>CM036658.1:45445477-50810477 GCA_020746105.1 Trogon surrucura | reverse complement strand
CTCTATTTTCTCCATGTTGTTTGGTACAGTTTGCAATCTCTGACAACAGCAGCATTGAGAAGGTGGCAGTGGATTCCCTTCTCTAAGAGTACAGTGTGGATGGCTCCCACAGTGGTGCAGTTTATGGTGCTTATGCTTCATCTTGATAAATGCATCCAGAAAACTTAAGTGGTGTCTTCCTTTGAAAAGCGTGTGAGCATAAGAGGAGTGAAAGAGCTGCTTGGTAGAAAGAAAGATTTTATTGATTGTATTTGTCGTTTAAGACATAAATAAGGCTCTGGCATATATTTGGAATATATGTTTTGCATGTTAAATTGAGTTTCAGTATTAAAAAAAATATGTGTCTGTTGTGACAAAATAGCATATGATGCAAACTGATTTTGCTAAGTGAAGTAATAAACCATTATTCTGTTAAGCTAGACTTCATAATGTGTGTAGAAGCTCATCTAAGATGCTTTGACCTGAGAGCCTTCTTTTGCTGCTCTCAACATGTAGAGAGATAGAGTCTGAAGGGGGCCAGCATTATGTGTCTATTGTAAAAACTTTTTTGGACGTACTATACGGAATAGACTTTAGGAAGTGAACTTTCATGGAACTCTGTTGAGGTGAGTAGCTATTTCAGTTTGTAAGATCAAAGATGTACAATGTGATGCTCTTCTCGGTGGCAACCAATGATAGGACAAGGGGTAATGGGCTGAAACTGGAACATAAGAGGTTCCGCTTAAACTCGAGAAGAAACTTCTTCTCAGTGAGGGTGACGGAACACTGGAACAGGTTGCCCAGGGAGGTTGTGGAGTCTCCTTCTCTGGAGACATTCAAGACCTGCCTGGACACGTTCCTGTGTAGCATTATCTAGGCGTTCCTGCTCTGGCAGGGGGATTGGACTTGATGATCTTTCGAGGTCCCTTCCAATCCCTGACAGTCTGTGATTCTGTGATAATTCTGAGACAGAAGCTGTGGAAGAATCTGGTGCTGCCTCTTAGCATGTAACTAGTTTTCATTTTCCTGGGTTGCAGATCTCTTATCTTTACTATGAGACTGGACTGAGGGCAAGTTTAGCTCAGTCGGTTGAGCATGGTGCTGAAACACCAAAGGTCGCCCGTTCGATTCCCGTTCGGTCCTCATGGGTTGCCTGATCTAGTTGAGAGGTGCCCCTGCCCATGGCAGGGAGGTTGGATTAAAATGATCTCTAAGGTCCCTTCCAGCCTAGGCCATTCTATGATTCTTCATACAGAGCTTGAATGACAAATGTTTTCTGCAGTCTGAAAAACAATGTTATGCCTTTTTTTTTCCCAATAGTGTTAAGATTTTTAAGGATTTTTAAGAGCTCCATTGTATAACAAATTATTTGCCATTTTGAAATTTAGAAATTTTATTATTTCCTTTAATTCTTAGATTTCAAATAAGAGTTTAGATACAGAGCTAGAAAGTGAAAAGCCAAGGTCACATTTATTTCCAAGGATCTGACCAAATTGCACTTCTTTCTTCATGTGTAAGTCTTGGAACTCTGGCGTGTTCATAGAGTCATGTTTTATACAGAAGGAATTGAGGTTCTCAAAATCTTTTCTGTGGGTAATCTGGTTTTGGTGATTCTACTTTTTTTCCCCATAACCAAGGATACCTAGATTATAAATGTAGAGTCATAAGAGGTTAAATTGGCATGAATCTGAAACAAAAGACCAGAAAAAGAAATTTCATGCAGCGTTCTGTCTTTCAAAGATCTTTCATGTCTTAAGAATTCATGTTTAAAAATTCTCATGATATATGAGTAGACAAAGTCTGCTAGGCTAGGAAATGGAGAAGAATATTTATCAAAAAAATGAGAGATATGTTAAATTTTACAGGAACTGGAGTCCATTGATAAACTAACCATCAATTTTTAAGTGGACCTCTTCAGTTTATATGTGAGTTCTCTGAACTCCTGAAACTGAAGAAACTTAAATTGAGCTGATATTGGGGATATTATAGACTCAAATTATATAGCAGGATTGGTATTGATGACAGCTCATCAATACAGTGGGACGAGTTGGTTAGTAAGAAAGAATAAAATTCAAGTAGAAACGTTGGGGACTGCCCTGCTGGAGAGCAGCACAGGGGAAAGGGACCTGGGGGTTCTAGTGAACAGCAGGATGACCATGAGCCAGCAGTGTGCTCTCGTGGCCAAGAAGGCCAATGGCATCCTGGTGTGTATTAGAAGGGGAGTAGCAAGTAGGTCAAGAGAGGTCCTCCTGCCCCTCTACTCTGCCCTGGTGAGGCCACATCTGGAATATTGTGTCCAGTTCTGGGCCCCTCAGCTCAAGAAGGACAGGGAGCTGCTTGAGAGAGCCCAGCGTAGAGCCACAAAGATGGTGAAGGGAGTGGAGCATCTCCCTTATGAGGAAAGGCTGAAGGAGCTGGATCTCTTTAGCTTGGAGAAGAGGAGGCTGAGGGGTGACCTCATTAATGTTTATAAATATGTCAAGGGGGAATGTCAGGAAGGTGGAGCCAGGCTCTTTTCAGCGGCATCCACTGACAAGACAAGGGGCAATGGATGTAAGCTGGAACATAGGAGGTTCCATAAAAATATGAGGAAAAACTTTTTTACTGTGAGGGTGACCAAGCACTGGAACAGGCGGCCCAGGGAGGTTGTGGAGTCTCCTTCTCTAGAGACATTCAAAACCCGCCTGGACGCGTTCCTGTGCACTCTACTGTAGGTGATCCTGCTCCGGCAGGGGGGTTGGACTAGATGATCTTTAAGGTCCCTTCCAACCTCTAAGATTCTGTGATTCTGTGATTCTGTGATTCTAGGTTCTGTTGATTTTTTTTTCCTTTTTATGTAGAGCTAAGGTTTTGATCAAATGATCGAAAAGCCTAGTTTTCTTTTAAATGTTCTTTTCAGTGTATTGCTTGTCTTCTTGTTTTTCTGTTTCTCTTTTTTTCCCTCTGTGCAGAGTTTCCTTTTAGTTATAATTTGGTCTTTTGCTGATCGTAGGTGGAAATTACATCTGTTTGCAGCTACATATGGCCTAAATTATGCAAAATGAGCAACAGAAATTGTTTGAGGAACAGTCAGCAAAAGCATGCTCAACTTTTACTCTCTGACAACTTTCCTGTGCTTGTTTGCTCTATGAGGAGTTGTGCTTTTTCAGAAGTAAATGCTGGGTATTTCTAATTTGGGATTTATTTGTAGAAAGTGTGAGTTTATAGTATAGTTGATGAGAAGGTTCATACTCTGTGTAGAAAGAAGTAAAACACTACACCCATTAATTTGTTTCTGTCGAATACTAAGCTTACTAGGGTTTTTGCTTGATTGATTTTAATCAACTTTGGACAATCGCATTTCTTGATCAGCATGAATTTAGTGGGGTTTTTTCAGCTTGTTAGAGGACTGGTTTAGCTCAGTGGGTTGAGCAAGGTGCTTGAAACACCAAAGGTTGTGGGTTCGATTCCCGTTCGGTTCTCACGTGTTGCCTGACCTAGTCGAGAGGTGGTGTCCCTGCCCACAACAGGGAGGTTGGATTAAAATGATCTCTGAGGTCCCTTCCAGCCCAGGTGATTCTATGATTTTTTACACTGTCCTTTCTGATCTTTGTCAGTATACCCCATCTGTTTTACTCAAGACATGTAAGTGAATAAGTGATAACTGTACCAAATTCCTTATTCTCTATTCATAGAATCATAGAATGTTAGGGATTGGAAGGGACCTCGAAAGATCATCAAGTCCAATCCCCCTGCCAGAGCAGGAATGCCTAGATTATGCTACACAGGAACGTGTCCAGGCAGGTCTTGAATGTCTCCAGAGAAGGAGACTCCACAACCTCTCTGGGCAGCCTGTTCCAGTGCTCCGTCACCCTCACTGAGAAGAAGTTTCTTCTCGAGTTTAAGCGGAACCTCTTATGTTCCAGTTTCAGCCCATTACCCCTTGTCCTATCAGTGGTTGTCACCGAGAAGAGCCTGGCTCCATCCTTGTGACACTCACCCTTGATATATTTGTAAACATTAATGAGGTCACCCCTCAGTCTCCTCCAAACTATTGAAAGGAGTATTTGTCTTAAGCATATGCTCAAACACATGCAAGCAAGTCAGGGTGTAACAGCACTGTTAATTAGGGAAAGTGTGTGTAAAATAAAACTTAGAGTCAGTTTTGAGAAAGTTCTCTTCTGGATCAAGCTTTGTTGATTGAAGACTTTGCTGTTTCCTAACTGCTTGTCATCGGTGTCTGAGCACCACTAGCAGTAGGGATTTCATGAATTTGCCCTAAGCAGTGCAATACAAGGTCAGTTGGGTCAACTCAAGCCACTTGCATTGACTTTTTAAACTAAGCTGCCCTTTTGTTTATGCAATCAATTAGGGAGGAGATTTTTCACCATCCTTTCTTTCAGCAATAGTGTTGGGGTGCTAACCTCCAGCTGCCTGGATGCACTGACCATTTGGGAATTATATTATCTATGTCTGCCACAGCTGTTGCAAGGTGAATATTTGTCCCCAGCCTTAAAGCACTGTGGAGGAGGTTGAAGCTAAAGCATTTGACTTTGCGATTGCCGTAGTCTGCCACAACAAGGATATTGTTGTTGGTTATGCTAAGCTAACAGTGTTTTGCCTTGTGGTTGTAACAGCATGGGTTGTGATCATGAGTTGTTAATAAAAACTCAACTGAAAAGGAGTAATTTATAAAGGCATAGTGACTCTGAGCACTCTTGAGTACGTGAACACACATGAGTCCATATTGGACATTGGGGATGTAACCTGAAGATAGGTGGTACTAATGAAAATGTCTTTCAGTCTGAACAGGTTTTGTAACAGGGCCAAGGTGAGCAGCGTGGGGCAAGGCCAAGAAATTGCTGTGAATGAATTGATAGATGGGAAAGATCCTGGAATTCAATGGCTTTTTGAAATATCTGCTGTAGTTAGGGTCTGGCGGCCGGAAGATGTCGCGCTGTGCGGAAAGATAGGGCCCCTCTCCTCATAGCGAATAGCGTTTAGTTCATGATGTAAGCAGACGGAAGTGACGTTGTAAACCCAAGCTATATAATGCTGCGTCACTCACCAATAAACGCCATTTGCCGTCCACCACATTGGTGTCTGTGAGCTGATGGCCTGAGCGGCCTGGGGTTGGTCGCCATGCCGTTCCTGAACCAGGTCGCCACGCCTCCTAGAGGCAACAATCTGCCTTGAGTAACATGATGATCTAGAATTACCATCTATGTTTTCTGTAAGACTTGGGTTTGACCACAACATTTGTGCTGCCTGAATTGGAAACACAGTGTGGTTCAGCAGGGCCTTGGCAGGGATTGTCCTGTACTCGGCGCTGGTGAAGTCATACCTTGACTCCTGTGTTCAGTTTTGGGCCCCTTTCTACCAGAATGACATTGAGGCACTAGAGTGGGTCCAGAGAAGGGCAATGAAGCTGGTGAAAGGTCTCAAAAACAAGTCTTACAAGGAGCAGCTGAGAGAACTGGGGTTGTTCAGCCTGAAGAAAAGGAGGCTGAGATGACACCTTATCCCTCTCTACAGCTACCTGACAGGAGGTTGTAGAGAGGTTGGGATTGGACTCTTCTCCCAACTGATAAGCTATAGAATGAGAAAAGACAGCCTCAGGTTGCTCCAGGGGTGGTTTAGACTGACTATTAGGAAAAATTTAATCACCAAAAGGGTCGTCAAGTGTTTACACAGGCTAACCAGGGAAGTGGTTGAGTCCCCCTCCCCGGAGGTTTTTAGAAGACATGTAGATGTGGTGCTCAGGGACATGATTTAGTGGTGGATTTGGCAGTGCTAGATAAATTGTTTATTCTATGATCTTAAAGGTCTTTTCCAACCCAAATAATTCTATTATTCTATGCTGTAGATTTATATTAAAGAGGTAATTTTCTGTGCTAGTTTTTAATGGAGAATATCTTTATTGATAGAATATGCAGTTAAGGGTTTTTTTTCATGTTTGATAGGCCAGTGATACTTAGCAACTTGAAATTTCACTAGAAACAAGAGATAAAATATTTTGTCAAGAAATTCTGACTGTGTGTGAGTTACAAAATACTATAGTAGAATAAGTTACTGTAAATAAAAAATGTCATGGTGGTGGTAGTGTGAAAATGCTTAGTTAACTCTTTGGGATCTGGTTTTGATGATGGATTCATGAGTCATTTACAAAAGCAGAATTATTTACTGGTTTCGCAGGTTCCTGTAATAATCTGTAATGCTGTGTTTCTCTAGTAAGTTTTATCTAAATGATTTGTTATACTTCTGATGTTTTATTACTAAGGTAATACACCTGTACTATAATTTTCTAGGTATTTCAACAGCTTTCTTTAAGTGAGCTAGGGTGTGTTATTACAATGCAAAAATTTGAAATTGAGCTTTTACAGGAAAAATTGAGAAAAGCAAGTCTTCACCTAGCAGAACATAATTTGTACGCTTCAGTTACTCTAGAAAGCAACAATGTAAGGAATGGTGGAAAGCATGAGGTAGGTTAGTTTTATTGTCTTGTGTATTTGTGTCAATGTCAGGCTGGTAAAGCCAAACATTTTTGCTCAAGGGTCCAGATAATAATTTTAATATCTGTTGATGCTGCTTATAATTCTGGAAGGTTGTTTGAATGTTTCTGGTGTTATCTGCCAAAGACTTGTTAAAATAGCTGTTGGGAGTAGAAGGTTTTGCCTTATTAAATACTGAATAAGGGTTTCTTAATTAAATGAAATATGTGAAGGATAAATTCTATGTAGGTTTGTTAAAATGAATATTTATCAGGTATTTTTTGGTGTTATTAGAATGACCATCATTCCCTAGAAGAAAAATGAGAGAAATATAAATGGTTATTATTACAATTTTATAAATCAAAAAGATTGGGTTTTTAAATTCTTGATTTTTGAAGTATGCTGTATTTTTTTTCCTATGAAGAATGACAGCAATGTCCTTTGAAGTTTATACTTTCAAGTTTTTATTACTCTGTATAGTGTTAGACTGCCTCTTCCATAGTGATATTCTGTTAAATTTAGGCACCAGGTAACAAGAACAGCTATAAACTATAGATAATAAATTAGCTCAATAAATAAATCTATGGCTTAAATTGAATTATTAAATGAGCTGAAGTCATGATGTTTTCCAGTGTGCTCAGCCTATTCCTCATCTGATTTTTAAATTTTTATTTATTTATTTTTAAATTGTGATTGTATAGAATATGAGAAACTTGGAAAGCAGGGAGGCAAGTAGAAACATGCTTCTGTGTGCTATAGTCTACAAGATGGACCATCATGTTCTGCTTTCTTTTGAATCTCCTGGTTTTCCATAATCTCATAAAATTTCCTTTGAAAATTGTATGGTTTCTCCTTGTCCTGCACTATATGCCATTTTTGGGAAAAGAGATATTTTAGAACATTTATTTAGGAGAATGTGTTTGTGAAAATGTGCTTAAGAAAGGACAAATGCTGCACAGGCAGTTTAGAATGAAGAACACAAGGTGAGAAACAGCCCTATAAAGGACCAAGGTTGGAGATAGAGGAGAGGGAGAAGATGCTCAGGGTGCCAAAGCAGGTATTTCGCTGCAGCGCATGAAGAGGACCTCTGTGGAGCAGTGGGCTATAGCCCACACCAGAACAGATGGATATTCTTCATGGAAACCACAGTGTGTGGAGAGGAGTCCATGCTGGAACAGGTTCTATTGACAGGAGCTGTGGCCCATGGAGGACCCACAGGTTTATCCTGAAGGACTCCAGTGTTATGCTGGAGCAGGGGAAGAGTGAGAAGAGGAGAAAGTGGCTGAGAGGAGCTGTTATGGACTTGACTGTAACCCTCCATTCCCCATCCCTCTGCATTGCTCAGCAGGAAGTAGAGGAGTCAGAAGGGAAGGAGTGAAATTGAGCCTGGGAAGCAGGAAGGGAGAGAAAGTGTCAGTTTAATATTTTATTTCTTACTTCCCAAGTCTATTTTAACTGGCAAAAACTTAATATTCTCAAGATGAGTCTGCCTATGACCATGAATGGTAAGCAATCTCCATTTCTTTGTCTCAACCAATAAGCTTTTTCATCTTTTTTTACCCCCTGTCCTGGTGAGTGAGCAGAGTGAGTGAGCAGTTGGGTGGATATTTGACCATTTGCCAAGGTTAAACCACCACTATGTCATTTCTTGTTTTCTCAGAATAATGTAAATGAGAGTACTGTGCTTGTCATGAACTGATCACTGTGTCAGGAATAAAGAAGTTACACTCTCTTGAATAAGACTAAATGGAAACTTTTAAATCCAATTGTAGAGAATCTCCTTCTGTTTTGATATGTAAATCCTAGTCATGCTCTTTCAATACTGAGAGTTGTTTCACATGTACACTTTTTCACATGTGCCTGCAGTCTCTGTTAAAACTTTGGGGAACTAAACTCACAGGCTACAAATTCTTTGTAGTTAGGCAAGATAGTAAGGAAAATTACAGAAATAATTTGGCTTTAGGATCACAAAATATACATATAAAATAGAAAAGGTAGTATTGCTGTCTTTACTGATTTTCCCTTGCAATGAACTATCATCTTCCTATTACCTTGTTGTTCAGTCTTTTATGAGAAAAGTATTTGTGACAGAAGTTATTAAAGCATGATTCGACAAGAAGAATATGTTGGATATACAATTCTTGTTTTACAAGAACTTTCTGGCTTCACAAAGGCTCTCTCGTGTCAACCCTTCATCTCCCCTTTTGGGTGTTCCCAGGACACAAAGAATAAGCGAGCATGGAATCCCTTCTGATCAGAATGACACTGCTTTGGGCGTTGTTTTCTGTGAGGACTCAAGAGTCTGTTGTTTGATCTTCCCAGAGCTCTTTTTAGAGCTTAAATTTTCTAACTTTGGAAGGCATGTATGGTATCTGTTACATAATTAAACTGTCTTCCATATGTCTGCTGACTGATTCAGTAACACAGCCCTTGCTTGGCTTTCCCGTTGTATCATACACTGGGAGTTATAATTGCCTTTTTTTTATGAACACTCCAAAGCATTCTTACAAGTCTATAATGTCAAGATATTAAAGGGCATCAGTTAATTTTCAGTACTTACAAAGTTCCTGTTGAAATATAGTGCATCAAGAATTTGCCATTTTTCTCTAAAAAAAAAATCTGCCTGTATCTTACTGGCCTCTGGTTCAGCTGCAAGAAATGCTACTGCTTCTTCAACTGATGCAAGCATTAAGATTTCCACCCACTGTCTTCAGCGCTGTGTCCTGGCAAACATTGATCTGATCTTTGTGTGCAGAAGAGTTTCACAAGACATTTCAGTACTTGCTCTTTTTTAAAATTTTTTTGGGCTTGTTTTGGGACTCATCCAACACAAGACTGAATGTGACTATTTCCAGCTTCATGCCTTGGTGTCTTTCATGGCACAGACAGGTAACAAAAGGTTGTTTAGAAAGGAGCATCTTTCCTTTTTCCACTTACTATACCTCCTTTAACAGTTAATGTGTATTCCATTTACTTACCAGCTATTTCTTTATATTAAATCTTCGTTCACTAATTTTTATATTTATTAATATTACAAAGTGTATTTATTTCTGGTTTTCTGCTACTTGGATTAGTCTTTCACAAATATGTTTTAAGGATCATTTTATTCTATTGTTACCCTTTACTGACTTTGATTAACATTCTTTGCTCATAAAATGGGACTTTTTCTTACTCATAAACAGTTAGGAAATGTGTCTAACATTACAGCTTCTGTATATATTTAGAACAGGTACATGTAAATTTATTGTAGAATTTGGGGACTGGATTAAAACTTAAATGCTTAAACCTGACAGCAGCAGAAGCGGCAAAGTTTGCAGTTGTGAGAATGGTATTACAGATGCCATCTTACAAACTGTGACAGCCCCAGGCAATCAAATTACAGAGTATTTTACTACACAGTCTCTTCTATCTTGTAGGAATATTAAACTCTTTGCCTTCTTAGCAAAGATTACCTTCAAACTACCTATATGCAGCTGTAAAGCCCAGACCCAGCTACTTCTTTCCACAGACCTCTAGTCTGATCACAAAACAGGTTAGAAAGTATTCAAACAGTAGAATGTTTCTTGATGCATATCGCCAATCCCACTTGTTCTCACAAGGAGTTATTTCCATGTCCATGAATACTTAGAATTTTTGTCTGTTTTTTTCCATACCTTGGGAACAGATTTGTAGCACAATCCCAGGTAGCTATATAGAAAGTCTGTGTGTGTATGTGTATATAAACACATATATAAACATATATATATGTATAAAGAAAAAACAGCTATGTACTTATTGTATCTGACCACCTTTGATAAAGCAGCAAGACTATGAGCTTTACATTTTTCTATATTTTTCTTTCTTTTCTTAATTCCTCCACAGAGCCTTTCTACCTGGTTAGTCTTAGTAGTCTGGTGCTGTTTGGTTCACTTCTTTTGCTTTGTTGTCCTTCTCTTTGGCAACAGATGACCTTTTATTCCTTTGACCTTTTATTCCTGAGGTCAGAGAAATCATTTATTTTCCAAATCTTCTATATACCAACATGAAGTTTAACTAGAAAACATTTATTTAAAAAAAAAAATCTAGTATTTTAGGGAAAAAAAAAATCAGTATGGTTATACAATGATTAGGAAATCTGAAAAACAAGAGTTTTATTTAAGATCTTGGATTTATTCAAGAAATCTGGTGCTTAGAAGATGAGTATATTTTTTGATATGTTGGTCTTGGAATGTTCTGCTTCAGACACCTGAAAGAGATCAATTTGGCATTGTGCAATGTTAAAATCTTTACTGATTAATATCAGCACCTGTTAACTGAATTAAACTTTTGGATAACTCTACCAGAAATATTAGGGGAAAAAAAAAAGTCAATAATATTACTATTTCAAAGAGATCTACTCTTAGGCAGCACAACGTTATGCTGATGTAAAACCATAAATTTGGAAATATTGTTTTAAATGTTCATTAAAACTTTCTTCTAGTTTTTTTTCTGCGATATAAAGGAATATACAAAATATGTCCGTTTGGGATTCAGATTTTAAAACAACTAAAATTCTTTCGAAGTGTTAGGTGTTTTTGTTTGTTTTAAATCTCATTCAGGCACATTTTGGAAGCAAAAGGAATCCAGAACCATATGACAAAACTACCTTGGCTATAATTAAATTCTTAAATATATGATTTTATAATTTTCCATTATTTCATTATATGCTTTTTTTCCTCCTTTTTGGAAACCCATATGATTCAAAGTGAAAGTGTGGTATGCAGTGTCTTGTAAACATTTCATACTAGAATGTAGCAGTCAAAGAAAATGCCAGTTGCTAATTAAGATTCTTTTTCAGATTAAGTTACTTTAATCGAATACTGAAAGTGTTGAAATTTATAATATTCAAGAAGGCTTTATCCCAAATTCCATTTGTTGTAAATAAGTTATTTTGCAGTGCAAACGGCAGCATGCAGCAACAGTAATCACTGTTAATCTTTAGTTTTTGTTTGACTTTGCCTATTTACGTAGTATCATTCTAACTTAATGGTATTAAATTTGTGTTAGTATTTCTCTGTCCTTAACCAAAGTTATTGAGAGAATCAGAAAGTGTAATTTGATGGGGTCTTTTTTTTTTTTTTTTTGCCATAAGGACATATGACATAGAATGAACAAGAAAGCTGCCCAGTTTAAGTGTTACTTTGGCATATTCTTTCTCCAGATTGCTATATGAAGCTGTACATAATATAAACACATATTCTTGTCTCTAGTTAGTCACATTATAGTTAATGACCATATGGTCATTATGGTATAAGATCTACTGTCTGTTGTATTTATATTCCTCAAGCATATTGTTCCTTCAACTTCACAGTGTGTTAAACTATTTCAAAGGGAAAAAAATCCTTTCCCTCTTGTTTCTGGTTGTCCTATCAAGTGTAACCTTGGACCCTTATAGAGCAATTAGACCAGCCTCTATCCCCTCCTTTGTAATGAGGTTTCTTGCATTTCTGAGTCTATAACCCTTTAGTCTTCCCTAATGGGACATCATTATTCTGAAAGAAACAATGTAAATGTAAATGAATATTCTCATTAACGAGTCACAGAGAAACCTTTAGTGGTAGCGCTGTGGTAATTCTGCTTGTTATTTCTCTGGTATTCCATGCAGATTTTTTTTTTTTTATAATTCATTATTAGTATTCAAAATTACTTCTTCTTTAATTCTGCATGTCTTTCATAATCCGGTGTTCCAACTAGTTCAACCATGTCCTTGTTTTATTCTCCAGGAACCACCTGTGAAACGTTCAAGGTCTCTGTCCCCAAAGAGCTCTTTTAGAGAGTCAGAGGAGCTAAGGAAGCTTAAAATAGCTGAAAGGAAGATTGAAAACTTAGAGAAGACACTACAGCTAAAGGTGAACACTAAAAAATAAAGATAGAAGAAACCCTCTAGCTATAAGTTTTCATAGACAAAGATATACAAAAACAAACAGACATTTTAAAAATGCAAAATGTACATATCGTTATGGTCTGTAAGTGTGTTAGCATAAGAGAGCACTCTCCGTTACTTTGTCTTTTTCCTATGCTGCCGAAAATCTTATGTGGGTACTCCTGCAGTTGTGTGGAAGCCTCATTCGAGCTGTCATTAATAATGCATGCTTGTTAAATACATTTTCAAATTTTGGGTCTGAGGATATATATTCTAAGAAATTAATGTATTCATATAGAAATAAAGCGGAGCAGAAAATGTGAAGATGTTTTTATTTTTGTACAGTGAAGCCAGCATTTTAAAATGGTGAAATCAGTTACTTGCAACAGAATTACCTCATGTGCTTTTAGAAGTTACAGCTTAGAAGTTGTTCTAACAAATGCTGTGAAAAAAGCTCAACAAGCACACACCTCCACATAGGAAAAGCTTAACTGAGCATGTATTGCTATCCTGCTTTTGTCTGAGATAGACTTAATTTACTTCCTAGTAGCTGATACAGTGTTGGGATTTTGTACATTTAGTGTGAGAGTAGTGTTGATAACACACTGATGTTGTAGTTATTGCTAAGTAGGGCTTATCCTAACTTAAAGACTTTTCTGTTTGCCATGCTCTGCCAGCAGAGAGGTGCATAAGAAGCTGGGAGGGAGCATGGCCAGGATAGCTGGCCTTTGGCTAGTTAGCCCAGGGGGTGTTCTCTACCATAGGATGTCGTGTTCCGTATAGTTGGCCAGGAGGGGTACAGTGCTGCTCCGGCATCGGGTCAGTGGGTGGTGTGAAATTGCATTGTGCATCACTTATCCTGTCCTTGGGCTTTATTTCTCTCTCTTTTTGATACAGATATTTTCATTACAATGATTATGGTTTACAATCACAGAATGTCAGATCTCAAAAGATCATCTAGTCCAGCCCCCCTGCCAGAGCAGGATCACCCAGAGTAGGTCACACAGGGATGCATCCAGGCGGGTTTTGAATGTCTCCAAAGAAGACTCCACAACCTCCCTGGGCAGCCTGTGCCAGTGCTCTGTCACCCTCACTGTGAAAAAGTTTTCCTAGTGTTTTTGTGGAACTTCCTGTGCTCCAGCTTGCACCCATTGCCCCTTGTCCTGTCATTGGACATCACTGAAAAGAGCCTGGCTCTGTCCTCCTGACACTTTTTACATGTTTATAAACATTTATGAGGTCATCCCTCTTCTCCAAGCTAAAGAGACCCAGCTCCTTCAGCCTCTCCTCATAAGGCAGACGTTCCACTCCCTCTTTGTGGCTCTGCACTGGGCTTCTCTTTCAGGCAGTTTCCTCTCTCTCTTGAGCTGAGGGGCCCAGAAGTATTATTGTATTTTTAGTATTTATATGTTTATGTCTATATGTTAATATTTATATGTTTATATGCTTTAGTATTTATATGTTTAGTATTATTATATTTTTTTAATTATTATAATATTTTATTTCATTGTAGTTATTATACTGTTCTTATCTCAACCCACAAGTTCTACTTTTCTTTCCCAGTAATCACCATCCCATGGAGAGGGATGAAGAGTGAGTGGATGGCCTTATGGTGCTTAGTTGCTGGCTGGGGTCTAATAACAATAAATGTCCCATTTTATCCCTGTTTTGCAGATTTTTATTGGTTTGTTTCTTTTCTTCAAAATAGGATCTTCTGAATGATCCATTGACTTCAAATTGCACCTCAGAATGCAAACCCCAAGTCCTATTTTCTTAAATCTTTACAGTTCATACTCTCTTTTCCCTTTCCGCTTTTACTTTCTTCCCTTCTTCTCCCCTTCCCTCACCTTGTCTCTCTTGGTTGCTTGTATTTGTTGAGAGTAGTGGAATTTGAAAGATCTTTTCAGTGTATTGTTATGTTGAATGTGCTGTAATACATGTCAGGTAAGTGAAAAAAATTGGGGAGCCCTACAAACCATAGTCCTGAGCATCTGCTTCATGCAAAAAGACACTCATGTGGTAAGCCAATTTTAGAAAAAAAACGTGAATGGGAATTATGTATTAGGAGAAATGCACAAGTTCATCACCTTGTATGAGAGAGTTAAGTGTCGTGTCTTAATGAACATAGCATACTGAAAAGGAAAGTTCGTTTAGATTTCAAATTCAGTTTTACAGGCCATCTTGCTTCTTTTTCCTGGGAGTCAGAAGATTAATTTGGGGTTTTTTTTTTTCTCTCTGTGGAGGGCTCTAAGACTCTAACTCTTTCTAAAACTGCCCTTTGGCAGGCCTCCTTTTTGCTACTTCTATTTGACCTACTGACCACTGATGATACAGACTATTCTGGCACTGTGGCCTTGTCAAATTTTGAGGCTGACATGGCCACTAAACTTTGACAGATGGTCTCTATGATCTCCAGCCACCCTCTCAGGGGAGGATGAGAGGAGGACCAGCAAGAGAGGCTTTAAGGTTGAAAAAAATGTTGAAGCAGTTTAATTAAAGAATAAAATATTGGAAAAAAAAATAATACTAGCAGTAACAATGAAGATGTTGAAGTACACACATACAAGAACGCAAATATGCTAAAAGATACAAGATAATATGTTAATATGGGACCCATATCTTCCAGATGACAACAAGGAATGGGAAAAGAAGGTCCCGGACTGCCCTCAGCAGCAGATGGTAGAACCTGAGCATAGAGTCCTGATGACAGTTCAGAAGCAGCAGAGAAGGAGCTGTGCTTCTGCCACCCAGGGTGGAGTGCAGGGGGAGGCAACCTGCTTTGTCAAACAGTGCTTCTCCTCATGGAAACAGAGTAGTTGGAACACTAGCGGTACAGGAGCAGATGATGAACAGCCCAGGGCAATCCTCTCAGCACAGCAGGCACTCAAGGCTCCAGGGCTCTTCTTAGAGGCCCTTATATACCATGGGAAAGAATACCGTGATTGGTCTATTTGGGTCACTTGACCCATCCTCTTCTCCCCATAGGGACTGCTGCCCCTCCTCCCCCTTTGTGATTACCACTAGTGCCATGCAGCCCCAGAAAATTTCTGTCCTGGTGCTCTCAAGCCAGGATGGGACTACAGCTGCTGTGCCTTTGGCAGCAAACTCACATGTCAGCATGTGTGGTTGTTGTCTTAAATGGTAAGGGTTTCCGCGTTTCTTTGTGTTTTCTTCTGGAAGGAGGAGGGAAGAGAAGTGCTCTAATTTTCTCGGTAGGTGCGGAAGACTCTCTGCATGACCTCATAACATAATTTTTACCATTCTCCCTACTGCCTTTGTAATTTCTTCTGCTTCATCTTAAAGCTTAGTTTAGGAATCTGTGTAGCTTTATTATGTGTGGGGTCTCTATTTATCACAGCTGTTAATCCATGAGGTCTTTAAGGGCTAATTCTTATATCTTGCCTAGAAACTGAATGTATGAACCCTTGCATTTTCTCTGGGAAACTTACTTGGCTTCTTTTGCTGAATGCTTTAAATTGATTGAAAAGAGGCTGTAGTGGCCTAGGTCAACGTATCGAACACTGTTGTAGTACTACATTCAGAATTCAGTGAAGCTATTGCTGGCATGACAGAGAACTCAGCTGTCATAACATTAACATCAGAATAATTCTGCTGTATGATTTCTTAATATTAGCCTTCTCTCAGGCATTGCTTCCAACAAAGAATAATGCATGTGATCAACATTTTTGAAACTGGCACTTGCTTTATTGCCTCCTTGAGCAAAGTGTTGACTATATGATTACTTGAAATAGACTTGCTTGGAAAAATGCTTGCTCTATCAATAAACATACTGATGATGCATATCCTGAAGATGAAATTGTGACTTTATCCATCAGTCCTTCTGAAAAATTGGTTACAAAAAAAAAAAAATCAATGGCTTTATTTATGGAGTTTTCGGGAACAGAAATATTTGATGCCCCAGTCAGTATTACAGAGGAAGAGAAAAGGGTGAGGTCCATTCATAAGATTTTCCAGTTCTCCTCAGCTGACTTATTTCTAACCAAGGAAAGATGGGTCTTGCTATCTTTATCGCTAATATAAACAGGGTAGTCATGTACATTCAGCTTGTCCATAGTTTGGTCCAGAGTCGGCTTCATTTGTGTACTTCAGGACATACTAAGAAGCTGCAGGACATACCGTGTTTCATAACAGAGCAAAACAACAGATTTTGCCCCTGTTTAGGGAAGAGAATACCAAAGTAAATAAGAGTATTTAACGGATTTTGAATATCAAATTTTCAAGCTGGTACTTATAATGGTCCAAAGCTTAAGTACATCAATCTGCTGTTGTCCGTAAGAAGTGGGTAGGAGTTTTGTTGCTGAGAGTTAAATATTTGATAGAAACTAAGAATATGTTCTTTTCTTCCATATTACGTTTATAGATCTGTGATCCCTGGCATAACCTAGAGGAGGTGTACCTGGCTTTAAATAGAAAGTTTCCAAACACAATGGGAAATCTTCACTTTGAGTCCTTTCATCCTTTTTTTCAAACTTCTAAAATTTTGGAGAAAATTTTAATATGTAGATCAGTCTCTGGGGCCACCTTAATACTTTTTTATGCAAGTGAGTACACACTTATATTTAGTTCAGATTTCATATGTAGTCCTGTTCCATGTACAGTGTTCAGATGCCAAAAATATATTAATATGGTGACTTTTTCACATAACTGCTTGTGGAAAAAGCTACTTTTGTAATGGTCAAATTCCTCACTTAGTGTCATCCTAAGTAGTCAAAGAAATTAATCACTATATCTTTTAGTTCCATTTCAGTTCCATTTTTACTGTAACAGAAGTTAATACAGGTCAATTTCAGCAAAATTTTGAAGTAGTGATTAGAATCTTTTGACTTGTGTGATCTACCTGCAAATAATAACTTTTTTTTTTGCAGGCATTCGGGTTCTTTGTCCTGCAGATTGAACTTCATCTTTTTGTTTTTCATTATTGCATAGAAAGCACTATACAATGACAGTGGAGAGCTAGAGAAGAACCTGTAGGCCAAGCACTGCTAGAGATGGTCGTTCTGTCCATATACAAACCCCTGTATACAGGACAGTTTAATTATTAAAAAAAATTACATAATTCTGTCAGATGGAGATGGGACAAACTGAGATCATGGAAATTACAGGGTAAATTTAAAGTTCTGCAGTGCTTAGTATTTCAATAAAAGAGAGTGATTAACACAGTTAATTGTTTAATTTCTATTTCTGCGAGAACAGAGCAAGTGATATGTGTAGGGAATAACTGTAGCAGACTGGATAATGGAATGGGTAAGTAATAATGCAAAAAGTCAGTTCATAAACAGGAAAGACCAAATTCTACACTTGCTTGTATCACTAATAAATTTTTGAGGATTTATGCTGAAGACGTTATTTTCCAGTACCTTGCCAGACTTGATTAGTTTTAACTGGCAATATCAATCTCAGAACAATGTTCTCTTGAAAACACAGCATCTACAATTGGATTCTTATAAAAATTTCCTGTTGGAGTGTCATACAAAGCTTAGTAGTAGTCTCCATGTTCTTTGTCATAAATTTCTTTCTATTTGTGTGAATGTTTTTAGTATCATTGTAATATTTATATGAGCCACTTAAAACTGGTCAAAAGTACTTTCTAAGCAATTCTAAATTTATAAATGCTAGAGATTGTTTTAGGGGAAAAAAAAAAAAAAGACACCACTTAGGAGAAGTATTTAATGATAAGGTCACTTTGGTATCTGCTTCTATTCCTAAATCTGCTTTCTATCTTGCTGGAGTCACTTGCAGAAAACTTCTGGTATTGTATATCTAGTAGCATCTGAAATTTTACGTGGTATCTTTCAGCTTTGTTTATGCATCATGAAAGCTGGGCTACATTTTAGAATTAGTGCGATTTAGGTTCTTGGTAGTTAGTTAGCATTGCTGCAGAAACCTTGCCATGTTCTATAGTGGGATTTACCTTTTGCTGCTTGCAGCTCTGGCTGTTGGTCTGAGTAGTTATTGATTAATGCTGAAAAGTCCTCTTTGCATATAAACAGCAAATACATGCAAATATAATATTTTGATTTACTCAGAGATTAAGGAACATGTTCTATAGCTGCTCTACAAGCAGACTTTCCATTGAACTGGAAATGAAGCACTAAAGGAAAATTTTACCGCAGGATAATATCTGGTGAATTCTTTACTGCTGTATGTCAGAATTTGACTTGCTTTATACTGTAGGAGTCCTCCTCTTAATGTTTTGGGGTTTTTTTTCAGAGCAGAGTATTGTCACTTAGGAAAATCTTTTTGTTTTTTAAACTTGCATAACATTGTCCTGTAATACAAATCAACGTATAGCTTACTTTTCATTGTATAAAACAAAAAAAAAATATTTTTTCATATGGTTTTGATTATATAAATTTTGCAGGATCTGTTCTTATTTCTTGTTTGTTACTTAACTAGAGAAGAAAGTCTGTGTGTCACTTGTTTTTATATATTTACAGAAATAAATTAGTATATGAGAAAATCCTGAAGCTATTTAAATTTAGGGGGTTTTGATGTGGACCTCATTGTGGCCAGTGTTGCTCTAGAAAGTCCGTAGATTAGGTTTCCATGAGGGAAAAGAAAAAGTAGTTTGGAGGAAAAAAGAGTGACAATTATCCTTTTTCAGTCTGTATGTTTTTAACTGTGTTAGGCCATTTCATTCACTGGATAAAAACTGAAATTTTTGGTAGTGAATTTTTTTAAACCTATCAACAGCATGAAAAAAAAAAATTGAAGGAAGATTTACCAGGTGAACAAACTTTGCTAAGTTATAAAGAATTTGACTTCAGAAATGGTGATTCCTGATCTTTCTATATGATTTTCTGAGATTCTTAATAGTGTCTTAAACAGAACTTCCATTTCGTGTGACAATCTCTTACACTTTACCCAACTCTAAATTTGTTTTTCTGGTGCTATACAGACTCAAGAAACCGATGAGCTAAGAGCAGCCCATGAAAAAGGCAAGGAGAGGCTGCAGATGTTACAGACCAACTACAGAGCACTAAAACAACAATTAAAACAGTGGGAAGAGGGCAATAGCAGGTAAGTTACATAGCTCATTAAAGATTTCCCTTGCAGAAGAAATCCGAATGGAGGTATTATATATATATTACAGTATTATATATTCAAAAGAGAATTTTATTTGAATGAACAAGCTACTCTGTGGTGATCAAGACTTTATCCTTTGTTAAAGCAGAATAGAAGGCGTACCTCCATAGGAGAAGAATTAACAGGTGAAACTAGAATGTACTGAGCTAACATCTTGACTTACTTTATTTAGGTTCTCATTGTGAGCTAAGTACTGGACAAAGGTCTGCTAGGGCTGCTTATTAAGTCTTCTCTTATTCCCCAGTCAATTAATTTGTTGACTGTGTATATTTTTAATTTTCTTTAATAGAGTAATTACTCCTTATGTTTCAAATAAGTTTTAAAAATAATTTTATTCTTTAGAAATATAGAAGTAACAGCCTCTCTTAACATTTATTGATTCAAACCTTAACTGAATCTAATCCTAAAATCCCCTTCTTAATAGAGAAAAAAAAGTTGTGCATGAAAAACAAGGTGTTTTCATCTGTGAAATGGTTATGAAGTCAATTATTTCTGATCATTCTACAAAAATATTGCAGCAATATTTATTAATGGAAAGAATAAAGACTATCCCAGCAGAATTTAAATAGTCCATATACTATATATAATTTACCCTTTTGATTCCATACAAAATTGAAAATTTTATGAAAAAATACTCTTTTTTTATTTCTGAAATTTAATATTTTTGGTAAACTAACAAATTTTGAGGTATAAAAACATTTCTCTTCACTTCAGTTATCAGACTCATCTGAGGTACAGTTTCTAAGGTCCTGTTTCAAGAAAGTAATTTGAGCAGTTCCTTACATCGTGGTGCCTTTAGTGTGACTTCCGCATGCACCTACAGTTTAGTAAAGACATACATGATTTCCTAAAAATCTTTTTGCAGTGAGAGCAATACTGACTGATCTTGACACAAACTTTGTAACTCTCTCTGACTGAAAAGAGAGTCACAGAAATTGCTGCAAAACTCTAGCTGTTCAGAGAGTCCAGGGTGACATAAACCATCGTACTGTGAATGATGAACTGTCCTTCATATATAAGTAATGCATTGGCCTAGATTTGCATTGCTTCATAATACTATGGCATTTACCTAAGAATTAATTTTTTAAAAAGTCAAAAAAAAATGCGTGTCTGAAAATAACAGTAAGGTACAAATCTGCTACAGGCATTGATAGCACAGGAAGAATTATTTTAAATATTAAGGCATAAAGAAAGAGAGTTTTTTTAAAAAATAGGATTAAAGGGTTTTGTTTGTTTGGGAAGAACATGGATGATTTTATCTTCTAACTCACTGTTTTAAATTCAGGGCAAGTGGTAGTGACTGAAATCTACTGGATCGTAGTTACTTTATGCAATGAAATGATTTAATTCTGTGTGTAAAGCTAAGTAGGCATTCATAGTCCATAGAGAGGCCAAGGCTGAAAAGATACAAAAATTCAACCTAGATAAAGACGGTAAAATCAAATTTGATATGTAGTGAAGCACTGAGTGTTCTGGTAGTTCAAAAAAAAAAAAAAAAGGAATAAAAGGGAGACACAAAAGCAACTTCTGTTTCTGTTTAAAATAAATGAGACCAGCTTGTGTCCTGACAGGAATGTACTTGGGGAAAGTGTAATGCTGTGTCTTTATTCGTCCATCTGATTTTTTTCATCTATAATTAAGATGAGCTGAAAATTACAGGGTTTTGATCATTTTTGTCTTCTGAACAGAATTGTATGAAACCATCATACTAAAAGAGGTTTACTCTTCCTCTTTAATATACTTAAGCAAAGGAAAGCAGCCAAGACAACTTTAAACAGTCTGTAAATGGTTATACCTTACTTTGGTGTCTCAAAAAGCTTTATATCACTGGTGTAATGAAAATTGTGCATTAAGAACTCAGGATCAGGTACTTAACGTGGTGGTTTTGATCCTCTGCAAGTGATGGAGGACCTAATTCTTTCTGATTCGTCATAGATTAGAATCTGTTATCGAGATGGCAGCTGATGGGACCTAACCCATCTGTCAGTGTACATACAACTTCTACTCACATACGTGACTGCAAAGATGATGAGGCCCTTATAAGGTTACACTTTCTGAGAGTTTATTTCTATGCCCTGTAGGAATTGAGATTGCAGAGGCTTTTAAATTCGTTTTATAAAGTTTCTTTAAATCCTGTATTTAGATTTTGCATTTAGATTTTGCAGCAATAGTTTGATTTAGAGTGGGCATCAGTGCAGCCTCCAGACTGGTTTGCAGAGGCATGAGGGAAGTTGGTGGCTCTGCCATTTTTTTTGCAAGAGGTTGTGTGGTGGTTTCATCTTCTGCTTTCTTGACAGAATGAGTGTGAGTGACACCACTCTGCCACGGGTGAGTTGAGAGCCACGGTGTGACTCTAGCACGGTATCTGCCTGAAACTACAAGATTGAACTGTTCCGTAATACCACCATTTAAGGTTTCATGCTTCATTCAATATATACGTCATACAAGATTTATATTCAGTAGATGCCGTAGTTTAAAATTAGTGTTTTCTGAAAGTAAGCATGCTTTTATTCTTGTGGTCCTAAACCATGCAGGTGTTTGAAAACAACCTCTTTTTACTCATCAACAGGATTGAAAATAGTGAAAGCAGATACCAGCATGCAGACCCCCATCAGCTTTATCAAGAAGATTCTGATGCTGTGTGGAATGAACTGGCTTTTTTCAAAAGAGAACATAAAAAGCTGCTGATCGAAAAGTAAGTTCGTTTCTTAAATTCTATTTACATATAAAAACCATCCACTGTTTTTTTTTCCTGCAGGTAGTGCTTTGCAGGCTACATAAGAGGAATTATTTTCAAAATTCCAAGATAAAACCATTTTCTACCAAAAGCAGAAAAGGAAAACATCAGCTCTTTTTTTTTTTCTCTCCTCTTAAATCAGTGACAAGTTACAAGTTTGCTAGCACTAACAGATACTGTATTCCATGATCTAGGGATTGTGTTAATTAATGTGGCTCTCATCTGTTGGAGGTGTCGCTCTTCATTAGCCTGTATTTTACACACTGCCGTGCTTCATTTTTGGAATGAGGTGGTGAGGGGATAACCTAGCCAGCCATCCTTGTTTGATCTCTGTGATACATACGCAATGCAGAATGCCTCAGCTCTCTTGGTTCCCTGCCCTGTCCTGCTAATCCCAGCTGAGCTCATTATGGTGTAGCCTTGCTGCTACTCCTGGAGCCAGAGCTGTCCAAGCTAATTACTGGTAGCAGCAGAGCTGCCTGTTAAGGGTCTGGTGTGGATCTGCTAACATGGTCCTTGGTAGTGACCTGCAAAAAGCACAAGGGAGTTGCTCTCTTTCTTGCTGTGCACAGCCTGTCCTTTGGGTTTAGTGCTGATCCCTTCACACAGCTCTTTTAGCTGTAGTAAGTGTAAAACTTGGTGAAGGGAACTCTTACTTTAGAAAACATACAGTTTGCTGCTTTGATCTCATAATTCATAGGCTATTATACTCAGACAGGCAAAGTAAGAAAATGTCCTTTTATACTAGACAAAAGGAAGTTAGTATGGTATAATTAGCCCTTTGCAGCTATTTAACACTTTCTGTAAGTCAAGTTGATTTTAATTTTTTTTTTTTTATTGAAGAAGCAAGACACGATAGAAACTTTTTATTCAGACTTGGTTTTTTCACCATTAAAGGAGATGTGTTTTCCTGGTGGGTCACAATGTAAACCAATTTTGTAGAGATACCATGACAGCTGCTACCATAGAATTTCAATAGCAGCAAATTGTTTTGTAGTATGTAAGTTCTTGTGTTTTCAATAGCTCCTTCACCATATTACAATGTTGCCAGTAGCTGTATTGGATGAGATATTCGTATATCCGCCAGTTAGAATTGTGTGCCTGTTCTTGTCACACCATTGTCTGTTTGGAAACTATCACAACAAATTATCCCATGCACTTCTTTTGTTTATTTTGATTTTATGTAGGGAAAGAGCACTATCTTGCCATACGTGTAACTGCAATTGTAATTCTCCTTCCATCACTAATCAAGACATGCACCACAGGCAACATTAACTCAGGATCAATAACATAAGCCTCTCCTTTTCACACAAAGCTGTTGGTGAGATTAGTTCTGTATTATGTGCACCTTGGTGCAGCTGGAATGTTTTTCTGGAGCTCCTGTGTGATCACATTTATGGGCAACACCAATATGTCTGGTACATTGCAGATCGTGGGCCTTAACTAGATTGTGGAGAAGTGGCGTAAGCAGACAGTTGAGCTCTCTGAAGTACAGATTTTTTAAGTCAAAAATGAGTTCTTAAAATTCAGCATTGTACTTAGTAAGAAGTCAGTGCACCGTTGTGATCATTAAGGTGAACTCCCTGTGTGGCTTTAGGTGCTTTTTACTCCTTATGAGCAGTGTAGCTAAAGTAAGGAAGAAATTAATACATAACTCCCATGTTTTTCTATGTCTTCAATGTCTGTCTCTAATAATGACTGTTTTTAATTTGTTGAAGCAAGTCAGCATTTCAAGACCTGAACTCATTTTCTTAAGAAGGTCAATACTAAATTTAGTGCATGTTTTAGGTTTGTGAATTGGGCTTCTTAATATTTCATGTATTACTTCCTAAGCTTTGTGGATAAAGGACATGATCTACACAGTTTTACCAATTACTTCTTATGTGTGATTTTACAAGCAGTGTGAGTCAATCCGGTAAGCCCATAGTTTTTTGTGGGTGCACTTAATTTGATAGCCCCAAATGACTGCTGGCTGAAGTTGATATAGAACATGCATAAGCCAAATCCAGCACAGACTTGCTTCAACAATAGTGTCTGTGTAGGGATTTTATTTTAGTTTAAGTCTGTTTTAACTTCAAATATGTGTAATTTCTGTCTCTGACTAGGCTGGAGAGTGAATGTCAGGAAAACAGGATAATTTATTGTTTGTTCATTTGTTTTACTAGTAACGAAGATTTTCCTTCCATCTGTTGTTCCCTTCCTTTCTCCCTTCCTCCTTTGAAGAAGTGGAACAATGATGCATATAGTCTTTAATTTGCACATACATTGCTCTGAAAATGGATAATAAATAGAGTATAGGGTAAACTGAAGCAAAGCCCATTTTAGGCTTTGCATGTCTATCAAATCTATTTGAGCTATCAAATCTAACATGTCTGAGGCTCCAAAACATAGTCATTACCAATATAAGCATGGTGTAAACAAACAGTTTATACATAATGAAAACTGGTTTTCGGTCAGGAAAAAAATGAAGTGGGTTGGGAAGTCACTTGTTCTGCTATTGCCTAGTTCCAAATCCTGTTAAAGTTGGTGGAAAGACTTTGTGTCAACCAGTACTTTCTCTCAGGCTCTTTCTTTTATAAAAATTTCTTCTCATCACAGTCAGGGATTGCTTTGACTTTCGTGTAAGCTGTTATACACTACGCACCTTTCAATCTGGACACTAACACATGAACAAATACTGGATTTAGGACTAAAATGTAAGCACTCTTTAAAAAAAAATACATGAAGTTTTCTGTTTTCATGAAGTTCAGAATGCCTAATGTCAGAGTTGGTTTTTAGAGATTGTTAGTGCAGAGTGGTATGGCATTGTTACTACCCTATTTTAACCTTTTGAGTAGTAAAGACTTGTATAGACATGTTGTACTACTTTGCAGTTACTAATAAGCTATGTTTCAGAGCCATGGGCTGCGTCCTCTCCATGATTAATGATGTTGAATTTTGAGCTGTTTATGCCTATAAAAGAAAGTATTTCTAGTTGTTAGAATCCTCTACTAAGTTAGTAAAATACAATAAACTGTGATTATTCAGTGTGTACTCAATGCTTTACACGTCTTTCTTTAGAATTTCCCAGGATTCCTCTGAAAGACAGATCTTTTTGCTGTTAGTATGATTTATTTTTATATTAAGTGCAGTAGTTATTCCTGACTTTGTAGAAACTGTTTTGGTAATAGTTTTAACTGGCTTCTTTATTAAACCTCTCTCCCCCATTATTTAGTCTTTCACAAAGAATATCAGATTATATTCCAGCACATATATTATGTGGATTGAAAGCTGCATTTTTAATTTTATGAGTTATAATATCTCATTTTTTAAAATTCTTTCTTGTCAAAAAAAGAAAAAAAAAAAAGAAAAAAAAAGATGTCCAAAAGCTAAGTTCAGTTTGAACAGGCAGCTAGGAAAACAGTCTAACTTTGTAAGCCCTCGTTCATTATCTTAAGAAATCCTGTAGCAGCTACCAGCTAAACACATGCCCAAACTGAAGAGTTACTAACAGGAACAAAAATAGGTAGTTGAAATAAATTTCCTAAATATTCTTTGAAGTGTTTATTAGTGTCAAGTGAAAACAATTCCACAGCTCCACTAGGATGTCCCATTTTGGTCTTCTCACGTGGGTCATTTTTGCTGTGAAGTATGCAATACTGGTGCTAAGCTGCAGTCATCTCCTGTTAAGTATCGGGCTACAGAAGCAGGTATTGTGCTGGCACAGAAATAAGCACTCAGAAAAACACAGTAGTTCTCAAACGGTAGTTAACATTTAGCTGAGGAGGAAAGTGACCTGTGCTTGTCTAAACACAATACTTCTATGTGCATGAAACTACAGAAAACTTGGAAAAGAAAGATATGGTAACATAAAAAACTTGCAATTTCTTTCGTTCAACTGTGCAACACCCCTGCTTTCATATTCAGCGACTTGCAGTAACATAGCGCTGAAATATCTTCAGTGAAAATAGGCATATAATTTTACAGATAAATAGATACATTTTATAGGGATATATATAAACATATGTACATATATATAAATCTAGAACTTGGCTATTAAGTGCTAGTTGTTGTCCTACTTTTTGTAGAATTGTATTGATAGATACATCCTTTGACATTTTCTTCCCCCCTTATTTGGAGGGCCAGTTTAGCTCAGTGGGTTGAGCGTGGTGCTTGAAGCACCAAAGGTCACGGTTTCGATTCCAGTTCGGTTCTCACGTGTTGCCTGACCTAGTCGAGAGGTGATGTCTCTGCCCATGACAGAGAGGTTGGATTAAAATGATCTCTAAGGTCCCTTCCAGCCTAGGCCATTCTATGATCTTGATGTGTTTATATATAAATTTAGATTTTGCTGGTATTCAGGATAAATTAATATGTAGCATGTCCAATCTACTACTTGATTCTAAACTGAGTGAACTACTTTGGTATTTCTCTGTTAAATGCTCTCTTGCTGGAGAATAGGGATACCCTGTCCCTTTGACTTCTATGTGCAGACTTTGGGAAGGTATAGTTTGCTGCGTATAAACTATTGTGGAAGCTTTACAATTTTACCTCATTCTGGATTACTTTGTTAGAGATCTTGTAATTGGTACCAGCAACAGTGTTTATACACTAGTACATTCTTCAACATAAGATATTATGATAAGTCATTATCTTCACAGCTGACTGGAAACTGGTTTTCCATTTGATATGGTCATATGCAGCTAGTGATAAGGAGCAAATATTTATAACAAAAAAGTAGTCGTATGATTCAAAAACCCTCTGGTAGTCATTCTTTCCTCTGTGTGTGTTGGTAGCTGTGCATGTCCGCCATGTAGGAAATGTGCTCTGGATCCTTTAGACATGTGGAATTACTGCAAGCTCAGTAGCGTCTTTACTCTTCTATAACAGCTATCTAATAAAGGTTTCTTAGCTTTGGTTTTCTAGGAAAAAAAGACCTCATAATTTCTGCTTTTCGTGTTCTTTGCAGTCTATACCTTGTGTGATGTATCTCACCAGCTGGTTGTCAGGAGACTAAACTGGGAACACCAAGAGCATGTGATGCTTCTTCACATTTCTAGCTATGAGGGTATGGGGGAGGAAAGCTAAATTTACTGTTCAGAATGGTGGCAGTAAGAAACACAAACCTAGGCTTTATTAATTTCTCTGCTTCACAACTGTGTCTTTTTTATTTATTTTTTTTTTTCTAGAAGACCTGCTGAAAAAAATGAATTTTTGATCACCATGATGGTATCTTTGGCTAAACAGGGAATATCTGGTCATCAGAGACTTTTAATTTTTAAACCTTCATTATTGTGTACAATATCCAAATACGACAGTGTTATTTTCCTATATTCCACTGAATAACTAATAAATTATTTTGAAGCAGAGTGCATTCACGCTACATCACTGTTAAAAAGTGTCACCTACAGGCACCCTCTGACTTATATACTACCTCTGTAAAGTATTGTTTCTGTCCTTCAGTTTTAGGAGTGCTGGGACACAGTAGGCTTCTTACCTCAAAACACGTAAGTCTAATAACAATTACTGCAATTAGCAATTCTATACTGTTGTTGGGATTTGAGCCGACTACTCAGACTAGAAACAACTAACCGTGTGGCCACTTGCTCTTTCCTCCCCACCACGGGGAATGCGGAGCAAGAAAATTCAAATAAAAAACCTCAAGGATTGAGATTAGGACAGGAAGGGTTCCTTCACCACTTGTAGTTGTGGGCAAAGCCTAGAGCAGACTTGGGGAGAAAATGTAAATTCAGTTCACCACCACCAGTTATCAAATAGATCAGAGTAGTAAAGTGAAAAAAAACACATAAATACAACATGAACTTAAATAAAACCCTCCTCCCTCCTTCTTCATGGCTACTTTCTCCCCCTCATTGGTGCAAGGGAGGATGGGATGGGGAGTGTGGTCTGTTGGGCCATTACTCATTGTCCATGGCAATCTTTCTTTCTTGTGGAAAAAGGGCTCCCCACAGTCTTCTCCTGCTGCCACGTGGTGTCCAACTCACAGGACGCTATCCTCTCCCTCCACATAAGTCTTTCCCACCAGCGTGGGACTGACCTTGGACTTGTGGGTTACTTTGGGCACGTCCTCTGATCCTGCATGGTCTCTCTGACCTGGCATGGGGTCTTTCACGTGCTGCTGCATACTGGACATTCTTGCCACCGTAGATCTCCTTAGTTGGCAGTCAGTCATCTCCCTGATGTCTCACTTGCCATGTGATTCTGAGGAAATGATCTGCTCTGGCGTGTTTCTTCCTGCCTTCCTCACTGACAGTGTGTTTTGCTCTCCTCTCACCTCCCGCTTCTCCAAACAGAAAATGACACAAAAGACAGGACGGCAGAGACAATGAGAGAACCCGGCCTAATAGAGTTCCCCTCTTAAGTACCTTAATTGAAGAGGCACTGTTTGGCCAGGCCTTGGCCAGAGATGGGTTCGATTTCTACCTGGGGCTTTGGGAGGCTCTGGAAATTTCGCAAGGAGACATCCCCACAGCCCTCGCTCTGCTACCAAAAACCCTGCCAGACTCAAACCCATGACAACTGCAAAGCCAAATATAATCAAAATAGTGGCGTGTAGGTGTTCCTTCAGATTTTGGATGGATAAAAAAGATTGCTAGATTTAAAATACTGTGTTTTGTTCTTCTACTGAAAATAGTCAGAGCCCAGATTCTGCAGCTGGTATTAGGGGGTTCTGATAAAGGTGCACTCTCAAACGAGTATTTAAGTTACACGACCCCTTTTGTGAAGAGACTGATTTTCTACTTTCTAGCAAGCTTCCAGCTACATTTTCACAAGGTGCTGTTCCAGCTAACTGAAACAAATATATTTGTTGGTTTCCAGTGAGAATGATCTATCAGTGATGATGAGGTTAATGAACTTTAATTGTAAAGTCTCTCTCTAGAATTTTTCTGACTTGTGACCACCAGATTTTTTTTATTTTCTACATTTTAGCTAACAGACAAACTTGGTGGCTTGCTGTGTTTTTGGAAATCAGGTGTACTGATGTTTCTCCCTTGTTTTTCCATGACGATCTTCCTTTTCTTGTGGCCCAGCATGATCTTTGTGATGAACTACTTGACACTCTTTGGCTGCGTGATGCAGAATACGCATATGCATATAAATTTTTAAACTATTTTAATGGTTTTGGATCTTTTTCTAATTTGTAAAGAATTCAGAATATGTGTTCGAAGAAGTATTGCTATATTTGGTTTTTTTCAAACACAATCATATGAGAATAAACATAAAATATTCATGCAATAGAGTCCTTACCATGTGTGCTTCTCTGAGCCATATTGATTACATGGGAATGCTAGTCATGGCCCCTGTGGTTGAATCCTTTCTGAACTAACTACTGGTAAATACTGTTTGTGAGGCTGTTCTGAAAATATTAGAGTTAAAACCGTGAGCGTAATTCACACAATGTAACTTGTTTGGTATTTTTAAACAGCGTTTGATCAATCATCTGAGTTTTGTACTACAATAAAACAAATAAAAGATTACTAAATGGTAAATGAAAGAATACTAAATGGGAGATAAAATTTTAGGCATCCTTTTGCGAACTATAAAGGTTATGCTGCACATTGAAACTATTTTAGTCACCAGCACATCTTTGTTTTTTGAAAGTGACTATTAATTTGTAATATATCTCAAAACTCATTCTTGACAACTATGACACTGTTCACTTTTTTTGTTATGTGAACAGACGTCAGATCAGTGTGAGAGAGTTGCTTTTATCCTTTTTCACTCCTGAATGTGGGCTATAAATCAGAGAGACTTTCCTTAGCACCAACAGATATCGCTTCCTGCAATTTTCATCCATTCTATAAGTGACTGAATTGGGAAACAAGAACGATAAAGACATATTTCTGGGAAGTGAATGAGGAAAGTAAGATAGATAGCTTAATGGCTCTGTATAGTCAAATATTCCATTTCCATAGTTAATTAAGACTACATGTTTCTTTGTGTAAACTGTAAGTTTAAAATTTTCTTCCACTTAAGGAATTCCAGTAAATCATTCTGAGCAGTCTGAATGTTCAGAAAATATAAGTAATGCTAGTACTTTTTGCTTTGCTCTTCTTTTGGCAGCATTATCCTGAGACATATGTAATGGTTTTTTGTCTCTTGCACAGTCTAGATCAAACACCTGCTCCCAGGTTTACTCTCACCTCCCAAGGCTGTTGGTTGACACATAAATATACAGACCCGTGAAAAAAGCATATTTTGCCCTTAGTGCAGGCAAATGTTCTTGAATGATAATGCTGTAGGAACAAAGTTAAGAGTTTCTGTCAGAGTAGTATTTCACATGTAAATGTTGAATAAAGTTTCTACCTAGCTTGGTTCTCATGACTCTAAACAATTTTTGAGTAGTAGTAGAAAATTAAAATCAGTGTTTGCATTATGACATATCAAAATTTCACATTCTAATTTACAACAGCCTCTTACCATGTTTTCTGAATGGTCTTTTTACACAAGTGTGCGTAATGTGCATGTGCATCCACCCAGGTTGTACAGAGTAGAATTTTTACCCTTTTGAATAATCCTGAACAGGAAGTACAATTCAGTTTTGCTTACCTAGAAGAACTTTCTACGTTGATGTGCTGTCTTTCTTTTGAAGTTCCTCTCTTTTCTGAGGGGAAGAAAACAGAGCTTCCTCTGCTGTCCCATTTTCCTTACAAGGATTACTAGACTATTTATCTTAAGCTTTGAATAAGAAAAAATTCCATGGCACTTTGACCTGGTGTCTTTAAAACTTACTTACTCACTTTGGTTACTGTAATGAGCAACACAGATGTCCCTTTTTTAAGGACCCTGATAAAGAGCACGCAAACCTTGCTTAGCAGTCTTTTTCTGTCTGATTTTCTTCTTAGTTTGGCTTTCCAGTCTTTAACAATCTTCTGTGACTCTGGAGGAAAACATCTGAAAAGGAAATAGTTAACCTCTTGGACTCAGAGGAAGGCTTACCTGACTGCAGAAGCTCCTGGACTAGCCCCCTGATACCTGTCCACACCAGCAACAGCATGCATTAGGAAATTGTGGTTGGTTCTGCTTATTTCTCCAAAGAGTCATCCTGCTGCAGTCTTACAACATGTAATCCTTGGGAAGGAGTTGGTTTCCTCAGTGGGTTATTCCTTCTTATGTATTCAGCTCTATTAGAAATGAGATTCTCTGCTTGGTTTTATTTTCCAGATAAAATTCCCTGGGACAAATGGAAAAAAAAAAAAAGACTTATTGTTTGTTTGGATGTTTATTTTGGACTGCCATGAGCCTGCTCTCTTAATTCCTTTTATCTGTATGCAGAGGAGTGTAGGAGTCTCCTGCTGGCCCTACCTGTGAATGCTGAAAGCTGCTGCTGAGCAATGGCTGACTTACGGGATGTGTATTACTCGGGAGACAGTGGTTTGCTAGAGGACTAACTAGAGTCCTCTGACAATGAGTTAACCCAGGGTCGGCAACTCTTGAAGAAAGGAGCCCTTTAAACTGATAAGTGCGGAGAAAAAGTTTGTGCTGTAGTTCAGGCTATCTTTCTAAATTACCTTTTCTTTAATACACTGAGACCCAAGTGCTCATTTGTGTATGTACCTTATATTTGGAGCTGTGTGAGGGCTCGTGATGGTATCTTTAGAACTGCTGACAATTAAAAATGATGAGTACTAGGAAATTTTGTTCTAGCGAGAAGTTGTATTTTGCAGAAGCCCTGTTTATATGCAGATGGTATGAGCATTTCGCCTGTTCTAGTAACTCGATAAGTAAGCAACTGTTACAGGGAATTTCTTGCTGATGCCTAGCTATAATCTAAATGAAATCAGCAGTAACTTCTTTGGCAAAACTGATTCTGTAGCACAGTTTTATTATGCTACCTCTTCCTGTATTCCAAATCAGCTAAATAAAGGAGTAGTATTCAATATTATATTGCCATAAAATAGAGTTCAGAATATTGTATGATACTGGAAAGAGCAGATATTGTAATTTTGGGTCAAGATCAGTACCTTAAAAATGTAAACAATACCAGCGTAAACTACTACCTGGATAGATTTGATCTCTTGATTTCCTGACACCCTTGTTTTAAGTATTGCCAAGTGAGGCTGTGGCAGTCACAGTTGGAAGATAGAAATGAAGATTTGGTACATAAAACAAGATGCTGCGTGCTTTCCTTCTTGGTACCTTTCGTATATACATGTTAGCAAGCAAGAATGATTTTCATGTTATGACAGTAAATAAACCACTTTGAGGTTGTTCTTGGGATGTGAAGATAAAGACATGATTCTACTTCTGACCTGCCATGTTACAAGACACTGACAGTCTTCTAGGAACTGCCGGTAGGATTGTGCTAATTTAGGGTGCTCATTTCTCTTAATTCAAGGACTCAGTGGCTTCTCCTTGGCTAGGAAGGAGTTGGAAGTTGTTCTCTGACCAGACAATGTAGAACATCTAAGACTTGAGAAGTACATTGGAGAAGGTTACGCTGTTGGAAGGTCTCCTCATGTTTTCGACATGATTTGTAACCAGATAAGAAAATCTTTATTTTAGAGAAGGTGTTACTGATGAAACAGTCAAATTCTACCAGATGTCCTTAAAAGCAGCATAACCTCTCTATGCAAAAGGCTCAGGGGCATGAGGCAATTTCGGGTCTACATAAAGGTGAAAAGCTTTGCACCAGTTTCTAGGCTTTGTATGGCTTTAAGTCACTTTTCTCCTGTCTGATGGGCTATCGTTTGAACCTAGCAAAGCTGCTAGAAAATACAACATTTTAGTATAAATAAGAGCAAAGTATTTTTTCTGGAAGGAGTCCTAAGTTCTGGATTTTTTTCAGTCCACTAGTTTTATGATTCTTTCAAGCACATTGCAAAACCAGTCTTTTTTTTCCTCCCTCTTTAAAAATGGCCTTGAGCAGAAAAGCATGTGTGGGAGCTGAATACATATTTTAAATATGATTTTCAGTTCATCTAGTAGATATAGGATTATTGTATCTGTTCTTAAAATTAGAACTAGCGATTATGTAAGTCACCCATAACTGTGTAACCATTATCAGCAAATTTGGTAGAGTGTTGCTATAAGTTTTTGGGGAATATTTTTCCCTTACACAGTCTACTTTAGACTTTGCAAACCTTGACTATAAAGTAAACAGGACTGAAAAGACTTCCTCAGTGCCTTCAGAAAAGAGTTATTTGCCATGTTTGAAGATATTTTATACCTTTTCAGCTAAAAACACCAAAACCAAACTGGTTGAAATGAACCTGTGTAAAGAATGCATCTAGATACAGGCCAAATGATAACTGCAATTTCAGTATTGCAAGCTCTTAAAAGTGGCTTATTGTATTAGCATTACCATTGCAGAAATGAGTTCAATGAAATTTAATAAAGTTTAACTGTGTGATTCCTTATTTTCTTTCCATCTGGAATGCTGCTTGGTATTCCTAATAATGAATTTCCTTTCCCTAAGGTTACTCACATATACAGCTAGAAGATGTGAATTTTCTGAGACAAATCTGAGCAGTTAGTTTCTTGCTTTTGAAATACAATGAAATTTAGTTAGGTTTTATTAATGAAATTTAGTTAGGTTTTATTTCTGGTTTTAGTTGTTTCATCAATTTATTGATGGTTAATAGCTTATTTACAGAATTCTGGAGTTTCAGCACCCTGCAAGGTTTCGCCTGCTGTACATAGCAATATAAAAGATTGTTTAAGTTGTCAGAATTTCTCACAGTATTTGGTAAGTGTTTACACATAGGTCATGTCTGGCATCTCACTATTGTTTTAAATTATATCCTAGGAACTTCCCTTTTTAAAAGTAGAATTAGATAGCAGGATAGATAAACAACATGAAGGTGACAGAGACTATGAGGTGCAGTAGTAGCCTTTGACTTTGTCAAGAGAAAAGGTGCAACGATGTGAATTTATTATGAGCTGAAAGTGATCAGTTTACAGTCACACTTAGGTTTGTACCTACATATTTCCATTTTATTCAAATCCCATCGTTCGTTCTTGAGTTATGGTTCAAAAGGTCTCTTTCCTCTGAGTCTATAAAGCAAGTTTTTTGTTTATCTACTGTGATCACCATAGACTTCCGTTCAAGTTATGCATTGCCGTATGTATTCAGTTTAGAACCATAATTGCTTCTGTTGTCTAAGTTAGGTTTTTCCATAAGTGTCTACTTTTGCTGATGTTCTGTATACTTACTTCAATATCACAGACATCATATTCCTCCTTTTGCACACGGATGACATCTCTAAACAAGCATCAGTTTCTAGCTTTTTCCTGTACAAATAGAGCTGATAATCTGTTTCTTGTAAAAGAAGGCTGAGATTTTTTAAATGCGTAGTAGAGATAATAATGAGGTAATGTTTATGATGACTGAAATAGCACACAAGCTTAGATACAACTATAGATTTTTAAAAAAAAAATAATTTTAAAAGGGCAGAAAATCAGTTTTCCTTGAAAAATGTTAACTAACAAATTTCATATGCTATATATTTTATTTTTGTGATCAAGCACAAGCATACATAGTATGAAAAAGAGAACTAGAAATCACCCCACTTGTCAGCTGATATATTGTCGTTGGGAGACGTGTGAAAGGATAAATCGAAAGCATCCACCATGTTCTATGTTACTGCTTTTCAATGCAGGCTGCTGACTGCTTCCAAATTTTTGTAGATTTGTTCTTGTCCTGCAGTTCTTAAATACACTCATTGCTGAATTTCACTACTGGGAGAAGAGTTGTGCTACTCAGTATTATAATTTGAAACCAGAAAGATAATTGAACTAGTCTGCAATGTAAATTTAAAATTTCTTTTACTCTGTTTAGTAACTGCTGGATTTATCAAGAGGAAAAAAATATTTTATTTTAGATAGAAAACGTTTTAAATATACTTTTTGGTTTTTTTTTTTCTTTTTAAATCAAGGTTGTAGTTGTATGTAATCGTAATACATGAAAGTTGTGAATTAGTCCTAAAAAAAAAATGCTAGAAGCGCATGTAAATGTACATTAACATGAGGCATCTAAAATATACATCATCCTCAAAAGTGCCTACTCTTGAAACATCTTCAACTCCCGGCATTTCTACAGTCAGAAGATGGAGGAGGCAAGTACTAATGTTCAGAGATTTCTTTTCAGTGTCTACCTCAGGACTACAATCAGCTAGTAACACTTTACATGGAAACTGCCTTTCTACTGTAGAAATATCTTCAAAGATCCCATCTCTCAGCTTCAGTTTGTGTCTTGGATCTTTTCAGATGACATAAACACACTGCCCTTTGCCCAGCATTTGCTAAATCAAATGCAAGATTTTTCAATGCACAGAGAAATCCCCTTTCAGTTAGGATCAAAAGCTGGCACATTTCTTCTTTCTGCTGTTTGATGTGTTAATTGAAACTGAACGATGCAAAACCTGATGCAGTAAATCCAGTGAGCATATGGTTAAGATAATTGCAGCAAATACTAGCTTCACCTGCTAAAACAGTATTGGAAGCTCTTATTCACAGTATCTGAACTTTGACACTGCTGTTCTGACTCTCTAGTTCCAGTAGGTTTGTATTCTGTGTTACCACACACAGAGTTTATTCTTGATCCTTTGAGTTGAAGGATTGCAGAGGCAATCCTTCTCTCACCCTCAGTAAGTGCAGGAAACATCTCATGTCACTGAAATCCATGCAACTGGATCACAGGTGTCTCCAAGTACCTAATCTGTTTCATGAAAGAGTTGAACATGGATCATTTAAAAGACTGTTGGGGCAAACATAATCTGTTAGAGGCAATATCAGTTTTTTGGGGAAAAAATACAGATGTTTATCTTCAGACCCACTTGAAATATTTTTGGTGAGGGACAGAGGGTTTCATAAAGGTAAATCAGTTCTTACCTATTAGGTCAGCACACCTGTGCAAAGGAAAACTGAGAGAGATACTGGTGTAAATGAAAGGCTAGAAAGCAAATATCTCTGCTCATCCCTGCTTTTTGCCAGTATATTCTTTCAGTCAGAGTAATTTCTTCTAGGTTTACATTATACTTCAGCACTTTTGTGTGACTTTTTTAGTTACCTGGAATTCCTCAGAGTCCCTTTCCGCTCCTTAGAAAGTTCTTACTTGACCCTTCTTTGATGTTTCTTCCAACTGATCATGTTCACTAGTTCTTAGCGACAGTAGCAATCATACAGTCTCTGCAAAGAATTGTACTCTTCAAGAAGTCCACATTACACCATTTCCTCCTTTTTGATGAGCTGCAGTCTTGTGAAAAATACGCAGGCTACAGTACTTTTGTGGCAAATTTTAGAGAACTGAACTAGATGTGTGTTTTTTGTTATGCATATACAGGTGCTTTTTATTTTTTTACACATTCTGGCTAGAGTAGCATGTCAAGAACAGTCAAATGTATCAGCACATTTTGACATTGAGTTGGGAAAAAACAGGAAAGAGGAACTACTTGCTTCTGTGTATGGGTCTTCACATTATAATTTTTTCTGGTTTTGGAAATGTAAAAAGAATTATGAAAAGTAGTGAAAAAAATTGATCGCACACAGTAATGGTAAAAAGACACAATCACTTATACTTTTTTTTTGTATGACGAATGTAATATGTATTAAAACCATCCAGGTTATGTGTTTTTACTTTTCTCTGTTAGCATTATATATGTCATAAAAATGCTGTGGAAAAATAAATTTTTAAGGTTTTGTTGTATTACATATGTTTTTCAGAAAGAAAAGATTGAATAGAAATCAATATAGTATCTCATTAGATTTTAAGGCATCAGGGATTAGTAAAAATGAAAACCAAGAAACTAACAGAGAGGAGAGGAGAGGAGAGGAGAGGAGAGGAGAGGAGAGGAGAGGAGAGGAGAGGAGAGGAGAGGAGAGGAGAGGAGAGGAGAGGAGAGGAGAGGAGAGGAGAGGAGAGGAGAGGAGAGGAGAGGAGAGGAGAGGAGAGGAGAGGAGAGGAGAGGAGAGGAGAGGAGAGGAGAGGAGAGGAGAGGAGAGGAGAGGAGAGGAGAGGAGAGGAGAGGAGAGGAGAGGAGAGGAGAGGAGAGGAGAGGAGAGGAGAGGAGAGGAGAGGAGGGGAGAGGAGAGGAGAGGATGAGAGTAGTTGGCTCAAAAAGGAAGGCTATACTTGTGTAAGCTTCCCCAGATCAAAAAAATTTAAGCTCAGGGTACAGATAGCCGTCTCCACCGTGGAATGCAATTTATTCAGGTGGCTTTAGTGTGACATGTACAATTGTCTACATGTTAGATATGTTTCGTACGTGCTGCTGCAAAGAGCATAAATCTTGGGAAAGGGGCACAACCTGTTTATCAGGAGGAATGTAGTCCCTTAGATGAGACCATGAAGGGGATGAGACGTGCTAGACTTGTGTGTTAGAAGCCAAAAAAATGTGTGGACTGCTAGACTGCTTGGCATCAGATGACAATCCTGACAGTAGGCATCTTGATGACCTGGAGGAAGGAGGATAATCTGCAGGGTGTAGTGTTGCCCAGATACTAGCTTTGAAGGAATGTCAGAGTAGGGTCACCTGGTGGAAAAGCAGCACCATATGAAAAGGATTATTTAACTGTAGTATTGGACAACTGTAACAGAAAAAGGGAGTGCTGTGTAATGTATTTGCATAGAAGTAGCGATGAGATTCTTCTGCTGATCCTTTCATTGGAATGTTGACAGTGAAGCAGAAGTACAAAGTGAGATTCGATGAGTTGTGAAGGACAGACTGTAGTCCTGGTAAGTTTCAACTGTCCACAGAGAGCCAGCATTATTATATTGAGATATAAATTTTGTGTGGAATAAGTAACTTTTCTAGAACAATTAGTCATAGAAAACAAAAGGAAAAATGCTGTTCTGGATTTTATTTTGAGTGATATACAGAACTCTAGTTCAGAGAGCATTAGAGAGAAGAGAAAGCCTGTCTGTAGTAGTTACTTCAATACAATAAGATGCATAGAGTTGTGTAGCTTGGAGGGAACCTCTGGAAGCTATCTTGTCCAGTCTGCTGCTCATAGCAGTGGCAGTTGGGAAGGTAGCATCTTGTCAAGTTTTGACAAAGGGTGAAAGAGGTGGAAACTTTACCCTTTCTAGAACTCTATAAACCCAGGTCTTTCACCCTGTCATCATAAGTGATGTGCCTAACCCCTGACCTTCATGATGTCCCTTTTCTAGACTTAATCTAATAGGTCAGTGTCTTTCTTGGAGGAGCCCAAAACAAGACACAGCCACACATACAGTCTCAGAAGTGCTGAATAAAATCAATTCTGTAAAACAACTCACTATGCTCTTACCTGTACAGCTAATATGTTATTAGATTTTGGCACAAAGGTGTGTCACTACCTACTGTTCAACTTGTTGCTTGGAAGGACCCCATTTTTTCTTCAAAGCTGCTCTCTAGCCAGTTGGTCTTCTAGAAAGTTCTCTTGTGAGAGGTTTTTCTGGCCGGACTTTGCATTTAGTGAACTTCATCAAGTTCCCATTAGCCCAGTTTTTACCCCTACAAGGTCTCTCTGAACAGCAGTCCAGCCCTCTTGTGAGTGTGTCAGTTTCTCCTCTCAATTTTATATCATCTCTGAACTTACCAAGAGGCACTTTAACCCATCTTTAAGGCTGTTAAGAAAGACGTTAAATAGTACCATCTCTGGTATGGACCCCGAGGGATGCTTTTAATTGCTAGCTTCAAGTTGGAGACCACCCTACAGATCTTCACCCTTTAAGCCTAACAGTCCGGCCAATTTTCCAGTCAACTTACCAACTTTTCAATTCAGACCTCCACTATTTGACAGTAAGGAGGTGGAAGACCATCTCTAATGCATTGCCAGATTCAAGGTATACGCTACTGCCTGCTCTCCCTTTATTCTTAGAGCCAGTCATCTCTTTACAGAGGCAGTCAAGTTGGTAGAGCAAGTTTTTTTCCGTGGTAAATCCATGCTAGCTGTTTCAGGGCACCTTCTTGTCCATTAGGAGGCTGGACCTGATTTCCAGCATGATTTCCTCAGTAACTTTCCTAGGAAGAGCGGCGAGGCCTTTATTTCTCCACATCTAAGCATGGGTTCATGTGATGTTTGCTTCTCTTTTTTTTTTTGTTTTGTTTGGGTTTTTTTGTTGTTTTGTTTGTTTCTTCTTTTTTTAAAGAAAACGTAGATTTCAACAGCAGCGGAAGAAAGGGGACCAAATCAATTGAACTGGGGATATTCACTTTCCAGAGAGAGAACCATGTAAAAATGAAGCATCTATTCTAAGAACCTTCAATCCCCCAAACACTTGAACAGGCAGTACAGAAAACCTGTAAACAATTGGAGACTGTTAAAAAAGGTACTGTAGCTGCAGCCAGCTAGAATATGTACTACAATTAAAAGAAATAAAATTAAAAATACCCCACAATTACAATCTCAAAATAGTCTTTAAAAGCTATCAGTAAAGACTCAGTGGGAAAGTTTTTTTTTGATAAAAGGTCAGCATGTAAAACTTAAGCTTGCCTTGGTGGGAACAGGTAGGCCAATAAACAATGGCAAGATGAAAGCAACTGGGGAGTCGAGTCGGCTAAAAAAGCTCTTGAAGAGTGCTTTTGAAAGTTGCATAAGCTGTGATAGTAAAATTTTGTTTAAATAAAGAGAAAAAGAAGGCAATTAGAAATGTTTTAAGTTTGCTAATTGATAACTGTACAAAAGCATACACTGTGTTTGCAGTGCCATAAAAGAATAGCTGAATGGATTTTTGCATCAGTCTTATCTGTTGAAGGTGTTAAGAAGATGCCAACAACTCATGTATTCTTTGTTGCAGGTAGATCAAAGGTATTAGATCTGTTTGAAGTAACTGTACAGCAACTATGAGGTCAAGTAGATAAGTTACTTGTTAATATCTTGATGTTAATAAACTGAACTATGAAATTACTGAACTGTGATGTCCTCATAGACAGTAAGTGTAACTCCCATCTACAAAATGGGCTCTAGAGGGAGCTGCAGAACTGCTTGCATACTTGAGAAAATGGCAATCTGTCTTTAGGAAAAGGAGGAAAATCAATCAGTGAAACAAACAAAAAAGGAGAGGGAGAGAGCACAGATCAACACAGTTAGAATAGTAGAATCATGGAATGCATTGAGCTGGAAGGGACCTTTAAAGATCATCTAGTCCAACCTCACTGCAATGAGCAGGGACATGTCTAACTAGATCAGGTTGCTCAGAGCTCCATCAAGCCTGACCTTAAATGTCTCCAGGGATGGAGCCTCCACCACCTCTCTGGACAACCTGTTCCAGTGTTTCACCACCGTCATTGTAAAGAACTTCTTCCTGTTATCTAATCTAAACCCAACTCTCTCAGCCTGTCCTTGAAGGAGAGGCGCTCCAACCCTCTGATCATTTTTGTGGCCATCCTCTGGACTTGCTGCAACAGGTCCATGTCCTTCTTGTATAGAGGGCTCCATAGCTGGATGCAGTGCTCCCGGTGAGGTCTTACCAGAGCATAGGGGCAGAATCACCTGTCTCGACCTGCTGGCCAGACTTCTTTTGCTGCAGCCCAGAATGTGATTGGGTCATGTCAAGCTTTTCGTCCACTAGTATCCTCAAGTCCATTTCTGCAGGACTGCTTCCTATCACATCATCCCCGGTCCTGCATTGATTACAAGGATTTTCCCAACCCAGGCACACTTGGCCTTGTTGAACCTCATGAGGTTCACATGGGCCCACTTATCCAGCTTGTCCAGGTCACTCTGGAGGACATCCCATCCCTCTTGGCATATCGACTGCACCACTCAGCTTGGTGTCATCTGCAAACTGTCTGAGGCTGCACTTGATCCCACTGTCCATGTCATTGATGAAGATATTGAATAGCACTGGTCCTAGCATAGAGCCCTGAGGGATACCACTAGTCACCTGTTTCCATGGGGACATTGAGCCTTTGACCTCCTCTGGATGTAGCCATCCAGCCAATTTCTTATCCATTTAAGAGTCCACCCATCTAGTCTGTATCTCTCCTGCTTAGAGAGAAGGGTGTTGTGGGGGACTGTGTCAAAGGCCTTGCAGAAATCCAGATAGATGACATCCATTGCTCTTCCCTTGTCCACTACTGTAGTCACCCCATTGTAGAAAGCCACTAGGTCGGTCAGACAGGACTTGCCCTTGGTGAAGCTCTGCTGACTGTCTTGAATCACCTCCCTGTCCTCCATGTGCCTGAGCAGAGCTTCTGGGAGGATCTGTTCAATGATTTTCCCAGACACAGAGGTGAGGCTGTGTTGGCAAAGCATCGGTGTGGCTCCTGTAAGGGGAAATCCTGCTTCATTTACCTACTGGAATTGCAGAAGGGTGACAGTAACTATGTGGCAACAGTAATCTGATCTGTTTCTTTCCAATTGGTTTTGACAGGGCTTCACATGAAAGGATATAAAGAAGTTCCATTACTCTGAGATTGGAGGAAAGGCCCTTTTAACAACAATGAATCAGTTAGAGCAGAGGAAACAAAAGGGTGGTACTTACATGCCACTCTGAGGACAGAAATTTGAAGTCAGACTGCAGAAACTGTTAGACTCGTGGTCTCTCCCGACTACCATCTGCTTTTGCCTCTGCTGGAAATGCAGCACTGGTGATGAATGGACCCAATGCTGGTCTAACACATTTGGGCATTTCTAGCATTCATGTCAGCCAGTCATTGACTTGTATGAGTTTGATGTTGCATTACACATTATGAATTTTTATCTAGGCTTGTCTGAAATATTTCCAACCTAGATAACTTTAGTTGGAGACAAGGTTTCACAGACAAATGAATTTATTTGGAAGTGCTTCAAGTATTGAGACTATAAGTGCACCCCTTTACCTACTTCATGTAATTTATTTATGCGTGTCTTTCATCATCCTAAAAAAATCGTTATGTAAAAGTTAAATATTTTTTTAATCTCTACAATCGTCATTGCATGCTTGTGATGTAGGGTGCAGGGAGGCAGTATGCATGTATATGTGCACATAAATGTGTGTTCATTTAAGTAATGTTTCTAGAGTTGAAAAATAACATGTTTAGAAGATAGAATTTCAAGCAGGAAGCATGTAATGTTGACTACAGTCTTTAATTACATAAATAGAGAATGTTTCTTCCAAGAAGCATTTTTCTATTCAGTGCAAAAAGTGGACATGCTACAAGGAGTTAGGACAGTGTGCAGGTAAAGATGATGGTAGTGGTGTTATAGAAATTGATGATGACTGAGGCATAGGAATTGAAAAAAGAGCAAGCAGAGAAAGTCACCTGTGAAAGCAGCTGAGTGATCTGAAAATAGCTGGAGTCATATGTCTTGCAAAGCAAGTTACCTCAACTTTTTGTGTTTCTTGTGTTTCTTTGTGTTTTTTGATTTTCTTTGTTCTTCACGTGTTACTACTTAGAGGTGCATTTAATGTATAATGTGGTTTAAAATACTGTGTATACTGAAATACCTTTTTAAAAACTCCCTAAGTTAGCGGATACTTTGGCCCAATTTTCTGAGCCTTATCTCAGAGGGATTTTGTAAAGCATAAATTTCACGTAAAGCAGTTATGTACTGCTGTTCAGAGTATAGCAGAAATGGCTGTGAGGAAAATAGCAATCCAACCTTCAGAATGAAGCTAGAACAGAATAATGTGTATTTGTGTAGGATATGAGTTATGTTTTCAGCAAAATCTGCATATTAAATGACCACCTTCTGTTCTGTTTGTTGTAGAATCGTAGGCTAAAATAGGTGACGATCTTACAGCTTAGTGCACAAACATGTAGTTAATGGTTGTGGCAGAAAATACAAGTTTAAATAAACCATTTAAATTAATGTCTTTCATTCTAGCACTTCTCAATTTGACTTTGAGACTCTAGTATTGGTATCCTGGCAACTTTATTTGTATTTTTTTTAGTAACATTAAAAACGAGAGTTTAGGTATTTTGTTGTACAGAGCATAGCTAGTTGATGCTGCAGAATAAATTGAAGTAGTGATATGGTAGTAGATCAGGACTCAAAAAGGGAAGGAGAGATTTTGTTAATAGTTTCTCAGATAGTCACTGGAAAAAGAATGGTGACATATCAGGTTGGCTGATAGGTTCCCCTGAGACTAAATACCTGTTCCCCTCTTAAAAGGATTCCACCTCCTGCTGGTCTCCTTTTCATCGCAAGCATTTCCTTAACTAAAAAGGAACAGTGTATGATACAGCCAACATTATATCTGAATTTTATAAATTTATAATAAATTTATAAATTTGAATTTGCTCTTGTACAAATGAGTTCTTATATTTGAAGTATGCTCATGTCATCAGCTTAGAACTAATTACTAGATGTTGATAACATTTTCCCCACTAATAAATTGATGCGGTTTTGGCTTAATTTTCTTTAATGGCTTTAGTGGCATCTGTGTGATTGTTCTGCAGTTTTTACTTTTTTATTTCCGCTATTGTAGACTGAATCTTGAAGAAGAGTTGAATCAGATGAAAGTACACCAATCTGTGGGTAAGTTCATAATACAGGTGTTTCTATTGACAAGAAAAAAGGGAAGGTATAGCATTTCTTGTGTTTCTGTAATCTATCAGAAATATTAAGTTTATTTTCTCTTAAAAGGATAATTTCTTTCTCTCAAATGTATTTTGTAAGCATAAGGCCATACATATTTCAAAATATGCTTACCCTTGAGTTCTCCACATGCCTATTAAATCAATGGCATTTTTTGTATACTCTACTATGTTTGCAACTTATGTGTATACATTACCTATAAAATTAGTTAATTATTTTATGTTTAAAATATCCATGTGTATGTATATAAACAAATATGTGTAAAATCTAAAACATATTTATATGTTTATGAAGCTTTCTCCAGAATTTGAAATGTTTTTTGCAGTATTGAAATACAGCGAAACAGAAATTTCATGCTTATTCAGACTCTTTTTTTGATGCCAGTCTGACAGAGTATGTGAATTTGAAAGTAAACTGAAATGCTGGAACTCTTGTAAGAGTTGATCATTAATATATTCTTTTATATATTTTCAATCTTCCAACAATTGGTGGTTCTGTGAAGATGTGTCTTAGTCAGATAGGTAGTATATTACCATTGTATCTTCATCACTCCTCTGATTCTTTGTATTATTTGCTGTCCCTGAATAGTCTGGGAGACACGTTCAGCAGTGCACAGTTACGGTCAAGCTAAGTCTCACATCTGTAGTGAGTTCCTTATGCACAGTACTGTGGAAAGGGAGTCAGACACTTGGAGAAGTACTCTCTGTCAGTAAAGTTTTACTATTCTTTATCTCACTTTTCTGTTGGTAGCTGTTCTCTTTTTTCGTCATTAATACTGCCACTTGAAAGAAAAAATAAAGATTTTTTTCCCCCTTTATTTTAAATTTGGTTTATAGTATCTATAAAACTAAGTGGAAATATCCAGCTGCTGTAGACTAAAGTTACTGTTTTGTTTTACATTACTTCTTATGTGTTGCTTTCACAGCCACAGGTAGAGCTGAAGGGAACTAGTGAAGGTTTCAAATACTGACTTTAAAAATCAACTGTTTTTTCCAATTTAGTCAATCTTTGCACAGAGAGAAGTGGAAGGACAACCAGCGGTGAGAAGGAGTTGAGAGCCTGCTGAGCAATAACCATGTGTTTCCAAAAAACAGTCAGATCCCTGAAACTGCCAGTTCTTGACATGTTCAGTGCTTTAACAACTAGGGTTTTATTCCTTCTTTTTTCATTATCTTTTCAGATTAAAACATAGCCTCTTTTAAAAATGTGTGGGTGGCTACACACTTCCAGTTTGATTATTGGAGTAATGGTTAATTGTTGTTATATGGGGACTACCTATTGTGTTAAGCAAAATTTATTTACCTTTTCCAGAAATTCTTGTTATAGTTATCATTTAGGTGGACATTTTTTATGGGATTCAAAACCACACCCAAAGATATGTATTAAGCAATGCTTTTCATTAGCATATAAGACTGAGCTGATTCTAGCAATTTTCACACTTTACCTAATTGGAGTATCAAAAAGTAGTTCCTCACCCAGTCTATAAAAAGTGATTTCCGTGTTGTTCCTCTTGAAAATCCTAGGGTATTGCAGTGTGGGGGACACTTTTATCAATTGGTTGACATTTGCGGGAAGACTACACCATAATAACTAAAGCTGTATCTTCGTCTTTGAGCATAAATGTGTCTATGTGAGCAATCCTTGCTCATGCACCAAGAAGGTGTGTACACTCTCTGCCCTAAAATGGGTGTTGAATGCTTTTGTCTTCTCAAATAAAAGTTCAGCCTCAGGTCTGTTACGTGTAATTTTCTGAGAGTTCAAACTTCATACATTCTGAATACACTTTGTTCAGACTTAATAAGTACATTTTCTTTTCTAAAAGTAAACCTAACATGAATTTATCAATGATGCTGGAATTCAGTTTCACCTGTTTCCATCAGGCATTCAACCATCAAGGAATAAATTGTAAGAAAGAAGTGGTTGAGCTTCTCTCTATTGAAAAAAAAATAGGTTCTACCCTCCTGCTTGATTAGCTGTCAGTTGTGTTTGTCAGGAGGAAGTACTGGATAGCTTTGCTTCTCTTCTGTGTAGTTTTTCAAACTCTGGTGGTCAAAGACGAAGGAGGTCAAGGGAAAAGGAAACTCTGCTCCTGCTGTTCCCAGTTTCTTTTCATTTTGATTCAGGTGTCCAAGGTGACTTTTTTTTTGCCATTGACAATTTTTTTTCCAGTGATCATCAAATCCAAATTCACTTTTTATGGTCCTGATGTCATTTTATGTATAAGAATGTAAACAATGTGTTGGCAAGTACTCATGCCATTTCCTCCAAAAGCAGGAAAGCGGGTCCATCTAATCCTTTTCAGAAAAAAATAGCAAGTGTCTTACTAAGAAAAGGTAAGCTGTTGGTCCTGTATTTCTTTAAGGAGGCAGTTGGAATGCATCTTTCGGTATGAGACTTCTTTTGAATCTACCTTGTCCCCAGCAAAAGTGTGAGAATGGCATTCCCTTCTTCCAATTTCTGCAATGGGTTTTCCCACCATCTGTTTCAGACTGAGCACATCTTTGGGATCAGGGCTGGCTGACACTGAAGTCAGTAAAACAGTGGCTTTCTGCACCGTGGCACCTCTTGTCTGGCAGAGTGCCTTCACCTGGTGCCTACCAGAGGCAGAAAATGTCATCTTCTTGGAGGTCCATGTAGGTCACCTGTGAGTGGCTAATACACAACGGTTTTGTTGGGTTTTTTTAAACTGATAGGTTTTTTTTCTCTGTGTGAGCAGGCTCTCTCGAAATACCAGTGGTGAACTGTAGTATCATAGTTCAAGTACCATGGCAGTGGTGTTGAACAAACTTGTCATCAGATTTGGTGACTATTAATTAGACATTAAGTGTTAAGCTGACAGTTAACTGTGTTTTCTCAGTGGGATGTAAGAATAGTTCTGTAAGACCAGGATAATTTGATGACTGCAGATAGTGGGGTTTATGACTTGTGGGTCTATTCCTTGAGGGAGAACTTGATATTTTTCTATGCAAGAGTATGATGGATAAAGTGTATTTCTTGCTGAGTAGACTGATATGATGAATCTCTCTACTGTCATAGACAGACAGTTGCAGGTAATGCTGTTTCATTGCCTCTCTAACAAATTTCTGTGAACAATTACAAAACAATTAGAAGACAAGAGGGGAAAGGGGGCTGAAAAGTTCATTTATTTTCTACTCAATAGAAAGGTCCATGCATCAGTGACCATTGGCTTTTCTTTAATTTGTGCTGCTTGTGACTTCTGTGATAATGCTGAACATATATAGTCTTTTCTGTTTTGCAATAGTATTCTTTATTCTCTGCATATAATATGTTTATTTATAGAGTTTTAAACTGTATTTTAATACATCCACATAATAAACATAATACCTTGTGTGCTTTGATCAGTTTCTTTAACTATGGGAAATCATTTTTTCTTTTCAGTGGAGTACAGTAAATGCTGATATAAAAGCTGCAGCAGACATTCAAATGAGTGAATATTTAGAAAAAGATGAAAAGCATGTTCATATTATCTTTGTGTGTTACTTAAAGAATGTTGTAAATGTATGCAGTACCACTGTGCTGGGGGACTGTAGTCTGAAATAACATGGGAACTAACATATTAATATCAAGGTAAAGGTACATATTCCCCAGATGCATAGTTTTACCTTTTTCAGCTTTTATTATCTTTAGAATAGTGTTCCATTTATTTCATGAATACAGAAGTATTAATTGGCCATGACATGTTCCAAAGACAAAAGAAAGGTCTAATTCACTCTAACAAACTTGTTAGTCACTGTTTATATCAAGAGGATTGTGAATCTACAGAGAGTAACACTGTTTTCTTCTACACTTGCTTTGTTTATAAATCAAAAGTTTTTTAGTGACCTGCAGTGTCTGCTTGTAGTTTGAAAGGATACGTCTAAAGCAGACCTCCACCACTGTAGCACAAATATTTATCCCTTAAGATTAATTCTTTGAGTTAGTGGAAGGGGGGGGGGGGGGGAGTAGAAAGGCAAGAAAAGACATGTGAATATTGTGGTGTTTTTATAGTGTGAGGATTTTTATGTTCTTTAACATAATATTTCATATTCTAACAAAAAGTTTTTCTGAGGTGTTTAATTGCTCATTTCTGTGAGCAGTCAGCAATTCGTGAATGCTAGACTCTTGATTCAAATCCCAACTGAAAGTATTTTACTTCTGATTTACCATACAAGTTAGTACTTCTAGGCTTTTTCTTAGTATTCTTCTCTGTGAATAGATCTAATTCTTAACTTGTCTTTTTCCATAGGATTTTTACTAGCTAAAGTGCACAGCTGTCTCCGAGAGTGTTGCATAGAGTCATGTTCACTCTCATTAGTTGTATCAATTTCTAATTGTTATTGAACTCACTGTATTACAATGGAATAATTTGTGTGATTTATCTGGTGAAGTACATGATCTTTGGCTTAACAAAAAAGTGGCTTAAAGTTTCATCCATCATAATTCTGTTACTATTTGCTTTGTTCACCAATCACTCTGATCCTCCTAGCAGGGGATAAGGCCTAGAGAACAAACCTGGGAGTGACTGTAGATAAAAAGGCAATGAATTCTGCTTTTAAGGCATAGAGGGAATAGTCTATAAAAGAACAAAAATTGAAAGTACAGCCTCTTTAACCTGCAGATCTATTGTACCTTTGAAAAGCTTGTACTCTGAAAAAAACATACTGTGATGCTACAAAGGTTCATAATTATGTGATGGAACACTTTGAAAAGAGGTCACTCTTTAGAAACTGACCAAAAGGCTTGTCGAGAAGATAGACCGCATTATAAATAATTGCAGAAGATGCATTTCCTTTAAATATGTAGGTATTGTTTTAGTGAAATACAAGATGTCGCAATGTATTTTATAGAGATGTATTATTTATTTTCTGGCAGAGATGCTTTTTAAACTTAGTAAAGGTGATGGGGTCAAGAATAGTACTCCAAAGAGAAATACGAAAGAAGTTTCACATCAGACATTACAGAAGGTAAGATGCCAACCTCAGCAAACAGGTAAAAATTTTAATATAAGAACTGTATATATGAATCGATATTCATTTATTTAGGCCATGATGATTTTCCTTTTCTAATTCCAAAATATGGATTTCCAAAATTGCATCAGAAATTAATTCTGGTGAAGTAGCTGTGAATCTATCATGTGAGATAAACATGGTTAATGTCAGAGAAAATGAGAAGAATGTTTAGAGATATAATGTTAAAAACTAGCAAATTATCTAAATTGGAAGTGACATATGCTAGCATTTTACCACTTTTAAGTTTAGAAACTTTTATGTCTTTTGCTAGGTACTTAACATTACAGGATATCAGGTGTTAATCTCCATAGACCTCTTGCTACAAAATAAAATTGATGCAGAATAGTGATAAATCGACCTTTTTCTGTATTTAAATTTTAGCACAACATTGCATATGCAAATATTTTCTACATATGTGGCTTTATCACTCTTTTCATTTGATAGTACCATATGCATTTAGTGTTCCTTGGCTTAGCAAATATGATGAGTATTTAATCTTTACTGCTCAACATTCTACATGTTTTACCTTGTACAGTAACAAGATGTTCTTAACTAGTTGCTATTTGTATTGATATTTGTAATATACACAAGTAGTTTAGTATGTTAACAGGTGTTCACTTAAGAGGGCTCACTTGTATTTTACCATATGTTTTGTTTGCTGCAAAGAAAAGACATCCTTCAAAGAGTATCATGCCTTTTGTTTGTCATTTTGCAAACCAATATTTGTTTAATTACTTATAAATCTTTAAAAGCATGCTTAAATTGAATAAACACAAATCTATAACTTTGAATGTCAGTTCAGGTATGTCTATTTGTTGTTTGTGAATTAACTTGTAGGAAATATGGTAATTTACAGCAGATGATGTGATTGCATATACTTGTAACACTTGCCATATGGTCAGGCAATGAAGGCTGTCATCTCGTTATTACTGAATGACAAACATCATGTTACAATAATAACACACAGAATAGGAAGTGCTCACATTCATTTATCTTAAGATAGAGTGAGTAATTGAAATAATATGAATGCTACCATCTGAAATGTCACACAGTTTACGCATGCTTATCATCTATATTTCAGAACTATAATTTTGTTTGGCAAGTACTACTCTATGGATATATAGAGTTAAGATGGTACCTTAGGGATAGGTATAGAAGCTATTCATTGTTTCCTTCCAGCTGTCATACATGACTTTAAGTGCTGGTGAGTGCACAAAGTTGCTTTAAAGAACTGAAAAAAAAATAGCAGAATCTCAGTTTAAGAAGGTGGTTGAAGAAAGGTACTTGTCTAACTCCTTATCATTGGGGAGGAACACATAAACTATGATTTTAATCATAAAATTTGGTTTCATTGAAGCATTTGCAAAAATCCCTTTTATTTCTAATTTCACTGACTAACTTTATGTAGCTATGAGACAATCTCTGTTCTTTGTGGGAGTGCTGTGAACATGTAGTATTTATTGAGAAATATTACAGTTTCAATATTTTCAATGTGAAAGCAAGTTTTGACGTTTTGTATTGCTACAAAATCATGGAATTGGCCAGTATTTTACAAGGTGAGTAGCTGAAGTTGGCCATGTGTAATGTACTATAGCTCCTTGAAATTGTCTTTTCTACCCACGTCCAGAAAAATCTAGAGCACCTGCTACTTCCGCTAGTGAAAAAGTGGGATGGAGCTTGTACAAAACCAGCCAAAAATATTTCTCAAAAATGACTGCATGGTTACTGACCATAAAACTCACTCTTATGTCCTTAGTAAGCTTCTGAAGAAATCCCACAGACTAGATGTTTGTTTTGGTATCTGTTAAAATTAAAATTTCCTCTTATTTCTGGGAGTCATGAGGTTTGATTGTAATATTAAGCAAATATTCCAGAACACGGAGAATAAGTTTCTTGTTAATGTCCTTGAATACGCGTAATGTCAAAGGGCTTTACAAACAAAGCTTAGCACATTATACATAGGTAAAACATGATTCTTTAAACTATATTTGAGAAGCTTGTAAAGTGGCATCATTAGAATAGCACAGATTTTCCCTTTCTGTGAATAGAAAACATATTTCAGCTTTCATATTCTTTAGGTGCTAAGCTTCGATATCTCTTGCTGTGATTTTTGGGGGGGGTTTTGTGGAAGATCAAATTAATATTTAGTTTGTGTACTTACAACACGCAAAAGAACTTGTTGATTTAGATAGCTAGTGCAAAATTGTCTGTACTTCAAAATAGTTTTTCTTCTGAAAGTGTGTTTTTAAATTCAATTAGTATGTATAACTGAATCAGTCATAAGCTCAAGATGCATCAAGAAGGTTCATTAGCATACTTAAACTTCTGCGTCACTTTGGCTGGAATTTTAACTTCTCCTACCATCTGCCCTTTCTTCAACAGCTGTATTATTGCAGCTAAAATGTTTTCATCTGCACTACATTAGAATTATTTTTAAATTAAGGACTATAGATTGCTTTTGTCCTTGTGCTTAATGTAATATTATTGTCATATAATAAATACATTTGAAAATACAGTTTTTCTTCTACTGCATAGGCTTAACTGTTGTGAATTATAAATTCTCTTTTGTCAGGTACAACAACTAGAAAGAAGATTTAAATCTATTGAAAGGGAATTAAAGAAACAGAAGGAAGCAAATAAAGACCTATTGAATGAGAAAAATAATTTGAAAGCATCTTTAAAATTGCAAAAGGAAGATGCAGACGCAAGAGAAAGAGAGCTGGAAACACTGCTTAAGAGGATTTGTGAAATAAAAAAAGACAAAGCAGAGCTTCAGTTAGTGATTGATGAGCAGGAAAAAGAAGCTGCCTCTTTGAAGCGGCAAGTGGCAGAAGCTAACAGGTTGAGGAATGAAAACGAAGATTTGCTGAGTCAAGTGCGGGAGCTGGATAAAGCCGAAGCAGTGGCAACCTCTGGGCAATGTAATTGCAAGATAACAGGCACCAAGGTTAAATTAAAAACAGCCAAGAAGAAACGCTCTTTGGGACAGCATGGAGCTTTTCTCAAACAGTCCATCAAGGTTATGAGTAATGTATTTGAGAACTTAAGTAAGGACGGCTGGGAGGATGTGAGTGAAAGCAGGTAGGGCTCTCATTAACTTGGCCCTGTAGAGGGGACACTGTGCATATGTAAAGTACTAGCAAATGGAGATTGAATTTCAACTACTGTTGATTTGGTATTCAAAAAAAATACTGTCAGATCCTTTGAAATATCTTGGGAGGTCTTGTTCTGAGCTTATTGACTGAAATTTGCATGCAAAATTAGCCACAACTGCATGAGTATTTGAATAGGTGCCAGGAAACCCAAAAGAAGGCAATGCTTGATTTCTTCCAGTGATGCTATTTTCATGCAGTCATGAGGCTTGAAATTGACAGTTTGGCAGGTTGATTTAATTTGCTGGCCCTTTGCATATTCACCACTGACAGCTAAGGATTCCCAGGCAAGCCTACTAAGTCGGTTTAGTTATCTTGTGACATGCCGACCCAGGAGGAGAAACATTTTTTCCCCTTAATTTAGTTAGATAAATTTTGAATGACCCATTTCAACTTGCTAGCAGATGTCTACAAGCTGTTTAACATCCTTTAAATTAAGAACCATCCACACTAATTATTTCATGTATGTTTTATGCACAGTCATTGTGCTAACTTTAATTGAATGATGGTTAAAAATCAGTTCTTAAAGGTAATTGTTACTGCATAGTGTCCCAGTCATGAGTCACAAGGCCCCCAGAAAATTGTACTGGCAAGCTTCATAAACATTTAAAATTTTTGCTTCTGCTTCTATTTGCCCACACATACTTGAAGAGGCAGCAGTAAACTACTAGTTAAATGGGTATCACACCTTGTCTTTCAGTACTTTGTCCTAAGAGACATGCAAAGAAATTTCTCAAGAAGGTGTTTACCCAAAATATAGAGAAGGTGACAAAAGAGTAAAGAAAATGAAATTGTCTTAATAGGCTTCATGTAGGCGTTACATGTCATATGGAGCAAATCAACAGTGGCAAATTAAGCCCTTCTGCTGCTTCTCCCCATGCAAAATAGGGGATTCCTGAACACAGTATCTTGATAGAGAAAGCAAATTAAGACCCTCGTAATTTGTCAGTTGCTGTCACTAATGTAAAGCTTGTTTGTATTTCTGTTTAGTATTGCAGATCTGATTTTATGGGAAATGGGATTTTCTATTACAGTTAGTGAGCTTTTTATTTAATTTACTGTATTTTGCTTTTTAAGAAAATTGAACAAATTGTCGTTTTTGAGTTTAAAGTGAAGTGGAAGGTAATTGTATTGCTTCAGTTCTTGTGACTGCCTTTTGATAACTGTAGAAATATTGGATTAGGGAATTCTTGTTGTCAAATACTGAACATTTTTGAAAGTTATATTTCAGAATGCCATTCTAAACAAGGGAAATATCTTCATTTAGTTCCATCTTCTACTTATTAATGAATACTGTTCTTTATCACTAGTAACTGTCTCTGAGTCTCTGATTCAAGCCTTCAATTTTCTAAGTAGAACATTCCTTGAGAGCATTCAGGTGAGAGGAACATGGACACAGTTAGAAGTATCTCTGTGCTACTGTGGCACCTCCAAACCATTGCACTGATTTCTGTTCTTATCAACTAATAAGACATACCAATGTGTCAGGACAGATTTTTGGAAACTAAGCATATTTTTGCTTGAACTCCTAAATTTGAAGAATTTTCTCTGGTTAAGTAGCCTCTGTCTCTAAAACATTGATTTTTATGATGACACAACTTAATTTGAACTCATTTCTGTCTTTTTTAAGTGTTTCAGTTTAAAAAGTAGCAAATCAAAATCACCTTCTGTCAAGGGACTCTTTCACAATTCTGTTTGCACAGGTGATGATGAATAGCCACTGATGGTATAGAAAATGATATATCCAAGACTTCATGTTTTAAGATAGAGTTTATATCAGCAAACAAACTATAATCTGGGGCAAGGCAGTGGAAAACTGGAAATTAAAGCACATTGAGTGCAAGTTTAAGTAAAAATTGGAAGTACAATGACAGTTTCAGGTCCTTTCCCTCTATGGCAGGCAATTTCAATAGAAAGACTACCAAGCTTACAGAATTTAGAAGCATTCTAAAGGGTGCTAGAGAGAGATTTCAATGAATTGTGATTTCTGAGTTTGTCTCAGGCAGCACTACAAATAAAGTTCAATTGAAACAGAATGTTATTGAGTGAAGTATTGCGCATTTGTTTTGTTACCAAATGTTAAAATGAAGGAAGTTTGAAACGTAGTATATCTTTGTGAGGCATTCACAGGCTAGAAGTACTATCAAGTAGTTTTTCATGTATGTCACTTTTGTGAACTGTAACAAAATCTGTCCTTTGAGAAGCGAAGTCTCAGACCTCTGCCCATTGTAGAGCGAAATTCCATTTGACAGAGTAGAAGTCTGTAGGACGATTTCAGAGATTTCTTCTTTATCGTGTTTATAAACATCTGTTGAACAAATCAACTTAGTATTGTTTGGGTATTATGTTAGTTTCTCTTCTTCCCTGCGTGTGTGTGGTCTAGACTCTCGGGTAGTGAGGTGGACTGTGAACTGGCTGAGGGGAAGAAGCCAAAGAGTTTTGGTCAATGGGGCAGAGTCTGGTTGGAGACCTGTATCCAGTGGAGTGCCTCAAGGGTCGGTACTGGGACCAGTATTATTCAATATATTCATCGATGACTTGGATGAGGGACTAGAGAGTACTATCAGCAAATTTGCTGATGACACCAAGCTGGGAGGAGTGGCTGACACACCAGAAGGCTGTGCTGCCATCCAGCGAGACCTGGACAGGCTGGAGCGTTGGGCGGGGAAAAATTTAGTGAAATATAACAAGGGTAAATGTAGGGTCTTGCATCTGGGTAGGAACAACCCCAGGTTCCAGTATAAGTTGGGGAATGACTTATTAGAGAGTAGTGTAGGGGAAAGGGACCTGGGAGTCTTGGTGGACAGCAGGATGACCATGAGCCAGCAGTGTGCCCTTGTGGCCAGGAAGGCCAATGGCATCCTGGGGTGTATTAGAAGGGGGGTGGTTAGTAGGTCGAGGGAGGTTCTCCTTCCCCTCTACTCTGCCCTGGTGAGACCCCATCTGGAATACTGTGTCCAGTTCTGGGCCCCTCAGTTCAAGAAAGACAGGGAAGTGCTGGAGAGAGTCCAGCACAGGGCAACTAGGATGATTAAGGGAGTGGAGCATCTCCCTTATGAGAGAAGACTGAAGGAGCTGGGGCTCTTTAGTTTGGAGAAGAGGAGGCTGAGGGGTGACCTCATTAATGTTTACAAATATATCAAGGAGGAGTGTCACAAGGATGGAGCCAGGCTCTTCTCGGTGACAACCACTGATAGGACAAGGGGTAATGGGCTGAAACTGGAACATAAGAGGTTCCGCTTAAACTCGAGAAGAAACTTCTTCTCAGTGAGGGTGACGGAGCCCTGGAACAGGCTACCCAGAGAGGTTGTGGAGTCTCCTTCTCTGGAGACATTCAAGACCTGCCTGGACACGTTGCTGTGTGACATAGTCTAGGCATTCCTGCTCTGGCAGGGGGATTGGACTTGATGATCTTTCGAGGTCCCTTCCAATCCCTAACATTCTATGATTCTATGATTCTATGATCCTATGTGTTCAAGCATTGGCTGTCTGGAGCTTTGTAACATTTACCTTTATTTTGTTTTCCTGAATGTGCTGTTTTAGTGACTCTGAAATACCAACCTCTGAAAGTTTGGAATCGGTGACTGTGAAGACAGTGCAAAACATTGATTCGCTGCCAGCCAGAAGTAAACAACAGGGAAAAAAACAAATACAAAATCGTCGAAAGCCCTGCGCCGTTGTTCATTCAGAAGGCAAAACACAGCAGTGTAATGGAAAGGTATATAGTAGAACTTGTTCTCCTGTGCAGAGTGTTGAAGTTCAATAGTTTGTATTATCACTGCTGTTCCCTTAATTGATTTGACTCTTCTTGTAAACCGAAAAGAAAATCTGCTTCCAGATATTCAAGGGTAGTTTCATTAGCATTTAGGGTATTTTCTGAACTGCAGAAGTATTTGGAGAGGGTGTCAGGAGTGCAAAAGCTGAGTGTAAAGTGATTGTAGGCTAGTCCTGCTGTCTCCTTGTCCAGACGAAGAATATGACAAGGAAACAGCAACATCCCCTCCTCCCCTCTAGCAAAACGATGTGCTGACTTACCAAGCACAGATTTCGTGTGTGCGAAAAGAGTTGTCTGCATTTTAGAAACATAGTTTTGGCTCTATTTCTGTGCAGGAGATTCTATCTAGAGAAGAGTGTGGTTTTTAGCTTCTTCCTAGACCATTTGCATTCACTGTCTGGGATTTGAACGTCTTGTCTCATTCCTAACGTCTGTATTGCTGTTTTCTCATAGAACAGGGCCATCTGGTCGTTTCCCAGGTCTTTAGAGGCTCCATACAATCTGTAAAGGGTGACTCATTTTTTGGACTTTTGAACAGTATCTAATACTTTTTCCCTCCTGTATTTACCCAAATAAATCACTTACTGGAATTTAAAACACAAGCAGACATTGGTGTTTTTTAGTTCAAGAAACAGAATACTGAAACAATGAACAACTTCATGCTATTAGAAAACTAGTTTGAAATTCTGTTATGTATGGTGATATAATGAAGAGTTTGAAAACAGATTTTGTTTTCCAAATCTCCAAAATTTTAAAGCAAATATGAACTTTGTGGTCTTGTTATATATTCTTGATTGTGTGTTTCCATCTAAAGATGTATTTTTCTGGCAGAATTAAAACCGGAAAATTCTGCAACCATCTGTTGGTGTAGAATACACAGTATGAGCAGGTGCACATGATATATGTGAAAGTCTGACTGAGCATGCTACTCCTCTTATCTCCTGCTGCTCCTAAATAAGGGTATACAAAGCAGGGAATCCAGGAGCCTTTGGTCTCTCTTGCTTGGTAGCGTAGACACAGCCAGTACCTCTCCTGTTAGCCTATATTGCATTTACTCACTGTTCCTACTGGAAAAGACAAACACAGATATATTTTGATACACAAATGTAACAGTGATGGATTTGGAGCATATAAGAAAGCATCCCAAGAGCCACAGGCACATAAATATGTTTCATCAGAAGTCCCCTGTTTCAGGAAAAACACCCAAAAACATGGTTTGTGACTACAGAAGATAGTTTTTCCAGAAGGTACAGTATTGAGAATTGGGAACACCAATTTTAAGCATAAATCTTAAATCCCTTCTGAGGATTTAAGGACACTCACTTGGTCATGGGATTCTCATACAGAGAGAGGCTAGAGAAATCTAGTCTGAGCTATGCCTGGAGTTGGAGATGAGATCATTTATGAAACAAGGACTTTCTCAATTTTCCCCCCGCGTGATATAAGTATATAATACCCTGTGCAGTATCAGAGGAGTTATTGACACTCTCTTAGAACTCATCCATTCATCAGAGCTGTGACCTAGAGTGAAGATTCCATTTTTACACTGCAGGCATGGATTGTTCACTCCTATCTGCTCAGAGCTCCATTCTCTGTAACGTGTAACCAACATTTCAGACTAGCATCAGTCATCTAATTATATTTTCTCAGTGTCTGTAGGATCCTTTCTAGGATCATCTGGTCCTACTGTAAGGGACTTTGTACTGGGTTCCATTGTTATCTTTCAGACATGAAATAAAATAATTAAGAGACTACTTGAAGGAAGCAGGCCTAGAAGAGCTTGACATCCTTTGTTTTCCTTTGCTTTGGTGTTAGTCAGAGAAGTAGGAGCTTAGGCTGCTTCTTTTTTTTCCTAGCATATCCTGTCTTCTTGTCCTTCAAACTGTGTGCTGATGGTAAAAATCTATAATTCATGGCTAAGATAACCTACAATGTCAGTAATTTGTTCCGTGCAGTTAATAGATAATGTTACTGTTTACTCTTTCAAATTTGATGAACAGCTATTTTAGTTATGAATATTTCCAGAAATATTTTGCATGATATCACATAGAAGTGGCAAATTGGAGACTTTAAAAATTGGATAAATGTTACAGAATTCCAGAAGAAAAGTGTTTCAAAGTACACTGAGCATTTAAAAGCCAAGGAGAAAACACTTCAATTTTGGAGCAAGCTAAAGTATGTATTGCAAACAGCATTCTTCTTCAACCTCTGCTTCTGCCATTGAACATTTGAGAGGTTCTGGAAGTAACTGTGTTTTCAAATCAGATATTTAAAAGGCATGCAGCTGACTTAAATCATGCACAAAGACAGGTTTTGTACTTGCATATTCATATATTTTAATGCATCTTTCAGTTAAAGCTCAGATTCTAATCTGATGTTCCTCCTTTTGAGCTAATAGGGCAACTATTCCTATTTATTTTCTCTCAAATACCTTGAAAAATAGGATATTGTTGACTTTCAAAGTAATACATGCCATCTTTTTTCCCTCCGAATAAATTTGTATGTTATCTAAAAAGATAAGGTAGGCAGTAACAGACACTTAATTTTTCTTTGGGATTCTTTCCAAAGGGTTAGGATTTACCTGCAACAGTCTCTTATTTCCTATACATTTGATGGGAAAGACAGAAATTTTTATTCTTTACTGGCTGATATTGTAACACTGATGTCCAAATTAAAGTTCACTAGAATTTTATGTATTACTTGAAGTAATTTTGTTTTTTCAGTTCAAACTGGAAAACTTTGGTGTGCCATAATGAAGAGTTGCTAGCTTTGTACTTCTGTTTTTTGTTTAGGGCCATCCACAGAATAAAGATCTAGAAATGTTAAATTCCAAGCAAAGGAGGATCTGCTGTCTCATAACATCTACGCCAAGCAAGGGTAGGAATATTATATGTTTTTGGCGACTTCATAAGATTGCCTGCTATTTCAAAACCTTTTCTATATTACACAAACCTGCTTATATGTTGTTGCAGGACTTGCTTATTTAAATTTGCATATTTTTTTCAGAGCTTTAGTTCATTATTTTAAAGTGAAATTGACATATAAAAAGTGACTATCAAACAGTATCTTTTCACCCAGTTAAAATATACTTTTGTTTTTACTGAGGCCTACGTATTTAATATGCTGACTAAATTAAGACTTTTGATTACATTTTGTTCTGTTTTGTCCCTTGTAACCAACACAAATAATGAAACAATATTGACTGTATTTTGTCTTAGACCTTAGAAAAAATCTTTTAACAAGACACTGAAGCCTTTGTTTCTGATAATACCGATCAGAAACCAGAGCCACATTTATCTTCCAAGTCCCCATCAAGTGTGCAGTGTCAGCACTTTAGAAGAAGAACATAGAGTACTTACAGGTTAACTGCAATAATTTACCAGTTTGTTTACTAAGAAATATTTTGGAGGATAGAACAGTGTTTTGAAGGACCAAAACAGAAATTGTCTTACTTATGATGATCTATCACTTTAGTAACATGCCATTTTATTTTTAGTGAACAGGACAAAAAGGAGAAATACCATTGTTCAGAGACTGGGCTACTCTGTTACCCTGCTACAGGAAAAAATTAAGTCATTGCGGCAGCAGATAGCTGTTTTACAGAATGAAAAAATGACAGCAGTGTCTTCTGTGAAGGGATTTAGAGAAACCAATGAAAAACTAACAGCTCAGCTACATTTGGCTGATCAGAGACTTCGAACTAGTAAAGTGACTATAGAGGTAAAGTACTTTTCATTATGATGTCTTACAATGTTCAGCTTAATTCTGTGAAATTTTGATAATGTTAACTTTTTTATGATCGAAATTATGGAATGTTATATATTAACATGCCTTATATGACATTCTGAATCAGTTATTATGTACAAGTGATAGTGAGACCTGATTTACTATTGTATCAACCCAACTCATTAAGCCTTCTGAAAAAGAAGTGGGTTTCATGCTGACATTTTACCTGCATTCAGATGGATGAGGGAAGTTTTAGCCTGTGGTCTGAGAATTTTCCTGAGAGTCTGGTTAGTCCACATGAACTAGCACCCATTCCTCTGTAAATAACAGGCACTTTTGGAGAAACCTCATGTCTCCATACACCCCAAGAATGGAGTGCTGAAGGCAACTGGAGTTTTCTTCCAAAGGACGCTTAGACCAGTTCTGTATGTATTTAACCTCATCTCTCCCTGTCAAGGTGAAAAGCTAGAGGGCGAGACTAGTAAACTTATTTTGTTAACAGCCTCAAGGATGCCAGCTTTCTTCTCTACTTCAGTCTTCATTCCTCCTTAATTCTTTTGCATACTAATATTCCTTTCTGATTTTCCCCTTTCTCATTTATATATATGTATTTTGTGTTAATCTATATGCAGCTCCTCAGCTGGAATTCTTTTCTATTCATACTGAAGTGACTGGCCTGCCCTTTATAGAGCTGAATCAACAAACACTTTTGCAGTAATTGTCTCCTGTTGGTCACACACACATCCTGCTTCCAAAATTATAGTGCTACAACAGATGGACTTGCTGGAAGGAGGCAGACATTAAAAAAGAAATCAAATCCCTTCCCCCTCAAACTTCTCTGCGTTTCTGTCTTTGCACAGAAGGCAGAAGCAGTATCAGGAGCAGCACTTTTCACTTTCTTAGGGCTGGGGAACTGCTCATTTCCAGAGGAGGGAAAACCTCATTTCTGTTACTCATTTTGCATAACTATTTATATATATGTACTGAATTGTTCAAAAAGAGTTTACAAGGTCATTGGAACCAATGGAGATCTGCCTATCTCACAAACAGTACCATAATGCAAAGTTTCATGGACAGTATAAACTTCACATAGAGTTATATGTGTAACTCAGGTAAAATATTCTGCTTGCTTAGAGATATGCATGATTTGCCATCCTAGAAGACTACACCTTAGGTGTCCATAGGAGAGCAATTTGAGAAGTAAAATAAAAAAAAAGGATTATCAGGAAACTGTTAAAAAAAAAAGGCAAAATTTGTGTCAAGATAGGTGCTGCTGTAATATAAAAGACTGACTGTAAAAAAGAAGTACTGTTCTTAAAGCCAAACCAGTTTACTTTCACTCAGTTTTTTTGGTAAGTTTTAAAAAAAAAAAATTGGTCACTGGTCTATTTAAAGAATGGTGCATTCTAAGCAAAAATAAATAAATGGTGCTGCAGGTACTCAAGGAAAAATCTTTATTAGGCATGCACATTTTTTTCCTTCTCAGCAAACAATTCAAATTCCCTTTCTTACAACTAATTACTCTTCAGGTGCCATACTAGTGCTACCAAGTGGGAAATTTAAAACAGAGGCTTGGGCTACTTGCCAAGTGAAAATTAAGGAGGTAAAGAACCTACACAGTCACTGCAGGGTACATGCATGTTTTAGAGGTAGAACCATGAGTCAGGCAGATCAAATGGATGTGTAGCAGGGTTTTGGTGTGTTTTTTATAAGAAATACTGTCTAGAAATGAAGTTCGAAGATACTGCAAGGGAAATGACACTTTTTAAAAAAATCATTTCCCTAGCAGGATCACTGTTGTCATTGTTTTTTCTCAATGCTTCTCTTACTTTAGATTTTAGAATTCTCTTGCACAAGCAGAAGCTAAAAAAACTGGGAGCAAACTATGAAAAACTGAAAGAAAAGAAAATTTCTGGGTTTAGGGAGACTCTTAGATACTTCAAGAGTGTCAAAATGACTAGTATCCAAAAATAAGCTTCCATATGTAACTATAAAGTTCTGAGTAATCTCAGATTAACAGTCAACTTGTGATCCTGGGCTAAGGTAAGTACGGCATTCTAGCAACTGTAAACATTAACATCATGGCTTGGACAAGATACCATGTTGCCTGAATTTAACTAAGAAAATAAATCCCCTAGCAGACAAAGGCAGATGTTTGTGCAGACAGTCCTTCATTACAATCCCCATGGAGCCTAGTGCTAGATCAACTCTAGATTTAAGGTTTAAACGTTCCAAATGCTCATATTGTGACAGATTTTACAATTCATGCGACGTAAGGACTGTGTGGCACCTGTTAATTTTCAGAATGTATGTACATATATGGTTTTGTGTGTTTTTCTTGAAGATGCACACAGACATGTACATGTATTTGTCTGCTTGCAGGAGTAGAGATTGCTGGATTCAAGTCCTTTTTTTTATTTGCAGTAATACGGATTTCTTGCTTTGTTTTGTTTCTGCAAATCAATTCTTTGCATATTTCTGCAAAAATGATTGTAAAGAGACTGCACCTGTGAGAATCAAATCCTGCATTCTCCAAAGATTCACATCAAGACCAAGTCCAGAACCAGCTGTACAAAAGTACAGTGGTTACATTTTGCTATCAGTGTGTAGAAATCATAGCCAAAGCCGATGCTTAATGTAGATGTGAAGGGATTTAGCATTTCCTTGTTTTCTTAGAAAAATGCCCGCCAGGAATTTTTGGAAAAATCAAGGAAATTTTGTTTTCTAAGATTTAGTTCCCTCTCTACTGATTTCTGTCACAATAATTGCTTATAAGAAGAGTGCATACAACAGAGTAATTATAATTAGGTTTACACAGTAGGTGTGATTCTTGTTGCAAAAGTTCATAGAAAATGTATTGAATTTATTGAATAAGAAACTGAAATCATAAGCAATTTAAGTCATTAGTACTTATTTTATTCATGTCCAAGTCACTCACAGGTCCGTTGTATTTTTTGCATCAGTTCTCCAGTGTTTCTCAGGTGACGTCACAGGAAAAGTTGCATTTCTTAGTGGAATGCCATGGGCATTCCACTAAGTGGAATGTGTGTAAGTGCCTGTGTAAGTTTACTTCAGCAGGAAACCTGAACCTCGCAGAATGGGAATAAGTCAACCACTCAAACAGTGAAAAATCCTTTGGAGAGGCTAATGTGAAGCTTTAAGTAAAATATTTCAGATGCATTCCTGCACGTATGTCACTATGTGCAGACAAAATGCTGTACATTTTAGCTGTAAATTTGCCTAGTTTTTTTTTTTTCTCATAGCATTGAAAAATCTCTCCAAACTTTATTTTAGCCACTCAATTTTCAATTTTCTTTGACATTTAAGGGATTTTTTTTACCCTGAACTCACACTCTGCTTCTAAAATACAATCTGCTTGCCAAAAATTTGTTTATCTAGTGAATTATTTCAAGCATGAAAAACAGAAGGGTGAAGGGCTAAACCCTTTTATTCTTTTAAGTTTGTCTATATATTCTCCTATTTTTTACTGCCCAGTCTATCAAAGAACAGCTCAGAATCCAGAATTTACATCCGCAAATTCAGCACCACAGCTTTGTTCTTCTTACGGCACACAAATATCAGTAAATTTAATTACACTGAAACAAAGAAGAAACTTATGATGAGTTCAGATGCATTTTAAATTATTGACTTACCTGTTATTTACAGAAAGATCTCACATTGACTCTGGTTTTCATGAGAGGATTTTTCACTCTTTAAACACATTTTGTGTGTCTGTGGTTTCCTTAAAGTAAATTTTAGGAATAAGCTTGAAATTGTAAACTGAATGCTGTTTGTAATTATCCCACAGTAAGCTAAAACTACTTTTGGAACTTTCTCACTTTTGTTCATTACATGTGAATGTTTTGACAGTTTGGGGGGCCTTTCTACATAAAGATTTTCAAGTTAGAAATTCTCATGATCACACTCAAATGTTTTCTTCCAGAGCACTTTTACATGTGTCCTGGATTTATTTTTTGACTCGTTTGTCATGGAAATAATTCCGAGCATTTGTGATTATTATTTTTTATTATTGTTATTATTGCTATTACTATTATTATGTTTATAAAAATGCTTCTGTATTCAGTGTCATCTTTTCTAAATTACTTTTTTTCCTTCAGTAGTTCTTATGTACATCAGATAATGCTAATCATACCTACAGAATATCTGAATGAAGTTTTAGGCAAATTAAAATTTGCAAGACTAAAGTTAGGCATAACTGGTAATTTTTACAGATAAACTGTCCAAAAGGTTTCTACTACATCAGTAGTATATGCAGGAATTCTGTCTGTCATGTATAGACGTAGACAAATAAAAAAGAAAAATTAGAGCTGCTGTAATGACCTCATATTTCGATAGATAAAAAGTAACCTAATAAGAATTGAGGTTGTTTCTGCTTTGTTTGACAATGTCCCATTCCAGTCTTACAGGGCACACTTAAGTCTGGAACATCTTACTTGTATCTATCTTAAAAAGAAAAAAAGATGAATATACACTGTTTAACACTGTTGACAAAGTCAGTGCAAAATCATTTCTGCAACTGTCCATCTTTGGTAAAGAGTGTGATCAGGGACTTCTGTCTAGCTGTTTAGGAAAAGTCTCTTCCCAAAAACATCAGGAGAAATACGATTTCTCCTCCCTCTCCTTTAGAAGCACACAGATGATCCTTTCCTCACTGCTTTGAATAAGAGCAGTCTTGTTTAATTTGCAAGAACTATAATCTCTGGACACAATGTTCAAAAAGAAGTAGAGACAGTTTCTCAAAAATGTTTAAAAATCAAAACAGTCAATTTTTGATTAATTTTTTTCTTAAAATACAACACCAGTGAAAAGGTAAACCAGATGGGATAAAAGTATGACAAAGCGGGTTACACCACTTGACCTTTCCCGAGTTTGCAAATAAAGTCTAAGACAGCAAAGGTTTATCTTACGATTGAACGTGCTTGTGTCAGACTGAATTCTTCTGAAAATTTGATGGGGTGTAAAGTTTATGTTTTTTCATCCTGGGGTCACACTGCTGTTATCAGTGTCTGTACATGCCTTGAAGAGACCTCTTTGCAGTCACAGTAGGCTATTCAAAACTCAAAACACACCTCTAATCGATGTGTTCTCAAGAAAAAGACATTCTTGCTGGACTTACCACAGTGTTCCACACCTGAACAGCAACATCATCTGTAGGTAGGAAGAATTGTCTGTAATGTATTTCAAACTTAATTGTTATAGAATTTAAGTTCAATTTCTGGACCCTACCTGTAATTTTTGAAAGCTTTTAATTGACAATATTGAGAAGTGTAGATTCTGCTATATTGTAGTTTTTGTTAAAGTTTTGCTGAACCTAATAAATTTGAATTCAGGCTAAGATGCCACACTTAGAAAGGCTGGAAACAGAGACAGACAATGCTCTGTGCCTCTGTGAGATTATAATTCACCTTTTTCAAGTCCTAGTCCTAAATTCTGCTTAAAATGAAATATTATCAACTAGTTAAATATATTTGTTCCGTTTTTCTGGTTACTAAATGAGAAAATTTCTATATAACTTTTCCTCTGCTGAACTACTGATTCGGCATTGCTGCTGATATAAAACAGTTCTCAAATTTCTATCTTCTGCTCTTGTCAGAGAAGTTGACTTGGAAGTAAAATGAGGAATTGCCAGATGGTAAACATGAAAGTAACTGTACTTTCAAAATACATCTAGTAAGTTTTGTTATTGTTATTATTTTATTTATTTTATAGTTTGCTGTGTTGAAAACTTACAGCATCCTGAAGTCAGTTCAGTTAACAAAACTACTCTGTAAAGTATATTTATCATGAAACTCTGCTGTCATTACAAAACAAAAATAAAGTGAAATACCTTTTACATTTATATTGATCTCTGAAGAAAAATTACAGTAGACCTGTTGAATTATTGATGAACAATAGTTGAAGTACATTGCATGTAGGAAATGAGTCTCATTCATAAATTAAAGGAAGCAGTTGGCATGAACTAAAACTGAGGTTGTATTATATTGCTGTCAAAAGGAAATAAGTTAGATATAGGTAAATTCTAGGAAAATATAAAGAAAAAATTGTGGAGACTGCATGAAGTTCATAGAATATGCTGACAATTAATATGACTTATCTTGTTGTATCATGTAGAAATCATGAAAAGTATACTTCTATATTAAAAGAAAGAACCTGTATCACAAGCATTAGCATGTTCTTGTAAAGTTACAAATAGAGATACTACCCATATCTATAAGCATATCAATTATATTTTTATCTGATAGTATAATACAATAATAGAATATGCTTGTATGTGTATTACAGTAAAAACTGGAAGATATTATCCTCTAATTTTTCCCTTCCGGATTTCATGTGATATGTAGCTTATTTTTCTTGGTCTTCCCTGTGATTTGATCAAGCTTTAGTTGTGCATCAAATCTTATCTGGTTATTAAATAAAAAACAGAAATCAGTTTGCAATTTTTTTTGCTAAAATTTCTGGAGTAAGCTACTGTTTAAGACCTTGAAAAGCTCAGCAGATACTATGATAATAGGGTTTGGGTTTGTCCTCACGGGAGTGTATTCACTGAGTTCAGTCTGATCTGCTCATGTAATTAAAGCGAAGCATAGAGCTAGACCGGGTTCTTGAACCTTCTCTACTATGTAAAATTCTGTGGATAATACATGGTTTTGTCAGATAATATTTGTTCATCAACTCTCACCCAAAAATATCCACTGGTGGGGGGAATAATTATTCATATGTAGAGGAGAGGCTGAGGGGTGACCTCATTAATGTTTATAAATATGTCAAGGGGGAGTGTCAGGAGGATGGAGCCAGGCTCTTTTCAGCGGTGTCCACTGACAAGACAAGGGGCAATGGGTGGAAGCTGGAACACAGGAGGTTCCAGAAAAATATGAGGAAAAACTTTTTTACTGTGAGGGTGACCGAGCACTGGAACAGGCTGCCCAGGGAGGTTGTGGAATCTCCTTCTCTTGAGACATTCAAAACCCGCCTGGACGCGTTCCTGTGCGCTCTATTGTAGGTGATCCTGCTCTGGCAGGGGGGTTGGACTAGATGATCTTTAAGGTCCCTTCCAACCTTTAACATTCTGTGATTCTGTGAGAGATTACATTTCAGGTCTGGCAGTCTGATTTTCTTGTAGATTGTCGCAGAAAACCAGTTTGGGTTGCAACTGAATCAGTGCTATTAGGCTTGTTCACTGGGGTGGTCCATGAATTATTAGTAACTACCACTATTAACTATGAAAGCAATTTACTAACCACTTTATAATTGTGCTTGTTTCCACTGAATTCAATGAAATTTCAAGACCTCCTGGTTATGGTGGTAAAAGTTTTATTGGCTCTGTATTGGCTTTAATATAGACCTCAGGATGGTGAGATGTTTTTTTGTGTCTTGAACTTGCAGGGAAGGAATTACGATAGAAATTGTACCTGTAGCTGCATAATTTTTTCTTATGTTCTTATGAAAAGTGTTCGAGAGTCATGAGAAATTGCAGAAGTATTTTTGCATCCCTTTGTATTGCGAATGTTAGATTAGTTGATTCTCCTTCACTCTCCTAATGCATCCTTCTATCTTACTTCCCTTTCCTTTGCTCCTGTCCTAATCCTTCATTATGAAGTTAGGGAATGTAAGAGTGGTGAAGCAAAGTCCTCACTATTGTTAGCCAGGTAGACACATGTAACAGAAATTATGAGGACCGGGTGGCCTCCCATCCCCCTAGGGTGAGATCAGTGTGCTCAGCTTGCTCCCTGAAATGCTTATACACCAATGCACGCAGCATGGGGAATAAGCAGGAGGAACTAGAAACCTGGGTTCGGGCAGGAGATTATGATCTGGTGGCAATTACAGAGACATGGTGGGACAGCTCACATGACTGGAATGCGGTCATGGGTGGCTATGTCCTTTTCAGGAAAGACAGGCCAGCCAGGCGAGGTGGTGGAGTCGCTCTTTACGTGGAAGAGCGACTCCAACGTCTTGAATACCATCCAGGCATGGATGAGGAGCAAGTTGAGAGTGTATGGGTTAGAATTAAGGGGCAGGCTGGCAGGAGAGATACTGTTGTGGGTGTCTATTACAGGCCACCAGATCAGGCTGAGGAAGTTGATGAGGCCTTCTACAGGCAGCTAAGAGCGGTCTCACAATCACATGCCCTGGTTGTCGTGGGGGATTTTAACTTCCCTGATATTTGCTGGAAGGACAACTCAGCCAGCCAGCCACAGTCCAGGAGGTTCCTCCAGTGCATCGATGATAATTTTCTGATGCAAATGGTGGAGGAGCCGACTAGGAGAGGAGCACTGCTGGACCTCATCCTCGCTAACAAGGAGGATCTGGTTGAAGCAGTAAAGGTTGAGGGCTACCTTGGCTGCAGTGACCATGAAATGGTGGAGTTCAGGATCTCATGTAGCAGAAACAAAATAGCAAGCAGAATTGCAACCCTGGACTTTGCCAAGGCAAACTTTGGATTTTTCAAGCAATTACTAGAGAAAATCCCATGGGCAAGGCTGTTTGAAGGTAAAGGGGCCCAAGACAGTTGGTTAGCGTTCAGGGACTGCTTCTACCGTGCTCAAGATCAGAGCATCCCGACACGTAGGAAGTCAAGGAAGGGAGCCAGGAGACCTGCGTGGCTAAACAGGGATCTGCTGGGTAAGCTCAAGGGCAAGAGGAGAATTTACAGCTCTTGGAAGGCAGGGCTGGCCACTTGGGAAGAATATAAGGCTGTTGTCCGAGGGTGTAGGGAGGCAACTAGGAAAGCAAAGGCCTCCCTAGAATTGAACCTGGCGAGAGGGGTCAAGGACAACAGGAAGAGCTTTTTCAAATACGTGGCAGATAAAACTAACACCAGAGGCAATGTAGGCCCACTGATGAATGAGGTGGGTGCCTTGGTGACAGAAGATACAGAGAAGGCAGAGTTACTGAATGCCTTCTTTGCCTCTGTCTACTCTGCCGGAGGCTGTCCTGAGGAGCCCCGTTCCCCTGGGGCCCCAGAGGAAGTCAGGGCAGTGGAGGAGTTTGCTTTAGTCGATGAGGACTGGGTTAGGGACCAATTAAGCAATCTGGACATCCATAAATCCATGGGTCCAGACGGGATGCATCCACGGGTGCTGAGGGAGCTGGCTGATGTCATTGCTAGACCACTCTCCATCATCTTTGCCAAGTCTTGGGAGACGGGAGAGGTGCCTGAGGACTGGAGGGAAGCAAATGTCACTCCAGTCTTCAAAAAGGGCAAGAAGGAGGACCCGGGTAACTATAGACGGGTCAGCCTCACCTCCATCCCTGGGAAGGTGATGGAACGACTTATCCTTGGTGCCATCTCAAGGCATATCAGGGATAAGAGGGTCATTAGAGACAGTCAACATGGCTTCACCAAGGGGAAGTCGTGCTTCACTAACCTCATAGCCTTTTACGAGGATATAACAAGGTGGATAGATGATGGCCGAGCGGTGGATGTGGTCTACCTTGACTTCAGTAAAGCATTTGACAGAGTCTCCCACAGCATCCTTGCTGCTAAACTGAGGAAGTGTGGTCTAGACTCTCGGGTAGTGAGGTGGACTGTGAACTGGCTAAGTGGAAGAAGCCAAAGAGTTGTGGTCAATGGGGCAGAGTCTGGTTGGAGGCCTGTATCCAGTGGAGTGCCTCAAGGGTCGGTACTGGGACCAGTATTATTCAATATATTCGTCGATGACTTGGATGAGGGACTAGAGAGTACTATCAGCAAGTTTGCTGATGACACCAAGCTGGGAGGAGTGGCTGACACACCAGAAGGCTGTGCTGCCATCCAGCGAGACCTGGACAGGCTGGAGTGTTGGGCGGGGAAAAATTTTATGAAATATAACAAGGGTAAATGTAGGGTCTTGCATCTGGGTAGGAACAACCCATCTGGAATACTGTGTCCAGTTCTGGGCCCCTCAGTTCAAGAAAGACAGGGAACTGCTGGAGAGAGTCCAGCACAGGGCAACTAGGATGATTAAGGGAGTGGAGCATCTCCCTTATGAGAAAAGACTGAAGGAGCTGGAGCTCTTTAGTTTGGAGAAGAGGAGGCTGAGGGGTGACCTCATTAATGTTTACAAATATATCAAGGGTGAGTGTCACGAGGATGGAGCCAGGCTCTTCTCGGTGACAACCACTGATAGGACAAGGGGTAATGGGCTGAAACTGGAACATAAGAGGTTCCGGTTAAACTCGAGAAGAAACTTCTTCTCAGTGAGGGTGACGGAGCCCTGGAACAGGCTGCCCAGAGCGGTTGTGGAGTCTCCTTCTCTGGAGACATTCAAGACCTGCCTGGACACGTTGCTGTGTGGCATAGTGTAGGCATTCCTGCTCTGGCAGGGGGATTGGACTTGATGATCTTTCGAGGTCCCTTCCAATCCCTAACATTCTATGATTCTATGATTCTATGAACAGGTGAATCAGTAGAAGATGGTTTTGTTCCTTATTTGAGGAATTGGATTTCCCAAGAAATTTAAGAAGCAGGGTCATGGGATTGCAAGAATGGCTCTATCATCTAGAAGTCTTACACACGCATCCATTCATTTTTGTTGGGTGCCCCTGTGCAACAGAGGTTGCTTGTATTAAAATGTTCGTAGGAGATAAAATTCCAAAAATTATCTTCATCATGATTGGTTTTACTTAGTATTTGGATTGGAGCTAAGCACTGACACATGGAACGCAGTGTACACTCAATGTCTCAATTCATGCCTTAAGGTTAAATTGGTGCGTATGAGTACTATTTAATCATTTTCACCAGCTCAGAATCTCATGTACCATGAAATTAATTTTTCAGTTGATCCCTCACATGAATGATTATTTTTTTTCCCTAAGATAATGGTTTGCACCTTACACATCTATTCCATTTGGATATACTATGCAGCATATGACAATCTTTTTGCTGTTTGTTTTAGAGGTAAAATCTTTCAATCATTTTTTAAAAATTAGTGGCAATGTAAAAAATCCAAGCCAGTGCAAGAGGATATCTTCAGTCATTGACAACTATTCTAAGCTTTCAATCATCCACCAGAGGCTGATTGAAAAGTATAGATCATTATGACCTCACAGTGTTTTTAATGAGGAAATCATTACATCATAATGAAAACCAATACATTGCTCAAGTTCATGTTGACTGAGGCTGAATGCCTGTCTCCTGGGAACCAGGGACTCTGAAGAAAAATGAGAGTACTAGTAGGTAATGAGCTGAGCATGAACTCCAATTGCCATTGTGAAAAACACGAGTGCAGTCCTTGAATGTGTAAGCTGTAGGCTACACAATAGGAGCAGAGGGAGTATGTTTTCTGTCACTTGGCATGATTTCACTGCTCGTAGGATACCCTATGTAGCTCTAATACCCAAAATCCAAGAAAGACATTGATGGAAGTAAAAAGCATGTGAAGAAAATTTCCAAGAAGGATTTTAAAATATACCATTTCACAGAAGAAACTGAGGTTCTCAGAGAGGAGATTAAAAGGTAGCTAAAGTTTAAAGAAAGAAAAAGAAATTTGGTTTTAGAGTCCTCAGTCTAGCAAAGGAATATTGAAAGAAAAATATTCAAGGACACGGAACTGAAACAAGACAGAATCACACCATGGAAGGGGTCAGTAATTTTAATGTGATTGCAATTGCCCATTGCCATTTGGAGTCAAAGAACCGCAGTGATATTAGACAATTAGTCTAAAAAGAAAAAATTAGAAAGAGATCAGGTGCTTGTGGCTAGCAGTGGGCAGAGTCTTTCTGAAGGGAGTAAAAAATTATTCCGTAGAAAGCACGAAAAAATAGAGACAGGAGGAAAGAGGATGTGTTTAATGACATGAGCTGAATTAATGAAAAGTACAAACTGGAAGGTATGTTCTCAACTTCACTAACACTGTTCATTTATCTGAAGCACTGATGGAAGAAATGCATGTGCTTCATAGAGCACAGCTGGGCAACAGTATTTTTGAGATGAAACCCAGAGTGCATTTAATAGTGCTGTAGAGAAGAGATGTAAATATGGATGATAAATTTAAGAAAAGTCAATAAGAGTCCAACTGAAGCCAAGGAGGAGTATTATAATGACGTTCAAACATCAGGTTTCAAAGAGGTGAAATTCTGAGGCAAAGGAAGAAGCCATCACCACTCAAGACATAAAAATAGAGTCATGGCACAGGGAAAATGGATAATGAAACAAAGGAAATAACCTAAAGAAAGTAAATGTTCCACAGTGTTACTCTTTAGCAGAAGAAATGCAAAGAGCAGGAAAAACTGCTTTTGTGGTGTAATGTACACAGAATTTAAAATTACATTGGTCTGATACAGCCCTTTAGAGTCACTGATTGCAGAGCTGAGAGAAGACTAAATCTTTTTAATTTAGGTAGAGCATAGCTTGGTAAAGAAAATCCAGAAAAGAAAAAAAAATAACCATTTTTTCTACTTCTAGATTTTATCATAAGGAAACAGTATTTTAGTGATGTAGTAGTGAAATACACAAAGAATAAAGCTTTTCATTTTAATTGGGGGCATAGGGATGGATAAATCCTTTCTGAGTCAAAATCTTGATAAAGGACTCAACTTGAGATATGTTGTTGAAGGCTTGGCTTTATATAAGAAACGTCTTATTCTTATTTCTTAAGATATTGTTTGCAATAGCAACTTTGGCAGGAAAAGAGAGAACTAAATTTACCGTGAGAAACAAAGGAGGGAAAGGCATTCTGATAGGTAGTAATTTCAGTTAAAAATCTACAGGTGCTGCACTGACTTGAAGGTACAAATTTAACCAGCTCTGTCATTGAAAAAATAAAGATAATAATGAGGAAAACTAAGCAGTAGGAGACATAAATTTCCATTGTTTCCTTAGGTCAGCTTATACTGAGGCCTGAAACTACAGGTATTATATGATGTTTGCAGTCTCAAGAGCTCTACTTTGAGTAGTTTCCCTGAAGAGAAGTTTTCTGATGTTCTATGTTTTTAAGAAACGTAATTTCCATAAGGTGGCGTTATGTGTAGCTTAGAGTGCATTTTATTTCAGCCCACTGTCATACATATTACTGTGTACTATTCAAAAGGTACTTGGGGTTTTTAGTATGTTTTGAAAAAAAAAAAAGAATATTGGGTTGTTCTGACTGTGCTTTTACTTTTCTTTCAAGAGCTGTGGTATATTAGTCTCATTTCTGTTGTTCAGCTGCTGTTCTGTGATATTTGTTCTTACTTTTCATTAAAAGTATTTAAAAATATTTATATAAACAAATACATATTTTCTTATTTACATATACTCACTGTGTATCTCTAGACTTGTCTTTACACTGGCAGCTTTTGTAGTAGACGTCCTGTGTCGCGTATTCAGTTTATATGTCAGATCCTCAAGGACCGTGGCTTTTGCCAGATGAAGCACTTTTGATTTTGAGGCTGATGAAACACAGTGCTATTATTGATCTGTGCATGACACAGCCTGTCTCTCTGCTGGCAGAGTGTAGCAACATTTATCCAGGAATTTGTGAAATGTCACTCGGATCATGTTCATAAGGTAAACTGTGCAAAAACCAGGATCCATGCTGAGAATCCATGAGGAATTGGACGTGACTCTTACTCCTTCTTCCTATCCCCTATGTCAGACAAGTGGTGTTTGTAAAGACAATGTCTGTGTTTTGTATTAGTTGTTGAAGAAAGTTGTGTTTATCACTCGGAACACTCTGTACAATATAGTCATACTGTTGCTTTACTCAGTTCTTTAGGTCACTTGGGAGAACAGTATTTTAAATCTGTAAAAGTGATCTAAATGTTGTAAGTCTACAATTTCTGTTCTGTTTGTAACAAAATGACAGTTCCCGTACAGCTCCAGCCAGGAAACTCTGCTTGTATTTTGTAAAGAATTTAGCTTTTCTTGCTTCACTTTGCCTTCAGAGATAGTTTGGCAATACATGTTTGTCATTAAGACTTCAGTAAGCAATGGCAGAGAGAAAAGGTGTGTCACTCTTTGTACACATAAAACTGCCAAAACACTGATACTTGCATGTTTTACTCCTTTAGAAATAATGTTTGAAAAGGGCTGCACAGTTTTGTATCTAAAAGCACGTGGTGTAAAAAAGTAGGTAAATGATAAAAAAAGCAAGTTTCTGCATACCGTTTATCTATTTGCAAAGGGTCAGATCTGACCTTCCCAGACTTTATTTTCGAAGTGCTGTTTCAGCAGTAGGTTTGCAGTCATCTGCAAATGGATGTTGCAGTTTCTTGTTAAGGGCAATCGTCTTGAAGTATAAAAGCTGCAATTAGTTTTCATCCTCTGTTTCTAAAATGGTTATAACAGCAACATTTGAAAGTTGCTAGATTTGATTTAAATATTGGTTACTATTTAAGGCAAGTAGAAACAGGTTTTATTAAATTTAAAGGTTTGAATTTGGCTGTCTTGGATTTTTTTCCCAAGTTATAATAAGGATTTTTCTTTTATTCCTATAAGTTAATATCTGTAGTTTGAATTTCATGAGACCAAATCAAGATTTAAATTCATTTGTGAATGACCACTGAAATGTACTTAGTCTCTCTTTTTTAAAATGCTTTTCTCATGTTTGTACAAAAAAAAATATAGTTAGGCAATAGGGGAAAAGTTGTTGGTGGTTGTGAAAGTATATTTGCATATATGATGCATTACAAGATTGACATATGTGAGACGCAAACTAATGGGTTGTGGGAAAAGCCAAAATTGCAGTTAGTTGAGTTACGGGGGGTTTTTTTTGGCTTGTGAATCATAGAATCATAGAATCATAGAATGTTAGGGATTGGAAGGGACCTCGAAAGATCATCAAGTCCAATCCCCCTGCCAGAGCAGGAATGCCTAGACTATGCCCCACAGGAACGTGTCCAGGCAGGTCTTGAATGTCTCCAGAGAAGGAGACTCCACAGCCTCTCTGGGCAGCCTGTTCCAGGGCTCCGTCACCCTCACTGAGAAGAAGTTTCTTCTCGAGTTTAAGCGGAACCTCTTCTGTTCCAGTTTCAGCCCATTACCCCTTGTCCTATCAGTGGTTGTCACCGAGAAGAGCCTGGCTCCATCCTCGTGACACTCACCCTTGATATATTTGTAAACATTAATGAGGTCACCCCTCAGCCTCCTCCAAACTAAAGAGCCCCAGCTCCCTCAGTCTTTTCTCATAAGGGAGATGCTCCACTCCCTTAATCATCCTAGTTGCCCTGTGCTGGACTCTCTCCAGCAGTTCCCTGTCTTTCTTGAACTGAGGGGCCCAGAGCTGGACACAGTATTCCAGATGGGGTCTCACCAGGGCAGAGTAGAGGGGAAGGAGAACCTCTCTCGACCTACTAACCACCCCCCTTCTAATACACCCCAGGATGCCATTGGCCTTCCTGGCCACAAGGGCACAGTGCTGGCTCATGGTCATCCTGCTGTCCACCAAGACTCCCAGGTCCCTTTCCCCTGTGCTGCTCTCTAATAAGTCATTCCCCAACTTATACTGGAACCTGGGGTTGTTCCTACCCAGATGCAAGACCCTACATTTACCCTTGTTGTATTTCATTAAATTTTTCCCCGCCCAACACTCCAGCCTGTCCAGGTCTCGCTGGATGGCAGCACAGCCTTCTGGTGTGTCAGCCACTCCTCCCAGCTTGGTGTCATCAGCAAACTTGCTGATAGTACTCTCTAGTCCCTCATCCAAGTCATCGATGAATATATTGAATAATACTGGTCCCAGTACCGACCCTTGAGGCACTCCACTGGATACAGGTCTCCAACCAGACTCCGCCCCATTGACCACGACTCTTTGGCTTCTTTCCCTTAGCCAGTTCACAGTCCACCTCACTACCCGAGAGTCTAGACCACACTTCCTCAGTTTAGCAGCAAGGATGCTGTGGGAGACTCTGTCAAATGCTTTACTGAAGTCAAGGTAGACCACATCCACTGCTCTGCCATCATCTATCCACCTTGTTATATCCTCGTAAAAGGCTATGAGGTTAGCCAAGCACGACTTCCCCTTGGTGAAGCCATGTTGACTGTCTCTAATGACCCTCTTATCCCTGATATGCCTTGAGATGGCACCAAGGATAAGTCGTTCCATCACTTTCCCAGGGATGGTGGTGAGGCTGACCGGTCTATAGTTACCCGGGTCCTCCTTCTTGCCCTTTTTGAAGACTGGAGTGACATTTGCTTCCCTCCAGTCCTCAGGCACCTCTCCCGTCTCCCAAGACTTGGCAAAGATGATGGAGAGTGGTCTAGCAATGACATCAGCCAGCTCCCTCAGCACCCGTGGATGCATCCCGTCTGGACCCATGGATTTATGGATGTCCAGATTGCTTAATTGGTCCCTAACCCAGTCCTCATCGACTAAAGCAAACTCCTCCACTGCCCTGACTTCCTCTGGGGTCTCAGGGGAACGGGGCTCCTCAGGACAGCCTCCGGCAGAGTAGACAGAGGCAAAGAAGGCATTCAGTAACTCTACCTTCTCTGTATCATCTGTCACCAAGGCACCCACCTCATTCATCAGTGGGCCTACATTGCTTCTGGTGTTAGTTTTTATCTGCCACGTATTTGAAAAAGCTCTTCCTGTTGTCCTTGACCCCTCTCGCCAGGTTCAATTCTAGGGAGGCCTTTGCTTTCCTAGTCGCCTCCCTACACCCTCGGACAACAGCCTTATATTCTTCCCAAGTGGTCAGCCCTGCCTTCCAAGATCTGTAAATTCTCCTCTTGCCCTTGAGCTTACCCAGCAGGTCCCTGTTTAGCCACGCAGGTCTCCTGGCTCCCTTCCTCGACTTCCTACGTGTCGGGATGCTCTGATCTTGAGCACGGTAGAAGCAGTCCCTGAACGCTAACCAACTGTCTTGGGCCCCTTTACCTTCAAACAGCCTTGCCCATGGGATTTTCTCTAGTAATTGCTTGAAAAATCCAAAGTTTGCCTTGGCAAAGTCCAGGGTTGCAATTCTGCTTGCTATTTTGTTTCTGCTACATGAGATCCTGAACTCCACCATTTCCTGGTCACTGCAGCCAAGGCAGCCCTCAACCTTTACTGCTTCAACCAGATCCTCCTTGTTAGCGAGGATGAGGTCCAGCAGTGCTCCTCTCCTAGTCGGCTCCTCCACCATTTGCATCAGAAAATTATCATCGATGCACTGGAGGAACCTCCTGGCCTGTGGCTGGCTGGCTGAGTTGTCCTTCCAGCAAATATCAGGGAAGTTAAAATCCCCCACGACAACCAGGGCCTGTGATTGTGAGACCGCTCCTAGCTGCCTGTAGAAGGAATACGTGTGTTTATTTTGCAAAAGTCTACAGGTTGGACAAATACTGGTGTCTGTTTCTCAGGAACATGAAGATGGTATTTCATGGCACAAAGGCCACCTGCTTGTCAAATCTACCGGTCTTCGGAGAACCATTGCCAGGTTGTCAGGCACTGTACAGAGAATTTTACAGAGGACATTTATTTTGCTACTTAGCAGTGTCAAAGCACTCCATGAAATATTGTATGTTCTTTTGGGCACACATGAAATACGCATGTTGGAAAAAGGGAACAAGAATCCTAGGTTTTAAGCAAGATAACAGTCAGAAAAGATTGAAAGAGTTTAAATAGTGAAATCTGTAAAATAACAGATCAATGGTAACAATGGACGAAATATGTGAAGGATTATTTAGAGGGCAGCTTGTGCTTCCATCTTCTTTAAGGAGAATGAATTTAATTTTTCAAGAAAGATCATTTTGGTATAAGGCAAATTTTCTCTTTGAGGGCACTGAGAACTGCAGAAGGCTCCCAGGAGAATATTCTCCGTAGTTAAAAAAAAAAAATTCAGAAATAATCCATTTTCTTGCACGTGTGCTAAATTTAATGTATTCTTGACGTCATTACCCATCTTCCACTTGTAGCAATTAATTTTTCTGTCATCATTCTCAAGTGGAAATACTTTTTTTTTTCAGGTAACCAGCACAGGAAAAATATCTTAATACTGAAGAGTTTCAGCAATGCAGCTAGCAGTTACTTCTTGCAAACTTTTACTCCTTGGACACCAAGGTCTCCTTTTCCTCTATGCAACTTACTGCTCTTTGGTTTCTGCTAGGGTGTATCAATGACTAGAAGGTAGGCCCGTAACAAGTTCTCACATTTTGGCCTTGAGAGAGCAATGTCAGAAAGAAATGCATTTGTTCCTAGAGTTCTTTTGAACTCCTCCAGATTTCAGGAGAGGAATCTTCATCAGCTCAGCACTGTTATTCTGCAAAGGACCAGTTTGCTGTGTTGACCCAATTTTTTTACCTACCTCACACTGAGGTTTCTTGGTCTAACTTATTGCACAAAGGGAACTGGCATTGCTTACATCTTACTCCAACTTTCTTATTCCTACAGTCCCTTGTTTAAGCTTCTGTGTTCAAAGTTAATGCTGGTGCCCCATTTTCCTGGCTACTCTCATTCTCTACAGGAATAAACTTCAAAAGACACATCCATAGTCAGGAGTACAAACCAAAAGTTTGTAGTCATTCTTAGCAATTTACTAAGGAATATGTATGAGCCTTCAGACTGCATTTGAGATTTTGGGGGTCTTTCTAGGCATAAAGGAATAAGAGTAAAGAACTAAGGCATCTTCAACAGCAGTAGAAGAGGAAAGTATTAAAACTAAGACAACTTCAGAGACAAAAAATTGGTATTTGCAAACTACACCTGAGATTCCTTTTAAAAAATTATTGTCTACGCTATTCCCTCCTTGCGATTCTCCTCATTTTTCTCTGCCATAGACCCCAGTTGTTGCAAGACAATGAGTACTGTCTCACAGGATGCTTTGGCACCTCTGTGGATAGTCAAACACTATTACTCACATTGTAATCCTAGGGGAAGAGTTTTTGTGGTTTTGAAGCAATTTCTGTTTGTCTGAGGTGCCTGGACCTCATAGATTTCGTTATTGCTGGTCGAGGTAGAAGAACGTTTATACTTCCCTGCTAATGCTTTGCACCATCTGATTTGCTCTCTTGAAGTTTCACTGGCGATTACTGAGGTAATCATGGACTGTTCCCGTAGGTTGTGCCCATAGTTTGTTTTGCGTCCGTCTAGGTTGCCTTTGATACTTAATGTGGCAAGACTTTCAGTTCCTTTCTCAGCAGTGGAGGCTGTATGACTAGCCATAGCATGTCTCACAAGATTCACAGGCACTGGAAAAGGATTTACTCTTTGGTGGCTGAACTTGTCTGCCTGTGCACAGTTTTCTGTTTGTTCTTAGATTCGAAGGTGGTCCTGTGGTCTTCAGAGTATTATGTACACCAAAGAGAGAAATGTATGACTTGTTCTGTAGTCTTATCTCACAGAAGCAAGCGGAAGAGAATGAGGGAAGTACTAAGAGACAGCAGCTGTAGGTCTGGTTCAGGCTAGAACATTGAATTGCAGGGATTAGACACCACTACGACGTTGTCCTCAAACTGTTCGTGTGTGTGAAAATAATTAATTGCCCAAATGAAATCATAATACTGATGATAATCATGGCAAAGGGAAAGTATATTTCATTTTATATGTTAGGCTGAAAACCTGGCTTTTTCCTGTGATGTTCTCTTCAGCGATTTAATATGTAGTGTAAGGAGTACTTTACCCTAAACTGTTCATTTATGCCTGTGATTTTAGCAAGGGTTCCAATGATAACATAAATTACAAATAAAATACAAGACTGTGGGGGTTCATTTACAAGAATCCAGGGATGAATTACCACTATAATTTATATGCAATACATTGTAGTGGTAGTTCTTAAATGCATCTCATGATTTTGAAATATATCCCTGTCTTCATATCCTCCCCACAATGTCTATCATCAGCTTCCTGATACCTCTCAGAAATGGCTGCCAATATGCCTTTTTTGTCTTCTATGGAAATGTAAAGACTACATTAATATTTGTACAGTGTCAACTTTATGTGGCTAGAAAAATTTGAGTTTTTCCCTTCTTTTCTCAACTCTTTGTTGTGTGTTTGTTTCTTGAACTGCTCTATGACAACATTGAACCTTTCTAGTAATTAAATTTGTTAACACAGTTCACACTTAACACATTGATTTTACAAAGCTATCCACATAAAAATATAAAAAAGCTTTAGAGGACATTATTTCAGCTTTTCTTGATATCTGAAGTTACAAATGAAAAGTTTAAAAAATGGTATAAAATTAAATATACAGCTACCTTTATAAATTTGGTTTCTTGAATATTGCAACCCACTTCTGAGGATACCTCTAGTGTACATAATTATTAGTAACTTTTATCTCAAAATTCTTATATCACTTACTCAAACCTTTGCGTCCTTTAAACGTGTTCTGCAAGTTGTCAGAAAATAGCCTTTAACAGTTGAAGAGTTGACATTGGAGCAAATGAAAACAATATATAGAGAGGAAGCCAGAGCATGGGAGATGGAATAGCTTCCCCTACAAGCACAGAATTTCTGCCCACTTATATCTGAGATGCAGATGCAAATGTTTCACTCTCTAAAGCATATGGAAATAAGGAGAGGTTAAATTACTGTTTCACCATTCTTTCAGCTGTTTTGTTTTTGCTTGTATATTTTTATAAAAATAAGTTCAATTTTTAAAGATATAAAGCTGTATTCATTGGAAATAAGTGGGTAAATCACGAGAAAGTTTAAAAACAGCCTTTAAAGTAGCATTTTCATTTTAGTTTCTATTTTATGTGAGCTATACGGAAAACAGATGGAAGCATTATTAATTTTTTCCCCCAATGAGTTTTAGTGCAGCATATTTGTATGTGTTATCTGAAACATATGAATACTTAGTATTGCTGCTGTTAAATTCGTAATGAGTTGTAGGGATTGTGAAATTCCCTGACTGGCTCTCATGCAAGTAGTTCATTTGCAGTGCTTAGATGTGTTAAGATTAAGCAGGGGGAATATGGCAAGCACTATCCCTGACCCTAGATGAAAAATTCAAATTTCTAGCTTTATGAGTTTTCCCCAACTCTCGTGTTTGGTGAAAATCAGATAAATACGGTGTAACCCTGTGAAAAATCTTGCAGTAAAACTTGGTCCTAACTATAAAGGATTGCATGGATTCTATGTCTCATATTGAAAATTCTCTTAATAAGTACAAAGGCACAGAAATCCTGGGGCAAATTTTATGCATCAAATAACAAGTCTTTTCTTATATACAGCAGTACTTAACGTGTTAGGTGCTAGAATACCGAAGTCAATGTGTATTTATTTAAATAGCAGCGGTGGGTACATAGGAATATTGGTTTTGGACTTCAGCCAGATCTTCACAACTCACTTACTATAATATCCAGATATTTTTGAGTGGGACAAGGTGTTGTGAAATGCCAGTGGTTATACTTTCATTTTTAATTTAATTGCAGTAAAACTTATTTCCATGTACAATGTTGTGTCTGTGTAAATATTAATGCTTCAAATAAATTAATCTAAGCATGTAAGAAATAAACAATATAATATACTGCAATATTAAATATTTTTCTTTTTAAGAAATACTGGGGTTTTTTATATTCTGTAATTTTTATGCAGAAGTGTTAAGGTCTTATAAGCAAGGTCCTGCACATCTGTATATTTTGGCAGTTTGCATGTCAGCATTGGAAACACAGTCCCTACAAAAATTAAAGCACATAGTTGTGATCATATAATTGGTCATAATGAAACTACTTATATAAGTAATGTTACATACATAGTTAGTAGTCCTTGTATTCCTTTGAAATTTGCAAGGACAGATGGAGTGCTGCATCTGCTGTAATATGAAAGCAAGATAGTGTTCTTAGTATATACAGAAATTAGGCAGGAGATACTTTACTCATACGGAGACATGAAATTATTGTCATAGAAAATGCAAGCTAAAATAGAATTCCTGTGGATCAAAACTGCCACCTTTGAATTGGTGTTATTGTTATACAGATAATATGGTTCAGAAGCATCTTCATCATGTTAAAAGATTGTTACTTTTATTATTAGAAAGTTTTTTCTCGTTTTCCATAATTTATCTGAAAAAACATTGATTGAATAATGTGCAGTTCTGTATTCAGACTTGTCTGCTGCTTATAACAGCAGATGTTTTCTTGGATAATTTGGCCCAGGATATATTACTCCAGTTTATTTATACATGAATGTTTGTGTGTTTCTCTAGAATAGATATATGTATTCTAGTGTTGATGTATGCAGTATTATCATTCATACCAAAAAGAAAAAGATAAAATGAAACAAGATTGAAAATGGACTTGTCTGCTCTGATTTTATTGATTTTTTTATTAATTTTATTATTTCATAAGACATCATAGCCGGATCAAATGTTGAAATGCAAGGCTTTTATAAGTTTTAGAGAAAAATTACCTGTACATTAGCTATAAACCATTTGAATTACAAGTAAAACATTTGTTTATACTGCGTACAGTAAACAACCCTTTGTAAAACAATGATTACTCTGATCAGTACTAGTGCGTGATTAAGGAGACATTCAAAGACTTTGGTAAGCCCTTGTTAGTGATTACAACTGTATTCCCAATAATAGCTTAATTTATAATCTGTATGTGTGAAGTGGCCATTCTGCAGATAATAGTGTGAACATTGTTTTTCTAAAGCATAGGACAACTATGTTTTTTCTTTAGTAAAATACTTGAGATGCGAAATATACCTCTTATCTCCATGCTGATATCTGTATTTCTCTGCTGGGATCTAATTTAAACACTTCATGAGAGATTGACATTTCCAGGCCCTTAAACATCCTTAAAAGCTGCTTTGTTCATTGCAAACCATATTTAGTATGACCTCATAATAATGTAGCACACCTCAGGTGTCATACCTGTCTTTACTATGCACATTGGAGCTGTGTTGATCTATACTAGACAACTGCACTTCAAGGAAAGATTTTTTTTCTTGATAGGCAATTAGCAGTAATTAGGAAGATTCACTTTAGTAAGATGTCAACAGGAGATTGTTTAAAAAAGTTGAATGTCAGTGACTTTTAAAGAATTGTGGGGTTTTTTTCCTGACACATAGGTATGGCATGTGAAACATGAAATGTTAATTTAACTTTTCTTATTATTATTCATGCACAATATTATTTTGTCATTCAGATACTACACTGACAGAGTGCAAAGGGTGTTAAAATAGTGCTGCTAGAATAAAAAGAGGATTAATCTACCATTGGCCAATTAGCCAAAGGGTACTTAATGGTCTCTGAAGGCTACTGAAGTCTAACAACTAGCTAAAGCACTGGCAAAAAGTCCTCTATATTACCTTCATTTTCTTGACATTTTGTGAAACAGTGAGCTGCTAATAACTGTGTCTGTGTCGAAAAAAAAACCCTTAGTGATACAGTAAATTTTACCAAAATTTCAAAAGAATAAATGACAAATAACTTACAGATTTTAAAACTTTTTCTTGCTTTTGGAGGGGTCTTCGTTTCAATTTAGGGGTAGGATATTAAGTCACCAAAGACTTCAATATCATATTTTTTCTTCATGTCTGGAATACTAAGTAATCAACCACTTACAGCACTTGCATGAAAAAAAGCTTTCACTGAAGATTTGAAGTTATTTTCCTTTGCTCTATGTGATCACATTAAGTATGCAGCACAGCTGGGTTTTTTTGCCTTTTTATATATCTTTTCGTATTTTCAGATAGCTACGTACCATTTTAGCTTTTTTTTTCTGTGACCCATCAGACAAAGGTAAATTTTGATTCAGGATAACAAAACAGAGTCGACATTAGCGGGTTTGACTCAATTTTGCCATGAATATTGTAAATAGGTTTATCATTATGTTATAATAGCATTTGATAGAGTGCATAAAATCATAAATACCTAGATCTGTGCCTACAAATACATTTTGAAAATTCCTTTCATAGTTTATGTGTGCAACAAGTATAACTCATCTTGCATGTTTTTCATGGTCAAGCTAAAGCTGTGAGAAAAGAGCATTCTGTTTAAAGTCTTCAGATGAGCAATGTTGGATTTTAAACCAGAACTTGGCACGGGAGCTACGCATATAGCAGATGTATTTCTTTACCTGCTGAAGCAAGGTTTTTCCCCATCTGAGGATATTTATATTAGTTATAGTTGGATTATGATGAGTGATACAAAATGAATGATAAAATGTCATGTCATTGCTTAAAAAGGGCTTCAAGAGTACCTGATTTACATCCCATTTCATAAGTTTGCCTAGAAATACATTCTATATCAGACTTTCTGCAAATATAAATGTCTGGATCATGTACAGCTGTAGCAGTGCAATACCAGGCACCAACAACTGAAATGTCATTTTCATGCATGCCAATTACAGTGCGAGCGTAACTGCTGTAAACTGAGCTGGAAGCTCCTCACAGGGTTGTTGTGATGTTGAGGAGCAATAGACTATTCCAGGAGCTTCCTACGTTAATCTGTTGGGTCTTGCACGTAGCCGTCTCTCTGAGCGGAGGATTTATGGAAAAAAAGTTTTGCATTGGCTACATTGAGACTGAGATTTCATCACTTATCCCTTTGTGTACAGCCAAACAGTGTGTCATGGGTATACCAGGAGCAAGGAGAATAAGATAGAGCAGTGTTAAAATATTGAATCTATAAATATCTGTTAAGCCAAAACACTCTGGAGGAGGTGCAGCAGATGAAAGCTACTACATCATGGAGGAACAGCAGTAGCCTGCCTTTGCCGACATCTGGTCTAGCCAACGTTTAAGATTCTACCTTTCATCCTGGTGACCTCTTCCCCTGGAGTAAATCCTATGTCTCTCGGGATTTGCATGCATGGTAGCACGCACACAAAAAACTCCTTATCTCTAAAAAAAATAAAAAAGAACAAAATATTTGACCTAAAACTTAGCGAGTGGTGAGGGACAGCCAGGTAATGAACTTGCTTCTTAAGTAAGTAAATACAAGGAATATCTTCTAGGCATAAATATCTTGCCAGGGCAAGGGGGGAATTTTTCACATCATGTGTGGATTTCACATACACTTTCAATATATTGCAAATAGAAGAATAATGATATAGAGTATCAGCTCTGTAACACCATTTGCATTGTCTCCAGAGTTGTTAAGAGACAACCTTCTCGATATGTCTGCAGGTGCGTGTCTGTCTTTGTCTGCTTTTGCAAGTTGGGGGGATGTTTGTGTTGTATGTTATGTATTACTTTTAGTTCACACATGTAGTTCTGATGCTGTTTCTGAATTCATGTACACTCATATTTGAAATAATTTTTTTCTACCCTCTCACTTAAGTAAATTCTATTACTAACATAGAACAGTCGTCTTTGGCACCTTTCCCATGAACCCACTTTTTTTTTAAGATATTTACTGTAATTTTTGGGAATGTGGCCACTGCAATCTTGGCATTTTAGACTAGATGCATTTTGGTGGCAGCATTAGCCTAAGAAACTTCTGAGAGTCACAAGCTATCTTGGGGAGATATAGGGACATTTCTAATTTTAATCAGAGATATTGATCTAGCTATGTGGGTTTTTTTTCCTTTTCTTTTTATGAATTATTTATTATAGAGACACTGAATCATGCATGTAGAAATATTGGCTATACTGGACAAATTAACCTAATCTTTATATCTTTCTGTACTATATCTTCCTGTACTACTACTGTTTTTGCTTATTAACATATCCTTTGTTTTGTATTTTACTCGAACTATATTAATTGTGAGAATAATATATCAGATTAAGGAATAGCCAATTAAAAAATACGTTTACACTATTTATCATTTGTTCAATAACAACAAAGGATGCAAAAGAGAATGGAATGATTCGCCCCTTTACTAAGAACAGTACTGATCTCAGATACGTGTGTAAACTGCTTATTGGCTTTAATAAATGCATGTAAGTATGACATACTGTTAGACCTTAAACTTTAAATATAGGATGCATTTTCTTGTATCCACGATATAATTTTAAGCTAATGCAAAAACTACTAGCATTATCATGTCATTCATACAGGAAAAAAACATGACTGTAAGTTTTTTATCTGGATATATATGTGATCTTCAGTTAACTATTGTGGAAGTGTATGTGTATATAAATACATATATATATATATTATTTTTATAATAACAGCAAACAGGAAAAAAAATCTGGTGTTGAGTTTAATAGTAAAATCCTCAGAAATACAATACTATCCATAACTTTCTCTCACCTTGCTATTTTGTGTACCGGCATATAATCAGACGCACATTTAGTCATTTGAAGTTGTAATACCTTCTCCAGTTTCTTATCAGGATTCTTCACAAAGGAAGCTTTTTTACCCTTTGAGAGGTTTCAATACCATTTTGTGTAATTGTTCCTTATGTTAAACTACCATATCACAATCTTCTTTGGAATAATGAGATAGTACTGTAGTTATGCTCTTAAGGAACAGAGAGCTTTAAGGCCATTGGTGGCTTTCAGCTAACTACAAATTCATGAAACTTAACCACTAGTATGAAGATTATTTCAGTTCCCCTTTTTGCAGAACATTCAATATTATTTAAATTACAAACAAATATTTTATTTAAAAGATTACCTCTACAAGGAGTACTGTGAAATATAGTTACAAAGATTGAATATGTCTTGTCAGTTGTCAATCAAGTGCATCAAGACTGAGAGTTTGTTTGCATATTATTTATTTGAACTAAATCCCTAATAAACCTTGTCTGCTAATTGGACTTAGCGTTTATGTTGTTAAATGAGAAGCGTTTTGGCTGCAGTAAAGGGTGGTAAGACCTACCCAGTGGAATAAACAACTAACATCTGTTATCTTGTCCTGCTCCAGCTTGGCTTTTACCACTTAAGTACCTCAGCCCTAGAGTCAAGGTTATGGAATATGTGATTCTCTGGCTGTGGTGCATATATGTGAAAGGGAAGAAATAGCGCAACATGAGTAAAGACCAGCCAACCAGAAGATATTTAGTGCAGCTGGTCCACTTTGCTTTAACCTCTACAAGCCCTACAAATATCAAAACAAAAGCCAAGAAAAGGGTGTATGTTTTATAACGGTTGTCAACACTGCAATTCAAGTGAGCTTACAGTGGTCACCATTAAAACAGATTTGACATTTAACCACCTTTAATACACACTGGTGGCTGAGACACCTTGATATTTCTTCATCCTTTGTGTAGAAATAGTTGCAGAATCCCAGGGAGGCTCTACATAAACAGGTTTCAACAGTAACTATAGTTAACAGTTTTGTATAGTAATTTTTGCCTATCGTGGTAAAAATAGCAATGTGTGCAGTCAAAATTGAATTAGCTTGTCTTTTAAAAATTACTTGTTTGTAACATTAGTTGACTTCTCTTCCCTGCTGGATTTGATCTTTGCATGGCCTAGAGTATTCAGCCAACATGTATGCAGTGTAATTACAGATAATATAGACTGTTTCGTTCCTCTTGAATTCTGAACCACAGAATCCAGCAGAAATATTTTTAGGATGCAATTGTGGTTGTTTCTTCTGCTTGTAAAACAGGTGTTGACTTCCAACCTGGCCAAGTGGCAACAGGAGAATGAAGATTTACAAGGAAAATTGAAGTTGAGAGAACATCTGTCTCAAAGTGCTGGCAAGAGTGAAACCACACCAGCTCCTTCAAAGAACATTGATTTGGAGATGAAACAGCTGCAGTGCAAGCTAAAGGTGACAGAACAGATTATCTAGTACTGAGGATAATTCTTACGAACAGTTATTTTATAACTGGGTCAAGGAGATATACATACACTCACACATGCATATGATTTATATAGCTTAGCCAATGATTAGCAAGTGAGGTATTAGATAATCTTTGATGTTAAGTAGGAATGTAGTCATAAGCAGGAGAATTAAAAGTTACAATTAACAGAATTTTTACAGATCAAGTAGACCGGACAGGGAGGCTTGCTGGGTTTTCACACAAGGGTTAGATGCATCTTTTTGGAAGGTACCGTGGAATTACTTCAGTGAAAATTGTGCTGATTCCTTGCTTACTTTAAGAAAGAAGGAAGGAATTAGCTGTCCTTGACAGGGGAGCAAAGAATTTGAGCTGATGGGGCCCCTCATGTAATGTAACCATGTTACATTGTTACCTATATGGCCCTACTATTCTTGTCTTCAAAAAGACATCATTCTGTTTGTATTTTTGTAGATTAACTGGTAGGAAAACACTAACTTGTTGATGATTTAATTTTTAAGTCTCCGGTGATTCTGTTACATGTGGATGATGTACATGCTGGACTGTGTTGATCTGAGAGCTTACTCAGCAGGTGGTCTGGCTTGAACATATTAATTCTCCCTCTCTTCTCACTGGAGGATATATATGTGCAATAGAATGTGTTAAAGCTGGTTTCCCCCCCCCCCCATTTTGTGTTTAATATTTGAGGAAAGATAAAAGGTCAAAACAGTACAGTTTCTTGCTGCTAGAAGAAATGACAAACTAGCAAGCTGGCTGCCAAAGGATCAGCCAGAAGAAAAGGCCATATTGCATGAGGGCTGTAGCTGACTGCCTCCGGGTACTGGATTAACTGTGTTAGCACACAAGATGTGGGTAGTGCTCAGACCACTTGGCTGTTGATGGTAATCATGATATTACAGATCTTGGCTCTAGCACACTGGATGCGTAATATCTAAATTCAGGGATTAGTAAAGGTAGGTCAGATTGTTGAAGAGATGGGGGCAGCAGGGAGCAGCCATGAAAAGGCACATAATTTGATCTACTTTAATTATGAGAAAGAGGTCTTGAAACCATCCACACTGACTTGTTGAATGTTGATTTTAGATTTGGGCTTGGCTAATCTGCTTCTGTTACTAGTGAGTAGTAATTTCTGTTAATTAGAGTTGTTCCTTTTAGATGAGTGTCCTCATCCAGAAACCTGCTCGTCAATTGCTCTATGAAAGTAAGAACAGTAAAAAATGAGGAATTTTTTTTAGTAAAGTAATAGTAGCAATCATGCTAGAAGCCTACTTTTTCTGCTACATGTGAACTGCAAAATATACTGCTGAAAATTTTAAATGTTTTTTGTTTTTGCAGCAAACATTTAGCAAGCACGTGTAAATCTGAGATCAAAAATACTAACATGACTTCTAATTCCTTGTTAAAGATGTATTACATTTTTGATGTAAAAAATAAACTATGTATGCAAAACTACATTTAAAATAAACATAGACTGTGACCCCAAATCCAGATTAACAGAGTAAATTATCTGGTTGCTGAATTGGATGAATTTAACCTATAAGGATCTTAAAAGCTACTTAGATCGAGTTATTAAAATTATTAGCCTTATTGTGACCTAATTTTTTTTGAAAAAAAGTTGTCGTGGTTTGACCCTGGCTGGCCGCCAGGTACCCACACAGCCGCTCTCTCACTCCCCCTTCACTGCTAGACAGGGGGAGAAAATATTTCCAAGGGCTCAGGGTTTGAGATAAGGACAGGGAGATCACTCTCATTTACCGTCCCGGGCAAAACAGACTCGATTTTGGGGAAATTAATTACATTTATTAAAAGAACCAATCAGAGAGGAGTAGTGAGAAGTGAGAAAGAGCAAACAGATCTTAACAAACGGAACACCTTCCCCCCATCCCTCCCTTCTTCCCGGGCTTAACGTCAATCTTGGTTTCTCCGCCTCCTCCCCCCGAGCAGCGCAGGGGGACAGGGAATGGGCTCTGCGGTCAGTTCATCCGACGTAGGTTTCACCGCTTCTTCATTCCTGGGGAGGACTCTTCACTCTTCCCCAGGGCCATTGTGGGGTCCCTCTCACAGGAGACAAGCTTCACACTCTCTTCTCCGACGTGAGTCATCCCATGAAGGGCAATTCATCACAAACTGCCCAACGGGAGACACCTCACGAGGGGCAGCCCACCCCTCGTGAGTCTGAGGCACAGTCCTTCAGGGGAAACTGCTCCAGCGTGAGCCACCCGCAGCGTCCCAGAAGTCCCACCGGCCAACCTGCTCCAGCATGGGCATTCCCTCTTCCACGGGCTACAGGTTCTGGCAGTGACCCGCTCCAATGCGGGCTTCCCACGGGCTACAGCCCCCTTCAGGCATCCACCCACACGGCGTGGAGTCTTCTATACGGTTGACATCTACGCGGTGATCCTCATGGTGGACATCTGCACCCCGCCCATGGGCTGCAGGGGGACAACCCGCTTCACCATGGTCTTCACCACGGACCCAAGGGACTCTCTCTGCTCCGGCGCCTGGAGCTCATCCTCCCCCCCTCTCCTTCTTCACTGACCTTGGTGTCTGCACAGATTCTCACTCCTCCATCTCTGTGCCAGCTGTTATGGCGCAGTTCTTTTCCCCGTTCTTAAATATGTTTTCACAGAGGGTTCCTCTGCTATCACTTTACTGATAGGCTCAGCCTTGGCCAGCGGCGGGTCCCTCTTTGTAGCCATCTGGCATTGGCTCTATCAAACTCGGGGAGCTTCTAGCAGCTTCTTGCAGAAGCCACCCTGCAGCTCCCCCCTGCCTCCAGAATCCAGCCAGGCCAAACCAATACAATCGTTTAAGTCCTCTAAGTCATTTCTTAGCAGAATAAATTTGCAAAAGTTGTCAACTATTGTTCCAGGCCATGCAACTTACTTAAAAAGGAGATACAAAGTTATTCTACTAAATGGCCCAGTGCGTTAGCAGCAAAACCTTTCCTTGTAGCTCAGAGTCTCAAAGTACCTGGTTTTGTAGGTTGTTTTGTTGTTGTTTTTTTTTTTCTTAGAGCTATCTTTTCAGTATTTTTTTATGTTGTGATGACTTGTCGTATATTTGCCAATAGGAAGAAATGTGTTAAGCATGGGTGTTGAGTTTGGAAGCAAAATACTGTAAGCATATGTCCCTGCCTCTGAGCATGTGCAGAGGCTCACCTAAGTATTAAAGTTCATATCTGGTGTGTAAGCCATATAATGGTGCTGTGCTTCATGCTAATGAAGCTCAGGCTCAACAAACGGGTCTCAGGAAATTCAGGAATATTCTGCTAGTATACATCATTTTAACAATTTTCTAGTTATACCTCACATTATAATAATAGTAAATAGATTAGACAAGTTATTAAGAACAATATTTTACATCTAACTATGCTCACAAGAATATATACTCCCCTTGAGGTGCACAGGGTTATGTACAGTACTCCCATTAATGTTAATAGGTGTTACAACTCTGCACTGAGCAGAGAAATTCTCCTGAAGTATCTTTGTTAACAACATGTCTGATCTCTTCAATTATTGTTTATACACAATGCGTAAAAAGCTTTAGTACAGTGGCTAAACCTGCATGCATATGTGCACACATATGGCGTATGGTTAACACATATGTATCTTTTAGCAACACCTTTTGGAGTTCTGAAGTCTCTATATGCTCTGTGTTTGAACTGCCATTTTCAGCAATGGCACCCAGTGCATATGCTCAGATTGCTAAAATGGCTACTGAGTTAAATTTTGTATTTTTATTTCTGTAGTGTGATTCAGTTTTTCAATATTTAAATCTTGGGTGTGTTTGCATGAAGGAATTGAAGCTTTTCTTTTTCTTTTTTTTTCCTACTTCATACGATGAGGAAAGGCCAACAACTGTATAATTCACCTTCATTGGAACTAAATGTGCCTGAAAATCAGGATCATACGTTTTTGTTACTGGAATGTAGGATTTGTATTAGCGTGGCCATGGAAATGTCTTTGTCTTGTGCTCTGAGTTTCAAGGGACACAAAAACAACTGCTGTTGTAGATTGTCTTGTATTTTTAAATGCATAAAGTGAGAGGAATTACTCAGAGTTGTTGCTCTGTAGATGTGGGCGCCGTGTGCTGTAGAACTGTACCATTCAAATACGTAGTTCAAATGAAGATCCAGTTTTATTGCTTTTCTGTTACCTTTTCAGCTGACCATCTGATTCAAGAGGAAACGTGCTCCTGGGGAACAAGCACTGGTCTTGTAGGTGTCCTGGGGCACATCTCTTAATCATACATTATTAGAGTGGTGGAAAAGTACTGATTTTTATAATATTTTTTAAGGAATTTACTTTTTCTTAAGTATTGCTAGAAAGTAAGAATGCTTCTTTTGTACCAATGAATTTCTAAGAACATTTATAAAATATTTGGAAATTTACACAGCTCATTATTTCAAAGAAATTTACTGTTGACTGCAATAATATTCTGTCTGTATATTTTAATATTTTGCACTATAGAATTCGAATAATGAAATCACTAAGCAATTGACCGCTATTAAGTCACTAAAAAGCGAAGTCCAGGAAAAAGAAGAACGGATTCAGGAGCTACAAGCAAAGTATGTTCACTCTTCTATCCATTGTGTTTGGTGCCACCCAGTGGCAGCTGTATAATTGTTACATTAACAATTATTAAATAAATTTTTAATAGAATGTTTTCTTCTTTTTATTGCAGATTGTTACAGATTATTTTTTTTTAGAAACAGAACATTTTGTTTAAATTTATGAGTGATTAGTTAGCTACAAAATCTATACTGCAACAAGAATACCTTAAATCAAAACTCAGATTCTAGAGTAGAGTATTTATGCTTGACGTAAGTCTAAGTGAATTCCTCAGCACTGTTAAACACAGTCTTTCAAATACAGTAATTCTTTGCCTAGGGGCTAAGAGACATGTCAAGGTTCAGATGCTGAAACAAGATTAAATATCATGTCTTATATTCAAAAAAAGTTCAAAAGGACAGTTGTATTTGTTCTATTTGAATTGATTAAGGTTTACTAACCATTTTGAAATTCACATGTGTTGTTTTGCAGTATGCATCTGAGATTTTTATGCTATCTATGTTAACTGATAATACTGTTTTTCAATGATATTACTATACAAACATAAGCTGTTGGCATATCTGTGAATTTTTTGCCTCTCCTAGAGTTTAACACCTCCCACCACTCTATTTTTTTATTTGTATAAAGAAGGTAGTTTACTTATATGAATTCAGTTTATCTGAAAGATAGCAAACCCTTAAAATTTTTAAATTGTGTACATTGTGTATTTTCTGTTTCTAAGTGAAACTGAAGCTTTTTACCATAAGACTTAAATTTAAAATAGTTGCTACTTATCATGCTTGCTTTATAAAATCGATTATTTTTTTCATAAACTGTGAGATAGAATCTCCAAAATAATATTAACAATATAAATGCAAAATAAATGGAAGAAATTTTAAGATGCACTGATTTCCTGTTTTTTGAATATGGTATTGTTGTAGTATGAACAATATTTTATTCCTGAACATATTACCATCATTCATTTTGCTTTCATTAAAAAAAATAAAATTCAGATGTTGGATTCTGGTAATATAATAATTATACAATATTATAATTTTATAATAATATTATAAAATACAATAATTAACAATAAATAATACAATGAAAATATAATTAATATATAACAAAGTAATAAAAATATCGTAATATAATAAGGAATATTCTGGTATTGTTTATGTTTATATTTAAAATATAAATTTGGGTCATAATGGTGGAGACATTGTGTAAACATAATTTTCTCCTTGAACAGAGCTAACATTTTAGTACATGAGAGTTTGCTTTTTTGAGAAGTTTCTGAAAAATGTTGGTTATTTCTAGGTTTTACAGCTTCTAAAAATTATTATATGACATATTATAGTGATAGATATTTTTCATTAATATCTGTGTATTATTCAGTTGAGTGAAAAGTTCTTCCCCTTTTCACTCTTTTGAAAATAATCTTGTATAAAATAGTGTTTGAGTGTTTCCTGCTTGAGACATCAAAGAAATTTAATTAATTAAATGTTGTGTGTTTGACCATTTTTTTGAGAATAACTTAAGGAGAATTATGATTTCAGATCAGACAAGTTAGAACATAAATTACAACAAAAGGCAAATGACAAATAAATTGCATATTTAGAAATGGGTCTGTTTTATAAGAGAGTTGAAACTTGTTTTAATCGTTGAGAATAGGGTAGATTGCAACAATTGCATCAACTTTAATTTAAAAAAATATTCTAAAGCTACAGGGATGATAGTTTGTCTACTGTGGTTATACTTTTTAGTTATTAGAAATAGTTTCATATTACCCATATTTTCTAAGTGACATGCAATGTGACTTCTTCCATTTTAGGATTTCTCGATTTGAGAGGGACCTCAATATGAAAAGACACTTGATAGAAGACTTGCGATCTCGTCTCAAAGCAAATCAAGCAAATGAGAAAACCTCTAATGAAACATTAGAAAGCCTTGAGAAAAAGGTACTTCGTTCTTGCTATTGATAATTTCAGGAAAAGCAAAAGCTGGTGGATTTACAGAAGTTATTTCAACACGCTATACATACGAAATCAATATATTGCTTTAAGCAAACAACATACAGTTAATTTAAGGGTGTAATTCCCTCCACTACTCTGCTATAATTTGTATGAGATCAGTACATGGTGATAGGTTGGCTAGATTCAGCATAATTTAATGTACGTTCATAAGAGGTGTAATTAAATACTAAAGTGTTCAGAGCACTCAGTTGCAAGGATATGCTCTAAGTAGTGAGATTTAGTTTTATGCGCTGTAGTTTATAAAATAGAGTGGACCTGAAAGAAGGGTTATTTTACATGACATATGCTAATGAACTCCATGCACCTTTCCTGACTATAGTAGTTAAATGCTTAGTATGTTAATCTGTTTTCTACTGCATGTTTTGAATGATTCACAGTTAGCTTAATGTAATTTTGTCTGTGCCGGTAGAGCTTAATTTCTATAGCAAATTATTTTCTCCTGCAAAATTCTAGGACAATGTCACTGAATATAGGACAACTTGCATATGTTTTAGCATCTTTCTATATTATTCAAGCAGTGTATTACACTTTGACCTTTAATACCAGAAAAAAAAAATGGCATTTGGTTGTCTGTGAGATTACACAGTGTAGTGACCCAAACCAGAAGTAAACAATTTACCAATTTGCCATTTTTTTCCTTGAATGTGGGTGCTTGCTGAATATCACAAGCTCCATCTCTGCTTGCAGTCATACAGCACCTTCAGCTCTGGAGAGAGCTGCTGTCTTACCCTCCGTGCCAAAGATAAGGAGTTAGTAAGAAATCTGCAGCCAGGGAGCGAGAGCATAAGTAAGCAGGGGAGCTAAAGTATGAAATAAGATAAATACCTGGTTTTGGTTTTAGGTGAAAGGTTTGGAATGGAGCAATGTACTTAAATGCTGTTCATTGACTATTTTAAGTGCTGCATTTCTCATATTCCGGAGAATCAAATTCCATACATTAATTTGATTATTCCATGTGGAAAATCAACTTGATAAATTTTACATTATCTTCGGCAGAAGATCAAATAAATTCCCTGTTACTTGATATTATCAGGAAGACTTTGTGATTAATTCTGCCAGGAGAGCTGAATTTTATAGGAGCGTTGGTCTATTTCTTTTTACCCAAAATCAGTGTTTGAATTGTATGGCACAACAACAACAACAATAATAACAGCAACAATAATCATCATCATCATCATTGAGGCTTTACATACTATTAACTTGTAAACAGTTATAATTTTCTCAGCTGAGTTTTAATTAATGATTTTTCATCTGATAGAAGAAATAAGTGGAAGTTGTGGTTTGGTCCCTTTTGCATGCACTGCAACAGTAAAATACATATAAACAAACAACTTTGCAAATGAAGAGCTTTTATTTACACTTAATACAAGTCAGAGCTGTATGTAACAAGATTGTGTGCAAACTAATCTCTATGGTGTCAGCTGTAGACAGTTATTAAAGACTGTAATTTAAGAAAAAGGTACTTCAGTCAAATTATTTATATAATACAGGTACCTTTATGCGATATAGTTAGCTTAGTTTTGGTTTGATTTTCATTTTTAAGTTTTAAATCTTAATAGTTAATGGCTCTTGGCCTTTCATTATTTCAGGTAAAGGCACTGGCTGAAGACTGTTCAAAGAAAAAAACTTCCATTGACTCATTGAAGCAAAAACTTAACACAGCTACAAAAGAGAAGTCTCAGTATGAGCAGATGTACCACAAGGCTAAAGATGAGTTGAATAAAAAGGTATATTATAGTTGTGATGGCTCCACTGTGGAACTTTTTCGTACCTCACTTTCAAATGATAAGTTGCAAGGTCAACAGCTTAGACTTTTGAATACAGAAAGGGGAGAAAGAGCAGTGTAAGAGAAATGTGTTTCTCTGATTTACTTCAGAACATCACTGAAATTCAGATGCTGAAGCATGGACGTAATGACTGAGAATGAAATTACTTTTTCCCATGAGATTGTTTTATGTGTTACAAATAGAATGTTCTGTGATGTTAAAAATGGCAGCTTAGTTTGTTCAGTTGTTTGTGGTCTACCGTATCTGCCTATCAGTTTTTATCATATCACTGCAGTTTCTGTGTGTATGTGTTTCAGAATCTCAAGCTTACCAATCTAGAGAGCAAAATGATTGAGACTGAATGTGCTATGAATGAACTAGAGACTACTGCATCTCAACAACTACATGGCTTGGCTAAACAGAGTGGACAGGCTTTGGAAACTATACAGAAGAAGCTGCTGCTCACCAGTGATAAAGTAGAAGAGTTCATGACATTCGTGAAGGTTTGAGTTTTGATTTTCTTTTGACTGGCTACCTAAATGAAGTTATTCTTGAGTGAAAGGAAAAACTAAAAGAATAAGTGAGGCTGATCTTTGATGCATTTCCCATTCTAGAACAATCTTTGAAATTCCTGCAATGGTCTGGTGTCAGCTCTGAACTGGTCTGAACAGGGAGAAACAGTTGATTGCTCTAGATCTCCTTCCTAGACTTTGGCAGACTTCTGTCTTTTTGTATATGACTGCCAGTGTACTTGTTTCCTAGAAAGAGTACTTAGTTGTGTAACGGATTACTCTGCAGAAAAAAAAAAACAACCCAATATATTTAAGAAAATAATTAATATCTCTTGATTATTGTGAATTACCTGATTTTCCACATGCATGTGCTTTTTATTGCAGAAATATTAAATAAGAAAGCCTCTATATTGCAATATTGGAAGCAGTTTTGAAAGCACTATGTAGAATATTTTCTTATTTTGGTTAAATATTTAATCTGCTACAGTGCATCATCCAATAACACTGTCTGTGGTGTTATACAGATAGCTTCGTCATACGATTTCAGTGTGAAGTTCTGCAGAATGGACTAGTCTGTGTTTTGTAACTTAGTATTTGAAATCTGATAACATCTGACATAAAGAGCGATGGTATATTCGATGCACTGTTTAAAGAAAGCTGATGTAATTATCTCTAATGACTAACTTTCCACTGTGCCTTGAAATTTAGTAACTTAAATGTTTGTGCATTTTACATGGCAGTTTTCAGATATCTGGCGTGAGCCTGAAACCATCCTGTATTCAGTTCAGTTGCAAAATTCACATCAACTTCATTATGAAAAAAACCTGAACAATGCTGAATGCATTTTGAAATCCTAAATTCAAATAATTTGTAAACTAAAATACCTAAGGTGAAAATGATTATTGACTTACATGAAAAAAATCTACCCAATGTTTAAAAAATGAGTTTATTTTATAATTTTGTGGTTAAAATAAATGGTATCTTCTGTTTACCTGATTCTGTAACCCTTGGGAAAGTGATATAAAATTGTTCACTGTGCCATGTGATTCAGAAGTATCCTGTGTATTCTGGAACAACAATTCTTGTTAATTCTCAGGTGGGAAAATGTGGGGATTTTCTAGTACAGAAGGCTTCCTCTGAAAGGAAGGAATGAGTATTTTTTTTCCACAGCTTCATTCTTACTTTTGCCTAACTAAAATGAAGTCTGAATTAAGCTGATGTATTATCTGGCTTGTTTTTTGAATGAAATACTGCTCTGAGTATACTGACAGAGATGCAATTCAGTCTCCGTTGAAGCTGCTTTGAATTTTGGAATTACTTCATTGAATGAACTGCAGTAGCAATTATGGCAAAGTGTTCATACTATTAATAGTTTACATATGTCCATAATGAAAAGTTCGTAAAAAATTAATAAATGAGAAAGAAAAAGATCTTCTGTTCTCAAAAAGTAGCCGTCATGGGAAAGATTACCTATTAGCAACTATTATGGTGCTTCATTCATTATTGAATAAGATGACTACTTCTCTGTTAGTCACCATAAACAGTTATTAGCGCTTACATGTCTGCACTATATGTGAAAAGAGTGTTAATATGTAGTTTCTCTATAAATAATAATAATAATTAGCTAATAAAGCTAAATATGTACTTTTTCTCCTGGATAAAAGAATATGCATACATATTTCAAGTAACATTTTTGCTGACTACTATACTCTGCAGAAAGATTTTTTGAAAATAGAGATGCTGTCTGTAAGTCAAATATTGATGAACAAGGAGTTCCTCAGTAGAGTGTTTTGTTTAGTTAGGTACTAAATATTTATGGAAAAAAAGTTCTCTGAAATAAGATTTTATTCGCAGTATACCACTGTAAAAATATAATTGAAAATCCTTGGTGTTTCAGTGGAATTTTGTGGTAATCAGGGAAATCCTGTTGAAACACCTCTTAGGCATCAGATGCTATAACCCTTATAGGAGGGTGGAGGTGTCACAATAAGTAGCACCGGCTCTTCCTCTGAAGTCTGGTCTCTCTCATTTCTGCTGTCTCCTTCCAGGTAGCTGTCAGTTTTCCCCTCACCGTCATTCTCACTTATGTTTCTGTAACTCAGATAGTTTTTTCTCTATAGAGATCAAGTTTAAACTGTCTTTTGCCTAACCTGTCTAACATAGTCGAATTGCCCTCTTACCTTGGTCTGCTATTCTGATTACTTCACAAGCCTTACTTGATTTTCTGAGTGCAAGTACAATCTCCTTGTCATTAATCAACTGAAGACAGTTACTTTTTCTAGCTGTTTCATGTCTCTCATGACATTATATATTTCTTTTTCTGACATACAACAATTAAATCATTTCAGCATTGCTAATTAACAGCCACAGCTAATAGTAGGACAACAGTGGAACTTGCAGAGAAGAAAACGTGGCTCTTTCTGCTTATAGCAGACACTGTTACTGCCCTTTAAGAATTTTTGATAGCTTAGAACCACAGGATCTCAAATCTGTTTAAATCAGTATACTAAGTTACAAAACCCAAGAGAGAAGTTGGTGACAGAAGTCTGATACACACTAGAGGATCAAATTTCAGAATATAATGAGTTACTGTTTAAACACGTATTTGTAATGTACAATTGCTTTGGGGAGCCCAGTTTGGGATGCTTATACAACTAACTAAAATTGCTAGATTGTAAAATGTATACATAGTTTCTAAAAATAGTGGAAGAAATAATTACAAACAGAAGTTGCTGTATCCAGTATGTTGTAAATTATTACTGGACTTATTTTTATACAGTGTTGTATAGAGATCAGGTGTTATGTCCTAAGCAACATTCAGTGGGAACCAATGGGACACCTGAAATAGGTTGATTCAGAGCAGCTCATTTTTCCAAAGCTGTTATGAGGAAGATAGAAGCTAGCAGAATATATGAATAGAAATTCTGCACCGTGACAGTTTATTAAGTAACAAAAACCCCACAGTTTCATAATTAAAGTGTAGCTCCTTATAAATATCTATTTCAATTTGATAGAAAAAGAACACAATATTTAGAAATAACAAAGCAATATAAAGGAAGTGGAAAATGGATTACAGATAATAACCTGAAAATAGAAGCAGCATCAAAGTACAGAGGATGGAGAAGAGGCTAAAGAAATCAAGTGGAAATCTGTGGGTAGCAAGAACAGTTGTAGAACTACAACTGTAGTAGTAGAACTACAACTACTAGGTGTAGTCCAACTGCGACCCATTATTAGATAAAATAACTCTGCTAACTGTGTAGAGATTGAAGTCTTGTACAAATATCTCTGGTTTTTATCTGCAAAGGAAGTAGGCTGATGTTATATGAAGATGATGAAACATCCCCAGTCTATTAGTAGCCAGTGGAAGATTAAGCAATTTCTGGAAAGAAGTAGTATTTTTAAATTGAGAACTTTTATAGCTTACAGCTCGTTAAGGACTGGTTAAGGATTTTTTTCTCTTGCTGATCCTCATTTTGAATAAGTATTCAAAGTAAGTGGATACGTACTGTGACATTGCCATGAGTCTAAAAGAATAATACTGAGTTGATATTCAGGAAAGGGAGTCAGGATAGGTATTTTTTAGATCGGTTAATCTGACATTGTTTCTAACTACAATAATGAAAATCGGATATGAAATTAAATTATTAAAGTATTAAAGCATAGGAGTATGTTTATGCTTCTCAGAATGGCTTTTACTGAAAACAAGTTGCTTTGAATAAATCTGATTTATTTTCTGAAAGGCAGTACAAGTCAGTTGATAAAGGTTACTATTCATTATAATATATTGTTTTTTAAGATGCCTGACCTATTACTGAGACATTCAGATAAAAAATGTAGGCTATGCAATATCAATAATATGTTAAATGGATTAAAAATTACCTGTGTGGCTGATTTGAAAAGTAATACATGGAATTTAGGTGTTTCTAGAGTTCTGTATAGATCAGAGCTAGACTTGATTATTGAAGATTTTCACAGATTCAGATATCAAATCATCATAAAATTTGTCAGTGGCATATTTGAAGACAGATAAATGACGAAAGTGAGGCTGTAAGTATAGTGTAAGCTAGGGCAAATAGAATATTTTTATTACAGAAGAAAATAAGCTACCTGTAAGATGGACCAGGTGGCTCTGACAGTGTTTTTGGTGCCTTTTATAAAGCTACACATTTTCATCCCATCCAGCTTTCATCAGCACCATAAATTCTCTTTGAATCATGCATCCAATCTCTATAGCATACCATTGTTCAGTATTCCTGTAGCACATACTGCACTATCACATCCTCAGGTGGAACTTGTCAGTTATGTGCAGCACAGCAACTGCGTTTGTACCTGTGACTACACATGCAGAAAAAAAGCCACTGGATAAAATTAGAAAATTGCTCTTGGGCTGGTTGAATGGATGTCTATCAAAAGTAGGGTACAACGTACTAGTTTGCTATGAAACTGTCAAAAATCCTGCCTAATTCTGCCAGAACTCTGTTTTCCTTCATTACTGTACTGGCTTTGACCATATATCGCTGTTACAGACCCTTATAAGCTCAAGATTCATTAATGTTGTCTGTCCCATCAACTTGTATATCAGCAAAACTCATTTTAAATTAATTTGCAGTGATGACATCTGCCTGAGCGTGAAAATACCAGAACTTTTCTGACCTTGAAGAAGTTCTGAAGTTTTGATAAGGCACCTGTATTCAGCTGCAGCTGTAATAAACAGGTGATGGTGGCTGAATGTTTCAAAGTCAGCTGAGTGCGTTTCTCACTTCCATAATGCCTCTGTGATTTGGGGCTTGTGTGCCCTCCACAGAGGATACCCACTGAAGCACAGTTCACATCTGGTCTGTTCTGGCATTGTTCTTGATAGGTCTCCAGTAAAACCATCTGACCGAATTGACTGCCAAAATTAAGACCCGTGGCAGTTTACTTGGCAAGCGTAGTGGATATACCTGGGGATCTAACACTCCCTCTCTTAAGACATCTGCCCTTATTTCTGCTACTCAGAGCAGGGCTTAAGCTGGGTGCATTTTGCTCTTGCTCTGTTGTTTGACATACAGCTATGTGCAGCCACAGCGCAGAGGCCTTATCCCACCTCTGCTTGGCTGAGTGATGTTCTGCCAGTCATTTGCCATTCAATCAGCTTACCTTATAACCCAATATATGTCAGTCTTTCCTACCATTCTGCAGTTTACCTTGCATCCTGGCATCAGTTTTGCCACAGTGTATTTTCTCACCTCTATCTCAGGCTGTAGTTTAATATGCAACTAAGATAAGTTAACACTTCTACTAAGAAGTTCCACCTCTGAGTGAACCTCACTGCTCATTTCTGCCCGTATGAAACTTCCTCACTCCTCGTTTATGAAATGTCATCATAAACATTACATAGGTCATTGTCAGCTATCTCATGAAAATGCAGTTAACTTTTTGAAAACCCAGAGTCAAAGCAGGATGGGTTTACATGGTTACAGGCTAGAGGTGCTGGGACTACCCTTTAGTGGCAGCACTAATTGAAAATGTTGCCTGAAACTTCTTCCTGTTACAAAAAATAAACCTAATTAATGACTCTCATGTTAAAAAGTCTGTCATTTGGAAAATTCCTGTTATTTACCCTTATTGTCTTTTTCTCTTGAATTGTTCTGTGTTGGGGAAGATGGAGCATTGCCAGGAAACACGTTCTTCTCAGAATGGCCATATGCAGATGATGTCCTATTTGCTCTTTATCACTAATATATTAATAAAGAGATAGGGAGTAGTTGGGTTGGGGGGCTTAAATATTTTGGAAATACCCTGTTGGTTTTCCTTGGATCCTTTCCAATGAGAGAGGAACACACGTACCCTGCTACTGCCTGTATCTCCAGTTACAAAGTCAGTTCTGTGGATAAAAGTAAGTCCTTGCAGGGGATTCTCAGAATTCTCCAATTATGGTGAGACAGTAGTAAATTCATAAGATGTTTCCACTGGTGAATGTATTCTCAAACACTGTGAATTCAGTTTTCCTGGCAGTACTACTTCTCCAACTTCTTCCAGGCCAAGGATGTGCAGAATGTGCTTTTTATACAGGTACCGAGATCATATGTGGGATACTCTTTGAATAATGATTTGTTTCTGCATCTAAAAATGCTAAACATAACAAGTAATTGTAATTTCTGTAATTGGCAAAAATGGTTTAGCTTGGCAGTGCTGTTTGACCAAATGAAGGTGTCTTAAGCAGGTCACTGGGACATTTTGCAGACAACAGCAGATAGTATCACTGATGTAAATCAGCACTGTCAGTCTTGATTTGAGAGTGGACACCTTTAATATGACTTCAAGTTGCTAGAAAGTGTTCCCCATGGGGAACACTTAAAAACCAAAAGATAAGTATATTTCATTTATTACGCTCTAAACTGTCAACACTTTTCTGAGAAAAGTATACCCAAAGTGATTATTTTGTATTGTATGGAGTAGATGATGAGTCTGCCAGTCTGTGTTCAGTCAGAATCAGCATAATATTTTGTTACAGCTATGTGTTCCAGTCTGATGAGAATCAGTATTCTTATCTGCAGAAAAAAACACCATTAAGAGAAGGTGTCATATATGCAAAGCAAAATTTGTGTAACTGAAAAAAAATCTCACCATTAAAAAAATCAGGCATTTATTGCTTCTTTTCTAGTATGTGTGCTGCTTTAGGAAAAAAAAGGAGAAACACAGCTTTTATTATGAAATACCAACCTTTCTTGGTTCTGAGAAGAAATTGGTGATAAATTAAACTAATCTCCATCAGGATTACTCTGCATCTGGGATTTAGGCAAATTGAATCAGAGGCCTGAATAGTGACAGTGAATATCTATTAGACTGTAAACAGAATAATAGGCCCTGTGAATTTTAATGAATGAAGTGAATTGCTAAACTCTTATAGTTTACAGAAGGCATATGATTAGTGATGCATACAGTGTACCAGGAACAGCATATAATGTAGATGTCTCAATGGATAAAATCTTGATTACTAAAAATAAAGAGTGTAAAGAATAAACAGATTTTTAAAAGCTTATCCTTGCTCACTCTTGTTTTTTAGGCTTAGAAGAAATAGCACTTTGTTTTTTGACTGTTCTAGGTAAAGATGATAACAGATGTAGCTTAAAATATATTGATTTTATATATATCCCTGTATATTAAGAGTTTAGAGAAATTGATTTAAGTGATTCAATCTATGTAACCAAATTGCAAGATATACAAGGTTTGTGCAGCTGCACATGTATTTCTCATGCAAAGTGTCGATGCATGTCTGACTTACACAGGTGATTTTGTTGATGCTAGTTCTACTTTCATTTTTCTTACAGTGCCTGGCAACCATTCTCAGAAAACATTACTCTAAACTGTATGAACAGATCTAACAGACTTGAGCTGATCAGGAAGCTATTTTCACCAGTTTGCAAATAACTTCCTTTTCTGCCTCAGGAAAAAAAAAATTAAAATCTAAGTTTTTCACAGAATGAGATTGCAACAGGCTCAGCTGGGACTACTTGGAGACTGCAGTGCACTCCCTGGAGAGACTACTTTTTAAACCTCATGCTCATCCCTGTGCATAATTTGGGGATGGTTAGAAAGATGTCTAATTTAAAGATAATGGCCATTAGGTCTAAAAGATAGAAACAGCATTGACTGGAAAAAGGGATAACTGGAAGACTTGGAGGATGGACGTATGAGTGCAAAGTATATTGTGAAGGCCCTGGGCTTGAAGTGATTGGAAAGCTTTTCAGCAAAATGACAGGAAAAGTATCAAAAACTTGGAAAGAAAGAGCAAGGTCTCCAGTAATGATTTATTTAAGAGTGCATGTAGAAATAATTCCTCAATGTACATTGATCAGATTAGTTAGAAAGCAAGCTGAAGCAGAGAGAACAGAAAGCACCCATATACAGAGCTTTGTGAAGTCTCCACAGTAATTTAGAAAAGTGGGAGTTCAGGGAATTCCCCAGTAGACATGCTGACAGAGCTACAGAGAGGTGAGAAGAGCTCTTTGAGGATGGAATCATAAAAAACAAGTGACAGTATTTTAAGAAAACACAGTTGATAAGATTTGTGGATTTTTTAGAGTGCAAGGAATACCAGAGGTGACCTTTTAAATCAGGTTTCAAATATGTTTGTTTCAGCAGTGTATTGATGCCTTACACAGGGCATATGGTTTATAGTTTTTATGCATTATGTGGGTTTCTGCGGAAAGAGAGCATAAGCTCAGACACTGAGCTGAGTATCAGGAAAACATGGTGATTTTCACATCTTGGTCACTGACCTGCTATGTGACCTTTAGAGTGTTGCTTCACCTCAGTATTTTTTGGTCTGCCTGGAATACTCTTTGTTTGCCACATCCTGTATAACTGTGCTGACTTTATCTGCCCTAACTGTTCAGATAAGAAACTCTGAGATCCCAGGCATCTCCTACTACACGTATGTACAGCTCCATTCTGTAGTGCCTTTTTTTTCCATCTGTGTAAATAACTGTAATATAAGATGTTTTAAAGGAATGATGCTAGTTTTGCTAGCACTTATGTAAATCAGAGGTAATTCTGTTGAAGTCAAAGAATTTACAGCAGGAAAACAAATTAATGTAAATTAAGTAGGACTTAAATGATGAAGTAAATAAGATTTTGTATTATTATTGTTGTTGTTATTATTATTATTATTTATTGCCCATTTCACATAAATATTATTTTACAAACCAGTGTATTTTGACAGAAATACTCTGTGTGCTATCCCTTGCTGATTATACATATTTGAATTTATTCTGTGCTATAAAGAAAACTATTATTTTTTGTTCCTGTTATAGATCATAAAACATGATAATTGTGTTGAAAATTTAGCAACAGTAGTGAATGAACAGTACAATAAAAACTGTAGAGTGCTGATAGTTCAAAAAAAAAGTATCAGTTGAAAAAATTTGAGTCTACAACTTAAGTTTTTGACAGTCTTAAAGTTTAATGTACAGGAGAGATTAGATAAATGTAAAACCGTAGTATTATATGTGACCAAATGCCCCTCAGTAAGTATGTGCTGTATATTCTATAATAAGGTGCTCAACTCATGTAGTATGAAGGCCTGCTTTCTACCTAAAATCATGTTATAAGATTTCAGGCATAAACGAAAGTGTGATAGCTACAAAGCTATCAAGAGAGGTTTAGGAAAGAAAAGGAGAAAAAGCTGACCAGTAATAAAGAAAAAATAAAAATATTTTGAATCACAGAGGAAATTTTAAAAGACATAAGTATACTGTTAAGTATATACTGCGCACTTTTCTGCAGAAATATAAACTACATTATAATTTGCCAGTATCAGTCCATTATCGCATCTTTCTTTAAATATGGTTTGTTTTGAAAACAATCTAAAATTAAAAATTGACTATGACTTAATCTACTTTTCTACTAATTTGAAAATAAATTGCACTGTATTTTAGGACATAGCACAATGCATTCAATTTAATTTTCTTGTAAATGTCAAATATAGTTTAAAATGTTTTAGTATTTATCCCTATGGTTTTCCACAGGGATGAATCCTGGAGCTGGTTAAGGAAATGCAGTCAAATGAATGTACCCAATTTTGTACTTCAAAATAAATGTTCATAAAGAGCAGTGGTTTTTAATCAAGAAAGAATGGTATTCTGATAGAGGATGCAGATTGGTAGCAAGACTGTTTTGGAGAAATGTGAAGAAATATAGTATTTAAACAGTTCTTAGTGAGGTGAGACTTTCTTCCCTCTGTTCTCCTAATGGCAAGCAGAAATAACGCAATTTAAGCCAGTATAGCTGTACAAATTCAAATCTTACCTGTGACAGGAATCAGATTATCAAATTTTATGCAGCACAGTTTCTCTCTTGTCATTGTATCTTAATATTGTTCCTCCTTGTAGCTTAATATTATTCTTCCTTATTACATTTTAATTGTTTTTCAAGTGCAGTTCTAAATGCTGGAAAGCTGAGTTTTGTGTTTAAATACTGAAATTCTGAGGTCCCTTTTAACACTGTGTGATTCAAGGGCTTTGTCAGAAACGCTGCAGTTGGGTGTAGCTTCAGTTGTTGAAAAACAATGTTGTGCAAATCTGTCTACACTTTCTAGATATTCTTACTACAGACGGGCTTGGGATATTACTGAATTCACCTTTTCTAGTTCAAAGTGTGTCATCCATAGCTCAAAAAGCTATGAAGAAGGCAAGCTTGAGCTAGGATGTTGGACTGCAAACTGCAGATATCTTTTGCCACAAGGATAGAAGAGGCTGGTGATACTTAAATTACTTCAATTAGTTTTTCAGGTCTTGTCTGATAGAGCCTTAGTTATGCTCATGTGAGTTCAGATTTGCTTCTGTTAATGGATGTGGAAAATCAGGTTGTAGATGCAACTGCAGTATCACATTATTTTGTATTTAAATACTGTAATTTCTCAATCTTTGTGTAAAGTGGAATTCTTACAGGTCATCAGGTAGGGCATTCCTTTGAGGCAATGTGTACTTTCATCTTCCACTGATACCTGTGAAGTTGTGAGCACTATTCTCAGTGCAAATCCACATAAGATCGTCTATTTTAAATCATGTATATCAATCTGATACTTAGCTTTACTGGATGTATTTCTTTCTTTAAACTCTTACTGAATTAGCCTTTGAAACTTTGCTGCTCTGCTAGCTTATTGTCAGTCTGATATTCACTTGACTGTATCTTTTTGTTTTGTTTGGGTTTTAATACATTCCACAGCTTGTTTGTTTACATTTTTCATAACAGAAAAGATTATAAAAGCCTACCTTTAAGTCCTCCAAATATGTACAAACAAAGAGTTGGGCCTCATAGCTTGAACATCTATGTTCATAAATTTTAGAAGTAAAGCAGAAACTGACTGAAGATGGGTAAATAAAACCAACACACCACTTTGTAAATGTGAACTGTGTGGCATTGGTAAAATAATTTTATTACTGCTTTAGTATTTGGCAATAGCATTCTCTTTCAGTACCAAATACTAAAGTTGTCAGAGGAAGATAAGACTGGTCTAAATCTCCTCTACACCTTTACACACTACTTTCACGGCATCTGCTGGAGTCTCTGAAATCACCTGTGATCTCTGAGGATCATAGGAATTAAATCAACCTCCTGAGGCTGACTCATTCTCGTGAGTCCAAATGCTACATGTTGTAGCCCTTGGCCAGACAAATCTATTGCAGTGGTCTGTCTTGTCTTTATTTCTTGTCTACACCTTTGTCCCTTTTCTCATTGAAAAAAAAAAAAAAAAGTTATGCTAGAAAGTGTGTTTTTTCAAGTGAAGGACCTGGCTGACATAGCTTAAATAATACATATATGTGAAAATTAAATTACTACATAAAAGTTTTTCTTTGACAAACAACAGTTATGCTGTGAGATCAGTTTGAACATTGTTACTGGAAGTATCTTGAAATTCCTTTTCAGAGGGGCAGTAAGGACCAAATAACTGTACTTTCACTGAAGAATCTTGAACGCTTGATTCAGCTGCTGAAACACTGCGTAACATCGTCTCTTTGTGTCACTCTGTCAATTAATTGTGTTGTTTTGTTGATCATGAGCTATTTGGGGTGATAATGTTTTACCAACCTTTTAGAATGCTAAGATCTGCCCTAACTTCAGGCCAGCAATAATTTGTCTACCACAAAAGTAGAGAAGGTCTGTAAACTCAGTGTTCAGTTTTGTGAAATTCAGTTCTTGTTTTCCACAGACAGCTGCGACATCTTTGCAATACTTCTGTTTCTTTAGGAAACTAACCTCGTTTCAGAAAAGATTTTGCATGTCATTTTTGGTGTCACATCCTTATACCATTCAAAACAAGTGAGTTTCTAAGAACATATTATCCAAAGACACTTTCATATTAAAATACACGTGAAATATTGTATATAGAATTGTTCTGTGTATTATACTGTTCTATAAATGTGTGTTTGGTTGACCCTGGCTAGCAACACATAGCTGCTTGCACACTACTTGCTCCTAGCGAGACTGGGAGAATAGGAAGACCAAAAGTGAGAAAACTTGTGTGTTGAGGTAAGGACAGTTTAATAAGTGAAGGAAAGAGGGGAGAAAAAGCCCCACAAGATATGTAGACCAATGCCCAGCCAGTCTCTGAGCAGTGACTACCTGCCAGACCAATCGCCCATCTGCCTCAGTTTTTGCTGTTGAAGAAGACACTATACAGCATGAAATGCCCATTTGGTCAGTTGGGGTCAGCTGTCCCAGCTGTGTCCCCTTCCTGCTCCTTGTGCACCCCCAGCCTGCTTGCTGAGGGAGCAGATGCTCTGCAAGCGCTGCTCAGCCATACCTGGTATGTCATCAGCGCTGGTTTAGCTACAAATCCGAAACGCTGCACCACTGGAGCTGCTGGGAGACAATTGTCTCCATCCGAGACAGACACAGCGCAGCATTATTACTGTTGTGTAAAGCAAAGTTAAGGTTAAAATTTTCCATAACTAATGTATGCCATGGCTTCTGCCATGAGGTCCTCACCAGCACAAGACTGAAATATGGCTATACGTAGCTAAAGTGGGAGCACCAGACTTCAGTTTCTCTCAGAGCCATTAAGTTTTATTAAACTACAAAGAATAACAATAGAATGTGTAAATTAACATGGTAATTAAAAGAATAATTTTAGGCACTGATTTGGTCATATGGCATTACTTGGGGCCATTAATCAATTTGTGCCAACTCTACAGTCAACTAGTGTCAGAGCTTTTGGGGACATAAAGACCTTTTTAATACTGTGTTGTCAGTCGGTGAATCAACACAGTTTCTTTGAGTATTTAATTAAATACCACCCTTGAAATGAAAGAAGACTTTTGTCTTTAGGGATCCCAAAACTGGTGAAAGATATAATGCCAACAAGTGTTTGCATGCTGAGATCAAAATAAAAAACTATTATCTTAAAAATTAATATTTTGGATTGTGAAAATGAAGTAAAAAACCTTATAAAGGAGGTATTTTAGAATTCTGTGCAACCCAGTAGATGTAATATATACTGTATAACCATATGGAGTTCGTAAATAATGCAGCAATTGCTACTGATTAAAAAGAGCTGGGTACTCTAAGCCCATGCTGTTAGAATTTTAAGCTTTTTTTTTTTTTTTTTTTTTTTTTTTTCCCAGTCAGACCAGTAGCAGTTGCATTGGTCTAACACAATGTATTGTAGATTTGTTTTGAGGAATTAATCAGGAATTCCCATTCTAGCTGGCTGGTAGCAGCTAAGTGTGTCCCACAGGAATAACTCTGACGCTAACATCTAAGTTGGGAGAACAGCTTTTCTAACAAAATATCGCATATTTTTGACACCAAAGAAAAACAAAGGGGAAAGATAAAATCCTAGTATTACTAGTACTAATAAAGGCATTGTTATCAGACATCAGTATAGTACTGAATTCAGATTCTGCACTGATTTCATTGCAGGCAGCTTGTCTCTTGCTTTTAAGTTTAAAAACCAGCAAATCTGAAATACACAGTGGGAATTGTTTTAGTTTAAAACCCTACACTTGGCCCTGGTATGTGTTGGATCAATTTCTTAATCAAAGAACAATATTATACTGGCTTCAGTACACTCGCCAATAAAACTTGTGTTGATTAACTTTCATTTTTTGTTATTTTCAGTTTGGAAATGGTTCTTCCTAACTCAGTTAAAGACCTTTGCATCTGTGACATTTATTAGTAAAGCATGAATTGACGTATTAATGAAATCACTAATAAGCAAACAATTTAGCATGTGGATATATTAGTATATGATGGATGATTAAATGCTCAGGGGGGAAAGGAAGTACAATTCCTCTATGTGTATGATCTACTGTGATTACATATAATGTATATGTTTTCATGTCAGAATCTATGAATTGAAATTTTGCCTTTCCTTGCTTTTTTGTGCAAACTTTCTTTTTCTTTTTTTTTTTCTTTTTCCTCTATCTTTTTTTTTTTCTTTTTTTAATTGCTGCTATAGGTTCTTCAGGGACTTGCTGGTACATTCATTTCTGGAATTCTGACCTAAAAGACAAGCATGGTGGAGCTACAGTTTCTGGGTTCCACTGTTGCTATTACTATCAGCTCATTCATTCATCATTAACCTCCACTATCTAATAGTATTACAAGACTATTATCTGGCAATTTTTAATATGTTGCCTGGGATGTCCAAGTGGATATTTAACTTTGTTTATTATCATGTACTTTCTTTGTTTTTATCATTATTTGTAGTCTATCCTTGTGGCTTTGCAGTTGATTTCCTTGATATTTTACTCCTTTAATTTATATTCCATCTTTGTACCAGTGTACAAATATGTTTCTTCTAGTGTGATCACCTGTGTCTGAGAGAGGTCTCCTTACTTTTATAATTTGTGAAGCTGATTCAGTTTGATTTAAAAAGTATAGCTGAGTTTGTTTTTCCATTGTCAAATACATATCCTACAAGTTGCAGTAACCAATTTACTGTTGGACCACTTCAAATGCTACAAAAACATGTTGTGATTCATCTGTGATTTTGTTTCATAATGTGTGCTTTTGTACTTTGTGCTCTCTCTTCTCTTTTAATGTATTTCCTTCTATGAGGTTAGTCCAAGTTGCCCTAGCTCCCTGCCTATAACATTTCAAGTTTCTTCATTCCTCTCAGCTATATACTTGCAGACAGGTCTATGTACAAGATGTGTTGTTGGAAATATTGTACATAGAGTGACCAACACTTGAATCAGAAAATGGGACAAATTTCATTGTACTTCCTATGTGGTACAATGTGGTAGGGTAATTTTGGTTTTAATAATTAAGTTTTAACTAAATACAGAAAAAATGTAAGGTTGGGAAATGGTAGAAAAATAAACAAATCTCAGAATCAGATTAATCTGTTTGCTTTCTTTGAAATATATCAGCAAATGCTCTCTAATGACTGTATTTTGAATACACTAGAGGCTGTAGAGTGCTTTATCCCAAATACCAATAAACAGGCTTTATAATTCTGCAGTCAGTTTCTATGAGATGAAGGCATTCTGCAGAAAAATAATTTTCAGGCCTTAATCAGATACTGGTGAGAGCTAGTTCAGTAAGACAAGCTCCACACATGAGGATCGAAAGAAAATCTTATTCTCTCATTTTAAACTCAGCCAAGGTGTCTGTCTTGGCAATCACAGTTCTGCTTGAATCATGGATGTTGAATACAGTAGGAGGATCTTCTGACAATGAGTTAATGCTCTTGTCTCTCAGCCAGCAATTTTTGAATAGAATTGTCTTGCTCAGCTTTTGACAAAATGTTTTCGTCATAGCTGCATAGATACTGAAACAAAATAACTTCAGTTGTACAACCAATGATTTATACTAGTGCTTAGTGTTACTTCACCGAACCAGAGAACTTTAGGAATAGCAGAGGTAGGAACTTGAACCGTCAATCCTTCCTGGTGCAGTTTGGCACGTGTTCAGCTGTGGAAGGTATTATTCAAGCATAGTACTTGTGTGGTGCTTGGGAGAAAAAAAATAAAATCAGGTTTAGATTCCATTCAGGTCAATAAAGTCCTTTCAGCAGGATGTTTCATACTGTTCCTTTCATTCTAGTTTTAAAGCAACAAACAAGAGTGGCCTCACGCCAGCTGGGTTTCTTCTTTCCCATTAACTATGAGTACAATATTTTTCTAGTCATCTTGCTATTTTTCCCTTTTCCTAGGTTTTTACATCAGCTTTATTAAATACCAGTAATCCCTTTCTTCCACTCCAGATAATGGTTCTCATCTCTTATCATTAAAATCTTTCAAACAGTTTTCTTGTAGTAGTATTCTTTTGTTTTGGCCTGTGAGCATCTTTCCAGCTTCTTTCTAGCAGTGCATACCACATTTCAGAAACAAACATAGGAAAATTGTCCTTTATTATTATTGTCCTATTAGTCACTAGTAATAGTAGTAATGGTAATAAAGACAGTTTAATTATGCAGCATTAGCAGCATCAGATGTCCTATCAAGCTCTAGTTCTTGCTTAAAACTAATTAAAAGACATCAACAGCAGAAATGAGATCTAAAATTGAGGATTCTCTTGGCATGCCTGCTTCAGACCTTGTCAAAGCCAGGGTTAAAGAATAATTGCAGTGGTTATGGTCTGGCACTTGATCTTCCTTCCACTGCCTGAGCTGATACCTGCTTGAAACACCTACTATCTTGCAAAGAGACTGCCTGGCCTGGCCAGGCCTTCTGTGTGGGTTGTTGCCAGTTCCACAGGGAACACAACCCTTCCTATGCAAGCCTTGAATAATAATAATAACAATAATAACAACAACAATAATAATCATCATCATCATAGAATCACAGAATGTCAGGGGTTGAAAGGGACCTCTAGAGATTATCTAGTCCAACCCCTCTGCCAGAGCAGGATCCCCTAGGGCAGCCACACAGGAACACATCCAGGTGGGTTTTGAAAGTCTCCAGAGAAGAAGACTCCACGACCTCTCTGGGCAGCCTGTTCCAGTGCTCCATCACCCTCAGAGTAAAGAAATTTTTCCTCATATTGAGGTGGAACATCCTATGTTCTAACTTACACCCATTATTCCTTGTTCTACTACTGGGCACCACTGAGATGAGATTGTCTCCTTCCCCTTGACACCCACCCCTCAGATATTTGTATACGTTAATAAGGTCCCCTCTCAGCCGTCTCCTTTCAAGGCTAAACAGCACCAATTCTCTCAGTCTCTCTTCATAGGAGAGATGTTCACATCCCTTGATCATCCTCGTAGCTCTCCATTGGACTCTCTCCAGCAGGTCCCTGTCTCTCTTGAATTGGGGAACCCAAAACTGGACACAATATTCCAGATGTGGTCTCACCAGGGCGGAGCAGAGGGGCAGGAGAACCTCCCTAGACCTGCTGGACACACTTTTGTTAATGCAGCCCGGGTGTACTTGGTGCTTCTTGGGTGTTCTGCTTATCAACAATGGATAACCACTACTGTGATGAGTTAAATCGCAGAAATTATATTGGGCAGAACTGGTAGCCAGGACAGTTCTGAATTACCCTATCTTGGTAGGAACCAAAATTTCAGGCTTTGAGTAAAGAGTTGTACTGGTGTTTCTTCATAGAGTGGGAGGTTTGAGTAAGGTTTAGAAAGATCTCGGTTTGACCACAGTAAAGCCTAACACTTCTGTTGTTATTTCAGTGACATTTCTGGGAGACTGAATCAGGGAAGGATTTTTAATTGATTCTCTGGAAGCTGCTTTGTCTTACTACTGATGGGATCATGACTATAGTTATTTTGCTAAAGATATACAAAAAAATTGTATCTATATTTAAGACTATTTATGTTTTCTAAATACTGTGTTAATTAATATGGCATACATATCCTATTGAACCAACAGCACAGAATTAAGATAATTCCTATCTAAAGGTGTTCAGTCTAAATGATACAGTTTTTTTCCATAGTGTTTGCACTTGGAGAAAAATTGCAGTGAAGTACTTTTTTCTTGCATCTTCTAGGCTCTGACCAGAGAGTTACAGCACAGCATACAAGAGCTGAGAACAAAAATCAAACAGGCAAAAAAAAAGGAAGAAGTCAGAGCGTGCAAAAAGGGTCTTTCCCAAGAGTCTGTTCAGTTGGCAGCGTCTATCCTTAATGTCTCAACAAGTGATCTTGAGGAGATATTGGAAGTAGAAGAGGATGAGGTAAGTTATTTTAAGGACTCATCAGTAAAAGGGTCTAGATCAGAAGATGCTGAATATTTCTGCTCCTGCGGAAAAGGATTTCTGCGTAAAGACTGGAATTTCACTGGACAGCATCCAGCACAGAAAAAACAGAACAGCTGGAATTAAATAAAAAGGTCAGGTCAGAGATTCATAAGGTGGCAAGACTTTGGGCACACATAAATAAAACATACTGTTTTGAGAATGCAGATGTACAGATATTATTTGAAAATCCTTATGAGTTTCCTTTTTCATGAGACCATTTGACAGGGTTGTACATTTTAAATAGACTTCTGCATTAATGAAAACGAAATTAGAATGTGTCTTGCTGTGGCAGATTGATTCCATTGATGCTTTCTTTCTTGAATTGTGATACATATTAAAAGTATTTCTAATAGACAGATGGTTTGGGGGGGAATCCATTGCCTCTTTCTGCTGATTCTATCATACAATTTTTTGTGAAATATCTGATAGAGTTTCATCAAATCAACCTCTATTAAATAGATACAGTAATAGTATTTCTTATCCAGATTTATCTAGGCCTAGTCAAATAATACGTGAAAAAGCCTGTACACGAGCATCTAGGAGTTGACCATTACTGGGGCTGTTAACACTACTCTGGTGATGACGTAGGTTTAGCCTTACTGGAGCTTTATGTTGCAGAAGTCACAACAGAGAGTTTTCACATTGGTCAAATGAAGGTGCATTGCATGTGTATGTGCAGATACAGGTTACATTCAGATCCCTGCCCTGTTTACTAGCATTTGTGCACCCGTGTAAAGTGATCCACTCTGACGGGATTATTTCATGTGTTTTTCATTCTCAAAGTAACTTCTACATCCTGCATCTTTTGTTGTAATCAGTGTTGTAAATATATGTGTAAAATACACACACATTCTTAACTATGAATAGAAAACAAATTTAAAATACAGATGATGAATTTACACTCCACAAATTGTAGATAAATTTTACATTTATCAGTGTGTAGGCTTGGGAACCTTTACACTGAACTTGTAAAATTTGCACATAGATCACAAGTGCACCTGTACATTCATGTGAAAAGAGCATGCAGTGCACGTTTCTAAGGGTCATGCACAGACAAGGATAGATTTATAAATTTAATGGAGTCCTCATACTTGGTGGATATGCTTAGGATGACTACTTGTGCAAGCGTACTCCCACTTCCACATGCTGTTTATTTAATGTGTATCCAGTTACACATGTCCTTTACTGTACATATGTTCTTCTCAGTGTCAACATACTGTGTCTATGTTATATTTATCTATTTTTAGGAAACAGCAAAGACAAAAATTGAATTTGAAAAAGATAAAGAATGGCTGCAGTACATACAGAAACTTCTTGAAGCACAGGTGCTAAATTTATATCCCATAATGAATTGTAACTTCCTGCTGTGAGTAGCTAAGTGGTTTAAGTTGTAATTAATCCATTTTATTTGTAATTATGTTGCCACTGATGGTCCCAAACTGTACTGTGATAAGGCAATATAAAATCTTTAGTAGCATTTCCATTTTATTTCTCTTAAAATAAGAGTTGCTGGGTAAAACTGAAGAAATGTTAAACAAGGATTTGTGGTAGCTAATTTAACAACTGAAACTAGTGAAACAATGCTGGAGAAAGCCAGCACAAATCTTGGCAAATGTGTTAATTGAATTATTGAAACAGTATGTAATGCTTGCTAGAGTGAAGAGGATCTGTTCTCTGATACCTCTTAGGAGAAAGAGATTTTTTTATTATGTGTCTTTAAAGTTAGTAGTTGATATGGACACCTGAGGAGTTCATGGGTTTCAGTGACCTTTTACTGTGGACCTGTTTCCAGTCAATTCATGTTTTCCTCATAGCCAGACAGCTGTTTATTATCGTGTCTTCTCGCATTCTCTACAATATTTTCTACTGAGACCTCGAGCAGCTTGTTAGTGGGAAGTAAATATTGATTTGGCATCCTGTCAATGCAGAAAGAATGAAAAAATTTCCACCAGAGGCCCCTCAAACATTTTCCTATCGACATTTTCTGGGCAGAGAGGAAAGCTGCATAGAGGATGACAAGGCTGAGACTAGCAGAAATCCCTGAGGGGTCCATTGAGACTGCCGCTGTGACCTGTGTGATACTTCTTCTTCTCTTTCAAGTCTTTTTTTTAATACACACAGAGTCTGCTGGGATGCTCCCCTCTTGTAAGTGATCAAGGGCAGTTTATTGGCAGGTGAGAGCCCTGTTTTTCTAGCCGTAGTCAGCTTTTGTTTGGACATCACTGACAACATACATGGACTCTTGAAACTTTTCCATTACATTTTAGTTGTCTCCTTTATTCAGATGATGGGTAGCTAATGTCTGAAAAGAAATAAAATTTGATCTATAAATCCAGTGTTCCCAATGCATATTCACCAGCACGGGTTCATCAGTGATGCAATTCATTTCAGTTAAGAGTCTGAATGATTGAAAATATTTTGAAAGCCATTTCAAGGCAACACTTCCATTTAGATTTATATATTTTATCATTAATAGCTTTTGTGTCTGGATTGTGTCCTATGACCAGATTTTTAAGAAATAAGAATTTTTCCCTCTGTCCTTATCAAAACTTACTACCATTAAGACTGCTCAATTGCTGCAATGGAGGAGATGGAAATAACAGTTTTGCTTTCACTGGTTTTGTCAGAAGTACTGGGATTTTAATTTAAGATTGTAATGTTACATGGAACTTAGCAGTAGAAGCACAAATATTTCTGTTCACTAAATGGCCTTAATTTTAAGATTTTTTTTCTTGAATCCGTAAGTGTCAAGATTCTGCCCGTATTATGGTCTCCAAAATAGGAATGCTGGATTCATGAATTTACTGATTCTTATTTGATTTTTTGTTATCATTCTTTGGTAAATTCTTAAAAAATTCTGAACCGAATTTTACCACTTCTCTTTGTCTGGTATAAACAGACAACAGAAACCAGGGCATGAAGGATGAGAGGGCTGTTGTCTGTGTAACCAACTATATTAGGATTGCAAATGTTAGTTAAGGATAGAGGGACTCGTTGCTCTTAGCTGTTTGTGTACAAGTTAATAGTGGTTTTCAGTGATTTTTGCTCCATCTTGTGGGGTTCCTCAGAGAAGCTCTGAGGGTAAAAGTAATTCTTGGCAAGCTGACTCCCTTTAGAACTGCAAGGGGATTAGTGCTTTGGGGGAGCAGTGAGCTCTGCTTTTCATTTCTGTTCATATTAAATCACATGCGTGGAAATTGCTAAAATTTCTCAGTCTCTGTTTGGGAGTGGCTCACAGAAGAACGCCGTGCCCGTTGAAATGCTTGACTTGTATCTTGCAGAGAGTTAGGCTATGATTTTCTTTAGTAGGTATTGGTAATATATCTGGTAAGAAAAATAAAGCTCACGGTGAAGTGCAAGCTTTCTGTCAGGACTTTTCTTAGATCGCTCAGGGTTACAGGCTGGCAGACTGCGTAGCCGTTTGCATCTTGAACAAAGATGCAGGCTTGCCCTTTTCTGTTATTCTGAGAAAATGTTCAGTTGAAATTGCATCAGATCACTTAATATTGCAGTTTGATATAGTGTCTTTTTGTGCCATTGGGCTAGGACTTCGGAACATAATTGCCCAGCAGTATTGATTTAATTGCCTAGGTTTATTTGTGGACTCCTAATTATTGACTGGAGGTAAATTTAATGGAGAAACCTTTATGAACACTGGGAGCTGCTGCTGCTGCTGTTACACATAATGAACTGCATCATATCCCTTTAGATCATTCTTCAAGCTAATTTTATTCCACTGTGACAGTACGGTAACATTTAAAATGTCATAGACATTTTGTTTTTATTACTGACATACTCCATTTTACTGCTGCATTAGAATTTTGGGGGGAACTGGGGGAAGCACTAGTTGCTTTTTACTGTCATTTCATAGAGTCCCCTAAAGGCCCTAAAGCTAAAGGATAGCACACCTCTGTTTTACACTTCACCTGTATCTTTATTTTCTGTACTCTTATGACTTGAAAATGTCTCATTTCTCTCAGCTTTACAAGAATGTTAGTATTTCAGTGATGAATGTTTTTGCATTCCTGAGGCTCAAAGACTCCATTTAGAGTTTGTGTCCTTGTTTTATCAACTACTATAGAAACTCATGTGGTGAAACTACAGCACTTCTAAGAAACTTAGAATTTCATAGAGACATCTGTGCATCAGGATGTTATTATGTAAATAAGAATCATATGATCAAAAAGTACAGTCATGTTCTGAATTCTACAGAGCTGGTCAAAATTCACTTATTGTCTGAACCTATGTCTTGTATGGCCAACAAGTGTCTTTCAGTCATCTTTTTTTATTTGCACATTAACACCAAATGACTAGAGTGTTCTCATTAAAGTAGAGAAATGAAACATCTAAATAAATGACATTATGATAAAAAGTAAGAAGTTCTTTTACCTATGAAGAACTTTTATGTGGAGAGGCTTCACAGGCGCACATGCAGATATCTGCTACCTGCACAGGGATATCTGTGCCATGTATAGAGATGTCTGACAATGCCTTAGTGATTGGGCACAGAGGAGAGAAGCTGGGAGAGATATCACATTATAGACCATTGAGGTTTTAGCTGTCCGTAGTATTTGAGAAAGGAGGGAGCAGGTATGGCTATCTAATATGTATCTGTGTTTACAGCTTGCATGGCAGGTGGTGAGGCTTCTTCTACCTATCTGGTTGTGTATGTCATGTTATTTGAGCCTGGCACAGTATAGTAGGACTCCCTTTTTATTATCATAAAAAAAATCCTAACAAATTTTCTCTAGCTTTTTTTTTTTTTTTCTGTCATAGGAAACGTTAGACAAGATTTCTTGTACTACCCAAGGCTTTCATTCATTGTGCCTAATTGTAAGGAATGGCATCTCTGAACAATCCATTAATAATTTTGTATGTCAGTACAGAATGTTAATCCAACACAGATTACTGCCTGAAGTCTCCAAGAACTATTTTTTAATAAAATACCAATCATCTGCCTAACTCTTCCAAGCATTGAAGCAAATGATTTAGCACGTCCCTTGTCAGATATACAGCAGCATTTGCATTCTCTCTCCCCTTATGTACTCTTTGGGATACTACATCTCCCATAAACAAAGCTGCCTAATAAAATCTTTCCTCTCATGACCTCATTATGGATCTACAAATCATATTCCAACAGTGAAAACCTGCAGAAAAACTCACTCTCCTCTCTTCTGCGAGTGCTCTGCATAATCCATCTCTAGAATAGGGTTTGGAATAGAATATTCACTCTTCACTGGCAGGCATTTTCTCCAACCCCTTTTTAGGATTTGCACTGGCTTCTAAATACAGATATCTTCTGATGTCATATGGGAATGTGCACTAAAAGCTGTGGTTGCTTCAATTCAAATTTATGGGGTTGGAACTCAACTGCTTTGCTTTCATTAGTCTGTCTCCAGCCTGTGTCTGTCTTCTTCTCTTTAAACAGGTCTCTGCTCATTGCCTGACCTCTGCTCATACGCACACCTGTGTATTCACCCCTGAACAAACACACCAGTGCATGCTCACCACTGCCACCATCACCAAGTATTTCAAGTACCTGCACCCTAAGGAGCACTACTGGTGCAGTCTGAGCTGTATCTGGGCACCACTGATATCAGACCAGCAGAAAGTAAATGTTTATTGTCATTACAAGAATAAGAGATCAGTCCTATGCATTGACAATCCATTGTATAAATCTGTGTTTTATATCATGCATACAGACACAACCACATTACATTACTTGCCCTGGACTGCAAAACAACAGGTTGACTTGATCACTCAGGATAAGAATACAGACAGGCACATATATGTTTGTATAATCATGGTCAGGGAGGTGATTCTTCCCCTCTATTCTGCTGTGGTGAGATCTCACCTGCAGGACTGTGTTCAGCTCTGGGGCTGCCAGTATAAGAAAGACATGGACTTGCTTGAGACAGTCCAGAGAAGGGACACTAAGACGATCAGACAGTTGGAGCAGCTTCCCTGTGAGGACAGGCTGAGAGAGCTGGGGTTGTTCAGCCTGGAGAAGAGAAGGCTCTGGGGAGACCTTATAGCAGCCCTCCAGTACTTAAAGGGGACCTACAGGAAAGCTGGAGAGGGACTCCTTATCAGGGACTGTAGTGATAGGACAAGGGGTAACAGTCTGACACTGAAGGATCGTAGATTTAGATCAGGTATTAGAAAGAAATTCTTTTATGTGAGGGTGGTGATACACTGGAATGGGCTATCCAGAGAAATTATAGATGGCTCATCCGTTGAAGTGTTCAAGGCCAGGCTGGATGGGGCACTGAGCAACCTGATCTAGTGGGAGGTGTCCCTGCCCATGACAGGGGGGTCAGAATAAGACAATGCTTAAGGTCCCCTCCGACTCAAACCATGCTGTTATTCTGTGTATACACAGCCATCACAAAGCAGAATGAGCAATGAACAACAGTGAAGCATTTGTCTAATATTTTTTTTGTAAACTTTGACTTTTAGTTTATAGTGAAATTCGGGGGGTTTAGTCATTGTAATCTGGGTTTCTTTAGTATTATTCTGGTTTATTATTTGTGGTTCTCTTAACTCCATTTGAGACAGCACAGCAGTATGTTTGGATAGTTTTACTGGGTAAATGTATTATACTGTTGATCCATATGGGGAGATTTGAAACAGGTGTAAAAACTAGTTCATGTATTCCAGAAATTAAATACTTTTCTTTTTCTGTTAACACATTTTAGACCTTCTGAAGCAGAGGCCAGGTAACACTGTACTCTGAGTGGAAATGCTATGTCTCATTAGAATAACAACATTGCCTTGCATTCCTTGTAAGTCTTTTCACTGGCAGATCAGTGTTTATTTATGAACTTTGCTGAGACACAGTCATGTTGCATAAGGTAAATAAATATTACTAGGTGTGGTTTTTTACATAAGGGATCTCCAAAAGAAGTATAGTTGAGGCCAGAATAAATAGGTGAGAGAAACAGAAATAACTGCCAGCATTTCTGACTCTTTAGGATCATATTTCCTTAGAGTTATCCATACAGTAAGATATCTGTTTCATAAGTTATATAAGAAATACGCCATTTCATTTCTATGGCTTTGTGGTATTAAAGAAGAAATCAGGAATTGTGGTCAAAATAAAAAAAATAGAATCTGAAAGTCCACATGTGGCTTATGCTCTCAAATTTTTTGAATTCAAACAATCATGTAAATACTACTTCTTTTAAAGCCTACCTGTCCTCATTTGAGCTGAACACTACCCGTTCTGTTCAGTGCTTATTACTTTTCAGCTCATTCTAAGAGGTTGCACGTTCTGAAGTCAGCAGCATGTTTCTGCAGACAGTGCCTGCTACTGGCAGTGATCACACCTGATGTTTACAGTTACTGACTGGGACTGGGATGCAGAAAGGCTCTTGCTTATACTTATTCCTATAGTGACCAAGGCCACTGCTGGCTCTTGTGTGCCACGCTGGGAGAGGGGTCACAAGGAAGTAAAAGGTTTCACCTGTGGGGAGGAACAGACAGGACAGGTGACCAACAATAGTATTCCATTCCATACACGTCATGTTCAATATAAAAATGAGGGATGACAAGGGTTAAGCTCTCTTCTGCAATGGCCGATGTACAAGGAGGACTCCGTCTGATCTTCTGCCTTTGATCCGGATCCTGAGTTCCCAAATCCAGCTCCTGTATCAGCTCCCCTCTGCTGCTGAGCCTGGGGCTTGCCCAGTGCCACCTGCTCTGCATCATCAGTGGTGACTGTTGTCGGGGGCTGGAGTTGGTTTCAATATCAGTTTTGTATATTTTCATTATTTTTTGTTAGTACTAATACAGTTTTATTAAAGGCATTACAGTTTTCTTTTCCAGTCCATATGTCTCTCTGCATTATTAGCTTTCTCTTTTCCTTTCGGGAGGGAGAGGGGTTAGAGGGCATCTGTGAGCGTTCAGTGGCTGGCACAGCCCTAACCCTGGACACTATCATAACGTACTGATTTAGGCTCACTATCATTGTTAATTCCTGGTGTTCAGATAAATCGGTTGTCGCACAGATAATTGAAAAACATTTGACAGAAGTATCATTCTGTACTAAAATGTATAATTATCAGTGGTATAAACAAGCTTTCACTCCCTAGGTGTGCACCGAGCACTCACTGAACTCCCAAAGCCTTCCCCAAGCATATGGCAGGTTTAGGAGGTGGGATGAATACTTTGGAGAAGAGACACTTTCAATAGTTGTGAAGCTCTGTGGAGAAATGTAGACAGAAGCTTCCCAGGATAGTTAGAGAGCCATGATTAGAAGTAAATCTGACAGGCTTCTATTAAAGAAAACCAGATAAAAACATACAACAAATTCTCTGATACCAACAAATATTGAAAGAATGGCATAACATTCAACTTCTAAATGTTCTTGATTTAAATGAATGATTTAAATGGAAAGAGTTCTTGAAAGATCACTTTGCTATGACATGGAAGCCACAGAGAGTAGTGAGCAGCAAGTAAAATGTAGCTAGAATGGTATGAGCCAGAGACATCGATAAGAAGCCATTCATCTCAGGCACAACATTAAGGAGGTGAAATGTATCAGAAATTAATGTAGTCAAGCTAGGAAAGAAGAATTAGAGACTTTGAGGTAATGGTATAGTGTACTCGTAAGAAATATATTTAGACAAGGAGGGAGAGCAATTAGAGTGAACAGGATGCTGGAGTCAGTATTTTTAAATCACAGTAGCACATGAGTGTTACAGAATTTCAGATAAGATTATGTCTTATATTACTGGGAATAGATTTGTGCTCAGTGAGTTGGATGCCTCTATTTCCCAAAAAGTCATCACAATAGCATACTGAAGAAAGGTGACAGGTGCAGATGACTGCTACGAAATTCTTACCATAGACAGAAGTTATTTATGAAAGATGGAGACGTGTCTGACCAGCAAATACCATCCCTTCAAAATTCTCTTCTCTGTAACTGCAAAGTGACTGTTGTGCAACATGTAGGATTGCCATTAGTGACTTCACGCTGTACAGATGCATGCTATTAACAAGATTTTCCTTGCTACCATTTTAGATTATCTTTCCAACTTGTTAGTAATTATAAATACCAGTGTATAGATTTATATCTGTATATCAGCTCAGACATTACACCAGCATTTGTATTTGATGTACTTTTATGTCTGGGATTTTCTGTTTGGTTTTTTTTTTTGTTTCATATATCTAGAAGACAGGCAGTATTCTGTCTGGAATGAGTACTATACAGTTTTCTCTTTAAGATGAAAGAAGTGAAAAATAAAGCCAGAGCAATGATACTCGAGTGTAGAACAGACAGTGATTCTAGATGCAAAAGTGTTGCCTTGAACTACAGTTCTGAAAAGCAGAGAAATCTGGTGAATGGCCTGTTCAACCGACCAATATGTTTTATCTAATTTATTTCTGATGACCTTATTAAAGTAAGATTCTCTCTCTTTCTGATATTAGTGTCAGCTGTTACTTTTTGGTACAAGGTGGACCCCTTGGTCACTGCTGGTGTCACCAGGAGTTCAAGATAGGAAAGAAGTTTTCACTTTTCTCTGTAAATACATAAATAAAACTTTTTGTTATCATATTTTAGAGGAGCAGACATTTGTGTCACATCCCAGTCAATGCAATTGGAGCTTTTGGGGTTTTGTTCGGCTTTGGGTTTTCTTTTTTACAAGTTTTCATGTGTGAGTCTAAGGCAGTTACTGCAGTATTGGAAGCTGTACTAGTAGTTCTGCCTCATCCCCCTGGGAGTAGTGAATGTAAACTGCCATTTCTGCATGTCCTAGAGATGACTGTAACCTTTTATTGATCAGCTGATTGAAGATAAATGACAGAGATGCTGGTACTGCGGTTTACATCATTAACATGGTCAGTAAAGCATGAATTGTTCAATAAGGTGTTTATCTTTTTTCATTTTGCTCTGTTCTTTTATCATTTTTATGATAGCAAACTTTCAGACACTACTAGGCAAGCGAACTTTAAAGATTAGATCTGTGCATGTGTGGTAGTTGTCAGAACTAAGTGAAATCTAATAATTTAAGATATTTAATAAAGGTTTTTCACGTGGAGAAAGTAAAATTCAATGATAATTTTTCTTACTATGTTTCTTTTTCAGTTTCCTTTTGCCTCATACTTAATGGACGCCATACTGGAAAAATTAGATGAGAAGAATAAACTGGTTGTAGAGTACAGTTCTCTCATGAAACACACCGCATGATACTGCTAAGACCTGTATTTGCAAAGTATGACTAAAATGTGTGTGCTGTTCTCTCATGTCTTTCCTCTCCACATAAAGAGTTGTCAGTATTGGTGTTCAATACATAAGTAAGAACTGTGAACTGATTAGTTGTTGAACGAGAGGAATTAATTACATACCTGTTTAGAAAAGAGTATAGTGTTTGATTCCTGAACACAAAAATTGGTGCAAATCCATGCAAAGTTAAAAATTATTTTCCTTTAAATGCCTTAGCCATGAGAACCAGTGCAGGCTTTGTGGAGGCAGTATGTTTTTGATACGACCAGAATGTATCTGTACAATTCAGAAAGTATAAAAAGCAACCAAGTAACTCTTGATTGTACTAGCCAGAACAGTAGACGTAGAATTTACAAGGAACTGGGAATATCAGGATTTTGAGTACCATATTTCTTTTATCTTCTTTGTAGTCCCAGCTTTATGATATATGCTACATAAAATGATATGCTTTCTAATGCTGGAAAAACTGAGAAAATGAATGCTTGTAGAAAATACTCAATGTAGAGTAATACTCCTGGGGAAAGCTGTTTTTTTCCTCTGGGTTGAAGTACATTGTGTACAATGTATTTAATTGCATTAAAAAAAATCAATACAATAAAGTTATTCCCAGTGTGAGTTTCTTCCCTAGTAGTTCCAGTTCTTTCTCATCTAACACCAAGCTGCAAGCTCTCACTTTCCTTGGGAAAATGGTATAGGTTTTCACTCAGTTGTTTCCACCAAGATTTGTCTGGCAGTACTAACAAATAATTGCTGCTTCTTCACACCTATGATCTTCAGAGTTTGTATTCCTCTGAACCAACTCACTTGAAAAAAAAAACAGAAGATCCAGGTTTATGAATTCATGTGGTAATAATATTTAACTCATATATGGCTATTAATCTATGAATATCAAGTTGTTTCACAATAGACACCATTATCATTACTCAAGCAAGCTGGCCTGAGATCATTCAACAGAAACATGAAATAGAAAAGTTTCCTGTATGTCAGTCCAGTGCTTTTCCCAGGATGTCACTGTGCTGCTTTTAATTTATGAAGTTCACTATCTGGTGCCTCTGAGGAAAGGATCAGGTTGGGAAGACATCACTAAACTTCTCTTCAGTCACACCTGATGACAACCTGATGAGAAAATTTTTAATGGAATTACTGAAAATCATGCAAACATATTCCACCTGCACTTGAAAATTAAATACTGAAGCTGGTCCTAAAACACCCCAGACATATCTTTAGGAATGGCTGGCCACTACTTTTTCCAAAGCAAGAAATAAGGGACATATGAAACTATCAGGTGACATATTCAAAGCAAGCAAAAGGAAGCCACTCCTATGCAAAGGGAACTGAGCTGTGGAACTGTGTGCCACAGGGGTTTACTGAAGCTAGAAATTTACCTGTGCTCCCATGAAAATAAAATTATGGAAGATAAATCCATCAAAGCAGATGGAAGCCATGTTCATGTGATTGTCAGTAGTCCCAGCAAAATGTATTTGAAAATAATTTCAACATAATATCTATTGCTGGGAAGTGGGAAGAACTTCATGAGGCCAAAATCTGTGATGGTTAGTCCCTTTGTCTTCATTTCTGTGCTCTGCAGGATGTGCCGGTGCAAGTCTGATCTTAGTGCTAGTCTTAGTACTTGCTGATCTTTTGTCTAGTGAAAGAACAGGGAAGATGAGCTAATTCACATGGAAACAAATTACTTTTCGAGACTGGTTTCCAGACTAGTACCCATTTTTGATAATTTAACTAGTACTTTTTTCTCTTGGCCCTTGAAATTTCTGTATCTCCTGTGCATCTGGGTATGGAGAGAACTCTCAGTGGACCAAGAGTATGCAAGAGTGGTGAATGCTGCAGAACCAAATTATTATCTACTTCTTTTGAAGAGAGAAACAGCGAAACAAGATCCTTAAGCCCAGGTGGAGCCAATATTACCACAATTTTTGTCAAGGAAGAAAAAAATGCAGCGTTATTTATTTGCAGCCATTTCCCTTGTGCATCATGTCACAAGAGACCCAAAAATGCTCTATGAAGAAAAGTAATTCTCCATAAATCTCTGTGGCCTAGGCCCTAAGGGTGGGGTTAATTTTCTCCTTTTGAAAATTATTAGGGTCAATATGCCAGATAAACTTACTTGGCTGAAACATTGTATTTGGATGCCACTAAAACAAGTTCTGCAGACCATACCTTGGCAAAGATATACCTCTTTCCCTTCATCTGAGTCTTCTGCAATTGTTTACCACTTCTCTAATGAGGGTTTACTTTATTCCATCAAGTAAATGTTCACTTGCTGATGAATGAGCCTACAGAGCTACCATCAGCGCTTCTGCTCCACAGAAGAGAGAGATGACAGCCCACAATGGGGAAGTGGGAGTGAGTTACTGATGGCAGCAGCACAGCACCATGATCAGGCAAGCCACAAGCCAGCTACGTGGGGACTGCATGTACGTTTCCAATGAAGGACAAAATTTCCTCATGCAGTCCATAAAAAGACTTTAGAAGAGATCACTTAGAGGACTTTTGACCTATCTTGCCATCATGGGCTACGAACCAGCTTTGTGTAGGGGACTTATTATTTCCGCACGCTGGTATTGAGAAAGAAAACAAAGGAAGTGCTTTGGGTGGTCACATAGCTGGTCCCACACAAGTCACCCCAGCTACCACCACCACCTGCCAGCTGTGCCTGGCGCACTCGCCAATGGATGCTCTGTCCCTCCTGCCTGCATGTCAGCCTGGGAGCCTTATCACTAAGAAAACTTTAGGAGATGTCCCAAGTTCATACTGAGGAAGCACATTGCTAAATACTTGATGTAAATGTTGGGGGGAAAAAAGTGCAAGAATGTGCAGTTTCTGCATTATTTTATCTGCCTTAAGTTTGCATGGCATCACATCCCCAACTTCTACTTCAGGATTTTAGGGGGATGGGGTTATAGCTGGGATTGCAGAGGGGCAGTGTTCTAGAAATTATGAGGACCGGGTGGCCTTCCATCCCCCTAGGGTGAGATCAGTGTGCTCAGCTTGCTCCCTGAAATGCTTATACACCAATGCACGCAGCATGGGGAATAAGCAGGAGGAGCTAGAAACCTGGGTTCGGGCAGGAGATTATGATCTGGTGGCAATTACAGAGACATGGTGGGACAGCTCACATGACTGGAATGTGGTCATGGGTGGCTATGTCCTTTTCAGGAAAGACAGGCCAGCCAGGCGAGGTGGTGGAGTCGCTCTTTACGTGAAAGAGCAACTCCAATGTCTTGAATACCATCCAGGCATGGATGAGGAGCAAGTTGAGAGTGTATGGGTTAGAATTAAGGGGCAGGCTGGCAGGAGAGATACTGTTGTGGGTGTCTATTACAGGCCACCAGATCAGGGTGAGGAAGTTGATGAGGCCTTCTACAGGCAGCTAAGAGCGGTCTCACAATCACAGGCCCTGGTTGTCGTGGGGGATTTTAACTTCCCTGATATTTGCTGGAAGGACAATTCAGCCAGCCAGCCACAGGCCAGGAGGTTCCTCCAGTGCATCGATGATAATTTTCTGATGCAAATGGTGGAGGAGCCGACTAGGAGAGGAGCACTGCTGGACCTCATCCTCGCTAACAAGGAGGATCTGGTTGAAGCAGTAAAGGTTGAGGGCTGCCTTGGCTGCAGTGACCATGAAATGGTGGAGTGCAGGATCTCATGTAGCAGAAATGAAATAGCAAGCAGAATTGCAACCCTGGACTTTGCCAAGGCAAACTTTGGATTTTTCAAACAATTACTCGAGAAAATCCCATGGGCAAGGCTGTTTGAAGGTAAAGGGGCCCAAGATAGTTGGTTAGCGTTCAGGGACTGCTTCTACCGTGCTCAAGATCAGAGCATCCCGACACGTAGGAAGTCAAGGAAGGGAGCCAGGAGACCTGCGTGGCTAAACAGGGATCTGCTGGGTAAGCTCAAGGGCAAGAGGAGAATTTACAGATCTTGGAAGGCAGGGCTGGCCACTTGGGAAGAATATAAGGCTGTTGTCCGAGGATGTAGGGAGGCAACTAGGAAAGCAAAGGCCTCCCTAGAATTGAACCTGGCGAGAGGGGTCAAGGACAACAGGAAGAGCTTTATCAAATACGTGGCAGATAAAACTAACACCAGAGGCAATGTAGGCCCACTGATGAATGAGGTGGGTGCCTTGGTGACAGATGATACAGAGAAGGCAGAGTTACTGAATGCCTTCTTTGCCTCTGTCTACTCTGCCAGAGGCTGTCCTGAGGAGCCCCGTTCCCCTGAGGCCCCACAGGAAGTCAGGGCAGTGGAGGAGTTTGCTTTAGTCGATGAGGACTGGGTTAGGGACCAATAAAGCAATCTGGATATCCATAAATCCATGGGTCCAGACGGGATGCATCCACGGGTGCTGAGGGAGCTGGCTGATGTCATTGCTAGACCACTCTCCATCATCTTTGCCAAGTCTTGGGAGACGGGAGAGGTGCCTGAGGACTGGAGGGAAGCAAATGTCACTCCAGTCTTCAAAAAGGGCAAGAAGGATGACCCGGGTAACTATAGACCGGTCAGCCTCACCTCCATCCCTGGGAAAGTGATGGAACGACTTATCCTTGGTGCCATCTCAAGGCATATCAGGGATAAGAGGGTCATTAGAGACAGTCAACATGGCTTCACCAAGGGGAAGTCGTGCTTGACTAACCTCATAGCCTTTTATGAGGATATAACAAGGTGGATAGATGATGGCAGAGCGGTGGATGTGGTCTACCTTGACTTCAGTAAAGCATTTGACAGAGTCTCCCACAGCATCCTTGCTGCTAAACTGAGGAAGTGTGGTCTAGACTCTCGGGTAGTGAGGTGGACTGTGAACTGGCTAAGGGAAAGAAGCCAAAGAGTCGTGGTCAATGGGGCAGAGTCTGGTTGGAGGCCTGTATCCAGTGGAGTCCCTCAAGGGTCGGTACTGGGACCAGTATTATTCAATATATTCATTGATGACTTGGATGAGGGACTAGAGAGTACTATCAGCAAGTTTGCTGATGACACCAAGCTGGGAGGAGTGGCTGACACGCCAGAAGGCTGTGCTGCCATCCAGCGAGACCTGGACAGGCTGGAGCATTGGGCGGGGAAAAATTTAATGAAATGTAACAAGGGTAATTGTAGGGTCTTGCATCTGGGTAGGAACAACCCCAGGTTCCAGTATAAGTTGGGGAATGACTTATTAGAGAGCAGTGTAGGGGAAAGGGACCTGGGAGTCTTGGTGGACAGCAGGATGACCATGAGCCAGCACTGTGCCCTTGTGGCCAGGAAGGCCAATGGCATCCTGGGGTGTATTAGAAGGGGGGTGGTTAGTAGGTCGAGAGAGGTTCTCCTTCCCCTCTACTCTGCCCTGGTGAGACCCCATCTGGAATACTGTGTCCAGTTCTGGGCCCCTCAGTTCAAGAAAGACAGGGAACTGCTGGAGAGAGTCCAGCACAGGGCAACTAGGATGATTAAGGGAGTGGAGCATCCCCCTTATGAGAAAAGACTGAGGGAGCTGGAGCTCTTTAGTTTGGAGGAGACTGAGGGGTGACCTCATTAATGTTTACAAATATATCAAGGGTGAGTGTCACGAGGGTGGAGCCAGGCTCTTCTCAGTGACAACCACTGATAGGACAAGGGGTAATGGGCTGAAACTGGAACATAAGAGGTTCCGGTTAAACTCGAGAAGAAACTTCTTCTCAGTGAGGGTGACGGAGCCCTGGAACAGGCTGCCCAGAGCGGTTGTGGAGTCTCCTTCTCTGGAGACATTCAAGACCTGCCTGGACACGTTCCTGTGTAGCATAATCTAGGCGTTCCTGCTCTGGCAGGGGGATTGGACTTGATGATCTTTTGAGGTCCGTTCCAATCCCTAACATTCTATGATTCTATGATTCTATGATTTTACTTCAGGTCGGCAATCTTTGACCTGCTCTATCAAGCAATCCTCAAATTGCTGCTCTGGAGACCTGGCTGCTTTATTTGATTTAAGGTCTTAGTGCTCGCTGATCCAGTAACAGAGTGAAATGAAATCTCAAAATAAAACATGGCAGCTCTATTGTTGCTTTTTCAGTTTCAAATTTATAATTACAAAATACAGTCAATTTCTATGATTCCTGCTGTTCTGCTCAGAGAAGCTGATGCATGCAAACTTTGCATGCTATCAAAAGTACAAAATGAATGGTTGCCAGGTCTGTTTCCTCAGTCCCTCAAGCAGCTTGTTTCTGCCTGGTGTTTTAGTGCAAACATGTGGAGAGAGGCAGAAGAAATCTCTCACTACGTTTTTATTTGCTGCACCAACATTTTCCTTCTGATGCAGAGAGGATTTACTTAAAACATGTATTTTAAGAAATGTTTCTTAAAACTCTACCCCCAGCACTAATATCTTGTTACTCTGGCCCCTCTGAAAGAGGAAACATTTTTAAAATAGGAGCATGCAGACTAAGGGATGCCTTCACTTGCATCCTGATGTGTTTGGTGTTCCTTCCATGGCATTTATCATATTCTTGGCTCAGGGATGAGTCCTTTGTCTTACAAATCAGTTTCCAGGTTCCGAGAGCATCAGGCTGCGGAGGCAAGGCTGAGATTTTAATTTACTGTCTCGGTTGTGCAGTGAAGAAGTTGAATCAGCCCACTTGGATCTAAACTCAGTCTAGAGCCTAGGAGCTCAGTGTCTCCCTCACCATGCTTCAGGGACGTCTTCCCTCTTGGAAAGATGGGGCACAGGCATCTGCAAACAGGCTTGAGCTCTGGCCTTCAATGTTCTACGCTTGCCTATAGACAGTGCTGCAACACCATTACAGCAAGGCATGGGTTGCTATAGCAAATCAGTACAGGTAGCAGTCGCGACTTTGGTGTTTAAAGACCATGAGGTACTAGTTATCTTCTGCTTTTAAAATTCCAGAGTAAGTAGCCTGTCTGTTCCTCTCCATACATGGTACCAAACAGCATATTTCGAGTGACCAAGGAAAATGTTTCCAGAGAAAGAATAAGCACATTGTCAGGTACCAGCTTATCCCTGTAAAAGCCTCTGGAGCTACTGGGCTGGGATGAGAGGAGGGTGATCATCACTTGAGATAAAATGAATATCTCTACTAAATACCTCATTACTCTCGTAATTTATCAGGCCTACTCTGGCAACGGTTTTCTTCCTTCTTACATTTTAAATGGTGGAAGGTATAAGCTTCTCATATTTTAGAAGGAGAGATTTTTAGTAGTTTTCTTCAGGTGAAAATGGAACCTAAGTGCCCTTATGAGAAAAGGAAGGGGAAAAAATTCAAAACCCTAAATTAGATTTTATGATGAAGAGGAATAAATAAAAGTACTGTAACTACGGCACAGGTGCTCCTGAAATTATAGCACCGCTAGTCTTTCTGCAGACTTTGCTGGAAAGGTTATCAAATATCTTTGAATATGTTTCTTAATTCTTTAAAGGTATTTCAAACATATTTCCATTCAACTTTTCTAATTCAATATAAACAAATTATAATGGAAGTATCAGTCAGCATTTTCCCATGAAAGTATTTTCATCTAGTTTGAGATACTTCTGTAAGGAGAATGAAAAGACTGATATGCCAAAGAAAAACAAATGTTTGCTTCTCTCTGTCACAAACTTTGAATTCCATCTCTGCAATGAACATATTTGGTTTTACTGCTATTATTTAACCTTTGCTGCACCAGCAGAAAATGACAGGGATTTTGAAACAATCTTTCTTACTGTAAAAGGATTAAAAGTACTTATCTTGATTATGTTCTATGAATATTTTAAAAATCCCTCTTCACTGGAACCAGACTCAGATTAAAAATGCATTTTACAATTTTAGTAAAGTACCGGTTGTGTGTTGGGGAGGAGTATCAGCTCGTCACTTTCAGGATGAGATTGCCAACAAAGCTAAACATAGTGGATTTTAAAAGCAGTGCTGTCTTGAACTAACTATACCTACAAACATTCAGAAAGCCCACTTAATCTGTTTTGTTAAGATAGTAATTTTTGATCCTCGTGCTTCCTGGTGCGGCCTTTAGATGGCAAACTTTCATAAAAAATGGTTTTGATGCTGCCTGCTGACAGGGTTCACAGGCCAGCCTGACCGGGATCTTTGATTTCTGCAAGCTCTGAAATACTGTGTCAGACAAACCGGTTACCCAGCCAGCAATAGCTGATATCTCAACATGTGAAATATATTGGATATTTACAGCCGTTATGTACTGTGTCCCAAGAGTGAGTCCCTAAAATATAAGAACTCATATGCACACACACATGTGTGTGTGTACCTTCACATGCGTGTGTATGCACGTATAAATACGAAAGCTTCAGAGTTGTGCAGAGCTTCACAGTTGTTTAAATGTTCTAACCCTTTCAAAGATCTCCAGTATGTACTCTGTCAAAAATAAAGTCAGAGCATCTGTCAATAGTGACTTCTCACACTATGTTTCTGTAGTGCCATCTGTCTAACCCACACAAATCCTAATTTACCTTGACAGGAATCAAAGATATGAGTCTTCCAAAATATAGATCTCTTATTACAGATGAGATCCATCTGCTTCTATCTCTGTTAGAGAAGGCACCGTGTGTATTTTCTCATTTGCCTCAGCACTTCCTTGTTGTCTGAATAGTGTGATTTTCTTCAGGGATGCAATTTTTTAAGGCTAGGTATTCTGTGCATGGATGAAGCTCTGGCTGATAAGTGTGGTTATGTAATATGATCTAAGAGTGGCAATGAAGAGGAGTTCAAGGAAAAACTGAAAAAAAATTCAGTGTTCACAGAATCACAGAATTTTTGAGGTTGGAAAAGACCTCTGAGATCATCAAGTCCATGTAGCCATCATGCAGCATCTTACTCTTTCTATTCTTGGAAACGAAGAAAAACCTATTAACACTGTTATTTTTTCTCTTTAGTGCCTTGAAGTAAGATACATTACATTCAGTAGAATAAAATATTACTCTAGGTCTGCAAGGCCTTGAACACACTTCATTTACTTCCATGCTTTGCTTAGTTTTGTTATGCACTATTCGCATGCATAAAATAGGGTCTGGTTTTGAGATTTCCTGATTTGAGAATTCCCGGGGAATAATTATTTGAAATTTCTTGTGATATAATGAATGATTAAGAGAGCTGGGAGCACTCCCTCCCTGACTTCTGCTGTAATCACATATTTAGAAATCAATTCAGTTGTGTTGCTAGCTGTTTTAATATTTTTATGTTATCTTCAGGAATGCAGAGAGGCTATGGATTTAGGAAGGTCTGTACTTTAATTCTGGCTGTCATTCCTTCAGCTAGGTTGCCTTCTCTGTTTCACTTTTACAACTGAATTAATGCACAGCTAACTATGATCTGAAGATCAAAACTATGATCTGGAGATTAGAAAGGGAGCTAATTTTAATAGTCATGTGCCATTGTACACCAGTTATGCATCACCATTGAATTGCTTTATGTGATTAAAAATGGATATGAGTCTAAGATATGAAAGGAATATCTCTGAAGAGGGCAAGAGCCAGATAAGAAAAGGATCCAGTTTGCTGAGAATATTGCCTCAAAAAAAAAATGAGTTTTTAAGGTGGAGAAACAACCTTTCTGAGACAAGTGGATTAGCATTTTCATATTGCTCAGCTATACAAAAATCTAGCTTTCTGTGAAGGCCATTTTACCATGTGCTAACTGGCTGGGGAAATTTAAGGCTCATGTCTTTGTGAAAGAATGAGCTTACCAGACTATCAGCCTATTTTGGTATCTATGTTAGATGCTATAGAGGTTTATAAGAGTTTATTGGCGAAGAGAGTTTTGAGTGACTCCAACCTACTGAACAGATTTGACAACTTCCTGAAACGGGCTGCCTCCCTTGGTAAAGGGTTGACATGTCATTATCTGTAATTCAACCAATCCTTGATTTTCAGGGATGACAGTCAGGTTTCCTTCATGGTTGATTGTAGTTGAACAAAACAAAACTTGCATCATAAAATGTTACATTTTATATTTATAAAGGTACTCAACCTAGGCTGAGGAATTGATATGATAGAGAGTCCAGCACAATAGCCCTACGGTCAGTAACCCTCTTAAGAGTTCCTTTTGACTTAAGACTTCCTATTGAAATTGCCTAGATTCATAGAATCATAGAATCACTAAGACTGGAAAAGACCTCTAAGATCATGAAGTCCAGCCGTAAACCCAATACTACCTTGACTACTAAACCATATCCTGAAGTGCTGTGTTTATGCACTTTTTTTGAACATATCAACTGTTTCTGCTTAGCAGTTTCAAAGCCTGACATTTATAACTATCAAAAAAATCCCCCTGTGCAGGTAATCAAGGTTGTGAGACAGACAGAACTTTAATTATAAATCATGGTGTGCATGTGGGGAGAGGGAGGACTGTAATTGTTGCAGTGCACTTTTGCTGCATCTTTGCACATCTCTCATTCTGCAGAAAAGCTGTTTAAAGTATGTCTGAAGTAATGGTCCCTCTGCATGATTATTATTCAAAAGGTAGTGCTATTTCCCTATTCTGTCTGATCTTTCTGTAGTTACAGATGCAAGGATCACATTTACCCTCTTAGATACACCGTTGCATTAGGAAGTCATGTGGAATAGGTTATTTCAAGGGATTAACCTTCACTCTGTAAGTATAGCCAATGTATTTCTTCTTCTGCTTGTGACTACACCTCAGAAATAATTGTATCTATAACTTGTCAATGTGAAAATCAGAGTATACATAGCAAATACAATGACTTTCACTCTAAAAATAATGCTTTTCTCTATGGTGTACCTTTTAGAAATACAAATGGGTGAATAATATTGACAGATAATATTCACAAAGATTCTGTGAACCCAAGCTCCATCCCATTGACTTCCCTGGGCCCTGCCATGTGCTTACTCCAGCAGCAAAGTCCTCTCCATGGCCCAGTCCCAGGCCCAGTGAGATGGCTCCCATTGCACGTGCCGGTGAGCTCGGGAGCACAGCACTGACAGCCACCAGTTGAGCGACAGGCCTGCAGTCATCACGGAAAATGAAGTGATGGCTCACGTCCAGCATCAGCACAGGAAAGCCAAACAAGAGTTCAGCAGCAGCAGAGAGTAGGACTGGAGACAGACTTCTACAGCACATCTCGGTCGCCCAGTTGCCCAAGACCGAGCTCAGGCAGGCTCCTGAACTGAAGGGCTGGGCATGTGAGGTGAAGGTTGCCAGAAGAGCCTCATGGCTCTGAGAGCACTTTTCCTTGATTTTCCTGAGGAGCAGAACTGACTTCCCACTTTAGCACATCAGGCTCCCCTGTGCTGATCCTCTCTTAGCTCTGCTTTGATTTCTTGTTCTTTCTTTGCTCCTGCTCTGGTCCTGATCTGGCTTTCCAAGCATTCACAGGTAGGATTATATGCCTGTGAAGTTAATGTTAATGAATGCTTGTATGTCATCAATCTCATTATTGCTGTATTCATGTGTTATTTTAGAAGTAATGTATATTGGATAAGAAAGCCTGTGAAGTGTGAGTCTGAACTATTAGAGCTCATAAAAAAAATGTAGTACATCGTAAAACACCAACTGAAGAATACCATCTTTGAAGGCAGCAAAATTAAATGCCATGGTTTCTTACTCTGTCAGTTCAAATGGAAAAATAAGCAGTGATTAGTTTTTTAAACATTCTGTCAATAATATTTCAGAGGAAGACTTCAGTGGGCCTTCCTATGGAAGGAAGTGGTTACATGGTAAGTTCTCAGTCTTTTAAGAGCACAAGGGCCATGTCCTCCAGACAGTATAGACTTCCTGTTCAAACAATGAATAAAGAGGGAGCACATTGTAATTCATCTGAACTGCCACTAAGAAAAGTAGGATTCAAATAGTCTCTTATTTTTGCAGGACACAGAATTTCTGAGATCACTGTGATCCTGTTCTATATTTAATAATTGAAATTTTATAATTGAATTAAAAAATGAGAGTTTATGCAAGATTTTAAAATAGTAAGTGTGCAGATATTGGACACATATACTGTAAACTTGGAGAAGTAAATGAGGAACTGAAGTATTAAAGCAGCAGAGATTACTTCATTTAGGTAAATAACCTTGTGTCTAACACTGGATGGCACTGAAGTCCATGCTATGAAGCCAGGTAGGGTACAGGAAGTGGCTAAGTTCAGTTATGAGGCTTCTTTTTGTATAAGGGGTTTTCCTGGTGTTAATCTCCCCCAAAATAGAATCTGTATTTAAGATGCTATGCAAAGAAGTTTTTTAAGACATCTTTGAGGTCTGATTCAGAATTAATCCTGGCATTATGAGAGAAACTCAGAAGACACTTACCATAGTGATAATTTAATAATTTAGCCTGAGACTTCAAGGCAGGATACAGACTCTATCCTGATGTGGTGCAGACTAACTTTCTGTCTGGTTTCGTACAACCCTGGCTCATCTACTGACTGGCATGCAGTTTTTTGATAGCTGAGTATGTGCTCTCTATTTCAGAGTGAGATTTCAGTGTTTATCAATATGGAGTCTACAGTGGTGCAAACCAGATGCGGAGGAGAACTGAGCATGTGCTGAGTTTTAAGCACTCTAGAAGCTCCCTGGTTACTAAACAGGCCCTTGAATTGGGGTGGACTGTTGTGAGAAGGATGAAGAGTGATGATGCAGTGCAAGAACCAGAGGAGCAGCAATACCTCCTTCCTGCCTTTGGATATCTGTATCTGCTGTGTGTTCTACAGAAGTCTGAAAATAAGCCTTTTTTGGGTGATTTAGAAGAAGTTGTCTTACCTATATTTTAAGTTTCATAGTTTTATTAGTCTTAGACCTCCCTGGATCTTGAGATGTCTTGTGTTCAGCAGTGCAATGAAAGGGCAGGATCCCTCCTATTCTGAACCTGTTCAAGACCTTGTTAAGTCTCTCGTTTGCTATAACAGAGGCTATTTGCAGGAGGTGGCCAATTCCTTCATATGACTTTCCTTTATTTGTTTGTCTTAAATTGTAAAAAGCAGTATTTTCCTCAATTCATTAATCTTTTCCAAACCTCCCGCTAGACCAAGCTGCTCAAAGCCTCATCCAATATAGCCTTGAACATTTCCAGGGATGAGGCATCCACAACTTCTCTGGGTAACCTGTTCCAGTGTCTCACAAGTAAAGAATTTCTTCCTAACATCTAACCTACATCTACTCTCTTTCAGTTTCAAAGTATTGCCCCTTGCACTGTGCAAAGTTTATTTTTCAACAGCCTTCTAGTGCCCTCCAAAACACCTTCTTAGTTACAACTTTGAACTAGAGGATGTTCTGCGTTGCAGGTATAAGCTAACTAAAGCCTAATTCTGACACCCTCAATAAAAGAAGTCCACAAACTACTGAGATCAATAAGTTTTTATCTACAGAATTGTATGATGGAAACTGGCACATGGCAGCAGCATCTGGAACCAGACTAGCATTAGCATCCGGCTGGTGATTAACATTTAAGCTCAATGATATGAGCCAAGACATAGATACGAGCTATCTAGTGTCATTCATGTCTTATGTCTGAGTAATTCTTTACACCTCAGGAACTAAAAGATGGGGACAAGACTACTCTGTCCATCCAGAGATGTAGAATAAATCAGTCATAGTCCAAGTCAGGCATAAAAACCAGATCTCCATCTTCCAGTGCTGCACCATGCAGATCATAGATCATAATCAGATATGACAGCCCACAGAGTTCATGTTTCTTCCAGCTGAGATGGGCACTCATGCTGGTTTTGCTGCGTTTTACTTCTCCTGTCATGGTGCTTTGCTAGACAGTGTCCTGTGCTGGTAGCTTGTACTTCAGATACCTAAACCTAAATGACTAGTTATTCTGTTCTAAATCTATGCTCAAGGAACTGGAAGTCTGTTCATATACAATGACAAGGACGGGGAATAAGCAATGCCCTTTTTATTAGTTAAATTATGTCTCTTACAAGCAATTCCAATAAAAGAAGCACAATAACATAGAATATATTTTTTAAAATATTTTAATCATTCATAAACTGAAATGAAAACCTGTCATAATTCTAACATGCCTTTTACATTCTCCAGTAATAAAATCTGACATCAGTGACTCACTCCTTCATTCCCTATTCCTTCCAAACTTTTAAGCAGATTTTGTGAAAGGGACAAATAGTGGATATTCATCTTTAAGCTCTATTCCTCTGAAGCCTGCTGATGGAAAAAACAGTAGTGACTCGTTCTTGTGTGTGGTTCCTTATTGCATAGTATTTATTAATAAAGTCTGAAATGCTACACACAAGAATGGAAAATAATATGCCTCTTGTTACAGTCTGTAGATGGAGTAATAAATCCTAAAACACTGCTAAAAAGACAGTGACTTTCCCACAAGTGAATGGAAAGCACCTCGGCTTTCCACCACTTGCCAATGCCCCTGAATAATCAATTATTTGTTTTAAAAGGAAGTGTGAATGGATAGAAAAACAAGCTTCAGTTGTGAAATATCCAGTGGCACTTACTTTACAGGGGTTACACAGCAGTCTATCAAAATAGAGATAGGAAAATAAATCCATTGTAACATGTCTATAGATGGTCCCACAAAATAAGCCTGATCAATACTCATGAAATTTTCAGTAGAGTTCAACCCTGAGAAGCAGTAAATTGCTTCTGACACTACAGTGGTTTATACATCATTTTTTATTGGCTTAATGAAATATACATGTGTATGTTCTCCCTTGTCTGCCCTTGACTCTTCCTAATGAGCTTATCTTTTTGTAGCCTTCATTTGCCATAACAACCACCTTAAAGCAAAAGGAAAAATATAAATCATTTCATAGCTGCTTTGAGTTAAACTTGATATGAGATGTGTACTACGTATTAAATATGTTCTAGGCTTCATATAGTTGCCCATTCAGCTATCTGTCCTAATTCTGCTTAATAAAAAATATTAGGTGTTACTGATAAAAAGCCATTTTCTTAGAGAAAATTATTTGGCCATAATTTCATCAGCTTATTATTTATTAAATTTTAAGATTTATATTCAAATTTTGCAACCCATCATAAACCAAATTAGGCTTATTTTGTTTTACCTAGCTTTTGCTTTACCTGTTAAACTGTTTTTATCTGTAGCCCTGAGTTTTCTCACTTTTACCCTCTGATTCACTCTCCCATCCCATGGAGGGATAGTGAGCAGGCGGCTTTGTGGGGCTCAGCTGCCCAATGGGGATAAATATTAACACCTGTCCTCCTCAAGATACTGTTTCTTTTAGTACTGGATGCTCAGTAACAGAGCACTGTGAACTCTCACTTGTCTTCATTACAGATTCTGACTTCCTGTCCCTGACAAAGTCTTACTGTTCTGTCAGTTCATTGTGTCCCCCACTCCCTGCCCGACCTCAGTGACACCTCTCAGTTCTTGTGCCAGGATCTGGTCCTGACCCACTCTCTCGATAGGTGTTCAGACCTTCAGAATCCTAAGAGTGTTTTTTGGATATTTTTTGTTTGTTTGTTTGGGTTTCTTTTGTGTTTTTTTTTCCTTAGGTTTCTGCATGTTGCTTGAAATAGAATTATTTTCTTACTTTTCCCGTTCGTGTGAAGTGCCATTCTCCCTTTTTTTTGTGAAATTCATTTGCCATCGTTCAACTTAACTAGAAGGCAATTATCATGTACTTCAAAACCAGTTACTGTCTTCTTTTCTGCTTGCAAAGTGAATTTTTCACAATTGTAATAAATGCCTCATATTTTTTCATCTCATATATGTATTTATCCTGAGCAAATTCTGTTTTACCTCTGAATGTTATACTGTTCTCTATTGACTATTGAACTATTTCCTGTCCTTTAATACCCTTATCCTTCAAAGCCATTATGTCATCATGAGGAAGTTTTTGAGACTTTCCATCATCAACTATGTTACAACTATCTGAAAACTCTTCTTTTGTTTCTGTGGTAGTCTCTTCCATCTCTTGCTTTGGCTGGAGGCTTCCACCACTTGTTATTTCAAATGCAGTTCCATAAATACATCTGATGGCATTATCAACATAGAACCATAGCTTTTGAAAAATATTTTTTCTCCACCATAGCACGGGTACCACTTTGAAGATGTCATCCTGCTTCAGGATGGCGCAATCCCGCTCACAGATGCACAAGCCCAGGCTCAGACCCCGCCCCTCCATTGCCAACACTCATGCACTTTCTGTCCTGGGGGTGGCCAGTTTTCAAAAGTTTTCCAATACCATCTCTACAGACCCAGAATCTATACCGATCTGCTCAGATTTTAAACTATAGTGGGGCTTTTAACTGCTCCATCTTCCCCGTTGGGGTTTCTGTCCTCTCTAAGTGGTGATCCGGCATTGCTCAGGTTGCAGCTTTACAGTCACATTAAACCAAGAGAAATGCTGGCTGCCTTTAAGTGATGCTTTTTCCATCACTCCCTGCTTTGGCTCCTCCAGGAGTGCATCAGTTTCCTGGGTATTTTTCCTTGGAGATCACTTGAGTGCTAGGGTCTGTATCAACAGTCACAGCCCCATTGAGGGGCTGCCTCTCAGAAGAGACAGAGCTGAAAAGTAAAATCACTGAACAGATTTGGTTCTGTTTAGCTCAGATGAGGACACAGTCCCCATTGTAAAGGTCATGACACAAAGAAGGAGAGTGCCTTGAGGTTAGCTAGAGATGTTGAAGCTACTCTTAACTCAAATTGTGTGCTTTAATTTGAATTCTAAACACAGGACAGTGCTACAAAATGTGTATATATGCAGTGAGTAGAAATAAAAGAAAATAATACTATATTTGTTTTAAAAGGAGAATTCAAAGGTCTTCTTTCTCCTTCCTGCTGAAAAGCATAGGTGCTTATCCACTGGTAACTAGATCAAAATGAATTCAAAGTTCACAAACTCTTTTTCTGTTGTGCTCAATTTTCTCTTTGGAAACTCACTTCAAATTAAGATCACTTCACTGATCAAAGAGGAGACAGTTTTGGAAATCATCCTATAATTCTGCCTCCCCTTTGGAAATGACTGTCACTTTTGCACAGATATTTTTCTATTTCTTGTATCATTTTGCACTTATCAAAATCTCTCACTAACCTTGTCTTCATCAGCCACATAAGACAATGTATAAATTCCCATCTGAAGCCTTTCCATACATTGGATTTTATGTTTCAAATAAAAAAAAAATATGTTGGTAACCATTATCTGGTAGATGCATACACAGGAAATTCTTACTCATGGGCCGAGTGAGACCAGACACAACAGTATTCAACTTCTTTAAGATGACAATGTATTTGGAGATACTAGTCCAGAGCTTTATCTCTGAAGGATCCAATAAGCACAGGACATAATTTTTAAACAAGTTTGTCTGAAGATTTGGACATTAATTTTGCTAGTTTCCTTTGTCTCCACCACGCAAAGGAACAGTATCCTCCCACCAGACACAGGTAATTTCTTATCACATCTTTGTGATTGAAGGGAAAGAAATGGAAAGATCAAAGGCCAAAGATGGCATACAGATGGAGTCAAAACTAGCAGGTGAATTAGAACACAAAAAAATTTTCAAGAGTTGTCATGAGGAATCAAGACAAAATCATAACATAATACCCAAAAGATAAAATATGCAGGGAAAGAATAATTATGAAAGAATAAAAAGACAATAAGAAAATAGTCTGTTTAGTGAATGAGTGTCAAGAGGAAATAGACAAGCAAAGACAGTTTTCATGGCTCAAAGTTTGTGAATGACCACTTTGAAAATTTATCAGACTACTCTTTGGATGATTAATACAAGTTGGGTACTTTATCTGATGTACTACAATTCTTTACCCTCTTTCTATAGTGGCATAATTGGAACTATCTAAACACATGATAAAAGTAATTTTAAAAGAAATATAATGTAGAGATCACACTGAATAGGAATTGAGAATAGTTGGATCTGGGGCTTTTTGTAAGTACTTCTTAGAATAACAATTATGCTTGGCCCTTTCTCACGTCCTATGAATAACTCCAAAAAGCACAATGCTGAAATTTTGAAAGTGATCTAAAATAAGAACCTGTTAAGAGCTATTAGAACAAAGCTGCAAAATTTTGGCCTATTGTTCTTTGAGCACAGAATCACAATATACAGCTGAAGGATTTAATTTCTCAGTGGCAGTTATTCTATACTTTTTGCTTTCTAAACAGGTCCACTAATTGTGATGATGCACTAATAATTGCTCACTATTAATGCTAATCCACTGCCCTTAAGCAGCTTGAGCTCAAGATATTTATAGTTTGGCACTGCCTGAAGTCTTGGATATTGAATGATAAAGTAGTAAGTGCTTCCTTCAATTGTTCATTTCTGACCAGCAGCGTGGACTCTTGGCATTTCATCAACATCTGGGAGCAGCTGCCCTATTTTGTCTTGTATACACTGATGTCGATAGACTATTTAAAATGGCATTAGTAAGAATAGTCTGATGGCAGTACTCTGCTACATGACCCATGATCCAAGGTCAGTTTCCAATTTTAAAGCCTTATGGCAGAGGCAAGTGCAGAGCAACACCACTTTGAACAGTTCTAAAGCCCCTAATGGGCTCTGGAAGATCAAATGGTGGAAAGGAGCATCTAAAGCATTTCTCCTCAGAACAAGCCTAAGGCAGGTCACTGGCCTTCAGACAAAGAAACTAAAGAAGTAGTAGTTCATTGCAGAATGTGCCTCCTTTTTTTTCTTTCTTTTTTTTTTTTTAACTTCGAGAACCCAAACGCAATCTCCATTACTTCCATCTCCCTTACATCAGGCACGACTTCTTCACCAGGTTTAAAATTCAGTTTGCAAAGGAAGGCATACACAAAAATATGGATACTTAAAATGAGTTTTCCTTTTAATATGGACATTTAATTTGAGAAGGACAGACAAAGAAGTAATAGAAGCAGAGTTCAGGGCAAAATGTCAGTACTGTATTTTACTTACTGTGCTGAGCAGTATTGCACCCCTGAAAGTTTAAAATCATCTTTCAGAAGGCCCCTCAACTCCCTTTCATTAGATATCCAGACTGGCATACTTGGAAGAAGAACACAGCACAAAGTTATTGAGGCTTCTGAGTATACCAAAAAACCTGCCTGATTTTCCCAGCCATATCCTTTGTTCTAATAACCTACTCATAAAGTATGCTCCGCGTGCCTTTCAACAGTGTGCATATCGTGGTTACTCAATTAAATAAAGCTGCTGTTTACACACACAGTGTTTACTTCTGGAAGTCTCACTGGGACTTCAGCAAAGCGTGCCTACGTTTGTTTAACTGGGAGAGGAGAGACTATTCCTTTCCTAACATGTTAACCAGATCTGGTTTTCACATATTAATTCACTTGCTCTCCCAAAGCATCATTAGCCTACAATCTTTCTTCCTCACTCCTATCTAATATGTCCTTTAGCAAGTGAAACACTTTCCAGTGAAAATATTGTTTAAAAACATTTATTTCATATATATATATATTTATAACAGCATAGTTTTTATGGATTTTGAAGTATTGTTTTGGCAGTGTAGAAAAGTCTTGGTATTAGTTGGTGCTACTTATAAAAGCTAAATTTACTGATCAGTAGTGAATGTGGCATCACTGGCAAAGACTCGAGTGTATGGAATACAAGCTGACAAGTTATGTTTCTTTCAAACCATGTCAAAAAGACATGATTAGAGATTTTGCTTCCAAAGTTATCATATGTTTTTAAGTTACTAATTTCTTTTCTCAAGAGCTTTTCTTCCAGATACGATGTAAGCAACCTTCAGTTTGAGACTTACCTCTTTAAACTAGCTAGTGAATTGGAAATATAGGTCACTTCTAAGTTTAGAAACTTAGTTTCTAAACTTTTCAACAAGTTTCTAAACTTTTCAACAAGTTGCTGCAGTCTTCAAATGGCAAATTAGACTGAAGAGTATCTGAAATAGCTGCACTAAAAATTGTTACTGAAAAAAAAGAGGAGAAACTTCCACATTACAAAGATTTCTCAAATATTATAAAACAGATAACACAAATTAATATACTTCTGTCTCTAATTTTTTTCTCTAATTAGGTCTTCAGTCTCTAATTTCCTCCTACATTGAGGTTTTAGGATTATCTTTGTAATGAATTAAAGATCTTTTTCATAGCAGTTTGCAAAGTCTCTAAGGAAGGAATTGCATCCTGTGGACTTATCAGGTAAGTTGTGAAATCCTGTCTTAATTCTCTATCTTGAGTGCCTAACATTGTTTAATGTGTCAGCAACCGGTTTAATCATACAAACTCAAACTAGCAATCAGTGGAAACATCTGTACCATTGTGAAAATCTGTCTTCTGCCTATCTTTTGTACTTTTAATACAATAAACAAAGGTACTCACGCCCCTGCACTCACACTGCCTTCTCGTCTGTCCCCAGCAATATTATTGCTACCTAATTTTAGGCATCTGCTTCGTAAAAGTCTACATGTAAGCTGGTTGTCTAGTTACCTTCCAGAGTCCGTTGAGAGAATAGGCATATCTGGAAGGCAACTCATGTCATCTGAAAACAGACACATAAATCAGGTAACTTCTCTAGAAGTAAATATCTGTCTTTGTTAATTGAAAAGAGTTGTACAGGTAACTTAGATGTACCCTCAGCAAGTCTGCAGATAACATCAATCTGAGTGGTGTGGTCGACATGCCAGAGGGAAGGGATACTATCCAGAGGGACCTGGACAGACTGGACAAGTGGGCCTGTGCAAACCTAACGAACTTCAACAAGGCCAAGTCTTTGGTTGGGGTAATCCCAAACACAAATACAGGCTGAGCAATGAGTGAGTAGACACCAGCCCTGTGGAGAAGAACTTGGGGGTGTTAGTGGATGAAGAACTGAACATGAGTCAGCAACGTGTACTCACAGCCCAGAAAGACTGTTGCCTCCTGGGCTTCATCAGAAGTGTGGCCAGCACACCGAGGAAGGTGATTCTCCCCCTCTACTCTGCTCTTGTGAGATCTCACCTGCGGTTCTGTGTTCAACTCTGGGGTGCCCAGTGTAAGAGAGACTTGAGAAAGTCCAGAGGATGTCTATGAAGATGATCATGAAGCTGGAGCACCTCCCCTAGGAGGACAGGTTGTTCAGCTGGAGAAGAGAAGGCTCTGGAGAGACATTATAGCAACCTTCCAGTACTTACAGGGGGTCTACAGGTAAAAAGAGCACGGACTCTTTACCAGGGAATACAGTGACAGGACAAGAGGTAATGGTTTTAAACCGAAAGAGGGTAGATTTAGATTAGATATTAGGAAGAAATTCTTTTCTGTGAGTGTGGTGAGGCACTGGAACTTGTTGCCCAGAGAAATTATGGATGCCTCATCCCTGCAAGCACTCAGAGCCAGGCTGGATGGGGCTTTGAGCAACGTGACCTAGTAGAGTATGTCCCTGCCCATGACACTGGGGTTGGAACTAGATGATCTTTAAGGTCCCTTCCAGATGAAATGGGTCTATGATTCTATGATTATGTGATTCTATGTCTCTGCTGTATATATCTAAAACCAGTTGATATGAGTACTATTCCTGAATGTTTACAGTTTCTTTTTTTTTTTCTTATTTTCAATATGTGCTTACATGCTTATATGAATTGAGAATGTTCATTTCTTTCCGGCTGATGGGTTTCAATAGCCTCCAATACTACAGCACCTTCACACAAATCAGTTTTACTTACAACACAATGCTGGTTTATCCTTGTGAAATCAAACTTAAACACAAGCAGAGGAAGACTAGCTATTGGAATAACTGGGAAAACGCTTACGAGTTTGGCAAATACTGTGCCTCTGGACTGCATAATCCACCATTCAATAGTAAAACCCACCTTTTTTTCCCAATGTATTTCTTTTGTGCAAGGAGTGGTGATTCAAATATGACAGAGATGACCACACAAGAATAGAGAAATGTGGATACGGCACTTGGAAAAAAATACATGGTTCTCAAATTACAGGTGGAAGGTGGTTGTGGATCCCTGCAATAGTTGAATATTAAACCTCTGGCATAAGCAGCTTCATGAGAACTAGTTAACTGCTGTATTCTTCTCAAAATCATCAGTATTGTACTCTGGAATAAGAATGTTTGTTGTGGGTACGTATACTGTAGTGGGACAGAAAACACAAAACTGTGACTTTTGGGTATAATCCAGACAGGAACAAATGGAATGAGCTAGCCAGTGCTTCAAAGAGACCATGTGTCATAAAATCCCAGAGATAACGTTATATTATAAAACATAGGCTAGGCAAGTCATGACCTCTTTAGGCTGCTCAGCAAAGGATGGGTTAACAAGTTTGCACAGTGCCCAATATTCAGTCTTTTATCATTGACTTCGTGCTCTCACTTGTTGTGGGGCATTTGCCTGTGTTTTTATGGTGTCCTGAACAGTTGCAACTGCTACCTACATTATTGCACTTCTGTAGTTAGTGAAATTCACTAGTGAAGTTAGTGGACCCTTTCTAAAAAAATCATTGTGCTCTCTCAGGAATCTGCTGCCTGCTTGTATGAGGCTCTCCCTCTTCTACAATGCAGTGCAAGCTCAGAAGAGGCATGCAAGAACTCTGCCTGTTTACCCTGCTTGCTCAGGTTGCATTGATTCCCTCGTGCAGGTGTAGGAAAGGTCATGAGAAAACACAGCTGATAATCCCACAACATTTTTGTGAGTTACCCTGTCACATTTTTGAGGACAATGCCTGGAGAAGCCCTGTAGCAAAGGAGCAGATGCTGTAGGGAAGAGATCTTTGTTTCTGCAGAGTAAGATCAGAACTGTTTCTTCTTTTTTGTAGTCAGTGGAAGTGGGGTATTTGTTTATCTGTTTTGGTTTTCCAGAAGCAGGAAAACTTATTCCTTTTTCTGTTTCTCTCTAGTTTAAGCCTTGAGGTTAGTCCAAACTGTGATTCCTAATCAATTATATGAGCAAATTTCATTCATAATATGACTTCACTGTAGCCATGGAAAATGCATTGGGCATCAATTCTTTAGTTTCTGTACAAACTCTTATAATTCAAGTCTGATCACAGAAATGGGATAAACCCCCCTACACCGGCACTCTGAAAGACCCTCTTGTGCAGGGGAAAGATGGAGTATTAATTATCTTGATAGCTGAGGGAAGTGTAGTGGTTAATTAATTAATAGAAAGGAATCTATGAAGTGAAAGCTCTGTGCGTGGTGCTAAGCTCTGGTTTGGATTCTCTCCCTATTTCAGCTTCTCTTACAAAGTGATCCATGTGAGGTTGTTCAATAAGGGGAGAATAAACACAGGACTGAGAACCTCGGGCATCCTAGGCTTGTACTAACACAGGTCCTTTTACAGAACAAACCCAAGTGTATGTAGGAATGTTCCACTCAATGGGGGTATGATGTATGCTGCATAGCAAAGGGCTCTTTCTTTCCAGCTTGAACATCAAGGCTAGAGAACTCAAGGCACATGTGTTTGTGATTGAGATCCTGGGCTGAGTACGTAATTGATATTTATTTGTCGTAGTTTGACCCTGGCCGGCAGCCAGGTACCCACACAGCTGCCCTCTCACTCCCCCTTCACTGCTAGATGGGGGGAGAAAATATTTCAAAGGGCTCAGGGTTCTAGATGAGGACAGGGAGATCACTCTCATTTACCGTCCTGGGCAAAACAGACTCGATTTTGGGTAAATTAGGTACATTTATTAAAAGAACCAATCAGAGAGGAGTAGTGAGAAGTGAGAAAGAGCAAACAGATCTTAACAAACAGAACACCTTCCCCCCATCCCTCCCTTCTTCCTGGGCTTAACATCAATCCTGGTTTCTCCACCTCCTCCCCCCGAGCAGCACAGGGGGACAGGGAATGGAGGTTATGGTCAGTTCATCTGACGTTGGGGTTCCACCGCTTCTTCACTCCGCGGGAGGACTCTTCACTCTTCCCCAGGGCCATTGTGGGGTCCCTCTCACAGGAGACAAGTTTCACGCTCTATTCTCCAACGTGAGTCGTCCCATGAAGGGCAATTCATCACAAACTGCCCAACATGAGACACCTCACAAGGGGCAGCCCACCCCTCATGAGTCTGAGATGCAGTCCTTCGGGGGAAACTGCTCCAGCGTGAGTCCCCTGCAGCATCCCAAAAGTCCCACCAGTCAACCTGCTCCAGCGTGGGCATTCCCTCTTCCACGGGCTACAGGTTCTGGCAGCGACTTGCTCTGATGTGGGCTTCCCACGGGCTACAGCCCCCTTCAGGCATCCACCCACACGGCGTGGAGTCCTCTACACGGTGGACATCTACGCGGTGATCCTCACGGTGGACATCTGCACCTCGCCTATGGGCTGCAGGGGGACAACCCGCTTCACCATGGTCTTCACCACAGACCCAGGGAACTCTCTGCTCCGGCACCTGGAGCTCATCCTCCCCCCCACTCCTTCTTCACTGACCTTGGCGTCTGCACAGATTCTCACTCCTCCATCTCTGTGCCAGCTGTTGTGGCGCAGTTCTTTTCCCCATTCTTAAATACGTTTTCACAGAGGCGTTCCTCTGTTATCACTTTACTGATAGGCTCAGCCTTGGCCAGCGGCGGGTCCCTCTTTGGAGCCGGCTGGCATTGGCTCTATCAAACTCGGGGAGCTTCTAGCAGCTTCTTGCAGAAGCCACCCTGCAGCTCCCCCTCCACCGCCAAAATCCAGCCAGGCCAAACCAAAACACTATTACCTGGTACAGAACATAGTGTTCTTAGACGATAATTACTGCAAGGTTTTAACTGGAGCTGGTAATCCCTACCTAACTAGTAGAAAGGAGAAAAAAAAATGAAAGTAAACAAACCAATCAACAAAAAAAACCCCAAAGCTCAGAAAGGAGGGAGAGAGATCTGGGTGTTTCATTCACACCACTAAATATCCAAAGCAGTAGGTCAAATTCAATATGTTCCAGGATGTTAAATGTTAAAACAATTAAAAACATCTCCAATGGACTACAAATAAAAGCAAATACTAAATGGTCCCTTAGGTACAAGTAGAATTATAGCACAGACGTTAAAAACTGAGTAAGAATTTCGCAACCTGTATGTATATATATATTAGTCCATCCAAGCAATTGTGATGAGTTCTCACTCTGCACAATCTGTCTGAACAAATCATTATTTATCTACAAATAATGTAAGCTCTAATGAACCAAACCGATGAAATATACCACTGTGCATACAATAGATTAAGTTATCTGAAATAAGACTATGTTTGCTGCAGTACTCTTTTTATGACAGCCTTGCTGATGCAGTACTGCGAGGAACTGCTCACCAACACAGAGGTCACAAGGAGCACTAATTAAATTCCACAAAACCAAAAGACGCTTACCTTTTTGCTGTGCTCTGCCTCCTGGGAGTTGGGGTCATGACCATGCTAACATCTGCACAGCTTAGAAGCTGATAGTCTGTTGCAAATAGGCAAGTGACAGAATATGAGCAATTAAGCCTGACTTTTCTGCTGATTAGATGCTCGATTCAAAAATCTAAGCTAGCTGCACACCTAAGGCACATTGTCTGCACAAGAGACAACCTGAAGTTATCCAAAATCCACTTTCAGGACTTGTGGCCTAAAGAGATACCAATGTCTAAACAGTGCAGCAAGTATATAAGCAGAGCCGCTGTGTAGATGCTCCAGCATCTCTGAAATTGAGCTTGGTTATTCTGTGCCACTAGCTGGCCTAGCTAAAAAGTGGTGCTAGATCTACTGACCAAAGGACTTTGTCTTGTCTGCAGGCATTTTTCTGATATTCATTAGCTATGGTACTAGATAACCTTTGAAGGACCCTTCCAACCGAAACTATTCACAGAATCACAGAATCACAGAATGTTAAAGGTTGGAAGGGACCTCAAAGATCATCTAGTCCAACCCCCCTGCCAGAGCAGGATCACCTATTCTGTCAATCTGTGAAGTATTTGCTGCTGCAAAACATAGATAAAAACTGCTAGTCAAAAAAAATGAGGGTGGCTGAAAATTAATCGTATTTGTGCATCTGAAAGATCTATTTATTATCCAGACTGTCCACTATCCAGTGAAGGAGAGATCCAACTGCCTATTTAACTATTGGCAAAGCTGAAAGTAAAGGAAACTTGAAGCTTGGAAAGAACTAATCTATGCTATCTCTTCATAACCAGTGGAGCAATTCACAGAAAATTACTAGCTCACTGCTGGTGGTAAACCACAATGACAAGATTTGTGACTGCATTGTCCTGTGTTTTTCAAATATGGAATTAAAATGGACAAGAAAGACATGTGCAGAACAGTAGGATTAAGAACAGACCTCATTCAACATGGAAGGAAACTACGTAAGTATCTTTGGGCACAGACAGGACAGTGCTCAGCAATAATCTTATGAAAAACATGCTGTCACAAAAGGCTCTCATTGGCTAAGAGAAAGAAAAAAGTTTTTTGTTAGCAAGGTACTATAGAAAGAGCAAAGACCTTATTTTCTGTTGAGCACGGTGATGAAAAATCTGTAGTGCTTTAATAAACATACTTGAGGAAGCACACTATCAGAGTATTGGTACTGTGTCCAATTAAGCTTTGTGTAATTTTATAGAGAAGGACTCATGGACTTTATCAGAAACCTCCTCTATCAATCATTTATCAAGAAAGAAAACTAGAGTTGTAAATCCATAGATTGGAGATGAATGATTTAGAAGGGTAAACCTATCCAGACTAAACCTGGATAATCTACGCTATGACTGAAACAAAAATGAAAACTCACCTATTTAATCTGTAAACTACTGTGCATGGAAGAACACTGATAGGAGCAATGCTGTTAATCCTGCTTTACTTTTTTACTGGCTTGTGTGAAGTGAAATTAAATGGCTCCTGTAATTGAAACAAGAGGATGTGAGTTATTGATATTTTCCATCCAATATATCTCCCAATCAATGAAAGGATTAACTTTTCTAAGAGATAATGCAATAACAGGTTGGGTTTTTGTTTGTTTCCTTTGTTTCATACTTAAATGGACATAATGTTTTTACAAGGTCACATTACAGCTCCATGGTAAACAAAATTCTTCCTTTTGCAGATGGGTAGTTTCCTATATACTGCTTTCCATTGTACTTGCATGGAAGGTTTAATTTAGCAATGATTTTTGTCCTTGAAATCATCAGATAATGCAAAAAAATATTGCTAGAAGTAGCATGAGGGTCTAAATTTGCAGAGTCAACTATATGTTATGCAAGAATGATATTTGTTAACTGCCTGAAGTCATAACAGTTGCACAGAAGACAAAATGAGGGTTGCACCTACAAAAGCAATTGTGTAAAATTGGTTATTATGTGGATACGCAACAATAACATTCTCTTAACATATTTTATTTTAAGACTCTTATTTTGCCATATGGAACAAAATGAAGTGCTTAGCCTATTACATTTACTCATGGTAAAATGGGATTTGAAGTTGGAGTATATATAGATACAAATATATATACGTAGTTCTCATAAATACACATAAACATTTTAAAATGAGATGTGTTATTTCACAGGCAAACATCATTTGTTATTGTTCAGCACAGTTTATTAAAAATAGAAGTAATCTCACTGAAGCCAATTTTAAAACATTATTCATATAGATTGCTCCAGGAGAAGAAGTCACAAATGACATGATATACTGAAAAGCAGACGCTAAATTAAATTCTCTTTGGCAAACAAGTGTCGCTACTTAAATTACTCAAAACAGGCTTTAAGTCCATTGACAATGACACACATAAATTGTGTTTTAATAAAGATGACACTTGTTGCTCCCAGGAATACATATGTTCTAGGAAAAAAAAAAAAAAAGAAAGAAAAGGGAAAAAAAGAAAAAAAAAGAAAAGGGAAAAGAAGTCCAAAAAAAGAAAAATAAGTGGGAGCACAGGTAAAAACATTAGATTCAGTTCTGAAAGTGCAAATACACACAGTCAGTAACATGAGCTGAATCAGAGCATTCTTCAGCGATGTTGGCTGATTTATAGACAGGCAGTATACTAGTAATTTCAATCAACATGCAATGCCAGTGGCAGAGGCACAATAACCTTGAAAATGCAGCCTCATATCTCCAGTTAGTATCCCCCAGAAACTGAATTTGGTGGACCTTTCTGTGCCCACACTGTGTCTTACTTACTCTTTTATCCATATAATTTTCATGTAAAATTTGTAGCAGATAGGAATGTACTCTTTTGAAACAGCCAGCAAATGCCAAATCACAGAATCACAGAAGGTTAGGGGTTGGAAGTGACCTTGAAAGATCATCTAGTTCAACACCTCTACCTGTAGGGGATATCCTGTTCATCACCTTTGCTGTTACAGGGCAAATAACTGTGCATTACCTTGATTTCTGTGACAGGTGTCAAATGACACGTTACTTCAAAAGAGGATGGACCAGTATTCCATATATGATTAGGTAACATTTTGAAACTATGAAGCATTGAAAAATTTTCCTTGAAGTTCTGAAATGTAACCATTCAATTCCAATTATTAAGTAACATATGAATATATTTATTTTATATAAAGAATTAAAAAAAGACACATTACTTTTATAAGTCTAATTTATACTTTGCACTGGGCTTGTAGATTATAGAGCCCTTTCCCAAGTACTCCCAATGGGAGTTTTCTGTCAAAAGCACAATGGCTAGCATAAGAAACTCCCACTCCTTGCCTGGCACCTCCATATGGTGTAATTTTTTAATCCTTAAAATCATATTAAAACTAAAGTGGATGGAAGCATTTCTGTGTGGACTTGGGACAAAGCCAGACAGTGGTGCCTCCTACTGTGCACACAATGAGGGTGTTATAATCTCCCACTCCATAGTGGGCAGAGGGATACTCTTGGTTTTCCATTCTTCACGATGAGCAACTTTGGTAATACTTCCAAAAACACTGGTGTGACTCCCATTGGAGATCCTTTCCCTCATTGCAAGTCGCTTCCAAGAACTGCATAAAGTTAGTAAAACTTGGTGATCTGGAGGCATTGCTCTGCCTCTGGATGCCCAAGTATGCAGGACAGTTGCTTCCCACAACCTCAGAGAGCTAAGACGGTATGTGGGCCTGAAGAGCATAACAGTGAATCTTGGCTAGGTGCACCAAGCCTGTGTGCTGGCACCATAGCAAGTCCGCACAGAGTTTAGAAGCAGCTTTAGATACTTCTGAAAACGCTGACATCCCGTCTAACTAGCTCATGTTTACTGTTTGTTGTAATGGAATTACAAAACCACCATAGGATGGCTGCTTCAACCAGCTGATGAGAGCTTTGTGTGAGCGTGCATCTCAGCTGGGCTAATTTGCAACACGCATATGCAGTTAGTGGTCTAGGCTCTAGAGAAAGATCATTATGTTTGGAATACATTGCTCATGTTGTTTAATTTTTTGCTGGCAGAGCCTAATAATTGTTAACTACCGTTCTGCTAGCATTTATGACACTGAACTGCTAAAGTACACGACTCTTATCTGGGTTCTAGGCTTTTACTGTCAAGCCAGCAGCCACACCACCAGGGTAGGACAGGCTGGCTCTAAATTTGCTCTTCTACTAAGCAACTAAGACACTGTGATGGGAGAAGGAAAAAAGCATTCAAGGGGTCCCAGTTAGCCAGAGTTTAACTACTATTTGTGGTCTGAGGCAAATTAGTCCCGAAGCAGCCGGAATGGCTACAAACGTGTCTTCAGCTAACAAGGCCACGCGGATCTTCTCTGTTGCCACTTCCCTCTCTTGTCCTCTTTACTGCCCCGCCGATTTCTTCCCCTCAGGCTAGTTTCCGCGCACGACGTCCTGCGCGGACAGACGCGCCCCTCCTTGCCCGGGAATGCTGGTGACGCGCGGTCGGCCCCGGGACCCCCCGCCTGTGGCCAAGAGCGGCTCAGAAGAGCGGGCATGGACACCCCGGGGGGCGGAGCGCGCCCTTGGTGCTGGAGAGACGCCGAGGAGGGTCGAGTACCGTTGGGCCCGACCGTTTGGGCGAGACGCCGGCGAACAGAGGGTGACGCAGGACAGCGGTCCCGCGGGCCGGCGGCTGCCCCGGGAGTGCCAAGGCCACTCCCGCCTCCGCCCCCCCGCCCTTTTCCCGCTCCGCGGCGGACGGCTGTCAGTCTGGCGGGCACCTGGAGGGCGGGGGGGGTGGGGGTTGTGGGTGGTGCGGAGGCGGGGGGCGGCCCGGCGCGCCCGGTGGAAGGCGGTGCGTCCCGCCCTGACGTCACGGCGCCCTCGCAACGCCGCCGCCGCCGTCTGACAGCCTCCGCCGGGAGCGCGGGCGCGAGAAGTGCGAGCGGCGGGAGCACCGCATCGCCCCTGGGCTCCCCCCGGCTTGGGTCCGCTCGCCTCGGCTCGGCCGCAGCTCGCCGCCCTCGCCATGTCGGTGGCCGGGCTGAAGAAGCAGTTCCACAAAGCGACTCAGGTAGCCCGCACCCTCACCCCGGTGCGCGTGGGGCCCACGCGTGGGTGCGTGGTGCCCGGCTGCGGGACGGGGTGCCTGGCGGTGCACTCAGTGCAGCCGGGCGCGCGGTGCTGAGCTGCGGCCGGCCGTGCGTGGGCGTGCGTGGGAGTGCCGTAGCTCGCGAACGTGAGTGGGTATGCACGCGTGCGGACGGATGTGTGCTGTGCATGAGCGTGCACGGACTTCCACTCGTGTGCGCGGGTGCGCAAGGTGAACGGGTTCCGCGCGGATGCTGTGCGCGATGTGCGAGTGCGGGCAGGTGTGCGTGAGCATGCATGGGTGTCCCTGGTGTGCGTGGCGGGCGAGGAGTTCGCGGCTTTGCGCGGACGCGCAGGAGAGTGCGAGGTGCGTGGGCCCCCCTACGGGAGCTGGCGGGCTTGCGTGAGAGCACGGGCTGCCTGGTGCGCGCCTGCGGATGGACCCCGGTTGCCCACCGGCTGCATCTGTCCCCCTCTCCATCCCGCCCCGGCGACCCGGCCCCGCTGCGGCAGGCGGGCAGGGGCTCCCGGGGTGGGGAAGCGGGCCCCGGACCGCCCCCGCGGGGCTTCGAGACAGCTGGGGGGGGGGGGGGGCCTGCGGGGGCAAGCATCCGCCGTGGGGCTCGGATCGCCCTTACTGTGTTTCCATCGGCGTTTCCTCAGCCTGACTTTCTAAATCATCAATAAACATGACCTTGTTTTTGTTTATGCAGCTGAAATCTGAATAATGAGCTTCGGTCCTGGTGCTTTAGGCATGGTGTGATATTGCAGGGAGGTCAGGGTGGATGTTTCACCACTCTTCGAGCTGTTTCATAATACGTAATCTGTGTGTTATAGTCCGTAAGTCCTAAATCATGTTCTGACTCAGCGTGCTTTGGGGATAAATCTAAAATGGTGTCGTGGAAGTCAGGGGAATTTCTTTGGGTTTAGGGATTTGAGACCAAGACCAGCATAACGTGCCTTTCTGGTGTTTGGACTAAATAAAAAATACCCAGTTATTCCCTACAGATCATCATTGCAGGCATCTTCAGGTAACAGTCGTAATTGCTGTAATCGGTCTGTAGGTGCAGGCATGCGAGATGCAGCGGCTGTTACACTTTTCCACACCTGTACTTTTCCCTTTCTCATTCATCTCATCTCTTTCATCTCATCTGTTGTTGCACTGAGGGGAAGCATTCCTGAAAGAATGATCCCTAATAGAAGAATTTGTCCAAATTCCAGTTCTCAGTGCCTTGCAAGTTACACCAATAACCGTTATGACTCTGAATGCAAAGGGCTGTATCAAGTGCTGCATGGACCCATGCAAGCATCGAATGACATTGTGTCTCACCTTTCATACCACATTGTATTGCATCATTGTTAAAATAAGCTTCACAGGAAACCTGCCCTACTCATGACAGATGAGGTAAGGTGCAGTTAAGGGTGCCTGAGCCCATTCTGCAGTGCCCATCTGCTGCTGCTGTGTACAGTGCTGTGGGAAGCCCGGTAATCATCATTGCTGCACTGAGGTACTGAAAATAAGAATTGCAGTGTCAGTGTCATCCATGTTTAAGAAGTGGGCAAGCTGAAGTCCATTTTTTTATTATAGAAGTCTCGGTTCTCTGTAAGCTAATGAGTATGCTCTGCAACAGCAGAGGTGAATATCTTTTTTGGAGGGAGCATCGTTTGAAATATCTTGTGCGTGCCGTTCTGTCCTTCAGATGACACTCTCATACTGATTGTCAGCAATACTGTCATTTAGAAAGAAGGAAGAGTTTTAGCTAGCTAAGTTTCTGATGCCAGCTTCAGCACCGTGGCATCGGATAACCCAGGGATTTTTGGGTCCAGCCATGACTTCGACAGGTTGTTTGCATGCAGGCCACAAAGGCACAGTCATGTAAAAGAATGACTCACAAGTAGGTTGCAGGACTGATTTTTTTATTGGTTTGTTTTCAGTATGAGTGAGAAATCCAGGACTTAGTCGTGCTGACCTTACTCTAGGGAGTAATCCTTTTTGGCTAGGAATTAATCCCCAGGTGAAATACAGATTGACATTGATGATATGAATGAAGCTTCTCAGATAGGACCAAACAAATTGGAAGCTTTAAAAATCTGGAATTATTCCGTTGGTTCTTATTCACGTAGGAACTTGTGTATGATGTGCTGTCATAATAGAGTCCTAAATCATATCATGAACAATTTCAAGTTATTTTTCAGGTCTATGTGTTGTTTAACCCAGTTTAGAATTGTGAAGTCTCAAAGTCTCTGGTTTAGTTTCTTTCTATCTCTAATGCTATTATTCTTGTTGTAACATTGGTACCCCGTATACACAGAGAGTTTATGATTATGAGCGTATAATATTATTACTTCAAAATACAGTTTCAATTGGAAGTATAATGATTTGTGGCACAATTTAAATGTTATTAAAAAGTTTTTCTTTCACCCAGAGGGAGCCTGTTTTTCCTAGCACAACTTGAAATTAGGTGACTTGCATGTCTTGTTTTATACAACATAAACATTTTGTTTTCATTCATCATTATCTGACTTGTAAAATGTCAGACCAACCTGCATGAAATACTGCCATTCTGTTTTTTACTAGAAGCCGTGCTGAAGAACCTAATACATGTCAAGTTCCATGCATCAGCTGCAACAGCAGCTAGTCATTGAAAAGCAGGGGGAAACCTTGCTCCTTCTAGAATGTGTTCACCCTTGTGCTTCTCAGAAAAATGTTGTTTTACCTCTGTGCAGCATCATAAAGTTTAGAAGAAATATTCCTGAGTTTGTATAAGAAGAATGAGTCTCGAAGTCATGACATTCGTGCAGAACTACAAAATGTTAGACTGACAAGTGTGGAGCATGTTAGGATATTCATTTACTGCTATTACTCACAGAGTACCTAAGAAGAAGTTAACCCCATTTCAGTGTTAACTGTGCTGCTGCAAATGTGTCAGACATCCTGGAGCTAAGACTGCTCAGAGAGTGTTTTTCCAGAAATGGGCAACTAAATGCCGTGCTACCAAAAGGTCCCTTTTTATTTAGGCATGCAAACTCCTCTGCCGTTACTGTTGTCATTGTGATTGAGAGACTATTGCTTCCTCCAGGTTTGTGTGAGGTTTTGAAACCACCAGAATCATTTTAGGTGGTAGAGATTTGACAGTCTGGGGTATTTGAACAGAGCTGTTTTAAAATAGCACGAGCTTTATTTCCACATGACTGCATTCATTGCATGATATAGCTCTTGTGAGGGCACAGTCAAAACTAAGCTTTCAGAAAGTACTAATTTCAGAGTGAAAGAAATGAACAAAAATGCTGGGAATGGCCACATCCAAAGTTTCTCTGAGAACCACTGAATAAACATGACCTACATTTAAATAGCAGTCCAAATGTGGTAATTTGCACCAAAAACCCTGTAATATGATTTATTTTCTACCACTGTATTCTGCTGTTATGATACATGATTTAATTTGTTTTAACACCAAGACAGAAGTCACCAGTTTATAGTTTTATAAACAGGTTTATTACTGAAAGAAACAGCCGAAGAAAGAACTTGTTACATGCCCTGACTTTTGGGTGAAAATTACCATGCTTCCCTCTTTAACAAGGCAGCCTGTGAGGCACACAATATGATACTGACCCTCGTGTTTTATAAGAAGCAGATGAGACTCCTGCTATACTATTACCCACACAGCATAAAATCCTGTGGGCTTCAGAGGGGTTCTACATTGATTCAAATCTATCTACATAGGTTCATCTGAAGAAACAAAAAAAAAAAAGAGCCCAATAGAATTGAAGCAGGATTTGAAAACATTGATAATCTGGTTTGAAAACGTCCCGGAAGAGTGTTGTCTTCTTAGTGTGGATCCAGCAAACTTTCTGAGCTTGTACATCACTATAAACTTGTGAGCAATTCCAAGGAAATCCGAGGAAATATGAATACAATGGGAGATGACTCTCCTCATCAAACAATCATCATAGAATCATAGAATGTTAGGGATTGGAAGGGACCTCGAAAGATCATCAAGTCCAATCCCCCTGCCAGAGCAGGAACGCCTAGATTATGCTAATTTTTATATTGTGGTTCATCTAGCTGACTGGTTTTTAAATTCCTTGGTCAGAAGCGTGTAAAGTAATTTTCACTGGAATGAATGAAGCAATCCTCCTTTACACACGATGTTTTCTACACTTGCTGAACAACCTGCAACTAACTTACCATTCCTTTCATGATGACAGAAAATGTGGTCAGTGACATGTTGATATTACTATTTTCCTAAATCCCCATCAAGCCCCACATTCATAATATGTTCCTGACTGTCCTGCAGTGTTGAGTGGGCGCTGTATGTCATTACCATATAGGACTTTTCAGTGAAAGCACCCCATCTATCTTTTTGAGCTGACTGTGACTGAAGCTGGACTCACACTGGGTCTATCTCTTTCCATGTTTTACCCACTGAATTATGATCAGTTCCTATATCTGTGAAGATATGTGTGTGAGCTGGTCTGGGAAGTTGGACAGTGCTGTATTTTTCCTAGGGTTGGCTGCTGCACTGTCAGCTGCTTATATTGGACTTAATAAGCTCCCTCCTGTGGTGGTGAAATGTGTGAGCAGGTAGAGAAAAGAGGGAAGAGAGACATTTGGTGTGGCCCTGAGGATAGTGCCCAAATTGGCTGTTAGAAACTTCTCTTCAAGAGTCATATACAACCAGCAGTCAGTTGGTTTCTCTCAGTGCTGAGTGGTACATTTTGAAATCAAGGAAAGGAAGCAAATTTTTGATCTGGGAATTAATTTTTAGAAAAAAATATTTACTTAGCAAAGAAGGCAATTATTTCCACTGCAGGTAGGGCTATTCCTTCTGTTTGTGCACTCGATCTTGATTGTCAGATACAGTATTCACATTTGGAATCATTCCCATGTGTCTCTTATTGATATTACATAATTGAAAGGTGAAAAATTGGCCTTCACCTAAATTACCACTTAGCTGAATACTTTGTAACCCTTCTGAGTTGATGGTTTAAAGAGTGTGCTTCAGTTTCTAACCCTGTTTCTAATCTAATTGAAAGAACTGCTAGTTTGTGTACAAAAAAGGTAAATAGTTTGGGCTTTGGGGAGGATTTCTCAAGATCTGTCACTGCAGTATCTTTCCGCCTGATATATGTGGTTTCCATTTTTATGTATGTATATGTAAAGCTGGAGCACTGATTGACATCCATCTCCAGTTTTTCTCCCAGTGATCTGTGGAGGTAAAGGATATCTATGATGCCTGCTTAAAAAGAGCCTGTGTCTGATTTTTTTTTTTATACATTGACTTTCATCTTCTCTGGAACTATTACACTGTGAGGAAGAACTGCCTGCTCTTGGTCATTCATGCAAAACAGCGTCTTTAAGATTTAAATGTGCCCTCATGACTAGCATACTGATTGACAACATGCTTCATAAAAGTGCTGAAGCAGCATAAACAAGTTTAACTGAAGCAGATTTTGCCGAGGTTACAGTGCAGAACATCCCGTAGTTTCATGTAGCTGTCAAATGCAAATGTAAGTGAGATACTGGGGTGGTTTTCACATTTGTTGTGGGAGATGGAGGGTGGAGGAGGTTGAACACTGACTGCCATGACCTAGTAGTGTGCTAGTGAATTCTTCGACTTTTAAAAGCTCAACAGGAGGCAAGGAGTTGAAAATCTGCTTTGCAGGCCACAATGAGCTATTGCCACTGTGAATACACCTAAAGAGAATTTGTGAATGGACAGCTTTTGGTGGAAAGTGTCCTGATGAAGCAGGCCACTGGGCCTCTTGTCAGTGAAAGTCTGTGGTACCTTCAGGGGCAGCAGGAAGCATCTTTCCAACAACTTTTTTTCCTGGAACTAAAAAAAGTCTTGTTTTATGCTGCTTTCCATCAACTTTTGTGACTTTGGTCCTTATTTTCTACTCAGTGGTCCCTGATGGACAATGGTAGTGCTGATCCTCTTTTAAATACATGGAGGTATTCAGAGGAAAGAAAACTGAGCTACAATATGGTATTATTGTGACGATTTTTGCCACAGCAGAATTACTTATTCTTCGATGCTTATCTAATCCTGAGTATAATCTTGGAGACAAATTAGTAGCTTTTTTAAAAACCTGAGGTTACATGTTATAGGAATCCATCCAACGCGTCATAGAAATGATAGGAATTGGTTGTTGACCTGTCATTTATATGTTAACGGTTGGAATTTATGATCTTAAAGGTCTTATCCAACCTAACTGATTCTATGATTGTAAAATAACTTTTTTTCTTCCTGAAGTGGAAAAAAAAGATGGAAATTTATATTTACTCTGCTGATGTTTTTCACAAGCTTTCTTCTTTTGGAGGCTCTATAGACCTGCATGGGAGTGAATGAAAAATAAGAAATTTCCATTTGAAGTTCAGAATAATTTCAGTTTGTCTGTGGATGTAAGCCACTGTGGCAGACCTGGACAGAATGATTCATGGATATGTAGTTGCAACAGATGTAATGATGATGATGTTCTTGTGCCCATGATGGGGGCCATATCTATATAACTAAATAGTGTTTTAAAAAATTTTCCTATTATGTAGCATAAAATTGGGCTGAAGTAGTTCTTGCAGCATCTCATGGGTCACACTGATGGGAAGCAGGTTGCTGTCACCTTCTTTCACCATCACTATTCCCCCACCAAAGACGGAATGTTATTCAATTCCAGCAGAGGTGCTGCTGAGACAGCAGCAGTGTAACCTTGCTAGTGGCAGCCTGTAAAGGTGGCTTGGTGTGATGCCAGGGGGCCTTCTGAAAGAAGAAATTCAACCCCTTGTTCGACTAATGGGCCTGTTATCAGGGGAGAACTGGTGAAGTGAATCCACATCTATTTCAAAACAGATAGGTGCTACTAGCTGGGTTCGTTGTCAGAAAAACAGCAGGTATCACACTGATGCAATTTCAGTTTGGCTGTATTTCGGTCATATGTTCCATGGGCTTGTTATCTCTTTGTCAAATGTGGATACCATACTGAATCCTTTGTAATTAGAAGTTCCAAAAGACAGAAAAATGATGACTTTGCCCTTTTTTTTCCCCTACTCTGACAAAAGAAAAGCACTTTATTATGTTAAGATGTTTATATCCTCCTCTCCCTTCTTAATCTTTTTGTGCATTTCAGTTTGATTTTTTTAACCATTTGTGTTATTTATTTAAATATGAATCATTAAATTTTTGACTACCTAAATTCCATTTTTTACTGGTTGCAAAAGGTTTTTAAACATGAAAACAATTTATCTAAACATTTTGAAACAAAGGTTGTCTTTCACCTTTGTTTTAAGAAATTCAGTTGGTATTGTGCAGAAACACTGAGGACAATGTATTTTTCATTTTAAACTGTCCTTAAGCATTGGACATAACTTCTGTTCTGCTTTTGTGGGGAAGAGTGCTACCACAACAAAATAGGGTGACAACAGAACCTGTTCCAAAAGAGATGAAGGCTGTTGGTTTGGTGAAGAAGGGTCCCTTCGGAGAGCCGGCCAAGTAACGACCATCACACCGATATGGGTACAAGTCGTCCTCCCTTTATTGCTCCGGACAGCTCAATCTATACAGTCAAGCAGTGTCCCCACGCCTACCCCTTAACAGAGTTGGTCAGTTACAGGTTTACACGCGCCAGAGTTTTATTGGGTAGTGCCATTCAACTGTGCAGGCGGCTCTCGCCCCCCCTTCTCCCCCTGGCAAGGCTCTTCACAAAACAGCTGCACCTCCTCCTCCCCGTGCCCCAAGGCAGCTTCAAGGACAGAGCCTTTGTTTAGGCCTAAGCTGGGTTGTCCAAAGCCTTTAAAGGGATACCGCACCTCTGCTCCACAAGAAATTCCTCTACATATCCCCCTTTTTCTTTTTGGACAACCCACACTTCGTCCTCTAGCTTGCTTATCATTTTCTTGATTATACTTATCAAACAACCAAACATAACTAAGCCTATAACAACTAAAACTCCAATAACTAAAAATGTCTTAGCTAGACTCTTAATCCATCCTGTCAAACCACTCCAATTCAATCTTGAGTGATCTGTTTTGAATGCTCTTGCAATTTTTGAATTTTCATATGGATGGATTCTGAGTGATCTTCAAGATCCTTACAACACGTGCCATCAGAGTCCTCACACTCAAAGTCATAAGATGTATTTTTCAATTCTTTGGACCTCTCGGGCAGCACTTCAGCTGAGATTGTTAACTATAATGAAAAAGAACAGAACAAAACACTTCCCACAACAACGAACACCATTAAGCACATTTCTAACACAGAAAACCGTGTTTTGAGGTTTAACCAAATCATATCCTTGCTAAAAAATGTGTAGCATTTATCCCACTGTGTTGTCATGTTTTACTTACTGCTCTGCCTGAGTTCCCAGGACTCGCATTCACTGCTCTGGCAGGCCTCTACATCAATCCCAGGCCTCTGTTATCTCAGTGTGGGTGTGCTGCTTGTCGAGCACACAAGGCCAAGCAGTAATCCAGTGAGATGTGTGTGTTTTCTGACACCTTAGGTGCAAGTTGTTTGAGCGTACCTACAGTTCCCATCACCAATCACCCTAAATCATCCAGACCCACAGTCGCTGGGGAGCCCCTGTTGCAGCGAGGTTTCTGGAGAACCCTCCTGACAATTGGGAAGTCCTACGCAGTGCGTCCACTCGCAGGTGGAGTTTCCGAAGTCACTGCAAGAGGGTCCAGCATTTGTAGTATTAAATAAACACCCTTACATAACGTTGAATGCGGGAAGACCTGGTGTTGTTTGCTCCGTTGAATTCTTCTCACAGCTTGGCCAGGGCTGAAGGAAGAATGCAAGGGAGTCTCTCTCTATTTTGGTCCTTAATCACACACTTCTAACAAAGCAAAAGGCAGCTGGTTTCCCCGCCTTGCTTTTAGCTAAAAAAGACCACTCTGCTGGTTAGTACGTAAACCTTAACATCTATTATGTGGCTTTGATTAGACAGTCTTACACAACCAATATAAGCTTCATTGTTAGTCACACAAAGAAGATACATATCAGCACAACAGGTAACATTGAGAACAGTTACATTTTCCCACAATTTCCCACAATCAGCCGTAAGCATCTTCTGCCAGTCCAATCCATGTCATCGTTGGTAATTGGTACTTCAGGGTCCCATCACATCACTGAGCAAACAAAGAGATTCAACAGGCAGGCCCAGTGCACGGTCGTGTTGCTGCTGCGCTGTTGAAGTAACAGGATACTGCACAGCCACATCATGCAGGATCATGCGGTTCCCAGGTCCCTTGTCCATTATCAATAATAACAGGACACGCAATCGAACTGGCTGCTTCCCAATCTCCCTCTATTATAGCGTCTCTGATGACACCGCTCCATCACTGTTACAAAGGATCCTTTATGGTTCGAGCTTGAAAATCAGGCTTGAGTGAGGGAGCTGATGATAGTGGGGGAGCTGAGGGTTCAACCGGTGGTACTACATGGGATAATGGTTGAATCTCTTGCAGGATCTTAGATATGGTTTCTGGTTGTCTCCAAAGTGACAATGAGACTTGTTTAAGGGTTTCTTCTATTTCTTGCTGTCTAGTTGAAAATAGGTGTTTTTTTGCTTTTTTCTCTTTACTTTTATTTTTATTTTTATTCAGCAAGTTTGTTCAGGATCTCTTTCATGGGTTCATCTTGATCCTCCTTTTTTTTTTTCTTTCCTTTTTTTTCCTTCCTTTTTTTTGGGGGTGTTTTTTTTTTTTTTGTTATTAGCTCATGTATTCCTTCAATCACTCTGTTATCACACAGGGTGAGCAGACTTTCCCACGTCTGTTTTGATCATACTCTCCCGTTCACTCCCATGCACGTCTGGTGTACAAGAAGTGTCTTATCTGTTCATTCTCACGGACAAGCTCTCAACATGAGCTTTACTTGGCTGGTCAGGGTCTTTTTTCATAATTAGCAAGCAAGAGTTATGCACTTGTTTAGAAAAGAGCTCAGCTCAAGGACGAAAGTCTTAATTCTGCAATGCAGTGCAGTTGCCCCCCCCCTTTTTTTTTTTTTCTTCCACCCAGTCCAGACGAGCAGGGGGTTTCTTCCTTTGCCTTTTTCCTTTCCTCCCCTTCCCCCAACACTTTGATTGCCGCCGCGGCAACTTTCTTTTCTGTTTGCATGATTTCTAAAGTGCGTACTATGGTTTTCTAAACCATTCCTAGTTCTTTCGCTTCTTTTCCTTCTTTTCCTCCTTCTAAAGTACAGTCCCACAAAAGGTCTCCTACTTCATGCCATTCTGTGGAACTAAAGATTAATGACGGGTCCTTCATTTTCTCCCGTTTCCGAGGCCATTGGGCTAATACGTCTCGCTCCTTTACTTTTTGTCCTCTCTTAGAGAGTATACTAAAGAGACGAGTTGCCGTGTCAGTTTCCATCGCGGTCTTACCTTGGGCAGGGGCTTGATCGGCCGCTCAAGCTCTGGTCTCCGATGCCCTTTTGGCCACACCCGGAACCCTCCCGCCTCCAGCTCTCCGGCTCCCAAATCGGCTCACGTCCAATGCTTCGGAGTCTTCCCGCATTTAAGCAATCCACATTTAAGTGTCCATAGAGGGTCCCTTGTTCAGGTGCCACATGAAGAAGGGTCCCTTCGGAGAGCAGGCCAAGTAACAACCATCGCACCGATATGGCTACAAGTCATCCTCCCTTTATTGCTCCGGACAGCTCAATCTATACAGTTAAGCAGTGTCCCCGCGCCTGCCCCTTAACAGAGTTGGTCAGTTACAGGTTTACACGCGCCAGAGTTTTATTGGGTAGTGCCATTCAACTGTGCAGGCGGCTCTCGCCCCCCCTTCTCCCCCCGGCAAGGCTCTTCACAAAACAGCTGCACCTCCTCCTCTCTCCGTGCCCCAAGGCAGCTCCGAGGACAGAGCCTTTGTTTAGGCCTAAGCTGGGTTGTCCAAACCTTTAAAGGGATACAGCACCTCTGCTCCACAAGAAATTCCTCTACAGTTTGGTTTGGGTTTTTTTCCGTAGAAGGAAAATTCTCGTCAAAATTACTCTTGATTTAATCTTTTATGTAGACTACCGGGACTTGTTTTTTTAAGTAGCACTGGCCAATTAGATATTTTTGTTGAGTTCTTTTCCATTCTGTGCCATTTTTTGTTTTCAGCCTTCAAGATATTTGCCAAAAATTCCTTTTCATGCAAAATCAATCTGGATGCAGCAAACCAATTAATAATTCATAAGGTGTAAATGTCAAAAATAGTGTTTGTCTTTCCAGATGAGTCAGAACTTGTCTGTCTTGGAAAGTTGAAAATCAAAGAAAGATGAAAATCAAAGGACTGAATGTGAAGTGCTGCAATTTTGTGAGTATGACTCTACGATGGATGGATTTTTTTTCTGCTGGTAGAAAAGCAGCTTTGAAAATTAATTGATTTTATTTAGAAAGGGATCTGAGGAGAGCAGATTAAGCCCCATCCTTTCATTGTAATTAAGAGTGTTGGCATAGAACTGGCCAAGGCATTAGAGATGACCAGTTAGTGTATTTTTCTCAACTAATCACCACATGAGTTTGTGTTTCTCTAAGAGTGCTGTCTTTGGCATCAAAACGGATTTAGTTAAACTTGCTTCAGCTGAAGTGAAAGGAAGTTTCCATAGTTATGAGTAGGTCCTAATTGAGTTTTCTGTTGGTTGCTTCATCCCATCTCTTGTGTTGGCCCAGAATGGATGGAATTTGATTTTACTTTCTACTGTTATGAAAGGAAATAAGAACTTGTAAAGCAGAACTGAGATGCAAGAAAGGTTCAACAATATGCAAATATTTTTTTCACATGTGAATGTGAAAAAGTGCCTCGACATGCAGAGTAAACACACGTACATGATTCACTGATTAGACTGCATCATCCAAGGAGCATTCCATAGCATTAACAAATGAAAGCTTGTCTCTCGGGAAGAATGGTTGGATCTTATGGCACCTCTATTATTTTTGGTCTAAACTAGGTTTTAAAAATAGGACCATATTGCTCTGAGGCTGTCAGGGAAATCTCCTTCCTTTTTCACAAAAGTGCTGAAAAACATCTCGCATATGAGGCGAACCCACCACTGTCAGAAGAGGATATGACTGTTTTAGGCAGTAGGCATAATATGCCATACATCTGGGCTGTCTTAAGTATAGACAGGTAAATTATGAGTTGCTAGAGGGAAGGAAGACTTATTTACTCAAAGCAGAAGCAAGCTTAGATAAGTAATGTTGATCTTCAACATTTTATGCAGAAAAAGATCTTTTCCTTAGCCTTGTAAACTGCTACAAAAAGGGCACGTGACAGCAAAGTTTAGGTTTGCATGGTGGCAATGGGATTCTCTTACTAAAAAAGTCACGAATTCCTGATATCATAAGATACATAGCTGCTTATCTTTGTTTTGTAATGTTGTAATTCAAAATAATTTAAGTCAGGGTGATTTGTGACCTGTGATTTTCACAGGTGTCACATCCCTCCACAAAGGCCTGGATTGGCATGTTTCAGAATGGCTTCATTTTGATGGCCAAAACACTGCAATGCTTGAAGTAGAGTGTAGACCTTTTGGTGTTTTCTGAAGAGTATTGTGTTTTTTATTTAACTGTAAAGATGAGTGGAAGTAAGATACCTGAAAAGAAGATGAACAGGAATGAAAGAGTGGGGAGGTCCCCAACAGGAATTCTTAAAAACTGAGCAGAGACAAGTTCTGTGCTCTGGTATGTGTGAGTAACTGACTAAAGGCAGAAGAAATGTTAGGTGTTAGTGAACGAAGCCAGTATGTGCCATTTCCAGCTTCATTAGCCTACTGTATCCAGGATCCTCAGTTCTTCATCTGGACACACTGTGATACTGTGTATTGTTCCAGCCCAGAAGAAAATTCAACAAGTATTCCCAAAAAAACATACAGCCTAATTAACACCAGTGAGTTAAGGAGGTCGGTGTGGATTTAATGGTGTCCATCAGTTTATGTAGAATCAAATGTGACTACAGAGGGGAAAAGCCAGTATTGTTTTGAAGATGACAACCCCACCTGTTGCAGATTTACTGTCTCACAGGGAGAAAAAAATAAGGAAAAGGAACTACTTCTCTGCTGCTCTGATTTGAGGATAGTCTATTAATAAAAGCTGCTGGACAGTCGCTGGAAAATAAGCACTGCATGAGTCAGGTGCTTGTTCCTTCCCCTGGGGAGAGTTTGCTGTCCTGAGCAGGCTGGCAGAGTCTTGATGTTTTGCCTGTGGAAAGTTTCCTCAGCACTGACTGCCAAAGGTTCTGCTAGGTTTTGATCAGCAAAGTGCCTGCTTCAAATTGGTAACTCATTCAAACATTTCAGTGAAGTTCAAAACTGTCCTGGGCAGATGCCGAGCTTTGTGTTAGTATGTTCCTGGGGCTCTCTGCAATGCTGTGATGTCTGCGCTGGGGCATGAGGTGCTTTCAGTGACTGGAAATACCTGACTAGCTTGCAAAGGCAAAAAATGCAGTAACATATTTACTAGCCATACAGTTGTATGGCTTTTTAAAATTAAAGGCAAGAGTGTCTTGCTCCTCCATAATCCTGATGTAGAGGGATGATCTCTACAGGTACTTTAATGTGGAAAGCATTGGTACAGATTCTTACAAGTTTCAGAATATATTTAGAAAAGGAGCTACCCTGCTCTGTGCTATTCAGTGCTTAGCGTAAGAGACTAAATTGTATATCCTCCTTCTCAATATCACCATTAATCTCTGGACATGTGTGTTTGGGGCACATAAGGTCTAGAAAGCCTCAGCTCCAAGAGCCGGGGTTTTGGCTGTTGAGTTTCTTAATGCACATCCTAGATGTACTGTCAAGAAAGCAGCCAAGCATGCATGGGTTGAGTTTCTGACTGGGGCCTACTGGCTCCAGAATCCGTTTTAATAATAAAATAAGTTCTTAAGATAAAAACAGTTTGGAATGTGCATGGACTTAAATTTGAAAATATGTGCCAAACTGTAGGAGAAAATACAGTTATGTCCAAGGTGTGACCTTAGCTTTGGCTCTGTCAGGATAATTGCTGGTTTACTCCTCTCACCTTACGAGCAAGACCACTTCTCAAATGATACATTAAAATCAGCTATATGGGATTTCTAGCAATTTTTATATAAAGCAGGCAGACTTCCCAAGCAGATTTGGAGGGTTCTCTGGAGACATGCAGACATAGTGTTGTTATATCTTGTTCACTTGCATTCTGTGAAGGACTTTTTATCTCTCTTCTTGCACAGCACATTGGAGCAAGAGACTTTTGAAAATTTAATGAAGCTGCAATAAAACAGCTCATTCTAGTTCCTTATTTTTCTCATCTGTGTTTGCAAACTAACCACATTTTTGTCCAGAGAAACTTACTGATCTACAAGACCTTAAACAGATTCACTGCTGTAAGCTTTCTTTTTCTTTCCTGATTTCTTCCTATATTTCCTTCAAACCTTTACAAAATATTATTGTATTTTTTTGAAACGGCATGTTCATTTTCTTGCAATAAAATAAAAGTTGGGAAGGTAGATTAAGCTGCTGGGGAGAAGCCATGCACATCTAATGAACTTTTTGTTAAAGAATGACGACCAGATCAGGGATATGAATAACAACGCTGTGGACATTTAAGCCAGAGTTGAACCCTGCCTGAATCTTAGGGCTTCTGAGAGCATGTGAAGGAGTGGGTAGCAAAGAGCCAGCAAGAGGCAAGAGTGGGACCAGGTGTTGACTTTGCATGCCATAGAATCACAGAATCATAGAATGGCCTGGGCTGGAAGGGACCTCAGAGGTCATTTTAATCCAACCTCCCTGTTGTGAGCAGGGACGCCATGATTTAGGAGTTCTCATAGCATTACACTGAGGTCTTACAGAAGAGTGTATGAGGAAGATTACGACTCTTATTTTTTTGTCTGTTCTTTAATGCAATGTCATACAAGTAGCGACGGTTAGACAGCATACTGTGGCTTGTCACTGTCAGAAGTCAGCAGTTGGTTGGAGTGTCCATTTTCTGGCTTAAAGTCTCCACTGATGCCTTTTGAGAATGACAGGATTTGTGGTTATAGATTTAAGATGTGCAATGTTGAAACTCGGCAGTGTGACAGTGGCAGATGAGCTACTATCAGCTTGCTCCTTAGTATTCCAGGCCACAGCTGAGAGTGCTTTGAAGTGTTGTTGCCCCTTATTTTCTTGCATGGGCTTGTCTTGGAGGTTATCTTCTGTACATTGAAGAAGAACATAATAGCCATGTCTGTCTGCCGTATGCTATGCTGTGGGGAAATCATGACGGAAAGATACAGGAACTCAGTTGTATCCTGTCATAGGTCAGCTTACCTCCCTGACAAAAAAGTCCAGGCATGAGTGGGAGGGAGAGAGGAAAGAAAAGAAGAAAAAATTAGATCAAAAATATAGTTACAGCAACTTTGTTTCCTGCCACAACCCTTCCCAGCCTGTACTAACAGGGAAAACTGCAGTGCATTCTTCTGCAACTATTTCTCTTCCCACGTGTCTGCTGCAAAGTGACCAGGAGCGAGGAAAAAGTGACTTTTGACTCTTTTTCTGTGCCATCCTTTGACATGTGAGGAATTTCTGGCAGGGCTCATGAGTCTAGTTTCCTCTGCACCATCTCAATGTCACCAAGGAGCTGGACTTAAACAATTAATTCATTGTGACTGTGATTGTGGCTCCTTGGCTCTCCTGAAATAATGTGTTTGGTTTGCAGGCTGGAAAAGTTGGGGTTTGTTCTAATACCTCATTTATTTTTAAACACGGGTGATGCCATTAACTACAGCTCTAACAGCTCTACAGTTCTAACTAACAACATAGTATGGCTCTTAGTTCTTAAACATAATATTTAAAAGGTAGATAAATCAGTTCACAAAAGCAGGAAGTGTTTTTGTAATATTAAAGGTCTTGCAAGCAAGCAATGCATAATGAAGACTTCAAAAAATTTCTCTGGAACTTCTTGTCTCCTGAGGCCTTTTGCAAATAACAATGGAGATGATCTGGTTGTTGATAGGAGATATTCACTGATGTATGTGCTATATGCACATACTCAGCAGCAAGAAGACATTCTGCAGATCAAATTCTGATGATGTAGGGTATTTTGCTTATTTAATTTATCTTAAATATTCAGAGGTCGTTTATTTAACCAAGCTGCTTTTTTTTAAAAAAAAAAAAAAAAAAATCCAGTGTTTTTAGAGCATGTAATCCCAAATATTAAGAAAACTTTACAGAATCAGGATATTTTAAAAATGAATAATTCTGTATCCTTTTTTTCCTCTTCTGATTTGTCTTGACCTCAGGGTTTAAATTTTTGAATTGTCTTGACTTCAGGGTTTAAATTTTTGGTTCCTTTAAGGGTGAAAGCTAATATTTTCCTATATCCACATGGTTATAAAACTGAGGAATTTTTAGGAGAAAACAACACATAGGAGGAGACAGATGATAGTCATTGCAAAGACCTGGTAATAATTCCTCCAGGATATTTTTCGTTCTTACAACTTGCCTCCACTGGGAGCTGTTCCAGTTTAAAATGTGTGCCAGATCTTTGACAGATGCGTGGTTGTGCCCCTCCCTCTTGCTTTCAGACTGAGCAATGCAGCAGCTGAACTGAGCTCCTGAAGCTATGTCTCAGGGAAAGTCATACGGTGCAAAAGGCATGGGTCTGCACAACAAAACAATTGGTGCAGAGAACACAGTGTCCCTCAGTGGCGGTTTATGATTTATTCATAGTTTGATTTTATTCTAACTCTGGTCTGGTCCTGTGGACTGAATACCTGCACATCAGGTGAGCTCTTGGAGAGAAATTTCTGCTTCAGCTTCACTCAAGGGGAATCCAGTTCACATGCTACAAGACTGGTCTGCAATCTAAATCACAGTGGAGTAAGTGGGGGTGACTATGAGATTTCTTTTAAAAACTTAATTCCTGGTTTGCACTGAAATCTTAATGCACCTGTCATCTGGAAAAGGTACTTGGGAGTTGCTAAGCATTAATTTTTTCAATTTATTTGCATTACTTAACATACTTTCACAAGCCAAATGCCTGTAAAAACTGCAGGAAATAATCCAAGTCCAGGAGGGCTTTTCTGTGTCATATGAATATTTAAAGTCTTGTTTTCACACAGCTGTAAAAAACTCTCTGTTAAGATGATGAGTTGACTTGAGCATTAAATTTAGTAAATCGCTTGGCTACTGCTAACTTCCTTTGCAAGCAAGAGTGTAGGTAGATAAAAGAATAAAAGTAACATAATCCGCAGGGGAAAGAAATCATATAGATTTATGGACAGAGAAGGCTGTATTTTAAGAAACAGTGTAATAGTGAACAGATGTGGCAGAGCAGGTTTCTCTACCTTGAGCATAATTTAAAAAATGAGATTATATCTTCTGAGGCACGGACCTACATGGGGACAGTTACAGACCCATGAAATACTAAGAGCCCACTGACTCCTGAAAACAGCATGCCTTGCTGTCATCTCTGGTTATCTCAAGATAACATTGCTGTCTTGCCTTTGAAGAGTGTCATCTTCAGCAGATCTGACGTAGTGAGTGCCACACTACGGCACTGATCATTTGCTTCTCCAAGGTTTGGATCATGCAGACTCAAGAGGCTGGTGGGGAACCACTTCTGTGCTCTTTTGTGAGCTCTGGTATCTGCTTTAGTTGGCCGAGAAAGTAAAGGATCCTTAACCACTACTTTTTTGTGCTCCAGGAGAAAAGCTGGGCAATAGATATTCCTAGTAACTAAGGGATCCCCACAGGCAGTGCAAGCTTCGTTGTGAATTCCTCTTCCTGTTTTGCATCACTTCTGGCTCACAAATATGCCGGAGCTGTGACACTGAAAAATGAGCTGCAGACTGCTGAGGGAACTCTGTGAATTCCTGATATCTTGTTATGCCATGAGAATGGCTATTGTAAATGTGGCCCAGAGGGGAAATGCCCATTCACAGAATCACAGAATGTTAGAGGTTGGAAGGGACCTCAAAGGTCATCTAGTCCAACCCCGCCACCAGAGCAGGACCACCTACAGTAGAGCGCCCAGGAACACGTCCAGGCGGGTTTTGAATGTTCATCTATTTTTTAATCACTGTTACGCATCTCTTGTTTATCACTGATGTGAGCCATTGTTCTCATGCAACCAGAGCCCAGTGAGAAACATGGAGCATGATCTTGCTTTATCCCGGTCTTGCTGCAGAGGTGTATTGTGCAATTCCCGACTCCTTAAGATTGTCAAAGTGTACTCTGGTGAATAATGGTACTGCCATACCTGTTCCTTGTCAGTAATTTGTAATAAATTGTTTCAAAACTATGCTTTTCAACTGGAGATAGACCTACTATTTCTCTATGAGATGACATCTGAGATTTTGCCATTGATCAAGTATTCTGTGAGGCTGAAAGACCCAATGGGTTTAATCCACACTCAGTAAGAAAGCTCCTTGTATGAACTGGAATGTCTTAAGTGACTACAGGAAGTTCCTGGACTCTGCATGCCTCTAAAGAGTCAAGAGCACAAGGCCTTCTGGCCTCTGGAGTCTTAGTCTTTCCACATATTTTCAGTCAAGCAATGCACTTGAAAGTCACATGGCATGAATTTTAACTACCTTCCTGTCAAAGTTTAGGGCCTGGCCAGCCACTAAACTTTGACAGATGCTCTCTGTGATCCCCTCATCACCCTCCCAGGGGAGGATAAGAGGAAAACATGGGAGAGAGATCTTGTGGTTGAAAAAAATCTTGAAGCACTTTAATGAAAAAAGAAAAAATACTAACAATAACAAAGACATACAGATATTTATACAAGTATGCAAATAAGCTCAAAGATACAAGATCATACGTTCATACAAGGCCCACACCTTCCGGATGACAATGAGGTCCCAAGCAGAAAAAAACCTCCCAGACTAGACCCAGGAGCAGATGGGAGTGCCTGAGCACAGAATCCTTATGACAGTCCAAAAACCCCTAAGCTTTTTCCATTGAACAGTGCTTCTCTGCAGTGTGAAAATGGGAGACAGGAACACCAGCAACACAGGGAGAGATGATGAGCAGCACATCACAACCCGCCACCACAGCAGGCACTCAAGGCCCCAGGGCTTTTCTCAGGAGCCCTTTGATACTGAGCACCACGGGGCGGGACACTGTGATTGGCCCATTGGGGTCACCTGACCCATCCACTCCTCCCCATAGGCACCGCTGCCCCTCCTCCCCCACTGCGATTGCGACCTGTGCCGGGAGCTCCAGAGAACTTTTGTCCTGGTGCTCTCCAACCAGAACACTTCCCATCCTTCATTTGCATTGCAACTAACCGGTGTGGCAGAAGAAAGACAGGAACATCCTGTGTATTTATGTTATTTTTAAATTCTTGTTTTAAACTTCTTTGAAGAGTAAAATTTAGATTAAGAGCATTTATTTGGAGGGGTAACTTCTGCATTGAGAATGAGTTGATCGTCATTCATATTTTTAAAAATTGTGGCAACTGACAACTACTTCTCATGACTAATACTTTAATAGTTTTGTTAATGTGTCTGGTGGAAACTAGTCTCTTTTTAAACAGATTGAGGTACTTCCTATTTAATCATAGGTTTGCTCAAAACATGGAGTTTGAAGTCTTTTCCACAGGGATACTCCCTGAATTTACTTTTTTGTGTGGACTTTCTTATCTTGCTAGACATTTTTTCCATGCAAAAGCTACGTGTCAGCTAGCGATCAATTTTTGTTCTGGGTGAAGCAGTGGGAGATGTCTCATAGCACCCCTAAGGTATGTCTGTCAGCTGTGGGGCTTGGAGAAAGCCTAGGTAGTTAGATTATGGTTTACAGTATTTACTACAATGAAAGGAAGAAGTTGTTCCTTGGCGTCCTGGTTTGAGCTAAACAGAACCAATTCTGTTCAGTGATTTTTTTTTCAACTAAGCCTCTTCTAAGAGGCTTCACTTTCTGAAGCTAGCAGCGTGGTTTTTGCAGCCAGTGTCTGCTTCTAGAAGTGGTAATGCCCGGTGTTTACGGTTACTGCCAGAGACTGGGATGCAGAAAGGCTCTTGCCTGTGTTTGCTCCCATAGCGACCAAGATCACTGCTAAACCTTGTGAAACACTTTGGGAGTGCCATGAAGTAAAAGGGCCACTATGAAGTAAAAAGATTGCACCTACAGGGAGAAGCGGAGAGGACAGGTGACCCAAAACTGACCAACAAAGTGTTCTATTCCATGTATGTCGTATTTGTATAAAACTGAGGGATCATGGGGGTTCTCCATAGGTAGCCAGTGTCTGACAAGGACTCTGTTCTTCTGCCCTGAATGCCAATCCTGGGTTCCTGTATCCAGATCCTGTCCACCATTGGAGCAGGCAAGGGCGTTGGGTTTGATATTAGTTTTGTATATTTGTATATGCTTGATTATTTCCATTATATTCATTATTTCCTTATTTTTACTATTATTGTTTTATTAACAACTAGTGAAGCAGTGCCAGTATGCAATTTTAACCTTTATACCTACCCACAAATGTATTGTTCCTGATCTTCAAACTGGACTCGATGATCTTGAAGGTCTCTTCCAGCTGAAACTATTCTATGATTCTATGATTTCAGAAGGTTTGAAAGACTGCTGATGAGAGAGCAGTTTGAACAGACAGTATTGCGTGTTTTTACCGTGCAATTTTTGGGAGCATTTTCTATTTTGTTTGTGTGTTTTGTTATGACTTTGAAGAAGATAAACTGATTTTTAGCGTCAGAACTTCTTCTAATGCATGTGATGTCTAAATGGTACTCTACAAATAATTTTGAGAACAAAAAAAGGTGAAATTCAGTAGAAAAAATGATCTTTATTTTTTCTTCTTTTTATTTTAACACACCATCAACATTCAGCACTACGGAAGAAGCTAAAGGAAAACTTGTTTTAAAAAAAACCTAATAATAGTTTGCTACACTGCCCCGAAAGGATTAAAAAGACACATTGCTACTGCCAATTCCCTGAATATTGTTAAACATGCTGTTGTTCTTGATCTGTTATCTTTCATATCTGTGCTCCTTAGAGACAGATTTTCAGTTTCAATTGTTTGGCTTCTGTGCTTTCATTGAGACATGAGAATAGAATAGAATGGTCATACCGATAAAATATATAGGCAGCTAATAATTTCTGTGGATCGGTTAGGTATCTTGTGTTTGATTTAGTCTGTATTTTACTATTGGTGGTACTGACTCTCAGAGCTCGACATATATTGAAACCTGAACATACTGATGAGTGGGGTGAAGAAACTGTTAACAATGCTCTAATTCCTTTTATTTACGTGATGGGAGATTTGTATTACTGTAATAAAATGATACATGTATGGGAGTAACTGCAGCAAATACACTATTTTATTATTTATCTCATTATATGTCTCTCTGGTTTTATAGAGTCATTGTGATCTCTGCAGTCTTGCTTGATAGGAGCATGTGGATGTCAGAACTTTCAAGTCTCTGCAGATCTTTTGAAGCTTTCAGAAAGCCCTTTTTGTTCCGGAGTGTATTCATATGAAGTAGATGGATTTTATTTTTTTTTCTGTAAATCTTTCTACATCGAATGTCAGCTCTGTGGTGTACTTTACTGTCATGCTGAAGAAAGGATGCTTATCATGCATATTTACTTATGCAAATAGCTTTCATGAGAGCTCTGTTCCTTCTGTTTACTTGTGTTTCCTATTTCTGTGCATAAGACTGAATGGCATTGCTGAGTAGCATTGCAAGTGATCTTGATTCTTTAATATGAACTAATCACTTGCAAAGAATTGTCCAAGCAGTGGATTTCAGCCTGAATAACCTGTGTGGTATTTTTCCAGTGCAGTGTTCAAGTGAGCTGCACACAGAGGTCCAGGAGGGCATGTGTCTAGGTAACAATGCAGAGATTGCTTTGCCCTGAGGCTGCTATAGCTCATTCTGCAAATAACTGTAAGAGTAGGTGTATCCCAGTGGTATCCTACTTACAGCCAGTCCTCTACCTGTGTCCTTGATGCTGTGAGGACAAAACCAGACAAAACCAGAGCATGACAGACACTTCCTTTAGACACCCTTCTTGACACTTCCTTTATACAATGCTAACTTGGTATGCACAGTTTCACAGCTCAGTTGCTTGAGTGACATCATTAAAAATATCTGTGCCATTGAGACTAACCCAGTTCTGTCTATTTTCAGATGCCTTGGCAGTTTGCTGCCTTTGGGTTGATGCTGTGTGTGGCAATTACACTTCCTCTGTTCTGGTCCTGGTCATTTCTCAGGAGCTATGAAGCTTTTAGGAGCAATATGAATACATTACTTGTACTTGCTTTTTTACACTACAAATGTATTTGTTTTTATAGCAGTTCTTCTGCCCACATAGTCCTCATCTTTCCTGCTAATTTCACCTCTTCATGCTCTGTGGAAAGGCCTATGAGTCACTTTCTGCTTCTCTCCATTTGGAGATGGATTTAAAATTCTTGAATCCAATTAGTCTCGCCGTAGACATGCAAGCCTTTTTTTATCTCATATTCTTCTGCTGTACTTGTTCTTGTGGAACTAGCAGTGAAATTACTGCAATGCATCCCTTGTTCACAGATCTCTGTATTGTTATGTATCAAGCACTCACAACCGTGAACATGTGGACATTAAACTCAGACAAAGCAGATACGAGCTTTTTTTTTATGTGTCTCTTTTTTTTTGTGTGTCACCATAGGAGATATTTAGATGTATACATTCTACCTCTGGTGATGTGCAGTACCTCTTTGGGTATTTGACTTTAGAATGAAGTGATAGGTCAGAGGAAGTGACAAGCTACTGCTACCATCTGACCAGTGCAAAATATCTAAAAATAATGCTTCCAGTGTGTATATGTCTGCTGCAAAGGCAGACCAAAGGACCAAATGTGGATACTAGAAGAAAAGACATTAGCAAGCTTTTTGAAGCATGCTTAAGCAGAGCAGTATCCTGTTGCAAATTAAGGAATGAAAGTGGCCTCTGAAGTGGTGATTAATATTTTATGTTGCATATCCAAGTTGCAAATGATGGTAGTTTAATGAGACAAGCAGTACTATTTTGATATATATCATAATCAGCTGTGAACATTGAAAAATCCTGAGATGATCCATTATGATATGGAGAGGATGGATTAAAAGCATGAGTTTAAAAAAAATTGTTCTGGACTGGCTTTGAATTCTTGATTTGAAGTTCTGGGTGTTCGTGTTTCCAAACCTTCCAACAAGTGCAGGAGCCAAATAATTTGATTAAAGACCATGAAGTAGACATTTCCAAGTAACGATTTGCATCATAAGTTACAGAGTTTTTAGAAGAATCACAGAATGTTACGGATTGGAAGGGACTTCAGATACTAGATCAAGTTGCAAGATTTCAGAGTAATAAAAGCTCAGAAATTTCAAAGTCAGTGAAGTGAATTTTCCCCATAGAGTAAATATAGTCTACAGCCTTTTAGTTCCATCTTTGGTGTTAGGATAATATCTTTCCTAACAGGTGACCTCAGCCACTCCTCTTAAGTTTTGCCCTTGAGGCCTTTCACCATCTTGGTCACTCTCCTCTGCGCACACTGTAGCAGTCTGATGTCCTTCTTAAATGGGGGCACCCAAAACTGCACACAGTACTCAAGGTGGAGCTGACCAGTGCAGCGTGGAGTGAGACAGTCACCTACTCACCTGGACAGTGATGCTGGGCCTGATGCACCCCAGGGCACAGTTGACCCTTTCAGCTGGCAGGGTGTGCTGTTGGCTCATACTCAAGTCGTCACAAACCCAGACCTCCATATCTCTTTCTGTGGAGCTGCTCTCCTGCCTCTTGTCGCCCAGTTTTTATGTATAACCAGGATTACGCTATCCCAGATGCAGAATCCTGTACTTGCTCTTGGTAAATTTCATATGGTTGGTGATTGCCCAGCTCTGATCCATATGTCTCTGTAAGGCCTCTCTACCCTCAAGGGAGCCGACTGCTCCTTCTAGTTTAGTATTATCGGAAAAACTTACTTAATATACATTTGATTCCTATGTCCAGATGATTTATAAAAACAATAAATAGCACTGGTCCTAATACTGAGCCCTGGGGAACTCCACTGGTGACTGGCCACCAACCTGATGTGACCCCATTTACTGTAACCCTTTGAGCCTGACCCAGCAGGCAATTAGTCACCCCATGTATTATTAGACTTGTCTGTCTGTGTGCTGGACATTTTGTCTGCAAGGATACTGAGAGAGACTGTATCAAAATCATGGATAATGGATACTTTAAGTACTACACATTCTCTCCATTACATACATTTTTAACTATGTTCCTAATAGCACAGCACAAAACTTCTCTAACCAGTCCTTAAGACTGTCAAGAAGTATTCCTGAACCCTCTATAAAGTTTGTATTAAATCTCACTTCCTCCAGTTCTACTTTGCAGAGATGACTCACCTGTGCTGGGTGATATCTTTACTCCAGTGAAACAGTTTTTAAAATAAACAGCAACATTGTAACTCTGTTCTTCTGCACTAAGTAGAGGGAGTCAGCTCTGCATAAATTTCAGAAAATGAGTTCTGCACATCAAGAGTCTCTGCCTGGCGGGTGTTGTGCAGTGGCAGTGGGAAAGGAAAGGCTCTAGCTAAATGAGGATCACTGTACAAAGATGAACATAGGCACAGGGATAGATCAAGCTGCAGACCAATATTTATATATGACCCCGGGAAACACATGTGACGTTTAATCACAGAATCCCTTTGGTTGGAAGAGACCTTTAAGATCATCAAGTCCAAGCATTACCCTAGCACTGCCTGATCACCAGTAAACCATGTCTGTAAGCACCAGATCAACACATTGTTTATATACCTCATAACAGTTAATACAGCAATTGTGAAGCACATGCAAGTAAAACCAACTATACAAGAAAAAAATCCTTTGCCACTTCTGTGCAAACACCTTCTTTTGCCAGAGGTCTGGAAGTCAGGATTCAAACCAGTTCCCAGCCAACTCTTAGAAAGTTGTGTCATGTAGCACCACTCACAGAGGCCAAAAATCCTGAAGCAGTGAGTTATGGATAGCTTGGAGGATAGACCAGGCTGTTGAAGGCTGCTCAAGGGTACAGTTTCTACGTATATCTTGGAGATCAACCCAAATCTCCAGGTTGCTGGAGAGGATGCAGGACCTGGTCTTCAGGCACTGTGCAGGTGATGAAAATGTGCTTAATGAAAGAGTTGTGTTTCCAGATCTTTCATCTAGGTTCAAGGGGGTTTTTTTTAAGGCTGGAAAGACAGATTTTGATATGTTGAAGTAAAAACGAGATTGTGAGATAGGGATTTGTACATAACATACGAAACATTTGTGTATAGGCTTCAAATTCAGTGTTTGGGTTTTTTGCTGGCGATGCCACTGGATGATCTGTCCTGTGGAGATTGTTCTTGCTAATAAGTAGTCACATGATACAGGAGTAACCCTTTAATGCCACCTATAGAACAGAGCAATTTTTGCTGAGAAGTACAAATTTTCACAAAGTTTTTGCCACCTGTTGATAGACTGCAACATTTATCTGGTTTTGCCACGTGTTGATAGACTGCAACATTTATCTATAGGTCGTAGAGGATGTAGACAGAAAGTCATAAATGTTTGGTTTGGACACAGAAGTTTCAGTCTGCATTTGCAAGCATTTTTTTAAGCCAGCGTTTCATTGATTGCTATTCTTTCTTAAGCAGCTTCAGTTTCTTGGAGCAGAAGAGGTTATTTAGAAGTGAAAGGCTCTGAAAGCAAGAAAGACATTCCAGAACACTGCAACCCACAACCTACTTGTGAGCAAGTACAGTACAGCGTTGTAAGAGCAAGGGAGCACACCTAGTGAGAAATTCTGTCCCCCTCTTTCACAAAGGCAGAGAGGACCACATTCTCTGGGGCTTTCACTGAAGCCCTGATGCTGCTTCTGTCTGCAAAGTCAGTTTTGATTCAGATGGCTAAGTGAGGACATCTTCAACATCAGGGATGCGACTGGGAGCGCAATTGCTGATTGGGGAATAAAAGGAGAAGGCTTTTGTGGAGTACCACTCTGGAAAACAGTGTTGAGGAGAAAAAAAACAGATTGAAGATGAGTGTAACAATGAGGATTAGTGGGTGGGACTGGTAGATGCAGCCTCACTATTGTTTAAACCAAATAAAAATGTTTATTACCCTTCTTCTCAGGACTTCCTGCAGAAGCTCTCTAGTTGTTCAAGTCTGAGAATTGGAGATTTAATTTAAAAAAAAAAAGAGAGATATTGAATAAATCCTTTCATATAAATAACAACTTTTTTTTTTTTTTTTTTGTGGGATCATTAAAAAGACCTGAAAATTTAAGTTTCTGTTATCAGCTGTCTAAAAGGGAGAAACAAAAACATTCAAAACACAATACTGGAGTTAAACATTACACATTTTTAGAATTGGTGTGAGGGAGGAAAGATGCTGATGTATTTTCAGATGGGCATGCAGTCTATAGGAAATAATGACACACCACAATAATCTGCATCATGTTCACACAAGTAACTGTAGGACATGCTGGTAAACAATTAGTTAAGAAATGAGTCATATGTGGTAATACACAAATACTTTTGTCTGCTCAGTCCAAATTACATTGAGGATGATCAGTCTTTCAGTCTTGTTTTGTGTGATGAGAACATCTTTGTGATGCATTGATGGCTGAAGTTCTGACACATCTCAGGCTCTGACACAGTCAGCGATGCTCATTGTCAAAGTGGCACAGCAAGCTAAGCCACGGCAACTATTTTATTGTGTGCTTTTAGTCTGCAGCAAGCACAAATCCAACTTAATTTAGTAAATAATTCAAACTGGTTTTGAGCACTAACCTCTGCAGAATCCAACACTGTCAAACAGGATTATTCATTGTTCAAGGCTTTTTAATCATGCTATCTTTTCTTAGTTTTTCTGCCTTGCAGACTACGTGGAGGCCTGCAAACGGAATCCAAAGAAAGAGGATCTGTGTGGGAGATTCAAGATAGTTGCATTTTGTAGGAACAGCATATCTGATTAAGATAGAAAGGGAAATGATTTGCAGGGTATTTTGGAAGTTCAGCAGCATCAATAAAATAATAACTTTGTAATTTAACTTCATATAGAAAAGTCCATGACATGTTCAAAATACCCTGATCTCAGTACACATGCTTGAGATGTAGGTACTTGCTATGCCAAGTAGAAAAATTATCAGTGAACTAAGGCTTAAATGAGTTCTTATTTATTTCAGTCCACACAGAGGAAAAGAGGTTACTCCATTTGTCAAGGGAGTCTTCAAATGAGACAGTAAAAATAAGTACATTGGTTTGTTGGCTTTATGGATGGGGCTATGTAAATGTGTTTATTCTGAGCTTTGGCAATTCAGGAATCACAGAAGATATTCGACTGGCAGGCCAGCACTGACCTCAAATTTGCGTCAGTATGTTAATGATGCCTGTTTGCGGCACATTAAAAAGTCACGTTTCTTCTAGGCTTTCCCAGAACACCACTGATTTGAAAATGGATTCCTCCACCATTCTTTCCTCTGTGCTTACGCGCACAGAGATCTGTGACATTGGAACAGTGATGCCTGTTTTGGCACTTTCAATGAAGTCTGTGGTTTCCAGTGTAGAGCATGCTTATGTGTTGGTGTCCCAGACTGTATTGATCTCCATAAAGGGAGCTGCACTTACACGCAGTTCTTCTCATTTATTTTAACCTAAGAAAAAAACTTTCTTTGGAGAAGCTTGACTACAATCTACTTTTACCTTTCTTTCAGCAGACCACTATTTAGTTTACATCCCTTTTCCATTCAGAAATATTCTGAATGTCCTCTACAGGAGAGAGACTGAAGGAAATCTTGGCTTGTATTTCTGTGCTCCATCTTTCCTTTGAACTCTCCTGATTCTAGTCTTGAAGAGGCATTAAAAAAATACTCATATGCAGGAATTAACACATGCTAAGAGAATAAAAGAAGTTCAGGCTCTTTGAGAAGTCTGTCTTGGCATAATCGTGTTGCAATAAGCTGTTGGAAGACAAATCTGATACTGCTTGTGTATCTGTTTTGATGATGTATAAATACACAAGCATTCACAGGAGGTATCTATGAAATCTGCTTTTCTCTAAAAGCATGTACTAGTAACCTTGTTGGAATAAACTTGTCATGGTGATAACATGCAATAGTAGTATTATCATTTAAGATTAATTCTTACCATGATGGTGAAGTCCAATGAAACTCAATAGTAATCTGATTTCCTTCTATCAATGTGATAGTCACAGTTTGGTTCTTTAGTCTTTTTGTAGTACCTTCCGCAGAGCTCATTTTCATTTTTGATGGAATTATATAAATTTTTCATACATAAGTACACAAAGGAATAGTTTGCTTCTAACAACAAAACTAATTTGTACTGTTGAACTAGTGGAAAATAGTCACTGTTTTCAGCAGCAGATAAAAGATTTGTTGTTTTTTTTTATTCTGCTGAAGGTTTTATGTTTTAAAAATAGCGCCATCAGTTGCCTACTGGATGAACAAAGTGATCTATATTTCCAGTGATGACAAACACTTCTTTCAGTTGGGAAATCCAGAGCTTCAATCGAGTAATAGTGGGTGTAGTTTTTATTAATTTTCACTTTTGCTGATTAGTTGGGGAAAAAATTGAAACAAAAATTTGGTTAATTTTTAATCCTCATCTTTTCTTGTCTGGAAGGCAACCACAGGGGGATATGGAAGCTGGGAATAGCATTGTCATAGCCAGACCAAAGACTCTACAGAGTTCTTCTAACAGCAGTATGGTTTAGCTTTTAGCATTACCTCTCACTAGGACGGAGGTGAAACGATGATGTAATAAAAAAGGGAGGAGGATGTTCTGAGTGCTTATGTTATATATATGTACTTATCAGTGCTGCATAAGGAGGAGTTCACAACAGCTTAGGCTCTGACTTGCCACTGTGTGGCATCTGGCTTACAGGTGAGCTGGAGGCAGTGATGTGTTGGACATGTATACCAGGTTTTCTTTGCTGAAAGTGTTCGGGGACCTTTAAAGCAAGTTGGGTGATACCAGTGGTAAGAGTGCCTCTATCATTCTAGATCCTGCTAAATCTCTCTGACACAGAAAAGTTGTCATTAGGACTTATAAAAAGTTAATAACCAGGAGTGTTATGCTACTGAAATTAATTTTTAGACTGCTGATGTGATGAGGTGTAAGAGACAGCAGTGAGATTTTCACACTTTTGGAAGTCCCATACTCGTACATATTGTGCAAGGTACCTAGATTGTAGATGGCACCTAGAAAAACACCCATGTGGCTCAACATGATCATGTATGGTATCTTAGGATAATTCAGAGTTAAGCTTAGGCTGTACTTCTGAAAGACTTTGAGCTCCATCTGTGAAGTCTTTGTTCAATTTGTCAGCAGTATGTCCGCTGTCATTGCAGTTCATTACAAGATCAAAGTAATCTGGGATCATCATTTGACTTATTGCTTGTGACAGGAGCCAGAAAATGGAAAAGATTTTGTTACTGTCATGCAGGGCTTGATCCCTTCTGTAACTGAAAGTGGTGAGGAAAATTGCAGTTTTCTTCAGTGATGGCTAAAATAGTCCTAGACTGAGTGTGGACTGGTTAGGAATGAAAGAATTTTTATTTCGTTACCAGCTTCCCCAGGCATCTCATGCAATGGTCTGTCTATTGTAACTGGAGAGTCTGGTAGTGCAGCCACACACTGTGGGGATCTGAATAACCACTGATAGCTGGAAAATGGCTTAGAGACAAAGTTAACTTAGCTTGCATTTTGTTAATTTTAAAATGTGTCCTAATATTTTGTATATTCTCTGTGCTGACTAGAAGAGTGGCTATCACTTTGAGTAGTGGTGTGAACTGAGACTGCCTGAGGGGAACTGTGACATTGTCAGTGTAAGTGTATTGTTCAATATTATTTTCCATTTAAACCTCACACTCTTGCAAAGGAATACAAAGTTAATAACACTTTGCTGTTTGGACGTTAAATTTTAAGGGTACAGAGGACACAGCTGCAATTTCTTATGCTTGCTATTCCTCCACCTTCTCACTATTTATAGTGATAGCTTCTGTGATATTCTGTGATAGCTTCTGTGATATTTCTGTGATAGCTTGGAAGCAGAAGCACTTGGGAATTTGCAGTCAGATAAACACTGGTTCCCACAAGGATTCACCAAGGAAAAAGGAGATCTCTGCCATACTTTGCATCTCTCTGCACTTCTATCTATAAATGAATGAACTTCACATTGAATACCATGTCTTGAAATGAAAAGTTCACATTTTCAGTGTAAAGTAATCAGTGAATTTTCATGTGCATATAAACGGAGGAAGACTTGTTACAGTCTCAGACAGAGACCTTGGCTCTGGGTGCTGTTTATACAGTGATTGCTATTGTGTCTGACTGTTGGTTGCTAAATGAAGAACATCCATGACTAAAAGTGTAACATGGTTCAGGTTAATCTTGGATCTGAAGGCTCCCAGGTCGGGGTTATGGCTGGTTTACAAGCTGCAGAGATAGAGGAAAGGAAGTAGCCACCATTAGTAGATAAGAGCTGAATCATTCTGTCTATCCCTTAGAAAAAAAAAGCTTCAACTCTTTTTATTAGTGGTTGGTTCAAACAGGGATAAACCTTGGGACAGTGACAGCAGAAAAAGTTCACCATTGTTTTTTAAGAGACACAAGTCACTTAGTTCTTGATGAGCTTCAGTCAGAACTTTTTTGCAGTAGAACGTTTGTCACTGTTCTCATCTCCAGTCAAATACGCTGTTGAGGCTATGTCAGTAGCAGTAATTAACACATTCTGTCCTGTTAGGAGTGAAAGCAATTGTGCTGAACTCTTTTAAATTGATTCTTCAAAGAACCTCATTGGTTGTTTGCATCAGCCTGGTCTTAGGGTGTAAAGCAACATGGCAGCCTAGGAGCTCCGGCAGTTTTTAGGAAAATTTTAAAGATGGCACTTTTGATGCCTGCAATGCCTGTTCTTGCAGTTTATCTCTTGTGTCTTGCACTGTGAACACCTCCTTTGCCTGTCTTTGGTGTGGTGTAGGGTGGCTTGAGGTAGGAGGCTGATCATTGTGGAGCAGTGCTGGGTCCCCCCACACAGAACCCTGCCCTGTGGGAGCCATTGGGATTGGAACCCGAGCCCTGGGCAGGCATCTGGTAGCTGCTTAGTGACTTCATTGCAGCATTGGGTCAGACCCTCTCTTAAAAAATTTCAGTAACCGTCAGTTAATTAAAGTGCTGAGGGAGGAGGGAAGCAAGGTAAAGCCACGCTTTACCCCATGTCTATCCTTTTGTAGTTGATGTAAGAGTATTAAAGTGCTTACATAATGCCGTTCTTGCAGTGTCCCAGGGCAGCAGATCGCGTGCCAGAGTTCACCTGATCAGAGAAGTTGCGGCGTATGAGCCCTTGCCGCATAGTCTTGCTCCCTACTCCCCTGAACTGATTTATTGCCAGCTCATAAAGCAGCACAAGCTACTTTTATTTGCCTGATAGGAAGTAAGACTGTACTTAGTCACGGGGTATGATAAGCTCTGTATGGCTTATCCGTAGGTTACATAAAGTTCTGCATGCACAGGCTGGGGGCTAATTTGGACTTGCACTGGTTGTGCTGGGCTTGTGCTGTGGCACCATTGCCATGGCCTGTATTTATCCATTTATTTAGAAACAAATATTCCATTTCATCTGGCCGTTTATAAAGGGTGTTAAGGACAAATCTTAAGGCATTTAGAATACCGTCCTATTCATCGTTGTAATTTTTTTTTTTAATGTGAGTGCTGCATACCTGGAAAGTGACAAGATGATACCATGACATAGGTGCTGTTGATGTTTTGCCATTTCTAAACTTTCATGTATGTTAGTGAGGCCTGGATTTTGCCTGAAAAGTCTCAGTTCTGTTTGCTTAAATAGTTAATATTAATTATTTCTATTATAATTTAAGAATATTGGGAGCATTGTTGCTACCAAAAGCTGACATGCTTAAAAGATCATCTTTAAAATTTAACCCTGAAAGAATTTTTAAATTGTTTTATTTGTGCTTTATGAGCTATTTAATATTTTAAAAGTCTTTTTAATAATAGTGCACATAAACCAGGTAGTGCTGCAGATATTTGTGAACTTTGTATCACTTCTGCAGTTCGTGTGTCTTGTTTCCTTTATTAAGGACTGTTTTTAAGGCAGCTTCAGTATTTCTTTAAAGTGTTCAAAGGCTGCTTACAAGACTTTTAGTTAAAAGAATGAGAATAACAGAAACGGAAGGATTTTTACTGAGGGATATTAGACTGCTTGGATGCTATTTAAAGACATTCTTTCTGCAAGAAGTGTGTATAACCTTTTTGTTATATATATATATTTTTCTTCAACTTCGTATTCACTGACTTTTGAGTGTAGATCTACTAGCAAAATGTTTCTGAATGACATTTCTTGAAACAACAGCGTCTTATGACATAGTTCTACTGTAATGACAATACAAAGCAAGGAATTACGTTTGAACTTATCAGCCTTGATAATGTCGCTTTAAGTCTGTGAGCTGTTAATATTCTCTTGAGTCATTTCTCCAGGTTCCTATCTACCCATCAGAAACAAGTCATAACACCAGTGTGAAAACTGTGAATACACTGAGCCTATACTACTGTAATGCAACCCATTAATCAGTAGTCAGCAAGCTACCAGCGTACAGCAGACATTATTTTGTCCCAGGATTACTTCCACTGCAGTCATAAGGACAGAGGTGTGGCCATCCTGTAACTACTTACAGGTAGTGAATAACGTTTCAAAAGCTTTCAGATCTTTTAAAAATTCTTTTCAGCATGCTTTGACAGATGAACTTTCAATATCTGTAATACTAATGTGCATTGGGAAAGCACAACATTTAAATGGATGTGGATTACTTATCTTTGAAGGCTTACCTGTGAATGTTCACTGATGTGAATTTAACTGCTTATTTATGTCACGAATATGCTTGCTTCTGTGTGAAAGAGAATGTTGCTGTGTTGAAAAGCTTTTGTTATGCAGATGCTTTTAAATACATTAAGTTTCTGGGGAAATGCTGCTACCAACCTTATGGTAAAAAAAATTACTACCATACTGTAATTTTACTGATTTTCAGATTCGGACCCAGAAACCAGTTAATACTGGAAAGATTATTTGTGTCCATTTCTGAATGAACAGAAACTTTGTAAGTCACAGTTCCACTGCAGTGATATTCTAATTTGTCACAGGTGGACTTATGGCACTCCAATCCTTAAGTTATTGAGATATTAACTGATGCTTTGAATACACTGTGAAATCGTCAGTCTGCAAGCATGGAGATACACGGTTTACAGATGAGATATTCCAAAAGTAACTGTCTTGATTACATGAAGAAATAGAAGATGAATAAATAACAAAAATGTGAAAACTCTTGAAGAAGCATCTTAGCTTGCCACAAAAAGTTCTGTCCATATAGGAAGGGATACCGTCACGTAGGTTCAGATCATGCAAAGAAATTTTACACAGTGTGATTCAGATTTCAGTCAAAAATATATTAGGGTACAAATGCCCCATTTTTTTGTGGAACTTGTGCTTTAGCCGTGGAATAGTTTTAGGCAGTCATTCCAAAAGTGTTGAATGTCTTCTACAAATAAGTATATCAAACTACAATAAAGCAGATGGATACTCTTGCAGTAGTATTATTCGTTTTCCTCTCTGCCTTGTCAACAGTTTCTGAGGAGTTGTCTTTGATAGGATGAGGCCTATACCCTAAAATGAATTCTTGATAAATTAAAACATCCAGTGAAGTTATGTGTTAGACACATGGGAAATGCTTGAAGTCAAATGTGAGTAAACGGTGAATACATAAGGTGTTTTTAAATATTTCAACAGAATCTGGTATCCCATTTACTGTATTCAGGTGGAAAAACAAAGAAAAAAATACCACTAAAATCAGAAACTGGCAAGTGATTACTTGATTACTTTGTACTAAAAACTGTATAGAGATTTTTATTTTAAGCTTATACGAAATAATATCAAAGCTTAGGATTTGTACTTTGAACAATTTTTTTTTCTAAATATCTCATGGAAAATATGGCAGAGAATTTTTTAGTGCCCTTGTGCAAGTCAATGTATAATCAATTAGAAACGTCTGACAGGAAAGAAGGAGATAGAAATTGAAATTGAGACAGATAGAAAATGAAAGTACATAGATTAAGATGTTACATCCCCCCTCAGGTAACCCTGCTATTTACTATTGTAATACGTTAATGAGCTAAATAGAAAAAAAAAAACAAAAGTGTTTTCTGTAACAATAGTCCTTTCCCAAAGTCTTTCCCCTGTATGCAAGGACTGTAGGCAGAAAATGGCAAATCAGTTACCAAGTACAACATATGCATGCAAAATATTCCCAAGAAAGTTGGAAATGTAAAATTTCTGTGCTTTTAATCTCTTTAATTTGTATTAATCTCAGGGTTTAAGAATAGTAATTATTTTTGAGAAAATAGTGATTATTTAGAAATGAAATTTGTGTCCTTTTTTTTTTCCTCCTGGAAAATAGTACCCTTCTGGAAACATTTCCTTAGTGTCCTAAATACAAAAGGCTGGACATAGCAACTGAGTTCAGTAATAGCAACAGTGCTGGCTTTCACCAGCCTCAGTGGTTATCTTTTTGAGTGAATGAATAATCTGCATGCAACCTAAATTGAACCCAGCTGTCTTAGCTTGTTATTTAACTGCTGCAGCTTCTGGAATAAGCATGTGTTTAGCAGGAGCTTCCTGGAGATTATCTGTGCCAGTGAATAGGAAATTGTAAAATTCTGATATGTGCCTAACAGTACTGGAAAAATTCATTTGCAGTCTGATGATCTTGTTGAAATACATAAAGTTGATTCAACTGCCTTCTAAGTTTGGTGTCTTACGATTACATCACTAATCTTGAGACCTTTTCTTTACATGTCATCTTCACAGATGTCTTTTTTTTTTTTAGGAAATAGTGATTCAGGACATTGTGAAGCAGATGGAAATTGGCAGAAATACTAATCAGTATTTCCAAACTTTTAGTGAAGTATATACAAAGCTATCCTTCAAAAATTGATGCTTATTTCTGAAAAAAGGAAACAAAAACTTGGAAATCTTTGTGGCATTTTAAAGATGCCACTACATTTTTGGTTCTCTCTGTGAACTTCTATCAAAATGCAAAGACACCAGGGAAGTGAACTCCAAATGATTTCTAGGATTTGTTTTTAAATTAAAGCATAGATTTTAGGGAACACAGGAAAGTGCACATCTTTGGAATAATTTTACATGCTTTCTAGGCTTAAAAAGATATGAAGCCTAATGTTTTTATTTGTCTGTGAACCCTACTCTATGTATACGCAGAACATTTTTCCACCTATCAGAAGAGATATATGCAATTTAAAATAACAATGGGTTTTGTAGTCTTCCTAAGCTCTTGCATGCTTATTTCCCAAAAAGATTATTCCCACTGGTCAATCTCCTTTCTAGATTTCTCGATACAGTTTCATTTTGAAATTATATTTTATGGCAGGAACTGCATGGATCTTAGGTTAATCCCTGTGATGAGTTCTAGTTAGTGACAAAGTCTTACCCTTCTACTCTTCTATTTAGTTTCCAGCTTGTGTATGAATCAGCACCCCAAGAAGATCTTCTCCTTCACATTTTCTTGGATTCTGAGTTGATTTTCACCTTAATTAAAATCATAACTGAAGGAGAAGTTAGGAGAAGGAGAACTTCACACTAATATAGTCCCGTGCTTTCTACTGTGATGGTAGTTGTTATTCTGTACTTGATAAGAATGCATAATAATGTGGAGCTTGATACATGTCTCCTGTCCAAACATAAACAACTGCATTCTTTTTCTCTTTTTTTTTTTTTTTTAAATTTAGATGGGGGTTGTAGTTTTGGGGGTTTGGTGGGGTTGTGGGTTCTATTTTTCATAGTGCAGAGTCAGTGAAGTTTGCTGGAAATGAATTCAAGACTGTGCAAAACCCATGTTCAGTGGAGCTCATACATGGGAGTAAACAAGCAGGGTTAAAATATTTTCTATAACACTTACTTGCTGCTTGGGTTTTTTTATTTGTCATAAAAATTAAACTTTCAGGTAAACTTGACTTCCACAAGAATTGTCAGCTCTAAGTAAAATTTTAACAACTTTTATTAAATTTAAAAACCCCATAGTTTCAATTAGAAAATTCCCCCCTGCTGGGAGATGTATTTCACATGTGCTTTCCCGTTTTCTAGGGGCTAAGCTCTCAGATTGGACTACAGATGTGTGAAATGGGGTATGGTCTGGTATGCTATGAGCTACTTTGATTATAAAGCCTTCCAGAAAAGAATGGGCTGGAGGAAGCTATTATAATACTTAAGGACGCAATAATACCTTTTTTTGAGTCATGTTTTTCTACCTAGCAAACGGTGGAGCGTGGGTAAAGATAATGCCTTTTTACTATGTTTGATTTGCTGCTATTAAGAACATTTCAAGATGATTATCAGACAATCAAACTAGCTTCATTCAGCAAGTCTACTAGTTCTATTGAATAGAAGAGTGATGAAAATGATACCTGGAAATATTAACGCATAAATGTTACTTCTTAATGCAGTCCTTTGGGTATTAATTAAATGTTTTAATTTCTCTTTTTTGAGTAAATATTGATGCCTTTATTCAGTCTTTATACAAGAAATGAATCCATTGGCTTCAGTAAGACCTTGCCTGACTAGTAACTGAGCAAAACTGTGAACATTTTATTCATCTGTGAGTGAACAGCTCTAAGTTTAAGTCAGCTAGTAAAGTAGCAGACACAGCACTTGTGTGACTTAATATTTTACCTATATGTTATTTTCCTCACTGCTGATTTGTTTCTGAACATATGCAGACAACTAAATAATGCTTCTGTCAGCTATGCTCTCTTGCAGCATGATAGCTGCTAAAATAAAATATCATGTATATTTTTTTTGTCACTGCCATCTTATTATTATCTTACTATTTCTGCACTTATCTTCACACAGTTAATGTTTTGGGGGGTAAATAAGAACAGAGACAGCCCATTTCTTTTGCATGCTGGTTTTGATTTTACCAGTGGAAGTCACAAAGTTATTTTGTATTATTGTCATCAGTGTCTCCATACTTAGGTCAACTGTATTCCAATACATCGAAATGTGTTTGTTGGAGCTTGGGTATTTTGAAGGAATGTAATGTATAGGATCATTTAAAGTACCCAAATTTCAGTGATCTGAAATCTGGTTGTATGTCACAAGCTACTTATCTCTGTTGCTTTATGCAGGTATGTAACAACGGAACCCAACTAATGAGAAAAACTTTGCTTTAAGACTTAATACTAATGGCATCCTGCTGACTTTCATGTCCAAGAGCAAACCAAATCATCTGTCTTCTTTCATTTCCCACTTCGAAAATTAATGGGATGTCAGTCATTCATCTTGGAATCTGATTTGCACTGATACTTGGATGTCTTCCGCTGTGCCTCCACAGTGAACCTCTTCCCACTTTCTGCAGAGAAAACCATAGGCAGAAGTACTGATGAAATTCCACATTACCTAATGTAGTGTAGTGATACTGTGAAACCACCAGAGTGTATGCAGTAAGGAGTATCTGTTAGGTAAATAATTTTAATTACTTATACATCTAAATGTGCCCATCCTGAGCTTCCTCATAGCTCCTGTGAACAACAGAACTTTTTGGGTTTTTCATACAGAATTTTTAAGTTTTGTGATTTTTTTTCAAGAGTCTGTAAAAGCGTGCTCTTTTCCACAGGCATTTTATTCAAACACGATTCATACTCAAAAAGCAAGGCAAAAGTACTCACTTTTATTGCAATGGTTTGAAGTTTAAAGATACGTAGCATCCTAGCACCATCTTTGCCTACAGTCCTTTTGAGGCTTCTCTGAGGTCCAGACTTTCTGTCATCTCTGAGGACTTGACTAAATGTTTATTTTGAATTGAGGACAAAGAGGAACACATTTAAAACATTTTGAATACTCCGGAACAGATATCTATGCTCTAGAATATGGAAGCTTTTGTCATAGTGGCAGATAAAACTAACACCAGAGGCAATGTAGGCCCACTGATGAAGGAGGTGGGTGCCTTGGTGACAGAAGATACAGAGAAGGCAGAGTTACTGAATGCCTTCTTTGTCTCTGTCTACTCTGCCAGAGGCTGTCCTGAGGAGCCCCGTTCCCCTGAGGCCCCACAGGAAGTCAGGGCAGTGGAGGAGTTTGCTTTAGTCGATGAGGACTGGGTTAGGGACCAATTAAGCAATCTGGACATCCATAAATCCATGGGTCCAGACGGGATGCATCCACGGGTGCTGAGGGAGCTGGCTGATGTCATTGCTAGACCACTCTCCATCATCTTTGCCAAGTCTTGGGAGACGGGAGAGGTGCCTGAGGACTGGAGGGAAGCAAATGTCACTCCAGTCTTCAAAAAGGGCAAGAAGGATGACCCGGGAAACTATAGACCAATCAGCCTCACCTCCATCCCTGGGAAAATGATGGAACGACTTATCCTTGGTGCCGTCTCAAGGCATATCAAGCATAAGAGGGTCATTAGAGACAGTCAACATGGCTTCACCAAGGGGAAGTCGTGCTTGGCTAACCTCATAGCCTTTTACAAGGATATAACAAGGTGGATAGATGATGGCAGAGCGGTGGATGTGGTCTACCTTGACTTCAGTAAAGCATTTGACAGAGTCTCCCACAGCATCCTTGCTGCTAAACTGAGGAAGTGTGGTCTAGACTCTCGGGTAGTGAGGTGGACTGTGAACTGGCTAAGGGGAAGAAGCCAAAGAGTCGTGGTCAATGGGGTGGAGTCTGGCTGGAGGCCTGTATCCAGTGGAGTACCTCAAGGGTCGGTACTGGGACCAGTATTATTCAATATATTCATCGATGACTTGGATGAGGGACTAGAGAGTACTATCAGCAAGTTTGCTGATGACACCAAGCTGGGAGGAGTGGCTGACACGCCAGAAGGCTGTGCTGCCATCCAGCGAGATCTGGAAAGGCTGGAGCGTTGGGCAGGGAAAAATTTAATGAAATATAACAAGGGTAAATGTAGGGTCTTGCATCTGGGTAGGAACAGCCCCAGGTTCCAGTATAAGTTGGGGAATGACTTATTAGAGAGCAGGATAGGGGAAAGGGACCTGGGAGTCTTGGTGGACAGCAGGATGGCCATGAGCCAGCAGTGTGCCCTTGTGGCCAGGAAGGCCAATGGCATCCTGGGGTGTATTAGAAGGGGGGTGGTTAGTAGGTCAAGAGAGGTTCTCCTTCCCCTCTACTCTGCCCTGGTGAGACCCCATCTGGAATACTGTGTCCAGTTCTGGGCCCCTCAGTTCAAGAAAGACAGGGAACTGCTGGAGAGAGTCCAGCACAGGGCAACTAGGATGATTAAGGGAGTGGAGCATCTCCCTTATGAGAAAAGACTGAGGGAGCTGGGGCTCTTTAGTTTGGAGGAGACTGAGGGGTGACCTCATTAATGTTTACAAATATTTAAAGGGTAAGTGTCACGAGGATGGAGCCAGGCTCTTCTCGGTGACAACCACTGATAGGACAAGGGGTAATGGGCTGAAACTGGAACATAAGAGGTTCCGCTTAAACTTGAGAAGAAACTTCTTCTCAGTGAGGGTAACAGAACACTGGAACAGGCTGCCCAGGGAGGTTGTGGAGTCTCCTTCTCTGGAGACATTCAAGACCTGCCTGGACACGTTCCTATGTAGCATTATCTAGGCGTTCCTGCTCTGGCAGGGGGATTGGACTTGATGATCTTTCGAGGTCCCTTCCAATCCCTAACATTCTGTGATTCTGTGATAGCTGCTCTATTAACTGGTAACATCGTTTACCATACTTTGAAGTTATACCAGAGGATCCGTAATTTCTCATGTAATGATTATTTTTTTTGCACGGCCTAAAACAAGGTACAATTTTGAGACACTTGAAGTTTTATCAAGCAAAATAAAAATGTGATGTGGAGAAAGTGATATGGAATTTATTGTGTCTTACTACAAACTGTCAGTTTTTCTTGTTACCTGCTATGTTAAGCAGGCAACAGCTGCTAGCTGAGATGCATATAGACCTGCAGTCATGTGTTCTTAATGAGTCATTCTGCTTATGCTTACCTTTGTGTTACCTAAAATAAATATCTCACCTAGTCACTGGTATATATGAAATTCATCTGCTTATTATAACCTTTCCTCAGTCTGCATTTCTTGCTAGAAATTATGTTATCAGGGCTTCTTAGTAATTAAATTGTTGTATTTCTGTTTTCAAGAGATAAATGCTTGTAACCCTTTTTCAGATGGTAAAAACTGCATTTCTGAACTGCTTACAGGAGCATACCATCTCTTTAAGCATCAGGTTTGAGTTAAAATTTAGGATTTCATAGAAATATGATAGTTATACAGTGCTCTATAATGTAAATCCAATGGGACCTGAAATGGTAGATACACTGGAAGAGCATTAAGTTCTGATATTAAGGAAAGAGAGCAGGGTTTCCCCTCTGCTTCTTCACGGTCTATGTGGATGCAGCCTGCATTGGTCTTGGGCAACAAGAAATCACTACTTTTGCGTGGAATCATGTAGCTTTTGCTTCCTCCGCACTGAAGGAGAGTCAGCCACAGTTCCCTATCACTTGACTTTAAGTATTTCTGTGAGCCAGTCTGACTGTCTTTACCTTTCAGCTTTGTTCTCAGGCGTTGATGGCAATCAAAACCGGTAATGACAGCCATCTGTTATTTTTATTTGGTGCATATCCAGGAAAACAGCTCATTAACTTAAAAACCATTTTATTCCTGCATAGGTTTACCACTGTCTGAGTCTAGGGGAGAATCTTGAAATTACAGTATCACACAGAATCACAGAATGTTAGGGCTGGAAGGGAGCTCTGGAGATGACCTAGTCCAACCTCCCTGCCAGAGCAGGTTCGCCTACAGCAGGTTGCACAGGATGGCAACCAGGTGGGTTCTGAATGTCTCCAGAGATGGAGACTCCACCACCTCTCTGGGCAGCCTGTTCCAGCGCTCTGTCATCCTCAAAGTAAAGAAGCTTTTCCTCATGTTTAGATGGAACTTCCTGTGTTCAAGGCTGTGCCTGTTAGCTCTTGTCCTGTCACTGGGCACCACTGAAAAAAGACTGGCCCCATCCTCCTGACACCACCCCTTATTTATAAGCATTTATAAGAGCCCTCCTCAGTCTTCTTTTCTTCAGACTAAGACCCAAGTCCCTCAGCCTTTCCTCATAAGAGAGATGTTCTCGTCCTCTAATCGTCTTCATAGCTCCTTTCTGTACCCTCTCCAGCAGTTCCCTGTCCTTCTTGAACTGGGAAGTCCAGAACTGGACACTCAAGATGAGGCCTCACTAGGGCAGAGTAGAAGGGGTGGAAGACCTCTCTTGACCTGCTTGACACACTCTTCTTGATGGACCCCAAGATGCCATTGGCCTTCTTGGCCACAGGGGCATATTGCTGTCTCCTGGTCATTCTGTTTTCCACCAGGACTCCCAGGTCTTTTTCCTCAGAGCTGCTTTCCAGCAGGTCAGCCCCCAACCTGTACTGATACATGTATATATACAGGCTATTCCTCCCTAGGTGCAGGACCCTACACTTGCCTCTGTTGAATTTCATGAGGTTTCTCTCTGTCCAAGTCTCCAGCCTGTTCAGGTCATGCTGGATGGCAGCGCATTCTTCTGGTGTGTCAGCCACCCCTCCCAGTTTTCTATCATCAGCAAACTTGCTGAATGTACATTCTGTCCCTTCGTCCAGGTCATTGATGAATATAATGAACAGGATCGGACCCAGTACTGACCCCTGGGGAACACCACTTCCTACAGACCTCCAACTAGACTCTGTGCCACTAATCACAACCCTCTGAGCTCTATCTTTCAGCTAGTTTTCAATCCACCCCACTGTTCATTCATCTAACCCACACTTCCTAAGCTTACCTATGAAGATGCTGTGGGAAATGGTGTCGAAAGCCTTGCTAAGTCTAGGCAGACTGCATTCACTGCCCTCTCCTTATGTATCCACCTAGTCATGCCATTGTGGAAAGCTATCACAATAGTCAGACATGACTTCGCCTTGGTGAATCCATGCTGACTATTTCTGATAATCTTATTTTCCTCCACATACTTTGAGATGATGCCCAGAATGAGCTGTTCCATCATCTTTCCAGGGATGGAGGTGAGGCTGACTGATCTGTAGTTTGCTGGGTCTCCACTTTGCCATTTTTGAAGACTGGAGCAACATTGTCTTTCCTCCAGTCCTCAGGCACCTCACCTGTTCTCCAGGATGCTTCAAAGATAATGGAGAATGGCCTAGTAATGACTTCTGCCAGCTCCCTCAGCACCTGTGAGTGCATCTCATCAGGACCCATGGACTTTTGGATATCCAGTTTACTTAATTGATCTCTAACTTGATCCTCCTCAACCAAGGAGGAAAGTCTTCCTTCCTCCAGACTTTCTTGGTTACCTCCTAACTGTGGGACTCCCGAGGACTGGCCAGAGCAGTAAAGACTGAAGCAAAGAAGGTATTCAGTAACTATGCCTTGTCAGTATTCTCTGTCACCACAGCACCTGCCACATTCAACAGTGGGCCCACATTTTCTCTAGTTTTCTTTTTTTCTCTGATATACTTGAAGAAACACCTTTTGTTGATCTTGATGTCCCTTTCCAGGTTTAATTCCAAGGAGGCCTTGACTTTCCTCGTTTCATCCCTGCATACACTGGGAGCATTGTTGTAGTCTTCCCAAGTGGTCAGTCATTTCTTTGATGTACTGTAAACTTCCTACTTCCACTTGAGCTTTTTCAGAAGCTCCCTGCTCAACCATGCAGGTCTCTTCCTTTCCTTGCCTGCTTTCTTGCTCTTAGTGATGCACTGATCCTGAACTTGGAGGATATATAATATCCTATACAACATCACTTCTTGACTAAGAAAGTTTTGTGAAGATACTACATTTCAATGTTAGGAGATGCTTACCATGCAGTTATGTAGTTTTACTTCAGAACATAGCTAAAATTATCTTTCATGGTTTTTGGCATCCTAAATGCAATTATCTTTTACTTAACAATGTCAGGCTTCAAACTTAACTTGAGAAATTAAAAAAAAAACAAAACAGGCCGATTCTTTTTTCCAGTGCAAATGGTAGTATGACATGTTTTGCAGGCTATTTGTCCTTACAGATGGATCTGAAAGCAGATTTAGCTGAAATCTTTCTCTGAAATCCCCAAAATGAAATCTTGAAAAATCCTATTCAGCTTACCCCAAGCCAGAATGCATCAATGCTTTCAGTGGCTTTTAAAATTTCTCAGAGCCTTTAGTTCAGTTTCTACACATAACCAGTGGAATTCTGACCACCAGACAATTTAGTAGCTGAGCACGTTGTTTATACTTCTGAAAAACTGGGGTTAAGAAACTTGATGTTCATCTGTCTGAAGCGGTCTTCCATTCAGTAAGAAGATTTGATCTCATACTCATTTTGGGATGGTCATCTCTCTTTTTATAGTGAATTCATTGTACCACTTCTCTTATCAGGCCTTATAACACTCATTCAGAAAATGGGAGAATTCTTCCTGAGGCTTCCAAGATTCAACATAGACATCTCCTATTATTTTTAGCAGTCTTTCAGTCACCAAAACAGGGATGCTACACCTTGTTCCCAAAGCAGATTTGACAAATGATCTTTTAAGTGACTGAGAAACAAGGCTGTGAGATGTGATGTTCCCCTATCTGATTTGAACATATCTGATACAGAAGATTTCTGTCCAGGGACTGAGGGGAGGGCAAGGAGTCAACATTTGTAACATCTCTTGCTTAAGTTATTTTACTCCCATATAATTTTCATTGTGCCATATTGTTATTTAATGCTAACCAAGACTCTCCAAAGAGTCTTAAATGTTAGTGCTGTAATAAAAACCTGACTGAAGCCACAGAAGTGTGCAGTTACCAAAAGTATTTTTCTCTACTCCCTTCCCTTAACCATTCTCTGAGGGCTTGGAAAACTGCTAATGGAACAGAACCGTAGCTGCAGATGGAAGGTGAAACATGGGAAAAAGAGCAAACAAGACTGAAAACTGAGCTCACTCTGGTGCATGCATGTGTTAGTGGAACTTTAAATGGTCTCCAGATGAGTGGATTGGTACATTTACCTTTTCAGCAAAACATCATGAACAATTAATTCCACAGGACACCAGGGCCTGCTGGCATCTGTGGAGCAAAGCAGATTTTACCAGTAACTACAGTAAGAAAAGGAGAGGAAAAAAAAGGAAGTCTAATGTTTTGGCTTCCTCACAGGGTATTTAAATTCCTACTGTGTTCTGAGCCAGCTGGTTACTATTAACCCTGTGCCTTTAGAGCAATTGGTTCAAACAGGTTTTGGACACATCTGCAGCAGCATAGGAGAAAAGTGGGACTGAGAAGGAAGTCAGTTTACTGAACATGCCTTAATATGTCCAGCTATTGGTATGCTGCCTGTCAAATACATTTAAGAAATAAGTTTATGTATCTGTTCCTATGCTCTTTTATTGTGCTAGTGTAGATAGGCCCCACAAAGCAGAACTCAACAGCTGTTCATCTTTTTCTGAGAAGAACATTTGTAGCATAGCATCTGTTGAATCTAACTTCACCCATGTTTTGTTTTACATTAAGAAGTTGCCTATAATTTCCACTGCTTCCATGAATGTTTGTGGGTGAAAAGTTCTTTTAGAAATCACATGCAGTCGTTTTTCTGCAAGGTGCTTTCAAAAAGGGGAGAAGCATGTAGACAAAATGGCCTCATGGAAGACCATGAGATTTAACTGAAAAAATAATTTTTCATATAGGTCTATTCTCCCTAGTGGTGAGTGACAGGACAAGGGCCTTAAGGTGTGCCAGAGGAGGTTCAGGTTAGATATTAGGAAGAATTTCTATACTGAAAGGGTTGTCAGCCATTGGAACAGGCTGCCCAGGGAGGTGGTTGAGTCACCGTCCCTGGAGGTGTTTAAGAGAAGGATGGATATTGCATTTGGGAGAATCATTTAGTAGGTTGATAGGGCTGGGACAAAGGCTCAACTCGATGATCTTCTAGATCTCTTCCAGCTGATACAATTCTATGATTCTATGATGGCAATAGCAGTTTGCACTTACAGTGCCTTGCACAGCAGGATCTCAAAGATAGGCAACTTATCTGGGTCATTTTGTAAGACAGCTCTCCTGTGCAAGTATAATTTGTATGGGATGTGCATTTTACCTTAGTAATATCAAAGGCTGTTTTGTTAGTGCTTTTGTTGGAAGAATCGATCATGGAAAGCTCCTTCAGGATTATGGACACAGCTTCACTCAGATCCATTTATATGCAAGCAGAAAAAAATCTACCCTAATAGGCACAGTTTGCTTGGCATAGGTGTATCATATATTGCTACTGAAGTGCAGGCAGAAAAAATCCTTCTTAAACAGTTACTGCTCTTATAGCTTCATCTGTAGAGGTAAAAAGCAGAGTAGATCCATGACACAGAAATTGCTAGCACATTGCTTTTACCCTCCTAGACTTGTGAAGCCCTTAACAGAGAAAAACATATTGCTACTAATGTTTCAGCCTTTAGTTTTGAGAGATTTTATGTTGAGAAAGAGATGGAAGGGAATTTCTAATTCCTGACTTTAAGATGTTGAGCTTTTCCATTCTGATACTATTGTCATGACATAAACACCTGCACATTTATTGCTGTTTCAGTTATGCTGCACAGACTTAGCACCAGACAGGATAACACTAGGAGAATTTTTGTTTAAAGAATGTTGTGGGCATGACAAAATCTGTTTCCAGAGGAGTGAGGCAGAGACATAAGGATAAAAGCGGAGGTGTGATTATCTCACAGCTACTTACATCTGTATTAGTCAAAATCCCTGGTAAACTACCCAACTGTACTTGTTCCCTTCCAGATAAACAGACAGTGCATGTAATGGAACAGCTTGTGTTAATCTGCTAATTAAACTCTGCATTAGTTTTCACATTTATTTCATTTAATCACTCGGAGAATATAATCCCCATAAGTGTATTGCAAGAAGGATATGTACTTTGCGAAACTACAAATCTATGACAGACCCAGAACAGTGAATGGCTCTTGACATCCAGGTGTCTTCCTCTCTGATTTAAAAAAAGAAAGTCTGCAAGTACTTGACCTTATATTTGATTATTCACACATCATCCATAACAAACGGAAACAATAAATCTTCTCCAACTCTGATGATCCTTTATAGTACTTACAGCTTAAGAGGTAGGTTTCTGTCTTAAACTTTATAAAATCAATCATTCAAGAAGTGACAGAAGGACCTCTGTCTCTTCTATTTTTCCTTCATGATGACGGACTGTATCAGTGAATTTGATAATAATTAATAGGTTGCACTGAAAGCTCATTAAGAAATCGATCTCTTGGAAATTGAGTATAAGTAATGTCCTCCCTTAAGGAGCTCGCTTTGTGCCAGTTGAACGTGGCAATGACAGACCATGATCGTAAGAGTTATCTTATGATGGAGACACAATGCTAAATAAAGACTTTGTCAAGGTTTCTTCTGATGACTGAAAAGTATCAGCAGAAGCAAACTTATTTTTACTTGATTTTTGAAAAGACTGAGTGTTCCAAAACATGTCTGTCAAGTAGGTTTAGCACATGGAATATTGGAGGAGAATGTGGTGTGTAGCTAATGTTATGCAGACAGAGAGCCTTGAAAAGTATTATATTACTTTTGGAGCTGTCTTTAGGAGAGAGCTTACATCTGCTTCATTTCAAGGAAAAATTAAAATATTTATCTTCTGAAAAGCACTGGGGACTAGTAAGTAGTGGTTTTTCACCTCCTGCTTTCATGCTGTGTGTCTTTAGAAGTGCTCGTTTTTCCTCTAGTATACTGTCCCTTGGTAGTGTTACTCCAGAATAAAAGAAAATTTGAACATTTACATGGGAAATTTTAAAAGTGTGTTAATAGCATCCGCTGTTGTGCTCTATGTGCAGCTTTGTTTGTATGTATTACATGATTAAGAACTGCATTTTTATTCTGTTAATTTTTTTAAGGATTGTAAAACAATCATCAAAACATATACCTAGTACATTATTCTGTAAGATAACCGTATTTGAATTTCCATCCCTGGCTTCACTTTCTCCTGGCTATTATAGTGCATGGCGTATTTCCATATGGAGCCATTAAGGAAGAATAACTTAGGAGTTATTTGGTCATTAGTCCTTCAGGGAGGAGGTGATGACCTCAGATACCCTTTTTTTCAACCTGAGCAAGACATCCTTGAGAGATAAATCACACCAGTGTAACTATAAGGTCCTTCTGCAAGGGCAGGGCACATTACCCTGTATTTCAAATGGCTGACCATGTGGAAACTCAGCATCCTTGAGGCTGACTCTGGGTTTAAGTGTGGAGGACATCAATTTGCCTGGGCTGCTGCTAGACTCTGACCAGCATCCCCCTTGCTCCTGGCAGTAAGTGCCAACTGCTGCCATATTTTGCTATAGGGTGGGATTTTTCCTTCAGTGAGGAAATGTACCATGGCCCAAATCTCTTTCTCAGTTTACCTAAGTTGTATTCTTTGGCATTTCTAATGGAAAATACCACAGTAGTGTATATAGCATAAAAATGCACGTATCATGAATTAAATACAGACTCACTGGCAGTAGTGACAGGTATGAACTGGCACATTTTTTGTACTGATTACCTGCATGTGGACAGAAGAGCTATTTTGTTGGTGGTGCCTCCTTTTCAGGTCTTTCACAGCTAATTAAGACTGAAACTCTCTATATCTGCTACGTGATGCTCTGTGTCTGGGTTAGCTTCTGGGTCCTGAAGATGTGGGTTTTGCTTTTAGTGCTTTGTTCATGTTTATACTGGTATAAACTTTATCCTGAATATCCTGATTTCCTTATGTTGGTGTGTTCTTACCAGCTTTAAAAAGCAGCTAAGATCTTAATGCTGCAGTAGGATATTCAGGGTAAGACTTGGTACCTTGCATAGCACCTTACAGTAGCATCAGGCTAGACAGTCTAATAGGGCTTTGTAATGCAGATATTCTCTCTAGAACAAGGTGAAACTGCATAGTCACACTGCAAGTCCCAAGGGTAACTGCAGTAAGGGCAAAATTAAAGACCAGAAGTCTTGAATTGCCGTCTCGGTGTACCCATGAGGTATCTGGACATAGTTGTCTTCTGTCAGCTGTAATCTATGAATCACTTCCTGTGCTGTATATTCCTATATAGTAAAGCTTAAATTCACTTTTATGGTCTTTAATTTGGATCAACAGGTATTTTGCACTGATGTGAGTAGCAAATGCCAAATGGTCATTCAGGATAATGATTTTTCAGCAGCTCCTTCCCTTAAAAAATAATCATGGAATTGGGGAGAGTGTTATGGTCCTTAGAGCATGTTTCAGCTAACTTAAGTCTCTGAAGATTAGAGGCGTGGTCTTGGTCTTTGTCTGAAAGAACTGATGCACATCTTGAAAATAGGTCTCAAGCACTCACTGTAAGGTATTCAGTTTTTGCATGGGCATTTCAATAATAATGCAGTATTGTATTTTTTATTAAGCAGTGCCCTTTTTCAGTAATGTATGGTACACAGACCTATGTAAGTGTTTGGTATGTGAGCTTCTCTGTTTGCCAGGAGTACAACATTTTTCCCACTTGTTGCCATATTGGCCAGATAATGTGTATTTCTAATACATCACGCTCCCAGTGAAATTTACATATACATTGATTTTGTTAAGAAACAGTTTGACTTAGCCACTAACTGCCTCTTTTTAATAATACGGTTCTTCATTTTACATTGATACTGGCAAGAATTGTTCTTTAAAGAATAAATTCAAGCCAAGGGATTAGACAGAAAATATCACTATATCAATATATCAATATGCAGAAGAACAGCAGTCTTGTTCAGCTATTATAAGTATCTTAGAAACTCATTTCTTTACAATTATGACTACGTATCTTTTCTTCTCCTGAAATGACACATTTTTGATGCACATTGAGGAGGAAAGTACTAAATACTACTATTCAGATTGATACCCTCAGAAATAAACTAGTCCATGCTTATTTATGTTAAAGTTTTCAGTGATAAAGTTTTGGGTTATATATATTTACTTCTATTGCCCATTGTATTGTGTTTGCTTGGCCAGGTTTTGGTAGCAGGGGGGCTATAGCGACAGCTTCTTCAAGAAGCTGCTAGAAGCTTCCCCCTAGGTCTGATAGAGCCGATCCGAACCGTCTCCAAAGACAGACCCACTGCTGGGCAAGGCTGAGCCTGTCAGAAGCGATGGTAGTGCCTATTCAAGAAGCAGCGAAAAAAACCTACTGCACCACAACTGAGAGGAAGAGAGGAGTGAGAATATGTGAAGACACCGACATCAGTGAAGAAGAGAGGGGAAGAGAGGGGAGGATGTGGAGCAAAGATTCCCCTGGGTCATGCTGAAGACCATGGTGAGGCAAGCTGTCCCCCTGCAGCCCATGGAGAAGACAGGGATGTAGATGTCCACATGCAGCCCATAAAGAACCCCACACCAGAGCAGGTGGATGCTTGAAGGAGGCTGTGACTCTGTGGGTAGCCCACGATAGAACAGGCTCCTGGCAGGACCTGTGGATCCATGGAGATACAAACCCATGACGGAGCAGGTTTGTTGGCGGGACTTGTGACCCCATGGGAGATTCAAACTGGAGCTGTCTGTTCCTGAAGGACTGCACCCCGTGGAAAGGACTCGTGTTGAGGCATTTTGTGAAGAACTGCCTCTCATGGGTAGGATTCATGTTGAAAAAAGTTTGTGGAGAATGTTATCATTTGAGAGGGACCTCATGATGGAGTGAGGGAAGAGGGAGGAGTCCTCCTTCTGAGGAAGGAGTGGCAGAGACATCTAATGAACTGAACACAACCCCCATTCCCTGTCCTCCTACACCACGTGGTGGGAGGAGGTAGAGAAATTGGGAGTAAAGCCCAGGAATATGGGAGGGTTGAGGGGAAGGTGTTATTTTTAAGATTTGGTTTTATTTCTTATTCCCCTTCTCTGATTGTTAATAAATTTAATGAATTTCCCCAAGATGAGTCTGTTCTGCCTGTGATTGTAATTGCTGGGTGATCTCCCTGTCCTTTGTTGTATTTTCTCTCCCTTGTTTAGCTGACAAGGGGGAATGATACAGTGGCTGTACTGGGTGGCTGACCTCCAGCCAGTGTCCAACCGCTACACCCATTTTTTCAGAGTGATTTTTTTTCCCTGGAAGTTAGTGGGTGTTACCCAGTGAGGGTGCTGTCAAAATTGTGCACAAAAATAGAGGTCAAAATCAACTTTGCTTTATACCCTTTACCTCCAGTCAAAGTCAAAAGTGGGAGTTGAAGTTGGCCCTTAGCATTCTCATCTGCTATTAGTGTCAGGAACATTTACAAGGTTAGCTTTTATTAAAGCTAATCAATGTAAAGCTGGAAGGGTGCTGAACATTTTGCCCTTTTGACATACTGCATCATTCTGATCAGAAATGAAAATGTGTGAACATTACTATTCATTGAGATACAAGATGCTGAAATTCTTAAACTACTGAAGAAATAGAACCTTACTGCACCTCTATTTAACATATCTCGGAATCTGTGCTTTGGGGCATTGTCCCCAAAATCTAAAATCACAGAATGAGAAAGAAAACACTCCTGTTGAATGACATAATGTCAAGCTCTTCCAGCTTAGAAAGTAACTAATACAAACGTTTTTAAAAAGCTTACTGCACTTTCAGATTAATCCTTCCATATTGAGAAATGTAGCAGACCTTTTAGCCCTTTAAGTCCCATGTAGCTCTGGTAGACATTCCTGTGAAGTCCAACAAGCAATCTCACTTGCTTTAGAGAACCTCCTTCTGAAGATGGCTTTAGCACCAGATAAACACAGATGGGCCAAAATGCACTTGCCACATTTTACAAAATATTGACCTCAGGTGATTAAGTTTTCACCTTAAAATGTTAATATTTTTTGAGTGTCTCTCTGATATTGTTTGAGTGCCCCTTTGATGCATGCTTATCCGACATCTTCCTAAGATAGTGGTTTTATTGCAGATGTCTAACAGCCACCATATTCTCATATGTTTCTAGGATTTGGTATGGGTTTTTTTGCTATATCTCCATTAAGTAATAAGTAACCCTAGAATATTTCCTCCAAACTGCATTTGGATTTTAGGTGTTTTTTTTTAATAATTCAAAAATTATTTTAAAACAGTTCTCATAGAACTACAGTGTTTCTGGACCACATTCTTGTTTAAGCAAAGCCTTTTTTTTTTGTTTTGGTTTAAATAACTGTAACTACATTGGCTTAAAATCACTTTAGATGTTATAAATAGTGCAGCTGCTTATGGTAGACAGACTCTTCTTAAAGCTAGATAATCCATTTGATGTTAGTTTGGACAGCTCACTGTAGACAAGGAGGAAGAGAAGAAAGGTCTTGACCTTTCCCTTCATACTTAGAGAAAAACCCTGAAAACTCACAGAGATGCTTCTGCACAGCCCTTACTCATTGTTCTGCAGGACACATCTTTAGCAGGTAGGGAGAAGGATAGCTTTAGCAAGGAAAAGAACAAATACAGCATGTCTAGTAACAGTCCTAACCAAATATTGGGTTTAGGTTCTCTTCAGCTGCCAGGTTTCAGCTGATGCAGAAATGGCATAGTTCAGTTGCTTTCACTGGAGACCTATTCTCTCACTGAACTTCAGCTGGGAATTGAACTCCCAGATTCTAAAACCTCTCTTTACTGACTATCAATATCACTAAGAGGAAGAAATGTGAACTGACAAGAGTTGAAGGTAAATTAGGGTCACGTCCTCGGGTAGAGTAATGTTCCTCACTGCTGTAGTGAGTAGCAAGCTCTTACATGCATAATTAAAATGTAATAAAGGTTCTGAAGTTGGCAGTTTCAGCAGGAAGAAATCCCTGTGACTCTTGCATAAGTAGAGCTGAGTCCTTATGCCCAAAATAGAAGAAAATACTCCCATTCCTTTGAGTGAAAGCAACATAGTTGTAGAAAAAGAATTTTACTCATTTTTCTATTTTTGTCCTTTAGATTTATTTCAGTCATGATTTTGTGGCTTTTAATTAAGCAAGACTTTCCTAAATTTGTAAAGTCTCTCCATGGCATAAAAAACCCAAAACAGTCGAATATGCTTGTGTGTGTAGCAAATTGCTACTCAACCAGATCACAACATAACAACTATTTTAAGTGTGATATTTTTTCTTTTTTTTTGTGCATTTCATTTTTAAAAAATGGACTTTACCCTGTGTTCCATCATGCTTTTAGAAATGGTGTCTTTCTAAAGCATTAAGGACCACTTTTGCTAGTTGTATGGAAAAGCAATCCAATTAGGTTATTTCTTCTTTTATATGGTATGACTGTAAATGATTTAGAGAAAAAAAAAAAAGGGGGCCATCTTGTTAATGTGTTTGCATAGTGCCGTGTCTAGAGATGTCTTTTTGGTCTTATATTTTGTCATAGTACTATTTTTAAACATAAGATGTTAGTCATAAAAAAAATCAAGCCTTTTGAAGTAGCAGTAGGCATGACAACCTTTACTCTTGAGGATGCAGTACATCTTCTACTGTGTGACAGGACAGCATACGCTGCAGGTGACTGGGTGAAATGCTACTGTATATTGTAAAACTATTTATGACTTCATGAAAGACTACTTTTTCCAGGTTATGCAACAAATAGGCATCAAAATGCAATTCAGGAAATTAGTTGTATGTGCTATGCTCATTCCACCAAACACGAGGTAAAGAGAATGCTATGCAGGCATGCACTGTTAAAAAAGGCATCTTGATTTTTTCTTTTGTATTTTATCCTAACATTCTGCTTCCTCTTCTTCCTTTCCTCCACTTCTTTTTCTTATTATTCTATTTTTCTGCTCTTTTTGTTTTTCTGTTTTCTGCTCTTGATCATCCTCTGTACTTAGCACACACCTCATGGCTGAAATCAAGTGGCCACTTCTGTGCCGACTGACTCAGGTCTTGGGGAGAGGCTATGAGTCACCTGAGGTGGAATGCCTATTGCTGGGCTCGAAACTGAAACTGAGAATAACAGGAAGTCAGAAACTGATAAATTTGCTGTGGTTACCACTTCAAAATGCAATTAATGCTGCTTTCATATATATAGTGCTGCATAAGGTTAATATTAAAGATGTAAGTTTTTCAGGTGAGTGCCTGTGACAGTAGTTCTTGTAGTTAAAGCCATACACTAGCCTTGGTAGTTTTAATCACAACTGGGAGTCAAAGGAAGACCTCCCACCCATCCATTTCAAGTACACCCATGAATTTGAAACAGAAGTCTGAGTGAAATATAAGCAAATCAACCCTTTTTTTTTTTTTAACTTGGGAGGTGTGCATTGTTTTTGACTCCATTTGAATGGTATGGATTGTATATGGTATATTTAGATGAGTGGCATTCTCTCAAGCACCTTCACGAGTCAACAATGCAGCTAGAAATGGCTGAGTAAAACTCTGAATCCCCTTTCTCTGCTATAGAGGGGAAAAAACCATTAAGCAGAGGCTAAGCTTTGTACATAATCCTGAAGTTCTTTATGTATCAGAAATTGCAATTAGCAACATAAATATTAAGGTTTTCCACAATATAGTAGGGTTGATGTTAAAATGAATTTAACCATGGCTTTGAAGAGCTCAGTTTAGGTATTAATGATCCTAGTTAGGAAAAGGTATTATGAAGAATTTATCTTCATGTAGGGTACAGTTTTGTGATAAGACAATTGTCCACAGATTGCACAGCAGAGCTTGTCACGTCCCACCCAGGAGAGGGGGACGAGTGACTTTTAGATTGGTAATACACCACCAGCGTGGACGAAGGTGAGACAAGTCTCAAGGCCCATATACAAACATTTATTAATTTTATCACAACATATAGATTGGACTCATGACAATTGACTCTAAGTTAAAAGCACGATAGGGCAGACAACATAACAAAAATCGAGGGAAAGGCTAAATAAGCAATGAACTACAACTACTTAATAATAATAACGAATAATAAAGGATATCTAAACACAATATTAAGTCAGGCAATATCACACTTAACCATCACAAGAAAGAAATTTAGGCATAAAACTAAATAAACAGTATGATAGGCCTTGTATTACTTAGCGAGGAAAGGGGAAAAAGAGAGAGAGAGACTTAATGATAACAAGGAAAAAAGACATAACAACTTCCAGTAGGCAGCATTATACTCCAGACAGAAACTAAGTATAAACTAAGCAAGCAGTAAGAGAGGAGAAAAGGAAAGAAGGAGGGGGAGGAAGAGAGAGAGGTGGAGGGGAGGACACAAAGATCACTGGTCCTGGTTTGCCAACGAGTGTTCAAGGATGCTGTCATCTTTCCTTCTTCTCCTGCACTTTTCTTCTTGGTGTCTTCATCTCAGGCTACATGATTCTTCAGTCCGCTTTCTTCTGTCTCTTGCTTCCGCTTGTCCTTCTTCTTTTTCTTCTACTGATCTTTGCTTTGCCTCGCCTCAATTTATACACCATTTTCTACGTGCAGACATGCAGAGTGCCAGGTAGGGGGATCAAGGCACTTAATTGTTTCCAATAATTCTCATTAACATGTGCAAATGCCCTATTTCCTTGAAAGATATGCTAGAGATTAGGCCATCCTGCCTCCGCAAGATTTCCTAATTCCTACACATATCTGTCGCCAGGGCTGTTTGAGGCATTTGTAACCTTATCAGATCTCCCCTCTACAACATTACATCAGTTTGCCACATAGGACCAGAAACTGGTTTTGTTTTCTGACTATGCTGGGGGGTTGTAAAAATGACAAGAAATGTTTAAGGCAAAATCCACGCATCAGTCCACTACAGAGCTAAAACAAAAAAAAAGTTTTTCTTAAATTAATACTGTCCACTCTGCAGAGTGAAAGAGAAAGGTATAATGAAGCTGCAACAAGTGCAAAAATATAAAAGTTTATATATCATAATGCATATAGAGACAAATTTAAGTTACATAGTAATTTTAATTGTGTCATTTCTTGTATTTTTGAATGTCTCTATAAATCCTTCATTATCCTTAAAACAATTTTATGCATGCAGTTTTGTGTAGACAACAGTGTAGAAACAAATATATAGGTAGTATTTTAGAAATAATTGTAGCTTGTGAATAACTGATTTGAAGTAAAAATATTATTGTAGATATAAACGTGTTTAGATTATATTATAATCAATTGATAAATATTATTTTATATATATGTAGGTATGTAATGAAATAATAAATATCTTCAACTTAAGACAATTACCTGATTATTTCTCTGAAGTTTAAGGAATTTCTACTTTTCAGTTGAACAGTAAGAACAACGCTAACTTGGATTTTTTACAGAGTCATTTGGGAAGGAAATGAGAAAAAAAAAAGTGTATCCAGGCAACAGCACTTCAATGATTTTATAGCTTCTTAGTCCACCTGCTCAACATGAAACCATTTCTGAATGGAAAAGAACATCATATATAAACAACTTGGTTTGCTTGCTCTTCATTTATCTGTATGCCTGGTAGATGGGAGAGTTAACACACAGCTAACAGTTAAGAAGTCAGCAGCTAGTAACTTGTGCCTGGATCCTTAGAGGCATACACATCAAGCTGTGCTGGCAGGAGTGTCAAGTCCTAAGGACATAGAGGCACTGGCCTTTTTACCTGAATGCAAATAGTGAGCCACTGGCTTTCAAATGGCAGGAGTTAGCGTAAAAAACCATCCTTCCTTTTCTAGGATCAGCTTCTACTGAAAAAATTGTGCAAGAACCTGCTGTTCTTGCTTTGCTGGGGTAGTGAAGACCTGGGGACTGACTCCCTTCCCTGAGCCGACATGTGATAACCTGGTCTTCTGGGAGGGAGGGTTGCAGGGCGATTGCTCTCGTTCCCCCGAAACAGACTTAGAGGGCTGCGGACAGGGAAATAATGCACCACAGACCATGACAGTTAATGAGGTTATGTAGACTGAGTGAAACACCTGGGAAATTCCTGGAGGGAGGAAGAATTTGGGGAAAAGTAAGGTTCACTGGGATGTTTCAGACTGGGCATGGCAGCCCTTCCCCAAAGGGAGTAAGGGACAGCTTGGGACTTAACAGAGGTGCTTCCCAAGAGCTGTCAGTACTAGCTTCTCTGTCAGCCAGGTGGAACTGGTCTCAACCCTGATTAGGCTGGTTCTGTTTTAAAAATATACTGAGCTCTAGAGCAAGAGCTGTTACAGCTTACAGGATTCTATATGTTGCTTCAGATAAACCATTCTCTTGTGTCTGACTCCTGTGAACCATGCAGAGCTGTGAGGGAGATCTGAGATCACCACTGATAATCTCACAGGGCTATCTTAAAGCTAATTAAAACTTCAGCAGAAGAGGGAGAACGGAGCTGACCTGCTGTTCCTGGTGATGAACTGATGAGCTCTATTCTGTATAACTGGAGCTCATGGAGATCACTCGAAACCTTGCAAATAATGAATTGCAATGGAGAAGCTGAGAAATAGCAGACTGTCAAGTCACTGTCTCAGGACGTTCCTGCCAAATAGGCAACTCAGCTTGAAAGCACTCCATAATTGATTAAAGCGTTTTGCTCAGTGCTGTGTTAGAGAGTGTAAAAAAGCAGATAGTTATTCCGGAAAACAAAGCAGAATTTAAAGCCTCTTCAGAGTTGAGAATCTAGTGTCACTGTTATCTAAGTCAGAAAGTTTTAGTAAGGTGAGAACAAAGACTGGTAGTTTCCTGAAGCAAAATTCTGTTCAGTATAAAGAAAAGAGGATTTAAGACTAAAAGTCTGGAGTATAAGGAAACAAAAAAAAAAGACTTGTCTGTTTTGGCCTTTATGCTCTCAGCTGTCACAGTGGTCCTCTGTAGGCAGAGAACTTTGTGCACATATTGTGATCATGAAGTTATTTTTCTTTTGCAGATAATAGTAGGAACAAATTTGACTTGTGCTTTTGTTTTCTTGCTTTAAGAAAGCACAGTCATTCTAATTCTTAGACTTCTGGAAAAGCAATATGAAATAATATAAACTACGGAAAGGGAAAAAAATGGAAAATTGGTCCTATAAGTTGAACTTATACTTGCATGTTGGAAGAGTTGTCTTCAGGGAAGTTGTGTTAAAATGGTGGGTTTGGATTCTGTGAAGCAACAGGTGGACATACAGCAAACCAACTAATGTAACTGAGGATAACATAAGATCTGTGAATATGTTTCTAGATGATTTATTAAGGTCAGTCATTAAGTGACCTGTCTGAAGGTAGTTAAATAACTCAGCCCTTATAACGAGGTTGACGAAGTTTGATCTGTAAGTCACCATCTTGTATCAAAATGAATTTTGTGGATGGAGCTAAAGGGAATGATGCTTTTGGTCTGCTGCAAAGCATTCTGCTGTTCTGCTTACCTGGACTCAGAGAAATGATAAAACAAAACTGACCACATATAGGAAATTAATTAAACTTTTAATTTCCAGGGGTGGTGCTGTGAACACAGTGACACAGCAGCTTATAAACAAGCTTCTGCTGTCACCAGTCTGGATGTATCTAGGCTGTCATGGGGATTTATCCCTTCAAAAAAAGCAGTCTTTGTAACAGTTTATCTGAGTTTTTGATTAAAAAAGAACAAAGTGCTATTGCTAACAGGTCTGTTTGATAGCATCCTTGGGATTGTGTGTTCTGGTGTGTCAAAAATGTGAGAATTCAATGCAGGGTTTTGCCAGTAGTGTGTTAGAAATGGAAATTAGTAGTATAATTTCCTGTTCCATTTGCTATTCTTGACACGGATTTGTTTGTGTGATATATTAATGTACAGTTATATCAATACCCTGATTCAACACTTACAGAATGAGAGCACTTTTCAAGTTACGTTCCCTGTGGGCCAGTTTCATAAACCAAAATTGCTTGCTAATGAAGTTAGCTTTTCATGTTTTGTTTGGTTTTGTGGTTTTCTTTTTTTTCAGCAATACTGTTTATAGATTCAAGATTTCTTTGATATTCAAATGGATTGGTATTGTCAGAAAGCATATTTTAATGTTTTGTTTACACTGCAGAATTCAGAATATATTGTTCTCTTTTGCATTTTCCACTTTTCTGTTATTTCTGCCTGTTGATAGAATTGACTCTGGCTGAGTTAACTGGTTCTTTCCAACACAATCTAGGATTGAAAATACTCCAAAAACTATAGTGGAGTTGTGAGATTTCAAGTATGTCATGGAAAGTAATATGGAGAAGGATTTTTGGACTGCTACCTTAGGTTTGGCATTTTTTCAGTTTTACTTACAAGCTGTGTGATGCTCTCTTCATTTGGGAGAATGTATGTATATTCTGATGAGAAGCTCTTGACCAGGTATATATTAGGCTACCTGGTTAATTGCTGATCGCAACAACCACAAAAAACACTAAAAGGGAAAGATCAGAGGAATGGTGATACACAGAGGAACTCCTATAATGTAGTGTGAAGTACACTGAATCGAGGACTTGGCATAAAAACACCAAATAAAATCAAAGACCATCAGAAGTGAATGGCTGGACCATTGAATTTAGTGAAAAAGCTAGCATGATTTAAGGAAAAAAACATTCACCCCACTAACTATGTGAGAGAGATTCTCCTTATGGTTTGAACCGACAGTAGAAAAACCCTGTATTTTTCTAGGAGAACTCCTGCACAGCTTAGTCCATTATCAGTCTATGTCCCTTCAAAAGACACAGAAGTTTCTCTGACCCAGAGACTTTGCATCCACTGCATGCAATAATAACAAGTATGAGCAAAATTACTCCTCTTGCAGGAAGTCTGTGAAACAATAGATACCTCTTTCACCTAGAAGTCGGAAAAAATAAAACTTTAACCTGTATTTCTTGGAAGCAATATTATTGGCAACTTTACCAACAGTTTGAAAATTGTGTATAGATTTGAGAAGTATTGTAGAACTGTCCCTGAACCTAGCTTGAGACATTTCTTAGGAAACTGACAAACATAATACTTAACCTGAGTTCTTCAGCATCTGAAGAGAGAGTAGAGGATATTATAGTGAACTTCTTTAGACTGACTGTTTTCTCCAGAAGTGGGGCTAAAGTGCAGTTATGATCCATGGTGGAGAAAGAAAGGAGAAAGAGAGGAAGTAGCAATAAATCACACATAAAGACGTATACGCTTTGTTTCATTCTGCAACTAAGAGTTTAACCTGTTCCATTTCTTGGTCGTCTCTAGCTCTCTGAGTAGTTTGTAGCTCTTGTACCTTCAAGATGATTTACTGCTTTTCTGTTCCTTTGGGTTTTTTTCCTCTCTCTCTCTTTTCTTTTTTTTTTCCATCTCTTCCCCTCTTTTCTTTTTTTCTCTCTCCCTGTTTCTTCTTCTTTTTCTTTTTCTTTTTCTTTTTCTTTTTCTTTTTCTTTTTCTTTTTCTTTTTCTTTTTCTTTTTCTTTTTCTTTTTCTTTTTCTTTTTCTTTTTCTTTTTCTTTTTCTTTTTCTTTTTCTTTTTCTTTTTCTTTTTCTTTTTCTTTTTCTTCTTTCTTTTTCTCTTTTTCTTTCCCTGTCTCTTTCCCTTTCTTCTCTCTCTTTCCCTTTCCCTTTCCCTTTCCCTTTCCCTTTCCCTCTCTCTCTCTTTCTCTTTCTCTTTCTCTTTCTCTTTCTCTTTCTCTTTCTCTTTCTCTTTCTCTTTCTCTTTCTCTTTCTCTTTCTCTTTCTCTTTCTCTTTCTCTCTCTCTTTCTCTTTCTCTTTCTCTTTCTCTTTCTCTTTCTCTTTCTCTCTTTCTCTTTTATTTTTATTATTTTTCTTCTTCTTTTCTTTTTTCTTCCTTTTCCTTTCCCCTTCCCCACATCTCTCTCCCTGCCTCCTCCTTCCCCCCTCCCATTCCTTCCTGTCTGTCAAATCAGCTATTAGTAACAGTGACATGAAAATCTTTATACCCTTGGGGCTTTCAGGTCACAAAGCCTGTGCTGCATCAAGGGCACCAAGAGTATTAATCAGCACGTGTGAAGTCTTTGTAGTATCATGTGATTGATAGCACTAGATAATGATCGCCAGCAGTTTTTCCATCTAAGCTAATGCACTTCAGTCATTCCAGGACCCTTCCTAGATGGAGATTATTAACCCTGTATAATGATTTCATTATATAAACAGGTTGTTTCTAAAAGTAAGCTAGAAACCAAACACATCTTCCTTTGTAGGGTTAAACAGGATGTGAAATTCAGCACTGAAGTGAAAGTTTTCATTTATAAAGTCTGCAGATTCTCCTTACAGGATGATATTTAAGCCTCTATTGCTGATTTTAATTTTTGTTTTGTAGCTACTCTCTAAAAAGTCTTTATATAGCCCTTACAAAGTTCTAAAAAACATTTCATTTTGGTTGTGTTAGATGTTAGCAGCATGATGAACTTGCCATGAATCAGTGGTGTGTCCAAGATGAAAAAACCCCACCACCATCTGGAAGGAGGAGAGAGCTGTGTCCTGGTTATGAAACACAGCTCAAAGATAGCATTCACTGAGTCATAACTGTACCACAGTTCAGATAGCTGATACAGGTGAAGCTAAACTGGGTAGAGATACCTCTTACAATATTTCAAATGAAGCATCAGCTCAGCTCACGTAGAAGTACAGCACCTTGCAAAACAAAGCCGAAGCGTGGTTCATCCTGAGCTGGCTTCAGGCAAATGTAGTAACATTTAACATGTCTCTAATAGCTACAGCAGACAATAGAATAGTATGTTCTGTGTCTTTAAAATAACCAATGCAGAGCTTCACATAATGGTGGCTTTCTCCAAGAAAATAAGATGTTCTGTATCATCATCTGGATTATCAAAGAATAGTTATGAGATATCTCTGTTGTCAATAGTAACTGGCTAAATTGACAACAGCAATGATATGTTGTTTTCCTTATCATATGATGCCCTTATCATGTGATTTAAAGTTTAATCATCACAGCTATTTTAAGGAAGTCTGCGTAACCCAATTTCCTGGTAATGTTAACCCTGTAAGGAAGGGAAAAAAGTATCTGTTCCCAAAGTGAAAAGAAGAGAAAACCTTCTACTAAGACTTTCTAAGAGAAAACATTTTTATAAAAAAATAAAAAAGAATTAAGACCATATATTGCAAATACACATTGAATATATTTTTCATCTCCAAGGGTAAACAGGGATCCCAAATAAAGGAAGAAACATGCTATAATTACATACATGTTTCCAGAGAAGGGTAGTATTATTCCCCTTTCTCTGAAAGACTAATATACTGGCAGGTGAAATAATGTGCACAAAGCAGTGTTAGTGCAATGCAGCACTGGTGACTGGCTGAGACTTAAGACAGGTATTCATATTTATCACTGTCACTTTACAGTAGCTTTCCTGAGTTTCCACAACGTGTACATTATACATGTAAAGCAAACAACTGTGATGACATAATATAGCTGACTAAGACTGCTGGTGACCATATATGTTTGTTGCCTCATGTACACGTAAGAGATTCAGACATAACATTTAATATATATGTTTTCATGTTAATTTATTCCTTTTCTGTGAAAATTCTCTATTGAATTCTGATTTGTTAAAAAGCATTCTCTTTTGTTTCTTTGCAACTCTATTTTTAATACAAATCAGGTATAGATGTTATCAAGCCACGAAGCCAAACCATCTGAGGCTTTCAGTGCATCTTTTTCTTCTGTCTCATCAGAATAGCAATTTTATGTGCAGGAGCTTCAGTGTTTGTGATTTCTGTTTCTTTAGTGTCACTCCTGATGCACACAGGTTGTTCACCAGAGGTATAGTTAGCAAAATATTTCACTAGTAGGGATCACTGGCAGACAGCTTTATCTTTTTTAACAGATATTTAAAAGAGCGAGACCTGTGAGGGGTTGGGGAAAAAAGCATCTGCAATACAGAAAAGCTATGTTTTGAAGAAGGGCAATGTAAGCTGTAATTGCTCAGAAGAGCACTGGGTCATCTGCGGGCACTAAAAAAGCTGCAGTGGGAGCTCAGTGGGAAGAGTCGAGTTCAAGAGCCATTGGACCTTGGATTATTATTTTACTATAGGCTAGTGGTACAGTGTGGCCAGATGAATTAGCTGCCTATAGCTGAAAATTTTTAGGCCTGAACAGCGCTGAATGTCAAATACACTTACAGTACCTGCTGTCTTCCATTTTTTACAGAGACACCATTTTGAAACACACTGTGCCCCCTACTTGGAGTAAGAGGAGATCGGGCATCAATTTCTTCAAGAGTAGGGACACTGGTGTACAAAAAAACATGTCAGGATCCATTTTTTATCAGGGCTGGGACTATTCCAAGATGCTTCAAAAGTTATCCACAGAGATTAAGCCTTTTGTTCTTTCTTTCCTTCCTTTTCCTTGCATCCTGTTATTTTTGTTCATGGCATTGGATAAAATCTCTCTTGTGACTTGTGGCTTATCTGACATCTTCCTAAACAAAACTAACAAGGGTCGTGGCTGACATGATAATAAATTGGACAAGCTAGTAATAAATGCTTCTTGTGTGGGAAATGAGAGCAAGATTGTTTGTCTGAGTAACAATACCTCAGAAAATGCCCCTCAAATCAAAATGCTGGGGAGAAAGCCATGTCAGGATGGATATATGGCTGACACCACAGCTGAAATTTCCCTGCTCTTTAAATGTCATTGAGAGTTCTTGCCTGAAAAACAGGCATGGTGTAGATAGTGGGATTAAACCTTTCTACTGCTATATTAGTAGTATATTCCTTTTCTGAGAAAGAAATTTTTTTAAAAGGCTAAAATTGTAGAACTGTAATTAAAAAGTGAAAAAAATTTTGAATGAAGACACATTTTATTTCTGAGTTGCTGCAATAAACCTATCTCTATGTGTATTTCTGTGCGGTAATGCTTATTAAAGACATTGTACAAATTTCTATGTGATGAATACTCTGCATAATCCTAATTTAGGCCTAACACAGAAGTGGGATTTTTTTTGTATGTGAAATTGCTGACAGGAAGATTTTAGAAATAAATAATGTGTTCATTGCTTTGCTCGAATAAGTGTGTTTGCATGACTTAGTGACCCTTCTTGGCAATTCTTCAAATAGTGTTTTTTAAAATGCTTTCAACAGGCATCACTATCAGAGAGTACAACTTTTTATAAGTTTGGGGTTTTTTTGAGTGTGCGCAATTTTGGATCCTAACACACTCTTTTCAAATTTTTTGCAATACATACTCAACAGTTTATAAATCAGTACAAGATGACGTACCGTGGCTCTGACACTTCATATTAACCTGTGGTGATTGATGATTATCAGCCTTGAAGCCAGCAGATTTCTTTTTGTGCATGTATTTTGAGATGACACTTCTGTAGCTCTGCACTGCAGTTTTGGCCTAGTGATGCTCTGCTATCTTAAAAGCCTTTCTTCTCTAAATGTTTAATTTGAGCCAAGCTAATTTAAGAAACCTGTGCCACTGGCATTGATACTGAAGTTGGCCTAATGCGGACGTCAGCTTAATGAGCCTGAAGACAAGAACTTAGGTCTGGTTTTGCATGCATTATGTGCATGTAGCAGCTGCTCACCTGTCAGGAAATACCTTATATTCAAATCAGTGAGATTTGAATGACAGCTGCATTGTAGCAGAAACCAATTAAAAGTTAGTTTAGCAATGACCCATACAGTGAAAATATTATCCCAGATCTCTTTAATTAATTTTTTAATGCAAAAATGGTAGTCAATTTGTCCAGTCTAAGAACGTATTTATATATTTGCACACTTTATTTTTAGATGCAGATATAAACCAAAGGAAAGTCCTGAGCAATTGCTACAGCAATAATTCTGTCTCGTATTGTATAAAATGTTATATGGTTTGGTATACTGCCTTTCTGTGCATAGTGTTCATCTGGAATTGTTACTCAGAACGGAGTCTGGAGCTTAAATACAAATCTGTGGTGTGTTTTCTACAACAGTCATCATGCTTTTCATCAGGAGTATCCATCTCTGCTGACAGGTTTTACCACAGATTACCACAAGCTGCTATTGCCTTCACAGTTTACAAGTTAATTGCATTGGTCAAAGTTTTGTTTCCGTAGAGGAAAGTCTTCTTCTGTTCCCTTAATAGTAATTGATGTAATTGATTTAGGAATGGAGACATATTGCTTATGATTTTCAAGTTTTAGACTATTCTGATATTCCGCAGGATGATGTGGGCATTTGCTTTCTTTTTTTCCAAAAAAACCCCATCTATTTAGCCACTGGATTTTCTGCACAAATAAACTGTTCTTGTAGTAATTTTGCAGTAATGTTCACTTTTAGTTCAGGTCTTCCCAATTTGCTTTTTCTGCTGAAAGATTCTTAAGCTACTCTGAGCTTTCTTCTGATGGCATTGCATCCTAGTCTTGTTTTAAGCAGACATCATGTAACACATTCAATCTGTTAGGGTGTACAAAATCAATAGTTAGCCATATCTGCCTTACATATACTAATGTTTCCACTGCTTAGTGCAAAAATTTTCTATGTTACAGAAATTTCAGTACTCCTAGGAACAGGGTTGTAGCCATAAACATATCTAGAGGCAGAGAAAAAGGACATGAGATGTTCATTATGGCTTGCATTAGCATACTCTTTCCCAAGTGAAAAAACTGGCTGGATGGCTGCGCCCAAAAGATTATCAAGCATTGGAACAGGCTGCCCAGGGAAGTGGTTGATTCACCATCCCTGGAGATGTGGAGCTTAGGTACATGGTTTAGTCGTGGTCATGGGATTGCTAGGTTAACAGTTGAGCTTGATCTTAAAGGTCTTTTCCAACCTAAATGGTTCTATGATTTTGTAATAAAAAGCTGCATTTTGCTTTTCAGTAAACTAATTTTTTATGTTAGTCTTATCAACATCAAGGTTCTTCTCATAAGCCACTAATCCTTAAAATACTTTTTCCTTGAGTCCTTGAGTCTCCTATGTTAACAAAAAAATAACTGGAGGTGATAATATTTGTCATGGTTTGAGCCTATGCAGCCAGCAGCAAAGAACCATGCAGTTGCTCACTCTTGCCTAACTCCCTCCTGTTTGTGATGGGAAGGAGAAAATATGACAAAAAGCTCAAGCATCGCAATTAAATACAGAGAGGGAGGCATGGAGGGAGGGCTCACTCACCAGTTATGGTCATGGGCAAAAAACAGAGTAGACTTGGGGAGAAAAGAATTTAATTTAAACAGTGAAACCACCACCAATTTCTCAATCAGATCAGAGCAGGACAGTGAGAAAAATAAATACAAAACAAATATTAAAAACACCTTCCCCCTGCCCCTCCCTTCTTCCAGACCTCAGCTCTACTCCTGATTCTCTACCTCCTCCCTGCCAGAGGTGCAGGGGATGGGTGTTGCGGTCTGTCCATTATGCATTGTCCATGGTGCTCCTTCCTCCTCAGGAAAAGGGGTCCTCGCAGTCTTCACACTGGAATGTGGTTTTGCTCTCATGGGAGACAGTCCCCCAGGAACTTCTCCTACATGAGTCTTTCCCACGGGGTTACAGCCCTCCACAGACTGCTCCAGCCCACAGGCTACAGTTCTCCCAGCGAGGGACTGCTCCAGCATGGACTTCTCTCAGAGTCACTGCATGCTTTTGGTGCAGTCCCTTGCTCCAGCATGAGTCCTACATGGGCTGCAGAATGGATCCTTTGCCACCATTAATCTTCTCAGGCTACAGAGCCTCATCCTGCCATCTCACCACAGGTTTCAGTGAAATCTCTGCTCTGGTGCCCCTCTCCCCCTCCTTCCTCACGGACCTTGGTGACCACGTGGTTGCCCCTGTCACCTACCCATCCTCTCTGAAAACAAAGAACTCCCCTAAAAAAAGAACTTGCCCAACAGCTTTTCCCCTCTTAAATATGTTGAGGCCAGAGACACTGATTGGCTCGGCATTGGCTGGAGGTGAGTCTGACTTTTAGCTGTGGGAAGCTCTGGAAGCTTGCCATAGGAGCCAGTCCTGTGGTAATCCCCACCGCCAAAGTTCTGCCAGACATAAACCCAAACCAACATTATCCTAATGGTTTCAGAAATACCAACTCGAAAGGGAACAGCTGTATTAGATGTTTTGAAAGAGAAATGTTTAAGGAAATGTCAACCTTCCAATGGTTTTGGATTTTATTAGTGTCTAATCAGCTATTGTTTGATGCAATATAATACAATCAATATTTAACAACTTTAGTGCAGTAGTCCACAGTTAAAGTCTTAGTCTCTTTGCTTTAAGAAACATTTTAATGGCCTAGTAAGAACACATAAAGGGTTTGCTTCCTTGTCGCAAAAATCACTGAACAGAACTGGTTCTGTTTAGCTCAGACCAGGACACTGCTCTAGGGAGCCTTTTGCAAAAATACCTCCTTTATGGCTAGAAGTACCCTGGCTCCAACAGACCTTCAAATGCTGGCAGTATCCTGCTGCCAGTTGGAACACTACTTCCAGCCTGCTCAGAAAAGGTTTTTGCCATGCAAAGCCAGGGGAACTTGCCTACACCTGGACTCCCAACACAGTCAGCAAAGGTTAAACTTGAGCAGTTTAACACCTCTTTTTTTTATGACAAGATATAGTAAGGACAACTTAAACTTGAAGATGACCACTGGAATTTATAAAAGCGATAGCATAGTGGCATGATGAATCACAGCTACTGTTGGACATGGAAGGTGGGAAAGAAGGAATGAGGGAAAATATACCTGCACATTTTGATCCTCTAAATTAAATGCGAATGTGGAAGGTCAAAAATTATTTACACAAAATACAATGCAATCAAGCACTACAACAATATGTCACCAGTTTCCTAAGTGAATTATCCGTAATACTTAGCTCTGCAGGACAATAGCATTATAGCATCCAAAAAAAAAAAAAAAAAGAATTTTTATTCCTTCTCCTTCAGAATAAAGAACTATTTGTGTCTTGAGCTTGTATATTGCCAATAATAATTTGGTGTGGAATTTGATACATAGTTGTTCATCATATAGTCAGGTTGTAACACAGGTATTACAATACGTGTGAACAGACATGAAGATGTTTTCTGTAAATAATAAAAAATATAAATACATACAATGTACATATGTAAATGTAGACATGTAAATGCTAGTGTTTCTCTCTTTCTCCATTAGCTAGTGGCAATGCAAACCCAAGGATTCTAGTGGTTGAAAAGTATCTAGAACTGAAGCTAGGAAGATAGAGAAGTCATACTGGCTTTTGCAATATCTCGTACTTGTTATGCTGAATATGTCATTCACTTTCGAGTTGTGTAAACTGGTGGACAATAAATAAGCCACGTTGTGAATATGCATGAACCTGTGAATAATGTTTTCTCTGTGTCCCAGTTCCTTGGATACTGTGTGAAATGATAATGCCCAAAAGAGAAAAAAAATATATCTTCTCCTAAACATATGCATGAGCTGTGATTGGATCTACAAATCAGTCATTCATATTCTGCCTTCTGATTATGATCCGATAATCTCATATACCAGCCATCATATGCCAACATAAGAATGAACAAACGCTAAACATGAGCTACAGAAAGAGAAGATTTTTGGCGTACAAATTTAACAGCACTTTTCAAGAGCCAAAAGAGTTCCACACAGAAGCGACACTGTGAAAATAAGCTTGGTACATGCAATTTGACAAATCAGGGCAGGTTAAAATAAATGTATGGTATATATACTAGTAGTGCTCTCAAGACATACCATCCACATCTTACTTTTCAAGCCTTAGGTCCTCCATTACCAATATGTGAGCTATGACACAGTGGGCCGTGAATTCTGTCTCTGTTAGGACTTTCAAAAGAGCCACATGGGAAAGCAAGATGTGGCCTTAGCAGTGATAGGGAAACAGAAGCCTGGAGAAGACTGCCTTCCAGCACCACAGAAATGTTCAGTAAGACAACTAGTACTGCCACTATGCTTCTGAAAGGGGCAGTCTGTAGTGGAAGGATTAGGAAAACCAAGGCCAGCAGCATCTCCTTTTAAAGATGCTGAAAATACATGGGCCAAAGTCTTCTTTCTAAGGGAAGAAAGGCTACCCTGAGTTATTCACCATCTCCTGCACTTCGTCAAGAACATGAGGCAACACCTAGTGCTGGAGCTGTCCAAAAAAATCGTTACAAACTCTCGTGACCTGGTGGCTACCCAACCATTTGCTTTCATTTCCTATCACATACCACACTAGAATATGTTCATGCATCAGTTCCATCACAAGCCACCCCGACTTCACATTTTCACAGTTTCAGCATCAGTACAACTGGAGTCCTTTGCTGAGATATCCTGGCAGTGCACTCCACTCTCATGACTGATGACCTAGTTTATTTAGCAGAAAGTGGGGGGAATGAAAAGCCTTTGCTGCTCTACAGTTTCCATTTCATTCTCAAGCTTATCTTACCACAGCACAGCCACTCTGAGGGATAATGCTACTTTAAATTACTGAGGAAATTGAGGAAAGAATAACTGTGCTTAATGGAAAAGAGCTTGTAATTTGCTCTTATAACAAACATTGTACTTATCTTCAGGAGTAGCTGATAAGGTTCTAATTCTTATTTGCTGTGTAACATTCTTTTGTGAAGATGGGTTTTTCCAGTTCATTTTAACATATGAAGTTGCTCTGTCAAACAGAGCAAAATTATAGAATGAACAGTTAGAACTGCAAATGAGTGTGCCTTTCTCTTATACTATAGAAATACCAATGGAAAAAAGAGCAGTTTAAAATAAGGACATTATGCCCTGAATAGCTTATCAACAATAAATTTTACATTCATCATAAAATTTGAAGCTGGAAAAATAAATCAACAGTTAAAAGTTCTAATTCTGCTGTCCTGACAGAGGAGAAAATCCTGTTTAAAATTCAGAGACATTTTACCTCTAAAAGACTGCAGGACTGGGATCAGATACAGCAAGCCATACAAGCTGACAAAACTAGCCATCTCTTGAGATGCGACTGGTAATGTTTCTGTGTCACTGTCCTTTGTGTAAAGAGTAATAGCTACCTTATCCTCAACTTTTCTCTCTTGTGCACTTGAGTTGTAAATCTGCCTGAGTAAAGCCAAGAGTATTTTTTATGCAAATTATACATGGTGATACTAGTTCCATCTGTCAAGGTTATAGTCTTGACAATCTCTACCTTCTACATACCTTCATTTTGACACAGCAAAACTTTTCCAGCATCAAACTGCCCAAGGATATATCTAAAAGCTAAAAACTTCTAATGTTCCTCATTACACATGAGCTTTATAGCCTCCTGCAAACTGCAAACAAAAGCAATAAAATCAAAGCTGTTATGACACTGGGCATCTCAAGTAAGACAATCAAGGAGATGACTGATCTAAGCTCTGTTTAAACAGCTGAAATGATACAGCATGACAACATCTTGGTTTTCTCTGGAATCTCTTCTATGTAGTAGCTTCTGATCGTTCAAAGGCCCTTTGTAAAGATAGTTGTGAACCCACAGGATCAACACCTTTAATAACCGCAGAAAGATTTTTATAGTTTAGGGGATTTGAATGATAACCGGAAATAGTCACTGCCAGCATACTAGAGAGTTAGTGTAGAAATGTTTAGGGATTTCTCAAAAAGTTTGACAGATAATGTGAATTGGCCCAAAAGACTTATTTTTGACAGGATTCTGCCAGCTTTACTATGACCTGGGAAATGTCCTCTCCATGCCAGGGTAGAAATTCTGTTAAAAACTGGATATAACAAGTGACCCTGTAAGCTCACTCAAATTGTTTCTTTTACAAAAGAGACTACAGTGTGGGTATCTGATATTTCACAGCCTTAGCCATTCAATAAAAAAAAGTTATTCTTGCATGAATTAACATTTGGAGGTAAGGGAAGGGGAGAAGAAGGAACTTCTTCTGGAGGAGGTCCAAAAGGAGAGATTAAGATCATCCAGTTCACAGGAGAAATTTTTGTGAACAGAACAGCACATATTTAAGTAGGCTGCTCTCAGCTTTTTCAACAAAAAAATCTATGCCACATTAGAATTGTTTTCAGCATTGTGAAAGTTAAGAAATTTTCTGTTATCTTGAGAAGATGTGCAGAGCAAGAAAATCATGTTTTTCCTCATGTGATGAATTTATACCTTACAGAGTTTCTAAGTATGCTGTGTTTTTAACAGACCCGATGAAAGATACCTTGTTCTGGAGGCTGGTGACAAGTTGGTTTGCCAACCCTTTTTCTACCACAATATTGACAGTGCTAAGTCAACCGTTAATATGTACAGTTTACAAAGTAAGATGAGTAGAAGATAACATGACAAATGTGGAATGTGTGAATCCCTCCATCAAAAAACACCAGGCCTGGTTTGCCTTACCATGGCATTAGTGAGGTTTCATCGGGTGATTCTCACTTAAAAATGTACCAGAAAGAGCTACGGTAACTAAATACACAAGAGAAAAACAATTTGTTTGCACAGCAAAAATACCAAGGAAAATTCTTCATGATCCGTGAACTTAATTATATAGTATTTCTCAATTTAATTACCCATTAAAAATCCATTCATCTATAGCTCTTGAGAAGTTAAATGTTCAACTGTACTTACTCAGGCAAAGGCATTTTGTCACTCACTACAGAGTTTGCTGCTGCTAAGACACAGCAAATCTTCCTTTCTTTTATATGTAACTATAAGCTCTAAAGACGTATTTTGATTGCACTGTAATAAGATGTTTGAATTGCTTCATGGTAGCCTGCTGCAAGTAAAACACAGGTTTTACTTTCAAATCATCAGCTTTTACAAAGGATAAAATAAGTGCCATTAATTCACAGAAGAATTATAATTTTTCCATTACTTCCGTCAGTCTTTCTAATGGAGAAAATAGTAAGGGTTTTCAGACAAGTTTCAGTGCTTGTGGAGATTTTAGACAAATACATCAGTGCAGTGCAAAGGATTGCTGGGTTTTACCCCAGGTGGTATGTGTAAAATTTTTTAAGGACTAAGTCAGCAAGTGAAACCTTGGTGTCTAGACATGCCGTTCTCATGCTTTATCTTGAATTCTATGTGCCTAATTACCTCATGAAAATACTTTGACTAACAGAGCCAACAAAACTTGCTGCTGTTAAGCATGTTGACAAAGCTGAAAAATTGTGATTAGTATCAGACATGCCGTGTTTGACAACACTGAGGCACATGTGCATGTCTGTACTGCATAATGCAGCCCCACGTCAAAGATACTCTGCTGCCTCTCGGAAAGCTGCCTTAACCAGTGCTGTGGAGAGCAGGTGACCTCAGATTTTTCTGGGAAATTGTAGGTGTGGTACAATGGAGGCATTGAAAGAAGGCAAAGGAGTGCAGCAAGCCTGACAGGCCTTGAAGGGCAGCCACCTCTTAGCACAAGTATGGTCTCCGTGCTCAGAGGAGGCATACACGTCGAGCTGACCAGCTTGTCTAAGCAGGGCACTCACAGCTGAGCTTCGGTGCTGGACACAAGACGTTCCAGTATAGGTCAGGGAATGACCTGTTAGAGATCAGTGTAGGGGAAAGGGACCTGGGGGTTCTGGTGGACAGCAGGATGACCATGAGCCAGCAGTGTGCCCTTGTGGCCAGGAAGGCCAATGGCATCCTGGGGTGTATTAGAAGGGGGGTGGTTAGTAGGTCGAGAGAGGTTCTCCTTCCCCTCTACTCTGCCCTAGTGAGACCCCATCTGGAATATTGTGTCCAGTTCTGGGCCCCTCAGTTCAAGAAAGACAGGGAACTGCTGGAGAGAGTCCAGCACAGGGCAACTAGGATGATTAAGGGAGTGGAGCATCTCCCTTATGAGGAAAGACTGAGGGAGCTGGGGCTCTTTAGTTTGGAGGAGACTAAGGGGTGACCTTATTAGTGTTTGTAAATATATAAAGGTGGAGTGTCACGATGATGGAGCCAGGCTCTTCTCGGTGGCAAACGATAGGACAAGGGGTAATGGAATCAAGCTGGAACACAAGAGGTTCCACTTAAATTTGAGAAGAAATTTCTTCTCAGTGAGGGTGACAGAGCCCTGGAACAGGCTGCCCAGGGAGGTTGTGGAGTCTCCTTCTCTGGAGACATTCCAAACCCGCCTGGACGCCTTCCTGTGTAACATCATCTAGGTGATCCTGCTCTGGCAGGGGGATTGGACTAGATGATCTTTTGAGGTCGCTTCCAATCCCTAGCATACTGTGATACTGTGATATTCCCATACATGCATTTCTGCACTCTAAGCTGCAAATATTACTCCCTTTATGGAGCTTTGATTTTGTAGTACCCTAAAAGGTGATTACTCTTTTTTTCAGATGGGATGCCTGTGATATTTAGGAAGGATGAAATGTCAGCATTGACATTTCATAAAGTCTTCCCTTTGGTTTTTTTGTGGCTTCAGTATTTTTGAGACTTCGTCTCTGAAAGTAGTTTACTTGCATATGCACGCGTACATTGGAATCCACCTTCCCTGTTTTGTTTTCTGCTAACTTTCTGCTACTTTCATTACGGATGGCTGACTTGCAGAGCGCCTCCAGACACTGGGAGCACTGAGGGAGGTAACCATGGATTAACTCTTAGAAGGCACTTCTTAAAAGAGTCTGTTGTCACTCTTCATACTTTTGAATTAAACAAGAAATGTAAGCACTTCAGCATCTTCCTAATCTGTTTTTAAAATTCAGGTGCTGTAAATGAGCCTGCACAGCCAGTACATGAAGACTTCAGAATATTTTTAGGAAAAGTTAATGTAATCTAATAGCTTTATAAAACTGAACTTATTAATTGCAACAGTTTGTTCTCATATAATGTTAAATTTACAGGGGATATAACCTGGCTAAAAGCAGCAACTGAATTTGCACTTTGAAAGATACATTTAACTTTTCTGTGAAACTTCAGGTATGTATGTTATTTGATCCACAATATGTCAGATCTTCAACTGCTGTAAAAGATTGAAAGACTGACTGCAAAAGACTGTAAATATCTTGAGATAGACAAAGGTGTAAATGCTTACAATTTTTGACTCTGTCACGGACCTTTTTACTAAGCTTAACATTCTTTTTTGTTATATTTTCATCTAAATTCCATCGTGCAAGCAAATTGTGAGGTAACATTAGCAAAAAGTGCCTGTGATCTCTCAAAAGTCTCGGTATTCCTCTCAGTAATAAGGTAATGCTTTGTGTGTCCTAGCAAAAGGTTTTTACTTCCCTTTGTCGCTGGAGCCCCCTTAAAGCATAAATATCCCAAAACCAGCTAGAACCATAGACAGATATTATGACTGTATCCAAAGCAGAGTTTGTTGTGTTGATCTGTGGTGTATTATGATCAGTCTTGACAGTGGTCATGAGTGAGTTAGTGGTATCATTGCTGTAGTATAAGTTGTTTCCAGGGGGATGTCATGGTCATTTTTCTCATTTCGTTGTTACCTCTTAGAATTTCCAAGTATCAGAAAGCAGCGGACTCAGCTCTGGTTTTGCTTAATGCTGGTATGTTTGTGTAACTGCTCAGACCTCAGGGATGCTGCTGATGAACTGCAGTAATGTTCAGGTCATAGCTGAATCTTGGGTCTCTTGTTCATTCATGCAGCTTTTGTTTCCTTACAACTTAAAATGGCCTTTCTCACTGGTAGTTGTTCCACAGAGTGGTGAAAGGAGGAAAACTATCACCTTCAGATTTAAATATTAATCCTCTAGGGCTGTGGCTATGCATTCATTTTGGTAGGGAGAGGCTGCTCCTCCTCCCTACCGGAGACTCTGACAGAATCCTTTTGCTGACCTTGCTGCAGCTGCAGAAGCAAAGCTGCATCTGCTCCGGGTCATTGCGCTGTGCAGCATGCTTATACCAAGGACAGTGTCAGGCTAAGTGGTGCGGTCCATCTTTTTCTTCTTATGTCTGGACATGTTTCATCCACTCCTAACTCCTCCAGTCCCCTTCCTCTTCTCCTTTTTTATTGGTGTACATCTCAGAAGCACAAAAAGGCATACTAACGCTTTGGTCGAGGGCGTCACCCCAGCAATACCCAGAGCTTGTTCTTGTCTGAATATTACTGCTGTACTGTAGTGTTCTCCTGCCCCTGATAATGAGCCAGTGCTTTAGCACATACTGCTTTTAACACTGTGTGTGACACAGAACATGAATTTAAGGAAAGAGAATTCAGCATAAGGTATGTAGTGCTCATGTAAAAAAATGTGATAAAGGGAAATAGCATCCCCTGAGAAACAACCTCCCAGGGTCTTTAGGATGTAATCGATCAGAGACCCACAGGATGAGGCTGTTCAGTACCTGTTGTAAAAGAACATGAAACAAAGACAAATTGACAAGGACACTAGTGATAAGGGTATCTAACAAGGACCATTTGGTGATGAAATCCCTTGTGTAATTCGATAACAAAATTCCTTGCGAAAAGTGCTGAGAACAACTAGTTTTGGGATGAAGGTAAAAAGTTCATCGTGAGGAAGACATACGGCCTTCATCCCTGAAGACCCCTGCTCAAGACCACCAGGAGGCACCACACAAACGTCAAGAGGAGGAGCTACCTACCACCAGATTTTTCGGGATAGCTCATGCATATGTATAGGCATCTAATGAATATGTAACTTTTACTGCACATAAGCAAGGTAGCTGCATCATTCAGGCGTGCACGTTTTCAGAGGAAAATATTCCCCCGTACACCCAGCGCTGAATAAACACACCTACTTTATAACCTTCTGGGTTATAGAGTCTTTATTCCGCATGTCAAATGAAAGCTTAAAGCAGATCTCAGCAATTTCTAAATGAGCTGCTATCATACTGAAAGTGGTGGATGGCTTTGGGTTGCTTTGTACGTAGTTAATAAATTATCAACACTGCCAACAGCATAAGAAAATATACAAATAGTTTGGACAGGCATGTTACTGGGCTGTACAGACTGCAGCATTTTAGGCATTGTGGCAATACCAACACCAGAAATAAAATGTACATCAGTACCAGCAACAACTTATAGACATGCTCTCCCTCACAAACTCCCTTTAATGTCTTGTCTTTGGCAACTAACAATTAATTCACTGACAGATTCCACAAAATGCATGTTCAAATGTAGAAAGGACAAGTTCACAATGGTGCTGTTTGTACAGCCGTTACATCCATGAGTCATATGTAAGTCATGTTTTGTTCTCTTGGCCTGTAGATTTTCTCAATGTTCCCAGCATTCTCCCATTTCCAGATGTTAAGGACTAAGCTGACTTTCACCCAGCAAAAGGCATGTAGACTGGTGTACATTATGCAGGGTTATAAAACATGCCTTAAATGGGATTTAATTGCTGTAAATGTCTCATGCTATTATTTTGTCCTTTTGGTTTTTTCTTTGGCATGAGTATGCCCTATTTATTTCTGCTATTTAATTCATTCCTATACTGAGAAAAAGAAATTACAACACCTCCAAAGCTTTAATACTCTGTAAAAATTAGTTGTTTGCCTAACAAAGTAGTAGAGTCTGCTTTATCAATCAATGATACATCACTGCGTCACTGCTTGCATAATGCTGATCAGATATTGGGACTCCATGTTTTGTGATCTTAGCAAGTTGTAGACTGTGCCCTAGCACTCTTCACCTGCTATGCCTGCTTAGTGTTTTTCCAAAGGTGATGTTCAGTCTGTGTAAACTGAATCAGTAGCCAAGACTAAACACTATTCTTCACCAGGAGTGGATGTGAATGCTGCCTCCCAGCTGGCAGCTTAAACCACTGCTGCAGGAAACATGTTTTTGTGGTGACGTGGAGTAGGTGAGATCGAGCATTCTGGTGACACAGTTTAACAAACCATGGGAGAGTTTAAGCTACCTGTCACAGCTACCCAGCTTGGGACCGCCAGGTGGTGAGGTATGCATGTGCCAAATGAAGCACTGGGAAGGAAGAGAGAATTGTTTATGATTAATTTAGAAGCTATGTGAATGGAGCAAGCGTGTGTTAATGTATGTAGTTAAGAGCAGCCATGATCTGTAAGCATGCTGTGAATCCCAAGAATGCCAAGATAAGCCAAAAAAAAAAAAAAAGCACTACAGTATGCTAAAAATGTTTTCTCACCATATTTTGCCCTTTTCAGCTCCCTGCAAAGAGCAGACACACAACTTTGAGAAAAATGTGCAAAATTTCCCTGTGCTTTTGCAGTTAGCAATTATTTTTCACCAGTTTGTATTTCAAGGACAATAACTGCAGGAACAAATGAAATGGCCCAGTTTTCCTTCACTTCAGCAGGCCCTGGCTGGGAAGGTGTATTGCATTTCCCCTAGCCTCTATGCTCCAGCCACCACTTCAGGAGCAGCCTCAAGGAAGCTGAGGAGTACAATCCTCCCTTTACTGACAAATTATTTAATGGCTCACCCAGCAAACCGGATGACCGAGGCTTCAGCCCTAGTCTGAGCTCCAAATTAGGGTGCTAGCTGGATGGATACGTTCTCTGTGTTCTCTTTCCCTCTTTTTCAATTCTTTGTACTGTCATATAGCTCTGTATACAGTTTTCAGATCCACAGCTCACCTGCCTGAAAATCCAGCAATAAAATTTAAAGCTGCAATTCTGTCTATGCAGAGGAAGCATCTTTCCCTTAAGGCTTTGTAAATGCTTTGAAGACATGAGAGAAGTGTAGAAGTTTGAATGAGTGTGTAATTTCATAGTATATACTCTCCTTCTAAAATACAAACCCATTATTTATTTATGTTAACAGAGCGTGATAGGTCAGGAGCTGGCAAGTGATGGAGTTCTAGATGAGAAACCTGCTGTTGTGCACCTCTCTAAGCCAGAAATCTGACAGCACACAAAACGTAGTGTTCTCATATTAGTTATGCTGCTGTCTCACAGTTTCCTTATCACCACCAAGCTTAGTGAGACACTTACATTGAAGAAGCACTCAGGCAGCTACCAAATTTTCTGGTGCTCTGGGAAACAAAGCACAGATGTCGTCTTTGTAGCAGTGCGGTGTAGGGCACTATGTGGAGAACTCATCAGGATTGTGGATCTGAATCCAGATTTCTTCACGCAGAAGTAAAAATCTTGTAAGCATTTTATGGCCCACCGGTCTGCTAAAGGGACTAGGTCATGGTACTGTTGCCATAAGAAGTGGAAATACCATGTGGGAATAGATAACATATGGGGATAGATTCTCTGCTCTTTTTCTGTACTGCAGAAAGAGAAGAAATTGGCACATCTTCTAGCTAATACAGCCACCTTTTTTAATGCCAATTTCTTTCTGTTTCTCATACTGGTGGCCTGCTGGGGACAGAGTGTGTTAAAAAAGCACACAGTGTTCTGACTCTCCTCAGCTCTCTGGCAGCTTCTGAGCTTTTGCCAGTTTCTTTGCCAGCTCCTGAGGCCACTCTGAACTGCAGAGGTGGTAGCATTGTGACCAGCTTTCTGTCTGAACTTAAAGTTTGCAGAGATCTGGCCTCCTGAAGTGGTGTTTGGTAAACATTTGAAACTTCAGTAATAAGTTTAAATGTGTGAAATGGATTCTCTTGGTTACTGTGGATGCACTGCAGTGTCTCAGTGACTGATGCTGGAGTGCATAATATCGGTTTAAATTTTTGTGTACCCAAGAGTAGCATGTGCCTCATCTGTCATAGTGGGTACCTCCATGCAGGGACTTTCCATAGAGAAACAGGTCACAGGACACTACTACACCAGCACTTCCTCAGCAGTTCTCCCCCAGCAGTCACGTTGCTTTATTTCTCTCAGTAGTGGACAGCCTCCAACGTAACGCAGTGGCATTGCAGCAGAGGCTCTGCAGTAACTCCTGTCAGCAGAAGCTTGCGGCATGCTTTAATATTGTGCGCTAGTGCTGAATATGAATGACTCCCCCTTTGATGCTGGAGTTGCAGGAATTCTGCAGTGTGGTCCTTGCTAGTAGTCAGAAAGCAAAAGACTAGATCAGATTATTTGAAGAAAGTTGATTCCAACATCCTCTCCCTTACCCTTTGACAGCTCTAGCTGAAAGTAAGTATTTTTAATTATTTTTTTTACAAAAAAAGGCAAATGATTCTAAACAAGGAAAGTAAGGACACAGGACAGATTCACAATGTGTATTCCTTATACTGCAACAATGCTGGAGGTTGGGATCCAGATCTGTTTTTATTCTTCTTGAGGACAAACTCTATGGAGCTACTTTGCTTTTACTCCAGACTGTCACTGGCATTTACTGAAGATCCTGTCCCATGAAGAATTTCCTTCATTACTTGACAAGCTTTAGCAATGGCTTTTCTCTAGCATTGCTAGTTTTCTGTACGTATAGCCAATTTCCCTGGCTTTCTCACCTGCCTTCAGACTGTTAGTGGAGCTCTGAACTGGGTTATGAGCACTACTACTAGCAGCTCTGAGGACTAGCAAAGCCAGACTATTGTGTATATATATATGTAAAGAGCGCTTAGAAGATGCCTTGTGAAAGATGAAGGGAAGCCTATTAGAGTCCAGTCATAGCCTTCCCTTTTCTTCTTGAGTTTCCAAAATTCAGTTCACTTCCTGATCTTTGAATAGTGCACTTTATTGTTGGCATTCTGCATCCAACAACAGAGTCAAGGAAACTTTTAAAGGAGACTAAACCTAGCCAGCCTGTGACTGGTGTGGTGGCGCAGTGGAACAGGCCAGCCGGTAAAGATTTCTAGGAGGAAGAAAGTGATTCCACTGCTCTCAGCAGAGGCAGTATATTATGTCTTGATATAATACAGCTCTTAAGTGACAGAAGAGAAAAAGAAAATATAAACTCAGGTTTGTCTGGCAGGTGCTTACCTTAGCTACATCACAAACATTTCTATTAGATCTGCTGCACTCTTGATGGCAAACAGTAGCAGGTGCAAATTAATGCTCACAATTTTCCCATGTGGTAGGCAAGTGTGTTTCTTCATTTTGCCAATGAGAAAGCAAAGCTTCAATAGCATAATCAACATCTCAGTGCCAACAGAAGATAAACAGTGGAAGTTTCCTGGAGAATCTTAGATCTCTCATTTTTTTTTTCCCTTTTGCCTTTCATACTGTCTTCATGACCTCTTAGAGCTTCTGTGGTGACAGTGGAGTCACTGTGCTCCTCAGTTCTGCAAGGGAAGTATCTTTTGCTGATGAGCTCCAGATGTTGTTCTGAATTGCCCTTGTAGCCATCCCAGCTGAAGAAGAGAAAATTGCTAAAGAAATGTAGATGAGCATTACGGTATCTTAAATGTCTGTTAAGTTGGGATCCTATTTTTGTTTGACTACTGAAGTGGCTTTTTCTGCCTTCTCATGCCATGTCCTATTGAGAGTACCTATTTTGAACAAACTGTTTGCAAATTAAGATACAAGAAGATTCAAATAATTTTGAATGCAAAGGAGACGGTAATGAGGCTTTCCTATCTAGTGAAATCTTTTGTGCTTAGTGAAAGTGTGAGTTCTGCTCAATTTCTCTAACAAATGAGTGCAATGTAAGGGTAAGGCTGATCAGGCACTTCTGGCTTCTGGTGAGATTTATCACATCCACTGAGTTTTGCGAAGCTTTCCAAGACTAATGTTATTGAATAATTTGGCTTGTAAATCAAGACTTCACTCATTTAGGTGTCTCTTCTAGAAAAGCTTGAGTAAGATCACTGTACTGTCTAGAGATCCCTTCCAACCCTTAACATTCTATGATTCTATGATTCTACCTCAGCTGAAATCAGATGTTAATTTCCTTTCTAGTACAGGATAAGATGCTATAAGCCAACACTGATATTTTCTCCAGCCTCTTAATGTTTCTAAAAATATATTATCTCCAGACTAATCTGGAAAAAGTCCTTCTTCACTTTTATATTCTGATGTCAGTTGGAGATGGAGAAGTCTAAAATACAGCTAATTTAGGTACGCTTTTGAGGTGGGTTTTTTCTTTTAGCCCATTTTACATTAACCGAAATTAGCAGAAAGTCTTCTCTCTTGCTTATTGTTGTTGCTGAAAGTGTGATTTGCCACAAGGAAGTATGCTTCATTATCTGCAGAGAACTGTGGCTATGACCATAAATTTGAATTGCAGATCTCATATGTTTTCTGTGATAACAAATTCTGATAGCATAGATGCCAAACTGTGCAGGATTGAACAGACAGAAAGAAAAATTAGCCTGCAAGTGGCATTTTGTCTTACTTTGTTGATTAGAGACTGTGCTTTTTATAAATGTTCTTTGTCAAATGTTTTCTCCTTCTGAAAACCTACAGTGTTGGCAAACCTTCACCATGTGTACACAGACTTCTTCCCTTTACAATGTGTATTTCTCACTACTTTCTTTTGCAAGTCAGATGTCTTCCTTGTGTTTCAAAGCTAACAAAGCATCACAGCCTTTTAGAGCCTGTCTGAAAAATCCTTAACAAACCTGAAGATACTTCTGTCACTCCGCTTCCAGAACATGAACACTTACAGTAACAGGGAAAATTCAGAAAGGCAAAAACTGCACAGAAGAATTGCAGAAACTTGTAGAACAGGTACTAAGCCATCAAGAATGAGAAATCAATGGGGTGACTTGCATTTAACGAGCATGAACCACAGACAGCATTCTTCTTCTTCATGCGTTTGCAAGCTCCATTTATTATTGTTTCCTGTAGATCTCATGTTAATGAGGTTTTTGTTGCTACCACCCCTTCTACTATGTGGCAATGTCATAGACTGTAGTGTCAACAGCTTTACTTTTAGGGGTAGATAAGATATGCCATGAACACTGAACCATGTGGTATTTAAGAAACATTGTGGAAGGATGATCTCCAAAGTATCCGAATGGGAAAACACCACCAGGATGGCAGTAGTAATAAACGTTACAAAGAAGCAGATCATTGTTTGCTGTGTGCTTTGAGTAAAAATGTTGCTGTGCTCTGTATTTGGAACTATGAGCGCATGCCATAAAGAGACTGCTACTTTTTCAGTCCTACTGTGGTGTGACTGCTTTGCAAAGAGGGCATTCAATTTGCATCATAGGCAAAGACAGTGTATTGTGGTGGTAATCTATTCAAAGCTGGTTTTCTACTCCTGTATAGAAGCAAAGCTGCCTTCTATACTTGCTGCCAAACTAGTCTTTCATGAAATCAATAGAGCTGCAGACTAAGGTGACTTATTGTAGTTTAATGTTGATCTTGCTGCATATTCAAGTTTGGGTAGTGGCATATCACACTGTGCAAGACCTTCTGGTGGCAATTGTTTTGACTGTGAATTGTTCAGACATTCTGGTATGATGCAGCGTCACAGTACTGAAGAATGTAATTCTCAGGCAACAGCTATCTAATGCATATTTGGATTACATTAATTGGCAAGTAGTGTGAGATGGCAGTGTCATAGTGTCATTACTGAACTGCTCTATGGGTTAGTGTACAAGTGATAATGTATGCTACAAAAGTCATCCGGAATTTTCAGCTTATTTGTAGTCACTGCACAAGCATTTTTTTTTGCTTGTCACAACATGCTGCATCATGACACAACAATACAAAAAAAAAGCTTAATTGCAGTTGAAAAATGGAACAAATGGCTGGATAACTAAGACCTAATAAGTTTTGTTTCAAATCAGCTCCATCTAGCAAACCACACTCCTGTCACTGTGGCCTATATTCCAGACACTATCTGCTTTAATCAAAAACCTGCCTTTTTAACACTATTTGCAGAGGAAAAAACAAGTTTATTTTTTTCCCCTGCATGTAGGATTCATGCCACTTTTGTTGTCCCTACTGAAGCCATTCTTATCAGCAGATGTTAATATTATGCCTGAATAGAAATGGGATCTTTATAAAATTGGAATTTGCTCTAAGGCACATAGCACTGTTTTCAGTCATACAAAATATGGAGATCCCAACTGCAAAGCATTACATCGTTAGGTGTATAAAAGGTCTGTATATTTTTGATGCACAGATATGTTTTCATGACATTTTTTCTTCCACCCAGAAAAATGTCTGTATGTTGAATCTATTACTCTTCATGAAAATATATTGATATTTTAATGATAATTCTATTGTAAATGATTTATGGAGAAAGATGGAATAGATGACATTAGAAAGAGAAGGCACAACAACTAGATATTGGCTGTGCCATCAGATTAGGTCTTGATTCTTCCATATGACTGGACTAGGAAGAAATATAGTACTACCATTTTTAAAGACAATGTAAAGGGCTTAATTCGCATTCTCTTGTAAAACAAAAACTAAAAGGAGAGTTTTGTTTTCTGGCTAGATGTAGCTATTAGCTGTTGATGTTTCTGACTGCTTCCAGATCTTTAGCACAAGAGCAGATCCTTGTCTGATGTAAGCTGGCATAGCTTCATGACCTATTTTAATCAAATCTGACAGTCTTAGAGAATGGTGGAGTGGTAGCCTTAATGAAATGCTTTAACAGTAGATTTGGAGGATGGATATAAACAGGCTAAAGAATATCTCTAAATTTAGTCAATACAGTGACGACATTTATGTATATTCTGTTGTAAATACTTAGCCTGCCTTTCTCAGGCCCACTGCTCCCACCTGACCACTTTAGATTATGGCCTGGCAAAGGGGGCTTAATGTCCTCTTCTGAGTAGATTTCCCCCTTCTGCCCTAAGGGGCATGAACTTTTGATGGTTTAATTTTTAAATGCTTTTTTTTTTCTTAATCCATAATTTGAGTTCTCATTTTTGACTGCTGAGTGGCTGTGGTCCTCAAGGTAAAAAACACAGTATTTAAATTTCAGGTGGGATTTTGGTTCAGGTGCTCTTTCCCTGTGTCAGTGCTTTTCCATACTAGATTTTTATCTTGGTGGTGAAGGAACTTTCTTGGGGGCCTGTGATGTTACAACTCTGAAAGGAGAGTAAGCCAGCTCTGGAAGGACTTCAGACTTGACAGCTTGTTTCTCTCCTTTGACTCACCTCTGTTGTCTGTAACAGTACTTGACCCAGAGCTTTACAAATGAATTTTCTGCTTGGTACGCAGTTTTGCTAGTCACCTTAAATGACAGATTCATGTTGGTGATTGTGAGACTACTATTGACAAATTGACCAGAAATGGAAAGCATTTTTAGAAGAGAGGGATGACCTGCCTTTTTGACTTAACAGTGACCACTCCAGCAGGCTACAGAGGTGGACTATTAAAGTGTCATACGTTTCTCAGCTAGAGTAACGATGAATATGAAGGGAAGGAGTAATTGCTATGATTTGTAGACATCAGGATCTTTAGGGCATCTGTGGGCATGAAAAGCCACGTCTTTGCAAACCCTCATCAACTATGAAAAACATCTAAGTGACAAAAAGTAAAGCTAACGCTAAAAAGAGCTGGAACATTGATTACTTTGGGGCACTTTGTATTCTTAGAGTAGAACTTCAGTTATTCAAAATCTGTTTAGAATATTTAAGTGCTAACCTATTTGCATACTGTTCTTTTTAGAGACCTGATGTCTCTGTGGTGGACAGGGAAGCTCCTGTGCAGATTTTGCCATATCATCTGTAGTAGGAGATCCATTTGCAGAAGATTCATTCATGCGTTGGTGAAGAAAGCTTCTGGTCTTTTATGTTTACTTTGCTCCCATTTTTCACAGAAAATCAGGTGAATGGCACCTTTTAGGACACTGAATCTTTCCATTGTCCACTGCAGAATTTTTGGTAACAGAACTGAGTTTGAAATCTATGTTTTTTTCTGTCACATCATTAATTTTTGTAACACGAATTTCAGTAATACAGACCCCCAAAATTCATCTGCATTCAGATTAATGACAAGAGAGTGTCTGCATGGATTTGCACATCTCTTCTGTATAGGGAAGAAGAGATAAGTAAAGATCTTTTGTTTTTCCAGGATGTTTCATAGTATTTATGTCGCATTAATGCATTATTTTGGATACTAATTTGCAAGGAGCTGACAGAAAACAGAGTTGATAGCCATTTTCTATTGCACAGATAATTATAGCCTGCATTAGTAAGTGCCTGGCCATGCTGCACTTGCAGCATGAAATTAATCAAATGAGTGGATTTTATTAATGACACATGAGTGATGGACTGTGAGTCTTCCTCCTCTTTATACTAAAAGAAAGCCATAGAAGAATTAACGTAGTAGTTGTAAACAAGAAGAGAAAAGTGAAAATTTTCTTTCATTTTTTCCCGTTTATTGGAGGAATCACTTCACTGAAATTAGTAATTGCACTTAGTTAAAACAGTCTAGAAATGATTCAAGGCTACATAATAATGTTTGTAAGTTAAATGGTGTTTGGTACAAAGAGCTAAAGAAGAATAGAAAACAGAAAGTGGTATGTCTGATGAATTTCTTATTACAAATACGAGCCCAGTGAAAGAGTACTACATTCACTGGATCATAAACACCTGGCTGTGGAATAATTGCTGAAGGTGACTTGAAAATTAAAACTTATGTTAAAGGTACAGCATTGTTTGTACAACGTATAACTTTGAGAAAGCTTCCTGGGTGGAGTGCAGTTGGTATGCAACGAATACCTTCCACAGAAGTTCCCTAGGCAATCTGAGTTGTTGGTGACATCAGAGGAGCTTGATGTACTGACTCTTAAGAGAAACTATAGGGAGAGTGGAGCAGAATCATAGAATCATAGAATCATAGAATCATAGAATGTTAGGGATTGGAAGGGACCTCGAAAGATCATCAAGTCCAATCCCCCTGCCAGAGCAGGAATGCCTAGACTATGCTACACAGGAACGTGTCCAGGCAGGTCTTGAACGCCTCCAGAGAAGGAGACTCCACAACCTCTCTGGGCAGCCTGTTCCAGGGCTCCGTCACCCTCACTGAGAAGTTTCTTCTCGAGTTTAAGCGGAACCTCTTATGTTCCAGTTTCAGCCCATTACCCCTTGTCCTATCAGTGGTTGTCACCGAGAAGAGCCTGGCTCCATCCTCGTGACACTCCCCCTTGATATATTTGTAAACATTAATGAGGTCACCCCTCAGCCTCCTCTTCTCCAAACTAAAGAGCCCCAGCTCCTTCAGTCTTTTCTCATAAGGGAGATGCTCCACTCCCTTAATCATCCTAGTTGCCCTGTGCTGGACTCTCTCCAGCAGTTCCCTGTCTTTCTTGAACTGAGGGGCCCAGAACTGGACACAATATTCCAGATGGGGTCTCACCAGGGCAGAGTAGAGGGGAAGGAGAACCTCTCTCGACCTACTAACCACCCCCCTTCTAATACACCCCAGGATGCCATTGGCCTTCCTGGCCACAAGGACACACTGCTGGCTCATGGTCATCCTGCTGTCCACCAAGACTCCCAGGTCCCTTTCCCCTACACTACTCTCTAATAAGTCATTCCCCAACTTATACTGGAACCTGGAGTTGTTCCTACCCAGATGCAAGACCCTACATTTACCCTTGTTATATTTCACAAAATTTTTCCCCGCCCAACGCTCCAGCCTGTCCAGGTCTCGCTGGATGGCAGCACAGCCTTCTGGTGTGTCAGCCACTCCTCCCAGCTTGGTGTCATCAGCAAACTTGCTGATAGTACTCTCTAGTCCCTCATCCAAGTCATCGATGAATATATTGAATAATACTGGTCCCAGTACCGACCCTTGAGGCACTCCACTGGATACAGGCCTCCAACAAGACTCCGCCCCATTGACCACAACTCTTTGTCTTCTTCCCCTTAGCCAGTTCACAGTCCACCTCACTACCCGAGAGTCTAGACCACACTTCTGCAGTTTAGCAGCAAGGATGCTGTGGGAGACTGTGTCAAATGCTTTACTGAAGTCAAGGTAGACCACATCCACCGCTCTGCCATCATCTATCCACCTTGTTATATCCTCATAAAAGGCTATGAGGTTAGTCAAGCACGACTTCCCTTTGGTGAAGCCATGTTGACTGTCTCTAATGACCCTCTTATCCCTGATATGCCTTGAGATGGCACCAAGGATAAGTCGTTCCATCACTTTCCCAGGGATGGAGGTGAGGCTGACCCGTCTATAGTTACCCGGGTCCTCCTTCTTGCCCTTTTTGAAGACTGGAGTGACATTTGCTTCCCTCCAGTCCTCAGGCACCTCTCCCGTCTCCCAAGACTTGGCAAAGATGATGGAGAGTGGTCTAGCAATGACATCAGCCAGCTCCCTCAGCACCCGTGGATGCATCCCGTCTGGACCCATGGATTTATGGATGTCCAGATTGCTTAATTGGTCCCTAACCCAGTCCTCATCGACTAAAGCAAACTCCTCCACTGCCCTGACTTCCTCTGGGGCCTCAGGGGAACGGGGCTCCTCAGGACAGCCTCCGGCAGAGTAGACGGAGGCAAAGAAGGCATTCAGTAACTCTGCCTTCTCTGTATCATGTGTCACCAAGGCACCCACCTCATTCATCAGTGGGCCTACATTGCCTCTGGTGTTAGTTTTATCTGCCACGTATTTGAAAAAGCTCTTCCTGTTGTCCTTGACCCCTCTCGCCAGGTTCAATTCAAGGGAGGCCTTTGCTTTCCTAGTTGCCTCCCTACATCCTTGGACAACAGCCTTATATTCTTCCCAAGTGGCCAGCCCTGCCTTCCAAGATCTGTAAATTCTCCTCTTGCCCTTGAGCTTACCCAGCAGATCCCTGTTTAACCACGCAGGTCTCCTGGCTCCCTTCCTTGACTTCCTACGTGTTGGGATGCTCTGATCTTGAGCATGGTAGAAGCAGTCCCTGAACGCTAACCAACTATCTTGGGCCCCTTTACCTTCAAACAGCCTTGCCCATGGGATTTTCTCTAGTAATTGTTTGAAAAATCCAAAGTTTGCCTTGGCAAAGTCCAGGGTTGCAATTCTGCTTGCTATTTTGTTTCTGCTACATGAGATCCTGAACTCCACAATTTCATGGTCACTGCAGCCAGAGTGAAGACACTGTGGTCAGGCTCTGTGTACATGGATGGAACTAGAAGTGGCTGTGGAACTGATAAGCTGCATATTTGCTACCCTGGACTAACAGCCAGTCTGTTATTTTCTGACAAAATACCATCCTTTGGGTGAACTATGCTCACTGTAATCTCATTATAATACCAAAACATACATCCATCCCAAAAGCTACCCACCTTCGAGGTACAACTACTCCTCAATGAGCTTGCACTCTGAATCTCTTCTAGTTTATGTCTTTAAAAGTGAAGCATGAAAAATTTACACCAATCATAAAAATATACATGACTAGAGTCACTCAAGCTCCACTTGAAAGGTAAATAATAGTATAAAAATGGCCTAAGAGAGGAGGGTTGTTAGGGAAGATACCATTACAGTCAAGGAAAATACCATTGCAGACCACCTCTGTGTTGCATTGGCACCCACAAAACCAGATAGGGCAGCTACAAAAATACCAAAATTTATTCTAACCTGAAAATCACCACCCATTCTGACAGACAAAGTATGTTACAGATTCGGATGCAAGTTGGGAATTATCACTTACGCAACTGAATTTAGGAATTTGCCACTATTCCTCTAGAAATATGACCTAAAATGTGCACATACTCAATAAAATGGGTAGAAACCTCTTACTTAAGGGTACCCACAGGGAGGAAAGGGGTCTCTCAAGGACATCCAGAAGTCTCGCTCACCAGTGGGAGCAATGGGTGCTCTCAATCCTGCAAAGTTTCCTCAGACAGCGTCCCTATCCAACTGCAGACCTGCTGCTCCAAGGAGGACCAGCTCAAATTGGCTCTCCAGTGGGGCCTCCTTTGTACCTGAGTCAGTCTGGCTGTGATCAATATCCAATTAGTTCAGGAGCCAGTGCACAAAAGACATGGTAAACAAAGTCATCAGGCCTCAATGGCCATCCTTGCCAGGTCCTTGGAGCAGGTCTGTTACCAGATCCTTTGCAGGGCCTGTTGTCTGGGAGGATGCAACTGCCACACTCTGTCAGGGGAGATACCATCACGGAACACCTCAGACTTCTGACATCAGTCGACAGGTGAGGCTCTCTTCCCCTTATAGGGATGCCTTGGGGTGAGATTAGAACCATGAGCTGTACTGAGTGCTTCCCCAGGAAACCTAGAAATCTCTGTAGAGTTTTTTTATACCTTAACATATTCGTAGCCAGGCTGTATTATTCACATTCCTGCGTGTGCTTTGCTGACAGTCCCTATCACCAACAATCTAAAGAATTTGCGTATCTGTTGCTTTAATAAACTATACTATTCTTCAGTCTAGCCATGGGAGTTCTTAACAGAACTCCATTAGACTGCATGAGTCTAGTCATGAGAGTTCTCTCTGAATGCCACCAAGCTCCTCAAGTGTGGCCGTGTGAGTTCAGGGAACACCACTAGACTGGAAGTGTTCACATTATTAATCTGGACTATTGACGCTGAATTAGGCATCACTGAGAATCTAAGCCTAGCCAACACCAGCCTGTCTGATATCTGAGGACGAGCTGGAACACAACGGGGTTTATTTTCTGCCAAACTGCTTTGGCTTTAATGCAATGCAGGCTTAGTTGTGGAATTACACCACTAAAACACTTTGTGATTGACAATGCAATTGCTAAAATCCACTTTGAATGATGTTGTATAGCAGTTCCCATTCAAATTTTTTACTGCCACTTCTAGTGACAGTAAAGGGAAACTTAGTTCAATGTCTTCCACTGCAATGAAACAGTAGCACAAAATAATTTTCCAGTTAGTTTTCAAACTGAATATTTTATTAAAAGTAGCATACTTGATAAAGACATGCCACCAAAGTTCCCTTTTATTCTTCCTAATAGATAATGTCAGCTAAGTATTATATATATCACTCATGAGAACCACAAGTTTTTGCATAGTGCGAATGTAGGTTTTTTTCTTTCTTTCTTTCTTTCTTTCTTTCTTTCTTTCTTTCTTTCTTTCTTTCTTTCTTTCTTTCTTTCTTTCTTTCTTTCTTTCTTTCTTTCTTTCTTTCTTTCTTTCTTTCTATCTATCATCTATCCTCTTATTTTCAAACTTGGTTTTTAATGGTAAAGGTCTGGCTGTGACTTGAGTCAACATGTTTCTGAGAATTCTCAGTTGTGGATGCCTGCTACCTTCTGTGCAGCTAAAGTCAGGCTTTGGGATCTACTTCTTGCTCTGTGGTTAGGCATGATTATTCCCATTGGTGGTACCTGCACACTGGATGAAACAGCTGGGGCCATTTCTCAGCGCTGATGAGAAATTTTTTAGTGCCACGATGCCTTCCCCAGTCATTCTGTCAGGTCACCTTCTTGTTCATCAGCACACATGACCATGGGTATTTCTGTCTGCTGAATACAGATCTGTCATTGTCAATTAATTGCTTGGTAAGTTCCAAGGTACAGAGAAATAGAGGTGTGATCTTGCAAAGACATGATGTTATGTACTTCTGCAACCATTGGAAGATTTTATCTCTGAGACTTAAGCAGTGGTATATTACCTGATTTTTTTAGCTTAAGTTAAAGTGTATTTGAAATAAGTTTTTCAGAAAGAATAATGTGTCTGACTGTTGTACCAAGGGTGGGCTGTGGTGGGGGGGCAAGTATTGGGTATTGAGTCATAGCTGGACTTGATGATCTCAGAGGTCTTTTCCAGCCGCAACAATTCTGTGATTCTGTGAACTTATAAGAAAAAAAAAAAAGAATGGAAAATCAAACATTGCCCCAGGAAAACACAGTGACTAGATTTTCAGTTATTGCTGAATCTGTTTGTTGTTCTTTTTTTAACTGCAGAAAGTGAGTGAAAAAGTAGGAGGTGCAGAAGGAACCAAATTAGATGATGACTTCAAAGAAATGGAAAGGGTAAGTCTAAATACAAATGCGTGTATTCCTTATTACCATTCATTTTTCCTTTCTAGGACAGGAATTTCAAAGCTTTTGTCCCTGAATCATTTGAATAATTTTGAAAGACTTAAGATTTATTCAGCAGTACTGAGCTTTCAGTTTCTTATTTCTCTTTGTTTTCTATCCAACACATGCATAATATATGACACTTTATAATGCTGGTAGCTCATTCAGAGATTGAGGCTGATGTCAGCTACAAATTAGGTTCAGTTAAACCATTACAAAGGATCTCTGAAAACAGGAGGCTCTGTCTACAAGATGGTCATTTCAATGGCAAAGAATGCCTGTAATTCTCCGTTGCTTGAGTATCAGTCAGGAAGAGCAAGAGCTGTCTGCTGAAGGGAGTTGACAGTGTCACTGGGATATTCGATCATAGGTTCAGAGAACCTGTTAGGCAGCCTCCACTGACAAAAAGCCTTGGGTAGATGGGCCTAACCCCCAACAGACTGCTTGGTGAGGCTGGCAGTGGTAGCACTGAGTGTTTCTGGGGGAGGGGGAAGCCACACCTGAAAGATACTATCAAATCTTGTAACACAGGCTGCTGCTAGGTGGTTTGTATGGTATGTATATGATATGTAACTCTGATCAAGAGAAACAGAAGCTATTTGTCTGTACATTGGTGTAGTGGGATGGGGAAAAAACCTTGGATGAAGAATAAAGGAGAAGGGCATATTGTTTGCACTGTAGTGAAAGTACTGCAGAGTTGTTTTCTCCCCTTCTGTCTAGCTTTCCTCTGAATGTGCTGCAAGTATAGGCACTGCCATCAAAGCTAGAAAGTATTAACCAAGATTCAGAAAACTGATGCAAAGTTTAGAATGCAAAATAGGATATTGCAACAGCCAGGGGTGAGTCCCATGTAGTTCTTGTGGGTGGCATGGGTTGGCAGCCCAGAAGATAAGAGCACTGAGAGTGGAGAAGAGAATGGAGTAAATTCAGCAGTTGCCTCTACACGCTCTGCTTGGCCCTGTGTCCTTTGCCAGCTTTTGTGGAGGCAGTGGACATGCTCCTTCTGCCTTTCTCCAGCCTTCTGTTTCCTCTGGTCTGCAGCCTCCTAGCCATTTCTGGGCTCCCTGCTAGGCAGTTCAGCTACTTATTCACCGTGGCTGGCAGACTTCTGCTCCTTCCTGTAAAGCATAGAGCAAGACCTGGCAGGTGGTGATGGCAATAGGAAACAGGAAAAACGTCAGTCACAGTGTGCTCCAGCCAGCCTATCTCAGGTGTTCTTTTTTAAAATAGAAGCTTGCTGTTATGGTAAAGGAGCTCACTCTGTGGGACACAAGCTACCCTGTAGAGAAATGCAATGTGTCTTCTTAAATGCAGAGTACAGGACAGGTTATGGCAATCTCCCAATCTGCCAAAACATCACTTTCCTTTGAGGCCTGATTCTGAGAGGGAGAATAGTTGCATACTTTGCTGTATGCAGCTTAGGACAGTGATGTGGAGTACTTCTTAAGAAAGCAAGAATTTCTATTACAGTAGAGGCTAATGCTATTCAGTTCTAAGTATTTAAAATTTTTAAATGCAAAATGGTTCTTCACGGACTCAATCAGGGGAAATAAATGATCAGTGCATTGATGCTACAGGTTTCTTGAAATTGGAAACTTATTGATACCTAGCTTTCCTTACCAGAATTTTACCAGATCTGGATATCAGGAAGCACTTTGGATATCCAGAAGCACTTCCTCATGGAGAGGGTGATCAGGCGTTGAGATGCACTGCCCAGGGAAGTGGTGGAGTCACCGTCCCTGGAGGTGTTTGAGGAGAGGCTGGATGTGGCACTTAGTGCCATGGTCTAGCTGATCTGGTTGTGTTGGGTCATAGGTTGGACTCAATGATCTCAGAGGTCTTTTCCAGCCTCAATAATGTTGTGATTCTGTGATTCATTCTGAAAGAGGTAGGCAGCCCATTTTATCGTTGGTGATTGGTTTTGATTGACACCTGCTTTCCCGTCATTTTGCAAGTTAATATGGCATCAAAGATAACTAATTTTAAAAATAGTTTTCATCTACCAAAAAGTTTTCCCTACTGTGGAAGCTTTCCCAGGGTGATGTAAAGTATCAGCACAGTACAATGAGTCATATTAAAATCCTACAACATTCTGAGGTACTCTGTACTAATGGCCTCACTTGAGAATGGGTCTGCTATAAACTGAAATGCTTTGGTAGTTTTTCAGGTATTATGACTATTCTGGTACAAGGGCTGTTCTCAGAGGCACAAAAATAAAATTATAAGAATTTGTAAGAAGAAAAAGAAGAGTGAAAACCAGCTTCCTTTTGCCTAACGTATTTCTCTCATGTTTATTTCTGTTTAACTCTGTCCTTTAGAAAGTGGATGTTACCAGCAGGGCAGTTATGGAAATAATGGCAAAGACAATAGAGTATCTTCAGCCCAATCCAGGTAATGTAATTTCTCAGTCTCAAAATACTTGCAACACTTTTTGAAAATACTCTTATCCTCACTGATGTGGTTAAGATTAACACAAAATTGCTGAAGTTCCCATGAAGTGAAAGACAGAGATGAGTACAGGCTTCTGTGTTAGGCTGTCAGGGAGAATGGAGACTGGCTTTGGGAGGCCTGTTTTCCTTTTGCGTGTTCTTACTTTAGGTAAGCTGGCAGCACGTGCTGGGTATATTTACTTGCAGGCATCTGAATGTCATCACTCGGAGCATAGATGCTCCCTGGAGATGGTCGCAGCCTCTCCAGGGGAGGCAGGGACCATCCCACTGCTCCAGCCAGGAGCAGAGCAGCCAGGGGACACTGGGGCAGCAGCCGCAGTCCGGGGCATCAAGCACCTCCATGGGAACAGGGACTGGCCTGAGGCCAGGCAGTCAGCCCAGGGTGTGGCAGGTCAGAGTCAGGTAGAGTGAGGATGTCCACATTAGACATCTCTTTCTTCTGCCCAGCAATAGAACAAGGAATAATGAGTTTAAGTTAGAACATAGGAAGTTCCACCTCAACATGAGGAGAAATTTCTTTACTCTGAGGGTGACACAGCACTGGCACAGGCTGCCCAGAGAGGTTGTGGAGTCTCCTTCTCTGGAGACTTTCAAAACCCACCTGGATGCCTTCCTGTGTGGCTGCCCTAGGGGATCCTGCTCTGGCAGGGGGGTTGGACTAGATGGTCTTTCAAGGTCCCTTCTAACCCCTAACATTCTGTGATTCTATGATTCTACAGTCCTGGTCACTCAACCTGTGTGAGGGAAAAAGACAAGGCAGTCCTTGCAGACCACAGGAGGAAAAACAGATTTCTGAAGCAACTTGCTCCAGGTCACAGGAAGAGATGTAACACCTTTCACCTGGTCCTCTAGCAATTTCACATCCTTATTAGAGTTACTAGAAGAGGGAGGGTGCGAAAGAGCTGTAGATGCTGAACAGATAAACAGATAAACAAGGCAGATAAATGACTGTAATCAGAGATGACTAAATTGATCCTTCAAAATAGAAAAAAATTATTGGTTTCCATGGGGAGATGAAAGACTGAGCTGATGGAGAGCCGTGCGCTTCTCTCTTGCCAAAGCATCTTCACAGAAAGGGGTGATCTGTAGCTGTTATAGTAAAGTAAACCATTACATTCAAGAACTTCAAGATTTACGTAGTGATGTAGGAACATAAGGATTGTGATACTAGCATGAGTCAATGCCAGCTACACCAATGGCATCAATGCAATTATGCTTGTGCAAAATTAGTGTTAAGGTAAAATAAGGCCCTCTACAAGTTCACCCATTCACTGTGAGGAATTTGCTTCCTAATAGCTGGAAAAAATTGGGACCGGTGTGAAGTATTTTAACTCTAGTGTGGTATGATGAAGGACTGTTGCTAGTGTAACTTAATTGGTGATATTTTTATGTTAGACCATGGAGGAAAGGAGGGTAATTTGATGATGCTGCCAGTGGATTGAAAGAAGGAGGAATAATATTTGGAAGTTCAAGACCTGCTAGAGAGAAAATAATGATGACTAGAACGGTTTCTATGTCAACAGATGGACTACTCGAGTCCACAGCTTCATTGCTCATCGTCAACAAGCACTCTGCAGGAAAAGCCGTAGGATTGACAAACATTCCAGGGCTAGTGATAAAATTGTTAGCTACTGTCAAGCTACTGTTGTGCAACATCATATAGACTGAGTAATAAGCTTTGGCTGCTTAGTGCTTTTCCAGCTTCCTTCTTGACACATCTGAGTGATTATGATTGTTGTGAATCATGAGAGAGGCTCACAGAAATGGCAGAGATCAAAATTTCTTGAAGTAGCTAAGAGTGTGATTTCAGGCACCTCAGACTGATGTAAGTTTGCAGTGCTGCAGGAAAGAACAGTTTCCATACTCTAGCTACACATCCCTTCATCTGCTTGTGGCATGTACAAGTAGGATCAGAAAATTAAAATTGTAACAGACAGGAAGATTTACTTTCTTGCGTATCAAATGAGAACATGTTTTTTATTCTACAGCTGGGCAATGATATTAGATGGAGTAAGAGGAAAGGAGGACTGACTCCTTTTCAGCTCTCACCTGATCTTATGCCAACTGGAAAAGGACTCCCTGTAGTGTGAAGAATTGCGTGGCAAAATACTTATTTTTTCAATTAAAAAAAAAATCCTCTTTAAAATTCTTCCTACAACTATATTACTCTTTACCTGGGGCACCAAAAATGCGGATTCCCAGTATTTCCTTTTTGCTTTTTTGTTTTCATAAAAATTAGAAACATTATATTGGGAAGAGCGGGGAAATTTGATGAAAAAAAAAAATCTTTAAAAGCAATGTTTAACAGAAGATTTTCTTTAAAAGTTTACTTGGGGCTGGTAGAGAGAAGAGGGTTTGGGATGTAGCACACGTTTCTCGATGAGTATGATGTGCCCTGAAACCATCGATATACTTGGATAACACTACTGCAGTGCTATTTAATTGGCATCATGGCATTTTGAAGGATCAATAAATAAAGTATGCAACATTGTCTAAATTCACTAAACAGTTAAGTAATGTTGCAAGGAAAAAGGAAAAGGGAAGGGGGAAAGAAGGGAAGGGAAAAAGATATTGAAGACCATGGTGAATTTATTGAAAGAGATGTTGGTCTGAGGTTAGGGTGAATGAAAAAGATAGCTTTGTAGACTTCCCAATAATGAAAAAAAGTAAAGGATAGCTGAAGATAACTAAAAGTGAATATGATGAAGTCTCAAAGACTTTTCCATACGGATGTACATGGCCATAATTTCAAGAAACAGAGATGCGCCATGAACAAGACTGAAAGTACAAAGAATAAGCAGTTCAACACACTGGTGAAGTTTCTTTAGAACTTTTTTGGCCATATTTGTATGATTCAACATGGGTCTGTTAACACTTAATATTAACGTGAATCAATAGTGACACCGTGAAAGTCAATGTAAAGGAGACAGAGAGCAACTGAGACAAGAATCCAGCTTTCATATCACTTCCATGGAGTGTTTTGTACATCTCTGCCTGTCCTCACTCAGGCTGAAATATAACATAGAGAAGAAGGCACATGGCACTAACACGATAAAGCAATAGAAATTAAAGGGCTCAGAATGGAATTTTGAGATCGACTGAACAGAAATGTACCTCTGCTCCCATGGGAGTTAGCTGAGGTAACTTTGAAGGAAGATAAATGTAGTAAGACCCCTGGTGAATGTATTCTAAGATAGCCTACTAAATCAGAATTCTAATGTAATCATTATTAAATGGTCAGATGAATCACTGAAGCATGAATTTTTTATGCTTATCTTTCTTCACTTGATTATTTATTTCTTGCCTTTTCTTTACTGTCCTTTCATCTCTTTTATTCTTTCCTGTATCTCTTACTTTCTACTGTTACCTGCCTGTCCAGAATATAGCCACTTCATTTTTTTTCTATATTGGCTCTTAGATCTTTTTCTTTTATTTCTGAAAATACTCCCATTTACTCCTGTTTTAATTCAGCTTGCTTCCTCAATTACCTTGACTGATTTTGTTTCTGCCTTATTTCTTTTGTGCATCTGTATTTTCCCATTACCCCCATCATTTTGATGCCATTTTTAAAGGCCAGACACTTCATTAAAATGCAGTTACTTGTATTGAACAATCAGACAGTCTGCTGACTATTTTGTAGTGGTAGAAACAGAAGGCATCAAGGAATTCAGATGCAGAAAAGCATGATCTGCTAGCATTCAAGGATAGCGAGAAAGCTTAGAAAACCAAAATTACTGTGTGTTAAGAATATGTTAATGTTAATCTTTTCATAACTGCTTCTCGGGCAAAACAAATAGTATGACACTTGCCTGAGTTTCCTGTGTTGGTTTCTGCATCTTATATCTGTTCATAGATTTGTATGCCACAAAATTAAACATATTCAGCAATAAGAAACATCTCTTTGTAAGCAGTTTCAACAGTAAAAGAGCAAAACAGTTGTTGACTCCAGTCTGCTCATGTTTTGTTGCAGAAAGGTGTGCAAGCTTGAGTTTTGACCAAAGAAATCAGCACACAACAGTGTGAGCTATTAATGTTTTGTAAACAGAAACATTAAATCACCAGAACAACTAACGAAGTCAAGCTTTTGCAAGGAGGGAGGTAGAAGCATTCATAGCTGCCCTCCTGTAGCACATACAATAATGTAGGTAGAAACATGCACTGAGACAGCTTTGCTGGCAATAGGACTTAGCTGGCAAAATTTGAAGTGCCATTAATTAATTCACTCTCTGCAGGCCATTTTCATTCTGTAGCTACAAAAATTCACTAAAACACATCATCAAGTAAATTAGTTCTTTTATGTTTGCTGTCTTTGTTTTCATCAATTATGATAATCATGTGCTTTCTTCTAATCGGCAGTCGTGTATCTGAAATAAAATACAGCTAAAGTGCAGCTGAAAACCCAAATCCCAATAAAAAGCAAAAAATGTTTCAGAGGTTGTTGGACATCGTATTTGAGGATCTAGGTTTTATTTAATATTCTACAACAGAAAAACCTTCAGATATTTAAAAAATGTGGGGCACCACAGTTTAATCTTGAGTATACCTAGTCTAGATTTTTCCTTGAGCTTAAGGCTGGCTAAATCTACTATCCATCTGGTACCCAAGGATTTTAAGATTAAGAATTCTAGGATAACTTAAAAATTTTTCTACTGGAATTGTAGCACATATCAAACATGCTATTTTGGGAGTGTTCCTGGGCTTTCTTCTGTCCAAGTTACAAGGGAAGTTCTGACTTAAAGTTCAGGACAGCGACTTGTCTCTGACCTATGAGCAAAAGAAAAAAGTCAGTGGTCAACAGCATTTCATTCCTTTGCTCTAAAAATAATTGATGAAAAACAGGGCTTAGTCATTGTATTAGATCATGTCCTTCAAATATATTGTAAGTACCTCAGATAAATTTAAAGAGTGCCTTCCTTTATGTGCAGTCAAACCATTGCATGTTTGTAACCTCTGACACTTGCCTGTTTCAGCTTCCAGAGCTAAACTCAGCATGATCAACACTATGTCAAAAATTCGAGGCCAGGAAAAGGGACCAGGTTACCCTCAGGCTGAAGCCTTGTTGGCAGATGCGATGCTGAAATTTGGCCGAGAACTTGGAGAAGAATGCAACTTTGGTAACTTGCTTACTTTTCTTTCCATTATAAAGCAATAAAAGTGATAGTAAAATTTAATATAACTTCCATTATTAGTGTAGTGCTCTTATGAAGGAATAACTTTTGAACGAATCATCAGAGTTCTGCTTCATCAGACTTCTTCAAGGTTAGTATAGGCTTGTTGAGTATCTTTTGGGTAAGAGATTTTTTTCTTCTGAGTGAAAGTCAAGTCGTTTCTACTTGGACCTGCATCCATACAGGCTTTAGGCTCTCTGGGGATGTGTTGGCTCTCTCACTGGGGATGTGTTGGGAAGAAGGATGTACATGTTCAGAACATATGTTATTCTCTATGCATGTGTACAATAAAACACTTTTGTTCTCAGAATCCTTATAAAAAATGTTACTGTCTTCATTACAAGCAAAGAATAAAGGCTACTAGTTTTTTAATAGACTTTGACCACTTTTTCCTACCAAATTACACATTTTAAGGCACTAGTGAATATTCCTGTCTCATCTGTCATCTACTTCTCCCTCCAAGCCCCAAAGTGTTTACAGCTGCCTGAGTTAGAAATGTTAATATGAGACATCACATTGTGTTCTTCAACAGTGTAAGTCGACTAAGAGAGATGACATTCACAAAGCGATCCTTTGGCTTTCTGTTCTATTTGTGTGGGCTTCTCTGTGGCCGTTTTTATATGGCAGCACACAAGACTTTCAAATAGGACTGTGCAAATTATATTTCCTATTTGAATCTTCATTAATTTTTCTTCCTGGCATAAAGACTTCTGCAACGGTAAAAGTTCCTTGTTTGTTTTATATAATTTATTAGTTATCTTGGCAGATATAGGTTGGTTTGTGCTAAAGACTTGTGAATTGTTTTTTTAATTGGTTGCCTCTCATTTGCTAACTTTCAAACACATTTTAAAGGGGGAATTAAAAGCTAATAGAATTTAGTTTCTGCAAATTGCTGTATATTCCCTGATGATTGCAGTAGCATGCAGCAGAATAAACATGACAATTATTTTCACATTCTTAACTAATAGCAGCTATTATGATTCTGTGAATATAGATGTTTGTCACTCTTCATCCGTGTCTGGCACACTCTAGTTTTGCAGTACATTTCTGGCATCCCTTGATTGGGAGACAAAGCTACCTCTGATTTCTTAATTTTCACATTTTCAGACCCTCTGTATTCTTTGAAAGTGGATTTTTTTTCCACCAACCTATACCTCAAACCAGAAGGGTATTATTTTTGAGCTTCTTGCTCTTGTTTGCATTCAGAGGAGGTAAACCAGAGTCGTAATTTTTGTGACCCACAAATTAATCTTGCAGGACATTTCAGAAGGCAGCTAATTCTTACTGAAGTTTATGAACTTGAGGTGGTCAGTTACTGCAAATCCAGTGTAATGTATTTGTGGTTTCCCCGATAATTAATAGAGATTATACTTTTTTTTAAAAAACCCTCAAACTATGAAGTTGATAGTTTCATCAAAAAACTCTTTCGTTAAAAAATAATCTCTTTAATTGTAAAGAAGTTTTACATTTGATAGTCACCAGTCTCACTGAGGGCTGCAGAAGTATAAAATCCATGTTACCCTTTCATATAGTGCGTCATACTTTGTTTCCTTCCTAAACTTGAGTCTTAGAATAAAATGTTAACTGAAATTTCCATGACTCAGTTTCATTCTGCAGTGTTTTGGAATTAAGTTATTCTGAGATAAACTGGATATCTTTTCTTTCAGGACCAGCACTTGCCGATGTGGGAGAAGCTATGAAGGAGCTTTCTGAGGTCAAGGACTCTTTAGACATGGAAGTGAAACAAAACTTCATTGACCCACTTCAGAATCTCCATGACAAAGATCTGAGAGAAATACAGGTATTGCCCTCAATGTGGCATTTTATAATGCCAAATGTGCTGACTGTGAATATATTAAAAATTCGTTAGTAGTGTAGTTTAAATTGGGTTTTCAGATTTGCAGATGACCTGATTTTACTGTCTTGTGGCTTGAGTTTTATTTTTCAGTTCTGTCTCTCTTCTTGGTGGTTTAGAAAGAGTGGAATTTTAACATTTGTTGATGGAGCTTTGTCAAGCTTATGCAGACATGAGCACAGTACTCTAATCCTACCATCTGAAAGCTCATTTCACTAAATACAAAAGCAGGTGTTTACTTTCAGTTTTCTAGGAAATGACATGCGAGGGCATTTCTGTAGTTGCCTCTAGACTGGCACTACTCTTTTGTCTGAAAAGAAAACTGTGTCCAAAACATTCCCAGGAATTTTGAACATGAACACTGTTTGCTTGCATTAATTTTGTAATTAGTAATCCAAGCGCCAGCCAGCATTTATGGAGAAAAATCTGTTTGCACACATACTTCTGTGGGCATGACCAGATTTTATAATTGTGGAAGTAAAAGTTCCTCCCAATTCAGCAAATGCTTATCTGCGTAAACAACTGTTCTTCTGAGCTCTGTAACGCGTTCATATTGTTAAATATGTGTGGAGAAAAGATATTTAGGTAGTTCGATATAATTTACAAAATTGACAAAGTTATAAATATCATAACAGATGACAAATTGATTCTTTTGAGGGAAAGAAAATACCTCAATATTCATGCTCATGCTGGTAGCATTAACTTTTGGCCAGCTTGATGTGACAACTGCTAAACAGATTGACATGAATGTTACATCAGTCAACAAACTAGAAAATCTTTAATGAAAGATAATCTTAAGATCCTTTGGTGGTCTGATGGAAATTGTAATTTTCCATGTTGGTTTGTTTATGAGAACTGTTACACGGGCAAAAATGCAGTAACTTGTGCTTTTGGTAAGAGTTTTCTCTTAAACATCTGGGAAAAAAACATAGACTTCAGGTAATTCTGCACCAGAGGTAAAAAGCTAGAGACTTGGATATCTTTTCTACAGATGGCAATTGCAGTTATCCACTTTGTGTGGCCTTGTTTTTATTGTTGAAGGTCTGTCATTTAGACAGTGGCACATGATCATTTCTTAAATGACAGGCAAAACCACCTACCTGCTGGTTCTAAATTTCTCCCCTCTGAGGAAGAATTAACATACATCAAACAGCACAGGCTTGCAAGTGTACATGCATTACCTTACTACAAGGCAGTAAGGGGAGATCTGGGGAACACCCTTTATTCTGTGCTTGTATTTGCATTCTTGTATTATAGCATCACCTGAAGAAAATGGAGGGTCGACGCCTGGATTTTGATTACAAAAAGAAAAGACAGGGCAAGCTTCCTGATGAAGAACTTCGCCAAGCTCTGGAGAAATTTGATGAGTCAAAAGAAATTGCTGAGTCAAGCATGTTCAACCTTCTGGAGATGGATGTGAGATATCCCTTGTTAATCACTGAGCTGAATCTTAAAAAGTGGAAGATAATGGTTCAGCAGTGAAGGCACTCTAAAGCAGTCTAAGACTGAGAAGCCTTGTCGATGTACGATGCCACAGCTTCCCATCACTGTACAATGGGGAAGCACTTGGGTCCTTGCTGGACTCAGTGAGAGGCTTAGAAGCAACAGTGCATGCACTGGATCATAGAATGATAGAATCATAGAATCATAGAACGATAGAATCATAGAATGATAGAATCATAGAACGATAGAATGATAGAATCATAGAATCATGGAATCACAGAACAGTTTTGGTTGGAAGAGACCTTCAAGATCATTGAGTCCAACCTTTGTCCTAGCCCTATCAACACCACTAAACCATGTCCCTCAGAACAACATCTACCTGTCTCTTAAACACGATCCCTCCCCCATCCCTTAAATGACACATGCTCCAAATCCTTTACCAGCTTGGTAGCTCACTTCTGTACCCTCTCCAGCACCTCAATGTCCCTTTTGTAGTGAGGGGCCCAAAACTGGGCACAGTGCTCAAGGTGCAGCCTCACCAAAGCCGAGTACAGGGACATGATCACCTCCCTGCTCCTGCTGACACCACCATTCCTGATACAGGCCAGGATGCCGTTGGCCTTCTTGGCCACCTGGGCACACTGCTGGCTCATGTTCAGCCGGCTGTCCATCAACACCCCCAGGCCCCTCTCTGCCTGGCAGCTCTCCAGCCACTCCTCCCCAAGCCTGTAGCACTGCTGGGGGTTGTTGTGGCCAAAGTGCAGGACCCGGCATTTGGCCTTATTGAAACTCATGGAACTGGACTTGGCCCAGTGATCCAGCCTATCCAGATCCCTCTGTAGAGCCTCCCTACCCTCAAGCAGATCGACACTTCCACCCAGCTTGGTGTCATCTGCAAACTTACTAAGGGTGTGCTCTATGCCCTCGTCCAAATCATTGATGAAAATGTTAAACAGGACTGGGCCAAGTACTGAGCCCTGGGGGACAACACTCGTGGCATGTTGCCAACTGGATTTAGCTCCATTGACCAGAGCTCTCTGGATTCGGCCACCTAACCGGTTTTTTTACTCAGCAAACCGTATGCCCATCCAAGCCAAGAGCAGTCAGTTTTTCTAGAAGAATGCTGTGTGCAACAGTGTCAAGTACCTTACAAAAGTCAAGGTACACAATATCCACAGCCTTCCCTTCATCCAGCAAGAGGGTCACCCAGTCATAGAAGGAGATCAGGCTTGTTAAACAGGACCTGCCCTTCACAAACCCGTGCTGACTGGGCCTGATCACATGGTTGTCCTGCGTGTGCTCCATAATGGAACTCAGGATGATCTGCTCCATCAGCTTCCCTGGCACTGAAGTCAAACTGACAGGCCTGTAATCTCCTGAATCATCCCTCTGTCCCTTCTTATAGAGGGGTGTTACGCTGGCTGACTTCCAATCATCTGGGAGCCCCAGTCAGCCAGGGCTGCTGATCAATGACGGACAGTGGCTTGGTGAGCACCCCTGCCAGTTCTCTCAGTGCTCTAGGATGAATCCCATCCAGCCCCACAGATTTGTGCACATTGATGTGGAGCAGCAGGTCCCTGACACCATCTCCTGCTGAACTGTGAGGGGGGATATTTTGTTCCTGGCCCCTGTCTCTTGGCTTGAGGGGGCTGGCTTTCCTCAGTAAAAGTGTTTCTATTACTAAAGACCGAGGCAAAGAGGGCATTAAGTACCTCAGCCTTGTCCTTGTCTTTGGTTACAGTATTTCCTCCTGGGTCTAGTAGGGGATGGAGGCTCTCGCTGCATATACAGCATGCACATGTAGGATTAATTTTGTAGGCGTTTTTTAGGTTACTGAGCTAAAGAACACAAATCCTCTGTAGCATTGCTGTGCTTCCTAACTGCAGTCTTACTTACAAAACCAAAATATCTTCCTTCTTAGAATTATGTAAATTTAAGTCATGGCTTTTATTTTGCTGTGGTTTTAGGGTTTGAACTGAGGCTTTTGCTCAGATGTGTGGGCTGCTGAGAGGATTGCTGAACCCCCTGGTGTCTACTGTAATAAGATGCAATAGTGAATAGGAAAGCCAAAGTTAATGTAACTGCTCAAATATGACACTGCAGCGTATTTTTTGCTTGCAGATTGGTTTAGGATTGAAAATCTTTTTTTTTTATCTTCTATTTATAATTAATATTACCTCTTTTGGAGGAGAAAAACATTTCAGCTGAGGTCAGTCTTACAGAATATGTGGTTAGAGGAAAATAATTTTAAATATTTCTGTTAAGTAAATTATTGGATTCATTTAAAGTTTAAATGTACATTTAATTTATTATTCATTTTGTTAAACAGATTGCCATAGACGGGCCATAACAAACCAGAAAATATTTAAATGTTAGAAATCAAATACAGTTATGCTGAATGAAAGAAGTATAACAAGTATGTAGTTTTAGTGCTTACAGTAACAGCCAACCCCATGTGGCCAGGTAGTACTGGTCTACATTACACCATTGCAGCACTGTGTATTATGGAAGCTGCCAGCAATTGCATTGCCCACACATGAGTTTTGGATGTATTTTCCCTGATGAAGTAGATTGCTGTCTGCCTTCACTACAAAGGTGCAGCATACAAAAGTATTTAGCATCTTCCTGTTTTCTGTAGTCCCTATGATTTTGTGCAGGGAGGGAGAAGATATATTATGTTCTCATTATAGTCTCATTTTTACTTTCATAGTGTTTGCTGAATGAGGTAAGTCTGTAGGCTGCTGTTCATGAAAATCAGCCATCAAGATGATCAGCAGAGAAGAGTTACAGTTAGTGTTCCAGATCAGGTCATAACCAGAACGGTAATGAATAAAGACTGATACGTAACTATTTATGAGCTATGCAGTTTTTAGAGAGATAAGTAAAACTGCATTTACAGTGTCAGTGTGACAGGGGTCTTTACTCGCTTTTAGCACTCACCTAAGATTTTATGTTTTAATGTCAATCCTCAGATTGAACAAGTGAGCCAGCTTTCTGCTCTTGTACAAGCCCAGCTGGAGTACCACAAGCAGGCCACACAGATCCTGCAGCGAGTTACTTCTAAGCTGGAAGATAGGTAATGCACTTTTTGTAAGTTTGTTGAATTGGGGTTTTTTTGCTTTACAGAGGCAGATAGAATAGATATTCTATTCTCTGAATAGAATGCCATGCTGTTATCTTTTGCAACATTCGTAATACATTTATGAAAACAAGAGCCATTTCATTAGGCAATTGCAAGCCAAGGCTTATATGCTTTGGAGATGCAGGTACTTCTGAGTAGGACTGAATGAGGACTGAGTTCAGGAAAGCATCTCAGCTCAGTAAAGCTGTTAAATGTGATTTAACAGAAAGCAAGCTTTTATAAATATTACAAGTCAATGGGACTTACAACTTTGGATTCTGTACCGTTCCAGCATATATTCACAAAGTAATCCTTCTGAGAGAATGTGTTAATGATTGCTGTTGAAAAAGAGGATCTTGCTACATTCTCACCTACCTGAAGATCTTTCTGAGCCAGGTAGTGAGACCCCCATCACTTGCCACCTTAGTAAATGCCCCTTTTTTTCAGTTCTATTATCAGATCAAACTTGATACAAGGCTTGACTGAGTTTATCTCTTCCATCTTTATTTCTGTAATGTGAATGCTATCTCAAAATTGACACAATATCTTTATAATAGAAATTTAGAAAATTTTAGTTGACATTTTTTGTTTCTGTCAACACAAAGCAGATTGTACTGCCTGCAAATGAGAAAAATAATATCTGTAAAAAAATTATCAGCTTCCCAGATACATGTCCCTCTTTAAGAAAACTTCACTTACAAGACAGATTTCTTTAGTTCACATGGTTCTGGGAGACTCTTCATAAAAGCTGGATGTAATTCCCAAGAGCAGATAATGTTCACATATTCTGTGAAGGAAGGTTTTAATCACGCATGATCCTTTGCTGTTTTCTGATGCCCTTAGTGCAGATCTACTTTCTGGTACTACTGGGTCTGTTGCTGAAAACAGTAACTTCAAAGAAAGAACTCTCTAAGCCAAATGGTGGTTTAGAAAGCTGACATTGATTTATTAGCAAAGTTGGCCAAGTTTGGATGCGAGATGAAACTAGCATACTGCATCAAAAAACTGCAACATATTTATTTTGTAACTTATTAGTATAAACACGCCTAACTTGCCACTAATTCTACAATTACTGGTTAGTGATAATGGTTACATTCATCATTGGATCAGTATACTAAAATTAGCTTCACCTTTCATGTAAATTAGCACACATGCTCCCTGTGGGTGTGGGGCATGAGTTTTCGGTGCTCTGAATTGATGTAGTGGTCACCACCTCCCATTGCCACACTTTGTTTTGGCTCACTTTCAGAATTTCATAAACAATTTTTGGTGTTTTGATACCATCTAAAGGTTTTGACTAGAAAAGCCCCACTTAGCTCTGATTCCGCACTTGGAACAACTAGCTGTTCGTCCCCAAGGCTAGTTAAAACCTTCTGAACAACGGTCTACTTGCTATTTGCAGGTGGACACTGTCTTATTATCCTTTCCACTAATCAGCTGGAAAACTTCCTCGTCACCTCTTCCTATCCTTGAAGAAGTATTCTTTGAAAGACTGATTTACCACTCTTAAGGGAGTAAAAATAATTCTGCCACCCTTACAGCAACAGGTCTGTCAGTGTTTAAGAGCGCACAGTCTATAAGCCTCATCAAGTTCAAAGTTTTAAAATTTCTTTGCAGTTAGGAGCAGCACTTGTTTTGGCATGTAGCCTGCCCAGCAGGCTGTTCATAGACACTATTTGCAGTATTGTCTAAACTACTAACAGAATGATTTTCATTTTTTATCCAAATGAATACTGTAATTCACTTCACAGAAGCACTAAAAAATCCCTGGGAGCAGGTGAGTTTTTCTGTAGTCTGTAAATTACACCATAAAGTGAACATACCTCTTCCTGCAATTTCTGCAATGGATTTATCTTCCTGGATCAATGCAGATAATCATTTGCTCTTTTAAAACTTCTGCGAAACAATCAATATCTTTTCTTTAAGTTTCAGCTCTGAATGATTTTAGCTTTCCAAGAATATTGCATCAGACTGCTACTATCAATCAGCTGAAGTAAATCTTTTGCATAAACTTACTGTACCTCCCTAATTGTAAAGAGTCAGCTGGCTAAGTCCTCCAATGTCCACACCACTGGACACACATTAGAGCACTGTGATACGCTCGTGCCAGGGATTAAGCTGGAATGTAGAACCATTACTATGTATTTGAACTACTTGACTTCTCCTGCTGGTGATATGCGGGCAGGAAAGAATACAAGGCCCTGAGGCTTGGGGCTTGGGTTTTTTTGACCATATGGACCAGAAAATAAATAATACTTCACTTTTAAGCTAAGCAGATTTGTTACTGTTCAACCTCAGTGATGACTACAGGACACACAGCTCATTTTCTAGATGCTTTTTAAAAAATGTGATTGGAACTTGTTCGTGCTGTTGCTTGGCATGGACAGTACTGTTAGGACTGTCCTGTTTAAAATATTGCCCGAATAATTTTTAAAAAATATGAGTTAGACTGCAAAAATCGTTAAAAATTTAAAAATGTATTGAAGTCTTCTTTCTGGACCCTTCAGATTAGTCTTCAAAACTTTCTTCAGGAACTGCAAATGCAAAAATTTTCATTTTTCTTCTACGTGTTAAGAGAAGGCATAAACTTCCTTAAAATACCATGATATCAGGAACTGGGACTTCAGATACTTGGCAAATATTGGGAGACTTGAAATAAAATTAATAAAATTTGGAAGGTCAGCAAAGGTGTTTCCCTTTCAACTTTCTTCTTCATCAAGCAAAAGGAGTTTTTCAAGACAGAATATTATGACAGAGCAACTGGGAAGCAGGAGTGGTTTCCCTGGAGATGTTTCTTTTCTTAAGAACTGTGGCTTATGCTGAGCTTTTGGTTAATTTTTAGCAAGTCACTAGAAGTGTTGCCTTCTAAATCATAATCTGTAAAAAATGGTGTTTGTTTCACAGAAGTATTAAGTGTAGTAGAACTTGTTCAAATATTTCTTTCTTCAAAACTTGACTGTTTTGAGAAGGTAACTTCTGTTAATGAGTGAAATGTAGCACAGCCTTTTTACTTACGATCATTTTAACAGCTGCATTAATTTATGTTTTAATATGCTTAGATTTTTGTTTATGAAGAAGAAAAGCAGTCTCTGGAGACTGACTAATATTGCTAATATTTTGAAAGGTGAGGAAACCCTTGTTATCAGGACCAAAACTGATAAATTAGAAGCAGATCTTTTCAACAGATAAATCAAAATGTGCTACCAACACCAAGTATGGGATCGAGATGTCTAGAGAAGGTTAGAGAAACCAACTTGTCCTTTAAATAATCTACTCAAATATTCTTCCGTATGCAGTATTAGAATATAGCTGGCAGTTGTTCTGCATAAGCCACTCTGATTCTGCCATCTTTCTTTCCCTGGATTTTACCCTGGAATCTGAAAATGCACCCTTTTCTATAAACTCTTGATTTCCCAATTAGAAAAATAAATTGAAACGTATGATGCTTAATATTTTTATTTTGGGAGTCAGAAAAATGGGAGTTGTGTGCCCTTTTGAAATAAGTATTCCAAATTTCAAATGAACTAAGCGTGCAACTGAAGTCAGTACATTCCCACACAGACTCGTCACAAAATGACAAGAGTTGGCATCAACCAACTGAACAGTTAAGCCTTGCCAGGGATAGAAGCAAAAGTCATGCTAAAAATGGGAGCAGAGATGCTTGTACAGCCCTTCTCTAAGCATTGCTAATCATGTAACAAGTTCTTCTCTGTTAGAAGCTCTTTGTTATTGTTAGACAAAAGGAAGAGAGACAAAATGCTAGGTTCCTAGAGGGAAATAAAGATGAACAACCTCATGGCATAGTCACATCAGATGTTTTTCGGTAATTTAAGCTAAAGTTGTAAACAAACAATAAGTCCAAATTCCAAAACTTGTTTAATCTGGATGATTCGTGGATGGGAACTTCAGACATAGAAATAAAGATGTCTTAACAAGAAACTAACTCTTGACATTTAACTTCATGTTTTGGTAGAATAAAAGAGGCATCATCTCAACCCAGGAGAGAATACCAGCCCAAGCCCCGTATGAGCCTGGACTTCACAACTGGTGACAATACTCATCACAATGGAGGAATATCCCATGCCACCACACCCAAACCGTCAGGTAATGGCAGTAGGAGAAGAGAAGCCAACTCTGGCAGAAGTTTTTTTACAATGCAGAAGTTCCGTGCTTTTTTCTAGAGTTTAGTTCCTCCATAGCGAGAGAAAATGAGAATAAGGATAGTATAGGAGAGAGCTGTTTGAACCGTTGTTTCTTTGTAAACTGTTCACATTCCCAGGCAGAACTTGTATAGATCATCCACTGCTTTCTCCTAGAGGCCACATCCTTACTCCTAGAAGCTCAGAGAGATGCCACTATACTAAATTCGTCTTGAAATATATATTTTTACATATAGGGCATTTAGAAAATCAAAGGAAAACTGGAAGTTTTACATGAAAGTGCAGAACCCTGAACCCCTGCCAGACCTCCATAGCACTAACCTGCTTTTTAAAACCAGGTGTTACAACACAAAGAGGCTGAATGCAAAAATCACTAAAAAGAAAACAAAGCCATCGAAGTTACTGTATTTGTCCAGTTGAGAGTGTCACAAGCACGATTAAGCAATTATAACTCATATAATTATTATCTTAATAATTGTAATTATTATCTTAAAGAAGTGGCTCAAGTTGCATCAGGAGAGGTTTAGATTGCATATTAGGAAAAATTAATGAAAGAGTGGTGAAGCACTGGAACAGGCTTCCCATGGAAGTGGTGGAGTCACCGTCCCTGGAGTCACCATCACCCATTCAAAAAATGTGTAGACATGGCATCTTGGAACATAGGTTACTGGTAGTGGTGGTGTTGGCTTGATGGTTGGACTTGATGACTAGTTGGCCTTCAGTGACAATTGCTAGCACACTCCACCTTGCAAGACTGATTTTTTTTCACTAGGTCTTTAATCAGGATTTCCTTCCTTGCCATCACATCCTAATGTGAATGTTTGGTATTCCCTCTGATACAGGCAGCAACAGTATCTCCATCTGGTACCTGGAAATTGTCTTGCACAAGTGCAAACTTCTAGTAACGTTTGCATGCTAGCAAGGAGGGGGATACAATGGAAATTTCTTGTGCCTGAGCGTGGCTTGAGTCTTGCATAGAGCCGTGTAGGTTTAGACTGGGTATTAGGAAGAAGTTCTTTACTCTGAGGGTGGTGAAATATTAGAACAGGTTGCACACAGAGGTGGTGGAGGCTCTATCCCTGGAGACATTCAAGGTCAGGCTTGATGGGGCTCTGAGTAAGCTGGTCTAGTTAAAGCCCCACTGCAGGGGGCTTGAACTAGATGACCTTTACAGGTCCCTTCCAACCCAACACATTCTATGATTCTATGCCAATGCTCTTCTGCTGTCACTGGTAACTTTCTTCTTCTCTTCCTTATTGCAGTGTCATGAACACTTGTCTGTGCTAAGGCAGTGCAGACTGATCTTCCCATATCTCTCCAGTATTCATGTTTTCCTCTTCAGAGAGCAGTATTTAGCATTTTCTTCAATATGGGTTTTTTGAGGTGTTCTTCAGTTTCAGAGGAACACTTTCTTAGGTGGAAAATACCTTGAAGATCATCAAGTTCAACCACTAACCTTGCAATGCCAAGTCCACCACTAAGCCATGTCCCTAAGCACCACAACTACGTGTCTTTTAAATACCTCCGGGAGGGGTCACTCAATCACTTTCCTGAGCAGTTTGTTCCTGTGCTTGACAATCCTTGCAATGAAGAAATTTTTCCTAATATCCAGTCTAAACCTTCTTTAGCGCAACTTGAGGCCATTTCCTCTTGTCCTATCACGTGTTACTTGGAAGAAGAGACCGAAGCCCACCTCGCTACAACTTCCTGTTACGTAGCTGTACGGAGCAATAAAAGTCTTTCCTCATCCTCCTTTTCTCCAGGCTAAACAACCCCAGTTCCCTCAGCCGCTCCTCACAAGACTTGTGCTTGAGATCCTTCACTAGTTTCGTTTCTGTTCTTTGGACGTGCGTGCTCCAGCACCTCACAATATGCAAAATGTTTGAATCTGAAACTTATTCATCCTGAAGTCAGTATACGAGAAGAAACTTCTTAGAAGTGCCATTGTGGTGGAGTAGCATGTGTCAGTTCATTCTGACCACTGGAAGTCCATGAACTTTTACTATGGAAAGTCAGGCAGGGGTATAAGTTTCCTTTCAGTTTAGTGCTGCTGAAGCATAAGTATTTTGACCAGTTACCATTTTGCTTTGGGTTACACTTGAAGCTATAAAGACTTTGAGGAGATGTGGGAATAATGGAGGGGACAGGAGGAATATTTATTAATTTCACCTAATGTATAAAAATCTAATATAACTAATTAATTATCATAGTACCTATTAGCCATCCTAAAGGGTTTATGGTCAAATGTTCTTGAACTAACATATTAGAGAGCTTTGTATTTCAAACCTGTTCTGAAACTGCCCTGGTGGCCCTTCAATCAAGTATTTTGTGGGAGTGGGGAGAAAAGAACTTTGGAAACTTCAGAAATTAGAATGCAGAGGCTTAGGAGCAGATACAGTTCTTTTTAGTATAGCTGTACCAGTGAAGTTTTCAAATAACGGACAAAGAGACAGTTACATCTTCACTTTGTTTTAAACTACCCCGTATACCACTTACCTGAAGTAAATAGACAAAGCATCTCTGTGCCAGTAAAGCTGGAAATACGTTAGGGCTTTTACTTAATTTTCTGTATTCTGTAAACAGATAAAAATTAGATTCCAGAGTGATCATAGTCATGCTTTTAGGTGTGGGGTTGACCATAGCTTAGTTCTTTTAGGAGCCTGAGACATATGCTAGCAGTCGCATATGAAAACTGAAGGCTATCAAATACTGATAGCTGTCTTGTAATGAAATTTAGCAGTCCGAATTTAGATATTATCCTAGAACTGTCGTTAGCAAATGAGTGATACCAGAAAGTAGCAATATAAGTAGTAGGTACAATGGTTAAAAGGATATTGTAACTGTTGAGATTTTTAAAAACATTCTTTGTGTTTCTTCTCCACAGGTGTTCACATGGATCAGCCATGCTGCCGAGCTCTGTATGACTTTGAACCAGAAAATGAAGGGGAGCTGGGATTTAAGGAGGGTGATATCATTACCCTGACTAACCAGATTGATGAAAACTGGTATGAGGGGATGCTTCATGGCCAGTCAGGTTTCTTCCCCATCAATTATGTTGAGATTCTAGTTCCATTACCCAATTAGGATGGCTGATCCGCCACCTCTGATCCAGATAGTTGTGTCAGTACCACTGCTTTAAAAATGCTGCTTCTTACACCTTACAAGTGCAAACCGCAGTGGTTAGAGTCATCAGTTCCCACTAAGCATCTTTGGTTTATGTGTTGTCATACTATGTGGTGGTGATGCGTGGTATCTTCTGAGCCAGTGTAGCTTGGGTTATTTTATTGACCATGCTGGCCTGGTGGCAACCAGAGCCATTACTGAGATGAAGCTGGGAACTTGATCGCAAGCAAAGCAGGTAACTCATAATGAATTAGCAGGAAATGAAGGTAATATTGGGAAGATAGTGCCTATCACCACTGTATTACTTTTCAGTCTTAGTTCTCTATAAAAAGAGGGAAAAGTTCTTGCCATTCCATCCTTCCCTTCCTAATGATAGAGTTCACACAGGTCTAACATTGACTAACCAGAATCGTATCTTCCAACCAAAATGGCTTGCTGTTTTCAGAGAGACAGTGTAGATGTCCACCATCTGGTTTCTCAGAAAGTGAACCACTGTACTGTGTGTCCTGCTGCTCTCTGCTCATTTTTATGTTCTTAATTATTCTTAAAAGGCCTATTTCCATCCAGAGGTAAACTGTAAACCATAAAATGGGGATTCCTGTAGTGAAAAACCTTAGACCACAAAGCACCTGAATTTGCCCTTCAGGAACTTTGAGCATGCTCACCAAAATGCCAGTAAGAGGGCAAGATGGGGAATAAAACTGGCATTTGTTAAGTGTTTTTTTGTCAAGTCTTGGCACAAAACTATGCTGCTTAAGCACCAGATATCCTTTGTAAACTCACTCACTGAGGAATACAATAACCAACCAAACATGACCCTCACTCCACTTGTTTCTGTCTACCACATGTTCTTCAGACATCATTTGTGCATATTCTGCCCTCAATGAGGACTAAATAAAACTCGTTATCTTTTTGTGTTGAGCAATTAAGACGTGGCTGTATATGCAAAAACGTTTCCCATATGTTTAGTTGGTTCTCTTGTGTTCCTCTTTCCTGCACTTTGTGTGTACAGTGCTGCGCCTAGCTTCTTGGCATTCTTTTGGTAACAGTTGCAGAAGTTATGTTAGTTTAGTTATCCAGAGTTCTATTTATCTAAATTGTACAGACTCTCAGAGGTTTAATGTGCTGCTTCGAATGTGCCACTTCAGTACTGGATGATGTGAAATGAATACAGTTCCCTACTGCTTAATATATAAACTATATCATGGAAAGTATTGATATTTCAAATAAATGCTGAGAGAATAACTAGAATAATGTTGTGGATTATTACTTTGGTGTTTTGAAATCTGTTGTCCTAATTTCATGTAATTTTATTTCAGAAAGCATATTCCTCATTTCTGCAAATGTGGAAAGTACTTTCTTTTTATCATCATTATCATACTTCTTTGGTCAATTAAAACTCATATATGTCATGGGCCTACAACACTGAGCACATTAAACTAATGTGACTATGACCAGCATGCAATCTTGAGGATACAGGTTGTTTCTCATTAAAGAATGCTGGTGTTCACAAACCCTCTTTTAAAGCTTAAAGACGTGGTAACTTATAATTTGTTTTTTTCTTTCATATGACACAGGATTTTATTTAATTTTATGTTCTTTGTTGCACACATATTGTGGTGGGTTAGCCTTGTCAAAAAGCCAAACACCCACCTAGCTGCTCACTCTCTGTTCCTTCTCAGTGGGATAATAAGAAAGCTCGTGGATTCAGATAAAGACAGAGAGATTGCCTACTGATCACTGTCACACGCAAATCAGACTTGACTTACAGAAAACTAATCAATTACCAATTAAAGTAAATTTGTGCAGTGAGAATCAAAAAGACAAACCTTAAAAGAGCACCTTTCTTGTCCCATTTCTGGGGCTCAGATTCATTCCTTCACTCCTGACTTCTCCACACCAGCAGTGCAGAGGGATGCGGAATAAACCTTTTATGGTCAGGCCATAATAGCTCCTCTCTTGCCACTCCTCCCTCCTCACAGTTTTCCCCTTCTTTGACCATGGTGTTGTTCCCTCTGCTGTCTCACTCTTTTATTTTTCCCTTCCACCTCTCTCTGCTCAGTGCATTTTGCCCTTTCTTAAGCATGCTTTCCCAGAGCTGTCACCACCTTGCCAGACAGTCCCAGCCATGCCATGTCCATCCTTCCCCCACAGGGTTGCCCCTGCTACCTGCCCTGCCAGTGCCTTGTCTCATCACCCCATAGGCCTATCTGGGGGATGTCCCTACCCCAGCTCATGGAGGCTCTGACAGAGTAGAACAAGACAGAGTCTGACAGAGATGGAGGCTCATTCAAGGCCCAGTTCAAAGTCAGGTTAGACAGGTTTCTGAGCACCGTGATGTACTGGGAGATGTCCCTGCTCACTGCAGGGGATTGGCCTAGATGACCTCTAAAAGTCCCTTCTGACCTGAAGTATTAATATATATATATTTCTATATATTTACCTATATATTTTTTTAATATATGTATATTTACCTTTTATTACGGTTCTGGCCTAAATCCTAGGACTGGCCTCTAAGTGAGTTTCTTTCCATCTCTGGAAGCAACCTGTTTCAAACCTGGTGACCCTGAAACTTATAACAATGCATTAATAGTGATGCACTACAGTCAAGAACTATGCTACAGTTAATTAACTATGTTAATTATTGAGGTCTAGCAGTTACAAGTAGTGCCACTGGATTTGAGAGACACACATCTGGCCCTGGCACACCACTGTTTTACCAGATTATTATTTTGTAGTGTTTGTGTTGGACATGCAAACATAGAACAACTATCTTAGAGATAATTCTACACCATTTAGAGCCAAAGGATTATTTTGTGTGCAGTGCTGCTCCACCCTGTTAAGGGATGCGGTTTTTTAATGTGTAAGGAAATGTGTCTTTCAACAAATGGGGCCAGAAGGAACGCACAGAATAGTTAAAAAATCTGTTACAAACCATCATTTGATGACACAGGCCCAGTCTTGACACATATTACACAATTCTTGGCAGTTCTGTATTGCTCTGTTCTCTGTCTCATACAGGTAATCCCTGAAGAATCCTTTATTCCTCAGGTGGTAAAATCAAAATCTGACTTGGCCAACACACAGATTACCAGGGCTGACAAAAGATTGCATCTAACACTTCAGTGCTAGGATGAAGGGTGTGATCCAGGGATTGGAAGAAAGCAGGAGGCTGTTTGCTTTTATATTTCAGTCAGTTCAAAGCTTTGCCTGTGGAGCCCTGTGACTCTATTCCCTTCTAGAAGCATATAAGACATGCTGTTGATGGAAGCAACATCCTTTTTTCACTGGCAGATTTACAACTTCTGTCATCCTGCTTCCTAAGGTATATGTTTTCAGAAACATTTCAAAAATGTGACATGAGTTCCTAATTACCAAACTTGGCTGTAGAACTGCTGCTTCTCACAGAGGAAATTAGGAAGTCTTCCAGTGCTGAGCTATGAGCTGCTGTATACAGTGAAACGTTTTGGGTTTGATGTTTGTTTGGTTTTTTGTTGAACCCCAAGCTTTCATGAAGCTTTAACTAATTAGACTTTCTCATTTACTGCAGAGTGAAACCTTGTGAAAAATATAAGAAAAAACCCAACAGTTTCCTGAACTATTCTCCACTTAAAAAACCCCTTGTATGTTATATGTAGTGAGGTGACTCTGTGTAACCATTATCACTATAATGGTTGACAGTATCAAGTACATGAAGAGTACCAGGACATCTAATGGTGGAAGCGACAATACAGAGCGCGCATAATTATACTGAGTTAATTGCACAAGGAGAATTCCACAAATACTCTGGCTAGGTTGCAAAGATTTAACATGCATTCTGAGTGCCTTTATCTAAGGTTTGTATTCCCGAAGTGCCCCTGGAGTTGCCACTTAGCCCAGTGGTCATTGCAGGTTTTGTTTATAAAGTTCCTCAAGTTGTCTGCATTTCTTACCTAGAAGCACTGAAGCCTTGGCGAAACTCACCTGTGACCCTTTACAACTGATGAGCTAGATAATCTCTGCCAAGTACTGCTAGCAGAACTCGTTCCAGTATGCAGTCATAATTTCTTAATTATGCCAAGATTTGCTGGGCCATTTGATCTTTAAAACCCGCGAGCAATAATTGTATTGCTAATGATAACTGGGCAGCTCCAGTCAAACATTTTATATCCCCATTTGCCTGGACCTTCCAGAGATCATAAGAACAAGAAGAAACCCAGAAGATTCTGTAGTAATGAGGAAAATATCGTATGTCTGAAGATTCGACCCACGTATGGCGTTGCATGATGAACAAGGCAACTTTAGAAAAGGCAGAAAGGCTGTTCAGTCTGCTAGTAGAAAGCTTCAGTATTAGAACCATCCTCTTCTTATTGCTCAATTTTCAGGTGGTGCTGGGGAATGAACGAACCGCAAGATACTCAGTAAGAAAAAGAGGAAGGAATTTTATTTATCTTATCATGTTCTTCTAGAGATGGGACTTGTGATTCTGGAATTTCTCTGATTCTAGCCTTTAAATAAAATGTGATCAGAGCTGCTTCTAAGACAAATGCTGACATAAAGAGGAAAACAGAGTCATAAATAGAAAGCCGTGCAAGCATACTTTACTTCTTCGGCATGAGAGAAGGAGGTGGACTCTGACAGTCCTTTTGCAGTAGGCCAAAGTAGATTGTTAGCAGCTCAGTTACTGTAATGTAAACTTGAACCACCAGAAAAAGATACACTATGATGATAGACATCAGTACATATCAGTGGTGGTGTCCAGAGAAGCTGCAGGTGCATCAACTTCATCAATCCTATAATGATGATCTGCTGAGGTGAGTGACGTAGAGGGAAGAGTAATGCTAAGGCAGCTATCAGCTCCTGCAAGTCCTGTAAGCAGGTGCTTTAAAGTTTGCTCTTCAAAGAGCAAAAACAAATGCAGATACAAATTAAGTAGAAGCAGCTGGACTGTTTATGCCATCATTTTAACACTTCTGAGCAGCAGGATAAAATGCCTAGTAGATCAAAATAACTTAGACTTGCAATGTCCACCGAGAAAGAGCAGTCGCTGCTATGCTCAGCCGAGTGTAAAGCTTAGATAGCTGCTCAAAATGAGGGAGCTTCCAAAAGCATGGGGCGTTACAGATCATTTCACCATGTCCTCAACATTTCTTCTCCCCAAAACTTCTCCTTGCTTTCACTTTGGAGCATCATGAAGTTACTATTTGCTTCGGCCTGGAAGTCTAGCAGGATCTCGTGGGGTTCCCAAAGTCACCAAGGTCACATCATACTTGTTTCCAGATCTGTTTAAGGTGCTAGGATAGGACTCAGCATAGACTTGACTTCCCATGCTGTCAGAGAATTTTTGCCAGAAACTGGGCAGTAAATTTAGTTTTAATTCTCCAACTGTACAGTAGAGCTGGTAATAATTCCATGTTTCACAGAGCTGTTGAGAGTATTATATTACTGTGCATAAAGCTCTCAGACTTTACGCTGTAGACTTGAGGAATACTATGTTATTAATGCAGCCAAATAAAAACTTTTCCTTTCACCCAAGTCCAGAAGTTTTACTTTTGATGGATTAAGAATATTTGCTAAGCTTTAATAACGTAACCTTCAGTTAAAAGTCTGAAAATGGAATTAAGCTGAAGGTAACTTCCACTGAACACTGGGATGATGTTTGGCAACTAGATGTATTGATGTGATGCATTTCTTAGAGAGGTGGCTGAAGGTCACAACTTCAGCACGTCACTGGACTGTGAAGTTAGCTGTAGACAGGTCAGAGGGCCTATCAGAATTAAGAGCAGGCAAGGACAGGACTCTGAAACAGCAGGAATTTCATAATTCGTGCTGAACTTATAGGCTCTAATGATCTGTAGAAAATGTAGCAGGGCATATTTTGGTTCTATTCTCATACCCTGGCAAGCGTTTTTTCAATTGATGATGCGTAGCATTGCAGCCTGGGTGCTGCAGTGTGAACGTGGTTTTCTCCGCCACACAGTCAGCAGCCACCTGAGAAGTCAGTCAACGTCTTCAAGCCGCATATACAGTCTAAGCTGCCACAACCTCTTCAAGACTTGGGAGGGATCTAGATCTGTTTTTAACAAGTCCAGCATGTTTAAAATTAAATGCAGATGGCGATCTTCTCTTAGATTTCAGACCATAGTTCGTGCCGAGTTACAAGTATTTAATGTTACTCTTTGGTGTTAACAGTGTGAGCCAGTAGAGGGCACCCTGACATTTAATTTTAATCTTCAAAATTTCTGTAATTTAGTTTTAAACGATACTACTAACAAACATAGAGATTCCCACAGATAATGTCCATTGTGCAAAGCTAATTGTGGAAACTTGTTCTTTCAATATCAGCCAAACACAAACATTAAAATTAAAGAATCCTTAAACTACTCAAGCTGTGGAAAAAAGCCTACCCACTTTCATCTATCATATTTTCGTAACGTAGATAAACTTTTTGTGTGTGTAATCTTCAGAATCAACCGAACTGTTGAGAAGTCCAGTAAAACAGTTGAATAGCACTCACACACTCATATCTCCCATCTGTCCAGAATAAAGTTATTTTCAGCTGTCTCCTGGCTACAGATCCTTCCAGAACAAAGCTTTATAATTTCAGTCAGGCACACACACATGCTTATATGTAGCTTCCCCTCCCTTATCCCCATATAATGATAGAATTGCAGATGCTCACCTTCAGAAAATATAAAGTATCAGAATAGCTTCTGAAATTGTTCATTCAAGCACAAACTATTCATCATGAATACATTCATCAGCCTTTAGCTGGAAGGAGAGTTATGCTTACTTTGGGTAAAACAGTCTCAGTTAATGTTTTGACAGTTCATAGCATCTTTCATCTGAAGCTTTCCAAATACTTAATGTATATTAATTGAGATTCTTTCTTGCAGAAAAATTATATATTTTTTATCTATATATTATTTTTATTATACCAAGTTCAAGCATGGCCCCTTGTGGCCCAAGTTATTAGGACCCACTTCTTTCAAAGTGTGCCTTGAAGTAGTTGTCTCAGTGTCTGGTTGCCCTTCACTGTAAGATTAGGGCAATTTCACATGTATTTTGTTTTGTTTCTCTAAAAATGTATTAGGAGTAAGAGGAGGTGTAGGAACTAATACTAAGAATTTAATTAATCTTTAGTTTGACTGTAAAAGATAAGTATGGTAATAAAAATCAAGAAGTGTTTTCTGGCATAAATATGGGTTCTCCAGAGACGTTGCAAAAGCTACTCATATGGTAAACAGCTAAGCTCAAAGTGCCTATTAAAACTGCTGAAACAAGTACTCTTCATGTGAAATCTTCATGATATCATCAGCATTGCCAGTGCTTTGTAAAATGTGGTTTTGCCCATTGGTACACAGAGACACCTTCTCCTGAGACTTTTACCATCCCTAGTTACCATTTTGACCCTTTAGAATGCGTTTAAAAGCAAACAAAAGTCTGACAAAAAGAAATTATATCTTGTTTGAACTCACTGGAAATGAAAAAATGAGTAAAGAACACAAGCTGCAGTGATTCTGGGGTAGAACTCCATGGATACAGGCTTCTGCTTCCACCTGCCACCATTTTTGTAGGAAAGATCTACAAGCTGCGCTGCAGGCACAACAGTGTCAGGACATCGCTTGCAAATATCTTGAATGCACAAAGTAGAAGTGTTTTGTTGTTGAGCTGTGGAAAATCTCTTCTAGCAACCAATATTTGCTGTCCGTTATTCCTGGGTCATTTCAAAGCACGATTAGCTACAGCACTTGCTCCAACTAGAACTTTGTTACTAAAGCTCTAAGGGAATTCCTTACAGTTAAACCCATCAGGATTACAAAATAGGGTTTCCAAGGACTAGGCAGTCCGAACTCCAAATTATTTGTGAAATTTGTGAAATCTATCTTGTGAAAGATTTCCAAAATATCTTGTGATGGCTGAAGGCAAATCCTTTTCATAGGATATTTAAACTTTAATGCCTTTCCAAATATTTAACTTGATATATATGTCTCCAAAATCTTTTTTATCTGCCACAGGAGTATCACAACCTTTGTACCGATCATGAGTAAGTAACTAAACATAACTAGCCACAGCTGACAGACAAGCAAGCAAGCAAGAACTGAGGGTGATGAGCCATGGTAAGACCATGGATCAGGAAGCGCCAGGAGAATAACACCTGAAACTACTGGAATGGCGTAGTATGATATCATCATGTATTGATCTGAGACAGCATCTGGCCATAAAACCCTCCAGCAACACAGTTTGGGAAATCTGGTACATGGACATCTGGCACCATCTAGGAGCAGAGGATGCCAAATGTTAAAACATTCCCTGCCAAGCCCTCAGGCAGAGCCCACCACGCAGTGGCTGGAGAGTGTCACTTGTTTCACTGCTTCAACTTTCTGGTGTGGCGACAGTGGGGGAACCATGTGTATAGCTGTATACATTAACTCTGTGTGTGCACATGCATGTGTGTGCACGTGTGCATGTGTGCACAATCCTTTACATAACAGAGCCTATCCCACTTGTTGCTCCACTTAATAAAGTCAACTCATCCGTGTGACATTATCTGGAGTTCCTTTTACCTGTTATCAAAGAATAGAAGTTATCTTGCTTAAAAATATTTTCTCTCTTTTTATGAGGGACTACAACTTTCTCTTATTTTTAAATTGTTTTCTGTAAAGGTCTCAGCATTGGAGAATTTTATCTTTTTTTGATAAGTTCTTGCTTTTGACCCAATAGGGGGAGTAAAAAGTTTTAGTGTTCTGCTTTCACTTTTTAAGTGATACACTTTGAATTAAAATGACTGCCATTCTCTCTCATACATTTTATGTACTATGTTTTACACAGGTTTCATTAAAAACAGAGCATGTGAAACAAAAAAAAAAATTAAAATACGGGGAATGTTTCTAGCTTTGAAGAAATATTTTAAACTTCTAAAGTCTTCAGGTATTCTAGTGTGAGTTGGTATTCTAAGAAAAATGCCACTGGAAACAATTTGTAATTAAAATGTTGTAACATTTTTTCTGACAAAAATAATCTTTGGCAAACAATTTTCAGTCAGATTTTCAGTATCTCCGTAACTCAGAGATGTCACATAGCTACAAGAAAACTTCTTGGGCCAAAACTAGGATATACTGAATGTTATATAAGATGGTATCTACAGGTGCTTTTATATTTAAAATCACTGGACAACTCATGTGCCAGCAGAGACTGAAAAGACTACTCCTTTTCACCTCTGCTGGTTATGTATCAGAGAAGCCTCTACAAACTCTTTTGCATTTGGCTTTCGTCCTCATCTACTTAACATTCTGTAAAACTTCATGGAGTTTTTTTTTAGTTTTGTATTTGATGCTCAGACAACAGGGATCTGAAAAACACTTTTTAAAATCCAGTAAATTCGTAATTCCTGCCTGCCTGTCTGTAGCGGTGCGCTGCTGCAGGCTGTGTGCCTGTCTCCCGTCTTTCAACTGTTTTGGTCCTGTGCCTAGGTAATTAGTTACTTGACCCATTTCTACAGCACTTGGAATCGAAAGAGGATAGAAATCTCCATATTGTTTTTCTCTTTTTTATGCTATGCGTGGCATACTCCAAGTTCTACAGTCATTTTGTTTATCAATCCTTAGCAGATATACACACAGCTATATACCCAGTATATCTTAATCTTGGCCTAAGTAGTGTTTCTGTGTATGTTTTATAATAGTATATTATTTAGACTTGCTCTTAAAGATCTCCAGTACGAAGCTCTGTAATAACGACCTAGACCTTAAGGAGAACCTTCAGATGCTGCTGCTCAAGGGCAACTATAGAGAAAGCAAGTAACAGGCGAAATGGAGAAAGCAAGTAACAGGCAAAATGTCCTGCATTAGCAACTTTTAGGAACAGGTAACCCTGTGCAGTCGGTGTCCTTGGGGTTAGCACTCCTGCAGACTGGAAGCAGCTACTGGTGATGTCTGCGCACAGAAGGAGATAGGAAGGAATTCTGAAGGCTAGGGGTCTGGTGAATAACTCTGGTGATAGGAAAGGGTAATTAGAAATTCCTGGCTGTTTGGTATCAGGCAAGATGCCATCCAAGGTCCCTGCTCAGCTTGGCACAAAGGGAATACAAGAAGCAAGAAACTTTTGCCTAAATGCTCTTCTCTCAGAGTACTAAGAGGATAAGCATTGAGATACATTCTTCTCTTCCCATTAGGACTGAAGATATTTTGTTGTGTGGGGATATCAGTTTCTGCTTTTATTATTAACAGTTAAAAACAATAAATACATTTCCAAAGTGTTGATTTACCCATCAAAATATTTTGAGTAAGCTTCTATGTGACCATGCTTGACATAGTCTCTGAAATCTTGAAAATGACTAAAGCATGGATAACCACACTGATAAGTTATTTCGAGTGGTTTTACTTTGTAAAACTTTAATAAAGAATCGTTACATTTTCCAACCAGCTTCTCTTATGCAACAGCTGCATAAATCCAGAAATCTTTCCTAGTAATTCTGTGCAGGTGATCTCACATTTAGAGGAATTAATACTGAGAAACTATGGTTGTTCTTTAAGCAGTGATCAAAATTCCATTCCTTGTTCTTGCTCAGGCTATCAGAAAGGTCTGAACATTGTGAGGTTTTTCTTCCCCCCGTATTTTAACATATATACTCTTTCATCACCTCTACAATCTGTTGGTGCATAAACAGAGCTGAGGAGTTTGCTCCATTCAAAACTGGCTTTCATTTTGGGCTGCTGTTAGAGGCTGATAAACAGAGATCATAAAAATCAGTGTCAGGTGGTGGGTATCAGTACTGAGATATGGGCATAAAAAGAAAGGTCACAAACTTACACAAGACTATGGTACAATATCGTCATTAAGCATCACTGGGGAGAAGTGTTCAAACAAATCCTGGGCTGTAAATGCTAGTTTCTAGTAGCAGTCATATTGCCTTGTTCACATATTTGCTATGAGTTTTCTACCTATAAATAATACCTGTAAATACTACACTACCATCTTAACAACAATGACACTAACTTCCTGAAATATGTAAATAGGGTAGTAATAAGTAGATGTAGGGAAACTATTTTTGTGAAACTGATGGTGGAACACTACATACAGTTTTAACATCACAACAAATAATTCAAAAATTGAAATGTGAGAAAATAGATGCTAGCGGTTTGAAGGCTAAGGAAACACCTTACCAAGCCCCAATCCTTGTTTGGCTTAATAAGAAACAGATAAAATTGTATTTATTGGTATAAATAGGATAAAATAGAGAACATACTGTATCTCCTAAAGTGTTGGCCAAAATATGAAGAGATGTATCCACAGTCCGTTAGTCACTTCCAAGACACAGAGCATAATGAGTACAGTTTATAGATGTAGTCACTAAATGAAAATTGAATGAAATTCTGTGGCTTGAATGTATTTGCCTATGTGCTTAACAGCCCCCACTGTCTGAAAGCCAAGAAGTGGACAATGAAGAAACCAAGGGTATTAAGAAGGTGAAGGAGGAAATGAACATGCCATCAGAGAAGAGGTAGATACAAAAAGGTAGAGCAACATCACAGCAATGACTTCCCCTAATGGTTTATTAAAACTAAGTTTTGTTTGGAATGTGCGAAGAGTGTTTTAAGAGATACATTATTCAAGGTCTCCTCTCTAAATTCCTTCCTCTTTTCTTAAAAAAATCCCAGGTGGGTCACAATCCCCAAGAGATGAGCCTCAGACCAAGAGTGTAGCCTCAGTTGAATGGGTTAATAGGATCTGAAAACTTCATATTTTTATCTCTCTGGTATATTGTCAAAAAGCAGCTAAATATCATAACTTTTCACCATGGTAGCTACCCTTTAATGGTGATGAGCTCCAGAGAAAATATGGTATATGGAAATAATGCACCATGGAACTTACAAAAATGTGGTAATACTTAATGTGCTACTGTAAACTGCAATTCTGTGTCTTTAAAAAAGTGTCAGAAAAAAATAGGTATATAGTGGGGGTTTTAACAACATAGTTTCTAAGTATGATTTAGTATGACACAATTGCCAATGACTAGCAGCTTTTACTCAAGTGCTCCGAACAAGGGAAGAGCTTTGGAGAATGGCTGAGATGTTATTGACGTTTAAACTACATTTTCTTATATCCGTGGTTCACGTTAGTTATGCAACATTCATGATCTTAGGGCATTTTGCTGTGATTAATAAATTTTTAAAAGTAGCTAACTTTCACACAAGATAAGTCAGAAATATTTGTATTTAGGCACTATTTTTCTTTCAAAATTTACAACAAGTTCCTCCTCACTCACACTTGGCCATTTCTATTGTTCTCTTAAACGGAAGATTCCCACCTGTGTATTTTAAAAAGAGAGCATAACACAAGGATCTTTCTAACATGAGCAGCTATGTAAATAATTTCATTTGGCATTAATAGAGCCAAATCTTTCAGCATTTCACCCCCATAATCCCAGTGCTGAAAATTTAGCTGACTGACTCCATCTATTTTAGTTATGTATGTTTCTGTTTAGTATATGTATGTTTCTGTAGTACATGAAAAGCAAGGAAAATTGCGTTCATGATAGTGATTTTTAAGTTTTTAATGGATGCCTTAGCCCCAGCTAGACCTGAACAATTTTCTTCTACTGTATTTGAGTACTTGTAACTGCATGCTAGAACTGCACAGTGCAATAGAAATGTTATCACATTTTAAATCTCTGCCTATCTGGCATACAAGTGCCTTTTCTTTCCTATTTTCTGTTATGGAAGACATTCCTAACATCAAGCATTATTAACACACCTTTGGATTCCCTGCATATTTTTGTTTTACTGAAGAAACTGAATTGTCCTACTTCTTTTTTGATATAACTACAAAAAAAACCCACCAGTTCCTTGTACAGCAAAAAAATATAGTAATAATTTTGTAATGTTTGAACTATGTCAACTTTTTCAGATAGCGTAAGTGGGTAAAATATATCACATAAGGCTCATACAAGCTTTTAGCTAGGGATATGCAAGACAAGCTGAGAGATGACAAGAACGAATCTTAACAAATGATCTGTGAGCTCTGTTTCATGCAAAACTAGGAAGGCTTTGTCCTATTTCGAGCTCTTCAACAGCTGTGAACAATTGGCACCAGGCCAGGGCAGAAAGAAATGGATAGCTACAAGTACCTTTAATGCAGTAAGAAAGGGTTACATACCATCCAGGCAAAATGAGAATAATCTTGGTGATGAAGAGGGAAACGCTGTTAGCATTTGGAAGTGTTCAATAGGTGGCTTCATTTTTTTGTTTGTTCTCAGAAAGCACCAACTATGGAGTTTTTTTTACCTGATCATTAATACATTGAACTCAGTGCTTCTCATCCAAGTATCTCAAAAGTGTCTCATGAAACGGTAAAATTGAGCCATAAAGGTTCGAGGTAGAGAGCTACTGACAGACTTGAGGAGGAACATAATGTCCAGAATCTTTTTTCTGATTAAATAGCTGGAACAAAACTCAGCACTAGAGCCTACATTACAGTATCCGGTATCTAACTATTCAAACTGTATTCATTGTCTATCTCTTTGAAATATCTTTTTCTCATGTATTCTAATGCATTTTAAAAATAGAATTCTGATTTAACTGCATGGATAGTAAATATTAAAAATCCATATTTCATGGCATTTTTATGCTTCAAGTTCCTTTTAAAGCAAAATCAATGTCTTTGTCTTAGTGATTCTAGCACAGTTCACTGCTGCAAAGTACTCAACAAAGCCTTTCTGTTTGGCCCAATTATTTGATAACTTATGAGGTAGAAGATTTCTGATTTGTAGTCAGATTTTATGTGATTCATTCTGTGCACCTGAGCAAAATGTGTACATTTTGCATACCTCAGTAACACTTGTTAATAAAATACCATTAATATTACCCAACCTGGTAGAAAACTGCTGTCTATGTGATAGTTACCACAGTGTTTATTGACTGTGCTCTACATACCAGTCTGCTGTGCTGTGAGTAAAATGATTTTCAGCAGCTGCAAAACCACAGAATCTGTTACGGTGTGCAGCAATGTATTCATCTGAATAATGAACAGTGAATGTGCACTATTTAAGTCAAACATATATATATATATTTATATATGTATATATGTATATAATTTGTACCGGCATCACCTAAAGTGAAACCTAATGTGGTGTTACAATTGTTTCAATAGGCTTTGTATCAGGAATAAAATCCTGCAGTGTCCAAATTGACGACTTCTTCCACCTCTAGAACCTTTAATAGGAAGAAATACATACTGATAGTGAAGCACTTCAAACACACTTAAAACACCTGAAAAATAATCTTCCAGAGTTTAACAGTCAAAATTCTCTTTAACCTGTATATAGACTGTCATCCTGGTTAGGCACAAGCACAAATATGTGGAGGGAAATGCTACACGCTTCAGCCACTGTAACAAGGAAAAAGCTTTTTGCTTTCTGTGTTTCTGTTCTAACCTGATAGAAAAATTCTTCCCAGTTGATGTATTCCAGTAGATGATAGCTTATGAAGTTCTTTTAATAGCTATTTCTGCTGCTCATCTTCAGCCTAAGATTTTGCAAGCCTCTGCAAATAGTTTAGCTTGCAGATACTCTTCTCTTCATTCTTGGTAAATTTGTCCTACCATATGTCAGGTTAAAAAGTTTGGAGGAGCACATGCACCAAATGCAGAGGCAGGGGCAAAACCAGCCATTTTTAACTAATGTCAGAATTCCAGACCAGAAACATATCTGACCAGGTTAACAGTCATTTGCTATGTGAAAATGCCTTGAAACAGTGCAGACTGAAATCCTGGGTTCTTGCAGTCCCCTTCGTACGAAGGAATCAGTATTTTTTGCTTATTTTTTTTCCCCTTCTTATAATTTCAAACTTCCTTTCAGCAAAGTTGTATAATAGTACATAAATACACAGGTTGAGAGTCTTTTATATTTCCTACCTTTTCCTTTAGTCTGGGATGTATCTATGCATATATCACTGATTTTTAGCTTTAGCATAAGACTGTTAATAAAACCATTTACATGTAAGATGCTTTGAGACCTAAGGATAGGAAGTGCCACCAGACTTGGCAAATGTGCTCATTCCTAGGCAAAAATCAGTGTATACCACGCCTAGTGAGTGGGTTCACTTACAAATAACCCCCTTTTGTGTTTTCCATGTCTCCACCAATATTAATGAAACATCACATGAAAAATCACGATTTTTGGAGGGTTGTGGGGTGTATAAGACTGTTTGAAAAAAGCTAGACAGGAACTCTACTACCCATATTGCCCTGAGAAAAAAACTTAATTTGCAAGGATTTCCCAGAGTGAGAAGCATCAAGGTAAATGCAGGAAAGCTAAGACAAATTACACTAATACTAACACTCTCAGTGCTCTATGTTGCTTGCTCGGGGTAGGGGGGGGGAGGGGGGAGGAGAAGAAAAAAAAGTCAGTTGATACCAAATACTTTCAGAAAAGCTCCTGAAATCAATGGGAAGTGTCTCAGTGAAGAGTATTACATCTAGTGATACAGTGTCTTGCAAAATGTTTAAGGCAAATCTCACACTTCTACTTCCCATGCTTTGAATGTGCATGTGTAAATAGGTCTGGTGAATTTGTTTTTCGCAAGTCCTTAGGATATAGCTTATTTTGCCTTGGTATGACTTTGCACACTTATCTAATATTAACGCAATGTTTCAGATCCTTGTAGCTGACATCTAATATCAGATCATCACCAACTAAGCGTTGGTGCAATTCCAATTAACACACATTTTGGCAAACAGGAAGTGCCCTTGGTATGACTCCTAGATGTAAAACCCTTCTACTAGTCTTGGCTAGTAACAGTTGGAAAAATACTTCATCATGCTGTAATTACTTCAGAAGTGATACTGGACTGCAGAGTACATGATAGGGTACAAACTTCTTTTGGAAATTTGGTAGCATTTTTACCAGATATTTTGTTACCAATGGAATATAGATCTTAACATATGGTTCAATGAAAGGATCTCCTCAATTTGTTCTATACAATAGGAGTACAAGCAAAAGATAAACAGCTTTTATTTTATTTTTAGAAAACTCTGCATTGCTTATAGTAAAGTTGAAAACGCTCTACCTTGCAAATTTTCTTGCAAATTTGAATAGAATTATTCAGAAAATAATATGTCACTGTAGTGGTTTGACTCTGTCTGGTGGCCAGGTGTCCACCACAGCTGCTCTATCACTCCCCCTTCTCAGCCAGGCAGGTGGAGAAAATATAACGAAGGGCCCGAGGTTTGAGATGATTGCATGGGGAGATCATCTGCTGCTACTGTCCTGGGCAAAACAGACTCAGTTCAGGGAAATTAATTAAATATATTAAAAATCAAGTCAGAGAACAGCAACAAGAAAAAAAGCAGATATTAAAAAAAATTACACCTCTCCCCCCCCGCTTCCCTTCTTCCTGGGCTTACCATCAGTTCAAATTTATCCACCTCCTTCACCCGAATGGCACAGGGAGACAAGGAATGGGGACTGCAGTCAGTTCATCTGATGTTGTCTCCACTGCTCCTCATTCTTCCCCTGGGCCATTATGGGGTCCCTCTCACAGGAGACATTCTTCACATGCTTCCTCTAATAGGAGTCCTCTCACAAGAGGCAGCTCTTGACAAACTACCTCAACGTGAGTCTCTCTCCATGGGGTGCAGTCCTTCAGGGAGAAACTGCTCCAGCACAGGTCCCCCACAGCGTCACAAAGTCCTGTCAGCAAACCTCCAGCCGAGGCTTCTCTCTCTCTTCACAGCCTACAGGTTCTGGCAGGACCCTACTCCAGCGCAGGCTTCCCACTGGGTCACAGCCCCCTTCAGCATTCACCTGCTCTGGCGTGGGGTCTGCCATGGGCCACAGGTGAACATCTACACCTCCATGACCTTCGTGGGCTGCAGTGGGATAGCCTGCCTCACTGTGGTCTTCACTATGACCCAGGGGAACCTCTGCTCCAGTGCCTGGAGCACACCCTCCCGCCTACCTCCTTCTTCACTGACCTTAGTGTCTTCACATATTCTCACTCCTTTCTCTCTCTGCCAGCTGTTGTGGTGCAGTTCTTTTTCCCCCGCTTCTTAAATATGTTTTCACCGAAGTGTTGCTGTCCTATTATCACTGACAGGCTCAGCCTTGGCCAGCAGTGGGTCTGTCTTTGGAACCGGCTGGCATTGGCTCTGTGAGACCCCAGGGAAGCTTCTAGCAACTTCTTGTAGAAGCCACCCCTACAGCCCTGCCACTACCAAAATCTGTCTAGGCAAACCCAATACAGCCACTTATTCATTGTAAAGAAAGCAAAGTTCATTCCCTAATAAGCTCTATTTGTACTTTCTCTTCAAATGCCCTGCAAATGAAATGTTTTATTCTGCACTTCTATATGTTGGTTCCTATGCTCTTCCTTCAAATCTAGTAAAATATAAATATTTCCAACTCTAACACTCACTCAGTCTGGCTATTTCAGATTTTTTGCTTTGGTTTTCTTTCACTCTTCTAACAGATGCACAGTCATGATATCTCTGTAGTAGTCACACACTCTTTCAGTTGCATGTGTCCCCTCCTACCAGACCATAAAGTGCCCAAATGTGGTAGAATTTCTGGATCCCTGGGCTCCAAGAACCCACTATTAAGAGTGCAACTGCTGAAAGAACTTTGGAATTCACAACATGTTCATTTCTCTTTTTCAGGGCACATTTGATTTTATCTCCCAGAAGGACAGGAATAGAAAATTTAGTGCAAAGTAATATTCCTTAGGATTCACTATCAGTTCAGTAAATGTAAATAACTTAGAAAGCCTACACAGCTTCTTGCCAAGCTTCTGCTCCTTAGGTATTAGCTTCTGTGTTGATTCACCAAGGATGTGCAAGAGGTATCTGGGTCATTTTCAACACAAATATACTGTTAGGCAAACTGCTTCTCAAATAAACAGATCAATTTCTGAGAACAGGTATTATTTAAAGAGCGGGTATCCTACTGTTTGCCACCTCTTTTCCAGCCCTTTTTTTGTTTTCAGTTTTGAACTTCTCTTCTGCTTGGTCTGGATTCTACCTTTTTTAAATCATTAGGACTTTGTGCCATGGAACAAAGTCTGTAAAACAGGAGGAATAAGACCTAACTTAGAAATTTTTGAAGCTAAAGGACAAATATATGTTAAACCTTGCCACTCATTGCATGAAAGAGTCGTTACTCTGTTCAGCTATTATGCACTTAAAACGCTTTGCTCTTTTCCATTTTATAGCATCCCCCAGTTTGATCCAGCTCTATAAGTCATAATAATGCTAGATTTGTGACACTGTGCTTGTTTCTACAGCAACAAAATGCTAAGTCACAAATACAGGATTATGGCTGTCAGCAAAACTATTCTTATCCAGGTACAAATACGCCAGATAATAAATAGCAAATAAAATGTAGAAAATGGTGGGGCAACTGAGTTGTTCTGCAAAGATATATAAAAGAATCAGTCCTACAAGCCTGCACAAGAGACCAGCAAAAATTGGTAGTCTAACATTGATTGTTTTAATTAGAGGTTAAATAAAATTGCATTAGAAAATGTAGGGCAGTTTCCAAGTTGCCCTCTTTGGGCAACCTGTTCTAGTGTTTCACCACTCATCATAAAAAATTTCTTCGTTATGTCCAATCTAAATCTGCCCTCATTCAGTTTAAAACCATTATCCCTTGTCCTATCATAACAGAACCTACTAAAAAGTCTCTCCCCACCTTTCTTTCAAGCCCTTTTTAAGTATTGAAATACTGGAGCCTTGTCCAGGCTGAAAAAACCCAACTCTCTCAGCCTGTACTCTGGTGGAAGATGTTCCAGCATCATCCAAAGATGGATCATCTTTGTAGACTCCCTCTTGACCCCTTCCAACAGGTTCATACCCATCTTACGTTGTGGGCTCCAGAGCTGGACACAGTACTGCATGTGGGCTCTCACCAAAGCAGAGTAGAGGGGCAGAATCTCCTCCCTTAACATCCTGGTCACACTTCTTATGATGCAGTCCAGATACAGTTGGCCTTTGGGCTGTGAGCACACACTGTTGGGGTATGTCCAGTTTTTCAACCACCAATACCCCCAAGTCCTCTGCAGGGCTGCTCTCAATCCCTTCATTCCTCAGGCTCTACTAAAACCAGGACTTGCCCTGTTTTGGTTTGGCCTGGCATATGCAGGACCTTGTGTTTGGCCTTTCTGAACCTCGTGAGGTTCACATGGGCCTAATCCTCCAGCTTGTCTAGGTCCCTCTGGATGGCAACCTGTACCTCAGGCATGTCAGTCACACCACTCAGCTTGGTGCCATCTGCAAACTTGTTGAGAGTGTGCTCAATCCAACTATGTGATTGATGAAAATATTAAACAGTACTGGTCCCAATACAACTTCCTGAGAGACATCACTCTTCACTGATCTCCATCTGGACACGGAGCTGTTGACCACTACTCTCTAGATGCAACCATACATCCAAATTCTTGTCCACCAAATAGTCCATCCATCAAATCCATACCTCTCCAATCTAGAGAGGTAGAATAGGGGACCATGTCTAAGGCCTTACAGAAGTCTGGACAGATGACATATACCTCTTCCCTTGTCCACTGATATAGTCATAGAAAGCCACAAGGCTGGTCAGGCAAGACTTGCCCTTGGTGAAACCATACCAGCTGTCTCAAATCACCTCCCTGTCCTCCATGTGTAAACTTTATTTGAAGGACAGTAACTAGCAGTGTACCCCAGGCATCAATGCTGAGTTCAGTACTTTTTAATGTCTTCCTTAATGATCTGTGTGATGGAGCAAATTGTGCCATCAGCAAGGATACACAAAACTAGGAAGAGTAATAGATATATCAGAAGGTCATGCTGCCATCCAGGTGGATCTCAACAGGCTGGAGAAATGGGGTGACGGGAACCTCATGAAGTTCAACAATGAGAAGTGCACTGTCCTGCACTGGATGTACTGGAGAGAGTCCAATGAATAGCCACAAAGATGGCGAGGGGAATGGATCATCTCTTATTTGTGAACAGAGAAGGACTTGTGAGTTGAATGATGGTTGGAGGCTGTACAGCGATCATGAAATGATGAGTTTTCAGTTCCTGGAAGAGTAAGGAGAGTGGTCAGAAGAACTGCTGCCTTAGACTCTTGGAGGGCAGACTTTGGCCTGTTTAGGAGACTGGTTGACAGAGTCCCACAGCAGGCAGTCCTGAAGGGCAAAAGATTCCAGGAAGAGTGGACATTCTTCAATAAGGGAATATTAAAGGCACAGGAACAGGCCACCCCCATGTGTTGATAGATGAGCTGGTGGGGAAGAAGTCTGGCCTCGCTGAATAGAAAGCTATGGCTGGAGCTCAGGAAAAAAGAGAGTTTATGACCTTTGGAGGAAGGGGCAGGTAATTCAGGAGAACTGCGAGGATGTGAGGCTCTGCAGGGAGAAAATTAGACAGACCAAAGCCCAGCTAGAACTTAATTTGCGCACTGCTGTAAAAGACAATCCTTGCAGCACGGTGATGCTGATTTTGCTGAGCTGTCAGACCTGGCCAAGACAGGCAGGCTTGGTGCAAAGGCAAGGTGAAAGGCATCAAATCCTCAGCTACCCATCTTCTTTCCAGTAAAAGTGTTGATTAATCTTAACTGTTATTAAAGCCTTCTAGCAGCACTTTTGTTTAGCTATAGAAAGCACTGCCTCTTTCTACAAGGCCTGTGAGGTTTGAGTCCTTCATTTGACATAAATTGAAAAATTTATCCTTCCACTTTCATAAAGGTTTCCTGTGATTCATTTTAATAGCATTTATTCCTCTTGTAAATTAAAAGACTGAATGAGAGACATTCATTCCATCACCATCTTTCTCCTTCACATGACTCCCATGAAGCAAAGCTAGGTAGAACTGTAAGCCAATTTAACAGTTATAGCATAGTAACCATCTGTTTTGCCTACTGCTTCAAGGGCAAATGAGAGGTGATTCCTGCCAGAGTATAAGCATGCTGTCCTCTTACTTTGATCATGATTATTGATGATCTGGATTTCACCTATCTAACTAAAGCTTCAGAGCAACAAGCACAAGTGATGCCCCGTTTCCATTTCAGTGTGGGTATCATCTAATCTTTTTGTGCTGACTGACTGAAAATCCTTGGATGCTAAACAGCTGGTTCATTGCTTTTTCTAAGTCCCAGGACTGTGATTTCATTTACTCACCTTGGCTCACACCAAAACTTCAGTCTATATAAGAGATCTCTCTTCATACAGAACTCCTTAATGCTGTTTTTAAATAGAACTCACAAGTGGGTGAAGAAAGATATATAATGGTGGAGAAGGCAGCAGAGTGTTTAGTATCCAGTTTTGAATTGCTGGTCAAGACTTGATCTCTGTGTAATTACTCTGATAGTACACACAGAGGAATGAAAACAAATTAGATTATATTCATAGCTCATTACATGACATTGTTTTGACTATTGACCAGCACAGTCAAAAAGCAAATATAATTATACATGTTTCTTGAAGTATCCCCGGTTTTATTTTAAAAAGGATGCATAAGAAACCTTTTAAGTGTGTTTCTTGCTCTCACAGAAGTTAAAGTTATAAGATTTCCAAAGGTTTTTGAGAGGCCCAGGAAAAGTGAGAACACCTAAAAAGGGCATTTACAATTTGAACCTAATGATTTTTAAGAACCTTTGGTTTTTTAATGTCAGTTGTGACTTCGGTTTTCAGGGTGTTAGAAGTTAGAAGACAAAAATATGTCCTGAAAGAAAAGGAAATTCTACTTGCCCAAATTCTCCACTGAGGGAAAGATTTTGTATTTCAAAGGTGATTTTGTTATCCTGTATTAGCCTTCTCGGTGAAGAACTCTACAGGTGCTCTGAGCTTTTAACTGCAGCTGACTAGTCTTTGCAATCAATTTCCTCAGTGAAGATGTAATTCAGGCCCCTGCAGAGCAGTAGATAAAGGCCCAGTTTCACTTCTTTTTTGCCTAGTTTTCAGGCACGCTACTTCTGAAACCCAACTTCTGGCTGAAGTGAGGCATTTGTACAGTGTGAGTGGTACCTAAACACAGCGGACAGGGCCCCTGCAGTCTAGGGGAATACCAAGCGTCTTCCAGATATCAGAAGTACTTGGCTGATCTCTGAGTTTTGACAGATATTCTTTTTTCTTTACAGAGAGACTGAAGGAGGGAGTGGATAAGTCAGAGAGATTTCTCCAGGCAGGGAGGGAGTGAAACAGGGAAGGAAAGAGGGAGAAAAACAGTGGCTACTATAATCTGTAGATGCTGAACTCCTGTTATGAGGCAAGAGCTTAACCATTTCAAACAGTCATTCTCCTGGCCAGGTATTTAGCTCAACTCTCTTAACTGTGTGCATGTACAAGTTCCACATTTATTAGAGTGCAGCTTAGACTTTGCATATCTCTGGCTCACAATAGTCATTCTCTGAAAAACTGCTGTCAGGTGCTTTTTGTATAAGTATTTCTCTCTCTCATGTGAAATACCTAAAATAATTATCTTTAAAAGTAATAGCATTTGAAGAAGAGAGTTCATCTTTTTGGTACAAAATAAATTAATCTATGTGATAAAACACAAGGAAATAGGAAGTGTTATTTACTCATATTTGTATTCAAACTGAAAAAAAAAAAAAAAGCTTATCTTGCAAGGGAAAATATTTTGGTGAATACCAAAGATCTTCAAGATTTCTAAATGACCCATGAAAAATGTTAAGAATTCTGACTGATACGTAAGAAACCATGCTATAAAGAAGTGAGCAGTTCAATAGATGGTGCTTTATGCTTACCAAGCAAAGTAATGCTATGTGCAAACAAAACCAATAAAAAGCATTTAGTTGCCTCTTGAATGTCCAGCACTTCTTTGTAACATGAAAGATGGAACTTATGGATACATAATGCATGTACATTTTGTGGGGCTTGAAGAGTGTGCACAGGTAAAATTTTACCTAAGTGAATACATGAATAAGTTCCAAATAAGAAAATTTAAAATTAATTAGTCCAGTTTCTTAACATGATAAAGTGTCTCTTCACTTATATTTAAAAATGTTGAGTTTTTTACAAATCTCAATCATTTCAGTGGCTCAGAAATATCTAAAACGCATGTGTTGTAACTGGGCTAGAGCTACAAATTAAGGTCCAAATCCAAACGTCTTTAAAAATCAGATATGATCCTATCCAAGGTTTTGGTTCAGCTCATTACAGGACAGCTGCAAAATCTGGATTCTGATGTAGTAACTTCCTCAGAATTTGCAGTGTCCGGATGTTTGGTGGGGAATGTTGCTGGCTTGGGCCATTCTATTTGATTTTTGTCTTTATTTTTTTAAAATTCTTACATTTTTATTTTCATTTTATATCTGACATAATTTGAGACAGTAAGCGTTATACTGACTGTAGCTGAAACACCGAAATTCCTTTAATCCTGTTGTTTTGTTTGTTTTTTTTTTTAGTGCAATACAAACACACGATAAGCATGACATGTATAGGGACTATTATGCATTAATTTATTGTGGGATCCTACTACTGCTTATTACCTTGAATTCAGCTTTGGAGCATTTCAATGTACCAGTTCAGCGGCTGGAAATCTTCAAGACATTGCTACTGCCTTTTTAAGACTATTTAAGCTAACCACTGCAAATTTTAAAAATAGAGCAGAAATATTTTTCAAATGTGAGTTTTCAATTAAAAGGTTTATCTCACTAACACAATTGTGTCATGTTTATAATTCATTTAAAAGCTGTTATTTGGATTAAAAAATCCAAGATAAATTGTTTTCAAAACCAGAACTGTATAGATAATGAAGACCACACAGTTTGTAATACACTGGTGGATCTAGCATTTTAATTTTTTGTTATCAAGTTTTTGTTCCTCCTTTTGGAATTGCTTAACTTCAACATGCCAGCTCCACTCCTCATTTGTTACTGATTTGTTTCTTCCTTTTCACTTGATTATCATTCCAATGAGTTGAAAAGTGTCATTTTTCTTGAATGACCCCACCTTCCCTGAAATGTTCATGGAATTGAACCTGGAAAGGTAATTCTTTATGATTTAAGTTAATGATATCACTGAAGTAGGTATCTTAACATCAGCAGACTACACTTCAAGAAACTTTGTTTTACTTTCTGATGAAATCAAACCCAGAGGCCAAAGTCACAGGGATGGACTTCTAGGTCAACACTAGTACACTGTTACGGTAAGTACCCTTCAGTAAAAATAGCAAAAATTCTACTGATTCTGTATTGTAGGCAGTGCAGCATGCAAACAAAACCTTCATCTAGGAGGGGCTCTACTTGAAAATTATTTGTCCTGTGGTACCTAGACAAAAAGAGAAAATGCACAACCTGCCTCGTAAACACACTTCTGTTCTGCGAAGTGCCCTGGAGGTGACCATCTGGAGACAAAGCTGGTAGCAGCTCCCAGCAGAGAGCTAGAAGATGTGACATTTCTGCATTTTCCCCCTGCTCGAAAGCCGTGAGCTGTAAAATGGTGCTTGTTGTGATGAGGAGAGCAGGGCCGTTCTTTGTGTGTCTCCCGTGCCCTACGAGCTGTGTTCACTTGGACCATGCTACGTTCAGCCAGTATGACTTCATTAACAGGGGACAGTTTCCACATGTGAGGCAAGGAGGAGCAGTGCCTTCTAAGTCACAAGGATGTTGACAAAGCTGAGCCTGAGCTGCACAGGAACACTGTGCAGACAAATGTTTGGCATCAGAATGACACTTGGGCTCCAGCAGTTTAGCTGCTCAAATCCAGTGAGTCTCTGCAGCCAAAATCGCAATGCTCTGACTTCTCACTTTATAGAGACCAGTTTTGTATCAGGTATCAATCTCCGCTGAGTTCAACTTACTTCACGGTGTATGAGGAGGAACTACTTGCAGCGCACTGCAAGAGTGTAAATATTAATTTACAAAGACAGGGTGAGGTGTGTATTTTTGTTTGAAAAGCAATGACAAAATTACTGTATTGGGACCTGAGCAGATTCTGCAACTCAGGATAGTCTGAGGGTATGTATACTGGCTAGACTCATATTGAGCTGTTTAATAACAAGAATTTTAAAAGAAGGGCTCAGGGGCTTCATTGTGTGCCATCTTTACTGGCAATGGAATAATATTTTATTTCATATGGAACATTATTATGTCCGAGGTAAAGCTTGCACAATAAATTATTGTTTAAAATACATAAGAAAAGCAAAATTAGATCATGAAGCAGACGTACCTTTATAGTCTTGGGGAATCCAAAGCAAGGGGCCTTACAGTGGGCCAAGGAATTGCTGGCCTTTTTTTAGAGCTCTGCTCATCTAATGCATCTCAACAAGCAGGGCTTGGTCTCTGGCATTCAGCAACAGTGTCAGGGAGTGTACAGAGTGTACTTCCAGCACCAGAGCAGGAGTGGGAGGCTCCTCATTTGCTTTCTTTATGGTTCCCCTTTAAAGAGTGCCTCTAGTGCATCTGGCAACTTCCATTCACCTACATGTAGGGGCAGAAGCATGTTGTACTTCTTCACATATTTTTTCCTGGCAACCTGCTCAATAAGAGGTTTTGTACTCCTTTTAGCACATAAGCAAGATCAAAGGGGACATTTTGCTGTTTTCTTAAATTAACTTCTAACTCTTGTAATGAAAAATGTTAAACATTTTGCAACACAATCAGATGTGCATAAGTTAGCGCTATCAAAAGAGGGACCTTCTTTTTCCTGAAACATGATACAGTTACACACAAAGCAAGGATGGAGCATTGCTTTGGTTGGTACCATGGAGTGGAGCTGGGAGTGCTGGAGTCAGATGGTGATAAAGAGAAATCAGCATAGGCTGTGCAATCAGAAAAAGTTCCTAATGAGTTAGCATCCCAAGAGGCATGGGGAAAACCCTGTCATATGGAATGCTTAACATTTCATGTTTAACGTTAGACTGCAAAATGCATTGAATGAGGGAATAATCCTGCTCTGGCAGAGGAAGGTACTTATAATGCAACTAATAATTCCAGGGCCAGATTCTCTGCTAGCCTAAATAAGCCATACTCTGCTGAAGTCAAAAGAGACCCACCCTTTCATGCCAACAAAGGATATAGTCTTCCCTGCTACTCTGAATGTAGAACAGTTTTGAATGGGGATCATTAATCCCCATGAAGCAGAGGCCTGTGTGAGTACTTGGCTTTCCAGGAGGGTTTCTTCTTTTTTTTTCTTCTTTTTTTTTTTTCCTTTTTTCTTATTCTTTTTTTTTCCCCTCCACTATGATGAAAGCCTGAATGAGAAAAAGCAAACTGTGGCATGCTTTCTTTAACCCCTAATGTGTGGTGTTTGTTGACCCTCATAGCAGTCTTTCTCCTAGCTGTGTTTCATGAGGCTGTGTGATTTTTTTCAAATCAGGTACTGCCAAAGAGAATTGCATTGAACTAAATCTTTAATTTTTTTAATGAACATGTTTAATACAGCTAAGGGCATAAAAACAAGGAACCAGCATTCTAACTGCATGCAAGTAATTAAACTTCCTTTGGGTTTTTTTGGCGGTCCTTCTTCCTTAGTACTTATACTTAGTTTAAACAGCTAAATCTCTCTTCTGTCTGCTTCCACCAACTTCATTCCAATAAATAATAGGCTCAAATGTGGGTTTAAGATGTATCCTGGGAGATCATCTAACCTCACAGTTTCAGACCTCCAAGTTTCACATGCCTAGCAGTAATTCACAATTTATTTGTTCTTCTTGCTAGCTTGTTTGCAAGGCTTGAGGGAATTATCACAACTTACTAGCAATTTCAGTGGAAAACTTTTCAGCCAGAAATGAAAGTTGCTGTCATCAGGTAAACAAAATCTGATGAGATTTAGTCAGAAATAAAAAATTAAGCCAGCACAAACTTGTTGTACTGTGACCCCCATCTATTCACAACACCCATAGGAATTTGATTGAGTAGGCCCAGGCAAACATTCCTTGAAATCCCAAAGTGAAAACGCCAAGTGTTATTCGGTGCATTATGCAGGCAGAGGTGACACACAATTTTTACAAGTGTATTAAGATATGTTTAACTCCAGGTTTGGAATCTGAATGGGCTTGATGCTGTCTGTCTCCTTTCACTCTGGGTGGGATCGCTGTATCTAAGAAATGAAATCTTGCCACTGACACAAGTGTAAGTAGGCAGAAGTGCCCTGCAGAGATAGCATCCCAGTTGATCTGGTCTGATCCTTACCCTAACTGACTAATTGTATAGCTATGCCACTTCAACATGACTAATAAATAAATAATTATTTATTACAAGAATAATCGTTTTGCTGGCTCCTAAGTATGTTTAACAAAAAACTTTTGCTTTTAGGGAGTGTGGAGAAGGAAGACAAATTGCAAGTCCATAATGCTTTCTATCTACTTTATTTGTCAAAATGATGCAATTATGCCAAACTGGCTATATTTAAAGCTTTGTTACAAAGTACTTTGCACACATTCAACCTATCCAGAACCTGTCTCACCTACTAAACTAAAACTTCCTTTCTGATTTCAGCTTGAGGTTTGAAAGACTAGGTTTCACTCCAATTTCATGAGGGTGGTAACGCTTTATCCAGTGTTCTCTCTCCAGTAGGCACTGTTGTGATGTGTAGACTTGGATGGACATATGCTTGTGATAGCCATGCAGGCAATAAAAGTTTGAAAAACATGCTTTTACTACTCAAGCTTCTAATGAATCTGCAAACTTTTTCAGTCTGTGCATATCTTGGGCTGTTAATGCAGCACTCCCTTTTAATGTATTCTGAGCAATTTCAGAAATAGCCTTTATCAGGTCATCAAAAGCAGCGCAGAATATTGCTTTCTTCTGTCAGGGGGAGAACTGATCAACAGTTGCAGGAGGGACATTCACTGGGTCAGTGCCTGCACTGATAACAACGCAAGATGTCAGCCCAGGTCTTCTCTATTTACTGTTGAACACCAGAATATTTTATTCGATGTGTAAAGAACCAGACACTCAGGCTAGAAAAGACCAGTTCTTAGCTTAAAATCCCGTGAGGCAGAAATATTTAAATCAGCAACCAGATACCCATGTGGTACCTATGTAACTTCTTCAAATGCTCTAAAAAGAACAGGGCCTGGCAGGATACATCTGCCTGACTAGGGTTGTCTCTTGAATTCTCAAGTAACACCATATATATCGTGTTGAGAGTGACTATGCAACTTTTTACTCTGGCAAAAAAACTTTCTGGGCATGGAGATTCCTATGATGCACATACTTAGTAATAAGATTTCTCAATTTCATTGCTCTCACAAGCAGAGTTCATCAAATCATTGATCACAACCATATTTACTTTATTTGGGGGCAATAAGCAGTTTTCACTAAGATTTTCAGATGAGTCCTCCACAGATTTGATAAAAAATATTTACAGAGCAATTCTTGCCAACAACAATCAGACCACACATTATTCTCAGGTTTAACAGAGAGGTAGCAGTTGGCGTTCTCCAAAAGACTTTTTACAAAATAAACTTTCCCACAGTGCCAGAATAGCAGAAGAGGGGTGCTTCCAGCACATGCCATGATCAAAAACTGTAGGGGAGGCTTTTATAATTTTGGTCAGTCCTCTTTGTCATAGATTACCTTCTGCAACTTCTGGAGGGTCCTGGTTTCTGTTGCTGACTTCTCCTCTGTCCTGATGAGAGAGCACTGCTCTATCACACTCTTCTTAAGGTCATCACTGGCTGAATTTACAATACAGCTCAACATGAGATCCTTCAGTGCCTCAAATTTGGTATTTTCTCTGTTGCCTTTAGAGTGATACCTTTAACCTTTAGACAACACCTGCCTTTAGACTTCAAGCAACCATAGGATTCAGAGCCCTGATGACACAAACTCCATAATGTGCTTGTCAGGTGGCAAATCACATGTCAACTCACCTAAACAGTTCCTGAGCAGTGTCATCCAGTCCCCCAGATGACTCACAAATGTCACAGAGTTGTGTCATGATACAGATGATGGTCTTGCAGGGCACATATGAGTTTGTAAAGCTTGAAGCCCAGGTATGCTGAGGCGAAGCACACTATAAAAATGTTAGTAGTACACTCTAGAGTATTACACACTCCGGCATGCTTCCATGAGACAGTGGCCACATCCTTACTGATACAATCACAACATAAGGACAGCACATCATAAGCCAGACAAAAGAGGTAACCCTACAACTCATCTGGTTCTCTTGCAACAGTGGTATTGGGTATGTTGGATCTCTGTCTCAATTTTCCCCACTGGGAATTTAAAAATGGGTTTGGAATTTGGCATTTGGCAGGGTTCTTCTTAATACATTCAGACCACAAATTTACATCTTTTTTGTGTCTGTAATCTTCAACATATTAGCTTTTTTGTCATCATGTATACTAGGCTGGGGAGCCTGAAGTGTCCTGTTTCTGGCAGAGGTGGAGTTTAGTATCATCTGAGAAAAGACTTCTACCCCTGTTCAAAAAGTGAAGCCTCACAATTTACTGGCCCTTCTCCCGAGCCTTGTTCGGTTCTAAAGAATACCAGATATCCACAAGGACTCCTCCCTCATTGCTGTGGAAGCAGAGAGCCTGGCAACCTTCTGCACAAGCACAGCACAAGGAAGCAGTAGCTTATACTTGCTCCTATATTGTCCAAGGTCACTGCTGGCTCTTGTGTGCCATGCTGGGGGTGCTGGCAAGTAAGAGGGATCACAAGGAAGTAAGAGGTTGCACCTCTGGAGAGTAACAGACAGGACAGGTGACCAACAAGAGTATTCCATTCCATGTACATCATATTCAGTATAAAACTGAAGGATCATGGGGGTTAGGCCCTTTTCTGCAATGGCCAGTGTCCAGGGAAGACTTCGTCCGATCTTCTGCCTTTGACCTCAATCCCGAGTTCCCAAATTCAGCCTCCGTACCCAGCTCCCATCTGCTGCTGAGCCTGAGGCTTCCCCGAGGCTGCCTGCTCTGCATCATCAGATTGCTGTTGGGGGGGGGGAGAAGGAGTTGAGTGCAATATTGGTTTTGTATATATGTATATAGTTTACTAGTTTTATTATTTCCTTATTCATTAAAGCTGTTCGAATTTCCTTTTTCCAGTCCATAAGTCTCTATTGTCTCATTCCCTTTTTTCCTTCCCATTGGGGATGGGGGGAGGTGGATTGATAGCATCTGTCACCTTTTAATGGCAGCCCTAACCCTCAAAAAGAGTCTATGACATCTACAGTTGCAAGGAAAAGTATGTGAATTCCTTTTGGAATTTCATAGTGTTCTGCATCAATTTGTCATAAGATGCGATTTGCCATCTAAGTCAAGAGTATTGAAGAAATAGAATGTGCCTAAAATAATAACACAAAACCAATTCTGATCGTTCATGTGTTTACTGAGCACATTCATTCAACATTCAAAATGCTAGTGGAAAAAGTAAGTGAACACTTGAGTTGACCTCAAAATAGTTAATCGGAGTCAGGTTAACCTGGAGTTTGGAGGTGTGGACTAGAGTTACGTTGACTGATGTAAACCACTCAAACTTTTTGAGTTTGCTCTGCACAAGGTGTATGCTTATGTGAGCTGTGCCTCACCAGAAAGAGGATCTATGATCAAGAATTGTTGATTTATATAAAGTTGGACAGGGTTACAAAGTGATTTCAAAGACCTTAGAAATTCACCATTCTACAGTGAGGCAAACAATCTACAAATGGAGACACGTTGGGACTGTGGCTACTCCACCAAGAAGCGGACACCCAGTCAAAATGACCCCAAGAGCACAATGAAGACTCATCAGTGAGGTAAAGAAACAACCTCGGGTAGCAGGCAAAGAGTTGAAGGCATTATTGGAACTGGCTAACATCTGTGTTCATGAGTCTACAGTACATAAAACATTGAACAAGCAGCGTGTCTATGGCAGGACACCACAAAGGAAGCTGCAGCTTAGGACAAAGAACATTGCAGCATGCCTGAAATTTGCAAAAGAGCACATTGACACGGCAGAGTAGTATTGGCAAAATGTTTTGTGGACTGATGAAACAAAGATTGAACTATCTGGAAAGAACATGCAGCACTACATCTGGTGTAAAAAGAGCACTGTGTATCATCATGGAAACAGCATCTCAACCGTAAAGTATGGTGGAGGAAACAACATGATTTGGGCCTGCTTTGCTGCATCAGGGCCTGGCCAGCCTGCAGTCATTGAGGGGAAGATCAATTCCCAAGTGTATCAAAAAATTCTTCAGGATAATGTGAGAATGCCTGCATGTCAGTTGAAACTCTGTAGATATTGGGTGATGCAACAGGACAATGACCCAAAACATCAGAGCAAATCCACAAGAATGGTTTCAGAAAAACAAAATCCGCCTTTTGGAGTGGCCGAGTCAGGGCCCAGACCTCAACCCGATAGAGATGCCATGGAATGACTTGAAGAGAGCTGCACACATGAGACACCCAAAGAAAATGACAGAGCTAAAGCAGTTCTGCCAGGAAGAAGGGGCCAAAATCCCTCCTGCATGAGTGCAGCTCTGATCCACAGCTACAGGAAGAGCCTCGTTGAGGTTATTGCTGCCAAGGGGGGGCCAACCAGTTACTGATTCCAAGGGTTCACTTATTTTTTTCCACTGGTATTTTGAATGTTGAATGAGTGTGTTCCATAAAGACATGGAGGATCAGAATTGATTTTGTGTTATTATTTTAGGCACATTATATTTGCCACCACTCTTGACTTAGATGACAGATCACATTTTATGACAAATTAATGCAGAACACCATGAAATTCCAAAAAGTTCACATACTTTTTCTTGCAACTATATACTTAGGCTGGATACTTCTACGTATATGAGTCTACCACCTTGGGTAATTAATTGCACACATATTTTTTCACTTTGAAGCTGACTAACAACCTAGTAGCCATTATAGCCTTTGGCATTATGTGCTAAGAAAGTGTAGCCCTAAAATTTTGTCTCCATAAACAACTCAGGTCCATGAGACATGTGCCTTTTTAAACTCTCATTCTCCTTCAGATTTCCTTACTACCCTTTCTTCATCAATCCCAAGAGGTACCCACTAATAATATCACAGCAAAAATCTAGTTAGGAGTATGTGTTAGGGTCTCCTGCATACATTACACATCATAGATAATACAGCCTTGACCTTCCTCTATATTTTTGATCATAGGTATGAAGCATTGGTGCTGGTTCCCATTACTTTCTTGCTGTTTTTCTACATGGACATTACAAACTTAACCAAACAAAAAATCATAGTAAAACAATCAGCTAGGGGTTTTAATATCCATTGCTTTGTGTCCCTCTGTAAGCATTCCCCAGAAATGAACAAAAGGTTGCACTGGGTCACCCTATATTTTCCTCAGGATAAATGCATGGTTATCTGAGACAAGCAGAGCCAGCAATAATAGCTATGGCTATGGTTATACAACATATGACAAAGGTCACAAATATCTTACTGGCCTCCTTAACACTGTGATAACATTCATCATGTACAAGAAGGAAACAGATCTTGGGGTATTCAAGACTCGTTTGTCTTTAAAATCTCCCAGCCATTTAATCCCTCAGATGATAGATGTATTAGGATGTAGCAGAATCTCATGAAAGGGCATGTAGCTCTTTTGCTCTGCTTAACAGTTCTGCATCTGTCAGGTCCCTTTTGGTTTTGAGTGCTGCAAGACTTGCAGCAAGACATCATTGCTGTTACTTAGAGCAATTAAATAGTTCTGGTTTTCATCTGTAATTTTGCATTAGGGGATAGGCTGCAGGTTCTGCAAACCCTGCCCCTATGGCTTTCACAATAGTAACAGCCAGAAAGTTGGATCAAAACACAGGTCTCTTTGCAGGAGAGTACTGACCCAATCTAGAAATTCAGTTGCATTCACAGTTTCAATGAATAGTGGGAGAATACCAACAATCATACATGCTGACAGCTTTGAGATGGAGTTAAGCATAATCACCAGGTTCAAATAGCTGACATAAATGATCAGAAATTTGCTCTACACCCTAAAAAATATTTTCATAAACTTCAAGAAGGGATACTGGACCTACAGTAACAAAGCTGTGCTCTTCTACATACCACCCAGATCTGAAACTCTGCACTGGCCAGTCCCACTGCCTAACATGCTCCCTGGCAGCCATGGGGCAGACTGGTGCCCCCTCCACCTCTGCCGCAATAACTTCTAAGTCCCTCTCGGGGTGGTCATCTTCTACCTTAGCAAGAGACTTGCTTACTGGCGCACACATCCAGAAAAGCAGTTTGCATCTAAGGTCTCTGGCAGTTCCCTCTTGCTGATAGGACTCTTGCAGTGATGCAAAATCCATTTGGCTTTCCTACTTAGCAGTCTTTGTTCTAAGATATTTTTTTTCTGTTTTGCTGGCCTGTAAGCCAAGGCGCCAGAACCAACAGCTCCACTATCCCTTTTATCACCAAGGAACTGCTTGCTACTTCTCTGTGCTTGAAAATTAATAATCATGCTCTGTGAATCCTAAGACATGTTCTACTGTTTATTCTCACTCCCTGCCCACCCCCCCCCCCCGCCCCCAAATGGCTTAGCTGTACTAATTAATGGCCTTGTTTGTAACACTGTGCTTTGCTTTAATGCCCTGTGAACTATAGCCACAGCCCTGACAGCACAGCTAGCACCTGTGTGACCATCCTCCCGACTTCTTCGGCCTCTGTCACCACCCCATCACCCGCCCTCTCAGCAGCAGCATCCTGCTGATGTTCTCTGAGAGCATGGGGCTGCAGACTGTGTCCCAAAGCCTGAGTCTTGCTGTTATCAGGACGTTCTAACAGGACAGTCTTGATGGCATCTTCAGTCCTCCACCTCTTAACTGCAACATCAACCTAAGGATACACAGAAACATGGAGTACCAGCCTGCACCCCAAAAAGTTGTTACAGGTGGCTGTAAGATATCCCACAACCACAGGGAAAGGGAGCTTTCCAACACTTCCCATCCCCTCTGTGTGAGTGGTCTTGAAATCCAATTTGCAGTTCATAGTCCCATTGGCCAGTTGTTCTGGTTTACCTGGTCTTCTTTTGGATCTCCTTTGGGTCTTTTCCTTATTGCCCCCACATGCATGTTCTTATGAAGCTGGGATTTTGCTCTGTTTTTCCACTTTTGAAGACAGCTTTGCCTGTGTCTTGCAGCACCAAGCAAAGCCCTGAGCCTGCCCCAGTTGCCCTGTGTGGCCAACCTGCTGAGCTGATCTTGGGTGCGGGAGACTCTTGGTCCAGATCAGTCTCTTTCTTGCACACAACAGGGTCTGCACTGTGGGCCCATTGGTGGGTCTCTTAGGAGGGGTCCCTAGCCCTTGGGCATGTTCCACTACCTTTTCAGCACACCTCAGCTCCCTTGAAGTCATCCTCCCTCAATGTGCCTGATGGTGTCAAGAAATGATCATCAGCCAATACTAGCACAGTATGAAAACACGTGGGTTAATGTGTAACTAAAGGTGTCATAAAATGTACGAAAACATACTATTTTCCTGTAACTGTTCCGTTACTGTCAGGATCCTTTATGATGTCCATATCCCAGCTCCCTGAATTAAGTGTTGATTTTGTGAACTTGCCAGATGCACAGATGTTCTCTTTTTTATATATATACATATTTTAATAATCTGTCTTTTCTAATTACTCTTTTCGTTTGCTTTTTAAGTTTGGGACATCCAGAAAAAAAAGGAAAGGAGTTCAGCAGAACAAGCAAGTAACATCAATTTCAACAATTCTACAGCCTAAGAAAAAACGGGGTGTAGATGTTGAAACTGCCTCCAGGCAGCTTCAACTTTTAGGATTGGCACTTACATAACTGATCATACTAGGTCTTACTGAATTTGGCAGCCTTGTAGGGGTTATGTTTTTCACATGGATGAACTGTTCTTGAACAATTTCTCCAATGTATTGAGCACAAACAGGCTTTTCTTCAACATCAAGCATGTAGGTCTCCTCTCTCTCTCACTCTTTCCTCTCCCCCTCCCGCCCTCCTAACAACAAAGTTATTGTGGCTGTGGTGGGGGACGAGTGGATTCTGCCTAATCAAAAAAAAATATTTCTGATAGCATGGTGCTATGAAGAATGGGGAAATGGAAAGAAGTAAAACCGCTTTGGGCTGGGTCGCAGCCTACATCGCAGTGCGAGAATACAAGGATATTGCCCTCTGTGCTCACACAATCCGCAAGCCGGCAATACCCGCGGTCCCCGAGATTAGCAATGCTCCAGCGCAAACCGGGGAAAGCCCTCGCAAGGCGTGGGAGACTGTCGTGGGGCCTCCGCCTGCCGAGCACCGCACGGTCGGCACAAAGCGCGGCAACTCCTCCTGCGTCCCGCCCCGGGACCCGGGGGGCGCGGGCGTCCCGGGAGCAAGGGAGTGGTCTCCAGGAGCAGCGGGGAGGGTCCGGGAGCAGAGAGGGAGGGCCCAGGAGAAGGGAGGGTCCGCCGGCTCTGCCCTACCCGGCATCCAGATAAATATTCCAAAATACATTTCAATAATTTTATACATTTTTTTTTATTGGAGATGCTATCAGGGATACAGATTGGGAGAGCAATGACATATGTTAGTCACCGTCTCTGAATTAATCTGTGAATTAATAAAAACTAATAAAAACAAACCCCATATATTATATGAGAGTTAACAAAAACAGTGGAAACCTGATAGCCCCACTTGGGATTTCCTCTCAGATTTTTTGATTCTATTGTTGCACTATCCAGACGTGTATAAAAGAAATTTTGGACCTACAGATGTTTCATTTTGGTTATAGTCACTCTGATTTTTCTCATTTATTAATTTTTTATAAACCCTTCTAGATTTCTTATGGCTTCTTTTGTTAACCTCATGGTTTAATATGACATCTATTTAAATGCGATGATTTTACTTCCTGTGTTCATGCTAACAGTTAGCAGTATTTACTCTGAAGGCACATGTTGCCCATGTTTTCTGATTCCAAGAGAGCACTAAACTACTTTTTAACTTGTGGAGAGTCTATCTTACTAAATATTCTAGCCATTTTAGATGACTGACCGGTTTTCTCAACTTCCCTAAAATGCTGGAAAAGGGGAACTGCAACTGTTTTTTGATTACAGATTAACTAGGGACAGACTGTCTGTGAGGTGGAACATAAATATTGTAGCAAGTCCTACACTGTGCTGCTCTAAAATCTAGTTTATTGTCTCCAAACAGACCTGAACATGCTATAGGACCTGGCACATTCAAGCCCCAGCCTGGCTTGCCTTCTATCCCCTAATTGGCTTGTGTGCCACCACAAAGACAGCCCCCGTAGTAAAGTGTATCTTCAAGGCAATCAATATTGTGCTTTAACTCTATGTACCGAACTAATGGAAGAGGTTAAAATAGCCGTGAAACAGCAGTGAATTAATTAGTTTCCTAGCAGAAATTTTAGGCTAGCCAAGCTACTTAGGACAAGAGGTTCAGGTGTTTCTGTACATTTGAAAATCAGACTATAAATGGGGAAGAAGTGAAGCACAGCAGCTTTAAAGAACATCTGAATGCAAAATGTAGCAGAGAGACACTTCCTAAAAAAGCCCCGTGCAGTTGTGCTTTAATAAAACTGTTCCTTGTTGAATAGTGGATATTCCCCATAGGACATTCTAGCAGCATGATGTAAAGCAGTTCGGGTGTGGGAGGCCATACCATGAAGCACAGGAAATAGTTGAAATCCTTTGATATGTTTATAATGCTAAGTTAAATGGGAAATGGCTACAGCTGAGGCTGTCAGCCACTTCACAGTCATTCTTTCTGGCAGATGGTCACTTTTCACTGTCAACATTTCTTGAAATTGCATACCCAAGCAAGGCATGCGGGCACATTCTGCAGCTAGTGCTCAGGATATGCTCTTAAAACAAGTTGCTTTCAGTATAAAAGATTTGTTTTGTTATTCTACATCTCCTGTGTGAAGAACCTGAATACTCCACACACACTTCAAATGTTTAAATACAGTGGCTTTTTCTTTTCACTGGTGGAGTTTGAATGCTCCTTACTATACAGCGCGTGCTTTTAAACCAGCCTGCACACCAGCCAAGACAATCTTGGAGAGCACTTCCGTTCCCTTTTTCTGCTACTGTAAAGCTGATTTCCAAACCACGGAAAACACAGCAGAATATTTTCTTCTTTTCACCCCTCCTCCTCCTTCCTTCCTTCCTCCCTCTCCTTCCTTCTTCTCTCTCCTTCCTTCCTCTCTCTCTCCTCCCTCACTTCTTTCCTTCCTCTTGTAGTTGGGAGATCAGACTATGAAGTTTTTTGAAATAGAGAAAGAAGTAGTCTATCCCATCAGATTTTGTTCTTTAAACTTGAGGGCCTTTCAACCTTGCTTTAGATCTTTGCTACAATATAAAAAGCAGCACTGCAAGGTTCACCACAAGGATGTCCAAGACGAGACTGCACAGGTTGCCCTCCCTCTATGTCCCAACTATAAACAAAGTAGTTTGTTCTAGTTTTGCTGTAGTTTTCATCCCATCATTTAGCCATTTACCTTGGAAATTATTGGAATTATAAGAATGTTTTCAGCCCTATCAGAACCTCAGTGCTACTCCATTCTGCCTGAAATTTTTATGTATTATACAAAAGTTGGTCATAAGATAGCCTACAAGGAAAGAGTACTACTTTAACATTCAGGAACAAAACAAAAGGTGGTTATTCAAAAGTTCTCATAATAAACTGTAAAATGGTATGTATATATATACGTATATTTAAATCTATGGTGAATTTTTTTGAGGCATTAAGAAAACGCTACTTACTCCCCACAAAAAGGTACATTCTTCGGCCCAAAAGCTAGACATGAAAATGTTCACTGTTGAAAAAGCAAACAACAAAACCTGCTTTTCTCAATTCAAGTAGGTTAATATACGTGAATTTATAATCCCATCTAAGATAGAGTAAATGCCACATATATAATAGAAAATCCCATACAGAGCTTCTTATAACAAAAACATCTTTCTTGTCATAGATCTCATAAAATGGCTGTAAGCTTGCCCACAGTACATAGCAGCCAGTACATACATACAGTATGAGTGTAGCAGACAGTCACCTATTTAGGCAATGAAGTTAATTCTTCATCCTGACCTCTGTGCATTACTTAGTACCAAAGACACTGTAAGGGGGAGATTTAATTCATATCTGAATGATCATGCTGTATCACAGGTCTTCATTTTGACTAGGTTCTGGCTTTCTGTATTGCACACATGTACTGAAATCTCAGGTGTGTCTTAGATGAAGGCAGTTCCAGCCTCACGACTACACATTACAGTAGAATTATTTACCTGAGAAAATGTCCTTATACTTTGGAAGAATATATATGACAGCTGAAACATATGTATAATGTATGTTAAAGTGATTTTTTTTTTTTTTTTTTTTTTTTTTAGTAATTAGATCTGACTTGCTGGAAACAAAACTATTTTACTATATTCTAAAACCACTCTCTCAAACTTTACAAAATAGAATTCAGGACCTCCAGAGGTAAAACTTCTGTAGTGTTACTGAAATGAAAGCTTTGCAACAGACAGGATCTAGCCTTAGAGGTAGCAGTGCTCCGTTTTATGCTGGTTGATGTTTATCTTCCCTAACTCTATTATTTGTGAAAGTTTCCACCTTATAATCAAGAACATAGGAAGTTCCACCTCAGCACGAGGAGAAATTTCTTTACTGTGAGGGTGACAGAGCACTGGCACAGGCTGCCCAGAGAGGTTGTGGAGTCTCCTTCTCTGGAGACTTTCAAAACCCGCCTGGATGTGTTCCTGTGTGGCTGCCCTAGGGGATCCTGCTCTGGCAGGGGGTTGGACTAGATGATCTTTCAGGTCCCTTCCAACCCTGACAATTCTATGATTCTATGATTCTTCTATACTTCTATGTGCCTTGCTTTCCCAATCTTTGAGATAGAGATGTTTATCCTTTGATTTGCAAAGCATATTGAAAATTACTAAAGGAAGAACAGTGCCTAAAACAACATTCTGATTTTGGTCCGTATGAATGAATTTTTCACACTTTTTTTTTTTTAACAGCATCTAATTATTGCCAAATCACTATTAAAAAATGTTTATCTTATTACTTGTTCTTCTGCTGCTTATTTTTGAAGGAAGTTTTTGTATTTATTGGGTCAAGTTACTTTCCTCATCATAGTATGAACAGCCAGACTTAAATCAAGAATACTGAATACTGTTCGTGACAGATGCCACTTTAACAGGACCAGAAGACATCACATCTACAGGAGAATGGGTAGAAACAGTGCCTACAACCATACAGTTCTTGAACCAAATTGGAACTACCTACACCAGCATTCTCAAAACAGCACATCTGGGATGTTGCTCCTACTTAGTCTCGTCTAAGACTATCAAAAAGTGATGGTTCATATTAAACTGTTTTTTAATAGTAGGCACTGTTCTGTTAACACTCTCCCAAACTCCTAAAAAGATTACCTACTGTGCAGCTGTGAGTTGCTAATGTTTTCCATGCTGAAGAGACTCAAGTATAGTCTACTGAAATTTCAGAAATAGAGTCTGAAGTCAGAGTAGTGATTAGGATAGTTTGGCTTCCTGGTATTATACCAGTATTTAAATATTTCTATACTTCTATGGAGTGAAACTGTTGAACAGTAAATGACCAAAAAAATTTAAATTCAACTATTGTACCTGTTGTCTCTTCACCCACAAGCCTAGCTGTGGTGCAGAGTCTAGCTGGAGATCATAACAAGTGGTGTTCCCCACAGGTTGGCACTGGATCCTTTTTCAATTTATACATCAACAGCCTGAATGAAGTGACAGAATGTACCCTCAGCAAGTTTGCAGATGACACAAAACTGAGAGAAGTGGCTGACACAACAGAAGAATGTGCTGCCATCCAGCACAACCTGGACAGGCTGGAGACTTGGACAGAGAGAAACCTCATGAAATTCGAAAGGGGCAAGTGTAGAGTCCTGCACCTAGAGAGGAATAACCCCATGCATCAGTACAGGTTGGGGGCTGACCTGCTGGAAAGCAGCTCTGAGGAAAAAGACCTGGGAGTCCTGGTGGAAAACAGAATGACCAGGAGACAGCAATATGCCCCTGTGGCCAAGAAGGCCAATGGTATCTTGGGGTCCATCAAGAAGAGTGTGTCAAGCAGGTCAAGGGAGGTCTTCCTCCCCTTCTACTCTGCCCTAGTGTGGCCTCATCTTGAGTACTGTGTACAGTTCTGGACTTCCCAGTTCAAGAAGGACAGGGAACTGCTGGAGAGCGTACAGAAAAGAGCTATGAAGACGATTAGAGGACGAGAACATCTGTCTTGTGAGAAAAGGCTGAGGGACTTGGGTCTTAGTCTGAAGAAAAGAAGACTGAGGAGGGCTCTTATAAATGCTTATAAATAAGGGGTGGTGTCAGGAGGATGGGGCCAGTCTTTTTTCAGTGGTGCCCAGTGACAGGACAAGAGCTAACAGGCACAAACTTGAACATAGGAAGTTCTATCTAAACATGAGAATTAATATTTTCACTGTGAGGATGACAGACCACTGGAACAGGCTGCCCAGAGAAGTGGTAAAGTCTCCATCTCTGGAGACATTCAAAACCTGCCATCCTGTGCAACCTGCTCTAGATGAACCTGCTCTGGCAGGGGGGTTGGACTAGGTTGGACCTCTCCAGAGGTCCCTTCCAGCCCCTAATATTCTGTGATACCGTGTGATTCTGTAACTTAAACTGACTGTAGCTGTGATAGTTTGAAATCTTGTGTTGTGTGTTGTGTCTGGAAAACACTTCAGGAATAAACAAGATTGACTGCAGTTTTTCCCTTTTCTTCCCATTTTTTTTTTTACTATTGCAAAAATCTTAAGAATTTTCCTGTTAAGAAATTCAAATTCCTGAGGATACCAAATCAATACTGGTGAATATGTAATACCCAATACAGCTCAAACATGTAAGACTCTCTTTTTTCCCTTGCACATGAAAAATACAATTTCTGGCAAATAAGTTAGCCATAATTGGTAAAGTCCAAAGAGAAAAAGACAATTGTTTTCATTTAGACTGATGGGCTTTAGGCTTTTAATATAGTTTGAAGTTAATATTGCTTGGCAATATAATTAAACATGTCTTTCTTTATTCACTCAGTCTGAATGCCAATTCTGATTTAGCCCTGAAGGGATCAGTTCAGGAAGAAGTTATGCGTCTTTTGCAATATTCATCACCTTTCTTAGGAAAGCGTGGAATGCTGCACAAACAAGTAGAGTCACAAAGACTCCTTATCTGTTTATATTAACCCTCCAAGGAAACTCTGCTCTCATCTCCCCACCAATAAAATATGCAATTCACTTCAGTTAGTTGATAGTTCCATTGTGGTGAAGTGTGAAACACTTGTTATAAGGGTATGTTAGCTTTTGTGAATAAATGTAAATTCTCTGAGGTAAATTTTCTATGAAACAGTTTTAATTTGCAAAGCTAACAGAATTTTGTAAATAACGTTCAGCGTCAAGTTTCATTACCCACCCATGTATTCACATAGAAAGATTTGTATCCTTTGCTAATGCACAGTTTCACAGGATAATTTTTGTAGATCCATTGCATCTGTCAATAAACTGTCTGTGGCTTTTATATATATATAAACATAAATATATATTATACAGGAAGTTGCAATTTTCTATATGTCATATCTGTGAATAGGAAACCATTAAGTGTTGGCTAATTCCAGCTCTAGAACGAGCTGGCTTTCCAAATGCAAATCTCATTGATTCTCTTCAGCAATTCCTGTTAGACAGCGGCAGTTAGATGGAAGTGCTGTAGGTTGGAACTGATATCACTAAGAGCAGAGAAAAACAAAAAAAGACAAATCTCATTGCCCTATTAGTCTGCTGGCTGAAAGTGCCCTAAATTTAGTATACAACACTTCTACATCAAGAGTTTGAACTGGGATGTGTGTGTATTTATTGAACGTGTGCAATTTTTCCTTCCTGTTTAAAAAAGGCAGTTCTTATTTTCCCTATGTAAGGTCCCATGTCTACTCTTGCCTCACAAAGGAAGTTTAATATCGGCATTCTGGAAGTCCACAAGTTGTTTCTCAGGGCAAAAGGAATTAATTTATAACTGTGATTAAGGCTGAAACATTCACTTGTCTTTGGTAATTCATGCTAACTTTAATGCTTTTACAACATGGATTCCTGGTGCAAATCTTGTTCCAAATGGAAAAATGTTGACTTTAAATGGCGCTATGAACAAATTATCTTAATCAAGAGGCAAAAGGTTTCTTTCTTTGTCCAGAAGAAGGAAGGTATCTTGTGTGTAAAACTGTGTAAAACTGGATACCAGCAGTATCCATGTTTTACTTTACGGTTCAAATTAGAAAGCAGTTTACTGCTATATAAACAAAACAAAACAAAACAAAACAAAACAAAACAAAACAAAACAAAACAAAACAAAACAAAACCAACAAAAAAACCTCTTATGTGCAAGTCAACATTATCGTATGCAGCAGCTTTTTAAAGTTTTGTAATGCTTTCTGTTATTACTTAAAAGAATGAATGTCATGTAGAATGCAAGGATGATAACAGTTCTCCAAATTCTAGTGAAGAACTAATTAAAACTCTCATTTAAGAAACTGGGAACGGCACTAATACAGCTTAACTCAAACTGTGCTTCTGTCATCCCGGCACGCATGATTCAGAAGTAGATAGCTGTGTAGATACTACCTCAAAGGAAGGTGATAAGTTGTGATGACTGGATTCCCTTAAAATCTTATGCAAGCAATTTTATTTGATTTGAAATTTTAAATGGCTTCTAAGACAGTTTTTACTTCTTCTCTGAAGGAACACTCAAAATATACATACAGATCATTAAAATTTTATGTAACAAAATTAGGGATTTTATTTTGGAATCTGATTTTCTGCAGTCAGATCTTTGAGCATTTACTTCAGAGAGAGCGAGAATGTGTATTCGAGTGTTCTTTGCAGTATTCTTCTTCAAATTCTTCTTTTTCCCATTAGACAAAATAGTTGGCATAAATTAGACCTACACTCTTATGAACAGCTATTTTAAATGGCATTTAGATGTCTGCGTTTGTGGAATGTGCTATATCACAATCTGTAGATTGAGAATACATGGTGCCATTGTGCCCCACAACATGTTTTCACCTTTGGCTGGAAGGAAATGAAAGAGGAGAGTACACTACTGCTGCTTAGTGCACTGTTTCCTTAGCATTTTTGCTGAGACTTAAAACAGTGGTAGAGACAGTTTTTGTAATGTGAATCCTTTTCGGATCAAAACAGCTCAAAATAGAGTTCTGAAAACTGGCAGCAATTTTATTAGTAAGGTGTGAATACTTTTTAGAGTTAATTATTCATCTCATTTTTAACTACAAACTAGAAAAAAGGATAGAACCTGTGAAATGCAGATCTAAAGCAACACCTTCCCCAAACTGAGTGATTTTTATATTTCGAGAGAAAATACAACAGACACTAGCACCTATGTTCAGGTCAACTAAAACGGAATGCAAATCGCTAAAATCTGGGAGTTCTTTGAAGCATGATTTTAGTTTGTGATCAGCTGTCATCTGCTCCAAGGTAACCAGGATATATTTACCATAAACACTGGAAGTGCTTTCTGTTTTTTTTTTCTTTTTCTTTCTTTTTTTCTTTAAAAAAAATGAACAACAAAAAACCCCAAGCAATGCTGGAGTAACTCTTAATGCTCCTATTTGCATAACGTTAAAGTTATGTTGAGAAATTCTAAGGCAAAAGGCAAAATTCAAAATAGTATGTAGCTGAAGTGCCTAGAAATGATCATTAGGCCAGAGTATAGTTTGCAAAGTATGTCTTAAAAGCAACACATATTCTACAAATAGCTTTTATTTTTATTTCCCCACACAGCCCCTCCCCAGCCAAGAAAGGAAAAATGTTTATGAAGCATTTATGTATGCAGCTAGCAATCTAGTTCTGTAGTGCTCATGAGAGCAGCAGGCTTTGCAGCCTCTACTTATCCCTTAGGTACCCTCTGGTGAGTTGCGGAACAGGCTGCAGAGTGTTGAAATCGGTGCCAACTCTTCAGGTGCTGTGCATGTGTATCTCCTACTGTGTTTCAAAAAAGGCTTAGGTAGACTGGAAGGTGAGTTCTCAGCTCCGTCCATACTGTGAGATCTTACTCTGGCTGACAGAACTTCCACAGCAGAGGACGAGAAAGCCTGGCCCACTCTGTACTTTCTCCATGGCATGAATTACTCTCCAGTCAGTGGAATACAAATCTGCGGAGCCCTAGGAAAAGCTCCTGCTGAGTTCATCTTTTCTGATCCTTTTTTTTTTTTTTTTTTTTTTTAACTATTTGTGCAGGAACTGCCATACTAGGTGAAATCAGTGGCCTGCTTGGCTGAGACCCCGTCTGTCAGTGTCGGACAGACTGTGGCCATGCATGCTAGAATTTAGTCAACTGTGTGCCAAGACAGTGCATATTTCTCCAAAGTCCTCCTCATCAGATAGCTGGAACCTGACACGTGTGACCTGCCTGATACTTTTCCACACACCATGTTTTAGCATGACGGTTACTCTCCTTGCAATAAGTCTAGCCCACTTTGTGTCCTAGTGATTTTTTAGCCTCAGTGACATCTTGTGGCTGTAATATGTTCATCTTTCAATTTTCAGACAAATGCATTTTTCCATCTTGTAAGAGTTGGACTTTGAAAACTTTGTGAGAGAAGGTGAAGAGGAACATTCTTAGTGATACGGAGCTGCAGACTTACCCCCTGAGTATCAACGAGTTGAATTAAAGTCTTTAAACAAAAACATTATCTGGATTTTTGTAACGAGTTTTAGCCAGTGGTAAAATACAATGAAATGTGGTAAGAGATTTATACAGATATACACAAAAAAAATGATTACAAGACAGGACTCATCACAGCTGGATGTCACTTTTTGCATCTCAGATAAGAGGGTACTTCTGGCTTTCTTCTCAGGCTTCAGTTACATCCCCAACAGCAGGACCGATCTTCTCTGACTACTGAAATGCTATTTCAGAGGACTGCACCTGATGGGCAGCTTATCAACAGGCTTCAAGGGGCATGGGGTTAACCTGTTAGCATTTGTCTTATTTATTATTTGTTTTCCATCTGAAACACATTTTTATTCAGTTCTATCAGTTGCTGGCTTCCTTGTCCCCATTTATGTCAATGCGGTACAGAAGCTGGTGTAACTGCAGCAATAGTCTGTTTAAATGCCATCTGACTCTTCCTAGGTGGGAGGATCCTTGCTTTAGCCTATACAGGGAAGGAGAATGTGATCCAAATCAAAGAGCTGTCCTAAATGCAAAGAAAGGCAAACAATGTTTTAAAATACTTTACACTTCAATTATTTCTTCATGGAACAATCAGATAAATGAGTATAAGCTGGTAGAAAGCAAGGGAGATTTGCTTTATGGCTAAGGTGCTGACCAAATGCCTGGTTCAGAGCTTACTCTTCACTGAACATTGAGTTATTGCTGTTACTCTAAGAAGGAGAAAACAGTTTTTTCCACATATTGTTCCCTCAAGTCCAATGTCCACCTGCCAAATTTTGTAGTGTTCTGCTTCACACTGTCAAGACATAATGTGCACTATTCTTGGCTACTCCTTCTGTTTTGTACATAACACAGAGCAATAACAGGATTTCTATTTTATTTTACAATTGCACTTTAACAGTGAGATGTGACATGTTTTTTGGTCCCTAAGGAACGGATAGTTAAGACTGCCTAAACATTCCAGGTTGCTTTGTCTTTATGAACACATGGACTGTTCTCTCAACATTACTAGGAAGGAGGAGTTTGGTTATCTGTGTGTGCCACTGGTGAATGTAAATGTTTTTACTACACATACACTGTATATGTTACATTAAAGAAGATATTCTGAGCTGGCAATTTTTCCATACAATAGTTGCCTTCCTTCCATACAGACAGGCAGCCTAGCCTCATCAAATATTTTGGGCCTGTTCTGCTTTCACCCAACTGCTGATAAAATGTAACTCTGTGAAAAATGGTCAAATTATTTTGGTGGGAAAGAATATTTGGCCCAAATTTTTTTAAAAAGTGGATTGTTTATGTGGCTTTTTAACTTGGGGAATTGTGGGTGGTCTGCTCCCCTATATGTCAGACCGATGTATGAAAGTGAATTCAATACTGGGAGAAAGCAAGTTGGAGTAAAATAACTGGATGGTCTATGTCACTAAAACATTTTGGTTTTCAATGACTCTGACAAAAGATAATGTTGCACAGAATACCTTAGATCTTACAAATAGGGGATTTTTGAAGGATGCAAGAGGAAAAAAGATTAAAAAATCTTGAAAAAAATCTTTGTGTGCTGGAATCAAATGAAGCCAGATTATGACTATAAAGAGCTGACAAGGAAGAAGGTAAGTAGTTCTGCTTTTGTGGCAAGTTGATACACCTCTTCTGTAGAGAAGAAAGGAATAAACGATGAAAAGAGGAACAACCTTTCCAAAATAGAAGGAAGGACGTATCAGGAAGGAATTTTAATAAAATCAAATCAATAAAAACATGCAGATTGCCCCAAAATGTAGAGGATTATACTGATTTGATTTACATAATAATAGACCGATTATTCTAAGTAATAGGGAATGGTCTGGACTTTTTGCTAAGCAGGGTAGGTAGAGATCGATTGTGTGTATTTTGTTAAAGCAAATACCTGTGACTCCAAAGAAACACAGCTCATATGATGGGGAAGAAGACTGTGCTAGGAAACAAGACACTTTGGAAAAGACTTGAAGGAACTGCCATCATTTGTTTTGGAATAAATACCAAGCCTCAGGAAAGAGTTTTCCAGGTATACTCTAAGTACAGAAAAGTAACATAAATGCCCTATTTCAATGCTAGCATGATTTAATGAAGGAAAAATGCACACCAAAATATGCAAACAAATACTTCAGCCATGTCAGAGAGTGTCATTCTACAGCAGCAGTAAATGGCTTCTAGGGCTGGAATGAGTAACTGCGTGACAGCTTCTATATCAACAGAGCCACTCCATCTCCTAGTGGAGAGTAAACACACAGTATCAAAATACAGACGTCTGCATCACAAATGGTCATTTACAGGTCAACTGGAAGGTGGCTCTCTTTTTCCACAGCTCCTTACATAGCATGTTCAAATGCTGATGGCTGTATTCTGCTCCCATACTCTTTCCTTAGTGATTAAATAGCTTGAAAAGAGTTGAGCAATAGGAAGGAGGGGGCAGAGCTTTGCTACTACCTGTCTCTTCCTTCAGCTCTTGTGAAGGGATCATGGATTGCAGGTGCAGGATGAAGAACAGGAATCCCAACAGATAACAGATTTTACATAGATCTGGGAGAGGATTCCTTCCCTGTGATGCTGCAGCACACTTCCTGGGGTGGATCTAATTTGCCCTACGTAAAAAGGATACTAACAAGGTACTTTGAGACCTGCTGGGTTCTGTCCACCAGTTTGGGTTGATATGCTGACATCACAGACTGCCTTCACAAGTCAAGTTGCTTTTTTTTTCTTTTTAATTAACTACTGTCATCCGTTTTCCCTAAATAACAATGGACAACTGCTACAGGAGGCTGTCCCGGAATTGCCCTGAACTGATGCACTTCCTACTGTAAATGTGATCACATATTTGGGCAGTTTTTTTTGACTTCCACTTCTGGGGACTTCCTTTTCTGGATAAAGGAAGTATCTTTAAAAAACCTACAAACCTCACAGATCCTTGAAAAATCATGTTCCTAGTCAATGTAGTCTGAACGGTATGTATATTATATATGACTGTTTCCTGATTAAACCTCAAGTGTAAGAGACTTCTAAGCTACAGATGAGGTGCTAAGGGAATCAAAAATAACTTCTGCATCAGTCTGCCTCTTTCACAAATGTTATGTATCTTAGTATTTTAAGTATCTTCTGCATATCCTTGGGGAGTAGCAGATGGTAAGTGATTTGGTCTTTAAACACTCTATGACAATTTCAACAACGTTTTGTTGTTATTAATCCCAGATCTTGTATAGCTAGTTAAGCCTCACCCAGAAAGCCTCACCCCACAGAGTTTATATGTATAGTTATTATACTCTGGAATGTTAAGTGTTTTAGATGCAGTCTCTGCTGGGAGCTCTTATATAAAGAACAGGTTTTCTTCCATGAAACAAGCAAGTATTCAAAACACCCCCCTCCAAAAAAAAAAAATAATCCTGAGGTTGTGTTGTATTGTTTAACTTCTTAACAGTTCATGATGTCATTTTTTTTTGGAAGTTAAGGAAAACAAATGCTGTCACACTCTCAGTTTTGAACAAGCCAAAATCAAGAGATTAAGTGTTCCAAACACTTAAACATTTCATTCAATTAGTTATTTCAGTCTGGCTTCTCTACCTCTGAACTGTTTCCAATAAACTTTGAATATAGAAAGAGAAACCCATTGACAACTTCCTACTACTGTAAATAAATAATGTTGCTTTTCATACAAACTAGTTTCAATGTTTAAATGTGCATGTGAATTCTTTGATCTTTTTCTATGCAGATTCCTGATATTTTGAGGCTTTTTAAAAATTAATTCATATATTCTGTTACTCTGAAACAGACTTTGAAGGGGCCTGATTCTGCAGACTTTGAAAGACTGCGTCTAGGATAACCAGGTGCTTGCTGGGTGCATGTCTCCAAAGACAGATCACAAGGAGTAGAGCTGCTAGAGCTGAGCGTGATTGTCTGCTCAGATGTCAGCAGGTGAAACCCGATGGATTCATGCACACAGCCAAAAAATGCTAGCTTTTTTTTTTTTGTTTCTGGAAGCAGAAAATGGCAAAGGGAAAATGAGAGGAGAACAGAGGGAGTGGGAAGGCAGAGCAGAGCAGGGCAGGGGAACAGAGTTGTACATGTTCTGCTTCACTGTTCTAATCATTGCCAGTAAGGCATATTTCTAGAGGTTGAACCCCTTCAGCTTCACTCTCTGGGATGGAACTAGACTATCAAAACTGCATGTTCTAAGGAAAATGATTAACTTTACAAGAATGAGAATTTAGTATTTCAAACATTTTCTGAACAAAACTTTTGTTTTCTGAATAAAATGCTTACTCCACTGGTTATCACTTAACTTCTAAGGTTCATGTCAAAGTAATGCCAGATACTAACTATAGAGAAAATTCATGTTTGCTACTTAGTACTGATGTTGTGACAGTACTGATTTTGTGATTTTGAATAATGTATAGTTAAAATGCAGAAGAAAAAGAATCTGAAGATACTTATACCATAGACTTCACCCCGTCTGTACCTGAGCTAAATCTACCTATGAACCAACAAGCCAAAAATCGTATCAGTGGCAAGCAATGGAGGAAAAGAGCGGGGAATTTATGCATGCATTTTCTATATTCTTTGAAAAGTGCTGGGACTCTTCACTGCCTGAACTGAGCAGGAGGTGATATATAGGAATGAAGGGCCTACCTACCCTGTGAGGCACCTGAGGGCTTCCGTGTTCAGAACTCCCCAACCATTTAAGCAGGATCAAAGTATGACAACTATTTTCTACATTTCTGAAAGGATTGTGTACTTAGGACACAGGTTGCTGCTCACTGATGCAAGTTCTATTTATGCAAGCACCTAAGTGGAAACTGTGAATATCTAGATGCCAATGTGGCCTCCTTTCTAGCTTCTGAGTCACTGGAAAACCTGGGCCCCTGAAATTAAACCTGCAGAAACACTTGAGAGTGGTGGAACATCACTACTGTAGCGCAGAAGAGCATTTTCACCAAGCATGCTGTGTAATTCTGACAATGATGCAGGAAAATGCCTAAAGCCTCAGATGTTTCATTTAACATCAACCTGCTATGGATTATGCCTGCTTGGAGACTCTAGCAGAATTTGGAGCCATTTCTGCAGGAAATAATGAAGTTATACAGGAAACAGAAAGAGACACAGAGCAATTGTAATAGCAATGCAGTGTTGCTGGGAGGAAAAAGTTAAATATTCTGAGAGTGTACCCTGCCTGCACTCCAAATGTGGAGAAAAGCAAAAGCATGTCCTTGCTAAGCATATTATTTACCTTCTTCTGGCTAATGCTAAAAATTACTTCAAAGTTGCTAACTTGTCTTTTTCTCGACAAGGAGATTCATTCCTTAGGAAATCTCCTTACGTACATTCCCACCCCTACCCCTGATCTTTTCTTAGATCTTAAAAGATCTTAAATCTTCCTAAATCTTCTCAGATCCCGAGGCTGATGACAGTGTAGACCTGATATCCTGTGCCTGGCAATACTGCTGCGAGTCTCACAGAAGAATAAGAAGTGCGTACTTCTGTAAGGTCTGTTAAGTTCTTCTCTGGTTAAAAATAATATTGTCAAGTGTCATCATATTTGTTTAATCAGTGTCCTGGTTTGTGCTAAGGCACTTTAAGAAAGCTTATATTTTCCCCTCAATCATTAATGCATAATTATACTGTTCTAGGCACAGCTGTAAGAAAAAATAACACTGTTAGACAACAATGGTACACTTTGAACATCAAAGGAGTACAAAATCATCTGTAGCTAGAAAGTCAGTGTGAGAATAGAGAAATATTACATTTTATATGCAAATTACACATAATTCATAATGTAAACACTAACAATTGTCAATAAAATGTTTCCTCACAATTAACATAGAGCATGGTTTTGCCTTGAATCCTCAGGCCCTTCAGACAGTTGTAAATGCCAGGAAATATATTCCTCATTTCTTTAAAGATAAGCATAGTTTGCAACATGAAAGTTATAAGCAGCTCATTCCTGACAAACTGAATGTCATGTTTTGTTCAGCCAAATTGCATTTCTTGGATCATGCAGTATTTATGACATATTTTAGACCACACTACTTCATGCATACAGGAGACTTAACTCCTATAATTACATGCTAATAAAACCAAGAACTGCAGAATGTTTACATCTTTGCCCAATCGTATGCCTTTAGAAAGCAAACAAAAATTCCAGGAGTTCATCTGTCATGCATATTCATAGCTTACTCCTGGGTGTACTTAAATAAGCAAGCACTTTTCAATTTAAGCTACTGTGCTTTATGTAGCTGTACTTGAAAGAGCATTTCTAAAAAGTTAACCATAGCACTTCTGTCTGTTGTATAAACAACAGGTTGTAAAAAGTTATCAGACAAAATAGGTTATAAATCTCAGTGTAAAAGAGTTGTTAAGATTTTACGTGGAGATCTGAGCCTTAAACCCAACATGCCTTTTCTTCACGGGGAAAAGACTTTCTCAACAATGGCTGACATAACGTGTAAGAGATGAAGAGAAATGTGGTCTTTAGTCCATGCACATGCTGCTTCATCAAGACAGATTTTTATTTAGGATGGTGGGAGCTTTAGAAAGGTGTGTAATAACAATACATTTTCTTGTGGTTTTGCAAGAGGGTTCTCAGGAGCTGCCACGAACATTTCACAAGCGGTCAACACAAATTTGGCCAGGCTGACGTTCTCGTTTGATTGCCACAGCTCACGTTTTGACTGTTCTGCTAGCAGATGCTGGAGTTCTAAGTACTAGCCAACACCTGTCAAAGGAAGGCTTTAAGGCAGCTGAGAGAGCTGTATGAAGCTGTATGCGCGGTATGAAGCGGCTTTGCTCCTCAGACCAGGAACCTGCAGCCTTTACCTCCAGGCAGATATGAGCAGCAAGTGTCAGAGCACACCAGCATTACAGAAACGCTCACAGAGTTAGCAGACACGTACATCAAGGGAAGCAGACCCTGGAGGGACGGGGCTCGTTCCCGGAGCTGCGCAACCTGTGCTTGCGTGACCGGCTGTGCCCGCCTGCCTTGTGCCTGCCACCGCGTCCCACCCTTGCCAGCCAACGTGCCCTGTTCCTGCTTTAACATTCCTTGCCCGCACGGCCCGTCCCTGCCTGCCTCACCCTGGAAGGCCCGTCCCTGCCTGCGCCTGCTATGTGCCCCGTCCCTTCCCGAACACCACATCCCCGCATCCCCTGACACTCCATCCCAGCCCTTGCGCTCTGTCTTCGCCGGAGGGCCCCGTGCCCGCGGACCCCGTCCCCGATCGGTGCCACCGCCGGTGCGCGGCCTCCGCCCTCTCGGCCCAGCTGCCCGCCGCGCATCGCGCACCCTCCGCGCTGTCCGCTCCCTCCGAAACCCCGGGGGATCCTCGGGGGAGGCGGCGGGCGGGGGCGGACCAGCGGCGGCGGTGGCTCCCCGCCTCCATCCCCGCCGCCCGGCAGCGGGGGGCCGCGCCCCCACGCACCTCCCTGCCCTGCGGGGCCCGCAGGCGCTGCGCACCCCGCACGGCTCGCAGAGGCGCGCAGGGGCGGCCGAGAGGCGAGCGCCGAGCGGCGGTACCCGGCGGACAACCGGCTCCCCCCGGCCCCGGTGCACCATGGCGGAGCGCCCCGCGAGCAGGATGGCCCCGGCGACGGGGCAGTGGCGAGGCACAGCCGCCTCCCTGCTCGCCCTCGCCCTCGGGCTCCTCGCCGCTGCGCAGGTAAGGGGTTGCGAGAGCTTGCCGGGTCGAGGCTCTCCCTTGCGAGAGCTTGCCCGCAGCGCCTGGTCGGGGCTCTCCCCTGCTCCGGCAGGGCGGCGGGAGCTCCGCGGGGCGCGGCGGCGCGCTCCGCATCTGCGGCCGCCGGGATGCTGCGGCCGTCGCCGAGCCGCGGGGCTCCCTCTGGGCCGGCAGGTAGGTGCCGCTTCTGCTCGCAGCCCCTGCCCCGCACGGGTGGCTGGCGAGGAGGTTCTGCCGGCAGCTGTGTTTGCCGAGCTCCGGGAGTCTGCGCCAGCCTGGTTTTACAGCTCTCTGGAAGGGAGGATGGGAGGGTCGTTATTACAGAAGTTACGATACTGCTGAGATTTGCGGAGTGTTGAGGAGTGAGGTTCTCAACCGACTTCGAGGGCCGGGGGGTGCAATATTCTCCAAGATGCAGAGCAATTTTGGGTGTCCCCCGCCTGTGCTTCCCAGGCGGGTGTTTTGTTCCGAAAGCTGAGTGCTGAGCTGGGTCGTGTCACTGCATCTCCCTTGGGTGTAATTTACATCCTCTAACATGCTCTACAGGTAGTTTGCTTAGTCATCAATTTGCCATTGCCCGGCGTTTATTTTAGACTCTAGCTAAGGCAAAAACAAAACAAAACAAAACAAAAAAATATTAAAAAAAAAAAAAAAGAAAGGAGAAAAATAGCCTCTCTGATGATGCCCAAGTCAGCCCTCTGGAGACAATAAGTGAGCTCACTTTCAGCTTTGTATGTGCCCTAAAGAAAAGCAAGTGTGAACATGGCTCTCCTAAATCATTCCCATTTGGTTTTGTTCTTAAATTTTGAAGATGTTTTAAGTAAGTAATGGCACATTTGCAGTAAAGATGATCATCTTTTTGTGTTTAAGGCATTAGCTTAACACTCTCAAGAAAACAAAAATTAAAAAAAAAAGTAAAAAAGTACAGAGTCACTTGAAATAAACTTAGAAACATTATTCTCTTTATAACTTCGGGCTGGATGGAACATTTCTGGTCTCCTCCCATGGTCCTGACCCTGTGTTTTCTCCTCCCTTGAATCTCAGTAGTAACTGTACATCTGTAAGCAGGTTAACCTTGTAATTTGAGTAAAGTTCTTAATTTTCGTAGTGAAACTTCTGTGTTAAGATTACTTTGTCTTCTGTTGTTGCTTCGCTTCTGGATCCCGTGTGAAAGAGGTGATTCAAAATACAGTGGGGGGCTGTGAGTCATGAGGTGTGATGCCAAACTACACCTGCATGATAGTCAGGACTGGATCGTGACTGTGTCACTGGAAAAGCTGTTGACAGAAAGCTACAGGGTGCATTGGTAGCATTGATGTGGCAACAGAAAGCACAAAGACTGGAGCACAATGAGATCAAGCAGATCAATGTTCAATGGGATCTGGTATCTGTGATCATGCAGTGGAAATCTCGTCCTTTAACCCTGCGACCAACTCCGTTCCCAGGTCTGAGACTGAGCGGATGTCCTCTGGCACTCAGCTCTGTCCCTGCTTATTCTGGCCCTGTGCACCTGCTTGCCTCTTTCTTACAAGCAGCTCCTCTTTGTGAGTAATTAAAATAGCTCCTTTTTTCTTTTGTTTTTACATGCAAATACGGAATATTCAGGCTTACTTTTGAGAAAGTGTGGTGCAAGTGAGATGCAGTGCAGTGGCCTCGGAGATGGAACAGACAGGCAATTTAGTTTCCGTTGGATACTTGGTTACATGAATTTAATTTTGCAATTATTGAGATAGTGTTACTCTGGAAATAGCAGTTTGGCACTGCCTCCTGCTTCTAGTCTCAAATTTACACAGTGACAGTGTGAATAAAATCAGTTGTCCTCATGGACAGCATTTCCTAGGGCCAAGAACATAATCAGCCCAGGAAGCCTCCTGTTGTTTTTCTAGCATTTGTAATGTGAGATAGTGGTATAAGTAGGGCTTAAATTTATGCTTTACTAAGCAGTCACAGGTATGTGCATGTATAACAAGGAAGATATTAAAAATTACTGTAATTGTGTGATGCTGCATTGCATTAATCAAAATTTTAGAATAAATTAAGATGAAAAATTATTGTTCTCATGTACTTAGTATGACCCTGAATTTAGGATTCGGTTGCTGCTGTCATACCATATTAGATAAAAAAAGGAGCATGCAAACCCCTTTGCCTGTTTTTAGAAGGAGAAGTAAATGAAGTCTTCAAACTGTTTTATAACTCCTTCAGGAACTAGACCAAATTAGTTCTTTTAATTAGTATAAAATATGATCTAATAGTTATTATATGTATAAACTCTGTTTTCACACTGTATTTGGGAATTAAGTGCTAGTTTGCTGGGGATGACATGTGCTCCTACTGCATCCTCAGGTCAGTGTTCTTGTGGAATTTCCATTTCCTCTTCTTTTTGCATGGCTTTGATGGGGAATGGCTATCACCCTTTTTCTTCTATGTATAATTTTGACCTCCTTTAGATCTATAGACCAATATATTGGGGTTGAAAGTGATTCTTCTCACGGTGATTTTTCTTTTAATTTGCTACTGCAATTTTTTTTTTTTAGAAAAAGTGGAAGAGATTACAGTAGATATCCCAACAAAAGAACCTAGACCACCTTTTTAAATTTCATTTTGACATTGTATATTGTAGTAGACTCAGCTTTATCCTTCATTAAAACTTCATGTATGAGCTTCGTGGATAAGTGCAGGCATTTTCACATGTTTTATTGGCTGATTTGAGCAGGTTTAAGTCTGGAAGGGGTGTAGGGAAATTGGTAAACTGAATTTTCTTGCTTGTCATTGTAATCCTAGACTTTTTATGCCTCATATTTGCTATACCCTATTCTACTTTTCATATTTAAATAGTGTGGCTCCTATAGTATCCCCCTTTTTTATGTCCACAATGTGTCATAGGGCGTATTAGGAAATAGTTCATATGGAGAAGAAAGCATTTTTCTAAAATACTTGCATGTAGTGACATAGCAATAAATTAAATTATCTACCTTTATCTTTTCTTCAACAGAATACTTACCAAGTGAAAATCCACTGAGTTCTGTTCCACTGTCCAGGGAAAACCGTAACTTTCTCTTCTATTGAATAAAGTCAGAAGCAAAGCTGGTCAAAGTTACTGAAAATAGAAATACACTCACAATCCCTACATTTGAAAACCTGACCATTTTAGAGTTAGAAGGTCAAAATACTTCAGTCTGGAAGCACTTGAGTTTACACTAGAAACAAAAAAAAGAGATAAAGGCAAAATATTAGAATACAAGCAATAAATTTATATAGTTCAACTAGTCGGCCAGCACAGAAATATGACCAAGACCCTATGTGTTCCATCATCTTGAAAGCAGTTTGCATCCATCAAAATAATTCTGTAGTGTGTTTCTTATGGATCTTGATATTATTATGACAAAAATTGTATTGATGAACATAATTATGTCTGATAATGTTAAAGCTGAGCAAACTCAAAGAGATTTCACCTTCTTGTGGAAGGCTTGAATAAACTTCTGTTACTCTAATGATAGGAGTTGTCTTTTGAGCTTTGTAGTAGAAAAAATGGGTTGTTGGTTATATTGTCAGCTGAAGGCATGAAGCCTTGGGAAGGCATATTCTTTTAACATCATCATCTGTCATTGCATTGAAGTTCCTGCTGTTTCAGATAAGATGACTCCCTTTCCCTTTCTAATTAGAATCACAGAATCACAGACTGGTTGAGATTGGTGGGAACCTCTGGAGGTCATCTAGTCCAATGCTCCTGCTCAAGCAAGGTCACCTAGAGTCAGTTGCCCAGGCTTTGGAATGGCTTTGGAATATCTTCAGGGATGGAGAGGATTTCTCTGATCAACCTGTGCTGGTGATCATTTGCCCTCACAGGAAAGAAGTGTTACCTGATGTTCAGAAGGAATCACCAATTATCTCTGGTCCTGCCCTGGCCACAACTGAAAATAACCTGGCTCTGTTTTCTTTGCATCCTCCTTTCAGGTACTTACATGCATTAACAAGATCCCCCTGAGCCTGCTTTTCTCCAGGCTGAATAGTCCCTCTTTCCTCATACAAGAGATGCTCCAGTCCCCTCATCATCTTTGTGGCCTTTTGTTGGACTCTCTCTAGTATGTCCATACCTCTCGTACTTCAGAGCCCAGAACTGGAGATGGGACTCCAGGCATAGACTCACCAGTGCTGAGTAGAGGGGATGGGTCACATTCCTCGACCTGCAGGCAATGCTTTGCTTAATGCAGCCCAGGGTACCATCTGCCTTCTGTACCACAAGGGAACATTGCTGACTCATCAGCAACTTGGTGTCTACAGGCTCTGCCCCTGCCCCATTCTCTTCTGCAGAGCTGACGTGCACTTACAGATTTGGTGAAGGCTTTGGACTAGCTTTTACCATAGGGGGCACTTGAATTCACGCAGATATTTCTAGGAAAGTTTCATGCAAAATTGTAGAGTCATTTCTAAGAATAGAGGTGTATGGGGAAAAGCATAATTTAAATCAGTGCTAATGACCTTTCTTTCAGGAAAGCCTTAAACACCTTGAATTTCTTTGTGAAGAAGGCTTGGAAATTTAGTGAGAGGAAGGCCTTGCGCTGCAGATGTCTATTGCTAAAATTGTGAAAGTGAGACTAAATTTGCTTAAGTTACATGTCTCTGAGCATTCATAGCCTGCAGCTCACTAGAGATTTAGGCCGTCAGCATTTTCACATGTTTTCACAGGCCATATGTGAATACGTGCATATGTCAGGGAAAGAAGCTGTGCTTCCTCTTCTCCTGTTGCACCAGGCAAAGTCAGTTTATCCACAAACTGATATTACATTTGGATCCTACAGTCATATTTTCATCTGGACATGTGGTTCGAAGGTGGGATGAAGGAAAGACTTGTGACATCCGAATGCAAGAACTACAACAGGTCAAGAGATAAACACAGGGAGTGGAAATATTTTAACACTAGTCTGATTGTACAGTTTCAGATAAGTTATATGATCCCTGAAAATATTACTTGTTGCTCTCTTTTGTGACCCAAATAAACAAGTCTTTTGTAATATCTTTTGCCTCCTTAGGATGAAAAGGCAGAATCAAACTGTACTTTTATGGTATCTATCTGATTTGAAATTTCATCTCATACCTCTTTTAGAGCTGTGTGCCAAATTTCACGGACTTAAAAATATCACCCTCTTTTTATTTTCAGCAATGATTGGGTTAATAATGCAGCCACAGAGTTAGGTACAGAAATGGAATACTTTGTTATCTTGTAATTAGTGATGGCAAATTGATTGATGAACATATCCTTCAAAAAGTGGATGCATGATTTTGATAATCTAGATTAGATTTCTTGTATCATGTTCCAGTCTCATGTCCCTGTAAATTACTTCTCTTAATAAAAATGTAACATGTACATAAAAATGCATCTCTAGTCTTAGTGTAGAAGTTCGCATTGGGGACATGAAATCGAAGCTTTATGGAAGAGGATATAAATTATTGCTGCTAGGTGTCCCAAGAATTAAGGCATTTTATGTGGCTATTAGACAACCATATGTTTTGTATTAGGAGTTTTGACTATCTTTGTTGGAAATTGAATCTTTTCCTTAGACTTTGAAGTCACTTAACGTGACAAAGCAAATAAAAATAATATAAGCTATGCTTTCAGTCCTCTTTCACTGCAATCCACACTTCAAAATACTTTTACTCTACAGTGTCATCTTCTAATTTTTTTCCCACAAAATATAATGAAGTATGCCTTGTCTGTGATCAAAAAGATGATAAAAAATGAAGAAGTCTGCTAAAGAGATGATGTATCATGAGTAGACCAGCAAGTTATTAGCTGGATTTAGTAGTATTCCCTGTATGCTTGTGTTCCTGTATTTTGAGTCTTCCCATAACAGCTGAAGTCCATGTGTACATGTTACATTCAAGCACCTTAAGGCACTTTGCACCCTAAAAATGGAGTTATGTCCAGATGCAGACAAGGTATTTCTGTTTTAATAAGCAATGTAACATGTTGTTTGCATGACTAGGTGAATAATGCTATGTGCATCTGAGTCATGCCCCTAATAAATTTAATTAAACTCTTCAGACTCTTCTCCATCTTAAGGGTATGTATTTTGTACGCCTTTTGAGAGATGTGCAGCCAGCATAGTTGTTGCATGTGTATGTGCAAGGAAAGTTACCAAGAGGGAGAAATGGAAGAAAAAAGACAGTGCAAGGCCTTTCAGAAATCTATCAAGTGGACTTGCACTAGGTAGCTTGGAAAAAAATTGTGGGATGAACAGGACACTAGTGGTGTTTGTCACACGGTTGCATTTTCTACAAATAGGAGGGGAAAAAAAACGAAAGAAAAAAAAATTGCATAATTTGGACTGAACATTCAGGGAAATCAGATTATAACAGTGAGTTTTGCTGCATAACAGGAAGCCTGGTTCTTTAAGGACATTGCCCTACTACTCTCACAGTGAAAAGGGTTTTCCTAATGTTTTTGTGCAACCTCCTATGCTCCAGCTGGCACCCGCTGACCGTTGTCCTGTCATTGGACGTTGCTGAAAAGAGCTTGGCTCTGTCCTCCTGAAACTCACCCTTTACATATTTATAAACATTAATGACGTCACCCCTCAGTCTCCTCTTGTACAGGCTGAAGAGACCCAGCTCCTTCGGCCTTTCCTTATAAGGGAGATGTTCCACTATCAGGCTGGTGAAACATGACTTCCCCTTAGCAAAACCATGTTAACTGCTCCTAATGACCCTCTTATCCTTGATGTACCTAGAGACAGCACTGAGAATAAGTTTTTCCATCACCTTTCCAGGGGTGGAAGTGAGGCTGACTGGTCTGTAGTTTCCTGGGTCCTCCTTCTTGCCCTTTTTGAAGACTGGAGTGACATTTGCTTCCCTCCAGTCCTCAGGCACCTCTCCTGTTCCCCAAGACCTACCAAAGATGATGGAAGGTGGCCTAGCAATGACTTCCACCAGGTTCCTCAGCACACAGGTGCATCCCATCAGGGCCCAGTGATTTGTGGATGTTCAGATTGCCTAACTGTTCCCTAACCCAGTCCTCCTCAACCAAGGCAAACTCCTCCTTTATCCTGACTTCCTCTGGGGCCTCAGGGGACTGGGGCTCCTGAGGAAAGTCTCCAGCAGTATAGACAGAGAAAAAGAAGGCATTCAGCGACTCTGCCTTGTGTCCTCTGTCTCCAGGGCACTCACTTCATTTGCCAGTGGGCCTACATTGCCTCTAGTGTTAGTTTTATCTGCAATGTATTTGAAGAAGCCCTTTATTCATGACCTACCTCACAAAGTTTGTTCCAAGGAGGCCTTAGCTTTCCTAGTTGCCTCCCTACATGCTCTGACGACAGTCTCATATTCGACCCAAGTGGCCAGCCCTTCCTTCCATGATCTATGGACTCTCTTCTTCCATTTGAGTTTGCCCAGTAGCTCCCTGGTTAACCATGTCCTACCCATTGGGATGCCCTGATCTTGAGCATGGAAGAAGTGGTCCTTGAATACTGATCAACTGTCTTGGGCCCCTTTGGCTTCTAGTACCCTGTCCTCTGGGTTTTCCCCTAGCAATTGCTTGAAAAGGCCACAGTTGGCCCTGCTGAAGTCTAGGGTTGCGATCCTACTTGGTATTCTGTTCTTACCACACAAGATCCTGAACTCCACCATCTCATGGTCACTGCAGCCAAGGCTGCCCTCAGCCTTCACCGCTTCAACCAGACCCTCCTTATTAGTGAGCACAAGATCCAGCAGTGGTCCTCCCCTGGTCGGCTCATCCACCGTTCAAGAAGTTATCATCGATGCACTTGAGGAACCTCCTGGACTGCGAATGGCTGGCTGTGTCGGCCTTCCAGCAAATATCCGGGTAGTTGAAATCACCCATGAGAACCAGGGCCTGTGATTGAGAGGCTGCTGTCAGCTGCCTGTAGAAGGCCTCATCAACTTTCTCCTCCTGATCAGGTGGCCTGTAATAGACACCCACCACAGTATCACCCACGCTAGTCTGTCCCTTAATTCTCACCCACAGACTCTCAGCTTGCTCCTCATCTGCCCCTGGACAGAACTCAATACATTCCAGTTGCTCTCTCAGGTAACGAGAAACTCCACCACCTCATCTTGTTGGCCTGTCTTTACTAAACAGGACGGAACCATCCATGACCACATTCCAGTCATGTGAGCTGTCCCACCATGTCTCTGTAACTACCACCAGATCATAACCCATTGACTGCACACAGATTTCTAACTCCTCCTGTTTCTTGCCCGTGCTGGTTGCATTTGTGTAGGGGCACCTCAGCTGGGCTGTCAGCCATGTCACCTTCTTGGTGGAACACCCCTTAATTCCCTTGAGGTGTTCTGTGTATGTTTCCCTGTTGGATCCTACTACCTCAGGAGACCCTGGTTCATCTCTGTAAAACTTTTAACTGTGCTGCTGCATCCCTGGTTTTTCTCAGAGTAACTGATTGCAGGCCTTTAGTAACACCCTGTCCCTCAAGCACTGGTGTGCTGTCCCACAGCTTGTCACAGACAAGCCTGCTATTGTTATCCCCCCTCTTCCTTCGCTCCCTTCCCTGCCGATCAGCCTTGAAATCTCTCAGGCAAAGACCTTCTTCCCTCTTTGGGAAAGGTGACTTCCATTTGAGGCTAGCAAGCTTGGTACTTTTAGGCCATCCCACTGTCAAAGAACCCAAAGTTGTGGTGGTTACACCAGCCATGGAGCCAGCCATTTCTATTTCAAAGAAGGTAGAGCCTGACTCCACCAATCTATCTCTTATTCTGCTTCCCTGATGCTCCTTGGCCATTCAACTTCTCTCAGCTGTGCCACCATGCTGAGCAGGTCGTCCACCTGTTCACACCACACACAGCAGTTCTCACAGCTGCTACCCATTACCAGCGACAGGCCCTGGAACTCCCTGCAGCCCGTGACCTGGACAGCTGTATGTTTCCGTGGGAGCTCTGCCTGGGTTGCCACATCCATTTTGGCAAGTTTTGGGGACCACAACCTTCTGCCTGGTAGAGACCATAGCTGTGCTCCTACCAAGAGGGTGATGATCACCTATGAGACTCACCTGTCCACTGGCAGAGCTTCAGCCCTTCCCCATATTCTCTACCCTTCCCACACCCTGCCACATGCTATGAGGGCTTAAGCGCACTGGCTCTTTGCTCGCTCTCCAGTTAGCTCTTTGCAGTTCACTCTTTGCACACGGGCTCTTTGCTCGCTCTGTTTCAGTTCCTTCAGTGAGGCATTAATGGAAGGGTGGATTTACACAAAACTGCAAGTAATAATTTAATTTAATTTTGTTTTGACTTGCAGATTAAACAGGCACATGTATTGCACTGAATGGAAATACCTGCTTGTGGATTTTGACGTAGTTATACTAATACTGCCACTCTCCGTTTAGCTCAGGTGGGCTGCAGAAACCAGTTTTCCTTTGGGCTGCACGTGTTTTTTGATTCTATGAAGAGCTGATATGAAAGAAAGACTTTATCTATGAGTGACACTGCAGTGTAATATAATAGCAAAAAACGTAGTCCTGTGTGGCTGCAAGTTTTATTTTCTTTTATTTTATTTCCGTCAATGCTTCTTTAGAGGAAATAGAGGGGAGCCAGACTCATCCTGATTTACACTAACTCCTGAAGGAATGAGTGACCAACTGCTGCACTGAAAATCCCCTTCTTTTTTTGCTGCGGGCTTGTCTGAGCTATGTCGTGTTAGGGAAGAGGAAATGAAAGGGGGAAGATTTTTTGAACAGATGAATGACTTTTCAAGCTTGCCTTTCAATTTCATAAAAATTGATATGTGAGTGTTTAAAATTTTTGCAGTTGGCTGGAGAATTAACAAGGTAGCAAAGGTTAGAGCTGTTTGTCTCAGTGATTATTTTGCTTAACTAATGTTCGGAAGAATGGCATATTTGTTAAACTTTTTCAAGGAAAGAATAACTGCGTCATTGTAATAGGCAGTGCCAAAAATTTCATGGCAATTTACTATGGTAGACTGATGCATAGAACCATTTTGAAGTGAACATAGTTCAATTTTTCTCTGAAGTTTTGTTAGAAAATTCTCCTTTTGATATCTGACTTTTTAAACATCCATGTTTCAAGGAAAAAAGCTGCTTTTTCAAAATCTCTCCAAGAAAAAAATGTGTGCCAATGTAAAAGACAGAAATAATTTCCAAATATTTTTTCTCTTCTCCCTTTACTTCTGCCCCGTTTTCTGAATCCTCTTGCTAAAGCCATGCTCCTGCTAAAATGTGTGTGTGTCGTGCGTTTGTAGCTTTGTTTGTAAGTAATCCCAGTGAACCAAGGAAATTAGTGGTACAAATCAGCTTACGTGTTTGCCGATTTGGAGTCTGTGTCTGAACAGTCCTTAGAAAGGCAACAAGACCTCTACATTTGGTGTGTTCTCCCCCATTGCCTTTAATTTCTAACCTTAAACTCGCAGATAATGGCACTGGATATTTCACCCAAAGGTTTATTATAAGCACTGTCTCTGAAGCATAATGGTTCACCTGAGGTTTGTACAGTGGCGCTTCAAATTCTGTTTAGTGGAAGACTGCTGTCAAGAGTTAAACTCCTGAAATCCACTTGGAGTTTAAATAAAATACCTACAAGTTTCTGTGCTGTATTGCGATGATTAACTGAAGACAGTGTTTATCCCAGAGGTAGGTGATTTTCAAACTTCGATTATAGTCTTTTTTTTTTTTTTAAGATATTTTTTTCAGGTAGAGTCAGCATTATATTTAATGACCTGTCTACAAATACGTGTTTGTAGAAACTGTCCTGTTTAGGGTTAAATTCTGTGAGATGCTGATCAACTTCCGCTGAGTCCTTATGCAGGAGTATTTCAGGAGATTGAAGAGCGATTGCTAGATGGAGCAGAACCTTTGGCTTTCGTTGGAATATTTATGTTGGTGTTTTAGTTCCTCCTGAAGTTCATTTTATGAGCAAGTGAGCTCTGTTTGTTTTTTAAAGACTATTTTGAGTTCATAAATGCTTAAGCATTTTCACTTGCTAACAGAATGTACAGTTATCCTGTAGTCCCTTACAAGAATAAGCTGTTACTACAGTCTTGCACCTATATACCTGTGTTTGTATGTGTGGAGCAAAGGTAGGAGTCATTAAAAAAAAGATGCCTTCTGCATTTGAAAGCTACTTGCCCTTGTTACCTTAGCATTTGATTACAGAGTGTGGAGAGAAGATGTTTTAATGGTGAATTTGAATATGAATTATGGACTACCAAAACTGTTCTGGATTTGTAGTAAGCAAAATCAAGATACAGAACAAATACAAGTTGCACGCAGGCAGGAAAGAACTCTGTTTTTTCTTTTCACCTAGAAGCTTGTGGTGTATTAACATTTTTATTAGAAAAATCTTTCTCTCATCTCCCTTCTGCTTTCATTTTCTGATACTCTTGGCAACAGTGTCTTAATATTATTACAATGTTTTGCATTATATTAGTAAATGAGCATACCAAAATGAGGAATATATGGCTTTGGGTTTTGAATCAAAGAAAAAAGAATGGCTTTATTTTCTCATTGTTTTATTTAATCAATTCTACCAATTTAAAACAGTTTGAAAAAATGTGGTTGTAGGATGTATGCATCTTCAGTGGCAAATTTTAATGCCCTGGGTTAATCACAGTGAGGTTGTAGTGTAGAAAAGATTTATTATTTGATAATGTGTTTGGTTTTTTTTCAAGGAGGTTGAGCAAGAGAGTTACCTGACAGCCATAATCTTTTAATACAATTTGGAAACCTAACTGAGGAATCTACTAGACACTGAACAGCCACACAGTACAGAATGTTTTTGTCTGCTAGAAGAGACATGTGAGGGAAAGAAACAGGGAGAAATGATGCTTCGTTACCGTTCAAAGGTAGAAATACAACGGCATTCATCAGGCATGTGGTAGTTTCTGTATCTCTCTTGACTGACTGACTTGTAGCAGTCAGAGGACAGCAAGCAGAAAAGTGATGTGATTCACATTTCAGATAGATCATAAAGACAGATAAGAAAGATGGAAGCATTCTTCCTAGTAAGGCCTGTTGCATTAGGACAAGGACTAATGGTTTTAAATTAGAAGAGAACAGATTTAGACTGGATATAGGGAAGAAATTTTTTACAATGAGGGTGGTGGCACACTGGAACAGGTTGCCCAAGGGGGTGGTCGAGGCCCCACCCCTGGAGACATTCAAGGGACTGAGCAAAGTGATCCAGTTAAAGATGTCCCTGCTCACTTTAGGGAGGTTGGATTAGATAGCCTTCGAAGGTCCCTTCCAACACAGTGTATTCTATGATTCTATGTTTGTATTTGTGATTTTTTTTCCTTTTTTTTTTTTTCTTCTTAGATTTTAGGAACAACATTTCTGATAGATGAAATTTCTGTAGGAGAGGAACAAGTTCAGGCTTAAAATGCCAAAATTAGCCTGCACCATGTCCTTACTGCCTTCTCCCCTGAAATGAAGGTGATGGAATAGTCTTTTAACTCATTGATGTAAATTTAATGTTTGCATTGAATCTGAAATATTTTTAAAGAATTAGGGGGTTTTGTTTGTAAATTTGTCAGTTTGTTTCTCTGTTTGTTTGTTTTTCTGTTGACGGTGCTAATTTCCTTAAATCTCATCTTTCAGGAGAAATCTTTACCTAGAACAAATTTTATTCAGTATGTCAATTATAAAGTCTGGGGAAAATGAAAAGAGGCTTATACAGCATCAAAACTATCTTCAGATGTAATGAATAATTGTAATTCCAGAGGTTTGCCACATGTCTAACATTCACATACTGCTATTAATTGGTTGCTCACTAAAACGAAGGAGAAGTGGTATTTTAACAGGATCCCTGAGATGTTCTGGGTTGTGAAACAACACTTGGACTTGGAGACTGCATGTTTTCATGTCAGATCATACATTCTGAATGTTGAAGTGCAGTTAAAATGAGTGTTTACTGGGTGCCTTTTGAACTCTTTTACTACCAAGAAAAATATTACAACTATAAGCTATAACATTTAGGTGACATCAGACCTCCAACAAGGTGAGAATATAGAGGAAAACTCAAGAGTTTGTTAAAATAATTTGAAATGTTTATATTAGAACGATGAAGGAAAGAATCTGTGTGGTAAAGGATGGGCTAATTTTCTTTTAAAATGAATGTTCCTTGGTAGCTAATTCTATCCTTGCTATAACTGTACTGAGACTCAGTCAATACTAGGAGAAAACCAGGTATATTTTAAAAAAAATCTGTTAAAGCTCTTATGTAGGTACTTTATGCTAGTGGTTTGGAATTAACTGCTGCCTATGTTGAATTTCACTGCTGATATGAGGTTGTATTTTTGAAAGCTTACCTGTCTCCTATCCCTACAGTCAAAGTGATCTGTTCCCATATGAAACATTTGTTTGATTTAGATATTTCAATGCAGAATTTCAGCCCTGGTCTGTGTCTGCTTTTGTGCAGAACAGATTCTACCTTTTGAACCTCAGAGCTTGGATCTTCCTAGGCTCCCTTAAAAATTCAACCCAAGATGAAACCGTGGAAGAAAGCTAAGTATAAAGCTGCTCCCCAAGCTTTTTATAAAAGTGTATTTAGAGCCTTGTCAGGATTCCATAATATCCATATGGGATTTTAACTATATTAGAACATGTTCTGAAACAGAGACCATAGCTACAGAAGAAAGCTGACACATCACAGGGTCACAGTGGGCACATAATGTGATAAAATGCAGTAGTTCATCAGCATTTTTAGAAAACAAAACATAGTTAAGTAGATCGTTAATCAGCAATCCATCTGATCCAAAAATATTTCATCATGTAATGACCATTTTAAGATTGCAGCAGATTATCTGACTCCAGTGGTTAATAAAAGTACAAGTACAAAAGCACAACTAGCATAGCTACTTACTGGCATAGCTACTGTTATATTTTCTTGTATTTGTTTGTCGGTTTGTTTTTGGTGTAAGTTTGTGTGGTTTTTAATTACTCTTGGGATTAATGTGTTGCACCGTATTAAAATAACCTTATGATGCTTTTTATGTTCCTGTGGTCAAACTGCATCCAACATTCAGTGAATGAATTTCAGTTAAAGAAGAGGGGATGGAAAGGTATATTTTTGTATTTATTCTGTTATGTGTTGCTCTTTGAAAGGCTTTAATCTCTCCCACAGAAAAAAAAAGTAGGGATCTATTACATGTGGGGAAAGTTGAGATTTGTATGTTTTCTTCTTTTAAGTTTTGCCGTCATGGCCTTCATGATGGGCTTACAGCATTGGTGGATAAGGGATCAGCAACTACCTGGAGTTGCGCAAAGCATCTGACACTGTCCCACATGACATCCTTGTCTCAAATTTGAGAGATGGATTTGATGGATGGACTACTTGGTTCATAAGGAGTAGGCTGGTTGCCCTCACTCGAAGAGTTGTGGTCAGTGGCTTGATGTCCAAGTGGAGACCAGTGAGGAATGGTGTTCCTCAGGGGTCAGTATGGGGAGTTGTGCTGTTTAACATCCTGGTTGGTGACGTGGACAGTGGGATTAAGTGCACTCAGCAAGCTTGCTGATGACACCGAGCTATGTGGTGTGGTTGACATGCTGGAGGGAAGGGGTGTCATCCAGAGGGACCTGGGCAGGCTGGAGAGGTGGGCCTGTGCAAACCTCATGAAGTTCAGCAAGGCCAAGTGCAAGGTTCTGCACCTGGGTTGGTACAATTCAAAGCACAAATTACAGGCTGGGTGATGAGTGGGTTGAGAGCAGCCCTGCAGATAAAGATTTTGGGGTATTCATGGATAAAAAATGAATATGAGCCAGCAATGTGTGCTTGCAGCCGAGAAAGACAGTCGCATCCTAGGCAGCATCAAGAAAAGCGTGTCCAGCACGTCCAGGGGGGTGGTTCTCCTCCTCTAACCTCTTTTTGTGTGATCCAATGTGCAGTACTGTGTTCAGCTCTGGGGCCGCCAGTGTAAGAAAGACATGGACCTGTTGGAGCAGGTCCCAAGGAAGGCCATGAAGATGATGATGAGGCTGGAGAACTTCCCCTATGAGGACAGGCTGAGAGAGTTGGAACTGTTCAGCTTGGAGAAGAGAAGGCCCTGGGGAGACCTTGTAGTGGCCTTCCAGTATTTAAAGGGGTCTACAGAAAAGAAGTGGGGAGACTCTTTTTTAGGGAGCGTAGTGGCGGGAAAAGGGGTAACAGTTTCAGACTGAAAGAGGGTACGTTTAAATTAGATAAAAATAAGAAATTCTTCACTGTGAGGGTGTTGAGACACTGGAACAGCTTGCCCAGAGAAGCGGCAGAAGCCCCATCCCTGAAAGTGTTCGAGGACAGGCTGGACAGGGCTTTGAGCAACGTGGTCTAGTGGAAAGTGTCCCTGCCCATGGCAATGGGGTTGGAACTAGATGATCTTTAATGTCGCTTACAACCGAAACCACTCTATGATTCTATGGGAGCTGCCTATTCAGTCCTTCATGTTGTCCGTGACTACTTGTGAAATGAAGACTGTTGTAATTTGCTTTGTCATTGGTAACTCAAATGGTAATGTCTTAATAAGTGCTTTCAATCCTGGTGAGTGCTATTTTATTGTTTGTTTATTTAAACTATGTGTAACAGATTCAGTACTCAATGAAGATTAAAGTATATTGTGCACTTATTTTGTGTGTTCTGAGTGTATTCACATTACAGTCTTACTGGGGATTCACACTGAATGTTTTAAAGAAAAGTAAGAAGGTGGTGGGAGTGAAACATATTGAGTCCTGGTATGGAAAACGCTCACCTGGTTTCTCAAGGGTAGGGGTAATAGCAAAAGAAATGGTACACCAGTTGTTCAAGTCTGTCTCTTTCCCAGACAATGTGCTAAATAGAAGAGAAGGTTAGAGGTGCCCTGAATTTTTGCTTATAGGGGAGTAACTACAATAGTCTCCCAACACTCTTCATTCTGTCCTTATGTATTACATGAATTTCAGTGGCTGCCCTGGGAAGAAGATGTCTGTCTGGTCCTGTTCTGAAAAGAGAAGCACAAATAGCCTCCCGAGTCATACCTAATATTCCATTGTTTGTCATCCATGTAAATCTCTGCAGTGTATGTTACCTTTCTGAGTGTTCCCTTCTGAATGTTCCCTTTCCTTTAGTAAATGGCATTAGATCTAACCTGGATGGAAGTGGTGTATGGGTGCAAACCAGGTTGAAAAGAGGAGACTAAAACATTTCCAAATACTTGCTTCAGCTTCCTTAGTTGTGAAGCATGGGTTGTGATAAGGACAATGGGTAGTATAATAACATAAAAATGTGTTTGGATGGGATGAGCTGCTTTTGAATGAATATTCTAGAAGCTGACTTGTCAGGCTTTCTTCCTTGCTCCTCAGGCATCTGAATAATAGGAGAAACAATGACCAGAAAACTCTCAACTTGTCTAATGCTGCCCTTCCCCTCCCCAGGATGGAGGTTATCAATTAATTTCCTGGTAGAAAATGTGAGACATTGCAGAAAGCCTTCAGCTGGGTGTCACTTGGTTTTTCCTTAGTTTTTATTCCCTGGCGAGTCTTGACTTCAGCAGCCTGGAGAAGTGACCCAGCTCCGTCCAGTGTAGAGGGCAGAGACATGACTGTCTTTTGCCCTCCTAATACTCGAGTGTACTGATGCTCCAGTTACCTCCGTGTAACTCTGACTCATCTAGAACACTAGGTGCAATTACAGTTTTTGCTTATGAATAAGCACAGAAAAATAATTTGCTGAACAGATTTTAAAATATATGAAATGCATTGAAAATTTTTGAGTTAAAAATGTGTTTGGCAAAATGTGTACAAGTATATAAATACTACTAATTGCATCAGGTTTATATGTGCATGAATATGTATTTTCCAAGTGTCCATAAGTTCTTGGATAGAAATCAGTTTGCTGTATTTCAGAGAAATGGATGTGTATTTAAATAATAAAAATATCCAGGATTTTCAAATATTACTGAAAAACAGGAAACAGCAAAGCAGGTAAACAACAGTATTGGTTTAAGTATGTTTGCTGGGCTGGATGAAGGCCATTCTTATGTGTTTGAATGCTTTTTTCAGGTTGTGTTAAAGAAAGGCAATTATATTTTCAGTTAGTGAGTTTTACCCAGCTGTAACCCCCCAAATTTACTATTTTGAAAGTCCTCCACACAGTCATTTGATTTTCTTTACCTTTTATTATGGTATAGTTTAGATTTTGAGGCTTAGAAGATCATTTAATATAACTGAGCATTGCATCCTGTTAAAGGCCGGGTTGGATGAGGCCTTGAGTAACCTGGTCTAGTTGAGAGGTGTCCAGAATGTTGGATTAGATGATCTCTAAGGTCCCCTGCAACCTAGGCCATTCTGTGATTCTATGACTCTATGATTCTATGAAGAGTGGTATTGACTGTCAGTTCATACTCCCACTACTTTAAAAAAATACACCTGTGAAAATAAAATTGTTTTTTAGACTTGAAAAATAATAAAACAATTAGAACTAAATATCCAGAAGAAAAACAATCATTCATATGGGTGAATGGGTTTTGAACATGCAGACCCAGATGCTCTGGGCTAGATACATATGCGAACACTGTTAAATATTGTGTATGTGCAGCAGTCTATAAGCATAGCAGATGAATTCACTGCTGTATGCAGTGAACACAAGAAAAACAAGTACGTTTTTCAAGGCTCCTTACAATTATTTTCTTTAGAGAAAAAAAATAACCTGTAAATGATAGAGATTCAAACTGTTGAATTTCAGAGAGAAGCAAATGCTATAAAAGAAAGGTATTGAAATTTTATTTAAATACTTCTTTTTTTTTTTTTTTTAAAACAAAAGAGATCCACAGATAAAGATAAAGTGCTAAAGCTCCAAACAGATCTATAACATTTGTGGCCTATGGGTAAGCAGTAACAATACTTGAAGACTGGAGAGATCTAGAAGAGTTCTTGGCTCCCAAGGAACCTGCCTCACAATACTAAGAGGACAATTATAGACAATAGTTCTTTAGTAGCATAAGTTTACATGTCTCTGACTGGTTCAGGGCTATCCGAGAAGAAAGGAATTACATTTACACAAAACTAAAATGCTAAATGCTATCTATAGACAAATATAAAGAGAAAAAGTCATGATTATTTACCTATTAAAGGATGAGTTACAGAGGCTTAAACTCACTGTCAGCTTCAGCACAAAATCTCCATTGCTTTTGGCTAGGCCATTTTGGGACTTTGCTTGTCTTACGGTGATTATACCTACCTGAGGAAAAAGAGGATTAGGAGCAGGAAAAGATTTGCAAAATGCTTTGAAAAAGGAGTGTCATTTCTTTTTAAATTCTTTTAAATTTTTTTTCAATTCTTTTTCAATTCCTTTTTCAATTCTTTTAAAATTCTTTAAAAATTATTTTTAAATTATTTTAAAATTCTTTTAAAATTCTTTTTAAATTCTCTTGTTTGAAATGAAAGATGTTCTTGAAGGGTATACTGGAATTTGAAGACTGATAATTGTCTCTGCCCATGGCAGTGGGATTGAAACTAGATGATCTTTAAAGGTCCTTTCCAACCCAAACCGTTGTGTCATTCTATGATTCTTTAAGTGTCAGTGACTGAGTAGTCTTCTGGAGATGAAGAGTTGAAGAGACCTGGGAAGATGGTGCTGCCAGTGTTTCAAATAAAGCTGCTTCTTTTGTTTGCACTACAGTTTCTCAGCTGTTATTTCTACCTTTATAAGGAAGATGTGTGAAAGGATGCTTATGCAGGCAATTACCTGTCAAGGCAGGTATCCCGAACTCTTGATTATAATTGGAGTGTTTTTTTCCCTCAGATCAACTGTGACGAAGCAGATGAAATTAATTTCTTATTTTTCCTTCCAGAAATAAACGTTTTCCTGGAGTACAGAGAGCCTAGTTATTTTTAAACAAAATTTAAGAGCTAACTGCAAAGACAGCACCAAGTTTTTAAATTGTTATACTTACTGGCAGTGTTACTGAGAAGCAGACAAAATATTTTTGAAAAAGAGTAAGTGTGTAATAACAATGGGCTAATCAAATTTTAGTATAGCTCTTGCACACTCAAGGTACAGAACAGACCTATTGGCTGTTACAGCAGAAACAAACAGGTCTGTAAGTTTCCAATTAAAGGGGAAATGCACCTTGTATTGTATAGATACATTAGTAAATTGCCTATTTAAGGTTGTTCTTGTGTGCCTGTGTTTAATAGTGAGGCTGGAGCAAAGCACACAGTTACATATCATGTGTGATAGGGGAAAACTGAATTTTCCGTTTGAACTAGTTGGATTTTAGGGGGGAGTGAGAAAATAGTCACCTGCAGAAAAATCTCTGTGTTGTTTTTAAGCCGAGGGGATAGGAAGTGAAGCTTCAATTCTTTGAGTGCTATATCCTGCAACAAGGAGACAGAGTTGATATGGATTATTTAGGAAAGGATACAAGTACCAAAACAAGTTGAATGGGACTGAAAAGAGGAAACAGGTTAGTGTTACCCTCAAAGAGAAAAACAGTGTAAGGGGAGAGGAATACAGTATGTGTGTCTCAAAAGGAAAGAGGCAATACTTCTATGTTTGTTTTCATAATCTTAAACTCTGATATCACATTTAAGATTTTATAATCAACTTCATATGTTTGCCTGTCTATCTGATGAGCAAGACAGCAGTCTGTATAACACCCATTTCTGTGCTGGAGAGGAAAACCCTTGTGACAGCAAGACGGGAAAAAAGATTGCTGTTTGTCTTTCACATATCCCTTAAACGCTGGTGAACGGAGAAACATGCAAGTGCAAGGAGAATGTTGGACCTGCATCTTCCTGTTGTTTTCCTTTTGTCGCCTCTTAAAAACCTTGCCACAGGTCTTGAATTTATAACATCTCTTAAGTACCCTTATATTTTATATTCAATACAATTTTTACCTTTGTGAAACAGATATGAGAATTTATATTTTCTTGTGTCTTTTATGTTTTTGGTTGGTTTCAGAGCAGGGATTTGTATGTTCTTTAAGCAGTGCACAGCACAACACAGCCTAGTTTTTCCGCAAAGTTTTTGGAAAACATTGCAATTTAAATAACAGCTTAAGCCCATAGGCTTTAGTGGCAGAACCTTTTCTAGCTTCATTCTTGCTACCTGAACGTTTTTGGATTACAGGGTTAACACCTGAAAATGATGTTTAAAATATTTAAAGATAGATTTTTGCACATGTCAGCTCTGAAATTCAGCTTAGGATCTGCTGGGAGCATTTTTCTTACATATAATAACAAGATTACATGCCTCCTTCCTAAAGTATGCATTATGTAAAGAATCAGTCATGAGCACATATACTTCAGACTCCTTCTCAGTGCTTTTGCCATCACTATCCAGGCTTTATTCACGATGTCCAACTTTTTTCCAGGATTACAGTTGTTGATAATTTTTTTCTGTAATACTGGGTCTGGAAAGCAATTTGTAAAATAGAGTTAGGAAGAAACTTCCTTTTTTTAAATACTGTGCTTTAATGCTTTTGTCAACGCTTTGTAACACAGCTGAAATACAGGAGACAGAAGCCAAAGAACTGACAGTACCTTCTTTCCTCTGGGGACACCACCTTCATGAACAAATTCCATCTACTGTTCTGCATATTGGTGCATGTCTCTAGATGATGGTAATGCAGAAACCTTACAGTAAGCAAAATTGTCAGTGGGGATATTGAACTCGACAGCTGTACTTCATTTCTTGGACATAAATTTTCCACACATTTGCAAATCTTGCAATAGGCAATATATATCTGAACAATGGCATTTGTTATGAATGTAGAATTGAGACTAGATTCTTGCTTGCATAAAAAACACAGAATGTCGCATTTTCTAAGGCCAAAATAATGTTTACAGCAATTACTTTTGTCTACTACATCCTATTTTAACAAAGCATGAGTTTGGTTTTTTTTCTTCTTTTTCACACTTTAGGAGTACTTTGGAAGCACTTCATGCTGTTCATACTTTGTTTTATAGGGCTTTTACTTTGCTTTACTGATTTTAAATATTCCAAAATGCCCAGATGAAAGACTGGATTTATGAAATGGCCTAAGTTAGAAAGATACAGATGATTCTGTGAGATGAAGTCAACATGGCATATAATTCTACCTGACAGGTTTTCCCACTTAATCTGAAATCTAAAGCCTAGGGAACCAAAGATACCTCGCTTCTTAAAAGTTTTGGGATGTATACTTGTAACTCTGAGAAGGACAGATATCTTACAGTGGATTTTAAAAGTTACGACATTTAATATAATTTTCAATGTATGTTAGAACTGGGATTTTTTTCAGTGTTTCAAAGGGGAACCTTGCCCTCATGTTCTCAGAATGACTTGCTTCTTAGGAATCACAGATTATTAGGTTCAGAAATTCTAAGGATTCTCCCCTATAGAATTAGGAAAAGAACGAGATTACTGGGATTACAGCTTCAAATCACTCCAGGTGGTTTCATGTCACTGAGAAACACAGGAGGAGGTGTGTTCATGTCACAGTTCTTTGTTGTTTGTTGTTTGGGTTTTTGTGGGGTTTTTTGTTGTTTTTTTTAAAAAGGGAACAAACAATTTATGGATCCTCAAACAGTAAGTGTTTGAAATTGTTCCTTTCCAGTTGTGTCTGACTGGTTTAGATGAGCATGAGCTAAACAACAGGTAGAAAATTTCCTTTAACTTTCTCATAGCTGAGCTAAGGAACACGTCTTTCTTCTTTTTAACGTAATCTGGAAAATAGGAAATCACTGCAGGACACTGAACACTAGACTTACAGTGCATTTGCTGTGGGTTGCTGGATGCAAAAAGTCTTTGAGTTGCAAAAGAAGGAAGTATGAATTTTTAGTCAGAGTTAATTTGAAAGTATGTTTAAATAATTAAGTACAATGCAGTCAAATGATATGAAGTTTGAGGTTGTGTTTCTCTTTAGTAGCAACAAGTGGTTTGACTTCTTGGGTTAAAACGTTTAGCCATACAATTTCTATTTTTAAGTACTTGGTGAAAAAGAATAAATTTGCCTTTGGAAAGCTTGTTTATATAATTCACAGGATTAAATGGATATAGATAGGAAGTGTTTATTATTATTAACTGCAGAGGTAAAGTACATTTACCTCTGCAGTAAACAGAGGTAAACAGCATTGTTTTTTGTGTTAGAGCACTATGAGAACAAAGAAAGCAAACAAAATAAAAGTTACTCTATGCCATTTTCTGATTAGAGTCTGTAGTTACTGCTTTGAACCAGTTTCCTTAAATGTGACTTCTTCTTCACATTATGCCATGATTTTTGTCATACCAATACCAATTATAAATGTTTGTAATAATAGGGATCTAGCACAATTATCTCCAGACCAGAGTACTTTGGAAAATACTGCTTCATTTCCAAGAAAGAGAAAATTCTAAAAATGAGAGGAGAGTGATTCACAGTAAGTTATGAAAACAGAATAGAGGATGACCCTGGATTTTCACTTAATGAATTCCTCTAGCAACATTCACCAGCAGGCACAGGAATCTCACTGGAAATGTTTTGAATAGTTAGGCAATAATACATAGCACTTTGGAAAAGGTCCTAGAGGATATAGTATGGACAGGCTCAATTAACTGAGAAGGTAACCAGAACTTCATAATGATAAACACTTGAATCAAGTCCTTCTGTTGTTCCTTAATAATTTTTGATAGGCATTTCCTTTTTTAATAGGCCTTCAACTAAACGTTTATTAATTCTGATGCAGCCTTTAGACTTGGACTTCTCTTGGCTCCCACTTCATCAATTAAGTTTAAAAAGAAAGAAAAAAGAAGGAAAAGTGGTGGGTTTAATGTTCAGCGTAGCTTATTTTCACAGAACTGCTACAACTGTTGTGTTTTGTATGGACACATGGCTTTTCTGATGTTTGTCTCTCTTCTTCCTCTCCTACCTCTTCAAGTCTACCAGCAAAAATAAACAGTTTTCCCCACAATAGTCTTGCTGAAAGCGAAGTTTAATATAAAGATTTAACGATATTAATTATACAAACCCAGCGATAACAGAAACAGAAATTTGTTCCTTCTTAACCTTGAGTAACAGGATGACATGTTAGTTATCTCCAGAATCTTGGAAGAATTATTTACATCCTCTCCTGATGCAGATTATTTGTTTCTCGCTCTCCCTCTCCCTCTTCCCCCACCCAAATTCCTGTGAAGCTCTGGACATTTGCCATGGCTTGAAAGATGCTGAGCTGCATGTGCAAGTGTTGCTGTTTGCTTGAGAAACTTCTCTGGTGCTTGGCTGAGTCATTTTGCTCACTCTTAAGCCACTTGCCAGATTTTTAGGTCAGCATCCCTGTGCTCTTCTCAAGATCGTCTGGGAAATTTCATTTAACAAATTCTTTGTTGTAGGGGTGCCAATGATGTGTCCAATTTTTCCTTTCCTCATGAAGTGCGCTGACTTGTGACCTTAGGTACTTTGAGCAAAAGAGATGTGTCTAACTGTGATTTCCAGGGGCCTTTGACTATATATGTGTGGTAAGCACACTATGAGCTTTCAGAGTTCAGCCTCTTATGGGAAATTAGGGACCCTCATGATTCTATCCAACCCTGTTCTCATAGCCCTACAAAAAAAGTACCCCCAAGTGGATCTCTTCTCTCTGACAGGTAATTGCTTTTTGTAAATAATTAGTTATCAGCTTTTGTATTATTTGTTGTCGTAGGCTCTCCAAACTGCCTGTCTCAGTTGGGGTGGTAATAAAATTTTACACCATGATTAATCCTGTTTTTTTTATTTTCTTTAGAATGGTTTGTATAATTAGATCTGTGTTCTCTGTAGCTGTATTCAGTAGAAAGAAACATGACAAAAAGGCATTAACAGATAATTAATCCTTTTTGAATCTTCCATTAAACTTGTTTTCTAATCAAAGAAAATTGCCAGTGCATGCATTTATATTTGAAAAAATATTTTTGTTCTCTCCATTAGAAACTGTCAGAGTGCTATTCAAGGATTTCAGTGGTTTCCTTCTATAGAAAATAAAAAAGCTAGAAAATGCAAAATACCTTATGACAAGTGGATTAATAGTCATATCCTGGAGTAAATTAATTGGCACAAAAGAGCTCTTTGATTTTTCCAGGTACGAATTCAGTGGCATTTTAATGCAATAATGTATTAAATTAATGTGTTAAATTAAAAACTGAAACTCTGTAATGCACGTATTATTTTCTCTGCTGATGTTTTCCTGTTATTACCATCCTGTTCTTACCATTCCCACCCTCATCCCAAATCCTGCATGTTATGGAACAAAGTCACCAGAACGAAGCAATAGCGAGGGAAACATAGATATATGCCTGCATATGAAAGGAACAGTGATAAGCAAATGTGATAACAGAGCAGGGTAAACACAGTAGTGTAGCATGCAAATGAGCCATAAAACCAGAAATTCTAGAGGGACAGAAAACAAGAGAGGCAAAAAATTATAAGCAAAATGGTACTGTTTCAGTAGTCTCTTTTTTTGAGGGTTGATTTTTTCTTGTGTCTGAGTCAAAATAAATGAAAATTTTATTAATGCCAGTCAGAACTTAACATGATTTGGTGGACAATTGCTACATATATCAAAAGTGGACCTCTAATTAGGAACCTCCTTATTTTTTTTGATTATGTTAATCTCACTTCTTTACCTGCACTATTAAATTTTGCCCAGTCTGTGGCTACACAGTGACTTGTGTTGAAATTTAAAAGTTAGCTATGCGGGATACCAATATATTGACTCAAAATTATTTATTTTTAGTTACATGGTAATGATGTTGCTCCAAGACTAATACTGTCTACCCCTTACAGAAGGCACATTTTGACATAGTACAGGTGATGTTTTTTTGTTATTTGAACTGGGAAATGGAAGTGGCAGCCTCACTAACTCGATGCTGTATGGTAAACTCTTTTTGTAGCTATGAGCCACAAACACAACCCACACACCTTGGTGAGCAAAGCTCAGAGGCAAGGGATTGTGTGGCTCCTCAAGGACCCTGTCCTGGGACAATGCTGGGACTGGGAACCTGCTGGATCCTGGGTTTTCTCTGGAGGTCCTTCCACCCTATCTAGGAATTTGAATTATATGGTAGCCCCCACGTTAGTGGAGATCTGCTGCTGCTCCTGTAAACTAGCTGGTAGTACTGCAAGAGAGTTGTTCGTAAGCCACATGTGGCTCAAAACCACATGTTGGTTGTCCATGCATTAAATGTGTGAGCATATAAGGAATTCTGTAGTGCCGTTTGCATGATGGTCTGTATCAGCACGAGATAAATTTAACCAGAAAGGGATAAGTTGATAGAACTAATGAAGCATGCATTCCAGAATGCGGGCAATTAGCCAAAGATGCATATTTTGACTCTGTAAGGTATGTGATGCCATTTTAAGTAGGTGGGAAAGCAGAAAAGCAGGTTTGCACATGTTACTTCTGCTTGGGAACCATTCTCTATTGTATAGGAACACTGTTTAGATCTGATAATCTAGGAGATAACAATATTTAGTAGGATCATCTCTTCATTCAAGGAAATTGAGGCTGTTGAATCCAGTGCTGCAGAATTACTTTTCTGGTTTTAATTGACACTGTGCTGCACAAAACTGAAGAACATTGAATAATGTGAACAGCAGTAGGCTAGATTAGACCTGGAATGAATATAAGCTCTGTAAGAATTTAATATTTGCATTTGTTCGTTTTGCTTTAGCAGTTTGGGCAAGCTTCCTTTAATATTTTGTGAAAAGGTTTTCTATTTATTGGAATGTTAGCTGGGCGCAAGGACTGTTAGCCTTTGCTTTTCTAGGAGTTGATTGAGCCAACATGCCCAACTCACCATGTATGGTATGGAGGCTATGTTCAGTTTCTGACCAGCATGTACTGCATGTTCTGTGATCTTACTGGTTCAGAATTTAGCACAGATGCCTTTTTCAAGTAAAATAAATAAGACAAACTGCACACCCCTTATAACAACACACTTTAAAGGAATGTGAATATATATATGTAAATTTATATCTATATGTATGTGTGTGTTTACAAATTCAGATAAGGACAGAGGAAGTACTTAGAACTAAACATTCTATTTCTATCAAAAATAGCTCGATTTAGAACGATATGCAAAATAAAACTTGGATATAAAAGGAAGTAATAATTTTTCTTAAGACATTTCATATACAACTTTTGTTTGCCTGCCTCTAGCTGGGGGAAAATGATATCATTGAAAATTTAAAAATGTTAAACTAAATTGTAATCTCAAAGTGTCAAAGTTGTCTAGCGCTGTATAAGTACTCATTTTAATAGTAGTTAATAGTGTGGTGGCTAGCAGCCACTTTTTTTGGAAGACTTATTGACTAAGGAAATAGAGGTTTATTTGAAAATTGCTAAGCACTGCTTTTAATTAGTCTGGCAGTAACAATATGTAATTCTGATATTTCTTCTTTGGGACATTACAAAGGCAATCTACAATGAGGTATATCAATGCTATTTAGTTTTCATATGTCCTATATTCCCAAAAGGATAGGTTGCTAAAATAATGGTTAGTCTTTGTAATATTAGATTTTCCTGAACTTGTTCTACACATGCTCTAGATTACTTCTTCTGAAGAATCCAAAAAGCCCTCCTGGTCCTCATGTGGACTAAATGCGGTCTGGGGGGATGAAGGGTTTGAGAGCAACACTGCAGAGAAAGGGGACGCAAAACTGAACATGAGCCAGCAATGCATGCTTGCAGCCCAGAAAGGCAATCACATCCTAGGCTGCATCAAGAGAAGTGTGGCCAGCAGGTCGAGGGAGGTGATACTCTCCCTCTATTCTGTGCTCTTGAGAACCCAGCTGGAGTGCTGTGTCCAGCTCTGGGGCTCTCAGTGTACGAAAGACATGGACCTGCTTAAGCACATCCTGAGGAGAGCCACAAAAGGGCTAGTGGGGCTGGAGCACCTCTTCTGTGAAGAAAGGCTGAGTGAGCTGGGGTTGTTCAATGCGGGGAGGGGAGGGGAGAGGGAGAGGGAGAGGCTTGTAAGAAGGACCTTTTACTAGGGCCTCTAGTGATATGACAAGTGGTGATGGTTTTAAACTAAAAGAGGATAGTTTCAGATGAGATATAAGGAAAAAAAAATTAGAAACTGGCTGGAACAGGCTGGAACTGAGAGTGTATAGATGCCCCATCTCTGGCAACATTCAAGATCAGGTTGGATGGGACTCAGAGCAACTTGATCCAGTTGAAGATGCCCCTGCTCACTGCAGGGGGGTTGGACTAAATAACCTTTAAAAGTCCTTGCCAGCCCAAACTATTCTATGATTCTGTGATTCTAAATACAAAATAGAAAGAAAATAGAATTATATGTCCAATGCAAATAGAGGACATGTAACCAAAGTTGACAGAAGAAAGGAATAATGGTTAAAAACTGGCAGACATCAGTTAAAAATCACTATCTAGCTGAACATAAGGAGAGGTGAGAGAGAGGTGGTGGTGTCAATTGACCACATGTAAATTCTTTCTATTTGTGAAGGGTTCAGTGAACCATAGGATAGCTTGATGAGGAATGCCTTTGGTTTAGATAAAACTGTGAAGAAGAGCTATTTTACTGTCTTCATGTTTCTGTTCAAATCTGTTTCTTGACAAAGATTAATACAAGACTTTTCAATGAGATCTCTTCCATTGCTTTTCCAATGCAAGCAAGTGATAATTCATTTTTAGGTTGTCATAAAGATACAGTACAATGGATTTGTTCAAGGACCAGGTGTGGAAGCAGTGCCACTATTTGACTTTTCCCTTTGACAGATGACTGAAATTGAAGACTTGTCTGGGGCAAACATTAGCTCATAACATATTTGGCACCAGTACAACTGGAAAGATTATAAAAGAAAATAGTAATGCGCTAAAATATGAAGAGGAAAAGAATATAGTTTCCTCCATCCAAAACTTGCAATTTGTCCATTAATGCAGCATAGATTGCCTGTCTGAAAATAGGTTATTTCACTGTTTTGTGTATGAAAGGAGGTAATGCTTGCTGGTTAAGGTACGTCTGGACATCTCTAACCATTTGAATGAACAGTTTCTTCTTATGTGATGATAGGCAGCCTTATTTTTCATGCTTGACAAAGGTTAACACGGTGGTCATGCTGTCATTTCGTGTACCCACATACCAAACTGCCACTTTCTTCCTGTTTTCTCAGGCCTAATTACCTGTGAGCTACTAGTAAGCTAGCAACAAACTATATTTGGAGTCATTTCTGTAGAAACACCTGGTAAGAAGGGGGGGCTTACCATCTCCAAGATCCCTGGCAGTTGTGTCCACCAAGCAATCTGCTTTCAATTTTCTCACAAGCATTCCTGGTTTTGCTTTTCAGCCTTTGGGAACTTTATGGACCAGTTTTCCTTTTCCTCTCTGAAACAAATGTCAGCAGAGTCAAGATCCATAAACTCACTGTTGAAAAGTGAAAACAAAATGCTGATTCAGCCACAGGTAGTTGGAACCAGGTTGCTTCCATAACAGGTTGCGTAGAAATAGCTGCTTTGATAGTTAGGAGGGCCCTGTAAGTTTGGGGTTTCTGTTGACATTTCCATATGGGCATCTGGCATTGTGCTTTTGCATCATTGTTTGAGTTACATGGGTTGCACAAACTGTTCTGGGACACCAGAATGGTTACTCTCATTGAGACTGTTCACTTATTTGTGTAGTTTTGAATCGGTCTTGTCCAGTGTTACTCACCGTGTCCCTTTGCTCTGAAATGTGGGGGTGTTCGTTTCTGAGAACTGTGCTGATACAATTACGAACTGGCAGGTACAGGCAAAGTGTGAGTGCATTCTAGGTTGTGTTTTATTTCACCTGATTACATTCTGAAGGTGAAATCAAAACTGTTGTTTGCTTTTTGAGAGTTATAGCTCTGAATTAGGTAGTGCTTGCTCCCCTGAAGACATGCCATGTGCTGCTATCCGTTTACATCATCTCTGCAGCAAGAAATAAATCCAGCAAGCAAAACTGTTTTCATTATCCTTAACTTTATACATTTTCCACACTAGGCAGTTATCTAGTTAACATATGGATCGTACAATACACAATCGCAATGTGACTATGCTGTAAGCCACTCAAGGGATTCTGCTGTTGTGATCAATCATAAGAGCATTTGCTCTAGGGCCATGTGTTATTATTTATAATATATGCTGTTTATACTTCATAAAACTCCCTTATCACTCCTTATTTCATAAAATCAATTTATTGAAAGAAAGAGCCAAAAGATTCATCATTTTTATAGTAAAATATCTGACTTCACCTGCCAGAAGTAGCCAAATTGATTTTTAACGTCTGTTAATGATTTAACTTTCCCTTTTTACTGACGTCAGTAAAAGGGTGTTACCACTCCCAGTCCTCACTGAAAGGGAATTTTCAGTTTATAGAAAAATACACTGCTTATGTCTGCACTTATATATGTGTTAAGTATACTACACTTTAATTTACACTACACTACACTTTAATGTAAAATATTGAAAACTTAGGTAGAGCCTAGATAATAGGAAAACTAGAGACTGTGGTATGAGCAAGAGAGCATAGAGAGAGGTTTCTTAATGATTCATACCTCACCTTTACTCTTCTATTTATTATGAATACATAAAGTAAGACATCATTTTTGTTTGCTTCTTTATCAATAGCCCTGGTTACCATTCAGAGATCTTCTGATCAAGTACTGATTAAGTTAAGCCCCAAGAAATGTGTATGTACATATGTTTTTAGAAAGAAAATCCATTTCAAAAGAAGTTAAAGTCATTAATTTAATCAATGCTGTCCTGTGCCTCATGGTATATGACATAAACGCAGATGCTATTTTCCTCATTTCATGGTAAAAACCATCTTTTTTAAAGGTATCATTAGCATAGAATCATAGAATCATTGTCCTGGTTTGAGCTAAGCAAAACCAGTTCTGTTCAGTGACTTTTACTTTCCAGTTCAGTCTCTTCTAAAAGGCTGCACTTTCTGATGTTAGCACCATGTTTTTGCAGACAGTGTGTGCTACTGGCAGTGATAACACCTGATGTTTGCAGTTACTGCCTGGGACTGGGATGCAGAAAGGCTCTTGCTGATGCTTATTCCTGTAGTGACCAAGGCCACTGCTGGCTCTTGTGTGCCACGCTGGGGGTGCCGGGCAGTAAGAGGGGTCACAAGGAAGTAAAAGGTTGCACCTCCGGGGGGTAATAGACAGGACAGGTGACCAACAAGAGTGTTCTGTTCCATTCCATTCCATTCACATCATATTTAGTATAAATTGAGTGATCGTGAGAGTTTCTGCTCTTTCCTTTTCTGCAATGGCCAGTGTCCAGGGAGGACTGAGAGGTGCCTGAGGACTGGAGGGAAGCAAATGTCACACCAGTCTTGAAAAAGGGCAAGAAGGAGGACCCGGGAAACTATAGACCGGTCAGCCTCACCTCCATCCCTGGGAAAGTGATGGAACGACTTATCCTTGGTGCCATCTCAAGGCATATCAGGGTTAAGAGGGTCATTAGAGACAGTCAACATGGCTTCACCAAAGGGAAGTCGTGCTTGACTAACCTCATAGCCTTTTATGAGGATATAACGAGGTGGGTAGATGATGGCAGAGCGGTGGATGTGGTCTACCTTGACTTCAGTAAAGCATTTGACACAGTCTCCCACAGCATCCTTGCTGCTAAACTGAGGAAGTGTGGTCTAGACTCTCGGGTAGTGAGGTGGACTGTGAACTGGCTAAGGGGAAGAAGCCAAAGAGTTGTGGTCAATGGGGCGGAGTCTGGTTGGAGGCCTGTATCCAGTGGAGTCCCTCAAGGGTCGGTACTGGGACCAGTATTATTCAATATATTCATCGATGACTTGGATGAGGGACTAGAGAGTACTATCAGCAAGTTTGCTGATGACACCAGGCTGGGAGGGGTGGCTGACACACCAGAAGGCTGTGCTGCCATCCAGCGAGACCTGGACAGGCTGGAGGGTTGGGCGGGGAAAAATTTAATGAAATATAACAAGGGTAAATGTAGAGTCTTGCATCTGGGTAGGAACAACCCCAGGTTCCAGTATAAGTTGGGGAATGACTTATTAGAGAGTAGTGTAGGGGAAAGGGACCTGGGAGTCTTGGTGGACAGCAGGATGACCATGAGCCAGCAGTGTGCCCTTGTGGCCAGGAAGGCCAATGGCATCCTGGGGTGTATTAGAAGGGGGGTGGTTAGTAGGTCGAGAGAGGTTCTCCTTCCCCTCTACTCTGCCCTGGTGAGACCCCATCTGGAATATTGTGTCCAGTTCTGGGCCCCTCAGTTCAAGAAAGACAGGGAACTGCTGGAGAGAGTCCAGCACAGGGCAACTAGGATGATTAAGGGAGTGGAGCATCTCCCTTATGAGGAAAGACTGAGGGAGCTGGGGCTCTTTAGTTTGGAGAAGAGGAGGCTGAGGGGTGACCTCATTAATGTTTACAAATATATCAAGGGTGAGTGTCACGAGGATGGAGCCAGGCTCTTCTCGGTGACAACCACTGATAGGACAAGGGGTAATGGGCTGAAACTGGAACATAAGAGGTTCCGCTTAAACTCGAGAAGAAACTTCTTCTCAGTGAGGGTGACGGAGCCCTGGAACAGGCTGCCCAGAGAGGTTGTGGAGTCTCCTTCTCTGGAGACATTCAAGACCTGCCTGGACACGTTCCTGTGTAGCATAATCTAGGCATTCCTGCTCTGGCAGGGGGATTGGACTTGATGATCTTTCGAGGTCCCTTCCAATCCCTAACATTCTATGATTCTATGATTCTATGACTCTGTCCAATCTCCTGCTTTTGATCTGTATCCTGAGTTCCCAAATCCAGCTCATTTCATCCAGCTCCCGCCGCTGCTGAGCCTGGGGCTTCCCCAGTGCCTCCTGCTCTGCAGGATCAGTGGGGATTGCTGTAGGGTGGGGGAGTTGTGTCCAATATCGGACTTATATGTAGTTGTATATAGTCCTTTATTTTTATCGTTTCACTATTATTTCCGTTATTTTTTTCATTAAAGCTGTTTTAGTTTTCTAACCTGTAAGTCTCTCTGCCTCATTCTCTTTTCTTTCCCATTTGGTGATGGCAGAGGGCGTTAGAGAGCATCTGTCTGTGTTTCAGTATGCAACCCATCCCTAACCTGTAACAATCATTTAGGTTGGGAAGGACCTTTAAGATTATTGACTCCAATCATTAACCTAGCACTGCCAAGTCCAGCACTAAACCATGTCACAAAGTGCCACATCTACACATCTTCTAAATACCTCTGGGGGTGGTGACTTCACCAATTTCCTGGGCAGCCCGTTCTATCACCCGCTGTGTAAGGCTAGGGTGAATTTTAGCCTTAAAAGTGCTTGTGTGGTAGGTTTTCTTAGTTCAAATGAATTTTTCACTCCTATTAAAAGGTTGATGTAAGTGCCTAACCTTGATTATAAATGTGATTATGTGTAAGATCTTTTTGGTTAAATAAAATATATATTTGTTTACATATTCTTCGTAACAATGAGTTAGTCAGAGGTTCCTGTCTAACATATTTTCAATTAGTTGACTCATGTTTGTTTGTCAAAACGTTTTGGAGAAATTTAAGGATTTTAAGTTACCAAGGCTTTTGTTCTGAGGATGTTCCACATCCAGGATGGTTCTCTTTCACAGTAAAGAAAAAAAAAAAAAGAAGAGCCATTACAGAGTAACAAGAAAGATAAGAAAGATGCCTGCACAGTAAAGAATTTGAATCAATTTCTCCTGTACTTCATTTGTAAGCCATCACTGCTGATTATTATTGCAAAGTCTTAGGGGTTTGCTGCTGAAGGATGCTGGAATGGAAAGTTCATTCACGCTGCTTATTCTCAAATGAGAAAAAAATTTTAGGGTCCCTGTTCTTTCAAAAGCAGGCAGGTTTGTGCACCCTCTGGAAGATGTGAATTGTTTTCTGAAAGTGACTATTTTTCTCTCTTCAGGACACAGTAAGCTTGTGAGGACTACCTTCCTAATTTAGCACAACTGTTGGCATCATAGTGACTGACCACTCTAAATCAGTCTGGGACAGTTTGGGAGGCCACAGCCTGATGGAAAGGAAACTGAGCTTCTTTGCAAGAGTCACAGGAATGTGACTGAATCTGAACCTGAGTTCTCATGTGCTTTGTCTCAACATGCTGTGCTTAAATTTCAAATTATCATGTTATGGGGCTTTTTTCCTGATCAAAAAATAATTCTGAAATTTTTGAGATAGCCACTGGCATGAACTATAAACATGAATACATTTTACCTGTTGTCTTAATTACTTAGAAAAGAAAGGTTCTTAACCCCCACTCCATTTGAAGTCTCAAATCAGATCCAGTCATTAAAAAAAGAATCATGGAATCACACAGAATCACAGAATATTAGGTGTTGGAAGGGACCTGTAAAAATCATCTTGCCCAACTTCCTTGCCAAAGCAGGATCACCTAGAGTAAGTCACACAGGAACATGTCCAAGTGGGTATTGAGTGTCTCCAGAGGAGATTCCACAACCTCCCTGGGCAGCCTGTCCCAGTGCTCTGTCACCCTCACAGTAAGGAGGTTTTCCTAATGCTTTTGTGGAACCTCCTATGCTGCGGCTTGCACCCGTTGGCGCTTGTCCTATCATTGGACATCATTAAGCTCTGCCCTCCTGATACTCACCCTTTACATATTTATAAACATTCATGAGGTCACCTCTCAGTCTCCTCCAAGCTAAAGAGACCCAGCTCCTTCAGACTTTCCTCATAAGGGAGATATTCCACTCCCTTCATCACCTTTGTGGCTCTGCTCTGGACTCTCTCAAGCAGTTCCCTGTCCTTCTTGAGCTGAGGGGCCCAGAACTGGACACAATATTCCAGATGTGGCCTCACTAAAGTGGAGTAGAGGAGGGGGAAATCCTCTCTTGACCTACTAGTCACACGCCTTTTAATACACCCCAGGATGCCATTGGCCTTCTTGGCCATGAGGGCACAGTGCTGGCTCATGGTCATCCTGCTGTCCACCAGAACCCCCAGGTCCCTTTCCCCTGTGCTGCTCTGCAACAGTTCAGTCCCCAACCTATACTGGCACATGAGGTTATTCTTTCCCACGTGCAAGACTCTACACTTGCCCTTGTTATATTCAATAAAATTTCAACTTGCCCAGCCCTCCAGCCTGTCTAAGTCTCTCTGAATGGCAGCACAGCCTTCTGGTGTGTCAGCCACTCCTCCCAGCAAACTTGCTGACAGTGCGTTCTATTCCCTCATCCAAATTGTTGATGAATATGTTGAACAGTACTGGTCTCAGTACCGACCCATGAGAGAATCTACCAGATACAGGCCTCCAGATAGACTCTGCCCTATTGAACCACAACACTCTGACTTCTTTCCTTCAACCAGTTAAAAAAATTACCATGTCTATATTCTGAAGAATAATCAGTTATCAGTAATACTTATTTAAGATCTTATTTTTATCTGTTAAAAATATATTATCAAGAATACTAATTTTTAAAGGGCCATCTAAAGGGCCTAGTCTTTTGGCTACTTTGGCTACTTTGCTCTGGGGCACAGTGAAATGTTACATTCTTCTTAAAATCCACTTGCTATCGCTTGAACAGTGAGTAAGCAGAAGTGGGTCAAGATAATCTTGATATTTCAAGTTCACCCTCTGAGAAGATCACTCTCCAAATAGAAGAAATCACCTTTGAGATTGTCATCAGGAGCCTGACTAGTCCATTTACTCAGATGGATATCTGTGTTAGTGCTCATACTAATTTTTCAGCCTCAGGAGGAGAAGGCTATTCTTATTTTCCCAAGGTCTTGCTTAGACTTGGGTTAGTAATAACTGAAGTAGTTTGTTGCCTGCAAGAGCATGGATAGTTATAGCTGTGTAATTGCATTTTACTCTGATGGAAACCACATTCCACAGGCTGAGCTTTTTTGGACAACAGAGTATATGACTGAGCTTGTGTGTGCTGACCATGGCAGGAGCTTAGTTATGCCAGAGGGAAAGAATTTCCAAGGACAGCAGCAGTTCATAAAAACATGGTGTATAGACCATGTCTAAGAGACTTCAAACCTGGTGGGAAGCCCCAAAAGGTAATCAGGAGCCTTTAAATGTGGAAATAGGTATGACAGATGTATGAAGATATTTTTCTCCTCATTAACAAGTCAGCTAACTCTGGCAAGAGTTAGAGGATGAGGGAAACTTGGCAAAGACAGGTCACAGGCACTTTAAATAATTATCAGGCTTCTCCAGTGCTTTGCAGGGCACAATAAATTGCAGCAACTTCAGCTACTGGGTAGTTCAGTGTTACTGACTAAAGACCATTTCTCGAGTGAGACAACCAGGAGCCAGTTAACTGTTACCTGACATGAATGAAAGTGTAGTTCCCTGGGTTTTGTTACCAGTTTCCTGAGAGTAGGGTAGGTGTATTAAATCTCCTTCCTGGAAAGTCTGGCTGTAGCTGGGAACTGTGTTTTGGGTTTATGTGGAGAAGCAACTTCTTACTGGCAGGGCAAATATCTCTTACAGTGATGAATGTATGGTTCAGTCAAATCAAATGCTTAAATTTCCTTATCCCTTGGGATCCATACAGCTACTTTTTGATTACATAGCTGACATATGCCATTTTACATCAAGAAGTGTGATATGGTGAGCAAATCCACGCAATGTAATTATATCACTCCAGAAAATTAATTTCAAAGGTGGGAGATACACTTCGAAATTACACATGGGGGCCCACTAAGGTACTGTTGTGAGTCTTGTTTAGCAAAGTAGCAGCCTCCCAGTTTGATTGCCTAATTGGATAAGTACTCTTTGGTGGAGGTAACACAACTGACAACAGGAAGCTTAATATCACGGAAAAATTGCGGAGAAAAAGGACTAGGTTTAATCTTTGACATAGGATTAAAAATGCATGGTTCACATTAGACCATTGTGCAGAGCATGCACTGAAACAAGTTGTTGGTGAAGTAGCTGTATTCAGCTTAGACTCAGTTCTGTACACAAAATGGCTTTCATAAAAGACAATTAAAATGTAATAATGAGTGAGGAATTTAAGAGTAAGGTTCTCAAAAATCTTTTTTTTTTTTTGGAAGGGGGGCAAAAGAAAAAGTTTAGGACTGATAATACAAGCTGATAAAATTTGTGAATTTGTGATTCAAATTAAAACTGTGACCTGAGTCTTCTGCTTAGCAATTCACTGTTAGGTAAAATGTGAATGGACCATCTGTGTAACCCACTGCAAGTACAAAACTGGGCCTATAAACTCGTTGTGTTACTCTTTGATTGTTTAATCTGATACTGGACTAAAACTTATTATTATATGAAGCAGAAATATTGTCTATAGCTCATAGTGGAAAAGCAATTCACACGCCTTAGCCTTCTGTGGCACATACGGTGTACTGTGTGTTGCATTTCAAATGAACAGAGCATGTAATCTCCATTGACAAGAGAGAGACAAGCTGCTACAAGTAGGAGTCAGAAAGTTAAGAATGCAATGATCTGTTAACACAGAGTAGTAACAATACTTATTGAGTTTTCTTACCTGAGGTAATTAACCATTTGGAGCAATATTTTGACAGAAGTTCCCATTGTCTTTCACTGCATGCATGACTTTTGCTGAAAATGGAAGCAAAATTTAAATTGAGCACAGATCTTTTACTTTTTTTTTTTTTTAACATAGAACTTTTTTGACACTCATGTATGCACTGAAATCACCAAGTAGCAAAGAGTGTTTTTCACTCAGGGATTTGATCCCATCTCTGAAGAAGCCTTATTGTTTTGAAAACCTAAATAGAACTTGACCTCCAATGTAAGTCTGTAACAACCTACCTTACAAATTGCAATTAATTCCCCACACAAGCAATTGGATAAGCCAGAATGGGCTTGGGATAAGACAAAAACTTTGTAAAGAGTAAAAATATGCAAAATATTAACATTTTATTTTCTGAGGTCAAAATGGCTTACTAAGAATGAATGAGATGTAGGAGCATATAAGTGTGTGTGAACCTTTTCTAAACAATTTTTTTTTAGATTAAGGACTTAAAAGCAATACGGATAGGACTCTGAATCATTTACATAGTGCAAATATATTTTTAGGTTAATTCTACTTTTTTTTCTTCCTAGAAATTCATCAGTCATTCAACTTAATCATGCCAAAGCCCTCAATCTGGCATTTCCTTAACTTTTCCTTGTATTACATCCACCCTATCTCATTCATTTCATTAACTAAACAAAAATACTGTGGCAGAGGGTTTACTGGCAATGGTAAGGTGTGACTGTTTTGTTTTTTTACAAGATCTATGAGAGTCATGAATGTCACACTACGTACCATAAAAATAGAAGTATTTCCTTTTGACTGGCAAAAACTGCGTTCTTAATTAAACTTTTCTGCCTTTCAAATGCAAAGGAAAAGAACTTCCATTTTTACAGGCAGTTTGCTTGACTTTGGGCTTTTGATAGTGATGTTCCCAGCACACTGCTGCATTCCATAGGTGCCTGTAGTTATATTAAAGGGTATAGTATGGCACTGTATTTGTCTGAATTGTGTTTGAGTACAACTCAAACTCAAATAGACAACAAAACAGGAATAAGTATTTAAAAAATACTAGCCTGCCGAAAGCAAGCTTTTAACTAATCTCTCTTAACTGCCTACATCTTTTAGAAGTCTGATCTCTGTTCTGTGTGACCCAAGTACTTTGCTTTGGTTTGTAAGCTCTGTTCCTTACAGTGGGATTCTCAAATCCTAGTACTTACTCAAAAGGAAAGATGCTGTAGTTACTTAAGAGCAGTGGGCAGGACAAGTTCCAGACTGACTTCTTGTTTTGATGTATGTGTTTTCATTTTTTGTTTTTATGCACCTTTTAATTTTCATCCATATCTGTTTCTATCTGTGGAATGAAAACACTATTAAAGTTGTGGTTCAGAAACGCTGTAGGCTTTGCAGACTTAAATGTTTCTGGATAAACCTGCTACCAACCATGGTAAAAAATGGCTTTAATTTCTGTCTCACTCTTCTGTAGATGATGATCTTTATATTTTGTAAAAGAATTTATAGGAACAGAAAAAGCAGAATGAAAAGCGCTTGGGGACTGGGAAAGCATTACTGAGAGCAAATTCTTCAATAGTAAGATGGGAGTGAGTGGTTTGGCAATATCTCCTCTCTTGCTCCCTTCGTCCTCCTTCCTCTTGGGACACAGATCAGTGGGAAGTGCTATCTGTCAAACACTGTAGGACAGAGCATGCATCTGATGAATTCATCAGTCTTTCAGACCTTTACTTTGATAACGTATGCAGAAAACTCTCCAGAATGAGATAGCTTGGAACAAAGTCAGATAGTTTGTGGAATCATTACAAACTTCATAAATTAGCTGGTTTGTGTTTGGGTTTTTTTGTAAGTAGTGGCAGTGACAGGTTGCATGCTACATCTGATAAATTCCATGGACTGATTACCTTCACAACGCTTGAAAAAGGCTGCGTCAGAAGTATCAGCTGAAAAGGGACTTTGCTTGATTACCCATGTGGATCACAAAAATTGCAAAGAATGACTAATATAGAAACTCAGCAATGTGGTATGAAACAGAGGATTCTGCGAAGGTTTCTGAAAAGAGCTGAGTAATATTGATTCTGTTATTTTTAAAATGAGAATTGTGGGTTTTCGGTACGTTTGGGATTTTTTGATTTTTGGGGTTTGTTTGTTTGTTTTTTTTTTCACAATAAGCTTTGTTTCAGTAGCTTTGTGATTTCTTCTTAGGAAATATTGTGACTAGTAATATAAGTGCCAGGATCTAGTTCCTATGTGCTAATAGAGGGGCAATAATCACGGCTTAAAATACTATTGATGCATTGTGAAAAGCGACTAAAAAATGAAACGTATGGCGAACAGAAGATACATTTCCAGGGCAAACAGAAAAAACCCCACAGGTCCTGTTTCTTACTTTCCCCCCCCCCCATTCCTTTACAGCTTTAAACTGTATCACACACTCTGTTGGTTAATTACAATGATATTCCCATGCTTCAAGAGTAACCTTTCGCCTTTCACTATCGCTGAGAGAATCACATGTGCTAGAGTTTTAGAACAGTTAGCTCTCATTTCATAACAGAATACATTGTGGTTTGGACTGCATCTTGCTCATTTCCAAGGAGTTTCTAGATGAAAAGAGCTGCTGGGCAGTCAAACAGTAAACCTGATTTTTCCAGTTCTGAACCCATTCTGTACCAGTGGAGTTTGCAGTATAAATCACATTAAGGTGCAGTGAAGCTGGCTGGCAGCCATTTGCTCCAGAGACCTAGTAAAGAATTTGGGATGACTAAAAAAAAGCCCTATCTGTAGCAATTCTTCTCTGGTTATGCTCACTAGATCAGACAACAGGAGGATTCTACTGTATTTGACATGACGTCATTTTCGGACCATTTGAAAGCTTTACTTTCATGTTCCATCATAAAACTTATCTATGTGTATTTCAGCAAGACAGATAAAAATTACAGAGGAAAAGAGTAAAACTGACTAGACTCTATCTAGTAGGTATGCTGCCATACAATTATCATTTACACATATCCTGGTGGTGTATTTCTCAATAACTGGATTATACTCAAAATTTAAAAATCATTTAGGATGTTAAAAAGTGGTTAATTTTACCAGCTGCATAAAATACAGTCAATCTTCAGTGAAACATTTAGTTTTAGATGTAGAGCACAGTTCTGATCAGCTCCATAATTTACTATGTAGAGCTAGTTCTTTATAACTAATAATAACAAGGCTTTTTAGATTGAATTATGCCTTTCAACCAGAGAGTAACTGATAGTCATTTAGTGGCAAGAAATGGAATCTATAGCTTCTAAATCAGTGCCTCCAAGATGTATGCATTTATGGTGTCCTTCTAGTTAGCTAAACACAAATTTGAAATGATATACAATGAGATTTCAGCTTTTTTTTGGAAGATTAATGTAAAAGCAGGTAAGGAGAAGAATATCTTAGATTATTGAAAATGAAAATTTGTTTATTTTGGGGATTTTTAAGACTAATTAAAAATCAGCTTTCAGAAAGTGTATACTAAGTGTCTAAATGAACTAGTTAAGATTTAGCTTCACTGTACTTTATAACATGGGCTGTCTTTAATAAAGGAGTATGGGGAAATGCTAGTTCTAGCACTAGCCATGACTATACATAAAGTATATGCTGTCCCTACATTATTATTATTATGTGCTTTTTTATTCTGTTCTGCAGGATGTTTAACACTTTCATTACTTTTGACCAGATGCTGCTAATGATTCCTCATCTGTAGAAAGATTCCAGGCATGCAGAGAAAAGTTTATTAAGTCAAGGACTGAGATGAAGTTCCCTATTTCATTATCTATTTATCCCAGTTTTGAGACCATTTTTTCCTTCCAGTTGAACCCATTTTAGAAATGACCTCTTGTTTCTTCATCCTTTAATGGTTCTTGTATCCAAATATGATATCTACAGTATTTTCTTGTATTTATACATACAAAATAAGTGAGTGAAAAGTGATGAATTTATATTACATGTCTATAAAGTGATACAGTAACTTTTTATATTTTCAGTCTCCACCGACACAACCATGTAAATAATAAAATACTAGTAAATTGTCTACCTTTGATGCACTACTGCTAGTCTTGCTTTGGAATTATATAAGTAGAGAAGATAGTAAAAGAAACACTTTTTGCACTTAATTGCCTTTGCTGCACATGTCTTAGCATGTCCATTTAAAGCATTCAAATTCACATGTAATTATTTTACGGGTTTTCCTTTGAACTGAGGCATACTTGTTCTTGAACAGCCCTAGTACTTTGGGAACAAATTGCCATCTTAAAATACCTTTTTTTTTCTGTTTGTGTTTAAGAAAAGCTAATAAAACACATAGCATTATTCTTGTTATAACTTATTGCAAGAAAATATACTTATGATCTATCATTATATATACTGCAGTAGTATTCAGGTGTCACTTTATGCCTGACCTTTTTTAAGGGAAAAAAACCCTTCAAATCTGAAGACTACAGGAAAGGTTAATAGCTTTCTCCCCTGGGCAGTTTTTGTTTTACTGAATAATGACTTCACGTTCATATTCCAGACTTTCAGTTAAATACAGACGCCTAAAATTACCAAGTGCTTTAGTAAGGTGACTGTATAAAGCTTTAGAGGTGGCAATATTGTGCCCAACTCAGCAACACCTCTCAACACAAGTTTTGTGGAAGCGTTTACCTGAGAAACGAGGCGTCCTTCAGTGAGACAAGTCTGGCCAGGAGATGCAGCAGCTGTAGCAGTTTGCAGAGGGGTGGATTTGGGCATTGCTATGCTGAGCACAAAAGTGTGGATGTCCAAACTCATTGAAGCTACAGGTCTTGTAATCTCTAGTTTTCAAAATAAGATGTGAATATGGTGTTGTAACCTTATTGGGAGTACATTGGTTCTCACTTTTTAGGAACAGGTCTTGCCTTGAAACTGCTAGAAGACTGATGAGGTTAGACTTTTGTCTGCAGGCCTGTCTGATCTCTGAAAATGTAGAATCTGGCCCCTGGAAGTGGTTGCTGGACTCTTGAAGGATCCACCACCAAATGGTGCACAAGCCTTCTCCCTTGCACTGTTGGGAATGAGTGAGCAGATAGAAAGGTCAGACTGTAAGTGTCCAGGATAGGCTAGGCTAAACTAATCTGCTGGTGACTCTGCTACTGGCAAAATTAGAGGATTCAGTGATACGGGAGGACAAACTAATTGAATAGTAAATTTTGCCAACAAGAAGTAGGTCTTTCACAGTAAACACTAGAGTAGGTGGGTTCCTAAACTGTAAAGGACAATACCCAGATTGCAGGGTAAGATTGTGGTCAGTAGCTGGACTCAGTGAAAACTCTCTGCCTGCAATACACAATTATACTTCCACATCAAGGATGTTGAAAGCCCTGTCCTACTTTGTAAGAAATTCTGTATTTCCTTACTGTACTGCAATAGACTCAGGCTATCTGACATGTTAATTATACTTGTAAACATTTCTGCTTAAGCCTTTAAACCACAAGAAAAGATTGTAAGTAAAACTTGGTTTTCTTGGGTTTAGACAGGGATTTTTGTTGTATAACTCTCTGCAATTTTCTGTAATGTTAATATTTTGTAATTTTTAAACTACTATCTCTGGCTTCTTCTCACTTTTTTTTTTTTTTTTTTTTTTTTTTTTACTGGGCCTTTTTCAGAAGGCATTTCTTATGTCCTGTGATCCTGTCACGAAGGGCAACATTAATCTGAAATACTTTGAATGTCAATGCTGAAACACATTTCTCAGACATGCAGTGAGACACCAAAGAAAGGTGACATAACATTTGAGAGTCCCACGAGATCTGCTACCAAACCCCTATTAAAACTTATTTTCAAGGAAAAAACTACAGTGGTGTCCAGCCTGTGCTCAACTTGTCAGTTACCTACTAAAGTGCTGAAATATAATCCAGCCCTAAATGAGATATTGATGAGGGAGAATGATGATAGAATCGTGGAATGTCTTAGTCCGGAAGGAACCTCAGAGATTATCTAATCCAACCTCCCTGCCATGAGCAGGGATGCCCTTAACTAGCCCAGGTTGCTAAAGGCCTCACCCAGCCTGGCCTTGGACATCTCCAGGGAGGGGTCATCCAGAACCTCTCTGGGCAATCTATTCTGGAGTCTTGCCACTGAAGAATTTCTTCCTAAGATCCAATCTAAACCTATTCTCCTTCAATTTAAATCCATTTCCCCCTGTCCTATAGCTACACACTCTTGTAAAAAGTCCCTCTCCAGCCTTCTTGTAGGTTCCCTTCAGATACTGGAAGGCATCTATTAGGTTGCCTTGGAGTCTTCTCTTCTCCGAGCTGAACAATCCCAGCGCCTGCAGCCTGTCCTTGTAGCAGAGGTGCTCCAGCCCCTGGATCACCTTTGAGGCCCTGATGATGCTGTGAACAAATAAGCTATGCACAGATATGAAGCATTTTTCAAGTCTGCTGATGTAGGTCACCCTTGCAACACAAAGCAAAACATATTTAGACACTTCACGTTCCCTTTACATACATAACTACCTCTTTAAAGTGCAAGAAATCCGACTGCGTTTTCATCATTACAATCCATGTTAAAATTTTAAGTCAGGTGGATAAAGAGCCAGAAGCCATCTGCTACCCTGAAATTGCCTTGTGAACAGTAATGATAATCTTAGTAGTGCTGAAGAAGTAATTTTACCAGTTTATGTGCACCTGTCATCCTCTATGTATCTTTCAGAGAGCAGTTGACCACAGTCTTGCTTCCTGGTTTAGTTAAGTATACTTCTCAACAGGTTCTGTTAAGCATAAGACGTAGAAATATTCTCTCTTCAAGCAGAGTTTCTGAAAGCTCAATTTAAAAATACCTAATTCTGAAAAGTTTTAATGTTATTTCAAATTTATTCCACTGTAAGCAGTTCCTGGCTTTCAAAAAACTGATTCTAGAGTGAAGACGAGAGTATGAGCAACTATAATGGATAATGTGATAATGGATAGCACATGTGGCAATTATACCAGACTCCGTAACTCACATGCTGGAATGCATTTCAGTATTAGCTTCACTGTTTTGATACTCAGAATTGGGTCTCCACCAGATTCACTGAGTTAGGAAAACCTAGTTCCTTAATGAAAACAAGTAGGCCCTGAGGGTTTGAAGTTCTCCGTGAATCAATAGGTTCTCTTGTCTCCACTTTTTCCTAACCAGTGCCTTTCGCTTTAATATCTTGCCTCTCCGAGGTCCTCTTCTTTTTATAGCACAAGGCAGTAGTCTAGAAAGACTACATTTTAACAGTTAATTATTGTTGTCCAAAGTTATTCTTATCACATTCTGCTCTTTTCTGTGAAGAGAGAATTTATATGCACCTGTATGTTTATCAGCAGCAATCCATCTACTAAGGTTACTCCATCATTTTTGTGATAGTCTTATCCACAACAGTATGAGAGTAAGGCAGATCATTTTAAGTCATGACAGTGGCTTCCTATATAAGGTCTATATTTCACTTTAAATTTGTTGAAAGTTTAAGCAAAATGTGTGAAGTATGCTCGTGATCAGCAATATTAGTATGTCTGAATCTTGATCTTTTAGAGATATAGCTCCCTTCATAATGTCCACTGTCTTCTAGGCCCACTGTGATGTTCTCATCTGCTCATGGAACTATAGAGGCTAATTGTAGACAGTGTTGCTTCTGGGGTTGTTTGTCAGTGTAAGTGAAGGAGGCAAGTATCCCGTGGATAAGTACTCAGTCTTACTAAAGACTGCATCTTAATGAATTTTCAACAGGTTACAGCTTAAGAATGCATCAACAATTCTGAGTGACATGATTTCTAGATTTGTGAGACTGGCCAGACGCAGTCTGTGCTTGGTCTTAGTTTATGACTAAAGACCTTCGTAGGCTAAGCAGAGTGTGACCCTTTGGTTTTGCAGAGTTTTCGGAGAACAGTGGCCAAAATGTATCCTGCCAATGTTACATATTAGTACTTCATTGAGTTATTTCATCTTTGCAGTACGGTCCATCACAATTTAAGCATCTTGGTTTTATGTCTGAATAATTACCATCAAGATAGAGGCTTCTTGTCAAATCCAAATGTAAACACAATCTAAAAATAACATTTATGGAAAATAAACAAAGGATGTAAAGAAGTAAGCAGTCATTTTCAAGTGCTAAAGCAGAGTTGAGACTAAACCTTTTATGCTGTGATGATACAATGGTAAATAACGTGTGCAATAGCACAAGTATCTTTCACTAGTTGTAATTCTTGTTTCGTCACATGTAATGTCACCACAAGTCCCACTGTGCTCATTGTGTGTTCACACCATTCCTGTATTTCATATCATCTATGCAAAGTGTGGAGAGCCGAGGCAGGCTGGTGGTGGTATGTGTCACTTCGTCTGCATAACGTAGATTAAGAACACCTCTTTACTGATAACCTGTTCAGGCTTATTTGCAGCAGATATTGATCAAGAGAGTGCTTGTATTAATGGCCACAGTTATTGTAACAAACTGTGGGCTTCCTTGCTTGCCAGCCAGGAAGGTATAAAAGCAGAAAGAAGCATTCATGTGCTTCAGAAGTAGGCTTTTTGAGAACACAGAAACAGACTCTCTTGAATCTTAGAGCCTTGTTTTGCATTTTCCTCAACTTAGCAACCATTGGTAAGATGAAATGCTGTAATTTCTGAGATTGAATTGTAGATCACATTGTACTGCTGCAATTTTTTCAGCGTCCTCATTCTGGAACATGTTTGTTAAGGGCTATTTAAAAAAAAAAATCATTGTTTTTTATTAATCCGATTTTAATACAATTTTCATCCAAGTAACTGAAATATTTAAACACAGAGAACTATCCCAATACCTAGGATTACTGTTGCAACTATTCTTCCTTTCAGTCCTGCACCCCTTTCCCCTATGCTAATTCCAAATATGCCTAGCATAAACTTAAAGTGTTCAGCTTCAGTGAGAAGTGTTAGAAAGTTGGCTGATTTTAACATTTCTGGGTCTAGAGTGTGACACTTAAGTGTTCAGAGCATCCTAAATAGAAGTGATGTGTTATTCATCTAAGCTATTGGAGAGTCTCACCTTTCAGGGTTAGGACAGTAGAATCACAGAAGTAGCGTAACACAATAAAGCGTATTTAACAAGCATTCTGTTTTCAAAAACAGTAGTGGCAGATAGAAGAATAATGATCTTCTTGACTGCAGAGTTGGTAAACTTAATGTGGTCCTTGAATTAAAATACTTTGTGATGCCATTTTCATTGTCCTTGGACAAATTCGATGTTGTGTACTTTTAAAACACCAAAAGCATAGAATTCCTCCTGTATATGGTTACCAGCCATTTATTTTTTCAACTATGTCTTCTTGAAGAAAAAGATATATACATTTTGAGATAAAGTACAATTTCAGGGGGGATATAAAAGTCTACTAAAATATGTAAGCTGGTAATAAAGGAAGATATATAGCCAACAGGGAGATTGGGCCCAGTCAGCGTGGATCCATGAAGGGGAGATCCTGCTTGACAAATCTCATCTCATTCTATAACAGGGTGACCTGCTTAGTGGATGAGGGAAAGGCTGTCAATGTAGTGTACCTGGACTTCAGTAAGGCCTTTGACACTGTCCCCCACAATATCCTTATGGCCAAGTTGGCTGCCCATGGCTTGGACGGGCACATGCTCTGCTGGGTGAAACACTGGCTGGATGGCCGGGCCCAAAGAGTTGTGGTCAATGGAGTTAAATCCAGTTGGAGGCAAGTCACGAGTGGTGTCCCTCAGGGCTCGGTGCTGGGGCCACTCCTGTTTAACATCTTCATCAATGATCTAGATGAGGGGATTGAGTACATCCTCAGCAAGTTTGCAGATGACACCAAGCTGGGAGGGAGTGTCAGTCTGCTGGAGGGTAGCAAGGCTCTACAGAGGGACCTGGTGGATTGATGGGCCCAGGCCAACTGCAGGCATTTCAACAGAGCCAAGTGTAGGGTCCTGCATTTTGGTCACGGCAACCCCATGCAATGCTACAGGGTTGGGGAAGGGTGGCTGGAAGGCCGTCTGGTGGAAAAGGAACTGAGCGTTCTAATAGACAGCCAGCTGAATATGAGCCAGCAGTGTGCCCAGGTGGCCAAGAAGGCCAACAGCATCCTGGCTTGTATTAGAAATTGTGTGACCAGCAGAAGTAGGGAGGTGATTGTCCCCCTGTACTCAGCACTGGTGAGGCCGCACCTTGAGTATTGTATTCAGTTTTGGGCACCTCAGCATAGGAGAGATATCAAGGTATTGGAGTGACTGCAGAAGAGGGCAACAAAGCTGGTGAAGGGCCTGGGGAATAGATCTTACGTGCAGCAATTGAGGGAGCTGGGACTGTTCAGTTTGGCGAAGAGGAGGCTGAGGGGGGACCTCATCATGCTCTACAGTTACGTGAAAGGACATTGTAGAGAGGTTGGTGCTGGTCTCTTCTCACAGGTCATTAGGGACAGAACCAGGAGGAATGGGTTCAAGTTGCAACAGGGCAAGTTTAGAGTGGACATTAGGAAGAAATTCTTCACGGTAAGAGTGGTCAGACACTGGAATAGACTGCCTAGGGAGGTGGTTGAGTCGCCATCCCTAGATGTGTTTAAGTGTCGCTTAGATGTGGTATTGGGTGATAAGGTTCAAGGTGAACTTGTAGTGTAGGGTTAATGGTTGGACTCGATGATGCCAAGGGTCTTTTCCAACATGAATTGTTCTATGATTCTATGATTCTATGTGGTGTTAGTGGTGATGGTGTTTTTATTGTTTAAGATCTTTGAATCACAATGGAAATGAGAGTCCATTCTTATCTCTAACAGAGATTTTCCATGTAGCTTAGGTTTCTTTGTCTTTCACTTTGTTCTGGCATTTATCCTTCTGAAAATCAGGTTGGTACTTAAAAAAGGGCTTGGCTTTCTGACCTCTACTGTCTGTACGTACCGTAGAAAGCACAACAGAATCCTGAGTGTATGAGAAGGTCACCATTTTCATGTAGTAATTCTCAAACTTGGAAATGAAAGAAAATGAAAGAAAAACACTTTAAAACCCGCAGTAGAACTCAGAAGAATTTGTACTGAGAGAATGAAAAGCCAATGGTTTCATCAGTTATGAATCACCCTTAAAACTGAATTGTCTTAACAAAAAAATGTACATCATGTATATACCCAGTGACAACACATTTGAGATTTTAGTTTTTCTTTTTTTGTGTGTGTGTGCTGTTTTTGGCTGATTAGTTTGTGTGACATCCTGATTGTGTGAATATTTATGAAAAAATCCTTGACAATAAGTGAGAGTAGACTTTCAGTCAGGGTGCCATCTCACTAGCACACAGGTATCTTAAGACTAGTGAGAACAACAATCCATCAAACCAGGAGTTTTAACATCTAACATTAGGCAATAATGAGGCATGCACTGCAAGCATACAATGCTATTTTTCACTCTAAGGCTTCTAGCATTTTATGGCTATGGATGTCCATGTCCCTTACTGGCGAATCACGGGTATGATTAACAGTTATTTGAATCTGTCTGTGTGTTTGACATACATAGCATCTCTGCAGTCATGATATCAGCATTTAAGGGTAAAGGTAAAGTAAAAGCAAAATATCTATTCTTTTCTTGAGAATAGATGATAGCTGTTGTCAGTCTTCAGTGTGTAATTTCCCTTTCAAGCTTCCAAAACGCATTAGAAACTCATAAAATCATTCCTAGAAGCTTCAGCTGCCCTGTAGCCAGCCTGCCCACCTCATCCTCCAAAATAATCAGCAAAGGAAGCACTCCCCAAAACTTGAACTCACAGAGCAGCTTACACATGGCTCATGCAGAGGAATCAGACCGAAATTGTGGTGGGTTGTTTATTACAAGTAGTTGTTTATGGTTTGTTCCACATAAGGTGGTTGAAGAAAATCAGGGACATTCACAGGAACTGAAGGCTGAAGGGAAAAAGTGAGCTAAATTCTCCTACACAGCCACACTGGGAGCAGTGGCTTAGGGCTTCTTGCTTGCTGTGCCTGCAAGCGTTGGTGTGTGGGAATGGTATGTGACAGTACTGGCAGAAGTGGATGAGACCTGTAAGATGAGAAGATTGAATGATGGTAAAGTCATTGTCAACCCAAGCCACTAAGGGTTTTTAATTCTACCCAAACACCACAGATACTTGGTTGTGTGGCTAACCTAGAGGAATTTGATACTGAAACCAGAAGATTAATTTTAAAATTACCTTTACTTAAATCTTCCTGAAATTTCAGGGCTGTGGTCTTATTATGTTCCTTCCTTATTATTGTGTTATAGTTACACTTCAGTTGTAAGCATACCCACACAAATTTGCACTTAATCAGCAAGGATAGTATCAAAGGTATGTTAACACAAAGTAAAGTAAGTGCTGGCAAGATGCCCAGTGTGGCAGTTTTGCTATCACTGGCAATATAGACCTAGGCTGGGCTGGGTTCAGAATAGGACATTTTACAATAAAAGTGGCAATCTTGTTGGGACTGGCCACAAAGATGCGGAAATGGAATTTACATACATACATTTTTGTCTGCTTTTTTGGAAGTGCTTTGAAGTTCCAGAAAGTGAAACCACAGTTTAGATAGCATCTTCTGTACAAATAGCATGACCTGTGCATGGTCATATATGACACTGTAGTTTAGGCTTTTAAGACAGCACAAGTTCATAAAGCTTAAGACTGTAGAGTGGTCTTTTACATACAATATGAATATATTGGGAAGCATAATTAAGATTGTAGGAGTCTTAGCTTTTGTCCATCTCTGATGCTTGAAAGCTTGATAGCATAATTTTAATTTTTTTTTATGTTTTATGGGGGTTTTATGTTTTTATGGTTTTTTACGTGGTATAGATGGAACACTGGTAGTCTCCATGCAGTCCTCCCAGGAAGGATAGTAAAATGAGGCTGTGGTTTATAAAAATGGTAATGACTTCATTGCAAGGCATGTGGAGAGGAAGGAAGAATTAATGATTACATCATCTGGTAGTGATAATGCAGAATTAGTGAAAAGAATTATTATTTAAGGCATTATAATAGAAAATGTTAGAAAATATTTCTGATTCTATGTGAATTTTAATTTGGTTTTAGTTTATATGGATATATTTTTTAGTGATCCCAAGGGCAGGATAGACACAAATATTCAAAGCTTTCAAATTTTTCTTCTTTTTATACAAGAAAGATACCATCTGATCTGGGTAATGATATTTTTTAAGCAGTATGTACAGTGTGTAGTCATGATACTGCAAAAAGTAAGGAGGTAATTTGTCTTCCTGAAATATAGCAGTATTGCCAGTTATCATGATTTTTGTCACAATTCTCTTGGGATTTGGTGTATGGTTGTAATTTGTTTTTTTTTTTTAAGCTCCCCCTTGTGGAAGTGTGTGAATGTGAGAATGGAAAAAAAATTAGTTTCCAGTTGTTCTGATTATGGAGGAAATACTGAATATCTGAATTTCAGTGATTTCAGTGAAGGTGGGCAAGTAGAAAAGAATTTTGTAATAATTTTACATTATCACTCCTGGAGACCTGGAATGTTATTTTGGAAGAGTTGGGGTGACCAGTACTGAGATATGTTTTTTTTGCATCTGTCTACACTGGAAATTGAACAGGATGCTTCTACTAACATTGACTTTTGTATGAAGCATCACAGAGCTTTCTAAGTGTAAAATGTGTGGGCTGATCTCTGCTACATTTCATAGGCAGGATGGGCAACAGTCATAGGAAAGATATAGTGTTGAGGGGTTTTTGCACGAAATAGACATTGAGGTAGAATACTTGGAATGTCTGGTGGATATCTAGAGACTGCATTTAAGTGTTTTTGAAAACTTCATGGCTATTCCATCTTGTTTAACTAGACTACTGCTGTAATGACTGACAATGCATGGAAGAGTGCTAGAGGCAGAGCTCCAGACAGAGTTAGGTCTTGTTGTTAAAAGTATAGGTCACACAAGGCAATTCCTTCTCATCGGGCACTTCCTCTTCTTTCTCCATCAATTCTGCAACAGTTGTGAGAGATAAAAACAGACTACTGTAATACATTTCTAAAATATTTAGATAAAATAATATAGAGACCTGTCATTCAGTTACTCACACTTATGGTCCGATGGACAAAACCTTTTAGCTCTAGAGTGCAGCCATGGGGTAATATTGGTATAAAGCATGATTGGGTGTTCTCAGATCCTTGTGTCAATGGAGAATTTTCTTTGATATTGCAAGTACTATAGAGTTCAATGCATGGCCCAGCCAGTGGAGTCACTGCTGAGCTGATGCTTTGGTCTTGTTTCTGCCTGACTTGCAGGAAAGTGAAAAGAACCTTTGCTTCTAAATGTCTTTTTTCAACTGCTCGTCACCAGAAAGCACCATGTTTTTTCATTTTGAATGTCCATCGTTATACCTGTTTGGGTGGTTTTGAACAGTATATGTGGTCCTCTCATTTTTTCTTGTGCGAAAATGTAGATTCATTAAAACTAAAACAAGAAAACCTCAGTTTCTATAATTTTTTTTACAAAGTTCAAAACGTCGTTCAAAATTTTCAGAACAAACATGATTGTTCTGTTTTACAACAGCCTTTTGTTTTGGAATGTTTTGTAAGTACAGTTTTGTAACTGTACTTATAAACCCCCCCAAACTAAAATCAAAAATAAAATCACATATTTTGAAATTGTACTAATGAAAAATTCGAACCTCTGCCTTATTTTTAGAAATCATTCACTGTTACGTACTTAGGTAATATGTTGTAATAATCAATTAGATTTGCCAAATAATAATGATTATTCTCTGTTAATTTCCCATGAAATTGGGAATTTTTTGAATTTCATAATGGCCAGGCTTCTGCTTGGGGGTATTAGATGTTGTTATGATTTTGTTTGTCAGTTTAGGAAGCTATCTACTATTGAAACTTAGGCAAACATTTATAATTGAATTTAAACCGTGTATTTCATTTATTAAAATGAGTTTCTGAGAGCATTTGTCATGAGGCAAAATGTTTCCTTAATTCCTCATACTATTTTTGCAATTTGCTCAGAGCCTTTTTCAAATTTTTAATACCTATTTTGAAGAACAGATGCCAAAACTGAGTTAAGTGATCTCATCAGTGCTCTAAATGTGGGACATTACAGGAAACACATCTAAACTGCTAAGACATTCTCTGACAGAGGAAGGTGGAACTGGTATTTCTAGTACTTTCAGAATGGAAAGGAGCATGTATGTATGCAAACAGCTTGGTTAACAATTCACAAATAATACAAATAGTGATAACATCACATATATAAGGTCACTTAACTAGAGAACAAAATCCAGCTGCTTATGGATTTAAGGAACTTACTGTCTGGTAGGTAAAATATGCATAAGTTGGGCAGCTTTAAAAAAATATGTTAGCTTTAGTACTTGCAGTACTTTTTTCTATAGCTTGGTTTAACCAAAGGTATCAGCAGTGAAAACATAGATGGCTGTTGAAAAATGTTGCTATTCTCAAATCAGCTCCAATGGTAAAGTCAGAGAATGCCTTGCTGTCAGTGGACAGAGACCCAGTATGAGTGGTGGAACCAACACCGCTGAGTAAAAATCAGACGACTATACTGTGCCTGACAGAGACTGAGAAAGTAAAGACATAGTTTCTCTTGCAATGGTGCCATTAGGCAAAGGTATACATTTTAAAAGTTGTCTGTTGAATTGTACAGAAAATGTGTCTTTGGATTTAACTCTTTCACAGTGCTTGTAATCAGAGATAAGCTTGGGAGGACTTTCCTACACAGAAGACATGGCTGGCAGGCACCCTTCTGGGAGTCGTATGTGTGTGTAGATGGCAGTATACTGTGGGAGGATGGAAGCTGCTGATACTGAATAATCTGGCTGAAAAAATATTTCTTACCCCAGCTGTTTGAGGTGGTATTGCAGCATGAGACATAAAAATATGCGGTTTATCTGAAACTTCTTGCATCAAAGACAATAGCCAGATTTCCACACATTTGCTTGACATAAAATTGCCCTCTGAGTAGAAAATTTCTGTTAATTTGTTAAGGAAGAAGTATTAATTCTTACATATTTTTATACTGAAGTTGATAAAGTCATATCTCAGCAAATGGGATAAATGGTGATAAATGGCTAAGATGATATATGCCTAGCCAATTCGTGATACATGCCTTGGATAAAAGAAGGAACTGGAGACTGGTTTCTTACTTTTTGCACAAACAACGTTTACCTGATAATGTACTGACCTGTGCCAAACTTAAACATCCAAAGAAATTGTAAGCGTGCTCTGAAAAGCTTTCCTTTAAAGTGTTTTTCTTTTTCTTTGAAATTTCAATGGACTTGACCAATCCTGCTTAGATACCTTGAAAGACACTATAGTTTTGCACACAAATATGTTAATATTTTGTTCTAGTTCTGTTCTGTGAAAAATAGAATCTATGTACTAAAATCAATTGTTTACTCTCACTTGAATTCTTTCTCATGGGAGGAGGGGAGAAAAAATAATAATAATAGCGTTGGCAATACATTCATGACAGAAATAGCTTGAATAGGATACTATGCTACCAACTATGTCTGTGACTTACTGCTGTCATTTTGATGACAATGTTGTGTGATATGCTCACCAAGCCTATTTAGAAGAACCAAGAAATAACAGTGTTGTGACAGCTACAGGAGGATCTCTCAAAGGAGGAAGTGGAGGAGCTTCCCTTGACTGTCACTCTTGCCTCCCCTTCAGGGAAAGGAAACTCAGCGTTGCTTTGCTATATCCTACTGAAGAATATAGTTCAAGTCTAAAATTTCCCACATTTTTCTATCTATATCACTTCATTATGTTTTCCATAATGTATTATTTGAAGGATCAGGTATGCAACTGACAGAAGGAGATTTCTCTGCATAATTTTATATTCTGCTTGTACGCAGGCATAGGGCACACGATGGATTTTTATTTTTTTTTAAAAAAAGGACAAATTTTAAATCACATGCTTTTTAGACCAATGAGCAGAGGAACTAAATCTGTTGTGATGGCACTTTGACTCCAGGACTGTCTTCACACTGATTTGCAAGATATTCTGAGCAGTTCTATCATCTATTCAGTGTACCTAAGAAATGGAAATCAATGAGCTGATGTCTTAATGAAGAAATACATCTCACATTCTTCAAGGAAAAAATAAGGAATGAAATAATGTGTAAGAGTATTGTTTCTATTTCATCTACAATTAAGATCTACAATTGAACCCCGTCCTCTTTCTTCTCCAGTTAGTTTTAAATCCTGCTGAAATGCTGGCTGAGATGTACACTTGTGTTTTTTCAGGGTGGGCTGTGTGTGTATGTTAATTCTATTTTTCTCAAAAGTATGTTAAAAACAGCTTTGAAACCCTCTAATTTTGAGGCAGGCCGAAATATAAGTGGATAGAAATATGGAGAACAACATATTTCTTCTTCATATGAATGATAGCAAGTCAGTTTAAAGAAAAATATATGTGCAAAGTGAGAGAATCTTCTTTTCAGAACTTCTGCCTGAACTGTCTCTAGCACAGTGAAATTAGACAAATTAAAGTCTCAGAGGGCACATAATTCTTAGTGAACCTAGAGGAGTATTTTTGGCAAAGTATTTGTCTCACTGTGGAAAACAGTATTCAGCCTCTGTGGCTGGATGATGAGTGTTCTTCTCCAAATAAGTAAAAGGACAAGATGGCATGCTCAGTCATCAACTTCTTTTCTCAAGAAGTGAAACTTCCAGACTTTCCATTAAAAACGCTAAGACTATCTGAATGAAAAATGTGAAAATGACTGAATTTGTAATCCATTATAGGGGAGAAAATTACTATTGCTATGAAAAGATATTTTAAATGAAATTAAATGACAGCAAAGCAGTATATTAAGCGATACACTACTCTCAGAAGGGGTCTACCAGTGAATAATAAGTACTATGTCAACATGACCATTTTGGACCATATAGGCACAATAGTAGAGAAAAAACATACAGCAGCATTTCATAGTCAATCATTTACAAGTCCTTTGTTTTTAGTAATTTCATTTTGTTTTGCCATATGCATATGTCTTCTCTGACACTAGGTGTCCAGAAAGAGGAAGATTTAGAACACTGATTTATGGAAGTTCTTTTATATATTTTTTTTTAAAAAAAATCTTTCCAGTCATAGTTCAAAGAATTTCACCTGATTTGTCCAAAAGTTTCACTCTTTCATGTGGAAATACACAATAATTTTAAAGGGTAAAAATAAACACTGCTAATACTTATCTTCGTAAAGGAGAAACAGCTTAATTGTATGTTGGCTACCTGCTCACTCGAACAACTGTAAATATACTCACCTTTCCAATGAGGTTTTGCCCTTTGTGTCTTGACACCTAGTCCCTTACATAGCAAAAAATTGCCCTGAAAAGTCATTTGATTCTTAATGAAAATCTGTATTTTTTTTACACATAATAGCTGTAAATTTAGCTGAAATTTTGAATAAATGAAAATGTTACAAGGCTATGGATTAATACCATGTGATTTCCCAGGATAATGAGTTCAGCAAATGCTTGATGAGGAAATGAAGAGTTAGGTATACGAGCACATAACTTCAACTCTGTTTTCTTGGAACTGGCAGAAGCCACTGGAAATTATCTGTAAGTGCTCCTGTTGCATTCATTATGTTCTTCTTGTGTCCTCCTACTGTAACTATGTTTTTCCAAAGTGAGAAACATGCTGTGGTGCAATCTGTAGTCCCAACTTGGAAGCCACTTGTGCTTTCAGTTGTCCAACAATTGCAAAGTGTTCCTGTAGGGGATACCTCTACGTCCTCGTTCTGTCTGACCACTCTCCATGTCCAGGCAAACATGCAGATTGTTCTCAGTAAGTCTAAGGCATCTGCTAATGTTTATCTGAAGGCATTAGCAGTATATTTTCTCAAAACAGTGTATAGCATTTTTATATACCTACTCTCCTCACATCCGGCATAAGCATACAACCTTGTGGCAATTCCATATCTTTTTGCGTGCCTGGTTTTGCAGGTTTTTCTAAGGAATACTATTTGTATGAAGAATGTTAGATTGTGGTTTCATACCCTGCTGACAGATTTGGTTTGGGAGGCACATGGAATAATGAAAGAGAAAAGCTCTTGTGGTGATATAAGGTGATCTGAAATGCATGACTCTCCCTTAATTTTGAGAATGATCAAGTTAAACATAGACAACTTAAAATACTAGGCATACTTCTCCACAGTGCAGCTGCAAATAATGTTTCATTTTATAAACAGGAGTGTCTTAAAGTGAAATAGAAAATATTTTCAGGGAGCTACCTCATTATCTTAATTCTGTTTTTGTTTTCCAGCTGTGTGAGAGAGCACTATTTGGAAGGGAACCTCTGGCAAAGGTGGATGCTTTTATTAACCACAGTGTCTGTTCTCCTTCTGACCTCTTCCAACTTGTATCCCTGAGAGCTTTTTATCCCTGAGAGCTGTGGTGTGCCTAAAGATGTCGCTTAACACTTCCTCAACACTGTGTGCTTGAGGTGTGTGACCATCATAGTACTTCTTAGCTCTCCATTCAGATGTTCCCTGCGCGTTCTCTCTGATGGTTGACAGGGGACAAAAGTTAAATGTAGCCATATACACATAGAGGGGGAAAAGTGAAGGAGTTCAGGAAAGCTAAACTCCTTTTGTCATTGCTTCTAATAATTATAAGGAGTAAAGTGGCGACATATTTCTTCAAAATGTACATAATTAAGCCATAGGAAGGAAAAGATTCAAAGAGCTTAGATCATAGCTGAGATGAAAATAGCCTTATATTCCGTCTGCTCTTATACTCTCTCTTAATTGACTGCGCTGGCCATGGTGGAGGTGGGGTGCTGCTGGAAAGTTCAGTTTATTGAAATCAATGCAAATGTTCTACCTCATGGATCAATTTTAAATTAGCATAATCATAACCAGAAAACATTTCCTGTAGCAATATTGGTCTTGCCTGACTGAGCCTTACATGAATATTCTAAAATTATATCTTAGATTGTACACAGCACCTGTTTTTGAAAACAATCTAGAATCACTAGGGAGAAAACTCATTTAAATGAAACATTGGTATTTATCAAAGTTGACTATATATTAATTTTTGAAGAACAAATTGTGTACAGATGTTCATCCGTACACAAATAAATTAAAAAACAAAACAAAACAAGTCAAGTAAACCCAAAGAAGGTTTGCCTGTACATCTGTGGTGTTTGTGGTGTTTTGCTTTTATGAATAAGTGAGGGAAGAATGTTTGCATCTCATAATTTTTTTTGCAAGAAAAACTCCAGCAGGAGAAATTACAGATGTAACTGGTAGTCTTAAGTTTCTAACAAATTACTCTGCCAGTCCCATGTGAGCTTTGTAATTGAAAATCTCTCTTGTGCTGAAATTTAATGGAGGTGCCTGTGCTTTAGTTGTTTGGATTATTTGCTTGTCTTGGAATCAAAAGTATTCTCTTTTTCATTTTCATTTTGCATTTCTTTACTTCTTCCCTTCATTTTGAGGATCACAACTTTAAATATCTTCTTTCAATGGATTTTGTCTGTGTGCCACTCTTCCATTACTCCAAATACATAGTCTTCACTCTTGCATTTCTATGTTACTGTCAAATACAATTAAATGGACCAAGACACCTACCTGGAAGAATTTGACTAGCAAACTCTAGACTATATTAACATGAAGGAAACAGTAGTCTAAATGGAATAATCCCAGTTTAAGTAAAGTTTGAGCATTCCTGGCAGAAATAGAGGCAGGGGAAAGAAAGATATCTCACTGCTCTACAGAGCAATCTCAGCTGTCTGAATCTCTTGATATTTTAAATCTCTCTCCTATCCTGCCTTGCACATTCCACCATGGAAATCTTCTTTAGCAGCTAAATACCTAGATTAGGAGTTTGTGCAGTGGCTGCAGCCCTGCTTGTAAATCTCTGTCTGATATTTGAGCCCACGTACGCTGCTGTTTCCGTGCTGACTGTTCATTTGCCATTTTATTCACTGCTATTAAGAAAGATAGCATGTGTCTGCTGCTGCTTCTGCAACATATAAAGGACTGAACAGAAACACTGATTTCCTTGGATTGTGCTGGCTTCCAGACTCCTCCACATATAGGTAGAGAGAAGGCCTCTCCCCCTACGTCTTTGTTGTAAACTCCATGATCCCTGTGTGGATCCTGAGAGGTTTCAACTGATGTTAAAGAAATTATTAAAAGTGTAACTGTGAAAGATTAATATGGAAGTAAAATTTAGAGGAACAGTTAAAGCTGATACTTCAAATGTGTGCAACTGAGGAGTACAGAGACATACCACTGGCGTAATATTTGATATCAATGTGGATCTCTCCTTGTAGTTGAAAGGAGCCGATATTAAAAGTTCACTAAACATGAGAAGCTATTCTGGTCCAAGAATGTTTTTTGTGTGTGCCTTTGTATAGTGAATTGTTCAAGTGCCTTCAGTGATAAGAAGTCTGGTGTAAAATTTTAAAAAATGCCATTTTATAGAGCATCTCTACAAGATACTGAGTTTCAAAGTTAATCTCAACAACACTTAATTGTTAGTAATAAAGGTTTTGTCTGCCTGGTTGTTGACTTCAGTAACATTTGTGCAGTGGTACTACCTGGAATGTCATTATTTGTCCTCTAAGGGAAAATGAGCAAATTGCTTTCTTTCAGGATAGGAAAGAAGCAAGAGCCTATTTCGTTTCCTCGTTTTCAAGGCTAATGGGAGTAAACAGTAGTAAACAGACATTTGTATGTTAGCTCAGGAGAGCTGGCAATGAGAGGTATCAACTACATGTTAATATAACATTTGCCCAAAAAAGAGAAATACCTTGTTTCTTTGCTACACTGTGCTGAAGTACAGGGTTAATGTCTGATCTGTGGTAAAGAATATTTTAATAGGAAAGTTTTCAATAGTGGTATTACTGTAGAACTGTTGGGCCAAATCCTCAAAGACTACTTGTTGTTTCCACTCCTTTAATACCACTGGAGAGCCTGGCAGGATGTCATGTCAATATTAACTACTTCTAAGGACTTCTTTTAGCATCAGTTGTATCCAAGTACTGCTTTACAATTAATTTTATATTCTAATTTACTCATAGCAAGGGCAAACTCTTTCTGCAGACCATGTACTGTAATTATAAGTGTCACTTGGCATGGTATACTTGTCTGTAAACTTGCCTGATTATTTTACCTAGATCCCCTGTACTTTTACCCTGACATAAACAAATTCAGGAAGGTGTGTGATTTTAATTTATTTCATCTTTCATATACATAAAATGAAATACATTTTACTGTGTTAATTAAAACTGTTCTAATGCATTTAAAAGTTGTTTACCCTCTTAGAGAAAAGACACTACGGAACACTCTCCAGCATGTGCCCCTGTTTAAAAGCTGTTTTGCTGAAAAGTTTGGCTGTCACATAACACAAACTCCTCTTTTACAACATGCCTCTTGCTGTTAGGCAGATTGTTTGGCTGTTGTAAACTTCTTTTGTCGAGTGGGTGTTCTGGGTACGAGCCAGGCTCTAATTTCCGTCCAGGTTCTGAAAGGCGAAACCAAACTATTCACATACACTTCTGTTACAGTATCTCCTGGGTTTTGGCTTATGTTTGGTTGGTTATTTTTGTTTAATTTAGGGGTTTTTTTAAAATTATTTTATTTTCCCATTTTTTGTCTTTTTAAAAATAAAATGACAGAGGTGTTTTGTACAAGCCCACATTCTTCATCAGCATGTTGAAAAATACCATTTTCCATTGTATGCTAGGCAAAATGTAGAAAAAATGAAAATATATTGATCTTCATGTTCTCGGGACTGTGCAGCTGGGTAGAAAACTTTGCTTTCTTAAAAGAAAAGAGAGATGAGGAGAAAACTGAACTGGCTGCCACATTCTTTCCAAGAGGCAAATCTGTGCATCCTCATTTCATTGTAGACGACTTAACTCATCACAAGCCAATCTCAATAGTCTCTGTGGGTTTAAAAGCCCTTTGGGAATTAGTTACTTTCAAGAAATTTCAGATGAGGTTTTGGATGATAACTGGGTCTGATTTGTTTGGTGATACTGTTATGCTACCACATACTGTATCATGTTTATTGGAAAAAAAAAACCAAACAAACCCAAACCTATTCTTGGGGAATAATAATTTTGGTGTGATTCTAAAAATCTAACTGAAAGATATACAGTATTGTTCTTCATCCATCCCTGGTGGGGATTTCTTATTCAGCATACGAAAGTCAGGTAAATAAACTCAGTGATTCCTAATCAGTACCAATATAGTAATATTTGTCCTGTGGGGACAATTACCGTGTATTACCAGTCTACTTCCATCTGCCCTTCCTGTGCATGTGAATGGTCATACCCCTGTTCTTTATTTAATTTCCTTTACTTTTAGCCCTTCTCTCTTTTTAACAGTTAGAAGAAGCTATGTGCTGTTTTAGGGAGACATGTTAAGGGCCGGTGCCCTTTGGTTGAAATTAGTTTCTATAAGGCATAAAGGTTACGTCTAGTTGATGGGGGAATCTTGTGGCTGTGCTGAGCTGGCTTTGACTTTCACACCTGGCTTCATGAGTGAGTTATAAACAATTTCTGCAGTAAGCATTTGTGTCAGAGAAAAAATGAGACATTAGTAAAATATATTTGGAGTGGCTCAATACTTTGGTGGTGGAGGGAGGAATATTTAAAAATGGTGCTTTTCAACAGCTAGAAAAACAACTACATGTAAAACTGACACTCTACTTTAACCCCCAAAAGGGAAGGTGCTGAGTCATGCAGGCTGCAAACATGCATCTATTTTCCCTTTGAGCATGCTTTCTCTTCAAAACAGACCAGGAACTTTCTCAGTTGTTATTTGAAGTAGTGTACTGCTTTGTAGAAAATATGCCTTATTACTGGCTTTGGAAACAAACCCATTCAGCTCGTCTTGTTAGAACATAGGAAGCTCCACCTCAACATGAGAAGAAACTTCTTTGCTGTGCGGATGTCGGAGCACTGGAACAGGCTGCCCAGAGAGGCTGTGGAGTCTCCTTCAAAACCCACCTGGACGCATTCCTGTGTGGCTGCCCTAGGGGATCCTGCTCTGGCAGGGGGGTTGGACTAGACGATCTCTAGAGGTGCCTTCCAACCTCGAACATTCTATAGTTCTATGATTCTGTAATAGTCACTATGATAAACAAAGTGGTCTTTATCTGTGAACTTCATTTAATCTGAAAGCAGCTAAAGCCAGTTTTCTTGCTGTTTTGCATGTATAGGGGATCATCTTCTAGTAGCAGTAGTCTAGTGGTATCACATTTTACTTTCTGTGAGCTGAGCATTTAAAAGAGAGCAGGTTGAAGGAAAAGTTTGTCTTGGCTGCTACATGCTCTAGCCAAGCAGGCCTTTGAAGATGACAGCCAAAGGTGTATTTTCCTCCTCTCTGTTTCTCTAGTCAGTATGGAGGGAGAGGCAGCCTTCTCATTGCTAATTTTCTTCTGTGAAATGGGAGTTCCAATGGAACTGGAGTTTGCTGCAGAGAAGTAATTTCCTGAGGTTTTGTTGAAACGACACAGCTGAACAAGTTAATAGTTCTCCCATGTTAATTTTATATGACAGGTATATATATTACTTTGAGAGTAAGTTATTTTGGAACAAACAAGGATAAGTAAATTTACTGCAACACAGTTTTAGTGCTCTTTCTACCACCAACAAGGGGCTGGAGAGCCTAGTGCTGAAGTGCCCTAATTTCTGGCTGTTGCCACCTTTTGTTTGGAGCTTCAGGGATGTTAATTTAAACCAGATAGTTGAAACATGTTCTTATATCCCCTTACCATCCTAGGAGATGAGCAATGGAATTCAAGTATCTCTACATGCCCATAACCCCATTACAGCAAGGATGGCTGAAACTTTGTATTAATTTGGAATAGCAGAAAAAAAATAGTTTTGCCTGATTTTATTGTAATTTCCCAGAATATTTGCTGTTCATTGACTGGTAAGCACATGCAAATCACATATCTGGGATAAAAAAATGAGTTTGGATTATCCAACTCAAATGTGGAGGCAGCACAACTATTTCGTTATTGCTCATTAAACGTTTTCTGCTCTTGTGATTACTTCACATTTTTGTGCTTTGAACCCCTCTTTTGGAACAGAGAGGTATCCTCAGCTGAGTAACAACTCTCTTGATATTTGACAAGGCAGTTTGGAAATGGGATTATCCAAGTTTAGATATGGACTCATATTGTTAAAGAACAACAACTGTGATCCATGTGATCCATGTTGGACAGCTGTGGCTGTTTGGAGCAGGGATTCCTTGAACAATTTTTATACATTGGCTTCCAACTACTTCTCCATTTCATATTCCCATCTTTCAAAATTTCATGAGAATATGGGCGAGTATGACCTATTGAATACAGGTAATGTTTTCCTCAGGCATTGCCGAATCCTTGCAACTCCAAGCCTGATCTATAATCTTGAACACTGCAGTGGGAGGCGAAAGACTATGTTTCTGTTCACTGTTCTGCTGAAGAGTTCTTGTGTAATAAGGGGAAAATGCATGAATCTAGTGAGGCACTTGCAACCTAACAGACTTTTGAAGTTGAAATGAACATTCAGTTAAATAAAATCGGTCTGGTTCTTTGACATTTTTAATTGAATATTTGCAGAGGTGACTTTATGCACACCATTTTCATGGCTTCAAACATTTTAACCTCTTCAATGAGGACGTAATAAGCATGGTTTTGATGTATGAAATTTGGTCAGTTAGGCTGATATCGATCGTGAACTTAAACATATATGGTCAAGCTCATTTTCCTTGGAGAGTTAGCAATTCTGAGCTCATATGAAGACCGTAAAAACTGAAATAAAATAACTGCTTTTATTTTAATAACAATCTAGAAGCAAAAAGCAGTTTTGTATTCATCAGTAGCCTACAGCCAGAGCTACTGATAGTAGTCAGGTTTGCTGATGTATTGGAGCATGATACTTGGGAAGGCAGCTCTTAGTGATGAATCTGCATTTTCATTTAAACTACTGTTATGGTTATTTAGTTTGTCCTCTCATGTGACAGGTCTGGAAAGGAGTTGTTTGGCCCATCTGTCTCTCATGGAGAAAGAAGGTAGAAGTTGTACAGCTGCAAAATCATCTTGAGGGAGTTAACACAGGAGGTCATAGAATAGTGTAAGTCATAGACACATTTGCAAATGACAGCACACATTTGAGAGAGAGTTCCTGAAGCCCCCTGGAAGAAGTGTGCGGTCTTTATATTTTCAGGTAGCGAAAACGCAGCCCAGGCATTTTTAAAGACAGTTTCTCAGAGCTTTTCTAGTACAGGCTATTTTTGCAACAGTTTGCAGATGTTCAGTTCAGGCTTCCTCTAGAGAATTGTTCACTTAGTACTCTGGAACTGATGCAAGGGAAACTTAGATCATTTTAAATCATCTCAAGTTTGTATACATAATCTGTAATAAAAAACTGAGAAAAAGGAGGAAAGAGGGATGTCAGTTGGCAAACTAAAAAGTGGTTTGTTTTCTCATAAATAATTTCAGGAATGTATGAAGTTTGGTTTTCATTATTCTTTTTATCAGGGTATTTTAAAATTAAGGAGCATACATTTTTTGGGGGAGGAACAGTTAAATCTGTTGGATAACCAATTAACTTGGCTACTTGCAGACCTCGTAGATTTCTTTTGGGAAGACATTAATGTACGAAGTAGTTGCTTTTTAAAATATGTTGTCATGGCTCTTTTGAAAAAGTTTTCTAAAGCTCTTAAAAACTGTAGGCTCAAAATCAGTTTGTTTTTTTTTTTTTGCCATTGTGAAATAGCCTGAAATAAAGAAAGTGTATTATCTCTGAAACCTGTTGGAGTTCTTTGCCAAAACCATTTTCTATCCAGGCATGTGGGTACAGAATGTTTAGCTGATATCATAGAATCACAGAGTGGATGAGGTTGGAAGGGATTTCTGCAGGTCACCTCATCTGACACCCCTTTTGCCCAGGACCATATCCATACAGCTTTTGAATATCTCCAGGGAAGGAGACACCACAACCACTCTGGGAAACCTGTGGGAGTGTCTAGTCACGCTCTGAGTAAAATGTGTCTCCCTGCATTCAGAGGGATCCTCTTGTACTTCAGTTTGTGCCTTTTGCCTCTGGTCCTGTAAGTGGGCACCACTAGAATGAGCCTGGCACCATCCTCTATGCACTCTTCCTTCAGGTATTTATATACTCTGATGAGATCCTCCTTAAGTCTTGTCTGGTCCAGGCTGAATGGTCCCCGCCCTCTCATACAGAGAATATTATTCTGTCTCTGTATAGACCTGTTGTGCCTGTTGCTTTGATTGATATTCAGAGTACTGATCTAACTGGTCTCAAAAAGAAAAAAAAACGCAGCAACTGCAAAAGCTTCAGAGAATGGTGACAGAGGTCATCAAAAGTATGAGTGTCTTCCCTGACAGGAATAATGAATAGCATAAATCCATATAAAACCACCAGTTACAAAGGGAAGAGGTATAGAAAATGATTTCTTCTTTTTCCACCCAGCAGAAGAACTAGGAGGCATTTGATAAACCTAACCCATGGCAAAGGAGATTGTTCTTCACTCATTGTGTAGCAGAGCTATGGAGTTCGTTGTTGCACGCTGCTGTAGACACTAACATTTTGCACACATACTGAGATAACTGGATATTCTGATGTAAGAAGAAGTTTAGTAGAGACCATATGAAAACCCCTGCAAAAATGCTGGCTTTGGCCAGCGAGGTTCTTGCAGTACAAGTTGTTGGAATCAGTGGCAGTGTTGTAAGGAAAAGCTGTGTTTTTACATTCTTCTTAGGGGCATGCACTGTTGGAGACAAGGAAGGGGTCAATGGAAGTGTGATTTCACCGAGTACCAATTTATCCCATGATTTTGTTGCCCTTTTTGTACTGCATAAGCCAAAGTAACAGTGATAACTGCTTATAATTTTCCTGTGGACTACTGGATAACATTAATACTTGCCAAGATTTGAACTTCAAGGAAATTAACTTGAAACTGATGTCTCCATAGAAGCTAGTTCAAACAGCAGGTGCTTTGCACTGAAAGTTTGTACAGCTGAAGTGTTCTAGAGATTCTAGGAAATTGGTCTTCTCTGCTTTGCTTCTGCAAGACCAGACTGTTGGCAGCTGAAGCTCTGTAGTCACAACTCCAGAGGCTCCTGCAACTATGTATAAGCTTACCTGGGTTGAACAAAGAAAAGTTTGGAAAAAGAGGGAAATAAATGTATAGAGTTCATAGTGGTAATAGAATTAAGGTAAATAGAAATACAGTAATTTTAATGTCCTGGCACCAGCTCTTTGCATCAGAAATAATTTTTTTCCATGATTAATTTGTTTCAAATTGTGGCATTAATAATTATAAATGTGAATCTAAAGAAAGGCAGTCAGGATCTGAGGAATGTGTGTTGTTACTTTTCTGCAAAAATACAAATTCAGTATTTTCTTTGAAAAGCAGAGGAGTCTTCCCAGATAGAAGTATGAAGCCAATAGCAGAAAAAGTTTACTTCTGAGTTTGAAACAATAATTGATAATGGAAATGGGGCATCTTGTGCCATTAGCTATAACTTTCTACAAGGGTCATCAAAATAAAAATACGTAACTGGTATCATAAATTATGTATAACCACACATAGCCACTCAATTGATCCCCAGCTATTCAAGACACCCTATGAAAACAAGAATTGTCGGACACTTTAATTTAAGGGGTATAAGACTTTAACTTGAAATTACAGATATTCTTCCTTTCAACATATTAGCTAGAAACAAATGTAAACAAAAGCATAAATCAAAAGTTTATTTTTGCAATATCTGAGCTGAAATGCATTACATACAAGGAAAAACCACACAGACAACAACCTTTTACAAAAAATATAAATTTGAAGTATTTCTAATTTTTGTTGTCTAGGTAACAATTGCTAACATACTGAATAACAATTTATATCGAAATTATGACTTTGTAAGAAAGAATGAAAGAAATAAAGAAAATGTCAAGAAACAAAGAATCTGTTCCTAATAAAATAATGGTTGAACAGTCCTTTAGACTCAGTAGTCTCCATTAGTCCTATCCCTTTACTAGCTGACCTGCGTGGTGGGAATGTTCTCCAGTCTGTCAGTCACAGAACCAAAACCTAAAAATATAGGAAATCAGCCAGCTATTTTTATTCTCCCACACTGTGCCTAATTCTTTACAGGTCACTCCTCAAATATCATCTATCATGTGCTTATAATCAGTTTGTGAACATGCTTTCCAACAAGTATGTGGCATATTGCCTCAAGTAAGCTGGGCTTCTATAGAAGAGTTTGTCATGTGGAGCCTGTGTCACATTTTGTCATCCTGGTCATCATCTGGTCATTTCTGGAGCGAAAAGCTGAATGCTATGGCAAGACAATAAATGCTGTCAGCTTAGCAGAGGGTCACTTGTGCTGAGTGGAGTGTGACTCATTCCATATGGTTGGTCTTTGACTAGTTAGAATTGCTGGGCATTTTCAGTGCATACTTAGGGCAGGCATGGTGAAAAACTGTAGGTGTGAAATGACTAAGTTTTACTGCATCAATGAAGTAGCTGAAGCTTTTAGTATGAATACTATTCACTGGGATAAATCTTCTGGTGCTAACTCTTTGCTCTAGAATATATGAATTTTTTTAGAAAAACAGCAAGATGTCATGTCAGTGCAGAGACGCAGTTTTGAATTTATTTAGCAGAGCTAGACCAAACTCGTTTAAGTGATGGGGAGACAAAAGCCAGAACAGCTAGAACTGAAGAACTTGCCAGCTGATCAGAGTAATACTGGTTTTGATTCACAACTAGTTATAGTTTTACCTACTTACATCAGGTACTTGGAATAGCTGGGGGAAAGGGGTGACTTTGATAGAACTAGATTAAATAAAGTAAAGCTGAAATCCTGTTGTCTGAAAAAAAAGTGATAAATATAGTGAAGAAAAGCAAAAATTGGACATTACAAGAAATACATAAAACTTAGAGTTGGGAAGGTTGTTCTGTTACTAAATGATAGAGCAAGCTAACTCACTGCTAGAAAGCACTGCTAAATCCTTGTGGTTGTTTTCCCCACATTTTTATTAATCTTGCTTGAAATTTAGAAGTAGAAAAATAACGTTTTTTTTCTGCTTGACTACTAGTTGCTTAGCAACAGATTTAAAGCCTGTTGAAGTTCTTAAAGAGGTTCCCAGTGTCTGCTGTGAGACTTTAGTCTGAGTCTTATTTCTTAGTTTCATTTGGTCAAAAGCTCTTTAAATGCCTTTTGAGTCATGCAAAAACATAATGTTGGTCTGTAAGTGAGGTCCATGCACTTTCAGAGTTTAGTTTGTGTATGTCAGGGTTCATAGGGGCTTACATCAGCAGTGGCAGTAGCAGAATCTCTGAACTTGCTTACGTGACTTAAAGTTTATTTACAGAAGAGAAGCAGCTGATAATGCAGAATGAAGGTGCCTGAAATAGCTAAGATTGTAAATTGTTACGCTCTATCACTGTGCTGCCCTGGTTACCAGCCCAGCCTGAGTGTGAATATAGTGCTGTAGTTACCCTAAATGTAGTAATAGATCATGGGTCTGAATCTCTTAAATCATGTAAGCGGTTATGAAACTTTTTCTTGTTCTTCAGCTTGGAGTCTGATAAGGAAAAGCTATTAAAAAGTAATCTAGAATCTATACCTTTTCAGTTTCTCTGTCAGAGTTTTGACACTTCTCATTAGTTTGCCTTATGTTAAAATAAGTATCCTTCAAATGTTAGGAAAAAAGAATATGTTGGGGAACAAACGTCCTCTGCAGTCTGCCCTCTACCCTCTCCCCTTTCCTATTTTGTCTGGTAGATTTTTTTTCCCCTAGGGAGAAAGAACAACATAACACCACTGCACATTGCTGGGACATGTAATATCCCCTTTTGCTTTCCTGTGGAGTAATTTATAAAAGTACTGTTTAATTTTAAGGTTTGCATAACCTATTTTGTTTTAATTGTTTGCCCTGGGATTGTTGTAAGCCTTTTTTAATGGGGACTGAGTGTTCTACTTAATGTTAGTCTCACATTTTATCCAGCACACGTAGGTAGCCAGCACACTCTAACTGAAATAGTATGACCTATGTTTCAGTATGACAGATTGCCTTACTACACTTCCTGGACACAATCAATTGATTTTTCTACTACCATTATAGTCAAAGAACTTAGTTTGCAATACGTGCATCCTTAGCATTAAGAAAGACAAACCATGTTTATAGACTTAAAGTATATTGAACAGGCACAAACAGTCACTTTGATAAATTGAATGCATGCTCATCACTGGTCCCCTGAATAAAAATTTGAACAGAGAATTGCACTTTAATAGAACTTTAAACCGCTCCCCGGTATCCAGTGATAGGGCTTGGGAATGGTTCAAAGCTTCATCAGGGGAGGTTCAGACTTGGCATTAGGAAGCATTTCTTTACTGAGAGGATGTTCAAACACTGGAACGGGCTTTCTAGAGAGTTTCTAGAGGTTGTTGACGCCCCAGTCTATCATGTTTAAAATGTATTTGGACAATGCCCTTAATGACATGTTTTAAGCTTTGCTCAGCTCTGAAGTGATCAAGCAGTTGGACACGGCTGTTGCGGTTCCTTCTGTCTGAAATAATCCCTTCCCTTCCCTTCCCTTCCCTTCCCTTCCCTTCCCTTCCCTTCCCTTCCCTTCCCTTCCCTTCCCTTCCCTTCCCTTCCCTTCCCTTCCCTTCCCTTCCCTTCCCTTCCCTTCCCTTCCCTTCCCTTCCCTTCCCTTCCCTTCCCTTCCCTTCCCTTCCCTTCCCTTCCCATTTATCTACATAACACTTGCTATTAGTAATTGCTTGAACAGCACATCAGCCCTTTTTGTCAGTGTCACCAAACCACAAATGAATCTTGAGCTTTCCCATGGCTAATTATTTTCTGATCTTCCATTTGCAAAATGGTTGCTGCTCCTTGACCTGAAAAATGAAATGCCATGCTAGTCTGTCAATTTTTAAAATAATGCTAATAAGTACAGAATTTATATTAAACTTAACTGTCACCTAGAACTGTGATAAATGTGATTTACTTACTAGAGACCAAGTTATATTTTCATTAGGCGTAGAATGAACCTAAATGACATTATGGAATCCCTTAAATTACATCTGAGTGACAAAGTCAAATCTGGCTTTAGTCTCATATTTGTCAGCAGACATGAACATCATTGTGATGGATTGACCTTGGCTGGCTGCCAGGTGCCCACCAAGATGCTCTGTCACTTCCCCTCTATGAATAGGACAAGGGGAGAAAATATGATGAAAAGCTCATGGATTGAGATAAGGACTGGGTGAATACTTCCCAATTACCATCATGAGCAAAATAGACTTGACTTGGGGAAATGATTGTGATTTATTGACAAGTATTTGTAATAGAGTAAGACAGTGAGATATAAAAACAGAACTAAAAACACCTTCCCCTCACCTCTCCTTTCTTAAGAGGCTCAACTTCATTCCTGACTTTTCTACTTCCTCCCCCGGAGCAGGGCACAGAGATGGGGAATGTGGGTGGGGGTCAGTTCATAATGCTTTGTCTCTGCAGTATTTCTTCATCATGCTTTTCTCCTTCTCCAATGTGGGATCCCACCCACAGGATACAGTCCATCACAACCTTCTACAACGTAGATCCTTCCCACGTATTGCAGTTCTTCAGGAACTGCACCAGAGTGGGTCTTTCCCACATGATGCAGTCCTTCAGGAATGGACCGCTCCAGTATGTCTTCCCAGTGGGGTCATAGGTTCTGTCAAAAAACCTGCTCCTGTGTGGTTTCCTCACCAAAAAGCTTAGGACAGAGATATCATTTCCTTACAATCATGACTGCCTAAACTATGGTCTCATAATTGACCATTTACTTTTCAAAAGAAAAGAGCATGACATATTTGAGTTTCATCACCTCATTTTCCCACTTTTTTTCAGGCAGATTGGTCTAATCTATCAAAGTTAGAAGCATGAATTTAAGGATTAATTTGTCCCAGGAATAAAAAAATGAGTTGCACTGATATCTAGTAGTGACTTATCTGGAGTTTTGGTGCAACAAATGATCACTTTAGAGCACACACGACCTTTCATGACAGTAATGCCATCTAAATCCCATTCGTTTCTGCATAAGTAAAATTACTAAATTCTCCTTCATAACTCTTTTTCCATAACGTCCAAGTTGACAGTGGTTGTGTTTTGGAAAAGAAGGTTTCTTACAAGTAATGTAAGAAGCTTTGCTTGGAGGTAGTTGAGGTAGAGATTTCACCAGGGAAAAGGCTTAGTCATGCAACCTTTGATAGGAAGTGTGAGGGGATGGTAAATGTAAAGGCATTCCAGGACACATTTCATGAGGAGTAGAATATGTTTCAAGTTGGAGTGGAACTTAAAGCATAGTCAGTGGAACTTGAAGATAATAGAACTGACAAAGCTAAAACTTTTGCAGAATAAGCCCAGGATGCTTTATTCATCCTGCTGCTATGCTAGAGGTGTATGTTGTTAGACCAACCCTCTGTAAACATCTTGAGCACAGTGAGCTTGGATGCTGCTGTGAGTCCCTTTGGTATTTCTAAACTGCAGCAATAAATTCAGTTAAGTTTGGCGGTTGCATAGGTAATTTAAAGTGTGAAGACCTAGTGAGCTCTGCTTCCAACATGTTCAGATGGCTGCTGGCAAACAGACAGAGCTCAGGCTTTTCCTTCGTTCTTGACAGCAAATCTGTTGACTAGTTCCGTGGATTTCAAAGGGAGCTGATTATCGTCCCGGAGCTGTTCAAGGTGCTAAGCCTTGCCTTCTTTGACCACTTTGGCCTACCTGTCTTAATACACCAATTTTAAGTACTGATTATTCCTATCAATTGGAAGGTGATAAAGGAAAATATAGAGAAACAGGATTTCAAAATTTTTTAAAAATTACCTTTTGCTCAACCGCTGATAGACAGAAATGTATATAAATTGTCTTCACATGCAGAGTTAAGACCTACTTATTTTGACCAAATGCAGTCAGTGCTGCTATAAGAGGTGAATTAATTTGCCCTGTTGGGCACAAGCATCTGTTTTATTTTCTTTTAGAGCTGGACTACCACCTCCATACAGCAAATATCTTGTCTTCATGTCGTGCCTTCTGCTTAGTGTGTGGGTTTCTGTTCTTCGAGTGCCCTAAAATAATACTGAAATCCATGGAAACAGGAGCTCTGAAAGCAAGGCTGAGGGAGAGAGAGAAAGGAGAACTCAGGAAAAGAATAACTGTCAATATGAAGCCAATATTCATCCTGGAGTAATCAATGATTCTAAAAGGAGTGAATTCAGCATTGCTGTAATAAAAATATTGTTACTGCAATAGAAATCACAAAAAACAGTGGTTACATGAGAGCTTAGAAATAAGGATATAATTTTTATTACAGCATAGAAAGTGTACACTATTTATTTTGTATGATTTTGCTATGATCTTAACTTCAAAAATAGCAGTGGAAGAGGAAATGCAAAGCTTTCAGTAAGCTGTATAGTGCTGCTAGTGGTGGTGGACACAAACCTCCATGAAAGGAAATAAAAATGTCCGCTTCCTGTGAGGAAGGAAAGGTGGATGATTATTATCCAAAGGAAGAGTCTGCATTCAGCTGATGGGCTTCCCCTTAAGTCTCCACAAGGGAAATCAAAGTTCATACCATGAGAGGATGTGGAAACAAAAGGCAGTAAAAGGTGATGAACTGATCACCTTCTGTCTGAATTGGGTGAAGCATAGGAAAAGATGTTGAAAAAAGTGGAGTAAAGGCACACACCTGCTTTGAAGACCAGCCTGTTTGAAAACACAATAAGAGGAAGCATAGAGCACTGATGTATGACAATAATCAGTGGACTAGTCACGTTGGTAAAGGTGTGAGGAAGTTAACATGGCTAAAGGAGCAGTGGTTTAAAAATCTTTGCTGTAAGGGAAAGCAGCTTTCTTTAAGGTTCTGCATCTGGTGCCTCCAGAAAATACGCCGCTTTTTTTTTTTGAGTGCCTAACCTAGCTTTCTTTTTTTTAAGAGGTTCCAGATATTAAAAAGAGGTAGCAAAACAGTTCAAGTATTCACCAGGAAGGCACACCTGTCATTCCAGAAAAAAAAAATGACAGCATGTTTTTGAACATTTCTTTACACTACAAATATATTATTCCAGATAAAGGTTGTATGTTTGGTGCTGTTTACTTCTATTGCCTTTATTTTAAATATTTTGGGGGTTTTATCTTGTTGTTTTCCTTATGTGTTCCTCACTTAGCTAAAATTAAATGGAATTTATCCTGTAAGTCACTGATGTCTGTCTGCTACTTTAAATTGTTTTTATAGTTCATTGTTTTCCAATGACGTGTATTTGATGACAGTGTTTGCAGTTTTAGGAATCTATGGGACAGATCTTCCCCTGTCCCAAAATATGGTCAGTTTGAGAGAAAAACTGGCCATAACTCTCTGTCTCTTGGGCTCTGATGAAACCTTAGGATAACTTACACAAGAGACCTGATAAACTAAGAAAGCTATCCAGAGTCCATAGGACTCAGAAGATCTAGGAGCAAGCAGACATGAGTTCTTTGATGTCTTTGGTAATGGATTCCTGTGGGATGAGTGCTGGGAGGATATGAAAGTCAGCTCCCTCGTCAGAGAATTTTTCAGATGTCTTGGTGGTAAAGAAATGAAACTCTTTGAGATATCAGGATAATAGTACTGATATTGAAGCCTTACTCTCTGATATGTTTTGAATCACAGTATTTAAATGTTAAAAGGGTTGTCAGGGTAGAGCATATTTTTTCTTTCTATTTTGTCTAACAAAAAAATATTGATTTATGAATGCTAGTATATTGGCTTTAGATATCAGCTTTATGCGGAATGAACACAAGGGCTGAATGAGGGCAAAATTTTCATGCAATACAGGGAGTGACAGCTTGTGACATTTTGAGGATAAAATTACTTCATTCAGCCTTTCTAACTGTAGGACACAGTAAGTATATTTATTCCATGTATGGTGTCTTCAGACAAAAAGGTTGTTCCTGCACCATACAGTTGTTTCAAGGACATAATGTGGACAAACAAACTAATCTTAACTCCTGAGGAAGTAAAAGGCATGCAGAGATTTAAGTAGATGAGTCAAAATTTATGTCATCAGAGTAATGATCACCTAAATTATTTCAGGCAATAGTTCCTGATTCAGCCTGAACCAGAGACATTATCAACACTATCTTACTACAAATTAACATTTTGCTTGATGGCCGTGTAATGAATTATTGGTCCTAAATTCCATGCACAGACTGAGTTTCCAACATGTTATGCATTTAGGTCAGGAACTGCTTCTCTACTTATGGCCTTCGTGGAATATTCTCATGAAAGCATTCACTACAGAATTATACTGAGTGTTTAAAACACAACTTTTTGATGTTCAATAAACTTTTCTCTTCCTATCAGCAGGAATTGTATTTGCAGAGGCTGAACTGCAAGTGTGACACTAGTCCTAATTTAATAATAAATTGTTTATAAAATACCTAAAAGGCCTAACTGAAAAAATCTTTGCAGCAGTTTTTTTTTTTTTGGTCAGAGATTTCTACTGAAAAACGTTAATTGGGCAACCCCACCCCTGGAATCCTCACAGCAGCGTATGCATGCAATTAAGTAGAATGGACAGGCTCATCTTGTTCATACCTGCTGAAAATCATCTGAACATACTCGTGGCTCTTTGTAGATCAGTCAGACACACAACATAAAATTACCATGTTTAACATGTGCAGAACTAGGAAGGCAGGGCTTTTTGGATTTAATAAGTTGTTCTTGCAAGGATGAGCAAAACACCAAGTGTGTAAACATCAGTCACAGAGGGGTCTGCATCCCAGTAAGATGTTCAGAGTTGTTGAGCATTTTCAATTTTCATTTTCAGTATTTGTAACTTTGAGGGAGAGTGGGTCAGGCCCAAAAATGTGACATTTAAGTAAGTCTCATTGTGTCCACTCTCTTCTGTTACTCTCCCTTCTCAATCTTTAGAAGAGTTAACAAGCCTACATCTAACTTTATATGTCATGGTCCTTCCAAGTCCTATTAAATGTCTTACAAAAATTGCATGCACGTGGATTATGTGAAAGATCTTTAAAATACTGTGTTTTTTACTGTGATATGTTGCACCTGTTCCTAGTGCACAAGTCAGACTTTAATAATTTTCTATTTGTTCAGCTTTCCAGAATCATAGAATCACAGAATGTTAGGGATTAGAAAGGACCTTGAAAGATCATCTATTGCAGCCCCCTGCCAGAACAGGATCATCTAGAGTAGGTCACACAGGAACGCGCCCAGGAGGGTTTTGAATGATTCCAGAAAATGAGACTCCACAACCTCCCTGGGCAGCCTGTCCCAGTGCTCTGTCACCCTTACAGTGAAAAATCTTTTCCTAATGTTTTTGTGAAACCTCCTATGCTCCAACTTGTATCTGTTGCACCTTGTCCTGTCATTGGACATCACTGAGAAGAGCCTGGCTCTGTCCCACTGACACTCACCCTTTACATATTTATAGACATTAATGAGGTCACTCCTCAGTCTCCTCCAAGCTAAAGAGACCCAGCTCCTTCAGCCTCTCCTCATAAGGGAGATGTTCCACTCCATAATCTTTGTGGCTCTGCGCTGGACTCTTTCTAGCAGTTCCCTGTCCTTCTTGAGCTGAGGGGCCCAGAACTGGACACAATATTCCAGATGTGGCCTCACCAGGGCACTGTAGAGGAGGGAGAAATCCTCTCTTGACCTACTAACCACCCCCCTTCTAATACACCCCAGGATGCCATTGGCCTTCTTAGCCACGAGGGCACATTGCTGGCTTATTGCTGGTCACCTGAACCCCCAGGTCCCTTTCCCCTACGCTGCTCTCCAACAGGTCAGTCCCCAACCTATACTGGCACATGGGGTTGTTCTTTCCCAAGTGCAAAACTCTACACTTGCCCTTGTTGTATTTCATTAAATTTCTCCCCACTCAGCCCTCCAGCCTGTCCAGGTCTCTCTGAATGGCAGCACAGCCTTCTGGTGTGTCAACCACTCCTCCCGGTTTTGTGTCATCAGCAAACTTGCTGACAGTGCTCTCTATTCCCTCATCCAGGTCATTGAGGGCCGGTTTAGCTCAGTGGGTTGAGTGTGGTGCTTGAAACACCAAGGTCGCAGGTTCGATTCCCGTTTGGTTCTCACGTGTGTTGCCTGACCTAGTCGAAAGGTGGCGTCCCTGCTCACAACAAGGAGGTTGGATTAAAATGATCTCTGAGGTCCCTTCCAGCCCAGGCCATTCTACGATTCTATGATTGATGAATATATTGAACAGCACTGGCCCCATTACCGACCCCTGAGGGACTCCACTAGATACAGGCCTCCAAGTAGACTCTGGCCCATTGACCACAACTCTCTGACTTCGTCCCTTCAACCAATTAGTGACCCACCTCACTACTCAGACATCCAGACTACACTTCCTCAGTTTAGCTATGAGGATGCTGTGGGAGACAGTGTCAAATGTTTTACTGAAATCCATATAAACGATGTCCACTGCACTTCTGTCATCTATCCACCTGGTTACATCTTCATAAAAGGCTGTCAGGTTGGTGAAACATGACTTCCCCTTGGCAAAGCCATGCTGACTGCTCCTAATGACCCTCTTATCCTTGATATGCCTGGAGACAGCACCGAGAATAAGTTGTTCCACCACCTTTCCCAGGGATGGAGGTGAGGCTGACCAATCTGTAGTTACCCGAGTCCTCCTTCCTGCCCTTTTTGAAGACTGGAGTGACATTTGCTTTCCTCCAATCCTCAGGCACCTCACCTATTCTCCACGACTTACCAAAGATGATGGAGAGTGGCCTAGCAATGACTTCCATCAGCTCCCTCAGCACCCGTGAGTGCATCCTGTCAGGGCCTAGGCATTTATGGATGTTCACATTGCCTAAGTGATCCCTAATCCTTTCCAGATAACACAATAGTCTTTACAGTAAACTGCTAGCTGTGCTTCTGATTAAGAAAAAAAAAATCTCACCTGCAAAATAAATGCTTATATTTATTTTTAAATACACAAATCCGCCTTCTGAGTTGTAAATGCTATGATGTGTAACTCCTTACACAGTCAATTTTTTTTTTTAAAAAATCCGTCATTAGTCAAGAAAAGTGCTAAAACAAAGGAACCAGAGCTAACTACAGACTCTGGCACTAGTGCTAGCAAATCCTTCCAGATGACGAATTGTTTTGATTCTATACAGCTTTAATCCACTATTAGTGTGTTAGCAATCCTTCCTTCCGGTTTTCAGAAAATGCTGATTATTTCCAGTAGACAAACACTGTACCATTGCAGTGTTTGTAAAATTTGTTTTGGATAGTTGTTTTTTCTTTACAGCAGCAGCACAACCATTCTGATACTGGTGAAGAAGAGAGTGTGAAATTAGAAATTGGCTCCAGGCAGGCTGAAGCATGGTCCCCTCCATGCTCCCATCCATCCATCAGATGACTCATACTACGAATTAGCTTGGCTTCCAGGAGGTTCCTCCAGTGCATCGATGATAACTTTTTGATGCAAATGGTAGATGAGCCAACCAGGAGAGGAGCACTGCTGGACCTTGTGTTCACCAACAAGGAAGGACTGGTTGAAGCAGTGAAGGTTGAGGGCAACCTTGGCTGCAGCGACCATGAGATGGTGGAGTTCAGGATCCTGTGCGGTAAAAACAGAATAGCAAGCAGGATCGCAACTCTGGACTTCAGAAGGGCCAACTTTGGCCTCTTCAAGCAATTACTGGGGGATACCCCTTGGGACAGGGAGCTGAAAGGTAAAGGGGCCCAAGACAGTTGGTTGGCATTCAAAGACCACTTCTTTGAGGCTCAGGATCAGTGCATCCCATCAGGTAGGAAATCAAGAAAGAGATCCAGGAGACCTGCTTGGTTAACCAGGGATCTGCTGGGCAGACTCAGGTGGAAGGGGAGGGTGTTTAAATTGTGGAAGGAAGGGCTGACCACTTGGGTGGAGTACAGGGCAGCTGTCAGGGAGTGCAGGGAGGCAATCAGAAAAGCTAAGGCCTCCTTGGAGTTAAAACTTGCAAGGGAGGTCAAAGACAACAGAAAGGGCTTCTTCAAATACATTGCTGACAAAACTAACACTAGAGGCAATGTAGGCCCTCTGTTGAATGAGGTGGGTGCCCTGGAGACAGAGGACAGAAAGAAGGCAGAGTTGCTGAATGCCTTCTTTGCCTCTGTCTACACTGTTGGAGACCGTCCTCAGGAGCCTCAGTCCCCTAAGGCCCCAGAGGAAGTCATGACAAAGGAGGAGTCTGCCCTGATTGATGAGGAGTGGGTTAAGGATCAGTTTGAACACTTGGACATTCATAAATCCATGGGCCCTGATGGGATGCACCCACGGGTGCTGAGGGAGCTGGCGGGAGTCATTGCTAGACCACTCTCCATCATCTTTGGTAAGTCGTGGGTAACAGGTGAGGTGCCTGAAGACTGGAGGAAAGCGAATGTCACTCCAGTCTATAAGAAGGGCAGGAAGGATGACCCGAGTAACTACAGACCGGTCAGCCTCACCTCCATCCCTGGAAAGGTGATGGAACATCTTATCCTTGACACTGTCTCTAGGCATATCAAGGATAAGAAGGTTATTAGGGGCAGTCAGCATGGCTTTGCCAAGGGGAAGTCATGTTTGACCAACCTGATAGCCTTTTACGAAGACATAACCAGGTGGATGGATGGTGGCCATGCAGTGGACGTGGTCTACCTGGACATCAGCAAGGCCTTTGACACCGTCTCCCACAGCATCCTCATAGGTAAACTGAGGAAGTGTGGTCTGGATGACCAAGTAGTGAGGTGGGTCGAGAACTAGTTGAAGGGAAGAAGCCAGAGGGTTGTGGTCAATGGGGCCGAGTCTGGCTGGATGCCTGTGTCTAGTGGGGTCCCTCAGGGGTCAGTGCTTGGGCCGGTGCTGTTTAATATATTCTTCAATGATCTGGATGAGGGATTAGAGAATGTTGTCAGCAAGTTTGCTGATGATACGAAGTTGGGGGGAGTGGTTGACACACCAGAAGGCTGTGCAGCCATTCAGAGAGACCTGGACAGGCTGGAGGGCTGGGCGGGGAGAAATCTTATGAAGTTTAATAAGGGCAAGTGTAGAGTTTTGCACTTGGGAAAAAATAACCCCATGTGCCAATATAGGTTGGGGACTGCCCTGCTGGAGAGCAGTGCAGGGGAAAGGGACCTGGGGGTTCTAGTGGACAGCAGGATGACCATGAGCCAGCAGTGTGCCCTCGTGGCCAAGAAGGCCAATGGCATCCTGGGGTGTATTAGAAGGGGAGTAGCAAGTAGGTCAAGAGAGGTCCTCCTGCCCCTCTACTCTGCCCTGGTGAGGCCGCATCTGGAATATTGTGTCCAGTTCTGGGCCCCTCAGTTCAAGAAGGACAGGGAGCTGCTTGAGAGAGTCCAGCGTAGAGCCACAAAGATGGTGAAGGGAGTGGAGCATCTCCCTTATGAGGAAAGGCTGAAGGAGCTGGATCTCTTTAGCTTGGAGAAGAGGAGGCTGAGGGGTGACCTCATCAATGTTTATAAATATGTCAAGGGGGAATGTCAGGAGGATGGAGCCAGGCTCTTTTCAGCGGCGTCCACTGACAGGACAAGGGGCAATGGGTGGAAGCTGGAACACAGGAGGTTCCAGAAAAATATGAGGAAAAACTTTTTCACTGTGAGGGTGACTGAGCACTGGAACAGGCTGCCTAGGGAGGTTGTGGAATCTCCATCTCTTGAGACATTCAAAACCCGCCTGGACGCGTTCCTGTGCGCTCTAGTGTAGGTGATCCTGCTCTGGCAGGGGGGTTGGACTAGATGATCTTTGAGGTCCCTTCCAACCTTTAACATTCTGTGATTCTGTGATTCTGTGATTCCTGGGATGCTTTCTTCTGGCCCCTGGGGTCCCAGGCAATTGCCCTGCTGGTTCACCTGTAAACTCTCTCCGACTAATGTTTGACATACATTACATTAAACTGTTAAAGTTGCGAACAATGAAGACTTGTGCATTGCCAAGTTTGTGTGATTTCACATACCAATGTGAACTTCTCATCCCCCGCCCTCTCGATATTACTGTTCTTAATCTTTTTTATGTCACTGGAGGTGACATAAAGCTGTTCCCAGCACCAACCCATGAGGGAAGGACAGTGCCCTTATGTTTTTCCATCCTGAAAATGACACCTAGGAGCTACCTTTTCATCTGCGTTAACTAGCTCCCTGTTGCTAAAAGGACCTCTTCTCCAGTCCCACAGCAATGGATTTTCTTTGTAACACTTCATATGAAGCCTTGTCAAAGGTGATTTGAAAATCCAGGTCAGATTTTATCCATGTGGTTATAGTTACACATTGATGCCTCCTCACATAACTGTGTTAATGTCTGTGTGTATTAAGAAATGTTAAGTAATCTCTCCTTTCTATTCTTTTTTTTTTTCTTTCCCCCCCCCCCTTTTTTTTTTTTTTTTGAAGACTGATTGTCATTTTCCCATGGGCAGGAGTTATCAGGCTTGCTGGTCTGTAGTTCTCAGGATTCATTCTGGAGCCCTTTCTGTACATGTGGATCTGCCAGTCCACTGGCACATTGGCCATTTATAATGGTAGGCTACATAACTTAGCCAGTAGTTCTGTGATTTCAGTTTTGAGTGTTGAAGAAACTCTATAAATTTATCTTAGAAACCTAGGAAAGCTGTCTCGTTCTGCTCAATTTTCATGTAATACCAATTAATGCTTGTGGAGATATGGTGATTTGTTACACAGAAGAGAAGGAGTCATTGTATTTTGCACTTTGCCAGATTGTTTTGTTTAGTCATGCATTTGATTTGTTTGACTTAAATCAAAATTCCCCAAGCCTCCAAAAATCCTCTTCAAATCATGTTTTTTAATTTTGATATGAGTGTATGGACTTCCTTGGTGTGCAAAGAGCTGCTTAAGAAAGGTTATAAGTAAAAACATTTACAAATAAAGAGTTGAAATTAAGAGTTTTCACTATTTTTTTTTTCTTTTTTTTGTAACACTCACTAGACTGTTACGATTTGTAGTGTATTTGAAAATTTTGGATACTTTGCAGACATCAAATTGACATGTGAAATTCACAAGTGAGATAAGTATTTCTTTTTTTTGGATGAAGTGCATATGAAATTTCTGGCAGAACTTGCATATCTTGATGATCAGCTTTGTGCTTCACTGTTAAAGATTTCTTTGGATAAAGAGTGGATTTGGGATTTAATGCATTTGTCTAAGACAAAAAAAACTGTCTCAAATACCAGCATGCAGGAGGTTCAAGGAGATGAGATTCACAGAGCCTAACTACACAGTAAACCCCTCTGAGTTTAATGGAGGTTAATCTCTCCTTGGAAGAACATGACTACAATACAATATTGTAGGTGCTTTTCTTTTGCACGCTTCAAGGGGTATCTTTCAACCAGCTGACTTTTTCTCTCCATGCAGCCCTCCTCAGTTGTGTTGCAGAGGTCTCTGCAAACCTTCACAGATGTAGGAATATTACAAACGTCTGGAAATTTTGAATATAGGAGGTTGAGAGACGGTAAGATGATGACTGTGAGAAAATCTTCTCCCTGTGGAGAGACTTCACGGTTTTTAGTGGGACTTTCAAAGGCTTTCTTCTGTTTCATGGGTTATGGTGCACCACACATCCCTCTTCCTACACCTGTACCTGCACACATGGTCTTCCCTATACACATCTACCTGTTTCCTATTTGGGGAAGTGGTCTCTGTGGATCAACTAAATGGCTATAGCTTATGCCTTGAAGATGCTCTTCAGCTTTAAAATCACAGGGATTTGTGTACCGTAGGAGACTTAGTGAGACTGAAGATAGATGCTAATTGAGTCTGGCAGGTAACTGAAGGATCATAGCTAAAATGATTACAGAACTTTTAAAAGATTATGAAGAAGTTGAGGGAACTCTCTCCCCAGTATGTGAGCTAACATCTATTCCCACTCTACTAACATGAGAAAAAAGTAATCTCTCTTGTGGGTTTTCTAACACTCTTTTTGATCAACCTTTGAAGTAACATGTAAATTTCTATTTCTGTCTGACCTTGCAGCTGTTTAGGTACTCACACACTGCAAATTCATGCTCCTTGTAGTTATTAGCTCATCTGCTACAGCTTCCTTACTGGAACTGGTGCCGCCTCCCACCAGGATAGTCTAGTCAAGATATTTTGGGGCCACCAACAGAATAAGGAGTTGCCAAAATAAATGTTTTCCAGCAAGATTTCACACTCATGCCTAATGAAATAGATATTTTTCTAACCGTTGCTTTAGAGCTTAGATTTTCTTCAAGGTTTGTAATGAAAATATTTCATGACCTGTTGACATATTCATATGGTGATTTTCAAAAGAGAGATTTCGTTTACAAAATGGTCTTGGCAAGAAGCTGGAATATCTGGGAAGTTGAACAAGACTGTTAACAGGCAAAATTAGGGCTGAATCATAACTGACATTAGCTTTGCAACTGAACCATTTTTAAAACTGACTAATGGGGTTTGCTCTGATGATTTTAAGAGTACAAAAGTGAGATGGGTAATCAGTGCATACTCACAGTGTTCACTGTTGTCGTGGAGCTAGTTATACATATGTCAGGTTTTTGACAAAATTGGCAAGCTCTTGACTTCTGTGGCCATGCCACAACGAGAATGGTATAGAGAAAATTCTTGGCGTTTTAAGACATAACTAATGATGAGAAAAACTTTTTCCATTCCAAATAAAACAATAAACAAAGTAAAGCCTTTAGGTTCCCCTCTTCTGTATCTTTTTCCTTTGTATCCTATATATATTTTCTTATCACAGTGGAGCCACTGCAAGTTTTTCCTTATTGTCCAGACTCCCAAATGCATCACAAGTCAGTGATTCATTTCTGTTGGTTTTAAAGCTTGCAGATACCCCAATAATTCTTCATATTTGTTCAAGAAATTACCATAATGGTTTGTGTAGAATTCAACTGTAAACTCAATCCTGTTAGAGGGTCATGTGTTTATGTGTTGCAGAGTACCTTATAAATTCTGAAATTTTAGTTAGTTGCAGCCGTTCAACCTCACATAAATGCAGCCCTTTTAAGAGGTACATCATCCACTGCAAGAGGGTGAACAATGGTATTTTCAACAGCAGAAACAGTAGTGCAGCCTTTTAACAGCATCACTGTCAGGGAAAACCAATACATGTTCCATGCAAGCAGTTGCAATATGGAGCATAGGAATATATTGATGAATATAATGCTAATCACTGCAGTGATTACTTTTTTATATTGGAGTGTTTCACAGAAGTGTGGTAGCCTTAAGTGTATACTGTGATGCAAAACTGAAAATACAAATGACTTTTAGGTGACAATTCAGGACCAAAATTTTGACCCAATACAATATAATTTTGGTAGTTCTTAATTTAATAGAACTTGTAAATAGATTTTATTGGGCCAGTGCAAAACCGAGAGTCATATCTGTGTCAAACAAGGAATTTACAAATTTTATCTAATGTAACTCAACAATTGCTAGGCCTAAAATCTGAACTTTCTTTAGGTAGGATAATGACATTTTGACAATACTGTCATGGCATATGAGAATGGCTGTAAAGTAGACTTGATAGAAATGCTGGTTTATAGAAATTAATAGTAGTTTCAGGTACTAAACATTTTAAAAACATATGCATAGAAATTATGTTATATCCATGTATTTTATTTTTCTGATGAAGTTTTAAATTTGCAAAAGTAATATTACCTAACTGAAAATATAATGTTGTGTTCTGGTAAAGCTAATTTTACCTCGTTACATATAGTACCTCTGATAAATAAATGCAAAATGTTAGGGTTTGCATTTAATAAAGGATAAGAATAGAACATATTTGGCATAGTGGGTGTAATATGTTTATAGAAGAAATGCCAGCCATCTTTATAAGGTCAGGACCACCTCAGAAAAATTTTTGACAAATAAAGAAAATCATATTTAATGACAACCTTGACTTCGCACAGATGTAAGACTTCACTGCTTAACATATTATTGCTGTGTTTCATGATGCCAGCACTTGACCAAATCTGCTAAATAATAGGCTGTGAAGCAACAGTTTGTAACAAAATTTTCTGCTAAGGAAGCATGCTATACATATAATGATTTGCTTAAAAATCAACAACAACAAAACAACAAAACCCCCACGAGTTAAAGAATGGATAACCCCCCCCACTATATATCACAGAAAATCATACTCTTCAACTTGCTTTCAGACGTGGAGTGCCAGTGGTAATAGAAGTATGGAAATTGCTGATTGTTTGGAGACTGTTGCTAGTTCTAGGTCTAGTATTATCAAACTTACAAATGAAACAAGTTATAAACTTTGAGGATTAACATATTTTGACAGATATAGTTCATGATTCTTTGTAGTTACTTGGTATATTTACAACCACATTTTGATGCTATCATGTCTCACAAGTTTAAAAGTGCTAATTTCTCACTACATAAAGAAGTTTCTTAAAAATGAATATATTATATAAAGTGTTGCATGTACTCTTTGGTCTACCCTCTTTCATCTTTCTAAATTAAAGCCATGCAGGTTGTGTAGAAAAATAACCTTTGACTTTTGCTAAATGGTAAAATTTTATATGTTCACAAAATATACTGGTAAATCTTTCAAAATGCTTTAGATAGAAGTTGAAATATGCTGGTATTTTTTCATTTTTCACAAAAGAAATTTGGGGAAAAGAATTGCTTTGCACTTTTCTAAAGAACAAGAGGAAAGATTGGTGTGCAGATTTTTCCTAAACAGTTTTTTTTGCAGCTTTGTGTTCCACAAAGTTTTGTGGCTCTGAATTTTCCAGTATGAGACAATCTTAAATCAATATACATTATTATAACTAGTCATTACTCAGGGATCACATTGGGAGATGTTGCATTATGTCTTGCCTCATCTTTAAAAACTGAGATTCTCACAGCTATCAATCATATATATATTCTCATCTATTTAACTTCATTTTAGCATTCTCTGAACGAACAGAATGTCTTAACCCAGAATTATGTACTACTGCAAAATTATTTAGAGTGACAAAGTGACAATAATTACAACCTGTCTTTGCTGAACTTGGTAGCATAAAACCAGAGATAAGGTTTGTCTATTCATGAGTAATTTTTTTTTTATTTCTTAAACTATAATGCAACAGACTATGGCTTGTCCAAAGTAAAAAAGCACTCTGCTAAATAGAAGATGCAGTACAGTAACTAGCCTCACAAGCTGTGGTCTGAAGCTTTCTACTGTTTAGATTAGGCACAGTAATATTTCATGCAGTCACTTCCTGTGTTTTTAAACAGAGGACAATATGGTTTAGCTTGGTTAAAGCTGTTCCAGTAAGTTAGAGAAATTACAAGGAAGTATTCCATCTTCAATTAGTTCAATATTCAGGTTAATTTAACTAATACTGCTGCATTCTCCCTTTCTCTGAGTTTGTTCCCTGTAATAAACTGCAGTTTTTCATTCCTGTAGAATAACATATTAAGTCATCTGAAGGAGAAGTAAAAGTGTATCATAAAAGATCTCGGACCATTTTTGACAAATCCGCACAAAAAAAACATTGAAACTCAGCCTAAATGGGGTACAATGATCTGTTTTTTTCCATTTATGTCTTTTTTATACTTGTAAATTTCTTAGAACAAGATCAATCTCTTGGTTTTGTTTTACATCCCACAGAGGCTTCAAAGACACTAAAGATTAACACATTCACACATTAAAAATAAATTGTAAACAATGTCCCTGGTCAGTTTTACATTTGGTGGAAGAAGCAGTCTTGGTTAAAATGACACAGCCATCTCCAATAGTTGAATATTCCAGGAATAATAGTGTGGTATTAATGTGAATTATTCTTTTGGTAAGAAAATTAAAAACAGTGAGTATTGAATAAATTGGTCTTCTCTTAAACCTGCAACTTGCACCTGTTTTAAAAGAGAAAAGACTCCTTATAAGCTCCAAAATAAATTTATGTTCATAGAATCAGTGGCATAGTGATGGGCTTTCTCTTATTATTTTTAAAATTTTGATTGTTCAGTGAAAAGAAAGATACCTAATAGCTGACAAAAACTGATTTTTGAATTGTTGGAAACTCCTTAACAGATTTCACTCTGTTTTAAGACATTAGAGCTTTTTTTAATTTCTTTTTTTTTTTAATTCAGCTGGAGTTCTGGTTATTCATGAGCCCTTATCTGATATATTTTTTTGCAGTATTTCAGTGGTAATTTAAACTGATGTTAAGGTGCTGAAATATAGACTAAAGCTTACTTGGCTGTGTTTTGAAGTCCTGGAAAGCATCCAACTATTTTCCTTTAAGCAGTCCCTTGGCATCAAAGCAAGAAGATGCTGTACTACTATAATATCAATATAGAATTAACTCAGCGAATACTATTTTTTCTCATATTTACTGATCCCAAAGTATTTTCAAAAACCATTTTTGTCCCCTCCCCATTTCCTTTTCTTCTTTTCTGACATCATCAGTAAGAGTTGACGATGGAAGGAAAGGAATTATGACTACATGAGATTATAATGTAGCATATGTAAAACAGGTTGTTGTATTCAACCCATTTCACAGCATACAGGTGTGTCTATTACAAAACCAAGATTCCTACATCGAATACTAATTGAAGCTCATGTTGCTGGGTGTTTAAAACAAATGCCAAGGATTATACTGGCTTGAAGCCTAAACTAACCTTTCCCCCTGTAATAGGTACATACAAAAAGCTTTTCCAATTTCATGAAAGAGCTGAATTTATTCTTTTTAATAATTTTTGTTGAAGTATTATATTTAGATGCACACAAAAAGCAAAACAGGAAGCCTAAGTAAATAATAATTCTCATTGCCTTCTGTAATTTCAAATGTAAGGTTTGAAATGTAACTCAAGCTCAGCAGTGCTTTTTAAAATGTAAGTATAACTTGTTTTGGAAAATAGTTTTCATTCCGCATGTGCAAAATTAATTTAGCTGCATTAAATGATGGTGAAGCTTTTATGTTGGCTCATGCATACATACCTAAAAGGTTTTAAGGCATGTCTTTGGTACATAATAAATGGAAATAATTTTCATTATATAAAATGCAGTGCAGAGAGAGTATTTTTGAGGTGATTTAGTTTGTTCTTTTCAGTTATCAAAGAAAATAACAAACAACTACTTCTTCCATAAGAGTTAGAAAGAATGAGACTACTGAAGAAACGATTTAACGGCAGTAATGAGATATGGAGTTAGTGAGAGTTTTGAAGTGAACGTGCTTAAATTTTCTTGTATAATGTATTCCTCAAAAGTCTTTTAAACTTTAAAATTGCAATTGAAAGAAAAATCAATAATTCCAGGTTTTTAAATAGAGAAAAAGACAATTTAGTACATGATAGTTCAGTAACAGTACAAACAAATAGATTTATAGTAGTAGTTCTTTGCTGTTTCATTTCTTACAGGTCTTACTTGCTTCCAGCCTGCTCGGCGGTAGCAAACTCATACTTTTCCACCTGGTTCCAAGGAAATGCTTCTTTCTGCCACCTCAGATATACCATGCTGCCTCTCAAACTTTCTCCTCTTTCAGCATACTTAGCCTACTTAGCCTCTCTCCATGTGAAAGGGAAATAATATTTTTTCCTTTGGGCGATCTTCCTTACTTTTTCTTTTCAAAATAATGTAAGCTTAGAAAGAGCTTCCAGTAAACCTGGATAAAACAGAGGTATCTGGTGCCTTGTTCTCCTCCTAACTGCCTTTTATGAAGGTTAAAAAGGCTGGATTTGTGAATAATATGAGGGCACTGGATGTCATTTACACCATCTCTAGGAATTTTTTTTACACTGTCTATCACAATACTCCTGTATTCATTTTAGGACGATGAAGCTTGGGCAGGTGGATGAGTAAAACACTGTGTGGATAGTCACGTTGAGAGGATTGTACTCTACCTGGTGACCACTCCTACATCAAATTTTGTGTGCTCTCCTAGGACACTACTCACAACTTTTGAGAGACATATAATGTGAATAGAATGAATAAAAAATAGTGATGTTCATGAGCTCAGAATGCTATAACACCTATTTCCTAACTGCTTCTAGTTCAGGAATATAGGTTAGAATATAAAAAATTAGAGTAAGTTGATTCTATAAATCACATCACGTTTAGCTTTATGTGTTTACCTTGGCTACATCTGTTTGGTTTGTGAACTTGTGAGCAACACCCATCACAAGTAAAAATTCAGAAGAGCAAGTAATTTACTGCTTTTGCCCTGATTAATTTTTATGTGTTTTTTCTGCCCCGCAATTACTTTTGTCAGACTAGTGTAAAGCAGTCATGTGATTTTGCCAACGCTTCACATACTGATTGGTTCATTCATTGGGAAATTTTCTTGCCTGCCCCAGGAGTGGTTTGAGAAGAATTCAGCTTTTGTTAACTCTAAACATGCTAGGATTAAGATGATTTTAAAATTAATAGCCTTGTTGTTTCTGGTAATTTGAGATATCTCATGAACTTGGAGAGTCTTGGAACTTCCTTTCGGTGTTATAATGCTGCTATTTGCAGTTCTTGTTGAAGCTGAAACGAAACAGAGAAAGGGGTTATCAGGCAAGCTGGCAGCTCTTACTGAGGAGAACAAAGACAGTGCAAAATGATTAAAACACTCTCTTTGGAGATGTGTATTGGAAATCTAGGACACAGTGTTAAATATATTTCTATTTTTGCTTAAGAATGTTTTAGCAATAAACAGTCTCTTGTGCTAATAACTTTTCAAGGAGACTTGCCTAACATTAACTACCTTGTTTTAACATTCAGTTAACAGACACATGGCAGTTGGACGGGGTCCCATTGTTAGGAACACCCGTAAATGAAATGCCCCTCATTACTCATGATCCAAGTGGTATGTACAAAAGGCAAAGCAGCCAACTCTCAATCTGTGATCGCCTTTAATGGCGGAGAAGGAGGATACTCTGGAGCCATGGCGGTTGAAAACAGAGACAAACATAGAAACAGCATGGTCAGGGGCTGTTTTAATCACATAATGGGGACATGATGATTTGATCCAGCTACACTCAACACTTAAGAATGACTGGGGCTTCTGAAAACTGAGTGTATTCCAAAGTGTAATCGTTTTAGATTCAAATGAGTTGGACTGCTTTCAAATGAATAATCATATATCCTTCTCTCATTCTTGTGTATTTATTACTCAGATAAAAGAAAGAATTGAATGGCAAATTATCACAGGCTGCCTTCTAACTATAGTACAAACTATGCTAATAGGGAGAGCTCCATAATTTGGCACTGCTATATTTTGGGGACAGAAGCCGCATCCTTCTGCACAGTGATAAGTGATAGTATAGATTTAGCAATAGATGTTCTGTAGTCTTGCAAATAGAGAAGGAATTAATAGTCTTTGACTGCTGCTTAGCTACCATTTTCAGAAAACAGAAGCAAAATATCTTCCAAAGTCTTGAACTCATTCTATTCTTATTTTTGTCGTACCAGTACTGCAGCCGTATCTCAAGGGAGGCCTTTTAAAAATAATTAACTTTTTAACACTGTCTTTTCTGATGGTGAACATCTCATAATGCTGTCATGAGCTAATTACAAGCAAAATTGTTGCTTCTGTTCAATGCTTCCTGCTGTTATTGAAAAAATTAGTAAGTTCTGTAAATTTCTTAGCTGTTATTTGAGATTCAGATCTAAATTTCTGATATAATCACCATTCATATGTGAAAAATTTTATGTATCACGAATGTAGGAATACATCTATGCTTTCCCATTAAAGGCTATATGCTCAGAGAAGGATGCCTATCCTGCTTCTGCTCTTCCCTAAGTGGCTGCGAGTGGCTACTGTTTTAGATTACCAACTGGATCATGAAAACTGAAGTGGTAAAGTTGTTCTTATGTGTATATCACTGTAAAGGAGTACATTTCAGGTTTCATATGCTGCGTTGCTAAACTTTGAATTACTTCAATTCATGTGGCTTGAAGCTGAGATGAAGTGGTTTGAGGAAAATACCGTATTAGCAGTGAGCCTTGTCCAGGATGTCATCAGAGCCTCTACAGGGAGGTGGTACGGGTTGCTCAATAAGCTAGGCTTCTTACTGAGTACAGGGATGAAACTTCAGGGAGACATGCTCAGTTTTACACAGTCTGAAAACGTGACTTTAAATTTCACTTCTCATTCGTTTGAAGATAATCTTCAGAATAAGAACTGTGTTTAGGCAAGTCTGATTGCTTCTACATGAAGCCTTAAAAAGCAGTGTTGGGAACCTGGCAACTCTACTAATTTCCTCTGAAGACTTAACAAATTCTTTTCCAGTAGTTACCACACTGTTTTGATTTGCCATATAATGCTGAGTTTCCTACATGATTGTTTTCAGTGTACTAAACACTTAGGGCTTGACCTGAGGGACTTAAGTATGGAGCTGAGGTAGTGAAGAGAGCACCACGGTACTTTAAAGTAGCCTTAACTCTAAGGAGTGTATGAAGACAACTCCCTATAAAAGTAAAATTTCTTCTTATGCTTACCATTAAGTAGTATTTATTGAATAAAGTGTTATTCTCAAGTATTGTTTTATCACTCTCATTCATTGAAAATATAAGTTTTAAAGATGAAGAATACTTAATTTTGTACTGTTCTTCCTGCTTTGCAGTGCACTGGAGATTGTCAGCCTTGACGCACAACATTTGAGTGGAAGTTTTATCTTCCTGCCCATCTTCATGGGAATTACAAGACAAAGACAGAGATGGCCTGTTTTACAAAAAAATGAATAAATATGTATAATTGCAGGACATAAGGAGTGAAGATTTTTGTAACTGATTTATAAATTAATATAATATTTTGTTGTTTGTTAATTCCAGGAAATGGAAGCCCCCTCCCTGGAACTGTTCAAGGCCAGGGAAGATGGGGCTTTGAGCAACCTGGTATAGTGGGAGGTGTCCGTGCTTATCACAGGGGGGCTGGAACAAGATGATTTTAAGGTCCCTTCCAATCCAAATCATTCTAAGATTTTGTGGTTCTATGTATTACATATGCCTAGTGTTTCTATGTTTCTCATTTGTATTGGAACCAGCTATGTGCATGAATCACCAGGTTTGAGGCTGCTTTAATATTTACCCAACATGTTGCTAATTTTTGCTGTTAAGCAATGGAACTAGTAAAATTTGTCTATGGGAGAAGGAACTTGACAAAATAGAATACAGCTACTTTGAAATGCTACCAGGACTGCTAATTTAAGTCCATTGAAACTCTGAGCTTATAACATATATCTTCATTGTACTGATGTTTCTCAAGTAAGTGCTGCAACTAATGGGTTTGATCTACAAAATTCATTTGTATTCTGACAACTAAATGTTTTGTCTGTTTTTTAAAAGTGATTTTCATGTAAAATCTGGGCCATTGCCTACTCTGTGAGGTAGTCTGAAGGTGCGTTAGACTATAAGCACATCCATGCAGACAGTGGCAGATGTCCTGGTTGCACAGCTATCAGCTGATACTGCTTGGGCCCAGCAGCATATACAGGATTTTAAGCAATGCAATAACATGTTGGTCTGATAAAACAACAGCAAGAAGTAGAATGAAGATTTGAGTGAATTTAAATATTATAATATTTATAATATTATAATATTTACCCTATTTTAACACAAGACTTGTAAATGTGGCCTGAAATACCACGGAATACTCTAACCTTCAGGCAAATGGTGTCTATAGAAATGTTTTTCTTATTTGCACAATTTCAGTAACCAAGTAGCTAAATCTACGTGACTGGGTGTTATGCCTGTAATTCAGAAGCCTCGCTTGCGGTGGAGGAGGAGTGGAGTGGGGAGAGGGAACCTGAGGCTAAAGGTCCTCAGTGCTTTGGAGTTTATTATAGCTGTGTTTCGAAAAGATGTTGGGAGTTCCCAAACAAGAAGGGGTTATTTTATTGTTCTCTGATACCTCTGTAGTGAGACAAGGGGGCAGGGCTCGTCTTCCAAGCTGTCTGTCATCCTTGTAGAATGTGGGGAATGGAGACTTGGGGAGCAGAAAATGAAATTTCATAGTGTAACCAGGGACTCATTGTTAATGCCGCCAAACATATGGCACAGCTGGGAAATTTTTGTGCCAGGCCCGGTGAGCTAGTGGGAAAGCTTGCAGAAGCCAAGCAAGCCATTTGGACTGATGGCATTGTTAGTAGGAAGAAGCAGATGATAAAACAATGTTATTTAAAAGCTTGAAAAAATAGTCCTGTGATTCATTACCTAAGCCACCAGATGTACTGTACTACACTGTACTACATCATTGAGACAGCATTCTCTGATGTAATAAAGATATAAAATGTGTCTGGGTGTGTGGGGGAGAAAGGAGTAGTGGAATTGAGGGCAAGTTGTATAAGCTTTCGGAGACTCGTTGTTGGCTTTTTTTTTCTCTCGTTGCGGAGTGTAAAATCTTAATATGGCCCATAACCAAAAGGCTCTTAAAAATAATGTTAGGCTCAGAAGGGCCACAGATTGGATCCCTGGCAAGCCATTCCCTGTATATGGAAAGACAGTTCAGATTTTGTCATTCTTTTTCGGAGACTTGTTGTCAGAGCTGGGAAGGTTAGTGACCTAGGGATTGGGTGTGGAGAGGGGAGAGGTTCAAGCTGCTTTGGCAGGCTTCAGATTATTAGCAGGAAGCAGCCAGGAGGAAACATGCTGTTTCTGGAGCCCTGTTCAGTGCTCCTAGAGCAACAAGAAACGTGCAGGGTTTTTGATAGCACAAATGGCCGTACTGGACACAAAGTCTGTGCTCTGCTGAGGTGGCTCCCTCGGACCACAGGGTTTTCACGTTGTGTCCCAGCCATGATTTGAGAAGTCCTCCACAGTTGTGTGTGAAAGGTGTTGTCTAGATGGTGGTGCTGGGAATATAGGTCAGCTGTAGAGAAAGTGGGAAGGGGAGAGGGGTGGTGAGTGGTCAGTACTGGCAGATATCCACTGTATGAGAAGTACATTTGAAACCTGCTGAGTGTTAGTCATGTATCTCTGGATGTCACCTGCTTTGCGTCACAATTTCACAAGAATCAAAAGCCTTGTGAGAACTCTAACAAAAGTAATTTAGTTTGTAAAACTGAAAAGCTTGGTGAGATACCATTTTTAAAAAAGAAATTAGGATACTTCTGTGTTGCACTAAATGTATTCGTTTCTTATTAGGGATTCAGGCAGTGGAGAAAACTGCAAGAATGAAGGGCTGAGGGGAGAATCACTGTCTATACAATTGCTGCGAACTTTCGTGCTGTCATTCAGACAAGTTTTTCCAGATCTAAATTTATGGATATCCTATGTCTGTTTTTATAACAAACCTAGTAATATAGAGATGCACAGATTTTTTTTTGTCTTCAAAGAAGATAAGTTGTGAGACTGCTTATTTATCGAAAAGGAAAGGAAAAAGGAAGAGGAAAAGAAAGAAACATTGTTGTATTAGTAGGTTTTTTTTACTACTTGGATTTTGACTCTGTAGAACAATTTTCTAGTTATTTTTTTCTGTCTCAGAAACCGTATAGTTTTACTGTAGATGCTTGATGCAGAACCAGCAAAAAAGGTAAAGTTGTAAATGAATAGCTATTCAGCAAGTGAAGAAATGGAGCTGTTTCCATATTCTCACCTCAGCTCAGAAACTAAGAAGTGTAAGAACTTGTATATGTGGGCACATTTCTAGCAAAAATGTGTGTTTGCCTGAAAATTTTCATTTAAACACAAATTCAGATTTTCTAAAAATATGTCACATTCAAATGCTTAATTTTGAATAAAGGAATAGTTTGAAAAAGCAGAATGTGCTGTTAAAAATGTATTTCTTCCAGCACATTTGTTCCGTGATTCGAGGCAAAAGCTTGTGTGTGAAAAGCACAGACTTCTCCATGAAGACACATACATATCCATCTTAAGGAAGGGGTAATGAAGCCTTTATCTGTGTAGCAAAGAGAAGGCAAGAGCAGAGGCTGGCAGAATGCAAGCGTGTGGCCATGTGAGGCTGGAATTTAGGTCTTGTAATGAAGCAGAAGCAAAACGACTAGTTTTTAACACTTAAAAGTTACCCTGATCTATTTGACTCTTATGTTGACATTGCAGGTTCTGACTTGTGCAGTTATTATTACAATTTCTTAGTTTCAAGTCAGTTTGACACTACTCTCTCCTAAAATAATATAACCTCTTTGATTTCTGATTTCTTCTGTAAATTAGAATTTCTTAATAGACCACGTCTCAATAAGTGTATGAGGCAATGTGGTACATATAGTCTGACAGCGATTGAATTATAGAAGAATGGAAGCTAGAGATTGTTTTAAGATACATGAGTAATTGTTAAATTCTTAATTTCAATTATATTTGTGACTGGAAATGTCAAAGCATTTCAGAATTTTTCTCTTTGTTTACCACTACTTCATTTCTTTTTTTTTACTGTGTTCTTAACATGAGAGAAAAGGAAATGTCAAAATTCCAGTTTTACATTTGGGCCTAACAATACTAAAAGCCACTGGAATAAATTAGGATTGGGATTTTCTGCTATGTGCATGTTTAAAATTATTATAAGTTTTATTTACTTTGTGTTAAATTTATATCATTATCACATATGACACCTTCTTTAATTTTGCAAGTAAAAGTATATACCATGAAAAGAAAGTGGTTTACAGTAGTGACTGATGAAGTAATAAATTTGTTCTATTTAGAGTTTTGTAAAAAGGTCTTACACAGTTCGCACACCAAAAAAAATCTTTTCAAAAGATGTATTTTTTTGTATTCATCTTGCATACATACAAAATGTCTGTACTCTAAAGCATTTTCATCTCTTTGAAATGATAGAATGTTCTCATAAATCACATTAAATTTGGCATGGCAAAAGTCGCTTTTTTGCTTACATTATTAATCTTAATTAAATGAAGTAAAAAAATTTCCATCATGTCAGGGAAACGGGACACCCTGTCCTTCAGCACATAATCTCTCTTTGGTGACAACATAAAGACTGCGTGGTGTTACTATGGGTCTAACCTTTGAGGAGATTTTTCTAGAACATTTTGGCAAAGGAGTTTTTGTGCCACTCAGCTACGGGATTTATAGTTTTACTGTAAGCATTTTGATATTTTGGAGGTTAGCTTTCACTTACAATTCTCACACATTTCTGGTTCATGCATTTTTATGAAATTTTGCCCTAAATCAAAATGAGTACTACTTCCCTGCTCTTGTCAGTAAAGACTCCTTTTTAGTAATGGCATCTAGAAGCTGTTCATGGACCTCCTCATCTACTTATCTTTACCAAAGCAACGAACGTCTGGCTCTGAAGAATTATTATCTGACTTTTCTGTGGAAAAGTTATTGTGTCAAAGGCCAAGAAAGAGACGGCAAACTGCAGTGATTCCTGGTATGTTATGTGGCACTATGTTATGTGCCCTAAATTTTCAATCAGAGTGCTTTTCAGTCACCAAAGGGGTGCCACTATCTTTCCTTATCCTGAGACTCTGCATATTGTGCAGTAACATTTACCTTGGTTCCCAGGGACCTGTGCTGAGGGTACTCCTGCACATTGCAGCCTGTATTACAGGCTTTCAGGTGCTGAGTGGTGGGAGCTTTGCATTCTTTCCCATGAGGTTTCTTGAGCCTGATGATTGGGGAAAACTCCTAGAGACCAGGACACCCATTTGTTTCTACTGAGCACAAAGCAAGTTGTTTTATATCTTCTATAAGTAAGATGTCAACTCAGCAAAACAAGGTTTTGGATCTAGGTCGCCTCTTTTCTACAGTACAGTCTTAGCTGCTGTACGGAGTATAGGGCTAATCAAAGTACATAGGAAACTACAGTAAACTTTAAAATTTTAATAAAATAGTATTAATTATTTTTTTAGTCATCCTTAGATTTTTGCCAGAGGGTGCTTGCCAGTTGGACTGAGAGAGAGCAGTTGCCCCAGAGTAACAACATAAAAATATCTGAGAAGTTAAAGGAAAACAAACCTTGTAGTTTTCTATGGCACTTATATAGCTTATGGTTTTTAAACCTATCATCAGTGTTTTGGGCCTGATTTAAAACTCCTGGTCTTTTAAGCTTTCTCAGGACAAGAGGTATCCAATTTAAGTGTCCCTTTTCTACTATATCTATGAAGTCTAGGGTTCTGTATTAGCTCTTTTCTTCTAGGGTCAGAAGTTTGCATAAATAGGATTTTACACTGCGAAATTTGTGGAACAGGACCCCTCTGTGTGATTTTCACTTCACACTACCCAATGTAACTTCGTTTCTATCCCTTTGTTCCTCAATATCACACAATGTTTCTTTGTGTTGACAATATGTCACATTTTGCTTTTTATGCTGAGTTCATGAGTAAAATATCATAGCATATTGAATATGGGTACCTTAGAAGCCTTCTCGGATTCCTGGACTCTCTCATCCTGTCTTAATTTGCTGGGGTTTCACCATTTGCTACAGAGGAACTATTAAATGCCATTTGGTGTGATAAGTACCAGCTTGTTCTTCACATGGAGCTTATTTAGTGTCTCTTCCCTTCCCCTCACAATATTGTAAGTATCTGAATTGCATTTCGACATTTCCTATGGCAGTTACATTTACATGCTCGAACTACACCACCCATATCACAGAGGGTGTTGGCTGGATCTGGGAGAATGAAGAACCACCCAGGGTAGGAGCAGATCAGGTCCAGGAACACCTAGAGAACTTGAAGGTGCACAAATCCATGGGACCTGATGAGATATATCCACGGGTCCTGAAGGAACTGGCTGCTGAAGTTGCTAGGCCACTAGCCATCACATTTGAGAGGTCCTGGCAGTCTGGTGTGGTTCCCACAGATTGGAAAAGGGGGAACACAACACTCATCTTTAAAAAAGGAACCAAAGACAATCCGGGGAACTACAGACCAGTCAACCTTACCTCTGTGCCAGGCAAAATCATGGAACAGATTCTCCTGGTAGCTGTACTAAGGCACATAAAAGATAATCAAGTGGTTGGTGACAGCCAACATGGCTTTGTAGGGGCAAGTCGTGCCTGACTAGTTCAGTGGCCTTCTACGACAAAGCTACAGTGCTGGTTGACACGGGAAAAGCAACGGATATCATTTTCCTGGACTTGTGCAAGGCGTTTGACACTGTCCCACGTGACATCCTTGTCTCTAAAATGGAGAGACACGGATTTGAGAGATAGACCACTCGGTGGATAAAGAACTGGCTGGATGGTCGCACTCAAAGTGTTGTGGTCAATGGCTCAATGTCCACATGGAGACCAGTGACAAGCGATGTTCCTCAGGGGTCTCTTCTGGGTCCAGTGCTCTTCAACATCTTTGTCAGCGACATGGACGATGGCATCGAGTGCACCCTCAGTAAGTTGGCTGACTACACCAAGCTGTGTGGTGCCGTGGACTCACTTGAGGGAAGAGATGCCATCCAGAGGGACCTTGATAAGCTTGAGAAATGGGCCAGTGCAAACTGCATGAGCTTCAACAAGTCAAAATGCAAGGTCCTGCACCTGAGTCGGACCAGTCCTAGGCACAAATATGAACTGGGCACAGAGTGGGTTGAGAGTAGCCCTGAAGAGGAAGATTTGGGGGTGCTGATGGATGAGAAGCTCAACATAAGCCGGCAGTGCGCTCATGCAGCCCAGAAGGCCAACCACATCCTGGGATGTATCAGGAGAAGCCTAGGCAGCAGGTCAAGAGAGGTGATTCTCCTCCTTTACTCTGCTCTTGTGAGACCCCACCTCGAATACTGCGTCTAGTTCTGGTGTCCCCACCATAAGAGAGACATAGATCTGTTGGAGCGTGTTCAGAGGAGGGCCACTACAATGATCCAGGGGCTGGAGCACCTCTGCTATGAGGACAGGCTGCGGGAGCTGGAATTGTTCAGTCTTGAAAAGAGAAGACTTTGGGGGGACCTAATAGCTGCCTTCCAATACCTGAAGGAATCCTACAGGAAGGCAGGGGAGGGACTTTTTACAAGAGCATCCACTGATAGGACAAGGGGAAATGGGTTTAAGTTGAAGGAGAATAGATTTAGATTAGATTTTAGGAAGAAATTCTTCAGTACGAGGGTGGCAAGACATTGGAATAAATTACCCAGAGATGTTGTGGCTACCCCCTCCCTGGAGGTGTTCAAGGCCAGGTTGGACAGAGTCTTGAGTAGCCTGATCTAGTAGAGAGGCGTCCCTGCCCATGACAGGGAGGTTGGATTAGGTGATCTCTAAGGTCCCTTCCAGCCTAGGCCATTCTATGATTCTATGATTCATAGTAACGAAAAATACCCTTTGCTTATACGGTCAATGCAACTAATCTTGTTGGAAATTTATATCAAAGGTTCATTTGTTTTTCTAGGCTGAAATTCCCTATCTTCAAGCTCGATTCCAGTTTTACCCAGTAGCATTTCTCTTTTTTCCCATCTCATCATCTTCATTATTTTTTTCCTTGTGTTTACATCCAATTTGGTTTCTAGTGAATGTTGTTTTACCCTCACAGTGCTAAATCCCAGATCCTTTAAAGTTAAGTCTCTCTTTTTTTTTTTTTTCCCTTCACCCCTTCATTTTTTGCAGGCATGCGTATTACTACTAATATCCTTTTATATGCAATGATTCATTACATTAGTTCTGGATACTTTTTTTCCCTGTTTGGGATTTGTGTTCCAAGTGGGGCTTTTAACTGTTTTGACTTGGGGAAATATAAGCTTCTGTACAGTTTGAGATTTTGAACTCTGTAATTTCACTGGATTTGCTTACCAGAGGCTTTAATTCTTCACAGACTGACTTTTTTTTTTCAATAAAAGCTTATTCTATAAACTTTTTTTTTTAATCTTACCATCTGTTTATTTAAATAAATAATCATACAGGTGCTTCATCCAAGTTTCTTTCATTATTTCATTCTCGCATACAGAAACTAGATCCAAAGTAATTATAATTCTTTTCCATTTTGTTTGTTAATTAAATGTTTTTCATTAATTTTTCATTTTTTCCTAGTTAATGCATCTAGAAATTACTGGCCCTAACTTTGTTTGTAGTCCTTTCTTTTCCAAAGTATGTTTGGGATATTAGTCTTCCATAATGACATGACTCTTGTGAGTTTCCTCTCCAATAATAAGATCTTTGCCTATATCCAAATGGGACTGTAGCTGTGATTGGCAGACTTATTCTACAGTTCTATTAGAATATTTTTTAAAAATAATTATTTCCCAAAATAATTTCCTTTCAGATGATTTTTAAATACATGAATACGTACCAGGAAATTTTATTTCCACTCTTCCTGAACACTTTTTTCCTCGCAATACCTGTATTTGGAAGCTTTATTTTTTTATGTTACACTTTGGTTTATGTCTTATACATGTCATTCCACTACAAGTCACTTGAATGTCTGTTTCTTCACCTGTGAAACCTCTTCCCCAACATGGCAGATTTATAATTTGGCTGGAAACATCCTTTCTCAATGGTTGGTTGGGTGTTGGTCAAGGTTGGTTGGTCAAGGGCTTAGGTTGATCAATGACAATCTACCGCCACAACTACTTTGGGATACTTCTCAGCATTTAGAGTGTACTTTGTGGCATTATTTTGGCAGATACATGCATATTCTGCCTTTGGTCTCTTTGGTGTCAAGTATGGACCATCTTTGCAAAGGTCCTGAGTTACCTAGTTATTTAGGCTGTTGGAACAGATGATTGTTGTTAAGGTCCCTTCCAACTGAACTGTTCTATTCATAGTCTAGTCTATCTATCTGTTATTTATTTTTTTTTAGTGGTTTGAAAATCAGGTCTTTATTTTATACATTAAGTATATGTACGTGTGAAATACGTTTAATGTATTTCTGTTCTCCAGAAGCTTGCTTTTTGTATTGCCTCTAGTTGCAGCTACATACTTCAGTGGTCCCCTTCTTTACCTAGTGCCCTGCTGTTTGCACACTCTCATAGGCAGAGAGTTTGTTTAATAAAAAACACCCCAATTTATTTGGTTTGATGCATAGGGTAGAGCTCTTTTGAATTCTTTCAGATGGGATGACTGATTATTATCCAAATAATGATAGCAAGGGTCCTTGCTGTCTTCAGCATGATCAGGTGAGACTCTTTGAACCACTTTTTACACTCAGCTGATTCTGCTTGATCAATCCAGAGCATGTATGATTCTTCATTACTGGTTGGCTTGGGTTAATACAAAATACTTCCTAACCATATTAACCATGTATAAAGGCCTGTTTGTAAATGACCCTGTCTGCGTCTTCAGGAAAAGTTTCTAGTGATGGTAGCTGTCATATTTCTACACTTTTTATTCTGTTTTGCAGAGGAAAAAGTTGCCAATTTTTGCAAGGTTTTTAGCAGTCCTAGGTTTAGAATGTCTTTCATTCAGAATGCCTTTTTATTTCCAGATGAACTGGAAGGACACAAAGAACATTAGAATTAAAGATAAGAATTTTCATTGGTGAGAATCAGAAACAAGAGGTACAGGTGGTGGCATTGCATATGGAGTCATCACTCTCTTAATCTTCAGAGTGGGGATAAAAAGGTATATGAGAAGTACAGTCATATGAGTCAAAGGAATGATTAGACTTAAAGGGAAAGAAAGCATGAGTTCATATTTTCTGTTTAAATTTAATTGATTTTTCCTTAGTTTATTTTTGTTCTTGAAAAAAGCCTCGATTTTATCTTCAGTAAAGTGTCCCTCAGGAGAGTAAGAGACAAAGGGCCCATGCTGAAATGAGAAATCCACTAGCTTTCCTGTGAAATGAGAGGAGATAGCCAACAGTTTCCTAACATTTTTCCAGCATCTTTTCCATTTATATGTGATATCTTGATTTTCTAAATTGCTAGCTCTTCTGAAGGACTGATGTTACCCCTTTCTGCAGACTTTATGCTTGATTTTACAGTGTAATCTGTTTATATCACTGCTCAGAAAATGGATTGTTACACAGAAGCTGGAAACTTTGAACAGCATTTCTAAGTATTTTGCTTGTTTTAGCACTAGTATTTCTTAAGTTTTTACCTGTGTGTCTTCATACTTTGGGATTACTTTGTTTAATGGCCCTTGTCTCACTGAGGCTGGATGTTGGCCATACCAGTGACCCATTGCAGTTCTCTGTAATCTCCTCCTTTCCTGTGTCTTTCTTTGGGGAAGACAGAAGTAACAGCTACAGGATGCTTTCATGCATGTGGCCAATCTTCTCCCAAGTAAAGGCTGTAGATCGCACAGCTGCAATTCCTTAGTGGAAGCACATGAACCGTGACCTACTGCCGGCGGCCACTTTGGGTTACGTCATCCCACTAGTCACCACCCACTGCTGCAGACATCCAGCCACAGGGACGGGGTGAACAGGCGGTCTTCCACTGACACTTCATGAATTAACGGCTAGGGGCTGCTCAGGAGGAGTGCAGTTGGCATGTCTTCATCCTCGGAGACCCAGTGTTTGAGATCCCATAGCAGAAATTCAGGGAAAAGAGGATGAATTACAGCAAGAGGCTCCTTGCTGTTTTAGAATATGTTGTTTGGGGGATTTTTTCCTTCTATGCTACTAGGTTAGTATGTTACCTAAAAAGATAAGCCTCTTCATGCAGAATACTTGAGGGAAAGTGCTAAAGATGAATTCCCATTCTTCTCACATCCTTTTGGTTCTTGTTAAAAGATGACTTCATGTCTCTGTTTCTTATCAGCCATGTTTTGTACTTTAGCTCTCAAAAGGAGTGATGTGCACTATGGTGAGCAAAAACTTCCTCTCTCCATTTTGCTGATTTGGGATCTGCTCCTATGCTGTGATCTGTCAGACCGTCCTGGGTTAGAATGTGGTTTTACTTTCAGATTAGAAAACGAATGATAGATCAAACAATGGCTTGCTGCTGGATGTCAGACCAGCAAAAACTACTTGTTAATTCCCTGCAAATAAAGTGCTATTCAAGATAGTGAGATAAAAGCTATTGCAAAGTCAAGCCACTTCTGAGTGGCGTTTGTCCTCAATCACAGCTGATCTGATGTGATGACTTCTTAATACAGAAGCAAAGAAACTCTCTAGGGCAAAATATTTTTTTAAACTGAAGCAGGGTCTCTCAAAGTTTTCCAGCATCAATACACTACGTAAAGTGAAGGGTAAATAAAACGTGTTAGGCAGACTGGATAATTACATATATTTGGTAGCCTGACACAAGGTAATAGTATCTAGTTTCGCATAAATTACTTTATACAGATGATTTTTCGTGTCAGTAAAACTGCATTTAATGTTTGAATCCAACTTCATGAATTTCTGTTCCACAGAGATATTTATGACTGTGAAAAGAAAACAGAAGCTTTGAAAATTCAAAATGTACTGAAACACATCAAATCTGACATGTTCTTATTTGAAGCATAACTAATACCAGCTGCATCTATATTGCGTTATTAAAAAGCGGTGCTTTACATTTGAAAGTGGTTACTAAATGGACATTCACAAATTTTCATCTGGTAGTAACTACTTCCATGACATCATTTCATTATTTATTTTGGTAGAACTATGTTTGCAAATTAAATAGGGAAAGGAAATCTGTGGATTAGTAGGATTTTTTTTTTTTTTTTAATTCATTGTGCCTAAAGAGAACTAAAACTTGAGAGGTAATAGAAATAATGTAAGTGGGTTTAGTTTATACTAGCTTCAGATTATTTTTGTTCACATTCATAGCAGTTTTTTCTATGGTATTATACAGTCTTAGGCAAGAGTTAATTAAATAATCCTATTTCTAAAAGAAAATTAAAATACTACTGAAGATAAAATTAATGCAGCCTCTTTATTTTATCTAAGAAGTTAATTGTACAGAGAATTGCATGCTCCTCATTCCATGAGCCCTGGCTGGACATGTTTCTATGGGTAAGGAGAAAATCTTAGAAGATGGAGATTCTAGATTTGATTTACCTAAATTCCTCAAAGATATGTTTCATTTATCTCAAACTATGTTTGAGCTACCAGAGTCAACAAAATTTAGCTTGGAACAGCTTGAACATTTACAGCAAGACTGCTAGTATTTCCTTCCTTCTCTTTATGTGGGATGGCTGTAAGAGCAGTTTGTCTGTCTTAATGGAGTTTTAGCACTTTTCTCTCCTGGGTGAAACGAAATTGATGGGGAAAACAGAAAATAAAATTATCTGAGCAACTTCAAAACCATTTGTGGTTTTGAGTTTGGAAATACCAAGTTTTTTTGTAGGTGGAAGCACACTTTTTTTTTTGTCTGAAGCAATTTACAAGCCCATGAAAAGTTCATCAAACCAAAGACCGTTAGTTGCTCCCTTCTTATCCACACATTGTGGTGTTTTGTTTATGTAAGTGCTACAGTAATATAGATAATAATTATTTGAATAAAACTGAAGTTATGCATTTTCTTGAGAACTAAGCATTAAGCAAACAGTTGAACAATATTTAAAACTTTTCCTGCTGTCACATGAATAAATATAACAGCTCTGGAACTGGGTCATTGTCGGGCAAGAGAGAAGTAGGGAAATCCGTTTAATGGAACAGTGCTACAGAGTTCTTATTGGAAAACACCTGTTTCTTCCATTATTTCAATAACATGAATACACTACAGTGATCACATTTCCCATTTTCTAAAATCTAAGTTATAGGAAGAGAACCCTCTTTAGTTCTGCTAAATCCTGGAAGAACGCTCACAGATGGCCGAGAATGTGTAATAGCTGAGAAAATACATACTGCAGAGAGGACTTACAATTATCTGAGATGAGTCAAGCGATGACTTCCCTTGTTCATGATATGCTGCAAATTCCAGCTATATTTTAGATAAAAATACTTAATGGAAACACATTTTAGGGATTATAAGGAGATACCGTTAATATTCATGTGCTGGATAAGATTCCTGAAGCGTGCTAAGATTTCCTTATTTTATTTTTTAAGCTGTCATTAAATAATCCTTTTCTGAAGTTTGACAAAATGTTTTCTTAGTTTAGTCCTGTACTTCAAAATTAATAACAAATGAAAGTAATATGTAATAGTACATTTGAAGTGACTTCACTTTGTGACTTATCAAAACTTTTACCAGAAGAATAGAAAAATGTGTCTGAACCAAGGCAATTTCAAGGCCTACGTCTAGTTAAAGGCAGTGTTTTGCCCCTTTTTTTCTCAAATAAGTTTGGCTTGTACGCTGAGGTACATTTATCAAAAGAAGGAAGTGTCCCAGAATATGTGCAGAAAAATATTTTTTTTTTCTGCTCTATGAATCAATTTTCCTACATATTAAAATAGAATTAGGACGAGTTTCCAGGTCCATTTAGTCCTGTCATCAACCTTTAAACACATCTTCATTTTTATAGGTTGATTTTTAGGTTCCTTTTTTTTTTTTTTTTTTTTCCCCACCAGGACTCAGATAGAGAAGCTGTTTGACAATAACCAGCATTTGGTACTAAAATACGAGTGTGAAACATAACATATGAAGAAAAGAACTGCTTTTTCAATTCCTTGATTTCCTATTGGAATGAAATTAGTTTCTATCTTTAACATACACTCAAATGAGACAGAAGCAAATGTCAGTAAGTTATTGTGTTGTTCTGCACCAAGTGTGAACACCTTTGAGAAGCAAGTAAGATCCAAATACCTAATGTATTTAATGTAAGTTAGTAATGCATTCAAAGCAGAAGAAGGCAATTGAAATCTAGGGTACATATTAATTTCTATATCGTGTCTGGATTTTCTATTTGGGCAGATGTATTTATATACCAGATAGACAGCTTTAAATGACTTACTGTGACCACTTTTCTACTTAAGCTTATGTTGGTGAAGTTTCAGTGTAAAACTCAAACTCCTCATAAATTGCAATTCCAATCATAAGAGTAGAGGTGGCATTATTTTATAATAGTTAAAAATGCAAAATAATGAGATCTAATACTACTATACCCATTCAACATCTCCTTCTTCTGTGATTCGGAGACGTGTCTAAATAAAAGTCCTGTGTGATGAAGTACTGCTCTCTCCCAAGTCCCACTTTGCCTTACCAGTGAACCAAATATTACTGTGATTAGTACACCTGTTTTTTAGAAACTGCAGAAAGACCATTACTTCATTTTACACAAGCCACTTAGTTGTATTTTAGAAACTGTCTTTGCTGAACAATTTTTTTTTGTACAGTAAGTGATTTGTCACATCTGTTTAACCATCTGTTTGAAGGTCTGATAGACCAATTTGTTCACAGAATGTTATCGACCTTTTTTATTGTTCCCTATGTCACCACAGAGTCTCCTTGGTGATTTTCTCTTGACTTACTGGTTTATAAGGTACTGAATTCAGTTTTTGGCTAATCTATATTTAGAGATTCTTAAACATCATTAACAGATTGTTAAAACTAAATTGAGCTTATTTGGAAGATGAAAGCAAAAGCTCCTAAGTGGCCACTGGAAGTTTATAGAAAGCCTTTTCTTAATTAGCTTTAAACGACAATAAAGCACCACTGTGAATGCTAGAAGGATTAGAATAAGCAGGATTGTGAGGATATAAAATAAAATTGGCAGATTTTTTTTTAGGGAATATATTCTGAGAGTTGGGGGACATATTCTGAGAATTTGTTCAGCTGTTATAACTACCAGTGAACTGCATTTCAACAGGCAATGTAAAAATGACATTTTTATCAACCCTTTGAAGCAGTCAGTAACTTTCATATAGATGAAGTTTTGCACTGGGTTTCATTACGGGAGAAAAAACAGTTCTTTTATTAAATGAGCAGGTGAGTTAGAACTGGTAGCAATTTCAGATTTAGTAAGTGGTCTCTTGTAAATTCTCTGCCTGCTCTGTGCTTTATCTACAGCTTTTATGATGAGCATTTGTGCAGAATATTAATTAAAGTTATTTTTAGCATAGTACCAGTTTGGGTGCGAGACATTGTGTGTACCTCATGGCAGATGGCTGTGTTTCTTTTAAGTTTACTGACAAAGAAAAAAACATAAACATGTAGAAAAATAGTAAGATTTCAAACTGAGAAATCAGCAATAGTGCACAAATACAGATTTTTAAACAAATGATGTTCACGTCTTTCAGGCCATAGAGGACAAACAGTGTAGTATATTAGACTTCTAAACTACTTTTTTATCCTGTATCATCAAGACAGTGAGTCAAACATTTTGATTAGCACTGCCTGTTACTCATTTTCTACTACTGAAATACATTTATGTTTAATTCAGTGTGGTGCATGTTATATTCTTCTTTTTCAAATGTACTGACTGTAACAGTATTCTCTAATACTACTATGTTTACTTTCTCTCACTGCCTTCATATCCGTCTTTTTCTTTGTTCTTTCAATATAGGGCACCTATATCATAAAGTAAATACTGTTTTTCTGAGTACATAGACTCTATTAATCTTTCCTGTGTTTGAAAATAATTGCAGAAGTCTATTGGTGATTTCTTAGATACTTGCAGTAACTTTATTTGAATTCATTGTATTTTCTGGCTTCTCTTTCAAAAGTTCTGGATTCAGAGATCAGAGGACGAGTTAACTTTGTAACTCCCGTGAGAATCACTTTTCCGTATATTCTCACTGATCATTTCCACTACCACAGTGTGAGAGTTCATTTTTCCTGCTTTCCTTGATGCTGTGTGTTGGCAAAGTGCCAAGGAGATGGATGATAGTGGCATTAGACTAAGGAAGTAGTGAGATCTCCTTGGCAGCTATTATGCATAGTGTCTCAATTTGCTTCCCTAAGATTTGGAGTGTATTAATTAGCTCTTAAAAAAATTTCATTGTCATTCATAACATCATCTGCATTTTTCTGGAGTGTAAACACAGTAGCAGAAAACTTCTCTATCCCAGGAATTATTTGAGTGGAATTTAAAGTCCTTTGTCAAGATGTGCCTGTCAATGAAATCACAACAGGAGATGCTCCTAAACTTCTTGGGGATTCATTTCAGTTTTCTGTGGGCTGTAGACATTCAAGACATCCATAGTAGTTTTCTTCCTAGACTTGAAGACTATGAGAAGGGTGTAAGAAACTGTCATGTGGGAACCAGAAAACACAGACCTGTTTCCATTCTTGAGATGTGAGAAGAATTTCAGGCTACGTAGACAAAAGTAAGTCCAGCTCAGAGCGTTCGCTTTTCTACTAAAGGCATCAGAGCAGGTGATAAATCATATTTCAGCCTGTCAACACACCCTGAAGTTAGTTTTAAATACTCGTACTGATTGTTAACAGTAGATTCCCACGTTTTTTTCTTGGAAACTGTAGCTTGATGCTGTCTTCCAGGATCATAATCACAGAATCATAGAATCATAGAATTGCCTAGGCTGGAAGGGACCTTAGAGATCATTTTAATCCAACCTCCCAGTCATGGGCAGGGACGCCTCTCAACGAGATCATGCAACACATGAGGACTGAATGGGAATCAAACCCGCGACCTATGGTGTTTCAGCACCACGCTCAACCAAGTGATAATGGCTTGGCGTCAATTCAGTCCAGTGACATAAAGCATGTGACATTTAAAGGCATTCTTTTTATCACAGTGGCTGTTTTACAGCTGTTGAAGCAGAACCTTTCTTTGAATATACTTGATGCAGTATATTGGAGATTGGAGAGAGAGAATCTTTCCTTTACATTTTATAATGGCCCAGATCTGTTCTTCTGGACAGGAGACTATGTCATGTTTTGTATACCATTATTTGTGCCACATATTATACTATAAATTGGCACTGAATGTTGGTATAAATCTTCAACATTTAAATTCTTTGATACCTGTCTTCAGGAGATGGCTGTGAATAAACAAATATGGAAAAGAACATATTCCATCTGTTAATAGATAATGTTCTGCCAATTTAAAACTCCAAATTGAAAATGCAGAAGCTTTTAACTTGATGGCTTTATCCACTTCAGCTTGGTGATGAAGTCTTCCAGACCTTCATTATGAAGATCATTAATTCAATACTCTATGGCATTCTTAAAGGAAGATAGTCTATATAGAAACTTACTTCTGAATAAAACCACTCTAGCTTCCATTACCTTGTTTTGCTAATATATCTTAGAATTTACATATTAAAATCTCCAAAATTGTCTGCTTGAGGTTCAGAACTTTTTGTTGATGGACCAATTGTTTATGGAGAGATAAATCAGTGTCTTTTTAGGAAATACCTCACTTCTATGTGAAACAAAGTCCAGTCACTAAACTAAATTGAAATAGCAAGTTCTCTAGAATGTATTGCAACAGGAATATCAGATATAATCAAAACTTATTTCCTACTATTCTAGCACTGACATGCTAAATCAGACTGGTGCTGATCTGATCCTGTGGTACATATCCAGCTAAAGAAATTAGTGACTTCAGTCAAAAGTACAGACACAATAAGCAAACATAATATAATTTGCCTTTTTCAAATCAGACATATATACATGACTTTTCTTATTCCCTGAGCCCTAAAAAGTACTTCACATTCCAGTGTACATTATCCTTCACCATATATACTCTTTGTATTAAGTTACGTGTCTGATTCTGTTCTAATATATTCCAATTTCAATCCTACGATATTCATTTAATCCTTTGCTATAGGAAGTTTCACAGGTCGGTTACCTTTGGTCAGTGTGATCACAACACCATCCTGTTTCAGCTGTACAGCTCCTTGGTAGCTTGGAGGATTGAACAGTGGCATCTGAATTCTCAGATGACAGAGCCACAGTATTAATGAAATTAGATGCTACGTCTGCAGTATGCTCAGTTACTTGGATACTAGTGGGATATCCCCTTAAACTTGTAAAAAAAAAATCAGAATTAACATATTAAGAAGGTGTCTTGTCTAAAAATTTCAGTAGTAAGGACTACTAATGAAAGCAGTCAAGAGGTTTCAGCAAAGCCTTTGACACAGTCTCCTGCAGCATCCTCCTGGAAAAGCTGGCAGCCCATGGCTTGGATGGGTGCGCCCTTCACTGGGTTAAAAGCCGGCTGGACGACTGGGCCCAGAGAGTGGTGGTGAATGGTGCTGCATCCAGTTGGTGTCCCATGACCAGTGGTGTCCCCCAGGGATCAGTACTGGGCCCAGTCGTGTTCAACATCTTTACTGAGCACCTGGATGAGGGGTTGAGTCTACCCTTAGTAAATGCACAGATGACACCATGCTGGGGGGCACTGTCGGTCTGCCGGAGGGTAGGAAGGCCCTGCAGAGGCACCTGGACAGGCTGGGTCGATGGGCTGAGGCCAACGGTGTGAAGTTCAGCAAGACCAAGTGCAGGCTCCTATACTTTGGCCACAATAACCCCCTGCCGGGCTACAGACTGGGGGAGGAGTGGCACAGAGGGATCTGGGAGTACCAGCTGGCAGCCAGTTGAACCTGAGCCAGCAGTGTGCCCAGGTGGCCTGGAAGGCCAATGGCACCCTGGCTTGTATCAGGAACAGTGTGGCCAGCAGGAGTAGGGATGTAATTCTGCCCCTGTACTCAGCACTGGTGAGGCCTGAGCTCGAGTGCTGTGTGCAGGTCTGGGCCCCTCACTGCAAGAAAGATCTTGAGGTGCCAGAGCGAGTCCAGGGGAGAGCAATGAGGCTGGGGAAGGGACAAGAGGGAAATGCCTATGAGGAGAGGCTGAGGGAGCTGGGGGTGTTTAGCCTGGAGGAGACTCAGGGGGGACCCCTTACAAATACCTGAAGGGAGATTGTGGTCAGGCGGGGGTCAGGCTCTTCTCCTGGGAAACTAGTGACGGAATGAGAGGGCACGGCTTGAAACTGTGTCAGGGGAGGTTTAGGTTGGATCTCAGGAAGCACTTCCTCACAGAGAGGGTGCTCAGGCACTGGAATGCACTGCCCAGGGAAGTGGTGGAGTCACCATCCCTGGAGGTGTTCAAGGAGAGACTGGATGTGGCACTTAGTGCCATGGTCTAGCTGATGTGGTGGTGTTGGGTCAGAGGCTGGGCTTGATGATTTCAGAGGTCTTTTCCAGCCTCAGTAATTTTGTGATTCTGTCATTCTGTGATTCCTCCTGTCTGGATGCATTGTGGATTCTTGGCTGGAAACTTTTGTGCATCTTTTGTGTCTTTTAGAGTTAATCCCTGCAAGGACTGCTGAATTTTATTCTGGGTTGTAATAAACAGGTAAAAGTTGAAAGTAAAAATCATCTTTTAGAATCTTAGTTCAATATATTTTACTCTGGACTGCAAATCAAGCACTAAAGCAACAGGATAAATTTTCCTGTTTTACACAGATGCCATACCAATGCCAGTAGTTCAGACTGGTAAAGAGTCAATTTCAAATTCCTTGGAGTCAAGCAGGCCCTCAAAGCAGCCTCATGACAGGCATTTGGTATCTTATTGAGATGCTGTTTGGTTCTCTGCTCTGTCTGCCTCTCTTGATTTTTGGATTCTGCCTATGTCTCAAACTTAGATACATGCAATAATCTTCCATCAGCTCTGAGTAGCTGCTGGATGTTACACCTTCTATAGCTGACATTTCTTTCACTCACATATACCACAATTGGTTTTTTTTTCAGTTAAGCTATATTATGTTTTAAATAGAAAGATACGACAAACTTCACTGAACAGTGTTTGTCATGGGTTAGGACTGGGCTGGCCACTAAATGCAGACAGACACTCTCTAACCCCCTCTTCCCCCCAAACAGGAAGGAAAAAAGAATGAGGCAGAGAGACTTACGGGTTAGAAAAGAAGACTAAAATGGCTTTAACGAAACAATAATGGAAATAATAGTGAAATGATAAAAATAAAGAACTATATACAACTATATATAAATCTGATATTGAACCCGACTCCTCCCCCCTCATAATCCCCGCTGGTGCTGCAGACCAGGCAGCGCTGGAAAAGCCTCAGGCTCAGCCATGGCAGGGAGCTGGATAAAGGGAGCTGGATTCAGAAACTCAGGATCCAGATCAAAAGCGGGAGATCAGAGTCCTCCCTGGACGCCGGCTATTGCAGAAAAGGAAAGAAACTCTTGTGATCCCTCAGTTTATACTGAATATGACATGTAAGGTATGGAATATTCTTGCTGGTCACCTGTCCTGTCTATTACTCCATGGAGGGGCAATCTTTTACTTCCTTGTGACCCTTCTTACAACCCAGCACCCCCAGCGTGGCACACAAGAGCCAGCAGTGGCCTTGGTCACTATAGAAATAAGTACCAGCAAGAACCCTTCTGCATCCCAGTCCCAGGCAGTAACTGTAAACATGAGACATTATCACTTCTAGTAGCAGACACTGTCTGCAAAAATGTGCTGCTGACTTCAGAAAGTGCAGCCCTTTAGAGGAAACTGAACTAGAAATTTAAAAATCGCTGAACAGAATTGGTTTAATTTAGCTCAAACCAGGACAGCGTTTTGGGAGAGAGTTCAGATGTCATGACTGTCTTGAACAACGGATTTATGCTATTGCAGGATGTTATTTCATGCTCACTAATCATCACGAGATGAGTTTTGAGACTGGATGCTTCTCCTAAAAGACATATTTTCCTTAATCCAAAAGCTATCAATGAGTAATGCAGAGTACATTGATGGCTTAATGCAGGAATTAGATGTATGAAACTGTATAGCCCAATAATGAATGTGGCCTCTGGCCTTCAGCACTGTGAAACTCTGAAAATGCTATGAAGCACCATCTGATGAGACTAAGAGGTGTATCTACCACAAAATAAGCTTCAAATTACTCTGACACAGAAGGTGTACAACTGATGTACTAGGAAATACTCTCAGTACTGACTGTAGGATCACAACACAGTATAAAAGGGGTATTCTGTTGTATGTCAGGTAGAGAGACAGGTGGTGAAGGGGACCTTGTTTGTGCTCAGGAGAGACAGCAGGATTTTTCATGATCTGGGACGGGTGCAGGGAAAGTGTTCTCTGGCTGGATTCACTAGCTCATAGTGTTGAGCAGCTGCTGGATCACTGCTCACTGCACTCAAACGACAGGAACTCATCCTGAATATAGAGTACATAGTATCTTGCTAGACAGCAGAGCCAGAAAGATGTATTGAAAGATGACGAGATAATTACAAAGTCCTGCTCTGATTTTTGATTTTTTTTTATTTTTGTTAAAGCAGGTATAATTCTTCAGCTGGTATAAATCAATAGCTTAAATAAAGCTGTGTTAATTTACTCCAGCTGGATATCTGGTCTGTTATTTGCTAGCTTGTGTCAAATACCCAGCCCTGCTATCATCCTCTCCAGAAACTGTTCAGCTCCTTATTTAGAGCATAAAGATCTGAGAGAAGTTAGAAATTCTGACTGGAAAAGTCTGACCCAACTGAGTTCATTGATAACACATGTGACAGAAGTTTGGTATACTAAATATGGAGAGATAAGAAAAGGAAAACTCCAACCCTAAAAAGATACAGCTGCTTTTTTTTTTGGTCCTTCTTTTTCTGAAGGGAAAAAAAACCAAAAAGCTGAACTCCTATACCCACAGACTGTTCGGAATTAAAAACACTCTGAAATTATTAAAACCAGTCTTGCCATTGGCACAAAGCATTAAATATCTCATCAAATATATTTTTAAACTAAAATACAAGACGTAAAATTCAATGTGAAGAAAAAGGTACCTCAGAGTCTATGAATCAAGTCTTCTAATGTAAGGACAATCACAGGGAAGATTCACACAAAATTTCATGCCATGAAGCTACTCATTCTCAAACTTCTTATATTGGATGTCTTAATATTTCGCAAGTATGAGAGAATCCTAGCTTCTCTTTCAACATTGTGCAAGCTGTAACACAAGCTTATATATCTGGTCATAAACACAAACAAATCCAATCATTGGATTGATAGAAACTATGGTAGTTCAGCTACCAAGCCAAAAAACCCAGCATATTCACCTGGACTGAAGAGAATTGCAATGCTTTACTTGTAAAGAAATGAAGTAACTGAAACCTATCTGATTGAATTGCAGGTCATAAAGATAGTATTAGTACTGTTTCCTAATGTCTGTGTTGGCTATGTGAAGAATCTAGCTTGCTGTAAATACTGTATTATTTGATTAGCAGAAAATCATATAAAAGGAATAAATATCGATAGCAGTCTTCCAGGTCATTCCTGAAGTACTAGTCTAATAAAGCAAAGACAAGGTCAGAGGCTTAACAATATGACAAGGCTGTAATGAACTATTGTTTGCATAAAGAAATCACGAAGAACTATGTTGTGGTAATTGCCTTATCATGTGTTAATAGGATAAACAATAAAATAAAAGCACCTTCCACCACTGGTACTTGAACTCTGTGCAACTAGGGTTTGAGCCAAAGTCCATAATGTCAGCTCAATGAATTATCTGATGAGTTCATTATTCTGTAACGTGATAGAGTTTGATAAAAAGTTATTTGGTGTTCATTGGTCCTGAGTCATGAAAGTCCAAGATTCAAGTTCTGAAGCAAATGTGAAGATTATCATTGTGAAATTTTATTTTCATGAGGAAAATACCATGTTCAGAGTGCCTAGGAAGACTGATGAAGGGATTCTGGAGAATTTGGAAGTTTTCTCCTCCAAAACTCAAGACAAAATTGAAGGAAGCCTTTCTGTAGTTCAGCTTAAACTAAAAGATCTCTGAGCAATGAGATTCAATAAAGAGGAACAACAACAACTTTTTTAAAATAATTTTGTCTTTAGATTAAATTAAATTTAATTATTTTTCTGGATGCACATTTGTTATTTCATTACCACAGAGAAATTGTATTCATAGCATTTTTTTCTGACATGCACAAAAATACCAAGTGCAATAAATCATGATAGCCCAAATACAGCTAATTATGATATATGTTGCAAAACAATGCTAAGTCTTATTTTCTGCTTTCTTTCATGCTAATAATTGATTGAAACCAGGTACTGCTGATAAGATAATGTTTGGAAATGACTGGTCTTGCCAATCCTAGTTAATAATTTGTTTATGCAATTGGCATAGTCTGTTGTCTCTTTTGGCCTTTAGGATATTGCAGGTCAGTGACAGGGTACATTGATCAATGAATATACTGAAGCTTGCAGAGTGTTTTCTGAAACTTGCTTCCTCCACTTTTTCACATGGCAGATACTGAGTCTGACCATTTTAAATGTGGTTAATTTTGGAAATTGACAATAGAGTTAACCATTCCTTAATTGTTGGTGGTCAACCAAGTGATCCAATGAGGCAAGTGGTAGCAAACAAGTTCTCCAGATTGTACATCTTGGTTTCCTTTAATTCTGTGTCACATAGCAATTCATGTGTCAGCTTTTGAGTATTTTGAACAACAGTAATTATTTGTCACATTTTGGAAAGTAAATCTGGCTCGAATTCAGACACAATCTTGCTCAAACCACAGTAGTTGTTTTTATTTTTTAAAAAAATAACTTTCTGGAGAAATGCAACTCATGCCTGTCTATATATCTCTTGTGTATCCAGTGAATGAGAAACTAGATAATATTCTCAAATATAATTCCAGCTCTTGTTTATGAAGATTTCTAATACCAGTACAGTTTTTCTTAACTACAACTCTAAAGGTTCTAATCAACTTTGATTTGTTTGCTTCTGTGTGACTTCACCTTTTTTCCCCACAGTGTGCTCTTCTTTTTTTTTTTCCCCTCTTTTTTTTTTTTTTTTCCATTGTTCTTTCTCTACTTCCTCCCACCTTTTTTTTTTTGGCTAAGGTTACTTGGAAGCAGGAGAATTGCTGTGTTTTTGTGCATTCAGCATTTATGCCACTCCATTTAATGGGGCCATATTGGCTTTCTCCCTTGTTGGTACACTGTGGGTCAAGTGTAGGCGTGTGCATGCTTTACAAATTTGTCCCCATCATTGCTAATGTCTGTCCAAGATGTTAGTAGCTGGTGGTTTTGTTTGAGGGACACTTCATGCTGTAATTCTTGAGTACAAATCACTTTTTGTTTCTTTTGTTCATTTGTGAGAGACTGAAATGGAGCTTAAATAATTCCTTCAATGAATACATTAACCAGACTCTTTTATTGTGGCTGTTTAAGAAGTGAAAATAATTAGCACAAAGCCACATTTCCTTCACAGAGCTTTAAAAGAAGTCAGGGCATTACCATTAAGATAATCATGAATTCAGTCTCTGTGGAAAGGCACGGAGAAAGAAAAAAAGATTAAATATATTTCAAGACAAGCAAAAAGATTTCTGGTGGGAACATTTCACCGTTGAATAAAACATTCCCTTGGGAAATAAATTGCTATTTGGGTTTGTATTTTGAGGGACTTTGTGAGTATCTTCAGAGAAGCCAAATAAGAACCTCCTACCCTCCTTAAAAATTCTAAACCTACAAAACTATTACAGACAGTAGTCAGTTTCCTGAGAGACAGGCTGTTAATTCAGAAACAACAATATCATCACTGTTTGGACAGACTGGAATCAGAAAGCAATATTGTTGATATTTAAGTTTCAGGAAAAAATTGCTTTCCACAGGGGTAAAGCTGTGTTTGCTTGTTTGTTTCTGTCACATAATTTATCCTTCTCAGGACATGCAATCTATTTTGAGACATCAGAAGAAGATATTGCAGTAGTGAAAAATGCTTGTTTAGGGTTGCTTTAATTTGTAAGTCTAGACAACCTTTTCTTCCATTTGAAAGAAAGTTAGCAAGCTGAGAATCAAAGCCATAAAATGCAAGGGGTTTAAGGCAGGAAATAATTACTAATTATCCATGCCAAGTAAAACTGGGAATCTAACCTCTGAAGTTTATTTTCAAAAACCCCCCAAAACTGCACAAGCAAAGAGAACTCCCCTTCAAACCACACTGACAGGGGAGATAGGAAGAAATACTGCTGATAGCAGTTACCTTAGACTTGAAACAGTCTCTTCCACCTTTAGCAGAAGTGCCCAACTTCTTCCAAGGATAATAAAGAATCAAAGTTGAGAGGAAAACAGAGCACACCCCAAGAATCTGACTACTTTCTTGTAAGGTTTCTACTTGCTGTGACTGTATGAGATTCACGTGTACAGTCACCCAAGTTTTTTGCTGCCTTCTCACAAGTTGTTAAATGCATCCTGTGCAGTGACACCACCCTAGCAGATGACTGTTCATCGTGCCAGCTATCTACGCCCATGTGAGCACATTTGTCACTGGGCAATGGGGTCACTGGAAACTTTACCTTCTCACTTGTGGCAGATTTATTACAAGAGCCTACAGTTGCCTTTATTTTTTTTACAGTGGCCTAGAAATGAAATATCAACTTGTCTGACCTCACACAAAAAATGAAAGAAAAAAAGCTTTTTTTTTTTGTTTTGATCGTGTCGTTGTTTCAGCATGAAAAAAACCCTCACATTTCTTTGGACTGAATCTGAAGAGTTAAATTCTAGAGAAGGGAAGGTAGTTTCCTTGGGGAGAACAGCAATCTTCACAGCCCTAGTTCAATCTGTGAGAATGTAATGGTAAAACAGAAAGGAAACTCTAAGATGGAGGTATTATTACCTCTGCCTAAAAATCAGATTTTTTTGTTTTGAAGTCTATGTTATATCTAAATTCACATTAGACATGGATTCTTCCAGTCTTTGGTTTAAAGCAAGAGCTGACTTCATGACAGTGAAGGCTTATCAACCCTATTAGAGATACATTGACACAACCTCTCTGATTGCCTGGGCCTGCATATTTCCCAATAGGGACCTAGACAATCTGGAAAATTTTGAACATTTTTGAAGGACCAATGTGCTAATGCCTAATACAGAAACACAGCATTTGGAGAGCAATGTCTGTAGTTAAATAGGGTAGTATCTCCTTTTGCATGTGTTTGTCTGAAAAACATAGTGTGCTTGTACCAAAGAAATTCCCGGAAGGAAACGTACAAAATGGATTTTAAATTGTGCATAGCTTTCTGGCTCTCTATGGAGGAATGAAAAGTGTTCAGAATGATTAACAGTGGCAGAATCAGGCTGTAAAATCTCTGTGTGTTTTCAGTTCTTACATGGACTTTGGTAAAGATAACATCTTTCAAAATTCAGATCTGGAGACAGACTATAATCACTTCTAAAACTGGGACCTTGTATTGGGCTCGTACCGCTCTCTACCCATCCTAATTTCATTTTTGAGAATAGGGAAAGAAATTTGGATCAAGACTGCAGCACAAAGCCATGGAAGATTACAGCAATGATAATAATTTTAGTATTTCAGAATTCCCTATGAGATTTTGTTAAACATTTTCTTGAGTCACCAATGCTACTAATCAAGTTCTTTTCAGCAGCTAGCAGCTACCTAGACACATCTGTGAGTCTTGTAGGTTGCCTTTCCTTCTTAGGTGATTGTGTCCTGCAGGGCTGAGGAATGCAGTAAAGTCCTTGTTACCCATACAAAAGCGTGGCGCTATTTCACTTGAAAGCGTGCAGGCAATAGAATGGGATATTGTGGTTAGCTTTTATTGAGAGTAATTCAGAGTTGAAATATATGTGTAAATTGCTCTGCTGTTTAGAGTGGAGCTTAAGCCAAAATGGGTATTGCAGAATAACGTGGCTTGTTAAAAGTTTGCATTTCACGTCCCTCACTATAAGTGTCTTTCTAGAATTTAATACGTTATTGTCTGTCATATGTTTCATGTTCAAATTTATTTCTGTCATAAACCCCAAGAGATTCGTGCCTAAGAATAGTACTAACAAGGGAAATAGTCCTTCTTGTTATTGTCAAGACACATTAGATCTCTCAAAAACAAGAGTAAGCTTAAAGAACCTAATTTTAATATTATTTTGTCAGAAGAAGCATTTTTAATAAAGCAGTACACATATTTTTTTCCTTGAGTTTTGATATTAGTAAAAATTTTCTCAGTGCTTTGGTCTTTGAATATCCAAAACAGCACAAGTTTCAGCTGAGCAACTGTCACCTTTAAACTACTCCTCTGATGTGCTCAAATAGTTAACTATAGATATTTGAGGCCACATTTGATATTTCTGCTTTGTGAGTGAGATAGTTTGGAATTCCTCAACCTCTGTGCTCAGGAAGGTGCTGTTGAAGGTACCATGTTTATCTGCATCAGACTCCTGGCCAGTGCTGTTACTTCTGTGCCTCTTGGATTCAGCAAAATATTACTATTACACCTTGCTAACAAAGAATTAGTAGTTTGCTTCATTGCTACTGAATACTTTATAGCTTTAATCAAGTTACTTCCACAGTTAGAGAATACTCAAGTGTAAGAAAACTTAAACTCTGTTGGCCGAGATACATTCATCCACCCTCTGGTTTGTGTTAGGTGTTTGCCTGCCTTCTCAAATATTTCTGCCCCAAGGACTCACACCAGTGGATCTGATGGAAAAACTCATTTTTGCAGTAGTCTAAGAGAGATAGGAACTGATCTAAAATGAGAAAAACATTATTGCTTAGATATTTTTGGAATTTTGTCTCATCTCCATTTCATAAAATTCTCCTTTGTAAGGTCAGCTACCCAGATAGCTTCCTGCTGCTGAGAATCTTTGGTGCTATGCCCCTGATCTCCATGCATGCATTAGCGAAACCTCCTTTCCTATGTTGTTTGAAGGTTCTTGAAAAGTCGCATACTGCTATGGAAGATTACTGCTGCTAAGGGTCAGGTTTCTCCCAGGTCATTCTTCCATCATATGGTTTGCTCACTGCTTAAAAAGGATTCAGCTGCCTCTTTTTTTTGAGATTGTTTTCTAAGCTCATCTGATCATAAACTGAAGGAACAGAGATGAGAGATGTGGTAGCTGTGTGATAATGTTAATAGGTTTCCTGAGATAATGAAATGGTGATACATATGTAGTGAAGACTTTAAGGATATTTGAAAAATGGAAAACAGTTTTTCTGGATCTTAATCCAATTTATGGACACTCAAGTGGAGTGATTCCAGCTCTCTCAGTAAGGATAACCATACTCTAGCAGGACTAAGTTTCATCAGCAGATGTGTAAATTATGGTGAACCCAGGAGGGGTTTCCTGCTCAAAGCAGGAAAGCGTGCAATGTAAATCAAGGTTAGAATAATGCATGCTTTTCTATTTTCTCTTTTTCAGGACTTTGTGATTCAGATTTGCTGAGTAAAAAAGTTTAAAAATCATTCTTTCATTACTGGTTGTTTTGTCTGGGTTTTTTGTTGTTGTTCTTATGTTCTTTCACTGTCGGTGTCCCAATGACATGTTTTGATGCGCTTAGTCTGCCTATTCTTTCTAAATAGTACTCTGGCATCTACTTGCCTCCAATGGAATTACCAGCAGTTAGCGCATGAATATTGCTACAGCAAATAGATAACTTTTAAAGGTTACCAATACTTTACTGAAAGTATTGGTACAGTAAATGCATTCTTTGTGAAGTATTTTAACTATTAATAACTTAGGAAGGTAACACAGTATTTCAGTAGGTTTGGTTTCTTTTTGAAAACCAGTTAGAAATTGTAATAACAGAAGCTGACTGGTCTTGTAAGGAAAAGATATTACAGAATCTGGATATATTAATATATTTGTCTAGGGGCAAAATAAGCAAAGTGAGAAGTGGAGTCAGTGGTGAGGAAATGATTTCTGAAATTAGAAGCACAAAATTGTAAGAAAACTTAATCACACATAATTTTATCATTGCATTTGCTGACCATAAGTGCCTCAAATCACGAGTAGAGACTGTTACTTAAAATTAAAGTAAAACTACAGATTTCCTTTCTTGAAATAACTTTTATTGTTGAACATCTGTTGCCACTTTCAGGATGAAACAGTTTTATGAAATATGACCTATTTCAGGGGCATTTTTATTTGTGATATAATGATCTGTCCATAATTTTTATTACGAAATAAATATGTTCCAGTAGCAGGGTTCTTCTTCTTTTGGGCACATACATGTTTCTTCCTCTGACACCCATGAGGATTCTTCATTGCCATAACTCAATAACATTAGAGTGGTATCAGTGGGTGTATCTCTCCATGTGATCCACAATATAGGAAGAAAAGTATAAATTTAAAAACCCCACACTTATAAAGCTCTGTTCCTTCTACGGAAAGTGTTTTTTGTTTTGTTTTATTCTTTTTGACCTAAAAAATACAAGAGAGGCACTCCAAGCAGCCAGAAGAAATGATTGCCCCCTGTTTTACTAGTAGAGGTGAAAGGCTTACATTGAAGAAAAAGTTTGCTATGTTGACCGGCATAAAGTTTGGATGCAGACACACTTCCCATTACCTACTTTATATTAAGTTATTCCCATCCCTCACTTTATTTTTATTATCTCATCTCCTTCTAGTCACCCTGTTGTAGTTGCACTAACTCTGCAGCAGCTCTGATCTCACTTCCCAGCTGGCAGGAAGGACTGCCTCCTCCCAAACAGCAATACCAGCTCAATTGTAGGGAGTGGTAAGGCAAATCGATACTTCATCCTCCCCCTGGACACTACACATCATATTCATGGTACTCCCAGGCCCTTCTGTTTCTTTGAACTTCTCAGCTAGGACAAGTAGAGCCAGGATAACAATGACCTCTGGCTACGCGGAAGGGTGAATACAAGAAATAGTCATAATAAAAGCAGCAGAGCATGGACTTTCTTCTTAGTAGAATAAATTTAGTAATATAGCACTTGTAAATAATAACAACAGTACATTTGTATGTCCTGTGCTTATCTTAAACGTATGAGGAGATAATGTACCTGCCATTCTTGATTATAGTATCTTGACCTTCAGATGGAGAAACAGAAAAAGATAACTGGAAACTCAAAACCCTACAATTACCATGCACATCACGTGCCTTTATAGGATGATAAATCAGTATCTCATAAATAAATTATTTATGATTGTCACACTTGCCTAATCCCAGAGTTGCTGTCTCTGTTGTCAAATTTTAAAGTACAAAATATTCTTACTTAAGCATTTTGATTAAAACATCCTATTCTCTCAAGCTGAGTCACCTTCAAAATATGTTGTGAAGTGCTGAAATCAGTCTAATGAAGAGACCTGTATTCCATTAATATGGAAAAACCATCCCTGATGTTTCACTGGTTTCTGACATTCAGAATTTACTTTATACCTAAAAAATTACGTAATTCTTTAGCTTGAATAACGAGAGGGGAAAAAATATTATTTATTTTCAAAAACTATAACAATGTCATAATAGTACCTAGGACATTTTGGTAAGTATTGGGCAGACATTTAAAGAAAAAAACAGTCCTTTTGTCAAGCTTGTATATCTTCCTAAACTTCAAAATCATAGGTGTAAATTTAACGTAAATGATTCTGAATGCAGGTGTGTACTAAAATTCGTTAGCCAAATTACTTATATATAATTTTTTTCTGGCTGTCAGAACTTTAAAGTTCTAAGTTCATGTGACAGAGTGGTCAAAATGCTGGACAAGGATGATCTGTTCCAAAAAATATAAATACACCCTAAATATTAGTTCATTTTGCAAAAGAGGTTTTAGCTGTTATCTGCTGTAGCTGTAAGTAGCAACACAGAAACTTATTTTACAACAGAATCTCATGTAAATGGCAGTTATTCATTAACTTACTGACTTTCTTTAAATGCATGGTTTTTTCTTCATTAATATCAATACTGAGTGGGTAGAATTAGTTCCGTAAAAGGCAAAGGACCATTAAAGGACTTTTTGATCTTCAAGACTGATTTGTCTGGGTACTATGATTGCTTCTGTGACAGAACAAAAATTTTTCTTTTCCTAATATCATGTTTTCTTTCTAGGTTTGTGGAGACCAAAATCAAGGAGCAGTTTTCCTGCGTGAATTTACATTGATTCGGAGAGAAAGTCTTCATGACGACTTCCTATCTGATTTGCTGAGTAACCACAAATCAGAAGATCCGGTAGGAATCTTCTATTATTCTGCAATATTTGTTCAGAAATGTTTGCAGACATACAAGTTTTTGTGATCAGTGTCTCATTGTGCTTCATCGGTTTACGGAAAGTTACAAAATTTGATGTGATGCATAAAAATGTCACTCACAATATTGGAAATTCTGTGTACATAAAGCCTTGTTCACAGGATGAATGTCAAATGCATAGGAGATTTCAGTATTTTGAGGTCAAAATTTTTAAAAGAAGCACAGATAGATCCTTTGCTTCCTAATAAAAAATTTTCTCATTCATAATTTTGCAGTCTAATTTGCTACAAATGTTGGCTTCGCACATGCAAAAGGAGTTTATTTTTCATTAAATATGATTGACTATTGTCAAATTCACAGGTTATGTAAAAATAACTGTTTGGAAAATAATACTTTTATAAAATGCAAAGAATGTAATAAACAGGGAAAACAGTTTTATGAAAAATGCATTTTCACTCTCTTCTATATATGCCTGGCAATATATTTGTTTCAGGTCTAAGGGATTTCATATATGTCTAGCAGCTAACTCTAACATTTTTGAATAAAAGAACATGGAAATAAAGACCTTGGAAATCATGCTTAATCATACTTTTTAATAAGAAATAAAGCAAGGCAGCTGATTTTAGACTCCAGTAAATTTATAGTCTGATATTTTCAGGAGCTGCTGTGTTACAATGTCCAACACATTATGGTTTAACAGAAGTGGTGGTGCATTAGGGTCTGATATTACCATGAATTAGTAATGTATTTCAGGGATTAAGGTTCAAAATAAAGGCTCTGTAGGATAGGAAAAACAAAGGAAAGTGATTCTAGTTGGCACAGCTAAGCTTATTGCTTCTTTAATCCACTTTTTCTCATAGTCTCAGAGGGCAATGCCTGAAGTAACCTCTCTTAGCGCACTAGTGAATGTTATCGTTGGTGGGAGCCTGTAGAACTAGGACTGTGGTAGGATAGGATGGGCATCTTTCGATAAATCTTGGTGCTCAGGTAAAAGAATCCAGTTAACAAAAGGAATGAACTTATTAAACAATTCACCGTGTTAGTGCTAATCCCGCTGCTCTCAGGCATGTTATCCTTGGTGCTTTACAGCTGCTAAAAGAGATTTCAGATCAGGGAAAACCAACACTTTGTTCTACCACTGTGGGTAATTTTATGGCACTTCAGGACTGTACAAGCAACCACTTTACTGGCAGGACAATACTCATTGAACAGAGAATGCCATTATTTCTCTACCACCATCCACTCATCAAGGAAGTACGGCTAAAATTGTTATTTATTAAAACCATTTATTCTCTGTGGTCCAGAGAAGCAAGCAGTATTGTATTTCTGTTTTGTCGGTACCAGTGAACTGGTTAGTTGTTTTTCTAAGCTGTGCTGGTCTTACACCTCTTTATAAGTGTATCTTGATTCATAGAGTCATTCAGGTTGGAAAAGACCCTTGGGATCGTTGAGTCTAACTATTAACCCTGCTCTACAAAGCTCACCCCTAAACCCTATCCACCAATACTATATCTAAATGATTTTTAAACACATCCAGGGATGGTGACTCAACCACCTCCCTGGGCAGCCTATTCCAATGTCTGACTCGCAAAAGACCAGCCCAAATTGTATTTGTTCTTTGTAGAGAACAAATCACCCTGGTACGAGTTAAGGCAGTCCAATATGTGTCCATGCTACCTCAATTGTTTGAAAATCACAAGTCTGTCCTGGCAAGAAAAACCAACCAACCAAACAACAACGATGAAAGAAAAACCCCAAACAAAACATGAGACTGACCTCCTCAATATTTTGAGGGGTAAAGCAGACCTGCCTGAATTTCTGGTTGCACCGAGAGATCAGGAATTGTTTTAGAGTTCTCTGCAAAATAATGCCCTTAGAGAGATCCAGATCAAACTGGGTGTTCACCTGGGGTGGTGAGGAAAGCAATGGGATTAGGGCACAGACCTAATTGGGGCAAAGACTTCTCACAGGCCAGCTCTAGCAGCTGCATGACATGGCAGAACAGGGTTTGTGGAGCTCACTTTCAAGCATGGTTAACTGCTTGGTTTCTTTAGAACAAAAAGATACTTGCTGTGGGAGAATCTTGTATCTTCAGAGGTGAGAGCAGCATTTTCAGTTTTTCAGTGAAATGAAAACTTGACTGCAGATGGTGGGTTTCTCTTCTTCCATGTAATCTGGCTCCATTAGTTCAGAAAAATAACTTAGGTACCAGCTGATAAATTCTTTTCTTATTTTACTGAGTAACATCATCCTTTTGCTACACATTGCACAACTGCTAGCTGTCAAGTTCTTTAATATGACAATCTTAAAAAATATTATTTGTTAAACTTCTGTCTCACTATTCATCCTAGATTCACAACTGTTCCTTATCTAGTTGCTGGTTTAAGCACAGACCGTTTTTAGTGGACAGCGTTTCATGCTGCAAATGGTTTGAAATGTTTTTCCGTCTGTACTTAAGAAAAATTGGTACTTGTTTCGTCCAGAATAAATTGCTCTAAGTTGACCAGGGCTTTTATCATAAAGGTTCACCTGCTTTAAAGAGGGAAAGTGTGTTTAAAGATCTGAGGATCATCAAAGAGAAAAATAGGATGGATTATTGGCATTTCTCACTTGCCTTATTTCTAAATGTCTATAAGTACTCAGATACCAAAAAATTCTAATGCTTTCTTGTCCATTCTTCTGATTTCATCTGAATGATATTATTTACAGACCTTTAAAAATAGAAGCATGACTGTTGAATGTTTTGCATCTATAACCATTCCTATATTTTTCTTCTTCTGTTAGAAAGCCAATCAAGACGCTACTGCTCAGAAAAAAAAACAAAACAACCAACCAAACAAAAAACATTCCCAGGCATTGAATCCAGGTCCCACAGCTGCCAAAGCCGTCCTGTGACGGCATCTACTCCTGGAGTTGACACAGGAGGAAGGAAGGCCGTTTTTAGAAAGACTGAGTTATTAGCATTGCCCACATTAGGAAAACGAAAAATTGAAACACAGCTAAGCCATTGTTTGGTCTACAACAGTACTTAAACAGAGTTGAATTTATTCATATATATTAGCGATACCTCCTCCCTACAATTGAAAATTTCCCTTATTTCCGTTTAAGTATCTTTTCTGTTTGCACCACTGAAGTACTGAAGTTCATTAGACTGTTTGCACCCTACCTTAGCTTAAAACAAATAACTAGTAGCTTATTTTGCACTAATACAGTATGTGAATACCTTTTATGAGTGTAAGGCTTGATTCTGTGCATTTTAATAAAGGTCTTTTGAAACTGTAAATTGCAACTGTAGTGTAAATAGTTCGTGAAGGAAATTAGTTAAGAAGAATTATTACATTCAAAACATGTATAGCTCTAACTTTTCAAAACAAACAGCATCATGTTTTTATAAGGTCTCATTTCATTAAAATGAACAATTGCTCTTTTTCTGTGTGTGTGATTGGCAATGTTTATATAACATTTTTTATAGAATTTATTAATTAATGTACAATAGGTGAAGGGTAAGTATCAAGTGTGAAGGAATACAGCATACTATCCTGAACTATTCCAAACTTCCTGCTCTACCTAAGGTTATGAATTTCACCTTGGGTTGGTCTGTAGAAGGCAAAGCATGAGTGGAAAGAGCTATAATCTTTTAACAACCAGTGATGATGAAATTAGTAGCTCATGTAACTGTCTTGGAGGAAAATGCTCTTTTTGTCAGACTTAGTTTGCATCCTTAACTAAGAATACCTTTTTTTCTACTGCTAGGCAAATGTTTGCTCATTATTTATTTTATAAATATTAGCCGATCACACTAGTAAAAAATGTGGTTGCATAGCTTTAGCTGTTTGCAAGTTTACAATTCTTCATACCTTCCTATTTCTGTGTCAGGCTGGTATATCTTTGACCTTCTGTTAGTTTTGTTTCTTTCTTTGTATGTGTGTATATAATACATATATGTTATATATAGCTAATTACAGATACAGTTACACACATGTACCCCTTTGTAATGTGTATATGCCTATCTAGATGCCACATTTTCAACAGGAGTCTCAGAAGTCTGATGTAATGTAAACATTTCAGCAAATGCTCGCTACTAAGTTGTCTGAAATAGGCTAGAGGAGGAAATCACAGCTTGTTCTTTCAGTTCTGCTTTTCCAGTAGTTATAGAGACTTCTGAACTATGGCCTGTGATGCTTTCAGACCACAGGCTATTCAAAATGCTTCTCTTTCTTCCCAGTTGTACAGAGCTTTCCTAGCTGCACTGAATATAGGCATAGAGACTTTGTCATCAGCACTGCCTCATACAGCTAACAGCAACTCTGTCTGCAGTGTTCCACCCTTGGTCAATGCCTCTCAGCCTCATTGAAAATGAAAGGCGGATTATTTTTTTCAATTCTCTCTTCACACAGGCCCAGGCTGCCTTCTGAGGATAAAGGCTAGAGAATCCAGTCTAGGGAGCTTTGACTATCTAAGGGAGAGGTGGCACATCGGAGGAATTAGAAAATGTTAGAAATGCCTTGACTTTTTCCTTTTTGGGTCACACTGAGCTGTGTCAGGGCATTATTCCTAGAAAAACTATACTAGTGAAAAATCACTGGCAGCGTTCAGAGTCTAAATTTAGTTTACTGACCTAAAAGTAAGTCTGTATGTCTGCCTGTTTCCTAGCTATCATGTATGCCATCATATCCTGTCCTGATTTGTTGAGTTGCCTTTAGTTTAGGATGGCTGGATTCGGAAACCCCTGCTCCTGAACTGTGTTAAGTAGGACACTGCGGGTTTCAATATTGGCAAATGGCACAGGTAGACTTGGATTCTAACGTCTTCACTGTCAGTACCAGAAAGTCTGTTTCCATTCCCTAGGTCCCTTCCCTTCCCTTCCCTTCCCTTCCCTTCCCTTCCCTTCCCTTCCCTTCCCTTCCCTTCCCTTCCCTTCCCTTCCCTTCCCTTCCCTTCCCTTCCCTTCCCTTCCCTTCCCTTCCCTTCCCTTCCCTTCCCTTCCCTTCCCTTCCCTTCCCTTCCCTTCCCTTCCCTTCCCTTCCCTTCCCTTCCCTTCCCTTCCCTTCCCTTCCCTTTTCAAGGTACTCAAGAGCATAAACTTTTGGAAGTGACTTTGTACAGGCATACCTATAGAAACAACTCAAATGTTTCCATGTTCAGATAAAGAAATCAGCACATGGGTTTCTAGACCTGTCTGAAGGCTGTATGTAGTCAGTCAAATACCTGCTTGTGGAACAGTTCTGTAGCATTAACTTTGCTCCTAAAATCTAGGTTTAGAATTGTAATTACTTGAAATCTGTGAACACAGAATCAGAATAAACCTAAATTTCTCATCCTCAGTTGCAATACCAGTAAGCACAATGTGGTTTCAATAATCTGTTGTCTCATACTGAAATGTTAAATCACGATGAGTGTGTTTAATCTGTTGGCATTTTTAATTAACATTCCATAATTGTCTTATTAAATCTTTATTTGAAGATAACATTAAGTCAGCTTCAGTTTTATTCTTGTATGCTTTCCATGACTTCTTTACTTGTAGCTTTCAGATTAGTGGTATGGGCGTGCATCCAAATATGTTGACTGTGCTCCATTGTGCCTTATAACCAGATGCTTGTGAGTCTGATCATACCAGATTTTTTGCAGACTTTTGGGAAAGCAAGCAGCAAAACGTTATTGGTAGAGCCTAAACAGGGGTTTAGCAGAAAAATTCTGCTACAAGATGTAGGACATACAATATCTAGTCTTGAAATCACGATGCACTGTATTATTTGTCCTGCTACATAGAGACTGTGGCTGGAGTGTTCTTTCAAAATAAATGTATTGAATTTTTGCATCATCTTGCACAACTTTTTATGCCTAAAGCACCTTATCTGAAGAGTATTAGTTATTTACCATTCTACAGAGAGAGTACTGTTTGAATGGAAATCTTCCTTCTGTTCCATGGAGGTTTTTGCTCTCGTCATTTTTACCTGATCTCCTCCAGCAACAACAGGATTTGTTCTTCCCTCTTCCTCAGATGTAATAGTGTGGACATTGGAACAGACTTCTTTTCTGAGTATAAATATATAATGTTAGGTATTTATTATAATTCGTATTTATGATGAAGATAGGAATGAATCTGCCTTAGGACCAGAAGATAGAGACATTTGGATAAGAGGGAAAGGTGGGCTATCATCCCTCCAGGAATTAATTTTTCAGTGTAGTACTCACCCCTGAGGATGTTCTTTTTATGCAGAAGTGAGTTTTCCCTCTACTGTAATGGATCGCAAACAAATGTATTTTCCCCTTCCTGTGTACTGAATTCAGTTTTCAGATGTTGTATACCTTGCCCATCATACAGCTTCTGGACTATGACCTTAGACCAAGAATTTTCTTGGGAATTTATGTGGAGCAAAAGATGGTTTTAAGTCAGACCTTTTTAAGAAAGGTTTAAGTACTCAGAACCAGTTCCTTCACTTGCCACTGGAAATTCTAGATGCAGTCTTCTACATGATGAGAATTTTTACTTCTTGCCCATCCTGTGGAAAAAAAATGTGCTGGATATTTGTCCTGAAAGTTACGATGTGACTTCTATTCCTGCATGCATTGCTGACCAGTTGTGTTATTTTAATCAGAGATAAACTTTTCTTATCATTGGTTCTCTATGATTTAAATGTGAATTGTGAAAAAAAATACATTGTAGAAGATTTTTTCACATATTAACGTTAATCTTGATGAAATAATCTGTCTTCCATACATGAATCTAAAACATTCAAATAAAGTATTTTTAAATATGTTAAGAAATGTGCCTTAGGATCTACAAGGTTTATTGGATGCTCTGCACCTACAGTGGTTGGTGTATAGTGAAATTGGGTCCGCAGAGAAAGGAATATAAATGTTTGAATTTTTCTCTCTTTGGTTTTATCCTACAGAGAAGGAAATATAGGAGCGATTCATTCAGAAGCAGCTCTATGAGCTTTTTATTTCTCCATTGCCCTCCTCCTCCCTCCACTCTTCCCAAACAATAAAAAAGAAAACCCAAAACTTATTCTACCTGTGGTGGATTTGTTGGAAGTCTGATATTCAAAATACAGCTTAGGTATAGTATTTTCAATAATAGTGAGTAAATTTTTAATGATTAATTCAAACTCACTTACTTTTCATGGTTTCAAAATCCAACAACATGAATTAGTGGTCTGGCTTTTGAAGGAGCAGTGAAAGGAGAAAGAAAGAAAAATCATGAAAACTAAATACTGTGTACTGGACAGGTATTTGTTCTGTTCACTTCCTTCTGAACTGATAATCTGCTAAAGCTTTTTTGAACTTCAGACAACAGAGCTGCATTTTAATTTGTATTGCTACTTTTTCAAAACTTACAAGTTTACAGTATGGGAATATGTCTGCTGACTTATACAGACTTCTTTTTTTCCCAAAAAAAATGTTTTAGTTGTTTTAACAAATGTTCTTATTTGGTGTTGTATTTAAAAAAATCCACTTTTCAACATACTTCTGGAAATTCCCACTGTTACTATATGCAGATATAGCTCAGTTATTTCGTTTCCTTCTGTATTTCTGTGTGCTTAAATGTCCTTGAGAAATTATGAAAAATTATGTTATCAAATTTTTTTTTACTATGTCCTTTGTATCAGCCCTGGCATACACAATGGAAGAAAAATCACTTCAGCAATCTCCACTGACATTGCGCAATTTATAGCAGAAGGAAAATTGTCTCGTTAAATCCTTATAGACTGTTTCATGAAAAGTTTATGTTAGCAATTGACTTCGTGCTCATGTCTCTTTGGCAGCATCTTCTAGGTCTTTGTTTTCTATGTTTTTCTCAGTCTTTGTGATGATATATGGGCAGTAGGAAATTAGGTAGTCATGGGAAATAATAAAAAGAGAAAGGAAATTGAGAATGTGTAGGGAACAGGCAATTTTCTTTGTAACAGGAAATAATGAAGAAGGCATCATTTGATTGAACTGATTAACTGATGAATAGAAAGGCATTTGAAGATTGAGCAGAAAGAGGCAGTGAGTCTGATAGTACAGAAAAAAAACAGGTAAGCACGTGAAGAATTGGGGCAGACACTCGCATCAAGGCAAGTTCTGCTGTATGAGAAAGGTGGACAAGCAGAAAGACACAGAAGAGCAGTATCACTCTAATTATAGATGTTATCACAGCCCAAAGCAAGCCGAATCTGTATTTGTTCCCAGCAAGAATCACAGACCCATGTACTCACGCAGGCTGGCAGGAACCTGAGGAGATCTCCAGTGCTAGTCCCAGGCCAGAGCAGACTCAGCGTGGGGGTCAAACCCGGCTGCTCAGGGTTTCACACTATCAGGGCAGGGCACTCAATAGGCAGGAAATATGCCAACTTCCCCAGACCCCAGCCCCACCTCTGGGCTGTCCTCCTGGGGAAACGTCTTCTTGTTGTCTCCAGCCTGAGCCTTTCCTGTTTCAGCTTGTGCTGCTGACTCTCACCCTCCTTCCACACACCTCTGTGAAGGGACCGGCTGCATGTCTTTCCTTCATTGCTTCCCATCGCTGCTGGGGATGCTGTTGCATGCCCCACAAGCCCTACTACCAACTGAAGCAGCCATGGACCTGCAGTGTCTTTGCATGGGGCAAAGGCTGCAGCCCCGCTGTCTCAGTGGGCTCCCCTCACCTCCAGATGGTTTGTTGATGTCTTTCCCGCATTCCTTTCCTACATCCTGATGTGGTGTGATGAAGACAGTGTGAAGGTGACAATCCCTCCCCTGGCTCTTGGGGCAATCTTGTACTCACATTCCAAGGCAATGCTGTCCCTTGTTACTGCCTAGGTACTTGGGTGACCTCTACCCAGGTCCCTACCCATCAGGGCCATCCCTCTGGGCTGCTCTCTGGCCCCAGCCTGCACCGTGTAGGGTTCTGCAAGTTCATGCCCAGGTCGCCCTGGATGGCAGCTGTGCCCTCAAGGATATGTGCTGTTCAAACAAAATAGTTTTGGAATGTAAATAACAATGTTCAAGAGGGTCATGTGAATATAATTTTGCTATCCACACAAGGCACAGTAGGAACAGATATAAAACTATAGGCAGAAATATAGATAATTATAGATTATTGTTGCTTAAAATCACAAGATCACATTACGAATTTAGCCAGTCTCACAGTTTGTCATTCTATGTGTATCAGCAGCTACAAACTGAAGATTTCAGTCTATTAATATTTTAGGAGAGTTGCAATATAAGCAAAAGGAAGGACTGATGCTGATTCCATCCTAATCTACACATATGGCATGAAGAAATGACGAATATTTATGAAGTAGGGACTCCAGAATCAGGGAGCAAATGTTTTAGATAAAGAAATATTTTAGTCATGTATATGCATAGACCTAGGGAACATTAAAGTATCATTAACACTAAATATGTATCTTATTATATTAATGTAGCATTAAAAAAAAGCTGATTAACATATGTGACCCTGTCCTGTGTTGCTGTTTTCTGTACAGAAACTCGACTTTCATTTCTATTTACATATTTAGGCTCCAATGGTCGTGTTATTTGTTAAAGGGGTTTTTCCTTTTTTTTTTTCCCCCTCCTAACTTGGATTTCCTTTAAAATTTCTTGTTTTTCACAAAATTCTGGTTGTACTTCTTGAATTTAGGTCTTCCTTTGATGGGAATTTTTCTGCTGTGGAATATAAACCATTGAGGGCTACAGTAAAATACATTGCCCGTTCTCTGGTAAAGGTTACATAGCACCATGGGGTTGACGTCATTGCCATTAAGGGATTTGTGTGAGGAAGAGGAATTTGTCCTTGGCTTTTACCTGAGTCCTGCAGAAAGTAAAAGCTATCTTACTCTCTTGTGAAATTATGTATAAATATATGGTTATGAACATACTGTTCCTAAATATTACATGAATACTAATACTGAAGTATTGTGAATACAGATAGAAATCATCCACTCTTGATTTCTTATATTGGTATTAGTTGGAAACTAATACATATAAATTTTTATAATACACGTATACATATATATACACACACGTATATACATATATATACATATATATACATATACACATATATACATATATACACATATATAATTTTTTTTTATAATACATATAATTTTAGGTTGAAATAAACAGCAAAGAAAAGCACTTTATTATTACTTACTTCTCTATCAATCATCTCTTCTTCCTTATTTTGCCTCAATTCTCAAATCCTTCTTAAAAATTTCATAGTATTTTAGCCTTCTTTTTCTTCTGGATATGCCTGGACTCTCTTTGTCTGCTATTTCTTCTCTTTCCTTTATTAAGAGATTGTCTACTTCTGTGAGATGTAAATAAATTGGGATCGGTGTTAACCAGGTCTTACCAGTTTTCACATCTGTTAAATTTTATTTCATAGAATCATAGAATCATAGAACGTTAGGGATTGGAAGGGACCTCGAAAGATCATCAAGTCCAATCCCCCTGCCAGAGCAGGAACGCCTAGATAATACTACACAGGAACGTGTCCAGGCAGGTCTTGAATGTCTCCAGAGAAGGAGACTCCACAACCTCTCTGGGCAGCCTGTTCCAGTGTTCCGTCACCCTCACTGAGAAGAAGTTTCTTCTCGAGTTTAAGCGGAACCTCTTATGTTCCAGTTTCAGCCCATTACCCCTTGTCCTATCAGTGGTTGTCACCGAGAAGAGCCTGGCTCCATCCTCGTGACACTCACCCTTGATATATTTGTAAACATTAATGAGGTCACCCCTCAGTCTCCTCTTCTCCAAACTAAAGAGCCCCTGCTCCCTCAGTCTTTTCTCATAAGGGAGATGCTCCACTCCCTTAATCATCCTAGTTGCCCTGTGCTGGACTCTCTCCAGCAGTTCCCTGTCTTTCTTGAGCTGAGGGGCCCAGAACTGGACACAGTATTCCAGATGGGGTCTCACCAGGGCAGAGTAGAGGGGAAGGAGAACCTCTCTCGACCTACTAACCACCCCCCTTCTAATACACCCCAGGATGCCATTGGCCTTCCTGGCCACAAGGGCACAGTGCTGGCTCATGGTCATCCTGCTGTCCACCAAGACTCCCAGGTCCCTTTCCCCTACACTACTCTCTAATAAGTCATTCCCCAACTTATACTGGAACCTGGGGTTGTTCCTACCCAGATGCAAGACTCTACATTTACCCTTGTTATATTTCATTAAATTTTTCCCCACCCAACGCTCCAGCCTGTCCAGGTCTCGCTGGATGGCAGCACAGCCTTCTGGTGTGTCAGCCACTCCTCCCAGCTTGGTGTCATCAGCAAACTTGCTGATAGTACTCTCTAGTCCCTCATCCAAGTCATCGATGAATATATTGAATAATACTGGTCCCAGTACCGACCCTTGAGGCACTCCACTGGATACAGGTCTCCAACCAGACTCCGCCCCATTGTTGCTGAATGCCTTCTTTGCCTCTGTCTACACTGTTGGAGACCGTCCTCAGGAGCCTCAGTCCCCTGAGGTCCCAGAGGAAGTCATGACAAAGGAGGAGTCTGCCCTGATTGATGAGGAGTGGGTTAAGGATCAGTTTGAACACTTGGACATTCATAAATCCATGGGCCCTGATGGGATGCACCCACGGGTGCTGAGGGAGCTGGCGGGAGTCATTGCTAGGCCACTCTCCATCATCTTTGGTAAGTCATGGGTAACAGGTGAGGTGCCTGAAGACTGGAGGAAAGCGAATGTCACTCCAGTCTATAAGAAGGGCAGGAAGGATGACCCGAGTAACTACAGACCGGTCAGCCTCACATCCATCCCTGGAAAGGTGATGGAACATCTTATCCTTGACGCTGTCTCTAGGCATATCAAGGATAAGAAGGTTATTAGGAGCAGTCAGCATGGCTTTGCCAAGGGGAAAGGGGAAATGTTTGACCAACCTGATAGCCTTTTATGAAGACATAACCAGGTGGATGGATGGTGGCCATGCAGTGGACGTGGTCTACCTGGACATCAGCAAGGCCTTTGACACCGTCTCCCACAGCATCCTCATAGGTAAACTGAGGAAGTGTGGTCTGGATGACCAAGTAGTGAGGTGGGTCGAGAACTGGTTGAAGAGAAGAAGCCAGAGGGTTGTGGTCAATGGGGCTGAGTCTGGCTGGATGCCTGTGTCTAGTGGGGTCCCTCAGGGGTCAGTGCTTGGGCCGGTGCTGTTTAATATATTCATCAATGATCTGGATGAGGGATTAGAGAATGTTGTCAGCAAGTTTGCTGATGATACGAAGTTGGGGGGAGTGGTTGACACACCAGAAGGCTGTGCAGCCATTCAGAGAGACCTAGACAGGCTGGAGGGCTGGGCGGGGAGAAATCTTATGAAGTTTAATAAGGGCAAGTGTAGAGTTTTGCACTTGGGAAAAAATAACCCCATGTACCAATATAGGTTGGGGACTGCCCTGCTGGAGAGCAGCGCAGGGGAAAGGGACCTGGGGGTTCTAGTGGACAGCAGGATGACCATGAGCCAGCAATGTGCCCTCGTGGCCAAGAAGGCCAATGGCATCCTGGGGTGTATTAGAAGGGGAGTAGCAAGTAGGTCAAGAGAGGTCCTCCTGCCCCTCTACTCTGCCCTGGTGAGGCCACATCTGGAATATTGTGTCCAGTTCTGGGCCCCTCAGTTCAAGAAGGACAGGGAGCTGCTTGAGAGAGTCCAGCGTAGAGCCACAAAGATGGTGAAGGGAGTGGAGCATCTCCCTTATGAGGAAAGGCTGAAGGAGCTGGATCTCTTTAGCTTGGAGAAGAGGAGGCTGAGGGGTGACCTCATCAATATTTATAAATATGTCAAGGGGGAATGTCAGGAGGATGGAGCCAGGCTCTTTTCAGCGGCGTCCACTGACAGGACAAGGGGCAATGGGTGGAAGCTGGAACACAGGAGGTTCCAGAAAAATATGAGGAAAAACTTTTTTACTGTAAGGGTGACCGAGCACTGGAACAGGCTGCCCAGGGAGGTTGTGGAATCTCCTTCTCTTGAGACATTCAAAACCCGCCTGGACGCGTTCCTGTGCGCTCTAGTGTAGGTGGTCCTGCTCTGGCAGGGGGGTTGGACTAGATGATCTTTAAGGTCCCTTCCAACCTCTAACATTCTGTGATTCTGTGATTCTGTGACCACGACTCTTTGGCTTCTTCCCCTTAGCCAGTTCACAGTCCACCTCACTACCCGAGAGTCTAGACCACACTTCCTCACTTTAGCAGCAAGGATGCTGTGGGAGACTGTGTCAAATGCTTTACTGAAGTCAAGGTAGACCACATCCACCGCTCTGCCATCATCTATCCACCTTGTTATATCCTCGTAAAAGGCTATGAGGTTAGTCAAGCACGACTTCCCTTTGGTGAAGCCATGTTGACTGTCTCTAATGACCCTCTTATCCCTGATATGCCTTGAGATGGCACCAAGGATAAGTCGTTCCATCACTTTCCCAGGGATGGAGGTGAGGCTGACCGGTCTATAGTTTCCCGGGTCCTCCTTCTTGCCCTTTTTGAAGACTGGAGTGACATTTGCTTCCCTCCAGTCCTCAGGCACCTCTCCCGTCTCCCAAGACTTGGCAAAGATGATGGAGAGTGGTCTAGCAATGACATCAGCCAGCTCCCTCAGCACCCGTGGATGCATCCCATCTGGACCCATGGATTTATGGATGTCCAGATTGCTTAATTGGTCCCTAACCCAGTCCTCATCGACTAAAGCAAACTCCTCCATTGCCCTGACTTCCTCTGGGGCCTCAGGGGAACGGGGTTCCTCAGGACAGCCTCTGGCAGAGTAGACAGAGGCAAAGAAGGCATTCAGTAACTCTGCCTTCTCTGTATCTTCTGTCACCAAGGCACCCACCTCATTCATCAGTGGGCCTACATTGCCTCTGGTGTTAGTTTTATCTGCCACGTATTTGAAAAAGCTCTTCCTGTTGTCCTTGACCCCTCTCGCCAGGTTCAATTCTAGGGAGGCCTTTGCTTTCCTAGTTGCCTCCCTACACCCTCGGACAACAGCCTTATATTCTTCCCAAGTGGCCAGCCCTGCCTTCCAAGATCTGTAAATTCTCCTCTTGCCCTTGAGCTTACCCAGCAGATCCCTGTTTAGCCACGCAGGTCTCCTGGCTCCCTTCCTTGACTTCCTACGTGTCGGGATGCTCTGATCTTGAGCACGGTAGAAGCAGTCCCTGAACGCTAACCAACTATCTTGGGCCCCTTTACCTTCAAACAGCCTTGCCCATGGGATTTTCTCGAGTAATTGTTTGAAAAATCCAAAGTTTGCCTTGGCAAAGTCCAGGGTTGCAATTCTGCTTGCTATTTTGTTTCTGCTACATGAGATCCTGAACTCCACCATTTCATGGTCACTGCAGCCAAGGCAGCCCTCAACCTTTACTGCTTCAACCAGATCCTCCTTGTTAGCGAGGATGAGGTCCAGCAGTGCTCCTCTCCTAGTCGGCTCCTCCACCATTTGCATCAGAAAATTATCATCGATGCACTGGAGGAACCTCCTGGCCTGTGGCTGGCTGGCTGAGTTGTCCTTCCAGCAAATATCAGGGAAGTTAAAATCCCCCACGACAACCAGGGCCTGTGATTGTGAGACCGCTCTCAGCTGCCTGTAGAAGGCCTCATCAACTTCCTCACCCTGATCTGGTGGCCTGTAATAGACACCCACAACAGTATCTCTCCTGCCAGCCTGCCCCTTAATTCTAACCCATACACTCTCAATTTCCTAGATGCCAATCCTATAGTTCATCTCTGAAAACTCTGTGTAGAATCCAAGTAAAATTAAAGATATTTGAATATAATCTGCTACTGTGAGGCTTTTGCATGATGAAAGTATCTTTCACCTCCTTTTGAGCAAACTGTCTTCAAATTTAGAGCATGAAGGTAAAACTGGGAAAGACAGATATATGAATGGAATATACTTCCAGTGGCAGGAGACACCATCCTCTAATTAATTTTTAAATTTCTCCAGCCTCATCAAAATTCTTCTTAAGGTGCTTGCTCTGCTGCTTTTAGTGCAAGTTTATTGTTTATTCCACAGCTTCATGGCTTTGATAGTTAGAAATATTATTTCCAACTTTGCTTATGTTGTGTTTAACATTTACCTTACAAAAGAAATCTTTTAAGACAGATTATTTGTATATATATTTATTTTTTTATATGTATCCTCGTGATATTGATGGATGGATGGATGGATGGATGGATGGATGGATGGATGGATGGATGGATGGATGGATAGCTTTTTGCCTTCTGACTTGAGTACCGTTAAACTACTGACTTTTTCCTCACATGGTTGCTTTCCTTTCCATGTAATGGGTCCTGTTTCCAGTTTTAACCTTGTTCTCGTACTCTGTATCACCTTTCCTTATGGAAGAAAGAATTTTTATGTGATTTCACGTGTATATAAACATTGTTTCACCTCAGTTCCCTCATCATTGCACAACCTTTTTTTTTCTCTCCTTGTCTATTTCATTGCATTTATTCACATTGTTATATTTATTAGTTATAGGCTGAAGAACCTCTTCAAATTTTCTTCACAAAGCTTAATGGGAAGGGCACAGCTGTCTATTTTTTTTCATAAAACTATTTTCTATGACAATATCTATAATTTCTCTATCTAAATTACCGGATTTAAAATCACACTTCCTCTTACAGGTTTAGTGACTCATTGGTGAAGAACTCTCTGAGCTGCTGCATCCAGAAATCTCAGTATCCTGTTGTTAGCAACTATCCATGTTTGAAAAGACAGCCTCCTGTAGAGACACAATTCCCATTAATACCCTAACTCCCTATGCAGAACTCCCTATGCAAAACCATCCCTGACTGACCCTGCCTGAGAACGTTTTGATCTAATGTCTTTTTTAAGACATTAAAAAAGGACAGTTTATGGCTCTTATTCTTTTACAGGCTATCATCACCAAGTAATGTTATGGGTCCACAATTTGAACAAATTTTAGCAAAAGAAAGTGTTCCAGTGTAAGGTTTGTGCATGGCAATGACATGAAAGTGGGAGAAGGCAGCACTTGGGTACCATTGATACATTGCGTATATACACCTTTACTTCTCTTCTTGTCTTTGCAGCACATGCAATATTTTTCAGGAGCCATGTTCTACTCCTAACTGCAGGTTCCCAGCATGGGAACCTGAAATTTTAGGGATTCCTCCACCCTTAAATTCTATTTTTCTTGTGCGTCAGAAATTATATTCTGTGCTGCCTGGGATCCTTGTTCAAGTGCATTTTCTCCTTCCACATCCAAGCTACAGTACTGTGGGGCTTCTTCTCCCACCCATATTGTTACTATTGTTATTATTGTTGCTATTGTTATTATTATTCCAATATTGTGTTGCTATTTGCCCATTTCTTTTCTCCTCTGTACCACCGTCAGGTGAGGTACATGTGTGTCAAATGCCCCATGTTGTCATAGAGCTAATCTCTAGCTTTGATGGATGGTTTTCCTGGTGATGAGGACCAAAATAACATGACCAACACTATATATCAGTCCAGCACACAGATTTTGTCTGCAATGGAACTGCTTGAGTGAATGGAAGGGGAAGATATCAGAGAGCAGGAAAAAATCCTAAAGGCTTATTTCAACCTCTAAAGTCATATTACAAACATAAGATTATGTTGATCCAGTTCTGATTAACTATGGTTGTTTTTTCATATGTGCCATCATTCAGATAAAAAAAAATGCAGTGTAATCAACCTGGTCCATGTTTTTCGTAGTGTTTATTGCAATAATTTCTCACGTGATTTTATAAAGAGAGTAAACAGCACAGCATTCATGACTGAAATATCAGTTCAAGTGCATAATTTCTTAAACAATAACACCCATCAATCGCCATATGCAATGTTCGATAGCTTTTTCAGGAAATGCAAATGTCATAAGATCAAAAAACAGTTTCTGTTTTCTAAAAGACGTTGTCTTCACAACTATATCACTATAATATGCATTTTCCCCCATGAGTAGTGTTATACATAAAATAATGGAAGGTATTTAATATGAAAGATTCAATGCAAAAGCAAGTTTTAGGGTTGCAGAACTGTGCTCTGAAAAGTTTTATTTTTAAAAGAGAAGAATATTATAATTTTTTCAAAGTTTCAAAATTATAAACTGACAAATCCATCTAACATCAGATATCTTTTTAAAAGATTATATGATGCTGGTTTTGTTTTCAACTATGATTTTATTACCTTAGTTGGGGCTTTTAAAAATTTTGTATAAAAAAATATAGATTTGTGAATACAGTCTGTGTAATGAAATCTGACTCCCAGATACTGGATTCACTGTCTTCTGGTTGCTGTTGCATATCCAAGAAAGGCTAATGAAAATCTCACTGCAGGAATCTTTTTTTCTACTCTCTTGAGAAATGTAATGTCATAAATGTGTGAAATGATATGTGGTGTGAATTGCCCTCTGAGCTACAGAGGAGCTGAGTGCTTTAGATACATATAACTGGGTAATAATGGAGATTAATGAAGATAGATGCAGTGAAAAAGACTGCTGCTAATAGAGGTATTTTAAAAATGTGCCATCAAACTGAGAAATGAATAGTCTTAATGCTAAAAAGTAAAAAAAAAATATGAGCAATGCTGAGAAGCAAATGCCTTAAGGAATGACTTTTTTAAAGTACTGGTGATCAAGAAACTATGGATATTGGACAGGGAGATGCTACGTTAGATTATCTTATCATTCGCACTTCCACAGCAGGAAATTAAATTCTTTAATACTTTATTCAGCATACTGTCAAGTGTTTTACCCAGCCTAGTTTTAAATGACTTAAGCAATGGATATGGGGAATTCCTTGACATCTTTCTGGCTGGTTTATGTGGAACTGAAGAACAAATTATAAAATTCCAAAAGATGGTCAATGCCCTAAAGGAATACCTGGATAATGAGCAATGAATACCATTTAAATGTGCCTAATGACGAGGCTGGCGATAAAGGAGTGTGAACATGCTAATGCATGAAATCAGACCCCTCAGTAATGAATTTAAAAAGTCAGCATTTCCAACCGGCAGTTCAGAAGGCATTCCAGATAAAGGAGTCTTGATGGAACTTGAATCCTCAGTCTTGGGGAGTACATTCATGCTTGTGTGATTGTGTCCTTGGTGCACAGAAATAAGAATCACTCCCTGAATGTGCTTTGAAATAAGAGTCACTCCCTGAATGTGCTTTTGTGAAGAAACTGCAGAATGAGAACTTCCCAGATCCATCCCCTCTTGTCATCTAGAATAACTGCAGAGTAAGCGTGTCGGGTTTGCATGGTAACGTTTTGATAGTAGATGGACTACAGGGGTGGCTTCTCTGAGAACCTGCTAGAAGCTTCCCCCGTGTCCAACAGAGCCAGCTGCAGCTATCTCCAAGACAGACCTGTCACTACCCAAGGCCAAGCCCTTCAGCAATGGTGACAGTGCTTCTGTGCCAGCGTATTTAAGAAGGGGGAAAATGAAATTCTGCAACTGCATCCAAAGAGAGAGGTGAAAGGAGCAACTGCAGACATCAAGGACAGTGAAGGAGGGGAAGAATGTGCTCCAGGCACCAGCGCAGAGATTTCCCTGCAGCCCATGATGAAGACCATGGTGAGGCAGGCTGTCCCCCTGCAGCCCACAGAGGTTGACAGGGGTGTAAAGGTCAACATGAGGCCTGTGAAGGAACCCACACCAGAGCAGGTGGATGCCTGAAGGAGACTGTGACCCCTTGGAAAGGACAGGCTGGAGCGGGCTCCTGGCAGAACCTGTGGATCCATGGACAGCACCCACTAGAGCAGGTTTTCTAGCAGGAAACTAACTTGTAACTATACCTAACTTGTAGCTATAGGGACCCATGCTGGAGCAGTTCATGAAGAACTGCAGCCTGTGGGAGAGACTCGAATTGGAGAACTTCCTGAAGAACTGTCTGCTGCGGAAGGGCTGTGCTGGAACAAGGAGTGAGGAGTCCTCGCCCTGGAAGGTTGTTCCTAATACAGCTCTGTTAACATCAGCTGGACTTGAGATAGTTTCATTTGTTATAGTTACAGCTTTAGTGAATTTCATATGGTTATTTTGCTGTGCACTTATATGCGATAGCTATCTCCTTTCTCCATATTGCCTTTCTTTCAGAAAAGAACCTTTAACAAAGGAAAATTTCCTGTGAACCCATCCAGATATATCTTCTTTCAGGAACATCCCATTTCCCTCTCTTTTATCTGATCAGTTATCAGCTGACTCAGCAAACCAAACAAAACAAAACAAGACTCTTAGACTCTGAAAGACTGGTCTTTATGTGCAGGGAGAAGATTTATGCAAAGGTCTTAGGAAGTGAAGATAAATCCATGGTGCCTAAAATTACACTCCATTTTTCCTGAGTTCCTTCTTCCATCAGAGTGCATTAGCTCAGACTCAGTGCTTTCCCATGTCTTCCATTCATTAATATTCTGGGCACCTTAAGCACTGATTGCTGTTCAGTTTCATAGGAAACACAATTCCTACTTCTGCCCTTCAGATAAATTTCTCCAAACTTCTCCGCATGTAATTTATCCAAGAAAAAAGAAACTTTTTCTTGCAATTTTTGAAAGTTCATGGATTATTTGTCCTTTTTTTTTGCCATATTTCCTTCTTCTTTTTACTGCATAATGTGAGTTTTGCAAACTTTGGAGTATATTATCTTCCTTTATTTACTCTGATTTATTTTATTTAGATAAAGATTTAGATCTTGTCCTTTTGGCTTTATTTAGTTTTATTTTCTTTGTCCCCATCTACACAGTAGAGAATTCATAACATTTTTGCAAGTGTTTTTGTAGGCTGTATCTGGAACCAATCCATAACTATGTACTTATACAACTCACAGATACACAGCTGATAAACTGTCAGTTGACCTATCCAATTTTCTAATGATTTGGCAAGTGTCTTGATTACTACATTAACTTACATGGTGAATAAAGGAAATGGTATGCAAGTAATACCCTCAGGAACTCTCTAAGTTTGATGTATTTTATAATTTTAGCTTCATATAGCTATAAATAATTTGCAGGTTGTTTGCAGGAAGGTTGTGTACAACTGATAGCAGTGCTGAAAATGGAACTGTTGAAACAAATTCTGACATATTGCAGGACTCAGTCTGAAATCCAACTCGAAGAAGAAAGAATATTGTCATAGTTTGAACACCTTATGCTGTGCTTAATATTTTATTGTGTTTATATTCAAAGTTCTGCTTAAAAATAGATCAGTTTACTGAAAAATTGGTTAATTCATATGACCTTTTTTGGTAAGACTGATTTCAAGCTTATCCTCCTTGTTCTTCAATTGCATATACTGATAATTAGCATATTCTTTCTGAAAAAATAATGAATCAACAGCCTGTGATATAATGCAGCAGTTGGGCCACTGTCTGCTGCTAAAACCCCTAGAATGTGATAACTTCTTTTTTTGTGGAACACCATTGCCTTTCACTTTGGTCATGCATGAGTTCACTGGGGTTCCCACAAATACTTTGACCACCAAACCAGTTGGGGAAAGGAGTTCTGTGGAAGACAGAAATTGCAAATTAGTTGTTCTTAGTTTTCCAGCTCAACAGAGTCAGAACTATTTTTCTTCTTTCTTCCGAGGAATTTCAGGGAAAAGGCAATTTATCTGCCTCTACCAGCACATGTATTACACCATGATCAGTAGCTGAACCATTTCTTCCAGGTCATTGTATACTGGTCAATATACTAAACATCCAAACCTGAGTGAAGTCCATGAGAAAGCAGGGAAAAAGTGAAAAGATATAACATGATATTGGTTTCACATCACTGCCAACACTCATGAGATTTTTTTAAAACCTGCATCTTTTAAGGTCTGCCTTTTACATCGCTCATGAAATATAACTGTTCCATTGCAAGTTAATCTAGTGTTTTGTAGTGGTTTCCTGCTAAAGCCACAGGTGTAGGAACACTGGACTACAGAGTAGCAATGATCTCTCTCAATATTATAAGGTCCCTGACTTCTAAAATTTCACTGGCAGATTGAATGATGTGTTAACAGTTAAAAGAACCTGTAATAATTGTAAGGCCTTCTGTTGTCCTTTCTGTTAAAGTCCTTATAGGAGTTTTTACTCTGCTTACAATTGAAAAATGCCTAGTGTGGTGTTTACTTCACATTTTTCATCAAGAATTGCTTTAACACAGATATTACATGAAGCAATTTCCAGATATTTCATAGAATAGAACCATAGAATCATAAAATTGTAGAATCATAGAAATCATAGAGTCGTAGAATCGTAGAATCATAGATGAGGAGGAGGAGACCAACATCATAGAGTTCAAACTTTGTCCTAGCTCTTTCAACACTGCTAAACTCTGTTCGTAAAGTACAACATCTACCCATCTCTTAAACTCCTCCAGGCATGGTGACTCAACCACCTCCCTGGGCAGCCTGTTCCAATGCCTGACAACCCTCTCAGTAAAGAAATTCTTCCCAATATCCAACCTGAACCTCCCCTGGCACATTTCCCCTTGTCCTGTCACCCACTACTAGGGAGAACAGACGAACTTGCTACAACCTCCTTTAAGGTAGTTATAGAGAGCCATACGGTCTCCCCTCAGTCTCCTCTTCCCCAGGCTAAACAGCCCCAGATCCCTCAGCCTTTCCTTGTATAACACATACTCCAAATCCTTTACGAGCTTGGTAGCCCGCCTCTGTACCCTCTCCAGCACCTCAATGTCCCTCTTGTAGTGAGGGGCCCAAAACTGGGCACAGTACTCAACGTGCAGCCTCACCAAAGCCGAGTACAGGGGCATGATCACCTCCCTGCTCCTGCTGACACCACCATTCCTGATCCGGGCCAGGATGCTGTTGGCCTTCTTGGCCACCTGGGCACACTGCTGGCTCATGTTCAGCTGGGTGTCCATCAACAACCCCAGGTCCCTCTCTGCCTGGCAGCTCTCCAGTCACTCCTCCCCAAGCCTGTAGTGCTGCTGGGGGTTATTGTGGCCAAAGTGCAGGACTCGGCATTTGGCCTCAATGAAGCTCATGTGACTGGCCTTGGGCCAGAGATCCAGCCTATCCAGATCCCTCTGTAGAGCCTCTCTACCCTCAAACAGAATGATACTTCCACCTAGCTTGGTGTCATCTGCAAACTTACTAAGGGTGCACTCTATGCCTTCTTCCAGATCATTGACGAATATATGAAACAGGACTGGGCCAGCTACTGAGCCCTGGGGGACACCGCTCATGACCAGCTGCCAACTGGATTTAATACCACTGACCACGACTCTTTGGACTCAGCCATCTAACGATTTTTTCTCCCAGCAAAGTGGATGCCCACCCAAGCCAAGAGCAGTCAGTTTTTCTAGGAGAATGCTGTGGGCAGCAGTGTCAAATGCCTTACTAAAGTCAAGGTAGACAACATCCACAGCCTTTCCTTCATCCAACAAGTGGATCAACTTGTCATAGAAGGAGATCAAGGTTGTTAAACAGGACCTGCCCTTCATAAACCCATGCTATGTTCATAAACATAGCCTACATGATTTTGTGTTTGCCTAAAGTACCCAGCAAATATACCTCTATAAATCTGTAGTATCCTCTAACACTTCCCCACAATTTTGTAACATTTACCTGAGACTGGACTTATCTCTTGTCATCTTTTTCTCCAGACAATGTTGAATATTTAAGATTTATATCCAGTTGCAGATAGCACTTGAATTTCTAGAGAAAGAGGAAGAGTTCTTATGCTGCTTATGATTTCAGGGAGGAAGTTAAAAGGGAACTGGTGGTTTGCCTCGTTGAAATTCCTAACCAATACTTGGGAGAGTAATCAATAAAAAGGCCAGCAACCAGTGGAAATTAGGAGGACTGCAAATTTGTAAAACTGATGAGACTCATTGAGAGTTTTTGGTTAACAGACATACCTGTAAATCCCAAACATAGCCCTAAACACTTATCTGAGTCTGAAACTGCTCTGTGCTAGTGACTGTTTACATGCACAGAAATCAAAGACAGTCCTTGCCTCGGGGAGCTGATAATTCAAAACAAATCAGGAAGAGGAGTATTGATGCAGTGAGTGGAAAGACACCTCCAGGTCAGACAGAGCTGAGAACAGAACTGTCTTCCAACTGCTCATCTGAGCCCATAAAGGAGCCTGAAGTCTAACATGATCAAATAAGTTTCTATAAATAATATATAAATGTAAGTATAAATATAAATGCTCAAATAAGTTTTTCTATGTTTTTTTCATCATTCATGGTGTTAGCATCCATCTATTGCTATCACTAGAGACTATTTCAGGCTTGTATAGAGGAAACAAATATACTTGTTAATTGCAGTGATCATGAACTCCTTCAGATGCTTTTGCCATTACTTGCCAGATGATTGCTGTCTTAAGCATTATTAGGATTAGTTTTCTCAGATGCTTCTTTTTTTTTGTATCATCTGACCTGTCTTCTGCCAAAAATCTTAAAGAAGTCTTGTCTTTCCAAATAGTTCCCCAAGGTCAAATAGAATATTTAAAGATAGTATGAGATGAAGAAAATGGTAGTATTCTCACCAGCAGAAATAAGTACTGCTTTCTTTCCACTTTATGTTAGTTTTCAGCGTTGTATTTAAAAGTGTACTTGCATTAACAACTACATTTAATTTTTTTTTATTCTAATACAAAACTCATAGATTTTTCACTTTTTATTTCAAGTGCACCTAGATATTTGTTGAATTTGACATTAAATTAAATTGTGAATTGCAGTATACTGGGTCAGTATATTTTTGATTTCTTATTTCTAAGCCTTGTTTCCTATAGATGAATAATGGCTATAATATGAAAACAAGTTTTTCTTCAGTCCGTCTTAGAGTTTCTTTTTTGACTGAACTGAATTTGAGAAACCTGCTGAAAGTAAAATGAAATGATCTCCCTCCTCAAGTCCCTTCTTAAGTTTATTCATGGGAAAAAGATTTTTTTAATGCTTCTGTCATGTCCTTGTTTCACTCTGTAATTTTATTCTCCCTTGGACTTCAACAAAACACAGCTGAAGTTTAACTGTAAAACAAAGGATGTTGGCTTAAAAGGATAATTAGCCAGAAGAATTTCCAACAAAGAAGCATTATTCCTGCTTATAAAAAAGAACATACTACATCTCCAAATGTTAGCGAGAATAGTTCTAACCAGACTGTAAAGTATGGAAACTCATTTGGTAAATCATGAGTTCTTGGCTTTGGTAACCTCCTTTAGGGCTAAAATCTCTACATGCATCTTGCTCTGAAAACCTTATCCACATTTAGTCGCATAATTTAGGAATACTGTAGATTATGAATCATCCTAACTTCTTAATTAGAACATACTTTAAGTTTTATTAGCTGTAGGGCAGTGTATATTGCTGCCTACTATTTGGTATGCTTTACCTGCAGGGAACAAAAGTCAGCTTTTAAAAACCATGGAACATGCGAACTAAACATTAAGTAAAAGTGCTTACTAGTTGCAGGATGTGAAACCATTTTAAATTGGTTGTTCAGATAAAATAACTTATTTATTCATGGCTATCCTTCAGAGCCTGAAACAAGTTGAGGCATAGTTAACAGACTTTTGTGCCCTGTAGGCTCTCTTTTTCTTGTTTTATTTTTCTATTCCTTTTACCTTTAGCCCTTGTGTAGGTGCTCTGCAACATATTTTAAAAACAGATGAGTGTTGGGCTAAGATAAGGAGATGCTGGGTGCTGAAGAAGACAAACTTATCTTCTCCTTTTGTTATTTAAAGCTACAGTTTTAACTACCTGCAAGTTGAGGTGTGGTATACAACAGTATCAGATCATGTTATTTCTCTTGCATTTATGTGTTTCTTTTAGTTGGTCAAACTCTTCATTCCTGTAAGTGTGCTATTTGGAAACATTTTTGATTTTGACCCTGAAAAACTCAACAGCAATACTTAATGGATTATTCCCATAATATCCTTCTCTGTCTTGGTCTAATTTCGAAAAGTTGCTCTGTATGTGAGACAAGAAACTTCTTTTGGTAGGAGAGAAGTATAAAAAACAAAATGTCATATATACCTTGCACAAGCAAATGGCTGGATTTTGTCACATTTGCATGCAAAATTGTTATCTGCATAAATATAGTTCTAGTTAAAAATTTAATTTGCAACTGAAAGTCATGTTTGTATTAAATAATGACAGTCTCTAAAATACCTTTCCTTTGCCTCCAAATGCATTTGTAGCTGTCATTTCCCCTGAAGTTTTGCTTGTATTAGGTAACTGAAGGACATCTGAGGTGTTGAATATTTGTTTTTCTCTATTCTTTAGGTTTTAAATGTGAATATGAAAGTTAATATAAAATAATACCTTTTCTAATGAGATTATTTACATTTAAAATTGATTTGGTGACTTTCTAAAGAATATAAAAATACCAAAGAAGTATCCCTGATTTCTAGCTAAAAAGACTTCTAAAAATTTACATAGATGCCTACTGTTCAGTGATTTTCTGAGTTTCTGCTTTTGCAACTTCATTCAGTTGCATATTTGTTGTTTTTTGGTGTTTGAGGATTTTTTTTTTGGTTTGGGTTTTTTTTTTAATCTCTCTCCACACTCATCTCTTTCATCAATATAACACAAAATTCAAACAATTACAGTTTCTTCATTCTCAGTTTTGGAGCAGCAAAATCATCAGGAAAGTCAATATCTTGCTTTTAGAGGGATATCCCCCACACCTCTGCCTTCAGAAAGCAATGGGAGTGACTCTTCAGCCTAAGCCTTTAAAACTTGTGAGGGGTTATCTGCACAAAAAGACTTCTTTCAGAAAGACACAAGTTTTCACTATTTTTTATTGTTTGGGGGGTTTCTGTTGGTTTGTTTTTTTGTTTTTTTTAACTACATATTTTTCCACCCCAAAGACAGAAAAGAAAGAATACACCTTTGGTCAGTTTGGGTCAGCTGTCCAAGCCATGCCTCCTCCCAGCCTTTGACCCACTCCCAGTCTAATGGGCTTTGGGGGATGCAGATGTTTGGAGAAAAATGCTTGTTGCTGTGCAACACTATTTATTCACAAATGCAAAGTATAGCACCATGTGAGCTGCTGTGAAGAAAGTTAACCCCATCTCAGCTGGACTCAGTACAATACGGAAATTGCTCAGCCTATTGACATATTGGCTGTTTTATTAAAATGTGCATAGAGACATTATAGGTGCACCTGCACAACTCAACATCATTCTCACAGAGAAAGGGATCGTGTGTTCACAACTGGACTTTAAAGAAATCTGAACTGATTTCTCTCATTCCATTGGAGTTAGATGTGTAAGGGTGATCATGTTCTACTTACCCAAAGTAATTTTCAGCTGTGTGAAGCATTTACTTCTGCTTCCTCCCCTAAGCTCGCTCATTAAATTTCCAAGTGGCTTCAAGCATAACCATGTGTCAGTGGATGTGTTCAGTGATACAGGAAGTAGCTGTGCGGGGAAAATTAAATGACAGCGTTATACTTAATTAACAATCACAAATGTTGCTGCTAAGTATTAGACTGATTATACATGACCAGTCAGGATTCCCAGCACATTATAAATAAAGAAAAAAAATTTCCCATTCACACTCTATGAATATGCTCCCACAGCTCTTTTGAAATGCATATATGTCTTGGATTATAACCTTAGGGCATACCCTGTTAACCAAACTGACAGAGTTCTTACATATAACAGTTCTCCATCCCTGATAAGAGGCATGTCAGTGTAAAGAAGTCCATCCTTTGGCTATTTCCCTTCAATACCAGATTTTTCCAGATTTGGATAATACTGACTGAGAGCATTCTGAATAATGTCTACGGCTATGACAAAAGCCATTTTGATGAGAAGTGAGAGAAACAATCCTGCCCTTAAGAGCAAACACTTTTCAGCTCTTCAGCAAATTTGGCAAGAATCTTCCAGGTTTGGCCTCCTCACTAAAAGAGAGGTAACCTGGAATGGCTCTTACTGCTTCTTTTCACAGCACCCAAAGTGGGCCAAGCCCACAGAGCATGTCTCAGTAGCATCTAGGGGCCTCACAGCTCATCAAAACCCACAGTAAAAAGTAGAGAAGCCAGCACACATCTTCATGTTTTTCCACAGCTAGACAGCTTCTGCGCCTGGACGACTCAGCTGAGAACTGCTGTGAGTCCCTCTTTGCCAGTCTGAAGGACAGCCAGGCTCTGAGAGGTCACAGAAACATTGGACACTGTGGGAGAACTCCTTTTCTCCACTTGGATCTACATACCTGAAACACCTATTTGCTCCCAGATTTCACAAGACTGACTAAACAGCAAGTTTTGCTGCATCTCAGACTGAGGATTTTATCTTTCTTCCTGAACTAGTTTCACCTTATACAAAAAGTGAACAGTCACAGAAACAGAGAAATACTACCTGACCTTCCCACATTTTACAGAGCTATCTTAATGCAGAATCTGTTTCCCTCTTCCTCGACAAAGAAGTATTTATTTGCTTAATATAAGGAGAAGCAACTTCAAAAGAAACACACAGAGAGGGGATTTTCCTTTCTCCAGTGACCTAGCAGGCTACAGTGCCTGGTTAGGCTATGACAATCAGACTTCAAGTTCTTGCTGTTAATCAGGCAGAGTCAATGGGCATCAAAAGTGACCTTCTCCAAAATACCCTGTTGCTATGCTTGTTCTCCTCTCTCAAAAAAAAAAAAGAGATTCTGGGAAAATGTCTAGCTTTAAGAATGCCACTGGTGTTAAGTAAGAACATGATGATATTGTATATTTATTAGATTTAGTGTGGGTTTTTTTTAATGAAATACTGTCTTAAAACACTGCTGTATATTTTGATAGTGAAAAAAAAGCCTGAGAAGTATGAGTGGAATCATGAGCCAGAAGCGTTCATAAATTTGAATGTAGATTTTAAATACATTGAAGATCTGTGTATGACGATGAGAGCAAGCAGTGACTCACCTTGAATTCAGCAGTGGGGTGCAAGGCCAGCTTTACTCAGCACCTGAGGAAAGCAGTTATCTTTTAATAACCTTTCCTGTTGTTTCACAGGTAGAACAGAGATTATTAAATTAAACTCAAACAGAATTAGACAGTTGTTGGTTTTCAAGTGTTTACCTCCTCCAGAGCACATTTTATCACTATATTGCAAAGGGATATAAAAGAAGTTTGATTATATATTTAATTATATGACTTAATTTTAATCCATTTACAGTTTAATTTTGGAAGATGTTATTGAGTCCTGGATCCTAAAATCTTCAGAATCAACTTCAGTCCCAGCTACTATGCCTGCACTTTGAAGCCTTTTGAAGTAGCTTTGGATTGGACCAAAGCTGACAGATAAGTCAAAACTTGGCTGTGAGCAGAGGATTTTTTTCTCCCTCAAATCACTGGTTCCTCCCTCAAGTTGCTGAGGGCAGTGTCAGCCCAATCTGTAGATACTTCAAAGGCTTCAAACAACAGACTTCGTGGCTAGGGCTGAAGCTGAAACAGTTTGAGGGAACCAAAGGGTCGCAGGTCCTCCCAGTACTTTTCAATGAATTTTAAAGTAGATTAAAATTGCTATAATATGGAGAGAGAAATATATAAGGCTTGCTCCCTTTTTCTTTGTATGTGGTCTGGATTTTACAAGGAACAATGTCCAGCTTCAGGTCTAAGTGAAGCTCTTTAGTCAATCATCTTTACAAACCCAAATATCCAGTCTCATGGCTCACTTGGATTTGCCAGTTTTGTTGATTTACTATTTAAGTTTCTGGTGAAGGTGAAGAGCTGTTTACTGGAAGGCTGGAAGATTTAAATATAAGCAGAAGGACCGAAAAACACTCTGCACAGGACAGAACAAACTGTACAACAAAGTAGTTATCTTACCTTTCATAACTTCCACCTACAATCAGTTAAAATATTTAAAAAATATTTCAATGTCTATTTCTGTTTCCTGCTCAGATGTAGGATGAGGTTGATGACAGATGGAAATTAAACTAAGCCTTGAAGAAAATGTTGTGAATTTTAGTTATTGGTCTTTCTCTTCTAATACTTATAAGCTGTAATACTTTAGACTTTACCCTTTAGGGTTTATTTCAGTGTCTCAATGCAGTACTCCTTGCTTATATCTTATAAAAAGATATGCTTCTCATACATGTTAGTGAAGAAGTTGCATGTTATTCATAATATAAACCTTGAGTGAAAAATAACTAGGTGGATATAAAAAAAATAATAAGAAAAATATGAGATTGATCTGTTTGGTAAAAAGAGTCTTCCAGCTTAGCTGATTTCAGTAGACACCCCTTCATCTATCAAAGTGAATAACTTAACCTCCACTAAACTAGTCCATAATCACATTGTTAAGCTGTAGTCGAAAACCTCTGTATGTCGTTAGTACTATAATGAATTATTTATTTCTTTCGTAAGTATTAGTGCAGTTCATTTGAAATTGAAGTTTACTTTTTGGATAGATGTGTTCATTAAACCTGGTTTTGGTCTTTCTGAAGGTGAGTCATTCACAGAGTGGATGCAGAAGCATGCTTTATCCAAGAGCAATCTCCAGAACAGTCCCACTAACACAGGACCTCAAGTTGTAGATCATTACTCGTAAAAACTGCCTTTATTTAAAATAAAAGTGTCCAGGATTGAAGTGGGGAATTTCTCACCTCAGTCTCTGGGAATTTTATATCCACATTTTTAAGGAATGAATTTCAGTCTGGAGGTCAGGTCTCATGGCACCTCTGCAGAGAGTTTGGAAGTGCACTGGTCCCTGGGCTCAGAGGCATGAGAGCCAGATCTGACCTCCGTGGCCCCAGAAGTAAAAAACTCCTTTCCAGGGACCAGGTGTTAATGCAGAGCACCCAGCCCAGAAGGAGCAGCATGCTAGGCTCTGGCTGGTGCTTGACAGGTGCCCTACTGACATGGACTGAACATCAGTGACAGAACATAAGTCACTGAAACTTGCTGAGGAAATCATAACAGCAGGACTGGTAGGCAGATTATTCCGTGTCTTGCAGCAGGAATGCAGCTGAGGGAGAACTCAGTCATGCCCTGGGCAGCTCTGCCTGACCACTGCTGCTCCAGGGGCAAGCAGTGCCAGCTCGTTTCATTAGGTGTGACAGAGCATCATCAAAAGGGTTGTACTGGTATACCTAGAAATTCTGCTGTTACTACCCTCCAAAGGCCTGAGGTAAGGCACTTGATACTCCATGAAATGGATTTAAATTGCACCAGGGGAGGTTCAGGTTGGATATTAGGAAGAATTTCTTTACTGAAGGGCTTGCCAGGCATTGGAACAGGCTGCCCAGGGAGGTGGTTGAGTCACCGTCACTGGAAGTGTTTAAGAGACAACTAGACGTTGCATTGGGGGACATAGTTTAGTAGGTTGATGGGGCTGGGGCAAAGGCTGGACTCCATGTTCTTCAAGGTCTCTTCCAGCTGAAACTATTTTATGATTCCCTGATTCTATGGACATTGGTCACCTCTACATGAAGCCCTCGTTGCCTGCCAGGCATGGTGATTTCTTGCTTACTAATTGAACTCTTTGTGTGGTCATGAGTTGTATTACCTCAGGTCTTAAAATGATACACTACATGTTATAAAATACACCACATTCATTGTACAGGAGGGAGTGTATGCAAAGGTGAGTTTTCCTGCTTTTACATGTAGACAGATGAACAGCTTGTCCTATGGTCACAGTGCCTGAAACTCACATTTGGATGCCACTCCCTATTCTGAACAAGCATACTGTTATATAGTGTTAAATTTGTGGTTTTACTCACTCCACTCTTTTGTTGACAAGGAAAAGACACATCATAGTGCAAAATCATTCTCTTGCTGAGTAATTCCAGCAATGCCAATAGACATTTGCGAGTCAAATAGCCCAAACTTAGATTTTACTAACTTGCTAAAATATAAAAATGCTGTTCACAACGAGTGGCTATTATTATCCAGAGTGCATGAATTGGTACATAGCAAACATTTTAATAGACCAAAAGTTAAATTAATTTACTTAAATGGTTCTGCGCTGATATCCTGGAGTGCTGGAAGTGGAAATAGTCCAAGTTTCTGGGAAGAAATTTTAACTAAATGTACTAGCTTAATCTTCAGTGCATTGGATTATAGTATTGATACCAAAGAAATTAAAATTGTTGGTTTATGTTTTATGTAACAGACCTTTGGGGAGGCATGACAGAAGAATGAAAACAAACAAATTCAGCATATAAGCTTAGATAAGGAAGAGGCAGATTCAAATATCTGCAAATGATAATTTAGTGCATTTACTGTTTATTTTTATACCTTTATAGAAAAGGGTCTGCTCTGCATAGTGACTTGAATGTTGAGATTTTGTTATAGTGAAGTCTTTTTGATTCTTGATATTGAACAGCTTTTTGAAAAATCAACTAAATGTGTCTTAGATGATAATGTAAAACTTGACCACTGAAAAGGTTTCCAGATGTAACTGGATGTCAGATGTACTGGCAAAGCCTTTGCACTGTGGAGAAATGCATTGAAAGGTATGATCACAGGCAAAAATTCCACACTAAAGAGGCTTCTATCTACATGCAGTATTCTCTCATTTTTCTCAGCTTCTGAGTTGGATTGGTATTCAAGAAAGAAACATTTTTGGTCAAGGAGAGATCTTTTAATACCAGTTAAAACAGTGACAGCAAATAATTTCGTAACAAGCTGTCATGGCATAGATACTGGATGTGCTTCACTGCTGAAATGGTTGTATTGCAAACCAGCAGGCTTAAATCATAGTATCTGGTCAGTACCATTGCCAAGACTGGCCAGAGCTGCTCGATACAAAGTTTGTGGTGAGATCATCCTCCTTATGTGGCTTCTAAGCACCATGAACAAACCAAAAAAAAACAGAGAGCAGAAGAGTCCTCAGCATCATTTTACCATTGAAAAAAGCCGATTACATTCTTTCAGGTGTGTCCTTCATCGTTTATTGACAATAACGAAGCAAAACACACTTGAGATAGCAGAACAGCCTTACTCACGTGCATGTATGCAAACGAGGTTTGACCTATATTTCCCTCTTACATGTTAGCTATTTCTAACTCCACTTATTTCTCCTCATTTCTCTGCCTTTTTTTTTGAAGAAGTAAATGGGGATTTATTTTTGAAGAACACTACTGCCAACACGGTTGGTGCGAGTCTGTTGCGCAGGGGAGCAGGCTGAAGCAGGCTGTAGCTGGAGATAGCAGGGCCATGTGTCCACCCTCCCGGCGTGGTTGCTCCACACTTGATCTGTTCCAAATAAGAAAAGTAATTGCTGTGTTCTCTGGGTTGACAGTAACTACACCTCTGCCTCAGTGTAACTGTACTACCAGTGAGCAACAATATCCAGTGATCCATCCTTTGTGAAATGGCAATGCAAAAGGAAATTATTCTAGTTTCAGTGAAGCTCAGGGGTAGTTTGCTTTGCTCTGTTTTGGCTGAATTCAGCACCAGTGAGTGGTGCCTGCAGTCATTTTTGGGCACAGGCTTGGTTCCAGGTTAACAGCTCACCTCAGGATGCAATCCTCTGTCTGGAACTACTATCGGAAACAATGGGTGATGAAAATTTTGATTGTGCTGACACTGCCAGTTTAACCCTTTTCATTAGTCCAAGTTGCCACCTTTTTCCTTTTCCTGAAAAAAAAACTAGCTGAATTAGCAGGTGTGGTTCCTGTGTACTAATGTTTCCTGAGGGCAAGTTCTTACTAAGAATTTACACAAATAAAACTCTTAAATGGAAAAGCAATGATTATGAAAATTACATGGCTGCACTGGGTGGTGTGGAGAAAGGGTTTTGATAGGTAGAAGTGATGCTGCAGCATTATGCAGTGAAAAGGCACAGAAATAACAAGGAGAAGGCAGCAATAGTGCCACTATGTGGGTGATGAGAGGTGAGCTTTTCCCCACCTGCCTATAGTAAAAAATATAAATCTTAAAAAGAAGAAGAAAGGAGAGCTTGCACTTCTACGGCTTAACAGATTCTAGAGAAACAGCCAGTTTTGGTGTCTCCCCTGTACTGCATTACAAGTTTGTTCCACAGCAAACCCTGTAATGAGCAGTGAGATTAAATTTTAGAGATTAGGAACAAACAGAATAACGAATGTTTAACCCAAGTGTTCTGAGTTTTCCTGTTCCCCAGTCGATTTTCTAAGAAATCATATATGTAGCAGAAAACCACACAATTATTGTCCTCACTCAAGGAAGGTCTATAGGCTGCGCTGAAGTGTTATTAGTCCCCCAAGAAACCACACATAAGAAAGTGCTAGTGTGAACTATTAGTACCATGAGAAGACCATGGGACAATTTTCAATTCAGAAATTCATTCAATTCAGAAGGACAAAGGCACAAAAGAGTATTAGAAACCAACCTGTGATAAACTACACAGCTTCTTGGTCTGGGGCTGAGGTATCTGAAAACTGGTCTTCAGGTAGTCCATATTCCTCCGGAAAAGTGAAGAAGTGCATGACAGTGTTAAGAGAGCTAGAACATCCATAAAGTATACCTGGTATTTTCTGCACAATATGGGCGTATCTATTTTCACTGGGCATTATTTCTGGTGTGGATGTGCACCATGCAGGTATTGATATGAATGAAACTTTAATAAGCAATACACAAATTAAGTAGTGTTTAATGATTCAGCCTGAGTAATAGGTCGGTGCATGAAAGAGTACTGCCTGCCCTTCTGCTGATCTATGTGCAGCCATGAAAGTGGCAAGCTTTTTCTCCTTTTGTTCCAGTGCTGCAAGCTAAACAAGCAGCATCACTCCTCTGCTGAGGTGGGAAACTGATTTAATCTTAATCCTCATAGAGCCCTTAACCATGTTGAGACAAAACCTGTAAACACAGCAAAACACAATGTGCGTTTTTGTTGAAACTACAATTCCCAGCAGAATTAAGGTGAAACTATGGTTAAACCCTCCACTCAGGAACCTTAGTATTTATAGCTACCAGATTAAAAGAATATTTTACTGAATGTTACAAATATTATGGGAGAGTACCATCAATGGCAGATGACTGCTAGGGTTAGTAAATAATGACTTTATTTGAATATGAATCTTAAATAACAGCATTAAAATGTTCAAGTCTGTTTTAATTCCCTTATTTGGTCCTCTAGTTCTTTGCCTTCCTGAACAAACTGTCTGCTAGGCTAATGCATGAGGTGTCTGACTTTGCAGCAGTCGTGGTATGAGCTGCATTTGTGGCTGATGTTTTATTTCTAGGCAGATATTCTGATGACTGACGCTTTTTGAATACTAGAGAGAGGAATTCTTCCATTTTCATCACACTGTATTGTTCATGCTACTCACCCCTCCTGCCTTTCGAGGTCCTTCATCAGTACTGCTAATAGTTGCAGTAAATCATTTTCAAAGCTTGCCCATATTAGTATGGCTATTGGCAGAAATGGTCAGAGTGCTTCTCTGAAACAAATACAATATTTCTTAGCCCACTGGCTAAGAAATATCTGTTGGGAGGAGGGGGTCAGGGTCTATAAGAGAAATCCAGTAAATTACTTATGACCACCAAGTGCCTTAGGTACTGTCAGGCAACACAATTAGGTTGATAAATCTTGTCCTGCATTTTTGTAGTGTGATACTGTAGGCCTTCTGAATACTCTCATCATATCCTGACAACTAAATTACCTGAAATACAGTATCAGTAGCAGTTGTGATATTCTGTAGAAGCCATAGACTGGCAGTTCTTTCAGTCATGCCTCAGTAATTTGCTGTAAGTTAGAAATGAACATTCTGAGCTGACTGGCTCCACCCAGTAGCACATTTGTTTGACCTTGTTGTAGCTCCATTGCCTGCCACTATTGATGTGGATTCTTGGATGGGGGAACCAAATGCAGTTATTCCTCTTCTGATTAGAAGCAATCCTGGATTTTCTCTTTTGCCCTTCACAAGGAGTGAAGTTTTGAAGTATGTGTTGTGGTAGCCCTGTCTTCCCCTCTCCCATTCCCTGAATTATACCTAGCAGTGTTTGTTTCAGAGCAGAAATTACCTCTTTTCTGAATCAGTTTATATTCCTGAGATGCAATGTACTCTGTCCTGACTGACTGCTGAAGGAGTACTGCTTGCTCACTTGGGCATGGACTCTCCTGTGACAGTGCTGGCTGAAGCATAGGTTGCTGAGACCCCACTGCCCATGCTGCAGTGGCAGCTGATGTCCCACCCTCTCCATCGCTGGCTCAGGCGCTGTGCTGGACAGACACTTGTTTTGCCTGGAGTGTTATTGCAGGGTCAGAAAAGTGGAAGACCAGCACAAGAAAAGGGGCATGCTTTCAGAAAGCACAGTGTGTAGGAGTTATTGTACATTCCCAGTGAAAGTCTGTTGGCCATTTGTTTGACAAGTTTCATAAACTAATAAGACTTGACAGGTTGTGTTACTATGAAGGCAACTTGGAGTCACATTTAAAGGAAAACAACAAAACTGCAGATATTTCTGCCTTAAGAGGAGTTAACTGCTAAATGAAATTATTCTTTCTTGTATGATAGTTGTTTTCTGCTTTTCATCAGATAGCGCTAGATAAATTTTCATAAACTGGTGGCAAAGATCAGATCAATAAACACTAATTTCTTAAATATTTTTGCACAGATAGCTATGGTTCCATTTGAGAGTTGTGGGTTTTTTTGTTCTTTTTAAATTTAATCTAATGTCTCAAGTATTAGATTTGTATAAATATATGATATGAGTTCTGAGGGGATTTTAGTATGTGTTCCAAAACTGAAAATACAGTTTGCCAGTTATACACAGTACTTATGGAGTTGTGTCAAAGAGGAGTATATTCAAGAATTTCCTGGCCAATGACTGATACATCCTGATGGATAAATTAAATCTGCACTAATTAGGGTTTAAAAAAAAATCTGTAATTACAGACCATCAACTTAGGGTGATTTTTGCAAAAGATACTTTAGCTCTACTTGTATAGCAGGAGAAATGTTTTGTACACACATCGTATATTGTTTGTTTTATACTCTGTCCCCACAGCAAGACCGGAAGAAACAGCTGTGTGTCTACCTGAGTTGCTGGGGGAAATATCCAAACATGTCTGATTACTTCTTCATTGCGAGAGTGATGTGAACCGCGTTACTGTTTGTCTTTACTTCTGAACTCAACTGACCAGATGACATTTGCAACTCTCTCAAACCCAACAAACAGAACTTTCATGCTTCAGACAAACAGATTAATGAACAAAGTAGGTCTGCATTCAATTACCCATTGAAACATGCAGTGTATAATGAAGACCACCTTGTTCATGTCATTAGGACCAGACTCCATGAGAGAGAAGAATGGTACTGATATGCCTCTTGGTCATAGAGCTGACTCTGACTGTTCTCACATTCAGTAAAGTACAACGTTTCATGGAGATTGACAACGTACAACAAAAATCAAATATTTGATACAGTTAAAAAAAAAATTTAAATAAATAGCACTTTCTAAACTCCGTTTTTATGGATACGCTTTCATGAGCGCTCATGCCACATTGGACTTTTTCCAAAGCCTGAGTTGAACGGATTTCATTGTTCAATTGTAGAATTTAAGAGTAGCTGTTCTGATTACTGACTAAATTTTAGGACTTCAGAGATGAGCAAAGCTGTGGAGAAAAAAAAACATGTAATTTTTTGGAAGGATTCACCCTGCAGGAAACTGGGTGATGTTATTGCCACCTGGGTTCACTTGTTATTTTGGTGGGGTTGGAAAGTTCCCATTGTCACCAGAGGGTGTGAGGGAACCTCTTCAGATATGTCTGCTGGCAGGATGTGTTAAGTAATCATCATTAGCATGCAACATTTCATCTGTACACCTCAGAGCATTTCAGAGTGGTTGAGTTACATCATGAAATGACTTACTCTTTACTAACATGGTTAGCTGATCACAAACTTGGAAGAAAAAGCCAGTCAGCATCATTTTCAGCCTGCTAGTCCATAGTGTTTATGTCACTGTCCAGTGTATCTTGATTGAATCTCCCCTCAAAACTATGCTGCACATTTTTGTAGTTTGTGCCAGCCAATAGGCCACTATTACTTTTCTCCCCTGGAGACTAAATCAATAGAAATTGGGATAAAATCAATGGTTAGTAGCAAGAAAATTTCTTGTGTGTTCTTTGAGTAGTAAAGAACAGAATATTCACCTACTTATTGCAATTTATCTACAAGATTTTGTCAAGCCTAATTGTCTTACATTTGTAGTGACTTCTTCAAAAAAGAGCATGAAATGTAAAGGGATTTAACACAAATACGTCTGCAGCTAATATACATCAGGTTTTGAGCATTAGCAACATCAACATATGCCTCTGACAACTGAGACCCTAGAGCTACTGTAAAGAAATCCTTCAATTTCTGCAGTTGCAGGTTATGAGTTATATAATTAATTCAGGCATATCATGGCAACATGTTGTCTTCATCTCTTTTTGACAGTACAGCACACCATTAACACACCATTTCTCTAAAAGCAAGTATTTTTCCTCTTCTCCAACTTTTCTCTCCTCCTTTTCTATCTTCAGACACTGAGTAAATGTTGAATGACTTCCAAAACATTTTCCCCTCCCTTTTTTCCCATTAGATCTGTCCCTTGTCATAGCTAGGAGTGAGATTTTGATTTTCCAATAGACAGATTTTTCTCATGACTGAGATTACACATGTGCATGTGAGAAATGCCTCAATTGCATTCCCCATCTATCAACAGTTCCCTTGATTTGTGTCTGCGTCACCATTGTAAGCAGAGCTGAAAGCACTGGAAGTTTAGACATCATGTGTCATGGTGATGATATGCTGCAATGGGAAATATAATTCATATGGTGTTGCATCCTGCTTTATTATTAGGTTTCACTCCTAATGCTACAGGCATTCATTTGAATATTCCCTCATTGTTAATCAACTTCAGCTAGAGGTTGCCATTGGGTTTTGTGTTTTTCTGCTAGATTTTTCACTTTCTGCTGAGACCAGCATAGATTATTGTTACCCAAAGAAAAAAGATTTGCAGAGAGCATGATGATTTTATTTCAGTACTACAACATACACTATGACTGTTGAATGCTAAAGAGAATTTTATTTCCTGTCACAAGTGATGGGAACAGAAGTGTACTCAGCATGAGACCTGACCCTGCTTTTCAGTATGTACAGTTCTGTTAGATCCATGGAGATTTGGGGGCATTCACCAACTTGTAGTGCTAGTTTTCTGGTAGCCTTATTAACACTTGCTTCCCTTGATTTTTCCACTTCTTTCATAGCGTTTACACCATCCACTGCTATCTCTCTAGTTGCAGAAGATGAAAAAGGAGAAGAGATGTTGGCTACGTTTATTTGCTCTTCTCATTCTATTCAGTGTTCCAAAGAGAAATGTGTAATGAAATGGGTTCAGTTGTCTCCTCTTCTGGTCAGCAGGTCTGCAGTCTTTTTGCCCCCATCTAGGAGGAGAACTGGTCTCAAAATGCACCATGGAGCTTGTTTAAATTTCATTAGTCTTCTTTATAACTCTAGATTTCATTTAGGTCATGACTTAGAACAGAGTCCTCCTGCTACTGTTAGGCAATTGGCAGAATATGGTGGTGCTATAGCACAACTTTCCTCCTGTCTTGGTACCTTCCACATGTGATTAGCAGAGTGTCTGCACGATCCTTCGGAGATTTTCACTTAAGGAGTCTCACAAACGAGAAAGAATTAACAGGGTACTGCTTACATTTCCATTCTGCTAGTGTGCAGCTTTTATGAATCTCCGTCTAATCAGCTGCTTGGAGATTTGTATTTTGTTCACTTTGATTGCCTTTTAGTGGGTTGTTACACGCTTGTCAAGATGCTCAGTAACAGCTGGTCATTTGGAAAACTTAATGGTCTGTGGTGGCCAGAACAGATAAGGCAAGACTTTTATTTCCTTACCTACCTGATAGTTTTAGAAAGTCTTGAACATCAGTAGGGGAATTCAGCACTTGACAAAAGCTGCAGGAATCTTCCCAAAATCTCTGTTGAGTTCTCTGATGGAAGAAATGGGATGATCAGGATTACCTTTCTGGTATAGGAGTAGGACCTCTCTATCACATTTGTAGACCGTATTTACTGTTAGCCTAGATAGCATGCTTCTCCACGGAAACCCCCTTGTCATGGGGGGAATCTTGTGTTCCCCTATGAGGTTGCAAGCTATGCTGGCAGTGGCATATGCCTCCGATAGGATCTCCCATGCCAGACAGGTCTCAACTAAAGGGTCAGACTAAGTGTGTGCACGGGTAGGATGGGCTCACTAGCCTCCCCGCAACCATCCTAGGAGAAGGACAACTCTAACTCCAAACCCAGACAGATGGACCTCTCGTTTAGCCCTGTAAGGCCATCCATCTAAGAGAAGGATACTCTAACTAAACCTATGTCCTAAGGACTTTGCTGTCACCGTCCAAGCTCGCTAGGCCCTGGCAGATGAATCTTAGGAGTAAAGGGTGGGGCCAGTTCTGCGCACGCTGAGCCTCACCTAAAAAATCCATTGCGCAGGCTTGAAGGTTACACCCACATTTGTAAAGTCCTGTAGCGACAGGCGAGGGATGAAACGGCGGGTGATAAGCTGCACTGGATGCCGCAGACGCAACCCTGCATGCAAACAGTTCAGGACATTGGTGCTCGAGACTGACCCCGGAGATGACAGTCTTGTTCAGCAACATCCTGAATGACCAAGCAGCCTTTTTCAAGGAGGGCACTGCTTGCTCCACATGGAGAGGGGCCTAGAAAAGGTGGCGTAACCAGAGGTCATCTCTACCCTCCACTGGCTTGGCTAACCATGGCCAATGGGCATCTTCTGATGTGGTAGAACAAACACAAAAGAGACAAAGGCACACACCTGCCTCCAAAGGTGTTCAGATTGACACTCGCATGTTGGAGCGTGCTTGGTTCTGTGGACAGTGGACATCCTGAGCATCATCCTGCTCTAATTGCCCATGAACTGTCACGACTCAACATCGACATTGCTGCTCTCAGGGAAGTTTGTCTCCACGAGGAAGGCAGCCTCAAAGAACACGGTGCTGTCTACACACTCTATTGATCAGGCAAATCCAAAACTGAAAGACACCTTTCAGGAGTTGGTTTCATGATTAAAAACTCCATCGCCTCCGAACTTGAAAATCTGCCGGCAGGTCATTCCAATCGCATTATCTCCCTACGCCTCTCACTACACAACAAGCAACATCTTGTTCTCTTCAGCATGTATGCCCCAACTCTCCAAGCTGACCCTGTAGAAAAGGACAAGTTCTACACCGAACTGCACCACCTCACCCAGAAGGTTCCTGCAGATGGTAAGATCATAATCCTCTGACTTCAACACCAGAGTAGGAAAGAACTCTGAAGCCTGGAAAGGAGTAGTAGGCAAGCATGGTGTTGGAAACTGCAGTGACAATGGTTGCCTCTTGCTAGAGTTTTGTGCAGAGCAGCAGCTCACCATCACCAACACTGTCTTTCAGCAGAGACACAGCTTGAAGACAACCTGGATGCATCCTCAATCCAAGCATTGGCATCTCATTGATTGCGTCTTGGTGCATCAGAGCAATATTTGCGATGTCCATCATACCTGAGTGATGCCTAGTGCAGAACTTCAAAAAGACCACCGCCTTGTGTGATGCAAACTTAACCTCCACTTTAAGCCCAAACCTAAGAGGGACAGCATTCCAAGGAGGAGACTCCAAGTTAACAATCTTTAAACAGCTACAGTGAAAGACAGCTTCCAGGTAAACCTTCAAACTAGACTTGAAGACCATCTCATAGATCTCTCTCCTGAAGCGCTTTGGCAACATATTAAAAATAGCATCCTCCAGTCTTCTGTAGAATCTTTAGGGTTCTCCTCCAAGAAAAACAAAGACTAGTTTGATGAAAACAATCAAGAGATCCAGGAATTGCTGACAAAGAAGAGAATGCTCACCAAGCACACCTCGCTCAGCCATCTTGCCATGTAAGAAAAGCAGCCTTTCATCTTGCATGCAGTAAGCTCCAACGGAAACTTTGAGACATCCAGAACAAGTGGTGGATCAATCTAGCAGAAAAGACTCAACTATGTGCTGATTCAGGTGACCACAGAGGATTCTATGAGGCTCTGAAAGCAGTGTACATACCTACACACCACGTTCAAAGCCAGCTGCTAAGCACAGACAGCCAAATGCTTCTCACAGATAAAACCTCAATCCTCGATCAATGATCTGAACATTTCCAGACTCTCCTCAGTGTCAACCGTGTAGTTTAAGGCTCAGCAATTTGGCACATTACACAACAACCGGTGAAAAACTAATTGGATATAGCCGCTACTATGGGAGAGACTCTCAAGGCCATATGGCAGGTGAAAACTGGCAAGGCAGCTGGGATTGATGGAATCCCACCTGAAGTCTGGAAGCATGGAGGCCAAGCACTCCGTGCTAAATTTCATGAGCTCATTGTGCGTTGCTGGGAAGAAGGCAAACTACCACCAGATCTCTGTGATGCAGTTATCATCACCCTGTACAAGAAGAAAGGAGAAAAATCAGACTGTTCAAATTACCGAGGTATTACTTTGTTCTCTATTGCTGGTAAAATCCTTGCAAGAATACTTTTGAACAGACTAGTACCAGCTATCTCAGAAGAACTTCTACCTGAAAGCCAATGTAGTTTCGGAGCCAACAGGAGTACCGCAGACATGGTATTTGTTCTCAGACAGCTGCAAGAGAAGTGTAGGGAACAGAACAAAGGACTCTACGTAACTTTTGTTGACCTCACCAAAGCTTTTGACACTGTGAGCAGAAAAGGTCTGTGGCAGATCCTGGAACGATTAGGATGTCCTCCCAAGTTCCTCAGAGTGATTATCCTGTTACACGAGGATCAGCACGGTCAAGATAGATATGGCGATGCGCTCTCTGAGCCCTTCTCAATAACCAGTGGTGTGAAACAAGGTTGTGTTCTTGCACCAACTCTATTTACGATCTTCTTCAGCGTGATGCTCCAAAGGGCCACAGCAGACCTCAATGAAGATAACAGCATTTACATCCATTATCGTGCCAATGGTAACCTATTCAACCTAAGGCAACTGAAGACCCGCACTAAGAACCTAAATCATCTTGTCCAGGAGCTGCTTTTTGCTGACGATGCCGCCCTGGTTGCTCACACAGAAGCAGCTCTGCAGCGCTTAACATCCTGCTTTGCAGAGGCTGCTGAGCTTTTTGGGTTGGAAGTCAACTTGAAGAAGACAGAAGTTCTTTACCAACCTGCACCTCAGGAAGTCTCCCATCATCCCCACATCACCATAGGCAAATCAGAGCTTAAGTCAGTCCAACAGTTCAACTATCTAGGAAGTATCATTTCCTTGGGTGGTAAGATTGACAAAGAGATAGACAACAGGGTAGCAAAGGCACACAGAGCTTTTGGAAAACTCCATTAAAGAGTCTGGTGCAATAAATACCTGAAGAAAAGTACAAAGATCAGTGTCTACAGAGCCATTGTACTGTCTACTCTTTTATATGGGTCTGAATCGTGGGTCATCTACTGCCACCACCTGCGACTCCTTGAACGCTTCCGTCAGCGCTGCCTCCGTACAATCCTGCACATCCACTGGACTGATTACATGACTAATGTTACTTTCCTTGAACAGGCAGGAGTCACCAGTATTGAGGCCATGCTGCTGAGGAGGCAGCTGTGCTGGGCAGGGCACGTCTCCAGGATGGAGGATCACCGCCTCCCTAAGGTTGTGCTCTATGGTGAACTCGCCACTGGCTGCCGCAATGGAGGAGCCCCAAAGAGGAGATACAAGGACTCTCTGAAACAATACCTCAGTTTTGGCCATAGTGACTACCATCAGTGGTCCACTCTGGCCTCCAATCAGGAGATGTGGAGACACACCATCCATAACACTGCTGCCTCCTTTGAGAACGCACGTAGAATTAGTCTCGAGGAGAAAAGACAACACAGAAAAGAACCGTGCCTCGCCAATACCTCCTAAGGAGACTTTCTGCTGTGCCTTTTGCAACCAGACTGGCCTATCCCGCATCGGCCTTTTTTAGCCATCAGCGCGCTTGCAGGAAGTGTGGGTAGAGCCCTTCCCATATCTTCGTTTGTGAAGCCTAGCCATGATGATGAGATAGGATTGGATAGTTCAGGCCTCCCTGAGACCTCTGTAAGTCACTCACCCAGCAGACCTTAGCATGAGATAGGCCTCCATGGTCCAACTGCTTAAAGTCCTGTTCAGAGTGATTAATTCCCAGTTTTGCTCAGTTGATGCTTGTCTCTCTACATGGCACTCAGTCACAGTTTTTTTGTGTTACTTGCATGCTACAGACATCACGGAGCCATTTCATATTTTTGTATGTGACGGAATAGAGAACTGCAGTATTTCAAAGTAGCAGTGAAAAAAAGAGTCAGGACAGCTCTTTGAAGGAACTTTTTTGAACAGCTGTTCTTTGCTGGCAGGAAAAATACAAAAGTAAGATCTGTGAAAGTTACAAAATACTGTACAGAAAACTCTCTCTCCAGGTGTCCAGTTCTGCTCTCCGGATACTTCCTTTTTAATTTTCCTGCCCAGTATTACCTTCTTCTCTGCTTTCTTCTGTAAAAAGGATGGGAATAGTGATTCCGTGACAAAAATTCCAGCTTGCGTCTCTCACTGGACTGCCCTCAATGACTTTACAGAGTAGTTTGCATTCACCGTAATTATGAAACAATATGAAATTGTGGTTGGATTCAGATGCGCACGAGCATTTGTCTGACTGAGTAGGCCATTAGCAACATCATTTTTAACTTATGAGAAAGAAAGCAGAATAATTGGACACCTCTATGCGGTGTGACTGAATTCATAAAATCTCGTCAATGTAAGGGGTCCTGTTTGTTGTTATGGTGGCAGGAGCTGAACGTGATGTTTTCTATGCCTGTGGGAAAATAACAACACTTCCACAGAGAACCTTTTCCCATTCAGAGCCTGCTGTTTGTCATCTCTCTTGTGTAATCCTGGCATTTTAATTACATCCATCCTCCTCCAAGAGAGTAAAATTAATGAAACACATATATTACCCTGAGTATCTTGTAACAGTATTAGGCAGGATGACTCAATCATAACAGTTTCAAATATAAAATATAGTAGCTGAATTAGCAAACATAATGAGCAAGTTCTTATATTTATTTTCAAAATAAAAGCTTAATTACAGCAAGCAAGTGGGAGATCTATTGTCTCTGTTAAGACTTTCAAAACGTATCTGGGAAGACAAAGTTAAGGAAGGAAGGAAACATGAAATCATTGCTCTTTCCTTTTGATTTGTTAAGTGTTGTACTGAATGAAGAGAAGCATACAAATTTAAATTCACTCTTATTGACTCAGAAAAGCATCATCCTACTATCTGATGGTGAGCTAAACAGCCGTGTCTTCTTCTCAGTGAGGGTGACGGAACACTGGAACAGGCTGCCCAGGGAGGTTGTGGAGTCTCCTTCTCTGGAGACATTCAAAACCCGCCTGGACACGTTCCTGTGTAGCATAATCTAGGCATTCCTGCTCTGGCAGGGGGATTGGACTTGATGATCTTTCGAGGTCCCTTCCAATCCCTAACATTCTATGATTCTATGATTGTGTCATCCCTTCAGTTCCATCTCAGACAGATCCTTCACTGAGGTTAATGAAAGGTTTTCTTTCAACAGAAGTGCATTATGCTGGCCTCCTTTTAATCTGTATTTCACCACTACCTCCTCTTCCCTTTTTATTGCCAGAAAGAGGAAGAAGAAGTACTCCTGGTGGGACACAGAATATGATATTATTAGAGCAGGACAGTAAGTTAGAATTAAATAAACATATATATAATTTCTGTTGTGCCCTCTGTGACTGGCAGAGAACACCATCCTGAGAACAGTGGTTCTCAGGCTGCAGGGTAAAGGGCAGGTAAAGAAATCTGGTACTGCCAACCGTTGGAGATTATGTCTGACTGATGCTTACCAGTGTCTTTAAGCAAGTCTCAAACAGCGTGCCTTTAAGAAGATAGAGGGAAATTAAATCTGTAATTGTTACACATGAGAAAGGTGAAAGGACTGGAAGATATCTTTTAGTCTTTTCTAATTTTATCATTCTGCCATTCTGGCTACAGTCAACAGAGTTCAGTTTTGCAAGGCTTAGTCAACTGTTGATGGTTTAAAATTTAGAAGCACAAAGAGAGCCACCAAGCTTCATTTGACTGGCAGTTTCTAAATGTTTACTGAAAAAATAGCTGAGAAAGCCAAATGACAGCTGTCAAGGGTTAGGGCTGGGCTAGCCCCTAAATACTGACAGATGCTCTCCCTCCCCGGATAGGAAAGGAAAGGGAATAAGGCAGAGAGACTTACAATTTGGGACAGAAAACTAAAACAGCTTTAATAAAACAATAATAGTACTAATAAGGGAAAAAGATAAAATTAAAAAAAAAAAAATTACATTCTGGTCACATTATACCTGGAGAATTTTTCTGAAATAGGACTACAATTTCTTATATATAAATACTGAAGAATCAGATTTTTGCTATTATGTTTATTTATATTGCAATACAAATACCGTAAAATCTTGGAAATTCTGTGCAGGTGCAGATGCTTTTCATTAATTTTTAAAGTACTTTAATTTTTTAATATTCCATGTGCTATCTGTAGTGGTTTTACAGATTGTAAAATATTTTTATTTACCTGGTTTTTACTTTCTGTGATGCTTTTACAAAGAGGACCTAAAAGGAAGAAGCTCTTGTCTCTCTTTCAGTGAAAATTGAAGGAAATTATCATTAAAACAAAGGAGAATAAATGTTACTTGTGCATCACTTGCTATTACAAAAGTGTCAGTAGTCTCTGTGACGTATATGTTGTCCATAATTCTCTTGATTATGAACAGTCTTTCTGATTTCTTTATCATGCTTTCATTAGTTGAATACTCATTAAATAAATAAAAAAAAAAAGAATTTTATGCATTGCTACTTTTTTTACCCTGATGAACAATATATATACAGGTTTCTCTGTAAAACTTGACAAATATATTGAACAGATTAGATAATGTTCTTTGGAAAAGACTAAACAGCTTTCTGAATACTGTTTTGATCTTCTTAAAAACCTAGAAGATTTCATCAAAATGTCTTGTTTTTTTCCAAGTTAGTCTTTTTACTCAGTTGAAACTTTCAGTGAAATGGAAATGTGCATAAGTTACGGTCTGTCTGGGAAAGGGGACTCTTTGCCCTCCATTTGCTGTGGAATCATTTGCTGTGTCACCAGCAGCTCTTCAGTTCTTGGCTGCAGCTCAGGGCTGCGCTTCCCCTGCTTCCTTCAAAACCAGCTCTCAGTCACCTTTCTGCGGCAGCCCTGCAAAGTATGGGATGTATTCCCAGCCCTGAATTCCCACATCACCTGCATGTCAGGCTGCATTTGCTTCTCTTGCATTGCAGATAGTGCTAAGATCAGCAAAAAGGCAACTCTGAAATACTCTCATTCCTCACTTTCAATGAAAAGCTAAATTCATTTAAAAAATCCCTGTAAAGCCCAAAAGCTTTTGTTAAGACTTGAGCACTTCCTGCTGTAAGAGGCTAAACTTTGTGCAAAAGACTGAGAATGAGACATGAAGATTCCAGAAAATGCCCACAGTATTAGGGAAAATTTATTCACCATTTTTGGTTGTCCACAGTCATTCTAACATTGTATAGTACGTAATTCAGACTGAATTCCTTTTCAGGTTTGCAGACTCGAGGCACAAGTCAAGAACCACATCTTAAAATCTGATTACAACCTGTCCTGGATACTCATTCTGGCCTATCTTGACTCACGTGTATTTTGATTTTGCTTCAAAGTTCTAAATTTAAATATTCTTTTCTGCCTTTTTCTCTGCCACTCTCTCTGTTGTGCTCGTGCTATCAAAACTAAGACATTAAAAGGTAAATGTATTTATTCAGACTTTTACAGTAAATATTTCAGTTATGTTTACACAGAACAAAGGCATTGCATATACTCTGAATATGTGATGGGCATTCTACCCCAGTACCCCAGACAAATGTCACTGTAGAGCCACCTGGTGTATTTTTCTTGCAACTCCACTTGAAAAGTACTGATGCTGCAGAAAATCAAGAATCTGTTGCAAAAAAATGTTTAATTCTTCACAGCAATGAATAGCACAGAAAAGAGCTACATAATGTTGTGGTTAGATGATGAAAAAAAATCAAAATTATTTGCCAGCTTTTAGATTTTAAGCAACAAAGATTTCAAGACTCCTTGCTCTAAAAAGTCTGACATTTCTCGGCTTTCGTAGGCGTTTCTATTCTTAGGAGTTTGGGAGGTAATTTAGCTAGCACCACACATTTGTGAGAATTCGTGATGCAGGAAGTTTGTAAGTCAGGTCATGGTTGTTTTAGTACGTTGGTTTTGCTTTTTTTTTCACATAGAGCTCCTGGTAATGAGTGGAACTGCTTATGTATTGGGAGGCATGAGAAGACAATATGGATATGGAGATTAATACAAAGTACTGGCAGCAATGTCAGCAATTCTTACTGCCTATTTGTTTCTTTTCTGGATTTTAATTTGTTGTAAATTAGGTCACCGTCCTGAGGAAAAGAACAGTGTGCAGAAACAGAACTGCAAGGGGCAGAGATTCAGAAAAAATATAAATCATGTAAGTAGTTGTGCTTATGATCCATGCAGTCATGGCAGAGCCAGTGGCACTTGCACTATTTCTCTAAATCCACAGAGAGAGCAAAATTAGAAAAGACTGTTAAAAAAATACATGCTAGAGAAAAGGAGCTGTGAGGGAAAAGCAGAAAGATTTATGTGTCATTAACAACGTATTTAGTTTAAGGCTCTGGAAATCAGAGCCTTGGATAGCAGCTCTGGACAATGTCATTACTGTAACAAAAGAAGTTATGTTTTCCTTTGGTCTACTTGGAGTAGGTTGCTGCTGTGCTAAACTTCAGCAAGTCAAGAGCATTCAGTATGGACCGCTTTTGCCATCTGCTGAAAATACTCGAGCAGATCAGTTGCCTGCAGTTTATTTTTGGATAGGTCACATCAGGAAAATGGGCTGCTGATGCTCCTTGTCTGCCAAGGAATGACTGTTACGCGCAAAATACCATGGGTGGATGGGAAGAGTATACCAAAATAATGCAGCCCTTGTTATCTGAGCACTGTGAGATGACACAGAGCCGTTTAGGCAATGCCTTGTGCTAAACTACCTCATTGGCAGGGCTGTGACATATAACATGCCACATCTGGATTTCAGCTTTTGTGCATTTATTTATATGTTGGCTGAAGGACGCGTGTGATTTGTCTGCAACAAAAGTGGTGTTGCTGTACTTGACGACTGGCAAGTGGTGACACTGTATACACGATTTCTTTAGTTTTTAATCATATGTTCTTCTTCCTCTTATATTGTGCATTCCTCACCTTTCAAAGGTGAATATAAACTCAATTCAGTTTAACCTCACATTCTTCAATCTCAGGGACAGGTGAAGAATGAGCAATCTGGCATCTGAAACAGTGGCGAGCACATTTACTTCTTTAAAATTCCCTCGATTTTCCACTGATTACAATGTTTTCCTTGTAAGTTACTCCAGCACTGTTAGAGCTTTCAGAATCTAAAAGCATGATTTAAGAAAGTGAGTAAGGGTATTTACATGCTTATAATAAAAATTTTCAAATGCCCAGTTTTCAGAAGCAGATTAAATATCAGTCAGTCTCTTTTTTTTCATTGTGTTTAAGGTTGGTCAACCATCACTTTTGAAAATCCAGCTAGTTGTATGAAAAATTAGCTTGCAGCATAGAAGCTAGAAATAATCAGAACCTGGGAATTTAACTCTCATTTAAAAATTAGTCCAGGCACTTTAGAAGGAAGGATCCACTATTGCAGCTAAAGGCTTGAGTGTCAGTGGGGGCTGTAGCTCCTGAATTGCTTTTCAGATGTGGGACTTGCATCCGTAAGCTACTTACTTCTGAGGAGTTTATGTAACTAAAAATGTGGACATTTTGTGACTTCCAGTTTCAATTATTTGTCTGTAAAGCACTATAAACATTGTTACTATTGTTGTTACTGTTGTTATTTAACTTTTTTAGTATTTTTTCCTTTTGAAAATTTCCATATAACTTAAAAGGTTATGAATTAAAAGACATCAGAGAGCTTTTTATAGACTGCAGAAGTGATTGTAGCAACATATGGGTGAGGATCAGCGTGATTTATGTCGGCATATATTTTGCAAATAAGCTTATTATTTGTGCCAGATTAACAAATATAAAATGTAAAGTCGTCTTATTACCAATGAAACTGATGCCATGTAAACAGCAGTCCAAGCGTCTTCACACCTGCCTGACAGTGTTCCTCAGTCCTGAACTGAGCCCCTCTACAGGCAGAGAGGACAGGTGGCCTGTTCATTTATCATCACTTATGAGATGGACCATGCATGTGAGGTGCAATATCCTCTGTCACAGTGCCTTCTTACTGGCTAAGTGACACGTGTGACAGGTGTGGAACACTATTCCTCATTTCTAGCTCCCTTTGCTTTCTGAAAAGGAGCAAGAAGTTGGGAAGAGGAAACTCACAGCTGAAGCATGGTCAGGAGACCTGCCTAACTTCATGCAGGCATAAATTCTGCAATTATTCACAAAAGGCATCAAGACCAGGTCAAGAGCAGTAAGTCCTTTTGATATTAAACATTGAGAATTCTGATGAGGAAATAATTTTGATCACTGTCATGCTGGACTACATTTTAGTTGTCAGTCTCCAGATGAAAGGCTAGACAACCTTAAGGAATATTCAGGTATTGGGAATATTCATATAAACTGCAGAATGGACTTGCTTTATTTTCTCTTCTTTTAAAGGAGCTGCTTGAAAGTTAACAATGATTAAACTTCTTGTTCTCATTGTCTTTGTGCAAGCAGAAATGAAAACTAGAGGTGTGATGTAGCTTTGTGTAAGATTAATCCCTCTAGGAGAAAAAGCACAAGTGCAGACGGAAGGTTTAAAAAAAATAAATATTTGATGCTGAGCAAATGAGTAGAAAAATTATTCCACATCTTGTGTAAACAGACTTTAAGTATTGAATTTGACTCTCTTCCTTTCTTATCCTTATCCAAATTGATTTTAGTATAAGCTTGGTTCTTTTTCTTTTCTTCTTGAGTTTGGATTAGGTGACTTACTCAGTTTGTGACTGAAAATCATCAGATGAATTCTGCATTCTGTCTCATTTCTCCACTTCCCACTTTCCATACTCCACTTCTCTTTGGAAATTGATTGCAAAGACACACGACTGTTCCCTAGATCTCTTGGTAATACAACAGGTGAAGTACCAACCTAACTGTGTTCAGCTGGGAAATGAAAAGCCATACTCTGTGCCACAGTACTAGACGAAGCACCATGTTTTTTCAGTTAAAAAACAAAACAAAACAAAACAAAATGAAACCAAAACCCAACAAACAAATGTGGTAGTGAGAAGCACGGGCTACATTGGCATGAAAGTTTATTTATCATGATCCCTCTGTGGCTGTCTCAGAGAAATGACAAATTCTTCATGTTTTCATTCTTCGCCTTTCTTGGTCAAGATTCATGTTGCTAGAAGGTATTACTCAAATCATTAATTTCAGACTTTTCTTTTTTTTTATTGAAAAGCACCTGAAACAATAAAGATGTGATAGAAAAAAAAGAAGGAAAGGAGAAGGAGAATTTGTAAAATGTACATGTTGCTTGACCCTTTTATGTTATTGAGAGACTTCTAAGTCTGGAATTAGAGAAGCTTCATTTTTGTTGCAGGTTTATCATCCAAGTGCATGTATTCTGCAACCTGGAGGAAGCCCTGTGTTTTTCTCTAAATGTAAAATGGAACAATTTCTGAAATAAAAATTTCCAGGATGTATGGGGAAGAAACTACAGCAGATCATGCATACTCTTTACCAACAGTGATTATGGGAGATTGTAAAAACATTCAGGCAAAAAAGGGCAGTATTTCACGGCTTTCCTATCCATCAGATGCCACTGCTAGCTTTTTGACAACTCCATTGTCTTTCAATCTATAGTAATTTCCTTAATGGGACCTGTTAGAAAAACAATACCTTTGATGGGATCTGGAAAACACTCAGTAAAGAATACATTTTAAGAAAATGTGAAGTTATTCTTTTGTAAAAGCAGGAATGTGATCCAAGCCACAAATTGTCTTGCAATAATTTTCTACATGTATTGCAAAAAGCACTGATGTCTTCTTGTAAGAGTTGAGAAAAGAACACATCAGTTGCTCCTTAGCATCTCAGGGCATGCTCGTGCTAGTCCTCTTAAGCCCATTTACACCACTATTCCAAAATGCTGAGAGATCCAATAAGCTGGACCACACAACACATAGTATTGGACCCCTAGGCTTGACGCCAGATACAAAGTTGGCACCATCATTCTATCTCTGAAACAGATCTCATTATGGCAAGACCTAGGAATTGCTGCAGATCACAAGGTCCTCCTTTAGAGGGTCCAACTTAAGCAGAATATAGTACCACTGGTAAGATTGAAAAAATTACTGTTAAAGTGAAGGTTAAGTATCATAGAATCATAGAATCATAGAATGGCCTAGGCTGGAAGGGACCTTAGAGATCATTTAATCCAACCTCCCTGTCATGGCCGGGGACACCTCTCAACTAGATCAGGCAACACATATCTGATATTTTGTTTTTAATATGTAGGAGCAGATGTAAAGAAACATACACAGATTAGAAAACAAAGTATTCTATTAGAAAACAAAATGATACTACACAAATCTAAATTCAAAGTAGTCATGGTTAATTATAAATTACTAATTTTTTCATTTGTCCTAGTGTTGTTTACTTCCTTCTAGCAAAAGTTATTTTTTCAGCATGTCTTTGAGACTGTGAACTTCATATCAAATCTGCCTGTTACTGTAATATCTCTGTGGTCCTTCCTTTGAGTCTTATCACCTGTGTTTCAACATATCATCCCAGGCCCTGGGATGGCCTCCTCCTCATTGAAATGTCATCGTGAGTTATTCACCAATTTGAGAATCCAGTTTGTAGAATATAAACTCAGTCAGATAACTGAGCATCACAGTCAGGAACATACTTAAAACTGATGTTCATGATGCTAAGATTTGGTCTTTTTACCATCACTCCTGAGAAAGTAGACCTCATATAGGTGGAGCTACCTTTTTGTGCCTGAATGTTTTTACAGTCTTACATAATCACTGTTGTTAGAGAGTATGCATGACTAGTTATGTATTATGTATTATTGGTTCTAATAAGTAATGTAATCTTGAATTGTTTGAAAACAGCACACTCTACATACCTAGTGATCTCTTGTTATTTACAGCCTATTTGTTTCCTGTGGGAATGCTAATATAGTATTATAAAATGTTTCTGCAGTGACTTAAATATTGGTTTTCAATCAAATATTTTTTCAATCAAAAAACAGCAGCATTCACATAATGTGAGATAGAGTTATATAATATAGATACATTTGGAGTTTGTGCCACGGTTTCACTAAGAAGTAGACCATTGTCAAGCAATTCATAGTATTTAAATTATTTCTTATCTTCTCTGTGTTTAAAAGAAAGGTTCAATACGAAATAGTTGTTCTTAAAATATATATTGCAGCTAGATAATGATTTTACAAATTATTAGTAAAAACAAAACTGTCTTACCAGTTGCAGTCTAATGACTGTAATGTCTATATTTCAGCAGAGAGAATTTCAGTCAGGATAATGGTTTTACCCATAAAATTTCTTTAACAAAAACTTTCACCTGGAAAGTGCCTTGGAAGCAGTCTGAGCGTTAGATGATATTTTCTTCTTGCTTAGTGCAAAGGCTATTATGAATAGGATTCTGCCATCTAACCGCTATAACCTTTTGTTCAAGCCCTGTAATTTTTAAGGTAGGTAGAGCATTACGTTCCACTTTTCACAGAATCACGGAATCACAGAATGTTAGGTGTTGGAAGGGACCTCAAAAGATCATCTAGTCCAACCCTCCTGCCAGAGCAGGACGACCTAGGCCAGGCCACACAGGAACGCATCCAAGTGGGTTTTGAATGTCTTCAGAGAAGGAGACTCCACAACCCCCCTGGGCAGCCTGTTCCAGTGCTCTGTTACCCTCACAGGGAAAAAGTTTTTTCTAATATTTTTGTGGAACCTACTATGTTCGAGCTTTTATCCATTGCCCCTTGTCCTGTCATTGGACATCCTTAAGAAGAGCCTGGCCCCGTCCTCCTGACACTCCCCCTTGACATATTTATCAACATTAGTGAGTTCACCCCTCAGCCTCCTTTTGTCCAAGCTAAAGAGACCCAGCTCCTTCAGCCTTCCCTCGTAAGGGAGATGTTCCACTCCCTTCATCATCTTTTATTGCTTTTTATGGTCTACAATGCAGCTCTAGGACTTATACTTGCTTAATTGTCCATATCTTTTACAAGTGTCGCTGTTACTGAGTATTGGTTATATGAAGAAAGGTTTTATTTTTTTTTGTCAATTTTTTTCTTGTAAACTGAGTATTTATCATTTTGTTGACAAAACTTCCAGGCACTGGCATAGAAGGAGGATTCTGTAAAGTCTGCAAGATTTAGAAATTGAATTTCTTGAAAGAAAGAAAATGGGAATTTATTAACCATAACTTGAAATTTTCATTGTTCAGGAGAGAATGTACCTACTGGAAGACTTAGTAAGGATTTTTCACTGAAGATTTTTCAGTAGAAGTGGCTGAAAAATAAGACAACTGTTTCAAAATATACAAGAATCCTAGTGTTTTACGCTACATCTACATTTCATGTGGCAAAACCGTAACAACAGAACCTCAAAGTTTCAAACCATTGAATATGAGGGTGTAATTTCTCTCTCTTATGATAAATTCTGTAAATTTTGTCTGCCAAGAGCATAATCATACTGAAAAACAATCTACAGTCTAGATGTGGTAAGGACAGACTTGCATCGTCTGGTTCAATTTTCATTGTTCTTTCATCACCATTCTTTGTCTTCAGCTGTGCTTCCAATTTCAGGCTGAATAAATAATAGTTTTCCTATTGTTCTCTCAGTCTGAGAAATAAACATTTGGAATAAACAGTTTTGCTTCCTTGAGACTTCTGTAGCATCCGTTGTTCATTATCGTAGCACCAAACAGATGTCAATTTCTGGAAATACTTGTAAATGAAGATTTGAAAGCTACTGTTACACTCTATTTCAGACATATTTTTAAAAAGATGAATTAATTTGGATTATAGAGGGCTCTAAGGGTTCCAGCTTGCCAAGTTTCTTGTCCTGTATATTTTCAAACACACAGATGACAGTATACTGTATCTATAAATTTTTATATCTAACAATACTGAGGTAGCAATGAATAAATATGTTAAGCTCGTTCATTTTAGCAATGTTACTTGCCTGAACTGCGAGGCAGGAAAGCACTTCTGTAAGTATTTTTTATTTCAAATTGTAAATGCAAGTATAGCAAATAAGACAAAAGCCTGGTCCATGAAAGATTTTTAAAAAATCTATGCAATAGCAAAGTGAAGACAGTGGAGGAAAATGGATAGCCAGCATTCTGAAAATTCATTCACAATTCTAGATTGTCCATGATACAGGTTTACAGGTATGATTTGATATATCTTTTTTTTTAAATCCTCAGTGTACAGATACAAGTTATGACTATTACTTGAGGACCCTTGGCTATCAACTGTAACCTGGTCTCCTTCACATCAATGTTCATGGATAACGTGGGCATATACTTTCAGTGACTTGGTGATCATGGCTTTCATAATTTTTCACTATTTTTTAATATAATTCAAAATTAACCAATTTTTAATGAACTAGATAAATCAAATTGAAAAGGTTTAATCTAAAGATTTAGGACATTTTTTGTTTATCAAATAGTTTGTTGAGTAAGGAGAGTAATATCAACATGTCAAAACACATTTGGCCAAGTCTAGCATTAGTAAAGTTCGTGGACTCTGCTGCCAACAAATACTGTCTTTGATTCTCACTAAATGAATTTCTAAATTTGGGAGAAGAATCTTCTGCTGTCTTGAAACTGGAAAAATAATTGTTGTGTTTTTCAGATTGTAATCTTTCTCTCTGAACTTCAACATCTAACTGAGAGCTCAAAAATAAAGACTTGCTGTAGGAATCACTTTTGGGTTTCTTAAAATAAATTTTAAAAGAGTTACATTTCTAAGATCTAGCTTATCAATTAATATTACCATAAGTTTTGTGTATCTGAAGTGCTCTGTTCAACAGCTATATTCTAGGAGGTTGGAGGTCCTTTGTGGCTTGAAAGACACATTTTAGAGGAGCCCATAGGCACGAAGCATTTGCCAATAGGCAGGCAACAAATTTCCGTGTTGGTTCTCAGTTTTGGCTATTAGAAAAATCAGATAGCAATTCTGCTCACAAACTCTGTTTTGTACTAGTCATTCCTGCATTTATGTGTTCCTTTGGCCTAGTGTTACTGTACTATTTCTGACACACTAATATTGCTCTCAGGAAAAAGCATTTGTTAAGAATTTTCTATAGGTTTGCAGCCTACATTTATGTGAAGATCCTGTTTAAGAAAATACCTTTCTTTTTATCAGACCACAATAATCAGAATTCAGGAAAGGTTCTTGAAAATGTTCTTTTCCATGTTTGTAAGCTTGTTTTTTGTACTTTATTGTTTCTCATGCTCACTGACTACTAAATTACACACTTTTTCTGAACATAAATTAATCTGAGAAGATATAGATATTGGTCTTTAAAAACATTGATATCGTATGCCAAACTGATATTCTTGCTGAGGGCTGATGAAGCCGATTTCATTCACCACTTTGAGAGTCCAGTTCATAGAATATAAAGTCATCTGATAACTGAGCATCACGGTCAGGAACATACTTAAGATTGATGTTCATGATGGTGAGATTTGATCTTTCTACCATTGCTCCTGAGTAAGTAAGTCCTCAAACAGGTGGAGTTTCTTTTAGAGAAGTTTAGCCTTAAACCAGTTATCATTTCAAAATCTTTTACATTTTCCTACTGCTCTTTATGTAGTCCAATTATATTTTTCTTAACATTTTATAAACACCAGCAGTATTTTTTGTGAGTTACATAGATCTAGTGAAACAACTGAAAAGTTTATGCTTTCCTGCTATTTTTTATATGATAGCACTGGTTTTAAAACAAGTCTGTTTTCAGATGCTTTAATAAATTCAAATCTCCTCATTTTCTGCTGTCACTGGTTTTGGTGCAAGTGCTCCAACTGGACACCAAGGGGTGCTGTTTCATACGCTTTGTGTGCTCTCTCTTGGCTGCACAGACAGGTACGTGGACGCATGTGCCGCTGCACTTAACTCTGATTTAAAGTCTCTACAAGTTTGTCTCCAAGTTAAAAACAAAACAAAACAAAATTTAAAAAAAAACCACAACCAAAAAAACCCACCAAAAACATGAAGGACAAGCAGATAAACTTTCTGGATCTTATATGAGAGTGTTGATGGATGAAAATTGAATGTGAGCCAGCAATGTGCTCTCACAGCAGAGAAAGGCACGCACAACCTGCAGTGCATCAAGAGAAGTGTGGCCAGCAGGTCGAGGGAGGTGATTCTCCCTCTCTGATCTGGTGAGACCCCACCTGTGTTACTGTGTTCATCTCTGGGCTCTCCAGCATGAGAAGGACGTGGACATGTCAGAGCAGATCTCTCGTTCAAGCTGAAAGAGGATAGGATAGGTTTAGATTAGATGCTGGGAAGAAATTGTTTCCTGTGAGAGCAGTCTGACACTGGAAGAGATTGCCTAGAGAAGCTGTGGAAGCCCCCTCCCTGGAAGTGTTCAAGGCCAAGCTGGATGGGGCTTGGAGCAACCTGGTCTGCTGGGAGGTGTCCCTGCCCATGGCAGGGGAGTTGGAACTGAAGATCTTTCAGGTCACTTCCAACCCAGGCCATTTTATGATTCTGTGATATGTAAATCCTAACTAGCACAGAGTGAGGAAAGTCATTGTCAGTTTCAGCTCTGCAACAGAGTCATGGTAGCGATGTATTCAGCAAACAGAGAAGACTAAATAAAGTGGTGGTATAACATGATGAAGGAGATGTGCTCACATGAGAAATCCAAAACTGCCTGTATATAATGACAGGGCAAAAGTATTTGAAATGGTGATCACTGATCTAAATTCACTTTAAAAACAACCAACTAAGCAGGCCATGGATTATCAATACCTAAAACCGATGTAGAATCAGGCCTGTGAAAATATGTGTCAGTTTGTGATAAAGCGCGTGATTCGAGTGCTTATAGCTAAATAGAGTTTAAAAGCTTTAACTAACTAAAACACAATTATCCCTTATGTATGTCTGTTAAATCATGGCAGAAAAATAAACTCACAAATTTTGTCAGAGGTAATGTGACAACACCTTTTTCTTGAAAAATAGCATGGCCACATTGTTTCTGTGTTTTGCACAGCTTCAACAGTCATTAAAGGTAAATGCACAAACTATGACTAACGGGATTAGTCAGATGAGACAGGAATTTAGTATTAAAGTCAGATAAAGGCACATGTTTTCCCTATTTTGATATTCTTTACATTAATCATATTCCCTAGCTAACGATACTTCATGGGGTTTCAGCTTCACCCCACGTTGAGCCAGGTTTTGTTCTGCAGAACTTTTCTTGGTTTTGAATTTACCCCGTCTCTGAAAGGGAATGTTGCTCTACGCTCATAGAATAATTGATTATCAGAGCATTCTTACTGCCTCCTCCTGTTCTACCCCTTCAGGAAGTCCTGGCCCTGATTCTAAAACTGGGACGATGAATCATAAACTACATACAGCTTTTCCAGCTTTCATTTGACTTGGAATTCTCTAACTAAAATAAATATGTCTTGCCACTCCTTTGAACTTAAATAGCCATTCATGTGATTAACTCAGAATTTCAAAATGACATCCACATTCTACGCCAGTTTTTAAATGGAAAAATTGTGCGTTCGTATCGAGGAATGATTTAATAAGATACTGAGGCCCAGCCTGATGACCTCACAGGTTCAGTCTGCTCCTGCTCTTGTGTTTTATCTTTTCTACAAAGTTTTGCAGTGATGAACATGGGAATTCCAGACAAAGGAAACAAAGCTTCTGAAGGCATTCTGTACTGCAAGTATGCTTGTCAAATTGTCACATATGACAAGCTGGACAGTAAAAAAGAAAGTAAGTCTTCCAGCCAAGAAAAAAGTGATTTCATTGGCAGTTTCAGAGGTGACTACTGCATGACTACATAGTCAGGTTTTGGTTGCTCAACTTAGATACAATGGTTTTTGTGTTTGGGCTCATGTTTAGTTTTTTCTTTAGGTAGTCTGGATTTACTATCTGAAAATAAAGTTTCCTCAGGGAATCTGCAGTCATGCCCTAAAAAATATTAGTGAAGTTGGAAAAAACTAGCAGAAAAATGTGTATTGTAGTTGCTCTTCATATTTGAAAGCCAACTGAATATCCATCTTTGTAGGAAAGAATGGGATATTGGGATGACGAAGGTGTCACTGTGAAGGATGAAGTGGCAAAACCAGTTAGTAAGCGTATAATTTAGGATGAGAGCTTATTCACATGAATAAATACTTGCCCAGTAAAGTGCATACAGGAAACATGCATATAAATGCTACCTCTGTACAACAGAAACAAACAAATAAATAAATGAATTTTACAGTTTGCTGTCTTCATAGGGTTTATCTGGCTAGCTGAAGAATATATTCCTGCAACATTCTTTTACAGCCTTGGTCACACTGATATTCCAGCTCTCTTTGAGAAAAAATCAAGAATATTGTATTCTGCAGCAGTCATAACGAGGCGAAATATTTTACAACAGAATTCCATGCTCATTTAATGAAAGATGAAAACTATATTGAACCTCTGTTAACAACTCTGTAGCTGTAAGCGCCTCAATGGTGCATGTCCTGGTGGTAAATGGTGGTACCCAGAAAAGTTGGTATGTTTATTGATGGGTCTCCACCATGTTTACACAATCACAGTACCACACAGCAGCTGAAGCTGGAAGGCACCTCTGGAGGTCTCCTAGTCCCCCCTCTGCTCACGCAGGGTCAGCTGCAGTAGGTTGCTCAGCAGGTTGATCAGGGCCATGACCAGACTGGTTTCAGTATCTCTAAGGAGGGAGACTCCACAGCTTCTTCTACACAACCTATGCCAGTGTTTGATCACATTAGTGGTAGAAATATGTTTGATTTTTTTCCTTATGCTTCGATGGAATTTCTAGCATTTCAGTTTTTTCCCATTGCCTGCTGTCCTGCAGCTGGGCACCACTGAGAAGAGTCTGCCTCTGTCTTCTTTCTACACCCCTGCCATATGATATTAACAAACACCGGTAAAGTCCCTCTGAGCCTTCCCTTCTTTAGGTTAAAAACTCTGCCTAATGTAGCCCAGAAGGCTGCATTGTCATTCTTTGCTACAAGGTCATCTGACTGGCTTATGGTCAGCATAGTGTCCACCAAGATCCCCAGGACATTTTCTAAGGTACTGCTTTCTAGCCAGTCAGCCTCCAGCCTGTGCTGCTGCATGGACTTATTCTTCCCTGGGAGAAGTTCCTGTTGGCTGATGACTCCAGCCTATCAAAGTCCATCTGGATGGCAGCAAGCATATCTGGCATAACAACCACTTCTCTCAATTTTATATCACCTGCAAACTTGCTGAGGGTGTGTGCTGGCCCACCATCTAGGTAATTCAGGAAGATAGTAAATACCATTGGCCTTGTTATCAACCCCTGGACTGCCACACGTCAGACTCCAGACTCTAGCTGGACTTGGTAATACTGATCACAACCCTTTGAGCCCAGCAATTTAACATTTTTCAGTTCATCTCACTGTCCACTTACCTGGCCCATAGTTCGTAATTTTCTTCTATGAGGATGTTCCAGGAGAGGAATGTGATTGAATTAGAGAGAGACTTCATGCTGCTGGCAGCGATGTGTTTTGCTTTAGGCTCTATAAGACTCTGCTGTATGTCATCTGTTGTAGCACTATCTTCTGAAACATGGAGACAAGAAACAAATACTTCGTCATTTAAACTCTGAATCTGCTAATACAGCAATCCAATTTCTGTACTACCCTAAAAATTGTCATTCCTCACGTTTTTTTTTGATACAGAAAATATGTATAAGATGACCAGTTAAGTTTGGATAAATTTTCAGTTTCCAGTAAACTTATAAAAGCTCTTGGTACTTCTTAACCACTTGTTTCATCAACAGTTGCTCCATTTTCTTTCCTTAAATTATTGGCCTGAAACAGCAAGCCAACAGAAGAGTAAGAAAACTCATACTGAAATGGGAAAGCAATGTTTTAAAACAGATGTTTATGGAAGCCACAGCGCCTGTAGGCTCCAGAGATATCTGCAACAAAGAAATCTGGCCTACAGCGCAGTTTATCACATGGCACAAGGGAAAATGCTTAAAATATGAGTTGTTTGGCAACGAATGAGATGAAAAGACGATTCCATGTATGGCAAAATAGCTTCCAGGACACAGACATAGACATAAAAATCCATACTCTGCCTTATGTTTCACATGCAAAGATGTTTCACACAGCTGTCTTAGGTTTCAATGAACACTGTAAAAATGTTATTTTCAAGAGGTGGAGGTATGTATAAACCTCCTATCATGTTTGTTATGTTGGTGGTAGAGGAAGAGGTCATCAAAATGCTTCCTCTGTTGCCTGATGGCTACTTTACTTTGTCTCATCTGCTGGTCACTGGGCCTGTCTCTCCTGTGGACAGATGAACCATTTCAGATGCCTGCCTTCTCTTGGCCAAAGACGAGTGCTGGCATGGTCTAACTGCCAGTCTGGTTGCTTTCTTGTTGCATTTGGAAGGGTATGCTCTCGCTGCGGCTTTTGTGGTTGTTTCCATCAGGCAGTGTGGTCCCTCTCAGAGGTACAAGCATGCCAGACCAGCCTTTCTGAGTCAGTGCCAGCCCTCTTACTTGGGAGGTGAAGCCAAATATCTTATATTTAAAACTGTAATGCTTTGCTTGTCCACCTAGCCCCTGTCTCCTAAAGTCATTAGTTGTGGTTTTACTTCACTGTTAAAATACTCTTCAGGTTTTTTTCCCCTCTCAGCTCTAGCTATTTTCAACTCTGTTTAGCAAGCTGTGCATAGGTAAAATTGAGAGATTCTGCTGTTTTACTTAAGACCTTTTATTTTTTATTCTTTTTGTGTCCTGAGGAAGTGGAATGTGTTTCTTATTAAATGTGAAATGCTGTTTAAATAATATTTAGGAGCTGTCTTAAATCAACTAAAGGCAGGCTACTGAAACTTATTTTTTACATTCTATCTCTAGCAAGTGACTGCACGCCGTAGTGGACAATGAAAGCTAAACAATTCTGGTTAAGATATATCTTCATGTGTTACATTAATGTTCCTTTCAAGATTTTCATGCTAATTTGCATACAGTGTCTCCCAAATAAGGTACATGTCTCACCAATATGTCATCAGGGAAGGCATGGCTTTAGCAGTATCAAAACTGGTTGTGTGAGACCAGAGTCTCAACTCTAAGCAGCCATGCTCTATATCCCTCTAAAGTGCTAGATTCTCACTTACCTAAGTTGCTCTATCAAGTGATACTCAGACTCATCCTTAAATACCTAGTCATTTTTCTTACTATTGAAGATTCACCGTCATAAAGGCTAAGTCATCTTCTCACACAACAGGTGTAAGATACTCATGGTCGGCTGAAGACAATTCAGAGTCTATCTCTGTTTTCAGTCTTTCTGCTCAGCTTGCAATAAATTATCAGTCAGATTGCAGTGAAAGATTACTGTTAATTGTCAGAAATTTAGCAATCCACTAGGTTTATACTGCTTAGGTTTATACTGCTCTCATTTAGCACAATAGATATCTAGCACAAACGGACTACTTCAGTTTAACTCCAAATATGGTTACTGAAGTAATCTTGATTTTCAAGGTATTGAAAAAACTATAGCAGAAAGAATGCCTTCGATTACAATGAATCAGAATTGTTTCTTGTAATACTGTGAAGTTATCTTATTATGACAAGTCTAGTTGTAGGACAAGAAATGAAACCTTCTTACAACCATCTCAAATTTTCCGGTAGTCTTAACAAAGAAATCTGAGATGAACAAATAATTTATCATATTTACATAGCAGATTAATCAGAATAATTTATTTTTTATATATCTTTTGAATGCATTTGTAATGGGTGTTTTGTTTGTTTATTTGTTTGTTTTTCTCACGTACTCATATGTTGAATAAAAGAAAACTGGATTTTTTGAGTGTGACACAGTTGGGCAATACCAGAGAGTGTCTTTATCTGACTTCATTGGTCATAGAGAACTCTGGCAGGAAAAATCTGTGTACCAGCAGCAGTCTTGCGTATTTCATAACATTTAGGCTTATTGTAAAATATTTTTTAAGTACAAATGTCTTTCTTATTCTAAAAAATATTCAACTACATTATCTAGATATTCCCATATATACCATGTACTCTTGTAGTAAACAAGCATGATGAATGAAAACTTACTGAGACACTCAATAGACACAGAAGTAAAGATCATTGAAGGTGTCAAAAAAAAGTTAGCATAGTGTGTGACTATAATCCATTGTATGGGATTTATGTTTCACCACTGGAGAATACACAAAGGTCTGATATTAAGATAGCAAGGTCACCACCAATCCTGCAGTTTTATCAAAACTGAATAAATTAAAATAAGAGAAATACATGAAGATTAGTCTGTGACTAGGACTGCTGTTAAACTAGTGGTGAAGAGGAAAGGAGAGACCAAAGTATTAAATTCACCTCAGGTAGATGTTAATGAAAAAATAATCACGGACAAATCTGGTGCACAGGATGTAACCAATGTCATGTAATTCAAGACTTTGATGCAGTTTATTAATTTCATCTTATGTTTAGTGATCAATACTTTTCTGCTTTAAAGGAATCCAGAGTCTTGAGTCCTTCTGGAATAGGGCTTGAAATTGCTTTTCTTTATTGAAAATCTGGACAAAGACAAAAGTCGTGGACATTTTAAAAGATGAATATTTTCCTAACTACTAGAATTATACTAGTTCTGAAAACTCCAGAATACTAGTATGTTATAAGCGGTTTATATTTATTTGGAGATTTGATTATACTGGAAATTTATGGTATTTTTCTCTTTCATAGCAAAATAAAAATAGTAAACTATATGTTATAAAACACATTTTTTTATTGTCCAGCAAAGGTTTTGTTAGGAAATTGAGACATAACAACCTCAAGTCTGTAATTTCTGTCCTTCTTAGATTCTTTCCCAAGTTCATGGCCTCACCTGTCTCTAATTCAATTTAGAAACTTGAGAAATCTAAAAACTGTGGAAGACTTATAAACTGTTTTGTCTATCATGAAATTTCTAATACAGTGAGTTTGTGAGACAGTGGCCCTTCCGGTGATGACAGTATTACACAGATAACAAGGGAAAGCAAAACAGTAATAAGCTGTAAACTAAAAAGATAATGCTTTTTTAATCCAGGAACAGTAATAAGCTGTCCAGTTTGTGGTGTAATTTGCTGTGTTGGAAAATTTTACTCTATTTACTGTCATAGTGGCATTCACTGTGAGCTGAGAACTGGCTAAACGGTATGCTAAATGTATCAGTGATGATCACGGTTTTGAAAGATGGCAGCAAGAAATAGGTGATAGACACTTTAAGAGCAGCACAAGTTATTCATATTTTAGACATATGTAATACAAGAAGAGAAATGAGAGCAAGACAGTTCCAACAAGCAGTTGTGAGTCTGTACCAATGAAGGAAATTGAGTGAAAACAGCTGATGTATGAAGCACAACTCTCTTATCAGCTCACCATGTCCTCATATTTGCTCTTTCCACAGCTGCAAATCCAAATCAATGAAGATTTTTTTCCTTTAGAAATTACGTTCTACTGCTTTTAGGCACCAACAGGAGAGAGAGAGACAGGGCTCAGATGCAGTTTTCCTACCAAGAACTCCTTAAAACATAGCAAAGAAATGTGGTAATGCATAGCCCTATTCTTTAGTAAGTTTAGCCCAGCTAGCCTCTAGAGAACAGCCATTATGAACTGTCTTAGCGAGCTGGAAGTTATCATCAAATTAATATTATGTGTATGTAGAAAAAGTCATTTATCCTAACTTTCCTTTTAAGCAAGAGACTGGCTAGTTTATTCTAAGCTAAATTCTTTTTCTTTACCTATGACATAAGCTATGAAGCTTGTAAATAATAGAATGGCCTAGGCTGGAAGGGACCTTAGAGATCATTTTAATCCAACCTCCCTGTCATGGGCAGGGACCGCCACCTCTCGACTAGGTCAGGCAACACGTGAGAACCAAAAGGGAATAAATGACTTGGTTTAGAATACATACTGCTGTTAATGCTAATGGCACTTTGAAATCATTAAGATAATAGGTTAAGAATGTTGAGATCAGAAAATATTAATGATGCTCTTTCAGCATAGTGCTATTTTATAGTGAACAGTTAATATTATAGGAGAAAATTTGCCTTTAACATACAGACCTCCCTTTGATTAATGATGACACATAACATTTGCTTACTCTCGAAGAATAGGATAAAGTACTTACTGTTATATTTACTTTTATTAAAGAAATTCTATTTTGAAGTGCAAAAGAGCTTAATTAAACTGATCACATTCCTTTTTTAGGAAGTGTGTAACACTTCTCTAGTCAGGCTTCTGCACTATGTGAGTAATCTAAGTATTTTTCACTCTTTTATTTTTTCTCTTCCTGATATCTGATTTGAGGGTCTAACATTCAGTGGATCTCTACGCTGTCCTCCCTTTTTCTCTTCCTTCTCTCTTAATATCAAAGTTGGTTTGTGCTGATTTTGTACATGAGAAAAAAAGACAGCTACAGAGCTGTATCACACTACTTCAAAAGTGGTTTTTTTTCCTAATAATTCGTAATCTTGGCCCCTGATTATCAAACATCTGCACAGTTTTTGCATCAAATTTTTAGTCTGTACTAGTTTCTAATAACCTTTCAATGTGCGTATGGGAAATAATTGAGAGCCAAGGTATGTCCTTGTGCTTAGGTGATCTGGTATGCCTCTGAAAATGTAAGGAGTCTATTTTGCAACTCACTGTAGACTTGTAACCAGAGGAGCATTTGTGCCCATTCCAAATTTAAGGGGTCCTCTTTACTGTCTTACACTGTTACAAAACTGTATTCTGAGCACTCAGCTGAAGGGGACTTTCTTATACATGGGTATTTACATTACTTTATACACCTATCATAGGGCAGTTGTACATCTATCAAACCCCGCTGGATGTTAAGCATTTACACTGTGTGTTTGATGAAAAACCTTACTGAAAATTAGGAAAGTACTTCAACAATAAAAGTAATATATGATATAGTAAATGCCCTATTCAGGTGGTTAGCATCCTTTTGGCTAAGATTTTTTATTCTGTTTGAACTTGCTTCTCATCTCGTCTTATCCATGTGGTGATACTCTTGTAGATACATGACTTGTTAAGAATGTGTTCTTTATTGCATTCACATCAAAGAGCAACCACAGGTCTGAGAGATCATCTGCACAACTTCTTGTGGGATATTCTCTATAGACTTTCATAGGCAGATTAGGTTAGATAAATAAAATTCTAAGTAGGGCCTCTGGCACTGGGGGGTGATGTTTCAATACTAATCAGGTGTATTTAAGACTGTTGGATCCTCCAGAATGTATGAAGCAGATGGAAAATTGCCAGAGGATTCTGATGCCTCTCTGAGGCCAATGTGTGCATTAGTCAGGACTGTGTTAAAACCAAAGTGTTTCAGTCTGTAAAGACAGAAGAGAGACACGAACATATATGTGATTTATTTATCATGTTTGCAGTCCACCAGTCTTTAGTACCTGGTAAGAAATTACTTCATGGTCAGTTGTATTAGCCAGAAGCTTCTACAGCACCGGCTGTCATATACCTCAGAGAGCTTTTATTTGCTCATTTATTTAGCGAGAGAGAGGGAAGGCAAACACTCCTGTCCGTAATGAAGGATAGTTTTGTCTGTAAAAAGAAAGACTTTTTGATGTCAATCATCAATATAGTCAAAACTACTATATTTTTTCATCATTCCCATACTGGACTACCTTGGCCTCCTCTGTACATTGGATGCAGAGCCTTCAATATTTCCCAGATTTTAGAAGCTCTGTAATATTAGCCACCTACTGACCCTGTCTTCCTCTGACTTTGAGTTTACTTCTGTAGTTTCCAGATTCCTTTAAGTGCCTGGAAGCTCTGTACTCTACCTTCCAAGACTCAGCTCATATGTTTCCCTTACCTTCAGGTTTTTCATGCTTCTGTACAGGGTAATTTCAAAGAATTTGAATAATGAGACTTCTAATGAGTCTTCACCCTTCACATAGGGTTTGTAATTCAATTGTAGATGTTTAGCTACTTCATCTGTAATGAGCATATTAATCAGTCTCCCTAAGTGCTCTAATTATATTAATATATATTATTTTTTTCTTATGAGAATGTTAAGGATATCGGGTTCCCATTGTTGAAGACCCTATAATATTTCAAAATGACCACAGAAATTTTTTTCTTTCTTTAAATTGCAATGTGAGATTTAGCCCTGCAATTAAGGGGTTTGAGTTAAACTTGAGTTAAGTGGATTGAGTTAATCTAAATTACCTTTGGAATGGCAACATTTGCATATTAAAATGCTTTTTAAAGCCTGTTAAGGAAGGGTTGGAATTCTTATATTTTAGGTAATCTCATTAATCCTTCTTTGATAAATTCTAAACTATGCTGAATTATTTGCCTGTATAACATGTCTTGTAAAGAACAAACAATAGCAGTGCATAAAGATTTTATTGTTACTTCTTTGGGATCACCTGCACAGTCAGCTCATGACTTGACTCTTGAGAGTTCTTGTGAGATTTTCCAACTCATTCTGTGCCATCATGTGCCTCTCTGTAATGCTTATTTTCAGTATTTTATATTCTTGCATAATGAACCTGCCAAAGAAAATCTGACCCGCTGCTTTATGTGGTTGCCTAACTGCCATGAATTAGTGTCAATAGCTTCTCCAGGGAGAGCTATCTAACTCTGATGAACTTGAAACATTAGCTCAGAATGTGCTTCTGATCTCATCCAGTGTGAACTTTCTGCTATCTGATGTCCCAGCTGCTCTCAGTCTCTTGCGTGCTGACCTGAGCTGAGCTGTAAGAATTCCAAGTGTAGCTCTTGTGCAAGCCTTCCATCGGGTGTGTTTTCATGACCTGGTGGGTAATTCTAGGTCTGAGACATTGCCACAGGACTTTGTATTTTCTAAGTTTATGATGTGCTGTAAACTGGCAGATCACTGAACACAGTTTCAAGTGTGTCCTCTGGAAGGCAGCTCTTCATTGTCATTGATCCTTAGAGGCCTCAAATGCTCAGAAGACAGGTTTGTTAACTGAGTGCATAAAATCCATATTGCTGTACTTCTAGCTTCGTATTAGAAATGCAGGTTTGTTCTATGCTTAAGTGCATGTTGTGCAAAGTATCAGTCTCTTTAAACCCAGAGGGGTTCCTGCTTAGTAGCCAAATATGCTCTCCAACCCTAAAACCAAAAATTCAATGCTGAAAATACTTTTCTTTAGGCATTGCAGGTTCTCATCTCAGTGAATGAATGTTTTGCTTGATTAAAAAACAATGGCAACTGTAGCAGGGCACTGGGGAAAGAGTATTACGCAGACAGCATTGTTTATATGTACATGTAGAAATCTACTTTTTTCTTCCAGAAGGCACAAAAACATTTTAAAAGTTTGGTGAATTTTTCAGTCCTTTTTCTGCCTAAAAGCTGAGGAAGACTGGGAATAATAAGACTTTGACTAATGACATTTCCCCGTTAACTCACTATCTTCCTTGCACCCTGCCCAAGTAACATAACTCATGCTTGCAGCTTTACTACCATGACCTGCTCTTGCTCCTGGGAAAGCCTGTCTGTTGCCTGGCATCTTCTGTGTGTTTCACGGAACAGTTTAACTGGGTAGTGAGGGTGTGAGTTGCACAAAGGTGTCTCACCCAGTGCCTCAGGACATGCCTCTGGTCCAGGGGCAGCAGGTATTTTCTAGGCAGTTCACATGAGAAGTCAAGTTGCTTGCAACTGCTTATTGAGAACCAGCCAGGCCATAACGTGACCTGCCTTTCTCTAGCACTTCACACTCTTCCCTTGGTAAAGTACTTTCTGCCTAGAAAGGTTAATTCTTGCATCTCGGCCAGGGCCCTCTCATCTGTAGATTCAGACTGCTTGGAACAGGGTCACAGGGGCCTGTCAACAGCAGCTACATACCAGGCAAGATATCATAACTAAAAACCTGTCTTGTGGATGCAGATGACAGAAGCATAATTATGTTTGACATGCTACTAAAAGAGGAGGAAGGCAAGCCACAGAAGACTGCTTTCCCTTGTCTTAGTGCTTCATTCACCCCCTCATGTTGCTAACGCGCTCTGTTAACTGATCATTTTAGGTTGCCGACATAATGGGAGCCCTGGGGAATTAGTCTGCATGAGATGTAAGAAGCCGCTTCTTAGTAATGTATTAGTCATTTCAAAACACTTTAAGGAGGAAGCAGAAAAAAATGACAAGCTAATTCTCTGATATATTTCAGAGGTATTCAGGCCTCTGTGAGAACAATACCTCCATTCATGCCTCAGCATGTTGGGAATTTGTTTTTCCTTCTTTTGAGAGAGTGGCCTGAGCAGAAACAAAGAAAGAGAGAGGAACAACGTGCTCTTCCTTAAGCCATGAATTCTGCAACTATCAGAGTGAATGACTGGCAGTGTTCACTGACTGTATTAGGAGAGAAGGCCCAAGTATTCTGCATGCAGTCTTTCCTCTAGAAATCTTTCTTGTCTTGATGTAGTGTATGCAGGAATCAGGCAACTCTGACAGTTTGCTTTCTTCTGATACGTACATTTTTGTATGTAGGGCAGTGAATTTATGAGGACTGTATAACATCTGATTTATTGTAAAAGTGTGCATAAAACAGGATCCTCTAGCTCCCCCTTCCATGAAGGAAATGCTAGTCAAATCAAACAAGCTAAATAATATCATAGCATGCTATGGGGATAAGGCTTGGTTGTTTTCCCAGCTCTGTGTTAGCTTGTTCAATTCTAATGTCTATAGGTAAAGGCAATAATTGTGTGATGGAATAGGGCATGATAAATAGAACTGTGAGTAGATTTGCATTAATTAATTAGAGTGGTAGCCAGTTTCAAAATTAGGAGTTGTGACTTGCTGATAAAAATTCTGCAAGTGTTACAATACTTTGTTTCACTGTATATGGTTACTGAACAATGGGAGCACAATTTTCATCTTCAACCAGTTGTACCCATGTACAAACCTATTTCAGTTTGCGACCAATCAGCTTCAAAGAGTAATAAGCTCTATAAACATCATGTCTATGAATAAGGGTGTAGACAAGGTTCTGAAAATTTGGACTGCGCTTCTTTCAAAACCCAAGCCCTCTAAAACTTTCCCAGAACTTGAAATAAGAAGAATTGTTACCACAAACCAAAGTAGGAAGCTCCACTGAGAGATAATTTCCTTGTTTTCTTACTCCTTTGTTATGCAACCCAAATGTAGAATTACATCATTCTGTTTTCACATACTCTCTGTTACATTCCCATCTTGTAGCTTGGGAAACAATTTTTGAGTGGCAAAGACATTGCAGAGTATGCTTTATTGCTTAGAGTTAAGTGTCTTCTGGATGCTACTTCCCAGCTTTGCAAACCAAGGATATTAGTGGAGTTACTAAAAGCTATGTCTGAGCCCTTTCCAGCATTTTGTCAAAGGGATTCAACAAAGTATTTCAGCATTTGTCACCAAAACCTAAGTGGTCAAATGCTTTGGTAAGTGTGGACAAAAAAATGTGCCCCTTCTTGAACTGAATCTTCCCGTGGACGTAGAAAACTTGTCTGAGAAAATAAGTATTGGTAAGAAAGCCTATTAAAATTCATATACTCTCTGAGCAGTTTTAAATCAGCAGATACAAATGACTAAAATTATATTTCTGAAGACCAAATACTTCAATGAGTTTTAATAAATTGTATATAGAGTGGTGGAATTTTTTTTTAGTGATGCAACATGTATAGGAGGAACAACAGCATAAAACTTACTTGACGTGAACCTGAATGTATTTCCTTAGAAAAATGAAGCACAAGTGTGATTTTTGTGATATGTGCTAACAGTGATGTGATTCGTTTGCATAAATATGTTCCTAACAGAAAGGAAGTAAAATGGAAGAAGCAGATACGGGTGATCGAGGATGAATATAGAGACACTATCCGGGTTTGCAGGGATAAGGTTAGGCAAGCCAAATCCCATGTGTAGTTGGATCTAGTGAGATCGATGAAAGACAATAAGAAAGGTTTCCACAAGTATATCAGCTGCCAAAAAAAGACTAAGAAAAATTTGACCTGGTGCTGAATAGGTGGTCACCACCTGACTTTGGTGGACTCCTGAGAAGAGCAAAGTACGCAATGCCTTCTTCATATCAGTCTTTATACAAGCTTCTGGGAACCCCCCAGCCCCTGGCACTGTGAGCGTCTGGAGCAAGGAAGATGTACACTCACTGGAGGAGAGTCAGGTTAGGAAACATTTAAACAAACTGGACACAACCAGGTCCTTTGCGCCCCATGGAATGCACCTGTAAGTGTTGAGGGAGTTGGCCCACATTATTCTGAAGCTACTCTTGGTTATCTTTGAGTAGTTGTAGCAACTGAGATAGCAAATGTCATTCCTGCCTTGAAGAAGTGCAAGAAGAAGGATCTGGAAAACTAGAGGCAGGTCAGCCTCACCTCAGTTCCTGAGGAGGTGATGGAGCCAATAATCCTGGAGTTTCCTAAGACATGAAGGAAAAGAAAGTAACTGGGACTAGACATGGATTTACAAATAGGGAAGTCACACATGACTTTATGATAGACTTCTACTATGATTAAACAACTGACTCAGTGGATGAGGGAAGAGCAATGGTTGATTTTACGTCAACTTTAGTAAGGCTTTGCACACCGTCTCTCATTTATAAGCTGATTGTATAGGTCCTAGATAATTGGGAAGTGAGGGGGACTAGCTGTTTGAACTACCTAGCTCAAGGGGTTCAAGTCCAGCCTGGGTCTAGGGTCTGCCATGCAGTACCCCAGGGGTGGATAGAGGGGCCAGCAGTGTTTTCTAAATGACCTAGATGCTGTGCCAAAGTGCACTCTCAGCAAGTTTGCAGGTGATACACTACACATCTGTAGTGGCTTTGTTTCTACAATTTCAAGGTGTCTACGTGGTGTGGTGGTGGTGGAAGTTACAGCAGAATGAGAACTGACAGAACCAATTTCCACTTCTAACCCCAGAGCTGAAAAATAAGGAAAGGTAAACATTTTTTATAACAGTGAAAGTCTAGAGGAACAGGCCAATTTTCATTTCAAATGACATTTTTGTGATGAAGAATCAGAATTTATATATAATTCATCATGCTCAATTTCTTTTGTAGGATTTGGAATTTAAAACAGGCAAGTGTGAAAGCCTATGTAAAAGGAAATAGTAAATGTGGGTTGAAATTCTCATTCAGAATTATTTCCAATGTGGAATCCAGTAGATATCTGTAACGAATGGTGCCCAGGGTGATCATTTTCTTTTGACAGACTTTCTTGTGTGATTTCATATTTGGGTTTTCTTTTTTAACTTCTCTTTTACGTGAGGTAGTTTTTGTTTTCGTTTGTTTTTTTTTAATTTAGGATCTAAAACAATATTAACTTTGCTGTTATAACTGAAAGAAATTAATATTAGATATATTCTTGAGATTTTCCATGCATATCATTACTTTTGTCCTTCCTTTCTGAAAAATACTTAAGATATTGCTGGTTCCCTCAGTAGTGCTTTCTGAGATGTCAAGCATCCAAATGTCTATTCTGGCACTACTTAATGCCTCAGTTCTTTCCTAGCGTATGTCTCTAACTCCTTTGGTATTGTATAGGACCTGGAACATTAACATTTAAATTGCACTGTCTGAATTGTTTGCCACTATTTATTCAAAGCATTCTCACCTCAGCCTATGTGAGACATCCCACGTGCAGATACCCAAAAAACACAGAGAGACTGTAAACCAGATCCAACAAAGGACATGGGATGCTGTTGCCTTAAACAGAAACTTAAATTAGGGCTGCACTGCCTGCTCTCTACATGAAAGATCCTTCTGGGATCCAAAATTATGAGTTTACCAACAAAACGGATAGGTATCCTCTCAGGCTAAAGGCTTAAAATTCATGGTTTTGGATCATTTGTTACTAACTGCATACAATAACAAAAGGGTATGTCTTCAATCTTCCCTCCATGACTGGCTGCTATAAGAAACTCCCATCCATTCAAGACACAGTTTGTATATCTCATTCTGAAAGACAATTGACTGTGGCCTTCTTTTAAGGAGCTGAAGAAGGTCCAAGATTTTTCTAAGTGGAAAATTAAAGGGAGTCTGAGCCTTTGTTTCCTGCCACCTCAATGATCATTACAAACATTGAAGTGTCACCCTATTCAGAGTGGAAACACTTTTAACTTCTGTTACGCTTCAGTGCAGAAGATGGGAATAGAATCCTTAGCACTAATTTAGGACAGAGGGAGGCTGTAGTCTTCCTTTAAGGAACGCTTCAATTTTTCTTCTATAATGACCTTATAATCTAGAAATCTGGACAGTTGAGGAGGAATATATGTTCAAGACTGAGCTCCTAGTTGTGGTGTTGCATGGTAAGTTCCATGACCATCTTTCCAGCAGCAATTTCTGTCTACGCACACATATAGTTTCACATCCATTCCTTCTGTGTGGGGATGTCTTGCTGATATCAGTGCAGTCCTCAGGCAGCAGTGAAAAATCATAATGGACTTCAGATGACCTCTTCTCATGACACTAGGAGTTTTCATTTTAATGCAGGACAAGGTAGAGAGCATGAACAGCTAGTGTTCATCCCTCCCTTTGTACTGAATTTGATGACATTCATACTTAACCCTTGATTTTGCCACTTTTTTTTTTTTTTTAAATGGGCACACACTGGTTGTACCATCTAAGGTGTTTTGCCCTTATTGATGTTTGTTTTTCTCTTGTTCTTTGTCAGTCATTTCTTTTGGAACAATATGACTTCTTATATGAAGTTTACTAACAAAGACAACAAATTTGTCTTCATCCTAATGTTAGCGTTTGAAGAACTATACTGACATCTCTCAAACATTGTGGTTTTCTTTTAGTCCTGGACCATTGTATATACTATACTAATATAGCATCACAGTGAAACTACAACTTTTTTTCCATTTAAGCATATTATAAAAAAGAAGAATCTATTTTTCTGATATTTCAGAGGTATATTTTTAGATGCAGGCAGGAAATACTGTGTTTGGACTAGAAAGTTGTATTGTTCTGACAATAGAGAATAAATGTTCCTGTGTTGTATCTCTCTGTGGTCCTGAAAGCTAGTTAAACATGTAGAAATGTATTAGTGTAAATTCTGAGCTGTGTATGAGCAAAATTGTCCAAAATCTTTACTAATAATAGAAAGTCTGCTTTTGCTTGCACTGCATATAAATAGGGAACTGTATTTTTTTATTGTTAATTTCAGAATGTGTTTCTTCTTTAACCTTTTATTTTATACTGAATACTGTATTTACTGAATAAATAACTAAATAAATAAAATTTTATTTTATAATAAAATGTAATTCCTAGTTCTGCTGATGTGCCTAGGCGCTGCATTTGCCCATTTCACTTGGAGTAAATCAGATATTATCTGTCACACGGGAAGAAAAAATAATGTTTTACCTTAGTGAAAGGTGTTGTTCTTTGAAAAACTTTAACTGAACTTCTTCAAAACTGAAAAATGAAAACCCATGAATACTGCTACTCTGAGAATATTAGTGTCTGAACATCATTCTAGAGAACTTGTGCTTTAAAGGCAGATAAAACATGTTTTTAAATAGTAGAAGGATATTGCTGAGTCAAAATTGCATTAATTAAGCAGATGAATTTTGGTGTAATTTTAAACAAAAATTACTACAGAAAGAGATAATTCAATGAAATATTTCTTATGTAATGTGATGTTCTTAATGAAAATAGCAATTATGTAATTGTATTTAGTATTTGTGGGATATTCTGGGCTTTAGAAACCCATGAGGAACATGTATTTGCACACAGGTGATGGGTTTTTTTTTCCAAGTGAGTTAAAGGACTGTGAGAGAAAATGGCATTCTGAAGATTTCATGGCTTCAGAATTCCTGTGGATTCATGATTCTCTCTCTGCTTACTTGTCATGAATGCTTCATATAGCTATGTATGCTTGACAAACCAGCCACATTTAAGTAGCTTGCTGTGGGTTTTCTTATTGGAACAACTGTAGCTGCAAAACGCACTGAATCCAGTGAAATACTGGGCAGAATCCTGATAGTCCTTCAGCAATGCTCTATGGTTTTCTGTATTTGCCCATGGACTGTTTCAATGAATGACAAAATACTTGTTACCAGAAACAATCAGAAGAAGCATGATTTTATTAGTTTGATAGTTACAAAATTTCCCATTAAAAATAAAGCGATAAAAGGCATCTGAAGATTTTTAGACTGTCCAGATCTGTTATGTCTACACTTACTCTGTCAAGTACCAAACTAAGCTCCTTCTGAAGTGTTTTAAATACAGAAAGAAATAGAAACATTTTAAAATTTTAAACCACAGGATTTTATATTTGTTAGGTATGTAAAATTCTACTTAAAATACTTCTATTATTCAGGGGAGGTGGTGTTATTTCAAGAGCTGAGTGATGTCAATTCTTATCGCAAAGTTCTGCATGCTCATATCATTTCATTTAATTTTATAACAGAAAGTAATCCCCAATTCTATTGATGTGCATAGAGGCTGCATTTCCTGATGATGACTCAGTGGTGAAACAGGAAGTAGAGAAAGCAACTTTTAATAAAGTGCTGCGTAGCATTCTGCCTATAGTATGCCATCCTACTGTGTGTATACACACATTCAACACCCATTAATCTGTACTTACTCACACGCTCTCAGCAAACAATTATTTGCCTTTTTAGGGTCTTGCTGAAAATGATAATAACTCAGAAATTAATCCATAACAGTGGATGGTGATATGACTCAACACTGCTGCAAATGATATCAGAGGATCATAAAGTAAATCAACACATCTCAAAAAACCACTTTAGTTTGTTTTCACCATCCTATTCACTTATAATCATGCATGCAAAACCATATGTCTCTGTCAGCTGCTGTCTGTGAGGCCTTCTATCAATAAAATCGACTACATTTATTAATACTGTTCATGTCTGTACTAAATCAGGTTGTATGAGGGATTTGAAGCTCCTGAAAGTTGACTTTAAGTTCTTTCAAATAAGAATGGAGTGTTCTCATTTGAAGAATGAAAAACACAAGTTAAAATAATGGGCATTTCAGGCTTTTGGGTTTTTTTTATTTTATCAGCTTTCAAATGTTAACTCCAGTATGAAGTCCATTTATATGTTTTGATTCAGATAATTATAATGTCCAATCAGATACAGTCTTTGTTTTGGTTTTTTTTTTAAACTACCTCTGCATATTCCTGGCATAGCACATTTGGCCAAATGCTTCAGTAGAGGTTTTTTCACTGATATTTCTGTGGTATTTATTGATAAATGATTTGATGCTTTGCAGTGCCCTTTTCAGAGAGAGTGCTGCACTGCTCTTGACTTTACATAAATGTGAATGCTGATATAAAGTGAAGTAAGTGATTTACCAAAGATTGCATGGACAGCAAGAGGGAACAGAACCCTGATGTCATGATTATCAGCCCCGTTCTTTAAGCATAGCCCATATGGGTCCTATAAATGATATATGCCTAACATAATAACAAAGAATCCTCTGTGCTTCAGTTTAGCTGAAGAGGGAAATAAGAGAGACTGCTGGAAGACAGAAGCTGGTGTTGTCAAGAATTTGAAAAATGCAATTCTTTTTTATTAGAGTCATGAGTAATGATCAGCTCTTTTCTGAGTAAGCATATATTCAATGTAGAAAGGATATCCATCCTGTGTATGCAGCTTGTTTCAAAAAAATATTTTTATATCTTGTTCTTCAAAGTTTAATGTGCAATTTGTTACCAATAGTCTTCCACATCTTAATTTTCATACACTTTTTACTTTGCTCTTTGTCATCTTAACTAAGAAACTAAAGGCTTAGAGTAACTTTTTCAAAAGTTAACAGCCTCAAAGATTGCCTTGACAGTTTACTACAGAATAGTATAAATAAGTGTATAAATAAAGTATAAATAAAATATAATTCTGTGGTACCTTCCTTCCATGAAGCAGTCATTGCTGAATTTCTTACAAATAGACTCAAAATAGTATAAATATCGTTTAAAATCTCAGGCAGGATAAGAATTGAGAGATGTGACAGTTGTGCAAAGAAATCTACTAGCCTGTCTATCTTTGTTATTTAGGAATTTGATTTTGGAATAGCTATTCTAAAGAGCTCTGTAAAGTGCAGTTCAGCCCCAGTTGGCATATATCTGGTTTACTATGCTAATTTGCTTATGAGACCTAGAAGCCTAAACTGAGTCTAGAGTACTAGAGTCTTAAGACTGAGAACAATGGGTTTGTACTTACTTAGGTGGTTTGTGTAACTGAACTGACACCTGTATAATTTTAGAAATCAAGAAGTGATAAAATTTATTCCAACCAGAACATCTGTTTTTAACTAGCAACAAGGAGTTACTGCAGAGTTAATAATTAAAGGGAACAACTACAGATTAATGTAACTTTTTTTTTTTGAAAAAAGTTCTTTTCTTTAGCTCTAGATCTAAAGCAGTAACCTCTAGCTAGATGACTATGTTATGTTTGCAGCATGAGGGTATTTACCGCATAAGAAGCAATTGCTTACTCATGTGCTGAGGCACTTTTTTGGTACCTTTTGTCTAAGCTCTTGATTTTCTTCCCCTTCTTTCCCTTATTTTTGTGTATTTTTGTCCACTGGGTAACTGAGAAAAGGGCAAGTTGTAATACTGAAAGCAAGAAGATAGAATGTGAAACTCATGCACCTGTAGGGATGGAATAAGTATAGGGTTGACAATTATTATGAAAATTTGGAAAGGAAATATGATCTCGACCAGCTCTTTGGAAAATATTGCTGTATCTTTGAAGAAATTCTGCTTTTCCTAAGCCTCCTAAGTTTTGTTTTCTCTTTTTTTTCTGATTGTTCTTAATTTCTAACCCATAAACACTTCCCGAGAAATCACAAGAGCAGCATAATGGGCTTCCCTCACACTTCTGCTGTTTTAAACCACTTACTGCCCATCATAGTGGTACTTGAATGCCTGACAGTCACAGTCATCATTAATAATTGCCATCATCAGAATAGTTTCCTTTCCACACTTTGTCTGCTCAGTGTTTCCTCATCTTGTAGAGTGCACACTCAAGGGAAAGATTTGCTTTCTCACAGCTCTTCAGCTGTTCTGGATGGCTGAGTAGGCCTTGAGAACTTTCAATAAATTTTTAAGGAGTCAAGTAGCATTGAATACACAACAAATTAAGAAGAAAATTTTGGAGAACAAGTTATTTCTGTAATTTTCTGTAACTATTTCCATCCTTTTATCTGAAATCTGTATTTGTACTTCACTGTATAAAGCACTGCAATTTCTATGATAAAAATGTCTTTCTCTCTTTCAAACCTCTCCTTTCTTCACCTCCCAGTCATGAATTTTTACTTAGTACCTAGAAAACGAAGCTTTCTGTAACATTGTAAACAAAATATGATCTTGTTTCTTCATCTTTTATTATATATTATGATTGTCTTCTTTACCGAGTAAATATCAGTATGCTGAATACATGACATGACACGGCTACTCTGAAGTGAGTCCTGAAAGAACTGTGGACTAGAAGGAAATATGAGATTTCTAGCATTTCCTGCCACTGGAGAAAGCAACAGTATCACAACAGAAAAGGAGAGAGGGAAGAAAATTTACTTCCTCATATATTTCCTTCTTTCTGCTCTTCCTGTTACCTCATGTGACAGACAGGTAAAAAAATAGATCATGCATATGTCATGCAGAGATCTTTTAAGATTTTGAATCTCAATAGTGTGGGCTTGATTTGTCAGTAAGAACACAAAAATAGAATAGAGAAGCATTGTCCAGCAGGCTTAGTTCACAAAATGGTCTCGGTAAGCCTCCAATTTGGTCCTTCTTAGCACATTTGTCCCATGGGGCTGTTAGAGCAGTGGCCATGTTAGGTAAAAGACCTGCCAGTGTCATGTTCACACGATAAACCACGCTTTGCTCCCCATTACCAGGTTTATTACACATTTAGATAATTCAGCTTCTGGAACGCAGGAGAGCTTCTTAGTTGCATAACTGAAATAGTATAGTTTTCACCTATCAAATTTGCACACGTACTGATGCAAAGCAAAATACTTGAGAAGCATTTAGGCATTACCCAAATTTATCTAGTAATAGGTGAGATATAAACATACTTTTTACAAGTTGAATTGTTTAAAAAAAGTTAAAGAATTGAGGCAACAGGGAGAGAGTTGTAGTTTAAATTGAGCATGATAAATCCTGGACTGTATGTTTCATGCTCTAAATAAAATGGAAGACATTCAACTTTGAGTCAGCTATTTCATGTCATTGTCCCAATGCCTGCATGACTGTTTGAACATTATTCTTGTGCGTTATGAAGGCACCAGAATCCTGAAAGGTATTACAGCACTGTAATTCATATCTGCCTTTTGTTCATTTTCTGTGTATATAGAGTCACATAATTTATTTCTTTTACTTAAACTCTTCTGTAAAATATAAGGCAAACAGTAATCATTTGGCAATGATTTCTTTTACTGTGCTGTACATTGGCTGATTGCAAATGAAAACCACTTAAAAATCTAACGTGAGCGTGACTATCAACAGCTGTACATGTGAAGTGAGAAAAGTTGTATATATATATATATTTAACTTCAACACAGATGAGTTCTAACATAGGTGAAATAGTAGATAACACACTAATGGTAATGCAATTGTGAACTAATGTCAGATAGCCAGTTCTTGCAGCAAACCAGTGAAACAACCCAGCCATAGAATCATAGAATCATAGAACAGTTCAGGAAAAGACCCTTGGGATCATCGAGTCCAACCATTAACTGTACACTGCAACCGTTAAGCCTACATTACAACCATTAACCCTACACTCCAAGTTCACCCCTAAACCATATCACCCAACACCACATCTAAGCGACACTTAAACACATCCAGGGATGGCGACTCAACCACCTCCCTGGGCAGTCTGTTCCAATGTCTGACCACTCTTTCCGTGAAGAATTTCTCCCTAATGTCCAGCCTAACTTGCCCTTTTGCAACTTGAACCCATTCCCCCTGCTTCTGTCCCTAACTACCTGTGAGAAGAGACCAGCACCACCCTCTCTACAACATCTTTTCAAGTAATTGTAGGGCATGATGAGGGCCTCCCTCAGCCTCCTCTTCCTTAAACTGAACAGCCATATTAATGGAAACATAGTAATACTGAAGTCTATTCCCTCCTTACTATGGGTTTACAATTCTCACTGCAAGTAATGAAAGCAGCATCCATTGATGGGAGGATGGAGTGCTTATACCTACAGCAGAGCAATTTTTTTCCTGCAAGTTCACCAGAAATTTTAATAAATACTTTCTTTGCATGTTTGCTTATAATTTTCAGGAATATACAGATATGTTTATGGCAACAACACTACATATCTTTTAATAGAGATTAAATATTTCCTTTTCATATTTGAATATGAAAGGACAAAGACCTCTCATTACCCCTAGAAATAGTGGGATGGAAGGCAGCAGCTGTGGTATCAAAGGCTGTAATATTCCTACACTTCTTGAAAAGTCCTTGGTGAAGGACAATGCTAGCTTAATGAGCTACAAGCAAGTATGCACAGAGGGACACATTAAATTCTGCCATTATTTACAGGAAATGTGCTCAGCTGTCCCCTTTGTAGAAATCATGTATATGTGAGTGAACACTTCACATGCAGAACCACTGATTAAAATATTAAGAAACATAGTCACATCTGCGTATCTGCAAATGCTGATCAGTGAAATCAAGGAGGACAAATAGGGAAACATTCTTGCTCTGCACAATGTTTGAAGACTGGAAGTAAGGTAATTGTTTTGACCATCTGCTTCATACCTGCTAAAGAAGGCAGTAAAAAATACTGCAGACTTCTTTGGCTATTATAATTCTTTATACTCACTTGCGGTTAAAAGTTATTTTCTTCTACCTTAGAACAAGATCTGTATAAAACTCTCTTTCAAATAGTCTTGAAGCACCCTGCTTTCAGTTGTACCTCTTTCCATTATAGGTCACGGTTCAGCCCCCATGCACCTTCAGCTGTTAGAATTGGACCATTACACATGGTTGCACCTGAAAAAAATTTGTCAATGCCATTGTGGGACAAAAAACATAGTTAAATCACAGTAGCTGCTGTGTGGCTTCTTACCTATGTGTCTTGCAGCAGAAGAAAATAGACACCACCTATCAGTGTGTGTCAACAGCTAATGTCCCATTCTGTGTGGATAATACAGATAATGTGTAATATAAAGCATCAGGAGCACAATGTTTCTCTCTTACAGGGAAAAGCTTAGAGCTGAGTCTGTTCAGCCTGGAGAAAAGCAGCCTTAGGGGGATCTTATCAATGTATATGAATACTTGGAGGAAGAGTGGAAGAGGACAGAAGCAGGTTCTTCTCTGTGGTGTCCAGAGACGACAGGCACAAATGGAAATGTGAGGCTCCATGTGACTAGCATAAGACTTTTTCACCATGAGGGTGACCAAGCACTGACACGAGTTGCCCAGGGAGGATGCAGAGTCTCCATCCTCGGAGGAACCAGCTCTAGGACACCTTACTTAAACAGGAGTCTTAACCTCCAGAGATCCCTTGCAACATTAACTGTACTGTGAAATTGTTTATGATCAGTTACAGTTTTCACAGGAAAGAGAATTAAAATATTTTTATAGACATATAGTGAATTAGGCACTACAGGGCCTTGCAGCACAAATAGGTGGAGGAAGAAGGAAATGCAAAGGCGCAGAGCCTGTGAAACTGTCCTATGTAACAGGCCAGCTTCCTTTACAGGACATTTAAGTTCACCAGCGTATCGAATATCCAGCTAAATAGTACTGAATTAGATGACTTTGTGCTAAAGCAGTTGAGTGTCAGTAGCTCCAGCATCACCTGGAATCTTCAGGAATTCACCAATTGAACTGAAATAAAAGTAAGATTAAAGGTTTCATATCTCATAACACTTTTATTATATTAGTTGCCTAGACAGAAGGGGAGTGTATAATAGCACCAACTTGCAATAGTCTGGCCTGTAATTATATTTTTTATAAGACACTGGCAAGCAGCCCAACAAAATATTGATGTGAAATCTGATCTTCCAGCGCTGTGGAATTTCTTCTGTGCTGGAACTGGGATTGAAGGTTTGTAAGTGTTTGGCAGCTATTGCAGATTCAGTAGCTGGAGGCAAGAAACAGTTCTTCTACAGCAAACCAGAAGTTAATATATTATACAGCTTTGCAAACTACACTGTCTTCTGCATATGCATGCATATTTGACCAGTATTTTTTCCTTACTGATTCAGACACAGATTAATTTCATTTTCTACCTTAAGTCAATAAAATTCATCTTTCTACTGTTAATTTTTAATGAGACTTTGGAGTGATACTTAATGTACCAAAATAGAATCATCCCATGAAAAAAAAAATCATTCTGTTAAATCCAGTTATTCACCTCTTCTCCCAAAGGAGCACACAAGCACAGAGAGATTTACCATATGCTGTAGCCATTAACACCTCCAGTCTCTACCGAATCACTGAAATATATAACATACAAAGCATGGGATGCATCTCTGCAGTCCTTTGCCAACAGTTAGCTGATGTGTTTCATCTATTCTCAACTGTTGTGTCGTCATGTGGAGGAATGACTTCCGAACCAAGGAGTTCTCAAAATGTGCAACTTCTGAAGATGTAAAGCTTGTATCCTCACTTTCTGGAGGCAATGCTTGCCTTCATGTTGTCTGCAAGCATCACTCCATAAGACACAAGTTGCGAGAGCATTGAACACTATTTTAAAGGACCCTAAATAAAAGCTTGCATAATGAAGTGCAGTCATCCATCAACATTTGAAGAGATGTCCCCAGAATTGAAAAAAGTCACCTGATTCCATTAAATCCAGTCCATACTACTTACTGGTAGGTAGCATCTGTACAGTCTAATGGCATTAATCATTGTTTACATTACATAATAGACACCAGAATCTAGAATATCTGAGTGAAGACTATCCTGTAGACTTTTCTAGTGTAAAGGGAGATCTGAGATGGAGCAACACATGGTGATACTACCCACATTCAGAGTAAAAGCTTAGCAATAGCTTCCTTACAGGAATTGGGAACATTCCTTTCCTAGAAAGGGACACGAGATTTTCATCCAAGATTTTCATGACAAGATGCCAACTGTCATGGATTTCTCTAGTGATGTAAAAAGCCTTGTTTTGTGATGCTACCTGTGTGGGTATTTACCCCTCTGTAAACTTACCTGGTGCTTACTGCTAACAAATTGATTTAGTCAGAGCAGCTTTCAGGTCTAACGCTCAGAAAAAAAATCATCTGTTACTTATGGGTTTATCAGCAGGCCTTTTATGTAGATGAAGTTTGCACTAAAACTCTTCTTTGATTTCTGAAGAAGCATCAGTTAAAATTTCAATTATAATAATATAGGAGAGAAAATACCAATGTTTAATTACCCCTTGCTTAGTGGGATTGTATGCTTACAATCAGTGAAACCATCACTAAACTGTGGAAATCTTTGCAGACAAAAATTATGAAGATTTCTCTCTTTGTTTTGCTTTTTTATTATCTTTTTTCCATATTTTCTGGAGATTTTTTACACTGGAAACACTATAATTGATCTGGGTGGCAATGAGTGATGTTTGTACACTCAGTAAACTCTTGCAATGTGCTATGAATTACTACCAGGAATTATAGTATCTGGATAAGGAATTCTTAAAGATATGCATTTTGTTGCCTGGGGTTCTGAATACAAAGTATTTTGATCAATAATGTCAGTGTAGAAAGCTGATACTTCCGTTTTTCTAATAATAGCCAAGTATATTCAGCTAGTAAGTGTAAAATGTTAAAAACGTAATTACATTATGTCACATTGAATTCATGTTAATAGAAAGCGGTCTGTAAACTTTTCATTATATATACTTGATATATTTACTTGAAGTTTTTGCTGTCTCTACAAAGTGTTTTTCCTGAAATTGAAAAGACGATGCTTTATCAAAGAGACTGTGGGAAATTTTGCATTGTGTTCTTGACTGTGTTATCCACTTTTTGTCCTGTGTATTTCAGATAAGGTGCAAGATGTGTTAGCTTATTCATTTAGCAAATAATTGATTGATTTTCCAAATTTTTCATGAAAATTCTGATTTAAATATGTTTTATTGTACTACCTAGACAGCTATACATTGTTAATAAACTGATAATTGATTTTCATTTAAATGATGGTACCTAACTTGAGAAAATACAGTAGATCCACTAATCTTTTATCAAAAGTTTTTTATGTCAGAAGTTTTAATGACATAATAGGTACTGCTTTTAGCATCTTTTTCAGCGATTTGCAGCTGCAGTTGAATACAGTGCTAGTGCTGTTCTTGATTTAGTTGCATTCCTTTAAGTGGTGGTATGGTCACAGATGAAAACATTTTAATATGTTTGGAGGTAATAAGAAAGTGTTTGGTCCAAGTATTTATTCTGGGATGATGAGGCTGCTTAGGTCTACAGAATGTATCACAGCAGTTTTACCCTTTGTTAACCCTGAATTAACGAAGTTGGCAAATACAGAAGAGTAGAGAAGTTGTCCCTGCTAACAAAGCATGAAATGTTCACTGCGTGCTACTTTCAAACTTGTGGGTGATTTTAATGGCTAGTATCGAAGAGCTCTGCCAACCCGAAGTGAAGCCTGCAAGGAGCTGAAGTGGACAGTTGATTAAAAAAGTCTTGACAAAGAAATCATTAGGGAACATGGTATGGTCTAAAGATCTGTTAGCTATAGAAAGATGAAGCTGAACATTAAACCAAAGATGAAAAAGAAAGGTTAATTTGATGCTGGAATTCTAAACTTGTTTTTATGGAAAAGTAAGTAATAACTACAAATAACTTCCTGTTTTGTTTCCCCTTATTAGAGAATCAGAATCATAGCATGGTTAAGGTTGGAAGGGACCTTGAAGATCATCTAGTTCCAAACCCCATGATGAGGGCAGGGACACTTCTCTCTCACCAGACCAGGTTGCTCAAAGCCCCATCCAGCTTGGCCTTGAAGACTTCCAGGGTTGAGGCACCCACAACTTCCTTGGGAAACCTGCTCCAGTGCTTCACCACTTTCATGGTGAAGAAATTCTTCCCAATATCTAATCTAAATCTACCCTCTTTCAGTTTCAGGCTGTTGCCCCTTGTCCTATCACTATAGGTCCTTCTAAAAAGCCTTTCTCCAGCTTTTCCATAGGCCTCCTTCATGTATTGGAAGCCTTGCCCTCTCCTCTCCTCTCCTCTCCTCTCCTCTCCTCTCCTCTCCTCTCCTCTCCTCTCCTCTCCTCTCCTCTCCTCTCCTCTCCTCTCCTCTCCTCTCCTCTCCTCTCCTCTCCTCTCCTCTCCTCTCCTCTCCTCTCCTCTCCTCTCCTCTCCTCTCCTCCTCTCAATCCACGCATTGCCCAGCCTGTATTTGTGCTTGGGATTGCCTCGACCCAGGTGCAGGACCTTACACTTGGCCTTGTTGAACTTCAGGAGGTTGGCATGGGCCCACTTCTCAGGCCTGTCAAGGTCCCTCTGGATGTCATCCCTTCCGTCCAGCATATCAGCCGCCCCACACACTTTGGTATTGTCAGCAAACTTGCTGTGAGTGCACTCAGTCCCACTGTCCATGTCACCAACAAAGATGTTAAACAACACTGGTCCCAATACCGATCCCTGCAGGACACCACTTGTCACTGGTCTCCACTTGGTTATTGAGCTGTTGATTGCAACTCTTTAGTGCAACCATCCAGCCAATTCCTTATCCATCGAGTGTTCCATCCATCAAACCCATATCCTTCCAGTTTAGAGACCAGGATGTCATGTGGGACAGTGCCCATTGCTTTGCACAAGTCCACGTAGATGATATCAGTTGCACTTCCCTTATCCATTGATGCTGTAACACCGTCATAGTCTACCAAGTTTGTCAGGCATGACTTGCCTTTGGTGATTTGCCTCTGGTGATCGGCTGCCACCTCCTCTATATCTGTGTGCCCTAGCAGCTTTTCCGGGAGAATCTGCTCCATGATCTTGCTGGGTACAGAGGTGAGACTGATGAGCCTATAGTTCCCCAGGTCTTCCTTTTTCACGTTTTTGAAGATGGGGATTATGTTTCCTCCTTTCCAGTCAGTGGGAACCTCTCCAGACTGCCATGATTTCTCAGATATGATGGAAAGTGGCTTAGTGACTTCATCTGCCAGTTCCATCAGGACCCATGGACGGATCACATCAGGTTCCATGGACTTGTGCACCTTCAGGTTCTTTAGATAGTTTTGAACCTGGTCTTCACTCACAGTGGGCAGTTCTTCAGTACCTCAGTCTCTGCCTATCCTCTCTGCAGCTGGGGCAGTGTGGCTGGAGTCCTTGCCAGTGAAGACTGAGGTAAAAACATCATTGAGCACCTCAGCCTTTTCAATATCCTGCGTGACCAGTTTTCCCGTTTCCTTCCAGAGTTGCCCTACATTTTTCCTAGTCTTCCTTTTGTTGCTAACATATCTATAGAAGCCTTTCTTATTGACCTTGACATCCCTAGCCAGATCTAATTCCAACGGGGCTTTAGCTTTCCTAACCTGATCCCTGGCTGTCTGGTCAACTTTTTGTAATCCTCCCAGGTTGTCTGTCTGCTCTTCCATGCCCTGTAGGCTACTCTTTTTTTGCATTTGAGAGTGTGCAGGAGCTCCTTGTGCATCCATCAGGACACCTGGTGTTTTTACCAGCCTTCCTCTTTGTTGGAATGCATAGCTCTTCAGCTTGGAGGAGGTGATCTTGAATATTAACCATTTTTATTGGTCCTCTCTTCCCTCTAGGACTTTATCCCATGGAATTCCACCAAGCAGATCCCTGAGGCAGCCAAACTCTGCTCTTCTGAAATCCAGGGTCATGAGCTTACTGCACATCTTTCTCACTGCCCTAAGGATGCTGAACTCCCATCATTTCATGGTCGCTGCAGCCAAGGTTGCCCTTGAGCTGCACGCTCTCCATGAACCCCTCCTTGTTGGTGAGAACAAGATCCAGCAAAGCACCTCTTCTCGTAGACTCCTGTACCACTTGGAGAAGAAAGTTGACACTGATGCATTCCAGGAATCTCCTGGATTGCTTGTGCCTTACTGTGTTGTCCCTCCAATAGATAAAGTGGCCTTGGTGTTGACAAAGAGAAAAACATGCAAGCAAGACTGTTTAATTTAATCAAGGAATTATTAAGTGATATAAGACAGAAATAAACACAGAGGCAGGAATAATATTCAAATCAGAGAATTCAGAACCAAGACTATAGTTTGAAGTTTCTCAAATGAAGACTTTCAGTGTGACATACTGAGCTAGCAACAGGCTGGAACTACAAACTGCTATTTTGTAGATTTAAAACTGTTCTTCTCTCACTATCCTTAATTAGCTCTCTCCCCTGTCCCCAATTACATTGCTTGAAGTTATAATTCATTTTGCTAGATCCCTGCCTAAGCAGTGATAAATGAAGTGAGCATTAATTGTAACTTGTAGCCCAACAGGAGCCAGTTTGGCTTCCAGTCAACTTCCTTGGCAAACCAGAGAAATGTATAATCATGACTGATTACTCCCAGAGAATATTTTTGTCATTTTCAGTGCGTGTGTCTGAATTTCAACTGTTCATTTTCCCCCTAGGTTTTCTCCCTTCACATTACAAAAGCTAAAGGGAGGGAAAAAGAGGTACAGATGAAAGCTTGGATTTAGTCATGTGCAGCAGTACGAAAACACCACCATCCAGGCTGTGAATGGAGCCAAGCTTAGCTTTTATTTTATTTAGAGTAGTATGCTGTGGTGGATGACACATGACAACTTGACTCAAAGCATTTATGCTTTGTATGCACTGTTTTTTTTTGCATTTGGGGAAGAAGATGTTTTTTATCAAATAATCAATGAGAAAGTTCTTCACGGGAAAAACTGGTGTTCATCAGGGTCATTGTTCTCTCAAAAAGGAAGACTGAATATTCATTTTGAAAAATGTTACCATATAAATTCTATTACTTAATAATATATAGTAATTATGGTAATATTATGTGATATTTTATATAATCCCATGTATTAATGTAACACCATGTAGATAATAACATAACACAACATTATGTAATATAATGTAGTGTCGTTTAGCATCATACAATGTAATCTAGTCTAGTGTAATGTAATATTATATAATAATAGCTATTTATTAATATAATTCTACCCAAAAGTCCAGACTGGCTGCTCTGCAGCACAAGTGCATCACAAGCAGCAGTGGTGCCAGCAGAAATACCAGACATTAGCACTTGAAATTGACAAGTTGCTGATGACATCCTATATTTAGGTAAAGAACTGTGGTTGCTTTTTTACAACACTTCAGCTAGAGCTAGCATTAAACAGAAGGACTGGATGTAAGTGTGATCTTCCTCAAAGCTGAGGACTGCGCTGCAAAGTTCTGGCGAAGGCAATCCCTGTGCAATTTTAAAATGTCGTTAACCAGCATTTGTGCTGATCCCTCAACTAAAAACTAGAAAACCAAGAGCATGATCATAAGCAGGGTTGGTCTGCATTTCTTCAAGAAATTAAGAAATCCCTGTGTTTACTTTCTTCCAAATAGAGATGAATAGTTATTCAGATGAAGGTTAATACATGATTTGAGATGTGCTGTTGTCTTTGTATTTTTTCCACAAATTTTTTCCTTCATGCTTTCTGCTGTAACAAGGTGATTATCTTCTGCCTACCCTGAGGCTAATGATGTGCCTCAGAAGCCCTTTACAGTTCTTCTCAACATGGAAGCATTTGACTTCATATAAGAGATAACCGTTCAGGTACTTTGAAAGTTATACCGAAAAAAACCCATCATGGCTGACTAGTAAATTAACCATTCTTTGCAAATCTTATGCCACTACCTGTACTTAAAAACAATATTTATTTTATTTTTGCCTCTTATTTAGTCATTTTGACTGAACATAAGGAGGGCACTTGACATATTGATGCTTTCTGACATTTTTGGCCATTTGATCCACTGTACTCTGTTGAGTACTTTTATTTGAAGAATGAAAATAATAAGATTCAGGAAAATAAAATCTAAAAATCTGTACTTTTTACTTCTCAAAAATTACTCAAAAAATCTCAAAACCTGACTGTGAATTCTGACTGTGAATAGAAGTTTAAATAAGAAAAGCATTTTTGTTATTTCTGTTATTATTGAAAACATACTTTTAGAGGAATGTGTGCCTGAAACAGTATCATAGTATGATATTATTCTGTTGTAAATAGAACAGCATAATTTTCTTAGTGGTATATGGTGATTGTTAACAGAAAATACTTCTTTTCAGTATGGATGGACTTCCCACAATAGCAGAGTTCTACTGGCACTGTCTTGTGCCACATGATGCTACTTGTAGACATCTTAGTTTTAACATGGAAAAATGAAAAATTTCATTTGTTATATTTTTTTTTTGTATTATTATTTTCTTGTGACATATAAAAGACCACAGAAAGTGGAGAGTCAACTTTAGGAAGTCACTGTTTTCATGCAAGTCTTTAGTTACTAGTCATGTAGGCAGAATATGTGCAGTGGAAATGCCAAAACAAGGGCTCCACAGCAATGTCAGCTAAGAACTGAGAAACAATGCACACTTCCTACATACTCACTGAGCACCAAACATCTATGCCTGCTGAAAGCTGCTGGCAAAACTCTTACTGACCTCAGCAGAATGTTATCTTTTGGGGTTGTCTTGCCAATGGATAGACTTTATCCACTGAAAGCTCTCATATCTTTGCATGAGCAAGCTGGCTTTTGCCTTGCCAATTTAGCAGAAAGCCTGGGCAACATTATCAAATGTTTTCCTTCTGCACATCACAAAGCAAATCACTTTTCAAAAACATTAATTGTTATTTAGGCACAGACCAGTTTAGTGATAGTTGCACATTTGCAAAGTTGGTAACCTAAAGCAACCAGAAAAAATGTCTTCCACCATAGTTGTTCTAAGTGAAAAAACAAACCACACCAAACCCAAAAAAACCCACCTCAAGAAAACCCAGCTTCCTCATTGAACTTGTGTTTTGTTTCTGTTGACTCATGCCATCAGTTCTGATGTTTGGGATTGCCAACCTATCATAATTCTAAAGTGCTTTTAATACCCTGTCATCATTTTAAAGTGCTTTTAATACAGAACTATGGCACAAGAGGGTCAAAAGGAAAAGAATGAAGGACCTAAATTACCATTAGAATTCATAATTGTAACATATGTGGCATGATGGTAACTCTGGATGCTGCTATCCAGTTCGCGAGGTACTTCTGACTACACAAAAGCTTGCTGCAGAGAAGACCAGTCATTGATATAGCACTAGTTGAATTCTTCTTGTATACCCCCTTGGACTCTAAGACGGATGCATTACAGAACGAAAAAAAGGTGCCTGGTGAAACTGACTTTTGTGCTTTGTGGAGCAAATGTATTTGGACTCTGTCCCTGAAATGGCTTAGGAACAAGGTTTGTCAGTCTTTTCTTTAAGGATTAGAAAGTGGAGACAAACAGGTGGAACAAAGAGGGAACAGCCTTCTCAGCCTGTTTGCTGTCAACAGCATGATTCTGTCTTTTCCTGTATAAAAAAAAAATCCTGTATTTTCTGTCTTTGCAGTTGTTAATTGACTGTATGTGTAAATTTGAATTACTTATGCTGATGAATCAGCTTGAGGAAGGAAGCCTAGATGCCTAGGAGTTCATACAAATGGATGTTTTTAATTATCTTTGTAACAGACCCAGGAGAAACTCCCCAGTAAATACTACAAACATAACACATAAGAGTCAAGGTTTTGGCAGGTTACAGTGAAGCTATATACAGTGTCTGAAAGGACGCTTTTCTCCTTTTCCATGTTCTATTCTGCTTTATATTTCTTTTTATTCTTTAACTCACAAGAACAACCTTGGAATCTTTAGATCGCCAAAAGCTTCTGGTTTGTTTTTTAAACCATAATCATAGAATCATCGAATCATGGAATTACAGAATCATAGAACATTTTCAGCTGGAAGAGACCTTCAAGATCATCAAGTCCAACATTTTCCTAGCTCTAACAACACCACTAAACCATGACCCTCAATGTAATATCTGCCCGCCTCTTAAACACCTCCAGGGATGGTGACTTCCCTTCCCCCCTCATATATAGTTTAAAGCTCTGTCACAGAATCACAGAATGTTAGGGATTGGAAGGGACCTCGAAAGATCATCACAGAATCACGGAATCACAGAGAATCACAGAATGTGAGGGATTGGAAGGGACCTCGAAAGATCATCAAGTCCAATCCCACTGCCAGAGCAGGAATGCCTAGACTATGCCACACAGGAACGTGTCCAGGCAGGTCTTGAATGTCTCCAGAGTAGGAGACTCCACAGCCTCCCTGGGCAGCCTGTGCCAGTGCTCTGTCACCCTCACTGAGAAGAAGTTTCTTCTCGAGTTTAAGCGGAACCTCTTATGTTCCAGTTTCAGCCCATTACCCCTTGTCCTATCAGTGGTTGTCACCGAGAAGAGCCTGGCTCCATCCTCGTGACACTCACCCTTGATATATTTGTAAACATTAATGAGGTCACCCCTCAGCCTCCTCTTCTCCAAACTAAAGAGCCCCAGCTCCCTCAGCCTTTCCTCATAAGGGAGATGCTCCACTCCCTTAATCATCCTAGTTGCCCTGTGCTGGACTCTCTCAAGCAGTTCCCTGTCTTTTTTGAACTGAGGGGACCAGAACTGGGATGGAGGTGAGGCGTCAACAAGCTGTACTAACTAACTCCTTTTCCCTTTCTGGGACAGAAGCATCCCACCTGTCACCAGCAAGCCAGGTATCTCTAGTAGCAACCCATGATCAAAAAACCCAAAGCCCTGCCAGTAACACCAGTCCCAGAGCCATGAGTTGACCTGTTGTCTCTATCTGTTAATTTCCTCATTCATGATTGCCACTGAAGGGATAGAGGAGAACACAACATGTGCTCCTGATCCCTTAAGCAGCTGCCCCAAGGCTCTAAAATCTCTTTTTATTGATTTTGGTCTCCTTCTACCCACTTCATAACTACCCACATAAAACACTAAAAGGGGGTAATAATCAGAGGGGTTTACTAGGGTGGGAAGTTTGTCCCACTAACCCATGCCCCAGGGAGGCAGCAGACTTCCTTGTGAAGTGGGTCAGGATGGCGTATTGGCCCCTTTGCCCTCCTCAGTAGAGAGTCACCCACAACAATGACCCATCTGCTTTTCTTTGTTTTCTCTCTTCTTCAGGTTTTCCTTTTCATTTGGATGGTTTTGGGTTTGTTTGTTTTTCTCAGCCAGCTCCTGATTCATTTGCAGGCTATTTTCAGGTGATCAGTTCACTGCAATCAGCCTCAGTTCCCTGTGCGACTCAGCGCGTGGGTGCAGGTCACATCAGATGCTTGTGTGCTACTCTCTGTGAGGCAAACTTAGCATTGTAGTCATAGAGGAAGGTACACAACCCAGAATTTATGCAGTTTAAGGATCCAGTTTTAGAGTTTGGTTTAAGCATTATACCATGAGAATATATGAAGCAGCTTTGTACCTTTGCGGAGTGAAAAGAGACCTAGAATTTGTGCAAGATGTGGACAGAGTGCTGACCAGCTGCTCTCTCAATAAGATTTAAAAAGCACTGCTGCTTTTCCCCTAGAACTAAGGTACAGGCACTGAAGGCAATATGAGGTTATTGCCTGCAAAACCTTGGGCAAGCTGAGGCTATGTATCTCGATCCTGGTGGATCTGAGCTGCTTTATCCCATGCTTGTGCCCTCTGAAGTGGCATGGGTTGTGTTATTTACTGGGCCAAATAGGCAGAGAAGGAAGCAGCTAGTGCCAGGGCAGAGACAACGCCTTTTTACCTGGTTTTGCCATCAGGTTATGACAAGCATCAGACTCTGACACTGAACCATCCATGGCAAAGCAGTGTAAAGACTTTCAGCAGCTATAGTAAGTTCCAGCGTGCCTGAAGGAAATTCTCTGTGTTAACCTAGATGTTTTACATGTTTGTACCAGTGGTAACTGTTCCGATTACCAATCAGTCCCTCAGAGTAGAGGATGTGTTAGTCTTTTCTTACCAGATTGATATTTCCATTAAAGATCTGACAAAAAAATTCCTCACTTGTGCTCATACTCCTTGCTGCCCTTTTCATGGCTTCACTGTTTTTGTGATACTCAGTCATTCCTATTGCTTATCTCAGAAAGAGCTATGCACCCTAGATAATCTTATTGTTGCTGTGTCCAATAACTTTGGAGAAATCTACCAAGACTGCTAGTGCTCAAGAATGCAAATGTGACAATGACATGAAGGAATTGAAAGCAGACTTGGGCAGTTACCCTATAAAGCAAGCAGTCAAAGAGAGACATACCATAAGAAGGCCAAATGAGTATTGGAAAAAAATATTTCACATTTGAAAAATATTCAACCTGAAGCCTTACTGTTTGAGTTCTCATTGCTTCTCTTCTGATAGCAATCTACCTGAATCATCCTGTAGTTCTATTTTCTATTTTTGGTTTTGTTTTTTTCCCGTGGATTCTTTCCTAAACAAAAAATTATCAATTACTTAATAATTGCTGCTGTGGCACGAAGGGAAAAAGAAACATGAGTCTGTAATTACTGTTGAATTAAGTAATAATTATTTTGGTTTTCTTTCTTCTTCAAAATAATTTTAGAGGCATGTAGCCAGAAAGGTGATGATGTGATTTCACAGAATATCTCAAAGCTTTGTCCCACTGAGTGCCCCAAATGGAAGAGACAAAGCAAGAAGCAAAACCTGATTGCATTCCTTGTGTAGAAGGTTCTGGTTTGGGATTCAGATATCTTGAGAGTAAAAAAAAAACAATAAAAATCTCCAAAGAGTTTGCAGTTTAGTGAGTAAAGTACTGGACACAAGCCAAACCAAACTTAAGTAAGTATGGTGGTCTCAGCTAAGTTCCTAGCAAACTCTAGCCTGCACTGCAAATTCATCATGAACAATTATATGTAATTTGGTACAACTGCCAGCTCCTGCTTGGAGGCCTTTTTATACAGAGCTACAGAAGAGACTGAATTACTTCCCATACCTAATGGGAGCATTACTCCTTGCTCAAGGGCATATGATGAATGCGTGCACTGCTGTCAAATCCTCGCTGAGCAAATACCAATCCTCGTGCTGGACTGTGGACGGAAAATCTGTGCTGGTATTCAAGAATCAGAGTTGATTCCTTACAGCAGGCACATTTTCTTGGCTTTGATGGCTGCCTGTAGTGCCTGGATATAGTCCTAAAGAGCTTATGTTTTAAGACGTATATGTGTATATATACACATTGTCCTTCAAGTCTGACATTTTCAGATTGGAGTTTTCAGAGGAGTAAATGACAATTAGGTGTCTAAATGTCAATGAAAATCCATGAGGCTCTTAGCCTTAGTGTTTGAAACTACTCAGGTAGCAGCCACAATAAAATAAGATTAAAGTTGGCTTTGGTTGTCATTCCTTGGGAAGACCAAGACTCAGGGAAATTTAAGGCTTTGGAAAGGTGTAAATACAGAATTCTTTGTTCAACATAAATGTGGTATTATCTCAGGAAGCTGGGTGTACTCAGCTGAGCCGAAATTTCAGCTTTACTTCTTTGAACATTAAGCTTTATTTTAGGAATAGAAGGTCTCTTGTGAAGTCACCTCTTCTGAGGTGTTTTAATTCTATTTAAATATAGTAAGCTTTAAGAGATAAGACAATAGACTAAGTACCTGAGTGAAATAAGTCCACTGAATTTTGAATAATTCTTTTAGAGAAGATGAGGCCACAAATCTGAGGCTTATCATAGAATCATAGAATCATAGAATCATAGAATGTTAGGGATTGGAACGGACCTCGAAAGATCATCAAGTCCAATCCCCCTGCCAGAGCAGGAATGCCTAGACTATGCCACACAGGAACGTGTCCAGGCAGGTCTTGAATGTCTCCAGAGAAGGAGACTTCACAGCCTCTCTGGGCAGCCTGTTCCAGGGCTCCGTCACCCTCACTGAGAAGAAGTTTCTTCTCGAGTTTAAGCGGAACCTCTTATGTTCCAGTTTCAGCCCATTACCCCTTGTCCTATCAGTGGTTGTCACCGAGAAGAGCCTGGCTCCATCCTCGTGACACTCACCCTTGATATATTTGTAAACATTAATGAGGTCACCCCTCAGCCTCCTCTTCTCCAAACTAAAGAGCCCCAGCTCCCTCAGTCTTTTCTCATAAGGGAGATGCTCCACTCCCTTAATCATCCTAGTTGCCCTGTGCTGGACTCTCTCCAGCAGTTCCCTGTCTTTCTTGAGCTGAGGGGCCCAGAACTGGACACAGTATTCCAGATGGGGTCTCACCAGGGCAGAGTAGAGGGGAAGGAGAACCTCTCTCGACCTACTAACCACCCCCCTTCTAATACACCCCAGGATGCCATTGGCCTTCCTGGCCACAAGGGCACAGTGCTGGCTCATGGTCATCCTGCTGTCCACCAAGACTCCCAGGTCCCTTTCCTCTACACTACTCTCTAAGAAGTCATTCCCCAACTTATACTGGAACCTGGGGTTGTTCCTACCCAGATGCAAGACCCTACATTTACCCTTGTTATATTTCATTAAATTTTTCCCCGCCCAACCCTCCAGCCTGTCCAGGTCTCGCTGGATGGCAGCACAGCCTTCTGGTGTGTCAGCCACTCCTCCCAGCTTGGTGTCATCAGCAAACTTGCTGATAGTACTCTCTAGTCCCTCATCCAAGTCATCGATGAATATATTGAATAATACTGGTCCCAGTACCGACCCTTGAGGCACTCCACTGGATACAGGCCTCCAACCAGACTCCGCCCCATTGACCACAACTCTTTGGCTTCTTCCCCTTAGCCAGTTCGCAGTCCACCTCACTACCCGAGAGTCTAGACCACACTTCCTCAGTTTAGCAGCAAGGATGCTGTGGGAGACTGTGTCAAATGCTTTACTGAAGTCAAGGTAGACCACATCCACCGCTCTGCCATCATCTATCCACCTTGTTATATCCTCATAAAAGGCTATGAGGTTAGTCAAGCACGACTTCCCCTTGGTGAAGCCATGTTGACTGTCTCTAATGACCCTCTTATCCTTGATACGCCTTGAGATGACACCAAGGATAAGTCGTTCCATCACTTTCCCAGGGATGGAGGTGAGGCTGACCGGTCTATAGTTACCCGGGTCCTCCTTCTTGCCCTTTTTGAAGACTGGAGGGACATTTGCTTCCCTCCAGTCCTCAGGCACCTCTCCCGTCTCCCAAGACTTGGCAAAGATGATGGAGAGTGGTCTAGCAATGACATCAGCCAGCTCCCTCAGCACCCGTGGATGCATCCCATCTGGACCCATGGATTTATGGATGTCCAGATTGCTTAATTGGTCCCTAACCCAGTCCTCATCGACTAAAGCAAACTCCTCCACTGCCCTGACTTCCTCTGGGGCCTCAGGGGAACGGGGCTCCTCAGGACAGCCTCCGGCAGAGTAGACAGAGGCAAGGAAGGCATTCAGTAACTCTGCCTTCTCTGTATCTTCTGTCACCAAGGCACCCACCTCATTCATCAGTGGGCCTACATTGCCTCTGGTGTTAGTTTTATCTGCCACGTATTTGAAAAAGCTCTTCCTGTTGTCCTTGACCCCTCTCGCCAGGTTCAATTCTAGGGAGGCCTTTGCTTTCCTAGTTGCCTCCCTACATCCTCGGACAACAGCCTTATATTCTTCCCAAGTGGCCAGCCCTGCCTTCCAAGATCTGTAAATTCTCCTCTTGCCCTTGAGCCTACCCAGCAGATCCCTGTTTAGCCACGCAGGTCTCCTGGCTCCCTTCCTTGACTTCCTACGTGTCGGGATGCTCTGATCTTGAGCACGGTAGAAGCAGTCCCTGAACGCTAACCAACTATCTTGGGCCCCTTTACCCTCAAACAGCCTTGCCCATGGGATTTTCTCGAGTAATTGCTTGAAAAATCCAAAGTTTGCCTTGGCGAAGTCCAGGGTTGCAATTCTGCTTACTATTTTGTTTCTGCTACATGAGATCCTGAACTCCACCATTTCATGGTCAAATGTGCAGACTTACGTGCAGTCTGGTTTTTGCTAAGTCGTTTTCTATGCCCTTTTAGCTGGATTGCTATTCCATGCAAATTCATTGTATTTTGTTCAATCTTTGTATTATTGTGCTTTGAAATCCATGGTGCTTTCCTCTGGTTACCTGCAGCGCTGAAGGTAGCAGCAGGCTTGGTAAACTATAGCCTGTTTACACATTCACAGTTATGCCCACAAAGAGAGAGGACAGTAAACTTGCAATCAGATCTTCAAGCTACTGCATGTCTGAAGAAGTACCAGTCTTATGTAGATATGCAAAATATGAATATCAATATTGACAAGATTGTCTTCAGAATTTATGATACATATAGATATGAGCAAAATATGTTTACATATATTATTAACCAGAATCACAGAATCACAGAATGTTAGGGATTGGAAGGGACCTCGAAAGATCATCTAGTCCAACCCCCCTGCCAGAGCAGGATCACCTACAGCAGATCACACAGGTACACGTCCAAGCGGGTTTTGAATGTCTCCAGAGAAGGAGACTCCACAATCTCCCTGGGCAGACTGTGCCAGTGCTTTGTCACCCTCACAGTGAAAAAGTTTTTCCTAATGTTTTTGTGGAACCTGTGCTTCAGCTTGTATCTGTTGCCCCTTGTCCTGTCATTGGACATCACTGAGAAGAGCCTGGCTTCTCGTCTCCAAGCTAAAGAGTGCATTTATTAATTGATAAAAAGTACTAAAGGATTCTGCCTACTTAGCTAGGCTGCCTCATTGCTCCTGCTTCTTCTTTGTTTTTTATTGTAACATTTTAAGGATAAAAAGGATTTGTAATGAAAAAGACTAAATATGTCTTTAAGGTACCCTAGGCTGATCATGCTGTAAGCCCAAACATGCTATTGCATCCTGGCTTCTTCAGGCTCCCCATGGTATCTTTCACTGCACTGATGAAAACTGTCTTAATGACATGAAAAAATCAGACAGATCACTGTAATAGGATGAAGTATAAAAGTTAACAGGCAGTTCTAGACTATTCCTAATGTTTAAACTGAGCATAATCTTTCCTGACCAAACTCAAATCTTTTAAGCACCCTTTAACTCTCTTTATCCTTTATGAAAAATAATTGGTAAAAAGGGAGAAGACTTCACAAGCACAGATTATGTTGCAAATCTGCATTATAATCAACATACTGAACTTCATGGTTTCCCCTCTGGGAAATGCAACTAGTATCCTGCGCTGTCTTCCATAATAACACCAGCCCTTTGCTTCTTGCGTCTTTCATGGAGCTGTGTTTTGGTATTATTTTGCAATCTCATGTTTTCAAGGTATATCTAGCGCATTAAAAAATGTGGAGTTTTTGCTTTAGTATATTGTTTATATATTAAAGGGATAATTTATATTATTTTTTTTATTCAGTCAGGCCTTGATTTGACTGATACACTTGGCTCTTGCCTTAATCAAAACATATTAATGTATAAAAATAAATTCCTCATTTACAGAGTATGGTGTGTTGTTGACTGAAGCATATATTAAGATATGTTTGCAGTTTGGGGTGAGTAGTGCTGCTTATCTGATCCATGATCAGACCCAGTTTGAGCCATGATGTTTTCCCACTTGCTTTAAAATAGACACATTTCAAGAATGAAGAAAATAATCTCCTGGTGCTATATTTTCTCCTTTTTAAATTTTGGAGCCAGAGCTAATCTTGTCTCCAGAATTTAAATGAGATGTTTTCTAAAGCAGGAGCAGCTTTGGTCCAAAGACACATCAGTTTCAAAGTAAACAGAAACATTGCAAATTAAGTAAGGCCAAGGGGAGGATCAAAAAGACCAAGTTTAACTGCCCTTCTTCTGTATGTAAATACTCCTCCAAAGCAGGAGGAATTAATTCTGATTAGTTTAATTTGCTTCATTATTTATTGTTATTCCCAGTGATTAATTAAGAATACTGTTCAGAAATGATAAAATCCTAGCAAAACAGAACATCAGTAAATTCATTGACTGTGCATGAGATCAGAAGCAAAAAAATACTCTTCAGAAAAGTTTATAGCTTTTCAATTCCACAGGTGAGGAAAAAACAGTTTGGTACAAACCTGTGGTCAGACTTTATGTACTGGGGGTTCATAATGGCTTTTGGCTGACTTGTACCTTCTTAGCACTGGAGATCCCTCCCCTCCCCTCCCCTCCCCTCCCCTCCCCTCCCCTCCCCTCCCCTCCCCTCCCCTCCCCTCCCCTCCCCTTCCCTTCCCCATGTTTTGGCCACCTAGTGGAAAAGTACACCTCTTGGTACATGTCAAGCCCTAAACCTAGCTATGTGTTCAGTACAGTAAGCACTGAAATGTGTTTGAGCGGTCAACAAAGTCATCTATTGCAGGACAATAGTGAAAGGTGATGGCCAGGTGCAAGGACAAGGGTTTCTCCGGGAGAATGCCATGCTGTCAGCCCTCTTCCTTTCTACTGAAAGGAGCCATGATACAAGTGTGAAAAGAGTGTGGGCTGTTGGGGAGGAGTTTAGCACATCCTAACAATATACAAGAAAATACTCTCCCAAAAGTTATGTGCTAATAATCTGCTCTGCTATTTGCAGAATTTATTTTCTGAGTTGATACAAACTGCATTGCTGCTGGCTAATCTGTATAGCTAAAATCCATCTGTTTCTGTCCAGAGAAAAATGCTCACGTTATTGCTGTAAAAAAATGTATTGATTTTCTTCAGTGACTGATAACCTATTTAGTTTGAAATCTTTCCACAAATGATAGGTGTGGGTAAGCCTGGCAGGTTATCAGGTTTTGTGGATCGTCTCACACACTGTAATCACATCAACCTAGGTTTCATCCATGTTACTGTCATTTATGTCCCCATATTGCCCAGTCTTTGAACTGGGTAAGTCTTTGATGTGTAGTGAAGAAGGGACAACTCAGAGCAAGTGAAAACAGCAGTTTTCCAGAACTGCATGTTGGTTCTTTGCAGAGAAAAAACACATGATCCCGTATCTCGTACCATGTGAATCCACATTATCCATGACATCTGCTAAAACCCAGATTGATGTTAAGATTCTGTTACTAAGTCCTCTTTTTTTTTTTTTTCCCCATAAGGTAGCTTAGCTTGTCTTTAAACTCATTGTAAGAAGTTAAGTTTTTTACCTTGTACCAATTGTAAACACTTCAGATGTTATTGCTTGTCATTCTCTAATTGTCTGCAAGATTCAGAACAGATTATGTATTTGCCTGGATCAAAGCCCTTCGAAAAAAAATTCTTGACTTCCGTTTGCAATTTAGGAATGTAAATCCATGCACTTCCCTCTTGCTTCATCTGCTATGTGTGATTTTATGGGTTATCTGGACATTTCCTACCATTTTAGTAGTTTATGGTTTGCACAGTATCTCCACCATGGCTGGACAAATCTAGGAAAAGACTGAGCTGGTACTACTCAAAATTTTTCCTTTCTCCATTGCATTGTTTTGGTATGTGATGAATTCAACTTTCTCTGGCAATTTCTGCTAGGCTTATCTATTCTCTGAGATACATGATTCTGTGAAGGAAGAAAGGCTGAAACAGAGCTTGTTAACAAAGTCACACAAGGCTGGTTCTGTAGCTGAATGTGTTGTAATTTTAAGAACTTCATGTCTATTGTGATAATAGCACTAAAGCAAAGAAAATAGAAGGATTGGGTAGTTTTGTTTAAAAAAAAATCTAGAAAGATGGAAAATCCACTGTCTGGAAGATTGTAGCATTTCTGTTTTGTCAAAAAAAAAATAATTCATTCTCTACTCTTTTTTGTTTGTTTGTTTTCAAACAAATCTCATTTACAAGTGATCCTTTCTATAATCATGGAATCATTATAGAATCATAGAGTGGTTTGAGTTGGAAAGGAATTTAAAGATGACCTAGTTCCATCCCCCCTCCCGTTGTCAGATACACCTCTCACTAGACCAGATTGCTCAAAACCTCATCCAATCTGGACTTGAATACTTTCAGGGAGGGGTCACCCACAACTTCTCTGGACAGCCTCTTCCAGTGTCTCACCACCCTCCTAGTGAAGAACTTCCTAATGCCTCATCCAAGTCTACCCTGCTCTAATTTAAAAACATTGTCCCTCGTCCTGTTGCTACACACCCTTGTAAAAAGTCCCTCCCCAGCTTTCCTTTAGGGCCCTTCAGGTACTGGGAGGCTGCTATAAGGTCTCACTTCCTCTCCAGGCTGAACAACCTCAACTCTCTCAGCCTGTCCTCATAGGAGAGATGCTCCAGCTGTTTGATGTCCATGTCCTTCTTGTGTTGGGGTCTCCAGAGCTGAAAGCAAGAGCAGAGTAGACGGGCAGAATTACCTCCTTAACCTGCTGGCAATGCTTCTTTTGATGCAGCCCAGGGTATGGTTGGCTTTTTGAGCTGCAGTGCACATTGCTGGCTCATGTTGAGGGTCTCATCAACCCGCACTCCCAAGTCCTTCTCTGCAGGGCTGCTTCCAACCTGTTCTTTGCCCAGTGTATATTTGTGATTGGAATTGCCTTGACCCACGTGAAGGACCTTACATTTGTGTTTGTTGAACTTCATGAGGTTGGCATGGGCCCACCTCTCAAGCCTATCCAGGTCCCTCTGGATGGCATCCCTTCCCTCTGGCATGTCAACAGCACCATGCAGCTTGGTGTCATCAGCAAACTTGCTGAGGGTGCACTCAGTCCCACTGTGCATGTCATCAACAAAGATGTTAAACAGCGTTGGTTCCTCTACCGATCTCTGAGGAATGCTATTCATCACAAGTCTCCATTTGCACATTGATCACAGTTCTTTGAGAGCAGCCATCTAGCCAATTCTTTATCCACTGAGTGGTCCATCCATCTGATCAATGTCTCTCCGATTTAGAGACCAGAATGTCATGTGGGACAGTGATGAATGCTTTGCACAAGTGACATCAGTTGCTCTTCCCCTATCCACTGACACTGTAACCCCATCATAAAAGGCCACCAAATTTGTTCAGACAAAATGTGCCTTTGGTGAAGCTATATTGGTTGCCACCAACCACCTCCTTTTTCTCCATGTGCCCTAGCCAGAGCCTTCAGGAGGGTCTGCTCCATTATCTTGCTAGGCATTGAGGTAAGACTGACTGGCCTGTGGTTCCCTGGATCTTTCTTTCCTCCCTTTTTGGAAACGCGGGGTTATGTTTCCTCTTTTCCAATCAGTGGGAACTTCATCAGATCACGATGACTTTTAAAATATGATGGATAGTAACTTTGCAGCTTTATCTGGCAATTCCCTCAGGACCTGCGGATGAATCTCATCAGAGCCCATGGACTTGTGCACCTTCAGGTTCATTGGATGATCGTGAACCTAATCTGCTCTTGCATTGAGTTGATCTTCATTCTCTCAGTCCCTGCCTTTACCATCTGCAGCTTGGATGGTGTGGTTAGAGCCCTTGTCAGTGAAGACCAAGGCAAAAAAAGTCAATGAGTACCTCAGCCTTCTCCATATCCTGTGTGACCACGTCTCTTGTTTCCTTCCGGTGAGGGTTCATTTTCTCTCATCATCCTTTTGTCACTGACGTACCTGTAAAAGCTTTTCTTGTTAATAATGTCTCACACATACACACTATTCCTCCATTGTGAATCATTCTCCTGTGGAATATGCTGTTTGGTGTAAAGCTCCAGTGCATCTGTCATACAGTGCATCATTAGAAAAATATAGCTCCAAAATGCCTGTTCTGAAGTTGGTGTTTTAACAAGGGCAGCATGCATCTGTAATTTATGTCATGTTGCAAATGATTTAATACACAAAATGTTAAATGCAACAATTACACCAAGCATTAAATCTGAACTGCAGCTAGTAGACAATTTCTGTTGTAACAGAAAATGGTATTTTAGTTGTTCATGTGATCTTAGGTGTGTTTTGTATTTTTATGAGTACACATTTTTTAAAGTATACTTGATGTGTTTCAACAAATTTGCAAATTAAATCTGTTCTTGGATACAAAACAATAAATAAGACAGAATACATATTTTATACATATCAAGAATCTAGAATTCATTATCTTTACTGTATGTCAGATTCAAGATTACAGCAGTCCATGTTAATTTGTGGTTAATGTTTGCTTATCACAAGTAGAGAAAACAGCTTTTTGTGTTTGAGATATATTTGTTGAAGTGCGTTGGCTTAGCATAAAGACTGAATTTGTCAGGACAAAATAATCTATATGCTCAGCTTCAGTTAAATGTTCATTGACTGGTTAGTGTTACAGTGAGTAGATAAAACCTAAATACTGAAAACGGTAACCAGATCACTCCTGCACTTGGAAGGGCGTTTACCAGAGTATTTTTGTGGGGTTTTTTTACCATGAGGACCTGACAAAATATTTCACCATTAAAAGCCAAAACTGCTTTTGACATGTTTAAGTGGAGCTAGTGTTTTAGCTACAATCATGGTCCTCTTCCAAAACAGCAGAGAAGGCACCACATTTTAAAAAATAAACTAGATATGAAGATAATTTCTAGGCATTTGGATGGAGGCATATTACGTGTACCTCAGTCTGAAAGTTGAAACTTTCTTCATCCATGTTGAGCTAATTATGAAGGTTAAGGCCTTTGTCCTGATCTGCAGGCACAGAAATCACTCCTAAATATGTAGTGATCTACCTTTAAAGGTTTGTAAAGCAAAAAAAAAAACAAACACAAAAACACAAAAAAACCCCTTCATTTACATTTTGCATCAAATTTGACTCAGTGAGGATTCTTTGCTAACATCCTGGTTAATCAACAGAAACTTCAGTCTTAACAGGCTGAACTTTGGAAACTGCTCCAAGGTTTACCGAAATGCCACAGATCAGTCTGGTCTCTGTTAGAGCCCAAATAGAAATAAAGTACATTACCCTTAAAAGTATTACCATTTGTAGGTTAAAATATCCTGTGCCAAATGTAACTTTCTCCTGAGGGGCTAATGAAGTAGTCTTAGTTTTATCTTGAGTTTGCAAAAAGCTGTACTTTGTAGGAGAGAAAAGAATGGGTTAGATTTCATAAATTTTGACAGTAGCAGAAAAAGACATTTTTAGGGTAGGAAGTATGTCATCTTTTACGCTTGCTCAAAATGCCACACAGCTGTGACTTGATCTGAGGAAAACTACCTCGTTGTCACTGTTTTATGAAGTGGAGTCTTACAACTAAGCCACCTGTAGGAAGTATCATACTTTTTTTTTCTTTGAAATCACTGTACTAGAGTTGTGGTGTGCCGTGGGGATCAAGGGAACAGAGCCTGGGCGTTCTGAAAGAGTATGAGGGAAGAGGCAACAAAAAGAGGAGAGGAAGTTTTGGAGTGCGGATGAGGGATATTTTCTTCTTACCATGCATTTCACTGTTTCTTATGCTTAAGGAGTGTGATACCTATGTCTTGTTTACTCCTGATACTCTGCTATGAGCTCACAGTGCACTGCACATTTTACTTTTTGCTGAGTGGTTGCTGGTGGCTTCACATGCAAAGATTTCTGACAGCTGCCACACCTAAGCTTATACATATGTTTCAGAATATTACCTTTCCATTTAATTTTGTACTGGAAATTCCAGGTGTCTAAAATGTCTTATTTTTCATGTCAGTTTAGGCTGAAATAAGTGTAGGAAAAACATCAGTTGAGAATTTACTGTTCAACCAATTCCCCAAGCCACAAGTATAATACAGGTTTATTTTAGTCAAAATGTGCAACCTCTTATGCATGGAATCCTGCTCAGTACAGTTGTGTTGCACCAGGGGCTACACAGTAGAAATTACACTTCTTATTCAATTTATTATTCAAGTGCTTTTCAGTGTAGCTTTGCTTGAGAGACAAGTTCTGGGTCCCTACCTCTTTTGTCCTTCGCGCTGTAAAAGAAGGAAAGCCAAGTGAAACCAAGGATATAATATCAATTCAGTGCTAAGAAGTATGTAGCACAGGGGTGTAATGGGAAGTACAAATTGTTCCTTCCCCAAGGTCTGTGTATGTGTAGTCAAAGATAAGGCTTTGCATATTGCTGGAAGCTGTGTAAAGACTTCCGATCTATTCTGAGCAGTTTTTAAATGCATTGACATTCCTGTTCTACCATCCTTGGGGATTAATAAAAGTTGCCTGAACATATTTTTAGCAGAGTGTCGACTGATTGTTAAAGTGTTGTATCTTACAGAAACCAGCAGAAGACAGAATTCAATATGTACAATTTTTCATATTAACATTTGCATTATGACCTGCTACATTTAGTGTTTTCCATCTATTTTAAAGCCTACTATTTGCTGAAGATTCTGTATTATAAACAGATTCAGCAAGAACCCATATGTAACACATCCTAGAGAGCACTTTATGTTTTAGGGATGAGTTGGAACATCCTTAAGAGATGATAGTTCAGTTTCTCTCTCCACTTTGCTACTTTTCTGTCAAGACACCAAGTTGTTTATAAGCTTATTATTTAGTATCAATGTTCACTGTTCTTTTATGAAATACATTGGGCTGGAACAGCATTATATACGTAGCCTTTGCGTATGTCAGCTGCTTGTGGTCTGAGTACCTCCAGCTTGTCAGGTTAGCTTCCCTAGAGAAGTCTCTGGAAGGTGATTTAACGGGACTTCGCAACAGGGATAGAATGGGTGAAGTTCTGTAACAAAAATAAGGGGACAGAAGGTAAATGATTTTTCACTCTACTTTTGTAAATTCAGTAGCGGCTGAAACAGAGCAAAAGCTTCACCTCACTGACAGATGGGAGTGCTCAAATATTGTTGATGTTCCATTCTTTGCACCATTTTCACCGTTTGAAACAATACAGGAATAAGGGACCTTTAAAGGTCATCTAGTCCAACCCACCTTCAATAAGCAGGGGCATCTCCAGCTAGATCACGTTGCTCAGAGCCCCGTTAAACCCGACCTTGAATTTCTCCAGGGACTGGACCTCCACCACCTTCCTGGGCAAACTATTCCAGTGTTTCACCACACTCATAGTCCCTTGACTAAACCAGACTCAACATATTGCTACTTGTGATATTTTTTTTCCTAAAAGTCAGCATGAACATAGAATCACAGAATCATAGAATTTATGTCAGAGGACCAGTAATTTTATTTGGTCAATATATCCTGTGGAACAAAAAGGTTATTTATGGCACTTCTGAATCAGTGTTTTGCTTCATATTTGTGAAAATGTTTTGAGTTCGAACACTCTTGTACTGTATGTATTTATTATGGACTTAAGATCAAAAATAAACAGTTTCAAATGGAAATCTGAACAAGTGCGTGTCCTCATATCAAGTTCAAACTTGAGATATATTTTTAACAGATGAACCATGTCAACAATGTCAATAAAACAAAACAGAATCAATAAACCTGAAAATTAGAAATCTCTTTTTCTCCTTGTATGAGTTCCTCTTTCTCTTCTGCTCTTTTTTTAACTTACGTTTTGATTTGGAATGGATAACACAGGCTTTCTTCAAAAAAAACAGTGTCTGACATCATCTTTGTAGCAACAATTAGGAAGGAGTATTTGAACCACTGCCAAGGAGGAAGGACCTTACAGTGTAACAGAGCACATCTTTTCTGTAATTCTGATTATGAATATGATACTATGTTAGTCAAAAGCATAATTTCATTGATTGAATGGGATTATTGAAACATTATTTTAATAAATACCGCAGAGAGATTATAAAATTTGGGTTTATTTCTGTTTGCTTGGATGGCAACTTCAACTGGTGTTTTGACTAACTTTCGTGCTGGACTGCATCTGTAAAGGGCAGCACACTTCCACATTTACCCTGTTTTTTTATCATTATTTTTATATTCCATGTTTGTCAAGGTCCAAGCTTATCTGCAGCTTAGACACAATTTTTTACCACCGAAGTTCTTCATACTGTACTCCATACATACTATACCAGGTTTTGAATATTGCAGAAAATAGCAGGTACAATTCTTAGAGGACCTCAAGGTCATTTGGAGAGTTTGCTCTTGTATTATGTAAAGAACATGATGTTTCCTCTGCTAAGGTTTTAACAGAATTAAGGCATTCGATCGTCTAAACCCAACACCAGACCCCTGGTTATCTTAATCAAATTAATAGGTGTTGCACAAGCCATATCCAGAAAACAAGCCTCTAGTGGGTGGCAGGAGCAATTTTGCTTTAGTAACAGCCAGCAAATTAGCACTTAGAGACTTTGCTCCATTTTTAGTACAATAGAAGAGAGAGACATAACACCAAACAAAAACTTCTTTACTGAATCACCTCAGGATACTTAAGAAGCAAAGATGAATTGCTACAAAATTATTGTAATGAAAATGGATCTAAGTTTGACGGTCCTTTTAAAGAAACATAACTTCTTTAATCATTGGCTGCAGTTCTTCTAGTAAGCAGAAAACTATTAATTATGTTTAAAACAAACAAACGAAAGAAGGTTCCTAGCTTCTAAGAATGCCATTTGGGGTTTGTTTTTTTTTACTTCGACACTAAGTAGAACTTGGCTGACATTTTTGTTTTTCTGATTTTTGCTACATTCAGAGCTGCTAACTAGCAACACATGGCATGAGAATGGAGTCCTAAGAAAACAGCAGCAGGGCTTTTGTCTTAATGATTTGGGAGTGTCTGTCACTTTGCCTAAGTTTGACCTTAACATTTTCTTAGTCTTCTCACATCTTCCTCTCTCCCACAAACGTGCATACTCCCATGCTGAAATACACTCATAATATCTGATGAGTTACGAATCAGTGTATTTGCATAAAATACCAGAGCATTAATATAGTGTCTGATTCTTAATGAGGTAAGAGATCTGCTTCCTAACCCAGAGGAGAACTGATAGCTATATGAAGCCCCATCTCATATGGACATAGCAGATCTGAATCAGTCTGACTGCAGTGCTGGAACTAATGTGAATGAACCCAGAACGAAGGACTGCAATATCAGACTGCAGAATTTATCATTAATCTTACAGATTCAGGTATGTTTGATGTGCCTTTGTTTGAAAAACGTAATTTTACTGTCATTTGAGTACTAGTGCCATGCCTTGCTTCAGTTCCATGCTCTTCTGATAGGAGACACTGGAATTTATTATCAGCATCATGAATATAATATACCTTTCTTAGATATAAGGTTTTTTAGCTGTGCTGTGGAGGGACAATGCACAAATTTGGGATGACTAAATGCTAGACAGGTAGGTAACTGTGTGATTATTCTGCATTACTGTGGTTAAAGAAGGCATTCACCAAGTTTCTGTACTTCAGGGTCCTTTTGCAAAATGAAAAAGTAAGTATTTTTCTGGAATATGTCAGCCTTTCAGTACCTACAAAAAGCATTTTTACAATAAACCCTCTGAAGGTTTCTACTATATTTCTCTGTTGAACTGCGCTTGTTCCTAGAGAACCTGACTGGATGCTATCTGGTATGGTATCAGTTAAGTCAGAAAAGGCCTCCCCACTGGTGGGTCTGGAGTATAAAAATACATTTTCTATGTATTCTACATATGTTCTTAGACACTGACTTAATTACTCTAGGGTGGGCTGCTACTATCAGGTCCTTCTGCTACGAGTTGGAAGTAAAGAAAGTGTAATCTTAAGGTGATCAAAATATATAATGTACCAATTATGTATTATTATGTACTTAACCCATATTTTAAAATCAGGAACAGAGACAGCACCGTGAGAAGGCACCAACTCTCTTTTAAAGTTCTGTTCTCAATGGCACTAATGATTCTGAAACTTGGCTTTCTTCCTTGTTTTTGTTTCTTTTCTTACCTTAGGTTAATATGGTTAAAATATAAAATAAAAGATTATATTTTAATAATCTTGGAAATATAGCTTTAGTCACATGCAAATCCATGTTCTCAAAATGGGAATTCATCTGCCCTGTTTTGAAGTTGGCATAGTAGAAATTAAGGCATAAAAATACCTGTGTACTAATTATATAACTTTTTTACTTTATAGGCAAACTGATCATCACTTCTGCCACTCAGAGATTAGCCATGCTCTTTTCTTGGCTTCCAAAACCAGTAAACTTCTGTGTAAAAGATGGTTCCGTGAATATATAGATTACATAAAAGTCAAAAAATAATTGGGTGTTGCAGGATTTCTGGAGTTCATTAAGTCAAGCAGAGAAGGAGCGCTCAGTAAATATTACTTTGTGCAAGATGCTGTAGTGCACTGCCTCATATTGTGTGTTAGGGCAAGATTCACAGAATGAAGATGAAGTATAGGCAAGAGAAGCTACACATGTGTGCGCTTGCTGTTTCATATATGCAGAAGTTAGAGTGGAAAAGGGAAATATTTTTTACTTGTGCATTCATCACCCTTATTTCTTACAGTAATTTACTATGCTATTGTGAATAAATACAGAAAACTGAGAAATTCACCCTTTTCCCAACTAACTGAAGCTAGTGGCAGATTCTTTTGTCTTATCCAGGAGGGAAGAAGGAGGTGGAGGTAACTGGGAAAATGAGAAGTAAAACTTACTGTGAAAGATGAGAATTAGAGGATTTCCAGCTTGAATAAGTTTTCCATCAGATAGTCACATTATCTTTACTAATAAAAGGCTGTGAAGGTTGGGTAAACCTGAAATCAAACACTTGCATCTTCTTATATGCCACCTGATATTCTTTTACCTTGAACCTTCATGAATCTTTATTTCAGTGGTCATTGAAAATGTGGGAGTGTTTTTTTAAAAGCTATACTGCCCCCAGTGTTAGAAAGCAGATGGAGAGCTTTGATCTTGACATTTTCTTCAATTGGTACTGCTGAGCATTTCTGGATGGACAAATAAGAGGCCTTTCTGAGCAAATGGACTTAGCAGTTCTGAATTGCTGGGCTGATGCCAAGGCATAGGCTTTTTTGTGTGGTTATTCTGTAAAGAGAGCTACCTTGCTGTGATAATGCTAAGGCATAGCCCCATTTAAATTCTAGTCTCAGAAATACCCTTTTGTTTGTCTGAGGTCAATGTCTAAGTCTGAATGTTTCTGAGCCAATGTCTCTGTCTAGTTGGTTTGACGTCAAGGCACAGGGTCTTCTTTATGAAGTTTTGGCTAAGTAATTCTTAACTGGGCTTATGCCACAAGCCCTTTTACTCATTGGATCGTCAGAGCCTCTTTTTTTAGTAGTATGATGTCAATGGACAGGTCGAGGACAAGCATGGGAACCAGTTTTGCAGTGGTATGCTGGTTTGGTGTCAATGGCTGGACTGCTACGTGTGTTCCCATCTTAGAAAATGAACTTAGTGAAATGCTGTCAGAGCACTTCTGTCCTTTCTTTCTTTTTCTTTAGTGTGTGTGTTGGGTGTGGAATTACTGCCTTGACTGCTCAAGCTGCCTGTTTTTGTGTGAGAGCCGAGACTTCTGTCATGTTACTGGCTCAGCATTTCCAGCATGTCACTTTGATTTCTATGCTCAAAACTCTCTTTGTAGGATTACTGGCTCAGTAACTTCATTTTATTCAGCTGGTGTTAAGATCTTATGAACAAGAAAACTCAGTTGTCCCTAGTATGACAGAGCTGATGTCATGGCACAAGTTTCTCAGGAGTTACTTGCTCAGTCCTTCCAGATTACTTTGGTTGCTGTTTACATGTTACATACAGTGTTTGATGTGTTACGTTAGCACACTGGGACACAGCCATCTTCATCTGCACAGGACAGGACAGTTGTTAACTATCTACATGCTGTGATGCTAGCTGCATTGTGCCATATGAAGATGAAAATATGCATAGTATCTGGATGTTGATTCAGAGATGTCAGGCTCTCAGTCATCTTGATCTTTGTTTCCTTGGCTACCTTTTACGGGGGCAGACATGGGTTTCAAAAGAAATTGAATTTAAACCCCTATGATTACCATGGCAGTGGTTTCTGGGAAATAGGGGATAGTAAAGCTAGAAGAAGACTCTGGGTAAGATGTTTGGCTCTTACAATATTAATGACCAAAAGGCTTACTTCAGTATAACGTAATTACATTATTCAATTTGATTCAAAACAGGTTGTACATGCACAAACAAAAGAGTTGACGGAACTCTATTCAGTCAGAAAAGGAACAGGGGCCTTGTTTGAAGAAAGTAGTCTTTGCATCAAGTTATTAAATGGCACACTTAATCAGCTTCTTTGCCAAAAGAAAGCTTCCCATTATACTTGTTACAAGAACTAAAACAGAAAGTAAACGTACAGAAAAACTAAAGTGTTGTAATGCTGAGTATACTCTCCATGGTTCCTCTGTATGCTAGGCAAAGGCACAAAGAGTTGTCTGAACATTGTTATTAGCAGATCTAGGTTTAGCTAGAGCTGTGTATTCTGGAAGATTTGAATTTCAGATTTTGTAAACAGCTTAAGCAATTCCCTGAATATTTCTCTGTCAGCTTTCTGCCTTAATGTTTTCCTGAGCTTTTTCTAGGTTTAGTATTATTTCATCCAAAATAAATTACATCATGGAAAATAAGACTGTCCTGTGAAGCTGGTTTCAACAGATAGTTCACATTAAGTCTGCATGAATTTCCATAGGACTAATACAAATCTTTTCTAGATCTTACCATGTAAGATTGTTTGGACCTTCGTAAGTCTGCTTTGCTCCACGGAGGCTGAATGAGTGGAGAAATTGTGTATCAGTCCAGTTAGAGCCAACATTTGCCTTCAGAGGCTCACCCAGAAAATTAAGAACTGCGTGTTATCTTTTGTTTTATGCAAAAAGTGCTTCTACTGAAGTATTATTGTGATCCAGTTACACTGAGCAAAAGAAGTGATTTTCTATGGTAATCAAATGATAAAGGACAGATCTTCAGCAGCATTAGCTGGCATAATTTTGATAAATTAGAGAAACTTGCTACTGATTTATCCCACCTGAGAATCTGACCTTTGGAGCATTACTACAGACTTTATGCAATAAAGAGAAAACAAGTCATGAGAGGTCTGGACCAAGATACCATCAAAAATAAATAGCTACATCTGTGAAAGACTAATCTCTTTCTGACTTGTGTGGCATACATTTCTTTGCATAGTCTCTGTCCATTTTGTAAGTCATCTTTTTAAGAAGACAACCATCTCCCTAAAAACACAGCTGTACGTTTGTTGTAGCCCTGGAGTAGAAACGCACAAGAATTTGGAGAGAATTTGCTAAAATGATCAATGCTCTACATAGATCAGGGAGTGTATGATCATCTTATGATGGCATGCTGTAAACAGAGGTGAGAAGAACCATAAATACAAACCTTGAAATAGCTGAATAAATTGTTTTTGCTGAAGCACTGATATATCATTTGAGTAAAGGTAAAAGAAGCATACCTATACTATTTAAGCCTAACTTTTCAAATAAATGTATGTTTTCAATGTTTATAAATTTTCAGATGTTACCATTTAGGCATTCTATAAGTACAAGTTATTAGCGTTTGGCACCAAAGGAAACTACAGCATGTAAAATACAATCTTTCCCTCCCTTTCCCACAGGAATTAAACCAATATTATTCCTCACATATGCAAGCTATTAGTGTGTTTATGAGTACGCTGTGGGCACACCTTTACCAGCATAAAATCAATCACACTGCTGTCACATTTGGAAGGTACTGTTTTTCTGTCATTTCAGTGAAGATGTGAACTTGTACAGAGCTCAGGCCTTGTGACATTGAATAAGTGTCCCTGCATGCCAGGAGTTCATGACAGTTTGGTGCTTCACATAGGATTGGTTTGGTTTTACTGTGGAGAAAAGAACAAAGCAAACAGAGATATTAAGCATCTTGCATTTTAAAAAGGGAAGTTTCAATTTATGCCTTGCAAGGCAGATATGCTGTTACAGAAGGAAAAGGACGTTTGCCAATAACCCAGAAAATTCTTGTTTAGTAGATTGCTCAAACCTTTGCATAGTGTGCATAGATGTATATGTAAAGGTGCTATAAAGTACCTAAACTCGAGCACGTCTCTATATACATATGCAGAACACACGCACACAAATCTTTTTGCACTTTGGAAAGCTCTTAAAGGAGCCTGATCATAATGGAACTTTGTTCACATTTCAAATAAATCACATTTCAAATCAAACACTCAAGGACATGTAAAGAACTACTCCTGCATTGCTGTTACAACATTTTTTCATTTCTTTCTTGAGTATTCATTTTCCTAAAATTAGTAACCAGCATCCGTATATTTTAAGGGACTAAAAAACACCAGGAAGTCAGGAATAACTGAAAACTCACAAGCAAGCCAGTAACTGTTAAACACTATCTGATTCAACAGAAATAATCTTTCCAGTTCTTACAGTATACACATTATGGCTGAATGCTTTCCTTAAGGCCAAGCACTGTGGATGCCTGCCAATTTTTTTTTTCCTGATCCTGGATATTTGAAACACAATTAGTGTACATTTGGAACCAGGGTCCTGAATAATCACTGGAGTTGTCAGTCTCATCGCATGCAGTTGTTGGAAAGTAAACAGAAGTTGCCTGTTGAGAAAAGATCCACGGATCAGCCACACGCTGGAAAACACCAGAAGCATCCTTCTAGCAGACAGTGCTGGCCTCATTGCCTCTGCCCATACTTCTCCCAATCTTATGTATCTCGCATCTCTAGTTCCTTTACGTGGCTACTGTTTCATCTCGCTTCATTCTTTGTGTTCTGTATGAGAATTTAAATGCATCTATGTTGCTCAGGACACCTGCATTGATAGACTAATATTTTAACCTCTCACAAAAGAAGACTTTATTACTATTTGTAAAAAAGGAAACTGAAGAGAAATTATTTGATAGAAAGATTACATAGTTTGATGTAATTTATCAGCTGAAAAGCCAGGAATGCTAGCCTTTTCTTCAGTCTAGAGGCTTAGTGGCTTTCACACTGCTTATACTTGTCTACAAGTGCTATCTTATGTATATTAGACTTGATCTATGTTTCTGGTGATTCTTGAGGAAAATACCTTTTCATCTCTGAAGAAAAGTCAAAGAACGTAACAATAAAAACAAGAGCACTCATGCTCCATTTCTGAGATTTAAGAGGATAAGTAGGTGTTCAAGACTGTTCAGTTCTTAGTCTTGCTGATTGTTGGAGGTACCATTACAGATTAGCTACTAGCAACATCATACGTCATCAAATTTCAGCTCGCATGAGTTTCCTTGATCTCCCAGTGGAGGAGTTACCACTAATTTAATCACATTCTTTAATGTTATCATCCAAAACCTGGTTGCTGGCACATCTCTCTTCCTCATAAACTCCCTGCATTTTATATAAGAGCTCTTTTTCCCTGATCCTGAGACTGAAAGATTCATTTATGTTCCGTTTTTCTGGCAACCTGTATGTAATAGAGGAAGAATTTTGGACAAATTGGAATTGTCTTAACTTCTTTCACTGAAGACCATTTTTGATCATGTTAACATTAAGAAGCTACTGTTACTTTTACCTAAGTTTCCTTCACTTTCCTCCAAATTTAGACAATGGCCACAATTGTTCAGATCCTGTATAAATCAAACCAGATAATCTTATGTTACTTCCCCTGAACACAGAATTAACTGTGAAAATATTCCAAATTTGACATATTAATGACTAATACGACAAACTCAATGTGATACAGGCTAGAGCTTTTAAAATGCATCTGACATCTTAAACACTGAGTGAAAATTACTGAAAAATACTGAAAATTACATTATGATTTGCATCAGTTTGGTCAGTTGGCTATCCACACCTTACATTTGTTCCCACAAATCCTGGTGTGCCCTTCATTCTAAATATTGAATTGTTCTTAAATACAATGATTTACAGAAGAAAATTAAAGGTTTACACAACTAATTATTGGCCCATAGAGGTTAAAAGTCACTATCATCTATCGTAGTTCGGTGGCTCATAAGAAACCAGTTGATGATGGCTTTCCGCTACAAAATGCTAAGAAGAAAATGAAAAATATAAAATGTAAGGCATTACACTAGTAGTTTCAATATGATTTATATTAATTATCTGAATTATTCAACAAGGAATTAATACAGTCTGTAGTTTGACTGCACTTCCATTTTAGTATTCTTCCTCAGGTACAGAAAAATATTTTTTAAAAAATAATCTTCCATGACATATTATGGAACTTTTCCAAATATGTAAGTAGTTCCTAGTGAAGTTAAAATGATATTTGAAAATAGACTGCCTTCAGGGATGCTGACTACAAAGACGTCAATAACTAACAAGTCTGACTGCAGCACAACATGCAATGAAATCCTACAGGCAATAAAATCAGTGGCACGTTTTATTTGGAATTAAGAAGGCAAGACTTGGTCCATCCTCTCTTCAGGTGATAGCCATATGGCAGCAAAGAATACCTTTGTACTTTTGCCAGATATTTTTTTATATTCAGAGAATTTTGGTGCCCTGGGTTGTGAATGTGTTACCGTTCAGTAATACTAAAATCTCTTAAAAATGGGGACAGAAACTCTGTAATACACAGATTTTGAGAGACGAGCAATGATACTTCAAGACATAGCAAATCTTTTGATCATTGAGAAGTGTGTTGTTATTGCTAACAAACTTCAAATCGAAAAACTAACAGAAACACTCCTATGTCTATCTGTCTTTGAAGCTGGTTCCTGCTCATTTTCTAACCACTGTGTTTCATGCTTGAAATATGCAGCTCAGACTTCAACATATGAATTTTTGCAGCTGCTGTTTGCAATGTGAATTTTGACTCTCTGTGTTTGTCCTTGGCATGCAAGTTGGCATTGGTGTGGGCATCTCAACTGACTAAATCCTCAGGGATTTCACTGGTAGGTAGGATTCATTGGTCACCAAACTATTAGTGTGTGTCATGGGTTGACCCTGGCTGGCCGCCAGGTACCCACACAGCCGCTCTCTCACTCCCCCTTCACTGGTAAACAGGGGGAGAAAATATTTCCAAGGGTTCAGGGTTTGAGATAAGGACAGGGAGATCACCCTCATTTACCGTCCCGGGCAAAACAGTTTTGGGGAAATTAGGTACATTTATAAAAAGAACTAATCAGAGAGCAGTAGTGAGAAGTGAGAAAGAGCAAACAGATCTTAACAAACAGAACACCTTCCCCCCATCCCTCCCTTCTTCCCAGGCTTAACATCAATCCCGGTTTCTCCACCTCCTCCCCCCGAGCGGCGCAGTGGGACAGGGAATGGAGGTTACAGTCAGTTCATCCGACGTTGGTTCCACGGCTTCTTCACTCCGGGGGTGGACTCTTCACTCTTCCCCAGGGCCATTGTGGGGTCCCTCTCACGGGAGACAAGCTTCTCGCTCTCTTCTCCACGTGGGTCGTCCCACGAAGGGCAATTCATCACAAACTGCCCAACGTGAGACACCTCACAAGGGGCAGCCCACCCCTCGTGAGTCTGAGGCGCAGTCCTTCAGGGGAAACTGCTCCAGCGTGAGCCACCCGCAGTGTCCCAAAAGTCCCACCGGCCAACCTGCTCCAGCGTGGGCATTCCTCTCATCCATGGGCTACAGGTTCCGGCAGCGACTTGCTCTGATGCGGGCTTCCCCCGGGCTACAGTCCCCTTTCAGGCATCCACCCACACGGCGTGGAGTCCTCGGTGGACATCTACGTGGTGATCCTCACGGTGGACATCTGCACCTCGCCCATGGGCTGCAGGGGGACAACCCGCTTCACCATGGTCTTCACCACAGACCCAGGGGACTCTCTCTGCTCCGGCGCCTGGAGCTCATCCTCCCCCCCCCCTCCTTCTTCACTGACCTTGGTGTCTGCACAGATTCTCACTCCTCCATCTTTGTACCAGCTGTCATGGCGCAGTTCTTTTTCCCGTTCTTAAATATGTTTTTCACAGAGGCGTTCCTCTGCTATCACTTTACTGATAGGCTCAGCCTTGGCCAGCGGCAGGTCCCTCTTTGGAGCCATCTGGCATTGGCTCTATCAAACTTGGGGAGCTTCTAGCAGCTTCTTGCAGAAGCCACGCTGCAGCTCCCCCCCCGCCGCCAAAATCCAGCCAGGCCAAACCAACACAGTGTGTCATACAAAAACAGAAAAGGAATTTAGAAACATGAAATTGCTGCCCCTGTAAATTGAACAATGATGATGAATATTCTGGGCTACCCAAAAATCTTAGGTCCCTTTGGCACTTAACATACCCCACTTAGCACTGATGGACTTTAGTTAGCCATGTTTTGGAAGGAACAGGTATGTGTTGGAGTAAGGTGCATTTAGTAAGATTAAAAGGGTGTGACTTGGTTTAAGTGTTTAACTTCTTGCTTGCACTTCATGTGTTCATGTCAGTGTAAGCAAAGACCGGTTGGTCTGTGTACTCTGGTGGTTAATAAAATGCTGTGCTTTGTCTCCTAAGAAGCCTGCTTCACATATAACTTTGTCATTTTGGAGCAGACAGTCATTAAGAATCAAGAATGAGAACCAGTGTTCAGCTGGTGCAATCCTGATTTACGTCATCTGAGGGTCTGGCCTTGAGGTTTCTTTTTACAGTTATGTTGTTTGAGCCCCAGGCCACTTAAAACATATCTACTAGTTTCCCCCCTAAATCTTAGCTATAGCTCAGCCCTTAGATAGACAGGTTTGCAGCTGCCATTTAGGAGTTGCTTCCCCTTTTAAGTAAAGATATGTGGTAATTAAAAACTTTCAACTCTTTGCTTTTGCTGAGAAATTAAATCTGCATTTCTTTCATAAGCCATATCTGTAGAAACTATATTAAAATGGGACAACACTGTCAAACATCTAGTTAAATATCTGATTTAAAATGTACAAGTTCTTCTATACGTATATTTCAGCTTTTGCATTTGTAAATAATACCAGCATTTACATAGGCACTTTGAGAAGTCTTTTGGGTTGTAACAACTGAAGGAATAAATTAAAAATGTAGAGAAGCAGAGAGCAGAATATTAGATGCAAACTGTCAGGAAATTCTGATTCAAAACCAAATTAAACAAATTGGTTATGTCTACAGTAGATGTGTTCAAACTGAAATATATCCTAGTTTTTGCTGTTTTTTTCAAGAAGTCCCAAATTTGAGTCTTCCACCAATCTCTATTTTCTAGATGAAATCTGTTCTGGAAAAATGATTGCTTAAACACAATTTTAGTGCGATTTAATTTTACCTTTTTATGGAAAATAAGGAAATGAAATTTTTGATAAAAAAAAAAAACGATTATACTCATGTCAAGCTTTAGTAAAGAATCCACGCATTTCTTCCTGTGTATATCTTCCTTCCTAGACATCAGCTATTGGTCACTTTTGGAGGCAGGATAGTGAAAACAACCTTGGTTCTGACCCATAATATCTTTTAATATTTTTCTACAGGAACAGATCTGCTGAGAAAATACTTTATGCTTAAGAACACTTCTTTTTTTTTTTTTTTTTTTCAAATTTGGCAATCGTATTTTGAAGGTAAGGACAGGCTGACAAATGCATTTCCATGTGTGTCTGTTATATTGCAAATGGACCGTCATCTTGCTATTCTGCATGATTAAATGTACTTTCAGAAAACATATCCTCAAGAGTTTTGGATGGTTCTAGAAGACAAACAGTGGATTGCAGCATATAGTTTGTAACTCTTCTAAGTTCATCTCTAACATGCTGTAGGTGCTCTTCTGTTATTAGAATTTAACTAAAGCATAACCTCTCAAAGCTCCTGTGCATTCATGCACGACTTCTTTTTTTTTTTTAAATGCAAGGTAAAGATGTGGTTTAATTTTATAAACTATCTTAAATTAGTTGTAGTTTTCTCTCACAGTTACTAATGAACAACTGAAGAGTACAATAATTATCTGATATTAAAAGGAAAAAAGTGTTATCGCAGATACTAGTCTACGTAAACTGAAAGGGATCAACTGTGATATATGTAACATGCACCCATAGCTAGTTTTCTGTGTCACACTTCCTAGGAAAGGAAAATGTTACTGGCAGACAAATAAATGTTTTGTACATCTCTATCCTTTTCTACTGAAAGATACCCTGTAATATGTATGTTATTATTGCAGAATTATTGATTTGCCTGCTCACATACAGCATCTAATCTTATCCACTGCTACTCTCACATTTCAGTAACTAGAGTAAAATTATTCTTTACACAAAACAAAGAAAATAAAGGAAATAAAAATATACAATATTGTTGTAGGTAAAATGAATATATATAAAAAATTTGAAATAAGTACCCTTTGTACTGGAGTAACATATCTTCCCTTAAATATTTTGAAATCTTGCCTATACAGAAAGGAAAAGAAGACCTAACAGAATCCAGTAATATTGAATAGGGTTTTTTTGCAATCTCACTCACAGGAAGTACGGTGATTTGCAAAAATGAGAGGCTTCATATTTTTTCTTTTGTTGTTGGTAAATTTTAATGCTTCCTTTGAGAAAAAAAACAGCGTATCAGGGGAAAAAAAAGCTGTGCTGAGGAACAGGTGGAAGTTACACTAGCTGTCTTCTAGGTATGCAACTGCTTGTATGATATGTTAATGAAGCTATCCAGTCACTGTGCCATGACTCTAGCATGTCATACTTGTAAGATCCTCACACAAGAACTCTCTCTTATTTGGTGGTGGCTAACTATATCAGCTGCTAAGTTCTTCATGGAATCCACTTTTACCAGTTTTTCCAGGGTGTTTCACTCATGTCCTGAAGGCTCACAGGGTTTTCATGTTGTGGAACAAATACAGCCATGTGCCCTATTCTGATGGTGTTTTCATTGGTTCATAGAAATTATTTTCTTGCAAGTTAAATAGGAATTCACATTTCTACTTTGGTTCTGAAAAAGAAAGATTAATAACAAAGAAAGAAAAGCTTTTAAATTATGGCTGAAGTGACATGCTTCCCTGGTCTTACCCTCCTCTTCAATGTGATACATTTCTTTTACATCACCCAAGTCTGGAGATGCACTTCCTTTCCTTTGGAGAAGAGCAATCAGGATCATAGAATCATAGAATCATAGAATGTTAGGGATTGGAAGGGACCTAGAAAGATCATCAAGTCTAGGCGTTCCTGCTCTGGCAGGGGGATTGGACTTGATGATCTTTCGAGGTCCCTTCCAATCCCTAACATTCTATGATTCTATGATTCTATGATAAGTCCAATCCCCCTGCCAGAGCAGGCATGCCTAGATTATGCTACACAGGAACGTGTCCAGGCAGGTCTTGAATGTCTCCAGAGAAGGAGACTCCACAACCGCTCTGGGCAGCCTGTTCCAGGTCTCCGTCACCCTCACTGAGAAGAAGTTTCTTCTCGAGTTTAAGCGGAACCTCTTATGTTCCAGTTTCAGCCCATTACCCCTTGTCCTATCATTGGTTGTCACTGGCTCCATCCTCGTGACACTCACCCTTGATATATGATGTAAAGGTGAGATTGTAGGCAAGGCAAAAAGACAAAAGATTGCAAATTGGACCATCTTGACCCTTTGGGATAACTTTGATTCACATTTCTTCACATGCTGATCTATCATTTGATGGGGCATGTTGGTGTGACATCAGAAAAATATAGGACTTTGCTTCCTTCTTCCTTCTGTGACACTCTCTCCATGCATCCCTATTAACTGTTCTGATTTTTCCCGTGGAAAAAAAATGTGGATTGCAGTTTCCCTGTACAACCAGTTTCATGCTAGCTGCTCTGTATTAGTATCAAGGACCCAATGCTTCCACTTTCTTAAAAATAACGTCCACTAAAAGCAGAAAGCAGTTCCAAAAGAAGTCACAAACAGACACAAAAAACCCCCAACCAAACGAAAAAAAACCCACAGAAAGACAAGTATAGCAGTATGTGTGTATGCCTGACTTCCAGCAGAAAACCCTCCTCTTCATGGGCAGCCTTATATCTCCTCAGGATTTACGAGCAGAGTAAAGGTGACTTGACGGTGGGGATATGCTATAGACTTCCTGATCAGGGTGAGGAAGTATGCAGACTGTGGGCAAGGAAAGCAGCTCTGAAGTGCTGGGGAGCTCAGGAAAGGAGGCAAGGATTTAAGGACAGCCTCCTGCAAGCACAAGAACATTCTGTAGTAATACACAGATGTATCAGGAGACCAGACTGGGTAAATAGGATACTTGTGACAGAGCTACAATGGCAAAATGCAGTGTACGCAGTGGGGATATGGCAAAAACCTGCAGACGAAGGGTGACAAAGCATTGCCCATACATGTACCTTAGCAGTTGACTTTTCTGGGGAAGGGCTAGCTCCACGGCGAAAGGCTTCACAGCCTGTGAAGGGACAACATTTGGGATCTCTGAAGCAACTCAATTCATCATTGTCTGTTCTACCTGTGTAAAAATTACACACCTGTATAGTCATCATACTATTTGTGACTTTCATCTTTCCACATTTTCTTGCTACTTAACCTAACAATTTAATAAAATTGTTATAACTCAGGGTTTAGGGCACTCCTATATCATCTTCTTGGGAAGAGTGGCTGGAAAGCTACCCAGCAGTAAAGGACATGCGGGTGTTGATTGAGAACATGAGCCAGCAGTGTGCCAAGAGTATCCTGGCCTGTATCAAAAATAGTGTGGCCATCACTAAGGAAGTGATTTTCCTCTTGTACTCAGCACTGGTGGGGCTGCACCTTGAATCCTGTGTTCAGTTTTGGGCCTCTCACTCCAAGAAAGAAGTTGAGGTTCTGAACTGTGTCCAGAGAAGGGCAACAAAGCTGGTGAAGGGTCTTAAGAACAAGTCTTTTGAGGAGTGGCTGAGAGAACTGGGGCCGTTTAGCCTGAAGAAAAGGAGGCTGCGAGGAGATCTTGGCACTCCATACAACCAGCTAAAAGGAGATTGTACTAAGGCGGGGATAGGTCTCCCAAGCAACAAGTGATAGGACAAGAGGAAATGACCTCAAGTTGCACCAGGGAAGGTTTAGATTGGATACTAGGAAGAACTTCTTCACAGAGAGGGTTTTCAGACACTGCCACAGGCCGCCCAGGGAAGTGCTTGAGTCACCATCCTTGGAGGTATGTAAAAGATGTGTAGATATGGTGCTTAGGGACATAGTTTAGTGGTGGGCTTAACATTGCGAGTTGAATGATTGGACTCAGCTTGAAGGTCTTTTCAACCTAAATGATTCTATGGTTCTATGATTCTCTTTTCATGTTTAACTGATGACAAGTGAAGTTCAGAATCACACAATACTTCTCTGTGAGTTGCTTTTTAGCATGTAGGACTGTGGAAACTATGCATTTGTAATACACGAGCAAAAATCTACTGTTCTCAGGTACAGAATGCTCATTTTAAAATTGTTTTGCCTATGCAGCTATTTTAAAATATACGGTGAATGAACATATCTTTAAAAAAATGTCCAGGTACATGACACTGACATTTTAAAGCAAATATTATAACTACTACAGAATCGACACCACAGAAAAAAAAACAAAACCAAAAAGAACACACATATTTGAAGACAGAGAAATTAATTTAATTTCTTCAAAAATATGTGGATAACAGTCATTCATTAGGACAATATTTCTCCCTATAGATAGATGATTGGATACGCAATATTGTGCTTTTATGTGGTTTCCCACTATCCTGCATCTCGATGTTTTTTTGACATTCATATCAGGTCAAGTTAGACAAGGATTGTGAAAGTAGATGGGACTAGTACGGAAGAAAGAACATCAAACTCTATTATAATATATGCAAACAAAAAGATGTGATCTCAAATTAATGGCTGAACTAATATAAATGTGAAAATATAATGTGAATTAACCAGCATATGTATGACAGTTAACTGTCTTTATACATCTGTGAGCTGAATCATGGGACCAAATAAAAAACACAGTATGCAGAAGCATCATCTGGATTTTTGACACTCCTTGGAGGGCTTTGAATGTGAATGGATTACCTGGAGACATGAATATAGCATTTTCTTTTCTGACAGATATAACTTGGTCTTATTATGTCAAAGAAATCCATATTAATTTTCCTCAAAAGACAAGCACTTCTAAATCTCAAGTGATAAAAGGCACTTCAAAGCAGACATAAACTAAAAAATATTTATGACACTTAATCTGTCATAATCTTTTAAAGCTTTCAGGAAGAGCAAAATGGGTCCTGTTTTCTATTTATGACTTTACAGCACCATGTGTGGGCAAAAAAAATAATGTAAGAAAGCATTTACTTATTGAAAGTAAGAGTTGATTTTCCCAAATGTTATGGCATGTCTTGCATGTAATAGAGATGAAATGTCACAATGAAGTAAGTGGCATCCATGAAATTGTACATCAAGTGAGAATGATTTGCCAAAATTATTAGCAACAATCTTCTCCCTCAGCACCACATGTCTGAGTTCACTGCTGTTAAGAATTACAAAATTAGGTAATTAGAACATTCTCAGGAAACTAACTCAGGTCTAGATAGCAGGACTTTCTCTAAGGCAAAATTTTAGGAGTTCAAGTTCCTGACCACTCTGTGAGATAGGCTGGCAGAACCAAAGTTTCAGCTGGTTGTTATTGAAATGCCTGTTCATAACATTTCTGATATATTCCCATGTTTTCTTATTGATATATTGCCATATATCATTATACGCATTTATCCTGACCCCAGCATTGTAGTGTCTTTTATAACAATATACTATTTTGTATTATGTTGAATTATATTTAGATCTGTTTTCTTGGACTTAATAGTTGCATATACTATTTGAAATTTCACTGTGCCTGTTGTTAGTCCTCCAAATACAACTGAAAACATATATACACTAGTTTAAAGCATTCATAGTTCAGCTACTGTTTTCCTCTGTTAGGTCTGTAATATGCATTTCTTTTTGAACCTTAAAACTCTGTCACAATAAATCAAAAGAAACGTACTGATCTCAGTGGTTTGCAAGTATGGTTTTCCCTGGTATGTATTTCACATCAGGCTCTGATCTCATAACATTGCATAGAAGTTTACTGAAAGAAATTTTCCACAGGCATAGAATAAATTTTTGTGTCCATTTCTGTTAGAGTGCCGGAATTATTTTGGGAAATATTACTCAACTGTGCTTGGAATTCACAAGTTAGACTTTCTAAATTTGACTTAATGTCTTTTGCAGCTTCCACCACATATTGTACTACTTTTTGTAAAAGCTTTGTTTTTCTTGCTTAATAAATGACTGCATTGTGGTATAATGGAAATATCTACCATCTTCAAAAAAACATTTTACATTTTTTCTTGGGAGGAATTTTTATGTGGTGGAGTTGGGAAAAATTAGTGTTGGATTGTGTGTGTGTGTGTGCTGTATTTAAATTAAATTACATTTCTGCTTTCCTAGTTCTCTAGCCTCTATGTTGATTAAAGTTGAATCACACTTACAGAAGTCATCAGAGTAGCTCCCTATATTCTGTTAAGCAAGCTAAATGCCTCAGGTTTCACACGGAAAAAAAAAAAAAGAAGTCTTTACTGGTTTTACGTATGCTTTTGGATTTGCTTCTGTGAGTCTTTCATATACTGAAGTCTAACCCATGCAGATGGAAATTCCACATATGGAGGGCCTAGAGAGTCAAACCTCTTGCTTCTCACATGTTTTCCCCTCTTTTTCAAATATGCAGTAATGCATGAATTGTACTGGTGCTTTATAAATTTTATGACTATTACCAGTCCCAGATTCGGAGTTCTCAAAAGTGATTGCAGAAGTCTCTCCTCTCCCCCCATTCCTCATGGATAAACATAGAATGACTTTATTCTCATTCTTAGGTCAGCAAAATTTGATTATCTCATGGCAGCTAAGTGGTTTCTGGAAAATGCAAGAGGAGGAGGAGGAGAGCCGTCCTGGGTCAGTCAGGGGGCGAGGCGCTGGGAAGGGTCCGTGGGTCCAGTCATGCCTTCATGTTTCCCTTCTTCTCTCTCCTTCCTCATACTCTTTTCCAGCTGCAACACTTCTCTCTTATCAAACTCCTTGATTCTGCTGCATTTGAAAAAAAAAAAAAATATGGGAAATCTCTATACCTGGAGACACAGTAAATGGTATAAGGGAAAAAAGGCACCGAGAAACCATATTCTCTTTAAAATTTATATTCAAACAAAGATATTGGAGTTCTGATTTCATAGTACGGGTGTGTAGCAGTTACAAACCGATACTATTGATGACTTGCACATTACTGAAGTTACAGACATTCTTTAATTTTCTAATGTTTTGTCTGGATGCTATTTTTAGACATTTTTTCACACGCTTTGATGTCGAATTGTTTAGACAGTCAGTATACATGTCCTTTGTTTGCTTTTATTAAGATACATGTTTTGCAATCATGTCTCTGTAACTGAAATTTCAAGACTTTTAGGAGGATTCTTCCAAAATTTTCTCTCAAGTATGTCATCAAGCGGAATTTTCCTTTAGAAGGGGGTAGGCATTAAACTACAAATATTCCTTGAGGTGCATATCATGCCAGTTTAACGTATTGATTGGCTTTTAAAATAAATCTGAAATGATAGGATGTGAGCAGCCATGAGATGGGAAAGTTCCCATTTGTTTAAAGAGGGTATGCATACACAAATTCCCACTGGAACTCCAGAGCAAGATCACAGCAAACAGTCTTCTAAATGGCCTTGCCAACCTTTACCTCCATTGAAGCAGGCAATACATTACCACCAGATGTCTTTGAAACAGCTGGAAAGGACTAGGGCTGGAAAGAATTGCATTCATGAAGAAGCGTGAAAAAAATGGCTTACCTGTCTCACCACCCTGTTTTAAATCTTTTCCTCCTTGCTCTTCTTTTCCTTCCTTGGGCTCTGCAGGAAGACAAAATGAATACCTGGAGAAATATGACAGTTGCTTTGGAGAGACTTGCTTCTTTGGTTAACACCAGAGTTATAATCTGTAAAATACTTTCTGCTGACTTGGAACCAGTGAAGAGGAATTATAGCATCTAGAATATTAAACCAATGTTAATCTAATAGAGGCATAAGAATATCCCATTGTCCCTACCTGTCACCAGACACTCTGGTAAGGTTAATGTTTGTCCATCATGATTTTTGCACTTTCCTCCTAGCTGTAAAGAGCAGAAGAATCTTGTAGATGATGTAGATGTAGATCCTGGGGGGTATTAGAGGGGAGTAGCCAGTAGGTCAAGAGAGGTCCTGCTCCCCTTCTACTCTGCCCTGGTGAGGCCACATCTGGAATATTGCATGCAGTTCTGGGCCCCTCAGTTCAAGAGGGACAGGGAACTGCTTGAGAGAGTCCAGCGCAGAGCCACAAAGATGATTAAGGGAGCGGAACATCTCCCTTCTGAGGAAAGGCTGAAGGAGCTGGGTCCCTTTAGCTTGGAGAAGAGGAGGCTGAGGGGTGACCTCATTAATGTTTATAAATATGTCAAGTGGGAGTGTCAGGAGGACAGAGCCAGGCTCTTCTCAGTGATGTCCAATGATAGAACAAGGGGCAACAGGTGCAAGCTGGAACATAGGCGGTTCCACAAAAACAGTAGGAAAAACTTTTTCACAGTGAGGGTGACGGAGCACTGGAACAGGCTGTGCAGGGAGGTTGTGGAGTCTCCTTCTCTGGAGAGGTTCAAAACCCGCCTGGACGCGTTCCTGTATGACCTACTGTAAGTGATCCTGCTCTGGCAGGGGGATTGGACTAGATGGTCTTCCAAGGTCCCTTCCAGCTCCTAGCATTTTGTGATTCTGTGATTCTGTGTGATTTTATACAGTAGGGTTTGGACTCCCACTGTTGTGTGCTGTACTAAACGCACAATAAAGAAGAAGCATATCCCATAAACCGATATTTTGTAGGCTTTAAAATGAAGAATACACCCAGGAACTGTAGATCCTGTAAGCAGTAAATATCTCATTTCTATTGAAATGAGTTGCATACTGGGAACAGGATCTGATTTCCTAAATGCATACTCTCAGAGCTCTGTTCTGCCAGCCAGTGAGCAGTACTGGCTCCCTGGGCTCCAGTTAGATTCTGTGGGAGCCGATGAATTTATGTCAATGTCAGCCAAGAGGAGAATCAGGCTCTTTCTTTGAGGGTCTCATGAGCTTAACAAAATATGCAGAAAAGTAGAATAATATTTGCAATAAGTTTACACTGCTTATTTCTTTTTTAAAATCTCTCTTTGATCTAAGCAGCAACAGCAGGCAAACCATCTGTATGTAACTCCTCAGTTATCAAAAACTGAGGGGTTGCCTGTCAGTCTCCCATATTTTTGTGGTGATATTTTTAGTCATTATTTTTTCATTGCCAAGTATTGTTTTCTCTGAGACTTCAGCTGAGCTTGTAGCAGCATGACCATTAGAAAGCGTTAGAAACTAGGTAGGAGACCCTTGGTCTCTGGTTGCTGCTTACAAAAATCATTGTAACCTTTGCCTTTAGACTGGAGCCTAAGGCCTCCTGCTTTGTGCTGTAATTCCCATTTCGCACGCTGCTCAGTCTCTGGCTTTTAAAATTTATTCACCACATTTTCTTTAATTGTGAGAGGCCAACCTTCTTCACTGCAGGCTATTTTGTCTTCTATAGAGAGATCTTGCAACAGAACCCTCTTTAGTCCTCTGTAGGCAGAGATATTCACTGGGCCTCCTTGCTCCATAGTTTCCACCCTGCATACCTGTCTACAGGGCAGTGAGGAGGAGCGAAGAGCCAGGTCAAGTGGTACCAATCTGCTGAAACAGCCAGGCTAGGCAAAGTCCTATCTTCTGAAAATTTTACTTACCATCATTTGCTTGCCAACAGATGACCTACATTTACAGTAAGTTAAGATACTAGCAGTGCCTTTGATCTGTCATTCTGAGGTCTGGAGTTTTTGTTGTTGGTTTTTTTTTTCCTTTATTGCCTATGTTATTTGGAAGTGTGTGAAATAGATGTTCTGTGAATCTGTTTGGTTTCAGCCTGCAACAATTTACAACTATTATGCAACATTGGGTTCTGCTGACTCAGGTGATCAAGCATCATGCTCTTTTTCATTTTATTGTCTTAGTTTAGCCCCAGACAGCAGCTGACCCCCACGCAGCCACTTGCTCACTCCCCACTGATGAGATGAGGGAAAGAATCCGATGGGTAAAAATGAGCAGATTTGTGGGTTGAGATAAAGGCAGTTTAGCAGATAAAGCAAAAGCCACACATGCAAGAAAAGCAAAACACGGAATTCATTCAACATGTCCCATCAGCTGGCAGGTGTTCAGCCAGCTCCAGGAGACCAGGGCTCCATCACACATAACCACTGGTTGGGAAGACAAACACTATAATTCTGAATGTCCTCCTTCCTTCTTATTCCCCCAATTTTATATGTTGAGTATGACATTATATGGTCTGGAATATCCCTTTGGTCAGTTAGGATCTGATGTCCTGGATGTGTCCCCTCCCAACTTCTTGCCTATCCGCAGCCTACTCACCAGTGGGGTGGGATGAGGAGCAGAAAAGGCATGGACTCTGACTTAGCACTGCTCATCAGTAACCGAAACTTGCCTATATTATCAACACTGTTTCCAGCACAAATCCAAAATATAGCTGCATACCAGCTGCTATGAAGAAAATTAACACTATTCCAGTAAAATCAGCACACTTTTATCCCTGGCTTTCTTCTGTTTATGTCACTGCCTTTGGAAGAAAATAAGGAAAAAAGGCGGGAAAGAGGAGAATCACAAGGAAGACTGAAAGAGTTAAATGTGCATAGAAAGACTCAAAAAAAATGAAAGCATAGGAAAGTGTATTTAGGTATAGACTCTTCAAAAAGTGCAAGCCATGTTCTTCTTACCAGTGAAAGAAATAGTGGATAGCTAACATGCTGTTTTAGGATAATGTATTTACCTTTGAAAGCTACTTGAACTACGACAGCAACAGATGTCCTCCAATGTCTATGACAGCCACTGTCCTTTGGACTTTAAAATGCAGCATGAGCAGTGTGACATAGCCATTTTTCTGAACCTAATATTATAGAGAAGCATGAGAAATACTTACATGTGTACCTCAGTATCTTGGTAGCTGGAATTCTTTTAGTCAGCCTTTTAGGCCAGAGACTCCAGCTTAGGTCCCAAACCTGACAGAGGTCTGTGTATTCCATAGCTAGAGACCAGGTATGTCTTCTATGGTCACTGACACTGATGAGGATCTTGTTTCTGTTGAAAAAGGTCAGCTTGCCATGTTGTATTGAAATTATTCCACCATGGAGGTGGTCTGACATGATGACAGGAGATGGAATTGTGCTGGGAGGCTGAAGCAAACTGTGCTTATAAAAAAAGCCATAAAATGTGAAAACTCCAGCATGGGTGCTATGGGAATATTGGTCAATGCAATATTTGTAAGACATTGCAAACTGATCCATTAAAACAATCAAATCTTCAAAGCATGCACAGGTGTTCTACAAATTGGTGCAATAAAAATAATAAATGGCAATTTGAATTTTATCTTAGTTTTCTTTTTGTTGTAGTTGATTATTGGCAACACCACAAAAGATGATCTTTGGAAAAAAGTTATCCTCCCTCAGAAGGCATGATGTTCCTCTTCATTTAGAGGTCCTGAGAAATGGTGGTATCATTGACTTGATATCATCACAGAAAATCTTGCGAGTTTGGACTATTCATTCCATGATATTTTTATGAAATTGGAAAAGTTTTGTTTCTTCAAAACTACAGCCTTATATGAATTGAATTTAAAAATTATGAGTTCTTTAAATAGGTTCTGATTTTCATCACATAGCTACATATTGAAAAATTGTCAGCCACTTAGGTACACAGCAAAAGTCCGTTTTGAATCAGTTGCCTGTATTTTATGTTTAAAAGCTAGTTAATTAAAATAACATTATTTTTCCCATCTGACCTTTTGATTCGAACTGAAATTATATTCTGAAAAATATATAAAACTAATGGCATAGACAGGCTTCCTTCTTTCATAAAAAAAAAGAGCATACACAGCATTATTTTTCTATTTCTTGTTACCTTTTTGTCTATTGTTTCTAACTTGTCATTAGAGAATTAAAAAGCAAGTGACTCTCCTCTCCTGCTTTCCTCCTCCTTTCACACACAAAAAAAAGCCAAAGGGCATTAGAGAGTTTCTGATCTGCTTTGTGAGTAGGAAAAATTCTAAGCCTTAAGCATAGTAACAGAAATTACTAAGAAAGATTAAATAAGACCCACAGACAACAATTTTCATGGTTAAAAATGGGCATTTCCAGGAAATATTAAAAAAACCTCATTGTTCACACTCTTTCTGCACAACAAATATTATCAAACTAAATTTTCAATGTATTTTTGTAGCTCTTTTATTTCTGATCATTCAATAGCAGACAAAACTTTAATTTGCTCAAATTTTAAAAGTATTAATAAATAAAATATAAAAGTAGGTATTATCAAATCCAAGATGCAAAATGTTTTATCTCCAGATAGTAAAGCAATTGAGATGGTACTTATGGTTCACATTTGATTTGGTCTCAGGAACTATTAGGATAAACACTATAACATGTTCATAACTTAAGTATAAAACCAAGAGTTGTACTCAACAAAAAAAAGAGAATCTAGACAGCATCAGCTGTGGGATTGTGTGGATATAGATAAGGCATCTGACCCCTGTGGCTGAAAAATGGAGCAAAGGAGATTAACATCATACTGCTGAAAAGAGAGGGGCCCAGCCAAAGCTGTGGCTTTTATCAAAGCACCTCTTGCCCCGTGCTGGTGCCATCTCTATGCACTCAGGACTGAGCTGCCTCTCAGTCCTCAGCAGTTTCTTCTGCCTACCTCTTCATCACTCACACGCGTACTGCATGATGCTGAAGGCCATTAGAAACCAGTAATAGTAAAAATTACTCTCGCTGCAGTATTAATACTAGCAACATGTGGCAAGAAGGTCTTATCTGCATGATAAGGTCCGATCTGTATGATAAAAGAAAACCAGAGTTATTTTAATTGATCGCTGTCACAAGACCCTCAATTTCTGCTGTGCAGACAAATATCTCTGCCCACTAATCAAGCAGCAGGGAACCATAACAATATTCCCGCAGATTGGCTTTTTCCATAATGAGCTGTGAAGTTTTGTTTACTTGAGCTGACAGGGTTGTACTGAATCTTCTCTGTTTACGTACATTTTAAATTTGTTTTTGTTTCTGTTCTTCCCATCAAGGAAAAAGCTTAAGAGAAAGCAAAAGACTTTTTAGTCGAACTTTAAAAAAACCCTGTATATATTATTGCTTGCAGTTAATACCTACGATCTGTAGACTTGCAGTCTGTGTGCTTGGCATTGCAAGCAGAGGAAAAGTGTGTTCTGCTTCAGAGAGATCTTGATACACAGTGCCTCAGCTCTCAGCAGTATGTAAGTGACGATAGTTGGAAACATGTCTGTGAGAAAGGATTTTTCTGTTTCTATAAGCATTTTCAAACTCTTAGAGTGAAGAAGTAAACCCACGCCTGTTGACTAGGACAAAACCTGTGTATCAGGTCTCTGTGCTTATTGACTTCTTTTAGGTTCATCTGAAGGCAAATTGCATATTACAGCATTAAATAGCATTATGTTGCTGAAAAACTAGAGTTTTACTATTTCTCCTATGAAGACTTTGAATATATGTAAAGTACACCTAAATAAGTTCTTCCACTTTTCTTTATATGACTTTGAGTGAGCACTTTGATTATTCAGTTTTTAAAAGCAAACTGAACTCAGGTATCATCCCGTTGAGGATATGTAAGCAGCAGGGCTATACTGAGAATCTGACCCAGTAATTTTTCCCCTGGATTTTAACAAATTTTGTGAACAAACGTGAATAACCTATGCTGAAAGGTTAGTAAGGTGGTACATAGTACTATTTCTCATTGTTATTCAACGAAACAATATTTTAATTAGAAACACAGCCACCGACCTAACAATGCAATGAGAGGCATGTTAATAAATACCAGAGGACCATGTGACATTTCTGTTGCTCAGTGCTGCTTAGAAATCAGCAGCCATGTGAAACACAGGCTACTCTGAGCACTGGATATTGCCATGGGAAATGACATGCTCCCAGTTTTTATTTTTGCTGCTTTCCCAGAGAAGGGGACAGAAGGGTACTTCACCACTTCTGGATTCTTAAATTCTTTGAGAAAGGGAGAGAATGGGAGAAAAGGGCTCGTTCAGGAGCCCATTATAGCAGTTTTACTGTTCACTTGGTAACTTGAGCTGTTTTCACCTGGGAAAGCAAATGTGCTAACCCTAACAAAAAAGCCATCTGGGCTATCACAGCAGCTTGCTGCTCATTTCAAGACAGCTGGGGCTAACCTGGTTGAGTAAAATTAAATTAATATAGCTGCTTTTGCCTCCTTGATGGATACTTTAATCTACTGCCTGTTGTCTTTCTGCTCTCTAATCTGGAGGAGATCATGATTTTCGCTCTGTAATAAGCTCAGCACTTCCTGGGGTATGAAGGGGATGTTTCAGGAGGGAGCATGGAGCTGGGATTGCCTGGGGGTGCACCCTTTAACAGGGGTGAGTCTTTCTTTCTGCCCAGAAGGACTTTGGGCATTCACTCGTGGCTGGGCCTTTAGTTTTTCCTCCCTGCCATGCTCTCCAAGTTCTTTCCCATCCTGCTGCCATTCTTTGCCTGATCTTTTCATCACACCCTAGAGGGGGCTGCCGCACTGCTGGCCTCTCCGCAGCAGTTGGCTGCTAGTCTGGGTACTGAGACAGTGCAGAAGCATCGTCAGACTCCTGCTCTTCCCTCTGGCACACACTTCATACGTACACCTGCTCGCAGAAGTGAAGTATTCACCCCTGGCTAGCTTCTAGTGGCCCGTTTTAGGACAATTTCGCGAATGGGGGATGTAAGGCAAAGCACAATGACTTAATCGTTCAAAACACAGGCAGATAAACTGTTCCAAATAAACGTGGTCATGCCTAAAAGTCTTCACAGTCTGTATGAGAGAACAAGCATCAACATTACATGGGGCTCCTAGCCTACAAATGGAACAAATACTGTGAAAAGTATGAAAGCAATCGCCTTCGTGACTTCTTGCTACAAGTCTGCCCCATGCTCTGGGCCCCTCACTGTCAATGAGGAATGTTGTTTCTTACAGGCATGCCATTAAACATCCTGGCTGTGTTTAAACAGTTCTGCCCACAGAACTTAATATGCGGACTTGATGGCACTAAAAATACTGATGATTTGATTCGCAGATTACTAGTTTTTGTGGTTGTAAATCTGTTGTCATGCAAATTACTAGTTTATCCTGTTTATGAAAGCAGCTATGTTCATTAATCTCTAGGGCTGTATTTTGAAGATCAAGCTTTCTTTCCAAAGAAGCTTATAACTGTAAATATTTATCAGGGATGTAGCAAGCATATAAAGCGTGATCCTATGCTATTCAGTGGATTTTCAGAAGAGTTTGCAATATCATATACAGACTTTTTAGGCAGACATGTCAGGTCAGTGCAAAGAACAAGGCATGCAAACACAGGACCACGTCTTAAAAAATTCACTTTCTGTAGAAGCACTCCAATACCAACAAATATACCTTTGCAAATCCTCTGGATCAGGCACCAACACATGTCATTAGTTATAGGAGTGCCTGGTATCTTTGGCTCAGGACCTTTTGGGGGAATATGGGTGATTATGTTCCCTGAACTATATTAGTTGCTCCAGTCATGACACACAGGAAGGAAGTGGGATAAATCACCACAAGCGACGACACACACACACACATTGAAGGAGCATGTATTCATGTGTTTTCAAAAATATCATGAGAAATAGTCAGTTACAAAAGGCACTTCAAAAATCTTGTGATGTAGAAGCCAGTAACTGTGCCTAATGCTGGAAAATCTGGCACTATTTATTCCAAGATGCATTGTTTTACAGTTACCAAGTAAATGCAACTGAATCCTCTCTGCGCTGTTCTACCTCCTGTGTCATCTTCATGAGACTAGTGAGATCAAGAACAGGTCAGTCAACATTATTTGAACTGCTGTTTTCAGTTTATTACCCTTGCCATAGAGTCCTATGTCTTGTTCTTGCTAAGGATCAAGAAATTATTCTCTCAAATGCACCAGCCATCCATGCTCTTGAACCACAGACTCAGTGAGAATCAGTTTGGCAAATGTTTGTGTAATAGAAACAGAAAGAAACTTTAAGACGCAGGAAAAAAAAAGTATTAAAACTTTGTGCAAAATATAATTTGGAATCCAAATGCATGCCATTTAATTAAAATCAATTATTTCTCCCTAATGAGTTTTACTTTAATTGCTTTCCCTTCTGGCAATAGCCATGAACACTGTGTAAGTTTTTTCATGTGCAGTGCAGGAATCTGTCAACCAGGGAATGGTAAGCTCTCTTCCTGTGTAGGTTCAGCCCATTTTTTTGTGGAACAGTGGCAGTACAGTCAGCATGTTCCATGGTGATGCTGTAGTAAAACATTCACTCTCAGTGTTTCCCAGAAGAATAAAAGAAAACATACAATGAGTGGAAGAAAAATATAGGTGGAAAAGGATGTCTTTTTCCTCAAGTACTGAGTATCAGCTGCCAAGTTCGATTCTGCCCTGACCAACACCCACTCCATTCTTACTGGAATCACTAGGCTATTTGTCAGGCCAGAGTGAATGACTATTTTTTATTGTGCAGTAGAAAGTCCTTTTTAACTCTTTTTTAAAACATTAAAGTGCAGGAAGGAGCCCTAACTCTGCTCTGTCTCTTCCACAATTTAAGTAGTGGAGCTATTGCTATGTTCATGCTTCAGGAGAGCAAAATATTACACATATTTAAAATTAACTTCCGTTATTTTTATCCTACCCCAGTCAATCACTGTAGAGGGTGGAATGGTGGATTTTGCTTTCCTGGTTATCAGATAATATATAATCAAAGCTGCTGTTTAATTAAGGTAGTCAAGCAGCATTACTTCAAGCACAGGCACGTGACATCTGGGCATATGCTTAAAAGAATTTTCTTTCCTTACTACTAAGCCAGTTAGCCAGAGAGTGGTTTGGTGATCATTGACTAGGATCTTGACTCTTCTAGAGATTCTTCATGTGATTTTAAGCATACTGTGGGCCTCAATTGCCCGCATCTCATATTCTCACACCTGAATGCGAAAAATAAAAGATACTTCTGAATCACATGGTGGTAAATACACTAATGAGTAGGTATACCTGTAAACTGCAAAACCACAGTTTAATGTGATTCACACTGAAGAAGCCGGCCAATTTTGTACTTTGTCAGACATTTGGCATAGTGATCCTAAAATGTGCATTATATTCACCAGGTGATCCTCATTTGTATGTGGCATTATTTTCATTGCCGTGGATGTTTCTTCAAAAGGGCTGCCCCTAACTGTGAATATTAGTGGGGCGGTAGAATTAATGGCGTACAACTTGCCTAGCCTGCATTTTAAAGACTCCCAAGAAAAGACTGCCAGTCAGCTAATGGAAACAAAGCTCTGTTGGACAGAAAGGCCTTAGAGAGTTAAAACCTAATGATTATAGATGGCACTGTAAGAGATGTATTAAAGCCACAAAACTCCTGGTGTTAGAGCCTCTGTGTTACAGCTAAGGGATACTACAAAACTAGAATTCTTTAACCTTGCCTTGCTGTTGCATGGCATTTCTGAGGAGTTTTTCTCTTCCCACCAGATAGACAGTTTTATAGTTAGTGTATACCTTTCTGACTGTCTAGCTACATATGGCTTTTAGAAAGTAGGGCTTTTGATGTATTTCATACAGATAAGGAAATACATGTTAAAGTGTACTCTCTTAGGTGTATAGTGCTGCATTACTGTGCCATTATAGAAGTTGCTATTTCATCTCTAGCTTCTTCTGCCTTACCTGCGTCAGCTTTTGAACTGATGGTGGCATCACAGGATTCTATTTTATAATGCAGGAACATGTCATTTACTCTTTCTGTATAGTGAAGGTCTGTGTTGATAAATGTTGAAAAACTACCAACAAAAGAAACCAACCCCCCCTCACAATTCACGGAGAAGATGAAATGCAGACCTGCAATACCAACATTTCTGTTCTGCTTTACCTTTTACTCTGAACTTTAACAAAACAGGTCCATACACGTGTGGTCAAAGCCAGGAGGGAACAATAGAGAAGGCAGAAATAACACATAGCACTATTCTTTCTTACTTCATCAAAGTTTTTTTTGCAGAAGAATGACTTTTAGTCAGTAGTCCTACTCCTTTGCTGAACAAAGACATACTTCAGTACAGGAATATTTCCTGTCAACCCCAATGCTGTTCTTCAGGCAAATAAAATTACAAACCTAAGTGGTCAGAGCAACTGTTAATGTCAAAGATACATAAAAGCAAATTTTATAAATCAGGGCTCAAATAAAAGAAGGAAGATAAAGCCAAAAACTGTATTATGATAGCTCCATAAGTCTTTGTAAGTTAAATGGAGAACAGATTATGTGGTGCATCATGAAGAAGTAGCTTTTGGAAACAAGCATACTTGAAATACAATATCCATTTCAGTGGATAAACTGCTTAAATAAAGCGAATGGCACTCGGTGACAGACAAATTATGATGATGGTTCCAGGAGGATTTTTTTTAAGACATATGTGGTTATGTTTGTTATAGCTATGACTTTAGGCAAGGTGCTAGATGTTGCAAAAATAAAGACCAGTCTATCACAGTCTGTCATACAAAGTAGGTAAAAGACACTGTGAAAAGCTCTTAGAGAATCTCTCACATGCAAAGATTACAGGACTATAAACATGTCTTGCACAGATAAAGGAAGTCCTTTCGTTCTCTTGCATTTTTCATAATTATTTTGTGCTTTGGAGTTAAGATATGCATGATGCAACAAGATACCTGACAATAGTAGATTCTTATGAGAATATGTGTCATAAACAGCCTTCGAGGTTAAAGCTCTGAATTATAGTAGGATGCAGGACACAGTCGTACGTGCTTTTTCATGAAAAAATGTTAGCCTGGCAGGCTTTGAACCATTGAGTATGCGAACAAATGACTGTTCTAAATAATCTAGTCCTGAGATTCAGATAAAGAACAATCATTCCCTTATTTGCTGACAGTTTCTGGAAATCAGATGTGCAACAGAACCAAATAATTTGGCTTCTGACTCTTAGTAACTCCAGCTAGCTGAATCCTGCATGCTTTTCCATGCAGCATTATCTGCTCTCCTCTCAACATGTCCTTTAATATTTTCATAATATGTATTGACCAGTTTGATCAAAGCAGACTGCACACAGAGTTCAGGGACAGATGTTAGTTTCTTGTATGATTGAGGAGTTTAGGTTTTCACTGATTAAAGCTAGTGAGTTTTATTAGTGAATGCTCCTTATCTTCCATTGCTCAGAAATTTGTGTCTACTGCAATAATAGATTTGATTGGAGAATCACATCTTTCTCACTTGACAGAAAGGTTTCATGCTTTTAGTTAAGACAGTTTACTACAGTTCCTCAGTGAGTATTTGTCAAACTTAGTGATCATGTTAATCTTTGATTGCCACATTAAGGGCTCTTAGTTTTGAAATTCAGATCACATGAGCACACATTAAATTACATGATTAAAAAAATTATAATGCAGAGTAAATGTCATGCAAATTAAGATTTTGCTCCAATTTTCACTTGTTTTAGTTTGTAAAAGACCCTATGGAGTTCACTTTCATTATCCATGATTTCTTCCATGAATAAGAGAAGGATTAAGCTCCTTAAGATTATATCATCTAACCACATGCCTGGCTCAGTGCAAGCCTCTCATATATTTATCACCCAGAATCATTCTTCAGATGTTTTTTTTAAAAAGCCCTTTCTGTGAAGATTCAGTCCACAGATGGATTTGAATTTTCAGTTGCCAACCTTCATGAATTCAAACTAGAAGGTCAGTAGATCCCAACAGATGTAAACACAGGAAATAAAAAATAGTTTCATTTTTTTCACCTGTTTCTCTAATAGTAGGAATATTTTCTGCTTAGTTCAAAAGGGGAATACTATCTGTCTTGTTTCACTGCTTCCTGTATTTCTACCATTTTGAAACTGTTTAATCCATCAAGTAGAAACTGCTGCTCTTTGCATAGTGAGCTGCAGTGGTGAGAAATTTAATATAGAACATGATAGCCTCCTAGTTATTAACATAATAATTTCTTCCAGTATTTTACTGGTTGCTTATAAATACATTTTTGTTACAACATAGTAGTGCATTCATGGTCACGATTGTATACAGGTAGGAGTTGTTCACTTTTCTCAAATATTTGCAAGAAGCATAAACAAAAACCATATGTTTCAAATATTTCACTGAATGCCTTTTTCCACTTCTGTGCGTGTGTTGCAGCCATTTGAGCCCTGTGCTGTTTTAAAATCCTACCACTTACCATCATGTTTTGTGACATACTCTTTATCTTTCTATATTTTAAGTATTCTTTGTGCTCCAAACTGAAGATTTTTTTCCTCTACACTGACCCTCGATTCTTCCCCATCTCTGTGATTGCCATGAGAACAGTATCCGTTTTGAACAGCCCATCACATGTTTTTGTGCTATAACCCCTGCTGTTTGTCTGCCTTGTTAATCTTTAACTTGGTCAATTTGGGGTGAATACTCTTGTGTGTTTTGTATGGAGAACTCTGTTGTGACTGAGTGGGTGTTCCATCTCTGTGGCATCTTTATCAGTGTTTTGACATTCAAAACTGTCTCCCTCAGAAAGAAGGGTTTCTCCACTGCTTAAATATTTTGTTAGCTCAACATTTCAAAGTATGCTTTGTGCTGTCCAGGCATTCTCATTAATTGCTAGCACAAGAGATGGGCCAAAACCCAAAAACTTTGAATCCAACTCCTCTCTTTCCTCCACACCCCTTGTCTTTTGGAAACTTTGGAAAGCTAAATCCAGACACAGAGCTGAGTATTGCAAATTAGCCAAACTCTAGTCCCACCTCCCCCACCTTAGGGGTTTTCCAAGTCCTGAACCAAAATGTACTCCCTAGTCTTCTTTTCTTCCTTGTTTCTTTGCAAGATTCTTAAAACTTACTTTTTTTTCCCCTTGATGATTCTTTGGCAAATTCACCTGATTAATTTCAGGATTGCTCACAATGATGCAAGCCTGCCTGTAAAGTCTGAATTTTGATAAGAAGGAAAGTGGAATCAAATCCCATTTGCATTACAAAAGCTAAAAGCCGTATATAGAATTACCTGTGGTCTAATGCCGTAGAGGGAAAATGAGACAAGACACAAGCATTGTAAATCAGAGATCCAAAGAGTTTAAAAGGTGTATAAGGTTTTTTGTTCGGTTTAGTTTGGTTTCTTCAGTAAAGTAATTTATAACTCATAAAGGTCGAACTGACTTCCAGTTGGAGTGGTTTACAAAAATATAGACTCTGTTCCTGTAATACTCAAAAGCAGTATCATCAACCTCAAGTGTTACTATATAATACCTTTAAAATCACAAGCTTGATAGCTCACATGATTAGACTTTCAATAATTGCATGCAAACCTGTTTGTACCTGCTGTCAGTATCTGAGCCTTTAAAGATCATGCTTTCTGGTTATTTTTTGTCAACAGAGAGACTAGAAACTTCTATGAAAAATGAAACTCACATATTGCCCTGACATATGAAGCTGGGCCTGTAAATTAAAAACCCAGTAATGACTATGAACCTGGTCATGAATTTGAAAGAGTTGTCAGTGTGGAACGGATCTCTTACTTGACTGAAGTTCATTGCAAGATCTAGATGTGTTCTGTATGGGAATGAGAGTGCTTAGTAATTAGTGTCAATTTACTGATGTACTTCCCTCAGTGTATTTCTTATTGCCATACCTAAATGAGATTGATTTTCATGTAATTTCTCATGGAACTAACCAACAAATTGCTCAATGTAGCTAAGGCTGCTAGTTTGCATCTTCAGAGATCTTGTACAACCCTGTGCTCTCTCAGTGACTTTGTGTAAAATCATGGGAAAGTTAGTTAATCTCCCTGTACCTACAATGCCCTGTTTGTAAAACATGAAAGCAGCATTTCCTGTATTTTGTGGGCTGTTCAGAGAGAAGGGTATGTAAGCAACTGTTAGAACAAGCTGAGATACAGTGCTGGCTGGAAGGCAAGAGGCATGAAAAGGCTGGAGATAAATAAATTGCACAGGCTTCTAAAAGTAGACTTGAAAAGGAGCAGAGAGCAGCACAGCAATAAGGGAAACAGTCTTGTGTGAGAAAAAGAAAAAGATTGGTAGAGGCTCACTTTCCAGAAGGAAAGTGTGAGGGGCCCAGAGTTGTGTCTGAGCCCACTCACAGACAGGACTGAAGGACTCTAAAAACAGGAATCCATTTTAGTCTGCCCACGAGGAGCATGTCCAAAAGTTGAGAGACATTAAGGATATGTAAGTGGCACCCTGGGAAAGGAATAAGCCTGAGAGAGAAACAGTGTTGGAAGAATGATGTGCTTGTCTGTCTTACCTGGATTTTCTGTCAAAACAGGAGGAGGAAGCAATTTTGCATCTGCTGTTGCAGAATTCCCCTATTTTTGCTGTTGTAATTCAGATCTCAAGCATGTCAGTTCAAGATGTTTGGCTCATCTTCTAAATTACCACACCCTCCAACGAAAAAATGTGAATACAGTGTTAAATTGTTTTGAAAAGCAGTGCACGAGTCTATAAACTTTTAGTTATTCTTATGAGATTTTGGTTTAGATTTTTCTGCTGCCAATGGTTAAGGGCTGTTAAGGCATCTTAATTCATACAGTAAATGATGACTCTCTCACATCAGAAGGAAGGAAAATCTTTCTAGCTCATCACTTCAATGAGTGCAGTTAAATTTCTAGAAAGAAGCAATCCTCTCATATGAATTCACTCCATCTGTTCCAACAATTCCCACAGAGCAAGCCATTGCTCAGTTTCAACGCTGAAAGCTCAAACGTTTGAAAGCATCTCACAAGTCTGATTTTCATTGAGTTAAACAAAATGGATTAAGGAGTGTTATGTATCATCTCTTTCTCCAGACTTCTCCTCATGTTAGTTTCAGAGGGTATCATGTGGGTGTCCGGGACAGAGAAGTTACAATAGACCAGTTCTGAGGTGACATCATTGCACCCAGTGCTCGTGGCAACAAGTCTCTCATACAGGGCAAAGATTTGATGTGTCTGAAGGCTGAACTATCTACCTATTGCATTACTAAGTGTGAACGACTGTGTTCATACTCCTCAGGGCTGTATCGTTCCTACTATTGTACGATTGTATTTTCTCTCATGTCAGAGGTCTAGGTAGAAGTTTTGTATCCATCAGCACCTTAACCTCAGAGGAAAGTGCTTTCTTAATCACAGGTCACGTGCAACAGCTTGAACTCCACCTAGGCAGTCCAGAATATTGCAGTCCTTGTAAATTTCATTCTAGAGTTTTTTCGCTCCTACTGAAGGCACACAGGCACACATACATGTAAATGTAAAACCTATCTAAAGCTACTTATAAAGCACTGGCTCCCTCCTGCTTCTCATTTTCCATACTTGCACAGGGTTCCAGGTTCCCAGAAATCAATCCAGGCTTATAAGAGAAAAAAATCTAAGAGTAACTGTTAACTGAAAAAGTAAAAAGAAAGAAAAATCCATGTTGCTACAAACCGATGGTAAAAAAAGAGGTCCAACCTCCAGTAAGAGACAGGTGGCTTCTGAGTGAAAATGGTAACATTCTCCCCAGGGAGATCAGCTCCAAAGTTTAGTTCACTCTTTCCTGCTATAAAGCATATTGATATTAACAGTTTTCTTCTGCCTACATGTGTGTTTTTCAAATTAAGTATCTGTAGGGCTTAAAACACTGTTTCAGATATCCTCCTTTTCTTCTGCATCCATTCCATATAATATACAATATGTGCACAGTGCCAATAATCAGCTCTGCTTCTCATAAACAGATGAAAACTGACATGAAAGTGGAAAGGGTAATTTTCAGGACATGAAGTAGCATGTATTTGTGCATTCACTCTGCCCAAGATGGTGAAGGGCTTACGTTTGTAATGTCAGGGTTTGGAGGTGACATATTTGCATATGTATCCTCAGAAAGTGGTACTGAATGCAATTCTGGACTCACCAAAGTCCAGTATCAATTTTACACATGATCCTAAAGGACTCAGGACTTCATTTGTGGCATTCAAGTTACGAGTGGTGTCCCTCAGGGCTCAGTGCTGGGGCCACTCCTGTTTAACATCTTCATCAATGATCTAGATGAGGGGATTGAGTACATCCTCAGCAAGTTTGCAGATGACATCAAGCTGGGAGGGAGTGTCGATCTGGTGGAGGGTAGAAAGGCTCTACAGAGGGACCTGGATAGACTGGATCGATGGGCCCAGGCCAACTGCAGGCATTTCAACAGAGCCAAGTGTAGGGTCCTGCAACGCTACAGGCTTGGGGAAGGGTGGCTGGAAGGCTGTCTGGCGGAAAAGGACCTGGGCATTCTGATCGACAGCCAGCTGAATATGAGCCAGCAGTGTGCCCAGGTGGCCAAGAAGGGCAACGGCATCCTGGCTTATATTAGAAATTTTGTGACCAGCAGAAGTAGGGAGGTGATTGTCTCCCTGTACTCAGCATTGGTGAGGTCGCACCTTGAGTATTGTGTCCAATTTTGGGCACCTCAGTATAAGAGGGATATCGAGGTGTTGGAGCGAGTGCAGAAGAGGGCGACAAAACTGGTGAAGGGCCTGGAGAATAGATCTTACGAGGAGTGATTGAGGGAGCTGGGACTGTTCAGTTTGGCGAAGAGGAGGCTGAGGGGGGACCTCATCATGCTCTACAATTACTTGAAAGGACATTGTAGAGAGGTTGGTGCTGGTCTCGTCTCACAGGTCATTAGGGACAGAACCAGGAGGAATGGGTTCAAGTTGCAAAAGGGCAAGTTTAGATTGGACATTAGGAAGAAATTCTTCATGGTAAGAGTGGTCAGACACTGGAACAGACTGCCTAGGGAGGTGGCTGAGTCGCCATCCCTGGATGTGTTTAAGTGTCGCTTAGATGTGGTGTTGGGTGATATGGTTCGGGGGTGAACTTGGAGTGTAGTGTTAATGGTTGTAGTGTAGGGTTAATCGTTGGACCTGATGATCCCAAGGGTCTTTTCCAGCCTGAACTGTTCTATGATTCTATGTTTCTATGATTGAGATTTTGCTGAGAACAACCTCTGTCTTACCAGTGAAACAAAGTGCTGGGCACAGTAAGCACAAACCACATTGGTAAACACATCCCTTGAGGTTTCAGGTAGAGTTTCTGTTGCAGTTACAAGTCTTCTATTGCTCTGAATTCTTGCATTCATTTGAGGTATAAGACAGAGAGAGTCTGGAGACGAAGATGGCCTGAAGCTTCGCACCTATTTGGAGTATATTATCCTTTTACTGTGAGCTTTATTTCTGAGTGTAAATGCAATCCAAAAAGAATGCCCCATGCCCCCAAACTAGTGTTTCATATTTAGAACAATCTTTCAGCAAGATAAATAAATGAACTCCATATAAAATGCATGTATGCAGCATAAAAAAACCCTGGGCTTGAACAGCAGGACATAGAGATATTCAGCTCCAGAACGCTTTCAGGCACTTTATATTTAAAGTCCTTTTTCAGCAGATCTACATTTCTTTTTCAGTTATTTTTTTTCTCAGTTAGGCTCCAAATGAGCCTTTAGGTAGATACAAGAGTGCTCTGTAGAAATTGGCAGATATTGAGCATGACTCCTCATTAAAGCTGTATGCAAGAATTGGAGTAGACCTTTCCTTTGGACTAGATTCATGTGAGTTTCCATTTCTTGAATTTCGCTTTGATTTCTAGGTTCAAATATGTGCAGAATACTGAAAGCCAAACTGCTGGAAGTATGATATTCATGTGGTTTCATGAAAAAATTACAGGGCTTGCATGAGTTTGTCGTGAAAACAAAATCAAGCTGCATTTTAAAATCTGGTCTGAATTTTAAATGTGCAACAAAATATCAGGTCTGGTGAATTTCACATAACTTAAAATGCTATTATGAACATCTTGCTGGTCTGCTACTGATTAAACACATATCTTGAATAAACAAAGCTCTTTATAACTAAATCACCTTTTCAACATGTCTGAACATTGCAGGCCACATAATTTGGTAACATTACAACAAGATCTTCAGCTTACTAAAAGAGAGATACTGAGGTGCTGGAGCACATCCAAAAAGAGCAGTGAAACCAGTGACGGGTCTCAAGCACAAGTCTTATGAGGAGCGGCTGAGGAAACTGGTGTTGTTTATCTCCTTTTGTACAAAAGGAGATGCAGGGAACAAGTTACCATTCTCGACAAAAGGAGGCTGTAGTGATGTGGATGTCAGTCTCCTCTGCCAAATAATAAGTGATAGGATGAGAGGTAAAGGTCTCAAGTTCTGCTGAGGGAGGTTTAGATTGGGTATTAGGAAAAACTTCTTCACAGAGAGGGTTTTTAAGTGTTGGAACAGGCTACCCAGGGAAGTTTTTGGGTCACCATCCCTGGAGAAATTTTAAAGATGAGTAGCTGAAGTGCTTAGGGACATCGTATAGTGGTGGATCTGGCACTGCTAGTTTAATGGTTGTACTTTATGATGTCAGAGGTCTTTTCCAACCTAAATGATTCTATGATTCTATTATTCTATCATTCTTTTATTCTCTTTTATGGTTAAATTCATTCTCTTGCTATCATACTCCATCCAAAATCTCCATCATCTGCAGTGGGATGACCATTAGCAGAACGATGGCAGGATACATGAAATCCATTTATAGTCCAGTTATTCCAGCTTTGATGTTTTAGGTGCCTGATAAGACTTCTGTACTGATAAGAAGAATCTCTTAAACTTCCTTTTCAAACTTTTCAAAGTTGAAGAAGAAATGTTCAAAATTAGGAATTCCGAAATGGGATTACATAGTGTTAGTGCAACATCTCCAGGGTAAAGTTGGACTACGAGAAAGAGGAAAAAAAGAAAAAAATACAAGCAAATGGTAATGAAAACATCCTTCTTAGTTGTTTCATCCATACTAGTCCATATAATCATAATTGCACCAGTTTGGTTCTTAAAAATAAAGCAGTCATCATTTCATATATTCAATACTACAAACCTTGCTGTTTACCATAAAAATTTGGCTTTGAGAATTTCATGTTCAGGAATTCCAGGAATTATCTGTAAGTATATCTATGCAGTTGGTCTTCTTGGGCCAAAGGAACAAAGTACAGGAAAAGACAGATAGCAGTGTCCAGGAAATGTATGGAAAAAAATCCTTTTATACAACTCTATAGTGTGTTTTTACACTGCTGGGGAAGCAAAGAATTTTGGGTCTTTGTGTGGTAATGCTCCTATTTAGGAGATTTATATGTTTAGTCTCTTGAGTTCTCGAGGGCAATATAAGAAGTTATAGATTCTGCCATGTTGTAATCCTACAGTGGTTTCCCCACTTCTGAGACAGATGGTGGTGCAACGTGGTCCATTCCTCCCCAGTCTTCCAAGAAGTAGTCTCTGAACTTGCTGTGTCAGTGAATTTGGACATAGAAACAACTCACTGGTGGTAGATGAATCTTGATACCATTTTTAGGCCTTTTCTCACCCTGGCTATGGTCAGTCCATCTAGGGGTTTTGCCATTATAGTCACTTCCCACTGAACCTTTTCAATCTTCCTCGTCCTGTTTCCTTGCCTTTTAAGTCCAAACATTCTCAACCAAGCTACTACTGGCCAGCACAAGCTGAAATCTGTTCCTCCTGCTTTGCTGAATTACTTTGGTTACTTGTTCTAAATTTCTTTCTTCAGCCTAATTTCCCAAGCTCAGCTCTGTCTAGTTTCTCTCTTTTCTATTTTGGCCTTCAGTGTCTTCGGTGTTTATGTTCCTGTTCATGTTATGCCAAACCAGACCCTCTTCTTTCCTGTCTGACTTTTCAACATCTGTAACTCTTTTTTCTCCTCAGTTTCTTCCCTCTTGCAAACTCTGTATCACCTTCCATCTGCTCGTCCAGCTTTTCCTCCAAGCTGTTTTTCATTTCTACTGATGTGCAGTTCTCTTAAATGGTCTGTGGTCTGCACTTGCTCCTTTTTCCTTTCTGTCCCCAGTCCTGGTGCTCTTGGCAGAGTTTCCCTTTCCTCTGCCAACTTCTGGCTTTAGTCACGTTTCAGGCTCATTGCTAGCATAATATTCTCAGCCTCTAACACAAATGTACCTTTACTTTTCTCCATCATTGTCTGAGCTTACTAGGGTACCACAGTCAAGGGTTTAGGTAAGTCATGGCTTTCTACACGCCCATCTGAACACAGCATGCCCTGCAGCACCATAATGTTGCGACTGCAAGAGTCATCCAGTGCAGCCCCATGTAGGAGAATGCCTACTGCACTGAGAAAGAGGTCTTGGATCCAGTTTGCAATTTGTGCTTCAGAAAATCAAACAAAGAGAAGGACAAAAAAAAATGAGCTGGAGACTTCAGGCAATGCAGTGGCATAGGCATGCAAACTGGATGAATCCTGAACAAAGTGAGAGCAGTGATTTCAAACACCTATCTGTCAAATTAATACTTAAAAGGCAGGGTTCCCAGCTTTCCTAAGGTGTGTGGATCTTTGCCCTTCTATGCAAAATTCTTCCTGCCGTAAGCCTTCTTTCCTGCTAATGCAGAATCGGGTAGTTTTTAAATTTCCCCCCTAAAGAAAAAAGTATTGACAGAAAGACTGTCACTCATTCCTGCTGGAAACATTCCTGCTTTACAATTTGAGAGCAAAGTTGGACTCCTTAATTGCTGAACAAATGATGTAAAAGAGTTCCAGAGAGCGTTTTTCTATAGAGAATACAGGACTTTAGTAAAACATACATTCTCCCTGGAGGATTTCAGCATTTTCTGATTGGTGCCTTTTATGGCATACGTTATGTATTGACACAGATTAAGTTTCCCTCCTGTCTGGAACAATGCATGCTCAGGGGGAGACCTACTGACCTAGCCATAAGCATGAACAGCTCACGACAAGTGGAGGAGCAGAGCTGCTAGAGGACGGCTAGCAGTTGTGCCATTCTTCCTCTCTCCTCCTCCTCCTTCTTCTCCTCCTCCTCCTCTCCCTCTCTCTCTTTTTTCCTTCCCCTCTGTCTTTCCCCGCTACATTTTCCATAGACCCTTTGGCTTTGTTGTGCTGCATGTCTGACTAGCAGGAGGGGGATTGGCTGCTTGCCGTCTCGGGGAGTGCTTCCCTGCAGCTCACCCCAACCCACCACCCACGCCTGGGTCAGGAAATGTGAGAGGGGCTGATGGAGGCGGAGAAGCAGGGCTGAAGGTTCGCTTCAGCACTGGATGTGACAGGAGGCAGTGGCGCGCTTCGCGGCTTGATCAGTGTCTGACCGCAGGTCCGGCACCAACCCGACCATGGAGGGCTGCTGCTGGGCAACTGCTGGCACCCTGCTTCTGGCATCCCTTGTCCTGGTAAATGACATTTCTTTCCTGAAAATATGTATTGATTGTCGCTGCCACAGTGTCTATATGTATATGTATGGGTGCATATGTTTTTAATCTTTAAGATTGCAGTTAGAGAGGGTTTATTTTGAGAAAATTGTGTAAATCTCTGAAGTATTGCCTTGATATTGTATGTTATTGCAGGTAGAACCAAGAAGTTAGTGTTGGCATCACTTTTATAAACTTGGAGGGCAATGACCTGCAAACGGTGATTTAACTGCTTGGAATTTAGAGAAGAGCTGATTCTGCTCTCTTTAAATCAAGCTATATCACACTGTAATATTCCTGGAATTTTCTTCCTTCCTAAAAAAAAAAAAAAACAGAAAAGAAAAAATATTTTTCAGTTGTGCACATGCAGAGAAACCAGGTACAGCATGTACTGAACTTTTTCCTGCAGCCAGCTTAAATGAACTGTTATTAATGCTGTACTACGTTACAGAGACAAATTTGTATCAACTTTTGGAAGGTATATTGTGTGATATTTGGTATACTTCAGGGCTGTAAAGCTGATTGTTACTTTATGTTTTTCTCACATACTTGCCCTGATTATCCTGATAGGATGCTCTACAGCTGAGTGCTGTAGCTCTGCTGTTTGACTGAGATTAAATGTTCCATTTTGATTCATTCTTTGTTATAAGTGTGACCTGTATGTTTGCTACCAGAAAATGTGCAGTGAGAATATTAATGTGCTTACACTTTTGATAACATGATCGTCTTGGCATACATACATGTGTTGTCTTTTTCTGAAGATTTGAGTGAAATCCAGTCATTCAAAAACCAAAGCATCTTAGAGAAATATAGCAACATCTTCCTTTTATCTGTATAAAATAGTCTATTGGTAATCATTTTAAACTAGCCTTAAAACATTTTAATAACCACAGAGGGACATAGACAGTGGGACAACCATTTTCAAAATGCTTATTAAAAATTACTGTATGATTTTTATTCAAAAATATATAGAATCGTTAAATGATAATTAATCACTAGAAATAAAGCTCTCTGGAATGCTATCTGTTAAAAGTCTTATTTTGTTTAAAGGTCTATTTTCCATTTAAAACACTGAATTCACACAAAAGGCATAAAGTCAGCATAGATTCATTTATGAAAATGAGAAGTTTATAATCTGATGACTGTAGTATACTATAAACCAATACTGCAGTACTAAGGGAAGATCAACAGGAGATGTGACTCAACAACACTGTGTAAGGACTGTAGGATTTGCCCTCATGTTAAGCTCATAACATTTGTAGTTCGCTCTGCTGCTTGTGAATTAAGTTCTCAGTCTCTAATTCATGAAAATACATAGTGCATTCTGGTGCCAGCTATTATGCATTAAAATCCATCCTATACTAGTCTGTATTTGTAAGACTTACCCTGCCTCAAGAGATTCCCCCCCACCTCCTGCAAATCTCTTTGTGCCTTAAGAATAGTAATGTGAAGCAAGCTTAACTTTCTTTTTTGAATCAGACCATTCTTTTGCTCCTTCCATACTCAGGAAAATCTCTCACTCACTTTCAGCAGGAGATTAGGTAAACATTCAAGAGTTTGACTTATAGCTTGGATAGGGATAAAGTTGTAGGATACTTCAACATGAGGAGAAATTTCTGTACTGTGAGGGTGACAAAGCACTGGAACAGGCTGTTCAGGGAGGTTGTGGAGTCTTGTCCTCTGGAGATGTTCAAAACCCACGTAGATGTGTTCCTGTGTGGCTACCCTAGGGGATCCTGCTCTGGCAGGGGGGTTGGACTAGATGATCTTTTGAGGTCCCTTCCATCCCCTAACATTCTATGATTCTATGATTCTATGATACATTGGTATACATGTTACTACTGCAGCATGAGTTCACACAGAGCATAATAGAACGCTTATGGATATTTTTGAGAAAAAAAGGCATTGGATCAGCCCTATGACCTGTCTGTTAGCCTCATAGGTCTTAGCCTTTAGTCAGGTAGGCGGAATGAGTTTGAAAACTGTAACAATCAGCATCTGAATTTATGTATTTCACTTTGTATCTCTCTAAAACCCCTGTCTTGTTCACACTGAGCAAACATGAGCACCCTCTAGTCCTGTAGCTCTCTGATAACAGCAGAAGTTCACAGTCGGGAACACTAAGGCTGGATAACAAATATTTACAGGATCAGTCTTACAATAATTTATTACATGTTACTGTATTTTTAGTAAGACACCCTGGGGAGCAAAGAGCACCTAAAGTCTTTGTTCGGCGTCCTTGCCTCAGTGAGGAGGTTGGACAGCCCAGACACATGCACAGCCAATGCATACATGGTGTGAGGGGGATGGACAAGCCCAGGCAGTATCAGCAGTGACCTCTCCTGTTTCCCTTGTCAGACAGCAGATACAACCCACTTAGGGGCAGACCACCTCAAGTAGTGTAGTACTGAACGTAGCTCACCACTCCGTCAAGGTTCTTAGCCTTCTTCAGAAGAAGCTGTATTTATTTTCAGTTGACTAGTGCTTGAGTAAGATCCGTGGGGATCAGCAGTTTTTTTGGTAGCTATCCTACAACTTACTCCATACTCAGATACTTTCAGAGATGCTAGTGAGAATCTGAGCCATTGCACTAGATGCCTGTCTTGAAAAAGTAATATTAGACTGAAAGTAACTTAAAAAGACAGTTTCTCTCTTTCTAGACTAAGACCAGGTATTCAGATAATCTTGCTCATAGCTCTGTGAACTTTCGCATGCTAAGAAAATATTACCATGCTACTTTAAAGAGAAATAAAAGAAAGCAGGCATTCTGTTCCAAAAGGTTTCCCTTTCTATTGGTGTAAAAATAAAAGCCTGGCACAAGCAAATCACAATTGTCTAACTCAAAGGAAACGTGGCCAAAACCATAACCAACCATGTGTTCATCCAAACTTGAAGTCAATTCACTTCATGTCAGAAGGGCATTTAATCACATTTGCATTTGCATCTTTTCAGCAGCTTTTTTTAGCATTCTGTTGCTGTTGTGTTACTTACAGAAGCAACACTAGAAACTATAATAAAGTACATATGTTTCTCTGCAGGTTTTCTTTTTTTTTGCTGTGCTAATTTGTACATGGAAAATAGTCAAATACAATAGTCCATTCCTTCCAGGCTCCTTGGCATTACACTCCCCTATTATCCAACAGAGTCTGTCTTGGATGACCACAAGCACAATTAGCCACTGGAATGAATATGAGATTTCTTGTTTACACCTTTAAAACTGTACAAGGCTTGACAGTTTTTCCTTTCATGTGTAGATAAGTCTACCTACTGTTGCATGTCTGTTCCTCTATTTCTACAATTGTAGATGTATAGAGAGGGATTTTTTCAGTACAGAGTCCAAAGTGCACCCATATATTTTCACGTGTAGTCATGCATGTGTACAAACTGGGATTTAATCACTTCGGTTGGTAAGGGTGAGCTGAAATACAAGGTTCAGCTATACAAAGCTAAGATATATTCATGTGAAGAAGCATAAAATTTCTCACCATTCTGTTTTGTCCCATGCTGCTGCATTCCAAATGTCTCATGTCTATAAAAGAACAATTATATGAAGGTCTAGATGCAACTAGGTGTGTGCACACATCACTTTCCTGCTAGATAACTCTAGAATTTTGTATTTGGACTTAAGTTATTGAGCTCTTCCTTCAGATATTTTTTTACTGTATGATTTGCTTACTTTTTTTGTATCAGATGCGAAGGCTTGCATGAGCTGAACTAAGGTTGTGTGACCAATTTTTTGGGAGGGAATTTAGTGAATGAGGGTCAATACTTAATGTAGACTGCTGAGCTATCAGTCTGCCTCACAGGTGTCTGTACAGTTATACACGTTTTAATGCCTTTTGCTATGTTCATAGGTCTAGCAAAGAATGATAAAAGAAACTGAAACCAAACACCATGAAGTCTGAAGATTGGAATATAGCAGTAGTCATGGATCTGTCAGTTGAACAAGCTCATCTGCGCAGAAGGTTCATGACTTAATGTAAAGCCTAAGTAGTCCACAGACACAGCCAAATAGCTCTTTAGGAGAGGGCTATCAATCTCTGTGTGACTGAATTTTCACTGAAGCAAACAAAACCTGAATGCATTATAACTGTTTTGATAGCCATCCAAATACAACCTCATGGTTTGTGTTACAGTGTTGTCTAGTCAAATCCGTAGACAACACTGTTGTTTCCATTGTTTTTGATAGCTATTTTCTTAAGCTTGTAAGAAAACTCAGAGCTGTATGGGCAAAAATTACATGGAAAAAAATGAGAAATAGCAGTCTGTTGCCATGGGGGCATATGTTCTTCTGTAAGAGGAAGAAAAGCAGAACAATAAATAAGGTCATCCTTATAGAAACAATCAGAAAGCTGAAGGTAGTGAAAAAAGCAGTGAAAACACACCAGTCACCAGTTGGTATTGGGATGCCGGGCAGGAAAAGGAGAAAGAAATTGCTTGTTTCAAGCCAAATACAGTTGTGAAAGTCTTCTCATGTGGTAGCTAGCAACCAATCAAAGGTTGGCATAAAACACTGAATTCTGTCAGAGCATCATACTCTGGTATGAACCAAAACTTCCTCCTAAGTCATGTACAGAAATGACTAACTTTTTTGCTTTTGACATCTCCATCTTTTCATAACAGCCTAGTCAGTAGGAGTAGTCAGTAGGACTGTCTTAACAGATGTCTGACCAGCATGGGATATTCAAAGTCTTATCTTGTAGCCCTGAAATGTATGCTCAGGCAAAATGGAGGAAATTAGAAAGATATATACATTTCACAGAGGGGTGGAAAATCTTCTCTAGGTTCTTAACACTGTGTAGTGTTGAACAGAGACCAACAATAGTCAGTGCTTAGAGCAATCTGATCATTTAGATGTCCTTCTGTTTTAGGGAATGTGATACATTTCATCACAGATTTGAGATTTGCTATCACGCACACTAAGACTTACTGTACATGTTTAGACCTATCTTTTTAATTAGTCAAATTTTGTCCCTATTCATAAGAGACAAAGAGGGAGGTTGTCTAATGAGGATTATAGATACTAGAGGTTTAAAAGATGTTATTGTCAAATATTTAATTTGTCCTTAAAGATAATAGTATACAATATCTTCTCTGCCTCTGTTGGAGGGTCTCCCACAACTTGATAGTGTCATCAGCTATTACCTGCTTAGAGTTTACACTAAATTATTTTCATTTAATAACTGTTTTTATTTTGGGCTTTTACATGTGGTATTTAGATGTCCTGCACAGGAGCAATTAAATGCCTCCAAACAGCAAGTCATTAATATCTTCATGTGAAACCTCTGAGTGGCCAGTTCATCTTACTTTCAACAGAACAGCTTTTCTGGGTCTTCTGGGTTTGTTATGGTGTGAATCTGAGTGTGCTCATCCTGCAGGCCAGGACATTCTCTCTGCTTCACTGACAGTGAGATCATAGAATCGTGGGTTGGAAGGGACCTTGAAGATCATCTAGTAACAATGCCTCTGCCATGGGCAGGGATACCTCCCACTACACCAGGTTGGTCAAAGCTCCAGCCAACCTGGCATTGAACACTTATGAGATGTTACCATATCAGAGATTGCTAATTCCAGGTGCATTTCCATCTTTTTTTTTAATTTTGATTTTTAAGTACCTTAATTACAATTTAATTTCACATATGAGGCGCTTTTTTTTTTCTTTTTGCTGCCAGAACACAACCTTTCAGAATTTCATATAAAAGTAGCTAAAGTTATGGTGAAACTGGAAAGCAGTATAGACAGGTGACTGGGGAAGGGAAAGCAGTGTGTTTACTTGTGAGATTTAATCTTTTTCCAAGGTGAGCATATGTAGAAATTTTAATAGTTTTGCCACCTGTGAATTATTTGGACACTGATTATAGGAGCAGTCCTAGCTGTGCAGAGAGAAAAGTGGTATGTTCACTGATTCTACAGTCCATTAATTTTCACAGTTTCCATTTTCGTCTTCACTGCCCATATGGAATTTCTTTCAAAGCTTCAAACTTTTAGATGTTGCCCTGTGATTTCTGCCTTTCAGGGACTTCTGGTAGAGCAAGTTCAGCAGAGAGGGTGTCAGGGTGGAGGGAAGGGGGTGTGTGATAACGTAAGACATCCTGAAATAAATTCCAAGAGTGCTCAAGAAACGAGACAGGAAATTATATGCAACTTATAATAAATTCAAACTGTCCCATAAAATAAATACAACTCATTTTGTTTCCATATGAATGTACTCTAGGTGTGTCAAATTTCCCCTTCTAGCTTTGTTGGATATAATCTCAGTTCCTGTTTGAAGTTTGCTGGTGTACTGTTCAGATCCTGCTCTATATCAACAGACCCAGAAAAGAAAGGGAATAAAGGAAGCAATAACGTCTCCTACCATTCTGGTGCTGGGATCAGATTGGTGGATTATTTATTTATTTACTTACTTGCTAGTTTATTTAAATCCCTGTATTTCTTTCAGCCTGGACTGTTAAAAGCTTCTGTTGTTGAGGGCATATATAACTGCCCTTAACAAGCCCAGGGCTGTCTTTTTCTCATCTTGGTATGTGGATGGATTACGATTGTGTTTTGGATATGACAGTTTCATAGTTCCTGTAACTTTTAAAAAAGAGGGTGGAGGATTTTCAAGTTACTGGGGTATCACCAATATATTCCTTAAAGATCCAGCCAGAGCTGTATTTTAAAGATGAAAGATCTGAATTAGGTGAAGGGAAGAGGGAAGTAATTCAACTGAAATATCTGAAACCAAAAACTTGAGCTGCCGCAGCTTGAAGTGTAAGACTCTACTTTGCTAATCCAAACTTTAGCAGTCTTGTCATTCTCTGCTGGGCTCAGCCACCCTTCAGTGCTGGTGGGCACCAGGGCATGTGGAAATACGTTATCTTATCTTACCAGAGTTGAAGGCTGGCATAGAGAGGCTGGCATACCCTTTCTGTGCAGCGTACTGGCTCCAAAATGTGGGTGTGTCTTTTATTTGGTGGCAGAAATGGAAACATAAATATTTGCACCATCTGTGATGTTAGAAAGCACCATGTCCTTCAATCTTTGCAATTTGATGTGAAATCATAAACACTTAATCTGGTCCTCCTAGAAAACTTCTCTGCTTTGGTACTGTAAACTCTGAAAAATTTAGTGTATTTTCCTTTAAAGAAACAGATTCATCAATTTGAGATAAAATGCTTGATGATTAAGGTGGAAATAAATATGTTAGATAAACTCTGAGGTTTATAGGGGTGTCTCATGGGGTCAATTAAGCATTTTTTTCCTGTCTTTATTTTTTTGTTACGGCATGGGATCTTAAGCTTTCTCAATGATTTATTTTTATTTCTTTTTCTTCCCTTCTTCCTCCTTTCTTCCTTTCTTCCTTCCTTTCTTCCTCTCTTCCTTTCTTTCTCTTTCTTCCCCCTTTATATTTTAACATAAATATTTCCCTTTCAGTTTTCCTACCTCCACTGAGGCTTAATGTTTCAACCCTTTATGTGGCCCTTTGTTGTTAAAATAAACATATACACAACTCCATGAGGGAACTGAGGGAGATGTCAGACTGTCAGAAGAACAGGAGCCTTCATTTATTCTGCATAAACCTCATAACTGCGAATGTTTATCTGAAATTAAACAAATCTTTGGAGAGTTCTCCTCCTTTCTCTGAAATGCCTCCTGACCTAAGAGTGTCATCTTCCTGTTGCAACCTGTGGCACCTTGTCTTAATGCTCTAACCTGCTCAGAAGAGTCTGAGCCATCCAAGGGCTGGCGAGCCCATTAAAATCTATGCCGATGTGACAAGGTCCTCTAGCTCAGACTTTCAGAAACAGAATTTCTAAATCCAGTCCATGTGGGGGTTGGTGCACATAAAAGGGCTCACTGTTGGACATCCTGACCTGTATGCAGAGTTAGGCTGAGTGACTATCTGAAGTTTAAGGTTAATTTACTAAAGTAAGGGAAAATGGCTAATATACACTTCAGTGTATTATTCCGCGTCTTTGGTGAAGACAGTGGTTCACCTGTGGAGCTGGATGTGTCAGCCATATGTTGGCCTTTTTTTCTTGAAGCTGATGAACACAGTCCAGCCAGCACACAGCTTTCACTTCTCGCCACGTAGAAAACACTTGGCATGTGACAGTCTTTGTCACAGGTAACAATTTTACTTTGTAACAGATAACAATTTTACTTGTCTCTCTTTTCCTTTCTCTGTACCTCTATGGGCTCTTTCCCTGCCTGCTGTTTTTGCTACGTGGAACGCAAACGCGAAGTCCTGAGTGTAAGATGCACTTTTGAACCCAGGCCTTTGGGTGGATTCCAAATTCTAGAAAGTGATTTCACCCATCCTGCATCTGAACCAGTCCTAGCCTTGAAAACCCTTCTGAGTCAATTAGGCGACAAATCTGAGGCTGAGCCAGCTTGGACCTGCTCTGTATTGGATCACCCATGCCTGGTGTTTACACCAACACGGCAGGAATTAAATACAACAGGGTGTTGTAACTGGTGTCTGTAAGAGCAAGAAAGAAGACCCTTGTATTCACATCGCTTTCCTGGTGTATATTTTCGTATGGGTAAGTGGAGTGAGAGATAGGACTGATCTGAGTTTTATAAGACACTGCTATAAAATGTTATAGGGAGCACAGCATGCAGCGTGTTGAAGTGGTATGGTGTCAGCTCCATTCTCTGCCAGCAATCCACCACCATGCCAGCTGGCTGCTGCCCTTTTAGGAGAAGAAATGAACTCATGTTTGGCACATTTCTCCTGGGATACAAGTTCCAGTTCAGGTTTGGGAATGGCTGCTTAGCTCCTACAGTCCCGAGATGGTTTATCATTTGTTCCCTCTTTTAAGGCAGACTAGAAGTGGTGTACCGCCTATTAGAAGTGTAAAGAGACTGCATATATACAGCCATGTGACTTAGTTTAGGGCAAGAAGAATCCCATGGGACTGTGAGGACAGCACTAGCAATGTTTTTACCTTTCAGAGGGCTAATGTGTGAGGCTAATGACCCTCAGAGGGTGCAAATGTGTAACAACACTGAGACTACAGACATTCTGTTTTCAGGGCAATGGAGTACAGCACAACGCTTTGCCCATATCACTTGTGCATAATCGTGTCAGGTCATGTATGGCTGGAACAGCAGATGTTGTATCCGGCTTGATGAACCTTTGCTTTCCTGTACAAAAGGAAAAGATGCCGCAATTTCCCTTTTTCTGTTCCCTTAGTAATGAACCTGCCTTGCATGACTGTGCTGTTAAGAGTAAAAGAAGACAAGAAAGAATGCAGCACTTGAAAGGACTAACACCGCTAATTTTTACTTATGTCCCTGGTAGCTGAGCTAGTTGTATCTGTGTCAGTTGTCTTCCTTCAGGGGAAAGAGAAACTGTCCACCTATTGCCCTTTCCATCATCTGTATTCACATGAGCAGAATAAGCATTGAAAAACTGCAAGAGAATCTGTTAGATTTCCTCTTCATTCCTTCTCATCAAAGTGTCTTCCTCTGCTTCTTCTGATTCTGAAGAAAGAGTAAATTAAGAACTACCCAGAAGAACATTTGGACTTTCTGTTTATTCCTTTTTAAGAGGCTGAAATTAAGAAAAAGTAAAAAAAAAAAAAAAAAAAAAAATCCTGGCCCCTTTATCTGCACTAGCAAAGTCTGAGCATACCCTCACATGCATGTGCTTGTGCTCCTGTGCCAGTGCCTTCCTTGGGGCATGGAGCCACTCAGATCAAGCGTGCCAGGGGTTTTCCATAGGAAATACTCTCTTGATCCCCTCACAGGCCTTTTGCCTGGTCTTGCAAGTGCAAAGGAGGCAAAAATTCCTCAGTTAATTTCCAAGACTGTGGAAGCCTGGGGCAAGTGGGCTGGTACTGTTCAGATCACAGGCCCACACCCATTAGGAGGGAGCTGCTGCGCTCCAGGGAGCTGGGGAGCCACTGTATAGCTGCTACCACCTCAAGATATTTAATGCTCATTGCAGCTACTTTTATTTCCAGGTTGTTTGCCAGACAAAACAGTATTTTAGCAGTAGTTCGAACAACTCTGTAGGCATCCTTTTGATCTGGTCATATGGAACAGCACGCAGTTAATCATGGGAGCAATTGTACCTTTGGTCGCTCAGCATCTCAGGTGCAGTGAACAGCTGTGGTAGCTTGAGCGCAGGGCCATTTTCTCTTTTCATCTTCTTTTAACTTCTGTGGAGAGCAGAACTCCCACTAAAGTAACAAAGCCAAGTAGGCAGTTTTTTCTGGCTTTTGTGATCCTTCTGGCGGGTGGGTGGATGGCAGGTCTGGTGGCTGAAGTCCTATCCTTGTTATGTGGGATAGTCACAATAATGAGGAGACAAGCTACCTACCACACCAGCTAAACAGTGTTAAACAACCCTGATCCTGAAGAATTATCCTTGGAGAAAGAAAACAGGTTGTTCATTCCCGTTAAATCCTTGAGCATATTGCTACTTCTGGTTTGGGGACCTTTCCTTTCATGAGATGCATGAAATAAGCAGATATCTGCTTGGAGCTGGAGGACAAATATTGTCACGGGGAGTCCTACTGCTTCCAGGGAATTATGCTCCTCACAAGCATAAAGTTGACTTTAATAAGGCTGACTTTAATTACCCCTTTCTTCAGTATGGTACACATATTTAGGAAGAGTGGATGTGGTTTGGTCATACAGTGCTGTTTAAAATGACGTAGAACTCTCTGACTAGATATTTTAAGCATGGTTTTTTTTGTGCATTGCAAACTCAACATGTCAGAATACTTTGCTTATGATGCTTCCAAAGTAATCACTCTGAAAAGTTTCAACAACTCATCAGGAATATCTTGCATGTTAACATTTTGTTTGACAGTAATTACCAGAATTAGTTCAACTGGCTGTGATTTTGTTCTGCCTTGCCTTCGTTCAAAAGCCAGAGATTTCCAAGCAGTTTCCCATCTGAGCCATAATCCAGCTGTTACCTTGGATGGAATGCAACAATGATGCACAACATCATGCAAATGAAGTCTTATAAACCATATATTTATCTTGGTTGAAGTTTTAAAATACGTTTCTTAAAAAGAGATGAGGTCACTGGCCTTGTCTCCTGCTGTTACATACATAGATAAATGCTGAGCAGTTTACTTCTGGTCCACCCTGGACAGCGTTTCAGTACTGTGTGAAGTATGTATTTGACCTCAGTGACAAACTAACCTCAAAGGATGATCAAGGATTACTCAAAGAGGGGAAATGTATGGCTTGGCAAGTATTCGTATAGGGAATGTACTCGGTTATATCTGTAAAGGGAAGGCAGAAAGATCATAAAATAGGGAAAAATACTGTTTTTCTCCCCTTAATATCATTTTCACAGTAGCAAAAGACAAGTTTGGGCAATGGCCTCAGAGGAGCCTTGCATATTGCCACTGACAGTTCATCATACCCATAAACAGTGGGAATATGATAAGAACCAGATGACGTAAATTTCTTAACTAAACCCAGTGGTGCATATCATCTGGGAAATAACTCTGACTTAAAATCTGTGTCAGTGCCTTAGTCCAATAAGAGGTTAACTGCAATTTCTCTATCTATATGGCTCATTAATCTAGGGAACACACCGGGCACTTAAAAAATATGACTTTAGCAACATTTTACTGAATGATGAGGAAGACTGGGACCCTTGGGAACTGAGGAGCACTTAAACAGTATGATCCTTCTCTGGAGACATTCAAAACCTGCCTGGACACGTTCCTGTGTGACCTACTGTAGGTGATCCTGCTTTGGCGGGGGGGTTGGACTAGATAATCCTTCAAGATCCCTTCCAACCCCTGACATTCTGTGATTCTGTTGTTCTGTGATCTATATTTCTATGCATGTTTTTCTGTGTGACACTGACAAATAGTTGGATTCTGTAGGGATAGCACTCAGAACTCAGTTCCAGTATGCAACTAAGATTTATTTTCTTTAGACTGTACTCCTTTTATAGGTCTTAGGATATGAACAGAGGTCTTGCTACTTTTCATGTTTCTCCCTCTATGCACCCACACACATGTGTACACACATGCTCCCAGAAGAAACATGGTTCTCCCATCAGGGGTGCAGCTCCTGGATGGCTGGGCAGCTGTTGTGATTTAAGGATGTGTGACATATGTTCTGTTCTTTACATACAATTCCAGATAGTTTAAATGATTTCTCTGTACTGTTTGTTAGTGGAGAGGTTAGGAAAGACGTGTTAGTCATCTCCTAGTCTGAATATAATATGAACGCCTGACTATCCAGAAAACGTGTTAAAAACTGAAGCTGGATATTTGTAAAGAATAAAGTTGGATACCTAGCTCTTTTAGTCCTACTTGATGGACAGATTATTTTTTTTTTATAAGAAGTCCTTTGTTCAGCTCATAGTTCAAAGCCTTTTATTTTTCTTCAATGAGCATCTGCACCTGAGTGCCTGTTTACATTTTATACTTGTGATTTTATACTTGATTGCTTGTCCAAAAGCACAAGGCATTTCTTCTCTTTCTAATTAGAGGATTCTTTGGGAGTCCTCATGCCTGTTTCCTCCAGAGTTTCTGTGTTGGGTGGTAGCTGCAGGATCACCCTCAGGTTAAGTGTCATTAGGGTAAGTGTACATTAAGTGCACATTAGGATAATGAGGGGTAAACAAAGAACTGATTTTGATTAGTACTAGCAGACCTATTTGTTTCATATAGGTCTTTGATAAGGAAATTTCTTGCCAGATTTCTGCCATTGATGCTGTAGATGTCAGACATCATGAGTTTTGTGTGGACATAGCAGTGGGTGTTTCCTTGGAAGCTCAGGCTAAGATCCCCCTAGAATGGACAGAACCTGGAAGGAAGCTCTTCTGAAACCAGCAGCAGGGCATAATGAGCCTTGATGGCTGAATTTTGCTTCTTTGGCATACACTGGCATTTTAAGAAGCACCGACCCAGAGTACTTCTGACAGAGATATGAAAAGACTTTTACTAAGAGGAAGGGTTACTTAAAGGAAGTTTTAAGTGGTAGCAGCTTTATTCCTTGTAGCTCTAAAGGCATGTATCTCCCCCGATTTTTTTCTCCTTTTTTTTTTTTTTCTGTTTACTCTTTATGGCAGGAAATCTACAGCTTTAAAGAAGTTCTGAAGGAATTCTTATATTGTAGAACACTGCAATATTACAGACTGTTATCAAGAGTATTTTAACGTAGGTTCTTCAGTCTAGTTCACTTCATTGAAAGTGGGCAGAAAAATCTGTGCTAAATGGTGAATTCTTGTCTAGAAATAGTGTATATCCTCTGAAGCTGAAAAAGAGCTGCAATAGACAATTCTTTAGACTTAAAATGGCTTTTCAGGCATTGCTAGAATTTCAGACTCAATCTTAACTGTATAGTTCACAGGAGGGAAAAAACACTGTACTTTCTTTAACGTTAAACATGGATGGAGTTGAAATGAATTATGTTTATTCCACTTGTTAAAAGAAAACTTGCAGCCTGTTCCAGCTTGAGATCACGTTTTCTGGGAATATATAGGTCTTATAACAAATCTTGGAATGCAAATAACAAGCACATGGCTCTCCTCTGGGTGGGAGTACAATTTATTTCAGAAAAATTTGGATCCTTAGAATGTCTAGCTGGGCTGATGCTTATAATTTATGATGGGGTAAGAGTACTTGGTTCATGTGACTTTACCTTGCACACCTTTTTAATTACATCTTTGGTGAATGGTCAGCACAGCACTCATTGTAGTTTGGCGATATCTCTTTCCTTGTAAGTAAAAAGCACAGACATGTATTCCTTTTAGCAAACTAAAAGGGCAAATGCACATTTTCATTTTACTAAAAAAATCCTCAGAAATCAATCCACTGAAATAACCTCACTAAGTTGGTGTGTCCCTCCTCTTATCTCACATATAAATGTTAATGAGATTGTAGCTAGAGTATGGATCACATTTGGCCATAGTCTGAATTTGATCGCTTTTATGTTGCTTTTTTACATTTACTCTTGTAATTATTGTGATGAAATTAAATCCTTTTGCTTGTTAATAAAGGTAAGATAAATTGAGAGTGTCAAATAGTTGTTATACACTCATTAGGCAAGCCCACTATCGTATCTCACAAACTAATTTAATTTACCTCTTTTTTTTTCCATCAGTAGATCCAAATCAAAATTACATCATGCTAAATGTTGCTTCAACAAAAAAAAATTATTCAATTGCTCATCTAAGCTATCTTGCAAAAGCTGTTTTGCAGAAGGAGGTCCTACATGTGTTTAAAAATGTGCACATTTTGCACAAAATGTGCACCATGAAGCAATGGAAAATGAAGGTTGTCCACACCATAGCATAATCATTTTATTTGGCATAGATGGCAACCTCTACTTGGCAGAAGTGCTGAGATAGGGCAGCAGGTTTAGAGTAGAGGTGCTTCAGCAGAGCTGTTTGTAGAAATCTTGCCTTCAGCCTGCTTGGTTTAGCTTCCTTCTCATTCGCAAGATTTATTTAATTAATCCAAACCTAACTTTATAAGTTTTCAGCATTGGAAGGCCACAAAGACTGAACTCTATTTAAGTGGCATTTGTGTATTTGCTTCTGGTTTAAGAAAAGGAACACTGGTGCCCTCGAAGGGTGAAATACCTGGAAGCTGCGGCTAGGTGGAGAGTCTGGTGTGTTGCTGTGCCCTGGTCCTGCACCTGATATTTGCTACTCAATGAGATGAAATAACCATATCTGGTCTGCTTGCAGAGAGGAAAATCCTTTCTTTTTTAACCTATTCTGCCTAAACCGACTGACTCAATCTCCAAGATGGCCTGGACCTTGATAAATGCAATAATGGGAAGAGGGATAAAGAAGAGAAAATGCCTGGACAGGTGTCCTGCAAATCATAACTTTTTTTTCCCTTGAAATAGTATCTCAATAGAAGTTTGCCAGTTTGACATACAGACTGAGCTCACTTAAGTAGGCTTAACCTGATAATTTTTGTTTAGTTATCACTATTTTTTGTGCCAGTTTATCTCAGAGTAATATCAGGCTTTTGGAATGAATACAACAACACAATTATTCTGTCAACCTGAGTAAGCTAAGTGCTGATCCATGAGCTAATGACTCAGTTCAGGGCAGGAAGAGTCCTGTGAGACCATGGGAACAGCACTTGGCAATGTTTTCATCCTTCAGGTGCATGGAGTTAATCACTGTCAGAGGATGCAAACTTGTACAACACTGAGACTGCAGACATTCCATTTTCAGGACAACAGAGTACAGTGCAAGAGTTTGACCTTATTGCTGAGCTGAGTATAGAGACAGCTGATAAAAGATATGGGCTTTCATTTCAGCTAATTTTAAGCCCACCTGTTTATTCAGCATCAAAGACAACACCAGTAGGTGAAGTGCAATCCCCTTGCAGAATTTTGTAGAACTAAATTTTTTCCATATTGGAAAGTTTTTTTAACAGTTAACATGCATAATGCATTCCTAGCTTCTTAAAGTATGCTGAATAGTTACCCTCTTACCTTGACAGAGCCTAACTAACTTATATTTGATATCCTAATGTGCCATACTTAGTCCTTCGCTCTACCATCACAGACTGTTCAGTTTAGGATCTTGGTTATGCATGACAAATTCAGCATCTCCTTTAAGCAGATGTGGATTGAAAGAGTTCGCAGAGCTAAATTAACATTTTCTCTTTTTTTGCCTGTGAATAACAATATTTAAGACTGGTATATTTTACCTGGTTTCAGGTATCATGATGAAACTTTTGCACAGCTTCACTGAAGATAAAAGTATTTCAGTGTTGGGCTGTCTCTGTGTCTCAAATAATCCCTCGGTATTGAAATCAAAGTTGATTCCCCTAACACAGGGTAGCGATGATGCTTGCTGATGTTTCTTTTTTGAAGTTGTACCACCAAAGTCTTCTTCATACAGTTGTTTTACCTTCTTGTTTATGCTGAATACAGTTAGAAAAGTTATTCACCAAGTGCTGGCTCACAGCACAAGCCAAGCTTTGAAGGAGAGCACTGTCTGGTCTCAATCAGACACAGACATTTTCCATGAACCTTTGCATGCTTCTGTAGGTTATTAAGTTTCTTCCATCAGAATCACATCATCCATGAGGGACAATATCTATCTAGATGGTGAAATCATTTGTGTCCCTACAGATCTATATTTCTGAGGTGCATGTGCATGAATGAAAATGAAATGCTGCATACATGCATGACTGCATTATTTGAGGCAGGTACTGCTGTACATTTATGAGTTAATCTTAGAAGTGCTGAGCATTTATGAACTCATTGTTGCTGTCTCTCTGTGAAGTTGTTTGTGCTCAACCACTGGCATTAAGAATAGCACTGCCTGGGTCTGGTCCTGGCATTGGAGAACTCTAGTGCTTCGGGTAGTGTGCACTTTCTTTTGTAAGTTATTGAATAGTAGGGTTATAATAGTTAGAGAATCTTTTTCCAGAAAGTTTTATAGGAGATCTTTGGATAGAGAAGCAGTAACGATAGTTACAGTTCCTTATGGTTAGTGCAGGAAAGTCATTACGTTGAATGTCTTTGCATCACGTTGACTTGCTATATTGTGATTCTTTTTTATCCTCAAGAGCATTTTGAAATGCACTTTTTAATATGCTATTTCATAGTTTCTAATACATAAAAAAAAAATTCCAGGCACAATTTCTACTGTCTACAAGACTCCCTCTTTTCCTTTTAACCGGGAGAAATCCCTTGCCTCACTGTTGTCCCAAGTGCTCTATTATAATAGTCATCACCAGTTGCAAATTGAGATAGAGACTGATACTCAGAGGATGAAAGCATACAGCAACCCCCATGACAATAACTAGCTACCAATCAGTAGGAATGTCAGAGAATTGGACTAGATGATCTTTTAAGGACTTTTCCAACCCCTAACATTCTGTGATTCTGTGAATTAACAGATTTATTCAGTGCTTTCAATGACTAAGTTGATATCCAATAATAAGAAAGGCTAGACTAGCAACAATATTTTTTTTGTCCTTTAAATGACTTTTCCTGACTTTTTTCCTTCTCTGTCTCCTCAGAGCTCCAGAACAGCTCGCTCAGAGGAAGACCGAGACTCACTGTGGGATGCCTGGGGCTCATGGAGTGAATGTTCACGCACTTGTGGAGGAGGGGCTTCATATTCACTGAGACGCTGCCTGAGCAGCAAGTAAGTGGGTAAACTTTTTTTGCTGTATTAATTGGGAGAATTCAACCTACTCATACATATCAGACTTTAAGAAATAATCAGTAGAGGTCTTGCAGGACACAAATTTCCAAGTCAGCATCAAAACATTAATGTGGTGTGGTTTTTGATTCAGGCAAGCAACCAACAGACTTGACAAGGCAACATCATTTTAAAATATAGTGAGAACCTACGGAGATACAAAAGTTGTGCCTGGACTGCTTGCAAGGCTGCCAGCTACTGGAAGGTGAAACCTCTCTACACTTTCACCATTTAAGCAGTAAGAATTCATGTGCTCCTACCAGACTACAACTATTTCACTAGGATTAGCACCCCACAGTCTCAGCCAGAAGCATCACATTGGCCCAACATGACATCTTAAGGTGTATAAGAAAGAATTATAATTCTGATGAGGATATCTTAGGAGTTACATTTCAGATAGGAAGTCTTCTGTACTAGCAAACCCTTCCCAACAGGTGGAAGTAGAATGACCCAGTGCAAACATGAAATCTGAGTACCCAGCCAGGCATCTGAAAACGTATTCCTCCCCAGTTACTAGCCTGCAATGGGACATGGACAAGTCATTTGACATCATTTCCACTCTGTAATATATGCAAATTTTACCTGCAAAATATTTCTAGCAAATATTATTTCCATCTACTTCAGGAAAAACAGTTTGCCTGCAGTAAACATGGTATATGTGATAAATATTAACAGATTCCTGAGAAAGGATATGAAAAAAAACTCCAGACCCAAACTTTGTGGCTTACTGCCATCTCTGAAAACTTATATATTGTGGTATAAAAAATGTAATACAATTTTCCATCCTGCATATGTTTCTTTTGTATTTCCTTTAACATACATACGAAATCGATGTTAATAAAACAAACTATGACAATACACTCCAAATTCTTTCCTACAGCTGACATTTTAATATGTGATGCTCTTTAGTAAGGACAAGAAGGAGCAAAAGGCACTGAACTATAAGATCAGAATAGAATATTGTGTATTTTAAATTTCTCTGTGGACAGTTTGGTCTCCTAGTTCCACCAATTATTGAACTGACAATGTTCAAATTCTACTGGAAGAAGAAAAGGTAGGCAAATATGTGTACTGAAACCAGTGGAAAAACAGTACTTTTCTGTTCCATTTCCATGGATAAAATATAATAATTTGGTTTTTAAGCATAGCACCAAATTCTTAGCTCTTGCTAGCTCTGTAGCAAATAGTGGTTCTGCAAATACCTCAAAATCAGGAATCACAGAGGCAGTGACATATTTTCAATCAGTGTATCCTTTTCAGATTTAGGAAAATAAGTGATATTCTATATGTTCCTTTAATGTAAACATGAATCCAGGCTTATCAGGAGATCTGAGGAATCTGAGCAACACAAGGGCTTGATGATTCCATCTCTGCTCCCTCAGCAAGAATTGCCTCAGTAGTTCCTAGAGGGAAAAGTCTTGGATCTCCATGAGTAGTAGTAAGAGTAGTCATAATGCTTTGTGAGTATAAATCACTCCTTCTGGACAGACTCTGCCCATCTGCTTCTCTGATTCTTGTATTATTCGGAATGACCCTGAAGCTACACCAGTGGAACAGAGAATGTACTCATAAATCATACAGTACTTCTTTTTCGTACAATACCTTATTACTGTCCCATCAGTACATAAAGAATTCTTCCTTCCTTAAGAAACCAACTGCAAACTTTGGCCGATTCAGACATGGAAGCCCCTCATTTCCAGGATAGGATGCAGGCATTTCATTAGGTGCACAATTTTGCCAGTCAGTAGCAATAAATCATAAATAGTAAAATTTGACCTGGAATTAGTACAGTATCAAATATGTGATGTTTTTCTGTTTCTCCTAATCTCTGTGAAATTGCTAATTAAATAAAGGGTTTAAATTATTAATATTTATAAGGAGCATGCATTTCAAATCACTTAGAAAAGAGGAAGCAGGGGAAAGAAAATGCATCCAGACTTTGAATGTTTGGAAATAGGCCTGTGCACATGAGCATTTCAAACGTGGCAAGGCTAGAACAAAACGTCCACCTCTCTGAGACAATTTCTTGGTTGGTACAGTTTATCTCATGTATTTGCTGTGTAGCATTTCATGGAAGCAGGAAGGAAGATAAGAGATACTTCTGGCAATACATTTAGATGTTTTGGAACAAATTAATCCTAAATGTTTGTTATCCTAGGAGGAATGTTCACAATGCCTTATGTCTCTTAGTTCTGTATGAGGTTACTTTCAGAGCAATACATGAAAGAGAGAGCCCAGTGCATCTACTTTGAAGAAATGAAAAGCCCATTCCTAAGTACTATTAGTATATGCAGCTAAATAAAGGAAACTGGTTTTGTTTCCAGCTTTTGTTTGCCAAAGTTATGTTAGTGCTTGTGGTGTTTGTTTTGGGAACATGTTTTGCATTAGGCCTTTGCAGCTGTGATGAAAGAATGGAAAGGGTTAGTAAAAAAATCTATTTTTTAATGTTTTAGATGGCAAACATTTCAGGGTAGGGGCTGTGTAACACTACATTTCATTAGAACAACTGTTTCTGATTATGCTAAGGACATTTAGCATGACAGTGATATAAATAAACATCTCAGTCGTACAAGCAGACAGGAGTTGTCAGCCCAAGTCAGCCATGTGTCCTGGTATCCTGCTCTGACAGCAAGCAGCATTGGGTCACTCCAGTGGCAGAATAAGCCCCAGGAAAATAGCATTTTGCTAAGTAATAGTTAAATACTGGGCCAAACCTCAAAACATGACACTTCATGCTCTTTGTTGGCATTAACTTTTTATGACTACAGATATTCTTGTTATTTACAGAAAAGGACAGACCCCTTTAAACGTTACTCCTCTCACTTGAAAGTGAACTTCCCAGCCTAATTATGTATCGGGTGAAGAAGTTTTTACTTTTATCAGTCCAGAATATTTTGATCTTCAGTTTCAAGTCTGTTTTTTGGGTTTTTTTGATACACAGTTCAGGAAAGAGAAACTCCTCATCTGTCTCCTCTCTATCATGTACTGTCATGCAGCACTGCTGCTCAAAAACCTTTTGGAGAGGAGAACCACAGATTACTCCCATTTTTCATGACAGACAAGCTAACAACTACTGGGCTTCTGCAGAGAAGCTCTTGATTACTTTGGCTACAGGGATGCTGGAAACACACAGGTAGAGCAGGTGGAGAGACACGGGTCTCTGCCCTTTTCCTCTGAGTCTAACTATTATTTGTTGCAATTTGTCTATTGCACAGCACAGCTGGAGTTTGTCATCCAGCATATTGATTGATTGTACTCACACACCTTCAATCCAGGTATTAGTGTGTATTTTGATTGAAGCACACACAGATCAATAAATGGCTGAAATTCATGTACATTTATTTAATTTCCTTGTATCAGAATACATTTTCAAGTCATAAAAGAAATTATAAATTCTCTTACACCAAGTTCATCCATCCTGGTCCTAAATTTTTTTCTGTGTGTTCTTGAGTTGTACATTACATATTGACAAAGACTGCAACAATATGAATAGTGTTTTACTGATTTTAGGCTTGGCAGGAAGATAATTGTGATGTTTTTCCTGTCATCTTCCAAATTTGTCATTTACTTCACCTTCTAGTGAAGTAAGGTTGTAGGTAGCAGAAGAGCAGGATGTCCTAGATTTTAGCAGATAACAGATAATAGTCTTTTTTTCAGTACCTGTTAGTCTTGCTGCTGTTTCCAGCAGACTGCTAAGCTTGTTAGGGGTTCCATGGATACTGAATCTAGGTTGAGGTCGAACTCTGAGATCATTGTTATTACCTTTGGGAAATCATCTGTAAACTGCTCAAAATAGTGGAGGTTTTCCACCATTAGATGAGGGATGTATGTTTAGTAGTATTTTCCTTGCAAGTTTCCCTCAGTAATCAAAGTGATAGTGATTTTAAAAACAATAACAACACAAAACAAACAAAACAAAAAAAGCATGGAAGACCCCTGAGAGAATCACAATCCACCTTTGTTCAGATGCCTCATACTGGCCCTGTTACTTGCTGGCTTCCCATTTTCAATAGCCCCATTCTTTCCTTCAGCTGATGGCTGCCTTTGATAACGCAAGTGAACCACCAGTATGAAATAACTTTTCCAGCAACCTCGCTTGTTAAATTAACTGAAGTAAATGACTCACCGCTTTGGTTGTTCAGCCCACTGCCATTGCATTCTGTGGGATGAAAACAGCACATCTGCACAATGACTTCCAATTTTATTGCAGTTTGACTTGGTTGATGAGTAAAATAACCTTGGGAGGTTAGGTTTAATAAACTATCTATGTTAATTAACATTGGTTCAATTTTATGGTGTAGCATTTTTCATAAGACAGAAGCAGCCCAATATAAACTGGTTTTATTTAATTAAGCAGTAGTATTTTCTGATTTTGATCACACATATTATCAGTTTACAAATTAAGCATCAAATGGTTTGTTGCCCTTCAGGTGATACATGTGATTCATGTCAGTTTAAAGTTAAGTAATAAAATAGGAATCCATTAAAATGACTCAGACTAGCCATGAAAATGGAGTACATCAAATACTACATATTTAAAAAATACTACAGTCACATTTGTCTGTCTCCGGGGCCTAGATTACAGGAGAATCTGAAGTTTTTCACATCTGACATTGATAAAAGATCATTTAAACCTTCTGAGTGAAAATTATAGTGGAACAGTTATTCTGTTTTTTGATTGTTTCATTATCAAATAGAAGCTAACATAAATTACTGCAATGGTATAAGTCCACTCTAACCCTGGCACTATTAAATAAAGCAAATTACGCCAGTTTATGAAATGTTCCTATGCCAATCAGAATGATTGTTTTAAATACTGGGGGGGGGGTTATGACTTCTAGGATAAGCTCTTTGCTTTCTTAAGGCTTGTAGAACAGAGAGCAAAACATTTTTGCACAAAGGCTGTCGTAATTGCTGCATACATCCACAAATCAAATAGTGTTCTCGTAAAGTATACTATTGTCACTCAGTGGAAGTATAGGCAATGTCATAAAATTCTTAGGTCATCTGTGCTGCCAAATGATTCTGGAGGATGCTTCTTATTGCTCTGATCAAAACTATATCTGTGTGCTAGCTTAGTGTATTACTTTCTGCAGATGACATTCAGAATACCTCAATAGTGGGCTTGCATAACCGTAGCTGGTTTACAACCTCCATGCTATACTGGATGACTTTAAACATTTCAAAGAAATTTTGCATATATTTAGTTTGTAGATGTTTCTGGTTAAAGGTGTGCTATCTAGCAGAATTTTAAAAAGGATCTTTTTATTCTGTTTATTCTGGGATTAGTCAGAACTGTAATTATGAGAACATCTCCTGCTTTCGTTTGATGGATAGGCACTTCCATTCCTAATTTCCAGTTTTTGCACCTCAGTGAAGTAGCAAAGAATTCATAAAATGCTGTCCTAGTGTTCTTTTCCCATGTAGTCGACTGCTAGTGTTCCACCGGGGTGTTATATGTTGGTTTTTTGGGTGAGAAACTGATATTGGTTTAGAATGAATGGTAGTCAGCACTACAAATGGATATGGTCTCCATAAATCTGTCTGTCTGTTGAGAAGTAGCCTACCTGACAAAAATGTATGTGAAGCTTTCACTTGCGTGATACACTGTTCGTAAGTCTAGGTTCACTGGAAGAGCTCGTGTATACTCATAATTCTTTCAATAAATCTGTTTTGGGATTTAAATGAAAAATAATTAAGTTAACCAGGCTCTTGCATGATACGGAGTTTTTGTAAGCCTCGCTACCTACAATAAATAAGTTAAGATGTGATTCTCTAAAGCCCCAAGCATTAGGTTGTACACAAGAAAGCATGAGCGTTTTAGCGAAGCTGGGCTAACACGTGTGATTCAGACCCAGTTCAAACTTCCTCAAGCCACAGTGAACTTGGATTCCTGTGTAGCACATGTGTCTTTTAAAAAAACAGCTGCAAAACTTGGATCAAGATCCGAGCTCGGGCATGTGCAGATATGGAGTGTTAGTGCTTTTGGGCCTGCAGGATGCTCTACATGCTATCTTTGTGACACAGTAGGCCAGGTTAGATTTAGTATTGTATTTTCTTTACACTTGGACTGTGAAGAGACCTCTTGACGTTTTGCTGAAAGGCGCTTTTTTGATTCTTGCCTTTTTTTCTTCCTTTCTTGGCTAGTAAGTAAGTGAAAAATATTTGCAACTGTAGTGGCTTTCTCTGTAGTTGTAATATGTGTTGTATATGGAAATCTAAAGCCAAAGACAGTTTGAAAAGTATTTTCAAGAAAATAAAAAATACTGAATTGATAAACAAATCTGAGAAACTAAATACAAGAAAATAAACTGTAGTCTGAAAGAACTGTGACAATTGTTTTCCTTTATTTTTCTCAAATTTGATTTTGGTTACTTTAATAGGACTATCCAGTTATATTTTACTGAGAGTTTAGGGAGTGTCATTTAATGCCATCTGTTGCTTGGAAAAAAACGTTCAACAGTTCTGAATAGTGGAAAGAAAAAATTGAAAGTGAAAATTGGAATAAATTCTATTCTATTCAGCAATTTATACAGCAAAAATCCAAGATCTGCCTTACTTTTGAGTAAATATAATGCCAATCTTAAAATCGAAGGATAGCAGAAGCTACCCAGAGTAAGAACTGTATGTTCCCTACAAAATTCTCAAATCTGAACTGTACCCCTCATCAAACTTCCAGAATTTAAAATGAAATTCTGATATAAGACTAATCCTTTAGAAGGAAAGTCTCATTTCTGTGAGACCAATAGATATATTAGCTCTCTCTGGACTCTGAGCTGTTTTGGCTAGGCTGCTAGAAATAACCAACCTCGTGTATCAGTAGCTGAGCTTTACGTTACTTTGGTTATTTTTTGCAGTATAGCCTACAATATAAACAAAACTTGAGAAGATACTGGATGGCATTCTGTAGGGAGTATTCAACATAACTTCAGCAAATATCAGGTAGCCAGAAAAAAAGTAGTTGCTTTCTGCTAATATGATCGTTAAGGGGACTTAAGTCTTTGAGAAACACTATTTACTTCTCCTTCAAATTCCTAAACAGTCAGTCAGGTTTTGGTTCAGGCTAAATACTAAATAAAGGCATTTTTTCCTTTTTTTCCTAACACCATCTCTTTTGTATAATGTAGTCATCTTCCATAAGGTTGGCATTATATTTACTCAAAAGTAAGGTAGCTATATTCCTTTTTTTTTTTCATTCTAGTGAATTTCCTTTAGATATACGGCAATGTGTCACAGAGTAAAACCAGTGTGATGGTTTTTATGTTAGTTCCATACTCATCCCCTTTGCAATGTATGGATCAATGTTTATTTAATCATAGAATCATCAAATGGTTTGGATGGGAAAGGACCATTAAAGATCATCTAGTTAAACCACCCTGCCACGTCCATGGACAGGGATACCTTCCACTAGATCAGGTTACTCAAAACTCCATCCAACCTGACCTTGCACACTTCCTGTGACGAGGCACCCACAACTTCTCCGGGCAATCTGTTCGTGTCTCACCACATATGTTGCAAAAAAAGTTCTTTGTTATTTCCAGACTTTTAGCTTAAAATCATTGCCCCTTGTCCTGTCAGCATAGGGTTTGGTAAAAAAAGTCCCTTTCTGTCTTTCATATAAGTTCCCTTTATATATAGAAAGCTGCTGTAAGAACCCCTGGAGCCTTGTTTGTTTTTTTTCCAGGCCAAACACAGATTCACGGAATCACAGAATCCCTCAAGTTGGAATGGGATGCTGGAAGGGACCCAGAAGGCTCATTGAGTCCAACTCCCTGCTCCTTGCAGAACTCCCTAAAAATTAACCAGATGATTCCAGATCACGAAAAGCATTATCCAGATGCTCCTTGAACTCTGACAGGCTTAGTGCTGTAACCACTCCCCTGGGGAGCCTGTTTCACTGACTGACTAGGCTCTCAGGGAAGAAGCTTTTTCTGATGTCCAAGCTGAACTTCCCCTGATGCAGCCTCATTTCATTTCCTTGTGTCCTGTCACTGGTCACCAGAGAGAGGACACCAGCACGTTTCTCTCTCCTGCCTCTCATGAGGCAGTTGTGGACTGGAATGAGGTCTCCCCTCAGCATTATCTCCCAACCTGAACAATGCAAGTGACTACAGCCTCTCCTCATAAGTCTTACACCTTTGAAGTCTTTTACCATCTTTGTTGCTCTCCTCTGCACACACTATAGCAGTCTGATGTCCTTCTCATACTGAGGCACCCAAAACTGCACATAGTACTCAAGGTGAGGCCACAGCAGTGCAGTGTGGAGTGGGACAGTCACTCCCTCAACCAGCCAGCGATGCTGTGTCTGATGCACCCCAGGGCACAGTTGGCCTTTATGGCTGCCAGGAAATGCTGTTTTCTCTTACTAAACTTGCCAGAAACCCAAGCCTCCATATCTCTTTCCATGAGGCTGCTCTTCCACTTCTTGTCCCTCGGTTTGTGTGTCTAAGCAGATGCAGAATCCTGCACTTGCTCTTGATAAATTTCATGTGGCTGGTGACTGCCCAGATCTCCAGTCTATCCATATGTCTCTGCAAGGAGTCTCTACCCTCAAGGGAGCCTGCAATTACTCCTAGTTTAGTATCATTAGCAAATTTACTTAAAGTACATTTGAGTTCTGCATCCAGATGATTTATACAACCATTCCAGTACACAGACCTTAAAATTGAGTGCTGAGGAATTCCACTGGTGGCTGCCCACCAGTAACAACTGGTGTGCCCTCATTTACTATAACTGAACTTGGCTGGGATATGTCTAGCTGTGTGCTGGAAATTTTGTCCAGAAAGTTACTGTAAGAGATAGTATGAAAAGCTTTGATTAAATAAATAATAAATAAATAAATAGTAAACCCAAACACATCTACTGGCTTTCCTTGGTCAGTTAGATGTATCACCTTGTCATAAAAGGAAATTAAATTAGTTAAACAGGACATTCCTGTTCACTTTCCCCTCATGAACCCGTCTTCAATCCCAACTGTCTCAGTCTTTTTTCATACGAGAGATATTCCAGGTTTCTGAAGATTTTTGTGGTCCTCTGGATCTGCTCTGACAGGTCAATGTCTGTCTTTTACTGGAGGCTCAGAGCTGGACACAGAGCTGCAGTCAGGGTTTCACCAGAGTGGAGCGGAGGGGGAGAATCCCCCTTTCATTGACCTGCTGGCCACCCTTCTTTTGTTGTAGCCTAGGATGAAATTGGCATTCAGAACTGCAGGTACAGGTTGTTGGCTCGTATCTAATTTTTCATCTGCCAGTAAACTCCAAGTTCTCCTCTGCAGAGCTGCTTTCAGTCAATTCATTACTCAGTCTGTATTGATATTGGGAATTGCTCTGACTCAGGTGCAGGACCTTGCACTTGGGCTTGTTGAACTTCATTGAGTTTCATATGGGCCCATTCATACTAAGTATGACACATATAACAAAATTATTGGTTCCCTAATAACAAGATTGTGTAAAACATTATTTATGCAGAAAGTAGGTCTTTGGTGGCCACAGATCAGTACCCATGTTTTTATTTACCCAGACAGTTTCCCACATGTAGTGACTCAGGTTGTTATTTTGCCTTCTGCTTGTTTATTTTTTTACTCCTGCAGTGTACTGGGTTCAGCTGGGATAGAGTTAATTTTCAGTGAAGAGTTGAGCTAGCTGGAATAACTAGTCACTAGCCAAAGGGATATTCGATATCATCGTGATGTCATGCTCGGGGTATATAGAGATGGCTGGTCGGGGTGAGGGTCTCTCTCTCTCTGGTTCTCGGTCCAGGCATGTCACTGGGTTGCGGGTGGTGAGATCCGCGTTACATGTTACTCGCATTATTTCTGGTTAAAACGTTACTGTTACTTCACTGTTATTGTTATCGTTATCATTTATGTTCACCATTAAAACAAACTGTTTGTATCTCAACCCCACGAGCCTCTGCCTACTGCTCTCTCTGGGCTCTTCCTCTCACTCCTGGCAGGGGTGAGCGAGTGAGTGAGTGACCACGTGGTTCTTTGTCTCTCCCAGCCGGTCACTCGGCTTTAACCACGACATGCAGAAAAAATATTCATCAGATCTGTAACTAAATTTGCCAGAGAATGTTGGCTTGTCTATCCCTACCCACTTTTCTTGTCTCAAACTATTCCTACATTTCTAGTATTTCATTATTTTTGACAAAGTGCTGAAGTCTGTAATAGAGAGTCTCCTAAGCATAAAGAGTGAAAGATTTTTACAGTTGCAACACTAAGCTGCATGGCAAAACATACCAGTGCATCTGCACAACACATTGTGACAACCAAGGTCCTTATTAACAGAAGAATATGGAAAAATATTTGCACATATTTTCAATTTATTGTCAATTAAGTGATTTGAACATGAAGCTGGGCAGACCTGACCAGATAGTTTGAAAAAGTGAACTCATAAATAAGTGCCATCCCATTGCATCTTCCTTTCTCATACCAATTTGGTGTCCATGGCATTCTGCCATGTTTCCATTATGGGAAAAAGCTTATGCTGCAAGAATAAACAAGACTATTCTTTCCCCAGAGAAGGACAAACAGAGAAATTGCATTGAGGATAAGAGCGGGTCTCCCACAGCATCCTCATAGGTAAACTGAGGAAGTGTGATCTGGATGACCAAGTAGTGAGGTGGGTCGCTAATTGGTTGAAGGGAAGAAGACAGAAAGTTCTAGTCAATGGGGCAGAGCCTAGTTGGAGGCCTGTGTCTAGTGGGGTCCCTCAGGGGTCAATGCTGGGGCCAGTGCTGTTCAATATATTCATCAATGACCTGGACGAGGGATTAGAGAGCACTGTCAGCAAGTTTGCTGATGACACAAAGCTGGGAGGAGTGGCTGACACACCAGAAGGCTGTGCTGCCAGAGAGACTTGGACAGTCTGGAGAGTTGGGTGGGGAGAAATGTTATGAAATACAACAAAGGCAAGTGTAAAATTTTGCACCTGGGAAAGAATAACCCCATGTGCCAGTACAGGTTGGGGACTAACCTGCTGGAGAGCAGCGTAGGAGAAAGAGACCTGGAGGTTCTGGGGGACAGCAGGATGACCATGAGCCAGCAATGTACCCTGGTAGCCAAGAAGGCCAATGGCATCCTGGGGTGTATTAGAAGGGGAGTAGCTAGTAGGTCAAGAGAGGTCCTCCTGCCCCTCTACTCTGCCCTGGTGAGGCCACATCTGGAATATTTTGTCCAGTTTTGAGACCCTCAGCTCAAGAGAGACAGGAAACTGCTTGAGAGAGTCCAGCACAGAGCCACAAAGATGATGGAGTGGAGCATCTCACTTATGAGGAAAGGCTGAAGGAGCTGGGTCTTGAGCTTGGAGAAGAGCAGGCTGAGGGGTGACCTCATTCATGTTTATAAATATGTCAAGGGGTAGTGTCAGGAGGACGGTGCCAGGCTCTTTTCAGTGATGTCCAGTGACAGGACAAGGGGCAATGGGTACAAGCTGGAATATATGAGGTTACACAAAAACATTAGAAAAAACTTTTTCACTGTGAGGGTGACAGAGCAGTGGCACAGGCTACCCAGGTAGGTTGTGGAGTCTCCTTCTCTAGAGACATTCAAAATCAGCCTGGACGCATTCCTGTGTGACCTGCTATAGGTGATCCTGCTCTGGCAGGGGGGTTGGACTAGGTGATCTTTCGAGGTCGATTCCAACCCCTGACATTCTGTGATTCTGTGATTCTGTGATAACCCTGTGCAACTTTTGGGAAAGAGGGAAGACTGACAGAGTGAGGAAAGAAGGACACAAGGTGGTGTTATAATGTGTGCAGCACCATCTCATGCCTGCTGGCACCAGGGAAACGGCAGGACTTCCGCAGCCTGCCTAGGATCTCATGGGAGGAGAGAGGCCCTGGGTGTATTTTTCTCAAGGGTAGTGCCAAAAGCAGAATTTGTCCCAGAGGAGTGATTATCAAGGGATGTGAAACTAAAGGAGAGTGAAAATTGTCCAACATTACATCAAGTTTCGAACCACCAAAGTGAACAATTGCACCAAAATTCACACCCACAAAAATAACCCGCCTATGGCTCATAGTTGCTTGCTTATGTGAATACTTGTTTTTTAAGAAAAGCATTTCAGACTTTGATGACTGCTGAGAGTGGCAGGAGTTGATGAGGTCCTGCTCTGCAAAGCTCTTTCATCATTTTTGGTAATTACATATAAAGACAACTTTTGCGTGGGGTTGCTATTCTTTCTGGCATGGATTGTTACAAGGATTCTAACTCCAGCTAAGCACAAATACAAATCTACTCTAGACCTTTGAGGGAGGAGACTTGAACTAAGTCCCTCTGCAAACTGGAGCCTGGAGAAATAAATACCAGGGGTTTGGGTTGTTTACATTAGGAGAAGTGAATATTTTAATATATTAAAAGTTGTTAACCTCTTTCAGAAACTTTACTGGAAACAAGTGTCTGGGTTTGAAAAGTGAAACATGATTCCCAATAGCTTGCTTTTCTTTCATATTCACATGATAATAATTGCCTGTCAAGCCAAACCATCAGCTACCTTTTTCCTCTGCAAAATCCCCTGCAGTGTAACATAACAGAGGGGGCTAGAAGTACTTCTTACTGCTCCCACACTTTGCGTAGTCTCCAAGATGAACTTTCCATTTTGGGTGACTTCTGACTTTTCCGAGTGGCTGTGGGTACTCCTTGTTTCATACCCTGCAGAGGTCAGAGGATGTGTGGTGACAGTATTTCATAACATTGGCTCACTAATCCGCTGTCATCATTCCTTGCATGTTAAATGTTCTGTGCTGTGGCATTCTGCAAACATCCACACTGAGCTATGGGACCCACACCATTAATTCAAACTCGGTGTACCAAAGATAATCTACTCTGGCCTGATGTCGTGCAAGATGCTGTGTATTCTACTCCAGTTAAGTTCAATACATGGTTTCAGCTTCCTTATTTTAAGCATAGACAGGGTCAGAAACAGAATTTACTTCTAAATATCAAAATTTATGCCCCTGAAAAGCAGGTGTTTAATTGTTTTTCAGTCTTTTTAACCATATATTATTTTTTCCTTTTATCAATTCTATGATTTTGAATCCAAAAGTAGATACATGAGTCTAAGGAAATCTGGAATACTGTCCCGAAGCAGCAGATGTCTGAAGCACAAACTACTCTACAAATCTATTGTGAAAATATATCAGCCCAGGCTGACAGCAGTGTGCCTGCTTTTGGTTGATGGGTGATAACTGGGAAACTAATGAGCTTGAACAACAAAACCACAAAGTCTGGTTTTGGAGGGGGGACAAGGGTAGTTTTGCAAGGGTAGTTCCTAGTATTCATGAATCACCACAGCTCTAGCTGCATCCAGGATTGCACATTTTTTTCTGAACAACCCAGACCATTAGCCAAAGGAGAGAAATTGGAAGAAAAGTCTGAACAGCTCTGTAGCATATAACTAACAAAAGTACTTATTCTTTTCCCTAATGCAAAGAATAAGTGAAAAGTAAGTGGTGGGGTTTTCTTTCATTTTGAAACAGACAGTACGAAGAAGCTGTGAATAGAATAAGAGACTGTGAGGCAGCTGCCTGAAAGGAAGTTTAAATTTCCCTGACAGTTCAATGTTTCTGAGGTTAATACATCAGAGTAATGGAAATTGTGATAACACCAGAGATGTGAAGCAGAGATGTCTGTGTGAAGCAGAGATGTTTGATGGGGTTTATGGCATTTCTGAGAGACAGATGGGTCATGTATCATGCTTGCTCAGCAAGCTATTCAGTGTGGACTACATGTCCTGCAATAGGACTGCCCACATGCTACGTAATATACTCTTTTCTTTGCCATCTATCAGTGTAAATGAAGTGGATGAGTAAACAGGTTTAGACTGCACCACAGTATCTCTACCACTTGTCTCTACTGCTCGGAAAAGACTGGGATAGTGGCGAGGTTGCTTGGGTATTTTTCAGGTTTTGAGTTCACAGTGTATTGTGAATATAATTTTTATTATTGTACAGCTAAAACAGTTTTTTCTAGTGCTAGATACTCTGTGCACAATTTTTTCTTTGGTGCATGCTTATAATGATCAAAATTTAAATGAATTAATAGCATTATAAAAGCATTGATTTAGTTGTGTTTCTGTTACGCTTTTTAATAGCATTTTTTGTATGCCAAACGTCACATAACAAAATATGTTATCCTTTGGCTTACATTTCTTTTGAAAAAGAGATAGGGATTATTTGCTTATTTATCTTCTCTTGTGATCTTCTACACCACTGTGGTATGTTTACAGAGTGTGGTTTGCCCTGATTTTGTATTCACGTAGGTATAAATGACTACTGGAGGAATTTCTCAGTTAAGTCCTGTGGGTAAAGGTGGGAGGAAGGATGACTTCAATAATTTAAAGGAAGTCTGTTCAGTATATTTCAGAGTTAAGTCAATATGGAAAAAGCTTTTCTGGGTTGTTTTGTTTTTTTTTTTTTAAATAAGGAAAAGAGAACTACACAAATGCATGAAGATTCTGTCCTTTCTCTTGGATAGTTCAAAATGGTTTGGATTTAAAAGTTCAGTCTTGGCAGGCATTTAGTCCACAAGGAATGTGTACTTGTCAAATTTTGGCCAAAAGGAAAGGAAAAGAAAAAAAACCCACAAAGTTGTGAATTTAAGAAATTAAAAATGTAAGGAATTCTATTCTTTTGAAGGATCATTTTTAAAAGCCAAACCCTGCACTCTGATTTATACTGAGGACCTCCACAGAGCATGCTGTCCGAACTCACAAAATACATGAAATTTCACCTAAGGTCAAATACTCGGAATACACACTGCTGAGTGCTAAAAGATATCTGGATGTTGACCTTTCTTCTGGGAGCCCTGCCAGCATCAGGGCTGGTACAGGACTGCTGAGGGGGAGATAGAGGAGAGCCATGGAAAGCGCATGTCAGGGCACGTGCTCTCCTTGACCTCTGGTGAGCCCAGCTGCTCTCGGGATGCTGTTCTGCAGCAGGCATCTGGGAGCAGTGAGGCACTGGCGGATCAGGGGGAGGTTTTATGCGTTCCTTGCCAGCTTGTATCGAATCAGGAAAAATCTCTGTCCTGCTAGGCTGTTATTTAACGCTGCTGCAGGCAGCTTTTCTTCCCCGCAGCGCACAGGTTCCTCGCCAGCAGGCAATGCCTGGCTGCTCAGACTGTGTCAGTGCTAAGGTGTGTGCGTGGACAGACGCAGACCTGTGCCCTCATGAAATCATTGTGAATAGCGTTATTAATGTATTTCAGATGTTAATTTCCAGCTATGTTCTTACTTCAATCTCCAACCTCATTTATAAACTGACGCCACCTTCTAGAAACTCTTTTCTAAAGCAGGGGTAGGAAACTGAGGAGTAGGATTCGTATCTCAGTGCCTATATAGGGACAGAGAGCCCTTTACCTTGGGAAAGAGGGTTGGAAGGGGTTACTGATTAGAGATCTTTGTAGGAAGGATGCTGACACAGCAAATGTTATGTGTCTGCTCTTTATACTCATCTGTTAATAGTTTTGGGTTTGTTTTTAATTTTTGGACACAGGACCTGTGAAGGGCGAAACATCCGGTACAGGACGTGCAGCAATGTGGTAAGTGGAATACAGCTTTGCTGTGGTACCAATCATCACATGCGACAGTCACGTTCATATAACACACAATAATTTGGTAACATGATAATGAGAATATTGTAGCTATCTAAATTGCCTTCATCCCACAGGACAATGGGCAAACCTTTGTCCATTTCTTGAAAACCTGGAGAGATTATAGCATAGCATGCTGAAACTGTTTGGAAGGGATCGAAGTCATGGCCCTTCTGGACAGAATGTGAGTGGAACATAAGAGTTGCTCTTTACAATCCTCCCAGCAGAATCAAGACCACCCGTCTTCCCAGTATTACTTTGGTAACCAGCTGGTTCACACTGGGCAGTCTGTCAGGCTGGAAGATTAAGCCTTCAAGGATTGAAGACAAGTTAGTAAGACATATATATTTCTGTTCACCTGTGTCCTCCCAGCATTGAAATTCTGTTGTATGTCATACAAAAACAGTGTTAGATACCCTGCATCGGTGTTTTGACCTTTTCAAAAGCTATTGCTTCTTTTTTATATATGGTGAATATAGTTTTCAATGCAATAAAATAAAAAAACTTCAACTTCTGTCCTCACCAAAGTGAAAGTGTGTTTTCACTGGTGAAAATGGAAATAGAAGCTTTTATATGGAAAGTTTTATTGAGTGCCAGGAGTAGTAAAAGCTCTCAGATTACACAAAGAAATGTCAGTTTCACTAGTAAAGATGGAAAATGAAATCTAACATGCACTGGGCCAAGATTTCTCATGTCTGATAGGGACATACTCAGAAACCTTTCAATAGATGCTTTGTCTGAAAGAGTTTAAAAGTTTAAGGTAAAAAAGTGAATTAGTTCCCTCATATTAAGTTTATATGTTCTTCAATAGATCACAGATCATAATGAAAGAAACAGCTTCTGCTTGAGTTGTAGTCTCCCAGGCATTTGTCACACTTACAAAATTTGTTGTAGGTGTATCCTATAGGATCCTGAAATCTCTCATCAGTTCAGACATCTACTTCACTAACTGACAGCAACTAGAGAAGTCAATAAATAGGTCTACTGGCTGATTGACAGTCTAATTTCCATCTCTGAGGCACTTTGGCAATCCCCTGACTGTAGAGAGAATGGGGAGACTGATTTGTGCCATTTGAGTTGCATGCTGTATTTCTGTGGAATATGATGCGAACAGAAAATAAATAGTAATACTTTTAAAGGCTAATTGAGCTAGAATTAGACCCTTTAGTTTTGTTTTGGTTTATGAATGCATGCACATTGTGATAGTCCCCTTGCCCTTGTGTTTGCTTAGAGCAGTGAGACAAACCAGCATCCTGCTCCATCCCATTAGGCTGTTCCTGGATCATCCTGATGAGAGGCTGGGTTTCTACCTGTGTTGCAAGCCTTATTTTGGAATAATTTTGCTTAACTTTCTGAGATAAGGAATAATTTTTTAATGTTATTTTTAGTTTAGGTGCTGTTTTGGAAATGTGCACCTGAGCAGTATTCCTTCAAAATAAAACCTTGTATATTTTTGTCAGGCAATTACTTTTACATACCTTGCACTTGGCAATACTGGCTCCAGACTTTCCAACATAGCATGCAGCTGCAGAACTTACTTAATTATTTCATACCAAATAGTCCAAACTGAAACTTTCAAAGTGTTTTACCAAGCTGAAATCAATGACAGTTTTGCCACTAAATTATGAAGATCCAGGATTGCATTTATGATTTTAACCCCTTTTCTTGGACAGAGTGGCAATCAGTTGTGTTACATTTCTCTTTTTTCCTTAATAAAAAAATCAAACAAGCTTTCATTTGCTTGGTTTGGATAAACTTGCAAAACTACTAATAAATCAAACTGTTCTCAAGAATCTGATTGCATCATACCTTCAACCAGGACATCCAAATATGGCTTTGTGTCGTAAGGAAATTACTTAGCTGTATTAATTTCACAGACATTTGATTTCAGGGGAAAGTATTTTCTATTTGTGAAGTATGCTGAGTCTTTGATTCAGATGTTACAGCCTCCCACTTTCCATCTTTACTAATCTGAGACACTGTGTACCAGTATTCACAACATCAGTCATTACAAGGGCACTGCCACCATCATCAGCATCAGAACTTGTGGTGGGATCCTGCCACAGCCAAGCTGGTTCTCAGCCCCATGTTTCTGGGGCTAGGTACTATTTTGACATACTCTGTCCAGAACCAGTGAAAAGCTAAACCAATATGGGAACCTCACACATACATCTCTGCACTGAAATTCGTTCTATTACTGAATTGTGTAGCTGTACCACTGAAATACTGTTTGTCTGTTTCAGAATAGTAAAAAAAAAAATACCGTATGATTTCTTTTAAAGAAGTTCGCTGTCTTTGCCTCCAAAATCCATATACACAAATTGGGTCTTGGAAACAATTCATTAAGGCCATGGCTTGTCATGAAATTCTGCCCAGGAAAAGGCACATAATTTTGTGTGTATTTTTGTTACCTCAAACTTTGCCTTTTAAGATTTCATCCGCAAAAGAGTGAAAAATGAGGATGGAACTTCCAGGCTCAGTGAGACCTACTGTGTTAGGAGATAGTCTGTTGTTTTAAATGAAAATGAGAGAAAATCTCCCCATTCCGGTCCTGTAAAGGAGGCTAGCTATCAGGCGCTGTGGAAAATTTCTTACAGATTCTTGTGGAAATCCGCGAGTTCTGAAATGTAAGCTTTCATTACCATTAGTTTGTGCATAACTTGAGGACTGATGTTATTATTCATAAAATAACGATTCCTTTTTATTTTCCGAAAACTGTTTCTGTGAACTGAATGTTTTTGTTTATATGACCGTTCTCTTACAGGAAAGGACCGGTAGTCACATATACTAAAAGTAAACTATTTCAAAAGTGAAATTGAAGAATGGGACAATACTTCTCAGAGTCTGGCAATGAACACGTTTTCATAGGGACTATCATTTGCAAGATTTTGCTACAGCTGGTTTTAATTTATCCTGAAATTAAGTTACAGGAGAAAAAAAAAAAGAATGAGATAAAGAAAAAGAGAGCCGAGGGGAGAGAGTGGAGCATCTGTTTCTTCAGGGACCTGTATTATTTGAGGGATACTGAACCATTTTGTATATTATGGACTGCTGTCTATATAGCTTCTGAGCAGTCCTTAAAAAAACAACTCCCACCAAGTATGTTCACCACTTGCATTGCCTGGTGTTGATCCGAAACTGGAAAGATTAAGGGTATGAGACCACATGTGTAAATAGTAAAAGAAGGAATGAGGGAATCTGAAGATGATTTAGGGTTGAATTGCAGCTGCTTTTTTCTTCTTACTATTCATATTGACTCCAAGTATGTTTCCAGTCATTTTAGAATATAATCATGGCAGGGGGAGAGAGGGAGTAACTTGTTTTTCTTTAGAAGATTACTCTGAATGCAATGAAAACATGGGGTTTTTTTGTGTCTAGCTGGGTTGTTATACTAAACATTATGTAAAATAAACAAAAATATTTCCAAAATGTCAGTAGGATTTTTTTACTAGTTCTTTTTTATTTTTCAGGCTACCACGGTCTCTGTTGCTTCTTCTAGGCAGAACTCTCTTGCCAGGTTCTCTCCAGTTTTTGTACCAGGCTATCATGCCACCTCATTTGCCCTTTCTCTTTTTCAGCCCTTCTGCTAATATTCTGGTTTTTACTTTCTTTTTTCCTTATTTGCATGAAAATCAGAGAATCATAGAGAATCATAGAATGGCCTAGGCTGGAAGTGACCTTAGAGATCATTTAATCCAACCTCCCTGTCATGGGCAGGGATGCCTCTCAACTAGATCAGGCGACACATGGGGACCGAACGGGGATCAAATGTTCTGAAGGATATTTATTTTAATGTGAATGTCTTCATACCTTCATTCTTCATTGTCAATTATCACATCCTGTTTTGTGAAAGAAAATATTTTTTATTTTGCCTGATATTTTTTTCCTTTTATTACACTGCTTTCTGAGTCAGACTAGGAAAAAAAAAATGGAATGCATGATACAGGCACTTCATTCCCAAAGGACTTTGCATTTCATATTTACTTGCTTATAACTGCAAGCATGATAATAAACACTACATATAAATCTGCTCTTGAAAGTAGACAATGCTGGAAGCAGTAATAGTTAATAGTTCTTTCAACAAGTTTTAATGCGATTCCATTAAACCTAAGATAAAATTTATAGGTGGCATATCCCATTAACCAAGCCACCAAAACTTGTAAACACTACCTGCATCTTTTTTTTTTATATACGTTACTTTCTTCACTTGGCTGAAATACCGCCTGTAATGGCATCCCCCATTTTTTGACCTATATTCAGACAAGCTACTTCCATCCCTGTTTATTATCAGCTCAGTCTGCCATTTTACACACCACCAATACTGCCTGTCTTAGTTTCAATAAAATGTCACAATCTTCTTTCCATGAAGCAAAGCTTGTCCTCTTGGAAAATGTGAGACCTAAGCTCCCACATAAGTGTATAATTCCCAGCACTGGCTTGTGTGCATGAGAAGCATCATCACCAGGTAGAATTTTTCCAGAGCTACAGTAATTATTAACAATATCTAATTTTTCTACACTCTGGTGGCAGAAATGCCATGTGAAGTCTTTTGCAATGAAGCTTCCAAGTTTGCATTTAGCAGTAAAACTAAAAAAAAAAGAAAAAAAATTAAAAATAAAGAAGTATAAACACTACACTTTATCTCCTTACTAACACCAGACTTACTTAATGTCAGACTTACTTAAGAGGAAATTCTTCCAAACAGAGATCTCTTATTGTGACTACAGTCTGTTCTTCAAAATGCTGGATTTTAATAGCTACCATACTATTTCTGAATGTGTGCATTTCAGAACTTCAGTGTGTTGTCTAGAAATTGTTTCTTCACACTTCAGAATAAGGGGGTTTAGTATGTTGCTAATGTTAGCAGCTTTGACTTCTGGATTTGCTGTGTTCTCACCAAGCAGACCTGTGAATCTTTGACTACTGAAACATTGAAAAAAAACCAACCCATTGCTGACATTCTATATAAAAGTATCAGCAGCTGAAATCACTTCCATAACAGTGGCAATTCAGGACTCTGGATGTTTCGTAGATTTAAATTCAATATTTCAGTCAATTATTTTATTCATTTATTTGTTTGTTTGTTTGTTTAAAGAATCTCTTTTTGGTCAGCCAGTGTGGCATCCCTGGTGTTTTTAGGAAAGTATACTTCAATGTTATGTACATGTATTAGTTTTTGGCCTAAATATTTGGAAGTTTTTCAAGCTTAAATACAGTTACTGTATCTAATTAAAAAACTTCACTTTAATATTTGAAAGATATGAAGAAACAAAAAATTTATAATGGTATGAAGAGCTACCTATTGACTTATTTGCCAAAAATGTAAACATACTTTTGTTAAAAAATAGGTATTTTGGGGTCAAAATTTGATTTTATAAATATTTCTAATAACAAATATTCAGGGAGGTTTAGATTTATACTCACTGACTGTTTTAGCCCTCATCTCCACTCCATGTTTCTATAATACAGAGTAGAAGTATCTGATGATATTCTTCCATTTACTCGGTTCATATTACTCCTCTCACACTTCTCTCTGTCAGACATTGCTGTGTCTTAGCATTGTCAGAGAAAGCTATAGTATGAGCCCCCCTCAGTATAAGCAGCTAAGTGTGATCCTAACCTATTTATAAGTTCACAGGAGTAGGATAGTGAAAAATGTGTATGCAAGAAGCTTAATTCAACCAGGGCACTCAAAAAGCTTCAAGGCCAAGCGGAGTTTCCCCTAAATCCCTAGATCTCCTAACTCTCTGTGCTTTTATCTAATGTTCTTACTTAGTCTTGGGCAAGCCCCTGCTTGAGGACCTCAGGCTTTCTTGTCTCAGTAGCGAAATGGGAGCAGCTGAAATGCTGTGCGTACTTCATGGAACTGGTTCAATAATCTGTTCTGTCAGATGTTGCACAGAGTAGTCCAGTTGTTAGCCATTTTTTGCACAGAGGAAAAGCTCCAGGTATAGTAAATCATTCTTGGCATCTGCAAATATACAAGCACACATATTGTAAACTGTTTTAAGGTTCCTCGACTGTTTCCACCTATTGCAGTTTAGATATGATCTTCCACATTTCACCCACTAAGTAAACTTTAAAAAGCCTGACCCTCTTTTGTCCCATGAAATCTGATCTACCTATCACCATCAAGTGACATCTGGGATTCATCTTATCTTTTCCACCAGTTTGTTGATTAATAGAAGTTGTTTTGAATGAGATTCAAACATGGCAAAACTCCATGGACCTCATGAATTACAATAGGGTCAAACAGGAGGTCAAGTTAAAAAAAAAAAAAATTGGATGTGAGGAAGTGAATGAAGCCGTAAAAATATGGCCAGCATTAGATGCTTAGGAGGTGAAGACGAATCTCCGGTGTTTATTTTAAATAGGTTTTTTATATCAAAGGGGTTTCTGATCATCTTTGAAATGATATATGTTTTCATTGCAGTGGAGGAAACCTTGACCTGATAGGATGATTTGAGATTATAGGTGTGCAGCACAGACTCGGTGTTTCAAGAATATCTCATGAGCCTTCCCAAGCTGAAGGTCATAAATCAGCCATCTAGGACTCACAGAGTTAGAGGAGGAACAGTTGTTTCTTATTCACTAGAAATCTTCTTCCCTAAAAAGTCTTAAAGAATAGGAAGCTTGAAGATAAATGGACTTAGACAAGACTTTCAAGTTTATTAGTTCTTTCTGATTCTCCAAGGAGTGCAATGGCAGCAGTTCCTCATGTCTGCAGGGGCCCACAGATAATTTCCAAAAGAAAACAAAACTTCTAAGATTTGAATATAGGACCAAAGCTGGAGTAACCTGAAGCAGGACTGTAGTCCTTTTGCAGCCAGATACCACTGCTGCTCCATGCTCCAAGCCAAACAACAGGCCATGCGGCTGTGGTTAGCAAAATACCTTGCAGAACTACATAGCCCGTGTAAAGATACAGTACCTTGCGTTCACTGCCACACTGACTGGGCCCTGACTGCTGGCTGTGTCAAAATGTGGGCACACCCTTGTCTGTCAGTCTGTTGTGTAGGTAGACATACTACATGCTGTTAGATGGCTTCAGTATCAGACCCTTCGGAGGAGCAAAACATTTACTTCACTCAGGCAAACAAAGCAGTGCTAGCTGGCAGCTGTAGAGGATCCCCTTCCACTAAGCCTCCATGCACATACCAAAAATAGGCCAATTTTTTTTAAAAAGGGGAGAAGACTTTGTGGAGTCAGAGTCTACAGTTTCTCCTGTCCAGGAGCCAGCACTGCAGAAATGAAGCGCAGAAAGACTGCCTGAAAATGGCAAATGCTCTTATCTAAAGTTGTGCAAAGTATTTAGAAGAAAAGAACAGTTAATTGCTTGAACAAATACACCACAAAAACACTGGCTTTGCCTTATGTGTTATCTCGCCAACTAGAATATTCACTTATAGGCTGTGAGTTTATATTTGTCTTTCGTTATACAGTATGATTGCTCAAAGCCTGGCACATAGATGCTCTGATCCACACTGACATATAATACAAACGATAAATAACTTTTTTAGGGGAAAAAAAAAACCACAAACAAAAGCAACAACAAAACCCAAGCAAAAAAAAAGCACCACACGTGGACAAGAGATTAATTAGCAATGCCAAGTTCTGTACAGTTCCTACCTTTTCAATCTCAGTGACCTGTGTCAAATGATGGGTAATATTTGGACTACTGCGTAAGATTATCCATTTTTGCATAAAAACCCATTACTCGGGGTATGCAGGTATTATGTGTGTGGGTGCAAATACATGTGCTTTCTTAACCAGAAGGAAAGCTCACCCTGAGGTAAAGGGATCCTCAAGGCCTTCAATTAGTTTTAGGATACAGGGTTTCAATAGGACAAATGCAGTGGGCCAGACTATGACCCTGTTTCATATCTGTGTGCCAAGATAACTATGCATGTCTGCATTTTTGACTGCCTGAATGTATTCTTTGAATGGCTTCAAGTTTCGCATGAAAACTTTTTTAAACACAAACTCTGCTATTTAAATCCATTGTCTTATTTTGATCATGCTATCAAAGACTGGAAGTGTTTAACATCAGTCCTGGTCACCTGCCGTGTCCTGAAAGCTTGTTATATTGACTGTACATTTTTTCTTGCTTTCATTTAAAAATAAAATCAAACACAACAAACGTACTATTGAATACTGTACAAAGCAGGATTATGAACTCTGTATGTTGTGTGTTTTAGTGGGCCTTTCTAACTTTGTAAAAATAAAGTTGTTGCAAGCCAGGAAGTTTCGAAGGTGGAGCCAAGCTTGAACCAAACAAGAGAGTTGGCTTGGATCTCTGCAACAAGCCTAAGCCAAGCCAGCAGACCTGACCGTATTCATTTATGGACAGAAAAATTCAGAGAAGGGTATGGACCAGCAGATTTTGTGGCAGGAAATAAGGCCACAGTTTTCCTCTTTGCTTGTATCTTCGCTATTTGAAAATAGAGCTAAACCAGATCAAACTGTAACTGTAACAGTCAAACTGTAACTGTCTTGTTCATCCTCTTTTTAAAAGCAGAACATAAAGACCAGCTTTTTTTGAATTACACATCTACAGGAGAATAATGAATTTCCCACATATTTTTCTGCTCTCTTCACTCTGTGCTGCTGTCCAAACTTTGTCCTGCATCAACAGTTTGCCCAGATCACAAAAAGTTTTTCTGCAGATTTTAAAATCAAACTGAAATACTTCCAACATGTAATTTTTAAAAAAATCATCCATAACATGTATATAGAAAAACTGTCTAAGTCATCCAGCAGTAAAATTCTGGTTATGAGCTTGGACTTTCAACTTCCACTTTCAAAAAGGATGAAAAAGCCCTGGATTAATGCTCTTCTATACAATTTTTCTAGAGCAAGATCTAATCCAAATCCTTTCTTTCTCTTATGCCTCAATTCATTTACCCTTTTGTAGCAGGAACACTATTCCTCTGTACCTAGCAGAACTTTTGACCGGAGCTGGCCCCATTACTATTGGGCTGCATCGCACTCAAATATAAAGCAGAACGTAAAATTTACTCTTATAGTACAAAGCAAATTAGCTGAATATCTCTGGCTTAAGGTCATGGCTTGTATGTCTGCGTAGTTCACTGTAAGAAATGTTTAGAGTGATGTGATCCAATATCATTCAACATTCAAACAAAATGAGCATAACCACAAAAGCTATAGTCAATGTGCTTCAAGAGGAAATGTGAAAACCTGATTTTTAAGACAGGGTTTATTTTAGACCTTAACATTCAAAAAATGATCCTTTAATGTCATAAAGCGACATGTAGCCTCCATGCCATTCATACTGAAAACTGTAATAATCTGCCCTATTTAAAGGAAGAAGAAAAGTGTCGGTGAATGAAGGTATAGGAAGGGGTATGAGAAATGGTGTTTATTTAAACCTCAGAAACGATATTTTGCCTCAGTAGCAGCAAGACTTTCCTAGGTGGGAGGATAAGAAGTCGGTGAATAAGGTTGTCATTAATGATGATTGAATTTCTATAAGATGAAGTGTCTCAGGACAAACAGGAAATAGAGGCGTCTTACGAGGATGTTGTCTAGTTATGTGGTTGCATAAACATCAGGCTCCTTCCTTATCAAGTCTATAATAGACATTTATGATTCTCTATTAAAATAAGTTACAGTCCTTAAGCAAAGGGTATAGCAGATACTAATTTCACATGTTATTAGACCAGATATCATTGAGGAGCAGATGCCCATACAGCAGCAAGGTGGAGCACTATGAGACCTTAATAATCTGAGGCAGCCATATTGCCAATGTTTGCTTTATTGTCACAGTTCTTACAATGTTTATTATTTTTTCCTAAAGCTTAGTTCCAGTATTCCTGTAATTACGTGAGAGATTCAGGCTAGTTTAAAAAAACCCCAAAGCATCTATAGCCTTTGTAGTTGCTTGCACAAGGAAACTTGAAATATTATTCTTCAGGATCAAAAACTGGAAAGGAAATAAAAAGAACTCATGTTTATTTTGCCTGAAGTCTCATGATTCTGAAGCTCTTCTTTCTCTCTTGAGAACCTGACTCATGGTTTTCTGTGCTAAATGATGACAAGAAGGCATATGAAGGTCAGAAAATCCTCACGTTCTTGTTAATAAGATATTTTAAGCACTGTGAGTGATCTTTGTTTTTTACATCAGATGTACTGGGTTCAGAGTAGGGTTTATATGTCCCGCAAACCTCTTGAAGGATTAACTAAGGGGCTTTTCAAAGGTCTTCCCAGTAAAATAATGGTGAGTCATTAATTATGCGAATTGTGAGATCTTAGGTTAAATAAATGCAAATATGTATCTTATTTTTATCATTCTTCTTGTCCTACCAACTGATTTAGGTCACTGAGGCAAAAAAAAAAAAAAAAAGCTAGTGAAGAGAGCTTAAATAAACAAACAATTAAATCATGTAATTCCTTTTTTCTTTCTCTTCAAACAAAGAGGAAAATTTGGCTGGAAGAGAGAGGCTGTGCACACACACTTCACATATGTGCACAAGTGGAAAGAGATTCAGCAAAAGCATTTCAGGGCTATGGTTAAGACACGTTCAGTGCATTTCTTACATCCCACGCATGTTTACATATGGTCTTGATGTTCTTTCAATACTGTTGTGGAAAGAAAAAAGAAAGGTGTAATTATCCACTTGAATTATGTGTAGCTGTAGCTGTTTCGATCAGTCTTCTTTGTCTAAACAGAAAAACTCTCTACATCTGGCAGCTATGGAGCACATCTGGCTGCAGGATACTGTGACTGCCTGTCCCAAATAGATCTGCTGACATTTTTCTCTTTCATTTCTGCAGGACTGCCCTCCAGAAGCAGGTGATTTTCGTGCCCAGCAGTGCTCTGCGCACAATGACGTCAAGTACCAAGGACAATTTTATGAGTGGCTTCCCGTTTCTAACGACCCAGACAACCCATGCTCGCTGAAGTGCCAGGCCAGAGGAGCAGCTCTGGTTGTGGAGCTGGCACCAAAGGTTCTGGATGGGACCCGGTGCTACACTGAATCCCTGGACATGTGCATCAGTGGCTTGTGCCAAGTAAGGAGAGAAGCCCTACTCTAACACCTTCTCTCATCAATCCTTCCCTCAGATCTGTCACACGCTCACTCTCTCTCCTTCTCCATACTTACATCATTCTAGGGGATTCATTTGAATCATCTGACTTCTTCTACCCTGTTTGGTAGAAGTGTACAAATTCAAAAGTTGTTTTCTCACTTTATGCTGTATCCTTAAGTTTGGACTCTTTTGAGGAATGCATTCTCACTTTTGGAACTTTTTTTTAAAGTTTGCTGTAGTTGCAGATGTGATTTGAAAACACCATGAGAAAATAACGTTTTAGCTTTTAATTTGGATATACTAAAGTTTTACAAGTGTATGAAATTACATTAGCTCAAAGGTTTACTTCCTATAAGTCACAAACCACATAGCAGCAGGTGAGGTGCTAAATTGGAAAATTTGCCATTGATTTGCTACAGGTGTAAGCAAGCTGCTACCTCTCCTTGGGCTTCAGCTTCCCTGTTTGCTAAAAGTGAGATATGGGAACTTTCTAACCGTTCACTTCAAAGTGCATGGAGGTCTATTGGTTATTCGACCAGTTTATCGGCATCTGAATTTGTTCTTATGTTACCATTGTGCTTTTACTTCTACGTTGCTAGTCTTTTGAATCTATGTCCTGAACTATGATGGAGGATATTTGTGCCATCTCTGTTAAGTACTGGATATACCTGAATCTCAGAAAAAATTGAGTCTAGATTCATGTTGCAGTGCCCAGTCTCCTTCAAATCTATGTAAATTTGATGTGTTGTTGGCTTTCTAGTGTATTTTCAGCCACTTTATGTGCCTTTGGAAGCTTTCCTCCCTGTTTCCTTTCTCTTCAATGTTCTGTTCTGAGCCAGAAGGAGTCCTGCAGTAAATGAAAAAGACTAGGCATTTACTGGGCTAATCGCATTTGTGATCTGAAGAAGGCAATCACCTAGACCTCTTAACTCCTGCTGAGTGCACGTGTATCTCAAAATTCCAGATTGAGACAGACTACTTTCAGTCTTCTTTTGTGTTTTTTAATCTTTAAAAGCTTAGCAGGAGGCACAGAAATCTGGACGGGAAAATGATTCAAAGTATTTTGCCTGTAATGGCCTGGAAATTAGGAGCAGTCCATTCAGGGTCTGTGTTCAGGCTGATTTCCATCTTGATCTAAATATGAGGCATACCTTTCTGAGAAAACCTTCTATTACTAACAGAGATCATAAGCATCCACTACTAAAGCAAGCTCATTTGTATTCTCATGACACTTCTTACTTTTGGAAGGCTGAAGGTGGCTGCACTATTACAACTATGTAGACTGATGTTATTTCTTAACTGTCTCTGTGACTAAGTTTTTTGAAAATACGCAAGTACACTAGCACTAATGTCCCTGAGGAATTTCAGTTAAACCCTTTCCTTGCATAAAGAGGTAGAATAATTTTAAATGCATAAACACAGTGACTTCATGTTTTCCGCGATCTTCGGCATTCAGTTTCTTCAACATTTTCCATATACTTTAAAATTACTGCGTAATTTCTGAGGATGGCCAAAGAAATAATAATATTAAAATGCAAGTGCTCAGGCTGCATTCTTCACAGCGAATACTTTTGTATTTTTGGGGTGTATTAAATTTAAAGGAAGTCCAAGTATTCTTCTCACAGTGCATCTATGCTAGACAGTCATATCCTTATGAAAGTAGAGGTAATGCATTAGAAAGTTCATTACTAAATTTACCTTCATCGTATACTTTAGGACAGCAGCTGCTTTACTATCACAGCAATAACGAATACTACATAAGCAGTCCAGAAAGCTAAATAGTATGAAATCTGCCAGAATTAATAGTGAACCTTCTTTGAAAGTAACATTCTACCATGGCCTTTACAAAGGGTCTTTTAAAAGAATGGGAAACAGGAGTATTACAGAAGAAAAAAGTGAAGCATTCTTGCTCTGTAACATTTGTGTGAGTAAGCTCTCCTCTGTAAGCACAGTGAAAGCATGTCAATCTCAGTGGAGATGAAATATGATCTTATGCAATCACATTAGTAGCTGCAGGCTACCAGTTACCTAAAATGGTTAACACACTCTAAACATAGCAATCACAGGTCTCAGTAGATTGTGAGAGTTTGTAATGATCCTAGCAGTTCAACAAGACTTTCATGGTATGGCTGTGGAACTGTGTGATTTGGGGTAGTGCAGGAGAGAGCTCTAATGACACAAAGCCGTGATTTGTTACAACTGCAGAAAATCCCATCTTCTGAGATTTGTATTCGGTCTAAAGTCCTGAAGATTAAAAAACAGAATTGTATTTGTTAACAGTTTCTTTGCAAGTAGTAATTCCACTGTCTCAGGGATTAAGAGGTCTATTTTCTGAGTTGGTCAGAGAAAAAAATACTGAAAGCAACTTTAAGTTTGACGGGTATTGATCCAGGTATTATTTAACTGGGCCTTTATTACAGAGATATAGACTTTCATGGTATGTTCTGATTAGAACATTAGGTACGATTTTTTTTTACACTCTATTTGGCAAATAAGAAGGAATTGAATGTTGTTTAGCTAGAAAATTTTATAAAACATAGAGATATGTCTATTCAATTACAGTCCGTGCAAGAATCCAGAATTGGTAAAAATGATGTTAAGATCAGTGTATGCTTATGTAGAGATAGTGCATTTTTCCCAGAGGATCAAACAAACGTGTCAGCTCTCTGAACCAGCCACAGGACAGTACACATGAATGTGCCGGTTCAGGAATCTTGCAAGTTGTGTGTGTCTTGTCTCTCCCCATAATACCTGAACATAAATGTATTTGTCTTCTGTGAAGAGATGGACAATATTGTGCTGCTGTTCTGTGTGTAAAACACCTAAGAAATTAGTGGAAATTAATTTCTGAGCACTGTTGTTTTTTTTTTCTTTCTGGAGTTTTAATTTTAGATCCATAGGTGACAGAGATTGAGCAGCACCATTTTTCAAATGAAAAATTCTTTTTGTATTGCCTTTTATTTCTTCCTAGTTGTCTTGTTACTCCTAACCATTTAAAATTCCTTTCTATATGGATATCTATGTTATTTGGGCCCCTTTTTAAAGAAATACAGATTACTTCTTAGATGTAATCGTTGGGTCTTATTTTGAGTTTACCTCAGGCTACAGTATGCTGTACTGGTATAATGCAACTAGCTTGAGCCACCACTTTAAAGTCAATAGAATGATCTTTAAGAGAAATAGAGGTTTAATATTCCGCATTAGGATATGTCTATATGAATAGAATTAATGGGGATCCGGAGCATAACACATTTTAAAAATTCTAGTTTAGCTTTCCTTCTTTTTAAAATAAATTCCTGTACTTTAAATCTTGCAATTTCTGCATACAGCAGTTTGAGTCACAAAGTTGGAGTAACTGGTCTCATTTTGTCAGTGATCCTCCACCGCAGCTGTGAAAATCAGAAGAAATTGTTTATGCTTTGTGGAAGCAGCAGTTCAGAACCACTAGTAACTTCACAGTGAAGTAAAACAAGAGTTTCCTACTCACCTTCACATTTACGGAGGACATAAATTCAAAAAAAAACCCTTCTGTATCCATTATTAATAGTAAAATCTCATTGTTTGTAGTAATGCCTACTTACTATTTTAATTATACATTTCTATGTCAGGAAAAATTACAGTTCTGGGTCATTTAGAATATCTCATACTATGCTTTTATTTGAAAACAAGGTTGCCTGTCTCATCACATTTGGCATCATCACGGCAACAAAAAGATGGAATTGCTGCACTAAGCATGTCTGTTAGGACACTGATTTATCCACTCTGCTTCATGAAACTCATACCTTATGTTTAACCTCTCTGAAAAGGAAACAGCCTGGATCTTTACCGACCAGGTTGGAGCACAGGGTAGAGGTACATGGCCCTTCCTGCTTTGAAAGACCTGTGGTCCAGACACCAACAATCCATGAAACCTATTGGAACTTTCACTAATGAAAACAAATTCTCCTTCCCGTTATCCATTTTTCTTGCCATGGTCAAAAAAATTTTGGATTTATCTCTCTGTTTCTGCTGAGGGGGAAATACTCCATTTTCACATTTGGCTTTTTCTATTTTCCTAATCCCTTTCGCTTGTTCTTCCACAGCCTTCATACTTGGTTCTGTCTCAATTTAATTCTTGTCTTCTGCTTGTGTGAATTCCACAAATGTTCCTTTAGATAGCTCTGGCAACGAAGAATAAGAAAAACAGTCTTTACTTCCTCACATGGGTGGTCAAGGATTATCCAAGGCTTCTTCTATCTCTAGTACTAATCACAAAATCTGCCTATTGCTGTACAACACCAGATCAGGACTTCTTTTTCTGTTCTTAAATACCTGTTACAGTTTTTATTAAATATGTGGCCAGACAGTAAGATGTTGTGCAGTATTTCCAAAAATCAAGTCCCATCAATAACATAGCCAAATCCTCACCTGATGTGAGAATTTCTTCCCTGAAGTCACACTCATGGATGAAAATATCAGATGCATATCAGGGATGTGCTAAACGCCAAGTGGTTTGTTACACAGGCAGGTATATAAAACCTATTGACTCCTTTGAATTTCTCTGAAGAATCGAAATAAAAGAGATATACTTTCAGCTTCTGTTATTTCAACATAAAACCGAAATAATTTTACAGCAATCTCGGACTTCTCTGCTGTTGAAAAACCAACTCTGAGCCTAATTGTATGGGCATTGTTGTCATTATTACTACTACTACTACTATTGTTGTTTTTATTAAGACCATGAAATTATTTCATATATATGATGGAACAACAGAATGAAACACATTTCAGCTCTAATAAGAGGATTAAATCCAAACATAAAAAAGCCAGTAATTTCTAAGAAGACCTTTAAGTAAGGTTGTTACTACAAAAAGGTTGTTCAGGAATGGAAAAAACATTTTTGTTTCTTCTCTCAAAACTGCCCATACCTCTCCAATATATTCGTTCAATTTTACAGGTTTTTGGTTAGAGAGCTGCATCCCAGAAATGCTTATCTTAACATCTACTATTTATGGTAGTATTGAATTATCTTTCCAGATCTACTACCAAATGGTAGTAGGCATAGTTTTTAACTTTTCTAATTTATTGATTCCTAAGAATTATTCCTGTACTGAGCTGCATAGTGAATTCAAGTCAGCTAACAACCAACTTAGTTTCTTTAGTTACCTTTCACTGGCAGTGAAAAATACCTGTAACAAAAATGGTCAGTCTATGGACCCCAGTATACTATGGGCACAGACTAAAATCCATTGATTTTATAAAAAATATTAGAAAATATGATTTAACAAAATGCAGTGACTGGCTATGTCGTATTTATTTTTAAGTCAGTATTGCACAAGAATTGTAGCCAACAAAACTCAAAAAAAACTCCAACAAACTGGATTAAATTTCCAAAGCCATCGTTCATCTCAAACTGAGGCACTTGAAGCACTGGGTTAAAAAAAATTTGCCAGAAGTGTATTGAGGGTACTTTCATACAGCTTATTCCAAATAAAACACATTTATTTCAAACATTAGCATTAAATACTGTTACTTACTATTTTGATGTTACTTATTTGCTGTTGTAAATCTGCGATGGGTGAAGAAGTTGATTGTGAATCAAGATTCCCCAGTTCTAAAAGTATTTCTGATGTAAGGAAAATTCACCTTCTGGATGGTCATATGCTGCTATGTTTGATAGGGTTTGGAGATTTAGTGGGTGAAATACTGTCTTATAAATACAAAAATAGGATAAATGGGCACATCTGTCATTATATAGGAGTTGGAAACTTACACACTTTATCTTTTCCCGTATCCTACTTCGCAGAGTTTTTTGCAAACTTTTCTGCTGTGGGGATATATTTTGTTAAATAGTTTCCCCACAGTATACTTACCATACTATAGTTAGTATAGTTACTAAGTTATCATGTCCTCTATATAAACATACTTAAATGGGCATGTATATATATATACATACACACATGTGTGCTTCTAATTTTTTTCATCAAAGGCAGAGGTAACACTGGCTGTTGCATAATGTCAGAAGAGAAAAATCTGCTCTCCTTAAACTAGGTAACTCTGCTATATTGCCCATCTCTCGTGAATTCAGGATGGACAGTTTCTCTTTATCCATTCCACTCATGAAGTGTTGTTGCACAGATCTTTTACTGCTTTCAAAACACAGAGCTAGTCAGCATAACAGCCTCACTGAACACTGTGTTCAGTGTGTGTTTGGATTGCACTCACTGGCATAGTAAATCTGCTTGATACAGGTAAAATACTGATTTTAAAGAACATCGATTAGGCAGTCACCTCAGCAGGCTCTCAAAGACTCATGAAACTGCCTTAGTCCCTGACTGTCCCTGTGGGATGGGTCTGGGGCACTGCTGCAGGCGTTAGCACCTGTGCCTGTGGCCGTTCCTGGTCATTGCTTAGCTTGGGACTTGAATTCTGTACATGTCCTCCTCAGACCCGTCATGTCAACTTCAGTTTTGAGGAAAAAGAAGGCTGGGACTCTTTCCCACCCAGTCTGAAGCCCCGGAAGAAAACGTCCTGCATTTTTGCACCCTGCAACACTCATTGTTCTAGTATTAGAGACTTTTCACATCCATGCTTGCTAATGGTAACACTGAGGGTCATGTGCTTGTATTGACAACATCCCATTTTTCTGCACTTTAATTTAGCATATTATGTAAGTGTGAAAACTCTGAGAGACAGAAAAAGATTTTTACCTGTGTTGCTGTTTTACATTCACACAGAAGGGCTAAAAGTTCCCGTCGTTTGCCCATCTGATGGTACAGAAATGGATTCTCTACAAACAGGCATCATTCTTTCTACTAGCCCGTATTAATTTTTAGAGGCATTCGATCCCCCATGACAGCTTCCAGTAATGACCTTTTCCTTCTGACAAGACTGAACATGACGAAAGTCAGATTAAAACAAAGGAAAGTATTGGGGGGAAAAAGAGTCTAGCTATTTACATGTTGCTGGGATTTCAGTCTCCTGTACTTCAGCTATTCCTGGCTCCTGTTTGTAGCTGTCTTTTTTTTTTTTTTTCATTTCTGAGCTATAAAACATCAGAAGAAAAATGCAAAAGTTGTAATAATAATTGTATTGTTTACACAAGAGAGTGGCTATTTTTCCTGAGACATGTAGAAACATCGTAAGGGGATCATGTCTAAGTTGTCTTGCAATTTAGCCCAGGCTTTTAGAATGATGGTTATAATGGCTTCTCAGTTCCTGATGTCTGCACCAAACTCCTCCCCATAAACGCTCAGAATGCATCTATTTATTTATTTATTTTAGAGTGTATTGAAACCTAGATTCCTTTTGGGGAGATAATGTTTCAGAAAGTACAGAATTCTTGATTTCTGGTGCTCAGGTTCTTTTGAACTGCATCAGGCTGAAATGAATGCTCATTGAACTGCCTGTCTAACACTCTTGTTGGCCGCTTCAACCCTAATCCTTGATAAGTCTCCATCCTCATCTACCTCATGTTCTGTGGATAATAAATCTTAATTTTGCTTTCACTGTTCTGAGATGAAGGTAATGGCTTTTCTCCAGCAAAACATCTTCCCAGCACACAGAAAGGATTGGGGTGGAGAACCTAATGACTCATTAGTGTAATAGCCAAGTGGTTAAATCACTATCATCAAGCCAAGTAACAACATCTTTGTGGAAGAGAATGGCAAGGAAATGGTGATGTTTATTGTGTGAAGGAATCTGTATTTGCATTATTAGAATTCCACTCCCCTGCCTGGAGCTATCAGTTTTCCACTTTATGGTCCAACAGAGATTGGCACCACTGCAGAGATATTTTGTTCTACTTTTTTTTTCAGCAGAAACAATACCTACTGTTACTCCCAAGCAGACAAACTGTCTACTGCGGGTATGTCTTTGACGAGCGGCACACGGAACACTTCTTTTTACTGAGGTCTTAGCAAAACCAAGAAATTCAAAAGAGCAGTCTGGAGACTCCTAAGAGTTCTGCTACAGTTACCAGCAAGTCATCTGTGTCCAGGTATTTCCTAGCAGACTTGGAAACCTGAAGTGTGCAGAGTGGTGCAGAGGGTTTAATGCTTTGTGAGAATGGCAAGATGTCCACTCTGATTGGGCAGTTTTAAGAGTTCCCACCAAAGCAGATTTGTCATTCTCACTGAAGGTTGTGGCAAGGCTTCCAGTTATTACGAAGATCCAAACATGGGGGCTGCAAGCATTTTAGCTAGTTTTCTCTGTCATCCCCAGTGTTTTCTCATAGATCTTGCATGCATTCCTCTTTACACATGAAGCAGCAGGTTAGAATATCATATAGACTGAACAGTTTCAACAGTGGCTTGGGGACGTGTGGTTTCTTTCAAGTTTTTGAACTGTGGGTAAACTCTGTTCCTTGATAACACAGATTACAGAATCACAGAATTGTCTAGATTAGCAAAGACCTTTAGGACCATCGAGTCCAATCATTAACCTATGTATTGGATCAGGCTGAGGTGGAGTTAATCTTCCCACAGCAGCTCTCTCGGTGCTGTGTTTTTGGAGTGGTAGCTAGAAGGGTGTTAATAGCACCCCAGTGTTTTGGCTACTGCTGAGCAGGGCTCACACAGCACCGAGGTTGTGGTTTTCCAACATTCTCCCAATGGTAGGCTGGGGGTGGGCAACATCTTGGGAGGCGACACAGCCAGGCCAGCTGACCCAGATTGACCAAAGGGGTATTCCATACCATATGACTTCAGCTCAGATATAAAAGTGAGAAGAGGGAAATGGGGGGAGCATTTGCTATCTGTGTTTGTCCTCCAGAGCAACCACTACGTGTACTAGAGCCTTTCTTCCTGGGAAAGTGGACGGACATCACCCGCTGATGAGAAGTAGAGAATAATCTTTATTTGGCTTTGCTTCTGCACTCAGTCTTTGCTTTTGCTATATTAAAGTGCTTTTATCTTAACCCACGGGCCTCTCGCTATATCTTCCCTCTCCCCTGTCCATTTAAAAAAAAAAAAAGGAGAGTGAGAGAGAGACTTTGGTGAGCTCCTGGCCTCCAGTCAGGGCCAAACCACCACAACCTGACACTGACAAGTCCTCTGCTAAACAGTATCCCTAAACACTATGTCTATATTACTCTTAAAAACCTCCAGTGAAGGGGACTCCACCACTGCCCTGGGCAACCCATTCCAATGCCTGATAACCCTTTGAGTAAAGAAATTCTTCCTAATATCCAATCTAAACTTCCCTTGGCACAACTTGAGGCCATTTCCTCTTGTCCTATCACTTGCTACTTGGTTGAACAGACTGATCTCCACCTCACTACAACCACCTGTCAGGTAGTTGTAGAGAGGTACAAGGCCTCCTTTTCCCCAGGCTAAACAACCCGAGTTGTCTCAGCCACCTCTTGTAAGACTTGTGCTCTAGACCCTTCACCAGTTTCGTTGCCCTTCTCCGGACATGCCCTAGTGCCTCAATGTCCTTCTTGTAATGAGAGGCCCAAAACTAAACACAGGATTTGAGGTGTGGCCTCACCAGTGCCGAATACAGAGCACCATCCCTACCCTGGTCCTGCTGGTCACGCTGTTCCTGATACAGGCCAGGATGCTCTTGGCCTTCTTGGCCACCTGAGCACACTGCTGGCTGATATTCACCCGGCTATCAGTGAACACCCCTCAGTCCCTCTCTTCTGAGCACCTTTCCAGCCACTCCTCCTCAAGCTTGCAGTGCTGCTGGGATTGTTATGGCCAGAGGGCAGAACTCTGCATTTGGAGTTATTGAAACTCATACAGTTGGTCTTGGCCCATTGACCTAGTCTATCTAGATCCCTCTGCAAAGCCTCCCCACCCTCAAGCACATTAACATTTCCCCCAAGCTTGGTGTCATCTGCAGACTTACTGAGGGTGTACTCTATCCCATGATCCAGATCAGTGATAAAGATGTTAAACAGAAATGGCCCCAGTACTGAGCTTTGGGGAACACTGCTGGTGACTTGTCACCTGCTGGATTTAACTCCACCACCACTCTGGGCCCAGCCATGCAGCCATTTTTTTACCCAGCAAAGTATATGCCCATCCAAGCCATGAGCAGTTTCTCCAGAATGCTGTGGGAAATGTTATCAAAGGTTTTACTGAAGTCTAGATAGACAGCAGCCACAGCCATTCCCTAACCCACTCAACATGTTACTGTTTTAGAAGGAGATCAGATTAGTCATGCAGGACATGCCTTTCAGAAACCCATGCTGACTGGGACTGATCATCTGATTGTTATGCATGTACTGTGTGGTGGTACTCGGGATCATCTGCTCCATCAGCTTCTCTGGCATTGAAGTCAGACTGGTAGGCCTGTGGCTTGCTTGATCCTCCTTCCAGCCTTTCTCATAGGCGGGTGTCACACTGGCTGATTTCCAATCTTCTGGGACCACCCCAGTCATCCAGAACTGCTGAAAATGGTGGAAAGTGGCTTGGTGAGAACCTCCACCACCTCTCTCAGAACTCTTGAGTGGATTGCATCTGGTTCCATAGACTTGTGTACATCTATGTGATTGTCGTGGTTTAAGCCGAGTGACCGGCTGGGAGAGACAAAGCCACGTGGTCTCTCTCTCTCTCACTCGCCCACCCCTGCCGGGAGTGAGGGGAAGAGCCCGGAGAGAGCAGTGGTCAGAGGCTCGTGGGGATTGAGATAAAAACAGTTTGTTTTAATGGTGAACATAAATGATAACAATAACAGTGAGGTAACAGTAACATTTAACCAGAAATAATGTGAGTAACATGTAACGTGGATCTCACCACCCGGAACCCAGTGATGTGCCCGGACGGAGAACCGGAAAGAGAGAGAGACCCCGCCCCAACCAGCCCCCTATATATACCCTGAGCATGACATCACGATGGTATCGAATATCCCTTTGACTTGCTACTAGTTTGGTTCAGCTATCCCCCACTGGTCTCCCATATTGAAAATTAACCCTATCTTGGCTGAACCCAGTACAGTGGTACAGCAGGTCAATGACCATCTCTTCCTGGATTTTAGGGGGATCATTCGGCTCCCAACCTCTGCCTTCTAGCTCAGGGAGCTGGATTCACAGAAGTCTGAGGCAGAGACAGCATTAAGCACCTCAGCCTTGTCCTCATCCTTAGTCACCGTGTTTCTTCCTGCATCTATTAGAGGATGGAGGCTCTCCCTGGCCCTTCTTTTGCTGCTGATTTAGAAAGATTTCTTGTTGTCTTTTACAGCAGAAGCCAGACTGATTTCTAGCTGGGTTTTGGACTTTCTAATTTTCTCCCTGCATAGCCTCACTACATCTTTTTTGTCATCATGTATGGCCTATCCCCTTCCAAGTTTTTCCCAAAAGTTGCAGACAAAGATCCCTGGCCAGACAGGCCGTTATTCTTTGCTGCTGGCTCATCTTATGGCACTTCCTTCTTGAAGACTGTCCAGCCTTCCTGGACTCCTATGTCCTTCAGGACTGTTTGTCAAGCAGTCTCCTAAACAAGTCAAAGTCTGCCTTTCAGAAGTCCAAGGTGGCAGTTCTGCTGTCCCCCCTCCTTACTTCTCTAAGAATAGAGAACTTAATCTTTACATGGTTTCTGTGCCCTAGATGTCCTCCAACCATCACATCACCCAGCAGTCCTTCTCTGTTCACAAAGAGCAGATCCAGCAGGGCGCCTTCCCTGGTACGTTCACTCAACAGCTGCATCATTAGAGAATAAGCTAGATATGGCTTCATTTCCATATCTGTGGCCTCTCCTATGCTGGCCCTCAAAGTATCTTGGTTGGTTATGTATGACTGAACCTGAAAAAATAAATATTTTTTTATGTAGGAGGATTCCTTCTAATGAAATTTGCGTATAAGAATAGGAGTTGCTTTTTTCTCATGTCCAAGATTTTAATGCCTCTATAAATCCTCATTTAGAAGTTGTAGCTTTTAAATTGATTTAATTGCTTCATTTTAAATTAAGGATGGTTTCAGAATGGGATTGCATTTATTCTTTTCCCCGAAGGAAAACCTGAGAAATAGGAATTTCTCTTCAGTTCCTTCTGCTGCTGGATGTTTGCTGTTTGCTTCTAGAACTTTGGTTGAACCACTGATTCTCAATTTATTGTGTCTGGCATGCTGGTCAGGGGAGTTTCTATAAGGGCTTTGGTTTGGATCTGAAGCCAATAATAGCAGAGAACCCTGGCTATCTGTGAATGCTGGGCTGTTGGGGCAGATACCAAGCAGAATCTGCTGATTGTTTCCAGAGGATCAGTCGTAGATAAGGCAACAAGCAACAACACATCAATGAGCTGATCATCAATGTATTGGAAGGTGGATCTCAGTCTCTCTAGTGGTTATATTTAACAGTTTGCCTACTGATCAATGACTGAAGTTTGTTTACGCTGCCTGGACAGCTGGAAGTTGTGTTTGGCTCAAGAGCCAAGCAAGTGGGTTGATTGCGTATGTCACTGGGCATACCATTACGAGAACAGTTGCAAATTGGCCTACCATTGCGAAATCATCTTTTGGTCTTCAGTTATAGCTGCTGATTGTGGTGTGCTTGCACGTAAATTCCTTGGAGCATACGAGGATCCTACCTGGTCCTTGGTGCTGCACAAGAATGCCTGTCTCAGGATAACATCAGCAGGCTGTGCCAGCAAAATGCAGAGGCTGGGAACTGCTGTCACAAGGTGTCTGTGAGCCAAAGGGCAGATATCACTTCGGTGGAGGTTGTGAGTCCCTGTATCACAAATACCAGCCCAGTTTGTTGTACATCCTGTAGCTTGTTCCCTCGACAGTAATTTAAAGAGTACAACAGCTCTTCATCCTGATTGTAAGACAGAATTTTGGACCCAGTTGAAACAGTGGCTCTGATCCAAAACTTTCTTCAGCTGAGCAGTGACAATTAATACAAGTCCCAGACTGAGCGCCACATTAGTATCCATGTGAAGGACAACTTTGTTTTTCTCAGATTCTCAGAACTTCTTGTGTTTGAACTGCAGACATGCCCTTTGAATAACAGAGAGATTTATTTATAATTGGCTAGATTTGCAAGCTTGCTTTATTACATTGTTTCCTGCCCAGAGTTTCTTAATACTGAATAGAAATTATTATGAAAATTTCTTACTTCGGGGAATTTCCAGGCTAGCAGGGCTGAAGCAGAACCTGTCATTGCTGGTGCAGTTTTATTTCTGGAAGAATCTGCTAAACTGAGCCAAGTTCAAGTCCGCAAGGGGAACACATACACACATAAAATTCATGCACGCACTCGTTGAGTTATTTCCAAGTTCTGTTGTAGGACTTTCAACCTGTTGCCTTTAAACTATACATGAGCAGTCACTCTTCTAACTCTATGACTTTATTTTTTCCTTGCAGTGTCCTGTAAAAAATATTTTGTGAATCTATCTCAGAGTCAGGTGTATCCCTATTATTCTGTTTTGCCAACTCACTTGCTGTCAGTGGAGTAAAATTGGGAGTGGAGGGTAGAAGCAAACTCAGCATGAAATATGGGATTTCAGCCTAAAATGTAGTATGGAATCTTTACCTCTGAACAGAACTGTGGTATCTTATGCCAGAAAACATTATATGCTCAGCCAACTAGGGATTAGCTGTTATTATTCTGACTTTTTCTTACTAACTTTTTTATGCTAAAACTGTAAGGAGAATAAAAAATCAGCTCACCTTAGAGGTGGCGAGAAATGAGCAGAGTTGCTACTCACCTGTGTTTTCCTCACTCTGGTACTGGATGACTGACATATTCCATATACGGAGACCTCCAGAGCTTTGCATGATCTGCCATCGTTGCTATAAGGGCATTTAACCACAATAGAAATGAGCTTCATAGGAACACTTTTAAAAATATGCAAGAGCTTAATCCAAAGTCTATTGAACTTGTAAGTGCATTTTCTTGATTTTAATGGGGTTTGGGTTAGATTGTCAGGGAATTTAATGGAGCTGCTTCTGACATTTTGTGCAGTTACAATCTGCAGTTGAAGCCTCTGACTGCACTTCAGCAATTTGAAACTCAAAAGATTTCAGTGTAGAAAGTCTGTGCTTCATTACCCTGCTTTAAGGGGATGAAGCTTAACATGTAATAGAAGTGAGTATAAAAATTGCTTACTTTAGAACATTTCCAGGCACAACATGTTGCAGTAATCCATTTTCATTCCTGATAGAGGCTTCCTTTACAGCCCTTTATGGATTGAAAGAGACTTCATCTTCCTAACCCCCCCAGGATATATTAAGATCAGGACTAGAATGCATTGGAAAAGGAAATTTCTATCCCACAGAAACTTCAGAATCTTAACATTGGTTCTAGTTTCAAACCACGACAAGAAATTGACATTTCAAAGCTTTTCAGAAAGTGAAATATTCCCCAGACTTCTCATGCAAAAATGTTCCTATTTTATTTTGAACTGTGTCCACCAAACCATTACTCTGAGCCGTAAATTAGAGGCACAGCATCCCTACTCACTACTTTACCTACCAACCTGATCAAAGAGTACATTCCATAATGCATATTTTCATGATGGGTCCCCAACCGTCCCTCTCCAGATGACCATACCCATAGGTCAGTCTCAGCAAGCTTTTCTAGCTCTGCAGCCTAAGTGAATCTACTTGTCTGGGTAACTGAATGTCTCCTAGTGTGTTGCATCTTTGGCATCTCTGATACCAGCCATTCCAAAACCTCCCCTCTGTGTTTGGTCATGTTATTGGTGGATACAAGAAGAAACAATTCTGTCTTCCTGTTCCTTGCTAACTCTCTGCAGACTTTGGGGAGGGAAGGTGGATGTGGTGTATTTTTACCCATATCTTCGTGTTTTGCAGTGAGTTCTCTGCAGCCTGGATGCAGAGTGAAAATAATGTTATGGAAATGACATATTCTCATTTCAACTCAGCCAAACCTATGATTCTTCTGCTCATAGAGACAAAACTTATTATTCTCATGAACGGTGTATTTTTTTCAGGAGGACTTTAATATTTCCGTGACTGAATTTTTACTTTTATAAGTGTCCAGCCTATATAAAGTTTTCACATAAGAGCTACTGAAAAGTAGTAGAAGAGATCTGGAGCAGTGTTTTCCATTTTAAAGCATCAGAAACCCCATTGCAAATGCTACCAGCCTTTTTAGTGAATGTAATTGCCTCCAAAAGATGGAAGAAGGATTCCCCTAGGTAGTGAAGGGGGGAGGGAGAAGAAAAAAAGTAGTGAACTTGGGGATATTTTTTATTTCACGCATTAGTTAATCACTCAAAAGGATTTTTAATGAAAATTTCATACATATACTCAGAGCTCTGGATGGCTGTTAAAAGAGATAATCTAACAGAATAAAACATAAAGCTCCACCAAAACCTTGGGAGAAATAGGAAATTTATTGAATTTCATCAAAATTTCTTATAGCATAAAATTATGTGAGAGACAACCAAGTACAGGAAGGTTAAAACACATTTTGTACATACCACGTAAGTTTTGGTGTTCACAAGAGATCTCCATTTTGCTCGTACTTCCATTTGAAATACAGAATTTCAGCAAAATAATTATTTTTATGCTATACACTGGCAATGGCTGTTCATCTCAAAAAAAGCAACAAATCTCCTTTTACACCTCAGATTTACCCAACAGTTTACTCTGCAAGATGTGATCTAGCTCCAAATTGCTCAATTTATAAACTAACTTTAATCAGAGTACAGCCCATGGCAATGTGTGAGCTGATGATTCATAAAGTTTAAAAGTCTTTAAAGTAGTGAAGGCTGGTTTTGAAATTGGTTGCCTCATACCTGGATTTAAGATCCAGCTCTTTTCACATTGAGACAGTTCACGTATCTTTTTAAAAATAGGCGAAGGCATGTAGATTTGTATACCAAGCTAGACTGAAGTGTTGAGTGAACAGAAATATGCTAAAAACAGATATGAAAGGGAGATATGTTCTTTCCTCCGATATCTGAGGTCCTCAGCAGAACCCTTCTTACTGTGAGTGCTAGTGAGTTGTACTGTGCTTGAGGGAAATTCATCTGCTTTTTAGGCATTATGTCATACAGTTTTCAGATCAAGCTTTTTTTTTCACGTGTTGTCTACACAGGGACATCTGTGAAAGTTAAAGAAAGCCAGCCTGTTTATATCAACAGTGGTTCAGGTCGTATGGAAATATTCTTATTCAGAAAAAAAAAAAAAAGAAAAAAACCCTAAATATTTCATGACATCAGTGATATGTACTTTATATATCTGTACTTGGGAAGGTCTGCGTATAGTCACAATCAAGACAATCTTTCCTTAAGCTATCTAACCATTGTTTGGCGTGGTGTTTCTAATGTGACAAAATGTCTCTTGCATTCTTGGTATGATTAGGTTTTCAGGGAAACATATTATTTGTGTGTGACTGGTAACTCATTAGCTCTCACTAACTGTCCTGGAGACGTCATAATATAATGCAAAAGAACAGGACCCTGACCTAGTTCTGACCCAGTAAAAGTGGGTAAAATCAAAGAAATATAATGATAGATTTCATCAAGCCTTAATCTAAAACTATGGTCATTTGAATTAAATTAATTGCACAATCAATATCACAGATAACCAAGGAAACTATTATTTTGCTACTAGTAAAATAATGGTGTTAGAAATGGGAACTGAATTGCTAGAAGTAGGTACTGAATATTAATCAAAGCCTGCCTTTTCACAAGCAAGTGAAGAGAAAGTGTCAAACCCAGAAGTATATCTCATCCTAAAAGAGATATCCAATTCTGCACATGTAGACTTGCACAAATAAAAAATATTGTGATAAAGTAAGCAAGTTACACATGCAGCTTTTATAAGCTTGGATGATAGTTGCCCTGTTCGTTCTTGTCGGTTTCTAAGACCCAGCTCTCTGATTTAACTGAAACTCACAGACACAGGAAAATATAAAGCTGAAATAACCACTTTATTTTAAATTTCTGGTGTTTATATATACTATCTGTTTGGTTAAGTGTCTTAGCACAAAGTCTTTAGAATTAAAACTTACACACAAATGTCTTTTACTTGCTTGCTTTGCATGCCAGAATGCTAGAAGACCTTTCATTTTCTATTATATACAAAGATAACTATAACATTGCATGGACTTGCTTAATTTCTTCTATTTCAATTATTTATGTGCAAAATTCATCACTTGGATGCAGAATTCAGTCTTTAAGCAAAAGGCCTACATTAGCACTGTGCTAAATGAATTTATATTCAATTTATTTATTTTTAAATTTATTTCATTATAATTTTACATTTTATTCTCCTGGGAACTGTAGTTTTTCTGCACTTCTTTTCTCCTGAATTTTTATGGGAAGCATAGTTTATCTATACAAGTTTTAAAGTTTTGAACCAAATGATTTTCACATAAATATTAAGCCAGTGTCAGTGCAGGTAACTGCATTTCTGCCTCTGAGTTCTTTTGTTTTAACTGTTCCCTCCTTCTCTGTCGGATTTTTAACAACGTCTGAACACAGGCATTGATAGTGTGGAATGGGATTATTGTCAAACTTAATTAAAACCACATGGTTTTCCCAACTGCATAGCAGGTAGAATTTCACTGAGATCTCAGCCATGTTACTGCGTATCTGTGCTGCTTGTTACTTTTATCTATCTGCTTCCTATCTGTCTTCTTTTCTATTTCAAGCATTTTTGTTTGTGAAACTCTAAGAAGTGTAATTTCTGATAGGATTCTGACCAAGAAGTGTTCACAATGCCCTAAAAAACAACCTCTAACAATACTCTTTTCTTTCTTTGGACTGCAAAAGCCATTGAGTACTAACCTGCTCACTATCTCACGTCTGAATTCAGTTCGAACTCCCAGCCAGGTTTGTTCAGCCTCTTTCATTACTGAGGTAATTTATGGCCCTCTAGAGATGCTGAGAAAGAAATTTGGCAGTAATTAGTTGCAGAGATGGATCGAGCAGTCAGTCAGTAGGTGCTCACGTTGAACTGCACATCTTTCTTTTTTGCCAGATCGTTGGCTGTGACCGCCAGCTGGGAAGCGCTGTCAAGGAAGATAACTGTGGGGTCTGCAACGGTGATGGATCCACCTGCCGGCTGGTTCGAGGCCAATATAAGTCCCAGCTCTCAGCAAATAAATGTAAGATGTCCCTCCTGGAAAAGTGGTGTTTTCGCCTCTTAGTGAAATACATGTTTCTTACAAGCTAGGTTTCACCTCACTCTTTATCAGGCAAATTGAATCATTGTGGTCAGTCTGGTTGTCCCCATCGTTTCTTCCCTCTTGGGTTAAATCAGGCGTGCTCAGGCAGCAGCTCTGGCTGTGGGGATGGACGGAGGATTATGGGAAGCTTTCACCAGTATATTTCCCATCTCAGCTAGCTAATTGCTTAGGAGGAGTGGGGGAGTGAGAAAAGCTGGCTCTACCCTTATGCTACCTCCAGCTGTATTAGCTGCTCAGGCACAGCACTCCATCCACTCTGTTCTGATCAGAGAGGTTTATGCTGCCCTGTAGCAGAGGGGCACCCCAGGGGATGGTGACAACAACCCGGCACAGTGCTTCCTCCCAGACCTAGGCCTGCAGCATGTCTACCTGCACGCTGAGTGTGGTGACTCAATCCTAGGGTGGACTTGTCAGGATGGGTACGGACAGTCTCACACTTCCCCACATGCTTGAGCTCATCATATTGAATTCATTTTCTCTTGGTCCTCATAGCCAGTTCCCTTCTTCATGCTGTTTATGTCACGTGAAGGTATAAGAGAAGGATAGTACTAGAAAGAAATTCATAGAGTCTTTAAACACTTAGCACTTGCTATGGAAACAGCTTCCTCAGTATTTATAGGGGTAGTATACATCTCCCAATGGCCTCAGAAACCTCAGAAACAGAAGCATAGCAGGACAGGCAACAATGAGTTGTTCTCTCCTAAATTTTTAAGAAAAAAGGAAGCACCTATGTCTAGTCTATGCTCTTGTTTCTACTAAAAAAAGTAATAGAAAAAAACCCCAAGCTGCAACAAGTTTCATTCATTCCACAAATATCCTCTTCCCTTAGTCCTAAGCTTGGGTGGTTCATTCTTCCTAAGTCTGCAGGAAGTGAATCTTTCCCTTTTTTTTTGTAACATCTCCTTTTGGAAAGAGTGTATCTTCTGTGGAAATAAGCTGTATTTAAGCAGGCTTCTTTGTATTCACCAAGGAGCTAAAGAATTGATCTCATAAGTGGCAGGTGAGCTCTGCTGACTACCTTGTGCAAAGTTAGCATTTCTACAGAAGAGGATTGACATCTAGCAGTGGAGAAGATTACTTTAAAAAGATAGAAAAGGGTAGAAATTACTGTTCTGAGGCATAATATTTATCTGATTGCTCTTGCCATGACTGTCAAAAATAGATACAGTTCCAGACTTCCAGTGAATATAGTGGGAGAAATAGAAACATCTCCATTTTTCATCATGACAACTGACAGACTATTTGGACAAAATCTCATGAGAATCTGATATCTACTTACCATATAACATTTGCTGAAGTCCTTGCACTTTCTTCACAGCTCTGGGCTGCTGTCCTCTCAATTATTTGGGACTGTCCCCTGCCTCCCTCTGCATCTTCTCTGCAGGAAACCAATGGCCCATGTGAGACTTTTCTGCAGAGTTCTCCACAAAGCTCCTCCATGATTTGCGCCTCTGTTTGTCATTGGAGGGAACTGTGACTAAATATTACCACACTTGATTTCATATGTTTCTTCGCAGGAAGTGTCTCCTCCTTATCACTGTTAACCTCAGGAAATTAACCTTCAGGCCCTCCTGCTTCTGCTTTGTGAAAGCAGGAAGCACAGTGATAAGCATAAATCCCACGGAGCTTTGCGTTTCACATAATCAAATGGAAAGCAATGACAAGATCAGGTGAAATAAAGTCTTAACAATACCCTGGGGGAGAAGAGACATGCTAAGAGTATTTGATGTATAAGTTTGCATAATCTTTAAACTGTCAATTTTTCTGTGAAATATCAGTGAATTGTCAACTTCCCAGCACAGAGCTCTTAACTGAGAGGCAGTCAAATATAGTAATGACATGGCACTGTCTCTAAATAAAATTGTAAAACCAACATTAATATTTTTTTAAGAATTTAAGCTATTGCTTTCCCAGACTTATTCCCATAAACTTGATGTATATCCAGCAAAATGATGTCATACTCATGGATTTTCTTTCCCAAAATGGATAAAGTATATTTATCCTACTAGGTATCTTGATTCAGCACTAGAATCTCAATATTTAATGGATTTTGCAAGACTGGAATATTTATCTTTTCAAATAGAAAAAGTTGAATTCTGAGTAGAAATTAAAGATGTCGGTCTTTGTTAATTGAAGTGATATCAAAGATTTTCTGCATGAGCAGAATGTGTGTTGAATACACTTTAACCCCAGTGTTACAGGAGTCTTAGGAGACACTGACATTTCTGGATAGGCTGAGGAAGCATATCAAATCAGATTTTTAAAACGGAGGCAAGATTCAGAAGACCCTGGGCACATGAACACGTTTTATCTCCACCCAACTCTTGTGACACTCAGAGATTTATCATACTGCCTATATTTGGAATATTAAGAGGTCACAGAAGTATGGATATTTCATCCCATAAAGGTCTCCAATATAAGAGTGTCAGAAATTCCTGTGACACATGACTGAATGTAAAAGGGATCTAGTTCACCTTTTTGAGATATTATAAGATTGAATGAATGTGTTGTTTTACAGAAGTCCTTGCTTCTTGTAGCTTTCCCTCTTTATGTTGCCTCTCTTCACTTTTTGACATAAAATGACAACATTAATAATTATTTTACTGGTAACTTAGAATCCTGATTTAGCTAGGCTGGAACAGTTTCCCAAGTTTGGTCTGGTCAGAAACATAAGGCCCCAGCTCATATTGTTGCATAAAAGACAATGTGCTTTTATTATTTGAGTTAGCCTTACCTGACAAAGGAACACATTGCTCTGAGGGCAGAGCTACACTTCTTGTTAGTGGGCACTGCAGAATACACATGTAAGGAGTTCTAATGAGCAGCAAGTCAAGATGGCTTCATTCCTCTCATGTCTACCACCTCCCCAAAAAGTCCTTTTAGGCATACATAGCTTCTGACTATAGGAGAAAGAGGGAGAGAGGACAGGGAAAGGTGAATGAAGAACCTAGACATGCTGGTTAGTCCAGCTCATCATTCTCTGAGCAGCCATTCCATGACCCAGGCATGGAGTTGCAAGCATTTTCTATCATCGTTCCACACCTTTCCTTCCCGTCTCCCTTCAGAACATTACTGAGGTTTTTCCTCTTTAGAAATGCTGGCCTAACTAACTTTCACAGTGACCTACACACTAATTCACACCTCAGTTTAAATCCAGTTGGCAAGGCTCCCAAGGGCTTCATAGGTGCAAGATCCTGCTCTAAGACCTGTTTACATGGCAGTCTAATGGGCTTCTGCTTTTCCAGGAGCTTTTCTGTGTGGAAAAGGAAGCAGAGTTATAGCACTTCTAGTCATTAAAATAAAAAGTGTGAAAGAGAAGGCATACCTGAGGCAGTGGGAGATCATCACATAGCATGAGAAGGGTCATGGAGAAGCTGTAGTTTTCAGATGGGAAAGAATCAAGTGAATCAATGGACATTCTGGTCGAACATCAGAGCAGACTTCCTCACTTCACCACAAACACCAATTCAAAAGATGGAAGAGGCTTAAGTGGAGTTGTACTGAAGTAGAAAGCTATCAATTGCTCTTGAAATCCAGAAATTCTTGTGAAGGAGTTGAGAATAAAGAAAGTCAAAGGTTTGGTTTCTTCTAAGTAGAAGGGCCTTGCCAAAGTTAATGTGTTCTTTTTTGCCAGATTTTTAGTGTTCTCTCATAAGGTTGTTTAATTGGTCCAAAAACTTTTCTTTTGACTGCCTTGTAAGCACCTATTTCACTGCTTATTTGAGAACAAGTGGCAATCTCTTTGCTTATTAACTCCATACATTTTTGCCTTCCCACAGTGGATGATGTGGTGGTTGCTATTCCCTATGGAAGCAGGCAAGTTCGTCTAGTGCTGAAAGGACCTGATCATTTATGTAAGTAGAAAACATTAGTGTACATTTGTTTAAGAAAGCCTTGCTAACCCGCAGTGCTCTGTTTACACTGCGGTGTCTGGTTTCCTTCTCTCAAATCACGATTTCAACACAGAGATGAGTCCTGCACTCAGAAGCTCTTCTTGGACGTAGTTACACTGGTGGTACATGCTCTTTTCAGAGCAGAGCTTGGCAAACATTGCAGAATCCTTTGCTCTTCCATAATTTTTCAGTCATTTCTGTTTGCTTATCCCTTGGCTGGCTCACTTGGTACCAAGTGCTTTTGTTTAAAATTAGTAAAATATATCCCACTGAGTGAAGAATTATTGAGGACAGTAAGGTATAAGCTTCCCTACAGCTGATCTTAGCCATCAAGCTGCTCATGACTTTAACACGTTTCTGTTATGATTATCTCTCTCACTCCCATAGATGCACACACGCACACACACACACACATGCACATACACACACAAAATCAGGTTACAGATCAGAAACAGTATACATGTGTCAAACGATGCTCCTCAGTAGTGATACAGTTCCAAGGATTTAAGACCACTGAGTGCTGCTAGCACAATGCATGGTGGCTATAACACTTGCCTGCTTCTTCTGACAGGGAGCAGTGTTTCCCAGCAGCTGTGTATGCCTCTTCTCTGGGAGAAGATTCTCAGGTTTTGAGAATATTCTGTGAGAGCTGAAGGCTCATCCACTTATTTAATGAATAGAAGCTTCTCGCATCCCTTCCTCTTACCTTCCAGTTTGATAGCTACTCACAAATTGTTCATTTTTTCATTAGCAGCAAATGAACACTAGAGTGTTGGTAAATGATGCAGTTTATTGCCAAAAAAAAACCAAACCCACAGAGTGTACTGTGTAACGTCTCAGAAGCACATATTACTGTAAGATAAGTAGGGCTCCCTTTCTCCTTTTCCAAAAGGTGATAAGACTTTCCTGCAGTATGGAACAGGTACAGTCCTCTATGTTGGTCATGTAAGTACAAATGTTCATGTTAGCAAGGAGGTGAAACACAAAATCATTCCCACTCTCTCCAGATTTCTTTTGCCCAGAGAAGTTACACTGAGTGGCAAAATAAGGGGTGGTTTATCAGTCCTGTTCTGTAGCGTACTGCTTGTGTTGCAATAACAGAGGGCATGCCATAACCTTTTAATGGTTCTTTAGATTTAGAACTGTGAATAAAGACCAGCAAATTACAGGTTATAAACTAAGAAAAAATATATTATGTTTTTCTTAAGTTCAAATGCTGCCTGCACTTCAGTTTTAAGTGGTCTTTCGGGAGCTCCTGGGCAACTCCAGTTCAGTTGTTATTACTTTCCCAGTAAATGATTTGTACTCTTCCTTTCTCTCCTTTCTTCTTTCCCAGTTCTCTTCCAAGGTAGAAAAAAGAAATCGTACTTTTATTATTTTTTCAGTGCAATTGAGCTATAAGACAGCTTAGAAAGAAATTAGATTTTAGCAGAAGAGATTGATCTAAAGCTTTCTTTGCTCAGGCCATGTCACATTTCAGGACAAAAATATTTGAATCACCAAGGTCTGCCTGAGTCACTGGTTGAGATTTAAATTTACTGCTCTGTGTAAACATGAATAAGTCCAAATACATGTTCTTCTTGTTTCAGATGTCCCCATGAATCTTTCTGTTCATCCATCCAAGGACTTTATATGTGTATGAGCTACAGTCAGTTGAGGGGGAGAAAGTATTTTACCCCGTGAACTTTAGTTGTGGGAGAAATCAGCAGGAGGCCAATTATATATACACAAGTCTTAAAACCATCTTTATCCTTGATGCATGCAGCCTTGCCCAGAAATAAATATACATGGCCAAATGCACAACAGAGGAAGACACTGATCTCACTGAAAACTGAGGAATTCATTATCACAGATCAAATTCTTAGTGTACTGCCTCAGCAACTTCCTTCACAAATGAGTTCCCAATACCCATCCTGAAAAGCAGTCTAATTACTGCAATTATCTTCTTTTTTTCCCCTGATTAACTCGCTAATAAAAACATTTCTCCCATTTACTGTTTCTGAAAATGATTCCATCACAGATTAATAGTATGTCCCCATCTAATTCATATTTTGCCTTAGCTGCCTCTCTGTGTGGGAGAAAGTTTGGTGAATAATTTCACAAATACTTGTGAAAGGATTACGTCTGTGCAGTCTTTCACCATGAAATGCATTGTCACTTCGAAATAACTACAAGACACAGTTTTCTGGTGAACATGCTATAAAGCATAATCAGGAGTTTTGGGGAGGCTAGCTGAATGATGGAACCCATCTGCTTTCAGACTCTTGATTTCCGTTTAATAAATGATTTGGGAAGTTTACTATTATAAGTAACTGCTACCAAACAGTATCTGAATTAATGCCCAATTTTGGGGAGCCATGAATGCAGAGAGAGCCAAAGACAGAGCTCAGGAAGGTTCAGCACTCGCCCTCCCTTCCTGCTCACCGGGACACATCAGACTACTTCTGGACAGGGGGCAAGATTGCTGTCATTCTTGTCTTTCTTTGCTGGATGTCTTGTTTTCAGTTAATTTTCTACCACAGCAACATGTGGTTAGTGACCCACCTTTGAACTGAAGGAGGGAGCAGCAACTTAACACAACCAGCACTCATGGGCGAAAGGTCTGTGTCATGTTCCACACAGGAGCACAGCTTACTGAGAGTGAATTAAACGACAACAAATATGCCTAACCAGGAATGGATTAATGGGAGAGAGGGAAAACATGACCTACGGACAAGAAGGTGAATGCAAAGCTAGGAATCTAAGGGATGAACAAAGCCAAAACACAGATGGAGGAGAAAATAGAATGAGACTGTAAATAAATTGTGGAAAAGAACAAAAAAAGTTGGATTATCATTAATTTGAGAGGCAAATCTGAACCACCACTGTTCCATGTTGTTTTTCTTCTGCTGTTCTCACTTAGTTCAAATTATAATTCTCTAGTTTTCTGTTAATTTGTATTTCTCAGATTTGGAAACCAAGACTCTCCAAGGTGTAATGAGTGAAAACAGCCTCAGCTCCACGGGGTCCTTCCTCATTGAGAATTCCAGCATCGACTTCCAGAAGTTTCCTGACAAGGAGTTATTAAGAATATCTGGGCCTCTCACTGCAGACTTCACTGTCAAGGTGAGAGTCATTGGTCATTCACCTCTTAAAGCAATTTAAGACAAGAGGCAGTAGAAAAATGAGTGATTTTTGTAGGTCTTATTTTTCCAGTAGACATTTACCACAAACCCTGTTCTGGGCTGGTTCTTGAACTCTACATGAAAGTCTTTATAGTAAAATATCTGATGAAAGCCTCATTGGACACTCCTTGGAATAGATACTGAATTTATGCCAAGAAAAGCATATCCAATTTGTGTCCAAAAGAGAAAAGATGAACTAATTACAAGGAAAGGTAGATTAATTTCTGTATGTGTTGCTGAGGTATGTATAAATCAAAGATATGCGTCTTGCTTTGTCTGTGACAAGCAAAAAAATAGAAAGTCTTTACCTTTGGCCCATAATTATACTAGTGTAATTGCACAGAAGACTGTAAAGGAGTGGAGAATGAGGTCCCCAAGCTCCAAAATAAATAGGATGACTTTGCTTGAGAAGGCACGGTATCATTTTGAAGTTCTGCCTTGTGTTGCACTGGCAATAAGAATAAAATTGTTTCCTCCCATTAGAGCATTTCTATTCTTCCAGGTAATATAAAACACATTGCTGGAAGCAATGCACACTTTCTGTGGGAAAACACACATACAAAAATGAACATTTGGGAATTACAGTAAAATAAATCCTTTTCCAGTAGGTCCAAGGAACTTGAAGGATTTCAACTGTAAAACTGTAAAACCTGTATCATGTCCAGGAATACATAAATTTTTCACCATGATCCCCAGAGGTAGATGATATTTGCTTTAACCTAGAGCTGATGGCAGCTAGAAGTCTGAACAGTGAACTGGAAAATGTGAAAAGTGATTGTGTTGGTTTAAGCTGGGCTGGAATGGGTTAACTCAGGAAGCAGCAAAGGCCTGTGAACTGTCTGCTACCCATCTTGATATGTTAGCAGTACAAAAAGCAAGCTGAAATTATCAGTACTGGTTCACGAGGAAAAGCCTGACCTGAAGAATGCATTCCTTTCTCTTTGAAAGTCAGAATGAAAATGCCTTAATAAAACAGATGCTGGTCGATTCAAAATGTCTAAAACAATTTTACCTGTATAAGAGATGATATCCAGGTGAAGAAAATGTGTGACGTAAACAGTATTGATCACTTTTGCATGATTTGTGCTGTCTGTGGATTTAAAGCAGACTGGGGACAGCTGGTCATGTAGAAAATGGCCTTGAAATGGCAAAGGAGGAATTGGACTGTGTTCCTAATATTTCCACTGTTATCTTTTATGACAGGGAAAATACTTTTATACCTTGGTACTTTCATTTCCTTCTCTATCAAAGCCAGGTAAGAAGCATTGGTTAAATCAAAAGCAGTACCCTACTTGTATGATGACTCTCTGGTCAATACGAGTCTACAACCTGGCTAGGCATGGGCAAAACAGACACTGCCAAGCTGAGATTAAACTATTCAAGTTGTTCTGCTGTGTTTGCACCTTTTGAAAGTCATAGTAGCATGGCTTAGCAGATGTTAATTTATGACATATCCATTGTCTTAAGTGTGTAAAGAAAAATGCACAAACAAACCCCCTGTGCACAGTTGTAGAATGTTTTCTAAGGTTAGAATCAGATTTTGCCTTGAATCTAGTCCTGCATTTGAATCACAGATACTTTTTTTCATAAACAGCTGTAGAAGATATTTTAGATATTACTTCATGAGATAAGAACATTATTTTATACTATTTAATTATTTTTCTAACACAATTTTTTAGATTCCGGATATTTTGTTTGTTAGTTCTTATTGGATATAGGACTATATATACATACAAGGCTAATACAGGAGTACCAACATGCATGCATACCTCTCAGGTATGTCAGACTTGGCAACAGCTTTTCATACTTCGTAATGTAGCCATGACTATTTTGCCCTCAACTTTTGAAGATATTTTTCTTTAAAAAAAAAAAAAAAAAAAAGCCAAACAAACAAACAAAAAACCCAGACCAGACAAAACAACAGATGAAAAGTTTCTCTGTGGTATTACCAAGTTTTCCTTAAAAAGTGGAATATCTCCGGGTGTTAAGATTTCCTTTCCCAGGACAAGGCAGGTTTTATGCACAGACCTAAATGAATTTGTGGATGCAGCAGAACTCTAGGTTTAGGATCACGTTCTCCAGAATAACTGTTACAATCCTTTTCAATTGACCCTGAATGCTCTTACACAGAGGGGTCAAGTTAGACACCTGGATATAATCTAGAAGTAGAAACTCAATGTGGTAGCTGACATTTAGATTTCTATATTGGTGACATGGAGTGCTTTAAAATTGCAGAAAGAAGAAATCTTGTGCTGTTCCTGCATGAGCTAAATTGTATAATTGCTAGATTTCTTGACTTTGAAATAGTGATATATTCTTTCTGTGCTAAACTCTTAGCAATCTTTTCACAAAATATGTAAATGGTAAAATAATTCAGTCAAATAGCTTTCTTTTAAAAGTAAAGATTTTACCACAGAATATGAGAAGAACTGGAATTTTTCATGTTCTTATTTTTTATCATCATAGTTTGAGAATTATATATCTCCATTATAAACTAATGTATGAAAGGCAGGCTACCTGGAAGAGATGCCAGCAAATTTGAATTCCACATGATTTTTTTTCTAAATTCTGAGCATTTACTTATTTTTATGTCTTTAATATAAAATTCTGATTCATGCAAATAAAAATGGGGTTTTCCTAAAAGAAATAAAAGTGTCACGTTTAATAAAGTCCTGGTGGTCGGTTTCACTTGAAATTCTTTCTGCCTGAGACTGATCTAGAGGGTAGAGCAGTAATAGCACAAAGGGGGACATGTCCTTAGCTGACAGAGCTGCCACTCGTCTGCGTTTCCAAGATCACGTATTTGCCTGTCTCTGCTAAAGTCTCCTCTGTTGATACTGTCTGTTTCAGACACAAAACAGAGAAACTTGGAGGGGCCGTTTCATGTCACACATCTGCACTCCTTAGAGCAGGGTGAATCTATACGGTCGGTTGGAATCTACAACTGATAATGTAATGCTAACTGTCATCACTGGTTGACTATTTGAAAGAGTTAGCACTGCAAATACAAACCACCTGAGTTACAGGCTTACCAAAACAGCGAGAAGGGATTGCCAGGGAAGGGTTAGCACTGGCAAAGCCCAGTCTGTTAGAGTTTGTTTCACAGGCTGTGGTTTTTTGCATAGCTAGGGCCCTCTTCCTGCAGCTCTGATGTGAGGCAGCAAAGAGCAGCAGGTTTAAAACAAGGTCTAGTAAAGGGTGTTGTCCAGGCTTTGGGCTGGTTTGGAGGAGAAACCACTGTTGGCCTAGAGCTAGACCAGACCAGGTTTATGTTGGTTTTCAATCCCTGGTATCACCATGATTTCTTTATAGGGCCTAGATGGACCAACAGCTTTGTATTAGAGATGTATATGGTTGGATCAGATAAATGTCTGTACAGAGGCTGACAGAGCTATTTGGATTAGGGCTAGATTTTGATTGATGTTGTCTTTTGTAGTGCTAGGATTGACCATCCTTGCTTAAGGGCTACTGCTAGAAGAGACTGTCTGGCTATCTTTTTTTGCTGGTGGCTGAGGGTACAGATGGCTGATTTAGAGATGGTGTGGACTGGGTTTCCTAGAGCAGTTACTGCTGAGATTAGGGTTTTGGCCACCAAATATCCAAAAAGTCACAAAACAGACCTCAAAACTGGTTACTGAGTGATGCTAGCCAATTTTTACCTCAGTTGTGATCTCACCAGCAGTTTCTGCTAGTGCTAGAGAAATGCATTTGATTAGAGTCTGTGTTAACAAAACAAAACAAAACAAAGGTTGAGATTTAGCCTAGATTTCCAGGGACTTGCAAGAGCATGCAGGAGATAATGCATGTTCAGGCATCCAGCTGGCAGAGGGGTTGATGGCTCTTGTCAGGCTAGGGCCAGGTTTGGATTAAATAATCACTTATGAATCAGGAGCATACAGTGATTCGCCTTGTGGAATGAAATAAGAATTTACTTCAATACTCACTTTAATGCAGGGGCCAAAAGATGTGAATCTGTTCTAGCAGCTACTGTTTATGGCTGGCATATTGTTGGATTTCGAGAGATATTACCAGGTGAAGATTTGGGGTGATGACAGTAAGGGTCTTCTGTGTAATTTAGTTCTGATTCTGGCAAATGTTTCCAGAGGAGATTATGTTTCATACTTGGGAGAAGGCTGCATGACAGGCAAGAAGTGGAGAAGGTTCTAGCCTTGGAAGCACTGGCAGATCAGGGTGCTTCTTGGAACGGTTGAGCTAGAATTAAGCCTGAGTGCACAGAACTATTAAGAATTAAAGTTTAGTTGTGACTGAGTCAAGTTCTGTGCTATCAAGGTCAAATGACCAAAACCGCTTTGCTTAATCTAGAAGAAAACACTGGAATATAGTCCCCTCATCAGAAAGCAATACTACCTCTCAAGATATATGTCTTCCTGAGGTCACTTCTGTATAGTACAGATTGGACTCAGCTGGGAATGCTTCTCTTACATGATCTGTATCACTGCCTTTCACTGGCTTTCATCAAAATATATTTGCAATACCTTGGTTTTCAGCATTTTGATTTCCAAAAAATATACAAGTGTTGTAATAACTTCTAGGTCAAGCTCACAAGTAATGACCAACCTGAAAAGAGACCTAACCATTTTTTATCTTGACCAGATCTTATGACAAATTCAGATAATTCTACCCTTTTTCTTCTATTTTGGCAAATGTGTTAAAATTTATGGAAAGCAATATAGCAATCTTCTTGAAAACAATATACAGATTCTGTTTTATATCTACCTTTTTTTCTGATCAATATGAACTATTTTAGTTAGTAATTAGAGTACAATCGTTCTCCTAATCAACATATTCATGCATAAGCACATTGGAAATGCTTTACTAGGTTAAGCAAAAAGTCTGCTTCACTCAGGTTTCTGTTTCAGAGAGGAACTGCTTTCAGATACTGAAAGAAAGACTGCAAGAAGCAGACCAGGTTTACCCTCTCCTTTTAGACCCTCCTTCTTGACCCTCATGTTGCGTTTGGTCTATTGTGTCTATTTACTCAGAAATTTTTGTGGACTGATTTATGCTATATTTGCCCTTTTGACCACATTTAGATCATGGGATGAAATTCACAGTGAATTATGTGCACTGTGTAGAATAAGGAATACATCTTATTTTTAAACTCTTGGTGCAATCATTTTCATATTCCTTCCAGTTTCCTCACTTCGAGAAACAGGAAATTGTAACTACTGTTCACCCCCTTTCTACAATACTTCAGTTCTGAGATCTCTCTCATCATCATTTACCTCTTTCCTAGCATCTCACTCTATTTAATCTTTACTTTTATCAAAGATGGTTTATCCTTATTTCCCTTCTCTGTCCTTTTTTTTGGTTCCACCATGGCTGTATATTCAAAACTTTAAATAATATACATAAATATGTTCTTTGTTACTAGCATTTAAATATATAAATGTATATTTTGGAAATATCCATTTCTCATAAATAAATCTGTAGTTTAATAAAACGTAATAAAATGATTTAATATTTAGTTAATAGATTAATTATATGATATATAAATACATCCATTGAGAAAGAGTGAACCACACATAATTATCAGGACACAAAATTATTCTACCTGGCTGTGTAATGTTCTTTCCATTTTCCTTCCTCTCTATAATATTCTCTTAATCTTTTTAACTTGTACTGCACACTGAGCCAATACTTTCAGAGTAATACCTGTAACAACCCTACTACCGTTCTGAATAGTTGTAGCTAATATGAAGAACTTTTTAATGTGTAATTAGCATACGTATTTCATTCCAACTGAACTTAAATTTAGTCTTCCAAAGTTTTGAGTGCTTTCAAAGACAGGTGCATTTTTAGCTACCATTCTTTTTTTTTTTTCCTTAGAGAACTTGGTCAGCTCATGGTTGACCCTTTATTCTGTTCATCTGGGGGTCTGGCTGAAAAATCATGCCCTAGCACACATCTCTGAGGGATTCCACAGGTCCTTCATCCATTGCAAGAACAGGTTATAAGACCCAGTCATCAGTCCGTGGGCAGATGTTCTTAACTCATATGAACTTTGTTCAGGACCTTTGGTGAGGGACCTAAAAGAAAACTGCTACCTAAGTTACCTTTATCAGTGTCCCTTGTGAATCTTTGACAAAGCAAACCAAAATGCTCAGAAAGCATAACCCTTCCCAGGGGAACCATCGTTGAGTTCTGTTCTTTATTTTCATTCTGTCTAAGATCCCATAACAGAGATAGACATTGTTAGTCTCTGGCTTCATGCCTTACTCATGAAGGCACTTCTAAAACATACTGCTACCATTTTCTATCTGTCTTCCTGTAGTCTAAACAATAGGCTAAATGTGATCTTATGTGATTTGCGTTCCTGTGCTCTTTGAAGAGCTTTGGAGAAACTACTTGGTGGATGTTGCTTGGATCTGAGGATGCCTTACTGCTAATCTTGCATACTTACTTAAAGTACTGCTGATTTGAAATCTACTGTCAGGCTTTAACTGAGGCAATAGAGACAGTTTCTTCGACATGTTATTTTCTATTCCTCTGACAAATTGTTCTTTGTAACTTTTCCTTTTATTTTTATGTAACCTTTTTCTGGTATCATGTGTAAATTCCTCAAGTCTATCTATTTCAAAAATCAGTCTGTTTTAACTACTGTGAAGTTTAGGTGCCAAACGTTCATTTTTCATCTTTTTTTTTTTTTTTTTTGTGGCAAATATTGCCTTTTTAGTTTGTTAATTTTATTTTTAAACAATATCTGGCATGATAGAATCCTGATTCTTTACATTCGTTTCTTAGGTATTGCCATGATTAAATCAAGGTTAATATTCTGCAGTGGGGATTAATGTGGCTTCCTTAGCAGTGAACGCTCTTGCCCTGGAAGTGTGTTAGTGGTGGTATCCAAAGACGAGATGCAGCAGGGCTGGGTTTTTTTGCTCTTGGTTTGGCGTAATAACTTTGGTCTTCTCTTTTAAAAAGCTAATGCTTTTGTTGCAGATTATACTTAGTTAGTTATAACATAAATATATTTATATGTGTATTTGTATATTATATATATATAAAAATATAAAGAATAGATTATAATAGCATGTTCTGTACAGATTGCCATAGCTGTTATAACTGATACAATAGGCTCCAGCCATTATAACCAGTCTATTGCACTGCTTTTCTATTGCACTGTTCTTCCTTCGGGGAGAATAATAGAATTTGGTAAAAGTTTTGAACTTTATAGCTTTCTGTTTTGGTTTTGTGAAGGATTTAGTCTAAGGGCTTTTAGACAGTCATCCTAAGCCCTTAAAGAAACACAGCTTAATCCAAGATTGGGGCATGGTGAGCAAGTTCAATTCAGAGATGCTTTGTAAAGCTTGTAAATTGGTGATAATGTAATTTCACAGTGATTTCTCTGGCTTATTTAGAGGCTGAATTTAGAAGTAATAGATGGATCTGTGTGCCATATAAAGACAACTCCAAACCCAAACTGATCCAGCACAGGAGTATCACAATCAAGGGGCATGAATGCGGAAGTGGACAGTAGATATGGAGTTACTGTTTTGGAGCTCAAGGGCCAAGCTCCCTTCAGCATTCCAAGGGAATTAAAAAGCAGACTCAGAGGAGTCATGATGTAGTCCTGTGTTAGATGGTGTGCTTGAAAGCCTTCAACATCTCTTGTGATTTACATTTTTTTGTACTTTTTGAGTTATTTTAAACATCCTTGAAGTATTGTTTTCTCATGACAATGTCTGGCTCCTATTTCTGCTTCATGAACAAATTATGAACAGCCACAGGTCTCTTGCACATTCTCCTTCTTTTTCAGTGCAAAGTATCACTACAAACAGGAAAAGCACAAAATTACATATGCTACATAAGGACAGTCCTCTACACCTTCATTCTCAGTTTCTTTGTATGTTGCTTAGAAGACTTCTACACTGAACTTCTCATTAATAAATCAAACCTGCTGATTTGAAATTTGGCACTTGCAGAAAGCATTTGTAATAATATTACGGAAAAATCCCTTAGGACAGCCTGGAGAAGAGGAGGCTGAGGGGAGACCTCATTGCTCTCTACAACTACCTGAAAGGCAGCTGTAGTGACATGGGTGTTGGCCTCTTCTCTCTAGTGAGTAGCGATAGGGCGAGAGAGAACGGGTTCAAATTGTGCCAGGAAAGTTTAGATTGGATATTAGGAAAAACTGCTTCGCCGAAAGGGTGGTGAAACATTGGAATGGGTTGCCAAGGGAGGTGGTGGAGTCACTGTCCCTGGACATGTTTAAAAAACATTGGATGTGGCACTTCAGGAGATGGTTTAGTGTCAGGGTGGTGTAGGGCTGTAGGTTGGACTTGATGATCTTAAAGGTCCTTTCCAACCTTTATGATTCTATAATTAAGTACAGTGGCATGGATCTAGGTCATAATATACAAGATCAGATTTCGTAAGACAAAAGATGGTATGCTATACTAATTCTCTTTCCCTGTCCCCAGTTTGGCGCACACACACATGAAAGAAATAGTGTCTACCCTCCTCCCCAACACACACAATTTCATCAAATGGGAACATCTTATTGAATACACTTCTCACAGTTTAATCCTACAATTAACATTGATAGTTGCTTGTTTATCATTGCTGGTTATAAACTGATGATTAAATTTCATCAAAGTGAACATAGCACATTTATATCAGCGAAGGCACGTGTTCTTCAGTGAACATAAACAGACAGTTCAGGCCCACAGTGCCAAAATCAAGCATGGAAGTGTTGGACTCTGGGAAACTTCGCTTGTTTGACTGTTTTTTTTTGTGAACTAATCAAATTTGGGGGCTATAGGAAAAACAACACAATACAAAGGTGAACTCAGAGATTACAGTTTTTTGTTCATGTGACAGATCAGAATAATTCAAACATATTGTGCTGCTTTCCTATTCTATTTATGAGGTCTGTTGTTCTCATTCAACTTTCTGTGGATATCTCCACAGTCAATACTACATTTTATCAATCCCAAGCTTCACCTAAGCAACAGCTTCTGGCCTCTGTTGCACCATGCCAGACAGTCATTTATAAAATAAATTTTAAAAATTAGGGTACAGGTGATGATTATATTTCAGGGTCTTTCTACAACAAAAAAAGCTATCTCTGTTGCAGTGACTGCGGACTGGACAATTAATTTTGGGGGAATCACAGAATCAGGGAATGTTAGAGGTTGGAAGGGACCTCAAAGATCATCTAGTCCAATCCCCCTGCCAGAGCAGGGTCACCTACAGCAGACCTCACAGGGATGCGTCCAGGCGGGTTTTGAATGTCTCCAGAGAAGGAGACTCCACAACCTCCCTGGGCAGCCTGTGCCAGTGCTCTGTCACCCTCACAGCGAAAACGTCAATGGACATCACTGAGAAGAGCCTGGCTCCGTCCTCCTGACACTCCCCCTTGACACATTTATAAACATTGGATATTATATGAGTATATATTTTATGAGGAATAATACGAGGACTTTAATTTTAATCAGTTCTTCACAATACTGGTGATACCCTCTTGGCTCTTACAAAGTGGTGAGGGCTGCTCTGATGTTTAGAATATTCCAAACGCCCCTGAAACCTAAAGGAAGTCAAGGATGATCTCCAGGGGGTTGCAATGCACAAATACAGACATGAACATTTTGCAAAATCTGAGTTCTTCTACTGTCTGCTATTAATAAATTTAGATAGGATTTTCTTTGTAAATATAATCAACGATTGATATTTTTTCTGTTTCATCAACCTAACGATGCAAAAGCCACAGAGGACTAACTACATATTCTCAGCTAATGACTATCTCTTTTTGAAACTCTGGCATTTCTCATAGCTATCAGGGTGTTTCAAATACTGCAAGGGTAAAAAATTTCACCACACTCCAGAGCTGAGTATTTCCATGTGTGGAAATTGGCCCTGTGCAGCAAAACCAGGATGTTTCTTACAGCATTTAGATATAAAGTCTCATTTTGCGTTTTATGAGGCCCTAGCAGCCACTAGTATTTTCTTCTGAATCAAGATCTTAGCTTTAAGAAACTGTCAGGCAAAATCAACAAGAAATTTTTGCTGTGTGTAATCACCATATATTGTTCCTTTTCTGTTTACAATACTCCTTAAAAAAATAAATGATACTGTGCCTGCTTCTGTCATTTGCTTGTTTTTTATCATCTTAGCTCATGGCTGTGGCTCATTATAACTCTTTCCCACCTATATTTTTGTCATGGCTGTGTGAATGACTTCCACATTCGCCTGGAAGAGATGTACATCTGTCTTTTCTCTGTGTCACAATAGACAGATAACTCTGCACACACGCAGGAATAGCCTTCAGGGAGAGGAACTCTTCTGTCTTCATGATTTTTTTTTTACATGAATTCTTTTTCCTCCCCTTCCTTTTATAGTAGGCTCTGTGTGAGCTCCTGGTCTATTCTTCATGAGTCACTGTAGACTGTACTGATGAGTAGATCCTGAGTTTAAGAATCATGGATGATCCTTTAAAAACAAAGACTTATCCCCAGTGAATGCCTTTTCTGCACATTGAGATCAGAGACCTCCCCGAATGGCTTCCAGCACAACAGAATATTTTTCCCAAGAGCGCATGAGGCTTTCATGTGCCCAGAAAGACCCTTCTTAAGTGTGTGCTTAATGCACCGTCCCCACACAAGGAATTAGGTATCCTGTTTCTGACACACAGACTCAAGTAATATTAATCCGTGCAAAAGGCTTCCCATTTGCTAAAGAAGCTGTATTGCTACAGCTGTATTTTTTTTCCTGTTGGGAATTTACGTCACTGTTTACTCTAATTAGAAAAGGGTAGTCTTAGTCTCAGTGGGCCAGATCACTTACGGCCATCAATATATCCTGCAGTGTTTTTGCCTTCCTCCTTCTTTTCAAGATATAGTTTTATTTGTAATCATGTTTCTGTCCTTTTAGGGGGGAAAACAACCCAGATTACACTGTTCAGCTCAGTTTTGTCATATTTTTGTTTCTGTTTCAAGGTCTACTCTGATGGTGTCTCTTGGTGGATGGAAGAGAGAAAAGGAAAGGCAGATTGACAAATGGTTCTTCCAAAACAGGACAACTTGTTTGAAACATAGGAAGGTGCAGCAGTACTGAAGTATTTTAGCTGTCTGAAAAGATGGACAGGGAGGATTACTCCTGAAGGCAGGACTACTGTCTGGGAGAAGGGTTCATCTTTTCTGGTTGTGATTTTGTAGTTTTCTCCCTTGCAGCAGTATCATGCCACTGATGCAGACAGGTCCAAGCAACACCAATACATTATCTCCTAGGAAAAGTAATCAACAAGGAGAAGCTGCTTTTAGTAGTGGTGGTGGTGTTTTTCCCTTGCCAGCTAGCTGTTCGTGCAAGGACTGAAAAGTAAGAACAAGGGATGCCCTGCAGAGATTTCTATGTCCTTGTAACTATATTTAATCAGAAAAACTATCAAACAGGAAGGATTTTGTCCTGAGTGAGGTGCAAGTAGTGCTCCTTTAGGAGCATAAAGGTCTCTTTTCTTACTGCACTCTTTGCACTACCAAGTCTTGTTTACACAGGAAATTCATTCAGCACACACAGTACTAAAAGTGTAGTGAAGCTCAAGTAGCTTAAAAGTTGGCAGTATTTGTAGGCTCTAAAGGGTGTTTTCTGAACATGCGCTTAGCTCCAGCCAAGAGTCCTTGCCTATAGCTGAAGGGAGCATTTTTGCGGTGAAAATAAAGTAAGCAGAAGGATGGCCTTATAATAGTGGCAGTGCCACAAAGAAAAAAAAAACCTCAGTTCAGAAACAAAAAAAATACTGAATTAGAATCTTTATACCTTTGCATTTCTCACAGCACAGCCATGTATACATGGTCAGTAGCACTAACCATACATTTGCCATACATTGATTATTTCAGAACATGGTCTCAGCATAGTCAGAAAAGCCACTCTTTATGCTCAGAAGTTTGATTTACTATGTCTTGCAGCCAAGATTTTACCACTCAACTATGCTCTGTTTTGTGCATTTCATTCTCTCTATTGCAAAGTATCTCTGGTATTTCATGTAGCTGCAAGATGTCTCAAAGCTGCAGGATGCATGTGGTGAAATACTTCTTCATGGTGTTTATATCATATACAATCTTTGATGTTACATCTTTTTCAGATCCGCTATGCTGGTGCTGCCGACAGCTCAGTTCAGTTTATCTTCTATCAGCCTATTATTCACCGATGGAGGGAAACTGATTTTTTTCCCTGTTCAGCATCCTGTGGAGGAGGTAACAAAGTACCACTGTATTCCAGAAAGTCATCTGCATTTCGTGTCTGTACCAACCTGAGATTTGCTGCACTGAGTTTTGTGCCTTTAAAATGGACAAAATATGAAAATGAAAGCAGTTACATCTAAATGAAAGGAGTGATGTAGCAACAGTGGTAGTAACCTTCAGATTTTTTAGGATCATACCAGGCTCTGTACATAAAGTACATTTTGGTACGACTGCATTTAATGCTACAGCTGTCAAACATTAGGGCTGATGGGATCTGGGCTGGCTTTGGAGTCATGAGATGTCTCCATTTGCTCCTGTCCCCACCAGCAGCTTCACACTTTGAACTGTGTGCAAGAGTCATTAGTCTCTGTTTGTTCTTTTTGCTCTAGGCTTCTGAATCTTAATTTGACCATATTGGTTATCTTTTGTTTCCTACTACATGTGATTGAAGTTGTTGTTTTCAGTTGAGTCTGTAAAACAGCAGTTGTTATGTCCAAAAGCACTGATTTTTTCAGCTTGCTTTTTACCAAGCCAGAACTTAGATGCACTTAGCTGAACTTAGAGACAGTAAGAACACCACATCACAAATTATTTCTTCCGCTGTGTTTTGCAGGTTATCAACTGACATCCGCTGAGTGTTTTGATCTGAGAAGCAACCGGGTAGTAGCAGATCAATACTGTCACTATTATCCTGAAAATATCAAGCCAAAGCCAAAACTTCAAGAGTGTAATCTGGATCCTTGTCCTGCAAGGTCAGTCAGCCCCAATTTTAAAAGTGGCTCTAGAGGAGTAAAATAAAATAGCAAAATATTCTGTTGCTATTGCTTACAGTGTTATTTAGCCTATGTAATTCAACTTCTTTCTCATTCTAAGGTTGTACTGTATAGAAAAAGATCTCTGTTTAGCACCTCTGCATTGCAAGGACTAATTTGAAATGGTTGTTTCTTCCCCTCAGATTGTGTTTTGCCTCATTAGACATCATAAAGTGTGAGAAAACAAATTGTCAGTGATAACACCCCATGATCAACATCTTTGTTGTTAGTAAGATGGGAAAAATTCCCTTGGGATAAAAATGTTTTAGAAAAATTATTGTCATCACAATTAGAGGTGTTATTTTTATGGGGTTTTACATTTTCTCCTTTATAGAAAACTTACTTGCAGTCATGGTAACGTGTAAGAATGTAGCATGGGAATTTGTTCCAATTATCAATACCCTTTGGATGTGCACAAAAGAATTGCCTCTGCTCCCCTGCCAAGTGTTCTTCCTCAGAAGATTGATTCTAAATACAGTAAGATCTCAGAGTCAGATTTCCTGTGCATAAGAAAAGGAATAAAACCACAAAAAGACCAGTCCTTTTTTACACTGATTCCTCCAACCTTCAGTGGAAATTAGACTGCAGCTGCTCATTGATTTGTGTAATCTAAACCTTTTGGTCCTCTTCTGCGGCTTTGTTAAAAGATGGTTGAGTGCAGCCCAGCAGGCATGTGTGCAAGGATGTCCTAAAGCCATTTATTTACCTGCCTTTTTCCCTCTGGACTAGTTTTGTGCCAAGTTTGATAAAACAGCAAGTGCCATCTAAAAAGTTGCTATGGCCCTTCAGATTGCTGGAGTCCGCCATAGAAACAGATGCTCTAGCCAGGAGAAGGATGCTTTAGAGACATATTGGACTGTGGTTCCACCTAACTGAGGATGATTGCTTCCCAAACCAGGTATACCAACTTTAAACTAGCTAGGCATTATCAGAACAGAACAAATCACTCCAAGCCCAAGATTCTTCTAGAAAGTTTTCATTAAGATCGTTGACTTCTCATGACTAGAATCAGCACTCAACTTTTTTATCACTGAAGACACATTTACCTAGAGACTGTAGCAGTTTATAACCCTTTGTTCTAATAAGCACATTTTTAATGGTAATTCTGACTGTAAATAATTAAAAGCCAGAAGTGTTCTCATGCAGTTTTAAATGTGAAGTGTAAATCTCCCAGAATTAAACAGTGGAAATATCAAATTTCAAAATACAACGTTATCTTAGCTCTATTCTACATTCTTGAAGTAACATACTTCATTGTGTATTTCATTAGAGTGTATTAAAGATACAATATTAAGAATGCAGCTTCACTAGGGCTGTGTGAAAAGTACTCAGAAGGGATTTTTCAATTTAGAGATTGTTTTTCAACAAGGAAACAAGACAATTTTTGCCTTTAACAATATTCCATCAAGTATGTTTCTCCTGTCCTAGTGCTTTCCAAAAAAAAAAAAAATTAATTTCCTTAGTTACTTGAATATATTAACAATACTTTTTTTTTTTTCTCTTTCCCTTTTTCTTTTCTTAAAGCCTGAGCTGCTGTTTCTCTAAAAATACAATTCTGAGTTAAATATGTAATTTGCCTCTGGAATTTGTACAATGGATATTTTCCATACTTTTCTTCATAATTTTAAATGACATGTTCTTAAACGGTAAGACAGACAACTGCATGGTACATAGGAGGAAAGAGAAGAAAAAAATAACAACTGAGCAGATGTTAGGAAGCAATTTGTGGTTTATATAAGATATAGCAAGGCAAAGCTGTTGATATAAAGGCCCTGAGGGGAGGGAGAGTCGTTTAGAAGTACAGTTATGCCATTCCCAGGGTACAGGCAGTAACAGAGAATAATTGGCTTTTTGGAAACATCTTCACAGAATGCCAAATTTCAAATTATTATTTTCAAAAGTGCCTTTGTAAAAAATTCAAGAATCAACAACCCAGACAGAAAACCAGAGGAAATCTGTGGTAAATTCTGCAATCCCGATGCTTTCTTATGGTCAGGAAGAGGGTAGGTGAAGCAGAACCATGGGGTCAGGAGCATGAGTGAGCAGGATGTCTTGGCTCTGCAGTGTCCTTGCTGTGTGGGAGCTGCTCTGCTCTGCTGGTATAAAACAAAGAGGTTAATTTTTCCTGGTAAACCCAGTTCCAGTGAGGCATAGCTGATTAGTGGTTGCTGACTCTTCCTATGGTGTGTCAGTGAATGCCACAGAAAATAATTGTGGAAGACCACAGCAATGCTCGATAAAGCAACCGGAAGGGGTTACTGTATGAGGCCTCACATTAAAATTTTCAGCAAAAGGCATGCGAAAGAGAAGTTTAAATGAATACCAGGAGTATCGTGTGGGCTTGCAATTAGATGCATCTTTAGGCTTAATGCATAGAAGTTTTACTTTATTATGGCAATAATTAACCTTTTTCCTGGCATCATGAGTAGCAAAAAAAAACTTAGTGTGTATAAACGTGGAACACTAATCAACTTCTCTTTCTACAAACACAGTTTCTCACATACTGAGAGGAGAAGCAGTGTGTGGAAGGTTATTTATCAAACATATAGAATTCACACGTATTCCTTTTCTGGGTTAAGTAAAGGTGGCCCATCCACCTAAGACTAATAATTAGTGTCTTCTGGGACAGATGATGCATCATGACACCAAGTCTCATTTTGTCCCAGATACTATCAATGCCTTATCCAGCCTCTCTCATCAATCCTCTTTGGGATACAACTTCTGCCTTAGAAAGATAGAAATAAGAGATCTGCTTGTTTACAGTCCATTAAGTTTTTACAACAGCTGGTACTTCACTGGCAAATACATGTATAATGACTACAGCTATAAACAGCACCAGTTCAGTCTATTTCATTCCCTTCTATGTGGCAAAATCCAACTTTGATATTTCACATATTTAATTAACTACAAATCTTAAACTATCCAGAACTTCACAGACTGGAGAGATTAGGGGAGATTATTTAGCTATTATCAGTATCTACCTGTCTGCCATCCTATAAGGAAAGATGAATGGATTTTTTTTCTTCAGAAAGTCTGTTTAGATTTCACTTAAATGGATGTACTAAACACATACTTATGACAACTCTGAGGTACTATAAGCTGAAGATACCATTTATTTCGTGATTCAAAGGCATTGCTCAAAAAAACATTTTTTACAAATATGAAAAAGACTTTTCCCCACTCATCATTCACCTGTTCACCAGAGTACTCTCAGGAGCAACATCAGTGCTGCTTCTAGATTTAATCTTCAACTTTTAAGTGACAATCCCAGCTGCACTGTTCTCCTTTTTTACCAATCATCTCCTCTGTTTTTTGCCTATCTGTGCTAACCGTTAATGTGGGATTTTCTGAGTCACCAAAGCTGTCCTGGTGTTTTTACCAGGAGCTTTCAATGGTGCATAAAGATTTCTTCAGCAAAGATTCTAACTTTGTGCAGCCACAGCCTCAAATATTTCATATTAGCAAGCCTCTAACATGTAGGCTTATTTTTATCACTTTGACAATAATGCCTACTTGATTGGCACAGGCAAAAAATCCTGGAATTTGCCTAGAGCAAATTCTGTAAGCCTGCCACCAGAAGTAATATTAGTACTTGTGGAAACTAGGGGAAAATCTCTAGTTCAAGCAAGACTTACAGCACTCAGAGACCTGAAGGAATTCTCAGATATCCACAATTTAGGGAGTCCTCCAGCAAAATTGCAAACTCCTTTTCTTTTCTTTTTATGTTCTCAATTAACCATAATGGGTGGTGGCAGATGGAAGCATCAGCAAAAAGAAACTCAAATTTAAATAAAATTGTACTTTTCGGTTGTTATTTTTAGCTGATTTAAAAAGAGCAATGAAGTACAAATGAAAGCACACAAAAGACATCTAGGATTTTGGCCATTCAGTTACCCTGAGTAGTAAGAATTCCCCAATATACTTTGTGGTGTGTGTGTGTGTGCTGTTTCCTGGGCAACAATGCAATATGTGCATGATAACGTTTACATATATCTCCTTCAAAAAAAGAGAAGGTGGTTAATGAGTAAATATGCACAATTAAAAAGACAACGTAGAGTATCGTATCCTCTCAGTCAGTAACAGAGGTCTCCTCACTTCATTACAAATTGGCTGCTTAAGTAGAAAATAGCCAAATAAGTACTTTTTTTTTCTTGGTACCAGCTTCCCTAAAGATTATAGATATATAATAGATAGAAATTATAAGCCAAGTGTCACAGCAGTGCAGTGTCCCCATTTTCACTACATTTTTTTCTGGAAGATGAACAGAACTGGAATGCTGTTATGTTCCTGAAAAGACAGGCTGCGCTTTCTGGTCTACGCAGTAGCAGCCATGGATCTGCAGTGACAAGAAGAGTCTGAGACATGACTCAGTTATTGTTATTGCCCTTGACTGGGACATACGGTAGATTTAAACTTTATTTTGAATACTCATAAAATATCCCATAGTTACCACGGAAAATGGGCTTTTTGTAAAAACCTGAGCTTTTTGCATGAATATGGGACAATGGTCATGACAAAGCCCTTCCCTCATCTCTGTCTCAGTCAAATGGTCGTTTCTGTGGATTTGCATTTTTACTTTTAAGTTCTTCATTTGTCACAAGGGGGTTGAAAAAGCCTTTCTGCCTTGCAGTGCTCTCTAAACCTTTGTTGTCTCTGATTACTGGGTCTGGTCTCAATTTCCACAGCCAATCATATGCATATGAATGATCCTAAAGACAGCAAGATATAATCATTCTAAGGGATGATGAGAAATTAAGTTTTTAGCAGTCAGAGCAGAAGGGGCAACAAACCTTTGCTGCCAGCATGGCTGAAGTTGCACGTGCTGGAAAAGTGAGACTGATATTAGCAAAAAGTATGCTGCCTGCAGATGAAAGAGCACAGTCAACGAACATCAGTCATTCCAACTGTATACTTAAGGCGGCTGATTTTCGAACAACTCAGAAGTTCCAAAGAACCAGGAAAGCCAGTGGAGAAATGAGCTAAAGTGATGTATTATACATGAAAAAGAAGGAGGGAGGAGAAGCTTAGGAGGCCAAAACCAAGTCAGAGCAGCAGGAGAGGAACCACCAGGTAACTTTTCAGGATGGCTGGATTGGAAATTCAGATGGAGAAGAAGGTGGTCATAATCAGGGTCGTCTGAATTCAGCAGCAGAAGAAGAATGAGCTGTAGATCTTCCTAATGCCTAAAGAAGCAGTTTTCTTCTCAAGACAAATAGACTTTTATTTTTTGGGCAGGGTAAAAGACATTTAAATTAAGCTAGAAAAGTATTTTGTCAGAACAGGCAGGGAGGGTGGGCCAGGAAGCACTCATCGAAGTGTTAAAAGATGTGAATAGCATAGCAAATTCAGTTCTAAGGAGACAGTTCATATTAAAGAAAAACAGAGAGAAAGGTAGAAAGGAACTGTCAGGATGTGTCAGATAACAAACTGTAAGGTGGGAACATAGTTCTTGTCCTGCTATGAACATCAAATACAGATAATCTGTCTGCCCAAGATGAAATTGTGGGAAATGTAGTCTATTTAAGCCCTAGAAGAGACCAAAACTGCAGGGAGTTTTAAGATGGTCACTCACAGAGATTTTCACTGGATATTCACTTGTTAATGTTTGGTAATGTAAAATAACATCAAATTTTCATCATAACTGCCATAAAATACTAAACTTAATTAAAAAGGGAGAAGATTTTATAGAAACATTAAAGTCATGCTACAGGAAAGAAGTGCTTTTGCTTCATCCAATTGAAAACACCCATTTCAAGCCCTGTAAAGAGATTAGCTTTTAGTAGACTGTGGCAATAAGTAAACCGTATCTTTCTTGGAATTTGAAATCTGTATGCCATGAACAAGTAATTTGTTGTAAAAGTGAGATACTGTTGTGCTGAACAGACATGGTGACCAAATTGTGAGGTTTTTCTGGGAGTTGACACAGAACAATAGCTTTCTTAACATCCTTTGTATTTTTAAGTAGGTTAAGTATACACTGACATTCCATTTAAAACTGTTTATGTAGGGGACACTGGCTTTTAGCAATCTGTAAAGTACTAACACCATATGAGGAAGGATATATAAATACAAAAAGGATATATAAATACAAAATGCATAGAATCATAGAATCATTAATGTTGGAAAACGCCTCTAATATCATCTAGTCCAATTGTCAATGCAACACTACCATGACCACTAAACTGTGTCCTGAAGTGCTTCTATTCATTTAATGAATTAGCTGTGACATACTTCAGACCATTGCTCAGATGACATAGTTTCTGCCATGCAGATAATTTACCCTCAAGTCTGACAGATTTCAGCAAAGGCCTGAATCTTCACTTGATGAGTCCATCAGAAAAGAGATGTAACAGCTCCGGCCACCTGGGAGTGCAGGCAGCCTTTTGGCTGCAGCAGTGCAGGTAGAAAATCCCCAGGAAAAGACGGATCACAGCAGAAGTGAAGGCTGTGAGCTGGAGGCATGTGGGTGTCCTGCAGAGGCTGGGCATCTACCTGCTCCGAGCCTCGGTACATCATCCCCATGCAGGGTTACATTTCCCTGAGGGATTTCAGGGTGAGACGTCCTTTCTCTCCGCTGGCTCTTCTCCCAGCTCTAGCCTCCATGTCCCTGCTTGGCTCAGCAAGTGGACATTCAGGAGAGGGAGGAGAGAAGGGCTGGCACTCTGTCAAAGGAAGAGTCATTGAGAAGGACAAAGGCATTTGTGCCTGTCATTTGTGCTGAAGGGATAGCTTAAGAGAGAAAAGGAGCTACTGGAGAAGAAACCAAACATGACTTTCAAGAAACGCAACTGCAGGCACGCATCTCCAGGGAAGGCTGAACATGTGCCAAGATGGCAGACCTGGGTGCAGCACACCTACTTCTGGCAAGTGCAGCTCCTATGCCAGCTGGGTGTGTGCCTTGGAAGAGCAACTGTGCTGAAGCTGCCAGCACTCAGGAGGGAAACAAACCAGTCTGCAGAGTATATGACACAACTTGTTGGTCTGAAAGGCATGGGAGATTTCAGACATATGAGACACAACAGCCCTGCAAAATAATTTGCTTTGTACTCCTGCCAAAGCAAGTTTTCTCTAGGTGTTGTGTGAATGAGTCCTGTTAGCCACTCCCACATCAGCCAGTAATCTGTGTACTGGAGAAACTATTATTATTATTTGCTATGTTAATTTAGCAGATCATGCCCTTTGCATTGTCTGAGTAATGTGCAGTGAACAAAGCCCATAAACTAGATCTCTTTATAGGAGTATTATGGATTTATACATTCATGGAATTTAAACCACTTTGTCCATTCAACATTCAACAAAGTAATCTCTAAGATGTTTTTTTTTAATAGTTCATTTAGGCGTGGTTGGGTTTTTGTTGTGGAAAACACAAAAGAAATCTACACAAGACTAAGAAAGTTGCAGTTGCTATTAATGGCACAATAACTATTTGCTGTACTGTTTTATCTTCAAGCTGATTTTTAAAGTTGTAAATTAAGCCATTGAGTATTATTGTAGGGGTCTTTTTCCTCACTGTGACCATGGGACTTACATTGCTGGGGATTATTATCTTACAGTAACAGAATGGGAGCCTTTGTCAGCCTCTCACACATGCACAAGGCCAGTGTCAGTAATTCTGTGGAGCTCTATACCATTTACAGAAATGCAATTTATGTACGCAAAATTCTTTGAGGGTCAAACCTTTCCAATGACAATATTAATCTAGCGCTTTATAAATGTTATCTAATCTTCATAATGGTGTTTGAATGTGGTATGGTTATTTCCATTGGAATGGCATTGGATATTATGCATTCTAATGCATATAGGTCTGGATTATGGATATAGATCATGTTTATTAGAAAGAAAACATGTCTCACTGCAATGAATGAGAAATGTTTTGAAATCTGTTTTTTTCTTAGGCAGTAGATGCTTTTATAGTATAATTATTTCAATTCTGAACTTGGTATATTACTCTGTTTTCCAACCGCTCCTCAACAAGCTGATAAGCTGGAAAGTGCAAAAGGTTTCAGAGTGGAACTTGAGCAGCAGTTGTGGAAGAGTCATGAAAACAGCAGAGAATCCCAAATACATGAACAAAAAAAAAAAAAAGAAAATGCCCCCTCCTATGTCCTTAAAATAATAGTACACAATTTCTCAAACTTCTCCAGGCATTTACCTGTCAAGCTAAATCTGAAAAGACTTGTTCATTGGCCATACTCTGAATGACCCATTTGTCTTTTCCAGTTTCCCAGTGCCAGAACTGCTTCTTCTGGATTTTTAGATTTTCATGGAGGCAGGCAGCTCTCTGAAGATCCAAATATGCACACTCATGCAGAGGGTCGCTGTCACTGCAGAGGCTCCTAATCTTAAAGGGATCTGTATAGTCCCTACCACATACTCCCAGGGCTCCATCACCTTCCTGTGCTTTAGCCGGAAAATCCCAGCACGCTGACCTGGCAGTGACTCCTCATTGTGAAAACACAATGATATCCATTCTCCTATCCTGGACAAGTTATGCACATAAAAACCCTGTTGATTGAAAGAAGAATAGACTCCTTTAGCATGACAAGACTCCTTTGAATGCTCACAGCATTTTTCACTTAACTGTGCTGAGGATAGAGAATACCTTCTCCCTTCTCCCTCCTTTGCTCCTTCCCCCTTTCAGAAACCCACAGGAGCATACCTAGTACCTCTCATCTGTATAAGGCTCTCAAAAATCACCTTCATTAATTTCAGACAATTTACTCCCTCCGTAACTTGGGTAGGGGCACACTTTTTATTTTAGTGTAATTGGCATTCACTCTTTGATGCTCTGCCCACCTGTGCCATCTAACTCTCCAGTTGCACAGTGGCTTTGGGGAAATGAATAGTGAGGTTCTCTGGGATCATCTATTTGGTGTTAACAAATATGCCTGATAATCAGGGGACAGCACAAGTAGAGATACTCTGAGTAAGAATCTGTAAAAGGTACAGACAAAATCCCAGACTTGCACTTCAGTGAGAGCCCGTAGTTGCCAGCAAGTGAAGTGACATCCATCTCACACATAACTGGTGTGATAATGGTTCAGGTAGCTTCTAATTTTGATCTGCAGTATTGCTTTCTATAACCTTTAGATGTTACATTATTTAAATGACAATAACATTACAGCAAACCAAGCCAACCAGTCCCAACACCAAAACCAAATAAACAAAAAAACAATCACTCTTCTCTCCAGCTCCTTTTTGTTCCAGAAAAACCCAAGTAAAGAAACAGGTCCTGAAGATTAATGAAATTGAACTGATGTGATGTGAAGAGACAAGATTTGCAGATTTGAATTCTTGAAATGGGATGCCCCCAATTTCTAATCGTGGCCTCTGTAAAAGCAGACATTTTATCCGAAGGGCAGAAACAACCATATAATAGTTTAAAAGCGGATTTGGTCTAGAGCTGTCTGGAGTTGATAGACGTTCCCCTATTGTCTTCAGTGACTTTGGATCCAAGCTCAAAGGAAGTATTAAGTGTAGACAAGAAATATTTATTTTTCAATAGGAGATAGTAATCTCATAAATTTAAATAATATTTGGACAACTCATTTGGATCGCTTGTGGTAATGGATTTCTTCTTCACTAAACAGTAATATATTCATAAGAATAAATTAGTAATCAGTTGGTTTTTTGTTTGAACAACTCAGAAACGGCAGGATGTGAGCATAAGTTTTATTTTAAACATGATAGCAACTTGGGTAAAAATAACTTGTTTGTTTGGGGTGGGTTTTTTTTAATGTTGTCTAAAAAAAGTTGTATAATGTAATCATTTAGTGTTTATTTTATTATGTGTACCTTCTACTCAGAGGGTTGGCATTATTGTTCCTAACAGTGATGGATACAAGCAGATCATGCCTTATGACCTCTACCACCCCCTTCCTCGGTATGTAAACCAGTCAACCAGATGCTAGGATTAACAAATACATTTACTTATTTTTTTTTCTTTTCTCTGCATTTCTGCTTTGTTTTCAAACTAAACTGGCAGATGATTCTTTCCCCTTGTTCTGAATTCCTGCAGATAAATCTAGAGATGTTCAAGTGCTAACCTATTGTTATAAATTCTGTTGATGCAGACCTGAAACAATACTCTAGCTGAAGCAGCAATGCAGACTTATTAATTCGGTGGTCCCTTTCTTTCTCTCTTTCCTCATCCTCCACTTCCCTTTTTCTCTCACACCTTTCCCTTTTCTGCGCTTCAGTCATCTCTGAACAGGACTATAACTTGTGTAATAAACTTTGTGTATAACCTTGTAATGAACCATCAGATTTTATCTCTCTGTCCAGTGGTGCTGCTTTTTTCATGCTTATAAATAGTGAGATTTTGGGTTTAGACGGTATTAGTGTTGTGTTCTAATCCTGCAAACCCATGCTAATGCCTTCCTCTAGGGGAATTAATCCATTGGCTTTTCTAAGAAATCAGAGATCAGGGGCAGGAGCAGGATCAAGGCCTGATTTGCAGTATGAATTATTTCACAATTAAAAGGTCTTTATTGTAATACATTAAATTCTCATGGAAATAATCGCAGGAGTAATTAATCTCAAAACAGTGAATAAGACTAGTGCTGATAAAAATGTTTAGTAGCTGAAGGATAATAACCTTTTGGTTTTGAAATACTGCCTGGATGTGCAGTAGTATTGTGCTGTGTTTCCTTTTTCATTAATTTATTGTGTCGTGGAATATGAAATCACAGAAAGAAGCCCCTGGGCAACTTGTTAGTCTCATCCTGCTGAGGAAACAACCTCACTCAAACCATGGTGAGGCCTAATGCAGAGAGCTTGCAGCATCAGTGTGCAAATGTTCCACAGAGTCTCCAGCCAAATCATGCACCCACCCCAAATAGTGTGTGAGAAGGTGAGGTGGAGAGCAGCTTACTTGCCAAGCACTGTGGTTGCCATTTGCGCTGACACCCTCTATCAATGATCTCTCTCATTTGGATTAGATTTCTCTCTTCCTAGCTAACTGCTTGTGCTTATGTACATGCAGTCATTATCACCAAATATTCATGAGATACACTTGTAAAATATATCCCTGCATCTAATTCCTTTTTTTTTTTTTCCCTGGAAATCAGTTTTCTCTGTTCTTTGTTTTTAAAGCAAACACATACCTCCTAAACTCAAAAATTAAATGTCTGTTTGTAAGAAATACATAAGCTAGAATATTGGCATCAGGTTTAAAACTCTAACTTTGAATAAAACAGGTTTTATTTCAATTGTGTACAAGGGGCATATACAATGGCAAAAAAACAGAGAACAACTTTGTATCAGAGGATGATTCGGCAGTACTTAACAGTGGAGGGACTGTATTTAACAAAAAAGCATCCTGAGCTGGCAGCTAGGCAGAGGCTTATTTAATGCTGAAGAAAATCCAAAATAAGAGATCAAAATGCCTTGAGGTATTTGGCTTTCAGTAACATTAAAAACAAACAAACAAAAATCATTCCCTGAAAATGATCAAAAGATTGAGACTGTTTCTCAAGCTTCTCCAGATTGTCGTCTCACATTCCCTTTACATCCACTGTCCCAGCCATGATATTCTTCTTTAACACTCACAACCTCCTCCATCTACTGCTCAGGCTGCAACTGCTGGTGGGGACCTCTGACCCACCTTTCTCCTTATGCTGTTTTCCTGCTGGTTCCTCTCTTCTCCCTTTCCCCCGCTCCTACATGTACTCCTATGAACCCACAAACAGGACCCAAGTGTCCCTCCTGCACCTTGAGGGAGAAGACACAGCCATATGTCTCTTCTCCAAACATCAGAGGCAGCTGGCATGAGACAGCCAAATCAGGGGGATAAAAAATGTCTTTCCTCTGAACCTGCAGAGTTTGGGCCAAAAAAAAATGAAAACCCTCCCCCCAGACCTCTAACCAGACCAGATAGCCCTGGTTGCATTACCTGTCTGAGACTGGCACCTAATAGCACGGACAGAGGAGAGTGACAAAGACTCCAGGAGAAGCAAAGAGCAAATCTGGAAAGGTACCTTTGCAAGGTTTCTCTGCTGAAATCCCTCAGCCTTGAATTTTCTCACTAGGAGAGAAAGGTATGATTCACTCAATATAATGCACACTTTTAAAGCACCACTGGTTCTTTTCACAAGTCTTGGTCAATATTTCAGTCTTTATACCTCCAAAGGAGCTGTGATACCTGCAACAGAGAAACTTCGCCTTCCTGTCTTATATTCATACAAAACCTAAGGACCCAACTGCTTGCCTAAATTTGAGCTACTTGGTATTGTTGAGGTTTCCTAAGGAATCTGGAAACTTGTCCCAAAGACTCCAGCAAATTTCCTGGTGCCATCTCTTTATATGCCTGGGAAAAGCTGGCTCAGGCTGCAGCAGTTTCTGGTGCTCATTAGTTTTGGTATAAGGCCTCTTCATTCAGATTTGTGATAGTGGGAAATGTGTTCATCAGGGCCACAGGTAACACACTTCAACTAAAAACATTGTTAAAATTACCTGTTTGGCACATATGTGGCTTACACCGAGCATGTGATAGTGGACATGGCGTAGTGTAAACATGGTTTCACCACTTTTGGGTCATGTCATAGAATCTATCAGTAGCTTTCTCATTCATAAACAGCTATCAATGTAAACCACTTCATATTGAACTTTATGGCATTTTCAGCCAATAGCCAAGTGTGGGTGGTACTTACATTTACTGGAGATGGATGAGAAAAATCTTGGTTTATATAATGAAAAATCACAGGGAAAGGTGAATATTTTTCATATTGCTTAACAATCTTTACAATCTTGCAATTGTTACTTCATGAAAATAATTCCTTTAAGTGGAAGAAAAAATTATTTCCTTTCACTTTTTTAAATCTTTCACAAAACCAGTTTTTATGTCAAAAAATTGAAATCTTATGAACAAAATAATTGTTTCAAATATTATTTATCAAAAGGATATTTACCTTTAGGAAAAATAAAAAAAAAAGATTTTGTGAAATTCTGGGTAGGTAGAACATGTACACTTTTGTACCATTAGACATGGACATGATGTTACAGGAATAGACACACTGGATCATGACAATGTTCCCAGATCCAATCTGTGACAATGGCTTGAATGCGAGAGGAAATACCAGACAATTTTATGTGGACAGGCATGTACACGTATAAAACAATTCCTACGTTGTTGTATATGCATCACCATAAAAAAAGAGAGGATTATTCTCATAAGTATACATAGCTTTTCAGAACATACACATTGTTCTGTCGATTTGTCATTGCATTCTCAAATGGCACCTGTGGAGAAAAAATGATTTCTCATTTCCTCTCACTGTCTCAACTGTAAGGAAACAAGGCCCGTGTCATTTATCCGCCAGATGCCATATATCCTATCAGTATAGTCACATCTTCTTTTTTTACCTCAACTCAGTTTTTTCCTTCTATATTCTTGCAAGAGGAGCATCAGCTTCAGAACACACTCAGGATTTGTGACAAATATTCCTCAAAACATGACAAGTTGCAAAAATAATAATCCTAGCAATTAAATAAAAGGAATTAAGTTACAAGTATTTAGAGTTTCTGTGGTAGCTGTTACTGCATTAGTGGTGGAGATTTCATATTACTAGTCTGTAGATTTCATATTACTAGTCTGTGATTTATGTATGGCAGCCATGAGTGTGCTTTGCCGTTACGGCCCTTTATGAAAAAATACATATGATTAATTCTTACTGACATTAATCAGGAAAAAAACTCCTGCAGAGAGCAGTTTATGCATTTGAGGGGTTGCACGTGGGGGCAGTAGAGATCGCTTTTCCTGATGCCTCTCTGTTTTCTTTTGTTTTCCCCAGATGGGAAAGTACACCCTGGACTGCCTGTTCCTCACCCTGTGGAGGGGGCATTCAGAGTCGCAGCGTCTCATGTGTGGAAGAAGATATTCAGGGGCATATCAGCCCTGTGGAAGAATGGAAATGCATGTATACTCCAAAGATGCCTGTAGTCCAGCCTTGCAATATATTTGACTGCCCAAAGTGGCTTGCTCAGGAGTGGTCTCCGGTAATCAGCTTAGCTTTGCTGGTTTTGTATTTACCGCACTAGGGACATGTCTTAAATTACCTTTTCATGAGCTTGTGGAAGTAGGAATATCCACTACTTTCTTTCCTTATTAGCATGACCTCTGGTTTAAATTTTGCTATTTGTCTAATTGCAAAGTAAATATACAGGAATAATGCATTAATAGGATTAACATGATTAAAGAGTATGATGGAAAAATAAGTCAGATATGTAACATTGATTGGTGACCTTCTACTGACAATAGATTGGGAACAGAAGTGAAATGCCCAAAGCAAAACCAGTAAAGATGAAATGGAATATCTTTATTCCAACTTTTCAACCATAAATTCAATATCATGAATTGCTGAGAAATTCACAGTAATGTGTGAAGCTGTAAATGAATCTGCTCTTTAACACTTGTAGTGGTCTGTTCCTGATCCATCTTTCCTTTTGCATGAAAGTAAATGTCTTTGAAATATCTTTCTACAAAAGCAAAAAAGTACTTTAATTTTATATGTAAAGATTTAAACTTAATAGTTTCTCACCATACCAGTTTCTCAACAAGTGAAATGAGGTTTAGAAGCTAAACTACCTCACCTACAGGTGAGATGTTCTTGGCTGATTACAACCTGTTTAGTAATTTCCAAAAGAAAGCTACTATGCAAGACCAAAGTAATATTGGTAGTATCCATAGTCCTCCCCGCTGGGTGAGAGTAATGATCCTCTCCAGCACAACCACTTGTGGAACAATCTGTACAGGGTGAAAAACTGATGTACCTTAGCAATAATAAATTTAAAAAGACTTAAGAAAATGTCTGAGGGAAGAAAGCCCCAATAGTTTCCCATTCTGTTTGGCACCATGTTCCAAAATAGCTGCGTGTCGCCCCTGTTAACCCATAAGCCACAGTACTTTGTCCTAGCAAAGCAGGGTGGCTCCAGATGGAACTGACAGGGTGTTACTAAGCATATCCAATATGGGACGGATGACCACAAGCCAAATAGCCAACACAGAGAGAGTGACACTGCTAGAGAGATCCAGTGGTGAAATGTCCAAACCAAGTAAATGTGCAGAGTAAAAAAGGCAAACCTTTCTGTCAATTTTGTAGTTATCCATAACTACCAAGTATTATGAATAATTTCTGTTCAGGGTTGGGTGTTTCTGCATTGTGCTTTGTTTTGTGATATATTATATATTCCCCTTTATTGTTACCAATCCTGTGACCACACGCACATTTTTTAATTTTATTTTATTTTTTCCCCCTCAGTGCACTGTGACCTGTGGAGAGGGACTCAGATACCGTGTGGTCCTTTGCATTGATCACAGAGGGATGCACACAGGAGGCTGTAGTCCTAAAACAAAACCACACATAAAAGAAGAATGCATTGTACCTACTCCTTGCTACAAACCCAAAGGTAATGAGGCAGAAGTATTCTCATAAATTCTTTTATGGAAGAGCTTTTCCATATTGAGCAGTCTTGTCTTGTTGCTGGTAGCACTGTTTCCACCTGCATTAAGTTGTGAATTTGTACCTTTAAGACTTGACATTCCTGTTCCAGTCTGCCTGGTAGCAACTTGGAGTGAATGCTGGCCCTCTCCTCTTTCTTACAGGCTCTGGGATTTTCGCTGTTAATTTGTGGTCCAGCAAGCCTAGCAATATAAATGCAAATTTGACTATAGTGTAAGCAGGTTTGACCTCACTGATTGTTTCTGGGCTGAATTTGCCCTATATTTTGAAAGAAATTAAATACATAAATAACATTCATGGTAGATAAATGTAAACATAATTTTAAAGTGCCAGTTCATAACTTGGAGCTTGAAATAGGGCAGAAACAGGCACTGTGTGTCCCAACACGAAGTTCCTCTTACTAGTAAGGCTGCAAAATCTTAAACAATTAATTACTATCCTGATACATTTTAAGAGCACTTATGAAGCTGTGTGAAGTAAGAGTGACCCATGAACTCATGTTGATCTGAGACGAAACGGTGAAATTTGGAATTTTAGTTTCTGCACTCAGTGGTGGGTGTGCTTGCCAAGTTTCAAGATTCTGGTTTGTCTAGACTATGAGAATCCAGTGTCTACCAATCACCAAAGTAGTAAACCCCAGACACAGGGCCTCTGGGGAGCGATGGGTATGTTTGCATTGTATTTTGCCACCCCAAATGAGATCAATCCAACCATCTTTCAAGATGAGAAGACAATGTGATTGTGTTAGATGACTTTGAACCTCATATGAAGATCCAGGTTTGGATTCAGTCAGTCAGCTGCTTTTGTGGAACTTTTTCTGTTTATGATGTTCTGAGCAAAAGTAAAGCAAGATCCTGTCTGCCTGCAGCATACCATGTAAACAAAACGCAGTAAGACACTGAAAAATCGGGTGTTGCAAACCACTCACAAGTGACTTCTGACTAGAGAATCTCAGAAAGGGAAAAGACTGGCTAGGAAAGCTTTGCTTGCCTGCATCTATCAAAGAGCCTTTTCCGGTGGCACTGGTCCAGGAACAATGTAAATTGCTGAAAGCCCACCCTTGCAACAGAGTGGCATCTTTACCCAGGATGAACACTTACGCTGCCCTTCACAGTATATACATGATTAATTTCTGATTGTAGACAGTCACTTCTTTCTTACATTTTTTTCCCATGGGATGGAAAGTCCCACACAAAGCACAGTGTATTGCCTGGGTTTGATTTTGCTCGTCGTCTTGGTGCTGCAATGTGCTCACAGTTCTAGCTCTATTATGCAGGTGGTAGTGTTTGAAGACCCACAAACCCGAAGCCTGAATCGTGCTTTCAGAAGACAGTTAGACCTGAGGATATCCAGAGGTCTCTTTCATTACAAATTATATTTATTTTAGTGGTTGGACTCAATGATCTTAAAGGTCTTTTCCAACCTAATCAATTCTATGCACTAGAAGTTTGTCCTTTTTATTTCACAAATCCGAAGTTAAGAGATTTAGAATAAGGGTGACAAAAAGTATCTCTCTTCTACTGAAAGCTTTGACCTTAGCCTGCTTTTTCGTTCTGGAGCTGGTTTAATAAAAAGCAGAAAAACAATCTTCCTAGCTGGCTGAAGAAGCAACACAAAGAATGTGCAATACCCTCTTTTTTTTTAACATGCTCTGCTAAACAGAAATATGATGCAAATAGTTCATGTAATTTACTTCATTTTAGTTTAGTCAAGTACTGAAGCACTTCTTCTTACACCAATAATGGGGGGGGGGGGGGGGGGGGGGGGGGGGAAGGGATAACCCTGGATTAAGCAATGATTTTCAGTTTTAACACAGAAGTTGTATTCATCTAGTATGACTTTCTGTATAATATAGGATTTAAGTGTTTTTACTGGAACTGTTTTATAAAAGAAGAGATTTTATTTAAATCTCCAAAGGTAGAAATTCCTCCCTAGCTTACATTAGGAGTGCTTTTATTCATTTTTTTGTAAAAGCACACTGTAAAGTATCAACATTTCTAGTCCTCTAACAAATTTTACAATGTAGATTATAATTAACCACAACTCTAAAAAAGAAAAGTTATTAAAAAAGTCACATAGCACGCAATGGTACATGAAATCTTTTCCTTTTTACAAGCACTTGCATCCAAGCAAGAAAACACAGATGCAAGATCTGGCTTTCCAAAACCCATAAAACAAGCTGCAGAACATATAAATACAAATATCACCTACATATTTTGGATAATAAATGCAGTAAAATATAGATTAAACTAAGAGCCGTGCTGGCAAATATTCATCCTTAAATGACACTAATAAATATGTTGAGAGTAAGAGCTTGGCAGCCTATTTCTAAGAGAGAGGCATAATAACTCTATTATTGTCCCTTTCTTCCTCAGTTAATAGCTTACTCCAAGGAAATTTGCTTGGCTAATGTTGCAGTAGATGTGAAATTAAGTTGTAAGATGTTGTTCGTCTGTGATACCACTGACAGATGAGAAAATCCATGTACCTCTGTGAAAGGTTTAGTGTTGTGCACCACAGAGTCATTCTGAATGACATTAATCTACTCCCATTGGTGTGTACAAATTTGTGCATTACATAAACCCGAGAGGCTTAGGTGATTTGTGAGTGGCAAATAGATCTGGCCCTAGTTCTCCGCAGTGGTCAGAGTATTTGTGTCTCTTGTATTTGTGTCTTTCTCCCCCAATCCCAGTCCAGAGCATTTTGTTGAAATGCAGAGCTCCTTCTCAAATTACAGTGCAAAATTTGTTCTCACATCATACCCCTGTAGAGCTAAAACAGCTCCACTGCCTTCAGCTCAAATGCCCCTCTTTGACAGTGGAGTTTGGCTCGCGAAGCAGCGTGGCCCTGTGCTCCCCAGAGCAGAGCCGCTCTTTACTCTGCTCTCACATCCTGCGGGAGAAGAAAAGCATCTCTACTGTTTTCCATCAGAAATGACAGAAAAAGTACTAAGCTCATTTTTTTCAAATCCACATCGCTGGTGAACTGATAAAGTTGAAAAGTTTAGCTGGGCCATGTTATTACTGTTTCTCTGTTTTTCTGTAGTATCACTTATCAGATCAGGATTCTCTTCCTTTTTGTAATCTATCAGAAAAGAAGCATAATGTGTCTTCTGAAGTTCAAAAATGTAAGGGTAAACATAGGGATTTTATACATTTTACCTTTGCAGTGTCACTGGAGGCCTGCTACACTTGTGAGACTCCCTCCAAATAATACTTTCTGAAGTGCCTACTTTTACAGCCAAGTTGTATAGTCTGAAAAGCAACGTAATTTGCCTTTCTGGCTTTAAAACACCATAACCTTTCTAGCTACAACAGTGAAGTATCTGGTCATATAACCTTGTAAGCCTTACAGTTCAGGTGATGAAAGAGTTTCTTTCACTCTCTCCTGCTCTGCTTTCTGTCTTGTTTGTGCTCAACCTCCACGTGGATGAGTTCACACACACATCACAAGCATGCTTTGTCAGAGAGGAGAGGCTGGTACATGTAGCAGCGTTACTGCGTGCTTCCTATTTTCATGTTTTTATGTTTGTTCTGTAGAGAAACTTCCTGTGGAAGCAAAGTTGCCATGGTATAAGCAAGCTCAAGAGCTGGAGGATGGAGCAGTGGTGTCTGAAGAACCATCGTAAGTCTTAAAAATTTGCTTACATCAGATTCTCATGATGTGGGGATCTGGGGCTTGTGCTGAACTAACACAGCCTCTTGAAATTGTATTTGGATTTCATTAGAGCGTAAAGACTAAACCCAGCCCTGTGGAAATTGATGGGCTTAAGGCTGTGTCACACTTGGATATGAAGAGATAGAGTTCAAGAGGGCAAATGCAGATTTGAAATGAGCAAGTATATATATGTTTTATTTAAGGTCATTTGGAGTAATATTATAATGAGAGTCTATCTACCTCTGTAGCTCTATGTTCCCCACTACTACTGTATCTCCACAGCTAAGCACTTCTATTTAATCCCACAATATTCCTATGAAGTAAGAGGTAAAATAATGATCAGCCAGTGATGATTCCCCCTCGTTTCTCTCCCCACTAAGAGTGTAGTAGTAGTAGCAAGTAAAATGAATTAACTTCAGCGACAGATAAATTAGAAACCTCAACCCTGTGGTTTGGAATGCTTTATCACTTACCTCATCACTTCAAGGATTTTCCCCTCCGTGCTCTTCCAGCCACTTCATGGTCTCTGCCCCGCAACTTTTGCAAGATGTATCTCAGGCAGTACCTTGTACTCCACTAGTAGCTCTTCCTCCTGCCTGCAGACCCTCTTGGATGGCAAGGTGGCCTATGTACATAGGCAGAGTCGCAGAATCACTTTGATTGGAGGACACCTTTAAGATCATTGAGTCCAACAATTAACCTAGCACTGTTAGGTCACGCTTTGACAGTCCCCTTGCATTGGAGCTGCACAAAATAATACAAACTATACATTTTCCTCCTAAATACGTGAAATTAGCTCTTTGTGTTTGTTAACCAAAATTATTATTTTTTTTTTCTTTTCCTATTCACTTGTTTTCTGTGTCATGAAAAAATTACTATTCCGTTAGAAAAAAAGTGGAGAGCATAAAATAGTTATAGGTAATGCTGAAGGAAATTACATTACAGTAAAAAAGCTGGAAAAGAACACTTTAAGTTAGAGTTGATACCCACGTTTTTAATATATCAATAAGAAAATCTAACTGTATGAATCTGATCTCCTGTAGCAAGATTTTTCACACAATGCTATTGAAAACACAGTTTAGCATTTTCTGCATATGTCCATTTAATTAATAGTAGGACTGCAGAATAAGTTAGAAAAATTAAATGGTTTTTAAAAAAAGTTCAGAACGTCATTATTGTCACTTATGAGTAATTAATCTTCCTTAGTCCAATAAAACAGCAATTAAAAGGAAGCTGCAATAAAACTGGTGTATCATATAAACCTTTAGCAATGAGGCTGAGAAATTTAAAAATACTGTTATGCATATGTTTTGGATTTTTTATTCTGGATCTGTGATAAATGCATGCTATAATCATAACCTCTGTGCACAGCTTTAATTACTACCCCGTTCCTTGTGGCTGAGCTCATGGCATTTTTTATTGTGACTGCAGCTGTGTGTTAGACTGAAAAACATGGTTCTTTATGCAATATAACTGCAGGTTTGGCATGGTTAATTTGAATTTAAGCCATTTGAAACTGGGTGATTGAAACAGAGCTAGAGACATACGTAACAGAGCCTTAAAAATAAAACTTATTTTAATCCAACTGCCATACGTATACATAAGGACATACATATATACACATTTATACACATGTATACAAACACACATTCATATGTGCATACAGATATTAGTAGCAGCTATCACATGTAATGTAGCGAAACGTTTAACTGTTTCCAGAGTTTCATGACCTCTGTAGGCTGATTCATTCAGAGTCAAACTCTAGAAAGTTCAGTGTGAGCATATTCGTTTTTAATTTGTAAAGTGAAGTTTATTTTCTAATAAACCACTTAGCAAAATGTGCTTTTTTCAAACTATAAATAACTCCTGGAAGCATACATAAAAAAAAAGGTGCAAGTTTATCAAAAGGAATCATACTGATATTTTGTTTTATCTGGAATGATTTGTGACACTAAAGAATTTTTTTGATAGATTTTGTGAACAGTACTAACAGTATTGTATAAAAAGAGTATAATAATATATATGTGAGTGTATGTGGCTTTAAATATTAACAAGAAAGAGTCTGTACAGAATAGGTATAACTTGCAGAGAAAGATAAAGGTTTTGTTTATCATGATGTGTATTTTTACGAAAATATTCTGGAAAACCTTATATTACTTGTGATTTCAAAACAGACCTTGAGAGAGATGAAAGGAAAGGAGTTTAAGAACTTCAAAATGTTTCAAGTGCAACTATGACACCTCCTTACTTTTTTTACTGCTCTGATGCAGTAAAAGCCCTGTTCTACAAAGACGTCCTAATCTTTTTGCCCCATCTCATGTAACACTTCAGTGATACCAATGGGGCAGTAACATACCCATACAGTAGGGCACAGTATATACTAGGTTCATTCTGCCCTGGGGTGGCATCTTGTATTTTTTTTTGTCCCTGCGAAGCACAGCTCTGGCAACATACATCATAATATTTCAGGCTAATCAGAAATGAACACAAAACTAAATTAAATTAAAGTATAGGTTTTTATGTGTGTTGACTAATAGTTAAAATAAAGGGCAGAAAGTCAGGATCTTTATGCAAATTTTCCCAAGGCTCGGAGACATCCGTGCCTTATGTTTAATTTGGAATGATATTTAGTGATAAGACATGAGACAGAAAGACCAAATAAAAACTCAGAAAAACTTGTACTGAAGGAGCTATCCGTGCATTCCTCATCTGTAAACTGTAACAGCCATCTGCATATTGTTCCAGAATATCTTATCTGTTGACAGTGACCTTGAATGGTGAACTTCCACACAAAATTGATTTTGGTGCCTCATTATTAATAGTGGTTTTCATTAATGTCAACTTTAAACTATTCCTCATTTTAGGCCCTGGTTATTATATTGAAACACTGTGTGTAATGACATGAAAAAGGAGACAAAACATTCCAAATTCACCAAGATACAATCAAAACCCAAATTTGATTCTGGTTTTATGACATCACTTGTTCTCATTCAGCTGTGTAAGAATTTTAAATACACCAAGTTATCTGAAAAACAAGGTGTATTACATGATAACTCACCCTGTGCCCTGTCATTCTGCAGCTATGCAGAGACACGGTGTGATATTCCATGGCCTAGGATGCTGACAGATGTCAGGCTATCACCCACATATTTTGATTGATGAATGACCAAGCCAGAGTATAGATAGATGCTAATTTTTTAGGGCTGTAATTGTTGACAGTTCTTAAATGTTGGATCAAGTATTAGCTGGTGTAAGGCAGTATGTGATGTGATCAGCTATGTTTCAGGCTGTGAATTTGAGTAAATAAAACATAACCATCAATTTCTTACTGTCTTAGGTCTACATGTGTTTTAGTGTGTTACTTTGCTGTAAATGTTTTCGGAAAACTTACCAGGGGCTGTAAAAAACAATTATAATGGCTTGCTTCCCCTCCTCTAAGAAGCCATTTCTTTTCTCTGATTTAGTAGAATGGAGCTGACAGAGAAGGATTTGAGGATGGGAGTTGAGCCAAGCAGCCAGGATGGGCTTTCTTGGAGAACACACTCCTTCTCTCAGCAGGGAGGGAATGATCACAGAATGACAGAATTATTGAGACTGGAAAAAGACCCGTGAATCATGTAGTCTAGCCTCTGACCCAACACCACCACATCAGCTAGACCATGGCACTAAGTGCCACATCCAGCCTCTCCTTAAACACCTCCAAGGATGGTGACTCCACCACTTCCCTGGGCAGTGCATCCCAATGCCTGATCACCCTCTCCGTGAGGAAGTGCTTCCTGAGATCCAACCTAAGCCTCCTCTGATCCAGTTTCAGGCCATGCCCTCTCGTCCTGTCACTAGTTGCCCAGGAGAAGAGCCCAACCCCCACCTGACTACAGCCTCCCTTCAGGTAGTTGTAGAGAGTGATGAGGTCCCCCTGAGTCTCCTCCAGGCTAAACAACCCCAGCTGCCTCAGCCTCTCCTCACAGGACTTTCCCTCTAACCCCTTCCCCAGCCTCGTTGCTCTCCTCTAGACCCGCTCTGGCACCTCAATATCTTTCTTGCAGTGAGGGGCCCAGACCTGCACACAGCACTCAAGGTGAGGCCTCGGCTGAGCTGAGTACAGGGGCAGAATTACATCCCTATTTTTGCTGACCACACTGTTCCTGATACAAACCAGGATGCCATTGGCCTTCCAGGCCACCTGAGCACACTGCTGGCTCAGGTTCAATGAGTTGTCAACCAGTACTCCCAGATCCCTCTGTGCCACTCCTCCCCCAGCCTGTAGCGCTGCAGGGAGTTATTGTGGCCAAAGTGTAGGACCCTGCACTTGGTCTTGCTGAGCTTCACACCGTTGGCCTCAGCCCATCGACCCAGCCTGTCCAGGTGCCTCTTCAGGGCCTTCCTACCCTCCAGCAGACTGACACTGCCCCCCAGCTTGGTGTTATCTGCGCATTTACTAAGGGTAGACTCAACCCCTCACCCAGGTGCTCAGTAAAGACGTTGAACAGGACTGGGCCCAGTACTGATCCCTGGGGGACACCACTGGTCACTGGACACCAACTGGGTGCGGCATCATTCACCACCACCCTCTGATGGGCAGGCAGAGGGGTAGGGGAATAAATGTAGAGCCGGAGGAATGGCAGAAGGCTACCAGTGGCGTGGTAGGCCAGATGCTGAAAAGGCAGCACTGTGTGTTCATATTTGCTTAAAGTTGGCATAATAGAAGTTTCTTCAGACAAGCAATGCTTGTGTGATTTTCCTGTTCACTCCATATTGGTGAGAAAATTGTCGGTTTCATGATGACACTTGGGCATATGTCAGTAAGCATTCATTCTGTTCCTGCATTTCATGTGAGGCTCTTCCCTAGATTTTTTATGCTACCAAGACCCTGCCCTCATTCCCCTCTACAAACAAGGCAATTTTTTGTAGCCAGCAGACTATCCTTCCTCTGCCACTGCCACCCTTTCTTCCACACCACTCTTCAGGCAGAAGAAGCAAACCACATTTATAATCAACTCCCTTGTCCTTCTCAAAGTTTATTTTTGATTGGAAATTTGAAAGCTAAATCAGAAAATTTTCGGCGGGTTTCTTCTAGGTGTTGGGTTCTCACATTTGTGAATCTCTGTATTACTGTCTTGTGAGTTTTCTGTTGAATATGATTTTTGTTATGAAATTGTATACTATGGATTATAAAGTTACACATTTTTTTACATTTTCCTTCCACTTGTAATTTGTGATCATTCTCTAATGTGTTGCTAGAGCAGCAGATGCCTCATTTTTACTCCATCTGTGTGTAGTACCTTCCATTATTTATTTCTTCAGGAATGTCTAAAGGAAGCAAGTCTTACAGTTTAATTTTGTCTGTATATGTCTATCTGTCAGTTGCCTTCCTCTTCTCTTTGTGATGTCTGAATTCATTCCTAATAACTGAATTTGACAGAGGTATAAATTTATCACAGAGAATACTACCCGTCTGTCAAATTTGGTTGATATTCCCCAGGAAATTCACTGGTAGTATTTCCCACATGCTTCACTGAAGTGACTAGGTAGAAAACTGACACCCTACAATTCCCCAGTTGAAGGAATGGTTTCTAAAGGAGTTTGGGCCTTAAGAGATACAAAGAATCCAAGCTGGGTACTCAACCTTCAAATACAGATCCATGTTAAGTCAGTCTTCATCAGTTCTGCTGCTCAAACAATTGATCATAACCGGTTCAGCCACTTGAAGGCTAAAGGGGATAGTTATGCTTGTCTTGACTAACCTCCTGCACTCCTGGATGGGGTCAATTAAATATTGATTGCTGACAGAACTTCTTTGAAATACACTAGGTTGGTAAGAAGGTATTATAATCTTTGTTAGGATAAAGATTTAAGGTCCTTGCTGTCCTGTGTTATCTTAAATATTGTTCTCCCGTTGCTGTCTCTGAAGTGATCATTCACCAGGCCTTAGAAATACACTATCTGAGGGAGAAGCCACAGTATCTCTCTTTCTGACCTCTCACTGGAGCTCGTTGCACCAACACAGCATGACAGCCAGAGTCAGAAAGAGCAACAGTCATGATTAAAAATTTGTGGCTTTTTCTATGTATAATGAGATTGGTTTTATGGGTGGTGGAATGTTGTTTAAAAGATTTCTGTCTCTAACTCTTGAAAAATGCTTTTGTGTGTTAACACCATACCCAGCTTCTGATATACTGCCATAAATAACCCTGATGCTAGCCACAAAAAGAAAGGAGGGGCGGGGAGAGAGGGTGAAGAGGGCAGACAATAATATTTGGATGCCAGGTGGCACCATCATAGTGATGGGGATGTTTCAATAAAAACAAAAAAGGAAATTCCTGACATGCGTCAGTGTGGAGGACAAAGCCTTCAGGGAACTGAATACGGACAGAGGGGCCAGTGTGGCAGTGTCACTCAAGATCTCTTTCTTACTTTTCAGTAAGTATTTATGTTTCCAAAGACATATAAGGTATTTTATTTTGGTTTGTCATGTTAAATAGTTTCCATCATGATGTTTGTACATGATTCACAGGTTAATAAGTAATTTTAAAACTTCCTACAAATGTTTTCCTTCAGAAAATAAAGCATGTTATGATTATTGGATTGTCTAATAAAATAGTAAGGACATACACATCTACTATTGACTGCTAGGCTGTTGCTCACAGGTTGGTCACAAGGAAGATCAACACTGCAGTAACCTAACACTAGGTAATGATTTCTATCTGTTCATTCAAGGAGCCCCTTTATGTAGTCACCACTACCTACAATTCATGTGTACTATCTATGCAGGGCAGAAGCAGTTATCCTTCCCTGGAGGGAAAGGCAGCTGTGAACTTACGGAGAGCACCAAAGGTATGGAATTATTAGACACAAAGATGAAGCAAAAGATTATACTCAAACTAAACCAAAAAGAAACTATAGAAGAACAGATCCTAACTGGTCAGATTGGAATTGGACTTGTCCAGCTGTTGCTGGTGCCATTGCTCTTACAGGTGTAGCGCTGAGATTTTATTGACAAGTGGTCATGACCTCTGTTTCACTTCTCTGAACAGTGGCACCAGTAGCTACCCAGTGCTGTGGTGTTATCCACATCTTAAAATCTATGGAAACGTGGCCTCTCCTGAAGAAAAAAAGACAGGTTTTATTTCACCAGTAGTATCTGATTTTAGATGCCCTAATAGATGGATGTCTGTGCCTTCAAACACTTGGTCTTAATCGTACGTGAAGCTCTCAAAACCCCAGACTTTGTCAGAACCATGAATTTACTCAGTAAATTAAAAAAAAATATTAAACAATAAAAATTAAAGGCAAAATGTAATTTTGTAGTGCTGCAGAAAAACTATTCTTCTCCATAGCTCAAAGAACATCAGTCTGTATAGACACTTTTTTCTTTTCTTCTTCACACACGTTGTCAGAGCCCAATTCCCAGATAGGTTATATCTATGTACATCAGTTGTTGTGGAGATCTTCACAAAACTCAGCAAGGCTCTCCAATGAGTCTCACCCTGAACCCAGTATGACTTGAGGTGGAAAGTCTCTCATTGTTGGCTATTGACTCTGTCTTTGTGTTTCTCTTCTTGTGACTTCCCCAGTTATGCATATATTGCTAAAGGGAGGGGAATATACACATCCTTAGCTGTGCCCAGAGGTTGAAGGAAAAGACGTAATTATGCCAAGACTGAGTACTGCCATTGCTGTCACTCTTCTCAAGTTTTCACATCACTTTTGCTGCTTTTATGTGCAAATGATCATTGTATAGTACAGTTGCAAGAAAAAGTGTGTGAATCTTTTGGAATTTCATGGTGTTCTGCATTAATTTGTCATAAAATGTGATCTAACCATCATCTAAATCACAAGTATTGACAAATACAATGTGCCTAAAATAATAACACAAAACCAATTCTGATCCTCCATGTCTTTATTGCACACATTCATTCAACATTCAGAATGCTAGTGGAAAAATTAAGTGAACCCTTGAGCTGACCTCAGAAAAGCTAACTGGAGTCAGATTAATCTGGACTCTCATTAAGAAAATGAGTTTAGAGGTGTGAATCTGCTGCATTGGCAGTTGCAAACCACTGAAACTTTTTGAGTTTTTTCTGCAGAAGATGTATGCTTGTGTGAGCCATGCCTCACCAAAAAGAGCTAAAGCCCTAAAGATATCAATCGATGTCAATAGCATTATATTTCCTCCATTCCTAGAACATGTGCTAACATGTACACCACAAAAGGTGCAACAATAGTCCCTTCAGCTGAACACAGTCTTGTGCAGATTGTGAAAGCTCAAGAGCTAACAAAAAACACTGAAAAATTCGATGCCTCTCTTAAATCCAGAACTCATTATTTTGCAAGGGTGTTTGTATAACGGATAAAAGTTGCCAGTCCACCACCACGAAAGTGCCCACAGATCAAAGAAGCAAGTATAGGCACTTGTGTGCAAGCACCATCCATTTTTAACCCCCCATTTTCTTTGGACGATTTTCCACCTTTCATTACAACATTTTTCCCTTTGCAGCTTGAGAGTACTGCTGCCCATGAAGATGCCATTTTAAAGGGCGTGACAGGAGAAGGGAACCTTCATCAGTCCCACAGCTGGGTGCTGTAATGTGGTTAACACTCCAGCAGCCAAGTAGCAGCAGGCATGGTTAAGTCAGTCACAACAAAGCAAGGTCATGACTTCTCCTCCTTTCAACTTTCACTTTCTCACCTATTTTATCTCCTCTTTAAAATACTCATTAGGACTCTCAGAACACACATTGCTGTATTTTTCTTTTGGGGAACAAGCATTGTCGTGTCTACTGTGCAGAGGAATATAAGATCTTTGATGCAATGACAACATGTTAGACACCGAGTAGTATGCTATGAGCTATGAAATACTCCATGTGATGATCTCTCTGAAGCAAGAGGCACCTTTTTCTTTTTAATTTGTACAGCTATTAGCACACTTGGGCTCAGGCTGACAGCTACTACTGCCACATTACTACAACTGGTTATTGATTTATTTTATTTCTTAGGGTTGTTATCAGATGAACTACTATTACAGTGAGATTTAATTAAACAACATGCAATGAGAATTGAAACAACTCATAATTGCCAGTTTTTCTAAAGAAAAACTACTTCTCAATAAATCTATCCCACTACTTCCATTTTCAAAGAAAACTCAGATGTCAGCAAATGGAAAAGCACAATGCTGTGAAGTAGAATGTGCACTATATGCAGACCAAATAACTTCAAATTCGTGGAACTGACTGCTTATTATTTATATGCTTTTTGTGTTTTGTACTTAGCATTTGGCAATATTTTTTGTTAATGACCACACAAACCTTTGTAATTTCCTGAGATTAGGACGATGGAAAATTCAGAGCCATTATTTACCTCTATTACACATCCACATCACATCAATGTTCAGTATCTAATGACAACTCCTATATGGAGTTTTTGGTTGCAGAATTTGCTTTCATTTTGTCCCCCTTTTTTTCTGATTTCAGCTTGGTTTATTCTACCAATTCCCTCCTTAGCAGTCAACAATTGTATTAGAATTAAGTCACACTTTGAAATTTATCACTTAAAATGTAGAAATTAGGCCTAGAAAGTGGAATAAAATAGTATTTCCTGAAGTTATTTCACCATTTTCATTATGAGTTGCTGACTAAGGTAAGATAATATACTAGGTGGCATTTATAGATCATACTTCATTTCAGAAAGGATCCAGTCTGCTTTAATAGTAATCTAACTTCTCTTTGGTCTCCTCTCTCTTTTGTTCCTGTGTTTGTATGTGTTATATACATTGTGTGTATATGTGCTGAGTGTAAGAAATATATCTATTTTTCTAAATGCGTAATTTTAATATTTGGCAAAATATCATCCCTTTTGGTTTGGAGTACAGCAGCTCTTCAACAAAACAAAATTGCACAACAATTCACAGTATTAAAAAATATAAGGAAGACAGCTTCAAATGAAGATCAGTGCCTCCCTTTTTTTTTGCTGTTGGTTTTGTTGGGGACTTTTTAGTTGTTTTGGTTTTTTTGTAACCTGATTAGGATTTCTGCCTCTTAGTTTGTCAGGTCAAGAAGCTATACATTTAAACTAATCCAAGTATCTAAGCCACAATGGCTGACTTGGGCTGTTAAAATCTGTGATAGCTGAATTTTCCACATAAAAATAGTATTATAACAGTTACACAGTCTTAAAGAAAACAAATGATCCACCTATACTGTAGAAGACTATAATTTTTTAAAAATGAACAGTATTATCTTTGAAACAAGGTGTATCTTTCAAGATAAATGTTTCAGAAAAGGGAAATAGTCATTTTGTATCATCAGTTTCAAAAAGGCTTTGCTCCAGAAAGAAATCTTGCAGTCTTTGTAGCAGCATTATAAACAGTTTCAAAAGTTCCAATATATATCATTCATTTCTTTCCTTTCTATTACTTCCTGAGTGTAGTGCTAGCAGTGGATATCAGGTTTATAACAAGATGTTGCAAACACCCACAAGAAGTGTGTAAACTGAACATGTGTATAGGGGGTGCAACAAGTTCCTTTCTTGGGTGTGGATTCTTTTTTTAATCCCAGAGTGAAGGGAAAGCCGTTTTGTCAGCTAGAGAAAGGTAGCTGATGAAAAGGAGAAGCCTATAAAAATACTTTCAAAGATGCTGATCACAAGACTAAATTTACTTTTTCTGCCTTATAAGGCAGTTCACAGGACTTTCAGGGTGAAAAATGAGTTTTCTGTAGCACTAGACAATAGAAGAAACTGATGTATGTATTGCCTTCATCAAAGCTGTCGCAGTCTAGTGTGGCCTGTCTATTTAGACAAAAAGGAGAGGAACACTGTCAGTGACAGCCATGCTCTAATTAAAAGTACATCCAATTAACTCTAATTTATTTGATAAATTTAGTTAATGCACATGATTTAGTGCTGAAAGACCTAAATTTCTTCAGGCAGATGACCCTATCACAAAGAAAAAACACTTTCTAGTTCACTAAACTAGCACTCAAAAAATCTGTACAAAAAACTTGTTGAGTTTGAAGCAGCTGACAAATTCCAAACACTTACTGTTAATGGGGAAATATTATCAATAGGAATTGTTCCTCTGAGGTTCTTATGAGGTTCTTCAGTGCCAGATGCAACTATTTGCTCTTCTGTTGTTGCCCTTGAAATATCTAAAAACACTGTCTTAGAATTCGCTTGTAGCAGAAATTTTGGAAGAATGGCCAATAGAGAAGACAAGACAGTCAGAAGAAGCTATCTGAATCACCCTGTAACCTGCGTTCATTATTCTGGTGCTTTGATATCACCAACGTCGGATATTGAGGCATAAGTAATGCAGGTCATGGGGTATTCTGGAACCACTGTTTCCAGAAAGATTTAAAAATCAGTGTAAATCAACATGAGCTCAGCAAAACAAGGTGTGTTACACTTAAACAAGATGGTAATGATGTGACACGGTGTTGATTTGTGACCCTTCTGGTCAACATTACTTTGAGTAAAATGCTAGACCAATTTCCAGCACTGATTTTTTTTTCAAGATGTTGAAAAAGTGGTGACAACACAGAAAAAAATGAGAAATTATTCCACTGCTGAGAGGAAAAACACAGGAATTCATTCTGTTTTGCTAATTGTAATGATGGCTGCAAGTTGCTTTTACTAAAGTATGCATGGATTTTCAGAGGCAAAGATTTGGATCATCTAAGGCTTCCTAATTAGTGAGATGAGTAAGATCCAGAGAACTCCAGAACTGAAGTGAACAGTTTTTCTTAATGAGAAGGGAAAGTAAGTGTGCTAGGACACAAACACAAAGGCGCACACACACGCAAAAAAAAAAAAAAAACAAACAAAAACCAAAAAACAGAGAAAGAAGGAAAGAAGGAAAGAAGGAAAGAAGGAAAGAAGGAAAGAAGGAAAGAAGAAAGAAAGAAAGAAAGAAAGAAAGAAAGAAAGAAAGAAAGAAAGAAAGAAAGAAAGAAAGAAAGAAAGAAAGAAAGAAAGAAAGAAAGACATGTAGATTAAGAAATTACAAGTTCTTTACATTTTTTTATGTCTTCGGATAAAGACTTGAAAATGGTTACTGCAATAAAGGAACAATGATTGAAATTATTTTTCTTGTAATACTGGAGGTAGCTGGTAACAGCAGCCTATTAAATATTTACTATCAACTAAGACAAAGGTGATCTAGGTTGAACAGTAGCAAAACGCAACTAAACAGATAATTACAGACATTGGGAGATGGCAAGATGCCATGCATTGAGACATTTTAGGATCAAGGCAGCTGCTCTAAGCATGTGTCTTCCTGGTTATGATGAGACACTCTCCTCCAGTACTTGAGAGCCCTTTCACTGTTGCCATTGAGTTGTCAACAATATCTCATGGTTCTTATTTCATAATATTTCATAATGTCATAGAATCATAGAATCATTAAGGTTGGAAAAGACCTCTAAGACCATCTAGCCCTATGATAAGTTGAAGCATCTGTTTCTAATTAGGTAGAATTTAGCCTGGAGAGGACTATGTTTCTTTTGCTTGCCTAGCTGTTTGTGAACATAACTTGCCGTACTCTCTTCCTCTCGCAGGTTTATTCCTGAGGCTTGGTCCAGCTGTAGTGTCACCTGTGGAGTGGGCAGCCAGGTGCGGCTTGTGAAATGTCAAGTGCTCCTCTCTTTCTCCCAGTCGGTGGCTGACTTGCCCATCGATGAATGTGAAGGTCCAAAACCGGTGTCTCAGAGAGCCTGTTACGGTGGTCCTTGCAGCGGGGAGGCAACTGAATATACCCCAGAGGAAACTGAGCTGCTGTATGGCAGCTTGCAGGAGTTTGATGAGCTCTATGACTGGGAATATGAGGGCTTTACTGAGTGTTCAGAATCTTGTGGAGGAGGTAGGTGGAAAATGTTTCTGTGCTGGGTTTTCTTTCTGTCTTAAAGTGTGTGTTTTGTGGTTAATACCCACAGATGTGCTGCTTTGCTACAGCTATTTAGAATCATAGAGTTATTTAGACTGGAAAAACCTCTTAAGATCATCAAGTCCAACTGTATTTGAAATGCCATTTATGAAAACTGTGGGGAAATGAAAATGAATTATCCTACCATAGCAGATCCATTAAATTATTGATATTCTGAGGGCTCAGCCAGTTGCCTAACTCCTATCACTAAGTGACATTAGCTCCAATCTCAGTGCAAAAGAAAGCATATGGTAAAAACCACTAATGGTGTCATTGTCTGAAGCTAGCAGCCTTGGAGTTTCTCAAAGTTAATCAAGGTCTCTGGTTACTCGTATGATCTGTATAGGTTCACCAGTAATCAGTTAAAACTTTAAAAACATAATTAGTAGAAAATAACGTGAATGTTTCTATGCTTTCTTTTAGCTTGCTCACGGTAATGTTGAGAGCAGCACACAGAGAGTTATGAGAGCATTGCCACTATTTCTTTGTTTCCTGCATAAAAAATATGACACCAGTGTGTGCTAAGCAGTGACAAACACTGAGTTTACAGGAGTGTCTGTCACGTCTTGAGGCTACTAGTGAACAGTAACAGTTTGTCACACTTACACTGTAAATACTGAAACCTGAATAGCTTCTAGAAATATCATGTTGAAATGAAGTAAATTTCTTTAAATATAGTGACTATGTGTGTACTTTTCAAACGTAACTCACAGATACTGATATGACATAGATGTTTTCCCTTGTAAATTTAGTCTCTTTCAATTGTCAGCAAAAATTTTTAGCCAAGATTTCTTTTTGTCTTATGTCAACCCCAAATTTTCCGTATTAGCAGATGCTAAGTCACGCATTTTTATAGCCACAGGTGTAAGACTGGTCAAACTAATTTTATTGGTTTTGTAGTCTCAAGAGGAGAAACTGGATAAATGCAGAGGTAACCTTTCGCCTCCCAGAAGTAGCAACCAGAAGGAATTAGTTAGTCATTTAGTCTGCTGTTAGTGGCTGCATTTCCCAGAGCTGTCATCAAATATCATATAACAATTATTCTATTCTGTTAGAGATAAATAGAGAAAAGCTCATTTGATGGTATTTTGAAAGTGAACTTAAACTGCCTAGATTCACATCCCACCCTCATACCCTTTTACACTGTGGTTCTCTATTAAGAACTGTTTTCTTTTTTTTTAAGGGAAAGAAATTTTTAAGCAGACAGCTTTTTGTTCTGTTTAGAATTCAGTTACTTGGCAAACAAACTTATTGAAGTTCATATACTTTTTTTTAATTACCTCTGTACTGTGGAACTTCTGACAGATAGTCAAAGGTCTTTATGTTCTCTAAATGTTCAATGATCCATCCTTGATCTAAAGCTAATAACCATTTACTGTATTGACCTATCAAAAACAGAGTGACAGATGTTGTCAGCATGCTGAGACACAATGAGAGATTCAAGGAGAATCTGAAGAAAGTGACTCTGAGCACATTTGTTTGCTGCTGGAGCAAGCCAGATTTTTTTTTTTTCTCGGTTGCTGGCACAAGCTATTAGAGTCAGAAACTTCTGTCGATAAAACAAACTGGTTAAATTCAGACAATAATGGTTTTCTTCAATACCCATACTGTCAGGCAAGATTGCTGGTCCTACCAGTACCTTTAAAAGATAGAAAGTTGTGAGGATCTCTGAAAGAAAAAAGGAAAAGCAGAATAGAATGCTTATAGGATAGACTAAAATTATAGGAAATACAGTCAGTGATTACTTACGTGACAGGAATAAGCATGGGTGGTTTGTTGTAGGTTGAATACCAAAAAGTGGAGAGCAGTAGTATCAGAGCTTGGCGATATGTATTTGATAAAACAAAACCATCGATCTCAGAAATGAAGACAAGGCTGGATGCAAGACCTTGAAGTCAATCACTTTTGGATAGTCAGCCCTGAAACAAACAATGCAAAAGTGTTAAGGTAATTGATAATCATTGATCAAGAGCTCATTAGTAATACACTTCAGAGAGGAGAAATTGAATCTGTGGAAGTACAAAATTTTGATCTGAAAAGAACCATCCAGCTTATACAGATTGTGAGTGATCTGTGTCCCTAGCAAACAGAATGATGTCACCAGCATGTGGCAGGGCTGGGTGTACTTCCACAGAGTTAAGAATTTGAGTACTTGCCTATTTTCCATACCTCTGGATTAGCAGTCCTTCTCTTTTGGCTTTGTCACATTGGTCTTGCTGTCAGTGGACGCTGCTGAAAAGAGCCTGGCTCCATCCTCCTGACATTCCCCCTTGACATATTTATAAACATGAATGAGGTCACCCCTCAGCCTCCTCTTCTCCAAGCTAAAGAGACCCAGCTCCTTCAGCCTTTCCTCATAAGGGAGATGCTCCACTTCCTTAAACATCTTTGTGGCTCTGCGCTGGACTCTCTCAAGGAGCTCCCTGTCCCTCTTGAACTGAGGGGCCCAGAACTGGACACAATATTCCAGATGCGGCCTCACCAGGGCGGAGTAGAGTGGCAGGAGGACCTCTCTTGACCTACTTGCTACTCCCCTTCTAATACACCCCAGGATGCCATTGGCCTTCTTGGCCACGAGGGCACATTGCTGGCTCATGGTCATCCTGCTGTCCACTAGAACCCCCAGGTCCCTTTCCCCTGTGCTGCTCTCCAGCAGGTCAGTCCCCAACCTATATTGGCACATGGGGTTATTTTTTCCCAAGTGCAAAACTCTACACTTACCCTTGTTGAACTTCGTAAGATTTCTCCCCGCCCAGCCCTCCAGCCTGTCTAGGTCTCTCTGAATGGCTGCACAGCCTTCTGGTGTGTCAACCACTCCTCCCAATTTTGTATCATCAGCAAACTTACTGACAACATTCTCTAATCCCTCGTCCAGATCATTGATAAATACATTGAAAAGCACTGGCCCCAGCACTGACCCCTGAGGGACCCCACTAGACACAGGCATCCAGCCAGACTCAGCCCCATTGACCACAACTCTCTGGCTTCTTCCCTTCAACCAGTTCTCGACCCACCTCACTACTTGGTCATCCAGACCACACTTCCTCAGTTTACCGATGAGGATGCTGTTGGAGATGGTGTCAAAGGCCTTGCTGATATCCAGATAGATCACATCCACTCCACGGCCACCATCCATCCACCTGGTTATGTCTTCATAAAAGGCTATCAGGTCGGTCAAACATGACTTCCCCTTGGCAAAGCCATGCTGACTGCTCCTAATAACCTTCTTATCCTTGATATGCCTAGAGACAGCATCAAGGATAAGATGTTCCGTCACCTTTCCAGGGATGGAGGTGAGACTGACCGGTCTGTAGTTACCCGGGTCATCCTTTCTGCCCTTCTTGTAGACTGGAGTGTTGGCAGGATTAATAGATAGGGCTTTAAACTAGGTTGGAAGGGGGAAGGGGATAAAACCTGAGTCACTACACATGAGCCAAGGGGAAGTATCCCAGGGTTAGGCGTAAAAGGCACAAGCAATGGTAAGAGATGCTCCATTAAATCTCTTAAGTGTCTTTATACCAATGCAAGAAGCATGGGGAATAAGCAGGGAGAATTAGAACTATGCCTAAGAGTACACAAAGAATTTTATATTACCACGGATTTCCTCAGATAAGGTGTAATTCACCGAATCTTCCAGCTTCTTTCTTAGTCCAGACAGCTACCCTTGCTCTGTCCTAGCTCTCGAGACACACACTGGAGTTTAGGTGCAAGTCTGTACAGGGATCCAGAAGAATAACTGAGAGCAGCTGAATTTTCTGACCTTGCTTTACACTACAGATATAGCAATCATACTGTTGCTTAAAATATAGCATGCTGAAGTCAAAGCCACCTTCCCACCTTAGCCCACTTAACTGACAAAGGCCTCATTGCACTTACAGTGGAAGGATGAGTCAGTAGAGGGCACTTGACAATTTTCTGTCTGGGGAAGGTAAGTAGTGAATGAACCTAAGGACTCTTCACTGCGATTGAGACACTTAGTGAGACTGAAATCAGGACCAACATCCCCCAAGATGTTTTGATCAGGCCATCTCCCAGCTGGCCAGGGAACCGGATAGAAAAATGCAGTAAGAGATGTATGACTGCATCTGCAAATCTGCAAGATTTTCAGATGAAGGCTTTTTTTCAGTAAAGGGGAGAAAGGAAAGGAATTGCAGTCTTCCCTACACAGCCAGGTATGCTGTGCCAAGAAACGTCCGCCCTGAGTAAACATCCATACCATGTTCCTCAAAGATCATCAGGCAAAGCTCTTGGATGTGGACAGCAGACACCTCACTGCTGTGCGGAAAGCAGCCTCCTCGTTCCCTGCAGCTACGACTGCAGCCCCTGAGCTGGCAGCCCTGGGTGTGAGGCTGTTTTTCCCTCCATAGAGCAGCCCCAACGCAGTCCTCCTGGCCCCGACAGGTTTGTCCCTGCCCTTGGCTGCCCCACTGGGTACGGAGAGCTGACTGTGACCATGCGTTGTTATGTGCAGGTGTCCGGGAGGCTGTGGTGACCTGCCTGAACAAACAAACCAGGGAGACTGCGGAGGAGACGCTGTGTGTAACCAGCCGACGTCCTCCACTGCTGCTGAAAGCCTGTAGTCTGGACCCCTGCCCCCCAAGGTAGGCTTCTGATGTCTTGTCACCAGACACAAATTTTTTTTCCAGATTTAAGAAATGTGATCACTGATGAAGTTGTGAAACTGATCTTCAAGCTCCTCATGATTCTGAGACATTCAGGGCCAGAGTTTATGGGATCTGGGCGTTACTGAAATGACTCCTGAATTGCAGCAGTAAAACACACAGATGAAAGCCTGAGATGTCTCCTCAGTTTGCCATATGACAGATTCAGCTATCTGGGCTCAGCAGATCTGTGTCAGTCCTACTGGAACATGAAATGATCACAGGTGACGTGAGTGAGTGAAGCTCTGCTGCTGTATATGATAGTGGATTGGCACAGCAAAGTCAGTGTTGGTATTGCAAGGCAAGGATACCCGGGTCAACGCTCTTCAGTCTCATCCAGATATTCTTTAATGGATTTTGTGGAATCCGTGACAAAACCAAAAAAAAACATATGCGTGATTGATAGTAGTCACTATGTTGCACAAAGATATATAAACAACACTAGCCGTATTGGAAAAAAAACCTTTAAATAAGTTGTGACCCTAGGATGAATGGCTCTTTGGCCTGGAGACACACACTACCTCACACACGCTTTCTAAGTCTACAGGGACCTGCAGCCTCTTCATGCCACAGTCATATCGACTCTGAAGAGCAAAGTGGTAGTAAAACCAAAGGGGAAGATTCAGACGGCTTGTCTATTCAGGTTCTGCAGGCAGATGTTTTATGGATTGGCTTTACTTTACCCAGAGTTGTGTAAAGTTTAAGGAGATTTATCCAACCTCCTCTCTCACAAAAATTTTTGTGGAACCTGTTCTTCCTTGGACTCAGGCAGCTTCTACAGCCCTGACCCTAAAAAAAAAGCAGATCTTTGTCTCCAGAAATTCACATCTGTACTCCTCTATGATGGAAAAATATCTGTCATGAATTTCCCACGGTTTATTTAAATAGACCTGGACCTGTGAAGTCTTCAAACTGTATTGTGCATGTATTGTCCTTATTCCCAACTGTACACAAGTGCATTTAATCTCTTCTCGTAGTGTGGCAGGTTCAAAATACATTGGTTTACAACTTCAGACTATTGAAAACACTCAGTTATGTCCAGGTGGTAGATATTCCATACAGTTTATATTGGTAGATATATGTACGTTTTATATGACAGCAGGATATACAGAGACATATCATTAATAATATTAATAGATTTAGGGCACACAGGAAAGGTTCATGTTAAAAATAAAATATGGCCAGTACCCCAGAATGATAAGAACAGAAATAATGGTTTTGATTTGATCTGGATTTTGAATCTGTGGCAAGCAGAACAAAATAGGCTAACATGTTTCATCAAAGCATAACAAGCATTGCTAATGAGAATATTGCAACACTGACCTTGTTAAATTGTCTGTACTGACAGAAATAATACATAAATATTATACTAATGCTTGAAAAGAACTCTGTAGGTGGAAATCTCACCTTAATTGATAGATGACAGCATCACTAGAGCTGCAAGTGCATGGTAGGAGATTGATCACCAATGAATTCTGACAAGGAAATAAATATTCATTGGTTAAGAAAAAATAAGGCACACTCATGTAAACCAGTATTTATGTGAGTTCTGTTAAAAGACTAGTCTGAGAAATTGGGTTAATACTTCTTGAATTAGTCTGTGTGATAATTCACACCACTGCAGTCACTTTACTACTAGAGCAGAGCTAGTTTAAAGAAATCTCGGGTGTGCAGTTCACTCCACAGATTGCAAGATGATTGTACTGTAGGTGAGAATGAGGCTGTGAAGCAGAGGTGAAAGGGGACTGAAGTGTTGAGGAGAGACTAAAAATTTTCATCCACCCCTACGGCTGCAACTGAGAAAAGGGGAGATGACTGCCTTCCCTATAAATACATCTCCTTTCCCTCCAGCCCCCTCAGTCTGGAGGAAATTGCCTATCTGTGGAGATTTAAATGGCAGGGGATGAAGAACAGCACGTGTTCTGCAAAATGGCTCTTCTCGTGAGAGCAAGGAGGCCTAAAACTCGAGGCTGCAGACATCAAGCAGCATGACTAATGGAAGGAGAGACCAGAAGGGAAGTTGATGGGTCTCCCAGACAGGCTGTGACAGGATAACTTAATTCCTGTAAGCTACTGAAGTGCTGTATCTGCTAATGTCACTGTATTAAATACAATGGTATATTAATTGCACTGATAGTATTTAGTGTATAAAGATTATTGCTTTATAATTGTTAATTACAGGAGTGTTAAGGCTTCCAAAGAGAATATGTAAAAGAAAAAAGAAAAAAGGGAAAAAAGAAAAGGCTTTAGGGTTTTCTCTTTATTTTAATAGTGAGATGCTTCAGGATTCTAATTCAAGGAATCTTGATGCAGGAATCTGATGTAAGTTTCGGCTAAAATCCTGTCCTTATGAATGTTGATGAAGGCATTACTTTTGACTGACAAGTCCAAAACTTGTAATACACTATGGCTGTGAACAGAAGTTTCCTGTTACAGAAGTTTCCAAAATGCAATCTGTGAACCATTGATACTTCCTAGAGCTTGTGCTAGTGGCTTATAGAGAGAGCTGGCTGTTCTCATAGTGTTGGCTCTTCTCTCTGTTTTCCAGCTGCTAAAGTGTGTTAACAGAAGCTAAAAGTATAAAAAATACTTTCCTAAAATGTCCTTGATGTGCAAGTGACTCTTGGAGCATTCAGTTGTGGTGAGTGGAGGAGGCAGTCTGCTGAAAAGGAAACTGAGAATGTGACAAATGTCTCAGTAGACAAGGAAATGTTGTCCACCGCATGAAGAAAAAGCTGAGAAGTCTTGCCTAAGAGAATGAAAATTCCCTCCTAATATATTTGGAGAAATGATTCCAGTGATATTTCTTGAACCAAAACCTTCCAGCATGCTTAGAATTTAATGCATATGTCTAGAATGTAATACATTTCAAGACCTCGTTTAGCTTAAGAGGGAGAATGTTTGAAAATTACAACTTCCAACTTAATGTCATTTGTGCTGCAGACACTTTTGGTTACATATGACATTCTCCGTAGCCTCTCAAACAGTTTGTTGTATAAGGCTCTCCAGGTCAGCTGGTTTAATTCGTTTAATAGAGATAAACAAGAGCATTGGATTGGATCTAGTTGGCCTTTCTGAAAGATCGGAAGACATATACCTCAGGACAGGTACTATAGGAATAGTCAGTGAAGAGGAATTTCATTCTGATTTTGTCTTGCTCCCTACTGAGAATAAATACGGATAGACTAGATGACTTCATTACTCACTTAAAGCTTCATCTTTAAATTAGTCTGTGGTATCATCATCCTCTTCAATTCCTACTTGCACTGGTCTCTCCTGGAACAAAATATGGTAAAAACCACAATATACTGGCAATGCTTCAGATTTAGGAAGACACTGAAAGATGATGGTGATTGTATAGCAGCTGAGAGAGCTTTATAATTTCCATTAAAATTCTGGCTTAATTTCTCAGTGCATTACTATTTTAAGTCCATTGAAGTGAGACAAAAGAACCTAAACTACAGGTCTCCAAATATTCCCAGATGTATGGAGTCAGCAAAATCTGATGCTTAAAATTCTTACAGAAGAAAGAAGAAGAATCTAGAATAGTTGAACACAAAAATTTTTTCCATGTTTGAATCCCAAAGCAGCTGAGTTTCCCGTGGCTTCAGAATTTGTTGAGAGTTCTTTGCTTATTTCTTCAAGAATAATAGGAGAAAAATAGTAGAAGAAAAAGAGCTCAGTTCTTTTTCTACTGGAAAACAATATTACAAAAATTTCTATTTTGCACTGAAATAAGAAATAGTGAAAGACTGTGGAGTCGATTACTAAATTGGGAGCTAATAATTCATTTTCAGCACAGTAGGTACAGAGTATAATTTCATATCATTAACTTGGTACACCTTTGTCTGATATTTCTATTGAAATGATAGTGCCTGCTTGCTTTCTTCAGGAAAGAGAGGAATGAAGACTATAACCATTTCAGTTCAATCATTCAGTTACTTAATTTGTGTCAATCAAGCTGTGTCACTTTCATAGCAGTAGTTGAGCAGGGTGCAGTAATCCCAGAAATAAATGGAGAATAGCTGTTCAGCGTTCGGAATTTTTTTCTCCAAGCTAAAAAAAAATGAAAGGGAAGATCACTCAGTTTTACTAATTGCTGTGTTTGTATTCTAAATCGCTCCAAAAACAATGAGAAAAACTTCGTTTCAATGTTGGCTGTACTGTTTTCAACAACAAAATGACTCACATCCAAAACGTGTCTTTTTCTCAGCCTCCACAACCCCAAATATAGAGACAGTCATCATCTAATCAGATATAATTGCTCTTGTTTATGACAACAACAGCATGAGTGCCTTATGGTGAGCCAATAAACTATACCAAAGGGGTGAAAGAGAATGTTATAACTGTGTTATTAATTATAACTGCTCAAAAGCTTGGTCAATGCCTGTTGAAAAGATTTGCTAAACATGTAAGGAGGAGTGCAAAGAGAAGCAAAGCAATGTAAGCCAGATGGCTAAAAATGGAGGAAATTCCAGGCAATTTCTACAGCTTTGTTCTTGCATATTTTCAAAACTGAACTTGTATTCCTGTACAACAGAGGCCAGCTTAAGGCTGAAAAACTGAAAAAAAAATAAAAGAAAAAGAAAAAAAAAAGAAAAAACATCAGTGAAGAAAAAGCAGAGTTTTAGAAATAATACACTGTTTTACTGCAACACTCTCTCTTTACTCCTTCAAGCCTTTGTTGTTAGCAAGGAAAGATAGGAAACCATATGAGTGATTCTGATACTTGACTAAGGATCAAGGTCATTACACAGTATCTTTTTTCCTCTTCATTTCCTTCTTTTTTTCCCCTGCCTCACCTTGTTTTTTGTTTGTGCAATAGATTACCTATTATTATTTTAACATTTGGTGAATGCAGTATTGCCCATTTGTTTTGCTCTATTTCATTTCACAGATAAAGTCAAACTACAAAGGAGGAAAAAAATCAGCATATTTTTCAATGCATTTGAAAGTGTAAGGCATTAGGTTGCTGGTAGGTCAGATTTGGTTTAAGATGTGCTCCCATCGACCATCTGAAATGAATTCAATATGTGCAGAAAAGCCAAGGCTTTCACTAAAGGTGACCTCTGTGTGTGGGATGATGTCAACACATGTGTTTTGCATTGCTCAGGTGAAATATTAGAACATCTCTGTCTAGGTCATGAAAAAGGTTAAAAGATTTGCAAGCCGTCGTGTCTACAGATATTACAAGACAACCTTACTGGCAGGAGATACCACTTCTTGTTTTGTTGCAGTATTTTCTCAGAAGTGTTAAGTTAGAATTACTGCATCTGTGCCACAGAAATATTTTCAACCCCTCACAAACCCCTGACTGTTACTTAGATTGGGATGTATTTAAGTCTATTTTGAATTCAAGTGCATTGGGAATGACTTTGACAACCTCCTCAGTTGTAGTCCACACAGCCTCCTGGTATCAGAGGCCACAGCTTGAACCATTGATGGAGTAGGTTGGAGAATTTGACATTAGAAGGAATGTACTGTCAGGCAGGGTAGATTCACCCTTATCTGAAACCTTTAGGTTGAGAAGCCAATCATAGAATCATAGAATGGCCTGGGCTGGAAGGGACCTTAGAGATCATTTTAGTCCAACCTCCCTGTTGTGGGCAGGGACGCCACCTCTCGACTAGGTCAGGCAACACGTGAGAACCGAACGGGAATCGAACCCATGACCTTTGGTGTTTCAAGCACCACGCTCAACCCACTGAGCTAAACCGGCCCCCAATGAAAAGGAGTCAAGTGCTCCTGAGAGAATCATAATCCTTTTTTGTTTTTTTCTAGGTTTACTGGCTAAAGAAAGAACTATACAAAAATGTCTAAATAGGCTGCCATCCCTAGGTGGTTCTTTTGTGTTGTACCTGCATTACCTGCATGCTTGCCCTGCACAACTGTAACACCACACTCGTCTTTAAAATGTATTAACTTATGACACAAAAATATCTATCTTTCTCTTTCTTTTTTATTAATCTCCCCCTCTTCAGTTGTTAAGATGTGTCTGACTGTGACCCTGATGTGCCTAACAGGCCACCCTTCCCCTTTCTCGCTGGATGTGTTGCCTATGGTGGAGCAGTAACTGCATGCACCTTGGTATCTCTTACTCAACAGCGGTTACAGAGAAGTCACCAAGAAGACACATAAGAAGTGGTCATTTTCAACCATGTGTTGGATCTAAATGTGAAGCAAAGCAACTTGCAAGTTACCAGGATCAGTGGAACAGTTCTGGAGCTGCTGTCATAGCCTGCCTCCAACTCTTTTAGTTTGCAGTTTCAGACGTCTTCCCAGGCATTTTACTTTTTAAAACAGTATGATGATTCCTTCATTAGGTACAATTTCACTCAGACGTTTTCCTACAGTTCAGCTTATATTCACTTCAGAATACTATGTTCATGAAATATTAGGATGTATTTGTAAATAATTTTTATGTAACTTATATTTCTTTCTTACTTCAAAGAATGATGGATCACACTTCTTATTCAGAATCCTGTATGCCCACATAGATTATTTTCCTCCACACAAATCTCCAGGGCACAAGTTTCACCAAGTCAGTACACCCTTGTGTTGAAACAATCTCATCATGCCCCACCCACTGGCATTTTATAGCTTGCTTTGTCATGAGTATGAACTTAAAGTCGTGGTAGGAACTTAATGAGTCTCTCTGCAGAGAGCAATTTCTTTTGGTTTTTTTTTTCCTAGCACTGCTAATTTCCCAGTTTTAGTCATTTTAATGCAGTCTACTTCTCTCCAGCCTTCTCTTCTCTAATGATGGTGCAAACCAGAACTTATTATTCACTGCCACTTGATATATTTTGGTATTTTGAACAAATATGCTCTAAGTACTAGCAATATGCTCTAAGTACTAAAAAATATGCTCCTAAGTACTGAAATTACACTGCACAGTTCTGTACCATACTTACAGATCAGAAAGATTCACACGTAAAATAAATTTTCATTTTCATTCAGTTTGGAGTGAGTTAAATATCTGTAGAAGGAGCCAGACTGATGAAACAAAGAGTACTGTATCTGCTAAGTAGGTCCATCACATCTGCAAAAACACAGCAAGCCCTCCTGTTTGCATCCATGAAAATTTCCATCTTCAGTTATGTGATCTCCATTCCTTTGGCCTTTCTGCTGACACTGTTAAGCACTGAAAATTTAACTGATGGAGCAGAGTTTATGGTGTGCAGTTACCCATCAGAAATGTGACCGATCTGATGTATTCTACACTGTAACTGTTAGTAGATCTTCGTCATTCACAGCCTTGGAAAAGACTTAAACCACTCGCACAGAGTGGAGCAGCAATGCTCACCTCACGGATCCACAGATTTGTGATGTTGCAGCTATATTGGATGGAGGGTTTGAGGTTAATGTATTTGGTTGGTTGGTTGGTTTTTGTTTTGTTTTGTTTTGTTTTTTTAACTATAGTGGTTGCACTGTCGTGGTTCCTCGTCTGAAAAAAAGTGTTCAGATAGGTCAGACAAGTTTGTTTCCCTTCCCATGAGGAGGCAAACTGTACCATCTAAAGTGTTCTTTACTCCAAGACCTAAGAAACCAGTTTCACATTCAGGAAAAGTTTGAGGAGAAGTGTATTAAGTCACCATTCTGTAGTCTGTGGATTCTGCACACAAATCTCTATTGATATAACTATTAAGATGGAGATATGAAGTGTTTTACTATGAATTTGCCTGTATGCATAGCAACACCATAACTTCGAATTTAATAAATTTTCCTTCCATGCATTTTTTGAGTCAGAATCACATCTTGGTTGACACTCCTCTTAATCTGAATACTATGGTTGTTACTGTAGTTGCTTTGTTTATTTATTTATGGATGTAATGTGAGTTTAGAGCCTCCTTACTCTGTGTGAGTTGCTCTTGCATGTTAACGTGAAGAAAAACATTTTATTGCAAAAAAGTGAATGAGTTACTAAATAGAGTATCAGTGTCTCAAAGGGGAAAGTAAAAAGGAAACACTGAATCTGGATGTGTGCTTGGAACAGAATTCTTGCGGTGCCTTATTAACACCATGCTGCAAGAAGGGCATCGAAGAGAACTGAACATAGGCAGGCATTGGGAGTTTCCTGAGTTCACTAATATTGCCATATAGATATACATACCTAAGTCCAACTGTTCCTCTCCACATAATAAAAAACAAATTGAGAAAAACCTTGTATGCATGATTTTGAGAGACAGCCTATTTGTACCTTCTGCACTGGCAAAATAATTTAGGAACAGTTCATCCTAATGAAAATATTATCCCTGTAGTGCCACCAGCAAGGTCAGCAAGAAGCTCGTGCTGTCTGCTGGTTTTGTGGCAGTGCTGCTCATAAAGCTTGGTTTTGCTGGAGAATTATTTAAGCCCACTCGCTCTTATCTGAACACTGTTTCACTTATGAATCTGCTTTCTTTGTCTATTCAGTCCAGTGACATCTCCTTTATGTCTTTCCTGCGCTGATCATTTTGCAAAGGCAGCCTTAGATATCAGGGAAATCGTATTGTTCTGTGGGACAAAATTACATATTAATGAATATTGCTCTTACAGGTTGTGAAGTCCATCTTCCTGTATATCCTTTCTGTGCCATCTACATACATTTTCAACTATCTCATTTTTAAAATGCTTCATTTTAGCTGGTATTTCAGATTACAAGTAATCAGTTCATTGCACATCTTTCTCACCTGCTGAGCTCTTTCTTTCTTTGTCTTCTGGTGTCTGTAAGCTTGTTGATTTCACCTTTAGGAACAGCTGGTTTTTAACTTTTTCCATATGGCATAAAGTTAGGCCTAAGAAAAGGTCTTGAGACAGTCCAGTTTATGAGATAGTCCATCATGGAGAAAAGCAGTGTTAAAAAAGCCAGGGACTCTTTGACATAAAGCAGCTCTGTCATGGGCAGCAGGGTGTCCCTCTGTTCCTTTGCAGAAGAACCACATAAGAGCACTTCATGGACTGATGGGCACAATTTATTTCATAAATTGGTGATTCTTGTGTTTTGATATTACTTCAATACAGGTTTAGGGAAAGGGATATTATCCTGCTCCACTGTAGTTCCCAAACTGTGTGTTCTTCCCTGCACTATTCATTGAGTTTCTGCCGTACGAGTGCAATTTGTGCAATTACTGTCTATTTCTCAAACCTCTTCATATTACTTCTTAAGCAGGTTTCCTCCTTTACACTAAATTACTCTGTTCCTCAACTGTTTCCTATATTCATTTTTAAAAGGAGCTACCAAGGACCTATTTTCCTTGTATCTCACATAAAATATTGAACAACCTCCTTGTAAGTGTAAGAAGTTACTGGTTTAAGCATGAGCCCAAATCTAAACTTGGGAAAAATACTGGCACTCATTTATCTATCAAGCCTAATCTGACCTGTGTAGCTATATCAATGACAGCCATTGCTACCAGCCATTTCATATAATTTATCTCAATGCCAGAGTTTTCATACAGAGTAAAAGTCTGTTCAGTAGCTGGTATGTCTACTAATCTCTCAAAACAGTTCTCTGCCAAATCAGTTCACTTATCTGAAGTTGTGTTTTGTTTTTCTCTGTGGGTCATACATTCTACGTTTGCGGTAGTTCCCTGGAAGACCCACTAGACAACCTCCCACTGTTCCAAGTGTTGGCAGAAAAACACAGACCCTCTTTTCTGACCTCCTCTAATGGTTGATGTTCTTTGCCTTTAACTGAAGGGACAGCAAATATTTTTTACTGTAAGGAACCTGACTGTGTTGCTTGGAGCGTATCAAAGGTTACTCCAGCAACAAACATTGCATTTGTAGAGCTGTTGCATACTCCATTTACCCTCTGTTCTTCTATGACTTTTGAGTCCCTCCTCTCTTTTCCTCTATTTGACTCTGTTATATAAATATTGGCTCCTTGCCACTGTCAACTATAATGAGCTGCAATATTAATTGTCACTAGTAAGTCTACAGAGTGAATGCAGGCCACTTCTGTCAGCTTCCAGAGCACTCTGATTGAACCTTAAATCTGCTTGCATGTGTTGGCTGCATAGGCATCTCTTTAATGGATTCTCTTCACTTGCAAGGAAGATGCTTTCTGAAGAGAAGCACGTCACTCTCCCATGTACACAATGATCCTCTGAAACTTTCCTTTCCTGACACGTTGGTGACACTGAACAACAGATTCTATCTGCCTGGCACTGAACAACAACTAGGTGTAAAGTATTCTTCTGTTACTGCTGCTGATTGAAAAGTAGTTTGCCGTTTCATTTTTATTTCTCAATTGAATAGTAAGTTTTTCAAAGCTTAGTTAAATCTCAGTTTTCCTCTTAAGTGTGTGTATTCTGTACGTATATTTGTAATGTTCTCTCACACCACACTGCTGAACCACAGCAGTAGAAAAAATGCTTTCTAGAGACTCAAATCCATGTTTAAACACCTAGGTGGAGGTCTTAGCTCTCATACTTCATTTCATAGAAACAGTCTGATTTGACTGAGTGATTTAACAGATGGATGGAAAATAGTTGTAGTTAAATTCTTACCTTTCATTCCACTTCCTTTGAGACTAATTTCATTATAAAGCCAGGAACTGACCTGGGAGTCCTCATATCAGTCCTGTAGCTTCACTGGAAGAAAGTATGCTGCCCAAACAAGATTGACAGTAACTCTCTCTGCTGTCCAAAGTTTAAGATCACATTCTGGATGGTGTTTAAGATCTGATACTGAGGATACTAACTCAGCCCAAGGTACATCTGCTGAAGCAGCCTGAAGAAGGCCTTTCACACTTATGAAACAGGAATATTTGCCACAAACACAGGGAAAGGAAAAGGGAAAAAAAAGGAAAAAAGGAAAGGAAAATGAAAATGAAAAGGAAAAGGAAAAGGAAAAGGAAGAGGAAAAGGAAGAGGAAAAGGAAAGGGGAAAGGAAAAGAAAAGGAAAGGGAAAAGGAAAAGGAAAGGGAAAAGGAAAGGGAAAAGGAAAAGGAAAAGGAAAAGGAAAAGGAAAAGGAAAAGGAAAAGGAAAAGGAAAAGGAAAAAAGGAAAAGGTATATGGGCTCCAAGTAGACTTCAGAGTCTGCAGGCTCCAATGGAGAACACGCAGGCTAAGAAAGGACAAGAGGAAGCCAGTATTGCTATAATATGTGATTTACTGAGTCTGTGGCATGCACATATACACGGCTGCCATCCAGCCCTTGTGCACAGAGGAACATCTCTATGCAGGCAGGTGTCAGATGTTAAGTAAGACACTTCCAGGCAAACCTCTCTCAACACTGATGAATGTTTATTTTAGAAATAAGAAGGGTTCTGTTGTATCACTTTCATATGGTTTAACCACATAAAAATGACGATAATTTCATTTTTTAGAACTAGTTTGGGAGGTCTTTGTGTAGAAGTGTGTTTACTTTTCCTGTGCAGTGTTCAGTTTTCTTGGCAGTGCTTGAAGGGATTCTGTCAGGATGAAATCATATATCTCTAGAAAATATTCTTTACTTGTAACACCTAACAGCTCAGAATGCTTTGAGTTTTACCATATATACTGTGCATATAGGGACTGACCCAAAGCTGTTGGGTCCATAGTGCTTTGGCTCAAGACTATACATTTTTCAAATTTTACGTACATCATTTACTTTTTCCAGACTGACTATGGGAGTGCAAGAGTGCTTTGTTCTCAAGTCTCATGGCTCCACTGGGGCAACAGTCATAATTCTAGCACCATCTCCTTCCATAACTAGCTGCTTACTAGCTGTCACCAGTTTCTTGTCTACCTAGCTAGCAGAATTATTATGTGGCCTCCAGTTCTTGTAGCAATGAGATATATGTTTCAAAACTGAGGCAACAGTGCCTTGTTGTCCCTGTTGTTATTCAACAGGAGCCTAGAGGCTCCTGTCAGGCTGAGAGTCCTGTTGTGGGAGACAGTAGGTAAGGACAGAGAGCAAAGAGCATCAATGCTGTAGGACCACAAGCTGAGCAGGCAACATGGACAAAGCTCAAGAGAAAAAAAAAAGTTATGGTTACAAATTTGCAAATGAAAAGTTGAGACACGTGTGGGACAACAGTATGACCCAGCCCGGCACTTGACTCTTTCCATTAGACTCAAAGGGTATATTCAAATACTTACTGGCAAACCCATGTTTCAGCAGTTTTGGTGTCAGCCACCTCTGGAGTTCAGCAAAGAGTCAGGAACAAGGTCCTTCTCACTTGATTCTTCAGTTCTTTACTTGAATTGCTTGGACGTAATAGAACGTTGATAGTTCCTGGAAGTGCAAGAATTTTAGTGTTCTGGTTGATTGGGATTTTCATGGATTTATGTCCAGTTTTTAGACCACACCCTCAGCATTTTGTATAAGAAAACCTAAAGGAAAATTACTGCATTAAGCAGTCAGATCAGTTTCACTCCTTAGTGCCCATCTTCATGTATATTGTATGTCTCCTTATTAAAAAAGCTACCAGGGCATCACAACAACCTGCTAGGAACAGAAGATTGTTCATTTGGAAAGTGAAAATTTCTGTGGTCAGTTTTGAATTTTGAATTTGTGATAATACTTGAAATAAGCTGTATTTTGGGACCATCCTGTGCTCACTATAAATTTCCACTGGAAACTTGTCTTCATTTATGTTTGTTTCAAAAAATTGTGTATATGTGTATTCAAATACATGTATCACTGGTATGCACATACCCATTTCAACACATCCAGCCCTGTGAATTGCATTTTTCTTGTTGCATTCCTCTCTGTTAGCCGTCTCTAAGTGTCTCTGTGGTTTTGTATTAGTATAATTTTCCTTCAATCAGTTAAATTATTCAATGAATTGTATGTATGTCAGCCTCTGCAGAGGAGAAAACTTTTTGAAATCTGTTATTTATGAAGTACAGTAGTAGAAATATTTTGAACATCTATTTTGTGCTTAAATGCATAAACATTGCTTAGGTATTTAGGAGATGGAGACAGACAACTAATGAACTGATAGGCCAAGAGTTAGGACAAATCAGGTGTTTAGACACACAGATGTGCCAAAGTCCTGCTGTAGAAAAGTCCATAAAGACATTGTTTCTCGGTTGCTGCACATTAGTATAGCTTTGGGCACCAGTGGAGGAGAAATAAGGAGGGATAAAAATAGTTTTGGACCAAGAACATGCAATTTCTTCACTGACCTCTGGGAAGCAATACAGGAAGTACCAAATTGATGACTTTCAGCTACCAAAACCAGCTGCAGTTAGCTCACAAAGATGCCAGTTCTACTTGCACAAGGTTCACTTAGATTGATCCTGTAGCTACCATATCCACTTTTTTAAGTACAAGATTATGTCCTACTTGATTTTTAAACCTGGTATTGTTAGATCTATGCAACTATAACTTCGTAGTGTTGCAAGCACCTTTAGCTGTTATAAAATAATTCTACAGCCCTGTGATTCTGTTCTATAAGATTATCATGATCTCCTCTCTGGTTTGTAGTAGTCCACAATTCTACCAATCATATATATCCTTTATGGTGTTCGTTACCTGCAGATCCCCATGCCACTTTACACACCTCTGCTCTGCCTTACATTCTTTGTACCTATGAAAGCCCCTAAAAGTCCCTGGGGGCTATGAAAGTGCAAGGGTAAGAGAGAATTTGACCTCATATTTCCTGATCACCTCTAAAGAATCTCTTGTTTAAAGCAGCTGGAAAGAATTTTGAACAAACCAGTGTTATGGGTAAGGCAACAGATGCAAGTTGCAACCGAAATTTCAAACACTGGAAAAACAAATCCTTTCTCTTTACTCAAACACAACATTTCTTTCTGGAAGAAGAAACAGGCTCTGTTTTCCGCAGAAGCCAAGATGTCCAAAGAGTTTATGTGGCCTGCTAGCCACTTTATTGTGAACTGCCAACAGAAACATTGTGCACTTATACCAATAACAAACAATGAGTTGCTGGAGGCAACCGCTATTAGCATCACTTGAATGAAAGAAAATCTGGCAACTAACCATGTATCAAAATAGACTCTGGAATAAGAAAATGCCTTCTTTTCAGCACCTACTCAAATATCCTATTTTAGATTGTGCCAAAAGTGAAGGGTAGCTGATATCCACATTAATTCTGACTGACAATTTTATGGGAAAATCTGGGAAGACCTCTCCCCAAAGATTGTTCATATGGAGAACATACTCCAGATTAGTTTAACTGGCTGCCAGATGTCACTCCTACTCCACTGCTAAATAGCTCCCAGTACACATATCAGGCTTTAGTGGCCTTCAGCATATTACCGCCTGGAAAGTGACCATGGCAACTTTTAACTCAGTATGCAAGATATGTTCATTGTTAGAAATGGTTAAACAGATTTTTCTCATCGTTACTAGCAAAACTAAGATTGAAGTAGTGTCATTAGTGCTTACAGTGATGCTCAGGACATATCCTGTCCTGTTATAAAATCAGCAGATGGAGCACAGAAAGCAAGCAATGTGGCTTTTTTCTCCATCAGAATTACCATTTATGGAGGAAAATACATTTTTTACATACTAGCTGTTTCAGTTTATTATAGGTGTTACTGAGAGGGAGGAAACAAATGTGCAAAACAATTTTATAAAATAAAAAAATTAAAATAATTCTATGACTGTATGGTGGCACAACCTTGAATGATTATTTCCATAAAGTTTTTAGCGACGTAATGCATTTTAAATGTGCTGAGCAGTTTCTATTGACTGCTGATCTCAGACTGTCAGAGTGTTTTTTCTCTGCTTCTTCCACAAATTCTGCTTCATGCTGCTTAAATGTTTCATAACTTTCCTTCATTGTCTGCCTCTATCCTGCTTGGAGCCTGAGGGTGTCCTTCTTCATAATCAGTCTCTTGAGTTTCTGCCTGGCTTTGCTTTCTTCAAGGGCATGTTCTCTAAGCCTCCCTTGTCCTGAATGTTTAATTTGCTCTCCCAGCAATCAGTTTCAATAACGTCATGCACGAAAGGAAGCTATTCCTCAGGATTAGAAAAAGTGGCACTATCTGGCTCTCATGCCTTCATTTGGGATGTGGGAGTATATCCAGGTCAGAGTAATGTTTTGCTTAAAGTTGGTGGGAAGGCTCTTCTCTTATATTTTCATTCTGAATACAGGACTTTTTTGTGTACAAATTTCTGCATATCTTTGAAGTGCCTTCTAGTAAAGTACAAGAGTGGAAGACCTAGTATTTTAAGCAATTTTCTATGTATGGCTGACAGAATTAGAGGTAGTATTGACAACAACTCAGCAGAAATCTAGTTTTAATGTGATAAACACTGAAATTCACTCATCAACAATCCCGATGATGCAGGATTTACTTATCTACTGCAGGGAAAGGCTGTCTCAGTGACAGGTGTTCACCCAGGGGTTGAAGAGGGTCTTCCTAATCTCCCAAGGCTTTAGCACTCCCTACCTCCACAACAAGGAAAAGTCAGTCTGGAACACCACAACCTGATTTTCTGGAAGAAATTCCTGCTCAGACATTCATTGATACATTCCTTTGATGGACTTTGTTAATATCCTCAGGTTTTTTTGGTAAAAACAAACAAACAAACAAAAAAACAGCTAATTAAATCTATTCAGTATTGAAATACATTGGCCAGGCTCCTGCTAAACAAAAACATTTAATTTAGGACACAAAACTGTTCCTATGATATTGCAGCAATCCCAGAGATATAAAGTCCAAGAGCTTTTGATAAGAACTGAAAATTCAGAGAAACAGTAAATGTTCTTCTTAGCCTCATCCTGCAGCTGCAAGAAGGGTGACAATGATCAGAAAAGGAGGATTCCTTTCATTTACTGCATCTTCACTCCATCTGTCGTTGTAAAGAGATAAAAATTAAGGTGACTTTAGTCTGTGCTTAAGGTTTTCTCTCCTGACCCTTTCACAGGTGGGAGATTGGGAAATGGAGCACCTGCAGTCTTACCTGTGGGGTTGGATTGCAGACGCGAGATGTCTTCTGTTCTCATCTACTATCAAGAGAAACTAATGAAACCGTGATTTTGGCAGATGAGTTGTGCTATAAACCTAAGCCATCCCTCGTGCAAGCCTGTAATCGCTTTGACTGCCCACCCTCCTGGTATCCTACAGAATGGCAAGAGGTAAGAATGTATGTGTAATCTCATTTTATGACTGCTAAATATATACATTACGAACATTATCAATGCATCACTTCACTGTAGCCCACCACGAGGATTCATAAATCATTCTGACAAGTTATTAAAAGCTGAAAAAGTCTGCCATTTTTCTCTTTAAAAAAAAAAAAAATGTAGCAATGTTTTCAGAGGTAAATAATGACTATGCCTCTAATGCAAAGTTTCTGGACAGTCTTAACAGCTGGCTATAGATTCCAGACAAAAATATCTGGAATATAGTGGTCAGCTGCACTAAGTGGACTTAGCAATGACAAGGTTTCTAGGAATACTAAGGATCAAAAAGGAGAGAATTTCTAAAGCAAGTTGTATATTCCATATATTCTCAAATAATAACTTATTTTAGGACAACAAGCACTCCTCATCTTTCAGAGTCTCAAAGAGTCACTTCCTTTTGGACAGTGGATGCCTTATTACACTAACACTGAAAATTGCTGTCTACACAGTGGTTCTGTACAAGGTATTCTGTCTTTGGAAAGCAACCTCAAATAAATTTATTTGCTACCATCTCGTTGCAATTGAAAGCATCTGTGTAATTCAAAAGACTTAAAGATGCTTCTGTTGGATATACTGTGTCACAGTAAGAAAGGATCCTGCCCTATTGTTGGGAGTAGAGGATGAGTTTTCTGTGTGATGGTGGTCCAAGCAAAAGACCTGTTTCAGTCTTCACTTCTGCTGGGTGCAAGAATTCATTCTATCCTATGGGAAAACTATGAGCACTTGGGATGGTACTTATGTATGCCTACCCGACCTCCAGTAATAAGATCTGCTCTTCACTTAATGGCCAGGGAGATGTGAATGTGCTCACCTAATAAAGTTGTTAAGTCTGTGAAGCCGTACTTTATGGGAGAGCTCTGGGTTTGCGCAGCCATCACAGTTACAAAATGTATGTCAGCTTGATGTTGTGTCAAAGCTCAAAAACTAACCTATGACATTATCATATGTTTAAAAAAATTCAGTGTTATTTTGTGCGTTAATTTGCCCACTAAAATTCACATACATGTATTTCCTTAGTTGTACTTTTGAATATTCCTGGTCTATAGTCATACATAAATTCTGTATTTCTAAATAACAAATAGTATTCTACAGGAACATAACATGATAAAGTCAGTCTTTGGAAAGTTAGGATATGTTAGAAGGACTGCCTACGCTTGTTAAAGTCATGTAACTGGCCACAGTCATAGAATCATACAATCGTAGAACAGTTCAGGCTGGAAAAGACCCTTGGGATCATCAAGTCCAACAATTAACCCTACACTACAACCATTAACCCTACACTACAACCATTAATCCTACACTACAACCATTAACCCTACACTCCAAGTTCACCCCTAAACCATATCACCCAACACCACATCTAAGCGACACTTAAACACATCCAGGGATGGTGACTCAACCACCTCCCCGGGAAGTCTGTTCCAGTGTCTGACCACTCTTTCCGTGAAGAATTTCTTCCTAATGTCCAATCTAAACTTGCTCTATTGCAACTTGAACCCATTCCTTCTGGTTCTGTCCCTAATTACCTGTGAGAAGGGACCAGCACCAACCTCTCTACAATGTCCTTTCAAGTAATTGTAGAGCGTGATGAGGTCCCCCCTCAGCCTCCTCTTCGCCAAACTGAATAGTCCCAGCTCCCTCAGTTGCTCCTCATAAGGTCTATTCTCCAGGCCCTTCACCAGTTTTGTCGCCCTCTTCTGCACTCGCTCCAACACCTCGATATCCCTCTTATACTGAGGTGCCCAAAACTGAACACAATACTCGAGGTGTGGCCTCACCAATGCTGAGTACAGGGGGACAATCACCTCCCTACTTCTGCTGGTCACACAGTTTCTAATACAAGCCAGGGTGCTACTGGCCTTCTTGGCCACCTGGGCACACTGCTGGCTCATATTCAGCTGGCTGTCGATCAAAACGCCCAGGTCCTTTTCCGCCAGACAGCCTTCCAGCCACCCTTCCCCAACCCTGTAGCATTGCATGGGGTTGCCGTGACCAAAATGCAGGACCCTACACTTGGCTCTGTTGAAATGCCTGCAGTTGGCCTGGGCCCATCGATCCAGTCTGTCCAGGTCCCTCTCTAGAGCCTTTCTACCCTCCAGCAGATTGACACTCCCTCCCAGCTTGGTGTCATCTGCAAACTTGCTGAGGGTGCACTCAATCCCCTCATCTAGATCATTGATGAAGATGTTAAACAGGAGTGGCCCCAGCACCGAGCCCTGAGGGACACTACTCATGACTTGCTGCCAACTGGATTTAACTCCATTGACCACAACCCTTTGGGCCCGGCCATCCAGCCAGTGTTTCACCCAGCAGAGCTTGTATATATCCAAGACATGGGCAGCCAACTTGGCCATAAGGATATTGCGGGGGACGGTGTCAAAGGCCTTGCTGAAGTTGAGGTACACTACATCAACAGCCTTTCCCTCATCCACTAAGCGGGTCACCCTGTTATAGAATGAGATTAGATTGGTCAAGCAGGATCTCCCCCTCATGAATCCATGCTGACTGGGCCTGATCTCCCTGTTGGCCTTTAATTGTTCTGTGATGTCTCTTGAGATTATTTGTTCCATCACCTTTCCCGGCACTGAGGTAAGACTGACAGGTCTGTAGCTACCAGGATTCTCCTTCCTGCCCTTCTTGAAGATGGGTGTTACATTCTCCAGCCTCCAGTCCACTGGGACATCCCCAGTTAACCAGGACTGCTGAAAGATGATGGAGAGTGGATTGGCAACCACATCCACCAGCTCCCTCAGCACTCTAGGGTATAATCCATCAGGTTCCATGGATTTATGAGGATTCAGCTTACGAAGCAGATCCATAACCAGTTCCTCCTGGATTACGTCGGTCCTATTCTGTTCCCCATCCCTTTCTTCCAGCTCAGGAAGCTGTGTGCCCAGAGAACAGCTGATCTTAATGTTGAAGACGGAAGCAAAGAAGGCATTAAGCACCTCAGCTTTTTCCATATCCATGGTCACTGTGTTTCTCTCTGCATCCAACAAGGGATGGAGATTCTACCTAGACCTCCTCTTAGTGTATTTATAGAAACTTTTCTTGTTATTCTCTACCACAGTGGCCATGTTTAGTTCTAGTTGGGCTTTAGCCTTTCTAATTTTCTCCCTGCAGAGCTTCACTTCTTGTTTATAATCCTTATAGCTTGCCTGCCCCCTCTTCCATAGGCCATAAACTCTTCTTTTGTTCCTAAGTTCCAGCCAAAGCTCTCTGTTCAGCCGGGCTAGTCTCCTTCCCTGTTGACTCATCTTTCATGACTTGGGTATAGTTAGTTCCTGAACCTTTAAAATTAATTCCTTAAAGTGTGTCCAGCCTTCCTGGGCTCCCATGCCCTCCAGAACAGCCTCCCAAGGAACTCCCTTAACCATGGACCTGAAGAGACCAAAGTCAGCCCTCTGGAAGTCCAAGGTGTCAATTCTGCTGAGCCCTCTCCTTACCTCGCCAAAAATGGAGAATTCTAACTACATCTACTGCATCTATCTCTTCTGAAAAGCTGATATCCATCAACTGCAGTACTCCAATTGTGTGAGTCATCCCACCACGTTTCTGTCATATCAACTACATCATAGTTCTCCATCTGCAGAATGGCCTCCAGTTCCTCCTGTTTGTTACCCATGCTGCGTGCATTAGTGTAGATGCACCTCAGCCGGGTTGCCTTTTGTAAGGGAGAAGCCCTAACACCTTCCTGGTGATACTCAGATGTTTCCACAGTAACTGACCTCTCGACAACCCTTGTTATCTGTCTGCAACTTGATGTGACATTTTGATCGTTAGCTAATTCACAAGATTGTTTGATCTTACTACTACTTTCCTCCCCCACAAGCACACAGTGTCTCACCACCCTCATAGTGAAGAACTTCTTCCTAATGTCCAATCTGAATCGATCCATCTCTAGCTTCAATCCATTTCCTGTGGTCCTATCACTACCCGACATCCTAAAAAGCCCCTCACCAGCTTTCTTGTAGGCCCCCCTGAGATACTGGAAGGCCACAATAAGGTCTCCTCAGAGCCTTCTTTTCTACAGACTAAACAACCCCAACTCTCTCAGTCTGTCTTCATAGGAGAAGTGCTCCAGCCTTCTGGAGCATCTGTCTTTCTTCTTTGCACCACCAACCTCTGTACAGTTATTTCCACCAGCCCTCGCAGTTCAGTCTCACACGTTTCATGTGGATGACCTCCATGTGCAAACGTACACCATCAGGCCGATGTGTTGCACTTAGGGATTATTACAGTTGTAGGCTTCTAGGATGTGTACAGGATGTGTCTCAGACTTCTCCTGGAGGTGAGCTCCAGCCCTGCAGCAGAGCTACCATGTTGCTTTCCAGCAGAAGAAATCCTGCAGGAAAATTTCTTGACTTGCATTAGGGGCCACTCAACATCTCCCCTCCCCACAAATTCCTGAGAGGCTTCACCACACATGGGGAGATGGAAGGTCCTTTAAAGCTTCACGAACACTAGAGGGTAACCTCTGCACAGCCTGATTTGAAGCCATTTATTTTATCTCATCTGGCCACTTCATCATCCTTTTCGAGGATTCTCTCACAGTAGTTTCAACCAAAAAAAAACAAAGAAAATATTTGAAGTGCAATGTTTCTTCTCTAAGGCTTTTTATGCTTGTTAAGGAAGCGTTGTCTGAATTAAATGCTATTATAAGCCTCAGTGTTCCTGTCAGATAAAAACATGATAATTACCAGTGTTGTAACATTCCAGGCAATTTTTTAAATATCTCTTTACAAATTCAAGACTACTTAATTTTTAATAGTTTCTTATCTAAATCCATTAGAATATTTAGCCTGTTTTCAGTAGTATGCTTCTGGAGGCAAGTGGATGTGAGCTTTCATTTTTACAAGGTCCTATAAATATCTACTCTGCAAACCTCAAATAAGAGACGTGCATTAGTAAGTCTTCATCCTCTTTTGTTTCATTACTGAATAAGCACTGAGAGTCTTAGCATTCTTTTTATCTTCTCAGTTCTATCCTTGCTACAAAGATAATTAGGACAATGGCTTGACAACAGAGTCAGCACTGAAAAACTGGTAACATTTTCATGTATTTCCCTAGCTGGTTTTCATCCATATCATAAAAAAATCCTTTTTAAGTCTTCAAGTGTCAGGCCTTACAAAGCAACTCAAAGACCTGCTGAGATTAAAAGCAGCTCCCTTAGTAGATACTTTATCTTGCTGTAGAGTTATAGCAGAGAGCTCATTTTTGAGAGTAAGGCCATCACTTGTACTGTTGTAGTCTCACCACCTAGAGCCCAGGGCAGTGAAAATCAAACAACTCAGTAGAGCTGAAGGGTATGACAACCCCTCCCTCAACTGTCCATGTAAGTAGGACTGACCTTAAAATGACATCCTTTCAAATATTCAGATACTGCCCTAAACCATTAACAATTATGGTGCTGAGTGACTGTTCCCTAACAAGTAATTTTCATTAATAACTGCCTTTTTTTCCCCACAAGTTTAAGAGCAGCTTCCCCATCTCCCAAACAATGGGAATGGTGGTTTTGCCTGAATCCTGTGCATTGTATACATGTGTGCAGATGCTCATAGACATGTGCAGAGACATATCCTGCTTCCCTCATAGAATCATAAAATTGTCAGTGTTGTAAGGGACCTTAAAGATCGTCTAGTTCCAATTCCCCTGCCATAGACAGGGACATCTCCAACTAGATCAGGCTGCTCAGAGCCCCATCCAGCCTGGCCTTAAAAACTTCCAGGGATGGGGCTTCCACCACCTCTCTGGGCAACCTATGCCAGTGTCTCACCACCCTCATGGTGAAGAACTTCTTCCTTATATCCAATCTGAATTGATCCATCTCTAGCTTCAATCCATTCCCTCTAGTCCTATCACTACCCAACATCCTAGAAAGCCCCTCACCAGCTTTCCTGTAGGCCCCCTTAAGATACTGGAAGGCCACAATAAGGTCTCCTCAGAGCCTTCTTTTCTGCAAACTGAGCAACCTCAACTCTCTCAGTCTGTCTTCATAGGAGAGGTGCTCCAGCCCTCTGATCGTCCTTGTGGCCCTTCTCTGGACATGCTCCAGCATGTCCATATCTTTCTTGTGCTGTGGGCTCCAGAACTGGATGCATGTCATGGTTTGACCCTGGCCGGCAGCCAGGTACCCACACAGCCGCTCTCTCACTCGGTCTTCACTGCTAGACAGGGGGAGAAAATATTTCCAAGGGCTCAGGGTTTGAGATAAGGACAGGGAGATCACTCTCATTTACCATCCTGCGCAAAACAAACTCGATCTTGGGGAAATTAATTACATTTATAAAAAGAACCAATCAGAGAGGCGTAGTGAGAAGTGAGAAAGAGCAAACAGATCTTAACAAACAGAACACCTTACCCCCATCCCTCCCTTCTTCCCGGGCTTAACATCAATTCCGGTTCCTCCACCTCCTCCCCCCGAGCGGCGCAGGGAGACAGGGAATGGGGGTTATGGTCAGTCCATCCAACATTGGTTCCACCGACTCATCACTCTGGGGAGGACTCTTCACTCTTCCCCAGGGCCATTGTGGGGTCCCTCTCACTGGGGAGCTTCACGCTCTCTTCTCCGATGTGAGTCATCCCATGAAGGGCAATTCATCACAAACTGCCCAACGTGAGACACCTCACGAGGGGCAGCCCACCCCTCGTGAGTCTGAGGCGCAGTCCTTCAGGGGAAACTGCTCCAGCGTGAGTCCCCTGCAGCATCACAAAAGTCCCACCAGCCAACCTGCTCCAGCGTGGGCATTCCTCTCTTCCACAGGCTACAGGTTCCGGCAGCGACGTGCTCAGATGCAGGCTTCACACAGGCTACAGTCCCCTTCAGGCATCCACCCACACGGTGTGGAGTCCTCTACACAGTGGACATCTATGTGGTGATCCTCATGGTGGACATCTACACCCCGCCCATGGGCTGCAGGGGGACAACCCGCTTCACCATGGTCTTCACCACAGACCCGGGGGACTCTCTGCTCTGGCTCATGGAGCTCATCCTCCCCCTCCTCCTTCTTCACTGACCTTGGTGTCTGCACAGATTCTCACTCCTCCATCTCTGTGCCAGCTGTTGTGGCGCAATTGTTTTTCCTGATTCTTAAATATGTTTTCACAGAGGCATTCCTCTGCTGTCACTTTACTGATAGACTCAGCCTTGGCCAGCGGTGGGTCCCTCTTTGGAGTTGGCTGATACTGGCTCTATCAAACTTGGGGAGCTTCTAGCAGCTTCTTGCAGAAGCCACCCTGCAGCTCCCCCTGCCACCAAAATCCGGCCAGGCCAACCCAATACAATGCAGTACTCCAGGTGGGGTCTCACGAGAGTGGAGTAGAGGGGGAGAATCACATCCCTTGACCTGCTGGCCACGCACCTCTTGATGCAGTCCAGGACACGATTGGCTTTCTGGGATGCAAGTGCACACTGATGACTCATGCTGAGCTTCTCGTCCACCAGTACCCCCAAGTCCTTTTCCTCAGGGCTTCTCTCAAGCCAGTCACTGCCCTGTCTGTATCAGTGCTTGGGATTACCTCGACCCAGATGGAGAACCTTGCACTTGGTCTTGTTGAACTTCATGAGGTTGGCCTGGGCCCACCTCTCCAGCCTGTCAAGGTCCCTCTGGCATCCCTACCCTCCAGGGTGTCAGCCGGCCCACACAGCTTGGTGTTGGCAAACTTGCTGAGGGTGCACTCAATGCCACTGTCCATGTCGCTGATGAAGATGTTAAACTAGACTGGTCCCAGTACTGATCCTTGAGGGACTCCACTTGTCACTGGTTTCCACTTGGACATGGACTCATTGACAACCAGTCTCTGGGTGCGGCCTTCTCTAGCCACTGAATTGTCCATCCATCAAACCATATTGTATCAGCCCGGAGACCAGGATGTCATGCAGGACAATGTCAAAGGCTTTGCTCAGGTCCAGGTAAATGATGTCAGTTGCTCTTCCCTTGTCTATTGATGTTGTGTCCTTCTCATAGAGGGCCACCAGGTTTGTCAGACATGATTTGTCCTTGGTGAAGCCATGTTGACTGTACCCAGTCACCTCTTTGTTATTCTTCTGCCTCAGCAGTGCCTCCAGGAGGACCTGCTCCACAATCTTACCAGGCATGGAGGTGAGACTGACTGACCTATAGTTCCCTGGTTCATGCTTCTTTCCCTTTTTGAAAATGGGGATTATGTTTCCCTTCTTCCAGACAGTGGGGACTTCACCTGACTGCCATGGCTTTTGGAATATAATAGAGAGCGGTTTAGCAACCTCATCTACCAGTTCCCTCAGTACCCGTAAGTGTATCCCATCAGGTCCCATGGACTTGTAAACTTTCAGGTTCATCATATGGTCACGAGCCTGATCTTTGCTTACAGTGGGCAGTCCTTTCATCCAACCCCTGCCATTATCTTCTTTCAGTGTTGTTAGTTAATCATTTCCAAATTGTTGCATTTACAGACTGTTGCAAGCAGTGACTCCTGTTACAGAGGCCAAGAGAGTTTAGGATGACATATGCCAGCACTTCTACCAAAGGAGAAAATAGTTGCTGTGAGGATCTCCTTCCTGCCCTTACAGCACCCACACAATGATCCTGGTTAAAGCTAGCCAGAAATATAAATAACTTTTGCCTAGATTAATTTTCCACTCTGGTTTAGTATATAGCTAGACAAATGCTTATACTAGCATGTGGGAAAGATATCACAAAACTGAGAATTACTGACTGGCAGAATTAGGTGCATATGTTGTCTTCTTTGGTATTTGCCATTCCTCGAGTTTGCTTAAGCTATTTGTTGAACTAGGCATAAGCAGGCAGCCATGTGGGGAGACACCACTCCGGACCTTGCAAGTCCCAGATCCCCTATAAAGAAATGTCAGGGAACATCAAGCTTGGCTCTGCTCAGAAGCTGTGGGAAGCAGGAATATCAGAAGATATAGCGGCCCTTTACCTTCTTGATTGGTGAAGTGAGACCACCTTGTGATACAAGGATGTTTCTCTGCTGTGACAGTGCTGTGAGATCTTTCTGAACACCAGAGAGATAGCACATTATTTAGATGGATGACCCTGGCTGGTGGCCAGGTGCCCACACAGCCACTCTGTCATCCCACCTTCTCTGCTAGACACGGGGAGAAAATATAAAAAAGGGCCCATGGTTTGAGATAAGGACAGGGAGATCACCCACATCTACCACCCCAGGCAAAACAGACTCAATTTTGGGGAAATTTTTAAAATTTATTAAAGAACAAATCAGAGAAGAGTAGTGAGAAATAAAAACTGATCTTAAAAAAAATAACACCTTCCACCCATCCCTCCCTTCTTCCCCTGCTTAACGTGAATCCCAATTTATCCACCTCCTCCCGTCGAGTGGCACAGGGGGATTGGGAATGGCACTTGTGGTCAGTTCATCCGATATCGTTTCCACCATTTCTTCTTCCTTGAAGGGAGGACTCCTCACTCTTCCTCTGAGCCATTGTGGGGTTCCTCTTATGGGAGACAATCTTCACACACCTTTCTCCAACTGCCTCTCACAAGAGGCAATTCTTGATGAAATGCCCCAGTGTGAGTCTCTCCATGGGGTGCAGTCCTTCAGGGGAAACTGCTCCAGCACAAGTCCCCTGCAGCATCACAAAAGTCCTGGCAGCCAGCCTGCTCCAGTGTGGGCTTCTCTCTCTCCACAGGCTACAGGCTCTGGCAGCGACCTGCTCTAGTGTGGGCTTCCCACAGGACTAGAGCCTCCTTCTGCCCCGCTCCAGTGCGGGGTTCTCCATGGGCTGCAGGTGAACATCTACACCCAGTCACCTCCATGAGCTGCGGGGGGACAACCTGACTCACCATGGTCTTCACCATGACCCAGGGGAATCTGCTCTGATGCCTGGAGCACATCCTCCCACCCCGCCTTCTTCACTGACCTTGGTGTCTTCACACATTCTCACTCCTCTGTCTCTCTACCAGTTGTTGTGTGACGCAGTTCTTTTTTCCCTGTTTCTTAAATACATTTTCACAGAGGCGTTCCTATCCTATCGTTACTGATAGGCTCAGCTGTGGCCAGCAGTGGGTCCATCTTTGGAGCCAGCTGGCATTGGCTCTATCAGACTTAGGGGAAGCTTCTAGCAGCTTCTTACCTACCACACCCCCTGCCACCAAAATCTGGCCAAGCAAACTCAATACAATGGGATATGTCCAAATGAATATCCTCTAAAAACTACTGTTTCATACTGCCTGTAAATACAAGCAGATGTTGCTGTCACTGATTACTCCCTTTTTCAGAAAAGCATGAGGGCTGGAAGCTTCCAGTAGAGAAAAATTAGCAAAGACCCTGGGCTAGTGAAGGCTCCAGAGGTGAAATACAGGTACAGGCGCAGCTCCAGTGCAGTAATCCATGACCATGCTAGAAAAGCATTCCTGCAGGCAAGGAGGAATGTCGTTACTGTCTTTGACTCTCTCTGGTGCTTAGCAATAGAGTAGGAAGTTGGTGTTGAGTACCAAGTTATTCTTAAGAGAACAAAGCTGTGTGACTGTTGGGCAAGAAGCAAGAAAATATCTGTTTTGTCTTAGTCTTTTATCTGCTAGTGGTGGAAGGGCAGGGAGATTTCCTGAGATTCTATTGATTGACAGAGTGAACATGCTTTTGTTGTACTCCTACAGTGCCTAACACATTTTGGCTCTGGTATATGATGACAGTCCTTAGGCAATCCTGAAATAATACTTTTAATGATGTTTTTCTTGAATTACTCTTTCCTCAGGAATGAATTGTCCTCAAATAAAAGATTGATAAATGTTTTCTTTAGTTGAAAACTAAAGTATTGTTTCATTTGTTTCATTTTTGGAAGCCTTTGAGCTTTGTAGCATTCTAAGTAGGACAAAAGCTATTTTTACTCATTAGAGAGCAAACCAAACTGAATATAAGTATGTCTTTCTGCACTTCCTTTCTGTCTTAAAAGAAAAATGTATATCGTAAACAATCAAGCTAACTTTAAAATTTATGCAGCTCCCCCTATCTAAGAGAGAAGAGTCTCTCACAACTACGATGTATTCTAAAATAGTCCTTTTTTAACCACTTGAGTATAAGATTTAATACTTCTTCAAGCTGCAAGCTGTATGCAACTCTTGGTCATGTCAGTATAGCGCAAGCTCCACCTTCCTCTTTGCTAGGAGAAAGGAAAAAAGAGTTTTGCTGGCTGGACTGAGCAGAAGAACTTGGAGCCTCTTACCAGCCTCAGGAAAAAGATCCTCAAGAAAAAGATCTGAGCACCCAAGTTTAAAAAAAAAGATTCACAAAAGCTGTTAATCTACTTGTTCATAATTTCCTGCCTTGCTTGCATAGAAAATGGATACAGAGAAGGATATTTACACTAAAGAGAGAGGCGAGGTGGGTTCTCTGGATATTAATCATCTCAATTTACTTTGACTTAAATAAACTTCCTCCTTACCTTTTGGAAAGAATACACACTGCTGTCATGACAGTCATAAACATAAAGGTGCTGCATGGACATTTAAAGGTTTATTATATTATCCTTATAAACCAATTACTGAAACCAACAGCAGATTGCAGCTGATATACAACCCTCGCATGAATTAAAAATTAAAGAAATGACAGAATGTAAGAAGTCTTCAAGGACAAGAATTTTGGGCTGGACAGTCAAGTATTGAACTGCACTACAAGCAGACCTCACGTAGGTCAGAAGGGAGAAATAAGATCACAAAAGGAGGAAAAAGCAAAGTGATAAACTGGGGATATTTTTGTTTTTCATAACTCAGATTTCCTATTATCTTTCTTGCTGATACAGACCTTTTTTTAACAAAGTAAACTGCGATGTTTAGCTCAAGCCAACTATTTAGTTCATAGCTACTGTTATATAGTATGTATAGTCAAATCCTGGAAATTAATTTATTGAATTATCTATTGCTGCACAAGACTATTCCACTCTCTCTGGCACTGTCAGTAGCACAGTCAGAGCTCAGAGACATTAGGATGTACATCTTCTACATCATGTCCAAGTGCCTCATTTTCCAGTTGGTGGTTATAGGGAAGGACAACCTTTTGTCCTTAGTACAAACACCTGAAAACAGAACATTTCAGAAATACTGAAACAGTTTTTCTAAATCTTAGCAAAATAAGCTGGTTCCACTTTCCAGGATATGTTTGACATTTTTTAATGCTGCTCTGAAGTCTCTGAGTTATTATTCTTTTTAATATATTTTCCAATTGGCTAAAACTAAGTGTTGATTTCTACCCAAATTTACAAGTAATTTTTTACTGCAAGTTGCTATGATGCATATGTTATGTAAGATGGCTGTCATCTCCCACAGTGTTCACAGACATGTGGCAGTGGTGTCCAGAAGCGAGATACACTTTGTAAGCAACGCCTGGCAGATGGCAGCTTGTTGGAGCTGCCAGAAACTTTCTGCTCCACACCAAGGCCAGTTAACCAACAAGCCTGCAAAAATGAGGATTGTCCCAATGAGTGGCTTCTCTCTGACTGGACTCAGGTATGGTATTTGTATGCATGTGTATTGTGGTGTTCTAAGTTCCTTGTTCACTTGGGATAGGGGCACCAAATGAGCTCAGACTACAGAAAGCATGTTATGCCCTGTTTTGTCCTGTAATCTGTCCTCATCATGCTGTAGGGGACGTGACCAGTGGCTCCATAGCTCTCTTTGGACATTGCCTTTACTCCCCCAAGCTAAATGCTTTTTCTTCCCAGAATATGGCTGTTCTGATGTCAATAGTCTTCCTCTTGGGGCCACTCCAACCTTTCCCTATGATGCAGAGAAGGGAGGGATTCCTGCAGTCTGCTATAAGCACATCATTACAGACACTAAGCCTCTTTCATTGTAGGACACTGCTTATATAATGTTAGCTAGCTACCTGCTTCCTTCAATTTCAGGATAGCAAAACAAAGTCACTCTACTGAAGTCTCTTCCACTTCCAGAGGCACCTTTTCTGGGCCCCAGTGGCTTGAGAAAAATTATGACACTATAACTGAAAATACAATTTTACCTTCTCATGCCATTAAACATGAAAATCATTCCCCATCTTGCAGTCTGTGCCACTGCTCTCCCAGTTCTCTTTCATGGAAGGAAGTGGAAATTGTCTTAATTTTGAAATAAACATGGAGCTGTCCCAACTGCACCCTTTATATGTTGATCTGTCTTAACCTGTTGGTCAGTAAGTGGATGCTCTCGTGAAGTGTGCTGCCAGGAGACGTAGCCATACTGGCAGTGAAGATAATTCTCCTCCCAGCCTGTCCGAATTTGCAAGAAGTTGCTACATGGTTTACATCGACATTGATACAATTCACATTTGTATGTATTGGCACTTGGTGAAATCAAATCTGACTTCAATTTCTTTTCCCCATTTCACTTGAAGGCTGTTGTGGGTTTGGTCTTCTTACTCTTAGAGTGTGTTCTCCCCCTCACTTCATCCCGAATTCCTATTACCACATGTGTACATGTAGCAGAAGCGCTCAACTTACTTTCCAGCACCTCTACACACTGCTGCCTGAGTCCCAGTGCAGTGGCACTGCCTGTGTTCTCACTTTCTGTGATGTGATAAAGCAGACATGCTGAATTCCATCAAACAATGCCCACCTGTGCATTGATCACCAAGCCCAGTATTAGAGGGTTTATACTGTTTTGTGTAAGCCATGTATGGTAACTACCAGGCTGAAGTAACTCATTAGTATCTGAAACACTCATCCATTTATTATCTGTAATAGATCTGGAGCAGTAAAGCCCAAAGAGGAAGCTTAGGCTGTATTTTAGCAGAAGAGGATGAATCTGCAAAGTGTAACTCAATGTGATCTGCTCTTGGCTATGAGGAGGAGTCTTGCCAGACAACAGACACAGACGTGTAGAAACAAAGTGCAAAGACAAGCTGTGTACTGCAGCACAGTAACATTAAAACAAGAGACACTGTCCGAGATAAAAAAAAAAAAAAAACCACAAATTTTTTTGGGACATGGGAAGATTCAAAGATTCAAATGACATAAAATATCTGATGTTTCATTTCCCTTCTGTAACTACACTGTTTGTAACTGAATGGCCGCGTGCTATTTGGTTTATTCCAGTAAGACATTTTGAAAGCTGTAATTGATCTGTACCATGGTGTAAGTATGCAATGTGGATATAGAATGTTAGGGGGTGTGGGACCTTGTTCCTAATGCTTCTTATTCCAGTGTTCAGTGAGCTGTGGAGAGGGCACCCAGAGTCGAAATGCCGTTTGCAGAAAGATGCTGAAAACTGGAGGTTTTGTCACCATCAATTCCTCACTGTGCCCACCTTTGCCATTCTCATCCTTGATCAGGCCCTGTGCACTAGGTGCATGTGCAAGTAAGTGGAAAAGATGCTTGGGAGTGTCTGGAGAAAGGAGGCTTGGATGTCCATCACTAAGAAATCCACGCTGTCACCTGTTCCATAACCTTATTTTGCACCAGTGTTACTCAGTCAGCTGGAGCTGGATCTGGGCCAATGTGCTAGAAGGGAGCTACCAGTTTCTGGAGGAACTGGCTCAAAATTCTAACCCAAATCTAGATCTAAATTTCACAGATGGAATGTAGAGGCTCAGAGATACAGCACAGCAGGCTGAAAGCAGGTGAAAATAAATTCCATACTAGAATAGCTGTGAATAAAACGTTGGTAAGGGGATTTTCTTGAAGATCATTTAAAACCGTATTATTTTATTATGCCACTCAGAACCCTTTATGACCTGGGATTTCTAATGAACCGTGCAACATAAGGTAGATGTGTTTTATGTTGGTATTTCATGCATGTGTTCTTGCCCTTCACAAGAGCAGTAGTCCCCCTTTATGCCCATCCCCGGCTTAGAGTAAGCCAAGTGGATATATGAAAGTTTGAAACTCAGGCTAGCTTCAGCTTAGAGCTGATTACGAACTCTGGAATTCCTAAATGTCGGCTTTGACAGGGGGAAAAGAAGATCTGACATTCAGAACTAAAACTGGGACTAAATGTTGCATGATATTTACTAATAATATACCCATGCTGCTTTATTTAGTTCTTCATAACAAAGATCTCTGTCATTGAGATGTGGAAACTGGAAGGACATACTGAACTAGTGCACTTTAATAGTACTTACCATGTTGTTAAACCTAGTCCAGACATTTTCTGTTCAATGTTACTCCTTGAGGTAGCAGCACTTTCTTTCTTACTACTGTGAACTGCAAGATCACAATGCCTTTGATGTTTTGGATGGTAAACTCTTGTCTTTTCAATACATTTATTAAAGAAGAATCTTCATTTAAATGCTTTTACAACAGGAACTACATTTCTACTCAATTTTCCTCCCTCCCGTAAAGCTTTCATCCCTAGCTCTTTGGTTTCTGCATGTACCTTACCTGGGACTACTTTTGCATTCCTAAACTGATGCCTTGCTGTTCCTCTTTTTTGATTGCTCCAACTTAATATTCAGCAGCTGTTGGCCAGTTTCTCCCATTACTGTCTAATTGGTTGAATGCTGGCAGCACTAAAGTAAACTGCTTGTTTTGTTTAACGGTATCACATACTAATAGTATTAATAATATTCCAGGACACAACAGGCCAGCTCATAAACAAAGCCCACATATTATGGCTATAAAGAAAGTTTACATCCAGACAAGGAAGCAGAAGAAGCTACACTTTATTGTGGGTGGGTATGCCTACCTGCTGCCCAAAACCTCTGTTATTCTTCGATGCCCCACAAGGAGGTTCCGGAAATCAATGATCACTTGGGATAAAGATGACAAGAGTCTCGTCAGCTCAGCTCACATCACCATTGCACGCTGTGGGTACATGAAAATCCATCGTTTAAAGGCTTCAGATGCTGGGACATACACCTGCACAGCAGGGCCAGCCAGGGAGAATTTCATAATTAAACTAATAGGAAGCAACAAGAAGATCATTGCTGGGCAGCCAGCTGGTATTAGGGAGGAAGAGGCTGTGAGAAAGGCTGGCTTAAATGAAGCCTTGAGAACAGAGGAGAAACATATCAATGGAGTTCTCTTCAATGGCAGCAAGGCTGAGAAGCGAGGGCACCTTGCTGACCCCAGCAGGTGGTATGACGATATTGTTGCAAGGTTGCTACAGCAGAGAGGCTGGCCAGGGGAAAATCTGGAGTTCTGGGAAGCCCAGGAGTCCACAGAGAGAAATGCATCCTCAGAGGAGGACCAAAGCCGGGAGCATAGCCTGCCATTTACTATGGTCACAGAACAGAAACGCTTGGATGACATCATAAGGAATTTGTCTCGACAACCTGAGGAGATTAAAGATATCTATGCTGAGGAGCTTGTTGGGCAGCTGGCTCATGAAGTTTTCAGGAGCCACTTGGAGCATCAGGAATCGGTCCTCAAAGCGGCACGGCGAAGAGCTGATTCAGCCTCGGTGGAGTACCCTCTGCACAGGCACGTTTCTGGATTTACCAGCTCCCTGAGGACATCATCTGCTGAGGCATTTCTTCCCACCTCCGCAGACTCAGCAAATGGCTTGCACAGACCTCATCAAAAGCCTGCCATTCTCCGAAAGATTTCAGCAGCACAACAGCTTTCTGCTTCAGAGGTTGTTACCCACCTGGGACAGACAGTGGTCCTAGCCAGTGGCACACTGAGCGTGCTGCTTCACTGCGAAGCGGTGGGAAACCCAAAGCCCACTATCAGCTGGGCTAAGAATGGAGAGGAGGTGAAATACAATGATAGGTAAAACGTATTATTTAACTTCTAAGAAAATAATTGATATAAATAATTGATAAAAACTTTTCAGTTTTCATGTTTTAATGCCTGTCAGTCCCATGGACAGAATCATATTTTCCTGTAGTCTGACTTCATAGCACAAAGGTCTAGCACATGTGAAGTGGTAAATAGGGCACTGTAACTCTTCAGCAAGGTCTGAATGCTAGGTCAGTCTGGAGTGCCAAACAGGAAATTTACTTCCATTTCAGGAAATAAAGAGTTTCTACAGTACTAAAGTAGATAAATGCCAAATGCAGCCAATAGACCATTCCACACCTGGAGGCTGGCAGCCTTATTGTATTTTCCCATCTGGAGACGGAAGTTCTTTCTGTGAAGATTGGTTTTGAGATATGTAAATAGATTATTGATTATTACCATTACCTTCTGTTGGAGATATGAACTGCATTTCTCACAGTGCTCCAACAGGGTCTGTCTGACATGATTGTGGTAGCAGCAGATGAAGTGAGGCTTCTGGCTTCCACACATGTCTGTGTGTAAAACTGTCCATGGATAAACCTCAGGGACATAACAGTCACCATTCCTTCTGTATGTGGAATCATACTTCATAGTTACTTGCAGCTATGCTGTCATGTCAACACGCTGATCTCCAAGCATTAGTCTTCTGAAGTATCCTTGTCTGTTCAGTGTGCTGACCCCAGGTGTAGCCTGAGAACTTCAGTAACAAAATGCTGTTGTCAGTGTGTCACAGAAATTATGCCCTTTCCCTGCTATCACTGCACAGAAGAGCACACAAGAAGAGAGTATTTTCAACAATAGTTATATGCTGAATTGTGTTAATAGCATTCACCTTTCTCATATGTATATTTCAGATTTTATTTTTTGGTTCCATCCTTTAAAAAAGTGGCATATAAGGATTATCAGAGAGTGTAGGAGGCAGTTACATTAACCAACATGATACAACAAAGCAGCCCAGACATTTGCTATCATCTCTTTCTGCACAAGATACTGACTTCAGTTAAGACACTTGAATTTAGTCACAAGGTCAGCCTGGGAAATGAGAAAAGATGGAGACAAGGCAAAAGTTAATTTCCAGTGTGATGCCTGTGGGTCATCCAGTAGACTTTATTTAGGTACAGTTGCTCCTCCTGCATTGTTATGCAGTTAGTTTACTATCTGCCTTCTCACTTTGGCAACTGAATCACTCCATTGTTGTCTCTAATGTAGTGAATTTCCTGGTTCTTGTCTCTCTTTCTGTGTCTGAAAGTTAATAAGCATATTAGGTTTCACACAGAACATGGTAATTTTTACAGGGGGAGGGGACACTAAGAGCAAGAATATCTCTCTTGTGGAATTCGCGTGCAATCTTAATCAAGACTTGGGCCTATAATATCCCTTTATTTGGCCATATTCCTGTTAAAATGTCTTCATAGCCCCTAAAAACTTCGTATATAGATTTACATTGCCAGTGGTTACATCCTGTTGGAGTTGTGCCATTCAGGGATCTCTACTTGAAATGACTGATTTCGGTGGTATACCTGAAAGGGAATGGAGGTTACATAAAGTCCACTTGTGGTTAATGCTGGACACTGCACTCATGAGAAAATTACAAGTTTATCTCACACCACATAAGTAGCCATGGTGTAACCACAGGCAGACTTGTTTATCCTACAATAAAACAGTCTCATGGTTTCTGAAATTTTAGTTTGCATTTGTTATTTTTTAAATTTGACAAAGCCTTTCAACCTTTTTTTTCCTTATTTAGTTTGGCTGAAGTAGCATCAAATGGTGTGTTGTATATTTCTGAATTGTCAGGTACCTATATGTGCTCAAAATTTCTTTGGAAAGACTCAGGGAAGTAGAATTTCTTTGCAAGTTAACAGTGTTATTCATTGACAACTCTTCTTTAAACATTGAGTCAGTTTCCACTTTATGAACTTCCTTCTGTACTCATCACTTGTGGTACCCCCATGTTGGTGGCAGGAGGATGAAATGGGCAGTGCTCTGGGCATCAGAGGTAACTCGGCATCAGTAATTTGGAGATAACAGAAGTTTAGGAATCATGGTGCATATAAAAATTGGGTTGTGGATGTTTTGCTGGATTCTTAAAAGCAGTATTTTGGGTTTGGATCAGAATGTTCTTGCTGGCTGCCCATCAGCTGTGTAAATGCAGGCTGCCGTTTAAGCACTCTCCGAGTGTACTGCAAGGCCATCTGCATGCAGTGGTGTTTGGTATGCTTGAGATGTCTTTCATCTCTGCAGCTTGTCTTCTTCATACTTTTCCAGTGACTGAATGGAGAAAAGAAACAGTTTTCCAGCCAACCTCTGCCTTAACAGGAATAGGAAATTAATATAGAAGGGCTTTCCTGTACCAATAGCAGAGAGAGATACCTTTGGTGAGGAAGTCCCTCAGCTCATGCTCAACTGAGATTCCTGTTGTATCTAGTTTGTGTTGTGATTTTTAGAGTGTAGGCTGCTGGTTTTAGGTTGTGTCATAGCTATCTGTATTTTGTATTACCAATAAATAAAAGCACTCACTTTCATATGTTGTGGCCATGGCTTTATTCTGGGCCACTGATGTTACAATGAATTCCCATTGCCTCCTTCCATGAGCTGTTCCATCCACCTTTATTTATGACTTCTACTACACAGCTCCACTTGAAAAATTAATTTCTTTAGCTTTAATCTAGTTTAGTCACTAAAAGATATGACAGAGGCACACGAAAGCATTGGTTTTCAATTACTCAACAGAATGAAAACATATGACACAAAAAGCTGCAGCAGTTGAAAATATCTGCGTGGTTCCAGTGAAGGGGTTTTGACCTGAGTCTGTGTATTCAGCCTGAACGTATATTTAACGTGAGCGTCCATGCTCTGTCCTAAGGTTGAAGGGTCAGGTTAACACTAGCATGTGTTCTGAGTGCAGTTTCAGAGCCTGCTAGTATCTATACCAAAGTCTGGAAACTTCTGTAAATTTATGGAAAATGTTTTATCTCAAAGAAAATCCAGATTAACTTCCTTAAGAATCAATTTTTAAAATGAAATATCTTGAAGGGATTTATGCATTATTTAGTAAGCATTCCAAGTATGCTGTAATTTCCATCACTAGAAATCCATTCATACTTGGTAATTCAACTTCTCTAACAAAAGGTGTATTTTATAAATGGACATGAAGTGGAATATAAGCAGTAGGTGATACAGAGTTATGTGTTTGAGAGGTGCCATCTGAATTAGTCACTGTTACATGTCCTCTTAAAATACATTTTTTGTCTTGGAGACAATGTAGTGTGGAGCAACTGAGATGAGACTGATTAAACAAACTATTATTTTAAGTTCATAAACAAGATTCTGGAGACATGCTGCTGACAAAAACAGTTGCTACAGCTGGTATTTTTTTCACCACTGACAAACAACTCAATACCTAACAAAAATAGCAATCTACAAACATATAGGGAATCCAGCCAAAAGCATTCTATACAAAGAGGGGTAATAAAAGATCAGATTTCAATAAAAGCAGCTATGCCAAGTTGTGACACACTAATAACAGGAAGAATTATTGAGAAGAAAAAGGCATTAGTTTTGTTTCTAGAGAAGGACACTGAAACTTGGGTTGAAAAGATAGGGAAGTGGAACTGCACTGGAGTTTATTTTTTTTAAAGGCTGGTATTTAGCTGGCCTAATTCTGTTTCTACAGATATTTGTGCTGGATCTTGACATAACTTAAACTGACAAAGAGAAATTTACGTCAGCAGAGTAAATTATAAATTATGATCCCGTGTGTTTTACAAGGTGCAATATTAAGCAAGGTCTTTCCTCCACCTGAAGGTGACAGAAACATTTCTAAAAAGTTTTTGGGGGCTTTGTAGGTCTTGGTTTGATGTAGAACATCAAACCTGGATACTGTATTTGCACTCATGCAGGCAGAACACACACGATTTTTAGCTGTTATATGCTAGTACATTTTGGGACAAATTCTGCAGCTCTAATGATTTCTGTGTAGAGACTGAACTAGTCAATGTTAAACTTGAAAATTTACATGTAAGATACTGACACATGCTAGCACTAAAGAAATCTGTTAGTTGCGGGCACTGTTAGCAGTAGCTGATATGAAGTCTGCCCTGTTTATGACTAAGAGGTAAGAAAGAAAAGATCCATGAAAGCAGAAGTGTGGAGGAAATCCTTTCAACCATTGGGTTGGGATTTTTTTGCTGTGCAAGCAAAGATGCAATGTAAAAATGATTAATGTTTGTTTTGCAAAGGAGCATTTTTCTAGGCACTTTCAAGACTTGGTTGACAAAAGGCAGCTCTTTCCTTTTACTAATAAATTATTATTACTCAAAAAAAAAAAGTCAAAAAGAATTTTAAGTCTGTTTTTTTTTCCTGTAATAGATTTTGATGGGTGGCCCTAATCTGGTTTGTTTTAGAGATCTGCCACCCACAGTGTTGTGCAGGATCAAGTACCTGCTCCTTTTTGGTCCATAAGACAACAGTTTTCACTGGGAGGGGTGAGAGGGAAAGAAAGTCATCACTCCCAGGATCTGTGAGCAGGCTCTTGTTGCATGTGTTTTACAGGCATATCCCTCCCCCACTTTCACCCTTGTCACTGTCAATCACAGCCTCAACTAAGAGTTTACTACAACAGCTGCTGAAAGTTGCTGATGAGAAGAGTTATTTATTGTTATTTGTTTTATTGTTTCAGGGAAAAAAAAAAGGAGAGAGAGAAAGGAACAGTAATAATGAAATATACTGTACTTAAAATGAGTATACAAGCAACATCCCATGGACTAAATTCTCGGTTAAACAACTATACATCAGGACCCAGACTGAAAAGAAGCAACTATTAAGAGCTCTAAGGCCATATTGATGGCATTTAACGTGACAGGACACTGAGATCACAGTAGGCTCCTCTTAATGGCAAAGAAACAGCTGGTTCAGCCCAAGGAAGAGCTGAGTATTCCTCTCTGTCCTCACTGACTTTTAGGGGAGTAAAGAGACTGCTGAGTTGGTACACACTTCCCAGCAGTCAATGAATCTGGAGCCTGTTTCAGGCTTTGACAATGAACCTGTGATTCACTTCAGTTCTTTCTGCCCAGCTTCAGCAGTTTTCATGATTTTTCCCTTGCAATAATTTGGCTTTCTCTTTACTATTGCTACTCCTACTTTACCAGGCTGGTAGACAGGGAAGCTAGGCAACTCATGCAACATCATACAGGAAAACATACAGCAGAGAAGTTTTCACAAGCCATGGGCAGATGTCCTAAGTACTTAGCAACGTTTCCCTAATACACATATTGACAGCGGAAGAACTGGGAATGAGACTGAAATTTAATTTAAATGATCACAGCTCATGGTCTCAATGTAAAACTTTAAATTTCTTAGTAGCATTTTAAATACAACCTAAAGGCCTGAAATGTAAAAAAAAAGTTACCTGAAAAAAATCCCAGTAAATGTATTCATGCTCATAAAAACTAAGAGACTATTACATCTTTCTTTTTGCTTTACTCTAGGATGCTGCTTCAGCCTGATGACTCCTTGCAGATTCTAGCACCCGTGGAAGCTGATGTGGGTTTCTACGCTTGCAACGCATCTAATGCCCTGGGATCTGACTCTGTCTCAATTGCTGTCACTCTAGCAGGTAATAGCTCACTCTACAACTGCAAGAAATTGTTTGTGGGGGCCAGATGGCTGTGGATGCTGGGTGGGCAAGGTAGGTCAACAGAAGTATACTGGTGAAAACACAAGGTGAGAACTCTGGAAAACCCTGAGACATAGTCCAGCTTTCACAGACAATTCATGAGATTTTTTGATTTCTGCAAGAGATCAATACTTTTTCTCACTCTCTGTGTCCAATGTGCTCTCAAGACAGTGTTCATCCTGGTTATTCACGGCAGTGTGGTCCAAACCTCCTAATATGTATGCTTTATTTTAAACCTATTAGTGATGTCTTCAACAGACTGATCCAAGGACTTATTCAGATGTATGTTAGGCAAACCTGGAAATACCAGAGCTGAAGAACTAACCCCTTGCAGGATCAAGCCCTGTACCACCTTCAATCCATCGTGACACAAGCATGTCTGATGCTGTTTCAATTGGTGGCAAATACAGGTTCACAGAAAAATAATTTTATGTTTGTATTTCTCTAGTAATGGTTGAGTTCTAAAGCAGACTAAATATCCTTTGTTAGTTTAGATTTTGGTTTTAAGGAAAACTGGCCCAAATTAAAGCCAAAGGAAATGGGAAGTAGTGCATGAATCCAGTTTTGTCAGGGTTTGTTGGCAGGCAATGTCAGCAGGTTCACAACCATGTCAGGACAAGCAGAAGGATGGAGCAGCAAATGTTAATGAGGAGCTCTTAAGTAAGATGAAGGGGCAGTAGAGACTGCTGAGGACTGTGACAAGACAGGGAGGTCTCGGAGGAGAAGAATGCTATTTAGCACAAAGGTAAAATGAAACATAATAGGAATACTAGAAAGCTTGTTGATTTTTCAGACTTCACCATTTCACTACTCCAGAACATGGAAGCATTTGGTGGTCTCCAGTGTGTGGGTGGTGACCATTAGCTGCCAATGTATCCATGAGGAAAAAATAGCCATTGATGAGCTTGAATTTTTTACAACAAACACAGTGAAAATTTCAGGTAAGAGGAGCATGAAGAAAATCTAAGAATGCAGAAAAGGCCGGCAGTGAAGTTCAGTAAACTGGAAAGATACGTTGTATGTCACTTAGAAGAGTAATATCTGAATCCCTCAGAGTGGGAAAGGAAGATCTGCATCAGAGTTATATCCTACACGCAGACAAACATTAAGAGATTGATCCTATTTACATTACTGCAGATCGGGATTATCTTTGTTGAATCCTGAGCAGCAGGGCAGAGATGCTGCTGCTAAAACAGTATAGTGTTTTGTAAGGAAAAACTTCACAGTAAACCGCTTTTGTTGCACTAGCAGGAAGCTAAACATGAGATGAAAAATTCATCAGTCAAAACTACTATGCTGTCCATATTGCTCCAGAGAATTTGAAAGGAATAGTCTTTGTTCAATGTAGTTTGTGGTAACAGTTTTGTATGAAGCTATACAAAAATAGTCTGAGCATTACATATACAGGTGGCACAGGAAGGCTATGAGCTTCTTCATTATAATTAATTACCAAGGCTGCAGTTTAACCTTTTTAGATGAAATGACATTCATGCATTTCAGACTCAAGCTGAACTCTGCTTAGAAACTGGTGTATATTTCTATCTTGCATCCAATGCAAAGAGCTGAACATCTTATAAAATGCGGCCATAAATACCAAAAACTAGGTACTGAGCAGCTTTTGGAACAAAGCAACTACCTTTTTGCCATAGTGGAAGTACTTTCTCCAAAAAAAAAATGGAAAGCTGAGACCATTTTTAGAGGGATCAAGAGTGGGGCTGAAAAGTTATTTCACTGAAGATTTTTCTGAGTAGTTTAACACATTCATGGGAAAAAAAAGACATCTGAATATGCTTCCATTTTTCTCAATGGTATACTACTCCTTTATGGGTTGAAAAACTAACAGGTTTTTAATCTTTGATGTGATTGTGGAATCCAATCAGGAAAATAAAAGTCTGATGAATAACTAAAGATTTTTTTCTTTTCTTTAGAGTTGGCCACAAAGCATCAAGAAGATATTGCAAACATAAAATATAATATTTTACTTTGCTATTATTAGGCTTTAAAAACATCAACAGAAGAAATAAAATTTTTTTTTTTTTTTAAATATGTCAATAATTCAAGGTGAAAGGCATCTTTCAAAAGCTCTGGAAATAATAGCTAAATAGGGTAAATTATAGTCAGGGCTGACTTAAGTTGTCAGGACTCTCCATAAGGTCAATGAAACCAAACTCTTTTTATCACCTTCATCTTTTCTTCCTTGGTCAGCTCCTGACAAACACAAATTAAGCCAGTGGTGGACATTAGCCTAAAACTGCAGTTTCTGGAGGGAAGTGATGATATCTGAACCTGTTTTGCATCTGGCCATTTAATTAAAGGGAAAAGAAATGTGTTTGTAGATTTTTTGATAAATATGAGTTTGAAAACACAGCACTGGGTCAAAAACACCCAGGTCCCACACCGTGTAAAGTTATGTTGTCATGTTCAGCTCCTCCTGCCATCATCCCACCTGCTCAGACAGGGGGCTTCCTTAACCCATCCCTCTCAGCACTACTGCTTTGCTCCCCTTCTCTCAAAGCTAAACCCAAGTAGCTCAGAACTGTTTTGTGTCATGTGGGCATGCCTCTACAGTACCCCTACAAAAGGAGTTGCAGAAGTCTCCTCGAGCCCCCCATGGTGGATAATGCCATAGTTATCTGCATATAGACAAGCACTACAGCAAGGATAACGCTGGCCGTCACTGATGTTGGAAGCATGCCGAAAACAACTTGAAAATTTTGTTGTAGGCAAAGCAGATGTCTTTGTTAAAAATAAAAAGAAATATTAATGCATAACACTGCTGCTGCAGGCTTTGGATAAATCAGGTTATCTGACAGAAAGGCTTTGTCTATATCTATAAGCTAGCCATTATGCGAAAACTTTCTGGTCGTGGTCTGGCCTTCCCAATCCCAGTGTTTCCACTGTAAGTTAAAGAAAACACCATCAATATGTAGAAACAGCTTGCATGTTGCTCTAAACCTCTTGCACTACTAATGTGCCTGTAGCCATCACTCAGGCTTCTTTTTCCTCTGTTTAGCCCTTGGCAAAGGATGGTATTTTGGTTGCAGTACTAGGCAAGCATCTTGCTGAATCTCCAGTTGTACTGATGTTTATTGATTCAGCTGGTTCTCATGAGTTACCATATGGCTTTAATGCTATTCTACCTCTGCTCTAAGTGCTTTTTTTCTTTTTCCAAGACAGCTTTTCCCATGGAATTTTGTGACACAATAATAATAACCAGGTGGCCTCATAAGCCAACATTTTCCCTTACCCATCTGTCCTGTGTAGGTACTTTCACACAGAGTGTCCCAGGCCATCTATCCCATGCAAACCCAGTATGCTTGGTCTGATAAACTGTGGTGCTCTTTTTTTTGAACAGGAAAACCACTGATAAAGGCATCAAGAGCAACTGTGATCAACACTGAATCACCTGCTGTCACTGTTGATATCGGAAGCACAGTGAAAACAATCCAGAGAGTAAATGTTACTATTAGCTGCCAGGTTGCAGGTGAGAAATTACTTTGCCTCTCATGCAGGTGCCTTGGTCTATAAATTTTAGGGGGTTCTTTTCTCCAGGTGCAGCTGGGTGAAACTGCATTTTTTGTAATTGCTGTTGAAACTGCATTTTTTCCATGACTCAGGCAAATTTTGTTTCTTCATTAATTCTTATCATAGAAATTGTCCTTCTTTTATTGATACCAAGAAGAAAAGTAGCCTAAAAAAATCGGTCTGGGAGAATACAACATGCATTTTTGTTAGAGATACATGGTATGAAATGAATGCAAGAAAACATACACATTCCTGCCTGTGTGGGTTTTTTGGTGAATATGCAAGCATGGACTGACTCATTTCCTCATTGATGAGGTTTTCAAAGTCCACTCTGGTTATCTCCTTCTTTTCCTGATAAACTGTTGGCACACTTGTTTTTTCACAGAATGTCAGAGGTTGGAAGGGACCTTAAAGATCATCTAGTCCAACCCCCTGCCAGAGCAGGATCACCTACAGTAGATCACACAGGAACGCGTCCAGGCGGGTTTTGAATGTCTCCAAAGAAGGAGATTCCACAACCTCCCTGGGCAGCCTGTTCCAGTGCTCGGTCACCCTCACAGTAAAAAAGTTTTTCCTAATATTTTTATGGAACCTCCTGTGTTCCAACTTACATCCATTGCCCCTTGTCTTGTCAGTGGACGCCGCTGAAAAGAGCCTGGCTCCATCCTCCTGACATTCCCCCTTGACATATTTATAAACATGAATGAGGTCACCCCTCAGCCTCCTCTTCTCCAAGCTAAAGAGACCCAGCTCCTTCAGCCTTTCCTCAGAAGGGAGATACTCCACTCCCTGCATCCTCTTTGTGGCTCTGTGCTGGACTCTCTCAAGCAGCTCCCTGTCCTTCTTGAACTGAGGGGCCCAGAACTGGACACAATATTCCAGATGGGGTCTCACCAGGGCGGAGTAGAGTGGCAGGAGAACCTCTCTTGAGCTACTTGCTACTCCCCTTCTAATACACCCCAGGATGCCATTGGCCTTCTTGGCCACGAGAGCACATTGCTGGCTCATGGCCATCCTGCTGTCCACTAGAACCCCCAGGTCCCTTTCCCCTGCGCTGCTCTCCAGCAGGGCAGTCCCCAACCTATATTGGCACATGGGGTTATTCTTTCCCAAGTGCAAAACTCTACACTTGCCCTTGTTAAACTTCATAAGATTTCTCCCCGCCCAGCCTTCCAGCCTGTCTAGGTCTCTCTGAATGGCTGCACAGCCTTCTGGTGTGTCAACCACTCCTCCCAATTTCGTATCATCAGTAAACTTACTGACAACATTCTCTAATCCCTCATCCAGATCATTGGTAAATATATTGAAAAGTACCGGCCCGAGCACTGACCCCTGAGGGACCTCACTAGACACAGGCACCCAGCCAGACTCAGCCCCATTGACCACAACCCTCTGGCTTCTTCCCTTCAACTAGTTCTCGACCCACCTCACTACTTGGTCATCCAGACCACACTTCCTCAGTTTACCTATGAGGATGCTGTGGGAGACGGTGTCAAAGGCCTTGCTGATGTCCAGGTAGACCACGTCCACTGCATGGCCACCATCCATCCACCTGGTTATGTCTTCGTAAAAGGCTATCAGGTTGGTCAAACATGACTTCCCCTTGGCAAAGCCATGCTGACTGCTCCTAATAACCTTCTTATCCTTGATATGCCCAGAGACAGCGTCAAGGATAAGATGTTCCATCACTTTTCCAGGGATGGAGGTGAGGCTGACCGGTCTGTAGTTACCCGGGTCATCCTTCCTACCCGTCTTATAGACTGGAGTGACATTCGCTTTCCTCCAGTCTTCAGACACCTCACCTGTTCCCCATGACTTACCAAAGATGATGGAGAGTGGCCTAGCAATGACTCCCGCCAGCTCCCTCAGCACCCGTGGGTGCATCCCATCAGGGCCCATGGATTTATGAATGTTCAAGTGTTCAAACTGATCCTTAACCCACTCCTCATCAATCATTTTATTTATTATTATTCCTCTTTCTTTCATCTTGGAGGTGCAGGAATTCAGATGAATTCTGCTTAAACAGAGTTCTCCCTGAAATTGTTTTCCAGCCAGAGACTGAATGTCCCTCAGTCTTGCAACAGCAATTTATATCTTTCCTGTGGTCACCAGAAAAGATTGACCTTATCTGCATATTGCAGTCTTATGGATGTTGGTTGGAAATGGTGTTGGTATGGGGAGAAGGGGAGGTGGGGAAAAGAGATAGGAAATCTCTAAAGACCCAGGCCCAGATCTCTGATTCATTACAGTGTTACAGTGTGAGGAAGAATAGGAGGGAAAGGGAGCAGCTTGTGAAACACGAAGTAAACTATCCCAAATATTACATATATGTCTGTATTAGAGACTCCTGTGAAGTTCTTCAGACCTTGCTTTATCTTCCTGATCCTAGCAGCTACTTCAGATGACTATATAAGCATCTGCACTGCAAATATAGTAACGTCCTGTTTTATTTACACTTCCTGCTGACTTTAAGCATTTAATGATTTTCTGTTTTCCTTTCCTAAGTGCTGCCAACCACACCTCTATGCAAATTCTTAAGTGAAAAGAGTATTTGGCTCAAGTTTCACTGTCAGACTGTCAGTGTCTTTCAAGAAAGAAGGAGATGAAATCAGTTCTATTTTTCCCCAGGCCCCTGCACGGCCACCTGCACAGAGAGTGTGTAACACAGACCGAGTATTGTACAAACATAAATTATTTTTGATTTCTCTCTCTGGGTTCTCTCAGCTTCAGACGGTGAGGCCTCACAGGTGTAGACAGTGATTGCTGGTTTGAGAAGTGCAGCCATTTCCCTTCAACATAAAAACGTTATGAAAAGAACAGGACGTGGTTGAGCAAAGTTGCCACAGTTCTTATTGCACCAGAAGACTACAGGAGGGAAGCACGGCATAGTTAGGGGCACAGATTCAATGATTTTTCTGAGAGGAAAACAATCTCTAGCAATTTTGTGAAGCCCACCCACTATGATAATATATGTCCACAGTGGCAAATTTTGGAAGTGTCACAGCAGACTCACTGTCTTCTCCCCCATAAGAAGGCCTTTTGCTATTTAGTAGCATTACTGCATATTGGATTTTTCTGTGATACAGAAACTTGCTTAAATCGTGATTTTCTTCATAGGTGTTTATCTTCTGCTACTGCCTCCACAGAAAATGTCAGTTATGTTTGACACCAGAGATTAATCCTGTTGAAGTTTTGATAAAGTCATGAATGACAGCTGTGATGCTACACAGGGAATAAGAAAGTGACTAATGAGGGCAGAAATGCTCTATAGGCACTAGAATCCTATTTTCATTCAAATTGTGTTAATAATTCAACAGCAATTACAAAAAGAAAAAGCTATATATGGGAAGACATTCAGGGACAGGGTGATTTCTATGAGCTGTCTCACCTGTGCCTGAAAAATATACTATCTCATAAAGCCTGTTAAAGAACATGACAAAAAATATAATTTTCCTTCTAGTGTAAGCAGAATATTTTTTTAGTTTAGCATTAGGGTTGTGATTATCCAACCTTTATTGTATTTTTTGTCATTCTACTTAGAACAATCAATTCTAAGGAGAAAAGTGACATTCACTATTGCTTCAGTCAGCAAACATTGTATCCTAGTTATTTCTTCAGAGTGCATGAACTTTGCAGCTATGGAGTTTGCCAAAGCTCCCCAGAAAGCATTAACACTGGAATGGCCATCAAATCATAGTAAGCTAACGTGCAATGGTTAATGCAGCAGCATCTTCTAATAGAAATGAAATTAGAGTGTGAGAATGAACTGACTATGATTAGAAAGCAAACTAACATATCCAGAAACTATTTAGATTAATTAAAAAAAAAAACAAAGAAAGAAAGAAAGAAAAAAAAACCCCTCTTCACCTAGCTTTGTAAAGCTACAATGCTTCTTCATCTAGTACTTTCCCTCCAGGCATTTCAGGATGTCTTGAGCCAGCACAGCAACTGAGAGTTGTTCCAGATCAGAATTTGTTGCCTGTTAATCTCATCATTATGAGCTGTATTGCTGTCATTGTGCTATATAGTCTGTAGTATAGGACTGTGTTAGATCTTGATGTCTTCGTGCATATAAGGATACATCTTTACTAAGAGTCATCAGGACAGCAGAATAAATATTTATAAGAGAAACAGTAAGTATAAGGATCAGTTATGACATCTTCTAAAGCTACTTTTGCTGTCAAGGGACAGAAATATACACTTAACTCTTGACAGGTGTTGATAAGCCTGGAGAAGGTTTCTTAAAAACAAGAGATAATGAAAGAGAACATTACCAGAGCCTAGGGAGTAATTTTATGTTCCTCTTTAACTTCTGATGGAAGGCATGAACACTGTCAAAATCTGTGTTCTGAGCTGAAATCCATAGATATTAACTGTAAAGCAAAGGGAGACAAAATCATTCTGGATGCATTAGAGTTTAATTGGCCCCTTGATATGAAGTATGTCAGGATGAAACTGCATTTTGCTTGTACCAGGAAGATGGTGTTGTGGTTTTGTTCAAGCTTGAAAATCAGCCTTACTCCACTTGACATAACTTCACCACTTTGTCTATTAAGGTGAAAGAATATTTTATAAACATACTTAAGTGACTGTGGTCAGTTGAAAACTTCACCACAACTAATCTCAAAGGAACTGCCATCAAAAGTCACTCAGGAGCCTTACAGGTGCCTGTGACTTCCATCTGGAGTATTTTGTCCAAGCTTCAGAAAGCCAGCAGCATTTGGGATACAGGAGTGATTTGGATAACATCAACATCACTAGGAAGCTTCCTGTTGGCTTCAGTGCTTGTACCAGAAGCCTCAATTAAGCTGGCCCAAGATGTTACTGAAAACACAGTTGGCCATTAAGGTAGGAACTCATTTTAAAGATCTAGTTCTTACGGCATTTCTCCATGGTATCCTTCAAGCCATAAGACTTCTAGCAGAGGCACCTGTCTGCAAAGTGTCATATAGTCCATTAGTCACGGCTGAGTCAGAACATGTTTGGAAGACTGTCCTAAAATATATTATTATACTGTCCTGTATATCCTTCTCTCGCTGATGTTTCAGCCTGCAGCTTTTTCAACCCCCTTAAATATTCCTCTCCTCTGTGTTTCATCTATATGCCACAGGTAATATTTTTCTAGTTCTTACCTTGATTTATGACCTATATTTGTTCATTAGCAATACCAGGTTCTGAAATGCAAGTCACTATTTCAAGAGTATTTTGCTGTTGAAAACAAGTCACCAGTGCTAGATCCTTGTGTTGCTATGTGTCCTTTCCCCAAAAGCTCCCCGTTTAGCAAAATTATCTTCTTTAGCATGCACAGTTCTGCTTGCTAAATGTCCCAGGTAGCCTTTTCGTGCTGGATGCATGCACTCAGTGGTGGAAGAGAAAGCTGAGGAAGAATAGACTTGGGTAACTATTCAACGCCTAAAGTCCTGCCTGCACAGCAGAGTGAGTTTTGTTTCCAGCTGGCACCTCTATGACTTTCAGTCTCTGTGACGGTTTCTGCAAGGCGGGACACACTCAGCCCTCTGTCCTACAACCAGCAAAGCTGACTGAAATGCTCTTGCTACCCCTTGTGGCAATGCTGCGCAATGAGGCGTCTGCTCATCTCTCTGCTGCCTCCTGTTCCTGTCTTAAGGCTTGTGTGTGTCCCTAGACTTGGAAACAAAGCAAAATGAAGCTGCTACTCGAAACACAAAGGAAAATGAAATTGCTGCTCACTGACATGTACTGCTTATCTTCCCTCAACTAAATTGTAAGAACAGTTGTACAGGTTATTTTCGAATAATCTCCTGTCATTAAAGACAAAGGAAAGACACACCTTGTAGAGTAGCAGCCAGAAGAAGATTTTTGTAGAGGTACTGGATGTTTTCTAGGTACAGTACACTTTTCCTAGACTCCACAGTAATATCTCGACAGTAAGGAGGTCTTACTTTTAACACCTTGATGCTTCTTTTGCTGGTGAAGTTTATACAAAAGGAATCTGCCTTGCTAGACTAAGATTATCTGAGCAGCTGTCTGCAAGAAGCAACGTGGTTCTGTCTGTCTTTCTGTGTCTATTTATTTTATCTGAGTTCCTGGTTTTTGAGCACTGTGGTCATATGAAATACTCCTTGTCTCTTATGCTTCTTTGCACTTCTCAGCACTCCCTATTCCTTTCCTCTTTTCCCAATATTTGCATTTATTTTCCTTTACTTTTGTGAAAATCTTGAAAGCTCTACCCAATTTTGGTATTCAAAACAAAGAAACAAAATAAGCTCTGGCTTGAATTTAAGAAAGCTTTATAATTTTATAATCTTGTGACTATCATTCCTGAGATACATTTCTTTATAATGCCATACCTAATTTCGGCAATAGCCATAATGTGAAAATATGTGCACTTTAAGTAGCTTAGACTGCAAGAGAGAGTGGATCGTCCTTGCAGTAGGGTGGCATTGCGATGACAAGTATTGGGACGTGTTTTTCCATCTTGGGGGCTGCAGAACTGGTAGAGTCTCCTTTGCTCTCCAGAGCTCACCTCTCAGAATTCCTTCCCTCACAATGGGGATCAATAAACAAGCAGCCTTGAATAAATTCAAGGGCTAGAGTTGTTTGCTGTCCAGCAGTTGTCAAACCCCCCTGTATGGTCTGGAAAAAAACAAGAGTGAGGTTTTAAGTGGTGGTCAGCCCACACATGCCACATAGGTCAAAAAGTAGCAGCCAGATGGAGAGCTGTGGACTGGTCCTGTCCCAGCAATGGGGTCAGAAACAGGCCAACAGCCCGTCCTTTTTAAAAAGTTTGAGTTGTAGCAACACAAACAAAGGTAAGCCTTTGGAAAACAGCATCATAGACAAGAGTGATTAGCTCTCTGGGTATGCCATGAAGGGTCCAGATTAACATATGCTATTTACTCTCAGACAAAGATGGGAAAAACCCTGCTGTCTTTTACAGCCTGCTTCCTGCTACTTTCTGAATGTGGACAAGACTCTCTGCCCTTACAGGGCTTCAGCCTGCCTTCCTGGCTGCCAAGCTCAGACATACTCATTCCAGATGTCTTGGCAAAGTCACCAGGTGACTCTGGAGAGATGGAACAATGGCTGCAATGCTTTGATGTGAAAGAACAGAGAAAATTTCCCTTTCCCAACTCCATCTGCACATGCTTAGCAAGGCACCTGCAATCAAACTGTCACTACAAATACAGGCAAATGGGTGGTCGTGCTCACAGAGCACAGCCTGGTGATGTAATTCTGATGCCAAGCCACAAAACTGACAAACAGAATGGGTTTTGGTTTTTGACATGGAGGAACAACAAGAAAGGCACTGGCAATGAACAGAGGAACATGTTGCTGTGACATAAGACAAGGAAGGATTTAGATAGTCTTCTACAATTCAGCTGACACTGAAGAGTAAGGATGCCATCCAGAGGGACCTCAACAGGCTGGAGAGGTGGGCGCAGGTCAACCTCATGAAGTTCAACAAGACCAAGTGCAAGGTCCTCCATCTGGGTCGAGGTAATCCCAAGCACTGATACAGACAGGGCAGTGACTGGCTTGAGAGAAGCCCTGAGGAAAAGGACTTGGGGGTACTGGTGGACGAGAAGCTCAGCATGAGTCATCAGTGTGCACTTGCATCCCAGAAAGCCAATCGTGTCCTGGACTGCATCAAGAGGTGCGTGGCCAGCAGGTCAAGGGATGTGATTCTCCCCCTCTACTCCACTCTCGTGAGACCCCACCTGGAGTACTGCGCCCAGTTCTGGAGCCTACAGTACGAGAAAGATATTGGGCTGTGCTGGAGCATGTCCAGAGAAGGGCCACAAGGATGATTAGAGGGCTGGAGCACCTCTCCTATGAAGACAGACTGAGAGAGTTGGGGCTGTTCAGTCTGCAGAAAAGAAAGCTCTGAGGAGACCTTATTGTGGCCTTCCCGTATCTTAAGGGGGCGTACAGGAAAGCTGGTGAGGGGCTTTTTTAGGATGTCGAGTAGTGACAGGACTAGAGGAAATGGATTAAAACTAGAGATGGATCGATTCAGATTGGATATAAGGAAGAAGTTCTTCGCCATGAGGGTGGTGAGACATTGGAACCAGGTTGCCCGAAGAGGTGGTGGGAGCCCCATCCCTGGAAGATTTTAAGGCCAGGCTGGATGGGGCTCTGAGCAGTCTGATCTAGTGGGACATGTCCCTGCCCATGGCAGGGGAATTGGAACTAGATGATCTTTAAGGTCCCTTCTAACCCTGACAATTTCATGATTCTATGATTTTTGAATTCTGGGACACTAAATGGGAAGACTTCAATTCTGTTTTATCTCTTAAGCTCCGTCTCAGGGGGATCTAAGGAACATAAAGGCAGGCAATGTAAAATAATTGACTAAACATTCCTGAACTGCAAAAAAATGTCACTTGGAAGTAATGTTTTAATTGTTTTATCTTAACAATTTTGCCTGTATTTTACCATAACACTGTTTAGGAACCACTATATCTTACTTCTGTTATGTTTTGTCAATGTTTTTCCAGGTGTTCCTGAAGCAGAAGTTACGTGGTTTAAGAACAAGGTCAAGCTGTCCTCTGCTTCTCATTTGCAGGATGGGTTGCTCCTAATTGCAAATGTTTCTCTGTCAGATCAGGGGTTGTATTCTTGCAAGGCAGCCAACCTTCGTGGGGAGGTAACTGAAAGTTCCCAGCTGTTGGTTCTTGGTAAGTCCAAGGTATTTTGAAATTGCAGCAATAGTGATGTGGCTGCTGGCACATCTAACCTGCAGATCTAATCAGAGCATGTGGAAAGAGGGAATGGCACACAGGCGCCCCTGTTCTAAGAAAAGAATCAGTCTGCATTTTTTCTCTTGGCAGCATCACCTGAAGATGGATAAGGTGGAAATGTCTAAGCACAGGGGCTGCACCTCTCAGCTCTGAGATACTCAGTTTCACTCTTTCAGACTTACTAGCAAATAAAACCTTTTATTAACTATTTCTTAGAGAGGGTCTCTTGAAATGAAAATGATGCCACTGTTTCCCTGTGAAATGCTCTGCCTCTGCTGTGTGATGTGGCTGTGTGATACTGACCCACTTCACATCTAACAGGTACATAACCCCGCTGTGTTTTTAAAAAGCACTTCTCAGGTTCAGTGGAGGGCAAACTTTACTTTTTCTTGGTTTTCTAAACAACAGACAGAAAGCCCAGCTGAGTAATTTGAAAAGAAAATGCCAGCTGTGAACTATGGGTGGAACTGTTACCTGGTGGTAATTGGGTGCATGGGAAAGTGGTTTTCTTCCTTAATAAGTCATCTTCTATCATTTCTCCACACCTGGCAGCTGAATGATCCAGCTAGATGTTGTAAGTGCTTCTGTACATTTGATAGTGAAGTGTCAAATTTTGAAACCTAGTCCCTGTTATTCGTGAAACACCATTAAAGGATCTGTTACGGCTCTCATCTTTCATGACTAGAGTGAGCACAGGTCCCATGGATGATGCAGCTTCCAGAGGAAATTTTAAAGTGAGATTTCTCAGTTTCACAGACAACACTAAAACCCCTTTATGAATGTTCATGATTACCCTGTGAATCCAGACTGGATCTAGAAACATGAGTCTACAAAGAATCTGGAAAAAAAAATCAACTGGGTTTCAGTCTATGAAAACCCCATCCTCCCTCATGATCTTTAAATACTTTTCTGATCTTTATAAATGGCTTATTTTTTAATGATGGAAAGTCACTGCAAATTATGCGGGTTGCTTATGTTCATGAAATTTTTAGTTCACTGATGGAATGAAACAGTTCAAGCATCCATGATTTGTACTTCAGGTTCTGATGTGATCCCCAAAATAAAACTTGCTTAGCGTGTGCCATGATCTAGTTGAAAGGGGATGAAGGCACTTAAATCAAATATCCCTTCATTTCCATGACACACAGAATTGAGAATGGTGAGCAACACGATTTTTGAAGTGACATTGTGATTAGTAAAGACCTAAATCCTGAAGTTCTCAGCATAGATTCATCCTCGAGCTCTAAATTCATAGTCTTTTTGGCGCTCTGCCTAAGTATACCATAGGATTTCTCAGGGTTATAACCACATTCAGTCAGGGCTTCATCTGGGTTGTAGAAGATGCTAAAGTTTTTCCATTGACTGCCTGGGACATTGACTCAGCTTCTATGCTATATAAATTTGCTCTTTCATTCAAGCTACTGTATCTCCTGATATCATGTACCCTCATCACTTATGAAGAGGGTCAACCAGAACGCCATGGCAGCCTTCAGAGAGAATTGCTTTTATTTTGTTTTCATACTGATCCAGATTTTATTTTAATAATTTCTCTAGTGCTTTACGTAACATGAGACAAAGTTCACTAGTTGCCCAAAGTTGCTTAGACTGTCGCTCTGAAATGGTAATATTGCAGCATGACAAATTATGCAGCAATAGCTGGTGGTGGTGGTTGTTTATGCCCCTGAGTTATTTTCTGCTGTAGTGTTGCTCATCACTTCAGTCTCCCAATCTGTTAACAGAGCCTCCACGACCTCTTCCTTACCTAGAAGACATGACAGCATTGCTTTCCAGTGCTGGGACCAGCACTCATTCAGTGCTGACGTCTCCTTCAGGAACAAGAATGATCGTCAGTCCAGGAAGCTCTGCTCTCATAGGTAAGTCAATGCTTTAAGAATTTTTTTTAGATCAAAAAGGGTTTAGAGTTTACATTACAGTTATGCATTCAGTTATACAGCTGTGATGCATTGCAACAAAAGATACCAAACCTAGAATCAGAATCACTGTTCTCAGAACTCAGAAATTCATCTTACAACAGAAATTACAACTTACAACTCAGAAATTCCCCTTGCAACACCCTGTAACAAGCAGTCACTGCCCTAAAGGGCTGGCCATGTCATTCAGTGTAAGACATAGCAAACTAATGTGCTAGTTGATCTAAAAGAAGTGTTTGTGGTTCAGTTTTTCTTTTTCCATTTGTTTGCAAGTCTTTCTATATGTCTGCTCTTCATACTGTATATACCCTTCTTCAGAAATTTTCTGGAGTTTTGACTATCCCTTCAGGTATGATTTTCTTGTGCAAACTGTTTCATTCAGTTCATTTTATTCCTCTTTATTATATCACAGAATCAATGTCTCCACAAAGCCATGAAAGGAAATAATCCCTGATGAAATGCTTTTCTTCTCTTCATAATTTTCTGCCTTCCATATAGCTTTCTCTTCTTCAGACTGCAAGTTTTGTTATATGCTGTAAACTCCTTTCAGATCTGTGGGTGTGACGTCTTTGCAAAGAGAATCTCATCCTTTTCTAAAATTCAGGGTATATTTATCTTAAAATTTCATTTGTCGCACGGATCTTGAGCCTCTGCTGTCAGGCTCAGATAGGCAAACAGTGTCTCTAATGGCCTCTTTACTGCATATGGTGAAATCTTGTCCAGTCCTGCAATTTCAGAGCAATCTTTGCACTTTTTACAGGCAAGGATCTAAAACTTTTCTCAAAGGATTTTTAGCTGGCCTGGGTGTTTATAGCTCTGGTATCTGTACCTTCCAAAACATTCTCTACTTACATTTAATAGCAATTTTAAGATTTTATTTTCACAATGGAGGCTTTCTATTTATGTTTTTAGTTTGTATGGTTTACTTTTCCCCAGTGCTGACATCTGCATGCATTTGCAGTGGCTTTTAGCATGCAGCTATGGATTACGTTTCTGCTTGTACAAAAAAAATTCCCTGAAACAATCCATGGTGGGAGGAATATCCGAAGGTATTTATTAGCATTGAATAAATCATTCTGAGTATAGTTTTATTGTACTCACTGTTGTAAGACTGGGTCACACTCCTGTTTAATCCATTTCCTCTCATGTTTCCAGAAACAGGTCTTTAGCAGTTGTAGGGGTTTTTTATTGTTTGAAAGCAGTAATTGAACCATGAAGGGTGTTCTGCACTGCCTATATATAACCACTTTTAAATTAACATTTGGACATGTTGCCCCGTACCCTGCCATTCCGCTTCAGGGGCAAGGAAACTCCATAAATCTTAATAGTGAAATAGCAAACCAGTTTCATTCCTGAGGTAATTCCTTCAACTTTACTGGAGTTTGACTGATTTGTTTGAGGCCTGTTATTATTAAAACATAAGGAAACCTCATGAGACATTTTTTTTCTAATGAAAAGTCAGTCCAGAATGGGCTGTCCAACAAATTTGAAAGCCACGGTCCAGTGTGCTCACCGTGTTGTATCATGGAATCACAGAAGGTTAGGTGTTGGAAGGCACCTCTGGAGATCATCGAATCCAACCTCCCTGCCAGAGCAGATTCGCCTAGAGCAGGTCACATGGGAAAGTGTCCAGGCAGGTTTTGAAAGTCTCCAGAGATGGAGATTCCACAACCTCTCTGGGCAGCCTGTTCCAGGGCTCTGCCAGCCTCACAAAAGAAAAATTCCTCCTCACGTTTAGATGGAACTTTCTACATTCAGGTTTGTGTCTGTTGCTTCTTGTCGTGTCACTGGGCACCAGTGTATCATTGAAACAAATACAAAAAGCGTTCTGCTTCCATGTTACCTAAGTATCTGAATTTCGATTCACCCACAATGAGAATAACCGTTATTGGGAGTGATGGGAGGAAAGGACTAATTTCTCAGATATTTTTTTAATCTACATGTAGTTGATTCGGTACACTACTGTCAGTACAGGTTAAAACAAAAGACTTTACGTTTGCTCCCAGATTTAGTCTTCCCATGGTCTCCAGTGTAGTGGCTAAGTTTATCACAGACTACTGTGATAGCTTCTTAATCAACCTTTGCTTGAAGTGTTGCTACACTGGAAAGAAAAATTGCATACATTTTTAAGCACCAGCTACAGACATCAATTTGGGAACAACTTGTGAACTTGTGACTCATTTCTGTGTCCACAACATTCCTTACAAGCTGTTCACTAATTCTTTCTATCCTGCCTCCCAGCCAATTGACTTTAATCCTGTTGAGTCTTTTGTCATTGATTTTGTTGTGCTGTTTGCCCTGCATGTTCTGGATGCTTCATATAAGAACTTTAGATATATAAATTACCATGTATAGAAACCATTTTCTGTGCTACTGCTGGCAGGCACTGGTATCTCTCGGGACTCAGAAAGCATTGAACTAGACCTGCGATTTGGAAATCTATGGATATGAGAATTTGTTGAGTAGAGAGGGAAAACAGGACATGTTCAAAGGAACAGAGTAAAGTGGGAAGGAAAGGAGTGGTGAGTAAGCTTTGGAGAAACTTTATATTTTAAAGGAGTTAAAAGACACCAGATGTGGAAAATTTTATTAAAAAACAGGGTAAATTCAGGTGTGGCTTTGCCAGGGCTTAAGAAAACCAGTATCAAAATTTCATTAAACACTGTTTTCTTGCCTTGAAAAACAAACAAACAAACAAACAAACAAACAAACCAAAACCCACCAACAACAACAAAAGATACTAGTACAACAAGAGAGGATTAAAGTTGCAAATGAGACCTTTCTTGGAAACTAACAGCTACATAAAATATATGCACAATTAGCAAGCTGAGTTGAAAGAAGAGAACTGGAGTCTCTAGATTATCATACATGCTATGCACTTTCTTTTTCAAAGTAGAACTGTGCATGAGTTTACAGGAGCATTTTTGTCGTATATACTTCTTTCTTTCACTTCTAAAGTTTTGGGATTTCAAATAGCTTTCCAGGACCAACTCATCATCTGGTGAGAGAGCGTGATGTAGGTAGTGACTTACACGCATTGATGCTTTCCATTCACAACTGTTGGAAGTGTGCAGTCCTTCCCAGCCCTCATATTCATTAGCAGGTTGTGTAGTAGATAACTTCTAGATACTTCTAGATACTTCTGTGTAAACTGTATGTAGTAGTAGGTCACAGGTCTGAAGGACTTGAAGTATAAGCTAAAGCACGCTGTGACCTTGGAACTATGTCTGGGTTTTACAACAGCACAGACTGACAGTGATGAGCAACAGACTGTCACGCACTTTCTAATGTGTTTGGTTTCATGGCAGGCACACAGAAAAACTTTATATTACACACAATATAGAACACAGTAAATTTCTGAAGTTGTACCAATTTATATTTCCTTGGAATGTTTTCCTTTTAGATCTTAATATTATAAAGGTTTCTATGTTAGAGACTTTTTTAATTTTCCTAAGTGTTTGTAATGAAAGTATAAGAAACTCTGCCCTTTTCCTCAGAAAGAAATTCTCTTGTTTGTCACGTGATTTTTAACAACGTCACATGGTTCTACAACGTTTATGACCATTTAACTTCTCTAAGTCCTCATTACTTTATGGAATTATCTTTTTGAATTAAAGAAACATCCTAAGGTCATGTATTTTCAGTAGATTTTCTTTATCTATGTTACAAGTATCACTGAATTTTTTTACACAATTCCCTGACACATTTCCATGGGTCTTGAGCTTCTCAATTGTTGAATTTTTCAAAACTGAAGTTGTAAGACCCAGTGTTCCTGACTTTTAACGCTCCTGTAGAAAAGGCTTTGATCCTATCAAGAATACTTAATCTCATTTGGGTTCAAGCTTGTCATTTCCTGTATTTGAGGATATTTCAGTGAGAAAGTCTGAGGATCTTACAAATCCTAGTGGGGATTCACTATAATTTCTCACATTTATTATAACCTTATTTTAAACCTCAGCGGACTTGTCAAAAGGCACAAAATATGGTACAAAATGTCTCCTTTTCTTAGCAGAGAAAAATACTGTATTTATTGCAGTTATGTGGCATAGTGAAAGCTGAAGCTTATATACCTGAGTTATATTGTCGCGGGTTAGGGCTGGCCACTAACGTGGACAGATGCTCTCTAACCCCCTCTTCCCACCCCCAAACGAGAAGAGAAAAGGGAATGAGGCAGAGAGACTTATGGTTTAGGGAAGGAAAACTAGAACAGTTTTAATGAAAAATAATGGAAATAATGGTGAAAAGATAAAAGGAAAGAACTATATACAACTACAGATAGTAGCCCGATATCAAACCCAACTCCCTCCCCCGACAGCAATCCCCACTGGTGCTGCAGAGCAGGAGGCACTGGGGAAACCCCAAGCTCAGCAGCGGCGGGAGCTGGATACAGGGAGCTGGATTCGGGAACTCAGGATCCGGATCAAAATCAGGAGGTCAGATGGAGTCCTCTCTGGACACCGGCCATTGCAGAAAAGGGGCGAAAGAGGTGAAAAAAAGGGCGAAAAGAAGGGGCCGAAACTCTCGTGATCACTCAATTTATACTAGATATGACGTATATGGGATGGAATACTCTCGTTTGTCACCTGTCCTGTCTATTACCCCCTCGGAGGTGCAACCTTTTACTTCCTTGTGCCCCCCTCTTACTACCCAGCACCCCCAGCGTGGCACACAAGAGCCAGCAGTGGCCTTGGTCACTATAGGAATAAGTATAAGCAAGAGCCTTTCTGCATCCCAGTCCCAGGCAGTGACTGTAAACATCAGGTGTTATCACTGCCAGTAGCACACACTGTCTGCAAAAACATGCTGCTGACTTCAGAACGTGCAGCCTTTTAGAAGACACTAAACTGGAACGTAAAAATCACCAAACAGGACTGGGTTTTTAGCTAAACCCAGGACATATATTTAAGTGAGGATTCTTGCAGGAGCATTGGAAGAAAGATCAGAAGTGAGTACTTCTAGGAATACAGACATGTAGGAGTTTCAATGTAGGTGTGTCATGGTGAAAGAAAAAATGTTGAGCGTACTTTGAATTCTTGTAACAGCACCGTGTTTCTTGGCATCTCTTGTTTTATTTAAATGTTTTGTAGTACCTGAGCTCTTTGAGTTGTACAGAAAATGTCTGTGAACTCATTTGATAAATTTCTCCATAAAGATTCAGCTTTTTTTTTCAGAAAACTCCAATATGTGTAATGATTTCTGAAAACATAGTGTACACCTGAGGATATCCGTACTGAAGGAAGGGGATTGCTGCATTGCAGATTATATATAGTTAAATAAAGATTTGAGATTGCATTTATGAGGCAGCCAAGACAAGAGATGCATCTTTATTTTGGAACACAGCACAGGCTCATGGATTTGAAGAGAAATATTAAGATAGGTAGTATCTGAAATAAACAGAAAAACTAGATCTTTCTTGGCACAGTGCAAGACTGAAGCAATGTCTTTAAAAATAGAAGACATCCAAGAAAAATTATATATTGAGATAATGGTAGCACGTCTGTTTGAAATTGAATATTAGGATAATGGTAGCTCTTGTGTATAGTTACAATGTGTATTTTTAAGGCTCACTGTATCCTGATGAAATGCTAACATTTTGGGCCTCCCCTCAAACAATAAAAAATAGCAATTAGTTTGATCAAAACTAGAGATGTCATAGTTTTGTAAATTCTTGGGCTTTATTCTATTTTTATTCTTTAGGTTAAATTAATGCAATGTAAATCCTGGAGCATAATGGTTATTCTAGGGAATCTGAAGATATGAGTGAACCTGTGGAGAAAAAGATAGACAATTATTTGGAAACTGGTGCCCATCCGTTTTACCTCTCGGACTACATATTCTTCATTTTTTTCCCCAGCTTAGGATTCTGAATTTTCATTTTTCCAGGCTACATTATGTCTATCCTTATTTGTCCTTATTTGTAGGCGATACTGAAGGTAGCTATAAATTTAGATGATAAAGTGTACCTTTTTTTATGACCAGAAAAGTACAGTCAATTGTAAAAGACAAGGAAATAGTGCTGTTCCTTATTTATTGTGTCCTCCCTGGTGACGTCCATATCAAACATACTCACTTCTCAAATCATAACATGATTTTACTAACTGCTAGCATTGCAAACACAGTCCTAGAAAGCAGATTTCTTTCTGGTTTTATACATTATCCGCATTGACCATACAGTTAGAGCAGGTTAGCTGCCAGTTCCACTGCTGCTTCGGAAAATGAAGAGCTGAACTATGAATTCCTGTTATGCAAAGACCGATGATTATTTAGCAATGAAGCTGTTTTTAAAGCAAAGTAATAACAAAAAAAAATTTCACTTTAAACTTTCAAAGGATTCCCCTTATGAAGACCAATATTTTCCTCTCATTTTTTACTGGCAATAGTATAACCCCTTCATTTTCTAGTAGAATCACTTAGATGCACAGAAGAGGCCCAAGAAGGCAGAATGGAAAAATATAATTATGGTAGCCATCTTGCTTGCAATGACCAGCCTTTCGAGTGTGAATAAATCACTTATTCTGAAAAAGCCAACTGCGTTAGACCTAAGGCTCAAAGCTCGGGCGGTTTTTCAACCTTTTTTTTTGTTTTCTTTCAGACGGAACAACTTCAAGTCTGTGGGTAGTATTTGCCTGCCTGCAGAGTTAAGGGTTTGTCTAGATGTGGCACTGACCAGAAAAAATTAACTGAGAACTTTTGAATGTTCCAGGGTGCATTACAGTGAGTCAAATGCTGTGTTAATTTAGGAGAAGAAGCAGGTGGTAGATAGACTCATGCCATGATCAGGACCAAACTCTTTCAGCAGAGCCAGAGAATTTAGTGCTGCAATTGCTTGCTATGTATCTTGCTTTTGAGCCATAACGTCACAGAATCACAGAATCATAGAACCACGGAATCACAGAATGTTAGGGGTTGGAAGGGACCTCGAAAGATCATCTAGTCCAGCCCCTCTGCCAGAGCAGGACCACCTACAGCAGGTCCCACAGGAAAACGTCCAGAGGGGTTTTGAATGTCTCCAAGGAAGGAGACTCGGTGGAGAGCTACAATCTCATTGCAAAACATCTGTAAACACAGGACAGATACTTGTTCAAAACTCTTGTGAAAAGCAACAAATTGTCCAGATAAGCACAACTGATCTCACCAGTACAAAATTTTTGAAGGTGTCTGATCATAGAATCATAGAATCATAGAATGTTAGGGATTGGAAGGGACCTCCAAAGATCATCAAGTCCAATCCCCCTGCCAGAGCAGGAATGCCTAGACTATGCTACACAGGAACGTGTCCAGGCAGGTCTTGAATGTCTCCAGAGAAGGAGACTCCACAACCTCTCTGGGCAGCCTGTTCCAGGGCTCCGTCACCCTCACTGAGAAGAAGTTTCTTCTTGAGTTTAAGCGGAACCTCTTATGTTCCAGTTTCAGCCCATTACCCCTTGTCCTATCAGTGGTTGTCACCGAGAAGAGCCTGGCTCCATCCTTGTGACACTCCTCCTTGATATATTTGTAAACATTAATGAGGTCACCCCTCAGCCTCCTCTTCTCCAAACTAAAGAGCCCCAGCTCCTTCAGTCTTTTCTCATAAGGGAGATGCTCCACTCCCTTAATCATCCTAGTTGCCCTGTGCTGGACTCTCTCCAGCACTTCCCTGTCTTTCTTGAACTGAGGGGCCCAGAACTGGACACAGTATTCCAGATGGGGTCTCACCAGGGCAGAGTAGAGGGGCAGGAGAACCTCTCTCGACCTACTAACCACCCCCCTTCTAATACACCCCAGGATGCCATTGGCCTTCCTGGCCACAAGGGCACACTGCTGGCTCATGGTCATCCTGCTGTCCACCAAGACTCCCAGGTCCCTTTCCCCTACACTACTCTCTAATAAGTCATTCCCCAACTTATACTGGAACCTGGGGTTGTTCCTACCCAGATGCAAGACCCTACATTTACCCTTGTTGTATTTCATTAAATTTTTCCCCGCCCAACCCTCCAGCCTGTCCAGGTCTCGCTGGATGGCAGCACAGCCTTCTGGTGTGTCAGCCACTCCTCCCAGCTTGGTGTCATCAGCAAACTTGCTGATAGTACTCTCTAGTCCCTCATCCAAGTCATCGATGAATATATTGAATAATACTGGTCCCAGTACCGACCCTTGAGGCACTCCACTGGATACAGGTCTCCAACCAGACTCCGCCCCATTGACTGCAACTCTTTGTCTTCTTCCCCTTAGCCAGTTCACAGTCCACCTCACTACCCGAGAGTCTAGACCACACTTCTGCAGTTTAGCAGCAAGGATGCTGTGGGAGACTGTGTCAAATGCTTTACTGAAGTCAAGGTAGACCACATCCACCGCTCTGCCATCATCTATCCACCTTGTTATATCCTCATAAAAGGCTATGAGGTTAGTCAAGCACGACTTCCCTTTGGTGAAGCCATGTTGACTGTCTCTAATGACCCTCTTATCCCTGATATGCCTTGAGATGGCACCAAGGATAAGTCGTTCCATCACTTTCCCAGGGATGGTGGTGAGGCTGACCGGTCTATAGTTACCCGGGTCCTCCTTCTTGCCCTTTTTGAAGACTGGAGTGACATTTGCTTCCCTCCAGTCCTCAGGCACCTCTCCCGTCTCCCAAGACTTGGCAAAGATGATGGAGAGTGGTGTAGCAATGACATCAGCCAGCTCCCTCAGCACCCGTGGATGCATCCCGTCTGGACCCATGGATTTATGGATGTCCAGATTGCTTAATTGGTCCCTAACCCAGTCCTCATCGACTAAAGCAAACTCCTCCACTGCCCTGACTTCCTGTGGGGCCTCAGGGGAACGGGGCTCCTCAGGACAGCCTCCGGCAGAGTAGACAGAGGCAAAGAAGGCATTCAGTAACTCTGCCTTCTCTGTATCTTCTGTCACCAAGGCACCCACCTCATTCATCAGTGGGCCTACATTGCCTCTGGTGTTAGTTTTATCTGCCACGTATTTGAAAAAGCTCTTCCTGTTGTCCTTGACCCCTCTCGCCAGGTTCAATTCTAGGGAGGCCTTTGCTTTCCTAGTTGCCTCCCTACATCCTTGGACAACAGCCTTATATTCTTCCCAAGTGGCCAGCCCTGCCTTCCAAGATCTGTAAATTCTCCTCTTGCCCTTGAGCTTACCCAGCAGATCCCTGTTTAGCCACGCAGGTCTCCTGGCTCCCTTCCTTGACTTCCTACGTGTCGGGATGCTCTGATCTTGAGCACGGTAGAAGCAGTCCCTGAACGCTAACCAACTATCTTGGGCCCCTTTACCTTCGAGCAGCCTTGCCCATGGGATTTTCTCGAGTAATTGCTTGAAAAATCCAAAGTTTGCCTTGGCAAAGTCCAGGGTTGCAATTCTGCTTGCTATTTTGTTTCTGCTACATGAGATCCTGCACTCCACAATTTCATGGTCACTGCAGCCAAGGCAGCCCTCAACCTTTACTGCTTCAACCAGATCCTCCTTGTTAGCGAGGATGAGGTCCAGCAGTGCTCCTCTGCTAGTCGGCTCCTCCACCATTTGCATCAGAAAATTATCATCGATGCACTGGAGGAACCTCCTGGACTGTGGCTGGCTGGCTGAGTTGTCCTTCCAGCAAATATCAGGGAAGTTAAAATCCCCCAGGACAACCAGGGCCTGTGATTGTGAGACCGCTCTCAGCTGCCTGTAGAAGGCCTCATCAACTTCCTCACCCTGATCTGGTGGCCTGTAATAGACACCCACAACAGTATCTCTCCTACCAGCCTGCCCCTTAATTCTAACCCATACACTCTCAACTTGCTCCTCATCCATACCTGGATGGTGTTCAAGACATTGTAGTTGCTCTTTCACGTAAAGAGCAACTCCACCACCTCGCCTGGCTGGCCTGTCTTTCCTGAAAAGGACATAGCCACCCATGACCACATTCCAGTCATGTGAGCTGTCCCACCATGTCTCTGTAATTGCCACCAGATCATAATCTCCTGCCCGAACCCAGGTTTCTAGCTCCTCCTGCTTATTCCCCATGCTGCGTGCATTGGTGTATAAGCATTTCAGGGAGCAAGCTGAGCACACTGATCTCACCCTAGGGGGATGGGAGGCCACCCGGTCCTCATAATTTCTAGAACACTGCCCCGCTGCAATCCCAGCTATAACCCCATCCCCCTTCATATCTAGTTTAAAGAACGCTCTATGAGTCCCGCCAGCTCATGACCAAGGATCCTTTTTTCCCTTTGTGTCATTTGAACCCCAGCTTGTTTCAGTAGATCAGGTGCCCTGTAGATCTCCCCATGGTTAAAAAATCTTAAGTGCGAGAGTGTATCTTATTGAAACCTGAGAAGTTTTCCTTTACTCCCTTTTGCCCCTCCTCTGTCTACCATGAGCCTGCTTCAAATTTTCCTAGGTTTCTGGAATTACTGCTGCATTAAAATTGGAAGCCAAAATGTAAAATATAAAATAATTTACAACCTGTACAGTCAGCAGAGAAGACTCATGAGTAGTTATGACTAAACCAATGTCTGTGTTCCGCTAAGGAAAAAGACAGTTACAGAAGTTGTGCTGTAGGAATCAGGTAGAATCATAACTGAGAAGTTATTTTGTACAACATCATATTTTTTCCTCCTTACTCTCTGTAATAAATTAATGTCACATTTGAAAAGTAGCTTTAGTGCTAAAGAATATTTTTTTAGCAACTTATCTTTATGCTAATAATTCTTCCACTGTGATGAGGATAAAGGACCAGATGCATTCATGGAATAATCTGTGAATTGTGTTTTCTGCTCATTTCCATTTATGTCTCAGTGGAAATTCTGCCTAGTCATGCCATTGACAAGAATACCCAAGGAAATGACATTTATATGAAGATAATAATTAAAATTAATATCAAAAGTATACCATTATCATCGCAATTAATTCCCCAGTCAGAGCCTGTCACTTGTATTACATTCTAAATATTTCATAAAGCCCATGAAGTATCGCAATATCTTCCTTCATCAGACCACATTTTATCATTACATTGAAGTGTGTGGCTTTTCATTTAAATAAGCATGCTGCGTACATTTCCGTGCATACCATACACAATAATACCTCTACTTGGTCAAACATTTTGACCACACTGATACAGTCTTTGTTTTTCAGGCAGTCAGAAACTTGCCGCTGCCAAGATCTGAAAGCAGATTCAAAAGAGCGAGGTCCTCTAGGCAGTCTTCTGCCTTGGGTTTTTTACTGCCTGCTGTTTGGTGCCATTAATGAGCTATATCTGAGAACCACTGATCTACAGCAGTGATCCAGAATGCTGCCACATAAAATAATATCACTTGCCTCTGGGGCAACATCTATTTAATTTGGCGTTTGTGATAGTAATAGCAGCCCTTGAACTTGTGTCTCTAAGCTTTTCCACACTCACTGACCTAGGCTTGATCTAACATAGAGATAAATGATGCCAGGCTCCACTGAGGTGAGTTCTGGTGTAAAACTAGGAGTATCAGTCTTGCCACAGGTATCCCAGTCTGGACACCTGTCATTCTGCCAGCTCCTTCACATAAAAGCTCTTTGAGCCTATCGCCCAACTTAAACTTTTTCTCTAAAGTGAGTGTTAAGGAAGCTTTCAGGATTTGTGGGATTTCTGACCTCTCGACTCTAAGAATTATCCACACTAGATTTTGAAGCACACTCTTCCTCCACATTGATTCTTAAAACCTCTTACAAAGAGCTAAAGCACTGTAAGGGGGTAGAAGTTACAGCCTCTCTGGAGCAAGCAGTGCTGGCTTTCTTGCTACTGGCTGCCTGCCCTCCTGCTTTCTGGTGCCACAGGAATTTTACTGAGCTGCTAATGTCTCTGAATGCAGCAAGTTTACTTAAGTTTAAGAAATACAAAATTGCCTCTACAGCAGCACTGACCTTCTCAATTTGGGCTGGTGATCACTTTATGTGCTACCTTTCAATTTGTGTTTTGTGAAACTCCTTGTGCTGTGCCATTGTCCAGTCTTTGCTCCACACACCTCTTTTGAGTTATACAGTTAACTTGAGCTGGTGCAACATTGGTGCAGAAGTTTATGCTGAAGGATACTCCTCTTCCATTTTTATCATGCACTACATAAACTCATCAGAGTTCGCTCAGGGGGTCATTTCGGCGTGCTGTATCCATTCTTGTAGGCTTTGATTTCATGATTTGCTCTTGTTTTCAGATCAATCCTTATTAATACAAGATTCTCAGGGTATAGGATTCCTGCTGTCAGAGCAATTTTTAGAAAACAGTACTCAAAAATACCCTTGCTTTTTTTAATGGGCCCACCATGTGGCTGAAACATTTTATACAGCCTCTGTGGGGCAGGGAACAGGTCCAACTCAAATTTTGTTGAATATGGTGTAAATTTACAATTCTGTGTAAATGATATCTAATAACAACATGTGTGGCATTGGGTAACCAGTTCAGGTGTTTCAAGAACTGTTTAAAAACTATGTCGTATGTTTAGTATAGTAAGTTTCAACTGCTCCCTTGGAGCCATAAATAGGAATTTAAAATATCTTCTCTTTTTAAAAAATGCTACTGTCATCAGATGAATTGGCCTATTTCAAGAATTCCTAAGTATATAGCTTTCCGTATCTAGCATAATTTCATATTCATTTGACCTCCTTTAAACTATTGAAAATAAAGGTTATACTTACATTCATATTAATTCTTTTGGGGATTTTCAGGATCACATTACCTTTTTGAAGTTATGCTTTGTTCAGTGTATAAAAGCACTGAGAATAATTTGCATAATACCCTGGGTTAAGTGTCTGCTTGAATTTACACTTTGTACTGTATTGAAAAGTCTTTCCCCATAAAATAAACTAAAACTAAACTAAACTAAACTAAAACTAAACTGAAAACAAAACTTGTCTCTTAGTTTTGACACTTCAGCAAAATGGGTTTTACATACACGTAACTGTAAGACCTGACCTTACCTACCTTCATTTGGTTTGATTGCATTTTTTTAAAGTGAATACATCCTGTCAATTTCTTTCTTCCTTATGTTAGATGTAGAACAGAACTAACTCCTAGGTTTAATGTGCATTTCTCATTTCAGTCACCTAAGGAGAAAATCAGGTACAAGAGGAGATTGAGAAAGCTTTTCTCTGTGCCAGTCTGATCTCACCTACTTGGCATGAACAGTCGTACGGTGTGCTCTACAGCGTAGTAGTTCAGCACCAATCTTGTATCTGTTTAGACTGATTTGTGGTTTCTCTACATATTGTTTCAGACATTTTGTTCTTCATTTCATCCTTGTTTCTATTGTGAAAGTACACAGGTTTCAAATCCTGTCGCTGCATTATATTTATCACTTTAACACAGTGTATTGTCATCTACCACATTTTCTGTCAAGTAAAATAGATACAGAATCACAGAACCTTTTTTTTTTAGCTTGCTTTATTTCAGGTTTAATATAATTGATAATTCTGCTGCCAAACCCCTTGTTTCCTCTTTTGCCAGGATTTCAGATAATAGTCAGCAGTCATCTTTCATTTCCTAGTTTTATGTTTGGATAGGTACATCTCTGTAGCTTGCAGAGGCAGAGTTGTAGGTCTTCTGGTTTGTAAGCCTGGCTGAACTTTTCTTTGAACTTTCTGTGTTACATTTATTGTGCTTTGTGATGTCCTGAAACACACAGTCCCTAACCAGTTGAACACTTACTTTTTTTTTCAAATTCAGCTTGGTGGTGGTGGTGGTGGTGGTTCAAAACATTTTGAACTAATGCAGCACAGGCATTAGCCTGTTTTGCAAGGCGCAATCACTGATGCAAGGTTGTGAAACTGAACTTCAAGGTACAAGCATGTAGCTGAACATTAATACCAATGGGTCCAAACTGCATACCACAGTGTGTGTTTATATCCAGGCTATGCCAGCTGGAACTATCTCTCAAATAGGAAAAAAAATCCAGAGATAAAACTGTTGACCTGATATTAAGAAGGCGAGAGTTTGATTTACAGCTCCACTGCTAGCGTGTAGCTTGGCCTCAGGTAAGCTGCCAAGGGAATAGAAAAGATGAGCTTACCTCCCGCAGCACAGCAGCTTCAGGGCTGCAGTTCAAATCTAAGTAATTGGTTGAGCTCAGACTGCAGGACTTTTTTTAAAAGAAATTTCAAAGAAACTGTCTCCCTGAAGTCTACACTCATATAGCTTCTTTAATAAATATTATCACAGAATCACAGAATGTCAGGGATTGGAAGGGACCTCGAAAGATCATCAAGTCCAATCCCCCTGCCAGAGCATGAACGCCTAGATTATGCTACATTGGAACGTGTCCAGGCAGGTCTTGAATGTCTCCAGAGAAGGAGACTCCACAACCTCTCTGGCCAGCCTGTTCCAATGTTCCGTCACCCTCACTGAGAAGAGGTTTCTTCTTGAGTTTAAGCGGAACCTCTTATGTTCCAGTTTCAGCCCATTACCCCTTGTCCTATCACTGGTTGTCACCGAGAAGAGCCTGGCTCCATCCTCATGACATTCACCCTTTATATATTTGTAAACATTAATGAGGTCACCCCTCAGCCTCCTCTTCTCCAAACTAAAGAGCCCCTGCTCCCTCAGCCTTTCCTCATAAGGGAGATGCTCCACTCCCTTAATCATCCTAGTTGCCCTGTGCTGGACTCTCTCCAGCACTTCCCTGTCTTTCTTGAACTGAGGGGCCCAGAACTGGACACAGTATTCCAGATGGGGTCTCACCAGGGCAGAGTAGAGGGGCAGGAGAACCTCTCTCGACCTACTAACCACCCCCCTTCTAATACACCCCAGGATGCCATTGGCCTTCCTGGCCACAAGGGCACACTGCTGGCTCATGGTCATCCTGCTGTCCACCAAGACTCCCAGGTCCCTTTCCCCTACACTACTCTCTAATAAGTCATTCCCCAACTTATACTGGAACCTGGGGTTGTTCCTACCCAGATGCAAGACTCTACATTTACCCTTGTTATATTTCATTAAATTTTTCCCCACCCAACTCTCCAGCCTGTCCAGGTCTCGCTGGATAGCAGCACAGCCTTCTGGCGTGTCAGCCACTCCTCCCAGCTTGGTGTCATCAGCAAACTTGCTGATAGTGCTCTCTAGTCCCTCATCCAAGTCATTGATGAATATATTGAATAATACTGGTCCCAGTACCGACCCTTGAGGCACTCCACTGGATACAGGCCTCCAACAAGACTCCGCCCCATTGACCACAACTCTTTGTCTTCTTCCCCTTAGCCAGTTCACAGTCCACCTCACTACCTGAGAGTCTAGACCACACTTCTGCAGTTTAGCAGCAAGGATGCTGTGGGAGACTGTGTCAAATGCTTTACTGAAGTCAAGGTAGACCACATCCACCGCTCTGCCATCATCTATCCACCTTGTTATATCCTCATAAAAGGCTATGAGGTTAGTCAAGCACGACTTCCCTTTGGTGAAGCCATGTTGACTGTCTCTAATGACCCTCTTATCCTTGATATGCCTTGAGATGGCACCAAGGATAAGTCGTTCCATCACTTTCCCAGGGGTGGAGGTGAGGCTGACCGGTCTATAGTTTCCCGGGTCCTCCTTCTTGCCCTTTTTGAAGACTGGAGTGACATTTGCTTCCCTCCAGTCCTCAGGCACCTCTCCCATCTCCCAAGACTTGGCAAAGATGATGGAGAGTGGTGTAGCAATGACATCAGCCAGCTCCCTCAGCACCCGTGGATGCATCCCGTCTGGACCCATGGATTTACGGGTGTCCAGATTGCTTAATTTGTCCCTAACCCAGTCCTCATCGACTAAAGCAAACTCCTCCACTGCCCTGACTTCCTCTGGGGCCTCAGGGGAACGGGGCTCCTCAGGACAGCCTCCGGCAGAGTAGACAGAGACAAAGAAGGCATTCAGTAACTCTGCCTTCTCTGTATCTTCTGTCACCAAGGCACCCACATCATTCATCAGTGGGCCTACATTGCCTCTGGTGTTAGTTTTATCTGCCACGTATTTGAAAAAGCTCTTCCTGTTGTCCTTGACCCCTCTTGCCAGGTTTAATTCTAGGGAGGCCTTTGCTTTCCTAGTTGCCTCCCTACATCCTCGGACAACAGCCTTATATTCATCCGAAGTGGCCAGCTCCACCTTCCAAGATCTGTAAATTCTCCTCTTGCCCTTGAGCTTACCCAGCAGATCCCTGTTTAGCCACGCAGGTCTCCTGGCTCCCTTCCTTGACTTCCTACGTGTCGGGATGCTCTGATCTTGAGCACGGTAGAAGCAGTCCCTGAACGCTAACCAACTATCTTGGGCCCCTTTACCTTCGAGCAGCCTTGCCCATGGGATTTTCTCTAGTAATTGTTTGAACAAATATGACTACATGAAAACAATATATATTTTAAGAATCGACAACTTCTTTTATAGGCAGTGGTGTATTTTTTTTACTTGTATTGCAAGCTGTATTTAGTAATTGCAAAATTTATTTGACTTTTTCAACATTGTTTTCCACACAGTTCTTCTGATTTAAGGCGTCAGACTGCTGAAAAACAGGAGTCCTAAAACACAGGAATCCTTTGAACTTTTTTTTTTTCCTTTTTTTTCTGTAGTTCATGCGTGCAAATGAAAGAGTGATGCGTGCTTCATATTTTGGTCTCTTAGCATTAGCACAGTAGCCCTGCAACATATGGTCATACAGAAATTGTTACAGAGGTGTAATGGTGAGCTGAATTTGAATATGAGCCAGCAGTGGGTCCGGGTGGCCCAAAAGGCCAATGGCATCCTGGCTTGTATCAGGAACAGTGTGGCCAGCAGGAGCAGGGATGTAATTCTACCCCTGTGCTCAGCACTGGTGAGGCCTGAGCTCGAGTGCCGTGTGCGAGTCTGGGCCCCTCACTGCAAGGAAGACATTGAGGGGCTGGAGCGGGTCCAGAGGAGAGCAACGAGGCTGGGGAATGGGCTAGAGGGAAAGTCCTGTGAGGAGAGGCCGAGGGAGCTGGGGGTGTTTAGCCTGGAGAAGAGGAGACTCAGGGGAGATCTTATCACTCTCCACATCTACCTGAGGGGACGTTGTAGTCAAGTGGGGATCGGGCTCTTCTCCCAGGTAACTAGTGACAGGATGAGAGGGCACGGCCTGAAACTGTGTCAGGGGAGATTTCGGCTGGATCTCAGGAAGCACTTCCTCACGGAGAGGGTGATCAGGCATTGGGATGCACTGCCCAGGGAAGTGGTGGAGTCGCTGTCCCTGGAGGTGTTTAAGGAGAGGCTGGATGTGGCACTTAGTGCCATGGTCTAGCTGATGTGGTGGTGTTGGGTCATAGGCTGGACTTGGTGATCTCAGACGTCTTTTCCAGCCTCAACAATTCTGTGAATCTGTCATTTATTCTTTCCTCTCAGGACATTATTAGCATTGTTGTGAAACACTGTTTTTTCCTTTTCAAATGCCCCCTGGTTATCCTTGAAATGTTAACATTTTTCCTCCTAAAAGATGGAATTTTTATTAGATTTTTGTGTCTCCAGCTTTTGCACATCAGTGACTCATCCTGGCTTCAAATTAATTCAGAGTCACAGTAAGTTTTGGAAGGGAGACTGAAGGCAGTGTTTTCTTTCTGTACTGAAGGACTGGAGGAGAAAGGCCCTTTCATGCCAGAGCATTCACTGCTCGGAAACTGTCCCAACAAAGTGTTTCCTCCTGGCCTTCCCAAGGCTTCTAATGCTTTAAAGCTTTGCAATAGTTGTGCTGCCTTTAAACAAAGCCAGATTTTCCTTCTCAGGTGTTATAGGGACAGGTGTTGAGCTTTGGAAGGATAAAACAGTCAACGTCCACAAGGATGGGAGAGTACGGAGAATAGTTGTTGGTAATCTGCATTAAATGGTATTAAAATAGTTCCTAGGAGATGAGAAAGGGATATTAATGGAACATGGGTTTTTTCGTTGCACTCCTGCTCTCACTTAATATGCATAAAACACTATCCCACAGCTTATGCATCCGTACATGTGGGAAACACATAGGAAATGTCACTTGTGGAATGTGATTGATGCTTGTTCTGCATACACAGATGAGAAGTAGCTGTTAAATGTAAGTCTCATGATTGTTAGTAAAGTTTTATTGTTAAATGTTAAAAAAGTGATAATTGCTCACTGGTAGAATGTATCTTGGGAGTAGCGTTTGAGGTTTTTCCCCATTATTTTTGATTACTGACTGTTCCTTTAGTTAATATTTACATATATATTTTGGAAGAAGAAATAAAGTCAGTAAAATAGTACTAGGAAGACTATACTGTTTTGCCTGACAATAATATTTTTGAAGAAAAACAGGCATGAATTAGGACCATTTGCACACTGAAGTCAACTTCAGTTCCTCTGTGTTTAACATTAAACTGACCTTTCTTCATTTACCCCATGCAGGCTGTTTGCAACCACAAGCAGTAAAACCAAGCTGACAGCATGTGTTTGTCAGTTGTTGTGACTATATGCTGATCTGTGAAAATGCCTTCAATTATCTTAAAAGGCAAGCAAGCTTAAAAAAAAAATTAGAATACTATAAGCAAAAGTCATACATCCACTTATTGTTAGGTTTGTCCATTTCCTGTTAGTTTTAAGTTAGGCAGCCTTAAAAATGTGAAATCTTTCACATCACTCATTTACTTGAGAATTAGTATCTTGAAAATTGAATTAGCTGTTTTTCAACACAACAGTAGGAGAAAACACATCAGGACTCAGGACAAAAGGAGTAATATGAAATGAAGCATAGCAGGAATAAACAGGGAGCTTACAGAAGTGGGAAAAAGGACTGAGCAGTAAAGAAAGCTAATCTTTGTGGTCAGGCAGTGGGCATTGTGAGACAGACCTGCCAAGGATAAAACTGCATTAGACCTTGCCAAGGAAATTAGAACAAACAGTAAAACTCTTGACTCTTATGAATAGAAGTGGGAAAAGGGAATAGGGGAGATCATTGTGAGGAGTGTGTGCTCGCATTCTACCTTTTTCTTCCCTTTTTTCCTTCTTTTTTTTTTTTTTAATATTTAGCTGCATTAACTAGGTCTTTGTCAGTGAAAATGTCATTCCAACTGCAAAGCCTACAGTTTGCATCCTTCACCTCCTGATGGGGAGTCCTTGCTCTCTGCAATATCTTTTTCACAGAGAGTCACCCAGCCCCAAAGGACAGCTTTACCCAGCCCTCACCCTTCCCCAGGATGGGGGATGCAATTAGGGCTTGCCAGCAAGGGGAGACCAGCAAGCAAAACCTATGTATCCTTTGCAACAGTGAGAGGCCCAGTGCTTATCATCCAGAGCAACAGAGATCCCAGTGCCATGATCTGCTTCTCAGGGTGAAAATGGCTGGGAGGTTCCATGGATCAGCACTGCCCTCCATCTTGTATGAGTTGCTCTGCTTTGTACGAGTATGAAAGCTTCAATTTTCTTGAGTAAGACAGCATCTTCTGCTGTAGGAATAGTGTAAATGGAGGTATGATTAGAAGTAAAAAGGTAAAGAATATGGTAGCCTAGTCCCTAGTGTTAGCTTAGGGATGTGTCCAAAGTCATAAGAAGTGTAGGAAGTATTCCTAAACAACATAATGTATTCCTCGAGTCTCAAGGATTTGATCTTAACGATGATTGGAAATCAAACTGTTCAGCTTTCCTGGCTAGATTAATGAAAATGGTATTTTCATTCTTGTAGTGGTAGGCATCTCGGTAAGGCATAGATAAATTCTTAAGGAAAAAAAATTATATTTAGCAAAATCTTGATTGCAGCAACTGCAAGTCATCTTACCTTTCTTGCAGGAACAGTACTAGATCAGTATGTTAGTTGAGGATCTCCTGAGCTGGACAGGTAAGAATGAAAGGAAGAGTAACAAAAATATCACATTTCAGAATCTGTTCATTGCTTAATGGAGCTACAAAGGTGGCATATTCACACTCCTGTTTTGTTTCAGTGAATAATAAATAACTTGAACAGTACTATGTTCATGTGTGTATGTTATGTTTGTTTATATAGTACACTTCTTTTAGAAGGGTTTTTCTGTCAGTGACCATTCATTACACATGCATACTACTGTAAACAAAACTATATAAAGCTGCAGTATAGCAAACTAAGAATCAGTAAAGATTACTTTCACAGAAACTTAGCCAGACTTTTCATATATCAGTGAGATACATGGAAGTGTGGGACAAACCTAAGACACAAGCAGTCCATGTGATACATACTATCCCTTGTGCATGGCTTTTCTGTCTTCTTCTCCGTGCAATTGGTGTGGATAGGTTGCACCACAGAAATTGCCTAGTTCTTTCTTTTTTCCCAAGGAAATATGTAAGGCAATTTAGGTGTCTTTCCCAGCAAGTCTAACAAATCTTCTGCAATTTGCTATGAAACTGGCGAAGTGTGCGGCTAGTCTGAGGACCACGGGAAATACTCTCCCTCGGCTCAGCAGGCAAAGAACTCACTGTGAACCTAAACCTCAACAGCTGTACTGATTTAGGCATATCTGTACAATGCTTCAGAAAAGCAGGGGTTTTTTTCAGTTGCTGGTTTTGGTTGGCAGTTTCTTGGAGAATTGCCCATTGCTATGACAATAAAAACCCCACAAACCTCTAAAGTATTAATTTTGTCTCTTTTGTTTTTCAGCACCTTTTTGTGTGAAAAAAGTTTTATGCAAACTTTTGTGTAACAAAACTTCTGATTTTTAATATGAAAACCAAAGAGTGGCCCTGTGGTTTAAATAGATTTGTGGACCAATTTCTATTTGTATTGCTTGTTCAAGCATGCTCCTTGAGCTTATGCTAGGTGTGTAACCTCCTTATCTCACTTTCCTCAATACTAAGATAAAGATGATCTAAAATAATGGGAACCTTATGAGACTTGATATAAATGTTAGCAAACTGATCTGCTGTTTTCATACGGCTGATTCATTCGCTTTTGAATAATTATTTTTTTCAGCTGATGAAAGAGTATTCTTTACCACGGTATTCGTAATTCTTTTCATTATTAGAAAATGAGGAGAAATTGGGATGGAATTGACTTTTTTCCACTAATTTTGACCACTTCAAAGCATGTAACTTTACAGCAAGTTCAGTACTCAGCAAGTTTCTTTCCTGTGCCTGTTTTTTTTAGGTTGTGCTGTAGATGGTCATCCAACCCCAAACATCACCTGGCTTTACTCTGGAGAGCCTCTCAGTCTGCAGCATCGCCTCCTGGCAGCGGGACGGATTCTTCAGATACTCAACGTCAGTGATGCACCTGATGGTGAATTCAACTGCCTTGCTCAGAATGAGGCTGGCTCACTCGCACAAACAACATCCCTGGCTATACAAGGTAACTTTCTAGCTTAGTCCTGCTGTCTGTGAAGCTCTTGCCATGGACTTCCCTGCACTGGATTTCCCATCCTGGATTTCTCCTTTCTGAAGCCAGGACTGTCATGTGTAGCAAGAAATCACAGAATCACAGAATCACAGAATTGCAGAATACTATGGGTTGGAAGGGACCTCAAAAAATCATCTAGTCCAACCCGCCTGTCAGAGCAGGATCACCTACAGTAGATCACACAGGTACACGTCCAGGCGGGTTTTGAATGTTTCCAGAGAAGGAGACTCCACAACCTCCCTGGGCAGCCTGTGCCAGTGCTTTGTCACCCTCACTGTGAAAAAGTTTTTCCTACTGTTTTTGTGGAACCTCCTATGCTCCAGCTTGTGCATCTTTCCAGCAATTCCCTGTCCTTGAACTGAGGGGCCCAGAACTGGACAAAATATTCCAGATGTGGTCTCAACCAGGGCAGAGTAGAGGGGCAGGAGGACCTCTCATGACCTGCTGCCCACACCCCTTCTAATACACCCCAGAATGCCATTAGCCTTCTTGGCCATGAGGGCACGCTGCTGGCTCATGGTCATCCTGCTGTCCATTAGAAGCCCCAGGTCCCGTTGTCCTACACTTCTCTCCAGCAGGGCAGTCCCCAACCTATAGTCGCACACGGGGTTATTCTTTCCCAAGTGCAAAACTCTACACTTGCCCTTATTGAACTTCATTAGATTTCTCCCCGCCCAGCCCTCCAGCCTGTCCAGGTCTCTCTGAATGGCAGCACAGCCTTCTGGTGTGTCAACCACTCCTCCCAGCTTTGTGTCATCAGCAAACTTGCTGACAATGCTCTCTAATCCCACATCCAGGTCATTGATGAATGTATGGAAAAGCACTGGTCCCAGCACTGATGCCTGAAGGACCTCACTAGATACAGGCCACCAACTGGACTCTGACTTCTTTCCTCCAACCAGTTCACAATCCACCTCCCTACTTGATCATCCAGACCACACTTCCTCAGTTTAGCTAAGGGGATGTTGTGGGAGATGGTGTCAGATGCTTTACTGAAATCCAGATAAACCACGTCCACTGCACTGCCATCATCTATCCACCTGGTTATGTTCTCATAAAAGACTATCAGGTTGGTCAAACATGACTTCCCCTTGACAAAGCCAAACTGACTGCTTCTAATGACCCTCTTATCCTCGATATACCTAGAGACAGTGCCAAGGATAAGTTTTTCCATCACCTTTCCAGGTGTGGAGGTGAGGCTGACTGTTCTGTAGTTACCTAGGTCCTCCTTCTTGTGCTTTTTGAAGACTGGAGTGACATTTGCTTTCCTCTAATACTAAGGCACTTCTCCTGTTGCCCACGACATACCAAAGATAATGGAGAGTGGCCTAGCAATGACTTCCACCAGGTTCGTCAGCACACAGGTGCATCCCATCAGGGCCCATGGATTTGTGGATGTTCAGATTGCCTAACTGATCCCTAACCCAGTCCTCATCAACCAGGGCAAGCTCCTCCTTTATCCTGACTTAGAAATAGGTGTGTTGGTGTTTTACTGCCATGGATATGGATTTGCAGGACTACCAGATAACTTACAGTGTCTTAGATTTTACTTTACCAAAATGACATTTGATATTTCTAGCCTGCTGAGCACCTCACTGATTCAAGCTGTATTTATGCTTATTGAGTGTGGGCAATTTTCTTGCCCAGAAGTTCAAGATAGAGATGTCACAGTTTGAACCCCTAAAAGGGGAAGCCCCTCTGTTAGTCTGCTAAAGTCAATGTTTCACAGCTTCTTCTTGCTTCCAGGTCCTTCCCTTGTTAAAATGCTAAAACTGTTAGATTTACTTTAGAAATAAGCTGAAGGTGATAAAGCCACAGAACAGACAGGTTGGAACAGAATATTCAACTTTCATTGCTCTAATTGCTAGGGATGGAGTGGAGAAGGATTTAACTTTTCCTTAAATTTTTCCATGAAATTTTAAGTGTATTGCAAGTCATCAGAATGGATGATCTCTATATCTACCTGGTGAGAAACACATTCTTGTAAGATCGTAGAACTGTAGGTACTGCTGGTGTTGAGAGTTAACCACATCTTCACTAAAACACACCCCTTTAGAAATATAGTTACAATGTCCTCCTCTACTAGCTTCACTTAACTGCACTACCACATCATTCACTTCCCATGCTTGATGCTTCTAAGCACCAAAACATTGGGTTTGTCACACCGAAGACAGTCAGTGGCTTACATCAGCTGGAATCCTGTTCCTTGTTTGTTTGTTACCTGGTGCCTGAAGTAGGTATCTCCTCTTCACCTGAGACACTGCATCCAAATATTTCACCCTGAAGAATAACTCTGACTCTCTTTTCTAAGGGTTTCCTGATGGCAGTTTTTGAGAGTTAACATGTCTCTCCCACACTTCTTGGCAGAATACCAGTGGTCAGTGGACAAGCTGATGCCCTGTTCAGCTTCCTGTGGCCACAAAGGGGTGCAGCTACCCCAGCTGAGGTGCTTACTGGATGGGGCCGAAGTCAACACATCCCATTGCAAAGAGAAGCGCAAGCCAGCCCTGCAGCCCATCGCATGCAACAGGAGAGACTGCCCTTCACGGTTAGTCCGTCTCATGTTAAAATGTTGTACATACTTCTAAGAAGTGCTTGAAGAGTTATTCACTACAGACACCATGCCATTGCAGCCCCTCTGATGCTTGTCTGGAAAAAAGTTATTGCAAAAAGGCAATTTGTGAGTGCTTAACTTAAACAGCTTGTAATTTGTAGCAAGATTTGTGGAAAACATTGACACTACATGATAGAAAGAGAATTTAGTTATTCAGTACTTAGGCTAGAAAACAATAGTATTACCTACTCTTTACTAGCAAAGTTCACAGCTTGGGTTGTCTTGGGTAATTCAAGCCTCACCCTATATTGTATGTAAATGTCATGCCTGTTCTGACCTCTATGTATATGGGAGTTTTGTCACCCAAGTACTGTAGGGTCATTTTTTTGTGTGTTCCACAGGGCTTCATACCAGTTTATCCCAACAATATAACAAAAAGAAGCTAGGTTAACACCTTTTGGGAGGTTTTAGTCTGAATTCTTGTGTTTCCTGAGCAACAGTATGGGCAGGACTGTAGCTGCAGCTGCAAAGAATTCCCTTAACAGAGTGGAGTTGTCTTTTGTAAAATGGGCACATCTCGCCAGATTTAGTGGGCATGAAGTGGGGTCAGGCTGAGTTCTGCCTCCTATTGGAGACTGCTGCCCTGTGATTCCTTATTTTAACTCTCTGTCCCAGCAAGCTCCTTTTTCTCTAATTTCAGTTACTATTAAACTCAGTGGAGCCAGGACAGTTTGAAAGACTTCTAATTACTCTGAGTTAGGTCTTCCTCTGCTGCTTCCTCCCCATACAAAACACTTTCCTTCTTCAAGACTCTTTGGTGCAAAGAAGAATACATCCTGACTGCCTGTCCAGAGAGTCAGTGTAGTGTTGTACTCCCTCCATGTTAAAAATATCCTACTTCTGCATGGAAGTGGCTCCTTGGCTAAGATGTGTAAACACGCTTTTCCATATTTTTCTGCATTTTACTCCCTCCTCTTCCTTATTTCTACTGTGGGCATGGTACGTTTCAGTATACAAGCACTTAAAGGTAGTCAGGTTCTCATGAGAAATTTAGTACAACTCCTCTTATTCAACAGTATCTGGGACTTGTATTAACAAAGAGTCTTAGCTGAGGCAAGGAGAGGTGCTAAGCAACCTGATGAGAAGTAGCCAGATTTACTACTTTTACTGTGTCTTGTGTATATAGCAAGGTACTGTTTAATTAACTTTTAAAATGTATTCCTACCCTGCTTTGCAGGCAAATGTATCCTGAGTCATAAGAAGGAAACCAAAAGAAATTTGACGAAATATGAAACACTCTCATTAGCAGCAGTTTTCCTTGGTGATGGCAGTAAATTCCATAGGAATGGTTTATGTCTTTTTTTACCTTACCTGAACTGTAACACAACCCACAATCCTCCCTCAGCCCCTTAGAAACCTCTGCGACATAAGCTTGGAAATAAAATTTGATTGAAATTCAGAGCAGAGCTTTACAAGAGTGCAGAAACTTCAGATTCAACTTCACCAAACCGCTGGAGCAGTATTTTTGCTTTCCATGTTGGGAATGTGTTTGTTTATATACGTTTCTGTGACCATGAGAGTTAATCACCCACAGAAGACTGAGGAATAGCAATGGATGCCTTTCCGTGGGACTGCCTATATTGTAAAGTAATCATAAACACTGCTGGTGAGGGACACAATAGGCACTATTTTCTGCCCAATATCACACAAATTCTGTCGAGTATCCTGAAACTTAATGAAACAAACTGCTGACTTGGCCATAAAAATCTTCAGGAAACTAGTAATCTGTCACATCTTTCCCATTCCTATCTATCTCCATCACAAGCCCAGGGGTTTCACTTTAATGATCCTTAAAGAGACAAAATATGTTGTCCACCTTCGTAACAGTTTGGACCTGGACTAGTATTTTCTGTTGTTACAGACTTTTTACTAGTTAAACTGGATTTTATGAACTCCAGTACACAGGGGTTCCGAGCCCCTGTGCATGGTCTGTGCGTGATCTGAGCGTGCCCCAATGCATGATCTGAGCTCTAGAGGAAAGAAGGAAGGTGTCCTTTTTCCCTAGGCAGGCTGTGTACCATCCCCATCCCTGAGCAACCTTTAGGTTTTTCTGGATTATCCCGGCTGTCAGGGGCATAACAGAGCAGGCAGACGCTAGCAGGACCCAACAGACCTCTGGCTATTCTGTCAGCAACAAGTTCAAAGTGGCCTGAGAACCATTCTGGCAGAGATGGAGAAAGTTATACCTACCGAGGAGTTCAAATGGATTAGTCACTGCTTGTGTTGTGTCTGTAGCCTCTGACCAAGGCCTCTGTGGCACAGTGGCCACTCACAACCGCTGTGCTTGGGTTAGAAATATTTACTAAGCTTTTTAAAGCAACCTTGAGGACCTTCCAGCACTGCACCCTAAATTAACCAAGCAGTTCTCTCCTTTCTTTGGTCCAATACATAAAGAACTGTTTCCACCAGTAATGATGGCAGATAGTGGCACATGTCTGGTCCCTGACCTGTTGCCCTTTCTCTTGCAGATGGATGGTAACATCCTGGTCTCCTTGCACACAGAGTTGTGGTGGAGGCATACAAACGCGGCGAGTGACATGTCAGCGCCTGACAGCAAAAGGCAGCTCTGTCCCGGTGTCTAACGAGGCTTGTGCCCAGCTGTCCAAGCGCCCCGTGGACACACAGAGCTGTAACAGGCAGCCCTGTGTGGAGTGGGTGGCATCTTCCTGGAGCCAGGTAAGTGTACTCTATTCCCTCATCGAGGTAGTTAATGAATTTTCCTTTTATATAGAAGAAGCAAGTTTTTACTCCCTGTGAAATTCTAGGCAATGAGTGGATTATCCTTCAAAAAGCCAGTAACCTTATTTTGCAGATCGTAATGGGTTATATTGTTCCTCATGACATCATACTCAGCTGAGATAATCAAAGAGATCTGAATTAATTTGTTAGGCCTAACCTCCATGCATTAGAATATAACATTTCTCCTGGTTAGCTTAAAAAAATAATCAAGTCCCACATGATTCTATACACCTCAGTCTCGAAGCCAGAAGACTATTATCTAATTATCTTTATGGATACATCACTGGCTTAGTGGCTCAATGACCTTCTCGGTATCAGCGGTTTTGGGTCTCTGTTGCCCAGGTGTATTGACCGACTTTCCCAACTCACAGAGAGGATAAACAGACTACTTACTCTACTCCCACATTTAGAAGGAGTTTCTTTCCTTCATTTAACATTAGTGGCATTTTGATGTCCACTACATAATCCTGTAAGATTTTAAAACCAGTGACTCAGGCTTGCTAGTGATGAGGACTGCAGGCCCCTGCAGATACCACAAAAAGTGCTCCACTGTGACAGAGAGACTTCATTGTAAGGTTCTAGCTAGAGATCTATTTGAACTTCACTCACAGGTCCAATACATGGGCTTCACTGCAAGATTCAAACAAGCAACCAGTTTGAAATTCACTCACAAGTCCAATAAATGGACTTCACTCTAAGGTTCAAACTATCAGTTTGTTGTACACTTACAGGTCTAATATGTCACAATGCAGGTTTTATGGACACAATGGAAGAATGCACTATTGCAATTAGAGACAGAAACAACACAACATCACACAGGATACACTATTACAGAACACAGTGATGACCAGAAAAAAAATGTATTAATACAGTTGTAAGAAGCGGGCAAGCTAGTGACAATAGCAATCCTAAAGCATTTGACACATGTCTTAGTCACTTACCCTCTCTCAGGTAATGGTTCTCAATCCTGGGGAAGATGTTCTTTTCTGATGTCTTGAATAAGGGGGGAAGAATTTCCTACAGTCCAGCTGTATGGTTGGAAAAACTTCTCTCTCCCACAAAATTCTGCCCAAAATCTTCCAGTTTTTGTACTATAAGGATGGGATGTGGCGGGCAGAGACATGCCTGAAGGGAGTTGGACTATCTAGAATGTTTATCCTTGGTGATGTGATGAGATTTCCCTTTGTCTCTCCTGGGCACCCCCTACTAAGTGTGTGATAACTAGCACACCCGTGATTCAGCCAAATTAACATATCTTGATATTTAGCCAGATTAACATATTTCACACATACATGATTTACACAGCCAAACTTAACACATCTCAAGAGTAGATAGCAGTTGAATATGAGACTCAGGGTGAAATGCCTGTTATCTGGTGTTTGATTCTATTCAGGTTTTGATCCTTTGTCTGCTGTTCTACTCTGGGATGACTCAGGGTTGGGTCATTTTCCACAATGCCCCCTTGGGTCTTCACAGTAAAGGGTCTGTCAAGGCAAGACAGAGCTGAGCTGGATTAACACCTCTCTGCATCTCGTCTTTGTTCACAGCAAGCTGTTCCCTGGGTATCCCACACATCCACATAGTCCAACGAAAAACATTTCCACCCACCTTGCTCAACAAGGGGTTGTACAGGAGCAACTGGAAACCTGGCAGTCACTGCTTCTCTCTCCCAGTTGTCAAGGAGGGAATAAATAGCAGCAGGAAAGGAGTATTATGTGAGGAATGCATGGTAGTGTGAAATAGGGCTCCTACCAATGGAGGATGCAGGAAGCAGAGGGATTTGTCAGCAGCCTTCCCCTGCCAAAAGTTCCCCCCTAGCACTAAGATCCTTTTCTTGAATATAATTTCCAGATACTTAGAAAAGCAAACTGTTTCCCAATGGTTTATGTAATTTTAATATGCTTCATAACTGTAGCAAATTACAGTTTAACCAGAGAGGATTAGAAGAGTTAAACTGTAAGCACATGATTGGTAACTTTGAATAGGTCAGGTTAACTTCAGCATTGGACCAAGCTTGGAGATCTATTGTGTTCATCATGCTTGCTGTTTTGGTTTATTGTCATGCAATGCTTTTAAATTATTAAATGGAGTGGGATATGTTCTTGGTTCAATGTGTTTTTGATTATTAACTATTTGCTGATAAATTGTAATAGTACAAGCTGCAAAATACAGGGTGAAAGGAATACATTGAGATTTCCTGTATGGATCATAGGCTCTTGGCTAATAACATGAAAGTACTTTATTTGCCTTAACAGATGTATTTAAATTGAACTATTGAAGAGCAGAGGTAACAAATATACAGAGCAGATATAGAAATGCACTTTTAATGATGCTGGAGAAGGGTCAGGTAGGGCAGAAGATGACTGCACGCTCAGCCTTCAAAGCCTGCAGAGCTTCAGTGCTTGAAATCTCAACAGTCATCACTGCACAGCAAACTGCACTTTATTTAATCAACAGTCTTATAAGAGGAACATGTCCTGCCTTTTACCTCCCTTATGCAATTTTTCTGTGTTCACAGTGTAATGGGCCTTGCATTGGACCACGACTGGCTGTACAGCACAGACAGATATTTTGCCAGACCAAGGATAGGGCTTCTGTGTCGTCTGATCAATGCAGTGCCTTGCCGAGGTAGGACAGGAATCTCTTCTGTCTGAAACCACTACCCTTTGCAGAGATGTTGAACAGACTGGTGACTTAACTGACAAATCCTTGACACTGTCTCTAGGCATATCAAGGATAAGAAGGTTATTAGGGGCAGTCAGCATGGCTTTGCCAAGGGGAAGTCATGTTTGACCAACCTGATAGCCTTTTACGAAGACATAACTAGGTGGATGGATGGTGGCCATGCAGTGGACGTGGTCTACCTGGACATCAGCAAGGCCTTTGACACCGTCTCCCACAGCATCCTCATAGGTAAACTGAGGAAGTGTGGTCTGGATGACCAAGTAGTGAGGTGGGTCGAGAACTGGTTGAAGGGAAGAAGCCAGAGGGTTGTGGTCAATGGGGCCGAGTCTGGCTGGATGCCTGTGTCTAGTGGGGTCCCTCAGGGGTCAGTGCTTGGGCCGGTGCTGTTTAATATATTCATCAACGATCTGGATGAGGGATTAGAGAATGTTGTCAGCAAGTTTGCTGATGATACGAAGTTGGGGGGAGTGGTTGACACACCAGAAGGCTGTGCAGCCATTCAGAGAGACCTGGACAGGCTGGAGGGCTGGGCGGGGAGAAATCTGATGAAGTTTAATAAGGGCAAGTGTAGAGTTTTGCACTTGGGAAAAAATAACCCCATGTGCCAATATAGGTTGGGGACTGCCCTGCTGGAGAGCAGTGCAGGGGAAAGGGACCTGGGGGTTCTAGTGGACAGCAGGATGACCATGAGCCAGCAGTGTGCCCTCGTGGCCAAGAAGGCCAATGGCATCCTGGGGTGTATTAGAAGGGGAGTAGCAAGTAGGTCAAGAGAGGTCCTCCTGCCCCTCTACTCTGCCCTGGTGAGGCCGCATCTGGAATATTGTGTCCAGTTCTGGGCCCCTCAGTTCAAGAAGGACAGGGAGCTGCTTGAGAGAGTCCAGCGTAGAGCCACAAAGATGGTGAAGGGAGTGGAGCATCTCCCTTATGAGGAAAGGCTGAAGGAGCTGGATCTTTTTAGCTTGGAGAAGAGGAGGCTGAGGGGTGACCTCATCAATGTTTATAAATATGTCAAGGGGGAATGTCAGGAGGATGGAGCCAGGCTCTTTTCAGCGGCGTCCACTGACAGGACAAGGGGCAATGGGTGGAAGCTGGAACACAGGAGGTTCCAGAAAAATATGAGGAAAAACTTTTTCACTGTGAGGGTGACTGAGCACTGGAACAGGCTGCCTAGGGAAGTTGTGGAATCTCCATCTCTTGAGACATTCAAAACCCGCCTGGACGCGTTCCTGTGCGCTCTAGTGTAGGTGATCCTGCTCTGGCAGGGGGGTTGGACTAGATGATCTTTGAGGTCCCTTCCAACCTTTAACATTCTGTGATTCTGTGATTCTGTGAAATTTTGGGTTTCCCATATTTAACAAAGAAGTCGTTCTGCAACCCATAGATTTACATGGTATAGATCTCACCAGGCTCAAGTCAAGGCTTCACTATTTGTTCCTGTGAGCCCCAGAAAAAAACCCAAAAACACTAGATGGCCAACAACTGGAAAGTCTTCTAGGCATGCCAGATCCTGACTGAAAGATTGTGCTACCTCTTCTTAAGCTATCGCTCTCCTTCTCTCTTATTTAAACACAAGCTCTAACTGGGCAAGAAAGAGAACTCTACCGATTTTGTTTTGTGGCAAATAAACTCCACTGTCAACATTGTAAAGACATATCTACATGAGACTTAGATATATAAATCATGTCCAGTCATGACTGGAAATTAATATTATTGCCTCTTTGTCTCCCATTTGTGTATTATCATTATCTGTGTGACAAGTAGGTGGGAACCAAGTGTGAGACTGTGTTGAAGAGAAAAGGAGGGTTTCAGAGAATCGATTTTGTTTGCACTGGCTGTGAAGCCATAAAAGAGTTGTAATGCCATAAAAAAGTTACAAAGCCCTGCTGGGTCTTACCAGTTGCAACTTTACTCATTACATCTTTTCAGTGGACCCCTGCTTTGGTGCTTCGTGAGGAGGACGTTTGAGCCAAATCCCCAAATAATTCAGATGGTCATTTAGCTCCCATGGAGATGAGCCTGCTGAGGGCTTGGTGCCTGAGTACAGTTACAAGTGCCTTCCAAGGTGCTGGAGTTACCCTCACTTGCACCCACTGAAGACACGACCCATACGGTGCTCTGAGTGGACTATGTTTGATATATAGCAAGGCTTGCTGTCCCCAGAGCTTACATGACACCTGAACTGGTATGCACTTATTCCCTGGGCAGCTTGGTGACAGGTGACTCCTTCTTCCCTCCTGCCCACAGGCCACTGAGCACTCAAAACTGCTGGACCGACGTCTGTGGCGTACACTGGAGGGTCAGCCTGTGGACCGTCTGCACAGCTACATGCGGAAACTATGGCTTCCAGTCCCGGCGCGTGGATTGTGTGCACATCCGCACCAACAAGCCCGTGCTGGAGCATCATTGCTCCTGGAGGCCACGGCCAGCAAACTGGCAACGGTGCAACACCATGCCCTGTGAAAACGGTATTTTGCTGAGAGGAGGCAGTGCCACGTGTGGGGAGGAGGGGGGAGGAAACAAAGTAGAACCATCTCTTGGAAATGCAGCACTAGGCCTTGCAGCTGGGCATCCCAGGGAACCTCCAGGCTGAATGTCTGTAAAATGCAGTCTGCAAAACTCAGTGCCCGGGGAGGGGAATGGTGCCCATTGTGGTTTATGAGTGATGGTGTCAGTGTTGAAATTGTGTCCACTTGCTAACAGCACGTGAAATGGTTGATGCAGTCTTAACCCTCTGTTAATGGTGCAAACAGAAAGAAAAACAAGAATCACAAGCAGACTGCTGGCTATAGTTAAAACACAGTAACTTTAAATACAGTGGCTAGGTTGACAGAGAGAATTCGTGGAGTGGAGTCTGCTTGCTTTCAGATGACAAGTAACTAATTGGGCCAAAAAATATTTAATAATTAAAAAAAAATGAACAGAAGATATGCCTCTTCGGAAACAATGTCCCACTGTGACAATGTCTGCCTGGGAGACACCAGGATGCACAAGTTTGAATCACTGTATTTTCGTTTTCCCCAGCTTCCACTTCATTGGCTGATTTTGACTGGCAGATTCATCCTCCAGCAGGCAAGCCAGTTGCTGTGCAATCATAGCAGAAACAGCAGTAGAACCCACCTGTGCTTGCCTATGGCCGTGCCAGCTCTGATGCTTTCTCTTAGCAAAGCCAAAGTGGACTCCATAGGCCCAAACCTGTGAGCTGAGTTTGGGGTGCCCCAATGGAAGTGGAAGGGCTGAAGTAGCTTACAGAAACCAAGCAAGACCTTTGCCGTCACTCGAGCATCTTCCTGCTGTATAGAGATGTCCCACACCTATAAAATAATGGAGTTATTTGGCACAGTCATTACTGGAGAGGGGTGTACAAACGCCCTGTGATGATCCCCCTTTCCAGCGTTTGCACAGGAAGTGAGACTCCCTCAGGTGACAACACATCTAAGGTCTTGCAAGGATGCTGGACAGTTTCGCAATCTGGATCTCAAAAACAGGAGGCTGCGGGCCTCAGAAATGGACCAGATGATACCAGGACCTAAGTCCTAGGAAGCTGAAAAAGTGTCCTAACATATTCAACCTGGGCTGTGTTCTGCAACACACTTGTGAAAAAAACAAGACCCAGTTAACCGGAGTGAAACTCCCACGCGCTGCCTCTTCAAATGCAAAAGGCTAGCTAAAGTGTCATTGTTAAAAAAAAGTTTCCAGTTTTATTCACAACTTCATCTTTGGTTTAGCAACTGTTATGTAACTCGTAGAGCCTCCCTGAAATGCTAGTAGATTACAAACTGAAAGAGTACTGGAGCAACCTCAGAAGCACTCCTCCGAGGCTCTGAAAGTGAAGGCTGCACACCATGTTCTCCTTTGAGCCTTTTGCTGCTTGAAGTCCCCATTTAGTTCTTGCAGCAATTGATGCTCGTGCTCATAGCAAGACATCCCAGCACAAAGCTGTCTTGGTCTCCCTCTTGGCCACACCAGGTAATGTTCTTAGGCAAGAAATCCTACTTTCGTTGCTTCATCATCGTTTCTCCTTTTTGTTTCCCCTTTGGCAGTGGAGTGCAGAGACACCACAAGGTACTGTGAGAAAGTGAAGCAACTCAAACTCTGCCAGCTCACCCAGTTCAAGTCACGCTGCTGTGGGACTTGTGGAAAACCTTGACAAAAACAATGAAAACGGAGGAACAAGGGGATCACAGCCTTTGCTTCACTGAGGCAAGGACTTTTACAGTAAATACAAGTGGAATGGAAGTCTTTTTTTTCATTTTATTTATTTATTTCCCTTTTGAAAAAAAAAGTCTTACCAAATCATTGTTGTAAAGTAAGTTGACAAGTTTTCCCTTCTATGAATCTGGGAGACACAATGCAGCAAAACACAGTCATGAGGGTAGACCAGAGTCAGTGAGTCCCATGCTACCAGCAGTGGTCCTGAGAGGAGTGGGGCTGCCCCATAATCCATGTACATGCCTGGGGTTACACCAAGAGACAGGTGGGGAAGCAGATCAGAGTGAATAAACAACATTGCCGGTGGCCATGCCAGCTCTGATGCTCTCTCTCAGCAAAGCCAAAGTGGACTCCATAGGCCCAAACCTGTGAGCTGAGTTTGGGGTGCCCCAATGGAAGTGGAAGGGCTGACGGAGCTTACAGAAACCAAGTAAGACCTTTGCCGTCACTCGAGCATCTTCCTGCTGTATAGAGATGTCCCACACCTATAAAATAATGGAGTTATTTGGCACAGTCATCACTGGAGAGGGGTGTACAAATGCCCTGTGATGATCCCTGTTTCCAGCCTGACAGCTGGAACAGACCATACAGCTTGGTAGGTCATGGGATACTGGAGATTAAAAAAAAAAAAAAAAAAAAAGCTAAACTAGGCATTCAGCTACGCGGTGCACTGATACTTCACCTCTCTTAGACTGTTTTAAGACTAGAAGCATATGGATTTGCTTTAACAACCTGTTTGTTACATCCTAGATTGCATTACTTCTTTTCTTTCTAAACCCTTGTGTCCTCATGCCAGGCCTTCAAATTATTTCAGTGAGAGACCCTTGTGATTCTTGGGGATCTGGTGTCTGGGAAAGTTAATTATGGTGTGTATTGTGAGTGAGTCCAAACCACTCCTGAAAACCTTCCCAGGTTGTGCTCATGAGGGAGGATTTTAGCTAGGAGGGTTGCCCTCAACAGAGAGGTGAGGGCAATGATGTTAGTTATTATCCAGAAGAAGGAGAGAAGGTATGATTTGTTGTTGGCAGAGTGTAGTAGAAACCTGCAAATTGTCCTGTAGCAATCACAGGCAGGAAAGCATAGAAATTGTCTGTGGTAACAGGAGGTGCTTTACATACTGCATCCTACTAACACTTACTTCGAAAAGAGAGGAGTACCAGTCCCCAGAGTTCAAGTGTTTTCAGACTTGGGGTTTTGGAGAGGAACCTGAGGAAGTGGATTTTCCTGTCCTGCTAATGTGAAATTTCTCTTTCCTGTCAGCCAAGCCTTTTGGACAAGTAGTAGAAAAGAGCTGATGTCTTGTGGTTATTCCTACTCAGCAGAAACAGAATGGATTCAGCATCAGCCACAGAGGACTAATGCTAATAATTTTTAACAAACTTGCTCCTGCTGCAACAAAACAGGTTCTATAAAGCAGCGTGTTTTTAAGCCCATGTATAACACCTTGAAGGTACAATATAAAAAGTGAGGCTCAAACATCACACCCACAGCATGACTTTGTATACTCGCTGTGAGTCTTTCGTCCTGGCCAGCTGCAGTGCTTATTCAGCCAGTGAAGTGCTTCATCCTTTTAGTTTCTCTCCTTGCTCTGCACTCTTTGCTCTGCTCAGAATTTTTTTTTAAAATAAACAAATAAAAAGAGAGGAAATCTGCAAAGTAGGATGTTTGAGCATCGTGAAGCTTTAAAGGCGAACTACCTGGATCTGAGGCTTTGGCTCAAGACCTTCTCTAAATAAAGGGCTTGGCTGTGCCTCTTCTGTCACCCTCAATGAGCCTCATATCTTGCGGTACATTAATGAAACACTGTTCAAGTAGCGCAGTGTTGCAGCTTCCATGACACATGGATTTTTTAGCTAAACTAGGAGTCCACTTCTGAGGTCAGTACCAGGTTCATGACCATCTCAAGCTGGGTTACTTCAAAACACATCTGACAGTGAACACTCTTACTACAAATGGGTCTTCAAGAAATGATGTTGCTAAGCATAGTGTTTTTATTTAAAAAAAAAAAAAAGAATGTCTTTCTATGTATGTAAATGTATATCTTTTCTGTATATTTATTAGGATTTCTTGTATAAAAAGTGCAATATTAATAATTGTACATTATTTTGTCCAGATAAAACTATTTTGTGGTTCTTTTTTTAAAGCTCCCCAGAATTTTGTTCCTCTAGAATCAACAGCAATAGTCTATTTTTCTTCATTTTAATAGCACTTGCATTTAATTGGGGATCTGCTTCACTGTGCACAAAGTGCTTTATAAACTATGACATGAGGGAGGGATGGTGTTTTAATATGTAAAATGATAGTTATGCATGGGACGAAGGACAAATCCTTTACAGTAAAAATAACAATGATGATAAATATGATGATGCAGTGGATATTTCTAGTACAATGGTTAACAAGAAGCAATACAGGGAAGTGTTTTCATTTGTTTAATAGCAAAACATATTCAGATGATCATATGTTGAATAGTGGCTGTGTAACTGTGTACAGGATAAACATGAAGGATCAGATCTGGAAGGGGCCACTGTGTTGTCTCTGCACAGTATGGATTTAATTTCGCATGTCTATCCTCTGAATTGTGACTTGGCAGCATCTCAGTAAAATACAGGTTACTGGATATTTTATGAAAGGATGCTTTCCTTCTCTAAAAACAAAACAAAACAGCAAACTTGTATTTATATAACTTTTTGTACAAATAATGCAGGTTACTTATTTAACTACTGCTGTCTGATGTGTTGTTTATTAATCTTAAAAGCAAAAGCCAAACAAAGTAGCAAAGCTGTTGGAGTACTCTGTCCTTCTTCTGTATTATGATAGCAGCGCAGGGCTGTTACACAAAGTACACATGACCTACTTGCCTTGGAGAAAGAAGATGTATTACCTTACTTTTAAAATCCTCCAGCCATTGAGACCTTGTCACCTTGTCTTGGAGATCTGTTTTGATTCTTCATTTGTCTTGCTTTATTCTTTTTTTGCTAATGTCTTGTCTCTACTGATCTTGCATAAGTATCAAGCCATTACTGCTGATCCTAGGATCATGGGAATCAGTAAAAGTATACTCCTTTTCTCCTGTGCAGCAATGCTGAAAGTCATCTTGTAACTCTCCTCAGCAACCTATGGCATGAAGCAAGCCCTGTTACTTCGGTCTTTCCTCATACGTCACTGCTGCCTTCAGTAATTGAGCTTCCAAATCGTTGAAGCATCAAGTGTGTATGTAGAAGTTAATGGGCAGAATTAAAAGGAGGTGATGAAGGAAGAAAAAAAATAATAAAGCAAAAGCATTCTCTCTTAACAAAGACAAAATCAAGTTTTGAAAACTAAGATGGTTCTGTGGTCACCCTTTTCAAACTAATGATACAATGCCTTTTCTAAAAGTAAATAGTTATTTTGCTCTGATTTCCTGACAGTTTCCCTGGTATGATGTTCCTGCATATGCTTTTTAGACACGTACGCTGCAGGTAAATAACACCTCACACGTATATAAACACACACAGAGATGCAAGCCAAAGACCAGTCCTAAGACTTCTAAGCAACAGTACTGAAGGCAATGGGAATTGGATCATTTGGATCATTCATTTTGAGTAAAACAAGTATAGAAGCTGGTGTTGATGTAAAATGAACAGCAGGCCAGCTTAAGTTCTCAAGAGAATAATTATTCTCTTTTTATGCATATGGGTCTAGTTACCAGCCAAGTAAAAAAGTCTTCAAAACCTTCAAAATGAGCTTCCAATTCTGTTCTCCCTACTAATTCTCCTCAAGGAAGAGAAACAGTTCTGCAACAAGCAGAAGAACACAGCGCTGAAAGATTGTCTGCGGGAGACCCACTCCCGCTCCGTTATGTGGCAAGGTAATCACAGCCAAACTACTCCAAGCATGTATGCCTGCATACACACTCTTAAAACCGTAGAAGCCATAGGTAGGGTTTTCCAAAATGACCTTTAGCTGAGTATTTTTTCCTACTCTCTAGCCATAGTAATATGAACTGCAATCGAAGCTTTTTTCTTTTGAAGTTATGAGCATTGTCACAAGTTACCTTGTCAAGCAAGAAGCTAATGATGACGTTACTATCTGTTTGGTGCCCAAACGCTGATTCATAAATAAATTTTATTATTCTATATCAGCATAAGATGACACCTCTATCTACAGAAAAAGCTGAAAAAAAAATGCTTACCTTCTTCCAGATTTTCAGGACTGCAAAAGTCCACATAAATTCTTAATGGCAGCTATCAGTGAGTCACTGATCATTTCAGCTGGGAATTGAATAATTAACTTCATTCGATTACCTAATTTTTAACACAGAAACTTTAAAAATGTTTCGAATGTCAGATTTTCTCACAGGCTACCGATGTATACAGATGGGAAGCCCAGAACTTCTAATACTAACTATGGGTCTGCATATTAGCTGCAGACCATGGTTTGGGAATCATTGATTTACGCATTCCTCCCATCCTCTTCTTTAAATGTATTTGTTTATATATCAATATTGTTATGTATTATCGCACTCTGCTTTACAAATAAGATGTCAAATACTTTAGTTCTGACAAAACTGGGGGAGGGAACAAGCAGATATCCTTTTTCCATTGATTTTACACTAAAAACATATTGGTTAATCATAATTTTCACCTAGATTGCTTTTCATCATCTCCACCCAGCATTTACCCTCTAGTCACGGGAAAACAAATCTAAAATCTGGCCATATGCCTAATCATTTTAATAAAATTTTGATGCAAAGTTCTCTCTTCAATCATATGCAACCCAATGTGTTATTTAACCAGATTTTTAAGGGGAAAAGCCATGTTTCAGCATCTCCTCTTTGGATTACAATACTTACTTCTAACCTCTGCCTTTTCACTGAGATAGAATACTTGCTCCTATTCTCAACCTCACATGTGGAGACATAAACACGTTTTATTCTTCATATTTTCCCTTGAGAAGCATAAGGTCCTCAGCCTCTTCTTTCCTTCAGAGATGAGTGCTGAAGACTGAGATTAGGAAGTCCATGAAATCACAGACCCAGACCTTCTTGTCTGCCAGAATGGTTACAAAACCTGAAATGGCCTCCACCAAGCCATCCAATTCATTTTGGGTAGCTGAGGCAGCAAGGCTGAGAGTATACAAGTGCCTTTGCATTAGAGACATATCACAGCAGGTGCCATCTGGAAGAGTTTTTTTCCAAATGAGAAAAAGAAACTGACTAAACAGAGTGCAAAATAGCTCATGAAATATATTTAAAACAGGATCGTCAACAGTGGCTCCTCACTGATCTGAATTGGTATACCAGCTCATGCTCTTATAAAGAAGGCTTTATGCAGGGTTAGTGGAACCAAAAAAAATGGCTTCTGACCAATGAAAAACCAATTGATCAATGAAACTAAAATAAGATGAAACAAAACCAGTTTGTAAGTACTATCGATTGAGATACTGAGGACAAAGAATGTATCCTGTCAATGACATGGAAAGTAGCTGACAACATAAAGTAATAAATGTGTAGAAGGTGAAATATTTGCTGCCAGTTTCACCACCTACAACCACAATCAGATGAGATTAATTCTCATGAATATCTTTCAAGTGCCTGTTTTGCTTTTAATGCAGGAAGCCCACTGGGCATACTTTGCCCTTGGTGCATACTGGCTTTACACTGGTGCCTGCCAGTGACTGACGAACATTTGAGTTGGAAGACCTGGGCATGCTTAAGTCGCACAGAAAGAGGGGGTTGCCTGAGAATGTTTTCAATGCCGCTCTCTGAGTCTGTATCACGTGCAGGTTATGCTGCCTCACACCACTCTGAATTACACATATTGATTGTCCATGAAGTGTGGCAGGTGAGAAGGAGCAATGGAGCATTACATCACCCTTTGCATACCTATGTCTCCTTAGCACTTCACTGTTCCAGTGACAAGAGTCCATAGTTGTCACTCCCCTCCTCCTTTTCTTACATAGTTTCAAAGAATTCTACAGGTCTTTGACCCTGACAGCTGATTTAAAAGCTAATTTTAATTACTTCTTTCCAAGGAGAGACTCCATCCTACCATGCTGTTTCCACATTCTCTTCAAAACAGCTGCTTCTGTCACCAAAAACAACAGCTCTTGAGGAAGATGGGTGCCATGTTTCTGAAGGCCTGGTTTCTCTGCACAGCATATCAATGAAACTACTGAAGCACCGTCACTAATCTCACACAACAAAAGCAAACCTGGTACCACAAAATGCTCATCTTTCACGAAAGGCACCATTCTGGTCTTGCAGGATGCCTCCACATTTGTCCAGACACACAAATTTCCCAGGTACCAGATAAAACACCAGGCATTTGGAAACATCCCTGAGGCTGTAGGTAGGCTGCATCTCAGCAGGCAGAACTGAACCAGCCTAGATCTCAGCTGAACACAGCTCAATCAGGAGACTCCTTTCTGCAACAAGAGAGGAGTAGAGAGGCACTTTAGCTTCCTTGAGCAATGGATAGGGTTCATGAAACTCTGATAACTAGGGCTCTTAAGCCAAAACAATGAACAAATGGTGTGCTGCTTGTTCAGGTTGCAGGTCTCTACACCTCCCACTAGCACACTCCCTACTTTTAGGAGAGGGGAAAAAAGGCAAAGACAGGAGTGTTGCCCAAGCCTTTAAGCTCTTGCAAAGAAAAGCTTTGTATTTGTATAGATATAAATAAAAGTATGCCATTTTTATCTGGTTAAAAGTGAATGAGACACTGGAAAGTTGTACTCTGGCTGCATGTAAATAATGTTTGTTACAACAGTGGCAGGATGTGAACAATTGCATAATAAGCATCTAGTTATCCACACACGCTTAGGATGACATGGGCAGGGGAAACCACTCCCTACTACTACTTTCTTTAATCATAGAATCGTAGAATGGCCTAGGCTGGAAGGGACCTTAGAGATCGTTTAATCCAACCTCCCTGTCATGGGCAGGGACACCTCTCAACTAGATCAGGCAACACATGAGGACCAAATGGACATCGAATCCGCAACCTTTGGTGTTTCAGCACCACGCTCAACTGAGTGAGCTAAACCGGCCATCAATATTATATTATTATATTATATTATTACATTGTAAAGTATTCTGTTGCTTCTAGGTCCTGCATGAGGTCTAAGCCTACTTCATTTAAAAACTCCCTAGCGCCATTGGCAAAGCACCATAATAAAATCTGAACCAGAAAGATCACATCAGATGGGCCGTGAACAGCTTGCCTGCCAAGTGAGAAGCCAAGATGGATTTCTTTTCTCTTAAGGAAGTGCTTAATGGTTAGGCTGAGGAGTAATTTGGTTTGGGTTGTATGGAGACTTCCCATCACCGTTTTCAACATGCTGCTTTTTTTTTTTTTTTTAAAAAAAGGCATAAATTATTTGTTTAAATAAATAGCCCATGACATTGGTGGATACTTGTTAAAACACTTCACCTACAGAACCACTGATGGAGTCAGTTTTCAGCTAATAGCATGCAACTCTGTGATTTTATTACCAAAAAAAGAAAAATCTCACTGTTAACCTACTACATACAAATCACAGTAAATCAAATCCAGCTGTGCAGGGAGGATCTCTCAGGCACCTTTCTCATTTAATACAGAGAAAAACAGAGCAGGGGCCTGTTCAGCCAGCAAAGCAGCACCCTTGAGCCTGTTTGATGGCACTTGGCACACATAAGCACGTTTGCCTGACTGGGGACAGCTGGCACCATCAAGCACAGCACTAGTGAGCTGATGGAAACAGGTAATACAGAGCCAAACACACCACTTCTTCTTTAAGAGTTACTCTATTCCTTCACTGCTGAATGCAGCCTGAAACAGGACAGAAATGCAGGCAGATGAAGTGAAAACCAGGTTGCCCCAAAGTAATATTTCCCAAAAAAAGCAAGAAGAGCAGCACAAATCGTCGAACTACTGCGTCTAATGTGAGAAAGACACGGGGAGAGAGACTAGTACAGCAGGGGGAAGAGGGATTGTTAGTGGGATCAGTCAAAAGCAAACTCTGATCATAAAAATTGTTATGGGAGTTTCCCACTGCAGTGAACGCAGGCCACAGTTCTCTGTCCAAAAGACTCTTTCCAGCTGACATGACATGGCTCCCTCAGGGACATCCTATCCATGCCCCAGGAAAGTGCTTTTTTTTGTCTCACAAAGAATAGATTTTCCCTTTTGGACAAGAAATTTAGCTGCCTCCTATCTCCAGGGCCCCATGCCCAAGGTCAGTATTGCTTGTCTCTGTGATATGAACATCCTCAATCCCTGCTGAAGCCTAGCACTTATCTTTCAAAACTTTCATCATAGCTCTGAAACACTTGAGGTGCTGACAGTTTGCTCTTTCTAGCAATCTATAGCATTGGTTGTAGCCTTTTTTAGAATCTGTGTTAAACTTTTCATAAATTTGCTGCCTGTTCATATTTCTAGGCCTTGAATATATAACTTATTGATTTTTTTGACCTCTCACCTATTGCCAACTGCAAATCTCCAGATGGAATAACTGTCTTCTGCAATGTGAGACACTGGGGTTTGGAGTCCTTACAGGCACAGGTGGTTGAAAGGCTAATATCATGGAAGTCAAAGCAGAATTGACTAGTTATCTCCCTCATTATTCCAGGTAACTGGATTTCTTTTGGGGTTATTTTATTTTGCTTCCCACTGAGGACAGAAGAATAATAGTCCTGCCTGCCACCTAGCTGAGCAAACACTCATAACCTTCCGGGAAGCTGGTGCCCTTCTAAAATTTAGTTTGGATATATCTCCTTAATTCAGTTTTCGTTCGTATCACCTGCCTCACAGATTGTGCTTTGTCCTGGAGATTGGTACTGCTGGTGAGTTCTCTAGTGTTTTCAGGGACACAGGAAGAAGCTGTCTCTCCAAATGGGCTCACCAGTGTACACACGGGTCTTTTTTCCTGTGCACAGCTGATGTCTACTGTCAATGATTACAGTAACTGATACTAGTGTAATAACATGCTCTGGCAGTAAGTTTACATTTAAATCTTTAGCGGAGTCCTCCTTGTTCTTTTTTGCAATGCTTCATGGTACAACTCCCCTGGATGCCCCTCTCGACCCTACCAAGGGCAAAGCCCCTTGCTTTTATCCTTGCATTTTGGCTTTTGAAACACTTTTCAGTAATAGCCTCTGTCCTTGGGCCAGTGTTTATGTATTATTCATTCTTTCAAAGTACCAATGAATGAAGCAGGAGGCTGATTACAGCGGACTCCCCTTTTTCAAACCACTTGTTTACTGAAAAGTGTTGTCTTGTGCTGCAGCGTGAGTGCAAGTTTCATGAGCTCCTACAAGGCTGCTCGCAGCACTAGAAACTGGGCCAAAAGCAGGTAGTCTTTTTTTCATTCATTGTTGTCCCACAAAACAGATAAGATCAGTAAAGAGCATCTGAGGAGTTTCTGGACAAATGCTAGTTCATCTGTCACTAGCATCTAGTTCTGCCACACAAACAAGAATAGTTCATTTTCCTCCTTCTCCAGTACGCAAGTTCAAAAACAATTACACAAACCTGTGGTGCAGTTCAGGGACATTTTGAGCTCTTTTTCAGGGCCTGTAACTTGTAGTTGTAATTCGTTCTCTCTAATATTATGTCCACTCTACAAAAAAGTTAAATTTAACTAGCACAAACATGAGGTAAAACTAACTTTTGCTTATCTTTATCCATAAAATAATTGTGCGTGAAAATAGTAACCAAATCCTGTGTGCTGCAGTGCAGCTGATCTTTATTTTCTGTGCTAAACACCTCAATTCTCCCCCAAATTATAATTTTCTCTTATGTTGATTTCCTAAAGACACTGCCTGTTTTAATAAAAAATAAGCCGCAGACTGGGAAGGTGTTGCCTTGCTTTGACTTGGTTACAGAGCAAAGGAATGACTGGTGCCTGCATAGGAGGCCGGGGGAGCAGAAACACAGCCCTGTCCATGTGGTGGACAGGTTCAAACTCTGATAAACACTCCACTCAGGAGAAGAGGAGGCTCTTGGATCTCTTATTCCCTTTCCTTTCCCCTTTGGGAAGTGAGAGGGGTTAATAGAGAGGGTCTGTCAGTCATTTAGTGGCCAGCCCAGATCTAACCCTTGACAACTGATCTCCCTCACCTAAATTGGTAATTGTGTAACTCTGTGGCACATTGGTTCAGACAAATTAAGTAAATGGGCCCTAATCATACTAAAACACTGCTTTGCCTTCAGCCAGGTCAGTGTCCTGATATGGCTCGTCATGCAGTCAGACAGCACTAATGTCACAAGAGATAATGGGAGAAACATACAGCTACAGGTGGAGGGAAAGGTGAGACCACGTGTACTGGGTTCAGCCAAGATAGGGTTAATTTTCAATATGGGGGGCTAGTCGGGGATAGCTCAGCCAAACTAGTCTCGAGTCAAAGGGATATTCGATACCATCGTGACCTCATGCTTGGGGTATATAGAGGGAGCTGGTTGGGGCGGGGTCTCTTTCTTACCGGTTCTTGGTCCGGGCGGGTCACTGGGTTCCGGGTGGTGAGATCCACGTTACATGTTACTCGCGTTATATCTGGTTAAACGTTACTGTTACTTCACTGTTATTGGTACCATTTTATGTTCACCATTAAAAACAAACTTTTTTTATCTGAACCCCACGAGGCTCTGCCTGTGGCTCCTTTCGGGCTCTTCCCCTCACTCTCGGTATGGGGGAGCAAACGAGGGAGTGACCACGTGGTTCCTTTGTTTCCTTCTCGCCAGTAAGTCGGCTCGAACCACGACGCCACAGCAACCCAAGGTTTAATCAGTGTTAGTTTCTATGGAACCACATCTTTAGTCGTTAAAGTGAGCTCATGTTGTTCCCTAGTGTTCTCATATAGTGGTATTTTGTACATTCAGCTACAAGTCAGGGAAGCACCCCAAATCTGTGTCTCAGGCTGTGAAAGTGTTGAAATTAAACCAGACAGGTCTGCTTGATGCTACTCTGAGCTGGTCTACTGCTGGCAAAATGAAGGCTCCTGTTGTTAATGATGTTCAAAATCCAAAAATTACTAATGCTAAGCAGTATATTGCATTGCTATCCATTTTGATAATACTAGCTTCCATTCAGCAAAAAAGCCCACAAGCCTGTAATAACAGTAGATTTACACACTAGACTCTCCTGGCTCTGCATTCACTGTCAGTCTCACATCAAAAAGTTGAAAGAACAGTTGGGGAGCTTTCCTACATAAAAGAACAATTTCTTCTGCAGTCACAAGCCCCAGATGTTTCTTTCATATAAATTCCCTTTCAAATTTGACATTATTACAGGATGATAAATTTAAAAATTAAGTGAATAAAAAGAGATAGAGAACAAAAAGTATTTTCCCACAAAAAAAAAGCTCAACATTAAAGACATTAATGTTCAAGAAGGCTGCTAAGATAGCAGGAGATCAAAAAATGTGAAATGTTTTTACATTGCTCTGGCTCAATACCTCATGACAGGTGAGCGAATATTTCACAGATTCCTGAATTTCTGAAGGCTGTGTGGAGCCATCAGTGACTACATAATTTGACCCTCTTGTATAGTGTATTCTGTAGAGATTTGCCTAGTTATTCTTTCTGCACACACATAGTTTTTCATTGAACTAGAGTGAATGTTTAGAAAAGCCCTCTAGGATTGATTTAAAAACTTCAAGTGATGCAGAACCACCGTGCCTCTGGAGTGACTGTTCCAGTGACTGCCCACCCTCAGGGCTATGTGCTCACATTTATGTGGAATGTGGAATGTGTTTGGCTTTAGCTTACAAACACTTATGGAAGACTACTATCCCAATGGGTTTAAAATATTTTCAAAAGTTTTAAAATGCATTTATACAAAAAATTGTCTTCCACTTCCTCTTTGAATGGAACTACTTTGATGGCGAGGCACAAGCCTTTCCTCCAGCGTGCAAGAGCTCTACCTAGCACCTGAGTTAAATTCTTAGGAAACAGCCAGAGCTGCCAGGAGTAAGGGAGAGGAGGATTTAGGAATATAGAATATGTTTAAGAAGCCAGTAAGATTCATAGTGCTGACATAACACTCGTAAACGTAGGAAAAGCACCTTGGACACAGAAATGAACAGTTCTGGTAAGGAGCTTAATATTTGCCTTATCAAAAGATAATACAAATCCAGCTGCTGGCTAAACTGTAGCAACACATGACGGTGTCAACTCTTTGATATTTCTGGTACCCTCACTGTGTCCTACAGCAAAAACCTATTACTGAAAATCTTCCCTTGAAAGTTATCAGCCAAGTGTAGCATCTTTGGTGTGATATCCTCACATCTGATAGCCTAGCAATGGGCAGCACAGTGACACAATGAAGGTACAATCCTCAATAACATTTATCCAGTAATTGTACCTTTTGTATGTGTCTTTGATGGGAGTGACTGGTAAGACCAGATCTCAGACTTCTTATCCAGCCATGGCTTTCAAGTGTGACTTCACATCATGTAATTCATCTGAAGATGCTCTTCTGCTGCTGTCATTGTGGATGTGGCTGAATTGCCATTACACTAAAACCAATGTATGTTAAAATAGAATCTCTCTTCTAGTGTTGCAAGAGGAGGATATCTCAATTAATGAGTAAGAGCTATGTGAGAAAAAGAAAAAAAAATGTACAGAGAAGCAAGAATCAATGTATCTTTTCCCTGGGTTTTATGTTTTTCATTTGTACAAATCATGCAGAAGAAGCCAATGCCTGGGAATTAAGTTTATTTTAAGAGCTCTCCAAATACAAAATTAGTGACTTGTTTGAAAGAGGTTACAAACAAAATTAAGATGACATTTGTAGTTAGCTGAGGTCCTGCTCTTTGAATCCATTTCTAAGAAGGTTTCATTCACTCTTTTGTTTCTTCAGCATCCACCTTGCAGCTCTCGCTCTTGGAAGCAGGGAGATAGAGATTGTGGCCATCGGCATTAACTCCGTCAAAGACATAACCAGGTGGGGTTTTGTAGGAGGCCAAGCATCTAACAATGCCCTTTGGTGTGTAGCTTGTAGTGTAGATAGTTTTAGCATCTAGCTGAGTGTCATGTTTTGGGCCTGACCAGCCAGGTTTACAGTTCTTCGTAACTGTGAGTGGATGAGGAACATAATGGGTCTGAAAGGTAGTCAGGCAATCCATTGGTTTTGTAGGGAAGGTCAGCTCTGGAGCGTGAATGATAGGTTTTTCTCTCTCACACAGCCAAGGCTTATAGTCTTCCTTCATTGTAGAACAGTTATTGAATGGCTCAGTACTTTTTGCAAGCTGCGCCGAAGATTGACACATCTTGGCTGGCCTGCCGTTTGGGTGTTTGTAATGTATCTGAGTAGTGGTGTGAAGGTCCATTTTCTCCACAGGAGGAAGATATACAATTGGTTTTTTTGTGGATACGAGAGGCTGTGGCCAAGGTTGGAATTTTTCCTGAAACTCCGTTGTAGAGTAAAATGGAAGATCATATAAAAGCTTTGGATGGTATGGGTTTGCAGGCTTGGCTGGCTGACCAGCCAGCGCCTTGTAAGAAAGTTTGTGGGTAGTGAGGCCATCAAATGGTACCTCACTGGCCTTGTATTTCTCTTTTTTATGGACATAACATTTCTTCAGAGGATGGGGCACATAGTTAACTCTATAATTGGTTACATTCTCACAGGGAACCTTAGTTTTCTGGACCAGAGACAGAGGTTTACAGCTCTGAGTGGTAACTGGCCCCCTGTAGAGATAGTCATCCTGGACAACAGTTTTGTAGTTAAATTTTTCTTCTGATGGGCAAAACCTGTCATTTGGTCTGATCATCTCTGCCTTTGGTTCACTCCATAGCACATAGTCATCTGAAATGTAAGAGGAATCCTATCTAAGTCCTCAACTGATTTTTTTTTTGTGAGTTTATGCATATACCGTATCATGATTATTACATTTTATGCTGTAATAAATATTTGCTGATGTTTTAGTGATTGAAAAATCCTATTAAACGAGCTGCTGTTGAACACATTATACACTAGTGTGCTAACCCCTGGAATTGCAAGAACATTTACATGGGTTGGAATGAAAATAGTTCTGTAACATCCATACCTACAGAGGTGGTGAAATACAATGTGGGGAAGATTAAATTACATCCTCTACCTTGAAGAGATATTTTCTGCAGGTGACTGAGTGGGTGCTGTCTTCATGCTCAGTCAACCAGAAATCATGAAAGTGGAGTATCATGGCACTGACTCTACTCTCTACGTTTACCTTCCTGCAGCTATGTTGTGGCTGGCTCAAAGCACAGGCAGGCTATGCAGAAGGCTGCTCAAGTGTCTCCAACAGTATCTCCAAGGTAAGGAGAAACAGACGTCCACCATTCCACTCTAAAGGCCAAGTTACAGAGCTACCTTTCCTCTTTGTATTGTCTCCTTTGTGATTTCTCAACTGCACCCAATATGACGCTGCCTACTGTTGGCTGAGTTCAGGGTTTTGCAGCTCATCTTGGTGTCAGCAAGCTGTGCTGTGTGGCATCTCCTCAGCTCTTGGCTGCGGTCCCTGTGGTACTCCTGCTGTCAATATGAGCAGGAACCAAGATGGAGCTTGCACCTCTGTCTCCAATTCTTCCTTACCAGAAAAACTATGCTGGAATTTGCAGACCAAGAACACAGTGGTCTGAAGCACTGAATCATATCACAAAGATGGTCTATACCCCAGAAATCTTATTATCCAAATTCATGACTAAGAAAACATTTTGGGCAGCATTTTAGAAACATTCATATCTTCCTTCCTCGGCAGGATACCAGGGGAAAAAAAAAAAAAGAAGGCTCTGAGACTTAAAAAGATTTGTACTCAGTCACATTAGAAATCTATTGAAAAGCTTTCTAACTCTCCAACCAGTGCTACAGCCATTAAGACCATCTGTTTTCCTTTCCTAGTAATCTTGAGCAACTTCCCCTAGAGAGCATTATGGTTACTGGTAGGAAGTTGAAATTACATAGTCTTGGAGCTAGCCAAGTCTTTATTTATTTACTTATTTTAATTTTCCCTCCATTCAAACCATATTGAAAATCATGAGGCAAATAAGCTTCCAGCTGACTGCACAGGAAGGAAGCCTGGGTTTCAAAGTACTAGAGAATAAATGATGCAATCAGTTATCAGGACATTTGAACTCTCCAACCCAAGCAGACTTACTCTTTCTGAATGCCAGCAGCTCTTGTACTGCACAGACACAATTACACAAAGGATGTGTGCGCTACAGTGTGACATTTGCCCCCCCTCCCCCAAAAATAAGTAATTTTTGCCCCAATTAGGTGTTAATTTAAAGTCCTTCTAGTTCCAACCAAGTTTCTCTGCTCTGACACAGGAAAGGACACAGCAGCCACAGGTGCCGTAGTGCTCACAGAATGCACCCTGGCATTTGATTACGTAGCTGTTCTCATGCTGGTAATTTACTGTAGCCTGCTGAGGGCATGCTCCTGTTTCTCTGGGGAGGGAATAGAACATGTCCAGGTACCACAGCACTTGTGAGGTGCTGACCTTGTGCCTGTGTCCCGGGTACAATATGGTCCCGAAGAGGTGGTCCAGCAGGGTGAACCATGAGCCTATACGGACATGTGTCATTAGAGGGGTTGTATTAATGAAGTGTTAACAAGTAAGAAGCTAGAAAGATTCAACCCATCTCTAAGCAAAGGCTTGTTCAGACATCTAACATACCAAGTGCCAAATGAGAGTTCCCCAAAAAATTCTTAGGTTCTCCCATCATCTTTGCTGCAAAATTATCTGTGCATTTTTTAAGTAACCACAGCTTTTACAAAATATTGCAAGTCCATCTGTCTTCAATTTTAAAAATTTACAAGCTCTACACATTTGGAGACCTCATAGGCATCATTAAATTATTTTACTTAATGTAAGCCAGCAGTGCTACTATTCCTTCAAAATATGTTACAATTTTATTGTAACTCTAATTCTTCTCCCATAGCTATTAATAGTTTCCCATGTAGCACAATCTTGAAAACATTAAGGGGTGCAGGAGGGAATGGAAGATATGAGGCATATGTTACTGGAGGACTAGGCACATCTCACTACAACCAAGTAAGAAAAAAACTAAAATTAGATTACATATCTGTAGATGGATAGAAACATCTGTGTATGTAGCTTGGAGGAGATGAGAATTTTGAAACCTCAACTTGTAAATTCATCTGACATTAATTGTGATATGCAATAGCACCATCTGAAACCTACGGTGTCATTTGGGATATGGTGTGTTTAGTGGGAAGGAGTATGACAATACAGTAAGAAATGTACTTTAATACAATGCAGTTCTGTTTTACACAGTACTTAATTAATTGAACAGCATGTTTCAAAATTTCACACTTGAATAGTGATCAGTAAAACCTAGCAACTCTTAGAGAATAGCACAGTGAAAATGTGTATGATTTGTGAACCTGTACCTTTAAAGGGCAAATTATTCAGTATGCAACTGGATCTTTGAGAGAGTTTGGACAAGGATTTCCATTTGCAGTGTTTTGAAAAATACTGCAAATTATCACCAAATGTGGCTGTGATACATTTTATTAGAGCTCTGGAGTACCAGTTAAGGTGCTGGCCTAAACACTGATAAAAGACAAAGATACGCATCTGGGTCAGATACAGAGGAGGATATCTAAAAACAGAAAGAAAGATGCTCCACTTGTGCAAAAGAACCTTTTCTATCAGCTTCACTGAAGCTATTCCAGTGAATACCATCTGGTGACATTGCCAACGCAAAACAAACTGTTCACAATTGTGTAAACATGGGTATTTTTCACCTGTGGGTCAGAGTCTTCACGACTTCAGCTATTCTAAATGGACAGTATTTCCTGTGTGCCTAAAGTAAAAATTTCAGTTTAAGCCGTTGCAAACATGCAGCTGCACTGAAGTCTTATTTCCAGCCATTTCAGATGGGTAATCTTAATAATGTAGTCACATATCTTTTATTTCCTTACTTCCTTTTTGAAGAAAAAAGTAATTTCTATAAACTGGGACAAATCTCAATGTCGGCACCAATCATAAAGTTTTATATTTGCACACCATAATAAAACAAAATAAAAAATAAATTATAAAATAAAATAATTTTAATAAATACATAAGTGCTGCCTATCTGCCTAGCAATGTTAGCTATCTGGAAGCTATGCAGAGGGGACAAATATCCTCAGATCTTCTACTTATGACTTACTACCAGAACTCACACAGCTGCTATCCTGTGTAACTGTAAGTTTCCTCCCAGCAGATGCAGAAGAGAATTCATGCTGTTGGAGAGAAGGGATCAAAAGCCCCCAGAGACAAATTACCTACACCAAGTTACTGCTGCTGACAAACAAGGGCACAGCTAGATGCACAGTTCATCTGTTTTACTGGGAGAAGAGCCTGAGTGCTTTGGACATTTGTGTGGAGCTTCCTTGTGTCTGTAATTCCCATGTATGTCTGTTGCACATCCACATACTAACTCTGCAGCAGACATGAAAAGGGTCCCGTGCTTGGTGACCTGCTCAGACCTAGTGAATTCTACGTATTTTAGATGTTCTGATCCACTGAATGTGTGGACCAGTCTTGCAGCATACCAAGAGTACGTTCGGTATATCCTAAAGATGATGTGGGTACACCCACCTGCAGGAGTTCACATGGCCATGCTTTGACCTAGGATGCTTGTAGGCCTGCTAGACATGCAAAGGAAGTGAATTCAGAGAGATCCTAATGAGAGGATTCAGAGAAACCCCATTAATGCAGTGCTGTATTCCCAACAATTTGTGACTGCATATTCCATAGCTTGTTGACATGACAGAAGGAATAACAATTGCACACTGTTTTGATTCATTTTCTTCAAAAATTCAGCTACTAGTGAAGTCCTGGAAGAAGCTGCAAGGGCACATACCTTCATAAGTTGTCCTTGTATCCATCTTGGCATTGGGGATGTGTCTCGTCACACAGGGGAGGCACGGAGGTACTTGAGAGATAGGGTAGGGGTTATAATCCTGTTTATAAGTGGAGGTCAAATCCATACTCTCATCACTCTTGATAGCCTTTTCAGGTAGCTTAGGTTTCCTTGGCAACACTTCATGAGCAACAAAATCTTTCCTGTGAAGAATAATTTTTTTTTTGTCTTAATAAAAATAAACTGTTCCTTTTTCTGGAGACACAAAGAAATCAATATTTCCCCTTATCTCCACAGCCTAAGAAAGCCTGGGTAGGATATGAGCAGTAACTGAAACACACAACTCTTTCACATTAGGAAACCTGGACTCTGAAAAAGGAACTGAGGCAGCTCTTGAAAACCTCAGGCAGGCCAGATTCCCCCTTCTCTTCACCCAGTGAGGTTAATGGTCTTCAACAAGGCTGCCTCTGCTCTACTGTGGAGAGCAGATAGCTCAGATACCAGAAGACATAACTCCTTTTAAAAGCCCAATAATTATAGAAGGCTATCCTGTACATTTGGAAAACATATGAGGCAACAATAGCCATCCCAGACACTGTACAGCAGCTCATCCCAAAATGGGGAGATTACAACAAAACAGCTCTGCAGCAAAACATCAGTTTAGGAAAGAAACATCAGCATGGTCACACAGCTTTTTCTTAGGTACCACTTTAAAACAGCTATTTTAAGATGCTGGAGTAGTGTTGTTTAACTCCAACAAAACATTACAGAAACAAGATGGAGAGGAAAATAACATCACCATATGATATTCACTAACCTGAACCTGTTTCATCCTTTGGTACAAGACAGAGGGTCTGCTGCATGGCACCAGTGAATTCAGTCTCTAGTGTCAGAGTGCTTTGCCACTGATGTGCAGATCCATTTACACCACTGGCAGCCAGCCAGGGGAAATAGTACAAGGCTATCCTAATACTAATATTGCGCTTTGCAACTGGAGTGATGCTGGGTGAACTAGAGCCTGAGACTCCAAATATACTGTATTAGTTACATACTTCAACAAGAAAACAAGGTTCCCAAAAGCCTGCATGAAGCAGAAGGGAAGAGAATTCACATTGTAAAATATTAAGTATAAGGGTACAACTAAAAATGTAGAAGAGTATCAAGAGGTACCTATGTAGATGTCACACATGTTGTAGCCCCTTGGTGTATTTTTTTGTCAGCAATTTAAAGCCAACGTGTTTTTTAAGAAGGACCAAGAAAAGACAAGCAGGAATACAACAGGTATTCATCATCCTCAGTAGCTGGGAGGGCTCAGTACCAGAGAGGGTCTTTCCCAAGCTTCTCATAGGACACTGCACAAACCCAAATTTGATACAGCCGAGCCTGTACCAAAGGCAAGTAACAAATCACAGGTGGGCAATTCTTCACCAGTATGATCAAATGTTTTCTTGCAGTGGGAGTATACTTTCCCACTTTGACTACTATGATACAACAGAACCTGCAGTGGAGACCATGGAGGAGAGGTTGATCTGCTGATAAATCAGTGGCAACCTACATCTGAGATACCATGAAAAAATAGTATTGCTTGCAAGTCCCAGACTTTATCAAGGGGGCTGGCTGTTGCAATATAGCACCTAACACTCAGCGAAGTGTTATTAGAGAAGACTGGTGACAACTCGGTGTTTGCTCTCTTCACTGTCCCTGCAGCTATTCTCACACATTCAATCAATTAATTCTCTCTGAGCTTAGCCACACACAACCAGAGCTTTCAACCATCCTCTTACAGGTGATGGCATTTCTATACTAGGCCTTGGTACTTTCACACCAGCTACATCTTCTTAACAATGTCACCCAGAGAACAGCAGGACTTGCAACCTGATGGCTAACTGTTCATGTTCTGTCTTTTCTCCTCATAAAAGGGCCATAAAGTTTTACATATTTGGTAGAGCACATGCTCTGAAGAAGCAAATTTCTGTACTTTCTTACTGGTCTGCTTTTCAGAAATTATACTAAACTCCAGGAGTAATCGTCACTGGAAATCATGAGCCTTGTCTGAGTAAGGATAGTTTTGCTGATTGAATGAGAAGTTTCTAAGGACTCCTTGACAGGACCCACATGGTGACTGCCCTTCCTTCTCTGTCTTAAGAAGACACCATTGACCCCAGGATTTAGTTCTAGGCAGACACAAAGATGTCTAGCTGCTTCAGCTCATGCTAGAGATGGAAGGCAGACACAGAAATGAAGTCTGTGCCAAGTGGCAACACTGAGTAACAGCATAGCTGAGAAGCAGAAGCAGACAAGTATCCACCATGAGTGCCTGGAGGAAAATACTCGCATCCCCTTTCAATCTCATCTCCTTCTATGACTGGGTGACCCGCTTAGTGGATGACGGGAAGGCTGTGGCTGTGGTGTACCTCGATTTCAGCAAAGCCTTTGACACAGTCTCCCGCAGCATCCTCCTGGAAAAGCTGGCAGCCCATGGCTTGGACGGGTGTGCCCTTCACTGGCTTAAAAGCCAGCTGGACAACCGGGCCCAGACAGTGGTGGTGAATGGTGCTGCATCCAGTTGGCGTCCCGTGACCAGTGGTGTCCCCCAGGGATCAGTACTGGGCCCAGTCCTGTTCAACGTCTTTACTGAGCACCTCGATGAGGGGATTGAGACTACCCTTAGTAAATGTGCAGATAACACCATGCTGGGGTGCAGTGTCGGTCTGCTGGAGGGTAGGAAGGCCCTGTAGAGGTACCTGGACAGGCTGGGTCAATGGGCTGAGGCCAACGGTATGAAATTCAGCAAGACCAAGTGCAGGGTCCTACACTTTGGCCACAACAACCCCCTGCAGGGCTACAGACTGGGGGAGGAGTGGCACAGAGGGATCTGGGAGTACTGGTTGGCAAGCAGTTGAACGTGAGCCAGCAGTGTGCTCAGGTGGCCTGGAAGGCCAACGGCATCCTGGCTTGTATCAGGAACAGTGTGGCCAGCAGGAGTGGGGATGTAATTCTGCCCCTGTACTCAGCACTTGTAAGGCCTCATCTCGAGTACTGTGTGCAGTTCTGGGCAGGTATTGAGGTCCTGAAGCAGGTCCAGAGGAGAGCAACGAGGCTGGGGAAGGGACTAGAGGGAAAGTCCTACGAGGAGAGGCCGAGGCAGCTGGGGTTGTTTAGCCTGGAGAAGAGGAGACTCAGGGGGGACCTTATCACTCTCTACAACTCCCTGAGGGGACGTTGTAGTCAGGTGGGGGTCGGGCTCTTCTCCCGGGCAACTAGTGACAGGACAAGAGGGCATGGCCTGAAACTGCATCAGGGGAGGTTTAGGTTGGATCTCAGGAAGCACTTCCTCATGGAGAGGGTGTGATCAGGCATTGGAATGCACTGACCAGGGAAGTGGTGGAGTCACTCAGTCTAGCCGATGTGGTGGTGCTGGGACATGGGCTGGACTTGATGATCTCAGAGGTCTTTTCCAGCCTCAATAATTCCATGGTTCTGTGATCAAGCTGTACCCTATTGACACCTTGGAAACCAGTCACTCGTGTTACAATCTACAAAGTGCCACACAAAACACTGAACAAAAGAAAAAAGATCCTCCACTATCATCCGTACTTTCCCAGACAACATTTCTGCTGTTTTCACAGAAAACTTACTAAACCAGAAAATGAACAAAAGCCAAGTCCGTGACTGCACTTCTATGGCCCATGTATTCTCCGATGATGTTACGTCTCATCTTACAAGAAGTACAAGAAAAATAGCTGCTTAACACCACTATAGCAACTGGCCTCAGATAGACCTTCATGTCCCTACTTCCAAGACCCCTCATGAACATTCATACAACTGCAGTGTTGTTTTTTTCAGGCTACCCTTGTGAAAACAAACCACCCTTGTGAAAACCAATCATTTTTCTTTTTTACATTACCTATCTCTCACACACACACTTATCTAAGTCACAGTCCTCACTTTCTTAACACTATTTTTCATACTTTGTTGTTGAGATGCCTTCCATGGGTATCTGTACCATCTCATATGCTTTCCTGGGGTCAAATGGTTCTCTGGGAACAGGGATGGGATAAAGAGGGTATTTCTCCATGTACTCTGAAAGCATGCATGTCTTCTCACTCCTGTCATAGGGGTTTGTGGGTAGATGTGGACAACGGTGAGATCTGCAAGAGAGAAAAAAACAGCACAGGAGTTAGTGATTCACAAGTAACTGATTAATAATACACCATTGTATAAATTGTCTGCAGATTGTAACTACAAAGTAGTGGATAAGTCAGCATTGCAATGACTGCTAAAGCCTTGATTATTTGCAGTGCAAAACCAAACCCCGCACAAAGAAAGCATTGTTTCTGCCTGCTACTATAGACTGCAGTCAAAAAAGTCTGTGGAGGCAGCAAAAACAAGCAAGTTCACCCAGATGAAGAAAAAAGCGAGTTAATCTAAGGTACAGGCAAGTGCGCCATATCATGCTGGGATAGAAACTCTATATTTAAAGTCCCTTTTGTTCTATTTGTCACAAATTTATTACTGTACTTTGCCCACATACTGAGGTCACTTGTGTAGACAAGTGAGCAAAAGGGTAACAGTTTAGGACCCTCTTCTCACTCACAAATGCGCAGCACTCTTCTCCCATCTCCCTTTCCAAAAGCAGTCCAGTTTGGGTACTGCAAAGACCTCTCCATAATGTGCACCAAAACAAGGACAGTGAGAACAAACTGATTGTCTGAGGAAGCTTCCTCTGACTGAAATTAAACACCACTATGGATCATCTACCATTGGTGACCTCTTTCTTTCCAGATAGGGACCAGGTGAGAGCAGGCTGGACAAATCTCATCCTGTCAAAAAGAGGTTTGGGATCCCACCCTCAGATTTCTTCCCAGAGACATAACAATTGATGCCCCTTTCTAATTTGAGTCAAACCCGCTAGAGTCAGTGCAAGGATGGAGCCAGGCTCTTCTCGGTGACAACCAATGATAGGACAAGGGGTAATGGGCTGAAACTGGAACATAAGAGGTTCCGCTTAAACTCGAGAAGAAACTTCTTCTCAGTGAGGGTGACGGAGCCCTGGAACAGGCTGCCCAGAGAGGTTGTGGAGTCTCCTTCTCTGGAGACATTCAAGACCTGCCTGGACACGTTCCTGTGTAGCATAGTCTAGGCATTCCTGCTCTGGCAGGGGGATTGGACTTGATGATCTTTCGAGGTCCCTTCCAATCCCTAACATTCTATGATTCTATGATTCTATGATTCTATGATTCCTGATTAAGGACTTCAGCCCACAGGAATAACAGTGACAGGAGAGGGCCTCTGATTTTATGACTCATACATTATTCCTGTCAAAGTCAAAGTGCTCCCTACTGGATGTATGTTTTCCAGTTCTACATGTAGTCCAGATATGAATTACTCATTTGAAAGGGTTTCTATACACAGCAAAGCCTCCATTAAACTAAATGTTGAGCAATCCGGGGTCAGTAGATGTCTGATTACCTAAATTTGTACATTCAAGAATACACCTTCACATACTGAATCATTTCCAAACTAGCACAAGAAGAGAAGGGCCCAGAGGGCTCAGATAAAATTCAGCATCTTCTGGACAAGCCAGTTTCTCACTCGGATTACAAATCCATCTGTGACATCATAATTCAAGAAAAGTCCTGAAAGATTCATTTTTGCCTTGGAGAAGTTTTGAGTTTGGACCCAAACGGAGTTCTTATAGAGAGTAAAGCAGATTATCCTTGCCAGTTATAACACTAGAAATAAGAACAACAGAGTAAAAATTAAAAAAAAAAAGGAAAAAAAAAGAAAAAAAAAAAAGAAAAAAAAAGAGATGCTCCACTCTCTTAGGAACCTTACAAAAGTCTCATGGAGAGAAGAAAACAGGAAAATGAAAAATTATGAATATGCTCACTTTTACTGATCCATGAAACCTTCTTGCCTGTATTCACACTTTTTTTCTTGCTTTCCACATGTGCAACAAAGAAAATAAAAACTTTGATAAAAACTTCTTACTAATCTTATCTCAAATAAACCTCAATGAACAAGAATCTTAAAGTTCCTTCACTTCATTATTAATGTGATTTTAGGTACTACCAATACAGCTTAGAGGCCTTATCTGTATTTTGGCACCTGAAGGTTCACAAGACATAATTTGCAAGAATAGTGCCTTTCATACAGGCACTCTGTGAAACAGTGTAAGCAAAGACTAATATTGACTCCCTTAAAACAGCAAGTACAGCAGTAAGTAGAAGGGAAATCTTAAAGATCCTGATTGTCATTAACTCAAACAACTGTTCAAAACCAGGCAGTCATGCAGATTGACTAACTCTTTTATGTGGTCAGAGTTCACTCATCCTAGCTAAATGCAGCAAACAATGGGGAAAATAATGCCAAAATTCAATTTACAGGGTCCCAGGAGCAGTCATGTTGAGAGCACACACTAAACATTTGTAGCTGTATTACTTTTGGCAGCTGACCCAAGACATTAGGAAAAGAAAGGTCCAAATAGTCCAATAACCTTAGTAAATTATTTGTGGTAACAGTATCCTTCGAAATTGAAATATCCTCTTGACAGGAAACAGGTAGATATCTATGTCCAGGGATACTAAATTTGAGTGGTAATGGGTTTAACTTTCACAAAATGAATACAGCAATTTATTTGTACCCTCCAGCTGAGAACAAAATGTCATACCCCTTTCCCCCAAGAGAGCAGTCAGAGTGTAATTAGACCTGTCACGAAGTACTATAATGCCATCCTCACTGCCAGTCTGAGTTCTCAGACTTCAGCACATTAACACAATCACTGCAGATCACATTTTACACAAAGTCATTATGATCGATAGTGTGACTTACTAATGCAAGACCTAGTGAGAACTGTTCCTGTGCATGCATACCCAGTACCTTTAGTTCAAGATTGGTTTTCTGTATATTCATACATATTTCATTACATCCCTTATTTCTTTATTAGTATTATTATTGTTTCATTAAAGCTGTTTTAGTTTTCTTTTCCAGTCCATAAATCTCTCTGCCTTATTCCCTTTTCCCTTTCCTTTTGGGGAGGGAGAGGGGTTATTACAGAGCACCTCCCATTATTTGGTGGCCAGCCTGGCCCTAGCTCTCAACAGGTGCATACTTCATCTGAGATGAGACAGAAAGCTAGAAAAATATTTCAGGTAACTAAAACCCAGAAATTTACATATCAGCCCTTGGAGAATTCATCTGTAAATCGCAAAGATTAACCAGTTTAGGCAAACAATGTTGTTTCTCTATGTGGAACAAGGTGTTTGAACGCTTAATGAAAATAACACTAGCACGGACAGATGCTCTGCCTGTGCCTGGGATGTAGACAAGGTCAGTAAATCCTGACTGGGATAAAGGGGCCAGAGACAACACAGTGACAACTTATCCGCTCTAGTGCTGAATGGCTAAACCGCATTAAAGGCTTGCAGGGCTATTATGGACTGGAAAACAACACCTTCAAACGAATCATCATTCTGGAGGCACTGTACGAAGGCAACATCCCTTCTAGACTGACAACTATCAAGAGCTGATTGAAAAGATGAAAGGCATCATTAAATGATATGTTTTGTACTTGTACATTCACTACCATACAGGAAAAAAATCTTGATGCAAATAACTGCATTAGAAGCTTGGAAAGATTCAGAAAAACTTGTTGATTTAGATACTGCATAGTTGAAGACTGAAGGCCAAAAGAAAGATTGCAATTAAGGGCATCAAAGAAAGGAATGAGAGAATGAACGAGTACTGAAGACACCATGGTTTATCAGACTCCATGAAGTTCCTCTGTATCATGGTGGTAGCCTGAGTCTCTTCCCTCTGCTTACATACCCCACACTTCCCTCTCTCACAGTGACCTTCTTCCCTAGAAAGGAGAAATTCTCTGCCCAACAGTCTCTGATTCCTCCCAGAATCTCATCTGTTTTTTCAAACTTATCTTGAAACGTGTGGGCCACGTGCACTTTCACAAACTTTCCACTGGTGGAAAACCCAAAACAAGTGGAGTGGAGATCCAGCACCACAGTTTGCTAACTTTGCCTATGTCCTTGTTTTTCCTTCAGATTTGTTTCTGCTTTAGCATGCTCTGTAAGCTTGAATGATTCACTTGTCACAGTGGTGGGATGTTGTGCAACCCATAAATACAGGGACCACCGCCCACTGTCCTCAAATTCAAGTAAGAGAATATTTGACTTTTTGTAAAATAATTCACAGAATCACAGAATCACAGAATGTTAAAGGTTGGAAGGGACCTTAAAGATCATAATTCCACCGATAAATTTTTGTTATAAAAAAAATTGAACCAATTTCCATTGGTTTTAGCACAAAATAGCAATTTTGTTTAAGAGACAGCTGAGAGGACTTTAAAAACTGCTCTAAACTCAGAGAACCTGGAGCACTACCTTCTACAAGCAATTTCATTTTATACCTGTGAAATGAGGAGCTGTTCCTCTGCATTGAATAGATTTAAGCTGGTGCACAACAGGAGTACGTGAGAGGGAAAGAAGGTCCTGTGTTCTTTTAACAGGATCTGAGCTTGTTGATACAGGATAAAAGAAGGCTTTTGCAAAACAATTTCCAAAGTCATGTTTTCACCAGCTGCTGCAGCAGCATTCAGGAAGCATAAGATGAATTCTAATAAAACTTGGCCAGAAGGTCTCCAGCATTTGCTGCTCTGATTTATGTAATTTCTAATACATTCTGCATAATGCAAGCCAAGATGGGAAATGGGGGGAGAGGTGGGGAAGAGATATACAAACAGCTCCTTCATTACTACTTTAATTTTTTCCCTCCCTGTGCAAAAGTAAAGGCAATTTTCCACTACTTCTTCTCTTTTTATTAAATTTAAAACCTGAGATACTATGGAAAAGTCTGGTTAGCAACATGGCAATACAGTCTGGCAATATAAACAACATGGAAATATCATAAGCTGCTCTAGGAGCAGCCCATCTAACTTGGAGAATTGCAGGCAAATTTTGGCTAACCGTTAAAAGAGGCAGTCACCTTACTTTGCCAGGACAGAAGTTCTTAAGCCATAAAAGATCTTTTCATAGGAAAGAAGTCAAATGAAGTAAGTTATACATCAGGACAAAAATAAGTTTCCTGTTGAACTATTCCCTGTATAAAAGAATTCCAGCCATGAGGAAGCTGTCAGAAATCCTGGAATTCTTAACAGCTTTCCATTTCTGGAAATGGAAAAATGGACAATCAGTTTTCACTGCTGATAGGTGATAGGCTTCCATAGTTCCAGAGTTATAAAATATTAACACAATCAGAGGACAGATTATTCTCCTAGGCCATCCTTCCTGTGGTAAAATGCCTTTTGTGTTACCATCTCTGTTTTATAGACTTTCACTAGTTGTAGATTTGAACTGGATCTTGAATTATTGACAGCTTTTCTTGGTCAACATTGTCTCATCCTAAGAAAACAGTAACTAACAATAACTACTATGTCTATGCATGGGATGGATTCTGTTAACTGTGGGAAAACGACACATTCCTGGTGAAAACTTTGAAGAGTCTCACTTTCTGCAAAGAGATACACATACTTGACATCAAAGTGGACCTATTAATAGTGGGTCCATTACAGGGTCCTCTAAGCAATAGTCGAATGATATTGTAACTATCATGTCCTCTTTTTGTGTTTCTTTTTTTTCATTGACAAGATTTTTTTTTAAATGTGGGAATGGGAAGAGAAAAAAAATAGAAACACAAGAAATTGCATATAAGTATATGAATCACTTTTTACCATGACACTTCCATTGGAGATCTATATTACTATTGCATGTAGCTACTTGTGCTCTAATGCTAGAAGTATACACAACACTTGATAGTTACTATGCTCTTCATCATTCACATGTCTATAGATCTCCAAGATATTTTTTAAATATTAATCAACCATTAAGAAATATTTGATGAGGCATAATGAACAATCAACTTCAGAAATTCTTTGAATGTATCTCATGAAGCAAATATGGAAATGGATATTGAATTTAAGAAAAACTATATATTTCGATAAGACATTTAGCTAGCACACAAACTGTCACTTTACCTCTTTTTAGAAATGGGGGACACAAAGTTTAGAACCTGTAAAATACATTAATACTATGAGTTCTTCTTCAATTACAAACCACTACTTTTAATGCAGGTACTGCCCAAAAGTCAACACATTAGAGGTCACACTAGGTAATCATGTGTCTTTCTAGGCTTGAAATTTATTTTCAAAGATACATAAGGAATGTAAATACCTATCTTCCCTTTGAAATTTGCTACCCTACCTTATTTGCCTTCAATATTTAGAAGCTTTTCAAAAGACTGAGTGTATTTCTTGAAGACCTGCCAACCCACTAGCACTGTGAATGTTTCATTCACAAGGGACACCAGTATCTGGAGATTGCTCCCTTCACCTTATTTCAGTACTAGCAATCTTATTCTTTCTGCCAACTTGTACAAGGCTGCAGTATGTCAAACTACGCAGTCATGAACCAGTTGTTTCAACATTTGAGTAAAGACTAGTAAGAATTATGGAAATACCAGTGACATTTCACACATAAAATTTGCCTGAAATATTTTCTCTTGTAGCCAAAATTTTATTAAAAGGCGATTTACTTAGTTAAAAGTTTCTGGTTCTGTCTTTGGCCAGCTCTGCCTGGATATGGCACAAGGCTTAAATTTTGCAAACCTGGATGCTATGGTCTTTTGCTCATCCTTCTTTCCTAAAAACTTTAGAGAAACTGAAGATATTTCCAGATTACACAATTTATAATGAGAATAAATACGGAAAGAGTGAATTTCAGATATTTATCACCAGCTATCTGGAACAATCTGAATACTAGATCCCTTCTGGAAGAAAAAATGAGGCCTTCATAGTTTGCAGACTAAGAATTTGTAATAATGAAATATGGAATTCAACTCTCATAAGCTTTAGAACTGTTTCTAAACACCAGGTTTTACCACAATCAGTTTAATTAAATCAGCAAGCAATGTTAGGTTTTAGAGGAGAAAAAATATTCTTTTAATTAAAACTGTTGCAGTATTTTCTGGGCTTTCTTTCCTGAATCTGAAACTCACGTACTTCTGACAAACCATTAACCTGTGAGGCTTTTCTTTTGGGAAACTATACATGCATAAGCACAATAGAACAGAAGCCAAAGCAGTCAAGGTAGGGCACCTGGCACCAAGTATATGAGTCAGAGCACCCAGAGCATCACCTAACACTGCATCCAATTTCAGCCAGAATAGTTAGCAAATGACCCACTGCAGAGACAATTGAACACACAGATGCGGCAGCAGCACATATGAGAAATTCACAGTTATTGGTGACTGGTGACTATCCATTGCCACTGGTAATATGACAGCCAATCCAACACAGAAAGTAAGACATGGTGAACAGAACAACCCTGCGAGAAGTAGCAAAATGTCACATCCAGAGCCCCTGGAAGGGCAGGATCCTTGGATGCAGGACAAAGCGTAGCTGTGTCAGACAGGAAAAATCTCAGAAATCAGTATAGAGCTGCTATGCCTATCTTGAGTGGTAAAAACTTACAGCCTACATTTTGTTGAATAGTGTGGTTCCATCCTGACAGCCAACCCACCTAATTCTCCCATGACATCTGCCTTTACCAAACATTACCAATGGTTTTTTACTTAAACACTGGAGAGTTGGCTGGATTGTTTCTACCCAGGTGAAGCCACACTAACTGCTCTTTCATTTTCTCTTAACAGCCAGATTGACTGGCTTTCTGAAATGGATGAGATCATGTTAAAAAGGTCATAGAGTTCTGTGTCTTTTCTTACTTCTATGTGCATTTGTCAAACTTTTGAAATTGCTGTCATAGCCCACTGACATGAATTTTAATTGCTCCATTTTCTTTTTCCATGATCTATATCGTTTCTTGCCATATGGTCATTTCTGGGCAGAAAAAAATGCAATGAAACCAAGGGTGCAAGATGAAGCATTCAGAAGTGGAGAAACACTGGAATTGTTGCCTGTAGCAGACCAGTCCAGCCTTGTTTTCAATGTGGTGTATGGTGCAGTTGGTTCAAAGTCAACAATCAAACACCAAATTTTCCAGAGGTAAAGACTCACTTGAGAGCCACAGCTTCAAAGAATTTTTATCCTTTACTTTTGCTTGTTTGTTTTGGAACTGTTAGCATGTTTTGCTGTAAACAAGTCATTAAAAGCAGCTCACTGTTACAGATGCAGATTAGCAATCAGCATGTGGGAATAAGCGGCAGCAGCGTGCAACATTTCATCTGTGCCTTCTTGGGCTCAGTCTGTAGTTTGTCTCCATTAGTTGACAACTGGGTCTGGGCAAGCCCAAGTGACCTTAGGCCAGTTAATCGCTTCTTATGTGTCTGCCCATACAGAACATCTGAAAGGAACTGAGCTTCAAGCACACAGGGCAATACAAAGGTTTGACATTAAGTTATATCAGGCCATGGTGCAATGGATCACACTGACTGAATCTGGTGTTTCACTTCTCACCTAAGAAAAACACCTCCCCTCCTTACATTCTTCAAAAGGAAGTTTTTTTGCCAATGGTGGTTATTCTGCAATATTTGAATGCACTGAAAGTAAAAAATTCATAAATGTATCTGATGTTTCGTGCTTGTTAAATTTGCTCAACATTTACAACGGTAAAGGTTAATTCATCGCTACAAGGCGAAAACTGTCTTTGTTTCTCTGATCAGCATAGCTTATTTTCCATTAAAGACACCACAAAACATCTGCAAGAGCTGCTGAACTCTACATTTTTCATCAATATTTACATAGGCTTTTCAATGGGAAAAAGGATTCTTTCTGCATCATGCAGTATCAGTTCCAGTCTTTTCTCTACTTTTGCCATGTCTGTCACAGAAAACATGCATTCACAATTTAACTGAAGTTTACTGCCAGGGAAATTAATTCTAGGAACAGAACGAAATATTTTCCTGGACTGAAAGGCAATGTGCAACAAATAAAAGCTTATTTAGGCAACAGGTCTGCCTGCTTTTGATTTTTCTTCCAAAATAAATGCTATTGAAAGACTGTCAAATCAAAGCACATCACTGAACAATGTCCAGGACTTGCAGAGGACTTGCAGACCAGCAGCCAACTAGACCTGCCAACCCACAAAACTGCTTGACATGCAATGCCCGGTTTCTCACTGTGAACTCTCCAGTTCAAAATCTTTAGCACAGTATCTCCACATTCATCCAGTAGTAAGCAGTAGAAATATTTGTCACTAAAATCAGCTTGCTGCCATCTTCTGGTGAAAAGTTCAGACATTACAGAACCACAAATGCAAACAGTTCTTGCTTTGTTCCCTTTGTTTTGGATTTTTATCTCACAACAAGCCAACGTGGTATTACTTGTACAGTAAGTAAATAAGTAAGAGAAGCAAGCAGGTTAGTGATTTCACAGGGGACAAGGACCCTTTTCACAGATGCCTTTTCACTTATCCTTTACCATACCTCAAATAATATGAATAGTGACTGTCAGAGGAACAAAGTGGCTTCAGCATTAAGCAGTGGCTTCAGCATTAAGCAGTAGCTATTATTTCACTTGGACAAATACATCAATCCACCAATGATAAAATATACTTCAGAAGCCACCTATTTGTGTACACTGTAAATAGGAGGAACAAACCACAAGTTGGAAAAGGCTGAATTTGATCCTAAACAGGCAAAAAATAGTTATGTTAACCAAATCAAAACTTCAGGAGTGTAAATGGATGTCATGCCACTCCTCCTGCAGTTGGTTTTGACTCTTTGTTCTTTTTACTATGCATGTGCAACTGAGAAATTTTCCTCACAGATTCACACATCCTGGGACATGAGAAACCACATGATAATTCCAAAGAGATACACAGGATTCACACGTCCAAGCCACTTCCTCCGACATTTGCAATGAGGGGCATCAAAATTTTTCACCACAACGTATCCAAACTAATGGCGAGAATAAGCAATACAGATAAGAAAATTATCTTATGTGCACTGTGGTGTTTGTTTTGATGCTTAAAATATCCAGCAGAAAAGTGACAGTGATTTGCAGTCCTTTAGGACATTTAATCATAACTAGCTCTTGATAAACTGAGGCTGCCTCAAGTGAAAAATTATTACTGAGAGAGCCATTTTTTCAAATATTTAGATGAATGCTCTCATGGTAAGATTACTCAGAACACAATATTGCCATATTTCAATTGAGCATCAAACCTTGCAAGGGGTACAACACACAGGTCTGCAGATCACTCCAGCAGACCAAGCAACAAAAAGTCAGATGCAAAAATTGCCAAATGCTTTACAAGGGTGAAAAATAAGAAACCCAAATCAGAACTCATATGCAGAACAGCCTTTCCTTTCCTTAGGCAACAGGAAATACAAACCTCCTTGTGCCCTCAAAAACTAAGTTTCATCATAGCCTGAAGAGCAGAGACTCTAGGAGAGAAACTGAAAATGGATTAAAGGTTGCAAGTTCCCAGCTGGCTTCGGAAACACAGTATCTATACCAAAACCAAAACAGTATCTTCAAAACCCTGCTAACAGCAATCATCTCTTCCATCCTAATATTGACTCAAGTTAGGTAGAAAGAGGCAGTCATTTCTGACAGCTGTTTCCATCAGAACCATAGAATCATTGAATTATAGAACAGTTTCTGTTAAAAGCCACCTTCAAGATCATTGAATCCAACCTTTGTGCCAGCCCTATCAACATCACTAAAACATATCCTTCAACGCAACATTGACTCATCTCTTAAACACCTCCAGGGATGGTGACTCAACCACCTCCCTGGGCAGCCTGTTCCAATGCCTGACAACGCTCTCAGTAAACAAATTCTTCCCAATAACCAACCATTTGCATCTTTCTTCAAGATCAACAGCTTTGATTTGTAAGAACCAGCTATTCCTGCTCCCTAGGCATTTAATTGTGTCGAAGACTGAGGGCATGACGTCTGAATTTCAGTCTCAGGCCCTCGTCTTTACTGGTATGGCCAGCTTTCAGTAATCTCAGGTCCCTGAGATCAGTGAGAAAGTCTTGGACAAGGAAGATTTGCCCTTGGAGGAGGAGGAGCAGGTTAGGAAACATTTAAACAAGTGACATACTTAGGTCCATTGAGTACCCACCAGCACTGAGGGAGTTGGCTCATGGCATTTTGAGGCCACTCTTTTTATTATTGGCAGGTAGTAGCAATCAGGTGTTCCTTGTGGCTGGGAGAAACCAAATGTCATTTCTGTCTTCAGGAAAGGGAAGGAGAAGGATCTGGGGAACTACAGAATGGTCAGCCTCAATCCGTGGAAGATGAGGGGTAATAATCCTGGAAAACCAGTGCCAGACACTGGCCATCAAAGGGCTGAAGAAGATCATTTGGAGCGGTCAGCATGGATTTACGAAGGCAAAATCATGGTTAAACCAAACTGAAAGCCTTCTGCAATTAGCTCAGTCAGTTGAGCGTGATAACACCAAGGTCCCGGGTTCGATTCCCGTTCGGTCCCCATGTGTTGCCTGATCTAAATGAGAGGCATCCCTGCCCATGACAGGGAGGTTGGATTAGATGATCTCTAAGGTCCTGTCCCTAGGCCATTCTATGATTCTACGATTCTATGAATTAGAAGATTGCCTCAGTAGATGAAAGAAAGGCAGTAGGTGTTGTTTATCTTGACTGTGGTAAGGCTTTTGCCACTGTCTCCCACAACATCAATGTCAACAAACTGATAGAACTCTGGGCTAGGCAAGTGGATGAGGTGAACTAAATTAAGCCCAAGTTGCTAGACTCAGAGAGTTGTGATTAGTGGCACAAAGTCCAGGCAGAAACCAGTAACCAGCTGTCTGCCCTGGGATTGAATAATGAGCTAAATACTATTAAATTTCTTTATGAATGACCTGGATAATGGGACACATGGCACAATCAGCAGGTTTGTATATGATACAAAACTGAGGAAAGTGGTTGATATACCCACTGTTTTGCCATTCAGAGGGACCTCAACAGAGAGAAGAAAAGCATGAACATGCTTGTCAAAAAATTCAACAAAGGGAAATGCAAACTCCTGCATTTGAACAGCATGATGTCCAACCAGCTGGAGAGCAGCTTGTCAGAAAAGGCTATGGTGGCCCTAGCAGACAAGGTGGACAAAAGCCAGCAACATGCCCTTATGGCAAAGGTTGGTGGCGCTCTGGATTGCATTGAATTGAGCACTGCCAGCCAATCAAGGGAAGTGATCCCTCTTCTACTCAACACTGAGGAAGAGGCACCTGAATGCCATATGCTTAGTTTCCCCCCCGCTCCCAGTATGAGATGTGGACATACTGGAGCAAGGAGCCACAAGGATGTTTACAGATTGTAACATCTCTGCACACAAGGACAGACTGAGAAAGCTTAGAAAAGAGAAGGCTCAGAGGTCTCATCAATATGTATAAATAGCTGGTGGGGCTAGGCATAAAGTAGAGGGACTCAGGCTCTTCTCAGTAGTGCCCAGTGACAGGGCAGGTATGCCATTCACAGAAGCAAGTAGGAAGTAAACCAAAACAACCCACCCAACAAAAATATAGATGATATCCATGCCCCATCCTCCACAGAGACTTCTACTTAGTGATTCCTTTTACTCTAATTGTGTTAATACAATAACTCAAGTTAAGTAAGACTTGGAAGCTATATGCGCTTTTGGTGGGTTTATGCCTTTTTCAAGTGAATTGTGCACTCTACTGAAGACAAGGATCCTGAGCACTGCAGGTCTGAGTTTTTTAGCAGTGCTTAGTGTCTACATCTCCCATTGTTTTACGTGGATTGGCAGCTACCTTTTACTGGCTTATCTCTGCCTGATTTTTCATTCTTCAAGACCAGACAAGTAATACCATACCCTTTCCAACACCACGAAGAATCAACTACACAACTTAGTCTTTAAGCTGAGGGAAGATATTTGATAAAAGGATGAGACCCATACTGTATGGGGCTAGTGAGTATTAAGTACGTGAAGAGATCTTTTTTTCCTGCCTTTAAAGTCTCTCATTTGGCTACTTAATGTCAAGAAAACTTTAAACATTCACTGTGTTCAAGAATATCACAGGAATCTAGAAAATAATTCTAAGCCTTGCTGTTGATTTTCTGCTCACTCCTTACAATCATTTCAGTGTTACATAGACTGAATATCGGGGTCAGTGACATATAGATGATGAAGATATATCAACTTACACCAGTACTGTATCGACCTAATGCCGTGATGCTGTGTAATAACCTAATGCTGTGGACTCTTCCTGCATCTCGGAGATGAGATCAGAACTCTACCTTTTCCTAGCTGAAAGTATTTTATTAAAAAACAAATAAACCAACAAACAAAAACCAGAAAACACCAAATTTCCTATAAATATAGCACAGAAAAAGAAGAGAACAGAAAAAAGAAGGATCAGAAAATTGTCTTGAAAAAAGGACCTCTGTTCTTGCAATGCTAAAAGACTGTAATGTCTATAACACAGGTTTAATTCTATTGCATTTTACTCATGCATTGTAACAATCAATTCAATTGGTAATGGGCAATTATAATAGTGAAAGTAATAGGTAGGAAATTGTCAGTTCCTATCAGGAGGGCTGACAGAGCTGAAACCAAATAATTTAGTCTCCAGCATGCACTTTGCATTTATATATTTATTTTTAGAGTTAGTTTGGTTCTTCTGTAGGAATAAACTTGCAACAAATCCTACTCTGGCCTTTACTAAAGCTCTTTCTAGACATGCATTTGCCGGTTCACTAACAAACTATTTCTAATACAGCAAACATGATGAAGACTTAAACATCTTTACTATCTGCTAAAAGCTATTCCACTCATTTTTTCAATTGATTTAAACTTGAAGCCAGAATTAAATAAAAACTAAAAAAAGAAACAGAGCTCCATGGAAAGAATTTTACTCAGTTCTTGCTCAGTTTTTTCCTTATCTGTGCTATGGTTGGTCTGCATAAAAACTGTGACTCTGCACTGAAAATGCGATCACAAATTGCTGAAAAGTGATTTTGCAGCACACATCTTAACATTTCCTTTCATTCCCACAAGATACCTTACTTGCCATCTCCTGACTTGCAACAGGTGCCAGCTGAATTCTGTTCTCCATTTCTCTTCATACATATATATTGTCTACTGCAGCTACAGCATACATACCATCATGTTTTTTGATTAAAAACATCCATCTTTCACATCTCTAGTGTCCTTAGGCTTCTTGGCTAGATTTTCGGCTTTTAGTCTTGAAAGCCTCTTGGGACAGGACTGTTTCTACTTGTATTTGTGATTTCTCAATTACTTCTCAAAAAAAAAATACTGGGTAAATAAACTCTTTAAGCAACTAAAGATTTCCAGACACAAACACAAGTGAAATTATTGTTAGCCCTGGCTCCTGCAGCACTTCATAATCATGAAAGAGCTTCTTGCAGCTTTCCCTGACTGTAAACTACTAAAATGCATGCAGCTGGAAGAGATAGTCAAGCTGCCACAAAGTACATAAACAACTAAGGATTAGATCCACCTCCTGGGATGCCTCTGGCTATGTGTAAATATATCAGAAACCACAGAAACTTCACATGATATATGATTCAGAATTGTTGAAATGCCCAGAATAGGGACAGAAAGATACTCAAACTCCGCAGTTGTGCTTTATGCCAATTAAACACACAGTTCCTCTTCTATAAGCCCACACACAACCACATGAGACACACATAGACTGGAGCATAGGCACATATTATCAAGTAGAATGGTCTAAAAAGTATTCTCATATGAAAGAGCTACCTTAAAATGCCAACACTCTTAACAAGTTAGTCCAGCTGAAGCAGTCAGGCATTGCAGATGGTAAGACAGAGCTGTAACACAACGTTCTGACATAGCTACCAGTAATTTCTGCCATTTTTTTCCAAATAATGCAACACAAGACTGAACCAGAACTATGAAGCCATGAATGTAATTCAGGCTTACTACAGGATGCCATGGCTAAACTCAAACTGTAGCACTCATTTTAAGCCCCTACTTATCCCATTTTCTCCCATTCTCCATCAAAAAAAATAAAAAAAAAAGTTTTGTGAGCAGCTACCAAGTATCTTAGATCATGTAACAGTTCAGCTCTGAGAAACTTCTCTGTAGTATACTGAAGATGCACTCTTCTACATGCAAACCAACAAAAGCTCTAAGTTACTTCAGCAAAAGCATACAATCACTTCAACATTATATCCCAAATACAGTACAAAAATCTGCTTTCTTCTGGCCAGTTGCCTCCATGAAACTGTGGAAGACTGCACATCCCTTGCGCAAGGCTTCACAAGAATCTCAGCTGCATGCTTATGGAATTACTAAATGTTACTTACTTGTGCATAAACTGGTTTTACAGCAGATGCAGGAGCAAGAAAAGTAATCTTTGCCTGCACTTGCTCTTAATTTAGAAATTTTGGTCAGTACATCTGCACAAACTGTGGGAAGGGAAATAAGAAAACATAGCTACTAACTCACCAGTTCTCTCTAACACCTTTCTTGCTGCACAGTTCCTGCTACAAAAAGCCAGTTTGTATGGCTGCCCTAATACACTGGAATCCTTACGCTCATGCCTCCATCATCTCACACACACATACCGTCTATGAGCGAAACAAACTTGGTTCAAATTTACCTCATAAGGAATGATGATGCATGTATTTCTATATATCTCCATGTGTGCATATATGCAGACACATCCATAAATGTCACTTAACAATTGGCAGGTGTGTCTAAAAACCCGTACTGAGACCTACTGAGAACTGAACATCCTGCAATCATTAGAAAATCTATAGCTTTCACATGGAACCCATACACCAGGGGTCTGGTCACTGTTGCTTGTAGTGTATTAGTTAGAACAGCTAGGTCAAAAATCTTTACCTAACATCTCAAAGCTGTGACAGAACAGGTCGTCTTAAACTACCAAATATTCTCCTCTGGAAAGTGAGATGTACTGAAGGACTGTGTACTTCAGCTGATACCTCATTGCACCTAACTTCAGAAGCTCAAATTCCTTGTTCTTAGGAAGTTAAATAGAAGAATCTTCTGACTAGGAAGTTAATGAGAAAAATGATTTCACAAACTTAATGGGCAAATACTTATGAATGGTATTTCATGGTAAGTATCTTAGACACTTAAGACCACACATTAAGAACACTCTATTCCTCTCCAGCAAATACCTAGTTTCAAAGTCACAGAAATACATACACAATTTGTAGGTGCTGATAATACCCTGCTGTTCTTGCGACTCCCTCTCACTAATCAGTAAATCATTGCTCCACAAGAAGATTTTAATCTGAAATTCAACATAATTATGATGGTCTTCTAACATAAGCCTAATAAAAATTTTCTAAGTATCCGCCACAAAGCATCGGACAGGTAAGCTACTACTAAGACAAAAACCATAGCGTTGCACTTACTTGCAAACAGTAAGGATCCCCAAGGTACACAGGCATATAATTTCTGTTTTTACATATATCACTTGGAGGCTAAGGCTAGGTCTTCACAGGAAACTCTAAATTTCTAGCTGTCACTTCTTAATCCAGAACTGTCAACGTAGCGACAACTCAAAATCCAGTTTTTCTGAAGACAAGCCATGATCAAGACATTATCAACATTCTTACATTTTGCTAACCTACCACCTCATGTAGCATCTGAAAGATTACTGCACATCACAAAACCAGACCTACACTTCAGTACAGCACTTGGTTAGAAACAGAGGATCCTTCTCACTCCACCTCTCAGCACTACATATTTAGATCCTTGATAGCATAGTCCTCCAACACAATAACCAAATCAATGTTACTTCTGGCAAATGTACCAGAGAAAGTAAAGTACGAACACTGATTAAAAAGGAGTGATATATACAAGATGAGGAAGAGAGGGAGTAGATGCACTTGCACCTTCCAGATATGAGTTTGATAAAAGTTCTCAAAAACACAGTTTATCGTCTGCTTGGTATCAACACTTCTATTGTGGGCTGGGTTTATTTTAGAGTACAGGTACTTGTTACTCATGATGAATTACAGCAGCCTGACATAAATTCTGGGTAGGAATTTTGCACTTAAAAACTCTTTGTAATTATTTAGTAGCTTTAAAACAAATTAAGGCATGTAATTCAAATGAATCCATTTTCTTTTTTGCTAATAATGATTCTGTTCTTAACCAGCAAACACAAGAGAATGGATGTTATGCCAAAGGGAATAAAGCTAATTATTGCTTCCAAGAGAAGAGTTTGCATACAATCACGACTGACAGTAACAAAGCCACTAATGTATTTTTGGTTGTCTCTTTCATTTGTAAAGGTCTACCCCTGTATGTTTTCCAGGATTTGCATGTTTACAAAGGAACTATCACTTAATTACATTAAAATACAGACATCAAAGCCTGTAACCCCCATTCAAAAACGTGGCCAAAAAGCAGAACGCTCTCCTCTTAAAGATGTAATCCACATAAAAGATGTAATCCACAGCCTCCCTGCCATTTGTTTATTTCTGTGAGAAAAAGAATCATGAGGTAGAATAGGCAGAATGGGGGAAAGTATTTAGCGTTTAAAAGCTTTAAAAGCACTTTAAGATACTTCTATTTGTAATTTTTCATATGCAACTGACTTAGAGGACTGAAAAACAGTGCAGCCCTAGAGAGAGCATCTTGCTAGCCACATAACCACTACATCACACTCCTTCGCCCAGCCTCTTTTACATACCCACAGGAGCAGAGCTGACAAATGCACTTCTTCAATGATGGAGCTACATGCAAAGGTACAGGCGATCCAGAAGACATGTTTGCTTAGAAAAAACAGTTTCAGTTCAGGCCTTTCCCAGTAGGTGCTCTATAGCAGAACAGGATAAGAAAAATCAAAAAAAAAATCCCACTCTTCAGCAGCAGTCCATAGAGACAATTCCGTCAGAAGATCTAGGAGGAACCTTCAGAAGCTGGGATAGAACACATAACACTGATACAGATTGCATGATACATCCCAGCTGACTGGCTCCTTCCCTGGGACAACATGCCCAGGTTGCTTCCCTGGTGTCCCAAGCAAGAGCTCTTCCGTCCTGCCTCCAAGCCTCCTCTGACCAGAGCATGTAAGACTTGACAGTAACCTGGGGAACCTTTGTGAAGTCACCAGCACCAAGCTGTAAAGGCCGGGTCTGCAAGGAATATGGGCCTGTTTCAGAGAGCTGATAGCTAAGGCCAGACATTTCAATTTTCCAGCTGTTTCAACGTGATTAGATCAACATGTAAATGGACTATTAAGCACTTCCCACTTAGCTGCTAACACGTTAGCAGTCACATTATAGCTTCCACAACCAGCCACAGAAATCTCTTCTCATAAAGCCTGTCAAATTCTACTTTATAAAAAGATGTGAAATACAAGTGAAGATTCTTCTTAAAACCTACTTGCAATGTTTTGGAAGAAATTAGGAGAAAGATATATCAGAGGAGACAAACAACTTAGCAACGATTCAAATCTCAATAAACACAGCAGGTTAGGGGTCAGTACTTTTACAATAAGTTTATCTACTGGATCCTCCAACTTTTACATTCCCACCCCGCCAAAAGATGTATTACCACAGATTCACAGACTGTTAGGCATTGGAAGGGACCTCTGGAGATCACAGAGTCATAGAATCACAGAATGTTAGGGGTTGGAAGGGACCTTGAAAGATCATCTAGTCCAACCCCTCCACCAGAGCAGGACCACAGAATCTAGGGCAGGCCACGCAGGAAAGCATCCAGACAGGTCTTGAAAGTCTCCAGAGGAGACTCCACAACCTCTCTGGGCAGCCTGTTCCAGTGCTCTGTAACCCTTACAGTAAAGAAATTCTTCCTCATGTTGAGGTGGAACTTCCTGTGCTGCAGCTTGAATCTATTGCCACTTGTCCTATCACAGGGTACAAGTGAAAAGAGGTTGTCCCTTTCTTCTTGATGCCCAGCCCTCATGTATTTATACATTAATTAGGTCCCCTCTCAGTCTTCTCTCCGGATTAAAAAGCCCCAGGTCTCTCAGCCTTGCCTCATAAGCCAGGTGTTCCAGTGCCTTAATCATCCTCATAGCACTCTGTTGGACTCTCTCAAGTAACCCTCTGTCCCTCTTGAACTGGGGAGCCCAGAACAGGATGCAATACTCTAGGTGTCACTTCCCAAGCTTTCAGGATGTTGACTCACTCAGGTTCACTGATTCCCAGGCCAGGATTAAGGTGACACACACAGCCTCACTCGCCCCCACAGCTCCACAAGTGCAGGGCTGGGGCAGGGAGCTCAGTAAAGTGCTGAGCCACCCCTGCATAAACACAGACAGGTGCCAGGCAGGCAGCTCTGCCTTGTTTGGGTTCAGAGAAAACCCAGACTGCTTGAGGCATTTATTTAGTCCCTGACACTAGGTGAGGTCTCACTAGGGCAGAGTAGAGGGGGAGGAGAACCTCCCTCGATTTCCTGGACACATTCTTTTTAATGCACCCCAGGATACCATTGGCCTTCTTGGCCACAAGGGCACAGATATTTGCTTGGCCACAAGGGCACCCAGATGTTTGCTGGAAGGCCTACACAGCCAGCCATCCTCAGTCCAGGAGGTTCCTCCAGTGCATCAATGATAACTTCTTGATGCAAATGGTGGATGAGCTGACCAGGAGAGGAGCGCTGCTGGACCTTGTGCTCAACAACAAGGAAGGTCTGGCTGAAGCAGTGAAGGTTGAGGGCAATCTTGGCTGCAGTGACCATTAGATGGTAGAGTTCAGGATCTTGTGCGGTAGAAGCAGAACACCAAGCAGGATCACAACTCTGGACTTCAGCAGGGCCAACTTTGCCCTTTTCAAGCAATTGCTAGGGGAAACCCCATGGGACAGGGAACTGGAAGGTAAAGGGGCCCAAGAGAGCTGGTCAGTATTCAGGGACTACTTCTTCCAGGCTCAGGACCAGTGCATTCCAACAGGTAGGAAATCAAGAAAGAGATCCAGGAGACCTGCAAGGTTAACCAGAGATCTGCTGGGCAGACTCAGGTGGAAGAGGAGGGTATATAAATTGTGGAAGGAAGGGCTGGCCACTCGGGTGGAGTACAGGATGGCTGTCAGAGAATGTAGGGAGGCAATTAGAAAAGCTATGGCCTCCTTGGAACTAACCCTTGCGAGGGTGGTCAAGGACAACAGAAAGGGCTTCTTCAAATACATTGCTGACAAAACTAACACTAGAGGCAATGTAGGCCCTCTGGTGAATGAGGTGGGTGCTATGGAGACAGAGGACAGAAAGAAGGCAGAGTTGCTGAATGTCTTCTTTGCCTTTGTCTACACTGTTGGGAGACCATCCCCAGGAGCCTCAGTCCCCTGAGGCCCCAGAGGAAGTCATGACAAAGGAGGAGTTTGCCCTGGTTGAGGAGGACTGGGTTAGGGATCAGTTTGAACACTTGAACATCCATAAATCCATGGGCCCTGATGGGATGCACTTGTGGGTGGTGAGGGAGCTGGCGGGAGTCATTGTTTGGCCACTCTCCATCATCTTTGGTAAGTCATGGGGAACAGGTGAGGTGCCTGAAGACTGGAGGAAAGCGAATGTCACTCCAGTCTATAAGAAGGGCAGGAAGGAGGACCTGGGTAACTACAGACCGGTCAGCCACACCTCCATCCCCGGAAAGGTGATGGAACATCTTATCCTTGGTTGTCTCTAGACGTATCATAGAATCATAGAATGGCCTAGGCTGGAAGGGACCTTAGAGATCATTTTAATCCAACCTCCCTGTCATGGGCAGGGACACGTCTCAACTAGATCAGGCAACACTAGGACCGAACGGTAATCGAACCTGTGACCTTTGGCGTTCTATCAAGGATAAGGTTATTAGGAGCAGTCAGCATGGCTTTTCCAAGAGGAAGTCGTGTTTGACCAACCTGATAGCCTTTTATGAAGACATAACCAGGTGGATGGATGGTGGTCGTGCAGTGGATGTGGTCTATCTGGATATCAGTAAAGTATTTGACAGTCTCCCACAGCATCTTCAAAGGTAAACTGAGGAAGTGTGGTCTGGATGACCAAGTAGTGAGGTGGGTCACTAACTGGTTGAAGGGAAGAAGCCAGAGAGTTGTGGTCAATGGGGCAGAGTCTAGTTGGAGGCCTGTGTCTAGTGGGGTCCCTCAGGGGTCAGTGCTGGGGCCAGTGCTGTTCAATATATTCATCAATGACCTGGACAAGGGAATTAGAGAGCGCTGTCAGCAAGTTTGCTGATGACACAAAGCTGAGAGGAGTGGTTGACACACCAGAAGGCTGTGCTGCCATTCAGAGAGACCTGGACAGGCTGGAGGGCTGGGCAGGGAGAAATCTCATGCAGTTCAAAAAGGGCAAGTATAGAGTTTTGCACTTGGGAAAGAACAACCCCATGTGCCAGTACAGGTTGGGGACTGCCCTGCTGAAGAGCAGCGCAGGGGAAAGGGACCTGGGGGTTCTAGTAGACAGCAGGATGACCATGAGCCAGCAACGTGCCCTCGTGGCCAAGAAGGCCAATGGCATCCTGGGGTGTATCAGAAGGGGAGTAGCAAGTAGGTCAAGAGAGGTCCTCCTGCCCCTCTACTCTGCCCTGGTGAGGCCACATCTGGAATATTGTGTCCAGTTCTGGGCCCCTCAGTTCAAGAGAGACAGGGAACCGCTTGAGAGAGTCCAGCACAGAGCCACAAAGAGGATGCAGGGAGTGGAACATCTCCGTTATGAGGAAAGGCTGAAGGAGCTGGGTCTTTTTAGCTTGGAGGAGACTGAGGGGTGACCTCATTAATGTTTATAAATATGTCAAGGGGGAATGTCAGGAGGACGGAGCCAGGCTCTTTTCATCAGCGTCTACTGACAGGACAAGGGGCAATGGGTGCAAGCTGGAAGACAGGAGGTTCCATAAAAATATTAGAAAAAACTTTTTCACAGTGAGGGTGACAGAGCACCGGAATCAGCTACCCAGGGAGGTTGTGGAGTCTCCTCCTCTGGAGGGATTCAAAACCCACCGGGATGCGTTCCTGTGTGATCTACTGTAGGTGATCCTGCTCTGGCAGGGGGTTGGATTAGATGATCTTTTGAGGTCCCTTCCAACCCCTAACATTCTGTGATTCTGTGTGATTCTCTGATTGCTGTCCCATGGATAACATGTTGACCACAAGGACTGCCAGGTCCTTCTCCATGGAGCTGCTCTCTAGCAGATTGCCTCCTAACCTGTACTGGTGCATTTTATTACTCCTTCCCAAGTGCTGGACTCTGCACTTATTCTTGTTGAACCTCATTAGCTCTCTGCCCAGCTCTGTCCAATCTTACTGAATGGCCACACAGCCTTCAGGTGTATCATCAGCAAACTTGCCGAGAAGACACTTTGTCCCATCATCGAGGTTGTTGATAAAGATGTTGAACAGAACTGGACCCAGCACTGATCCCTCGGGGACTCCACTAGTTACAGGTGTCCAGCTGGACTCGGGACCATTGATCGCCACTTTTTGGGTTGCGTAGCCAGTTCTTAATCCATCTCACTGTCTGTTCTTCTATCCCACATTTCCTGAGTTTGCTCACAAGGATTTTGTGGGAGATATTCAAAGGACTTGCTAAGGTCAAGGCAGACTACATCCACTGGTCTTCCTGCATATACACATCCAGTCACAACATCATAGAACGCTATGAGATTAATCAAGTAAATCCATGCTGACTACTTCTGATAATCTTCTTCTCTTCCATGTGCTTAGAGATGACCTCCAGAATGAGCCGCTCCATCTTTTTTCTAGGGATGGAGGTGAGGCTGACCTGGATCTTCCTTCTTGCCCTTTTTGAAGACTGGAGTGACACTGGCTTTCCTCCAGTGCTCACGCACCTCTTCTGTTTGCCATGGTCTTTTGAAAATGATGGGGGAGTTGGTAGAACAACATCATTAGCCAGATTTCTGAACACTCTTGGGTACATCTCATCTGGGCTCACGGACTTGTGTATATTCAATTTGCATAACTGATCTCTAACCCTCCCTTCATTGACTAGTGAAGAGTCTTCCCTCCTCCAGGCTTTCTCTCCTGCACCCAGCATCTGGAGTTCACAAGGGCTGATCTTAGGAGTAAAGACTGAAGCAAAGAAGGTATTCAGCAACTCTGCCTTCTCTGCATCCTCGGTTATCAGGGCTGCCACCTCATTCAGCAGTGGGTCCATATTTTCCCTATTCTTCCTTTTACTACTGACATATTTGAAGAAGCCCTTCTTGCTCTTTTTTACTTTCTTTGCCAGTTTTAGATCTAAGAGGGCTTTGACCTTTCTTGTTGTCATCCTACATATCCTGACAACATCCCTATAGTTCTCCCAAGTGCCAAGTCCCTTCTTCTGCCTATTTTCAGGTCTCCCTGCTCTGCCTCAGCTTCTCCATCTCCGGGAAGCCCACTTCCATCTCAATTTGTCTCAGTAATTAAAAGAAACAGCTCCCACTGTGCTGTCCGCACTGTTCATGTGGTCTGAGGAAAGATGCTGCTATGGCTGATGTTACTTACATCACAATGTAATAGATATATATCAACTCTCTGAAAATGCCGCAAGTCATAAATATTAACATTCTAAGTGTAAAAATTTATTCAGTACTACGCTCTAAAAAATACACATCATTGGTACTGAAAGTAGAAATGATGGCATCATCCACCAGAAAAATAATCCAATAAACATGAAGCAAGAAAAATTTTGAGGTGGGATTTTTTTGACGGGGGAGGAATGAAGATTAATAGCATTACAGAGACACTACATATTCCACAATTTTTCACTTGATACTTCTGTTTTTTTCATCTTCTAGCATTACATCACCTATTCAGTATCTCTTCTTTTAAAAAAATACGCATATAAAGGAATTCACAGCCCAAATGATGGGCTTTATATAGAATGTTAAACATGTGTGACATTAGACTGGAAGAACCAGAGCAGGTAGCTGACACTCTTAAACAAGAAGACTCGAATACAGTCTCTGGAAAAAGTACACAGCAGTGCAACTCCTCGATCCAGCTGGTGCTTTGAGAAGATGCTGCACACACAAGTGAACCTAATTGTGATACTATGGTTACACCTCTGCTTTACAAATTCTATCCTGATGAAGGTTCCTTCACACCTGGCTTCTCATTCTGCTGCTCTTTATCTGGAAGAAAAAGTGTATTAGTTAGCATCCTAGAATATTTGATTAATTGACAGAACTACTACTACAAAAGCGTTTGGCATATATTAAAAAAACATATATGAAATGGTACTACCAATTTCGACAACTGTTCCTAATAAAATCATCTCCCATCAGTACAGCCACAATTTTAAGTGAAAGTTAAATTGCAGCAAGTCTTTGCACAAAGCATAAATCTCACTACTGCTTGAGAATAGCTTGGTACGTTAAAATTCCTAGCACTCCATTAAATACCAGCCGTTTTGGTGAAAGTCTTCTGTATAACTATGACTGGCTCACTTTTACTAATGCAGTTCAAAAACTGACCTCACATGTAACTAAATACTGCACTACTGGTTAAATAAAGTTGACACTTCTGTTGGAAATGGGGTGAGGGGGCAGGCAGGCTGGAACGTAAGACATCTCTTTATAAAAAGTATATATTAATGTAAGTATTATGGACTATGAACACCTGATTGAACTCACTAAAATTCCAACTATCTACAGCACATTTCTAAACAGCCAAATTTGTTCAGAGTTAACACACTATTCCAAACGAACTGTGAATTCTCAAAATTTAACTTCAGATCACCCCATTGCTGATGCACTTTAAGGCTTTTTTGTAATTGTTTTTTTCTTAAAATAGCTGCAGATTACTTCAGAGTGTCAGATAAACAACTCTCCTACTACTTGCAAGATTTGATACAACTAGATGAAACGTTTTATTTGCTTTTATGTCTCATCTTCCATAAGGAATAAGCACACAAATTAGATATCTGTCTCCCCACACTCAGACGGCAGGGTTCAGCTATTCAGCATACGTTATTTATGGTAGTATACTCAGTGTCCGAATGGACAAAATCTGACTGCTAAAGTACATGGACACTTACCCTTTAATCTACACATCAAGTCTAATGGGATGTCTTGTATCACTGATGCCATTTCCTCCAGACGTTGACAGTTTACCAGCAAAGATGGCAGTGAATATTTTTTTTCATTATGAGATGTCGGTGATGGTGTCTTGGTAAATTCTGCATCCAAGGAGAAGACTCCTACAGGACTACACAACTCATCCCTTTCTCCTTTTCCTGCTGCAAGACTTGGGTCTGACCTACAACTTACAGATACATCTTTACTATGTGTTTGATGCAGCTCCTCTTCAATTCCAGATACAGACTCTTTCAGCTCTTCATCTGTGGTGAACAGGGAGTGGAGATCTAGCTGTGATTTTTTAATATCCCCCTCATTTTTTGAACCATCTGGTACATGTATGTCCTCCAGTTCATCAAAATCAGACTCTGATTTTGTAGATATATTAGGATCTATGTTATCAAATTCCTCTGGAAGTGTCTCATCCAATATTCCCAAGCTGCCTGCTTCATGACTGAGAGAACTTAACAATGCAGGGACAGAGCACATGAAAGTAGACTGTGACACTTCCTGCATTACAAGTGCAGCATTCATTGAAGATTCTTTGAGCTGGGATACTTCGAGCTGTGATACCTCAGGTGAGTCCAGCTCTATGTCTGATGAGCCACCAGCTTGAATGGCTTTTCTCCATGAGCTTCTGATTTCAGTAACTAAATAGAATAAACCAAAGCAAAATTTTAGTACTTTCATAATCTTAATCGCGTTTTTCTTCTGTCCCTTCAATAACATAAGCAATCCAACAGGTAATATGTACAGCTGCTTTATATTGTTTATGTTTAGTTTTCTTCCTCAACACGAAGAGTATTCTACATGGGAAAAATAGTGAAATTCATAGTATTCATATCTTTATTAGGACTATGGTGTTGTGTTAGAGTGAGCCACGAGGATAACTTGCAGCTTCAATGAAATAATTACCTTTTTCTTCTTGTGTCACATGTACAATATCATTGTTCTAACTATCGAGTACTACAGAACCAGTTTTAGACTTACGCAGATTTTCTGGAGTTCGAGGAATTTGCTTCCGTGTCAAAAATGGGTCAAAGATAGCTAAGCTAATCAGATCTTCTAATGACAACCCTTTTCCTTCACCACTTTGAGGTGATTCAGACATCACTGTTCTTGCAACCTGCAGAATGTTAAGAGAGAGAAAATCCTGAGAAAACAAATATTAGAACTTCTTTATTTCTGTCAGTTATGTCTCAAAATAAATCCCATTCTCCAAATGATCTGAACAGTTTGGAATTTCCTGATTCTTCTTCTGAGTCAGAATCAGAATTCAATTACAAGTTCCCTCATCGTCTATGAATCCATATGCTCAGATAGAACACTAGTCAAGAACTGAATCAACAAGAAGACTAAGAGCTATATTTACATAAGTAAAACATTTTAGCAGGTGAAAAAATAACAGTACCATTTCACTGAAAGATGCAATTTACTTTCAAAATCAAGCTGTGGCACATTTAACACCAACTCTTGTGAAGGAATTCCTAGGTTAAATCTTAATAAAGTACCTAATATGACACAGTTAAATTCCTGCTCAAAATTCTCAAGCCCCTGTGTGGGACTAAGGCATCTTTGCCTAACTTTAGTTCTAACTGCAAGGCAACCATCTTGACTAAAACACTGCAAGAGCACTTGATCCTCAAAAATCTAACCTTTCTCACAGCATTTGATGTGGGGTAATTATATAAAATTACTTAATTACCTACACAGCATTGTTCACACATCAGAACATTGAGAAAGTTTCCAAGACAGCATGCAGCTGGTACATAAGGAGCTCTCCCCACAAAGGTTTCTAAGGTAACCTTAAGGGTTGGTAGCATTAAGCGAGCTTGATGTTTCTGACTCTAAGAGAAAATCCCACAGAGCACGGAACGCAGTGGAGATACCATGGTCAAGCTTTGTGAACACAAAGGAAGATGTCAAGGTGCCAGTTAACTGCATATTTACTATTCTGGGCCAACAGTCTGTCATCTTTTGACAGATGTCATCCTTTGGGTGAATTATACTCATTATAATCTCAAAGCACACCTCCATCCCAAAAAGCTACCCGTCTCTGAGGTGCGACCACACCTCACTGAGCTTGCACATTGAATTTTTCGAATCTATACCCTTAAACATGAAGCGAGGAAAATTTACATTAATCACAATAAAGACATGCATGACTAGAGTCACTCAAGCTCCACCTGAAAGGTATCAAATAATATATAAAGGCCAAAGAGAGGAGGGATGTTAGGGAAGATTCCACCATGATCAGGGGAAATACCACCATGGACCACCTCTGACTTCTGGGATCAGTCTACAGGCTGAGCCTCTTTCCCCCCACATGGACGCCTTTGGGTAAGATCCAAACACTTGGTCTCACCAAGAGCTGCCCCAGGATACTTAGGAAATCTTTACAGAGCTGCTGATAATCTAATACATCTGTAACTTTTGCAGGTGCTTTGCAGTCAGTCACTATCACCAGCAATCAAAACAAATTTGTGTACCCGTTGCTTCAATAAACTACATTTGATTCCAATCTGGCCGTGTGAGTCCCCGTTGACACTGACACACAGAGTTTGGCTGTGTGAGTATGTTGCCACTCTCGTGAATGATAGCCTTGTAATTCCAGGGGCACCACCATATCGAAGGCATATTGGCACGTCACATTAGTAACGCTGAATTGGGCATCACTGAGAACCTAAGCCTAGCTGCCCCCAACCCCTTTGGTATCTCAGGACAAACTGGAACACAAGGGGGCTTAGCTTCTGCCAAACTGATGTGCACTTTTTTTTTTTTTTTGCAACAGAAATTCTTGCCTCTTTTGAGGTGACAGAATTTGGTGCTTCCTTCCTGCAAGAGAAATTGTTGCCTCTTTTTCCCAACACCTTGTGTCCTGGTTTGAGCTAAACAGAACCAATTCTGTTCAATCATCTTACTTTTCAGCTAAGTGTCTCCTAAGAGGCTGCACTTTCTGAAGTTAACAGCATGTTTTTACAGACAGTGTCTGCTGCTAGCAGTGACACCACCTGATGTTTACAGTTACTGCCAGAGACTGGGATGCAGAAAGGCTCTTACTTGCTCCTGTAGTAACCAAGGTCACTGCTGGCTCTTGTGTGCCACACTGGGGGTGCTGGGAAGTAAAAAAGCATTGCAAGGAAGGCTGCACCTCCAGTGAGGAATGGAGAGGACAGGCAACCCAAACTTGAACAACCAGAGTATCGCATTCCATATACATCATATTCAGCAGAAATCTGAGGAATCACAGGGGCTAAGCCCTTCTCTTCTTCAAAGGCTAGTGTCTGAGGAAGACTCCATCCATTCTTCTGCCTTTGATCCCAATGCTAAGTTCCCAAATCCAGCTCCTGTGTCCAGGTCACCTCTGCCGCAGAGCCTGGGGTTTGCCCAGTGCTACCTGTTCTGCAGTATCAGTGGGGATTGCTATCAGGGGGGAGGAGTTGGGTTCGATAATGGTTTTGTATATTTTCATTATATTTTTATTAATACTATTATTGTTCATTAAAGCAGTTTTATTTTTCTTTTCCAATCCATAAGTCTCTCTGCCTCATTCCCTTTCTCTTCCTGTTCCGAGAGGGAGAGAAGTTAGAAAGCTTCTGTCCTTCATTTAGTGGCCAAACCATCCCTAACCTTTGATACCCCCATTAAATATTTAATCTGCATAACTTCAGAAACAAAAAAGACTGATGAATTCTTAATATATGCAGTGGTTCATAGATTAAAGTATGAGACGTGCTAAAGATAATACCATTATTCTACTGAAAGTGCTATTCACTTCACCATGATTTTAACTCCACAAGCTCTGTGCTTTCAGGGGGTACTTAAGTGGGCAGTCTCTAAAACTTAGTAACATTGATTAACTGTTGAGCAGGAAAAAGTAACTTTTTACATACTCAGATTACAAGGGGCATTTTATGATACAGTTAGTACTTTGTTCTCTTAACTTAATGACCATTTCTTTAAAAAGAAACAAGAAAATTTAAAAAGAAAAACATTTCCTAACCTCTCCTGCCAGTTCATCTCTGGCTTTTTCAAGAGGGTCTTCTTTCGTGACAGGAGACTCCACCTGGATACCATCTTCACTTGCATTTGTCTGCATTTCTGAAATGGCAGACTCGGCCTTTCCATTTAAGATCTTTGGAGGTGAAAGATTTTCTTTCCCCTTGCATGTTTCAGTATGCAGGTTCTAGAGGAATATACAGGAATTAATAAAAGTTTTAAATTTGAGTTTCAAAATTAGCCTGAGGAAACTGCCATACAAATTCTGAACAGCAATGGCATTACTGTTTAATCAATAAAAATATCCCAGTCTTAAATTCTAACTAAACACAAAATATTTTTACAATAGTATTTGAAGTACGACCTAAGTAGTGCTTAAGATAGGGTGTTGCATAGATCACAGATGAGCCTTCCGCAATTACCTTGAACACACTACAATGAACAACTGGGCAACAGACAACTGTACAGTCAGGTTGCTCTTAGTTCCAGTGTAACACTTACGGTCACACACTAGTTAAAGAAACATTAAAATGACCACTGCTCACACCATAAAAAACTGTTTGAGCCAGCAGGGAATCAGTGACACACTGTATGTTGCACTGGAAGTCAGACGCAAGTATACTTACTTCCCATTGTCCTTTCCCAAAGCTTAATGAAGTCTCTGACAGCTTTTATAGCTTTATAGGACTACCCAGATGTGTAAAAATACTACTTAAAAAACAAAACAAAAAAAAACAAAAAAAAACACAGAAAAATGCTACAACCCTTAACTGCAAGATACTTAATCTAGGTTTTGATTGATGTAAAAAGCAAGTATCCTAAGTTTAATTTCTTTGAAAGGTAGGAAAATAATGAATAACCTTTTCAATGAACACGTCTCTGTTTTCAGATGCTTCTGACAATTCCAAAGGCACTGAAGAAATCCTTGGGGAGCAATGTGAGGCAGGGGGAAAGGAGGGGGGGGGAAAAAAATTTTAGAAACAAGTTAGTAAGTGGCATAAAAATCTTAGCACAAGTCCATCACTGATTGTGTGCCCCGTATCTGTCCGTTACGATTTCCCTCAATTCGTCCCGGTCATCAGAAGGCAATTTTGTTATAGGGAGAACATGTGACAATTAGAGCAGATTTAGCCCTAGTTGTGTATCAGTCTCCCAAAGTTACCAAAATATGAATCAAGGGATTTTGTGATACAATTTTATCAACTTCTCAATAACATCATACCATCTTGGTGGTGACTTTGATTTATCTATCACAGTTTCCAATGCTCTGTCATCCTTCTCATCGCATACCTCATGAACAGAGTTATAAATATCTAGAAAAGCAAGTCAAAGAGTTTTATTATTGTTTCCATTTCTTTTGCTCAGGCTTCCCAGATGACACAACTGACTCAGACTATTTCTCTAGACCATTCACAGAGTGGACTATATGAAGACTTCAAGGAATATAAATTGATATATAAATAGGACAGGGGAGTCAAACCTTTTGCTCAGGTGCCACTTGCAGCCACAGAAGCCACTACCAGCCAGTACCTATCGACATTGCTCCTAAACATGTGTTCAAGAGGCATGATTCAATCTGCTACTCCACACATTCTACCTTACTTCAAACTACAATCCTAGCCACATGACATCATTATCCCCTCCTCTCCACATACACATCAATTGTGTGGCATATGAATTCCAGAAAGCAGAATTCCATCCTTGTTTTTCCCACCACACCCACCTGTGTTTATCAATAAATATCCCCAGGGGTATATTCATCCCCCTGATCAACACTGGCACTCACCTGAAGCTGATACTAGATGTTCAGAAGAGACACTATACTCATGATCTTCTTCTGCAACATTAAAAGAACAGGATGACAGAGCTCTTAAATCAAGTTCCTTTAAAAAGAAAAAAAAATACACAAGCACGCTGAAAAAATGTGCATACCAACAGCCACTAATAACTATTTACAACAGCTTTTGTACAAACCAGCTGTCAGACTCAACATGAACTTTTCCTCTCTCTGCTAGGTAGCTAGGCAAGGGTATAAACTCAGATTCCTGTAGCAAAGCAAGTGTCAGAATGGAAATTATTGCTCATTCATCAAGCAGATGATTTTAAAAGTGAAAAAAGCAAAACTCAGGCGATGTCCAGAGTGATAGGACATAAAAGCTCAATTTCTATCGGGTAGTGAACGTAGACAAAACTAAAACCAAATCACATCACTCTTACGCTGATCTTCTGTCTTGACAAGATGGTTCCATCCTCCATCTCAAATGAAGGCATTAGCTGTCATTAAGGCAAACATATCTTCTTTAACAGAGACTACTTAGTAAATCGATTTCCTCTGTATTGTGCTGTCTGATTTCCTAACTTCACATATAGAACTTATCTGCTGTAATAGAACATACCAGCCTTAGATGTACTTCCTCTCTCCTTAATCCTTTCTCTTCCCTAGAATCAGATAAAATTGAACATTACTTACTGGTTCCTGACAAATGACTGCACTAAAAGGACACAGGCCTAAGAAGTTTCTCCACTTCAGTTGCCAGTCCTCTTCTCTTCTGGAAGATTGACTCCTTGACACCTGCAGCTGTTCCTCTATTACTAGGCTGCAACATATGAGCATGGAAAATGAGCATAATACATCTGTTGATGGAGACAACCATTCTGCATAAAGATGAACAGTCTTATGTGTTCCCCTTACCCTGCAAAATCTTTGCTATATATCAACTTATTCATGCCTTTGTGCATGCACTTAGAACTACAAGAAACTCACAACCTGAAAAACAGTTGCTAGGCAGTCTTTATGTTCCTTACAGTAGAATTGGAAGAACTACACCAAAATACATACACACAATAAGATACACGCAATAAGATATATCCCAGAACTGATAAATGTTACAAAAAAACAAAATAACCAAAAGGACAAAAGAAAAACAATTCAGCTAGCAAACAAGATCCTCAGGAACAAAGCCTAAAATATTAATGAAGCAAGGGCAAAAAGCTGAAATTAACTAGAAAAAAGATCTCAGTTAAAGATTATAAAGATAATTCAGACAAATGTGAATTTCACAGAGACAGAGGAAAAAGACTGAACCAACATGATCTCACAATAAATTATATTAATTTAGAAAACAATCCAAGGTAGGAAGACATGATCCTTACACTACAGTACGAGGAACCAGAGAAAATTTCCAGGCAACTACCTCTTTGCTTTCAACTTCTGTAATAATGTATTGCAGACTGTAACCATAACCTCCATGTCCTTAAGTTGTGCTTTTAATTCAGACCGATGATATTCATCTCTCAATGCCCTCAAGGCTTCATTTAATAACTGAATGACTGTTAAGACATTCAGTTTTCCAGCTTCATATAGATTTCCTGTACAAAGCTTGAAGTCCAGCAAGAAAGAAAAATAAAAAAGAACTAGTGAACAACATTGATATTCAGAAGATACTGTCTTCTGTAGTCAGAGCAGAGATACAAACTTCCACTTGGTATTCTGATTCAGTTCCTGATAAGTGAAACAACCAAAAAACAAACTCTAGATTTAACTCTCGGGTTTGTTTTCTAGAATCAGTTGCTTGAAAGCAGCCTATAAAACAACATGAACTAAGAAAACTTCAACTAATAAGGTATTCTGTTTAACTATTGCCCCAAAAGAGGCGGCAGGCTTAAAGAGCACTATATACTACACGCTGGAAACAAAAGCAACAGGTAAACTGGTCAACCTAGTTTTAATGCCTAAACAAAAAAAATAAAATCAAGTACTAATCAGACAAACTTATCAATGCAGTTATTGAACTTAAGAAGTTAATGGATGAAGCATAACCAATATTAAACAACAGCATAATCCTAACAAATTCTTTTTATATACAAATTGGACATATTTTGTCCATTCTTGAGCAATCATCTCTTATTGTATGTGAAGTACTTCTATTTTTTTTTTTAAGGTAAGGATTTACACACCCAGGAATCAAAAAAACAAAGAACACTTCAGCAAGAAAGACAAAAGTAACGTACTTGGTGTATGTCACTTTCAACTCTGTGTGCCAACATCCGTGGAACATGTAATGCAACATTAGTTCCATCTAAAACGCACTGATCAACAGAACCATTAAGTACATTAAGTACAGAACCCACAACCTCCTTTTCCTTTTTCAGAGACGTAAGTGTTTCCATTACAAGTGTCCACATACTGCGTACCTTCATAGGCAAGAAGGAGAAAAATACTAAGTTACAATGTTTGCCGTAATACCTATATTGAAAGAATCAAAACAGCATAAAGGCAGATGAAACAGCTAGCATAATCACAGGTAGACAAGTGGAAATAACAGTATCTGAGACCAAGTGTTGCAGAAACGTAAGAAATACAGTATGCTGCCACAGCAGAAAAAGAAATGCTCACCTTCTGAATTTTCTCATTTTTGTCAATTTTGTCATTTTTGTATGGGTCATTTTGTTTCTTCCTACATGCACATGTAAAACAAAAGTTCAAGTGGACTACAATGAAATTATAGTTTGCATTTCATAAAATGGAGTAAGAAATATATTTTACGTATACAAACTTAGTTACAAGGAGAAACACTTACTGGCAAGACTTTAACTGCAGAATTGTATATTCACGCTTCAACCGTTTTGTTTCTTTAATTAAAAGCCTAGGAAAAAAGTTAACAGTTACCACAGATTTTTTTAAACCTTCCAAGTTTCTGCTCTGCTATTCTCAGAATTCTTTATAGTCACTAACCAATCATGCTCATTCTTTCCAAATCTTCACACTGAGGCAGTTTTGGAATGATGCAAAAAACCAACCAACCAACCAAAAACTTACCCCGACTTCCTCATAATGGGTTTGTGCAGAAAGGCATCCAGAAAAGCCACTACGATATTTGCAGATTAACTAATTGAGCTGTCAGTTATTTTAATGCAATGGAACAGCTTTTATCAGACCTCAGAATAATAATGAAGCTACTAGGAACTGCATTATATAAACCTCCAAACACATTCAGCAACTGCACAGTACCCAAATCCCTCAGTTTCAAAAGCTAGAGAGCAGAATAGTGGGATACGAGCAGCTGGACCACCAAAGTTCTTTCGTCAAATAAGTGCTTTTATTAAATTTTTAAGCATGTAAAAACACAGTGGCTTCATTTTCAGAAACATGATGACTGAATCATGCTGAACTCTAAGGGATCTTCAGAGTTCTGATGCCTTGTTGAGATTGAAAATACTACACAGAATTAAGTTTTTGAAGGGTACCACTCACAAAGTAAACACGAGCACCAATATTTCCCAAGCAGGCTGAGATGCAGAATTATAGAAATCAGAGTAGTTTAGGAAACTATGATGTCTGTAAATTTCATTTTTGAGCCTCCCATTGGAAGCAGAGCCTTCAACTATAGTCCTGTCAAGCCAAGACTTGAACATTTCCAGCAAAGGATATTCCACCACTTTTCTGGGCAATCTACTCCAGTGTTTAATTGTTTTCACATGAGATCTTTTTCAATTTTTTTTTTATCCAGATGCAGTTTTCCCTTAAGCCCCTTGGGCCTATTGCTCTTGTCCTGTCACCATACACCCTTGTGAAGATACCACCTTCATGTTCCCTACAACTACTTTTTAGATATTGCAAGATTGTGATTAAATCCCTTGAGCGTTGAATTCCTCAGACTAAACATAACCAATTTCTACAGCTTTTACTCATACGTGTCAAGTTCTCCAATCCTCTAATCATCATGGTCCTCTGCTAGAATTCCTTCTGTCTTTCAGAAAGTCTCCTCAACTGAGTGGACGAAGACTGAACATGATATTCTGGGTGTGGTCTTCAAATCGCCACACAGAGTGAAATCTCCATCTGCTGTCTTCATTCCTTTTCATAAATCCGAGGGGGCTGTTGGTCTTCCTGGCTACCAGGGTACACTGCTAACTTATGTTCACCTTGTGGCCCAGCACCACCCTTACCTTTGGTTCTCCTTAGTAGAGCTGACTGCCAACTAATCACCACTGTTGAGAATTACTTCATCCCAGGTGCAGGACTTCACTCTGATCTTTGTTACATCTCACACAATTCTTGTCAGGCAAGTCTCCAAACTCAGCAATATCTCTGTGTAACAGCTCTTTATTCCAGTATATCTAACCTTCCTCCCAGTCTTGGCATCATCTGCCAAGTTTGGTGGGTTTGTATTCAATCTGGTCATCCATATTCCTTATGAAGACATGGGACAGTATAAAACCCAGTATCAACCCCAAAGGAGCTCCATCCATGATTACCTACCAGTTAGACTTTGAGGCACTACGACTCATTGGGCTCACCCTTTTAGATAGCCTTCTATCTTTCCAAATATGAGAGAGCAGTTCTAACACGATGCCAGGCAAGTATCTATGCACCCTTGAATGCATTTCATCAGGTAGCAAAGGTTTGTATATGTCCAGTTTGCACACATGAACCTCTGCTTTACCATCTTCTGTCGTTTTTTGCTTCTTTCGTCGTTGCTTTTTGGCACAGAGACTGAGTGACTGACCTTACCCATGAAGACTGACGAAACGAAGGCATTCGGTATTTCAGCCTGTGACCCTTGTACCTTAGTACCTTAGCTTACCATTTCATTCAGAAGTAGACTAAATCTCTGGTGTACTTCAACTTCCTAATAACATACCTATGGAAGTCTTTTTTCAGGCTCTTACCAGGCTCTTGGAGCTTTAGCTAAACTTTGGCATTCCTAACGATATCACTGCACACTTGAGAAATGTTTCTGTATTTATGTCTGATAGTCAGTCTCCTTTTCCCTATTCCATAGGCTGCACTTTGGTTTCTCAGCTCCACCAGTAGATCACTGTTTTAAATAGGTTAGTTTCTTATTATGTCTGCTTCTTTTTCCACTTAAGAAGATGGATCACGCTTGAGCTTCTGCAAGGATCTCTGATAATATCCTAGCAGTTCTGAGCCCTTCTGCTTTCCACAAGATACTTGCTCTTTCCACAAGAACTGCTGTTCCCTGAGCAAGTGCAAATCTGCTCTTTCAAGCCCAGTGTCATTATTCCTCCACCTGCCTTCCTCATGTTCCTTAGCACCTTCTACAGCCTGGGCTGCAGTGACCACAAGGCTCTTGTTGACAGTTACATCTCCAGAAAAGTTTCTTAGTCGTTAGCCATGAGTTCTGGCGGAAAAGGACCTGGGCATTCTGATCGACAGCCAGCTGAATATGAGCCAGCAGCGTGCCCAGGTGGCCAAGAAGGCCAACAGCATCCTGGCTTGTATTAGAAATTTTGTGACCAGCAGAAGCAGGGAAGTGATTGTCCCCCTGTACTCAGCACTGGTGAGGCCGCACCTTGAGTATTGTGTTCAGTTTTGGGCACCTCAGTATAGGAGGGATATCGAGGTGTTGGAGCGAGTGCAGAAAAGGGTAACAAAGTTGGTCAAGGGCCTGGAGAATCGATCGTACGAGGAGTGATTGAGGGAGCTGGGACTTCTCAGTTTAAGGAAGAGGAGGTTGAGGGGAGACCTCATCATGCTCCACAATTACTTGAAAGGACATTGTAGAGAGGTTGGTGCTGGTCTCTTCTCACAGGTCATTAGGGACAGAAGCAGGGGGAATGGGTTCAAGTTGCAACAGGGCAAGTTTAGACTGGACATGAGAAAGAAATTCTTCACAGAAAGAGTGGTCAGACACTGGAACAGACTGCCTAGGGAGGTGCTTGAGTCGCCATCCCTGGACGTGTTTAAGTGTCGCTTAGATGTGGTGTTGGGTGACACGGTTTAGGGGTGGAAGTGTAGTGTAGGGTTAATGGCTGGACTCGATCCCAAGGGTCTTTTCCAACTTGAACTGTTCTATGATTCAAAAGACCACCACTCCTACTAAGTACATCGAGTGACTATATTACAAAGCCATCCTCAATGCACTCCAGTCTTCCAGATTGCTAACGCGCCACTGTACTGCCTTCCCAGCAAACAGCACAGTAAGCTGAAATCCTCTGCAAGAATCAAGGCTTGCAGGTCTGAGGAGTGTTTGATTCATATCAAGGCTTCACATACTTCCCCTTGTTTAGAGGAAAAGGTGTACTCCAGACACCTACCAAGAACTCTCCCTTGATGCTAAACTCTCTGATCTTGATCCAAAGGTATGAAGCAGGATGGTCCTCTTTTACGGAGCTACACTACATGCACTGAAACCACTCTTCTACCTACAGTGGAACTCCTCCTCCTTGTCTGACATTTACTGAACAACTTGCAACTGTCCGTGACAGTGCTCTAGTCATGCAAACTATCTCACTCAAATTCTCTAAATTCCACTTACGCATAATTCTGTGCCTGCACAGAAAGTTCCAGTTTTTTTTATTTCTCAAACTGTGAAGGTTTTCCATACACAAGAAAAAAGAACAGCATGATTTTGGTGAAAGGATTCTGTAAATAAAAAGTGTCCCACAGTGATTAAGCAAAGGCAACACGTAGCATCCTAGGACGACAAAGGGCAAAGTCCAGAAGGACAAAGTCCCTCCCACTGCAAGTGAAGACAAGGTTTGAGACCACCTGAGGAACCTGAACATATACAAGTCTATGGGATGCGATGAGATGCATCCCAGAGTTCTGAGAATCGGTTGATGTAGCTGTCAAGCTACTCTTCATATCTGAAAAGTCATGGCAGTCGGGTGAAGTCCCTGAGGACTGGAAGAAAGGAAATATTACACCCATTTTTAAAAAGGCTAGAAAGGAAGACCCTGGGAACTACTGACAGGTCAGCCTCACCTCTGTGCCTGGGGAGATCATGCAACACATCCTCCTAGAGACTCTGCTCAGGCACATGGAGGACAGGGAAGTGATTCAAGACAGCCAGCAGGGCTTCACCAAGGGCAAGTCCTGTCTGATCAACCTAGTGGCTTTCTACAATGGAGTGACTACACCAGTGGACAAGGGAAGAGCAATGGATGTCATCTATCTGGACTAAGGATCTTCTGAAAAAACTCAAATGGAAGAAGATCTACAGAATGTGGAAAACAAGACTGGCCACTTGGGAAGAGTACAGGAATGTTATCAAGGAATGCAGGGATGCAACAATGAAAGCTAAGGCCCACCTGGACTGAATCTGGCAAGGGGCACCAAAGACAACAAGAAGGGTTTTTTTCAGTATATCCATAGAAAAAGAAAGACTGGGGAAAATGCGGGCCCGTTGATGAATAAGGTGGGTGCCATAGTGGCAGAAGACTCAGAGAAGGCAGAATTATGGAATGCCTTCTTTGCTTTGGTCTTCATAGCTAAAGCTGGCTCTCACGAATCCTGGATCCTGGGAAGTAGGGGAAAAGATCTGTAGAGAGGAAGACTTTCCCTTAGTAGAGGAGGACCCAGTTGGGGACCACTTAGCCAAACTGAACATCCATAAACCCATGGGTCCTGATGGGATGCACTCACAAGTGCTGAGAGAGCTGGCAGATGTTATTGTTAGGCCACTCTCCAACACCTTTGAAAGATCATGGAGAACAGGAGAGGTGCTGAGGACTGGAGGAAGGCCAATGTCACTCCAGTCTTCAAAAAGGGCAAAAAGGATGACCCAGGGAACTAGACTAGTCAGTCTCACCTTTGCCCCTGGAAAGGTGATGGAACAAATTGTCCTGGATTTCATCTCCAGATACATGGAAGAAAAGAAAATTATTGGGAGCTGCCAACATGGATTCACCGAGGGGAAATCATGCTTGACCAATCTGATAGCCTTCTTTGACGCCATAATTGGCCGATTAGATGAGAGGAGAGCAGCGGATGTCATCTACCTTGACTTCAGTAAGGCTTCTGACACTGTCTCCCATAACATCCTCATCAGGAAACTTGGGAAGCGTGAGTTAGATGTGGACAGCGAGCTGTCCCTGCGAGAGGCAGGGTTGAGCTGGAGGCACGTAACCAGTGGTGCTCCCCAGGGGTCAGTACTGGGTCCAATGACCTAGATGAGGGGCCAGAACATAGCCTCAGCAAGTTTGATGTTACAAAACTGGGAGGGGTGGTTAACATCCCGGAAGGCTGTGCTGCCACCCAGCATGACCTGGACAGGCTGGAGCGTTGGGCAGAAAGGAATCTAATGAGATTCAACATACACAAATGTAGGGTCCTACACCTGGGGAGGAACAACCCCATGCACCAGTATAGGTTAGGGGTAGACACACTGGAAAGCAGCCCTGCAGAGGCTCTCGGAGTCATAGTAGACAGCAAGTTAACTATGAGTCAGCAATGTGCCCTCATTGCCAAGAAGGCCAAAGGTATCCTGGCCTGCATTAAGAAGAGTGTGGCTAGTAGGTCAGGGGAAGTCATGCTCTGCCTTTATTCTCATAATACTGTGAGAATACTGTGTCTAGTTCTGGACTCTAGTTCAAGAAAGACAGGGAACTACTGAAGAGAGCCCAGCAGAGGGCAACAAAGATGACTGGGGGACTGAAGCATCTCTCTTACAAGGAAAGGTTGAGAGAGCTGGGACTATCTAGCCCAGAGAAGAGAAGGCTGAGAGGAGACCTTATCAGTGTCTACAAATATATAAGGAGTGGCTGCAAGGAGGATGGAGCTGGACTCTTTTCAGTAGTGCCCAATGACAGGACAAGAGGCAATGGGCACAAGCTGGAACACAGAAAGTTTCATTTAAATAAGAGAAAGAACTTCTTTACTGTGAGGGTGAAAGAGTTCTGGAAGAGGTTGCCCAGAGAGGTTGTGGGAGTCTCCATCTCTAGAGACTTTCAAACCCCACCTGGATGCAATCCTGTATGATGTGCCCTATGTAACTCTGCTTTAGCCCGGGGGATTGGACTAGATGATCTCTAGAGGTCCCTTCCAACTCCAACAATTCTGTGACTTCTGCAAGGCGTTTGACATAGTTCCCAAAACATCCTTCTCTCTAAGTTGGAGACATACAGACTTGATGGGTGGACTGTTCAGTGAGTAAGGAATTGGTTGGATGGTCACATGCAAAGGATAGTAGTCAATGTCTCGACGTCCAGACTGAGACGGGTTTTAAACTACAGCACGGTACATTTTGATTAGATACTAGAAAAAAGTTCTTTACAACGAAGCTGGCGAAACACTGGATCAAGTTGCCCAGAGAGGTGGTGGAGGCCCCATCCCTGGAGACATTCAAGGTCAGGCTTGACAGGGCTCTGAGCAACCTGACCTAATTAAAGATGTCCCTGCTCACTGCAGGGGGTTGAACTAGATGAACTTAAAGGGTCCCTTCCAGCCCAACCATTCTATGATTCCATGATCCTGAGACAGTTATATTCCACATATACGGCCCTTCAAATGTTAATAAGTTACAATGCTATATATGCCAAATTCCCTGGTCATTTTTAATGCCCATGCAACCATATACTCCAAAACACAGCCTCTCCTAACTTAAGAACTAATTTCTTCACAAAAGACGCTAAAAACAGTAGAACTGTCAATTCTGGAAAAAATGGGGAGTTCATCAGAAATCATGACGTACAGCAGATGCAGCCTCCTCAAATCCTTTTAAGAACACACACACACAGAAGTCAGCTTTTTGTAAAAATTCTTTCTTCGAATGCATTACTTACTGTGCTTTTCTCTCATATTCATGAATAACAAAGTCTTCCTTTTGAAAACTCTGCAGAAGTTTATTGTATGCAATTCTACATCTTGCATTTGTCAAGTACTCATCAATAGGTCCCAAAAATTCATCTTCAGCAAAAGATACATCAGTGCCTAAACAAAGGTCAATATTTGGATTACATCGTCCGCTTTTAGCAAATAGAGAAGTTCCTAATCTAATCAGTTTGAATTGAAAGAATCATAAATCAAGATGCCTGTTACCCCTGGACTGAAATACATCACAGAGAGTACCGTCTTTTTTTCACTAACTCTCTCTGTTGTACACATTTTCATTCCTTCACTCTTGTTCCCTTTCCCCACAACTTAGGTCTCCAAAACACGGGATGCCAAAAATAGAGAGTTAGGATCCTTCAGAATTCCCTAAGTCGTGGGAAAGAGTATAGTATAGCAGTCCAATACTTTTGGACCAAACCATTTCTTGTGAGGGTAATGGTTTACAGGACTACACAGATGAACCTTGAGGCAAGATCCATAAAGCAATAAAAACCAAAACAATCTGCATAGTTATATCAGCAGTAGCATTATGCAAGTGCACAGAACACTGTGAAAGAATTTGAACTGAGCAGCCAACTCAGAACTACTTGAAGCTCTTGGCATAGATTAAAGACTTGATAGATTCACTGTCAAATACACCAAATGACACATTATTATTGTTCCGGTACATCTTACCTACAGAAATCCTTTTCAGGTCCTCAATCATTACATGTCTTGCAAACTGGTAAAAAAGCTCAATAAATTTAGGACCACCGGGGCATAGAAGTGAAGAAGGTGTAATCATTGGAAGACAGCCTTCTTTTGCATTCTAGAAAAGTTAAACTGGTTTTAAATACAAAACTAATCTAAGAAATAAAGCCTAAACAAAAGCCACCAAACATTTAGCAGAGTACCAAAACACTAGAGCCTACTTAATAACAAAGCCTAATACAAAGCTAAACTACTTTGCTACCACAGCTGACATCTACTGTAGTCAACAGAGGAGACTAAAACTTTTTGAATGTTCCCCCCCACCATCCCTAGTACTCCTGTAAGTAAAAGACAGTTTCAACATAAAGACTGAAATCCATGTTGGGTAACTGTTAGAAATCTCTACGCTCCTCACTCCTAATTGGTAATTCTCCATCTTTGAAAAAACATTCATGTCTTCTTTTGTATTTTCTACTTAAGCTATCTATCAGTGTACTTTCTTCTGCTTTTTTTCTTACTCAAAGATATTGCATTGTTGGCTTTCATCTTGCCCATTATGACTACAAGTGTTCCAGTACATACAGAGCTGATTTCCAGAACCGTTGTTAAAACATCAGGAGCATGAAAAGACAGCATAAAAATCAATGTTACCTAAAGCGATCAATTTTGATTTGTCCTTTAGTCTAAGATAAACTATGTGAAATAGCATAAAAGGTGGAATTCTTTGGAAAAAACACCTTATTTAAAATCCCAATTTAAAAGCAATATATATTTTCCCTAAAAACCAAAAATATTAAAAAATGAGGTCAAAGAAACCAGTAAAGCAGTAATTTTCACTATTCATAATACTCACTGCAATGTCTTTTAGCCATATACAGCACTGCTTCCTAAATTGAGGTTCTGCGCTGTTTTCTAATGGAAAGACAAAGTCTCTTTCCATTTAAAAAGTATGGGGAAAAAGAAGAGAGAGAAAAAAGCAATTTCAAAACATATTTAAAGTATTCAGTTACCCAATGAATCATTACAAGCACAAGACTAAGCCAAAGATTACTTGGCAATGTCTCCTGACAGAGCCATAGAATGAGAAGATACAACCTAGACTAAGAACAGCTAAATGTTTGTTAAATTACCAGGTTTTCTTGTCAAAATAAATTAATTGCAGACTACTTCAGAGACAGATTTGTCTGCAGCAATTTTTAACTCAGAAGGGAAGAAGAAAATAAAGAAGTCTGAACACTGACAATTTTCATATCACTGATTTTCCTGCAGTCATTTCTTTAATGAGTAAACTAAAACAGCTCTGCTATATGAAGAAAAACATGAAGGAAGATTGGGATCTCACATGTTGAAGATTCTGGCAGCAATTCATAATGGGGAAATGTTACTGCTCTTTAGTCAGAGAAAAAATTAATGGGAAAGCTAGTTTACTTTGCAGCTCTGTATGGAGAAGCATGCATGGACTCTGACACGGTGAAAAAAAAATCCACTTTATTGCAAGCAGGCACACATTTAAACTTATTAGCAAGAAGCACTATTTGTGGGTTACAAACAGGAGACCAGACTATGCAGCCAGGGTTGTTATTAGCTCAGGTACTCCTTCAATCACTCTCTTATCACACAGGGAGAACAGACTTTCCCAGGTCTGTTTTGATCATACTCTCCCGTTCAATCCCATGCACATCTGCTGTACAAGATGTGCCTTATCTGTCCATTCTCACGAGGAAACTGCCAATATGAGCTGTACTTGGTTGGTCAGGATCTCTTTGCATTATTAGCAAGCAAGAGTTACGTTCTTGTCTAGAAAAGAGCTCAAGGATGAAAGTCCTAATTCTGCAACGCAGTGCTGCTGGCACAGCTAGCTGTAAAATGCAGGGTATCCACAGCTGTGTAAGCTTTTATCAAATTCTCCAAGTTACAGATACTACCAGAAACTTCACAAGCCAAACGCTTACCTGAAAGTTTCTTCTGCACGGACACAATCCAGTTTAGAAAACAGGAAGAGGGCAGTGACATGAAATGCACTCCTGTTCGGAGTATGAAACGTTGTCCTAATACACAAATAAACAGCAACATCAGAAGTAGTCATAATGCCAAATTAACACTGCATTTTTACTGGCAGCTGGGGCCTATGAAATATTGCTTTATGTTACAGCATTACAAGTTACACATTGAATGTTTTATTTTCTGCATAGTTAAAAACACACATACTCCCATCTATTTAACAAAGCTGAAATAATTTTGGTAAGAGTGTTTTCTCTCAAACAAGTTTTCAAAAAAAGAGGTACGAAGCCAACCACCCCACTTTCTCCATACGACTATGCAGGATGCATCACATTGGAGAGCAACAATTATTACTATTTCTGGATTGCATTTCTTCCGACATGGACAACACCAATGACTACAACAGCTCTGGCATCTCTCCCATGTTATGCATCCCCAAGGGCACCAGGTCCTTTGCTAGCTGTGGCGAGACCCCCCCTGCTCCTCAGAGGGCTGGAGTACCTCTATGAGGACCGGTTGAGTGAGTTGGGGTTGTTCAGCCTGGAGCAGAGAAGGCTCTGGGAATACCTTATAGTGATCGTCCAGTACTTAAAAGGGGCCTACAGGAAAGAAAGGACGGGAGTGTAGGGACAGGGTGAGGGGTAATGGTTTCAAACTGAATGAGGGCAGATTTAGATGAGCTATTAGCAAGAAATTCTCTTCCGAGACGGTGGTGAGACACTGGAACTGGTTGCCCAGAGAATCTATGGAAGACCCTCCCTGGAAGTGTCCAAGGCCAGGCTGGACAGATCGTTAAGCAACCCGGTCTAGGGGAAGGTGTCCCTGCCCATGGCAGGGGGCTGGAGCTAGGTGCCTTCCAACCCGAACCATTCTATGATTCTACGGATTTTTGAGGCCTGTCCTCCTGGGCGAAATGCAGGGCCTCGATCGGGAGCCGGTAGCAGTGAAGCCCCCTCCTCTCCTTTCCCTGCTCTCCCTCGCACTTACGTTCCCAGTTCCAAGTAAGAGTCCTCAAGCGACGGGTCAAAGCCCAGGGTCAGCAGGTAAAGCCACATATGTTCGTTCTCCCACTCAGCGTGCACAGCGTTCATAGCTGCCAGCAGCTCACGGAGCACCCGCCGAGGGACCCACGCCGCGACGGAGGCCCTCACCAGCGGAAGGGCCGCGCCAACAGCGTTCCCTGCTTTCCGCTCAAAGCCCGCGCGCGCGCGCAGCGCAACCCGTACCTCCCCCAACCTCGCGAGACCTCCCGACAGTTCCCGCCAACCAGAAACGGAAGAACTCGCGAAGTGAGCCGGGACCTCGCGCTGCCTGCCGGGAGTCGTAGTCCGGGCAGGGTCGCGTCAGCGAGGCGGCCTAGCGCGCCTGCGCCGCCAGAGGGAGGCGGGCGGGCAGGCGCGTGGTCTGCGCTGGGCCTGGTACTCGCAGCGGAGGGGAGGATGCCCGCAGGGGCTGGGACGCGAAGGGACGGGCAGCGGTTTTGACCGGGCGCGTCGCGCCTTAGGGTGATCTGACTTTTTTAGCGTTTGTTGTCGCTGGGGTTTTTTTGTGTCTTTTTTTACCGGCCACAGGGGCGTCCCCCTTCACCTCAGATTCCGACTCTGTGCCCCCGAAGGTTCTGCTTTATCATAGAATCATAGAATGGCCTAGGCTGGAAGGGACCTTAGAGATCATCTAATCCAACCTCCCTCTCATGAGCAGGGACGCCTCTCTACTAGATCAGGCTACTGAAGGCTCTGTCCAGCTTGGCCTTGAACACCTCCAGGGAGGGGGCAGCCACAACATCTCTGGGGAACTTAATCCAAAGCCTTGCCACCCTCGTACTGAAGAATTTCTTCCTAAAATCTAATCTAAATCTATTCAACTTAAACCCATTTCCCCTTGTTCTGTCAGTGGACACTCTTTCCCCAGCCTTCCTGTAGGTTCCCTTCAGGCATTGGAAGTCAGCTATTAGGTCCCTCTTTCCAAGACTGAACAATCCCAGCTCCCGCAGCCTGTCCTCGTAGCAGAGGTGCTCCAACCCCTGGATCATTGTAGTGGCCCTCCTCTGAACACGCTCCAACAGATCCATGTCCCTCTTATGGTGGGGACACCAGAACTAGACACAGTATTCGAGGTGGGGTCTCACAAGAGCAGAGTAAAGGGGGAGAATCACCTCTCTTGCCCTGCTGGCTACGCTTCTCCTGATACATCCCAGGACATGGTTGGCCTTCTGGGCTGCACGAGCGCACTGCCGGCTCAGGTTGAGCTTCTCAGCAAATCAACACCCCCAAATCCTTCTCTTCAGGGCTACTCTCAACCCACTCTGTGCCCAGTTCATATTTGTGCCTAGGATTGGCCCGACCCAGGTGAAGGACCTTGCATTTTGACTTGTTGAAGCTCATGCAGTTTGCACTGGCCCATTTCTCAAGCCTATCAGGGTCCCTCTGGATGGCATCTCTTCCCTCAAGTGAGTCCACGGCACCACACAGCTTGGTGTCGTCGGCAAACTTACTGAGGGTGCCCTCGATGCTGTCGTCCATGTCGCTGGCAAAGATGTTGAAGAGCACTGGAGCCAGGACAGACCCCTGAGGAACCCCGCTTGTCGCTGGTCTCCATGTGGACATCGAGCCATTGACCACAACTCTTTGAGTGCGACCATCCAGCCAGTTCTTTATCCACCGAGTGGTCCATCTGTCAAATCCATGTCTCTCCATTTTAGAGACAAGGATGTCATGTGGGACAGTGTCAAACGCCTTGCACAAGTCCAGGAAAATGACATCCGTTGCTTTTCCCGTGTCAACCAGCGCTGTAGCTTTATCATAGAAGGCCACTAAATCAGTCAGGCATGACCTGCCCCTAGCGAAGCCATGTTGGCTGTCACCAATCACTTGGTTATCTTTTATATGCCTTAATACAGCTACCAGGAGAATCTGTTCCATGATTTTCCCTGGCACAGAGGTAAGGCTGACTGGTCTGTAGTTCCCCAGGTTGTCTTTGGTTCCTTTAGAAGGATCCTCTCTTGGTGCACTCTTATGCTTTGCTGGACAACATGGCTTTTTGGAGGAGCTTCTTCCTGGCCGCAGCGGCCACTCGGTGCTGGTGGTGGCCACAGTGGGTGTCGGTGTGGCTGCGTGTTCCTGACGGGAGCAACATGAGATGTGGAGCTGCACCCCTGCTTAATCTGACACCACACCAAAGAAAAAATAATCAAAAGAATCGAAGTTAAATTCAGTAAGAATGGTAAGCCAATAGATTGTAATAACCACACAGAAAATTGTCAGAATCCAGAGGAATGAACTTGGCAAACAGAGAAGTGTAATTTCCCAAGGTGAAACTGTTTTGGTTTGGCCTGGCCAGATTTCAGCGGCAGGGGGGGAGCTGCAGGGTGGCTTCTGTAAGAAGCTGCTAGAAGCTCCCCAAGATTGATAGAGCCAATGCCAGCCGGCTACAAAGAGGGACCCACCGCTGGCCAAGGCTGAGCCTATCAGTAAGGTGATAGGAGAGGAACGCCTCTGTGAAAAACATATTTAAGAACGGGAAAAAGAACTGCGCCATAACATCTGGCACAGAGATGGAGGAGTGAGAATCTGTGCAGACACCAAGGTCAGTGAAGAAGGAGGAGGGGGGGAGGATGAGCTCCAGGCGCCGGAGCAGAAGGAGTCCCCCGGGTCCGTGGTGAAGACCATGGTGAAGCGGGTTGTCCCCCTGCAGCCCATGGGCGAGGTGCAGAGGTCCACCGTTAGGATCACCGCGTAGATGTCCACCGAGGACTCCATGCTGTGTGGGTGGATGCCTGAAAGGGGACTGTAGCCCGTGGGAAGCCCGTGTCAGAGCAAGTCGCTGCCGGAACCTGTAGCCCGTGGAAGAGAGGAATGCCCACGCTGGAGCAGGTTGGCCGGTGGGACTTTTGGGACGCTGCGGGTGGCTCACGCTGGAGCAGTTTCCCCCGAAGGGCTGCGCCTCAGACTCACAAGGGGTGGGCTGCCCCTCGTGAGGTGTCTCGCGTTGGGCAGTTTGTGATGAATTGCCCTTCGTGGGACGACTCATGCGGAGAAGAGAGCGTGAAGCTTGTCTCCCGTGAGAGGGACCCCACAGTGGCCCTGGGAAAGAGTGAAGAGTCCTCCCCCGGAGTGAAGAAGCGGTGGAACCAACGTCGGATGAACTGACCGCAGCCCCCATTCCCTGTCCCCCTGTGCCGCTCGGGGGGGAGGAGGTGGAGAAACCGGGATTGATGTTAGGCCCGGGAAGAAGGGAGGGATGGGGGGAAGGTGTTCTGTTTGAGATTTGTTTGCTCTTTTCTTACTTCTCACTACTCCTCTCTGATTAGTTCTTTTAATAAATGTACCTAATTTCCCCAAACTGAGTCTGTTTTGCCCGGGACGGTAAATGAGGGTGATCTCCCTGTCCTTATCTCAAACCCTGAGCCCTTGGAGATATTTTCTCCCCCTGTTCAGTAGTGAAGGGGGGAGTGAGTGAGCGGCTGTGTGGGTACCTGGCGGCCGGCCAGGGTCAACCCACGACAGAAACTTTTAAATGTAGTTAGTAACATAATCCACCAGCCAGTGCCCGAGGTACGCAGGTAAACTTGTTACGCTGTTCATCACAGCACAGTCCAACAGTGAACACCACAGCACAGGGGCATCTTCCACCAAGCATCCAGAATGGATAAACTGCAGAAAAAAACCCAAGGACAAATAACATCACAACAGACTTGGCAGGTAAGGCAGCATCGTAGCACTTAACTCTGAACCAGGCTCCAAAAGGACATGGTAAAATGTTGCATTCACCGATGACATGGTGTGAGCTGTCATTTTAATTTCCAACTCTCCAGGACTCTGAAAAGGAAGAATCTGATGTTCTCTATTAATGGCGTAAGCCTAAATTCAAACCCCAGCAACAGGTAGTTTATCAGAGCCTGGTCTTGCCCCACACGAATTTATTTGTCACAGGGATAGGGCTGGGCCAGCCATTAAATAAATTACATGTGTTGTCTTAACACCTCTCCCTTCCCAAATGGGAAGTGAAAGAGAGTAAGGCAGAGAGACTTATGGATTGGAAAAGAAAACTAAAACCAGCTTTAATAAAACAATAATAGGCAATAATGCAATAAGGCAATAATGAAATATATACAAATATATGAAAAGTGAAATGTATACATGTATATACAAAATCAATATTGAACCCAACTCTTCTGCCCTGCTGAAAGCAATCTCCACTCATGCTGCAGAGCAGGCAGAACCAGGGAAGCCCCAGCCAGGCTCAGCGGCAGAGGGGAGCTGGATACAGGAACTCAGCATTGGAATCAAAAGCAAAAGAACAGATGGAGTCCTCCTCAGATGCCAGCCGTTGAAGAAAGGCTTAAGCCTTCTGATTCCTCAGTTTTATACTGAATATAACATATATGTAATGGAATACTCTTGTTGGTCCTGTCTGCTCCTCCACGCAGGTGCAACCTTTTTATTTCTTACAACTACTTCTACTTCCTGGCACCCCCAGCGTGTCACACGAGCCAGCTGTGGCCTTGGTCACTACAGGAGCAAGTATCAGTAAGAGCCTTTCTGCATCCCAATCCCTGGTAGTAACTAAACATCCAGCATTATCACTTCCAGTAGCAGACACTGTCTGCAAAAAAACGCAGTTTACTTCAGAAAGTGCAGCCTCTTAGAAGAGGCTTAGCTGAAAAGCAAAATCACTGAACATAATTGGTTCTGGTTTAGCTCAAATCAAGACTTTTGGGCAGTGGTTAGAGTAGATGGCCTCCAGAGGACCCTTCTAATTTAAATTATTTTCCCCTTGGGTTACAAAATTTAACAGGAAAACGAAGTAAAACTCACAGTGGCAGCAGGCTGTGCAGGTCAATCTTTTATTCCAAGGCATTTCAGTGACTAGACCTCAAAAGTTTTCACAACAACCAGGTGTTACATGACAAGAGAGCAGAGGTGCCAACCTCACAGCTATACCAGCTGCCAAGTAATCTTTCCACAGCTGTATCAAAGTAGCAGCATGCAACATCTCCAGATTTGCTGCAGTCACCCCGGCAACATAGAGGAGATCTCTGTGGGAGCTCAGTCTGATCCTCGGAAAGAAATGTAACTAGCCTCCCTCCAGTCCAGATCCCATTCACCTCAACTCCTACAGAAGTCACTGTGTGCATTCAAGTTCCTCAGCAAATATTTAAGATTTTATTTAAACATAAAAGGATCATCACTGTCACGAGAAGTATCCCTGCATTCAATTATCCTTTTTTTCACAATTTTCTTTTGCCCCACATCTGTTTGTACCTCTTTGCCCTCCACTTTTCCTTACTTTTTACAATCTCTTTCTACTTTCTTTTTTAACTGCCATCCTTTTTCCTGGAAAACTTCCATTTTTAAGCATTTACCATCTTCTATCTCAGACCCCAGAACTGATCGCATCAGGATGTCCAGAACTTTTGCACACAGAAGGCATGTAGAGAGAAAGGGAGTTGTTTTGTGCGTAAAGCACTTGCCAAAGGGAAGCTCTAAATTTCAAACCTCTGTAGCTACAGAGCTTAACGAAAAGAACCTGAGGGAATCTGAGACAAAGTCTCTTACCCCTCCCAGCAGCAAAGAGGTAGATGCAGAGTGCTTTTCATGTAGACTGAAAGGGGAAATTTTGTGGCCAAATCCCCATCAACTCCTTTTGTTGGCAGCCCTTTATGCAAAGCACTGGAGTGTTCTCATGGCTGTTGCCAGCAGAACAAATCATTAGCAGGTTAGATCAGTTGTACACACTGGTTAGGCTATACCTGGCTTGCAGAGTGGGAGCTTTGACACCCATGCTAATGAATTAATGTAGCATGCATTCCTTAGGTAGAAAAAAAAAATCAGAACTTTGATGCAGCTAATTGAAACAGTACTGATTTAAAAAATATCCCCAAAATCCCTAAGCTAGGCAGGTTCATCTTTGAAAAGGAGAAATCTAAGTTAAACATGGCAAAAGTACATTGTGTCAAAAAGACATTTTTATGTTTCTCTTTATTCAGCTCTTTGCCCTGTAGTGTAAGGGCCATTTGTGCGTGAAAAGTCTTGTTGATCATCTTCATCAAAATCCAGAATGTCTGGGATATCATCTGATTCTGAAGACAGGTCTGTAATAGTGAAATCTGGAACCTGTATAGGAATGAAATTTCAATCAATTTACAAGAAAAACCAAATAAATCTGTGCAGTACTTCTCACTGAAGTCAGGAGACGAAGACACTCAATAACTCTAGAAGTCAGATCCAAAACACTGAATGCAGAATGAAATGTGCTCAGTCATATATTAAACACCTAACATTAAAATAGCTCAAGTACTATGCAAGATGCAGATCAGTTGCTTAGAAGACAGATTTTATTGTACAGATGGAATAGAGCTGAACTTACTAGAGTGTATTCAGTGAAACTGGTGACTAGAAAATTATGAAAGGAAGTTTTTAAACTTAGTTTGCCTTTCTTCTCTCCTTGGGAACAATGGGCTATATAAAGGAACTTGCCTTGATGAGCTTGATACACATGGCTCTGGACTGCTCTGCCTGCCTAACACACCAAACCTTTTCTGAAAAAACAAATATCTGGAACTGCAGTCTCTGTTTTAACTGCATGTATTAGTACTCTGTACTGTTAAGCAGCACCAGGTTTCAGGAATTGCCAGAGACATTAGTGGATACATGGATGTTACACACTTCTAAAAATGTTGGCTAAGACACTTAGGAGCTTAAGTCACAACCCTTAAGTCCACTTAGTAGGACTTAGATTACTTAGGCACTTCTGAAAATGGGATATAATTAAGCAATTTACTCATAACCAAAAGGTTTTTTTTCCCTGAATGAAAAATACTTATAGGCATATCTTGATTCATAGTTTTAATGATGGTGATGTGACATACTTGGAGCCAAGCACAGTATCAGCACATAACGACTGCTGCAAGCTGACAGGACTTTGGTCCTGCAAGACGCTTCTAGGCATTTGTGCAACTTCAGTGCTGATTGCAGAAGCAGTTTTCAACAACTCCCTCACTGCAAAACACCTTGCTTAGGACTTATTTTTATTAAAGATAGTATGCAAGACCAATCTGTGCTTTGCCTGCCACCAAGGTATGTCAGAAGAAAAGAGAACACATCAAAGGATAAAGGGATTACTGTTTCAGCTATCAGGTTGTAGATAGCACTGGAGCACTGAACATGAATCACTCAGTTTCTTAGAGAGTAGGTAGCCATAGGGCACTAGGGGCCTAGACTTATTAATTAAAACTGGGCTTCAGAAGAATTTAAGCAGCACATCATTTGTCAGGCACTAGTGTGAATACAGTAAAATGCGTCGACCACTTTGAGAACCTAAGCTTCATCAAAATTAGAACAGTAATCTTTGTCTCTTAAATAATCAAAAGGCAATAGGAGTGGGGGATACACCTCTTTCTACGAGCAAGAATTACCTTGCATCTTTCTGCTTATGGCAGTTTACCTAAAACTTTAATTACTGCACTGAGAGAAATCAACAAGTTTTGCCATTATCAGCACATCTATTTCATATTGTGTTACGAATGGAAATATCTTACACAACTAAGACTAATTAGTCCATGTGTAAACTCATTTAAAAATGTGCCCAAACTAATGGTTTAAACACGTTGTTTTATTCTGTATTTACATGGAGCAGGGCACACGACCATGTCCAGTAACCATGTCTGACTAGTGATAATTTTCACTATACCCTAAGTTTAAAATGCTTACAACTATGTTGTTCTTACTGACAACAGTATAACTGCTCAAATTTAAGGCTGCACCTTCATCTCTTTAATGCACACATTATAAGCTGATGACTCTAATGTACTAGTAAGATGTTAACAGCCATGAAAGAATTTATCTGTCAGCATCAAACAGGTTTGATGTCTGTATGATTTATCTGTTTTGAACATGTTAAATATGTTAATAACATATTCTGACACCTGCACCAATCTACTTAAACCAACGCAAAGCCCTTAATGTTATGGGCTTGCTTAGATAAAGGACCTTCACTTCCTTATCACTTTCCCAGTTGATAGGAAGTTGAAACAAAGCAGTAAGTCAACTCTTGCAACATCTTTGTTTCAAATGCTGGATATGACTCTTCTTCGTGCCATTTCTCAGTAAAATGCAGTTAGGTCATTCACGCAGAATAGTGCAAAACTTGCAAAATCCTTGCATGGAATAGTGCAAAACATACTTGAGTGTTTTGCCATCTTTATATGCAAATAATGTCAATACTAACTTAATATATTTTCAGAACTAAACCACTCACAATTTGAGCAAATTCTTATTTTTTGTACCTTCAGAACAAGCATTTACTTTTAGTCATCACAGACTGTATTATTCAAAAGAAATTAATTTCCATCTTTGTATACAAAGAAAAACATTGAATACATTTAACAAAACACTGTGCACAACTTGTCCAGCAAGCTGTTGCATATAAGACTATCTGATCATGCAAATGACTGATTATGGTTAAAAAAATAAGTCTATTTTCTTTGTTTAATTAGATGCTTACCTAAGTTTTTGGGTGGGTTTTCTGTGAGTTTTGGTTGCTTGGTTTCATTGTCGTTTTTTTTAAGTAGAGAAATAATTCATGTGTTGCTTTCAAATCCTTTCACCAATTTTACTAACTGTATAGTATTACCATAAGTTGTCATTTGAAAAAGATTACTGCAAAAAAGTCATCTTAAGGAATGGGAGATTTCAGAAGCTTTCCCCACCTTAGCTAGAGGCAAACCAGCTATATTCCTGCAACTCAATCCTTATACAAATCTTGTAATTTGTATTTGACCAATGTGTATGCTGCTATAAATATGCTTGCAAAACATTGGAGCTATTTATCAGTCCTTGTATTTAAAACTTTTGCAGCAAAGGATTATCAGCAATGACAGAATAATAGTTCTCTGTTAAATATGCCTGGAGAGGGGAAATGTCAACTAGGATAAATAATTTTTGAGTCATCTCTTGGAGAGAAACAATAATTTTCTGAATTCTAAATAAACCCTAAATAACCTTACCAATAATAATTACTTCACTAGTATTCTAAATTTAACCACTCCAGTTTTTGTGTGACTGGAGGCCTTTCACTCTCCATTCCATTTCATCTAGTTTATCTGCCTTGATGCAAACAGGATCAGCTATCTCCTGTAATTTTCAACATATGTGGTCTTATCTTCCAGAGAGACTTCACAGCTTTCCAGCCCAAGCTTTATCCTCAAAAGTGATTTTTGACTAAAAGCAAACAAGTTTCTGTGCAGTGTAGCTAAGCTGCTGCATACATGCAATTATAGAGAAACAGGTAAGATGACAGCAGGAAAAAATTATGAGCAGGCTCTGCTCTGTTAATATTTTAGATTTTCATCCTTCTATTTGAGAGTTTTCAGCAGTTATTAGCATGCACTTCAGCTTTAGGACACTGTGGCAAAAAAAAAAAACCCCAAAGATGTCTTTTGGAAGTGTCCACATAATTCTTATATTCAGCAGGCCATTTTAATAGTCACTCTATAACTGTGATAGAGAAAACCACCAAGTTTTGACTGTAGACTTGTATAGTATATTGTAGACAGAGCCTAGGGATATGCTGTACAAAATCACCAAGAAGAAGATGCCCATGCAAGTTACTGTTGCAATTCAGTTTAAACATTCATTGCTGTCCTTACTAGGAAAGTCTAATAATTTCAATCCAGACTTTTATTCAATATAATAAGCCAGGAACATACTGATCTGCTGTCATTCAGCCATCTTTCCCACCAAGAAGGGGTTCCTAATTCTGCTGGGAAGACATGGATGAAAACTTACACTTTTTTTTTTGAGCAAGGAGGTCAGGATCCAACAAAACAACCACACGCAATAGCATGATACAGAAACCTGTGTACAGCATTTTGATATTACAGGCTGTTAGCCCAGCCCTTAGCTAAGCATTTAACCAGGCATTCCTCTGTGTGTGGCCACCAGTTATAGCTTAGCTGTCAGAAGTCAAAGTAACTTTTACACAGAAGTCACTCATCAGTGCATGGTAAGGGAGAAGCAATTTGAAAACCTAGGTTGGTAACATTTTGCTTTCTTCTTGGTTGCTGACAGTTAGCAAAACTGGACAGCCAAAAGAGTATGAAACAGCGGTGCAACTTCAGGCAGAACAGAGAGATACTGCTCTTGCATTAATACTAGGTGGTGCTGTTTCTTTCTCAGTCCTGAAAAGGCAGTAAAAGCAGTCTGAATATCTTATTTGATGATCACCTCAGAATAAAGGGCCACAGCACCCAGATTTTAAAATATACAATAATCCGAATTCCCTTCTTTGAACTGCTAGCTGCTCCCAGAGCTGATTAGGCCCATCCTGTTCCTGAGCAGTGGATGCACTGTACAAATTTTATTACAAATGGAGATAAAAAAGAATATTCTCTGGGTGGACTTATTCAATATTTAACATAAACAGAATTAATTGCTAAAAGAATTCCAGAAGTCTTAACTCAGGCCCTAGCTGGAAAGGGTATCTCACCATCTTATGTCAACTTAGTGTTAAACAGCCCCCTTTGCGGAAAGCAAGCATTTAAAGCTGGAAGTTACGGAAACCTTCTCTATAATCCTTTTTTATAATTTTGTTTAATATTGTGCTTAAAACACAGCCTTCCTAACACTTCTAGACCAACTCTGTTTTATCCCTTTCACACTAGAAATCTAGCCTATATGCAATTTGCTCTAGTGTCCACATTGTACCAGGTGGAGGTATTGTTCCACATAGCAATATGTCAGTAGGTGACAAACTTCCTTTGAACTCCAGTTTTGCTTCATTTGATGAGCTCTTTGAAAATGGTGGCGAGCATTGCTACACTAACTCGAAGTTGCACAGAGCCTGTATCAAGAGCAGACACAACTTACCTGGACAGCTCAAAACCAAGAAAGCTTTTTTCTTAGTGACTGCAATTCTCTTCCAGGGAAGAGGTTCCTAGGATTTTCCATTCCACCCAAGTAGCTGAGTGTTAATTCACATTAGTCACTCAAGTTCAAGAGAGGGTCAAGTTAATCAGGTTGAAACTTGCATTTTCAGCTGAGGAGTATTTACTGCCCTAGGGAGCTAGCAACCAAAGCAGGTAGCCAGCAGTGCCATGCACACAGAACATCTACTGTGAAGGCAGAAGAGGAAATTTTTTGTCCACATCCTTCTCCATATTAGAACAGCTTAGGTCATCATTAAAGGCAAGCAACAGCAAGCACCAAAAAAGCAGCAGTAAAGCTAAGACTGAGTGGAAGGACACACAGGAACTGGAAGGGAGGAAGGAAATGCTGCAGCAATCTTATCTATATATACACACACAAGAACATTATCAATGCATGTTCACATTTGCATTTCAAGCTTGCTTTCTGATGGATCATATCTGAATGAGTCACAGAACAGCAAGTTACAAACACCACTGAAATAGAGACAGACTTTGGCTACTGAAGCATTTATTACTAACATACAAAATTAATTACATGAAGATAGCCACAAAAAAAACAACCCACACAACAACAGGCATCTGCGTACAAACAGCATGAATCTTGTCTTTATACTGTGTATTAAAAAAAATTATGGGTAACAATTTGGACAGTCACTACAACAGGCTCCCCATGGAAGTGGTCACAGCACTAAGGCTGTCAGTTCAGGAGCACCTAGATGACACTCTTAATCATACAGTTTAGTTTTAGGTAGTCCTGCAAGAAGCAGAGTTGGACTCAGTGGTCCTCACTGGTTCCTTCCCAACCTGAGATATTCTGTGATTCTGTGGTCAGGTTACTGTGTTATACAAGAGTTATGCTAATATAGTTAATGTTAACACTGTCAAAGCATTCAGGTAGCTCCAGCTGACTCATTCAGAAACCCCACTTTCAGCTTTTGAATTCTACACTCTCAAAACTTTTGTCATGCATTTTGCAGCAGTAGAATTTGAGACAGTCAAATACATAATAATCAAATACATGATCTGCAGCAAATATAGAATTTAACCATACCTAGCTAGACTGCTGGGTGATAAGTGGATTAAGAGCAGCCTTGAAGAGAAGGACTTGGGGGTGTTCATGGATGAAAAACTGAGTATCAACCAGCAATATGCCAAATCGCATCGTGGGCTGCATCAAGGGAAGCATGGCCAGCAGACTGAGGGAGCTGATTCTCCCCTCTACTCTGCTCTCATGAGACCTCACCTGCAGTACTGTGTTCAGCTCTAGGACCTCCCTCCAACATAAGGACATGGGCCTGTTGCAGTGAGTCCAGAGAAGGGCTGCAAAGTTGATGAGGTAGCTGGAGCATATCCCCTATGAAGACAGGCTGAGAGCGCTGGGGCTGTTCAGCTTGGAGAAGGCTTCAGGGAGATCTTAGAGCAGCCTTCCAGTACTTAGGGGCTACAGGAAAGAAGGGCGTGTAGTGATTGGACAAAGGGTAACAGTTTCAGATGGAAAGAGAGTAGATTTAGACTAGGTATTTGGAAGAAATAGTGCTAGGACAAGGGGAAATAGATTTAAATTGTGCCAGGGGAGGTTCGGGTTAGATATTAGGAAGAATTTCTATACTGAAAGGGTTGTCAGCCATCGGAACAGGCTGCCCAGGGAGGCGGTTGAGTCACCGTCCCTGAAGGTGTTTAAGAGACAGGTGGATGTTGCATTGAGGTGAATCATTTAGTAGGCTGATAGAGTCCAGCCTTTGTCTCAGCCCTATCTTCTGAGTCTCTTCCAGCTGATACGATTCTATGAAATTCTTTACTACAAGTGCAATGAAGCCCTGGCATAGGTTGCCCGGAGAAGCTGTGGAAGACCCCTCCCAAGGCAGTGTTCAAGGCCAGGATATGGCATTGAGCAACCTGGTCTAGTGGGAGGCGTCCCTGTCCATGGCAGGGGGGTTGGAACTAGATGATCTTTAAGGTCCCTTCCCAAACCATTTTATGATCCTACAATTTCACAGTATGTAAGGCTTTTATATCATTCTGATAGAGATTAAGCAACAAATCTAATGCTTTTAGCTACAGTAGGTAGGGTATCAATGTCATTAATAAGCATGGTGAGGTTTCTTAATTTGATGGACCAACAAAGCATCTTAACAATTGTAAGCTGCCAATATTTAGGCACTAAAAATAGTTTGAGTATTTAGAGTGGCTTAACTACACAGGACCCATATGTAGAGGGTCCTGTCTTTGTATTATTCCACCACACCTACGATGATGTTTTTTTCTGCAAGCCTTTTTTTTTTTTTTTTGACAGCTACACTTGCTAAGGCCACCTGTTCGGTCAGTCAGTGGAGTACATGCATGCTATGCAGTTTATACAATATAGTGTGTTCAGGCTGTTTGTCTTTCTGGCTGGAATTTTTCTGCCCTTCACCTTTGCTCTCAGTGTGCTGAATGCCAGGCAGTTGGGGGTAAAAGGGACCTACCAGCCAGTTGAGTGGTGTGTTGTTAACAAGATAATCCATCACATCATCCAGAGACTCCTTCATTTTCTTCAGCTGTCCTTTGCTAGTGGTGAGAAAGCTGTCTGATAATTCTTGAAAGGAGGATGCTGACCGAAAGCTCTGGTAGGCATCAGCTGCCATTGACCCAATGCTGTAAACCTGATCCTGCACATTCTGTGGCAGCCCCTGTAGGCTTGAGACAAGTGTGAGGCAGGTGGTCTGAAGCTGCTGAGTGAGGCTCCGTGCAATAGCTAGAGTTCTTGACTCAATGTGCTGGGAGGGGAAAAAAAAAAAAGTAAAAAAAAAAGCATGGCAGCACTTTAGTACCTTTTTATGACTGCAGCAGCTTAAGAAGCAAAGTAAAGGGGATGTAAGTAAAGGCTATAGCAGATAGTAAAACAGGTATTAAGTCTGAAGAGGCAGAGACTTGAAAGTACTTGATACTTCTTCAATGCTCAAGTACTTCATGAAACAAACATTGGTAGTTTCTACCTAGTAACAGATAAGCAAGCTCTTGTTTCAACTCTGGATAACAAGACAGAATAAGTATATTCTAATCAATGAAATACTGGTTAAAACTGCATAAAAGACTGAGTCTGTGTCTAAGACTGACTTATGCTCACAAACTTATTTCCGGTCGGGCCATATCACATAACTGAGTCCAAGATCTAAATATGGACATCTCAACACAGGTTCACATGCTAAACAGGATGAGCATTCTCTTGTAAGATAAAGGAACCCAAGTGTTTGCAGAAGTAGGCTCACTTAAGAGTTTGGGCACTTCCTACTTTTCCTGGTAATTACTAGTCAGCTGCCCTGAGCTTCAGTATTCAGGTTCCACATTTGCATGCAAGTTTTTGTGCTAAGATGCTACGCGCTTTGGAGAGACTGTTGTATTGCCATTAGCTTGACAGTACGCCATCTGTTTATCTCTGGGTTCCATCTACATCAATTTACCTCAGTGCTATGCGATTCATCACCATCATTTTGGCCTGTATTTTTCTTCCAGTCTGCCCAGGATTGATAAAGCTTTTCCTGAGCATCAAGAAGTTTCTGATTGGCACTATTCATGTTCTTTCTGGCATACTCGATCTGAAATACAGCCAAATAAGGAAGTAAAGCAAAGAGTCCAAACAGTTCCATTAGGGCTACCCTATCTTACCTACTTAGTAAGCTCTTTTTAAAATAAAAGTTCAGTATAAAAAACAACTTTGGGGAACATAAGAGTGTACTCCTCTTCAAAGCACAGAAAACTGGAAGCACTTTTGAGATACTGAGTAGTGTGTCTCTCTGCCTCAGCTACTTCACCCTCCCCCACTAGCACCCCCCCCAAGAATTTAAAAGTGTATAGAATGCCATGACTCTTTATGCACAGTTTGTGCTGTCCATAAAGGTACATTGTCAGGATAAGACTACTAAAGTACCCAGAAATGCTCAGATACCCACAGCAAGAAGAGCAAGTCAATAAAGAATGTGACATTTTATTAACAAAAACAACTTAAATGACTGAAGTGTTTCTAAATTGCAAGATGCTCCCTTCACTGAATGAAGACAGTGTCAAACTCACCACTCTAGAACAGGAATGTAATTTTAAACATGTCACTTCTATTTCTCCAATGCTTAAAATTACAAGCAATTGCTAGTTAGTTTACAGCTCAGCACAATTTGGGACCTCTCCTGAATGGTGGTGAAAATCTCCAAGTAGGAAAAGCTTTATATTTAGAAAATGCATTTAGTCTGAGCGAGCCATTCCAGTCTTTCTGCTACTCTGTTTTCTGCACTCTAATAAAACTATGCCTTTTTATACCTCAAGTGAAAGCTTAAACTTACCAGACTAACAGTGTGGTGGAGCTGAGAGATTGTGTCCTGGCTTTTCTGTTTAGCATCTCTAACTTTGTTTAAGGCTTGTTGGTAGGCACGTGTGCGAACCTTTGAAGACAGGGATCCTAGTCTAATGTAGTAGCTTGGCTTTTGAACTCCAGCTTCAAAACCTTCAACTTTTGCAGCTTCTTTCTCTAGATATGTAGAAAGGAAGCAAATTGACCACTGTAAGAAAACTTTAGAGGTCCGGGGAAATTTTATTTACTTAGTAACAGCTGAATACTGGATTCATTTAGTAGTCCTTTAGCACCAGTGTGGATTGATATACCACCATACATGCAAATCCTTACTTTCACTCTGCTTCCCTGTGAACATGCTATTACAACTAGCAAAGCAAAAAGGCAGTTTGGGAAGCACATGCCCCCTCCCCACTATGAGTAAGTAAAACAAGGATGATTCTACTCTTCAATACAAGCATTCCAACAAAATCAAACCCTGAACTGGTCTTACCTAGTTCTGCTTCTGTAAGTGGGAGGTACTGGTCTACAAGGGTCTCTGATTTAGTGAGAGCACTGTCCACTCCACTGCTCATCATTTGCACCACACGACTTCCCAGGACAGTGTTAATGCTGCCATTGACAACTGACTTTGTCATTTCTACGCTGTCTTGCATTGCTTCTTTAGTCTTGCCCACAACTCCAGTGATTGTGTGAGCAACAGTTTCCTTGGCACCAGTCACAGTGGTTGTTACAGCTTCTCTGGCTCCAACAACTACATCCTTGGCATTGGCAACAACCTGCCATAAGAAACAGACTGATTCACTAGAAGTATTTTCCAAAGAGAGCAGCATAATCCAGAAAATGTAAGTTTATGCAAAAGCTTGTGAAAGTATTGGCTATCTAGGAGAAATTCTGCTCTGAAAACATATGTAAAAGACAAACTAAAATATGACTGCCACACAGCCTTCAGCTCAAAACACTTCAAATAATGTAATTCAGACACTATCTGCTTCACACTGACCAAGACAGAGACAAGGACTCAAATTTTAAAAAAGATGTCCACCAGTGAAGAGCAGCTGTAAAAAAAATGTGTCAAAGGGTAGGCAACTTAAAATATTTTAAAAAAAAAAAAACCCACAAAAAAAAGGAGTCTTAATGGTCTCCCAAAGCCAACAAAAAATTCTACAGAAACACTTTCAAGTCTCTCATTGCTTCTAAGCTGTGCTTCAGGCAACGCTTACTGAAATCTGTCTCCCTGTGTTTGGTGTATAGTTCTGCTTACAATATGTATGTGTAAAGAACTTACCTTGTCAGTGGGTTGATTCAGTATAGGCAGTCTCTCTTCAATTTTGTCTAGACCTATACACGCATAGTTGTTGGCAACTACAACTACAAAAGAAATTACAATAGTTGGCTTTAATTTTTCATTTTTTCTTTAGGAAAAATAACTCCAACTGAGAATTCCTCTTGAAACAGAACTTGTGCCACAACACTCTTAAAGCAGTTTCCTTCCCTCTTCAGTGAGATCTGAGGCAGCAAAGCCCAAGAATAATGCAGGTTCACAGTGCCAGAAAAAGGCTCGCCTGCAGGCAGAGAAAAACTATTTGATACTTTACGAGCAACAGGTAAAACAACCTGAAGAACTCAGCCTTCTGCCACTCAGTGAAGCCAGGCTCCTGATTACAACTTTGTGACACAGTTGCCGTATTTAACCATGAGTTCTTCTTGATTAGAAAAAAGTACCAACCTAGGGTTTGAAACCAAGTAAAAGATGAGGAATGTGTTAAGCAAGAGACTAGTTAACTATCTCACACATCAAGAGGAGTCAATCAGTTTAGTATTACAAAAGCTGGGAACTGCTTTGGTTCTGGATTATCTTTTTTTGTTGTTGTTAAACCATACCCATCTGTAAACACTTACTCAACAAGCCAGGCAACAGGTTAAGTCAGCTACCTAGAACAGTACTCTAGACCAACACAACCATGCGAAATTGTAAGTGCATCTGGACAAATAAAGCAATCAGATGAATTAAAGTTAACAGCTCCATCTTTGCCTTACTTTGTGGTTCCAGTTTCTGGATGATAGGCATAGCGCTTGTCATGGCTACCGAAGTAATTGTCTTCACTCCTTTCTCTGCTATCTCACATACTGACTTCAAATAAGGATGGTTATCCTTCGTGGTGATGTAAGCTGTGGACACCATATCATAGGTGGAGCTCACCAAGGGAAGGTTAACAACCCTTGACACAATGTTCTGTTTAAAAGAGAAACGGGTTAGTTGACTCATTGTTCAGAACGAGACATGAAAAAAAACCCAACAAAACAACTACAGGACTAACTCAGACATACCTGCTGTGGATCAATTGCTGCCAAGGCCATTTTTTCAGGTCCCGAATCTTAGCCTGTGAAAGTAGCATATCTGAGTTACAGCATCCTTATACTCATTTGATCTACTCACCCCAGTTAAAAATCAACAACCCTTTTGTAATCAACTCTATTGATCAAGAGGATTAGGATGTTCACATTCTTGCATACAGGAGTTACATTTTATTGTAACCATTTGGGAATCCAAAACTTCGTTTCCTAATTATTGTGTTTCCTTTATGCAAGACAAGTAGGGCACATGCAAGAGACAGGCTGTGGATTAATATAGTTTTCTAGAAGAAATAAACACTCTTTGGCTTATCTGTTGAGCCAGGACAAAGAAACACCAGCCAAAAAGTCAGTAAAACTCTAGCTGAGTATGTCTAAACCAGATGAAGAATCAATCACCAATATTTTTAATCAGATTAGATTGGTTAGCATTAGGCAATGAAGCTTGAAATTTGAATCATCATTGCTGTCCAAATCTTGAAAACTCATGGAAGATTGAAGGGAAGTACTCATTTCAGCAACCTCACTTCTCGAAAGTAATTCCACTAAACTCAGAGTTCATTCTCTAGTGCCACGCCTGGTGCCCATGTGAAGTGTCCCCTGCTCAGAAAACACACAGATCATCGGGCTTTTCCACTGTAGGAAACAACTATCCTTTATGCTAATTTAGGCTTAATTATTACCCATCCCACATTCCCACTGAGAAAATACTAACAGTTCTCCCTCTATGAACCTTTAAAAGGGGAGAGGTGTTGCTGTACCACATAAGGAGAATAAACAGAAGTACACTATCATCCTATGCACACATGCAGGCTGAACTAAATCTGCAAGAAGCACTTTTTGCATTGATGATTTCATACGACACTTGAGTTCCAGAAGCCAGATAAAGGCAACTGTAAGGCAAGCCAAAAGTCAGTCCTCCTTAAAGGACTTATTTCTCAAGGCTTTCTGCTACATTTGAGCTAGTTAGCTCACTCGGTTAGAGCGTGGTGCTGGTAACACCAAGATCGTGGGTTCAATCCCTGTTGGGCCCCCATGTATTGCCTGATCTAGTTGAGAGGCATCCCTGCCCATGACAGGGAGGTTGGATTAAATGATCTCTAAGGTCCCTTCCAGCCTAGGCCATTCTATGATTTATTCCCTGCTTACATTTGTCAAGGAGCCCAAAGCAGTTTTTATTTCTCATACGTATGACAGAATCTAAAGAAGCATGTTAATACTCTGCCTTGGGTCAAGTAAGTCTTTTCCCCATTACATTATGGGGAAGAAAGACAAAGGTGTACTGTTACCATTTGACAGGCATATTTGCACATATTAACACACACATGCCATAAGGTAATGCCTGTAATGAGATTAACCACTGGACATAGAACATACAAGCAGGTAACAGACAAGAGTTATAGCACTAATATGGTAGTTTTCTTTCCATCAAGTACTGAAATACACTCAGGAATGTACATTTCTCACACAGTATTACAAGTCAAATTGCTTAGAGCACAACTAGATTTCACTTTGAACTGCAAAGCATGCTGTAGAACAGGAGGCCAACACTGCAGAATCTGCCCCTTGCAGGAAGAAAGGGACCTACTTCAAGGATTACTCAGTATTTGCAAGGTGTTCCAGAAGATCCAGATGTACACAGCACGGAACTGAATTTCAGTCACTAAAACAAGAGGGTTAGCCTGTGAAGTTCCTCCAGCTCTTGAAGGCTGGTAAGACAGCTAGGATCTCGCACAGTTTCACAGACCTCTTGAATAATTCCTGCTCTGGCAAAAGTCAGATCTGCTTCACGGGAGCAGGTGAGCAAGGCTCCCGAATCAAAGCCCACGGTACGAAAGCGTATTCCGGAGACAGCAACGGATGTTCAGCAGGAGAACGAACAAATCTCACTTATACTTTCGCTACGGAAAGCGGCTGAAACAGCGCTCGTCCCTGCCCGGCCGTGGTGCCCAAGGGCGGAAGGCGCCCCGCTGTCCAGGTTCCACGACGGACCTCTTCGGGAACGGGACAGCCCCGTGCCTCTACCGGCGACGGACGAGCACCTCGGGACTTCCCGGTCTCGGGAGCCCTTTAAGCAGCCCCACACACACGGGGACTTGGGACAGGGGGACCGGGAGGGGCGGTGACGGAGGCAGCGGGGGCGGCCCCGCGGCGAGCCGCAGCCCCCGCCCCGCTCCGCCAGCGGGCTCCTCCACCATATTGCGGAGTCGGCCCGGCTCTCCCGCCGCCCCGCTCACCTCCGCGGCCGAGCCGAAGCGGCCGTACTCACCCGCGGGGAAAGGAGGAGCAGAAGAGTAGCAGCTTCCGACACGAGCAACGGCACCACCACCGCTGACTGGGGAAGCCCTGGCCTCGCCCCGCTATTTATGGGGAGCGGCCGCCGCCGGCCGCGCGCCTCCCGCTGTCTCGCGAGAAGAGGGCTCGTCACCGCCGCCGCGCGTCACAGGCGCTGCGCGTCCGGGCGCGGGGAGGGCAGAGTGGTGGGGGCGCGCGGGTTCAGTGGTGGGCGGGGGGCTTCGTCCCGGCAAAGGAACCTGAGTGAAGGGCTCGCTCGTTCCAGTCATCCCTGCGGAGACCAGTTCTTAGTGCTTGGGCAAACGCAGGGACCGGAAGGCGTGGCTGATTCAGGCGAGCGTGTCCGGGAAGGGGTGGGTTACAAAATGCGCCCTCTCTTCCCCCAGGCAGATCTCTCAGCTCGTCTCGTTGGTGCGGGAAGGGGGAAACAATTTAAAAAAACACCAAAACCAAAAAACAGGCAAGAGATTTGCCTGTGTTGGTCTTAAAGTGATGACACACACCTGTTCCTTCACTCAGCACCTCTTAACCAGGATTTGTCCCACGTGGGGTGGACCAAATCTGGGGTCAACTGACTCTGAGACCACCATGCAGCTGCTCGTCACTAAGTGACGGTCCTGCTTGGAAAGGCAAAAGGCCTCCTCACTCGACGTGCTCACAGGTGATACCTCAGCAGGTTTAGCTGCATCTGATAATGCTGTCAGAGTGCTGTAACTTTCGTAACTCCCCAGGTGTCCACCCTTCACTTTTAACCTATAAATAAATGAGATGCCACAACACAGTTAGGAATATCAAGCTGTCAGGGAAATATAGTTGTGGGCAAAATGAAGATTTTATTTAGCTGTAGTGACAGGGTATTAGAAGAGAACAGCCTAACAGGAAAGATTCAGGTGATACAAACGTGTACAAACATTCTACATGGACGAGTCATTTTTGCACAAGTATCTTTCCTAAAGGGAATTTTAACTTCCTTCCCAGAAAACTTGAATTGTGTTAATGATTAAAATTGACAGCAAACTACCTTATCTCTAAGCACAGAGTACAAAGACTCCTTCATGCTGTTCCTTCTCCCTAAACAAAAGGCTGCCATACAGATCCTGGTTTAACTTCTACTGCTTAAAACAAATAGGCCTCTTTTTCTGCTCAACAATGTGACAGGACAACAAATTCCACCAGTACTGAGAAGTACAATAAGAAATATCATTATCTGCCCAGGCACCAGGGGAAGAAGGCACCTGTCTTCATCGGACTAACTGCCAAGAAGAGTCTGAAATTTGACTACAACGAAGAGTATACTACTTGTGAAGCTTTGGTAGCAAAATATGCAGGCCATCTACTCTTATTGTTTACTTATTATGTATATTCATATGTTGCAGTATTATAAAAAAGTTTGACAATGACATCAAGCTGTGTGGTGGACTCACTTGAGAGAAGAAATGCCATCCAAAGGGACTTTGATAGGCTTGCGAAATGGGCCAGTGCAGACTGCGTGAGCTTCAACAGGTCAAAATGCAAGGTCCTTCAGCAGAGTCGGGCCAGTCCCAGGCACAAATATGAACTGGGCACAGAGTGGGTTGAGAGTAGCCCTGAAGAGAAGGATTTGGGGGTGTTGATAGACGAGAAGCTTAACATGAGCCAGCAGTGCGCTCATGCAGCCCAGGAGGCCAACCACATCCTGGGATGTATCAGGAGAAGCGTAGCCAGCAGGTCAAGAGAGGTGATTCTCCCCCTTTGCTCTTGTGAGACCCCACCTCAAATACTGAGTCCAGTTCTGGTGTCCCCACCATAAGAGGAACATAGAACTGTTGGAGCATGTTCAAACGAGGGCCGGAAAGGTGATCCAGGGACTGGAGCACCTCTGCTGTGAGGACAGGCTGTGGGAGCTGGGATTGTTCAGTCTTGGAAAGAGAAGACGCTGGGGGGGATCTAATAGCTGCCTTCCAATACCTGAAGGGAACCTACAGGAAGGCTGGGGAGGGACTTTTTACAAAAGTATCCACCAATAGGACAAGGGGAAATGGATTTAAGTTAAAGGATTTAGATGGGATCTTAGGAAAAAAATCTTCAGTACGAAGGTGGCAAGACTCTGGAACAAACTGTCCAGAGAAGTTGTGGATGACCCTTCCCTTGAGCTGTTCAAGGCCAGGTTGGATGAGGCGTTGAGCAACCTGGTCTAGTTTGGAGGTGTGCCTGCCCATGGCAGGGAGGTTGGATTAGATGATTTCTAAGGTCTCTTCCAACTGAGGCCATTTTATGATTCTATGATAAAATGTCCTTTACTTACTTCTAGAGAAATTCTGACCCTTGCTCCTACAGAACGCTATCCTCCTGGGGTTGGAGAGAGGGCATCCTTTTTTTCCAGCCCATTTCAGGGAGACCTGCCCAAAATGATTACTCAGTTTGTTTCTGCAAAGAAATCAATTCTCTCTTCTTGGTTCAGAGCAGAACAGAGAGAAGACTATTCTAGAATAAAAGAGTTTTCACTTCTCTGAACAGCTTTTTTATGCCCCTGTCAGGATGCAAAACAAACCCTTCACAGGCACTCTGCTGGTTTCCTTACATTGCTGTTATCTGTGACCTCATTTGTATTTGATTCACAATCACATGGCTTCTCAACTGTAAAATATTCAGTGCACTCATGACAAGCACAAAATTAATGAACACCTTTTTTGGGGGGTGTCTGTACTGGGAATTCCAGAGTACTCCAGGGATTTTAGTTACTGATATGTACCACCATTATTTGCAGTAAAGGAAAACCTGCAACTCAACCACCCCAGGGACACACTCTGCCAGAATGCAATAATTAGAGGTGGTATCAACCCCTCAACAGTCCTCAGCAGGCTAAGAATTCCGATTCTGGACATGTTTTTCTTCACAAGCAGGTCCCCCTCTATTGAATGGACTCGGATGGGCTTATCCAAAATTCTGAAAAACTAGGAACTTGTGTCCCAAGAGCTTTGTCTTGATGACAAGGCAGGGGGAAGAAGAGGAGGTTGTGTTACCTCTTGGAAGGACCAAGTTCCTCAAATATCTTAAAAAAGTGGCGTAGTTCCAGTCCAGACTGAAGAAGAGGAAGGCAGGACAGCATCAAGTAAAGCGGTTGTAACAGATGGCAGAAAAGCATACCACGTCAGCCATTGCTAAAAGAGGAAGACAATAATAGTATACCCTACCCTTCTTTTCCATAGGTCGAAGGCAGATGTTTAAAATCACATAATGCATCTAATGAAGGAGGTTTCATTCTTTCACTCAGCACATTAATTTGTCATGTAATTAACATTTTAGACCAGAATTCAGCCTACATATGCTTCAGGAAAAAAAAAATAAAATTAAAAGGTATGAAATTATGGACCAGGCAATAAACATATCTACCCTCTGGTCCATCTCCTTTAAACCCATTGCAATATCTTCCATGACAGGGAATAGCTCAGGTTTCAGCCTCACAAGCTTTGTAACATATCTCTGCCAGAGATAGCAGCAACAGGTAGAATTTAGGTCCTCCTGCTTTTCTAATGGCTTTATCACAGCACAGAGGAGGAGCAGCTGCATTCCTCTTGCCACACTGTCAGGGCCCAGTGTGGGCTGGTGGCTTCCTGGCAGCTGAGAGCCGCGAGGGCTGCTCTGGGGGCAGCAGCGCTGAGTCCCAGTCCCACCACCTCATCCGGGAGCAGGGCGGCCAGGGTTGGGAGTGGGCAGCTGGGGACAGCCCCAGCGTCTGGAGACTGGGGTGATAACTAGCATGGGCCAAGGCCAGCCTGGAACATCCGCCTGCGACCCAGCAGGTCTGAGGGGACCTGGAGCCCAACCCTGTTTTTTCTATTGCTGGGGCAGGAGCTGAGGACCCTAGAAGAGCTGACATGGTAGGATGGGGAAAGGCCCTGGGGCAGGCTCAGCAGGGCCAGTGAGCCCTGTCTGTGCCACCATAGCCCTGGCAGACAGTTCCAGCTGTTTGGAGGAACTTTAACTTCAGCTAGGAACCTCATGAAACTGGGGTATCAGCTGTTCTGTTGACTAACAAGATGACAGAAAGGCCAAAGGGGAGAGAAGGCCTGTAGGGACCTGAGTGGGCTGATGCTATTCCTTTAAGAACAAGTGTAATCTAATATGTCAAGCCAGAGCTGACTGACAGCTAGAGCATTAGTGTATTGGCAAGATCTGATGCAAGGATCTTCAGCTGGCCTCACAGCCAGTGTATGGAGGGATGTCGTAGTGAGTCAAAAATGGGGGGGTGAAAGTTTTCCCAACAGATTAAAGCTATTTTTATTTAAAACTAGGCATGCTTCCACATCAAGATAGCTAACCAGAGTCTTTACTCAGTCTTTAGGATGACTGCTCAAAGCAGTGAAGTGGTGACACATTCTTAGCCATGTTAGGGACATATTCTTAACTGTGTTAGGAGAAACTACCCATGCTCTTGTCATGCAAAACAGAGAGCATAGAAGGGTGGCCCTTTGGAGTTGTCAAGAAAGCATGTCTCATCACAGACTTAAGAAGCTTTAAAGGCTGCCTCCAGACACAGTTTGAGGCTGTCTGGAGTGAGCTTAGAAGCAAACTCTGACATGCCTTCTGTGCCTCAAGTACTGACCAATAGCACCAGACCTGCAGTAGTTCTCAGCAGTCAGGGTTGCCATGGGGACACAAAGAAAAAGACAATGTTCAGAGCTGTGGAAGATCAATGGTTCAGCATCCATAACATATATGAGCAGTTGATTGATTATAAGAGGTCCTCTGGCCTTAATGGTTTCTAATATTTAAAGTAAGTTTTCCTCCATGTTTATAAAAGCTGCATTGTCATGTGAGATGGAAGTGATTCTGTTGACTGGGAATCAACATGCTTGTGTTGGGCACCCTGAGACTGCTGTCTGTGGAATAACACAAATGTCAAGGCTATCTTCCCTCAGCTCTCTCACTCTTCCCCCTTCTTTCCAATCCCAAAGTAATCCACTTCTAGGCTTTGCAACCATTCTGTCTTTGGACTTGCGACTAACTTCTTACCCACTTAAAGTGTCTATCTACCTTACTTAATGGTTTGGGGGTTAAGCCTTTTGTATGTTCCTGTATGAAAAGCTTTTCCCTTGTCTTGGTTAATCACTTTAATAGTTGCCCTGCTGTGAGTTACTTGGTTTTTCCCTCTTCAGATTTGTGAAGCATGATCCTCCTGTGAGTTCACACTAATTGTCTTTACAAAGAATAGGATGTTTATTCTGCTCTGCCCAAAAGTAAAGCACTCCCACCTTTTGTTTCTGCATGATCTGCAGGTTTTCTTCATAATGTGCTCCATTTCCTCTGGAATGTACTTATCTTCTGATGTGTCTTATCTTTTGTTAGCTGTCCAAAGGTCATTACCTCTTAACTCTTCAGCTGTAAGTTAACATGACATCTGATTCGAAAGAGAAGAATTGGGTAAAAGGTGGTTCTCTGAACACTTGGAGAAAGGCAAAGACAAGCAAAAGTACTATGAGTTACAGGCTGAAGGTACTATTGCCCTTGTAGTATGAGTCATCCCTCCAACACGTGGCATATTCAGCTAGGACATAAGAGTGACTGACTCATGTCAGACATAAGTGTGAACTGACTCATGCTAGTTTGAGAGGAACAGAGAATTAATCACACATCTCTAAACACTGTAGAAGAAATTTTTATTCATTTAGCTACTGCTGTCTATAACCCTGCCAGATGTCCTCAGAAGGCTGGGCAGCAACATGTTGTTATGGTAACATGCAGCACCTCCAGAAAGATCACAGCAGGCCTTCATATCTCGTGTGATATGCGTTGTAGCTGCCATCAGCCCACATACAGCCCTGTTGTTTTCAGGTTTTGCATAGTCTAACATACTAGATGAGGCCATGACAGAAGTTATCAATAAGCAGACAGTCTGTTTTAAAAGACAAATTACTTCATAATGACATACCAGCAGCAATAAAAATGAATATTGTAGGTATCTGGCATTTATCTAGGTACCATCGTTTAAACAACACAGCAAGTTTTGTATCATTGTTAACATGATCCCTTAAATGTTAATTGTATTGCATTAACACCTGGGAGATGCATTTATGGGTGAGAATTTTGTTACAGTAGATACAACACAACCACGGGACAAAAATATCCAGGCCTTGTTCTAGAACTAAGGAATAAATCTGTTATTCCTGGGGAATAAAGGAGAGCAAATTACAAAGATTTAAACTAAGGCAGTATCACATTGAATGCAACTGAGAGCAGAGCCATGTAAACATAAGCCACCAAATGAAGTGTCCATGAGGACATAGTGGAAATCATAATTTATAGCTGCCTAAAAGCTGCACCAGAAATTGTTCTGCTAACTAAAAGCCAGAGAATTTTGTTCTCAAGCACTTCTGACAGGGACATGCCTTTTTCACATGCAGCACACATGCTTAGGAGAGAGCACAGAGCAAGGGAATTATGGTGAGTACTACTGAGTCTGTGCTACTGAAAAAATCCCAGATGTCAGTTTTCAGATTGCTTTACGTTTGTCTTAAGAAAACAGCTTTGCAAAAATGTTTCTGTGTATTTAAGTAAAGTTTTGCTTATTCCTCTTTGAGAACGTGATGCTGTTCCATCAATGTTACTCAGTGTTGTAGCAGTTCATAGTTATTATCAGTGGTAACAGTGACACTCAGGAATCCTAAACATGGATTAAGTTTGGTTGCTGGTCTATTGAATTTCATTTTGGTATTTCTAGGAATGACTTTGCCGGAGAACTAGGATATCTCTGAAGCAAAGTCCACTTGTCAGGGGTCAAAAGGAGTCAGACTTCTCTTTAAGTGAAGAAAAAGATGAGTCAAGGGTGACGCCAGCATAGGCAGTGCTTCAGTGACAGGGTACAGTCCAACATCTGTCTGAATCAAGTACCCAGGCACGGTCAGGTTTAGGTTGATGATAATAACAGATTCCATCAATGGTCTCATAATCATCAGGTAAGGCAAAGTAATGAATCAGGTTCTAGGTGAAGTCATGGAATCCAAGCCATTCAGGAGCAATAGAAGACAGGAATGGAGAAAGGTATGCCTGCAACACAGCTCAGGCCAGGATGGGGTGCTCAGGCTTGGATTTAAATAGAACTCCTGTGCCATGGGCAAAGAGTACATCGGCGATAGTCCCCAATGAGACCAGTTAAGGCAATTAAAGCTTATACGTGCACTCATGGCTTTGACACCAAGTTGCAATTTGCGCCCTTAAGATGTCCTGCAGATGCAGAGATTTGTCTGTTTTCCTCCACACACTTTCTAGGCACACTCTGCCCTGGTGAGACACATCTGGAATATTGTGTCCATTTCTGGGCCCCTCAGTTGAAGAAGGACAGCGAACTGCTGGAGAGCGTTCAATGCAGAGCAACTAAGATGATTAAGGGAGTGGAGCATCTCCCTTATGATGAAAGACTGAGGGAGCTGGGTCTCTTTAGTTTGGAGAAGAGTAGACTAAAGGGAGACCTTATTAGTGTTTATAAATGTATAAAGGGGGAGTGTCACGAGGATGGAGCCAGGCTCTTCTCGGTGGCAAACAATGATAGGACAAGGGGTAATGGAATCAAGCTGGAACACAAGAGGTTCCACTTAAATTTAAGGAGAAACTTCTTCTCAGTGAGGGTGACAGAACACTGGAACAGGCTGCTCAGGGAGATTGTGGAGTGTCCTTCTCTGGAGACATTCCAAACCCGCCTGGACGCCTTCCTGTGTAACATCATCTAGGCGTTCCTGCTCTGGCAGGGAGATTGGACTAGATGATCTTTTTCGGTCCCTTCCAATCCCTAGCATACTGTGATACTGTGGTACTGTGATGATAATGACTTTAGATCGCTGACGGGGATGAGAGTTATCCTAGAAAAAGAGGGCTGGAAGACATTAACAGCTCATTTTTTTCACTCCCCTTTCTGAAAGGAAGAGCAATAGTATCTGTCATTTCTGACAGAAATCTGTTGAACCTGTTTTTAAGATCCTCTGACAGTGAAAGTTTCACATCACACCCAGGCAAACTGTATCCTACCATTCATAAGGTTTTCCTAATGTTTATGCTGAGACTTCCCCAATGCATTTCAAGCACATCGGTGGCTCCTCTCTCCTCTGTAAAGGCAGAACCCAAGATTCCTCTTGTCTTCATTAAGATGAAGAACTTCATTCATCCAACCCTTCTTCTTTGGTCACGTTTGTTAGCCTGATGATACTCATCAGTTATCTCAGCTCTTTCTAAGTAGAAGTGCTATGCTCAAACTGAAACTCTCCTAATCAATTCATATTACTAGGATCTCACTACATCATTGGCTTCTGTCCTAGTATTAAAGAAATGTTGACCATGTAGAGGTGGCCTGAAATCTGTTGTAATTCTGACAGTCTTCCTTGAAGAACAAATGACAAATTGTTCATTGTCCAGTGCTTGTGTAGATATTTTGGTATCAGACAGCATCCTGCATTCAACTTCAGTAAATTTCATCCCTTCCCTTTACTTAGACCGTATCTTCAAATAAGCCAAGTTCGTTTTGAAATTGGATGCTTTTCTTCATATTTCAAGTTATTTACAGTGAAGTGTATTTACTTGTTTCAAGAGGATGACTGTCAATGTAACACAATACTTCAGACATAGTAACATTCAGATGCACTTCAAAAGTGTGTTCCATAAGATCTGTTACTATTAATCATGTAACTCCTGACCTCTGCAACATGACTAGGTGTGACTGAGATCATTCATTACATTATGCAATGTATACATTTATTACATATACTATGGTTTGATGTCTGGAGACCAGTGATGAGTGGCATTCCTTGGGGGTCGGTATTGGGACCAGCGCTGTTTAACATTTTTGTCGGAGGCATGGACAGTGGGATTGAGTGCACCCTCAGCAAGTTTGCCAACACCAAGCTGTGTGGTGTGGTCATTATGCTGGAGGGAAGGGACGCCATCTAGAGGGACCCGGACAGGCTTGAGAGGTGGGCCTGTGCAAACCTCATGAAATTCAACAATGCCAAGTGCAAGGTTCTGCAAAGGGGCTGAGGTAATCCCAGGAACAAATACAGGCTGGGTGATGTGTGGATTGAGAGCAGCCAGCCCTGCAGAGAAGGATTTGGGGGTGTGCATGGATGAAACACTCAATACAAACCAGCAATGTACACTCACAGCTCAGAAAGCCAATTGCATCCTGGGCTGCATCAAGAGAAGCATGTCCAGCAGGTTGAGGGAGGTGATTCTCCCCCTCTACTCTGTTCTGGTGTGCAGTACTGTGTTCAGCTCTGGAGCCCTCAGTGTAAGAAGGACATGGACCTGTTGGAGTATTTCCAAAAGAGGGCCATGAAGATGATCGGAGGCTGGAGCACCTTCCCTATGAGAACAGGCTGAGAGAGCTGTGGCTGTCCAGCCTGGAGAACAGAAGGCTCTGGGGAGGCGTTATAGCAGCCTTCCAGTACTTAAAGAGGGCCTACAAGAAAGAAGGGGAGTAAGTCTTATCAGTGAGTGTAGTGATTGGACAAGGGGTAACAGTTTCAAATGGAAAGAAGGTAGATTTAGATTAGATAAAAGGAAGAAACCTTTTTTTTCTGTGAGGGTGGTGAGACACTGGAACAGACTGTCCAGAGAACCTGTGGAAGGCCCTCCCTGGAAGTGTTCAAGGCGAGACTGGATGGGACTTTGAGCAACCTATTCTAGTGGGAGGTGTCTCTGCCCATGGCAGTGGGGTTGGAATGAGATGATGTTTAAGGTCCCTTCCAGCCTAAACCAGCTCAGTTGGCTGAGCATGGTGCTGCAACACCACAGGTCGCGGCTTCGATTCCCGTTCAGTCCTCATGTGTTGTGTGATCTAGTTGAGAGGCGTCCCTGCCCGTGACAGGGAGGTTGGATTAAAATGATCTCTAAGGTCCCTTCCAGCCTAGGCCATTCTATGATTCTATGATTCCATGATCATCTACTCTATTTCTTAAAAGACAGTAAAACTTTTTTTGTTAATAGCACTGCAAGTACCTAAGTATTCTATTGTTAATCACCAGAGTAAAGGTGCAAAACTATGTAACACACATACAGTTGGGCAGGATGCAGGAATGAGAGAGGTTACTGTTATTTACAAAAGATATGGAAAGTAGGAGTGACTTACCAGCTCACTGGTCACACTGAAAGAAAAACTGAATTCCACCAAAACCCACATTGCCTCACTAAGCAATGAAACATTTAATAGTATTGAATAGTATTGAACTTGAAAAGTTGTACTCAAGCCTTCACTAATGGAAACACTTCTGTAGTTTGAAGTATCAATGAATCACCTGTCATGAAATAAAAAAAAATAATAGGGTTGTTTCTCTGCCTTCCGTGCATTCTGTGCCTTCTTTTGCAACATCCTCAAGTTCAACAAAATACTAAACACAGACAAGGAGGATCTATTCATTGATTTAGAAGTTTATATCACGTGCTACTAGAAATTCTCACTATCAAAGAGCATTTCAGACCACTTTTTAAAAAAGAAATATTAAACTTGACCACAAAAAGTATTGTCTGTATGAGTGGTGCATATTTACTTAGCTGTCTAGAATACATCTATACCACACAGCATACAGGAGTACAGCATAAATAATCTTCTCACAGACAATCGTGAAAGAAGTTACATCAGTCTCTCTCTGTAGCATAAAAGACCCTATCTTTTTAGATTAGTTTTTCTTATTTATCACCATTGTACAGTCTGGTTTTTAAGTTGTGATGAAAAGCTTTCATTGTAGTCAGAACTTGATCCCATTATTGCTATGCTGAATCCTGATGGTGGATTCCAAAGCAAACTATGAAGCAAGACAGGGTACTCTATCTCAGTATTGACATAGATGGGATTCAGCCACTTCTGTCACATTTTCTTGCAAACTCCAAGCACTTGTAAAAGCAAGGCCTGTACAGAAAGATAGATTGATTGTTGCCTGATGCCATACATGAACTGTATTTTCTTTTCACAATGTTTTGTTTTCCCTCAGTAATGAAGAATACTGCTCCATCTTGTTTTTCTTAAGGAAAACCAAAATTGCCAGAGGTCTCTAATACTTAAAGGATTAAATCCTAAGTAAAACATTAACTGATCGAAGGTGGCAATTTTAAGAAAAGACTTAAACAATCTCTCAAGATCCTGGGAGGAAGGTGTTCCACAGAAACCAAATCCGCCACTCTTCCTCAAAGATAAAGATAGTTCCTTTACCAGAGCATTCCCATTCACTTCTCTCCCACAGGGTCTCATATAAGACTTTCCCACCACAAAAAGGTAAGATACCTCCTGTAAATCTCCACATAAACAACTTTTTTTTTTTTTCTCTTTAGGAACCAGCAACTAACTATTCCTTTTTCATCTAGGTCTGAGAATTTTCTTTATTAAGCTCAAAGGTGTTCCTTACTGAAAGGGTATTTAGTCTTGTACATTACATAGAAATCTAAGATGTATGCACTACAAAACATTCAAGTTTTTTCTACTTATATTTCCTTTCACTTGACAGAGAAAGAGAAAACACGGCCAGACAGAGAGCTACTGACTTCAGGGGTTCTATACTGACTTAGCTGCAAAAGATCTTACTGCAAAAGCCTTTGGAGACAGAAACAAGTCTCAGGTCTCACAGTGTGAGAAACCTTCTTTTGGAATCCAAGAAGGATTGTATTGTGGCTTTGCTCTTTCTTCATAATTTATGTCCCTACTTATTTCTCTGAGATTCCTCCTTATTCCACAGGCTCCTCATCTTTGTAGCTTCTTTCTTAAACAAGGTTAAAGGAGTTTGTATGTTAGTGTCCTTGGGGAACACTGGACAGTGTCCTTTTGAGAAGATACTGGCTTTGAATATGAGGTATTGGCGTACAACTAGCGCATGGAAATGCTACCAAACCCTGCTTAAACTCCACTTGGCTGCTTTGCCACAATCTATAAAAATGACTCATCTTTTATGGTAGTCCAGAGTTCACCAGCCTGCTAAACCAAACACTACTATTAAAACAGGCTGGTAGGTGCTTGCTGAACTGTACTGTGCAGAGTGGGCATAACATGCCAGCATTGTTCCACGTGTACACAAGATGATGTATTCTGGTTAGTGAAGCACGGGAGTGAGAATCAGCAGATCAAGGTTTGAAATCCACTGATACTGCCAAGGGCCTCCCCCTGACTTCATGCTCTCTGAACACAAAACTGGTAAACCAGTAGTTTTTATCACTATGTTAGCATGCCATTCTTTTCAATACTCATCAGTTCCACTGACAGGCAGAGAACTGAGAGGCAGAGCTTAGGCATTCTCTTTCATTAACAGTATTCCATGGCTTCCAGACTGCAGAAGCTTTTCCCCAAGTCAGACCGGACCATAAGGCTGTGGAACTGGAGACATCTGTGTTGACCTGCTTTGACTTACAGAATTTGGAACCAATTAGTTTGTTTCTCCATATCTTTTCTGAAAATTCTTTGCAGGAATGCTGTGAGCTTTAGTTGGTTGGTTGCTTCTGAATGCTTTTCTCATATTCAGAAACAGAGCCCCTCACTCACAGTGCTCAAAACCAGCAGTAAAGTCAACTTAATAAGCCAATATTGCTAATGTAACTGTTTTGAGATTAACATCATGCAGTGCTTTATAATGTAGTCTTTTCCTTATTCAAATTGGAAAATCTGGGCAGGTAACAGACATGACTTTGCACAGAGTAAACTTTTTCTTAGCACTCACTGGAGTTCCTGGATACTCAACATCTGTGAAAGGCATGCCCAAGATAGACATTCAGTACCAGGCTGCCTTAGAAGCTGAGTTCTAGGTTTTAGTGCTTTAATTTTCCTGACTGTAAAATAAAAATGTTGACTTGACTTTGTTATTAATAAATAAATATGAGATGCACTCAGTGACCTTCAGTCTCTGAGGAAGTTTTGATATACAGGCCTACATAGATATGTCTGTCCAACAAATTTGTAGCAGAGGCTCAGGAATATCAAAAAGCCAAAAAAGAAAAGACCTTATAAACCAGATTCTTGTCTTTGGTAGCATCTCAGATGGAAAAGGAGTGACTGAAAAAAAGGGGACTAAAAGAAAACAAATGAATGACTGAAAACCAACAAGGCTGAACCACAGGTAACTTGTCAATAAGTTCTCCTGACTGGGTAAAAAAGATTCATCCAAGAGTGACTCAAATTTCTTGTAAACTGATCTGTTTAAGCACTGTGAGGCTCATCCATGTTGATTCCCTTTTCTCCCATGGAATTTCCTGGCTACATGAATTAGGACTAAAGAGTTTGCATAAAGAACAGAGAACAGAGGCTGCATGCAGCTGGAGTGCAAAGTTAGGGCTGTCTGAAACATCTGTCACAGGAATACTGGACTTCCTGTAATCTGCTTGTTAAAAAAATGTTTTTCTTACATCATCTGATTTGTTAAGGGGCAGCAAACAACATCTGTTTCGGCAATGATATTAAATTCCACTTTGATATTTTAATCCAGGATTTAGTAGACCTCAAGTTCTAAATTCCTTTTTGATTGAAGTCCTGCCCACACAATACAACCTAAATATCTGCTGTGCTCTTGTGGGGTTGAGAAGGGTTGGTGAATTGCAGAAGAGCTGCTTTGGAGTGGCTGTTTCATCTCTGGTCTTGCATAATGTACTGTTCCACTTCAGATGGCTTGTGAATGATGCTGCCATAGTCATTCTATTACACACAAAGCTTCCACATGCAAAGACACACAAGGATGGCCTTCAGACAGACATAACAGGACCAGTTCATACTCTAAAACATTGCTAATCTGGGCATTATGATCCTATTGATTCTGTTGTAAAGGATTTTATAGGCATCTCTATCTAATCTAGCACTCTTATAGCTTTGACTTTGCTACAGAAGGCAGAAAAGTTTGCTTAATCAGAACTAGCCAAATAAAAATAGTCATAATGAAATAAGAGTGTTTGTAGGTTTCCTATTAGTGGGAGAGTGTGGAAAGCCTTGCACTTAATCTGTTAGCTTCTCTATAACTTCACTGATTGTACATTCAGGCAGCTAATTTAAGAAAACTTTTTTTTTAGGAGAATTCTAAGAGAATTTAGTCAGCATGTTCACCTCCAGATCCACCTTTGCAAATGGAAAAGATTATTTTCCCAAGCTGCTTGTCTTCCTTTTGCAGTATGAAGTTACTTTTTCCTTAGATTTATTGGCAAGGGATTTCCTGGGAATGTTTCTTCATTAACTTCTGGCAAGATAAATTAAGCTTGCTCGGACAGGTTAAAGGCAGGCAATAAGCTACTTGCATTAGGCTGTGGGAGGATGTTTCTCAATGTTCAGGGAAAGCTAGTACAACAGACAAATACTAAAGGGTCTTCCTTGCCAACTCTTGTTTCCATTTAAAGCAACAGGAGTGTAGACATCAGCAAGCCCATGACAGTCCAAGCCAGCAGCCAGTTGCGGTCCAAGCCAGCAACTGAAATGGAGCCCAGAAGGAGAAGAAAATGCACCTACAACAGACTGAAAAATATTATCTCCATAAGCTTAGCTGGATTTCTGAAAGTGGAAGAAGTTCAGTTCTTATACTGTATTTTAAGTATATTCTGAATGTTTAGAGAAACTGGTGTTCTCTCCCACATTCCTCGCTGTTACTCCATCATGTAGGCAGTCTATACCACCAGGGCAGGATTCCATTGGTCATGAACCTTCACAGTTTTTTTTTTTTTGATAGCTCAGTAATTACTCATTTTAATGTATCCACTTGTATGAAGTTCACACATAATAATGTATCAAAAATATTAATCTCCCATTTTTTTTTGTGCAGGGGAACAACCACATTTGTTTCAGGATATTATGATCCAGTATTTTGAAACCTGTACAAAATTCACTGAAGAGGTGCTGAAAGGCATTTTAGTTAATGCAGCCGCCAAATTCATATTTCTCTGATGCCCCTGCAAACAGAATAAGTGCATAAGCAAAATTATACAAAGAAATGGAGAAGAAATTGTTACCCTAAGCTATTACCAGTTATATACTGGTTTGTGCCACATCAGATCTCAATGTCCTCTCAGATCTGCAAGACGGGTCATTTGTGTAATACTCCCCAACTCATGTTCATCAAAATAAGCTTGGCTGTCTCAGATTGCTTGAATAATGTTGTTAGCTCATCTCACATTGCCTCACATGGGTTAATTAATGAATAATTCACACAAACAGCTCAACTGCTAGATCTGAAACTCTGGTAACAATAAAGGATAACAACCTCTTTCTTACATCAGCAATGGTGAAACAAAAATACATTGTGTCTCCTCTCTACAACACTGTGATTAAACAGATTATCATGGAACAAAACCTGATAGCATTACATTCTCACCAAAGTAAAATTACTTATGCGCATAGTTGTCCCTAGCATTTCAATTTGAAACAATTTGAATGTAGGCTTGGTATCATACCCTGATATTCTATTTGTAAAGCCGTGTTCTGTAACCAAGTGAACCATACATATTGGACCTGTGAAAAACTCCACAGTAAATCCAGTGAAACTGTACTTGTAAGAGGTTTCAGGTCAAAGGTAAAACTAAGTTGAATTACACCTACAGAACAAGAACAAAGCTGATTTGTTGGAATTGCATATTCATTGCAGTCCTACAATGGATCATGTAAGGAACAGAGCATCTTGACTACAAAAGCAGATGTAATGGTACACTCAAGGCGATCAGTATCCTTTGTGGAGTGCATCAACACTAGCTGAAGGTGCAATGGAATTTTTTTTGTAGATTTTCTTCAGATATATTCCTGGAAGGCATCTGCATCCTGTGTACCTGTCAGACTGGTGTAGTTCCCCTCTTTGGTCAGTAGTTTTCTATAAGCAGACTTCATTCTGGTTTCTAAGCTCCTAATATCCTGTGTCTGGATTGCCACTGTTCTGACTCTTGGGCATGTTCACAGGTACAATTTCCTCCCAGGATAGCTAGCAGTATGACTGCTTCAGACACCAAAATAAATGCCAAACCTTTATGCATATAGGTATACTAATATGCACAAAATTAGCAAGAACTGTGTTTAATCCTTTACCCTGTAAAGCAAGATGGCAGAAAAGTATTGCCCCTTCGTAAATGTAAGTACTGAGAATGCATCTCTCCTCCCAGAGGTTTGGGCTGAGGATTCAAGAGGGCCTGAACTACCACTCTGCAGGAGAGGCTGGCTACTCTCTAAGGGAGGGGATCTGGGAGCTGAGGGAGACCCCAAAAGCTTGCCAGCCACAGACCTATCTCACAACCTCTGAGCAAGATGAGTAGGACCTGCTCAGGTGTACTGGCTTTGGCTGGGATAAAGTTAATTTTCTTTGCAGTAGCTCTATGGATTTGTGACAAAAATGTCACTGATAGCGCGCCAAGATTTTAGTTACTGCTGAGCAGTGCTTACACAGGGTCAAGACGTCTTCTGTTTCTCACACTGCTCCACCAGTGAGTAGGCTACGAGTGGGCAAGAATTTGGGAGGGGACACAGCTGGTAGAGCTGACCCTAACTGACCAAAGGGATATCCCACACCATATGATATCATGCTCAGCAGTAAAAGCTGAGGAAGGAGTGTCAAGGCTTAAGGCTGGGATGGCCACCAGAATGACAGCTGCCTTCTAAATCCTGTTCCCTCCCAAAGGGGAAGGGAAAAGGAATAGAGGAGAGAGATTTATGGATTGGAAAAGAAAACTAAAACAGCTTTAAAGAAACAATAATAGTATTAGCAAGAAAATAATGAAATTTACAGCCACAACCCCCCATCAATGACCACTGACGCTGCAGGGCAGAGACCAGAGAAGTCCCAGGTTGAACTCAGGATCAAATAGGAACAGGATTTGGGAGCTGGATTCTGGGACTGTGTTCAGGAATTCACGGACTGAGAGTAGGGCAGAACAGGAGTCCTCCTTGGATGCAGACCATTGAAGAAGAGGGCTTAAACCTTCTGATCTTTCAGCTTTATAGTGAATATGAGGTATATGTGTAGTGGCTTGACCCTGGCTGGCTGCCAGGTGCCCACATCATCACTCCCCCATCTCAGCTGGACAGAGGGGGAAAATGTAATGAAAGGCTCATGGGTTGAGATAATGAATTCGCAGTTACTGTCCTGGGCAAAACAGACTCAATTTTGGGAAATTAATTAAATTTATTAACAATCACATTAGCATAGTAGAGAAATAAAACGAGATCTTAAAAAATAACACCTTGCCCCCACTCCTCCCTTATGCTTGGACTTAACATCAATCCCATTTATCCAACTCCTCCCTCTGAGCAGTGAAGAGGGTTAGGGAGTGGGGGTTGCAGTCAGTTCATCAGATGTTCTTTCTACTGCTCCTTCTTCCTCCAGGGGAAGACTCCTCACTCATCCCCTGCTCCAACATGGTGTCCTCTCATGGAAGACCGGTCTTAACACACTTTCTCCAATGTCAGTCCTCTCATGAGAGGCAGTTCTTGACAAACTGCCCCAATGTGAGTCTCTCTCCATGGGGTGCAGTCCTTCAGGAGGAAACTGCTCCAGCGCAGGTCCCCCACAGCGTCACAAAGTCCTGTCAGACAACCGGCTTTGGTTTGGACTTCTCTCTTTCCACAGGCTACAGGTTCTGACAGGATGCTTCTCCAGCACAGGCTTCCCATGGCGTCACAGCCCCCTTCAGGCATCCACCTGCTCTGGCACGGGCTCCTCCATGGGCAACAGGTAGACATCTACACCCCTGTCATGGGCTGCCTGCCTCACCATGGTCTTCACCACAACCCAGGGGAATCTCTGCTCTGGTGCCTGGAGCACATTCTCCCCCACTTCCTCACTGACCTTGGTGTCTTCACATGTTCTTATTCCTTTCTCTCTCTCTCTCTGTCAGTTGTTGTGTGGCACAGTTCTTTTTCCCTGCTTCTTAAATATGATTTCACAGAGGCGATCCTATCTTATCATTACTGATAGGCTCAGCTTTGCCCAGCAGTGGGCCCATCTTTGGAGCTGGCTGGCATTGGCTTTATTGGAACTAGGGGAAGCTTCTAGAAGTTTCTTGCAGAAGCTACCCCTACAGCCCCGCTGCTACTCAAATCTGGCCAGGAGAAGCCAATGGAATGGGATATTTTGTTGGTCAGTCTTGGGTCACCTGCCCCATCCGCTCTTCCCCTGAGGTCCAAACTTTTCTTTAACTCCTCTTACTTCTCAGCATCCCCAGTGGCACACAAGAGCCAGCAGTGACCTTGGTCACTACAGGAGCAAGTATCAGCAAGAGCCTTTCTGCATCCCAATCCCAGGTTGTAAACCTCAGGCATTATCACTGCTAGTAGCAGGCACTGTCTGCAAAAACACGTTGTTAACTTCAGAAAGTACAGCCTCTTAGAAGGGACTTAGCCGAAAAGTAAAATCACTGAATAGAACTGGTTTTGTTTAGCTCAAACCAGGACAAGGAGGAAGGGGGGAACTTCTGGAGTTATGATGTAACTATTATGTATGATGAAGCCCTGCTTTCCTGGTAATGGCTGCCTGCCCATAGGAAGTAATTAATTAATTCCTTATTCTTGCTTTGCTTTCAAGTATAGCTTTTGCATTAAACGGACTTTATCTCAACCCGTGAGTTTTCTCACTTCTACACTCACATTTCTCTTCCTCATGCCACTAGATGGAAGTGACCAAAAGGCTGTGGGGGCCCCAGCTGCTCGAATGGGTTAAACCACAACACCAGAAATGTCAGCAGAGTCAGCCCAAAGCCCAGGACATCAAGTAAATTCAAGGCAATGAGACAGGGTCAAGGTGAAGCCAGGAATGCAAGTCAGCAATTCAGAGTTCAGATCAGGCCCTGTGAGAGAAACAAGTAATCACCAGACAGGCCAATACTGATGAGGAAAGTCCAAGGTCAGGCTGGGATGTCATCCTGTGGATCAGTGTCTCTGCCCAGATTAGCGGGCCAAGGGCCAGGCATCGGCAGGGTTGCGATGCAGTGGCAGCTGTAGCTCAAGCGGGAAACAAGCACTAGATCTGGCATTTTAGATCAGTTCCCACAGAAAGCTGAGGACTTCCTGCAGTGCTGCCTAGAGGAAAATGTGTGAGCTGATACAGGCAGGATGCAGGAATAACCACAAAACCACAGATGAAATACAAAGAACAAATTTATTCTCGTTACCTTGTGAGCCCTGGAAGATGTCCCTGACATCTATGGTGTCAAAGGAGGAAATTGTCCACCATCAATCAATTTTGTAATGTTCATTGGTGTACAGCTGTTAACCTGTGATGAGGGAGGACAACAAGGGTTGCAGTCTTCTTCCAGTAAAGCATACGCCACTGCTCCAGCTCCTTCAGATAATGTTACTCCAGGTTTGCTAACCTGATGTTGGGTAATTGTCCATACAGACCAGAGAGCTATGGCTTGCACTTTTTCAGATTGAACTTCAATTCGATGTTGGGTAGTGACACAAATTACACAATTCTAATACTATCTCCTCTAGATAAGATGCAGGTATTTGCCAAAGATAACCAAAAGACAAGAAGTTGAAAATATATTATCAAATGAGAATGTAAAATAAGAGCAGAAGATGGGTTACAGAACCATATAGGGTTATTACATGAGTATTCACATCTAGGCTAATCAGTCACAGTCCTACCATGAAATCCATCAGTGTAAACAACTGCATTTTGGGAGAGAATCTTAGAGGCCCTTTCCAACTTTAATGATTCTAGGATTATAATGCCTCAGTTGTGCTATGTTGATCAGCATATTTGGTGGTAACCAAGAAGGCCAAGGGCATCCTGGCCTGCATCAGGAATTGTGTGGCCAGCAGGACCAGGGCAGGGATCGTGCCCTGGTACTCGGCAGTGGTGAGGCCACATCTCGAGTCCTGTGTTCAGTTTTGGGCCTCACACAAGAAAGACATTGAGGTGCTGGAAATTGTCCAGAGAAGGGCAGTGAACCTCGTGAAGGGTTTCAAGCACAAGTCTTCGCAGTAGGAATAATGCTTACGGAACTGGGGCTGTTTTGCCTGGGGAAAAGGAGGCTGAGGGGAGACCTTTTCACTCTCACAGAATCACAGAATCACAGAATGTTAGAGGTTGGAAGGGACCTCAGAGATCATCTAGTCCAACCCCTCTGCCAGAGCAGGACCACCTACAGCAGAGCGCACAGGAACAACTACTTAACAAGAAGTTGCAATAAGGTGGAGGTCGATCTCTTCTGCCTAGTGGAGAGTGATAGGATGAGAGGAAATGGCCTCAAGTTGCACCAGGGGATGTTTAGGTTGGATGTTAGGAGGAACTTCTTCATTGAAAGTGTTGTGAAGCACTCAAACAGGCTGCCCGGGGAGGTGACTGAGTCACCATGCCTGAAGGTGTTTAAGAGATGTGTAGATGTCATGCTTAGAGACATGGTTTAGCACCTGACTTGGTAGGGCTGGGTTGATGGTTGCACTCAATGATCTTAAAGGTCTTTTCCAATCAGAACTATTCTGTGACAAAAGTGCTGCCCAGTTCAGCATGCAAATTATTGTTGAAGGGAAAAATCAATTTCTGTTACATTAATATTGACACAGATGTACTAAGCAGTACAATTAACTAACCACACTAGTTCTAAAATCTTGTGTTCTTCCCTGGGTACACATTTATTTGTTCTCTTCTAAGAATCTTTGTTACTCCTGCAAAATACTAAGGGATGGCCAAATCTATTCACATGGCTATTAGGATGTCCCATTCTTACAGGGCAAGCAACATCAGACTAAACCACATGAAATTCCTCGTAACTTTTCAAGACTCCTCAAGCTAGATTTCACTATGCCAAGGGGCAGAAGGAGACTCTTTTCTAGAGGGTAAGAGACTTCAACGGACTGAGATAACTAACTAGGAAAGTTTTATTTCAGGAGAAAATATTCTTGGAATCAGACTCCAAAACAGTGACAACCAGTGGAGATGGTAATTACTATCTCAGTGAAAACAGTATTAGGCACTACTAGAGCAAATTATGTTTTTCATCTTCTGTTCCTCAAATACCACAGAAAAACGAGTTGTTTGACAGAAATACTGTTTTTTTCCTGAAGTACAGTTTTCTCCTCAATAAAACCTGTTGGAAGATTTGTTTCTGCCTTGCAGGTGATATCTAACCAATTCAACAATACTTTATGGCTTACAGTTTGCAGGCTTTTTTAATCAGATAACATGATTTAAACATATTAAAAGAACACTGGCTTCTACATTTGTATATCATGTACGGAAAGAAGCATGTATCACAACAGCAAGGAGAATTTAGACAACTAAACACAGTTTTAAGTAACTTCTCAACGCTGCCCACATCACTCAAAAACTTGCAGGATCTTTACAAAAGGCTATAGTAAGATGGATGGTGGGAAGGAACAGCCAAGAATTCTTTGAATTAGCTGCATGGAATGTGAACAAACAGGAGCTTTGTCTATGTGTAATAACCACAAATATATTTAGAGAGTTTTGGAAGGAGTAGCTCTTACTTGAAATATTTTCGCTTTTCTACAAAAAAAAAAAAATCACACTATTGCTAACACATTTAGAATCTGCTGTGGTTCCTCCAACCACAAGATGTAAAAAGCCTGTAAGCCACAAATCATCCCCTTCCTCCCCTGCCTGAGTACAGTTATATATTCTGTGAGTTAAAAATAAAACTAAGACATTCGCATTTCAAATTAAAGCTTGCTATTGTAACTCTATCTGTGTGCAATAACACTTTGCCTACATAAATCCCATGCAACATCAATGGAACCCAATACACGTAAATTAATTTGAAGTGTCAAAACTTCCCAGATCATCAATTCTAGTCTGTTTTCACAATTAATAATTCTACATCAGAAAGGTAGGTAGGTAGATAGGTATTAAGATTCAAGCAGGTTTATCTCAAGAGATACTTTAGTGCATCAATCCAGACATATGACAAATACCTAAGATCTAATCCAGTAAAGTGCTTAAACACTCATTTAACTTGAATAATATAGCTAAATACATTTATTTGGGGGATTTCACAACTGTAGAAACATTCTCAAATCCTCTCTGCCCTTGTGTTATGTTCTTTTTAGAAAACACGATGGTCATAAGGATTCACTAAAGATTAGCACAAAGTATTAAAACACTGTGATACATATTTCATGTTCTGTAGAAAATACAGGTTGACAACATCCGTAATTAAAAAAGCCTTCACTCTTATGATTTTATTGCTGAACTTTTGAAAACATTTTCAGCTTTTTAAGTAACATAGAAGCCATTTGCAGTGTCTGAGGTTTCCTGAGAGCAGCTTATATAAAAAGGTCGCAGTCTATATGGGAAAACTGAAAGCACATCAGAAAAAAAGTAGAAGCAAGGATAACTTGATGGGGAGAAATGAAATAAACTTTTCTGTGTCTAGTATTTTTAGCTCCACCTAATGGTAATAAAGGAGTAGATTTTCCTGCTACCTGTTTGCTATATAATCACTATTTGAAGACACAGGGAATGGAATGCATTAAAACAATAGACATCATTATATCAAAATAGCATTACAGGTAGGACATACAGCAATAACTAAGAAACACCAGCAGCTTCACTTTGAAGAATCAACAGCTAATGAACATTTGCTGTACTTGGAGCTATATTAATGTTTAGCATGGCAGTTTCCAAAGAACAAGGTATGCTGACTGTTACTGCATTTTCACATTAAATAGGAAAGTTATTTAGTGGGCAAAGATTGATAATACTTGAGGGAGCTACATGAACTTCCATTGGTGAATATCTGGTCATTATATTCTGCTTTATTTGCTGAAGCTTTGTTCCACACTATACCATTGTTGAGTGCTAGGGCTGGGCAGGTCACTGAACACTAACAGATAAGAGATTCCTCCAAACAGGAACAGAAAGGGGATAGGGCAGAGAGACTTATGGATTGGAAAGGAAAACCAAAATAGCTTTAATAAAATAGTAATAGAACTAATAAGGAAATAATAAAAATAATCAAATATATACAGATATATACAAATATATACAAATATATACAAATATATACAAATCTGATATCGAACCTGACTCCCCCCTCCCCAACAGCAATTGCTCCTGATGCTGCAGAGCAGGTGGCACCAGGGAAGCCCGAGGCTCAGTGGCAGAGGGAAGCTGGATACAGGAACTCACGATGGAGATGAAAGGCAGGAGACTAGACGGAGTCCTCCTCAGACCCTGGCCACTGAAGATGCAGGATATCTTAACCCCTGTGATCCCTCAGTTTAATAGTGAACATGATGTATATGGAATGTAATACTCTTATTGGTCACCTGTCCTGTCTGTTCCTCACCGGAGGTGCAACCTTTTACTTTCCTTGTGACCCGTCTTACTTCCGACAGCCCCAGCGTGGCATACAAGAGCCAGCACTACAAGAGCAAGTATCAGCAAGAGCCTTTCTGCATCCCAGTTAGTATCTGTAAACGTCAGGTGTTATCTCTTCTAGTAGCAGGCACTGTCTGCAAAAAAACATGCTGCTAACTTCAGAAAATACAGCCTCTTGGAAGAGACTGAGCTGAAAAGTAAAAATCACTGAGCGGAAGTGGTTCGGTTTACCTCAAACCAGGACAACCATTTACTTGTGTAACATGCATTCTCTGGATAAAAACAAAGTCCTTCACACATGCCACTCAAAGATCTATGCACTAATTTATTTGGTACTTGCAGGTGGTTTTTTTCACCAGGCATGAACTTAAGGGCATAAACCATCAGCCTAAGTCAGTGACATGCTGTAGATTTTTTTTGTTATGCAGATATGCACAAATTCTATATTTACTTCAACGCATATAATGAAAAACATCTTTCCTGTAAGCTTTGGGAAAAACAATGGTGAGGTACCTAGGGTTGCATAAGCTGGATTCTTACAGTCTGTCATTCAGTTTTAATAATCTTATGAACACTGCAATATGTAAGCTTAAAACTATTCTCCCAAAGTGCCATAGATTACTGAGAAAGGTTTGAAATACTTTGTCCTTTTTCAAAAAATAATGTTGTTCTCACATTTATGATATCTGAATCCATATGCACTGTATCTTTACTAAGATACTAAGATACTAAGATACTAAGATACTAAGATACTAAGGAGCTGGATCTCTTTAGCTCAGAGAAGAGGAGGCTGAGGAGTGACCTCATAAATGTTTACAAATATGTCAAGGGGGAGTGTCAGGAGGACAGAGCCAGGCTCTTCTCAGTGATGTCCAATGACAGGACAAGGGGCAATGGATACAAGTTGGAGCATAGGAGGTTCCACAAAAACATTAGGAAAAACTTTTTAACTGTGAGGGTGACAGAGCACTGGAACAGGCTGCCCAGGGACGTTGTGGAGTCTCCTTCTCTGGAGACATTCAAGACCTGCCTGGACGCGTTCCTGAGTGACCTACTGTAGGTGATCCTGTTCTGGCAGGGGGGTTGGACTAGATGATCTTTTGAGGTCCCTTCCAACCCTTGACATTCTGTGATTCTGTGATATATAGAATACCTTTAAGAGTGGTAGATCTGTATGGAAATCTTTTTAATATTGCAGTAGCTTCCATCTTATAATGTGCTTTTGTGTTTAGATATGAAGTCACAAAGAATGGGCAGATTTGGGCTTAGTTAAAAATTTTCTATGAAGGAACCTGAATACAGCTGATATGTGATCTGTGTAGTCATTAGCTCAAGTAATTCTGGAGTAATTCTGTCTCAGATTGTGTGCAAAAAGCAGGCTCTCTCCATGTTTCCCATGCTTGGTAATTTGATGGGAGATGAACATAGGTGACACAACTAAGATCGCTCTTGCTCTGCTCTCTGATGATAGAATATCAAGAACAACTAATAACATACCACAAGATACTTCAAAAAGCATTTTATACCCTATTCTGTTAAATAGGATTATGGCTTCGCTCTAGAAGCTGCAAATGCCAGTACTTTCTTTCCTTGCAATTTACATGCACATTCTATTTAAAAACTGTCCAAGTTGTAGAAGCCGAAGGTGGGGGCTAGGAGAAGGAAAAGCCTCCCACTGTAAGTGAAGGTCAGGTTTGCAACCATTTAAAGAACCTGAAGGTGCACAAGTCCATGGAATCTGATGAGATCCGTCCATGGGACCTGATGATATCCATCCATGGGTCCTGAGGGAACTGGCAGATGAAGTTGCTAGACCACTTTCCATCATATTTGACAAGACATGGCAGTCTGGTGAAGTACCCATTGACTGGAAAAGGGCAAACATCACCCCTATTTTCAAAAAGGGAAAAAAGGAAGACCCAGGCAACTACACGCCAGTCAGTGTCATCTCTGTGCCTGGCAAGATCACGGAGCAGATCCTTCTGAAGGCTCTGCTATGGCACACAGAAAATGTGGAGGTGATTGGTGACAATCAACATGGCTTCACCAAGGGAGAATCCTGCCTGACAAATCTGGTGGCTTTTTATGATGGAGTAATGGAACAAAGTGACAAGGGAAGAGCAACTGATGTTATCTAACTGGACTTATGAAAGGCCTTTGACACTGTCCCGCATGAGATCTTGGTCTCCATGTTGGAAGGACATGGATTTGATAGATTGACCACTCAGTGGATAAGTAACTGGCTGGAAGATCACACTCAAAGAGTTGCGGTCAGTGGCTCAATGTCACAGTCGAGACCAGTGACAAATGGTGCCCCTCAGGGATCAGTACTGGGACCAGTACTATTTAACATCTTTGTCAGTGACATGGACATTGGCAGTGAGTGCACCCTCAGCAAGTTTGCCGACAACACAAAATTGTGTGGTGCAGTTGACACACTGGAGGGAAGGGATGCCATCCAGAGGGACCTTGACAGGTTTGAGAAGTGGGCCCATGCCAACCTCATGAAGTTTAACAAAGCCAAGTGTAAGGTCCTGCACCTGGGTCGAGGCAATCCCAAGCACAAATACAGGCAATGAGTGGATTGAGAGCAGTCCTGGGGAGAAGGATTTGGGTGTGTTGGTGGATGATAAGATCAGCATGAGCCAACAGTTTGCGGTTGCAGCCCAGAAAGCCAACCATATCCTGGGATACATCAAGAGATGTCTGACCAGCAAGTCGAGGAATGTGATTCTGCCCCTCTACCCTGCCCTTGTGAGACTCCACCTGGAATACTGTGTCCAGCTGTGGAGCCCCCAACACAAGAAATACGTGGAGCTGTTGGAGCAAGTCCAGAGGAGGGCTAACAAGATGGTCAGAGAGCTGGAGCAACTCTCCTACAAGGACAGGCTGAGAGAGTTAGGCTTATTCAGCCTGGAAAAGAGAAGGCTCCAGGGAGACCTTAGTGAGGCCTTCCAATACCTGAAGGGGACCTACAAGAAAGCTGGGGAGGGACTTTTTATGAGGCCCTGTAGTGATAGGACGAGGACTAATGGGTAGAAGCTGGAAGAGCATAGGTTGAGATTAGATATAAGGAAGAAGTTCTTTACCCTGAGGGTGCTGAGACACTGAAACAGGTTGCCCAGGGAGGTTGTGGATGCTCCGTCCCTGGAGGTGTTCAAGGCCAGGCTGGATGAAGCATTGAGTGCCCTGATCTAGTGGGAGATGTCCCTGCCATGGCAAGGGAGTTGGAACTAGATGATCTTTGAGGTCCCTTCCAACCTAGATAATTCTATGATTCTAAAACAAAAAATTCAAGAGGATAAAATGAGCATTGTATAGACAAGAGGAATTAGAAGACCCTAGAACTACATTAACATGTGCTAACAGAAATAATTTTAACAAGCCAGAAGAATATAGAAAGTAACATTTTAAATACCTTGCTGTACCTAAATCAGATGCTCCAGATAACTTTTTACTTGAATGTTTTGTCAATAACATTGCTTTAAAGATAGGTTGTTCTGCAAAATTTTGTAATTTTTAAAAGAAAAACAGTAAACTTATAATGCAAATACGTGGAAGTGTGGAATACGCAATGCCAGTTTCTTGTTAAGGCACTTAGTGGTCCAGATTCTAATCACACCAAAGCTCCTTCATGTCTTTCCTAGTAGTATAAGAAACCTTTCTAGAGTTTTGCAAATGGTTAAACTTACTATTTTGGAAATATATATATTTTAGTGTATGAATAAGTAAGCTTAGACTTAGCAAGAGTACAGAGCTATTCTGAAATTGATTAAGATTACAATACATGTATTAAATTAAAATTTCCATATATGCTCACAATATAAAAAACATGAGGAAGAGCTTCTGCTGGTGTACAACAGTATCCAATTATGAACTTATAAAGCTCTAGCAAATATTGGTCACTCCATCATTTTAAATATATATAAAATATGAAAAATGAATGTACAATTAATGGTTTATACCTTTTATGTTTTGGAAGTGCCAAAAATACTAATTTATATAAATCTATATTCATGGATTTATGACGTATATACTTACGATATTGTCGTGGTTTGACCCTGGCTGGCCGCCAGGTACCCACACAGCTGCTCTCTCACTCCCCCTTCACTGCTAGACAGGGGGAGAAAATATTTTCAAGGGCTCAGGGTTTGAGATAAGGACAGGGAGATCACTCTCATTTACCGTCCCGGGCAAAACAGACTCGATTTTTGGGGAAATTAGGTACATTTATTAAAAGAACCAATCAGAGAGGAGTAGTGAGAAGTGAGAAAGAGCAAAGAGATCTTAAAAACAGAACACCTTCCCCCCATCCCTCCCTTCTTCTTGGGCTTAACACCAATCCCGGTTTCTCCACCTCCTCCCTCCGAGCGACGCAGGGGGACAGGGAATGGGGGTTACAGTCAGTTCATCTGGTGTTGGTTTCACCACTTCTTCACTCTGGAGGACTCTTCACTCTTCCCCAGGGCCATTGTGGGGTCCCTCTCATGGGAGACAAGCTTCATGCTCTCTTCTCTGACGTGAGTCAGCCCATGAAGGGCAATTCATCACAAACTGCCCAACGGGAGACACCTCACAAGGGGCAGCCCACCCCTTGTGAGTCTGAGGTGCAGTCCCTCAGGGGAAAACTGCTCCAGCGTGAGTCCCCTGCAGCGTCCCAAAAGTCCCACCGGCCAACCTGCTCCACCGTGGGCATTCCTCTCTTCCACGGGCTACAGGTTCCAGCAGCGACTTACTCTGATGCGGGCTTCCCACGGGCTACAGCCCCCTTCAGGCATCCACCCACACGGCGTGGAGTCCTCTACATGGTGGACATCTACGTGGTGATCCTCACGGTGGACATCTGCACCTCACCCATGGGCTGCAGGGGGACAACCCGCTTCACCATAGTCTGCACCACGGACCCAGGGCACTCTCTGCTCTGGCACCTGAGCTCATCCTCCCCCCACCTCCTTCTTCACTGACCTTGGTGTCTGCACAGATTCTCACTCCTCCATCTTTGTGCCAGCTGTCATGGTGCAGTTCTTTTTCCCGTTCTTAAATACGTTTCTCACAGAGGCATTCCTCTGCTATCACTTTACTGATAGGCTCAGCCTTGGCCAGCGGCGGGTCCCTCTTTGGAGCCATCTGGCATTGGCTCTATCAAACTTGGGGAGCTTCTAGCAGCTTCTTGCTGAAGCCACTCTGCAGCTCCCCCCCCCCCGTCGCCAAAATCCGTCGAGGCCAAACCAAAACAGATATATATTAGAAATATGATATATATAAATAGACTATGAGCCAGCAGTGTGCCCAGGTGGCCAAGAAGGCCAACAGCATCCTGTCCTGTATCAGGAATGGTGCTGTCAGCAGGAGCAGGGAGGTGATCATGCCCCTATACTCAGCTTTGGTGAGGCCACACCTCAAGCACTGTGCCCAGTTTTGGGCCCCTCACTACAAGAGGGACACTGAGGTGCTGGAGAGGGTATGGAGGCAGGCTGCCAAGGTAGTAAAGGATTTGGAGCATGTGTCGTATGATGGATGGCTGAGGGATATGAGGCTGTTTAGCCTGGAGAAGAGGAGACTGAGGGGAAATCTTATTGCTCTCTACAGTTACCTGAAGACGGGGATTGGTCTGTTCTCCCTAGTGGTGAGTGATAGGACAAGGGGAAATGGTCTTAAGTTGTGTCAGGAGAGGTTCAGGTTGGATATTACGAAGAATTTCTTTACTGAAAGGGTTGTCAAGCATTGGTACAGGCTGCCCAGGGAGGTGGTTGAGTTGCCATCCCTGGAGGTGTTTAAGAGATGCACAGATGTTCTGAGAGACAGCGTTTAGTGGTGTTGATAGGTGTTGATAGAGCTGGGACAAAGGTTGGACTCGATGATCTTGAAAGTCTTTTCCAACCAAAACTGTTCTGTGATTCTATGATTCTATGAATCTATGATGATTCTATGATTCTATTTGCGTATATCATCATATATTAAAAGAACACCTGCATATCACTGTACTGCAATAAGTACTTTAGAAGTTATATATGCACAGAATATCATAAACTGGTGACATACTTTCACTTAACTCTAGTTACTCTAAGCCTGTTGTGCTGGGGCAACACATAAACAAGCCTGACTACTTTATCTGGCAACTATTTGTAAACTAATTAATATCAGTGTATTTCACTCAGTGCTAACTATATGTTTATTCTTGCTATTACTCAGTTTATTTGTAAAATTATGTTTGCTTTCAGACAATTCAAGGAAAATCTGTTGTTTACATGAGTTTGGATTATCTCAGATTGAAACAAAGTGTGTGAGGGTTTGCAGTGTTTCAGATATAAACCCACATAACTGTCAAATTAAGTCTGCAAATCTTGTTTTAGCAGAGAAATGTTTTTCTATTTAAGTCCTACATTTTCTAGCTAGTCAATAGTATTGTAAAATTATACAATATTTTGCACTTTGATGTGTTTTTATCCTGATACCTCACAATGTTGAAGAAAATATTATTTATATAGTATTATGATTAGCATTGAGAGATCAAGGAATTTATATAAGTTAGTTTAAAAGCCCAGGGGAAAAAGTAGAAATATAGTGTATTTCTTGTGCCTTGGTGACATGCTCTGCTACTAGACTTTGCTGTTTCCTGAAAAGATAAAAATAAATAGCATGCATCTGGAATGTCTGCACAGTTCACTGCTCAATGCAAAATAGCACTTATCTGATCATATACCTAGGCTATCTCTTAGTTAAGTGACATGTAACAAAATCAGGGATGAAGCGGAAAACTGTAGCAAAGTCTCAGGGGAAAGTACAATGAGCATTTACCCTTCTGAAAAGAGCAAAGAGAAGTAATGTCCTGGGTTTAGCTAAAAACCCAGTCCTGTTTAGTGATTTTTACTTTTCAGTTTAGTGTCTTCTAAAAGGCTGCACGTTCTGAAGTCAGCAGCATGTTTTTGCAGACAGTGTGTGCTACTGGCAGTGATAACACCTGATGTTTACAGTCACTGCCTGGGACTGGTATGTAGAAAGGCTCTTGCTTATACTTATTCCTATAGTGACCAAGGCCACTGCTGGCTCTTGTGTGCCACGCTGGGGGTGCTGGGTAGTAAGAGGGGGGCACGAGGAAGTAAAAGGTGGCACCTCCGGGGGGTAACAGACAGGACAGGTGACCAACAAGAGTATTCCATCCCACATACGTCATATCTAGTATAAATTGAGTGATCACGAGAGTTTTGCCCTTTTTTCCCCTTTTGTTCGGCCTTTTTCGGCCCTTTTGCCTTTTTTCGGCCCTTTTTGCCCTTTTTCGGCCTTTTCGCCCTTCTTTTCTGCAATGGCCGGTGTCCAGAGAGGACTCCATCTGACCTCCTGATTTTGATCCGGATCCTGAGTTCCCGAATCCAGCTCCCTGTATCCAGCTCCCACTGCCGCTGAGCCTGGGGTTTCCCCAGTGCCTCCTGCTCTGCAGCACCAGTGGCGATTTCTATCGGGGGAGGGAGTCGGGTTTGATATCGGGCTACTATCTAGAGTTGTATGTAATTCTTTACTTTTATCTTTTTACCATTATTTCTATTATTTTCATTAAAGCTGTTTTAGTTTTTTTCTTCTCTAACTCGCAATTCTCTCTGCCTCATTCCCTTTTCTCTTCCCATTTGGGGGGGGAAGAGGGGGTTAGAGAGCGTCTGTCCGTGTTAGTGGCCGGCCCAGCCCTAACCCGCGACAAGTACATGGAGCAGAGAACACAAACTTCTAAGGTCATGACTGAAACCACCACCCATGGTAAACTGCAGAGAACTCTATTTATTTACCCCATAAAGATGAAAGGCTGAGTGACTCCTGAGCCAATGACACAAACCCTGGGTAGGGAGATATCCTACCCCCTTCCTCATTCATCTGATGCCAGAAATATAAGGTCATTTCCCCTAGCGTTTTCAAGCAGGAGATACAGACCTTGAACAGAGAGACCTCTGGAAATGCTGCAGCCTTTTGTGTTCAGTGAAAACAACATTAGCTGAGAAAATAAAAGGGCTAGGTGGCATTCATCTAGCTGTTTACCTATGGAGCCCTGAAAAATAATCACTCCTGTACTCTAGGACTCTTCAACAAGATCAGGTATTCTATTTGTACATACAAACCAGCCTGTGCAGCCAGTCAATTCTGACTTCCCACCCTTTTCCATGTAAAGCACTTGGTAAATGAAAAATGAACTGTGACAGGAAAGAAAAACAATAACCAAACACATACACACCCATTTGCTGTATTTACACGTGCCCTAGAACATGGGACCAAACTCCATTATTTGTACTGAGTGATTGTTTTTCCCCTTAAGGGAAGGGTCTCAGGTAAGTGCTTCCAGGTTTAAAACCATCAGTGGACTTAGCTTCTAAGTCCATTTAGTTTCTGAGTTCACTTACCCCAAATGTAAATCATTAAGTTTTGTCAAAGAAGCCTGAACTGTCTGTATGAGGCAGCTCTACCTGCTGTCTCACACCCTCGACAGTACTTACCTGGTTCCACAGTTACTAGACCTGCTATGAGTATGCAATTGCTTGCCAGAGTTACTTTGTGAAGGACTCCTTAAACTGACTGACTAGCATGGGAAAGGAAAGCCTTGTTGATGCCTTTCATTTGCTAGCAAAAGCATTTGTGAAGCCACAAGAAAATCAAGCCTGTGCCTTTTTCTTTCTTTTCTTTTTTTTTTTTTAATAATATATTAGTTGTCTGGCTTTATTTTCTCCTCAAAAACATGAACTGTCTTCCCTGCATAAAAGATGTAAGAAGAGAACTAACTAGGCACTCAGATGTGTTGGAGACCTCCATTGTTTTCAAATGTTTGTGGAATTGCAGTGTAAGTTATTCCGTCTCCGATTGCGTTAAGACATCTCTCTCTGCAGACATACTAAACCCATACTTCATTAGTATGTAGCCAAAGATCATAGTATGAAAACTGCTTAACAGGAAGCTTTCACTCTCATACGGGGCCTCACAGAATAGGATGGCTGAGGTCCTGTCACGGAGACAAGATAATGGTGTGAAACAGGTAAGAAGTGGCTACAGGAGGGGTAGAGTCAGAGAAGTAGTGAGAAAGCTACAGTCAAGCAGCAGAGGCCTGTGGTTAACACTCAGGAAAAGATCCCCCACTCCCCTTGAGGAGTAACTGATGCCATGCAGCTCCCAGATGACCTCAAAGACCCTCACATCAGCCACCTAGCCCTCAGCCACCTCCTCGCTCTCTTCTCAGAAAGCATTTTGCACTTCCTATGGTAAGAATTGTTGCTCCTCTAATTCTTAAATGAAAAGAGCGATGTAACGATTATGTTTAGTTGCCTCCATCTCCTTTTCTGTTTTGTTAGGTTTTCTAGAGGCATGCCCATTTCCGAAAGTATTTCTGAGACTTAACAAGGAACTTACTACCAATACTGAAACAGCTTTCTGCATCTACCTTTTCCTGTTAAGGATAGATAAAATAAACAAAGGAATTTTGTTCAGTGTTAAACAATTCTAATCAGTCGTTCCAGGACCAATAAAAGGCTACTTGGGTAGGCTCTATTTTTTAAAATAAATGAGCTAAATGTTGGAGTTAATCATAGACGCTGAAGCCGAGAAAAATCATTATCTCATATTGCCTTCCTTAAGAAGGCAGGAGTACTGCGGCTGCACATGAGTAAACAATGCTTTCCAGAAAAGCGTCCAGAAATTAAATATCTACCATTTTTCAGTGTGTTGTATCAGTTATTTCTTCAGGATAAGGAACTGTGTCTTATTTTACATCTGAGTTTGTATGACATTACATTCCAGCCACTATTACTTGTTGCTTTCCTCTAAATTAAAAAGTTCTATTTATGTGAAGGTACTTATTTGTTCTAATCAAGTAAACACAGATTTTTTCATAAACTGAGCAAGTTATGATCTTTTAGTGTCTTTACAAGACATGTCTTCCAGATGTTTTCAGTATATTCACCTCAAATCGTAGCATCACTAAGCTAAGCTATAGATCTATTTTCTCTAACACTGACTTTTTCGTTATAAAATAGCAATAGATGTCACTGAGGAACATTGACACAATGTTTTGGTTTGGCCTGGCTGGATTTTGGTGGCGGGGGGGGGGAGCTGCAGGGTGGCTTCTACAAGAAGCTGCCAGAAGCTCCCCAAGTTTGATAGAGCCAATGCCAGATGGCTCCAAAGAGGGACCCGCCGCTGGCCAAGGCTGAGCCTATCAGTAAAGTGATAGCAGAGGAACGCCTCTGTGAAAAACATATTTAAGAACGGGAAAAAGAACTGCGCCATAACAGCTGGCACAGAGATGGAGGAGTGAGAATCTGTGCAGACACCAAGGTCAGTGAAGAAGGAGGGGGGGGAGGATGAGCTCCAGGCGCCGGAGCAGAGAGTGCCCTGGGTCTGTGGTGAAGACCGTGGTGAAGCGGGTTGTCCCCCTGCAGCCCATGGGCGAGGTGCAGAAGTCCACCCTGAGGATCACCACGTAGATGTCCACCGAGGACCCCACGCTGTGTGGGTGGATGCCTGAAGGGGGCTGTAGCCCGTGGGAAGCCCGCATCAGAGCAAGTCGCTGCCGGAACCTGTAGCCCGTGGAAGAGAGGAATGCCCACGCTGGAGCAGGTTGGCCGGTGGGACTTTTGGGACGCTGCGGGTGGCTCATGTTGGAGCAGTTTCCCCTGAAGGACTGCGCCTCAGACTCACGAGGGGTGGGCTGCCCCTTGTGAGGTGTCTCCCGTTGGGCAGTTTGTGATGAATTGCCCTTCATGGGCTGACTCACGTCAGAGAAGAGAGCGTGAAGCTTGTCTCCCATGAGAGGGACCCCACAATGGCCCTGGGGAAGAGTGAAGAGTCCTCCCCCAGAATGAAGAAGCGGTGAAACCTACGTCGGATGAACTGACCGCAGCCCCCATTCCCTGTCCCCCTGCGCTGCTCGGGGGGAGGAGGTGGAGAAACCGGGATTGATGTTAAGCCCAAGAAGAAGGGAGGGATGGGGGGAAGGTGTTCTGTTTTTAAGATCTCTTTGCTCTTTCTCACTTCTCACTACTCCTCTCTGATTAGTTCTTTTAATAAATGTACCTAATTTCCCCAAAACTGAGTCTGTTTTGCCCAGGACGGTAAATGAGAGTGATCTCCGTGTCCTTAGCTCAAACCCTGAACCCTTGGAAATATTTTCTCCCCCTGTTCAGCAGTGAAGCGGGGGGGTGAGTGAGCGGCTGTGTGGGTACCTGTCTGCTGGCCAGGGTCAAACCACAACAGTCTTTTTGGTGCCGAAACAGCAAGTGGATCAGGCTGCTAAAGTGTTCCAAATAGACTTGGACTGGGAACACAAAGGTGAACTATTTCTAGCTCGGTGGGCCCACAACACTTCAGGATATTGGGGAAGAGATGTAACATACAGATGGCCTCATGACAGAGGAGTGGATTTAACTATAAATGCTATTGTGCAGGTTATCCATGATTGCGAAATATGTGCCAAAATGAAGCAAGTTAAGCGATTAAAACCTTTGTGGTATGGGGAACGACGGTAAAAATACAGGTATGAGGAGATCTGGCAGATTGATTACATCACACTTCTTCTAACTCGCCAGGGTAAGCGGTATGTGCTCACTATGCCTAGAAAAGCAGATCTTGTGGTGACATGGCACTCCAGAAAGAATTGAGTCAGATAATACTCATTTTAAAAACAATCTTATAGACTATTAGGCTAAAGAACCTGGTATTGAATGGGTATATCATATCCCTTATCAGGCACCAGCCTCTGGGAAAATTGAATGATACAATGGACTGTTAAAAACCACTCTGAAAGCAATGGGAAGTGGAACTTTCAAAAACTGGGACAAGCATTTAGCACAAGCCACCTGGTTAGTTTACACGAGAGGATCCATCAGTCGTGCTGGTCCTGCTCATCCAGAGCCTTTACATACAGTAGAGGGAGATAAAGTCCCTGTGATATATGAAAGGAATTTGTTAGGGAAGACTTGATAGAATCATAGAATGGCCTAGGCTGGAAGGGACCTCCATGTTGTGGGCAGGGACGCCACCTCTCGACTATGTCAGGCAACACGTGAGAACCGAACGGGAATCGAACCCGCGACCTTTGGTGTTTCAAACACCACGCTCAACCCACTGAGCTAAACCGGCCCTCACTGAGCTAAACCAGCCCTCAGTTGTCTGGGAATTTCCTAATTTGGGCAAAGGCAAATCCATTTGTGGTACTGCTTTGGCTCAAGGACCTGGAACTACCTGGTGAGTGATGATGAAAGATTGTGAAGTTCAATGTGTATACCTCAAGGGAATTTTAACTCTGGGTGAGAATACTCAATTTAAATTGGCATGATGTTGTTACATAATACTAACAGTGTTCAATGAGCATCTTTCAGAATAATAAACTAGTGATGACCAGAGCTAGCCTCATTGAGCAGTGCCCAGTAAATTCTTCAAAGTGAACCTACAACCAATGGACACGAACTGTGATGAATCTCACACCAACTTTCCTGCCCTGACAGATTGCCGTGATAGATGGAACCCATGATTCTGAACTGAATGAACTTACTGAATTTTTTTTTGATAAAAGTAGATCATAAGCTTGTGATCAATATGAAGTAAATGGTATGGAACAAGGGGTGGAATGTCCTGGTTTGGGTTAAATGAAACCAATTCTGCTCAGTGATTTTTAATTTCCAGCTTAGTCTCTTTTTTTTCTGAAGTCAGCAGCACATTTTTTGCAGACAGCGCCTACTACTAGCAGTGATAAAATAAAATCAAATAAATTCCTTGGGACAGCAGGCGACCATCCCTTTGTTGATTTTCATTATCAATTTTCTGGACAAAACTCCTACTCCATGTGTCAATTCTAAAAGCCAGAGAACATGAAGTGGTCTCTGATGTCCTGCCCATAGTTCAAATGATTGTGAAGGCAATCAAGGAATTAAATCTTCCAGCAGTTTTGAAGAAATTATCAAGTGCTCAGTCAGGAATCTGTAAATGGAAGGAGTTTTTATTCCCAAGGACTGAAAGTAAGCTTATCACAGACTCAGTCTGCATGAATCCTCACCTATGCATGTCAGAGGCATTCAAAGTAAACAAATCATTTGGTCCTATGAGGCTAAAGGATCAGGCCTTCCCGGGGTTATAATTTGGCAATTGGTGATAAATGAAAGTCAAGACAATTCTTGAAAACTATGTGAACCTACACGAACCAGTCTCATTTTTTGTGCTACTAAGATGGAAATTAAACAGAACAACTTGCTATAATGTAAAATTCTTAAAATATAGGGGTTTCAGCATCAGTTACAAGCTGCCTGGCACATGCATGCTACAGTGTATTATTTTTGTACAAAAACCCAACATTGATACTTAGATTGTCTCCTTCTGTTAAAAGATAATAAGAGCAGGATGGATCAAGAAACTCATGATATTCAAGCAAAATCCTTTAGATCCAAGGATCAGAGCTAACTTCTCTGGGCCAGAGTGGTGCAAAAAACCTACAAATTAGCTGTCTTTCTCTTGGGTTCATTCTTTCCTTTGTGTAGGTGGAATTTAATGATGGGATGAGCTATATAGGGACTAAGTGCTACCAAAACCATGGGCATCTCATTTTTTTGGTGGCAGTTCTGGTGCTCAGTGACTTTGTCATGGGTTTGAGTCTGGCAGGGTTTTGGGAAGCAGGGGTAAAGCTGTGGGGGATGACTCTCGCGAAACTTTGAGAGCCTCCACCAGGCCCAGATAGGAGTTGGACCGGCCTCTGGCCAGGGCCAGGCCAATCAGCACCTCTGCCATCAAGGTATTTAAAAGTCGACCCCATTGTTCTCTTTCTCTTTTGGTTTCCTCTCATCTTGATCCCTCCTGTCTTTTGTGTTGAGGAGTCTTTCTGCTGGAGGAGGGGGAGGTGAGACAAGAACAAAGGAATGTGGTCCTAAGAAGAAAATGGGAGAAGTGTCCTGGAGCAAAAGGAAAGGGACAACGTTGCCAGAGCAGCACCTCTCCCTGGAGCCCCATGATGCTTGAGATGGCAGGAAAATTATTACCTGCCAGTTGAAGGGATTGATGGCGGCAAGAACATCCAGGATGCATTAGTATGTGCAGAGCCCCCTGTGAGAGGAAAGAGAGACCGAGCATCAGCAAGGGACATGCCTGCAGTGATCTGTGGCCCCGAAGGACTCACGAGAAGGAAGAGGATTGCCTCCTGTGAGGTGGACACCACATGGCAGGAAGGAGAGATTCTGAGGAGCCCTCCTTCTCAAGGAGCAGCTGCTGTGGACAACGAGTAGCGGCCAGATAGACTGCACCACCTACCCCTTGTCTCTCCTTGCACTGATGGAGGGGAGGAGGCAGCTGGGAAGTTGGGATGGGTGGTGGTGGGGAGTGTATTTAAGATTGGGGTTTATTTATTCGTGTATTCCTCTCACTATCATGCTTTGTAAATGGTGGTGGTAAATGAAATCTATGTTTTCTCCCCAAGTCTCTCTGATTTTTACCTGCCATGTTAAATGCTAGATTGTTAAACTGCCTATCCTTAATCTCAATCCTTGAGCTTTTTTTGGTTGAGTTTTCTCCCTCTACATCCCTTTCGAGATGGGGGTGGGGGAAGGAGTGAGCGAGTGATCTCTTTGGTTCTCTGTTGTCAGCCCAGGCAGTCCACTTGAACCACGACAGACTTTTATTCAATTCAGAGATTCAGAAAAAAATAAAGCATTAAAACACACAGAGTTTCCTAGTGGGATAGTGAATGAAACTGGTTTAGTGGAACACCTGATGGTTACCAGTGGTAATCTGAGGTGAACAGAAATCTGCAGCTAAAAGTGAAGACACACACTAGAATATAATAGCATATCATAGCATAGCATAGAATGCAATACCTCCAGTTGGAAGGCTGCCAGAGCAGCACCTCTCCCCAGAGCCCTGTGGTGAGTGACATGGCAGGAAGATGATTGCCTGCAAGTTGGGGACGTTACAGTCCTTCACCTGGAGAGGTTACAGCTGTCTCTCAGTGACACCAGAACCCATCGCTTGGGGACTCAGTGAAATCAGAGCCTACCGCTCAGGGATGTCACAGCGCGCCATCCTTGACTAACAAGTCTGTAGTTTCCTGTCTCTCACCTCGTTCCCTTCTGGAATAATACTGGATAGTTTCCAGCCAGCTAGCTTCCATCAAGAAGGAACCCCACCAGGCTCCACCAGTCAACCACAGCTGCTCTCTCACCATCTCAGAGATGTGCCCCTGCGGCCTCCCCAGGGCCCGGCATGCTCCTCCCAACCCATTTATACAGCTACAGCTTCCCACCCCACAGAAAACGTGCAGACCACTGTTCGGGTAACGAGAATCACCCGCGAAGCGAGCTGAGCCGCCTTGTCTGAAACGACCTGCCGAGATCCCTTTCCGGCTTTTTTTCTCCTCTGGTACAAACCAACACCTCACAGAAGCCAAAGCCGAGGCAGAGGCGCTCGGACGCATCCTAGAGGTCCTCAGCCCTCACCCCGCTGCCTGCCAGCCCCCGCTCAGGCACACCACCCGCCTCCCCGCAGCGGGTCCCCGGCGCCCACGCCGCTTCCCGGTCGGCGAGGCCGAAGCGACGACGGCGACCTAGCGGCGGGCTCCCCACGGCGCGACCTGACGGCTCCCGGCGGCCGCCGCGGCAGCCACTCGGAGCGCGCTGCATGCCCGCTTCCCTGCCCCGCCACCGCCTCCTTTCGGGGCGGGCCCTGGGCCCGCCTGTAGGCGTTTGCGGGGGAGAAAGTAATATGGTGGCCGTTTCCTCCACGAACAGGAGCGGCGGCGGGTCCGGCGGTTCCTGAGAAGGAGGAGGCGGCGGGCACGGGGAGAATCGCAAGGCCAGGAGTGCCGCGACTCTTGGGGAGGACGAGGGCGCCCGGTGGCGGCTGTCGGCGGACGAGCCGGCGGCAGGTGAGCGGCCGTGGGAGGCAGGCAGGCAGGGAGGGAGGGGGCCTGACAGGCGGGGATCGGGAGGTGGACCTGGCGCCTCGTCCGTCTTCCACCGTCCTCTCTTCGGGGCGCGGCAGGAAGCCGGGACTCCGGCCGGGGACCCGTCACCTCTTCCCTCTCCTCTTCCACCTCCCGAGGAAACTCCTGCCCTTGCTGGAGAGGGAAGGAGCTTCGGGGTGTTCCCCTGGCCCCCGGTCGGTCCCTGGGAAGTGCTTCTTCCTTCCCTTCTTCCTTCCTTCCTTCCCTTCTTCCTTCCTTCCTTCCCTTCTTCCTTCCTTCCTTCCCTTCTTCCTTCCTTCCTTCCCTTCTTCCTTCCTTCCTTCCCTTCTTCCTTCCTTCCTTCCCTTCTTCCTTCCTTCCTTCCTTCCCTTCTTCCTTCCTTCCTTCCTTCCCTTCTTCCTTCCTTCCCTGCCCTGCCCCGGCAGAACTTCCCCGCCGGGACTAGCCCTTACCCTGTAGCGCCGGGAGGGCGGAGGCGTTTTCTGGGCTTTTTTTTTTTTTTTAAATTTTATTGTGGTGATTATCATGATTGTTGTTAATTCCCCTGCTTCCCCCGCGCCGCGGCCGTTCCTCGGGGAGCACTCGGCTCTCCGTGGCGCGCTGGGCCTGCCCGCGGCCGCCCAGGCGGAGGGGGACGGCAGGTACAGGTGGCAGGCGCTGCAGGTGAGTCCCCGGGCAGCTCCTTCCTTTTTTATTTTTCCATTTTTTTTTTTTTTTCCCCTGTCCATGCTCTGGCTCCTACCCTGGGCTCTGGCGTCAGAGAGTTTAACTCTTGCGGCAGACGAAGCGCTGGGGCGGCGGCGAGGAGACCCCCGGGCGCTGAGTGCGGCGCCAAATGTGAGCGCTGCGGCGCTGTCAGGGCTTGTTCTTCTGGGCTTTGCCGACGTGGAGATCGTGAGCGGCTGTGTCGAGGCTGCTAGGAGGGCGTCTGAATAGCAGGGGTCGACCCACCCCGCGACCCAGTGATAAAGGCGGCATTGCTTATAGTAACGCTGTGTTTTGGGAGCTGATCGTGTCAGTAAGGTGTTAAAAAACTTGCCAAACCGGAAAAAAAACCCAGGGAGCCGTAGCTTTTAATCCGCCTGTACTATCATCTGGGGATGTCTGATGTGTCTTTGCTACATGACCAGATAATCTGTGCAGCAACAGGATCTGGTGATATGTTGGGCATTTGTATGTCAAATAGGAAAAAAACTTCTAAAAACAACCGACCCCCCAAAAAACCCCAACATTTGCAGAAGCTGTCAGAGGCTTTAAATGTGACCTAAGCTACCTCTGCCATTAAAGCCAAACATGATCTTCTGAAGTGTCCGAGCACAGCTTAACATATTGTTGATCCTGCAAGCTCAGAAAGGATGCAAAAACTAAACAAAATTGTATTAGATCTGAACTGAATGCCTTTTCTTATACCAGTCTTTACAATGCAATTTTCTCTTTAAGATCCAGCATGTTGGAAACATGGGCTGTTGTGCTGATTTCAAACCTAATGCCTGTGGCTAAACTTTTAGATCTGCACGAGGGCTTAGCTTGTAAACATGCAGGTTGTTTGATCTTTTTTTTTTTTTTTTTTCTGTAGGCTGTATTGGTGTGACTTCTGTAGTGTTTTTGTGGCTTATTATGATGTTTTTAACCAAGCTAAATTTGAGCCTATACGTGGACATGGTGGTAAAAAGAAAATGATTTGATTTTTTTAATTTTTTTGCTATTTTCTTGCATAGACTAAACACAAAGTTAGTGAGAGTTTTTGCATAACTTTTTAAGGTAGCATGTTAGAAGTTAAAGAAGGAAATGTTCTCTGTGTTCTTGGGGGGAAAAAGGTAATGGTGGAATGCAAATTGCTTCATAGCTGTGTGGAAAATGAAAGGATTTTTATTTGTATTTGTTTGTGAAAAGCAGTCGTGACCCAACTCAAGTGACAAACCAGACTAGAATATATATATTTCAAATGCTTGGCACAAAGGACGCAAGCTGAAAAAATCTTAAAAGTGCTAGATAGCTGGATTATAAATGTGACTGTAAGTATTTTTTTTAATATTTTTTTAAATAATTGGCTAACAAACTGGTTTTTGCCATTCCAGTGGATATGAAGTGCTAATAATGCATTGTGTCTTGAATAGTACAATGAAAGTGTTCAGCAGAAATCAGAAATGTAAATATTGGCTTGCCCACATGACTTCTGACTTGTGCTAAAACAGTTACTAACACACATAGGCACTTATTACTGCTAACATATCAAAAATTGTATTTTTTTAAAAAAAATTATAAATTAAGATGGGCATTTTCTTAAAAACTTATAGATAAATATAACGTTACATTTGTCTGTTCCTTCTTAGATTAAGGTTGGCCTCTCTATAGCCCAAAGTAAACTTAATGAGATATTGGGTGTTATATATTTGGTTTTCTGTTGTTTGAAGATTGTGAAAGGGGTTTCTTCCCCATGAACTTTTGAATGAAGAACACCTGACTGGAGCAAAATTGCAATATCCAAATGGTGGTATGGATAACATCCCTCTGACTCAGCATGTATGAATTCTCATTTGGAGTAGCTGTGCTACATCTTGTTGAAATATAGTGCTTGAAATGGTATCTTTTTAAGCCAGGTTCTTTCTACCTTTGTCACATAGAGAATTGAATCTGGAATTCAACCTTAATAGTGTTTTATGGACAAATAAGCTGCAGAGTAAGCTTTGATGCACATTTCTCGGTTTGCAGTAGGAAAAATTCTTGGTATAACGAGATAGGAACTGTATATTGTATGACCAAGGTAAGAGAGTCTTTTGACTTATTTAAGGTCAAATGTCTTATTTGTTAAGCTTTCAGGTAAATTTCAATAGCAGCAATAGGCATAGAGCAGTATGCATAAAGACGAGCCTGTTTGGACTTCTTACTGGTTTCATGTAGCAGTGTGTCCTCTTCTGACTGAAATAACAAGAAAAAACACCTGTAATCTCTAAATCTGGCTTTTGTTTGTTTGTTTAAAGGTAGCTTGCACTGTAGAAATCAGTCTGGTAGAACTTTTTTTTCCAGTGCATGCTAGTCATCCCAAGGCATAGGTTAGAGACCTTCAGCATGCTGCTTTCTTGAGTAACAGTCAAGATTACTGAAGGTCTTGGTCTAGATGACCTCTAAAATAGTTTGGAGGGATCATAGTCGTAGTTACTAAATTGCTTCCCATGTGACTTGCCAGATAGTTGTCCATTACTGCTTATTCAAATATGTAAAATGAGAATCAGTTTGCTGTTCTGTGCCGCATGAGACCTGTTCTCCTCCTACAGTGCTTCAGATTGTAAACTGAAGTCTCTGGATTTTTTTTTATCTGCTTTTAAGCTTCTGTCCTGGTACAAAAATGTCATCCTTCTCACAAAATTGTTGCCCTCTGTTATGTAGAAATGGGATGCTGCTTCTCTCCTGTTGGATAAAATGCAGTATTCTTAGAGATACTCCACGCCTGTGATAATAGTGAGAGTGCTTTCTTTGTGGAAATAAAAGCTCACAAATCTGACGTTGGTTCAAGGCTGTTTCTGGACTATAACATGAGTTCTGCTGGAATGTGACTGTTTCATGTTCAGTTATTCTTGTGACTGTATCTGTCACAAAATGTTTGCATACAGACTTAGTCTAAAATTTCAGGCACACAGTTATACTCTGCTATACATTCCAAGCTGGAGTAGAGCAGAAAGTTGTTTTTTTTTTCTCCTAATTAATGTCTCACTCTAGTCCTTTGTCTGCTTACAGGCTCTTCGGGAGTAGAAGTGTGATCCTAATGTTTACTGTTTGCTTTGGCAGACAGAAAACTTGAACACAGTTTTCAGAATAGCAAGAACGTAACAATGTTCTCTATTTATGCATATAACTGTTTTCACATGTAAGTGTTTTCGCTTTTTTTTTTTTTTTTGGAAGAGCAGCGAACTCAAAGTTGTTGATACAGAGAACAGTAAAAATGTACCCATGATTTCTTGCCGAAAGGTTGGCTAGCATGTCATTATACATTAAATTTGCTTTGTTGCAGTTAAATGCAGTGAGCTAGTTTTGCCTTACTCGGCTTTCATCTTCAGTCCCTTTCCTTTACTCTCAAAAACCTCTCTAAAGAGACTTGATGCTTTTCAGGCATCAACCAAGAGCCTGTGTTTTTCTGTCTAAGAGATGTTAAAAATAGTGTAAATTAGGGATTGACTTGCAAATTAAGTTGTTCAGTTCTGGCAGCAAAAGCTGAGTTTACAATTGCAAGTCGACGAAGTAGTAGAAGCTTGCTTTCTCTTCACATGAAAGTGTTTTCCAGTTGTGAACGAATTGCAGCTCTACTACAAAACTTAGCCATTTTTCATCATAGGCAAAGAACAACATGTTTTTGCTTTCTTTCTAAACCTACACATTTCAATGATATCTTTTGCTTTTGTAATTAATTACAACCTTTGATCAGTATTGCTTAAAATGAAATTTAGCCACTGATGCATTCTTCACTGCTCCTCTTCCTCTTTGCAAGTCTTTCATGTTGAGGCATTGTGTGACTGATGAAACCAAGACCTTCCCCCCCCCTTTCCCCCCCCACCTTTTCCCAGTGTTGCTATTCCTGACATCACATAACATGGCTCCAGCCTTCGTTGTTACTCTCTAGCGAAGAAACTATCCTTTCAGATAAGAACTGTGACATAGGTAGAAATCTTGCCAGTAAGATATCCTCCATCCATGTCTATATAATGTGTAAACTATATCTTTCTGGTTTAAGAAGTAACAGAAGTGTGGTTGAAGTTGGGAGAAGGATATGAAGAAAAAGAAGTTCAAGGACTTCATGTTTGCAGGAAAAGCAAGAAGGCATCTGTAGCTATATAGTTAAGCCCTGAAACTTCTACAGGATGTCCATCTCCATGTAAGAGAAAGTAATAGAAAGGAAAAATAATGTAATTTGCTGAGTCACAGCAACAGTTTATTCAGTCAGTTACTCTAATCATTGAATGGGACTATTGCAAAATAGGAAAACCGGTATGGCCAGTTCTCAGCAGTTGATCAGCCAACCGTCCTTGAAAGTAAGAGCAACAGCTTGCCTAGACTAGGGAGTTGTTTGTACCTACGCCTTCATTGTTTTCTTGATGGTTGAGTTATTCCAGTAATATTTTAATCAATGAATGACCCTAATGAGGATATAAACTGCTGGGTATCTAGGTGTAAGTGGCAGAAAATCGTTGTGTTTGAAGGTAGTATGAACTTAAGTACACTGAGTTGTTCTGGGGTTGGGGTTTGTTTTTTTTTTTGAAGGCATAGACAACAACTTTTGCGGCTTTTCTCAAAAAAAAAAAAGATAAACTGTGTGTTTGACAGAGGAAATACTTTCAAGATAGCCTTAGAAATGTTTAGTGTATCTAAAACGTGTGTCTTCTACCTGTTAAGCTTCTGAATCCAAAGTTGTGACTGAAGAGGGAAATTGACAGAAGTTAATTTTAGCCTAGGTAGACCGATCTTTTTCAGCTCTCCTCTTATCCACCACTTCATTTTTAGGGGGTGATTCCTAGTGAAAGCCTGATTCCAGGTGCCCTCAACCTAGCAGAAGTTTCTCTTCCACAACCTGAAGAAATAACCCAGGAATGGGTGGCCCAGGGCAGTGGTGGAGTCCCCATCCCTGGAGGTATTTAAGAGTCATGTGGACCTAGTGCTTACAGACAGGGTTTAGCTGAGGACTTGTCAGTGTTAGGTTAGTGTTTGGACTAGATGATGTTAAAGGTCTTTTCCAATCTAGGCGACTCTGTGATTTTGAGAAGACTAACTGTGAGGTTATGTTTAGTTTTCTAAGTAGGTCCCAAAAACATCTGCAAAGAAAATTTGGATTTGGCAGGAGGAGGAAGAGTTCAAGCCATTTCTCTTGTAAGCTTTTTAAGTCATGAGCCACCGTGACATATAAATGTGGTTTGCTAATGAATGGGAGCAGTATGCTTCTTATTGGTCACATCCAGATTTATTTTCAGTTCCGAATTTTAAAGGATAAGCAGAATGTAAAAGACAAAACTTTCTAACTGCATAAATATACCATTGTTTTTTTGTGATGAAAACAGAAAAAAACAAGTCTACACATCTTCTGTACAATGTTTACTAGACTCAGAGTGAATTCTTGGAGTTAGAATCATCAGTGAAAGACCTGAGTTTCTTTTGACCTTAAATTTTTACATAACCTTGGGAATGCATCCTTACTTACCTTTTTTTTTTTTTTCCCCCCTCAGCTCTGCTTTAGGCTTTAAGTAGGAATTCTTTCTGTATGGGACTGTTTACTATGTAGGTAAACTTGATGTTGTACTGTTATAAGAAAATCATAAGTCATCAGCAGAAGAAACTTTGCAAATGAAAAATTGCTTTTGCTGTTGGAGGTGTAATTACACAGGGGGTTATATCAGAATACCTGTATGTCTCTGAAGAGCAGAATTATTTTGTGCATTCCTGTCCGTGCTATTACAGGTCTTCTAGGAGCAAACCAAACCTACACTGTGCATAACAAAAGAAGGAATATATAGTTTAAGATTGAGTAAAACAAGTAGAAATTTTACCTTGGAATAAAAGGCACATTTTGTGACCCATGCTTTCTTAAAAAGACAGTGTCATTCGGACTGAGGTATATATTTTGTTGCATTTCTGCTTAGAACTTTTTTTTTGTAGGCATCTTTTTCTAAGATAATTACGTGTGAAAGCCTTAAGTTCCTTTGGGTTATGATGACTCATTTACCATGGATGTAGTGACTAATAAGAAATTTCAGTTCATTTTAAAGAAGACAGAACAAATCCTGCACGAAGTCATTTATAGCTTTTGTTATTTTGTGAGATTCAGATGTACAGTATATGTACCGTTAAACTTGCAACCTCTCCTTTTTAGTCTGTTTGATCTAACTGATTCTGCTAGGGGAAAAAAAAAATCTGATTTAGTAAGTCACTCCTAATTTTAAACTGTTGTCCTAGCTATATTAATAGCCAGATGATGCACAGATCTGAGAAGGGAGCCTGCTTTGAGTCTCAAGTGCTCAACTGTCCCCCGTAGCTTTTAAAAAATCTTGTCTGTAATTGGTATGTTTGCTGGATTGAACATCTGGATTGAAATGTTCTGTCTGTAAGTTGTCCAGGCAGGTCAGTAAGTGCAAAATTATATTGTATCATTCCATTAGTATCCCTTATATCACTCCATTAGTATCTTTTTGTCTCTATGGTGTATTGATGCTGCCCTAGACCTGTTAGAAAATGACAGAGAGGGGGGAAAAAAAGAGGGCTGTGTGATGCCCTCTCTTCTGAGCAGGGACTGAAATGCTTCTAGCCTGCCTCTTGGATAAATCCTCTATGTAACTATTGTCCCACCTGCCTCTTCCCAGAGCAAGTAATCTGTTAAAAATGTACAAAGGAGCAGTGTCAGTGGAGGAGCATGAGGATATTAAACTATCATATTCTTTCTTTTTTTTTTTCCCCCCGCAAAGGGAGAAATTGTCAATTCCACTCCATCGTGTGCAGAGAAATGAAGGTTGGCGTCTGAGACTCGTAGTGCATGCCACAGCAACCGAGCATTGGGTAGAGTGACAGGACTGTGGCGTTGTGTAAATTTTGTGGGAACAAACCTTGGGAAATTGTCTGTTTGAGTTTTCAAACAATTTGGAAAAAGTGGACATCAGTCCTCTGAGTAGATTGTATTAATCCATTCCTAAATGGTTAAATTGGAAATAGAAATGCTAACAACTGTGAATTAAGTCCACAATAGTCATAGCCTGCTTTAGGAAAATAGATTGTTTTCGTTGCCAATGTATTACTAAATCAGTAAAAACATCATGTATAAAAAAATTACGTATCAAAAAAATATATGCACGAAGAGTATTTTAAGTGGGAAGACAAGTACATGTATTAAATTATGACAGAAGTGGCTGTTGATATAAAACAGTAGATCAACTTTGCTTTGTGTATTGCTTTATCTTTGCATAATAGAAAATATGACTCAATACTTAAATTTACTTTCAGAATGCTACCACAGATAAATTTTAGGTTGTCTGAAGGGATATTTCTCCAGGTTTTTAGGCAAGTATGTTGGAGGTTGCTAGTAATGTTGGCTGAAATTTTAAAAAAGATAAAACTTTCCTTCTCGTTGTTTGTATTGTAACTAAGCAGGTATGCTCTCAGCAGTGATCTGATTTAAGCACTTCTTTTATTGTTTAAACTCTGTATAGTTCATCTGTATATATTGTATGTATAGTATATATAGAGTATATATATACTATGCAGATATACATAGTGTATATATACATATATATACTATACAGGTGAACTGTATGTATAGTTCATCTGTATAGTTTTGTCTGAGAACTTTACCAGTGTGTTGAGTAGTACAGTATAGATATTTTGAGTGTTAGATGGTAGTATTATGAAAAGGATCAGAATGTGTCCTGTCATATCAAATTCCATGTTTACTTGTTATCTGGTGAGCAATAAGGCTTCATGACAGAATCTCAGGCTTGCTATTCTTATATAGCTTTTTTAGTGTTTGAGAAAACATTTATTGGTACAGTTGTTTGTGTAAGTAGTGCCGTGCTAATATGTTATCTTTCATGATTATTTTCTTAAGTTCATATAATATACAACATCATTTTAATATTCTAATGATTTCACATTCGATGTATTCAGAAGACTTAAATAATGGGCTTTAATGGATTCAGATACTCTTTTCTCCTGAATATATATAAAAATTTTTTTTTCAGGAGTGTAAGTGAGCACAGCAAGAAACAAGGGTTGAGAACCAAGGACTTTAAGCGGTGGAAACATAAGTTTCTTTACATGTTGCAAAATTCAGAGGGAGGAAAGATTTCTTGGTTTTGTGATGAGTTTCTCTGTAAAAATCAAATTTTGACGGAAGAGAAACAAGAAAATATATCAGATTTTCTACAGAATGACAAAATTTTCTTGTCTGTGGATAGAAATTAACTTTGTCAGTACAAATTTAAGCAATATTTTTATGTTTATTCTGGAGCAAGAGTTGTAGTCATAGTGGAGTTTGAATCGCTTTACTTGTATGCTTTCTCAGATACACAGTCCGCTCGATGACTTTTATGAATGCTTTTCCATTTCTGTACTTTTCGCATTAAGATCCCTTTATTATTCTTTGAGTGGTTTGATCTGTTTTGTTCTGGCCTTTGGAGTTGTGATTGAAGTGTAGTTCCATGGGTTCTCTTGTGAATAAACCTTAAAATAAATTAGAAGAGGCATGGGAGGTTATTGTTGACAGGTGCTGTGCTTTCTTAGATTGCTCTGATCCATTTCTTTATAAGCCTTTATCAAGGAATGGGAAGAGTAGCCTAGATACTAAGCAAAGTGCTTGTCTTTATGAAGTTTTGCTAAAACATTTAACGATTCAGAGAACACTTAGGAAAGTTGAGCGCGTAAGTTTTTAGGAACCATATGCCTGCCTAGTATTTTTTGTGTGTAATTGATGTTTGTAGTAACTTGTGAGATGACTTGTGAGTGATGTAGAGGGGCTGCTCAGAGGCCTAGCCTACACTTTCTGCATTTGCTGCAGATGTGCTAATGCGAGCCCTCCTTGCAAAAAATGTGCTGCAGATCAAGATCATGGTGTGCCTGGTGCAGCATAAACAGCAGAAAGAAAGTTTCTCCTGTAAGATTCTTGCTGCTGCAGCGTAAGGCCAAAAGCATGAATATTCTAACTGCTGTCAGGCGTGTGGTTTGGACTTCTAAAGCCATCTTGGCAAAAGATAGTTTCTTAATGAGGAGTTGGCAAGAAGATTAAAAGACAGACTTCTGAAGTGTTAATAAGCTCCTGCCAAGCCTGAAAAGCAGCTGAGAAAGAATGAAAATGCTGACACGAATCAGAGCGATTTGAGGCTAGTGTCATAGGCCAGCCAGAAATGGAAGTCATCCCCGTGACAGGCAGGAAAGGTGTTCAGTGGGGTGCGGATAGGCTGTGAGGCTCTGAAGGTTTCAGTGAAGCAGGCTGTGTTTGATGTGATAAAGCTGTTAGCAGGGAGACCTACAGAGGAGAATGGTGTCTTCTTGCAGCGTTTTTTTTTTTTTCCCCCAAAAAAATTAAAAATCAGGAAAATTATGTTTCTTAAAACTAGTGAATGGCTTTTCCCATCTCTGTATTTGCGAAGTCGTTAGGAGGCTATTTCAAGTAGCACACAGCTGATTGTATTGTAGGCAGCTAACAAAAATGAAATCAAAGCATGATTCTGTGATCTGTCAAATCCCTGTCACTGGAGATTCTGGCAAAATAATTTCAATGCTAATACTAAACTGTTTCAAGCTTAATAGAGAGAGCAACAAGGAAAGGAACATCTCAAACACTTAGAGCTTACTTCAAGTAACTTCTCAGGTGGGTTTGAAACAGAACAGTTTTCTTTCTTTTGAACTTCCAAAACCAAAACATAGTCCTACCTCACCCCAATCAAAATACCTATGAAAAGCAGTTTAGGAGATCTGGGCTTCCAGAAGGCCCTATTGTCTCTTGACTTTTTTTTTTTTTTTTTTTGCTGTTATATTCTTATTTCAGGCTACTATATTTGGCTTTGTTCCAGCTGAGTTTCCAGTTACAGAAAGAGTTCTCTAACAAAGAATGTTTCCAGGGCTGCAGATGTTTCACTCATTACATAATACTGAGCATGGCTAACCTTTAAAGCTTGCAACTGCAGCAGAAAGTGTGTTTTATAAAGTACTTTCATTGCTCTGCGAATTTTTATTATTATTAATGAAATTTCTCTCAAACTATTTTCTTTGCAGCATCTGAAGTAGCTGCCATCTTCTGTTACGTGAAGGAACAGTTTGGGTATGACGCTGTTGAAACAAGATTAAACTGGTTTATTAAATGAGTGTAGCTGGACTGCTTGCTGATTATCATTCTTCCCTTCTCACATGTTTTCCATTTCTGTCTCCTGTCCTTGGCAATAGAATTTAATTTACTGGTACCAAACTTCATTGTTTCCAGCTGCTTCTCCTCTAGACTCTGTAGGTCACTTTCAGAATGTTTTTTGGCCTCGCGTGTCTGTAACTGTTCTAAATTTTTATACCATTGGACAACTTGAAATTACTCTACAATATGAAAACTTGAACTGTTAAATACAGTAGAGAGAGCCTGTATAGTCTGTGTCTACATTTAGTCCATATCTGGGGCTAAGCCTCAGCAGTTGTTCTATCACCCACTGACCCCTCCTCAGCGGAGGAGAGGGACTGAAAGAGGAGAGAGACCTGTGGATTTAATGAAACAACAAAACTAATATTAATACTAATGCCAATGTAAAGTATGCAGTGAATGCATGGCAGTGACAGTAAACAGGAAAGTAGTCCTCAGGAGCAGAGTGTTAAGCAAACCTCTTCAGGGATGGAGAGGTGCAGGAAAAGCCTCCATCATCAGCAAAACTTCCCCCTTTATAGTGAGCATGATGTTTATGGTATGGGATACACTTGTTAGCCAGCTTGGGTCAGCTGCTCTGGCTTTGGCTCCGCCCAAATTAACCTCCTGGCTGACTCAAAACTGCTAATGGCCTGCCTGCACACCGTGACTGGCCTGGGATTTTATCCCAGCAAAACTGGGAGAGGCTGGAGTTGGGTGGGATTTTTCTTTTGTTTATTTTTGGGGTTGTTTCTTTTTTTCTTCACTTAGGATTTTTCTGAGAGGCATTCTCATACTCCTGAGCATCCTAGATTGCAGGGTCTATTGACCTAATGATATTTATAATTCATTTATAATTCATGAGTAGATGTTTAAATTGCTGTCACAAAACCTTGCTTCTGAAAGCTTTGTTTGGTAGAAGCGTTTGTATCACAACATTATTTTCCTGCTGTTTTGTAGCAGTTTTGCTGACAATCGGAAAAAAATCAGAACAAAAGCACAATTCTGCTTCATAAGACAGAATCTTAGATTTTTAGTAGTTCCCTTCTGTGTCTTTTCTCAATAATTCCTATTTATGAAATATAAAGCTGAAAAATTGTGACTAGTTTCCTTCCTTTGATAATTTCTGCTCCAGCAATCCAAGGAATTGCATACAGGACATGAAAACATGGAAAATGCAAAGAAAATGCAGAGTAATGCAGAAAATAATACATTTTGTTTAAGGGGAAAATTATTTTAAAACCTTCTCCATTGGTTTCTAAAACTGGTCTGAAAAGCTGTAAGATTTCTCAGGAACAAAATTGATGTTTAAGTGGCAAACTGGCCCTACAGAACTGGAGAACTGTTGCTATTTCAGTTACCACTAATTATGATACTGGATTTACAGAATTCACTTAATTACCTTACCACCCCTTCTTCATATGAAGCACACTGTTGCATCATTCGAAAGCCTGTGGTTTGAAATTGAAAAGGGAAGCTATGTTGGAAGAATGCAGACACCTGTTTCCCATTATATGAATGGTTTATTTGTTAGTGGCTGTCACAAAAGTGTCAGTAATAAAGCCCAAGAAGAGATACCAAATATCTTAGTCAAGTTCTAAAGAATTATGGATGTCTTTAGCCATCGTGGATGTTACAGTTAAAAGCGTTGAAAAATATATATTTTTTTTTTAATTCCCACCTGTGGTGGTTTAGCCTTTGATCTTTGGGGTTTAACTACTGCTGCTAAGCTTTTTTTTTTTCTCATCAATTTATAAACTACAGTTTGTTTTTTAGCTTTAACTATAGAGCTGTGTTTGACGTTTCAGGAGCTTAAAGCGGAAGTGATTTTGTTCTCAAGCATTCTCAAGCTGAACTCTGGTGCTCCGGGAACGTTTTTTTTGTACAGTTGGGGAAGAAAGTGAAAGAAAAGCAAACGTTTCACTGAATTATTTCTGAGCCTGGTGCCTTTGCTTTCATAGGAATTTATTACTCAGGTGATGTCATGTAGTATTTCTTCTCCTTTCCTACTGTAGTGCCCTGATCTATGTGGAGGTCTTTAGAAAACTTTTCCACCAAGCTGATTATGTTCATTTGATGCCTGATTTTTGTGTTTGGATGCTGTCAGTAAACAGTCTGGTACACAAACAGCTAGTACAGAGCTAACAATTTGTCTTTGAATATGAGCACTTTGCAACAGTTAAGCTATCTGACACTAAATGCCAGTTTAGATTATTTGTAGTACTGGACCTTGAAACAACTTGTTTTCTGGATGAAGTTCAATTTACTGATAAAAGCCATCTTATAGGAATACTTCATTAAATGTAATTGGTTAACCTTTTGTCTTTCACCTTGCGCTTTAGTTTTCACAATGTTACAGAGCTCTATAAAATAATCAGCTTCTAGCTTGTAAGATATTCCATTTGTGCAGCCATGACATTCTCAGTTGTTTACCTGAAAACTACTATGAAGGAATGGTACTGTATTTGCATAAGTGCATGTTCAGACCTAGTTGCAGGTGACATCCAACCATTCTTGTTCCGCAGCTGGTTGTGTTAAGGCAGGTAGGTGGGCACTGCGTGTCTGTGAAGTCATTTTTACAACTCTACTTTTTATAATACTTTTGACTGTAATTGTTACTTCGTAATTTATGATGGTGTGATATGCATCTCAAATAAGTCTTTAAATGCACATCTAGGAATTCTTTTTCTCTTGTTACTGACTGTCTGTGGCTAATATCTGTTCGCTGTTTATTTTCCTGTTTTAATCCTGTTCAGTGCTAATGGTACACTTGATGTAATGTTGTCTTACCTTGTCTTTTGTTGTGGTGTGTGTATATATATGTATGTGTGTGTATATTCATGGTATAATTTTTCACATAGTCAAATGTGCTTTATAGAAGTCATATATAGGCATATCTACTTAACTTCCCTATGTGTTGCTCCTGACATCTTAAATATTTGATAACCTCCTTGGTTCATCTGTATCTCCTTGGTAACATACTGTAGCAGCTACCAGAACTGACAATACCTGGAGTAGCAGAATATTCCACCTCTGCCTTTATGGATTTTCAAGAATCTATCATCTGTCATCTGGTTGGCTGTCCACTCCTTTGCCATAAGAATGGTGTATTGAGTTTTCTTTTCCTAGAATTTTAACAAAAAAGTAAGAACACAGTAATATGGTGTGTAGTCCCACCCATTTGGTTCCAGTTTTTATTGTTATGAAAGTACTTTAATTAAGACTTCATCTCCAGGTTGTGTAGCGTGCATGTGAATCTCAGATGGTGTGGGTTGATATCGCTGAGCATATTTCCTTTTGTTGTCAAGCTCTTTCTGCGTATGTCAAATATACTGGTCAACCATTCATCTAAGAGACTGGTCCTGCTGGGAGCAAAGGTCCCAAGTACGTCTGAATGTCTGCCAAGCACCATTTCTGTTGGTGACAGCCCTGAGGGTTGGTAAGGGGCACTTCCAATATCCAGTAACACTTAAAACTTAAATGGTTTCAAACCTACCTGACTATAAGACTGAATAGTTTTATTTTTGAGAGTCTAATTCATTCCTCCACCTGGTCTGAGGACCACGAATGACATGGAACATCAAGCTGTTTCTGTGTTCCTAGACTTCTATGGATAATGTTTATGGATAATGTTTAGTATTTGGGCCAGGGTTAGAAACGTCATTCTTTCCACAACAAACCTTTTGCATGACACACTCCAAAAATGTGCTTAGAGTCAGTGTAAATGATTACTCTCTAATTATGTCCCTACCAGGTTGTTCTTGTTGCTGTAGTTAATTCAGCCCCTTGGGCACTCACTAAGGGTTGTAGATGTTCTACTTCAAGTACCCATAGTTTCTCATCATTGCATAGCCTGTGTGTTGTCTTCGCATAGTGTGGTGATCCATTGGTGAAAAGGGTTAGGTCCAAGTTCTCTAGAGGCTGATCCTGCAGATCTTCCCATAGGTGGCTGTAGTGAAACTACCTGCATATAACCACGATGTGGCTCATCATCAGAGGGAACAGTCAGTAATGTTACTGGATTTAAAACATTACATCTTTTTAAAGTAATACTGTCTGCATTCAAAATCGTTAGTTATGTGCTCTTCTTGGGGACAATGCTCTTGTAGCAAGCTGCTTCAGAACTAGTTCTGCTTCGTGCAGGACATACACAGTTGTTGGGTGACACAGGACTGATGGTTTGTTATTTCTCTGATAGTTATTGTTGCCATCACTTTTTAAGTGAATTACTCTCTGTTGCTACAGGACCCAGTTGAGTTGAGTAATAAGCTGCAGGATGGTGCAGATCTAGCTTTTGAGTAACAGCTCTGCTGGCTCTGCTGCCTTTGCTCTCATGCAGAAATAGTTTAAAAGGCTTGATGTAGTCCTGCAATCCCACTACTGAAGCAAAAGCTATACAGTTTGCAAAGCCTTCCCTCTCTCTGTACCCCACTGCATAGGCTCCACTTCCTTGGCCTTAAGAGTTTCTGCCAGTGGCTTATTTAACTCCTCTATCCATGATACATTTCTAAAATAGTTGGGACCTGTTCTAGGTCAGCTAATCTTTGTCCTTCTTTTAATACAAATCCTACATACTTTACTTCCTTTTGACACAATTGAAACAGAAAGTATGGTGCTAAGCGATACATAGATAAACTATCTCTCTCAAGCCAGCAAGTAACAAATCATCCACATATTGTACAAGTGCTGATTCACTTGGTAATTTTACGTCTCTCAAATTTCCCAGTATTTGTGAAAAAACTGTTGGACACCGTGCAAAGAAAATGTGTCCAGGTTAATTGTTGACCTGTTGACATAATGGCAGACGAAACTTGGCTGTCCCTGATCTCTCCCTAACAGGCGTGCTGCTGGGGAGTCCTCTGATAGCACAGGTAGTCCCCATATACTTTTACTTCGTATTATTACTAATAGGAACTCACTCAGATTCTTTTCTTTTTGTCCTCTGACTCCTTGTATTAAAATTTTGTCTTCCGTCCTGGAACCACTCAGGATATTCGAAAGAGAAGTTGTGTCTTCCATATTCCTAAGAAAATTCAGTTTCATGACCTTCAGTTTAACCTGTAATCTTTTCATACCGGTTTACCCATATATTAAAAATCTCCAGTCCTTCTAGCTGCCTCCCCAAGATTCTTGGGGTCCTCTTCATCTAGTCATTGTGATTGTGAGTCCTCCCTGAGCAGATTTTCCCACTAATAGTTTTCTTCTCTTGTCATTTTCCATAGCTGGAGTGGGCATTCCCTCTGCAGGTGTCCTAAATTCCCACAATGATAACACTTCCTTCCAGCATTCCTTCCTGATCTCCTGCTGTTTACTCCTAGTCTTAGTCCAGAATCCCTGTCTGATTTCCTCCTTCCCCAGTCCTTATCTCCTGTTGATAAATTCCTTGCTAAAGCCTCTCTCAGTAAATCTGCCCCATGTTCTTTTGCTTTGGTGCATTCCTTAATCTGTCTTTCCTTGCACCCTTCATACACATTCACAGCAACACTCCAAATCTCTTTCAAAGTCTCTCCCTGCCACCCAGGCATTTCCATAATTGGAGTCCGCCTGGCCTACACAGACACTAATCAGAAGCCCGTCAGTAAACTTCTCTGGTGTCATCTCTCCATGTTTTAGCAGTGCTTTCCTGAGTCATCCCCAAAAATTACTAGAATGCTCATAATTTTTCTGCCTGCATTCTACTTCACTCCAGTTTACCCCTCGTTCCCCACGTGCTTTGATAGCTTTTGCTAAATTTTGGTGCCCTGTCTTGCAAGCAGCTCCATCATCTGCATTATTATAATAGCAATTTAGATCATTCGCAGGCCCAGAATTTCTGTCACCTTCCACGTGCTGAGCTAATTCAGCATCCTTATTAATTATTTTATCTCTTTCATCAGGTCAGAATAATTCCCTCAACAGGACCTGGGTGGCTCCCTAATTTGGTGTGCACCCAGTGCAAACGCTAGAAAATAATTGAGCACGTTTCTTAGCATCTTCCATCAGTCTTGGCATTTTACTTCCCCACAGAGCCAAATTAGGATTCCAAGGTTGGGTAGTGTACACATGCAGGATAGGTTGGGGACTTGCTCACTGTCCGAGCAACCGCTGGACGCATGGCAGCAGGATTAGGCGAGAAGTTAGAAATCGTAGGGTAGAGGCTGGCAGAGTAGAGTCAGAAGGCAAAGAAAGAGTATTGGACATATAAGAGACAGATGCAGTTGGGACAGTATCTGAGGCTTTGTTTGGGGCAGTAGCCTCTGCTACTGCAAGCTTTACCTTTGAAGATGGCTTTCTTATCCCATTCCACCAACTTTGGTGTTTTCTTTCTCATGCCGAATCATCCCAGTAATCCATTTGTCCTGGGAGCTTATCCTCTAAGCAGTATCACAGAAAAATAAGTCTGTGTTGGTCACTTGTGGTGGCCACCATTCTGCTGAGAATCCATCTCTTGTTACAAATGGTCAATCTTCTCAGCATACAGTAGTTGCATGTTTTTTGGATGAATCTGTTGTACCTCAAATTCTTTTCCAATTTTGCAATACCTTGGCCAAGGATGCCCCCTTATCTGCATTGAGTGTTTACCATCCCACAAGTGGGTTCCAGTGCTCGGTGTGGAATAAGCCAATTTTAAACACAAAGCCAACGTATTTATTTATTTCATGTTTGCGCAAAGATGTGTGCTAGCTGGTAGTTCCACAAAGCTAGCACACTGCACAGAGGTACTAAAACATTTTATCTTGTTACATGATTAGTAAAAACCTGCATAAATTTGCCCTTGCTTGGTCACTATTTCCTGTCACTTCTGCATTTGGTTAGTTATATTTAAATTTGCCTTGCTTGATTTGTAAATTAGCATGTGTGTTTGTTGCAGGTTAGGGCTGCTGTGGACAGACACTCTTCAACCCCCTCTTGCACCCCAAAATGGGAAAAGGGAATGAGGCAGAGACACTTACAGGTTAGAGAAGAAAACTTAGAACAGCTTTAATGAAAATAATGGAAATAATGGTGAAAAGAGAAAAGTAAAAAAAACCTATATACATCCATAGATAGTAGCCCCGATACCAAACCCAACTCCCTCCCCTGACAGCAGTCCCGGCTGGTGCTGCAGAGCAGGAGGCACAGGGGAAACCCCAGGCTCAGTGGTGGTAGGGAGCTGGATTTGGGAACTCGGGATATGGATTAAAAGCAGGAGGTCCGATGGAATCCTCTCTGGACACTGGCCATTGAGAAAAGGGGCGAAAGAGACAAAAAAAAGGGACGAAACTGCTGTGATCACTCAATTTATACTAAACATGACGTATATGGGATGAAATACTCTCGTTTGTCACCTGTCCTGTCTGTTACCCCCCGGAGGTGCCACCTTTTACTTCCTCGTGACCCCTCTTACTGCCCAGCACCCCCAGCGTGGCACACAAGAGCCAGCAGTGGCCTTGGTCACTGCAGGAATAAGTTATCAGCAAGAGCCTTTCTGCATCCCAGTCCCAGGCAGTAACAGCAAACATCAGGTGTTATCACTGCCAGTAGCACACACTGTCTGCAAAAACATGCTGCTGACTTCAGAACGTGCAGCCTTTTAGAAGACACTAAACTGAAAAGTAAAAATCACTAAACAGAACTGGTTTTTTAGCTAAACCTAGGACAGTGTTCCTTACAGCTGTGGCAGGGCAAGTCCTTTTGGGTTTGAATTGAGTCTGTGGTTGCTATGTCCCCCTACTGCCTTTATCTTTTCCCCTGTTACTGCAGGTTTTGCCAATACCATGTTTCTTGGCAATCACCCAGCTTTTTCAGGGTGTTCTAGGACAGGATGTTCCCTTTTTTATCAGGTTTTTCTTCGTTCTTCTTCAAGGGTATGGTGCTTAGCAAGGCATGTATTTATTACAAAGTAACGCGCTTATACAATAAAGCAATTGCTGAGTGGTCTTCCTTGGAATCATAGAATCATTGGTTGGAAGAGATCTTCAAGATCGAGTCCATCCTTTGTCCTAGCCCTATCAACACCACTAAACCGTGTCCTTCAAGGCAACATCGACCCTTCTCTTAAACACCTCCAGAAACAGCGACTCAGCCACCTCCCTCGGCAGCCTGTTCCAATGCCTGACAACCCTTTCAGTAAAGAAATTCTTCCCAATGTCCAACCTGAACCTCCAGGTTTTTTTTTTTTTAATCAGTGTAATCTGTTTCACAGGATCACAGAATCACAGAATGTTAGAGGTTGGAAGGGACCTTAAAGATCATCTAGTCCAACCCCCCTGGCGGAGCAGGATCACCTACAGTAGAGCGCACAGGAACGCGTCAACTTTGTTATGCCTTTATCTTTACCATTCTTGCAAAATCCTACATAGAGATTTTTTTTTTGCCCAGTGACAGGATAAAGCTCAACTGTTTTAAACTGAAAAAGGGTAGGTTTAGATTGGACATAAAGAAGACATTTATAACTGTGAGGGTGGTGAGACGAACTGGTTGCCCAGAGTGTTGTCGAAACCCCCTTCCCAGAACTATTCAAGGACAGGTTGGATGGGACTGCGAGGAACCTGGACTAGTGGAAGATGGCCCAGCAGGGTTAGACTAGTTCATCATTAAAGGTCACTTCCAAGCCAAACTGTTCAGTGATTCTGGTAGTGCAGAAAGAGGGCAATCTGAAGGCTTAATGCAACCTAGCTGTAGCTCTTTGCTGTGTATGACAGTGATTTAGCTTTTTCAAACGTGCATTTACGAATCTTGTTTTAATTTCTTTCCATTTTCGGTTTTAACTAATAGCTGATACTACTTCATCTCAAGTGTGCTGTCTTAATAGTTACTTATTTTAATTGACATGTGTATGCATGTTACATAATTCTTTTCATGTGCATCAGGGACATTTCCAAAGTTACTCATTAAAAGACATTTTGCACTGGTTGCTGTAGTATCAAATTAAGATTTAACAGGCATCAATGAAGATTCTTTTATATTAAGGGAAACAATTTGTTCTTCCCATCTCCTTACTGATAACACTATTTAATCTCAGCACAATATAAAAGAATGATATGTGTAAATAAAGAATCAGATCTCTCTCCCTTCTCTCCTACAGCAATGAAGGTTTCGTGAGTTTTCAGAAAGGTGAACTTTGCCTACCTTCTCTTCTGATTAGGATGTTGGAAATAATAGAGGAGTTGCAGATATAAAGGCTTGGTCACATAGCTTATTAAATTCTGTATTGGGGAGTGAGGTGCCTGTGGTAGTCCTTGTGTTGACTATGAAGTTTTGCCTAGCACTGTGGTTGAAAAATATAGTAGTGCTTCTGTCTTACTCAGATTGTTACCAGTAAATTTTCGAAGTGTAGGAGAAGACCACCTGGCATGCTATTGTATACATCTGGTAGAGTCTTTGTCTTTTAAATTAGTTTAGCAGATCCAATGTTATAGTGATCTTCAGGCCTGTTTATTTTAGGAATAAATCTCAGACCATAATGCATATACATTTTTCTTTTAAACTCTTTACTGCCAGTAGCCAAGTATAATTTACTTGCAAAAACAATCACTTGTGTACAAGTCCTGAGTTGTGTTTAACATTTACCTTGCTTAAAAATCCTAACTGTGCAGCCTGTTTGCAAAATAGATGTTTTGACCACAGTATACAGAAAGTACTGAAGTTGTTATTCAGTCCAGTATAAAACTTATATCCTATGCAGTCTGGTTATGAAAATATATTAAGTTATGAAGAAAGTATCCCATCTTGTCTAAGTTATTCAGTCGCCGTGTATGCATGCTGTAGGTTTCCATACAGCAATTACTTTGTAAGTAGTAGTTATAACACATTGTCGTTTTTGGGCAGTGTCAGTGTGTGAAAGAAGATGCGACTGAGTTTAATAAATTGCCAAGTCATGTATTAGGCATTAATCACTTGCAAAAACACTTTTATAACTTAGTTTTTTTGACCATCAGTTCACCAGTATTTTCAGTTAAATATATTTCTGGATTTTGATTATATTGGAAATAAGCTGAAAAAAGCTCTTTATGATTCTGGGTTTTTTGTGTGATTTAAGTAGGGCCAAGAATATCTCAGTTTCAAGTCTTCATTATGGCTAGTGAAGGAAGAGGTCACTGATTATATGAAAGAGTTGGTCTTATAAAGTATCATTAAAAAGCCATCTGCTTTTTCACGGGAGCATTGTATGAGGTAATACAGTTGTTTCACTGCTATTTGCTGCAGCGTGTTTCAAACTGGCTACCATCTCTCTGATGTTAGGCTTTTACTGATCTGATTTCATTTCTTTCTAGTGGACACTCGCTTAAAGCGGAATTCTGAAACTAGTGACATTTTTTGTAAACAAAGTTCAACTCTTTCATAGACCTTTGCTATGTAAAAATTAACTTGAGAACTTTTTGCATGCAAAATTGTGTATGGTATGTAGTGAGTTTTCTTTGCAGGTAGTGGAGTGCTCAGAGATAAGGAAATAAGAGGCTTTTAAGACCACCTTAAGTTTTCCAGATAGTTATGCTAGTTGGCCTCCTAAGCCTTATGCTAAATTGTTCTGTTTTTTTGAGAAGATATAAGATCAGTACTTCATTTAGGAGTGAATGAAATTTGATATCCACACATATTCTTGACGTTTGTTTTATTCTTTGTGTGCATTGAGATACCAGCATTCGTGCCCCTTCTTTCCAAAAGGGAACAAGCAGTTACTCAAGGATTTGCCAACACATAAGTCTTTAAAAAACCTCTACTTCTAAACTTACTTGGTTATTCTTACTCTGGAGTGCTTACACACAGGTTTCCAGGAATACCTTCTTCTTAATAGTATCAGGTGCAAGTATGACATTTGCATGTAAATTACCAAGTTGGTATTTGTGACAAACTCTTTCCCTTGGTTGCTGCTGTGTGCAGTTTCATAAAGCTATGTTTCCTTTTAAGTCCCTTTGCCAAAAATTGCATTTACATACACGATTTGTTGCTAGGCTTACACTGGCTTTCCAATCTAATTTGACACTTAACGTATTTGTAGGATTAGGAGAGACCTTTACTTAGAATTCTAGACTTCTGTCATTTAATCCCAGGTTCAAAGGGAGATAGCATAAATTATGCGATGACTTTTTAGGATTGAAAGACTTTCATGAAAGTCTTTAATTCAGTTTTAGGAAGTCTTTAATTGAAAAGCTCTTCTGCAAAAAGGACCTCTTGCGTCTTCTAGGGTGAAAGTTCCTGGAAAGTAGAGAACAATGTTTTATTTTTTCTACTACTTTTAAAGTGACTCTAAACTGTGTATTAGAGGTTGTTTCAGAAGTGCCTAAATTTCTCTGATTCAGCATGGTAGGCCCGTGTGTTATGGGGACAGTGTTGTGTAGCAATTAGCAGTTTGGTCTTGAAGATAAGGTGGCTGCAAAAGTCCTGATGATAGGCCAAGAAGGAGTAGCATGCTAGACTTCCATGGCTACATTACTTAAAGCTTCTGCATTGGTGCTCTGTCTGCTCTGCACATTATTTAGCATATTCGTTATGCTGATGTCCAAAATGTGTTTAAAATGCTTTCTCAAATACTTGAAATCTTTTAAGACTATATGTGCTACCTGCCAGGTCACCCTCCTAGTGTCAAGGGTGGAAGAAATTTTTCAACAATGAAGGAGGTCACCTAAACATTTGACAAAGGTAATGGATCTTGCATCTTGGATACTATTTTCAAAACGGATTACTCTTTCAATGACTAATCTTCAGATACAACACTGAGATGAAAGGCTGAAATCATGCTCTTTGAATTTCTAAAAAGATTTTGAAAGAATAAATTGCACATGTTCTGCATGTTTTCTCATAGGAGCTTTCTAACATTCAAGTGAATTAGAAAATAAAATTGCTAGGAGATTAAGGTTTTGGCATACTAATCTTGCTGGTATTCATTTCTGTTGCATCTGTCTCTACTTTAGAGGAGCAGACAAGTACTTTCCTGTAATTCCATATCTGAGAAAAGAAGTACTTCTCACTGTACTTACATTATGGAGAATTCTAAGCACACATTACTTGCCTCCCACCGGCCAGTGCAATGGTAAAGCAGATGTCATTAATGAGTTTAAATGGAAGAGTCTTGGGAAGATAGATAAATGTTTTCTATGACTCAGAGTATGACAGGTAGCTGGACCAGATTTCTATAAAGGAATACTTGCTAGAGAAGTCTCCTTTTTCTGTGTTTTGCAGATAATGCAGAAGAAATTTTTTATCTTAAAGAGTAGGAAATCCTCAGTTGTGGCAAGCTCTGTAAATGATGACTGTGAACTTTAAATCAGTGATCTCTGTTCTGGAATTGAAGATTGTAACTGTGATAAAAGCAAAATACCTGTGAAATAAATACAAATACAATACTTAAATTGATATTTTTACTTCATTGTGGCTACTTGTAACTTGCTTTCACAAATTTTTATATCTCTCTAAGAACAGCTCTTTGTTGTGGTTCAGATAACTGAAAATAGAGGAAATTGGAGCCTAGCAATATTGAAAGAAAATTCTCTCTCATGTTTTAGACAGCAGTTGATAAACTGAAGCAATTTCTAATACTGTAATCTTTTTCGTAATTTTTTTCATATTTTGTCAAAATTCATAAAAATTATCCTTAGAATGGAACCGTTTTCCCCAAGGCAATTTCACTATGAAACCTCACCTTAACGAAGGGCTATGGCCTATATGAAGCTAATAGTCAAGTTGCTGGGTTTTTTTGATAGAACATAATGGAAGAATTGTGTAATTATATTGTGCTTATGAGAAAGTCTGTTGTCTTTGTAGAGAGGTCAACCTTAAATAGACTGTGAGAGAGAAGAACACTTGGTGCTATTTGTGACATTTAGCAGTGAAGTGTGGTTTTTTGTTTTTTTTTTGCTCCTACATATTCCTGCTAAACATATCTCTTGACTTAAACTAGTTGTACTAAGTGCCTTTAGCTGTTGTCTGTGCAGGCTGGTTTTGTTTTTCATCTACAAAAGTAATTACTTATAGTGGAATTCCTTTTAGAAGAGCATGGGGATTTTAGAAGTACATCTTTTATTCTGAAGACTTCTATTTAAAAAATAATTTTGGTCCTAAACTGCTCATAGCAAACTTTCCTACTGTGAATGAGTTGGAAGACTGACTTCACTTAAATAATTTACCCATAGTCCTTCCGGATCTCTGTGGACTGGGGGGTTTGTAATTCCTCAGACAGTATTACTTGTGTTCCCAAAACAGAATTCCCAAATGTTGTTTTCAGTTTATTTGACTGAAACTGAAGTATCTTCATAGGCTTTATAAAAAGTTGTATTTTCGGGTTTTTTTTTTTTTTTCCAATATATTGTGCATTTTCATCATCCAACACCAAAATCACAGTATTTATTTTTGGAATGTTTTTGCATTTGGGACTCATCCTACAAGGGAGTGGGGATGTTACAATAAAAATCCCAGTATTTTCTAAATGTTGAGTTTTCCTATTAGTCTTGTGATGTACAGAAACCTACTTACAGACAACTGACAGAGGACGTTATCTCTTGAAAGTTGCTTTGATAAAACTTATGATAGAAGCTCTCTTAGAAGAATGATTATTGTTATGAGAGGTATCATAAAAATAGAGCAAAATGTCAGTGGATTCATCTTGTTCCCCCACAAACTTCAAATTTCGGAAGGCAAAGTATCCTTGGACTAACTGAATTTCTATTTGTTTTGGTGACTGTTAATTTGTTGTTTACTGTCTGTTTGTAAAGTTACTGCATTAAAGAAGATAACCATGGCTTGGTTAAGAGCTATTATGTTCATATTTCTTTTGAGCGATCCTGTTTCTTTAAATCTTTCTGAAATTGGAGAGTAAATTCTTGAAGAGCTGAGGTGTAGTGCTTCCTTGAAACCTTACTTCTCTTATCCTTGTGGAAGAGAGAGGGAACTGTTTTGAGAGACTCAGAGTACTTGGAAAAACTTGCTAAATGTTGTGCTGACATATGAGGCTTGTGTGACAAGTTTCTCAGCTGAATTGTCTGCTGACTGACTTTGGCCTGCCCCATATTACACAGAGTTTCTGTGAAGTAAAACATAGCCATGGCTAAGAGAAAAATGTAAAATCCTAGATGTAAGTGTATGCTCCTTAGTAACCAGTTGCTACAGTTTTATTGATCCCTACTAGCAAAAATTTGGGTGTGGATTCTCTTCATTTGCATTCTAGCCTTGTAAATCTTAGTATTTAATTTTTCAAATTCTTTTAAATGTTTTCTCTCTGTTTACCCAGGAAGTCTAAATTTTCACTTTAAAAACCGTTTGAGGATAACACTAACGCAATTTCAGGAACTACAGCTGTGATTAAAAATATAAACTACTGAGATTTTTGATGTATGCGCTTATTGTTACTGTTTTATTTCCTGCATTGTGTGCTAAAAGGAAATGTGGGTGACGATTTTAATGTTGCATTGAGAGAACGTGGTACTGAGTTGTGTGAACACATATCAGGTAATAAAAGTCTGGATCATTTCAAAAAGGTTTAGGCTTTTTTTGAAATAGCATTTATGTGATGCCAACCATTTTGCTATTTTTAGCAGCTTGTTCCAGTAATTTGATTTCACATATGTGAAGTGCGAACAGTACTTTCCAGATTACAAGTTACTCTGATTCGAGACTTCCCTTTCTTTTAAGAGGAGCAGGGGCAGTTTTGTTTATTTATTTATTTATTTTTATAATTCTGTCAATAGGTCTGAGCATCTAAGAGGCAAAGTGAAACATCTTAGACTTCATAGTTTTATGATTAATCCGGTGCAAGTCAGCGTTGCTGCTGAAAGGGGAATACTGCTGCTGCTTTTCTGCTGACATAGTGAATTACTGGAGAACTGCTCTGGTTGAACACTAAACAGTCTTTGCCAGGTTATCATTCAGCCAGACCAATTACTTGTTCCAGTTCATTACATGGTTGCACAAAAGTGAAGGTGGGATTGAGCAGTGGCAGTATGAGGAGGGACTTTTTTAATGGAAGCACCAATTTACATGGGGTTAAGTTGAAGCCATTACCCCTGTATTTCATGCTGGTTTGCTTGCCTGTAAGGGGCTTTGTCACAAATTTTATGTTTATTACAGTTAATGGGGTAAACTACTGCAAGTTCTGTATCTGAAAGTGACTCAGAAGCTTCAGAAATAGCTATGGCTTTGGAATAATTCTCTTGTTCTTCAGGAGGCCTAGGCACTGAACACCTGAAAAATTGAATAAACCTTTTCTTGTTCCTGTTGTTACAGCATCCATATACACTAGGCCTGAAAGCTCAGTCATGCACGTAGCTGTCCCACGGCTTTACCCTTTTCAGGGTATCGAAACATTTGTGTTTAGAGAACACACAAGTGATGTTGTGAAAAGCATTGTGGAAGAATACTGCAGAAGAGAACAGTCTTTCAAATAGTGTAGGTATTCTTCTTTCAGGCTTGAAAGGATTTGCAATGAGTTATTTGCCTTCCCCTCCCTACCTTCATCTCGTGCTATAGTACCTTGCAGTATAGTGATCGGCACCTAAGTTGCATAATCTTACTCTAAGATTTCTTAGTAAATATGCAGGATGAATAGCTGATTTTTACTCGGAACACTTTTGATAACAAATTTTAGAAGCCTTGTGAATTGTGAAGGTGGAAAACACTTTTTCAGTGTAATTTCAGTAAGAGATCAGGATAAGAACAGGGGCAGAAACGAGATTTCAGGGAACAGGATTTTATGTCTCTGCCAAACCACCGTTCTGTTGGCAGAGGTCAGTGTTTCTGCAGTTGTCAGACTAGGACATGCTAAATACAAGAAACTTTTTGATTCTGGTTCACTTATTATTTGATTTTACCCATGGATCACCACTCTTTGATAGGTGGGACCTTGGCAGCTATGGCAGTCTTGTTTTAAAAAAGGGGAACCAGGCTTCCATTCTTGGTATATTTATAGGTGGGATCCCCAGAAATCTGGTAATGGAAACGTGGGGATCTAAAAGACGGTGTTCCTTAGCTCCCTGAAGAGGTGTAGCAGTATTCAGGCTTATTGCTTGGCAACTGCTGTTTAAATATTTCTCACTTGACTTTTTAAAAGGCAGGTATTTCATGAGATCAGGTACTTGAAATTGTACTCATGTTCTTCAAGCGTAGTCTGTCAGCTAGCTTTGCTCTTAATAGAAACTTATGTTTCACCTCTTTAAAATCATACATTTAGTGAACATGGCTGATGTTGGGAGAAAAGCTCTTTCCAGATCTGGAATGTGCAGCTGAGCAGTGATGTGTATTGCCAGATCAGCTGATGAAATGTGGATTTGGATGTGTGATTTTTGTAAATGACTTCCAGATGTTACAATTGCCAGCTGAATGTCTCAAGACTGCACTGTTAGGTCTAGATTATGAAATGGATGAAATATGCAAAAGATAAACTAGTGAGCCTACACTTGGAATAGTTTTCTTGAAAAAGATAGAAAAAAGAAAAAAGCAGCCCAATCCTGTAGTCAGATTGGTTACTAAGCTATAGCAGAAGTAGATGTTCTTCATTAAGGGTACCTGCATTAAGTTATAGCCTGTGATGATCTTGAATGTTCTAACACCTAACACCAAGCAATTTTCTGTGTTTCTGCTGTGTTAGGGGCTTTGAGTTCTTCATCTCACTTAAACTTCCTTGTGCTAAAACATGACTGTTACGATACTAGAACTGAAATCCAACTACCAACAATAATATCATTTTGAATGGCAGATACCAAAGTTTGTTCTGGAGTTTTCCTAGAAATTTAGTGAAATCTCTATATAGTCTTTTTTATTATTATTTGCAAAAATTTCTTCAAAAGTTTTAAATCCTCACCCTTGTTGAGGAAAGGAGCTTAGCTTGTGAGCCAAGTGTTTAATTTTTCTCTTTTTATTTTCCCCAGGAAGTACTGACATAATCATGATAGAAGACAAAGGTCCACGAGTGGCTGACTACTTTGTAGTGGCAGGGCTCACTGATACAGATACTGCAACCCTCCTTGACCAAGAAATAAGTCGACATGAAACAAAGTCAACTGGTCCAAAGGCTCCAATTACTGACATTGCTGTGATAATTAAATCAGCTGGTGAAACTGTCCCAGAGGGATACACTTGTGTTGAAGCCACCCCTACAGCCCTTCAAGCCAACTTAAACTATGGAAGTCTAAAGAGTCCTGAACTTTTTCTTTGCTACAAGAGAGGTCGGGACAAACCACCTCTTACTGATATCGGGTGAGATTTCTGTAACAATTCAGTTCCTTCTTCAATAATGGTCAACTCTTACTGTTTATAGATGATGATGAGAAAAGATGTGAGATGTGCTCTATACAGGACTTCTACTTCTTTGATTTGGATAAAGGCGTTGTAGAGTTAGTGACGATGCGACTTGAAATAGAAAATGAAGCACGAGTGGGGGCAACTGTTACAATGATGGCAAAATAAGGAATATGTGTATTTTTTCCTTATTTAATTATTAAATAGTAAAGTGAAAAACAGGCATCTATATGCTACATATAGTAAATTTAGTTACTTTCATTTATAAGTTTAAGCACATCAGATACAGTGTCTGCATACCCTGTATTTGACAGCAGAATCTTAGTAATGAAGTTAGTTACATGACAGGATCTCTGCTCTAAGGATTGTAATTCAAGTTGTATAATTTACCTGCTACATTCTAATTGCAGTTCATCTTGGTCATCTAAACTGTTCTGATAACCTTCAGCAAAACTGAGATTTTTAAAAGTCTTTTCCCATGTGTGTGGCTGACACTGCAAGATAAAGATTAGCTGTTGCAATGGGAGTGACAGTGTAGAGCTGCAGCATGAAGTTATTTGTTGAAGTTTTAGCAGAAGCAAGAATTTGTAGAGGGAGTGGTTCCTCAAAATGATTCCTAAGCCATCGATGTTCCCTGTGTGCCCTGATGGAAGCAACTCTGCTATTACATATTTTCACGTTTCCCACAACTTTAAGAACTTGAAAGCTGGGTTAGATTTCATAGTAAATACCTGATAAGCAAAACAGGGAAATAGTTGGCTGAATAAGTGCTTCCCCAGCAGAGACACTTTCAAAAACTATTGGCAGAAAAACAGTAGTATTTAGCAAGTAGAATTTATTCTATATTTTGTTCTACACACATGTCATTAGGGTGTCACACCTAACAAATCGTGGCAGGCTTTTCTTTCTGAGCAGCGATGCATGTGAATGTTTTCCCCCTGCTCCTGAACTTCTGCAACTACATACAAGAAGTGGTTAGACCAAGTTTTCCTTTTTTTTTGTTCTAATTTCAGTGTGTTCAAATGACAGTGGAGTTTGCACAAGAGGTGTATATACAGTCTGAAGACTAATTTATGCTCTTCTTTATTTATGCTCCTTTAGTTAATGAACCAAGTGTAAAAGAATATTTTTTTCTTTGAGCTTTAAATAGCCATTAAGTCAGCTGATGTGCTGAGTGGGCTTCGCAGGTAGCGGAAGACTATATCCCTTCAAACAGTCTAATCCATAGTCTTGTGCCAGGGTTGTTAATGCATCTATATAAACGTGAATTTTCTTTGGGTCTGAGCATTCAGATGTTTCTTGATAAATGTTTCTCTGTGTGTGTGTATTTCTACCAGGGCTATTTTTAGGAAAACTAATTAAAGAAATTCTACTGGGAAGAAGGGGGAGATGGGGAATGCACACTGCTGATTTTTCTGCTGTTGTCTTTGTGTTTAGTATTTCTATGCCCTTCTCCTCTTTCCTTCCTATTCTTCCACTGTTTGTTAGTCTGTGATATCTGTAAGCTGCTACAGTGCCTTTCTGATGTAGATGCTCACTTGCATATAGTTAGGCCATGTGCTGTGCCTTGTCATACTTACTGTAGAAAGAACAAATGAAAGAATATCAGCCTTCTTGTCTGAAGCAGAGGTTTTTGTATGTAATGCAAAAGTTAGGTAAATTGCATTGTGCAAGTAAAAAAAATACTGTGGGTTTGGTTTTTTTGGGTTTTTTTTGGTTTTTTTTAAAACGAGCACAGGAAGCTCTAGTTTGATTCGAGTGGTTCTGTGCCGAGGACCCATCTCATTCTGCGTATGCGGTTTTTGAAAATATCTGCAGAAGTACTGATTGAACAGATTTTTTTTCTTTGCTAGACACGTATTTCAAAAATGTGAACTCAAATTTCAAGAGGCATAATAGAAACTGGAAGATGTTCTCAACAGCCAGCATCTTCCATTGTTGCTTAATATTTGTCACTAGTGTGACAACTGCAGCTGAATGTTTGGAACAGCTTAGGATAATAATGATGGAGGTAATTCAGGCACATACTAATGGTGGTGTCAGTAGAAATAAAAATGTCAGTTTTTTCTCTCTGCTCAATCCAATGTTTCTCCTCTGACCCTCCTGCCGCTTAGTGTATTTCTTTTAGTTCCTTTATTACTGAATGCTTGCATATAGCCTTCTCTTATATGAGATAGGAAGAGTTATTACAAAGAGTTATTTTGCGTGACAGCTGTGAAAAGCAGAAATATGGTTGAACCTACAGGAGAAGTCAAGTGCAAGAGCAGCCCCACCACTGCAATTTCCAACAGTCTGCCTGTTTTTAAATTGTTATCCAGAAGCAAAGTTTTCTGTGGTTTAAGGTTTTCAGTTGAACATCTGGAAGAAGGTCGTATTTTTCTTTTCTAAATTTCGTTATCTGTTATATTGAAGTATAACTTTAAGTAGTAAAACTCGTTATGAGAGAACTTCCATGTAAAACATAAAACAACCTTACAAAGAGATAACAAGATTTTTTAGTCTCTTTTACAAAGAAAGGACCTAAAATCTAAAGCAAGTTACATCTTGCTTGAAGTTAAATTTTATTGAGTTAGATAGAATAATGTAGCAAATAAAGTGTACTTAAGATCAAGGCCAAAGTATAAGCTCATAGAAGCAGGAAACAAGTCTTACCCTGATCAGTACTGATTAATCAAAGGCAGAGACTGGGAAGTTGAAACAAGTAGGAGTAAAGTTATTCTCTCAGGGAGAACTTTGTATACACACAGTGTCACATTAAATATTTCATGCATCATTTCTGAATGTTTTTGTCTGAATCATTAAAATAATTGTTTAATTTGAGCGATCCATGGTTGGTGTTTTTCTTTTGTTTTCTTGTTTTCTTAAATTCAGTACTATGCATGAGGTCAGGAAATGGTGTGGTTTTAATAATACTTCTACTGATACATATGTAGAGGTGAGAGTTGCTTTCATTTTCTTTTGCTTTTGTTGGAGGTGACCTAACTGTTCCAGTGTTGAACACTGGTCAGGCCTTTACTTCTTGGAAGTATTTGCATAACTAAGTTCTGCAGTCTTTAAGTACCTTTCTGAGAATACTTCTAAACCTATTAAATTCAACTAGTGGGATTGTCCAATTAATCTGTTTTTTCCTTCTCAAAAGCTGTCAGCTGACATGTTTCTGGAATGACTTTAAATTCTTGGCGTTTATTTAAAATACGTGAAATTGAACTAGAACTAGGCTAATTCCCATTGGGGACTACTCTGTCAATATTGTCTTCTGATTAACGCAAGGCAGTGATGTGAAGAGTTCATGTAAACTCTGTGCCCGATGAGGGTGACCTGAGAGCTGCTCCCACTGTAGTTGTTGGTTTTGTTGTTTTTTTGTTGTGTTTTTTTTCCTGGGTTTTATTTTTTAACTTCATGAAGTAGGTAGCCCAATAAAACAGCAAAATACATGTTCTTCCAGAAGACTGTTTAGAAGTAATTTGAATAGCATGTACTTTCTCTGTCTTGAACCGGTAGGTAGTATATTAAAACCAATGTTGCAACTTGTAACTACTGCTGTTAGGCTAGTTTTGAACCTGAGATTGCACACTGTGTGATGATCAGACTCTTTACACATGAAACCATTAGTGAAGGCAAGAATATTGTCCTCCATGAACTAGCTGAATAAGTTTATATGGCAGCCTGATAGCTGCAGGTCACAAAATACAAAATTTTACTTATTACCTCTACCCTAAATCCTACCATGTAGTGTAAGGATGAAAATTCATCTAAAGGTAACAAGTACTCTGTACATACTGCAGAGAATCAAATAAATGGAATCATTGTTTATCTGGGTGTGAAATGGGAGATAAAGCTTGTACCTGTGCATTAAAAATACGCAATTATGTGTGGTTTGACTTCCACATTTCTTCTCGTGGTCACTTCGTAATAGCTTTATGTTTGGGAAAGATCAGAGTATCAAGTTTTAGCTCATTTAACTGCTGTGAAGTTGTGAAAGATGGTTCTTTTTTTTTGCTGAGAATATGGCAATTTAAACTAGTGTTGTGGGTAAAAATTTCAGGTACCTTGTGAATATTGCTGTACAGCCATGTAAGATATATTCCGCTTTTGAGAAGTACAGTCAACTGTAGTTATGTCTTCCTTTTTTTATGAAGTGTATTAGTTTGTGATTTTTTCTTCCCTCTCCTCCTGCCCCACAAGGAATGTTACTGCAACTATGAATGTACATCATTACTGGGTTTTTTTGTTTGTTTGTTTTTCTGTAAAAATTCATTTAGGAAGCAGATTTCTTTTGTTCTTTTTAACCAACTTTCCTTAAAAATGAAAAAAAAAACCCAATAACAACCAAGCTTGAAATGACTTTCCAGACATTTTAGTGATGGAAATAATTTCTAAAAAATTAGCAGATATGGTGTGTGCTAGCAACTTAAAGCTTCCTTCTGCATTTAATTTTCAGTGATAAGGCAGCATTCCTACTAATTCTGTAATTAAATCCTTTTCAGTGTGGCTTAACTTTATTTCTCTGTAACTATGATTTGTTCCCACTGAGATTTCTTACAATATTTAAATATTTCTGAACAGTTGCTTTGCCTCAAATGGTGCATAATGAAAGATAATATATTAAAATGCACAGTAGAACATTGCAGTGATGACATAAGATGCTAACAGATGGATGATTTCTATGAATTTGTCCAAGAAACTTCATATGTGTTTGAATGTGCGTAATGCTTTCTTTCCTTCCTGTCTGCAGAGTTCTATATGAAGGGAAGGAACGCATCATTTCAGGTTGTGAGGTGATTCAAGCTACTCCTTATGGTCGCTGCGCTAATGTTAACAACAGTTCAGCTTCTTCTCAAAGGATTTTTATCACATATCGAAGGGCTCCTCCAGTACGACCTCAGAATTCATTGGCGGTGACAGATATCTGTGTTATTGTTACCAGCAAAGGAGAAACCCCACCTCATACGTTCTGCAAAGTTGATAAGAATTTAAATTGTGGTATGGTGAGTATTCAAAAGCTTGAGTCCCTTCGAGTTTGTTTGGTTTTTTTTTGTAAACCCAATAAACAAACCCAAACATGTAGCTTTGACCTCTTCTTAGCACTGTTTTAATCATATTCTATCTCTAGAACATAATTCTTTCATTATGTATACAATGTGTGTGAGACTTCAGGTTTGTATGTCTTGTTGCTTTGATTTCCTTTCATGCTACTTCTTCATGCTGATTACTCACTACTTCAGGTTTTTTAGGAGTAGTGCATTGAGTTGTTATTTTTTTATTATCCCCCCCAACTTAGATGCTGCTGACACTCAGGATGAATCCCAAATGTTTTTTTCTTAGTTATTAATAATGCCTATGTTACAGAGGCATGTAAGAATGATAGGGATTGCTTATAGTTTCTTGAGGTACTTTTTGTTCAGTCAGTTTGCTTTTATTTACTTTGTTTTGCATTTACTTATTTCAGCCTGAATAAGCTACATTTTTATCAAATGGTAAAGTGTGATAAAAGTTTCAGGTGATTATGTTTAGAATTTCACTTCCACTGATCACCTTCCCGTAGGAGTCTCATTTTAAATGACCAAGAAAATGTGAAGCTGCAAATTATCTGCTTTGCTTTTCTGTGTTCTTCTGTTGCAGTAAGTCAAAGAGTAGTGTGGTGGTGTGATTATTTTATGTAAATCGTGTAATCTATGTAAAAAAATGTGAAGAGGTTGAATTCTTGATTTCATGATTTACATGCACTCAGCAGCCACTAGTCATTTTATTCTGTAATGCTTTTAATTTAAATGTCTGCTTTGTTTGTATATTAAAATGCTTATATTAGATTTCTGTGCTGCCTGTTGTCATCTTTGCTGGTTCTAAGATGCAACTTGTGTCTTCCAGTGGGGTTCCAGTGTATACCTTTGCTACAAGAAGTCTGTGCCAGCTTCTAACTCTTTAGCATATAAAGCTGGTAAGTAATTTTAGAAGCAGACTGTTTGAACATGCTAACAGGAGGATTCAAATGCATTGCTGAAATTAATAATTTTACAAGCTTAAGTGTTCTCTGTCAGAATTTTGCTCTTAGAACATGGCAGTTGAATTCAGCTCCTTATAATGCCTTCTTTGCTCTCTTCACATTTTTCCAGGCAAAAAAAAAGTATTCCTTAATAGCAATAGCATTGTTCTATATTAACTTAGTTCTTATCATGACAGATTTGGTAGCTTAGGACCTTTAGCAGAAAGCTTAGCAAGCATTTCAAATGTAACAAAAGACTTCATATTTCTTGTGTTAGTGATCGTGGAGAAGGAGTAATTAAAAATTCCATTCAACCTTACTCATGTTTCTTTTATGTCTCACAGCTAATGCAACATCTTTCTTTTAATTTGAAAGTTCAATGTGTTTCTTTCTTTCAGTTTCACAGCTATTCATTTGTTTGTTCAGAGTACTTTTTACTCTCAAATAACAAATGACAAAAAGTCTTTTAAGTCTAGCTTTCTTAAGTTTTTTTTTTTTTTTAATGCATTGTTGCAGGTTATTTTTTTTTCCATGAAGAAGTCCAAAAAAGCTTTCAAAAGACTTTCTGTTGTGCATTAAGTGCACCAAATTCCTTTGAAAGGAGTAAGCTACCAAGTAGAATTGGGAAGCACAGATAAAAAAAGGTCAGCGTACTATAAGATAAGCTAAGATGAACAACAACAGTAAACCAATGCTTGTGTACCTATTTTTAGATATTTCTGAAAACTGAATGAATAATTTGTTTCAGTTAAACATCTCAACTGATTAGTAGAAAATGTGGACTGCCAGCTAGTTTGTCCTGTTTTCAGTGGAGGTATTCCTGTTGCTTTTACAGTAGATAAACTATAACTTCATCAGAATTTCTTTGTAATTAAATCCATTCCAGTGCCACACTTAAATAGCACATACCTTTTTAAAGTTTACTAATTAGCTTTTACTACACGCTCTTTCTTGGAAATTTACCAAAAGTGAATACTTCAGTACTCATACACAGTTTTTAAATCATTGTTACTTGGATGATTGGGTCTTGTCAAAGAAGATATTTTTCTTCTTCTGCAGATGTAATCTGCAGGGCTGGGCCACCCACTAAACTCTGACAGGTGCTCTCTGTAATTCCCCAGCCTCCTCTCAGAGGAGGATAACAGGGGAACCAGGGACAAAGACTTTGATGCTGGAAAAAAAATCTTGAACCTGCTTAAAAAAAAATATAAAATACTAACAATGACAATGAAAATGCTGAACTATATACAGATATATACAACTACACAAATATATTCAAAGATACAAGAAAATGTGTTAATATGGAACCTGCACCTTCCAGACAACAACGAGGTCCCAAGCAGACTAGTCCCAAACTGGACTCAGTAGCAGACAGGAGTGCTCAGGGCCAGAGTCCCGATGAGACTTTACAAAAAAAAAAAAAAACAGAAAAGGAAGCCTTAGAGTGGCCATGCTGCTCCTACCTTAGGAGACAGGGGAAGACAGCCTGTCCTGACAGCGTTCCTCTGTAGTGTGAAAACAGGAGGCAGGAACACAAACGGCACAGAGAGATGATGAATGGCTGCTAGCAGTCCTCACAGCACAGCAGGCACTCGGTGCCTGAGGACTTTTCCTAGAGGCACTTAAAATACTGAGCACCATGGGAAGGAACACCATGGTAGGTTGATGGGGATCACCTAACCCATCCGCTCCTCTCCATAGGCACCGCTGCCCCTCCTCCCCCACTGTGATTGCGACCTGTGCCAGGAGCTCCAGAGAACTTTTGTCCTGGTGCTCTCCAACCAGGACAGTTGTAAAGTGCAGATAACTAACAGACTTGGCAGTATGTTGTGGAAAATACATTGCTTACATTGTTTAGGGCTCGTGGAGCAAATGTACTTACTTTTCCTTCTCCTGTTCTGAAGGCTTAATTTTCAGATACCCTCAAGAGAACTATGAATCGTTCCCACTGTCAGAATCTGTACCTCTCTTCTGCCTTCCTATGGGAGCTACTATTGAGTGCTGGGACCCTCAAACCAAATATCCACTACCAGTGTTCTCAACATTTGTACTGACCTGCTCTTCTGCAGAGAAGGTATGGCTCCACACTGTGACTACTCTTTGCTTTTAGTTCATATGGCTGCTGTGGAGAGAAATAGGCATTGTTTATTCTGTGTTTGAGAAATAGTACAAAATAAATCATTAAATACTTCCATTATAAATTTCTGTTTCTTAAGCCTTCCTGTAAGATGGAAGTAAACCAAAACAGGAAATAACTGGAAGAGTGTGTGCTGTTTAGGCCCATGTGAGTTGAGCACTTAACAAAACCAAAACTCACAGTTCCTGTATTTCCCTGTTCTTTTGAGTAAGAAGTGTTCCCTTAGCATGTGTTAGCAGTGTTTAAGCTGTTCGTGGTTTTCCTATGGCTACCTTAAAAGCCACTTCTCTGTGAATTTGTGTAACTGAGCTCTGTAGGTGTCTGTGTGGATGGGTAGGAAAACAGTTACCAGAAAAGAAAAGGACAGGGAGAGGTAATGTGTGAAAAGCTCTGAAGAACTGATGAGCTCCTGAGATGAGTGATCCTTCTGAATTCATCACGTCACGTGCTGAATTCACGTGACGTGATGAATTCAGAACACCAGCTATCTGCCAAATCTTTATAAGGGTGCCAGCACACAAGGGCACCAAAAAAGTGTTGCATGACTCAGCCCACATGTGAGAAGGCAGTGTCTGCTATACAGACACAGAGACTACAGGATTATAGGTATACATGCTGAAGCAAGGGAGTTGAGGTTGGTGTCTCAGCTGTTGGTTCAGCTTGTCAGCTGACTGTGTGTGAAATGCATGAGGGAATAAGTGATTGTGATGTGTGATTTGCTCTCTGTGACTATAAACAGCAGTTTGGCTCTATTAGTCGTATTAGCTCAACTTGCACTCTGTGTCAGTCCCCTGTCAGGGAAATTTATTTACTTCTCCATTTCCAAATAGCAAAAAAAATATTTCTCCAATGTTCTAATACTTTTTTTTTTTTTTTGCAAGGACAAATGCAGTAGCTGTCAATATTTTTCTCAGACTGTATGCTGTGGTATCAGTCTTTTCCTCTTCTCTCTTTCCTAAACTTGCCAGAATAATTCAGTTAATAATGAAACTCTGACAAATAGTGGAGTATTAGAAAAGGTAAGTAGCTGTTTAGCTTGATGAAATGAGTAAAGTCAAAGCTAAAATAATTTTATTGTTTAGTGTGATAATGATAGGGGAATTTGCTAAACACAAGCATATCATGAGAGTTTGGGGTTTTTTAACCATAAGGGTTAATGAATAGGATTTTTTTCACATGCAGTTTGGTTCCTTCCCTTTCAATTTACTGAGTATACTTAGAAGAAGAGAGCCACGAGAATCCAGAGCATTTCTTTTATAAGTATACTTTGTATATGTTACGCAAATGAAAAGTCATTTCACAAGCTACCAGCAAAAGCACTATAGTATGTGTGCAAACACCGAAGACTGAAGGTTGCTTCGAAAGTTCTGACCCAATCCTCTCTGAAATACTGGGTCTACTCAGCTGTTTTTCTGCATCTTTTAGGTTTATGGTGCTGCTATTCAGTTTTATGAGCCTTATCCCTGGGAGCTGCTAACAGAAAAACAACAATTGCAGCTGGGTCTTCTGACAGCCGTGGAAAGGAAAGTAGTTACTTCCAAGTCCATCAATTCCAATAAATGCATCTGCCTTCTCTCACACTGGCCTTTTTTTGAAGCGTTTCGAAAATTTCTTATGTTCATCTACAAGCTCTCTGTGTCTGGACCTCATCCTCTTCCCATTGAAAAGTACGTAAAACAAGTGTGGGAAGGTAGCTATATCAGCTCAATAAGTCATGCGATTTATGCATGCCACACTTACTTGGCTGGCATATTTGCTCCATCATTGTCCTTGCACTGTGTGGCTTACATTGTACTTACAGAAATTACTGCTGCTTCTGTTTAATAGTAGTGGCTCTTGCATTGCCAGGAAAGTGAACTGGATTTGACTGTGGCTTTTCTGTTAGAATATGCTAAACCTGTTTACCTTTCTCTTAGCTACGTCAAGCACAGAAAATGGCTGAGCTATACAATACACGCTAACGTTTGCTAATCCTGCATTTTAGGTTAATAAATATAGGTTCAGGGACTCTGTGCATTAGCAATTAATATCTATGTCTGTTTCCAAGCACTGCAACTAGTGCCGATTGTGCATGTGTTTAAACTCAGTAGAGGATGCTTTTTATGGCCCTAAAAGTTTGCTGAAATATGATAATACCTTCAAAACTCCATTAGCCATCTGGCAGTGAAATATAGTTTCTCTTAGATAAGCCTCATTAGAAACTCTGTGGAATGGGGTTAGACTGCCCGGGATTTTAAATGGCTTGCCTAAATGCCAGTGTGTTCTTATCTTTTGCATACATATCTGAAGCTGCCAGTATTAATTTTCACGCATGAAATGTGAGTGAATGGAGCTTCTTTGTTTCAGTTTGCATAAATGGGCTCTTAAACTTAGCAAACCAGCAAATAAATCTTAATGTAAGCCTTTCTAAAACATGGTACCATAGTAATTCTAAAATGTGATTAACATTGTTTGCAGTCCCTGATTAGTCCCTGTTACTGGTTTCCTGACATCTTGTCTTTTTTTCAGGCACATATCCCATTTTATGCACAATATACCTTTCCCGTCACCACAAAGGCCAAGAATTCTGGTGCAGGTAAGAAAAACATTGGCTTCTGTTTTTAGTTACAATAATGGCAAACCCTCTTTCTTGCCTTTGAAACCTTCCTTTCTTCCTTTAAGTTTTGTACTCAACTTTGAATACCCATGTGCTGGAAGGGAGAGGGGAGGAGATGGATGGGTTGACCTTCTCTTTCACTGGTAAAAACCTGGGGTAACTTAGCAAAAGAAGCTATTTCAGACTTCAAGCGGTGTGGATGGCAGCAGCATCCTGCTTGCACTTTTGAAATATCTGCCATATATTACTTTTCATTTTATGGGCACCATTTACATTACCTCTTGGGGGAAGGGTGTGTTTTACTCGTACACCCACTACTGTGGGTCAAAGGCTAGTTCCCCAGGGCTCTGTCTCTTGTGTTTCTCTGTTGTCGCCTAGCAGCAGTTACACGTTCAACACTGAGTCACAGAGAATTTCCTGTAACTTCTGAGAATTGTTTCAGTGACTAATACAAGTTCTGTTGACCTAGTAAACACAAGTCGTAAAGATGGTCTCTGATTTTCATCTCTTGTGTGACATGTGACTCTGCCAGGCAGTTTATGAGACTATGGATATACTTATATATTGGAATATTGTACTGTAGTAACTTTGGAGTTGTCCTTATCAATCTATGCTACTTCATGTGTTTCAGCTTTCTGCCCATGATGCATTAATATTGTCTCAGCCAGTTTCTACACCATTGCCATTAAGGTATCATTATTAATCCTTTAAATGTATGCTGCTTAAAAAAATCAGAGGCGAATAAATCATAGAAGGAAGCCAAACATTACTGCAATATTATGAGGTCTTAGAAATCTCAAAACACATTTATAGCGGTACATAGTGTTATCTCTTCAATGTAGATCTGTCCCATGTGGAAGAATAATATCACTAGTATAATTGCCAGATTAACGTAGGACCTCTGAAGAAAGAAAGCTGTGAGGAAAAAAATACATGTATCTATTTATCTTGTATTTTCTGAGCTTGTGTAGTAAATACCTTTTTTTTTTTTTTAAATGGCATAGTTAGACTGTTAGTCATCTTACTTTTTTTATTTTCTTTTTATTGGACCGAAGAGAGATATTTACGTCAATCAGGTGTGGGAAATTAGGCAAAGCACAAGTGTGCAAAAATTTCTGAAATTCAAAATTATACCGAAAAATTGGTGTTTGTGCTTGAAGGTTTATGCAGTCTCTTGGATACTGCCTGCATCTTCCAGGCTGGAGCTCCATATGATTGTGACATGGGGTTTTGTTTGCATGTTTTTAATTGATTCTTTTTTTTTTGTTTTTAAGTTAAAACCTGAAGTATTCTCCCTTTTAAATTTTTTTCCTCCCCTTAGACATTTTTATATAATATTCTATATGCAGAAGAATGGCATGCTTAATAACATCTATTACACAGCCTCTTAAATAAGAAATTATGGCCAGCCACCAAAGTGCAAAGTAATGTATAAGTACTTTTCTAAGGACAGATTTTACACCCTTGTGGTCTTACAGATGTAATTACAATTCCTAAATGTGTACAGTCCGAACAAATTGCGTGAACTCTTAACTGTGGAAAATAAAGCCATGTTGCTGACAGAATGATGGCCTGATTTTACTTGACTAGTATCAGAATTTGATACTGTGATTCTAAGATCAAATGGGTACTCTAGTTCATAATTTTTGCCTGAGGTAACCCATCGTATGAAACTACTTGAGTTACTTGTGCGCTTGGATTAGTTGTTAACTAGTAAGATCTGATTTACAAAGACAAGATGCCTGTGCATATATGAGGAAGAGTGCCGTAAACAACAAAAGCTCAGCAATAACATGGTCTAGCATATATTTCTTTAGCAATACAATTTGAATTTAGGTTTCTTTGTGGCAGTACAGGTCTCATATTGAGGAGATAGCTATTAGATAGGTCATTATTTGATGTGTGATTCAACTAATTGATCCCGAAACCTTGTCAATAGTTTGATAGTAGTGACTGATTTTCTTTCTTAAACTCTGTGACATTCTTATTCTCTTCCCATTTTTCACCTACCCCATAGCGGAGCAAACTTTAGCACTCTGCTCATGAATCTTGGACCGGAAAACTGTGCCACTCTGTTACTCTTTGTATTACTAGAAGGCAAGATCCTCCTCCATTCTCTTAGACCAGCTGTGTTGACAGGAGTTGCTGAAGCTGTAGTAGCTGTAAGTACAAAGTGTTCTGTACAGCAGTGAGAGAAATCAGTTCAAACTTCACAGTTGTTCCAAGGCTTTTTTTTTATATTGAAATGATTGATGCACTAAATGATCGTTTTCCAAGCAATAGCATTTAGTTTAAGTGCCCTAGCGTGTCTTATTATTATAACTATTACATCAGCAGTTTTTGCATAGATAGTTAAGAGCTCTCTGTGTATAAGTGGTCAACCTTGAAGACTCTTTTCTGACAGTGTAACAAGGCTTTTAGCAATTTCATTTCAACTTGCTGCATGTAGCTTCTTGGTTACTTTGCTGCCCAGAGAGGCGGTGGAGTCTGCTTCTCTGGAGAAGCCTGCCTGAACATGTTCCTGTGTGACCTACTCTCGGTCGTGCAGCTTTGGCAGGGGGGTTGGACTAGATGATCTTTCGAGGTCCCTTCCAAGCCCTGACATTCTGTGATTCTGTGTTTTTATGGTACAGTATTTGTTGTCTTAACACATTGATTTCATTTAATTTTTCCTTCAGATGATATTTCCATTTCAGTGGCAGTGTCCGTATATCCCCCTCTGTCCTTTGTCTCTGGCCACCGTACTCAGTGCACCTCTTCCATTTATTGTTGGAGTTGATTCACGATACTTTGATCTGTACGATCCACCACAGGATATTGTGTGCATTGACTTAGACACGAACATGGTGTACATGTAAGTTCTATGGAGTTTTTACCTTTATCTGTAGATGGAGAGATTGCTGAAATGCTCAAGAGATAAAACTGTTAACACTGTGTTATCCAATGTGGTTTGTTGCTTACTGTCCTCCGTTCTTTGTCTTATTTCTAGTGCTTCATAGCAAATTAAATCTTACTAAGTCAGCACTTGGTGATGCCTGTAAAAATGTGATGCATATGTTGATATAAGTTTAGTAACAATGGTAATGTGTTCAGGTTTGTTATTCCACTTCTAGTACAAACAAAAGCTGGACAAGAAGAGCTGTGTTGATTTTTATTCTTTTCTCTGCTCCACCAGTTCTGAAGTTTTCATCCTGATGTACCACATTTGAATTTGGTTTGCCCATGTTCAGTGACTGTTGGTATGAACAATTGGTATGACTATTGGTGTGAGCACTTTAGGACTCTTCATAACTACTTTTGATGCTGTCGTGGGCTTGGAACACTTTATGTTAATACAGAAATTTTTCTCAAGCTATAAGGGCCATTTTTGGTGAGATCAATCAAGCAAAATTGGTATCTTGACTACATTAAATCTAAAATACTTTCACTTAATTATTGCATTTTTAACGCTTTTCTTAAATTGAAGGATTCTTTGCACCCTCGTGAGGAGAGGCTTTTTCCATTTTTGACAAGCAGGGACAATAACAAGTTTTCTTTTCAAAATAATTTATTTTTTTAGTTACTTATCTGTGAAAATGAAGCAACTTAAGGCTGTGAAATTTTGCTTTTTATATGGTCTGTATTTTAGATACCCTTTTTTCTTTCTCTTGTGTTTTAGATCAGATGATAAGAAGAACATCAACTGGAAGCAGTTTCCTAAGAAGCCATGCAAAAGCCTGCTCAGTACCTTAAAGAAACTGCACCCACAGCTGGCAGCAGGTGAAATATATAAAACAAAATGGGAAGGGATAAGAATAGAATCTTCCGAGAACAGGGAAAGTAAATATTCAAAGAAAACTACTAAATTTTTTTAAACACACCTGTGAGTGTTAAGTTGAAATTAGCACATAAATGTAAGGACTTCTGTCTATCATATGTGATGTGTATGATTATTTTTAGACTTTCTTTGCTGTCACTTCTCAAAATTTAAGCTTTCCTTAAGCCTTTACTCGTGATTAAGTTGTATTTGAACAAAGATTCAGCTAAAATATGTTTGGACCTTGACCTAAACCAATATGCATATTTCTGATTAAAAACAGTAGAGGAAATGTGGTTATGAGTAAAATAGTGTTGAACATCTCAGGTGTTGTGCAGATACTGCTGAATATCTGAGATAATGACTCTTCTACAAAAAATACAAAAATTTTGACAAAGTATTTTATGAAAAGAAAGAGAAATCTGTCGATCTGTCTGTCTTCAGCCTAATGGTTGGACAGGTAAAAGCAAAGTTAGAGCTGAATTAACAGTTTTCAGATAATGTTTCTTTCTGACTGTAGATAGGCTCTTCAAGGTAAGCTGGTTCTGATTATGTTAGGTTGCATGATTATGGAGAAGGAAACAGTGATATCCTCATAGTTATACAAGATATAGAAAATTTGTAAATTATGGAAGCAGAAAAGTGCATTAATTAAGAGATAGGTCTTCATCTTTCCAGATTTTTTTTTGTGGATAGCCTTTACTTCATCTGTTATAAAGCCTTAAATTTTCTTTTGGGTTTATCAGCATGTCATGCCATGCAATCTGTCTAATATAGAACTACTTCCCAGTTTTAACTTGAGCAGAACCAGTGGTCTTTTTTAGATAGGTACTTTTCCTATTTTGGCACTGTTATAATAGATACCTTATAATACTTTTTTTGTATTTTTATATATATATATATATGTATATGTATTTATATATATATATATGTATTTATATATAAATATTTATATTACAATAATTTATATTTTTGTTAGACTAGAAAATGTGGAACTGTACTTTTCAGCAGTATGTGCTACTGTTTTTTTTTAACAGAGTGCAAGAGTAAACTCTGAATATCATCTACTTGTTTCTACCTTTTTGGTCTACTAAAATGTTAGAATTTTGATTAGAAAAATAGTTCTAGGCCTTTTCTTTCTAGTTGTGCAATCTTCAGAAAGGGAATACACATCCCTTTGTGTTTATGTTGATACATTACTGAAAGACTACATTCAGTTGCGTATGTCCTAAAGTTAACTCAGCTGAGATCATCCTCATTGTTTCGTGTCCCAGAGGACTGGATGAGTTAGAGAAACACACAATCAGCTCTTGAGGTAACTTGCCTTTTATATGGGCCAGACCACTTGGAAAATAAATCACAGGATTTCTCATGTTTATCATTTCTAAGTATTAGAAAGAAAAATCCATCTTCAGCATCTTGCAAAAGTTACCTGTTTGAACGCACTGAATTTTAATATAGTATTGTGTCACTCATTGCTAGTACACAGGAAAACTCAAGAAGGCTCTGCAGTGGAGATGACTCCTATTGAGGCAGATTTCTCCTGGCAGAAGAAGATGATAGAACTTGAGATGGAGATCCAGGAAGCTTTTCTCCGTTTCATGGCATGTATTTTAAAGGGTTACAGAACATTCCTCAAACCAATCACGCAGGCACCTTCAAATAAAGCAACTGCTGCTGATTCCTTGTTTGATCATCAAGGTGAGGACATTGAACATTGGCAGTGTTACAACTTCAGGGTTGAGGAGCTGCTTAACTTTAAAAAGTCAGAGTTCCCTTTGGTTGCACAAATCTTGCCAATACTTAAAATTACAAATCTGTAAAGTTAAATTATTTCAAGTTGTTTAGAGCACAGATATATGCACATAGAACTGCAGTTTTGCAATAGCTCTGTTCTTTTAATCTTCAAAATGCAAGTAATGTTAAGTAGTTGTTTTTATTGGTAAAGCAAATAATTTATGTAAATTTGTTATGAAACTCATAACTGGTATTTACTTGTGTTTTCCTTTTTACAACCAGGATTTTTAAAAAGCAGAGACCGTGCCTATACAAAGTTCTACACGCATCTCACCAAAACACAGATATTCAGCCGCTTTATTGAGGAGTGCAGTTTTGTGAGTGACAAGGATACTGGCTTGGCATTTTTTGATGACTGCATAGAAAAGGTGAAAAACATACAGCAATACTATTAAATTACATGCTTCTGATAATTTTGTGTTACTGTCCTGATTTTCAGAAGTAAAGGTAGATACCTTCTGCAGCAAATGTTTTGGGGGATTGGGCTTCTTGGTTGGTATTGCCGAGTCAGTCTTCTTGCAAGATCATCATCTGTATTGATGCAGGAAACTTTCATTAAAGCCCTGTAGGACGTCAGGCTATTAGATAATGTGAGAAATACCAGTAGCTGATACTTTAGCACAATGCTGTCCATGTCTTCCCTTTAAATGTTAATCACCCTCCCTCTAATGCAGAATTAAGTGCACTGCAGTGTTCTGCACTGTTGCCCTTTTTTGCACAATTTAAACTTAAAACATAGAAACGTGTCTAGTGTGCCACTTACAGTCCGAACTGATTTATGTAGATAAGATCCCCTTCTGTCACCTGTATTTTATGTGAGAAAGATTGCTGTCACTCCTTCTTTCGTTTTGAAACAAAGTCTCCCCAGCATGATTCCGGTCTAGATGGGTTATGGATTTTGCAGCCTCATCTGTAAACGCCAAGTTCATGATATAAAAATTAGGAGCTAGAGGATTATATGTATTTTTTTAAGGTTTATGTATTTGATCCTGTTTGGACAGAACCTTCATTTTCATACTAAGTTCTTATAAAATTAGTCTTTTATTCAGTACTGATTGCAATCAAATTAACACTTGTAAACAGACCACAAAATAAGTGTTTAAAAATTTCCTTGCCTGTATTTTTCTTTCTGCTGAGTATGAGATATACATCTAGAGTATACTTTGTTTAATATTGTTAATAAGTTGATATTATTGCAGGTTGTTAATGTGTTGCATGCTTAAATTTTCGTATTGAAAATATCTGCAAAACAGCAGTTTCTTTAAATTAAACTAAACAAAAGCACTTTTCTTTAAGAGATTTAGGGTTTTGAATTTAGTAGATAATGTCAGCAGATTGAAAGCATACTGATTACTGCATTTCCTTAATTTCAGCAAAGAAAGGATTTAAAAAAAGATTAATTGCTTCTACTGTAGTATGAAAATTGAGTGGTTTTTATTTAAGGTTTCAGTGGATTGACACAGCTGTAATATAATTATTTTAGGAGTTTTTTTTTAGAGGAGAAGAAACTCTATTTTTTTCTCTCTTTTTGCAGCTCTTTCCGGACAAAGGAACAGAAAAAGGAGAGAAGGTACTTTGTCTTTCAAAATGTTTAGAGATATCTGATTGTGAAATAAAAATGCAAAGACAAGGCTGTGGACATGATATTTGAGTAATTAGAACAAATATAAATTATTTTATATATTATATATGTAGTCAAATACAGAATATATAAAATATATTTTTATATATACTAACATAATTAATCTTTAAAAGCACGTTTTATCCCAAAGCCAAACTCTGTACTTAGAGTACCAACTCTATTTTCAGGTTGATGTAGATTCTATTGAAGATGCAAGGTTGATTGAGCTTGATGAGTCACAAAAAAGTGAACACACTGTGTTTATAATGCCACCAGAACCTCCTGCTGATGACGGACAGGATCGAGTGCCAAAATACAGGTACAAGTTAAGCAGCCACGTGCAATGAGACTAAAATGCTTATGACATTAAGCAGGGCCGATGTTCTATCTTGATGCAAGACTTTCCTTAATATAGTTCTCAGAAGAATTTTAAAAAAGTTATAAACTGCCCAGATGCCAGTAAGTTTCTGAGGCTCTAAAAGTCAATGTTTAGTGTGTATGTTTGAGGGCATGGGGATTTGTTTTTAGTTCTTCATAACTTCTTGACAACTTTATAGTAATACTTTTCTGTGTGTTCAGTGTCTTTCTTCCTGTTTGAACCATTTATGTGTATTTTATAGCAACTGCAGCGTGCTTTGTTTCACAGTGGGAATGACAGAGGGTGGGTAATGGAACTGTCCAGTACTATGATCTGCAGCTGATGAACCAAAAGAATAGAACACCCCCTCCACTTTCCAGACTTCTTTCATTCAGTATTTTTCAGCCCTGTGCAGGAAGTCTGGAGTTTCAAACACTCTGGGTATGATTTTTTTTTTCTTTCTGTTTCTCTTGGAGATCATGAAGGTTCTGCTTCTGACAGTTGTCCTTGGTGACCATCATTTGTGCTTCCCTGACCTTCATGATATGGATACCAGTCTGGTTCTTGTTCCATTGTCTATGGAGATTTAGTGTCCAAGGCATCATCTTGTGATATCTTTGTGGATAAGACTAAAAGGATCTTGCTGTGTTCTTTCTTTTTTTTTTTTCCCCCCCCTCGGTTTTTCCCCGCTGGTTCTTTATTCTCCTGTTTGTGAGTTCTTTGCATGTAAGTCATATTTGTATTGCTTTCCTGCTATCAGCAGGTATGGAAAAACTTGATATTTTGGGGTTTTGTTTTTGTTTTTAATTATCTGTATAGCTATAAAAACTTTCCACGACTGGATTTCAAGCTCTTTGACAGGCCACAAGAACTCAAGCTCTCCTTCAGCAGACACCCAGTTGGAAGCAGCATTTCAAATAGTCCAGCGCTCATGGCAAAGAGAACAAAACAGGTCAGGTGTTGTACTGTAATCATTGTGTGAACACTGAAAATATGAAATTTTTTGGTTAAATTGTCACTACCTGTTTATACTAGAAGTTAATGTTGTTGGAGGTTAGGTATTTGTTAGAATTGAGAATCAATACTTGCGAAAGAAAGAAACAAAAGGCAACAAATAAATTAGCATCTGAGCTTACAGTGTGTCATCGAACCCATTTTTAAGCTTTAGAAAGGTTAATTCTTGTACTAGTTTTTGCTTGCAAGGAGCCTTATTAAGAGTGGTAAGGAGGGAGCGTGCGTTGAATGTTCGTCTGAATGCTTACTTTAAAAAAAGCCGTGTCTGAGTTAGTAACGGTTTCTAGATTCAGGATGCTAATAATTGTCTGCTTTTTTGTTTTGTTTCACCCTTGCAGGAGATAAAAACAGCCCATAAATTAGCCAAGAAATACTACGTAAGCCCCCCACAGTGGGCTAAGTGTCTCTTCAGTCATTGTTACAGCCTATGGTTTATTTGTCTGCCAGCTTACATCAGAGTTGCACATCCCAAGGTCAAAGCACTGCAGCAGGCTTACGATATTCTAATTAAAATGAGGAAAACTGATGTGGAACCACTAGATGAGGCAAGTGTGAATAAAAAGAGTTACTATAAATATGGAATAGAAGACAATGCGCAAATATAGCATGCCTCACTGCTACCACCGTGTTAAACATACTTACACTTTTACCTGTTTTAAAGCCACCTGGAAGTGGTCTCAGAGAAGTCTACTTAACTAGGGCAACTGGAAATTCGTTTACATTTTCATCACCAGCATAGTGTCTGCTGGATGAAGTGCTCCAACTGAGTGTTGTGAGTTTTCTCCCAGACTTCTCTGAGAAGGAAATTCTTGAATATCCCTGTTTTTTCAATGCGCTTCAAATTAATGCTATGCAACCTTACTGAACAAAAGGATAATAGGTTTGTGTGCAGCCTACCATTCTTTCAGTAGTATTCACAGGCATGCAACGGAAAGCTATCCTGCTTTTTGCTTGGGCATTTCCTTCCCTCCTTTATTTCGCAAACAGAAGAGCCTAGTGGAAAAAAAAAATCAGCATTCTCAGCAGTGTGACTGCTGCTGTTATTTCAGCTCCTGTGATTCCCTGTTTAAGTTTTGCTCCCTCTTCTGGCTGTTGAATGTTATGTACTAAGTAGCTGTTTCTGCGTGACTCCCTTTTACACGTGTGAAAGTTGGAAATCAGGAAAGAGCTTACGTTGTTTCATACCCCTTGTCATCAGTCGATTTATGCATTTCTGTATCCTGTCAGGTCTGCTATAGAGTTGTGATGCAGCTCTGTGGACTGTGGGGTCAGCCTGTTCAGGCTGTGAGAGTCCTCTTTGAAATGAAAAATGCTGGAATACAACCAAATGCTATCACCTATGGTTATTACAATAAGGTAAGAGAAGTCTTGACAGGGGATACTGGACCAGTGTCTCTCTTGCTTTTGTCACTCCCCTTGCCCTGTGGCATGTTTTGAAGATTGTTTTTTACAGCTCTATACTTGGATTTGCTGCTTCTGTTGGGCAAGCAGTCATTTTGGACATCCTCACAATTACAGTTCACTGGTTCTACACTGTATGGTTTTACTCTGTTCAGTTGACATTCCCGTGCTGTTTGCCTAACAAAAAATTCTGTTGAAATATATGTTTATAGTGTTTGCATTTCCAGGTTATGTAATCTGTCTAGTCTTTTGTGTCAAAACCATCTGTTACTCCATATATCCTTTAAGGTAGCAGTATCCAGGATGGATGAAGGCTGGAACTGGGCTAGTTTAAGTAGCCTCCCCAGTTTTTCTTTGCTTCCACGTTCCTGTAATATGGTCGTGTAACTTCATACTAAAGTAACAGGAAAAGAGGTGCTGCTGTGGTCTTTGCTATGGAGTGTGTAAATAAGAGCAAACCCCACCTTATTTACCTAAAGAAATCTCGATCCATTGTTTGTTGTTATACAGCTGTTTTATCCAGAGCAGTGGTATGAAAGGGAACAAAGCTCATAAAAGGGAACAGCTTGTAAAAACTCGAAACATTTGTCCTTCTTCACACGGTTGACAAGAAATACCTTTTTTTGAGTATGGAAAGAAAAGCTTTTCACTGTACTGTGTCCTTAGTGTAACTTTCTTAGTTTTTTTTTATTACAATGTCTCTTTCTGTAGGCGGTTTTAGAGTCTCCTTGGCCTAGCAGTAACCGCAGTGGCATATTCCTGTGGACAAAAGTACGAAATGTAGTTCGTGGCACAGCACAATTTAGGCAGTGCTTAAAGAAGTCAACGCAGAGCCCACGAGTACCTGTGATATCAGGTAATAAGTTAGTTGAAATGGATATATTTCTGCTAAACAGGAGCATGACATGCTTTCTGAGGGATTGCAGCTCAAATTGTGGCTTTTACAAGTGTTAAACATTTCGCTGTGTATAAAAATTGGTAATTGCCAACTTGATGCTTGGAACAGTCTTCTTCAGCAAGACTAAAGAATTAGTTGTCTGTATTCCTTTGATAGAATTTCATGTTCTTATATTTTATGTGCAAGCAAAAGTGTTTACTGTTGTCTGAAGAGGTTAGGTTTGTTAAATCCTCTCTTACTAACCAGCTCTCATTCATGTCTTTAGCTCTGCGGAGTACCACGGGTGGAAGTGATGGGGACATGGTGAGCCATGGTAGCGTGGATAGTTCTAATGATGCTAACAGTGGGGAGCACACTCTCTTCGTCAGTGACTTAGTCAGGCTTGATTCCATTGATAATCACTCTAGCACAGGTACTAGATTCTGCTGGGTTTCACTACTAACAGTCCCCTGAAAAGCTGTATTTTCTAGCCTCTTGTTGATCTCCCCTCTACCTTGCCCTTTTGAGGTTGTAGAGAAAGAAGCATGGAGTGAAACTATGTAAAGAAAAATAAATGCACTGTTGTTGAGTGTTATTCCTTTATGAAAGATCGTGCTGCTTCTTTAGTTTAGAGTGAACCACAGATGAAATACTGTTATGTTAAAATAAATGCCTTGCCATAGTTTCCTGAACCTTGCTTTTTGCACTACTGTTCAGAAAAAGGTATGAGTTATGAGTCTGTTCAATTTGTGCATATTGTAATTTATTCATAGAAGTGATAGTCTGTGTAAAACCTTTCTTTTCATTAAAAGAATGGAAGTTGCTGAAGTGATTAGAAGCTAACGCTTTGAAATGTTACTCCTTGAAGGTAATCCAGAAAGGCCCAATTATGAGCATTCCTGGAATTAATAGGTTAGGTTAGGTTATAGTAAGCTATGTTTTTAAAGGCCATATTCACACTTTTTAATTAATAGTTGCTAAACGTGGAAACAGATAAAGAAATTATCAGAACCTTGGCATATGGGACACCCCAGGAATGGAAAACCAAGTGTTAAGCTGAGGGAAAACTCTGCCTTAAATGTTGTGTGCACTCTTCCAGACCAACTGGAGTAAAAAGATTGCACAGAAAGTTAATGGCTTGAAATGTCAAGACAAAATTCTGGTTCTTTATACCAGCTTTAGTACTGATTACATCCTACCTAGGCACAGTCTCAACTAAACTTCCTTTCTGTGTGTACTCCGAAACTTAATGTATAAATGGTTCTTGCACACTCTTTGTGTTTTTAATATCTTGAGCCCTTCTGTAAAGAGAACTTTTGAGTCTAATTCCTGTGCTTCATCTGATATGCCTGCCTGGATTACTGAACTTCCCTTCTCTCTGCTCTTTGTTGCTCTGCTTTTTACTCTTTGCTGTCTCTTGGGTGCCGCATTTGTCCTTGGCTATCACGGTGTGGGGTGCAGACTTATATGGTGTGAAGCCTTGGATGCACGTGTGCATTATTTCTACCCTTGAATGTTACTTCTGCAGGTAATTCACCCATTTATTGGTAGGGTGTTTTCACTTCTGTGCCAAGCAGGGATGCTAACATTATTGAAATGATGATTAAGTAACAACTGAAAAATGCCAGAAGTTAATTTTGTGTATAAAAGGTTTTAAATATAGTAGCCAAATGTAATAATTTGTGGCTGCTCGAAGTTTTAATTTTAATTCTTTTTAATGTGTTTGCTCTTTGGTAAAATAAACAGCAGTAATAAGTATTGTAGATAAAATGTGTCTACCACTCAGGTTTTGTGGAGCTTCCTATTAGCTTTCACACTGAGTAATTTACACTTTGATCTTTTTAAATAATGTCACACATTCTAATAGGTACTCTAAGCAGTATAAAATAGTCCTGTTTAACATGTGGGATATGTCTGGTGCAGTATCTTGTATTTTTGCATATGCAGTAGCACTTCAGGTAAAAAAAAGAAAAGGGTGTCTTCCTGGATTGTTTCCTTTTTTGACTACTGTAAGCTATACATAGATAGATAGACATTCGTTTCAGGGATATATTAATTGTTAGAAGCTTGTTCAGTTACTGTTGCACTCGTCTAAATTTCTCTTATAGATGCGTTTGAGAATTTGGCTTGCCCAGTAGTGAAGTATTTCATGCTAACAAGAAAGGAAAGGAATATGAGAGATGCAGTGTGTTAAAAGAAGTTAGTAACTGTATTGTTCCTGGGGGAATAACTGGTATTTAATACAATAATTCAAAAAGTCAATTTGGTATAGCCTAATTATCTCTCCTGTAACCATCATCAAGTAGATCTGTGCACAGATTGTTTGGTGTTCTTACTACGAACTTGCCTTGGGAAACAAAATGTGAAAAAAATTTCAGTTCTTTTATTTTCTTACTGAAGAAGACAATTTAGGAAAGAAAACCAAACCTGAGGCATGTGTTTCTATTCCTTCAAACAGGTGGTCAGTCAGATCAGGGCTATGGGTCAAAGGATGAACTTTTAAGAGATGATGGGGATAGTCTTCATACAACTGAAACACGAGTAGAGAAAGATATTTCTTCTAAAACTGAAGACCTAATAAGAGGTTAAGTATGCATGTTTACCTTGCATTTTTATAATAAAGATGATTCATGGGTTAGACTACCACAAATACTTAATATATTGAATTCATGATGTTGCCAAGGTTGAAAGATGACTATATGAAATCTGGTGGACTACCTCTATGCCTCAGATAATAGCAGTGGGGTACAGATAGGTAAAAGTAGCCTTTTATTAGACTAACTGAATATAGATTGAAAAATTGAACAAGTGCTGGGACACACGGTTCCTCTCACTTGTATGTTTGACCATTTTTTCAGCTGTACCAGATGGGCTAATAAAAGGCAGTACTTTTTCCTAGAAACTCTTCCCAGATGTAGAAAATATTCATTTCCTGGCTTCTGTCCAGATTTTGCCATTATTTTCTCTGTATTTTGTCTTTCTCATTACTGAATCTGTTTCATGTCTGTGTTACTAGGTCCTTAATAAGGCTTCTAAAGCTGTCTTTAGACAAATAGGCCTGCATGAAAATCTTAGAACTGCTGTTCCTTTGGTTAGTTGAAAAAATACTAAGGGGAGAATTGACACATTCTCTAAACTTCTGAAGAACTAAGCACTTCCTGCCTAATAATGTTTACTTTCATGTCTCCAGATATTATTTCCAGGAAAAGCTCAGTACCTAATAGGACTGATCCTTTAGATTGTGATTGCATAAGGGAACAGTGTTCGAGTTTGTATTTTCCGTAACAGCACAAATGAAATTATTTAGTTAAATTAACCAAAGTTCACATTCTCTTTCTTGTAGAGATTTGTACTGAGAAATCTGATGAAAAGCAACAACTGAGTATAGAAACTCATAGTCCAACAGAGCCACCTTCTTGGGGTAACAGTATTGTGAAAGTTCCATCTGGAATTTTTGATAGCAGTGGAAGGAAAAGCAGTGGTGGTGAGTCACTGAGTGAAACAGCTTGCTAAAGTCCTGATTTTGTGCTCTAGTGTTTTGCAATCTTTTTTCATGCTACGAAAAGAAACAAAACTTTTATTCAAGGTGCAGAAGATTTGCACATTTGCTTTCTACCACTATACTTTGCAGGTGACTTAGAAGGAACCTGTGGATTCAAAGGTTGGAAATCACTCTTGAGTAGGTTGACATCAAGATTTTCCATGTCCCACACTGAGAGTATATCAGTAATGTACTACGAACACAAGAGAATTAGGGTCTCTGTTCTTGATTTTGTCACCTAAGCCTCACTGTCCTTGGATATATGTCTTTGTTCTTGTGGCTTATGTTGCTAATGTATAATCTGGGAAGAATGCATGCTGGTTTTGTGACATACAAAATTTATTTACGTATCTGGAGCTTTATGATGAGGAAGACTTACGGATATATAAAAGCCAGATCTTGGGGCTTACTTTCTCCTGCCTTTGCCTGTCCTTAACTAAGGCAATGTAGTCCAGCTTGAATGTAGCTGGAGGGCAAAGAATTCATGCAAGAAGTTGCAGAGAACCTTTCTGGCAATTATGAGAGCTGATGACTAGTCCAGAATTGGCATCACTGTGAGACTTAGACATCCTCCAGCAGTGGATAGAGTACATTGGATCCTCTTTTAGAATCCTAATATAGTAGGATGATTATGGAGGTTTTTGTCTAGCTAACTGTCGTGGTGTGAGCCCACACAGCTGGCCGCAAAGAACCATGCAGCCACTCACTCACTCCTAACCCCCTGCTTTCTGGAATGAGGAGGAGAACTTTCCCAACAGGCTTGCCCACCCTCCACTACCAAAAAATGATCACCAGATACAAACCCAACACACTGACACAGCTTTCTAGGTATTAAATATTACAGCTTCTCCTCAGGAAATCAGATTATTTAAAAGATCAGTTTGTTTCTTCCACATGCTAAATTTAATTATCTTTTTCTAAGTATGGCTGTGTTACAGACAAAGTAATACTTTTGTGTCCTGCAGACACACACAGTAGGTGTTCTTCAGAATCAGAATGAACTATGGAGTTTGATGTGTAGATCTATGAATATAGTTCTGGGAAAAGGGGGAAAAAAAAAAAAAAAAGAACAGCCTTGGTTTGTAATTGTACTTTCCTTTAGTTGCTGGATGCAGTGCCTATTCTCTGCTGGATGTTGGTACAGGAAAAGGAGGTAGAAACCGTAGAAGGCTTTGGCTTCAAGGAGTCAAAGAGTAGATGACTTCTGGTCTGCAGGATGCTTTTGCAGCCAGTAAAATAACTTAAAAATACTAGTGTAACTTCTTAATGGATAGCCTAAGATTGTGGTGCTCCTAGTCTTTTCACTGGTGAGGAGATAAGGAGATTTCAGGAAATAAATGTTTTTGGCAGCTGTGGATACCATATTAATACATTTTCTCTTTTAGAAACTGGTTCTAGTCCGCTGTTCATAACTCAGGATTCAGTTGAAGATGCAGTGTTTGGTGATGTTCCTCCTAAGAAAACAAATGAAAAAGGACAGAAAAGGCAGAAACTCTTTTCGGAGAGAAGCTGCAGTTTCAGTAGTGAAAGCAGAGCTGGAATGCTGCTGAAAAAAGGCAGTTTGGACTTGCATTCTAAAGAAATAGCAATAATGATGGGAGCAGATGCCAAGATCCTAACAGCAGCTTTATCTGGGACCAAAACTTCACCCTGCCATATGAATAAATCCCACAGCTTGGAAAGTATCGTTGACCAGCAGGTTTCTGGCATAAGTGGCACTTGGAGTTGTGTGACTGAAAGTGATTGGGAATTGGAGCATAGGTCTTCACCAGTCCTGGAAGAACCTGGGGAAAGGCAGGAGCATCTTGAGAATGAAAGAGATGAAAACATGACCACAGTGAAAGACACAAACCTTGAACAGTCAGTGAAGTCTGAAAACCAGAAACCAGAATCCAAAGATGCAACTGTTAAAAGGAATAGCTTTTATGGAGTGGTTAAACCTGTTGAAAGGGAAGATGTTGAAGTAGGCTTGGACCCTTTGTCTTTGCTGGCTACTGACAGCGTGCAACCAAGGCATCTGGAACCTGAGGAAAAGTTGGTGTCACCAGCTGCAGCACGTAATTTGGCAGATGAAATAGAAAGCTATATGAATCTAAAGAACCCATTGAGTAGTAAGTTTCCCAGCATGGAACTGCACAAGCCAGATGGAGAAGCAGAAACCTCTTGCGCACTTGGTCACTCCCAAGAAAGGAGATCAAGCCTGCCTTTGGATCCCATTCTGCCATCCCCCAAGTCTTACGAAAATCGGAGAAGTCCTTCTGTCTCCAGATCCAAAACATTCACTGGCCGACCAAAGCAGCAAACTCATCCACGAGTTCAAAAGGAGCGCTCTTCGTCTTTGACAGGACTGGGTCGTTCTTCTCCACATGGCTCATTAGGATCTGTTGTAACAACTCTATCCAATCTGAAGTTAGACAATATACTGTCTGGACCGAAAATGGATGTTCTGAAATCAGGCATGAAGCAGGCTGCCAATGTGGCCAGTAAGATGTGGGGAGTTGTAACTTCAGCATATAGTTACTCAGATGATGAGGCAAGTGTTTTTCAGTATGAAAAATCTGCAGAGACAGAGGCATAACTTCTGTGTCCAGAGTATTGGTTCATGAGGTGGTCTTTTTCATTAAATACTTTTATTAGCTAATAAAATATGTATTTTATATATGGTGGAGTTTTCCTCTGTCATAAAAAACCCAAACACCCAGACAAAAGCAAATTAAATAGTCTTGATGCAGTAAACTTAAACCGAATTTTTGTGTTCAGAATTCCCCCAATTAATTTAGTTATTTATCTTTTTATTTATATTTTAAAAACAACACCAAGATACACTAGTAAGAATAAAATTATGTCATCTTAAAAAATTACGTACTGCCTATCTTATTTTAAATAAAATAAGAAAAGGTTGTGAAAACAGATCACATAAGAAGTCAGTTTGGTGAGGATTAAAGTTGAAAGATGTCAGTGACAGCCTGAGATCTAGTAAATTCACTCATCAGGATTTTGGAAAAGTGTTATGGTGGTTGTGTGAGCACAGCTGATTAACAGAGTCTTTTTCAACTTCCTGATTTCTGTATACATCTTCTTATTGTGCCTCCAAACACAGTTTTCTCTCTTAGAAGGGCCTCTGCTTGATCCAGTTAACCTCTCAATCTGATGTTTGCTTTCAAGGATCTTTCATCTCCCCTCTTAAAGCTGTTAAGACAGCTTCTGGTTTCCTTTTTATCGAATTCTCCTTCCTTCCCCCAGCCTCCATAAAAGGTGGGAAAGGGGAAGATAGCTGTGGCTTTATTTCTCTGTGAAGCAAATGTAATTAATGTTACTAATAGGGTCCTTTCTACTGAATTGAAAAAAAAATCAGCTTAAAGCAGATTTTGCCTGTGACAATGGAAACTCACTGATTTGCTTTCTGAGCTGAGCTTTTTTTCTGGTGACCTTGGTTTTGTAGTGTGCCTTGCTATTATACTGACTATTCTGTAGAATTTTGTTTAATGACACATCATTATCCCCTTAATGGGACTTATTTGAATTTCCTTCAAGGTTCTTCTCATTCTCTCCTCTTATTTCTGCAATTTCCCTTTTTTAATATTCTAAGTATTATACTTTATTGCATCCCATAACTTTGTGACAGTGTTATTGCTGCATCATTTCAGCTGGAAAGTTTCATTCTGAAAGCAGGACTTTAACCTGGGCCTTTTTCCTGATAAATCCTTAATTTTGTGCAGTGTCTGCTAAATCTCAATTTCTGCATAATTTTTCCTGTTTCTCCTGTAATGCAGAAGCTTATATCGCTATTGCTTTGTCACTCAGTTTGATCCTCAGCTAAGTACTTACACTGTTAAAGCCTTACATTTTTCCAATATCCTTCTGGTTTGCCCAAGGGAGGGTTACCCAAGTTTATCTTACATCTATTGATTTCTTTACATCAGGATTTTGTCTTAATCTGCTACTTTACTTATTTATTTATTAGGATAAAGGTGTAAATGAAATGAGGGATCTGGAAGTACTCAAAAATGCTAATTTTCTTCATTTTGTATTAAAGGAAGAAAACAGTCGACCAGACTTTAACTTCCCTGCTGGTTTTGAAGATAATATTTTAGGAGAGAATCTGTCATCGAGAACTGGAGTCGCAGGGCTACTTACGAATGAGCTAGCACAAAGCACTACTAGTCTTGGCAGTAGCAGCAGCAGTGGAGATGCAGGAAGACAGCATTACAGTGCGGGTGAGATTTATTACTTTTTTTGTTGTTGTTTTCCCCTCATAACTTCATTATAAAAAAACGAGAAAAGCTATTGTGTGTACATAATGTAATATTATGTACTTACTCTTCTCTTGCAGTAGCAAAGAGCTAATGCTTCTCTCTTTGAGTATATAAAAAGTAGACACAAAATACAGGGATTTATCTGTAAAAATACTTCTTCTATGTATATGATAGGAAGATTCCTAACTAGTTATAGCCACGAACACCTGCTCATTCATGTAAAGTCATAATACCCTGAAAATTCTTGAAATACTAATGCAGAAAAGCAGAGCAATGTTCAAGAACCGCACTTAGTTGCGTAACTAACAGAGGCAGGTCTTTTAAGGCGGGGGGTGTGGGGAACCAAAACAACCAAAAACCTCATGAAAACAAAGAAACAAAACCCAGGCCAGAACCCGAAGCCCACACAAAAACCAAAGCATCACACACAAAAAATGTGTCAGGTTTACTGTGGAACTATAGGCTTTGGATGCATACTCAGTTTGAAGTTATGAAAGTAAATAATTGATGAATATATGCCTATTGTGAAAGCGTCCTCCCTCTCCTCCAGTTCTAAAACTGGATTAATTAAATCTAGTTCAGATTTGATTCAATTTGATTTGATTCTCATTTTGAGAAAAATATATGTTGGTGAACCAGCTGAGAGTTTGGTTTATCTCTTGTTGCAGTACTTTAATGATGCAAATACGGTAAAGCCATCTACATCAAGAAAGGAAGAACTGTCTTGTGAACTGAACATAAGCTAGCCCTATCTAGCAGAAGCTTTATGAGATATCTTCTAGTTGCAGTTATAAGGGGGAGAATTATAAGTAAGACCTAACTGTAAGGAGTGGCAGCCGTCAACAGGATACGTAAAATTTTTTCACAAACGCGAACTTTAACTGAAGAAGTAGAGGAGCCTTCTTCATGACTCTAGTAGTGATTTTTTGAATAGGAAAGTTTGACTGAGCTTGTCAGAAGTAATGTTTCCTAAAATGATTCCAGACATTTCTTGCTGGTGAATATATTCCAGCTCCTTTCTGCCTTCTGGGCAAAGGTCATAATGGTAAAATGCAGCCTTAACAAAGAAAGACTTAGTTTGTTTTACTGCAATGTTAGTCTGGTAAAACCTAAGCACAGTAGTGGCGTATTTGCTGTCGTGTCTTGCCTGGTACTGCTCTTCTGTTTGCTGTTTAGATTTGGGTGTATCACTCAGGAAATCTTGAATAACTTTTTTGAGTGTTTGTATTGAGCGATCTTTACCAGTGCTCTTTCCCCTTCTTTATTCTTTCTTTGTATTTTCAGGCTTTATTCACGGAAGCTTTTTTCTCTTTTACCACTCTGTGATATATTGTTAGACAAAAATAACTTCCAAATGTTATCACAAAAATATCTATCTATATTATAATTTTAAAACCAGGGACATTACAGAGCTACACATATCGTTGGAAATTTCCTGGTACAATCTTTTGTCTTGGTTGAAATTATTTTCTTTGGGAATGGATAATTTACTCTGTTCTTGAATACAAGACTCAGACAACTCTTTCTGTACAGGTGAAGTTTCACTGCCAAGAAGCATGAAAGTTCTAGATTCTGAGAAGTCAGAGCACAGTTCTTCACATAATACTAGTTTATCAAGCATTTTCCAGAACTATGCAATGGAGGTAAGATTAATGAAATTGTAGAGGAAAGATATGGTTATTCAGTACCACTGTATGCATTACTTACCTGTTTAATTGGATTGTGGTTGGATTTTTCCAAACAATTTTTTCCCAAGTTGCTATTGCAAACATGCTTGATACTTTTAGCTCAGGTTGTGACAGTAGCTTTAAAAAATGAAAGTGTGTTAAATGCTTTTGTGTATCTCTCATATATATGGAGAAGAGACAATTGAAAGAAGGGTCAAAACTTGAAATGAGACAGAAATTAGAGAGGAAACAAGATTTTTTTTTTCTTTCAAGCTTTGTTTGGTTGGTTTTTTCCTTTATGAAAATTCTGTAGTTGGCTGACTGCAGCCAGCAGCTAAACCCTCACCCAGGCACATGCTGTCAGGATGGAAGAAGGATTTGGAAGGACAGAAGCAAAACAAAAAGCTTGAAGGTCAAATCAGAGACAGTTTAATAAGGGAACTGGGAAAAAAAACCCGAAACAAAACAAGAGGGGGACAACAATAGCAACAAAGTGATACAAAGTCAGTCAGTCAGTACCATGATCCCCTGAGCTACAGTTACCTTGGAAAAAACAGCCCACCACACCCAGTTTTATGATGTTGTGTAGTATCTCTTTGGTCAGCTGATGCCAGCTGTCCTGGCTGTGTCTCTTCCCAACCTCTTGTCCACCCCCAGCCTTCTCACTGGCTTGGCGACAGAATGAAAAAGAAAAGGCTGTGATGGTGCATTTGAACCTGACTGGTGGCCAGGTGCCCACCACAGCCCATCTATCACTCCTCCTTCTCAGCTGGACAAGGGAGAGAAAATAGAATGAAAGACTCAAAGATCAGGGTAAGGACAGGGAGATCACTCAGCAATTACCATCACACACAAGAGAGACTGGACTTGGGGAAATTAATTTAATTTATTACCAATCAAGTCAGAGAAGGGCAATGAGAAATAACAAATCTTTAAAAACACCTTCCCTCCACTTCTCCCTTCTACCCAGGCTTAACCTTATTTCCTATTTTTCCACTTCCTCCTTCCTAGCAGCACAGTGGGATGGGGAATGGCAGTTGTGGTCAGTTCATTAGATGTCTCTGCTGCTCCATCCTCCTCAGGCAGAGGATTCCTCATTCTTGCCGTACTCCAGCTTGAGTTCCCTCCCACGGGAGACAGTTCACAAACTGTTCTGTAGTGAGTCCTTTCCATGGGGTGCATTCCTTCTGGAACACACTGCTCCAGCATAGGTTACCCACAGGGTCATAAGTCATGCCAGCAAAACTGCTCCAGAAGGGGCTTCTCTCTCCACAGGTCCTGCTAGGAACCCATGGGGTTACAGCCTTCTTCAGGTGCATCCACCAGCTCCCGCATGGGGTACTCTGTGGGCTGCAGGGGGACAGGCTGCCTCACCGTGGTCTTCACCATGACTCAGGGGAATCTCTAATCCCACATCTGGAGCACATTCTCCCCACGCTTCTTCTCTGACCTTGGTGTCTGCAGAGTTGTTTCTCTCACATGCTTTCACTCCTTTTTTGGCCTGCGTTTGCCCAGTAGCCTTTTCCCTCTCTTCTTAAATGTCTTATGGCAGAGGCGTTACCACCATTGCTGGTAAGCTTAGCCTTGGCCAGTGGTCGGTTGGTGTTTGGAGTGAGCTGATGTTGGCTCTGTCAGACCTAGGGAAGGCTTCCAGCAGCTTCTTACAGAAGCCACCCTTATAGTGCCTTTGCTACCAAAAACTTTGCTGTATTGGGTTTGTGTGGCCAGGTTTTGGCAGCGTGGGTGCTACAGAGGTGGCTTCTGTGAGAAGATACCAGAAGTTTTCCTCGTGTCTGACAGGGCCCGTTCCAGCCAGCTCCAAGACAGACCCACCACTGGCCAAGACTGAGCCCGTCAGTGACAGTGATAGTGCCTCTGAGATAATTCTTCTGATGATCACCCCGTTTTGGTATTTCAGGTGGGTAGTGATGAAGTGGTTACAAGAAGCCCGAAATCAATTAAGAGAGATCTTAGGGCCTTGGGGCAGCTGCTTAAGGGATCAGGAGCACAAGTTGTGTTCTTCTCTGTGCCACCATTGGCAATCGTGAATAAGGGAATTAAGACAAAGAGACAACAGATCAACTCATGGCTCTAGGACTGGTGTTATTGACACGGCTTTGGGTTTTTTGATCATGGGCTGCTATACAAGACACCTGGCTTGATGGCAACAAATGGGATGCACTTGTCCCAGAGGAGGAAAAGGATCTTGGGGCAGGAGTTAGCAGGGCTCATTGATAGAGCTTTAAACTAGATATGAAGCAGAAAGGGATATAACTGGGCCTGCTAGGAGTAAGCCCAAGGTAAGTGTGTGAGGCCTTGTAGGATGATGTGGAGTGAGACTTCTCACTCTGCCATCTCAGTGGAGACAAGGGATAGATGTATAATGGGAAACGGGGAGACAAGGATGGGTTAGTTTTGATGATTTAGAAGTCATGGAAACACCTGAGAAGGGTCTGGTGAGAAATGGGGCCCACACTCACAAAAAGGTGTTGAAATGTTTAGTTTATCTGAAGTGCATCTATACCAATGCCCACAGTATGAGCAGAAAACGGGGAAGCCGTGATGCAACAGGAGAACGGTGACACAGTGAGCTACAGCAGAAATGTGGTGGGATGCCTCACACAGGTGGAGTGCCACAGTCGATGGCTGCACGCTCTTCGGGACAGATAGACAGGGAAGAAGAGGCGGTGGGGTCACCCGGTATGTTAGTAACTTGTGAATGCTCAGAACTTCAGTAGAGTGATGACAGGGTTGAGAGTGTCTGGATTAGGCTAAGGGGAAAGGCCAATAAAGCTGATATTGCTGTGGGAGTCTGCTATAGACCTCCCAACCAGAGCAGTGAGGTGGATGAAGCCTTCTATAAGCAGTTGGGAGAAATCTTGCGGTCACTTGCTGTTCTTCTTGTGGGGGACTTCAACTTCCCAGGTATCTGCTGGAAATACAACATGGCGGAGAGGGAACAATCTGGAATGTGTGAAGGATAACTTCCTCACACAGCTGGCAAGTGAACTGACCAGGGAAGGTGCCCTGCTGGACCTCCTGTCTGTGAACAGAGAAGGTCTTGTGGAGGATGTGGAAGTTGGAGGCCATCTAGGGAACAGTGACCATGAAATGATTAGGTTATGTATTCTTAGAGATGTTAGGAGGGGGGACAGCAAAACCGCCACTTTGAACTTCTGAAGGGTGGACTTTGACTTTTTTAGAGGGTTACTTGATAGAATCCCTTGGGAGTCAGTTTTGAAGGGTATAGGAGTCCAGGAAGGCTGGACACTTGTTAAGAAGGAAGTCTTGAAGGCACAGGAGCAGGGCATCCTCACATGCCGTAAAACGAGCTGGTGACAGACAAGACCAACCTGGATGAATAGGGAGATGTGGCTGAAAATCAGGGGAAAAAAAGAGAGTTTATGGCCTTTAGAAGAAGGAGGAGGCCGCCTATAGTGAGTACAAGAATATTGTTATGTTATGCAGGGAGATAATTAGAAGATCCAAAGCCCAGGTAGAAATTAGTCTGTATTTGGAGGTAAAGGACAGTTTCTATAAATACATAAACAACAAAAGAAAGACCACGAAGAACCTCCATCTCTTACTAGACCCAGGAGGAAATATGGAAGCCAAAGATGAGGATAAGGCTGAGATGCTTAATGCCTTCTTTGTCTCAGTCTTTGGTAATAGAAACAGTTTTACTGAGGGAAGCCAGCCCCCCAAGCCAAGAGACAAGGGCCAGGAACAAAATGTTCCCCCCCATAATACAGGAGGATATGATCAGTGACCTGCTGCTCCACATCAGTGCCCAAAAATCTATGAGACCAGATCCTAGAGTGCTGAGAGAACTGGCAGGGGTGCTCACCAAGCCAGAGTCTGTCATTTATCAGCAGTCCTGGCTGACTGGGGGGTCCCAGCTGATTTGAAATCGGCCAGTGTAACACCCATCCATAAGAAGGGACAAAGGGATGATGCGGGTGATTAAAGGCCTGTCAGTTTGACTTCAGTGCCAGGGAAGCTGATGGAGCAGATCATCCTGAGTTCCATTATGCAGCACATGCAGGACAACCATGTGATCAGGCCCAATCAGCATGGGTTTGTGAAGGGCAGGTCCTGTTTAACAAGCCTGATCTCCTTCTACAATAGGGTGACCCTCTTGCTGGATGAAGGAAAGGCTGTGGATGTTGTGTACCTTGACTTTAGTAAGGCATTTGACACTGTTGCCCACAGCATTCTCGTAGAGAAATTGACTGCTCTTGGCTTGGATGGGCATACGCTTTGCTGGGTGAAAAATCAGTTATATGGCCAAGTCCAAAGAGTTGTGGTCAGTGGTATTAGATCCAGTTGGCAACAGGTCACAAGTTGTGTCCCCCAGGGCTCAGTACTGGGGCTGCTCCTGTTGAACATTTTCATCAATGATCTAGACAAGGGCATAGAGTGCACCCTTAGTAAGTTTGCAGATGACACCAGGCTGGGTGGAAGTGTCGATCTGCTTGAGGGTAGGAAGGCTCTACAGAGGGATGTGGATAGGCTGGATCACTGGGCCAAGGCCAATCACATGAGTTTCAATAAGGGCAAATGGCAGGTCCTGCACTTTGGCCACAACAACCCCCAGCAGTGCTACAGGCTACATGAGCCAGCAGTGTGCCCAGGTGGCCAAGAAGGCCAACGGGCATCCTGGCCTGTGTCAGGAATGGTGCTGTGGGCAGGAGCAGGGAGGTGATCATGCCCCTGTACTTGGCACTGGTGAGGCTGCACCTTGAGCACTGTGCCCAGTTTTGGGCCCCTCACTACAAGAGGGATGTTGAGGTGCTGGAGAGGGCACAGAGGCGGGCTACCAAGCTGGTAAAGGATTTGGAGCATATGAGAAAAGACTGAGGTATCTGGGGCTATTTAGCCTGGAGGAGATGAGACTGAGGGAAGACCTTATCACTCTCTACAACTACTTGAAAGGAAATTGTAGCGAGGCGGGGATTGGTCTGTTCTCCCTCATGATGAGTGCTAGGACAAGGGGAAATGGCCTTAAGTTGTGCCCGGGGAGATTTAGGTTAGATATTAGGAAGAATTTCTATACTGAAAGAGTTGTCAGCCATTGGAACAGGCTGCCTGGGGAGGTGGTTGAGTCGCCATCCCTGGGGGTGTTTAAGAGACACATAGATGTTGTGCTGAGGGACAAGGTTTGGTCATGTTGATAGGTCTAGGACAAAGGTTGGACTTGATGATCTTGAAGGTGTCTTCCAACCAAAACTGTTCTATGATTCTATAACATGTTTTAAGAACTGAGAAAAAACTGTTGTGCAACAGCAGCTGGGGCAGAGGAGAGTATGTGAGAAAAACCGCCCTGCAGACACCAAGGTCAGCGAAGAAAAAGGGGGAGGAGGTCCTCCAGGAGTCAGAACAGAGATTTTCTTGGAGCCTGTGGTGAAGACCACAGTGAAGCAGATTGTCCCCCTGCAGCTACAGTGGAGAAGATGTCCACCTGCAGCCCATGGAAGACCCCATGGTGGAGCAGGTATAGGCTTCCATATGAAGCTGTGACCTCATGGAGAGGAGCCCGCACTGAAGCAGTCTCCCAACAGAACCTGTGGGCTTGTGGAAAGAGGATCCCTGGCTGGAGCACATTTGCTGGCTAGACTTGTGACCTATGCTGGAGCAGTGTGTTCCAGAAGGACCGCAGCCCATGGAAAGGACCAGTGGAAAGGACTCAGGCTGGAGCAGTTTGTGAAGAACTGTCTCCTGTGGGAAGGACCATGTTCAAGAACCACATTGGTGGAGGAGTCTCTGTAGCAGAGATGTGTGATGAATTTACAGCAACTACCATTGTCCATGCACCTGTGGCACTTGGGAGAGGAGTTGGAGAAGCTGGGTCTGAAGTTTAGCCCAGGAGGAAGGGAGGCATGGGGCAAAGGTGTTTGAAGATTTGATTTTTATTTCTCTTTATCCTACTCTGACTTTTGATTGGAAATTAATTTAATTAGATTTCCTTAGCCAAATCTGTTCTGCCCAGTAATTGCTGACAGTAATTGCTGAGTGATCCTCCTGTCCTTATCTTGACTCATAAGTGTTTCATCATATTTTTCTCCTCCTGTCCAGTTGAGGAGGGGGAGTTACGACGTGGCTTGGTGGGCACCTGGCAAACCTCCCCCCCCCCGCCCCCACTATAAAGTTATCTTTATTGTAGGGTTTTGTCTTTTTTGGAGAATTAGACATGCATTTACTTACACAATTTAAAATAAATTGCATATGCTGATATCTTCACAGGAGCGAGCATTTACAAATGCTAAATTAGTGTAATATTAGAGTAATATTTCTTGCAATTCTCAAAATATCTAACAAAAATAAAGTATTAGTATTTGCGTGTCATTAGTATTTTGCGTGTTGTAAAATTATGGACACGATAACTCTGAGTATGGTGAGAAAGTAGAGATGGACTGATGCCTCCCATTTGGCATTTTGATACCTGTTGAACTCCTGTGGATACTAGGCCTGTAAAGCCAATTGTAAAAGAACCCTGAAACAAGACTTATAGTACTAATTCTTTGTTGTTATAGGTATTGATGTCAAGTTGCTCTCAATGTAGAGCTTGTGGTGCTTTGGTTTATGATGAAGAAATTATGGCTGGATGGACAGCAGATGATTCAAACTTAAACACTACCTGTCCTTTCTGTAAAACTATCTTCCTACCTTTACTTAATGTTGAATTTAAAGACCTACGTGGCTCTGCAAGGTTAGTGGGTTTTAGAGATCCTCTCTTTCTGCCTTTGCATTTGTACATGGTTATATTTTGTCAGAAAAAGAACTTAGTTATCTCTCTCAGTATTTTTCTCTAGATATTTGCAAGAATTTCACTGCCTGTTTGACAGTCATCATGTACTGAAGGAAATTCTAAGTCACATAAAGTATTGAGTTTCACTGTAGAACAGCCAAGAAGCAAAGAACTGATTGCCTTTTTAATACTTTTTATATTTTCTTTGTAAGCATAACTTATACAGAAGGTATAAGTCTGTTTTGATGTTGGTTAGCTTTTAAAACAAAGCTAATGGATCATAAACATTTTTAAAGCCTATGAAGCAGTTTTAAATCTGTCAGCAAAGAATTTCTCCCAAATTAAGTTTAATAATGGCTTTTAGTTACAGATGCTCTAGCTTATTGTTTTAGCAGTAGCTCTCCAGTCTAAGCTTCTCTGCTTACTGTTTTTAGCTCTTTTAATTGCACTGTGGAACTTATTTTAGGTATCTAAAATGGGTTCTCACTGTAGTGGTTACTGTTATGAAATATAGCTTCCATTAGTGTTCTCTAATGCTTAAACTGAACATAGAGTGCGTACTTGGAAACCTTAGCAAAGCAAGACATCTTCCTGTTATCTCATGCCTATAATGTATGGTCTTCTAGTCCGTAATATCACTTTACGAAAATAACCATTTGCAGTGATGTGTCAGCTATTGATACATCGTTGCTGATTGGCAACCATGGCAAACTAAGGTCACTTGTAATGACTTACGCCCAGCATAATGTTTCATATTTTGCAGATCAAATCTCTTTATGCGTTCATTTATTCTGCCTATAAAAGTTAGATGGGAGAGCGTAGGATGAAGATTGTGTCCTGTTATCAAGGTTTTTAATGTTGCATTTCCTTGGTTTTGCTGCTTTTTGAAAGTAAATATAGAAAGTAATAACTTATTAATGACTTCAGGCTTGCATCTTAACCTTTGTATTTCTCTTCACTCCCATTCATGTTTTAACAGCTTTTTCCTGAAGCAAAGTACCTCAGGAGATAGTTTACAGAGTGGTACCCTTCCGTTAACCACAGATCCCCTGGAGCAGAAGCTATTGTCTAGTCCTGCTGTTGCCGACTTAATCAGTTTTTCAGACCACCCACAGCCCAACCACACCATAGCTGAAGAAACTAGTTCTGCAGCTGAGCAGAGGTAGGTAAAACAGGTTAATGCTGTCAGAATTGTATCAACACTTCTAGTATTTCTCCTCTACTTCAAAGTGAAGGTTGACTTATGTAACAAGTATGTCGGAGAACTACAGTTGTAACCTGTCAGTCGTCTGTTCCCTCTCATTCCTTTTGCATGTTTTAAGTGTGCTTTTATTGATTTGAAGTAAGCTGGTTCCGCTACATGAGTGGGTTTTAGGGATGCAACGGTAGAAATAAATCTTTAGGTCCATCTGCTATAGAGTAGTAAGTAAAACTTCCACTCAGCATTGTTAGAACAAACTCACCTCTTAAAGACACAAAGAAATTTATGCATTACTTCTTTCTTTGTGTTTAGAATTTAACAAGAAGGACAATGCATTATGGGGAAAAATAAGTCCATTTGCTGGAACACTGTTTTTTGAGATAAAGCTCTTGGATTACTCAACACTTGTACTGAGCATACTTTCTATGACAAATAATACTGATCTAAAACTGAAACGTAAAAAACATGCCACTCTTAAAAGAGTAAGAGGAAAGAAACATTAAGGAGAAAGTGTCACGTTGGTAGAGGGAAGAACTGAAACAGCACTGCTGTGAGCTTTGACCAGTTTTCTGGGATTTGTTGTAATAGCGCTCCACTTAATCATTACTCAGCTTGGAATTTTTGGGTATCTGCCTGTGAGCTAAAGAGTTAATGCCTGTGTCAGACTATTGAGACATAAGTTGATGTGATAGTAGTTAGTCTTAATGCTCTAAAAATGAAAGGTGGTGTTGCTTATGATAATCTCTTAATTTTGATGTCATATTATAAACTAAAGTCAAATTTAGGAGTGAAGGTCACTTCTAAATTAAACTCTTCCCTGTCTTTGTAGATATTTGAAAATAGACACTTTCTGTTTCACTGAGTATTTTTTCTTCTGTATTGCAGTTGAATTGTTTCTATCCAGTTTCAGTTAAAAGGGGCACAAAATTAATACTCCCTGTGAGAAACTTGATTGTATGGGCTAAATTTGACAAGGCTGTAATAGGAATTTGCTTAGATTATCTTGTTGGAGGAGTTTGACACAATTTTATTTTTTTCAGTTATTTTGGCATGCAACTACAAATTGGCTTATGTAATATTTTGCTCTGCTTGTGACATTTAGAGAAAAGTAAAGATAAGCACAGTCAGAACAAGATAATCTTTGTGTGTTGGTAAAACTGTGCATTACTGTTTTTCTAAACAAGGTAAATTGTACCAGAGCAATGGTACCTACACAGAACTGCAATGCTTTCAGATTTGTGTCTTAGGTTATACGTAGCTGCTTTTTGGATGAATGGTTATACTGTTCTGAGAGGCATTTTGGTTTTTTTTCCCTGAACTGTTGAGCTAACTGGGCAGATAACGATACCGTATTAATAGATAAACTTGGTTTGGGATACTTACTTTGCAGTCTTTCTGTCCTTCATTCCTGTTGCTGTAGGAATGGTGAATAGTTTCATATTAGCATATTCTCTTCTAAAATCCAAACAGCAATGTGGCAGAAGAACAGAGTAAAGATCTCAGAACCGTGACGACATCTGCCAATAATCCACCAAAAAGGGGAGTAGCCTTGACTCGGAGTCACAGTGTTGGAGGTCCACTGCAAAACATTGATCTTTCCCAGAGACCATCTCATGGCATTTCAACAGTTAGCCTTCCAAATAGTTTGCAAGAAGTTGCGGTAAGTCTGGAAGGTGAACATTCACTTGACAGCAAAATATTGAAAGCAATGAACTTAAAATGAATAATGGTCTGCTGCTAACATTCTTGTCGATTTGAGGAATGGGAATGGCCAAACATATTTTCATGTTCTTACAGCAAAAAAATCATGGTTCCATTGATCAAAAATTTTTTTCAGTACATTGTACTAACAGTGCTGCTTGATTTGAAGTGTTATCTCTATCAGAATTAAGCTAGTCTTTGGCTTTCTAAAACTGGAAGTTTGATTTTAAAATAACCCGACTTCTAGAGCAGACTAAATGCAATACTGCAAACAACACAGTTGCAAGAGTGAAATTTCCTTTTCCATGCATTTATTTACACTTCTCTGTATTCTGTTAGGCTTACCTGTTGAGTGAATGTGAGAAGGTAAGAGGCAGTACTGAGACTATTACATTATTCTTGCCTGTGAAACAAGGTGTTTCTCCTCTCTCCTTGTGCTTCTTATGGGTGAGAAGCTGTCTTAACCTGTGAACTCATGATTCGGTTCTGCAGCTGATGTAATTACTCACATTTTCCTGCAGTCCCCATTGCCACTGGAGTAGTACTAGCCTGCATAGCTTGAAACTGGACAACCAGGAACAAGTTACAACAAATCAGAATTTTCTCTTTTTCACATAAAAGAGCGAGCTTAGGCAAGTTAAGAAACGCCTCAACAGTCGAAACATTGTTGTGTGTTCAGTACTCCTGTAGACTTCTTTCAAGTATCAAAAGAAACTGTGAAATAGAGGATTTTCAGGAAAAGTAATCCTGAAGAATATTTATGGAAGAAAAATCTTTTATTTTGTAAAACTAATTATTCTTTTGTACTTGTTGTTTTGTTTCTAGGATCCTTTAATAAAAAGACCTAACCCTCTTGCTGTATCTGTACCCTACTTGAGCCCTTTGGTACTGCGTAAGGAGCTTGAATCACTGTTGGAAAATGAAGGAGAGCAAGTAATTCATACATCCAAATTCATCAATCAACACCCCATAATTTTCTGGAACTTAGTTTGGTATTTCCGACGGTTGGATCTACCTAGCAACTTACCTGGACTCATTCTAACATCTGAACATTGTAATGATGGAGTGCAGGTAAGTGGCTTCCTCATACTAGAACTGCAGATACTAGACTTAGCAAAGTTTGAGCTTGGTTCAAAAAAAGTGGGTAGGTAATTTCTGAGTAGCTTAGATCTAGGTTCCTGAGTTTTATAATACAAGTAGATGGGTTTGCATTTTGCAAGGAATCCTTAAGAAAGATGAGTGAAAACAGCATTCAAATTCTAGTCAAGCTGTTTTCTTTTTAAAAACCAGAGAGTAAGATTCATTAAGGAGAGGGCTGATACACAGAATGAAACAAGATGTGTCTGCAAAGAATTCGCAAATTGCAATATGTTGTAATCCAAGTACTGCAGGTTACATAATTCAGTATATAAACTTTTAAAGTTTTTAGTCAATATTTTTTGCTCTTTTTCCACTAATAGTTCTTGCTATTCAAACTCCACTAAGTTTTGTAACTATATGAATAAAACAAAAGGACATAGAACGGATGCTTTCTTGTGAGTGTTTTCCCATTTTAAGGAGCAGATGTTTTTCTGAAACCTATATGGTTTGTATATGTAAGTACCAAATTCAATAGGCATTTGTAAATGATGCACATGAAAAAGCAGTATTTTCCTATGTACTTCTATGCACTTTAATTTTAAAATTCTCTCCCTCAGCTTTCTGAAAAATACAAAAAACCATCTAGAACCAAGCGTAGTTTTCCGGGAACTCGTAGTGAACTTGTAGTGTAGGGTTACTGGTTGTAGTGTAGGGTTACTGGTTGTAGTGTGGGGTTACTGGTTGGACTTGATGATCCCAAGGGTCTTTTTCAACCTGAACTGTTCTATGATTTTATGATTCTAAGAACTGTAGCTGGAGACCAGTACTAATGAAATCTAAAGCATACTGGAAATATGCAATGCATTAGCAGGGAAAACCACAAGATGGGACATTGTATCTTGTAATTACTACTTTAAATTGACATAATAGTGATAATTTTTTCTTTCTCACTAGTTCTTACTGCATTAGTGATTCCAGAGGCACTTATGAGGAAAGGCTGAAGGAGATGGGTCTCTTTAGCTTGGAGAAGAGGAGGCTGAGGAGTGATCCCATTAATATTTATAAATATGTCAAGGGGGAATGTCAGGAGGACGGAGGCAGGCTCCTTTCAGTGAAGTCCAATGACAGGACAAGGGGCAATGGATACAAACTGGAACATAGAAGGTTCCACAAAAATATTAGAAAAAACTTTTTCACTGTGAGGGTGACAGAGCACTGGCACAGGCTGCCCAGGGAGGTTGTGGAGTCTCCTTCTTGGAAGATATTCGAAACCCACCCGGACGCGTTCCTGTGCGCTCTGCTGTAGGTGATCCTGTTCTGGCAGGGGGGCTGGACTAGATGATCTTTTGAGGTCCCTTCCAACCCCTAACATTCTGTGATTCTGTAATGTTATAAAATGATTAGAGGACTATTGTTTTGAGTACCTTATATTTTAATGTGTATGGATATTCCATATTTATATGCAAATACATATTCTTTCTGCTTGCTGGGAAGACCAACACATAGACATGCCTACCAAGTCTTAAGCAGGTCAGAAAATACTAAGGTATGGCATGATAAGTAGTACAAGTCAAGTAATGTGCTTGGCGCACAAAAAATGTTTTTGGATACATACACATAACTATTTTCATCAGGTATCTGTAGAAGACTCAATGATCTTCATGCATTAGGCTAAACTATAAAAGGCAATTAAATATTGTGGTACTTGTGAATTTGCTCTGGTTGAGTGCAGTTTGCTCTTGAAGACGTCACCTGTTCCTGTATGTTGGATTCAAGATAAATAAAGTAGATTTTTTTTTTCCTCTGTAGAATGACTAAAACAGCAATTTTTAAAATAATAGGACTCTACTGATATTTTTAAAACTTTTTCCCTTTCCACATGTTTTTTAGCTTCCTTTGACATCTCTTGCTCAAGATAGCAAGCTAGTATACATCCATCTTCTATGGGACAATGTCAACCTCCACCAAGAGCCAGGGGAGCCTCTGTATATATCTTGGAGAAATCTCAGTAAGTAAAACAAATGTTACAGGAAGCAGAGAGAGGAGGGGCTATGGAAGCAAACAGTTCTTCCGTAGCACCTGCAGCCCATGAAGTTGGAGAGCTTTTTAAGTGTGTGAAACATCTGCAGTCTGTTAGGTACCTTGCGTAGTCCCAGTGTCAAATTATTTGTGAAAATGTGTGAAGAAGTATGTTATCTGTTCCTGATATGTTGTACAAAAGCCTTGACACACTTATAAACAGAGTGGGTGGATTTGCTCTAGGTGCAGTGCTAAATAAGCTTCATCTGATTTGAATGTTTCACTACATTATCTGGTTATATCTATGCAGGCATGAAAGAGAAGACTGTGTTACAAAAAAAAGTGTCTTGTGTTTCTATAAATGGATGAAAGGTCACAAGTCTCATTAACATGTACATTTGGCAGCCTACTTGAGTGCCAGAAAGTGGGATCCAAGAAAGCCTTTGTCTGCCATAACTTGATTTGGAAGGAGCTAAAATGAGGCAGACTGGTTACAAGAACTTCAGGATTTCATTCCTTCTGATCATAAAAAAATCCCTTTGTTGACCTAAACCTCTCAGTCTGTGTTTTGATTTTTTAAAACTGTGCTGAAAACTATGTAGTGTGATAATTCTGGTTCTGAGGAAGAATGAAGGGTTTGTTCAAAAGTGCCCTAAAAATAGACTGATCAGAAAATTAGAGAATAAGATGCAGTGTTTCCCTCAGCTTCTGAAAAAGCATCTTTATTTGAGCATGATACATGAAAAGCATCTACAGAGCAATCAGAAATGAATGAAGATGCATGAATGTATGTATTTATGTAAATAAAGTAGCGAAAGGCGAGTTCTAAATATGAACAGAAAGTAGTAGCATTTTAGACAGGCTCTACAGCAGTGTCAGAAAGTATTTGGAAAACAGGAAAATACATTTGTAAACCATCATACATGTCAATTATATGAAAACCTTAGATTGGTGTAGTTATGATTACTAACCTTAGTCTACATTTCACTTACACTCCGCATACTTTCTGCCTAATCTGTAGCCTTATTTTTTTGCCAGTAAATGGACTTACTATTCCCTCACAAGTCAGTTTTCCCAAGAATAGTTGTTCAGTGTTATTCTGGAAGTGGCAATGTAAGCAACAAATCATGATGGTAAATGTCTTGATAATTTTCTTTCCTGTTTGATGCAATTATCTATTTCAATATGTAGCCAAAAGTTATTAATGAATTGTAGGTGTCTTTTAAGAGGGGCTTTGGTGAGAAAAGTTTCTTTGATAGGTAGCATGACAGTGCTCTCTTTTGGTTTATTTCTTTTCCTTTGGGTAAAAATAACCTTCTTGGAGTGAACTTAGTTTTTGAAACTGAAATAGAGCAATAGATTTGAGCTAACAAACCATGACAGGCAACATCTGATGCTGGGTATTTTTCAGTCCCTTGTATATCTCTGTCACGTGGAAGCTCTTAAACATGGATACTTCATGCATCCTGTCACTCTCCTGGTGGAGTAATGACTATAAGCAGACAAAGCATTTCCGTTGTAACAAATTTCTGTAGACTGAGTAGATGGTCTGTATATGTATGTCACTTTCTGAAATACCATCTGCTCACTAAGGTGAAAAGATCTTCACAGGTTTAATAATCTGTACTGTTGCATTTCCCAGATTCTTCTGGAAAGAGACTCTCCACAGTGACAGAAGATCAGCAGGCAACAAATACTTTATTGGAGAACATCAAACTAAGTATTCAACACAATAACGTTGTTAAACCAATCAACCTCCTACTGCAGAAAGTTAAACCAGATGTGAAACGACAGAGGTAAAGGGGTAATCTTTTCTTACTTTCTCCCCACTCGAAGTTGGACAAGATAAAACCACATGCACTTCATATTGACAATTCCATGCAGATCTGTCAGGATATTCAGTTTCATTTGTGTCCACCAAATGCTATATATTTGGTTACTACCCATGTTTACAAACAGATGCGTTCTGTAGCCAGAGGCATAATTGATCCAAATCAAATGAATAAATGTAGTTCTTTAATCAAAATGGACATATTACAAATGAGTAAGAAAAATGGAGATATTGACTATGCACATTTTGGTGTTGCTAGCAAACTGATAAATACAAGTGTGCAGCATGCTGTTGCCATGTCTGCAGTATTCTCCAAACTACTTAGTTACACTGTTGAAATTCTGCAAGCCTGGAGTACTGGCTAAGAAAAGTGGATACAGCATGATCCACAAACAAAGGGAGACATGTACAGTACATTTTGCCATCTACAATTCAAAGAGGGTTTCGTACAAAATCACAGTGTCTGAAGTAAAGCAGATACAAGATGTACTTGAAGTTTACTATGCTAAGCAATCCTTGCCTCTGTGATTTGTGGTTACTAAAGAGAAATGAGAACTAATATGCCTAGAGAAGAATGTTCATGAGTTCCACAAGAAACTGGTACCCAGTTCTGAGACGGATGGTGATGTTCTGAAACAAAATGAGTGATCTGAAATAAACCTGTTCCCTGTACTTCACCCTCAGGCAGGAATGAATTAATAAGTCTTGCTTTAAATTATATTTCTCATTTTTCTGGCACTTTGGCAGAGATATTTTTCATAGAAAATGTAACTGGCTGGTTTTGGTAATAATGTAACTTCATGTGTTAGAGTTATAGAAAGGTTGGGATGGAGGGGACCATTAAAGGTCATCTAGTCCAATCCCCCTGCAATGAGCAGGGGCATCTTTAACTAGATCAGGTTGCTCAGAGCCCCATCAAGCCTTGTTAAGGGAAAATATTCAGACATGAGAAAACCTTAAAGTAGTCATCACGTACATCGGTCGGTTCACAAGCCAGGTTAATGGAACAGTTGCAGAAACTAAGTAATGGAAGATTTGTGTCTTCAACATTGACCTTCTAAACTTAGAATAATTGCTGCTTTCATTGACTTGCTCTTGCCCTTCCTTTCCTAGGAGTTTTTACAGAGAAATTCTTTTCCTGTCTCTGGTGTCTCTTGGGAGAGAGAACATTGACATTGGTAGGTAAAAAAATGCTGTGAAATGCGTAGTGCCCGTGTATGAAATACATGAGTATTTTAAATTAAACTAGTGTAGAAAATCAGCTTTTTATTCATGAGTTTCAATTGCTGAGTTTTAGTGGAAAGTATGGTGCTCCTACTCTTCAAGTAGGTTTTGATTTTATGAAAATGTAATTCAAGTGTGGCTATTAATTTTTACTTTATTTGAAACCAGTAATCACTATAAACAAAGTGTATTAGCCTGAAGCTTTAATTTCTCATGTCTAAAAACTTGTCCCCAGTCTTGACCATCTTTCTCTGGCCCACGTATTAAACGTATGCTATCTAGACACCTCATTGGCCACCCCTTCCTGATCTCCTCTACCCTGATTTCTATTTGGTACTATGCAAACAAAGGGACTCCCTTACAGGATGCGATGTGACAGGGAAAGTGTCCTGGGAACAGGCAAACTGAACTGTGATAGGGGTAACAGGCATCCACTGAGATGTCTTTTGGTGCTCCATCATGAAGGTGCTTTTCAGGTTATCTGGAGAGGATGCATTTTGGAAAAAAAAACAAAACCAAACAAGTTAACTAAAGATAATTATTTCATTATTACATAAAATTCACTGAAAGTATTTTATAGAAAAAGCAGTGGACTGTACAGAGTTTCTTAAATAACTTCAGCTACGCTTTTTCTGTTTCAGAGGTCTTCGATAGTGAGTACAGAATTGCACTTAAAAATCTACCAAAGGATGTTCTTGAGAAGATGCAGAAAATAGATGCTCCACCAAGCAGCAGGGTTGAGTGCTGTAGAAAGTGCTTTGGCGCACCTTTAATATAAAAGTGAGGATGCAGATTAAACTCCAGTGAGAGAAAAGTAGAGGTGAACAAACCAGGAGCATGGTGACATATACACTTTGAATCCCAAATGGTGATTTGTCAAACCAATTTCATGAAGCTACAACATATAATCTTGTCTTCAATCTCTTGAGATACAGTGTAAAGTACGTTAAAATGTTTTAAATCTATGTTAATAGAGTGAATTGGTTTCAGGTTTTTTCTCCTGTATATACTTCTCCTTTTCCTTCCTCAAATCTTTCCCCTACAATATGAAGTTCTTCAAAACGTGGTGATTAAAGAGCAGCCTATAGTTGGTGGCTTTCTTAATGGCCACCAACATTTGTGTATCTTAACGAAATAACTTTCTGGACTCAAAATACTTCTTTATAATGACCTTTACCTAAAGAGGGATCTTTTTTATTGGTGTGCGGTATATATGTATGAATGTAAATATTCGAATCCTTGTATTGGAAGTTGCAATGCAGTTGGTTTTGTCAGATCACAGTACACAAAATTGCTACTCTTCTCCTGAGCCATGTCCCAGTCAGTATTCTAAATTATCTTTGGCTGACCTTTGCATCATGTGTGTCTGTAGATGCAAAACCAGAAACTTACATGCAGTTTTCCTGTGTTCTCTGTCTGAGAAATTAAAGATCCTATGAACATACTCTCCTTTCTCCAAAACAATTTATAGGCTTCTACACTAAGCAGCCCAGAAATGGACGGCTTTTAAAAAATTAAATAGGAAGCTTAAATGGCTTTAAGGATACATACAAGGTTTGTCAAAAGGATACTGTCTGATGAAATTATACTTTATACTGTATGCATGTATGCTTAAAAAGTGTCTTTTTCTTGAATTCTTTATCATCCTCTCCCATGATTTTACAGTAGCCTGTGAGATAATTATTTTGCACTGATAGTCCAAATTCAATATTTCAGTTAAAATGTATTTATAAATGTGGTCTTCAAAGTGTATATTAGCACAAATGAAGTGCTTGAGTGTGTGCTCTGAAATGATTAATCCATAGCTTCGTAAGACAGACACTTCCTCACTTGACATATGACTTCTATAGTCATAGTCTTGGTAAGAAGAGTCTGGATACTTGTCAACAGTTGAAATGTTTCTGTTACTTGAGGAATATGATAAGATATATTCCATTTGTTTGCTGAAATTTAATGGTGTGGCTTTTCTGATGGAATTACTCCTAGAGAAAAAAGAGTGAGATTTGTAGCATGCTAAATGAGCATAGCTAAAACTATAATCATATCTGAGTGTGAATGTATTTACTTCATACTATCTTTCTTAAAAAATTTTCATTCTTGAAAATGATGAGGGATGAAGATCTGTCTGGAACAGCTTTTACGTGAAACAACAAAACCAACTTTTGTTTTTTCATGAGGTTAAAACACAGGATTTGTACTATTTGTGACAAAATACGTTTGCATCATAGACAGGTTCTTTGTATTTTGTCTAAAAGTGCTGATCCTAAGTTAGTATGGGGATATTGCCTGGACAGATTCTCTCCTGATGAAAATATTATTCTTGCTCAACAGTTAGAAGAAATAAAGCACACACTGACTTTTTTTTTTTTTTTCATTCTTTGTTCTTTGGGCTTATGCATGGTTGCTTGCAGATATCTTGACCTACATCACAATGGAAGAGTAGAGCTTGATTCTTCATATTTTCCTTTCTTCTATTACGTAATTGACATGCACAGTTCCATCCTTTGAACACGAAAGTCTCTCTGAGCATTTGTCCAAACAACTAAATACTTCTGCAAATCAAAATGGCAAATTTTCCCATATAGTTCTATAGTGATCTTAAACATAAAGCTGTTGGTGTTAAATGGAGAAACCGTATCATTATGTGATGCAACTTGCAGGGAATCAAATCAAGTATTATTCATCCTTAAAATCTCCCAGCTCATTAAGTTACAAAGAAAATCTGTCCAGCGAGTGCTGTTTTAGATAATTGGTGACAACCAAATTGTTTTAAGCCACTGTAAATAATGTTATTACAAACTAAATTCTGTAAGCAGATCACCTTCATTTGAAGACAACCTTTCTATCTGCTGCTGAAAGTGTATTAATCAGGCAGTAGTGTTGTAGAAACAGCAAGGCGTATTGTGCACAGCATGTAGTGCTAAATGTTAGATTTTCCCCAGATACACACAATAAACAAAAAAAAACCCCTAAAGCCTGAGGGAAAAAGAATAGCTGCAGGATTGAACTTGCTTTGATTTTTCTACTGCATATTGACGTTTCTGTACACTACAAATTAACTATTCCTGTTGCGTGTTCCTGGATTTCAGAGTGGTGGAAGTCCTGCATGTAATTACTTGAAGTCTTGAATCTGCCTATTGTAATTAATTCTTTCATATAGAATGACAAAAGTGAGTGCTCACTCTTTTTAATTCAGATTTTTTAATGCCTTGTCTTTAATAGCTAACCAGCCAGCTGGTTCTTGAATGAAATTTGTAGTTCAGATGAAAAAGGAGATCTCTGGAATTGATTTGTATATTAAGTATTCATTTAAGGAGATGCTCTTTTGGGGGAAAAATCAAATTTGCAAAAATTTGAAAGAAATTGAGAGCCAAGTCAGTTTTTCTTAGTTGCTTTCTCTTCTTTCAAATGTGTGGTGGCACTTCCTGTTCTTCCTTTGACATTTAGGTCTCCTCCTCCAAACAGGCAGAGACTGCAGGCTTTCCTACACGAACTTCTTGAGATGTAGGCTTCCCTAATTTGAATGCTGAAACAACTAAGCGTGAATAAAAAAAGGGCATGGCATGAAACAGCTTAGTGTATCTCAATACTCATATGTTTGAAAATCAGGCAAAAAAATAAGCAGGGAAAATTCTTCAAAATTTTATGTGAATGCTTTGCAAATACTTGTATTTATGAGAATTGGGCACTGAAGACATAACAAGTTCTTCTCTAAAGTTAGTAACAGCTTGAACTTCTTGGACTACACAGGAATGACTTAGTTACCTACAAATGCTTCTAATTTGTTTGACATCCTGCTCCTAATACTCTAAATATATCAGAACGCATGAACGACATGGATAAAGCGTTGTGAAGGCGGGATGTGGGTATTTTTGGTCTTGGTTCTGTTTTCCTCTTGGTGTAAGCAGAAAAAAATACCATTCTGCTCACCTACAAAACTGTTGCCTCCGAATACAGTTTCTACTAGCTCAACAGCCAGTGTTCAGGAGGAGGTGACTCTTCTGTGTGTATTTTGGAATTCTTATGTAGAAACATGAAGAAAATGGTTGCAGCATTACGTGCTGATTACCTACATGGGTGAAAACTGTTAATGAGTTTCAGGTAAGCGCAAGAACTTGGAAGGTTAGTGTCAGAATAGCGGTTATCACAGAGAAGCTTCACTGAATTGTTGCCCTGAGGATGTCAAACTGCAGTCAGTCATGCTGAGAAGATACTCTCTTGCACCTTTCAGCCAATTATAAACCAGTTGCAAAGAGCTTGTGTGATTGTATCAAAAACAACAAATGGGTTCTTAAAGGTTTGAAATCAAGATTCTTAAGTGAAAAAGTTTTTCTTTATGAGCTGCGTTCTGGCATGTTACCAAGACACAAGAACTTTCAAAACCCCGTAGCTGGAGGAGACTGATATGGCTGCAGTATTGGCACAGTTACAGGTACCAGCTTTTACACGTTACTAGAAGCATCTGTATGTTACTTATAGTCATATTGTGTCTTCAGGCTTCATAGAACTCAAATTCAACAGTATAATTTTAATGGAAAATACTTTAGTATATGTGTTTCAAATTAAATTCATCCGTTTTGCAAGTAACTTAGTGTTGTTCCTAGTGGAATTTCACATTGGCTAAGCTCAAGCTACATTGCACTTGTGAGTAATTTTATTCCATTTTAACTGTGAATTAATGGCTTTTTGTATTGCTGCAGCTAGAAGAATATACCTTTCATTGAGTTTACTGCTTTCCTTGAATAACTGCAACATAGGGGATATTTTCAAAATGTATATTAAATTAGATCATAGAAATTATATTTTTAAAGCGAATTGTTAAAATGTAAGTAATTGAGGAATCCACTCAGTAGTTTGCTCATTTTAAAACTCTTAATTCAACAATTATTTCAATGCAGATAACTTTAATTCATTAAATGGTGAGCAGGTTGTCCTTTTCACATAACTGTATATTTTCAACAAAGGTTTTTTTTTTTTTTTTCTCTCTTAACTAATAAAAACCTTAAGGTGCCTTTCATTATGGACCTTTTCAAAAAACAAACACCCTTGTAACTTAAGTCTTGAGCCTGAGTGGTCGAATTGGACTCAGTAGTTCTATATTTTACTGTGCTGTATATTGTGATGCATACAAGGAGAGAAACAGATGGGGGTTTTATTTGTTCTTTCAGTCTGCATCAGTCAGTGATGCAAATAAAAGGGATTGTTTGCTGTTTCTAGAAGCACATTAAACTCCTTTTGGGAGCTTAAAATAATCTGTATTGTGATGAGGATGAAAGGATGTAGTGTGAATAAATTATGAATTTATTAAGTGAGCTGGGAAGATTTCTTTAATGCAATTAAATTTGCACTGGTTTAGAGACTGTTTTGAATTGTTGAAAATGGCATCATTTACTGTGCTTTGATTAACAAGTGTTTCTCTGTAATGTTTTTGTACATTTGACAAATGTTTCTTGAGTTTAAAAGGGCACTCTGCATATTCTAAACTCTGTATAGATATTCTAGACTAAGAAAAATTTTTTAATGTATTTCCAAAATAAAGTATGTATGCATTCTATATAAAAATTTCAATTGATCAGCTTTTTTTGCCGTTGGCACTTACCTTACTTACAGAATTTAATCTGATGTGCAAATTCAGCCTATATATAGTTAGGCAGTGGAAAGACTGCTTTTGCCATTCTTGGGAATTGTTTTGTAGTACCTCAGTGGCTTCTGAATGATGAGAAAGAGCAGGAGCAGTTGGCGCAGGAGAAGAGGAAGAAAAAAGATGGGGTTCACTTGTGGAGATGTGGTTCATGAGAGAGGATGGCTCTGTGGCACCTTAAGCAAGCCAGGAGGGCTACTAGAGGTAAGAAGACTTGAAAAACAGGTCAAAGGAGGCAGAATCCGTGGAGATCGTGTTTGCAGGGAAGTCATGGACCCTGGCTTCCTGATGATAGAGCTGCTGCTCTCTGCTGAGCAAGAAAAGTGTCGTTAGTCAGTGGACAGGAACAGGCTCGTGGCTGTACTTGGTGAAAGCTTTCCAGGAGTTCTGGTTGCTCAGCGGCTTTGTCGTGGGAGCATGGAGCAATGCATCCAAACTTGCACCAGTGGTGGACCTCCTGCCTCATAACATACTTGCAGGTTTACATGCTGTTATCAAACTTTTTTTTTTTTTTTCTTTCTAAATGGTCTGGAGAGAGGAGTGAGGCTGGAGTGAAATTTAAAGTTTAAGCACCAGAAACTGCCAGTTACTGTCATAGAATCAGGGAATCATAGAATAGTTTCAGCTGGAAGAGACCTCATCAGGTTCAGCCTTTGTCCCAGCCCTATCAACCAGCTAATCGATGCCCCCCAATGCAACATCCACCCATCTCTTAAACCCTCTGGGGACAGTGACTCAACCACCTCCCTAGGCAGCCTGTTCCAATGCCTGACAAGTCTTTCAGTATAGAAATTCTTCCTAATATCTAACCTGAACCTCCCCTGGCACGCAATTTGGATCCATTTCCCCTTGTCCTATCACTCTCCACTAGGGAGAACAGACCAACCCCCACCTCACTACAACCTCCTTTCAGGTAGTTGTAGAGAGTGATCAGGTCTCATCTCCTCCAGGCTAAATAGCCCCAGATCCCTCAGCCATTCCTCGTATGACACATGCTCCAAATCCTTTACCAGCTTGGTAGCCCGCCTCTGTGCCCTTTCCAGCACCTCAGTGTCCCTCTTGTAGTGAGGGGCCCAAAACTGGGCACAGTGCTCAAGGTGCGGCCTCACCAGTGCCAAGTACAGGGGCATGATCACCTCCCTGCTCCTGCCCACAGCACCATTCCTGACACAGGCCAGGATGCTGTTGGCCTTCTTGGCCACCTGGGCACACTGCTGGCTCATGTTCAGCTGGGTGTCCCATCAACACCCCCAGGCCCCTCTCTGCCTGGCAGCTCTCCAGCCACTCCTCCCCAAACCTGTAGCACTGCTGGGGGTTGTTGTGGCCAAAGTGCAGGACCTGCCATTTGCCCTTATTGAAACTCATGTGATTGGCCTTGGCCCAGTGATCCAGCCTATCCACATCCCTCTGTAGAGCCTTCCTACCCTCAAGCAGATCGACACTTCCACCCAGCCTGGTGTCATCTGCAAACTTACTAAGGGTGCACTCTATGCCCTTGTCTAGATCATTGATGAAAATGTTCAACAGGAGCAGCCCCAGTACTGAGCCCTGGGGGACACAACTTGTGACCTGTTGCCAACTGGATCTAATACCACTGACCACAACTCTTTGGACTTGGCCATATAACTGATTTTTCACCCAGCAAAGCGTATGCCCATCCAAGCCAAGAGCAGTCAGTTTTTCTAGGAGAATGCTGTGGGCAACAGTGTCAAATGCCTTACTAAAGTCAAGGTAGACACCATCCACAGCCTTGCCTTCATCCAGCAAGAGGGTCACCCAGTCATAGAAGGAGATCAGGTTTGTTAAACAGGACCTGCCCTTCACAAACCCATGCTGACTGGGCCTGATCACATGGTTGTCCTGCATGTGCTGCATAATGGAACTCAGGATGATCTGCTCCATCAACTTCCCTGGCACTTAAGTCAAACTGACAGGCCTGTAATCTCCTGGATCATCCCTCCATCCCTTCTTATGGATGGGTGTTTTATTTGCTGTCTTCAAATCAGCTGGGACCTCCCCAGTCAGCCAGGACTGCTGATAAAGTGCTGTCAAGTGCTTTAGGCCTTCTTTATCTTTCAAACTCCCTCATGCATGGCACAGAGTTCATTTATCTGTTAGGGTCTGGTATGCTTACTTTTAATAAAGACTCTTCTCTCTGAAGAAACTGATATGCATAGCAGAAATGAGTAGGTTATTGTCGAGGGTTAGGGCTGGGCCGGCCACTAACACGGACAGACGCTCTCTAACCCCCTCTTCCCGCCCACAAACGAGAAGAGAAAAGGGAATGAGGCAGAGAGACTTACGGGTGAGAGAAGAAAAAAAACTAGAACAGCTTTAATGAAAATAATAGAAATAATGGTAAAAAGATAAAAATAAAGAATTATATACAACTATAGATAGTAGCGCGATATCAAACCCGACTCCCTCCCCCGATAGAAATCCCCACTGGCGCTGCAGAGCAGGAGGCACTGGGGAAGCCCCAGGCTCAGCGGCAGAGGGAGCTGGATCCAGGGAGCTGGATTCGGGAACTCAGGATCCGGATCAAAATCAGGAGGTCAGATGGAGTCCTCTCTGGACACCGGCCATTGCAGAAAAGGGGCGAAAGAGGTGAAAAAAAGGGCGAAAAGAAGGGGCCGAAACTCTCGTGATCACTCAATTTATACTAGATATGACGTATATGGGATGGAATACTCTCGTTGGTCACCTGTCCTGTCTGTTACCACCCGGAGGTGCCACCTTTTACTTCCTTGTGCCACCCTCTTACTACCCAGCACCCCCAGCGTGGCACACAAGAGCCAGCAGTGGCCTTGGTCACTGTAGGAATAAGTATAAGCAAGAGCCTTTCTGCATCCCAGTCCCAGGCAGTGACTGTAAACATCAGGTGTTATCACTGCCAGTAGCACACACTATCTGCAAAAACATGCTGTTGACTTCAGAACGTGCAGCCTTTTAGAAGACACTGAACTGGAAAGTAAAAATCACTAAACAGGACTGGGTTTTCAGCTGAACCCAGGACAGTTATCAAAAAGGTTCCTGATAAACTTTTCAGGCCTGTTTTTAGATAGGGAGCTCAGGAACAGTTTATCTTTTGGACTTGACTTTTATAATCTTGTCAGTATCACAATGATTTTGCTTATTTTACTCTGACTGCTTTTGTTACTGCTCTAATAACACTGCCTGCTAGAAACATTACACTACCTTCTTAGTATGCTGCCTTTAATGTGGCCTGTTGGAGTGGTTTGACCCTGAGTCCCCTTCTTAGCTGGACAGGGGAGAGAAAATATAACAAAGGGCTCATGGGTCAATGTAAAGACAGGGAGATTACTCACAATTACTATTGCAGGCAAAACAAACTCTTTCTTCAGCATGAGTCCTTCTCTTGAGAGGCAGTTCTTTTCAAATTGCCCCAATGTGAGTCCTCTCCATGCAGCACAGTCCTTCAGGATGAAACTTCTCCAGCACGGGTCCTCTGTAGGGTCACAAGTCCTGCCAGAAAACCTGCTCCAGTGTGGACTCCTCTCCATGGGTTACAGGTCCTGCCAGGACCCTGCTCCAGCACAGGCTTCCCATGAGGTCATAGCCTCCTTCAGGCATCCACCTTCTCTGGTGTGGAGTCCTCCATGGAGTACAGGTGAACAGGTACATCCACCATCACCTCTGTGGGCTGCAGGGGAACAGCCTGCCTCACCCACCGTGGTCTTCACCATATCTCAGGGGAACTGCTGCTCCGATGCCTGGTGCACATCCTCCTCCCCCCTTCTTCACTGACCTCAGTGTCTTCACATATTCTCACTCTTCCCTTCAGCTGCAAGTTGTTGCACAGCAGTTTTTTTTCCTCTGCTTCTTAAATAAGTTATCACAGAGCTGTTAAATACTATCACTGATAGGCTCAGCCTTGCCCAGCAGCAGGTCCATTTTTAGAGCCAGCTGTCAGTGGCTCTATCAGACCTAGGGGAAGCTTCAAGCAGCATCTTGCAGCAGCCACCCCTACAGCCTGCTGGTACCAAAACCTGGCCATGGAAACCCACACCTGTTGAGAGAAGAGGCTGAAGAAGGGCGGGTATAAGAGACAGGAACAAGCTTGCATTTGAGGAATCCCCAGGGGCTTAAACACAGGGTTTGGGTTTGAAGCTACAGGAAGGAGGGAACTGCTGTCTCCTGTGCCAGAATTAGATGGGAAACTTGAGGGAATGTGGTGGTAGAAGGTGTTAGGGACTAAATGAATGGCTCAGACAGTCCAGATTTTGTTGGAATCTAAACCGCCTGCCTGGCGCCTGTCCCTGATTGTGCAGGGGTGACTCAGCGCTTTGCTGAGCCCCCTGCCCCAGCCCTGCACCAGTGGCGCTGTGGGAGTGGATAGGGGCTTGGAGCTGTGGCTGCAAGAAACCTGGAGAGGGAGGGGTAGCACCACCCCCACCCTCAGAAGCCCTCACCATCCCCCAAACAGGTTCCCAGTCTGTGGCGGGAACTTGACTGTATAAAAGGCCATCACCCCATGCAGTTGCATGCTCTTTGCCCACCACTAAAGGATTGCTGTGAGTGCTGTGGCATCGCTGGATCCAGGGGTGGTGATCTTTCCTTTTTTTTATCACTTTCCTTCTCCCTCTCTAGCTTTAACAGGAAGCTATCTATGGCAAGGCTGGTTTCTTTTGCTTACCAGTAACTACTTGTTGTGAAGCATGTTGATTGCGCTGAGTGGGCAATTGAAGTACCTCATTGTCAGGTGATGGATAAATAAAATTGCTGTTTGGATCTTTGGTGTAAGTCACCTTAATCCTGGCTTGGGAATTGAGAACCCGAGTGAGTCAACGTCCTGAACCTCGAGGCGCAACAAAAGGCGATGGCAGGAGCTGGCTTAAAGAAACTCTGATCCTTCATGTGTTGAGAGCCACCATCAGAATACTCATTAGTTGTAGTACTCCCCACCTCCATAGAGACAGACTTCTACTGTCTACAAAGAGGAGTAAAGGAAGAGCCATGTAACTTGAAAAGCTGGAGAAAATCTGGTGGGGTCCAAAAGGAAGCACAAAGGTCATACCTCCGGGTACGATAACCTCATGCACTACTGCAGGCTGTGGGCTGGCAAGTAGCCAGGCTCCTGGCAAACATCAACCATGTGCCAGCAGAGTGCCATCACAGCAAACCAAGCCAACAGCATTCTGTGGTGAACTAGGCAGAGCAGGTGCAAGGAGAGATCTTTCCCCTCTGCTCAGGGCTGGCGAGACATGTCTGGGTGCCGTGTGCAAGCCTACACTGACAAGTACAAGGGAGACTCGGCCATCATGGAATGACTCCATTGAAGGGTCACCAAGGTGAATGAAGAGCCTGAAGCATCTGTTGAACAAAGGGAAGCTAACAGACCTGGTACTGTTCAGCCTGGAGAAAGCTCGGGTGCAGTGAGCAGAATCTCACAGTGGTGCCCTGTTGCAGAAGAGCCAATAGGCACAAACTTAACTACAGGAAAAATCCACTTAAAATATTTTAACTGTGAGGGTGGTGAAACACTGGAACACGTTGCCTGGAAGGTTGTGGAATCTCCATCCTTGAAAAAACCCACTCAGACCTGACTGGCCACCATCCTGCTTCAGCAGGGGTTTGTACTGCAGACTTCCAGGGTTACCCATCAGTCTTGTTGGCTCTGTGGGCATGGGTGGCAGCCAGGAACATCTGGGAGGAGCACAGGATGAATTTGTCCGATTACCAGAGTAGTTCAGAGGAATGTTCTGACATCTGGTTTTACATTTCCTCAAAGCATTTTTCATTTGGCATTTTTTCTGTAGCATTATACAGCCTGAATTCAGACCTTGCCAGTTAGAACTGATTACATGCCCATGTTGTGTGTTGTTTCCTTAGGTTGTAGAAATAGCAAGCGACCAGTGTCATCAGAGTCCCCATTACTTGCCCTGAAGTGTAAGAAATTGGATTTTTGCTGGTGAGGTTCAGGCTTGCTGAAAAAATTTGCCACTGGAGCAGAAATCCTGCCAAAACTGCTGTGAAATTCAAGGAAAAGCTGCTGCTCCCAAACAGGACTTCTTGTTACTGCATTTTGTATCATGGAATTTGAACTGCTCTTTAGGTGTTCAAGAGACTTACACAGCTGCTGGGCCTGGAAAGTTTTATTGCAGATGCTACTGCAGTGAAGTTGGGAAGCACATGGGCACAGAGCCATCACTTCACTAACCTCCTCCAGGCCAGGGGTTTGATTCACCTACAACCTAAAGCCATGGTGGAAGCAGATAACTGGGAAATGCCAGTTATATGTCTTTCTCGTCTGCAGGTCATACCAACAGGCACCATCAAGCAAAAGGGGGTATCATCCTTAAGTATGAGGTTAACACTCACTAAGTACACAATGCTGAGAATCTAACAATAACTTGCAGCGTTAAATATTTTAAGAACAACCAAGACCATCTATTTAGCCATGGACCATTCTAGCATCAAAACACGTAACAGAGCAGAAGTCCCATCACCTTACCTGGTACTAGATTTTGCACAGTCTGAATACATAAAAGCTACTGTAAAGATTTTTTATCTCTGAGTGAAATTTTTAAGTCAAAATTTTTAATGTCTGGCTTACCCATGCCCAGTATTCAGTACGAACTTCAAAAGCAGAATGCTGAAATACAGTATCTCAAGTTGGAAGGTACCAACAGGGATCATCAAGTCCATCTCCCTGCTCCTCACAGGACTACCTAAAACTAAACCAATGCAATTAAGAGCATCATTCATATGCTCCTTTAACTCTGACATGCTGGTGATGACTGCCCCGGGGAGCCTGTTCCAGCAACTTAACTGCATTTAATTCTCCCAGGAATCTGCTGAAAGCTTTATGTTTTACCATTTTGCACTGAATATATCAAAAGCAAGTGACATGACTCTTTATCCGAAAACATCACCCTGTACTCAAGATTGAAAAAAAGCCCAAACAAACTACTGAACAGTACCAAATGAATTTTACGCACAGCTCCTGAAGATCAGCCTACATTCAGTTCCTGTGGAAACTGCTGATCCATCACACAAGGCTTTGCTGTTACAGATAAATCCCGCTTGTAGAAAAACCAATGTGCATGCACGAGGTTATTGTAAACTGGAACTTCTCACTAAAGACATGAACACATTTATTACGAGCTCGCAGAAGATATGTGCATCAAGACCAAAGTTGCCAGTTCCAGACTGCTGTCTGTGATGCAGTTAAGTCTAGGCTACTGTTTAAGAGATGGCCAGTAACAATATACACTGGAAAGTCTCAGACTGAAAGTTAACCACAAAAAGGGTTTATTTTTTGTATCGCATACATCTTTACTTTTGACTTGACTCAGACTTTGATGTAGAAGCTCTCAGTGAAGAAAGCCTGCGTCTCTTCGCAATCTGCTCCTGGCGTTTCTCCTTGGCTTCCTGAAAAAGCAAAGTAGCATGAACTGAGTCCCGAGATCTTACACATCAAGCACTTCAAAACACCTACAGAGGAACAAACTAAGAAAAATGCAACTTGAGCAAAGCGACCAGAAAGAACGGGTTCCTTAAGTTAAGACAGCAAGATACAGTTTCCCTTCTTTAAAGGTTAGAAGAATTCTACAAGTACCCAAACCTGTACAAACCCAGCTTTAAACAATACACACTAGTGTCCAAAATTACAGTAAAAACACTAATGCAAAGTTCACAACGTACTAGGAACCTATCTACTCTCAGTTTCTGTCTGAACACATGAAACACCCAAGTACTGTGCCAAATATTCCAACAGCATTGCTTCAGCAGTCAATGCTAGTTTAGGTGCAAGAGCAAACTCATCCAAACAAGTAACTTCTTGCCAAGCTAACTTCCACCCAGGTCAACTCACGGATCCTGTTTCCTCCATGCAATCACTCAAACGCTTGTGCACCAGAGTTAAACTTGAATTCATTTGAACTAAAACTGCTACTGCAAAACCCATCTAAAAAGGCCATAACTGTCCATCGTTTTCTTAAAAATCCTCAGCTCTCAAGTTAAGTTGGTCTGGTTAATTTCTACTCTTTTAGAACTGGCAAAATTGGATAGAAATGCTCACAGAAACACCTGACCAGCAATGTCTGTGCTCATATTCAAGCATGACTATTCAAAGTAAGATAGGCACAGAGTATCTCTACACATACAGCCGGTTTATCAAGTTCTTTGGGGTTCTGGGGTATCGCATACGGCTCAGTCACAAAGGCCAACGCACCTTCATTCTCTTGGCCAAGAGCTTCGCATATTCGGCTGCTTCCTCCTTATTCTTTTGAGTGCGCTGCTTCTTCAGAGCAATACGTCTACGCTTATGTTGCAGAACTCGAGGAGTCACAAGTCGCTGGATCTTAGGAGCCTTGGTTCTGGGTTTCTTACCTAAAAAACATAACAAATCAGCAGAAGTGGAAGATTATCTTCCACAGAGACCACAGGCCTCGTCTAGTAAAACTTATGAGCAAGTTGCATTTACTGCTGTGGTAACATTATTTAGGGTACTATGTATTATAGCAACTTACAGTAGTTAAACCTCTTGACAGATTTTGCAGGAAAAAAAAAATCAATTACCATCAGATGTAACATTAAACAAGTATCATCTTAATGCTCATGATTTGTTACCAGCAATGGAGTGTAAGTAACATATGTTCTAACTCCCTGCATTTTTGTGAAAACTTCTAGCTTCTCAGAAGGCCTGTCTTAAACAAATCCCTCTGGACTGCAACCACTTCCAGAATAAAGAAACTTATCATACAGATTTCAGAACAAGACATTATGTTTCCAGTGTTAAAAAGATTTCTACAATTCTACGTAGGGTTGACATGCTTATCCCCAAAAACCAGATCTACACAGACCACAGTGAGCAAACCACACATCTGTAAAGTCCCACTCTTAATCCTGCCCAACTTCAGTAGTCAAGGGAAACAGCCCAACATCCACCAGGATCACATTCTTCAATGGATCAGTTACTATGATGCATAAAATAGCAGTCCTTTACCCAACAAGCTTTCACAGTACCCAAGCTTCATCATGTCCTCTCTGCTAGAAATCCTCACCCTTTCTGTTCCCTGGTCAAACGCAGAAGAAACCCAAAATAAAATCTCACACTGCAAGAGACAGGTGGTAAACAAATCAGTGCTCTCCCAATAAACGCTCATTTCAGACACTGCCAAAAGCAACAGGGAAAAAAACTTACTACTTTCTCTTCTACCTTGAAAACACTTCATAAACATTCCACTTAATATTTTACCTTCTTTTATTAATAGCTATTTTTGAACGATTCTTAGAACCACTAATAAGTATTACTTCAGTTTATCAAACATTTAAAAAACCAAACTGTGCCAAAGTAGATAGAACAGGAAGAGAAGGCTAAAGGAATGGGGCAACTAAGAGACTCTACTCCCTACCCGTAAGTTACAGCTGACAAAGCTTAAACATCACAACAGTCAACTCCTGGTCTACTACTACAGTGTGCTTCATTCCCTGCAGTAGGCTGGACACCTCCTCAACAGCAATTACATGAAATCAAAGAGTTTTAAACCTGAGACCTTACCCTCTTTGTTCAGAGGCTTCCTCACAACATACTGGCGAACATCATCCTCCTTAGACAAGTTGAACAGCTTGCGGATCCTGCTAGCCCTCTTGGGACCAAGACGGCGGGGCACAGTTGTGTCTGTCAGTCCGGGGATATCCTTTTCACCTTTGAGAATGCAAGATTAAACACGCCAATTAATCCTGCATCCACTTAACACCTGCTTCATTAGCGAACTGCAATTTTAAGTCTAAAACGCATTAAAAAATCAAGACATAAATAGACAGATTTTGGTTCACACCTGCCAATAGCATCACCTCCAGCCACACTTCGCTGATTGAATGTGACCAGATCGCTGGCAGCAACTGAAGTTTCAGTGACCAGTTTCAAAATCACAACAAGGCTAATGCTCAGAGGAAATTTCAAGGCAGACCAGGACTGCATTTGCATTATACAGAACTTTTCAACCACTAGCATGCAAGGTCCTTCCAGGTGCTCTCTTCTATCCACTGCTAGCTTGATCCGGACTCTTACCCTTTTTCACTATGACCAAGTTCAGAACGCTCAAGTTGGCATCAACAATGCAACCGCGAACGGATTTGCGTTTTCTCTCTCCAGTTCTTCTGGGGCGATAGCAGGAGTGGCCCTTGCTGAGCAGAAGGCGGACACGTCCATGGGTCAGGACACCTTGCTTCATGGGGAAGCCCTGCTTGTCATTGCCACCACTGATCCGGACAACGTAGCCCTAAGAAAACACAGAAATACACATCTTAATTGCTCACACATCTCTCTCACTTTAAGGACAAGTGGTGGATAACGCAAGATATTGTTCAGAACGACAGAACACAGTGACCACAATTAATGTAAAGTCACTGTTACTGCTGATGCAAACAACTTCTTTAGCCAACACCACTCATAACAGTTCAGGAATTTTACTTAGCAAACGTGGAAAACATCAGAAGTTAAGTTTATTCTGCTTATCTTCAAATATGGATTAAAAAAAATTAAATTCCTATCAATTCAAAGTTTGGTTTAAGCTACAGCAGGCCAAATTTTGTTCATTATTCTCTAGTTTATTATCATCTGGTGATGTATTCACTATCATCTAGTTTTTCATTAATCCTAAACGTACAACACATGAGCAGCTGGAATAGTGACATATGAGGCAAAACTAAAAGAGAAAAGCTTTTAGTGCCTTCTTTGCAGAGGTGGCAACAAAAGGGACTAACTTAATGAAACTCAGCTGGATCGTCCATATTAAGACTCCCATCCACAAGGCCTAACATGTTTTCTCCCCTGTACTAGCAGCAGTTTAACCACAATTAAGGTAATTCTGAACTTAGTAAAGAAGGGATGAGCAGTCTTAGAGTACAGACTTGACTTGTCTGCACTCAAATGAAGAACGCAGCAAGTAACTCTAAATACACAGCTTCTAAAAAAGGCACTGAGATAAATCAAAGCAGCAGAACAGGCTAGCCTAATAACCAAATTCAGCGTATGTCACAAAAAAGCAGCTCTCAACATACATGCCAAATGTACACCATGCAAACACTCTACTGTGACAAATGCATGCTGAAGAAATTCTGTAATTTAAGCCCCTCAAAGGCAGCTCTGACAGATGCTTCCACATTTCTTACCTTCCACTCCTCACCAAGAGAATCAGCTGCAACCTCTGTGGCCATCCGTTTCTCATAGAATGTTCTCAGCTTGCGCTCATCGTCCACTTCAATGAGCTTCTGACAGCCAGTGGCTGGGAAAGAGATGTTCAGCTAACCGAGGAAAAAACAAGTAAGTATTAGATTTGGCTGAAATAAGACGTTTTAGCAGAAAATCAGCATTTACCTGCTAGCTTGATCTTGAACACTTTAAAGCTTAATTCTCCACCTACTGACATGAACGCTTACTAGTCATAACTTATCATTACCAGGCTCACAGAGCCAGGCAGGCCTGTCCTTGGCCACTCTAGACTGCATTACTCGTTCAGTTACACAAAAAAACCTGACTTTACCATCGCTGGAGTTCGGTGACCTCCAAAGGGCCTGCAGTTAAGCAAGTCAAGGTGAGGGCAGCTGAAACCCGCTCCCTTTTCTTCTGCAATCACTTCGCAGCACATGTTGAACGAAAAAGCTACACCATCACCCTCACTGGAGCAACACTTGCCTTTGGTGACCCCTGCTGCTCCCTGCAGGCCAGCACAAAGCCTTGAGCCTCGGGGACGCCTCCCAACACCTCCTCTGCGAGCACGGCCCGCCATCAACACAGGTCCAGCTCTAGAGCCCACGGTACCTCCCCGCTAGGCCTCACCACCGACAGGGCAGGCCTCACGCGCTCTCGCAGACGGCCGCCTAAAAGGAGGAACGACGCCGACCGCCACCCGCCCCTTCACGGCCCGGTGGCGGGTTAAACCCCGCTGAGTGAACGGGGCCCACGCAGCCGCCATCCAGCCCCACCAGCAATCCGCTCCCATCCGCGCCACCGCAGCGCTCCAGTCCACCACCAGGGGCCATCGCCCCCTGTCAGCTGCCCCGCAAGCAGCGCTGGAGCCATTTGTGGCGGGGGGGGCAGAATCCGTACCCTCCCGGGTCCCCGCGCCGCCCCACCTTCATCCTCGCCTAGTCGAGCTGCCGCAGGAAAAGGCCGCACTTCCGCTCCTGACTCGCACATACGCCCGCCAACGCTCGCGAGAACAGCACCGCACGTCCCCCTCCTGACCGGCGCCACCCAATAGCGAGCTCGGCTTCGCCAGGCGAGGGGCGGGGCCGGGAGGAGGCGGCTCCGTCCTGGCGGCAGCGGAGCGTTTGGCCGCCTGGCAGCTGTCGCGAGAGAGCGGAGGAGTACGTCTGTCCTTGCTTGTGCAGCGATCCGAGAAAAGGCTTCCGCGCGCCGGTCACCGGCGTGGCGAGATCCGGTGGGAGCCGGCAAGTGCCCGCGCTGAGGGGCGCGGAAGGGGGCGGCGTGTTTCACGGCAGCCGAACGGCTCTGTGGTTTAAGGACCAACAGTGAAGTCACGCGCGCGGGTACACACGTCCGGCGCTCCTAGTGTTTTCTGGGGCGGAAAGAAGACGCCGTGCTCGTGCAGCCCGAGCCAGTGACACGCACACTCACACGCGCCGGCATGGTGGCGCTCCCCCTCTCGCGTCGCCTGCCCTGCGGGACAGCGCCAGCAGCCGCTGCTTGTTCCCACCAAACTGTAGGAGCACGTCTTTTAAGGCCTACGAGAGAGGGAGGCGGGCGGGCCGCCGTGTGCGGCGAAGGTGGCTCTTCAAAGCCGCCGGGGGAAGAGGGAAGAAGCGCTTCGCTCCGCCCGGCTGGCAGGGCTCCCTCCGGACAGGCAGCCCGGCCCCGGCAGACGCGCCGCCACGGCCACTGCGCGCCCGTCCTCCCTGCCAGGCAGCGGGGCGTGCCCCGCATAGCCCGCCGGGCCGCGCTGCAGGAGCGGGGAGGCTGCCCCGCCCCTCACGCAGGCCTCAGAGTGGGACGGGTGCGCGGAGCGGCGGGCGGGGGTGCGGGCAGTTGTTCGCCATGGGCGCCCTGCTGTGGTGGGACCAGCTGCGGGCCGGCAGCTCGGAGGTGGACTGGTGCGAGGACAACTACACCATCGTGCCCGCCATCGCCGAGTTCTACAACACGGTGCGTGGCCGTGCGGGAGCGGCGGCCGCCTCGGCGCCCGGCGGGGCGGAGAAGAGCCGCGGGGTCGGGGTGGGTCTGGGCGAGCGGACAGCGAGCGGGCGAGTGGTCACGCCGGAGCCCCGGGGGGGTCCTGCTGCCCACCAAGTCCGTCTCGATCAGGATTTTCATCGGGTTGCCGAATGCCCTTCTGTGGCTGCCTGCTGCTTCTTTCTACAGTCCCCGGTGCGCCTAAAATAAAAGAAAAACTAGTGGTTTGGGGCTCTATGTATAAAATCGGGAGGTTTAGAGAGGGTAGATAGAGCGCGGCAGGCCCCCTCCTCGTCTGCATCGAGTGCAAAACTTTTGGTGCTGGATTGCCTGCCTCCGGTACCCGTTAGCACAGGTGTCAGGCTCTTGGTAGTGTGTGAGGTGATGACAGATCGAGAGTAAAAAACACTTAGTGTGTGGAGGCAAAATCGTGTTTCATCCAGGTGGGTTTGGTTCCAAAAAGGCAAAGCTTTCAGGAACAATTTCTTTTGAGGTTGCAGGATGAAGTCATCAGTGTACTTTGGGAAGAAGAAGAGACATCTGCTTAAAAAAGTAGCTGAAGAAAGGAAGGAAAGAGGACTAATGCAGTTATTGCTTCTTTCCAGTAAGCTGTGGTTCATCCCTGTGTCCTCTCACACTATCCCCATACCTCCCAGCAGCTGGAGAGTACTTGGCAAAACATCCCCAGCAACAAAGCCAGACTGCTCTGTAGCACTTGTCTTGAAAAGCAAACAATGCTCCTTACATCCTGTTGATGCAAAGAATTGCAATGACAAAGAGACCCAACGGAGTGAGATAATGCATCGTTATTTTTAGTAGTTTGCCTTTCTGCAAATGCCGTGTCTATTTTATGTTCAGTAGTAGGTGGCGTGTCCCCAAATGAAAAGCTGGGACTTCTGTTTTGCCTCATTTGCACTTATTAAAATGGTCTTCTAGGGATTTTTCTCCCAAATTCTGTCCTTGGCTGAGCTATCTTTCCTTTGCAAGCCGTGTTTCTTTGACTGCCAACATCCAGTGGAACAAAGAAGCAGGTGTCTGGCTTCCCTCACTGGAGTGTGTATCATGAGGAGTGCTGCACATGTAGAGCAAGTAATTCCATGGCACATAATGTCCATTGCTAACCTGTTGTTTTTTCTTGTAGTTTGCTGCCAAAGTTGACTGGGTGGTGGCTGGGCTCTGCCACTGGAGGACTTTGAGGGTGTGTGTGGAAACTTAACTGCTTTCTTTGTGTCTGATGTCACTGTGCAAGAACCAAAAACAAAGGGAGGAAAAGGTCAGGATAAACAAGTTTCTTGAAGACAGCAAGTGTGTTCTGGAGCCAGCTATGCAGGAGGATGGCTGTCCTTCTGACTGTGCTGAACTGAACAGCAGTGGTATAGATGCTTGCGCAAGGCTAGGAGCTGCAGGTATGTCTGGATGAATAACTGAAGTTCCAGACAGGTTAACAGAGACATGGCAAAAAGTTTGCCCTGAAACCTGGTGTATTGCAGCAGCTGTGTACAAATCAGTGAGCTGAATGTCGAAAGGATAGGGAAAAAAGGGGCCACCCTGAGGGAAGTTGTGTTTAGCCTCTCGTCACTAGTAACAAGTCATTGTAAGGGTTTGACTTCTGAAAATTAAGACAATGGCCTGCAGTGGATTGGCGGGGTTGTCCAAGTGTGTCCCCAAAAAGCCAGATGCTCAGAGAACAGCTGAGAAATTTTGGCCCTATTCTGACAAGCATCTGAAGTGGAGTCTAAATGTTATTCCTACTAAGATAGTTCAGTTCTGACTCTGACTGAAACCCTCTTGAAGTTTCAGGAAGGACTCTCCAGCAGACCTGAATCTGGCATCTGATTCTCTAAGCTGTGGATTAAAACCTTGCTAATCCACATTTTAAACTGTCATGGCTGAGGTCAGAGTTGTAGTTGAGGTCTCACAGAATATCCATGTAAGCACAAAACTGGTACAGTCTGTCTGAAACACGTTTTTAAAAAATCATTTTCTTTTTATTCTTGTGGGACTCAGTCTTCATCTGTTATGCATGAATTTAACTTGATGTAGTTAAAAAGCAAAACAAAGCTCTCAACAGGATTAAATTAGTAGGAGAATATCTGTTCAGAGGTTTTGTACAGCTTGATCAAGCTAATTTTTAAAACATACGTGAGCTAGACTGATGCGATTTGTATTTTGCTCTCACACTCTTTTACTAAAGAGGACACGAAACCCTTTGTAACTGAAATTGAAAGAGTAGTTACAGGAAGACTGTCTTGTTTATTTGTTTGTTTCTTGTTGGTTTTTTTTTTCCAGAAATGAATAATGTGTCCTGACACAGTGTAACTCTGCTTCAGATCATGAAGCAGATATTTCCACATAATCAAGAAAATGTACCCTGTGCAGAGGAGGTATTTAAAAAAACCCCCTGTAGATCATGTTTTAAGCATCTGAAAATAGTACATATGTTTTTCTGTAAAGTCGGTACTTTGCAGTTCAGTATCTTACATTCAGTCGTGCATGTAATGTGTGAAGTTTTGCCAGATTTCCATCTAAAGAGGGAATTGCCAGTGTTTTTTATTCCTTATGTCTTGTTCCCTAGTGGCATGAAGATAAAAGTTTTAAAAAGCTATCAAATAGTCTTAAGAGTGTGAGAGAATGCTTGTACTCTTGTACTATCTACATAATTTTTTTTTTTACAATAAAATTCTTTTAGTGGATGTGAGTGACATGCTCATCCATCAGGATATAGAATGTACAATCCCTCTGAACTCACCAGGAGCTGCTTAATCCATTTTTGATTTCTCCTTGCAAAGAGGTAGTGCGGTTAAGTGTTGTTCTGCTGGTTGAATGCTGCAGCTGCTGTCTGGGAAATGTAGCATATAATAAAGCATGCTTGAGCTTTGGTAGGGCTGCAAGGAACATCCTGTGTCAGGACAGTGGCCAGGTGTGTGAGTGAAGTTATGTGGTCATGATTTGAGCATGCCTCTGGCATTCCTTCTGTGGCCCATGTCGTGTATTCCTTTCGTACAGTTAAACAGTTGGAAATTTAAAACTAAAGGTCCAGAATTGTATGAAGCCAGAGGACGGACTGCTAGTGATTCAGACAAAAGTTGGACTTGATGATCCTGAAGGTCAATTCCAACCAAAATTGTTCTGTGATTCTATGATTCTGTAATGGACAGCTTGTCTTTTTTTCCAGAACTCTTAACTTTTAATTGTTGCCTTTTGCAGATCCCAGAGGAAATTCTGTGTGTTCCTGTTACTCATTTTTGCACTAAACTGTATCAACATTTAAACCCAACATTATCAAACCATGCAGGCCAATTCTGTGTTATGAAAAAAATTGTGCATGCAGTGTATTTTCTGACACCAGAGCTAAATGGATAGATGCCTCACTTGCTTGGAAAGGGTGATGTTAATTGCTGCAGTATGTCAAGGGGTGTGGTCCTCCTAGAGAGCCAGGCTCATATCAGGGAATGAAAACCAGCAGGTCAGTTCTAGCGGTTAACTACCTGACACTGAACTTCAAACTGAGTGCCCACCAGAACTGCTCTGTCACTCCGCTTCCACAGCTGGACAGGGGAGAGAAAACAACAAAAGGCTCATGGATCAAGATAAGGACGGTAAGATCACTCAGCAATAACTGTCACATGCAAAACAAGACTCGAATCAGAGAAATTAATTAATTTATTATGAATCAAATCAGAGAATGGCGATGAGAAGTATAAATGCATCCTAAAAAAAACCAACTTCTTCCCACCTCTTCCTACTCCCTGGGCTTAACCTTTTCCTTCATTTATCTACCTCCTCCTCCCAAGTGGTGCAGGGGCACAGCGTGAGGATTGCAGTCAGTTCATATATATGTTGCATCTGTGGCTCCTTTCCTCCTCAGGGGAGGACTCCTCACTCTTCCTCTGCTCCAGTGTGGATTCCCTCTCACAAAAGACAGTTCACCACAAACTGCTTCAGTGTGGGTCTGTTCCATGGGGTGCAGTCCTTCAGGAACAGACTGTTCTAGTGTGGGTCCCCTGTAGAGTCACAAGTCTTGCCAGAAAACCTACTGCAGCGTGGGCTGTTCTCTCCATGGGTCCACAGGTCCTGTCAGGAGCCTGCTCCAGTGTGGGCTTCCCACAGGGTCACAGCCTCCTTCAGGTGCATCCACCTGCTCCAACATGGGGTCCTCCACGGGCTGCAGATGGACATCTACACCCTGTCACATCCATGGGCTGCAGGGGGACAGCCTGCCTCACCATGGTCTTCACCACAACCCAGGGGACTCTCTGCTCCAGTGCCTGGAGCACATCCTCCTCTGTGTTCTTGATGGACCTTGATATCTTCGAAGTTGTTTCTCTCATGTATTCTCACTCCTCTCTTCAGCTGCAGCTGTACAATCTTCTTTCCCCCTTCTTAAATATGTTATCACAGAGGCACTATCACCACTGCTGATGGGCTCGGCCTTGTCAGCAGTGGGTCCATCTTTGGAGCTGGCTGGAACTAGCTCTGTCAAACCTAGGGAAGGCTTCTAGCAGCTTCTCACAGGAGCCATCCTTACAGACCTCCACTACCAAAACCTGTCCACACAAATACAGCAGTGTGTTTCAGAAAATGTTCCAGAGACTTGATTTTAATATAACTTGTGAAAAATATTTGAAATAAGCTTTTGCCTGAAAGAGATATGTGATAATCACATTTTTTGTAAACTAGAAAATAATTTCAGTACCAAAATTATTTCAACTTCTATGATAGAAAATCCTCCTTGTGGCCATCACAAGGAGTACAAGCCATAGCCAAGCTCCGGGTTGCAGGGGTTTTCTTGCATTCCCAGGTAGGACCGTAGCATGATCAGTTCAGTGCCAGAAGAGCACTATTGTAGGGCAGAACCACTCCTTTGTTTAATCCCCTGTTTAGTCTCTGCATTGCTACAGGTATGGTAAATAGGTGTGTTTGTTGTCTTGTTCCTGAGTGGGATAAGGACTACCTAGCCAAATTTGTATGGACTGCAATTATGTGATCTGACTTTCTTCACTGATCAGTTAGAGCTGTTGAGATGGAAAGGTTTTCTTCCACACCCTTTTGTTTATAAGCATCTATTTTCTCACCTTCGCAAGCCTAAAGCATGTAGAGTGCTTCCAGATCCCCAGAGAACTTGTTCATATTCCATCACCTCTCCCCTTCATTCCCCATCTGTCACAAGAGTAACTGTGTATGCTCGCTGCCCCGTTGGCTGGGGATGTACAAGAAGCTGGGAGGGCATGCAGCTGGGAAAGCTGACCGCAATTGACCAAAGGGATACCACAGACCATATGATGTCATGCTCCATATATAAAGCTGGGAGGAAGAAGAAGGAAGGGGGGTGTGTGTTTGGACCGATGGTATTTGTCTTCCCAAATAACAATTAGTCATGATGAAATGCTGCTTTCCTGAAGGTGGCTGAACACCTGTCTGCCAGTGGGAAGTGTTGAATGAATTCAGTGTTTTGCTTTGCTTACCAGTGCAGCTTTCACTATCTCAACCCATGAGTTTTCTCGCTTTTACCCTTCCTGTTCTCTCCCACTGCAGGGGAATGAGTGAGTGGCTGCGTGGGGCTTAGTTGCTGGCTGGGGTTAAACCACAACACCAGAGTTGTGGAGTATCCTGCACTCTGACATTGCCAGGTGCCCTTGTCAACCTTCCACCATCTTAATTTGTGAAACACAAAGGCAAAATTTGCCACCTTTGTGGGGTAATTTCCGTAAGAAGATCCCTTTTATTCCTACTGGAGATGTCCTTGGTCTGCGGTGCTGTTCATCGGTTGCTCTCTGGACAGGTTTTTCACATCTGCTTTATGAGGCTGGCTTCCTATGTGACAAAATACACTGCATGAGCTGCCTGTTGGTGGAAGGGTTCAACCCTTGCATCAGTTCAGAAAGGTCAGTCCAGCGGGAGGTGACTCCCTGGCACCTGTCCCTGATGTGACTGCTTGGTGTGGTGGCCTGGCTGCAAGGAGCCCTCTGCATTAGAGGGTCTTTGTTTGGACTGTGTGCTGTCACCAGAGTGGTGATTGCAGCGATTTGCATGAGATTTGCAGCTATAAACTGCATAGGTGATGGTTTTTTTAAAGTATTCTAATGAAATGTAAGAACCAAGGCTTTGGAAAGAAACACAACTTGTCTGTGAGGATGGACCTTTAGCGTGAGGCAAGATGTCAGGCGTGAAGTAGATGGTGCTGAGAAACTGCTTCTGTAATTATTGACATTTTGAATGGCAGCCTAGGAGTAAGTCTTGATGAGCCTTGCAAATGTTAAATGAGATGTGGTCATTTTAATCAGTGTAAGCTCAGTTCTCAGGCAGTGTTGAGTGGTGGACAATGGTAGCTGACACACAGCACCTATTCACTAGATTTTCACTGATGTCAGTAAAAGTTTGTAAGTCTCTGTGAACAGGGAACCTGTCCCAAAGGAGTGCTCTTACCTCAGAGTTGTTTTCTACATCTGCTTTAGGTGAATGTTGCTGGGCATGATTTTCTCTCGTGCTTGAGCTAGACAGGGGAACATGAGAAAGCTGAAGCTGGGGAACTCATCCTTCTCCCCTGTCCCACTGTGAAGCAGCAGTAGTCTTTCCGTAACTGCTTGGTCATAGTGCCAAGGCTGGCCCTCAGCACTGGCAGCTCCTTCCTGGGAGAACCAAGGGATCGCTATAGTGGTAGCTCCTGGTAATTCCTGGTAAAGAGTACACAGCCTTCAGCTAGAGAATCATGCTTTGGATTGTTGGTAAGCAAGAGAAAGTATGTTTTTGTTAAACTCTGACATATTAAATTAAAAAGCTAGCAATGGTTGGAAATACCAGCCTTTTTACCTTGCTACAACTACTTTCCAGTCATACTCAGTTGTTTCTGTAGTGGAGAAGAGAAAAAAAGGAGGTGTGAAAGGGTTTACAGCTTCAGGCTCTCTTTGCACTGCACAAAAAGGATTCTAACTCTTTTAGCTTAGTTTTGTGTTTCAGACCTTCTAGACAATGACTATGGCTCAGAGAATCCACAAAGCTTGTCTATCCCTCTCTAGTGCCAGAACCTCTAGTGTTTTTCCCATACTAGCCTTGACAGCCATTGAGAGGGCAGGTCACTTGCCAGGACGTCCTGTTCCTCAGCTGCTTACTCTTGTAGGCTTCCTGAATTGCAACAGTCTCAGGTATTTGTAGACTCTGAATAAAATTCCTCTGAGAATAGACCTGAATGGTAGCTTGCAGATGTGACTAACCACATTTTATGTTGCTTAAAGTTTTTATGCTGTTATTAGTTTAAGGATGTTAAACAGAATAAACTGATACTTTGCAAAAACAGCTCAGCTTTGGAAGAAACTAAGGACCGTACTTTTTTGAGCTGAGGCTTCACTGGATGGCAGAATACTTTTATAAATCTGTTAGGCAGACTGTGAATATTTAAGGTTTGATTATTTGCTTCCTTGTGATACTGTTTGTTTTTTCCCCCCTAGATAAGCAACGTCTTGTTTTTTATTTTACCACCCATATGTATGTGCTTATTCCGTCAATACGCAACCTGCTTCAACAGTGGAATATATTTAATATGGACTCTGCTGGTTGTGGTTGGTAAGTTGGTTAGTCTCTGTTTGCCTGCTCGCACATGAACTGAGAGAGGAAATCAGTTTTTCCTGCTAGTGTTTGATTGTTTTGCAAGACAAAACAATCCTGACGTCTGCAGAGTTCGCTTGCATTAGCTTGAAACTGAAGCAGTTGTAGTTTCTGAAGGAAAATGCCTTTTGCAATTTGAGATTGGTGGGAACTTTGGCCTTAGTTCTGTTCCCTTCCTATTCTTCCTCTGCATAACTTATTTTCTTCATGTCTGAGCTTATACTATGGCAGTGCTGACCCTCATTCCTCTGTTGGTTTTGCTTAAATGAGAGCTGAAAGTGCCCAGCACAGCTGAAAAGAATAGTAAGTTTTACATTGTAGTGAGAAAGCCGAAAGGCTGAGCTATTTTGTAGACATGGAACTCTTAAGCTTTTTCATTCCTGGAGACACTGGGAACTTTTAAAGGGATAATCAGAGCCCTGTGGGGCAACGTGAACTCTTTCCACCTCTAAACCTGTATAACGGAGTAGTCATCAGATGCCGCTTTTCATCTTTGTCTTACCCATTCTTGTGCTATTGAGCAAATTCAGAAGCAACATTTGGCTTTCTTCTTAACTGGTTTTACATTTAACTTTACAACCTGATGTTTTTCCACATCTGCTTGTCTAGTAGGAGCTGGCATCTTTAGCTGCTGCTTTTGTGATGTGGTTGCTTTTAATTAGAAGTGCTGATGACTTTGATTGCCTTAGGAAAGTTGGCATTTGTTTTACAGTTTTTTTTTACCTTTTCTACATCAGATTGTATCTACTATTTGCTATGAATTTCTGAACATGAGCAGTGTGTTTTGGTCTATGCAGTACTGGAACTATGCATATTGCCTTTTGTTTGATTCTTTCAGGAATTGGATCAGTTTACTTTCATGCTACCCTCAGTTTCCTGGGCCAGATGCTGGATGAACTGGCTATTCTCTGGGTCCTGATGTGTGCTCTTGCCATGTGGTTCCCTAGGAGATACCTGCCCAGAGTTTTTCGGAATGACAGGTAATCATACAGTCATCTATGTACACTTTCATGTTTCTTAAAACTTCTTAGGCTAATACATAAACCAGCATGTAATGGCACCAAGTTATCATCTAACTTTACCGCTGCCACCACTGTCTTTTCTCACTCCATTTTCTTCGTGTTGTTTGTATTCAGCCCATTTTGTTCAGAATTCCTGAGTCTGTGGTTCTTGACGGTACCGTTTATACCCTGTAACTTCAAATCTTGGGATGAGGTGACTTGCTTCTGAAAGTTCATGTTGATTTTAGGGAGACCTTTACATGTGTGGTTTATGTAGGTTGCAGCTAAAGTAAAGTGAGAGAAACCCTCTTTCCCTCTTCCTTTTGTATATCCCAAAGTATACATACAAGTGGACCTATGGAAGTCAGCTGAATTTTCATCTGAGTATTTAAGGCAGTGGTTAGGGGTGGTGTTTAAGTATTCAAAGGGTATTTGTTTAGAAGCATATTGTTGTAAAAGGATTTTTTCTCTTTCCTGCAGAATTAAAAAAAGCAACTTTAAAGGGTCTAGTTGTGGTTTTGCCCCCATAAAAAAATGTGCTGTAATCTTTGTACATATTACTTTTTTATGCACTGAAGAAGTTGAGGTAATGGAGAGGTTTAAAATGCAGTACCAATGTTCTTCTCTCTGAAAATTGCTAAGGCTGCTACCTCTTGCCTTCTTATACTGTTACTGCCTGAGATGTGTGTGCTGTTTTTTTTCCTTAGCATGTGCCTGATTAGAAGTTGCTGGGGAGTGGGAACAGAGTGAAGGTTGATGCCTAGGTTGACCATTCCTCAAAATAGCTTGCACTGAGAAAAATGTATCTTGTTACTGTGTACAGTCTATGCAGTCTAATGGATTTGTCGTATTGATGTGAATTTAGTACTTCTGTGTACTACTACAACACAGTGCTATTACAGGACACCACCAACTTAACAAACAAATGGGTTTTACTGGGGTGTTTTGGTCGATGACTTGACTTTTAGACATTCAGTTCAAGTGAAGAGAAGTTCAGTCTTGAAGAATTTCTGTGACTGCATGTAAACTACTCCTCAGAAGCCTAACGGGATGGTTACACGTCATCTATCACTATTTTCTTCTAGTGTGCCAGGTTGGTTCATAGTACAGGCAAAGAGATTAACTCTATCCTTTTTAAAAGGAATAATGACACTTTCCGGGTGAAGTCCTCTTTCTGTTGAACTTGGTGTTGTAACCTGGAACATTATTTATAGTGTTAACTGATTCATAAAATTCCTAAGATGAGATGGAAGATGTCCACTATCCTAAATGCCTCAGAACACTTCTTCCTGAGAGTCTTGTCAAGGAAGTTAATTTGTAACAGTCTTGATGCTTTTCTGAAGTGTACAGAAGGAAGACATACTGGGCAATGTTCTTTCTTACCACGTAGTTTTCGGTATCTTCAGAGCTTAAAATAGATGAAGGAAAATAGACTGTGACATGACTCTAGAAGTTGGGGCATTAACAGTAACAAAATATCCTAAAAATCCATGTTAAAGGCATGAGGAATGATGGCACAGTGCTGCTTTTAGGAAGTAGAGTGCTGTGAGCAGAGATGGACTTGTTCCTGACTTATTGTGGGAGGAGGAAAATCAGAGTGTAGCCTTTGGAATTTGAAACCAGTGATTAGTGTGTGTTTGCAGAAATATACGTACATACACATGGCTTAATCGCAAGATCACAGTCCAGCAAAGATTTTTGTGTATGATTAACTCTACATGCATGTACAAATCCACATCTGCAAGATCCACATCTGTTTTATACATATAGTCATTGCACCTCTTGAATTTACATAGTAAAATCTAAGTTTTGTTACATTATTAAAATAATTTTAAGATTTCTGTATTTACTAATGAAATATTTGCATTAAAGTTTTTTCTCCTCCAAAAACCACTGTGCAGGAGCCGATTCAAAGCTGCTGTGGGTGTCCTCTCTGGAGTTACTACCTGCCTGGCCTTCATTAAGCCTGCCATCAACAACATCTCTCTAATGACTCTGGGTGTTCCTTGCACAGCTTTGCTCATTGCTGAGTTGAAGAGGTGAGTACGATTCTGCCGAGTGAGGCCCTTAGGCCACTGTCTGAAGATACACTAGATGTGGCTCCAGCGCTTGTGATAGGGTACCAGAAATGCTTCTTCCACGTGCAATTGAGATCAGGTATAAAATTGCTCTGTCAGTTCAGGCATTTGTGGGAAGGATTTTTTTTTTCGTAGGCCATTGTACTAGGTCAGATATTGTCTGTCTCCTTGCGAGGTATCTCTTGCTATAACCTGATCTGACTCAAATTTATCTTTTTGCTGTGAAATCAGAGCAAGAATTTCACTCTGCTGACAGTGTTTCTGCTGTATAGTCCGCCTAAGGGCAAGGTAATTGCATGATCCCATGGGTACTAGAGGGGATGTGAAGCAAGGCCCATGTATCTGTGGAAGATGTTCCAGCTCTCAGAGGTATCTGTAAGCCTTACACCGCTTTGTCTTCTGACATAGGTGATGGAGTCAGACTGACAAAGTTAAAGTTAATCACTAGGTTGCAGAGGGTAGCTATCAGCCAGTGCGTTAGAAACTAGAAAACCATGATGCACGTAGAAAAGAACCTGAGGCTGATCTTAACATTTTAAAAGAGTCCTACCATGATAGTAATACCAGTAGCTGTCAAGAGACATTTTTTTGCATCTCTTCGTTCACTGCAGAGAGGAGCAGATGAATACCAACGTACAAACTTGTCTTTGCTCTTCTTGAGGGTCTGAGAAGGATTTCACAACTTACGTCTCTTAAATATTGCATATATAACTGTTCATCAGAAGAAACAAGAGTAGTACCAAATGTCTTTATTCTGACTGCTCTTGTTAGAACAGAGTTTCTCCTTTATTGCTACTTTATTCTGCTGCTGCTTCTCCATACAGTGGAAGCAACTGCTTTGTTCCTGTGGTCAAAGAAACTCAGAAAACAGCACACAAGTTAGTTGTAGATAGGAAGATCAGTAGTTGAAGAAAGTTGCTGGAGGTGTCTCATTTTGGTGAAAGCACCAAGAAACTACTGACAGGGCAAATGGGAATCTAGTTGTGGAACTGAATAATTTATGTGAACTCTTTACATATCAGTTTTCCAGGTATGAGCTCTAGAGAAACTTGGTGTCTTTCAAGTTTGAATACTATTGTGTGAAATCTAAAAACTGGTATGCCTACAGGTACTAGCTTTTGAAAATTCTTTCTGGAAGGTCATCTCTTACTGAAATGTGTGGAGTTTCCCTGTCTGTTTTTTGAGAGAGAATTAAGGACACAGATAAACTTTGTTTTGAATTGGCTACTAAATAGGGTCCTGAAGTGACATATGGCCCTCTTAATTGTACATTGGGATGATGTGATACCTACGATGTTTTTTGATAAGTTCCTAAGTGTAAAAGGCAAATAATTAAAGGGTTTTTTTCAAGCTATGCTGATCCCTAGGAGTTTTAAATTAGATATATTTTTGTAAACCCAGAAGAGAAGAGTCATCTCATGCCTTTTTGCAGGAAAAAAGAAAAGTAAGCAGTATTAAAAATGCTTGCATTTCCCCTATTCTCTACTGCCACAGTCAATATATGGCTATACCTCCAAGTCCTTGCAGTCTGCAGTGGAAATTTATCTGTGAAACAGGTATTTAGGGAAAGGAGAAAAACCTCTAGAGCAGTTTCTTCTATTCCGGGCTGAAGTTTGTGATGTGTTAGACCAAAACTCCCTCTTCTTATTCCTGTTGTAGACTGATGTCAGTCTTGTGTAGAAGTGCAGTGAATCAGAATCACTGTGTTTTCAAATTAGAATCTTCTGCCTCTCATTTGTCTTTAATAAGGAGGTAATTTGTCAAAAGAAAGCATAATATTCTTAAATGCAGAGCTGGTAGGATGAAGTGTGTGTTAGGAAGTATTGTGGGTGGGAGATGATCAAAAGAGCAAAAGGTAGTTAAGTGCGTACTTGTCCTTGAAGCACAAAGAGACTGTAAAACTTTATTCTTACTTCTGTCTGAACAAATCATCAAAAAAAAAAAAAGAAAAGCAGCTTTCTTATGGGGTGGTATCAGGGAGAAAGTGAAGTTTGCTGGTTCAAGCCAAATAACCATTGAGACTATAGTGTCATCGAATTACTGTAGTTTACTGGGTCATCATCAGGCATGTCACTATCTCCATGTGCAGACAGATGCTAGATTATTGTTTCTCAGCTGACATCTGAGTCTTGAGCAGTAGAGCTTCTAGCTGCAGATCTTTCTGTTCATATTTAATTCTCTTACTAGAACTCTGTCTTCAGGGGAGCCCTGCTTTATTGTTGCACATTGCTCACAGTTCCCTTATTCCTTTGGCTAAAAGGTTAAGCTAGTTAAAAGTTTAAAATATTCCTTAGGGTATAAAGGGAAATACCTATGTCAAAACTAATCAAGCAGTTAATCAACATCCAGCAACTTGCACTTGTTTGAAGAAAAGCTGCTGTGTTTTGTTGAGAATGACACTGAAAGATAAAGCTGCTGAAAGATAAAGCTGCTGTACCAGCCCAGTCCTTTGTATATCAAGCATCTGGGGCACATCAGTGTTTGCAGAAACTCTAGTGTTTAAATAACTGGTGTTTGTGTTAAACTGAGAACACTGTGCATTGTGTAGGCAAAAGGTGCAAATTGAAATGCACATGCTGTGGGGGTCGAATTTCTTTCAGGCTAGAGTAGGAGCATGTCACAGATCTGCACACAGCAGCATGGACAGCTCTTTTAGACGCTCAGGTGATAGGTTCTGTGTCAGTGGTAGTTTGAATGATCAGTGCACACGGTTATTGAGAATTAAAGAAATGGGTCAAGTCCATGTGCTTTGCCGGCTTCCAGGTGGTATTTGCATTACGTCTCCTCACTGTGGTAAAAGCAGCAACAGGTAGGGAGCTTTGCAGTTCCCTGTCACCTCAGCAAGGGTGTCCTCAGCCTATCTGAAGCACAGTCACTGGAGGAACTGAAAGACTCTATGATGGGTGGTCACAGAAAACCCAGGAGTATTGCAGAGATCAGCCGACTGTGCTCTTCTCATTGTGCCTTTCGCTTTCTTCTTTCGCACTAGACTCTGCAGCATCTAGTTTGTTAAAATAAATTGCAGTAGCAGATGATGGTACTGAGCAAACCATTTCATTACAATCTGACCATTTGTATGTCTGGTCCTATGTTGGGAAGTCTTACTTTGCAGCCTTGCACTCTTTGAACCATGCAGTTTAATTGTCCTCTCCCCTTGGTATTCAAACTAGTCAGGTATTGACAATGGTTACTGACTACAGGAGCAGGATGTTTGAGGCCAAACCTCCTATCTTAAACGGGATGCAGTTGCACGTGTTTGTTTACGTCCTTCAGACTAGTCCAGGAAAGCCTCCATGTTCCCAATACACACACCCTTTCCTCTGTCAGAATGCACAAGTACCTATCATAGTAGTCTAGTTTTATCTGTCAAATGTACAAAATTGATCCACGCATATATCTGCCTAGGTACATGGTTTAGCATCTTGCTCTTATGGGTAGTTGTGTATCTCACTGAAGACTATAAATCTGCCTTAGCATTAATGGGAGAGAATTAAGCTCAGTGTGCTTATTACAATACTGTTTTTTTGACCAATAATATTTTCCCCCCTTCTTTTATGAAGGATTCTGTGCTGTCTAGACATTTGATAGAAACATGAATCCTCCAAAGTGAGGAGGATTTTCCAGTATCATTCTACTGATAAAACTGTACCAGGTCTTGGATATTTTTCTCACTGAGATGTAAGGAAGAATTTGTGTAGCTGCACTCTGCAACTTTATAGGCAACTCAGAAATCTCCTTACCCTCTCTCTCCTTCGTGCTCCTTGTAGTCCTTTTAAATGGAAAGACACTATTTCAGAGAAACAAGTTTTTTTTACAGTATGCAGCACAGACAATCTTGAAGCCATCTTGAGTAAACCCTTTCTCCTCTGACTCTGTCTTGGTGGTTTGCCAGGTGAGTTGGAGGACTCAGGCCTAACAGAAAAGCCATTTTGGTTTGTATGCTACGTGGAATATTAATTTTTGTGAACTGTTGTATAGGTGTTTTTGCTGTGAAAGCAACTATTATGATATTTTTCTTATGGAGCAGATCACAGTTTAGCCAGTAGTTGAAGTGATTTTGAATGCAGCATTATTTAAAGATGGCTTAAAAAAGAAATGCCAGATCCTAAAACCAACTTGTGCAAAGGACACTGGAGAAAAATCCTCTCTCAACAGAATTAGGCACTTGGTAGTTTTTCTGTTGCTAATCCAGTAGCTGTAAAGGTGCCTTCTGCTCAGCCTTAGGAGTTTCTTAATTCCAAATGCCTGTTAAAATGTCAACTGAAGTAGCATTTCGAGAGTGAGAAAAATATCCTATGGGGAAAACTGTACTAATTCTTTAGCTTGCAGTACACCAGAGCTAAGTACACTACTACTCCTGCAATACACTCAGAAAAGTGTTCCTGGACAGAACACTCTGTGTATGTTTTTAATTTTTTCTGAATATTTAGCTATACTACCTTAGCAAGGCTTCTGTACCAGTGGCAGTTCTGCATTTCCATCACAGAAACCTGGGTGTCATTCTCTGGCCCTGTACTTCATCCAGCTGAGTAGTTGGAGATCATCTCACACTTGCAGGAGGGTGTAGTGACAAATTTGAGCTTGGGGACAGAGCTGACATTACTACTTCCCTGACAGTGAAGGCAGTACACCCTGTGGCTTGCATTCTGCGTTTGGCCATGGAGACAGTGGTAAATGTTGGAAAAATTAGAGCTCCCTGAATGCATCAAATGAGAAAAACAGGTTTCAGGCTAACAGGTATTTTGTGTGGAAGACAGAAGGACCGAAGAGCCTTTTTGTGTGTGCTGCACTGTGGCAGTCAGTTGTCAAAGACGGTCCATGTATAAGGAAGATGAGGGACCATAAATACTGCTGCAGTGCACAGAGTGAAGATGTGTTTTCCTATTCTAGCTCCCTCCTCCAGGGAAGCACATTTTAATTACTTCTGAGTGTCACAAGGACCTGTTTGCCAAGCATTGCTCAACTTCCAGGTACAGTGAATGAGCCTGAGAACTGTGTGGAAGAAGACTGATGATTCAGTGTCGTCTGCTGGGGTAACTGGATTGGAACAGAGAGAAAGGTTGGCTGATGCTCTGCTGGAGAGGAAGAGGCATGGAGACATTCCCATTAACTTTTTGTCAGAGGTGATCCTGCTCTGGCGGGGGGGTTGGACTAGATGATCTTTTGAGGTCCCTTCCAACCCCTGACATTCTGTGATTCTGTATTAGAGAAGCCTCTTGAAGACCTTGGGACATAGAAAGGGATTATGGAGTGCTTGGCATTGACTTGTTTTCCTTCTAGGGTGTAAAAGGATAAGAAGGCTGAGAGTATTCCATGTTATACTGGCTAAAGATTTGGCTTACTGGTTTACTCTTGAGATGTAGCTCAAAGAAGTTGCTTTAAAGAAATTATTCTGTCATCTGATTAGTTGTTTTGGGAGTGCTTTGGGAGGTCATATCAGTAACCTGAGAAGAGCAGTTTGTTGAGGAAGGAATTACCCAAGAGCACTGAATGGTTGTCAGATCGCTGGGAAATTCACCAAGAGTTTAACAACAAGAAAACGAAAAAAAGACGGGAGAGAAAATCCCAGATCATAATTCTTTTCTTGCAGAAAGCATAGGAGCTGAGCCATGCATTCCCAGAGAAGGCTGGTCACATACTGATCTAGCTTTGTTTTAGAGATATCAGTAACAGCAGAGCTCCATCTGCTAGAGCAAGAGGCTTAGCCCCAAAACATCAAGTGTTAGGTAGACAGCAAATTATTGCCTCTGTTATAATTTTGGAACCTGAAGATTATCTCGATGCTTCATTTTTCCTGATTTTACTCTTCTGAGCAAAGTACACTTTGTTAGGATAGTTCCAGATGTGGAAAACAACAAAGGAAAGTACAGGAAAATAAAATTGTGAGCTTTTGATTAGACTTGCAAAACAGGTAATGCTATGCAAGTATCTTGGCATGTGCTCTTGTATTCAGTGACAGTCAGCTGCACACTGCTGTATGTGGCCATAGCAAATGTTTTGTGTTTTCTTTCTCTCCGGTGTACCTCTATATGACCAAGTCAGGTTTCTTGTGGAGGGAGAGAACTTCAGCTTAGGCAACATTAGGAATTTTGTATGAGATGTAGATGCCTGCACCATCTACTAAAGGGTGCTTCTTTGGGCCCAGTGGGTAGAGGTTCCTACTTTACAAGTTCTCTGGAACTCTTACATTGTGCAATACCAACTTTTGAGGGGGAAAAATCAACAAAACACTTAAAAAACCCCATCACCCAGTTCACTTTTTTACCAATCTTTATATAGTGACAAATGTGAACAAATCTGAGCATTGGTCGTTACCAGACAGCATGTGTAACTAATCACTACATGTCCTAGATACACCTCCCTAGATATGGGAATGATTTAATGTTTGCTCACCATTTACACACTGGTATTTAAGGCAATATTTAAGGCTGCTGATGGGTAGACTTGTTTTGCCACCTTGCCATATTTACTGTAAATAAAGTTCCTCTGTTAAGGACATTTATGACAGAGCCATTTTAAAGATGTGTGCCTGGCACTGTGAATCCTAACCTAGAATACATAGGGCTAAAAAGCATCAAGCTGCCATTACAAATAAAATTCTGTTTTGTCTTATCGCGAGTTCTTTGTCTTTTTTCTCCTCAGGTGTGAAAACCTGCGTGTGTACAAACTAGGTCTCTTTTCAGGTCTTTGGTGGATGCTAGCACTTTTCTGCTGGATCAGTGACAAAGTATTTTGTGAGATCTGGTCTTCGTTTAACTTTCCCTATTTGCACTGCGTATGGTAAGTATTGTGCATGAACTCCACAGTTTGATTCAAATGTGATATGTCCTCACCACATCAGCCTTCTGTGCTGCCTGTTGGCTGTTTCTGGTTAGTGCTAAATAGAATTACTGGTAAGATTATAAGCCCAGAGCAAGTCTCATGGTGTTCAAGGTGGCAGATATAGCAGCCTCTTTGGCATGATCAGGTTCTTCAGACACTAAGTTTGTTAATTGTAATTGAATTCTTTGCCCTACTGGTTTCTAAAAATCCCACGGCACTGCTCACCTGAAGCAGTGACTGTGAAAGCTAAAACTTCCACTGCCAACAACTGAGGGTGAAGCAGGGGAGCAAATTGTTCTCTCTTATTCAAGGTGCATTTCTACAAACTGTGAGGTGCAGAGAGGTGAAAGAGCTGCAGCCAGTTTAGACCAAGAGTAAGCTGTGGCTTTGTGGTTTTCCTTATCCTCTCTATTCTTTGTCTGTGTGCAAAGGGCGACCTTTTGGGGACTCTGGAAGAAGATGGACAGATTTTAAAGAGTGGTAATGTGTTTGATTTCTTTACTGAAGTTACGTTACTGATATTTTCTTTTTTCTTGGGGGGGGTCGTGGGTGTCTATTCCCAGGCACATTTTGATTTGCCTTGCAGCATACCTGGGCTGCGTCTGCTTTGCTTACTTCGATGCTGCCTCCGAGATCCCTGAGCAGGGCCCTGTCATAAAGTTCTGGCCCAGTGAAAGATGGGCATTCATCGGGGTTCCCTACGTCACCCTCCTCTGTGCACACAAGAAATCACCTGTGAAGATCACCTGAAGTTGGCCATGGAATGGGAATGGAGTTTCAACTTACATTTCAGCACAGACAGTATTTAAGTAATGATAAATGAATAGGGTTGTATTTTATCTTCTTCCTAAGATACGCAGTACTTCAGGTGTCATAGGAAAAAGAGGCAAGTGTGTCCTTTCCTCTCTCTGGAGAGAGGAAGGAAGGAAGGTGAAGGCTCTTGAATGTGAAAGTAACCACTAGCTTCTCTGGTTGGCTTTGTTTTGCACTGTGTTTTCAATATAGCACTTCTCTTGATAAAAGCTCTTTCCAAATACGAGGGTCAAGGAATGACACTTCTGCAGTAAGCCACCTCTGGTGCTTGATTCACTTCTTCTGTAACTTCTGTCTTAAGGCCTTCTTTGCGAGAGAAGCCAGTGTGAGATGCCTACGTGCGGTCCATTGCCCTTCTCAGCTCTGAAGTTTTGACATGGTTGTGCATGGCCACAAGAGCGTCCTCAAAGCAGGTGCTCTTCCCAGCCTGGGTAACATGGAAAGCCAGCCTGTGCACCAGGTTGGGTTGCTGGGTATGTGGTTGCTTCTCCAAGTACAACAAGAGACCGGTGCAGTGTTTGCAGTGGGGCAACTGGATCAGTGCAGTTGGGCAGTGTAAATGCGGGGATAGCCAACAGAAAATTCAGTCCCTAACTACTAAATAGGAGTTCAAGGGTTTTGAATTTTTCATATTTCCACTGACCTGCGGATGTTTGTATGCTGCATATTTCCCTCTTAGAGTAATGTCACAGAAATCCCTCTCTACCTCTGCAGACATGTTTGACTTTGAATTTGACATTGAAGCTCACACAGAAGTGTGAACATTAACTTCAGTAAGAGCTCAGGTCAGCATGGATTGACAGTGTGATTAAACTATAAAAATTTGTAGGTGCCTAGCTGTACATCTAATTTGAGAGTTAACTTCTCACCAATGCATTGTAAAAATGACACAAACAACAGTCCAGTGCTCTGCTAGTTATACGTAGGAGAAGAGTAGATAGCCATTTAAAAACCAAACTGAAGACTTAGATTTCAGTGAGCAATGAAGTGTGATGTTGAATCTTGCATTCTTACAAAAGAATAGTAGATTCACAATTTCTGTTTGTTTTCAGCCTATTTCGTAAAGGTAAAGGGTGTCTAGATCCATTTAGTTTTAAGTTCATACTTTGAGGTTAAGGTTCAGGAACGGCTGTTGTTCTTACATGCAACTTATGCTAGGTCTGTTTAAAAAATGATGCACAGTGCAGATGTGTTTTTCAGATATTAGCAATTTAGCTGCTAATAGCTGCAGTCTTGGAGCAGGGCCTACTTACATTCCATCTAATGTCAGTGAGTGAATTAAGGCTTTGGTGATACTTCCTTTTTTAATATTGGGCCAGGAAATACCATTTCCTCTGTGCTTTGCTAAGAAGTCTCATGTTGTACTTTTTTCTATCAATGTGAAAATATTTATACAGTGTAATTTTTAGGAAAGTGGCTTTTAATAAGAACTTTGGGGTTAATTAACTTTCTTGCATTTCTGATAACTTTTTTAGTGAAATGGATGCTTAGATAACAAGAGCTAAGGTGTATGCTGTTACACTTAAAGCAAAGTTGTTAGTAGGAGATACGACGTCTTTTTGAGAACTTCGAAGCAGTAAAGTAGCCTACAATCAGATTGACTGCCGGGTCACAGAAGCAGCAAAATCTGCCCAGGGGAAAAGTGCGGATTTATACCACTTGCTAGTAGATTTTCCTGAGAGAAATGTGCGGGTTTTTTGACATATAGTCATACAATTTTTGTATGAAATGTGTTTGTAAAAATTCATACAGTAGTGTTTGTTACTCTTTGAAACACAGTTGCTTGTTCCTTTTCCTTCCTCTCTCCCTAATTGTGAAATGCTTAAACACTTCTCAGGTATTATGATTAGATCCTTATACAAATAGGCTTGCTGGCTGGAACCCAGCCAGGAATGTCAGGCTTCTGATGCCTGACATTGCCCTACTTTGAGTAAGATTTTTTTGTTTTGTCTGCTAAATTATTATGTTATGGTAAATAAGTTATTTTCAGTATTGCTTGTGAAATTAGTAGCTGCACTCATAATGTACTATTCAAAATGACTGGAGCCTCTGGCTCAAAGAGCTCTCATTAACCTGCTGTCAACTGCTTGTCTTCTGCTCTGCAGAGTCTGCAGCTCAAAAAGAAGTAATTTTATAGTTTAAAAATTTGCAGTAGTGTGTTCAGCTATTGCAGAGGTGTGTAAATTCAGGTGCAGGCCAAGAATCATCTCCTGTATTTTTATTAACATCTGGCCTTTGTACTCTTCACAGGAGACAAAGAGTAGGAGAACAAAGATCACTATTTGATACTCAGAGCTCCATTGTAGCACTGGTTAGGAGTGTTCCACCACAACAGCAGCTCACACTTTTTGATGTAGCTACTGCACTTTACATTAAATTAACGTTAACTTATATGTTCTGACAAAATCTACATTTATTTCAAAAGATAAAAAATGTGCAGTTTTTACCAGATTCGCAGCTTTACAGATTGCACTTTGGACTAAGACTCCATGGAGTTCACGGTAACATTAGTACCCAAAGCAGTGTGTGATTGGCATACAGAGGGGTTTGTGCACTACCCTGATTGTACAAATGAATAGACATGCGCACAAGTATGTATTATGTTGGAGTATAAAGTGACGTAGATGCACCCTCAGGTTTTAAAGCCCCAGATTGCTTTCTTTCCTTGCTGGGTTCCTAGTCCTTCGGTTTCATCAGTATTTTAGTTTAATTAATGGGTTGCAGTAGTATGTTTAGCATAATGTAGATTCTGTACATTGGAGTGTGATATCCGTTGTTCCTTGAATGTTAAAACTTTACGTTGTTTAAGGAAGGACGTTTAGCTCTCAGTCATGGCAAACACTTGCCCAATTCACAGTCACAAAGAACGTAATACATAGTATGTAAGGAGTGGTGTTGGGGTTTTTTTTTTCCATCTCCGTTGAGGTCTATGTACTCAATGTCTGTGGAAAGCATGTAATACTTTGTAACATTAAATTGCACTTGAAATAAATACGGTTTGCCTTTTCATGCATCATATTTATGGAGAAGAGTGTAGCTGCGAGTGTAATGCCTTGATGTATAGTGAGAATAACTGCTCCACGCAGGTGACTGCAGTTCTGACTCTTTAGAGAAGGAGAGAGACTGCATTAGACAGAAGAACATTAGTTAATGGGATAGAGATTACTTTGCTGAGCAAAATGATTTTTTGCAAATAGAGCAAATACTTGGAAAACTGCAAGCCCATTCATCAAGAGGGGCAAGTAGCAAATAACGGCTAAAAGTGAGTGGCCTGTATTTCTTCTTTGGGACATTTGTGGATTCTCATAAGCCAATGTGATCAGGCTTGAAATAACTGTTGTGTGAACGTGTAGCTATAATTCAGTAATGTTACTAACTTGGAGTTATTATCTGTGGTTGGCAAGATGTCAAAACCAGCTGGTCAATTGGCTCAGGTATTGTCCTGTCACTATCTGGAGATTATTGATATGGTTTCCCATGCAAGCATGCCACTGCATTTCTCTGATAATTTAAGAGCAGCTGGCTTATTTTGACAAAATCTGACAGAGGCAAGAGCCTTAGAGATAATTTCCTACGAGCTGGTGAGGTAGAGAAGCCAGGCCTCTGATACAAGCAATCTCAAGAACTGTGTTGTTAAAGTAGCAGAGAACTTACACAGGAAGGAAGCCAATGCTCAACCAGTGCTGAAGTTCTGGATGAGCTTTGATGGTGGCTTGTACCAGCTCCAGACACAGGAGCCAATTACACATGGAAGGAGTTTCACGGGCTTCTGTTTCAGAAACGGCAGAATTACTTCGGTGTAGCACAGACAAACCTACCTTTCTGTCCAAACTTATGAGGCAGCAACTTGCCCAAGAGTGGCAGTTGGAAATCTCGTGATCACCATATACCTGGCTGTCAGTTAAACGATGCAGACTGAGAAGGACTGAAGTTTGAAGGAAATCTGTGCACACAGACTCAGGAGCCATGGAAAACTAAACAACCACCGTGTAATGGGGAGGTGACTGGGAGTTTGTCAAGAGCAAGATGTGTCTACCTAATTAGTTTTTTCTACAATAGCATATTTGCTGTCCCTATGGCTACAAAAGAAACAGTATACTGTTAGATTTTGACACTGATAAGTTTTCTAACACTGTCTGAGAGCGTATTGTCATGAAAGTGCTAAAAAACCTGGCTTTGATAAAAATTCTGTGGATTAGTGTGAAATTGTTTGAATAGCTGCCTCTGAGCTGTGATAAGTGGTCCATTATAAAACCAGAAGAAGTTGTCAAGTGGAATTCAGCAGGGATCTCTATTAGTTCACCTTCTGTTTAATTGCTCAGGAGTGCACACGTGGAACGTATTGATAAACTAGTGTTTGGGAAGGTTCATGAATACCTGGAAAAGCAGGTCTAAAGATCCAAAGGTAGCTTTCTGAACTGCGGAAGGTAGAACAAAATGGAGTCATAAAGGTATTCACAGAATCACAGAATGTTAGGGGTTGGAAGGCACCTCAAAAGATAATCTAGTCCAACCCCTCTGCCAGAGCAAGGTCACCTACAGCAGATCGCACAGGGAGACATCCAGGCAGGTTTGAAATATTTCCAGAGAAGGGGACTCCACAACCGCCCTGGGCAGCCTGTTCCAGTGCTCTGTCACACTCACTGCGAAAAAGTTTTTCCTAATGTTTTTGTGGAACGTACTGTGCTCCAGGTTGCATCCATTGCCCTTTGTCCTATCATTGGACATCACTGAGAAGAGCCTGGCTCCGTCCTCCTGACACTCACCCTTGACATATTTATAAACATTAATGAGGTCACGTCTCAGTCTCCTCCAGGCTAAAGAGACCCAGCTCCTTCAGCCTTTCCTCATAAGGGAGATGTTCCACTCCCTGCATCCTCTTTGTGGCTCTGTGCTGGACTCTCTCAAGCAGTTCCCTGCCCTTCTTGAGCTGAGGGGCTCAGAACTGGACACAATATTCCAGATGCGGCCTCACCAGGGCAGAGTAGAGGGGCAGGAGGACCTCTCTTGACCTACTTGCTACTCCCCTTCTGATACACCCCAGGATGCCATTGGCCTTCCTGGCCACGAGGGCACAGTGCTGGCTCATGGTCATCCTGCTGTCCACTAGAACCCCCAGGTCCCTTTCCCCTGTGCTGCTCTCCAGCAGGTCAGTCCCCAACCTATACTGGCACATGGAGTTATTCTTTCCCAAGTGCAAAACTCTACACTTGCCCTTTTTTCATCATAGTCATTCCAATCCTTTTCTGACAAGTTGATGTCATGGAAAGGTGTGCCAGATTCTGCACCTTCAGCGGCAATGAGATTTCTCCCTGCCCAGCCCTCCAGCCTGTCCAGGTCTCTCTAAATGGCAGCACAGGCTTCTGGTGTGTCAACCACTCCTCCCAGTTTCGTGTCATCAGGAAACTTGCTGACAACACTATCTAATCTCTCGTCCAGGTCATTGATGAATATATTGAAAAGCACTGGCCCAAGCACTGACCCTTGAGGGACCCCACTAGACACAGGCATCCAACTAGACTCTGCCCCATTGACCACAACTCTCTGACTTCTTCCCTTCAACCAATTAGCAACCCACCTCACTACTTGGTCATCCAGACCACGCTTCCTCAGTTTATCTATCAGGATGCTGTGGGAGACGGTGTCCAATGTCTTGCTGATACCCAGATAGACCACATCCACTGCATGGCCACCATTTATCCACCTGGTTATGTCTTCATAAAAGGCTATCAGGTTGGTCAAACATGACTTCCCCTTGGCAAAGCCATGCTGACTGCTCCTAATAACCTTCTTATCCTTGATACACCTAGAGACAACGCCCAGGATAAGATGTTCCATCACCTTTCCAGGGATGGAGTGACATTTGCTTTCCTCCAGTCTTCAGGCACCTCACCTGTTCCCCACAACTTAACAAAGATGATGGAGAGGGGCCTAGCAATGACTCCCGCCAGCTCCCTCAGCACCCGTGGGTGCATCCCATCAGGGCCCATGGATTTATGGATGTTCAGTTGTTCAAACTGATCCTTAACCCAGTTTTCCTCAACCAGGGCAAACTCCTCCTTTATCTTGACTTCCTCTGGGGCCTCAGGGGACTGAGGCTCCTGAGGACAGTCTCCAGCAGTGTAGACAGAGGCAAAGAAGGCATTCAGCAACTCTGCCTTCTTTCTGTCCTCTGTCTCCAGGGCACCCACCTCATTCACCAGAGGGCCTACATTGCCTCTAGTGTTAGTTTTGTCAGCAGTGTATTTGAAGAAGCTCTTTCTGTTGTCTTTGACCTCCCTTGAAAGTTTTAATTCCAAGGAGGCCTTAGCTTTTCTGATTGCCTCCCTACATTCCCTGACAGCAGTCCTATTATTAGCAGGAAACATGGGGAGTTCAAGAAATCTAAAGAGTCTGGAAGTTCTTTTTGAATGACATACAGGGAATGAATAAAATGTAAAAGGTTTTGGTCGAGAAAGAACAGTGCAGTACAGTCAGGATAAGGAAAATTGTGTGAAGGAAAATTATGTGTTAAAAGACACATAATCAGTGATTGTGTAAGTACAAAAAGCAAAACCAAGTGGATTCAAAAAATAGACAATTAATGTAAAAAGATAAAGGTTGTTCTAAAACACTAGATACACTCAATATTTATATCATTTGCTGCAGGACTTCACTATATTTGAAATTTGTACCCACATTGTCAGGTGCTCCTCCTCCACACAAAGGGATCTACGAGCCCTTGCAAATGCTAGTTTACAGTGACAAATGAGTGACATGCCCTGGAAGAAGCTGTTTTCTGGGATGAAAAAAGGACTGCGTATTTAAACCATGAACAAGAGGACAAAATCTGTGTAAGGCTGGATATTGTTTTTGCACAGTATGATGCAATATGTTTTTAACATTAATGACTACTTGAAGAAATTGCTTAAAAGCCAGGATGCAAAATAAGTGCTCTGCTAAACATCTGTGGGGAAAAAAAAGGGCTGTGGAGGAGGCGACTGTCGCTTCAGGGAAGACATTCCACTAACGAGGAAATTGCTAGGTTGCCCATGAGAGGAAGTGGAAAACAGGTTGTGCCTTATTGGTAAGTAGGAGTGAAAAAGTCATGAGCAGACAGCTGCTTAGGGAGAGACTGTGAAGGGAAAAACCTCAAAGGAAAAGCAGGAATTGTAAGAGGAATGCAGGGAAGGGAAGATGACCTGCTTTTGTTGTAGAAACCCATCAAGCACTCCAATGTTATTCACCACAAGAACATTTTGTAGTGATGCACTCCTTGTACTTCTGTTTGCAGGGATGCAGTCTGCTTCCGACAGTGCACAGACCAATGATCGCAGTGTCCCAGGATAATTCTGTGTTTCAATATTGTACCATAACAGGTGCACAGAGTATCTTTACTGAGGTGTGATGTATTCTGTCTTACTGCCCTGTCCTGGTCTGAGCTAAACAGAACCAATTCTCCTCAGTGATTTTCAACTCAGTCTCTTTTAGGAGACTGCGCTTTCTAAGGTTTACAACGTTTTTTTGCCGACAGTGTCTGCTAGTAGCAGTGATAACACCTGATGTTTACATTTACTGGCAGGGATTGGGGATGCAGGAAGGCTCTTCCTTATACTTATTCCTATAGTGATCAAGGCCACTGCTGGCTCTTGTGTGTCACGCTGGGGAAATAAAAGAGATCACAAGGAAGCAAAAGGTTTGCACCTCTGGGGAGCAGCAAACAGGTCAAAACCAGCAAAGGGTTTCATTCCGTATACATCATAGAGGATCATAGGGGTTAAGCCCTCTTGCTCTAATGGCTGGCATTGGAGGAAGACTCCATCTGATCTGCATTCGATGATCCTGAGTTTCTGAATCCAGCTCTCTTTATCCAGCTCCCCACCGCCCCTGAGCCTGGGACTTCCCTGGTGCCACCTGCTCTGCAGCATCAGTGGGGATCACTGTCAGGGGGATGAGTCAGGTTTGCTGTCAGTTTTGTATATATTTATACATATACCAATACTTTTGTTATTTCCTTATTAGTACTGTTATTGTTTTATTAAAGCTGTTTTAGTTTTCTTTTCCAATATATAAGTCTATCTGCTGTCAAAAAACCCAACCCCACCAAAGCAAAAGTGAACTAAAGCAAACAACGTGTCAAGGGACTCAATAAATAGTGATGTCTGTTACATCTTCCTGTAAAAACAGTTAGGTGCAATTATGACTTATACTAATCCACTTTTGTAATCTGACAAAGCCCTGATCCAAAAAAACGGAGGACATAATGACAACTATCTTTGAAGTGACATTATGGAATTCAGAATAAATCAAGTAATGATTTAAAGACTAGATTAATTCAAAACTTGGACTGAAGTAATCTGTTCCAGAACCTGCCCTTGACAGTTTTATAAAATGAGATGTTTTATCTTGGCTTCTGTAAATACTTGGTGGTTATTAGGGCCACTGGAAGAATGAAATGTTAAACTCATGAGCAGGATCATGCGTGTTTGAGATCTTAGCCAGAATGGTGGGCACTCACCTCTGACATAAGAGTTCAGCAAAGTGAATTGCAAACAGACAGGATGGAGCCAACTAGAAAGGTGGAAAATAGTGAACAGTATTGAAAAAATACAGATACTGGATACCTTCTCCCTCTAAAATACAGCTATCTTCATTAAGCAGATAATATATTGTAAAGGAGGAATAGTCTGAAGTGTTTCCAAAGTGAGGTGTATTGTAATAGAGCAGCTGATGAGATTAAGAATAATAAATTTCCTTACATGTACTGTTTGATACCAATGAAAAGATTACATAACACATAGTAACACATCTAAGATTTGTGTAAAGGATTCAGGTAACGAAGACTGACAGAAGTCTCTTCCAGTACATGATTTCAAACAAATAAAAGTTGACATTCTGCAAGTATCATAAATTTGCAGAAATATTGCCAGCTACCTTTCTGCACCAATAAGCATCTGTCTTCATGACAAAATCCTTATGCTAAACAATAGTGTGCTGTTAGAGAACAGCTTGCTACTAAAAAAGAGAGCAATATGAATTTAATATCTTGTTGCATGTCATGGTTGCGATGGTGAATAATGGCAATTATGTTCAAAATACTATGTTCTGTATTGCTACCTTCTAGGTAATGCCAAAGAAAGGAAGGATTTAGATCAGTGGGCACCTGTGGAAGGGATTAGAGAGTGTTGTCAGCAAGTTTCCTGATGACATGAAAATGGGAGGAGTGGCTGACACGAAACTGGGAGGAGTGGCTGACACACCAGAAGGCTGTGCTGCCATTCAGAGAGACCTGGACAGGCTGGAGGGCTGGGCAGGGAGAAATCTCATGCAGTTCAAAAAGGGCAAGTGTAGAGTTTTGCACTTGGGAAAGAATAACTCCATGTGCCAGTATAGGTTGGGGACTGACCTGCTGGAGAGCAGTGCAGGAGAAAGGGACCTGGGGGTTCTAGCGGACAGCAGGATGACCATGAGTCAGCAATGTGCCCTCGTGGCCAAGAAGGCCAATGGCATCCTGGGGTGTATCAGAAGGGGAGTAGCAAGTAGGTCAAAAGAGGTCCTCTTACCCCTCTACTCTGCTCTGGTGAGGCCGCATCTGGAATATTGTGTCCAGTTCTGGGCCCCTCAGCTCAAGAAGGACAGGGAGCTGCTGGAGAGAGTCCAGCGTAGAGCCACAAAGAGGATGCAGGGAGTGGAACATCTCCCGTCTGAGGAAAGGCTGGAGGAGCTGGGTCTCTTTAGCTTGGAGAGGAGGAGGCTGAGGGGTGACCTCATTAATGTTTGTAAATATGTCAAGGAGGAGTGTCAGAAGGATGGAACCAGGCTCTTTTCAAGCAGCATCCATTGACAGGACAAAGGGCAATGGGTGCAAGCTGGAACACACGAGGTTCCGTAAAAATATTAGGAAAAACTTTTTCGCAGTGAATGTGACAGAGCACTGGAACAGGCTGCCCAGGGCGGTTGTGGAGTCTCCTTCTCTGGAGACATTCAAAAGCTGCCCGGACGCGTTCCTGGGTGATCAACTGTAGGTGGTCCTGCTCTGGCAGGGGGGTTGGACTAGATGATCCTTGAGGTCCCTTCCAACCTCTAACACTGTGACTGTGTGACTCACCTAATCCCACCCTTCTGCTCGATGCAGGACTAGATGCAAAGCTCAGTCAACTTGCCGGATTTTGCAAAGCTGAAAGGGTGGAGATTGCACAGTCTCTGTCTGAAGCTGCTCTGTTCCCATGCTTCCTTACTGCAAGTCTTCCCTATTCATTTTGCTCTCTCTTCTCAATACATTCCTCCCAGGTAGTGGAAGGCTGCTTTAGTTTCCCAACTTCGTCATGCTCTCACTGGGCTGAGCAAGCACTTCTCCTCTAGGTTTTTCCTCATACATCACATGCTCCAGCTACAGCTATTTGAGTCATCCTTACCTAGGCTCATTCAGACTTATGTCTATCTGTTTCATGATAGGGAGCTAAAATTGCACACTTTTACTGTTGAACTTGAAAATTTGCTGGTTTCAAAAAACAATGAAGCATCAATAAAGAAAAGTTGACTTTGCAAAGAGAATGGAGTAAAAGGCAGGAAAAGCTGGGAGAAGACTGGTGATGAAGCATAGAGGGAAAAAAGAAAGTGAGTGAGAATGAGAGGTAGACAGCAGTGCTTCTGTCTGATAAATAGACAACTCTACCCAAAATGTAAATATGAACTCTTTCTCCTGTGGATGTATAATCAACAAGTACACAGATGTCAAAAAGTGAAGTTTTGCCCTTTTCTCTGTCACAGCTGCCCATCCTCTGCGTTCACTCTGCTTTTCCATGCCCGATGGAAGGGGTCAGCTAATGACTGCAAAAGAGGCCCACTCCTTTCCTGCAGACCATTGGTGACCATCCCAGCAGATGCCTCTTCTAAGATGGGAAGTGTCCATTAGTCTTCTCTAAGTGTGATGACGCTGGTGATCTACATTGGAGCCAGAGTTTGCATGTGTGTTCTGTGGAGCTGGAGTTGTTCCTACATTATACATGGGGCAAATCGTAACAAGCAATGCCAGCAGAGTATTCTGTATCAGCTTGCAAGAAGAACAGAGGCCCTTCCTGTAGACGTGAAGTCAGTCAGCTTTTGCAATTGAACTACCAACCTCTACATGCGTATGCTGGTGGTGCACGTCAGAACCTGCAGTCCTAACAGACATTTCGCCTTGAATCATTGAGGTGGAAAGGGAGAGGATATCAGTTTCCCACAATAAATTTTTCCATACAGGAGCCATCTTACTTGATGCATTAATGAGCTGTGTTATATGGATACCATTTTTCGGTATAAGCAGTTCTGGTTTCTGAACTGAAAGCTGAATAGCACTAGGACTCTGCTAATGCACTGCTGATGTTCCTAGGCCTGCTCACCAGAACGCAGACCTTCATCTCTAACCTCTGCCTTCTAGGATCCTCTGTATTACCCTGGCCTCTACATTTTTTTTCCTTTTTGCTGAGTATGGCCGACAAATTTTCCCTCAGGCACACCTGTTCATTTGCCCAAAAGTGTGAAAATTTTACAGAGTACAAACTTTATACGTACTAAAGCCTGCAACTTTTTCCCACAGCCACTGCATAGATGCTAAGCCACAGGTAGCTGAAAGCTTTTTGTGTTTCACTAAATCAAGAGCTGTCAGCAGTTCCTTCAAAGTTCCCTTTTAATCTGCTGCTGACAAAAGTGACAAAGTCTTACCGCCAAGCCTGAAGACACGACGTTGCTCCTTGCTGCCTGTGGCAAACAGGCATCAGTGCCACCAGGTCTGTGCTTTAGTGCATTCCTTGCCAAAAAAATAAAGACAGATTGAGTAAATGCCTGGGGTAGTTAACACCTTTCCTAGAAGGTAGCAGCACAGTTCATATGGGCAATGCCACATGTTTGCAAGCTTACCTGAGCCCTGCTTGGAAGTAGCTACAGAAGGTGCATGTTTTCCTTTGATTCCTTGCACAAAAACTTACTTACCCTTAAATCTCAATTAATATAGCAGACAAAATGATTCTTAGGACAACTATCTTCTGATTGAACGAAGTCCTTACACAAATAAACAGGTTCAGCTCCTCTGTGTATCTACACTCCGCTAAAATACTGAATGATTTAGCAGGCTTACTGACAGCATTACCTTGACATGACATTTCACTGGGTTGTCTCTCCTCAGCCTTCTCAGTGAAGGCTACAGTAAAAGCAGCCACACGGAGAAAAACACCCCACAGCCTGTGCTCATGCCAGACTCACGATTCGTGGGCAGCACTTCAGCTGCTGGGGAAGTACCCCGTGCTGGTAGTGCTGCAGTGGACTGCTCCACATTGAGGTGGAGTATAATCAGTTTTTCCTTCTCCAAGCAAAAGTGAAACCCAGGAAAGTGTTAAAGTTACTTGACACCTGCCTGGAGTGACTACTGCAGCCTTTTTTTGATGTGGTGACAGAGGCCAGATGCAACCTGGAAGTACACATTCAGTGTAGGCATCAGTCAAACTACTATTTTGGCAATAGGAGAAGATGCAGGGCTCAAGAACCAGAGACAGTTTTTTATCTGTGACCCTATGTGACGGGTGGTTTTCCTGGCTGATGCAGATTTTTAAGGGCAGATGAAACCCTTGTTGAGCAGGTCAGCATTTCTGAAGCAGAAGCAGAGGTCCCGACCAGTGCTGTTACACAGTCGTGGATCTACAAGAGCTGGATGACAAAAATGCACATTCCTAGAGAGCAATTTGGATCTTGTTTTGATCTTGCAGGGACATGCAAGTGAGGGACATGCAGCACTGAGAATCAGCTTGCTCCTGCTATCCAAAATTTGCTAGCCACCTTCCCAGCTGAACTGAATGACTGGAAACCTGTAGCCATGATACTGAGCAAGCCGAGACATCCCAAAGAGATTTGCTGAGAAGTTTCATGAGCAGGACAGACAATGTATTTTCCAAAACTACTAGCAGATTTTCTGAGGAGGTGGCCCAGACTATAGATAAGTGCATAGTAGATATTATGTAGATATCCCTATCTACATAATATGAAAATACAAGGAGGAGAAATTTGCCGTTGTGCAGACTGCAATCAATGATTCAAGACATCTAAGTGGAACATGTATGACAGTTTTATGACTCCAATGCAGCTGGAGATTTGATGTAGTTAAATATGGGGCTGTTCAGCCTGAAGAAGAGGAGCCTGAGGGCTAATTGCTCTCTACAACTCCCTGAAAGGCAGCTGTAGCAAGACAGGTGTTGGCTTCTTCTCCCTAGTGAATAACGACAGGACAAGAGGGAACGGGTTCAAGTTGCACCAGGGGAAGTTTAGATTGGATATTAGGAGAGACTTCTTCACCAAAAGGGTGGTGAACCATTGGAATGGGTTGCCAAGGGAGGTGATGGAGTCACCATCCCTGGATGTGTTTAAAAAACGGCTGGATGTGGCACTTCAGGAGATGGTTTAGTGTTACAGTGGTGTAGGGTTGTACATGGGACTTGATGATCTTAAGGTCTTTTCCAGCCTTTATGATTCTATGATTCTATGTCTGTGACTGTCTAATGTGTATAACGATCCTGAGATATCAATCTGCGATGTTCTCATGCCAGAGAATCACAAGATTATGGACAACCCAATAAGTTGCTGGTAAGATGATTTCAGCTCATAGTTGAACAGGGTAAATATAGTACAGGAAATTACATGTGAATGTGACTTTCATACACTCAGATCAGAATAAATAAATAAGTGACTCCTGGTAAAGGAAAAGGTGGCTTATAGTGAGTATGACCTGAAGGGCTTACAAAAAGGAATTGCAGAGTGAGAAGCACTCAACTTATATCCCCTAGTTTATCATATTAGCCGCAGACTAGCTGGCACTCACTCTTACTCTTACCTGCACATGAAGTGCTGCCACACTTCCTTGGTGCTATGTAGGTAGCTGTAGCCAAGGGCTGGGAGAACACAACTATTTCAACTTTAGCTAGGTTTTGTTCTGAAATGAACACTATCCCACGCTGCTCCTTACCTGAATGCCTTCCTTAGGGAAGAAAGCAGCTGGTGTTCCTGTGTTTTCACATTTGTTATGACTTAAGAGAAACCCGAACTAGAAAAATCCTGTGTAATGATTGTTTTATGAGATTTGGTTTTGGTTGATGTTCTGTTAAGTCCTGAAAACAGGATTCTGTGAGAATTAAAGAAGCATGAGGTACTGTAAAGCTTCTGTGACATATGAGATTGTGTGCTGTGGTGCAGCTTACACAGATATGGCCGAGGATGGGCTGAGACAAGAGACACAGTACTTTCAGGATCCCTGGCCAGCCAGAAATCAAAATTGTCTCCTTTACTTTGAAGATACAGGCTCAAGCACCCTGTTGAAAGTGCCTGTGAAGAGATTCCCTCTCCAGAACTGCAGGAAGGATCTAAAGTAGGAAGAGCAGGAGCCTTCTTCATGCCACCAGATGGGACTCCCTTCTTTCATGGTTTGAATAAACGACCTACAGCACCCATACCCAAGCAGTGCATTAGCAAATTTTATTGCATTGACTACAAAAGTCCTACAGCTCCCCCCACTGCAGTTGTGAAATAAAGCACCCAGTGCAGGTAGGAAGGTAGGCCAAAATTTTCATCATCATTTATTTTTAGCCATATGCAACCCACTTTGCTGGGTTATCACTCAACAATAGCTGAAAGAAACTCATGGTTTCAATAAAGATGTGAGCCTGAGCCTATTTTTTGAATGTTTCCTTTTCTGATTGACTCACTGTGTGCAAATGAGATTTTAAAATAAACCTAGGCAAGGTATGCTTAATTATTCCGTTGTTGAAAATATGCAGAAACATAATTAGCAATATTCCAAATATTCCAGATAAGGTGGCATTACTATACAAGTTCTGATTTTGCGACATCCTATTAAAAACTAGTGGGTATAATCTCCAAGACAGCTAGGCTAATTCTAAAGACTATTTCTTTTGCATTGGAGGTAGCAATATTCAGGCCTAAAATCTACTGCTAGCAAGCAACTCTGAATATCAGATATCTAAGTATTATGTATTTGGAGAACTGAGTATCCGTGTTCCTACGTAGCTTTGAGCACTGAGCCTTTTGAAAATTAGTCGATAAAAATTCCTGAAGAATGAGAATAGCGGTGAAGAGATCAGAGTAAAACTAAACATGCAGACTAAGAAGCAGATTTCTTTTATGCATATGTACATATTTGACATTATGAAATTTTGATTTCTTTCATTTTATATACTAAATTCATTGATTAAATTACATTGCAAGCTAGAAATTTATCCTTAAAAATATCAGGGCAGTTGAATAATACATTAAAGACAGAAGGAGAACATAATCCAATGAAAGATGAAAATGCGTGACTAAGAAAGGTTTTCCCTTCATAATTTTAACAGGGAGTTGTTGTGTTTTCATTATATGTTTGTTTCTTTGTTTAAGACAAACTAACAGAAGTCTCATTCCTAAACTAAAAAAAAAGTTTAAACCTTTGCAAATTGTAACATGCAATGAATACAGCTGTTCATTTGAATGGAGATGTTCATTTCAATGCAGCATTTAGGAGATTACAGTGGCAAAGGAGTGGTGCAGGAAGTTTGTTTCCTTCCCTAAAGTAGGTTTAAGATTACAAATGAGTCTCAAAAAAGATTGTGAGTATCTTGAAGAGGTAATGAGTATCTTAAAACTGCCTTTTTCTCCTAACTGTCCAAAGTCCAGTTGATCCTGCAGTGTACAAAATACCAATACTTGGTATGTGTGAGAAACACATAAAATGATTGGCAAAAGCCTTTCAACAGGACCACTGGATACAAATTACTTTTCCCCGAACTATCGTGGAAACCACAATAGTAACATCAACAGTGTGTTCTCTAAAAGAACTATAAAAACAACATTAAACAAATTTAGTTACATAAGCAAGAACATAAAGCTCAAACTGTAGAGCGGAGTTTAATTCTCATCCATGCACAAAAGAAAACAGTTGCCAACAGTATACAGATTGCCAGGGAACCTTGGAAAAGTTCTGTCAGAACATCTAAGACAGTCAGTGGGTAATATCCTGCATCTACGAAGCGAAGAAAATTGGAAGGAAATGTGTCATTGATCCCTAAAGGGGAACCTCCCAGGAAAAGCACCGACCATTTGTGTGTTTGAGTGGAGTCAGAGGGGTGTATATATATATATAGATTCTCTGTATTTCAAAGCAGAATGAATCTCCACAGAGACAGAAACGATGAGGCTTTATCTTACAAAAGTCAACATGACCAGAAACAGGATTTTCTTATGTTACAAGATAAACAAAGCATCATGCTGCTATCAGTCTTAAATGTCCAGTGTCTCAGAAAGAAAGACTTTCAGCTGAAAGTCCTTATTTGTGATTTTATAACATTAACTGACATGAGAAATCTATTAACTCAGCCTTTGTTAGAAATTTATAAATTATTTATTGTAACTAGAATAATTATTTTTGTATCATATGCCTTTCAAGTACTTGCTTTATTTAGGGTAACTAGTAGTTGTTAATTTGCTGTAGAATGAATAAATGAATTTTGTATTTAAAATAAATGCCTTGTATTTGCTTATGTGGTGTAAGGTGACCATAATTCAGGATAAGCACACAATACAATACACTCAATACGCTTCAATATTGCCAAACAGACAACCCTGGTTGTACCTGCAGCTCCTCAGAGCAAACCAGCAATTACAGAAGGAAAACCTGTCCTTGACTCCTCTAAGTTATTTCCCTCTAAAAGCAGTTGTTTCCACTGCAGCTTACTTGAGACAGTTGGAATTTAAAAAGGAGCTCTGTGTCCTGTTTCTGACACAAGTGCCCTTGCAGTTCAGGAACAAGTAGAAGAAAGAGAGCAGGCTTTAGCTCATCCTTCCTATGTTACCAGTTTCCTTCCTTCCGCAAAATCACTGAAGCAAATTTACACCCAGACCATTGTCATCTATAATTCCAAATGACAAGAAAAAATTCATGAAGGTTCACTCAAATTTGGACATGCAACACTGACTGTAGGTGGAGTTCTTCTTTTCTGTAGAATCCCAGAATAATTTGGGTTGGAAGGGACCTTTGAAGGCCATCTAGCCTAATGCCCCTTTGCAAGGAGCCAATGACATACTGTGCCAATGACACCACAGCATCATACTTCACACTTAGGTTTTGCTGGATGCCTCTACAGCATTTTCTAATAGAGCTAACCATTTAGATTAGAAAACATTTTTTACAGTTTTTATTAACCACAACTTATTTCTTGCCTATTTACGGCTAGAGAAGTGTATTACCTATTAATACCTTTACTTCTTTCTGGGAAGCTTAGATATGGCATTTGTAATACAATTGATTTTCTGTGTATCTTGCTGGTCACTACAGTAATCAAAGCTCTAGTACAGGCAAGACAATGACAAATGTAATGTAGAGTGGAAGACAAATCAGGGAAAATCATTAAAGTCTTTTCGACTGGCAACTCTGATTGGCATTTTTGGCAGATTAAAATTTTATATCAAAGGCCCCATATGTTCCACTAAGGATCTTATGTATTGGACCCAAACAGCTTTTAAATGCTTGTAACCTTGGGCATTTCAGTCCATTTAGAACTTCAGCTCAATTCAGAAATGGAGGGAACAGAAATGCAATAAGAATCACCATTTTATGTTATAATTTAACTTGAATGGGTGGGTGATAGCATCTTGACAGTGAGAAAAATTACACAGAAAAAATCCGTAGACTGTCAAAACAGCTTTGAAATCACTGGCAGAAGTTTGCAGCTGAATGAGAGCTTAGGTGCTTGTCATGGGTTTGAGTCCGGTGGGATCTTTTTTAAAACCGGGGGTAGACTCGAGCAAAACCTCAAGAGCCTTACCCCACCTCAAGGTAGAGATGGACCGGCCTCTGGCCAGGGCCAGGCCAATCAGCATCTCTGTCACCAAGGTATTTAAGAGGTGACCCATTGTTCTTTCTCTCTCTTTTGGTTTCATCTTGTTTTGAGCTGTCCTGCCTTTAATGGTGGGGAGTTTTTCTGTTGGAAGAGGGGAAGGTGAGAGGAGAACAGAGGAAGGTCACCCTGAGAAGAGAGAGGGGGAGAAGAGTCCCAGAAGAGAAGGAGAGGGAGAGGGCTGCCGGAGCAGAACCTCTCCCTGGAGCCCTGTGGTGGCTGAGATGGCACGAAGGTGATTGCCTGCCAGCTGAGGGAATCAATGGCAGAGAGAACCTCTAGGATGCGTCGGTATGTGCAGAGCCCCACGCAAGACGGGAGAGAGACCAAGCATCAGCAGGGCACATGTTCGAAGCAATCCATGGCCCCGATGGGCTCATGATATTTCTACATTATGACTTGCAAGACTGAGGTAATTGTCTAAAATCAGCAATTACCTGTGCAGATCCATGCGAGGACCGACGACTCGACACCAATATGATGTTCCAATAATCGCTACTTTATTGCAAAAGTAGCTCACATTTATACTGTTCTCGCTTTCCTTAGCAGGCATCATGCATATTGTGATTGGCTACACGCTGCCCAGCACGAGATGTTCACGCACCACTCTGACTCCATTGTTTGGTGGCTGCCTAACAAGCATGCACATCCTGTGTTTCATACAACTGCCTCCTTAGAGTTGATATTTTGTAGTTTCAATGTCTTGCTGTATCAACGCTTTGTCCTTTGCATGACTTCTACTTACTGACTTGTTTAGTTCTTTACTAGCTTATCCAAATAGTAGGACGCAACAATTACCATTCCACAGGATGCGTTATATCATATTTCTGTCCCAACAACGATATAACGAATGTGAACTCAGTGAACTCAGTCTCCCCAGCTCTTTGGTTCATGAAGAGGTACTGCACAAATTGTACTCATCTGTGTGTATCTTCTTACTCTTTCATCTTTACTGACAGATTTACCTTCCTTTCAGTTCTCTTGATACAATCTCTGAAAGCAGGAGTCCAACAACTAAAACACAAAGTCACTCCTTTAGACTCACTTGTGCATCTACTACGTCTCTCACTGCAAAACCGATGGCAGTGCAGTGGACATGATTTACCTGGATTTCAGTAAGGAATTTCACACTGGCTCCCACAGCATCGTAGCTAAACTGAGGAAGTGTGGTCTGGATGATCGGGTGGTGAGGTGGATTATGAACTGGTGGAAGAAAAGAAGTCAGAGAGTTGTGGGTGATGGGACAGAGTCTAGCTGGAGGCCTGTATCTAGTGGAGTTCCTCAGGGATCGGTAGTGGGACCATTGCTGTTCAATATATTCATCAATGACCTGGATGAGGGAACAGAGAGAACTGTCAGTAAGTTTCCTCATGACACAAAACTGGGAGGAGTGGCTGACACACCAGAAGCCTGTGCTGCCATTCAAAGAGACCTGGACAGGCTGGAGAGTTGGGCGGGGAGAGAGTCTCGCACCTGGAAAAAACAACCACGTTGAGGACCAGTCAGGTTGGGGACTGACCTATTGGAGACCAGCATAGGGGAAAGGGACCTAGGGGTTCTGGTGGACAGCAGGATGAACGTGAGCCAGCAATGTGCCCTTGTGACCAAAAAAGCCAATGGCATCCTGGGGTGTATTAGAAGGGAGGTAGCTAGAGAGGTTCATCATCAGTCAAACAGCAGAGCTGTGCTCTCTGTGGCTTTGATGTAGGGGCTTTAGAGCACGTTGTCGTTGAGGTTTGCTGCCTGAACTTTTCCCCATTGTTCTTCAGACAAAGGCACTGCAGGTAAAGTGAACAGATTCGTCTTTAGAGCTACTCCAGGGACATTTATTTTTCCTCCTGCTGTGAATTCTATGATTCCCAGTACTGGCCTTGACCCAGATAATGTCCCACATTTAGGGGAACTCACAGCCTTTTTTCAGCCTCAATGTCTGCACATCATTCTGCCTTCTTTCAGAGTCACTTGAAAAGATTGGCAATTAAGGAAATGCACAATGTATTGCTTTGAGTAGGTGTCTCAGGGATGACAGATCATCGTTCCTCATGGTTTCTTACCCTTGCTGCTGCAAATAGAAAGGTGAAATGCACTCTAGGGCATGTGGTAAGCATAGCTGTTATTTAGCACATTTTCCACTGAAAAATGAAATATGCACTGGTGTCTAACACAGGTGTATAACTATCTTAGCTTAATAATGCACATGCAAAACACATGTGTGTTCCTGTAGATTTTCATCTGGTGTTAGCTACCACAGCCCAGTTACCAGGGCGTAAAGGCAGAAATACGTTAACAGGGCCTGCCAATTCAAAGGAATCAGTTTTCCCCTCCCATAGGTTTTTGTATCTTTCCCTGGCACAGGGAGAGTGGATGCCTTATGCCAAAGGAGAGTTGCCCTAATGCAAATGCTCACAACTTACAAAAATGAGCATCTCCGCAGGATCACTTTCAGTGTAACAAAACAACTGATGAACTATTTCATAGGGTGGAGGACAGAATCGGATGAGGAGCTGTAACTTCAGGAACTGTGCTACTACTCACAGGTTATAAAAATGTAGGTGAGCAAGGTAGATCAGGACAACATTTAGGTCTCCAGCAATCTAATGAAGATAATACATGAGTAGCCATGCATAAACAAAGAATGCCTGAAAAACACAGTATAAGCTATATTCCTGCAGTGTACGTGAAAGAAGGGAGACATCCTACTAACTACAGCATGTTCTATTTCTTTTGTATCCCTAGAGACAGAGGTAGGGAATGATGTAAATTAAAGGGATCCTGTTATATGAGAGCAAGGTTTACTCAAAGTGCAGGACACTAAATAAAGCACAGAAATATTTTCAATACTTTTTTGTGTGATTTTGGTGGAAACAAATATGCAATTCCACTATTTAAAGTATTCCAAACAGCTGAGATTCTTGGCAGTGGTTTTGTTTGCAATTTTGATATCACAAAGTGGATTATGTTTACCTTGTCCCATAACAAGCAACTCCGCATTAACATGCAACATGTACCTTTCAAGTGACAAACATGCCCAGATGGTGTCTCCCTATTGCACAGAAATTTCAGCTCAAATACCCTCACTTGATTTCTTCTGGTTCTGGTTAGACAGCCTTTTCTAGAGCCAGACAAAGATATCATCTCAGACTAATTCTGTCCACAGTAAACGAGAAGTCCAGGAAGAAGTGAAGTAAATTTGATTTTCTTCATTGGTAGTTCATTTAAATTAGCTGCATTTTAACTGAGATTGAAACAAAAGTACAACCTAGAGCAAGGGAAAAGTTTCATTAAACCTCCTTCTTTTGCTGTTTCTAGCTCTGTACAGACTGTCGTAATCCCCTTCCCAGCTTCTCAAAGACATCCAACCATTTTTCACTGTTCCTGAATCATCAGTGGTCCACAGAGAAAAATGATCCTGTGCTATGCTGTTAGATGCAACCAGTCTGTCTAAATCACTCCCTGCAACCTTCCGGCAGGTTGTGTGTTGAGTCTGTGTATTTCTGGATGCTGAGCAGATGTGTGCTTTCACCCAGAGTCATCCTGGAGGTGCATAGAGACATTCACTGTCACTTGCTCAAGAAATTATGAGATGTGCTCCTTTACCTGGCATGCAATTGGGTCACACAGTGAACAGGAGAGGTAAACCCTTGACAGAGCCTAAGTGAGAAGCCACTCCCTGCATGGCTGATGAAGAAAGGTAGCAATCCACCTAAGTCCAGCTGCTATCTGACTTACATGGGATTGGAATAGGAGCCTAGAGAAACAGAGCTTTGTTTAGCCACCTTCCCTGCATTAACATATGTAGTCGGTATTTACTGCATTCTATTATCTCTGTCACTGCCCTTATTCTGCAACATTCAGAGCTGAAATCAGCCCCGAGGATGATGCTTTTGCTACAAGAAAGGCCAGCAGAGAAAGTGTGGAGGAGAACAGCTGCTGTAATGCTAAGAGAAGTATATATTTGGAACAAGGGCACAACAAGGTGTGCCACCCTGCTTGCTGTACTTGCCTTTGCTTCGTTGCTCTTTCCTGCATTAGTGGTTTTAGTATTAACTCCTTGTTGTCTTCAGGGATGATTGCAAATGTCTGCAAACATACCTGCTGCTGGACACTTTGGTATCAGCGTAATTCCAAGAAAATGAGAGCTTCAGCAACCATGCTGGCACCTCCCGTGCACTGAAGACATGACCTGTTTGTGTTTTAATCCACCTACCTCCTTTGGCACTTCCCAAGACAAGAGGGTCTCTCAGGGATCACTGTGCCCACCTCTTCCTGAAGTAGTTTGTGGCAGACCTGGCAGATTTTGATTTTTTTTGCTGCTTCCCAGAGGTGTCTGCTCAGAAGATCTGCATGCTAGGATTTGCGATGTTAGCTGCTCTAGAAAAGCTGGAACAGGTCCCAAAGCAGCATTAGGTCCATAGATTGTTTCTGAAAGCCAGGAAAGGTAGAGCCCATGAGGGAAGGTGAAGCAGCAGATTCATGTCTGTAGTGTAACCTTTCTGTTGGTATCCAGACTTGAGCACAAACGCATTGTAAAATGACCAAGGATGTCCTGCTTATGCTAGTTGCTCTCTGCTCCTTCCATGATGTCTGGTGGTGTCTGCAGCTAACCCTCACCATCGTAATTTCAGCTGCCAAGATACCAGAGATAGTTTAAAGTAGTGCCAGTTGTGCCTTCAGATGGGGAAAATGGCCTCAGCTGGAGGACACCAGTGGCTGCCATGCACTCATAGGACCGTTGTGTTGCATCAGTCCCTTCAGCCGCTCTTTGCTGTAAGCAAAACCCACACTTCTCTCAGGGGTGTGATAGATTACAAAAGCAGAAGTGGCCTACTGAGACACTAATTAAGGTGAAAAAGAGTGGAAATCCCAGGTGTAAATAAACCAAAACTTTAAGCTGGGAACCTGAGTTATGCGAAGACTGTTTCATGCCAATTTATACAGTGCTGTAGATTTACTGCTAGGGGGACCCTTCCCACTGCCCAAGCCTTATGAGGAATAAAAAAGGCCTGAGCCCTTCACAGTCTGAGCATCGTCCGTCTTCCATTGCTGGGGCACCCATTGTAACAACATTTATTTTAGGATTCTGGGCAGTGCGGGGACAGTGAGGACAGTAGTGTGATGGGGCAGGTTTGGCTCCACCATGCTTGACCCTGAGCTTCTCAGGACAACACTATGACAGGTTTGAAACAGCTTTTTAGCAGGACAGGCAGTGGTGGTGAGGAGAGGTTTTCCAGGAAACTTCTTTTTTGGACAAAACTTGCTTATTGAAAATAGAGCTTAAGCAATTTCTGCTTTTCTGCTTTCAGTCAGTTTCTGGTACGAGCTTTGCTACAAATTATTGTTTTGATGGGAGGGTTAGAAATAATTTTTTTTTTTTTAAAAAAAAAAGTCTGTAAAACATAACAGAAGATAGCTTTACTGACACTTTTTACAGAGGCACAAATGCTGAGCAATACTGCAGATTATCTTGGGAAGACCCAAACTAATGTTTCTTGAAGCCTTGCTTGTTGCAATATCCGTAAGGTAAGCTCTTTATACCTAATTTTTGGCTAGCAGTATCTCATACCTACAAAGAATCAGGCTTCAATCCCTCAGTCAAGAAAATACATATACCAAATTAGGAAGAGTTGGTTATTGCCCCAGAAGGCAAATTCTGGCCAGTGGGATGTTACGGTATTAAGGCAGACAGGACATGATGACAAGAGTAGATCTAGATCTTCACAAGGGCTTAGAAAATTATGGAAGTAGCTCCCCTTTTCCTTCATCCTAATTAGCAATCAAGAATAAGAAATAAGTGGGAGCAGTGTTTTTTTCACTGTCAGCGAATTGAAACATCACACAAAACCATTCCTTCATTTTACAGTACAATTAAACTGGGCTACAGAGATGGGAAGGAAAGCAGTCTGCTACATAGATTGTGACTGGCAATTTTTTTCTTAGTTTTCCTCTTAGCCTTCCCCTCCCGCCTGGCTCTCTGGCATACAGCATCAAACTTAATGTCCAGTGAAGTGGTACATTTTCCCTAGCAAGTCACTACACACATACCCAAACACTCACCTCCTTCTCTGCCTCTGACTGCAAGCCAGGCCTCCTCTTCAGCTCTGACTTGGCCCCACAGCATGCGATCCTCTATTATAGAGAAATCCGCATGTGCAGTTTCACACATTTATGGCACAAGTTAAGGGGAAAGTTGCAATGGAGGCCTGGTATTTACTTGTTATTGCTCACAGACAAGTGAAAAGTTGTTGCAGGTAACAAAGCTTGCGGGACACCTCTTGTTCATTCAAAGATCCTTGTCTATACGTTGTTTAAACATCTAGATTGGTGCTCTTTAACTCAGGGGATGCTGGTAACTTTGTCTATGACCTTCATGTTTAGCATGTGAGAAGTGGTTTGGTTTGAGGCTGAAGCCTCAGAGGCAATACTGTAGACCCACAGACTAATCATTGGTACCTCATCACCCTGCCTAGAAAAACCCTTGCCCACAACAAATACATATTATCCAAACTGTAGTGAAGAAATTTGTATAAATCAGGGATGAATGGATGATTAAAACACCTCTTTAAGGCTACAATCTGTGGTCTATTCTCTCTGCATTCTTTGCAAGTATCTGGCACCAAATATTTATTTCTCTGAGAGATGTGTTGACAGGAAGGGAATTCCCTGTTTTAAAGTGAAGCTCTGAAGTCTTTCCAGAGGAGGAATTAAATACTCAGTTTGAACAAGATACATCACTTTTCTACCAATATAACTACTTGTAAATTAAAACGTAACAGAGAATGAACAGAGGTTTGGTTTTTTTTTTCAGGTGTTACAGATAAATAAGACAATGAAATATTTGCTTGTGGAAGGAGAGACACATGTCAAGGAAACGTGCCATAATTCCTCCTGGCATGATTGAAGAGGATGTTTAATATACTTTTCTCCTTCCTCTGCTCACACCATCAAAGCCTACTGTGGTAATGAAGGATTTTAAATCCTCTGTTTACTTTCAGAAGTGGTTGAGGTTGAGGCAGGGAGCAAATGTTACCAAGCAGTGGGGAAAGACAACATACACCGACAGAGCACAGCTGTGAACACCTATGGGTGTGTCTGTGTGTGTGTGCCTGTTGACTTGTCAGATAAAGCCTAACATAGTCTTTCTTTCAAATTCTCCATCTCCAACCTAAATTACTAAGCATGTCACATGTGCTTCTCTGACTGGCAGCATACATCATCTTTGCTTACTGTAGGATGTGCTTGGCCTTTCTGTTCTTCCCATTAGGCAGGCATTAATGTCTCTGAACAACCATCGTTCTCCACTCCTAGTCTATTTGAAAATTTCTTGTTGTTTCTAATTTAAACCTTTAAAACTCCAGTATGGTTAAAGATGAATGAAAAAATCTTTGTCCTGGGCTCACATCTTTAGGGTTGGCAGAGTGTCTTATTAAAAAACCATAGAATCACAGAATTTGTTGGGCTGGAAGGGACCTTTAAAGGTCATCTAATCCAACCTCCCTGTAGTGAGCAGGGACATACTTAAGTAGATTAGGTTGCTCAGAGTTCCATCAAGCATGACCTTGAATGCCTCTAAAGATGGAGGCTCCACCACCTCTCTGAGCAACATATTTCAGTGTTTTGCTACTCTCACTTTTCCTGATATCTAGTCTAAATCTCCCCTGCTCTAGTTTAAAATCATTGCCTCTCATTCTGGCACTATACACCCTTGTAAACAGTCCCTCGACAGGTTTCCTGTAGGCCCCCTTCAGGTACTGGAAGGCTGCTATAAAATCTCACCAGAGCCTTCTCTTCTCCAGGAGGAACAACCCCAACTCTCTCAGCCTGTCCTGATAGGACACGTGCTTCAGCCCATCGATCTTTTTTTTTTTTTTTTTGGCCCTCCTCTGGACTCACTTGAGCCGGTTCACATCCTTTTTGTGTGGAGGTTTCCATAGCTGGACACAGTACTCCAGGTGAGGTCTCATCAGAGCACAGTAGAACAGAATCACCTCCCTCAATGTTGTCCACGTTTCTTTTGATTCAGCCCAGAATGCTATTGGCCTTCTGGGCTGCGAACAAACATCATTGGCTCATGTCCAGCTTTTCGTCCACCAACACACCAAGTCCCTCTCTGTGAGGCTGCTCTCTAGTACATTATCCCCCAGCCTGTACTGATAATGAGGATTGCCCAGACCCTGGTGCAGGACCTTGAACTTGGCCTTGTTAAACCTCATGAAGTTCACATGGGTCCACTTCTCCAGCTTGTCCTGATCCCTCTGGATGACATCCTGTCCCTCTAGCATGTCAACTGCACCACTCAGCTTCGTGTTGTCTACAAACTTGCTGAGAATGCACTTGATCCCACTGTCAATGTAACCGATGAAGATATTAAATATCACTGGTCCCAGCACGGACTCCTGACTTGACAGACACGACTTGTCGCCCTTCTCCATCTAGACATTGAGCCATTGACCACTACCCTCTGTGTGTGGCCATCCAACCAGCTCCTTATCTACTGAACAGTCCACACAGCAAATCCTTAGGTCTCATATGTCTTGATTCATTATAGAGGATTATTTCCTGGGCTTCTATGGGAGAAGTGGTAAGTAATGTTGTCTTTTGCAACTGTTTAGAACTTGTGAAGACAGAAAGTTTTGTTGATTATGGGATATTTTTAACATTACCGATTTTCTTTTCCTGTTTTTTTTTTTTATTTAAGATCATTCTCCTGTTTAAAAGTATCATTCATCCAATAACAGACTAAAAAAACCCCACACATTCAAGTCTAGCAAGGATGACAGACTACGTAGCCTGAAAAATAAATTCAGAGGTGTCAAACAGAAGAATGGTTTTCAAAATAAGCTGAGAACAAACATGTCAGCAAAGAAATGTCGGGGAACTTGGCCCACATGGGACCAGAGGGCTTCAGACATACACAGCTCCAGGAAGTTGTCATCTGCTGGACTCTCGTTGGCTGTGGGTGAAAAAATCCTTGCCTAACTCAATTTTAAGCTCACTGGAACACAGATGTTTTCCTTGTTCTGTGTATACACAGCAGGTAGCATAGTGACATGGTAAAAAGCAGTTTGTGCTGTTTCAGCACTTAAGATGAAGGGTAGAATTGCAGATCATCATTCAACCCAGCGCACGTAGTTAAAATACTATTTTCAGAGCCATAACAAGTTGAAGACACTTAAGACAGAAGATACCGAGCAAAATGACACACTGGTAAGTATATTTATTAGTAATTATTGTTGTTATTGTTATTCATACGTAGACAACTCAGTTACATAAAGTGATTTATATGAAGAACTCTGCATTGATATCTTAAGGTGAGAGAAAGTGTACACACCACAGTGAAACATTCTGTAGATACAGTGAAGTAGGACCTTTGACGGAAGGGATTATTTCCGACAGCCTATGTACAAATAAAGGTTAATTTCCATACTATATACAAACTTACATTCACAGAGAACATACGGATTCAGAAATATAAGAGACTAATCTAGTGAATAATGATCCATACACAGAAACTCACAAGAAAAACCGGAATTTTCAGGGTATTGCCTGGACTGGTTTCCATGGCAATGTGTGGGGTTTTTTAAGTTTGAAATGAGTAAGATGGGGACTTCTTCAGATATTTCTTACAGTATATTGAAAATGAGAGGAGTATGAAAACTTCAAAGTGAAACAAACAAGCTAATAAACCTTTATTACAAAAATAGCATCTGATTGTCAGTTATAACACACTACTATTATTTTCACATGACAATACAGTGGCCTGATCTTGCCAATAATTTCTATTCATGTGAGTCAACTCCCCAGAGTCAGGACTGCAAAATTAAAAACTCTGTAACTGAGAGCTTGATAGTGGAAATGAACACAAAACCAAGTGAACTCCTTTTGGCATTACTTACTTTTGATAGGGGACTAAAAGAAGTGCTTGATTTTTATTGGAAAACTTTAACTCTTTTGTAAAACAGATGTGACAAAAGCAACTCATCTCTTACAAACTTACTAAAATACGAGTAGCTTCCTTTACTGTGATCTCATGGGATAATAGAATAATAGAGTAACAGGATGATTTAATTGCTTGTTTGGGCCTGACTCTGCATGCATTGTATTCCTTCTTCTGGGATAAACAAGGATGTTAGGATTGAGGCCCTGCTGCAAAGGCAGTGCGAAGCAGTCCCACAGGGAAGCTCAAGAGTATGAGCAAACTCCCCCTGATTTACTCACAGCTTCACTAAGGCAAAACCAGATCCTGCTTTGCTGTACATTTATTTGACAGTATTTTACATTATACCTTAAACAGAGACATGAAATGGATTCTTTAAATTAATGATCCCCTTATTTAGAAACCCCATACTAGTCTTCTGGGTTTTTTATGGCTTCTTTTTGCATTAAGACAACTATGTGACATAGACATAAAATAAAGGTTAAAAAAAAATAGTAAAGTGCAAGATCTTTAAAAATACATAAAAATTTCATTGTTTGGATTGGTTTTGTGTTTGATGAGCAGTGAATTTGCAATAATTCTACATGAATGTACAGTTCATTTGCCCACCTTGAATGACCTTATTTCTTTCTCAGTTTTGTCCTGAGCCACTTATGGCTCATGTAGGAATGACGTGGTCAGTCGTGTGTCTGGTCCACCCGTGCTCCAACTGGTTATATGGCTTCTAGGCTGGGACTGACCCACATCTGACTGGCTGGGAGCTAGTCACATCAGCACCATGCTAACAGGATTGCATGGCTTCTGGAGAAGACATGGCTTACATCCAACCAGGCAGGAGCACGGCAGAGGAGTGCGCAAACGAGCTGCAACCATCCAGGCAGACAAGTCCTGACATGCCACACACTGACAGCTAGCAATATGCTCTACAGGATGCCCCACCGGGACTACGGGTCAGTGATCTACGTACGCCTTCTCTATCAGGTGGCTGCACTGAATTGCCTAACTTCAGTCTGGGAGTTACTCTCCCCAGTTCTAAATGGAGATGATGGGTACCTCAATACTGATGTTCCTGTAACTGATGGCAACAGATCCAAGAAGGATCATTTTAACATCCACCAGAAACGAAAGCCACATCTGCTGGAGGGCTGGAGCAGGACTCTTTTCTACTCTGTGGAGTGCAAACTATTCCATTTGCTAATCTCAAAATCAATGTCTGCTGGTATGTTTCCAGCTGCAAGTTCTTGCTGCAGTCTTCCCAGGGATAGCATGAAAACAAGAATCATCTGCTCAGAGGAACTAACCATGCCTCTTTCTCAGTTAGCTGTGTCACTGTTATTTACAAGAGATTAAATGGTTTCCAAGAATACAAGTAAATGCAATTTTTCTCTTTGCACATAGCTCCCAGGACAATTATGTTGGTTATGCAAGTGAATTTATGAACTACAGGGTCCTATGATAAAAATGTGTATCTTGCCCAAGGTAACGGCAGAAATCTGGATTTCAGTGGATCAGTTGTTGAAGAAGGGATTATTTCTTTGTTATAAATTAAATAAATCCATCTGATACAGACTCATATTTGATTCAGAACATGTTATATGGATCACAAGATGCTATTTTAAGGAATTACTGCTGAAAGAAGAATAATTAAAAAAAAATCATATATCCCCTTTTTTGCAAAATATGCAATGAAGTAAAAGCCGACCAGAGAAATAATCCCTTAAAAAACACCCAAACATTAAGACTATTTCTAAGAATCTATTTTGTACAGTACTTGGATTAACCACATGTTGAACCTACTGCTTTGTGGACCTTCATATCCACACACAACAGTACCATGAGTGACACTGACCATAAACTACTTCAGAGTAACATACATGGAAATGACATGCTAGGTTCATTGCCATTAGAAACGTCAAATGACATCTAGATAAGCTTGTCACTCTCTGTGCTTTATGCTTCATGAAGATTATGCGGATAGCCACATCAATTGAATAAATAAGCAGAGGCACAGAGACACAGAGAGCCTGTCTGCTTTCAGCAAACAGTTAATTTAAAATACACAGAGCTTTGCTGAAAGTTTTTTTTTTTTGCCGTGTCTACATGTAGCTCTTGAGATAATCTTCATATCACACTTTTATAATATTTTTACAGATTTGACCATGGTGGTTTCTGCAGAGGGAAGCTGGCTTTTTTTCCTTTTCTTTTTTCCCCTAAGTGGAAAACAGCAAATACTTCTAAGAACCCAGTGGTACTTTGTACTGACAGGGCCCATTCTCTTCTTTAATTCTAGCGAAGTTAGTGCAGAAAATCTTTAAAACAGTTTATAATCTGACCCATTATTCTATTTAAATGCTACTGGAAATTCCTTCCAATCACATCCAGCATTGGCTCTGTTTAGGCGTGATGGTGCCACAAAATGTTGGGTATTTGACCTGAAGCTGCACTCTTACCTTACTTACTGTGTTGCCAACCTGGTCTTGTCCTGAAAAGAATACGCTAGAACAGGATCTTGATCAAAATGTTAGTTTCTGTATCAATTATTCATTCATGCTTCATAAGGATTATGCAAACAGAAGCATCAAGAGAGCACAGGCATACAGGCAGGTGCAAGAGGCTTCAAGGCCGACCAACTTGCTGTGGAAATTAGCTTCTGGGATCAGATCCCTAGTGAAGTAGTTTAGAACTTTGAAGAAAATAGAAATTTAATTTTGACTTCTATGTCATATATAATGTTGAGGAACGTTCACAAATCCCACAGTGAGACAGTTACAAACAATGAGAAACATTTTATGATGGGAAGTTTGCTGTGATTGTGAAACAGCAGTGTCCTAACAAGTGGTGTACATTTTGGCAGTGTTGAGCTCTGTAAATATAACCAGTTTCCATAGCCAGCCTCCACAGAAAGCACTACAGAACTGAAACCTCTCCCATTACCTCTGGAGCTGAGCTGCCACTGAGAGCAGTTATTCAGTCGTTCGAATAATGATCTGCCCCCCAGACACAAGGTAGTGGAAGCCATGAGGCATATCATCCTCAAGGGGAAAAAATTTACTTTTAATACCTTCTGAGATAAATACATTGACAGGGTCAAGCAGACACGGGAAGGAAATGAGCCAGACATATTTTAAGACAGTATGCTAATGTCATTACATGATATCAGTCCTTAGCCCTACACATTCTTCCCCCAAGCTGCCAATTCCAGCTTTGGACTGAAGTAGGGCTTTCGACTGGTTACTCTTTTCTCCCTACCTGCCCTCAGTGGGGCAGTAGTCTCTGCTGCTGACCTCACTTTTGCAGAGCACACCAGAGTGCTCTCACAGCAATCAAGGTCAGGCAGAGTTTCTTCTTTTCCAGTGTGGGAGTTACACCATGCTGGCTCTGAAGTATTTTTTTTTTTTAAAAAAAAAAGAATAATGAATTGAACAGAGAACAGAATCTTGTCCTTCCTTGGTTTCTTGATTTGAGACGTCAGACCAATGAATCTGGGCATCTTTGCATATTGTAAGCATCCACAGGCTCACACCTACCATGATCCTATATGTGCTCTTTTAGAGCGCTCTATCTTATTCTGCTCACTTGGGAAAGGATCGTCTGTTTTGAGCACTGTCATCAGAAATAAAAGCATTTGGCGACTCTTCTAGGACAGATTATACTGTGGAATCAGCTCTGAATTTTGGGACACCTGTTTCACCGGAGCTCAGAATTTGGGTTACAGATTTGTTTTCTCAAGATTGACGTTCTTGTCAGTAGAGGGCACAGTAGGAACGTATATACTTAACTCTCCATCACGCACACCCGCGGAAACAAATGTTAAGAGGTGGGCAGCACTACCGTTAAGACAAGATCTTAGATATGCAGACGAATTTTTGCTCACAATGAGAGAAGGTCACACTAAAAAGCACTAAGAAAGAGATGTTGCGAATGCATGGTTAAGATCAAATACTGATTCTGAATGCAGCTAGGACTTAGTACCTAGGCAGGAGTAGCAAACATTGTAACTTCTAGTTTTCTTGCTTTTGTTCATTAGCATCTCACTTTTTCCTTCATGATATCACAAACCAGTAACATTTTAGTAATTTTTAATATGTATTTTTTACTGTTTTCTCTAGAAATGTTTTCTGTCAAGTCCTTAATTTCTAACCAAATACTGGTACGTACAAACACACGTAACAGGAAAACAGTAAAGGACAAAAGGGTATGAGTGAGAAGCAAACAGCACGTAACATAGAAAAACAGACCAAGACAAAATGTGCTGAGCCTTCTGTTACACAACTGTGAACATGGCGTTGCCATTGTGAGCACAATATAAATACAAAACAACGCTGAAACAGGGAACAGAAATGCGGTGAAATTTCATGAACTCAAACTGCAGAAAAGACTTGAATGAACAAACAACCAACAATTAGCTGAAAAAAAATTCTTAACATCCATTTCAGTCCTCCTTTTTTTTTTTTTTTCCTTTTTCATCAACCAAACCACAGGAAATATGAACACTTAGTTGCTTTCTTCCTCTTTATTTCTGTGTTCTATGTTTGGACCTTCTCCTTCCCTCAGAAATCCAGTAAAAAAATACTGCATTTTGACTCCTTCCTGTGCTTCTTTAGACATTCACACTTCCAGCAATACTGAATTTTTTTTGTGTAGGTTTCCTGCAACTCCACTATATTTAAATTGTTAGTTTCTCCTATCGAGTTTCAAGATTTGTAAGAGCAAATATTAACTGCCTCAGCTTCATACCTCAGCTGAGTGTCTCTTCCAGCAAAGGCTATAACTAGCTGTGAAGGTCCTTACACTCCAAGTAATAATCAAAGCTAGCCTGTGAAACATATATTCACTTCAGCAATTAGGCTGCCACTATTTTCTATTTGAAATACTACGCATAAGCAAATTAGCCTTTTTCTCCTGGCATGAAAAGGCAAACTCATAATTATAACAGCATCTGAAAGCCATCGGTACTGTTGTTGGTATTGCTGCACTAGAAAAAATGTGTGTCCACATAGTAGTTGTATCTCTCTGCATGTTGCGTTGCTATTAGAGAAGAAAAGAGTATCCCCATTCTGGTCTTCACATGTGAATGCAATGAAAGTCTGCACCAGTTACAAAACATCCAGGCAGCGTGGTCTCTTCACTGCCAGAGTCAGATGTTCAGGAATCTGAAGAGTTTTGCAAGATGTAATAAACTACCATTAACATCCTGCTGATTGCCTTTACAGACCTGCGATGCAGAGGGTCAAAATACTGATGAAGTCCCTGGCTTTGCTGAAATCATATCATATAAATTCACTTAAATGAAGAGATGCAAGCTCTTCCCTCTCTGTGACTCATACACTCGATGTACACTTTCCATCTGTGAGTTTCAGATTATCAGAAAAATCCCATACCAGGGGTCTGCGTGGGGGTGCCTCCACAAAGTTAGTATTAGCATTCCCCTTAGCAAATGAGAGGTTTACAAACTGAGCACACTGTGTTTGTGTAGTACTACAGAGAAGGAGAATTTTGCAGGAAGGTACTATAGGCATAGGAGAAGCAAAAGCGACATCTCCAGTACTGAGCGGCGAGGATGTTCTGCAGCAGATGAAGAAAACCTTTGCCCAGCTGGACTCAGCCCTTCACGTGTGACTGCATTGTCCGGCCAGCATTTATTCTTCAGGTCTGAGATCCACCCTTTGTATACTTTTTTCTTTTCTTTTCTTTTCTTTTCTTTTCTTTTCTTTTCTTTTCTTTTCTTTTCTTTTCTTTTCTTTTCTTTTCTTTTCTTTTCTTTTCTTTTCTTTTCTTTTCTTTTCTTTTCTTTTCTTTTCTTTTCTTTTCTTTTCTTCTCTTTTCTTCTCTTTTCTTCTCTTTTCTTCTCTTTTCTTCTCTTTTCTTCTCTTTTCTTCTCTTTTCTTCTTTCTTTCTCTTTTTCTTTCTTTCTTTCTTTCTTTCTTTCTTTCTTTCTTTCTTTCTTTCTTTCTTTCTTTCTTTCTTTCTTTCTTTCTTTCTTTCTTTCTTTCTTTCTTTCTTTCTTTCTTTCTTTCTTTCTTTCTTTCTTTCTTTCTTTTTCTTTCCTTTCAAAATCGAGGGATTAGAAATTTACAAATCCATGGGTTACTCTCACAGAAGCTTTTCATTGTGAGTTTTTTGCTGTTTCCTTTTGATTTTTTTCTTTAATAAATATGTTTGCCTTTTTTTTTTTTTTCCCCTCGAGAAACAGCACTTGCCGCTAGATGGAGACAGGACACTGGATAACTTTGTCCTCCAGGAGGACACTGACAATCAGGAACACGAAATAAAGCCCGAACATGAGAAAGCCCAGGATTTTATTCATCTTCCACTTGCAGAAGGCGATGGAAAGGATGACAAAGAGCAGCATGATGAAGAGGAGGACAATCGCACAGAACAGACCATTGCTGCTGACTGTCACCGGGGCAAAGCTGTTAATCACAGCATACAGGAGCCATGGAAGAGGAAGGCTGTTAAGAAACAGAAAAATAAATTGAATACATTGCAGAGATGCAGAAAGGGGCACTTGAAAATACAACCAGAGTCTTCTTGCATAAAGTGAGATAGGAAGAGTTTCAACTCTTATAAAATGTACATAAATTATTCAACTTCCTCATGGAGAACACATGGACTTTCGGCTCACCACTTTTAGAATCATAGAATGCGTTGGTCTGGAAAGGACCTCTAAAAGTCATCTAGTCCAACTGCCCTGCAGTGACCAGGGACATCTCTAACTAGATCGTGTTGCTCAGAGCCCCATCAAACCTGACCTTGAATCAGTTCCATTGGAAAAATCACATTTTCCTTGGCTGACAAATCACCTGGCATCCTGTCTGTGAGCAGGAAGACCCCTTTGGTTTGTTTCTGGATTTCAGACCACCTCTGGAAGAATCTACTTCCACTCTCTTTCCAAGAGCCTGAATGACAGGAAGGTGGGCTGCCTGAAGACATGTCCTTGCCATGAAGAACCAGCACTCTGCAAGGCACTGACCCCAAAACTTAGCCTTTAAAATCCTTGGTGCACATTTACTGTATAAGCCTATGTTAAAATGCGAACTTCAACTGAACTCCATCTTAATTTCTATTTCTGTATTTGCTATCATTGTGTTTCTCATCTCTGATGCCACAAAGCATCCAGAGGCAACATCCCTCTGGAAGTTGTGAAGGTGAAATAAATATTTAAGCCACTGATCAGAGCTTAGCAGGCTTAGAAAGCATGAAGAGAGCTGTCAGAAGCTCACAACATTCAAACTTTGAATAAGCAGCTCAAGAGAGAATAATTTATTATAGCCTCAGTATGAACTACACCAGCCTACAGCTCAACTGTGTCACTTCTGATGTAAATCGACCAGGACTAGCAGGTTGGTACAGGACAATAACATTTCCATTGGCAGGAAGACTAAAAATTCTAAGAAAAGTAAGAAAGTGTTGCAAAAGAGAAAAGTTTTGTAATGCACCCTATGCTCTAAGTTGAGGCACATGACAGTGAATAATATTTTCATATATTTTGCAGGTTTGCTGCTTATGGATGTTATTTCAAATACTTCATGCTTCTCATTTAATAGAAGGAATGTGGCCCAGTTTTTCTACACCATCCACAGGTACTGCCATTAGTTAAAAGACAGGAGCAAAGAAGCCATTTACTACCCACTCTAACTTCAGGATCCTGTTTTGTACCTGTGCAGTTGTTGGCATATTTTCAGCAGCAAAGCTGTCCTACAGCTAGGTTTTCAGGACTACGACTACGACTGTGACTAGATCTGTTCTGTTGCATACATGATAACAAGAAACAACCGAAGATGGGAAAGCTGGGAGTATGGACATGATTCTTAGTGTCTCTATCCTATTTTATGCTGAAGATAAGAACATGGGGATAAAGAGTTTGTGTATTTCCTGCACATTTTTGAAACACTGAGGCACAGGTTACAACACTTCTGCACCTGATCTACCTTGGTCTCAAAAGCAATTTGAATTCCAACCACATGCCACACATAATTTTCCTTGAGATGCCATGAAGCAGTAAAGTGTAAATAGCATATTTCTCCATGATTTTACATTGCTTCACACTGTGAGAGCTATACAGAGGGTTCTTCGTGTTAACAGACAGTTTGTAATTTGGGACTTGCCAGGTATATAAAAAAAACATTTGTCAAAACCAAACTAAACATGGTACACAAGGCAGTAACGCTGTTTTTATTACAGCAAACATATTGAATGTTGCAGAGGCAATGAACTGTTCCTGTTACTAATTTATAAAAAAAGTTCTAGTATAATCACAAGGAGCGATTGTAAGTAACATAAGCAAACAACAGCAACCTGGCAAAATCATAAAAAGCTTCAGAAACTCCTTCTTGAACAACTGTCTTACACACTCTTTTATGCACAATTCGCTTGCCTAGGCAGCTCTGCAAGGTATCAGAGAGAGATTCAGGCAACAAATTTTTAACAATTCCATTATGCAAATGTCTAAGCACTAGAAATAATAGCATGCATTGCACATTTGCACCACTCTCCTTTTTAAGCATTGTTGTTTAAGCATTGTTGTTGTAGGCAACACCTGGGCAAAACCACGGCAACATGCTAAGAACAAAGACACCATTTTCTTGCTGCAGGACTTACCCCACTGTGATGTCAAATATGTTGCTTCCAACAGAACTGGATACAGCCATGTCCCCCAGACCTTTGCGGGCTACAATAACACTGGTAATAAGGTCAGGAATGGATGTGCCAGCAGCTAGAATAGTCAATCCCATGATTTCTTCACTAATACCAATGGTTTCTCCAACCTAAAAGGGTTTAAGCAAAAACAGCAAAAAATGTCCAGCAGTGAGGAAATGCTTTCATCTGTAAACCCCATTATCCTGGAACTTGCTGACTAGCTTGGAGAACACTGGCAAGATTGAAGAATTATTCACTTTCACAGATTTCCATAAGTTTTAGGAGAAATAGAAGATTGTCAAATAGGACCAGTAGATATTGACAACTGTTTGCTGATGGCTCTGAAGTTACCAGAATGATAAAGTTCTATGCTCAACCCAGCTACAGCTCTCTCAGCCACTTTCCATTAACTGAGTAGTGATTTACTCCATCTGTGGTTCCAGCTCCTAAAATACAGCACTACTCATAATGAAATAGACGATGGACTGTGATTCTTAATGACCTCTCACAGTGTGACACACAATGCAGCGTTTGTATTTTGTACCAGTATCACCTCCTTACCTGATGCGCCCACCAGACCATTAAGTAAGAAAAGAATGCAATCCAGCTGATAGACCCAAAAAATGTGATAGGAAAGAATTTTCTTGACTTCTGAAACAGAAACAAACAGAAACAGTGAACACCCATGTTGAAGGCTGATGTACTGTGCTCTTACTTGCTTCTCAAAATGAGAGTGGCTTCCCACTTTTTCTGACCACCTGCTCCGACCAACTATTCTGTGCATCATCAGATAACCAAAATAAGTGTGAAGGGTGGTAAGAAACTATTTCCCTGCACTGGTATATACTTAACTATGCCTCCTTCTCAACTGCTTCAGTTGTAAACTAAAATTTCTTAACGTCTTTTATGATGACTGGCCAGTTGTGGGTTGTCATTTGTGTCATGTTCTGTTATGTTGCAGTTTGCATATGCGTTCAGCTGTAACAGTGGTTTGACTTCTAAATTTACAAATAACTTCATGCTTATTCAGAAAGAATGTTTCCAAACAATTATCTATACCTTTCATTCCTACGTCAATAATTTTTTCTAACACCTTAGTCAGTATAACAAGGGTTGCCATATGACAGAGCCAAAAAAAATACACATCTGAAATTTATTAGGGCTGACAACACCAAGCTGTGTAGTGTGGTGGACTCACTTGGGGGAAGAGATGCCATCCAAACGGACCTTGATAGGCTTGAGAAATGGGCCAGTGCAAACTGCATGAGCTTCAACAAGTCAAAATGCAGAGTCCTGCACTTGGGTCGGGCCAATCCCAGGCACAAATACAAACTGGGCACAAAGTGAGTTGAGAGTAGCCCTGAAGAGAAGGATTTGGGGGTGTTGATAGATGAGAAGCTCAGCATGAGCCGGTAGTGCGCTCATGCAGCCCAGAAGGCCAACCGCGTCCTGGGATGTATCAGGAGAAGCGTAGCCAGCAGGGCAAGAGAGGTGATTCTCCCCCTTGTACTCTGCTCTTGTGAGACCCCACCTCGAATACTGCATCCAGTTCTGGTGTCCCCACCATAAGAGGAACATAGAACTGTTGGAATGATCTTAGAGGAAGGCCACAAAGATGATCCAGGGGCTGGAGCACCTTTGCTACGAGGACAGGCTGTGGGAGCTGGGATTGTTCAGTCTTGAAAAGAGAAGACTTCGGGGGGACCTTGTAACTGCCTTCCAATACCTGAAGGGAACTTACAGGAAGGCTGGGGAAGGACATTTTACAAAAGTGTCTACCGACAGCACGAGGGGAAATGGATTTAAGTTAAAGGAAGCAGGTTTAGATTGGATCTTAGGAAAAAAATCTTCAGTATGAGGGTGGCAAGGCTCTGGAATGAATTGCCCAGAGAGGTTGTGGATGACCCCTCCCTGGAGATGTTCAAAGCCAGGTTGGCTGAGGCCTTGAGCAATCTGGTCTAGTTGAAAGGCGTCCCTGCCCATGGCAGGGAGATTGGATAGATAATCTCTAAGGTCCCTTCCAACTGAGGACATTCTATGATTCTATGATTTACTTTTCTTGGGAAAACAACCCACTTTCTCAATTAGAACAGAAGATACACTAAGCACATATTTGTCATGCTTGTTTTGTAGAGCAGTTTGTTGTAAAACACACTCTGACTTCCTTCAGTGAATTAAAAAAAATCTGCATAACACCAGAGTAACCTCATTTTTATTTTCAGTGTCTCTTACTGATGCCAAATTTGGAATAGGTGATGCTCTTGCAGCCAATTAGTGGGTTATATTCATATTAATGATTTATTTTGGTTTCTTTTCTTTCCAGTCTTTCGCGTCATCCGTATTTCCTATTCGCTAGCTAGTTCTATACAACAGAGAGAGATCGAGTTAACTACTAAAGGAAGGAAACACGACTGCAGTACTGTACCAGGCAATCACTGTCTAAATCAAATTAGTGCTTAAAATTAAATTTGTGCTGTGAATGAATGCTAGCAGTCTTGAATGAAACTACAATCTTTATGAGCACTGACCTGCTGAACTCAGATCCTCATCCCAGCTGACTTCCGATGTGCCACAAATCCTACAAGTCCCACAAATTTTCATGGAACAACACTCTAGGAGGAAAGGAGAACTCACTCCCCACCCAGGACTGCTTGTGGAAGTAAGTTATACCACCTTAGAGACTTGTTCCAGATGCCGATTGGTTCTGCACTCCTATTTTGTCCGTGCTAAATCCACTTCTACTTTTTGCTCTGCAGGGGCTCCCAGAATTTTTGGGCAACCAACCTCGCCTGCATCCCTCTTCACTCCAGGATGTGCTGCCACTTATTATCCTGTAAGCCATCACCAGACATTGTGGACAGGACTGCAGGGCTTTCCCTGAGCATAACTTTTGGAGCGAAAACACTATTTGGATTCTGCCAATTTAGCTTGCTTTCCCTCCTTCTTAGGGAGTTTACAGAGCTGCACAGGCAACTTTTCTTGCGTAACAGATGCAAGAGGCATTTATACCAGACAGCCTCAAGTTTAGGACCTCTTCAGCATGGTTGGCTTGTAAACATTGAGTAACAAGGCCTCTACAACCCCATAATTGAATACACATAGGAACTCACATTAAAGATGGTTCAGATTTAACAATGCTAATAAACTCTACAGTACATAGATGACTGAACTTCTGTTAGAGCAAGAAAATAATTCCAGTAGGTGTTTTAAATGAATAATTTTTAAGTACAGGCATAAATAGCAACAGTGGCACCTTGAAATATCCTTTCTGTATAAATTCCATTACTGTCACAAGCACTTTTTCTAGAACTGCTCAGAATACTTTGGCTGATCTGCTTCTTAACTGCTTATCTTTTTCAAGAGCAAATGCGTTACTTTTTAAAAACAGAGTTCCAAATTTTTATCAAATCACAAAATCTGACACTTAAATGTATTCAGATGGACTTTTAATTTTAAAATCAAAACTTTTAATGCATTGTGGGACAGCAAATGGTAGTCTGAAAAGGAACAGAGTATGAAACGAACAGAAAGACGGCTGTTAAAACAGTCACCTGACATCAATGGGAGCATAATTGAATCCAGAAGAGATAAATGAACCAAAACAGTAAATTATTTTTTTGAAAAACTAAATAGCTAGCACTTCTTTTCCACTGTTCTTAGTACCAACTCTTTCAACTTCCAACATTTTTGTCGTCTTTGTAAAAACTGTGATTTTCTGGCAACACATATGGTGAATGAGAAGATGAAGGGATAAGCTTGTTGCAGCTGGCCACAAAATGTACACAGAGCATCTCATACAATACAATCTGAATAATTACTGAATATATAATACAATCCGAATAATTACTCAAGGTGCAAGCATCTGCTGGTTTACACAAACATAATACAGCAAGAGCTGTAGTGGCCGGTAATAGCTCTCTGTCAGTGAGATTATATATACACAGAAAATAGGTTTTGCAAAATAATGAGACATTGACTATCTGAGTTAGACACGCACAAAATTTGGATGGTTAAGAATTACGAGTCACTAAGTTTGCAGCACTGCATATTCTTAGCCTGTCTTAGCCAATCCTCTCCCAGTAAAATTAACTGATATGCAGCAGTTCAAGGCTAACAGTACTTTTATAGGCTTAACAGTTTAATTGCATATTTCAAAAGGTGCAAAATTTAAAAGGGCAAAAGTTAAAGCTAGTGCATATTACAGGTGATGAAATCAAGAATGGACTCCATAGATGTTGCTATACAATTTGCATATAGATGAAATTTTAAAAAAGCAGTAATGAGAGTACTGATTCGTTTTCAGCTGCTGGATTTTACTTCCAGAGTATAATAATAATCATGCTTATTTTGTAACTAATGACAGTATTCTTTTGAGATTTATCTCATTGTAACTTCCTAGCTCTTGGAAACAGAGAGAGCTGTCAATTCCAAGCATTTTCCTAGAAGAATTAGTCAGAGACAGCAGAGAGCAATACTTCTCTCCACTTTTTCTGGTAGCTGTTGTGAGGGTTATCTTGTAAAGACAGAGAGCCCAGTTTATTACCAGTTGGCTCTGTTGTGGTCATGGTAACAGACAAATGAGAAAAGCCATGGCTCATTCAGTTCATACGCTATTTTCTTTTAACAAAAGAGAAAGAATTTGTAGTTTCATTGTAGATTGGTTGGATTGGTACTGTTCCTGTCCATCAGTGACCTGAAGGACATTCTTCTTGGTACATTTCTGTATTGATTTCATGCCAGTGTCTGAAAAAACAGACTTTAAGTAGCAAGAATGATCCAAGTATGAAGGTTTTTCTTCTAAGAACCTGATCCCAAAAGTGAGTGCTTAATAATCTGCAAAGTAACTGTCTTAATTTTAGGCAGTATGATTACCAGCATCTTTACTGTACCTCTAACCTGAATGAATCATGTGTTTGTCTCGTATATAAATTGATCTGCAGTGCAAGGTTTTGTTTTCCTTTCCTACTTGATAGTGCTTAAATCTGATTACTCAGAACCTGCGCCTGTAACTGGATCTGTGCAGGAACATCTTGTCCTTGTCCCCTTGGTAACAGTGCATCTCTGTATGGCAACAAGAGTTCATGCAAGTTACACTTCTTTGTTGGTAATGGGGATGTGCAGAGATACAACAAACTGCACCATATGGCTCTAGCAACAGCAAGGCTGGAGCCCCTGATAGCTATTCTTCTGGCCTGTAACACAGAGAGAAGGATTGTGCGGTGTGGCTCTAGCAAAAGAGATGGCATTCAATATGTTCCTCTGACCCACTGGGTCACCTTGGTCATGTAATTTTCCTTTCTATCTCTTAATATCCCTTACTGCAGGAAGAGAACAGTTACGTTTGTGCCCTTTACAGAGTGGCTGGGGAAGAAAACCCATTATTACAGGAAAAATATCTGTTACTGTTCAAAAAACCTGAACGAAAAGTCAAGTACAAAATTCCCCAAGGGCACATCTACCTCTGGTGCACTACCAGCAAAGTATGGATGTAATAGTAAGGATTTTAATACATGCTGGCTTAATATGAGCAGATATTATTAAGACACTAAACACACATGAAACCATGTCAGCTGTTGAATGAGCTGAGAGTTAGCTGAACTAATGCATAATCTAGTCTAAGTATATAAAAATCTGCATATGTGTATACCAGAGCATAATAAGGCAGCACAGCTTTTGCTAACTTTATAGCCAGAGACCTTATATGAAGGAATTTTTCTAGAACTTCTGGGTCTCATGGAGCTAAATATAGCTTGGTACAGTACAAGTAAATGAAGTCAAACTGTCTCCATTATGTAGAGATAAAATACATTTTAGAAAAGGGACTCCAGGAGGAAAGAAGAACTGACTTCTGAAAACTGGACACCCACAGAGGATGTCAAAGGCTCCATATGGTCTCTCAAATCGGTATATAGCACACAAGTATTCACTTTATATATTCATATGCTAATCTGAGCATCCTGATACAGAATTTGGGTTACTGAATAAAATTACCACTCTCACAAACCAAGTCACTGATGGTAGGTCTACCTACAAAATCCATTTAGGTATTATTTTAGGTTTGTTTCAACTTTTGCCTCACAGATTTCATGGAAAGTTGTTTTCTGATGCACATGCTGAGCTGTGATATTAGGTTTTGCTTCTGTTAGGAAGGGAATAGCAGGGATGGCATACAGACATAGGTGAGAATATTTTAGAGACAAACACATTAATAAAGTGTCCTTGAAAAGTTAGACAGTTTATGCAATCATCTGGTCAATTCTTTGACAGGAATGTTCAAAGTAGGCAGCTTGTCATACTGACACACCCTGTTATCTCTTGCAAATTACGAACTACATTTCTTTCACTTCTTGTTTCATTGAATGAAATTCTAAAACTGTGTTGCTCAGTGACATATCTGGCGTATGTAACTGTGCTTATCTTTTGTGTTATGGTGTGATACTTTAGCTGTAGGATGTCAGCATGCCAGTTCTATCTCAACTTTTTGAGATATTCGCTTTCCAAAATGATTACAGGATCACACAGAATCACAGAATTTTAGGGGTTGGAAGACACCTCTGGAAATCACCTAGTCCAACCTCCCTGCCAGAGCAGGTTTGCCTAGAGCAAGTTGCACAGGATGGCATCCAGGTGCTTTCTCAATGTTTCCATTGAGACTGAGACTCTGCCACCTCTCTGGGCAGCCTGCTCCAGTGCTCTGCCATCCTTATAGTAGAGAAATTCCTCCCCATGTTTAGATGGAACTTCCTATGTTCAAATTTGTGCTTATTAGCTTTTGTCCTGTCACTGGGCACGAATGAAAAAAGACTGGCCCCATCCTCCTGACACCCCCTTTTAAGTATTTATAAGCATTCCCCCCTCAGTCTTCTCTTCTCCAGACTTAGAAGACCCAAGTCCCTTAGCTTTTCCTCATAAGAGAGATGTTCTAGTCCCTTAATCATCTTCATAGCCCTTTTCTGCACAGTCTTCAGCAATTTCCTGTCCTCCTTGAACGATTCTTGAACTTGTTAATATTGTAACAATTGTTCTCATTTGTACAATATATAATATTAGATAAGGCCACATGTCTATTGATGTTAACTTCAGATTTTCAAAATTCAAAACAATGCATGCACTTATTTCTTGGCAGTACTTGCTCATTTTGAGCCAAATTATGAAAAAAAAAAAAAACAGGGATGGGTTTGAATGATAAAATCAGAGCATAAATAAAAAACACATTTTGAAATTCATTTAGTATGCTCTCCGTGTTACCAAACAAAAAGCATTTATCAGACTTGTTTGAAAACTTTAGGAAAAGAAAGTTTAAAGACTGGAAGGGAAAATGTCAGTTTACATCCTTTGAGAAACCTTTATCTCAAAACAAATCAGAGGTCTTATTTAGCTTGTTTCTTACACTGAACTGCAGTTTGCCAGTGTGTGGGATGGGAAAGTTTTTCAGTGTGTGTGAGGAGGAAAAAAGAACTCTTGTTCCTTTATCACATAGAATCACAGAATGTTAAGGGTTGGAAGGGACCTTGAAAGATCATCTAGTCCAACCCCCCTGCCAGAGCAGGACCACCTACAGTAGGTCACACAGGAATGCATCCAGGCAGGTTTTGAATTATCTCCAGAGGAGACTTCACAACCTCCATGGGCAGCCTGTGCCAGTTCTCTGTCACCCTCATGGTAAAGAAGTTTCTCCTAATATTTTTGTGGAACCTCCTATGTTCCAGCTTGCACCTGTTGCCCCTTGTCCTATCATTGGACACCACTGAAAAGAGCCTGGCTCCGTCCTCCTGACACTCTCGACATATTTACAAACATTAATGAAGTCACCTCTCAGCCTCCTCTTCTCCAAGCTAAAGAGACCCAGCTCCTTCAGCCTTTCCTCAGAAGGGAGATGTTCCAATCCCTGCATCCTCTTTGTGGCTCTGCACTGGATTCTCTCAAGCAGTTCCCTGTCCCTCTTGAACTGAGGTGCCCAGAACCAGACACAATATTCCAGATGCAGCCTCACTAGGGCAGAACAGAGGGGGAGGAGAACCTCCCTCCACCTACTAGCTACACCCCAGAGTGCATATATAACCTTATAAAGCTGTGTTTCCCTCACTGGCAGCAGTTTTTAATCTATTTTTGATCCAGAAAGGTAAAGAGATTAAAACACTACCAAAGGATTTTTTCAGCTCTTGACTTTTTTTCTTTTACTTTCCATGAGTCGACACAGTCAGGTCTATTTGCACACACGAATATATAAGTGCCAAGACTTGTAACTTGTCACAGTAAGTCATTTGTATTAATAATCATAGAATCACAGAATTATAGAATGGTTGAGGTTGGAAGGGGCCTTGAAGATCATCTAGTTCCAGTCGCCCTGCTGTGGACAGGGACACCTCTCTCCCACTAGACCAGGTTGCTCAAAGCCTCATCCAAACTGGCCTTGACCACTTCCAGGGATGGGGCATCCACAGCTTCCTTGGGCAACTTGTTCCAGTGTTTCACCACTCTCATGGTGAAGAATTTCTTCCTAGTATCTAATCTAAATCTATTCCCTTTCAGTTTCAGACCATTGCTCCCGGTCCTATCACTATAAGCCCTTGTAAAAGCCCTTTCCCAGCTTTCCTGCAGGCCCCCTCCATGTATTGGAAGGCCACTATTAGGCCACTCTGGAGTTTTCTCTAAGATGAATAACCCCAGCTCCTTTGGTCTGTCTTCACAGCAGAGGTGCTTCAGCCCTCTAATCATCTTTGTGGCCCTCCTCTGGACCCACTCCAGCAGATCCATATCCTTCTTGTGTTGGGGGCTCCAGTAATGGACACAGTACTCCAGATGGGGCCTCATAACAGCACAGTAGAGGGGGTAAACCACCAGTATAGGGGGAGAACCACCTTCCCGGTCCCTGGTTCTACCTCTGGGCTGTCCTCATGGGAAAAATGCTTCTTCTTATCTCCAGCCTGATCCTCTCCTGTTTACACCAGCCACAACACCGCAGTCTTCTTAACAACTTGGTGCTAAAACTAAACATCCTATTTGTGTAGCTTTTACATCAATCAGTTTTACATTACTTCAAGCTGTTTTTTTTGGGACAAAACTATCAAGTATTTTACACATGGGAGGACTTATGGATCTTGTTCTAGTGTGAAAATTAAAAGATAATGATTAGAATACATAGGTCTAGTAGAACATGGATTTAAAAGAAATGCACACAATTTTTGTACCACAGAGAAAATTTAGACAGCCAGAAGTCTTTCCAGTCATATGACTTTAGGGCACTGTGGACAGACAGACTTCCTCAGCACTTAAGAGATATTCAGTGAAGATCCTGAAACATGTATATGAAGGCCTCAGAGAAGTTTAGAGCCTCTATTCTGTGTCATAAAATATTAGTGAATACAAATGGCAATCTTTATAGAGTTATTACCAGCCATTTGCTCATAAGCACACATTTGAAGATCTGAAGACTGATGTTGTGACCTCTTCTTCAAAGAAGAAACTACTACAAAAAATCATTTGCTCTATTTTTACATAAATTCACCACAGTCTCCTTTCAGAATTTAGCTAGAGAGCCAACCTGTTGTGCAGAACACTCAACGACTGTTGCTTACAGGTTTTCTGACATCTGGAAGGGAAGCCCACAGTGGAAAAACAATGGGTAATACAAGAAGGTAGGTGAGCTGCTTGCGTGGGGTGTCAGGCCAGGCCAGGCTGAGAGGCTGGTCCTCATCCTCTTCATTCTGTAAGAAAAGCCACAGTGAGCAGAATATCAAATATATTAATAAGATTAGGGATTTCTTTAAAGAGAAGTCCCAAGGACTGTGCTGTGTTTCAGCAAGAACCCACAGGGTCTCACAACATTGCATTAACACCACACCTACCTAACAGCATTAGCTAGGACACAGTAAGAAGATTATGGCCAAATTATGAGGTATCCCTTCAGTACAGGCTGCCTGAAGATGTCTGTCTGAGGCTGTGGAGATAGTGATGCTGGTGCCTTGGGATGCATGGAGCAGTGGCATGCCTGCCCACTGGAGAGGAACCTTGTGCCTTTGATATGCCTTCCCACAGGCCCTCCTTTGGGATGTGGGCTAGTCTAGTCAGAGATCAAAACTGCTCTGGACTGCATCAAGCCTCACCATGTAGATAGAGATAGGCATAGGGATAGAAACAGAGATGAAAGAGAGAGAGAGATGCGCGTGCGTGTGTGTGTATACACGTACAAACACATATATGCATATAAACAGAAATATATATGTGCATACATACATACTTCTTTTTAAGCTTTTGTAACTTAATAAGTTACTATTTAAGATATCTATCTATCTATCTATCTATCTATCTATCTATCTATCTATCTATCTATCTATCTATCTATCTATCTACTTCTATCTTTTCCTGTTCATAAGACCATAGACCAATTCAGGCTGGAAGGGATGTGTGGAGCTCCACTGCTCATCTTGGGGTGGGCAGACTGGGCTGCTCAGGGCTCTGCCCAGTCAAGCTTCAAAACCACCAAGGCTGGAGACGGTCCAGCCTGCCTGGTCCCTGGCTCCACTGCTAGGCTGTCCTCGTGGGGACCTGAGCCTCTCCCATTTTACCAGCCAAAACACCGCAGTCTTCTTAACAATTTGGTGCTAAAACTAAACACATTCCTTTCCTATTTGTGTAGCTTTTACATCAATCTCTAGTCTCCTTTTATGAGTGTACTGTTCACTTGTCATCTCTAGTACAGAGTAGGTGCGTAGGGACCTTCTCCTGTGATAGAAAACCTTTTGGCTGCCAGACACTTCTCTTTCATAGAATCATAGAATAACAGAATGCATTGGGTTGGAATGGACCTTTAAAGGTCAGCTAGTCCAATTCTCCTGCAGTAAGCAGGGACATCTTTAACTAGATCAGGTTGCTTTCCTTAGACTCCTTCCTCTATGAAAGTGGAGCCCTCTCAGACTGCCACAGAAGGAAAGAAAGTGGGCATGATTCAGCCTTTTCAGTGTATGTATTACAAGAAATTTTAACTTTTAACATAAAGAGGCAGTATCTCCAGAATTGTACATGTATCTAACTTATGCCACAGAATAAGGCAACAGAAAAAAAAGGGCCTAACAGTTCTTTCACATAGAATTGTGTAATGCAAACCCTGTTAAGCTTGTGAAAAGATTGCCAGAGAGTTCAGTGAAAGCTGAAGAAGCCCAAAAAAGTGTAGCTGGTGAAAATTGTGTTTGAGAGAATGAGAGGTATATGACTACTTCTTCAAGTAGTGTTCCTGTTTTCTTTGGCAAAAAATATAATCCTTGAGAATTCAGTCTTCTCTGCAGTGTGCAAGTTAGTCTTGTAATAGATTTATAATATGGTTTTCTTGCTGGTTATTGCCCTGCCTTAAGATGGCTTCCATAAAACCTTTGACAATGCTATAAGAAGCAGGTATGTGAATGACCACATCAGTTTGGAGTTTTTTTAAGCAGAAGAGTGATTGATGAAATATCATCATATGCTGGTGCTGTTCATAACATTTTCTATTTTGATTGAGGAACCGGCCTTAATTATTCCAGTACTGTAACTCCTGAATTTTTCAGTGCCTCATCTATCTGAACTGATCAGTAGCCACAGAAGCAAGTCCAACTACTATCTCAGGCTCTTCCATCATGACTCTATCACTTGACAGCAATGGACCGGAAGCAAATTCCTGTTTATCTCGACACAAGGACAAGCTGCAGCTACTTCGACAGCTACGTGTTAATGTCAACAGAAGACAACATTTTGTTAACCTCCACATTTTGTGAAACTCAAGTTGCAGGACTGTAGGATGATGGTAAAGTGAACACATCATAATAGATACAACCTATAAAAGACTTAAAAAATGTACACAATTTGTCATACTCCACACAGTACTTAGGAAGCTCATAAGGAGCTTAAGAGGCTAGCTTTTCCCTTTAGCTTTCAGCTCTTCACTACAGTGTGCAGATGTTCTGTACTTCACTGCTGCAATCCATTGAAGCACGACTTTGAGGGGACCAGGCTGGTGCAGGAGTTTGTGGGGCTAACTCCTAAAAGCCAAATCCATTCCTTTTCCATTCTGGTGGATGCTGCTAGGGTGGTAAAATCAGAGGTGGACGCTCAGTTTTCAAATATGATGACTGAGGTAAAATATGAACACAGAAGGACCAATTGAAGGGTTGCCTGGGTAACTCTTTCTGAGTGGCCTGTGCATAATTCAAGCAGCGGACTCAGCTGGAATAAAGTTCCATAAATGACTGCCTCACAAACAGCATTGAGCAACAAAGTACTTCCTGAATTGCCATCTTTAGAGATTAGCCATGATTAACAATTGTATTTAATCACAACAAAAGGTTTACATTAGTCTGAGCTTCCACACTAGTCTGCAAAATGTATGGAAATTAATATCTGAGTGGGTTCATGCAGCACTGTACCCCTGGGCCTCATTCTGGCCTTGCACCTGTGTCAAACAGCACTGGGCTAGCATGAGCACACAGGCAACATGAGAGGCTGCAGCAAAGGACCACAAAGAATAACACACAGAGACTGCCAGATGTCTTGTGAGAAACCCAGATCCATCTCTTTGAGTTCTTTTCATTTTCAGCTTGTACTGCCTCACCTCTCTCCCCAAGACAACTATTCTGAAAATATCAGGCCATACTCAAGCTCATAGTGCAGCACAACAAAATTCTTTTTCTTGCTAGTTCAACTCCAGGTTGCGTTACAGATGCTATAGACTGGATCTCCATTTCCTATTTTGTAAATTGGAATCCGCATCTGATTTTCAAATGCTGATTTTCTAAAAGTCAGTGGAAGTAAGGAAGTTTGAAGTATTTGTAAATCTAGCTTCCATGAATTTCAAAGCATTGCTCAACTATTCACTGAGGTTGAACATGTGAAAGGGAAGTAAATTTGGCAGCTATGAAACCATGCAAATGTGTCACACACTGCACTAAGCAGCATTGATATAAAATGACTCAGATTTATGGCATGCATGCACTTTGTGAGTCCAGCCTACCTGCAATGTATACACTGAATATTCATTCCCACAGTTTGTAGAAACTAATACTGACAATGCAGTTTTGATTTATTTTATTCTGTAGGATGAAAACTCAGTACTTGCAATATTCAGTATGATTATCGTCTACAATGCTAATCAGAAAAACATAATGATAACTTGACACACACACTGGAATTCAGTTGCCTAAACACACATGGTGGTACCATTTTAGATACATTCCAGTATCTCACTTGACCTCCACACTCTTCATCAGATATGTTGCTCATTTATGATATGCCTGTCACCACTACGCAAGAATTTCCATTTCCGTAGCTCAGCTCAGGTGGCACAACTTAGCCATCTATATGCAAATAAGTCCTACTCCTGCTAGCCACACTATTCTTGATACAGGCCAAGATGCTGTTGGCCTTCTTGGCCACGCAGCTGGCTCATCCGCAGCCAGTTGTCCACCAGCACTCTCACGTTCCTTTTTGCCGAGTAGCTTTCAAGGTACTCCTCCCCAAGCCTGTAATGCTGCCTGGAGTTGTTGTGATCCACAGGCTAGACCCAGCACTTGGCTTCGTCCAATCTCTTGCAGTTGGCCTCGGTTCCTTGATCCAGCCTGTCCAGACCCCTGTGCAGAGCTTCCTGCTTCAAGTTACCCCTAGGCTAATCACTACTGTACCTGGTTTTATCCCTTTTCCCCTTCAAATCTCATTTAAATCTCTTTCAACTCCTGCATAAAGATCCCTGCTGTCATGTAGACCTACTCATGATCAAAACCCCCAAAATTCTGATGGTGAAACCAGTCTCAGAGTCAGTTATTGGTGTTTCTTTCTGCTTCTTCCTTCATCATTCCATGCAGCTGGAAGGACAGAGAACACTACTTGTGCTCCTAATCTCTTAACCAGTCATTAAAGGTTTAGACATGAGCTGCATTAGATGTTCATACATAATAGTCATTAATGCATTTCTATGAAATTCTGATTAGCTGTCATAATTCTTTCTATTCTTCAGTTATATCCTCATTTTTTCTTGCTTGTGCTTGGGACTGTCTTTGTTACATATACATTCGCAGTGATGAACATCTTAGAATCATAGAATCATAGAATCAATTGGGTTGGAAAAGACCTCAGAGATCATCAAGTCCAACCCTTGGTCCAACTCCCGTCTGTTTACTAGATCATGGCACTAAGTGCCATGTCCAATCTCAGTTTAAAAACCTCCAGGGACGGTGAATTCACCACCTCCCTGGGCAGGCCATTCCAATGCCTGACCACTCTCTCTGTAAAGAATTTCTTTCTAATATCCAGCCTAAATTTCCCCTGGCAGAGCTTAAGCCTGTGCCCCCTTGTCCTGTTGCTAACTGCCTGGGAGAAGAGACCAATCCCCACCTGGCTATAACTTCCCTTCAGGTAGTTATAGAGAGTGATGAGGTCACCTCTAAGCCTCCTCTTCTCCAGACTAAGCAACCACAGCTCCCTCAGCCTCTCCCCACAGGTCTTGTGTTCCAGTCCTTTCACCAGTCTTGTTGCTCTTCTCTGGACCCGCTCCAGCACTTCAATATCTTTCCTGAACTGAGGGGTCCAGAACTGAACACAATACTCCAGGTGTGGCCTCACCAATGCAGAGTACAGGGGAAGGATCACTTCCCTTGTCCTGCTGACCACGCTATTTTTGATATAGGACAAGATACTATTGGCCTTCTTGGCCACCTGGGCACACTGTTGGCTCATGTTGAGCTTCCTGTCAATTAGTACACCCAGGTCCCTTTCTGCCTGGCTGCTCTCCAGCCACTCTGTGCCCAGCCTGTAGCACTCCAGGGGGTTGTTGTGGCCAAAGTGCAGAACCCGGCACTTGGCCTTGTTGAACTTCATCCCATTGGAATGAGCCCATTTTTCCAGTCTATCCAGATCTCTCTGCAGAGCGCTCCAGCCTTCCAGCAGGTTGACAGTCCCTCCCAACTTGGTGTCATCAGCAAATTTGCTGATGATGGTCTCAATCCCCTGACCCAAATCGTCAATAAAGATGTTAAACAGGAATGGACCCAACACTGACCCCTGGGGGACACCACTAGTGACTGGCCACCAGCTAGATGCAACCCCATTCACCAGCACTCTCCAGGCCTGGCCCTCCAGCCAGTTCTTAACCCAGCAGAGAGTACAGTTGTCCAAGTCATGGGCTACCAGCTTTTGCAGGAGTATATTATGGTGGACAGTGTCAAAGGCTTTGCTGAAGTCTAGATAGACCACATCTACAGCTTTCCCCTCATCCACCAGCTGGGTCACCTGATCATAAAAGGAGATCAGGTTAGTCAGACAGGACCTGCCCCACCTAAACCTATGCTGGCTGGGTCTGATCTCTTGTCCATCCTGAAGGTGCTGTGTGATTGCATTCAGGATGATCTGTTCCATAACCCTGCCAGGCACCGAGGTCAGGCTGACAGGCCTGTAGTTGCCAGGATCAGCTTTGCAGCCCTTTTTGTGGATTGGGGTAACATTCACCAATTTCCAATCATATGGGACCTCCCCAGTGAGCCAGGACTGTTGGAAGATGATGGAGAGCAGCTTGGTGAGCTCTTCTGCTAGCTCCCTCATCACCCTGGGATGGATCCCGCCTGGTTCCATAGACTTGTGAGGATCCAGATGCCTCAGTAAGTCACCAACCATTTCCTCCTGGAATACAAGGGGGCTATTTGGCTTCCTATCTCTGTCAACCACCTCCATAGGCCAGTTGTCCTGAGGGCCACCTGTCTTATTGGTAAAAACTGAGGCAAAGTAGGTATTAAGTACCTCAGCTTTCTCCTCATCTTTGTTAACTATATTTCCCTCAAAGTCCAACAGAGAATGGAGGTTTTCCTTGCCCCTCCTTTTGTTATTAACGTATTTAAAGAAGGACTTCATTATCCCTAACAGAATTGGCCAAATTAACTTCAAACTGCACTTTTGTTTCCCTGTTTTCTGCATGATCTAGCTATTTTCATAAATTCTTCTTAAGTAGCCAGCCCTTTTTTTCCACAGTTGGTAAACTCTCTATTTCTGATTTCCTTCAGAATCTACCTGTTTAGCCAAGCTGGTTGTCTTCCCTGCCAGCTAGCCTTTCAGCACACCGGTATAGCCTGTTCCTGTGCACTAAAAACCTCCTGCTTGAAGCATGTCCAACCCTCCTGGCCCCCCTTGCTTTTAAGCATTGTTTCCCAGGGTATACTCTGAACTAGACTTCTAAATAGGCAAAAATTTGCCCTCCGGAAGTCCAGTGTAGAGGTTTTACTGATGGCTCTCCTTGTATCTCTGAGTATCGAAAATTCTATGTGTACTCATGCCTAGACGGGATGGATGTGGTAACCCAGTACATATTAATCAATAATCATAACAAAATTAATCCTCTAATAGGAAAATGCTCCCTTTGCATATTCTAAAAAGGCTAATGAGGTACATCTTTAAACTACAAAAAATACTTAGGATTCCCAGTTTTTAAGAAATGAGATTAGAAGTGGTGTTTTGCTCTATGATTTCTTTTATAAATCTGTATCAAATATTCTTTTCTTTTAAATCAATCTATTTCTATTCATAACCCTATTCTTGCTACTTCAATTCTTCTTCGATGTAACTCATTATAAACAATAAAAAATCTCTGGACACTCCATCTTTCACAAGTTCTTTATCCATGGACATCTATCTAATACTAGTTTCTAATCCCACAGAAGAAATCTTACTGGTTTGCTCTGGACTTGTCTGACAACTTTTCCCAATATCTCAAGGATTTTTTCCAAACAGAGGAGATGATGCTGTGTTTCACATTATATAAACAATACAAACATATGGTGATATTTCATCTTTGGTGATTTGATAAACAAAATATATTTACTTATAGCAAACTCCATCTGCCAAAGTGACATTGTAGCCACTGTTTCTAGCTAACATTACAGAATCATTGTCTCCATGAATGCTTACGCTAGTATTACCTTGGGACAAATGCATTTTTAGACTTTTTTCCTGACAGAAAGACAAAATGAAAAACAAGTAAATGCACCACCTCAAACTTATCTGAAATACTGAAACTGCCACTATTTATCAACTAGTCTGTATCATGTAATACATATAGCATACACATTATAAGTATCATATTCTGAGGATTATTCTGAATCATTACATAATTAGCGCTAGGACTCCAGAAGAAAGGAAACCACAGAGAGGAATTATGTGCAGTTCATTTTGCTTATGCTAAAGTATAGGTAGTGTACCATCTATAAAAAGACAATTTCTTTATTTGCCTGGCAGTTCTGCAAAAGACGGCTGAGGGTTTTTTTTGTTTTTCTTTTTGTTTGTTTTTTCCTTGGAATTTAGAGTTTTGTAAAATGCAACTTCTCATAATGAAGGAATCAATGCTGTCTCAAAATATTACCTGTCTCTGAAGTACTGATTTTCAGGTTTGAGATTGATTTTTTCTTTTACAATAGCAAATACCACATTAATTTATTTTACTAGAAAGGCAGAGGACAAAGACAACTGGAGCCCTACTGTGAACAGCCTGTTCACTGTTTCTTGTCTATAACTTGAATCATGCATTTATCTTCTCCGACATCTCATTTGGGAAAAAAAAAGTGAAAGAAGGTGAGATAGTAAGCTAGTACAGTAGTATGCCACTTATATGGGGTAACTAAAGACAGAAAATGTCTTTTCTCAGGAATTCTTATGTAAAATTCAAGCAGTGAGTAAAATTAAATCTCAGAGCTTTCAGAATATATTTTATATATATGAATAATCTTCTTAGCACAGCTAATTTGTATTAATTTTCTCTGTACTGTGAACTCACTGGATAGAGCTACCTTTTGAGTGGAGTGTATAGGAAGGAGCAGGGCTATATGCTCCAGATTCTGCTGTTGCTTCTTGTCCCCTCTTGGGCTCTTGCACAAATAGCTGAAAGCACAGCTCCCAGAGCTTATACGTATTTTTTTTATGCACATGTTACCGCCAGAACTCATCAAAGAATTTGAGAAGAAATACTCAGACTGTAATAGTCAAAACTGCAGTCAGCCCACCACGAGAAGGAACAGCTATGGTGTGATGGAGGTATGTCTGAAGAATAAGCCTCTGTCTCTGTGCAATTTTTCACTGTCCTAGTTTTCAAGTAAGTCAAACTGGTAGGGAATAGAGAAAAAAGTGGAACAGGCAATCGAGCAGCCTTGGAAAAACAAAGATCAATTCCTTTTGATAGCAGCACCATTCTCATTAAGTTACAAAGAGTTACAGCAAACAGGATGCAGGCAGTTACTTTAGACTGAGTGTGCAACCGCACAAATGCTTGGACTTTGGAAAACGTATTTTTAAACTACAAATTAAAATATTAGGGATGCTGGGCAAATACCAGGGATGCTGGAATATATCATGGCCTTACAACAAAGGTTGCTCTAATTTCCTCTATCCTCTCTCTGTGAAACAAAAATGCTGAATATAGCTGAGAGTCCTAGCCTGAGACTGAGAACACAATGCTACTCAGATTCACATCATGCTAATTTGTTACAAACAGAGTTATGGCAGGGGAGATCTGTTTCCACAAGAGGTTGTGCCCCAAGATGCAGCACAACATGCTACTGCTCTTTGATGGGCAAGGCAAAACAGGCTTTATCACACTGCTGCTCAGGTAAGCATATTAGATCCAATGAGAACAGTAACACACTGGTGGCATTTTTTTATGACATAAAAGTTGTGTTACATTTTAATGGAAAAGTTATCTGTGGCATGGTTGGCATGTAAGAACCTTCCAGTGGGGTTTCCATGGAAACAGGTAAAAGTGTGTGCGTGTGCATGTGTGTATGTGCATGTGTGCGCGTGTGTGTGTAGGCGGGAGGAAAAGGAGTTACCTTCAGATTGGAAGTTATTTTTAGGAAAGCCATAGGTTAAAACGACTATGACTGAACTCACTTAATCGAATGGACACTGCTGTGAGATGCGACTGTTTAAGATTCCTTCTCCTGCATTGTTTTCATTGAACAATCTCAGTGGAAAAAAACAAAAAACTTAAAAGGTAGGACCGGTTTCCTTCTTCAGATACTAAACTCTAATAGAGTCTATAAGTTTTCATATATCCCACAGATTGATTTACGTACACCCTGACAATGTCATCCCTTAACCACCTTTGAGAACAGAAGTCTAAAAGCCACTCTGCTTTGGATTTTGGTGCATTTTTTCTGAAGCTAAAAAATAGTCTGAAGACATACTTCACTGCAGCCCCCTCTGCAGATCCAAATGGATCTGAAAATTGATCTTTCCTTACCTTAAAATGTTGAGTGTTGAAATGTGGAGATTTTTTATTACATAGATTTTACTCACCTAATTATGTAAGAGCAATGCTTTGCTGGGCTCACAAGGATCTTTAAATGGCATGTCAGTCTGAACAATCTGGTTAATGGAAATGGTAATTTAAATGTTCTACTATGCTCTCCTTTACACTGGAGACTCATTATCATTACCGATCATTCAGGATATCGAAAACTACTCATCTCTTTTGGATCTTTGATTCTGATTCTCAATTTGTGTTCCTAGAGACCAAAATTAACTGCAGACACTAAAGAAATAAAGCCATCTGCCTATATTATGTGCATTTACACACCACTTACCCAGAGTAATCTTGCAATTTCTCTACCTATAAATATGTCAAGCAAACAGAAACCTTTCCCTAAGATTCACCCTACTACACATTGCAGTGTTTTTTCAGTCCTGCAGAAAAAAATGGATATTCTCTCCCTGTCATAAGAATATTTCAGTATATATTATGGTCCTTGTGACAGGTAATTGTGTTTGGAAACCAGCCAACAGACCTAAATACACTTTGTTACTTGTATACCACTTTTGATTTTTCATGTGGCTTGCAAGGGAAAAAATTTCAACAGTGATATTCCTCTGGTCATGAAGAAGACAAGATGATCTCTGATCTCGAATAACAATTTTGTTAAATGGTAAGTCAGTGAAAACAACTATGATATCAAAATCTAAACCTGGGATGATACAGAACAAAACATGGTCACTGCCTTCTATGCATGATTTTGCTCTATGTAAATGCAACACAGCTTATCCCACTCTTAAAAAGGTGATATGGTATATGCTCAGTTATCTCTTGCAGTACCTTTCTTGTATCACTGTATTATAAGAAGACGACTCAGAAGATTTTGAGCAAAAAAAACTATTACAAAAGCTTCTTTGTCAAGGATTACTTTTAATAAGACTTCAGCTCTCTCTGCAGGTTTTGCTGTCTCAGCCTAAAAGAACAGTGCCCAAATTTAGGAAAATCTATTCACCAACATTTTTTGCACTTGTTTGCCCACTTGGGATGCAGGTGGTATTCATAAAATTAAAAAAAAAAATACATAAAAAAAGATCCTGGCAGGGCCAAATTTTGCAGTCGCTATTCTTGAGAATTACAGCTTATTTAAGAAAGAAGCTAGTTCAATTGTATACTATTTCTGTAGGTCTTGTGCAACTTAGACGATGTTATGCAGTTATTTATTATCTAAAAAATGTGTACATTAAATCAAATACATTTCAGTGTTTAATTACTTCTTTTGCAGATTTTAAACATATGCAAGAGGAGCCACTGAAACACTAGCATAGTATATTTCATTCAGCTTAATTTGTTATTTGTCTCAAGATGACAGAAGGCAGGATGGAAAAGAAGTTTGTGTACATTTCGTCTTTTATAACTACTTTTAACTATCCCATGAATCACAACATGACAGGTTACACTCTTAAGAGAACAGGTTTTGTGCAGTGTGATGATAGTCAGATAAGCAATTTCCATTAGCTATTCTTAGGGCCATGAACATCTCATCTGATAAGTAAAAATACATTTCCTGACAGAATACATTACAAATTACCATCTTACCTTACACTGAAAGGCAGAGGCACAAGAGAAGAGCTCTTATACATCGCAACCCATACACTGAGTTCAGTTGTAAACAAAGATAAAGTACATTATAGACAGTTCATATTAACAGCTTCCTGCTATTAAGATAACTTCCAGTGGAAAGCACAATATATTTACCAATATGCAATATATTTACCAACATGCAAATAAAAAGAAGAATAAAAAAGACATTAACCTCTTCTTCAACATTATGGGCAATTCCATTCTGCACTGGTCCTGAGTCACTTGGTGGTGTTACTGCAACTTCAACTTTCGCACTTTTTTCTGTGGCATCATCCATAAATGAGAGTGGGAAAACAACAGAAGAGGATATTAAATGACAAACCTATTAGTGAAATTGTAGTCATATATTCAGTCTGAATAAATCATCACATACTGAAGGTGGCCTTTAAAAGAGAGAGATATAAATTCTCTCTTCCATTTGACCAGTATACATTTTAAACAAGATTCTTCCGAGTGGTGAGCTTGCATTTGAAGAAGCTCTTCTACCAGTACTCGTGTCCTAGAAAAACTTACATTCTCATATTTTGCGTTTACACGTGAGGAGATATATTCAACAAGATATAACTTTTATAACACGCTAACCCATGTAATTAGTACAGTTACTTCCAAGCCATAATCATGCTCTTTCTCACGCAAAAATATGGAAAGAGAGTAAATGGGTGGTCTAATACATCCAGTAACCGAGAATGATCTTTAAAACATGATCTTGTATTCTTTGAGCTAAATTTTTACAAGAATTAAAGAGGTAAAATTGCGCCTTTGGTTTCTGATGCCAAATTTATTAAAATTTATTCTGATTTCGATTATCTTTGAATTCTCTAAACAGTAATTATCTCTTTAAGTATGTACTAGATAAAAATGTCAACGGTCAAAAATCCCTTGGAAAATATAAAGTTACGGGGAACAGCAATATGAAACCTCTAACTCCAGTTCAACATGCCTTATGGTATGCTTTTGTGCACAGAAGTAAACACAGCTGTCTAGTTACATTATGCTATCTTGAGATTCTTCTAAATTAAAAATCTGAGATCACAAACACAGTGGAGTGCCAGACTATCTGCAACTACTTCAGTGCATGTGTATTTTTTCTTAACCCCAGAGTCAGAATTATTGGTCCATTAACAGACTGTCCCATCCAAATGCTTGATTCTGGAAGCAAATAGTATCCAAACATAGCTTAAGGTCAGAAAAAGTGTCAACTAAAAAAATCATTCAGCTTTATTCAGATACATCTACATTTGGCTTTCTAATGCAGAGAACATGCTGAGGTAAAGCAGAGAAAACAGGATATAGTACAGATTTTCTTTTGGTATAGGAAGTTTTGAACTAAGATACAAATTCTTAACTTTAACAGAAAACCGTAGTAAGCTAATTGTGCACAATTAGCATTGATGGGTTCAAATGGTTCACAGCCAGTAGTAGACAGATGAATCAAATCTTAAACATGAAGACTATTTCTTTCTGTGACAAGAGTGATACCACATAAAACACATGTTCTTCTAAAGCAACTCAATATATTAATTAAATTTTCACATATAAATTGCGAGTAAAGTTTGTCTCTATTTGTGTTACTTCAACACCTATCCAAAATCATCACCTTTTTTTTTTAATCTTTCCTAATTAAGGGTTGCTTTTTCTAAAGGGTTTTCTTTGTCTAATTAAGAGCTGCTGCAAGGAGGCTTTATAGACGTCTTAACTGTCTTTCTCTTCTTGCACTTAACTTCTGTTTCATCCCTAAATTTCTTACGCTTTTGTATAGGGTATCAGAATATTTTTACTAAAATAGCATAAACTAAATGGAAGAAGAAATCAATCCCTAAGGATTTTCAAGCAAAATATAACAGTGAAAAAGGTCTTCAGGAATAAATTATAAACCGGTAATGCTGGACTCACCATGATTAGCAGCTCCATTCTGCCTTTCACTGTCTTCCACCTGGCACTTCTTTTTGGCGATCTTATGCAGAATTGAAGCCCTTTCCTTGAACCTTCCTAAAAGAAAGCATTGTCATTATCAAAATGCAGCCATTTTGAGAGGCCAAGTTTCTTTGCCATAGCTTAGACTCCATCCCTCCTCAAACAACAAATAGGTTATTAAACACCGATGTTCTCACATACAGTTTTTTTTCTTTTTAGCAGAAATAAAAAGGCAATTTTCTGGTTTTCTACTCTGAGAACTCAGCCACAAGCTGAAAAATAAATTGAAAACAAAAGCTATTATCATTCTTTGGAAGCAGTAAGTAAAGTTCCACCTATAAAAGTGCTAGTGTAGGATTTCAGCCTAAACGGAAGGTGAATAAAGATACTATGAACAAATACGAACTGTTTCAGGTCTCAGTTTAGTAGTACAGTAACACAGAATTTCATATGAACCCATTTATTGTATCATGATGACCATGGTCAACTTTGTCACTTTGAATTCAGCTATGTGCCAGTGACTTCTAAAGGTGCTTCATAAGGGGAAGAAGAAATCTGTAGAACACATGACTTCCATACCAGCTTCTCAAAGGTAAGTTTTCTTCTCAACCTGCCAGATGTTTTTTTTTTTCCCATAATGTTAACTGTATACCTCATCATCTAGACTGTCTCCAGAGCAACTCATCCCATCCTAAGGGAGATCCCAGGTCCTGTCACTCTTTATTGACCACTGAGTCCAAATGGCACATTCAAATCAGGCAATGTCAAAGACAGAAAATATTAATCTTCCTCTACATCAGTTGATCTTTCTATGAAAGGACTCTTTGGACATTTTATGACAGTCTCTGTCTATAGAAGGACAACATATCTGCTTTGTTATCATAAGTACTGTTGCTCTTTAAGCCTTTTTTTATCTTTTTAAAATGTATAACCGGTGGCTGTGCACTTCTAATTAAGAACAGTACTACTATACAGGGTCCATGACTGTTTTAATTCTTAATCTCGTGTTAAAAATAATGTATTGAAAACTGTTGGTGTCCCTGCAGCAATATAACTGATTAACAGCGGGAAGTAACAGTGAGAAGTCATGAATGGAGTTAGGTAGATAACAGTCACTGTTTCAAAGCTAAAATAAAAGACACACAAGAATAAATCATGAGTCAAGAAAGAAATCCTCTCTTCCTTTCTCACAGATGGAAGCTTCAAATCCCTCTATGAACACTTTTTTTATGTGAAGAAGCATACACATAGCCCAAAGGGACTAACAGCTATCATTTGCTGGGAAGTGGAATTAACTTGTTAACAGGAAATCACTTGGCGAGTAATAAAAATGCCACTAAGATTTAATAAGCAATACCGTCCTTTCAGCAGCCCCTATCTTTTCACAAACACACCGTGATCCAAAGAAATAATTAGCCATTCACAATATATTGCAAAGATTAGCTTTTTTTGGTACACGGTACCTAGAGTAAAATTGCCTGCAGAAGAGTATCTAAACATAGAACACAACCACAAACAGTAAGCCATCTCATTATTTCAGTGCACAGGGTCAGTGGCAGAGATTTCAATTAGAAGATGAAGAAGAAACAAAGAGTTAAAGAAGAAAAAGAGAGAAAGGAAGGGAAATGCTTGGGTTATCAGATAAGAAAAAGAAAAACATGAAAAAATGTAGTTCATATGTCCAAATATTTAAAGCTGAAATGCAAAGAAGCAAGTCTGTTCTCAACTTCTTTTGAAACATGAGTGGCACTTAAAAAGTGCTTATCCAGAAACGTGTAGACACTGAATGGTGCCTACATAATTTTCATACAATATGTATGTCAGTTTGCTAAAAGACTACTTTAGGTTTCAGACTCCAACTCAGCTTCCCATGTTTGAGAATTTGGTTTGTGATGCTCCAAATACACAAAGGCATTTTTTTTACAAGCAATGTAAATGATGTATCTGACACATCTTCTAAGAACGATCTGTGGAACCATGTCTCCACCTACTCCAGCATGGTATAGGACCTTTTAATTTAACGTTAAATTAAAAAAGTGAAATTAAAATGATGCAGATTTCTATAAGGGTACTCTAAATTTTTGTTTAGGTTTTTTTTTCAATAGAGAGACTTGAGCCATTACTGAACTGAAAATAAAGTCTCCACAGAGATTCAGACTAGTTTAGATTAGCTTAATTGAAGTTGTCTTCACCTTTTTTCACATTTCCAAGATTTTCACCTCCTCCCATCTTGAGGAAGATTTATTACATTGGCTTTTAATATTTTAAGTTACACAGGTTCGTTCAGGAATGGTTCCACAGTTAGAAGTTGATTCCATAGAAATTAATCTCAACATTTGTAATGAAAATTGTATTTTGGTTGATTTTGATTTCTTGGTACATGCATGGTTCAGCTTACATTGTTTTGGATCATTCCTTTCCATGTGATTAACTACATGTAGATGATGGTGTGATCAAATAATTAGAAGATAAAATATTGGCTATGAAGACCAAGAAACTGAGGAAAGCAGTAGTACTAGACTGCATAAAGACACTGAGACATAAAAAATCGGCAGAGGTATTCCTCCTCCTTCTCTCTCCCAGCCATTTTTCTCCTTCAAATCAAATGAAAACTTGTTCAGTGTAGGATAAGCACAAAGCCACCAAGAAAAAGAACCAGCTCAGGATATTTCAGAACCATTAAAACTCACAGAAAACCCCAGTGGTTTCATCTTAGGCATAGATCTTCTCTCATGTCTTTTTTCTAATCTTTAGATGGGGTTACTAAAATGATGCATAAGAATTTTATGTTACTTCTTATTTCTAGGGGAAGGTAGGAACTTGTATTCCCTCTTTAACATTCCTAGGTACTATGTTCCCTCTTTAACAGTCCTAAGTTTTATTGCCTAACAGTCATTTTCACACCATCTGGTAGCATGAGAATTTAGGTGAATGAAAATGCTTGATTCCATGGACACAAAACAGGATAGATTGTTATAGAAAATTCTAGATTCACTGAACTCAGATTTTGCAGCTAATTATAGTTTACAAAGATGGGGTAGGAGGAACAGGAGATCAAGGCCAGGTGATTAGCAAAGAAGGTAGCTTAAAACTAAATTGTTTTTATTTGGATATACGCAAACAAATTGGTATTGTGTAATATAGATGTGTCATGATCTGCATGAGTAATTCCAGCTGGCACCAGTTGGCAAAGATTGTTCAGTTATCAAGGACATTTTAAAAAGCCAATCCTTTGACTACAATCCAAATTGCAGACTATAGATTCCTGGTGTCAGAAAAGCCCTTGATTTGATAGAAAAAAAGTTTATCTTCAGAAATTCACTCATTAAAAAAAATCAGGAGTCTACCATTTTTCTAGTTTTCACTTTCTGATTAAGTGCAAATGACTACATGCATGCAGCTATAGCCAAGCTTTCATGAGTCTGAAGATGTCAAACTAGTGGCTGTTGAGCAGTCTGAACCATACCGACCAGTCCTGCTTGTGGCCAGCTGTGGAACACAACTGGTGAGTCATAGAATCATAGAATGGTTTGGGTTGGAAAGGGCTTTTGAGACCATCTTGTTCTGACTCCCCTGACATGGGCAGAGACACGTCCCGCTAGACCGGGTTGCTCAAAGCCTCATCCAGCCTGGCCTTGAACACTTCCAGCGATGAGGCATTCACAGCTTCTCTGGGAAACCTGTTACCCTTTGTTTTTCCACTACACTCCCTCATAAACAGTCCCTCCCCTTCTCTCCTGTAGGCACCTGTCAGGTACTGGGAGGCCATTATAAGGTGTCCCCAGAGCCTTCTCTTCTCCAGGCTGAACAATCTCAACTCTTTCAGCCTGTCCTCGTAGGGGAGGTACTGCAGTCCCTGATCATCTTCGTTGCCGTCCTCTGGACCCACTTGAGCAGGTCCATATCTTTATTACACTGAGGCCCCCAGAGCTGAACATACTACTGAGGTGGTGCCTCAGCTGATCAATTCCAGAAACCCACCTCACGCGCTTTTTTCTTTAATTTCAAAAACCTGCAGAAGCATCAAATGAAAATATATGCAGCTTTGCCATGTCATAAGCTGTCTGTGAAGGTTACTCAAGAGCACAAGATTACTGTCAGGGTCTCTTCCCATGTGGTAGGGTATATTTCCTCTCCCAGCTGGGCCTGATTAATCTGCAATTAATTTCAAATCACTTTCAGAACAAATAGGAGTAAAAAAAATAATAGAGATCTGTTTCTAGAACCTCCTGCCCAATGGCCCTCTGATCAGTAGGCTATATCTGATTGTGTATTGTGACTTAACTATTACTTTTAGTCTCTGATTGTTTTAATGTAGCAGGAGAAATACGGCCCTCGTGCTTCTTCACTGGGGGAAGCACAGGGTTTGAGGACTTGGAGATAATAAGAATGTACCATTTCAGAAAAAAACGCACAGATTTGTAACTGGGTTTACATGTTCCTGTGACTAACTTTCTGTATAAAATGTATAAAAAGCGCAGTTAAAAAAGGAAAAGAGAGAGGAAAACAGATAATTCAAGTAAGTACAAGAGTGATTATGATCATGCTTCTAAAAATCCAAACAGAAAGTTCAAGATCTTGCACACTTTGATCTAAATACTGCTTCTGGGACACAGCATTCATCACTTGCTTTCTGATAGACATGTAAAAATGATGATGACAGGCAAACTGATGATGTCAGTGCTAATACTCTTAAAAGACAAAAAAAAAGCTTCCTTTCTTATTTTTGCTACTGGAAGATTTTTGCTACTGGATTTTTGCTATTGCTACAGCATGGTCTTATACATGAGGAGTGCTTTCTAAGATGACACTTAATACTAATAGCATTTCTTCAGCATAGGCATAGTGCTAATGCATACGTATATTTTTTGTGTCATACTTACATGCATATTTTCCCACTGGCATCTAACTGTCAATAGAGTTTTTACATGTATTAGAAGGCTACTAATGTAGTGACTACTTTTGAAATGGTAGATTTAGTACTTCAGCATAAAAAATAAAAACCTTAATATGCCCAGTTCTGAGGATACAATGAGAAATGACCTTCATATCTTGTTTGTAATGAAGACTGAGATGAGACATATTGCAAAAGTTTTAGCTCTGGGAGCCATATCTGAGTGGCCCGGGATAATGACTCATTTCAGGTGTTTGAGAGGTGTTTGTAAATAACATAGACACTACTGTTTGCCTGGCAAAATCTCCTCTGAGACATCTTTGCTTATATCAGTGCCAATGCTGTGAATCAGTGGTGAATCTAGGCAATGGAGAGCTGTGTGGTAAGACTGATCTATAAGCCCATGCCTGCTACAGAACACAACAGCAATATCCAACATCAGGTATAAAGTAGGAAGGAACTGTCTCCTGCAGCCAGTGCCAGAGTAGTACAGTTCTATTTGAGTATCAACAGCAGATGCAGAAAATTGGAAACAGTCAGATGATGTCACTTTCCAGCCCCACCCCTCCCAACCCCTGGAGAAATGATCATGCATGAGTCATATAATGAAGGTTTTCTTAAAACCTTTTTAACCTGAGGGTTGAGTTAAACTAGAAAAAAACCGCGCTTTTAAAAACAGAGAATTAAGCTATTTGCCTTACATTGCCAACATTAAAAATATGTAGGAATAGGTGGCTAACTTCCCTACAGGCCTGAATCTTATCTCCATTCTCAAACACGCCACTAATTACTAAACTGAACATTCATGAAGTCATCTGTCTGGCATTATAATGAGAGAGGTGGACAACAGGTCTTAATCCTACAGACATCAGGTCTCAGTTCAGGGAAACTTCCAAACTATAAAAATGCTGACTGCATTGGGAATGAAAACATGTGCCGGAAAATTAGTACTGCTTTCCTGAATTAGTATAATAAACTGCAACACTTTTGAATCAGCAGAAAAATTTCACAAGATTTCACTGAGCCCTGATTCAGGCCCTAATTACTTCCTTCTTGTATTACTAGAATCAGGATTTTAAATTGCATGATTTTTGCATTGCAATTAAGTGTACAAGTAATACTCCAGGAATAGTCATGCCTAGTTCTTAAAATTTACTCATTACTTTTGAGTAAGACAGTAAACTGAAGTCACTTAATAATTTTTCTCAAACCAAGTAATCTGAATAATTAATTCAACTTCTTGATTGCAGTGTAAAATATGGAATAACGTAAGTACCTACAATCTACGTTATACTGTGTCATTTAATTTGTGAGTATGGTTTTGCATGTAGCATTCCACTATATTTCTTTATCTGAAAGAGCAGAACTGAAATGCTGAAAACAAAAACCTGAAAAAAGAGCCAAAACTCATTGCACCGTCAATGAAGACATGCAAAAAGGATTTATTAAAAAATGGATAAACTGAAAATAGGACTAAGAAAAATGAAGGAAAAAAGTAAACACATAAAAGGCGCTTTAAGGGCTTCAAAAAAAAGCTGATGCAAACAATTCTAAAGTATTTCTTACCTTCTTCAGTCATTGTGTCATAATATTTTAGGTTTCCATATGATCCAAGCTCTACAACATCACAGTAAAAGACATAAAGATAAGGAACCAGCAGACATTCAAGAAATGTACACGTTTTTGCATGAGCTTCATGAACTCCAACAGTGATTATGCAAAAAATTCTGCAGGACAGTGAAACACAGATTACTGAAACGACAGTGGCTTCCCCCTCAGATAATTCACAAGTCACTTGCATCAGATAAGTAACTTGTCAAAGCGAGATGCAGGAGAAGCACTGAAATCTAAAATTCAGCCTTTTCAAGGTGATTGCCGATTTGGTACCTCTACATTTGGGAAAACATAATAAACCTTGACAGTACCTAATCAGCAGGAGCTTTGGAAACGACGGTCTTTTAACATTCCCTAGCTCAGACATTCAAATACACATGTACCCGAATTAAAAAAAAATCTCAAAACATATAATCTCAGGAACTGTCCCACAAACATTGTTTTGACACCAGTGCTGATGTTAACTTTCTTTAGAGGGATTACTTAATTTATGCACTCTCTTGTCACTTATGAAATCAGAAGAAAAATCTTTACTCACTTCATCATGTGGTGTGAGAACTATTTAGTTCTCACACAATTTAATGAAATCATTAAATAGATGTGAACATATTGCATTTCTAGCAGAGCAGAGCAAAGAACAGAAGGCAGAGATCTCCAGATCTTTAGTGCTACTGTTATTTTTCTGTGTGATACAATCTTGGATGAAATCACCTATTTTCTCCAGACGCTGCTTTACACTTCATTTCTTAAAAAGCTTTTTTCTTCAAGTTTGGCATATATGTAAATATGGATATACATACAATAATTAAGGTAGGTCTACAAAACAAGACAGAGAAAAATTAAGCACAAGGAGGAATTTCTAAATGACTTTGAGGAATTTGTGGGTGATTTCACTCATCATTTTAATGTAAAGTTTTACAACAGGCTTCTGAGGATCTAACCTTTCATAGAGTGCAATCATTAAAAAATGGATACTTAACAGTTTGGTAGTGCTGTTTTCTTTGGAAATATTCTTGATGTTTATGAAACAGCTTAAGTAATTAAATGTGACACTGCTGTCCAGTTATTTTGTTTTCAGTTGATGCACCTTGTAATCTTCCAATATTTTTCACACAGGTGAAGAGAGGTCTGGCTATTAGTTTTTAACTGCAAAATACTGTAGTGACATGCAAATCTGATACTTTGAAAGATAGGTGGTTTTCACATCTACTGCAGATACCTGAACCTGCCAGATGAACATTTCTTACATCATTTCCAGAGACAGAAAAAGCGTTATGCCATGTAACTAAAAAAATACAGGATATTATCACTGTTACATTTTTAAAATAATGATGATTGGATTTTTCATTTTATCAAAAGCAGTTACAAATACTGACACACTCTTGCTAATACAATGCAGTGTCTTACAAGTAAGTATGTAAGTCTCTCTCAAAGCAAAGAAAGACATCATTTAAAGACAGAATTTAATATTGTTTTATGATATACAATGCATATAATATTTTGCAAAAGTGTTCTAGTGTTGCAACATAATCTTTGTAGCTTCTTTTACATAAAAGAAGCTACTGTCCTACCATCTTGATTTTAGTCCTAAAGATTTGAATTCCTAAAGATATGAACTTTCCTGCATACAGCATTTGGGACCACGTGTTGTTTAATTAGAGCTCAGTATCTGCTGACTCTATGGCTAGTGCCTTTGTTTAAACTTGTTTTCACTGACCTCTGCCTTCATGTTTCTGGGGTTTGTTTTGCTAGAACCTGGGGAGGGAAATACGTGCAGGAAACAACACTGCCACAGAAGGGCTGCATAAGCTCATGGAGAAAAAAAAGTAAGGATGGGGGTGCAGAAGGACAAATTTGGGAAAAAGGGGGTTGTACCATAGCAGTAAACTTAAGAATTAACAGAATGAGAGCACGAGGTCTCTGACTTCATGAATGAAGAAGAAGAGGTTTCAGAGGAAGCTAACAACTATGTTGAATTATGCTAGATCTCCAGAAGAAATAAAAATGGTGGGAGAAAGGCAGGGCACTTGACATACTGACAATCCAGTTTACGTCTATTTGATTCCCATCTGAAGATACAAGAGAAAAGGAGACTCTGACCTTATAGAGACTGAAGAGAAAAGAAACAAGGACATGCATGAGAATGCACGATGCTGATGACAATCATGTTCTGGGCACTTCAGCAATTCAACACACGAAGGATTAATCTAGGTTAATTCTTGCATTTAACACAATTATTTCCAGGACAACTCTAATCTTGCTGGTGAGATAATGTTCCTGAAAACTTTTATAGTCCTATACTCAGAGTCGAACATTTTATGCAGTCACCAGCCCACTGACTGCAATGAACAACAACGATGCCAGAAAACACCAGATGCAAGTACTCACATGAATTATTTTGTAGATTTCTAGATAACTTGGGTCAGTGCTGCTCAATAACATGAAAAGTCTACCTCTGTACAGTCTGCTGCCAAACGTATTGCACTACCTTCTGCTGTAAAATTTTGACTAAATTCACTCTTTCATATTTATTTTTGAATTTTCCTGTTATAATAAGATTTTGTTCAGTATGACTGCAAGTAAACTCACACTGAAATACTTTTTGAAAACAACAGTGTATTGGAGAAAGTTCTCAGCTTTTATAACAAACCAATTTCAAACAGAATTGGAAATCTGAAATACTGTGATAAAGGGTACTTTAAAAAAATATGCCAAAATCCAACACTATTAAAATTTGATAATTCCAGTTTCATGAACACACTATGCATTTCCAACAGGGAGTTCATCGCAGACAGACTGGCTGACAGCCCGTAGCTGTAACCCTGCTGGTCTCATGAAACAAAGAGAATGCAGAAATGTGGCTTAACAGCTGATCCTCAACAATGACAGGATGATTGAATTTGTTCCCTTCTGCATATTTTTACACGAGAAGAGATCAGATGGTTCCTGGTAATCCTGTCTGACATTCCTGAAAGATTACAACCTTTGCCTTATTACCTATTGTTTTCTGCTGCATATGTACATGTCACACCATATCAAAGTAAACAGACAGTTTTGTTAGTCAACAGTGCTAGACTATTTGCAATTTCGAAATATGCTTGAGACAGCCAGCATGGCTTCACCAAGGGTAAGTCCTGCCTGACCAATCTAGTGGCCTTCTATGATAGAATGACTACATCAGTAGACATGGAAAAAGCTATGGATGTCTTCTGTCTGAACTTCTGTAAGGCCTCTGACATGGGTCTCCACAACATCTTTCTCTCTAAATTGGAAAGATATGGCTTTGATGGGTGGATAAGGAATTGGTTGGATGGTCACATCCAGAAGGTAGTGGTCAACAGCCCAATGCCCAGATGGAGATCACTCGCAAGTGTTGTCCCTCAGGAGCCCGTACCGGGACAAGGGCTGTTTAATATCTTCATCAATGACATAGACAGTGCACCCTCAGCAACTTTGCAGATGACACCAAGTGAAGTGGTGAGGTCAACATGCCTCAGGGATGGGATACCAACCACAGTGACTTGGACAAGCTGGAAAAGTGGGCCCATGTGAACATCATACGGTTCAAGAATGCCAAGTGCAAGGTGCTGCACTGGTCAGAGTAACCCCTGGTATCAATACAGTCTGGGGAATAACGTGATTGAGAGCAGCCCTGCAAAGGAGGGCTTGGGGGCGCTGGGAGGTGAAAAGCTGGACATGGGACAGCAATGTGTGCTTGCAGCTCAGAAAGCCAACCATATCATGCACTGTATCAAAACAGCTTGGCCAGGAGTCGATTCTCCCCCTCTGCTTAGCTCCTCTGAGAACCCACCCAAGGTACTGTGTTCAGTTCCAGGGTCCTCAGGGGAAGAACGACGTGGACCCGTTGGAGCATGTCCAGAGGAGGGCCACAAAAATGATTAGAGGGATAGAACACCTCTCTTAGGTGAAAGACTCATAGTGGTGAGACTGTTCAGCCTGGAGAAGAGAAAGCTCTGGGGAGACTTTATAGTGACCTTCCAGTACTTAAAGGGGGCCCATAAGGAAGATGGGAGCAATCTTTTTAGCAAGGCCTGTTGTGACAGGACATGGGACAATGGTTTTAAACTGAAAGAGAGTAGATTCATAATAGATATAAGGAATAAATATTACAACGAGGGTGGTGAGACCCTTCAACAGGCTGCCAGAGAGGTTGTAGAAGCCCCGCCCCTGAAAACATTCAAGATCAGGATGGACAGGGCTCTGAGCAACCTGATGTAGTTGATGCACCCGCTCAATGCACTGGGCTTGGACTAGATGAACTTTAAAGGTCCCTCCCAACACAAACTATTCTATGATTCTATGAAATAACATACCTAATTACTCAGTTCATTTTCAGTGTTCAGTCACTAAGTATTGCTGGTACAGTCTGTGGCAAAATACTCATTTCTGCATTTTAAGTGTAGTGCCCCAGGCTGCCACAGGAGGAAAGCATAGCCAGTATTTCTCTCCTGATACGCAAATCTGACATACAGACTGCAATTGTCCCTACTTATGTCAGAAATGAGCCTGGTTCAGAGTTTCTCAAAGCATTCATAAAACATAGAGCTATTTAAGTGATAGCAACCTGCATTGCTAAAGGTGTGTATTCCTTCATGAAAAATGTGAACTCAAAGTCTCAAAACAAAGTAATGAATTGTGGGGTTTTTCAACAAGGATAGGATTTTCACTTTGCATAAAAACATGTTTGTATGAAAATAGATGTCACACTTCTTCAAGGTAATAAAACAGCCTTAAAGCTGACATATCTTTTATTCAAAACAAAACTGCTGAAGAGAAATCACTGAAGGCAATCCCTAATTTTTTAGTGCTGTTCCACCATTGCATTTACTTGTCTTTCCTTGTGTCTGACTTCTACAGTCATGAAGGTGTCAAGGCATAATCCTTTATCAGCATCAGTGGGAGCTTGTGAGGCATACTGGAATAAGCAGATGGAATACATATATTCTTCCTGAGTTTTCATACCCATAAATTCAATCTACCAAAAGGCTGAATATGTAAGACATAAGATAGAAATGAAATGAGAAAGCAAGGTCTCAAAACTTATACTGAAATTGACAAATGAGTATGCAGCCAAGAACTGCAACTTAAAAGTAAGCAAATAATTATTAAAAAGACTGTAAACACGAAGCCTAACTAAGTACTGGAAAAAGAAGAGAATTTCTGTGCAAGAGGTTACACACAAAATTCTGAAAGTCAACAAGTTCCTGACAGTCAAAGACATTAACTTGGTAATCCACTCTTCACCTTCACATCTTTCCGATTTGACCTCTGATTTATGTTTTTATCTGTCTTCATGCTTAACAGGATCTCGTTTTCTTACTTGTATTTTTTTTAAAAGAAGGCTGAAAGAGGAATTCATATTGTAACATCAAGGAGGATGAGGTTGTCTTTCACTAATCTTTACTGTTGTTTCTTCTAGCTGTCACGGTCTTCAGAAAATTTGATTTGACCCATCCGTAAACAAAAATAACGACCACTTCAAAAGTCTTGCTAGATAATCCGTAGTGGCTATTCAACCCAAATTGAAATCAAAGCTTGATTAGGCTTCATCAGTTATGTTAGATTAGGAACAAAGAACTCTCAGCACTGAAAACTTGTGAAAGATCTAGTGGAGATTAACATTACATGTGTAAAATGAGAACCCTAACCTCTAGCAGGTCTTTAATAAAAGATAATGCCTTTGTATACAGAGTATTCGAGGCAAAACACAAAAAAATCTCACCAACTGAAAGATATCAGGTGCTGTAGATTTTAAAAAGGAAGAATTATTTTGAAATAATTTTCTTCCAGTGAATCTCATCTTAATTTTGACTACCATCTTTTATGAGCTCCATAAATAACATAACTTTCTCATCTATCCCAGATGGGATATAAGTACCAATCATATGAATCTATGGTTGGTACTTATATCCCATCTGGGATAGACTGGGGCTGCTGTGGGAGTTTGTATGTATTATCACTGCAGAACACAGAGAATAGAAAACAAATTTGTTTTAAACAGCAAAAGACTTTTTCTCCTATTAATTCCAGGTAACACAAACTATGCAAGTTATATTTAATTGTTGTACCCTACATTTTTACTGTGGATCTTCAGGGCGACAATTCTTCCAAAACAGAGGCTCTGACATTGATCTGGTGCGTGGAAAACACAAAGGAACGTATTTTGGATCTAAATAATACAGTAAGTAATACTGGTTGTATGCATTTTAGAATTAGATCTTTTCGGATTATGCTACTACGTTTTATTAACACTCCTAGGCAAATGAAGAAAATCATATAAGTGAAGACTTTCAGGTACTTGATCAGTAGGCACTACATTAGGGGTAACTAAATTTGTGCAATACTTTGTGCATTTGCACTCTAAAAGCACATGCAGTCATCTTTCATCTTGTTGTTAAATTGCAAGCCTGCTGTTCCTATTCTCTCTGCTAATGTGTCCTTACTCTGTTTTTTATTGCAGGTGTTTTTGTCCTGATAATAATCTTGTTAAAGTTGTCTGGTTTTATTATAATTAGTTTATTGTAAATTTATCAAAATGGAGTGTGAATAGAAATATAATTAAATATTTACACAATCATACAAGTAGAGTCCTGGGCAGCTCAGGATAGCTACATTACCACAAAAGCAGTATCTGCCTAGGACTTTGTTCTTAATGCTGTCTTTAAAATAAAGACTGAAACCTTACTGTTCTTACAGTCCATACCATGTACCAAATCTTTTTGTGGTGACAAAAGGAAATTTGTCAGAGGATCTACAGGGTGTGCTAGCGCCTGACTCCGATTAGCGTTTTTGAACTCAAGCTTTCACTTACTTTTCCCACTAGCATTTTGAACGTTGAATGAGTGTGTTCAATAAAGATATGGAGGATCAGAATTGTTTTTGTGTTATTATTTTACACATATTGTATTTGTCAACACTGTTGTCTTAGATGACGGTTAGATCACATTTTATGACAAATTAATGCAGAACACCATGAAATTTCAAAAGGTTCACATATTTTTTCTTGCAACTGTCTAAGTTACCTTTGTGCCATCTGCCACCAAACTGTTGAAGACAGATGCCATACGTTGGCTAGAATGTAGTAACAACAAAAGACAACCGCTATCTAATAGAGTTGACCTTGTCTCATCAAACGCATTTCCTGCTGACTTTAAAGGAGGTATTTATCTTTGAAGAGTTCTCGAAGATTCACAAAAATGTAAATTCTGAGATATAAAAGTGAAATCCTCATCCCACTGATGATACAGGGAGTTTTACCACTGATTCTGACGGAGTTAGGATTTTACCAAGTGTCTGTGGGGTCAGGCACTGTGGGTTACTGGACACATAAAACTCCAGCTGCAAAAATTCCATCTGTTCTGGTTTCTAGGCTGTCCAAGAAGAATAATGCAAGGGCAGCATACATTCCACTCATTATCCAGTCATAAAATCCAACCAACCTGTGGAGGATGAAGTCATCTGTCACGTGTAAATCACACTAAAGGAAATCTTCCACTTTTAGCTCCAATGGAAAGTCCCTCATAGCTACTACTATTCCCTGATCTGTACAGGTTTATAAATCATTTATGTTCTTTGTTGTCAATATTTTTAAAAGGGAAATTTGGGATTAGAAAGAAACTTAAAATGAGGCTAAAGCCATTAAGCATGCAAATGCATATTTAGGACAGCTGCACCCTGCTCTGTGATCATGCTTGTATTTAAATATTCATGACATCCTTGGACCCTCTGTAGGCAAACCCAGGAAGAACATGCTGTCTGAAGAACAAGGTATCACTGGAAAATATTGTGGAGGTGAGAGACAAGAATTTTGCCTGCAGTGAGCACCTTGATTAGGTTCTAGTTAAAAGAATAAAATATGTCATGCAGAAATAAATTGTTGTGAAAACAAACGCCACAAAAATGTCACTCCAGTCTTCAAAAAGGGCAAGAAGGAGGACCCGGGTAACTATAGACCGGTCAGCCTCACCTCCATCCCTGGGAAAGTGATGGAACGACTTATCCTTGGTGCCATCTCAAGGCATATCAGGGATAAGAGGGTCATTAGAGACAGTCAACATGGCTTCACCAAAGGGAAGTCGTGCTTGACTAACCTCATAGCCTTTTACGAGGATATAACAAGGTGGATAGATGATGGCAGAGCGGTGGATGTGGTCTACCTTGACTTCAGTAAAGCATTTGACACAGTCACCCACCGCATCCTTGCTGCTAAACTGAGGAAGTGTGGTCTAGACTCTCGAGTAGTGAGGTGGACTGTGAACTGGCTAAGGGGAAGAAGCCAAAGAGTTGTGGTCAATGGGGTGGAGTCTGGTTGGAGGCCTGTATCCAGTGGAGTGCCTCAAGGGTTGGTACTGGGACCAGTATTACTCAATATATTCATCGATGACTTGGATGAGGGACTAGAGAGTACTATCAGCAAGTTTGCTGATGACACCAAGCTGGGAGGAGTGGCTGACACACCAGAAGGCTGTGCTGCCATCCAGCGAGACCTGGACAGGCTGGAGGGTTGGACGGGGAAAAATTTAATGAAATATAACAAGGGTAAATGTAGGGTCTTGCATCTGGGTAGGAACAACCCCAGGTTCCAGTATAAGTTGGGGAATGACTTATTAGAGAGCAGCACAGGGGAAAGGGACCTGGGAGTCTTGGTGGACAGCAGGATGACCATGAGCCAGCAGTGTGCCCTTGTGGCCAGGAAGGCCAATGGCATCCTGGGGTGTATTAGAAGGGGGGTGGTTAGTAGGTCGAGGGAGGTTCTCCTTCCCCTCTACTCTGCCCTGGTGAGACCCCATCTGGTATACTGTGTCCAGTTCTGGGTCCCTCAGTTCAAGAAAGACAGGGAAGTGCTGGAGAGAGTCCAGCACAGGGCAACTAGGATGATTAAGGGAGTGGAGCATCTCCCTTAGGAGGAAAGGCTGAGGGAGCTGGGGCTCTTTAGTTTGGAGAAGAGGAGGCTGAGGGGTGAGCTCATTAATGTTTACAAATATATCAAGGGTGAGTGTCATAACAATGGAGCCAGGCTCTTCTCGGTGACAACCAATGATAGGACAAGGGGTAATGGGCTGAAACTGGAACATAAGAGGTTCCGCTTAAACTTGAGAAGAAACTTCTTCTCAGCGAGGGTGACGGAACACTGGAACAGGCTGCCCAGAGAGGTTGTGGAGTCTCCTTCTCTGGAGACATTCAAGACCTGCCTGGACACGTTCCTGTGTAGCATAATCTAGGTATTCCTGTTCTGGCAGAGGGATTGGACTTGATGATCTTTCGAGGTCCCTTCCAATCCCTAACATTCTATGATTCTATGATTCTATGAAAACAAATGCAAGGGCTAAATTTCAGATTTTTGAAAGTAAATTTAAAATGGCATCAGAAAACTGCCATTATTTCAAATTTGCTACCTACAAAGAGCAATACTAATTTTAAAGGGAGACTTGTTCTTCAATTTTTAAGTAGCTAGAAATTCTATCAGTGAAATCAGCAATGAGTGCTGCCTTCTCTCTGTATTTTAGGACCATCTGAACTGAAGCAGACCTGACATTTATTGCTCCAGAGTCTGAGAGCATCACAAAGAAGAGCTACACTTTGCCATTGAACTGCCAATTCCAAGAGAAATTTGTGAGGGTTCCTTTGCACTCCAAGTTATTTATAACAAAATCATCCCAAATCTTTGATACATGTCACTAACTATAAACATGTTTTGTGGACAGAACAAAAGTTGCAAGCCCACTCCTCCTACAGTCAGGGAAATACAGCCACTGTCTTTAGAAAAAGCAAGACCAACATCTCCAAAATAGGACAAGAATGGGTGGTCCCTGCATGTATGCTAAACAAATTGACTCAGTAAAACAATTCAGACTTCAAAAATTCAGACTTCTTTCATTGTAGATACACATTTTTGATTGACATTTAGAAAAATTGGCTGAACCAAGACTTCATAACAATATTCTCTTCATTAGCCTAAGACTCAATTTTCTCTATGGCAAAAGCACACCTTTGTAGACAGCTCAGGTTCCACAGCTGTTAGAGTGACATTTATACACGTGCCACAGAGAAGTTTGCAAACTCAACTGCTATCCATTTTTGGCTTTGAAATCGGAAGTAATACTGGTGGAAACAGCTATTAAATTTCTCTCTCTCCGAACTTTCTACTAGATACTGACAGGGCTATCTAAAATACTATTTCTTCCTATTTAATTGCCCACAGCTGGACACAACCCACAGTTTCTACTCTATGCTGTTGCTCACTCTGTCAGAGCGGGGAGTTCTACCTATAGTTTCTCAAATGAAACTCTGTAGAGAGATGTGCCTCAGCACTTCACCAACATTTAGCTATTTAAAATCTTCCCCAGGAAAAAGGTTACTGCTGGCTAATGACTGTGCAGAGAATCATGCCAGTGAAAGCTCACCTAGCAATGGCAGCCAACTGCATCCTTGGCTCCCTTAGGCAAAATATCATCAGCACGTCAAGGGAGGTGATACTTTCCCTCCACCCAACCCAGAGACTTATCCAGGTGCTGGGTCCAGTCCTAGGCTCGCCAGTACAGGAGAGTAATGGATATACCAGAGCAAGTCTGGCACTAGGTCACGAAGATCATGAAGGGACTGGAGCATCTCTCATGTGAGTGGAGGCTGAGAGAGCTGGGCCTGTTCAGCCTGAAGGAGAGAAGGCTCAGGTAGATCTTATCCACAGGTATAAATACCTGATGGGAGGGAATGAAGAGGGAATGAGGGTCTTCTCAGAAGTGCCACTGACAGGGAGAGAGGCAACAGACACAAATTAAAAACCAGAAAATTCTATCCGGACACAAGAAAAAACCTTTTACTTTCATGATAGTCAAATACTCAGATGGGTTTCCAGAAAGACTGTGGAGTTTCTGTTTGTGGGGATACTAAAAACATGACTGGACACAGTTTTGGTCAACCTTCTCTAGCTGATCCTGCTTGAACAGAGGGTTGGATTAGCGGAATTCTGTAATTTAAGAGGTCCCTTCCAACCTACATGAGAAAAAAACGCAAACAGTTCTGAGAAAGCTGGCTGCATAAGGCGGCATACATGGTTTTGTAAGACATGACACTCCATTTTGAAGGTAAACCTAATTGCCCTTTTCATTGGTTTCCTATTTTCATATCAGACTGAGATACCATGGGATGGAAAGACACTAGATTGTAACTAACAGCTATTAATTTGCACATGAGCCTGGCAGGGAGCCCCCATCTTTTCTGGCAGAAATCCCTTGAAAACATTTCAGTCTTCAGCAGAGAAGAAAACCAAAATTCTCTGAGTGCCATGCTCAGAGGGCTGGTTTTCCCTCCGGGCCAGAAGAAGAAGCAAGAACTGCTTCTAGCTGGGTAAGAACAAGTGTACAAGAAGAAAGTGTTGAGCTCCTTTGCAAGCCCACAGGTATGCCTAAAGGACAGTCAAGAATAATGAAGGATCTAGAGCAAAGATAATTAATAGCATACATAATTGCTTTTTTATTATTTTTGTCTAGATTTGCCTATTTCCTCATTTTAGATAAAACACTGTTGTGCTTATAAGTCACTTAAGAATTATTTCTTTCATCTCTAGCATGGTGCTAGGAAGTGTACTGAAGTTCTATAGCACACACACACTGGAAATGAGTAAAGTGGAATTGCTCAGGTGACTTCAGCAATGCAGGAGCTGAGCATTACATGAGTTGGTCTAAGCTGTGCTGCCTGGCCTTACTTCTGTAAGGATATAAAAATAAACAGATTAATCCAAAAAAGGTTCCCAATGGGAGGGAGCACAGACATGACGCAACTCATGTAGCCCAAGGGAAGAAAAACAGCACAAGAGTTTTGCAAAAAGACATGAAAGCTGTGAGACTGCTGAGTGACCAGGCAGGTGAAGGTTACCCCAACCATTGTCAGCTGCTTTTAGGGTAAGCTGACATTTGTCATGACACCTCAGAAAAGAACATAAGCAAGAGCAGCAAATTAAGCAGAATAGTTTGAGGTGAATGGAAATGTTGTGAACTTCTCAAGATCAGTATCTATGAACACAGCAGAATCTAGTGAGTAATTACAAATAATTCACTGCTATGTCAAAAACTTTGAGGACCAAGTAATTCCTTATTTTCCTGAGAAGCATGAATGCAGGTTTCTGTTTTTCTTTGTTAGAGCAGACGGTGACAGTACTGTATTTTTCAGCATTCAGTGAAGGAAGTCACAGAACACTCAGCTCAGCCTTATGTAACCGAAGGTCACTTCTCTCACCAATAACATGCACCATATCTATGTTTAAAAAAAAAGTAAAGCATAGAAGATAAACAACAACTTTTCTGCAAAAGTACATCCTGTAGTTTTCCACTTTGGAAATAGGATGAAAGACGGGAATAGGAGAGAAAGAAACCTACTTCTGACTGGGGACTGAGCCATGACAGAGATTTATATCATATTCATTTTCATGCAGAGGATGGTATTTGCATAGAGATTGTATCCTTATCACAAGGGATCAAGAGTGCCAGCATGTAGCTAAATTTTCCCTTTTGGATGATTTTTTCTTGATCTGTGGCACCTTATCTGCAGACAGAAAAAGGATGGCATGATAAGCAAAAGATCTCATTCTTCCTGTACCCTGCTAAAGCTGTGCGAGAAAAGCAAGGTAGCCTCAGGTTGCACTGGTGCTCTGAATCCTCACTTCACCACTGTTTGTCTTCCCATTTCAAGAGAGTACCCACAAGCACCTCTGGAGAGGAAAATCTCCTTCCACAATCCTGAAAGAATTGTTCTTTGAAGTATAGCTTGTACGGAGAAGGTAGGCTTACTACTCATCGCAGACATTTTCATACAAAATACTTCGCATGCTTTTCCTTCCCCTGCTCCCACCACAAAACAAGCACCCAGATCTTCGTAAATGCTACACTTTCGTAATGCAGGAATGTCTATTTCAAAACTAGGACAAGGGTATCTGAGGTACAGGACTCAGAAGAAAAAAAGGCACAAATGATCAACGATTGCCATGATTTACACTAGAGTTCCTTGGATTTTGGATTGGGGCCTGACCACGCAGCAGGTCTGCCATCCTTATTCATATGGGTAATGCTGTTATGCACAGTCCAGCTCACTACTCTCTGAATAAAGGATTGCCAGACCAGCATTTAGCAGAAGCAAATATGGCACAGGATTTCCTGAGGATTAATGGGTGGCTGGGAGTTGATGATAGCCTGATGCACACACAGCCATTAATCTTAATCCTCAGGAAATGATCTGTACCAAGGTCATTATTTCTGTAATAAGACAAAAGCAATCAAAAAACTACTGTCATACACATATTTATATATTTTTAATGAACTATGAGGTTTCAACTGCAATGTAAAGTTCATGTCCCATTAATAAATGCTCTTCACATCTGCCTTTTAAGGGTGGCTGAACTCTTATCTTCTTAGAAGCTTTATGCTGAGACCAAGATTTTGAAGAGGCGAAGCCTTCCTTGTCTCAGACTTGTTAAATCCACAGCATGGCTGCACACCTGTCTGTTTGTAAAGTGCCAAACCCCCAGCAAATCCCACGGATCTCAGATGTTACTCATCCGTCAGAGATGAGCTATGTACTTTGCAAGTTTACAAGCTGGCTTTCACAAGACAGGCACAAGTCATGGCAAAACAACATTTGTGTGGAAAATAAAAGTAAGAACAGGTTCGCAAGTTTGTAATAGTATATCAGGATATCTCTTTTTATCTACATTTTGTGGAAGTTAAAAACTTCTTAAGGTCTTTTCTCTCTCATTTCAAATTTTCTTACTTGCAAACAAGTGCATTTTTAAGAGGCTCTTAATTAATGTAGATGTTGATTCTGACTTCATGAATGAATTATTCAGGAGTAAATATGACAAGTTTTCTACAAATACATTACATGTTAATGTAACAATAACACCGTGTAGGTAAAGATGACCTTTAATAGTCACACAACCTGTTTATACATTCTATACTGCTTATGCTATCAAGAGGACTTAGGTGGGACCTCTTTTCTGTCAGCTTTGCAAAGTTCACACAACTCCAAATGACAGAGCAGTGTGCCTTCTGATGCCCCCATTGTCCTTGCAATTGTTCAAGAGAACGTAACAGTGAACTTTATTTCTGATGCGAAAAGAGGAAGAAAAACTGGATCTTCCAGCAGCAGTACAACTAGAAATTTTACTTCTAACTGCAACATGTGATCTGGAATCTACAAAGAGCCAAGCACAGAGCTCCCAGACTTTACAAGTGCTTTTCCAGAGACTGAAAACTCAGTTCACTTGGCTGTGCCAGCTACAGGGTTGCTGGCATTTACTTGGGAAGTGCTCCAACTGATGGATCCAGCAATCCAGAAGAGTAAGCACTGAGGAAACCATCCTATGGGAGCAGGTTGAAATATGGAGTGTGCAGATGACTGAGATGCAGTATGAGGAAAGGCAAAGGATGTAAACAGTAGCAAAATGGGGAAAGAGGACATGAGAGAGAGAGGAGGACAAAAGGAGTATGCCCAAGTGCAGGAGGTGGCAGAATATCTGCATATGCAACAGCTTTCACACTTTTTTTCCTGTGAGAATGGCACTTTGTCATGTTCTCATATCCTGTTCTTTTGCTGCAAATCCAACAAACGCAGCTAATGATGCAATGTTTCTGACCTATTGATCTACGTCATCATCTGGCAGAAATACTGAGAGGATCTAAGTTAACTAAGATGGGACAGAAAATACTCAGAATCTCTTTCTGCTACTCCTTTGAGTCTGATCCATACTCACATTAAATGATTTGGAAGAAATCCTTTGACCTCACAAGTTATGCACCAGGTCCATTGTCTTCCATTACGTGAGTGCAGCAGAGCTGATTTCCTTTGTTTACACAAAACTCAAAACTAACACATATCACTCATTCATTTCTTCATTATCTCTGTGATTTTTTTGTAGTAGGAAAGGGCATGGGGAGAAAGCCATGTGGTCCAGAGAAGGCACCAGGTAATCCTTTACATTTCTACATCCCCCCCAAAGATGGGTTTATACAGCAAAGGACTACATGTCTCAGTCACTTCTGATAAATACTACCCTTTCTTTTAATTCTTAACGATGAAATCCTATCAGCTTAAAAATTACTTAGCTAGCATACTAAAGGTCTGTTAAAGCAAACATGATGTACCAGTTCATTGTTCGATGTTCATTACACACAGGAAGATTAGAACACAAGAAAATGGTGAGTCTGTAGATAAAATTCACACAGAGCCAAATAGATAATATTATATACAGCAGGGTGTAGTTTTGAATTGAATATAAGACTCAAGTACAATGCCAACCAAATTTGTTAACTAGTATTACTTACCTTGGCCAGCCACAGTATTTACATCAAAATAAAATACATCTTCTTTTATGGAGGCTTGCAGAAGTATCTGAATAAAGAATAATGAATCTGTACACTTAAGAGCTCAAAATCTCAGCAAACAATATGTGTTCAGTGGAGATATCCAATACTCCCTGTGTCTGCCTTCCAAACTGCCTGCAGTGCAAAGCCAAGTCTGCCTACAAATGAGGTGGTGCCTTAGGAAAGTGGGTAGATTTTTTTCATATTTCACCTATACATCTGAGCATATTTTTAAAAAAAACAGAGTTCCACATGCAAAAATATTTCCTGAATTACATTCCCATATTGAAACTTCTGTGCTCTCATTAATTAATATTTGAATTTGTAAAGTCAGTGTCACCAACTTAGACATCTGCACATACATAGGTTACTTTCCAGTGTCTTCTTGGTCATTTCTTTATTAAAGTTGTGTATTAAAATACAATATTTACAGCAAATGTAGGTAGATATTTTTTCCTTCGTAAAATTTATCTTACTGTGTCAGTTTTAATGAAACATACAGGTGCTTACTGCTTTGCACTGTATTTAAAGTCCACAAGACCTTTTTATTCCATTAATTGAAGAATATTAATTCCAAGGCAAATACAAAAGTTTGGAGAGGAAAAAAACTAACCAAATAATAAATCATTATGAGCAAAGAAACCCTGAAGAAAATTTTACTGGAGTAATTTTAATAAGACTTTCCATTGCAGCCATCTCAATCAATCCACACTGACTTCCAGTGTTTTACTGACAAAATGAAGAACAGCATAGAGTTACCTGAACTTAGTTATAATACCTAATTTTCAAAAATGCTGGGCTTCTATGCCCATCAAGATGGATTTTAGATTTCTAAACTAGTTTTTCCTGCTCTGTCATGAAGGGGGAAGCCTCTGTATCACACTACATTGTGCAGGCTTGCTGCAGGGAAAAAGCAGTGAGAAAGGTATGAATTCTGAACAGGGAAAAAGCAGTGAGGAAAGGTATGAATTCTGAACAAGCCATGTCTGGGAAACAAGTGAAATAAATTTGAGCAATGGAAAAATACCTGATCTTACTTCTGAAACTTTGTTGAATCCAAATTGAACTCCAGTCAATTCTTACTTTTTTTTTTTTTTAATAATGTGATTAAATCTATTTACTGCTTCAGATGATTGTTATTTTTGTTTGTGCTAATGCTATTTGTGGTATTACAGATGCATCTGCAGCCCAGGAGCTTTGCTTCAATGGAAAACAGAAGTGCAAAGGATTGTAATGAAAAACCATAACTTCTAATTAAAAAGTGAAAATTTGAGATTGGGAATCTTTTCTTCTTCTAGTAGAGTGAAATGCCTGGCTACTAGGTGTGTAAAGACATGTTTGGTGCAGCAGTTAGAAGGCCTGCTTACGTTCTGTAGTGATGCAAATTAAGGGAGCCAAACATCTAACTGCGGTTAATGCCTCATGTGTTGCAGTTTATTCTAAAGTCCATGTTAGACCAGCAGAAGTCAAATCCGTGGAGTCTCATTCTTTTCTATATTCCATATAAGTTACCCACTATTTCGCCTTATCTAGTTTTTCTTCTGACATATTAAAATCAAAACCAGGAAAGGAAACAAAAAAAAACCCAAACCAAAAACCTACCGAAGAACCAGAGACAGAATTTTTGTAACTTTTAAATCACTGCTGTCAGAGGTAAAGCGAACAGTAGTTCTGATACACATCAACCAAACAATCAGTGTTAGCACCGCAATGAACACACTCCTCAGATTGCAAGTCTCAGTGGGAGTGCAAAATCCTCACTGAAAGTTCAGACACAATCAGAAAAGACTATTCATAGCTATTTCACAGCAATAGAAACATAAAAAAATAGTTTCATGGGGAGAAGAGAAAAGAAAAGCATTTGCTTTTGCAACAGCAAACCCCAAAAATTAATAGGAATACCTTCAGCAAGCGGGTCAAGTGTGTGAATCATGAGCTGGAAGATGCTGTTTCTCATTAGACTGTTGTGGAGAGATGCAGAGCTTCCTCCCCGCTGGAGCCGTGGTTTGGTCTAGGTGGAAAAATAAGGGAAAAGATTTAAATTTTTTTGTTCTTTCTGTGGAAATAGGTCTGAAACACTAAGAAATAATCTCACCTCACTACAGAGTGAAAGATTTTCAATCATCACCTATAGCAGATCAAATTAAAGTCTACACTGTATTCAACATAGTTATATATGAAAAGACAATTTCTCTAAAGGAGGTGGACCATCACATTAATGTAGTCATTAGTCTCCAGGGCTCAGGAAAAAATGAGGGAGAAAAGAACCTTTCTCTGTGAAAACTTTTTAAATGTTAATAAAAACTTCATACTTGTATCAGGAAGAATTCCTAATTTGTTCCTTCGTAGAACCTTGCGGTTGAATTCCTGAAGTAAGTTTTAATTTTTCCTGCGTCAGTACACTGCAAATATGCATATTATCAAAAAAAATGGAGAAAAATGGCAGAGGGAACCCATTTTCAAAAATTCTCCGGGCAACCTGTTCCATGGTCTCACCACTCCCACAGAAAAGAATTTTTTCCTAATATCTAATCCAAGGGATATTCTCTTTCAGGCTGAAACCATTTCCCCTCATCCTGTCACTACGCTTCCTGATAAAGAGGACCTGCCCTTCTTTCCTGCAGGCCCCCTTTAAGTACTGAGAGGCTGCTATAAGATCTCCCCAGAGCCTTCTCCAGGCTGAAGAACCCCAACTCTCTCAGCCTGTCCTTATACGAAAGGTACTCCAGTCCCCTGATCATCTTTGTGGCTCTTCTGCACTTGCTCCAACAGCTCCCTTCTGTTCTGCGGGCCCCAGAGCTGGATACAGTACTGCAAGTGGGGGTCTCACAACAGCAGAGTAGAGGAGGAGAATCACCTCCCTCGACCTGCTGGCCACAATTCTCTTGATGAACCCCAAGTTGTGATGGGCCTTCTGGGCTGTGAGTGAACATCGCTGGCTCATATTCAGTTTTTCATCCATCAACACCCCCAAACTCTTCTCCATGGGGCTGCTCTTAATCCAATCATCACCCAATCTGGTTTTGTGCTTGGGACTGCTCTGACCTGGGTGCAGGACATTGCACTTGGCCTTGTTGAATTTCATGAGGTTTGTAGAAGCCCACCTCTCAAGCCTGTCCAGGTCCCTCTGGATGACATTCCTTCCTTCCAGCATGTCAATCACACCACACAGCTTGTCGTCATCAGCAAACTGGCTGAGAGTGCACTCAATCCCATTGTTCATGTCACCAACAAAGATGCTAAACAGCATCAGTCCAAATACTGACCCCTGGCGAACACCACTCTTCACTGACCTCCACTTAGACATCAAACCTTTGACCATGACCCTTTGAGTTCAGCCAATTTCTTACCCACTGAGTGGTCCACCCCCCAGATCCATGTTTCTCCAATTTAGAGACAAGGATGTCATGTAGGACAGCGGCAAATGGTTTGCACAAGTCCAGGTAGGTTTTTTAAATGAAATTTTAAACATATTCTGAAGGTTTTTTTTTTTTCCCCTATGCCATTGTCTCATAAAATAATAGACGCATTTAATATACTCCACAGAGTGAGAGTGCTTTGTGGATGGCTGTCTGCTTGTTTTGATAAAAAGGATAATCGAAGCCAACAGACTGCTGAGTAATAAGTCCCTGAAATCCAATTACAGGGAAAAAAACAAGCCTGAAGAAAATACTATTTTGCAGTAATACATGGTACATGGACTAAACCTCGGTGTCACACAAATATGAAATAAAAAATGGTAGAAACTGACCAAGAAAATTAATTCACCACTTTCCCTTTGGAAATAAATTATATAAGTTCTATAGCAGCATAGCAGGGGGAAAAAAATTCTAGCAATTTAGAAAAATGTGGAGGTATACCAAACCAAAGTAAGGCTGTCCTCAGCACGCTCCTCAGAAATAAATGCTCAGACACATACTAATTAATGCCTACCGTCAGTGTTTGGTCATCCTTGTCTCCAGCACTAGGTGACTGCATGAATGAGAAAAAGAACAAAAAGAAGGGTCACATGGAGCATGCATAGAATGGAAAGGCAGTAAAACAGCACAGAGGTCTCATCCTATGAATGCTGTTGTGTTCGGTTTATGAACTACTTGAATTAAAGCATCTTAGTGATCCAGTAAATGAGAGTAAATTGACACTATGATGCCGCAGGAGTGTTTTATTCTTGTCACTTTCTTGGACAGAAACTCTTGCCACTTCAGGGCCTGCTCCTCAGCAGCTGGGCTGCAGATCATTATGTTCACTTCCTACAAATTATGTAGGGAGGTAAACTCCCTGTACATCAAGCAGTTTGCAGGAATGAAGACTGAAAAATTAAAAGCAGTAGGAAATTCAGGATTGACCAACTGCTCAATAAAAAACCTAAAAAGGAGTAACATTACCTAGGTGTTATGCAGGAAGGGACTACACAAGAAAATAAAAAAAAAAAAAGCATTTCACTTTAATCACTCCCAGCAAAATGGCCATGTAGCAGCTCTGGTTAAGGGCAGGCAGCATGGAACATACTGCTCTGCCATGAAGGAAAATTAGACTTTGGATGGATTTTGAAGGCAACTGATGCTTTCAACTAACTGACATATCCTGGAGATGATTTATTCCTATGTCCTATCCCTTTGACAATGGCAGCAGAGCACATCTCCAGAAGACACTTCTGAGGGTGAAAAGAACTTGCACTGAAAACAAGAAAACACGTTTCCTTTTATCTGGTTTGCAGTCACAGAATCACAGTCCCCAGTTTTGCTTGTTTCTTTAATAGAATTAACACTTGTGTTAAATGGGATCAAAGAACATTTGACACAGAATATGTTTTCATGACATCTTGAAAGTTGTGTGATACAGTTGTGTTATTTTTGTAGTCATTCGGTTTATCCCAAGAAAGGGAAGTTAACATCAGAATACACAAAATATGAAACTCCAGCCATCAAGTAGTAATTAAAATAGGACACAGTGCAATTTCCATCTGTCTCACAGTCATTCTTACTTGATCACAGTCCTTTCCCCACAAACTGGCATATAAATAACTTCCTCTATCTCAAGGCTCTTGTTCCACAGAAAATCCTCTAGAAAACAAATTATGTCACAACTGTTTTATGTGCAGTGAAACACAGTTTTTGGACACATATCAATGTGAACTTTCAGGACATGACTTTCTGAGATAGTGAATTAACCTTGAAGGTTAAGTGTAAGGCAAGCAGTTATGAGCGAACATTGATAACAGAGCATACCCTTGCTGTTCGATAATAAGAAAAGGAATAAGCAGATGTGAACTCTGTCAAAAATTTACCCCTCCCCAGATGTGAATATTAACTTGAGGAAGAGCTAATGAGGCAAAAAGAAGATCATTGCTCTGATAAAGAAAATACCTGTCACCTCTGAAATTAGATTGCCCTTGTGTGAGAAACAGCTAGGAAAAAAAGTTTTAGGCCTCTATTGAAGAGAACCATCACAGAGACAACTTCCAATGGAGTGGAAAGAAAAGGAAAAAAAAGAAAATACAGTGTCTTTGTTCTAAAATGTCATTAAAACTGTGAATGCATCTTAAATTTTTTTTTTGCATAATGTGTGTATATAAATATGTACAGTACACATGTGCATGCTCTTTCAGGTACAAATCCATGCACACACCTGCAAACCCACGACTTATTTTTGCATACTTTGAGCAACCTTTTATAGGAAGGAAAATTTAACTTGCTGCAAAATTTACAAGAAAGCAAAAAAGGATAAGCCAGGGAAAGTTCTTGTGTCCAAAGAAGCAACTTAGGACAGTCAAGTCGTAAAGGTCAGTGGATGTAGTTACAGAAGTAAAGTTTGTGAGATACAGATGAGTATTCAGAACTGGAATATTAATAAAAATTTTAAAAATTATTAATTGGGACTTTCAATTTTTGACAACACAAAAATTGTTTCTTAATTTTAATATCAAAAGACAGTAAAATTTATAATTGATAAAGCTTTGTAATGTGTCATCTCTACCCGACGAAGAGATGAAAAATGTCACTTTTCTTAAGGCCAAGAGCATGCCTCGAAAATACCAAGCATGCTTTAGGCCTAATATGAAAGCATTCCTAAAAAAACACACAATGATGAAAGAAACATCATCATTTACTGGAAAGGGAATGAGATGAAGCTGCATGAATATATAAAAACAACTACATGATATGTACAATATAAATTAATCTGTAGAAGATAATTATGTGATAATGAGAAAGAATAATGAAATACATTTTGCATATATATTAAGGAAATAAAGGGAGAGTGAAGAAAACATCTGAAATAATTAAATTCTTCATCACTACAGAAAGGGATATAACACCATGAAACAGATTTTTCAGATTGTTTTTTTCCACACATGATTAGTAACACAATTGTTTCTGAGCTTAACTTGCCAATCAAGTTACACCCTAGAAGAAATGTTCAAGGCTGGAATACAAATACGATTTAAAAGCAGAAATACCTCAGAATTTTAAAAAGAAATGTAAACAATGGTTTTACATTTTGGAGATACTAAATACTTACAATGCCTGGATTATCTCCTGGATTAACAATAATAACCCCTTGAAATACCGTTTCAAACTATGGCAGTGAAAAAACTCTTTGTGGTGTTGCTATTTACATCATGTATTTGATGGCATTTTGTCCCCATTAGGATGGCAAATTAAACTATTTTTCTACTGTTTACAATGAGGTTTGCATTTACATGTTCATTGCTGTGTAGTTTGGGTATCACACACTGTATTGCAAAGTATTCTGAAGTATCATTTTTCCCTTGTAGAAACATTTAGTACTCAGACATTTTTTACATCCTTTTAATTTAGGACAACACTTAAAAACTTGTCCAAGTTTAAAACGGTTGTGGATTTTTGCAGTGGAAATAAATATTATATTTTTGGACATATTCAATATGACTTCTTTAAAGAAAAGAGACATTTTATGTAAAGAGAAGTTTGCTTTTAAATCATTGCAACCATGGCATATTAGTTCCCCTGAGATCAGAAAGAGACAGAAATTCCATGTCATCTGCACATCACATACATTTCTGATGCAATTAAAAGAAAAAAAAATCTTTTGAAATTACATGTTTTAATTTCCTCGAAACCATGAATTTGTTATAGTTCTGAAAAATGAAACCAATGTATTCTAGTACAGTCTCTTATTCAAAAGCATCTGCGGTAAAATCTCTTACGTTTTGATCAGAATTATACTGAGATTAAGCATGAGACAGTTCACTATTTTAGAGAGTGCAGCAAATATTTCTTGGTTCTCCTGTATGCCATAGCAGTGTGTAAGAGCTTGTCCATCTTCCTGCCTGTATCAGTGATCACGTATTCAAGTTTGCTCCAAATGTGCTAAAAGTTTAAAAATATGTCTTTCAGGAAGAATCAAAAAAAAATGTCTAATTGCTATAAGAAATGGTCTATGGTATCCTTTTCACACATCTCTCTTTCTCACTGATATAAGTTCATCAGTGATTAAGCGTTACATCTTCCTTCCCTTGTTTAGGAATGTGTGTTGTCGAGAAACAGGCTCCTGCAGTAACTCATGGATGACATGATGCCTCCTTAACCATGTGGTGACTCTCCTCATGCCTTCCTTGAATGCAAAGGGCATCACGTTGGTCAAATGAGGAGCAGACTCTATGAAAAGCTCTAGGTATTTGACACAGAATATCCTTCTTAATAAAAGGTGGCTTGTAACTTGAATCATCTATCAGACTGTTTATTCCAAAACCAGAATTGGGGAGCTGGACTGCCTGCAGCTTTAGGAGTTGCTGCTCCAGTTGAAGGTTCCACATTAGAGTTTCAATAGCCTGAAACAACTAGTGAACTGGATTGCCCAACCCCTTTTCCTAACATGAGAAAAGCAGGCTGTTAAGTAACAGCGGTACAAATATAACTGGATTTCAACACCCTTTCTACATTATGGATTCACATCTCTTTCCTGCTTGCTCAATCTTTTCCAACTGTAGTAATATAAAATTGTTGTGTTTTTTTTTTTTTTTTAAAATAAAATAAATAAACCAGCTTTTATAGGAATAATGAAAGTTCATCAGATTTCATGCCTGGAAGGGTGATACTGAATGAAATATGGTGTAGAATATGAGCTCAGATAGGACTTTGCTAAATTGTCTTAAGATGTTTTATAGTGAAAGACTTTCTTCACTCTCTCTCATGCCTGTTTTAAGAAGCAACATCTGGACTCTGCAATTGGTTTTTTTTGTTAGGATGAACTGCAAAAAAACCCGAGATGCATTCAAAGGCAGCCACTGAAGTCAATCTAGTTAACTTAAGAGGGTCTAGACAGTTCCTAAAAATTGTTATCCTAAGGAATGCTAGTAAAGTATTTGGAATAAAACTGTTCTGCATTTATTTGAAATTACATGGTAAATTAGGTTAAAGCATAACTAAAACCCAAACCAGCAAACTCAGCTAGACAGATCTCAGAAATAAGCCTAATGAGCTCAGTGAAGGAACAAAAAAATGAAGCAAGGTATTATTCTATCTAGTTCTCTTAATATGTACATGCTTGGTTTTTATGACAGAAGAATCTCTTAGATCTCCTTTCTGTGAATATCCCCCCAAAAATCCCATGTCATAACCCCTGCCTACTCAGTAGGTAAGCTCTACACAGTTTGCAGGAAGCTTAAAAGAGCAAGTCCTAGTGGTCTCAATAAACTAAAATTCTTCTAGATATCCATGGAAATAAAAGTTGACCATCACCACCACAGTTTATGGAAGCTCGGTCAGGAGGTGCAATGGGACCAGCACAGTTTACAAACCAGAAGTGATGCGTCTCATTACCCTGCTCTCTAGAATCATCATACAGCAACCACATGTAGGAAGGCTACAAGTGGATTCCGGGGAATATTTCTGTATCTCAGCTACAGTAAACTGAAGGTAAGGTTTTTAACTTACATGTTAATGCTTATTAGAATCCAGACTTGAACTGACACCTTGGATGTTATTTAAAACAAAGGAGGAAAAACCTTTAGTAAGAACACTGTAGAAAAATCCCTTTCCTTTTGCCTGATTTCTTCCCTTCTGCTTTCTCTTTCATAAAACTAAAGTAAAGCAGGGAGTTCTACCTGCAGAAGCAGACTTCTGTATTGTTGTAGAAAATAAATATGATTCACAAGAATCATATCCGAAATTAAATTGAGGTTGTAAGCTCACTTTACTCATCAAAATGAAGAATTTATTAAATTAAGCCTTAACTTTCACAGACATTGAGCTGGACCATCCAACTGGGATACCCGGCTGCACTTAAAACTGCTTGTTGACAGGCACCTAGTGTGAAAGTTGCAGTGCTGGGCAAAATAGAATGGCTTTGCTCATTCAGATCACTTGCCTCTTTTATGCCAGTCTGTTCACACAATAACCCAATGTGCATATATATAGTGACTCCTCGTAAATGTTCAGAAGAGATGCATCTTAGTTGATTTGATGACAAATGGATGGTTTAAGATATCAATTGCTAAATTACATAATAATGTCAGGTCAACTGGTTTAATTCCAGTTTAATACCATTATATGAAATAGGACTCTTCCAGTCAGACTGTAAGACCAATCATATATCATTCAGTTATTCAACATGTGTGAGAAAGTCAGAGTGTGCCACATGTCTCTTACCTTCCCTGAACTTGCTTAAAGTCAGGTATCTTTGGCTTAGGATGGCAATGTAATAGCTCAAGCTTAAAGACTTGATGAGTTTCAAATCACCTTAGTGTCAGAAGTAATTATGCAGTTTTAAGTTGTCCTCTTATCCTCATTTCAAGACTTGTCAATGAAGTCACCTTTTGCTATTTTTTAAAGTATATAAATTAGCAACATCACTCTGTATGTCTATGTAACTTTCAGGGGGACAAGGGATTCCTTAAAAAAAAAAAAGCTACGTACTTACAGTGGTCATTAAATGCACAAAAAGCATTTTTCACAAGTGACAGTTTAAGCACTTCAGTATCAATTTATGTGACTAGCCTTAAAATACCTAGATTTAAGGTGTTTAATATGCAGCTAATTCACTAACAATATTACATGGGAAAGCGTTAGTGGTCCAAGATAAAGTTCTCAAAATTTTAAAAATGTCTGAATTAAAATCACCCATGAAACAAGCTGCAAATTACGGGCAGAAGCTGGGAAGGTTTTCAGCTGAACTCCAACTACACCACAGAGACTACTGACAGAAGACACCTGCTTTTCATTTCCTCTAACTCAATCAAACATCAACAGCTTAGAAGCCAGCAAAAACCAGCATTTCCTTGGACTTCTGCTTACCTAAATAACACAAAGGATCTGCTACAGATTATGAAGGTTTTAGAATTTGCTTTAAAAGTAGTCCAATAATTCCCAGGGAAAAAAGCATTTGACAAATCTTAGTGCTTCCTGATGCTCTGCTGATTTGTAACTACTGAATAAACCTCACTGCAGTAAGTTCGCTGTACACTGCAGGGGATTCATCACAAGCGCAAAAAGGCTGCAGTTTCATTGCTTTTCCACCTCCAACACCTTGAAGATCTTGAAGGATGTGGGCAGCTCCAACTGCAGAGAAGAACCCAGCCTGGGCAGTCTGTAGGGAGTAAATGCTGACTCAGTGCATCCTCAGCTGCCCTGGTCACGTCCCCTTTCCACCATGCACTGCTCACTCCTTCCTCTTATTTCACAGCTCCTTTCTCCTTCAGGTGACTTTCTGCCACCAGGATCTCTGCCCACTTCATTGCCCCTGGTCACGTCCCCTTTCCACCATGCACTGCTCACTCCTTTCTCTTATTTCACAGCTCCTTTCTCCTTCAGGTGACTTTCTGCCACCAGGATCTCTGCCCACTTCATTGCCATCTGGCACAAACTCACAATGCATCTAGCTCTCAGGACAGCAACTGTAAGAACGTAGCCAAATGTGAGAGAGGCATACAAAATATTGAACAACGTTGGGAAAGCTTGCTGACCATTGCTAATAGTTGATGTTTCCCACAGTGTCAGAGGGTGACTGAGAATGGAAGGTAGAATGTGGGCCTTTAAATGAGACGTGGGACTACCTTTACCAGGAAATAGTAATAATAACACTTAAAGTGGTCTACCTCCCACATTTTAAAAAAGAGGGAGCAGGGAGAAAGGAAAGTATCAACAAAACAGGGTGATGCTTAAGGTAGAAATGTTTAAAATAACTGCACTTCAAAATATAAAATCATCATTCACTGCCGCCTCTGGGCTGCAGGACTCTGGGTGTCAGTTTTACACCAGCCTAGCAGGTAAAATCTAGCAGTTGGCTTCCGTTCCTCCACTTTCCCATCCACAAACTAGGAATAGAGGCGCTGTAAAGAACTTTGTTCTGATGAAGAGGGCTGACTGCTTTAGGTCAAGGTTTTTTTAGGTCTCTTCAGCAATTAATTGTGTGCTTTGGGTTTTGCATCTGTTACTTAGCAAAACATACATGTTCATTGCAACAAGCTACTAAGTAGAATTTCTCCCAGAGCAGCATCTCCAATTTACCTACAAGTACAGGATCAAAAGGTACCCCTTGCAATGTTTTGTTAGCTAATAAACATCAAAGGTTTTTTTTGGGGGGGACTGTTTATGTCTCTAACAGGTCTGATACTATGGGTTTACAAGATTATACAGCAATCAATACAATCAAAGCACAGAAAACACTTGCACTTTTTACATGTATATGGTAGACTAATTCTTCAACATTGTAAAAGGAAAAGCAATAAAAATATGTTTGGTTTATTTTTTTATTCACCCACTAACTGCATTATATTGCACCTTCTCAGTTTTAAGACAGGAAACTAGACATTAAGTCAAGCAAACCAAAGTATTACTAACAACAAGTTCCTCAGTTTTGCATATTTGACTCAACAGTATTTCAGGCTCACTGTCGTTATAACTGACGCTGAATCCATATTCATCCTTCAGACAACCATTTTCAGGTATTTCCACCAGTGCGGCCTCAGTCTTTCTGATTGCATGTAAATGCCATCTAAGGGTTTGTCTTATACTTGGTGAGGATGTAAGAAATGGTAGTGAGAAAAACTGCTGAGAAGAAATAGCAAATAAACTTTACAGAACAACTTGCAGACAAGACAGCAGCACCATACTGCCAGTGAGCCTGATAGAGCTGTGGTTAGAAAAGCAAGTCCAAATTTCCGAATTACATGTATAACCACAAACCAAAACAAATGGTTTTCCTCACATTACATTAGTAAAAAAGGGACCATGTCAGCTTTGGTCTTACTCTGATTCCTCTCACCTTTTAACTACTGCAATTTTCTGCTTTGTATTAAGATCAAAGATCCATGGTTCTGAAATCAAGAGCATCCCTGTATGCTGCGATTCTGGAGACCACCGTCTGCAGCATGCATACGCCAGGTTACTTTTAACTCCTTTGGAGTCAAGAGACGAAACTGAGGCAGAAAGACCTGAATGGCACTGTTTCTAAATGCAGAGTTACAACACTAAGAACGTAAATCAGACTTCCCCCATTTTGGCTCTCAGCGTTAGGACAACTAATCCGGGCAACCATGTCCTACATAGCATAGCAAAGGATAGACAGAAAATCTTTGTGCTGATCTCACTTCATCAGCCTGCTATTTCACAGTGCCTTTCATACTATTGATTTGTCTCTGTAGCTATGAACCAGATACCTGCAGGTAACCCATTGCCACACATAATGCAGAAGCAGTGGCTCTGCTGCTCTCCTCTGCAAAGTCTGGTCCTCCCAGCACAGCTTGCTAATGTTTGAGGTAAACCTACAGCTCCAAGGACAACTTCCACTGTGATCATGGAGAATAAGGCATTAGGGGAAAGTGATGCTCTAGAGTTAGGGAGTGCTGTAACATGGAAGTTTGTAGTAGGAGACTACTGCTACAAGACAGCATTTCTTGCCTTCCACCTCTCTTTCCCACTTACGGCACAGGACAAAAGTGTTTCTTTACCTCCAAGCTGCCAGGTAAGCTTCACTGCCTGATCTAGTTGAGAAGGCATCCCTGCCCATGACAGGGAAGTTGGATAAAAATGATCTCTGAGGTCCCTTCCAGCCTAGGCCATTCTGTGATTCTATGATGCTATGATCGCAAATCATGAGATTTCTCATAGACTTTTGCTGAGATATGTTATTTTGGACACCAGCCAAAATCACAGTCTGCAAGGACTTTCAATCAGAAAGAGAAACTCACGGTAACTCTATGCATCTTTGATGTAATCCCATTCCACTACAAAAAAAACCTCTTGAAACTTGGTTTCTCTAAGCACTGTAGGAGTCACAAGCAGGACACCATGCCATTACCAGCAGCTGTATGGCTCCTTTTAGCCAAGAGTAGCTCCTCAAATGCTCAGTTTGCCTCTATCTTTTCCTCTCATGATTTCTCTCCCAGCACCTGTGTGTCCTTCTTTCATCATGTCTTGGACTTTCATTCAGTCTTTTTTTCCTCCTATTTCTTTGGCAGGCACATCACATAATATCCATGGAAACCCAGTCCACCACAAACACCTTTGTTCCAGGGACTGGTAGATTTCATCTGAGATGGATGCTCCTACTGTTTTTAGCTATCTACTTTCATTAAGAAACATGATCATAACTATCTGCGTTTAAGAAGAAGGCTATTATACCCCACTGGTTTCAATATTGTGCAGCTCCACTAGATTTTCTTCAGTGCAAAGGGTAAAAGAAATGGAAGGATCAGGCGAAGCTTTAAGAAAAACTATGCCCTGGAACTAAGTGAAGTCACCATGGCAGATGGGGCATGAAAACAAGATATCCATAGCAAAGCTGGGTGCACATAATGAAATACAATGGGTGTGAATTCCATTAAAATAAACACAAATACTGTCTGAAGCTCAGTATAAGTCTTTGCTGATTATTTAATAGCCAAACTCCGGTTCCTGTGTCTATGTTCTATGCTGGCATGTTTTTGACTTTAAAAACACCCCAGTGTAAATCCCCATTTTCACGTAATGTACTTAACTACCAGATCTACAAAAATCTGGTTGTTCTAAGACGGGTCAACCTAGTTCCCTAAGACAAACCTTTAATACAACTAATTTAGTCATATAAAGATAACTGGTAAAGTAAGCCAGAAATCATTACATGCTTTGCAGTCTTAAGCTGTCTGGAAATAACCCATAAACTAGTTTTCAGTTCTACAGAAAACTCCTGTTGCTATAAATCTACCATGACTCTGTAAGCACCTAAAAACTTCAGTAAACAATACACACATGATTCTCTACACGGGAGAGAAGGAAGATCCAGGGAACAACAGGCCTGTCAGTTTGACTTCAGTGCTGGGGAAGGTTATGGAACAGATCATTCTGAGTACCATCATGCAGAACACGCAGGACAACCAGGTGATCAGGCCCAGTTAGCATGGGTTTGTGAAAGGCAGGAGCTGCTTGACAAAACCGATCTCCTTCTATGACAAAGTCATCCACTTAGTGGGTGAGGGAAAGGCTGTGACTATTGTCTACCTGGACTTTAGTAAAGCCTTTGACAGTTTGCCTGAGTTCTCCTGGAGAAAGGGCCATCATGCACTGGAACTGGCTGCCCAGGGCAGTGGTTGAGCTGCCACCCCTGAAGGTATTTCAAAGGTATGTAGATGTGGTGCTCAGGGATGTGGGTTAGTTGAGGATTTGTCAGTGTTAGCTTAATGGTTGGACTCAATAATCTTAAAGGATTTTTCCAATCTAGATTCTGTGATTCTGTTGCCAAGGCCTAGGCAATCTTCTGGATACAGCTGGAGAAATGCATCTACAGGAGAGATTGGTTGTTTCACCAAAAACTTCAGACCTAAAAGCCAGCACGATGTCAAAGTTGTTGCACAGCCTTTGGAAAAACTGCTCTCCAGACTCTGAAGACTTAAATATATTCATTCCTCTGATGGAAACAAATTAGCTAAGAGAACTGTACAAGCCTTATTTACAATTGTATTAATAGAGAAGAGGCTGATTCTTTGGTTTAGTCTACAGAGAATGAGGAGATATCTTGCATGAAAGTAAGTCAAGAGGTATAAAAGTAAAAGAAGACAAAAATGCTGCCAGAACACAAAGTATATGTTTTTGTGAGCATGAATAAAGCATTCCACCCAAAGAAGCTGCGGTGCTTTTATCTATCATCTTATTAAACATGGATATATACTGGCAGCCTAAAAAAATCCTGTCTTACAAAGCCTTTCTTTTCTGCCCAAGAAGCAGCCATGGACCCAGGGGCACATATAATCATAGCTTTTCTGGGGAAGCAAAGGCAGTGAGTTTATGACATTTAGCTCTTGGAAACAGGACACAAATCTTCCACACAAATGTACACCTGTTGGCTAAAGCTTTCCAGCCATGCATGACTTGACATGAAAAATTAATCCCGAGATCTAAGGCTACATCTTTTTGTATGAAAATCATAGTGCTCATGAAACATTTGTGGAGTAAGTTAACTATGCCTTCCTGGACTATGAAAGAATACCCAGTAAAGGGACTTTCATATGTCTTTAATGCAAGTACCGTAAAAAAGCTAATAATAGTAAGACACTGCATCTCTTAAAGACAATTCAATAAATCAAAATAACAAAGAACTATAAGAGCAAATAAAACCCAATCATTTGCATCACAAGTTCTGCAAAAAGAACTCAGGTTATACACAAAGCTGTAAAAGTCTGATGCAGCAATTTGGATTCCATAAAGCCAAATTTCCTAACTGTCATCAATGCTATTGAATTGAAGCAGAGTGATTTAAAGCCTTTGCAGAAAATCTTTCATTATTGATTTTCATGTAATTTCTCCTACTGGGAAATAGAATACTATTTTGTTTAATTACTTCAGGCATTTTATCGCTCATTGTGAACTGCTACATTGAAATGGGAGTTAAAATCATCTCTGCACTTTGTTTTCTGTCATCTAGAGCCTCAGAATTTATTGTGATGTGTGTGCCTGACTCCTTTAAGAAGAATACATTAAATTTTTCTTAATTCATTTGCTCCTTTCTTTCATTAGTTGAAGAGAAATATGGCTCATGATCTAAATTCTATGACTTGCTTTTTGCAGATGACAAAAAATATTTCATCTGCTAGGTCATTTATCTCCTTTACATTTGCCTAATTTATTACTTCTGCAAACTAACGACTAGAGTCTAATGACCTACAAATTCTTCTGATTTCAGGAGGAAACTAAACATAAAGATGAATCTTGGTTTCATTTATAAAATTGTATTTTTGCTGCTTTATCCTTGTGAAGACAACATTGTAAATGTAGATTGACATAAGCCACTTACTAGGATTAAAAAAGTTAAAGCAAGCAAGTTTCATTTCTGAATTTGAAGGCTGAGAGTGGTGGTGTGGTCACATGCATGAGCTCGTCCAGCACACAGTGAGAAGCAAACCTTCTTCTTATACATGATATATCATACTTTTTTATTCATCTTCCCAAAAGTATCAGCAAAAAAAATTTCAGCAATGACTGCACCAAGATCAAGGTTTACTTAGAAAAAGTCATAGGTAGAAGGTAACAGTTCCATGGTAACTGCCGTTTCTTATGTTTTTCTTAGTGGAACATTTAGCTTTAAGTAGAGGGTGACTCACTCTTGCAAATGAACAAAATAATAACTTTTCTTATGGCTTTTTGAAGTCCCTTAAAGATAATTACAATTTTAGAATGTTGAACGGAAATAATCCCATTCCACTCACTCAGTGAACAAGTTTTCAGAATCTCCTGCAGAAAAGGTTCAATTCAGGATTTTTAATCTTGTTCCAGTCTAGCCTTCAGACTGATATTCTGAGAAAAAAAGGCCATTTGAATGTATGGGTTTTTTTCTCAACACTTTTTGAATTAGTCTTGCTTGACTTTGATTTTTTTTTTCTTTTGACAAGGTCTACACCACATACATATTTACTGTCCTGCCTTTCATTTTTCTGTAAACCTGACAGTTTTTCTGTAAGGTCTGTCAATGACCTCAGCATTAAAAGCTACTTATGACCTTTGCTGTGGTCAAACACATCTGACAGTACTCTTAATACCAGAGTGGAAAATGCCATGCAATGCAAATCTCACTTTTTTGAAAGTGATCAACAGAACTATTAAAAAAAAAAATGTTGATAGTAGTGATTTACTCTGCTGCAGATCAAACAGGCTCAGTTTTGAGTGTCATGGACAGATGCAATTATGACTCCTGTCTGTTCATGTCATAAATGTACATATTTACGCTATCTGAGCCAGAAAATCTTGCCATGATAGTTGGTCATTATCTCTTCCCTGAACTACACCACTGAAGGCAAGAGACATCTGGAAGAAAAGTCTATAGAAATATTCAAACGAGAGACAGCTGTCAGTGTTAAAAAACCGTAAAATACTGTTTGTTAACTAGAGAGCCCTGGACACTGAGGAATCATCAGGTTGTACATAGCTTTCATAAGTAACTCTTCATTACACCATTTCAAGTAACTCCACAGATTTTTTTCAAGGCTATAGTTACAGTAGCTCCAACCAGAAATGTAGTCACATGGGAAAACTCCCATCAGCATCGGTTTTGGACCATGGATGACAATATACAGACAGACTTAATGTCAGTTTAATGGCCAAGGAGACTTAGTCTAACATGCAAAGATCAGCAACACCAGGCAAAACAAAAAGCAAGGCTAGAAAACCTTGTGATACCAAAAGGAATGGGCACTGGGCAGTTTCGGGGACAGAGGAAGTGTAACTTAATCCCTGGGAACGTCATGGCAAAACAGGGGAGATTTCTCGAGTGAGAGGCTGGTTTTCTGAACTGAAATGCAGTTGAACTGACTCTGTAGCCTGATACTCCTGCAGGAGAACTAATACCTGTGCTGTGCCTGCTCTAGGTGAGAACTCCTCTTTACCATCTATATCACTCAAACCCATATTTTTTAAGTAAATATGGCTTTGATTAACATCTTTTTTTTTTCTCTTCTTTTTTTTTTTAGAATCATGGAACAGTTTCAGTTTGAAGAGACCTTCAAGATCGAGTCCAACCTTTGTCCTAGCCCTATCAACACCACTAAACTGTGTCCCTCAGCACAACATCTACCCGTCTCTTAAACACTTCTAGGGATGGCAACTCAACCATCTCCCTGGGCCGCCTGTTCCAATGCCTGACAACCCTCTCAGTAAAGAAATTCTTCCCAATATCCAACCTGAACCTCCCCTGGTGCAACTTAAGGCCATTTCCCCTTGTCCTATTACTCACCACTAGGGAGAACAGACCAACACCTGCGTTGCTACAATCTCCTTCCAGTAACTGTAGAGTTAACTGTAGGTAACTGTAGAGGTAACTCAGTCTCCTTTTCTCCAGGCTAAACAGGTCCAGATCCCTCAGGTTTTTCCCATATCACATATGCTCCAAATCCTTTACCAGTTTTGTAGCCCGCCTCTGTACCCTCTCCAGCCCCTCAATGTCCCCCTTGTAGCGATCCATTTGCTTTTTGGTTAGTTACAGCATGAATGCAAATGGGACAAAAACCACTGAGAAGGAACTGACCCGAACACTGCAGTTTATTATAAAGTAATTGGCTCCCCTTGAGAACTTCTTGCATTTTCCTGTCTTCTACAGGATTTTTGCAAGAACAGGTTAGCCATTGTACAGACACTCAAAGACTGATGGTACTAAGTCAGGCAACTCACTGACAGGCTCATGCAAGTAAGAGTTTTTGGAACTGAGTTCATAATTTCTAAGAGCAAATACATTAGGATTTTATAGGCTCAAAAAGGCTTGTGAGAGTAATAATCCATAAATCTTATTAAGCTATTAAGGTAACCAAATAAAGCATCTGCATTTTGATCTGTCTGCAATCTAAATGCTCAGCATGAAGCTTTCTTAGTGATACAAAGAAAGCCAAAGAAATCATTCTCCATGGGACAATTTTCTATGTTTCCGCTTCTGTTAGAAAATAATATAAATCCCAGAAACTTCTTCCATTTTTACACCTTATATCAGTGTTATGCTTCCAATATGTGAAAATATTTTCTCTGTTAAAAGGACTTTCCTTTTCTTAAGACAAAGGATAAGTTATACTGGGTCCTCTAGCCGATTTATGTTTTTACATGTTTGCACTGTTTCACCTGCTGCAAAATCCACCAGCCACACTGCTACCCGGGCCACTTGCTACTCATTACTACTGCTCCACACTATTGGCTGGATGTTCTCCACAAGCATTTGTTTCTTTTCCATTCTTTTCACTTTCATTCTTGCTTAAAGGCAAGTGTCTGAGGTGATCACAACAGGCAAGTTCATGACCTAACAAAACTATACAGAATGGAACTTCTTAGCTGATGTTCTTTGGAAGTTCCCGTTTTGCATTCTATTTTGTTTTTAACTCAGCACAGTGGATAGGTACTTAGATTTATATTCTTTTGTTACATCAAGTTGGGCCAAACACACAGCTACAGGTAGCTTACAACGTACTTCTTAAAATTTTGTACTGAATGTCATGCTAACTTTGCAAGCAATAATCGTAGTTTTTCTACGATAAGCAAACAGGTGCATGTTTGCTACTCCAAGTAACAGTCCATTTAATTTATGTTGCAAATGAAGTTTTCATCCTTCAGAACGAAAACGGTTTACAGTCTTGGTTTTAAAATTGTGACATTATGTTCTCAGATGTGAGATACCATATATGTATCTTGAAATCATAATCAAATAACAGGAAAATTGATAACACATTCATCACATTCTGCAACAGCGTCCATGAATGTATCCAATATCAGTCACAGAAATACATTTGGTATCATCTCCAAAACTTTACTATTTCAGTCACAGAAATGCTATTCTTTTGTCTTCCTAGTAAATCTGGTTAAATTGAAGCCATTCAATAACATAATGCACTGTTTCTCACTTAATTGTGAAGTCCCCATTTTGGCACACAACTTCTTTACATTTTCTTTAACTTTCATTCCTTTTCCTGCCCTGGAAAAGTTTTACTTCAAAGACTATGTGTAATTATAATACAAAAATAAAGACCAGAAAGAGTTTAGAGATACACCAACCAAACAATACTGATTATGATAGGAAATAAAAAGATGAGCCTGTTTCCATGGTAAAATGTAACTACTATATTAGACAATAAAAAGAACCTGCAGCAAAGACATCTTCTGTCTGAGTCCAACCACAGTCCAGAGCTGATCTTCTTAAGTAATGCTGATTTTATTATTTTTCCCAGCTGCTTTTTTCATATCAGGTGATATTTAATTACCACACACCATGTCAAATGAAGATATGTGTGAGAAAGTCTTGGATGACAAAACCCACTGGTTCAAAAATTTTATTTGGAGAATGAATTGAGAGGACACAGTAATATTCCCTAGATCATGTTTAAAACTTTCACTCTTACCAAACAGTGTTTTATATCTGAATGACTGGGCACTATTTAGACTTGAGTGAATATGACAAGCTTGGATTTCTAGAGAAGATAAGCATTTGTTAAGGGTACAGCTAGATGATTTTTACATTTTTCCTTCACTATATTCAAGTATAGGTACTCCAGGCTTAGATTCAATGACACAAAATTAATAAAAATATTTTTGCAGTGTAAACTAAAATAAAGTCGCCTTATCTCAACACCAAGCCTTTACTTTACTTGGTTGGATGGCTTGCAGGAGGAAAGATTATAACATTGCAATTTCCATAATTTTGTTTATTCTAAGCATTAGATATAATGCTTAGATATAAATAACTGTAATGATTGCGTATTTATTTTACAAGGCATTTTTCAAAAAGTGGACTGAAAACCACGAGGCCTTCTCCTAAAGCATTAGAAACAAACTTCTGCTGATTTAAATGCCTCTAGTTCTCCCTGTGCATTAAAGAAAATCATTTTACCACCAAAATATTTCTGGTTGAAAGAGAGCTACAGTTCACTGTAAGACAACAGAGGCAGGGAAATGCCAAGAAACTGCCTGCGAAAAATGGATGATGGGGGCTCTCCAGTCTATGTTAAATATTTATTGAACAGCACAGCATTTTTCTTCATTTTTATTTACAAGGCCATGCACTGTTTTACACTGCCACATGACTGCTATGTCCCACCTGCATTCACATCTCTGTCAAGTGGCTCATGAAGTACTCTACGCATATTTTACAATATTTCTCATCCAGAATCTTTTTTTTGATAACATGTAACAGCAGTTGCTCCTTCCAGTGCTTCATTATTAAAACACTCTTTACATAAATCCCAGAAAGGCTAAGCTAAATCTCAGTGCAGGTTCAGCACTTCTGCGCTGTCATTACAGCAATTTCTTTACTTGTTCCATACTGCTTCTCACAGCATCCCTGGTACAGCTACACATGATCAAAGGCAGGAATCCCATCATTCCTGGGGACTTCTCATTGCTGTCCTCTGTCCTGCATCTTAATACAACGAATTCTTATTCAAACCAGCAGATTAGTTTAAGTACCACAAATTTTGCTTAGGCACTTGTTCTGCAGTTGACTAAAAACCACTGAAGTGAGAACAAGGGTATTCCCCTGTGGATTACTCTAGGATTTGAGGCAAACACTGACTTGCTGCTTGTCCCACACAGATGATAAGCACTTGAAAGGGAGTAGCAGGGTCAGTGGAGAAAACTATGGTCCCTTGGAGGATCCACAGAAACACAGAAGAAATTTCACTTCTATTTGTGGATAAATAAGTTCTAAGAAGTTTTGCATAAATATCTTTGCTTCAAATGGAATAAAATTAGTAGCAGACATAAGTCGCATTTAAATATAAGATCATTAGGCTATCCAAATCACTCTTACCAGAGGTGCTTTACACTTAGCTTAGATCAGCTGTGCTGTCCCCTATGCACATGGAAAGGATAAGAAGGATCTGGCATTTGACCAGGCAAATTTGTGACATCTCATTCCTCCCTGTGAGGTGCTGGGACAGAGTTGGGACATAACTTTCCCTGGTGGGAGAGAGTGAACAAGACCTTGCTTGCGTTTCTTACATAAGAACAAGCACTTCATTCATCCCTGGATACTTTGTGCTTGCACTGATATAGCTCACTGGGTATTCCAGCATTTTTCTCTTAAAAGCCTCAGAACTCTTTCACATACTTTTTAAACAGGAAAAGCTATTTCCACACTATATATGAGAATATCCATTTCTTACAGCCCTATAGATCTCTATTTCAGCTCGGCTGGAAGATAAGTGAGCCTAATCCTAGCTCCATAATAAGAAAGGTCTATTCCCATTAATGAATCTACATTTTTATTTAAACAACATGAATTCCCACATTTACTTAGATGTCAGAAAACTGGGCACCAGAGGAATTCCATTCAGCTGAGTAAAGCAGCTTCGGATTTCCCATGTGATAGTTACAGAGTTTGGTTCAGTACACTGTATCTTATTAACATTTTATTTAAAGAAGGGTTAGTAACCCACCAGTCTATGTATTTTGGTCAGAGCTGTTTCTGAGTGCAGGCTGAATCTCACCTAGGGGAGTGTCCAAAACCAAAGGCTGCAAGGAGTACAGCAAGTAGCACTTCACACCACTGCTTTACAGAATATAGTGCTAGAGGATCTGACACAAGCTCTGAAAGTTTTAGTACTTGCTCTGTTTTGGACACATCAGTGGTATCAGCTATGCACTATAGGGAAGAGATAGAAAGAAATACGAGTCCTAACAAAGAACTTCTGAACTATAGTTAGGTCTAGTTTTCGTGTTTCCAGATAGAAAATGGGATCACATTGTTTATACTACTTCTGAATTCTTAGTTTAAACGCTGGTACAGTCCTATATGGCACCAGTTAGTGTTGCTGAATCCCATACATCCAATCATTTCTCAACATCTGTGATCAAGGGCAGGGACACAACTTCTGCTACAAGGTTGAGGGTGGGAGATCGTCCTATAAGGTAGTGTAGACTTATTTCTTTAAAATACAAATGGAAAAATATTATTGACTCAATGATGAGCATTACTGTGTGTAGCAATGTATGTTCCTGTAAGGCAGGAGCTGACCTAAACTCGTTTGCCAGTAAATGGCAAATTTAAAAATGTTTTGAAGCCACGGATTCCTGTCTTGCACGTATAATGGTGACCTAAAGTAAGAGCACCTCACATTTACTGAGAGCTTTATTGTTTATTAAGACAAGTAAAACTTGTATGACCTTGGCAGACCTAGCAGAGGTGGAGGAGGAAAGAGTACAGAGATGCTTAAAAGCACTTCTTGCAAAAGACGGTAAAACATTAGGATTGAGATAATACTGGTAATGCGAGTTGAAGGTAAAACAAATCCACTTTCTGCCTGTAATGGGCATATTCCATTGCCCTTGTGTGTACAGACTCTGCAGCCATGCAGAATGCTCACTTTTCTCCAAATGCTGAAAACTACAGGGTCTATTCTGAAATTGAGAATCTGATTAAGTGTATCTTTAATACCACTGAAATGTATGCTTAAGAATCTTTGTAAAGTAGGTCCTCAGTTAGTACTGAAGCTTTCTGATTAGACACAGAGAATATTAAAAAGGCAACCTGTCACGACACAGCTGTGCTGTCCCCTATGCACATGGAAAGGATAAGAACGATCTGGCATTTGACCAGGCAAATCTGTGACATCTCATTCCTCCCTGTGAGGTGCTGGGACAGAGTTGGGACATAACTTTCCCTGGTGGGATGACTCCCCTTTTAGAAAAGCTGAACCATCTCTGTACATTTTGGATAAACTAGAGTTTTACATTGCTACAGATAAGCACTACTTACACCAAACAGTCAAAAGATTAAGTAATATTCTCGGTTCCCTCTTTGCAGTACTGCATCACTGTTTATTTGTCCATCTGCAAAATTAAGATAATACCATGGACTTTTTGTGAAGTGTTTTGCCAGTCACACATGGAAAACTGAATGAATGAGCTAAATATTTGCTTCAATCAACCAGTACCTTATCAACTGGTATTTCTATTTCCACCTGCTTCTAGCTAAACCCTGTGCATCTTGGGCAATGTTTTTGGTCAGTAATGAAAACAAACATCTAAAGAGCTACCCTCTCTGTGCTGATGCTCAGAATGCTTTTTATTGTTGAAAGGCATAGATACTGTGTGCAGGTCTGGGCCCCTCACTGCAAGAAGGATATTGAGGTGCCAGAGTGGGTCCAGAGGAGAGCAATGAGGCTGGTGAAGGGACTAGAGGGAAAGTCCTAACAGGAGAGGCTGAGAGAGCTGGGGCTGTTTAGCCTGGAGGAGACTCAGGGTGGACCTCATGACTCTCTACAACTCCCTGAAGGGAGGTTGTAGTCAGGTCGGGGTCAGGCTCTTCTCCTGGGCAACTAGTGACAGGACAAGAGGGCACGGCCTGAAACTGTTTCAGGGGAGGTTTAGGTTGGATCTCAAGAAGCACTTCCTTACAGAGAGGGTGATTCGGCATTGGAATGCACTGCCCACAGAAGTGGTGGAGTCACCGTCCCTGGAGGTGTTCAAGGAGAGACTGGATGTGGCACTTAGTGCCATGGTCTAGCCAATGTAGTGGCATTGGATCATAGGCTGGACTTGGCCATCTCAGAGGTCTTTTCCAGCCTCAACAACTGTGTGATTCTGTGATCCTGTGATACATTCAAACAGAAGATTCAAAACACATCTCAGTCTAACCCTAATTCCTACATATCTGATATATTTACTTGTTTTATGAAATTTACAAAACCTCCATTGAGCACTGTACTAAAAGTCTATCTAGAGAAAATTATGTACCTTTTAACTTGTTATAAGCAGGATTCGAATCAATGCAAGAAGAATTAGCAGCAGAGTGGTGAAATAAATCACAGAATCACAGAATGTTAGGGACTGGAAGGGACCTCGAAAGATCATCAAGTCCAATCCCCCTGCCAGAGCAGGAATGCCTAGATAATGCTACACAGGAACGTGTCCAGGCAGGTCTTGAATGTCTCCAGAGAAGGAGACTCCACAACCTCTCTGGCCAGCCTGTTCCAGGGCTCCGTCACCCTCACTGAGAAGAAGTTTCTTCTCGAGTTTAAGCGGAACCTCTTATGTTCCAGTTTCAGCCCATTACCCCTTGTCCTATCACTGGTTGTCACCGAGAAGAGCCTGGCTCCATTCTCATGACACTCACCCTTGATATATTTGTAAACATTAATGAGGTCACCCCTCAGCCTCCTCTTCTCCAAACTAAAGAGCCCCAGCTCCCTCAGCCTTTCCTCATCAGGGAGATGCTCCACTCCCTTAATCATCCTAGTTGCCCTGTGCTGGACTCTCTCCAGCACTTCCCTGTCTTTCTTGAACTGAGGGGCCCAGAACTGGACACAATATTCCAGATGGGGTCTCACCAGGGCAGAGTAGAGGGGAAGGAGGACCTACTAACCTACTCGACCTACTAACCACCCCCCCTCTAATACACTCTAGGATGCCATTGGCCTTCCTGGCCACAAGGGCACAGTGCTGGCTCATGGTCATCCTGCTGTCCACCAAGACTCCCAGGTCCCTTTCCCCTGTACTGCTCTCTAATAAGTCATTCCCCAACTTATACTGGAACCTGGGGTTGTTCCTACCCAGATGCAAGACTCTACACTTAGTCTTGTTATATGTGTAAAACCTTCCTTTCATTATATTCAGGGTTCTGCTGCTATGTCCAGTAAACTCTCCAGTTAATTCTCTAGCAGGCAGGAATCTCCCGAGCAAAGCTAAAGGGAAGCCCGCTGATGAGCTGGATCAGGTTCACCCAAAAATGCTTCTCTGGCATACTTTGTTTTACTGATCTAAATGGGTGTTTGTGTCAGCAGTGCTCTGTGAGCTGCCCAGGCCAGGCACTTTATGCTGTTTACATGAGAGCACTTAGCTCCCATGCTTTCTCATTCAGCTCTTGGCCGGAATGCTCTTGTCTGGATAATGGCAAAATCTAGCAAGAAATGAGCCTTCCAGTCAAAATAGAGATATGAACTTGTTTTCTCTAGAACCAATGGTAAAACAGCTACTGTTTGCAACAGGTATACACCTCTAAAGTTAATATTGCTCTGTATGCTTTTGAGAATCCAGCAGAAGGGCAGGATCCTGTCTTTTGGGTGTGCACTTGTTGGTGCTGCTTCTTAAGCTCTGGAATGAAACAAGAATAAAATCCAAACCAAAGCTTGCTCACAAGCTACAAGAAGGTCTTCTGACATTCAACAGACCAGGAGAGCTAATGTAGCATTTTTTAAGTTTTGTAAATCTCAGATTTAGTAGAAAGCATGTATCAATTCCTTTAGAAATCTTTGTCTTTGTTGCTTACGCAGTTAATAATAATCAGGGAAATGAAGCCACAGTAAATATCCCCGTTTAACAAAACTACAACAGTTTTCACTGTGGTCATCACTGAAACTATGTGACAGCATCAGCATTCTAAACATGCACTGCTTTAAGGTACCTCTAGCCATTACAATAGCATTATCAACACATAAGCAGTTCACATCTGGACCGATCTCTCCACAGGAGTTGCAGGCATTATGAGATACGAGGGAGGAATGTGGACATTGCATTAACCTTGGCATGGATAGCTTAAAGTTGCAGTTGCAGTGGAATGGAGGGGGTTTATTTTTGTTTTGGTTTGTTTTGTTTGAGTACGTATTTTCTGCATTTTCCAGAAATACTGTAAGGCGGGCTTTTTTCACCTGTCTTTCGTCACCTCATGAATTGTTGGACTTTTGGAGGCTTAAACACTGCATTTAGCAATATCAGTCATTTGACTGAAGAGTGCTTTGTATCAGCAAGGCACTGGAAATCAGTCCAGGTCCTTCTCTGTGTGTCACAGTACGGCCCTTGCTGTGCCGATAAGGCAGCCAGGCTGATGACACTGACTGCAGTCTGTTCTTGTTTGATGAAAGCAGTGCAGATGTTCCCCATTGGACACAAAAAGGTCAAAGAAAGAGACAGAATGTTACCTTAAAAGAAACATATTCAGGTATTAGTATTTTCCACTTAAACTGTTTTGTGACTTAAGGAAAAGGGAGCAAATGAGTTAATAGATTATTTTGGAGGTTTTTTTTAACCATTTGTAAAGCTTTCAAAGCATTTAATGGGACCTAATTTACAACCTTACAAAAATAACATGTTGGTTAAGAAACACACATTATCAACAAGAGCCTATAGACAATGGAAAAAAAAATCTACCATTCTGTGCATGCCATCTGCCCTTAGACACAACTGGGGTGGAAAGCTGCAAATCAAGGTATACTGTCTTCATCTTTCTTCGTAAGTATTTTTACTCCCTTCAGTACTGATGAAGCCAAACATGATAGTTAGTCAGATCTGTGAACCTGTTTTATTAAAACATTGTTCAAACTTAACAAAATGATAACTGAACTCTTTAGGATGATTTCTAATGAGTTTTTGGTTGATGGATGAACTTCCTTTCTTTCAGCAGCTTGCTCTTAAAACAGGGATATCCATCTGCTTTCAGAAGTCATCTACCATAACTGAACAGTGAAAAATCACCAAAATTACACTGTTAAGTAAGTAACAGTTTGTGTACTCCGGACAGGTCTCTACAGTTATGCCCATATAGAGAAAGGTGTTTTATAAGGCATTCCTTTACCTCTGTGAAATGGGACTGGTAAAAACCTAGAGAATCACAGTTCAGTAAGTAAAAACATAACTGTTCCATAGTTTCTTCTATCAGCAAGATGCTTATCAGTAAGAAAATATGGAAAAGGACAAAGGTCATATTCTGTCACGGAGTCATGATAAGCCATGCACATATTTTCACTGTGAAAAAGAAAAATGCTAGGACATGTCAAGAAAAGCATTTCTTGTAGAGATTGGCAGCCCTTCAAGAAGGCACCAGCAAAGGCTCAACTTCAAGATGGTGAACAGCTCTAGTCACATGTCAAGAGGTGAACTGGAGACAAAAGGAGACCCCCAGAGCTTGATTCGACTGCATAGAAAAACTGGCAAAATGGGGACAAAAAAAAAAGCATTTAAAAAATTTATCAGTGAAATGAGGACAGAACAAAAGGACATAAATTGGCCACGGAAACAATTAGTCTAGAAATAATAAGGGTTTCTATATGTGGGAATGGGGAAATTTTGAGTACTAGCACTTCTGTCTGCCGTTTTATTGAGGCTTTGACAAGGGTGTACAAAGGATGTCACAACATAATTGCCTCTGACTGCAAGCCACAGGACACAGTTCACTCCAGCGCTATGTTGTCAGGTTTTGCAACGAGAATTTCGAGCATATGCTGACAAAAATCTAGAGGAGTTTCTAATTTTACTAGGATTTATCATAAGGGCATTTCATTTCATCTATTCGGTGACTAAAGCCAAGTAACCAAGTTCTCCCTCATTGCAAACTGAAAACTGCTTACATTCAGCGTAGCAAATTCAACACCATCCACCCATGAAAGTACTCTACTTTAGAATGAAGCAGAATTCAGTTTTTATTTATTTAGGCATTTTATCTTCATAAGATAAGCCTCCTATCTTTTCTGAATTACCTTCATTGGTGATTCATCACTTCAACAGTTGTTCATAGACTTCTGCAGAATCATGCTCTGTTCCTCACTTAAAATGTGGAAGTGGGTAAGAGAAAATGACAAATTGGGGTAAATCGTTTCCCAGGAAGGAATTCTGGGCAGAAAGTGTACTTTGGAAAGCTTTATGGCCATCTACAAAAATAAATCTCAACTACAGAAAGTGAGTAAATTTTTGCACCTCAGTACTTTGAGAATCTGCATATTTTAAGGATGGAAGAGCAAAAAGATTCATACAATTACTTTCTCTGTATAAACTAAGTGAAAATTTTGAAACAAAAACCAGTGCCTTGAAGCGGGTTTTGAATGTAGTCAAAACTAATACAAGTGAACTTGAACGGCACATGAAGTGACCATCAGAGTTAATTCAAGCTTACATGCTGTTACACGGCTATATAAAATTCTTGTTCATTTTACTACTACCTAGATGGGATATTTTGTGCTTAAGCCATGGAAGATAGCAACTAACTTCAAGGACTACAGAGGGGACCATAACTATATCACTGCCTTTTAAATCCTGCCATCCTAGCAATTGTAAAACCCCATCTTTTCTGTGTTACAGCAGCACTTAGAATTAAGGGCAGTATATACAGCTGTTGTTAGATGCAACAGCATTAATTCCCTTGGAAATTATGTGGTTGACTAAGTCTAGTACGTAAATGTAATAGTATATTTAATTTATTAGAACCCATGCCCATTAAAATACTAAGCCATATTAATAAAATATTGTAAAATCACATGAAAAAATGCAAGAGAAATCTGATTTACTTAAAAAAAATACTTTGACATCACAGTACTGAATTACAGTGTTCACATAATAAACCCACTTAGCACACTTTGTGAAACAATCTCACATGACAGAAATAGAAATTGTATGACAGAAAGTCCAAATAAATATTACCCTAATGCTTCCATTTAAAGCCAGACTATTTCATTTGGATTTTATGAAAGAAATTAGTTCCTGTAATGCTGAAGAAATGCAGCTATTAATTTGGATGCAAAATGACCATGATTTTCAGTATTTCTCATAGAGATTGGCAGAAATTACTTCAAACGCTAACAAAAATAATAAAAACAATGCAACATTATACTAAAAGAACATGGGACAACACTGTATTGAATACCCATATTTGCACATGAGAATATTTAGATAACCCTTCTAAGAGTTAGAAGTCTGACGCAGCAACACCTTATTCCTCCTTTGGCCTAACATACAGGCACATGCAAACACCACTGTCCAGGGTTTTGAAAGAGAGAGCAAAGTCAAAAAGAAAAATAAATATAAATCCATAAACCCCCACTTAGTTCTAATCACTAATGTTTGGAGTTGGAAGGGACGTCAAAAGACCATCTAGCCCAACCTCCCTGCCAAAGCAGAATCACCTACAGTATTATTTAATTCTATCTAATTTTATGAAATATCCTTCAAAACCAGTAATGCTGAAGTATGTAAGGACCTCCTTGTGCTTAACTAAACATAAAGTGCTTAGATTTAAGTCAGAGTGAAACTAAGAAAAAGTACCTTAAAAAAGTACTAAAAGACAGAGATGTCATCATTTCTGTAATTCCCCTTCATTAAAAAGAAAACACCACCACTCCCCAACCTGTATTTCCCATTTCAAAGCATATAGTGCACCATTCTGAGCCATAGCCCTGGGGGTCTCGCAAGCATAAAGCTGTAGAAACCAGACAACATTTTAAACTTCAAACATAGCTCAGGTTCCTTAAGAAGCCTGGGTGACTAAAGACACCTTAAGCATTTTGGCTTCCACTGCAGACACCTTGAACTCCTCCACAACAGCCATTTATGCAGTCAAATCCAAGGGTGCTCATGATTTAAGATGCAGACAGGCCAGGAAACTGACTTAAAAATGCTTCTACCTCCCTCAAAACCCTAATTTACTCTCCCCTCAAACTCCTGACAAGGCAGAAGTCTAAACCTTTAGAATAGGCATCTACAAAAGGTCAAGCAGATGTAGTTTTTGGAAAAACCGCCCACATGATATTAAATTGCAGAAGAGAATATTCTTTCCTCTACTAGCCAAAAGTTCTTCTTTCCTGTTTTCCCCAATCCCCCTCCTCAGAGGCCATTCTCTTAGGTCTCATTTCTCAGACAAAAAAAACTAAGCGTGAAGTTCTACCAAGAAAAACTTTAATAAGACTAAAATTCTCTCTCTTTTTTTTTTTTTTTCTCTCTTAAGGGAGCAAAAGTTCAACCCCTGCAGCTCAAAGGTTAAGTGTTACAAGGTTTCATTGTGTAGCAGTGTCTACCTCTTCCATATTTTTTTTTAAGAAGGTTACTTGCTAGTGAAAAAGCTTTCTTACTGATGGAATCTACTCATTTCTTCATAGCATTCCTATGGAAATATTTCCATGTGTAATTCATTTCCTTTTAATCTTTGACTGAAGATTACTTTAAGCAAGAATAGCAGCTAAATCCCTGCTTAAAATTTACATATATAGTCTTAGGGGAAAAAAGCATAGCCAATTTCCGTCCTTCACTACTTCTGTCTTCAAATTCTTTTGCCAGCAATAGCATTGAAATATGATAATGTGACATGGTGGTATAATAAGTCAATTTTTGGCTGAGACAGGGACTTCAAGAAAACTCTGACCTTCACTTTTATCTTTCAAAATGCCCCCAAAAGTACGTATGGAAGCTATATAGAGATGGAAAAAAAGCTAGAATAGCTTGTAGCAGAGCATAATTCTGTCTCTAGAGCAAGGGGGGGGGGGTATTAAATGCCCAAGGCCCATGAATGTTTCCTTACTGAAATAATGGTTTTGAATGTCTACTCTTTTTCAAGATCCTGATTTTCTATTTCGTGATTTTCACAACGGGATTCAGGTACAATCACATTAGCACTGCTCCCTTCCTCCAAGACCTTCCATGGAATCCGGCAAGGAGACATTTTGCTGACTCAATTCCATCTGTAGCATCCTCCTGATACTGTTATTCCACAGAAACCACTAGAACATTGCATCACTGGAACAAATTGTTCATAAGTGTTATTCCACAGAAGGGATATAAAATGCACTAATGAAAGCTGTTGCATATTGATGAATTTGAATGTAAAAACGCATGAACTGAGTTAAAATATGATCACTTCTAAGCATTACCTGCCACTGCACAAACCCAGCTTAGTCACACAGGAAATCATTTTTGCTCCTGTGGTTGTAGCATGACTGCATCAACATTCTGCTGCAATGCTTAAAGCTTCAAGTAATCCTCAGTACGAATGCCTGGGTGCTAAAAAGATGCGCAAAGCGAACAGAGGGGAGAGATCCTTTCATGTGGATGCTCAAAAAGTATTTCAGTTGTTGGTAAATATGGCATTTCACATTTCTAGAAGACGAAAACCAGTGCACCAGCAGAGCTGTTAACAGAGAGCTCTGTAGCAACGTCTGCCAGGTGCACTGTGGTGACACGGAGAGCACTGGTACAATGGGTACATGCTCCTAGGCAATCCTGTCCCTCAGGAACGGAATCACTTCTTAGACATCAAGTGCACCTCTACAGTTGCAGAGAACTATTTGTTTGACAGTAAGTTAAAAGCATGCAGTTGGAGGAATAGAGCACTTCAAAATGTACTTTGCTCACTTCAGAATTGCAGCAGAATGTTAATTATTTATGGTAACGTGTCAGAATGCACTAACTGTATGCAGCAGTCATTGTAAAAAATAACAGCTTGGGGTTCCTGGCTACTGCAACCTGCAGTTAAGTTCTTCCTGAGAAGAGGGGAGGTGCTGCCAATTTTTGTGTGGATCGGCAATATGTGGATTACTGTGGGTCTGCTGTACTGTCATTTTTAAGTAATCTTATAAATTTTAATTCTTTTAAAACTAATCCACTTGGTAAACAGGCCCTAAAGAACATTTAATAAAAAAAAACAAAACAAAACACAACCTATAAATTCATCTTCAAAAATTAAATGGCTTACATAATTTGAGCAGCTGATTCATTTAGAATCAGTTTTTATGTAATGGTATTAAAATATTTAATTAAGAACGTTGTTTATAAAATAAGTCAAAGTCTAATCAGCTATATTGTTGCAGCTTATTTTCTAATACACTATCTTGTAATCTTATTAATAGCATAACATTTTATGGCAAGTGTTTCAATGGCAGGACCAATACAATCACTACTTGCATAAATATTGCAGACATTGAATACAAATTTGAAAGTCACATGAAGCATTTTGCATCTTATTCTTGCAAAATGCTTTTACCTTGAATAAATCATTTTACTTAACACTTAAAATGTTCAGCAGATGAAGAGTATGCACACAGTAACATTAGATAAGTGAAAAGAGTTACAATAATAGTTACATAAGAGTTACAAGTAACAACTAAATAAGAGTTACAAGTAACAACTGAAAGAGCAAGGAAATAAAATAAACATCATAAAATTAGATAAACTATAACAATGAATGCAATAAATACATAGCTTTTCTCCCATCTTAGCAAGAATTCTGCTTATGCTTTGGACATACAGAAATTACTCATGAATACTTACACTGGTAATTCTTTTCGGATTCTGGAAAATCCTCAGCTAAAACATAGCCCACAAGAGAGCCAACAACTTCTGATGTTGAGTATGTCCTCCTGCTTTTTTCTTGGAACAGGAGTATTAATTTAAAGTAACCCGCACAGAGCTGACTTGCCAGCAGCTGTGTAGCAGCAAATGCTGCTGTGAGCTATTCAAGGCCCGTTTTCACCATCCTATTTGAATTTAATAAGGAATCAAAGAAAATCTGTTCATTCAGCTCTTCCTCTGCAGGTTCATCAGTCATCAAGAGTAATGTCAACCCCTGTAACCTCTCTTCCTACATCTTCCCTCACCACTATGTTAACAGTTTTTGCTTAGCAGGACACTGCACAGCAAAGTGGCTGCATTCCAATCCAGACTGAAAAAAACCATAGCAGTAGCTATGTCAACTTGTGGACAGCTCCGAAAAGTCTTCAGGCCAGTGAACACGACTTAGGTCCATGAACCTAGAACCGAATTCCTAAGTGAGGGCCATAGGCCTCCCATTCAGTGGATGAAACAAGTGCCTCAAGGACTGCAGGAAGATGCACATTTTCGTTTATGTGCCCCAGCTCATGGCTGGCTCCTGAATGTCAGCAGGTGCTCTGAGATAGCTGGGCAGGCATTGCACACACTCTGGTGCGGCAAGCCACTTCAGAGTTTATAGGCATCACATAATCACCACTGCTACTTCTGCTGAGTTCCCCAGTAAAAACACCTGTGTAGCCCCTTGACCTTGTGTTCACCTCACTGGTTCTCCTCTTCTTCTGCCTCTCCCTTGCCTGGAAACAGAGCAATCCAGTTCCATGAATCATAGAATCACAGAATCATTAAGATTGGAAAAGACCTCTAAGATCATCTAGTCCAATTGTTTATCCAAAATCACGACAACCAGTAAATCATGTACCGAAGGTGAAAAACTCAACATTAATTGAAATACTCTTCACAGAAATGTAGAAATCCACAGCGATATCCGTCGTAATGGAGCCCCCTCTAGTCGGGGGTGTGGAGGGTCCCCCACCTGCAAGCCCAAAGTCACACTGCCCCATGCTTTGTGCCTGGATTGGCAAATCAATGGTAGGCCTTCCCGCAAAGAAGCAGAACTGTGGCCCCAATGGTTTGAGGCTACAGTCTGATTGTTAAAATACTCTCCAGGGAGCCAAGAAAGACAGCACTGATCTTCCACGGGCCAAAGTGAAGTTAGATCTTCAACTTGGTTGTTGTGGACACTGAATTTCAAGGGTGCTATAGAGCAATTTGGGCTGGAAGGGGCCAAGTGAGGTCTCTAGGTTCAGTCCATGCTCAAAGAAAGCATCACTGAATTCAGCTGCAAGTGCTCAGGCTGTGTCCAGTCAGATCTCAAAAACCTTTGAGGTACTACATTTTGTGAGAAGCCCTTGTGTGTGTGTTGACTGACCCACAGAAGTCTTCCATAAGGAGACGCTTCAGGCACTGTGTCAGAGTTGCTCAGCTATCGACCACTACCAATAGAGAAGAGTTACGTAACGTGCAAGTCCACAATTTAGGAACACTGGTGTTAGCTCCTTCCAAGACCAGCAAATATTTTCAAGATCATCAAAATTCTACACTTATGCACCTAATTCCCATTCAATGGGATGAAGCCATTTCTTAAAGAACTCTTGTTAACAACAGACACTATAGTTCAGAAATTCACTCTTGGCTAACATTGCTTACCTAAGAATGACCAAGTGATATTAAATTTTCTGAAAAATCAACTCATGAATGTAAAGGAATAACAGTGCTGTTGTTGGCTTAGCCAATAGCTAAAATCAGCAGAGTACTCGAACAAGATGACAGATACCTTAACGCAGCAATGAAGTAATTAAAAACTCAATTGTTTCTATTGAGAGACTTGCTAGTTACTCAATGGCTGTTTGACTTTGTGAATCACCCTTGCTGCCAAATATGAATTTCGATCACCAAGTAACCACTCCTCATGGTGGCAACAATTCCATTCTGAGCTAAACATACATGATGCTATCCTTGTTCAGACACCAGGAACCATGGCTGCAAACTGGGAAACCAAGTTTCACTCAACAAAATGGAAGCTAACACAAGCGACATATTACCGCCACCAAAAGTTAAGTCTGTGTAAGATGAAGAGCAGCGCCTAAAGTAGGAAAAGAATAAAAGGATACTAAATCAAGTATTTCTGCTTCCTGCAGGATGGTCGGAAGAAACTGTCTTTTTTTTTCAGAAAGACGCAGGCATGCTTGTTAAAAGACAGCTTTGTTTTGCATCACCAGGACTCACTGACCTGCTCAGAATTGAACATTCTGTGAAATGTGATTTTCTCTCCCTTGACAGAGCTGAACTGTTTTATTAACCACCAGGTTCCTCATAGACACACAGAAACCTGCTGGTTAGTAAAACAATTCAGCTCTGAATTTCTAGCTGCCATGTAGATGTTCACTTGAAGTAATTACTAGGCTTCCTAAGCTTTTCATATGACCAAAGGAAGCATTATCCTTGTGGCCAGCTTCCTTAAAACTAATTGCCCATTATTCACCACTGCTTTACAAATCTTTGCATAGAATAAGATGATGTAGGGTCTGAGGTTTGATTACAGCATCTGAGACTGGCTGTGTCCCCACACTTTGAGCAATGGCACTATGCAAGAGCTACCTACCACTCAGTGAAAACTGTCGATCAAAAAAGTACCTTTGACTCAAAAATAGGTTTGCTCCATTTCTTCCTTGCTCCAGAGGACTCCTACAACGTAACTCGATTGGTTTGTTCACATAGCAATTTGCAGACTGTTGTTCACAGGAGCTCCAAGGTTCCAGTTCTCTTATCTCACCCTACTTACTTAAACGCACAGCCTTAGTGACCTGCTTTTCAAAACAACTGCAAACATTAACTCTTCATGCTCCCACAAATTAACTGGCATCCCAGGAAATCTTTTATTTTCTTAACATGTAAAGGAAGTCTTGCTTCAACTATCATCTTGTTTACTAGAGAAAGTGACTCTGAGGAAGTGCATGGGCTTCATGTCCTGGCTGTTTCTTCACCCTTGATTTCAGGATTCAAATATCTTCTCCATGAATAACTGACCTCTTGAACAGAGACATGGAATCCCCATAGACCTTTAAGATAAAGATGTATTCACTGTTATATATCTTTTTATTCTATGCCTGAACTACTATACACAAGTCTTAATAGCCTCCTATAACAACCTAAAGAGACTATAGTCTGGGAGGGACTGTGACAGGGTCAAAAATAGAAGGTTTTGTTGTATTGCTTTGAATGCCTCTGTTTTCTCTTCATCCTTCTGAAGAAAGACCACTCTCTGCCTGTGAGGACAGAAAGATTATCTTCTACCCAGAGAAACATCAAATACCTGGATTTTTAAGTGTCTTCTTCACAGATACTTTGAGCGCTTCCATGAATGAAGAAATAAACACATGACACAGCAGTACTTAGGTCTTGTCCAAGAAGGAATTTTCTGGAAACATTTCCAGTCAGGTATGACACAGTCTTAGCTCACCGTTACCAGCATCCACTGCCTTTTACCTTATAGTGATCCACAAAGACAGAAAGTCAAAGCATCCTTAGGTGCACACTGTTTTCAGGTGGGCTTCTGTAGCAAGAAGTCTGTTTACAGCACGTGTAACTGAATGACTTTGCACTGCTTATTAACATGAAGCAACCTGCCTTTGACTGTACAAGCTGCCAGAGCAAAAGGGATTGGTCTTACAAACAGCAAGTATGTCTAATTGGAAAGTGCTCTTGCTTCACAGTCCATATTATGACAGTGCGTGGTAGAACAGATAGGTTTCTGTCACTCTTGTTGAATAACAACACTGCACAGCCCTACTTAGTCCCACCATAATTTATTCAGAGTGCCTAGTTAATCGCGATTCAGTGAAGATTCCTACACAGATAAATCTCCTTGCAAGAAAAATTTAAATCTTACCACATGTGATCTAGACAACTGCTTTAAAATTGCCCCTTAACTACTGAATGCAAAGAACACCACAACGTCACAGCCACTCCTGTAGATAACCAAAACCATGACAGACCATCGAATACTGGCACGACAGACATTAGGAAACCACAGCTTTCACTGCCCTCTGCACCATGTCCTAGCAGTGAGAGAAGGTGCTGTGATTCCCATGGAAGTTTAAGCGTTGGTGTGTCTTAAGAGGATTTATTATAAATACTTCTATGTTTAGCATACAGGCATAAAGCTACCAGTAGAAAAAATGAAAAAAGTAAACCGTTGTGTGTGTCTATTTCAGTCAAGCTCACAGCAGCCACTGCCTGCTCCTGCCTATTCCTATGCAGCTCATTAAAAACTGCAATTAACTCTTTTGCTTGACAGCTGCCACTCATCCTGTTTAACTCTGCAGTAAACTAGTTCTATTTTTATACAAATTTAGGACATTTTTCTATCATTGGTGCACAGTGAAAAGAAAATGTCAATGCTAAAATGCCTGCCAGCTGATTTTTCTACTCCTTCTCCCTCCTCTTGATCCTTTACAGTGTAGTTGGAAGTCACTCATTACAATTCGATTGTTTTAATTCTTTCTACTCCTCCTGATGTGGCGATGTGCTTTCTGCTGGGGACAAAAGAGGGTGGTAACTGAAATCCTTATGACTCTGTGATTTGGATACTGAAGGTATTCAGTCTTGCAGTAACTGAAGTTCAGTCTGATTTAAGACTTCTTGGCAACATCCTCCTAACACATGCCAGGCATTAGACAGAAAATCAGGTACTACCTACCCATCACAGTTGCTAGCTAAAGGCTCCCAGACAGAGGTCAATCCCGTATTAGTAACCTTGGGCACTCTTCTGAGGACTGTTTGTTCTGCCGTATGTAAAAATTCTTGCTGGGGTAGAGAACACAGCAGACCCCAGAAAGGTGCATTGTAGCACCCTACCGCACCTAATTCATCTCACATACCTGCTCAGCTATTTGTCTCCATTGGCAGGGATTGTTGAACATGGTCCAGTAATTGGAAGGAAAGCAGCTGATGTTTAGGCTATTTAATTGATTGATTACTTTGGTTTAGCCACCAAATCTAACAATAACAACAACAACAACAAAAAAGTGTTCCTAGCAAATTTGCTCTGAACTTAGCCCTAAAATTGACTGAAACCTAATTCCTTCAGTGAGCAAAAAATTTTGGAAAACTTTTGTTCAGGTGACTGAGATGTGGTGCAAATGTCTAAATATAGTATTTTTACTTCTGATCAAGTTCTGTAGTTTCCCTCTGCACATAATAAAGAATAAAAAAACCACCTCCTGGGTGCAACGCAGGAATTTTTGTCCTGGATATCCACTGTAGATGCATCTACTTTTCTTCATACTGGAAAAGTCTTATGCCAGACAAATTTCACCTCACTCTAAGTGCAAACAAACAGATGTGACCTGTAGGCAAACATAAGTGTGGGGTTTGTTCCATTCTAAGAGGAAAAATGTCAATAATCTGTGATACACACAGGATAAGTGTTTTGAGAAATGAACAGTTGGTAAAGATGGTACTAAACTTACTTAAAAAAATTGCTCAGGAACAGTCTCTGTTACTAGTCACTTCAACAAAAAATGGAAGAAACAACAGAATTTTAACGATGTTGGTAGTTGCTTGGAAGTCCAAGTTTTCTGCGAGATGTCACTCCTATAGTAAACAGATCCATTTAGTTAGTCTTAGTTAATACTACAGAGATTGCTAATCACAGAATTATTGAGGCTGGAAAAGACCTCTGAGATCATCAAGTCCAGCCTATGACCCGACATCACCACATCAGCCAGACCATGGCACTAAGTGCCACAGAGAAGGCATTTGGCTTCCACCTCAACAAGTTCGTGTTAGCAGCTTGTAACAGCAATCAAACAACTCATTTTCATCTTTTTTATGTTATGCCTTAGCAAAAGTTCAGCAGATAGTGATACGGTTTTCTATACAACTTTAGAGTGGGAAAAACAATTGCTTGATGTAATTGATAGAATTCAGTCACATCATTGTTTCATCTGTTTTCACCTACAGCTGGCCAAGTACTAAGTTAAGGTCCACTAAGCAGAATATTAACTGTTTGCATTTGGTATAAATATTTTTCACACAGTTTGTAGTTTATTATTGTTAAAGCTGTATTTCCTTATGTCTCATTGCATTAATTCATTTACTTACACACAAATTTTACATGCTTTGCTTTTATCTCACATACAAGAGGCTTCATAGGAATTAAGCAACAACTAAAACAATATGCCAAAGCTACACACATATACTGCAAAAAACAAGTTCTTACCAGAAAACAGGAGACTGAGTGTGGCTGCCTGCTTCTGCTGGCAGATCACAAAACTATGCAATGGACAGTGCACCTGTTCTGCTAAGTAATGGCTACCAAAATTCCTCCAAACGTTTCCCTTTGTGTGAATAGTCCTTAAAAACTGAGTCTACAGTTAAGAAAGCAAAATTTCAGAAATGATGACACTGTTCTGCAGCACCGATGGAGAAGCTACAGTGCAAACTGTTGCCATTTACAACAGGTCTCCTTCCAACCTTGATGGAGTAGACAGTATTAAACACTATCCAGACAGGCTGGCAGCAAAGCCCTGTGGCTATTTTTTTTATTTTTTAGTAAATTGGTTGGAAATGGAAGTGCTGAAGTACTGACAGGCTGCCTTCTGTTTTTACCTCTGCTGTCACAGTGGTTTCAAAGAAAGTTTATCAATATGGTGACAGCTCCTTAATATATATATATATACATATATAAAATTTAGTTATAATCACACATAAAATAAAAGCAGGTTTTGTCTCCATTAACCTTGTTTCTTCATAATCTCAAGTATACTTCATACCAGGCTCCTGCACCAACAGAAAGCGAAGAGATTAACGGATTTCTATAACGTACACTAATTTCTCCAGAACTTGGCATTAGTGGTGCTTTAAAGGACACCTTGCTCTTTGTTCTCTTGGACTGAATCTTTTTCTGGCAGCTCTACACTACTCAGAATTTCTCCAGCAAGAGGAAGTCACAGGGACACCCTGTGCAAGACAGCCAGACTGACCTGTAGGAATGGGTTTGTGCTATTAAAAAAAGCATTTTCAATAAACACCTTTTACTTTGTAGCCCCCTAATACAAGTGCTCCATTCCCCACTCATTCTCATTCCATCTCCACCAGAATGCCTGGTTGTTCTCCTTTGGCTTATGCCATGCTCTTCACGCACATAAGTTAATGGGTTCTTTATCTCCTTTCCATACACCCATTCCTTGGTGTCTTAAGGTAACATTTTGGTATTGCAAATCAGTAGCAGGGAGCTCAGGAGACCAATGTTGAAACAACCCTTCGTATCATTCACTCAGACCTAATGCTGCACAGGGCAAGGTTTCCCTTTCTGAAGTTATTTAAGCAGAACAGAAACAACAAATTTAATTTGCAAAATCTAAAGCACTGTTCTGGCACAGGAATATTTATGACACACAATACACAGCCTGCAATACACATTGCCCATTCTTACTGCAAAGTGACTAAAACTCGGACTATGATATTACTAAAAAGAATTTTGTCTGATACACAATTAGTGACCCTGATGCAGAGACTGTGTACGTGACTCAGCTTAATCTGATTTCTTGCTTTCTTTTCATTTCACTTATGAAACAAATGTGAGCAGGGTCTGTATAAAATTAAAGGCAATCTCAGACGACCCACAGAAAAGTAATAATCAAAATAGTGTTCCCATACATGTGCTCTTGTGTACGCTGGATTGCAGGATTGTGACCCAAGTGTGTATGTCATAATCAATTTGGGGACATATGGTTTCAGAATTTTGGAAAAATTCTGTGACCTTTAACTACTGGGAAAAACACCTGCTTGTTTTAAATGTACTGTATCTTCAGTCAGGAGTCAGAGGAGGTTTAGGTTGGATCTCAGGAAGCCCTTCCTTACAGAGAGGGTGATCAGGCATTGGAATGGACTGCCCAGGGGAAGTGGTGGAGTCACCGTCTCTGGAGGTGTTCAAGGTAAGACCAGATGTGACAGTGTCATGGTCTAGCCGACGTGGTGGTGCTGGGACATAAGCTGGATGTGATGAACTCAGAGGTCTTTTCCAGCCTCAATAACTCTGTGATTCTGTAAAACATTGACAGTTTTCAGTCTCAGGAATGAAGCTGAATTCCTAAATTTGCCCATAGGAAAGAAAAATAATTACCTGTTTATCATTCCAGGTGTTCAGGACATGTCACAAGAGTAGGGGCTGGGGCTGGTCAGTTTGGAGGAGAGAAGTGCATGAACATGTGTCAGGAGGTTGTAAAGGGGCCGGACCCCCCTTCTCAGTAATGCCCAGGAAAAGGACAGGAAGCAAAGGCAATGAAGACCAAAATGCAAGAAATTTCTTCTTAACCTTTGGGAGAAAGTTGGTTGGTTGGTTTGTTTGCTTAATTACCGTGATGGTGGTCAAACAGTGCAGCAGCTTTCACAGAGGCAGTGTGGAGTACCCCTCCTTCGAGATACCCAAATCCAATCAGGTATGGTTTTGAGCAATGTGTGGTAGCTGAGCCTGCCCGAAGTGGTGGGACTGGACAACCTCCAGGCTGTCAGCTTCAGCCTGGGCATGATTCTAAATGCAGAACCTCATTAGAGGTACTTTAATGAAAGCTGTTTACTTCAATAAGCTTGCTTACATTCTCTGTGCTCCAAGAAGCCCTATATACAATCAAGCTCCTCCAATAAAAAGATTTAAAACCCAAATTATGAGTTCTCTCTTTCAAGCTCACAAAATATACCACAGGCTATCTGACATCCAGCATTTAAGGTCCTTAAATGTAAAACACTTTTGCAGGCATGTACCTTTCAGTATTTCTTTTTACTACTGCCAGAAACTAAAATCATACTATTTGTGAGCATAGTCTGCCTGTTAAAAGCACTTATTTATTTGTACATACACATTTGTGTCTGTGATTTTGGTGACTTACTGAAAGTCATCCCACATACATCCAGGTATTTACATCAACTTCTTTGCTGTATATGACGTACATGACTGATCTGTGCCAGCATTTATTAACTTCTGGTCCACAGCCTGGATAACTAATTCTCTGCATAGTCAAGTGAAGGATGTTTCTTATTACAAGTGACTATAATTACTGGGAAGGAAATGTGATACCATATTTTAACTAGCATACATGCACTAGTTTTCTGTTACTTACGTCTCAAATGAACCCAACCATATCTCCTGCCCTTGCCTCTCTAAAAACTCTAAGGTGTAGAAAAAGGGAAACATAACTAGAAAAAAAAAAATATTTTAAGAGGATCTTTCCTTATCTCACCACCTATTGAGCATGATACATTATCAGGTTTCTTGTCTTTCCTCAGAGCAAGCTCAGACAGGACACAGACTTTAAGCCGTTCACCTGCAAAGCTAGGAGCCTGTATTTGGATTTTATTGTTGCTCCTTTCAGCTGAGAAGTTAAATAGGATCTTAAGCCCCATTAGCTGAGGATCAGGCAAGTGACTGCATGCCATGGCTTGCAGAAACACAGAGAATATGCTGTTCCACAGGAGAACAAGCCCTAGGACAAACAGCATGATGAAACAGCTCTCATGAAGAGTCGCAAGGCTGGTCCCTTACAGGAGGTGTCAACCCACTTGCTGGAGAAACAGCGCTTTGATAATCTGATTTAATTATCAAACTAGCTGGGTACTGCAGTTCTCAGCTGAAGTGAGAAGCCGCATATGTCTATCAGGGTATGTGAAAATTGTTCTATTTTTAACAACATCAGTAACACTAGAGAAACAATCATCCTCCAGCATTTTACACCCATGCCCTCAGCTACTTCTAATGGGCTGAAACAATACTCTCTCTCAGTAACTCTGAATTTTGCTGCAGTTTGAATCTAAAAAACTAAGCTTAAAGGCTTTTTGCAGTTCCAAGTGAAATGTCTTACGCTGAATCACATATTTTCACTCCACAAACTGAAACAAGGTCACCAGATGGCACTATTACATATTGTCTTTCTGATTTCAGTGTCTTAATACACACGAAAAGTTTCTAATTGTGGAAGAACCACTATTACTCTCACTGTAGCGTTACATTTATTTGGGAACAAGTGTGATGAGTAGCATCTCTGCTTTAATGTCTGCAATCTTAACGAATTCCTCCACAGGAATCGTCCTCTGAGAACGAGGTGCTCTACCACAGGTTTAAATACAGACATAAAAAAAAGGAAGGGACTGTTCTTCACTTGCGTCTTGCCCCGCTCAGGGACTAGCACGTATCTGTAATGGGAACACATCACAGCAGGAATGCACACACATTTGGCTATGCTGGCTTCTCTTCTTTGGTAAGCAGAAACCCTCTGCCATCATTACATAGAAATCAAATGCCCTAGGCTTATTATAAATATGTACTTTCCTCAACTAATACTGACAGAGAGCCAGCATATCCAGGCTGCATTTTGGACCCAATTAAAGTGCATCTGCACACCCGTCAGCAAAACACTCCACATATAACAGTGAAAACCAACATTTGCACCTCTCTGTTGATTGTCCTTAGCTCTTGTTTCAACAATGTGAGCAGAAATGTTAACCCCAAGCCTTCTAATTGACATGATGCTTAAAAACGGTCTGAGCAACTCTTGATGTGTATATTTTATAATAGCAAACCACTGCTCATTTCTATGGCTACTAATTTGTTATCAACTGATATGTGAGTCATGACTAATTCCATAGTGTGTTAGAAGAGTAATTTAGAATAGTAATTTAGACTTGCTAATGCTTTAAGGTTATAGGGTTCTTCTAGATGTTTTCAGACATAATTCTGTTGAAATCTTATATAAGCTGCATACCATTTTTTTCCTCCGACTAACAGGACAAAGAAATAGACTCAGTAAATTATTTTTCTTTCTACATATCCTATCACATACATTTTTTGGTGAACTATATCTTATTCTCCAACAAACTCATAACTAGTGCAACAGTGAAAAAGATCAGGCCATGAACTTTTAAGTATGTGACAGAAATAGTTAAATGTCACAAAACGTCCTAACCACACGTGGTTGACTGGATCTGCCTTTGACAAATACACTCACTCTGCCTATATCTCGACTGGGATTTATGTGGTAGCAGTATTAATAAAACAAGTTTACTTCAGGGCATATGTATCATTAGCGCAGAAGTGTTGGAGATGCTATCAACCTTGCTAAAGAGAAAGATTGGAAAACATCAGAAATATGACTGTTTCTGCTGACAGGGAACCTAGTTTTTCAGTATGGCATCTCATCCAACGTTCTGATCTCAATTAAGCTTTTTCTCCTATACTCCAGTTTGGAGGGTTCATGCTGGCCAGGACATACAATAACCAACGGAGTTAACCAAAACCAACAGAACTGACAAAACAGGCCCAAGGGAACACTATCAGCAGTCACCACATACACTTCAATCACATGAAAAACATTTCTCCTGTATTTCTTTTTTAAGCTTTTATGCATTTTACAAAGAATTAATTCACCCAATGGGCATGCAACTTTGTTTACAGTGGCACCATATTTCGGAGGTACACTAAACACAGCAGCAGGGTTTTCTTTCCACAGTAAACAGTGTTTTTAACCAAAAGTAAAATTCACGCACACAGATATATTCTGTATACATTTCTGCTCACAGAAATAAACAGTTATGCTCAACACTGAACTTCATATTCATCCCATGTAGCTTCACGAACTTAAGTAACCTTATACCAGGAGTGTAGAACACATCCTATGGTAATAATTCTGCTTTTCTCAAGCTTAGAGAATAAATAGATTTCTGGCAAAGTACTCCATGCTAGGAAGGCTAATATTGGGCAATATAGCCCCCTCCCAATACAAAAAGTCAGCAAGGAACTGGATGTCATCAAAAATTAGAAAATCCTGCTTGTCTTTTCCCCAGTGTTTGCTGCCAAGCAGTATCTTAATGGTCATTGCATTACATAAAGCTGCTCTTGCACTCCGAATCCATTCAGAACCCATTAAAACCAAGAATGGTGATATCAATCTACCGTAAACAGAAATCTGGCCCCATATAGCTAGTCAGATCTGTGCAACACACAATCCCAGGCTGATGTTTGGAGTTGAAAGAACAGATTCTTCTCCTGCTCTTGGTGTCAGAAAGCACTTTACTATGTGGTCAGATAAACTACTTGCCCAAATTTAAGCAAAAGTCTGAATTAGTCATGACTGCAATCTGATTTCCTTTTGTAAGGGACTATGTGCACATACGCTTCCTCATGGCAAGCTCTATTCCCTCATTACACTGTAAAATATTTGAAAACAACAATTAGCATTTAATTGTGAAGAACAAACTTTCAAAGGCAGTGAAAGGCAGATGGAGCAAGAACAATGTAATCTGAATTTTCATAATTAACCACTCATTCTTCCTCTGGAAGACAGAGTTTCAGAATCCTAATAAGGGTTTCCTTATTATTTTAAGAGCCATATACAATTTAACTCATTCATTGTAAATGTTCAGTCATCCACACTGAAGGCCAATGAAAAGTTAATTAATTAATAAAAAAATGGGTTAATTAGTTAACCAATACTGTAATTCTCTGAAATTTAAAGTTATACCTCATCTTATCAAAAAGATAATTCAGGAAAATCTGCTACGAATCATACTCTGTGGCTGTAATGCCAGAGACTTTTCGATAAATAACAGTAAGACTCACTTAATAGCTTATTTGACACATGTAGCTCTTTGGAATCACACGAGATATCTACAGACTGAGCTGAGTAGCAAGGGAGCAAGTAAATTGTTCACAGACTTGATTAACACCTAAATAAGCATTTTATTTTGCTTAGTGGCAGAGAAAAACAGTAATTGAGTATCATCCCTATATCAAAGGTGACCTTCTGCAAAATGACATCAGGTTGTCACCCTTACCACAATCTGCTGAATTTTCAGGTGTTTATAAAGGCAACACCATTATATGTACTGAGACTATTGCAATAAAAGCACAGCAGACAGCTTTTCAGATTTTACGAACCTATTGGTGTAGGTGATGGCCCAGATTACTTTTGCCTAATTTCAGGTCAAAAGAGGATTAATCCTTATAATAAAGATCCAAGTCACACTATAGAAATGTCTATTTTTCTGTACTGATCACTATACTTGCAGGTCAGGCAGCACAGTTAAGTTAGATGAGGGGGCCAACAGGTGGATTCCGCAACTGTCTTGAGCTTGTCACTTGCAATCCTGAATGTATATCAAATAAATCTGAAAATTAGTCTGCTCTTTTATTTTTGCATACTGTTTTTGCATAAGAAGAGCAGGTTATTTACAGTTAAGAATTCTCTTCCACTGCATCACTCAGAAAAAAGTGCCTGTATGTGTACTACTTAACTAATTATAGACCAGTAGTTTTTCCTATGTTTAAGAGAGTAATTAACTGATTTTACCTGCATCCAGCATTCCCCTTTAAGAGAGGGACCCCTACAAACAATGAAAGCAGCAGTGGTTTCTATAGATGAGGTATCTGAGAAAAGACTATTACAGGCCCACCACACAATGATTGTTTTGAGATTTATCAATAATCCAGAAAACCACCCACATGACAGGACAGATCAGGCTGTGAAACACGAAGTGACCTCTTCCAATTTAAGTTCAAGGGCACTGAAAGCCAATAAAGCCTGTTTTGTTTGCTCTGAGTCCAAAAGAAAATGCTTTCTTTGTTTGCTAGGGTGATAAAATACGGAGGGAAAGCAGCTTAGAATTATACAGTGGTACAGAGAGACCAGAGATGCAGCAAGATCATAAGTCTCCATGTCTTGACTTTTGTGCTTAATTTCACTTGAATTAACATCAACAGCAAAACTTGACATCAACTTCAAACTTACCATATACTTAGTGTGATCCTTTCTCTCAAGGAAAAAAAAACCCAAACAAATAAATAAATTCTTGAAATTATAAAAATCTACACCTACAGATTTGTTATTTTCACTCTTTTTCCCTACTATTTATCCTAATATTTTAGAGGAGGAACAATAAAAATTATGGGAAGAACTGTTAAGCAGGAAATCCATTAACACTTAAAAATTCGGCAAAAATGGTTGCTGACAAATCATGCTTACCAAGATGCTTCAAAACCAGCATGCCACTAAATAAGTGTGTCATATATGGTATCTGGTTTGTCTGCCATTTCCCACCAAGGCTCACCACTGCTGTACGTACCACCTTTCTCTCAGAACCCACATGCCCTGCCTCAACTCCATTTTGCCATCAATATGCTGATCATTGTTTTCCTTGCACACAGTAATCCAATCAAGTAAGCAGAAATAAACTTTCCTACAGCACACTGTACAATGTTCTATGAGGCTTGGAATGCAACGGGTTTCTAAGAAGATTAAATGAAAGAGAGAACCACATCTCGACCCTTAAATCCAACACCGAGGCATGAGCTTGCACTTCAGTCCATGCCTGTTAATGAGCCTATTGCTTTTATTTTGAGAGTCTGTATTTCCTCGTTCAAGTCCACATGCAAGATTATAAATAAACACTTATCTCCCACGGCCCTTAATATGAAAGAAGAGGTTGCATGGGTTTCGGGAGCTAAACATATATACAATATATGATATTCTAAACAGCCTTACAGAGCTGTTTGCAAGCAAACAAGGGACAAAGGAAGTTATTCAAATGATTGGATAAGTCATTTCAATACTAACATATTTTCAAATACTGATTTTCAATAATGATTATTTGCCAATATTTATAAATACATATTTGTCAATGTATGTACTAATATATTTGCAAATTATTAGGGAATGGGTCTGCTGAATTTTGCATTCCTTTGCTCAAGGACACTTACGCTTTCTGGGAAGACACTTTAAGAGAAGAAAGTAATCCTTCAACTTCACGTACCAACTTGCACAATTTCTTGCTTACGTAACAAATTTTAGTTACTGTAATTCCAGCTGTTGGCCTTTCCTCTGAATAAGAAATGGTCTTTTCTCTGCATGAAATGTCATGTAGTAAAGAACAGTGCCCCAGGCCATGCCCATGATAGAATCAAGTCCTGATTACTTCATTGGAAAGAGAGAAATCATCCCTCTCCAGTGATGCAGAGCTTTTATCCCTGTAGAGGCACAGGATAGCAGGAATTACTAATATGATATATTACGGTATAATAAAATATGTCAATAGCTCAGTACGTCATGTCCCCGGCCTCAAGCAGGATTGATTTGTTGCTTGAAAGGAGTCCAAATGTAAGGAGAAAACACAGACATATTTCTCCAAACAGCTAATCTGGAAGAAAAAAAAACTATGAGAAATGTGCTGCTCAGAAATTTTAAATACTTCAGTAAGTCTTATGGAAATCGGTTACGAGGAAGAGGACAGGGGAAATGATGTCTGAAGGATGCAAAAGACCACCCTATGGACCTGCACTGTATCTCACTGGCCTTTTATATGCTCTGCATGGCATCTTTCAGACTGCTGATTACGTGTGCATGAGTATACAGAGGTGTGTCTATACACACAGACACAAATGCTGAATGGTTATGGTACAGAACGAGAACAAGACAATAAAAAGTTCACAGAAACCACTTCATTACAGAGTAGGATTCTGAGTGACAGTGAGTAGTGGTTTTATCTCAGAACCTGAACACAAAAAACAGTGGCAATATTCCTCTGAAACGTAGTCCACGATCATTCTCTGACGATATTCCAGAGGAATTTTGCCATTGGTCTTAAATAAGAGGAGACTTGGGTATGCTATCTGTGACTTCTGAAGAGAAATTAGCATTGCTGTGTCTGCTTCAAAGATACATATTGGTCAAAACCTCATTCTGAACTGGAGAATGTAACTGTTTTTCATACTTTTCAACACAGAGAGGAAGTAATAATGACTTTTTAATCCAAACTTTGCAGAGTATTTTAAAATTATTTATATCACTGCAGCATTTAAAAATACAGCTAAGATGAAGCCTTCAAACAGGATATGCCTCCACTCAGACACATTCTAAATTAAAACATAGTAAATAAATACAACAAACAGTAAGAGTAAAGCAGAAAAATAGGAAAATTTAAATAGCAATAAAATTGTACAGAAAAAAAAACAACCCAGCTGCTAGACAGCATGATGCTTTCAAATTACTTCAGATGACTGCTTAAAAAATTTCTGAGTAGCTTAATAATATGAGCCATTTCTAACTACTCCTGAACAAAGCAGTTTCTGGAATTCCAAAATTTGGGTATGACTGCCATAAATTTAAACCAAGTGATAACTTGGTAATTGTGCATGTCAGCAATGAAAGGAATTTGACTAGTAATTTGATAAAAGTTGCACCACAAATTAAACAAAATTAACATCTGATTAATCCCAGAAGAGGTTCTCATCCTCTAGTGTTACAAACCCTGCAAACTTCAACCTGCTCCCTTCGGCAAAAGCCTACATAACCAGACAGGTCTCAAATGATGCCCTGAAGGTCACCAAACACAGGCTGTGACAGCAGACGTGCGTTTTCCTTAGCGCTCTATATCCGCTAGAGCTGTTCTACAGCAATGTGAGAGGGTGAAAAGTTTACACTAGCTTGTTATGCAATAAATGTCACCCGTATTACCACTGACTTTAGACTAGACTCCCAGCAGTAAGCAGTTAAGAGGTGATAAAGCAGGATTAACTCCCGAGGAAAATTTATGATTAATGTGTCAGTGTATTATGCAGCACAAATTCCCTGCTATCTTTATTCTTCCTCAAACAAGAAATTATTTTGCACCAATCTATTCACCACTTCAGTGTACTGCTACATAGTGGTGTTACTACTGTCACACGCACAGCTTTAAGCCTGTTCTCAAGCACTCCCCTTAAAAGAGTCATGCAAGATTGTTGCTATTTATGTCTATCCACGTAAATGAATACAATTTCAATGATATGGAGGACAGTGGAATAGTAATGGAATAGTGCAAAACACAGTTAATTGAGCAGTAACTATTTTTTGAACTGCCCTGATGAAGTTGTTATCTGATGGGGGCAGAAAAATTACCCAAAGCAAGCTGCTGTTCACTATGGCAGACCACTAGGTCAAGCTGCTTTGGAAGCAACGTGAGCTCTGAATTCTCCCCCTGCTGCAGAAGCAAGTACACGATCAACACTTAAAACTCTCATTGCCCCTGCAAACCATGAGGTTTAATTTTATTGACAGCAAAGCAAGGGCTGTCTTTCCAAGACTACTTTCTTTTTCATTTCCTCTTCTCAGATCAGAACACACATAAGCCAACAAAGAAGCAATGACAGCAAACAGTACCTGTACTTCCTCAAAGTTACAGGCATTGCCTCCAAAACAATGAAATATGTGGTAATGTACAACAATATAGTTTCTGTCAGATTTAATTGGTATGTCAAAAGTATGGCCTGAGGCTGCTCTAACTTAAGATTTTAAGTCTGCCAGCAACACTGACTTGCACTTAACGATAAAATTGCAAGAATTTCACACATACGAATTTACAATGAAACGAAACTAAATCCAAATCCTTTGATCTGCTTCTTTAGTCAAAAAGCAAAACAAAGCACCAGCACTAATAATTTGACTTATGCTCTATTATACAAAAGATGTCACCTGCTACTAGATGCATCACTGACTCATGCTTCCAAGGATCTCTCGCTAGATCATATAGAGTAATAAATTATTTTTTTTAATTTTCTCTTGTACACCTATATGCAATAAGTAATCTGCAACTCAGTGACAGCTCGGATGATGAGGAAAAGACTGATGGTATGCTAACTATATAAAAGGGTAAGCATATATCAATGCACATGAAATTATATACATGCTGAATCATATTTTTTTCACCAGGTACTCTGGATAGCATTTATCTTTTTCTGTCACAAGCAACTGAGGGGAGCAACTGAGATTTCATACAGTTGTCTAAGCAGCTACCATGATGGAGACTGGATTATCATCTTGCTATTTTAGTATGAAAATTAGTAAGGGTTAAAACATTTGTGTTTGTGTTAAAACAGAACAATACAGAGTCAAGAGCATTCTATAAGAAGGAGTTTTCATTGGCAATCCAATTTTCCAGAAGTTTGAAATGTACAACTAAGTATCACTAAAACATTTGGTTTGTACTGATAAATGAAGGTAGTAATTTTCAAGAGAAGTACTTCATGAGGAGTTTTGGATTAAGATCACAAAATCAGACACCTTTTTCTAAACCACATGAACCTCACCTTCTGATGCATAACAATTGATATGTGCATAATAAATTTGTTGCGATTGTCTGATTTCTCTCTATATTGCCATTTTAGGTTCTAAAAAAGCTGCCAGTGTCCAAGAAAGAACTTGAATTTCCAGTTTGTGTCAGTAACACCTTACTCTTGCACAGATTAGTGGAACAAGCTCTTAAATAATAAAAAGCAATATTTAAATAACAGCTAGCTGAAATGCAAAGAAATATGGCTAATCCAGGTAAAGGTGAAAGAAACACCATTCTTTATTCTACAGAACCAGTCACACCACCATTGTCATAGTTTGCGGGTTAGACAAAGCACTGTCAATGACTGGAGAGAAATTAAGAAGTCTTACTCTTCACATTAAAGTTTATTTTATAAATATTAAAAAAAAAAAAAAAAGGTTGCTAAATAGATAAGACACGTTTTAATCATTTGAGATAGTACAGCTGTTTCGTTATACGTATCTCACCTCTACAGCTGGCAGCGGAAAACTGACTCCTACTGACAAAACCAACAAAACCCCAGATCATTAACAGGGCAGAAACATTTCATCAAATCTAATTTTCTGGCATGTGGCCCTGCCAGTGTAATGCTGGCTGCCTAGGCAGAGGCATCCCTCAGAAAGAGCAAGGCCATCCTTGTACTGCACCTCTCTGTACTGGAGCACCCTCAGCACCGCAACAAGCACTGCCCTAACGCAGCTTCCACCACCTAAATCTCACACTTTGGAGAAGACAGGTACTTATCACCTGCCTTCTAAAAACATGGTGTGGCAGGCCTTTTTTCCTACCTCGGTAAAAAAGTAGAGGAATGTGAGAAGGAAAAACAGTACCATGCGGCTCTGCCTGGCTCTGACATTTCTGAGGAAGCCTGGAATCAGTTTTAAAACTGGCATCTGAAGATCTTCTCTGTTTAAAAGTGAAGCTCCTTCAGAGTTTAAGTACCCACATGGAGGCATTGAGGTCTGCTATACTGATTTGGGGATTAAAATTCCACCTATAGTCTCTGGTAGCTCCCACATCCTATTCAGGATCTAGACCAAAGTACCCAAGACTGAGCTGACAGAGGGACAAATATTTATCAAGTCTCCAGACTTTGGGACTGCATATACCTTCTTCATAAAGCTTCTAGCAAAACAAATTTAATCATGTCTGGAGCTCTTCTGAAATACAGCATGGTGAACACTTGATGACACAGCTGGTTTTGTGCAGCCTTTAAGAGGCATCATCTTTTATCATGAGTTCTTTTAAATTACACGTGCTTTTTATTTTTAAATATATTGATGGATAAATTGTCCCCCTGCTGGTAATTAAAGGTGACACTGTTTCAGCCCTCCTTTTCCCAGTACAATTAGCAAAGGCTGCTTAATGAATCTTAGTGGATGCCCATGATTTAAGAACATTTAATATATACTGCATTTCCATGCTACCACTTTCTGCTCATTACTACGGTACATACACACAAACCAAAAAGACTCCAGTGGTAAAAACCACTATAATCATTGCTTTGAAGTCACTAAATTACTGAGAGGTGCTAAAATAAACTGAAAATAGTATTCATTTCACTGTACTAATCGCTGCACTAATCGCTGATAATAAAGTATCAGCCTCTGGGTATGTCAGTAATAGCCTTAATGTTGAACCTAACTGAACCAACAATGCTAAATATTCAAGTTAAATTAACTAACAGTTACTGCTAGTGGAGTAATAGCAAGTTAACAGAAAAGTAATTTGAAACTTTTTGAGATGATAAAGGCAAATAAAACACAACATATTAAGAAGCCCTGAAACAGAACTGCTGAGGATTTCAAACTAATTACGAGCTCAGACCTTCTGCAGATTCCAGTTTTTCTTGTGTGCATGCAGGTAATTTGTATTTTTCCTTAAACAAACGCATATTAGATCATACATTATAACAATGTATGTGCATGTACATTATAAATACAGCCACCAAATAAAAAACCTAAAAATACTGTTAGCAACCTTTCCTTTAGAATGCAAATAATGCCCTTAATACAATGTGGCAGCATTTGAGATCAGTATAGTTCTTAAAATACCATGCACAAGCTATTTTGTTTCTTAAGACAACAAAATTGGCAATAAAATTATGTTAAACTATGTCTTGTTGGTAAAAAATAGCTCATTTTCCAAATGCAGTTCTCTTCAGATGTAGAAAATCTGTAACTGTCTTGCATATACCATAAGGTATTTATCTAAAATGGTATCATCAGTGAAACAGATGTCATTGTACAATATCCCTTGTGCCACCCACATTCTGTTCTCCTAGTTGCCAAACAGAACTGTTTTGGGTTATTTACTGAGCAATCAGATTGAAGTACCTCTGCAATGATCTCCATGTTACATTAAAGAAAAAAAATATACTTAAAAACTGAAATATAATTTTAAATGATGTTTTACCATGATCTAATACATTCAACATGCCTTCAGTAGTACAGACTCCAAAGACTGAAATCTTAGAAGTTTAACAAAGTCTTATTTTTAAGAACTTTTTACATCAGCTTTTATTTTCCTGTTTCTATCCATTATACTCAGTTTTAAGATTCTGTTTTTAAACATCTTCACTGAAATGAGGAAGATGTAGAGTTAATATCAAACCTTCCTTGCGAGCACCAAAAAAAAAAGTCACCTGTTCTTTGCAAGATAACTAGTTAAAACTTAAAAATCACACCACAGAATAGTTAGACTTTTGGAGGTATCTGGTGGTGGGATCACACTACCTACTGTAGGGCCCATTCAGGGCAGTCCACAGGGCTCTGCATCACCTGCCAGGGACCCATCTTGGTCTGCCATATGCTACTCTACATTCTAGAATTTAGCCATCTGGTTTATTCTGTCTTTTCATGCTGTCCTGCTTATTTATCTTTCCTCTTTTTTTTACATGCCTGTCACAGTGATCTCTGGATTTGATCAGCACCAGGTGGCCATCAGGCTTCTTCAAGGGTGAGATGGGACACAAGATTATCCACAGTTCAAACAGGACCTTACCAGTGTGCCTCATGAATCCCAAATGCAAAAAGTCTGTAGTGTTTTCTCATCAGCATCACCAAATCGTTGCCAAAATTCAACTTACAAGATTTTCTCAACCCTATAAGAATGCAGACTGTATTGGTTGGAAGCTTGAGAAGGAAAACAGGACAATGAAATTCATAGAGTACTCTGAATTCACATTTTGCAAGTAACTGACATGCTAAAGAAAATAAGATCATAAAAACTAGTTAAGTTCAAATATTCACAGTTTTCTAGGACAATAATTCTTAATTCTTAAAAATGGGGAAGAGAGAAAGGAAAGACATCTAGAGATACATATGCATTCTAGCAACACAATGAATACATCTAGAGTAAATGAGAGCTAAGCAGAAAAATAATTTCATATCTAAGACATTTTTCTCATGGGAAATACTGTCCTTGAGAATGTAAATCTGTCTTGAACCTTTCAAGATGACCGACAATAGAAGTACTGAAATTAACATTAAAATACATTTTAGTATCTCAAAAGGTCTTTCACTGGAGCAAATTTTTACTTTTTGATACTTGTTGGATAAAAAGCTACCTAACCCTTCAACTATCCAGCTTTATGATGCCTTATTAGACATTTTAGGTCTCAACTCTGGTGAGCTGCTTTCAGACTAAAACACAAAGTCTTGAAAGATAAACAACAGGAATGGTTTTTTCAGCAGAACACTTGCCAGTTTGGCAATAGCAGAATCAACAACAGACAGGCAGAAGGAGTATTGGCTAGAGGAAACAAGAGAGTTTTCTACACACTCCTGAAATGAAGTTCTTTCAAGATACTCCAACCTGCTAATTCCAGAGAGCTGTCTAGCAATTCTCTGCCCCAATGGGGAGGGGGGGAAGTTTCAATTAGAAACAACGGAAATCACAAATTCTGCAACTGATATGCAGAGTTAAGGACGTTATCAAGAAGCTTCCTGGTCTGGTCAAACCCACGGACTATTACCCGCTTTTGGTTATGCAGATCGGTAATGATGAGATAGTAGAGAGACGGTCAGAAGCAATCAAAAGGGACTTTGGGGCACTGGGGCGGATGCTAGAAGGATCAGGCGCACAGGTTGTGTTTGCCTCTATTCCTTCAATTATGAGGAAAAATAGTGGTAGGTTTGACAAAGTGCAGCAGATTAATACTTCGCTAAAAGGGTGGTGCCAGCGGTCTAGCTTTGGATTTTTTAACCATGGGGAGATCTACAGGGCACCTGGTCTACTGAAACAAGCTGGGGTTCAAATTACACAAAGGGAAAAAAGGATCCTTGGTCACGAGCTGGCGGGACTCATGGAGTGTTCTTTAAAATAGATATGAAGGGGGATGGGGTTATAGCTGGGATTGCAGCAGGGCAGTGTTCTAGAAATTATGAGGACCGGGTGGCCTCCACTCCCCCTAGGGTGAGATCAGTGTGCTCAGCTTGCTCCCTGAAATGCTTATACACCAATGCACGCAGCCTGGGGAATAAGCAGGAGGAGCTAGAAACCTGGGTTCGGGCAGGAGATTATGATCTGGTGGCAATTACAGAGACATGGTGGGACAGCTCACATGACTGGAATGTGGTCATGGGTGGTTATGTCCTTTTCAGGAAAGACAGGCCAGCCAGGCGAGGTGGTGGAGTCGCTCTTTACGTGAAAGAGCAACTACAATGTCTTGAATACCATCCAGGCGTGGATGAGGAGCAAGTTGAGAGTGTATGGGTTAGAATTAAGGGGCAGGCTGGCAGGAGAGATACTGTTGTGGGTGTCTATTACAGGCCACCAGATCAGGGTGAGGAAGTTGATGAGGCCTTCTACAGGCAGCTGACAGCGGTCTCACAATCACAGGCCCTGGTTGTCCTGGGGGATTTTAACTTCCCTGATATTTGCTGGAAGGACAACTCAGCCAGCCAGCCACAGTCCAGGATGTTCCTCCAGTGCATCAATGATAATTTTCTGATGCAAATGGTGGAGGAGCCGACTAGCAGAGGAGCACTGCTGGACCTCATCCTCGCTAACAAGGAGGTTCTGGTTGAAGCAGTAAAGGTTGAGGGCTGCCTTGGCTGCAGTGACCATGAAATGGTGGAGTTCAGGATCTCATGTGGCAGAAACAAAATAGCAAGCAGAATTGCAACCCTGGACTTTGCCAAGGCAAACTTTGGATTTTTCAAACAATTACTAGAGAAAATCCCATGGGCAAGGCTGTTTGAAGGTAAAGGGGCCCAAGACAGTTGGTTAGTATTCAGGAACTGCTTCTACCGTGCTCAAGATCAGAGCATCCCGACACGCAGGAAGTCAAGGAAGGGAGCCGGGAGACCTGCGTGGCTAAACAGGGATCTGCTGGGTAAGCTCAAGGGCAAGAGGAGAATTTACAGATCTTGGAAGGCAGGGCTGGCCACTTGGGAAGAATATAAGGCTGTTGTCCGAGGATGTAGGGAGGCAACTAGGAAAGGAAAGGCCTCCCTAGAATTAAACCTGGCCAGAGGGGTCAAGGACAACAGGAAGAGCTTTTTCAAATACGTGGCAGATAAAACTAACACCAGAGGCAATGTAGGCCCACTGATGAATGAGGTGGGTGCCTTGGTGACAGAAGATACAGAGAAGGCAGAGTTACTGAATGCCTTCTTTGTCTCTGTCTACTCTGCCGGAGGCTCTCCTGAGGAGCCCCGTTCCCCTGAGGCTCCAGAGGAAGTCAGGGCAGTGGAGGAGTTTGCTTTAGTCGATGAGGACTGGGTTAGGGACCAATTAAGCAATCTGGACATCCATAAATCCATGGGTCCAGATGGGATGCATCCACGGTGCTGAGGGAGCTGGCTGATGTCATTGCTAGACCACTCTCCATCATCTTTGCCAAGTCTTGGGAGCGGGAGAGGTGCCTGAGGACTGGAGGGAAGCAAATGTCACTCCAGTCTTCAAAAAGGGCAAGAAGGAGGACCCGGGAAACTATAGACCGGTCAGCTTCACCTCCATCCCTGGGAGAGTGATGGAACGACTTATCCTTGGTGCCATCTCAGGGCATATCAAGGATAAGAGGGTCATTAGAGACAGTCAACATGGCTTCACCAAGGGGAAGTCGTGCTTGACTAACCTCATAGCCTTTTACGAGGATATAACAAGGTGGATAGATGATGGCCAAGTGGTGGATGTGGTCTACCCTGACTTCAGTAAAGCATTTGACACAGTCACCCACAGCATCCTTTCTGCTAAACTGAGGAAGTGTGGTCTAGACTCTCGAGTAGTGAGGTGGACTGTGAACTGGCTAAGGGGAAGAAGCCAAAGAGTCGTGGTCAATGGGGCGGAGTCTGGTTGGAGGCCTGTATCCAGTGGAGTCCCTCAAGGGTCGGTACTGGGACCAGTATTATTCAATATATTCATCAATGACTTGGATGAGGGACTAGAGAGTACTATCAGCAAGTTTGCTTATGACACCAAGCTGGGAGGAGTGGCTGACACACCAGAAGGCTGTGCTGCCATCCAGCGAGACCTGGACAGGCTGGAGAGTTGGGCAGGGAAAAATTTAATGAAATATAAGAAGGGTAAATGTAGGGTCTTGCATCTGGGTAGGAACAACCCCAGGTTCCAGTATAAGTTGGGGAATGACTTATTAGAGAGCAGTGTAGGGGAAAGGGACCTGGGAGTCTTGGTGGACAGCAGGATGGCCATGAGCCAGCACTGTGCCCTTGTGGCCAGGAAGGCCAATGGCATCCTGGGGTGTATTAGAAGGGGGGTGGTTAGTAGGTCGAGAGAGGTTCTCCTTCCCCTCTACTCTGCCCTGGTGAGACCCCATCTGGAATATTGTGTCCAGTTCTGGGCCCCTCAGTTCAAGAAAGACAGGGAACTGCTGGAGAGAGTCCAGCACAGGGCAACTAGGATGATTAAGGGAGTGGAGCATCTCCCTTAGGAGGAAAGGCTGAGGGAGCTGGGGCTCTTTAGTTTGGAGAAGAGGAGGCTGAGGGGTGACCTCATTAATGTTTACAAATATATCAAGGGTGAGTGTCATAACAATGGAGCCAGGCTCTTCTCGGTGACAACCAATGATAGGACAAGGGGTAATGGGCTGAAACTGGAACATAAGAGGTTCCACTTAAACTCGAGAAGAAACTTCTTCTCAGTGAGGGTGACGGAACACTGGAACAGGCTGCCCAGGGAGGTTGTGGAGTCTCCTTCTCTGGAGACATTCAAGACCTGCCTGGACACATTCCTATGTAGCATTATCTAGGCGTTCATGCTCTGGCAGGGGGATTGGACTTGATGATCTTTCGAGGTCCCTTCCAATCCCTGACATTCTGTGATTCTGTGATTCTACATGAAAGTTGATTATATGTAATTTTATTTTGCATTGATATAGCATAGTCTTGATGAGTGGAAGCAATCTAGACTAACAGCTGGTACTGTAGAAATGAAGCATCTTTTGACACCAAAAGCCAAGACCATCACTTGTTCAAAACTTATAATTCCTGCTGGTTAGGACATAAGCACTCATATGCATTGCATTCACTACTAGTCATGAGGTCTCAGACTACAAAAACCATATAATACTTAGCTTTAAGCAATAACTTTCAAGCTGGAAATCCTGGGTACTTCTACTAGGCTTGGGACTACATGTCATAGTGTCTGGTTTTTGTTTTGCTTCTGGTTTGGGTTTGTTTTTTTTTTTTTTCAATTTAAGAAGTAGCAAAAGCAGTTATCTAACAATGGTAAATAAATTAACATATAACTTCAGTAGAACTCCCTTCTAAAGAATATGGTCTGTGGCATCCTTGCTGTCAGAAAAATCAGTTCATCCTGCTGTTTAACTGTGTAGTAAAATAATCCATAATGAGAATTAATTTCAAAGTGTTAGCTTAATATTCAAAAATCTGTCTTTACAACATGGTTCATCGAAGAAATACATGGAACAACACCTTCAGAAGACTTTTTTTCAGGAAGAAGAAAACATATATTAGCTAAATTGCAAGAAAGTTAGAGCATCTCTTACACTTTCTATAATTTATGAATACATTATTTTAATATTTTAATTAACTTCAATGAAAAAATCTTCATGAAACATGTAATGCAAAATTTCAGTTTTTAGGAAAGGTAACCAATTTTTTGATTCTTTTAATCCCCACCTGAATACTGTGCACCTTTAATATGAATAAATTCTAAGAAAAAGTAATTACTATATCAAACAATAAATGAGTGCTCTTGAAGGCATCTTTTAAAAATCAAGTCCATCCAGAATACTTTAAACATTTGTTATGTTCAATACGGCTTGCATATGACTCATTCTTCTATCCAGGTGAAAATAACTGAGCGCTTTCTATGGTATAAAGATGCCCTATCCCACCTTATAGCCTGGACAATCCAAGGCAGCTGCTTTTCATACTGATTATTGTTTAAGACCAGTTATAGATCTACATCTCCTTCAAACCCACTTCACGGACAGATGAAGGTGCATTAAACAGTTGCTCATAAAGCACAGTCTCTTCCTATCATTATGCACACTTAGCACAAACTGTTGAAGTACTTACAATGCACTGCGAAATATTATCTTATTTAGCAACCAACTAGTGCAGTTAAAGAGGTCCTTCACACATTAGGGCAAATACTTTGTTGGTGTTGACCCTTCTTTTCATTTCCTTCTAAAATCTCAGTAACACATTTTGGGAAAGGTAAAGATGAACATGTTAATTTTGGTAAGGGAATGGAACAGAAAACACAAAATTACAAGCAGGTGTATAGATGTTGAATCTGGTTTAAAAAAAAATCAAAAAAAAAATCATCATTCCCTGGTTTATTTTTGGTGGACTTTTTTGTGGCTTATCTTAAAACTGAAAGCACCTGCCCATACTGCTTAAATATCAATCCCTCTCTTCAAAGTCACACATACAGGCAGAATTATCAGTTTTCTGTGAGTCACAGGTAGGTAGCCCCTCTCTGTAGTTGTACGTGCTTTGTCTCGCTATTCTCCTGTTTTTATGTCTGTACACTTAAATCAGTGGGTTGTGATTCTTCTGAAGCAGGACTGTTAAACAAAAGAAACAAAACAGTGAACGGTTCCCTGATACGCTGAATAATTAGCAGATAGTAAAGCCTTATCTGATTAATAATCCTGCCATCATATAAAACCAGACATTTCAATTTCAGTATTAAACATCCAATTAACATACTGCTACACACCTAAGTATTTATGGGTTCAGCTTCGTAAGTCCCTTAAATATAGCTTGCTTTAAGAAGAGAGCTGTTTAAAAAGATGATAGTAATTGCTGAAGACCCACCAAGCCCTCTGTGAATAAATTTCCTCTTGACTTGTGGCTAGGTATCAGGCCAAACATGAGTTTGCTTAGTAGCAAATGGCATGCACGGGGAACTATCCTGCTTAACCAGAGGACCTGTGCCTCTTGCCATGGTGCACACTGTTTTCCAGAGACTTTTTTCATTTAATTACCTCTACTTCCAGCAGGAAGTTAAGTACATCAACACCAGTAGATAAAAACTATGTTTAAAAATACTTTTCTATACCGCGTGATTTGCTTTTTTCGAGGAGGAAAGTGCATTAGAAGCCTTTAAAAAGACAAATTTTGTCACAAGACCCTCCCCAGATATTGTTATTGCTTAATTCAAAAGCTTAGGGAAAAAATAGTAGCTGTATCTCAGATCTCATCAATGCGTCAAAATGCTGAGTAAAGGTTTTTGACTTTTTGCTGGCATTTTTTCTTGCTTCTGTGTTTAGGATCATCCTGGAGTTTAAAGCTATTGATTTACTGGAATGCTACCTCATGTTTTATTAAATAAAAAGACTGATTAAACAAAAAGACCTTTCAGCAAAACACGGAAATTTACTGCAGTACCTTAGGAGCCTTCTGACATAGAAGGGCTCAGGTACTTACACGGACATTACTACACATATGGTAACTAAAAATTCACTGACCTTTCCTTCAGCATCTGCTGTTACCTTCTCAACTTTGTTTCTGTTTAAAAATTTCTTCACCCATTCTTCTACTTGAACATTGAACTTCATAAAAGTCACATAGCAAAAATATGCTGTCAGGAGAGTTAAGCTTTCCCACCACATGATCAAGTTATCCAGAAAAAAGATGATGAGCAAGATCAAGTCAATGATGTAAAAGGACACATCTCGAAATAGTGGCCACCAAGTAAGGTTCAAGATCTCTTTAGAAAATAAAGCACACATTCCAATAACAAACAGGATATTGAACACAGCAGATCCCACTATGGTACCAATGCCGACATTGCTGTGGGATATAAAGACCCCTATTAAAGAAGTGAAGAGTTCTGGGGCTGACCCACCAGCAGCCATGAAGGTTGCCCCTGCCACATCATCAGATATGGCCAGCTTTTCAGTGATGACAGTCAAGGAAGGAACAAAGAACTCATCGCAGACTATGGCTAAGGCTATAAACATGTAAATCATCCCAATTACATGGAGGATCACTGCTCCCTTTCTTCTCTCCTCAAGAGAGAAAAGGTCCTCAGGATACTCTCCCTTGGCATGATCATCTGTTGCATTGTCGTGCTCAGCTTTGTGTTTCATAGAAGCGTGTGGGTCTGGAGTGCCGTTTTCATCCTTTTCCATGAAATCCAACAGAGTTCTCTGGTGCCCATGCACCAGCTTTTGGCTATCTAGGCTGCTGGCCAATGCCATGCTATGTGGTTCCATCTTGAAAAAGGCACTAAACAAAAGAGAAGAAGTACTAATGGCCACTACACTGACAAGAAGCCCTATAATTCGTATCAGTCTCAGTTTTTTCCTGACATTCTGGTGCCGTCTACAACCAAACAGTGGTTCCTCCAAACACCAATCCTCCAACATGCCAGTGCCAGTTTTTGTCTGAAGAGCCATTCTGTGTTCTGTGTGAGATGCTGAGAGAGTCAGATGGATTGTTTCTTCATCCTTTTCTCCAGCTTTGAAGTTAGAAGTGCTTTAAGAGTTTTCCCAGAATCAAGTACTTTTATTCTTCATAGGAGAATTCTCTTCATTTGTCTTAAAAGGACAAACAGGTATTATTAGTATTAGTGAAACAGCACATGGTCAGAAGTTCCTAAAATGCAATTTATAGGCTGAGTTAAATTTTGATTTTAAAGCAAAACATTGCCGACTGTAATATAAAACCCTGCCACATCCCATCAGACACAGCAACGATCTGTTTGTTTCAGCAGTAACCCTACAGATAATGATTTATCAATACGCAGATTGTTTTATACTTCTCATGTGCCTCTGAGCCACTGTTCTCCTCAGCTGGTGGCAAAAAAAAATCCTAGTGAAACATAAAAACTGTTCTCAAATGTTGCATAAAAATGAAAAATCTACTATTTTAATGGACATTTCAAACATTATTACCTTCTGCAATTACTTTCCATCATGATCATGTAACCTCCAAATCCCAAATGCAGGGGCAATAACCTCCAAATCCCAAATGCAGGGGCAATAACGTATGAAAAAGCAATCAAAGTGCTAACAAGCATCTCATCAGACCTTTAGGCAGCTGAGGCAGTATTAATTGAAATGTTAGGTATGTAGAGAGCGACAGTTACTGATGCACAGGTAAAACGCTACATCAGTAGAACAGGATCGAAATGTCAATCTAACATATCCATGGATTCTTTAATTTCTGTGCAAAATCAACTTAAGATTACACAGAAGACTAGGCTTGCTTCTGATCAAACCTAGGACACTAGCTCAGAGTAACTAAGACAAAAATTTTCATTCACCTCTGATTTTGCTTTCGTTTGTGTTACACATTCAGCTACAAATGTGGGAAGTTACTAAGAATATCTATGTGGTAAGCATCTTTTAAATGAGCTCCACTTACAGAGCCTTAAGAAATAGTTTACATTTACAGAACAAGAGCTCATTCTGAGATGCATGTAATGGTGAGAAATTAAACTATGCGAGAATGACTACTCTTGTATGCGAGAGCTGAGCCTATGAGACCAACAACACTTTTAAAACAGGAGAAAGACACTACATAATAACAGGTGCTTTGGTTACCGAATTTGAAGAATGTATCTAACACAGAAATCAGTTATGTATGCATTATGCGTAGCAAGTTGCATTTTATATGACACAAAATATACAAGACCTTATAAACAAAATGATTCAGTCCTTACTATTACAGTAAAAAAATACTTTGTTACACCGCTTATTCAAGTCATTTGCAATAATAGCCGACTACAGAAGAGTCCATTAATTGGCAGAATATTGACATCACACTCTTAAAAACAGAATTAAAACTACTACATGTGCTTATTTACAGAAAAGTTCCTAAGTCACGAGCAGTTTCTCCCGATTTTTACACACAGCTTCCATACTAAGATGTCACAGAGACATACTCCACTGGCAACATACAGCACCACAGAGGAGATATTTTATTTCCCACCTCAGAGTTACTGCTCACCGGACTGATACAGAAACATTCGGCAGAAAAAGACACCGGAACGGCAACGCCGCTCCCGGTAGCAACTCACGGCCGGTGGGCAGATGGCCCCACGCGATTAATTAAATTGCGCGAAAGGGAGGCGCGGCGGAAAAGCGACCGGGCTGCTCCCACGAAGCAGCAGCGCCCGCGACCAGACCCTAAGCCCCGGTGACGGCGGAGAGCAGACCCACCGCAGGCTGCCGTCCCGTCCAGCGCAGCCCCACCTTCCACCGCGGAGATGCCGCAGAGCGTCGCCTAACTCAGCCCAAGTTCGCACCGCTGCGTTCCGCGCCCCTCCGAGCCGCGCAAACTTTCCCCCCGCCCCTCTCCGAAAAGGGGAGCGGGTCCAACCCCGCCGAGTCGCTCAAGCCCAGCCGCAGGAAGCCGCGGAGGCACTGACCGGCTGGGATCGGGGCACCCCTCGGCAGCCGGGAACCCCTAGCGTGGGCGAGGGTGCTCGCACCCGTAGCAGCCCAGACCCCGCCGGCGCAAACCGACGACGCTCACCCGGAGCTGCGCTGCGCGCCGGCCTGTGGAGCGCTCCGGCAGGGGCGCGTAGGAGGGGGGACACGACTCGACCCGCAACCGGCAGCCACAACCCCTCACCACGCCGTCTGCGGTGGGCGGCGGCCCCGCGATGCGCACCGCGCCGCACCGCTCCGCCCCGGGCAGGCGGAGCTGGCGGCCGACCGCCTCCGCCCGCCGCACCGCGGCACCCCCGTCCGCCCTGCCTCCCTCCGCGGGTCGTTTGCTGAGTGGTGAACAGGGGTGGCAAGGATTTCTATTAATTTTTTTTTTTTCCTCTTCTCTCTCTCTCTCCCCTACTGATTTTCGGTCAGCTGGTTAATCGAGATAGTTAACCAGCAGATAAATTGGTGCGCAAGATTAATTGAGGTGAAACTCAGCGCTCCTAGTGAAGATAATAAGCCTGGAGGTGTGGTGGTGATTTTTTTTTAAAAGGTGGGGTCTTCTGGTCAAAATATCCTTATTTCAAATGCTGTTTGGGGAAAGATAGGGAGATGAAGGAAGAAGAGATTTCATTCTGGTTTTGACTTTAAGGAAGGTGATGTGTCCACTCTAAAGTCATTGATCATCACTAATTTACAGGAATTTCTTCAAACTGCATTTAAAAGTTATCACAGGCAACATTAAGGATGTGCTGAACACCCTAGAAAGCAGGGGAAGTCCATAGCCAGAACTGCCCCTTTCTATTTTGACCTCCATCTTTCAACAAAAGTGTATCCCCAATAAATGATGCTTTGTTAAGTTATTGCTTCAAGATTCAAATATAGTGGAACAATTACAATGCAGCTGTATCAAAGCTAATTCAAGGTGCTATGTGCTGTAGATGCAGCTGAGATCTGGAAACAGTTCAGTAAGCAGCTCACTAGCACTACTCTTTTCCCGTTTTGAAAAAAAAAAAAAAAATAGTGTTAACTGTGAACTCTCAGTCTTTTTTGGCTAAAGACTAGAGAATACCTTCTTCGTTTCGAACTCTGGTTTCATCACGTGGCAAATATTAAATAACTGTTAGTTGGTGCTTCACGAAGAATTCAAATATGCAAGAGTTCTTATTAAATGATAAAACATGGACATGTAAGTATCTTCAAAGTTGTTGTTAGGATATCACACGAAAAACAAGGATATTCTAGGTAAGCCTGGGATGCACAGTCTATTTGTGGTTCTCAGCATGTGGGCCATTTGAGTTGCCTTGATGCTGACTGGAAACTCGTACATTTTTCTAAGGAGTGATGAGATGGCAAAACCAGACACACAAAAACACAATAGACTATGTGGCTGTTCAAGAGATGCAAGTGGTTCAGAACATATTTCCAAAATTTTGATAATTTCCAGTGAGAACCATGACTGGCTTGCACATACAAAGTGGCCTTCAAAACCAGAGTTTTCACAGGTGGTTTACTTTATTTTATGTTACAGATTGGGAAGTTCTCTTCAGTGGATTATAGCAGGTAACTGTTCATGATCCAGAGTTGCATTGTTCATGCTTGGGATGATGCAAAGAGACACGTGGAGATTGTTTTAAATATCCTTCTGGAGCTTCCTCATGGGTAAGAATTAGTTAAATTGCAGGTCTGTTGTCTGTATTCACATATGCAAGACACAGATAAAGTGGCTACATTTCAATTGTCCAACCTGTGCTTGCTTTAGAGTGATGACAGGGATTAAAGTTAAGCATGCTTACATTTCTTGTGGCTGTAGTGTTGGTTTGTAGTTTGTGACAAGTGGCCACTTGAGAAAGATACCTAAAAGATGTTTTCACAGCTTCACAGATGGCCGGAGGCAGTCTGGGATATGCGTGTAGCACCTCAGCTTCTATCAATTTCTGAAATAAAAGTGGAAGCAGGTGAGTTTTGCGAATGTCCTCGGGGAGAATATATAGAAAATTCCCTATGATTATGTTATAATATCCTTATAATTACATTATCTACTAATCAGAAGTTCATGTATCTGAATCTGTTGCTCTGTACTTATAGTGCTTTTTCTCCCCAAAACAGACATGTATTGCAAGCCAAGGACAATAAAATATGTAACAAGAATGATGCGTCTCACAGGTAGTTACCTCTACCAGTAACTGAAGCATTTTGCATAGATTGACGTGTTCTTACGTAAATGCTGCATAATAATGATGACAGAAACAAAAAAGCATTGTTAAATTAGTATAAGGAGAATAACTAACAAATTTGTTTTTCACAGAATTAAGCATTAGAGCATATCTTGTTTAAACACAGAATAATTACATTATTTGGATGAAAGAGTCTTTGGCTTATGTCTGGTTCAATGTTTCTCATCTTAAGTGAGGAGAGGAGAGACATCTGCTAAATACTTGGACTCTGCATCTACACATTTGTATATATGACTAGGCTTTCATTTTCACATATGCTGAATATGTAGTTTTTAATAGCTTGTACATAGTTCACTGCGCCATGGGTGGCAAGCTCTCTGAAATAATAAGCCCCTCTTCACTGCTTCCTGTCTCCAGGAAGCAGCATGAAGTAGAACTTTTAGTAGAACTTATTTTTTGCAGTATGGTTTTGGCACTTCTCTTGGTGTTGTAAACCTTTGACTTGGTAAAAGCCAGCACAGAAGTGGTTTTTGTCCAGGAAAGGCAAGAAGGAGGAAGCCAAATGAAAAATCCTGAATGACAACATCTCCAAGTACACAGCAGTACTTTCTAAAGCTGGAAGATAGAGCTGATGAGGAGGTTACCATGACTACAGAGGCGGCATATTTGAATGAAAATTGATGTTAAGCTTTTAAATGGTAATTGCTGCTAGGAACAGGTGACACTTGAAATATCAAAATTATTTTAACACTTTGCAATGCATAACAGGTGAAAGAGAATGAAAAATATGACAACATAGAGTGAAATTAAAACACATGGTCTTTATCATTAAAGTATGTTACATCATTTTCTTATGTGTAGTAATAAGCAAACATACTACATATAAATCACAGTGCCTGAGGGGCAGAAACTGTTTATATTATCTAAGGAATACATTCTTGAGGAATATATAGAGCAAAATTAAACAGACTTCTTTAAAATAACTACAACAAGTTTCCAGCAGACCACACTGAAGAGGTTGTTAAAACTGAAAATTAAGATACTACTTTAAATTTTCAGTGATCAGTAAATCTTCCAAGTGCCTGGAATTTGGAATGTTTCTTGTATCCGCTGCATATATTGAGAAAAAAAACATGAACATATACACAATGGTATAGAGTCCTCACTGGGATCAAAACTGTAAAAAAATAGTACATTAAGCAGTATTACTGTGTAACCACTGCAATTTGATGTCTAACCAGACTTAGGAGTTTTAGCTGTAAAAGATGCAAAAGATGTGCTTTACCTTCATCTGTAATTATCACCTTAGTATTACGTCTCAAAGATCATCTGATGTTTCTGTTTCATTTTGCAGGAGGTTAAATTTGACATGCCTTTTGACACAGTCTTGATACCATTACTATATGTCAGGATTAGTTATTAGGCAAATTCCATTTTAGAATCTTAGAATGTGTTGGGCTGCAAGGGGCCTTTAAAAGTCATCCAGTCCAACCCCCTTATCAGTGAGCAGGGACGTCTTTAACTACATCAGGTTGCTCAGAGCCTCATCAAGCCTGACCTTGAATGTCTCCAGGAATGAGACCACCACCACCTCTCTGGACAACCTGTTCCAGTATTTCACTACCTCATTGTAAAGAACTTCTTCCTAATATCCAGTCTAAATCTATCCTGCTCTAGTTTAAAACCATTGCCCCTCATCCTGTTGCTACACACCCTTGTAAACAGTCCCTCCCCAACTTTCATGTAGGCCTCCTTCAGGTACTGCAAAATTGATATAAGGTCTCCCCAGAGCCTTCTCTTCTCCAGTCTGAACAACCCCAGCTGTTTCAGCCTGTCCTTGTAGGAGAGATGCTCCAGCCCTTTGATCATTTTTGTGGCCATTCTCTGGACCCACTCCAACAAGTCCCTGTCCTTCTTGTGTTGAGTGCTCCACAGCTGGACACAGTACTCAAGGAGGTCTCACCAGAGCACAGTAGAGGGGCAGAATCACCTCTTTCGACCTGCTGGCCACGCTGCTTTTGTTGCAGCCCAGGATGTGACTGGCCTTCTGAGCCGTGAGCAGGCATTGGTGGCTTATGTCCAGCTTTTTGTCCCCAAGTCCTTTTCCATGGGACTGCTCTGTAGCACATCATTCCCCTGTATTGATAATGAGAATTGCCCTGGCCCATGTATAGAACCCTGCACTTGGCCTTGTTGAACCCCATGAGATTCACATGGGCCCACTTCTCCAACTTGTCTAGGTCGCTCTGGAGAACATCATGTCCATCTGGCATATTGACTGTACCACTCATCTTGGTTTCATCTGCAGACTTGCTGAAGGTGCACTCGATCCCACTGTCTTTGTCATTGATGGAGATATTGAATAACACTGGTCACAGCATGGAGCCCTGAGGGACATCACTAGTCAACTGTCTCCATCTGGACATCAAGCCATTGACCACTATCCTCTGGGTGTGACCATCCAGCCAATTCCTTATCCACTGAACAGTCCACCCATCAAATCTGTATTTCTCCGACTCATAAAGAAGGATGTTTTGGGAACTGTGTCAAGGACTTGCAGAAATCCAGATAGATGACATCCATTGCGCTTCCCTTGACCAATGGTGTAGTCACCCTGTTGTAGAAAGCCACTAGGTTGGTCAGACAGGACTTGCCCTTGGTGAAGCCCTGATGGCTGTCTTGAATCACTTCCCTGTCCTTCATGTGCCTGAGCAGAGTCTCTAGGAGGATGTGTTGCATGATCTCCCCAGGCACAGAGGCGAGGCTGACCTGTCGGTAGTTCCCAGGGTCTTCTTTTCTAGCCTTTTTAAAAATGGGCTTAATGTTTCCCTTCTTACAGTCACCAGGGATATCACCTGACTGCCATGGTTTTTCGAATATCGTGGAGAGCGGCTTGTTAACTGCATCAGACAATTCCCTTAGGACTCTGAGGTTCATCTCATCAGGTCCCATTGACTGACGTATGTTCAGGTTCCTCAAGTGATCATGAACCTGATCTTCACTTATAGTGGGAAACAAATGATTGATCTGAAAAGCTCTGATAGTTTTTGAGGGTTTTTTGTTTTCTAATGTAGAAATCTGGAAGCTTTACCAATGTTCTGCATAGTTACAATGGGCACTATAATCACCTTTATTAAGGAAGTTAAAGGTAACTGCTAGTGAACACAGTGACAGGAATATATAATTTAAATATACCTATAAAAAGTATAATTTTGGGGGGCTGTGTTTGCAGACCACTAACATGTTCTTCTAAGGTAATGTTTAAAATACTAATTAGGCATCAGCATCAGGGCTAGGCTTCGTGAACGAAGATATGGGAAGGGCTCTACCCACACTTGCTACAAGTGCACTGATGGCTAAAAAGGCTGATGTGGGATAGGCGAGTCTGGTTGCAAAAGGCACAGCGGAAAGTCTCCTTAGGAGATATTGGCGAGGCACGGTTCTTTCTGCGTTGTCTTTTCTCCTTGAGACTAATTCTACGTGTGTTCTCAAAGGAGGCAGCAGTATTATGGATGATGTGTCTCCATGTCTCCCAATTAGAGGCCAGGGTGGACCACTGATGGCAGTCAATATGGCCAAAACTGAGGTATTGTTTCAGAGAGTCCTTGTATCTCCTCTTTGGGGCTCCTCCGTTGCGGCAGCCAGTGGCGAGTTCACCATAGAGCACAACCTTAGGGAGGCGGTGATCCTCCATCCTGGAGACGTGCCCTGCCCAGCACAGCTGCCTCCTCAGCAGCATGGCCTCAATACTGGTGACCCCTGCCTGTTCAAGGACAGTAATGTTAGTCATGTAATCAGTCCAGTGGATGTGTAGGATTGTACGGAGGCAGCGCTGATGGAAGCATTCAAGGAGTCGCAGGTGGTGGAGGCGACAGATGACCCACGATTCAGACCCATATAAAAGAGTAGACAGTACAATGGCTCTGTAGACACTGATCTTTGTACTTTTCTTCAGGTGTTTATTGCACCAGACTCTTTAATGGAGTTTTCCAAAAGCTCTGCGTGCCTTTGCTAACCTGTTGTCTATCTCTTTGCCAATCTTATCATCCGAGGAAATGATACTTCCTAGATAGTTGAACTGTTGGACTGACTTAAGCTCTGATTTGCCTGTGGTGATGGGAGACTTCCTGAGGTGCAGGTTGGTAAAGAACTTCTGTCTTCTTCAAGCTGACTTCCAGCCCAAAAAACTCAGCAGCCTCTGCAAAGCAGGATGTTAAGCACTGCAGAGCTGCTTCTGTGTGAGCAACGAGGGCGGCATCGTCAGCAAGAAGCAGCTCGTGGACAAGGTGATTTAGGGTCTTAGTGTGGGCCTTCAGTCACCTTAGGTTGAACAGGTTACCATTGGTACGATAACAGATGTAAATACCGTTGTCTTCATCGAGGTCTGCTGTGGCCCTTTGGAGCATCACGCTGAAGAAGATCGTGAATAGAGTTGGTGCAAGAACACAACCTTGTTTCACACCACTGGTTATTGAGAAGGGCTCAGAGAGCGCATCGCCATATCTGACTTGACCGTGCTGATCCTCGTGTAACAGGATAATCACTCTGAGGAACTTGGGAGGACATCCTAATCGTTCCAGGATCTGCCACAGGCCTTTTCTGCTCACAGTGTCAAAAGCTTTGGTGAGGTCAACGAAAGTTACGTAGAGTCCTTTTTTCTGTTCCCTACACTTCTCTTGCAGCTGTCTGAGAACAAATACCATGTCTGCGGTACTCCTGTTGGCTCTGAAACCACATTGGCTTTCAGGTAGAAGTTCTTCTGAGATAGCTGGTACTAGTCTGTTCAAAAGTACTCTTGCAAGGATTTTACCAGCAATAGAGAGCGAAGTAATACTGCGGTAATTTGAACAGTCTGATTTTTCTCCTTTCTTCTTGTACAGGGTGATGATGACTGCATCACGGAGATCTGGTGGTAGTTCACCTTTGTCCCAGAAATGCACAATGAGCTCATGAAATTTAGCATGGAGTGCTTGGCCTCCATGCTTCCAGACTTCAGGTGGGATTCCATCAATCTCAGCTGCCTTGCCAGTTTTCACCTACCATATGGCCTTGAGAGTCTCTCCCATAGTAGGGGCTATATCCAATTAGTTTTTCACCAGTTGTTGTGTAATGTGCTGAATTGCTGAGCCTTGAACTACACGGTTGACACTGAAGAGAGTCTGGAAATGTTCAGATCATTGATTCAGGATGGAGGTTTTATCTGTGAGAAGCATTTGGCTGGCTGTGCTTAGCAGCTGGCTTTGAACCTGGTGTGTGGGTCCGTACACTGCTTTCAGAGCCTCATAGAATCCTCTGTGGTCACCTGAAGCAGCACATAGCTGAGTCTTTTCTGCTAGATTGATCCACCACTTGTTCTGGGTGTCTCGAAGTTTCTGTTGGAGCTTACTGCATGCAAGATGAAAGGCTGCTTTTCTTACATGGCAAGATGGCTGAGCAAGGTGTGCTTGGTGAACATTTCTCTTCTTTGTCAGCAATTCCTGGATCTCTTGATTGTTTTCATCAAACCAGTCTTTGCTTTTCTTGGAGGAAAAGCCTAAAGATTCTACAGAAGACTGGAGGATGCTATTTTTAATATGTTACCAAAGTGCTTCAGGAGAGGGATCCATGACACGGTCTTCAAGACTAGTTTGAAGGTTTACCTGGAAGCTGTCTCTCACTGTAGCTGTTTGAAGATTGTTAACTTGGAGTCTCCTCCTTGAAATGCTGCCCCTCTTAGGTTTGGGCTTAAAGTGGAGGTTAAGTTTGCATCGCACAAGGCGGTGGTCTGTTTGACATTCTGCACTAGGCATCACTCGGGTATGATGGGCATCACGAATATTGCTCTGGCACACTAAGATGTAGTCAATGAGGTGCCAGTGCTTGGATCGAGCATGCATCCAGGCTGTCTTCAAGCTGTCTTTCTGCTGAAAGTTAGTGTTGGTGATGGTGAACTGCTGCTCTGCAGAAAACTCTGGCAAAAGGTGACCACTGTCATTGCAGTTTCCAACACCATGCTTGCCTACTACTCCTTTCCAGGCTTCAGAGTTCCTTCCTACTCTGGCACTGAAGTCACCAAGGATTATGATCTTATCATCTACAGCAACCCTTTGGGTGGGACGGCGCAGGTCGGTGTAGAACCTGTACTTTTCCGTAGGGTCAGCTTGGAGGGTTGAGGCATATATGCTGAAGAGAACAACATGTTGCTTGTTGTGTGGTGAAGTAATTAGGCATACAGCAGTTGTAAATGGTGTTATCATAGCATGCCAGTCTCTTTAAAGGAAAGTATAAAGCTTCCTCTTCTTTATCTAAACTTGAGAGGTCCATATCAGAGGAAAACATCCACAGCCTGATATCTAGACAGAAAAAAATGCTGCATGGGATATTGTTGAAATTCACTTTGAAATCCAGGTATATTATATCCAGATGATGATTTTTACTTACAGGATGATTGACTTTCCAAAAAAAACAGCAGGATGGAGCAACATGACTTTCTCTTTCAGATGACTTTCTCTTCCAGAAGTGATAATTTGCTCCTCTGAATCTCCTTTTATCTAAGTGTTGCAATGTAACCCCAGTGAGCTCCTCCGCAGTCAACAGAAGTGCTTATTTTGCTATTATCTGTGGTCTATGAGCCTCATTCATAAGAACACCTGTGAGCTGGCAGGTCAGCACCCTCAGAACAACTGCTACTTTGGTGGATGAGCTCCAACATCCTTGCCAATTTCCCAGCAGTTTCATGTATCACAGTACTTGGAGACCCATCTGGAAACCCTCTGCTCCCTGTGACTTGCAAAACTTAGGAGTGCCTCAGGCATAGATGTCAAACCTGGTATTAGCTACAACTCTGATTTCTTACACAATTTATTTCTGACTAGGCCATTGCCTGGGAAGAGGGGGAGGGAAATATCTCCCACTGACCATATTCCTCTCACAAATTAAATTAGCTTTGTTGCTATACCATCACACAGTAATTCCCTTTTTCTTCCTTTTCTCTGTCTTCATGTTCAACTTTTAACAGTTCTTGCACTTGAGGAATTACAAGCTATTTGTCTTAATCTCTTTAGTAGTCTAGTTTTCAAGTATTCTCCTTCAACCTCGTGGAATGTTTCAGGAAAATAAATACAAGGTAAAAATAGTCCTCAAATAGTGAGATGTGAAATAGCAACAACTTATGAAATAAGTGTTCCAGTCTGCTGATTAACTAACTATGTATGGAGTTGGTGTACAGAGAAGGCAAAATGAAAGAGAAGAAAATGACAAAAATATTTTAGGACTGAAGTCTATGCTAAGCCCTTGACATTTCCAAAGAAAGGAAAGGAAAGTCCTGGAGTCATGGAGTTATTTCCGTTTTACATTTCTAGGTCCTTGTGTGCATAGTGTAAATTGACATTGCTCAGTTAAAGACTCCTGCACATGTGCACTGAAAGTGCTTATACCACGAAATAAAACACAGCCAGATCAATACACCAGAGACCACATCTACCAGCAGAGTTTCAAAATTCTCAGTGGTTGCAATGGAAAAAAAATCTTTCAAGGAATAGCTGATCTATGGGGCTTTGTATTTGGTAGTGGTCACAGCACTGAGCCATGCTATACTGAATTTTAGAGTAGGATCAAAAGAGTGGTTTAAAGCAACACCAAAAAAATAATCCCATCAACTGAAAAAACCCAGATCTTTCAAACTAATATGAGAATCTGGAATCATAACGCAAAAGGAAAGTTGGAACCAAAATAAATGGATGCTTGAGAAGCTTTCAAAAGACAAGATACCCATTTGTTTTTGAAATGGAAGACTCTATCACAAACTAAATAATTCAGTTGTGTATAATCTTCCTACATTCATTACAGAAATTCATCTCAAAAATATAGCCGAATTTCCTAATCTTAAAAGCTTGCATTTAATAAGATAGCTCTGATCACAGATAAGGTGCAACAATTCTTTTGGTTTACTGCGGTAGCTTTTTTAAAAACTGGACTAACAAAACAGACCAACATAGCCGTTCAAGAAAAGTAATAAAGAATCATTCCTACAGTTGAAATTTAAGAGAAAATACATGTGTTTTTTTTTTAATCCATCCATTTTTTAAATCTAATCCATAAATGCAGTTTAATGTGCAGACTAAGACAGGAATATACAAATGAGATATAATTTGGAAGGTGGTTTAAATATTCAGAGAGCTCAAATGCATCACCAAATAGATGTCCTAAGGTTTACTGTAACATGTTCATTACATTAAGAACAATTTAAGAAGACAGATGCAATTACTTGATCTGGGTGTTTTTTCCTTTTCCAGATATGTGATCTTTAATGCTGAGAACTTCTGGTCTATGTCAGATCTAAGAGATGTTGACTTTTTGCAGCTGTCTCCAGCTGGGTCACCATTATCAGTTCCTGCAGAATCTGAAAATGTCCCTCCACTGGAAATAAGGTTCAAGCCAAGACTACACCACAGTGGGAGAAAGGAGAATGCCTTTACAGAGTTTTTTGACAGTGGTGATATTGCAGCTGATGTTACAAAGGCAAGCTTGCAACAAAATAAGAGAAAGGTGATACTTACCACAAAACCAGCAGACAATTTTGTGCGCACAAGCTCTGGTTTGGGTTTGAATCAGAATATTTTCTTAATATGGGCTGAATAAAGTGTTGGACCCACAAATGCTCAGCGTTAAGAACATCTTTTTGTTGCACAATGAGAAAGAAGTTTGCTTCTGCAGACTGTGCCTGTGGAGCAACAGGGAGCCAAGAAAGGGAAGGGGCACCTTGTGGTACGCTCCACCCACCCAGGGCTTCCTGTGGCAGGACCCAGGTAGCAAGGGTCTGCACAGCTTGTCTGCTGTCCCCGAATGTGCAGAGGAAATGATTGCCAGCTCTTTGCTGGTCTGAAGATGGTCCTAGGCATCTCACTGGTATAGTGCAAGAAAAGAACAATCTAAAACCTGAAAGAACCTGTTCAGAGCTACTTGCGGGATGTTTTGAAATGAAAGCTATACCTCTTTCTTGAAGTTTTCTTACCTTTTATGATGCACACAGTTTTGGCATTTCATTAGGAAGAATGGGCCTAGAAATCATTGTGGTGCTACATGGCTATTTAAGGAGTGTTGCTAATTGTTGTGATGTCTACTGGGCAGATACCAAGCAGGCCAGCCTATGACAGTATGATTTTCTTCAATGAGCAATTAGTTTATTGATAAATCTTGGAAGAACAGTAAATGAATAGAGTGCCATGTTAAGCAGCAGTTTTGCACGATTTTGGGAAAAGGGTGGCTGCGTGCTGAGATATTGTGTGCCTAAGTTCAAGTGAGACACTGGAAATCCCTCCTGGCAAAAGAAGGGCAAATTGCAAATCTACTTTTTTTGGACAAATTCCCTCTTGTTGTGCTTTAAGCAGACACTCTCATTTATTCATGTACAGCAAGAACTTGCCGGGCCAAGCAGTTCAATGCTGGTGTGCAGGCATAAAGCACTGGTTCTGTCATTACTTGTAGCTGCCCAACATGTGGGTGAGTGATGTGTATGGCCTTTGCTAACATATTTTGCTTCTCTAAACCTCCTCCTTTGTATACAACCTGTTTGTTGTGTTGTACCAAGGTACAATGTACAGCTGCACAAATGCAAAAAGGTTTGGGACTCGCAGAAACATTGTTTATCAAAGAGTGTACCTTACTAAAGGGAGATTTTGGGGAAAAAAGCTAGGTATGGGAAGTGAGCTTATGCTGGAACCATGCAGCATTGAAAGTCATAGAATCATAGAATGCATTGGATTGGAAGAGACCTTTAAAGGCCATCTAGTCCAAGCGCCCTGCACTACATTATTTAAGTTAGTGTGGGATCTTACACAGTAAACAAAGATTTTCAGTTTTAGATATCTTGAGGATGGAGCCAGCTCCTCTGAAGTGGCTTGTGTGGACTTGCTTGCAAAACATGAAAGCCAGATCCACTTTGACAAAATAGTTCACTCTGTGAGTGATTTCTACAACTTCCTAGAGGGCCCAGAAGACATGCTTTGTTTCATTTAATCTCTGGCCTAGTTAGTCCAAGAGTTCAAATGGGATGCAGCAGTCATGGGATATACTTGGATTGCCAAGGTTTTGTGTAGTGTCTGAAATCCTGCCAACCTAGCTGTACCTTAGTTTTATCCCAGCCTGATGTTATATTTTGGGGAAGTGAGAGGGAGAGGCTGGCTGCTTGTGATGCTATTTCCAAAACAAAGAACTTTGCGGATAATAGAAACTGGAAGTGTAATTTTTTACTGGATTTGTTTTCACATCAGACACATTCTGTCAGTAGTTTTGTTAAACTGCTGATTGATACATTTTAAAACCCAAAAACAAATATGCAGACATGTTATAGTTTTCTTCCTGCAGGCATGCTACACTCATCTTTAAAGTTGACTTTCTGCAACTTTACTTGGGATAGAAATTAGAACTTCTCTTAATAAATTAACGCACTTTAGTGACAAACTGCCTCTCCCTGCTCTACAGCAAACTCAGTTTTATCATAAATAAGCAGAGCACATGTGCTGTGAGTCTCAGAGGGGAGTAAATGCCACAGATGTGCTAGTGAGACTGCAAGGAGAGAGATAATGACCAGAGTGCTTCCACTTTCACATCTGTACCACATTGTCTATGGTGCATACAAAGAATGAAATGGAGACTGAAGGAGTAAAGGCCCTATCAAAACTGCAGCTGAGCTGCCAAGCAGTGTTGTGCAGCTGGTCTTGGGACAGTCTTGTTAAGACAGGACTTCTGGCAGGAGGAATCATGAGGATCAGTGAGGTTGAACAGCCACGGCTTGGTGCAGACTGCAAGCACATGCCCTGCAGAGGGGAGGGGTGAGGCAGTGAGGAGCCCCATTCTCCTCAGTTGCTCTTTGCAGGTGTAGAGGAGCTACCAACAGCATGTTGGAGGCCACCATGTGTAGAGGCCCCCAGCTGTCACTACCCTTCCTGCTGCTGTAAAGTTCAGAGGGGAGTTGCATGAGTTAAAACAACAGTAATCAAAAATTTTTATGGGTCCTGAAGTTCTGGAATACTATGTGTTTCTCTGAGCAGTAGTTCAACCACTGCAGCAGACTTCCTTGAGATCTCCTAATTTTCTTAAAACTTCAGCTCCCAATATCTTACCTGTTTTTCCTGAAGTATTTTACTACTTAATCATTTTATTACATACACTGTCAAACACATATAGTTAGTCAACTAATCAAGCTTTCTAACCCTTTTCATTTGATCTCTAAGTATCTCATTCAGGTGCTGGCACTTTCAGGAGGTGGTAGTTTTGCTTTTTCCTATAGCATGTGATGTCCTGGGGTACTCTGATGTGGATGCTGCTGTAGCATGTCTCTTCTTGTCTCTTGTCCCTGTTCCTCTGAAAGCAAAGATACCCGCTATTCTCAGTCTGTATGAGACTGCTATGGTTTCCGATCATTAACTTCCATCATAAATATACAAACGTGACAGTTTCTGTAAGTCCAAATAGTTTGTTTTCTCTTGGTTGCAGCTTTACCCATTTTTCCATAATTCTGCAAATTGTCAGACACCAGTTGAACAATTTATTCACATTTTCAAACAGCTATCATGGAAAACCTCTGTAGTGACAAAACACGATGTAGTGATGCTATTGTACCATTTAATAATGCTATCTTCCAAATCAGACATCAAATGCCATTTTAGGTCACTGTTTTATTATTTTATATCACTTTCCACCAACATTTTGAATTAGTTTCAGCAGGGTCTGACAATTACAAAATTTAACTTCAATGGTACTCACCTAAACTAATGACTATTATACAACATCCCACCATCAGACATCGTCAGTTGTATAGTATCTGGCAAGAAAGGCTTCAATAAACAGTCATGTAGCTGTCTGCGATCTGTTCTCTAGCAAAATGGTATCTGAGAGGTTAGACTAATAATGCAGTTCTCAGTCAACAAAACCAAAGTTTTGTAAAGGGGTCAAATTTTTTCTAATATTCAGTGTAAACAAATTTGGTGTTGGCTTGGTCTGTAACTCTGACACACAGGAAAAATTTTAACATTTTTGTTGAAAACGGAGTTGTTGGATGAGACCTTTCACTTTAACAGTAATTGTAAAACATCAGCTGTGTGTTTACAAAAGAAATACTTCCTATGAGTAAATAGTAATATCATAGTAATACACTAGTAATACTTTCTCTGAGCATGAAAAGAAAAAAAGACTGTATTTGCTAACTTAGAAGAGCAGGAAGTTTATTTTTTCCTCCTAACCAACAAAACTTCATTTACATAGCATATAGGAAGGAATCAAGAAAGGAATATTTAGGAAATAATTTCAGAGACAACAGAATGCATCCTTAACTCCTCATCTGAGAAACTTGGTATAGCAGAAGATGTCCCTGCTCATGGCAGGGCCGTGGAAACTAGATGATCTTGAATGCCCCTTCAACCCCAAACCATTCTATGATTACGGAGGTGATTAATGCTTAGGCCCTCTTAAAAATTGCTTTCCCTACATGCATGTGCAGGTCCAATGCTCATGTACTCTTCTGGCTTAATGATTAAGAGAGCAAACTTATGTCTACATGAGAATCACAAACAGGAAGAGATGAGTCAGTTTTTCTACCATTCAGAAAGTCATGTGCGTTTAAAGGGAAAAACCAGAAGGAATATTTGTCAAGAATTCCATGAAAGATTTGACATGAATTGGATAGTATGAAATTTTAGCAACAAAATTACCTTAAGTTACAGTTCAATTTTCAGTTCCATTTATCCGTTAAGATAAATAAAGAACCAATCATTCTGCTATGCAACTTAGGATTCAGGGTAAAGTATTATTGCATTAAATTACAGTCAGGCAGAAATTAGAACATGTTAGCTATGTAGCTTGCAAATCATGTTTTACAAAATGGACATAGTTGGGTATCAAGACATCAAAATGTTTGTTACTCAGTAACTGTACTTTCCATTATCACACTAACCACAGGAGTTGTATGATTCAGTCTACAGGAGTAAGTGAATACCTATGAGTAGTAGAAAATCTTTTCTGTAATGACCTGGTGAATGAAGTAAATTTGCAGGTTCCTACAACCTATCAAAACCAGTGAAAAACAAATGTCTACGTTATATACCATGCCAAAACTTTTGAATAGTTACAGGTGACACAAGCAATCTTCAAGAAAAACCTTACATTGACTATAGCCAGAAAAAAAAGTTAATTAACCATGCTTTCTTATAAGGTGGAATTGCAAGGTAACTTCTCAGAGACAGAAAATTATAATAATATGCTGAGGACTGCAGTCATATTGCTTTTTTTTTATCTTCATGCATGCACACTGTTGTATAAGATTATAAATTATGAACTTACTGATAAAATTTAAAATCTTAAATTTTGTTGACTGATACTAATATTCTCACACATTCTCATTTAGCAAGATGATACTTTCAGTGGATGCATTGTCTCTTCAAGTCAAAAGCACATCAGAGCTCACCCCATATGATGAAGAAAATGTAATTACACTTATCATTACAAGCACCTTCTGTTGTTTCCATGGAAAATTTTTTAAGAACTCATTCAATTCTGTAACATGCACTTTTGTCTTTTAAGAGGGGTTTCCTTCACTCTGAGACCCAAATAGGACCAGAGACTAAACCTTGACTGTTAGAGAAGGTAAGGATCTGAGCTTGGTTGTGGAATGATTCTCAGACTGCTGTTAGGAAGTAACATCACCCAAAAGATAACCTCCTGCCTCAGTGGAGTGAAATGGCCAAGGATCATCCTAAAACTGAGAAGTCCTGAAATCTACTTCCCAGATAACCTGATGTCATTGCTAGCATGGGCTATACTGCAACCCAAGTCAAAATCCTAGGTTTTCTTCTCAGTCACTCTAGTTCTACTCTTCAGCAGGGTTATTCCAAGTTTAGACTGAGCTGGTGAGACTGACCTTGTTAATTACTTTAGCCACAGCCTGACCTTACCTAGAGCAGGCTGAAATCCAGGACAGCAGCCAAGCAGTCTCAGTGCAAAAATAGCTCTTTCAGAACTCTCTGCCTTGTAGAGCTTTTCACTGCATGCTACTGGAGAGATTTTGTATCATACCCATCATTGACAGTTATATTATTTTTGCATTTCATAGAATGAAAAGACATTGACCAAATAATTTTGCTCTTTTTACTTTCACGTTTAGACTTACATCACAATCTTATAGTTTAACATAAAAATACCATGTCGAGATTGAAAATACTAGAGAAGAACGGCTCTGCTGAAAATGCTAGGGAAAAAAAACAACACAGAAAAGTACTATTAATTTAATCTGGATTTCACCAATCCATATCCTTTGCTTCATCAGTAATCAATTTTGCGGGATATCATTTGGATCATGTAGACAACCTTGTTTCTGCGATATCTGTAAAACACATGTTGAACCAAGATGAACTGAAAACATCTTAGTTCCACACAATTAGCACTCAGAGGTGTTTAAAAAAGAGAAAACATTTTTAGAAGAAATCTTGGTAATAAAATAGGCAAAATTATAAGCACTTTATTAAGTGTGCAGCCTAGCAGTTTCTAGTTATTTATATTTGATTTAGGTTTATTGCTGTAGTAAATTGAAAATACATAGAGATGAATAAGAAAAAACCCACTCATTATGATATCCACATAAATGTATTGCATATGTAGAGTAACAATTTCGATCTGGCTACATAAAATAGCATACTCAAAGTCTGGTTTAAAAACTGTCACAGGGACAAAAAAATCTCAACAAATTCCTTATGTAAATCGAAGTATAGGACCCAAGACTACTGCAAAATACCATTGCCACTGAGCGATTTTTGCAGAAGAACAGTAGAAGAGTTCATCTGCAGAGGTTATTCTCCCAATCAGATGAGCTCTAATCCCATTTTAATCTCAGTGGGCTATATTAAACAAAAGCAGAAGGTCTGGATTTTAGAACAGATCAGCCTTGACCTCACAGAGATCAGACTTACGAAGTAATCAGGTGTACATAAATTGCCACCAGCTAGGAATTCTAATGGTGCATTGTGGGTAGCAAGATGGGAACAAAGTAAAACTGTATTGTACCGCAGAGCAAGAGAGAAAAATGAAGCAATCACTGCACTGGTAAATTGTACTGAAGTGCATACAGTAAACTCTCCTCCATCAAATACATTACTGCTTCTTCAGGAAGAAAATTTGCTTTCTTTAGGTATTAAGAAAGGATGAGGAAAAAAACTCTAGGTGGGAGCTACAGAGGACTAAGTGAATAGAGTTTGTGAAAACTTTAGAGTACCATCAGTAAAAGACACAAACTGTATAAGAGTTGGTGCTAGACTGACCATGATGCTCAGCAAAAACACTCCCAAGCAGCCACTCGGCACCTGGTTATCATTTATATCTTTACTGCTGGAAAACCTGGTACATATGACTGGGGATAATCTCCAGCGTTACATAGCCCAACACCTTGCTTTATTACCTAATTTTGCAGCAGTGTATTAAGGACTTCAGAAAAAGTCTACCCACAGGAGAAAAGGGAGTATCACACAGAGATATGTTTCTCTTCCCTCCCCAGGGTTTTAACAATGCAGAAAAACAACTAGTAAACCTCTTACTAGTGGTTGGATTCTTATTGTTCACTGTGAAGTTAGGTTCTTGTTGGGGTTTGTTATTACTGTGTTAATGACTGCCGAGTAAATAAGACAAGTATCAAAAAGAGAAAAGGAATTCAAGACAGAAACAGAAGCCTGAGCAAGAGCCAGAGGTAATTTTTCTTTTTTTTTTTTAAAAAATAGGTCTGTAGTCCATATTAGGATATTTTTGTTACTATTGCTGTAGTTTCTTTCTTTCTAAGCTACAAACACCTAAAAAGAAAGCTGCATCTTCCCATTTATGAAATAAATTTACAATCCACATGTGCTACTGCTCCACCAGTTTCGATCGGTGGCTGGAGTATACATTTTGAAGAAAAAGTATGTGAACCTTTTTGAATTTCATGGTGTTCTGCATTAATTTGTCATAAAAGATGAGCTGACTGTTATCTAAGTCAAGAGCACTGACAAATATGTGTCTAAAATAATAACACAAAACCAATTCTGATCCTCCATGTCTTTATGGAACACACTCATTCAACATTTAAAATGCTAGTGGGAAAAGTAAGTGAACCCTTGGAATCAATAACAGGTTGACCCCCTCTTGGCACCAATAACCTCAGTCAGGCTTTTCCTGTAACTCTGAATCATAGCTGCGCTCATGCTGGAGGGATTTTGGCCGCTTCTTCCTGGCAGAACTGCTTTAGCTCTGTCATATTCTTTGGGCGTCTTGTGTACAGCTCTCTTCAAGTCATTCCAGAGCATCTCTACTGGGCTGAGGTCTGGGCCCTGACTTGGCCACTCCAAAAGGCGGATTTTGTTTTTCTGACGCCGTTCTGTTGTGGACTTGCTCTGATGTCCTGTTGTCCTGATGTCCTGTTCCATCGCCCAATGCCTACAGAGTTTCAGCTGATGTACAGACATTCCCACATTATCCTGAAGAATTTTTTGATACACTTGGGAATTCATCTTCCCCTCAGTGACTGCAGGCTGGCCAGGCCCTGATGCAGCAAAGCATGCCCAAATCATGATGTTTCCTCCACCATACTTTATGGCTGGGATGATGTTTCCATGATGATACGCAGTGCCCTTTTTACAACAGAGGTAGTACTGCATGTTCTTTCCAAATAGTTCAATCTTTGTTTCATCAGTTCACAAAACATTTTACCAGTACCACTGTGCAGTGTCAATGTGCTCTTTCGCAAACTTGTGGTGTGCTGCAATGTTCTTTGTAGCAAGCAGCTGCTTCCTTTGTGGTGTCCTGCCATAGACACCCTGCCTGTTCAGTGTTTTATGTACTGCAGACTCTAGAACACAGTTGTTAGCCAGTTCAAATGATGCCTTCAACTCTTTGGCTGTCCCTCAGGGTTGTTTGTTTACCTCATTGATGAGTCTTCATTGTGTTCTTGGGATCATTTTGACTGGGCGCCCAGTTCTTTGTAGAGTAGCCACAGTCCCAAAGTGTCTCCATTTGTAGATCACTTGCCTAAATCTAGTCTGGTGAATTTCTAAGGTCTTTGAAATCACTGTGTAATGAGTCAACATAGCTCTAGTCCACACCTCCAAACTCATTTTCTTAACAAGACTCCAGGAATGCTAACATGTGACTCCAGTTAGCTTTTTTGAGGTCAACTCAAAGATTCACTTACTTTTTCCACTAGCATCTTGAGTGTTGAATGTGTTCAATAGAGACATGGAGTACCAGAATTGGTTTTGTATTATTGTTTTAGGCACATTTTATTCGTCAATACTCTTGACTTTGATGACAATTAGATCACATTTTGTGACAAATTAATGCAGAACACCATGAAATTCCAAAAGTTTCATATACTTTTTCTTGAAAATGTAAATATATAAGAAGAAGATACTTCTCTACTTCAGATTAACTTCTGAAAACATGAGGTGATTTTCTAAGCCAAGCCACCACAAATAACTGTATTATGGTAATTGTCCATGTTAGTACTCTTGACCCACTGCTGAGGTTAGGAGAAACATTTCTTCCAATGGGCCAGTATGCTCTGCTGTGGGTTTTCTGCTAATAAATATCAGGTAGTTATTGCAGTTCAGTTTGTGAATATGAATTTCTCTAGGTACTCTTCATTACTCAGAGATAAACCTGTTCCCACTGAAATGTTTGGTGATGGGATCTTCCCCCTCTACTCCAAATATCAAGCAGAAGCCTCAGGAGAGGACTCCCAGTTCTCTGTCCATCTGTTCATAGCTTCTTAAAGCAACTGGAAAAAATGTCAGTCCGTACTACTAGCCACAAAGTATCAGCAAGTGCTCTGTGTGGTATACACTGTGAAGCAGACACTGAAATGCTGCTTGTACTTGGAGGTGCTTTTGCGTGCTTACCATCCTGTGCCTGCAAGCTATCACACAGATATTCTTTCATCTGCGAATGCAGGAAGCTCTGTGGGGAGCAGTACAGAAATGGTTCTCCTGAAGAGTGTTTAACACAGGAGCTGTGGCTCACCGCTCCCACATGCCAGGAAGGGTTGCAAGATACCTGGCAGAGTGGAAATGGGAATATAACTATGGGAATGAGGATCTGTAAGTATGCACGCCTGTTTTTCAGGCTCTGTTCTTTGCAAAATGGAGCAACAACTGTGTAACCTGCAGGAGACCTGCAGCTGCAGTTCTTTTGAAGGCTTTTCCGTGCCTGGTGAGATCCTTTGCCAAAAAGCTGGTTTACTGAAGTTTAATGCAGGATGTAGGATTTGGCGCTCCTGAGAAATTTTTGAGAATTGCAGAGGAGATTTTCACCTTATTTTCTGTGTCTTTTAAAGGGAGCCTGCCAGCACTCTCCTGTGTGGAACCTGTCCCTGGGTGAACCGTGCTGAAGAAAGACAAACACATTCCTCTTTGTCAGGAAGAGGAGCCTTATATAACTCCTCCTCACTGATTGCACAGATGCATTAAAAAAGCCCTGTATAATTCATTCGTCCTCTCATAGGCATAGCTCAGCATTGGTGTGACACAGCATTTTTGCATATGATGGAGAAGTTACTGTGGGGAAGTTACAATGGGTTGTTTTGATGGTGAAGCTGAATTCAGATCAGCCCAGTAGAGCAGTGGTGTGAGGTTGCTGTGCTTTCTAAGGTCCCACTCCACTGGTTCTCTACTCCACTTTTTATTATCATTAGCTGAACGTTAGCCACTTGCAAAAATCACTTTTAAAACAGCCTAATTCTTGGTGTTTCAATCTTTACTGACTACTGGAGGCACTTCTCAACCTTGTGGCCCATCACTTCCTTACATTCTCCTTGGAGCCCCTGGGACCCTTGAGGGAATCATAGAACAGGCAAAGTGGGCAGGAGGGAAGGTCAGAGCAAATGGCACGCTGTAGTTACCGTGACATCATGAGGACAGCTGTGCCAGCTGCGCCATGTTGTGCTATGGAGCGGTTAACACACTCCAGGACACAAATTTTGGTCTGTTTCCCAATCAGGCTTTAGATCACTTGTTCACTAATTAATACCACTAATGATAGTGTATACAGATATATTATTGCACTTTGTGTAGGTGTACATTTACTAAATGTTTTGCAAACCACAAACAGCAGAGATACGGTACCGCATATTTCAACTCCTGGATACTTGCATCTTGCTCTGATGTAGTTTCACTAGTCTCCAAGAGAGACAGATGCTTCTGTGAACAGCAGTCATGCCTTGGATCTGCAGTGCAGATGTACCTCTCGTGTGAGAGGCATTAGAGTTGTTAGCATTTCCATGCACTGCATGAATTAACATTACACTCTAGAAGAGCCTCTTAGGATAAAGAGAGCAAGCTTATAATAAGGAAATCGACTTTCATGGTGTTTGCCATCCCCATAATGATTATTCCCATACTCAGAACTTGATACTCATAGGAGGAAAAAGCTTTTATTTTCGAAATAACAATATACCTGTCTCACATATACACATACACACAGAAAAAAAAAATAAAAAGAAAGAAGAGAAAGTACCTCTTCCTTTTTCTAAAAAGTGTCTTGTTCTTTTATAAGTGCAAGTCTTTTTCTTAACCACTTTTTCTGTTGGTTAATGGTCTGGTATACAGTGTGTTCAATGATTTAAAGCTGAGCTAAAAATAGGATTGATCTACTTTCTTGGAATGCCCTCTGGGAATATGCAGAAGAGAACTGGAGGAGCAATTATTTCATGCCACAGCTATATATTTAACTGCTTGCTTTCTCACTAAAGTGGCATCTTGCTTTCTCACGTCTGAGGTAATGGAGGAAGCTGAGACTTCTAATTGCATTGGTGAGTGCCAGGAGGTGATTAGCATAGCAGGATGGAGCGTATTTCCTTCATGCCAGGCAGTCCTTATTATGTATCATTTCTGATAAAAGTGCTCAGCCTTCAACACACAATCACCTGTTTACTCACGCCTTGATTAAAAAGTTACCTAATCAATCAATTGATGATGGCCCTGTCCATACATCCTTTTTGAGCAAAGTGAATTGGGCTGAAGTCATGCTCATTTTCATTCTGGGAGAACAGAGGCTGCTGTATGATTTGCCTCATTTCTGTAGGACATTTGTAGATGCTGAAGATAGCACAGGCATTGTCACAAGAGGCTACTTCCAGCTCTTCAGTTCTCAGGTGGTAATACTTAAATTCTACATCTCATCTGGGAAACCAATAAATGACTTAGATTAATTTTTGTCTCCTTGGCACAATTCTTTTGTTACAAGCTGCTGTGGGCTGGCTCAGTGGAAATGACAGAGCAAAGCAACCCTAAGTGCATAAACAAGATACAAAATGCAGGGTGCCAAAGGCAGTGAAGATCAAGAAGACCCTGGAGCTAGCCTGATTGTACCCTATATGAGGAAGAGTATCCTACTGACCTGACAAGGCCTGGGCTGACATCTCTGCTACTCACCTCTGAACACTGGGACAAGAGAAAATAAAGCCCTGCTCCCTGACAGCCATGCAAAGTTGCAGGAGGACACTTGATCAGTAGATGAGTCAGTTACTGAAAGCAAAATTGTGGAGCATGCAATCCCATGACAGATTACACTAATGCTCTGACTCTGTAGGACCTATAAATTCAATGCAGAATGAACTCATGTCAGTGCCATGTGAAGAGGAATGTCAGATCACCTCAGCTCTCTTGAAGCCCTACAGCTAAACAGCACATACATATACAACATTTCTATAAGGCAGGCAGCATTGCCCTGTGCAGAAAATAGGAAGAACAGATACAGTGCAGCAGGATGACCTTTAGCAATGTGACCACTGTGCGGTTTCAAGGTAGCAATCCAAAATTTACAAAAGGCTTCCAAAATCCTGAGGATAAAGAAGTGCGGAAAAATGCAGACACCTTTTAGTGTATTTTCTCGCCATTTGACTCATAAACTCTTTATAGAAATGCAAGTGGGTAAAAAGTGCAGGTGGAAGTTAATATTTACAGCCTGTCCCTCTTCTAAGTTTGCTGGTAGAATAGGGACAGGATAAGCACTCAGTGAGCTGCACTCAGAAGATCTAGTTCTCTTCCAAGTGGATAATGTGATGCTTTAAATTTTGCCAATTATTTTTTTATGATCATTGTTAATAAGTAATACTGCAAAGACATGATTGCAGGTGGCACACGCTGCATCTAAGCTTTTAAACTATTATGAATGCTACAGAGACTCCATCTCCTATAGCTTATTCAGCACCTTAGGTTTGCCTGATGAAGAATCATTCTGCTTTATCTGTCTTGTGCTACTCTTTCAAGCCTCAGAAACTTTACAAAGTACTCCTGCATTTCACTGATAGCAATAAATGCAAGGAAGTTGTTTACAGAGTATAGTAGGATTAACAATCACACAAATTTGCCAAAGAGGCAAGTGAGAAGTCTCCACAGATGATCAAAAGTGAATTCCCTTATGACACAAGAAGAAAACAACCACTGCAGCGTGAAAGATCAGAGGCTCATTGAGCCTGACAGCTGAAGAGTTCTGCCCAAGGAAGAGTCAGCTCACAGCAGTGTTTCCCCAGTATGCTCTCACAGACTGCAATGTTTGTGTGCTCAGGGACTAAACCAGAGGTGCTTTTTTTTGCGTTCCCATTTAATGGCCTCACTGGGCTTGTCTTCCCTGAGCTTGTACAGCCTCCTCTTAAGCCCATCAAAAAAACATCCTGTGGCTGTGGGCTCCACTGCTTTACTCATGAGACAGGTGGAAGAACTGCTAAGCAAGGTTTCGGTTTTATGCCCCCTGTTTCATGGCTTCTTTTGACAGACGAGAAGTAGATACCTGCCTTTCATATCATCCACAGTGATGCAGGCCCTGTCATATTGTCCTCACTGATCTCGTTTTTGGGCTGAAGCACAGGGTATGTCCTAGTCCCTCAACTGCCTAGCAGAAGGAAAGTCTCTCCTTATCCAAAGAAAGGATAAAATTGAAAATGCTAGACAAAGTTTTCCTCAGTATTTTCTCAGTCTTACTTCAAAAGGACAAACTCCAGAAGGCAGTGTCTTTTCTGTAAAGCTTTAGCTAAACAATGCCAGATGGGATTGCACTTCCTGATGCGTTAACAAGGACATGGCCTGTCCTCTCCAACAGCACAGGCCCTATGGCTTTCAGACGACAATGATTCAGCCTGTGCTATTGATTTGGAAGTGTTATTTACCACACAGGGACAAGATATTTTATCCCATGGATATAAATAACAATCTGAGCATATGGGGAAGAGAGTGCTTGTGGTCTAGAACCAGTTTCTTTTTTATAAACCTAATCTTTAAAACCTGGTACAGCTCACAGGGGCCTGCAGTGTGTCCTGGCACTTAGATCTTGTTCCTTTTTATGTTCTTTTTCAGTCTTCTGAAACTTAGCTGCTGTAGGGTTCAGCTTTGACCCTGTACTCTTACTCAAGGTGATGGCCAGTCTTGCAGCTGCTAGAAGACATGCACCTTAGTTAAATTGCAGTACTAAGTTACCTTGAGTAAAGGGAACAAATCTGGCCACTGGGCTCAACTGAACTCTTAAATGTGGTCATTTAAAAGTGCTTCTTTGTCAAATAAATTATCAGCTACAAGCCAAGAAATGAACCAGACTGTTAACAAAAATTGCCTTTTAGAATTCAACTCTCTTGCACCTCAGGAGAAGGAACAAACTGTGCCCTTGTGAAAGTCTACAGATTAAACAGTGAAATCTCAGGCGCCAAATCTATAGTGCACTCCACAGAAACTATAGTGAAATACTTTGTGTCGCAGAAGAAAATATAGCTGCAACATAGATATTGACCATACATTTGGTATGCTTTCTTGCTGGATCTGTACATTCACATGTTGCGTGGTTTTAACATCATTTCTTTGGACAAACAATAACCCTGAGAGAGAAGTAATATTGCCAGTGGTGTGGGTTTTTTTGGCTTGGTGCATTTGCACAGGGATGTTTTCAGTTATTACAAGCGTGACATTCATACTCCAGTTCCTACTCAACAATCTATTCTTGGCAGAATATGAAAGTTAACATTCCCAGGGAGATCTGAAGAATCTGGAATAATGCAAATTTGTGAAACAAACAGGTGAAGTAACAGTATATTTTACATATCTTTAAAGTTTAAGGTTTTTGGTTAAGATGGCCAAGAAATTTCCATTGTGTCTCCTTCAACAGTAGGATGGCAGCAGGTATAGCCCTTGGTACGACCAAAAGGACATTTCTTACCACATGAAGGACCAGCACACCCTTCACATGGCTGCTTTGGGGTAGAGCATGGAACGAGGGCTGTGCCAAGCTGGAAACCCCTTCTGCGCTGCCAGTTTTCTAACTCCACCTTGCTGAAGAAGGCTGCAACAAGTGTGGATGTGTCCACCACAGGGCTTAGTTTCTCTGGGTACAGAGCAGACAGCTATTGTAGACATCAAGGTCTTTCAGTCACCGGGGAGATAATCAGATTAAGGGTGTTACAGCAGGCTGGGAAGATGTACCGACTCCTCAGGATTTAGAAAGCCTGAAAGGTTCTCCTTTTATGAGCTCCGTTCTGCGCAGCAGCACGAGTGCCGCCCAGAGGCAGCGATATCCGCAGCGTTTTACCACCACCCAGTGGGCAGCACGGGGAGAGCCCCGAATCGAAGACCACCAGCTACATCTTTCCCTAACACCGCGTCCCACCGAGGGCATGCACAGTTCCCGTGGATATAAGCCGGGCATACACGCTTGCACTCGGAGAACAACGGGGGTCATACCTGAAAGTGCCTTTCCCATGTATTTTTTTAGTGTGCAGTAGCTGTTTTGTTTGTTGGTTGGGTGTTGTTTTGGGTTTTTTTTTTTTGGTATTTTTGTTTGTTTTGTTTGTTTTTTTAATGTACTTATTCACAGAAAATATAACTGGCCCTTGGAACTTCACATAGTGAATTGGCTTGGGGATAGATTTCTGAAATTTTTAGTTATTCAGCATTGAATTTTGTTACCAGTTGTTCATTCACTAGCCTTTTATTGGGCTAAGCCGTAAAAATTGAAAGCTACTTCAACAGTCCCACCTGACAGCCACGTGTACTGGAATGCAAGAACAGAATCATATTTTTTCGGTGGTCACAGTTCTTCCCTGGTGGTTAAGGCACTCACAAAAGCTAGGTGGTTGCTCATTTGCTCTAGTAAGCACTGAAAATCAGCAGTGAGCTTGGGGCATCCTGCACACAGGCCCCAAAACATTAAAATTGCACAGAATATTGCCCGCCCAGTGAAACACCTCTGAAATCAAGACGGTACTGCAGGCTGCAGCAAAGACTAGTCTGTATGTAAAGCCTGGTAGCTGCAGTAGTAAAAACAATATGTTAACCAGATTTCTTCTGGCTCCTTAAGTTAACACTAAGAGGTAGTCAACTCGCCAGATGTTCTACCAACATATGGGGACCATAGGCGAAATAAGAACGGTCATATCACATCAGATTAAAGGTCTATCTGGTTTAGTGATTCTGTTTCCAAGCATAACTAATAACAAATGCCTCAGGAAGACTATAGCAAAGCAAGCATGTACTGCTACTTTTCAGGATTGTTCACTCATGCTGCACAGATTTGGGGCTTGCTGATATCTGAACTTGATAGGATGTGTTGGCATTTTTGTAGCTCTCTGTGCTTTAGCTTCTCTTCCTTGCTATGAGTAAACTTTTAATGTCCATTGCACTCTGAGTCAAGGAGTTCTAGTTTAATTGTAACCTGTTTGCTCTGAAACCCTTAGTTCTTGTTTTCATTTGACATTTTCTCTGCTGCATTATTAGAAGAGACATTGTACAAGTTCCTTCTCCAGCCACAGATTATGTTACAGATTTCTTTTATACTCCCCCTTTCCTTCCCTTTATAGAGTGAAGCATGTAAGCAAAGACTTTGTCACATGTGGAAAACATAGTACTCAGAATCACCCTTGCAAGACTCTGTTTTGATTTTCCTAGCTCTCTTGTACCCTTTTTTTTTTTTTTTTTTTTTGAGCTGTGAAATGAGGCCAGACCAGAAATTCCATTTGGATTATGAATGAATGAAGTGCATGGAACAAATGTGATCTTTTTCTTTATGGAGGGGTGTGCTTGGACAAGAAGAAAAAAGAAAAAAAAAAAAAGAGGCATGTGGGGGGCAATCCAATACTCTAGATACTAAACCAGAGTCTAAGGAAAGTTAAAATATGGAAGCTTAAAGCCTACAAGTCACAAGAGAAACACAAGATCCAGGTGGGCTTTTTACAATGATTTCTCTTCCAAAATATGAAGATAAAGCATATGAAAGAAGCTGTTTTCTGGGATGCTATCTTTATGTTTCAAGCCTGCATTGTGGCACCACTTCAGGTGTAGCAGGCTAGCACATTTAAAAGGCTACTTTATACACAAGCCTGCCACATCCAACAGAAGATGATTACATGCAGTGAAGCACACAGAAGTTACTTGTTTGTTATACAGTTGAGTCCAGAGCTTTCTTATTGTCATGGCATATTTTTGGCTTTAAATGAAACACAATGGTTTGAAACAAGCTTTTCTGTGCACAGATTGAAACCATTTCCCCCTAAGCGCTGGCTGTTACCAAAGAGGGTTCTTTGTCTTCTTGGCAAGTATCAAGGTACCTAGCAATATCACAATTTGAAAATTGAAACTACTGGGGTAGTTTAACTTACATTTATTTATTTGCTTCCTTATTTAATAAAAGAAACATCAGCTAAAACAGCAATAGTCTGTTCTGAAAAATTAGGCCTCTACCATGTAGGGAAAAAAGTAATTCCTTTGGACTTAAGAGAGGAACCTTGTACACCTTACTTTTGGCTTCAAGGTCCTGCTTAGCACTGTCAACGTGTAAGTGTTCTGTGCAATTGTTGATCCTTTTAGAAGCAATGTGCTATTTCTGCCCTATTGCCAGCTGCAAGGCAAGGACCTCATTCCCACAGTCATATGTGCAAAGTCAGGGACTTCGAACAAGGCTGTTACAAAAATATCCGAATAGCAAGACCCACCTTCTCTCCTCCCTCCTGAAAATCTTGTAATACGAAAAAAAAATACCAGGTTCTTATCTTACTTTCTATTGAATTATTTCCTGCAGGATTATGCCACATATTCCACCAAGACCTGCCATTCAGAAAGGATATATTTGAACCTCAGAGGGTTAATAAGGGAATGTATTTGAAGTACAATATTAAAGGCTCAATGAGCAGGCATGAATCTCTTAACCATGGGAGTTGAGGCAGTGTGGAAGAAAATCTAACATCACTGGGAAAATAGATAAAAACTAGACAACAGATAAAAAGTGCATCAGACAAGAAACATAGTATCTTCCTGAAAAAAAAAAAACATTTTACGGAACTAGATTGAAGAGGTGAGTTAGACAATAAAATGACCTTAATATCACATGGAAGGTCGAGACTAGCCCTCATCTGATGTACAGGGTCATAAATTCAACTACCAGCAGTTTCACGAGAATAATAAATTCTCAGTATTCTCACCTTGCAAAAAAGTCAATGTAATTTTTTTTAAAAAGGGGGGATTGTACAGGAGTGATAGGGAGGGTATCTTTCTTTGCCAAACAAATACAGTATCAAAAAGAACGTGTTTCTGTGTATCATTGGCTCAGCCTTTTCACTTAACTCCCTTGAATGGGATAAGTTTATTTGAAGGATACCATGCTGCCAAAGCACTGTGAGGTCTAGGGTGGCCAAAGGAGCACAAGCAGAGAACAGAAGATACACACTGTGCAACCAGAAGGTTTTACTTCAGCTGCTGTTTGTAACATTTGCGTCAGCTGCTGGCCTGGAAGTGGAAAGATTTATTTGGCAAGCTCTGTGGGTGTAGGGAAAAATTAGAGTTGAAACTGATCTCTTCTGAAACTACAAGTGAATGTCTTGTGCCCAGGATCAGAATTCCTAACTCTGAAATGCATTTGTCTTAGTCACACTGAAAGGTGGGAAAAATAAATCATAAAAATTATATATAAAAATTAAATTATAAAAATAATGTAATGCTTGCACAACAATAAAACACACATAGGCTGTCAAGCCTGCAGAGTGTGAGCACTCTAGAGGCCCTTATTCCATTACCTCTGTAAATGTATTCAATCCACTTGATCAATAAGTTTAAAGTATTTAGGGTAATATCACTCTCATGCTTAACTCATTAACTGTCTGTGTTGAACAGTAATTTTCAAAGAATGTAATATCTTGAACCAAAATGGACCGTTCTATATAAAGGTACTATCAGGGCAAGCAAGGCACCTACTTCACTTTCTTTGATTCATGATGAACGGTGTTAAGAGACATATTTCTGAAGCTCTTGGTAAACGGAATGTCAAAATGAGCCCAGTATCAGTGCTATTGTGCTGTGTGACTTTCCTGCTCCATCCCTTTATCCTGTGTTTAGAGAACTCAGTGCATTTGAGTGGGGAGGAGGAAGGAGGAGGAAGGAGCATTTATATTGTCTGAAGATCTACAGCCAAACAAATGTAAACCCCTACGGATTAAAAAGGTAATTGCTGAGCTTTTCACTCAGCACCTGACAAAAGATAAACCAGAATAAGACATTAAAGAAAGTTCGTTACGAGCACTTCAAAACTCTCCTCCCTTCTCTCTGTTGTCTTCCTCCAGGAATATTTGCAGAGTAAATGCCCTCATCTTTGTCTTCAAGGGGCTCTTGAAATGTGATTCTGCTTGACTAAGACACAAATAAAATCTCCAGGGGTCTGTGAATGGCAGGTTGAACTTTTGAGAGTTGCTAGCTGGAGGTTAAGAAATGAACTCGACTGTAAACTGAGGACCCACCTCTTCAGATTCGTTGATATTGTTGTTTCACTGAGACTGAAGCTAACATGTAGCACACAAATGCAGTGATTATTGCAGGGCAGGTGAACTCTGCTTGTTCAGTATCACTGACTGCTCTGGAATTAAGTAGGTTTTTACTGAGTTCCTTTCCTGATGCAAGTTGTTTATCGACCTTGATCTTGATAGCACAGAAGCAGCTTATTAAAGGCAAAAGGCGTGGTGTAGGTGATCCTGCTCTGGCAGGGGGGTTGGACTAGATGATCTTTGAGGTCCCTTCCAACCTTTAACATTCTGTGTCTGTGTCTGTGTCTGTATTTGTGCTATTCACGTTTCTCAGTACACCCTACCAGGAAGCACTGTGTAGCACTGCAGTAACGTAAGAAGTGATACAGGAGTCCTACATTGCTGTTACTGGCTCTGCAAGACAGTTGGCGCCAGAGCAGGTTATTCTGGATGAAAGGAGAAGGCAGGATAAGAAGCTGAGCTGTTAATGCTCTGCTACTATGTTTGCTGCGTGAGAACGGAGCGAGGCAGAGGTATCTGCCTCAAACACTCAGAATAGCTGGGTGCCGAGACTCGGAGCTGCCGCTGACACAGCTGTGCTATCTCCTCCCACGCAGCCCGGGGGATACGAGCACCCTGATTACACTGTTCTGCTTTTGGAAAGTCTCATAAAGCAGGTCTGTGCTGCCCAGAGGTATGCAGGCCAGGCTAGACTAAAGTGCAAAGGTTAACGGTTCTGCTGATTAGAGCAGCTGTAATGGAGTTAAGGACCATGCTTGTTATTCATTTAAGGCTGAGCTTGACTTAAATCACATGCTAGTCAGTGTGTGGCTCTCTCCTTATCTCTGGCAGAGGAAAGGTAAAAAGCTCCTGTTACCTTACAAGCACTTGTGAAGGTCTTCCTGTTGTGAACCATCCAAGTACCATAAGGCCACCAGACCCCGTCTGCCAGAGCACCTTCAGATAACTCTCTTCAGATGTCTGCAGGGAAAGTGTCAAGGTTAACACAAACATACATAAAACGGGCTTTCACAGGAGATGTGTAATCCAGCAGTGGGGAGCAGTCAGGGAGGCTGGAGAGAGGGCTGTTAAAACTTCTAATGAGCAACGGCTTCTCCAGGAAAGAAGAAAGCGACAGGAGAAAAGTTGCAGGCAGCTGCAGAAAACCCTTGATGCAGCTACAGCTGTGTACCCCAAAATAAGAATTAATTTCTTAAGTGGATGTAACAAAAGATGTAACACATTGCACCCATTGTGCCTACCACTGTCAGTTCCTGAATATCTCTCTGTTCTTGCAACTGGGACCAAAACACCAGATTTTTTTTTTATTGACAATACGATTACTGATAATGCTTTTATTTTTGAAAATTTTTAAGAAAGAACAAAACTCTGCTATGTTTTCTTCTAAATTTCCCATTTAATATCTACTGGATTTTGGCAGTAGTTGAAAATTCATGGGTTTAATTAATGTTTTGAATTTAAATGAAGATGAAAACATACAGTAATATATATACACACAGGTACAGAAACATATATACACATATCACTGCCCACAAATACATACTACATGTTAATAGGATATTAAATACATGCAAATTTGACATTGCTTGAAAAATACTGCCATGATAATAATGATTCAGCAGCTCCACTCTAAACAGTTCTTGCCTCCATAATAGTTTGATATGACAGTACTAACCTTTGCAAAATTTCAGTGGTGCAATTTTTTACTTTTATGTAATATCTAATGATTATTCTCACCCTTTCAAATTTTGGTTTGACCAAAGGCCATCATGATCTAACAGTTTTCTGTTATGCTAGCAAGTAAATTCTTAAAAGGTATTTTTCCCTCAGTAACCTATGAATAATCAATTAATGGCTCATTTATCTCCATCCTTTCATGCCAATTGTGTGGAGCACCCAACAATATATTTCACTATGCCTATCTATGTTGTCTTTTCTTCTCAGTGGTACTGATACGCTGAACAAAAGCTGAAACTGACTGAAACCTGCTCCCTCTTGAAAACCCCAGGTGATGACAGTTCTGAAAGATGTATGTGAATCCGTGAGAAAGGGAAGATGGAAGCCATCAGGCAACATTTTAGGTGGTAGTTCTGAAATGGCATTAGCACATGAAGGACTCTATCTATTTCAAACTTGTTTTAGAAAACTTCCACAGGAGATCTTACCTTGCAGAAGACTTTTTTTTTTTTTTGTGTGATTTGCGTGTCATTACTGCCTACAGTAGTTTTAAGATATGTCTTATTCTTCAAGAATAGTGTTCACTGTTGTAATAGGCATGGAGCCTACACTACCAATAGTGTTATTATTTAAGCAGATTATCGGAAAATTAATGACCATCTAATCAGGGAGTTCAAAGTGCTTCTTTACAAGCATGTTGATCCCCTATGTTAGCTTCTTGCAAAGCCCAACAATGCAAGGGAAACTGGAAAACTAGCTCAAGGTTTTATTGTTGTCTTGGTCATCCTAATAGCCATTTCCCTCTCTTTCAGGGATCTAAAGAGGCATATATTATGTGGGCAGAAGATTCTGTGTTCTGGTCGATAACACAGGCCACAGAGGTCAATGACATTCAGCAAGGCTGCCTGAAAGTCCCCATAAATTTTCAGAAGTGATGCAGGAAGATATAAAGACTGGATATGTTCTGCCTGTGCAGGAGGAAAGATAAAATGCCACTCTGTAAAGGGAAGCAGAGGAAACATAAAATGCCACTCTGTAAAAGAGAACAGAATATTAAGTCTCATAAAAACCTTAAGAGGCTCTACAGTCTCCTCAATGGGGGAAGAATTTTGCCCACCCAGGTTTTATTTTACTGCAGGGATACACAAAAGGACACTTGAAATTAATGCCTAGAACACAACTAATCTACCAAGGCAAAAGCTAAAGTTTTCTTTCAACCGTCTCTTCTCTCCCCATTCTTCTTTTGTCAGCACCTATGTTGATGCAACACCTTCAGAAAATGCAGTTTGTCGATGACACAGTGATGAAAACTCCCATTGTCCCTCCTTTCCAGACATTTGTTTCTTCTGCTTCCAAATCGAAGTTGGCATAGGCCCAAAGAAATGTACATGTTTGCACTCTGCTTAGGAACAGGAGTACTATTTTATGAGCTATGAATCCATCTTAGGTTATGCCCTAAGTTTCATAAAAACTATTCTTGTCAGAAAAACTATTTGGGACGCTCTTATGTATCAATACAGTAAGGCAGACCATGAAACACCTTGACTAACTCAACTGGATATACAAGGAATCCCTCTCTCTTTCCTATATATGTGTCAAGAGTTGGGGCTGGACCAGGCACTGAACCCTGACAGATGCTCTCTAATCCCCTCTACCCCCAACCAGGATCGAAAAGGGTGTAGACAGAGAGACTTATAGATTGGAAAAAAAGAAAATGAAAACAACTTTAATGAATAAGGAAATAATAAAAATAGTGGACTATATACATATATACAAAACCAATATCAAACCCAACTCCATCTCCCCCCTGACAGCAATTCCCACCGATGCTGCAGAGCAGGCAGCACAAGGGGAGCCCCAGGCTCAGCAACTATGCAATTATGATAATTTTGATATTCCTGTGGCACTTGTGATCTCTTAAAAAACCAAAACTCAGCAACACCTCATAAGTTAGTCCTGCAATCGTATGCAAAAATTGCTTTATAATCAATAGTAGTCAAAGAAGCATCCAACTAATCTTGAGACCTGATCAGTATCTCTTCTAGGATCCAGTCTTAGTGTTAAAAGAAAATGCACTGCATTAGATCTCTATTTTGGGCATTTTTTTAGGATGCTGGCAAGTGTAAAATTTCTATCATCTTCAGCAATAACAAAATATGTTTCTACAAGGGAGTGTCCAAGCCATTTTATGTTTCCTAAATCTATTGACTTGTCATTTTTTAATTTGCTTCTCAACACATACGAAGACCAGTGTTTGTTGCTTCCTGATCAACTGCATAACATTTCAAAATGTTTGGGATTGCTCTCTGATAAGGTAAAGCATGCACTGCAGAGATGCGGTGAAGATCAGGGAATGCTGAGTGAGAAAGGGGCAAAGCACAAAAGGACCGATGGAAAATCTGGGACATGCTTTAAAAAATCCATCATTTCCAGGACCTTGCTGGTGGACACAGCTGAGGAGTCTTCAAACAAAGGACAAGTGCATAGGCACATGGTACTCATCTGCTGTAGGTTGAGATAATTCTCACAGTTTTTTTTGCGGGGGGGGAAAACCGAGAGCTATTTGGAGGTGGTCAATGATATTTTTTTATCCCCCTGGATCTATGGCTAGGCACAGGGCACTGGGTGAGACTGTATACCATTGGCTCCCAGTACAACTTTGACCCTGGTTTTGGAGCACTGATGGAAGGAAGCTATGTAAAAACTGAAAGTGTTTCTTACTGTATTGGATTTTATCATTTTATATGGAGAGAAAAGTAGGGATACAAGATAAAGCCTCTTTTTCCTACCTTGGGGAATAATGGTTGATGTGCATGTTACATTATACTCTAGCTAGAGTAAATAGACCATTATGCATTTGGCGTTTGGGATGTTAGTAGAGGAAAAACAAGGAGTGGACAATTGGAGTGGAAGGGAACAGTAGTGTAAGCAGTAGACACATGGATCTTTACATTTCTTACATCTAATGAATAAACTATTTTAGAATGATAAATGTTCTAGACACAAATACATGTATCACAGAGAAAACATAGACACAGCATATCTTTGTTCAGTTTCCCCTGAGATTTTGCAGTATCATTTAAAGATGTGAATTTGAGGTCAGTATGTAAGATATTAAAAAAGCCCACATTTTGGAGAAAGACAGACATACAGCTAAATGCCCATTATGCCAGCTTTTTTCTTTGACTGAAAGAATCAGACCACCAGAAAAACATTTTCTTCAGTAGAGTATGCATTTGTCAGGAACAAGAAAGATATGCAGTAAATTGCAGAGCATGGTCAGAACAATTTTGCTTTCAATTTCTTTGGACAGGTGACAGTATTTTTTCTTCTTCAGTAAGGAAGGAGACTTTTCCTTCAAATATAAAAATGCAGAAATCCAGGGATTATTTCTGTAAGGTGAGATGTCATAAAAGAGGAAGAGTGATCCATTCATATTGTTCTTTGTAGGGCTGAAATACGTGCATGCATTTCGATTAAAAGGCTTGTGTTCTGGCAGGATTCTTAGTTCTCTGTCTTCAAGGTGCTTATAGTTTTCCCAGGATTCTTAGTTCTCTGTCTTCGAGATGCTTATAGTTTTCCTCTGTTCACTTCTACTTATGGGTAATAGTGACCTAGTTTGCCTAGGCGGCATTAGCCCAACTGAGCAAGCATGGCACACATCTCCACTTGAAACAGTTCAGGCTGCCTGCTTTGAAAAGGTAGACAGAAGGGTAGTCAGATAAAAGCACTCTTGCAGTCAATGCATTATTTTTATGATTTATAATTTTGCATTAACTATTCTGATAGGTGATAACTGTTGCGTTAATGACATCATCACTCAAGTCTGTTCAGTGAGTACGATGTGACACACTAGAAAACATATATTCAAGACTGCACAAGATGGATCCTAACTCTGTGGAATGAAATCTGTTCTCTCCAGTCTCAACCCTCATAGAGTGCCATGGTGGCCTTAAGCAGTTTTAGAACAAGTTTACTAGCTTAGTGTGGCTGGATAATGCCCAAGCTCCATGAATGTTAAGTTCTACCAGGATCCTATCACCTGTTTATGAAATTTCTCAACTAGAGAATTATGCCTCTGTAAAGGAAGTAGGAGCTTATGTTAGGAAAATCTGCACTGTTAGTGAGTTGTTTTACCACGTGGCATCACTTACATAGAATCTATCTGGAAATCTAAAGTCTCAGTTTTAAAATTAACCGAAGTTCTAAAATTAATCTAAATTTAAACTCCATTAACAATTTCTTGTGATCCATCCAGCCTACCTAAAAAAGCCCTCACATTTTGTCACACTTACTAAACTCTACATTATTTCTGAACCTATTACAAAAAACCTGGGTATTGAGTAATTAAGTGTAAAAAGGGCTTTTTGCATCAACATGCATCTTTCCAATGTTGATGCAAAAACCCCTTGGAAAGTGCAGTTTTCTAGAACACAGCACAATTACATCAAGATTTGAGGCTTGATATTTCGGGGACCTTTTTACTAAGTAACTTTTGAGTGCTGGAAGAATGATTGAAAAGTGAACAGTTCACTCACTCTCTGGGAAACATGACAGTAAGACATGCAATCAGACAGAATGCAGTTTATTGATCTACTGTACCATAGACATATTTAAAGTGTCCCACATTACTTTTTCCTTTTTTTTTTCTCTCTCTTTCACTATAACTCCTGGTTTGCTCTGAATACTGCAAACATGGTTATTATAAAAGATATTAAGCAATACTATAACTTTATGTTTTTGACATATTACTTTGTATTCTTTGCTAGAAAAAGCCCATGATGTTACATTTTCAAATACTTCACTGTGATGACTGTATGCATACAGTACAACCATGCACTTACATGTGACAGCTACTTTGTTGATAAACACATAAAATCTAACACTAACATAAAGTCAGACCATTTTATGCCAAAATAAGCCCAAATCAATAGTTGTCTCTTGCTGACTTTTTTTAACAGATGAGAAACTACAACGAGGGTGACTTAACAGTTGAGCAAATGTAAACAAAATATGTGGGCCTGAGAGACTGATTCGTGATTTTGGACAGAAAATAGCTAAAAGCAGTACCTCACCAAGCTGTGCACCAGGATTCACTAGCAAGGCTGAATTACAGCCCAGCTGATTTCCGTATCATTTTGTCTTGGTGTGGCATAGTAAAAAATTGAAGCCTAGTACAAGCCCTTCTTATCAAGACGGTAGGTGTTAGATGTCTCAAAACCCCATGTATCACTGTAACTTTAAACAATGTAAGCTTGCAGGCAAAGCAAACTATAGATGGCATCCTGCACAGAGGTATCTCTGTTCTCAGTCCCATTCCCAGTGGAAAAAAACATGTTTGTCACATCTCCCCCTACATTTCTCACTAATTGGTGCCTTTGTTGCTAGTTTCTGGAGACTGAACAGTCCCCAAATGGACTTAGATATTCTCCCCAGATCAGCACTGAAGTGAATTAGAACTGTGGAAACCATCATATTCTCCTGTTGTCTTGCATTCGGCGTCCTGTTTTTTCCTCTCAACCCATTGTGGCTTACATTTTCTTTCAAAAACTAGCTATGCAAAGCTACTCTTTTCAGTGACCTCAGCGTGAGATTATGTACGTGTAGAATCAGAAGTGGGGGAGACGAAGTTCTACTGTCTAAGCCTCTTCATCACATTATACTGCATAAAAAGCTAAACAAAATATTGCCTCCTTTTACCAGCAGAGGACGGTATCTCATCTGCTTAAACGAGACCCGCTGCTCTGGCAATCACTAAGGTTTCCCTTGCAAAGCAGTGACACTCATTTTACTTTCTAGAGGTTCAGGAGAAAGAATTGCAGAAAGATTATCTTGTATCGCTTCTGCTGTATTCAGTCATATAAAATGTGGATGTCAGCGAGCTGCTGGACTGAGCATCGTCTCAGTACACAGAGTCCCCAAATATCCTCCAGTGCAGCTATAAGTTAGTGCGTGGTGACACAGGCATCTTGCCCAATAAATTTACTTAGTTACTTTAATTATTTCTAGAGGGTTTTATTTATGCCATGGAAGGTTTCTCTTTGTGAATTTAGTGCCTGGAGGGATACTAGGCAGTATGGAAGCTGATCTCTCTCTCTCTGCATGAGAACAGTGGCATGAACCACAAAGTCTGTGGTTTAGGGTCCAGTTCTGAGTAAGCATTTGTATGCACTGCAATGAGAGCTGAGATCTCAACAGTGATAGGACTAATTACATCCCACAAATAGCTATTGTTCAGTGTTTTATATTGTGCATATATACATCACTTTGTCCAGACATTTTGTACTCAGATGATCACTCGGAGCCTGCCATAGTTATATGTTTATTTATTTGGTATGCTTCTTAGCACACCTATGTGACCAATGTATTCTTATTCTCACCTGGGAATTGACTCAGGCAGAACTAAAGTTAGGATTCACCTCACATCAGCTGCTCAAAAATTAGGGTTATCCTACTTTAGTGAAAGTGAGAACAGCATTTTCAGATAGGGAGAATTTGTACTACAGAATTAATTCCCAGCTGAAGCTGCTTCTCACTCTTCGTTGAAAATCAAGCCAAGACAGATCACTCTGACCAGACATTTCGCTTTCAAACACACAAAATAAAACCCCAACCACAAATACAGGTTGGGCAGTGAGTGGACTGAGAGCAGCCCTGCAGAGGACTTGGGGGCACTGCTTGATGAGATGCTTAACATGAGCCAGCAATGTTTGCTGGCGGCCCAAAAAGCAACCATATCGTGGGCTGACTCAAAAGAAGCGTGGACAGCAAGTTGAGGGAAGTGGTTCTCCCCCTCTGATCTGCTCCTGTGAGACCCCACCTGAAGCACTGTGTCCAGTTCTTGAGCCCTCAACACAAGAAGGACATGGACCTGTTGAAGTGGGTCCAGAGGAGACAGTGGAACAGGTTGCCCAGGGAATTGTGGATGTTCTTATCCCTGGAAGTATTCAAGGACAGGTTGAATCAGTCTTTCAGCAACCTGGGCTATTGGGAGGTATGCCTGCCCATGGCAGGGGTGTTGCAACTAAATGATCTCAAGGGCCCCTTCATCTCAAACCATTCTACAATTCTGTGAAAATAGGCAGCATTAATCTTACCATAACTATCTTGTCCAGCATCTCACAGGAAGTCTGTCATGCCACAGACAGTCAGCCTGAGGTTTCTTGAATCCTAGCCCAGAAGCTTAACAACCGAGCTATCCCAAACCTTCCTTTAGTAATTGCTTTGTATCTACAACTTGCCTTAGACAAATCATGTGCAAGGAAAGTTACTCAGATAGATGCATTTAAAGTAACGTTACAAACTTGGAGGAGCTCCTTGGAATACTTTCTTTCCCCATTACTCCTACTGGCGGTGCTAAGACCTACTGCTGAATAAAGAATGCAGACTGGACCTCTGCAATAGCATAAAACGAAAATCACATACATACTTTCAGTGTGTTTATAAAAGCTACTGATTATATATATAGGCCCAGAGTTTCACTTCACCTGTGCATCCAATACAAAAGTAATGGCTTTTTTTCTACAGTTCTAATTCACTTTTAGTTGCTGGTCTGGGGAGAACATCTAAGTCCATTCATGTTCTTTTCGGTCTCCTGAAACTCTCAAGAGATGTGCCAGTTAGTGAGACTCATAGTGGTTTTTTATGATAAACATATTTTCCCCTGGGAATGGGACTGAGATCAAACAGCTTTTGTATGTGAAATTTTATAAGCATCAAAACACACCAACTTTTCTGGAGTGGACTCCAACCTAGAAACAAAAAGATGCATGGCACTATTGCCAATCTCCATAGTCTGCAATTCCCTTCTAAAACACAGTTCATGAGAAACAAAACAGGCCATCACAATCTGTAGTGAGTTGTTTTTTTTAATATAATATAATTACCAAAAAACAGAGCTGTAAAATGTGTGAAAACTAGCAACTAGCAACTAGCACTGTAGTTATTGAACATAGAGACTATTTTAATGAGGACAGTTTAGATAAGTTAAGCAGTCACCAGTTTCCTCCTAAAACTGTATGTCGTTACTGATAGTTCAGTGGCCAAGTACTAGCAGAATGCTTTCCATGAGGTGTCTGATAACCTCACTGTAAAAACTTTAAAAGGTCACGTTACATTTGCTCCCTTCTCTGTAATAAAAACAAATTAAAACAGCTATGGTTACATTTTAAGGATGAACTCTTATACTAAAAACTCAGGAACATCGAAGGATGGTGGTGAGAACATGTAAAAGTCCGTATCTTCACACACACCACAAAGCTGAAGTGTCTCACAAACTGTGATATAGTGGGAGATGTGGAAGCTCTCCAGTCACAATTGCTCAGAACTGGGATGGAGAGTATTCAATATTTCTCGCACTGGGAGTTGTGAGTTGTGAAATAAATTTATAGATTTAAAAAAACACAACAGTATTCCAGCCGTGATTGAGCTGTATATGATAGCTGAGCTGTATTTGTGAAACTTGTTTTCCTACTTGAATTCAAATTAGCATTGCTGAGGGAGGTACAATGTGATCTGTGTTCACCTTAACTAAAAGAGACCAACTAGAAGGTGAAGGGGACATTTATAAGGTTGATTTAAAAAAACCAAAAACCAGAAAAGATACTATCTCCTCTTTAAAACTAAAAGAAATACTACCTTGGGGTAGTAGAAAATGTGGTCACTTAAGGAAACAGGCTATTCCAGGCTTCTTAGGAGTATAGAACATACTGAGATTTGTTGGTTTTGGAAAGAAGGGCTGAGACATTCCTGCCATGAGGAAGAGAAGGTAAGCACAGGGCAGAGGAGCAGGAAAGAGAGGAGATCTTTGGAGGCTAGGATGACTGTCCTGGTACCCGGGAGAAGCCAAACCCTGTAAGACCACAACTATGCACTAAGTAGGGTTTTTTTTTGACATGGACAGCACGATTATTATTGTCCTGTCCCAAAGAATGAACACTACCTAAGGCAGATCTAAAAATATCCATCATATTAAGAATCTCTTTAAAATCTTGCCATTTTGGTTATAGCTCTGTTTCAATGAGCTTGGACCATATGGCGTTAAGTGGTAAGGAAAAACAAAATTCATTAGCTCATATGTTCTACACAACTGAAGTGCTTCCAAGCCCACTAGATAGCACTGTATTTTGCTGCTAACCTTAAGGTTACTTTCAGCCTTTTCAAAGCATGAGAACTATGTTTCCTGTCCTCAACTGGAAGAAGTCACTAGGGGCAATATACTATAACAATGAAAATTCATTTGGGAAATCAAAATTAGCACCACCTGAAACAAAATTTTGAAAACAGTAAGGAGAGATATATCCATCATTTGTCTGTTATTAGAAATGTTAGCTACTGGAGCTAAAATTCTAAGGTTCTTTGTGTTTTTACCAATATTACCTTTCTGACAAAATCTAGCAAGGAGCATTGCTCAGCAACCATTAACATGATAGCAATGTCACCAAAAAGGATGCTCAAAGTGGAACAAAAGCCTCAAAAATTACATAGTGTATCCTTTAATGCACAAAGTCATAACAATTCTATTGTGCTACAGGTCAGCACTTCCCTGATATCCAGATATGTGGGTAAAGCATTTGTCTGTGGGACAGCTTGCCAGCCAGCCGGCTTACCTGGCATGATCTGACCTGCCCTCCGCACCTGGGAACTGCTGGTGGGATAGATATTGGCGGGGCTCGGAAGTAAGCAAGCTGTCTCTTCTCCAGCTGAGCTTTCTAAGCAGATCAGTTTCTCTACTTGGAGATGGCCCTTTTTCCCCCAGGCCATTTCCTCTCCACTCCATGCTCTGCAACATGATGGTACTTTCAGCCTGACACAAAAAGCCTGCCGTTTACCTAACCATTTGTGTGGAGAATGCTTTGCTTTCAAACCCCGCAGGCACATTGCTGATGCCAACAATTTATAAAAGTTGATCTAATTATTTTGGCCTGTAATTGTACTTGAGGATAGATAAGTTTAATTCTGAAAAACTTCCTATAAATCAGGCCTTTGAAAGATGTGCTTAGGTTCAACTGTTTCTGAGATCCTCCGCTTGGAATGAACTGAACTATAAAAGGTTGTACAGAGGAAAGAAATGTTAGGATGACACAGAGCAGTCAGGGTGAAAAATACAGAGGAATCCTGGGAGAGCTGGGAGAGAGGGGCAGATTTTAATGTTTAGCATAGGTGATACAGCCAGGAAGTGATTTTTTTTAAAGTAGTGAGGGGGTGAAACCAAGACCTAAGCAGTACCGTTGTTACTACTATCACCCGTATGCCTCCTTGCCATGAGGTGGACATCACCCCTGTTGATACAAAACTCAGTGGAAGAGAGCAGGAGGGAAAAGATGGGGGCAAAGAAGTGGAATGCAAAGGCTTCTACTGTAGATCATACTTTACAAACTTACATCTAAGCTGACCACTGTAGTCCTAAGCAAAGACAAATTTCTACAAGGAAATTGACAATTTGCAGCCCCTGAGTTCACACCTGTTTTAGCCAAGGTAAGTCTACCTTTGAAATGTTCCTAAAAAGAGATACATCACCTGTTGACACCTCCTGCTCTCACCAGACTTGTCTCTCCTCCTGGTCCTGAAATTAGAGGCCCTGTCTGCACTCTGACCCTCCACACTGCATTGCTTCATTGCATGGCAACCACCTCTTAGTCCTCTGACAATCACTCCTCACTGCTACAACAAAGTGTCTTGCTCCTTGGTATGTTTGCTGTGTTGTAGCATATGTTCATGAGACATAGTTTACCAGGTAAGCACTGATAGAACCTTATCTAGAATTCTGTACAGGGTGTTAGTCTGATAAGGGGAACTCACACTGGAAACTGCTCAGAGAAGAGGGCTCAGGGCTAGGCAAGAGTGTCAGGGCAAGGCTGAGAGGAATGTAGCTGATGTATGCATAACTGAGGCAGAGCAAAAGAATTATTACTAGAGAATAACTTTGGCCCAGGAGAAAAAAAAATACTATAAACTGCTCATTTCCTGCATATCATCTGCAAATTACAGTAGTCCTAATAACCAGAGCAAAAAACATCTGGAAACATCCTTCCCACTAGATATGTGGAGACCAGAAGCCTAACTAATCTACACCTGAAGCTCGATTAATTTACTCAAAAGAAAGGAGTGAGGAACAAGAATTGCAGGGAATTGGATTAATGATAGCAAAATTTATGTTGCTGTTAGCTTCAAAATTTAAAAATGATGCTTTTTGCATTTTCTTCCATGAAAAGAATGGCAAATGACAAAATAATTGCTAATAATTTTTGAAAATTATCAGTGGATTTTATTTTTTTTAGATCCACACAATGTACAGCAATCATTTGGTGTAGGTCTTCTATCTTAATAAATCTCATGTAAGATGACATGATCTTACGTACGATTTAGAGCATTAGAGCAAGCATATTTTTGCAACCAGGGATGCACTCTCATCCAAATTTTAAGTTTGCCAGACAACACATACTTTACATAAAATCCTGTTATCGCCCTCAATAATGGTGCATAATGGAAATTAACTAGAGTCCTGTCTCATGTTTGTCATCATTTCATGCAAGACTCTAAAACTTATTTTATGTACTGGTACAACATTGGCTTTTCCCCCTGCTACTCTCTGAATCTTCTGTAACGACTGATGATGTATTAGATCGCATCTTCAGTGGATTAGACAGTTCCTGCACAACATTCCTTTGTGATTTATGGGAGTAAACCGGCTAGTTCCTGCAGACATAAAGTGTTTGACTTCAGAAGGTGCTGTTGAATATACTCGTGGATTAGTGCTGAAAATGGAAGGATGTTTTTGTCACTTGATGTGGGTAAGTACATCATCCAGCTGGTTTCCAAATGCAAAACTCAGAATTCCACACAGACTGAAACCTCAGTGTCTCAGCTGACTTACCCTGTGAGTCTGTCATTACACTCACAGTCATAAATAATAGACTTTAAAATCTTGATGTTCTTAGATGACTACCTAACACAACCCAAGTGTTAGGATTTGCCATGAGTTCAGAAAGCAATATTGAGCCCAGCATGTTTCCACTACTTCCTGTCTTTGCAGGCATATTTCTTCTTCTTGACATCATGGTCACTGGGAAGTGATTTAAAATAGAGCAGTAATTAAAAGGAAAGAAGAGGCGTATTTGTCGTTAAAGGGTTATTTATTTACTGATCGCACTGGAGTTCTGCAAGTGTCCTCTTTTTTTCATTATCCTGAAACCTATACATCACTTTCTTTCTTTGATGAGGTTCACTGGAGAGCAGCTCCTGGAAAAGATTTCCTTTTTCTAATGTAATTACTTTTCTCTGTTTCACTTCTCGGTTTTGTAGTTGATTTAGTGCCACACAGTGTCCCAGATGGTCAGTCTGGGAAGCAGACATGGACATTTTCCAAAAGACAATGTTGATTCCCTTTGGACCCAAAATGACCTCCTCCTCCCACCTCCCCCATCCACACTCATTCACAGATTTTAATCCCAAATAAACACAGTATTTAAATATAAGAAGAAACATGGATCACAACTTGAAACCAACTAAGGACACATGGAACCACGGCTGGCATTGGCAGAATACCATTTAGCAGAGCTGAGTACCATTGTTTGCAGCATGGATAAAACCAGCTGGCCTTGTTACGCTTGGCAGAGAACTAGACAAGGGAGGCAGGACCACATGTGAATAGGAAGTGATATGAGACGAGATGAAGAAAGAAAGATGATATGCTCAAGACAAGGTCTGAGAAAGAGAAGAGTGATTAAAACCTTCCTGGATATTTTAATTCATGCCAATAACAGCAAAATTCACTACCTCTTCTGCCCTTGCTCAAAATACGGAGCAAAAGGAATATAGTGGTATAAACTTTCCACAGAGGAAATACAGGCACTATATCCTCTGGATTACTAACTTGCTGTGCACAACTCTGTGTTAAAGATGTTTAGTCTAAAATCAGATATACACCAGTAGGAAGTCCACCTGCATTATCTTGTCACTCATTCTAACTTGATAACATAAACAAATAGGTATCTTCATTTAATTTACCATCTCAAAATTGACAAGAGTGAAGGAGACAACCAAGCTCAAAAGCAGATATTTTGTAGCGCTACCAAAACTGAACTGTTGTTAATTCTGAAAGTAGATAATTTTCCACAACTTCTAGTGACTTTTTTCCACCACTGAACAAAAAGAAAATCTTGTGTACCATGTGAAATTCTTTGATTGCTTGTGGAAGAAAATTACTGATCAACTGCACCTATAGGTTGCAATTACAGGAATTTGAAGTGATACTACACAAGTGGAGATAGGATTGTTTTTTCTAGTATTTTACTGAAAAGTCTTGTGTTCTTTTAATTACAAGCAGGAGATTTTCACTGTACAGGTAGTGCCAAACAATAATTTCCTCTCATTAGCTACCTGCCAGTATTTATTTTCTCTACTGCAGGGACAGAGGCTAGAAATCAGCATCCTGCTCCAACACAAAACAGGTGACATAAAGGTGAGAATTTAGGAAAAATCGAATACACCAAAAGTGTTTTATGAGAAATTAGAGTATAGCACCAAGAAATCTTCTGAAGGCTTGGTCTATAATTCTACATTTTGTTTCTGTGACGGATTTTTTTCAAATGGATTTCCTTAGAAAATGAGATATGTACAGTTATGCTTTCTCTTTTTTATGAGTCCATTAGTCAACGCAATAGAGGTATACTAACATCAGGAGTATAGGTATTTATAAATACCATGAAGAGCAGCAGCTGATAAAATGAGAAGTAATTTACTGCATGCCTCCACTGAGGAGGGAAAGGCCACACTACTGTTGCACTGGCCCAGAAGATCAACACACTTACTTGGCATTCAATGCAGAGGACACAAGCAAAGGAGATGGCTGTCATGGGAGAAGCAGGACCTGTGAGGTCAAGGAAAACCTGCAAAGGAACTAAACTTACTGTGGTGAGCATGCTGTACTGGGAGTAGGATATTAATCTGTTGAAAAGTATGATTCATTAATCCCAACATTTAAAGAACAGGTTGCTTAAAATATTTGTGCCCAGACAATCTTTGCTAAAAATCTTGTTATACTAGAAAAATAATTTGCTGTGTAAAAATTGAGCCTTTTCATTTTTCCAAATACAGTGTGTGAGTATAGGTTCTTTTCTATTGCTAACACAATGTTAGTACATGGAGGATGATAATGAAACAGTGTTGCTCTTTATGCAGAAAAGCCTTATGGAATTTCCTGCAGACAGTGAGATATCTGTTGTTCTAATACATACCACACGATATTACTATGCCTCAATGTGATTTAGTACAGTCCTTAACAAAGGCGTTTGACAGTTTTTCTAGTCTAGCAAACTCCCTTGAAATCCAAGCATGTCTGCTTTTTCTTTAGTGTGTCACCCTGTTTGCATGGGACTGCAACTGTTCCACCACCCTCTGCGCACAACAGATGTTAGGTGCGTATGATGCGTACAGGTCAACTGTATGTAGGTGTCAGTCACCCTAATTTCAGGTTCTTCGTCCTCAGATATGAAACATGCTTCTTTCAGATTTAGTGGTCTCATCTGAAAATTTCTAAAAAAATTTGCAGAACTTTAAGCTGCGAAGTAGAAAAGAACATGCAAACAAGGTAGTTGCCTTCTACAAACCCTAGGGAAGAAAGACCAGATAAAAGTCCTTAGCCCTGGTGCAGAGGAGATAGAGGCATCTGCTAGTGAAGTGCTTCTGTTTTGTGATAGAGAAACTTTAAAACATTGATGCAGCAATTTCAGGAGAGTCAATTAGCAGCACAAAAAAAAACCCCAATAGCTCTCCTCCGCAGGATCTGTGGTGGAGCTGGAGGTCCTCTTTTTCTCCCCACAACTCTTGACCGTGTTGAGCTCTTGTTACTGTCTTCATAATCCAATGATGGTTTGTTTTCATTTCAAGTTTAAGTTCCCTCTCACTTCTTGTTCAGTCTCCCATCCTTGTTGCTAAACTGAGGAAGTGTGGTCTAGACTCTCGGGTAGTGAGGTGGACTGTGAACTGGCTGAAGGAAAGAAGCCAAAGAGTCGTAGTCTATGGCACGGAGTCTGGTTGGAGGCCTGTATCCAGTGGACCCTCAAGGGTCGGTACTGGGACCAGTATTATTCAATATATTCATCAATGACTTGGATGAGGGACTAGAGAGTACTATCAGCAAGTTTGCTGATGACACCAAGCTGGGAGGAGTGGCTGACACTCCAGAAGGCTGTGCTGCCATCCAGCGAGATCTGGACAGGCTGGAGAGTTGGGCGGGGAAAAATTTAATGAAATATAACAAGGGTAATTGTAGAGTCTTGCATCTGGGTAGGAACAACCCCAGGTTCCAGTATAAGTTGGGGAATGACTTATCAGAGAGCAGTGTAGGGGAAAGGGACCTGGGAGTCTTGGTGGACAGCAGGATGACCATGAGCCAGCACTGTGCCCTTGTGGCCAAGAAGGCCAATGGCATCCTGGGGTGTATTAGAAGGGGGGTGGTTAGTAGGTCAAGAGAGGTTCTCCTTCCCCTCTCCTCTGCCCTGGTGAGACCCCATCTGGAATATTGTGTCCAGTTCTGGGCCCCTCAGTTCAAGAAGGACAGGGAACTGCTGGAGAGAGTCCAGCACAGGGCAACGAGGATGATTAAGGGAGTGGAGCATCTCCCTTATGAGGAAAGGCTGGAGGGAGCTGGGGCTCTTTAGTTTGGAGAAGAGGAGGCTGAGGGGTGACCTCATTAATGTTTACAAATATATCAAGGGTGAGTGTCACGAGGATGGAGCCAGGCTCTTCTCGGTGACAACCAATGATAGGACAAGGGGTAATGGGCTGAAACTGGAGCATAAGAGGTTCTGCTTAAACTTGAGAGGAAGCTTCTTCTCAGTGAGGATGATGGAGCACTGGAATAGACTGTCCAGGGAGGTTGTGGAGTCTCCTTCTCTGCAGACATTCAAGACCTGCCTGGACACGTTCCTGTGTAGCATTATCTAGGAGTTCCTGCTCTGGCAGGGGGATTGGACTTGATGATCTTTCGAGGTCCCTTCCAATCCCTAACACAAAACAGCTGCACCTCCTCCTCTCCGTGCCCCAAGGCAGCTCCAAGGACAGAGCCTTTGTTTAGGCCTAAGCTGGGTTGTCCAAACCTTTAAAGGGATACCATGCCTCTGCTCTACAAGACATTTCCCCCACACCATGTAACCTACCACCAGCAACAGAGGGATTCAATTAAGTGCAATAGCGAGTCCAGTGTGGTTAAAGGTAGTCCTTCACAACAGCTGTAGGTAAAAGAGAAGTAAATAGCAATAAGAAATGAGAACCAGAATTCCTCACTGTTTGTCCCAAATCAAGCCACCCCCATCATCTCTAGAGGTTCAGCCACCCTTAGGTACATATGACTGATCAAAATAGACCCAAAGTTTTTAGGAAACACTATAAAATAGTAACCTGAAAATCAGCCCATATCAGTTTGTGATTTTCACGTGGACTGCTCTGATTGATTTTTGATCTGTGGACTGGTTGTCAGTGGTCTTAGGAATGAAATTTTTTATACATTAAAAACAGAGGCAAGAGAAGTCAGTAGTAACTACATTCTTAGGAAATTTGTATGTCTTTTTCAGGGCAGCCTGGAGAATTATGTTAGCTCTGAGAGCTGTACAGTAATGATTTGATATATAAGGAGTAACCCACAGTGTCTAATGCTTTATACTAAATACTTCAAAGAAGAAAAGTTGGAGTAAACTCGTATTTATTTTTACTGGTAGCAAGATACAAAAGGCTAAATCAGCTAGTGGTTGTGTATGAGGAGGATGTGATGTAAATAGATTTGTATGTCTGGGCAATTCCTCCTAACAGAAAGGTTCTTAGCTGTTGCATACTGCACTCAATGTTAAGCCAGCAATAGTTTTGACTGACCCATGTCTGATGTGCAAAAGCTTCCAAACTAGGAAATGGTGAACCTGAATTTCTGCAGAAACTTTATCCTGACTGGCAGAGTTCACTTATGAGATGCTTTCCTGAGACTTTTTAAAACAGGAACAAAGCTTTCTCCCACCTTAACAGGCAGAGTATCTATCAGCATGCAGACCTCTTTGTTGATCCAGTTACACTGGAAGACATCTCCATGGTACAGGCCTGATGTTCCAAGACTGATGCCAGGATATCTTTATGTCCCATACTTGACGAGAGGAAATTAAAATCTCTAAGCATGTTTTGGTGTGCTTATCTTGTCTTGCTTATGCCATCTGAGGCAAAGAGGTTTCTCCTTCAAAGGTTTAATCCTGAAGACATTAGTCATGTATAGCTCTGCAGACTGTGTAAATCTCCCAGGAGTCAGAGATAAACCATTCCTAGCTGGAGCCTCTGAACTCCAGAGTGATAAATAGAAGTGAATAAAACTGAGCCAAAACAGACTAGGTACAGAGAATATGGTTATTTTCACATTTTTGCAGATCTATGCCGCTACCTGAAGGTCACAATTTTAAAGGAAGAAAGAGGACAGAGAAGATCTGAGCTGCCAATAGTTGTTGTTTCAGAAGCGATGAAAGTGAAAAGTCTGTATGGGTACAGCCATCTGTTTGGCACTCGGGTATTGCAATGGCAGAGATTGGCCAATAGTACAGTTATGGTGGAAATTATGAAGGGAAAGAAGCAGTGCTGGAAAAGTGTCCTCTTTGTTACTTTGTCTTGAGGCTGAGTGTTTAATAGTTAGGAACAACCCATCTCTCAACTTCACCCATGCTTGGATCATCGCATATCCTCTCATCCTCTGCTTCCATGCACACATTCACTATAAGCTATTGTCATGGTGACACCTGCAACCCTTCTCACCTCTTTTCCATTCAACATCCCTCTCCTTTAGTTTCCTCTGCCTCAATTTCTTCTTCAGCTGTGGAACTGCATGTCTTCAGTCTATGGAACTGCATGTCACTTACACACTTACCTTCATTCTGCATGTAAGGTAAGCTCCTGTAATTGTATCTTCTCTCCACAGACTTGGGTTGATTGGGCTGTGATTCTATCTCAGCTGTCATATCTACTCGGTGATTTTCTTTAAGGAGCTTATCTGAGTCAACTGCCAGCTTATTCTGTTCAATTTATCCCACAATTAACACAGTTAGAGTGCTAAATAAAGCGTTCACAACACTTTTTTTTCTGTACATATTTTATTAGAATCATAGAATCATAGAATGGCCTGGGCTGGAAGGGATCTTAGAGATCCAGAGCTTTTTCTTATTTCTCGTATTGAACATAATGCAAAGGACTATACCACACATTTACTATCCTATACATTATTTTTGACTGCAGGCGACAGTGGCTATCCTGGAGGCAGACAAAAAATCACTCTGGAGAACAACCTGTTCATTGGTAACATTTTCTCCTAAAATTTATCATGTATAGCATGGGGATTTCTCTTTCTCTCTCTTTCTCAACACGTGCATGTATGCATTTCCTATCTTCTGGAACTGGAGACTTTCTCATTAACCTTTAATCCTGCTGCGGTCCTACTAAAGTGCTTAGTGATATCTTGCTGCAGTGAGTAACACAAGATAATTACACCTTATCAGTGAGGGTGAGAAAAAACCCTACGTTTTCAAGGGTTAAAATGCGCTATCTGCACAGACGTTTCACACACACCTGCCTTTCACAATCACAGAAAAAGAAATAGAAGACATTATGAGTTCTGGTTTGTCTCTGCTACTGACTTGTACACACACAGGTGCATCAGAAATACTGTAACTATATAATAACAGCCAGGAACTCTCTAACAGATGCAATCAGTCCACTGACTACAGTGAAAACGTATTTCGTTTTAATCAAGCTCAGTTGCAATTCGTCACCATTGAGGGAGAGTCCTGAACATTTTTTCTTGAGACAGATTGTCCCACAAGATGAGCTGTTCTGTGTCTGTAAGCCCTGAAGAAAGACTTCAAGACAAAGTTCAAATCAACCGCTCGTTTTAAGCATGCCCTACAGAGAGATGTAATAAAACATGCTCACTGCTGTCCTCTGTGCAGTGTGAAAGTAATGGAAAACTGTAGGGCTTGAATCAGCCGTCAGGCAGTGCCCACTTCATTTTCTAAATGGAGCAACAAGATTTATATTGACATAGAAAAATAAGCATTGCTGCAATGTTGTCGCTATCTGTGACAGATGAATTTTACTCCACAGGACAATCCTACCGTTACTGATGAAACAAGATAGAGCTGCACTTATCACAGGTTTATTTTCACCCCTTGTCTGCTACGACTTGCCCAAAAGCCCTGGAAATCAATGGAATGGAATCAATGGGAGGCTTTTCCATCAATTTACAGATGGCCTGTGATCAGACTTGCAGTGTTCAGTATGTGCTATACCAAAGCACATAATGTTGTCGATGTCTCTGTCCAAATCAAACGGAACTGTACCATGAAGAAGACCGTATTTAGTCTACTTAGGACACAGGAGATACAGTCACGAAGACTGACAAAAAGAAATAAGTAATGTGATACAGCTCAGTGTGCCCATTATCTCTCTTTGCCTTAGTTTGTTAGATGGTGATCTTTTATGATGATGTCATACACAGGTGGAAAACTCTGCTTAGGTGTGAACTACAATCAGTATTAGCCTGATGAATTCAGGTAGAAAGAGAATTTGCTATAGTTAAGGGATTGCTCATGTGTCGTCACAGTCAGTATCTGTGCTGAGTGAAAGGGGAAAGGATCTGGTATTACATGAGCAGTCAGGGAGCACGTGTGCTGAGGAACACTATGCACATATAGGCCTGGGCAATGTTTATCCTTGAACTGGTTCTGTCTGAGCCAGTTGCAATACTGGAGGAGTCACTGCACTGGAATATTGGAGTTGGTCCCTCTCTACACCGATGTGGATCTGGGTACAGAACAACCCTGAAGTTGTATTCTAATTCTATCATTGTCCTAGACACCCTGGGGACAGACCTCAGAGCAACTGATGGAATGAATACTGTATTGATCAGTGATATTTTTTCACCCATGTAAATTAGCAATATTCATGCTAGTTTTACAGCTGCCACTATCAGAGTTATGCAGAACAGGTTGTGATCCAGTCTGTCTTGCCTAAAACGGCTGAGACAGTGATGCAAATAATTTGTTTCTGTGGTATTTATTTTATTTACCAATGCAGAGATTATTTACCAATGCAGAGATTATTTACAAATGCAGAGATCCACAGAGTACAATCCTTTCTTGCTCAGCATCTGCACTAAAACTCTGGTCGTGGTGAGCTGTTTGCAGAAGTATATTAAAGGGTTTTCAGTTAAAAATTTGAAAAAAAGTGTATTAGAAATCTGAAAAAAACACTGAGGTCTGGCAGCAGCCCAGAGGCTTAAAACACTTTGAAACAGCTGTTCTAGAGACACAAAGAAAGTCTATGGTCTCAAGCCTGAACAAAGTTGTTAGTCTACTGTGTTTCACTCCCAAGAAAAGACAGTACTGCTATTATCAAAGATATTGGAACTACACAAGAGTCTGTATGAAAATCTTCTCACTATTTCCATAGTAACTATTTGTTCATTGTCTGGTGTAGAAATCAAGTTGCCAGTCTTCTTTTATAATCAGAATTTTCTATGCTTCCAGGCCCTCAGCAGCCCACCTGGTGGGCCACACCTGATATTACTGAATCCAATCACACTGCAAGAAAGAAAACTGGGGTTGAAGGCTGTAGGTTTCCGCTTACCTGGTAGGTTGCTGAGGACCCCAGAAAAGTTGAAACAGCAAATCAACAAGGAATCCAAGGCTCTTCTGGAGGACACCTGAGAAATAAGGAGGTGATTGGTCACAACCAACATGACTTCCCTAAATGCAAATAGTGTTTGGTAAATTTGGTGGCCTTCCATGACAGGCTTACGGTGTTGGTGGACAAGGGAAGAGCAGCCAATGTCATCTACCTAGAATTGTGATGATCAGAGAACTGGAGCACCTTCCCTGTGCTGAGAGACGACAAGCTGAGAGAGCTGGGGTTGTTCAGCCTGGAGAAGAGAAGGCTTTGGGGAGACCCTATAGAGGCCTTCCAGTACTAAAGCGGACCTAGAGGAAAGCTGGGGAGGGTCTCCTTATCAGGAAGTATGGTGATAGGATGAAGGGTAATGGTTTCAAACTGAGAAAGGTTAGATTTAGATTAGATATTAGGAAGAAATTATTTTCTGTAAGGGTGGTCAGACAGTGGAAGAGATTGCCCAGGGAAGTTGTGGATGCCTCATCCCTGGAAGTGTTCAAGGCCAGGCTGGATGAGGCTTTGAGTGACCTGCTCTAGTGGTAGATGTCCCTGCCCATCTGCCCATGGCAGGGGAGTTTGGAACTCAATGATCTTTGATGTCCCTTCCAATACAAACCATTCCATGATTCCATGAGTCAATGAAAGGGGTTTCCTCACAAATATCCTCTTCGTAGGAAAGATTCACATATCTGCCACCTGCATGCCGTTTTCCATTTCCTTGTACATTGCATGGCAGCAGACAAGTGGTAAGAGGAGTTTACTGACTCTGGTTACGCTGCCACAAACTGCTCATGCAACACAGCCAAGTACAGGTAGTGGTATTAGGATAAAAGCTCCCCAGAAAACTGGATGTTTTCCAGACAATTTGCACCGCTTGACTAGCAGAACACAGTAGAAAACTCAGCTTTACATAAAGGAAGGTAAATAGAAACAGAAAAACTTGATATGAGAACAATGTGGCTCAGTTAAAATTCTGTGAATAATTGTAGCCTTTGGATTGCATTAATTGCTGGACACTGGACAGAAGTTTAAGGACACGGATTGTTTTTCGTTTCTTATTGTGGGAGAAAGTTTACTATTATTTTCTCACCTCATAAATAGCAAGAGTAGAAAGAAACATAAGCCTTTTTAGACCGCAGTAACTCGCATCTCTGAAGTGATACCTGACTTGTGTGTTAAATGAAGTAAATGAACATGTAAGTAACCCTTCCTTCCAAGATCAGTAGGAAAAAAACACCAGTTTCAGTTTCAGAAGGAAAAAATATTCTCTTAAATAAACAATTAAAACCGTTGAAATATATAAGAACCATGTGTGAGAGAATATAAAGCAAACTAGAATTTCTTTCTTCCTATTTGAGCACCTGTAGAAGTGATATCCAACTGCTGAATATTGACGGAAGTCTTTGTTTAATGAAAAACTGGGAATAAAATAGTTGTTTAATTTTACAGAATTCCCTTTGCAATTTCTCAACACGTTATTGCGAGTTTTCAGTCCAAGATTAACTAAATCACAAAAAAAACAAAGCAAAACCTAAAAAAAACCCACCCCAAAACCAAGGGCAGAATTTACTAGTCTGCTCTTCAGAATAATGGGAAATGCCTAAAGGAAAACCAAAAGACAAATGGACTGTGGATTACGCGAGACTGGAGGAGAAGGAAGATAAGCCCATTTCCCCCTAGGTTTGCCAATGTGGTTCCAAGAGGTGAAGCCTTCCTGCCCTTGGCCATGGGACTGCAACTCACCTAGATTTATGCGAAGGTCAGCTTCCTCACAGTTGTTTTACAGTAGTCACAGTCACAGGTTGACTTAGTTCCAGGATACACAATGTACAAACATCATGGGTGAAGGCAAGAGAGCAAATTTAAGTAGTGGCTTTAAGTGATTAAATTGCTTTCTGAGCGATTGTTTTTCCTGAAAAAAAAAAAAAAATTCCTTTAATCCTCATTTGGAATGTTTCAATGGACTGATTTTTTTTATACAAAATGGTGGATTTGGCTGGCTGAAATATGCTTACAGGGACCTTTGCTAGTTCTCCTACACTTTGCATATTAAAAAAATGAAGGCAATATATGGCCCAGATGAAAACCAAAAAGATAATTCTTCCTCCATGCATCTTGTCTGGGGCTAGACTAGTTCTCTCTACTCTTGCTGTCTTTCTTCTGCTTGGTTCTCAAATAATGACATTAGTGGTAATTTTAAGGGCCACATGATCACATCTCAGAAGACTATCCTAGAACAACATACAAGTGTAAGTTCTGTCTTAAAACATGCATTTGAGATTACCAAGGGTGTTTTTCCCTTCCCTATGTAAGAGAAAAGAGATGAAGAGTTAGAAAAGAGAGCACCAGCTCTGCTTTTGTGTACACCTGTAAAAAATAGGCAGTAGTTCTGAAGTAACTGAAGTTAAACCACTCTGTAACTGCAGCTGAAATCTGTACTCAGTTTTAAGGAGTTTCTAAGGGTACAGAGGCTGTGCAGTGCAAAGCTCAACAACTACACTTGAAGATCAATTTGGCATGCACAATTGTGGGAGGAAATTTCCATCCAGTGTACATTGGCTGAGAAGAACACAGCAAATGAGCTGAAAAACAACATTCACACTTATACATAGACTTCTCCCAAGCTCTCTGAGTCCCTTTCTCTGTATGTCAAACACTGTGTCCAGATGTGCAAAAAACAAAACCTGTTACTTCCTGTGCTGCCTTCACTCACCATTATTGTGAAAAGTAGGATTTAAAAAAAGGAACAACACATTTCCAAAATATGAATAAATGTTCAACCCTTTCTCTTCTTTTTGCGATCATCACTTAGGCAGGTAGTGTGTAGTGCATATTTGGAGACAATTTTGAAGATTGTCAGTGAATTATTGATTTCTGCTTAAAATTGTAAAGTAGCCTGCAAAACTTACCCCCTTTATTTTCCAGCCTGAAATATCAGCAATCAATTACTATTCTAGTGGAGCCAGACAATGGTGTATGTGATGGATTCATCCCATATCCATGCAGTCAAATTGAAAAGGAAGGGAAACAAAGTCAGAACTGGAATACAGTTTTAAAACCTACCAAAATTTATTTTCTTTGAACTTAGCCACAAGCACAATAGTACATTTTTTCTTTCCTGCAGTGGAGTTCTACCAAGTTCTGTCAAAATGGTGAAATTTAAGAATTCCTCTTTGTTGTTTCAATAATGTGTCTGGCTCAGTGTAGGAAGGCAAGCAACATAGCAAGAGCTTGAGAAGCTCCATTTTTTTTCTATAAATCTAATTAAATGCATGAGTCTCGGAGATGTGAAATGCTGTTCTTAGCTCTTTTTATATTTAGTAATAACTATACCTAATTACAGTGTGCCAAGGCTGGAATAATACTGTGGCAGGTGTTACAGAAACCAAAAGAGAAAAGACTTGATTTTACACTGTATTTGTAGCTTTTCTGACTTCAGCACTGTTTTTCCTGGCATCCTCCAAAGTCAGCAAAAGAATAATCACATGCAGAAAGTTTCAGCTGTTTTTACCAGTAAAATAACAAGAGGCTGAAAGAGTGTTTTTTCTGTCTAGCAGTGAAAAAACAGATCTTTTAGAAATATGAGATAGCCTAGTCTTGACACAGTAAAGTTTAGTTTAAAGTTCAAATGTTCTTAATCATGCATGTCTTTTCAATGTCAATACTAAAGTCACCGGGCTCACATTAAGTAGGGGAAAATACCACATAAGGAAGAACCAGTGCATATTACTTAACACACTGAGAGAAGTCTTAATTGCAAACTCTTCTCAGATACAGAAAATAGACTGCTGTGGACCAGCCTCTGAAGCTGGTATGAGCTTGCAGAGAAGATCCATGTCTAGCATGATAATATGTCAGCATGACTACTTGGGAAACTGGCATCCTGTGAGCAATAGCAAGATGTTTTTGTGCTGTTCCGACAAAGACACTCCTTTCAGGTCTTGAAAGCGTATGCAGAGTGTCCCAATATGTGTAATATGGATATACCTGGGATGGTTTGTGCATGTGTGATGGTATAAGCTTGCATGAATGTAAACATGAGTTCATGTAGACTTGACTAGGATATTTCTTGTCCCTAATATGAAGTGCAGCCATTCAACACAAATTTCCTAAAATGCACTGTGACTAAGGAAATGATTATGGGAAACTTTTGTGGGTAGCAGCTTGCACTCTTTTAAAATACCAAGAGCTCCATGCACAGGAGCACTGTAGAAAAAAAAAAAAAAAGTTAAAAAAAGCCTTATGACAAGCTCTCAGCTTCGACACCTTTGCTTTCTGTCCTGTTCAATTTGTTTCATATTGTGATACTTTAACCCGAGTATTTGAGACTTGGAGAATGCAGGTGTCCGCTTATCTGTTGTGCAGACACTGGGGATGGAGGTCGACAAGGCCTGCACAGTGAGAACCAGCTGAAGGAGGGAGTCTCGCGGTGCCAGGGCAGCCCTGCTGAGGCTAAAGAACGAGACCGGACAGAGACTAACGTTGTCAACACCATCCTGCAATCAGATACGTTGCTTCAAAACAGAATTTTGAAGGCCACAATGCCCAGAGTGGAATTTTTTTCCTCAGTATCCATATATGACTGTGGTCACCCACTCTCCCCTCAAATCATGCCGAATGTCACCCTGGGGCAGGGGGAGATAGCGTGTAAGGAGCATGGAGGGAGTGTGTTGATGCAGGGAGAGAACAAACCCAGAAGAGGCAGTCGACGGGCTGTGCTCCTTCTGCTTCACCCAAGACAGGGATGCCACCTTGGTAAGAATTATGCTTTCACCTTTTCCTGAGAAGTAATACATAAAATATCCCCATACTGCCAAATCACAGAGACCATCTAAAGAAATGATGGAAAAATCTTTTTACTTTGCTTTAAAGGCCACAGAAGCCCTACCAGTCCTGTGTATCTTGGCCTGTAAGTGCAAGTCTCAGTGAGCTGTCATCACTGTAAGATCACACTGCACTGTACCTCAAAGGTACCGGGAGACCAATGACCAAAAATAAGAACATCTAAAGCTTGAATTAAACTCAGGATTAATTCATGTGACCAGACCATACATTTATGTGAAATTCTGCCAGGTCCAGCACTCTGCGCTCACCTGACCTGTATGACATTTATGACACATCAGAGCACTTCCTCATTACCTGGGAGATGAAGTGACAGTGGAAGCTGGGAGCAGAGAGCAGCGTGCACACTGTGACATCCAGCCCCCTCCTCCCTCACATCACGTGTGTGTCAGCTCATCTTGACTGTCTGCAGTAAGTTTGTTGATAAATATACACAGGACAGAAATCCTTCTGCAAATGAACGGAGTACTTCTGGGAGACCAGGAGGAGAAGGATAAAAACCTGCCTTGGCATAGGTGGTCTTCACAACAGCTGCTTTGCCGTTTGAGACTCTTGCTGATAGGGCTAGCAAGGGAGCACATGAGAGAGTGTGCAGTGTCTCTCAGGCTCTTGTTCCCAGCTGAGTGGAACTGCAGGTAGAGGTGAGGGAGAAAGAAATGTGGGACATGTATCCTTGAAGAAAAGGGAAATAAATAAACCTGTGTACAGTGAGAAATAAACCTTGAATCACAGAATCACAGAATCACAGAATGTTAGATGTTGGAAGGGACCTCAAAGATCATCTAGTTCAGCACCCCCGCCAGAGCAGGACCACCTACAGTAGAGCGCACAGGAACATGTCCAGGAGGGTTTTGAATGTCTCCAAAGAAGGAGATTCCACAACCTCCCTGGGCAGCCTGTGCCAGTGTTCTGTCACCCTCACAGTTAAAAGGTTTTTCCTTATATTTTTATGGAACCTCATATGTTCCAGCTTCCACCCATTGCCCCTTGTCCTGTCAGTGGATGCCGCTGAAAAGAGCCTGGTTCCATCTTCCTGACATTCCCCCTTGACATATTTATAAACATTAATGAGGTCACCCCTCAGCCTCCTCTTCTCCAAGCTAAAGAGACCCAGCTCCTTCAGCCTTTCCTCATAAGGAAGATGCTCCACTCCCTTAACCATCTTTGTGGCTCTGCGCTGGACTCTCAAGCAGCTCCCTGTCCTTCTTGAACTGAGGGGCCCAGAACTGGACACAATATTCCAGATGTGGCCTCACCAGGGCAGAGTAGAGGGGCAGGAGGACCTCTCTTGACCTACTTGATACCCCCCTTCTAATACACCCCAGGATCCCATTGGCCTTCTTGGCCATGAGGGCACATTGCCGGCTCATGGTCATCCTGCTGTCCACTAGAACCCCCAGGTCCCTTTCCCCTGCTCTGCTCTCCATCAGGGCAGTCCCCAACCTATACTGGCACATGGGGTTATTCTTTCCCAAGTGCAAAACTCTACACTTGCCCCTGTTGAACTTCATAAGGTTTCTCCCTGCCCAACCCTCCAGCCTGTCCAGGTCTCTCTGAATGGCTGCACAGCCTTCTGGTGTGTCAACCACTCTTCCCAATTTTGTATCATCGGCAAACTTGCTGACAACATTCTCTAATGCCTTGTCCAGATCATTGATAAATATATTAAACAGCACCGGCCCAACCACTGACCCCTGAGGGGACCCCACTAGACACAGGCATCCAGCCAGACTCTGCTCCATTGACCACAACTCTCTGGCTTCTTCCCTTCAACAAGTTCCCGACCCACCTCACTAGTTGGTCATCCAGACCACACTTCCTCAGTTTACCTATGAGGATGCTGTGGGAGATGGTGTCAAAGGCCTTGCTGATATCCAGACAGACCACGTCCACTGTACAGTCACCATCCATCCACCTGGTTATGTCTTCATAAAAGGCTATCAGGTTGGTCAAACATGACTTCCCCTTGGCAAAGCCATGCTGAATGCTCCTAATAACCTTCTTATCCTTGATATGCCTAGAGACAGTGTCAAGGATAAGATGTTCCATCACCTTTCCAGGGATGGAGGTGAGGCTGACCAGTTTGTAGTTACCGGCGTCATCCTTCCTGCCCTTCTTATAGACTGGAGTGACATTTGCTTTCCTCCAGTCTTCAGGTACCTCACCTGTTCCCCATGACTTACCAAAGATGATGAAGAGTGGCCTAGCAATGACTCCCGCCAGCTCCCTCAGCACCTGTGGGTGCATCCCATCAGGGCCCATGGATTTATGGATGTTTAAGTGTTCAAATTGATCCTTAACCCACTCCTCATCAACCAGGGCAAACTCCTCCTTTATCATGACTTCCTCTGGGGCCTCAGGGGACTGAGGCTCCTGAGAACGGTCTCCAACAGTGTAGAGAGAGGCAAAGAAGGCATTCAGCAACTCTGTCTTCTTTCTGTCCTCTGTCTCCAGGGCACCCACCTCATTCACCAGAGGGCCTACATTGCCTCCAGTGTTAGTTTTGTCAGCAATGTATTTGAAGAAGCCCTTTCTGTTGTCTTTGACCTCCCTTGCAAGCTTTAGTTCCAAGGAGGCCTTAGCTTTTCTGATTGCCTCCCTGCACTCCCTGACAGCTGTCCTGTAGTCCACCCAAGTGGCCAGCCCTTCCTTCCACAACTTATACACCCTCCCTTTCCACCTGAGTCTACCCAGCAGATCCCTGGTTAACCATGCAGGTCTCCTGGATCTCTTTCTTGATTTCCTACCTGATGGGATGCACTGGTCCTGGGCCTCGAAGAAGTGGTCTTTGAATGCCAACCAACTCTCTTGGGCCCCTTTACCTTCCAGCTCCCTGTCCCAAGGGGTTTCCCCCAGCAATTGCTTGAAGAGGCCAAAGTTGGCCCTTCTGAAGTCCAGAGTTGCGATCCTGCTTGGTATTCTGTTTGTACCACACAAGATCCTAAACTCCGCTATCTCATGGTCGCTGTGGCCATGATTACCCTCAACCTTCACTGCCAGACCTTCCTTGTTGGCGAACGCAAGGTCCAGCAGCACCCCTCTCCTGGTTGGCTCATCCACCATTTGAATCAAGAAGTTATCATCGATGCACTGGAGGAACCTCCTGGACTGAGGATGGCTGGCTGTGTAGGACTTCCAGCAAACATCTGGGTAGTTGCAATCCCCCATGAGAACCAGGGCCTGGGATTGAGAGGCTGCTGTCATCTGCCTGTAAAAGGCCTCATCAACTTCCTCCTCCTGATCAGGTGGTCTGTAATAGACACCCACCACAGTATCACCTAAGCTAGCCTGCCCCTTAATTCTTACCCATAAACTCTCTACTTGCTCCTCATCTGCCCCTAAATGGATCTCAATACACTCCAGTTGCTCTCTCACGTAAAGAGCAACTCCCCCACCTTGCCTCATCAGCCTGTCTTTCCTAAAAAGAACATAACCATCAAGGCCCACATTCCAGTTATGTGAGCTGTCCCACCACGTCTCTGTAATTGCAATAAGATCATAGTTCTCCAGCTGCACATAGACTTCTAATTCTCCCTGCTTATTCCGCATGCTTCTTGCATTGGTATACAGACACTTTAGAGATTTAATGGAGCATCTGTTACCGTTGCTGGTGCCTTTTACGCCTAACCCTGGGATACTTCCCCTTGGCTCATGTGTAGTGACTTGGGTTTTATCCCCTTTCCCCTTCCAACTTAGTTTAAAGCCCTATCTATTAATTCCGCAAACTCTCCAGTAAGTATTCTCCTCCCTCTCTTAGACAGCTCTACACCATCTATATCTCTCATGCCCAGTAATGCATAAACTTCCCCGTCATCATAATACCCAAAACGTTGCTGGTGACACCAGTCTTTGAGCCATGCATTAACTGCATGTACTTTTCTGTTCCTTTCACTATTCCTGTCACCTACTGAAGTTTGAAATACTGTGCTGTCCTTAAGGGGGGTTGGGGGAGGGGGGCTTTGGGAGACAGGGAAGGGCAGGAAGCTGTTTTCACTTCCCCAACCAAGTTTTAGAGAAATAAGATAATGGAAGATTTTTTTTTCTAGAATTCCAGTAGTTTCCATTGCTATTCCCCTTGAATTTCTCAGCTCTGGTTTCAGAGCTGTAGGTGCTGACAGCTCTAATAAAGACTACCTGCTTTCCAGTGCCTCTTTATAAGAAAGGCTTTTTTTTTCTAGGGAGTGAATAAGAAGTTTTGCAAGACAAGAAGGAAAGAGTGCATGAAAGGAGAAAAAAAGCAAATCAAGGTATTTGTTTAAATGCATACTTGTTCTGAAGTATTCAGCTGCTAAACAGCTCACAGACTTGCTGTGACACTTAACCTTCCAGCTATACTTCACGCTACAATCTTCTATTCTAGTAAAGCACAGCTTGAGGGAATACTGTCAACCTATGTATATTTTCCTTTCTTCTCAGAGAAGGAGGTATCATTTGTGCTTGTATTGATAATTCAAAAATAGTTAGCTCTTGGCTTTTGAACAAATATTTTTGAGAGTGCCAGAAATTCTAACCCTACAAAGAGAGGTTAAATAAAATTCATAAAAGTCTTTGTGCTCTGTCAAAGACACACACACCTTTACAGAAATGCATATCACAGGATAAAAAAAAAAAAAAAGTGAAGGAAAACAAAGGTTGTATTCAATTCAGAAATAAACCTTAACTATAGAACTAGAGAACCCGCTGGATTTATTCCAAGAAAGCTGTTAGTATGAAATGTCAGAATGCAGGATATCAGCCTCTACCTGAACGATATAGGATGCAAGAGAGGAGAAATGTAAATCTTAGATGTGTAGTAACTGAAGGGACACAAGTGTTTTTCTATATGCCTCAGACCTGGATTTGATCCCCAAATCAAATCCAACCAAATCAATATTTTAGAAAGAAATAAGAAAGAAGAGGAACACTGGTTGCAAAGACTGTACTTTCCTCAAAATGTCATCACAAAAATTAATTCAAGACAGCATTGGGAGTCTTGTAGAAACAATTTACAAATGCCATCCCCATATTTAAGATCCAGGCCCACAGGACTCATGCAGGTATCTCACGTTTACTGATGGTATACTTCTGTAGTCAATATGAATGCTCATGTGATGCTTTGTAACTTAAGGGTGGCAAGGTTTGTAGAGAGAGATACTGTTTTCCTTAGCCTGATGATGAGTCCGGCATTCCAAGTTTTGCATGTATATTTTCCTTTTTTATATATATCTATGCAAGCAAATAAGCATTTGCCAGACAAGATTCTAATAATGTGTCATATAACTTCAGGAGGGTTAGAAGACACTGACAACTATCAGGCTGAGAATTCATGATGCCCAGATGTGAGTTTAAGAATGACATGAAAAAAATTCATCAAAGAACATACGACCTGAACAAAAACACAATAAAGAGTGACACATATGTAATGTCAGTATGTAATATAACTGTAAAGAAATATTAAGATGCCTGGCAAGAACATAGAAAGAACACTGGAAGGGAGAAGATTGTTGTCTGAATGGGAGAACTTCTGATGCTGTTCCTTAAGAGTCAGTCTTTTAGGCCACTGAAACGTTAGCATTTCATTCCAGTTTACCTGTGTGGATACCGATAAACTGAAGGACTTCTAATTTAAACTGGTTCCACACAGCAACACTATGGTAGACTTGGACAACGTTTTCCCTTCTAAATCATTTTGGAAATTTAAGAACCATAAAATCACTTCTATGTCTGCATCTGTAAACACTTTATTTTCTTTCTGATGTGCAAGTTTCTTGGAGAAGTAGAGCAGAAGGGTTTTTTGTATTCATATACAATCTATGAGAACAAAGGGACAAATAGGATGCAAATATTTTTCTTTCTCTTGAAGAATATAAAGTTACACTGATGTAATTTTGAGCTTCCTTGTCTTGGTTCATCTGAGTATACTATGAATAAAGAGATCATATTTATGTGCCAGAAATAGTAGAATGAATTTGCTTCTTTTCTTTTGGCAACCAGTCCCTAACTATGCAATCTCACAAAATAAGTTTTGAGTAGTTTCAAAAATTATCTAATTGAATTAACTTTGGCTCAGCATGCCACATAACAGTACTGAAAGAGACCATTATGACTGCAAAAAAAGCTCAAGCTGGATATAACAGTGAAAAAGGAGCTACACATTTTGGTGGGGAAGGAGAAAATTTCTGTGTGGAATCCAACTAATACAAACCTTTCTGTTTATTCACCACAGCAAGTATTACATGATTTCATAGGCACATGGATAGCAACGTGGAAATATTCAGCACAGTAGTGATGTCCAGATAAAACATATTTAACAGGCAAAGACATCACTTAAAATCTAATTACTTATTTTAGAGATCAGATGACAGCAACATTTCAGTATGTACATACTGTACCTCACAAGCATAGTTGAGTGCTGATGCTGTACTAAGACATAACATTCCTCTTGATAACGTTCTAGAAAAACACTCACACTGTGCCTTTAAAGGGTGTTTTCTCCGCTCCACAGCTGGTAGCAGAAATAACCTCTTCAGAAGGCTCTAAACCCAGAGGCTTTTCACCACCCTCAGAGGAGTTTTATTTTACATAAATGAAAAAACATGCATCATCCTGCCAAACTATACAATTGTGTTTATCTGTATCCATAGGCAGACTGGCACAGTCTCCATTCAGGACAGTTGGTGTCAGCTGCTTAAAAACCCGCAATATAAAATGTATAGCTAAGTGGAAATGCTAACCTAGACCAATTTTTAAGGAGATAGGCACATAAGAAAACACAGAAGGGGAATACATTACAGAGACACACAGAGAGAGGCATATAACTTAATTGTTATATTGCATGATCTTTGATGTGGAAGCTTTCTGTTTTACTCTATTCTTTCAGTGGAAAAATAAATAAATAAATGTACATCTTGTTACTACTTGCATGAAAGAAACTTCTTCTGGTGTCAGATAATGACAGCACTTGAGGTGGTCACGCCTAAGATGAAATCGGTTTACAACCTCCTGTGCTCAGCTTTTGTGACCTTTGACTTGCCAGCTTTTCTTTTATTTAAGCTGGCCTCTCCAATGGGAGGCATTTCCCACCCTGAAAGGACAAGCTTGTGTTCAAAGAATGCACAACCGTTTAGACTCTGGCCTGATTACTTTGTCCCGAAAAATCTCTCCCACTGAAGGATTGGTGCCCTCTCAGCAGTCCATTGCATTAGATTTCAAGTGACTCCTGCTTCAAATAGCACATCCAACATTCCAGGGCAGGGTAGAAGGGGGTATTCCCCTCAGTATTTTCTTAAAGAGAGACCCCACATGCTATTCAATGCAGAGCAGTATAGCAGTATTAACAAATCTTGCTCTTGTGGTTACTTGTTGCACCTACTGTAATTGCTCACTACAGCACAAAAAAAGAAGACAGTTGTGGCAATTAACACTGACTAGCTCAGTCCCTAAAGTTTAAACAATAATGAAATAAACTTCAGTGGCAGTTGTACTGTAGCCTTAATGATCTAAAGACACACATAAAATAAGGTAGTTTTTTAGGTATTTTCTTAGGCTAGCTAGTATCACTGAAAAGAAAGTCCTTCTCCAGCTTGTGGGCTTCAAGACCTACCCACAGACTGCATCTCTAAAGCTGCCTATTCTTTTGTCTAATAAATATGGAGTTATTCATTTTAATAAAACATATTTCCACCACCTACAAAGTTTGTCTTGCAAAAATGTTCCAAGAAATATTGCAGTTTATAAAACCCCCTTGATTCTTCCAAGCACTCTAACACCACAAGTAGCACCAAAGTCTCTTTTGACTTTCTGCTAAAATAGTCTGTCATAGTGAATTTTTTTTTGCAGACAAAAGGTAGCGTCATTTATTGGACTGACCGATAGGCTGATTAAGGATACCGACTACAGAGAAGTTTTCTGACACATAGAGTTTGCTTGGGATGCCTATCTTGATAAATCAGATACAACATGATCCTCCTACTTAGGAAAAATGATTCTGAATACACAGTGTCACTTTTATTTAGCTATCAACTTCGTTCAGTAGTGCTAGGAGGGACCACATCAGTGTGTCAAGTGTTGCTTTAGTATTTACTCTCAAAGGAAATTTTTTTCTGGAATCCGTACTATTGCACTGCCACGAAACTTGTATTTATAGGCACCCTCAAACCCTTTTTTGAGCATCTCGCAAATATTTGCCTTACAGGACTCTGAAGAATCAGGAAAGCATTTTTAGTATTTCCCTGATCACAACAATAAAAATAGGGAGATTGAGTAAGATGCCCCAAGTTACAACATAAACCCATAATAGTTATGAAAATGAAACCTATATTCTGGCTGGCTCTCCAAGTCCCTAGAGACATCATTGAAGCTGTTCTGCAATCAAAGCAGCAGGAATAGAAACATGCACGATCACTTTAATCTGGCTAAGAGGTCTAGGAACACCAGCATGAACTTTAGTTTCCACTGATGTCTCTGATGCTGCACAACCCATTCTACTTACAGAAAAACAAGCAATGCTAGGCCTGTAAGAACTGAAATTATCTTTCTGACTGCAGTTATATGTAGAGGCAGTCCTCTCCTACATGTTTGATGTGTATCTTACAAACAGAGCTTAGGCTCAGCTAATTCGCAAGACTAATGCTTATTTTCCATCCACCTCTCACAGGAAGAAGAATGAATCCATAAAGTAGCTTTTTCACATCGTTGTTTTTCAAGTACGCTGTTCCTGTCACAGCTTAATCAGCATTACAGCAACTAACTAGTTCAATATGGGTGAACTGTGAATGGCTGCTGTTAAGTATTGAAGGGCAAACCCACAGAGTGAACAGCTATTTGCCCTATGGGCTGGGAATGCACCAATTGCTTTGCAAATTCTCCTTGTAGCATTGCATGGGAAAGCTGTTGTAAAGGATGCAACTGCTTGGAAAGACCATCAGACAGGAAATTCCTGTACGGAGAAAGTGCTGGTCAGAAAAGAAAGTCACACTCAGCAGTTGCTAGAGGAAAGTGTCAGACTGACCAGAACTGAATGCACTGGGCTTGCTCACCTCTCTGCCAGTGTTCATTCACATTTAGAGCACACATTTTCTCAGCAAGGGTTCTCTAAAGATGCTGCTGTGTGCTGGAGCCAGGAACACTCTCCAGGCAAGAGGCGGCAGGCTTCTTTCTGTCGGCATTGAAAGCACCACTGACAACATAACTCAGGTTTCAGCACATATCCTTCCTTTGCCTTGCGCTTCACTCTTCGCCAGGAAGCATAACCCCCAAAAAACGGGATAGGTGTTGAAGATATTTTCCTTTCGCATATTCATCCATCTAAAACATCAAACCCTTTAATGGAGAGCTGCTTAGAGCTGGATGGCTTTGCCTTTGAACTAACTGCCGGCATGCCAAAAGATTTGTTAGATGTTCCAGTGATGTAGAGAGTCTTTCCTACAGAGATCCCACATGCAGCTCCTAATTGGAATACAAGTGTTTGACTTCCGTCATTTCTCAAGTGCTCCTGCTACATAGAAACAGGGAATGAAAGAAGAAAGAAAGGAAGGGGGGGTCTTGATGGTGGTGGGAGGAGGTTAGGACTAACAGTCAAATCTATTTCCCTTTTAACTCCTTGGTCATATTGCACATTTTTATCTATTCTGGCAGTGTAAAACGTGGGAGTCACCAGTAGTATGCAAGTCTAAAGGAAAGTCTGAAGTCAAATCAGGCTTGCTAACACTAATGAAACTTTGGTTAAGTGATTTGAGTACAGGGGGAAAATGTCCTAAAATGCAGTTTCCTCCTGATTTCACAGGCACCATTTCCATCAATGGCACCATTAACACTGTACCTACCAATTAGTGCAGCAACCTCAGCAACAACATAGGCAGGCCCAGAAAACCTGGTACGGCCATTCAGAACTGTACCTAACGACTCATAATCAAAAGAGGACACTATAGTAGGAGTAAGCCAGAGACTGCCATCAAATAGTTACTATAAATTTACTTACAAATAAGAAATTCACTCAGGAGACACAGAGCACGAATAATGACGCTTCTGGGAAATTACAGCAGAAGGAATAGGGTGAGAATTTATTGTTTCTCACCAAAATACTTTGCTCTAGGCTACTTTCGATATCATTGTTTCTCTAACATAGGATTATAGGTGTCTTAACAGCAAAATTGCAAATCATTCAATTCTCCCAATCTCTAGGACACATTTATGTGTAATTTGGGAATATATGTTGACAGCTTTATGACAGTATGGTACCCATTCAAATAATTATTAAACTCATACTCAAAGAGACTTGTGAAGAAAGAAGAGTAATACTGTGTAAAAGATGATGCCTGAGATTGTTCTTTTAGCAATTATTCATTTAAGAGTGTCTTGCTGTGCACTAAGCCTTCAAATAAATTGGTGTTCACTAATTTGGACTCTATTGAGAACAGAACATTGAGTAGCTCAGCCTATCATTATGTCCCCTTTGATTGGGAAGGTCTTTGTTCACACACGGTAATGGGTGGTTGTATTCTTTAAGGAAAGTGACACTATTCAAATATTTGCTGTGATGCAGAAGTAATTTCCTTTCTTTCTCAGTTACCTGTTAACCCTGTTACAATGACTCTCCAGTCTGATTTTCTTGATAATGAGCAAATGCGTCCAATCATCCTTCTGGCAGAAATGGTGTTACAATGGGAAGCCAAACCTCAGCTTTATTAAAATGTCAGGATTATATAAAAGCAACTCCCACAGTGTATTTGCTCCCAAATCTGTTTTTATAAATGGTACTGCAAGTCCCATGCTGGAGGACTGCAGATTTGACCACAGCAACTCCCTGTTGCAATTTGGAGGATTTTTGACAGTGTGGTTTTTCTCTATTCACCAGTCAGCAAAGACAATGTAAGACCAGGTTTCAGAGGTTGTTGGCATCCCCTAGACACCATCAGTAAACATGACGGGAATGTGCACTGGGTGGTAATGAGGCTGGTATTTATGTCGAGACACCAGGGTAGGAGCAGGTCAGGTCTGGGAACACCTAGAGAACCTGAAGGTGCACAAGTCCATGAGACCTGATGAGATACATCCACAGGTCCTGAAGGAACTGGCAGCTGAAGTTGCTAGGCCACTAGCCATCATATTTGAGAGGTCCTGGCAGTCTGGTGAGGTTCCCACAGACTGGAAAAGGGGGAACACAACCCCCATCTGTAAAAAAGGAACCAAAGACAACCCGGGAAACTACAGACCAATGCCAGGCAAAATCATGGAACAGATTGTCCTGGTAGCTGTACTAAGGCACATAAAAGATAATCAAGTGGTTGGTGACAGCCAACATGGCTTCACCAGGGGCAAGTCGTGCCTGACTAATTTAGTGGCCTTCTATGACAAAGCTACAGCGCTGTTGACACGGGAAAAGCAACGGATGTCATTTTCCTGGACCTGTGCAAGGTGTTTGACACTGTCCCACATGACATCCTTGTCTCTAAAATGGAGAGACACAGATTTGACAGATGGACCACTCAGTGGATAAAGAACCGGCTGGATGGTCGCACTCAAAGGGTTGTGGTCAATGGCTCAATGTCCACATGGAGACCAGTGACAAGCGGTGTTCCTCAGGGATCTCTTCTGGGTCCAGTGCTCTTCAACATCTTTGTCAGCAACACAGACAATGGCATCGAGTGCACCCTCAGTAAGTTTGCCAATGACACCAAGCTGTGTGGTGCCGTGGACTCACTTGAGGGAAGAGATGCCATCCAGAGGGACCTTGACAGGCTTGAGAAAAGGGCCAGTGCAAACTGCATGAGCTTCAACAAGTCTAAGTGCAAGGTCCTTCACCTGGCTCGGGCCAATCCTAGGCACAGATACAAACTGAGCACAGAGTGGGTTGAGAGTAGCCCTGAAGAGAAGGATTTGGGGGTGTTGATAGACGAGAAGCTCAACCTGAGCCGGCAGTGCGCTCATGCAGCCCAGAAGGCCAACCGCATCCTGGGATGTATCAGGAGAAGCGTAGCCAGCAGGTCAAGAGAGGTGATTCTCCCCCTTTGCTCTTGTGAGACCCCACCTCGAATACTGCGTCCAGTGCTGGTGTCCCCACCATAAGAGGGACATAGATCTGTTGGAGCGTGTTCAGAGGAGGGCCACAAAGATGATCCAGGGGCTGAAGCTCCTTTGCTACGAGGACAGGCTGCGGGAGCTGGGATTGTTCAGTCTTGGAAAGAGAAGACTTCGGGGGGACCTAATAGCTGCCTTCCAATACCTGAAGGGAACCTACAGGAAGGCTGGGGAGGGACTTTTTACAAGAGCGTCCACTGATAGGACAAGGGGAAATGGGTTTAAGTTGAAGGAGAATAGATTTAGATTAGATCTTAGGAAGAAATTCTTCAGTACGAGGGTGGCAAGACTTTGGAACAAATTGCCCAGAGACATTGTGGCTGCCCCCTCCCTGGAGGTGTTCAAGGCCAAGTTGGACAGAGCCTTGAGCAGCCTGATCTAGTAGAGAGGCGTCCCTGCCCATGACAGGGAGGTTGGATTAGATGATCTCTAAGATCCCTTCCAGTCTAGGCCACTCTATGACCTTTAAGTGAGAGCTTCCTTCACATTCATTCCCATTGGTTAAGGAAGGGATGTTTTATGTGTTTAAGATTGGGTCATATTTATTTATGTATTCCTCTCACTCTCCTACTCTGAGCTAGTTGACAACTGGTGGTGGTATATTCAATTTCTATTTTCTCTCCACACCTACTCTGTTTTTTGCCTATGAGCATAAGTGGTGAATGAACCATCCCCATCCTTATCTCAATCCTTAAATTTTTTAGTTTGATTTTCTCCCCTCATCCCTAAATGGATGAGAGTAGAGGGTAGAAGTGAGCAGGTGGCTGCATGTGTTTTTGTTGTTGGTCTGGGCAATTGGCTCAAACCACAACACCATTCTTATTTTTATTTTGTTTGTATTTATTTATTATTCATTTCCACTGAAATTTTATAGCTGCCAGTTTGAGAGTCAGCAAATCCTTGGTGAGCTTCCAGCCTCACTCCTCTGAGCACATCTCCTGAACCCCATGTCAGGAATTTTTTGAAAAAGATTTCTTCAAGTGCATATGCCACAAATAAACTGGGTGAGGCACATGGGGAGCAAACCTTTCTTTTCCAGTACACCAGCAACAGATCTGAATTTGTTCCAAGCAGTAGCTCATCTTTGTGTTACTTCTTTTAAGATCCCTCCCTTCATATGGAACTGTGAAGACAGTGATAGCACTTTCCAGTACAGGCTGCATCACTGGAAAATTAGAATCAACTTGCTATTTTTATGCAAATGGTTTAGTTACATTACTACAATCTGTTATTAATATAAGTCTTCAGCAAAAAAAGCCCAATGCTTCCTCAAGCTCCATCCCAACAGCAAAGCTGCTTTTCTAAGCCTACATCACAGAGGATAGGAATTTCACATGTCTAGACTGCACTGTGCAAGAATTTCACAAGTGGACAGTTTAATAATTCAAACACCCATCAACAATGCAATAAACTAGACCTGAAGCACAGTTTTGGCCAAGTAATGTTATACAGTAATTTTTACCCTAAAATTGAGACTGGAAATGCAATCACTTTCCTACTGACACTAATCACAGAGAAAACACATACATGTTAATAGGACAACTTACTCAGGAATGCATCACTAATATTGTCACACATGTTATGTTGTCAACAAAATTTGACCGCGAAGGTTCTTGGTAGGAGCTGTGCTATACAAAGCATCATCTTCACTGGCAGAGCTATATACATGATATAGGCTCTATTTATGATTTTAAACAATTAGGAAAGTTGGTCTCTCAACCATTCAAGGTTATATTTAGGCATCAAAAAAGGTGATCTGAATTTTAAAGGTGGTGAGCAAAGCACGTCCAACTGCAGTCAGTGACATATGCAATTTAAAAGCACATCCTGACCACACACAAACATAAAAAAGTAGTTGGCCAGATTGTGAGCTAGTACTTTATACTAGTTGAGAGCCCACCCTGATATTTCAAGAGATTTTGCTGTAGCTTTGTAGATTTTTAGGTGGATCTCAAGCACTGCTTTGCACTTTTGCATGCCCTCTTCCAAGCACAGAAAAAGTCCATCATCCAGAGGAGCTGCTTGTCCATTTTTCAGCCCTGGCTTTGTTTTTAGGCAGTTTAAATATTCCAGGCCTTCAGCAACCCTGAATATAAACTGGTAACAGTGTTTTCATGCACATAGTGTAATCATTGTCATTCAGTGAGCTGAAAACACTATCATTAATAAGAAAAAAGAAAGGATTTTTGTGTAATCTGAAAACACAACGTCACACACAGAACATGCTCTGGATATTCCAAACCCACAGTGTATTGGGTTCACATAATAAGATTTTCACAGTGGAGGGCTACAGTCCTGGCTTCTGTGAGAAAATGCTGGAAGCTTCTCCCATGTCGAACAGAGCCAATGTCAGCCAGCTCTGAGGTGGACCCAGCTGAGCCCATCAGTGATGGTGGTAGCACCTCTGTGATAATATGTCTCAGAACAGGGAAAAATTTACTGCCCAAGAGCAGCTGGGGAGCAGAGTGAGAATATGAGACACAAATCTGCAGACACCTAGGTCAGTGAAGAAGGAGGTGTAGGAGAGGCTCCAGGTGCCAGAGCAGAGATTCCCCTGCAGCTTGTGTTGAAGACCACGGTCAGGCAGGCTGTCCCCTTGCAGCCCACAGAGGTCCATGGTGGCATAGATACCAATCTGCAGCCCACAAAGGACACTGTGGCAGAGCAGATAGATTCCTGAAGAAGTTTGTGATCTTGTGGGAAGCCCATGCTGGAGCAGGTTTTTCTGGCAGGACTTGTGACCCCATAGGGAACCCATACTGGAGCAGTCTGTTCCTGAAGGACTGCAGACGATGGAAAGGACCTACTTTAGAACAGTTCATGAAAAACTATCTTCTCCAAGAGTGTCTCCACATTAGAGCAGGGGAAGAGAGTGAGGAGGAAGGAACAGCTGAGACAATGTGTGATGAACATCCCCTGTGCTGCTCAGTGGTAGGAGGCAGAGAAATTGGGAATACACTTAGTCCCAGGAAGGAGGGAGGCTTGGGGGAACGTGTTTTTAAGATTTGGTTTTATTTCTTATTACCTTTCTCTGATTTGATTGGTAATAAATCAAACTGATTTCCCCCGGTTATGTCTGTTTTGCCCATGAAGGTAATTGGTGAGTGATCTTTTTGTCCTTATCTCAACCCATGAGATAACCTCTTTCATTATATTTTGCCTCCCCTGTCGAGCTGAGAACAAGGAGTGATAGAGCTGCTGTGGTGGGCACCTTGTGTTCAGCCAAGGTCAAACCACTACACAGAAAGGACTCTTCAGAGAAATTACTTCACCTGTCATAGGAGTAACAGGAATACCACATATCTCTTCTTAAACCAAGTCTCAGCGTCTGTGTCCTTTTATTGTTTATCTGCACAACAGAGACATGGATAAACTTCAGAGGTGTTATTTCAGTGGCTGCCTTTGGAAAGTAGTTTCTAAAAACAAAACAAAGCATGAGATTCTGAAATTACATTCCAGTGTGAATGGTCGAGGTGGACAATTTCTGCTTTTTTTTTTCCCACAAGAAACTTCTGTGAAAAAGGCATTTATTATCTGAATCAGGTTTTGCAGCTCTTACTTCCTCCTATGTTTCAAAGTCCTTTTCAGATAAGTGAACAGGCCATAAGAGAAAGGAGCTATTTCACACTGTTTCTGCATCCTCATGGAGATATTCACCTGTACCACTTAAAGCAAAGAGGATGTAGAGAACATCTATCTACCTTGCAGAGCCTCTTAGCTGAAAACTCCTAGCAGTCTCATAGCATTCTAACAAAAAAAAAATCAGAAGTAAAGGGCACTATTTATATCACAACACCACTTTTTCTTCAAACTCCAAACATAAACCATATGTAGCTTCTATTGCTTCTTTTCCCTTTGCATTTTTTACAGATGTTGCATCTCTAGAAATACTCCTTTCAAAAGAATTGCACTATTTTGATTTTTTTTCAGAGATTTGGTTTTAATTTTTATCTTATTTTTCCTGGAGTTTAAAGGGAAGCATTAAAGATAGCCTAACATAATGACTATGTATTTTGCAAACACAGAGAGAGGAAGAAGTGTTCGGAAAAACAATGCAGACTGTTACACAAATAAAAGTAATTTGTAAACCAGTATAAACAGCTTCAAAGAAAAGCAATTGGGTTTAAAACCAAGTTCTGCTGTTACAAATTTATTAGTTTTAATACTACTGTCAGACTGACATGCTCCATACACACTGCAGAATTGTATTTCCAATTGGTTTTGCTCATGTTAAACAGTCTGACTCCAAAAATAAGGACAGAGTTTGAGGAAACAGGATTACTGGAAGAGATGTGGAAATGGTAATGCTTACTATCAGAAACTGGACTATAGTAACAGACAGAGACTGTTTTAGAGACAACTTCCAGTCCAGACTGTCAAAACAGATTAAGTGGGGAAAAAATACTGTATTAAGAATGGTTTAGAAGATACCAATTTTGTTCTGTGAAAATCACCAAGTTTCAAAAGCTTTTTCTTACTTAGCATAAAAAATACAACATTTCAAAAGCTTTTGTGAAATACAATGGTAAACAAAGCTGCACTTATAGATAGAAAATATCAAGTGCCTGATTCAAGCTCCTCTTTTTCTTTCATCAGAAATAATCAAGAAGACCAACACCTCAAAACTCTTTCTGTTGAACATTTGATTGTAAATGACGGGTATAAATGCTAGTGCTTTAAAAAAATTAGCTTTTCAGAAAAACAGTAATACACTCTTGAGAATATAGCCTGCAACCCACTTACAGAATGGAAGTGAGGAACAAAGAAATGAAAGGGCTACTCAAGGTCACAAAGAAAATCTTTTGAACCAAAATCTCCAAACAATGCACTCCTTCAGTTACAAGAACAAACATCCTCCCACTGTCCCTAAAATTGATGAAGGTGCTGGAAGCACACATCATTTTTCTCAAAAGCTGCCAACTAATATAAGAATTATCACTTGCTGTTAAAGTGCTTCAGATATCTCCTTAAGAAATGCATTATTTATGCTCCACCAGAGAATTTATTGCTAAGAAGAGGGTCATCACCAAAACCGTGCACCATCAAAATGCTTCTGTGACTGCAAGGAAAGATTTCACCATATATATTTCTTGAGGTTACAAGGACATAAGTGTAGAACTTGACCTCAGCAGTGGAAATAGATCGGGAGTTTGAAACACAGATGTTTTCTTACCAGGCTGTCTAATGACAGACACCTTGTTGAGACAGTCTGATTTTAAAGTATGCTGACTTCTTAGGATGAAAAGTACAAAGTGTCCCAGCTACAGATATCTTTAACTCATCACCTGCCTGCCTCTTGAGGCAAAGTCTAGTAAGATTTTTCCTAAGAAGAATAAGCAGGAAATTTTCAGCCAGCTAACCTGGAGTAGCAAAAATTTTTTTTCTGTCTCATATATCACAATGCACTTCACCCAGTACAAAGGCCAAGGTGCAGGACTTGAACCCCCAGTTAATGGTTGCACCTCAGTCCTGCGCCTGTCAACACCTGGGCAACAGCAATGGGCTTATGCAACAGCAGCCCTTGTGGCTGAGCTTGCCTGGTCAGAGGTGGAGGAAAGGCTAAGTAAGACTCCATTTGTAGCCAGAAAGGCTTCTTAACACAGGAATCCAGAGTTGTGGCAGTCCCAGCACTCCAGGCCATGCACACAGTCTTGCACCTGCTGTTGCCATCTCATTGAATGGAGTCTGGCCCCATGACTCAAGGAAACTCACACTCAAACTGAAGTTTTGTTAATTGACAGAACTTCCCAAACTGAGCACAAGTCCCAGAACCTCAGTGCTAGTCTCTATGCTCCTTGCCCATGGTGACTCTTCCTTTTAAATTTCAAGTCATACAGGTCTAAGCACCTGGCAGTTTCCAGGAACAAAGGACAAACACTGCTAATCAAACTTCCTTAAGTTTACTTGCTAAGTGGCAAAGCCTCCTTTCTTGTCTCCAAAAGATCACCTTTATTTCGAAGCGCAAACAAGTTGAAAGGTTCCCCACTTTTCCACAGGAAACATCTTAAATCCTGTCAGCACAGATCAGAGACAATACTGTTGAAATAATGGCAGCACATCAGTCCCTAATACTAGCTGAAGCTCTCTTTTTCCATTTTAACCATGTATTTGGTCAACTCATTAAGAGGTAAGCCTAATTTTGACAGCTTTAGGCTTACTATACTACATAACATCCTCATAGGAAAACTCAAGAAATGTGGGAAGGATGATTGCATTGTGAAGTGGATTGTGAACTGGCTCAACAACAGAGTTCAGAGGGTTGTGATCGGTGGCACAGAGTCCAGTTGGAGGCCTGTGGCCAGTGGTGTTCCCCAGGGATCAGTACTGGGTCCAGTTTTGTTCAATATCTTCATCAGCAACCTGGATGAGGGGATAGAGCGCACCCTCAGCAGGATCGCTGATGATACAAAACTGGGAGGGGTGGCTGACACACAGGAAGACTGTGCTGCCATCCAATGAAATCTGGGCAGGCTGGAGAGCTGGGTGAAGGTGAACCTCATGAAGTTCAGTAAGGACAAGTGTAGAGTCCTGCATCTGAGGAGGAGTAACGCCAGGGACCAGTATAGATTAGGGGTTGCCCTGCTGGAAAGCCCCATGGAGAAAGACCTTGGAGTCCCAGTGGAAAGTAAGTTGTCCATGGGACAGCAATGTGCCCTTGTGGCCAAGAGGGCCAATAGGATCCCGGGGTGCATTAAAAGAAGTGTGTCCAACAGGTCTAGGGATGTTCTCCTCCCCCTCTGCCCTGCCCTGGTGAGACCACACCTGGAATACTGAGTCCAGTTTTGGGTTCCTCAGTTCAAGAGGGGCAGGGATGTACTCGAAAGAGTCCAATGGAGAGCTACAAGGATGATTAAGAAACTTGAATGTCTCTGCTATGAAGAAAGACTGAGAGAACTGAGGCTGTTTACTCTTGAGAAGAGAAGGCTGAGAGGGGATCGAACTTACTAATGTGTATAGATAACTGAAGGGTGGGTGTCAAGAGGAAGGGGCCAGGCTCTTTTGGGTGATGTCCAGTAATAGGACAAGGAATAATGGGTACAAGATAGAATATAGGAAGTTCCGCCTCAATATGGGGAGAAACTTCTTTTCTGTGAGGTTGACAGAGCACTGGAACAGGCTGCCCAGGGAGGTTGTGGAGTCTCCTTCTCTGAAAATATTCAAAACCTGCCGGACACGTTCCTGTGTGGCCTGCCCTAGGTGATCCTGCTCTGGCAGAGGGCTTCGACTAGATGATCTCTAGGGGTCTCTTCCATCTCCTAACACTCTGTGATTCTACGATAAGACATCCAGTTATGTCTACTCTTTCTGTGTCTTGTAACTTACCTGCATATAATTCTACCCAGTGAGGGTTTGTGAAGGCATATAATTCACTGTAACAGTCCCATCCACTATGCTTTTCCCGACCAGGCAACCATGACAATATTTAACAACTATTCTTCCTAATTTATGGATGATGGGATCAAGTGTGATCTGATGAAGTTTGCTGATGATACCAAACTGAGTGAGGAAGTGAACACTTTGGAAGAAAGGGCCACCCAGCAGGAACACATGGATAGTCTGGAAGAGTGGACTAAAAACCTTTTTAAGTTCAACAAGGACAAATGTAAGGTCTTGCACCTGGGAAAACATAATCCAGGAATGCAGAAGAGGCAGGGCTCTACTCAGCTGGGGAACAGCCCTGTGGAAAGGGACCTGAGTGTTCTGATGAAGAATAATCCCAGTGTGAGTGAGCAGTGTGCTACTGAAGCAAAGAAAGTCAACATGATGCTGGCTTGCATCAGCAGGAGCATCACCAGCATAGATAAAGATCGTTATCCCATTTTAACCCAGTGGTTGCCAAGCAACACCTGGAATATTGTGCTCAGTTTCAGTCCCCACTATACAAAAATGTGTCAACAGGCTAGAAAGTTTCCAGAGAAGGGCCACAAAGATGATAAAAAGTCTGGGAAGCCTGCCATGTGAGGAAAGGCTAAGAGGACAGAGTTCGCTCAGCCTTGAGAAAAGAAAGCTTAGGGGAGACCTTATCATGGTGTTCTAGTACTTAAAGGGTGGCTACAAAGAAGACGAGATTCTCTTTTTACAAGGAGTCACATGGAAAAGATATGGGGTAATGGATACAAGTTACTCCTGAGGAGATTCCAATTGGACACAAGAGGAAAATTTTTCACAAGGACAGTCAGCCACTGGAATAATGTCCCCAGAGAAGGGGTGGAGTCCCCAACACAGGACACTTTTAGGATTTGGCTGGACAGGGTACTGGACCACCTAGGCTAGACCATGTTTTGCCAAGAACGGTTGAACCAGATGACCCTTGAGGTCACTTCTAACATGGTATTCTATGATTCTGTAATTATGTAAATATTTTTCCATCCCAAATCTTGCAGTTCAAACCCAGTCATATCTCCCAAGGACATCCCTGAAATTGCAGGTTGTAGAGTTTGGTCCAGGTTTACGAAATCATTAATAGTTTGTATATGAGTTAATTAGAGGGAGGGAAGGATGTTTTAAGTTGCCCCTTATGTTGGCATCTCCTCCAAAATGTTTACCTGTTTGAAACACCTGTGGCTTTTATGTTTCTGTGTACTAAAGAATCTGTTCAGCAGCTGGGACTGTTGTCATTTTGTGAAACCCGGTTAATGCAGTCAGCTATAAAAAAAGATCCTAAACTGGTTTTTGAAAACTTATTTTAGATTAAAGGAAAAAAAAAAAAGGAATAGCCATTTGGGGAGGGGGGCAAAGGGGGGAAGCAGAAGATTGCTTTTGTACGCAGGAAAACCTGATGCTATTTTCTTTAATTTCCATGAACAACAGTCATTTGAGGTTTTCTATCTCCTGTCACCTCTGCAGAAGACCAGACCTAGGAAAAAATCCAGGCCAGCAGGCAGAACATTATTTTGATTGTGCAAACCTGCTTAAAAGTAGGAAAATTGAAAGACTCTAAAAGCAGAGGGAACTGCAAAAAATGAAAGCAGAAGAGAAAAATGTTTTGCCAAGTCTTGGCAATGAATAACATTGAGATTCTTAGCTTGGGATCAGCAGGAAGTCAAGGTTTTAAAAGTGGGCAAGCCAACAGAATTTGTTTTTCTGCTGGAGATGAGGACAAGTTGTACAAAGTTAAGGAATCACGTTTGAACCAGGCTGATGTGAGTTTCTCTCAGGAGAAAGTGACATGAAACAACAGAAGTGTCATGAGATCAGATTAGATTTTGGATTTAAATAACAGAACAACTGCTGTTCTTTACTGATCTTTACTGTTTTGGGAATCTGAAAACCTAGGGGGGCATCAAGCAAGCAGGGCCCAGACAGGGGATGTCAGAGTTGGGATTCCCTTAGTTGCAGCTCAAGGCTTCAAGGGGATCACAGGCTCTGGTTACAAGACAGTGGCAGCCCTGGCAGATCAAGGTCAGTTGGAAACTCTGGGTTTAAGCTTTGCTCGTCTTCCCTGGCCCAGCAGTGCTTGCTGATTATCACAAATTCACAGGGGGTCATGTTTGTGCCCACGAAATATTATATCACAAACATTCCTAGTTCAGAAAGAAATGGCTGAGTTGAAGCAATAGAGAGGATGGCTGCAGGCCATTTTTCTGCACCGATTTTTCTCTCAGGACAATTCCAGATAGCCACTGTCAGCTGTGTAAAAGACTGTTTTAAGAACTTTTGCCTCAACCTTGCTGGTGTTAAAACTTGCTAAAATGCCCCATGAAGAAATATTTGTTTCATGCTTGTTAAAAGGCTCTGTGAAGAAGAGACTGTGCTAAAACCTAAACGACAAGGCTGCTGTTACAAGCTTGGACCTCTGATAAGTTTTAAAACAACAACTTCAGAGCCCAGCCCTGATAAGCCTCACAACTTGACTTGACTATTGATAAAGACAACTTGAGGGCCCAGCCCTAACAAGCCACGGGGCTCGAAGTCCTGAACAACAACTTCTGGGCCCAGCTCAACCACCGATACAGCTGTTGTCTTGCAAGCCCACCGGTGTGTGTTCTCACCGATGTAACTGCAGATAAGGCAGCTGCCCTGTAAGCCCAAATGTCTATCAAAAATGGGCCCTCCAGACACCTCTGCATGCCCCACTGACAGAGGCGATGCTGGGGGGGGGGGGTGAAGATCGCTCCTGACAACCCTCACGCGCATGCGCTGAACAGGTGGAGGATAAGCAAAGCGGCTCTTGGAACACTAAAAAATGCCACCGTGAACAGCTGTTCTTTGGAGATCTCCCCCACCGAATCGAAACAGGTGGACCTGCGAGACGTCGCTGGATCTGTGGTGGTAGCTATACTTCTTGCTATTCTAAATGTTTTACTGCTTCGCTTTTCCTTTTCCTTATCTTTCTTTCCTATTGCTCTCTAGTGATTGTTAGTCAATAAAGGGTTTCACTTTTGTGACATCTGACACCATTTGTGTCTTAATTTCACCTTTGTGATCGAAACGAATCTCCTTGACCCTAACCTCTATCAGGTATAAGCAGGTCAAGACAAGCTGTCAAAGCGTTTTGCAAAATAAGTAGTCTACTGCTACTATAGCAAAAATCATGTTGCTAGGTGCATTATTGTTAATTTCAGTCATGAAACAACAGTCACTGTAAGGTACAGATTCTTTCACTCTCCACTTGCTCCCTGGAGCAACATTGAGCAAAAAGCAAAGCAACATGTGCCAAAGTGACATGAATTGTCCCCTGAAGTTCATGATGGAAATCACTCTGACTTTACAAGTCATTTGGTCAAAATCAGAAGGGAAGCACTGAGATTGCGTTTGCCAGAGAAGGGTGGTACACGTGTGTGTGTCTGATACATGCACACATGCGTGCACAGTGGAAGATGCCTAGCTTGGTGCCACCATACAAAGTTTACCTTTTGCAGGCTCACATTGCATAATGGGCATCAGAAAGGAAACAGTGGATTTCTAAAGAGCTATGTGCGTTGGTCAGGATGAACACGCAGATTTCACTAACTCTAATAACCAAGTTCATACCGCTGAGTTACCAGCTGTGCTACAGAAGTCATCTCTCCCTTGGTCTTTACTCAGGAGAAAAGACTAGTTATTTCTTGACTTGCTTGCAAGTTCAAGGAAGATCATGTGACTAAGCTGTTGTTGCAAAAGCACTGCCTTCAGCTGAAGATCCCCAGCACTTATGGCACTGACCCTTTAAACACACAGCAGATATTGACATTAAGGTAAGCTTAGATCTTGTTGATTTGCTTCTGTGTAGTGACCAGCAGTTCTGATGCAAACCACCGGTACTGCTATTTGAAGAGATTGGAGTAAGGCAAGAGATGACCGAGTAACTCTGACACACATGCCTGATGACAAGTAATAGATTTAATTATCTGATGTCAACCACAGTCTGATAGACCCCAGCTTAGCTGGTCAGACAAATAGTCACCATGTGTATACAAGATAAAAGTATGCATTTGTTCAGGGGAGGGGGTCGGCTCCCTTGTAAAATTCTGAGTGAGCTTTCCTGAAAAGGAAATGTATGTTTTTCCCTCAAGTAAACATTACAGTTTGACTATGTTTTGTATACAGTATTAATATTATATTACGTAATTTTTCATATATCAGATTAAATGAGTCCTGACATGAGGCTTTCTGCAGAGAAGTTTCATTTTTCACAGTTACTGAAATGCACTTTACAAGTGCTAGACTTTTCCTGTTCCCTCCACCAAATCGCACTATTTCACAAGTAGTGAAGAGATTTTTTTCCCACCCAAATTGCTTGTAATAAAAGAGGCAATTGCGCTCTCACGAGAAACTGTAAACACTCTGTTAATACAAGCACCCACTCCTTTGAAATGCCTGCTTCTTGGCAGACAGACTCTGCTATTTTTGCTGAGACTCATGTCAATATAGAGAATCTGAAATATTTCCAAGAGATGGTGTAGAAGAGGCACTACTGCACAGGAGTGAGTGCTAAGATATTTTTCCCACATTTGACACAATCAAGAGAGCCATGGTAACTCCAAACCCATAGTGGACTTCAACTGAAACATTGTGGCTAAGGAACCAGTTCAAGGATTTGTTGCTGACTGTCACTTACTCGGGTTTTACCTCTTCAGCCCTGTGAGTTTGGTTTTTGAGGTCGGAGGAATGATTCTTTTCTCCAGCATCAACCTGTAACAGCCACATATACTTGAAAAAAAACATGAAAAACAGGCAATACTCTGTACCAACGTGCCCGTCTCTAGAAGACATCCCAAGCCACCGGGCTTTTGTGATGACTAGACAGCCCTGTCTGATGATGCTACAACTAAGCAAAACACAGTTTGCCATGGACAACATGCAGGTAGCATGGCATTTTGCTAGTGTTGCAACTGTTTTAAGGTGTGTAAAATGAAAAAATGTTCATTCAGCAACTTTAAATTAACAAAAAAAATTATTCCTTGCCAATATATGAGAAGGGGCTGACTACACTAGTTGGCCAGAGGAAGAAACTGAGAGGTGAGATTTTCTAAAAGTGGTTTTTAGTTAGTTATGTCTGTGAAATTTAATGAAACTATTAACACTACCTGGACTCAAGGGTGCCATAAGGTATTCATATCACTTTAATCTTGGTTTTGTTTTCATAGCCAGAAAATGCTGAAGTATAACCAAGTCATATCTAACATTTTCATTTTACTTCAAATGTGTTGTTATTTAGATTATAATATCATGGAAAATACACATGTAAGGTGCTACCATACTGTTTCTTTTCAGTGAAATGATGTCAAACTAAGCTGGCTTTTTCTATGCTAAAATGCTCATAAAAATGGTAACCACCTCTCTTTAAATTATTTTCATTAATAATTACTTTCTATTTCAGAACTTAAAGATTTATCTGGTAATATGAAAGAGAATTTTCACATAAGGATTTGTTGGTTAATTTGAAGAGGTTCGTTAAGTTGAAAGAATAACACATGATTTTCCCTGGCATTTAAAGGATAAAATTGTCCCAGTTTCATTTAATGAGCAAGAATAGAAAATGACTGATCTAGGCTAATGTCTGTCTTTTTTTTTTTTATGAAACAGATGGGTTTTACTCAGGAAAGGCAAGTCATAACAGTATGGCTATCCGCTCTCATGATTATTGTCAGGACATTAATAAAATCTATTCATGCCAGCAGAATCAGACCCAATATTTTGGAATTGGTTTGTGTCCCACCAACCACGTTTTTCTCTCATTTGCAAGTACCTTTTTAAGACAAATATGAGGCAGATTTCATATTTTTAAGCTGTCCTTTTAATTAAATTTGGCCTTAATGGGAGAGAAAAAAAGCAAATGGAGAAAAATAGTCTTTCTTGGTGTTTCTGCCCGCAAGGTACAACATGTTTTTAGAATTTAAGCTAAGGAAAAGCATGCTGGATTGATTCCATTTACTTGAGTAATAGAAGAAATATCTATCCCCAAAATAGCTTTCATGGTTGTTACTTGCCAATTGACACAAATTAAGAGCAGATTGTTTTTCATTTGATTTCTTCTTCTCCGGTCTCCAATTTCATGTGCCTGCTATAGCTTCCCCATCTCATTCCCCACCTCTCTCACTTCCTTGCACACTGCTGTAACAAGGGAGCATTTTCTTCCTTCAGTGCTCAGAAGCTTGATTCAGAGCTTGATTATGACTAATGGAAGATAATGTTAAAAAATTTAATTGAGTGAAGAAAGGTTTGAAAGGATTTTTGACATGTGCACTTATGTGTGTTCTGATGTGACTTTGTGTGATTTTAAGGGAATATTTTGTTAATCCTGTAGAAAATATAGTTTTCTGTTTACTAAAAAAAAAAAAAAGAGAAGAGTTTAATCTCATCAAAATATTCACTTTCCAATACTAAAAGCAAGTAGGAAAAAGGGAAAAGGAAAAACTTCATAGATCTGTAAAAACCAGGGGTTTAAGACAGAGCTAGGTGAAATTAAACATACCACTGACTAAAATGATTTGGTTTTAAAATCAAGCATCAAGTCTGGAAATAAAACTAGTTTTGTTCCATTTTGTCTGCTATATAAAATTAAGAAAAATTCATCTCATCACTTTGATACCTGCTTGATCTTGCAGGCTGGGAGGAAGCCGTCCTCTTCATTGCTCTCATCCTGGAAATCAGGTAGGTATGTGGTTTGTGTGAGAGCTTAGATATACAGAGGAAGGAACACATGATGGAAAGTTCAGGACAGTTGATGTCAGAGGATAAAGAGACCATTGTAATCACTCATGTTTTACTTAATATTTTTTAACGGCAACTGCTCCGCTCTCTATTCAAGCCCCTTTCATTGTAATTTAACCGAGTCTTCAACATGGGACTAGAACAAAGTGCACACACAGTAGAAATTGCAGTACAGGATCTCCAAAAACCTCACGTATATTGCTGATCAGCAGCTTGTAAAGAGACAGCCCAACTTATTTATTTCTCTATCACTTGACAGTTAAAACAAAACATATGAATAAGATTGTTAGTGTTCAGTGGTAGTGAACAGCACAAGCTTGCTCAAAGACAAAGGAACACTACCTATTTCTGTTAAGGAGCAACTTAACAAGTTATTCTGAAATCACTGGTAAATAATGAAATAAATGCATCAAGGCAGTGATCAGTTGTTTTCTAAAGTGTTGTTAAAAGTATAGGTTGAACGGGGAAATGTTGTACATTCAGATTAAATAACAGTGGAAAGAAATTCAAACCTAATTTCAGTAGATGTAGCAAACCATTGACTTAAAATTATTTGGAACTGCTTGTTTAGGAATGAACACTACAGATTTTCTCAGGCCATTAACTTAGCATAAGCCATAATGTCAAGAACTGTCTGTAAAGTAGTCTACAGCAGTTTCATAACCATGAGCAGACATGGCTTGTATTTAACAGCTAATTTATTAGAACTTAGTGTGACAAGTATACTTTTGTCTCTAGATCAAGCCGTCACCTTTTCTCATTTTGTTTTCCTCACTACAGTCGATGAAGAAATAAGAGAAGGATTAAAATGCAAAGAGAAAAGTTAGGTACACAGAATCGCAGAATCACAGAATGTCAGGGGTTGGAAGGGACCTCTAGAGATCATCTAGTCCAACCCCCATGCCAGAGCAGGATCACCTAGGGCCCACATAGGAATATGTTCAGGCAGGTTTTGAATGTCTCCAGAGAAGGAGACTCCACAACCTCCCTGGGCAGCCTGTTCCAGTGCTCTGTCACCATCACAGTGAAAAAGATTTCCCAATGTTTTTGTGCAACCTCCTATGCTCCAGCTTGTATCTATTGCCCCTTGTCCTGTCATTGGACATCACTGAGAAGAGACTGACTCTGTCCTCTTGACACTTAACCTTTACATATTTATAAATATCCCTCAGTCTCCTCTTCTTCAAACTAAAGAGATTCAGCTCCTTCAGCCTTTCCTCAGAAGGGAGATGTTCCACTCCCTGCATCCTCCTTGTGGCTCGGCGCTGGGCTCTCTCCAGCAGTTCCCTGTCCCTCTTGAACTGAGGGGCCCAGTACTGGACACAATATTCCAGATGTGGCCTCACAAGGACAGAGTAGAGGGGGAGGAGAACCTCCCTCCACCTACTAGCTACCCTGCTTCTAGTACAGCCCAGGATGTTCTTCGTCTTCTTGGCCAAGAGGGCACACTGCTGGCTCATGGTCATCCCGCTGTCCACCAGGACCCCTGGGTCCCTTTCCCCTACACCACTCTCCAACAGGTCAGTCCCCAACCTATACTGGCACATGGGGTTGTTCTTTCCCAGATGCAAGACTACACCCGCCCTTGTATTTCATAAAATTTCTCCCCGTCCAGCTCTCCACCTGTCCAGGTCCCACTGAACAGCAGCACAGCCTTCTGGTGTGTCAGCCACTCCTCCCAGTTTTGTATCCTCACAACCTTGCTGACAGTGCCCTCTGTTCCATCATCCAGGTCACTGATGAATATATTGAATAGTACTGGTCCCAGTACCAACACCTGAGGGACTCCACTAGATATAGATTGCCATGTCTGCATGTCCGAGAGTTGAAATCCCTCACTGAACTGTCTTGCATCATAGAAGATATCTACATGCCCCTGGAGTGTCATTTATTCCTTATTCTGTTATGTAAATTGATGCAGTTGTTTGGTTTGGGAACAGCATGCTGTTGGTTTTCACAGTTGTTTGCAGGGTGAAAGAGTGTTATATTTAGAAATACATTATCGCAGCAAGAGTATTCTCTAGAGCTATGTCCACAGCTAAAATACTGAAAAAGCCAGCCCTTTATGACTGTGTGGAGGGCAGGGTCAATTTTGTTCTGGAAAAGGCCCTAGCTGGGGCTATTTATACTGGCATTTAGCTTTTGCTGAACACCTCCTTCAAAAAATTGTTCTTTCTCTGCATATTAAGGAAGTATTTTGTTTCTCTGGACTCCTTACTATCTTGCCCGAGAGTTGCATTATTGCTATTCAGCACCCAGCTCTCCTATTAAGTATTCCCAGTCCACTAGACCCGTGGTTAAGTAACATTGTATCATAAATTTTCCAGGGGAAAGACTACAGCACAAACTGACTCCTGGAGAGAAAGAAAGGCCCCCTAGCTAACGGCTAGGTCTGCACAACATGTTCTGCATCTTCTTCCATATTCATGGCATTTCACCAGCTGCTTCAAACCTGTTTGCGTAAGGGATGGTCTTGAGGTCAGAGAAGAATCTGTAAAGGAAGTGTCATGACACCTTCTGGCAGAGACAGAGCTGGGGGAAGAAGAGACAATATAAGAGTAATACAAATCAGTAGATTTTAAAGTAGTGAACAGCAGTGCTGAAAAAACTTAAAACTGTTATCAGATATCCATGCAACATGCTGAGGAAACTGTATGCTAAAAAGTCTTATAAAATGCACATTTAACATCTCAGTCTATCTTGTGTGTCTCTGGCATAATAACCAGATTTTACTTTAGTGTGGCTCCTTGCATAGACAAAAAATGAGAAATCTTTACTTGTGCCTATATCTGCCTTCAGCAACAACTTTCCATGCACTCCTGATACATGGTGTTGAGCAGATGGTGTCCAGCCCTAGAAACAGAAAGCATACAAACTTATCAAAGTGCTGTATCTTGATATATTCTATGGTAAGCCTAATGAGTCAAGGCCACATTAACTCCGTTTTCATGCTGTTAGCTCCTTTCAAGCCCTGCTGTGTTCTGCTCCACTGTAGGGTACATGGATGTCCTCTGTGGACATTCTCCATCTCTCTCATATGTTGTAAACTGTTGGGGTAGTGGAGGGGTAGGGGGGGTTTCTCATTTTGTGTTCTTGTGGAACTGAATTTAGAACCGTTAAAAATTTTGATATATTGTGTCTCACAGGATTATAGTAAATAACTGCTTAACGGTATAACAGGGAATGTGTTTATGTTGCAGAGGCAGTTTTTTCTAGTTGTAGAAAGTGTTTGGAATGCAAAATATGAAAATGAAAGGGTGTGTTTGTACTAAAAACCTAATTCAAATGTTATAGCTATCCAGTCTACCAAGTAATAGATAAAAATATGCAATGACTGTGAGCGATAAAAAATAAAGGCCTTCCCCCTCCCCCTCATTCAAGCGTAATAATACTTAAAATATTTTCAAAAAATGTTGAGGCTCATTCGTTAAGGGAAGGAAATAACAAGCAGAATAGCAGTTATTTCCTTTCTCCAAATGCTTTGTCACGCAAAGAACAGAGCTCCAAAATTCCTGGAAGGGTTTCCCCTGTGATGAAGAGTTTGTGCATGTCTGATGGTACTCCTAAGGCAGCAGCTCTCCGGGCAAGCTGGTCCTTCTCGCAGCAATGCGCAGGAGTGTCTGCATCTGCTACAGTGGCAGCTGAGGCAGTGAATGGACTTGTGTAAAATTCCTGTCACATTCAAGCTTTGCTCTGTTTCTTCTGGCTCCTTAGTTGCTGGCCTTTGACCGAGCAAAATAGGTGATGTGCACACCTAATGTATCCCTAAAGGACCCACTACCAGATAAGCACAGGCTGATGGACAGAGAGTAGTCGCTGTTTTATGAAGGGGAAGCAGGGTGTTGAGGTCCGGGGCAGAGCTGGAATGTGAAGGCACCACGCCCTGACCCTAGGCACCACCTCTGTCTCTCCAGCACCACCGTAAGCCTCCAACTCAAACCAAAGCTGTGGGTGTACTGCACGCTGCCAGCATGACTGCCGTCAGCACACAAACCACAAAACTCCACCACCTTTTTTCAAGTGTTCTGTAATCTGTCCAGGTTAGCTATTTTGTCTCTTGAGCATGAAAACATAGAAACATAGTTTGAGAGCATTCACTCCCTCTGTCAAATGCCACTGGTCAAGGGTGAGGGTGGGGTTGAGACAGAAGACAGGAAAAACTGACTTCTTTGAAGAATCATAGAATCATATAATGTTTTGTGTTGGAAGAGACCTTTAGAGGTCATCTAGTCCAACCTCCTTGCAGTTAGCAAGGACATCTTTAATTAGATCAGGTTGCTCAGAGTCCCATCCAACCTGGCCTTGAATGTTTCCAGACATGGGACTTCTATGACCTCTCTGGACAACCTGTGTCAGTGTTTCACCACCCTCATTGTAAAAAATTTCCTCCTTATATCTAGTGTAAATCTACCTTCTTTCCATTTAAAAACATTTCCCCTTGTCCTGTTGCAACAGGTACTGCTATAAGACTGTCTTCCTTATAGGCCCCCCCTCTAAGTATTGAAAGGCTGCAATAAGGTCTCTCCAGAGCCTTTTCTCCAGACTGAACAACCCCAACTCTTGCAGCCTCTCTTCACAGAAGAGGCGCTCAAGCCCTCTGATTACTTTTGTGGCCCGCTTCTGGACCTGCTCCAACAGGTCTTTCAGGTGCTGAGTGGTTGTGGGCTGTGAGTAAAGATGGCAACTCCAGAGCAGTTAAGGTGTATGATGTTCACCAGCACTTCAGTGGTGAGGGCCAGACGTGTGGCAGACAGGAAAGCATAGGAAAAGTGGCAGGGAAAAAAGAACGACACTTTTAGATTTATGAAGAGTCCTTCACATTCTTGAGGTAACATATGGTCATGCAGCTCAACTATACTACCTGTAGAAACAGGTATTTTTGTACAGTCATCTACTTACCACAAATAAAGGAGTCCCTTAATTTCAGCTTATAAGTGCATCAAACACACAGTTTTCTTGTGCTCATAAGCAACAAAATAATCTACCAAGAGTAGAAAAGCAACTAAATTCACATGGTACTGTTCCTGATGTGAGCAGTAGAACTGAAGTAACTGAGAAGTTGTCCATATCAAACACAGGTAAATTCTGTTTATAACAGAATGGATGGTGGCAGAGCAGTGGATGTGGTCTGCCTTGACTTCAGTAAAGCATTTGACACTGTCTCCTACCGCATCCTCACAGCTAAACTGAGGAAGTATGGGCTGGATGATAGGGTAGTGAGGTGGACTGTGGACTGGCTGGAGGAAAGAAGCCAGAGAGTCGTAGTTCATGGGGCGGAGTCTAGTTGGAGGTAGGTGTCTAGTGGAGTGCCTCAAGGGTCAGTACTGGGGCCAATATTATTCAATATATTCATCAACAATTTAGATGAAGGAATTGAGTGTACTATCAGCAAGTTTGCTGATGACAGTAAACTGGGAGGAGTGGCTGACACTCCAGAAGGCTGTGCTGCCATCCAGCGAGATCTGGACAGGCTGGAGAGTTGGCCAGGGAATAACTTGATGAAACACAACAAGGGAAATTGCAGGGTCCTACATCTGGGCAGGAACAACCCCAGGTTCCAGTATAGGTTGGGGAATGACTTATTAGAGAGCAGTGTAGGGGAAAGGGACCCGGGGTCCTGGTGGACAGCGGGATGACCATGAGCCAGCAGTGTGCCCTCTTGGCCAGGAAGGTCAATGGTATCCTGGGGTGTATTAGAAGGGGGGTGGTTAGTAGGTCGAGAGAGGTTCTCCTTCCCCTCTACTCTGCCCTGGTGAGGCCGCATCTGGAATATTGTGTCCAGTTCTGGGCCCCTCAGTTCAAGAAGGACAGGGAACTGCTGGAGAGAGTCCAGCACAGGGCAACTAGGATGATTAAGGGAGTGGAGCATCTCCCTTATGAGGAAAGGCTGAGGGAGCTGGGTCTTTTTAGCTTGAAGAAGAGGAGACTGAGGGGTGACCTTATTAGTGTTTATAAATATATAAAGGGTGAGTGTCACGAGGATGGAGCCAGGCTCTTCTTGGTGGCAAACAATGATAGGACAAGGGGTAATGGAATCAAGCTGGAACACAAGAGGTTCCACTTAAATTTGAGAAGAAACTTCTTTGCTGTGAGGGTGACAGAACACTGGTACAGGCTGCCCAGGGAGATTGTGGAGTCTCCTTCTCTGGAGACATTCAAAACCCACCTGGACGCCTTCCTGTGTAACATCATCTAGGTGATCCTGCTCCGGCAGGGGGGTTGGACTAGATGATATTTTGAGGTCCCTTCCAATCCCTAGCATACTGTGATACTGTGATACTAATGACTCCACACCGGTAACCTATTATATTCCAAAAAAAATTTAAAAAGAAAGAGAAAATGTCTAAGCAACCACACTGGATGGATGCCAATATACAGAATTATAGACATGCAAAACCAGTTTATTCAGTGTTTCTTTCCTTTCTACGTGGAAGCCCCGTAGCACTGCTGGGAACTCTGTTCAGTAGCATACTTTGCACTTCTCTGAATGGGATTTTCTGTGTCTATGTTATTGATGGTAAGTAGTTGGTAAATGTGTAAATCATTGCACATCAAGATAATGCGGAACAGTACCCACTGTGGTATTATAAATCTCTAAAATTGATTCTTAAACTAGCTGAGATGTAGTCTAGGGTTGCTTGTTCAGGCTTAATTTGACTTATCAGCTATGATACCATCTGTATTTGAAGAGAAACAGCTGCATTTTCAGCTACTAAAGCTGACTTGAGCACTTTATAAAAGAGACCAGTTGAATCAACACAGATACAATCTCTTTCATATTCATTAACTGTCCCAGCTGAAAAAATGTTCCAAAGCAAATACATGAAGCAAACCCAAGCAATAATACAAGTGTAGCATTTCAGTGAATGGGAAATTTCTGTTTCTGAAATCAGTAAGACCCTTTCCAACCCTAGAGACAGAAAACTTTTTATCCAGACATGCAACTGACAAATGGTCTCCTAGAGTTCTACTAAAGGAAAACAGTATTCCTTGTGTCCACGCATTGCTCTCTGCCACTCAGACCTCCTGGGGCACAGGCTGGGAGCGAGCCCATCAAAGCTCCCTGTGCTCAGTGTGCTCAGAGGAGACTGGGACATGCAGAGGGCCAGCAGTGCCACGCCATGTCCCACCATGTCCACCATGGCCCATCATGCTGCTGGAGACAAACCATATCACATCCAGTTGTCCATCCACATGAGCAGGAGCATGTAGTGGGTAGTGCTCAGATGCTCTGCCCCATAACAGCCTCCCGCAACCCACAACTGGCTCAGAACTCCCAGTCCAGGGACCCAGCTTTCACTATTAGGCACTCTTGAATGCAGCTTGGTTTATTTCAGATTGGGCTTTTTTTTTTTTTTTTTTTTTTTTTTTTTGAAAACCTATTGGTTTAAGATTTCCAGAAAAACTACTCTTTCAACCAGTTGCATATGACTGAAAGTTACATACCAGTACCCCTCAGAAAGGGCAATAAAAATCCAGATCTAGAAGAAGCAATTTTGCCTGCAGCTGTTTTGGTCTTGTGGCCACTGAAAGCTGAAAGTCCCTGAGGTGGAGTCTCATACATGACTAAGGGCCATTCTGTGCATCTCGAGGGTTGACTTGCAGGATCTCATGCAGAACTGCAGTGAAGGGAGAAAAGAAGGGACTAGCCTTGCAGTTAAACTGCCTGTGACGTTCAAGAACTGTGACCACTCTGAGGACTTTCCTCTGAGCAAGAAATCTCTCACAAGTTTCATTTAAGAAATACTAAATCAATTACTGTTGTCTCCAGTCTAGGGCGCATTGGCCAAAACTATGTATCAAAAAGAGAAGCAAGTTTAAAATGACGCCTAAACACAGTTTTGGAAGTCACAGCCAGTCCCACGCTATTATTTACCAAGTGAAATGTAGGAAGTGCTTAGGAAAGAAATCCTCTTTATTACTGTAATCCAATTTCATTATTATTACTTTTGCCTGTACTGAAGAGAAATGAGGTAGATAAATAACTCCCTCTGAAGAGCTGAGATCCCTGGACAAAACCCTGCAAGTACCTACCCAGCAGTTTTTCAGTGTTGCGCACGGACCTGATTTATAGCACAAGTAACCTGAATCCATCTTTCCATAAAACATGCTGGAATAACGCAGACCCTCCATGGGCCTCTGCCAAACCCGGACAGTGCTTCAGTACAGCCATCTGCATCTGTCCACCTCACCACAGGACGGAGCCCTAACAGCAGGCTTGAGCGGCGTTCCAGTCTTCCAAAAGACACCTTTTGTCAAACACGGAGCACAACAGACACACTGACAAAGCTCCTTACTCCAAATGGCTTCATAGAGTGAACACATCCAGGCCTCCAGAGAATGAAAACTTTCAGTAATATTTTTATGTCTTTCATCATGCAGAACAGGAATCCTAAACAATGAAGTGTCAGGCAAGAAAAACAAAGCGATTTGTTTGCTTGAGCAGGAACAGGCAGAACAGAGCCTCCCATGCCATGAACGTCACAAAGCTAGCTAAGTGCAACAGCACAGCCTGAAGCCTTGTTCCTCTGCATATCTTTCCTCTCACAGTTTATCTGGCCCACTTGAAAACCTTCCCAAGTTTCAAATGTGTGGGTGCGGTTTTTTTAGGGAGGTTTTTTTTTCCTTTTTAAGATACAATTGGCAGAATTCTTTCTGAGAGGATAACATAAACAATATAGCGGAATGGTGCCACAAATGGCTGTGTTTGTTGCCAGGTTGAAGACCTTATATGGTGTGGTTTCCATTCCCAGTCACAGAGCTTGACAAGAATTATATGAGGAATACTAGCAAAGCCAGGCAGCGTCATTACTGTGCATTTTAATTCAGTATTCTCATTTTAATGAGACACAGGGGAGAATCCTTATTTTGCAGACTTGACATATTATTTGTCTTACAATATGAGATACATACCCAGCCTTTAAACTGAGTTATCAAGTAGAGACTGACTGGAGAACAGTGTGTAAATAGACTGCACAGCTGGAAATAAAGAATTCGTAATAAAGAAAAATAAACAGTGTTTCTGTATATATTGTATCTGTTTCATATAATACATAGCAGAGCATTATAAGGCAAATGAGAATAATCAGTTATAGCTTTGTTTATGCAAGCAATATAAAACAGAAATCCACTTCCACACAGACCCTCCAACTATCACTAAGCTATTACTAAGAACTATTACTAAGTCCAGTAGAAACCAATTTTTAGCAACAGAAAAAAATCTGAAAATATACAGATGGTTACAAGAAATGGATTTTATTTGAAAACGGATGCTGCTCAGCTTTTGACTAAAGCATTTTTGAATCTGTGTTACTACAGAGGAAGCATAATGAAGCATGTTGAAGATAAATGACAATGCACTATTGCACAAGTAATTCCCTTTCCTGCTACTTTTTTAGAAGAATAGAAGTGAGATCTCACTCTACTCCTGACAGATCTGAGATGACACAAGTCATCATCTCTGCAGTAAACTCATCATGGGTAGTTGAAAACTCCAGCTACCTAGAAAGCCAATGTCAGTTGTATGATGGCCCCTTAAGTGATGAGCCACTACCATCTGCTCTGGGTGAAAGTCGGGGACAGGAAGAAAATATGAGTGGCTGCAAATGAAAGACTGCAAGGAAGTTATTTTGTGCATGCTGTAGCTGTGGCACTTTGAGTCACTGTGCCAAGTGTATTCTCAGGTAAACTCCGGTGCTTGGACACTAATGTCCTTATCAGGAGCCAGTACATCAGACAGAATGGCAGCGATAAGTAGTGTGTTATTGATGTGGAGATGCACACAGGGAGAAGGTGAGCTGCCACGCAAAGGATCTCACTTCATCACTCCTGGATCACCTGTCAGGAAGTTATCATCAATGAACTTCACAGACTTCCTGGATTGGTTTGCGCTGTGGGGTTGGCCCTCCAGCAGTTACGTGCCTAAAGTCCTCTGTAAAGAGGAGAAGATTTCATGGGGTGTCCCTCTAAAAAGCCTATACTCACCCACGGCAGTGTTCCTGTCATGTGAACTATCCCACAACATCTCCATGATGCCAGTGAAACCATAAACCAGCAGATGCAGACAGCCCTCCTACTCCACCTGTATGTCCCCTAGGCTGTGAGGAAACAGACACTCCTGACAGACAGTCAGTCGTGCTGGTTCCCCAGAAAGGGTATAGTACCTTTCTTCACAGCACTATGGTGTTTAGACTGAAAGCTCTAACATGCTAGGGTTTTTCGGATACAATACAGGCTGTACAGAGTCATTCCAATCAGACTGTTAACATTTTCCTTTCAGTAGCAGAATATTTCCACGTATCTCTCTAGCAAACGTGTATATATGCTCACACCTACAAAACAAAACAAAAAAATCACTCACTATCCACAAATACCAATTTGTAATGGTGAGCTAAGTTATCTGCTTCTAGTAAGATTCAGTACGTCTGCCTGAACAATAAATTACTCTTGCTTTAGTGGGTGTTGTGAATAAATGCAATGCTGTTTATTCCCCACCTGTAACAATTCTGGGTATTTGTTATGGTTTCATGTTATGAGAATGGCTGCGCTGAAATATCCAACTGATGTATCTTACAACCCCCCAGTGAAACTAATGGTGCATAAAAGAAATAAATCTACTTTTGTGTTTGCACCAGGAATCATTTGATTTGGTTTGTTGTTTTTTTTCCTTTCATGGAGATGGCTGAACACCTGTCTGCTGATGGGAAGTAGTGAATGAACTCCTTGTTTTGATTGCATGCACACAGAGCTTTTGCTGTATCTATTAAACTGTCTTTATCTCAACTCACGAATTTTCTCACTTTTACCCCCTGATTCTCTCCCCCATCTCACTGTGGGGGAGTGAGTGAGCATCTGCATGGGGCTCAGCTGCCAGCCAGGCTTAAACCACAACAAAACCATTCTCTGTAGTGGATATTCTCTCCCCTGACTCAGCAAGGGCTGGTATATCTGGACAGGGTTAAAGTAATATGATTTAATTGTCTGACCCCACCTTCAAATCAGGTACATAGTCATCTGGGGCCTGGTGATGCAACCACACTGCACCTGCACCTGTTTTCTTTGGCAGCTTTCCAGTTCACATACACAAATACAATAACATAGTTGCTATAGTCTGTCTGTAAAAGAAACACAAAACCATCACAGAAGACTACTTCAACTGGACCTCCAGAACACGAAGGACAGACTTGTGACTCAGCAACCAACCACACTAAATTTGAAAAGCAGAAAACAGAAAAAAATCCAAACCTCTGTAATTTGTAGTAATGCTCAGGAAGGGCATTCATTACAAAAACTCGAACTCAGCAGGTTTAACTTGCTGTGGATTAAAATTACAATGTCCACTGCTGTTCTGTCTAGTCTAACACATCTTACACACAAATTCCCTCCCTCACTAAGGCTATGTAAGTCTTACTGATTATTAGAAACTTCAGCAAATGTGTCAACTGCATAGAGAATCTGACATATAAGAAATCTGGAGAACAGGAAATTAGCTAAAGGGATATAAACCCATTCTCCATGCATTTTCTGGATTCCACTTTCAGAACACAGGAAACTTTCTACTCCTAAAGAATATTATCAAACATTTTCATGTTGAAAATAAAATTTTTATTAGGCTGAAGACATGTATGCATATTTCAGGAAATGCTTCAGTAACAGTTTAATTGTTATTGTCAGTAAATAGTTTGATGAAGACATTATAAAGTTGAAACGAAAGGAGAAATACCAAAACACTATTCATTTGTAGTAGTTCGCAAGAAAAAAAGGAAATCCCCACAATCTCTGCTGCTAGCTGAGTGCAAGTGTTAAAAGTAGGTTCATTAGCTGCATAAAAACTCACCTTTTGACATTTTATGTCATGAAAATAAAAAGGATATTCAGATTACTGTGGTTAAAAAACCCACAAAGTATGGTACCTTGTTCACTCATTATTAGTCTCCTATTAGTCTCTTTATCTAACTTTTTATCTCTTTATCTAACTTTATCTAACTTTTCTTTATTTAACTTTTCTTTATCTAACTTTTCTGTTGTTTTTCAGGGCCATCACCAAGTGAGACTAGCTACACTTAGTTAATAAGAGGACTGTTTGGTCCTGAAATGACACAGTAGGAAAGATGTAGACTGAAAAAAACTGTATGTGTAAAAGGAAATACAAAAGATAAAAAATCTGGAAAATAAGAGATAATTAGTAGATTATTGGTAGATTAAAAGACCGTCCCCACGTTCCTGACACCAGCTATAATATGATATCTGTCTGTAACACATTGAAAAGGAGTACATCTGGCACAGTTCAAGCCATAAAATATGTCCAGCTCTTCAGAGTTCCTATATAAGATATTTCAGAATACGGTGTAACCACTTTGTAAAAACCTGACTAAAGAAATGAAATTTTTACTGTTTCTAATTCTCTCATATAACAGTGTTTGGCTTTTGTGTATACAAAGAACAAAAAGAGTTCAATAAATAAATTATTCAATCAAAGGCATGGAGCACAGGATTAACATTCCCCAAATCCCATATTCTCTGGTTTAGGTTCATTTCTTTCAATGGCAAATTTAACAAAAGATTTCTCCCTCACCTTTTCGTTGTCTTCCCCTCCTAATCTGATCCTTCAGTTACCACTTGAGCTATGTCATCAGAAATATTTGAGGAAGCTCAGTGTGAACTGGTCTTGCTGCCTCCACATAAAGGCCCCAGCCAGGTTGCTGAAGTGAAATTTTGGTGCCTACAGTCCAAGCACAGGCACCTAAAATGCATCTTTTCTCAAAAAAGTATTCTATCTTGCAGAGAAAAATTGTTCTTTGGGGAAGTCAATTCTTCCATTTGAGGCTGAAGAGCAATTGGAAGAAAAGCCGTATGTAAGTGTTATTAACACTGCTCACTAAAGCCAAGACTATATAATCATCCTCATTCTATTTACACAGAGAAAGACATGAGAGAATTTAACCCAAATGCCTTCTGAAAACAGGTTCTGGAATAACTCATAGCACCCCACAGAAAATTTGCTTTGAATTTGAGGTCCTGACCGTGACCATTGACATTAAATTGCTCCAGAGAAATCCCCAACACATGCTCTCTCCTGGATTTACATGCAGTAGATACAGAGTGCAAGAGTTAAATCATGTGATGACACTACTTTCTTTACAGAAAGTTAATTCACAGGATAAAACTGACTTAGCTGACAACTTAGAAATCTTTATCTCTGTATAATCTTCCATCTCACAGAAAGGCAAGTAGCTTTGTTCCTGATTATTTTTGGTAGAAGAAAGAATCCTACTTCCCTTCTCACCAGCATAGTATCTGGAATAGGACTACATAGTAAAACTTCAGCATGGAGTTGTAATAAAATTAAGCTACCCCTGTACACTTCCAATATTTTTTATAAGTTTTTTTTAGCTCCTATCAAGTCAGGTGTTTTCATGGACAGGGCCTCTGTACACTTCTTTGATCTCTCAGCTGCTTGCTGTGATTGCTGAGTACCAAAGCCCTGTCTGTCTTCCTCTCTAGTCCCCATTGCAGAGAGACATCTGCAGACTCATGGTTCCTATTGCCAAAAGGACATAAGAATGTTTATCTTCTCTTTTGCCTGCTGACTGCATGTTTCAGTCAAAACTTTTTATATCCAGGAGACATTTTCCACTTCACTGAATACTGGAAAATATGTCATACTTTAAAATAATCTGCATATGTGTTTGTATAATTGAAAAATAACCAGGAAAAAAAAAAATCAGCAAAATTTCTGGGTCATCTTGGTAACCAGTGAACAGAGAGGTGAGACGGAAGATATTTACTGTGGAAAAATTTCTCTGTTCAGTCTAGCTAATTATTGTTTGTACAATATGAAGTCTCCCCTTTCTTCATTTGTCCATTCCTATGTCCTTGGGATCCAGTGATCTGGTGAAGCTGGGCAAGGCTCCACATTACTCTGAATATGGTGATTATCTAGGTCATTGGGAGAGATCACAGTTAACCATGTTCTCTTTCCAGTGAGCTCATTGCAAGGATTCCAGCATCACTTGTGACTGTTCAACCGCCAGCATCCAGAAAGAGTTTAAACAGACAAACAACAAGCTATAAACTCTAAGCGGCTTTTTAGTACCTAGTCTCACATATCTGCCAGTGCAAAATTATCTGTGAGGCTTGGCCTGGGCAAGAATATGTTTCTCAGGGTTAGTTAAACAGCCCAGAGTCCCGTGAAAGTATGAAGATTCATGTCACTGAAGGAACATCTCTCCTAACTAGCAGAGTAACAAATCATCTCTTTCACTGTCTGTGAACAACAGCTGATTTGATGATACTTGAAGGTGGTATTAGAAAGTGTTTCAAGAACATACGAATCTCAGGACTAACACCGCTGAAAATGGCTATGCTTACCTCACCAAAGCAACTGTTCCTCTCTTTTGGGAATTACATGACAAGCAATCTGTCACTGAGTCTGGATTTCATCCTGTATTCTGGATTATTGCAGTGAAAACCAGAAATTTGTTAAGTAGAGGTGTCCAAATTCAGGCATCACTCGCAGTAATCTAGTCTGTGGAAATACTGGTAATCTGCCACTTCAGAAAACATACTGCTGACTTCAGACCTGCTACAGAGAGCACTAACACTTGCAGTAAGACTGTTCCATATGCCTAGTGTACTGACAGAAAGAAGGACTGTAAACTACTCCCTGTCCAAATGTGTGCAGTTACTCAATGTCCTCCTAGATTATGATCAAAATAAATAATCAGACTCTAGTAAGCATACGACTTCTTTGTGAAGAAAAGAAAAGGGAGCTTTCCTGGTGATAATAGTGGTGTAACTGTGCTTACACATAGCAGACATCTTCTCAGCGCAAGCTATTTGCCAAACCAAATTGGCACACTGACACTGTTGGCACTGCAGTCTTCCTGCTCCTTTAGACATTTTACCCTTTCCCTTTGAATATTGCAGAATATGAATCAAATCTCTGAGTGCTCAGAAAAAAATCTAAACTGCACAGACAAAGAAGTAGAAAAAGCCTCAGAGGCTTTCATCAAAGGCAGCAAACAGAGGTGCTTGTCACTGTGTTTTTAAAGAGAAAATGCAATCACCACTGGAACCTACAGGAATTTTTATGTTTTCATTTACATTCAGAATTTTGAGCAGTCTAGCACTGAGGTCATATTGTGATGGACATTTTCATACGGATTTGCTGGACAAATATTCAGAAACATAATCTTTAGAAAGAGGAAAATTTCTGTTCGAACCCTTTTTTCAAGTTGTCAGCAATTACACTGTAGGGATAATTTTAAAAGATAAGTATCTCTGTCTGGCATATTAGGCTCATTTCCTTTGCCTTTATCTGAAATGTCTGACCTTTAGTTAAATGAGAGGGAGTACTCTGAGAGAGTAGTAAAGAAAATGGATGGATTACAAATATTACGCTTGTTGATCAGTCTTTAAAGATTCAAGAATACCAGAGGTATGATGAGAGAGGGAAACATGTATTTTGTCCTTAAAGATCTTAAACTGGAAGATTTTGCAATGCGTAGTCCACTTACTCTGAATTTTAAGGTAATCCCTTTTTAAAAATACATTGTTATTTGGGACTCTGCCCACGCTTTTCAAGGTAATCTTTGTACTCTCAGACCCTGGTTATTCCACGAAGGCCAAAACTCCCATACCAACAATGAAGATGTCATCTATTGTAACGAAGCAAATCAACAGCTTCAGGCTTCTGAATATCGGCAACAAGGCTAGTCAGTCATAGCCATCTGGGGGGAAAATATCCTTGGGCAAAAATGTTTGAAAAAATAGGGCTTTCAATGAGAAAAAAAATAAAAATACAGAAGTCAGTGCCCTTCCATAAGAACTTCAGAACTTTTCATTAGTGTTGGTTTATGAGGAAGCCTTAAAAAGCAATGTTAGATCTATCTCTACCATGAAATTCATTTGACATTATGAATCTTATGGATTCTTTGAGCTATCCATTTTGAAAGATCTCATCAAAAGGAAAGCTTTTAAAGGCTTTACATTTAGCATAGCATGGTACTTCCTTTGGATAGCTAACAATGAGCTTGACCAGAGTCCTAAAGGGTTTGAATACTACATAGCCTCCTTAGCACCCAAAGATAAAACCTCTTTTATCTTCTCAAGTAAAGCTGCTGCAGAATTCAGCTTTTGATACAAGTGACGTATCTCTAAAAACCACTCTTCATTTCTTGATGTAAGTTCTATGTTCAGTTTTCCTCTAAATTTGTGCCCCAAGAAGAATTGATTGACAAAGAAAAGTAGAAAGAGTCGAGGTTTTTAAACCACTATCAAAATGTGCGTTTCTACTCTGTGGAGTATCTGTGAGTCTGGACAGGGTTAAGGTCAGAAGAGCTATGGTTTAGAATTAGTGAAGGTTGCAAAAGTAGAACTATGAAACTATTTGGGAGGAATTACAGCTTAATCACAAGTGCTGCTGTGCACTAGTGATACACGTTAATTGATTTCACAGCCACGCAACTTCCCATGAGATCTTCTGATGGCTCACAGCTGCACTAAACCACAGATCTCATGCAGGGAATGAAATTAACTTTTGTGTCACTAGTCATCACTGGGGGCACCTCACCTTATGTTGCCTTACCCCCGATTTTTCTGAATGCAATTACTCCTCTTTATCCTAAGGGACATCAGAATCAGATCTCACCTTTCTCAGAGTCAGTCTCACCCATACACATGAACATGCAGGAGAAGGATGATTAGGAGGAACTCCTAGAGCAACTTCTCTTGAACCACAGACTACCTGCCACAGTGCACGATAGTAGGCATTTATTCTAGAAAGACTTAGGGGAAATCCATTCCTTGCTCTTTTGGTGCATGACACCGCCCAACAACTTTTCATCATTCTAATAACACATTCAGAGGTCACACACAGAGAAGCCAGAAAGAGCTTTGTTTACCACATGGTACTCAGAAATATTTTACCTCATCCTTGTTTTTAAAACCTGGTGACAGCATTTAAATATATATCCAGATTGAACTTGTGTGCCTTACAATTTCTACAATTGTTATGATTAGGTCATGCAGCTAGAGAGAGAAGGGTTGAAATATACTTTTACTGCTCTAGAAGAATGGTCATACAGTGATGTATGGTCTTCAAGCAGTGTATGGACTTGACGCTGCTGGTTCAAAGGGCCAGTGTGGACTGCAGTGTCCAAATGCTGTATGCTGCCAACCTCTGTCTCTCCAATCTGCTGAGCATCTCCACTGAAAGAAAAAACACAATTAACTGGTAGCACACAACAAGCAATAAGCTTCTGGAAATACGAAGAAAAATTGAATTCATGTTTCCTGATAAACAGAAGAATAAATAAAACCAAATAAACATGACAATAAATACTATCCAGGCAGGAACTTAGAGACATTTTCAGAAAGAAAAAGCTGTTAACTCTCTTGTGATTTAGGAAATTTGTAGGAGATTACACTCCATTACATTATCTACTAGACTCTCAGTTTGTTTTGCTGTGAATCAAAAATACATTTCAAGCAAGACTATAGCACAACCTAGTGCACAAGTAAGACCTAAAGCTGTGGACTTGGTTTGTAAATTCATATGACATAAGATCGTTTTTATAGAATTTCTGTCAAGAAATTGTCTCTATCAAGACAGCACTGAAGCATGATACACCTTGTGGAAAGAGCAGTACTTCCATCTTCTGACCACATCAGCATCTTTAAAATTATTTTCGTACTTCAATTGATAGTTCCCTTTCTTCCTAAATCATTCTTGAAATTCAAAAACCTGGTGTTTGAAACTAGACTATGCTATCCCACTATTTGTTAATATGCAATTACATATACACACCAGTTCTGGGCCCCTCAGTTCAAGAAGGACAGGGAGCTGCTCGAGAGAGTCCAGTGTAGAGCCACAAAGATGGTGAAGGGAGTGGAGCATCTCCCTTATGAGGAAAGGCTGAAGGAGCTGGGTCTCTTTAGCTTGGAGAAGAGGAGGTTGAGGGGTGACCTCATTAATGTTTATAAATATGTCAAGGGGGAATGTCAGGAAGATGGAGCCAGGCTCTTTTCAGCGGCGTCCACTGACAAGACAAGGGGCAATGGATGTAAGCTGGAACACAGGAGGTTCCATAAAAATATGAGGAAAAACTTTTTTACTGTGAGGGTGACAGAGCACTGGCACAGGCTGCCCAGGGAGGTTGTGGAATCTCCTTCTTTGGAGACATTCAAAACCCGCCTGGATGCGTTCCTGTGTGCTCTACTGTAGGTGATCCTGCTCCGGCAGGAGGGTTGGACTAGATGATCTTTAAGGTCCCTTCCAACCTCTAACGATTCTGTGATTCTGTGATTCTGTGATTACTAGATCTTCTTTGCAGGATACTTTCTCCTTGGTAGGGGTGGCACTGAGGTATATATCCCATACAGTTGATTAACACTGTATTTTCTATATCAGGCTGGGATAATGTATAGCCAAACTTCCCAGAGATTCCAGTAAAAAATTCACTAAGGAAGAAATACTGTTGTTCACATCTGAACCTTCTGTTCATTTGTAAAAGATAAAACAAACTCTATGTCCTTTAGCATCTAAGGAAAAGAAAGGAAGTTCTGGGTTTTATGTTTCCCCTTGCTCCTCTAGCATAACTTGCTCACAGCTGTCTCAGTCTATGATGAGGCACACGTCTGCAGATGACCTTTGAGTCTCATCTGTTCCTCTTAGAAAACACAGCTTCTATGGCATATGTTTCCAACACTGAACCTAAAATCGTAGCTGAAAACCTACAGACACAAGAAAGCATGATCTTTGTGACAATACGATAAGTAGAAAGGGATAGCAGGAGCAGCATGACATTTCAGCTGAGGCACTGTAGCCAAACATGAAGAACTGCATGAAAGCACTTCCTATCACTCTTGATAAACATATTAGCATGACTCTTTGCATGTTTTAAACACAAATCTCTACAATAAGCATACATTTTTAGTGGAAGCTAGTAATTTTCACCTAAAAGAGACCTAAGGTGAGCACTTGGCCCTAAATTTAATTGAAAGATTAGAATTTTCTCTTTGACAAAGCTCTGAGAAGTTTTTTGGCAAAGCTGTGAGAGCAAATGGTAAGAGTCGTTAGTCTGAACTTCACAATACCACTGCACACTTTTCCAAGGTGTACCATGTACATAAAATTAAAAGTGTGGAACTTGCATTTGTGTATAAAAAGCAGATCATACTCACTGACAGTGTGCTTGTGTATGAATTTCTGACACTGTACATATATACAGGCATCTTATTTAGACTTAATTTAGCCAGGCAGGATTTACATAGAACAGCAAGAACATATACATGGGCTGAACAACTTCAAAGCTAAGTAGTTCTTACATTGCAGAAAATAAAAGACCAGTGAAGTGTTTTAGTTGTGGCAAGGAAGTCATACTTAGCATTGTGCATATTAGCATGAGAAGCAACTGTGACCTTTGGCCTTGTTTCTAGTATACCTAGAAAATCTTGGAATTCTAAGATGAAACAGGAAAATTTCCTGAAGAAATTCCTATAATTTAGACACTTCTAGGGTCAATTCTGTTCTGCTGGATTCAACTGGGACATTATACCATAGCTATTTGTCATCTAGACTGACATCTTACAAAACTTCAGATCAGACACACTATTTATAAATAGCTTATAGATAATGCTGCTCTTGGAATTAAATTTTTCTTTGTATCAGGCACCTACTTTTTGTCTTGTACTTGTAATATTTAAAAATGGGCAAGATTAAGAGAAATTGATTCCAGAGTTAAATTTTTAGCCTTTGGGTCAAATTCTGCCTTCAGCTGCAGTAATGAATTCCACTCAACCCCTAACCTCAATGCATTAGATCCATTTGTGGAGAGCAGTGAAATAGTCTCGTAGACAATAGAAAGCCCTTCAACTATACCCAGTGAAATCTCTTGATGTCCAAATGCAGGGTTGTCAGCAAAAAAAAATGCAACCCAGAAGTTCCAAGATGATCCATTGTCATATTTCAGTTTAATTCTTTGTAAGTAGGGACAGCTATTAGGTATTTCATAGTTGTGGTTGTATCTACTTCTATGTCTGCTTTTTTTCAGTGGTATAACATAGGGTTCCACAATCCAGTGCAAATGATAGAGAAGAGCTACTTCCATGAGCAGAAATTAATGTGACCACTTTCAACCATTCTGCTTGCACCATTTCAAACAAATCTCATCTGTACAAAAAGAAGGCCGCTTTCTGCACTTAAATTGACACATTTCTGAGATTAAGGGACCACAAAGTTATCAGGTAGAATCATAGAATAGAATCATAGAACAGTTTTGGCTGGAAGAGACCTTCAAGATCATCGAGTCCACCCTTTGTCCTAGCCCTATCAACACCACTAAACCATGTCCTTCAAGGCAACATCGGCCCTTCTCTTAAACGCCTCCAAAAATAGTGACTCAACCACCTCCCTGAGAGGCCTGTTCCAATGCCCGACAAACCTCTCAGTAACGAAATTCTTCGTAATACCCAACCTGAACCTCCCCTGGCACAACTTAAGACCATTTCCCCTTGTCCTGTCACTCACCACTAGGGAGAATAGACCAACCCCTGCCTCTTCGCAATCTCTTTTCAAGTAGTTGTAGAGAGAGTTGTAGAGGTGTCTTCCCTTCGATTTGCACTATTGTTTCTCTCATTTGATTTTAGTGCTAATTCTTCTTTTGTCTGAAATGCATGAAATTCAGGCCTTTGAAAAGACAAGAGCAGGGAAACAGGGTGGCATTCACATCTAAGTACACTAACGTGTTAATATTTAAAAGCTCATTTGCAAAGAGTCTTCCAAAGGCTGGACGATGGCAACACAATTCCCAAAACAGATGGAGAGACAAAACCAGGAGCATTTTTTATTCCTAAACATCTACCACAGCACTCTGTGTGCCTTTTTTATCCAATTTTGTATTTTCAGGAGTCATTTTCCACTCCTCCACTTCACAGTAGTCTCAACTGTGAGCTGGTCAGCTGCTCCCACATGGAGCATTTTCTCAGAACTGTCCACATCTCCACAACTTTCTGTTCCTCAAACCCTGCCAATAAATCCAGTTTCATATACTACAAAAACAAAGAACCTAGCAGGTAGTTATCATGAATTGCACTTTCTAGGTGCATGTTAGCAAGAAACAACACGTAAGTAGCTTTTAAATTCCCAACACGGCTTCTCACTTTTCCTCTCTTGTTCCTTTGTCTACCAATAAACTCTGATTCAGCAAAGCACTGAAGCTTGCCATTGACTTTGAACTGCGGTTTTTATCCTGACCCAGGTGAACTCCTCCACACGTGTGTGACTGCACAGTAAAACATGTTTTGCTGAATTAAGGCCTTGCCTAGCAAGTTTTCTTGAGAGTCAGTGAACAGCAATCAAAGTGAGAGAAGCTGCCAACGTTGTAAGCTACTGTGTAGAAATTCAATTATGTCTTTCTACACCGAAGAGGTTCGCTGGAGAGGTATAAAGATTAATATGACACATTCGAACATGGATTCATATACGGTAGAGAGAAGACTCCGTGAAGCCTACCATGTTACCAGCACCAGAGGTACCATGGTCCCAACTCATTCCAAGTATCTGAATCTTCCTGTCTGGAAAAAAAAACCATTGCAAACAGGAGTAAATAGTTGGATTTGAAAATTTGCCTCTGAAGGAAGGCAAGGCTCACAGTGCTGAGGTGCACAAGAGAACAGTGACATCAAAGTATCTAGATGCACTATCGAGATCTTTAAGCCTTCTTTAGAGGGTAGATGAATCCAGTGGAGATGGCAACCTTACCTTGCTAATTGAGAGACTCCTTATCAATGTGGCTATGTGTAGGGTTCATAAAAGTATGGAAAGCTGAGATGGTCACAGCTAGCTGTGTAAAATTTACCATATGAAGCCAATAGTTCCTGAGTTACATGTGTCAATGCCCCCTCTGTAAGTAGTTTGCACTAAGTTAATGGATTTGTATGTGAGCAAAAGCTGAGGTTCATTTTTAAGGCCCTCGTTATGTATTTTTGAGGCAGTGTGCGCCACATGTTTCCCGTCCTAGGTACAAATACATAGATAGTACCAGATGTTGTCTATTGGACAGAAAGAACTAAGCTCCAAGTTGACAGCTGTAGCTGATGAGGTCATCAATACAGTTTAGAGATGGAAAGAGTTCACTGGAAAAAATCGTGTCACTTTTTCTTTTTCTCTTGTTTGAAGTCACTGAGCTTCAGGGTTCAGGGGAATTGTTGCTTTGACTTTATTCTTCTGTAGGCGGGTGGCTGCCTGCCAGTGGCAGCTGCATATGGGATCATTTGCATTGCATGCGGAGTCTCTTGTTTAAAGGGAAGCTCTTCCTTCCCTCAGATCATCTGCTTCTTTAGAGTCAGGGCCACTGTTTCACACAGATTGTATTCTTCCTTTAATCTTTTCTCCCTGCTTACTCTGCATTCTTTAACAAGTATGCCAAAGCCAGGTCTAGCAGACTCATTTGGGAGAGCTGAAGAAAGGCAGCCTATGGACAAAGAGGGAATTATTTGATATTCCTGTGGTTACATACTTATATGAGAAGATATGTAGGGCATATATCTTCTCGTACATCACCACGCTACAAGCAGGAGTCTAAAAAAATATCATTTGCTGCACACAGGGCACAACATGGAAATTAAACTAGTCTTGGAAACAGAGTTCTGCATCTGCACCTCATGTAGACAGTGGGGAACCCCTCACAGAATTGCACATCAAAAAACTGAGCAACTTTCATGCCCAGAAGCAGTGCAACTCTTTTCTTTTGCACCTGACAAATCAGAGACAACCAACTATTTTAATGGGTTTTGTTGGGGGAGTTAAGAGTGAGGGAGAGAGGAAAAAGTTCCCCTAAAATGACCTTATAAAAGCTGTGACTAACATATTAGCAGTTTGGCTTCATACTCTGCACACAAGGGAGTGCCTAAAAGTAAAATAAAATGAAGTGACTATGATATAGCTCAGGCGCTCAACTCCAAACTTGCTTGATGGTTGACTTTTTCAAACTTAAGGCACACACTGTAAACTCATTCCCTTTCATATTCAGGATATAAGTTGTCTTCCCATCCCCTTTTATTTCCTCTACCTCCTCTTACTTTCCTCCTGGAACTTTCACAATGCAAGAATTAGTTCTTTCCTGTTGTCTGACACAAGTTTAAGACTTGCTGTGTGTGGCCTTTCTGGTTAAAGAGAGCCAGCAAGGCTCATGCACAAGTAATGGCTGCTTCTGCATCCTGGTCTGTAAATTTATTTTGCCTTCAAAAGGCACAAGTGGACAGACTTAATAAAAGTGCAATGGCATTTTAATACACAGCATCTCATAAAGTAAAGCATACATGGTTTTAATAAGATCTTTCTTATTCTAATCTGCTGAGCTGATGAGCAAAAGGGGGAAAATTGACTTTTTAAAAGTCTTGTTACCCTTTCTCTCTTTTTCCAAACTCCTTTGCATCCTCCCAAAAGGAAATAAAAAGAAACAAGGAGAACAAGCATGAGAACACGCTAGACAGTTCGTGGATTCACTGTGTCTTTGCTAGATATACACACACCAGTGACTGACTAGAAAGGGAAAAGGGGGTGAGGGGGGGGAAGCAAAACCAGCAAAAGGAAGCATATCCAGGCGTCTAATCTTTGGGAAGCTAGCCAGATTTCATTTATAGCCAGCCAATTCAAATTTGCCAGATGAGACTCTCTCCCTCTCTGTGTCTGTAAGCTGGGCCAGACATGGTGAGTCAGGGTGTCATCGTGAACTGCTGTGGAAACCAGGAAGAACAAAGTCCTGTTAGCAGTGTTGCAACGCAAACACCGATCAAAGAGCAACTTTCTGATCACGATTTTTTTAAAAAGCTTTTCCTATGCATCAGAGAAAGAAAGAAGAGAGGGTCTGATTACTGGTTATTTTGCAGGTGGTTTCTTTTTTTTCTTAGCACGGGCTCTGTTAAACCCCTGGTGTATAGTAACTGTAGAGTCCACTTGGTTCATTCCCTTTGAAGTCAGTTTGCTTTTGTTCTTTACCTAAGTTGATGCCATTTTCCACAGGCTAATTTGTATGCAACCCTGGTCAGAACCTGCCACCCAGAATTCTGTATGGGAGTTTACCGACATGGAGAATGCATTTACTGTAGGGATAGAGACGGATTTTGTGAGCTTGTGTGATTGGAAAGTTGAGGGTAGAAGGAATACAGAAAGCAAGAAAACAAGAAAGCAAGAATGAAAGAAAGCCAACAACAAAAAAAACCCCAAGTGTCAGCTTTGCCAGGTTACTGCAGACACAAATGTGGGAGTGCTGAACGTCTGGGAAAGTCTGACAATAGCATACCACTAACATGGTGGCAGAGCAAAGGGAGGGGGGAAGCCACAAAGACAAAGAACTGAAAATCACACTTTCCTTCAAATTCTGTTCTTTTAAAAATATTATGTAGTTTGCACACTATGGTATTCACCAGCAGGAAACCAGTAAGCCCCACAGAACCCTGAAACACCCAAGGACTCAGGAAAGCAAAACAACAAGTAGGCTATGTCACAAAATGTGACATAGAAGTCTGTCTGCATTACAGAGTTAGCAACACGTGTTCCCTCTGCTATGTTGTTCTGGTTTTTTTTGTTATCTGTATTCCATAATTTGGGTTCAAAACCGATTTGGTGGAGACAGTAGAAAGGTTTTCATGAATGTTAGCTATCGCTTCTATGTCAAGACTACCAATGGGATTTTGCCAATAAAGTTATATAAAGCTAAAAAGAGGTAGGATGACCACTGCAAGTTTTCTTTTGAAATCACCTAGAAGACTCTAATTTAGCCTTAAGCAGAAGAGTAGACTTTTATGAAGAAATACTAACAACAGCCAGTTATAATCAGTGAAAAATATTTTAGAAGGGATATTAAAACTCATACTTTGGGGCTCAAGCCAATATTTATTATGGGCCAAAATGAGACATAATACAGTGGCAGTGAAAGAACAGGGCAGCTTAGTCCACATCTGCTTGCTGTTATTTTCCACCACTGTCTATGAACGATCTCATCAATGTGAGAGAGAGGAGTCTGGAATAGATGGACCTGAAGTCTGATCTGTTCAGACAATGCCTCTGTTTTATTAGGTTTATTTTGTTTAGCAGCAGAACTGTTTCTGGCATTGTACCATTCCCAAATACAGAAAGCCCTGACTAAGCTGAATCATCATGAGACTGAACTGATGCTAATGGGAAAGCACAGCACTCTGCAGAGCTCATCATTTCTCATGTAACACTGCCATGAAAGCCTCTGTCCTCAGCTGGCTCAGTGCTCAAGATTCACATAGACTCCTCACAGTTTTGCTGAGTGAAAAGCACATTTCATAAGACGGCTCTTGAAAATCATAGAATCCTAGAATCATAGAATGGTTTGGGTTGGAAAGGACCTTAAAGATCATCTTGTTCCAACAGCAGGGACACCTCCCATTAGAATAGGTTGCTCAAAGCTCAGGTTGCTCAGCCTGGCCTTGGACATTTCCAGGGATGAGGCATCCACAACTTCTTTGGGCAACCTGTTCGAGGTTCTCACCATACTCACAGTAAAGAATTTCTTCATAATATCTGATCTAAATCTACCCTCTTTCAGTTTGAAACCATTAACCTTTATCCTATCACTACATACCCCATTAAAGAGTTCCTCCCTTTCTTTCCTGTAAGCCCCCTTTAAGTACTGAAAGGCCACTATGAAGTCTCCCCAGAATCTTATCTTCTCCAGGCTGAACAGCCTCAACTCTCTCAGCTTGTCCTCATACAGCCCCTGATCATCTTTGTGGCCCTCCTCTGGACACATTCCGACAGGTCTATGTCCTTCTTATGCTGGGGGCCCCAGAGCTAAACACAGTACTGAAAGCGGGATCTCATAAGAGCAGAGCATAAGTGGGAGAATCACCTCGTCAAATCCGTATCTCTCCAATTTAGAGATGAGGATGTTGTGTGGGACACTTGCTTTTCCCTTATCCATCAGCACCATAGCCCCATCATAGAAGGCCAACAAATTTGTCACACATGGTTTGCCCCTAGGGAAGCCATGTTGGCTGTTGCCAGTCACCTAGGGTGTCCTAGCATTGTTTCCTGGAGGATCCACTCCATGATCTTGCTGGGCATAGAGGTGAAACTAACTGGCTCAGGTCTTTTAGCAGTTCATCCCTGGCAACAGAGTTGTTATGCAATTTCAGAGTCAGCTGCTGCATTTCCCCATGTATAGATAGGAAATTTCCTCAAGGATTTAAATGATGGTAAGATTTCTGTTCTGCAGTATGGCCATGCAGAGCCTTTCCCGCAGCTCTTGTCTTCCCCCATAAGATCAAGTTCGGCACTCAGAGACTCACATGGAAACAACCCAATTTACCAGCAGGCCCTCCTCAGCCTGCACCACCTATAGTGCCTGCACTGTGTCTGCAGCCACAACTCATGTCCAGCCTTACTGAGCCTTTCATGCCAGTCAGTAAGGTCTCAAAATCAGCCCTTTGCACCCTGTTGCACCCTGTTGCACCAATCTGGACAACGCAGCTGAGAAGGAGATTCCAAACTATGGACCAACTTCATTATACCGTAGTCTTGAACAGCCATTTCCCAGACAAAAGCAGAGTATGACTGTCATAGCAGTCCTCACCAAGATTGTGGCCTCGCCCCAGAAAATCCATCACAGAGGAGCACACCTGGCCTCTGTGTTCAGGGCTCAGCCACAGTGCATGAGTTGGCCATGGAGAGAGCCGTGCCAACTGCCCACTGGCCTGGCTGTCCATGCTGCTGGTACTTGCCCTTGTCTACTACTAGGACAGGGTCACACAGTCTTCATGAGAGATGCAGGAGTTTTACAGCAGGTGTCTCCCTGTGTCTGTGAAGACCACCCGGGAGCTAAGCTGTTGGGCTTCAGGCTGAGGTGTGCTGGCGCGTGACAGGGTCAGCTTCCCCTAGGTGGAGGGGGCAGCTGTGCCTTTGTTCACAAACTCAAGCTAGAGGTGGTGATGATCCTCTTTCTGCTTTGCCTCAGCCTCCACTGTATAAGGTTTTCAGTGCTTTTCTTTAAAGAAAAGCAACAGTGGCAATGCCACTTCCTTCAAACAATGTGAAAAAGGCAGATGAAAATAGTGTTCGCAACGGTTATGCTTATTTTTTCTTCAGACGGAGTATCTGTAGTTATCTAGCTGCCTATAGACCAGAAGACTCCCTCCTCCCTTTACTTTTCTTATAGAGTGTTTTCACTAAGCTATGAATCTAAAGCTCTTAAAAAGCATCACAGATGCGATACTTTGCTGGAAACACAGTGTTTCCTTCTAGCTTCACACACTGAATTTTAGTGCTATTACTGGAAGGAATGGCCTATTTTTACTATGTATGAATGAGAACATTCTCTCAATTACAACTTTCACATGTTTCTCAATAAACCATCTGACTGACCTGTTACTTAGGCCGGCATATAAATTTCATTCTCTTTAGTTAAAATGAAGTGCAAGAACCAATGTGTAATCAGTGTTAAAATTAACACAGACAACAACAAATATAAGCCACTTTTTTTTTTTTTTTAAGAACAAAATTTTCTCATCTCACATTTTATCTAGAAGTAGTGGCTTTGTTTATAGGCCAGACTTTGCTCACTTGAAGAAGAAATTCAGATTTTAATTCATCTAAACTGGGAAGCAACAGTCCCTAAATCCAGGAAAGCTGACCCCAACTGACCGAAGGTATATTCCAGATTATATGATGTCATGCTCAGCATACAAAGCTGGGGGAAGGAGAAGGAAAGGGGGACATTAGGAATGGCATTTTGTCTTCCCAAGTCACCATTACATGTGATAGAGCCCTGTTTTCCTGGAAAAGGCTGAACACCTGCCTGCCCGTGGGAAGTGATGAATTAATTCCTTGTTTTGCTTTGCTTGTGTGTGCTTCATCTATAAAAGTGGTTTTATCCAAAGCCACAAGTTTTCTCAGTTTTACCATCTGATTCTAGCCCTCATCACGCTGGGGGTTAGTGAGAAGCAGCTATGTAGGGCTTAGTTGCAAGGTGGTGTTAAACCATGACACTCCCCAAACAAGCAAGCAAATTGCTCTGCACCGAGTCAGTGCAGCAGGAGAGGGCAGGGAACTGTTTACTTGCACTGCACTTCAGGCAGTCTCTGTCTACCATTATGTAAGCCTCCAAAAAGGTTGCTGATATGCTAACACATGAAGCTGACACACAGGGCACGTGGAAGCGTCCATTTAAGTCATTCCTATCTTCTTCAATCAAAGCTGTGAAAAGAGCTTGTGAATCTGTAAGCCATGATGAAATCACTTCTGCTGCCCACAGTATTTATTAAAAGTGTGCTGCGTGGCTTACATATACATAAATAATGGGCAGTCATGCACTGCCCATTATTATTGGAAATGAGTTGGAGTTAAGTTTCATATGAACAATATCAAAGATGAAGTGTTATTTCAAGACTTATTTCAAGATACTGCTGTGTATGTGCTATGCCACAGTCTCTTCCAATTTCTAGCCACTATATCTATCTGAAATAAACCACAGTGACTAATGCATAACAATATCAATTCAGTCTCTCCCTGTTTTGAATTGTCATCTGTAAGATAATGGTTTCCCCATTTTAATTGTTATATGAAGTTGTTTCATTAAGTTACACGTACTTACACAGTTTTGAATTGCAGCTATTTGCACATGGTTTGTTTCGTATATTTAAAGATCTTTCTTGAGGTGGGACTTGCAGGCCATACATTGTGCATACCAGTCTGAACAAAACAGCTCTTGAATATCAGACAGTGTATTCACACAAAGGGTGTTACATGGCTGAATTCAGCAGAATGGTCTGTGTTGACAGTGAGTTCAGCCACTTGCCTCCTGCACCAGGCCAGGAGGAGTGGTCCTGCAGCAGCACATGCCCAGCCAAGACGGTTCCATCTGGAAGACTGAAGGAATATTCCTGAAATTCTTTGCAGTTTCTTGACCCAGTTAATCAGCAGACACGTAGCATCACTAGACTGATTTTCACGTTGGCTCCTGCTGTTTGCAAGCCCATGCTGAACAGTGCAGCTTGGGAGATACCACAGACCCACTGCCGTAGCATGAGCTTCTCAGCAGTGACGCAGTGGTGCTCACGGTTGCAGCTCTCCCTCATGCTTCCTCCTGCAGTAGCAGCATCCTCCTAGTGATGCATTTGCAGATAACTCCAGTCTCGGTATTATTATTATTATTGGATTTGTGAGGACTAGCTTGAAATAAAACTTTAACCAAAAAAATTCTTAATCAGAAATCCAAGGCAAATGTCCATTGCACTAGCAGAGCAAAAGGACTGTCACTTGTAGGAGAGAGGAAATCTTTATGTTAATATCTCTCCCCTCTACCATCAAACTACAGCCCCAGATGCTCTCACTGCTATGTGCAACTCAGGTCAGGAGGTGGGCATGGCTTTGTTAGTAAATTGTTCTTCAGCAGCTTGGTTGTTAGCAAAACACAACCAGTCTTCAGCTTCTCACTGCAAGTGACTACATTTCATACTGATGTGCTTCACATTCAAGCTTTCAGACAATTGTGTTCCTACACTGGAAAGTATCTAGGTATCCAGTAATGAGGAGGGCACCAGTGTCTGGGCAGCTATAATAACTGGAGAGCTTTGCTGCTTGCAGATTTCTGGGCAGAAAACCAAATACCAAAGGTCTAAGCTGGAAGAAATTCTGTCTCAGAATTAATTCAGCTGGTTTATAATTATCTGCCAAATGTGTACCTAACCTACATTTGCTCTTTGAAAGACCACTGTTACTATGAAGTATCTGGTGATGACAAAGTAGTAAGACTGTGAAGAATATTTATTTACTCTCCTTTAGCTTTTATTTCTCTCTAGCAATGTTAACACTAGAGGTAGCTCACAGTAATAGCTGATGGATTACCCGACAAATTGTTCAAGAGATTTGGAAGGGGTCTGCTAGTCCAAAGCCAGTGTACACTAAAAATAAACAAGTGTTCCCATATGCCTCTTCCCTTCTAGAAGCAAATGAGTTTGTTGTGGAGGTGAGCCGAGAACTATCCTGGACAGTGCCAAATATTTTCCAGAGTAAGAAGCTGCTGAGAAGAATGCCTCTTTCTACTGCTTAATATGTGAGGCCAAAAGGGAACATGGGTAAATTTAACTGTAGTAAAAGTAAAATCCATCAGATGTGTATGAGAGTTGCCTGATTGGTACATGTTGCCTTGTAGAAATGGAGTACTTGTTTCTTTAGGAAAAAAATATGTCAAGGAACTATGATAAAAGAAATAGATTGCAATTCCTGATTTTCACCTTATTAGCCAGCATTCAAGACAAGGAGTGAGGAAGAAAGAGTTGCTGGGAAGTCAAGAGTTGCTCCAGATTTTAGCTGGCACAAGGAGGATATATGTTATCCATTTGCCAGATTCCAACAGACGTGAGCACTAGTTATTTGAAATTGTGAGGGATCGCACAATAAATCATTCACATCACTAATTGGCTTCCCCTTAGTGGCCTCTCTGGAGGAGTCAAGATCTCAGTAGAAGTCCTCTTCCCCTCTCCACAAAGGCAGTCTGTTTGTTTCACCACCACTGGGGTTCCTGAGCCCCCCTCACAAAAATTTTGGTCACCTCAGCTTGCTCTCTCCTGAAGTTTGGATCCATTACTTCACCCTGTTATGCTATGCCTTTTGACACCCCCGAACCCGGGTTTCTATCAGGCCAGATGCTTGGAAATGCCACTGTTGCCCCCTCTCTCCAGAGACTGTAAAGTAGCAGTGTTGTTTCACCCCAGCAATCACCCTTTCTTGGGCATTTCTCCTTCCAGCTTCCCACAGCATTACAGCCCCTGTGTGCCAGCCTCATGCATATCACTAAGATGCACAGTCTAGTGACTCAGTCTGATGTCCAAAGTGCTGCCTGTCTCGTGTTGCCTGCATAAGGGTGCTCAGTAAAATGCTCTGCCTTTTTGTTAAAAATACCTGGATTAGAAGTTTCATCATAAATTTAATAGCTCATTCATTTTCTTAGAAAGGGAAATGCTTTGTCCACATTTTAATGGTCCATCTGACAATATAAATCCTGTCATTGTGAGGACACCCAGTGTCACTTTGGACACTGTAAATAAAGAAGCAAAGTTACAGATGATTAGAGCGTGTCAGCCCACAGTCTTCCCAATAGGTTAGTCATGACTTTTTGTAGTCAATACTGGCATTTGTCCTCTTGACAACTAATAATAATTCATGGCAACAGAAATGTAATCATAAATGAAAGTAATTATATAGTGTAGGTAAACCAAATGAAAGCACTGTCATCAATGACTTTCTGGTTACATCCTTTAAGGATGATTAGTTACGGGACAAGATAACAGCTCTCTGTGTAAAAGCAGTCACAAACCTGAGTCAGAATCAGTTAAGAGAGATGAGATTTTTAAACACAGAGGTATGACATTGCAAGACTTCTAGAACCATCTAAGCACACACATGATGATGCGAAAATAGGTGCTTAGGCACCCTAGTTTAGCATATAATCATTTTTTAAGTCATATATTAGTTTGCTGTTCTAATGTCCTCGGACATATCCTGGTGAAGGTCACTGTCCATGCAGCATAATGAACTTTAGTGTTAAATCCAGTCTCATTCTACTCATGCTCTGACTTTTGAAGTCCTTAGATAAGAGATCAGTCATAGAATACCTTGAAGCAGAATGAGCTCATGGGAAGAGGGCTGGTCTGGTGCTCTGAAAGCTCTTTTGGTATTGTTAATGCTCTGTCATTGGCCTGGTAGGAGGTCCTGAACAGAAAATTTTCACTTGTCTGTGCCTCCTGTTCTCTAGTGGTAGCTGTGGACCAAAAGCACTGCAGAAGACCGGAGAGGTCCTATTTCCAACAATTTACTTTTGAGCAGGGTTTTACAGTGCTGCATTGTTTTGTCAGCTTAGAGTAATAAGGCAACTCTTTTGAACAGAAAAGTTGACAGCTAGAAGTATCTGCAACAAATAATAATACCAGAACTTGCTTTTCTTTGAAGAACAGAAGCAATAAAAATTAAGCACTGAAGTGGGAACTTCCAGCAAACAGTAAAAAAAAAAAATAAAGAAAACATAGGCATTCCCCACACACAAGACATGAAGAAAAATAATAATAAAAAAAAAAAGATAAAAGGAGAAGATCTGTCTCATAGAGATAAGAATTTTTGCTTAAGGTGGCTGTTACTGGCACTTCTCACTGTTGGTGATAGGACTATTCAATCTCACATGAAGGAGACTTAGGAGTGCTGGGAAGTGTTAGGGAGACATAAGCCTTGCTTTTACATAGTGCAGGTAGAGATATTGCCCCTGAAGAGTCCTTACAGTCACTCATTCAATCAACGCTTTGCTGGGATGTCTAAACTATATCCTGAAGTGTTCTAGGAAAACTGCATTCTGGAGCTTTGTGTCTATTTGGCTCCGGAAACAACCAGGCTGAGCTTTCTCCCCATATGTTTTCTTTTGAATATAGATATGATAAATACATTAAAAAAAAATAAAATCCTTAAACAGGTACACTAGAAGGAAGTTTTTTAAAGGCACATAAGGAGGGTCTCACATGCATTTTCCTTATTCATATTGTCTCACTTTACCTCCATCTTCTGAAGAGCCAACAGAGTTGTCACAACCAAGGCAATCTATTCCTTCCCCTGTACCTTCTTCTGTCTGGGAGTCCCTCTCTCATTGGTTCTTTCAGTTTTGGCCGAAGGGGGCATGAGAAGAGCAGAATAAAAAAGACCTGAAAAAGAGTCAACAGATGGTCCTGGAGAGTGAGCAAAAAATTCCTCTGACTCACAGTAAGGCAGTCTGAGCAAGGCTGTGGAGTGAGGAAACACGGCAAGCCAAGGAAAAAGCCACTGCAGCAAGGGGGACAGCAAACATGCACTCAGCAGTTTTCTGTTTCCCACCAGATAGAAAGGCTGTGTAGCTGATTCCTTCTCCTTCCCCTGTCTTTACCACTGCCCCTTTCATCTATCTCTTGCTCCAGTTAATGTTTAATCTCCTGCTTCAGTCTTTCTAAGCTGCTTGAGGAGAGCATTTGGACTGCTGATGTTAGAATTGGGATGTTTACAGGTGCTTCTGATGGTTAATTGCTGACAAAGAGTGCTTTGGAAAAGCACGACAAAGCAGAATGAAACAAGCAAGGTTTCTTAATGTGGAAAAATATTAGGCCTCAGAAACTGAAATTTTGTGGACAAACCTCGGTTTTCAAAAAAATCCATAATGAAGACTTTCTCATTTTGAGGCAGATTTTGGGGTAAAATCTTGTAGAATAGCTTTAAGAGGAGAATTTCACTCTATTACAGGCTATCTTGTAGTTAGCACGTTGAACTCCTGTCTATATACTGCAAACACCTCCTCAACCCTTTAGCCTTCTCCCTCTCATTTTTTCCAGAAAATTTCATTGTGAATCTGGCTGACATTTTGAAAGAAAGGGAGTTGCAGTTCTTTTATCAGTGCTTGATCTCTTTCAGCATCGAGAAAATTGCACATGCGAGGTGCCCACAAGATAGGTATGTCAATGCTCATTGTTGTGAGAAAAGGAAGGAGGCCACATACAGGGAGTAGTGTTGTGATGAGAAGAAAGTGCAGGCATTAGAAGTCGACTAGCTTAGCTTAAAGATATGTGAGAGAAAAACCTTCATTACTCATTCTCCTGTTCATTCTGACTTCTTGGTCTAAAAGGAAACTAAAGTTGTTGTGCTGACTCCGGACTAGACTGTGCATTGCCTCCTTTCAGTTGCCTGACCACCTGCAGCCCCAGATACTTGCTTAGCTGAAGCTACACTGATCTATAGTGACACCTGCACTTAGCCTTGTTCTGAAGTCCTGAAGACAGAGGAAGTTGAAGTAAACAAGAGTGGCCACCGGTGTTTGGTGTGAACAGATGTTAGTGGCAACTACGTAGGTTTTGCAAGGAATACTGTAACCAGCCACCTTAAAAAACTTGTACACAAGTCAAGTACGATTAGATACCATTAGCTCCCGTACATTTTTAAGCACATGTCCTGTACAGCCTATTTTAGAGACACTCCATGCTACATCTCTCCTTATTCACAGTGCTGAAGCTTGGAAATCTGCTGTAGGAAATATCTTATGCCTACAGTCAACTCTCTTTGCAGTCTGTCCTTGGAGACGTGGATCTGCTGAGATGACACAAAGGAAATGAACCTTGATGTGAGAGGCTGTGTAAATATCTAGTAACATATGAGCGCAATGATGGGTGCTACAATTCCATCACTTACAGACTCCATGTGTTGTAATGTCCACCTCCCAACAGCCCCAGGTCAACCCTTCCCCACCAAACCCAGCTTGTTCCAAAAGGAAGAGATTTCTTCATGCAACATCTAAACAGAGTCTGGCTGAGCTTTCTGCTGAAGGGGTTGTGAAAAACAAAACTGATGAAGACACTGAGTGATTCCACCTAAGAGACAAGGATAAATGTCAGCAGTGTGAGAGGGTGCTCCATTCCTGGCAGGATATGTTACTAGGTTGCCCTTGTAAAGGCATTGATTTTATAACCCAAAATTTATTTACAAGGATCTGAAATCTAGGCCTGTGTTAAGGAATGCTGCACTCAACTACAAAACTCAGCCTGAATGTGTTGCAAGCCCTGTGCTTGTGTCTCTTCTGGCAGATTTAGATGCTTCCTTAAAAGCCAGTTGTGGACCAAATTTTCAGCAGTGCTACTCCCCAGCTACAGCCCAAGTCAATAGGTTCAGCAAAACTGAAACATTTTTGAAAAAGTATTCTGTAGGAACACCTGTTTGCAAAAAATACCACATTTCTGCTTTCTCAAACAAACTGATACCTGCACAACATGCAGGCATATTCTTTTTAAATGGCAATGTCCTTAATTCTCTATTATTTTGATGTCCTTAATTCTCCTTTATTTTGACAGCTAAGTAGCAAAACATCAGTTTGAAAGTTTGCAGTGACAGTAACAAGAGGACCTAATTAAAGGCCCCACTGCAGTCACTCACATAGTAACCCGCCTCACTGCCAGAAAATCCACAGGTGTATAGCACACCAACGGGTGGATAAATGTGAGTGGAGAGGAGATATAAAGGTTGTGAGTGGAAAGCTGGATGTCCATGATACATTTATCCAAATCCCTTTTCATATATGTCATACACATTCATCCAAAGATTTTGCAGAAGCTCTGTTTTTATGGATTTGATTAGGAAAGCATTTATTACTAAATTGTTACATTAAGGGCTGTGACTGGGGAGCAGGGAACAAGAAGTGCAAAGAACTGATCTGAAGCAGATTTGAGAAATTTCTCTGTATGTGCAAAGATAGTAATTGAATAAAAGTGTACTGCAGTCCAACATTCTCTGTCTTTCAAATGACTGAACCTGGCATTGCCCCATAGCTTAGGTTAAAGTTTTTTTGACCCAGTAAGCAAACAGATTAAAACCAAGAATTCTCTGTAGAGGTAAGCTCAGATTTAGGCTGCAAATTTCAACTTTCCATATAAAATCTCATCTACAGGGAAATGTGAATCACAAAAACCTACAGCTGAAGGAGGTGCTTCAGGTACACAGCTACAGTTGGTAGCTATAGTTTTCCCCTAATGACAAAAGCCCCCCCTTACTTGTCTGCCCTCTCCTTACCCTTCCAGCACTGCATACAAAATACAAACACTCTCTAAAAGCCCAGGGTTTTGCTGCTGGTTGTTCATCATCTGTTCAGAAGACTTAGCGGATTGTCACAAACAATGTGGCTGAGCCAGCCAGGCGAAAGCCTACTCTCGGATAGTATTTTTAGATCCACTACAATACTTTCGATCAGTCACACCCCCAGTTTCTTCCCCTCCCTAAAAGCTTTCCCTTTTGGACCATATGTTAGGAAATGTCTCAAGTTGCATGTTTTCCCCACAACATCAAGTGCTGACAAGAAACCACCCACCCAAAGTGCTGTGCCATATCAAAGGAGCCTTCCCAAAGCTGTACTCCAAATGGCAACAGAAGAAGTATCCTGGTGCTAATTAAAAACAGCATTTAGGAGAACGAAAAGTAAACATTATCTAATATCTTTCTCCATCATCTGCCAAAAGGTTCATTACTTGCTTCATTAGTTTTTCTTATTAGGTTCCCACTGTCGAGCCACTACAATCATGTAGTCAGGTTATTGCTACCGTATATATGCAAGTCACTTATTTTGCTAAGCAAATTGGGTGTTTGTTAGTCTGGCATTTACTTTTTTTTTTTTTCCCTGAGTCACACATCACACAAACCACTAGGTTTTTGATCTGTTTTTTCTTTACTGTCTGAAAAGATAAAGCTCTGATGAGTGTGGGTTTTAACATCTTCTAACTCTTTCTTAATCATACAAGGTGTAATCTTAATTATAATAGCATCCCTTCCAATTTTCCAGTGTACACACACTCTGTGTATTTATGGCTCAACATTACTTTCTACAAAGTATTTACATTCTTCTGAATTACAAAAAATAATTAAAGTGTAGACGCTTGGATAGAGTAAATCAACCCAACTTCACTCTATTCTGTGTATTGACATCAGTTACCACCAGCAGGAATCCAGCCCTTGAATGGTAAAAAATGTTATTCTCTCCTTTCCCCATTATATCCCAAAGGAGAACAAACAAAGCATTCTGCAACTGTAAGCATATCATCACAAAGGCACTTACAAGACTCACACTGCTTGCAAAACCTTTCCTTTCATTCTGCGAGAAACTCACAGTCTAGTCATTATTTATTACTACTTTTCAAATAAGGAAGTCAAGTTATGCAAAAGTTCATTAAAAATGCAACCAAAACAAAAGAGCAACAGCAGCAGCGCTGAGGTGATAGAAATAAGCGGATTTGGACTTTCATTACAGCCTAGAGGAAAGTTTTGCATTGAATTTGTTTGTTCGTTTGTTTTTAAAAAAAAGGCACAAGGAAAAATAAAAGAAAAAGAGAGGGAGAACAAGAAGAAAGGAAAACTGAACAAATGAGAGTTTTGTTGTTGGTGTTAGTTTAATGACTTCCCTTTTCGGTACTCTTTGACTGCTTTTGCATCGCCCCCCTCCTGGGCACACTTCTGTGGCACGCTGCGCTTGGCTTGGTGCCAGGGTGACAATCAGTGCCTTAGCAGCCTCTGCGGCCAGACATTATTCCTTGGCCTTCTTCGTTTTATTAGTGGGGAGATGGGGAGCCACAGGGGTGATTTCTAAACTGAAACAGGATGTCCTGCTGGTGTCCCAGGCTGTGAAAGGCTCTGTTTCATTGGCTGTGCTGGTGATGTAAAATGGCTTAAACTAATCCAGTAAGACTGGGCTGCAGATTTCTTCTTTAGCTTTTTTCCTTTAAGAATCAAAAACCTCAGAGGGAAGCCAGCTTAACAGGCAGCTCTAGGGAGGTAGCTCCTCAGGGTAATAAGCCAACAAGAAACTATCATGTTAAAACATGTATCTGAATATACCTATTATCCACAGACAGATCTTTCCAAACTGATTGTGATTGAGTCCCCCAGACAGTTATATGAAATACTTGATGCAAGTAAATTATTGTGCAGCTATGCAAAAACAGATATTAGCCAAATAGTTCTCAGATTCAAGTTTTTAGTATTTCTAATGCCTTGTGCAGTGAATGGCATGTCAGGGGTTAAAAATCACATAGAGCTGAGTTCAGCTTTTTTTTTTTTTTAACAGTATTACCTCAAAAAAATGGTATGGTTGTTATGCGTGAGCAGCAGTTACCAAATACGTTTGCATTTTCCATGTTTTTTTATCAGAGAGAGAGCAAAGAACAGAGCACTGCAGTACAAAATACTGTATATAAGACATTATCAGGCTCTTCCAAATCTTTATAGAACACCTTTTCACATAAATAACTAATAATTTTTCTTTATATCCTACTGATTGATAGAGGCAACAACTATCTTATGTCATCTTAGGTAAATTACATCATCTCATTATGAACAAAGCTTTTTTACTGTTGCCATCACCGATTATTTGTAAACATAATGTCGTACTTTACAGTTCACTTCTCTTTAGTGAGCTACATTATTATATGGGCAGTAAAAGGAGACAAACTAGAAAAGATTCATCCGGCAGCATCTCCCAGCTATTCTCCAGTCCCTCACCAGGGGAGACAGCACTACACTGAGCAGAGATTCAACCACTTGCATAAAATTGGTCACACTGAGTCTCTACCAAACTGGTGTTGAGGACCAGCCCTCTCCAGACCTAAAAGCAGCAGCCAGTGTTCTGTCCTGAACTATTTTGGATATCCACCGTGACAGTGGGGACCCACCAAAGAAAGCACACGGCAATAACATGCCTCTCCTATAGCCCACAGTAATCCTGCAGAAGTTTTGTGTAGTCAGTCAGTCATTGCTATGTGAAACTGCCAGTCCAACATCTGAGACACATGTACGTCAAAAAAAAAATGGCACTTTTGCTGAAGACCTCACCAAAACCAATGAGTGCTGTCTTGTTTTCTACATTGCCCAATGGATTTCAGACTGGCTACTACAGGAAAGAGAGAAATGAGCACGCAATTTGTGCTCATACTTCATAGAGATGAAAACTAACAACATGGACAAAGGCAGGCAATCTTTAGCCAGTTCTGAAATGTGTTACAAGACACTGTACGCAGATCTTAATTGCTTGCTTGAGACCTTGCACACTGCTCACAAAAATTATAAGACTAGGCATTTCCCATCAACACACACTTAGAGAACAGAGACATTTCAGAGTCGGAGCTAAGTGCTCAGGCAGGAGCAGCAAATTGACAGGAAAAGCTTCTCCCATCCACAAAATGACTCGCTGCAGTTTGCAAGCAGTTGTCTGTCCATGTGATGCTGACTGTCCTGGATTTACCTGCTTCAGCACTAACACAACTGCAACACTTAATTAAGAATCATTTTATCTCCAAACTTACAGCTGCTGTAGTTGCCATGCAGACATCGTAAAACTAATTGGAAGAGGGCTGTGACAACACCAGTGCAAATCATGTGAGATGTAGCCCAAGGAGCACCACCTATATCGGAGTGTAAGCTGCCCTCAGTCTCTGAAGTCCAGACCAGCTTCCAAGGCAGTTAAACAGCATCACATGCTGTATTAAGGATCTCACAACGAACAGCTCAATGAAGAGGAGAAAAACTAGACAGCATCAACCTGAGTATCTACATGTTTGTATCACTTTGAGATTTTCTTATTGCTTGACAACAAGAAAGCCACGTGTACTAGCCAGGCAGATGCTTCAGGAGCTTCCTAAATTTGGGGTTCAGACCAGGAAGACCCCAGAATGAAGTGTTTTCCATCTTTGTTCTGGTTTCTTTTCTGTCTTGATTCCACACACCATCAGTTACACTCTTCTGACTTTTATTTCTAATTTTATTTTTAAAAGAGCAGTAGAGCCACTACTAACACCTATAGTTAATTAAAAAGCTTAGAAACATATATATATTCCATTTTCCACTTGGGAAGTTAATGAGGATTTCAGGCAGCACAGAAGACAGCCACTTCATTTTCACAGTGAAAATGAACTGTCCAAGATGAAAATCCAGAGTCATCTCTCTATGTTCAGGACCCAGCTGTCTGGGAAATCTAAGTAAAGAATATCCCAGGCATATGCCCACACTACAATCACTGAAGAGGATATCACTCCTGAGGAACGAAAAATGAAAAATGTCCAAAATGTTCAGGAGACACATAGCTGAATATTGCAAACATCTTTCAAATTTATTGCCTTGCAAGACCCATGCTATTTATTTCCAGCTATCAAACAATACGATAAACATTTGTTGGTAAACATTTGTTGTCTTTATAACAATATAAATATGGTGATGACCACCCCACTGAGCTGTGGCTACACTCAGAGCTGAAAAGGAAACTTGCATTTATCTGTAGATCTTTGTTTAGCATTGTTCCTGTACCACTGTGGAAGGTACCATTTCAACTACTAGCAATCCTACTAGCAACCCTATCAGCATTGCAGAAGGTCATTACCACCCATTCTCTCCTTTGGTGGGACTATTTGGTTCAAGAATAAAAGGGATGCTCATGCAAGCACAGATCTTTATATAAGCCCCAATTTTAAAGGTTGGGTGAAAGTGTGTGCGCAGAGTACCTGAGTGAGAGCACACACAAAACCTGTCGTTTTTCTAGTCCCCACAACAGGGGAAGAAAAAGGCAGAATGCTCAGCATTTCCCTGTAACAAGAGGCTGTACCAATATAATACGTAGGTACAACAGTTTAAAAAAATCATATAGAAATAAGCTGCAAATTGCCTGCATGTCCTGGGGTACCTGGAGTTTCCCGCTCTGTGTGCCCCATTCATCAGGTTTGCCCGTGACACATACTTCTTATAGTCCTAGAGCTCTCCAGGGGCTAGTACAGCTCCACTTCCCCTCCCACCACCACTCAAACCGGGCACTCAGTTCCCTGTAGGTCTTTGCAAGATAAGAAATAAGTTGGTTGAAATTAGTGGGGAAGAAATCAGTTCCCATACACATACACATTAACAAAAGATACAGACATTGAAACATCCTGTCTTTCTGTACTGAGCACGCTAACAACTCACAGTGGAAGAATGCAGCGCGGACTTACTCCTTTCCTTATGATCAATTTGTTTTAAAAAATTGTTTCAAGTCTTAGGCTCCAACAGCCAAGAAAAGAGAACTTTGCTCTGTAACAGGATGTGATGATACGTGACAGAACAAAATATTATGACTTATGGGTGCACAAAAGATTGCCCTGGCTACTGAAAGAGAGGAGAACATACTGTGCATTTTTATGTACTAAAGAAATTTTTGTGGGACTAACTGGGCTCAAAAGCACATGACTTAATTGCATGTTATGATATACTGCAATTTTTTTAAGTTGCTGTGATTCTGCCAGGTCAGAATTTGCTTACCATGAATTGCATGTAGATATGTGTGTACATCTGAAGATGATTGCAAGCACATTTTCCCTAGATGCTGTCTAGGGCAAGATATGTAACCCTGCAGTAGAGGTTACTACCGACCTCTGACTTTGTCTTTGCTGAAACCCAGCCCTTGTCAGACAACTCATTTGTAAGGATTTCCTCAACTCCTGGGACTTCTTTCTCTATTGAATTTGAGAAAACATCTGGCAAACTCCATTTTCAGCTGGTACCTCCTGCTATCAGTTAGGCTTGTGCTCCACTGACAGCAGAACCAAACCACAGAGTTCAGAGCTCCAAGATCAGTTTTAGCATTGCAGTTGATTTCCAGGAACTGCAGGGCTTGTGTGCAGCAAAAGTAGTGGGGACTGGTTCCTTATTTCAGGTATCCTTGGGAGAAGGTCCTGTTGCAGTTGTCCTGGGCTACTGATCTCTTCCCCCACTTCTTTACAATATCAGATACCCGCAGCAATGACAAATTACAGCCAATGCTGAGAGCACTATTTCTGTGGGTTCAGGTACACCAGCACTCAAGTAGGTCTGTAATGTCTTTAAGCAGATTTTTCAATCTGATTTCAAAAAACAGTAGCCAACTGAACGTCTCCTCAAGACAAATATCTCTCAGGATGCCTGTTCCTGTCAGGATGAGGCTGAAAACAGGTCATAGAATCATAGAATGGCCTAGGCTATCCCACACAGATTAAAAGCAGGCATCTTCATTTCCCAGTTGGGAAAACACCTAGAAATTATGATACTGGAGAAAAGTGACTTCCAGCTGGGGTTCACTTAAGCTAGACCATGTCAGTAGGATCTCATGGAAGACATGAAAGAATTGTGATGAATTCACTTTTTTTCTTTGTGTTCTCTCACTTAATCAGCCAAAATTTAGAGATATTAATTCTGCTCTCAATTTCGAGTAACGAAAGCATCTCAGTCATGTCTGTGAGAGAACCTCTAAATTCATTATGAGAGAGGAAACAGTACTCTGTTTCCACATTGATTTTTTATTTATTGTTACTACATTGTTGGTATTGGCTTTGGCATGACAACAAAAATTAAAACATTTCACATTGCTATTGCCATATTTTCAAGAAATGTCTATTTGTCACTGCCCTCTGCAGTGAAGAAAAGGGTAGTATCATGCAGTCTCTTTCACCCTTCGATACAGCAGAAACTTGGGTTATGACAAACAACTTAGCCTTTCCACCCCTGTTGCATTTGCATCTCAAGGTAGCTCCAAGAAGAAATAAAAGGCCGAGGTAATTTTTTTCTTGGCACTTTTGACAATGACTCAGTGTAAGACTAAACTATGAAATGCAACATTTAAGCAATTAAAACATGTATCAATAGTTCAATGGGCCCACATTTAACATAAACACATTAAAAGAGATTTCAGCTACATAACATCCCAAGCATACCTGTCTGCTGCTGAGACACACAGCTATTTCAGTTACTTAAGCTTTTTGTCAGTCACCCTGAAGAGAGAGCTTAGAATGTATTTTAGGCTGCAGTTTATTTTGATCATAGTAAAAGTTTAGCCTAAAGGGCACCTCTCTTTGTGAAACAGTCTGCACAAATTTTTATGGGCTTCAGCATTAGTCCAGAGAACAGAGCAAGGGAGAGCAGCTTACTGTCCTGTGAAGAAAATGAAGACCTAACTTCTCAAGGCGGTCATAACCTTCCCTACTGAGGTTTACCAAGCCTTTTCCATATACTAAGGAGGCAGAACACAGTATCAGGATTAAGACATTTCCCTCCACACCAGGAGGCTGGGACTCCAGAAACACTGCAACAAAGCAGAATAAATTTTTTCAGCCAAGTTAACAGATGTGATGTATAAAATTCTTCACAATTATGAAATTACAGTGTGAAGATGGCCTGTTATCAGGGATCCATTTTTCAAGAGTGAAACACTGCTGGCAAATGTTATTGAAATGTTTTGAGTTTAAATAAGGAATCTGGGCATCCGACTGCCCTCTCTGCATGAATATTCTACCAGGAGAGCTGCAGTTGTTTCAGATTTCCTACTTGCACAAAGTGGAATTGATGCCAGACAGCAGGTTTGCTTTTACAGCTGAGCCGAGTTTACAGCCCTTCTTACTTTTATGGACTCAAAGAGCTGACTGACTTGCATGCTTCATCCACTTGAAATACAACCAGGCACAGTGTGGAGGGGAAAACCGTTCCCGAAGTCAGAAATTATTAGATTTCCTTCAGTTCATTTCAGCAAAATAAATAGTGTTCCTGGACTGTTTTCAGTGGACTGCTGTCAGATCTTTAAAAACATTTATTCAGTTCATCATGCTTATTACACAATAGGTCATGCATGTTACTAAGTGTAGTAACACTTTTAGAAGGGTAGCTCCAAATTAATGCAATGTCATTTTCTAAATTACTCAATTTCTGCATCTCCTGTTATCACAGGAATTACAGGAAATACATTACAGAAAAATGATGTGATATTTAATCATGTGACTGCTTTCTAAGAAAGACTTATACTTTAGAAAAAAGCCAATCAAGAGAAAAAGAACTGTCAGGATTTTTAGCATGAGTCTTAAGGAGAGTTGCAGAGATCATGAAAATGAAGTCTGACTGGAATTTTCAATACTTTTTTTCAGACTTAATAATTGTCATCAGTTTTGCATAACTGTAAAACAAAAAATATTTTTAATGAAGACAATATTGATATGCTCTGAACAGTAACATCTTTACTTTTAACAGACTATCCCTAGATCAAAAAAACTTCTATTGAAAAGTCTCAGCTTCTTAGAACAGCAATTATATTCAAAAGAAATTATAAAAACTTTGCTACTTATTAAATTTTAATTTGAACACAGCAGGCAAACACAGTGTTTTTACAATCTAGTGCTTTCCTCACCACTACAGTTCTACTGAAATCCTGTAGGTCATCCTGTGGAAGCAGCAGGCTGCAGCTGAATCAGAACGAGCACATTCAGTATGAGAACCAGATATCCCAAAGCACTCGGTTTTAATGCAGCTCATGACCAAGTCACGCTAATCCTACCCATGTCTTGCTCTGACGCATATCGTCACTGGTTGGTAGGTAATTTATTCAGCTTACTTCAGTAGTTTCATAATGCCTTACCAATTCCTCCCCTCTCCCAAGGTGCACAAGATGTCTCAGCCAATATTAGTGAGAATTGAACTCATTTGACGTTGTCTGGGTACCAGCCATGTTAGTGTGATTTGGCTTAGGAGTTCTGAGTAATTTCATCCAGCATTTGAATGTGACCAAGCCCAGGATACAGGATTTCAGCAGCTGAACAATGTGTAGCATCACAGAAAAGCAGAGCACGTTATTTCCTCTTGAAGTATAATAGGAAATTGTACAGGTAGAGCATAGGTTAACTAAGGCTGGTACTTGACAGAAAGATCCAAACGCAGCCTTCAGTTATGACTGAAGTCCAAGACTAGGTTTCACTGCACGTCTCAGCAACTGGAAAAATATGTTTACACAGATTGTATATGACAAGAAACCAAGAAATAAATAAAGCAGCACCTACTTTTGGCTCGCAGTTAAACTATAGTTATTTTGCATAGCCCATTCTAAGGGTTATTGCTGCATGAGGATTGTACTTTCCATGTGCAAAGGGGATGTCCAATTCATTGCAGGATTGTACTGTCCAGGTTATTAGAGGAAAAGGTTTTGATTTGCAGGATGCCTGTGAGGTGGGTGAGCAGCAGAAGATGACCAAGGTCCTCCTGTCAGGAAAAGAGCGGATCCAGCATCAGTGAAGGTCAAAAATATCACAGAGTGGAAATTGTGCATGCTGGACTTAAGTATGGACTTTTCCACTATGGAAATTCCATTATGAATTGCCATCTGGAAAAGCACTAGTTTCGTAGGAAAATATGTTCAGAGATAACTGAAGATACAGCGGCTCATCATGGCTGGTAATTTCCACATGTCGTTGGATGGTATTTAATTCATTCTCTCAACAGCAACAGCACAATACACTACCAAACCTATAAAATATCTATGGACAGAAATTCGTGCAACACAATATATTTTGCAGGTTACTGGTGTCTTGTAGCTGTCCCACTGCACTCACACTAAGAAAATAACACGGAGTGCACTCATACATAGAAACACTTTCAGCCAACAGAATCTGCAGCTAAGCAGGAAGCAAATGGCCATGTCACAACTTCACAAGTCACCTTTACAATAGATGAAATTTCAGAAAAAAACTCAAAGAGCTAAACTAATAAGAAGTTTATCAAAGGCCTCTGAAAATCCCCATGTTTAGCACTTGTAGTTTTTCCATCAATAATCTTGTGCTTATTTTCAAAACAGGCTGTATTTATATAAAGTAGGAAAGCATTCATAAAGTCATATTATTTCACTATTCTCCATCTGTATTTCGTAGAACACAATGCATATTCTCAATTTTTGTTTTTACCTTCTAAAACAGATCAACACAAATTAAGAAGCAGAAAAATAGCTCTATGCTTTGCCAGCAGATGTGGTATTGTGGTCTCTGTTAGATTCAATTCAGGATTAACTCGATAAAATTTTCATCCCCTGTTCACCAGGGGATCAGATTCAGTGATTTAATAACACCTTCTGGTTCTACAAATGCACTGACAAATCATTCAGCTAGCACCTCCTCTGGTGAGAAGAGGGCATCAACTGAAATATTGAGAATAATTTCTAGACACCACTCGGTGTTGCCGTGTTGAAGAAATAAGACTCACTTGAAGCTTGTGAAATTGTCTGTCTGTACTACAGCCACAAACAATCATCTAGAAAGTCATATGGAAAGTAGCTTAGTACCCAGAGAACATACACAAAATATAAATTTCTAATAATGTGAAAAGGACTCTGTCCAAAGGCTTTTAACTAATATCCTTAAATAAAAGAAAATTATTTGTTACACAGACCTTAGATGTTTTAAAGCCAGGGCATCATTATCATCTTTAAGATGTATTTTTTAAACCAGAGGTTGTGGTACAATGCATGCAAGATACTTAGGAAAAGAACACAATTTAAACAGTGTTAATTTCTATTTATTCCTTTAAAAAAGCAATCAAACTTTAAAGAATGAGATGATAATTCAAAAAGAAAGTTGGAAGAATACAATCTCTCGCTTCCAAATTTTGATCTGCGTTTTGATTAGTGTTTGATTATAACATCCACTGGGTCTGCTTTTCAAATAGAAGAAGTCCATCAAGAAATGGATTTATCAGAAGGCAGAGAGTTCATAAGCCATGTATTGAGAGAACTGCTTATAGTAGACACTCTTCATACTCCGATCTGATGAAGGTACTCCACAGGACATAAGTCCTGAGCAACATTATTCACTGTGCAGATGTCTATTCTATCCAATTATTTGCATTATTTTGCATAGCAAAGGAGATTCTATGCCGTTATAAACAGAGAAAATAATACATGTGAAGCTAGATGATGAGCACCACTAACAAACCAGTGCAGGTGCATCTAATGAGGAACATTGCCAAGAACCTGAGAACTCTGACATTTGGTTTTACAGGAGTGAGGCCCTGACCCCTACAAACTGACAGGTCAGCAGATATGGGGGCCCACTGACTCCTGGACGTGACTGTGGATCATGACACCTGTTTTCATTAGTGTACTTTCTGTATTTTCATTTCTCTTTCCACAGCTTTTTCAATAAAGGAAAGCAGAAAATATCAGATGGAAAGTTTTACCTGTTCATTTTACTCACTACATCTTGTTCACTAACTACAACAGAAAAATGAAGACAGACTCACTTTTTCTTCTTCCCGTCCTTTTGGTCTTATTCCCCACTCCTCGTGTCAGTCAACAAGCAGTTCCTGTGCATTGTTCATGGTTAGGGAGAACCACCGCCTTGGCTATAAGGTATTAAGAGAGAATATGTCCTGAAGTCTGGGGTTCACAAGCCAACAGACTTCTCACAAGAAAGTAGTTAATCATTATTTGTTAGCTGTGAAGTTTCCTTTACCTCCTTTCAAGGACTTTCAGTGGCTACTGTGAGAAGGAAAGCATTGGACTATACACATCTCAGCCTGACAGGCATTTCATTATCATAAGCAGTTAATATGAGGAGTAGTATAATAATAAGCACATAGTCCCTGTGGCCTCACATATTAAACTCCTAGTTCCCTCTAAGCAAGAAATGGGAGATTCTTTCATTGCACATTTTTAAGAGGTTGTGGTGAAAATTAACATGTGACAAAGCAAAATATAATGGTTGTTTTCACATATACAAAATAATCTGTCGCACTATCGTGCTTTCAAGATTGCCATGGAGGCAGTAACAACTCACAATGTTGAAGTGATTGTTCTGTGTATTTTTACATTTCTACTTCAGTCTCAGCGCAGGGCTGAATCTAATTAGCACAAATGCAGCTACAAGGAGATCAAAAAACACAAAGATATTTCAAAGATTGTAATGGCTGGAAGAGGTTTAATTGAATGCAACCACATTGCTCCATCAGTTTGAGGAGAAACATAAATAATCTGCAGGCTTCTAGGTATCTGACTCCATTTTAGGAAACCTAAGACCATGAAGTCCCACTTTTTCTAAAGGAAATAACACAGGAACATAAGACACTTGCTGGCATAGCATTACTCACATTATCCAAACAGCCTGTAAACAGATGAGTGTGTTTTGTGCCATTAACTTTAAACATCATGATTCTCCATAGCTGTGTTGATACAACATCCGTAGCAAGACTGCCCAGCAACACAAAGATAAAAGACAATAAAAAATGTAATCAGCTGAGGTAGCTTTCTTATATGCACTGCATATTTATGTATCATTTGTTTTTAAAATCAAATTTCCCTCAACTGACAACCCACATAGTTTCCCACTGCAATTATATTTTATTGCTCTTTGAAAGACTGGGTTCATAATTACTAGCCACTAGTAAATTTCTACATCCTCACTGAAGTCATTGGCAGCCTGGAAGACAACTTTTCTTCTGCCACCAAATCATCGCGCCTCATCTAATTTAAAACCTGGTCTTTCACTTTTTTTTACTCAGGCTTGAATTTTGGCCCTGTGTTAGATGTATGTCATGGCATGGAGGAGGGCTGGTGGAGATGAGGAAAACTGGGAGGGAGAATGAGAGAGGCCCAAGCGCGCTCAAATTACAGGTGGGCTTATAACATCAGACACAGCAAAGCAAGCTGATTGCTGTTTGGAGCTGCAGACCTGAGGACACCAGGGCACAGGACTGGAAGGTGACCCTAGCTCTCCAAACAGCTCTTTGGACACCTGCTGCCAGAGGTTGGTCACGCATAGCTGGAGTTTCTCTGGCACTGGCAATGCACCTCAACACAGAAGAGAGAGCAGGCTGGTGGCATTTGTTCTGCATAAACTTGCTGAGGCACCGCAACACTGTATTTTCAGTCTCCTGTAGGCAAGTGCTTTCCTTAAACATCAATTTTAGAAAGCAGTAAGCTGAAAATAAAAGCCTTACTGTTCATTTTATGTCCACAGCTCACTGCTGCTGAAGGAGCATTGCAAATGCCAAGCTGACCTAGAAAGCTGCACATCGTGTTCCACCTCCCTATTACTCTGTGCTCCTTGGCAGCTTCCATTCTGGTCTTTGAACCAGGAATGAGACGTAACAGTAAGGACAAGAATCAAAGGAAAAGGGAAGAGAAAGGAATCAAGACTGAAGAGAAAAAAAAGCATGCCAGAAGAAAGAACTTTCTCAACTTTTTTTAAAAGCCAGTGCATGATCAATGTTTCAAAGAAATTTTAATGAAATACAAAAGTCTTGAAACTACTTAATATTCCAAATCATTAACAGACTAATGTTTGCACATGTATCCGTATAAACAGAATACGCATTTGCTCATGAACTCTCACAAAGACATTTAAATATGATTTAATTATTCCTTTTTCTTCTCCTTTTTTTTTTTAAAAAAAAAAACTACTGAAACCATCCCCTTTAATTGTGTGCCAAGGCCTGAGAGAGTTTAGTGGCACTTGGAAACATTGTCCAAATAAGGGAACCAATTAGATTAATTGGCACCAGGGGTACTGTGTGCTTTTGGATAGTACACAGATGAAAAAAAAAAAAAAAAAGTTTAGTAGTTTTAAAGCTGTGTTTGTAAAGCTTTGTTTTCTTTAAGGATTGTGTCTATGTATCACACTGTTACTGATTTTCATAGAAGAGGAATGGGGTGTACGCATCCTGTCCCAGTGTGCACCCACAAAGTATCTTCCAGACCCAGAAACACAAGCTCTGAAAAATATTTATTGCTTCCTATTTTCAGTCACAAAACAACTCAGAAAACATACTGTGCATGCTTCTGAAGAAGAGACAGTAGAGGAGCGGCACACAAAACAATCCTTCAAACAATTTTCATATTTCAATAGTACCATAAACAAATAAATGCTTAGGCTTACACACAGGTTCCAGGTTCCAACTTCCAAAAGTTCTCAACATTTTCGATATTTTCTTTAGTCCTCACCTTACAATACTCTAAGGAATTTCAGTAGGAATTTTATTTTAGGATTGGCAAAATATCATCTTTAAAGATATGCAACAAATGCCTTCTACAGCACCATATGCCTTCTACATTCATAATTAGTTCAGACTATCTGCATGTTATGTAACAGTCACAGTAAGCAGCTACGAGTGCTCAGAAGACTTCCGCAGTTGTTGTAAATGGCTGGGCATCACTGAACAAAACAGCTAGCCCAACAGCTATTGCAGAGTCAGTGGCATATTTGAGAAGCTATGCAGCTCTTTTGAGCACACCTAATACCTCTGAACTCACTCTATTCAACTGAGAAGCAATGAAGGAAAGAGCTGACTGGCTGCAAATTAATAATAAAACCAGCTTCAGAAGTCTTCTGTGATGTAAAGGAATATTCCCACTTTACCATACTAAAAGTAGTATTGAAAAAACAACAGTGTCATTGATGACAGCCAGAGAGACGGACTTTGTGGAAGCAGCACTATGTTCCAACAATCCTTCCCACCCAATGCTGCCAGGCACAAATTCGTGTTCCTTCACCAAACTTACAGTGGTCTGTGAAGATACTGTCAGCTCAGCAGGACTGGTAACTTGGTGGCAAGCAGTTAGCAAAGACAGAATAGTGCTGTAGTCCTAAGGTTTCAAGTTCTTGAAAAAAAATTAATTTGGCTGCATAAATGTTGGAACATTTACTACTTTGGTCCCATACAGCACCCAAAAATCCCCAAACCTTCATATGATAACTATTTTTTTTTTGCTATAGCACAGGTTTGTAGCATCCGCTTTGTAGTAATTGGATAACGAAATCACTCATCATGGACTTTGCACGCTTCAAAATCCAGGTATACCTCCTACTTTAATGAGGACTTCCTATCAGACATGAAAACAGATCCATGTACAAAAGAAAGATTATTTTGATCACATGTGAGATAATCCTTCCCAGATGGATGACAAGACGTCAGGAACAATGAACTGAATTTCTTCATGATAAGACCACCAACTATCCTCAGCTTTCAGTCTCAGTTTTGAAAACATTTACCTTGCAGACCTTTTCAATGAATGCACTTTTGCACTCATGCTTCCAGGCCAAGGTCTGTGCACCGTCTGGAATCAGACCTGCCTGTCTAGCCAATGAACAATGAACTAATGCAGACTCATTGAAAGAGAATAGTATTTGATTCTGTTTCAATCATTTGAACTATTTGTTTACAAAAGCACGGCACACAGATTGAATAGGCTGGTGTTGCTAACCTTCCCTCATACAATAGTCCTTTTGAAACTGGCCCATTGCCCACAAGAAATTCAATGAAATTGCTCCTGGGCTTCTCAATTTCATTTTTTGTTTGTTTCTTTGTTTTTACTAGCTGAATTATGACTTATTCAGATGTAAACTGCTCCATGATGTTCAGACACCTGTGGAGTGCTATGCCTACTCACAGTGCTGTGTAAACAATACTTTGATCTCTAAAGTATCATAAAAGTGATTTACAGTGAGTGACAATAAGTGATTTAATAAATGTTTCAATTAAAGCTGTAGGGTACATAGTAAATATCTTTCTTGCAAAACCTGTTTCAGCTACTGTGGCTCTCTGTAGATCCATAAAAACTCCTGTATTTAGTTACTTAAATTCTCCTGAAAGTTTCAGATGCTGTAAAGACACCATACTATTAACCATTAATTTAACTATTAATAACCATTAAATTTTAATTAAAATATTTACTTCTATGCAATCAACAGTTAGTGCTTTCAGCAATAGTAAGAAAATACAATGCCAAACACTCAAATGTTCACTAACAAAGGATAGTGGTTGGAGTTTGTGTGGTAAGAATAGTTAATAAAAAGCCAATCAACCCAAGCTTTTAGGCAAAAGCAGCAGACAAAACACTTAAATGTTTTCAGGTGCATTTTGTTTCATATTAGTATTGCAAATCCAGTGTGGAGGCTGCATCGCGAAGTGTAGCAAATTGAATGAGTTCTCTGAGTACTCTCACTGTGACACATGAAGATAAACATCAACATACTCGACTGCTATACTCTCCACTTTCATGGTTTAACAAATGCCTCTGGAGACTGTTGTGAAGATTATATATTAAATGTATAAACACCTACTGCTGTATCTTTGTTGCTTGAGGTCAGAGCCCATGCTCCAAAATTGCTATGCACTCAGGCAACTTACATTCAATAGGAAGTAAATAGGTGTTATTCTATTGGTCCCATACTACAGTACACAATTTAAGCAATACAGGAGGATACCCACTGCAATGACAAATACATAAAATACTTATGGACATGAAAATCAAAAAAAGAAAAAAACCCTCAGTGACTGTGGGGCCATTTTGAAAACTGATGTCTCTCATATACTGTGGAAAATATTACCATATTGTTTTGCCAAAAATCTTCAAATGGTTTTTATTCCTGTGCACTTCCAGAGACAGTGAGGTATAAAACCCCTAGTGCTTTTCTTTCACCTCCAAGAACTGAGTGCAAGCCCTGATTTTGCTGCTTTTAAAGGTAATATTCTCTGCAGAACACGTTGGACTGGTTAAAAAGGAATTACTTCTGTCTCACGTTTCAGCATTTGGGGTTGAAGTACAAGGCAGAACAGTCTAAGTGCTATTTTTTGTTTCTGTTGTTTTGATAAGGTAAAGAAAAAAAAACACAAAACCACAGATAAACTCGAGGATTAGCAAAAGACCTTAAGTAGGACACAATGAATCACTAGCTCTGCTGAGAGTTTAACAAAGATACCATTGTTCTGCCACGCAACAGGGGCAAAAGGTTAATCAGAGGTAAGAGCATACTAAAATTTAGGGCCAGGAAAAAATATTAGATCTTCTGAAATACATCAAAAGCTCACTTTTGAACTTTCTCACCCTGTTTCTTTGGCATCTTCACCTCCCCTGGAACAAATCAAGATACCCTGATCTCATGAAATGACTGCTTAACTTGCTTTTATCAGAAATACATTCCATACAGCCATCATTCACCAAATAAAGAAATACTGTCAGTTTTCTATATTGACTCAGTTTTCTAGGGTATAGGTTGCATCTGTGTTTCAGCTATTGAACACCAGAAAAAGCTTCACATTTAAAGCCTCTTTATCGGGATTTTGAAAGTGTCCACAAAACTATGCCTGATATCCTTCAACTTACACTCTCCCGCAAAGCTCCATCTTCTTAGTGCACATCTTCCCCTTTCTTCTTCCCACTAGTAACTTAACACATCTTCATCCACACCAGCCCTTTGATCTTTTTTTTTCTTTTAATGAAAGTGAACTCTAATACTAATGTTAATGCCTTAACCTCCCTCATCTCAGTTGCACATCTGCCTGCATTCTTGCCTCTCTCTGTAGCCCAGTCATCACCTCTAATGATTTCTTCTGGTATTCCCCTTGAAAACAATTAGCAACTCCCAAGTTCATTCCTTCCTTCCTATTAGCAGACATGAAGTATTTTTCCTCTCAGTCTGGCTGCCTGCAGGCAGGACAGTTGGGAAGACAGTGTTCCCCATTCTTGTCACAGCTCCTTGGCGAGGGCACTGCATGTGCTGCCTTTCCCACCAAGAGACTCCAAAGCCAATAACTTACAGAGGGCATTATTAAGCAATTTTCAAACTGTGGTATTACAATTGTTCACACTTTCCACTGAAACATCTTCCTCTTCTTCCTATATGTACCTGAATCCATCACGTTGCACCAACACTGCAAGTAGGTATCTTTCTTACCCATTTATTCTAGTCTCTCTGATCAGCCTCATATTTGAACAGCATGAGTTAATTGTTTCGCCACCTTTCTAATGGTCACGTTTGTACTGGCTTCTCTTCCCAACTTAGAGGAAACAAAATATTTATAACTTCCTAATTTAGAACACATTTCAATTGAGTTCTCAGTGTTCAAGGGCAAGATGTTGTATACTGGTCAATTTTGAAATGTGGTGACTGCCAAGTGCTCTCTAAACAGTTTATATTTGTTCTAGCTTTCACTGAAATTTAGAGGTCAAACGTGGACATACCTTTTCAGACCTTCTGGACCATTCTGATCTCCTCTTCTTGGTGACCACCAACAGGAGGAAATGGAATGAAGTTGCATCCAGCAAAGTTCAGATTGGACATTATGATACGGTTCTTCACTGAGAGGGTGATATGGCCAGTCACTGGAGCAGCCTTTTCACAGTCATGGTATCAAGACTGGATGATGTTCTTATCGTTTAGTATTAGGACATCCTTCAATGAGCTGAGAGTTGGACTCAATGATCTTTGTGGGTCCCTTCAAATTCAAAATATGTTATGATTTTTAACAAAATATTTCAGTAAGAAGAATAAATGTCAAACTAGAAAAGAGGAGGGAGCATATTCATACTACTCCATACTTGGTGCATCTAGATTAAGCACAGACCAGAGAGCCAAATTAGAAACTCAAGTTGCAGTTAATAGAAAAAGATGATGGTGGCCTGCAGGTAGTGAAGGAAAAGTGGGGTTAGATTCAGAGGATAAAAATTAGGTACTGACTGGACACTTAAAATGAAGGGAAGGTTGGTGATTTTAGGGTTGGGGAATCGGGAACAATTTCTTGTCATGTAGCATTCTCAAATTAAAACCACGTGTTATTCAGACATGAGGCTGTAGTTCAGCTACACACAGTTGGGAACAACCACAATGAGAAAGTCAGCATTATGTTATGGAGATAGTCAAAGTAAAGCACAGCATCATAAGAGTAGTTCGGGTTGGGAGGGACCTTAAAGATCATCTAGTTTCAACCCCCCTCCCATGGGCAGGGATACCTGCCACTAGACCAGGTTGCTCAAAGCCCCATTCAACATGACCTTCACCATTTCTGGGCATGAGGCACCTGCAGCTTTCCTGGGCAATGTGTTCAGGCTTGAATGGTTTCAAACTGTTACCCCTTGTCCTATGACTACACTCCTTGATAAAGTCTTTCCCCATATTTCCTGTAGGCCCCCTTTAAGTACTGGAAGGCCTCTATAAGGTCTCTCTGGAGCCCTCTCTTCTCCAGGCCCAAGTGTCTCAGCCTGTTCTCATACAGGAGGTTCTTCAATGCTCTGATCATCTTCATGGCCCTCCTGTGGACCTGCTCTACCAGGTTGATGTCTGTCTTGCATTAGGGACTCCAGAGCTGGACACAATACACCAGGTGGTGTCACACAAGAGAGGAGGGGCAGAACCACCTCCTTCAACCTGCTGGCCACGCTTCTTTTGACACAGCCCATGATACGATTGGCTTTCTGGGCTGCTTAGTGGACATTGCTGGCTCATGTCCAGTTTTTCATCCATTGACTCCCCCTAGTCCTTCTCCTCAGTGCTGCTCTTAGTCCACTTACCAATAAGCTTGTATTTGTGCTTGGGAATGCTCTGACACAGGTGCAGGACCTTGCACTTGGCCTTGCTGAACTTCATGAGGTTTGCACAGGCCCACCTCTCAAGCCTGTCCAGGTCCCTCTGGATGGTATCCCTTCCCTCCAGCATGTTGACCGCACCACACAGCATGGTGCCATCAGCAAACTTGCCGACCGTGCACCCAATCCCACGGTCCACGTCACCAACAAACATGCTGAACAGTGCTGGTCTCAATATTGACCCCTGAGCAATGCCACTCATCATTTTCCACTCGGAGACTGATTTGCTCACCACAAATTATAGTGTCAGTTGCTGACCAACACTGTAACCCTGTCATAGAAGGCAATCAAATCTGTCAGGCACAATTTACCATTAGTGAAGCCATATTGGCCATAGCAACACGTTGAACATGAAAATCCATTCACCAGATTTCCCGGAGACAATCCCGGTTGGTAAGTAGATTAAGAGTTGAGGGATGAAAAACTGAATGTCAGCCAGCAATGTGAGCTCACAACCCAGAAGGCCAATCACATCCTGGGCTGCTTCAAAAGAATCATGGCCAGCAGGTCAAAAGATGTGATTCTGCCCCTCTACTCTGCTCTGGTGAGGCCCCACCTGGAAGACTGTCTCCACCTCTGGAGTACCTAGTGCAAGACAGATATAGACCTGTTAGACCAGTTCAAGGAGGGCTTTGAAGATGATCAGAGGGCTGTAAATAATCCTGTGAAGAACAGCTGAGAAAATTGGAGTTGTTTATTCTGGAGAAGACTCAGAGAAAGACCTTATCGTGGGCTTTCAACACAGGAAAGAAGGGGAGGGACTCTTTACCAAGGAGTGTAGTGATAGGATAAGGGGTAATAGTTTCAAACTGAAAAAGAGTAAACTTAGATTAGATATTAGAAAGAAATTATTTTCTGTGAGGGTGGTCAGACACTGGAACAGGTTGCCCAGAGAAACTGTGGATGCCTCATCCCTGGAAGTGTTCAAGGTCAGCCTGGATGGGGCATTGAGCAACCTGGTCTAGTGGGAGGTGTCCCTGCCCATGGCAGGGGGGTTGGACTGGGTAATCCTGAGGGGTCCCTTCCAACTCAAAGCAATCTATGATTCTATGATATAGTATGTGCAGTAACAATTACGTAAGAAGAAACATTATCATTAGTATAAAATCCACAGTCAACCAAGTGCATTTGAACTGTCAGATGGTGGTGCACTTAAATTGTTGAACAGATGGTGTATTTAAATTGTCAAAAAGGCTCCTTTAAAATTATTTCCATTTACTGTTAACAGAGGAGGATCCGTACCAGCTTTGGTCCTTGGAGAAAAACTTATCTAAGAAGAAAAACCTGTTCTTAAAGGAACAGTGATATGAGGTTTATAAGAGTGCCTGGATACTCAAAGCAACATTTAATTTAGTTGGACACTCGATGCATGAGAAAGGTCCAATATCAAGAGCTTCCCAAAGTATCTGGCAAAAGACTAATAGGACTTGCACAGAAAGACCATAAGGTTGGACCATATGACTTCTTGAAGTCCCATCCAATCTCAACAATTTTATGAAATAGAATCAATCTTACTTTCCTTGCTTCTACTCCTTTTGAAGAAGAAACTGTAGATTCAGTGTTGATTTAGGCCATCAAAGGTTCAGCAGATAACTAATGTATCACATTGGCAAGGAAGAGTTTGAGTCACGGTGTTTTACTGTTTAAGATTGTGAACCAGGAAGGAAGACATTGAATAGATGGAGAGTGAACAACTCTCACAGGAAAAAAAAAAAAAAAGCAACTGCAAAAGAGTAACAGATAAAGAAAATTTATCTGAGCAACCAACACCATGGCTAATCCTGAAGACAATTCAACTTTAAAGCAAGGCACTACAGAATTCTGTTCCATAGTTGCAAGACAGCAGCAAGTGCCTATTCTAGCTACCCACTTCTTATACCTCTGAGAACACAAAGAGCTGTTCACACAAAAAAACCCATTGGGTACTGACAATAATTCATTTTTTTACATAGGTGGTATGCAGATGTCCAAGGGATCTTGGGCAAACGACAGTCAAAACCTAAGTACCTTATTCTCTTACTTCACTTGCTACACAGGCTGAGATTCACATATTTTATAATTAAAATAACATTTCTAGGCTGTCCTGCTTGCTGTGGTCCAATAGACCATCAAGGACTCCAACAAGCCACATGCTAATCTTCCATGTGTGCACTTTCACAAAAGCTTCATCCTAATTCCTTGTCTTATTATACACTGTGCTAAGAAAAAGTGACACTAATTGAAGCAATATTAACTTCTTCCCACATGTCCGAGAATTTTTGAGGGAAAACATTTCAAAGTCTTGTATCTGCTGGACAGAAGACAAAAATAAAATTAATAATTAAAAAAAAGTCACTACCATGCTTCACTTCTACCTTCTCAGGCCCTAACAACCACATCAACATAACCCCACCGCAAACCTAACCAGGTTCCTAGAAAGAATGAAACTTCTGAGTGGGGACTAATACAGCTGCAAAAAAAGAATTAAAATATTTACATGAATAGGCAATGTGAAAACCAAGCTGCTCATGAAAGCTGAAAGAAAACTGCTTTATCTTGGATTGCCTGGATGGTGCTGGCTGAGCCTGTCCTGAATGTCTCTTCCGCACTGCTCAAAAACTAAGCCCTCCTGTGGCAGTTTGCAGTTTTCTAGACCACCCACTCAGACATGGATACACAAACCACATGTGAGACGAATGTTTGCCCTGAACCGAAAGCAGTATCAGCATTACAATCTTATTACTTGTACAGCCAGACTTTCCATACAACTGACTCATTTTCAATACCTTTGCTTTTTTAGTGATTTCTATGTAGTCTCTCCACTGATCATTAGATGCTTAAGGATTTGAAAGGCTAATGTAACTGTTGGAAAAAAACCCCACCATAATCCTCTCCTAGCGAGATAGGTTTTATTTTTAGGTGTTCCTAAAAATATGTAACCGTGACAGCTTCACAAATCTACAATTTCCTAAACAGGACTCAGACGTGCCTCCCTGTGAGCAATGATAAAAGGTAATCATTTATTCCTCACTGTGATGAAAAAGGTAAAGTTTACTAATGGAAATTCCAGCCTTATAGCATCAGTTCTCTGAAGGAACTGCAGAGGAAAATGCACGACTCAGTTGGTGTTAACATTGAAGGTAATCTCCAGTCAGAATTATATTGAATGATGATGAAAATACACCTTTTGCTGTACTTCCATTTCCTCAAATTTCCAGACCAGAAAAATTAAAAGCAAATAAAGAATGAAAAATACAGGATTATCACTTTGCAGTAGAATCAATCTGGCTGAGCTAAAACATAGTATATAAATAAGATGCAATACTAAAACAAATGTTAAACAGACATTAGCAACTCAAACCATAAGACAGCTTAGATTTTTGTATGATGCTGCGATACATCTCTCATCAACTCAGCAACAACACAATTATTACAGTGGTGAACTAAAGAAGCTGCCACACTGCAAGTTGTAACGCTATCTTACAGGAGACAGAACTAAACAGTAAACTGTATTTTCTATGGTAACATAAAGAACCACATCCAGGGTTCTCTTCTTTACTCTTGTTATTATTATTATGTTTTTTTATTTTTTTAGGCATCCCCTCCTTACAAATGGTATTGTTCTCAATGTGTAACACTTCTCCTCCCTGCCTAGTCACAGCATCATTTCTTGCTGGTCAAGTAAATGCAAAGTCCTTATATGGTTGTGCTTTGATCTTAATTTATCTGCTTACTCAGACAGAGCCAGCCTTGTAAATGTCATTGGTTTAGCTGTGTTAATGCACTGATTAACTTTCAAGCACACACAAAAGCACTGCAGATATAGAGTTTTAGTCCTCATCATCTGTTCATAAGCCTTTTATGCCCAACAGTAAAGCTTTTCCATAGAGTGTACAGGATAGCTTCCTGCTGTACACTACTGCTAAACATTTAAGAAAATTATTTAGGCTCATAAAAACACATGCCTTCAACTTTTTAAACTTCAGAACATGTTTCACACTGCTTATTTTTGCAATTCCTCCTGGTTCCTGCAATAGGTGAAAGTCTGACAAAATACCGTAAGTCTCAACTTCAGTGCACTGCACTACTGCAAACTGCGCTAATTAAGGCACAAATGAGCAAACACAAAAATAACAAGTCCGTTAGACTGAGGCAAAAGTTTGCTAAGAAGATACGCTGCAAGTGGTAAAAGACAGGATAGAAATCAAACAACCTATCACCAGAGAAGTGTCTGGAGTAAGATAACGCATATGACAACTTTATAGGGCATGTTTTTCTTCAGGCCATTCTACAATTTTCCCATTAACTTTGCAAACTAAGTAATGGGGTTTGAAATCAATGGGTCATTCAAGAGACCCAAAACACTAGTACAGATTCTAAGAAAACAAGATTACACTTAACAAGTAAGGACTAAACACCCAAAACAGCTTGTGAACATACTTTATTTCACTGTGAGAATGGGAAGAAAAGGACAATAGGTCAGGCAAAAGCCAAGAACTTGTAATTTCCTTTCCCCAGGACTAAAAGAAATTTTAACACAAATATACTGGGCTCTCCAAATACCCTGTACTGCGTGTACTCTGCTTCTGAAACCAAAATCATAGTCTTAACCTAAAAACACAAATCAATGAAAAAAAAAAAGGAGTAATGATCATCCATTTCTTACAATTCAAGGGACGAAGACTAAGCACAGGATTTGTTTTACTTTGGAAGACTCTCTTCATTTCAGTGTATGCCCCTTTCTCACTCTTTCTCTTTAGCATGGACTAAGACGGCCCTCAAATTCAGATGATACTGAAATTTTTACAGAGCCTCCAAGTGAATTCAAACTTCTACAAATATATTAAACCTTGTCCACCCAATTGGACATCGATTTTCTGAGGTGAAAAGTTAGTGGCAAGATGAAAACTGTCTTTTCCATTGGATACAACTACTTCTTTAATAACAGTGACTCACAATCTTTTTTTAGATATTGCAACTTACTGCTAGCCTCTGTCTGGTCACCTCGATGAATTAATCCAAATTCCCATATATAACTTTGTTTTAAATGGCTCGATTTCATGTAAAACTCCAAAACAGTTACTGCCAAAACATGTTAACCGATCACAAAGATCAGTGCTCATATGTGTTAAAGACTTGGAAGGCATCTTATTTTTTCTTTAATAGAAATATGAATGTCTGAAATTAAGTGAACAAGGATTTATTTTGTTTCTGCATATAAAATTAGATTAAAATAGCTACTTTTTCAACTTAGGTCAACACTTAGCAACTCTTATTCTATCTGAATTTTGTGAAGACGTCACATGCACATACATACACATCTGCAGTCTATTTTCTCTCCCATTGAATTAGAAAATATAAGAGTTCAGAGATGATCCACGATTTGCATGAAATTCAGGACTAACTTGGTATTGAATCGCTGTCATCTCCCTTTTATGCCTATTAACCTATTTGCTGTTTTCTTCTACCCTTGTTCTCAGTGTATAATAAAGCTTATCTGGTATTTTAAGGGTGAACCCCTTCATTTCAGCATTTCTAACAAAACAGTGCAATAGTCATACTAGAAGTGTCATGGGATTGTTCCCCTCTTGAAACTCAATGAGTTTTTAGCACTAAACTTAGTTAGAAAAGTCCAAATGGACAAAGTTCTATATGAATCCGGTACAACTAAAAGATAGGAACTTGAACACACACTAGTAGACCAAACATTTTCAAGGTTGCCTTAGATTACCAAACAGTTTCATATAAAATAATCAATAGAAATTGAAGTTTATCCCCTTCACATGCATCCCTTCTCCCTCCCCACCATCATCTGCCTTACGTCAAAAGCAACTTTCAAATTACACTCCCACTCTTTTCCCCCATCCTCAATTGCACATTAAGATACGGACTTGAAAAACAAGAAAACGCTTCAAGTATGCTTCATGCCAATCGTCAATAAGAGTCATAACATTACTGAAAAAGTACACTTATTCTTGGGAAGCCTGAGAAGGACTTCCTGAAGAGAGCATGGTCAAACAGTATTTTAAATAAGAAAAAAGCCCCCTAACCCAAACCACATCCCACCCTCTCAAAAAGAGTAAAGTGTAAAATTTTCTTTGGACTTAAAGAAACGGTATTAAGATTTACCATCTGAATAAGAAATAACCCCAACAGTTTTACAGTACTGCACAAACTGTGCGCGTGAAACAGTAAGTCGTTACAGACGCTACTGTTCAGCTCTACACATACAAACTACACGTGGCATATAAGCATACACAAGACATACTGGCTTGTTGAGCAAGAAGATACATTTTTAAGGCTGGTAAACCTGAATAAACCTTTGCATCCAGAAGTTTGTTTTTAATGATTTTCTCTTTTCATTGGGGATTTGAATTTCTAACAGAAATGGTGGTGATTTCACCAAGAAACCATCAGCAACGTGAGAGCATGGAGCTTTGATATGAAACTTTGCAGCTCTCATTTGATTGTGCACAAATAAGGATCCTGATTTTAAGGGATAACGGATGGTATGAAAGGATACTAATTTTTAGAAACAAGAAATCATTCTGGAAACACAAGCAGGTTATTGAACAGATACCAAAACCTGGAAAGTATAAAAAGCACATATGCGTGTGTATGTATATATGTATCTCTGTACAGGTGCACGTATATATACACACAGGCATATAAATGATATATGTATTTATTACAACATATAACTGTATAACAACACATCTCTTTTCAAATAAAGGGGTTTAACTTAGGAGTTGTAAAAAAAAAACCCCGAACAACAAAAGCAGAAACAAAACCTCAAAACAAACTAAGCAGACCACATGCTGTATGAACAAACGAAAATATTACACAAATAGTTTTATGGTAAAAGTGAGTCACACACTGGTAGCAGAGGAGTGTTGAAATCTGTAATAATAAATAGGTTCAAACTAAGAATTTTCTACAACATTTCCCTAGAAGACAGGACTGGCATTGCTTCTTCTATGGTGATCTTGCAGAACACCTTCACTCATATATATTTAATTTTATAACATTGAAACAGACACAAGAATGTAGACTGCAAAAGATGCTGGATTCAGGAGAGTGTATGTAACATTTTTTTGTTAGAAGTCCTATCAGGTTTATTCACTAAGGCTAGACAGCAAGTCATATGATCTTCCTTGGTGCATTTTCTACCATAGTCAAGAACAATAAATGAACAGAACCAGTGACCTGCTGTCCAACCTGCTGTGGTCCAGCCCACTGTGCAGATAGGAAACAGAATATAGGACCACTGTTTAGTCCCCAACTGTATACTTTGTTTCCTGGAACTGCAGAAGCAGAAACAAGACTAGTGTTTTGAGTGACTAGAAAAAGACAGCAAGAAATGGCATTTTAAGATGAATAAGGTTGCTACGCTTATGACAGTACTGCATCAAACGAGCACACATGAGATCCGACTACTTGCAACATCTGGTAGCGTCACTGAATGAGTTTAGAACACATGTATGCGATAATAAATAGATCAGTTATGTAATAAGGCAGTGTGTTGAACACACATTCATCTTGTGGACTGGAACACCACAGACAGATACATGATACCGTACACATTCATTGAGACCAAGTATTTCTCTTTCTTTTTGTGTGTTTATTTTTCAAGGCTATCCAGGCAAACTCTTCCAGAGCATTTTCTTCTTTAGAAGAGTGATCCTCTGAGTCTTGTTACTTTTCCTCTCCCTTATCAAGAGATGATGACTGGCTTTAAGGAAACATAAAGCTCAAAAGCATTGTTTTGTTTTATCCCCTCATTTTGGTTGCATCATTCTCAATGTTTCATTTGAAGAACGATTTCTGATGCAGTCAGATGTTGAATCCTCAGGTTCCAGATGTTTCCAGGTAACTCTGCAGTTTACGGACTGTAGTTTTGTCCAGTGAGCAAAGATCAAAGTCAAAGGTTGTATTTGTGATATGGAAGTGTCCAGTTTCTTCTATAAGGTTTACTATCTTGAAAGGAGAGAAAAGATTGACAGGTGAATATTTCAGCCCACTAAACTTATTAGCATGCCACTAAGGATCATACGAAAGGTACAAAAAAGCCAAACTGCCTCAATACTTGCAGATTAAACTATTATCCTTATCGCTCCCATTCTGACACAAATTATGGTCCAGACTACAGTACCAGCAAAAATTAGCACTATCTTTCAAATGTTAGGAGAAAATATCCATCTTTTCTAAATTAGTCTTTTTTTAAAAAAAAAAAAGGTAATCCCCCAAGCTCAACAGTTAAGAGAACCAAAACAGGTAGATAGGTGTCTGGAATATTTACTGTGTCTATAGTTGCTAAACAGGTTACTTTAGAAAATAATTGCATAAGCCTTTCTGCAAGCACGCGGAAAAGATAAATCCTTGGAGAATCTAGCCCATATCGAACAAAAAAAAGTATTTAAGAGCTCTTACATGAACTGTTAGTTTGCATGCTAGCAGTTATTTCTTGAGTAATAGACTTAAATATTTTTCTACACTAAATCAAACATGAAAAACTCCTACCAATGGCTTAAAACCACTTCTTCTGGTGACCATTTATAATCACAGCTTTCCTTCAAACAGGAAACAGAAGAGCTGTTATGAGTTCTTGAAAAGAATAGAAACTAAAACATCTCTTCCATGAAGAAATTCTGAGAGAGCTAGGACTGTTAAGTCTGGAGAAGAGAAGGCTCAGGGCAGATCTTATCAATGTGTACAAATACCTGCAAGAAGGTTGTAAAGACAAAGGAGCCAGGTTCTTTTCAGTGGTGCCCAGTGACAGGATGAGAGGCATTACGTACAACTGAAGAAAAGCAGATTCTCTCCGAACTAAAACATCTTTCCTGTGAGGGTGCTCAAGCACTGGCACAGGTTGCCCAGAGAGGTTGTGGGGTCTCCATTCTTGGAGAGATTCAAAAGCCATCTGACACGGTTCTAGGCAACTGCCTCTACATGTTCTTGCTTAAACAGGAGCAGGTCAGACTGCATGACCTCCAGAGGCCCCTTTGAAGCTCAACCATTCTATAATTCTCTGAAATCATCAGTGTATACCTAATCTGTGCCTTTCTGCAGTTTTAACATTTTTAGTCTCTGAATTGTAGTCAACTTTTTTTTTTTAAAAAAAGAGTGGTCATACTCAACACTGAAATGCTGTAACAACTAACTCCAGATATGTTATGTTCTAGGATGTGCACCTATCTAAAAAAACCATTCAGCATCTCAGAAAGCCGAAGCATTATTTGTCAGATTGGGCTAAGACAGTGCCAACACACTATGGTTATGAATCTCTTGTGTGCTGTTTCATTCCAAGAGACGGACATCCCAAGTGATAACACAGAAAGGCAGCCCATCCCAGAGTGGGCCTCTGGGTAGTGTCACAGACTGACAGAACATTGCCTTTTTGCTCAGTCTTTCCAATCATCCTTTCTGTGGCACTCAGGTTAGGCTCAGTGCCCTGTTTGCACCCTTCAATCTGAAACTCATTTAGTTCTAGGGCTTCCATGTATCCTTCCCACTGAAATGGTGCTGCCAGATATTCTTCACTTGTTTGAACTTTATTAGTCTCACTGTAAATCCTTTCTCACAGCTGGAGGAGATATATGCACATGGGGTTTACAGAGTACACCTTAAAATGACAAATCCTGTAGGAATACACCACCTTGAAAAGGAACCATGAATTTAAATTAAATCTTTTGTAACTTTTTGCTCTCCATTTCTTTATACAAACAGATGTTTTTTTCTCCTCAGACCGCAGAAGAAAAGACTAGGTTGATGATGTCAGAAATAACTTCATGTGTATTGTTAGGCATGGAATGACACAGCCCTAGGTGGATTAAACGGAATGGAAACAAAATGCTAAGAGGGAAATGCCTGTCACAGTAAAAATCCTCCTTTCCAATCGCCTCCCATTTTCCAGGTTGGAAAAAAATAGAAGTAAAATCTACTTAATTTGGTTTGCAGCTGTCCAAAATTCTGAAAGCACTTAGGAACAATCCTGCTCTTATTAATACATCACTTAAATCTGTACCTTTTGGCTTTATTTTTTTTTCTATGTGGGATTTTTAATCTAAAATTGCCAACTTCATTTGTCCACTTGTTGATTCAGACTCTTCTAACATTTTACCACTTGTTACTGTTCTGCAACTAACACAAGAGAAAAAAAAATCAAATGGAACAAAACTGATTGTTATCAGAAGAAACTTTGACATGTCTTATTTGTCATTCTCATTTTTGTCACTCTCTTGAGCCTCATCTAGGAGAAAAGCTAAGAAGTCAATTAGCCTCCTTTTGTAAAGTTAGGAATATAGTCTCAGGCTTGGTTTCCGAATATCCACCCTACGATAAATAAATGTCCGCACAAGAAGTTTACAGAAGCTGAAGCCAGGAAGATGTAGCTACACTGAAGATTTCTGTCTAATGCTTCCTTGCTTTGTGGTGGAAGAATACCACCCCTCATAGCCTCCACAGCAATACACCTGATTTTAGAAACAAAGATTACATGAAAGTGCATAAAAATACATGTATTTTTAAACTGTATTTTTTTTTTAAACTGATAAGCACTACTGATCTCGGTTCTGCTCTGGGCTTTTAAGCTCTAGGCCAAGAGAAATATAAACATTTTAAACACATCCCTCATCCAGCCCTGAAGAAATATAGCCACTGTGTCAGAACACCTGATAAATCAGACCGAAATAAACCCCAAAAGTTTTAATGAATGTACAAAAATGTATCAAGATAAACCCAGACAGCTCAATGAAAAACACCTGCCTGTGTGTCAGTCAATGAGGAATTCATGACTTAAGAGTATTAGCATACACATCCTTATGCTATTTAGAAACACTTTAAAAAGAATAAAATGTTGAGATCAATTGCCAGAAAGTCTGATAGTTATAGTATTGAAAACACAGCATTAAAATGTTTTAATCCAAGAGCTCAGACAGCAAGGAACACAAATATCCCATTTGTTCCTGCTGCAGTAAGTTTTGCTTTTCTGCTGCCCTGTACATCTCTGTTTACATAATGTCTCTCCAACTCAATTTCATCATTATCCATCATAGTACAACTATTTAACTGTCTTTAAACAAGCAAATGAGTGTGTTTGTTTAAGGAAGCCAAAGTGCAACTAACGACAGCCATTTTTCAGTTTAAGGAGGGTTTAGGCAATGTGATAGTTTCCAGACCTGCAAGCTGTCCCTTGCAGAAAATTCTCAAAAGATAGCTGCCATTTGAAATGAAGAACCTTGTGGACATGAGCAATGTAATTTTCAGCAGTGCAGCATACTCTTGATTTCTTCCTTATGCCTGTGCTGTCCAGTGCACTGGCTTTAAGAAGGTTTTTCACCAGCTGAAGGTATGACTTCCAATGCCTCAAAATAAGAAACAAAGTCCTACCAGAAATTTTGTTGCCTTTCATGGGGTCACGTTAACATCTTCTGCAGTAAAAATGCACAATTAGGAACCCTGCTTAAGACAGCTGAATTTGAATATATATATGCCATACAGCATTAACATCTGATTGTAAACTCAGTTATCCCTACTATTTCACTGGAAATCACAGAGTTAAAAAAAAAAAAAAGAAGCAACCTCATCACTGTAAATCCCAACCTCTTTCTTTACAGTGGAAGAGGTGGGAGAAAGATTTCTTTCTGAACTGTAATTTCAGAGCAGTCTCTGCCTTGTTGTGTCCAAAATTCACATTAAAATTGCTCAGGTGACTCACACACGACTAATCTCTTGGTCAAATGTTCTTTTTCACCTGCCTTTTCCCTGCTGGGCAATTCTTGTATAAGTATCATTTTACACCAGGATTACTTAGCTAGATATCCAGGCACTCGTAGTTCAGTATCACATCTCTCCTGCCTCCTTCCTCCCTCTTTTTTATGGATTTAATTCAGCTTCCTTTAAGGAAGTATCTCAAAGACAAACGCCTCTCTTGGGAAAGAACCGCATTCTCAAACAGATGTATTTTTCTCATTTCCAACTTGGCTGCATTTCCGTTTCCTGTCATGCCCATGGACTTGGTAACAACCGAGACTGCAAAAGCCTGTCCTCTCCTTTTCACATTCCTCAGTCTAAGTTTCAAAAGCTAGTGCTTTTGAATGACCAATGCTTTCATTCTGCTTTTGCAAGCCCCTTCTCTAAAGAAAATCCCTAAAAGTTTGTGGGTAGCAGATTTTGATACACGCAAGAGATTATTACTCGCCTTGAATCACCAAATCACAGAATTGTTGAGGCTGGAAAAGACCTCTGAGATCACCAAGTCAAGCCTATGACTCAACAGCATCGCAATGGCTAGACCATGGCACTAAGTGCCACATCCAGCCTCTCCTTAAATACCTCCAGGAATGCTGACTCCACCACTTCCCTGGGCAGTGCATCCCAATGCCTGATCACCCTCTCCATGAGGAAGTGCTTCCTGAGATCCAACCTAAACCTTCCCTGACACAGTTTCAGGCCATGCCCTCTTGTCCTGTCACTAGTTGCCCGGGAGAAGAGCTCAAGTCCCACCTGACTACAACCTCCCTTCAGGTAGTTGTAGAGAGCGACGAGGTCCCCCTTGAGTCTCCTCCAGGCTAAACATGCCCAGCTCCCTCAGCCTCTCCTCACAGGACTTTCCCTCTAGCCCCTTCCCCAGCCTCGTTCCTCTCCTCTGGACCCGCTCTGGCACCTCAATGTCTTTCTTGCAGTGAGGAGCCCAGACCTGCACACAGCACTCGAGCTCAGGCCTCACCAGTGCTGAGTACAGGGGCAGAATTACGTCCCCACTCCTGCTGGCCACACTGTTCCTGATACAAGCCAGGATGCGATTGGCCTTCCAGGCCACCTGAGCACACTGCTGGCTAACGTTCAGCTGGTCGACAACCAGTACTCCCAGATCCCTCTGTGCCACTCCTCCCCCAGTCTGTAGCCCTGCAGGGGGTTATTGTGGCCAAAGTGTAGGACCCTGCACTTGGTCTTGCTGAACTTCACACCGTTGGCCTCAGCCCATTGACCCAGCCTCTCCAGGTGTCTCTGCAGGGCATTCCTATCCTCTGGCGGATTGACACTTGGTGTCATCTATGCATTTACGAAGGGTAGACTCAATCCCCTCATCCAGGTCGTCAGTAAAGATGTTGAACAGGACTGGGCCCGGTACAGATCTGTGGGAGACACCATTGGTCACGGGATGCCAACTGGATGCAGCACCATTCACCACCACTCACTGGGCCCGGTCGTCCAGTCGGCTTTTAACCCAGTGAAGGGTGCACCCATCCAAGCCAACATAAACTAAAGAGACAACAATTACCATGCAGGAACACACAACTCCACCACCATTCCACTTCAACACCATTATCGCCTTTTAAATCCTTGCACCTATTTACAGTTTTCTGTTGTATTTTTGCACTCAATCCCCCTTCTCATGTAGTAACCACCACCTCTTTCTGCAATTTTAACCCTTGCTCTCCTGACCTTTGTACCTCCTATAGTCTCTATATACTTGCATTTCTTGGTCTGGAAGTGTCACATCCATCGTAAAAACTTTCTCAGCTCTGTACTCTTCTTGTTTCTGTGCTCACTGGAAGTATTTTACATTAATTACATAGCTGCAAAGCAGTTAAGGACATTTAAGATGAGATGACAGTTTATTTGTAATTCAGAGAAGCACTGATTCTCTGCAAGTTCTCCATTCAATATTGTGAACATATTTCTGTAAACTGAAAAAAATCATATGAACAATGAATTGCAGAACATTAACTCTTTAAAGCTAAACTGCTTTATTTGTTCTGTAACAAAGACCATTTGCTGGTTCAGACTGGCTAACAGACAACTGTTAAGTAACTTTGCTCTTCTATGGAATTCTGGTAGCTGTCCTAGCCTGCACAGTCCATCCATAAATCCAGCTTTCACTGGAGCTGTATTGACAGCCTACACACACTCCAAAGCAAGGGAGACAATCTGTAAGAACCGTGCCCCAAGAAACAAGGCAACACTGATTCTACATCAGCCTTTTATAACATCATAATATGCTACCAGAAGTCATGGACTACAGTACTAAAATTATACCCTTCATAGAAGTTGCGAGCTGAAGGTCAATAAATGAATGCTTTTTCTTGTATGATAAATACACTCAGGAAAAAAGAAGTCTATCTTTAGTATGAAGTGAGGAAGAATACACTATTATTCCCTCATTTACTAAAAAAAAAAGGATATTCTAAATTTCCAGCTATAGTTATAGAATCATAGATGTATCTTTTCACACAGTTTTTCCTTGTATTAATAACACTCCATGAAGCAGATTATAACAGTACTCTAACATCAGACTGAAGAAGCTTTGGTGGACAAACCCATCATTTTCCTAACAAAGGTAAATATTTCTTCCCCATCAAATACACCTAAGTGCTACTCGATGAGAAAGAGGATTATGTATTCCACTTGAACCATCTTATGTGCTTGGAAAATATTTCTTGGGATGATGGAAGAATTCCAACTGGAAGTGATTTTGCTCACAGCCCCTGCCCACAGCAGGCTCTGCTGTGGGGTTCGATCAGGCTTCTCCAGCCGGGATTTTAAAAGCCCCAAGGATGGAGACAGCACAGTCTCTCCAGCACTCTGTTCCACTGCTAGACCATCCTCATGGGGAGAATTGCTTCTCGCTTTTTTAATCTTTGCTTTGTGTAAAAGGTTTCAAAGATCTATTTCTTTTTTCAAAAGTTCACATGAAGCCACCTAAGCCTTATTCCCTGTGGGCTGTCAGTCAGTCCCAGTGAGAGCTGGATTTATGGCCGGACTGTGCAGGCCAGGACACCGGTGCAGTTCCGTACAAATAGCTGGTAACTGCATAATGCTGGCTGCAGAGGTCTACCAGAAGTGAAACTGTTCAAAAGCCATGCTTTGGATAACTGGAGAAGTGAGCACTCAGGAAGCAAAGACAGGGTGTGAATTTATAATACTGTGTTTTTTTCTGATTAACTTTTTATGTGAACTCCTTAAGAATAAATGAATAATATAAAGTGGAGAGGGTGTTGTACTTCCCACCTTTCAGCCCCCTGCACAATAATTTCCCTATGTAGATAAAAATTTGCCTCTGCCACCATTCATAAAGTGTGGCTTTGATTCCTCCTGTAGACAGAAGGGAACATGGGAAACAACAAAACATTAAATCTGAATGATTAGCAATATGCATCATTAAGTATTGTAACTTATGAAAACTGACAAAGCTATAGGAATTCCTCTTTAAGAACAACCTTGATCAAGGTCTTCCTTTTCACTAATGTTTTCTCACCTTTACTCAAAATATTGAGTTTGAACTAATAAAAGGATTAATGCTAAGGTTTAGAAAATATTTTAACACAGTTATCCAAGTGTTGAGAAATTTGATGAGCGAGTGTAATCATCTAAAAGTAGTAAAAATTTCTCCCCTTGCAACATCTCCACAACTGACACATAATTGCACTAAACATAATAAGCCCATCTGTGTTACAGTTATGCCTGCTTTGTTAACATCATTTATTGTTTAATCTTCACAATTTGTAATCCAATAGCACCTGACAATGCCACCCAAAACAAAGAATACTATTCTTTGCTCTATTTGCACTATTTCGTAACCTTTCTCAGTTTGCACATTTTCATGCTTAACTTGTTCCATGACTTCAGAAGAATTTATGAATATATTATGTTTTTCCATCAAGTGAGTTTTTCTTTGAATTCCAAGTTTTCTGTTTACCACTGAAAACATCTTTAATTGCTTCTCAAAGAACACTGGTCATTTCCAGCAGCAAGATTTTTAACATGTCATGGTGCCCAGCTGTATCCATACTGTCATCCTGTTTTCATAGTTACTGATACAGTATGTTAAGAAAAATAAAAATGAATTGGTGAGAATTTTAGCTCACATAGGCACTTTTTTCTAATTTGTCATTTAGTGTGACAACACAATTTAAAGTATGTGTAAGAATTTTGTAAAATGCACTGGAACTGGTAAGGAGCTGTAAATGGATTATAAAGGCTTGAGAAGGCTACTAAGCCTGATTAGAGTTCTAGATGAAAGCAAAAAAATAGATGTGAGGTTACAATGTCAATGAGCATGATGTGATATTGCATGAGAATGCTTCTCACCTGCTGCAGTACATGTCTCTCTCTCAATGTCATTAATCTTCTGTGGAGCTCTACTAGTTCATCCAGATATGCCTAAAAAATAATACCCCCCGCGAAAAATAACCTCTTAATTAAGACATAGTTATTAATTTCAAAAACAACACCAATTGAAATTTTATTTTAACTTTTCTTTGAGCTACATTTTCTTATTTAGTAGTCTGTCTTTCCCCAGCTTAATACAATCCAAATAGAAGGGTTTTCTTAGATACTTTATGTCAATGAAAATCTTATTAGTCGTCTTTTGCTGTAGAAGATAATCTATCTATATCTGAGACTGCCAAAACAGCATCCTTAAAAAACATTTCCCACTTTTCCACATAAGACCCAAACCCAAAGGCTCACAATCAAATCCCTGTTTTTCTCTAAAGCTACGTAATTGATTTGCTCTCTCAACAAGGAAATATAAGGGGCAAAAGATCGAACAAGATTAATACAATGGTAAATTCCACTGTTCTTTGTGTGAAACATGTCCCACCTCTGTGATTCTGTACCCAATTATCAACTTTTTCCTTCAGTCAGAGCCATAATAGACCTTTTTTTTTTTTTTTCTTCTAAGCAGAGAGAGAAATATAGCACTCAGTTTAAGAAATCAAAAAGCATATGGATCAGGCCACTAGAAATCTAGCAACAGACATTGAAACTTTGGCCTCTTGCCCCATGTTGTCACAAAGTTAACGCTAATACCATTAAATTATGAACCTTTGGAGGAACTTGTCCACAACAGGAAACTGTGCTATGTTCACTTACACAAGGAGCTGGAGCTCTTATCCATGGCCAGCCAACATGATTTAAAAGAAAAATTCTCTTTCTCAGTGTTAAATGGTAACTGTTGATTCTTACCATTCTAGTTAACAAGCTAAATTGCCCTGTCACTTCTGAATGCACAGACTTCAGAAAGGATTCTGGAAAATACGTATATTTTTTTATTTGATTGATTTGTTGGCTAGGAATACAGCTGTGAATTCTCCTCTTCAAAAATTATCACTTCATCTGTGAAGCATAATGCAAACTCATGGTGGAGAGCAGTTAAAATAAATAATAGATGACAGATTCCCAACTGGTGACGTTTGCCAACTCAGCACATTTAATGAAGAGAAGGAAAAGATTTTCGCAACAGCACAGAAGAAGAAAGAATTACAGAAAAAAAAGAAAAATTTGCTTCTAAAGGAATCCAAAACAAAGATTACAAAGATTTTTATTCTGTAACAAAGGTTGATATTTAGTAACTACACTAACATCACACTCTGGACGAGTTTACTGTTACTTCATTCTCATTTACCTTATCACGATCCCCATTCTTTATTTGTTTATCAGATTTGTTTTGCTTTATTGGACTTTTCACTTCTAAAATCTGGAAAAGAAAGAAAATTCTGTAGAAATTAAATGCATCATTGGATACAACCGCACCTGAAAAATTCTGCTATCAGTAAACTACACAAAGAAGATAACATCTGGATAAAACGTAATCAAAACTCAAACTGAGCTTTTCATTCTTTAATCCACACAACATACTCATATTTTTCAGACAAAAAGCAGTTTATAGCAAAAAATCCTAAGTTGCTTGAATGAGGTGATACTGATATTATTAATCCTTAAAAGAATTAATTTTATGTCTTCTTCAATGCTATGCAAAGGCATTTACAGCCACATACAGAAATCAAGAATGCTTCATCCAGCGCTGAACCACAGTCAAGAAGAGCATGTCAACAAGCAGCGGAACACCATGCTTAATATGAAAATTTTAGGACTAAAGGGAGGAATATTTGTGGGAAACAGAACTCTTGATTGCTCTTCCAATTTTTCCAGCATATGTTTTCTGAAAGTAAAGTTTTAAAAAAAAAAATAAAAATCACCATGTCATTCCTAACCTGGAATATGATCTTTCTTCCGAAAAACACCAAAGGAAAATAAATGATGACAATTATGATTATCTCCAAAACCACACTACATGTCACAGCTCAGGACAAAACTCAGCAAATAAAATAAGGCCAGCAAAAACAAGTCTTCTAGTAATAAGACTTAGTGACAGGTTTCTGTAAGGTCTCTCTCAGTTCTACTTCTCTTGGTATAAATAACTAAAATTGCATATACAGTCTCCAGGGTGACCAGCACCATAAGATTACAGCAGGCAGACAGTTATTTCTCTATATAGAGAAAGTGACTGCAGATCTGAGATTAGCCGTAGGGATTTACTTTGCTAAGAGTGATGATAGCCAGAAAGCAAAATGAACTTTTTCAAAGAAAAATCACAGTTCTTTGACTCAACACTCCCTGCAGTTTCTGCTGTGTAGGCCTGTGGAAGAAAAAGTCTTATTTTGGTGAAAAGAAAAAAAGAAAAAAAAAGACCTCTACACATGGATCCAGCACCTCTAAGATGCTTTTCTTGTTTTTAAAGTAAGAAAATTCTTGGTTTCAATTAGAACCTTAGCAAGGACACGATATATTTGAAAAACTTCTTTCCTTACAGTGCTCTTGATACGTAGTTGAAATCTAACATCTTAAGCACTCTTCTGTTTAGATGAAACACAGCACTAACCACATCTGAGGAAGATTCTAGAGTTATTACCTCTGTCTTAGCTCTTCAGGTCTGTGCCTGGACTTAGCTAACACACGTCTGATTTCAGCAGGCAAAGTAATGCTATGGTATCAAGCAGAGATCTCACACATGGCTACCATATATACGGTTTGAATTCTCATAATACTTTCCTAAACTTCTAATTTTCAGCTCAATTATAAAAATGAAAGAACGTATGTGACATTCGATTTTAGCTGGCATACTGCTATTGTCTGGAGTGTCTAAATGCACAAGTAGACCCATTAGATCACCAAAGCAGGAAAGAACATGAAAGATGCGAGTGAATGGACTGTTGATTCTGAGACTTAAAATTACTTAACAGCTACACTGCCTTTGTAGAAGTTAGTCTTCATTACACAGCAAGCCATAGGTAGGTGTTTTATTTGTCTTGTGCTTATGTCTCCAGTAAACATAACACTGTTCATGTTTGTAGTTAACTTTTTTCCCCAAAAGACTCTGTGAATAATAAAGTTTAGGTTTTGCATTATCAGTAAGCTTGTATTGGAATCCTCATTAGAAAAACAACACGTAAATGATTTTCTGCCAGATAATTGAGGCAGTTAAATTAAGAGATATAGGAAAGACTCATCCATAAAACTCAGCATCTTTTCTTAATAACTACAGACACTATTCCAACTATATCAACACTGTAAGCAGCCATTTATTGCCTGTTAGTAAATTTCATGACTGCTTTGTGCATGATCCCACTGACACTGGGAGTGAACTATGGCTCCCTAAAACAAATGACAAATAATGTATTTCAAAAATTATTATTATTTTTTAAAGATTATCAGCGTCTATGTTTAATTTTTATATTCAGAGACCCTTACTTTGTTGGTGAATGAAGGTGAGGTAACTCTCAAACTCTAATTCTCATTTGTCCATAACATATTTTGTAGGTCTAGATTATTTAGTTTCTTTCCTTTGAAAAACAGAACGACCCTCCTTTCCTACCACAAAGATAATAACAATACTAGCCCTTACAGATAAGGAACAAGTACACTGACAGTGAAGTAAAAATCATCGTGTCTTCTAGCAAAATAAAAAATATTGTATCTTCTAGATAAACGCTGATGGAGGATAGGGGAAGAGATAAATGAATAAATTTCTGAGAATGAGTCTATTGATGTGAACTGTCTCTACTGCTAATAGAAACCCAAACCAGTATTGATTGCACAGCTAATGCTGTAAAGACAGTTTGCATTGTTTACCTTACAAAGTTAATTCATACAAAAAGGATGCATTTCTTAAAATACTGATGAAAATGTTACCTTGGTCTACAGCACTTGCTAAACCACATCATACTGCTCCTGAAAAGAAAATCTCTTACCTCAGTTTATAGACTAAGTAACTGCACTGGAGTGATCAGAATGTCATGATCAGCTCCCCAGGACTACATTTACAAATGCTGACTTTACCTGGTTGTTGTTGGTTTTCAGTAAAGGTGGTGCTGGTTCATCATGTAGAGGTGAGGAAGCTGAACTGCTGTCACTGTCACTGCCATCACTCAGACTAACCCTAGAGAAAAACAGAGACAGGGATTACACCTACAGACAATGGGCTGTCAACAATGGTGAACCACGCTTGCACTTCTGAGGCAGGACACTAAGACCCACTGCTAAGAAAGCCACCATTAAGCAAAGTCATGTGGAAATGAGCATGGAGAACAAGGCTGCCTGCCTGCACTTGGCTGAGAAGACATGTCTGTTTAACAGTGGTTGAGATAACAGAAACAGTTAAATATTTAGAATATTGAACTGCTGCTACTGAAGTTCCTGGAGTGAATTTGTAGGCTCATGGAAGGAGGAAAAGGCCTTTTAAAGATACTTTTCTGATCTTCTAAAGGCTCTCTGAACAGCTGTACTTCTCACTCAGACACGAGTTTCACTGAAGAGTTCCTTATTTCTCATCATAAATAACTGGATATAATAAATGGATAAATTTCAAAACTTAGTATTTCAGGAGAGGCCACATGGAAAAGTTCAGCTCCTGTTCCAGATTCACCCTTCATTTTCCTAGGAAAAACACGGAATACTCATTTGTTGGAGAAAAAACCCCAATGTTATTTGGGATAAAAAGAAGGTAGAGAAACATTAGCCTTAATGTTTTGTTAAAAAGCTGAAAAATATCTCTGTACTTAGAGACAAGTTGAACTTGAGACAATCGTTCATACAATCACTGACATGAACAATTTATCAATCTCCTAGTTATCTTGGTCCTTTTCTCCTTGACTGCAGGTGCTAAAGTGCATTCATTAATGTTTTCCTATTATGTTCCTGTCTAAGCAGCTGCTGACACAGGCATTCAGATGCTGTGCACTCACAGCAAGACCCACTGGATCAGATTAAGAACCCACTATGAAAAGGCTCGAGAGAAACTGTTTGAGGTTTTCCACAACCCTTAAAAAAATTCAGAGAGAGCTTCAAGATGCCTGAAGAACAGATGACTTTTGGAACACCCTTTTAAGGTTGCAGCTAGGATGCAGAAGCCTTTTTTAAAAAACAATTTCTGTGACAGATGCTTGCTTTACCTTCTGTCTGCACTCTTACACATTACTTGTTGCACGCAGTACAGAAATTAGTTGAAATTCAGATTTCATTGACTCTGATCCAATTTAACAACCTAATCTAGAACTGGTAAACAGAGATCTTGAAAATGAGACACTACGTACTAAACAGTTAAACCAACAACTGAAGGACATAATTTTATCTCATTTATGCCAGAGAGTAACTATGACTACTCCCTGAAGTAACAATGGCATGAAATCAAGGAAAGTCAAATCAATGAGGATCATCATAACTATATGGATTAGTACAGAAATAGTTTGCATTGGGAATGGCCAATTCTGTTAGTTTTTAGAAGATGTACTTTTACATGAATATGCTTCAAACAGAGAGTCTGAATTCTCTGCCCATTTGTTACTAAGGACTCTTTGAAGACATCAGATCCCACCTCCCTATTAACAAGCACAAGATCTTGGCCACCAGGCAACTTGCAACCATGAGACACTCACCTGCGACTCCTGCTTCCTCCTCGTGTATTTATGGGTCGTTCCAATTCAGAATCATTGTCGTTCTCATCTGCTTCATCTTCATTATCATCTGAATGCAGATCTTTCATTATAGACCTCAGTGGACCTGAGAAAACAGAGACAATAAAGCATACAAATGAAGTCCACTATCAGTGTCCCAGGAAATTCACCCAGCTTTGTAAATGACAGATAACTACCCTCCCCATGAAGTGTTGGGAAAGGAGAGTCTTAAACATTAAACAAATGAAGTAATGCACTGGGGGCTTATGCTGCAGTGACTTACCCATGAATCATTCACTCACACAACAAATTCAGTCAGCTTCAAAAGACTTACTTGTGACAGTGCAGCAGCTCATACTTAAAGTGTTTGCATGATTGGCCCCAGGACCATAGCTGAAGCAAGTAAAATTTCTCATGCCAGGATAAATTGACTATTTCTGTAATATTATTAGAACCCAGATTCTTTTGCATGTCTGGGTTCTAGCATTTTTTTGCTTTCTGTAGGTGTACTATAGGTAGATAAGGATCTACAGCAACATATTGATCAGTAATAGTATATTTGTTAGGTTGCACTGAGAAGCAGAATCTAACAAATCCTTCTGACTAACTCATACTAGACAAGGCTGTTCCTTTTATTTCAGGGTCAATTTCAGGTCAAGTAAGCACTTTGCCAATGTTCAAACGCAAAAGCTCATTGATGCCACACACCACCACACCATCTCTTCTGAATTAAGAGAAGGCAGAAAACTTCACATGCTTATAAAACTGCAGCAAAGTCAGTTTGGTATTTTGCTAAATTTACTTTTCTTTAAAAGACAGTTACAAAGAGAGAAATATATTTAACAAATCTGTGAAATGTAAAACTATAGCTGTTTGACATAAGAATAGGCAAAAGCAGCTTAGAAGGGAGAAGGAAGAAAAACTGATGCCACAGTGCATTTAATTCTGAAGTACAGCCCATCTGAGACAAGAAGCAGCCAGTAAAAACAATGGTAATGGCTGCAGGAACATCAACTACTATTACGGTTCTGTAATTCCTTCAGCCTAGGAAACAACGAAGTACTAACGTGACTGAAGTGAGCCTCAGGGTGTTCTTCAAAGAGAGATGAAGCTTGCAACTCTCTGTTTGCTAATGAGGCAACAGAATCAAGGAGTGTCATCCCTGGTCACTGCCAGAAGAGAAGACAGAATTGTCTGGCAGGGACATGCTCCTAACACGCATTCTCTCCCCATGGGAGGAATGGCTTTATGGATTTTTTGAGACCTACCATGGTGAAGGTCACATGCGTTTTGACTAGCTTTGTGAGCATGAACTCAAAGCTGAGTTTGAGGATGATATTCCACTATGGTTGCGCTACAACTTTCATAAATTGGCACAGTTTGGGCAATTTCAAATCAAGCGGGTTTTTTCTATTTTTACACCTTAAGGTTGGTTGGGAAGAAACCCAGATAATCCTGATGGGCAAATTCTTGCTGGACCAGACACTTGTGCAGGCAATAAAGAAAGGGGAGCTACACTGAAGAGCTGCTTGTCCAATAAACCACTGCTGATCTGCAGAAGCAGCCAATCTGTGCTCTACTTTCTGCTCATGTTTGGGTCTCAAGCAGACAATGTTTATTTATTCGCAAATGATAACTTGTAATCTGACTGAATATCTAATCATCTGACTCTTGAAGGAGGGAACGAACTCCTTCCTTGACTTTTAAAAAGAGCACTCTTTTAATAAAAGGGCACTCTTGGCAGCATCAGCACAGGGATGGAGGAAGAATTTGCCCATTTTGAACTTTTGGAAAATGATCTTATTGGCTGGATTAACTGTTGAGGTGGCTGAATGAGAGACATGGCATAGAGAGCTGAATGAATTGAGGTAACATGTTAGAAAAGAGAATTAAATCAAAAATATACTATAAAGGATTCAATTTCAAGAGACATGAAAGGATAGAATACAAGGGTATTTCCACACTTAGGCTTAGCCTAGGAAGGCTAGTTTCCTTACACCTTACTGGGTAAATACACTAACAACTACCATTGAATTCCTTTTGAAGATGTCTGTCTTTGTCTGCACTGAAAGCAGATGAGTCTCCCTCCACTCCACAGTCCTAAGTCAGCTTCTGAGAATGCATTCATTTCCTCTCCTCAATGTGGAGGAAGAGAATGATAGAAAAGACTTGGTAAAGGACACATGAAAGGAATGCATTGTCATGCTCTGGATGAAAGAGCAGAGGAAAAGATCAATGGGAGGAAAGGTAAAATAATCAACCAAATCCCAATTTTATAATGAAATTTGTTATGACATATAAATAGCTGACCCTGCATAAAACACCAGCATGTAACTCCACAATACGAAAACTGGTAGCTATGCTTCCACGTCACCCAAACATCAGTCTTTGATTTTAAGTGGAAGCAGAAGGAAAACCAGCACACATTCCTCATGATCCCTACACAGCCTGCTCTCTCAAGCTTAAGCTAACTCATTATTCTTGCCTATGTCCTTTTTCCAAGTATAGCAGAGGACCATTTTATCCCTGATACTCCCTTGCTGTGTTCTGGAACAATCAGACAAACCTGTCTCAAGTTGCCAACCGGCTTATTCCTCTTTCCTGGAGAAAAATCAATTTGGAATCTTGTGACATATCCATCACTGACAATCCCATAGGCACTGAACAACCCACCATTCAGACAAGTTTTCACCTAATGAAGAACCATGCCCAGGACTCTGAACAGGCATTCAAATTGTACTCAGGTAGCTAATTTTTTCAGCAGACTTCTCTAACAAGCAGAAAAGCATTAATTTTTAGGGTTTTTTTTTTGTTTGTTTCTAACACTGACAAGGATGTCACTCTTTATATTCTTTTCCTTGCTAACACGTAATTTAAAATTCCACTACAACCTTTTTAAGAGTTTGGGAAGTTACTTCCTAAAAGGTCAGAACAGTTAGGCAGAAACTGAACCTAGGAGTTGCCCAGAAGCAAGAATTCTTAGTAAGGAAACAGAGAAATATCACAATAAGCCCCAAGAACAGAAGAACTTGAATAACCTTAGGTTAGCCCACTGCTTCTGCAAAGAGAGGTGAAAAAGTTCACAATGTGGTCTACCTTGACTTCAGTAAAGCATTTGACACAGTCTCCCACAGCATCCTTGCTGCTAAACTGAGGAAGTGTGGTCTAGACTCTCGGGTAGTGAGGTGGACTGTGAACTGGCTAAGGGGAAGAAGACAAAGAGTTGTGGTCAATGGGGCGGAGTCTGGTTGGAGACCTGTATCCAGTGGAGTGCCTCAAGGGTCGGTACTGGGACCAGTATTATTCAATATATTCATCGATGACTTGGATGAGGGACTAGAGAGTACTATCAGCAAGTTTGCTGATGACACCAAGCTGGGAGGAGTGGTTGACACACCAGAAGGCTGTGCTGCCATCCAGCGAGACCTGGACAGGCTGGAGCGTTGGGCGGGGAAAAATCTAATGAAATATAACAAGGGTAAATGTAGGGTCTTGCATCTGGGTAGGAACAACCCCAGGTTCCAGTATAAGTTGGGGAATGACTTATTAGAGAGTAGTGTAGGGGAAAGGGACCTGGGAGTCTTGGTGGACAGCAGGATGACCATGAGCCAGCAGTGTGCCCTTGTGGCCAGGAAGGCCAATGGCATCCTGGGGTGTATTAGAAGGGGGGTGGTTAGTAGGTCGAGAGAGGTTCTCCTTCCCCTCTACTCTGCCCTGGTGAGACCCCATCTGGAATATTGTGTCCAGTTCTGGGCCCCTCAGTTCAAGAAAGACAGGGAACTGCTGGAGAGAGTCCAGCACAGGGCAACTAGGATGATTAAGGGAGTGGAGCATCTCCCTTATGAGAAAAGACTGAAGGAGCTGGGGCTCTTTAGTTTGGAGAAGAGGAGACTGAGGGGTGACCTCATTAATGTTTACAAATATATCAAGGGGGAGTGTCATGAGGATGGAGCCAGGCTCTTCTTGGTGACAACCACTGATAGGACAAGGGGTAATGGGTTGAAACTGGAACATAAGAGGTTCCGCTTAAACTCGAGAAGAAACTTCTTCTCAGTGAGGGTGACGGAGCCCTGGAACAGGCTGCCCAGAGAGCCTGTGGAGTCTCCTTCTCTGGAGACATTCAAGACCTGCCTGGACACGTTCCTGTGTAGCATAGTCTAGGCATTCCTGCTCTGACAGGGGGATTGGACTTGATGATCTTTCGAGGTCCCTTCCAATCCCTAACATTCTATGATTCTATGATTCTATGATCTTACACACGACCCAGAAGAGATGGATGGATCCAGACAGCCCAGAAGAAAAAAACAAGTCAACAGGTTTTGGCCCAACATAACAGGTATAGAGATGGGTACCCAAATCTTTTAACTTGCAATGGACAGTTCACACTACTAACGAGGTTTCAGCAAGTCATCAACCACTGCTCACTTCAGTTCTTGCCTTCTTTCACCTGGAGTAATGCTGCCAGCACACATTAGAAAATCAGTACCAGTCACCTACAGAAAGGCAGCAGAACAGATATGCATCATGTGTAGACCTATTTAAAGTCTGTCTGAGGCAGGTATTTCCATAACCTTAGATCAAGACTACCATTAAGGAATATAAATGGATAAAACAAATGCAAGTCTAATTACTCAAAAGCTGCTTTTTTAACACTCCTGATACAAAGAACAAAACAAAAGCTGATTAAGAATGTATCAGCTGTAAAATCTTACAAACCCAGGGAAAAAGGCCAAGCACGAACTAAGTAGTTATATAGTTCATGTAGAATGAATCTAACCTATTTACAGAAAACGTGCTTTGGCAAGTTTCCTGGGAAGAAAAAATGTATTCTTTACTAAGTTCCAAGTAAACTGTAATTATTAGCCAGAAAACAAAATGCAAACTTAAAGTCAACTTAAAGTCTAACCATCATCTTTCCCTGACATGTATCTAAAGTAAATACTGTATGCTCTTAGAACTTCCCAAGTGTGGGAAGATCATGGCTCTTTGAAAGGGTCCACATACACAGACCTTTGGGCTTCCCACTGGAAGCCACACCTTCCTGAGCAGGGCTTCAGATGGAGCTGTGTGCCACCCTACCTAAGCCTGCAAAATGACAGCTTCAGAAAAAGAAATCTCTAAAGCAAAACTGTGGCCAGTTCAGGTTGTGAAAGGCAGCAGAAAAGTGGTAATGAGATGCCACCAGTTCTGTTTTTATTGCCCCCTTCATTTCACACGTTCCTTTCAATTTCTTTTCCCTTGTTAGTACCTTGTTGTCTGCTGTTCTGAGATGGTGTAAAACTGGAACCGGAACTGGAGCTGGAACTGGCAGGACTGGGCTGTTCAGACTTAAAAGGAAAAAAAACAGAAAATAAATAACATTGTAGGAATCATTTTTGCCTAAAACTTTTACTTAATTACTGCCTAATGTATGCTGTCATGAAACAGAGTAATACCCAAAGATCTTTATTTCAGGTGTCAGTGAAGCAAACACTGTGGAAATTGCTATGCATTTAACATACATACACACTACTACATCATGTCTAGTTCTTTCCTAAAATCAGTATCCTAGCAAGAAGTTTCCAACACTTTGCTTGAAAGGTTATGCAGCATGAGAGCCTATAAGGCTCCTGTGTCCTTGTCATAATGTAGTAGCAACATTTTCCAAATTAGTAATGACGTAGTAGAATCGAAAACTAGAACTGAGCACACCATACTAAATGCCAGAAAATCTCTGACAGTTTTCTTTCTTCTTCCTTAGAAAATTAATCTTAATTTTCTCATGTTATTGGATTTTCCCTCCTACAAACACTTCCCATATGTAGTGACTGAAACAATCTTTCGACTGTTTTGTTACACAGAGAAATTATCTGGAACCCACAGAATACAAAGGAAAACTAGATTTTTAAAGCAGAGTTGTTAAAATCAGTTTACATTATTTAACAAACAGTTCTCTACATTGGTCTTCTACTGTTGTTGAAAATGTATAAATTTCTCTCTAAAATTCTATAAAGTTACTAAGAAAGACCTATTGCTTCATGTAAAAATTCTAGATAATTTTTCTCATAGTTATGTTTTATGAGAGTTGTACTGCAAAGTCTCGCTTCCTGCTGTCATGTTACATGTCTCCATATATTTTTTTTCTGTTTCTTAAGCTCAGTGGCTTGAAGTGTGTGCGTGTTGGTAGCCACTTGCACACTTATCTATGTACATTAGACAAAGAACAAACTTCATATGTGGGCATGGGGGATGCTAACAGAGAACATAAAACAATAAAGAAGTGTCCATACAGAAGGAAGGGTAAAAATCAGTTTAGGAAGCAACGATCTAAAAATCTACTATTGAAAAGAACACCTGTTAACACTTCAAATTTTATACAGCTGTGTTATTGTGACATGTTAACCAGGCTAACAAAAGTTTTCTGACTCTCCTTGCCTGTATAATATCCCTTGTGATTAAGGTAAAACAAAACTGTTCTCAGAAATAACAGCAGTAATACCCAGTCGCTGTAAAACTCAACATAGGCTGCCTAAGCCTAACAGCTGCTTTTTCTCCATAAATCAAACTATTGTTGCCTTTCATAATGAGCAGGCAGATTTACAGCCTTTTACCGCCTTTTCTCACAATGAGAGATGTCTGTATGGGAAACGGAATGCTTGAGAGAAACACCATTAACATCTGCTCTCCTCAAATCAACACCAGGTCCAGTTCTCACAGACACACAGTTAAAATACAAACTCTGAACCTGACTGTATGGGTATGTACAGCTTTTATACAGGTGAATCAACCCTGTGCACGAAAACCCAACCCAAACAAAAACCTGCTTCTGAGCACCAAGAGGATTCTTATACAGTCCACAACATCAGAACTTTTTGGAAGACACCGTGGCATCACTCAACAATGCTCCAAAAATCAATAATTCTGAAAAAAAAAATACATTTTTTTTTACTGCTTGAACTTCTGCAAAACTATATAAGATTTTTAGCTACAAAATAATTACAATAACGTGAAACAGACTTCATTGACGAAGAACAAAAGCAAATGTAAAATTTGAAGATTCACCATTGTGGAAACTAATTTCAGTCTTCTAGGTTCAGGTTACACTTACACATGCTTATCTGTCATTTTCTACTTTTTGCAGCAAAATTACTAGCTGACAGCCGGTTTGTGCAGATTTCCATTAACTGTATTTTTCCTTTATTAATTTCAGCATGAACTGCAACTTATGTAAAATCCACTCCTTTAAAAAATAGCGAACGCTGAAAGTCTGGAGAAAACGAGGCTTAAGTGAGACCTTATTACTCCGTACAACTACCTGAAAGAACGTTGTAGTGAGGTGGGGGTCAGTCTCCTCTCCCAGGTAACAAGGGAGAGGACAAGAGGAAATGGCCTCAAGTTGCACCAAGGGAGGTTTAGTTTGGATATCGGGAAAAAAATTCTTCAGCAAAAGTGTTGTCAAGTGTTGGCACAGGCTGCCCAGAGCAGTGGTTGAGTCACCATCCCTGGAGGTATTTAGAAGATATGCAGATGTGGTGCTTAGGGACATGGTGCAGCAGTGGGCTTGGCACTACTACGTTAATGGTTGGACTCAATGATCTTAAAGATCTTTTCTATTCTCAATGATTCTATATCATATTCAGTTTAAAACACCTGAATAAGTGCTAAATCTGTAGAAGAAAAAAAATCACACAGGTGCAGAGACGTTTGTCAAAAAACTTCACTACTTTCTTTTTGAAGCAGTTTACTGGAAATGAAAAAAGGGAAAAGGCCTGGTAACATTTACATTATAAGACATGCAAACATGAGTGAAATTCGTGCATGTCAAAATTTTCTCCCAGCATTAACTAATGGAGACAGGATCACAAGAAGGAATGGATATGAATACATATAAAGTTGTTACAACACCTTCCTGGTAAAAATTTTCCTCTGCTTTACAAGATCACTTTGAGAAGCCAAACCACAGAAAGTCCCAGTGAAACACAAATAATCATCTATACTCTTTAAAAAGGGCTTCTTAATGACTCTTGAAAAAAATGTACATTATTTCTTTAAACTACCCTGTCTGAAAATTTATTCCAAGAAACACAGATTAGCATATATGGTATAATTGTTAAGTACTGGAAATTAAACCTAGCTTTTTTTTGACTTTGAGAAATCTAGAGTGGAGTGCACGCAGAGGAAACAGCTGTTTTTAACATACGAAAGAATACTATTAAGAAAAAAGACTTGCCTTTTTGGAAGAAACTAAAAATATGCCTTCCATGTATGAATATAGGTTAGTGCCAACAGTGGCAATGCTTCTAGTTACCAGAAGCTATCTTTTGTTGCTTAAGCAATGCTTTTTGACAGTTTTACAGGCTGTTATTTGAAGGATTTGGGTATTTATGACTTTATTCACATGGGCTTTCTGCTCTTATCCATTGGTTATTAATCACCAAACAGATTTATTTTTTTTTAATGAGTCTGAAATTAGCTTCAACAATAAAAGCTTAAGACAGTTCCAGCAAAGAGCTTCTCTCATACGTCCTTTTCCTGTTTTACTAGTTTTTCCTTCCTGCAGACAAGCTAATGAGAGTTTGGGCCCAAACTGTTCATTAGTGCAATGACCCGATATGATTTACTGCATTCTTAGACAGCCTATTTTGTTTTAGTGCTCTCACACTGATGCACTGGAGACACTGGCTTCTTTATTAGTCTTGGTTGAGGGACTCTGTGCTTTGAAACTGTTCAGCAAAAAACCTGACCTTTCTTTGGCTCAAGTTTCCCCTGGAAAGGTACCTTTTTTACTAGCTTTAAATCACTTGGCTTCTGTCATTTCCAAATCCTTGTCTGCTTTCACAAGTAGTACAACTTACTCTTGAGCTACCTACAATTTTCAGGCAAGCTCACCCGTACATAACACAGGATACAACAGAGACATTTCTGTAATATTTCATTGTTGTCCAGATTCAAATAACTTCTTGTAAAAATAAACAACATCATTTCAAGATCCTTGTTTACACTAAAAATAGAAAACACCTGTATGGGGTTGACAGTGGCTTTTCTTGCATCCCACTGAACTTGCTTTCCCCTGAAATATTTTTAAATGAAAGCTTACATACTGTTTCCTGCCATTAAAAGTTTAGAGTGGTATAGTAATATTCCATCTCATATGAATCAGTCTATATATTCCCTACTTTTATGCACAATAGTCTAAAGATTTATGTTTCCCTGTGTCAAACAATACTGAAAACTCTATCCACTTAAAACTTCTTATAGTTATACTTCCACTTTGTCCAAACTTGGCTTCTCAGAGAGGAGGACTGTGCTGCCCTCAGGACAGGTGCTATTCTCTCACAGGACTCCTGTACTTAAAAATACCTCTTCCTCTTAGGCGCCCTGCCACCGACCACCACCTCAGCTTGTAGTAATCTAACCTGTCTGTAGTTCAAAGGACCCGTCTCATCCACCAGGTGTCCACACCTGCCGTCACCAAGAGAAGACACCCTGTAGGTGTCCCTGATACCATAAGCCTGAATGGAGCTGCCCAAATTCTGTATCACTATATCGCCTGTCAAGATGCTGCATTAGCAACTAACTTCCACGGCTGGATAAAACTGCTGCTTTTAACCATTCACAAAAGTTACCTTGCAGATTGCAAGCCTGCAGGGAAGATGGAAGAACAGAGGTACAGAGAAGGAAGTGAAATCATTTTCTTACAGAAACTGAAATATTTTTTCATATCTATGACATTTAAGGAACTAAATGTTACTGAAAGAATTAATTTAAGATTAAGGACATGTAAAATCTAAACAGGAAACACCAGATTATTGATGTTTGAGAGGTGTCAGAGACAGTCATTTGACAGAGAACGTGACCTAAGGTATCGATACAATTACCACCTTAATTATTTATAGTAACTTCAAACAAAAATTCCATATCACTGATGGATGCACCCATGCGTGCTGACAGAGCTGGCAGATTGCGAGGCCACTATCAATATCTGTGATTGATCACGGTGACTGGGAGAAGTGCCCCAACACTGGAGGAAAGCAAATGTAGCTCTTGTCTTCAAGTGTGAAGACCCAGGGTACCACAGGCCAGTCAGCCTAACCTCAGTCCCCGGGTAAGTGATAGAGCTGCTAAACCTGAAGACCATTTCCAGACACTTAAGGATGAGGAAACCATCAGGAGTCATAAGCATGGCTTCACCAAGAGAAAGTCATGATTGACCTGATATACTTCTGTGACGAAATGGTTGGTAGATGAGGGAAGAGCAGTACATATTGTCTTCCTGGACTTCCGTAAGGTCTTTGACACTGGCTCCTTTAAGATCCTCATAGACAAGCTGTTGACATATGGACTGGTTGAGTAGAAAGTGGTGTGGATTGAGAACTGGCTGAATGGCCAGGTCCAGAGGGTGGTGACCCATGGTGCAAGGTCTGTTTGGAGGTCAATAACCAGTAATTTACCCTAGGGGTCAATATTAGGTCCAGTCATCTTTAATATCTTCATTAATGATCTGGATGACGGTGAAGAATGTGCCCTCAGCAAGTTTGTTGATGACACAAAACCAGAGGAGTGGCTGATAAGCCAATCGGTCATTCTACCACCCAGAGGGACCTTGACAGGCTGGAGAAATGGATCAAGAACAACATCATGGAGTTCAGCAAGGAGAAATGTTAAGTCCTGTACCTGGTAAAGAACAGCCCCATGCACCAAAATATTCTGGGCACCGCCCAGCTGGCAAACAGCTTGACAGAAAAGGACTTGGGGCTCCTGGTGGATATTATTAATGTACACAAATATCTGAAGGGAGGGTGCAAAGAGGGTGGAGCCAGGCTCTTTCGAGTGGTGCCCAGTGACAGAACCAGAGACAGCAGGCACAAATGGAAATATGGGAGGTTCCGTCTGAAGATAAAATGACACTTTTGTACCGAGAGCGCTACTGAGCACTAGCCCAGGTTGCTCATGGGGGCTGTGGAGTGTCCATCCTTAGTGATCTAAAAAACATCTTAGACAGGGTCCTAAACAACCAGCTCTAAGTGGCCCTCGTTGAGCGTGAAGGTGGATCACAGGGCCATTAGGGGTTCTTTCCAACCTCAATCAGTCTGCGATTCTGTGAATCTGAAACGCATCCTTGATTTAACAATTAGTACCCAGAAAAGACCTTAAGACAAATATTGGAACTGTTTTGTCTGAACAATTGTACTGGATCAAGTAGGATTTGCATTTCTTCAAAGACTATCCTACTGAACCATGTATCTACTTTTGAAAGAAAATCCTTTTCCTTCTATATTTTTGTTCCTATTTTTTCTTAGTTTATAAATAAAAAATAAATTTGAGACACCGCTAACATGAAAACTTGGAAATACTCAAGCTAGTGTGAGACTTACAGGAGAAAAGATTAAGGTTTTTCATGTGAGGTAGCTAAATACTATAGTTCCCATGGATTTCATGCCTATAAGATAATGAGAAAACTAAAGGTAAAATAAACTAAAAATGTGTATGGTCATGTGAGTATGAACATGGTCCTTAACGATTAGAGGCAGAGTAGAAACCAATGGAAGTTCTCACCAGGTAATCCCAACCAAGAAGGAGGAAAACTCTGAATATGTAGGTAAAGTTGGCAAAGACAGGGTTATATGAAGTCTTAGGCTTTTCAAACGTGGCACTAAAAATTGTGTTAACTGGATCACATTTCCTCAAAAATGTGTGAAAAGACATCAGTATTTGTGAAGAACTAATACAGTATATGCAGTAAAAGATTGAGAGGTTAACAGCTCCATATTCTATTCAAAGTCTGAATTACGGGAAAAAACCCACAAAAATAAGGTCCACTAAAATGGAAGATGAAGATTTTCTAATAAACATATCACTTATTTGAAGAACAGTGATTATCTTGTAAGCTCAGTGGCGTGAAAGCCCTGTGATGAGAGAATGATGTCTGCCCCTCTGTACTCTGTCAAACTGTGGAAAGGCGAAATTAAGCTGACAAGCAGTACTCAGATATTGATTTTCTGGGAGATTGACCTTACAATCTTAAACCTTCCGTTTGAGAACCTTTGCACATTTTACACACCAAGCTCTCATAAGCCATCAAAGGAGAGGAATGGCCTTCAGAAAGTCTAATCCCTCAATTTTAGTACTAGGAACGTAGGAAAGTTCGGCCTAGCTATTAAAGCCAATGTGAGAGCTTAATTTAATTAATCTGCATTATGAGACTGATAGCAATTGTAGAAGATAGATGGTAACTGTTCTGGTCAGACTTGACAGCTGCTGTATCAGAAGCCAACAATTCCCAACTCTCTTCTCTTGCCCTATTTTCCCTCCTGTTCCCCACTTTACATACCAGCACTGAGAGAAGCAGACCTTGATGCAGTCCCAGTACACTATTTGGGAAACTGAACAGGCAGTTTGCCATTACTTTTGGTGCAGTTAAAAGGTTGTTCACCTGAATTCTCCCAGACCTGTGGTCCTGATGTTAAGAACTCATGTGCTCCTGTTAACAAAGAAGTAGCTGGAAAGCCATCTTTTTACATGTAAAACTTCTTTTATGGGTGTTATTCTGCACTATGGTACAGTTCCACATCATTAGAGATCTGGTCTTCTCAGCAGGTATTCACAGACTTTGCAAATTCACCATAGTTCCTCCCTCTTCTGATGCAGCTAAAACTCTGTAGAGAGCTCCCAGCACGACCCTACACTAAACCTTTACTATGCAGAAATCTTGTAAAGGTCATACACATCACATAAATACAGACCTAAATACACGAAAAATGAGAGCTTTTCTTCTGAAGTGCTGCAGTAGAGTCTTGGTTATTGAAGATCACTGGCTCTTGGAGCCATGTCCCAAAAACCACAACACATTTCATCCAGAACTTCATCATAGACTATAGAAAGATCTAGCACAGCTTTTCAATTTTATCTTTGTTGACCTTATCAGTTTTACAGCAAGTGTCATTATATTTACTTTTTTTCTCAAATATAACCCCTGAGATTTAAATGATTATGTGAAAACCTCAGCTTTCCTTTCTGTACATTCTAGAAAGATCTACAGAACAGAGAAAACCACAAAAAGCAATACTGTACCCTAAAAAATTCTCGAGGTCCTAAAACAAAACAAAGCCTCTCAAATTATGGTTCCATAAAAATATGAGGAAAAACTTTTTCACAGTGAGGGTGACAGAGCACTGAAACAGGCTGCCCAGGGAGGTTGTGGAGTCTCCTTCTCTGGAGACATTCCAAACCCACCTGGACGCCTTCCTGTGCAATCTACTGTAGGTGATCCTGCTCTGGCAGGGGATTGGACTAGATGATCTTTGAGGTCCCTTCCAACCTCTAACATTCTGTGATTCTGTGATTTTTCAAAGCATTAGAATTCTTAGCAGATCTTGAGGTACTCTAGATTGAATCATGATTTTTAGATATCATGGTTGGCAACAGTATGCTCTACGCACTTTTTTTCTCTACAGATACTTCTGAGACATCTGTCAGTACAGTTTCTAAGTACTTGCTCTATAATATTATCATGTATTTGCCTAGTAGTTTTCACAAAAGATCCAAATTAACATTAAACTTAGATGCAGGCACAAGGCTTTCCCTAAACAGTAACTGCTGCCTAGCATGCTTTGATTTAGCAGTGAAGGAGTGGACACCATTGTCATGAGGAAACAGGCAACCACACAGAGTACAAGAAAGAGCACCACTGGATTACATCTGTTTTCCCTTATTCCCTGAACCATGGTTATATGCACGTTTCAGTACTGGAGGAACAGTGAAACTCAGGCACTATCACCCTTGAGTCTGGGGCAGGCACACGACGTTCATCAGCAGCATCACTTGCCCATTTGGAAAGGCCCCCCGCCCCAGCAACCTCCAGAGATGCCGCTTTGAGTGCCAACAGCCAGCACAACCCCGGGGCTCCACAGTAGAGAAAGCTGAGCGGCAGTCCCTCTTCAGCAGGCAACGAATTGTCATTAATTCTGCAGGGGCATGATACATGACACACTCGCGATAGCAGTGAGTTCAGGCAGCCTTTATCCTACCTCAACCAAACTTAAACTTCAGGGGATTACTCCATCTTTAAAAACGTTAAAATTAAATTGTGCGTTTATGGCGTGTCCTGGAGAATTCACATCAGTCATCACTAGATTACAAGCTTCTGAATGGGAAGTGTTATGAAAATTATCTAATGAATTTCATGGAGGGTTTGGCAGCAAACCTTCAAAAGTACATGAGCAAAACATGCTATTTTTGCCAAAGAAAACAGCTGTGACCTTGTTGGTTCCAAATAAAAAACAGAAGGGAATAAAAGCCTTGGACAGATCTAACTACTGTAACCACAGTTAAACTATTTCAGCTGATAACTAACAGGTGTTGCATTTTGTTTTAAACTTATGGATCTATTTCTCTGTTTCACAATGTATGTAAGTAGCTAAAGCAACTTCAAAACAATGAAATCTGTATCAAAATCTCACCTGATCATGATTAAAATAAAATATGCTATCTTTAGCATTCTCTGCCCCAAAAATAAGAATATCATTAAAATATTGACACTTGCCCCAGCCCAGTTAAAATCCTAACTTTCTGCAGTCTAGCAGGCGAACAGAATTTCCATGGCTGATATATAGAAAATAAGGCATCAATCCAAAAATGCATTTATGCAAATAATTGAGTTAATTCACATGAGTAGTCCTCACTGAAAAGGATGTAGCTAATACTTGCAAATACAGTAAAATACCGAAGCCTGAACCAGTAGCCTATTAATAACACATGCAATTATTTCTGTGGTCAATATATGACGTTGCCTAGAATTGAAAAATAGCAACTCAATACTCATGACATTACCTCAAGAATGAATAATTCCCTGACTGTCACAAGATTACATTTGCAACCCGGACATTTAAGCATATCTACATAGTTTTTCTCCACCATTTTATTTCTAAATCCTTAACATTTTTTTCAGTTAGTGATTTCTTAACACACCAGGGTAACAAAAGTATCTCAGTTTAACATCTGAGCTTGCTGCCACAGAGGAATCACTACCTGTCAATCTTGCTGCTTCTTCATCCAGCAGCATTTTATCTCACCACATGCAGAGCAGCTTAATATGCACCTAAGCTTCTGTGAGCAAAGCCAAAACATTTTTCCATTCATAGTATCAGCTAATAAAAATAGGCTTAGTGCAGCAGCTGAATGGTGCCATACTGCAGTAGATGCTGATGGCCATAGAGCATATTTGTGCCTACCACCATTTCTCTAAGGAGGTCTCATTATCTTGGTCGACTGCTTCTCTTTGAGTGTGTCTGGAAGGAAATGCCCTGGACTGTACAGTATTTACATGACCTGCAAACACCCACATGTTTGGGACTACTGAATCACCTCCTCCAAACAAGAGGTATCTGATGTGATCCAGGTGTGAATGCTGGACTAGAAGTAACCAAACAGAGAAATAGTGCATTAAAATACTGAGCTAAAAGCAAAAATTTGAAGAATTTAACAGGTTGCAAAACCCACGGTGCTCAGCCTGCAATGAAAGAAGGACATCATCGGTATCAATCCCTCCTTTGTGTCACTAAAGATCTTAACTAGTTTCACAAAAAAAATTTAAACCCTAGTTGCTCTTTTCTCCTGGGTAACTACAAGAAAATACCACATGGAGTTCTGTTTCACTACTGTTATTTCTAACTTCAAATATTATCTGAAAGAAATCTTACTTTGGCTCACAGCCCTGGCAGAAAGCAGAGTTTTTCAGCTAACAAGGGTCTGGAGGTTTTAAAAGACCATGGAGGTTTTCAAAGTATTCTTCTACTTTTGTAACAGTCAAGTTAACAGAACAAGTGTCAGACCCAACATGGCATTTTACGGACTGCTTTAAAAAGATACTCATGTTGTAAGTTTAAGACTGCTTTAAGATACGCAAGCAGTTAATTAACTCATAGTCTATGTGATCACTACTCTATTTTAATTGTTCTGTAATGGACTTCCTAAGAAGGAGCTGGCATTCTTTCCAAAGGCAAAAGACCCACTAAAGTACTCTGCTTTTAAGAACTGAAACTCCTCACCCCTGAGCTGTGACAACTTGCTAGCATGCATTTCTGCTCAATGAGTATTTCCATAGGCTTTGACACATCAAAATGCTGCTAATATTACTGATGTCAATGCTACAAACACAGGAGCATACACAGACAGGAAGGGAAAAACAAAACACATCATGTGCAAAACAATCACACCAGTAACAGAAATTCATCCAACAGAACTAGACGGGTTTTCTAAAAAATCAACCAACAAACCAGTTTCATGCACAGCAGATTTTAAGAGTTTTTATTCAGATGACTGCAGCTGAAGAATACTGAGAACATTTGTTAACACCTAAACATATATCTAGGCCTGATCTCCTCTGTGCTTTTTTGCTGCAGCAGCTTCACCTAGAGCTATGTCCCACTTTTTCCTCCCTGTCCAGCCCAGCAAAACAAGAAGTATCAGAGAATCCCTTCTGCAATGGCTCCATGGCTTAGAAGGGGCAGCTCCAGCCGTGGAACATGCTTCATTCAGATCTGAAACTCTATTTCTCCACCTCACACACCATTTTGCAGCTCACACAAGTATTATGAGAACATCATCGTATTTCAGAATCAGATAGGCAGCAAAACCAAGAAGGCCAAGTTCTTCTTTTTTCTTCTTTTTTAAAATCATGTTAGCTGCACTGTCTCACATAGGAAGCAAACAGATTTTTCGTCAACTAAAACATCCTGCCACTGAATTTAAAAGCAAAATCTCTAGAGTTTTCGTATAGATTGTGCTAACATTCCTAAACATCAACCAAACCATAAATCTGACATGTTTTCATCCTACTTTACATGCTTCATACCAAAGCCAGTAATATAACTCCTCAGACTTTTTTTTTGTGTAATTTCTAACTGATTATATTACATGTTGCTCCCAAACAGCTTTGTTAACTCACAACTGAAAAGATCTGCACTGTTTTGATCACTATCACTAATCCTTAAGTCCAACACACCTTAAATCATGGACATATTTGAAAAGCGATGCTCAATGAGGCCGGGTGAGGAGAAACTGAGACACTCATTTCACCTGCCAACCACTCAAAAGTCAACAGAAAAAACAGAGTTAAAACAAATACAGCAGCGCACCACACTACAGTGTATGCCAAGCAGTCCACAGAGGAACTGCCACATGTGGTGTCATTCTTCACATCATACAGAGAAAGGCTATCAAACAAGGGCAGAAGCTTATCACTAAGCAAGGATGTGATTAGCTTTATTTCCCATTGCAATTTTATAAAGGTATTTGGAGCTCCAGAGATCAACTGCAGGACATCAGAGGACATGAGGTTTTTTGAAATGTCCCTGAGGCAAGAGTATGCTAACCTGGTCGTGTTCCTAAACCTGAATTGTAACAGACAGCTTGGAAGGTGGATTAGCCATTGGCAGAACCACAAAGAATCCACTTCTCAGAGGGTGTAAAACCTCTATGTCCTCTACTTTGCAACAGCAAAAGCTAGTATTTCAAGTCTGAATGACAAGAACTAGGGTAGAGCATGATGCCAATATCGAGAAGGGCTGAGCACACCTTGCTTTTCTTTTTTAAACTAAAGCCCATTAACTGAAAAAATATACTTCAATTCACTGAAGATGGGCTATATCTGAAGAAATCAGGGGATCAGCAGCATTGCCTTCCAGTAGCACCTACCCAGGGAAACAGGACCTCTGTTGAATAAAGCTTCTCAGCTTCCTTTACTCTGAGGACTTCTCAGAATGTCATCCTGAATTAAAAAAAAAAAAATGAACTCAGTCTTCACAAGTGAGAACTGATCATTGATTATTCCTAGCTCTCAAAAGTCTTTGGTGTGGCCAGCAGTAGGAAGAGACTTCGTTCTGTAGAAGTTTTAGCTTCCGGTGAACACATTTGCTACAAACAGTACAAGATCATCTACTATGTGGATTGTTGGACAATTTTCCAGAGGTAATGCCAGCACTGTTTGCTGACGTCCTACTTCTTAACTTGCTTCTCACACACTATGGGAAAGTGACTTAATGGGCAAAATTCAGAAGCAACAAATATTTGACAAGGGACTACTCCTCCAAAACCCCTGAAAAAAAGATTTCTACATGTTTTATAAAAAAAAACCCAACAAAAACCAAACAGACAAAAAACCCTACTTGGTTTTGCGCACTTACTAATGAATGACCTCTCTGTAAAATATAAAAGCACAGCTAAAATAGTCCTAGGTGAAATAATAGAACCTTAGCTACGGAGCAGTTACGGACACTTCTGTTGTATTACACCTTTTATTACAAATTTATCATGTTTGATATGCATAGTCATGCATATGAGCTAAACTCAAGAAAGTGAACAGTCATCATTTCAGGACATTTGTGATTAAGAATGAGAACATCTCTTACTCCACTGAGTAGAGAAAATATTCTACTCAAAATACTTGGCAGTTATTAATGATTTTATTACAATAATTCACACACTACCATAAATGTAACTTAAAACTAGAAAATAATGCAATTTGACTCAAAGTTAATAATTTGTGGTATCCTAACAATTTTCTTGGCAGTTACTGATTTGTAATTTGATTTATTATATCTAACCCAAACTTGCTGAGCTGTGTTTTGTGGGTTTGCTTTTTTAAAGGCACTTTAGAAATAAATCCTCAGTAATTTATTACCGAACGTACTCTTAAATGATACATTCTTTGTTCATCAATACTACAGCACCCACCACTGTAGCTGTACCAGAGTAAGAAATAACATTTGATTGAATTTTATACAATATTATTATGCTAGAACATGCCAATGAAAGTGTGTCTTTCCAGCTTCAGACAACTATGTTGGTCAGTATCATGAAGCACTAACAGACCTGACATAATTGTTCCTGTATAGCAAAAGCATTACCACATCCTCCCAGTATAACAAAAATATTATCATATTTTCACTTCCATTACTCTCTATGTAACATTGCAAGATTTGACTTTTTTTACTTTATATGATTCCATTTACAGGATACACCCTTTATAGTTGCAGCTGTAAAATGTACTCCTTGTCCCAAAATGCTTAGAAGCCCACCCACACATACAAGAAGTTCAAACTATTTTTACCCAACACAGAGAACCGCCTCTATTACACCACTCAATCATCTTTCATTGTGCTCCCTGGTTAAAACTAATGAAGAGTAGAAGGAATTGCTCTCTGTGAAATTCTGCAGACACTTACTACCCTACCCAGGCTGACTAGCTTGGTCCCCCACAGCACTAACAATGGTGCAAATTCACAGGCACCTTAGGGAATAATACTAGGGTTTCCAGATTTTTTTTTTGCTAAAAATAAGTACATTATTGGCTTTCTAAATAGTATCCAGTCACTGACTGGAGCCACACTTATCCTGATTCATTAAGCAGCACAGTCCCAAAGTGGCAGACATCCTTTTCACCCATACAGATGTACCACACCGGCCCTCTTACTCAAGACCTATCTATTCCATGATCCAGGACATCAACATTAAATGGCACCAAAGCCCAGACATGCAAGATCTGCTTCACTTTGAGCAGACCCCAATAGTTTACCCTCTCAGTAACAGTGGCTTGCAGAACTAAAAAACTCTGAATCTGCTTTTTTTTGCTTTAGTATGGAATTAAGGAACTTCATTGGTCCTGCAGGTCAACTGCAGATGGATGACTAATAGCAGTGCAAGTGGATTTGTGTCATCCTATGAAAAACACAAGGGTGCACCCTTTATATCACTGTTAATGGGTGAGAGGTTGTAAGACAGCAGAGGGAAACAGAGGACAACAATTAAAAACATTGGTTTTAAGCACCCTCCACATTCTTCACGTAACAGTTATCTGGAAGGTGCTACACAGCATGCACCTCTGTAGTGCCTGCTCCTGCAAAATCCTTTTGTCTTTGAAGAAAAATGGAGAACTGCCGCTGCCAGTAATACGTGTATGTGACACTACACGGCACCTATTTGAATGAACAGGAAACCTGAAAACAAAGTCTATGCTAATTAGTCAGCTCTATTGAGGTTAGGTAGTGAGAATCACCCAGTGCAACTGAAGGTATGTCGTGAGTCTTGAGGATATGGACATAAATAAAAATATAGTCCTATGAGGACAGGCTGAGGGAGCTGGGGTTGTTTACCTTGGAAGAGACTCAGAGGGGACCTCGTCACTTTCTACAACTGTGAGGGTTGGGCTCTTCTCCCAGAACCAGGGGGTACAGCCTGAAACTGTGTCAGGGAAGGTTTAGGTTGGATCTCAGGAAGCACTTCCTCATGGAGAGGGTGATCAGGCATTGGAATGCACTGACCAGGGAAGTGGTGGAGTCAGCGTTCGTGGAGGTGTTTAAGGAGAGGCTGGATATGGCACTTAGTGCCGTGGTCTAGCCGTTGCGATGTTGTTGAGTCATAGGCTGGACCTGATGACCTCAGAGGTCTTCTCCAGCTTCAACAATTCAGTGATTCTGTGATAACATTCAGCTTCTTTTGAAGACATTAAAAATTAATTCACACCAAGGCTGGCAATGTGGACATTTTCAGGTTTAAAGACAAATTCATAAGTTCTAAGCCAGAACAAGAATGCTACCCTAACCACATCACCAGTGCCATGCAAAGCCTGTCCTTTTCCATACTTTCTGAATTTTACAGTCTTTGCAAGCCCTAAGGGACCAGTCATTAAAACGTCACTTCAGAAATAAATTACTTTCTCCCTCATGGCAAGTTTCTATGAAGTAAAAACCTAATGTTGACACTTCCCCACAGCAGGGTATTTATTGTCTCTTCTGGAGACGGCAAACAGGGCCATGGATCCGATGGCAGTAACAGAGGCACACAACAGAAAACAGAAAAATGAAAGAATTGAACTGGTATGGCTGGGAAGAATGCCTCTCTACTATGCACAATACCTCTAGCCATAAGCACAAATAAAGGCACCAAACAAGCCTTCTTTTCTCACTCCTTTCCTGCTCTACTCATCCTTCTACAAAAGATGCTCCTGAAAACCAAAATCTGCTAGGAGAGTTATTAAAATCCTAATCATCAAGAGCACATGGTGCTTGAAACAGATGAGTAGGCACAAGAGACAAATATTTTCAGGTAGGCATGGTAGACAAATATTTTTCTGATAGCAAACTCACATAAAAACAGTTTTTCTTTATGGGTAATCCTGCTATTTCAGACAGATTCTCCTCAGGGCAAGGATTCTAGGAACTCCTCCTCCTTCACAAAACTGGCATCATTCACGGGACTGCCCTTTTCAGCAGAAAAATTAATAAATAATGCTATGATCTACTGCAACCCTTCCCTGAATTTATTGAATTCTCCTACATCTACCTGAACACAAAGACTTAGAGCATGAAATACAAGCATTTAAATCAATTTCCTTTTCTCTCACAAGTAGCACGAAATTCAAAAGAACAAGATGAAAAGAGCAGTATTTTTATAGTCATTTCCCATATGTTTGTTCATCATAATGTTGACAGATTTATAAATTGTGTAGACTTGAATAGGCAATACATTTCAACTACAACATGTGTAAGTTTGAATAGCCAGTAGTCAATATTCTTCAGTTTAAACAACCTTCTAGTAGACAGGAGAAAGGAAGGTAAAAATACACAGAATGGGAACAATCAACACATAAAAAGTAAAACCAAAGGCCACTTACTTCAGATTTGGAGGACATGTTTTCTTCCGTGTCAGAATCATTGGGATCTACAATATCATCAAACGGTGGCAGAGTAGGCGTCTTTCTTTCTAGTGCATTGACTCTTCCTACACTGAGTTGAGATCCATCCTTCGTCTGTTTTTTTTCAGCTGAACAAGTAAGAATCAGTGGTGGGGTGCTAGAAAAACTTTTAAATAAAGAATCCGAGCCACTTTTTTTTCTTTTTTTTGCAGAAAGTTCTTCAGGGTCCAAAACAGAGGGTTTTTTTGTAGTGGTCTTTTTTTCTTGCTGCTGCCCACCTGTTATGGTAAGAAGGGAGTTTTTTTCAGATTTTGGCTCCTTGGACATGAGTTTAGGTTCCTTGAAGGCCATCTTAGGAACTATTTTTTCATCTTTTAGTGGTTTGTTTTCTTTGGGTTTCTTAGAGGATTCTTTGGAAGATTTGTGTTCCCTGGAAGGTTCTTTGAAGGCACTTTTTTGTTCTTTTGAGTCTTTAGAATTTTTTTCCTTGTGCTCATTTGTTAACTTGTGGGTCTTTGAAAAACTATTACTACTGCTGCTGCTATTTGTGTTCAGAATCCTAGTTGGGTCCTGCCAAAAGGAGATGCAATATTTTACTTACAGAAAAAAAGAAAATAAAAAAATATGGACACAGGATTGATATTAAAAACTTGGAACTGCTGTTTGAAAACCAGAAACTGCAAATACCTATTGAAGAACAGACACAGACCCCCCATCATTTTGGTCAGCTTATCTGTGGTGGAACATGAACACTTACCCCTGTTTGTCATTATACGCAAGACAAGTCAGTTTCTAAAGGAATTACATTCAGTCTTTAAGAAACAATATGAACATAAAGACAGTTTAGGAAATGTCACTTATGATCATTAGCTATCAGAAAAAAAGAAAATAAGCATCATAAGGAAAGATCAGGGTACGGACCATATACTGTCAATGGAATTACTTCAGGATCAGAGCAAAACATGTGTTCCTGAAGACATTTCAGACAAAGTTTGACTTCTCTGGTGTGATCCTCTCCACCTTTTGCCAGATCCTTTCCTCATACACAGTAACAACTCTGGGTCCAGTGTGGCTATGGAAGACTCGATTTGCCACACAGTATCTCAGCAGCCAATGTCTTTCTGTGGAAAATCTCCTTTACTAAAAAAAAAAAACCTCTTCTTTGTATTTACTGCTGTATCTGCTGAGTATTTCTCTGCATTTTTTTACCTTAAACTGTTATAAGGAAGAATGGTTTCTGAGAGGGCGATGACTCAGAGATCCTACAAGACAGGTAAAAGCAGAAAGAACAGAGCAATATAATTTCTCAGTTGAAAATGAAAAGTTGAAGTGGCAAGGGAAGCGAGGATCTGCAGCTAAAACTAGCAGTAAGGGAACTGAACAATCTGGAACGGGTCTCATTCTTCTGAGAATTAAAAACCAAGAATTTTAAAAAGATGAAGATAACTCAAGCACTGCCCATTTCCACTGAAATTGCTAGCCATGAGTGCTCTGCATCTCAAAAATACTCAGCAGCCTTACTGCACTGTTAAAAAACATAAAGACCTACAGTACCCTCTCCAGAAGAAAGATTACTTTTGATACTACTTCAAATCTGCAAAGTAACATTTCAGTTTAAAGGAAGCTACTACGATCAACAAGCTTAGGTTGCTTACTTTTTTCCAAGCTGATTACAAGCATTTTGATCTACATATTGCCTAGAATCTCAGAAACTTTTAGAAACACTTCAACAAATATACTGCATATACCCATTGACTTCCTTTCACAGAATCACAGAATTGTTGAGGCTGGAAAAGACCTCTGAGGTCATCAGGTCCAGCCTATGACACAACAGCATCGCAACGGCTAGACCATGGCACTAAGTGCCACATCCAGCCTCTCCTTAAATACCTCCAGGAACGCTGACTCCACCACTTCCCTGGGCAGTGCATCCCAATGCCTGATCACCCTCTCCATGAGGAAGTGCTTCCTGAGATCCAACCTAAACCTTCCCTGACACAGTTTCAGGCCATGCCCTCTTGTCCTGTCACTAGTTGCCCAGGAGCAGAGCTCAAGTCCCACCTGACTACAGCCTCCCTTCAGGTAGTTGTAGAGAGTGATGAGGTCCCCCTTGAGTCTCCTCCAGGTTAAACATGCCCAGCTCCCTCAGCCTCTCCTCACAGGACTTTCCCTCTAGTCCCTTCCCCAGCCTCGTTCCTCTCCTCTGGACCCGCTCTGGCACTTCAAGATCTTTCTTGCAGTGAGGGGCCCAGACCTGCACACAGCACTCGAGCTCAGGCCTCACCAGTGCTGAGTACAGGGGCAGAATTTCGTCCCCACTCCTGCTGGCCACACTGTTCCTGATACAAGCCAGGACGCCATTGGCCTTCCAGGCCACCTGGGCACACTGTTGGCTCAGGTTCAACTGGTTGCCAGCTGGTACTCCCAGATCCCTCTGTGCCACTCCTCCCCCAGCCTGTAGCGCTGCAGGGGGTTATTGTGGCCAAAGTATAGGAGCCTGCACTTGGTCTTGCTGAACTTCATACCGTTGGCCTCAGCCCATCGACCCCGCCTGTCCAGGTGCCTCTACAGGGCCTTCCTACCCTCCGGCAGATCGACGCTGCCCCCAAATTTGGTGTCATCTGTGCATTTACTAAGGGTAGACTCAATCCCCTCATCCAGGTGCTCAGTAAAGACATTCAACAGGACTGGGCCCAGTACTGATCCCTGGGGGACACCACTGGTCACAGGATGTCAACTGGATGCAGCACCATTCACCACCACTCTCTGGGACCGGTCGTCCAGTCGGCTTTTAACCCAGTGAAGGGTGCACCCGTCCAAGTCGTGGGCTGCCACCTTTTCCAGGAGGATGCTGTGGGAGACTGTGTCAAAGGCTTTGCTGAAATCCAGGTACACTACAGCCACAGCCTTCCCCTCATCCCCTAGGTGGGTCACCCAGTCATAGAAGGAGATGAGAATGGTGAGGCAGGACCCTTCTTTCCTAAACCCGTGTTGGCTGGGCCTGATCCCCTGGTTTTCTTCTACATCACGCTTGATGGCACTCAGGATGATCTGCTCCATAACCTCGCCAGGCACTGAGGTCAGGCTGACAGGTCTATAGTTCCCTGGGTCCTCCTGGCCGTCATACTGGCCAACTTCTAGTCATCTGGGATCGCCCCAGTTAGCCAGGATTCACGATAAATGATAGAGAGTGGCTTACCCAGTTCTTCCGCCAGCTCTCTCAGCACCCCAGAATGAATCCCATTCAGATCCATAGACTTGTTGGGATCTAAGGGGCACAGCAGGCCACTAACTACTTCCTCCTGGATTACAGGAGGGGTATTCTGCTCCCCATCCCTGTCTACCAACTCAGGAGCCCAGTTGCCCTGAGGACAGCCAGTCTTCTTGTTGAAGACTAAGGCAAAGAAGGCATTAAGTACCTCAGCCTTTTCTTCATCTTCTGTTACTATGTTCCCCCCCTCATCCAATAAGGAGCGGAGATTTTCCCCAACCCTCCTTTTGCTATTAATGTATTTATAAAAGCACTTTTTCTTATCCTTTACAGATATGGCCAAATTAAGTTCTAACTGAGTTTTCGCTTTTCTAATTCTCTTTCTGCATGACCTTACAATATCCTTAAACACTTCCTGATTCACCTGCCCCTTTCTCCAAAGTTGATACACTCTTTTTTTTTCCCCTGAGTTCCTGCAAAAGCTCCCTGCTCGACCAGGCCAGTCTCTTCCCTGATGGCTCATTTTATGGCACATAGGGACAGCTTGCTCCTGCGCCTTCACAATTTCATTCTTAAAGTAAGTCCAACCTTCTTGGGGCCCTTTGTTTTTAAGAGCCTATTCCCAAGAGATTCTTCTAACCAGCATCCTGAATAGCCCAAAGTCAGCCCTCTGGAAGTCCAAGGTAGAGGTTTTGCTGATGACCCTCCTAACTTCACTGCATATTGAAAATTCTGTCTTTTCATGGTTGCTGTAGCCAAGGCGACCTCCGACCACGACATCTTCCACCAGCCCTTCCCTGTTTGTAAACGGGAGGTCTAGCAGGGCCCTACCCCTGGTAGGCTCACTGAACAGCTGCAGCAGGAAGTTGTCATCCATACATTCTAGAGACCTCCTGTACTGCCCTCTTTCTGCTGTGTTGTACTTCCCGGAGACATCTGGTAAGTTGAAGTCCCGCAAAAGAACCATGGCTAGTGAACATGAGACATCTCTAAGTTGTTGAAAGAATGCCTCATCAGTGTCTTTATCCTGGTCAGGTGCTCTGTGGCAGTCTCCCACTAGGATATCAGTCTCATTGGCATTCCCCTTTATCCTCATCCATAAACACTCCACCTCGGTGTTCCTAACATTGAATTCTAGGCAGTCAAAGCACTCCTTAACATACAATGCTGCCCCACCACCTCTGTTGCCTTCCCTATCCCTTCTAAAGAGCCTGTAGCCATTCACTGTGGCATTCCAACTATGTGAATCATCCCACCACATCTCTGTGATGGCAATTATATCATGGTTCCCCTGGTGTACAATTGCTTCTGATTCCTCCTGCTTATTTCCCGTGCTTTGGGCATTGGCATATATGCACTTGATCTGTGGTACAGACACTGCCTCCAACACCGGCACGTCATCCCGAGTCTTATCCCTAGCAGCCCTGGGTTTGTCACATATGACAACAGACTGAAGGCTGTCCTTAGGTTCATTTTTAGTGAGCTTAACCTTACTGCTCAGGGATGGCAGAGCCTGGTTCCACCTATCAATCTTCTTTTCACATTCCCTTATAGTCCTTAGTCTTGTGATTTCTTCCTTCATCTCAGCCACCATGCAGAGCAGATCATTCAGCTGTTTGCATCTAAGACAGGTGTTGTCATTGTAACCCACCATCACAAGTGCCAGGCTCCTGTGCTCTCTGCATCCAGAGGCCTGGACACCTGCATGATTGCCTGGGTCTTCTGCCTAGGTGCCCACAGTTTTTCTAAGAGCCTTTGCCCAGGTAGCAACCATAACTGGTTCTTTACAATCAAATGACCTCTCAAAAAACTAAGTACGGGTTACTTACTGCCTGTTTAATTATTCCACTGTTGACACAGACTTACTGTTTACTGCCTTGTTGCAAGTGATCAGGTTGAATGTAGCTTACGTGCCGTCAGAACCTCAGCACCCTGTCGCTGGAGATGTAGACAGGAGTGATGCCCACCAGGGCACACACACTCTGTAAGCTGGTCCTGTGCTCAGCGGGCAGTGACTAGTTGCTGCCCTCCCGAGGCTTCTTACAGCCCGAGGGCACGGTTAACCGCTGATTAGCAGCTGGTGGTGGCTCAGCCCACACTCGCTCTGCTGCCCACCCTCCAGCTGCTGGCCCGGCCCCAGCAAACCACTTTTCCCGGCTTCAAAAAGTCCCCAAAGAGCTTTTTGTCAGCCTTTCTCACTTCATATCCCTTCCCCAGTGCAGTCCCTTTACTTCAAACAGAGGTTTAAATGGTATAAAACCGAAAACACTCAAACTCTGGGGAAAAATAAAACATGTATGAAAACCGATGTACTGGGAAATTTGTATAAACCCTAATTCTAGATTTGTATTTATACTAAATAGGATTTCTTTAACAATACCAAGCTGGAATAAGACAAGAAAAGAACCCACACTAACTAGAAAATAAAACTATCTGAAGTTTTACTCCTTATGAAAAACCATAGGACTGTTAGCCCATAACTCTTCTTGAAAGCAGGATGTTCCGTAAGTGCTACATGCCATGCCAGTATCACACCCTCCAATTCTCAAACGATCAAACTCGTGACTGCCAAAACAGGTATAACTTTAGGGAAGGGTATTGTGTTTGCCTGGACAGATTTCAGGGCAGGGAGGGAGATGTTTGTAGGGCAGCTGCTGCGACAAGCTGCAAGAAGCTTCCCCAGGTCTGACAGAGTCAATGTCAGCTGGTTCCAAATACAGACCCACTGCTGGGCAAGGCTGAGTCTATCAGTGATGATGGGAACATCTCTGTGAAAACATATTTAAGAAGCAGGGAAAAAAGAACTACGCCACACAACAACTGGGAGAGAGACGGGAGTGAGAATATGTGAAGACACCATCAGTGAAGCAGTGGGGGAGGATGTGATCCAGGCACCAGAGCACAGATTCCTCTGGGTCGTGGTGAAGACCACAGTGAGGCAGGCTGTCCCCCTGCAGCCCACGGATGTGATGGGGGTGTAGATGTCCATCTGTGGCCCGTGTAGGACCACACGCCAGAGTGGCTGTGACCCTGTAGGAAGTCTGCGCTGAGGCAGGCTCCTGCCAGAACCTGTAGCCTGTGGAGAGAGAGAGAAGCCCACGCTGGAGCAGGCTGGCTGGCAGGACTTTTGTGACCCAGCAGAGGACCTGCGCTGGAACCATTTCTCCCTGAAGGACTGCAGCCCATGGAGAGAGACTCACGTTGGAGTAGTTTGTCAAGAACTGTCTCTTGTGAGAAGACTCACATTGGAGAAAGTGTGTGAAGACCTCCCATGAGAGTGACTCCACAATGGACATGGGGAGGGTGGAGTCCCGACCCAGACGAAGAAGGAACGGTAGAGACAACATCTGATGAACTGACCACAAGCCCCACTCCCTGTTCCCCCACGCTGCTCAGGGGAGGAGACGGATAAACTGGGAATGATATTAAGCCTGGAAAGAAGAGAGAGGTGGGGAGAAGGTCTTTCTTTAAGCTCTGCTTTTATTTCTCATTATTCATCTCTGATTTTGATGGCTAACAAATTTAACTAAGTTCCCTAAAATCAGGTCTGTTTTGGCCAGGACAGTAGCTGTGGGTAATCTCCCTGTCCTTATCTCAAACCATGGGCCCTTCGTTATGTTTTCTCTCCCCATCTAGCTGAGAAGGGGGAGTAATAGAGTGGATGTGGTGGGTACCCGGTCACTAGTCAGGGTCAAACCATTACAGGAAGTTATATGGACTACATATTCACCATATGCCAAAGATTCCCATGCTCACACCTTACTTGCTGGCAACTACACGTCTTATAGCTCAAGAATTTTCAGTTATTCCTCCTACAGGACAAAAAGATGATAGTATTTGTCAGAAGTTGGAATATATTTAGTTAGGAGTGTCCCAATAGACAAACATATTCACTGGTAAAATTATATCAAATCTAATAATGAATGTAGAAGGCTGGTGGGGCTGAAATGTGGCTAAATATTCACATCACGTACAACATGGATCTTACTGCAAATTAGAATGTACTTTCAATCCATTTTCTTATTTATCAAAATCTTTCTTAGCCTTTTCACCTTAAGAAGTGATGCAAGGAATATGTGAATGATGTATTTCTGCTGAGAGGGACAAATAAAACTGTCTTTCCTCAAGATCACATGTAAAACCAAAATCCTGAGGTTTCAACAGGCAATACATTTATGCACAATAGCTTACATTTGCACATTAATCAAATAACGAAGCAGCCAAGGTGAATGTTAGACTTTCATACATTGCATAACAAACATCAAAAGACTAATAAAGGAGTGCATGCATGTTAAAATACCTGCAGGTGTTTTCTTAAGCCAAGTAATACCATATGCATATATAACCCCTTTCATAGAGCAGTACTAAACAGATCTTTGAAAATAAGCATTTTAGAAAGCATGATGAAAATCTAAGGTTTAACCAACAGAAGAAAACTGTGCTACGGCAACTGTTGCATTCAACTCCCACTCAGGTTTTGACTAACATAGCTTATCCTAAGACCTGATTCATACTGGTGGCAGTGAGAGCATCACATAGGCAGGACAGGTGGCCAGAAAGAGTCAAAAGGTGATTATGCAGCCATGATCACCTGCAGATTGCTGTGTCCTGCAGCCATCATCTTTCGCAGTTTTGTCAAGATGTGTAAATTCATGGAAATTATATAAACCAAACCTCCAAGCTGGAGGGTACAAAATGTCAGCCTACCATGGAAAATAAGCCTTTTGAAGTAAGTGAATTCACGTGCGGCAAAGAGGACTGAGACCTGTTTGTGATGTTTGTTGCACTTCTAAATGAGCTGATGAAATACAGTTCAAATCATAGCATATGTTGTCCTGTAAATTTGAGAGATCCAAAAGGACCATGACAGCTGCTCAACAGGTAACACATCTGAACATCAAAGCACTTCTGTAACTACAAGGCAAAAAAATTGTGTTGAACTCTCTGTATACCTTGCAGGGTTGGGTCCTGACTTCACACCACAAAATCTAATTCCCAGTTTGCTCGAACATGAGTTTGAATAAGCAGTATGCTCTGGAAATGATTTCAAACCTCTTCAGTTGCTAACAGACATTAGGAATCCAACTAGTAAATGAAGCAGTTGGAGGGGAAGAAGGAGAGGTTCATTAAATTTTATGAAGTCATTAAACAGAACATATTGGCATGGCTACACTGTCTACCACTCTCCGGGTTTAGTCTACAAATTTAGTATTAGTGATCACAAAAACATACATTATTTTTAAATGTAATAAAAAAGCATTTCTTCAAATGTTGTGCCTATGGAAATAATGTGTCCATCTTAAGCCACATATGCATCCTGCTCTTAAAAGGAAAAGAGGAGGAAGATCATAGAATCATAGAATGTCAGGGGTTGGAAGGGAGCTCGAGATCATCTATTCCAAGCGCCCTGCCAGAGTAGGATCCCCTAGGGCAGGCCACGCACAGGAAGGCGTTAAGGCAGGTTTTGAAAGTCTGGAGAGGAGACTCCACAATCTCTCTGGGCAGCCTGTTCCAGCGCTCTGTCACCCTCACAGCAAAGAAGTTTTATTTCGGATAGGAGGAGACAAAGATTGCTGGGAGGAGTGGAAAAAATGGAATATTCACAGAGACTGGAAAGAAAGTGTATTGATATAACATCTCTTCCCAGTATTAAAATCTCCAGTTAACAACATACAAGATTGTAAAAACTATTATTTTGAATAGACGGCATTGTTGCTGAACATTCCTATTTTGAAACCAAATAGCTAAAAACATTCCTGGGTAACAGTTTTACAGATATTGAATACAAACCTGAAATGTGATGCACATCTATCCTTCTATTGACTTCTGTTACTTTCTACTATGGTCAAACTCACTGCAGGTGGTTGGGTTGCTTCAGCAAAAATGAAAGACTTCTTAGAAGGATCAGTGCAGCAAACATGTAACACTCCCTTCACCCTGCTTCACTCCAACCACTTCTCAGGCTTCTATGCCAGACAAAAGTTCTTGTCCAAATGTGGTTTAGAAAATGACTTTCCAGCTTAGCATTTACTTACAAAAAAATGTACACTGGAGACTCAAGACTTACCACGGTGTACAGTTACCAGATGAAGCATTAGTGTACGACTTGGCATTATGTCTGTACCTTCCTGAAGTACTTCTGCATGTATTTGTGTTGCTTGTGTAGGCCAAGCATGCTTTGGCATGCAATGCAAGACATGGATGAATCAATAACTGAATCTGAAGATGTGACTGGAAACTGACTCTAGAAAGTCACCCAACCTCACAAGAACCCAACACAATGAATTTGTCTTCAGTGTTCAAGTAGATGGAGATGTGTCCTTGTCTGAGCAGTCAGACCAGCTATCTTTAGCACCTTGCTTCAAGCACCTGGTGTAGCCAGGTACCTTCCTCTCAGGCGTTAAGTAGTCATTTACATCATCCAAAGTAAGGACCTTCAGCTCAATCCTCAAATTCAATCTACCTTAGTTCCTCATTAGGACAAAAAGATAATCACACATCCATATACCCTCCTTTAAACGTCGCAACAAGACCTGCGTTGGAGATCGTGAGGCACTCAGGTACAATGCAAACCAAGCAGAAACATGTCAAAGAACATTCCCCCCTGTCCCCTCTATGTGGCCTTATCAATGGACACACTGAGGCATACCCATAGTTCATTACTATTATTATTACAGTTTTTAAAAGATGCAAGATTTGGCACTGCTGAAGAACATGACAGTTATTGTTAAAAATGAGCATTGACCCTTACAGTACGTGCCCTGCAAGATTAAGTAACATATTTCAAACTAACAAGATATTAAGAAAGAAAATCAAAGCCAAAACAACTTAATAGAATGAAGAAAAGGCAATTTTGTTAATTCATTTACAAAGTAAGTCACTATGTCACATTTCTTACTTGAATAAGTAACAAGACACTCTTTATTCTCCCACACTACTAATTCATTTTGTCAAACAAAAAAACTACTTGCTGTTTCAGAAAGGTCCATTTGTATTACTCAAAAGGTTCATTGGACTATGCCTTTTTACCATACTCTAGGTTGGGAATTCAATCTGATGTCCTAGATACTGATGACAAGTTGCTATCTTTGAAACAGCCAGTAAAGAATTAACCCCTGTTATTTTAAACAACAGCAAAAATTCTAGAGAATACAGGTTTCAGTCCACCTAATTATCTTTAGAAGTATTCAAAAATACTGAATAAATGACACTATTATAGTATTTTCTCATATTTTTTGTTTCTGTAGATCACACTTCCATCATCAGAATTCCCTAATAGTACAACAGATCATCAGAACTCCTGCTGGGAAAGAGGAAAAACAATTGTGCATGTAAAAAATCCACAAAATCAGTACCTCCACTGACATCATCCTCGCTCTGCAGTATTTTCATGTGGTGAGTGCTAAGCTCAGAACAAAGAAATGTCAAGAGCTGTTATCACTGGACTATGTCAAAAGATTGCAAAAATATCTAGTATTTTTGTTTTTACAGTTAATTTTCAGGGAAAGCACCACTGGCTCAAGTATCTTCTAGCAAAACAAGTCTCACCTTTGGCCCATGGGATGATTTCTTCTTCACTTCAGAAAAAGACAGGGAGTTACTTGGAAGGCTGGGTAGATGAAGGCTCTGTCCTGAAGAGAACGATGTGCCATCTGGCATTACCATGATCTGTTGCAAGAGTAAAAGAAAGTCAGCCAAACATTAGTAACAGAGACAGAGAAGGCCACACCTGCCTAAAGAGTTACCAAATCGCCCTGGTAGGAGAATAAAATTTCTCCAAAGTATCCATGCTTCTTCTCAACATGGTATGGGTTAATAACAGCACACTGCCATCCTCTTTGTAACATGCAAATCACAACTTTCAGTTTTCATGCAAACACAACTCAAGCTCCTCAGAAAATGGCCAAACTTGTCCTATTATGGCTGCTTACATGTCATGGCACTCAAGCCAGTAGCACTCCTTCTCTTGTCCTGAGCAACGTCTAGCACACTTCAAAGTTCATCCCACTGTTATGGTTTGGAGGCTACCGGGACAAAGAACCATGCAGTCTCCAGCTCACTCCTTTCCCCACCCCCATTTCCATAGTGATGTGGAGGGAGACAATTCAACCAAAAAGGCTCAAGGGTGTGAGACTAAGGATAGAGAGGGTAACAATCTACCGTTTAAGATGACGGGTAAAGAACCAGAGTGACTTGGAGAGAAAATCATAGATTTAATTCACCGCCACCATTTACAAAGTAGGATAGTGAGAGGAATACAAAAATAAATACGAACTGATCTTAAATACACTTCACCCCCACCCCTCCCATCTTCCGTCCCCTCCCTCGCCATCAGTGCAAGGGAGGACAATGGGTGGGGGGTGCAGTCCATCTGGCCATTACTCATTGTCCACGGCAGCTCCTCCTTGAGAAAGAGGGCTCCTCGCAGTCTCTCCTTCCTGACCCATGTTGTCCACCTCACAGGACACAATCCTCTTCCTCCTCATGAGTCCACTGGGGCCACGGATGGCTTCGGACATGTCCCCTGCTGATGCTCGGTCTCTCTTCCCTCCCACATGGGGCTCTGCATGTACTGATGCATCCTGGAGGTTCTCTCAGCCATTCATTCCCTCAGCTGGCAGGCAATCACCTTCCTGTCATCTCAGCCACCACGGGCTTCATGGAAAGGTCCTGCTCCAGCAGCCTTCTCCCTCTCCTTCTCTGGGACTCTTCTCCCCTTCTTTCTTCTCAGGTGTCTTTCCTTTGTTCTTCTCTCACCTTTCCCTCCTCCAATAGGAAAATAAACTCCCCACCAAAGATACACTGTTAAAAACCAGCCTGAATTTTTAATGTGAAAATACTACAGTTCTAACTTCAACTTCACTTGAAGCTTTTGCTTTATCTGGAGTACAGTAAACTGGATGGCTGGTGAGCAAGCAGTATTTTTTTGATAACACTGGTCTAACTTGATTTTAGAATCATTGAATCATTAAGGTTGGAAAAAGCCTCTAAGATCATCAAGTCCAGCTGTCAGCCCAACACTACCATGACCACTAAACCACGTCCTGAAGTTTTTTTAACATCTCCAGGGACATGACTCCATCACTTCCTCGGGCAGCCTGTTCCAATGCTTCACCACTCCTTAATAAAGAAGTATTTCCTAACAGCCAATCCCCTGGTGAAACTTGAGCCCATTTTATCTCGTCCTATCGCTTATTACTTGGGAGAAAAGACAAACCTCTACCTCACTACAACTTTGTTTCAGGTAGAAAGCAATAAAGTCTTCTCTCAACCTCCTCTAGACTAAACAATCCAGTTGCCTCAGCCAATCCCCATAAGACTTCTTCTCCAGATGATGGAGAATAAGTAAGGACTCCTAAGTACAAAAAGATAATTTCAAGAAACCACAGATAAATCAGCCATCACACAGCAATTATGAGACATGTAGACATTATGCCTTGCATCTGATAGAAACTCGGCTAGCTCCTGCCTTCTGCTTCAGAGCTGCTGCGCCTGGATTTTACTGCTTCCTAGCGGAGCTATTAGTTTATCTATTGTTTCAAAACCCTAAATGCCACAGACAGCTTACCTGCTGTCTAACAAGCCCTGCAAAGCTGGACAGAATCACAGAACTGTTTCAACTGAAAGAGATCTTCAAGGTCATTGAGTCTAACCTTTGTCCTAGCCCTAACACCACTAACCCATGTCCCTGAGCGCAACATCTGCCTGTCACTTAAACACCTCCAGGGACGGTGACTCAATCACCTCCCTGGGCAGCCTGTTCCAATGCCTGACAACCCTCTCAGTATAGAAAATCTTCCCAATGTCCAACCTGAATCTCCCCTGGCAAAACTTAAGGCTCTTGTTCTGTCACTCACCACCAGGGAGAATAGACCAACCCCCACCTTGCTACAACCTCCTTTCAGGTAGTTGTAGAGAGTGATAAGATCTCCCCTCAGTCTCCTCTTCTCCAGGCTAAAGAGCCCCATATGCCTCAGCCTTTCCTCATAAGACTTATGTTCTAAGCCCTTTACCAGCTTGGTAGCCTTCCTCTGTACCCTCTCCAGCACCTCGATGTCCCTCTTGTAGTGAGGGGTGCAAAACTGGGCACAGTGCTCGAGGCGTGGCCTCGCCAAAGCCGAGTACAGGGACATGATCACCTCCCTGCTCCTGCTGACAGTACCATTCCTGATACAGGTCAGGATGCTGTTGGCCTTCTTGGCCACCTGGGCACACTGCTGGCTCATGTTCAGCCGGCTGTCCATCAACACCCCCAGGTCCCTCTCTGCCTGGCAGCTCTCCAGTCACTCCTCCCTAAACCTGTGGTGCTGCTGGCAGTTGCTGTGGCCGAAGTGCAGGACCTGGCATTTGGCCTTACTGAAACTCATGTGACTGGCTTTGGCCCAGTGATCCAGCCTATGTAGATCCCTCTGCAGAGCCTCTCTACCCTCAAGCAGATTGACACTTCCATGAAGAAGCTGTAGAGCTCTGCACCTGCAAGGAAACATCACTGTCCTTCCACAGGTTCCCATGCATGACATCACACTTGGTTTTGTGTAGTCATGCTTGCTCCTTCACACAACCAAAACATCCTCTGATATCGGGGATGCAGAGAGACTTATTCATCACATGCTTCATTCATATCATGTTAAACAAGGAAAGGAAAGTGCAAAATTGGGACATCTAGAATGTAGGCATGTATACTGTACATTTTACCTCTCCAAGTTGAGATGCTATTTACGCCTACAGCTTGTTCAAGACAAGATTTCAATTTTGAAGAAAAATTTTATTTAAACATTGCTCCAAATGATTCTTGTTGCAGACAATTTTGTTATAAAGATCATCTGTTAGTCTGGAAAATATCAAGGGACATGTCTAGGTAACAAAGCTTACTTTTATTGGCCTCTAAGTTGAGCGTTACTTTTCCACACTACTGTGAAAATCCAAAGGTGGAGAAAGAAGGCAATAAAGTTGTTCTCCTTCCTTGACCATAGGTTCATATATTAAAAAAAAAGAGCAACCAACAGACTTTAGAAGTTACTTATGTTTTTAAACATTTTGTGAAGTAAGATGCCACACACGTAACATGTAACACACATGTAACAATTTTTTTCCCCTATTCCTCATTCTCATTTCTCAGACAGATAAATAAGAGCCTGCTAGGAACCAGAACTCTCAAAAACCAGCTGGGCAAAAGCCATGTCGTAATCATAGCAATGTTGATAGCAATTAGCTATCATGAATCACAGGAAGTGATTTCCATTAGCCTGACAAATACTTCTCAACCTTAGCTTGCCAAGAGTTTCCGTTGCATTCAGCCAGTTCAACGCAAGACAAGGCACAAGCTAACAAGGAACAGTCAGCAACACGGACAAGGAAAATCGTAGCCGCGTGTACACACCATAAACCTGTGCAACAGGTAGAGAAAATGCATGTCTTTATTTCCTCCCATAGCCGAATAAGGGGTTAATTAAGATTGCTATTCTTTAAATTAAATTTAATGCAACGTCTTAAACCCACCAGCTTCGAAGAAAATACCAACTGCATTAAAATCAAATAATCTTTCAGAAAAAGTAGACATAAGGTTACCCATTAACTACAGAATTTAAGCAAGTATTTTATTCATACAAAATAGCTTTGTTCATACACTCATATGACAAAAATACGCATATCCATGTCGTAAAGAAATGTAGTCAGGACTATCATGGTTTGCCCTACCTTGAAATTAAAAGCAAATAAACAAAAAATTCTGCCAAGGATTCATTCTCCTAGGACTGGAAGCTGTTTTTTTCTCCCTGAAGCATAAAAGTCTGAGTCACTAAAATAAACCGAGATTCAACCACTGCATAAATTTTCTCTTTAAAATTCAGAAACATACCTGTTTAGAAACATTTACATAATCGTCATTATACACACATATTCTCAGAAAGCTGACATTTGAAAAAAGATCTATGGACTTCTGAGATATCTCAGCTTCTGGCGAGTATGTGGATCATTAACAACAGAAAGATCCACATGGCCAGGATGAATAGCATTACCCTCTGAAGTCTTGCAGATTTGGCAAAATCAAGTTCCAGAGAGAGAGAGAAAATAAATCCCATACAGTTTTTAAAGGATAAAATCTGGATATTCCATACTGTAAGCCCTAAAGTAATTTCAGTGTATCAAATAACAGCCTGTTATTCCATTGTAAGTTCTATGAAAAATGGATAATGTAGACTGAAAATTTTAATGGGGTTAACAATGTATGCAGTAAGACAGAAACTTCAGTTTAGACTACAGACCTCCCTGTCTGTAAAGTGGACAAAAGACCAAGATTAACTTTTAGGCCCCTATGAGTTTAAGTTTACTGAAAGAGCTCAGCAGACAGAATTACAGCAACTTCTGCAGTCAGTCTGCCGTCTGTCCTCCCATTAGTCAAACACAGAAACACACAGCTTGGCACATGTACTTCAATCAGTTTTCAGACCAAAGCCACAATTTTACCTTGCTACTATCCCAGTGGCATCGTATGCTGCTTGTGTGTGTGTCCATGTATAAACACTTAGCTATATTAAGTCAAGAGTACACAAAAGAAGCTACAGAGAATGGCCATATCACAGCAAACCACTAATTCTGCATCATGAATGCAAGCTCATCAAAAGCATAGTAAGAGCTTTTCAGTACAACCATGCTATATGTACTTTTTTTCACTTGTTCCCTTCTTTCTGCACTACAAGCTTCCTGATAGCTTACAGTTGCAAAGAAGAGTACACCCCAACAGGTGGAGGACATTGATGCGAGCTCACGCCTAAGCCAGGCACCCAAGACCTCCTGTGGCTGGTACTTGCCTGTTCCCACAATGAATCACTTCAGTGACAAAGAGCAGGAATATTATTAACTTTTCTTTTCAGCCCCTTCCACAAGTCAACAGTTCAGCAGGATCAGACAAGCTGGTGAAATAAGACATCAGTGCTGCTGTTAATGAAGCAACATGAGACAACAGTTGAGCTTTAAACATACAGCCATGCAATCCCACTCCGAATTCACCACAATGTAAAGCATGAAGTTCTAGTTATAGTTTTCCTGTTTCCTCACAAATTTAGTTTGATTATATTTAAGCAGAGCAGCGGTCTAGCCTGTCTCTGATGTGGTCAATGGTGACAATAACACATCATACAGAAGTAGAGAGTTAGATGTGCTTTGTTAAAGAGTTTTAAACCACAGTTAGACTGGAAATACCTGGTACTGGGTAAGCATTAGATACATGGGCAAGAGAAAACAGTTTCACAGTTTAATACAAGGGGAATATGGGAATTACAGAATGGGCTGTACTAAGAAAATGTCAAGTGAGGTGACTGTCCCACTCCACACTGCACTGGTGAGGCCCCACCTTGAGTACTGTGTGCAGTTTTGGGTGTCTCAATGAAAGAAGGACATCAGACTGCTACAGTGTCTGCAGAGGACAGCGACCAATATAGTGAAAGACCACACGGGCAAGACTTGCAAGGAGCAACTGAGGTCACCTGCCTTGTTCAGCTTTGAGAAGAGAAGGCCGAGGGATGACGTCATCACAGTCTACAACTGCCTCGCAGGGGGTAGTGGAGGCGGAGGTGCTGATCTCCTCTCTCTGGTGACCAGTGACAGGACGTGAGAAAATGGAATGAAGCTGTGTCAAGGAGAGCTCAGATTGGACATCAGGAAATGGTTCTTCCGCTTAAACTTGAGAAGAAACTTCTTCTCAGTGAGGGTGACGGAGCCCTGGAACAGGCTGCCCAGAGAGCCTGTGGAGTCTCCTTCTCTGGAGACATTCAAGACCTGCCTGGACACGTTCCTGTGTGGCATAGTCTAGGCATTCCTGCTCTGGCAGGGGGATTGGACTTGATGATCTTTTGAGGTCCCTTCCAATCCCTAACATTCTGTGATTCTATGATTCTATGATTCACTGAGAGTGTGGTCAGGCAGTGGAACAGGCTTCCCAGGGCACTGGTCACAGCACCAAGCCTGTTAAGAGTTCAAGAAGCATCTGGATGACACTCTTAGTCATATGTTTTAGGTAGTCCTGCAAGGAGCAGGGAGTTGAACTTGAGTGAATCCAGAGGAGGACTACCAAGATGGTCAGAGGGCTGGAACACCTCTCCTAGGAGGACAGGCTGAGAGTCAGGCTCATTCAGCCTGGAAAAGACAAGGCTCCAGGGAGACCTTGGAGAGGCCTTCCAGTACCTGAAGGGGGCCTACAGGAAGGCTGGGGAGGGACTTTTTACAAGGGCCTGTAGTGATAGGACAAGGGGTAATGGGTGGAAGCTGGAAGAGCGTAGGTTTAGCTTAGATATAAGGAAGAAGGTCTTTCCCCTGAAGGTGGTGAGACACTGGAACAGGCTGCCCAGGGAGGCTGTGGATGCTCTATCCCTGGAAGCATTCAAGATCAGGCCAGATGGAGCACTGAACAATCTGATCTAGTGAGAGATGTCCCTGTCATGGCAGGCGGGTTGGAGTTAGATGATCTCTGAGGTCCCTTCCAACCCAAATCATTTCATGATTCTATGATCCTCATGGGGCCCTTACAACTTGAGACATTATATGATTCTATTTATCCATGTTGAGTTTTCTGTTTGTTTAAAATTCAAATAAAATAAATAGATGTATTTTAAGTTCTACCTGTTGGTGGGAACTTCATAATCTTGAATAACGGAAATTCTTTGCACCACAGGAAGAAGTTAGTATTATATGATGTGAATGACAACAAGAAGTGCTTCTAAGGACAGAAAGGATGTAGAACGATGTCTAAAGAGAGTGTAGGCCAACTGCTCAATGGGGCAAGAGAACTCGTGACAAAGAAAGTGGCTTATGTACTCAATGCTCTTTTAGCCTCTGTTTTCACTAGTAAGATCTTGTTTCCTCAGGTCTCCAAGGTACCTGAGCACCCTCACAGAGTCTGTGGCAGTGAGTCACAGAATCACAGAATCATAGAATGGCCTAGGCTGGAAGGGACCTTAGAGATCATCTAATCCAACGTCCCTGTCACAGGCAGGGACGCCTCTCTACTAGATCAGGCTACTCAAGGCTCTGTCCAACTTGGCCTTGAACACCTCCAGGGAGGAGGCAGTCACAACATCTCTGGGCAATTTATTCCAAAGTCTTGCCACCCTCGTACTGAAGAATTTCTTCCTAAGATCTAATCTAAATCTATTCTCCTTCAACTTAAACCGATTTCCCCTTGTCCTATCAGTGGACACACTTGTAAAAAGTCTGCTGGCAGTAGTATCTTGCTTCTAGTTCATCAAATACCCACTTTATTACCCTGGAGCTCCTGAGCTTATATTTAAAACCTTTGTTTACCCACTGCTTTAAATAAAAATCAGCTTCCTGGGAAAGGACAAAGGAAAACACATTCTTTCAAAAAAACCCCAGTGGGTAGAGGAAATTCATTGGTATTCACATTATTGGCTAAGAATTATCTGATCTGCTTGATCAACCTGAAGTGATCAGTCTCCGCAACATCTGAGATGCATGCACCTTTTAAGGGCATTCCAATTTGCTACTCAAGACAACTGAGAGCTGTGGAATGAGAAACTGCCATGTATTCTATGCAGTTCCATGCACTGCTGAACAAAGGAAGGTATCAGTGAACAACAACTGTGCACCACCCAATACTTTAACATAACTGGGAAATTTTTCTACTACCCCTTTTTCAGCAATTTGGGAAAAAACACAAAATGGTAACACCTGTACATAAGTCTCCTTACAAAAAACCGTCCCATCAAAGACAATGCTTAAACTACCAACATCTGTTTGGGAGCTTGGAGTACGAGGTACCCGACAAGAACCACCCAAACACAAAATTTTGTTTTTCAGATCCTGGTACAAACAGCATGAGGAACAGCCTCAAAATGTTCCATGGAAGCTGGTTTTCTCATATTGCCAATTTCTACAAATGCACATCATGCCACCATGATGTGTAGGAGTCATAGATATACCACCCCAGATTGATATTTACACAGCTAGAAACTGCACAACCTGTCACAGTTGCTCCAAATACAACAATCTCCTTACTAAGCACATTAAAGCTTCTGCAGGTAAATGAACCACTACCAAAAAGCTGGTTTCTGTCTCCTCCTTTTTCATTTTCCTGAATGAAAGGCAGCCACCAAGAAAGCTGGAATAATTTTTGCCTCAAACAGATCCACACTAAGCTACCTGTTGAAGCTTCATTTACTAAGCTGGCAATCTAAGAATATTTTCACGTAGCAGCCTCAGAACAGGTTGTTGAGCTTCCCCCACAGTGTGTTGCAGAAAAGTTTACACAGTACTTTCACTAAGAGCTACCAGATATCTGTTAGAATTCCAGGAAAAATGAACCTTTACTACAATGTTTCTGCAGCCCTGCAGAAGAATTATACTCATCGTGCATCGGTAGCACGGACCCCATGTTGTTTTACAGTAAAGAACAAGTTCATTCACCACTGAAAGCACTAGGAATAACAACAAAAATCCAGTTGTCCTGAACAACTATTATGCCTATTTAAACTGAAAACCACACAAGGTAATAGAAAATCTTTTAAGATACTTCTAAGTTATTTGCTTGAAAGTAAAGTCATACATAGTTTAAGAAAATACAATTACTTAATAATGAAAAGCACAAGATTAAAGATAATCCCTTCCCTACAGCAGCATTATATCTAAAGTTGGGTCTGAGTTGAAGCCAACTATTCCAACCGACACAGAGGAATTGCAGGGAAAGAGGGAGAACAGACAAAAGAGGAAAATCCCCATGATTTCATCTTTATTACAAAAAAATAGGAATGCAGGCTATAGAAGAGGCATTATGCAGGCATCTCAAGTGACTAAAAATACATTTCTCAGCTGTAATAGTAAACCCACAAAGATCTGGGAAAAAAACAGCAAACAGAATGCAGTGGTTTGGGGCAAAACCTGAGCTTTTATCTTCTTTTTTCTTTTTTTTTTCCTTAAAATTGCACTCCCTCAGAATGATTCCTTCTCTCTATTGATTCAGTAATAGATTATCTTCAAGGAAAGAGCTGACTTGCTACAGAAGCAGAGCTGTTAGTATTTCCAAATTAATTTCACATAGCATGGACATAAAGGACACCTCTGTTGCTAAAAAGAGTCATTACTACTCTAAAAGTGACCTATTCTTTCCATCCTCTAAATCTGGAACCTCAAATTGTATCATAAATATCCACATGCATTTGTAATAATATTACGTATTTTACTAATTTTTTTCATAGTGGTAACTGCTTTCTAAGGTGCATCTATAAGGCTTTCCCTTTTATAAAAGAAAATTCAACTGCTAAATGTTGTCTGTGTACTCCTGGATCCAATAACTAGTTTTGAGTCTCCTTCCAAAAAGGTGTGAGTATTATATACTATAAACTTTTTTGTTTATATATTTGCAGCTATGGGAGAGAGGGCTGTATTAAATTGTTATCTTAACATAGACTGAAAATATTTTCACTACTTTTTCCTGAAAGAATCAAAATTAAGTTATTCATAATATTGTATTAGAACAATTCGTGTCTGAGCAAGTCTATGTTTCCAGAGACAAAACTCAATTTAACTGTTAGGTAGCTGCCATTCAGCATCTTGAAAATTAATCTATTTCTACTGGCTCAATAAGCAGATTAGGTGTAGTTTTCAATTATTTTCTTGAAATTTAAAAAACATATAAACAAACAAAAACCCCAACAGAATCAGCATCAATAACAAATAGTACATCAGTGAAGTCAGAACCCATTTATAAATTATTTTAGTGGAATACAACATTCCAAACCTGCTTCAGATTTGAAGACTGTTTTTTAATGACTCTAATTTCACAGTCAGTGTCATCCCTCTTATATGCATATGCAGGAATCACCACGCCACCTCCTTACCATCAGGCTTTTCATGTTTTACAGCCCAAAACTAATAAGAAAAGGTAACAGACAAATCTACGAAGGAAAGAGCACATCAGGATCAATGCTTTCTGGTGTTTACTCAATGAAAACTTAAATCCTACTGCACTGACTAAAACATAATGCCATGCTGCATCTAGAGGTTCAGCTCTGTAGCAGACTACATGTATATAGTTCTGTCGCTACCAGCAGCTTGACAATTTGCTTGGTAAGAAATGTATTAACTAAAAGTCATCATCTGTATACGAGGTGTCATTGGGGATTTCAAGCAACAGGTTGGATTATACACTGCTAATTCACAAGTTATATATGTATATACATGTTAGTTTCACATCATTAGGTACTACACCAACTAAAAGGTGCAAGAAATTCTCAGTGTCATAATTTCCAGGGCAAACATTTAGAAAATAAATGTACTTTTGAATATATATGCAAAGAGATGGAAATAAACAATTACATTGACTGGTTTGATTGAATTTGCCCAGCTTACTTTTGAAAATATTTTATTTCCTCTCTAAATATTTCTTTTTTACATATATGAAAATAATGTGAACTGAAAGTAAGACGGACTTGAACTAAGCAATGTTTTCAGGGGGTGAGGGGAAGTTCAGTGTAGAAAATATGTTTCTGAAGGTGGAAAACTTTGAGAAAGAACTTTGCAAATTGGATATGGCCTTTTTAAGATTGAATCAAAGGCTCCTGTTTACCTTCCTGCCAGGCTGGACAGGGCCTTGAGCGACCTGGTCTAGCGGGAGGTGTCACTGCCAATGGCAGGGGTATTGGAACTAGATGATCTTTAAGGTCCTTTCCAACCCAAGTGATCCTATGACTCTGCAAAGTTTATTTTGCCTGACTTGCTGCCTGTCTAGGAAATTCAGTGACTTGTTACTTCTACTTTTCCCACAGACAGCCATAAGTTAGAAGTATTAATTGTTATGACTTTATATACGGAAGTGCAAAACCCATCCTGTACTTTATTACCTTGTAAATGCTTTTTTCAGCCTAAAGCATGGAAATTACAAGTGAGTTAATGTTTTGTGAATTCATTCAGATGTCTTACACTTCAAAATAAGAGTCAGACTTTAAGGGCTTATATAACAGTCAAAAAGCCTGGTACAGCATTTCACAGAAGTGTAATGGGCCTTTCAGTGCTGGAAGATATAAGCCCTTCACAGAGACTTTTTGTAACCAGACACATAGAATGCTATTACATCATCTCTGTCAAGTTCATCAGACAAACTCCTAGGTCAGAAAGCCTATAGAGGGAAGAATGAAACATCAATAGCTTAAAAAAAATAGAATGAAATTCAGAAAATTGAGAAGAAAAAAAAACCAAACAACACCAAGTAGTTTGTAGCCTCCAGAAGACAAAAGGCAATTACAGAAAGCATTTTAAAAATGACCACGCTGATATATTCAAGGAAAAAATTTGAAAAAAAACATCCCACGTTTCACTGTTTACAACTAGACAAAATCTTTGCCTTTCTGAAATCAAGAAACCTGAAATTAGAAGGCACAGAAAAAGAGCAATGGGGGCTTACTATTTTTACCTTTCTAACCATGCCCACTACCCCACAACATCCCTGCTGACATCATTTAGATTTATCATACTTATTAAACTTGTCCATTGACAACTGGCCTGATACGATTAATATTAAAGCAGTGTCTCATGAAGCTTTCCAGAATACAATCTTGATGTTTTATATGTAAACACACTTAAGAGCCAATGCATTGTCCAAACACAGATACCCTCTTGCACTTAAATGCAAGCACAAAACACAGCTCTTGTTTCTATTTCAGTACAACTGTAGCTGTAACAGTTCTCCAGGAGGATAACAAGGTCTTTCAGACTATACCTGCTACCTGTTTTTGCTTTGTTTTCAAAGATGCTCTTCAGCAGACTGAATGTTCTCACACTAGGTCCCACTCATCTCTGGCCCAGAACCTACTATTGTCTAATTGTGCCAAACAGGGCTGCCCATTTTTGTTGTAACTGTTCAAAAATATAAAGATAAGCATTGCCATTTACATTAGTAAACACACAATACGAAGACTTGCTTGACATCTGTATCAGCCACAGCAGAACTGTTTCCACTAAGAGACGAAGTGTAAACCTAAAGGTTCGGTCTTCTACCTCCGAATAGGCAAACTGCCTTTGGGCTTTTTCACAGCAATTCATTTTCTGGTTCAGACCAGAAGCTTAAGAGTTTCTAACTTGTTCTACCTTATAACTACAACTCAGTATTTCTCTTTAAATGAAAGGCATTTTATTTTCTTATTACTTCCTTCCATCACAGTAGTTCTCCTGTATTTCATTTCTGGAAAGTCAACACAAGCAATGCTTCATGTTTCTCGACTTTGCTTTTAAAGAAGTAAACATGAACTGCTTGGTGGTGAAGACAGATATCTAATCACATATCTGAAGCAGGCACGTGCTCCTTTGCTCACCCATTCCACTTACAGACAACAAGCACTGAGCTTTTATACAAAGTTAATCACAAGAATGCTTCACTTTGTTTCACTGTCAGGTCTATCTTTATTATACTAATCATGCAATTGCAATAAACAGCAATATCTTTATTGTGATGGCTTTGGACACGGGTGCAGGACTCACCCCTCCTGCCTTTAGGAGCTTTCTTCTGAATTCTTCTGTCGGGTTGTTGAATGTGAGCTTTTCACAGCGGAGGTGATTTACAGGTGGGTGGCCTTCAAGGTGCAGGAATAAGTCATAGTCAAATCGAACCTTCTTAGGTTCTTCCTGAGGGTTGAAAATAACCAGATAGAAATATCTAGCATCAAAATTAAGATGAAAACAAAGGCTGCATAAAGACCATCATTTAAAATGATGTAATTTTTAACTATTCTCTGTTCTCAGACACATGATGAAACTTACCAAGTGTCAGCTGAGCTACAGTAAATCAGAGAAGCTCCTACCAGACTATGATAACACATGATAAAATGCATGACTTTCATGAACTTCAAGCTGACAAGGCTTAATTGAAAGTGTTATGTCATGTTTGATACAGGCTACAGATATTTGCATAGGGAAGTATGATTCAGCTGACACAAGGTAACACAGTCACCAACACATTCACACTTCTGAGCCCCATATAGTACTGAAGACACTGTAGTAAGTTTTGAATGAAAATTCCTTCACCAAAGCCAAACAGTATTGTGTCTTGATGAGCTGCAGTAAGGGGTCTGCAGGCAACTACACTTGACCTCCTATGTATGGGGTCTGCTCATTTACCAGTGAAACTTCATTGCCTTGAAAAACTGTGGCCAGCTAGATTTGAAGTGTTCACCACAGCTTCCAGCAATTAAAATTCTCTGCCACTGTAGTGAAAAAATGAAGCTGAATGTTCCCTGTACCAATATGGAGAGAGAAAGAACAGGTAAGGCAAACTTACCTTAGAAGAAATTATCAATATTCTACTGCCCCGAAAAAGCCTCAGCTGAAAAAAGACACTAGTGGCATTAAATGTACTTCAGTTTGTAACACCAGAGAAAAGATACCAAGTACATTTTGTGTTAGGTATTTTCATAGTCCCTCCTAGAAGCTGTATGCAAGCTAAATGCTCTTTTAAGGCAGTATTAAGTAGCGTTTCCTCCAAACATCCTGATGTGCAACAGAAGCCATCAAACCCACATCAATCTTAAGGCAGAACACAAGTAAAAGGTCAAATTCAGGAAAAGTTCCGGTGAAAAGAGGGCCATGAGGTAAGATATGGAAAAGATACAGCAAAATTTTATTATATATCCAACACTGCATGTAAACAAAATGTGTTCAGTGAGACATGCTTAAAAAACTGATATCTAAAAAATGTTTAGTTTTGACTCAGGATTCCAGGGATGTGAAGAACAGAAAGTACAGAAATATCAGTAATTCTAAGTTAAATCAGAGGTTTCAAACACAGCCAAGGGACATCCTCATTGTCCCATCTCTAGACTTGGGGTAGAGACAACAGACGGGGACCTGAAATAAAAGGCCTGCAGTAGTCTGTGTCTGAAGACCAAACAGAGTAGTTCGCTTAGATGAGCTATTTCCTTGACATACCATTTTCAAAAGCAACCATGGATGAAGATACTTCTTATTAGGAAGAATAACACATTATTTCTTGCAGAAAAAAAATGGAAGTAATTTACTCCCTGGTCTGCTTAGAAAACTGTGATGTTGCTACAGGCAAACAGTTGGTATCAGCAGCTTTGCCACAAAAGCAAAGTTATAAGAATTTATAAATAAGAATCTTCAAAGAATTCTGTGGAAAGTTAGATGAACACAACCAATGATTTCAAAGCTGACTTTACTAAACAAAGGACTCCCAGTACCACTGCCATTTTTTCAAAACACTGTGACATTGAAAGCAGAATATACTACAGTTTATAAGCCTTATCCTAAATGGACTGTATTTTCCATAGTAGGAGTCTGTTGACCCAAAAGCTTTTTTCCAAGGACTTTGTGTCAGTGGCTAACAACTATAACCTGCTGCTGCTGAATTTAGGAGCGGGGTTTGTTTGTCATTTCCCTAATTCTTTAAAGTTCAGAATATTTTCCATTAGGGTGATTTGTCTATTAGATTTTCTACCAATTTCTGCTTAGTCCTGGGAATAGGTACCCTTTAATTCTCCATGGTCCACTGGCTTCCTGTATCTCTACCTTCTCCACTCATTAGGGTACTTGCTGAACCAGAAATTGAAAAGTTGTCTACCTTGAATTAGTGATGATGGTCTGTCTCCTCTTCCTCCTTCTGTCTATCTCCTCTTTTTCTGTATTGGAATACCTGCGAAATCGCTTAGGGGAGGAAGAGTAACTGAGCCAGCAGAAAGCAGTAATTTGCCTCAGGAATGCCAGCTCAATTTTTGTGTCACTTTTCCTTCGTATTGTACCAACCCCAGGCAAGGGAATGCTGCTGCAGCTGCATGAAGAGCTAGCTGACTCACAGTTCAACTGCTGCTTGTCGTATTCCATGACACCAAAATAAGGGTGAGGGATGTTTGCACACTTCCTAATTCCACATGCTGCTTGAGGGTGAGGTGAGTTGTAATCACTGCTGCCCTCTTGATCTCAGTCTAAGCCACAACTCCTGCTGGAGAACTCCTGAGACTTGCAGGTCTCCACAGTCATCAAAGGTAGGCAAAAGTCTGAGTGGAAAACAAAAAAAGAAATGTCGAGCAGGAAGCTTTCTGTAGAGATGCTTCAATGAATGACTCACTGTCTTCTGACTTTGCACAGTTTCTGGATGAGCTCTTAACAAAGGAGTTAAAGAGAACAGGCTGCTTTTCATTAGATTTCCTGAATGAATCAAATCTGTTTCCCTAATGGGGACAGAGCTAAAAAGCATACTAAAAAAGCCAGTGAACTCACTGAGGCAGTTCTGTTTCCTTTACCAACAGCAGAGTATATACTAACCCCTGACCTTCACAGATTGATACAGGGAACATTTCAGAATCACCTGTTCAAAATCCACAACTTAGAAAATGCCTGTGCAGAATTATCCACACCTCACACTTTGACAGAGCTTTCTGTGAAAAACAAAAGAATATTGCAATATCTACTTGAAGGCATACCCAGTTAACAAAGTTGTAATCTAACACAAATTTTAAGTGACCAGAGTTCCAGCAAGTCTTTTACTACGCATTTCTGTTTTCTTTTGTTTTTACTTTTTCACCAAATATTCAACAGATTAAAGATGTAACAGTGACTTGATTAAGACAATTATGTTAAACTACATCTTGGTAATATAAAATAAACACTATAAATAATATATACATAAACATTTAATATAAGCATATAAAATAAAAAATAAAATTAAGTAGTAAAATAGGAACTTCCCCTGAGGCACAGGGCACAGAGATCTCAAATATCACAGTTATTAAGGTACTATACATTAAACCTTGCAAGCTTTTTGCTCTTTAATTGCACCCAAATCCAACTGTTTTTATCTGATTGACTTATTAGCAATAGAGTCCCCGTTATGTACATTAAAGGAAATCTCTGTATTTACTATCTAAGGCACCTGCGACAAGTGAAGCATTTACTTAGAATTTGAGATACCACGATAACGCAAGCTTTGTAGAATAGTACAGGGTTTGTTTTTAAACAGTGTCCCTGGTAATGTTAAATAGAAACAATGTTCACATGCAGTCTAAAAGAATAATTTTTTCAGACTGAAGATGCATGATTAAAGACTATTTTGAAAAATCAAAAATGGAACAAATTAAAAAGATCACAATACTAAAATAGAGCAACCAGTTCGTTACAAAATAAACATAATCAAGATCGGTTTCCTTTCTTGAAGTGTAAGTGCGTCTTGAACTTCCTTAAGCATAAATTTAAAGTCTGTCCACTTCAGGGCAGGGCTAGAAATTCTTCTGAATAATTACATCCAACTTCTTTATTAGGTAATCCTAATTTCATAGAGTTATGTACTAAATAAAATTATGTATTTCTAAAAGTTACAGTGACTTTGAATTGAAGAACAGCACTGACAAAGAAAGCTTTAAACTTATTCTTTAACTGAGTTTATTAACTAAACTGTAAATCTTAAAAAAAATTACTTCTACATGATATTTTTAATTTTTATTAATTTATTTTTTAAATTAAAAGTATGTGATTCCATACCTTATTTTTGAAGTAAACCTCAATTGGTAAAATGAAACCAGCATACCCAGATTCTTCAACTTTGTAGGGTGGATCCTTGCACACTGAAACAAAGAGAAAAACCTGTATTTAACACAAAAAAAATAATGTTTTGCATGCACGAGCAAAACACATGAGCAAATAATCTGCAACAACAGTTCTACGGCAGCATCATTACAAAACCGCAGACACAGTAGGACACACCTGTGCACAACAAACATGAATTTTGCAAGCAAATCATTCTTGCCGCTATATAACCTACAGTGTAGGGATAGCAAACTGCAGTGTATAGTGGAGAACCTCGGGAAAGTTAACTATTGTATTATGTTGAAACAGTATCCAGATTTACCCTATAGGATTCAGACTTTAACACAACAGTAAGTATTACTAGCTCTAATACATAAACTTTTCCTTCAAGTTTTCAGTTTAATGCAAGGGCTCTGAGTTACATGAAATTCCCACAGTATTGAACATGAGCTTGAAGGGGCACCAGCATGACAGCTACAGCCAGGGATGAAAAGCAAGTTGTTATAGAACTTGGAACAGAAGCCACCTTTCTTCTCCTGTGTGGCTGCATGACAACCTCACTGCACAATTCATGCCTGCCTAACACATAAGCACAAAGGTAAGCTGAGCTTGAGAAACTAGGCATCTCCTGCAGTGTCAACTCAGATGCTTTTAAATGCTGCACTGACCTACGTGTGACAACCTATGTCATTACTATCTCAGTGACATCACAGGGCAATGATGGCTTATCCACTGTAGAATGATACAATTCATATACAAAGGGCTGACTTCTTCAGAAACATCTGCTCAAACTCTATCAGTCTTGCTGACTGAGAAAAAAACAACCCAAAAACCTCAACCCAGACTCCCAGATGGATCATCATTTACTACGTTGTATGCTCTTTTCAGAATTGCCTGATAGCTGCTCGACGCACTGTAACAGGTGCAACTTAAACTACACTTTACAAAAAGTGTGCCTTACAATCACCTCTGTGGGGCTTGAATACCAAAATTATTCCTTTTAGGAAAGCACCACAGATGAGCATTTATTACCCTGTATCACCCCCAAAACACGACAAGGCCCATCATACACATCCAGGAATATAATTGCTGCTACATTCTCAATAGTTTGATTGGTATGTCAGCTTTCTGAGGGCATGCAACCTTGGTTGATCCTCACATAAGTGAACTCAGCAGAACTGCCATTCTCCCTCTGCTCTGCTAGGACCAAACCCACACAGAGACTTCAAGGCTGAGGAAGATTTCAAGTCCTTGCTCACCTACCGCAGCTGGTTATCACCACCCAGTTCACTTCAGGCAATCAGCGGAAACACAACAGGATGACAAAAAAGGATCAAGAATAATCAAGAATAATTTCCAGACTTTTCTGCAACATTGTCCTCACAGAGCTACAGAACTTAGTTTTTCTCAGCAGGAAAAAAAAGAAGAACTATAGTTTATAAAGCCGGATGTGAAATATTTTGCAGAAAACTGTTTAATGATAGGTCAAATCCGAGATTAGGTTTCAGACGTGAAAAGCTTTTAAGTTGGAAGCTGAGCATTTTGTGTTAGAACCTCCCAGAAGTCACATTTCACTTTATATTACATGTCCTCCCTTGAGAGGCTTTAACAGAATATGGAAAATATAAATGTAATAGTTGCAGTGAAGCATAGTGACAGGTTACAGTAATACATACTGACAATTTTTGCAGTCAAAGACAGACTGCTCCTCCTGTGCTTTCAGAAGATAACTTGAGGAGAAAGACTTCCCAGTATTATTTGAATGGCCACTCAAGGTTCAGAAGACTGAAACCTACTTATATAAAACCAGGGAAAGATTATACAGCAAATATTTATCCCAATGGAAACAAAGAAACTTTAGAAACTCTAATAATACATTAACTGTTACAGAGATTTCAGGCTCCATTAAGCAACAAGTCAGAAATCAACTTTTTCTGGTTTTAATATCACATCAACTTCTTCTTGAGCACTTAATTAGTGCAGAAAACACTGTCAGCATAAATATGTTTCACTCCCTCCCTCTAATCTCTCATCTTTCAGACTTACACAGCTGTTAGTCATGCTCAATAGCATCTTATCAAGAGTTTCACATTACAGTTCTGCAAGTTACATTTGCAGGCTTTATTGAAACTTGGGTGATGGGTTACAAAACACTTGATCGCAAGCAAACTACTTTGGGTGCCTTCCCAGACTGAAAGATGTGCTTTTGATTGAATGAAATTTCTACAATGTTGTGAATAAAACCTTTATTTAAAAAAAAAATTTAAAAAGTGCAATTGCTTGAAACAAAGCTCCATGCTACTGCATACATGTAGACTGCAATTAAAATAAAACTTATTACATTTTCTTCAACTTTCTTGTGGCAGCCACTACTACACTTAGTGGTAGAAACAGCATCTCTGTGCATTCTGAGTCAGCACTCCCTGGCATAAGCTTTTTTTGTTTTGTTGAGCTGTCACAAGTAGTAACCAGGGCTGCAATGACATGCACGGTTTAGCTAAGCCGACAGGCAACCACCCTAGCAAGGTTTGTTAAGTGGAGCAGGGAAAAGTGACAAGAGTTAGGTAAACCACTGAAAAGGTAGAGAGAAAAAAATACCAGGAAAAAAAAAAAAACCTGTAGCAGACAGTGAAAAGAGAAACAAAAGCAAATTGCAAATATAGACCAACAGAGCAAAACCAAACCCAGAAACTAGGAAGGAGTGATTTGGAAGAAGGAAGCACCTGAAAATCCCAACAGTCTTCTAAAGCTCATTAAAAGAAGCAGCTACATTAGACCAGGTAGATAAGCAGAAAACACTACCCTTCTACAGACAAACAACTTCCTCCCCATCCAGAGGGACAGAAGCATTTCCCCCATGACTGCTTTTCTCCTTTCAAGAGGCACCTACAAATGCATTTCAAGCACCAGATAAACAAAACCTCTTGCACAATGTCATCACTAAGAATTATTTTGATCAGGATTTTTTACTACGGAAACAGCTTGCATGATCAGTGTTTCCTCCCTCTCTCCTATCTTTTCACTAGGTGGTCCACCACAAAGACAGTCACTACAACAATTAAGGCCCTGCAGATCCAGTTAAAAGTTACTGCCTGCACTGAGAAGGCACTGAGAACTCCTTGAGACAGAAGGAGAAGTAGCCAAACGTACACAAAATTACAAACCAGTTATAAGGTGTCTCTTCTCATGAGAACTGTAGGCCCAGAAGGGAAATAGTAAAGAGAAAAGCAAAACTTTATGCAGAATTCTTTAGACCCACTGGCCACAGAATAGACTGGGGTTTTTTGTTGCTTGTGTAAGGCAAGATAAGGATTTTATGATACTATATTGTTATTGTCTCTTTGTCAGAATGCAAGATCACTTTTCTTCCATAAATGAAAGCTTTCATCTTAGGTATTTGCAAATGCATTTGCTAAACACCGACAGAACAGCTCCCTAAAGAAATTTTAGGAGCAATTTTGAAATAAAAATAAACATTCTTGCAACACAATTATACAGCCAAGTCCATCCCTTCCGCTCATGTTTCATCATCCTTTGGAGTGAACATTGCTGTAACAAGTAGAAACATTGGTGTGTTTGAGACCACACAAGGGAACTTAGATCAAACAGGGCTCTAACTAGAGCAAAGGCTGTTCAAATACTGCATAGGAGTTTGAACTGAAGTGAAACTAAGACTACACAAGTTGTTAAATGATGGAAGTAAGAGGGGAAGGTGTAGAAGCTAGAGCAACAAGACTCAGGTCCTAGGACAAGTAGTTCTCATAGGTAGAGTGCCACTCTTCCTTAATGCTGGGAAAGCCTACCCAAACATACACATGTGCAATTGAACAGGTACTCACTTCCAGTACTGTACAGACCTCAGGTGCTCACCTACAGTATACTGTCACTTAATTTACCTCGACAGAGGACTATTTAGGCACTCAGATACAATCGTAGCTGTGTTATAAACACTTCACAAGCAACAGGAATAGTCAGATGCATATTGGCTAAGCTGATCCATTCACTTTGACCAGGCTTCCCATGCATGCAAGTGCAGCAACTTACAGCTGAAAAATTATTGAAACACTCCTTCAACAAAATATGTCTTCCTGAGGCCAACTGCAAGTTATCAATCTGCATTTTAAATGAAAGCTAAGTACCAAAATTATCATTACTAATACATAGTTTTATTAACAATTATTTTTTTTCTCCATAAGATCTCAGTATCTGTTTCAGTAAAACTGCTCATTATACTCATTCTACATATACGAAAGAGATGTGAGGGTTAAGTTCTCACTTAATGAACTCTACAACTAAGCTACTTTGATAATGCCAGAATAACAACTTACGCAAGAGCACAGTAAGCCAGGACAGGAATTTATGAGTTGTGGATTTCTGTCCCCTGTTTGTCAGAGGAATATGCCTTCTGTACAGCTCACCTAAATAGCTTAAATGACTTGTCACAGATATTTTGCTTCTTTATTCCAGAAGTGAAGGACTGCTTTCTATTTTGTTGTGCTCATGGACGCATTCCCATGTGTTGCATCAGATATTAACCAACACCTAAGTAACTGATACAAATCAAGCCACGATGATGCATTTTAGCAACAGTGATCACACTGAGACCTTTAGAGATAACAATAACAAAATTCTAGTAAGAGCTACCTTTTTTAAAAGCTTTAATGTAAGATTAATTTTGCTACGCCAATACTGTTATACATTTCATTGTGAATAGATTTTTCTATTCACAGAGGGATAAAAAGCTGCACATGAGCCACGAATGCGCTCTCGCAGCCCAGAAGGCCAGTCACATCCTGGGCTGTCTCAAAAGAAGTGGCCAAGAACAGGTCAAGAGAGGTCATACTGCTCCTCTGCTCTGCTCTGGTGAGATCCCACCTGGAGGACCGTGTCCAGCTGTAAAGCCCTCAACACAGGAAGGACATGGATTTGTGGAAGCAAGTCCAAAGGAGGGCCACAAAGATCATCAGAGGGCTGGAGCACCTCTTCTGTAAAAGGTAGGCTGAGAGAGGTGGGGCTGCTCAGCCTGGAGAAGAAAAGGCTCCAGGGAGACCTTGTAGTGGCCTTCCAGTACCTGAAAGTGGCTACAGGAAAGCTGGGGAGAGACTGTTTACAAGGGTATGTAGCATAAACAGTGTAAAAAGTACAAGGATGAAGGGCAATGGTTTTAAACCAGAGCAGGGCAGATTTAGATTAGATGTCAGGAAGAAGTTCTTTACATTGAGTGTGGTGAAGCACTGGAACAGGTTGCCCAAAAAGGTGGTGGAGGTTCCACCCCTGGAGACGTTTAAGGTCAGGCTTGATGTGGCTTTGCACAACCTGATCTCATTAAAGATGTCCCTGCTCACTGCAGGGCGTTGGACTAGATAAGCTTCAAAGGTCCCTTCCAGCCCAACGTATTCTATAATTCTAAGTTCCTTTTAGGCAGATGCTGACACATCATCATCAAGATGATTCAGAATAATGACTGCAACAACTAACATATATTTTCTATACCTTGCAGTATATACCAAGTGAGTGCTCAGAGGAAGTGAAGCCTTCTGACAGAGAACTGGCTTAATCATAGTTTTTTTGTATTGGTATTTATAGATCCTTGCCTGTAATTCGCTCATACTGCTCATCTTTCCACCAACTTTTCCCTATATTCATCACCATCTTCTTTTAATGAAGTCTCACAACAAAGGTGTGTCATTCACTTTCAGAGGAAGGCATACTGTTGTACCAAATCCCTCCTGCAGCAAGAGGTCGGCTTTAAATATTCAGCTGTGGTTTCTATGAAAGGTCTTTGACCCTGCTGCCCTGCAGAGCACCTTTCCAGCTGGTGGGTTCCAGTACGTGGATTCTATACAAAAAGAGCCAGGAAGAGAATGGGTCTGTTATGCTCTACCTTCAGGCACACCTCAGCCTTTAATACCAACAAATTGCCAGGCAGATTCAAACAAAAGCTAGCAAAAATTACTAAGTCAAATGTGGGTTAAACGGAACTTCCTACATCAGGAATAAAGAGTTCCATTTGCTCAACACCTTACGCCAACGAGCATTTCATGAGACAGATACAACTCCAAAATGAAAGCATAGAGGGCACTAAGAGAACATCAAGACTGAGCTTTCAGCATGGCATTACAATCATACTAAACTCCTTGCCCCACATACTGATACACAAGATAGGAGGGCAAAGAAGGGTTAAAAACCTCCATCATGCAAAACAAGGTTTTCCAAATCCAGGTCTTACCCGAGTACTTAACTTAGCACTGGCATTTAAACATTGCTAAAAGACCAGTAGAGAGAACAGTAAACACTCACTCACAATCAAATTTCTTACTACTCCAAACAAAAACCGACTAACAAAGATAAGGTTGGGCTTCTGGGGTTTTTTTCTGTTTCTTTGGCTTTTTCTTGTAGATTTTTTTTGGGGGGGGGAAGGGGGAATTTGCTTTTTGTTTGTTTGGTGGGGTCCTTTTACACAGTTAAAAGGCCACACATGCCCTCCGACCTCTTCCTCTTAGCACACAATGATAGCAGTAATCCTTCAGCATTCAATTTGGAGTTTTTGAAATACAGCAGCGAGTCTCCTACATACTCCAATTCAGGTGGAGCAATCTGCAGTTTTGCATTTACAATGATGTCAATAATTTAGATAGTTTTAAAGGTGTTTTTCTGTAATTTAGTAGTTTCTTAAACTAATTTTCAGTGCACATATACTATCTGTACACAGGTCCTAGAAATGATTGAGAACATGAAGCTATAAATTGAACAGATCCAGAAATTCTTAATTCTGATTTTTTTTTTTCTGTAGCACATATAAAATAACTCCTGGCCTTTGAAAGTACAATCACTAAGTGTTTTGACTCAAACTATCTGAGATTAGAAGGGGGATCATAGGTATCCTCACTATTTCATAATTCTATGCAAACCCATTTAAAGAATTCATGCTGTAAATGAGAAAGAACACATCTTCACTCATTAAATGTGAAGCAGAAAGCAACCTGTACTGCCAAAGGACAGGTAAGGGTTACCTCAAACTGGGAGTTCCCTCTTATGTAAAGTTATAGTGTTGAAATTCACCTAATTTATTTGTCTAGTATTATGCAGCTTTCCTCAAATGGGAGAAGAAGCAGAAAGGATTTAAAAGCTCCAACTTTCACACCAGATTCTATAGTGGTATCAGTTGGAAACAAATCATCCACCAGACCTTGAAATGTTTTATTAAACCATGTTTTCCCATCCCTTCTAGGACTTCCAGCAGCAGAAACACTTCATTTTACTGCTCCATCATACAAAAGATTCTCAGGCATCTGCAGGCTTTCTAACTTCAGTACACTTCACAGGTGGTGCAGAAGGCCCTTCTTTCAACTCAGGGACACAGAAAGTTATTTAGCTGTATTTCACACTGCACAGGCAAGCAATAATCCTTAATGAGACACATGGAAGTTACTGGAGATGTCTAGGATCATTCATAGTTCATGCTTTCATTCCTTCTGTCTGCTCCCTCAGGTTTTCCTCCAGACAAGATAGGAATGAGAGAGAGGGAGAGTGAGTAAAAATGATGAAATCTAGATTTATTTTTTCTTTCAACAGGAACTGGCTATCAGTAAAGACTGTTCAAAAAAACAAACAAAAACTCAGGTATCAATGGATCAGATTAAATGACCTCCAGACAGTACTTGGTCTGTAAGTCTTCGTCAGAAAAGCAAAAGAAAAACCCTTGGACAGCAAAGATCCTTAACAAATTAATTGCAGCTAAGGCTGTCTGGATAGTAGCATAATAAACCTGACAATTATTTTTAGTGGCAAAGACATTACATATAACATTAAAATCTCTGACTACAGATGTCAGTTTGTCCTGTAGATAACATTAGTATTTGAACAGTATTAAAAATTCTCAGTAATTGTGCATTAATGTATCTTCATATTTGTATAGAAAATACAGCCTTCAGGATTTTCTCTTTTAGTGAGGGAAACAAGATACACAATTGCAGAATTTGAAGTCACTTCTATCTCCATTATTAACTATATACCTCTCCCTGCTCAATAAAAATACTTCGCATAGAGAATATTTATTCTTAACTCCCAGGCAGACACTTTAGAAAGTGTTCTAGTTTTGGCTGGAAAAGTTAACTTTCTTCCTAGTAGCTGGGTGCAGTGCTGTGATTTGGATTTAGTGAGAAAAATGTTGCAAACACACTGACAGGGTAAGTGCTGTGTAGCAACAGCTAAACTAAGTTAAGGACTTTTCAGTTTGCCATGCTCTGCCAGCAAGGAGGTGCACAAGGAGCTGAGTAGGAGCGTGGCCAGGACAGCTGACCCAAACTGGCCAAAGGGATGTCCCGAACCACAGAACGCCGTGCTCAGCACAGAAACGGGGGGAGTTGGTCGGGAGTGCCCCAGCATCTGTCACCGCACTGTACATCACTTGTCATTCCTTGGGTTTCACTTCCCCCCCTCTGTTTTTGCTATATTCGTTTTCATTACATTATTATTACTATGCTTTATTATTGTTGTTAATTATTATCATAGAATCATAATAGTTTTGGGTGGAAAAGATCTTTAAGACTATTGAGTCCAACCATCATATTTTCTTTCATTATAGTTACTAAACTCTTCTTATCTCAACCCAAGATTTTTGTTTTTTTTCTGATTCAGCTCTCCATCCAACTGGCGGCATCCTCATCCCACAACAGACAGTCAAATAAACAGCTATGTTGTTGTCTATTTTAACTTTGCTATGCTATAAATAGATCAAAATGGGAACAAATACTTTCAGAGTTATCAAAACTACTCTGTATTACATCACATCTCTCAGTTCTTTGTCATTATTTTACTTCACTGATGATCCAGTAAATATATTTTCTTTTCTTTGTAAGGCTTTTAATTCTATGGAGCACATACAGTAAATTAGAAAAATATCAGAACATCTCTAGTAAAACAGTGTCACATGAAATCTGTGTTTGCCTTTAGAAGGTAAGTATCTCCATCTGGGAATGCTTAAAACCAGAAAAACTGGCTGCTGCCTAAAGTTCAGTAAAGTTGGTATGAATCTTGTCATTTTAATGAAAGACAAGAGCTGAGAACGTCTGTAATGCTGTCTGTGAGAACTCCTCTGAAAGTTCAGCAGCAAAAACCAAAATCTCTACTCACCATTCTTCATCATGACTAGTCATCAGAAACGTAGCTGACTTTTTACATGACAAGTAAAAAGAAACACTTAAGTAGGTCCAGTAACAAAAGCAAAGGGATTTCTGAGTGTCTAGAACAGCTCCTAGACTGCATCAGTGTTCTCCAGCAAAAGCCAAGTAACAGACAGCTTTTCTTCACAGAAGATGAAATGAAGTATTTAAAACTAGAAAACCAAGATAGGAGATTAGGGCACATCACACCGAAAGCAGCATAATTCAGTTACTGTTCACAATGAACACAGAGTTTATATCTGAAAATGTACTAAACAGTACCTAAGAGCAAGATAGTAATTCAACGGAGTTAGCACATCCTCATTATCCATGTGTTGCAAGAGTATTTTGTACTTAGAGAAACAATACCCGTTATATATCCTTACTGCCCTTTGAAGTCTGCAGACAGACTGCAGTATACTTTAACATAAGCCAGCAGAAAACTGCTTCTTACAAAAGCATTTCAATACTCATTGCAAGGTTTCTTTCTTCATATATAATACACTGAAAAACATAATCAATTTTGGTTCTATCATCTGACAGTCTTCCTAATGCTGTTCAGAGTAGCTGCATATGAGATCATGAGTGCTAGTCTTTATTTTACAGTTATTTTAGCAATTGGAGAGTGCAACTAAGAAGGAAAAGAAAAATATCTCTTCAAACATATTTTAGTAATATTGTTTGAAGAGGGTCCCATCGGAGAGCCGGTCAAGACAACAACAAATCCCACCGATATGGCTACTGACCATTACACCAAACACTTTACAATTAACCATTTCATCATCACTGTGGCCAAGACAGCCCCCTACCACCACATCTCCCACAAGTCCTTCTCCATTCACAAACAAGTAGTCGAGGGGTTGTCTTTCCGAGTTGGCTCACTGAGTACTTGTGAGAAGAAACTATCTTCAAGATAATTCTGGAATTTCCCAGACTTGCTAGTCACAGGGCTCAGGTGCTCCCAGGTGTTGTCTGGCAAGTTGAAATCTCCCATAAGGACAAGGGCAACCAATCCAGACATTTCTCCTAATCGCCTACAGACTAAATCATCAGTGCCATCATCTTGGCTGAGTGAACAACAGAGACACCCACAATGACATCTCCTCCATTTTCCATCCCCCTCATCTTCACTCACAGGCTCTCAACCACACCACCCCTAACTGTAAGGGCTGTACAAACCTCTCTCTCACACACAGCACAACCATTCCACCTCACCTGCCCTCATCATCCCTCCTGACCAGCCCCGAGCCCTGCATCCCTGCACTCCAGTCATGGGACTTGTTCCACGTGGCCTTGCTAATGTCAACGACATCGCAGCTCTGAGAGCTGACAAACACTGCCAGTTCTCGCTATTTGTTTCTCATACTGCCTGTGCTGGTCCATAAGCATTTCAGACACCTTAAAAGACATAAATATGCTGAAAGATAGAAGATATTACTTCCTGAAAGGCAGCTACATATCCATTTCTTCTCAAACTCTGCAGCCCTGTGTACCATATAGCTAACAAACTCTCCTTTGTACACAGAACAGAAAAAGGAGGGGGAAGAAATACAGATTGGGCCTTAAAAACAGCCAGTCTTCAAAGTGGCACATGGTCTAATTCTCAATAATGGTTTTGTTCTAGGCCAATTTCAGCATGAAGTAAACTATTAGTTTTAAATTATTCTCACCTTAAAAATGCTACATTCAATACATTGTATTTCCATTATTAATCTGGTGATAATCTGTAAAAACTAAAAACAAAGTGACCATGTAGTCCAAATACACATTTGACAGATCATGTCTAGGGTTTTGCCTAAGAAAGCAAATGCTTGCTTGCATGAATGCCATTCATTCTGCTATTTTTCAGCTCTGTGCTTTTAAAAATGTCTGGGTAAAAAGTGGAGAAAATTGCAATTGCAAATTATTGTGCTTTCTTTCTTAGAAAAAACACAAAACCAAACCTAAAAACCAGAAAGCTACTGACTGAGACATTAGTAATGATTTGCTTGATTACATGTTATAGAATAAAAAAATTTTGTCTGTAATCTCTAGCCTGTAGCTGTTTCTAAGAGAGGAAATATACAGCATTGTTTCTAGTTTTCCCACCAGTGACATCTTTATAATTCCTTGTTGAGTTGCAGGCATTGGGGCTCTTAACTATTTTAGTTCTGCAGATCTGGAAAAAGTGAAGTGCTTCCTAACAGACCTTAATACAAATCTAACTATCAAATATCCCAAACCTTTGCTTCAGTGTTTAGAAAGAATTATCATATGAAAATATTTTTAGCATCGCTGGCAAAAGCAAGTTTGGTTTAGTAAAGTATTATGTCATACTCCTAATTTGTGTTCTTCCAAGAAACTATTCTAAAAGAAATTCAGATAATATGTCAATGAAATAGAAAAGTGTTTCTAAAGTGTTTCAAAGTGACATAAATGTCATTACAAAGTTGAAAACTAAAGCACAGTTAAGTTGCATAATAGACGGATTTTGCATGACTATAGTGTGCTAATATGTTTAAAGCCATGTACAGGCAAACGAGCTGTATAGATAAAAACACTGAGTTAATTATCAAAAGCCTAAGAAGAGACACTTAATGCACCTTTTAAAAATCTATGGTTTCCAATCGTTTTTTCTGCCTCGCTCCTTGAGACTGTTTCTTCATCTCTTCTCTTGTAAGGATTCACTACCAAGGTACTGAGGGCTTGTTATTGCTTAATTTTCGTGACTGAATGAACTTATTTTATTTTGTCAATATTTCCAACACAAATTATTTGAATTTTGGTTGTCATTCCACTTTCAAGTAGATCAAACAGTCACACTGTATCAATCTCAAAGTACTGCTAAGTATTTCTGAAGTTTGACAGTATGTTTGAAGAGCGAAAGCCATGTCTTTGGACTTTGACCTCGGCATTGCCTATGTGGCAGGTATCTAAAATATCTCCAGCAGAAAACTCATGCCTCTCTGTATTTCTTTAATAGCTCTCTAACTCTTCTCATTAAACAATGCATCAATTTCAAATAACAAAATGGCCAAATGTGAGGTGGTTGCTTCAACATTACATGCTAAAGTGACAATTAAAATTACCATTGGCAGATTTTCTATATCAGCTTTTGTTCCCTCAAAATAAGGCTTTGCTAATTTGTGATTCTTAAGTTTAAGTAACACAGGGCTGACCAAAACAGGAAAATTCTTCTCAATTTCAACCCAGGTTATTCCTTGTCAGATTTAAACTGAAATTTTAAAAAGGGAAAAATTGAAATAATGAGATGCACATTTGTATTGAACTCTGTGTCCTCACTCACATCAATCCAACTGGCCTTCAAACCTACTCACCAACATAATTACACATTCAGACAATGCCTAAAAAAATACGGACACAGTGAACAGGTTAGGAAAAAGAATCTGGAACACCTTTTTGCAATTCATCACTTAACCTTCTGAATGTGAACTCTCAATCACTTCAACTCTAATCTTTTCCCTTGCTCATTGCACCGTATTTCTTTTCTTTTGGTACTCCCCTGGCACACGTTTTCTCCATGCGTTTTAGCTGACTAAATGGCAGCTTTAAAACCAGCAAACATAAACAGCTCTGTGTAAACACCTTGAACAAAAATTCACGGGCATAACACCAGCTACACATGCAGAAAACAAACAATCTTATACCACCACTGTTTCATTAGTGGTTACGACTAAAAAAGGCTGCAGAGGAACAGAAATGTTCACACTTTTCTTCAGTTTTGATGAAGGGAATATAATGACTTACTTTGGGCAACGGAAGGCTATCCAAACCTGCAAAACTATGTATGTTTGACAATAATTTGCTTCAATCTAACAAAATATCCCTCAGCTAACATTCATTTACAATTCTTTCTCGAATTAGAGTACAGGCCATTCCATTACACTGATTCCATTACACTGTCTAGAGGACATGAAAATAGTCAAAATGGAAACCAGGATTTTATACTAGCATATCAGGCTTTCAGAAGAGTCATAGTCACAACTTCTCTGTATCAAAGTAGGTTTCCTTGCTTGAACATAATTTATCCAAAATGTTATTCCCCATAGTAGATTTGATTGGTAATAACTAAATATACAAGAAGGGTTTTTAAAATGTGGCATGTTTAATTCTGAGGGTTCCTTAGGTTTCTTATTTTATTTGTTGGTTGCTTTTGGTTTTTTTAAACTAGCAATTTCCCACACTCGTACCAAAACCAAGTATTTTTAGAACTCACTACTGTCTTCCAAAATGTCCTGAAGTTACCTTATGAAGAATATTTACTCATGGACATAAAAGACTGCATGATAAAAAGCAATTAAACTGTATTACGGTCCACATAAGAGTAAAAACTGAACATTCTTGCTTCTCTCTAACTGTTTACATTCCTCTTAGGACAGCTCAAAACATCAAACCACTTTCTGCTCCAGGGTAGACTTTGAGGAAAGGAGAAATTAACGGCATCTTTTCCTTGCAGGAAACAATTTGCTTTAGTTAAGAGTAAATGTAAAACCAGACAGACTGAAAATAACACTCTGAGCAAAGAGTGCCCTACCTAATTCAATTTTTCTTTCAAGAACAACCACACCACCAGATACTCTTAAGCCTTCCTACAGAGAGACTAAGATTAAATATTTAAGACACCAGAGACACAAGGTTGCCCATTTTATAGGTAGAGCAATGGAGGTACACAGAGAAGTGGAACTGCCCAGTCACACAGGAAATACATAGCAAAGTCAGTCTAAAAAGACTAAAATTCAAACACCAAGTCATGATGGCACAACCAACTCTTCCTTGAAGACTTCAGAACCAATAAAGATATCAGCACGACCTGGAGAAGTAGCACACTAACAGACAAAGTACTGCAGGAGGAAAAAAACTTCCACGAAACTGAAAGAATACAGAACACTCAAACCAGACAGCAATCTTGGTTTTACTTGTTTATTTAACAGGCAGACTGTTTCAAGTTTCATGATTCTTTATGAGATATTTTTCAATATAGGAATGCTATTCACAGTATTATTTACAGGTAGCCTTTTGGTAAGAAAACATCTTGATAAATGAAAACTATTTGAAGCTTCAACAGAGCATAATGAAGAAAACCAAGTGACTTAACATAACTTCCTACACTTACTAAGGTAATAACAAATGGAAGTCAACGTAGAGAGTAACAGATAATATGAATTTTAAAAAGACACCATTTAAATTGTAATTCTATTTTAAGTACCTATCACTTAGTACTATAACCTACTTATAAGAAGTCAAGGCAATCTCAGTACGAATCTGGTAAACTGGCTAACTGGCTATTTCAGTTAATTATATATCTGCTCTTCTGCAATACAATATAATTACCCCGGATAACTGAATTTCTGCAATACTCATGAGGTTTTATTTTCTCCTCCCCATCCCTTAAAAAATACAACAGAAAATCAGGAAAAGCTGAGAAACCCCAAAGGAGTGTTAAAAAACAAGAACCACAGCACCACAGAGAACAGTTAAAATAAATCTGTGACACACTTTTTTCATATAACATAAATAGGGAGCCTGATTACTTGCTCATAAATGCCACTGACAGAGTTTCAACATACATGCAAAAAACTAGTCATTTAGAGACAAGCCCAGACATGCATTCCCTTTCACCATGCCCTAGCTGACATCTTACAGCAACAGATCAGAATAACTTCTCAATTTTTAGTCTGAACTCTGTCACACCAAAAGATTCCCACACCACTTCGCAATAGTAAGTACCAATTACTGTGACTTCAGAACAAAGCAGTTACCTTAAGAGGACACTGAGCAGTAGGTGCTGGTAAATATTTCCTTGCAACTGTCAATAGCTTAAAACATTTAATCCATTTAAACTCGATTCACTGTATCTGTGCACGAACACCAAGCACTTGATTATCTCAAACCTGTAACTACTTTCAAAGACATAGTAAAGACCACACAAATACACAGAGTAGCTATAGGAAACATAAAAGTGCAAGACATGACGAAAATAATCAAATGCCACTGGAATTATGTCACTTTCAGAAAGCAGAATGATAATGAAGTTGATGAAGCTTCAGCATCTTTCTAATTTTAGTCCCATCTTCGTAAGATGTTTCACAGCAGTAGTCCCACAAAACTAGCTGTCTGTGGCCTTGAACACCCTGCACTTTGGATTTATGTCATCCTGGGACTTACAGATTTGAACATACAGTTGTAGAGGAAGTGTTCTCCGTCACAAGATAATGTTAAAGCCTCTAGGTAAGAGACGTACAGAACTTCTATGCTCATTTTGGCTGGAATTGAGTCAAATTCCTTTGCAGTAGGTTGTATGGGGCTATCATAAACAGATTTTTGTTACCTAGCCTCAATTTTAATGCTGGAAATCAACGTATAATATAAAGCTGTATGTTCTGTTTTGGAAAAGACTAATAACCTTGACCTTCTTGAGCAACAATCTCTGGCTACAAAGTAAACCAAGAACAGAAAACTGAATAAATTCACGTAGCCTCTACGGCAGATTAACAAAACCAGGTCTCATCAGATGAGTCTTTCTAAAAGCACCAGATTACACAAGGCAACGTGTTTCATTTTAATAACGGTCTCAGACAAAACTTTTAAAGCTGGGGTCCCATTCCATAACGCAGTTTTTTGTTCTTCCATGTCTTTCCTTCCATGGTCTCACGCAGTGGAGCCCTGAAGGTGAAGGAACTGTCCACATCCCCTTACAACAAAGTTAAAGTGACTTCTTCTCCCTGTATTCTGCAGTTCCTTTTCCTAAAGAAACTAGAGAAGCTTCTTCTGTTTCTATATATATGACACAAACCAATATACTTGGTGTGCACTACAAGCTTCTCGGCCTGCCCCGCTCCTTCCTGTATCTATTTTCTAGGTATCTCCCCACAATCAAATCTTGCCACTGTGAGTTTAGGTACTGGCTCATATTAATTCAAGGTAAATCTTGCTTTATTGCCTTAATCTTTTCCCCCTCCCTTAAACTTCACATCCCTTTAACATTATTTCTTCTGCTAATACAGCCTCTCTATAAAGCAACATTCGCTATTTCATTAGCAACCTGCTTACACCTGCAACATGGGTTAAGGAGGGGTTTTTAAGTAAGATAATATTCAACATAAAACCCCTTGATATTGCTGTTGAACAGCATCCCAAGCCCAATGTACTTCTATATTTAACATTCGTTTTGTCTGTGAAACTACAAAAATGGCTTGTGAAAGTGTTTACGTTCAAGCTTATTCCTTACTTGTAGAAAATACATATGCTTGCTAAGTTAAAGTGGTGGATTTCCTTTGTTATGGTCAACATAATCATATGGAAATACTTCTTCACTCTGAGTGTGGCAGAGCACTGGAACGGGCTGCCCAGAGAGACTGTAGAGTCTCTGTCTCTTCAGACTTTCAAAACCCACCCAGACATGTGCCTGTGTGACCTACTCTAAGTGATCTGGCAGAGGGGTTGGACTAGATGATCTTTCAAGGTCCCTTCCAACCCCTAACGTTCTGTGATTCTGCGTCATTCTGTGCAAAGCAAATACAACAACTGTTGAACTATGCAATTTTTACCTCTGTATCCTTGCTGATCGTTTTTACAGCACACAGTTTTCCAGGAAAATCCCAAGTTTTGTCTGCCAATGGTCTGAGCATCCAACAGATGTTCAGTTTAAGAAGGACGGGGAACTGCTTGAGAGAGTCCAGTGTAGAGCCACAAAGATGATGAAGTGGAACATCTCCCGTATGAGGAAAGGCTGAAGGAGCTGGGTCTCTTTAGCTTGGAGAAGAGAAGGATGAGCGGTGACCTCATTAATATTCATAAATATGTAAAGGGGGATTGTAAGGAGGACAGAGTCAGGCTCTTTTCAGTGATGTCCAATGACAGGACAAGGGGCAATGGATACAAGCTGGAGCGTAGGAGGTTCCACAAAAATGTTAGGAAAAACTTTTTCACAGTGAGGGTGACAGAGCACTGGAACAGGCTGCCCAGGGAGATTGTCGAGTCTCTTTCTCTGGAGACATTCAAAACTCACCCGGACACATTCCTGTGTGACCTACTGTAGGTGATGCTACTCTGGCAGGGGGGTTGGACTAGATGATCTTTCGAGGTCCCTTCGAACCCACGACATTCTGTGATTCTGTGACACCTGGGGGTATAGCTCTGATACAGTTAGTTAAATGGATAATTTCCATGGAGAAACAGAAAAGAAACCCTTACACTTGCATATTGACCTGTACCAAATGCTTTCTACTCCTCTCTTTTCTCATCCCTCAACCAATTCTCCTCCCAAAGAAGTATAGAACTCTGAACAAGAATCCATACTTCTGTCTCCATCACTGCTGTTTCTTGCAAGAACAGCCCAAAATACAGCTACGACCCTTCTAGGTGTTCAGATAACTGTCACAAATCCACATTGAACACTTCACAGACAGCAATACATTTTACCCTTTGAAAGGATACGTAATCATGTAAGAAGTGTGATGTCCGCACTCCAAATCAATCCATCCAACTGATCCAGAACATTAAACCTGCATTAAGATCTCCAATCTGAGGCTAAACAACCTTTTTTTCTCTCCTAGCTTCTTCCAAGGTCCCCCAAGCACCTAAAGTAATTTTTTTTGTACATATAAACATTCTTGGTCCCTCAGTTTGTAGTTTGCAGTTCAGGGGGCACAGAATAATCTTGATTCTCGTTGCCTCTCCTAGAACAGAGGTAGTGACTGAGAGCGCTGTTCTTTGGGAACACAGTGTGAAAGCTTCACTAATATCCTACTTCCTCCCCTGGAAACAATTAAATTTAATAAGTGAAGGAGACAGGAGCTGCTTATTACAGATTTCTAAACAAAACCACTGTTTTTTTCTTTAATGCTTTGAACTAAGACAGGTCATTCATTTCATGTTTTCAGTTCCCAGGAAGCACAAAGAAGGATCTTTTTTCACCACATTTTTAAAAGAAACTATGACAAAAGAAAAACAGTGGGGCCAGTTACGGTTTGGCAATCAGGCTACTATCAAATAATTGAGATTAAGGTTTATGACTGGGAATCTTTTACCAAATTAAATTCATCCAAAGTATTTTGGGTACATCTCTTCTAGTCTTTCACTTGTGAGCAACATGAGGATATGGAGTTACCAACAATTCTTTCTGCCCCGCAACACTTACCTGTTTTCTTTGACTGTGATCATTCTTACCCTTACAGAAGCTCTTGCTTTGTTAGCTTCCCTCTGGATGTTACCAACATTGACATATGTTGAGCATGTGATATGTTCAAGCTGACTTGCTCTATACAAATGGCTCATTTATTCTCTTAGTCTCAGCAGCAGTTAACTGGCTTCGTCAGAAAAGACAGACAAACTGTGGTCACACTTTTGTTCCCATTCCATCTCACAGTCCCAAGAGCCAAAATTCAGAAGAACGGGATTCAAAATTTACTTTTCTGCGTCTGAGGGGGTTTGGAAAAGGACTACAGATAAAGTATAGTCTGTTCAGCCTTCCCTAGATCTGCTGAGAAAACTGATACTACAAGAAAGCAGCATGATTTTTTGGAAGTTACAAAATAAAATAATAAAAAAAAAAAAAATAAGATGTCTTAGCCTCAAAGTTCCACATGACATAAGAGGTCTGTAATACTGCTTCTTCCATCACATTGTCAGACTGCCGCTACACTACAAGAGGGCAACAGAAAAAAAAAGAATCAAAGCCATTAAAGCTTAAATGCCTTACGTGAAGGAGAAGGACTTTTGCTCTGGAGATCGGCTTCAGAGCAGGTAAGACTGCTCGGGGGAAGGGATCTATAGCGAAAAAGGCCGACAAAAAGCTCTTTTGGGGGCTTTTTAAAGCCAGGAACAGCGACGTGCCTGTGGCGGGACCGGCAGTTGGAGGACGGGCAGCCGAGCGAGCGTGGGAGGAGCCACCCTCAGCCGCGGGGAATCTAAACGAAGCATCAATCAGCCGCTAATTGTGAACGGTAACGTTAACGACGTTAACCGGCCGTTAATTGTGCCCTCTGGGTATAAGAAGCCTTGAGGAGAGGATCGATGAGTCGCTCCCCACTGAACACAAGGCAATAAGTGGTAAATCTTTGTTAACAGGGGAGTACTTAAATTTGCTATAAATAAACCCGTGCATAGTTTTGAGAGATCTTTGCATTGTGGAGCCAACTATGGTTGCCACCAGATCAATGGTTGTTAGAAAAACTGTGGGCACCCAGACAGAGGCCCCAGGTAAGCATGTGGGTGTTCAGGCCTCGGGCTGCAGAGAGTGCTGGAGCCTGGCACTGGCCATGGAGGGTAGTGGAGGCGACACCTGTGTGCGATGTGACCAGGTGAGCGATCTGCTCAGCTTGGTGGCTGAACTGAAGGAGGAAGTAGAAAGGCTGAGGAGCATTAGGGAGTTGGAGAGAGAGGGAGAGATCGGTGGACTCACGTCCTGAATGGCAAACAGCAAGCTCCGCAAAGAGCTGAATATCCCCCCACCTCTGGCCATCAGGCAAAAGGGGGGGACCTAAAGGATGGGGAGGAGTGGAAGCAGGTGCCTGCCAGGAGAGGAAGGAAAATCCTTGCCCGGCCTCCCTCACCTGCCTGGTTGCCCCTGTAGAACAGGTATGGGGCTCTAGACAATGAGAGCCAGGCTAAGGAAGAGACAGGTGGAGGTTCACGCAAAGGGCTGTCTAGGGTAAATCACTCAGACACATGCATTAGGACTTCTTCGTCAAATAAAAAAAGGAGGGTAATTGTCATTGGCAACTCCATCCTGAGGGGAACTGAAGGCCCTATCTGCTGCCCAGACCCAGCCCACAAGGAAGTCTGTTGCCTCCCTGGAGCTCAGATTGGGGACATTACCGAAAAACTCTCTAGTCTGGTGAATCCCGCTGATTGCTACCCATTGCTGGTTGTCCAGGCTGGCAGTGATGAGGTCAGACAAAGGAGTACAAAAAGAATTAAAAAGGACTTTAAGTCACTAGGCCAGTTGACCAAAGGATCGGGGGCACAGGTGGTTTTCTCTTCTACTCCTTCAGTGGCAGGTAGGAATACTGAAAGGGACAGAAAAGTACGTGCAGCTAATGCATGGCTTAAATACTGGTGCTGCCAGCAACATTTTGGGTTTTATGATCATGGGCAGATTTATGCAGCACTGGGCATGACAGATAGAGATGGAGTGGGGCTGTCTCAGAGACGGAGGAGAATTCTTGCTGGTGAGTTGGCAGGATTAATCGATAGGGCTTTAAACTAGGTTGGGAGGAGGAAGGGGATAAAACTTGTCTTACTACAGATGAGCCAGGGGGAAGTATCCCAGGGTTAAGGTTGAAAACAATGATCCAGATCAAGTGCACCCACTCCAACATGGATGGCACAAGCAATGGTAACAGATGCTTCTCCATTAAGTGTATCAAGTGTCTGTATACCAATGCAAGAAGCATGGGGAATAAGCAGAGAGAAATCTATGTGCAGCTGGAGAGCTACAATCTCATTGCAATTACAGAGGCATGGTGGGACAGCTCACATAAATGGAATGTTGGCCTTGATGGCTCCGTCCCTTTCAGGAAAGACAGGCCAACAAGGTGAGGTGGTGGAGCTGCTCTTTACATGAGAGAGCAACTGGAATGTATCGAGATCTATCCAGGGGCGGATGAGAAACAAGTAGAGAGTTTGTGGTTAAGAATTAAGGGGCAGGCTAGCTTAGGTGATACTGTGGTAGGTATCTATTACAGACCACCTGATCAGGAGGAGAAAGTTGATGAGGCTTTTTACAGGCAGCTGTCAGGAGCCTCTCGATCACAGGCCCTGGTTCTCATGGGGGATTGCAACTACCCAGATATTTGCTGGAAGGCCTACACAGCCAGCCATCCTCAGTCCAGGAGGTTCCTCCAGTGCATCAATGATAACTTCTTGATGCAAATGGTGAATGAGCTGACCAGGAGAGGAGCGCTGCTGGATCTTGTCCTCACCAACAAGGAAGGTCTGGTTGAAGCAGTGAAGGTTGAGGGTAATCTTGGCTGCAGCGACCATGAGATGATAGAGTTCAGGATCTTGTGTGGTAAAAGCAAAATACCACGCAGGATCACAACTCTGGACTTCAGAAGGGCCAGCTTTGGCTGCTTCAAGCAATTGCTAGGGGAAATCCCTTGGGACAGGGAACTGGAAGGTAAAGGGGCACAAGACAGCTGGTCAGTATTCAAGGACCACTTCTTCCAGGCTCAGGATCAGTGCATCCCATCAGGTAGGAAATCAAGAAAGAGATCCAGGAGACCTGCATGGTTATCCAGGGAACTGCTGGGCAGACTCAGGTGGAAGGGGAGGGTATATAAATTGTGGAAGGAAGGGCTGGCCACTTGGGTGGAGTACAGGACAGCTGTCAGGGAGTGTAGGGAGGCAATCAGAAAAGCTAATACCTCCTTGGAACTAAAACTTGCAAGGGAGGTCAAGGACAACAGAAAGGGCTTCTTCAAATACACTGCTGACAAAACTAACACTAGAGGCAATGTAGGCCCTCTGTTGAATGAGGTGGGTGCCCTGGAGACAGAGGACAGAAAGAAGGCAGAGTTGCTGAATGCCTTCTTTGCCTCTGTCTACACTGCTGGAGACTGTCCTCAGGAGCCTCAGTCCCCTGAGGCCCCAGAGGAAGTCATGATAAAGGAGGAGTTTGCCCTGGTTGAGGAGAACTGAGTTAGGGATCAGTTTGAACAATTGAACATTCATAAATCCATGGGCCCTGATGGGATGCACCCACAGGTGCCGAGGGAGCTGGCAGAAGTCATTGCTTGGTCACCCTCCATCATCTTTGATAAGTCACAGGGAACAGGAGAGGTGCCTGAAGACTGGAGCAAAGTGAATGTCACTCCAGTCTATAAGAAGGGCAGGAAGGAGGACCTGGGTAACTACAGACCGGTCAGCCTTACCTCCATCCCTGGAAAGGTCATGGAACATCTTATTCTTGGTGTTGTCTCTAGGCATATCAAGGATAAGAAGGTTATTAGGAGCAGTCAGCATGGCTTGGCCAAGGGGAAGTCATGTTTGACCAGCCTGATAGCCTTTTATGAAGACATAACTAGGTGGATGGATGGTGGCCTTGCAGTGGACGTGGTCTATCTAGATTTCAGTAAAGAATCTGAAACCGTCCCCCACAGCATCCTCATAGGTAAACTGAGGAAGTTGGTCTGATGACCAAGTAGTGAGGTAGGTCACTAATTTGTTGAACAGAAGAAGTCAGAGAGTTGTAGTCAATGGGGCAGAGTATGGCTGGATGCCTGTGTCCAGTGGGGTCCCTCAGGGGTCAGTGTTGGGGCCAGTGCTTTTCAATATATTCATCAATGACCTGGACAAGGGATTAGAGAGCACTGTCAGCAAGTTTGCTGATGACACAAAGCTGGGAGGAGTGGTTGACACACCAGAAGGCTGTGCTGCCATTCAGAGAGACCTGGACAGGCTGGAGGGGGAGAAATCTGATGAAGTTCAACAAGGGCAAGTGTAGAGTTTTGCACTTGGGAAAGAATAACCCCATGTGCCAGTATAGGTTGGGGACTGACCTGCTGGAGAGCAGCGCAGGGGAAAGGGACCTGGGGGTTCTAGTGGACAGCAGGATGACCATGAGCCAGCACTGTGCCCTCATGGCCAAGAAGGCCAATGGCATCCTGGGGTGTATCAGAAGGGGAGTAGCAAGCAGGTCAAGAGAGGTCCTCCTGCCCCTCTACTCTTCCCTAGTGAGGCCACATCTGGAATATTGTGTCCAGTTCTGGGCCCCTCAGTTCAAGAAGGACAGGGAACTGCTTGACAGAGTCCAGTGCAGAGCCACAAAGAAGACGCAGGGAGTGGAACATCTCCCTTATAAGAAAAGGCTGAAGGAACTGGGTCTCTTTAGCTTGGAGAAGAGGAGGATGAGGTGTAACCTCATAAAATGTTTATAAATATGTCAAGGGGGATTGTAAGGAGGATAGACCAGGCTCTTCTCAGTGATGTGCAATGACAGGACAAGGGGCAATGGGTGCAAGCTGGAACATAGGAGGTTCCACAAAAACATTAGAAATTTTTTACAGTGAGGGTGACAGAGCACTGGAACAGGCTGCCCAGAGAGGCTGTAGAATCTCCTTCTTTGAAGATATTCAAAACCCGCCTGGACACGTTCCTGTGTGACCTACTGTAGGTGATCCTGCTCTGGCAGGAGGGTTGGACTAGATGATCTTTTGAGGTCCCTTCCAAACCCTAACATTTTGTGATTCTGTGAAGGTCTCTGCTTTGACACTGTCACAGATTTGTACTGGTATGTGGCTTACATGCCTTGGACATCATCACCTGTTTCCAAGGCTTCTTTCCAAGGATGTCTTCCAGCTTCTCACCCACGAGGATAACCAGTCAGCCTCCACATTTCTGGGCAGGAGTTAGCATGTGCCGATGTGTATCCAGGCTGAGAGGTCAGGGAAAGTGACAGTGGAAAAGGCCAGTATCAACCCTATGTCCTGCCTCTCCTTCAGTGCTGCCACAAATTCAGGTCTATTCTTCTCTCCACATGGTACCAATTTTCATGATTTATCAAAAAACTTAATGTCTCTCGTGTCTTTTGTCAAATTTGGCTGAAACTGGCTGGCTTTCCTGTGGATATGTAAAAATGAGGGAAAAAGAAAACCCTTGGTCTCTAAGGCTTACATGCTTGTTTTAGCCAGCCATCCTGGTTAAGATTCACTTATGCACTGTTTACAGTATAAACTAAATTTTAATTCATCTGTTCCCAGTGAATTTGATCCGCTGCTCGTCTGTTCTTTGCTTACAGTAAAAAGTCCTTTAACAAAGCATTTGTGTTCTGATCACTTTGTGAATTATACTGTTTTTTCCTTCACATTCTATAAAATAAATTTTTCCCACAAAAGCCTCTAATATGTACCATGTGCATTGGGATGAAATTCCCAGAGGCTAGTAGCTTGTTCAGCTTTTGAGAGTTTCCTTGGCACCTACATATTTTTCTTTTGTTGAGTCAGCTGTTGCCAGTAAATTAACTCCTTGGACCTTGAAGACAGGCCACAGCTAGAGAAAATGGCTCTGTAGAAAGGCATTTGTGCACCAACCATTTTTGTTACTCAAACATCATCCAAGTGAAAATTTCAGTCACTGTCTAATGTCTTGTACTGCTACTTTGTATGAGCAGTTGCAGAAAAAAAGGTGATATTAAGACAAACGACATGAAAGAAGTTACGAACCTGATTCAGTGTATTGTGCCAGACCACAGTCATTCCAATTTTTTAAAGAGTTTATTTGTTCATCCTCTCATCAGTAACATGACCAGCAAGTCGAACAAAAGAAATTCTAACTCAAGCTAAGAGAAGCTTGAAATAGGAAGCTATTGCTTAGAAGAGACCAACAAATGCCTTCTGAGAAACTTCATGAAACTATTTCCTTCCCTGTGAAAATACGCTGCTCTGCTGAGTTTCATATATTTTGGTTTTCCTAACACAGTATCTTAAGCCTACAGTATCCTACAAACTTAAGAATAAAACTGTACCTCAAATACCTATTTTTGTGGCTTTGAATCATGACCAAACTATAAGCAGCTCTGTACTGACTGAGGACTTTCTATAACAGTATCTACTGCTTTCTCTACTACCCTTCTACGTAACACACATACCATCTTTTCTCCTTACCTGCAGGTATGCCACTGAGTTCAGAGTCAATACTGTCCTATTTTATAGGATCCCAAATCCAACTTAACCTTTCTCTGAGTTTCTCATATATAGAGAACTTGTATCTGTGGCTTATTCAGACTAAGTTCTCTGCACTAAGGTAGCTTTTTTATTCTAAAATACCGTAGCTGCTATTACAGGCATCTCTGAAATGAAGAAAGGCAAGTGAGGAATTTTGTTTTCCTGAACTATTTTCTGAAGAAGCATAATTCTTGCTGCCTACTTCATACCAGAGTCAAGCCACCAAAATTAATGCCAGAGCTAAGCAGCACAACTCTCCCTTCACATTTACATAACACTGCTTACGAAAAACAGCTCCACAATACAGCCTACGACTGGTCCATGTACTGACCAACTCATTTTTGAGAAGAAAAGCACAGAAAGATGCTAAAGAGTCAACTTAATACTGAGAGACAACTCTGTAAAATTGTTGTTGAACCTGTCATCTAAAAGGCACCAGGAAGTACTCCAAAAAAAACCAAACACCAAACTGTCACATTAAAGATGGTTTGCAATCACAAAAAATTCCACCCTTACAAGCAAACTAAAACTGAGGAAAACCTAAGAACTGCAAAGAAACATTGGAGTTCACTAATTTTTCACCCCATCAATATGAATGAACAGGTCATTAGCATCTTTCAGTGTCTTTAGGCAAGCACTGTCCAGCTTTGCTATTTTCTTTTACACAAATTCTCAATTAATTTAATTAATAAATTAAGTAAAATTTATTGAATTAATTAAATTTAATTAACTATTGTTTGATAATTAGTCCTGTGCTGTTGATTGCACGATGGGCCCCACAGTTCTTCAATGCATCAGAAAAAAAAAAAAAACGAAAAAAAAAAACAGTCCAAAGTGGCTTGTAGATCACTGGAGAGTGACATTGTTTCAGGCAACAGAAGCACAGGAGCACAACTTTATTTAAAAAATAATGTACAGGGAAGCCGTAAGGATGGTATTAATGTGGAATTTCACCTCATCACCTCAAAGTGTTTCACCACTGGTATTGCTGGGACCAACATAAACAGGATTGGGGCAGGGGAGTGCACACGTGTGTGTGAAATGCCTTGTTCTAGGGGATCCACAAAATCAGTGGCAGAAGCAAGAACAGATGCAAGGGCTGCTGACTACCACAAAGATGCGGCTTATTCATAAAAAGCTTCCATTCTGCTGGACTTCACGTAGTTGAACCCGAACCTGGCCTCACATTCAACATTACCACAAGGCATAAAATAAATCAACAGATCTTTCATATACATGTCTCTAAGCTGCTTTGAATATAACATGCCTTCTATAGAGCAATTACCTGAGATTTTCTACAACTCCCTTCAGAGTCAGCTTAAACTGGGGATGTATCACACATCCACATATATTTTGTCAGTATTACCATTATTAAGCATCAGTGACAAACCGCAACAGTTTTGGACACAGCACATATGTGAGACAATTTACTCCACCAAAAGATAACAAACCTACTATCCCAGTAATATAAGAGTTGTTTTTTACATCCAAACAGTTGAGGGGAAGCACTTTTAAAATAATAACAGAATGTTTAGGAATCTCTGGACAGCACACAATTTGTCTCATTACTAAAACAACAAATGAAAGGAAAGGAAGCATTAACTTTAAGAGGCAGACCACTCCAAATCCAACATACGCTTAAATCATAGCACAAGATGTGCAATTATCACCAGGCAACTGGCAGGAATGGAATGAGGTCATCCTGAACAGAGAGATTACAGCTGGGTATGTTTATACACACATAACACAGTGTTAAATGGTAGAGACCACAGCTTTCTCCAAAATGTTACAGCACTTGAGATCACTAACAGATTTCCTACCTGATTTGCTTAAGCAATGCATCAAGTAGTAACAATTTTGTTTTAAGTAAAACTAATATGCAAGCATTACACTAGCACACTATTTTCCTAAAAAGCTATTCTGTTCAAATATTCTCATATGGTAAAGTATGTTTTCCTAAAAGTAAAGAAACTTTTAAGTGTTTGACGTGAGTCTTAAAAGGGAAGCCAAAATTCTAAGCAATGGCAATAGACACTTCAGTAATGCCCCTTCCTATGAAATACTTTATTAAAACAAAAGAATTCAGCTCAGCGCCAAGCAAAAGCTTGCAACAATTGTTTCAACTCACTTAAAAATCAAGGACTGGAGCTCAAACTTTTCAAATGAGACACAGTATTTTGCATAGTCCTCTTTACCGGGTGAGTCGCATTAGCACAGAATAAAGTCATTCAACTCAATTTTACTCTACATTGGTTCTTACTAACAGAGATGTAACAGGAAGGTGTACTGAGAAGCAGTCTGTAATCAGGATATGCACGCAGAAAACTATTATGACTCAGGGAAAGCTTGAGTAATTCTCGATTAGTCTTACTTATTTTACAATGAGTAGACATATTCTAAGAAGCTTTTTCTTTCTATTCAAAGTAATTGTCTTGTGCAACTTGCAGAAGCATTATTTTCAGTGTTTTATACTTTGAGAGTGTTAATGCATATCAACAAAGCAACCAGCCATCATCACAGGGACATATCAGACAAGTGAGAAACTTTACCTTTTGCCATGAATATCCACATATCGCACCCAAAATGAAAGATAGCAAGTGGGTCAGAGTAACTGCTTTTAATATCTTGTATTACAAGTTGCTGAAAACAGCACAGCTGAGCAATGATTCTAAAAGCAAAGCACAGTCACAAACTGAAAAGCATATCCTTTAGGAAAGGACTACACGCTTTATTGTCTAACAGCTAGGATTACTGCTGCAGTCATAGTTCAGGTAATTATAACATTCTTGCAGAAATCATCCATCTTTTAATTAAATTAAAGACATCAGCATTACTAGAGGGATCAAACAAATTACACCAAAGCACAAGAAGGTCAACATATGTGATGTTTTCTTCCCCTCAGTCCCAGACTGCAATAAAAGGTTGGTAAACAGAGGAAGTAGTTTCCTCCTTGCTTTCCATCCTACAGCTCTGCCTACATAGTTCTGATTCTTTAGTTTTACTGTTGGAAACTGGCTAGTCTTTATGTGTCATAAATATTATTGCTGTGAATTCACTGCTGGCTCACCTGTATAACCACAATTCTGTTTAAGCATCTCTGATCCTTCCTTCCCTCACTCACTTTCATAAATACCCCAAACTTCCACTATCTCATCTCAAGCTTCAAAAGCAAAATCGATGTTCGAATGTTTTTTGCAGTATCTTCTCATTTTTGCAATCATACCTGCATGTGCTATTGTCTGCACAGAGAAGGAATGGGTCTGCATCTTTATGGATGTGGAAGTATAGGTTCTCTGTCATACATCTTAAAGTCCTGGCATACGAATAGCTCAATTATGTGGCAGTAGCAAGTGGATATAAAGTTTGATATTATTTCATGATTGTGGTACTGTAACTTCTATATCTAAAAGCAAGGAGATGAGAAAAAAAAATAACTGACAGCTTGGGGGTATCTCAACAACACAAAATTTGGTTCTGCCTGCCAAAAAAGCATTCAGCTATGGCTTTCCAATTTTTCTTTCACCTTCTAAAGATTATATACCATACAATGCAATCCTTGACTTCTGCAAAGAGGTGCTAATGACAACCATTTTCCATTTCTAAGGAAGACCACAAAAGGCAGACTCTCAGGGTCATCATTTGCCCCTTGCATGTTCTCTCACAGGATGTTTAAAAATAAATGCCAAACACTATTCGGACACATTCTCCACTTCATGACTAACGCTAATGGAGAATATTCCTTTTTTCTCACCCTCTTCCCACACCATTTAGAAACTTAATCCTTGCGATATATTAAAAGTGTAGCTGGTATTCTCTGGGTATGATCAGATGAATGGACTGGGGTACCAATAACTATTGAGGGATGGCCACTCACTACATGTATCCAAAATCATAGCCATTTTTCCCTAAAAATATCACTTGATTCTGTGAACCACCACCCACAGATTCTGCCCACTGGATGCTCTAACACAGTTTCGAGATAAACTCTTTCCAAGGCAGAACTGTGCCACCAAAACAGTAACAAACCATCAGGCATACAGACTGATACTGATGGTAATCAGGTACTAAACTGAAAGTACACAGAGGTGTTAAGAAGTTAGGTCAGATTGATATCAAATCATATTATTTATGCAGCGACGGCCTGTGGAGGCCCCATATCATCTCTGTGCAAAAACACTCTACAAAAACACAAGAAGATACAGGTCCTGAATTGATTAGCTTATGATACAAACAAAAGCCTCCATGAAATTGTGACGCTCTTCAGTGATGTAAAATACTGTCCAATTCAGATATAAGTTTACTCCAAGCTGTCAAGCCCAGAATTTTTTGCTCATTCACGTTCATGCAAAATTTAGTTCACATACCTTTCTACAAAAGCCAACGAAAAAACCCTTCCTCACGACTCACTACACGCCCAGTCGTATTCTCCTGCCTGTCCCACTTCCTTTATGGGGTATATCTCCCATTTCCTTTATGAGGTATACAGTTCAATCTCTGTAAGGATGAAAAACCTCTTTAAGGAGGTAGAACATGGTGTATGCCTGGCTGTTCTCTGCCTTCCATAGGTATTTTCAGATGCTTAAAAGCACAGTTATAACTGAAAAGGAGAACAACTTTCGCAAACAAACAACAATCATGATTTCTGTAGTAAAAAACGTGCACAGAATCTTAAAATAAGAGCTACAGTTCTTGGTTTTATTCCACCCATGAAATATACCTACTACAGTCTTGCACCTATCAAGACCAGCAACTTCAAAAGGAAGTACTCATAGAGAGAAAAACATAAATGAGTACATAAATAAAATTAGAGCATCTCAAATTATATCACCACACTGGAAGGCCTGCCATAAAAAAGGTGAAAACAAATACCCAATAAAACAAAAATCTACTGGTTCTGATCAGCTAAACTTTTGGCAGACTTGGAACACAGAAAAAAAACCAACTAAACATTAAATTCTAAACTCAATACACAATCTTGCCATACCTGTCACAAACAAAAGAAATTAATGTTCGAATCAAGGGGGTTTATGTTCTATATATTAACAGAAAGTTTTATTTTCGATCTTCCTTGGTTTATTTGATGAACTATACTTCTATGTCAGTGTCTGCAAAGGTACTTCATCTTAAGATGTTACAACTCCCAGAAATCTCTTAGCTGCAATCACTTAAGATAAAAATTTTGGCAATAGCAAGAAACAAAGAAGAATGGGGGGAATAAATGCCATTTGGTGAAACTTGCTTGCATTTGGCTTCTTGAGCTGCCCTGTTGCTTCTTGAGCACTATCACAGAAGAGTTTGTATACTAGGCACGTTTTTAGTGATGCAGATTTCCTGAGTCACACTCCCATCTTTACTGTATGGAATGCATCCTATCACTGACTCCACTTCTGTGAAGCAGTACATTAACCTCACAGCTAGGAAAACCCTATGGTCTAGGCAGCCAGTGAGCAGCTAACCACCTATAAGCTAAAAACAACTGTTCTTTTCTCATTTCTTTCAGTCAGTCTAGGACTGCCACCAAGATACTTGTGCCTAACTTTCCTACGTGTATATGGACATCAAGACAGGTTCCCAAGAAGCATGAAATGCAAAGCCTGCCTCTCCAACCCACTATATGTAAGACTCATGGACCAAGGCACTTTTCTCCACTTTAGTCACATGCTTCTGCAGGGTAATAAAGTGTTGTGCTTTTGAGCCTTTCAAGGAGGGCTTGAACTGTGAAATGGCAAAGAGTATTCACAGTATATGAAGTTAGCAAGTTTCTCTTCTAAGGACTAGAGATGTGGTGTGCAGAGGAATTTCTTGTGGAGCAGGGGCACAGTATCCTTTTACAAGGTTTGGACAACCCAGCGTAGGCCTAAACAAAGGCTCTGTCCTTGGAGGTGCAGCTGTTTTGTGAAGAGCCTTGCCACGGGGGAGAAGGGGGGGGCGAGAGCCGCCTGCATTGTTGAATGGCACTATCCAATAAAACGCTGGCGCGTGTAAACCTGTAACTGACCAACTCTGTTAAGGGGCAGGCGCGGGGACACTGCTGAACTGTATAGATTGAGCTGTCCGGAGCAACAACATGTAGCCATACGGGTGTGATGGTCGTTACTGGGCCGGCTCTCTGAAGGGACTCTCTTCATCTGGCGCCCAGAACAAGGGACCCTCTATGGACGTTTAAATCCGGAAAGACTCCGAAGCATTGGACGTGAGACAATTTGGGAGCCGGAGAGCTGGAGGCGGGGGGGTTCCGGGTGTGACCAAAAGGGCACTGGAGACCAGAGCTTGAGCGGCCGATCAGGGCCCTGTCAAGGTAAGACCGCGATAGAAACGGACGCGGCAACTCGCCTCCTTAGTATACTCTCCAACAGAGGAGAAAAAGTAAAGGAGTGAGACGTATTAGCTCCACAGGCTCGGAAGTGGGAGAAAATGAAGGACCCGTCACTAATCTTTAGCTCAACGGAATAGCATGAAGTAGGAGACCTTTTGTGGGATTGTACTTTAGAGGGAGGAAAAGAAGGAAAAGAAGCGAAAGAACTAGGAACGGTTTGGAAAACCACAGTACGCACTTTAGAAACCATGCAAGCAGAAAAGAAAGTTGCCGCGGCAGCGATAGAAGCGTTGAGGGGAGGGCAGGAAAGGAAAAAGGCAAAGGAAGAAACCCACTGCTCGTCCGGACTGGGTGGACATTTTTTCAGGCAGGACAGACACAATCAGGTGTGCTTGCCCGCCTCGGGACTCAAGAGAGAGGAGGCACAGGGCGGAGCCAACTGTTCCCCGAAACTTAACCCCTTGATGGCCTCTTCTGACAAGGATTCTGAATTAGAATTGAGTCCTGACAAGTCTGTCCGAGGTAATGATCAAGGTATACAGCAAGCAAAGAGACCTCAGAATTAAAAAAAAAAAAAAAAGAAAAAAAAAAGAAAGGAAAAAAAAAAGAAAGAAGATCAAGATGAACCCCTGAAAGAGATCCTGAACAAACTCACTGAATTATCAACTAGACAGCAAGAAATAGAAGAAACCCTTAAACCAGTCTCATCGTCACTTTGGAGATGACCAAAAACCATATCTAAGGTCCCGTGAGAGATTCAACCATTATCGCATATAGTACCACCGGCTGAACCCTCAGCTCCCCCACTATCATTAGCTCCCTCACTCAAGCCTGATTTTCAAGCTCGAACCATAAAGGATCCTTTGTAACAGTGATGGAGCGGTGTCATCAGAGATGCTATAATAGAGGAAGACTGGGAAGCAGCCAGTTCGATTGCGTGTCCTGTTATTATTAATAACGGACAAAGGACCTAGGAACCACATGATGGGAAGGTCTTACAACAAGCGAAACAGACTGTCACCACACGTGGCATCCGATCAGAAGCTACACAAAGTATTATATAATTCATTTTTACAGCAGTCCCTCATGGTCTTGCTCCCAATGACATATGGCAAATGGATGTTACACATATAGTTGAATTTGATACACTGAAATCTGTGCATGTTACTGTAGATACTTTCTCATCTTTTATTGTTGCCACAGCGCATACTGATAAAAAGTTTAGAGATGTTCAACTGCATTTGCTACGTGCTATTGCCACATTAGGAGTGCCATCACAGATAAAAGCAGATAATGGTCCAGCTTATGTTTCTAACAATTTTAAAGTATTTTTACAGGAATGGGGAATATCACCAACGGAACAGAGCACTGTGGAAAGAGCACATCTCACACTGAGAAGAATGTTACTTCAACAGCATAGGAGCAACATGACTCTGTACTGGGCCCGCCTGTTGAATTCCTTTCTTTCACTCAGTGACCTGATGGGACCCTGAAGTACCAATTACCAACGACGACATGGATTGGACCGGCAGAAGATGGTTATGGCTGATGGCAGAGCAACTATGGGAAAATGTAACTGTTCTCAGTGTTACCTGTTGTGCTGATAATGTATCCTCTTTGTGTGACTAACAATGAAGCTTATATCGGTTGTCTAATCAAAGCCACATAATAGGTGTTAAGGCTCACGGTACTAACCAGTAGAGTGATCTTTTTTAGCTAGAAGCGAGGTGGGGAAACTAGCTGCCTTTTGCTTTGTTAGAAGTGTGTGATTAAGGACCAAAATAGATCGGGACAATCCCTTGCATTCTTCCTTCAGCCCTGGCCAAGCTGTGAGAGGAATTCAACGTAGCAAACACTACCAGGTGTTCCCGCATTCAACGTTATGTAAGAGTGTTTATTTAATAGTATAAATGCTGGACCCTCTTGCAGTGACTTCAGAAACCTCACCTACAAGTGGACGCACTAGCGTAGGACTTCCCAATTGTTGGGAGAGTTCTCCAGAAACCTCGCTGCAACAGGGGACTCCCCAGCGATTTTGGGTCTGGATGATTTAGGGCGATGGGTGTGAGGACTTTGATGGGACGTGTTGTACGGATCTTGAAGGTCATTCAAAATCCATCCATAAGAAAATTGAAAAATTGCAAGAGCATTCAAAACAGATCACTCAAGATGTCAGGTTGTTCGGCTTAGATGGATTATTGAATTGGAGTGGTTTGACAGGATGGATTAAGAGTTCAGTTAAGGTATTTTTGTTTATTAGAGTTTGAATTGTTATAGGCTTAGTTATGTTTAGTTGTTTGATAAGTGTAATCAAGAAAATGATAAGCAAGCTAGCAGACGAAGCGTGGGTTGTCCAAAAAGAAAAAGAGGGATATGTAGAGGAATTTCTTGTGGAGCAGGGGCGTGGTATCCCTTTAAAGGTTTGGACAACCCAGCTTAGGCCTAAACAAAGGCTCTGTCCTTGGAACTGCCTTGGGGCACAGAGAGGAGGAGGTGCAGCTGTTTTGTGAAGAGCCTTGCTGGGGGGAGAGGGGGGGTGAGAGCCGCCTGCATAGTTGAATGGCACTACCCAATAAAACGCTGGCGCGTGTAAACCTGTAACTGACCAACTCTGTTAAGGGCCAGGCGTGTGGACACTGCTTAACTGTATAGATTGAGCTGTCCGGAGCAATAAAGGGAGGACGACTTGTAGCCGTACTGGTGTGACAGTCGTTAACTTGGCCGGCTCTCCGAAGGGACCCTCTTCAGTGGTGCACGTTTCTAACTAGGGTTTAGGAAAGGAATAAATAGCAGGGAAAGAATGTGTCTAAAACTTGCATTTCAGTGGTTTCAAAACATAGACAAAATTGCCTGATGGTCAGCAACCAGTACCTCACTTGTGCAACTTTAATACACTCCTAGAACCCAATGAAATAAAGAGATTCCTTGACTAGGTAGTCTACAATTAACTCCTAAGCATTTAGTAGTCAGGTCACAAATATATTCTGTATGATGAAAATTTACTACAGAACAACAACTTCTGTCAGATTATCACAAAAGGCGGCATTCTGAAAAGACAACAGTAGCTTTTTGTCATTAGCAACTTGCTATGCTTCTATAAAAACAAGCAAGAATTCTAAATCAGAGGAGTAACTTCCTGCAGCCGTTTAGAACTATCAGATCAGTGCTAAGGAAAGCACCGGATCTGGTACAGTCACAGAATCACAGAATGTCAGGGACTGGAAGGGACCTCGAAAGATCATCAAGTCCAATCCCCCTGCCAGAGCAGGAACGCCTAGATAATGCTACATAGGAACGTGTGTCCAGGCAGGTCTTGAATGTCTCCAGAGAAGGAGACTCCACAACCTCCCTGGGCAGCCTGTGCCAGTGTTCTGCTACCCTCACTGAGAAGAAGTTTAAGCGGAACCTCCTAAGTTCCAGTTTCAGCCCATTACCCCTTGTCCTATCATTGCTTGTCACCAAGAAGAGCCTGGCTCCATCCTCATGACACTCACCCTTTATATATTTGTAAACATTCATGAGGTCTCCCCTCAGTCTCCTCTTCTCCAAACTAAAGAGCCCCAGCTCCCTCAGCCTTTCCTCATAAGGGAGATGCTCCACTCCCTTAATCATCCTAGTTGCCCTGTGCTGGACTCTCTCCAGCAGTTCCCTGTCTTTCTTGAACTGAGGGGCCCAGAACTGGACACAATATTCCAGATGGGGTCTCACCAGGGCAGAGTAGAGGGGAAGGAGGATCTCTCTCGACCTACTAACCGCCCCCCTTCTAATACACCCCAGGATGCCATTGGCCTTCCTGGCCACAAGGGCACAGTGCTGGCTCATGGCCATCCTGCTGTCCACCAAGACTCCCAGGTCCCTTTCCCCTACACTACTCTCTAATAAGTCATTCCCCAACTTATACTGGAACCTGGGGTTGTTCCTACCCAGATGCAAGACCCTACATTTACCCTTGTTGTATTTCATTAGATTTTTCCCCGCCCAACGCTCCAGCCTGTCCAGGTCTCGCTGGATGGCAGCACAGCCTTCTGGTGTGTCAGCCACTCCTCCCAGCTTGGTGTCATCAGCAAACTTGCTGATAGTACTCTCTAGTCCCTCATCCAAGTCATCGATGAATATATTGAATAATACTGGTCCCAGTACCGACCCTTGAGGCACTCCACTGGATACAGGTCTCCAACCAGACTCCGCCCCATTGACCACAACTCTTTGTCTTCTTCCCCTTAGCCAGTTCACAGTCCACCTCACTACCCGAGAGTCTAGACCACACTTCCTCAGTTTAGCAGCAAGGATGCTGTGGGACAAGGTTGGAAAGCAGTCACTGTTCAAAGAACAATTAAGAGACCTTGAAGAATCTCCTTGCCTACTATTCCTTCTACCATGTGTGAAAAGTGATCCAAACGGTTCACCACCAAGATGATCAGAAAATGCACCCAACCTCTGAAGCTCTTTACAGACTTGTTTGCATGTAAGAAGCACACTATTAGCATCCCTTTACTAACCTCAGCTGGGCAAGTGACCTCATTACATCTTGTCTCTTTGGGACTGAAGAAAGACCAAGCAAAACTGCCCTGTAAATTCACGTCTGTCAGTCTGTAACACAGGCATACTAGATGATAGATGATCAATTTTTTATGGTACTGGCAGCTGAGAGAGAAATACTGTAGTCACTGAACCTGACCTACCATGAGACACTGGAGTGTTCAATGTCCTGAGACAAAAGAATAAATTTTGCTGAGGTCCAACTGCAAAGAGCAGAGTTGGAAATGGAGGAATGAAGATGAAGGAGAAGATAAATGAATGTCACCTGAGGGGCTAGAAACATGACTGAGGTACCATATAAATCATTTGAGGCATAAATAAGGACTGTGTGCATGCTTTCGGCCCTGAGTAAGTGAGGTAGAACATGTCAATCTCGCTGCATGAGCACATCCCAGTGATGACCTCAGCTGACACAGCAGCCCACTGAACCTGCTGATGTGCCAAGAGCAGTATGTACCTTAAACGTCTACTGGACTGTTGAAAAAAAAAAAAGAGTTAACTTTCTTTTGTAAGTAGAAGAATGAAAAGACAAAGAGGGGGCAATAACAGTAAGAGTTAAATTTCTGTCAGGAGATGATGGGAGAGAAATAGGTCTGTGCTGGTTCCACACTCTCTCCCTCATGTGTATGTGCAAGCACACACAGAAACCATTGTGCAGAAGAGTCCTCCTGTGCTCGGGAGAACTGGGGATACACACTGGGCAGGGCCTTTTCAAGTATGCCTCAGTAACTGTGTGGTCAAAGAGGCCTAGCAGAAAAAAAAGGCAGAAAGGAATATGAGGGACTAACTGTGGATAGGGGCTCAGTTTCACGCACAAAGGAAGCATATGGTTCTCCCCAGGAAGCCAGTAATTTTTGTAGCTCCTGTGACTACAAATTTTGACGCTTGCTCTTGTAACAGTTCAAGCTCTTCCCTTCAACAATTTCACAGCACAACCATGACTACAGCAGCACATAACTGAAGCAGGATCTTCTGTCCTGCCTGGTCTGGTGGGGAGAACCCTGGCCTCAGTGCCCAGCGGAGTTAGAGTATTTCTGGTTCTGACAGCAGCCTCTCAGGACAATTTGCCACCATGTCTTGGGCTCTCAATATCTCTAAATAGAGATACATATCTCTCCTCTGTGAAATGCTTTGATTTCCACAGTTAAAATTCATGAGCTAAGCATTATCATGGCTGAAACCCCAAGAATCCTAGACGAAAAGTGAAAAAACTACCAATGCTTTAACCAACCCATGCTGCGCTCAGATAAAAAAGCAATCCAAAAACCAAGCAACCTCACTGAGACCTTTTCTCCACAATAGGACAGTCAGACAGTCAGAAACATTCAGAGCCACAAAGACCAGGAACAAGAAAGAGAAAGTAAATGCGAAGACCATGCTACTCTCTCCCTTCCCCTTCCTTTCTCCCAAGAGCCAGCAACAGCCAGCAGTAATCATGTGCCAGCAGAGTAGCTGTATTTGCCATGCTGAACATAAGGAATACAAAAGGCTAGATGAGAGACGCCTGATAAAGCTGTAAGTGTGCCAAAGGAGCCCTCCACATGTTGGTTTAGAAAAGAGGATGCACTGTGTGAGCAATTCCACATAAATCTGAGTAGCAGCATTCTGGTGTTTTATTAACCACAGGGCACAAGCATGTGTGTCTCCCTTGCGATGAGTGTGAGTGGTTTTGAACTCACAGTAAACTTAAACACGGTTCAGTCCTCACACAATTTAATCCAGACATATGAATGGAGAAAGAGAACACAGCAAGAAGAAAGAGACTACTCTGTTAGGTACTGTGAAGGAGATGATACAAACTGTCTTGGGAATGATTTTGTGGAACCTGGCACTTTTCCAGAATGACCCATATTTAATTTGCCAGACAGATGACAAAATTGTATATTTAAAAGGACATATAACAGTTGTGCATGGCAGAGCATATCCATATATTAGCTATCCATGCTAATGGCTATGGATTTGTGCGTGCACGCATTTGTGGCAGGTCAAACCTAAAATAAATTTACAGAACTACAAGATGTGATTACTATATCACAGGCAAAGCTGCTGGGTGAAATCAGTCACAAATTTCCAGACATTGCTTTGCAGTTTCCATGAATAGTTATACAGTCCACTCAGAAAACAATTAGAGAAAGTCAGTTCAGAACTGAGAGTGATAAACTCCTCTCTCATGCTGGAGGGCAATGGGTACAATCACACAGATATGCAAATGACAGCCCTTCATCACCTGTTCAGACTGAATAAAAAAAAAAATTGCCCTTGCTTAAAACAGCAAGAGAAACCAAAAAATTGCTTCCATTTCCAGCCCTCCAGCTAAGGTGTTGGTTTGGGGAAGGGGAGGTTCTTGTCTGATTTTTTTTTGGGGGTGGGGTCAGAGGGGAGAGAGCCTACTCTATACTCACTTGTAAGGGGCTGCTTAAGGCAGTCTGGGCCTTTCCCGAACCTAAAGACGCCGCCTGCTCGGCGCCTGCCCGCGTCGTTGCGGAGGGGACCGAGCGCCTCCCTCCGCCCGCTGCCCCACCCAGCCCCGGTGGCGGTGCGGGGGTGGGCAGGGCTTGGAGCTGTGGCTGCAAGAATGAAGAAGTCAAACCCGGAGAAGGAGGAGTGACCCCTCTGCCACCCCCCCCGACTCATTCCCGGTAATTTTCCACAAGTGGGTAAATAACACGATGTGGCGGGAACCGGACAGGATAAAAGGCGATAACCGCGGGCAGCTGGCTGCGCTTTTCGCCCGCCACGGGAAGATCGGTGCATGTGCCGTGGGCACCGCGCGATGCGAGGGTGGTGAGCTTTCTTGTCCTATCGCTCTCCTTTCTCTTTCTTTCTGGTTCCAACAAAAACGTTCTCTATGGCAGGGCCGGTTCTTTTGTTCCCACTAATGGCTCGCTATTGTGAGGTGCGTTAATAGCGTGAAGTGGGCAATGTTAGTTCTTTACTGTTGATAAATAAAAATGGTGTTAGGATCCCTGGTGTTGATTCATCTTTAATCCTGGCCTGGGAATCAGCAAACCTGAGTCACCGTCCTGACGGCGGGGGACGTGACCCCACTGCCTATGCAGAGACCGATAATTTATTGCCAAAAGGCAACGGGAAATGCACTTGATTTTGATTTTTAAACTCACCTGTGTAAAGTTGATTTATAAGAGTAGTAGCCTACCTGATTTTCCCATTCTATCAGGATAAAATAACACAATCTCAAAACTTTACCCTTTTGTCCTCCAAGATCATGCATTAACTCTTTTTCATTCAAAACATCAAAGTGGTTTGGATCACCATAAAAAAGTTCTATATACCTACGCTTTTAGCTATGCAAAAAGATCAGAGAATCATGGAATAGTTTGGGTTGGAAGGGACTTTTAAACACCATCTAGTCCAGCTCGCCTGCAATAAGCAGGGACACCTTCCACTACATAAGGTTGCTCAGAGCCCCATCCAGCCTTACCAGGTGTCCTGGTTTGAGCTAAAACAGACCCAATTCTGTTAAGCAAATTACTTTTCAGCTCAGTCTCTTTCAAGAAACTGCACTTTCCGAAGTTAATGGCATATTTTTGCAGACAGGGATAATGCTCTATGTTTATAGTTACTACCAAGGATCAGTATTCAGAAAGGCTTTTGCTTATACTTGTTTCTATGGTGACCACAGTTACTGATGGATCTTGTGTAACATGTTGGGGGTGCCGAGAACTAGAACAGTTGCAAGGCAGCACAGAAGTCACACCTCGGGGGAGAAGCAGACAGGACAGATGATGCGAAACTGACCAAAGTATTCCATTACACATATGTCATATTCATTATAAAGCTGAGGGATTACAGGGGCTAAACCCTCATGCTCTAACAGCCAGAATCCCAGGAGGACTTCTGTTCTTCTGCATCTGATCCTGATCCATGAGTTCTGGAGTCCAGTTCCTGAATCCAGCTTCTGAATCATGTTCCTTTTTGCTGCAAAGTCTGGTCTGGGACTTCCCTGGTGCCTGCTCTGCAGTGGTAGTGGTCCTTGCTATCAGGAGGTTGGGTTCGATACTGGATTTTTATGTATGTACGTACTGTATATATTTGTAATACATACCGTTTTGCACTGTACTGTTTTGTACTGTATGTATTTGTATATATTTCATTATTTTCAATATTTTCTTATTAGTACTATTACTGTTTCATTGAAGCTGCTTTAATTTTATTTTCCAGTCCATTAGTCTCTCTCTTACTCCTTTTCAACTTCCTTTTGGGTGGGGAGAGGGGTTAACAGAGAGCATATGTCTTTTGCCTAGTGGCCAGCCCAACCCTAACCCTTGACACCAGAGATGGGACATCTAGCACTCCTCTGGGCAACCTGTTCGAGTGTTTTACCACCCTCATCATAAAAAAAAAAATCTCTTCCTTATATCCAGTCTGAGTCTATCCTGTTTCAGTTTAAGACCATGAGCCCTTGTCCTGTCGTTACAGGCCCTAGTAAAAATCCTGTCCCCATCTTCCTTATAAGCCCACTTTAAATACTGAAAAGCCTCACAGAGGTCTCCCCGGAGCCTTCTCTTCTCTAGGCTAAACAACCCCAACTCCCTCAGTCTGTTCTCAAAGGAGAGGTGCTTCAGCCCCTTGACCATCTTCATCTGAAGATGATCATGATCATCCATCCCTTTGATCATTTTTGTGGCCCTTCCCTGCACCTGCTCCAACAGGTCCATGTCTCTCCTGTGCTGAGGGCTCCAGAACTGAACACAGGTGGGATCTCACCAGAGAGGAGCAGAAGGGCAGAATCACCTCTCTAGAGTGGCTGGCCACAGGATATCCATTTCATGCAGCCCAGGATATCCATTTACATCACAGAAGCAACACAGCGAGACTGGCAGTCCTGCAATGAAGGCAGAAAAATAACAACAACAACCAACTCTGTAATGAAAACCATTGACAGCAAATAGACACATTTCAGGAATGACTGGAGACATCTTGGTCTCCTGTCTAAACAGCTTTTACCAGCTCACTCTGTGTTACTGCATACACCAGAAAGTCTAAGTACATTTCAGAGTTCAAATCCACTGTACCATTAACATGCTCTGTTCAAATCTCATTTGCTAATAACTGTCCTTCCATGCGAATTTTTTCTTGCCTTTGTTAACTCATGATCAATCTCTAATTCTGAGCAGTAGATTTATTTCAACTACTACCAAGCACTTACATGCCTTGCCTCTACTACAGTTCTGACAAGTTCATACTCACTCAAGTTTTCTCCACACGTTAAAATGAAAAAAAGAACTGTCAAGAAGAACTTGGTCTCTTCAAATCCTGACATCAATAGCCAGCTGATCACAGAGCAACTTAGCCTGCGTCTCTGCTGTACCATTTAATTAATGCAGTCTATAAGAGCAACACTAAAATATTGCTACTACATTTTAAACATCTCTGGAAGCATAAAGGAGGATCCAGACAGACCACAAAACATTCATGCATGTATGTTCATAAACCCACATCTGAACTCGGGTTTCCTCTGGACTGATTCCCTAAGCCTGTAGTTCCCTTTCTTGAATACTTCCCGCTGCCTCTAAGTTTCTGCCAGGGTAAAAAGCCTGACAGTAGTTTTACCTTACCTCCAGCTATGGCCCTGTTTACACCTTCCGTCTGCAGAGGTAAGGAATTACTGACAGGAAGGACTACAGATTTTTGTCCTTGACTGTCATTGCATAATGAAAATGACTTCTGTAACATCAGTACTAAGTAGTACATATTACAGAATGCGCTTCACAAAAGAATGTTCTACTCTGTTGCAGATGATCTATCCATAACTTCCATTGTTTTACTCTTTTAGCCTTCCAGACAAAACTTTGCATGTTCCAAACTCCTCCCATTTTGCTTAACCTCAGCAATAGTACCCAAAAGTTAAAACAAAAATATGGTACTGACTCATAAACCTCATAATTCCTCTAGATGCTCCAAATATATTTTCCCTATCAAATGTAAAACTTAAAATAAAATAAATTCCAGGATATAGACCATAGCAGAAAAGGGAAGATTATCATAACTTTTTCAACTCTTGACCTATGCTTATACTAATAAATGTACTACTTATCACTAAGCAGAAAAATGGACCACTGTCAATTTTCTTGGTCTGAAATATAAAATGCTGAAGTATGCGTATATATATATATCATAGAATGGCCTAGACTGGAAGGGATCTCAGAGATCATCTAATCCAACATCCCTGTCATGGGCAGGGACGCCTCCCTACTAGATCAGGCTACTCAGGCTCTGTCCAACTTGGCCTTGAACACCTCCAGGGAGGGGGCAGCCACAAGCTCTCTGGGCAATTTATTCCAAAGTCTTGCCACCCTTGTACTGAAGAATTTCTTCCTAAGATCTAATCTAAATCTATTCTCCTTCAAATTAAACCCATTTCCCCCCGTCCTATCAGTGGATGCTCTTGTAAAAAGTCCCTCCCCAGCCTTCCTGTAGGTTCCCTTCAGGTATTGGAAGGCAGCTATCAGGTCCCCCCAAAGTCTTCTCTTTCCAAGACTGAACAATCCCAGTTCCCGCAGCCTGTCCTCGTAGCAAAGGTGCTCCAACCCCTGGATCATCTTTGTGGCCTTCCTCTGAACGCGCTCCAACAGTTCTATGTCCCTCTTATGGTGGGGACACCAGAACTGGATGCAGTATTCGAGGTGGAGTCTCACAAGAGCAAAGGGGGAGAATCACCTCTCTTGCCCTGCTGGCTACGCTTCTCCTGATACATCCCAGGACACAGTTGGCCTGGGCTGCATGAGCGCACTGCCGGCTCAGGTTGAGCTTCTCATCAGTCAACACCCCCAAATCCTTCTCTTCAGGGATACCGTCAACCCACTCTGTGCCCAGTTTGTATTTGTGCCTAGGACTGGCCCGACTCAAGTGAAGGACCTTGCACTTAGACTTGTTGAAGCTCATGCAGTTTGCACTGGCCCATTTCTCAAGCCTGTCAAGGTCCCTCTGGATGGCATCTCTTCCCTCAAGTGAGTCCATGGCACCACATAGCTTGGTGTTGTCAGCAAAGTTACTGAGGGTGCACTCAATGCTGTCATCCATGTCGCTGACAAAGATGTTGAACAGCACTGGACCCAGGACAGACCCCTGAGGAACATCGCTTGTCACTGGTCTCCATGTGGACTTTGCGCCATTGACCACAACTCTTTGAGTGCGACCATCCAGCCAGTTCTTTATCCACCGAGTGGTCCATCTGTCAAATCCGTGTCTCTCCGTTTTAGAGACAAGGATGTCATGTGGGACAGTGTCAAACGCCTTGCACAAGTCCAGGAAAATTATATCCGTTGCTTTTCCCTTGTCAACCAGCACTGTAGCTTTATCGTAGAAGGCCACTAAATTAGTCAGGCACGACTTGCCCTTGGTGAAGCCATGTTGCCTGTCACCATCCACTTGATTATCTTTTATGTGCCTTAGTACAGCTACCAAGAGAATCTGTTCCATGATTTTCCCTGGCACAGAGGTAAGGCTGACTGGTCTGCAGTTTTCCAGATTGCCTTTGGTTCCTTTTTTAAAGATGGGGGTTATGTTCCCCCTTTTCCCATCTGCGGGAACCTCACCAGACTGCCAGGACCTCTCAAATATGATGGCTAGTGGCCTAGCAACTTCAGCCGCCAGTTCCTTCAGGACCCGTGGATGTATCTCATCAGGTCCCATGGACTTGTGCACCTTCAGGTTCTCCAGGTGTTCCCGGACCTGATCTGCTCCTACCCTGGGTGGTTCTTCACTCTCCCAGACCCAGCCAACACTCTCTGTGATTTGGGTGGTGTAGTTCAAGCAGCTGCCAGTGAAGACTGAGGCAAAGAAGCTGCTGAATACTTGAGCCTTCTCCACATCCTCGGTAACCAGGACACCTGTATCATTCTGGAGAGGCCCCACATTCTCTCTCATTTTTCTTTTTTCTCTTACATACCTATAAAATCCTCTTCTGTTATTTCTAATATTGTTGGCCAGATTTGACTCTGTCAGGGCCTTAGCTTTTCTAACCTGGTCTCTGATTACACGAGCAACTTCCTTGTAATCGTCCCAGGTTACCAGTCCTGCTTCCCTGCTTTGTTAAGTTTCCCTTTTGTATTTGAGTTTCACCAGGAATTCTCTTTTTATCCATAAAGGTCTCCTGGAGTTTTTGCCTGCTTGCTTTCTTTTAGGAATGCAGTGCCTTTGAGCTTGGAGGAGATGGTCCTTGAAAGTTAACCAGCTTTCTTGGGCTCCCAGTCCTTCCAGGGCTTTATCCCATAGCACACTAGCAAGGAGGTTCCTACAGAGGTAAAAGTCAGCTCTTCTGAAATCAAGGGTTTCAGGCTTGCTGAGCTTTCCCCTTTTAGCTGCCCTTAGGATCTCAAACTCCACCATCTCACGGTCACTGCAGGCGAGGCTACCCACGAGTTTAACATTACCCACCAGCCCTTCCCGGTTGACGAGAACGAGGTCTAACATGGCACTTCTCCTCGTTGGTTCCGCTGTCACTTGGAGGAGGAAGTTATCATCAGTGCATTCCAGGAGTCTCCTGGATTGCTTGTTCCCTGCCATGTTGTTTTCCCAACTGATGTCGGAGTGGTTAAAATCCCCCATGAGGACCAGGGCTTGTGAATGAGCAGCAACTCCTATCTGCTTATGAAGGGCCTTGTCCACTTGGTCCTCCTGATTGGGTGATCTGTAGCACACCCGCACTGGAAAGTCTCCTACCCTTCCTTTGACCCTGGTCCACAGGCACTCGGTTCTTTCGTCATCACCTGCCAGGTGGAGCTCCATGCATTCTAGCTGCTCCTTGACATAGAGGGCAACACCCCCTCCTCGTTTCCCCTGCTTGTCCTTCCTGAACAGTTTATACCCTTCTAGTCCAACACACCAATCAGAGGAGTCATTCCACCATGTCTCTGTGATGCCGATCAGGTTATAGCGCTGCAGACTCACGAGCATCTCCAGCTCCTCTTGCTTATTGGCCAAGGTGTGGGCATTCATATAAAGGCATTTGAGTTTGGCCCCTGATAAGGTGCCTGGAGCTCCCAATAAAGTACAATTGTACTTCATCTGTGCTAGTCACTCTGCTTCTGATGTCACTATATCTATCCCAGGGTCATTTTCATTTGATCCAGCTACCACCCCTTCCCCCTTCATATCTTATATACATATTCATATATATATTTATATATATATGAGCCTAATCAGTCCTGGATGTAATTTCTGCCCAGATTAAGAAGCTCCACTATCATTATACACATTTTCTCACCACGGACATTAAGAGACATTTGAAGAAACCAATATACTACATACATTAGCAGCAGACCCTAGCATAAATCTGCACTGCACAAAAACAGCCATAAAAAAGGAAGATGACACTACTCAGCAAGCTTCTTGCATGTTACGTTCTATTTACCTCCAAATCTTATTTGCTACTCTCAGCTTAACTACCAAGTCAAGTCACAACCTGGAGACTGAACTTGTCCACACATCTGCCTGTCCCAGCTAACAGCATCGCCTGAAGACAAGCAATATCCACAACAGCTCCCTGACTTCCAGTCAATGTTTTCCCTAAAACATATCCTACACAGTAACAGCCATCATTATTCTTGATTAACAGGCTTGAAACACTGTGCATACTCCTGCTTTTCTTCAAGTAATTTTCTGAGTAGTGCACAGCAACAACAAGCTATCTGTAAGTCTCTAGGATTTCTTACATACTCATGCTACCAATTCTAAGGATGTCATTGGAAAGCATAACTTCATGCCTTTTCAACACCAGCTCCACCACAAAACACTTTTGCACGAGTTATTTTGAAGTTTTACAATTACTAAGGCCATACCTATTCCACTAAGAAGTTTTCTCCTCAGCGTGAAGATTCTTCATTTTACAAGGCCAAACTCTGGCTCAACAGATCATTGTGGAAGTGACTTGATCTCAGAGAGAGCTGGATTAAGCTGTCTCAGTTGAGCTTCACAACGTTATCTCCTCAACTGGATTACTGAGGGTTGAAGAAAAGCCATATAAAAACAGGTGAGGGAAAGACAGTCTCTTTGCACTTTCTCTTACTCTTGTGTGCATTTTAAACTAAAGTATTCTGTAATAATATCAACATGAGAAGCCAAGGTATAAGGGCACATCATGTTTCAGAAGCACTAAAAACAAAACCTAGAAAAATATCAGCCCCTTACTAATCATGTTTGCTTGAAATAAAGCCAAGTTTCGTCATGTGTCTGTATGTTTTAAATATGTTCAAGTTTATGTCTTGCCAGTTTCCAGGGAGGGGGCAGGGACGGGGAGGGGCAGGGAGGAAAGCACATCAATTTTTATTTTTTAGTAAGATATATGGACACAGCTGTAAATGATAGCAACATCAAAAGGTGCAAAGAAAGAGATCTTCAATAAATGTCCAAACCAGTCAGGCTAATCATCAATGGACAGGTGAAAAATTGGATAAATTTGTAATTATTTCACCAAAAGTTAAGTTCAAACAAGGTAATACTAAACCTAAAAGTCCTATCAATCTGAAAAAAGCCAACATCAGCACTGCATGTCACTGCACAACATGACCATAAAAAAACATCTGGAAGACTTGGAACCAAAATGCTGTAGCTCCCAACTGTCTAGGAAAAACAGTAAATGCTACAAAACAGCCTAAAAATTTTGACAGAATATGCTCCTCTTTAAAGGCTGCCACTCACATGGCTTTTTACTGAAAAACTCTAAGAACAAACATTGGATTTCAGTGTGTAGAATCACTCAACATTTTTTGCCTTGTACATTAAATCAAATTTTCTAATACTATATTCATCGAAGTTCTACACCATTTGGTTTTGGGGTTTTCTTATGTCTGCCCTACATAAATTTAATCTTTCTCAGAATACAAAAAAAAATTTCTCAAATACACTGGGTAAGGTGTGGTTTAACCTTCTGATAATTTAATCATCTATTTAAAGACTCTATGTTTACATGCACAGCACTGAGACATCTCCTTAAAATTCACTTGCACTTGGTCCTGCCTTTCCTCCCCCAAATTCAGAGGAAAGCTCTTTTCAACAAAAAACTGAGCCAGGTGAGAAGCAAGAGGGGACAAAAGACTCACAAACAAACAGCTCTTAATTCACTGTGAGTATTGTGGTGTTACCCAACACTGAAACATAATCAAAAGTTGGGGCCAGGTTTATCTTCATTCCCAAATACACAGAATTGTACTTTACAAGCAAAAATTTCTATACCTATGCAACTTCATGCGATTCCCTCTGTTTGATCTTTCTTCACTGTAAAGGGACTCTCAACATTCAGCATCATTTGCCTTCTTCAGAGATCAATCTTTCAAATATCTGCAAATGTCAAGGGCAGCTTTTCATGTACAGTTAATCACTTAAACATGACAGGCAGGAAGAAAAGACATAAACTAGAATTACAAATACATGAAAAGAGGATGAGAAAGGTTTGGAATTGGTTTTCTGAAATGGTTGAAAACTCATTTTCAGACAAGAAATACTTTCATTCCTTAGAAAGTGAATTTCAGCATCCAGTACTGGATAGAAACAATCCAGGGCTGCAATGAAGTCACTTATAAGGAAGGGGGGAAAAGAAAGGGGAAAAAAAATATCGGAATTTCTCTTGAGTATCATTAAGGTGCTGTCACATTTGCATCTGTTCCCCAAGCATTTTCTGAGACAGCAATGCCTTTTAATTCATATCTTATACATGTGGAATATCAGCACATTCCAGTTTCTCCATGTTTTTATTTAACTACTTTCTATCTTTCTGAGTTTTTTTTTTTCCTAAATGTTCCAAAAAGCCTTTAGTTCTCTAACAACACATTTATCCTTTGTTCCTTCTACAGACCCCAAATTTTCCTGTGCCAAGTGGGAGAGTCTCTTCTGAAAGTTTTAACAGGAAATGCCAATACTTAAGATTCAGAGTTGTAACCCATAAGCACTATGTGGCTTATAAGTCAAAATAGCCTAACCAAATCTGCAAAATGACAAAGAAGGAAAAATGAGGCTTCTCCTGTGATCTCTGTTGATGCATACAAAAATCCAACAGCTGGTGAAACCAAATGTCCTTAGAACTCATCATCCCTTCTCTGGCAGCAGCCAAAAATGGAACAGCCCTAAGAACAAGGAAGCATATAGCAAGGCTTCACACATACATTGTCTCAATTTGAAATCAGGCATCACTGAAAATTACAGTAAAATATAAACTGGCAAGATTACACCATTTAGTCATTTATCATAAATGCTAACTGCTGTGCTATAACTTCTCAGTCACTTTTCCTGATACCAACTTCTTTCATCACTTTCTGAAAATGAGCAATCTTGTGACATTCACAGTGTACTGCAGTCATCATTTTCTCAGTACAGCTTCTGACAGAGTGTGAATCAGGAAGTCAGTTTTGGATTGCATGCATCCCTCCCTTGTCCTCAATTCTGGTGAGCTTAAATATCCCTTCCCCTCATCACCCACCAACCTAAACAGAGCAAGTTTCTCAAGGACTTGGGCAGCTGAGCTTTCAGTATTCTCTGAAGCAACCACGTCCAGCATTTGACCATCTTCACAGTTTAGGCAAAAAAAAAAAAAAGGTTTTGTGTGTTCAGATGGAATTTCTTGTATTTCAGCATGTGCCCACTGCCTCCTGTCCCATCAGTGGGCATTACTGAGGAAAGCCTCGTTTCACCTTCCTTGCACCTGTTTGTTTCCTAAGGTGGCAAAACTGGAAAACTCATCAAAACTCAGTGCTGATCTTACCATTGAAATAAGAAGTTATTCATATATATTTCTGTGTGTTAACCATGTTATAAAGGTAAGGGAATGTAACACATTTTCTGTAATTAAAGTTAAAATACATTGAGTGCTGGATATTGTTAAGTCACAAAACAGACATTGGTATGTCAACAACTCTGTTTAAATACATTAAGCTAGTGCCAACACCTTCAGCCATCAAGACCACAAACTAAAGCTTAACATACAGATACTCCAACTTTCTGGTCAGTTAAATCTGGTCCCATAAATCCCAATAATTCTTTTGATTTATAAAAACATATCTATGACACAACACACATGGATTTCTTCTTTGTGTTACAGTATCATAATGGCAAGGCCTAAATCAACATCTGAAGTATTTCATAGTAACTAAATGACTACGTGTTTTGGAATAAATCTTCATGAATAAACGAACCATGCCATGAAATAAATCAGCAATGTGAACTCCAAATATTTCGGTAACAAAAAATACATTTCTATCATGATTATCTCCAAACAATTTCCAGGAAGTCAGGCTGTCCAAACTTGCCTGTTAAGCACAAAATTAAATGTGATGCGGAGTTTTCCATCTATGAAACTTGAGCAATAATACACTACTTCTCTCCTGTTAACATCAGACTATTGGGGGAGAGAGGAGGAAGAAAGAGAGTAACCTCCAAAAAACAGATTTCAGAGAGAGATTGGGGAGGTAGTAGTGGAAAAGGACTAAGAAAAAAACCTAAACTATTTATAAGTATTACATTTAAAATATAATTTAAATCACGGTAATCAACACTCTTTTACAACTTTCACAGAAATTAAACAATACAGTAAATTCCCAAAAAGTGTATTGTGAGAACAAAGTTGAGTGCCATTATTCTTTTCTAAAGCAAGGCAAGGAGAAAAGACAGAATGACAGAACTTCTAAAACAAAGCTTTTAGGCCTGCAAACACTTAAGCAAGTATGCAGCTTCATGCATGTGCCTTGAAGGGTTTTACTATGCACAAGAATTTGTAATTTCAGGACCTAAGGTGTTGGGATTTTCGTTGGTTTTAAGTTAAAAGAAACCTGATGTTTCAAAGCAAACTAACTATACAAATAAAGACACACACGTTTTTCAATAAGCTAATAGTAAATTTTTTTAATTAATACATTTTTGACAAATTCCTTAAAAAAAAAAGGTAAAAAATACAAGCCCGTTGTATTAGCTTTTTAAGATTGCTGGGAGGGGCAGGGGAGGAGAGGACTGCCAATTTTTCAAAATGACATCCAGGTGTTAAAGTACAATTCTCATAGAACTCCCAGCTGTTGCCCAAAACAGCTTATAACCACAGTAAAGGCAATTCAGATTCCCATTTTACAGAAGCTTAAGCATCAGAAAGCAGCATTAGTCACATACTCAACACAAACAACTTGCTTGCTAATTTTATGTATGATACAGTGTTGTAACTGACATCACACACAGATGTTAACTGTTTTGACCTTTAACAAAGCAGGAAGAAAAAAATCAAATAACATAACAAGTATGAAGCATTTTAGAGTGAAAAAAACACCAAAACGTTAAAATCTAAAATCACAACACCTATCTAGAACAAAACAGGTCAAGGAAGGATCTACTCAAATTACAACATATGAAATAAACAAAATGCTGTTCAAAAAAACTTTTAGAAAGAGGATATCCTCACGACATATCTCAAATCCACTTAAGAAGAGTGAATTTGCACGACTTAATTTTGCTGTGGAATGGTTTTCCCCCACTCATTCTAGGAACAGGTTATCTCATCATTATGTCAGGTATTTTTACAGCAGGTAAAGGTGTGCGGAAAGTTACAAGTAGCTGGATCTAATCAAAATCTCCATTCTAGTTTTTCATACATTGTCTTTTATAATCTATTGCTCTTTGAGGATTCAAATTTCTAAAATTTTTCAGAAATTTCTCTCTTCCTCCAATAGACTGGAACATTATAGGAGAACTGAGTCCACAACCAGAGCAACACTTGTAAACAGTCATGGCAGAGTTAATACAGAGCTGCTTCTGCAGACATGCAAGTCAAAGAGTACCCACCAGTCCTTAATTAATTAATTAAGACTGCTTAGCTTAACACTGAGCATGGAAAAATGCTAACCCTGAAGCTCTGGTCTCCCTGCTTTGCTGATGAGTCTGTGCTAGCCACTTTTGCCACACACAGTTCACCAACAGCTCTTGACAAATGCCCACAGTACACCTTCCCTCAAGAGAATGAAAGGGGAAATACAAAAGCCCAAGCATTTACTATACAAGCTTTCATGAAAAGTGCCTATCACTCCTCTCACCATAAGCCAGTTTTAAAAACTAGCAAATATCTGCAAAAAAAGGCATTTAAAATTTGAAAACTGAAGATCAACATGAGCTAGCCACTGCAAACTATCCATGTTTTGGACAACCAAGTTCCTTCTTTACCTTTTCTGGTTTGCACTTTTGAATTCTGAGGCCATGTCTTCTCAGGTTAACCCATCTGAGAGCTTGGTATGGGGTTTCGTCTGTACTGACTCCACTTAATTGCACGGTCCAATCAGTTTGTTTCCAATTATATGCTATGCTGAAAAGGAGTGACTACAATTCCACCAGAGAAGACCAGATACAGTTCTAAGCTTTTTGGTAAAATGCCTTAGAGACAGATGGATTCTAAGGCCTTGTAAGATGGAAGTTTAAAACTTCAAATTACTTTGCTGTAACCCAAGAGAGATCTCCTGCAGCACAATACTATTGAGCTCAGTTGTTCTCTGAATAAAACTGCTTTGAATAGGTCTTTTGAAAAATTGTCAGAAAATTTTTACATCTGGCCTCATTCATAGCGGTATGGATGCAAGATAAGCAAATTGACTATTATGTCATAGAAATTTTAGAAGTTTTCTTCTCCCTCATGTTGATTAAATGAAATACCTCTGCATTACATATTTGCACATTAACTCTACCCTGATGTCACCAGAAATCTCTACTGGTCAACTCTGTCCTCATGTCACCCAAGATTGTCTTTTCAACACTGTCAGCCTGCAAGAAAAAAAGAAAGGAGCGGACTATGCTACCTGTTCCGATACTTTCTGAAAATAACATCTGCCCTTATGAAACAGAAAACAGCCGCAGTACTTGTGCCTACTCTCAGCAACAGAAGTCAAGACTTTCCTTCTCTTGCTAGCAAGGCAACAAAATTTGTAAACGAAAAAAAATCACAGAAACTAAGCAAAGGCCACACATTTTTTTCAAAAAAAATTATTTTCTACGAGCATGAAGTCATGCATGTTGAGGCAGGTAGAAAAATGAGAGGCCTGTGGTCTGCTAAACAAAAAAGGAAAGTAATAAGTTGCTGCTCTGCAATCTGGCAAGTGTATTTAGCTTTTGCCAAGCAATTGGCATGAGTCTTCAGGTTTATGTGAAGCAACAGTGTCTGCAGTACTTTAGCCTATCCAAGTCCTGCCACTTGCCAGCAACCTGAAAGACACCACAATTCCTAACAATGCTGCTCCTTGGCTAGAACGCTATGGAAGGGTTGTTAGATATTTCTAACACAGTTTTACGTGAAAAGGTATGTGGCACATACCCCAGCTTAGGATTTGCTTGTTTCAGAGCCCCCTTCAGGACTCACACTGAGACAATTTGCAAGATAACAAAGAACAGCTGATTTATTAAAGTGACAGATAACAAGATTTGGAGCTGCCGTCGATAAATTCACTTTCTGCAATAGTGCTAATATATAATAGTAATGGTAGCAAAATACTGTCCCGGGTATTTCTCACCAAAAGGTGAAAGCGCAATTCTTACCAAGGTGGCATCCCTGTCTTGGGTGAAGCAGAAGGAGCACAGCCCGTTGACTGCCTCTTCTGGGTTTGTTCTCTCCCTGCATCGACACACTCCCTCCATGCTCCTTACATGCTATCTCCCCCTGCCCCAGGGTGACATTCGGCATGATTTGAGGGGAGAGTGGGTGACCACAGTCATATAGGGATACTGAGGAAAAAAATTCCACTCTGGGCATTGTGGCCTTCAGAATTCTATTTTGAAGCAACGTATCTGATTGCAGGATGGTGTTGACACCGTTAGTCTCTGTCCGGCCTCGTTCTTTAGCCTCAGCAGGGCTGTCCTGGCAACGCGAGACTCCCTCCTTCAGCTGGTTCTCACTGTGCAGGCCTTGTCGATCTCCATCCCCAGTGTCTGCACAACAGATAAGCAGATACCTGCATTCTCCAAGTCTCAAGTCCTCAGGCTAAAATATCACACATGATTCAGGACCAAAAATTTGGTTTACATTCTTGAATCTGGAAGATACTCTTCTGCAGTAGAAGCAAGCGAGCACTTGTTATTTTTTTAAAGATTTGACAGGAACTAAGCTCTCAACTTCAGATTTCCACCAAACTCAGGCTGACTGTATGAGTTAAGAAGTGTAAGTTACAAATAAAAATATTCATTATTAGCAATAAGTTTGCACAGTTTTTATTAAGTCAGGACTGTTTCCAAGTTACGAATTTCTGTGGGAAAATGATCAGTTGGTTCAGCTTCAGTATGGATCAGCTCCTCCATATAAAGTGTTATAGTAGTAGTTTTGATACACAACTGTCAAAACCAGCAGCCAGAGTCTGAGCTGGCCTATTCTGTTTATCGTTAGAGACCAACATCTGAAGAATCTATCACAGACCTACCAAGTCAATAGTGCTGTCACATTCTACTTACATGTCCATCTACAACCAAAATGTGATAAAAGCCTACTGAGTTATACTGAGCCTACTGAGCCCATAGTAGAGACAATTCTCAGAGTCAAAGACGACAGAGATCAGGTCCTGCATCACCGGCAGACTGCAGCATACTCTCCAACACTAGCAAGCCTTTCGTTTGATGAACACTGTTATCACTGTGCCAGGTGGACGCTCCTACAACAGCACAATAAAGTAGGGAGCATATCTTTATGTATTGCTGCAGTAATCTTCATCTCTGGCATCAGTGACTTCTGTCTCAGGAGACAAGAGTGAAAAACGTTTGCTTACTTCAGTGTAGAAGAAAACATAATCAGTTCACTTCCCTTCTTCCCCCGCAATACTAAACCCAAGAAGTAGTCTGATTAATTTATTTGGGAGGTTAAGATTACCAGTCAAGAAACTAGTTAGACAGTTTAAATGTTCTCATACAAAAACAAGCCATGTACATAGAACATAAAAAGCAAGAACAGAGTTGCACAGGTATCAGGGATATAAGAAGGAATAAGCTGAGCTTTGGCATGGCTACTGCAGATAGATTCTCTTTAAACCCTTCCCTTTGTTGGGCAGTGAAGTTCCCTGGAGTACCACTCCATGCCTTGCATACTGGTAATCTTGCAAACATTCAAAAAAAAGAAGGTTTTAAGAATTGTAATAACCCTAGAAATGCAAGACTGACAGCTCCATTTACTAGCCTTCCTTATCCAAAGAGCGAACAGAACATTATAGGCCACTTCAAGGAAAACAATACGTATCACTGGAAAAAACAAAGAAGAAAGCTTTTTAAAATACATTTTTCTTTTTAAATGGAAAGCAAAGCATTGCATTAACCTTTTCTTATCACAGATCTTTATGGCTACTAGTTGGTAGATGACTTTTTGCCAAATAGAATGCAAACTTTTTCCCAAGTTGTCCAATTCCCATGGGACCTTAAAAAATAATACTGCAGTGTCCTATACACCCCAAACACACTGCAAAGTTTGCAGCACTTAAATATAAGAGAAATTAAAGATTCTTGTACAAAGGCACAAATGTCAAAGCCAAGGCCCCAATACATCAATGAGAGCATCAAAGAACTCTAAGGATGTATTTCATTTTGTTTAAAAACAGTATTTCATCGTCTGTGACTGCAACCTGCCACTGAAACAGAAAGTCTTAACTTATTCCACTCTGAGTCATGCATTCCCACTACTCCTGCTTTCACCAGATGACACTACAGCTTTAGAGGGAGTCAGTTCAGGCCAGGGATCAAACACAAAACGAGCTTCTCAGGGTTCAGAGTCCAAAGTGGCAGGGTTGGCATGGAACTTGTGAGTCAGGGTGCCAGCCTAGGTCATGGAACTTGTTGAGTCAGGGTGCCAGCCTAGGTCATGTCAATTTCACATGGAAAACTGCAGCAGCAGGCAGACAGAAGGAGATGAGTAGTCATTTTGGCAAATCTATTAAGGCATACTGGAGTGTAGTTATGTGGTAAGTTGTTGTGTGTATGAATCTAATTATATTCACCAGAGCTCTGACAATAAAAGTAGCTGTCTAGCAACTGGGACAGCAGTCCTGGAGAAAGAGAACAAACCAACTGAGGTGCTGGGCAGCTCCAGAAGAGCTCACCTTGAGCCTTAACTAAGGCACAGTAAGATTAGCCATATGGGAGTTCAGCTTGGTAAATAAGCTCACAAACCACAAATACACCTTCTGCAGCTACAGAACTTGTTTTATAGACGTTTAAAAGGGATTATGCTCCTTTCTGCTATAAACTTCACACAGGAAATAATGACGTATCAGCAGCTTAATAAAAGGAGTGGTATAAACAAGACTTCTTTTAAGGATCCATTATCATTTAAGGCTTCTCAGGCACTCTTGGAACTCACAATCAGAACAGATGCACTTCAGATTCTTCCCCAAGAACTACACCATGTATGCAACTGCAAGGTAACACATACCAGAAAATGGAAAACAGACTCCTCTGGGTGCTTCAACTAGTGCACAAAGACCAGCATAAACAGAAATGTCACATTATTACGTGTTTAGAAGCTGAGAGAGGGGACAGTACAGAATGGAAAATTCACAAAGGCACTTCACCTACCTCATGCTGCATAGAGCTCCTTGGCCACTCTTTACAACATGAATTAAGAAAACTGCAGCCATGTGAGACCATACAAGTACACAGAGCAGAAGACACACAGCAAATGCACCTCCTCCAGTGGACTTCCTAGAGGTCAGAGATGCCCACAAATCACAATGAGATACATCAGCTTTTAACCAAATTCTATTTCAGGATGTGATCCAAGTAGGATCTCAAATATATTTATCACTAGAAACTAACTGGAAGTCCAATGGTTATAGCCACACTGCTAGAACAAAGAGCAGAAGAGTCCCCCTTCATATGTCAGTTGGCTTAAGTGTGCCACAACTTTGAAAGCTTCTTGAGATACATCCAAAGTCTCCACTCTTTCATTGCTCCACAACGAGAAGACTTGTCATGAGTTTAGAATGTAAAGGAGAAGCAAAACAAAAAAAACCTTAAGCTACACAATGCACAATCAACTGCACTGCCAAGCTGCACCCAAGATGCTTGAAATGCTCATCCTCTGAAGACTTAGGTCTGAATACCACTCACATTACAATTCAAGCTATATAAGAAGTTTTGCAATTGCTCACATCTCATCAAATAGAAGTCACGAGGTATGTGGACTTTAGGATCGCAACTCTGGACTTCAGAAGGGCCAGCTTTGGCTTCTGCAAGCAATTGCTAGGGGAAACCCCTTGGGACAGGGAGCTGGAAGGTAAAGGGGCCCAAGAGAGTTGGTTGGCATTCGAGGACCACTTCTTCCAGGCTCAGGATCAGTGCATCCCATCAGGTAGGAAATCAAGAAAGAGATCCAGGAGACCTACATGGTTAACCAGGGATCTGCTGGGCAGACTCAGGTGGAAGGGGAGGGTATATAAATTGTGGAAGGAAGGGCTGGCCACTTGGGTGGAGTACAGGACAGCTGTCAGGGAGTGTAGGGAGGCAATCAGAAAAGCTAATACCTCCTTGGAACTAAAACTTGCAAGGGAGGTCAAGGACAACAGAAAGGGCTTCTTCAAATACATTGCTGACAAAACTAACACTAGAGGCAATGTAGGCCCTCTGTTGAATGAGGTGGGTGCCCTGGAGACAGAGGACAGAAAGAAGGCAGAGTTGCTGAATGCCTTCTTTCCCTCTGTCTACACTGCTGGAGACTGTCCTCAGGAGCCTCAGGCCCCTGAGGCCCCAGAGGAAGTCAAGATAAAGGAGGAGTTTGCCCTCGTTGAGGAAAACTGGGTTAAGGATCAGTTTGAACAATTGAACATCCATAAATCCATGGGCCCTGATGGGATGCACCCACAGGTGCTGAGGGAGCTGGCGGGAGTCAGTGCTAGGCCACTCTCCATCATCTTTGGTAAGTCATGGGGAACAGGTGAGGTGCCTGAAGACTGGAGGACAGCGAATGTCACTCCAGTCTATCAGAAGGGCAGGAAGGAGGACCTGGGTAACTACAGACTGGTCAGCCTCACCTCCATCCCTGGAAAGGTCATGGAACATCTTATCCTTGGTGCTATCTCTAGGCATATCAAGGATAAGAAGGTTATTAGGAGCAGTCAGCATGGCTTGGCCAAGGGGAAGTCATGTTTGACCAGCCTGATAGCCTTTTATGAAGACATAACTAGGTGGATGGATGGTGGCCTTGCAGTGGACGTGGTCTATCTAGATTTCAGTAAAGAATCTGAAACCGTCCCCCACAGCATCCTCATAGGTAAACTGAGGAAGTTGGTCTGATGACCAAGTAGTGAGGTAGGTCACTAATTTGTTGAACAGAAGAAGTCAGAGAGTTGTAGTCAATGGGGCAGAGTATGGCTGGATGCCTGTGTCCAGTGGGGTCCCTCAGGGGTCAGTGCTGGGGCCGGTGCTGTTCAATATATTCATCAATGACCTGGACAAGGGATTAGACAGTGTTGTCAGCAAGTGTGCTGATGACACAAAATTGGGAGGAGTGGTTGACACACCAGAAGGCTGTGCAGCCATTCAGAGAGACCTGGACAGGCTGGAGGGCTGGGCGGCGAGAAATCTTATGCGGTTCAACAAGGGCAAGTGTAGAGTTTTGCACTTGGGAAAGAATAACCCCATGTGCCAGTATAGGTTGGGAACTGCTCTGCTGGAAAGCAGCACAGGGGACAGGGACCTGGGGGTCCTAGCGGACAGCAGGATGACCATGAGCCAGCAATGTGCCCTCGTGGCCAAGAAGACCAATGGCATCCTGGGTGTATCAGAAGGGGAGTATCAAGTAGGTCAAGAGAGGTCCTCCTGACCCTCTACTCTGCCCTGGTGAGGCCGCATCTGGAATATTGTGTCCAGTTCTGGGCCACTCAGCTCAAGAAGGACAGAGAACTGCTTGACAGAGTCCAGTAAAGAGCCACAAAGAGGATGTAGGGAGTGGAACATCTCCCTTATAAGAAAAGGCTGAAGGAGCTGGGTCTCTTCAGCCTGGAGAAGAGGAGACTGAGGGGTGTTTATAAATATATAAAATGTGAGTGTCAGGAGGATGGAGTCAGGCTCTTCTCAGTGATGTCCAATGATAGGACAAGGGGCAATGGGTGCAAGCAGGAACATAGGAGGTTCCACAAAAACATTAGAAAAAACTTTTTCACAGTGAGGGTGACAGAGCACTGGAACAGGCTGCCCAGGGAGGTTGTGGAGTCTCCTTCTCTGGAGACATTCAAAACCCGCCTGGACGCGTTCCTGTGTGACCTATTGTAGGTGGTCCTGCTCTGGCAGGGGGGCTGGACTAGAAGATCTTTGGAGGTCCCTTCCAACCTCTAACACTCTGTGATTCTGTAATCTATAAAAATATGTTGGATGTCAGCAGGGTCACCTAGATCAACAGAAGGAAGACTGCTGTAGCTGAATTGCTAGTCTCTTCTGTGTTTAACATGGTGTATACTGGGTGACTCATTTTTCTGAGCATCAAATTTCCAGTTTTAACTTGGAGTGCTTCTTCCTTTTGCTAGCTTGAACATGCTGTGCTTTATTTGCAGAGTAGAGACTACCTACAGCCAAACACTACCCACCTCAACAGTCCTCATTTTGAGCAACACTAATGTCTGGATGCCCTGTAGCTGTAAAGTACTGGAGTTCTGACCAGTTACTTTCCCAACTGCAGTTCCACATCTCTTTATTCATGTGAAAAAGACATGGTGACAGGTTCTTCTACCTGACATTTGTGATGATGCTAAGTCATGTCTCTAAATGGTGCTTTTATCTAAAAAAATATGATCTTCCATAACTTGCCATAACAACAAGCCACTAGTATAACCCCACAAACATACTGATGTGTTCAGAGGAGTCACTACAGCCAAGTGAAAAGCAAGGCAAATGAAAGTAAGTTACTGTTACCAGACGTTTATCAAGATATTGGAAAGCAGTGTAACATCTAAAAACTCCATGGTGGGGACCCAGTACTCCCTAACCCCTTGTTTCCAAATAAGATTGCCAACAGAATTCCAAAATAGCTTCTCCAAGCAACGAAGAAACTACCCTACTAGAGTTTCAGGTCTGCACACTTAACAATTCAGTTATGAATGAATGGTACTCGGACAAGTAATTTAGAGTAGAAGACAGAAAGAGCATCACACTTATACTCACAACAGAAAAATTCTAATTTTCCAGAAGTAAGGTCACTTAGACTACTAACTGCTGCATAGGTTTGCAGGATTTTTCCTTCTGACTTATTAGTAATTAAGTCCTTTTTAATCTGTATATTTTGGACTACGTGATCTTGTATTAAAGGAACAAGCAAATGTGCAATTTCACAGTGCAAGTACAGTATTAAATATCCTCAAAGCAGACAGTGTCCTTGTTAAGCTTCCTTCAATAAAAAGCTTTCTAAACCCTCTTTCCTTTCTGCCCCTTCGAGAAAATGGAGAAGCAATTTGCATTTACAGCTTAGTTCCTGCTTCCAAAATACCCCTTTAACTTTTTAATTATTTTTATGGTGGATATAAATGGCACCAAATTGTCAAATAGCATCTATTCTCTATGCTACCTATATAAATAGGTCTGATTTCTGGCAAGCCATAAAACAATTATGGCTGAATTCCTGTAGTCCTTTGATATCCCAGCCAGCCTGTAGGCTTCAAAGCCATTTTAGGGCAATGCTAAAAATCTAATTTCCAGAAATCGCAGAGTGAAAACAAGGCATTTCAATTCTCACACATTCAAACATAAACGCAATGAAATCTTAGCTCTAGGATGATTATGTCTGAAAGGAAAGTAACTTAGAACAAACACCAACAGATAAGATACACTAACCAGTTAAATCAACACTGCCTCACACAAGGCAGCAATACAGACATGTTAAAAGTGATCATGGAGCATACTATACCATACCTGCTCCTGATTCCTCAACACTTATTCCAAGTTAGGAAGCACGTTTTCCTGCTTAAGCATTCAGTTCTCGTCCCTTCTAGAGCGGATGCCAAAGAAAGGGATGGGAAATAACCATAAATAGTAAAGGGAAGCGGTGAAATTGCCCAAACATGCAGAGGAAGAAAACGTAGTATCTTTAAGGTACTGATATTACCAGTAACAAATTAAAAATACATTGAAAATCAACTGTCATAGGTACCTGAGGATCTATATAGCTATATTTTATCTTTGTGACATTTATCTTGCAAAAGGGTACTCCCTTGTATAAGCAAGGTGTCGGCATTCTCCACCATGATATATGGGGAATGGAAGTCTTTGTTGGTCAGGTTTGGGTCACCTGTCCTCCCCACTTTGCCCCGCAGGTGCAACCTTTTATTTTCTTGTAACCCCTTTTACTTCCCGGCACCCCCAGCATGGCACACAAGAGCCAGCAGTGGCCTTGGTCAATACAGGAGTAAGTTTAAGCAAGAGCCCTTCTGCATCCCAATCCCAGGCAGTAAGTGTAAATATCAGGTGTTATCTCTCCTAGTAGCAGACACTGTCTGAAAAAAACATGCCTCTTACAAGAGATTGAGCTGAAAAGTAAAATTACTGAGCAGAATTGGTTCTGTCTAGCTCAACCAGGACAGCAGGGGGAGCTAGATCTTGCGGTACCAACAGTTTGTGTTACACATGAATCACACCTTCGAGAGAGGCAAGGGCACAAGACTATAAACCCTTTAAGTAACACCAGCAATGCCTCTTAAGTGACCTGGAATTTAAGAGAGATGAAACTGAAAAAATTGAAGAATGATGACCACTTCTGTTCATAAGAGAAAATTCCATGAGGACCAAGGAAAACGCTATCAGAGTAACAGAATTTGCATTGGTTCAAAGACATGAAAAAAACCCATCAAAAACACCCTTAAACTCTTTGCTTACTTTAAGTGCCTGCTGTTTTTTGGTGGAAGGCTAAAAAAATATTTGCCAGTAATTCCTACTGTGAGCAGGCACATACAAATGTGCATACACACAGAGTCACTATTAAATTAGAATTACAAATTCTCTATTCCAGAGTGACAATCTGTATAAATGAGGCACATGCTCACATACCACGTTTTCTCATCACTGAATGAATTCACAGGCTCTAGAGATGCCACTTAAGATTAGCACCATCCTAAAGAATATGTAATTTCATTTTAAATCCTTCCTTTTAGAAAGGATCACTTAGAATTTCACATAATTTTCATTGAAGTCCACTGTTCTTAACGTTGGCAAGGAGGAGTTGCAAATATTCTTTTAATTATGTACCTGGCCATGACTGAAAGGCATTTTGTACTTACTGTATTCCTAATTTGCTGTTAAACAACCAGGCCCCCACACTGCTTCGTGAAAACTATTACAGAAATGGTTTGGAGACGAGTTATGTACGATTACTGTACATTACAACAGGCTGCATAAAATGTATGAAAGAAAACAATCCTATATGGAAAACATGAGGAAGAGGAAGAAGGCAGCTTACCTTCAGTGCCTGACTGCATGTCAGTCTTAACCACCCTAAATTTGCTTCAGTGTTTTTCATGTAAAGATACAGATGCCAGTTTTCTTCTACTGAATAGTTTCATTTTCAGATAAAAAATGTTCCAGAAATTCTCTGAGTTTAGATAAAATGTCTGAAGCCTAAAGGCAAACATACTGATGTAATCACTGCATTAGGTTCCAAAAATCACTTAAAGAAAAACGCTATTAAGCCTCTAAAACTACACATTTACAGACCACATGCTAGCTATATAGCTTAACTTAGTATTTACATATCAAATGTATCATCAAAATGCAATCAAGAACCTGAGGTTAGTTTAGATTTTAATCGAGGAATTACTATGATCTATACCTCAAGACAGAACACAAAGCAAGATGCTAAAACAAAAATGTAAAATTTTCCGTTGTCTAGACATACAAATTGACAGCTTTCCAGATGTAAGCTATGCATAAACACAATAAAGAAACCAAAACTATTTAAGTATTCTACCTGAGACACAGATAGGTAATTTTGACTGTACACTTAAAATGTCAGTCTACAAGTACTTTAGTAGTATTTCAACTCCTGTAAAACTGCAATTCAGGCATTAAGACAGAAATGTAAGGAAATAACTCTGAAGACTAAGATTAGCAGACTAATATAACTACACTTCCGTTACAAAATGTGAGATCTGCAGTGGTTGCTTAACTTTGCCTTTATTTTACCAAAAATTCAAGGAAGTAACTTAACACAGATCTGCTTCATAGAAATCAGTTAGTTTCTATTTAGTTTCCAGGCAATCAGAAAGGATAACGAAAAATCATTGACAGCTTATTTGACAATCTTATTTTTGTCAAGTATTAACTTTTATTTTCATGTACACTCAGTGAGACATTGAGTTTGTTTGGGAAGAATTACAGGTGAAGAATATAAACTTTTCAGTGTGGGATGACCCAACATTTAACAATAAAGCCTGAAAAAATACTGAAATAATTGATGACTACCATTTTAAGAATAGCCTTTAAATACAACATCCAACAGATACCTTCAGTTTACTAAAGCATAGGCATTCCAACAGAGTAGATGGAACACATGTCGGACAGCCACAGAATCCAGACAGAAAAGCTGTTATATGTCTATGAAACAGTCAATATTTGTAAAAAGTGTGTGTATACACATGCACATGGGTAGTTTTGTTTACGGTGAGTTTCTGAAGTTTACTCTCCCATTAAAGTGATTTGGTCCCATTAGGTCTGAGCAACAGAGGTGTAGTTACTGGATTCACACGGTACAACCTGCGCACCTGGGTCCACCTTGAAGACGACCGCTCACTGCCACTTCCCTGGGGTTACCCCTGGCTCACCTCAGCAGCGAAGCCAGTTCTGCTTCAGGGCAGGTCCTGAAGAAGAGCCCTTTCCACTGCCATCCCTACCTGCCAGGCACAGACCAGGAGACTCTTGGCGCTTCCAGCCACCTGCTGTACCAGCAGTGCTGTGGCAGTGACCTCAAGTGTTTCACTGTTGCTGGGCTACCTTATTTGGTTTATGTTCAAGGGCTGGTCCTGCTGTATTTGCACAAGCCTGCCAGAAGCACCCAAAGAACTTGGATGGAGTTCCTTCACACAAACACCTTACAGCATTTGTAACAGCCAGTTGTAAGCACTTTGCTTTTCTTAAAAAAAAACAAAACAAAACAAAAAACCACGGCAGCAACAACAAACTTCCCATCCTAGTGAACCCTTCTGATGATCACCCCCTTTTGGTATTTCAGGTGCGTAGTGATGAAGTGGTTACAAGAAGCCTAAAACCAATCAAGAGAGATCTTAGGGCCTTGGGGCAGCTGCTTAAGGGATCAGGAGCACAAGTTGTGTTCTTCTCTGTGCCTCCAGTGGCAATCGTGAATAAGGGAATTAAGACAAAGAGACAACAGATCAACTCATGGCTCTAGGACTGGTGTTATTGACACGGCTTTGGGTTTTCTGATCATGGGCTGCTATACAAGACACCTGGCTTGATGGCAACAAATGGGACACACCCGTTCCAGTGGGCGAAAAGGATCTTGGGGCAGGAGTTAGCAGGGCTCATTGATAGAGCTTTACACTAAATATGAAGGGGGAAGGGGATATAACTGGGCCTGCTAGGAATAAGCCCAAGGTAAGCGTGTCAGGGCTTGTAAGAAGATGTGGAGTGAGAACTCTCACTCTGCCATCTCAGTGGAGATGAGGGATAGACGTATAATGGGAAATGAGGAGGCAAGGGTGGGTTGGTCTTGATGGTTTAGAAATTATGGAAACACCTGAGAAGGGTCTGGTGAGAAATGGGGCCCACACTCACAAAAAAAAAAGTGTTGAAATGTTTAGCTTATCTGAAGTGCATCTATACCAACACATGCCATATGAGCAGAAAACAGGGAGAAGCCATGATGCAACAGGAGAACGGTGACACAGTGAGCTACAGCAGAAATGTGGTGGGATGCCTCACACAGGTGGAGTGCCACAGTCGATGGCTGCACGCTCTTCGGGACAGATAGACAGGGAAGAAGAGGCGGTGGGGTCACCCGGTATGTTAGTAACTTGTGAATGCTCAGAACTTCAGTAGAGTGATGACGGGGTTGAGAGTGTCTGGATTAGGCTAAGGGGAAAGGCCAATAAAGCTGATATTGCTGTGGGAGTCTGCTATAGACCTCCCAACCAGAGCAGTGAGGTGGATGAAGCCTTCTATAAGCAGTTGGGAGAAATCTTGCGGTCACTTGCTGTTCTTCTTGTGGGGGACTTCAACTTCCCAGGTATCTGCTGGAAATACAACATGGCGGAGAGGGAACAATCTGGAATGTGTGAAGGATAACTTCCTCACACAGCTGGCAAGTGAACTGACCAGGGAAGGTGCCCTGCTGGACCTCCTGTCTGTGAACAGAGAAGGTCTTGTGGAGGATGTGGAAGTTGGAGGCCATCTAGGGAACAGTGACCACAAAATGATTATCTATTCTTAGACATGTTAGGAGGGGAGACAGCAAAACTGCCACTTCCAAAGGGCAAACTTTGAAGGGTATAGGAGTCCAGGAAGGCTGGACGCTCTTCAGGGAGGAATTCTTACAGGACCAGGCCATCCCCACATGCCGTAAGACAAGCCAGTGGCAAAGAAGACCAGCCCGGCTGAACAGGGAGATTTGGCTGAAAAATCAGTGAAAAAAAGGAGTTTATGGACTCTGGGAGAAGGGACAGGCCACTTGTAATGAGTACAAAAATATTGTTAGGTTATGCAGGAAGATAATTAGAAGATCCAAAGCCCAACTAGAAATTAATCTAGCTTTGGATATAAAAGCAAGAAAAGTTTCAATAAACACATTAATAACAACAGAAAGACCAGAGAGAGCCTCCAAACCCTATTAGACCCAGGAGGAAATATGGTAAATAAAGACGAGGATAAGGATGAGGTGCTTAATCCCTTCTTTGCCTCAGTCTTTAGTAATAGAAACACTTTTACAGAGGAAAGCCAGCCCCCCAAGCCAAGAGACAGGGGCCAGGAGCAAAATATCTGCCTCACAATCCAGGAGGAGATGGTCAGGGACCTGCTGCTCAACATCGATGTGCACAAATCTGTGGATCCAGATGGTATTCAGCCACATGTGAGTGCTGAGAGAACCGGCAGGGGTGCTCACCAAGCCATTGTCCATCACTTATCAACAGTCCTGGCTGATTGGGGAGGTCCCAGTTGATTTGAAGTCAGCCAATGTAACACCCATCTATAAGAAGGATGATCCAGGAGATTACAGGCCTGTCAGTTCGACTTAAATGCCAGGGAAGCTGATGGAGCAGATCATCCTGAGTTCCATTATGGAGCACATGCAGGACAACCATGTGATCAGGCCCAATCAGCATGGGTTTGTGAAGGGCAGGTCCTGTTTAACAAGCCTGATGTCCTTCTATGACTGGGTGACCCTCTTGCTGGATGAAGGAAAGGCTGTGGATGTTGTCTACCTTGACTTTAGTAAGGCATTCAACAATGTTGCCCACAGCATTCTCGTAGAGAAATTGACTGCTCTTGGCTTGGATGGGCATACGCTCTGCTGGGTAAAAAACTGGTTAGATGGCTGAGTCCAAAGAGTCATGGTCAATGGAGATAAATCCAGTTGGCAGCCAATCAAGAGTGGTGTCCCCCAAGGCTCAGTGCTGGGCCCACTCCTGTTTAACATTTTCATCAATGATTTGAACAAGGGGATAGAGCACACCCTTAGTAAGTTTGCAGATGACACCAAGCTGAGTGGAAGTGTCAATCCGCTTGAGTGTAGAGAGGCTCTACAGAGGGATCTGGATAGGCTGGATCACTGGGCCAAGGCCAATCACATGAGTTTCAATAAGGCCAAATGGCAGGTCCTAGACTTTGGCAACAACAACCCCCAGCAGCACTACAGGCTTGGGGAGGAGTGGCTGGAGAGCTGCCAGGCAGAGAGGGGCCTGGGGGTGTTGATGGGACACCCAGCTGAACATGAGCCAGCAGTGTGCCCAGGTGGCCAAGAAGGCCAACGGCATCCTGGCCTGTGTCAGGAACAGTGTAGTCAGCAGGAGCAGGGAGGTGATCATGCCCCTGTACTCGGCTTTGGTGAGGCTGCATCTTGAGTACTGTGCCCAGTTTTGGGCCCCTCACTACAAGAGGGACACTGAGGTGCTGGAGAGGGTACAGAGGCGGGCTACCAAGCTGGTAAAGGATTTGGAGCATGTGCTATATGAGGAACAGCTGAGAGATCTGGGGCTGTTTAGCCTGGAGGAGACTGAGGGGAGACCTTAATGCTCTCTATAATTATCTGAAAGGAGGTTGTAGTAAGGCAGGGGTTAGTCTGTTAGAGGCTAGTGACAGGACAAGGGTAAATGGCCTTAAGCTGTGCCAGGGGAGATTCAGCCTGGACAGTAGAAAGAATTTCTTTACTGAGAGGGTTTTCAGGCATTGGAACAAGTTGCCCAGGGAAGTAGTTGAGTTGCCATCCCTGGAAGCATTTAAGAGACATATCAGGGATAAGAGGGTCATTAGAGACAGTCAACATGGCTTCACCAAAGGCAAGTCGTGCTTGGCTAACCTCATAGCCTTTTACGAGGATATAACAAGGTGGACAGATGATGGCAGAGCGGTGGATGTGGTCTACCTTGACTTCAGTAAAGCATTTGACACAGTCTCCCACAGCATCCTTGCTGCTAAACTGAGGAAGTGTGGTCTAGACTCTCGGGTAGTGAGGTGGACTGTGAACTGGCTAAGGTGAAGAAGCCAAAGAGTCGTGGTCAATGGGGCAGAGTGTGGTTGGAGGTCTGTATCCAGTGGAGTCCCTCAAGGGTCGGTACTGGGACCAGTATTATTCAATATATTCATCGACGACTTGGATGAGGGACTAGAGAGTACTATCAGCAAGTTTGCTGATGACACCAAGCTGGGAGGAGTGGCTGACACTCCAGAAGGCTGTGCTGCCATTCAGAGAGACCTGGACAGGCTGGAGGGTTGGGCGGGGAAAAATTTAATGAAATATAACAAGGGTAAGTGTAGAGTCTTGCATCTGGGTAGGAACAACCCCAGGTTCCAGTATAAGTTGGGGAATGACTTATCAGAGAGCAGTGTAGGGGAAAGGGACCTGGGAGTCTTGGTGGACAGCAGGATGACCATGAGCCAGCAGTGTGCCCTTGTGGCCAGGAAGGCCAATGGCATCCTGGGGTGTATTAGAAGGGGGGTGGTTAGTAGGTCGAAAGAGGTTCTCCTTCCCCTCTCCTCTGCCCTGGTGAGACCCCATCTGGAATACTGTGTCCAGTTCTGGGCCCCTCAGTTCAAGAAGGACAGGGAACTGCTGGAGAGAGTCCAGCACAGGGCAACTAGGATGATTAAGGGAGTGGAGTATCTGCCTTATGAGAAAAGGCTGAGGGAGCTGGGGCTCTTTAGTTTGGAGAAGAGGAGACTGAGGGGTGACCTCATTAATGTTTACAAATATATCAAGGGTGAGTGTCACGAGGATGGAGCCAGGCTCTTCTCGGTGACAACCAATGATAGGACAAGGGGTAATGGGCTGAAACTGGAACATAAGAGGTTCCGCTTAAACTCGAGAAGAAACTTCTTCTCAGTGAGGGTGACGGAACACTGGAACAGGCTGCCCAGGGAGGTTGTGGAGTCTCCTTCTCTGGAGACATTCAAGACCTACCTGGACACGTTCCTATGTAGCATAATCTAGGCATTCCTGCTCTGGCAGGGGGATTGGACTTGATGATCTTTCGAGGTCCCTTCCAAACCCTAACATTCTATGATTCTATGATTCTATGACAGGTAGATGTTGGTTTAGCCATGTTGGTACGGCTAGGACAAAGGTTGGACTAGATCTTGAAGATCTCTTCCAACTGAAACTGTTATATGACTCCATGACTCTATAACAAAAACCCACTACATACCTAGTGAAGTGCCATAGAGAGGATATCACCAAATAAGAAAGGATGCTACATAAACAGAGACCAGGTGAAAAGCTGCTGACTCCCTATACTCACACAAAGGAGAGAGAAGAGGCCAAAACCGCAAGTTGCCTTTTTATTTAGCAGGAGAGCGCACTGGATCTCACACGAAGACCCATCTCAGAAAAAACAAAAAATTTATAGTCTGACAAGACAAATTTCCTTAAGTATCCTTATTCTTCAGATAATAAGGATGTGTATTCCTATACTGCTGCTTCTCTTAAACTTACTGTAATGAGTTGCTGAGCAGACTATCTGTTATGGGTAAAATACTTTTTGCTGAGAAGACAACACAGAATATTCTGCAGAATTGGTCTAAAACCCAGCTCAAGTGAAAGGGGCAAAAAAAGGATCACCAAATTTAAGAGGCTGAACTTTCTGTTCTGGAATATTTGCTAGATACAAATGGGAGTGTTTACAATACTCACAGAAACCACACATTTACTTGAGACACTTTAGACAAAATAATGACAGGAAAAGAAATAACAACTTCAGTGACAAAAACCTTTAAAGTATAACAGTACAAGAATTAGACAGACAGATATCTCACAGATGAGAGTAGACCTTTGCAGCTCTAAGAGGCATAACCTTAAGAGCAACAGCATCAAGACAGGTAAAGAACCTTCACATAATAAAAAATTCACAAGAATAAATATTTTTTTACTCCAGTGTAGCATACAAAAAAATTTCTTTTGTCTTTTAAACAGAAGACTAAGCAAAACAGCAGGGTCACAAAACACACCTCTTTGGTTTTTCCCTCTCTAAATATACATATACACGCATATATATATACATAGGCTTTCTAGATAATATGGTCATCCTTAGATTCTGTATTTATTCCTTGTCATGGCTCATTGTTTTTGAGATGACTGGAGTTCACCTGTCAGAGTTTGCTTTGCGCAAGGCCAGCTAACTCTACCAGTACAACTGTACTTTCATCCTCTGGTCAGCTACTATGGAACAATTTGCATAAACATTTTTGGTGTTCAATCACACAAAAACCCTTCCATAGCGTTCTTCACCATCCCGTTAGGAGAGCAGGTCACTGGACACTCCTTCACACGCTGTCTGTGGCATACAGGAGCCAAGCTGCAGTGCGTGGTACATCAGTGGTCAGAGAAACAGAAAAAAAAAAAAATCAAGTCCTGGGAGAGCTCAGACACCACATGCAGGTCCTGGACCTAAGCTGGACCTCCAGTTTCTAAGTGGTCTCCTCATAAAAGACACAGAAACTGGACATTGACTGGAAAAGGCTGGGCATTGGACCTGGACAAAAAGAACCAATCTGTGTTTATTAGTGCCCACTTACTGGTCCCAGCCTTCTCACAGAGGCAAAACATGACAACATTACCTCAAAAAATATTACAAGGGCATGCTGTTCTTTTTAAAGGTGAAAGCTCTTCAGCTTTATGTGCCTAGGGGTATTTAAGGAAATACTTTTCAAGTAGTTCTAACAAAGTCATTTTCAGTAAGATCTTTTTATGGAAACACATTTGAGACTGATTTCTGTGCCACTAATATGACTACACACATTTCAATACACTTTACTCTTTCAGGGAGTTTTCTCTTTCCTTGTGGTAATATTAAATTGTTTTGAGTCACCAAGCATGTCCAGAAATACGGTGTGTTCCCAGGCAGGACAAGCGAAACAAACAAACAAACAGAAAATCAAGGAAACAACAAGTGGAAAAAAAAAATAAATCTCAGCAAGGCTGCTCTGAGTAATAGCAAATACTTTTACACCTGCCTTTTTTTTTTCCCCCCAAACACACAGAATGGAAGACACCACAGTTGCTGGCCTCAACATCAAGTTGTTCTGTATCAGCTGAAATTCAGCATTACTCCTTGGATGATTTGCCCCTTACAGTTAGCACATAAAAGGTAAAATCATGTCTCTCTAAGTATACGAAGAAAATCCTCAGTTTCCCTTACAATCCTACAAATGCAAACACCTTGTTTGTCAACTTTTATTTCAAGATACAAGCTACGTTCACATTATTTCTATCTAGAATGAGCGAAACAATTAGTGTCACCTTGAGTTGACTCCTGTAACAGCTTTAGAACAGCAAACACAAACAGTAAATCTACACTTACTAGAAACCACTCAGTATCCTAACAGTACTCAGCAAAATAAATCCACCTCATATTTCCTGTTCAGCTCTGATTTTTTGTTAAGTGTAATAACACAATTTGAAATATAATCTCTGGCACCATAACCACCTGAAAACAAAAATACTTATCTTGGTACTCACCCTCATGGGCAAGACTCCATATGAAAAATTCACACATCCTACTGTATAGGCATTTGCCTTATTGTTTTTAAATATAGAATTATGGACAAGTTACTTAAGCCATACAAAGGCAATTCATATGCATCAACTGCTGTAACAGGTCTGACCTGTATTTAAAAAAGTTGGATTTGAACTATTATTTACATGATGTTACAGTAGTTGAGACCTCTGTCATCATGGTCACATTTTAAAATCAAACTCATCCAGCACCACAGGGCTCATCTGGAGAGCTTAAAAAGACCAAACCTTAACTCCTCAAGAGGGCCAGAGCCAGCATAGGAGCTCTGCACAGGACTAGGGGTGACACAGCCAGCAGCTAGCAAGCAATGGAGAGAGTTAAGCATTGATGCTCTGTCTAGGCGCACCATCACACATCACAAGGATACTGATGAGATAAATTCCCTGATGGCTGACACTGCCTAGCAGTAACAGAGGCTTGTCCACCAATATTGTTTAAATAAATAGCACTGCCGAAAGAAGTCAACAATTTTTTTCATTTTTTTTTAACAAATACTGAACACTGGTTTTACCCAGCAATATACAGGGGTTTTTTTTTAGTTTCTATGTTGCAAAAAATGCTATTTTAGCTGTACCCTTTAATAGTAGACAGTATAACACATTTAATTTTAAAATAAATTTCTACACAGAGATTTAAGTAAGCATACAAACATTTTTAAACCAGTCTGTTCTTCCTGCCTTTTACGAACTAGAAAGCACAGCAAAAAGCCAACAATCATACAAAAAGCGAACAACGCTTTCAGTTAGAAGCTAGGTGTTTTGTGAAAAGATGAGAAATCATAATTTCAATACAAACATATAGAAGTGCTAAAATTTGACTGTTCCTTTGTCTTCAAACATGCCTATCAACCACCACCAGGAAGGGAAGAAACAGAACTGCCCTTTGAAAGTGTAGGTGTTCACCATAAAAATCTCACAAAACCTGATGTAGTCAAACTGCAGCAGCATACGGACTCAATCACAGAATCGGAGAATTGTTGCGGTTGGAAAAGAGCTTTAAGATCATCAAGTCATACTGGATCAAAACTTCATAAATTAATCTGTGCTTTCCCAACCTAATGCAAGTATTACCAAGAGGCTTTGCAGGTTGCAGCTATGAAGTTCTCAATCTTTTCCACAGATTCTGCCAGAACAAAGGACATAATATCACTCTCCACGAAACGCAAATCTGGAAAAAAAAAAAACCACTAACAAAACAACCCTAACCATACTGCAAAGCACTGTTACAAGAACAGTCTTCATACCGTGAACAGTAGCACACAAAAAAACAATAAACAAATCAGATTTCCAATTACAGCTTACTAATACAGCAGCAAAAAATCTTAACAGACATAATTATACCTGCAGTTCAGATAGTCTAACTTGTAATAAATACATAGTGTAAAGATTTCTCACTTAACTATTTTTCTAGGGAAAAAAGCATTGCAAAAGTAAATAGTGTAACAACAATAAACAGCAATCAAACCATCTTGTGTTTTACTTTTCTCAAATAAATGATAACACATTGTCCCGGGTTTAGCTAAAAACCCAGTCCTGTTTAGTGATTTTTACTTTCCAGTTTAGTGTCTTCTAAAAGGCTGCACGTTCTGAAGTCAGCAGCATGTTTTTGCAGACAGTGTGTGCTACTGGCAGTGATAACACCTGATGTTTACAGTTACTGCCTGGGACTGGTGTGCAGAAAGGCTCTTGCTGATAATTACTCCTATAGTGACCAAGGCCACTGCTGGCTCTTGTGTGCCACACTGGGGGTGCCAGGTAGTAAGAGGGGGCACAAGCAAGTAAAAGGTTGCACCTCCGGGGGTTAATAGACAGGACAGGTGACCAACGAGAGTATTCCATCCCATATAGGTCATATCTAGTATAAATTGAGTGATCACGAGAGTTTCGGCCCCTTCTTTTCGCCCTTTTTTTCACCTCTTTCGCCCCTTTTCTGCAATGGCCGGTGTCCAGAGAGGACTCCATCTGACCTCCTGAGTTCCCGAATCCAGCTCCCTGTATCCAGCTCCCGCTGCCGCTGAGCCTGGGGTTTCCCCAGTGCCTCCTGCTCTGCAGCACCAGTGGGGATTGCTGTCGGGGGAGGGAGTCGGGTTTGATATCGGGCTACTATCTATAGTTGTATATAGTTATCTACTTTTATCTTTTCACCATTATTTCCATTATTTTCATTAAAGCTGTTCTAGTTTTTCTTCCCTAACCCGTAAGTCTCTCTGCCTCATTCCCTTTTCTCTTCCCATTTGGGCAGGGAAGAGGGGGTTAGAGAGCGTCTGTCCGTGTTAGTGGCCGGCCCAGCCCTAACTCGCGACACAATTTAACTGTGCACTGATTTTAACATGTTGAGGTATTTTGCCCCTGAGGAAGTGTCAGAGCTGATCTTCCACACAATCTGTCTTCCTGTATTTCAAGTCAGTATTATTTTAGAGCTATTCAAAAATCTAGTGTAAAATGGCCCCGAAACTACATTTCATTTACTACCACCTAAAATCCAGAAGATTTAAAATCAGAGTATTAATATTGAAGATTTAGAAGGATGTGAACGTAGCTTCTTAAAACTAAAAGTACTGTGTTAATAGTTAAATGTTATTCAAAAGTAACTTAATGTGAAACAAATAACCTAGGTTTACCTTTGAAGAGTTAAGAAGTAAGAGTCAAATGACTGGCAGTTCTGACAGGAATTGGCATTTGCCCTTGCAGGAAGACACTGGCAGGGAGAGAAAAATCTAACCAAAACAAGATATCCCATGCAGGAAAATGAAAGAAGTATGCACTGAACACATAAACCACAGAATTAAGCCACACAAAACGATGTGGAAGTAAACTTTAAAAACTCGAGGATGTAGCAGCCTTGTTATCCACGTCTCGTCACGCTGAGGTGCTACAGACTGTGCAGTCACAGCCTATCTTGAGCAAGTGTAAGAACCCATTGCCAAAGTTCAGCGTGCATCTAACTTTATCTCAATTGAATACAATGCAAGTCTTCACAGACAGCAAATCATTTCTGATAGAAAAGAACCACCAGCTTTGTATACTCATAAACCAGATGTATACTGCCCAGTCTAGGAATTAAGTCCTTATTAAACTTTATACTACTAAATAAAGCATAAACATTGAAACTGAATGTGATCATTTTTAGAGGCATATCAGGAAGGGAAAATTATTTATTAGAAACAAGTTTTTTCCTATACAGGCAGCATCTTGCCATCAAAGCTACTGATTATTTACTGGTGTCACTCATTAACAATGAAACTTGATAGTTTCTCTACATTCAAACTCTTCTCACACTCTTTGAAAACACAAACTGTGAAATGCCCTTGTGATTTGCATTAGGCTGGACTAGAAATTGCACTCGAAAACACATATGTACTCTCAAAGCTACTCAGCCTCTTAAAGTAGTAGCAATGTTGTCTAAAGAGTTTCATGTCAAACAAATGAAATTCGTCAGCAGACATCAGAAGGTTCATTTGGCCACAGCCAAAATCCACTGATGAGCAAATCCATGCCCAATAACATCAGCATTTTTCGACTAAAATAACACCTGTACTAAAATGTGCAGTACCAAACCTGTATCTGTAAGAACAATGAAAAAAAAAAAAATCCCACGTGCCCATCATACCTAGAGGGTTAGGCTTAGGCAAAATCTAAGGGGGGGCGGGGGGGACACCAAACAAAACAAAGCCACAATTAACCTAAGCTACTTGGTGCAAAAGAAAGAATCTGCTAGCGGGTCTCTATGCTCACACCACCCAATTTACTCAAGTTTAAAGACTTAAGTCTCTCACTGACTTTAAATGGAACAGGGAGAAGCTAATAATTGTTTTACACTTACTGTTTAAAACTCAGCAAAAGGAAAACAAAAAATTTAGCAAGAACAGTGAGTGAGGCAATATTGTTTGGCCATTTGCTGCAACATTTTACAAGACAACATGCAAGCTACTAGAAGTTGCAGCATTTGCATTGTCGTCAACACATTAATGAAACAGTGCTAAGGAAGGAAGCAAAGATTAAGGATCTTCTTTCCCTTCACTCCCACTAATGTACCTTCAACATAGTAAAATATTTGAAAAACAAATTAAAATAAATAAATGGCAGAGTAACCAGGGGAGAACTGCATTATTCTTCCTAATCAAAGTTCATTCTAAAGCATTTAGTTCATTTTCTTAGACAGCGTATTATCAATAAATACTTTTAGGGAGCTTCACGAAGCATTTTTACAGCCAAAATATGGATCACTGTAGACTCTTTTAAAATACAGCACAATATGTGCTTTCACAAGAGCATTAAGACATGACTGCAAATAAAAGCCTAAATTTAAACATTCCTGTAAAGCAGCAGAGCAAAACATCTCCAGAAGAGCCTGTCTACATCTTGAATTTGCAACAATTGCAAGTTGAGCAACTGATGCAGTCAACTTAGTTCAGTTTTTGTACAATTAATGCAAATGCACAGAAGCAGAATTTGATTAGCATTACTTCATTACAAAGCAGCATATAGAGCATAAAAAAGCCACATGAATTTTTTTAAATATAAATAAAAAGTTTCCCCTTTGTAAATAAAATTCTGTGTACTATATTAGGGCTTCTTTACAAATATGTTTTCCCAAGAAGGGCTTACAAGCAAACTGAAGGATGCTCTTAATGCAATTTCCACTCTTCAACTACACCACTGTGCATCCAAGGGTGGAAGAGACAGAACCTGGTGGCACTCACACAGCCTGTCACGACACACCCCATGACATGTCAGAACCAAATTCAGCTCATGGGTCTGTGCAGGCTTGCAGGGCAGCGCTTTCCACCAGGAACGGCAGACCCCACACTGCTGCTGACTTCCATGCCACTCTTCCTGTGTCAAAAGATTCTTACCTTGCTGTGGCCCAAAATACCATGGGCTCCAGGACAAACTTATCTTAAAAAACAAATAAACAATAAAAAACAACAAAACAAAACCCACAGTGATAACAAGGCCTGCGTCTTCTTCCTTACTAGAGGCCTGCAACACAATAGATTCAGAAAAGGGGTTCTACTAGCTTTCTTAACAAACACTATTCAGAAAAAAATCTCCTAGTTGAACTGCAGGAACAAAACTGGAAAAAGTTTTCGTGTAAGAGAAAAAACGTGTTTACTAGGAAGAAATCATTGTTACCTTTTACAGCAGCTAAGTCTATTTCAAAATGTTATGGTCCATTAAAGTCTCATTCTGCATTAACAGAGAACCTGAATGAAAGCAGCCAATACTGGAAATGTGAACATTGTGAAAGAAAGTTACAGCCTGGTCCACCATATAGCAGAATAACAAGTAGCTCCACTTCCACCACTTTGCCATATCATTGTCAAACTTTCTACTATGAGATGCAGCAAGCATTGTTCCCCTCAGCTCTGCAGAGGAAAACAACACCTCCCACCTTTTAAGTTACAACATACCAGTGTCCAAAACACCATTTTCATGTTGACTCAATTATTAGCACAGAAATATTAGCCCATGCCTTTTTCATACCAATAGTTTAGTTTGTCAAAATACACCACTGATTAATAGAAACTTAACCACTCAGGCCACACTACTTCCGGTTAGTTTTTGACATGTATAACGAGTTACTGAAATACAAGAGCTATGTTTCCCTCTCCAGCTGAAATATTGTTAGACAAATAGTAAGTTAGACTGCTGTTGAAGACCATCAGCATTCATTAGGTAGCAGTAGGAAGAAAATATTTCTACATTGCTTAGCATCCAAAGGAACAATGAGACACATTATCACATGAGAGCAGCAGCACCTCTTTTGGAGCCAGTATGGCAACAGACCAGAACTGACCATAACCTGGTGATAAATCTTGTTCCACAGACATGCTTTAAAAATACTGCACTTTTACACACAGCATTATTTTCTTCATATGAATAATGAAAGATAAACAACACATGCTTTGAAATAAAGCTAGAATCTTAGAAATGCCCTATATCTTAACCAATTTACATCAGCATCATAAACCAGACAAGATTTGAAGACAAGTACTTGTGACTGCATGATTTTAGAGAGCTTTTGTCTCGCAAACTCTACTCAAAACTGAGTCTGGACATGAATCTGCTTTCTTAAACACAACACGTAGTCCTGTAGCCACCCCCCAAGAAACTACTCATGAAAGTCAGATGGCAGGAGCTGGCCACTCAATAGAATTAAGGGGAAGCAGTCATTGTGAATGCCTGTATGCTCTGCCACGCTAGGATAAACTGAAGCACACTCAGTCACCATAAGGCAAACAGAAAACAATAAAACTGCTGCCAAGCTCAAGTTTTTAAGGTGAGACACAGTGAAAAATGGAGAGTATTTCATTAGGTCACTCTAGCTTATCCACAGTCTGTTCGCCGTTAGTCACCATCACCTTCCCATTCTATCTACACATACACACACACCCCCCAACTTGCTCTGCCCACCACCAACTGAACACTGTTCCTAGCTATGTTTCCACCCAAAAAAACCAACATAGCTTTGGGGTACAGGACCCTGCTTGCTCTGCAGCAATTTATAGTAGAACAAACACTTGGGCACACCTTTGCACACTTACAGGACCTCTACCATTTCCAAAACCCCTAGTATAACCAGAACAGGTAAGTAAAGCCAGAGATGTTGCCAGCAAACTGATAGTTTATCCAGCTATTTTCGTGAACATGCAAAGCAAATGCACTGAAAATAATTCATCTCCCTTGTCACCCTTGATGTTTGGAATGACTATGTCCTAATAAAAAGTGATCTAGCAACAGAAACACATTATGAGCTAATAACTTCTATGACAGCGTATTCATTCATTACTTTCAAATTTATCTGTGAGCTCTACAGACAGACTTAATGAATTAAAACTTTTCCCAGCAAGCATACATGTTAGAGCAGCCATTCACAGCATAAATCCAGAGTTTAAAAGATCACTTACCAGAGAAGTGTTATTATAGCTAGTCAGCGTACTAGTACTTGCTTTTGATTAATATTATACACCTCGTTCAGCTTGCAAATTCATGGGTCAGGATTAGTTTTAAAATTTACTAAGTATCTCCAAGTGGTAAGTTATCTTATACTAAAATAATAAAGTAAATAACTTCAGAGGAAGTGAAGGATAACAGGCAGTCTGACTAACCCTACAAAGCATATCCTCATTCAACAAGCAACACTTAATATGTCACCTGAGGGCCATCTGAGGTCAAATCAAACAGCTCTGATTTACAGAGCCAAGAAAACCCAGAATACTTTTGACAAGAATTTTAACCATATTTATAAATTAGAAAGATAAACAAAATGCTCCCATTTACAAAGCTTTTCCCATCACCACAACCTTTTTGACACCTCTGAACTGCAGAAAACATGCTAGATAGTTTGTATGTGGGTTATTCTCAGTAGCACTTTCCCACTGTGATTTCAGGGTCTGAAATTTCTTCAGCGTGTACTTCTATTCATTCACGTAGTTTTAGGAGGCTAAGCAAAGCCAAAGTGAATGGCATGCTTGCCATCCGAGCTTACGCTCTGCTGGATGAGATTGGCTGCGGTGCTCTCCTACAATCCAAATTATGAACAATCACAGTATGACAAGTCCCCTCCTGGGCTATATAAACTGAGATCTTTCCCAGCAGCTGCCACATCATGAAAATTATGTATACAAATAAAACTCCAAAATAAACACTTTAAAACAATGGCTTAAATGACTGCATAACTAAACTCAGCAGCTGGAGACATAACGCACTTGCAGCGGCAAACCACATGTCTTCCACTTGCAAAGGTCCTAAAACATATTCTTATCAGGAAGCTCCACAAGACACCTAGCAACCAAACCCCAAGTCTGGGCTGCAGAGTCATGTTCCCTGAGGCCAGAAAACATGTAAATAAATAGCAAATAAATAAAATAAAATAAAATAAATGAGAAAATACACACATACATCATAGATAATAAAAGCAGAAAGCATCACAAACACCCCTGTGCAGGCAGAGCTTCAACGTATTAAATGTACTTTCTACCACTGATTTCAATGTATCATGTAATCCACTGAATACAGGTAATGCTATCTCACCTATCTAGACTACTCAGACCTGTTTTCAGGAGTTTCTCTGCCAAACTATCTAGACTGATCTAAAAATGACGTTTTCCTGTACAAGAAATAGAAGAAAACAGGAGGAAGACCGCACAGTGCAAACTGGGAAATTTAATTAATCAGAAATACTGTAGTATCACATATGATTGTGTAGTATCATGCTTGTTTATCGTGGATTTAAAAAATTTATCAACTCTGTTATAATAAAAGGGAATTAATGCTTCTACTTCAGAAGATTATGTCATCAGTTAAAACACTGTAATTGTTACACTCCATTAAGGAAAGGAAAATAATCCAGAAGAAACATCATTGTATCTTCAAACTGAGAAACACTAAATCAAAATACACGGTTTTTTTACTTTATCACAAAAAAAAAAAATGCATTTTAGCTCAACACTGAAAAATATCCTGTCTTTTGCTCCCTGAACACATAATTTTTCCCCACCTAGCTCTAAGCAGACAGGATTGATGATGATGATGTTCTAAGGAACTGCAGGAATTCTAGAAAGCGATAAAGACTAGTCGTCTTTCATTTAATCTACCCCCACCACTGTGTCTACTTAGATAAATAAACATTCTCACTTCTTTTATTTTTACTGTTACCCCTCGTGATCCAGCTACAATAACTAGGACAGTAAGGGCTCGAGACTCACATCTCCGAACAAAAGGCTTCATATACCTCTCCCAGCCCAACTTATGTGCGTACATACACACCACACACACGCACCTTTCGAGAAGTTTTCATGTACTTAGGCGAGGGTGAAGCCCTGACGATAAACCAGAGAAACAAGCAGAAAGCAAAGCGCAGGAGGAGTCCAAACACAAGTACCAAAATTGGAGCGGGAACACGTTACCATGCATCCCCGTCTCAGCCAGACATTCAGTACGTCGGCATAAAGCAACACGTGGGGAAGAAACCTCCGGTGCAGAGCTACAGCCCGAGACAGAAGCCAGTCCCGTGCCATCGGCAAGTGAGGCACCGGGAGTAGCCGGGAGCCAGACCGACCTCCGACCCGGGAGCCGGGACTGTGCGCGGCCGCCAGTGGAGAACCCCCGCGGCCGCAAATGCGGTAGAGGGGAAAGCTCGTAAAAGAAGCCGCACCCCCCCCCCCGGCCCCGACCGACTCTAGGCAGTCCCAGGCCGGGCGGTAGAAGGGTCCCGGCAGCCCAAGACCGCACCGGCGGCCGCTTTTGTTCTGCACGGAGAGCGGCACAGACCTGCCAGCGGCGCCCACTCTGAGCTGGCTGGGAAGCGCTCGTCGGGGGGCGGGGGTGAGACCCCCTCTATGGGCCGCCCGGCACCACCCCCGGCGGTGGCAGAAAAGCCGGTGCCGTCAGGGGCGACCCGCGGCGGACCCCACGTACCTCTTTTCGGCCTGGGAAAGCTCTCGTGCAGGTGAAAGACGACTTTCTCCACAAAGTGCTGAATGTTGCTGTGCTCAGGCCCTCTGACAAACACTATCCAGTCGTGGGTGAAGCCCTCCACGGTGGGTTTCTTCCTGACCTGGGCCCGGTGCCCCAGCTCCAGCTTCACCTGGACGGCGCACTGCGGGGGAAGAGGCGGGGAGCGGCCGGTGAGCGCACGGGGAAAGCGGGGCCGGGCGGGCGGCCGAGAGGGAACCGGCCCCACCGCGGGCGGAGCGGGGACACACGGACAGAACGGCACCGGCCAGAGGAACAAAAACAGACAAGCACCACCGCAACCCTGCGACAAAAAAAAAACCGGCCCCGCAGGCGAGGAGGGCGTACAAGAGCTCTCGCTGCCACCCGGGCGGACGCGGCCACCGGCCCGCGATGCGGGCAGCCCGGCGCGGCTGTCAGGGACTCGCCGTCCTCCCTCCCGGCGCCTCCGCGTTCAGTACCCACGGTGTGGCAGCAGGAACATGGCTGAGGCGACACCCACCGCCTCCCTCCCGGGTGCGTGCGGGCTCCGTGCCGCTACCGGGAGCGGTGGGGGGGGGGGGGGCAAGGAAAGCCGCGCGCGGAGAAAAATCATTCTCCCTCACGCCAGCCCCTTCCCGGCGGCGCGAGGCAGCGCGGGGCGGGGGCGGCGGGTCCGCGGTACTCACCGAGCTGGCCATGCCTGGGGCGCCGGTTCTGCCGGGCGCTCGCTCTGGCCCCGCGCTCCCGCTCCGCGACGCTAATTCATGAAAACGTGAAGACGACAGCTAGCGCGCAGAGGAGCGGCGGGCGGGCGGACGGACAGACATCCTCCGCCCCGCGGCTCCCGCTGACTGCCTCCACCTCCTCCCCTCTCTCGCACCACACCGAGCCCGCGGCCGCGCCGCCGGCTACAGCAGCACCCGCGGCGCATGCGCACGGCGCGCCGGACTAACACCGAGACACAGAGAGAGCAGTGCGCGGGGGGCGGGGGGGGGACGGGCTGCAGAGCGGCGCGGCCAGCCAATGGTGGGCGACGGGGCGGCCGCGAGCCCCTCCGCCCGGCCCCGCCCCGCCAGCCCTTAAAGTAACAGGTTGGGGCGAAGGGAAGGGGCGAGGCGTGGGGCTGGTGTCCAGGTGTGGGTGGGCGCGGGCAGTGCCCCCGGCAGCGCCACACCCGGAGAAAGGGAGAGAAGGAGGCGGGGCGGGGAGGACGGACGGAGGAACGGGACGGGGTCGACTGCGCCCATGGCGCCTTGCCTACGCGGGCAGGGGATAATAGAACGGGTGCGAACAAAAGAGAAGCGGGGTAGCGGTCTTCTTGCCAGGAGGCGCCGAGCGAGGAGAGGGCAAGTAGGCGGCGCTCAGTGGCGGCTGCCTCCGCCCGCCCCGCTCCTCCGGGCAGCGGCCTCGGCGCCGCGCCCCTCTCCCCTTCAACGGCGCTCGCCGTCGGGCGGAGCGGGTCCCGGCGGGGAACGGGCGACACACTGAGACGGCCCGTCCGGTCTCCACCTGCCGCAGAGCTCCGGCCGAAATTCCCTGTGCCAAAGGTACACTGGAAGAAGGACGCTACGCCCCAAACCTCAAGCCCCCAACAAATCTTCTTGCGAAAGCGAAGCGTAGGAAGTCGGTCAGGGGATGCTCTGATGGCACAAGTACGACAGGTGGCGATGGACGGCGGGCGGGGGACGATACCCGTGGCTTAACACTTTCCTGGGGCGCTGACCGCTATTTCTACCATGAACGGGTTGACGTTATTTTAAAACAGTAGTTGCTACCTGAACAATGTCCATATCTTGTCCACACCCCGTGCGATAACATGCCGATTGGTGCCACAGAAACACGCCAGTGAGGAGCTGGAAGTCACGAATGTGTAAATGGCGATACCGCCGTTCCCAGGAGTATTTTCCGGCAGCCAGAAAATTGTCCAGAATTGTCCATAGTTACTTTTGCCACACTGAGAGCTATTTTTTTTTTTGCCAGTTGGATCGTTTTTTATAGTCGTTTTGATGACAATTGTAACTCAATGATTTGACAGCCAACATTCCTGTGTTCACACAGGAGAAGGGGCAGGTACATGGGAAAGAAAACACCATCCCTGATCCGCCAGATTTCACCAAGAGATGGCGCACAGAGTCCTTTCGCCAATGTCCTCGTTTGACCTCTCCAGACTTCTCACTGTCCACGAATCCTATCTTCTCTTTTCACCTCGGAATAAGAAATGCACGTTAGCGAAATTCTACCCTAATTTCATAATTCTTTCATTCTAACAATGTAATGAACATAATTTCTAAAAATATTCAGGTACAGGCATTATTATATTAAGAAAGTGTATCTTGGAATCACTGTGGTTCAAAATGCTATTAGGTATGAATTCCTGTCTCCAGTATGTCTTACTAGCTAGAAAGTAAATGCAGCAGTTTTGGCTGGGATAGAGTAATTTTTCTTTGTAGTATCTAGTTTCTCTCTACATTTCTGGACAACGCTTCAAAGATCTTGACTACCTGTTTGTATTCTTCCTTATTTACGTAACAGTTTGACATCATGAAGATGATTTGCTTCCTATTCTGTGGCAGAAGTAGGGGACACCATCTTTCTGTGTAATAAATTATGTTCTGTTATGGGGGTACCATATAAGGATACAACACTTTTTTTTTTAACTGAATTTGAATGGAAAATAATAGTATGGACAATTTCTAAGTGCGAATCACTTCATAGTTTGAAGAAGGGTCCCTTCGGAGAGCCAGCCAAGTAACGACCATCCCACCAATATGGCTACAAGTCGTTCTCCCTTTATTGCTCCAGACAGCTCAATCTATACAGTTAAGCAGTGTCCACACGCCTGCCCCTTAACAGAGTTGGTCAGTCACAGGTTTACATGCACCAGCGTTTTATTGGGTAGTGCCATTCAACTATGCAGGCGGCTCTCGCTCCCCCTTCTTCCCCCCCTGCCCCCGGCAAGGGTCTTCACAAAACAAATAAAACCTCCTCCTCTCCGTGCCCCAAGGCAGCTCCAAGGACAGAGCCTTTGTTTAGGCCTAAGCTGGGTTGTCCAAACCTTTAAAGGGATACTGCACCCCTGCTCCACAAGAAATTCCTCTACAATAGTTTCATTTGTTTCAGTAGGAACAAGGCAGACAAAGTAGTCAAATTCAGAAATAAATGCATCACTTTAAGTTGGAATATTTCTACTTCTTGTCCAACTCCTTCTAGATTTTCTTCTGCAAAGACTTGAAATAGTTTTCCGAAGTTTGTTCTGTAAGTCAGTATTACTTAATAAAACCTTTCTGCTCATTTAAATTTATTTCTCCCTTTGTATAACACCACAAATGACCCATAGCTATAGCTAGAGAGAAGTCACAGTGGGCCTGACCCTGAATATATGTTCACTTGCTGGGATCCATGGTAGAGATGGAAGCATGTGCTTCCTTCTCAAAGTTCTACAAAGATGATTACTATCCTGCAAGTTAAGAGCCATGATGACATTTTTATACAAGATATACTTGTACATAGACTTATATATTTGCCCTTCTTTTGTCAGAAGACTGTAAACATAGTATTTGATTTCTTTCTTTCCTCCTGATACACTAATTTCTTAGAAAGGAAGGATTTTTCTAGGCCTGGCAGCATCAGATGTACATACTGCAAAAGAGAATGAATCAGACAAGTGAAAAGAGAGCTATCTTTTGTCCCCACAAGGTCTGTGTCTCTGTGTTCTTGCTAGCTTTTATGCTGAAGTCAAGAAACCAAAGTCCCTTCTGAATCTTTGGGGATATTTCTTGAAAGCCACTAAACTATAATCACTTTAATGGTTGTCCTCTTACTTTATGGTATCTCTGACATTTTTGTTTTGCCATAATTACTGTAGATGAGCAAAACAGCTTTTATACTCAGGCGAATTCAAAAAAGAAGTTTTGGTAGCAGCATAGACAAACAAATACTATTAGGCTTTTAATAGTAGCTCTAATACAGCTGGTAATAGCTGAACCTATTTAGTAAGACAGAATGTTGTCCAACAAGTGAAAAGTCTCCACTACACTGTATAATTAGGGTTGCTGCTTTTTTATTTTTCATCCACAGAAGAAATGAAAGAAGAGAGGAAACAAAAATCTTCCACCAAAGGGAGACCTTTTTTTCTTTAATGGTTCTAACTTGTATCATAGTTGAGAATAACATAAAATAAGGTTGACAGTAACTAGAAAATTATATTATTTTTAACAGATACCAGGGAGAGAATTCTGTTTTCCAGAGTCCCTTGAACGGTGAATTTCCTGGCACAGACTCACATTCCATAGTCATCCCCCAAATTCAGTATTCTAAAGGAAAGAATGGAGCTAGATAGTCCTCTGGAGTCCTTCTATGCTGATTTTTATTTCTTACGTATGTGGACAGAAGTATTTTCCTTTTGACTTACAACAGGACAGAATCAATGCAAGTTGTCCTATATCGCGCATCAGTGTAACAGTGGAAATGCTTCTGTTACTTAACTTCATTCATTCTAACAGGCTTTTTAACTACTTAACTGAGACCACTCAGAAACATCTGCAGAATCAAGCTTAAATATGGAAAAGGGAGTTGTTTAATATGTCTGTTGTGAAGCACTGTCGATTTTTAAACAAAAAAAAAAGCATTTGTGTTCAAGCTGGAGTTGTGATGTAACTACAGCCATTCAAAAATGTATCAATTCCACAAACTCCAAATAAAATCTTCAGATGACAGGAGCAGAACAGTCTGGGTTAAGTGACAAACTGGGGTGACTATTTTCTTCATTTTGGATTAACAGTTTAAATAAACATTCTCTGATTTCATTGTGGCATATGGATGCAATTACATGCATATGAAAGTGCAAAGACCCTGGCTCAAAGAACTCCAAAGTTATAAAGGTGAAGGCGATTTTCTAGTAGTACTATTCAGTACGGCTAAAATAGGGTTAACAGTTTACAGCTGCTGGAAAATGAGGAACACTTGGATTATGTTCTTAAAGGTATTAAACTACCTAAAGGTTCACATAATCAGCTACTTCAATGCTAAAAACACTTGCACAGTTTATGTCTGCTGAAATAACTTCTGCAGCTTCAGGCTTCCCCATGGCACCAGTCTGTGTTCAGACAACTACAAACATACCTACACCATGCCGTGAAATGTGATACACAGATCCCAGACCCCTGAATTAGACCGAACATGAGTCAAAATTTCTACTCAATATACAGCTAACTCCAGAAGCAGCACAGCTGTATTAGTGCAGCATTGCACCTGATCCGGCAAGACCTTTATTTCATAGTTACATTGTTGGTGATTCCAGGCACAGCAGAAAGAAATTGCTGCCTTTCTGTATTACTGTTTTACACAAGACAAGTATGTCTTATGTCACCAAAAAAAAAAAAAAAGAGGAGACTGTTTCCTAGCTCAGTTGGACACACTGAGTTTTCAGTATTTCACACATAGTTCTTTTAAATTTTCATTTGAAGTTCAAATTCAGTGACCTGAATACATGGACTGACTTTTACATTGAGCTTGGTTTTAAATGTTTCAGAAAAGCAACTAGCTGAAGCAGCTAATATTGCTGGCTATAGAGGAAACCACAGTGCCTTTTAAATACATCATCAGTCTAAATTTCTCTGTATTTGAGATCTCTTCATTTCCTTACATATAAAACCATGGACCATTTTTGATTCAAGCTAGATAACTTTGATTAGAATGTTAAGATGTTGATCTGAACCAGAGACAAAAATTGAAATGAGCTTACAGCTGATATTACACGTACAACAAGGAATATGTATAAGCCGTTTTGTAATGCCACTCTGGCTGCCAGGAACTAATGGCAAAATACTCTCTCTGGATTGGCTTTTTTTTGAGTTAGCTTCATAAGCTGAACAACCGCCAAGCAGCATGTCCAAAATGCATGCTTGTTTTGAGGTTTTATTGGCTTGTCCATTTCTAATCACAAATCAAACAGAAAATAAGCACTTTAGCTGGTAACATATTAAACCTCTAGACAGAAGATCTTTAAGAGCAAGGGCTGCATGGTTTACAAAATAATGTAAAATAGTTTATAACTCACCACCAGCCACCTCAGAGAGACATGGTAATGACAAAAGATAAATGCAAAAAGGGAGTTTTGGCTATGCACCATATCACAATATTGAAGGTAAAAAAAATGTTTAAAGGTCTCTACGGAAGCATAAGGAAATCTGTTCAGAGTGGAAAGTCTTGTTGAGAGACCTACAAGGAAGTATTTAGTTTTTTATTTCCTCACAGTGCTGTAACTCCTAGAGGAAATACTGATGGATAGACAAAGAAACAGTCAAATTCTGCACTTAGCTTAGACCTGTGTAATGACCAAGATCAGAGAACCTGTTCCGAATTTATGTGACCATAGCCAGGACTGAGTCTGATCAGACATGCAAGTGAGCTATCAAGCAGTAACTTTACTGAAATAAGTGTTCTGGGTTCTTGACATGATGGGACAACCCTCTGTTGCAAATTAACCCGAGCATAAAGGAATGATGTGGTTGTACTCACTTTGCGTCAGGTTCCTGTGCTGGCCACTGTATTAGTTGCATTGACTATTATCCAGGATAGGAGTTTATGCATAAGATGATTAGTATGTCTTCACAGAATCACAGAATCACAGAATGTTAGAGGTTGGAAGGGACCTCAAAGATCATCTAGTCTTGGTCATAGACTAATTGTCTTATGCTATAGCTTGGTTACAGGAATATCAGAAAGGCTGAGAACACTACCTTCACGCTTTCTGTTGTGAGAACCATGAACCAAGCAAACCTTCCCTATTTCCAGTACCACTAGAAAGTGAGTGAGAAGCTATGGCTTAGCATTACCTTGGTGAGAAACTCACAGGAAAAAGCAGAATTCCTTATCAGTGACAAGTACTCATATGACTGTACGGTTTTTGTTGTCCTCATCTTTAATGGACTCATGGTTATGTCCTCACTGTGACTCAGAAAGTATTTTTAGTCTGACTTTATGGATGGGGAATTGAAATAAAAAGATATTAAATGGGCGAACAGAGAGACTAAAACTCATGGCTAGCTCAAAACTTAATATGAAATGTTTTGACAAATGTGGAATTTGAAAGAAGATTGTAAAGTTGGAGGAATGTATTACATATGTATTTGCAGAAGTCTGGCCTCAGGGGCTAGATATGCATATTCCAGAAATCTAAATAGAAATTATATGAATGAGAAATAGCTACTTTTAGACATGAGAAGGTTGTAAAGCAAGACTGCTCAACATATGGATGCTTTGGAGCAAGCTAGTAATCACAACATTTTAAGGAAGCTGGAGGTAATTTTTATGAAGGCACAGAGGGGAGCAAAGCAGAATTATGATCGGTGGAAATGCTTTGCCAGCTGCTGGAGGGGAACCAGTGGAGCTGCAGCCTGTATATTCTGAATTGCCATACAGATTTCAGAAGTCTTTCCATATAAACTCTGTGTGGTCCACTCGGTTTAATACATTTAAGTAGCAGAACAGCTGGATTCTGTTTACACTCCTCCTAATGGTAGGCACCTCTCAATGCACAATGTATTTTCTGTCAGAATACTTTCCATCACTACTGACATCAATTCCAGATAATTTTCCACATACTTACAATTCTAAATAAAACTCCCCTGCCCTCCAAAAAATACAAATGTAAGATGCTTGGTGTCCTGATCTTCTGCAGTTTCTACCTTTCAATGCTCTGCTGCTTCCTTTTTTACACATTTCCATTTATCTGTTCACCTATATGGCATATTTTAAACCAACCAAAACTATCAATTTTATCTGCTTCAAACTGCAAACACATACAAATATACGTGTACGTAAAGCATACATACCATGGATATATATATATATAAATTTCAGGAGAGAGTAATAGTTTCCCAGTGCATCATTCATCAATGTTCTGCACCTGCATTTCAAGAAACTCCTTGAGAAACTATGGTAGAAGAGACATCTTCTATGAAAATAGATGCCAGGAGGCCTACAAGACTTTTGAGGAGTACTTGGATTACAAACAGTTTGTTTTCAGAGCCCAGGTCTTGAACAGAGAGGTCAAAAACTACTTGTTCTAAAAGCAACTCTTCAGTGGAACTCAGTTTCACACTTTGTAGGGCTGGCAAAGATTGGAAAGTTTGGATTCAAGAAGTGTTTAAACTTCTATAATTGGTCTTACTGCAAACACTGGAAATCATTTCAATACAAGTAATTCTATTAATAATAAGCTTAAAAACCTTGAGGGTTCCAGAATGAAGTCTCAAACAGAACCAAAGGAAATTTAACTCCAGTGAGCCCAGAAAACATGAGCCGTTAGAAACACAGCTTTAAAAGATCCCTGAAAAATGTAACTGACTCTATATATATAAGGCAAAAGACAGAAATGTAAACACACCTCAAGTAGTAGAATAAATAGTATGTTTCACCGAACATTTTTTCAACAGTGAGTTCACTCATGTCATTAGCCTTCCCTCATCCTGACGGTCCCTTTCATGTCACTAGTGTTGGCTATGTGAAGAGAAGTGTAAGTACTTGCAGAACTTCACAAACAAGGGTCATACCAACTCTATACTTTTAAGTTTTGCATTGATGATTCAGGTGAAACCTGATGGATTTCAGTGAGAACACTAAAATTAAAGCCTTGTCTTTTAAGTAAATCTAAACAAATGATTAGTCTTATTAACCTCAATAGCAATGATTGCAATGCTTATCTATTTTAAGTTACTCCTGAGCAGCCTTTTTGCAGGTTTATGGCATTAACAGATATTCATTTAAATAGACATAGAGTCTAATAAGCATGTTTGTGAAAAGAAAAACAAACGCAACACCAAAACAAAGAAGCAAACAAAAAAAACAACTCCAATATCCCACATAGAAAGTTGGTCTGTCAGCAGAGATGAGCCAGTGAGCTAACTGGAAGGACTAAGGGGACCTTAATCCCTGAGAGTTGGGTGGAGAGCAATTGTATGAAGTACAACAAGTGCAAGTGTAGGGTCTTGCATCTGGGAAAGAACAACCCCATGTATCAGTACAGGTTGGGGAATGACCTGTTGGAGAGGGGCGTAGGGGAAAGGGACCTGGGGTTTCTGGTGGACAGCAGGATGACCGTGAGCCGGCAATGTGCCCTCGTGGCCAAGAAGGTCAATTGGCATCCTGGGGTGTATTACAAGAAGGGTAGCTAGTAGGTCAAGAAAGGTTCTCCTGCCCCTCTACTCTGCCCTGGGGAGGCCACATCTGGAATATTGTGTCCAGTTCTGGGCCCCTCAGCTCAAGAAGGACAGGGAACTGCTTGACAGAGTCCAGCACAGAGCCACAAAGAGGATGTAGGGAGTGGAACATCTCCCTTATGAGGAAAGGCTGAAGGAGCTGAGCCTTTTCAGCCTGGAGAAGAGGAGACTGAGGGGTGTTTATAAATATATAAAGTGTGAGTGTCAGGAGGATGGAGTCAGGCTCTTCTCAGTGATGTCCAATGATAGGACAAGGGGCAATGGGTGCAAGCAGGAACATATGAGGTTCCACAAAAACATTGGGAAAAACTTGTTCACTATGAGGTTGACAGAGCATTGGAACAGGCTGCCCAGAGAGGTTGTGAAGTCTCCTTCTCTGGAGACATTCAAAACCCACCTGGCTGTGTCCCTCTGTGATGATGCCATGAAAAGCCACGATCAGGACTCAATAGTCTTGGTGACTATTAAGCAGGTATTCTTTATGGCAGCGCTGGACACACAGAGGATCGCTCCGCCTAATGTGCGTGCCGTAGAGAGTCAGATGCATAGCTTATATGCAGGTTATACATACATATTCATGCTATTTCTGGAAAATGATTAACATATTCATTATTTTCTGAGAACTCATTATCATAGGTTACCACCCATTCCCACATGAACGTTATAGTCTCTCGGCGGGCTTCAGACATATCTGGTGGTCATTTACTTCATCCCCCTCTTTATCACCATGTTTTTTGGTGAACTATAGCCTGTACTCTCTTGTTCTTGCTGACAAGCAAGGTCTGCAGTCTTGGGACATCCTGTGCCTCTTTATCTCATAGTAGCCTTGCATTTCGTTCTCAGAGATAAGTCCTGCTCAAAGCATAACCATGTGTGTACATACCAATCTCAAAATGCAATAGTTACATAATTCATTGCTGCTAGTTGTTAAAAGGCTTTTAGCTAGTGAATTTCCATCCGGCCCTTGCCTCAGTGACCTACTGTAGGTGATCCTCCTCTGGCAGGGAAGTCGGACTAGATGATCTTTTTGAGGTCCTTTCCAACCCCTGACATTCTGTGGTTCTGTGATTCTGTGACTCTGTGATTCTGTGATTCATGCTTCTTCCCTGTGCCCCACAAGCATCACCCACATTCTCATCTTCTCTAGGGCTTCCTCACTGACTGGATGGAAGAAGAAAAGTGATGGCACAGCACTCGGCAAATCTGCGTTCGAAGATCTATGTCACATTTTTTGTCTTTGGTATAAAACCTGACCCAGGGGCTTGCCTTCATCATAGGAATTCTGAGTATTGTCCTGTATCCCAGTTTGGAAGCTACACATAAAATTAATTCAGCTAACAGAGCTTTCCAACCACACAGGAACAAGGGCCATTTCTTACATATTTTGTAAAACAAATTAAAAAAACCCAAATCCATGCTAATGGAAAACAGTCAAGATAATAGTATACACATTATCTCCTGGTGAAAAATACACACAGGTCTGCACTCTCCCTACACTCAAATATCCTCCAAAAAAAAGAAAAGCTGCTAATCATAGTAATGAAGGGATAGAAAGAATCTTGGAAGGTCATCTAGAGTAACCCTCTGGACACAGGCAGGATCAAACATTTGTAGAACCAACCCAAAACTCTAACCTTCACCTTACCATGCTGTAGTTTCATTGTGAAGCTATGGGAAAATATTTTTCTCCTTTTTTTTTTTGAGTTTCCTACCTGTGAAACGAGATAAAAATATTGGAATAAGAATGCCCTTAATTTTAGCATAAAATATTATCTCCCCATCATAGTTATTAACCATAACTGTACTTTTGATCCCACATACTGGAGGAACCTGATAGAAACAAAATATAACACAAGGGAAGAGCCTCAGCTCTCTTCTGACAGATTGTTGATAATAGTTGTCATGACACGATCCACGAATAAATTTCTAAGATTACAGAAAAAGAGAATTTTCACCTACTTAAGAAGTATCTTTATTTGCAAGCAGCTGAAGATTGGTTTGACAGCTTCATGTAATTATTAATCATCATGTTTGAGCCACAACTTACAGACATTTAGTGAAATTAATAGCAGAATGACTGTACAAGTTTGCTTCAGAAAACAATTCAGTATTATGGTATTTAAAATATGGACTACAAGAGGACAAGTATGTTGCATTGGGACCAAACTCTTCATAGAAGCCAATGCAAACTTTACAGACAAGAAAGCTGGAAACAAATGAGAGTTTTTCAAGAATAATGGACCTCATAATTAAAAGCTTCCCGAGATCCTTTTATTTTAATTACAGTTACCCCTCAATAATCCAAATCTGCTTGCATTTTTCATTTTTATGTTCTCAAAAAATCAGATTAACAAATCAGCAAATGTATAAACACCAGAAGATTGCTCAGACAGTAACAATGCCTAGGCACACTCAAATCTAAGAGCAAATCACGGGAATAAAGAAGCACATAACCACATAGAATGAGTATGGTCCTTCCTCCTCACCTGGGGGTTAGATCCCCTGTGCTCAAGCCCTGCTGCAGCGTCCAGCTGCTGTGAACAAGCTGTGTGAGAAAGGGGCTGGGTGAGGCCTCGCTGATTTGCTCAGGAGCTGCACTTGAACTCAGCCCTCACCCAAGACCACCTGAGCTACAGAGCAGCCAAGACGATACCTGGGCTCATACCTTGCTGGTCCAGAATCTGATCTGCAGACTTGACTTCCTGGCTGAGTCCCAGACACTCATCATTGCTAGGGACTCCTGCCTCAGGGCTGTTGACCCTGGCCACCTCAACAGTCTCTTCAGCTCTTCTCGTCCAGGTGCTGTGAGACTCTGCTCTGGATGCTCCCTGGTCGTATATAAAGCCTTCTTTCAACTGATTTATGTGTTCCCTCTGAATTGCAAAATACCCTCAGCCCCATCCAGATAACAGTGCTTAGGATCTCATTCTGATCCAAGGACGGTCTGATTCTAGGAGGTATAGAAATTTTTTTCTTACTGTAAACCTAGTCACAGATACACTGCTGGTCTTGTAGCAAACTGAAAATATGTAACACTGTGTATCTGAATATTCTTTTCAATTTACATACATTAATTTCAAAAAGTGTTTGGACTTGATCTGGGTTTTTTATTTATGCAGAATAGAAGCTTGCTTCTCCTGTTGTTAACTAAAGGAGCTGCACATGTAGGAGAACCTAACTGCAACAAGAAAGTTGAACATCTGCATACAGTAAGTCACGCAGAACTGTGTTGTACAGAACATCTCAGTATCTAGTAAGTGGAGGTAGGATGTTGTGGCAAGACAGGATGGGCGAGTGCATGACTCAGCCACTAGATATTCTACAACCAGAGAAGGCTGGACAACTCATTGTAAACAAGCTGCTGCCTCCCACCACTTCTCATCTGGCCACTTGCGTCCATGAGCCAAAGTATCAAATACAGCAATACTTACAAAGCCATATTACCACATGTGCAAAGCATCTGCATTTGAAGGTCAGTTTCCCTGTCTATATTCAGTCTGGACATACAGCCCAGGAACACTCACTCAAACATTTAACACTATTTCCTCACTGTAAAATAATCGTTATATTAACATACCACAAAGCTACCGTAATCACTTCTACTGAAATCTACACACAGATGTACCCTGTCTGAATTTTGCTCCAGTTTTGCCTCATAAATAGTTCACCAGCAAGAAGTACTCTACTGACTCTAGCTCTGCTTTGGACAGTGAAGCCCTTCATCAATGAAGCAGCATCTACAGCCACCCTTAAGAAAAGCAAAAGGACAACAGTAACTCACTCAATCATGCTTTCTCTAAGATTTCTACTTGCTTTTGCTACACGCTTCATATGATCTACCTGCTTATCAAGATCTTCTGTTACATTCAGTATATGAACATAGCAAATATCATTGACTAGGTTTAAGTATCCACACACTCCACTTTCACGCAGTAACAGTAAGTCTAATGTCAGTCTATTCTGTAATGTCATTTTCGATGTTGCCTGTAATTGTACATTTAATGCTTCCAAATCAACTTGAGATGCATTAGCCAATGCTTCAATCTGTCGAGTAAGGTTATGTAACATCGTTCGATTTTGAAATGCCATTAGGTGAGGTGTAAAAATTTACTCTAGAACCCATCCAACCACAGTTCCTGCCGTCAGGTGTTGCTGAGGGTCTGCTGAACTTGTTTTGATCTGTACCCACAGAGTCGGTGTAAGAGGTTGTTTTCTCCAGAGAGGGCGAAGTGTTAACAGTCCGAAGGCATGTTGACATCGGTGGCCCTCCATGGGCAAATCAATAGTCCACGTTCCATCGCTGCTAAACCACACACTGTGTCCCATAGAAGGTATATTGAGTTTTGTGCAAATCATATCAGAGTTGGTATCATTATTAGTCACATGAGACCAAGTATCATTGAAGTGGTGTAGTTACAAGAAATACAACCTAATCGGAGGGCTTGAGCTATCAGGCCCAATCTTTGAATTCCATCTTCTCGACTACTACAGTTATAAACTTTAGTACAATTCCAATTGTAGTGTTTTGGAGTCTCTAAACAAGAAGTATCAAAATTTGTGTATTGGACACTGACCTGTATGGGATCATCTGGTAATCCAATGATTTCACTCCAATCAATACACCAGTCAGTAGTTTGCACGTAATCCCAATGAGCATGTTGTGGTTATCCCCCCAGCCTTGGCATATGTATTTCCCACGGTATATTAGTGCATGTTTCCCCAGAAGATCTACAGATGATTTCAATACCGTCTTCAAGCTTTAGTGGTGTTTTAGTGATGTTACAATTATCTATAGTTACATCTTTCTTAGGGTGCACTGAAGGACATATTTCCTCTCCTTAGTATGCCAAATTAGACAGGTACAATTCTGAGTTTTCCACATGGCTTTCCAAATTTGATTCAGATTCATAGTCAAAATTCTTCAGCTTATTGGGTGACTGGCAGATCGTGGTATAGGTAGGCATGTTGTAATTAGACTCAGATTATGTATATGCCTAAAAGCCTGAATCAGTTGTAATATGAGATTTGGAGTCTCTATTTCCCCATGTATAACTCCTATGGACATGATCATGATAAACAATGTGACTGCCCCCATGTTAAAACTTTGGTTTCCAGGTTGTTATTATCAGTACCAAGAATACAAAAATTCCAGTCATAAATATGAACAGTCCCTGGAGGCACTCCAGTTCAGTGTAGGATAATCCATCATCCCATGTACAGTTTCCTGTCATTGGCATTCCTGTAAAATACAAAAGAAAGAAAATGCTCAGTCATATGACCCACAAATGTTAAATTAAGTAGGTATTATCTACCTATTACTGATTTGATGCAGCTTTCCAGAAATATCTTTCACTTTCCAAGCATACAGGTTCTTTGGAGTTGTTAGCACCATTGCCATTGTTCCAATTAGAGGTATTTTAACTAGCACAGGCTGGCCTATGTAAAAGCCAGTAGGGTATTCTCTTGGTTTTATATCTGTCTTTGGTGCCAAAGTTGTGGTAGAAGCACAAAAAGCTTTCATTTTTGGACAACTGTCTCTACCCCATCTGTTGTTTTCTCCTCCTATCAATATATCATCAATGTATTGATATATTGTAACACCCGGTGGACTGGGGATTTCTGTTAAAATTTTGCCTAAAGCATTATGAGCAATGATAGGAGAGTGTTTGTATCCCTGAGGTAGTCTCTTAAAGGTATATTTTATCCCTTTCCAGGTAAAAGCAAATTGAGCTTTGCCATGTTCCTGCAGAGGCATCATGGAAAACATATCCTTAACATCAAAGATTGCCATCCATGAGTGAGAAGCTCCCTGGATTTGAGTAACTAATTCGGCAACATTCTGTGCAGCTGCAGTTAAGGGTGCAGTATTAGCATCCAGTTGTCTGTAATCAAGTGTTAGCGTCTACTGTCCATTTGGCTTTTTTAGTGGTCAGACAGTAGAGTTGTACTGACAATGTGCACGGGTAATGAGGCATTCCCAGAGCTAAGGCTTTACGCCAAAGATCATTATGCTCTTTATCAAACTGTGGTTTGGCTTCTGGTTTAGACTTAATGGTGTGGACCTGGTGATCTTTTGTGTGTGTGTGTGTGTTTGGGTGGTTTCCCTGTAGTCAGTCCGACCTAACCCATACCCGCCGTAATTCACTAACTCCTGCACAAACTCATTCCAAATTTTTACACGTGCCTGCTTCCCTGGGGGAACTGCAGCAGCTGCCGCAACATTCATAGCACGGGTATTTTGTATGTGCTCCTGGACAGTAGCTACGGATGTTTTTAAGCAGTCCAGGAGGCCACACGTAAGAGGATTTAACCTTACTGGGTCAATAGTGGCTAGCATCAGGGATCTCCTTAACAAGTCTTTTTCACACATTTCTTGTATGCATGTTGCTTTTCAGACAGATATGGCTAAATTGGTAAACCCTGAGGTTGTAATAGTAATGAGATCTCTTCTCTCCTGAGGATCTATGCCACCAGCCCAACAGGCAGCTCATGCAGTTAGTGTATACACATGATCATCACCTGGTACAATGGTTAAAAACACTCCAGGACCCCAATAATTTCCTGATTCTTCCTCACTTGGCAGAACTCACTTTCCCCCTGTAAGGGGAGACTCATCACACATATTCTGTCTCAGATTCCCCTGGGCCTCTGGAATACTTTTCCTGAAGTTTTGTTTGGTTGGAGAATATACTGCAGTTTGCACAGTAGTGTGAATATTGGTATTGCCCTCAGTTTTGATTAAGGGTCATACAGATACGAGACCACGGTCAAAATTTTCCACTGGTAAGGTGGAAAGGTACGTGGCTGTGGGAGGCACGTATGCCAGCTAAGTGTTTACCTGTTTCAGAGCCCCCTTGAGGACTTGCACTGAGACAATTTGCAAGATAACAAACAGGTGATTTATTAAAGTGACATATACAAGATTCAGAGTTGCCATTGATAAATTCACTCTCTGCAGTAGCGCTAATATGTAATAGTAATGGTAGCAAAATACTGTCCCGGGTATTTCTCATCAAAAGGTGGAAGCGCAATTCTAACCAAGGTGGCGTCCATGTCATGGGTGAAGGAGAAGGAGCACAGCTCGTCGACTGCCTCTTCTGAGTTTGTTCTCTCCCTCCATCGACACACTCCCTCCGTGCTCCTTATATACTATCTCCCCCTGCCCCGGGGTGACATTCGGCATGATTTGAGGGGAGAGTGAGTGACTATAGTCATATAGGGAAAAAAAAATCCACTCTGGGCATTGTGGCCTTCAGAATTCTGAACTTGTCTCATTCCAGGATGGGTTGACACTGTTAGTCTTTGTCTGGCCTCGTTCTTTAGCCTCAGCAGGGCTGTCCTGGCACTGCGAGACTCCCTCCTTCGGCTGGTTCTCACTGTGCAGGCCTCGTCGATCTCCACCTCCAGTGTCTGCACAACAGATAAGCGGACACCTGCATTCTGCAAGTCTCAAATACTCAGGTTAAAATATCACACAGTTATAAAAATGGATCTTTAATATAGTAAATCTTGGAAAAATCTTGTAGTTCAGTAGTGGTCATTTTCAGTCAGCTCCAAAGTAAGATCAGATGACTGGATGGATAATGAAAAAAAGACATAGTGACTATGAAAGGGCAATTGGAAACTAAGAAATACCACTTCTTTGTCCACAAGACCATGAGATATGCTCCTGCTCATATGTATAACTACCCTAAGGATTTACTAGATTTTGCTGGAGCAACTAATCAAAAGGAAGGAATGAAGTAACATCATTCAGCATTCACTTCACAGGCATGTCTAAAAATAAAAATCACGTATTTTAATTCATATTGGCTAAGACAAGAGAGGTAAATCAGGCAAAATAACATACAAGAATAGGTAATTTCTTTTTTATTTCATTTTTTAGGGAAAAATTTGGCATATATAGCATTTAATATCTCAGTGTCTTGATGCTTTCTGACACTCACTATAATCAACAGGAAACCGAAATGCTCCAACAATGACAGCAATTAGTCTCTGCCAGGGATATGTCTCAAACTTTCTACATCACCCTTTAGCAGAACAAGGCGGCCTAGCTATTCTGTGGGCCTTGCACTAATTATGTCCCTTCAGATAGTGGGAATCCTGCATTAATAGAGTTTTTTATCTATGAACTGCTGCAGGGTAAGATTTTAGTAAGGCATTTTAAGACTTAATCTTGTGAGTTGCAGAGCATTCCCTGGCAAGTATTAAGCAATTTCAACTCTCTTTAATCTTAACAGGCTTTGAGTATACAAATTGGGGTTTCTTTGCTCAATTCTACCCTCATGCTGAACTTCTGCTGAAGTCTATGGAAGCTCTCCTGTGTGTGGAGTGATGGCACTTCATAGCCAACTACTGTTTGCAGTAAAAGCAGTTGCATCAAAAAGTTTAATGCATTTTAAATAAGCCTTAATCTTAGTAATAAAGGCTAAAGACTAGACTTAGTCTAGTAATAAAGGCTAAAGGCTAATGGCTGATTAGGCCCATTTGCTAAAATTATATTTTTTTATCAGGCTTAAGAGTTTTAAAATAAATACATATTAGTAGTGGCAGGTTTTGCTGTTATTGTTTTCTGAAGTATATTCTAAACTGTGACTTTCCTTATTCCTCTACTTCATTTTTAAAGTTAGAATTGCTTTCTGGCTTTGATAAAACTCCATGTTACAAATGAGATACGCAGATTAGGCCATTATCAGTATTCTTACTGTATGATTTTCATTTGGATAATAACCTCCACTGAGAGACATCATAGCACATTACAAAAGCTGCCAAAAGAACCTTCTGGCATTTCTTGGAGAGCATTACCAGCACATTACCCCTCACAGGATGACTGTCTCCTGATAAAACAACTCAGAATGTCCTAGAAAAAGTGTAACTGGAGCCAAGGACTTCTGTCTACTTTCTCTCCTGGAAGACAACTGACAGGCCAGTGAACAGAGCAGTTTTCACAGATGTAGTGACCTTTGCAAAAGCTCGTCACAGGAACTGGAGGGCAGTAAGCTTATCTGAATTCTACTTCTATTGTTTTCTGTACAATAGATAGGCCACACTAAGACCAGCTGGAAATTATGTTGGAGACACCTCCCAGGGGTGTCCCAGAGTCTTCATTAGTCAAGGAAATTTTGCAGTATAACCTGCAGCTAGTATGAACTACTGTGAATCAAGTCCAGTTATGACTCTGGCACTGATGCTCCCATCGTAATTCCCAAGCATTTATTTTACTTTAATTGGAGACCTTGGAAGGTGGGGACATAATTTTAAGGAACTACAGAAAATTTATCTCAGTTTCACAGCAGGCTCTAGGAGACCTGCATTTTGATAGGCAATCAAAAGCAGTATCTGTGAAATTAAGCACATCCATTAAGAGATATCGATCTAGAAGGGTCCCTTCGGAGAGCCGGCCAAGTTAACGACCATCACACCAATATGGCTACAAGTCGTCCTCCCTTTATTGCTCTGGACAGCTCAATCTATACAGTTCAGCAGTGTCCCCGCGCCTGCCCCTTAACAGAGTTGGTCAGTTACAGGTTTACACGCGCCAGAATTTTATTGGGTAGTGCCATTCAACTGTGCAGGCGGCTCTCGCCCCTCCCTTCTCCCCCCGGGGCCAGCACCTCCAGCCAAGCATCTCGCAAAGCTCTCACAAAACAGATAAAACCTCCTCCTCCCCGTGTTCCAAGGCAGCTTCAAGGACAGAGCCTTTGTTTAGGCCTAAGCTGGGTTGTCCACATCTTTAAAGTAATACCGCGCCTCTGCTCCACAAGAAATTCCTCTACATATCCCCCTCTTTCTTTTTGGACAACCCAGGCTTCGTCTGCTAGCTTGCTTATAATTTTCTTGATTATACTTATCAAACAACTAAACATAAGTAAGCCTATAAAAATTAAAACTGCAATAACCAAAAATGCCTTAACTAAACTCTTAATTCATCCTGTCAAAGTTCTCACAGCCATCACCCTAAATCATACTTTGATCCTTAATCACACACTTCTAACAAAGCAAAAGGCAGCTGGTTTCCCTGCCTTGCTTTTAGCTAAAGAAAGATCACTCTGCTGGTTAGTACATAAACCTTAACACCTACTATGTGGCTTTGATTACACAACCAATATAAGCTTCATTGTTAGTCACAAAAAGAGGATACATATTAATACAACAGGTAACATTGAGAACAGTCACATTTTCCCATAATTGCTCTGCCATCAGCCATAAGCATCTTCTGCCAGTCCAATCCATGTCATCGTTGGTAATCGGTACTTCAGGGTCCCATCACGTCACTGGGCGAAACAGAGGGCTTCAACAGGCAGGCCCAGTGCACGGTCGTGTTGCTGTTGTGCTGTTGAAGTGACAGGATGCTGCACAGCCACATCATGCAGGATCATGCAGTTCCCAGGTCCCTTGTCCGTTACGAATAATAACAGGACACGCAATCGAACTGGCTGCTTCCCAATCTCCCTCTATTATAGTGTCTCTGATGACACCGCTCCATCGCTGTTGCAAAGGATCCTTTATGATTCAAGCTTGAAAATCAGGCTTGAGTGAGGGAGCTGATGGTAATGGGGGAGCTGAACTGGTTTAAGGGTTTCTTCTATTTCTTGCTGTCTAGTTGATAAGTCAGCGAGTTTGTTCAGGATCTCTTTCAGGGGTTCATCCTGATCTTCCTTCTTTTCTCCCCCTCCCCTTTTTTTTTTCCTCTTTTTTTCTCTTTTTTTTTTTTTTTTATTAGCTCAAGTATTACTTCAATCACTCTGCTATCACACAGCGAGAGAAGAATTTCCCAGGTCTGTTTTGATCATACTCTCCCATTCACTTCTATGCACATCTGGTGTACAAGAAGCATCTTATCTGTTCATTCTCACGGACAAGCTCTCAAAATGAGCTGTACCTGGCTGCTCAGGGTCCCTTTTCATAATTAGCAAGCAAGAGTTATGCACTTGTTTAGAAAAGAGCTCAGCTCAAGGACGAAAGTCTTAATTTTGCAACGCAGTGCAGTTTCTCCTTTTTCTTTTTTTTTTTTTCTTTTTTTTTTTTTTTTCTTCCACCCAGTCGGGACGAGCAGGGAGTTTCTTCCTTTGCCTTTTTCCTTTCCTGCCCTCCCCCCAACGCTTCGATCGCTGCCGCAGCAACTTTCTTTTCTGCTTGCATGATTTCTAGAGTGCGTATTACGGTTTTCCAAACTGTTCCTAGTTCTTTCACTTCCTTTCCTTCTTTTCCTCCCTCTAGAGTACAGTCCCACAAAAAGTCTCCTACTTCACGCCATTCCGTGGAACTAAAGACTAATGGCGGGTCGTTCATTTTCTCCCGCTTCCGAGGCCATGGGGCTAATACATCTCGCTCCTTTAATTTTCCTCCTCTCTTAGAGAGTATACTAAGGAGGCAAGTTCCGCGTCCGTTTCCATCGCGGTCTTACCTTGGGCAGGGGCTTGATCGGCCGCTCAAGCTCTGGTCTCTGGTGCCCTTTTGGTCACACTCGGAACTCTCCTGCCTCCAGCTCTCCGGCTCCCAAATCGTCTCATGTCCGATGTTTCGGAGTCTTCCCGCATTTAAGTGTCCATAGAGGGTCCCTTGTTCAGGCGCCAGATCTAGAAGGGTCCCTTCGGGGAGCCGGCCAAGTTAACGACCATCACACCAATATGGCTACAAGTCGTCCTCCCTTTATTGCTCTGGACAGCTCAATCTATACAGTTCAGCAGTGTCCCCGCGCCTGCCCCTTAACAGAGTTGGTCAGTTACAGGTTCACACGCGCCAGCGTTTTATTGGGTAGTGCCATTCAACTGTGCAGGCGGCTCTCACCCCTCCCTTCTCCCCCCGGGGCCAGCACCTCCAGCCAAGCATCTCGCAAAGCTCTCACAAAACAGATAAAACCTCCTCCTCCCCGTGTTCCAAGGCAGCTTCAAGGACAGAGCCTTTGTTTAGGCCTAAGCTGGGTTGTCCACATCTTTAAAGTAATACCGCGCCTCTGCTCCACAAGAAATTCCTCTACATATCTTCTACTTTTTCTCCTGCTTCTGAGATCTAGGCATAGGAAAAAACTCACCATATTAAAACAGATTGAGACCATAGAGAGTAACTGGTTTCATACTGAAGAGATGGATTCCTTTTGTCTCAAGCCAGGACAGTCTCTGGAGTTATCAAAGCAGAGTGTTTGGATTATGTACACTGCATATCCTCATGCATCAACATCCTTAAATGACCTGCATGAAACTCAGGATTTTGGAACAGTGCTGGGAATTGGGCACCAGAGCCAAATAATCCAGAGGATGGATATGATATCCCTGATAACCCGATGCCAAGTATGAAACCACCACGGTGAGGTGCTCCTCAAAGGAAGATGCTCCACAGTATAAACAGGATCAGAACTGTCAGCATCAAACTATTTGGAAAAGATACAGGCTCCTTTCCCCTTGAGAGATCTCACTGTAATTTTCAGCTAATTTTGACTAATGCTTATTTGGGCAATAGCAGACTTAACACTGTACTGAGAGACGAGGGATCTGCTCTATTGGATGTTACATGGAGCTGACACATGGCTAGAGAAGTTTCCTTAGTTAATGTGCTACTGAGACACACTTCACCTCTATATGCAATTTCTGCAATACGGCAGCTTCAGAAAGAAAAGCTGATTGGCTAAACAAACAAAAGTGATCTCTATCAAGTTAGGAGAAAAAAGGGAAACAGAACAACTAAAACATACTCCTCATGACTACCTATGGCAAGAGTGGATGTAGTGACAGCTGGGGCTAACTCAGTCTCTGTGCCAACAGCCTGCAAAGCATGGACCTGACAAGCTGTACTGGAAGTCTTGTGGAAGACATTGTATCCCAAGAATCAGTGATCTTGAGCAAGCTGTGTCTGCCCTATTGGGCATTACGCTTTGGGTCAGAGAAGGCCGTATGTTATCAATGTAATATATAATTGATAATACCATTGGAAAAGGTACTGTGTATATGGATCAAGGGGTGGAATGTATTGATCATGACCAGGAGACTATTGTACATCGAGGAATTGGAGACACATGACTCATCTGGCCTGAACAGGTGCAGGACTGCACTGCATTGCATGTCCAGTGTGGCCTTCACACCTGTGTTATGCTGAACAGGTCCCGTGGCACAGGACAAACTCAGTCAGTACATTGTAACTGAAGAGCCTGCAGGCAGCTCCCAATCACTGCTGGAGATTACGTGACCTGCATGGCTTTGTCCTTACCTAAAGTGCTGCATGAAGTTCTCATGAAAACATCCTTTATGAATAGAGCTGGATTTTTGCAAGAAAGTTGTATAGTAGCTTGAAAAATGAAGACAGAGGGACCGCTCTCCATGTATGGGACCTGTGCAGTGTGCCATGGCAAAATCCGTCTAGGTTCTGTCCAACGTTGCATAAATGCAGAATTCCCACTATCTGAAGGGACACAAGATTTATTTGCTATCTACATTCCTCTTTCTCTTCTATCAGCTACATTTGCTACCAGGCATTTCTTAACGCAGATACAGTAAGAGCCCCACACCACATCTTTCTGCCACCTCACCCCCAACTTCCTGGCAGAGAAGGTGGGCACTCCTCTCACACCCTCTACTACTGGGAAAATGCTCGGCTATGCAGCATTTCCACCAAGTCAAATTTACTGTGATGGGGTAAATCCATACTAAAATTCCCACAACAAATGCCCTGCTTTCCCTTAATTGGGTCAGCATGTGAAGACCTCAAAACCCTAAAGACACTCAAATCCATTAAAGGTCTTTTTTTTTTTTTTAGTTTCCAAGTAAAACAATCACTGGCCAAAACCATTACCTGGTTTACTGCTCAGGCTCTCCCCACTCCATTCAGCTCTTAGGTCTCTAGCCTGGACCATGGGCAACAAACAGGAGGAGCTGGAAGCCATCATGTAGTAAGAAAACTACAACATAGTTGCCATTAGGGAAACGCTGTGGGGTAACTCACAAAACTGGAGTGCTGCAATGGATGGCTATAAGCCCTTAAGAAGGGAGAGGCAAGGAAGGAGAGGCAGTGGCTTAGCCCTGTATGTTAGGGAGTGTCTTGACCCCCTAGATCTTGACAATGTTGATGAAAGGGTTGAGCGTTCATGGGTGAGAATCAGGAGGAAGGTAAACAGGAGGATCTGGTTGAAGCAGTAAAGGTTGAGGGCTGCCTTGGCTGCAGTGACCATGAAATGGTGGAGTTCAGGATCTCATGTAGCAGAAACAAAATAGCAAGCAGAATTGCAACCCTGGACTTTGCCAAGGCAAACTTTGGATTTTTCAAGCAATTACTCAAGAAAATCCCATGGGCAAGGCTGTTTGAGGGTAAAGGGGCCCAAGATAGTTGGTTAGCGTTCAGGGACTGCTTCTACCGTGCTCAAGATCAGAGCATCCCGACACGTAGGAAGTCAAGGAAGGGAGCCAGGAGACCTGCGTGGCTAAACAGGGATCTGCTGGGTAAGCTCAAGGGCAAGAGGAGAATTTACAGATCTTGGAAGGCAGGGCTGACCACTTGGGAAGAATATAAGGCTGTTGTCCGAGGGTGTAGGGAGGCAACTAGGAAAGCAAAGGCCTCCCTAGAATTAAACCTGGCCAGAGGGGTCAAGGACAACAGGAAGAGCTTTTTCAAATACGTGGCAGATAAAACTAACACCAGAGGCAATGTAGGCCCACTGATGAATGAGGTGGGTGCCTTGGTGACAGAAGATACAGAGAAGGCAGAGTTACTGAATGCCTTCTTTGTCTCTGTCTACTCTGCCGGAGGCTGTCCTGAGGAGCCCCGTTCCCCTGAGGCCCCAGAGGAAGTCAGGGCAGTGGAGGAGTTTGCTTTAGTCGATGAGGACTGGGTTAGGGACCAATTAAGCAATCTGGACATCCATAAATCCATGGGTCCAGACGGGATGCATCCACGGGTGCTGAGGGAGCTGGCTGATGTCATTGCTAGACCACTCTCCATCATCTTTGCCAAGTCCTGGGAGACGGGAGAGGTGCCTGAGGACTGGAGGCAAGCAAATGTCACTCCAGTCTTCAAAAAGGGCAAGAAGGAGGACCCGGGTAACTATAGACCGGTCAGCCTCACCTCCATCCCTGGGAAAGTGATGGAACGACTTATCCTTGGTGCCATCTCAAGGCATATCAAGGATAAGAGGGTCATTAGAGACAGTCAACATGGCTTCACCAAGGGGAAGTCGTGCTTGACTAACCTCACAGCCTTTTACGAGGATATAACAAGGTGGATAGATGATGGCAGAGCGGTGGATGTGGTCTACCTTGACTTCAGTAAAGCATTTGACACAGTCTCCCACAGCATCCTTGCTGCTAAACTGAGGAAGTGTGGTCTAGACTCTCGGGTAGTGAGGTGGACTGTGAACTGGCTAAGGGGAAGAAGCCAAAGAGTCGTGGTCAATGGGGCGGAGTCTGGTTGGAGGCCTGTATCCAGTGGAGTCCCTCAAGGGTCGGTATTGGGACCAGTATTATTCACTATATTCATCAATGACTTGGATGAGGGACTAGAGAGTACTATCAGCAAGTTTGCTGATGACACCAAGCTGGGAGGAGTGGCTGACTGACGGTGTGGGGAGACTCGCAAACAAACAATATGATTAGTAAAGCAAGCTCCGATCTTTATTTCCAGCATTCCATTCTTATACTCTTTACAAATTGATTACGTCAACTTAAGCATACATGACTGGTTAGTTTGGTCGCTATTACTCTTATGATTGGTTACATTCTTAATCCTATAATTTGCATAAGTGTTGGTCAGTTTGATCACTATTACTCTTATGATTGGTTACATTCTTAATCCCATAATTTGCATAAGCCTTCCTCTTACAGTCATTCTGGTCCAGGATCTCCCTCATTCTCACTGTTCCAAGTTCTGCAAAAGTTGTTTGTGCCACTCAAAAGGTCATGATGTCCTTGCAATTCTTCGGTACTTTCCCATTCTTTTTACACTGCAGACTGCTTGTACAATTCCTCCATTGAGCCATGACCTTGCTTGTGTAGCCATTCTGTAACAGCTGACACCCCAGAAGGCTGTGCTGCCATTCAGAGAGACCTGGACAGGCTGGAGAGTTGGGCGGGGAAAAATTTAATGAAATATAACAAGGGTAAATGTAGAGTCTTGCATCTGGGTAGGAACAACCCCAGGTTCAGGTATAAGTTGGGGAATGACTTATTAGAGAGCAATGTAGGAAGTTGGGAGTCTTGGTGGACAGCAGGATGACCATGAGCCAGCAGTGTGCCCTTGTGGCCAGGAAGGCCAATGGCATCCTGGGGTGTATTAGAAGGGGGGTGGTTAGTAGGTCGAGAGAGGTTCTCCTTCCCCTCTCCTCTGCCCTGGTGAGACCCCATCTGGAATACTGTGTCCAGTTCTGGGCCCCTCAGTTCAAAAACGACAGGGAACTGCTGGAGAGAGTCCAGCACAGGGCAACTAGGATGATTAAGGGAGTGGAGTATCTGCCTTATGAGAAAAGGCTGAGGGAGCTGGGGCTCTTTAGTTTGGAGAAGAGGAGATTGAGGGGTGACCTCATTAATGTTTACAAATATATCAAGGGTGAGTGTCACGAGGATGGAGCCAGGCTCTTCTCGGTGACAACCAATGATAGGACAAGGGGTAATGGGCTGAAACTGGAACATAAGAGGTTCCGCTTAAACTCGAGAAGAAATTTCTTCTCAGTGAGGGTGACGGAACACTGGAACAGGCTGCCCAGGGAGGTTGTGGAGTCTCCTTCTCTGGGGACATTCAAGACCTGTCTGGACACGTTCCTATGTAGCATTATCTAGGCGTTCCTGCTCTGGCAGGGGGATTGGACTTGATGATCTTTCAAGGTCCCTTCCAATCCCTAACATTCTGTGATTCCGTGATTCTGTGAAACAGGGTAAGGATCATGGGAGGAGTCTGTTACACAGCACCCAGCCAGGATGAATAGGCAGATGAAATATTCCACAAGCAACTGAGCTGCGGTACTTTATGCCTTCTTTTCCCAGTCTTAAATAGCAAGATTAGTTGCTCTCCAGGAACCCAGTCCCCTGTGCTGGAAGACAGGAACAGGGAGCAGAATGAAGCCCCCATAATTGAAGGGGGAACTGGTGAGCAACCTGCTGCTCTGTTTAAACACACACAAATCTATGGGGCCGAACGGGATCCATCCAAGAGTACTCATGGAACTGACAGAAGTCCTCTCCAAGCTGCTTAGCATCATTTACCAACAGTCCTGGGTAAATGGGGAGATCCCAGACAACTGGAGGTTAGCAAATGTGATGCTCATTTACAGGAAGGGCCAGAACGAGGATCCAGGGAACTACAGGCCTGTCAGCCTGACCTCTGTTACAGGAGGAGTTCATCTTGAGAGAACCATTAACTTGGACAGTAGAGAAGCCAGACAGTTGGGATTCCTGTCCAAAAATGCAGGCAAGGAATTTGTGAGAAAGAAAAACAATCTCAGCCTCTGGAGGGAACTCTTGCCAGCCATAAAGAGCAGGCTTCCCTTTAAGAAAGACATTGAACACCACCTGAGCAAGTGGACCACCATGGAACAAGGTATTAAGTACTTTAGAGAATTAGCTGCGTGATAGGTGATTTACAGTGACTGGAAAGCAATTGTAGACCCCGATGAAATGCCATACCATAAGTTCATGCAGAGTGCATCACCAGTTTCTATGTACACATTACCAACAATGGTCTGAGAAGCAGATGGTGAGACATGAGTTGAACAAAGTGGCCAACAAAGCACAAGAGTATGAAGACCATCTCTCTAATATCCCACAGGCCTGTGTTGAGGCCATAGAAAAAAACATTTGCCTGTTTGATAAACTGTCCACTAAGGACAATAGAACTGAATGGACCTTTGCTGAAGCCATCAGAGGAAGATGCTTCTCCACAAGGCCAACTTGAGACAAACAGAATATGTTATGAGGTGTGGTCTTCCCTGCTTGAGCATGGAGATGACAAGTAGACGGGATGGAAAATCTACCTCTGCCCTACAGGCATAAGTACGCAAGTCTACCAATTCTTTGATCTGAGTAGACGGGACTCAGATCCAAATGTGAGTAGTGGGACTGTTAATGTAGTCCACACAACTCCTGTGAACTACACAATTCCCATAAACTATGTAAACCACACGAACTACACCTACCCAGTTGCCAACAACTGGTACCACCCTTGAAATCAGAGGGGCCCTGCTTGCAGCCAGATGGAGGAGAGGGATAACTGAGTTTACTCGATTGTGTGGATTTGGTGGCCTGGTGCATTAGAGCCACAAAAGTATAAAGCCCTGGTAGACACTGGTGCACAGTACCTCCTAATGCCACCGAGCTATATATGGACAGAAACTGTTCATATTTCTGGAGTGACTTTTTCAAGTGTGATTTCAAGAGTGATTTCAAGAGTGATTTCTCAAGAACTGACCGTATTGGAGGCCGAAAAAGATCCTAACTGGGAATATGTGAGAAAAGCACCCTAAAGTGACTGGTCCAGATGCTCTGTGCAATCTTGGCATAGACTTCCTCAAGAAAGGGTATTTTAAGAACCCAAAAGGGTAACGATGGGCCTTTGCTATAGCAGCTGGAAAGACTGAGGACATTGACCAGCTGTCCACCGTGCCCAAACTTTCAGAGGAGTTTGCTGTTGTGGCGTTGATGAGGACTGAAGACCTGATTTAGTGGTGGACCTGGTATCACTAGGTTAACAGTTCGACTCAATGGATTTAAAGGCCTTTTCCAACCTCAACAATTCTGATTCTAACACAGAATCAACATGTCAATAGCAAGACCCTCATAGATAAAGCAGAAAGGATGGAATGAGGAGACTGAATGTGGCATTTTGATTCATGCCATTGGCTATGGTCACCTAGAGGTTGACTGAAATACATCGCTGTGAAAGATCCTCCAGGTCTTTTTAGCTGATCTTGGGATACTGCAGCTCCAGCAGCAGACTTGTGAACCCGTCTTGGGTTCACTGTACTGATCTGAAAGCCATATCACAAGTACTTATACATGCTGTTGGCATGGAGAAGTCATGTGGAGAAAACAAGCAGTCCACATGATCTATGGGATTTACTTTGCACGTACTTTACTTTGCACATACACAGTAGGCAGCTCAATAGAAGTCCTCTGAGGTTTGTCCTCTGAGTCATCAAGTTTTGTCCTCTGAGTCTATTTTCAGGATTTTCTGGCTCTTGAAGTGGCAGTGTGTGCTTTACCACCAATTCGGTATCAGCAGGGGCAGGACATTCTGGATGCCAAAAACTGCCTATGACTTTAGTTCGTGAACCTGGAACGGATACGTTAAGATACTACCATTCCCTTGTCTTCTAAAACTAAGAAACTGTAAAAAAAATTAGGCAGACTTGCCTACATTTGTTTCATGTCTGTCAGCATTTCACTACTTTCATCTCAAACCAACTGACACTACACACACTTGAGGTACATTAAGGGAATGATTTAGCCCCCTTCAAACGAATTCCTTCAAAAATGTTTGTTACTTTTTCAGAAGATATTTAATGAGAGCCCTTCTGATTCTACACATCTTGTAGAAGTTGCCTGTTGCTTTGATGCTCAGGAATAGAAGTGCTGGTTTGTGTTAAAATTACGATCTTAACTGAGAACACAACCTCCTTTAGTTCCTGTTGTGTGGAACTTTGAACCTGTTGGGAACACACCACTGAACAAAATACATCAGAGCTGAAAATACACTGTTCTTCTGCCCTTTCAGGAAGCGGTGTAACGTGCAGCAGAGAGAGCGTCACTTATTCTTTATGTCCAGTGTCTCCTTGACGCCCCTGCAACTTGATCACTGCCTGTCAAAAACATTTAGAAGACTGGAGACCCACTCTCCAGTAGTTTTGAGGCTGATAAAAGATTTGGTGGGTTTTTTTTCACATTTAGGGAATAGATACTTTATCCTTTCCAACTCAAGTTATACTGCTTCTGCTAAAGTCTCTGGATTTAAGCCTGCATTTCAGTTTGGATGTAAGGAGGAGCCCGAGGGCGGCCCAGCAGTACAAGACTAACTTGCAGAGGCCTGCGCGTGACGCACCGGCCCAAAGCCATGAGACCCAGACGCGGCTGCTGACGCTGCGCTCTCACGTTCGTATCACGGAGGACCCTCCCGCTGCCTCATCCCCGCACAACAAACCGCCGCGCCGCACACAGCCCACCCGCCGCTCTCTGTGCTCCGACCTCCACCCCCGTCCCGCCCCAGCCGCCCTGCCGCGAGTGCGCATGGGCGGGCCGCCGCGCAGGCGCTTCCGGGGGCTTCCTCAGGCTGGCGGCGGAGTGTGTGCTCTGCCGGGCTGCGGTGGGTGGCGCGGCTGGAGCCGCCCGGGACCCAGCACCGCCGGGCGAGGTGAGAGGCGCGGGGCGGAGGGGCGGGAGGAGGCCGTGGCGGGCGGCGGCCGTGGCGGGCGCTCGGGCCTGGTGCCGGGGGAGCCGCTGTCTCCTGGGCAGTGGTGGGGACCGAGCCACGGCTGGGTGGGGCTGAGGGAGCCGCTTCCCCGCCGGGGTCGCTCTTCGTGGGCTGCCGAGGTCGGGCCGGGCCGCAGCAGTGTGCGAGGCCTGTGGGGGATGTGTTAGCGCGGGGGGAGCACCGGCACGACGTCAGGGCCATTAACGAAATAGCGAGGAACGCTGCCATTACTTCTTGTGGTTTGGTTTTTTTTTTTTAGTTTATTATTTACACCTGGTTACTTTGAGGAGTTTTGCAGGTTTCAACGGGTGACACAGACGGTGGGAATGTTTGCACGGATTCTCACTCAGCTGGTTGAGTCGGAACACTGGCTTGAATCGAGAGTCCTTGGCTCTCGATTGACTTCAAAAAAAGTTAATAAATCTAGAAAATGTGATCTCGGCACTCCTGGTGATCCTTTTCTGTTCAGCTTACCTTGTTCATAATTGCTTTTGGTAAACCAGTATGGATCAGATCTGAAGGTGTGATGTTATGGTAACTGCTCTCTGGTTAAGCTGCGATAGAAATACTTGTTCTCCTCAGCATTAGGGCGCTGTGCTGGATTTACGTGGCAAGGCTTTGGTAGTGAGGGGGGGGCTGCAGGTGTGACTTCTATGAGAAGATGCTGAAAGCTTCCCCAGTGTTGTAAGGGGAAAAAAATGTTGTGAAATAGTGGCTGGGGGAGAAGAATGATACTATGTGAGAGAAACATCCCTGCAGACACCAATAAAGAAGGAGGTGCAGGAGGTGCTCAAAGCGCTAAAGCAGAGATTCCTGTGGAGACTGTGGTGAGGCAGGGTGTCCCTCTGCAGCCCATGGAGGTGACAGGGATGTAGATGTCCACCTGCAGCCCAGTGGAGGACCCCACACCAGAGCAGGTGGATGCCTGAAGAAGGCTGTGGCCCCGTGGAAGGCCTGCACTGAAGCAGGCTCCTAGCAGGACCTGTGACTCTGTGGAGAGAATGCCATGCAGGAACAAGTTTTCTAGCAGTGCTTGTGGCCCCATGGGGGACCCACCCTGGAGCAGTCTGTTCCTGAAGAACTGCAGCCTATGGAAAGGATCCATGCTGGGGCAGTTCATGAAGACTGCTGCCTGTGGGAAGGACTCAGATTGGAGAAGTTCTTGAAGAACTGTCTGCTATTGGAGGGGATCCACACTGGAACAGGGGAAGAGCATGATCTACCTTGGGGGAGAGAAGTAGAGAAGTTGGAACTGTGTGAAGTTCAGGGTGGAAGAAGGAAGGGGTGGGAAGGTCCCAGTCCACAGGGAAGTCTGTTGCCTCCCTGGAGCTCGGATTAGGGACATTACTAAAAAACTTCCCAGGCTGGTGAGTCCCACTGATTATTACCCATTGTTGATTGTCCAGGCTGGCAGTGACGAGATCAATCATAGAAGTACTCAGAGAATTAAAAAGGACTTTAAGTTGTTGGGCCAGGTGATCAAAGGATCGGGGGCACAGGTAGTTTTCTCATCTATCCCTTTAGTAGGTGACAGGAATAGTGAAAGGAAAAGAAAAGTAGATGCAGTTAATGCATGGCTCAAAGACTGGTGCCTCCAACAACGTTTTGGGTATTATGATCACGGGGAAGTTTATGCAGTACTGGGCATGAGAGATATAGATGGTATAGACCTGTCTAAGAGAGGGAGGAGAATTCTTGCTGGAGAGTTGGCAGGATTAATAGATAGGGCTTTAAACTAAGTTGGAAGGGGGAAGGGGATAAAACCCGAGTCTCTACACATGAGCCAAGGGGAAGTATCCCAGGGTTAGGCAAAAAATGCACAAGCAACGGTAACAGATGCTCCATTAAATCTCTGAAGTGTCTGTACACCAATGCAAGAAGCATGGGGAATAAGCAGGGAGAATTAGAAGTCTATGTTCGGCTGGAGAACTATGATCTTATTGCAATTACAGAGACGTGGTGGGACAGCTCACATAACTGGAATGTGGGCCTTGATGGTTATGTTCTCTTTAGGAAAGACAGGTTGATGAGGCGAGGTGGGGGAGTTGCTCTGTACGTGAGAGAGCAACTGGAGTGTATTCAGATCCATCGAGCAGCAGATGAGGAGCAAGTAGAGAGTTTATGGGTGAGAATTAAGGGGCAGGCTAGCTTAGGTGACACTGTGGTGGGTGTCTACTATAGACCACCTGATCAGGAGGTGGAAGTTGATGAGGCCTTTTACAGGCAGATGACAGCAGCCTCTCAGTCCCAGGCCCTGGTTCTCATGGGGGATTTCAACTACCCAGACGTTTGCTGGAAGTCCTACACAGCCAGCCATCCTCAGTCCAGGAGGTTCCTCCAGTGCATCGATGATAACTTTTTGATGCAAATGGTAGATGAGCCAACCAGGAGAGGAGCGCTGCTGGACCTTGTGTTCACCAACAAGGAAGGACTGGTTGAAGCAGTGAAGGTTGAGGGCAACCTTGGCTGCAGCGACCATGAGATGGTGGAGTTCAGGATCCTGTGCGGTAAAAACAGAATAGCAAGCAGGATCGCAACTCTGGACTTCAGAAGGGCCAACTTTGGCCTCTTCAAGCAATTACTGGGGGATACCCCTTGGGACAGGGAGCTGAAAGGTAAAGGGGCCCAAGACAGTTGGTTGGCATTCAAAGACCACTTCTTTGAAGCTCAGGATCAGTGCATCCCATCAGGTAGGAAATCAAGAAAGAGATCCAGGAGACCTGCTTGGTTAACCAGGGATCTGCTGGGCAGACTCAGGTGGAAGGGGAGGGTGTTTAAATTGTGGAAGGAAGGGCTGACCACTTGGGTGGAGTACAGGGCAGCTGTCAGGGAGTGCAGGGAGGCAATCAGAAAAGCTAAGGCCTCCTTGGAGTTAAAACTTGCAAGGGAGGTCAAAGACAACAGAAAGGGCTTCTTCAAATACATTGCTGACAAAAATAACACTAGAGGCAATGTAGGCCCTCTGTTGAATGAGGTGGGTGCCCTGGAGACAGAGGACAGAAAGAAGGCAGAGTTGCTGAATGCCTTCTTTGCCTCTGTCTACACTGTTGGAGACCGTCCTCAGGAGCCTCAGTCCCCTAAGGCCCCAGAGGAAGTCATGACAAAGGAGGAGTCTGCCCTGATTGATGAGGAGTGGGTTAAGGATCAGTTTGAACACTTGGACATTCATAAATCCATGGGCCCTGATGGGATGCACCCACGGGTGCTGAGGGAGCTGGCGGGAGTCATTGCTAGGCCACTCTCCATCATCTTTGGTAAGTCGTGGGTAACAGGTGAGGTGCCTGAAGACTGGAGGAAAGCGAATGTCACTCCAGTCTATAAGAAGGGCAGGAAGGATGACCCGAGTAACTACAGACCGGTCAGCCTCACCTCCATCCCTGGAAAGGTGATGGAACATCTTATCCTTGACACTGTCTCTAGGCATATCAAGGATAAGAAGGTTATTAGGGGCAGTCAGCATGGCTTTGCCAAGGGGAAGTCATGTTTGACCAACCTGATAGCCTTTTACGAAGACATAACCAGGTGGATGGATGGTGGCCATGCAGTGGACGTGGTCTACCTGGACATCAGCAAGGCCTTTGACACCGTCTCCCACAGCATCCTCATAGGTAAACTGAGGAAGTGTGGTCTGGATGACCAAGTAGTGAGGTGGGTCGAGAACTGGTTGAAGGGAAGAAGCCAGAGGGTTGTGGTCAATGGGGCCGAGTCTGGCTGGATGCCTGTGTCTAGTGGGGTCCCTCAGGGGTCAGTGCTTGGGCCGGTGCTGTTTAATATATTCATCAATGATCTGGATGAGGGATTAGAGAATGTTGTCAGCAAGTTTGCTGATGATACGAAGTTGGGGGGAGTGGTTGACACACCAGAAGGCTGTGCAGCCATTCAGAGAGACCTGGACAGGCTGGAGGGCTGGGCGGGGAGAAATCTTATGAAGTTTAATAAGGGCAAGTGTAGAGTTTTGCACTTGGGAAAAAATAACCCCATGTGCCAATATAGGTTGGGGACTGCCCTGCTGGAGAGCAGTGCAGGGGAAAGGGACCTGGGGGTTCTAGTGGACAGCAGGATGACCATGAGCCAGCAGTGTGCCCTCGTGGCCAAGAAGGCCAATGGCATCCTGGGGTGTATTAGAAGGGGAGTAGCAAGTAGGTCAAGAGAGGTCCTCCTGCCCCTCTACTCTGCCCTGGTGAGGCCGCATCTGGAATATTGTGTCCAGTTCTGGGCCCCTCAGTTCAAGAAGGACAGGGAGCTGCTTGAGAGAGTCCAGCGTAGAGCCACAAAGATGGTGAAGGGAGTGGAGCATCTCCCTTATGAGGAAAGGCTGAAGGAGCTGGATCTCTTTAGCTTGGAGAAGAGGAGGCTGAGGGGTGACCTCATCAATGTTTATAAATATGTCAAGGGGGAATGTCAGGAGGATGGAGCCAGGCTCTTTTCAGCGGCATCCACTGACAGGACAAGGGGCAATGGGTGGAAGCTGGAACACAGGAGGTTCCAGAAAAATATGAGGAAAAACTTTTTCACTGTGAGGGTGACTGAGCACTGGAACAGGCTGCCTAGGGAGGTTGTGGAATCTCCATCTCTTGAGACATTCAAAACCCGCCTGGACGCGTTCCTGTGCGCTCTAGTGTAGGTGATCCTGCTCTGGCAGGGGGGTTGGACTAGATGATCTTTGAGGTCCCTTCCAACCTTTAACATTCTGTGATTCTGTGATTCTGTGTTTTTAGATTTGTTCATATTACCTTATTCTGATTTGATTGGTAATAAGTTAATTTCCCTGAGTTGAGTCTAGTTTGCCTGTGATGGTAATTGGTGAGTGAACTCTCCCTGTCCTTATCTCTCTCATTGTGTTTGCTCCCCTTGTCCAGTTGAAGATGAGGACTGACAGAGTAGCTTGGCTCAACATACTACAGATGCCTGCCATTCACATTGATTATGCTGGCAAAACAACTGAGGGTCCCTTTCTTATACCTTGTCTTTTTTCCTTACTATTTTGTGTGTACCTGTGTGTGCTGGGGTTTTGTTTTTCTGTGTGATTGGTGGTGCAGACTACCTCTTTAGCAATGGGAATAGGAAAAGATACGATTTGGGACAAACAAAAACAGATGTCAGGAGAAGTGAGATATAATTAGCAAAACTCTGTTTGCCCCACGCTTTAGGGCTGCTTCTGTTAAGACAAAAAGGAGAGTAGTTGTTGTAGGTGATCCCCTTCAGAGGGTCCTGTATGCTGACCAGATCTGTCCTACAGGGAAGTCTGCTGCCTCACTGAGTTGGGGTAGGAGAAATTACTAGGAAGCTCACTGGTCTGGTACAGCCCTCTGATTATTGCCTACTACTAGTTATGCAGTTTGGCAGTAACGAGATTGTAAACAGAAGTCCAAGAGCAATTAGAAAGGATTTCAGGGCATTGGGGCAATTGGTTGAAGGATCAGGAACAGAGGTAGTGTTTTCCTCAATCCCTACAGTAGCAGGGAAGAACACTGAAAGAAACGGGAAAACTCACCTGATTAACATGTATCTCAGAAGCTGGTGCCACTGGTGGAATGTTGGGTTTTTTTGATCAAGAGGAGGTTTAAATGGCACTGGGCCTGCGGGTGGCAGATGGAGTTTGGCTGTCTCAGAGAGACATATCTCGCTCATGAGCTGACAGGACTCATTGAAAGGGATTTAAACTAGGTGTGAAGAGGGGAGGGCATAAAACCAGGTTCACTAGAGATAAGCCTAGGGGTGGCATGCCAATACTGGGGATGAAATCGATAGCCCAGCTCAAGTTCGTCTACACACCAATGCATGCAGCGTGGGCAGCAAGCGGGAGGAGCTGGAAGCCATTGTGCAGCAGGATGGCTATGATGTAGTGGCCATCACAGAAATGTGGGATGACTCTTGTGAGTGGAGTGCTGCAATGGATGGCTATAAGCTCTTCAGAAGGGATAGGCAGGAAAGGAGAGATAGTGGGATGGCTCTGTGTGTAAGAAATTGTTTTGATTGTATAGAGCATGACAACTGATGGTAAGGTTGAATGCTTATGGGTAAGGATGAGGGGAAAGGCCAATAAGGCAGACATCCTGTTGGGAGTCTGTTATAGACCACCCAACTAGGATGAAGAGAGAGATAAAGCGTTCTGTAGGCAGCTGGCAGACATCTGAAAATCACCAGCCCTGGTTCTCGTGGGGGACTTGAACTTACAGGACGTGTGGAAATAAAACACAGCGGAGAGGAAACAGTCCAGGAGGTTCCTGGAGTATTTGGAAGATAACTTCCTGACACAGTTGGTAAGTGAGCCAGCCAAGGGAGATGCCTCACTAGACCTGTTGTTTACGAAGAAAGACTGGTGAGTGATGTGGTGGTCAGAGACCATCTTGGGCTTAGTGACCATGAACTGATAGAGTTTTCGATTCTGGCTGAAGTAAGGAGGCGTGTCAGCAAAACTACCACCATGGGCTTCTACAGGCAGACTTTGGCCTGTTCTGGGCACTGGTTGAGAGAGTCTGTTGGAGGACTGAAGGGCAAAGGCATCCAGGAAGGCTGGACATTCTTCAAGAAGGAAGTCATAGAGACTCTTCTTAAGATGAACAGGTGGGGAAGATGACTGGCCTGGCTCCCAGACAGGGAACTTTTGCTGGGACTCCAAAAAAAAAAAAAATAAAAAAAAGGAAAAGTGTGGAGGAGCTTGCCAAGCCACTCCCCATCATCTACCAGCAGTCCTGGTTAACAGGGGAGGTCGCAGATGGCTAGAGGCTTGCCAGTGTGACACCTATCTACAACAAAGGCCAGAAGGAATATCCAGGGAACTACAGGACTGTCAGCCTTACCTCAGTTACAAGACGGATTTATCTGGAATGCACTCACATGGCACGTGGAGGATAACCAGGGGATCAGACCCAACCAGTACGAGTTCATGGAAGGCAGGTGCCCTGCTTGACCAGCCTGGTCTCCTTCTGTGAGCAGGTGTCCTGCTTAGTGAATGAGGGAAAGGCTGGGGACATTGTCTGCCTGGACTTTAGTAAAGCCTTCAACACTGTTTCCCACAGCATTCTACTAGAGAAGTGGGCAGCTCATGGCTTATACAGGTCTACTCTTCACTAGGTTAAAACCTGGCTGGATGGCTGAGCCCACAGATTTATGGTGAATGGAGTTAAATCCAGCTGGTAAATGGTCACTCCTGGTGTCCCCCAGGGCTCAGTTTAAGGGCCAGTCTTGTTTAATAGCTTAATCAGTGATTTGGATGAGCAGATCAGGTGCACCCTCAGTAACTTTGCAGATGATGCTAGGTTGGGTAGAAGTGTTGATCTGCTTGAGGGTAGGAAGGCTCTGCAGAGGGACCTGGACAGACTGGATTGATGAGCCAAGGACAAGTGTAGGAGGTTCAATAAGGCCAAGTGCTGGGTCCTGCACTTCAGTCACAAAAACCCCAGGGAATGCTAGGGCCTTGGGGACAAGTGGCTGGAAAGCTGCCTGGTGGAAAAGGACCTGGGGATGCTGGTCGACAGCTGGCTGAACATGAGCTAGCAGTGTGCTCAGGTGGCCAAGAACGCCAAGAGTATTCTGGCCTGCACCAGGAATGGTGTGGCCAGCAGGACCGGGGCAGGGATTTTACCCATGTAGTTGGCACTGGTGAGGCTGTGTCTCGCATCCTGTGTTCAGTGTTGGGCCGTTCACTCCAAGAAGGACACTGAGGTCCTGGAGCGTGCCCAGAGAAGGGCAACAAAGCTGGTGAAGGGTCACAAGCACAAGTCTTTGTGCGGAGTGGCAGAGGGAATTGGGACTGTTTAGCCTGGAGGAGACTGAGGGGAGACCTTATAGCCCCCCACTACCTGACAGGAGGTTGCAGCGAGGTGGGAGTCAGTCTCTTCTCCCACAAAACAAGCTATGGGATGAGAGGAAGTGGGCTCAAGTTGCACCAGGTGAGGTTTAGATTGGATATTAGGAAAAATTTCTTTATTGGAAGAGTGATGAAGCATTGGAACAGACTGCCCAGGGAAGTGGTGGAGTCACCGTCCCTGGGGTATTTAAAAGACATGTAGATGTGGCACCTTGGAACGTGGTTTAGTGATTATGATAGTGTTGGATTGATGGTTAGAGTTGATAATCATAGAGGTCTATTCAAGTCTTAATGATTCTATGATTTAGTGCCAAAAAGCAAGGCAATGGGTTAAGAAAAAGGTTTATGTTTTGGTGGTGTTGGCTTTTGTTTTGTTTGTTTTTTATTAGCTCTAGATTTATGTAGTGCTGAGATTCCATTTTATAAATCATACTTGGAATTTTCTGCAGTGATTCTGGCTGTCTTTTGGCTCTGCATTTACTACCAACAGCAGCTGTGCTTTTCCTAAACACGTTCATTTTTCTGTCTTTGATTGCTCTCAGACAGCACAAGTGATTGTGTGATGTTTGTGTGGATGTTGGTTGCTGTTAGGATGGCTGGCAATGATGTTTTGAGAAATGGGATATAAATAAATAAATAGTGTCATGGGGAGGTGTACCCAGCTCAAAAATGTACCTAGCAGTTCCTAACTATATTCCGATTGAAGTTTTGAACTTGAATTTTAGATAAAAACTTACTGCTTTTTGTACTTGTGTAAAATATGTGTGGGAAATAGGTAACAGAACAATTTAGTAAAAATCAGCTTTATTCTCTTTTTTCTCTTCACAAAACTTGAGTATTGACTGTTATAGCCTACGTGTATCTTATAGCTTCTGATTCTTTTATGTAATTTCTAAAGGGAGCCCTTCTTGCTTAGTATTAAGCATATAGGCAAATCTACATCTGTAGTCTGCAGACTCCTTTAGTATGGACAGAAGTGTTTTGTTGAATGATGGTGTCATTGTTATGCTTGGAGTTCTTTTTGAAGGGTGCTGTCATTGGATTTCTAGCTTATCAGGTTTCCAATACTCTGTGTTTTTAATGCGGTCTTCAAAAAGTGCCCTTCGAATTGGATACAGTGGGTTACTGTGTTTTTTGCAGTGTTTTGCAATTGCCTTGCCCATCTGAGCTTTGCAGGAGTGTACAGGATGACATCTTTATTTTTTATTCATCTGGTTTACAGTTCTAAAGTTCAGATCAGAAACTGCACAAGTGTCTGTTCCACTAAAGGTGCACCTTTTTTCTCTTTCTACAGTGTAATTTATTTCCTTGTGATACCTTTGGTTGTAAATGGCTAGAGCCCAGAAAGTGGGATGAGGAAGGCCAGTAGCTGGGTGTGGACCGTGAACTTGAGGAGAGAAGGTTTTTACTTATTCAGGGGATACTTTGGTAAGACCCTACGAGAAGTAGCTTTGAATAGTGAAGGAACTTGCAAAAGGTGTCAGAGCTATAAGCACAGCATAATCATAGAATCATAGAATGTTAGGGATTCGAAGGGACCTCGAAATATCATCAAGTCCAATCCCCTTGCCAGAGCAGGAATGCCTAGATTATGCTACACAGGAACGTGTCCAGGCAGGTCTTGAATGTCTCCAGAGAAGGAGACTCCACAACCTCCCTGGGCAGCCTGTTCCAGGGCTCCGTCACCCTCACTGAGAAGAAGTTTCTTCTCGAGTTTAAGCGAAACCTCTTATGTTCCAGTTTCAGCCCATTACCCCTTGTCCTATCATTGGTTGTCACCAAGAAGAGCCTGGCTCCATCCTCGAGACACTCACCCTTGATATATTTGTAAACATTAATAAGGTCACCCCTCAGCCTCCTCTTCTCCAAACTAAAGAGCCCCAGCTCCCTCAGCCCTTCCTCATAAGGGAGATGCTCCACTCCCTTAATTATCCTAGTTGCCCTGTGCTGAACTCTCTCCAGCAGTTCCCTGTCTTTCTTGAACTGAAGGGCCCAGAACTGGACACAGTATTCCAGATGGGGTCTCACCAGGGCAGAGTAGAGGGGAAGGAGAACCTCTCTCGACCTACTAACCACCCCCCTTCTAATACACCCCAGGATGCCATTGGCCTTCCTGGCCACAAGGGCACACTGCTGGCTCATGGTCATCCTGCTGTCCACCAAGACTCCCAGGTCCCTTTCCCCTCCACTACTCTCTAATAAGTCATTCCCCAACTTATACTGGAACCTGGGGTTGTTCCTACCCAGATGCAAGACTCTACATTTACCCTTGTTATATTTCATTAAATTTTTCCCCGCCCAACTCTCCAGCCTGTCCAGGTCTCGCTGAATGGCAGCACAGCCTTCTGGAGTGTCAGCCACTCCTCCCAGCTTGGTGTCATCAGCAAACTTGCTGATAGTACTCTCTAGTCCCTCATCCAAGTCATCAATGAATATATTGAATAATACTGGTCCCAGTACCGACCCTTGAGGCACTCCACTGGATACAGGCCTCCAACCAGACTCCGCCCCATTGACCACGACTCTTTGGCTTCTTCCCCTTAGCCAGTTCACAGTCCACCTCACTACCCGAGAGTCTAGACCACACTTCCTCAGTTTAGCAGCAAGGATGCTGTGGGAGACTGTGTCAAATGCTTTACTGAAGTCAAGGTAGACCACATCCACCGCTCTGCCATCATCTATCCACCTTGTTATATCCTCGTAAAAGGCTGTGAGGTTAGTCAAGCACGACTTCCCCTTGGTGAAGCCATGTTGACTGTCTCTAATGACCCTCTTATCCTTGATATGCCTTGAGATGGCACCAAGGATAAGTCGTTCCATCACTTTCCCAGGGATGGAGGTGAGGCTGACCGGTCTATAGTTACCCGGGTCCTCCTTCTTGCCCTTTTTGAAGACTGGAGTGACATTTGCTTGCCTCCAGTCCTCAGGCACCTCTCCCGTCTCCCAGGACTTGGCAAAGATGATGGAGAGTGGTCTAGCAATGACATCAGCCAGCTCCCTCAGCACCCGTGGATGCATCCCGTCTGGACCCATGGATTTATGGATGTCCAGATTGCTTAATTGGTCCCTAACCCAGTCCTCATCGACTAAAGCAAACTCCTCCACTGCCCTGACTTCCTGTGGGGCCTCAGGGGAACGGGGCTCCTCAGGACAGCCTCCGGCAGAGTAGACAGAGACAAAGAAGGCATTCAGTAACTCTGCCTTCTCTGTATCTTCTGTCACCAAGGCACCCACCTCATTCATCAGTGGGCCTACATTGCCTCTGGTGTTAGTTTTATCTGCCACGTATTTGAAAAAGCTCTTCCTGTTGTCCTTGACCCCTCTGGCCAGGTTTAATTCTAGGGAGGCCTTTGCTTTCCTAGTTGCCTCCCTACACCCTCGGACAACAGCCTTATATTCTTCCCAAGTGGTCAGCCCTGCCTTCCAAGATCTGTAAATTCTCCTCTTGCCCTTGAGCTTACCCAGCAGATCCCTGTTTAGCCACGCAGGTCTCCTGGCTCCCTTCCTTGACTTCCTATGTGTCGGGATGCTCTGATCTTGAGCACGGTAGAAGCAGTCCCTGAACGCTAACCAACTATCTTGGGCCCCTTTACCTTCAAACAGCCTTGCCCATGGGATTTTCTCGAGTAATTGTTTGAAAAATCCAAAGTTTGCCCTGGCAAAGTCCAGGGTTGCAATTCTGCTTGCTATTTTGTTTCTGCTACATGAGATCCTGAACTCCACCATTTCATGGTCACTGCAGCCAAGGCAGCCCTCAACCTTTACTGCTTCAACCAGATCCTCCTTGTTAGCGAGGATGAGGTCCAGCAGTGCTCCTCTGCTAGTCGGCTCCTCCACCGTTTGCATTAGAAAATTATCATCGATGCACTGGAGGAACCTCTCACGACAGTATCTCTCCTGCCAGCCTGCCCCTTAATTCTAACCCATACACTCTCAACTTGCTCCTCATCCATGCCTGGATGGTATTCAAGACATTGTAGTTGCTCTTTCACTTGAAGAGCGACTCCACCACCTCGCCTGGCTGGCCTGTCTTTCCTGAAAAGGACAGAGCCACCCATGACCACATTCCAGTCATGTGAGCTGTCCCACCATGTCTCTGTAGTTGCCACCAGATCATAATCTCCTGCCCGAACCCAGGTTTCTAGCTCCTCCTGCTTATTCCCCATGCTGCGTGCATTGGTGTATAAGCATTTCAGGGAGCAAGCTGAGCACACTGATCTCACCCTAGGGGGATGGGAGGCCACCCGGTCCTCATAATTTCTAGAGCACTGCCCCGCTGCAGTCCCAGCTATAACCCGATCCCCCTTCATATGTAGTTTAAGGAACGCTCTATGAGTCCCGCCAGCTCATGACCAAGGATCCTTTTTTCCCTTTGTGTCATTTGAACCCCAGCTTGTTTCAGTAGACCAGGTGCCCTGTAGATCTCCCCATGGTTAAAAAATCCAAAGCTAGACCGCTGGCACCACCCCTTTAGCCAAGTATTAATCTGCTGCACTTTGTCAAACCTACCACTATTTTTCCTCATAATTGAAGGAATAGAGGCAAACACAACCTGTGCGCCTGATCCTTCTAGCATCCGCCCCAGTGCCCTAAAGTCCCTTTTGATTGCTTCTGGCCGTCTCTATACTATCTCATCATTACCGATCTGCATAACCAAAAGCGGGTAATAGTCCGTGGGTTTGACCAGACCAGGAAGTTTCTTGATAACATCCTTAGCCCGGGCCCCAGGGAGGCAGCAGACTTCCCTGTGGGTCGGATCAGGGCAGCAGACAGGGCCCTCTGTTCCCCTCAGGAGGGAGTCTCCAATTACAATTACCCTCCTTTTTTTCTTAGATGAAGAAGTCCTAATGCGTGTATCCGAGCGACTCACCCTAGACAGCCCTATGGGTGAACCCTCCACTGACTCTTCCTTGGCCTGGCTCTCATTGTCTAGAGCCCCATACCTGTTTTGCAGGGGCAACCGGGCAGGTGAGGGAGGCCGGGCAGGGATTTTCCTTCCTCTCCTGGCAGGCACTTGCTTCCACTCCTCCCTATCCTTTAGGTCCCCCCCTTTTGCTTGATGGCCAGAGGTGGGGGGATATTCAGCTCTTTGCGGAGCTTGCTGCTCGCCATTCAGGACGTGGCTCCACCGATCTCTCTCTCTCTCCGACTCCCTAATGCTCCTCAGCCTTTCTACTTCCTCCTTCAGCTCAGCCACCAGGCTGAACAGATCGCTCACCTGGTCACATCGGACACAAGTGTCGCCTCCACTACCCTCCATGGCCAGTGCCAGGCTCCGGCATTCTCTGCAGCCCGAGGCCTGAACACCCACATGCTTACCTGGGGCCTCTGTCTGGGTGCCCACAGTTTTTCTAACAACCATTGACCTGGTGGCGACCATAGTTGGCTCCACAATACAAGACTCTCTGAAAGCTATGCACGGAATAGTTTACAGGCCTTTTAAGTACTTGCCCTTTAACAAAGACTTACCCTTTTGTTCGGTGAACAGGGACTAGTCCCTGCCCTCCCCAAGGCTTCTTATACCCTGAGGGCACAGTTAGCAGCTGATCACCGTGTTTAAAATCGCCGCGCCCCTGAGGGTGGCTCCGCCCACGCTATCTCGGGTGTCCGCCCTGGAGCTGCCGGTGCGGCCTCAGGTGTGGCTGCTGTAGCCGGCTTAAAAAAAGCCCCCCAAAAACTTTTTGCCAGCCTTTTTTTTGCTTAGATTCCTTCCCCAGTGCAGTCTTACCTGCTCTGAAGCTGGACTCGACAGCAAAATGGCATAAGGTGTAATAAAAATGATCCCAATACTCGGGAGACTAAACAGTGTGCTCCAGTTGTCAGCATATGAGAGACAGAGCAGCCTACAGGGGCGCAATTTAGAAACATTGCTTGGACATATAGTGGTGGTTTTAGAAAAGCTAAAGCTCAGCACAAATTGAAACTTGAAAGGGTTGTCAGCGGCAACAAGAGGAGCTTCTGCTCCTACATTAATAATAACAGTGAAGAAAGGAAAGTAGGGCTTTTTCGTGGCGCCAACAGAGTTGGCCGATGACCCTGTGAGGTTGCTTTCTGTTAATCTTCAAAAGGTCATGAAGATCCACAATGACTGCAGAAAGGCAAATGTTGACCGAATTTTGAAAAAAGTACAACAAGCTCATTTCAGTCTGTGGGAGGGTCATGGAGTGCATCCTCTTGGAGCACGTTTCTGGGTATGAAAAAAGAAGAGGATCCAGCTGACTACAAGCCAGTCAGTATCACTTCAGTGATAGTGGGAAGGACATGGAACATAGCTGTGTAGAAGCTGTTTCCAAATGTAAGAACAGGGTGTGATGAGGAACAGTCAACATGGATTTACCAAAAGCAACCTTGTTTCTTTCTGTAATGAGGTTACTTGTGCTGTGAACAAGAGGAGGGCTGTAGATGTATACTTAACCAAGACCTTTGATATGGTCTTCCGTGGTTTGCCTTTCACCGAACTGGTGAAAAATGGCCTGGGTGAGTGGATGATATAATCAGTGGAAAACTGGCTGGGTGGTTGGGCTTAAAGGGTGGTGAATAGCGGTGAAAAGTCTATCAGAGTGGCAGGTGTATTCCTGTATTATATGAACACCTCATGTCTCAAAATGCAATTAAATCTGTTCTAAAACAGTACACACCCATACTGGCATTATTCTGATTGCAGTTAACAGGTGTATTTTTTTTCTCCTCAACTTTGAGAAATGTAATTCGCATGTATATAGGAATATTTTTGCTGTTTAACTGTCAGGAATTTGTTATATTCATTGGGGTGAAAACTACTAAGTTTTACTTTTCTTGCTGTGAATGGTATTTGTGTTTACATTTTTCCACAATTTAATTCCATCTCTTTTATAACAAGTGACAGGATTCTGAATACATCACACCAATAGCCTATCTTGAAATTGGAGTACTGTACACATTCATGTTTTCTCAGTCCTTATTGCAAAGGATTACACTTAGGTTTTCAGCAAGTGCTAGATTTTAAAAAATCTTTTTAAAGAAGCCATTTCAAATGACTGGAGGTGTGTTTATAGTAAACTGAAGTGATTGAATATTTGCTGTTGGCCATCAGTCTCACAGGTGTGTAACACCTAAGCTCAGTTCTGATTTCTCTCCAATTTAGGTTCCTGTGCTCTTGTGAGTGCATGAATATTTCAACTTAGAGAAAAGTGTTTTTTGTAAAGTGTCAGCTGCTAACTACCATTAGCATTTACAGTCTCACAGGTGAGTCTTTTGTTTGTTTTATTTTTGTTTTTTCATTAAGTATTTGAAAACTTGTGGAAAATTATGCATTTTAAATCCTAATTTTGAAACTATTAATACCTCTCTTGAGTTGTCCCATTTTCAAGTCAATGAGATGTACTTAAAATAATTTCCTTTCAGAGAGGATAAATGCTCTCTGAAAACACGTATACTATGCCGTACAGAACTGTATATTTGCTCCAGCTTTAAGAAATGTCGATTACACATTCCTTGTGCAAAACCAATGAGTATTCAGCATTTCTTGGGTTCAAACCCATAAAGCAATGACATAGGTAGACTTAGGAGGGGGAAGAAGATGATTTAATGCTTACATCTGCTGTTAATGACAGTATAAATCTTACATATTTTTTTCCTAGCAAACAGCACACTTTCTTTTCTAGTCATAAGTATATTTTTTTAATCTCTCTTGCAGAGTGAGAGTTAGTGTTGTATGACAGAGCCGAAATGTTGGATGACATCAAGAAGCGTTTTGAATTTCCTAATGCAGTTATTCAGTCACAGGTAATTTTTTTAAAAGCATTAATACAAGTTGAATTTTCTGTGGAAACTTTCGTTCCAAGACCTGTTGCCTGACTGTAAAAAAGGTGATAAGGTGCTTTTTTTTTTTTTTTTTTTCCCCCCCTTTTTCTTTTGGAGAGGGTGGGAAGTGGGGTGGGGGGTGCTTTGAGGGCAGAAAACCATAGAAGTAGGCAAGTTGCAAACAAATGCTAATTGCCCTCTCTGTGAAATCCAAACATTAGGTGTAATTGGTCATCATTGCAAAGTCTGTAATGAAAAGTCAGAAACTTTTTGGAGCGGGGAGATTTAAATAGGGCCAAGTTGTTTCTAGTGTCCCTATGACCTGAAGAGAAGCCAGGAGTTACCAAATGTCATGTGTGGGGTTGAAATACTTGATAGTACTTTATAAAACTGTCCTTAGATCATGAGTTACTTCAGTTTTGTCTGTCACCAAAGAATAAGTATACAGTTCCATTGTTATCAGCAGACCAAAACCCTTTATTTTCAGATCTGTGCATTGGCTTCTCATCATATGCGTAAAGTTTTTATCGTATTATTTTTAATGGACTAGAAGGAAAAAAGTAATAGCCTCTGCTTAAAATCCACACCTTCCGTGCTTTGTCTCTCATTTCGGCATTAAAAATGTATTTCTTCAGTTGTAAGATCCTTGCTAACTTCCCTCTTTTCTTCCTCTTTCTGTTCTGAATTCGGGATTAAAATTGTGGTAAATATTTGATGGAATAAGTTGGTGTGAGCAGTCTATGCAGCCTGGTGTATCTGTTGCCTTTTCAGTTGAGCTCAGTCTGCATTGGTTTGAGGTTATCAAGTTTGAGAGACGTTGGTGTTCCTTTGGCATTTAGGAGAGGAAGTCATATGCCTGGAAGCTAGAGCTCATCTAAGGTCTAGCAAAGTGTCGTGTACTACAGATGAGTTCATGCAATTACCACCCTTGATAAGTATGACTCAGTTCATTTTTCTTCAGTGCAGAAGAGTGTTCCTGTGGTACAAGTATTGATGAAATGTCTTGGTTCATCACTACAGCTGCACATACAGTTGCAAGAAAAAGTATGTGAACCGTTTGGAATTTTGTGATGTTCTGCATTACTTTGTCATAAAATGTGATCTAACTGTCATCTGTGACAAGGGCACTTGCAGCCAGTCCCATCCTGGGCTGCATCAAGAGAAGCGTGTCCAGCAGGTCAAGAGAGGTGGTTCTCACCCTCTGTTCTAGTGTGCAGTACTGTGTTCAGCTCTGGAGCCCTCAGCATAAGAAGCACGTGGACCTGTTGGAGCATATCCAGAGGAGGGCCATGAAGATGATCAGAGGCTGGAGCACCTTCCCTATGAGGACAGGCTGAGAGAGTTGGGGCTGTTCAGCCTGGAGAAGAGAAGGCTCTGGGGAGACCTTAGAGAGGCCTTTCAGTACTTAAAGAGGGCCTACGGGAAAGAAGGGGAGGGACGCTTTAACAGGGAGTGTAGTGATAGGAGAAGGGATAATGGTTTCACACTGAAGGATGGTAGATTTAGATTAGATACTAGGAAGAAATTCTGTCCTTCTAATGATGAGACACTGAAACAGGTTGCCCATCCGCAGAAGTGTTCAAGGCCGGGCTGGATGGGCCTTCTAGCAACCTGGTCTGGTGGGAGGTGTCCCTGCCCGTGGTTCTATGATTCTATACTTAACTGACTTTCACATTTTCTCATTCTGTTTTCACAGAAGATTCATGAGTAATAAACTGCTTTTTAAGTGAAATGTGTTAAGTGAGATGTGTTAGAGTACATATCCAAACCTTGGAAAGTTAAAATCGTTGTAGCCTAGAAGGTTTTAAAGTGTCATCTTTCCTGGAAATGTGAACTGTAGCACTCAGAGTGCTACTACTGATTGTCATGTTGGGCTAGCAACTAGTCTCTAAATGAAGTGTAAATAAATTCCGAAAGGAGAAGGAACCTGAAAACATTTTAAGTAACGTGCTACTGTTTTTTTTTTGTACACTAACAAAGCAGAAATGTTACGACTTCTTTTTTTTTCTTTTTTGACTGGCTTTCTTGTTTGTGTTTTCCAAAGGTAAGGATCTGTCCTTACCATAGGAGAGTAGATGCAGCTGTTGTTCTGGCCGCATTGATAATCTGAAACATTTTTGTGCCCTTACTATGAAAAGATGTCTTTCTGTCTCTCACAGAAAGAGTTTTCTGTGTAGCAGTGTCAATGATTATGAAACAAGACAGAGTAAGGCATCAGAGACGAGTCAGAAAACAAAAGCCTGGATTCAAATACCCTGAAACCTTTGAGGCTATTTCAGTATTTCAGTCCACATTTGTATTTTTTAAGGCCATTTGAGGAAATCAGATATTCATTCTATTAAAATGGAGTGAGATGCTTGATCTTAAACCTCAAATGAACAAACATATGCTGTTCTTTAGAGCCAAGTATTTTTTGGAGGACCTTGAAAATTTAAATTTTGTTTGTGATCACTTCCACAAAATGGCTTTTTGAGGAATGCTGTTAACTTCAAATGCCGTTTTTAAAGTAAATGAAACATTTTTGACAGTATGTATGCTAGAGGATATGACGGTGCTTAAGATATGATAGTGTGTTTTTCGTCAGTGTTTAGCAAAACTCGTCATGCAGAAATTTGGGCAAGTTGCTTAGATGTGCTGTGTTTTGCTTCTTCTCTTCCTTCCTTCCTTCCTTCTTTCTGCTATCTAGTAAAGGATTTTATCATTACCAGTGCTGTTAAGTACACTGAAATCTGGGCAGCAGTGGAACTGTAAATGACTATTGCAGTTTTTGTGTTAAAATACCTGCAATTCTTGCTTATGTATCTGATTCTAATTTTATAAGAGGTTTTGTACAAAGAGACCCTTGGATCTCTGTGGAGCCCTATCAAAGTTTTTTTCTCCTTTGCCCCAAGATTTCAGTACAAAGTAATGTGCCAGTATTATGTATATTTTTGGCTCTAAAACATATTTCAGCTTCCAAACGAGTAAGTTTGGTATTTCAAACCATGATAAAATGTTTGTATGCAACGTGAGTGTAAATTCTTGCTAATAGAGAATGAAAAGTAACTCTGATCTACATGTGTTTTTTAATTCTTTTTCTCATTTAGGCGGTGGGTCATCTGATTGCTGCAGTATTGAAAGAAAATATTTCCTCAGAGAAGATCAGACAGGCGTCTGACCAGGTCTGTGGCATTCTTTCACTTCTGTCTCCCCTCCCATCAATATCTGGTTATATTTTTCTGTGTTTTCCTCTTCTTCATTGTTTAATTTACTAAATCTTGGAAGTTAAGTAAGGTAGTTAGCAATATGTGTCTAGGCTTACAGGTAGAAGGAGTAAATCTCTGGGATCAGTAAAGCAGTTTTACTTCCATCAGAAGTCTTAATGGCAAAAGTCGTAATTCTGCAGGATACTAACTTGTATCTAAGCTCAGTTTAAGAGAGTTTGATTTGAGTTTATTTACATTATGGCAAGTAAAGTCCTGTATGGTGAGACATTGTCGCTTGATGAGGAAAGTCTTTTATATCACGATAAAAATCTTTTAAAGTATGTAGTTTTACATACGTGTATTGGTGTTATATTTCAGATTAGATAAGTACAGCTTATGTTTCCTTGAGAAAGCATGGTGCAAAGGCATACTTTGTCTTTTAGTTGAGTCAAGCTCTCTTAAGCGCAAGTCTGTTTTGTTAACTGAGAGGCCTACGAAATTCTGGCATTTGCAAGCATCACAACAACGTAGAAGAGGTGTTACTTAGGATTTATCTCTCCACATTTTCTCCCCGAAAGCTGACTTGTACAGAAATGAGCTGAAAATAATTTGTGATTTTTTTATGAAGTCTTAAAATTATCCCGAACTAGCCAACTCAAACCTGAAAAGTGCTGAGTTTTGGTGAGAGGGAATGTTGGAGGTGTGTAGTTTCTCTAACAGAAGCTCCTCCAACAGTCCTGATCGTAATCATGTTTCCAAATGACATTCTATTTTGACCTACAAGCTGACTCTTGCCATTTGCCACCCCAGGATGATATTAAACTGAAATACAGCACCACCTTCTAAAATGCTAAAAAGTAGAAGATTGTGTCACTCACTTAGATATTACAGGCTCCCTCTTTATTCAAGAGCATTTTGCAGTGTTTAAAAAAAAAAGTTGTTTAAAAACCAGGTTGTTTAAAAAACATGCTTTGTTTTCCCATTTGGAAGCTACTAAGCTGTGAGTGCAAATTTAGTATGAAAATAAGCAGTAATTTTGGTGAATACTGCCAAATCTTTGTGCTTACTAGCAAATGGAAAGAACTGAGGTCTTCATATGATGGATAAAGATGATTTACCTCTTAATAACCCTTTTTATGCCCAACTCTAGCTGTCTGCACTACACTTTGCTGTAGACATAGCTTGACATAGAAGTTCCTGAGTTGTCTCCAATTACATCTAGAACTTTTTAAGGAAAGTGAAATTGATAATAGCCAGCCTGCATGGGTACAGCTAAAAAATTTGATTGCCTTTACCCTTTTGTCAGACTTCTGTCCCTACTGAGGGCATAGGCAATAGAGGCTGGGAAAGTGGCCCTTATTGGGAAGCCTGGGAAAGAGCTTTCTTAAGTGTACCCCAGCCTCCTCTGTTGTGCTCTCTAAGACTTCAGGAGAAATTGTTGACCAGGTTTCTATTTAGAAATGTGCTTGACATGAATGACAATAAATCAGTGCCAGCCTTCTCATTGCTTTTTTCATGCTTTTGACTGCAGACTCCTGCTCTGAACTTGCTCTGGGAGAAGTGCTGCAGTGAAAATGTTGCCTTGCGAACAGCCTGCTCTGAGGGGTTGGTGGCGCTTGTTGCAGAGAAGCATGCTGAGCTTGACTTTGTTCTTCATGGAGCTCTGAACCTAATTCCCTCAGCAAGGTAGTGTTCTGTTGCCTGATTTTGTGTCTTTTGTCAGCTGGTTTTTGATCATTGCTCTTCCCTTGTAAATACAGGGGAAGATGAGAGGCTCTGTAAATGATGGTATCTTCAAATACTTCAGTACAGCTGTGGCATTAAGACTGGCATTGACATTCTACTGCAGGCTTTTGCTTTCATCTTGGCAGTATGACAGTGTGGGTCTGACTTAAGAATACACAGAATATCCTGTAGGTGTAAGCTGAAATTGTTAGCAGTTCAGACTAATGCTTTGAACTTTCAAGTATGGAACTTCAGAAATCAAGGCATGGCACCTGATTTTGCTGCCTCTGTGACATGGTTTAGTGGTGTTAATAGGGCTAGGACAATGGTTGGACTCGATCTTGAAGGTCCCTTCCACTTGGAACTATTATATGACTGTGGTCAGGAATTGGGAAGAAAATGGCAGCACATTCCATTATGAGGGAGAGAAATAACTTCGTAATCAGTTTGTCCAAATAACTGGTTGTTCAGATAGAGTCACTGTAAGACTGTGGGTGGGGATTAGGAATGCTGGGTTTTGTTTCCTTTTCTGCTGAGAAGAAATCACTTTACCTAGCTCTGTAGCTTCTTCGTGTTGCAAAATTCTGCAAATATAGTGACTGCATCTCACAATAATGTTTTGAGCTAGACTGCTTGTACAATATATAAAGAGATCACAATTGTGGGGAGAAAAAAGACATTGTGTCTGAAATTTGTAAATGAGAAGTCAAATGGTCATTGGGAATATGTTTCCATTCAAGTCTACCAACTTTGAAGTTCCTTGACTCATCTTTATGTCTCCTGATATTTGGCAACTAACTGGATTTTTGCACTAAGCCTTCTCATTCTTTTCCTGTAGAGTGCTAGAGTCGTTTTTAGCCAAGTCAGCTAGTTGGTGCTACACCTGTGATGTATTATGCTGGTGGGCTCAGCATAGCAGTTGCAAGAACCATGCTGTTTGAGATGTGTTTTTCACCCCTTCTAACCTTCGCATAATCAGTTTTAAGCAAGGTTTCTCAGGGTCAGTCTGAGTCAAAGGTGAATTTAGGTTTGAGAAAACTAGTGAAAAGACTTGTTTCTGTCTTTGACTTTCTTGATAGCGGCTAGGATCATGCTATGATGCTGCCTGTTCTGTGCAGAGTTTACAATAGGTGATTATGTATCCCCAGGAAAGGTTTTGTAAATACAGTTTTATAGTATGAATAATTTCTGCAAACCACTGTCCTCCAAATGATGAAATTTTACTAGTTAAGTTTGGGGTTAAAGCAAGAATATATGTTGTTAACAAAGAAGTAAAAGCACCCGTACTTAGGCTGTGAGAACCTGAGTGGCGCGATGGTAAGTTTTTGGTTGTGGCTTACAGACTAAGAAATGTGAAATTCCTGTTGAGCTAAGGGATTGTTACAGTATTGGTGGTTTATAAAGAAATAAATGATAATACAGTTTTCAGAAAGCAAAAAGTGTAAAATGGGATATTGAGAGTTTAGTCAATGTTAAAATCAAAATCAGAATTATGTGTTGATAAGACTTGGATCTGTCCAATTTCTGCACCATTCTTAGATTTTTCTATATGTGAAAGCAATGCACATAACTGATTGGTATAGTAAGTGCTGACAAAGTGTACACAGGAACCTTTTATCTGTTTTTGGCTGCTTTCTTCCCACATCCACCGCAAGCTGCCACGATTCAAACCATATCCATTATGGATTGCAAAGCAGGGTTTATATAGCTTAACCACAGAAGTCTGTGGGTTTAAAATGTCTATTGTCTCAGGAGCTGATTAAGCTGACAGTTTCTGACTGTTTCATTTCAGGGGTGAGATTTTTTTTTTTTTTCCCCCTTGACTATTTTAAAATTGTAACCTGCTTTCATCGTCCTGTACCCTGCCAAATTGTCATCCAGGTTTGCTCTGTGGCTTTGCACTGCTGTTTTCTGAGTGTCTCTGAAAAAATAAGTATGAAATTAGCAGCCAGTGGCATCCAGCAGAAGGGCACTTGCAACTGCTGAGCACCTGTCAGTGCTGAATGGAGTTCAGTGAAGGTTTCGTCAGTGAAGACTACTCATGTTATGTTCTTGCTCCTGTTGGGATGATTTTAGCAGGGGCTTAAAGGGGTTTTGTTTTGTGAGGTGTATGAAATTTTGCACACTAGGAAAGACGTTTTGCTCTGTCAGAGGTGAACATCCAGTGCTTATCTGAGTTGACTTGTGTGGTTCAGACTATCTGCTCATTGTACAAATGGGAATCTACTCTTACCTCTGGTGCCTCATTCTACCCTAACTGTCTTTTAGACCCAGTGTTTCGTTTCTTCTGATGCCCCAAGAGCTTAAACTTCATGGAACATTATATTTACATGAGTGCTTGTTTATACATATATACAAAATACGTATACATGTGTAAATATACACATGCACATTTTTACGCATTTTTAATGTTGGTCTCAAGCTTTCTGTGCAGATGATGGGAAAGCTCTGTGGCCTGTATTCAGTAATGAATCAGCATAAATAATCAAGTCAATCTATTAAAAACCTGTGAAACGATGGATTATTGTAAACTTTAGGAAATTGTCAGAAGGATTTCTGTGTGTATATATATTTTCAGAATGTTTTTATCGTCTGAGCATTCATACCTGTAGTAGGTGGGGAAATCCTTGCAATATGATGCAGCATAAGGTCATCATAATTAAAGACAAAGTGGGGAGTGACCTGCTACACCACTTGGAGGGGCACAAGTCTATGGGACTGGATGGGTTACACCCAAGGGTGCTAAAAGAGTTGGCAGACGTGCTCGCCAAGCCACTGTCTATAATTTACTTGAAGTCCTGGTTAGCTGGGGAGGTCCCAATGAGCTGGAGGGTGGCAAATGTAACCTCCATCTACAAGAAAGGTAGAAAGGAGGACACAGGAAACTATAGACCTGTCAGTCTGACCTCAGTACTAGGAAAGGGCATGGAGCAGATCATCTCAAGTGCTATCACATGCCAGTTAGAGGACAACCAGGAGATCAGGCCCAGTCAACATGGATTTATGAAAGGCAGGTCCTGCTCGACAAACCTGATCTCTTTCTATGACAAGACGACCTGATTATTGGATGAGGGAAAGGCAGTGGATGTTATCTATCTAGACTTCTGAAAAGCATTCAACACTGTTTTACATAGAATACTCACAAAAAACCTGAAAGTTCATGGCCTGGATGAGCATACGATCTGCTGGATAAGGCACTGGTTGGATGGATGGCCCCCAAAGCATGGTTGTCAATGGAGTTAAATCCAGCTGGTGGCTGGTCACAAGTGGTGTTCCACAGGGCTCAGTGCTGGGACCACTTCTGTTCAACATCTTTATTGATGACCTTGATAAGGACATTGAAGGTATCATCAGTAAATTCTCAGATGATACCAAGTTGGGTGGGAGTGTTGATCTGCATAGCAATAGGGAGGTTCTACAGAGAGACTTGGATAGATTGGATTGGTGGACCAGTGTTAATGGTATGAGCTTCAACAAGGCCACATGCCAGGTCCTGCACTTGGACCACAACAGCCCCATGCAACGCTACAGGCTTGGAGAAGCGTGGCTGGAAAGCTGCCTGGCAGAAAAGGACCTGGGAATTGTAATCCACAAGGAGCTGAACATGAGCCAGCAGTGTGCCCAGGTGGCTAAGAAGGCCAACGGCATCCTGGCTTATATTAGAAATAGTGTGACCAGCAGGAGTAGAGAGGTGATTGTCTCCCTGTACTCAGCGCTGGTGGGCCCTCACCTCGAGTATTGTGTTCAGTTTTGTGCACCTCAGTGCAAGAGGGATTCTGGAGCAAGTACGGAGGAGGGCAACAAAGCTGGTGAAGGGCCTAGAAAATAAACCTTATGAAGACCGATGAAAGGAGCTGAGTCTGTTTAGTTTGAAGAAGAGGAGGCAGAGAGGAGACCTCTTCACATTGTAGAGAGGTTGGTGCTGGTCTCTTCTCACAGGTAATTGGTACTAGAACTAGAGGGAATGGCCACAAGCTGCATCACGGTATATTGAGACTGGATGTTAGGAAAAAAATTTTCACGGAAAGAGTAGTCAGGCACTGGAATAGGCTGCCCAGGGAGGTGGTTGATTCACCTTCCCTGGAGGTGTTTAAATGTCGTTTACATGTAGTGTTGGGGGATATGGTTTAAGTGTGAACTCTGTAGAGTAGGGTTATAGATTGGACCTGATGATCCCAAGGGTCTTTTCCAACCTGAGTGTTTCTATGATTCTGCGTCATGCCGTTGTGCTGCTTGTGCTCAGGAGCTGAGTGCAAAGCATAAAGCAGCCATTCTGCCCCCACCTCCTGCCTGGGAATTAGGAATTCTAGAAAAAGGGAGGCTGTTTTCTTATTGTGTGTCCAGTAGTTTATTCTTCCCCTCACAGCATAGTTACCCAGTTGAAGATGGGCAATATGCTAGCAAATTCCCATTTAACTAAGTGTAGTTTCTAAAACCTTGTTGTTCTCTCTCTCCCTCCTTCCCCTTCCCTCCTCCCCCCCGCTACCATGCTCATCAGAAAGGCTCTCCTTCCCCCTCTGTGTGTTAGGTTATTGGGATTTAGAAGCCTGCTACACACCTTCCTACTGATTGCTTTGCAGCAGGATTTTGTAGAACCTCAAGTTTTCTTCTGTAGTCATATTTCAGTGTTTTGAGAGACGTGTCAGAACAGCCAGTCATTTTAAATATTTTAAGGTGCATCTTATAACTGGTCCGTTTTTGGAAGAAAGAAAGAAAACAAGCATATTCTGTCAGTTTTAATCTGGGTCAATGTTTTCCAGCACTGTTGGCAAAAATATGAAAGGCACAGAAGAGAGAGTATGCTTCTTTGCCTGCATCTGGAATATGAAGCTAAACATTTATTGGTGGGAGTCTCTAGACGTTCCCTTGTGTGCCATAACAGCTTATCGAAAAATCTCTGCAGGAGGTGATAAGTACAGTAGAGGTCTGGCAGTTCAATGTGGTATTTGCCTCTGTGTTCCCATTTTCTTTTACGAATGATCTGAGAGTTTTTTAGGTTGTGATTCTGCAATAACATGCTCCTTCATCTTTGCAATTTTTGAATTGTCAGTAAAGAGTTTGAAAATATCAAGTAATGATTTTTTTTTGTGATTGCATGTTGTCACCACACATTGTTGTGCTGATGTTGGTCCAGCCTGTGTGTGTAAGCTTATGTCTTTTAACAGTGTTCACGTAAAGTCACCCTGTTCTTTGACAGAAATTGCTTAAATTTATTCAGGCTTTTTGATACAGCTTAAAAGTCTAAACGTATTCTTACCCATTCATGATGTTTGTGGGGTATACTGCACTCTATGCCAAACAGTTCGTATTAGCACGTCATTTTGCTCATGTGTTAAATGGGGATGGTTTGTTTGTCCCGTGAGAGGGTTACTTAAATTCTACATAACTTCTTGTTTCCAGCTCACCAGCTGCAGAGTTCCTGCAGTTTTCCATTCACTGATGGAGAGGTGGAATTACAGATAAAATAAATTTCTCAGATTTATTTTTTTTTTCTACTGGGAAGAAAAGAAGAGGAAACAGTAAAAAAAGAAAAACAAAAAACCCTAGCAACCAGTTAAATTATCTTTTTCCTCTGTTGTCTTATGGTAGAAGTAACTTTTTGTCAGGTGATAATCTCTTGCAGTTGTAGTAGTTCTTCCTGTTCATCGTGTGTATAAAATGAGAGGTAATTAATGTGAGTAGTAAACTGTCTAATAGATTTTTGAGGGGTGATGATACAATTGTATAGCATGTTCTAGCTGAAAAAGTCAAAGAATCTATCATGACTTTTTTTCCTTTGCTTCTACGTTTTCACCTTGTCAAAGTGTTTCATTATAGGATCCAGGCTATTTTCTTGAGAAGGGATTGAATTGGGTCTGGGACAAAGTAGATCTTTCAAGTGTCTTTTCTGATATTGTGATTTCTCTTGCTTTCTACTGCTAGGCAGTGGCTTGGTTGAAATTTGTGTACTATTCTGGATGCTTGTCAATATGCTTAATTCAGTGATTATCTGATTTTAGTATACTAAAAGCAGTGGTTTCATTTAGACTGAGGGCAGCAAATGTACTTGTAAGATATGGTAGAAACAAACTGTCAGAAGTTTTAACTGATGCATTAATTATTCTCTCTGCTGTTTTGCTCATTATGTGACAAGGAAAACAAAGATGTGTGGATATACAGCTTGCCCAAAATCATGTAGGTAGGTGTGAGGAGGTCATGGAGGAGAATTCAAGGCTTTTTGAATGTCAGTTTTGTTCCTGGGTTCCTTCTCTGAGGAAGAATCAACTAACGTAACTACATGTGTGTCACTGATGTATTTCTTTCTGTCAACAGGAGTGTGCACGGTTTAGTAAAAATTATTTGGAAATTACTGCAAATTCAGGCTCTCCAGCTGGGAGAAGATGGAGATGTTCAGAATCTTTATGGAATCAGGTTAGTTTTACATTGGTTTTATGTAGATACCATAAAAACTTCTTTGTCTGTTTTCCAGAAAAAAAATGTAGAGTAAGTGTTCATACCAGCTGTCAGTCTGTCTTTTATTATTTTTTATTTTAGTGTGCAGGTCATCAAGTACTTGCAAAGGTTACCTGCAAAGGTTGTGGAATATCTGTCCCTGGAGATACCAAAACCTGTCTGCTTGTGGTTGTGGGCAGCCTTTACTAGCTGGCTCTGTTTGAGCACTTGTTTTGGTCTAGATGATGTGAGGAGGTCCCTTCCAATCTAAATGGTTCTCTGATTCTGTGATTTATTTATGATTTTTTTTGGTTGCTTTATAGAACAGGGATGAGATTACCAGCATAAGCACACATGGGGCAATGGCTCTGTGTGAGAAAGAGCAAGTAAATACTGAAACTTATTCAAATACATCAACTAGATGATTGCTGATAGTCCCTTAAGTCTCTCAAGACTGTGGATCACTTCCCACTTGCTTTTCTTGCTTTATTCTTTTTACTAGAGTTCATGAATATTTTTACTGTTCAAGTGGTTACCATGTAAAAATAAGTTATTTGAAAATGTATACTCATGCAAAGCTTCTTATCATGCAATAGCAGCCCTCCTAAGGGCACACCTTAGTGACATCATCCACTTCTTGAGAAACCATGAGTCAGTGCTGACATTAACGGCCTTTATCGTATCTTTTCTGAAGAAGATCGCAGCTTGGTAGATGTCATGATCATTTTTCAAGTTGCTTTTTATGCAGTTAAGAGGTATCATTGTAGAAGGCTGTAGTTATAATGCTATATAATATAATTGAAAAGGCAGGTAGTGAAGGGTAGTAGGATGGAAATCTTTTTGGAACCTTTCTCCTTAGTAGTAAATAAACTTAGTTAAAGTCTCCTTGTAGAAGAGGATAAGTTAAACGTCTTAATCCAGTCTCCGTGTGAAAAAGAGGGTAGGTAGGATGTCCCTGGAATAAAGAAATAGCCGCTCCCCAGTACGGTGAAGGAAGATTATTACTTCCTCCACCCCCCAAAGAAAATTTGCTAGTAACATACAAGGAAGGTGAAGTTTGATCATTCAGAATGGTTTAAATTAAAATAATAGAGAACTGATAATAAGCAGGAGACATATACATGACCAATATGCACCAGTGTGTTCTCAAGTAGTTTACTATTGTTACCTCTCTTGGAACATAGGGTAATAAATAAATTTGGTTTATACAAATGGTGATTCTAGACAACAGATGTACCTTTATAGTACTGCTTCTCGTGGTGATGTAGTATCATGAACAGTTCCTGAAAAGAAATGGGACAGACTAATGTTTTGCAGTGTTGGGGGTTTTATCTTGGGGTAGAGTTAGCTTCATCCCTGGAGGCCTTCAAAAATCATGTAGGTGTAGCATTTCTGGGACATGGTTTAGTGGTCATGGTAGTGTTAGGTTGCTGGTTGGACTTGAGGTCTTTTCCAACCTTAATGATTCTATGATTCCCCGTAGCAGCCATCATATTGCTGTGCTTTGCCTTCGCAGCTAGAGCAGTGCTGGTAACACACCAGTGTTTGGCTACTGGTGAGCAATGCTGCCTCTCCAGCCCACTCCCACTCTTCCAAAGGCCGTTAAAGTGGAGGTGGGGAAGACTTTGGGAGAGGACACAGCCAGGACATCCGACCCAAACGGACCAAAGGACTGTTTCATACCATATGACATTGTGCTCAGCAATAAAAAGGGAAAGGAACTGAGGGGGCTGTTCATTATTAAGGCATCTTCTGGAGTAACCGCTGTGCGCGCTGAAGCCTGACTTCCCAGGGAGTGACTAGACATTGCCTGCTGATGGGAAGAAGAGAATAAATCTTTGATTTTCCTTTGTTTTCACGTATGGCCTGTGCTTTTTTCGTTTGTTTTTTTAATTAAACTGCCTTTAATCTCAACCCACAAGTTTTTAATTTCATTTTCTCCCTGTACTGCTGAAGAAGGGGAGTGGGAGAGCAGCTTGGTGGGCACCTGGCAGCCAGCCAAAGTCAACCACCACATAAATTTTCTGATTTCATCTGGGGAAGCCTCAGTAGTTTTCATGCTGGCATTCTGCACTTTTTTCTCCAAGAAAAGCAAATTAACCTTGGAAAATAGAGAAGAGGTTTCCTCTGTTCCTACACACAATGAGAAATGTTCTTTTTATCCTACTAAGCTGGTAGAAAATTGCCACATACATCACCGAATTTTGGCATTCCAAATTGTTTCCATAAGCTGTGTAAGTGCCTCTGGGTTTTGTTTGTTTGTTTTTACTTTTTTATTTTTTTAACTACTGTTGCAGTAGTGGATAAATACCAAAACAAATCTTGTGGGATTTTTTTGAGGATATGTGATTATTTAGTTTTTTTAAGGTTATGTGATTTTGAAATTCACATATGGGGTGGTTTGCGCTTCTTTATATGAAATTAGAACCAGCACTGGCAGATTAGAACTAGTCTTCAAATTGGTCTCACTGTGGACTAGAACTGAGCATTGCCAGTGGATTTATTATCACTCATCTGACATAAAGTTCCGTATTAGTATAGCTGTCCAGTAACCTAAGCTCAAGCTGAGCTGAATGGAAGGGCAGGGAAGAGGGATTTTTGAGGAGGGCTTGTCAGCATTCTTAGTGAGGATGGGTTATGACATGCCTGTACAGAACTTTGGCTATAAATTTTTGCTGAAAGCTATTAACTTCTTTTTTTTTTTTTTTAATGAACTAATATTTTGTTATTCTTAAGGATTTGCCATGTGTGGTTTATATGGTCTTAAAATTATGGAGGGCTGCCAACTTTCTGAAATCAAAATTCAGAGCGGGTAGATAAATGCTTTAAAATGCATATTCAATGGAGTAAAGTGCTATTCCATCTTTCTGAAAGGGCCAGGGTCTCAACTGTATACTTAGAAAAGTATGTTGGGTATAGGAATTGTTTCCTCATACAGAAAAAGCAATCTGTCACTGAATTTGTGCTCTATGTCAGATTGAAGCTTGCTTGTGTTCAGAGATGTGACAAGAAAGTTGAGGTGACCTAAAAGTTAATTTATTTTTTTTTATTGTTGCCCCTCACATAAGATTTATCTTTGTTTCCCTAGACACTTACGTATGTACAGGTGGATAGCTCCTGTGTCTGATTGTGTATTTCTCTTTGTCCTGAACTCACCAGCAATAATTTAGGGTAGCAGCACTGTAATGTCATTTCAAGATGTGCACTTTACAGTGCTGTGCTGGCAGTTCTTAAGTTAGTGTTTATGATTAATTGCATCTACACACATCATTTTTCCTACCACTAATAGTATTATGAAATGGAACTTTTTTCGGCTGCACATATTGGTGTTTCATTATTAATTGCTCTTCACTATGGAGTTCAGCTGATTTCTTTTATCATCCAGTTCAGTGCAGTTATATTCATTTCAGAACACAGAAAACTCAAAAAAGGCCTGCTTGCTGCTTTTTTTTTTCAAGATAGAAAGCCATTTTAATTTTAGACTTGATATGTCACATGTGCAGACTTTATGAAGGTTTCATTGACTTCATTGTTATAGCAGCACTGAGAGACTGGAGACTACTTTTTTGCATTAGGAAAAGTTATTAATTCTTAATATATGACAAAGATTTTTAAATAAGCAGCTACTACAAGTCTGTAAGTCTATACAGGGCTATGTACTTTCAAGATCCTAACATGGTATGTGAACAGTATTTCTAGCTTTCTGCTTGATAAATAATCCTGTCTATGATCCTGCTGAATTCAGGTGCTAGACAGACTATGAGTTTTTTGCCTCTTGGATGCTGTCATCTTGGAAAGTTGCAATGGGAGAACAACCTTAGTTTTTTTGGTCTTCATATAGAGATGGTAAAAGACTCTGTAACTTGAGTAAAATGTGTACAGAATCAAGGAATGTGGACATACGAAGACCATGTTTATAAGTTAACAAATTTTAGAGAAATGAATGTGGGAAGTGCCAGGCTTCTAGCCCCAAATAAGAAAGCCAGACCTGTAATCTGTGCCTGTGTTGTGATCTTACTCTCTGCTTTCTGAACATTCTTCAAGTAATCCATCGCATCAGCCAGCTTTCTGAAAATCCACGTGTCTTTTAAATTATTTATTTGCCTGAAAATAAACAGACCTCTTTAGAAGAAAAACTGTTGGAGAGAGAACCCAGTGCAGGAACCAAACCCCAAACCCAGAAAAAACAAAACCCAAGAAACAAGCTGGCAAAAAACTTTTTTCTGAGCTTGATGAATTTTTCCAGGATCTGATTCTTCCACGGTGAAAATACATCACTTTTTGTTTGTTTGAATTTGTCAGTTTCAGTTACCAGCCTCCCATTCTTCTGTGATACCTTGACATTTCTTTCTTTATGAAATTTCTGTTCTCAAAAAAAAGGTGTTTAGGCTGCAATGACACTATCTCCAATCCTTGCTAGCTTGAGCTTACACAAAGGTGTGTTTTTCCAGGCCTTCATGAGACATTCAAGAGAATAATAAAAGATCTCCAGATTTTTAAGAATGGACTTGAAAGATGAGCACTGGAATAGATTCGTAGCCTGTAGATCAAGGGAGATGATTAAGCTTTTTCTTTGGCACTTTCCAGACAGCATCTGGAGGACTGTGTCCAGTGTCAGGGCCCCCAGTACAAGAAAGAAGTGATGAACTGGAGCAAGCTTAGTGCAGGACCTCTAGGGTGGATGTAGGGCTGAAGCATGTGCTGATCACTGAGGGAATTAGGCATATGTAGACTACAGAAGAGACCACATTGTCTAACAGCAGCCTTCCAAATGACTCAAAAATGTATAGAATAGAATAGACTATTTCAGTTGGAAGGACCTACAACACCCATCTAGTCCCACTGCCTGACCACTCCAGGGCTGACCTAAAGTTAAAGCTGCCTATTAAACATCCATTCTAAATCTCCTCTAGTGCAGCTTTGAACCATTCCCATATTGACCTGTCAGTGGATCCCAGGAACAAGAAGAGCTCAGCACCTCCTCTCCACGTCCCCTCCACAGGAAGCTGTAGAGATCAGCAAGGTCCCCCCTCAGGCTCTTTTTCTCCAAACTAGACAAACCCTGTCCTCAGCCACTGCCTGTAGGACAGGCCTTCCAGCAGCTTTGTTGCCCTCTTCTGGATGCATTCAGGGACCTTCACCTCCTTCTTAAATTGGAGGGACCAGAACAGCACACAGTTGCCATGGTCAGGCCATGCCAACACTGAACAGGAGGTTATCCCCTCTGTTGACCAGCTGGTCATGCTGCGTTTGATGCACCCCAGGATGATGTTTGCCCTCTTGGCTGCCAGGGCAAACTACTGACTGGCACAGAGCTTCATGTCAACCAGCACCCTCAGATCCCTGTCTGCAGGGCTGCTCTCCAGCCATTCTTCTCTCAGTTTATAGTGGTGTCCAGTGTTCTTCCTTCCCAGGTGCAGAATTAAACATCTGTTCTTGTTAAATTTCATGCCACTGATGATTGTCTGATGCTCCAATTTATTTAGATCCTTCTGCAAGGCCTCTTGTACCTCAAGAGTCAACAGCACCTCTCAGTTTAGTACCATCAACAAACTTAGTAATGGTGTATCCAACTCCTGCACCCAGACGATTGATAAACACATTAATAGAACTGGCCCTAGAATTGAGCCCTGAGGAGCACAACAGCCAGTGACTGGCCACCATCCAGTAAGGATGCTGAGGGGAGAGCATCAAAAGCCTCACTAAAATTCAGATAAACTGCATCCACCACCTTCCCTTAACTCACTAGTTCGGTGATCTAGTCATTGAAGGGTATCAAATCAGATAAATAGGACTTTCCCTTCATGAACTCACGTTGACTGTGCCTGATAATTGTATTATTCTTTAAGTCGTAGAATCATAGAAGGAAGGGACCTCTAAGGATCATCTGGTCCAACCGCCCTGCCAGAGCAGGATCCCCTAGGGCAGGCCACACAGGAACGCATCCGAGCGGGTTTTGAAAGTCTCCAGAGAAGGAGACTCCACAACCTCCCTGGGCAGCCTGTTCCAGTGCTCTGTTACCCTCACAGTAAAGAAGTTTCTCCTCATGTTGAGGTGGAACTTCCTATGTTCTAACTTAAATCCACTATTTCTTGTTCTATTACTGAGCACCACTGAGAAGAGTTTATCTCCTTCCTCTTTGTCGTGGTTTGACCCTGGCTGGCAACCAGGTGCCCACACAGCCACTCTCTCACTCCCACTTCTCTGCTAGACAAGGGTAGAAAATATTTCAAGAGGCTCAAGGTTTGAGATAAGGACAGGGAGATCACTTTCTTTTAACGTTCTGGGCAAAACAGACTTGATTTTGGGGAACACAATTAGGTTTATTAAAAGAACATACCAGAGAAGAGTAGTGAGAAATAAGAATTGCAAACAGATCTTAAAAGCAAAACACATTACCTCCATCCCTCCCTTCTTCCCGGGCTTAACATCAATCCCGGTTTCTCCACCTCCTCCCTCCGAGCGGCGCAGGGGGACGGGGAATGGGGGTTGCGGTCAGTTCATCTGACGTTGGGGTTCCACCGCTTCTTCACTCCGGGGGAGGACTCTTCACTCATCCCCAGGCCATTGTGGGGTCCCTCTCACGGGAGCCAAGCTTCATGCTCTCTTCTCTGATGTGAGTTGTCCCACGAAGGGGCATTTCACCACAAACTGCCCAACGTGAGACACCTCACAAGGGGCAGCCCACCCCTCGTGAGTCTGAGGCGCAGTCCTTCAGGGGAAACTGCTCCAGTGTGAGCCACCTGCAGCATCACAAAAGTCCCACCAGCCAACCTGCTCCAGCGTGGGCATTCCTCTCTTCCACGGGCTACAGGTTCCGGCAGTGACCCGCTCTGATGCGGGCTACCCACGGGCTAGAGCCCTCTTCAGGCATCCACCCACACAGGATGGGGTCCTTTGCCCCACAGGGGACATCTGCACTCGACCCATGAGCTGCAGGGGGACAGCCCGCTTCACCATGGCCCAGGGGACTCTCTGCTCCGGCGCCTGGAGCTCATCGTCCTGCCTCCTTCTTCACTGACTTTGGTGTCTTCACATGTTTTCACTCCTCCATCTCTGTGCCAGCTGTTGTGGCGCAGTTCTTTTTCCCCGTTCTTAAATATGTTTTCACAAAGGTGTTCCTCTCCTATCACTTTACTGATAAACTCAGCCTTGGGCAGTGGCAGGTCCCTCTTTGGAGCTGGCTGGCATTGGCTCTGTCAGATCCATGGGAAGTTTCTAGCAGCTTCTTGCAGAAGCCACTCTGCAGCTCCCCCCTCCGCCACCAAAATTTAGCCAGGCCAAACCAATACACGCTTGACACCCACCCCTCAGATATTTATATACGTTAATAAAATCTCCTCTCCTTTCAAGGCTAAACAGCCTCAGTTCTCTCTGTCTCTCTTCATAGGAGAGATGTTCAAGTCCCTTAACTGTCCTCATAACTCTCCATTGGACGCTCTCCAGTAGGTCCCTGTCTGGCTTGAATTGGGGAGCCCAAAACTGGACACAATATTCCAGGTGTGGTCTTACCAGGGCAGTCAACAGTAGGTCTAGCAGGGCCCTACCCCTGGTAGGCTCACTGACCAGCTGCAGCAGGAAGTTGTCATCCATACATTCTAGAGACCTCCTGTACTGCCCTCTTTCTGCTGTGTTGTACTTCCCGGAGACATCTGGTAAGTTGAAGTCCCGCAAAAGAGCCATGGCTAGTGAACATGAGACATCTCTAAGTTGTTGAAAGAATGTCTTTATTCTGGTGTCTTTATTCTGGTCAGGTGTTTTGTAGCAGACTCCCACTAGGATATCATCCTCGTTGGCCTTCCCCTTTATCCTCATCCATAAACACTCCACCTCGGTGTTCCTAACATTGAATTCTAGGCAGTCAAAGCGCTCCTTAACATACAATGCTGCCCCACCACCTCTGTTGCCTTCCCTATCCCTTCTAAAGAGCCTGTAGCCATTCACTGTGGCATTCCAACTATGTGAATCATCCCACCACATCTCTGTGATGGCAATTATATCATGGTTCCCCTGGTGTACAATTGCTTCTGATTTCTCCTGCCTATTTCCCATGCTTTGGGCATTGGCATATATGCACTTGATCTGTGGTACAGACATTTCCTCCAACACCGGCACATCATCCCGAGTGCTATCCCTAGGAGCCCTGGGTTTGTCATATGACACCATTATCCACCTCAAGTGGGACAGTGGACTGAAGGACAGCCTTAGGCTCATTTCTAGTGAGCCTGGTTTTACTCCCTTCCCTCTTCGAGCCTCGTTTAAAACCCTCTCGATGAGCCCCGCCAACTCCCGTGCTAGGATCCTTTTCCCAGTTTGAGAGAGATATATTCCGTCTGTCACTGGCATACCTGGTGCCATGTAAACTTCCCTATGATCAAAGAATCCAAATTTCCAACAGTGGCACCAGTCTCTGAGCCACATGTTGATCAGGTGAATTTTCTACACGCTTTCAGTGTGTTTCCCTTCCACTAGAGGGACTGATTAAAACACCACCTGCACACCTGATCCACGTACTACTCGCCCCAATGCCTTAAAGTCCTTTTTTATCGCCTTTGTATGTCTCTCTACAGCTTCATCACTGCCAACCTGGACAACTAACAGAGGGTAGTAATCAGAGGGCTGCACCAGACCAGGTAGCTTCCTCTTCCCTGACTCAAGCCCCAGGGAGGCAGCAGACTTCCCTGTGAAGAACAGGTGACTACTCTGCCTCAGTACCATTTTCAAATGCAACCGATTGTTAGAGGGCTGGCAGTGAAGTGGAGGCCTCTAGGCTGGTGGTATGGCCAGTCTTTGTCCTTCCCTGCTTCCTTCACCAGCTAAAATGAATAAATAAAAAGTTAGTGGCGGGTTTAAAGTTGTAGGTGAAATGGCAGTCACCCCAGTTGGTCTCAGGTGCTCATGATTTGTACTATGCTGTGACATGTAGTTCAGAATTTTTCTGTATTATTTGGAACCCACTACTAGAGCCTGATGCTGCTACCAGTGAATCAGACCAGGCAATGCATGTAAACTTAAGACATTTATATAGTTTGGGATTTTTTAAAAAAGAGGAAAATCAGACTAAGACTTTACAAAAAGAAGTTTAATCGTATTTCCTGAAGTTCCTACAAAATGTACTTTTTTGACAGTGTAGCAGTCTTAGTAAGGCTGGTGAAGGGAGATGGTAATACTGGTAAGTTAAACTGACTTTCTAGAGCAGCTTTTATTTTGAATGTAGTTATTCTGCACACTTGCTTTCTGCATTAATAGATCCAAATGTGATTTCTTTGTGTTTCAGGCACACTCCTCATCCGTTAATCAATGTTCTTGAAAACAGACCTGATTGCTGGCCGATTCTACTGCAGCAAATAACAGTATTTTTCCAGCAGTGTCCGGAGAGGTAAAAGAATAAATAATTAAAATATAGCAAGTGTAGATAAATTAATCATATCAGTGTAATTTTATTGCTGAATATAGCTGCAATGAGCATTAAGAATTTTGTCTTTTGAAAAAGATAATTATAAAATCTAATGACAATATTTAAAGGATAAAAATAAAATATTAATAAAATACTAGAATAATCTATGAAAATTGATGTTATTTTTTTCTTAACTCTTTTATGTCGATGTAGTTTATGGATGTGGAAAAGTTGTTGCAAATTTGATAGTACTTGTAATTTTTTTTTTAAAAGCAATTTTGATTATCTCCATTGTCAAGACTTTGCTTAGTCAAAAAAAGATGACTAGTATGCATGTATATCTCATCTATACAAAGTGAGAGGATGTTAAAGGGAAAGCACAGGTGATTATATCTCACAGTGAAGGATGAGGTCTTTAGAAATGATGTATGCTTCTCAATTTAAAAAAAATAGGAAAAAACAGTAATAAAACCTTATTCTAAAATATTTTTAACAATGAACTAGTAACGAAGCTAGCAATAATTTCAACATTTCTTCATGCATAAAAATGATCTCTTTTCTCCTGTTTTCTGGAAGACTATTACAAATCCAATGGAATAATAGTATGGTGAAATTGACTTCTGTATTCTGCTGTTCTGAGTAAGCAAATAAGTTTATGAATCTCTTAAATTTCTAGGGGTGCTAGACTACATGATCAACCATAAGACTCTGAAGCAAAAGTGTGTTTTGTCAAATTTAATTGATCAGAATATTTTTATAATACTGTTTACAGATTTATTGTTCCACTCGGCTGCTAAATCTGACACTTAAGAAGAGTCCTATCACATGAACTGCAGATTTTTTGCTGGTGGCAAGTTCTGAATTAAAATCTGAGTTTTAGTCTGTTGAAAAGGAAAATATCTTAAACTTCCTGTGCTGAAAATGTCTCTGTGGAATAAAGTTCTAGACTGAGAACGTAGAGTCATTTACGTTGGAAAGACCTTTAAGAACATCGAGTCCAACTATTTAACACTACAAAGTCCACCACTAAAACATGTCTCGAAGCATGGTATTAACAAGCACCAATTAACAAGTAGTTTGTTAATTTTCAATAGAAAGCAATCTTGGCAAACTTATTTCTTGAACTGCAGGGCACAGGGTTCCTGCGTTGTTGTAATGACTCCATTTCTAAGATACCTGTATTGTGAACCATCTCAGTTACGGGAATATGGGCAACTGCGAATGGGTTTACTCAAGATCTTACTTCAGCCTCGCAGTCCAAAGCACAAAGAAGCACCCTCCGTGCTGGAATGTGAGATTCTTCAACTTCTGTGTGATTTCATTCCACACCTTCAGGTATAGTTGTCTGACCCCACCTTTTACAAATAAATGGTATCAAAGCAATGATGTTGTTATTATTATTATTATTAGTAGTAGTAGTAGTATTGTTAGTATTATTAGTATTATTATTGCCTTTCAAGTGTGCAAACAGTGCTCTCTTATATTTGCTATAGACCTGATTTGTTGGTAGTACAGTAATCTAACAAACTGTCTCCTTCCAGAAGAAAGTACATCTTAAAACTTTTTAATTGTTCAAATTTGATACACCTGGTAAGACATAATAGAAACATGTTTATGATGAGTATTTGCCACTAGTTGCCTAGTGGATACCAGGAGATACCCATGAGAGAGACAATGTTGTTAAATGGTAAGATAGTTGTCAAAACCATGCAATTTTTAACCTGACATGGAAAATACTAAAAAGAAACAAAACTGCATGAGAAGCATGATTTAAGTACTCCCAGATACTCCTTCCTTGGTCTTTGTAACATAGGGATTAGTGGATCTGAAGACCAAATCTCTCTCGAATGTAATGATTTTTTAAAATACATCCTTAAGTTGCGTATTGATACTTGGTAGGAGGTAGGGATTTAATCTTTCTGTCCACTTTAGTTAAGGGTTGAGGGTATAGGTTAAGGTTAATAGCTCTGCTTAGCTTCGTGCTTCACTGTTACATTGGCTAAGCTTTTTTGTACCTATGTACCTTTAACTTTCTCTTTAATATTAGAGCAACGTCTTCAAATTCAAATATATTCAGTCAAATATGAAGTGTTATTGCTATAGAGACAGTGTTCAATGATACCAATAATGTAAAGCTAAATAGGCTTGGTATGAGGGCATTTGACAGCACCTTCCTCCTGAGGAATTTAACTAGTGTAGTCTACTTTCCACTGGTAGCTATTTTTCATAATCTTTTGGATGAATAATAACTTGTTTTATACATTTTTATCTTGGTTCAGATCTACTATTTGTGATGACTGGTACATGCTGACTTTTTCTAGTCATAGGGGCATTGCTGCTTTTATTTTGATTCTACCTGAACTCCAGTATAACATTGTGTCCTAAATGTGTGACCAAGCTTCCAGCTTGGTAACATTTAACCATAAAAATGGCACTGAAGACAGTTTATAAAATTAGTTATCAACCTTTCTTTCCTGCATGCATGTTGGCACTTTTATTTTTTTTAAACTAGAAATATGTTGCGTTTTTTTTAACTCAGATTGATACCTGAATGTTTTTGTCTTGCCCAAGATACAACTTCCACAGTGGGAAGGGACATAACTTCTTTCAGGAAACCTGTTTGAGGGACTGTTTGACAACCTGTCATTTGTTCTCCTTCTTTCCCCGAACCTCAGGTTGTTCTTATCCTTTTCTGAAGCTTAGCCATGTTTAATCCTGAAGCTGAAATGCTTCCTAGTAATTTTGTCTGACAATATCAACCAAGCTATCAAAAGTGCAGCTTATGGCCTGCAGACGTTTCTGCTGAAAAATTCAGTGAACATGAGGCTTCCGATTGAGCAAATTATTCATAGAATCATAGAATCTTAGGGGTTGGAAGGGACTTCTAGAGATCATCTGGTCCAAACTCCCTGCCGAAGCAGGATCCCCTAGGGCAGGCCGCACAGGAAGGTGTCCAGGTGGGTTTTGAAAGTATCCAGAGAAGGAGACTTCATAGAATTTGTTTCAAGGGAATGAAAATCAGAATGTTACCCTTAATGCTGGCTTCAAAGTTTGGATCAGAACAGCTGAGTTTGTCAGGAACTAGAATTTTCAAGAGCAGAAATGCTGTCATCTAAGTTACTAGGTTTTTAAGGCTAGCACCTTCTTGAAACCTCCTTACTTTGCTTCTGGTTTTGGAGATACTGCTTTTGGGTGTTGTACTTAGCTTTGCATTTTTGTAGTAGGTAGATTAAGTGAGGCTCTAGAAGCAGACAACAGCACTGCCTTTTGCTTTTGAGATGTGTTAAAATCTTGATTACAGAGGAAATATCCTAGAGCAGGATGTTCCTGTTACAGAAATATTTACCTGCTGTATGAAATCCCCACGTAGTTTGTTCTGTGTTGCTGAGAGTGCTACAAGAGCTGAATTAGTTTGCTATTGCTTTTGAGAATAGAGATTTTTCTCATCAGCTGCCAAGAAATCTTATTCTTTCACGTTTCTAATTTTACTTCAAAACATTGAATAGCAGTTCATCTGTTGTTTTTTCAGGGAAGCTGGATAAGAGGTTCCTTAGTTTAGTTTATAATACTTATTCATGGTCTTAGTAATATTTGCAAGGGAAACATTGCCGAGCTAATAAAACTATTTCTATACTTGGGGAATTCTACATAGATAGGGAAGGGGTACCAAATCAGAACATGTTTCAGTTTTGGTTTTTTAACTACCTCTCTACAGCTTAAAGACTTACTGCAAGTTACAGAAGCCTTGTTTTTTCTGCAAGAGCTATTCCTCGCCCTACTGCGCTATCCTGTGTTTTGGAAAGTTCAGTTATCTCAGTTTTGTATGCAACTGTTATGCTTCTGTGAAGTGTGTTTAAATGTAACCGGAGAATGTTCATCTTTGATCTCCTTAATAGAAGACAACTTTGAGATCTTAAAAGAGGTAAGAGTTCATGGGGAAAAAATTAATTAATTATGTTAAAGAGTTCACTGGGGAAAAAAAAATCGTATTAAATTTAAAGATTGTCATGTTTAAGACAGTATTTAGAGAGATTGATACATGGCATTCAGCTGCCAGTGACCAGTGTTGTTTCATAAAGTTCTTTTTTTTTTTCTTGGTTGAAGACCTTCAGAAGGCAATAACTTAATTGATTTTGTATGTATCAGTTAACTTTTTAGTCTGGGAGTTGGTTTAAACTGAGCTAAAAAGGTATGAACAAGGTAACAAACTGTTGCTATTATTCAGTTAAAATACTGTTTTTACGCTGTTCATATTCTTCACTTCATGTGCTATGTCACTTTGCGTGCACTCACTGTGATTCATGAAGGAACTCCTTAAAGAGTTTTGGTTGTTGACCGTTTGTACTGGTTAATGGCTGAAAACACAAAGAGAGAAGAGTTGAACCTCTTTCTTTTTTCCTTGCAGGTATTTCCAGTGGAACAGTGTATAATTGGACTAGCGATTCTACTGCTGCAAGCACCAGAAAGCCAGCAAAAGTCTATGTTGAGTCTAGGTAAAGGTCTTCTTGCAAAACAGAAATCCACACTTAAGACTGTTTGTTTCTTCACGTTCATGAAAACAAGCATTGCATTTACCTGAGACTGAATTGCATGGTGAAATGTTTTTATATAAGCAGGATTCTTCTTGAATTTAAAGAGTAACATTTGATCTAGTGGCAATAAAGATAAATTTTCCTGATACGCTTGACTTTTTCTGTGGATGTTTCTGCATTCTAAGCTTCCTGTGGTCTTTGAACTTATCTGTGTAATTTTTGAGTTCACAACAGGATATTTTCAACTGAGATTCATGCATCCTGAATGAATTATTTTTACAGATATTAAAAGAGCAGGCCTGACAGTCATGGCAGTGTTTGGCTGGGCTTTTAACTTAGCAGTTTTGATTAGTGGAATTACTCCAGTAAAGAACTGTGCAACATTCCATTATTGTGTTTTCTTGCTGCTATCAGGTACTTTGATATGAACTGGAGAAATATATGGGACCCCGACTAGAATTGGATTTTTACTAAAAAATCTTTACGCTTTCATACTAGTATGTACATACAGTAATTATGAGGACTGTGACTGGGGAGTGTTTCCTAGAAATGTTTGAATCATGCCTAAAAGTACAAATTTAGTTACTTCTTTTTTCTTTCCTTGATCTTTGTTTTTTCTCACTTTGTCTTAAATAGCCTACAAGCTCCTTTCCTCTTCAGAAACCCAGAACATCTCACCCATAGCCCTTACTTTGGTGATGCCTGTACTACAGATACTGTCTTCTACGACAGTTGGGGACTGCCTGTCAGAGGATGATTCTGGAACTACCAGACAGCAGCTGGCTCTAAATATTTTGGGAATATTACGAGAGGAAGGTGTAAAGGATGAAAAAGAATTGGTAAAGTTACAAGATTTTTTTTTCTTCTTTAAGCAAGAGGGTGCATTTAAACAATCTTGCTGCATTATGAACAGGTTCTTTCAGTGAATTGTTTTCACTCTAAAAAATTTCTTTCTTATATCAGGATTCAACCTCTCCTAGTGCAACTTATACCTGTTGCCCCAAGTCCTCTCCCAGTGGCTCCTTGTGAAGACAGAGCTTCCGTCTTCTTAGTAGCTGCCCTTCAAATACTGGAAAACTGTGGTGACATCCCATTGAGCCTTCTCTTTTCCAAGGTGAAAAGATCTAACTTATGGCGCAGGTTGTCCAGTCCTTTGGTCATCTTTGTGGCCCTTCTCTGGACCCCCTCCAGTCTGTCCACATGGATTTTGGAATTGTGGGCTCCAGAACTGGACACAGCACTCCAGCTGCAGCCTGATGAGCACCATGTAGAATGGGATGATCACATCTCTGCTAGTAATGCTCCTGCAGATGCAGCTCAGGATCCAGTTTACCTTGGTTGCTGCAGCAGCACACCGCTGACTCGTGTTCAGCTTGTTGTCCACCAGGATCCCCAGGTCCCTCTTGGCAAGGCAGCTCCCCAGCCACCCAGATCGTAGCCTGGGCTGGGCTCCTTGGTTACGTCGTCGCAGAGGCAGGACTTTGCACTTGTCTTTGTTGAGCTGCATACAGTTCCCTACTAGTCCACTCTTCCAGCCTGTCCAGTTCTCTCTGAAAGGTGGCTCTCCCTTCTGACGTGTCCACCTCAGGAGCCAGTTTACTGTCATAAGCAAACTCGATGAGGGTTGAGCCCTTGCAGGTGGCCTCTGCTGGAGGTCAACCCATGTGGTGTTGTAGCTGCTTGATCCTGTGAGCTGGGGTCCAGCTACACTGGTAAAGATGGAGGAAAAGAGGTATTGAGAACTTCTGCCCTATCGGCATTGTTAGTAACTCGTTTCCCTGCCCTGTCTAGTGATGGGCCTGTGTCTACCCTGTGCTCCTGCCTGCTGCTTACGTACCTGAATAACCCTTTCTTTTTGCCATCTCTGGCCAGTTTCAGTTCTAGTTGCGCCTTAACCTACCTGTCCGCATTGCTGTGTGCTCTAGCAAGGTTATTGTAGTCCTCAGTGGGCATTTATCTGCCCCTCCATATCTGGTATGCCTCATTTTTGCTTTCAGCCACACCCAAAAACTATTTTATTTTTTTTTCGTGCCAGTGATGGTAACGGGGAATTGTTTTACTTGTAGTACCAAGATCGTGAAAAATGTTTAGAAGTGTCTAAATTGCACTTCTGCTTTGCGATTGAGCTTAGGTAGTCCGTCTGTCTGCAGTGTTGTCAGACTGATTTGCTACATGACCTGCTTGAATGGAGTATAGCATTCAAATAAAAATATGGTGATAGCTTGTTTTTTTACAGCTGAAATAAAGGGCAAAGGGAGTGAGTACAGTTGTGTAGCAAAACCCTTGGGGAAGTAATGTGAAATGGGAAATATTAAAATAATACTTCAGGATCTAACAAATTTGAGCAGCTTTTTCCAGGCATAAAAAACCCCATACCCAAAACCACAGAGAACCTACTCAAAGGCCTCTTAATAGTCTGATCTTGGTTTCAAATCCTATGATCTTTTACGAACAGGCAACTAAGCAGTACAACTTGCAGATCTTGAGGCTCTTCTTAGCCCATTGTATGTCCTTGGGTAAAGTTTAAATGTCTTTATCAATAAATGGCAGTTTCACAACTGCATGCGGTTTTGGCTCTGAGTGATCTTACCAGACAGAGGGCTGGCGTTACACACATAAAGTACACTCACATACAATAATTGTGATGACCTAATTTTTGTAAAAGTGTTCTTCATTTAATTGCTGTTTGCCAACTACTGTCTTGATAATGGAGAGACATCTCTGAAAACATTGCATTTTCTAAGGAAACAAAGAATCGATAGGAAAGAGATGATTTGTCTTGGATTAAGCTTTTTTGTTTTAATGAAGAACTTTGGACTTCCACATTAATTTGTAGGAGCTTTAAAATTTTTATACTTTTACATAAATAAAAAACCCATTTAGGAGGATTCCTCATCTGTATTTTACTACTTTGCTGCTTCCAACTGTTATCTTCCATAACTGGATAATTTCTGCATTGTTCTGAGAAGTGAAACAAAAAATGTAAAGTTGTATTAACTTGAACTGTGGTGTTTTCTTAAGTACTATCAAAAGTAAGGGGAATTTCCTTAATGTAAATGATACTTAAACTTTTGTGATGCACCTGTTATTGTCAGGTATGGAAGCTTTTAATGTACTCCAGCTTGATTGTGTCCGTTTTAGTGTGGAAGGAGCACTGCAGTTGCCAGGAGGAACAGGAATGGTGGAGGCCAAATAGAGGGGGAATTCCTGAATATGGAATTAGCAACCTATTCAAACATCGTTAGCACATGAATTCTTATAAAGGATTGTAAAGAAATGTATTGCAATTTATTCTTGACATCTATTGCATGGGGACCCTAAAAAAAAGATTTTGATTTGGATGACGGAACTGGATGAGTTATGTTTGTTCTTTCGTGATATCTTACTTGTTTGAGAATTTTGTTTGTTTCACTTGTTCACAGGTGTCCTGCAAGCTCCTTTTCGCCATAACCAGCTCTTACAGCTCTTTGTATACAACCTGGAAGATCATAGAGCTTATGAAAGAGAAGTCTGCAGTTTCAAGCTGGTTATCTTCAGTGAAGTCACTGCTACCCGTTACAACTCAAGTCCCTGCCCATGTTTTTCTTCTGTTGGCTTACCTACTGATCCAAGAGAATGGAGACAGTCTTCGTGATGTACTTCAGGCTGCTACAGAAATAGCCAAGGCTGATTGTTCTCAGGTAAAAAATTTACTGTTAGAGGATTTTGTTTTGGGAATTGGGCTGGATTCTGCAGCTTGACAGAGGGAAGGCTGCTTTGTGACCATGGGAAGTGGCAAGACTGTGTGTTTATTCCCAACAGGTACACGCGCATGCAGCACACATGTACACCGTATACCTGCGCTTATATGTGTATACAGTGCACACAAAGAACACTCACAAGAACACAAAGCAACACCCCGTCCTGCTCCACTTTCTGGACGAGCAGGATGGAGGTCTACTAGTGGTAATACATGTACAATATTTGGATATGTAGGATATGTACAGTAAGGATCTGAAGAAAGGTCCCTTCGGAGAGCCGACCAAGTTAATGACCATCCCACCAATATGGCTACAAGTCGTCCTCCCTTTATTGCTCCGGACAGCCCAATCCATACAGTTAAGCAGTGTCCCCACGCCTGCCCCTTAACAGAGTTGGTCAGTCACAGGTTTACACGTGACAGCGTTTTATTGGATAGTGCCATTCAACTGTGCAGGCGGCTCTCACCCCTCCCTTCTCCCCCCCCCGGCAAGGCTCTTCACAAAACAGCTGCACCTCCTCCTCCCCGTGTTCCAAGGCAGCTTCAAGGACAGAGCCTTTGTTTAGGCCTAAGCTTGGTTGTCCAAACCTTTTAAAGCGATACCGTGCCCCTGCTCCACAAGAAATTCCCCTACAGGGATCCCTCCAGCAATGGGTCATTATATGGTCAGTGTGCACAACTTGCATTTTGGGTGTCTGCAGTGGTTCGACCCTGGTCGGCGGCCAGGTGCCCACACAGCCGCTCTATCACCCTACCCCCTTCTCTGCTACACAGGGAGAGAAAATATATCAAAGGGCCTATCGTTTGAGATAAGGACAGGAAGATCACCCACATCTACAGTCCGAGGTAAAACAGACTCGTTTTTGGGGAAACTAGTTAAATCTATTAAACAGCAAATCAAAGAAGAGTAGTGAGGAAAAACCCCAGATCTTAAAAAAAAAAAACCAACACCTTCCCCCCTCCCTCCCTTCTTGGGCTTAACATCAATCCAAATTTATCCACCTTCTCCCCTGAGCAGCGTGCGGTGACAGGGAATGGGGGTTGTGGTCAGTTCATCAGATGTCATTTCCTCTGCTTCTTCTTCCGCTGGGGAGGACTCCTCACTCTTCCTCTGGGCCATTGTGGGGTCCCTCTCATGGGAGACAATCTTCACACACCTTTCTCCAATGTGAGTCCTCTCACAAGAGACAGTTCGTGACAAACTGCTCCAGTGTGAGTCTCTCCATGGGATGCGGTCCTTCAGGGAGAAACTGCTCCAGCGTGAGTCCCCCACAGTGTCACAAAAGTCCTGCCAGCCAGCCTGCTCCGGTCTGGGCTTCTCTCTCTCCATGGGCTACAGGCTCTGGCAGCGACCTGCTCCAGTGTGGGCTTCCCACCCGACTACAGCCTTCTTCTTCCCCGCTCTGGTGTGGGGTCCTCCACGGGCTGCAGGTGGATATCTACACCCCGTCACCTCCATGGGCTGCGGGGGCACAGCCTGCTCCAGTGCCTGGACCACCCCCCTTCCCCACCGCCTTCTTCGCTGACCTTGGTGTCTCCCCATATTCTCACTCTTCTGTCTCTCTACCCGTTGTTGTGTGACGTGGCTCTTTTTCCCTGTTTCTTAGGTATGTTTTCACAGAGGTGTTCCTATCCTATCTTTTTACTGACCGGCTCAGCCTTGGCCAGCGGCGGGTCTGTCTTTGGAGCTGGCTGGCATTGGCTGTATCAGACTCGGGAAATTTCTAGCAGCTTCTTGTAGAAGCCACCCCTACAGGCTTCCTGGCCAGGCAACCCAGTACGTAAAACATGTAAAGCAAAATAATTATTATGTCTCTGTTTTGGATTATTTTTTAGTTGTTAAGCTTAGGAGAAAAGACTGGCTTGTCGATGTAATTCGATAAGTATGAAAATACAACACAAGGAATTTGGAAAGAGGCTGCTTAAACTATTTCTGACTTTTGGTGACCTCAAATTGCTCTCTGTGATCTTTTGTGGTGACTGAAGACTGCCAAGTCCCTTGTCTGTGTTCTTCCTTCTTAAAAATATGTGCATAGTCTGCTTCAGTATTGAACTCAAGACAGAATTATGCAGTATGCTTATATTTACCTATATAACTTGAGGATATCTAGAAACAGTAAGAGGTAATACAAGAAGTGTTACACAGAAATAATCACATCTTAAAGGATGTTACAAGTCTGACATCAGTGGAAATACTGAGCTGCTAGAAGTTAGAACTGACTCCTCAACATTAGGCATCTTGTGGAAATGTGCAAAATGAAGAAGTGCTTTTTGGTTTTTTTCAAGATACCTTTTCCCATTCTTACTTCATTCTTATTTTCTTAGACCAGCTGTTATTTTCTCGCACTTGGATAAAGTCTTTCCTTAAACTGCAGGTTTAAAATTCTTCCATTCCATTATAGCTTTGTACCTTTTAGAGGATGGTTAAATAACACAAAACAGGTGAGAATTAAACAGCAGAAAAAAAGCATAACAAAACATGCAGGCAAGTCAGACCCGTCAGCGTACTCTTAGCAGAGCAAATGTTTCTGAAACAACTGTGGCAAGAGGGCACTTGAAGCTACTTTTGCTGCTTCGTGCAATATTTCACTTCCTTTGAATTCATCACCTGCTTCTTGTCACTCCATTTAACTGTAGATACCAGTGCTGTGAGGTGTTTAAAACCTGATAGTGAAAAATAGTGTGTCACAAAGGCTTTGGTGGTCAGTGGCAGGGAAAAATATATTGTACTAAGAGTTCATGGGTTACTTTTCCTGACACTATAAAACTCTAAGCAACCCATTTTCCAAATGATGGTGGTATTGCTGCTGACCACATGGTACAATAGCATGCTCTGATGGTTTTTGAGTGAGGATTACATAGAGTTCATTCAGCAAGTTGTTACTTATCTGTTAGGGAAGAAGTGGAAACTTTGAGCGTTTATTAAGCCTTTCTTAACAAGTGACTTTATGCTTTTTAAGTTAGAATATTAAAAGAACCAACCAAACAACAAACCCACACATTTTCTTTATTGAAAGATAAAGGAAGACCACATATTTGAATATTGTTTGTAAAAGTGCAGATTAGTTTTCTGAAATCAGTACATGGGTTTACCTTGTTCATCCAATTCATTGCTAGAAAAAGGTTTTCTGCATTACTGACAAGAAGCCCTTCAGGCTGGTGAAAAAACCCTTCCTGGCATGAAGAAAAATGCCTCATGCCCAAATGCAATGAGAAAGTGAAGTTTCTGTTGAGAAGTGTTTCATTCGTGAGTTTATCATCATCAGAGGTCTGGGCGTATTCTCCGATATGCACCACGATGGATTTAAGGGAGGTGTTGCTTGAAGTACACCACCAGTTAAGACTTTTTTTGACCAACTCTAGTGGCCTTACCATATGCTGGGTACAAATCTTTAGGTGCGTGAGTTACTGACTCTATTATTTAAATACAGGTGGGAAAACTAGTAGCATAAAAGTAAGCAATCTCATTACCTTATCCCCAGGAGACAAAAAGGAATCATTTAGTAAGCAGGTATGCTAGGAATAGGATGGTACTGCTGGGAAACAGCACTTCTTATTTTTTTACGTACCATTTAGACCTGTGGTTTAGAGGAAGGGTGTGGAGTAAATCAATGAGAAGGGGAAGAAAATGTAAAACTTACACTTCATGGAAATTGTGATCTAATGATGACAAATGATCCTAAACCGGCAGTCAGAAATCAGTCTTTCAGATGTATTTTCTCTTGTAACTGCAAGAGACAGATTTTTGAGGGAAGACACAAAGCTTAAGGTAGCTTATAGATGCTTTATTGACCTAGGTGTTTTGGCAAGGTATTTATTAAAACTTTGTTTTCTCACTTTAATTGGGAAGCACCTAGTTGTGTTCAAAGGGCAGGAGTAAGCAAAAGGAATTGGAGTTAGATGTAAAACCAAAGATGAACTGATGTAGAACCAACTTAGTTTCTTCTTTAAAGTCTCTTTTTGTAAGTCAGAAGTCAAGAGTAGTATGAGTAGTACACCCCAACTGTGAGTAGTTTGACAGGTCCCCTAAACAGTCTGTAACCATGGTAAGAGGCCCCAGACTTTGAAAATGAATTAGTTATCCTCTAAGAAAAGAGTAAAAGAGTACGTAAGTTATGATTACATGTCGTGCCACCTGTGCTGGAGTTTTCTTCTTGCATCTGTCTAGCAGTTAAATATCACCAAGATAATTCTAGGCTTTTTATTACAGGTTTCCTATTTTTGTCTCTTGACTGTCTTTAAATGCATTTACTGCAATAGTCTTTGGATTGTATGATGAATCAGTGGCATATTAGAAAAGGAAAAATAATGCTTTGTTTATTAACTACTTTATATAATTGTTCAAAGTGCAGTTTAATAGTCATGAAAAATATCAATAACTTGGTGAATAAAAAAATTACTGAAATAGTATGGCACCTGAGCAGAACGGCATGAATGCTGACTGTATGGAATGATACTCTTCTGAGTTTCACTGGAGTAATCTGGAATAAGTCCACTGACTTTAACTGAACAGTTTTAGAGACAAATTTAAACATAAGTCCATGGAGTTGCAGAAGCTTTACATAGGTACAGGGAGAGGAATTAAATCTGAAGTTGTTGGTGTTTAGCATGACATGAGTGGGCTTCCCTCTTTTCTTGTTCTGCTTATTTTAAGCCAAAGCTTTTGCTCACCAATACAGTAAATAAGTTGATGGACACAGCCTCTTGAGTTACCTAGGGTGGTCTGACTACGTCAGAATTAAGAAGCCCTTCAGGCTGATGAAAAAGTCCTTCCTTGCATTATAATGGCTCATGGCCAAGGCTAATGAGAAGGTGAAGTTGAAGCTGCATCATATTTTCTCTTCACCTAATGATTAGCAGAAGTCCACGTGAACTGTTTAAAATGCAGAACCATAATTTGTTGGTACCATCTAACTGGCTCACATTTCATTTGCTAACAGGGACTGCAGATTGTGAGCTTTTATTCTTTTGAATTGTTGAGTAAAATTCTTTATTGCTGTTTAAAATATTTCACTGCAAAATACATATTCACAGAATCACAGAATGTCAGGGGTTGAAGGGACCTCAAAAGATCATCTAGCCCAACCTCCCTACCAGAGCAGGATCACCTACAGTAGGTCACACAGGAATGCATCTGGGTGGGTTTTGAGTGTCTCCAGAGAAGGAGACTCTGGGCAGCGTCTTCCAGTGCTCTGTCACCCTCACAGTGAAGTTTTTCCCAGTGTTTTTGTGGAACCTCCTATGTTCCAGCTTGTATCCATTGCCCCCTGTCCTGTCCTTGGACATCACTGAGAAGAGCCTGGCTCCATCCTCCTGACACTCACCCAAGGGTGAGTTTGTAAACATTAATGAGGTCAGTTCCAGACAGTTCTCTCCGCTTGCCTAGCTTCACCATGTGTCGGGAAAACCTCAGGAAACCCCCAGTACACCAAGATCTGCTGCTCCGATTTTTGCCAGCAGACTCCAAAGCAACTCCTCTCAGTGGCTGATATATGTTAGTGGTTGTTCCCATCACACTGCCCATTGAGTTTGTTAATCAGTTATTTCCTCCATGCATAAGCTTCAGTGCTTTCTCCCCCTGTAGTAGCTACTTCAGCTGCAAGAGAGAGACCAGGCAAGACCTAGGTAACTCTTCCAGCCTTAAAGAGAGCATCGCACCTACAAAAACCAACATGATAATATTTCAGTGCAGTGCTGTGCCACACAGTAATAATCTCTGTGGACCTCTTAAAGCAGACTCAGAACTAACATAACTTGTCAGTCAACACAGATGGCAGCTGATCCCAAGTTCAACTGAGCCAGCAGCAAGTTCCAGTCTTTAAGTGTTAAGATCTTTTGGAATAAAAAAAGTAATTTCAAAGACAGCAATGCATCACTAGCTGGAGAATATTCAGGTGCCCCTGGCTGCACTAAGTAGTGACTGAGAAGGGAAATATCACCCCAATTAAGCACAGTTTTCTACTTATGCCAAATTTCCAACTATTATACATCAGATCATCTGTTGTATTACTAACTATACTGACTGCTCTATGTCATATTACTAAAAAGACACCTGAATAAAGATGATGGAGTGGAACGTCTCCCTTATGAGGAAAGGCTGAAGGAGCTGGGTCTCTTTAGCTTGGAGAAGAGGAGGCTGAGGGGTGACCTCATTGATAGTTATAAATATGTCAAGGATGAGTGTCAGGAGGACAGAGCCGGGCTCTTGTCTGTGGTGTCCAATGACAGGACAAGGGGCAATGGGTGCAAACGGAGCACAGGAAGTTCCACAAAAACATTAGAAAAAACTTTTTTACTGTGAGGGTGACCGAGCACTGGCACAGGCTGCCCAGGGAGATTGTGGAGTCTCCTTCTCTGGAGACATTCAAAACCCGCCTGGACGTGTTCCTGTGCGCTCTACTGTAGGTGATCCTGCTCTGGCAGGGGGTTGGACTAGATGATCTTTCCAACCCCTAGCATTCTGTCATTCTGTGATTGATGACAGAGTTATACTTTGGGAATTACCTTATTTGGTTTTGTGTTTTATTCAGTTCCTCTTAAATAAATGCGTTATAAAAGACAGGGAAAGTGAGTGATAAAGCAGTGATGGAAATGTCCTGTAAGTTAAGAAAGTGGAAAGCTCATCACAACAGACTTTTTAGACATTTTGAGTCCAGTTCTATAGGGCAGGTGGTGTACAGCATGACAGTTAGAAGTGTTCTGAAGAAAGTCAGAGGCTGGGTGTGGGAAAAAGAAGAAAAAATGGTTGGTAATCCCAAGGTTAATTTAAAAAAGTTATGTCTTCTAACTTGAATATGTTCCTTTGGTGTTAACAGCACTTGAACACACTTAGAGCCAGGAAAGATGGTCTAGCCAAGTACATACAGGTACATTCTGAATTGCATGTCTTTGATTCGTGTTCACATCAAACTAAACTTGGCCTAGCAGACCTCAGTGCTTAGCCTTCCAAAAAGTGAATAAAATGTCCACAGGCAAAATGACAAAGTGTCAACTTTACAGCCAAACTGTACAACAGCAGAGCATGTGGAAGTGCTGAGATGTTGTGGTGAGGATCATAGCATAAAAAAAAAAAGTGTGGTGGGTTGGTTCTTTTTCAGCAATAAAGATAATCAGTAATTTTGCTGGTAGTGAAATTCTTTTACCTTGTGGTTCAGATGATTAATGGTTGTAGCTGTGGATAGTGAATTGAAAAGCCATGGGTGATTGCCGTGTGCATTGAGAATGCTGTCCTCATTGCTTTCATGTTTATTACAACTCCACGAAGAGGGGGTCACAAACAGAGTCTACTATTTCCACACTGTACATTGTTTTTATAAGGAGTCTATTGTTTCTGCAGTGAACTAATGGAATATTTAAAAAACATTGCTTATTTTAAAAATTATTACTGTAATTGGTTTTGCAGACGTTGCTCTGGTTATACTTTTATTTTTTCTTACCCTTTCCATGAAGAGATCTAATGAAAGACTTCTGTGTATGTGCCTCCTCCTTCCCCACTGGGTAGAAAGCCTTTTTATGGTGGAAGATTACTGATTATATTAGATCTGTTTTTAGTAGAGACATTTCGGAGTAATGATCTGAAACACTTCTGAAAACAATCCAGAAAACTTTTTAAAAAGGCTGACAAATTCAGAGTCATACATGGGCTTTTAGGCTGTCTTAAATCAAATCATGCAGAGACTGCTCTGACACACACTGTTCATGGAAGACTTAATACAGCCCTTCTATAATCAGGTGAATTTCTTGTTGTGCAAAAACTGTTATTACACTCAGTGTGTAACCAGCTGTGCTGCAAGGGGAAGAAATTAAATCGTCTGACTGAGAGGTCACTGGTGAATAGTAGCACAAGATCTATTACCATTATTAGAGGATTATGAGGCTCTAGAGGACATCAGTTCTTTTATGGTCTTTTAGCTGCTGGAGTGAAATATTTTAGTGGTAAATGACACCGTTCTGGGAAATTCATCTGAAAGTGTATTATTTTATGTTCTTTGGAGGCTGGGCCTGCATTTTAAACAAAAAGTAAAATACATTTTATTTGGGTAGAAAACATGTTTAAGGGTATGTAGAACTGGATTTGGCTCACTCAGGTGCTGCCTGATGGTGGTGTTCTATGTTTGATTATGTCAACTTGAGAGAGCAGCTGTAGAGAGACAGTCATACTATAGTCAGATCTTGTGGACCCATTCTTCATGCTTGAAGCTTATTGATTAGGATTCTGCTGGAATACATGAAACTTGAAAATCTAGCGTATATTCTCTAAAAAGTGCTTCTGATCTTTAAGAATAGTTTATGTTACGGCTTTTATAAACAGAAACTTGTCTTACACTCATGTTAGACAGCAACTAAGCAGCACACAGCTGCTTGCTCACTCCTTCCCAGTGGGATGCGGAGAAGAATTGTAAAGAGAAGTAAGACCCATGGGTTGAAGTAAGAGCAGTCTAATAACTGAAATAAAATATGATAATATTTGTAATGAACAAGAATGTAACAAAAAAAGAAATAAAACAAGTGATGTACAGTGCAGTGACAGATGCTGGGGCACTCCTGACCAACTCCCCCCGTTTCTGTGCTGAGCACGGCGTTCTGTGGTTCGGGACATCCCTTTGGCCAGTTTGGGTCAACTGTCCTGGCCACGCTCCTACCCAGCTCCTTGTGCACCTCCTTGCTGGCAGAGCATGGCAAACTGAAAAGTCCTTAACTTAGGATAAGTGCTGTGTAGCAACAGCTAAACTGTCAGTGTGTTTGCAACATTTTTCTCACTAAATCCAAATCACAGCACTGCACCCAGCTACTAGGAAGAAAGTTAACTTTTCCAGCCAAAACCAGGAGGACTTAACCTGAAAAACTCCTTCTTTCATTTGTGTAAATTGTGCAATACTTTTGTCTTGCTCACTGGAGTACTGACTGCTTTTGAACATCTGCTTGTTTCACTGCCTTGCTACTGGAGAACTACGACATTTCCCAGAAATAAAACCCGGAACTTTGCAGTGACATTTAATTCCTGCCTTTAGGGTTGGCTTTTTGTGGGGGACTTGAAGTGATCTCTTAGTGTTGAAATTGACCCAAGAGAATCCTCCAGGATAGGCATGCAAGCAAAGAAGGTGTGGTGGGAATAACATAAAGTGATATCCTACATCTAGGATTTAAAATGGGGAATGTGTTAATATGTATTTACATTATTTTTTAGATGTTTTTTTTCCCTCTGAACTTTACTTGGCTTTCTGTTTTCTGTCTGTCTCATTGTTTATTCTGACACAAGGGCTGCATGAAAATAATTTCTCTTCAGTAAAATGTAAGGAAGAAGAGGATTATCTTTGTCCTCTACTGTTGTCCCTTAGCTTGTGCTTTTGAAGAAGAATAACTGTCCTGTAGCTTAGAAAAAAAGAAATCAGGCCACCAGATTGCAGAGAGTGAGAACAGTTCTTAGACCTATTTATTAAATGAAAGCATTTTGTCTCACATGTTTAATCAGACTTTCAGAGGGAGAATTAGTGACATACCTCGGAATAATTTTTGATGTGCTAAATCTGTCACAGCATTGCATATTCAGATGAGCTCTTCTCACTGCCACCTTTTATGCTATAAGGTACGCACAGTTAGATAAACAAACTCTGCTTAATTATCTCTTAAATCCTGAAAAGTGATTCATGTATTTTATAACTTATTGGCTTTCAAACCATATAGCTGCAACCTAGACTCCTTTACAGATATCCAGTCTTCTCTTTGTGTAAATCTAAAAGTCTTATGATGTGTAAGGTAGGGTTTTTAATTAACCCACTTAGAATTTACTTTTTCTGTGTATAAAAATTTAAAATTTTAAAATGAAGTATTCCTCCTATAACTTTTATTAAAAAAACCCTAGTCATTGTGTGTGTATAATTGGAGGATTGAATGTTCTCTTTTAAATGTTTGTATTTCATATGAAATTTTAGCTTAACAGATCCTGCCTCATCTGTATCTCTGATGCCTTATTTCTGTTTTCTCATTCATTTTTTTTGTTAGAGTCATTGTAAAAATTTTTAATTTGTACCTGTTGTGGTTTAAACATGATGGGCTGTAGAGGAATTTCTTGTGGAGCAGGGGCACGGTATCCCTTTAAAAGTTTGAACAACCCAGCTTAGGCCTAAACAAAGGCTCTGTCCTTGGAGCTGCCTTGGGGCACGGAGAAGAGGAGGTGCAGCTGTTTTGTGAAGAGCCTTGCCAAGGGAGGGGGGGCGGCGAGAGCCGCCTGCACAGTTGAATGGCACTACCCAATAAAACTCTGGCGCGTGTAAACCCGTATCTGACCAACTCTGTTAAGGGGCAGGCGTGGGGACACTGCTGAACTGTATAGGTTGAGCTGTCCGGAGCAATAAAGGGAGGACGACTTGTAGCCATATCGGTGTGATGGTCGTTACTTGGCCGGCTCTCCGAAGGGACCCTCTTCAGTAAGTGGCTGAGCCCCACACAGCTGCTTACTCACTCCACCTCAGTGAGACAGATGAGGGAATTGGAAGGGTAAAAGTGAGAAAACTAGTGGGTTAAAATATAGACAGTTTAGTAGGGAAGACAAAAGCCACATGCACAGAGCAAACAAACCAAGAAATTCAATCACTACTTCGCATCAGCAGGCAGATATTGAGCTGTCTCTAGGAAAATGGCATTTATCTTTTGTAACGGTTACTTGGAAAGACAAACACCATGATTCTGAATGTCCTCCCTTCTTCCTTCTTCCCTCAGTTTTTTTTCTGAGCATGACTGGGACATCCCTTTGGTCACTTGGGGTCAGCTGTCCCAGCTTATCCTCTCCTGGACTCCTGTGCCCCCCCCAGCCACCTTGCTGGTTGGGCAGCATGAGAAACAGAGTGGGCCTTGACACTGTGTGAATGTGACTCAGCAATAACTGAAAGATCCCTGTGTTTTCAACACTGTTTTCATCACAAATCCAAAATATAGCCCCATACAAGCTACTATGAAGAAACTTAGCTCTGTGCTAGCCAAAACCAGTACACAACAAAAACTTGAACCTGCCCAACTTATCTTCAATCTTAAGATCTGGAAGAAGGGGGAGGGAGAATGCTGGTTAGGAAGATGCTTTCAGTTTGAAATGAACAGGTGGGAAAGTAAGGCACTATTAAACTTGTATTGAAAGTGGTCGTGGGTATGCAAGTCTACTCACATGAATACTACCTTAAATTCTGAGCCACATTTATTGATTTTGTGTTGAAAGATTTACAGTAAAACCAGTCCTCTGTCTAGGCAGGTGGTAAAGTAATGACTACCTCTACAGATGGTAAACAACCACCTTGGGAAATAGAGAGAGGGAGGAAGAGTAGTCGTTTAGTCGAAACTGTGGGAGTGTTTTGGATTTGAAGGGGATTTATTCTATTTTAGAAAGTCAGGTACTGTTACGAAAACAGGAAAAAATAATGTGTTATAGCTGATTCTTTAGGTATAAATGTAGGTTCCAGGAAAAAGTTTTTAAGTTTGTGGAAGCATGAATTTGGATTGCTCAACTGTAAAGATAGTGATGTTTGTAGAACAAACAGGATTTTTTTGGTCTGTCGTTTAGAACCAGTAATTACAGAGAGAAGAATGCAAAATCGCAAAGCTCTTGAATTTTTATTCTTTATTCATGCTCTGTATTTTCTGTGGACTGAGATATGCCTCTGTATAGTGAAAAGTTTTATTACATGAAGATGTGCTCATGTAAAAATGCATATTGAGAGGATGTTGTAGCAGTATTCTCAGAGATGTAAGATTGCTGATTTATAGATTGAATTAAAAAAATTGGGTCCAATCTTGTAAATGTTGGGTGTGAGAGTTGCTCAGCCTTTTATCTCAGTCCAGTATGTATAGGATTTAATACACGTGTGTTCTCCTGCTTTAAGTCTGAAATCTTGGACATTGAGACTGAGTTTTCTAAAGTTATGGCAATTTGAGGTTAAAGAGGAAAAAAACCTCTTCCAAGGTTGGCTCACTGTGGAAATAAATACTAAAAGTGCAGTGGAGGACTCTATACCCTTTTTACTATGTCAGAAAAATAATTTTCTGAAAGGCAGAAGACACAGAAATAATTGTGTCCATCTACTACTACTAAATGCGAAATTTCCTAATGAGCTTTTTTAGTTCTTGGGAATGGCATTACCTTTTAGCCCAAGTTTTATCTGTGGAGGACTAACTTATGTGGTCAAGTGAAAATGATTGCTACTGTATAAAGGCAGAATGTAAACGAATGCTATGTGATTACTTTTAATATCCGTAAAATCAAGTGGGGAAAAAACCCAAGGCCTTTGTGAGTACATTTCATTTTATACCATAGTAATGTGAACATGCAAAAGAAAAAACTGAAGCACCTGCAAGTATGAAAATACTGGAAATCTGATCTAAACAAAAGGGAATCAGAGAAAATAAGCCTCCTTTCCTTTGTTGTCACTTTAGGGGCAGCTTTGTGGACATTTTGTACCATGTACTAAAGAATGCAGTAAATTACATTGTCTTATATGAGAGGCTTGTGGGATAGGATAGTAGAATCATCAGAATTCCTCTGCAATGACAGAAGTGAATTGAAATAGTTTCTTTATTGATGTGCTATGTATTTAAATGTACTGTTTTCAGTTATGTGTTCCTTTCATTGTGCCTGTAATTGAATTTCAAGTAAAAATTAATTTACTGTGGAAATTAGATTATTGCAGTGGTTACAGCTGAACATGCTCTAACAAGGTTCTTTTTACATGGTAGTTTAAAAAGAAATAAATTCTAAGTCCTATGAAATTACAGACTTGAAAATTTTTATTTTTCCTCCTATTAGCAGAAAAAAATAATGTATAAAGGTAGGAGTTTCTAATGTGTTCTGACAAGTTCACTGTCTTGTATAAGTGCTGTGGTTGCAACGTAGTTCCAAGTTTGTTTATGGCTTTTGTTTTATTTTAGGTCCCAAATCTGATCCCAGTTCTGATATTTAAATTGGGAAGACCTTTGGAGCCTGCACTTTATAGGGATGTATTGTATACATTGCCTACACTTGGTGTACACAAGGTCAGAATGAAAACATTTTCCTAAAACAAAAAAAAGTATCAATAAGAGATGATTTATTTGTAAAAAAAGTATTTAGACTGAACAGTGCATAGCTTGCTTAACTGATTTTTGAGCTTCAACGTAACTTTCTAATATTTTGAATGAAATAGGACGTTTATTTTAAAGAGTGAAATGTACATTATGGGTTTTTGTCTGCACTTTGTCATTATACATATAAGAAGATGCTCTTGAACTCATTATGAACTAAAATTTTTCAGAAAATGACTTCCAGTTTCTTTCTGCTGTTGCAGTTGCACAGTTGCTTTGTTGTACTTGGTTGTAAAATCATGATTTGTAGATTAGTTTTTGTTCTTGTACATAAAAAAAACAGTGATGTTTGGTTATACAATTTCTTTCAGGTTTGTGTAGCTCAGATTCTCCGTGCAATACACATGCTGGGGAGCACACCAAAGCTTAGAGCAATTGCTCTGCGGTTGATGACTTCCTTATGGGAAAGACAGGTTAGAAAATTCTTGTAACGTCACTAAGATGAGCATGGTTGAAAAACTTCATTGCCTCTAACCAAGTAAGAAAAGTAATTTTGGAACATTGCTTATACCAGTATCTGATTATCAGCAGTATAAAGATAATGGTTAAAGTGGTGACTCTGTTAATTATGATTTAGTGAAAAATTTTGATACGTATTTCTTGAAACCTGTATTTGATTTCATCAGGTCTCAGACTGGAATTAGGAAAAAAAATTGTTTGAAGGACAACTTTCTGCTTGTGTGCAGTAGGAACAAGACCTTGGTTACATGGCAATAACTTGCTTCTTTGTTTATAAAGTAGCAATAGAGATTTGGTTCTGCAAAAGCCAGTTACAGATCTCAATGCAGCATTAGATTCTAGTAATGATGAAAAGCCAAATATGATGTGTAATAAAAGTGGTATTTAGAAGTCATGTAAAGTAGTACCAGCTGAAAATCCTTTTGAAAAGCTTGTGAAGGTGTGATGGTAATTTTTAAATTAAATCTTCTTTAGGATCGAATTTACCCAGAATTGCAGAAGTTCTTGGCAATATCTGATATGCCTTCTTTGTCTGTTGACAAAGATGCTCAATGGGAAAAGCTGATTGCTAAAGCTGCTTGTATAAGAGATATCTGTAGGCAGAGGTAAGTGCAAGTGTTACCCATCGTACATTTTTTAGGGAAAACAGTTTATTTTTTTTCCAGAAAAGCTGCTATTTTTACCCTCTCTTTTGTTTTAATTATGAACAGTATTTTTCTAGTTGTATGACATACTGTCTCAAGCATTGCTAATCTCAGCAGCTAATAAGTTTTGGGGTTTATATTATAACTAATAGAAACCACATATAAATAATGTTAAAATGTCTTTATCCTATTACAAAATATGCATCCTGTTATTGATCCAGAGTAGAGCTTGGAGCATATCACTTTGAAATTATAAAAAGAGGGGGGTGAAACTTTAGAAGAAACAACTCATTATCTGTATATCTTCTGATCTGTTCAAGGAAAGATTGGGTATTTTTCTGAAAAGTATTTTTTGTCACATGTAAATTACTGGTCTTTATTCAGCTGTAATATTGACCACAGAGCACAGTTGTACTAAGCCTAACTGGATAATGTATTGATCCTTTCCATCTCTAACAATTCATGAATATCAGTACTTGATAATTTATAGTTCCTATAAAGATTATTTTTAAATACATTACCAATTAATTCCTGGGTTTATGTGCTCAATACCATACCATGTTTTTAATTTGTCACCTGTCTTTTGTGTTCCACTTTTCACTTTGTTTTTGAAAGTCAGTTACTAACAGCTGGGGTGTTTCGTGTATCTTTAAATCATCAACTAAACAAAAAATCTTAAAGAAAATACTCTTTCCTTTATATTTTGAACCATCTTTGATTTTTGCCAAAGAGTGTTTCTGAAGAAATTAAAAAAAAAAAAAAGTGAAAAGAAGGAGACAAATCTCAATGCAGCTGTAATATTCCTTTTGCTAGGTGGGTGCTGTAATTAGATTGCAAGCCTGTGCACATTCTCAGTGCATTTAGAAATCATTTAGAAGAAAATGACAGCAAATAGAGGAAGCCTGAATGTTCCATGCGTATAAATGAACTAAGTGCTATTCAACCCAAATTGTTACAGAAACTGTATGAGGAGCTGCTGAATCAGCAGTTGACACCTCGCCCACCATTGCCCGATAAAACTGCATGGATACTAAAGGACTGCAAAGCAAATGAGCAGACCATGTAGTCATTGAGGGAGAGACAAATGACACTCTAGCAGCAAAAAATATGGTAAAATGTTCCTATGTGATGTAGGAGGGCCAACAATCTTTTGCTGCCAGATCTCTACCAATACACGGTATTGAGTACTTGTAGAAGACTGCAACTGAAGCAAAGAATATTGCCTTTAACAGAACACATGGAATTTCCTTCTTAGTCACTTCTTGAATGATGTAGTCATTTAGCGTACACACAATCCTTTGATGAAAACTCCCATAGATTAACCACTCCTGGTGTTCTTTTATTTGGAACCTGCTGCGTGCTGATTTAATTCCCCGTGTCACTCAGCCTTTAGAACTGTATATCATATCCTCCATTGTATCTTTGGTTTCCTCCCAGTTTTACTCTGTTTTAGTTGCCACTTAAACAAAACCATTACTTTATGAATTTTTGTGTCTAGAATAGAACTGGTGCATATGCCTGAATATTGCCTTGTATCTTCATGATTTTTCCTTTAGACCATACCAGCATGGAGCAGACATGTTGGCTGCAATTTCCCAGGTATTAAATGAATGCACAAAACCTGATCAAGCTTCACCTGCTGCCATAGTGTTACAGGGTCTTCAGGCGCTTTGCGAGGCTGAGGTAAGATTAAATTGGCTTGTCCCTGTGTTTCGCGTTTTGCTTGTGGCTCATGGACCTACTTGGCTTTTCTTCTGAGAGTACATTAGATTGTTGCAGATATTTTTTTCCTCTGACAAATTTAATTCTTCTCTTCCAACATCAGTTAATTGTACATGGGAAATTCTACTGCAAACCTCTACTACAGCAGGTCAGCCCTTCAGGACATGGGTTGGAATTTTATGTCAGCTTTGCAGTTTGTTTCAAAGACATCCTGTCATGCGTTTCTCCTTGAGATTTGAAAAGAATGGCTATTTGGCACGTAATTTTGATTGGCTTAAGAGTATGTAAATAATCTCATTTTAGAATCATAGAATGGTTTGTGTTGAAAGGGACCTTAATGATCATCTAGTTCCAAACTCCTGCCACAGGCAGGGACACCTCCCACTAGACCGAGTTGCTCAAAGCCCCATCCAGCCTGTCCTTGAACACTTCCAGAGATGAGGAATTCACAGCTTCTCTGGGCAACCTGTTCCAGTGTCTCACCATAAGGAGGGAAGAATTTGTTCCTAACATCTAATCTAAATCTACCATCCTTCATTGTGAAACCGTTACCCCTTGTCCTATCACTACGCTCCCTGAAAGTGTCCCTCCCCTTCTGTTCTGTAGACCTCCTTTAAGTACTGGAGGGCCACTGTGAGGCCCCCCTGGGGCCTACTCTTCTCCAGGCTGAACAGCCCCAACTCTCTCAGCCAGTCGTCATAGGGGAGGTGCTCCGGTCCCCTGATCAGCTTGGTGGCCCTCCTTTGGACTCACTCCAACAGGTCCATGTCCTTATGCTGCGGGTCCCAGGGCTGGCCATAGTACTGCAGGTCGAGTCTCAGGAGAACAGAGTAGAGGGGGAGAATCACCTCCTTTGACTTGCTGGCCATCCCTCTCTTGATGCAGGCCAAAATGCAATTAGGTTTCTGTGCCATGAATGCACATTGCTGGCTCACATTCAGATTTTCATCTACCAACACCATCAAGTCCTTCCCTGCTTGAGCTGCTCTCAGTCCACTCGCCCAGCCTGTATTTACGCTTGGGATGGCTCTGACCGAGAGGCAATTGCCTGTGGCCTTGTTTGACTTCATGAGGTTTGCACAGACCCACCTCTCAAGCCTGTCCAGGTCACTCTAGATGACATCCTTTCCCTCCAGCATGTTGACCACAGCACACAGATTTTTGATATTTTCTTACTGATCTGCCTTTTTGGGGTCTCATTCATATAATGTACTTGATAGGAAGTGAAATCAGTTGTAGTGGGGAGATTACTGTTTTGCTCTAATGCTTTCATTACTTACTGATGAAGAGGACAAGTGAGCAGTGGAACATGTTCCCCAGAGTTGTGCTGTCTCCATCCTTGGAAGTGTTCATGTTCCTTTTGTGTACAACTCTAAGCAACTGGGTCTGATCTCATAGTGACCTTGCTTTGAGCAGGAGGTTTGGATAGAAACATCCTGAGGTCCCTTCCAAGTTGTACTGTGGTCCTGCGACATCCCTGAGTTAGGACCCAAGGCTTTCTGTTCCTGGAGTGACATCCCAGATGTGGTGATGCAGGCACAGACATGCTGTGAATCGCGGGATAGACAAACTGTGGTCTGTTCGGGCTCTCTGAGGTAGTGGACCAATGATAGTCTGCAGGAGTATTTAATTACCCATTCTCTTCCAAATGGCAATTTTATCTACTTCTCTACTTTTAGCACGACGTTTTACTGCAGTGAGGCCAATCCAACAGAATCCAGCTGTTTCCACATTATACATTTGAAATCACATCAGCAGTTCAAGAGCAACATGGCAAATGATTAGCAGTCTGTACACATCAGTACTCGATGTAGTTCAAAAGCTTCGGAAGTGGTTACTAAGAACCAACTTATTCAGGGTAGTTACTGTGTTCGATTTTGGCTGTTCCTGAAGTCACATAGATTCTTTGAATGCTGGCCTCAGTATTTAAGCAGTGTTTTCCTAGGCAGGATTATATTTAGATTTTGTTAACCTGCAAAGAAGCAGGAGCTAATCCTATGGCAAATGCCACATCCTACTATAAAACCCTTGTTTGTAAACAGATGTACTGTACTACTGTTGCTAAGTGGAAGACTGAGGCAACTCCAGGTACGATGGACGGATGGACGGACGGACGGACACCAGTTTTGCCTGTCCTAATTCTTACAGAGAATCCACTACTTTCTTTGTTCCCCCAGTTCCATACCAGTGCAATATTCTGGGAGACCAGATCTGCCACCCAGGTGTACTGAAACTTCAACCGACAATTCTCTTGAGGTTTGGTGAACTAGCTAACCATTTAGGTTAGGTAATGCAGTCTGTCCCTTATTTAGTGTTTAGACTTCAGTTTGCCCTGGAGGTACATTAAAGGGCGTAATCACAGAGGTTGGCCAGAGGGTTTTATTTTGGCGCTTTCCCTCTCTGACACTATCTCAAAAGATAACCATGGGAAAGGGATATAATCTCTTTGGGTTTTTCCATGTGCAGCTGCTTAGGTGCAGAATTATTGTGAGCACCTTATTTTCAGTCAGCTTATGCAGCAGTTTAACAAATAATGTTTTCATATTTAGAGTGTTGACATAGTTGATGATGGAACTCTATACACCATGTGGCTTTGTCAAAGCTGACTTCTGAGAGTCTCAGAAAAGCTTCTTTGTAAAATAATGCTATAATAAAGCGTGCTGTAACTGATTTTTTTTTGTTGTTGAATGTTGTGCAAAAATAGTTTTCAGTTTTGTTGACTGCAGTAATTGTTTTGTGTAAGTATAATGACTTTACCCAACATACCTATTACATGAATTAGCTTTTGTGAGACTTAAAAGAAGGGCTAGCCACTCCCCCCCGCCCCCCTCCGTTTTTGTTCTTTTTTGTTAGGTTTAACAAAAGCCTTCAATGAGTAGTGCACATTGACTGGCAAAAAATCTAAAATACACACAGTTCTTGCCAGGATACGTCTCCTGTTTCTGGGCAAATATTTTTGTATATTTCTAGTGATTTCAGCAGAAGCCAGTGTACTTCCTATGAGGCCATCTATCCTAGCATCTAATTGATTTCATATATCACATACTGTGTGGTAGCCAAGAAACATTCAAGAACGAAAATGCTTTGCATAGCATTTAAAACCTTTTTTCAGGCTTTTTGTGGGAGTGGTTTCTTGCTTTTTTTCCCCTCAGTCCATGTTTTTTTGTTGTTTTATTGATCAGAAACCAGCATAGCAGAGTAATATAATGAGCTGAAAAGCTGTTGGAGAGTAAGTTATGTTGTCTGAGTTTAACATTTAGTAGTAATTACAATGCTGTATGTTATTTAGACAGCATGCAATTGTGCTCCTAAAATGGATGGGTTAATGATGAGATGTTACCAGAAGTTCCTAAAGTTCCTCCTGGGCTCAGGTTCCACTTTCTCAGGTCTGACTTACTCCTCATTCTCCCTCTTACTTTATATCCTTGGCTTTGTATGTAGTTAGCATTATAATTTCTATTTGAACTCTTTAGCCAGCAGTGTGGGTGCAGTTCCTTACCTGTGCAGATCTGCTGTTGAAGGGAGCTGCTATGCTCCCAGAAGGAACTCTGTATAGGTAGCATTTTTTTCACATGCTGAATTAGTGAGTAACAGAAGTTGACTAGGAACCTTATTGGCCTGCATTAAGTCTGACTGGTTTAGTGAACACCCACCATCAGAATATTTGAGTTTTACATAATTCCGTGATTACCTGCTACTGCTCCTAAAAGTGCTACTTCTTTTTATTATTTCCATCGGAACTGTGTGATATATGCCCTCACTGAATGAAAATCTTGTTACCAGCTCCACTTTAAAGTCACCTACCAAAATTAATTTCAGTGCATCTTCATCACTGGTACAATTTCTGGTTTTTGAAAGCTGGAAACATCAAAGATACTGTAGCAATGTAAACTTAATTTTTTCTCTTAAAATTTATTATATCATAGAACGCAATAGTTTGGGTTAGAAGGCACCTTTAAAAGTCATCTAGTCAGAAGCAGTTCATCCTTCTGCAGCTGTCTCTGCACTCAAGCTCTTTTCATCTTGGAAACATCCACAAGGGCAACTTGCTTTTCTGTCACTTGATTAGGATGTGTGGCATACTAGTGTAGTCTAGCTGGTGTTACTTGTTTTCTTCTCTTCATTTTTTTGCTTTCCCAAGCTTTGCCATTTTATGTATTTTTGACACTTCATTTGCTTTTTTCTCAAGGCTGGAACAGTTCTAACCTTGTCTTCTGGTTTTGCTCATGATAGCTAGTACTCTTGTTCTTTTTATGAGGAAAGGTGTATAGAGATAGCTCTAGGGATGTTCAGTAGCTCCAGGAAGACTAAATTCATCAATGTATTTTAGGTGAAGCTACTACTTTCTAAAGTTAAGATAATTTTGTTTTCTTCAGAGCACACAGTATGAGTTTTAATAAATTCTGTCTTAAACTTTCTAATTTACAGCACTAACGGTGACTTTTAACTTACATCTTACTTAATCTGTTTGGTCTTCAACTTCAGACACAAAATAAATTAAGTAAACTTGTGCTCCAGGTGCTTATACTCTGTTAGCAGAAGCTGGAAAACTACTTGTGTAGTCCACAAAAAGAATTGGCCTTTTGTAGCTGAAATTTCAGTGTAAGCATTTTACATTTGATTGTGGACATACTCTGTAGATAGAATGATCACAGCCAAACTTTTTATTGTGGAAATGACACTGAAGAGTGATTCGGCTGCTAATCCTCAGGATTAATAGTTGTGCTTCTACAGCATCATCATGTTGTCAAGTCATCAGGTTTTGGAGTATTGGACAAAAAAAGTTTTGAAAGAAGATGGACTTATTAACTCTGATTTATTCCTAGGTCATATTTGTCCACAAATGTTACAGGGCAGACAGGGTCGTTTTTCTTTATCACCATGTGTGTCAGAGCCCAATCCTCTCTGACCAGGTTGTTTTAGGTAATCTGTGTGTGGAGGATGACGTGTAATATCAAATTTACTTATTTGAGGATAGTTGTTACACAGGAATTTTTATTCAGTAGAGTGATAAAAAATATAGCAAAATCACAATACAAATTGAATTTACACTTAGGAAAATATAGCAATAACAACATGCAGTTCATTTACAATTACAATACCCGTGTGATTGCCATTACCAGTCTCCATAGTATGCTTACCGTCATGATGCTGGGCATCCCCAGTCACCAGGAAGAAATATGTGGGCTGAAGCCAGCTCAAGCCTGTTGCTCTCTTTGAAATTCTTTTGTTGGCTGCCTGGTTTTCATATGCAGTGTTTGGCTAAGCTGCATATTCACTCCCCCATATGCGGATCTGATGGACTAAGGGACGTGCGTTCTCACGCTTGTAATGAACTGGGGAGAAACATTCACACCATCAGTTGTTCAACTGAACTGCTTATAGCTATGTGTCTAAGACACAGATTATCTTTGTGTTGAGGCAGTTTCTTTGCAACAGCTGTGGTCAGTCCCACCCTGCACATCACCCTTGTCCATATGAGCCTTCTTCGGTTATAAGGGTGTATTGGTTGCTCACAGTGTGTAGCAGTCATGCCCTTCACATTTTGCAGGTTGCAGGTATTTCTGTAGCTGGCTGTTACTTGTAGCACTTTGCAGTAAGTGATGTGTCTGGCGGATTTTGCTGCTGTTGCATGTCCTGGAAAGATTCTAATAGGTTTTATAGGTGTAGTTTAAAAGAGATTCTAAATTTCAAGCAATCATCGTGAAAGATGTGAAGCTGCTCTGCCGTAAGTGATAAATACAATAAGTTGGCTTAGTTATTGTCGTGTTATGGATATGCTTACTCACTTTAAAGGTTTTACAAAAAAGCTAGAAAGGAAGACAAATAATTTAGGCATAGCTGCCTGAGGATCATTTTGGGACAATGACAAACTGAGGAATCTGTTTTGTGTTTCTACTGAATTTACAAAATTCCTCTAATAAAAATTGAAATTGTACTGGGATACCTTTTTTTTTTCTGTTCTACATACTCTAAAGAGATGCTAAGATTACAAAGAGGTGATGAAGTTGTTTAGAAAGCTGGTAAATGAGACCTGTTCCCAGCTGTGTTTTCTAGGTTGTTGGAAGACTCCGGTTCTGCTTAAGTCATTTTTTCCAGAGTACCAGAAGTTTTGAGCAGTATAAATACATCCTGACTTGAAAAAAATCAAGAACAAAACCCCTTTTCTCATTTCATTTGTCGTTTGAGGGTAGAAAACACAGTGGCTATAGGATGATGGCTGCAGCAATGTGATCACAGGAAACAGTCAGCTATGCCCATCACGATGAAAAGGCTTAAGAGCTGTTGTTACACAACTGTTGTGGTCCATGGTCAGTCCAAAAGGAAAGAAACCTTGTAACGTGCTTTCATTAGAAGAGGGTGTGATACATGCCAGATATCAAAAGGTGTACCCAAACCAGTGAAGAGCTAAGAAATGTTACAAGCAATTGCACCTATTATTTTACAACTGTTAAAGCCACTGTTTCTCCTTAAAAGCAAGTGAAACTGTCAGTGCACAACCTAATCCACTTGGCTTTGTGCAGTGGGTCAGGCTAGGTGACCTCCAGAGGCCTCTTCCAACCTAAGTTACTCTGAATCAAGGATTCTGTGATAGACCTGGTGCACCAACCTTGCTGAGGTTTGGTATGAATGAATATTTGTCCCAGAGAAAATACTGCTTAAAATCATGTGCTTCTCTGACTTTCTTGCCAGTAGATCAGGAATGAAATTTGCTGTGTTGGTGTTGCCTGTTTTTTCCCCTGATTAGCAACCCTCTTAGAGCAGTAGGTCACCTGGAGCAAGAGTGCTTTTTCCTCTCATTGACATCAGTAAAACTTAGCTTTTAGGTTTTTCCCCTCTAGCAAATATATTTCCAGGCAGTGCTTTGTCCAGTGGTATTTTAAAATAAATACTAAAAATAACAAGAAAACACAGATGTAAACCACAATGTACTGTAAAATGTAAAACACGATTTACTGAAACAGAAGCACCGAGACCTTTTAGGTTACATAGTTGTTAATGTCTTGAGATGACAATGATAAATCAGTTTGAACAAACCCAAAATGAAAAAACAACAGTAAAGAACACAATAATGAAAACAGACTTGAAAAGAATTTTACCAAACTACAGGCAAGCTAGATATTAATAACTTAATCACAGTCTTAAAGTGTGCCAAATACCACACGTGTTTCTTAGTCACATACTCTCTCTCACGTGACAGTTCTCAGTCTCAAGAAAAAGTAGCCTCATCTGACATCTTGAATAAGGGGGGAGAAGGATCTCCTATAGTCCGGTTGTATTGTTGGAAAAAACCTCTCTAAATTCTACCCAAAATCTTACAGTTTTTATCCTGTAAGGATGAGATGATGGGGGCAGAGGTATGCCTGAGGAGACTGGCCTACCTAAAATGTTTATCTTTGGTGGTGTGGTGGGATTTGCCCTTACCTTTTCATGGGTGCACCCTCTTACTTTTGCTAATTTTGTAATGTCTAGCACACACGATTTACAAAGCCAAATGAACGTACCTCAAGATAGATAATGATTGAACTGAGACTCAGGGCAAAATGTTTGTTGTTTGGGTTCTATTCAGGTTTCAGTCCTTCATCCCTTGTTTAATCATTTTGTGTAACTTAGGGCTGGATCATTTTTCACAACCCTCCATGGGTCATCACAGGTAAGGCTCTGTCAAGGCAAGACAGAGCTGAGCTGAATTAAATCTCCCTACATCTTACCTTTGATGACCAAAACCTGTTCTGCAGGTGTCCACAGAAGCAGCAACTCTGTATTCAGTGCTTTTCCTTGAGGATTCATAAGTAGAAGTGAAAGTTTTTCACAAGATGTTTATCACAGTCAACTCTTCCTCCGGAAGGAGACCATGTCAAGATTGTTACTGCTTTTATAACCTTTGTGTTTGTCTACTTTTAAAAAAGTTGTATGTAAAGTACTGCTCTTCCATCTTCCCCAATATTATCACCCCCTGCACCATTGATTCACAGTACTTGAATTGGTAGTAGGTTTTCTGTAGGACTACTGTTATCTTAGAGTCTAGAAAATTCCTTCTGAAATGAGCCAAAAGAATTCTGCAGTCCTCACCTTGTTAAGAGTTAAAATATACTTTTTAAGGAAATTGATTGTTACAGCAACTGAGGATGGAGTCCGCTAATGGCAAGCTCAAATGCACAGCTATGCTCAGTGATATTTTTAATATCACAGAATCACAGAATGTTAGGGATTGGAAGGGACCTCAAAAGATCATCTAGTTCAGCACCCCTGCCAGAGCAGGATCACCTACAGTAGATCACACAGGAACACGTCCAGGCAGGTTTTGAATGTCTCCAGAGAAGGAGACTCCACAACCTCCCTGGGCAGCCTGTGCCAGTGCTCTGTCACCCTCACAGTGAAAAAGTTTTTCCTAATGTTTTTGTGGAACCTCCTATGTTCCAGCTTGCACCCATTGCCCCTTGTCCTGTCATTGGACATCACTGAGAAGAGCCTGACTCCATCCTCCTGACACTCCGCCTTGACATATTTATAAACATTTATGAGGTCACCCCTCAGTCTTCTCCAAGCTAAAGAGACCCAGCTCCTTCAGCCTTTTCTTATAAGGGAGATGTTCCACTCCCTGCATCCTCTTTGTGGCTCTGCACTGGACTCTCTCAAGCAGCTCCCTGTCCTTCTTGAACTGAGGGGCCCAGAACTGGACACAATATTCCAGATGTGGCCTCCCCAGGGCAGAGTAGAGGGGCAGGAGGATCTCTCTCGACCTACTTGCTACTCCCCTTCTGATACACCCCAGGATGCCATTGGCCTTCTTGACCACGAGGGCACAGTGCTGGCTCATGGTCATCCTGCTGTCCACTAGAACCCCCAGGTCCCTTTCTCCTACACTTCTCTCCAGCAGGTCAGTCCCCAACCTATACCTCTAGCTTATTTATTGCATATCAGATTATGTTTAGCCAGGTTAAATTGTGTTCCTTCTTCAGACCACTGAGTTTATTTGGGTTCTTACGCAGTCTGAAGTTGTGTGAGATCTACTTCAAAAACAGGTGTTTTGGTGGGGCCCAAAGAGTGGTGGTGAATGGAGTTAAATCCTGCTGGCAATTGGTCACAAGTGTTGTTCCCCTGGGCTCAGTGTTGGTGCCAGTTCTGTTTAATATCTTTACCAATTATATGGACAAGGGGATCAAGTGCATTCTCAGTAATTTTGCAGACAACACCAAGCTGGTTGGGAGTCTTGATCTGCTTGAGGACAGGAGGGCTCTGCAGAGGGATCTAGACAGGCTGGATTGATGGTCCAAGGCCAATTGCATGAGGTCCCACCAGGCTAAGGGCCAGGTCCTGCCAATGGGTCACAACAGCCCCCAGCAGTGCCACAGGCTTGGGGAGGAGCGGCTGAAAGGTGCCCAGGGGGAAAGGAGCTGTGAGTATTGGTTCACAGGCAGCTGGATGTGAGCCAGCAGTGGGCCCAGGTCGCTGTTGTTTAGCCTGGAGTAAAGGAGGCTGAGGGGAGACCTTACTTATCCTTACAACTACCTGAAAGGAGGTCATAGAGAGGTGTAGGTCAGTCTCTTCCCAAGTAATAAGTGATAGGATAAGAGAAAATTGCCTTGGGTTGTGCCAGGGGAAGTTTAGGTTGGCTATTAGGAGAAATTTCTTCACCAGAAGGGTGAAATAAAGCACTGGAACAGGTTGCCCAGGGAAGTGGTCACCATCCCTGGAGATATTTTAAGAAGAGGTGCTTAGAGACATGATCTGTTGGTGGACCTGGGATTGCTAGGTTGAACTTGATAATCTTAAAGGTCTTTTTCAACTTTAATGATTCTATGATTTAGTTATCAGCCATGTTTGGATAAGTGAGACATACTGTAAATTCTCCTTTTCCTCAGAATACAGCAAAAGTTTTTAAGATGTGCTGGTTTTTTATTCCAAGCTGTACAAAAAACCATACTTATATGCCCTTCTTAACAAATACCTCTGTCCCAACCAGTCTTTTGACTTCTTTTAATGAACTTCTTTCTCTCCTAATTTAAAATTGAAATAGAGTTTAACAACTTGAATGAATATTGGTTCTGTTGTCCTCTTGTGACAAAAAAAAAAAACAACAAAATTCTTTCTCTCCTAATACCTGCAGTGTTAAAAATGGAAAAAAATTTACTTGCTGCAAGCTCCTGTGCTATTAACAAGGCCGATGTGTTATTTTCAGTTGAGAAATAAGCAAAGCAAACACACTTTATATTGTGACAGAAAAGAATTTGAAGGATATGTGTTTGTTTAAAAGGCATCCAATGAGAAATGAAAAACAGAAATGTACGCCTGCGCTATTTTAAAGTTGTTTTTTGATATTTGGAAATTTTTTCCTTTTGCATTCCTGAAGAGCTACCGTCTCCAAAATGCTAGTATTTTCTCATCTCTGGAGGCAACACTGCAATTTTTCAAACATGCCCACCTTAACTGCTAAGAACCAGAGTTTAACTGGGACTTTTTTAGAACTGACATTTGGATGTTGGATTGTTGAATTAAGTGTTCATGTTTGAGGCGGCAGTTATCAAAGTAGCATCCTATAGAACCATCTGCTTTAGACTGGGAACTCTGTTGCAAGTTTCTTTGTTTTTTTTTGCCAAGGCAGACACATGCTGAATATTGTTGGTAAGGTTCTGGATTTCCATCACATTAGAGGTGCTCTTAAAAGATCAGAACCATTATACAGTTGGAAAGTTTTAATTTTGTCTGAAATGCCAAAGGAACCTTATTCAGTGGCTCCAAATTTTATCTAATTGAGCACCACCGTACTGAAAATATTGTTCAAATTATTGATAATGCCATTGCAATTTTGTGGTTTTGTTGAAGAGAGAGTTTGATATTTGTCACTGTTTTGAATTGAATGTAAAGTGGGGTTTGAATTCAGAACACTTGTACTCCCAGTGTGGTCGTGGATCCTGCGAATGTGAGCAGTTCTTTAACATGGAGTGTTTTAGCTAGCTACCAGAATACTATGTGCCTTTCTAATCTGGCATAACACTCTTTTGAGAATTCCACTAATTCTTAACTGCGTTGTTCAGCTTCATACACAGCTATTTAGTGGGACTGTGGTGAAGATGATCCTGTGCTTAGTAGAGGTCCAGAGTGCCACATACTGAGAAGACAAGGAGAATGCCTTAGACAAGAACATCCTTCTTCTGTTTTACTGTTGCTCAGTTCTGCCAGCATCCCGGTGTTCTGCAGGACTTGAGCCTTCAGTTCTTTGATTTTATAATCTATGTGAGACTGGAGCTGCACACCTTTGGGCAACTAACTGTTATCGCGTATCTCAGTGCCTGGCCAATACCTCAATACCTCATCTGAATTAAAAATTACTCTTTTTTTTTTTCCCACACTTTAGGGCTTCAGATAGTGGCAATAGGGTCAAGTTTGAAACTTTGCTAGCAAAATTTTTGGATGGCTAGAGCACTTTCTTGTGTTTGAATCTCCTTCTATTTAAAAATAACCCCTCTAAATACCAGTCAGCTGACGAGGAAGCCAGGTTCATTGGGCGCCCAACTTAAATGCTTCTGTCACACACACTGTCAAGGGTTAGGGCTGGGCTGGCCACTGAATGCTGACAGATGCTCTCTAACCCCTCTCCCTTCCCAAACAGGAATGTAAAGGAAATAAGGCAGAGAAACTTAGAGATTGGAAAAGAAAACGAAATTACCTTTAATAAACAGTAATAATATTAATAAAAATATTAAAATAATGATAAATATATACAAATATATGCAAAACTGATATTGCGCACTCCAATATCAGTCACCACTGATGCTGCAGAGCAGGGAGGCACTGGGGAAGTCCTAGGCTCAGCAGCAGAGGGGAATTTGGTACAGCTTTATACTGAATCTGATGTACATGGAATGAAATACTTTTGTTGGTCAGGTTTGGGTGACTTGTCCTGTCTGCTCCTCCCTGGAAGTGCAGCCTTTTATTTCCCAGCACCCTCAACCTGTTAAACAAGATTTAGCAGTGACCTCGTTTTCTACAGGAGCAAGTATAAGCAAAAGCCTTTCTGCATACCAACCCTTGAACAAGGATCCTCCTTTATAAGCTCAAACACAAATAAGAAGTCTATGGAGTGTGGAAGCAAGGACAGGTAGCCTGAGAGTAATACAGAGGAATTTTCTGAGCAGCCAGGGATCAAGTCTGAGTGGAGGCCAGTGATGAGTGGCATTCCTCAGGTCAGCATAGGGACTGGTGCTGTTTAACATCTTTGTCACTGACATGGACAGTGGGATTGAGTGTATCCTCAGCAAGTTTGTCAGTGACACCAAGTTGTGTGGTGTGGTCACAGAATCACAGAATTGTTGAGGCTGGAAAAGACCTCTGAGATCGTCCAGTCTAGCGTATGACGCAACACCACCACATTGGCTAGACCATGGCAGTAAGTGCCACATCCAGCCTCTCCTTAAACACGTCCAGGGATGGTGACTCCACCACTTCCCTGGGCAGTGCATTCCATGATCACCCTCTCCATGAGGAAGTGCTCCTCCAACCGAAACCTCCCCTGACGTAATTTCAGGCCATGCCCTCTTGTCCTGTTACTAGTTGTCCAGGAGAAGAGCCCAACCCCCACCTGACTACAACTTCCAGAGGGATCTGGACAGGCTTGAGAGGTGGCCCTGCGCAAACCTCATGAAGGTCAGCAAGGCCAAGGTCTGCGCCTGGGTTGGGGCAATCCCAACCACAAATATAGGCTGGGTGATGAGTGAATTGAGAGCAGCCCAAACAGGGAAGGACTCGGGCACGTTGGATGAAAAACTTAATGTGAGGCAGCCATGTGCTCTCACAGCCCAGAAAGCCAATCACATCCTGGAGTTCATCAAAAGAAGCATGGCCAGCAGGTTGAGTGAGATGATTCTTCCCTTCTACTCTGCTCTCTGGAGTCCTCACCTGCAATACTGTGTTCAGCTCTGGGTCTCTCATTATAAGAAGGGCATGGACCTGTTGGAGCGAGTCCAGAGGAGAGCCACAACGCTGGTCAAAGGCTAGAGGACCTCTCCTACGAGGACAGGCGCAAGAGTTGTGGCTGTTCAGCCTGGAGAAGAGAAGGCCATGAAGACCATATAGCTACTTTCCAGTACCTGAAGGGGGCCTATGGCAAAGCTGAGGAGGGACTCTGTATCAGGGAATGTAGTGATAGGATGAGGGGTAATGGTACTAGGAGAAGGTAGATTTAGACTAGATAAAAGGAAGACAGTTTTTTCAATAAGGGTGGTGAGACACTGGAGCAGAAGCTGTGGGTGCCCCCCTCCCTGGAAGTGTTCAAGGCCAGCCTCGATAGGGCACTGAGCAACCTGGTCTAGTGGGGGGTGTCCCCACCCATGGCAGGGGAGTTGGAGCTGGTTGCTCTTTAAGGTCCCTTCCAACTCAATCATTCTATGATTTTATGAAGCACAAATACAAGGAGAACAAATAAAATGTTCTTCACGATTTGCCACTCAGAACAACACAAGAGCAGTGGTGAGCGAGGAATTGGAAACTTTCGATTGCTGAAGACTAAACAGACCCACAAAAAAGTGAATGTAATCTTAACACTTTTGATTTTGTACGATCCAGCTTTTTGTTCCTAAGGAGCTAGTCTCTCGAGTAATACAACTTGTTGGGCTTTCTGTGTTTTGGGACTGTGTGTTGTGTCTGGTATGCTGTGACCCTGACTGGGACAGCATGTTGGCAGTTGCAGACTAGTAAGACATTTCAGCATGTCGTGTGTGCTAGGGACTGGCAAGTCATTTATTACAAAAGCAGAACAATCAAAAGGTGCGTATGTCAGCATACGGATATTGGTTTACTGAAGAATGCATATTTCTGCAAGTAGATGATACCTATACTCTTCAATGAAATGTTTAGTATTTGCAAACACAGCCTTTTTGGTTTAGCCAGTAGAAAAATTGCATTTCTGCTCCACTTCCACTTCTTGAGATAGACATGAATAGATTTCAGATCTGTACTATGTTAATATAATCTCTGCCATTGATCTGAATGTTTTATACATAAAGGAAGTGAATCCTGTTTGTGAAAGAAAAAAATTGTTGAAATTTATTTTATGATGAAAGTGTGTTGTTGTTGACAAAACTACTGAATTGCTATTTATTCACTACAGTCTGCTAAGTACTGGGTCCTGTATGGCAGTAATACTGCACCTAGTGCGTATGATGCTAACATGTATATTAATATGTGTGGAAAACAGTCCTCGGTAGATACCCTGTGATTGTTGTAATACTATTGATGTCTATGTTTGACTTAATGGAGGGCCAGTGTTTTGTCACCAAATATATGTGGTCCAAGCCTAGTATAATTTTTCATTGTAGGTGATAAAAAATATTTGATGTGTGTTGTTCTTTCAGATTTCACTTAGCACCATCTGCCATGGAGTTTAACACTAAAAATGCTAAAACATTTAGTTGTTCCAACCAATTATCACAGAGCATGATTTGCCATAGTTTACATGTGGTATGGATATCTGCTAAATCTGAGACTTCAGTTAAATTGTTGTCTATTTTTATGGTCTCTTTTTCACCTGTTAGCTGAAGTTGGAGAATGTGTGCAATACTGTTGGAAGGAATTAAATTAATTGTTTTTGGCTAGGTGATAATTTTGTAGGCTTCCGAAATGAGAATACCAAATGAGACCCCATGAGTGCACAACTTTATTTCTTTCTCTGCATACTAATTCAAGATGTATTTTCTGTTTCCAGACAACTAACTCATTACGACGTCAAAATTTCTGTGTAGTTCAGTTAAGTCACAGCTTACAGTGCTAATAGATATGTCTGGTTTTCTGCATACTGGAAGAGATATTTCCTTATTCTTGAAAATAATGTTTTAAGATGGGAAAGAGAGGCATCATTTTCATTTGGTATGTAATCAGATTAGGAATTTTTAGTTATCAGTGGTTGTTCCATAGAAGCATACTCATGGGTTTGCCATTCTTAAAATCAATGGAACTCAAAAGGTGTCTGTTTTTTTTAAACTGCCCTATAAAATGTGTTTTGCACTCACTAGAGTGACAGCTTAGTTCAGCAGTGATCTCAATTCATTGATGCCCAGCATGCTGGTTTTTTTCAGTGCAGAATAAGACTAAAATTGTATTTCTTAATGCCTTTGTGTAATATGTTCATAAACATAATTTGATTTCATTACATAGATGGATTTGTATTTCTCTTTGACTGAATTTTCTTTTGTTTTGCTTTAATTTCATAGACTTGGAAGAAATGTTCATGACATTTGCTCAGGGGTTTAAGGAAGACTTTTAACTTGCGATTCTGGTATGGTTTTCTTTTTAAAAGGTTGCATATATAAACTCATTAACTTGCCCAGCCATAGCTATTTTTATTTTTCGTATACACTTTGCTTCTAAGCCTGCATTGTTGGGCGTTTGGTATTTTACTTTGTTTGGTTTGTTGTGGTGATTTTTGGGGGTGGGTGGGACTTGTCTGTTTGGTCTTTTCCCTTTTGACACTTCCTGATTTGCACCATTTTTTGGTGTTTGTTTTTTTTTTTTTGCAGTGTAGCCTGAAATCTGAAAGATAAATAGTAGCAACAGATAGATTCCAGGCAGAATTATTTTAGGTACAGTGGCAAAATCTGAAAAGTGAAATGCTCCACAGGGAACAATTGACAATGCAGGCTTAGAAGCAAAGTCTGTATGAAGAAGAAAAAAATAGCTATGGCTGAGCAAGTTAATGAGTATATATACGCAGCCTTTTAAAAAGAAAACCATACCAGAACTGCAAGTTAAAAGTCTTCCTTAAACCCCTGAGCAAATGCCATGAACATTTGACAGAATGCTGCAGAGAAACTACCTAAGTTTTCACTGCAATACCTGGCTCCTTACAGAGAAATAGCATGAGCAACTGGAGGAATCTCACAAGGAAAAATGAGACTGTTTTAGTACCAATAATGCTGTCTAATCAGACTTGCTGTGGAACTTAAATACTTTTTGTGACTTTTGCCTAATTCTTCAGCTAGAACTTTATTACTGGCTGAGCATCTTACAGGTGTTTTTAGTGCTTAGAAATCCAAAATGTTGCACTGACTGCTTTGTCGAGTGTTATGCAGATCTTTAAACATGCAGGAAAGGCTGAGTAGGGCCAATTACGTCTCACTGCTGTGCTGTAGTTAGAGCAATAGTATGCGTGTGTAGTCATTATTTTCTTCACTATACAAAGTTGATTAAGATGTCAGAATAACTAGATAGCAATTATGGCCTAGTGGTCTTTCAGCTTTACAGAAGGAAGGATGAATAGAGAAGACATCACTGATGACAGCAACATCATATTTCCAACCCTTAGAAACATTCTAAACACCTAACCCTAAATGTTATAAATGTGCCCTGAATACAGTCGTGTCATCCTGAGTCTGTGGTTGGTCTGAAACAGAGGCTCTTTGAAATATAGACATCTCCTTTTTCCTTCCAAATGTGTCTTAAAGGTAAATGTTGACCTTATTTTGATACACCTATTAAAACACATGAATGGTTAAAGTAGAAAGGAAGAAGAGATAAGTCTTACACTGGAACAAGTGTATATGGAGCAGGTGCTTGTGGTATCCCTCTTTTGTTCAGCAAAGAATCAGTGCAAGAGCTTGTGAAATCAGCTTCTGAAATCACTGTGCCCTACCTGCAGAGCAGAAGCTGGTCTTTTCATTGGGGATCGTAGGGTTCAATCTGAGCTCTAGAAGCTGAATGCAAACACATGAGCAAACAAAAAAGATGATTTGTGTGATGAACAGATCTTTCACATCGTCAGTCTAGTAGTTGCTCAATTCTTTGTCTTATGGCAAAGAAGAATCAGTAAGAAAATCGTGAAGTAACTGAATTTTTAAGACAAACTTTCATCTAAGAGTATATGGAGGAATGTAAAGGTGCTTTTTTGCTATCAAACCAGCAGATGGTAGTTTGAGCTGATTTTGCAGTGCAAATTGTTCCATTCCAACTGAAGGAGAAATGAAGTGTGGATAATTGGAATAGGGGTATTAGCTGTGAATGGATTTGAAGACAAATGTTTTGTGGGATTCCCTTCGCTTTCCAAAAGGACTAGAATGAAGCACTAGAGAGAAAGGACTTTTTAGCATCCCTAGGTGGGAGTATTTGCATTTGTGGGGAGATTTTTTTTGTGTGAGTGGTCTGATTAAAGTAGGTTTTGTTGTCATCTGAAGCTTGATTCATATTTTCTAAGTCAAGTGGAACTGTGGCAGTTTTTTCATTTGGATGTTATTACTTGCAGCTTTCAAAAATCCCTTTGTACTTATCATATTCATGCTGTGCTGTGCTGGCTTGTAACACTATGAAAACGGAAAAATAAGAGGTTGTATTTCAGTTTTGGTACTGCCGTGCAGCAGTAATCCCTTTAATTCAGGAGAACCTTCTGTCTGAAGAAATCAAAATGCTTTTGTAGCAATTAGTCTGTGTAACTCTCCTGTGAGTGTTCCTTCTTTCAGCTAGGAGAAATTAAACTCTTCACACACTTCCAAAGCTTCAACAAAATAAAACTCCAGTCTGCTTCCTTGTCCTTTCATATAACCCAAAAGATCTCTCTTTTCTCTATGTACTGTAAGTTTTTTTACTAATTATGTGTAACACTGAGTTTCAGGTGTCGTAATGAAAAGTTGCTTTACAATTTCAGAGACTCGTGACTTTGAATTAAGGATAGTATGGTAAAGTGCTTAAGGATAGTTATGAACTTAAGCGCAAGAAGTTATCTTTTGTTCAGTGGGCCTGTTCATGTATTCAAAGCTAGGCTAGAAGTGGAGAGCCTTTTTGAATTCAGATCTGGAAAGAGAAGCCTGGCTCAAGGTTTGAGATAAGGACAGGGAGATCACTTGCCTCTATTGGCCCGGGCAAAACAGACTCGATTTTGGTGAAATTAGTTAAATTTATTAAAAGAACAAATCAGAAGTGTAGTGAGAAATAAGAAAAAACAGATCTTAAAAAAAAAACCCACCTTCCCTCATCCCCCCCTTCTCTCCAGGCTTAACATCAATCACGGTTTATCGACCTCCTCCCCCCAAGCAGCACAGAGGGACAGGGAAGATGGTCAGTTCATCCGATGTTGGTTCCACCACATTTTCTTCCTTCGGGGGAGGACTCTTCACACTTCACCAGACCATTGTGGGCTCCCTCTCATGGGAGATAAGCTTCACACACCTCCAATGTGAGTCGTCCCACGAAGGGCAATTCATCACAAACTGCCCAACGTGAGACACCTCACGAGGGGCAGCCCACCCCTCGTGAGTCTGAGGCGCAGTCCTTCAGGGGAAACTGCTCCAGTGTGAGTCTCCAGCAGCGTCCCAAAAGTCCCACCAGCCAACCTGCTCCAGCGTGGGCATTCCCTCTTCCACAGGCTACAGGCTCTGGCAGTGACCTGCTCCAGTGTGGGCTTCCCACTGGCCACAGCCCCCTTCAGGCATCCCCCCTCTCCAGCGTGGAGTTCTCCCTGGGCTACAGGTAGACATCTACACCCTGTCACACCCAGGGGCTGCAGGGGGGCAACCCGCTTCACCGCGATCTTCACCACGGACCCAGGGGACTCTCTGCTCCAGCGCCTGGAGCTCATCCTCCCCCGCCTCCTTCTTCACTGACCTTGGTGTCTTCACATGTTCTCACTCCTCCATCTCTGTGCCGGCTGTTGTGGCGCAGTTCTTTTTCCTCGTTTCTTAAATATGTTTTCCCTGAGGTGTTCCACTCCTATCACTTTACTGACAGACTCAGCCTTGGCCAGCCACGGGTCCAGCTTGAGCTGGCTGGCATTGGCACTATCAGACCCAAGGGAAGTTTCTAGCAGCTTCTTGCAGAAGCCACCCCTACAGACACCGAAATCCAGCCAGGCAAACCCTATACACAACTGTAGAACTTTCCCTCTCCACCTTTTTTTTTTTTGTTTTCTTACAGCTGACAAAAGTCTCATGAATTTTCGCTATTGCTGTATATAATTAAAAAAAAATATTCAGATCTGTTGAGCTGTCTAACTAAGGCTTTTTACTATGCCATAGTGCTTAGCAGTGTATGTTGGATCTGCATGAGAATTCTCTTCTGATAGACTCTTTTCCACCTAACCACCAGGGTACATGTCTCTAGTACTACTAAATTTTGAAACTTAATTATTTACCTTCCTTTACTGCATTACTTCTTTCTATACAGAGTATTCCATTTTTGTTGGAGGATTTAGGGTTTTTTTCCCAGTGATTTCTACTTGTAAAAAAATAGCAATCTTAAAACCATACCTGCAAAGTACTCAGTTTATTTTATGATCTGAAATGACAAGTTACTTTGCTTTTTAGGGTATGTTTGTCCTATAACCAAATACTGGACTCCTTAGCTGAAAAAAAAAACCAACAGAAAATGCATGGCTTTCAAGTTTATACTGGATTCTTTATAGCGTAGAAGCCGGCAGATACTCCTGGGTTTTTTTACCTGTCATTGCAAATGTTTTGTTGTAATTGTTTTTTTGGAATTTTATTTCTTCATAAGGACTTAATAGCTGGGATTACAGGAGTGTTTCTAAAGTGATTTCAGCTTCTATTTAATGCACAGTAACTTTCTGGTTTCTAGTATAACTGCAGATTTAAAAGACTGAAATTACTGTGTTCTAAGGACTTGGAAAGCAAATGACAAGACTCCATATTCATTATTAAGAGAATAGAAATAAATTCTGTGGTTTTCAAAGCAGTTTCGGTCTTTGTAAGTTAACAACTGGAAGCATCTGTGGTTTCCTGACAGAATTACTGGTTTGTTGAAGTGATTTCTTTCACTGTAAATTTTAATAACTGACCTGTTTGTGTAGGATTCATGAAGCTGTGGTATTTTATTTAGACAATTTCTAGGTTAGATAGCAATTTCTGGATACGTACAGTTTGACATACTATTTTTGTTTCACAAATTTGATTGGATTTGGTTGTGTTCAAAGATTAAGGGCATTTTGTTTTGGAGGCCTCAGAACATAACTTCCTCCACTTTCATCTTGTTGAACTCCAGAGACAGGTTGCTTTTAAACGAAATTGAATAAATGAAGTAGAGCAGTAGTGTTATGTGAAGATACATTTACAACTCTGTGTGTATTGCTAACAGTGTCCTATCTGTTCCTACTGGTAACTGTTTCATCTTGTGAAATACTGTGCAGTATTATTATATGATGTCAGTTAATGTATGTAAGACTGTTAATACAAGTGAATTTTTTACATGCTTGGTTTTTTTTTTTCTTTTATGAACCCTATATTCATTACCATTCCCAAGTAGGACTAAAGAAGGCAAGTGCTTGAAATAAATGTTCAAGTCAAGTTGGCATTCTTGAGGGTAATGGAGCCTCCCACTTTTCCCTCCAGGTTGTTTGCATCCGTTCTACATGGAATGCTCTGTCACCAAAGCTGAGTTCTGATACAAGACCCCTCATTTTAAAAGCACTGAATGAATTGTTTGCCCTGGTTCCGTCATTAACAGTGAATACAAATGAGTATGAGGTATGTATTCATGGATTACGGTGAGTCTCTTATTTTATCTGTGTATATGAATTTTAAATCTGCCTACTTGTTTTTACTATCTCTTAAGTTGCAACCACTGCCTAGTTCAGGTTAATCATAATGCACATTTTCATACAGTTTTCATGGTTTTAGCTTACATTAGTGACTCCTGGGAGATAGGTGAGAAATTACAGTGCAAGATTGATCAGAGGATTCCCTCTCCGAGAATGTGAGGGCATGTGAATGCATCTACAATTCATACCTGCTCCCCTTCCACTTGTCTAGCTCAGTGCATGTTGATGTGGCAGCAGTTTGTTTCAGGTAACTGCCTCTATTTCAACAGTTTATTTTCTTAAAGAAAATCTGAATGCCTATTTTGTTTGCTTTTATAGAAATTCAAAGCTCAAGTTATCAGCTTCCTTTGGAACAACACACAAAACAAGGTAGGTGTTACAACTGAAAATGTTAATTCATGGTGTCAGCAACTGGATGTTTAAGTTTAGTGCCGTTCTGTCAATACAAAGTTATCAGTGTCAGCAATTTTATTTTCTTCTTGTCATTGACCATTTAACAGTGTTTTTAAAGCAATGTGACGCACATGAAAAGTAGTAACTGGTGGTCCTATCTACTACTTCCAATGAGAGTTGTAACATAAATTAGTTTGGCTCCTCTGTAGACTTCAGCCTTGTTTTGGTGAAGCATTTTTGGCAAAGCTGCAGCTGTGACAACTAACTCAAGTCTTCGGTGGGGTAGTGTAACACAGTGGCAATGTTGGAGCATCATCACCACGGGACTGATGGAGCCAAAGTATTTAATTTTAGTATAGATCAGATATTTCTACATAAACTACCCTCAGAGCAGTAATAGAGTGTAGCAATCAGTGTTTGCAGTCAAGCCTAGATAATTGCGCTTGCTAGTTTGCACTGTATGTATAAAGTATGCAATTGGGAGCGTGCCTCAGGAGAAGTGTTATTTTAAAGTCTTTTTCAGCATTCAGTAGTTAGTGGGCAGGCTCCTTCTATGCGGAGTTTCCAGTAGGTAGCAATACCACGTGCTGTGCTTGTGATTTTCTTCCTGTTGATTTTCTAGGATGCTGTGGTAGCTATTTCAGCCTATAAATCACTCTCGTCGTTTGGCTCTGAAGAACATACAATACTTCATCTTCCTGAACAGGTAGCAGTGTTATATGTTTCATAGTAAGGACATCTGACACTTCCATCTGACGGGAATTGTATCGTCTTGGAAGGGAAACAAGGCCTTGTGCCATCTCTACCTGATAGCTGTCAGAGCCTCATAGAAGGAATATAAGCTCCTGCTGTTGAAATGGGATATTGTATATGATGAGCATAACTAAAACTTATGAGCAGGGAAAGGCGCAAATGGAAGCTCAGTGAGGTCTAAGCAGTCAGAAAATATTCTTCTTCTCTCATTAGTTAAATCAGCAGGTTGTTTTTGGGGTACCTGATTTGCATTTTATGCTCTTCTGTTAATGCTTGCCACTGAATCTTGACACTAAGGAGCTCTTGTGGTTACCATTTAATCCTGGCAGTCACACCCATGCTTAGTGCTTTCGTTTCTGAAATCAGTCACTTTGAAAAGTAGGTATTACTTTTCAAATTAAGCTGAAAACTTTTTCTATTCTGAGCTTTTACACCATAGCATTTTGGGGGTTTTTGTTGCTAAAGGCAGCCAGAAAGCAGTTGAGGCGCTTACTGTAAATTTTTTTAAGTGTGTGCCTCGCTGTAAAAACACTGAAACTTCAGTCTGATCCATTAGCTCAATAACGTTACAAAATGAAAAAGTGCAAGGAGATTAAGATATAAAGTAATAAGTATGGCATAATAACTTCCGTAAGTTTTATTTACTGCATTATTACAAGATTGACTCTATTTGTGTGTTGTAGAGAGCATGTGATAGAATGAGTAAAATCTCTAAACACTGCTTCAGCACTAAATCTTTCACAATAGTGCATTGCTCTCTATTATTAGTGCTCTTTACACTTTTTAGAACAAATAAATTTGTAAACATGTTTTCATTGAAAGTATTTTAAATATGTTGAAGTTTTTCAAATTCTGAAAACTAGAATGGAAAAATAACATCTAGCAGAAATGCTCTGTGCATATTAAAGTGCCAATATAAAATATTGATTTGCTCTAGTTGAAGAAGAATCAGAGTCAAAATAAGATTTTGGTTGTATTAGTTCAGTCTGTCAGTGTCAATATTAATTTTATTGTTACGGATAATGGATTTATGTACCCATGTGACTTTTATCAACCAGTTTTGCCTTTCATTCAGATGGAAGAAAAGTTTTTATTCTTTCAGTTTCAAATTAATGAAGTGAAGCAAAATTAATGAAATAGGGAGCTTTTCATATTTAGTTGGTATTTTTGATACTTGATTAACATTTGGAATCTTGAAAGGTAATGAGGATGCGCAATTTTTATGCTGACATTTAGGGTTTTTTTTGATCTTTCAGGCACGACCAGAAGTTGTGTTACTAGGGGAGGCAGACGTGAACGAAGATGAAGAGGATAAGGAGGCAGATCTTCTTGTTCCAGGTTCTTCATATATCAAGCTGTTGTCTCTAACACCAGCTTCTGTGTTAGGAGGTATAATATATTTGTTGTTTGAAGCTACTTTACAGATTTATAATCACAGTGACTGTACAGAAATGTGGCTTTCTTATAATGGAGTGTCATGTTCAAGTGCAACCTTTTGTGGTGGTTTTTTTTGTGTTTTTTTTTTTCCCTGGGAAAATATCTTACCAAATTCCAGGAAAAATGTAAAGTGAAAGTTCAGAGGAAAACAAAAAACCCCAACACATTTTTAGGAAGACAGTGGGTCAGAGATCCTGATGATAGAAAAAATGCTTATACTATAACTTAAAAAATCTTTATCTGTCCTATAGGGAGAGGCAGTTGCTTTTTATTTCCTTCCAATTGCCTATCATTTCATCACAGTGCAACTTCAGTAGGACTCAGCAGATGTTTTTAAAGGCAGCTTTGTGTTTTAGCCCAGAATGCACTAAAGAAAAAAAACCACACCCAAAACAACAGTGTTTATAAACAGAATATTAGTAGTATTAAAACAATTCTGTATACAAAATCTACTTAATCAGTAAAGATATTAGTGCTATACTTAATGCTTAATTTTAGTGATACATATTGATACTGGAGTATGCTTCAACAGATGGTGTCTGGTTGATGCACTTGTTTTGACACTTATGAGGTTGAATCACCTTTAGTATTTGCGATTTTTAATGTTCTCTTGATTACTCCATTAATGCTGTCTTTCACTTCTAGTTACAAGATTGTGTTGGTGCCTGGACACAGGCATTGTTATTTCACTGTTTGTAGAATGCGTGGGATTTTGATGTGTATTTGGAACCTGTAAAGATTATTGTGTGCTAGTAGTAGTATTTTGTAGTATTTTTCCCCAGTTGGGGTCCTAGAAAGTTCAATTCATTGAATAAGCTGTGCGTTCCAAGTCTGGAGTACATGCAACCTTACCTAGAGAGTCTGTATGCACTAAGTTCTGGAACCTTTGTGGGGAAGATTGACATAACCTGCTGTATCTGGACAGAAAACTCAAGCCGTGTAATGAATGCTGAGATAGGCAACTTACCAGGGAGATGGGAAACTGAAACAGACTTTAGAGAGAGCAGGTGAGTAAAAAGATGCAACTACCACAAACTGGTACAAAACCCAGTGCAAATAGCTTTTCCAACCCAAACGTGCTGAATAGTTTCTCCTTCAGTGGAGTCTTCGTCTTCTAACACTGTTAGTTAACACAGGATGCAGAACAGTTGAGCAAAAGCTTTAGTGAACGGCAGAGGTAGTTGCTGTGAGTTAATTGCGTCACTGAAAGGGTATGAAACTGCATTCAAGAGACAAGGTCCAAAATACGCCAAGAGCCACAAAGTCTCTGTTCTGTTGCAGCTGGAATCCTGCCATTACATGTTATTGAGATTAATTCATTACTTCCTTACTGCTTAGAAGGAGAAGGACCAGAATGCTTTTTAAGAAGACGATTTGTCATTCTCTGTTCCCCCAAAGTTCTCATGTGCACACCAAATGAACTGAATTTATCAAGGGAGTTTAGCTTGTGAGATCTCCCTCCTTCTTGCTTTTCCTTGCTGATTCCATAAACTCTGAATTGCTCTTTCTTCCTTCCCTCTTCTTTAATCCTTGCAGGAGGAGGAAAATCTTTAGTTTTTTTCAGCCTCCACGTGTTTCTTCCTGAAGACTTGAACAATTAATGCTATGGCAGCTGCAGTTAAAAAGTTGCCAGACAGAGGGTGGTCTTGCTGCTGGCATTATTATTGAGTTGTGGGGATGTTTTTCCAAGTGTCTTCTCCAGCTCTGTGGGAGGAAAATGTCTAAGCTTGCAAACAAATCTGTAGGGCATCTTTCTTCAGCAGAGCTGAGGAAAAATTAGGAGACAGCATAAAGGTTCACATTCTATGGCAATTGGTTGGAACATGCTGCAATTCCAATTTACCATAGCTGTCATATGTGAAGCACTGGAAAATGAAGTTTTAAGTAGTATTTTCTCTCAATCTCCTTTACAACTGATACGTCATTTCTGTTTCCATGCTGTGTCAGGGCATTAGAGTTCCACAGGGTATCAGAAGGGGTATGACAGAATTTTTTTTTTTAATAGTTTTTCATTCTGAATGTCTGAGACTTGTCTGAAACCTAGTAGTCAGAGAATTAAAAATAATCCCATTTAACAAACTATATAACTTCAGACAAGAAATGGTTGTTATTCAGTATTAATATTGTATATCTCTGCAGCAAGGACACTAAGAATTTTGTTCCTGTGATCATAGAATCATAGAATGCATTGGACTGGAAGGGACCTTTAAAGGCCATCTAGTCCAACCGCCCTCGCAGTGAGCACAGGGGCATCTTTAACTAGGTCAGGTTGCTCAGAGCCCTGTCAAGGCTGACCTTGAATGTCCCCAGGGGTGGAGCCTCCACCACCTCCACGGGCAACCTGTTCCTGTGTTTCCCCACCCTCCTCATAAAAAAAATTTCTTCCTTATATCCAGTCTAAATCTACCTTCTTTTAGTTTAAAACCATTGACCCTTGTCCTGTCACTACACAACCTTGTAAGCAGTCCCTCCCCAGCTTTCCTGTAGGCCCCCTTCAGGTACTGGAAGGCCACTGTAAGATCTCCCCAGAGCCTTCTCTTCTCCAGGCTGAACAACCCAAACTCTCTCAGCCTGTCCTTGTAGGAGAGATGCTCCAGCCTCCTGATCATTTTCGTGGCCCTCCTCTGGGCCCACTCCAGCAAGCCCATGTCCTTCTTGTGTTGAGGCCTCCAGAACTGGATGCAGTAGTGCAGATCAGGCCTCACTGGAGCAGAGCAGAGGGGCAGAATCACCTCCTTGCCACGCTTCTCTTGATGCAGCCCAGAATGCATTTGGCCTTTTCGGCTGTGAGACAGCATTGGTGTATCATGTCCAGCTTTTCGTCCACTAAATGTGAAGGATATTAGTTACCTCTTTTTTTTTTTTTTTTAACTTCACACTGGCTCCAAGCATTAAAATACAATAATCTAGCATTATTTGCATATCTAGGTGTTCCACTAAATTTACCCAGATTTTCTAGTGTGAGTTATATCTGACATCTAGATCCTTGGGTTTTATCTCTTGCCTGAAGAATTGCTTTTGAATGTATTGTAAGTATTAAGTCCTTTGACGCAACTAGCAAGTGGAATAATGTTGCAGGTGTAATATTACCTGTGCTAGGGTGTCTGTCAGTACGGTGGTTACCAGCAGAGAAAGAGCTGTGGTATTTTGGAGAATTTCTTCTCTGTTGTTGTAACCACTCTAAACAAAAATGCTCTTAATAAAAGCCTAGAGCATGTGGGTAGATAGTGTTTTCATGTCAATAAATATAATTTTGTTGGAGGAGTATGTAGTATTGAGGATTAGGGATGAAGATTTATAGTTTCTGTCTGAATTGCTGTAGTGAAAATTGCTAACTTCATTCTGAGGTTTTTGTTTGAAGAACGTTGGCATTACAGGTGGAGAAAAAATAATTCTCAGATGTAGCTGCCCTTCCTTCCATGCTACAAAATCCTATCAGATTTAGACTGCTACTCCACTATGAACTGGAAAGGAGCATTGCTGAAAATTACAGGAAAGTACTGAAACAAGAAAATGTGAGGAAGTTCCAATATAAAACTATTTTACTCCAAGCTGCAATAGGTATTTCTTGGACCCAGAAAGGATGAGTGAGTGTCCCTTTGTCTCCTTGGTCCTCTGGTTCCTAGGCAAAGCTGGATTGCTTATGATTTGGGAACTTGTATGCCAAATTTTCAAGCCTAGTGTGAAACAGTTGTTACAAATCCCTTTAAAACTCAGTTGTATAGTGAAGGCATGAACAGAGTTTTAAACATGCCAGGTTTGCACGGAGCTGATACAGTGCTGGCTCTCAAACACGATGCACTCAGATATATATATCTACACATATGTACATACATGGTACATGACATTTTTTCTAATGTGCCTGTAAAGGCTGCTTCAGATTGACTTCGCAGATGAACGATAACTTTATATTATTTCTGTATAATTTTAAACCTGTTTAGACAAAATGTGTAGGTTGAGAGCACAGACCATAGTAAACAGTTTGTACTGTTTGTACAGTTTGTACTGTTACTGGTAACAAAAATCAAGGTGGTACCTCTCTCTCTGTATCCCCTGTTTGCATATACACACTTTCCATCTACCCTCTTTGCATTGTGCTTCTTTTAAATCTCTTTAAGAACAACATGGGTTCAGAGACAATTTTTTCACTATGTTGGTAAGCATCAGTTTTATTTCTTATTGTCCTGTTGGCATGTATCAGGTTTAGCAGTCAAAGAATGTAATCAACAGCTCATATAATAGTTAAGGCTTTTCTTCTTCCCAGCGTTAGCATCTGACATAACTTACTCAGAGCCTTTTGAAGTTGCAGTGACAGCAAGTATTGTGTCAGAGAGACTTGCTAAGAGTTGTAAATTTTTTGACTTTCAACTTTCTTCTGAATGTGTCATCACTAGTTTAGCTAAGAGTATCTCTCCTGAAGCACAGGTGTCATTTTGGGTTTTCCAAAGTTTGTTTGGTCTGTCAGTCATGAGACTTCCTTCACCATTCCTCTCTCCTTATTTTCTTGCACTTCATTCAGCATTTGAAGAGTTTGCAGCATCACTTGTGAAACAGGAGATGACAAACATGCCCCGTGGTGTGTATCATTCTGCCTTAAGAGGAGGGACCACACGCTCAGACCGGGGGAAGACCATGGCAAGTGTTCCAAATTTCCTGCTGAAGGCATATGAGAGGAACAAACAACCAGGGATGACTCCAGGCCTTGCAGGTAAGATGTCACTGTGTTGAAGTTAGACAAGTATACATGCTTTGACCCAAATATTTCTAGGAATTTGATTCATCTTATGCCGTTTGCGTATTCTTATATATGCTTTTAAGTTTTTTGCTTTATTTTCACTTGGTCTGGGGTTCTGCACTGACTTATGCAAGACTTCTGAACGACCAGCATGAGGGTAGGCATTGACCTTTCTTTTCCTGTCCCGCCCTCTCCCAGCGTGCATGTTGTCCTGTTACGACCTTCCTGTCCATGTGGGCAAGGACGGCAAGCCCATTAACCGATTTCTGGCCAGCAGGGGCCGCAATTTTCAGCAAATGCTGGTGGCCCTCCTTCACGAGGTGAGTTGGTGGTTTTTCTTCCCGTTTACTTCCCGGCCTTACTACCTCGTTTGTTTATGCAAATTAGGAATTAGTATCAGCTAGCAACAGCATGTATGATGTATCGTAATTAACTAAAGTTGCTGTGAGGGACAACTAACTTGAATTGAACAGGTAAATACTTTGTGTTCATTGCTGACGTACCTCTTCTGAAAATCAGCGGAACAAACATAAGCTGGCCTTTGCCTTTATCTGCCTTGCAGACTAGAATATCTGCCTTATACCTGTCATGTGTAATCAGCTGTAGGTGAACAGCAGCTCTGAACAGTGCTGGGACTCTGTGGGAAAATGAGATCTACACCTTGCTAAGACATGCTATTTTATTCTGTCTCTTGAATGTTTTGTCTCCATGACCTACTAGGCTTATGCCACTGAAACCATGCAGTTACCTTTGGTATGGTTTTGGAAAAAGAGCATTGAATAAACCCTCACTTAATCATTACACAAAATAAAATGCTTGTTACAAAATCTGTCAAAGAATTTAGGATTACAGTACTTTTATGGCTGATACAAAAGTTGATCTTCTAAAATTTTGGAGAATAGTAAAACAAAATAAGCAGCCTGGATCTCGGGACATAAGTGTTGCCTTCCAATTTTATGCCAATGAGAGCAGTTACTAACACAAGTGAAAGTATATTAATCTTTTTTAAAGTTCATAAAATAATTCTGTTAGTATTTTGTGTTGCTGTAGAGGTTAATTACATGCATCTGATGGTGAAGTTTCTGCTCACAGGACATAAATAAGAATGTATGAATTAGAGCAGTCTGATATGAGCAAGAAAGTGTGAATGACAGTAAAAAAAATTCTATAAAATTTAGATTAAGTCTTAGACAGTATATCCAGAAATTCAAACAATGAATGAATTCCTCCACATTGTAAAGATTATTTTTTTTTCCGCCATGCAGGAATACCAATTCCTGTTCTACTTTCCAAGGACAGAAAAGCTTAAGCGGTCCCATTACTCTTCATTTCTCTGTCTAGTGTATAGGCAGTTCCATGCTATTAAAGATAGTTTGATTGCTGTTTTCTATAGAGGAGCTTTTTCTTCAGAGCACGGGATGAATGTTGACAATGAATCAGAACTGCGTAATTGAAGGAAGTGTTTTATCTGACACGTATTGTACTTGTTGCAGAAGTTAGAGGAGGTGAAATGAATGAGATACGGGTTGCAGCTGTGTGTCTAGGTCCTGATTTGGTTTGTGACTACCACCGAACAGACCTCTCTGTTGCACAGTTCCTTTATGATGGCAATAAAATCACTGACACCAAGCAACTTCTGTTATGAAGTAGATATAGCGCAGGATTTGAGTGGGAAGGTTGCGTTTGCAGGATTTGGAGAGTTTTCTGTTTACGGACTGAAAGCCTGATGCAGAAGATGATTGTTTGCAGTGGATAATGCATGGGGGCTACCTTCTGATCCTGTGATGCATCCGTATGACTCCCTCCTGCCTTTGCTCTTAGGTCCTGCCCCCTGCTTGTTCACCCTGCATTTGTACTGGTTCATTTTCTCCGTCTCTTTGGGATAAACCAACTAGTTCCATCTCTAGCAAACCTGCCTGCAGCATAGTTTGCCTGAAATTTCCATCCAAGTGAATGTGTACCATACTGAAATTGGCTACTTCTGCCTAGTGCAGTCTTCCAGCTCTGTACCATCTCTCAAACAGCTCTACATGCTGGCATACACATGAAATTTTTACGTATCATAGATAATTTTTGGTCCTTCTGAACTGAAAAGCCACAAAAAGTAATAATGTCTGTTGACCACAGAGACAGCATGTGGATCCCAGTAGGAGTTAGGCTGTATGATAAAAGGATGAAAGCCGGTCTGCAGCTTGGACCAGGGTGTAGAAATCCCTCCTTGGTGCCATATTTTTAAGGCGGTGTCAACAGACTGTGAAGTGCTTCAGATGGAAAGTTCTTCTCTCAGACTAATCAAAAGCGTGGTGCTGACCCCAAGGTCACGGGTCCGATCCCTGTTCGGTTCCCATGTGCTGCCTGATCTAGTTGAGAGGCGTCCCTGCCCATGACAGGGAGGTTGGATTAAATGATCTCTAAGGTCCCTTCCAGCCTAGGCCTTTCTATGACTCTGTGAAAACAAAGCTACCCTTAAACATGGATCTCAGTCATATATGCAAATTTAATAGATGTTTTCTATTTTTAGGGGTAGACCTGCTATAAAGCCAGCCTGATGAGAAGGATCTTGGAGTCCTGCTAGATGATAAATAAACCATGAGCCAGCAATGTTACCTTGTTGCCAAGAAGGCCAATGGCATCATAGAATCATAGAATCATAGAGTGTTAGGGATTGGAAGGGACCTCGAAAGATCATCAAGTCCAATCCCCCTGCCAGAGCAGGAATGCCTAGACTATGCCCCACAGGAACGTGTCCGGGCAGGTCTTGAATGTCTCCAGAGAAGGAGACTCCACAGCCTCTCTGGGCAGCCTGTTCCAGGGCTCCGTCACCCTCACTGAGAAGAAGTTTCTTCTCGAGTTTAAGTGGAACCTCTTATGTTCCAGTTTCACCCCATTACCCCTTGTCCTATCAGTGGTTGTCACCAAGAAGAGCCTGGCTCCATCCTCGTGACACTCACCCTTGATATATTTGTAAGCATTAATGAGGTCACCCCTCAGTCTCCTCTTCTCCAAACTAAAGAGCCCCAGCTCCTTCAATCTTTCCTCATAAGGGAGATGCTCCACTCCCTTAATCATCCTAGTTGCCCTGTGCTGGACTCTCTCCAGCAGTTCCCTGTCTTTCTTGAACTGAGGGGCCCAGAACTGGACACAATATTCCAGATGGGGTCTCACCAGGGCAGAGTAGAGGGGAAGGAGAACCTCTCTCGACCTACTAACCACCCCCCTTCTAATACACCCCAGGATGCCATTGGCCTTCCTGGCCACAAGGGCACAGTGCTGGCTCATGGTCATCCTGCTGTCCACCAAGACTCCCAGGTCCCTTTCCCCTGTGCTGCTCTCTAATAAGTCATTCCCCAACTTATACTGGAACCTGGGGTTGTTCCTACCCAGATGCAAGACCCTACATTTACCCTTGTTATATTTCATTAAATTTTTCCCCGCCCAACCCTCCAGCCTGTCCAGGTCTCGCTGGATGGCAGCACAGCCTTCTGGTGTGTCAGCCACTCCTCCCAGCTTGGTGTCATCAGCAAACCTGCTGATAGTACTCTGCAGTCCCTCATCCAAGTCATCGATGAATATATTGAATAATACTGGTCCCAGTACCGACCCTTGAGGCACTCCACTGGATACAGGTCTCCAACCAGACTCCGCCCCATTGACCACGACTCTTTGGCTTCTTCACCTTAGCCAGTTCACAGTCCACCTCACTACCCGAGAGTCTAGACCACACTTCCTCAGTTTAGCAGCAAGGATGCTGTGGGAGACTGTGTCAAATGCTTTACTGAAGTCAAGGTAGACCACATCCACCGCTCTGCCATCATCTATCCACCTTGTTATATCCTCATAAAAGGCTATGAGGTTAGTCAAGCACGACTTCCCTTTGGTGAAGCCATGTTGACTGTCTCTAATGACCCTCTTATCCCTGATATGCCTTGAGATGGCACCAAGGATAAGTCGTTCCATCAGTTTCCCAGGGATGGAGGTGGGGCTGACCGGTCTATAGTTACATTAAGAAGAGTGTGGCTACCAGGTCAAGGGAGGTCATCCACCCCCTCTGTTCCACTCTGGTGAAGCCACATCTGTGTCCTGTTCTGGTCTCCCCAGTTCAAGGGAGATAGGGAGCTACTGGAGGGAGTCCAATGGAGGATAGGATGATAGGGGGACCAGAGCATATATTTTATGAGGAAAGGTTCAGAGAGCTGGGACTCTTTAGCATGGAGAAGGCTGAGAGGAGACCTTGTTAATGTCTATAAGCATCTAAAGGGTGGATGTAAGAAAGTTGGGGCTAGAGTCTTTTCAGTGAGGTGCAGTGACAGGAGAAGGGGCAGTGGGCACAAGCTGGAACACAAAAAATTCCCTCTAAACATGAGGAAAAACTTCTTTACTGTGAGGGTAACACTGGAACACACTGCCCGGGGAGGCTGTGGAGTCTCCTTCTCTGGAGACTTTCAAAACTCTTGGATGCAATCCTGTGTACTGTACTCTAGGCGATCCTGCTTTGGCAAGGGTATTGGACTAGATGATCTGTGGAGATCCCTTCCAACTCTGACGATTCTGTGATTCCATCTTGACATGTTTACTGCCAAAGAATGAAAGCAGAAACTGGAGATAATACCTCTCATCATCACAGGAGCATGCAAGTAAATGTATGAATGTTTCCTACCTACTTGGATTCTCCAGTGGAAAGCACCAGGGGAAGTCCACAAGGATATTGCAAACTATGTGAGAGGAGCAGATTTAGAGTAACAAGTCATGAATTTATTGTGGCCTTATGCAGCATCCAGAAAGAAAAGTTCTGCCTTCTATGTAGTTGCTTGATTCAGTGGGACCTGGGTTCAGTGCTAGAGGTTCTAGAGAAAATTATGTATAATTCTATTGTAGTAAAAGGCGTGTATTAAAGTGTTCTATATGCCGAATTACAGTGGGATGAAGATCAGTTCTAAACTACTATTGGAAACACTTGCCTGTTGCCCTACTAAAGCACCAAATATGATTTGTGGTAAAAAAAATATTTATTTGTGTTTACTAGCAGTGATTATAATATCCAGCAGCACATCAAAAATGGACTGTTCTTGTGCTAACAAACTGCCTTCATAGAAGCACAGTCTTGAAATGGTCTGCTTGACAGAGTGTGGGGTTTTATTGAGTGTAGTGAACTGGATGGCACTAGAGAATACATACCGATGACTGGCAACAGAAATATTTTACTAAGTATCTCAGTATTTTACGTCTATCAATACTTCTGTTCTCAGCTTACACTTCTTCAAAGGACAAAGAAGTTTTTTCTTGCCTTTTTTTTTTGTTGTACATAGAGGCAATTGGAGTTGGGGTTATCAGGAAAAACATATTTCAGCCGTTGGCTAGGAGACGAGTGAGTCCTAGGCTCATGCCTTAGTGTTTTTTTAGTCCTCAGTGGTCACCTGGGGAGCAGAGTTTAGCAGTAAAAACAGAGAGCTTAAGCTATAAAGCTGTTCAATAGCAGTAGTGGTCTAAGAAAATTGAGTTAGTAGGATGTAGGCTCATCTTTCTTCCTGCAGTGGCTATAGGAATTAGTATCTTTTTGCGAAGCCATTGCTTCAAAGTTCAACACACTTCATTAAGCAGGTTTGTAAGGGTTTAAAATTACCAGAATGATCTTCTTTGCTACTGCTTTGACTCATTTTCATTTTAGGGTGGTTTTTTTTAACTTATTATAGTGACTTTTTAAATAAAAAAGAATCATTTGTTGAAGAGAAGACTTATAGTTGCCTTTGAAGCATTGCAGTAAGCGTGAAGGTCTGAGAAAACTGTGAGGTGGATGTAAACACTGAGAAGTTACAATTAATTGAGAGATAACAAGCATCCATTTATTTTATCTAAAAATCCCCAGCAGTTGGCATTTCCTTAGTTAGGGATTAACAGTCATCAGTATAATTGCCATACTGGGATAATTTTTATCTGTTCAGTGATCTAATCTATGCTCACATCTGTGGAATATGAACCTACAGATTGCATATATCTATGCCTGCATCTGCATATGCTTAGTTGCTATTATTACATTTAGTTTTCTGAAAACTGGGACATGGGGAAGGACTTGAGTCAACCAGTTTAATTTCTGTGAGATTCCTTATGTGTAAGAGTGTGATGCCTGAGATTCTGGTAATAAAAAAAAAAAAGTTACACGAGGTTTGTATACAGGGGAAAGAATTTCCTCTTTTATGTTTACAAGTCTATAAAGCATTGTCATAGGTTTGTGTCTGAGAGGAGTTGGTAACAGGGGGAGGGCTGCGGTGGGGGGATGGCCCCTTGTGAAACTTCCAGAGCCTCCCCCAGCCCGAGGTAAAAGTCAGACCTGCCTCTGGCCAGAAGCACTGTGATCAGTGTATCTAAGAGGGAAAACCTGCTGGGCCAGGCCCTCTTTGTCTCTTTGTTTCTTTGTCTCTTTGTCCTGTCTTTTCTGTTGGGGAGTTTCTTGTTTTGGAGAGGAGGGGGAGGTGGAGAGATAAACCATGCAAGAGGAGCACCAGGGTAGAGAGCTCCCTGAGCCTGTGCTGAAATGGCAGGATGGTGAGAGCCTGCAAACCGAGGAGACCAGTGACAGCAAAATGTCCAGGATGCAGCAGCATCCTGCACGCCAGCGGAGAAGGAGACCGTGCAGGAGCAGACGATGTGCCCGAAGAGAACCGCAACTCCAAGGAGGACCTGCACTGGAGCAGAGGATACTGTAGCCTGTGGGTGGGTCCTGTACTGGTGGGAAGGACTCGGGTGGAGAAGGAGGATTGTCTCCTGTGAGATGGACACCATGTGGTGGCAGGGAAGGAGGACCTCTCTTCCCAAGGAGGAATGATTGCCATGGACAGTGAATGATGGGCAGAACACAGCCCTCGGTTTCTTGTCTCCATGCACTGCTGTGAGGGAGGATGTGGCTGGGAAGATTGGTGGCATGGAAGGGAAGTGTATTTGACATCAGTTTGTATTCATTTTCTCTCACTATCCTGCTCTGATTTAATTAATAACTGGTGGTGGTAAATTAAATTTATGTTTTCTCCACAAGTTTATTCTGTTTTCGGCCAGTCACCATAAGTGGTAAATGAACCCTCCCTGTGCTAATCTCAATCCTTGAGTCCTGTTGAATTTTCTCCTTCCCCATCCCTCAAGAGGTTGGGGGTGAACAAGCATCTTCGTAGCTCTTGTTCCCAGCAGCGTGGGCTCAAACTATGGCAAGCATGCAAATAACAAATACCTGTGTTCAGGTGCCATTCAGATCTAGCTAACAACAACAGTAAAAGGTAATTTACTGTAAATAGGCCAGACTTACTGTATCTCCTAGGTGCTATTCTAGCTGAAGAATTGGATGCATCTGTAATACCTGTCAGCAGCATCAGATAAAGATACAGAGGGGGTTTTCTGATGTTACTGGAGCCGGTATCTCATTGGAAGCAGAACACAAACTCAGTGAACAATGGTGCATTTGAAATGCTGTATTGCTCTTTAAAGAGGAAGACCATCTTTTCTCCAGAAACAAAGATGTGCTGTTTGATTGATTATTAAATGGAGCTTGTTAACTTCTCTTTGAGAGGACATGTGAATTACTGTAGTCACAGTAGTCAAAAGTCACATAGACCATGGGTTTTCTTTGTTTTCTCTACGGCTGCCTGGATCATACGGTACAGCAAGCCCCTCAGTTTTATCACAGTCACCTGGGCTAGATTAGCTAATAATTACTTGTGACTGTTTCAAGTTTGGGAGTAATTTTTCATTGGAGTTTGTAGGAGTAATCTCTTAATAGCTTCACTTACCTCTGTTGTGAAAATGAATGAAAATGAATAGTCAGTTATGCTCACATCATGTACCATATGTTCTGATGGTTATGTAAATGTATGTTTTGGGTTAAAGTTATTAGGCTTTCAGCTGGCTACCCATCTTTTCTTTCTTTAGTGAAGCAAGGGGAACAGTTCATGCTACACCCAAAAAGGACAGAGGCAGGCACACAGATATAGTACATGGTGGCTTTGACAATCTGAACTGGTGCACTGTTTCAAAAGTAAAGTAAGATGGTCTTGCCTTTGGATGTTTCTCAATATACAAATGCTTTGTTTGTGTTGAAAATACTACTATTATTTTGCCCTAATAATTAGTATTGTTTACAGGCACAGTGGCAAAGTTGGGCTCCAGTGATGAGTTGTAGGGTACTAAATACTACTGTACAAATAACAGTCACGTTAGGTGCTCTGTATACTCATGGAAGAAACATTCTTTGCCTTTATTTCAACTTTGGTAATTAGATGTGCTGTGATAACATACCTCTTGGAACACCAAGATGGGAAGCTCCTTCAGTACATTTCTTTTTTGGTTTGATTTTGATGTAATCAGGAGATTCAAGGGCTTATTCGAGCCTTATACATGTTGTACCTTGTTTATGAAACCATTGAGGCTGCAGTTTGTATGTCCCAAATACGTGCCTAAACATTCCACTGACAGATGAGTATTGTCTAAAACATTGTTACAGCCACACATTTGTAGAGATGAGCTGAGTTTAGGGACTGTGTCAGTTGTCAGGGCTTTTGAGGTAAAAATCTGTTGTACTTAATGTAAAAAAACTTAGTGGGATTCCCAGTGTCCCTCCTCTACAGTAGATTTCGAGATGGACTGTATATACTAATGATATCGTAGTTTCTAGGTTCTTTAAACAGTATTATCTCAATTAAATACCCATACGTGCTTAATTTTACTGTTCCATAAATTTGGTTTGTGTGCCCTCTGCCGGCTATGTGTCAATGCAGAACAAGAGTGATACTGAAAGGCCTGTGGCAGCACAAAGGCCCCAGTGCTGAAAGAAAGCTTATCCAGATCTTGCCGTGATGTTTGATTTTTTTTTATTGGGAGTGCACTCAAGAGGGGAAATGAGCTGCTGATTTTGTTTGAAATTACTTTTCCAATCTTGCAGAGGCATTTAAAACTTGTGCCATGTGTTTTCAGAAGTGCTCAAGTAGAGGAGTAATATCTCCTGTGGTCTGCCAGCATTCCCTGTCTTGACTTGTGGCCAACACAGTCTATGTTTGTGTGTCCTTTCAGGGAGATGTGTGCTTCCTAAGCATCAGTCAGCAGGCTCACATTTCTAGCTCCTAGCTCATGCTGTTTCTTGCTGCTTTAGATGTCAGGCTGCAGCTCTTGGTTAAAAACTTCAGTGAATTACATTCACTAAAAAGACTGGTAGTATTTGCAATCGGGTTTCTGATCCTTTAAAATGGAAAACACTGGCCCAGATCTCTTCTACTACTTTTCAGTAATTCTTATGTGAAAACATTATGTAGGCTGGACACTTATAAAAGCAAAAATTCAGTCAAGGAAATATTAAAGTGCTCCTGAAAAAAATACACCGTTCATGAGAATAATAAGTTTTGTCTCTATGAGCAGAAGAACCATAGGTTTGGCTGAGTTGAAATCAGAATATGTCAATTCCATACCATTATTTTCACTCTGCATCCAGGCTGCAGAGAACTCACTGCAAAAGATGAAAGTGTGGGTATGCCAAATACTTGGCAGCCTGGTCTGCCTATCCTGCCTTCTAAGAACATCCCAGGACCAGTGTGGCGGTGTTTCACAACCACTCGTTGGTTCAGTCCTTTGAGCCTCTTTCACTGCGCCTCCCAGCCGCCCAGTATCTTATTATACATAGATTGAATACTCAGAAGAATCTGTACTTATTATCAGCTTTGTCTATCCTTGATAGTTTTAGTTAACCAATGCTTAATTTAGTTGTTATTGTATATCTAGTGATAGAGGAGAATTAAAATCTGCTGGTTTCCTGTGCTGAAACAGTGGACATAAGCACTGTTTATATGATTAATCTTCAGCCCTGTGTCCAGCCACTTTCCGTGGTAAGTGAATTTTACTTGAGTGTTCTTTATTTTGTGAAGATGTTCTATTCCCTTTTGTCTTCCTCTCATTCCACATATCTGCAAAATGTGTACCGCCAGGAAGAAAGTTAATTAATCAAAATCTGTTCAACAGTGTTGCTGATAATCAAGCACATCTGCGAGTTTTAGATATGATGTGCAAGGTGCTGATAATACATTTCTGATGAGACCAGTTGCTTTAAATGCTACAGTACACCTAAAGCTTTCTATTTCCTGCATGAGCACCTGAAATGTTTTGAAGGCCTGCTTTTCATCTGGTGCTCAAGGTTCGTAGACCACCATGACACCAGACAGGTGTAAATGTGACAGTCTAGAATGGTGTCAGGGTAGAGGCAAAGGACAAGACTGGAATTGCTGCATATGCCTTGGGAACCTAAGGCAAACCGTTCTGACTGGCACCTTGACTGCTCATCAACTAGTTGAAGGAATTGATGAACCAAAGTGAGACAGGTGTGTGAATAACATTGGGCTAAAAAGGAAGGGCTCCTGTAATTACATCAATTAAGGATGAGATTTCTGTTTGTCTGCAGGGTGTATTTTTATTAGCTGTGTGTTGAAACAATTAATCTCTTTTGAGTGGTTTACTTTTTGTGTAGCTATACTAGTATTTACTAAAAATTGTTTTGAGTTCATCACCGATAGTGGGCATGAAGTTTTAGCACAGTTCTTTGATTTTTGTTGTAAAGTCCATACAAAGAAATAATATTGACTGTTCTATGTAGGTCACGAGGGGCATAAAATAGAGAAGATGAAGCAGGAAGACTTCAGAAGATAATAAAGAGACACAAGGAGTTCAGTTATTTGTTGTGGTTAACAGCAGAGGCCAATGGAGCACGTGATGGAGAAAGGAGGGTTTTGCATACTTTAAGGCATGGAATGTTTTACATGTTAACAGTGGCTAGTCCCATAATAAAATAGGAGGAAGAAAAAGGAAGAGTAATAACCTTCTGGGATTATGCTGGGTGAGGTTAGTTACTGTAGATGGGCTTTGCACAACTTTTGATCACAGCTCAGGGTCTTTTCCATAAGTTGGGGGGTCTGACATGTTCTTTTAATTGAGAAATTGAAATTGTAGGCTTTAAACGGCAGATAATGAGTTATATGCCATCCTTCCACAACCTGACATGTTTACCTTTCGTTTATTAAAAACTGAATGCCCTGGAAATGGCCGAATTAAATAACTTATTTCCAGTGGAGTCCAAATGGTCATGATGACATTTTTTCATCTTGTTGGTAGAGGCAGACTTTAGAAGTAATTGGATGGTAGCAAGAAAAATCAATTCTGTATGCCCACTGTGGAATATGATGGGATGCAGCAATGCACACCGATCATTTTAATTATGGAGGTTATGTTTTTTGTGGGTCTGAAAATGCAGCAGTTTAAAAGGAGAGAACACCGAAACTCCTGTCTTACTTTAATAAAATGTTACTGCAATTAAGATAGTCACGGAAAGAGGAAAATAGAGACTCTTCTAATTAATTCTGATACATGTTTTTTGTGAATTAATATATTTTCATTTATAAATTTCATAACTTGCAAATTGCAGGGAGAGAGGTAGATGTATCATGCGGGACTCTGATGTCTGGAAAAACTTTCTTAGTGTCCTTGATTTTGTGACCCATTCTGTTTAAATTACCTCTGTAATTACTTAGTTAAGTTACATAGGGCTAGGAAATGGTTTGTTACAGACATCACTTGACTTTATTTTTGGTTTTCAACATGCTCTGAAAAGTCTCTTGAGTTGGTTTGCTGTGTTGCTTCCTGAAGAGAACAACCTTGGGGTCCTGGGGAAAGTCTGTGCACCTACATCAGCTTGTGTAGTTGACCGAACTATTCTTTTGTTGTGAAATTGAGGCTGTCGTACCTGCATGAGATTTGGGAGCAGGCAGAGAGAGCTGTTTCGTATTTCTTTAAATTATCTTTGTGATGGTATTCATTTCCTCCTGTTAGTTCTATGCTGGTGCTTCCGAGAGAAGTTTTGTGATGCCGTTTTTTTTTTAACAAGTAAAGGAAGTTTGAACAATGTACTTGAACATGGTTGTATATAACTCAGTCATGGATACAAACTCGTTTTGTACAATCTTCCTTCTACTCAGATGGTCATTTGCTAGTGTTTATTTTAAGCACCTGTTTAAAGCTTTTAGAAGCTCCTAAGATGTACGAAAACTGACAAGCATAAGCTGCACTAGAGTCTTTGTAATGTACATATTTTCATCTGCCAGTGCTACTAAGTGTTGTGTTTATTACCGCATAAAATTCCACTGCTCTCTTTGGGACCAAGTATCTATTAACCTGCCTCAAGCAACCAGTTTTGTCTGGCCTGGGTAAGGAAGTTGAAAGTAACTTGGTGTGGGTAAAACGAGAAAGGATGACAAAGTACATTATTGTTTTAGGTTCCTACAGCCATATGTAATGTTCTGTGGGTGTGAGTAAATGACTGCAAATCACGGGTTGGAGAACATATATTTTGCATATGTTAGACTTAATGTAACTGCTTCTGTCCTTTCTGGTGTGTTGCACAGGTTAACATTCAACTTTCTGAATGGCACCGCTCCATACTGTTTCCACAGTCCTGGTTAGGATTTATGGGTCGAACTTACGGTGCAGTACTGCAGGTAATTTCAAGGTAGATAATACTGTGCACAGCAGTGTTCATTCAAACATTGAACTTTATTTTTAGCAACAAGGGAAACCATGCAACTTACAATAATTTAAAAATAAATAAAATTTTATTATGTTAACAATAAAATTTATCAAAAGGAAACAAATATGAGTCTCCAGTTAATGGCAGCACAATCTGGGATACTTTGTAGAAGTATAACTCCTTTACAGTTCAGATTATTGCAGTCTTGTTTCTGCGTCAAGTTGCAGATTGTGTTAATTTTTAGACTTTTTAGTGTGTGAAATTTTGGCTAGAGCTTTATTTAACCTCTTATTCTGAATAGGAATTTTGTAATAATAGTATCACAAAGGGGACATAATCTATCAGTCTATGCTGTCACACTGTGAGGGACTAGTCTTTTAAATTTTTCCACGCTATCTAATGATTAGGATATATCTTAAAACCTTTTTTATTAAATTAACTGACAGATATCTAGGGCAACATAATGTAATTTGTTTATTCCACAGGAAAATGATCTAAAAAACTTTTAACAAAAAGCTGTCTTCTAGAAGACTCTCTTTGTGCTACTAGAAGGGCTTATTTGTTTGTATTTCCAGACCACATCAGCTGTTTTCAACATGAGCAGCTCAGGTTTCTGAGCAGATTCTAGAAGCTTTTACTGTTCCTTGTTTTGCTGTGCAGCAAAACAAGTGCTTCTGCAGCATTTTCAAAACAAATTTGATCTTGGTCATCAGCAAAATATCAGATTGTAAGCCAAGCAGATTCTGTTCATCCAAACACTTATGTGAGGGTTTATTATGCCTTTGGATACCTGAAATTCCTATTGTATATTGTTATGTCTACTCACATACTTAAGTCTTACAGCCAATTTCAGCCATGGTTTTGATACTGAAATCAGCCTCGTCATGATGATCCTAAAGGCCTTGATTTAGTACAGAACTTAAGCAAACATTTATGTGTTTAGGGAAATTGCAATTGATTTTTGCATAGTTTTTATGCAACCTTCTATTTAGTCCATGTGTTGTACATGCTGCTTTAATCCCTGTGGAGAGTCACCTGAGTGACATCTCAATTTACGGGATGGGCTATTTCATATTCTCAGGATTTATGCACATCCAAAATATGAGCATTCAACACCTGATGAACACAGCTTATATGCCTATATATTTTCACTTAAGGCTTAATGACCTGCTAAGGAGCAGTAAATGACAACCTGAACCAGATGATATGTAGTTGTCTCACAGTTGAAAACTGAACATTAAAGCAAAGCTGCTTAATATGTTTAGATAACAACTGTTAGAGGCCAGAATCTGTATCATCTCCTTTAAGGTACAGAACGAACTGCTGTAGGAGGTCACAGGGAGGTTGGGGTCATAAAAAGGAAAAGGATGAGAAATTCTGCTTTCAGTAGTGAAACAGGAAAGTGATGTTTTGTTGTTAGAAACCATTTTAACTAGCAGGCTTCTAAATCATATCTGTGTTTGTTGTACCCCTTGCCAAAGGAACTTGTCTCTCTGCATGCACTAAGAGACATGTCTTAGTATCTGTGGCTGTTTGTGCCATCTGTAGCTTGTTCTCCTCACTCAGAATAAAATAAAATACTTTTATGTAATATATTGTGTATTACAGCAAAAAGCAGTCAAGTTTTCTTATGAAGTAGCCTGGCAAGTTAAAGGCTACATCCATTACCTAAGTGTTCTCTGTGGAAATCTGTAGGTGATTTGCCATATAGATCCACTTCTGATTTATTCTGTAATTCTGCAGGGGAGGCAGGCAGAGCTGGAGATGCAATTAAAACATGGGAAAGAGGATCCTGAAGAGGTGCAGTACAAACAATTTACAGCCTGGCTCTGGTAAGGAACTGCCTGTCTGCTCGAGATCACTTGTAATGGCAAATGACGAGGCAGGGGAGGGCAAGACTTCAAAGCCTTTAGTTCTGCAAGTTTAAAGTCTATATGAGCACTAATGAAAAGAACCAACCAGATAAAATGACCAATGTGGTGAGGGAGAAGGAAGAACGAGACTACTTGAATAACTGTAAGGATTCCCATATGCATAGGTTCATAGGTACCTTCCTCTCTACAGCATCTGAAACTTAATTACTCTCCTGGTTTGCTTCTCTTCTGAGGCAAGATCTGATGAGAAGCTTGGCATTTACAAGACCTGTTTCTGAAAGCTCCTCAAGGATGAGCAACTGGAAGGAATGCAAAACTGTATTTGGGTTTGTCAGGTTAAAGCAGAAGGATTATGAAAAGAGCAAAACTTACTTGCATAGTCTAAGTAATCTACCTTGCTGAAAATGGTTTGATTGAAGAAATCTAAGGCATATTATGATGTGTGTCATAGTGAGCTGAGATACACCTCAACTTTTATAGTAAGTTGGCAGTATTATGCCTGAGAGTGTTATTTAAAAATGACCACTGACCCTGGTGCCAGGACTTGCACTTGGCCTTTTTGAACCTTACGAGGTTCACGTGGGCCCACTTCTCCAGCTTGTCCAGGTCCCTCTGGATGACACCCCATTCCTCTGGGATGTTGACTGCACCACTCATCTTGGTGTCATTCCAAACTTTTTGAGCATGCACTTGATCCTGCCGTCTATATTATTGATGAAGATATTAAACAACACTGGTCTCAGTATGGACCCCTGAGGGAACTCCGCTTGACACTCGTCTTCATCTGGACAACAAGCCAGTGACTACTGCAAAGACAAGCTAAGAGAGCTGGAGTTGTTCAGCCTGTGGAAGGGAAGGCTGCAAGGAGACCTTGTAGCAGCCTTCCAGTACTTAAAAGGAACCTATAAGAAAGATGGGATAAATCTTTTTAGCAAGGTCTGTTGTAGAAGGAGAAGGGGCAATGATTTTAAACTAAAAGAGGTTAGATTTAGACTGAATATAAGGAAGAAAATTTTTTACGGTGAGAGTGGTCAAACACTGGAACTGGTTGCCCAGAGAGGTGGTGGAGGCTTCATCCCTGGAGACATGCAGGCTCAGGCTTGATGGGCCTCTGGCCAACCTGATCTCGTTCAAGATGTCCCTGCTCACTGCAAGGGGGGTTGGACTAGATGGCCTTTAAAAGTCCCTTCCTACCCAGCGCATTCTGTGATTCTATGACATGATACACACCCGGATCCATCCTCAACTACTTCTCTTTCAGACAACTGAGGAGTGTCTGTTAGTCTGTGACAATTTAGCCATGTCTGTGCATGACCAGGGAGACAAGGTGGGAAATGAGAGGCTTCATGGGGAGAAAGAACTACATATAAATATCTGCTTCTATGCTTGTTCATAAGTGCATTCATAGAATCATAGAATTGTCAGGGTTGGAAGGGACCTTAAAGATCATCTAGTTCCAACCACCACTAGATCAGGCTGCTCAGAGCCCCATCCAGCCTGGTCTTAAAAAATTCCAGGGATGGGGCTTCCACCACCTCTCTGGGCAACCTGTTCCAGTGTCTCACCACCCTCATGGTGAAGAACTTCTTCTTAACATCCAATCTAAACCGATCCATCTCTAGCTTAAATCCATTCACCCTAGTCCTACCACTACCCAACATCCTAAAAAGCCCCTCACCAGCTTTCTTGTAGACCCCCTTGAGATACTGGAAGGCCACAGTAAGGTCTCCTCGGAGCCTTCTTTTCTCCAGACTGAACAGCCCCAACTCTCTGAGTCTGTCTTCATGGAGAGGTGCTCCAGCCCTCCAGTCATCCTCATGGCCCTTCTCTGGACACACACCAGCATGTCCATATCTGTCTTGTACTGTGGGCCCCAGAACTGGACGCAGTACTCCAGGTGGGGTCTCACAAGTGTGGAGTAGAGGGGGAGAATCACATCCCTCGACCTGCTGGCCACGCACCTCTTGATGCAGCCCAGGACACAATTGGCTTTCTGGGCTGCAAGTGCACACTGACACTGACGGCTCATGCTGAGCTTCTCATCTACCAGTACTCCCAAGTCCTTTTCTTCAGGGCTTCTCTCAAGCCAATCACTGCCCAGCCTGTATTGGTGCTTGGGATTGCCCCAACCTAGATGGAGAACCTTGCACTTGGTCTTGTTGAACTTCATGAGGTTGGCCTGGGCCCACCTCTCCAGCCTGTGAAGGTCCCTCTGGATGGCATCCCTTCCCTCCAGTGTATCAGCCACCCCACACAGCTTGGTGTTGGTGGCAAACTTGCTGAGGGTGCACTCAGTGCCACTGTCCATGTCACTGACGAAGATGTTAAACTAGACTGGTCCCAGTACTGATCCTTGAGGGAATCCACTTGTAACTGGCTTCCACTTGGACATGGACCCATTGATGGCCACTCTTTGGGTGCGGTAGTCAAGCCAGTTCCTTATCCTCCGAATTGTCCATCCATCAAACCCATATTTTATCAGCTTGGGGACCAGGATTTCATGCGGGACAGTGTCAAAGGCTTTGCTCAGGTCCAAGTAAATGACGTCAGTTGCTCTTCCCTTGTCTATTGATGTTGTGACCTTCTCATAGAAGGCCACCAGGTTTGTCAGGCACAATTTGCCCTTGTTGAAGCCATGTTGACTGCGCCCAATCACGTCTTCGTTATTCTTCTGCCTCAGCAGTGCCTCCAGGCGGATCTGCTCCATAATCTTAACCAGGCATGGAGGTGAGACTGACTGACCTATAGTTCCCCGGTTCATTCTTCTTTCCCTTTTTGAAAACGGGGATTATGTTTCCCCTTTTCCAGTCAGTGGGGCCTTCACCAGACTGCCATGATTTTTGCAATATAATAGAGAGGGGTTTAGCAGCCTCATCCACCAGTTCCCTCAGTTCCCGTAAGTGTATCCCATCAGGTCCCATGGACTTGTACACTTTCAGGTTCATCAGATGGTCACGACCCAGATCTTCGATTACGATGAGCAGTTCTTTCATCCAATCCCTGCCATTGTCTTCTCTGACTTTGGGAGTGTGGCTGGAGCCCTTGCCAGTGAAGACAAGAGGAAAACAAGTCGTTGAGAAACTCATCCTTCTCCAAATCACTTGTAACCAGTTCACTCGTTTCCTTTCTGAGGGGTCCCAGACCTTCCCTAGTCTTTTGCTTACCATTAATATACCTAAAGAAACTTTTACTGTTTCCCTTGATCTCCCTGGCTAGACGTAATTCTAACTGAGCTTTCACTTTTCTAACCTGGTGTCTTGCTGCTGGGACAGCTTCCTTATACGACCCCCACTCTAGCCATCCTATCTTCCACTCCTCATAAAGTTTCTTTTTGTGTGACAGTGTGTTCAGGAGCTCCTTGCTCATCCAGACAAAGTATTTACAAACAAAACCCCAAACAAAAAATTCCCCTTTTTAGTCAAAATCTTGTTGCTAAGTCCCACTCAACAGGAACACGGAATTTGTGTCTGTTATTTTATTCCAGCTAAGTGTAGATTACAGGGTTGCATAGTATGATCCAGGATAATAGGGTATTGTAGAAGGGATTGGGTACTGGTGGCACCGTTTTCTGTTGTTGCTCTTCCCAATCTCTTTCTTGACAGGGTGTGAACAGAAAACATTTTATGGATGAGAAGACCGCCTATAGTGATGTTGCTTTTGTAGATTTCTCCTGAACCAGTTTCTGCTCTGTTTCTGCTCTGTATTTCCTAAATATTGTTAATGTAAGCTATGTCAAAAGCAACAGAATTCATTTTAACGCTGTTAAGAGAAGTCAGAGCAGTAAGTGAACCAGGAGCCTGGTTTTATCTTTCATGTCTTTTCCTGTTTCCCCTTAATTGATTGTTGCTTCAGTGCTCTAGCTTCACTACCCATTAAGCATTTGTGTTGCCCACAGAGCTTAAGATGGTTATGGAGAGCTTAATATAAACTTCAGTGTTAATGATTTATTGTGTAAGTACTGTGCAGTTTTGTATTGGTATTTGCCAAGTCGGTGTCAGTGTTTCTAGTGTAGGTGGGTTTGAAACTGTGTTCAAAAACAGTGTAGTTGTAAAGGAAAACCTTAGTAGGTTTCTTTTAAAGCCTACATGTAACTCCATCTTATCATGTATGGCCCTATTTTATGAGGCATGCAGTTTTAGACTTCTGATCACATGTTGTGGAGCTGTGATTGGGGTGTATCTTTTTCTTCAGGATGACAGTCATGGCCAGGATGGTATTGTGTGTTGTAATACAGAGGATCTCTTCCCTGACCTGAACCTGGCACTATGTAACATTTGCTGCATCTCTGCTTCTGTTTTGATATGGATGCAAAACTAAGCAAATGCAGACAAGTAGCCTTTTGTAAATAGGCTGCAGTAATGTGTAAGAAATTGTAACTACTCCTGTAGCTTTCATTTAAATGGATTGAAGTTATTATACTGCCTGGTGGCATAACTGCCCATTGTGGTTTCTAGAAGTGTAGTCAGTAATAAATTACTATAGCTGTCCTTTGTAAAACATTCTTATTTTATTGTGCTAAGACACAGCACTGCAATGTGGAAAGTTGTGTGCAACAGCTCAAAGAACAGATTTACGGCTGTTGAAACCTGCATGAAACTCATGAAACCTGCGTTTTACAAAAAGCGGTATGCAGTCAAATAAGAGCCCTTTATAAAACATTAGTAGTGCACATGAGCATGAAGAAATGTTGGGTGTTATGTAAGCACTTTTACAGTTTTAATGGTTGTGATTAAATTGTACTAAGCTGTCTGATAGCTAGATGAGATAATTGTTAACCTAGAATGGGCACATGTAAGGCATAAGGGGAAATTAGCTGAGTTCATACTGTAGTATAATGAATGTTGTGTAAATTCGTTCTGTTTCTCTTGCAGGGTCAGAGATATGTTGACTGATGTCATCAAAGGTGCCTCCAAGTAAGAACTACTGATTTGCTACAGATGAGAATAAGTTGTCTTTTGTTGCAGAAGATGTAAGATAATATTTTCTGCAGTTGGTTATCTGCCAGGTTCTTAATTGCACGTGACTGCTGTTCAGGAAAGGAACTCTTCCCTACCTTTTGTGCTGACGGTTTCTATTAGAAAGACTGATACGTAATGTTTTGAGTAAAGCCTAGGTAGTGCTATATGCACTATTGCTCTATTCTTTTTTAATCTAGCAGACTGTAGCTTCATTTATCTAGAAGTTGACTGGTCTTTAGTGGAGTAGGGGCTCTTCAAAACTGTCCCACCTTCTGTTAAGGTGGTGTCCTGTGTACAGCATTTCTGTCAGTGCCCCTTGCTTTGCAGGGGTTTTTTACAACTTTATATGTGCTAGGATTTCTATAAAAGACAAACAAGAAGAAAGACTGAAATGCTTCTCTCTCCCATTCTTTCTCTAATTCCTGAAGATAGAAAGTGATAGACTTCTGCTGAGCTAGAAGAAAACCTGATAAAGTTGCTAGGTGCAAAGGCCTTCCCTCCTGGATTACCTGTAGCATAACTTTCCTGCACTGAAATACATGTTTTGTTGCCTGTATCTCTGTTACGCTCCTTAACTGTTTGCCTTTTATGTCCAGAGACAGTCCAGTGGTGAAAGGAAACTCTATTTTTGCCTTAACTGGTCTTGCAGTTGCTGTAGCCAAATATGAAAGCAGCCTTTCCTCAGACACTGAAGAAATGCCTGAGGTGAGTGAATCTGAGAGAGACTTTACTCTTAATGGAATACAGTGAAGCAATATGACCCGGTATTTGGGTGCCTGCTAAGTGGATGTGAAGCAGTTTTGAAGTTCAAATTTCACCCTTCCTGATGAATGCCATCTGGTGGCTGCTGTGTGATCTGTACAAAAGCAGTCAGTGTGCAGGTGCCTTCTGCAAGAAACATAATGACTAACACATTTATTTGTGGGTTTTGACAGCAGACAGAGGTCTAGTGAACGCTGAAACCTAGCCAGCCTTTTTCCTCATGACTTTTGCTTTCACTGAATAGTACTGGATAAAAGTAGTGTCTGGAAGGTCAGCATTGTTGAGTAAGTCACTCTACTTACTGTACATGAGAATTACAAAGTAAACTCATTCCTGATGGAGAACTACAATATAAGCTGATCAGCAACTCTTGAGGTAGGGCCCGATTTAAGGAAAAAAAAAAAAAAGATTAATATTTGTGTTTGATTTTTACAGACTGAACCTGATTTTCTTCCCACAAAGCACTGGATTTCTGTGGTCACAGAGACTCTTCTTAGTATTGTGAATAGCCGTTATCAACCTAAAGGTCAAGTCTTCCCATGGTTCTACCAGGTATGTGTTGTGGTGTGAAAGGCAAGGGAATATATTTGTTTCATACCTGGAGTTCTTAGTGTAGTTTCCTGATTCTGTTTGCTTTTCTTGTTTGTTTTTTTTTCATTGTGTTTTCTGCTTATATTTGGATTTGCCTTGAGTTTTTGTCTTTATTACCAAATTACCATGTGAAGATGCATGAATGAAGAAAATTTCAAGAACGAAAAGTACCCTTCAAAACCTAGAATTTTCAGCATGTGTGTAGAAAACAAAACCTTCTAACATGAACAGACCTCAGACCAAATGATCAAACTCTTGAGTGATTCTGACACCATTCCTTAGGGCTCTGAAATGCATACTTTCTCAAAATGGAATTGTTATGAAGCCAGTGATTCTTATTTTTCAGTACCTCTTGAACCCCGGAGAGCCGGCAGAAGTTGTATCGTATGTATTTGCAGTGTGATAACCAGCCTGAAATTCTCAAGCTATGTAGGTATGAGGCAGTTCTTCAGTAGACCTGGAGATGGACCGGAAGTTCAATATAGACCTTAAGGAGTAGATGTTGCTAGGTCTTTACTATCTCTGCTCAAAACCATCGGGTTGGAGATTCTTTGTGTCATGTATGCTAGAGACAATTTGGGTCCTACAAGGCCAAGTACCAGCCTGCGGGTCTATTCTAAGTTTTTATGACCATAAATTCATTAACTGCTTTCATGAACTGTATTTAGTCCAATAGCATCGAAAAGCTGAAAATTGCTGATGAACCTGAGTCAGCTCTGGCATGTGATCCCTGTCATCACTGTCAGGGGACACAAATCACCAAATCAAAAGCACTGCTAAATAAATGCTAGACTGGTTGGATGTAAGGAGATTCAGCTGCTCGATTGGCACTAGCAGTTCTTGCCAAATGGTATTGTGACCCCTGCCTTTGAAAATAGTGCTGTTTAAAAAAGGTGCTTTTGACATGGAACAACGTGATGATGTTTCATTTCTAAAATCCACTCTATTTAAAAAAGAAAAAATAAAACATCTTATACTGGTAAAATTCTAAGGCAGACAATAGAAGTCATTGTCTTGCAAAGTGCCATGCATCCTGATGAGATTTTTTTTCTTTTCATTTTCAGAGTTTCACATGGAAGTTGATAAATATACATTAGGCTATTATGTACAATCACTTCAATGCCTTAGAAGTAGGGATGGTTGTGTGGATTTTACCTTTCTTCTAGAAAGCATTTCTATTGATTCTCTTATGATATTTTGTCGCATTAGGTGTGATGCTTTTAAGGTATTGGTTTTTTCAGCTCGCATTCTAGGTGTGCTATAATAGCAGAAGTACATTAATATCGTGGCTGGTTTGTGTTTGCCTTTTTGATCACACTGCTGGAATTTTTACAAGGAAAGTGAAGACTGAAGAAGCCCAATGTGTTTATGTGCAGACTAGCTGTTAAATTCTAATTGCATCCTGTCTTATCCTTTGTTTACGGTTTCATAGTTAACAATCTTATGGGTAGAAGTTATAGTCTGAATTGTTCTAGTTTTAAGCGGCTTACAACATGAGGCAAATGGAAAAGTTACCATAGGCTATTCCATGAAATACTGTGCATTGCCAGATTGCAATAAATCTGTTCTGCTGTTTGCTGTATAGTTGTTTATTTAAAATTTCTAAGGTTCTGAGTGTCACTACCTGGAAAGGAATTTTATGTCCCTCCCCCAAGAGGAAAAGAAAAAAAATATCTTTTTCATGTTTTTCTAGAAATCCTATTCGGGTGAAAATACTGCTAGTATTATTGCCCGCTCCTGTGCAGCCACTGCTTTGTCTCTCCTGGTGCCGGTTTTCATTGTGTTATGCAAGGAGAAGATTGAGGAGATCCTGAATATGCTGGCTGACAGGTTACCTGGGAAACCAAATGCTGATGAGTCTCAGGCTGTTCAAATCCACATGGGCCTTGGTTTAGGCATGTTTATCTCACGTTTGTATGAAGAAAAAGTCAGGTAAGGATTACCATATATAATGTAGCTGTACAAATAACTTCACAGAATCACAGAATCACAGAATGTTAAAGGTTGGAAGGGACCTCAAAGATCATCTAGTCCAACCCCCCTGCCAGAGCAGGATCACCTACACTAGAGCGCACAGGAACGCGTCCAGGCGGGTTTTGAATGTCTCAAGAGATGGAGATTCCACAACTTCCCTAGGCAGCCTGTTCCAGTGCTCAGTCACCCTCACAGTGAAAAAGTTTTTCCTCATATTTTTCTGGAACCTCCTGTGTTCCAGCTTCCACCCATTGCCCCTTGTCCTGTCAGTGGACGCCGCTGAAAAGAGCCTGGCTCCATCCTCCTGACATTCCCCCTTGACATATTTATAAACATTGATGAGGTCACCCCTCAGCCTCCTCTTCTCCAAGCTAAAGAGATCCAGCTCCTTCAGCCTTTCCTCATAAGGGAGATGCTCCACTCCCTTCACCATCTTTGTGGCTCTACGCTGGACTCTCTCAAGCAGCTCCCTGTCCTTCTTGAACTGAGGGGCCCAGAACTGGACACAATATTCCAGATGCGGCCTCACCAGGGCAGAGTAGAGGGGCAGTAGGACCTCTCTTGACCTACTTGCTACTCCCCTTCTAATACACCCCAGGATGCCATTGGCCTTCTTGGCCACGAGGGCACACTGCTGGCTCATGGTCATCCTGCTGTCCACTAGAACCCCCAGGTCCCTTTCCCCTGCACTGCTCTCCAGCAGGGCAGTCCCCAACCTATATTGGCACATGGGGTTATTTTTTCCCAAGTGCAAAACTCTACACTTGCCCTTATTAAACTTCATCAGATTTCTCCCCGCCCAGCCCTCCAGCCTGTCCAGGTCTCTCTGAATGGCTGCACAGCCTTCTGGTGTGTCAACCACTCCCCCCAACTTCGTATCATCAGCAAACTTGCTGACAACATTCTCTAATCCCTCATCCAGATCGTTGATGAATATATTAAACAGCACCGGCCCAAGCACTGACCCCTGAGGGACCCCACTAGACACAGGCATCCAGCCAGACTCGGCCCCATTGACCACAACCCTCTGGCTTCTTCCCTTCAACCAGTTCTCGACCCACCTCACTACTTGGTCATCCAGACCACACTTCCTCAGTTTACCTATGAGGATGCTGTGGGAGACGGTGTCAAAGGCCTTGCTGATGTCCAGGTAGACCACGTCCACTGCATGGCCACCATCCATCCACCTAGTTATGTCTTCGTAAAAGGCTATCAGGTTGGTCAAACATGACTTCCCCTTGGCAAAGCCATGCTGACTGCCCCTAATAACCTTCTTATCCTTGATATGCCTAGAGACAGTGTCAAGGATAAGATGTTCCATCACCTTTCCAGGGATGGAGGTGAGGCTGACCGGTCTGTAGTTACTCGGGTCATCCTTCCTGCCCTTCTTATAGACTGGAGTGACATTCGCTTTCCTCCAGTCTTCAGGCACCTCACCTGTTACCCACGACTTACCAAAGATGATGGAGAGTGGCCTAGCAATGACTCCCGCCAGCTCCCTCAGCACCCGTGGGTGCATCCCATCAGGGCCCATGGATTTATGAATGTCCAAGTGTTCAAACTGATCCTTAACCCACTCCTCATCAATCAGGGCAGACTCCTCCTTTGTCATGACTTCCTCTGGGACCTTAGGGGACTGAGGCTCCTGAGGACGGTCTCCAACAGTGTAGACAGAGGCAAAGAAGGCATTCAGCAACTCTGCCTTCTTTCTGTCCTCTGTCTCCAGGGCACCCACCTCATTCAACAGAGGGCCTACATTGCCTCTAGTGTTAGTTTTGTCAGCAATGTATTTGAAGAAGCCCTTTCTGTTGTCTTTGACCTCCCTTGCAAGTTTTAACTCCAAGGAGGCCTTAGCTTTTCTGATTGCCTCCCTGCACTCCCTGACAGCTGCCCTGTACTCCACCCAAGTGGTCAGCCCTTCCTTCCACAATTTAAACACCCTCCCCTTCCACCTGAGTCTGCCCAGCAGATCCCTGGTTAACCAAGCAGGTCTCCTGGATCTCTTTCTTGATTTCCTACCTGATGGGATGCACTGATCCTGAGCTTCAAAGAAGTGGTCTTTGAATGCCAACCAACTGTCTTGGGCCCCTTTACCTTTCAGCTCCCTGTCCCACGGGGTATCCCCCAGTAATTGCTTGAAGAGGCCAAAGTTGGCCCTTCTGAAGTCCAGAGTTGCGATCCTGCTTGCTATTCTGTTTTTACCGCACAGGATCCTGAACTCCACCATCTCATGGTCGCTGCAGCCAAGGTTGCCCTCAACCTTCACTGCTTCAACCAGTCCTTCCTTAAGTAGCTTTAAGTTTTGAAGACTCAAAGTATTTACAAGTCATAGGCAAATGATTCTTGAGGGGCTTTGCAACAGTTCTTAAAGAATGTCTTAATATCAGTCTTCAGCACCCACTCCCCCAGTCCTGTCCTGGATATTTTGCCATTTTTTCAGGATAAATGATTAATTTTCCTAATATCCTAAGGTTATGTGTGCAAAGCAGTCAGCTAGAAGAGCCCCACATATACTTTTAAAGGGGACTAGCTGCTCTAGGAGACTTAACTGTAAAATAATTCACAGTTCTTATCAGTTCCTTTTTAAACTGTGCTCTGGATACTAGATAGTGTCCACTTACATCACACGAGTTACACACACAGGGGTAGAGCTACAACAGAGGTAATGTGTGTCATGCTGCTACAGCTATGTTGGCAGCAAAGAGGTGGTCTGAGATTGGTAGAAATTCCCTCCTTTACATAGAAGAGTTGGCCTCAGTTGTAAATTTCCAGTGATTCCGTAGAAATTAAGAAGTAAGTTTGGCTTTATACTGCTACATCTTCTTGACTACTATGGCTTCTGTCTGCCTATATACCTGTAAAAATGTTTAGTTGATGCAGAAGCACAGGTATCAAGCAGATTTGACTGCAAGTTCTTAATTTGTTCAGTAAAGTTAATTGTTCTGATGCACCTGGCTTTGTTAAAACACTCTGCAGCATTGTTCTGTCCTAATATTCCTGCTTTGGTGTCTTAATGCCTTGCTGCCTGTGACTCAGCCACATAATTTGGGGATGGACTGTCCATGAGTGATTAGTCAATGGTGACAACTGAGCTGCACACAAGCATTAAAAGGCTTTTAAAGAGAATGATGTTAGATCAGCTTGGTATTTTGGAGTACATGAATCTTTATGTTGAGGCGTTGGGGTTTTTTTGTATTGTTGGTGAGGCATATTGAAATTAATAAATTTATCTAAAAAAATTATGGACTGGATCAGTTTGTACCTTTCTACTGCCCTACGTAATATCACATGTTCCTTCAAGGTTTGACTTTCAACAATACCAAAACTTTTAGGAATGAAGCTAATATCAAATCATAGAGTTAGTTTGGCTTAAAGATATCCTGTTCATTGAGAAAACTGTACGTATTTTGTAAGAGGAGAGTCCTTATGACTTCTTTGGAGTGAGATATAAATGCTTCCTTTTATATCAATAAGTTAGGCAAAGAAACGGAGGGAGAAGTTTATGGAGCTAGTAAATTGTCATGAATTTTCAGCTTATAAGTAGTTACAGGTCTGGTTGAGATCATTCTATCAGCATCCTCATAGTACTGTCAGGCATGTTTTAAAATCCTGAGTGCTGGGTTTCTTTCTCCATGTTGCGGCAGTAATGGTTGCCAGTTAAGGTCTGAATATGCTTTTATTATTTGTATATGAGTATATAGATCTGACACAAATGACCGCTCACAGAGTTACAGCTTACAGACAAGTACAAGACCCTATTGCAGCATGAACTCTGTTTACTTGCCCGTTCAGCAGGAGGTATAATATCCTACATGATTTGAAGTGCAGAGCTGTGTTTTCAAAATTTTTTGTTTCTGTTTTGGTTTGGTTTTGCAGTGATGTACCCAGTCAACAGATGAACTTAGTTCTCATGAAGTCCCTGAATGCACTGGAAGACTGCTGCTTTGACACCAGTCTGGAATACAAGTGAGTTTCCTTCATTACTGATGATACTTTGTTTAATTTTGAGCTCCACCTTTTTAATTCATCTCTGGGCCCTGGCACCACTTTTGGGCTGCCTTTATCTCCATGTGAATATCTGATACTTCAGCTTGTACCCAGTGCCTCTCAGCCTCCCACCATGCAAGAGCCCAGCTACGTCTCCTTAGTCCTTCTGTGTCAGTGGAAGAGATGCTGTTGGGTACCCCAGAGCCATCCCTTCTCACAGATGAATGAACCAGCAGTGATCCCACAGCCTCTGCTTTCAGGGCAAGGATCCAGCATCACTGTTTCAGTAGCCTCCCATGAACTTGTTCAAGTTTTGTTCGTGTCTTTACTGCATTCACAGCAGTATTACAAGTGTGCTGGTGAGCTGGGGTGATCCTTCCTCTGCTCTCACAGCTGTTTCCTCCTTGTGCTGCCCATGTACTGCTGGCCCTCATTCCTGCCTTGGGTACATGTCTGGTCCTGCATCAGCTGAGACAGATATTTCAAAATTGGTAGCTTTGTTAAACCTGGAACAACCGAACAATAAAACATATGTATCAGGTGCCATTAAACAATTAACATAACATGGTAGTGTGCGACTTCTGCAGTAGTCATTTCCCTTTTAAATCAGGGAAGGCACTGTAGGGGTAGAAAGAACAACAAGTCTGTATGTGTAGGATTTATTATTTTAAACACACAGTTTCTTCTTATGCTTTTATTTCATCCTGTGTCTCCCAAAAAGCATCACCTATGTGCAGAATAAAAACCATTTGTAAAATTGACTGTGGTAAGTAATTATCCACAAGGGAAGGCCAAGAGGTCTTTTTGCCCAGCAACCCATGTTGGGGTGAAAAGAGAGTTCAAAGCAGCCAAAGCATACTTAATGCTTTTTCTTTGGTCTTTTCTTGAAGCACTGGATGTATTTTGGGAGTAGGACTTGTTCTTTCACTTATGAGTCACAGCAGTCAAACAGAATCGCGAGTGCATGTCTCTGCTTCATTGCGAAAACTCTGCAAATACCTGAACAGCAGTGAGGACCAAAGCAGAAGTGTCCAGGAGGTATGACCTACTTTATCACAAATTTTAAACCTTCCTATTACATTTTACCTCATCTTAATAACTGTAGACTTTACTAAAGGTTTGTGTGTTTGATATTGGAATTCTTGGTTTCTAAATTTTTTATGCAATATATGGCTTTGTATCTGCTGAGAAAAGTAGTGATAATAAGAAACTAATCTGTAATGCTGCATAAACATGAAGAAACTGCCTGAAAAGATAACAGACATCATTCTGTAAAGTACTTCTTTAATTCCTTAACCTCAAAATAAATTGTTAGAAGTTGAGTCTTGAGTAACTCTGGATATGTGATATGTGCGTCTCTCATGTATACCATTGTTGATCTACTAGAAAGCAGGCGACAAGTTAGTTTCAGAGAGAACCTTAATGCTAATAGTTCCTCCTTCAATATGCATTCCGTTTACTCATTTGAAAGCTGCTGTCAGTAGATATTGTGCATCTTACAATTGCACATGCTGCTACGGCCCGCTTTGCTGTTTTCTTTATAACTGTTTTGAACACTTAAATGGAGGTCTGTTAACTTTGAGCACGCGTTTCAATTTATTTTGCCAGGATACATTCTGTAAGTTGTAGTATGGTCCATGCACTAAGTCTGTAGCCTTGTTGAGGTAAAACGTGAGATTGGAGGAGTTTACAACAGAAAACAGGAATCAAAATAGGCAGGTGTTCTGCTTAAAAAAAACCCAACCCTGTACCTGATGTATGTAAGCCTTCAGCAGCTAAACAGCAGAGTTGTGTAATCTTCTGGTTTTTTTCTAAGGGAACCAGCAGAGATTGTTAGTATTATTCTGTTTTCCCTCTTGGTACTGCTCTAAAAGCTCTTTATTAAACGTCTTTTATGGATTTTAATTTTTTTTTTTTCAGTACATATTTGTTGGGGATTTACTGTGAGGGTGACAGAGCACTGGCACAGGCTGCCCAGGGAGGTTGTGGAATCTCCTTCTTTGGAGACATTCAAAACCCACCTGGACGTGTTCCTGTGCGCTCTGCTGTAGGTGATCCTGCTCTGGCAGGGGGGTTGGACTAGATGATCTTTGAGGTCCCTTCCAGCCTCTAACATTCTGTGATTCTGTGATTCTGTGATTAACCTTTTGAAATTTATGGTTCATGCATTAAAATGACTTACAGCAATGAAGTCGTTTATCTCTCCCCAGAGATCTTGAGGTACTTTGCTGAACGTAAACGGGATTCTGTACAGCAACTTCTGACATGAAAGACAGCAGCTGTTTAACATCATGAGAGAGTCTAAGATGAAAAGTGAAACATAACCTTTTCAATTAAAGTCTCTGTGAAGAATTGTACTGAAAATTATATGAGTAAAATTTGACCAGCACCCTAGGATGAATGGTACTACATTTGAGATGCACAAGAGGTTCTGTCAGAGGTGTAGATGGCAGGGATATAATACTGTACTTGACAGGTAACTTTGGCCTGCTGCAGAAAGAGGTTCAGTCTGAGCATTACTTGCTCAAAGTCAAATGTTGCCAGTCCTGCACAGTAGGTCGGTGCTCTCTACTTGCCTTACAGTCACGTGTTCTGTCGCTTAGCTTTGGTACAAGGGAGGTTAAGCAGTTGACTCAGTTACCTCATTGAAAGTTCAGACTTCATTTCCTTATTCTGCCCTTCTAAGGCTCAACAGAAAAGCTGTGTCACTTGTGAATCCTTCTGCAAGGATATGAGGCTACTGTCCTAGCATGTCGGGGGGGGGAGACATGCATGTCCTAGCACTGCATATGGGACACTTCTACTACATGCTCCTCTTTTGGCCTTATGGACCTGTTTCTAGCCCTGATGGGATCAGACCATGCTCTGTATGCTCACATAAATAATGATCAGATACTTGTGTTGAGATGAGTAACTACATTTGTGTGGAAGAGCAGGAGTTAGACCTACATAAAATCAGAATTACTTCCAAACTTTAGTTGTATTTGTTTAATGTTAGCATCGATGAAGAATCTTTAGGAGCAGGAATAAACATCTGAAGGTGTAAATTGAAAATATCATGGCTTTCTTTATCATGCAGGTACATTGCTGCATGTGCACATTGCCACAGTGAATTTGGCCAGATGCTGGTTAACAGAATAATTTAATTTTTTTCAGGTACTTGCCTATTCGGTGGCCTGTTCCTGTGTCTCTGCTTTCAGTGTTGGAATCATAGAAGCAGCTGAGGCTGAGGAGGCCATGAACAAGCTACGGACCTTAGTGGAAAATAACCAGCAGGTCATAATTTACTGTTTGGGCTTTGCTTCATTTCTGCTTTTGTTTTATCTATGTAATATTGGATACTGCTTTAACTGGACTGTAACTTCAGGAAAATTATTATCTTAATCTACTTTCAGCATTAACTAACACTGACTATGTTGTGCATACCATGCAGTTACCAAGACTACCATTTGATCCATTGATGCATTGTCTACAGGTGCCTAATAATTCAACACCTAACATTCTGTGATTCAGTGATTACCAGATACTTAAATAAAAACAGTTATTATATGTTTGATTGCATTTAGAAGGGAAGTGAGTACTTTTGACTTCCTCTTCTCTTTAGTCCCTGTGTCCTGCCAATTTTTGTCTCTTATATAACGTTTTTCTTTAGATTCTTTTTCTTGGTAGGCAAATACATCTACTGTACTCTTCTGAATTTTTGCTTTTTGCTTTCTTGTGGCCTCCAGGCAATGGATCATAACCACAGCCACAGCTTCTTCCTGGTATCTGTTTCATCCCTAGTGTCCTAGGTTACCCTAAAAATGACAAAAATAATCTCCATATTTCAGTATTGAGTAGGTTTTTTTTTATTAAATGCTTGCCAGAAAGAAAGGAGAGGGGGAAAAAAAAGCAACAAGTTTTAATCAAAGTCTGTTATTATGCTGGTCAACTGTTCAAAATGTTCATCTAGAAAACAGGAAGTCAGAATAAAGTATCTTTGTTGCAACTTTTAATTTTAATGTCATGTCTAACATAAAGGCTCCAGAGCAATCTATGTGCCAAAGATCAGTAATCTCAGAAAATCCTGTGCGACTTGACTTGAGAAAATACTCAAAATAAGAGTTTTAGACAAAGACATTACTTCTAATTATTGGGAAATAAGAAATGTTTACATATATTTTATTTCAGTAATAAATATTAAAAAGAATACAGAATCCTTTGGAAGATTTGTCTTTAATGGGTCTTTTTCACCTTACAGACCCACAGTTTTGCTTTAGCTCTAGGCGCAGTAGTACATGGATTGTCGGCTTGTGGTCATGGAAAAGCCGAAGACCTGAGTAACAGACTGATGCCAGCCTGGATAAAGATTGTGCTTGCAGAGGTAAAGGAGTTTGAATTTGTATCCTGTTTTGTGCAAGGAGGGTGTGATTTTTAATGAACAGTAGGGACATAACTTCCCCTTCTATGACTCCTTCTGCCAGAGTGATGCTATGAAAAGTTAGGACTGTCTGAACAAGCTGTCTGATATTTGGAAGCAAAAATATATCTTTGGACTGTTTGTCAAAGAAAAAAAAAGTGTTTCTCTTCTGCTTGGATGATTTATGGGAAATGCTTATCTCAATGAGGTATTAATTCGGATATCTTTACTAATTTGGAACAATATCCGAGGATAAAATGCAGGTTATTATTCACAAGATGCCATGTGGAATTAGGTGCTACATATCAAGATTAGACTGACAGAATGGTGGTTGTAGCGCCTCAGTTGTAATAATTTTAATTTGTCTCAATGTAATAAAAATTTTATGTTTGAAATCAAACTCTAAACTTAAAGATTAAAATTGCAGCTGAAGGTAAGTATCAATAAAGACACTGTTTCAAAGTTGCCCTGGCGTATTTTGTAGAATACAGACTGTGCTAGAAGAAAATGATTTTTCGTGCAGAAATGCATGATGATTTCAGATTGAGGGAGAGGGTGGAGAAACTCCGTGTAAAGCTTTCATTCACCGGGAAAGGGGTGAATAATTATCCAGCATGCTGGACTCTGACCTGAAGAAGTTGTTGGGATAAGTCTACAAGTGATAGCAGTCATGGGTTTTAAGTTGGAAGAAACAAATGTTGGGTCCTATGGTGGTGTTGTGTGACAGCATTGACTCACTGGTCTTAAATCTCGCTTCCAGGGTTCTCCAACAATGCAGCGTCTGGCTGCTGTCAGTGGGCTGGTTGCACTGGTGGGTTCTGAAGGAGGTGTGATACAGGTGAGAAGATGCAAGCAAATGGTTCTTTTATCTCTTCTAGAAATTTGCTTAGAAGGCAAAATGGAATGACACCCTCTGCATCCTTACAGCACTGGTTATATACTAGGGCATCCCATTTGTGCAATAGTGACTCATGTTTGGTATGAAACAAGTAAGGATAGAATTACGGTGTGTAAAGTGAGTGACATTGGGGAAGAGTTTACAGGTGTGCAGGCTTTCTCCTCTTCTCTGCCACCCTCTCTGCAAAAAAGCACGTATGCAAACGTAATCTGTCTTTTCAGCACCTGATCTTTTTGTTGTTGTTGTTGTTTTCCCTGTATAAAATGCATGTTATTTTTCTTTTTCTCTGGCAGCTGAAGTCTGAGAGCATTCAGTCTTCCCAGTTTCAAAGTAAACTGAATGAAGTCATCAGAACCCTTACACAGGTAAGAAGGTAACCCGCTTGCTGCTTTGGGTAATGCCATAGGGTACTGTGACACCTTGCACAAACAGACCAAATCTGTTCAAATGAACTACATAACATCTGTGTCCAGCTTGAATGAGGGAATGTAGGGAAGTTTATCTAACTTGTGGTTTATTTCTTAACAGATAATCAGTTTTTCGGGGCAAATTGGCCTTCAGACAAATGCAGCAGTACTTTTGGGATGCCTTTATAATACATCGTGCTTGTCTTCTACCCAGGGCAGGGCATCTGGTAAGATGCTTTATTACTGCTGTTTAAAGAATATGTAGAAGTAGCACCCAGCTAAAAAGGGACGCATGAGATAGTACAGGCCAGACATTGTAGCCCGATTGAATGACATGACGGCCTTTGAATAAGAGACCTCATGGTCCTGTGTGCCAGACCTAAAGGATGGAACATGAGCAGGAATCGGTGTGCTAAATAGGATGTCCCCCATTTGCTTTTACTTGCGGTATCAAAGTAAGATTCTAAGCCACTCTGGTCAATCTCATATATTGCTTCTGTCTTTATTCTTTTGTTGTGAAGAAGTTTTACATTGTGTATGACACGTGTTTGACATCTGCATTTACTCACTCTGTGCCCTGAGAACTGGTTAACCTACTCTTTAACACTTCCCACTGTATCAAAAAGACAACAGTTAAACTGGTCCATAACAAGCGCAAGCTGACTTTTCAAAAGTATTTGTCTAGAAGAGATACTCTCTTGTTAGCTGAAGTAAAAAACTGTAGTGTTCTGTGCACTTTCAGTGTAGCAATTAGCACAGAATTTTGTATACTGTTGATACGTCATTACCATCTGGTGGTGTTTCAATATTCATTGGAAAAATAGAGGCAGGATTACACCATTGATGATATAGCAATAATACAAGGGAACTAATGAAGTGGAAGCTGTTCATTTCAGTGAGAACCAAGGTGGGAACCAATAAAAATTTTAGATAAACTTCCTCATTGCACAGTGCTGCTGAATTTTAAGGAAGTTCTTGTATCTGTCTTTTCAGTTGGTCAGTGAATTTGGTTTTTCAGAGTTGGTACCTCTCCCCAACACAAGCATTTAGCTTGCTTTAGAAGTGAGAAGGTCACCTGCAGAATTAGTTATCTCAAACATAGCTCAGTTGGCCTTTGAATTTACATGGGAGCTGGAGGTTATAATTTCTGCTGACATGTTTTAGTATATAAACAGACTTTTTGTCTTCACAGTTCCTCCAGATTTTAGCTACTTGCCTGAAAACAGCTTTATCAGGGCAGCCATTGACTTTGCCATTGAAAGCGGAAAAAAAGGTAAGGAAGGATGAAACTTCTTTATCCCCCTGGGAAATTTGTTATGACTATAAAATGTGGCTGTAATAATCTGATTTTATTTGTTATGAGAATTTCTCCGTTGAACTTCACTAATGTAGGACATTTAATCTCTAAACCAAGAACTGAGTAACACTCATAAAAATAAGGTAGTATTGTGCAGTTAAGGCTTTAGTTTTCTCCACTGAATTGTTATGACTTTTTAAGCCCTTTCCCTTTCCAGTTCTCTCTGTATCTGTGAGATGAACTATCTTCTCTGTGGGAATGAAATCACTTTAAGTGTTAGCATGTGTCCTTAGGACATCCTCAGGCAAAGTTTGTTACCCCTTATTTCAGTGATACTAGGTTAAGATTCTCTGTAACAGAGTGGTATTCAAGTGGGTTACTGCTATCTGTAGTGAATGCAAAGGAACCTGAAGAAAGTATGCTCTTACATGAGGTGGACTAATACAAGAGATGTCTTAAGGGAGTTAAAGCAGAGGATATTACTCCTTTGTGGAACGTGGTGAGCTCACTGATGTCCTGTGAAGCAGGCTTTCAGTGGAGGTAAAAATTGCCCATGCCTTGCCTCTGGGAGAACTTTCACTGAGTTAACTCTCTGTATTTAAATAACACAGTATGTAGCAAAGGTTAGCACCTGTCTGACTTTTTTTGTGGCCTGCACCTACAGGATGGGAAGGAGTCTTATAAAACTTTGCTATTCTTCTACTAACAAATGCAAAAATACTACCCTACAAGATGAGAAATATCTGTAATAAGTCATAAATTGGTTCAAGGAGAAGGAACCAGGTAGTTGTTTTTATCAGTAACAAAGTCTTGTTTGATAGGGCGTTAATGTTAAAAATACAACTACTGATTGCAGATAAGATAGAATTCTGAGATTAAAAAGGGACGTGTACCAGTAATTTTATAATGCTTTTCAGTTCTTCACTACGGATTGGTCTTCAGTGCAGTGTTCATGGGTTTTTTCCTGAACTGTTTAGCCAAATGTATGTATATAAAATTCGGACTCTGAATCCTCTGTTGTAGGCCCTGAATCTGTTCCAGCTGAACTGGTGAAAGTAGCACTGGCACCCATTGCATCAGTTGCAGAAAGCCATCAGTATCCACCTGTAAACTGGTCATCCATTGTTTCTCCTTTGATGAGGCTAAACTTTGGTAAGGTTAATAGTTTTCTGTTAAATCTTTTGTCTTAGTCACAAGACTTCTGTACTAACACAGCTTTCACAAACTTTAGCGTGCATTTCAGGGCTTGAAGTTATTCTAAGAATTGGAGTGTTGCTTTGTTTTCAAGACCAAATTTTTGATCTTCACAAGCATATATTTGTGATCACTGTGCAGACGGTTTATTTTAACTCAATAAAAGGCTACAGAAGACCAGAGCTGAAAACTTTGGAGCAATATTAGAAGTTCCCTAAAATATTGGTGAAATTGGACAGAATTTTTCATTTTAACTATTTACAGTAAGAAGAGCCCATCATGAAACTCAACTAATTGTATGTTATTTTCAATACCCACTGAATGCTCATCCAATGCCTTTGTCAGACGCTGCAGGCAGCTTTATCACAGGTTTGAACTGCTCTGAAGTTCATCGTAGCTATCACTCATCTGAAATACACTTTCTGCTAAATTACTCTGGGTGACAGAGAAAAACATATCCCTTTTTCCATCATGGTTGTGATTTTGTCAGTACTTCAATGAGTTTTTTTTCCTTTGTTCTGGAAAGTAGCTTCGATTCTGAAGTAGTGTTTTGGACAACTTATATTTTATTTTTCTACTCACAATCTCTCTTTGTGCTTGTTTTGTTTGAGGTAAATGTCTGAGTTTCAAACTCATTTTTTTAAAAACAACGAAGTACTGTGCAAAGTTCTGTATTCCCTTGTTTGATTCCACTGAGTTTTGTTTCTCCTGATTTATGTAACCATTATTACTGGCCTTGCAGATTCATTTACAACTGGGTTGGGCAAGCGCTGTTGCATTTAAATTGATGTGTTGTAGAACCCATAATATGCAAAGTTGTTCTTCTTTCTTTTATTTATTTTGCTTACACACAGTGCTCATTTAAGCACTAGAAATCATTGAACTGTCCTATGATGACCAACTATTTAGTAGATACAGAAATATTTGGCTACATATTAAACATTTTTGCTTATGCTTGAGCTGCAACTTAAATTTTACTTGATATTCTTGCAATTGATTGTGAAGTCTTTCCTAAGAATAAGTCAAAAGAATTCCTCTACTGAGCTCTGCAGTCCGTCCTGATGCAAATTTATGTGCAACCTTATGTATAGCTGAAACTTGTTAAATGTACAGGGGATTTTTTTATTCCTGTTTTTCACTCAGGAGTCTTACTTTAGTAAATCAGGGGAATTTCAGGGGAATCAGTACATTGGTTTTGTGGCTATGTTTTTGTTGACTTCAGGCAGCATCACAGTCTACATTTTTATATGTAATTTCTCTTGTCTGTCCCTCTGTAGTGCTATGAAAGTTGCACACCTTTCTTTAGATTATGTGTATGTACAGATACAGATCTTGCTGTGTGCTAATCAGCAATATTCATGTTGTGCTAGAAAGTGTAATGCAGAACAGTTGTATTATGACTTAACAGTCCATCTAGAAATGAGGCACTCTAATACACTTTTTCTGGAACCACAGTATCATGAATGTTTTTACAAAAATTAGACCGTATGCTCAATTATCTCAGATTCCCTAGGTCACTGTTATTTGTGTCTGAGAATTAATGACTTTTTATGAACCTTAAATGTTTCACAAATTCTGCTGTGAAGATTTCTTCATCTGTAAACATCCTGAAGACAACGTATTGCTTTCGCATCTTACACAATTTATTGCAGTTTTTTGTGAAACCATATAATGTGATTGTAGTAGCCCCTGTTTTTTATTCAGCAGGATTTTAAAATGAACAGTAGTAGGCAAATAATAATCGGTGTCTTAGCAGTCCAAGCTAGTGAGAGAGAATTCTTGAATTGATTACCATATTATCTTGTTACAATTTCACGCTTTCTGATTTCTACAAATGAATTAACTTCTCATACAAGAACTCTGTTTCAAAGAGGTTGCCACTAGACTATTAAATCTTTGCTTTGTTCATGCACTTATATTAGTGAACTTTATGAAAGTCATGCTATATAGATTGCCATTTTCATTACTTGAAGAATATTTTAACTTCCAAAGCACCTATTTAAGTTTTATAATGACAAATAAAAGTAATATGTTCTGTAATGGGTCAAATGCTAATATAATACTTAAATTGTTTGTCCTAATGTTGCTGTAGCAATCATGAATTATATGGAAGCCATGTCATTGCCCAAAGTACCACTTCAGCATCTTTATGACTAGTTATTCTGTTAAGAAGCAGGCTGTACTTGTCATTAAGGAGACTTTAAAGAGAAACCAATAAGAATTCCATAGCTGTCATAACCTCTATGCACGATAAGATCTTCACATATGTTAACTGGGAGAGTCATAGAACAGTTTGGGTTGGAAGGGACCTTGAAAAGTCATCTTGTCCAACACCCTGCAGTAAGCAGGGACACCTTTAACTAGATTAGGCTGCTCAGAACCCCATCAAGTGTGACCCTGACTGTCTCCAGAGATGGGGCCTCCACCACCTCCATGGGCAACCTGTTCCAGTTATAAAAAATATCTTCCTTATATCCTGTGTAAATCTACTCTCTTTCAGTTTAAAACCATTGCCCCTTGTCCTATCACAACAGGCCCCATTAAAAAAATTGTCCACATCTTTCTTATAGACCCCCTTCAAGTGTTGAAAGGCCACAGAGGTGTTCCAGCTCTCTCATCATTTTTGTGGCCCTCCTCTGGACCAGGTCCATGTCTTTGTTGTGCTGAGGACTCCAGAACTGGACACAGTAGTCCAGGTGAGATCTCACCAGAGCAGAGGAGCAGAATCACCTCTCTTGACCTGCTGGCCACACTTCTTTTGATGCAGCCCAGGATGCGACTGGCCTTCTGGGCTGCGAGAGCGCATTGTTGACTCATGTCCAGCTTTTGGTCCACCAGTACCCCCTAGTCCTTCTCCACAGGGCTGCTCTCTAGCACATCATCCTTCAGCCTGTATTGATAATGAGGACTGCCCTGACCCAGGTGCAGGACCTTGCACTTGGCCTTGTTGAACCTCATGAGGTTTGCATGGGCCCACTTCTTCAGCTTGTCCAGATCCCTCTGGATGACACCCCATTGTCCCTGTGGCACGTCAGCTGCACCACTCAGCTTTGTGTCATCTGCAAACCTGCTAAGCATGCATTCCTGGAAGCTGCAAGATGCTGCAGCCAAGTACCCACAGCAGTAAGTGACTGACCTCCACTACAAGTTATATAGGCATAGGGTGCATGGAAGAGTAGAAACATGTGAACAAGTGCTAATTACACCTACATTTAGCAGGAAAGAATATTGACTTATTTCTTCTTCTGTAGATTAAGTCTTCTCTTTATTTGACAAGGAGTATTTTAACTCTTACTTTTCTTACCTTTCCCACGTTTTTGTTCTGGAATGAGTTGAAATGAACTTGGACAAATCGTGAGATTTCTTGCTGAAAGTGCATGACTGGAAAGAGGAGACTTCTAACATGTATATGTTAAAAGCTTTAAGCAGCGTCTCTAGAAAAGCAAATTTTAGCGTAGTGCTCTATTAGAACAATAAATCCCCTTTATTTTATGAGTTGAGAATAAATTTAAAGTGCAAATAATTTCTTCATAACCTCTGTTTGTTTTCTTCTGCTTTAGGTGATGAGGTGAAACATCTCTGCCTTCAACTGGTGGTGACACAGGCCCAGTCATCTCAAAATGCAGCAGCGCTTTTGGGATTGTGGGTGGCACCTCCCCTTGTCTACAGTCTCAGTGTACGTATGTCCGAAAATGTATGAGACCTCAGCACCTCTGTCCTGTAAGATTCCTCAGTGATGATGTTTAGGATGTCTCATCACAAAATCCTTACTGAGTTCAGAATTCTGCAAAAATATTGTTTAGCAAATTTTTATAGTGAGAGACAGGTTGTTCTGTGGCCTTGAAACTAAGCAAAAGTTTTTGCTTTTCAGATGAAAACCCAGAAATACCTTTTCTTGTCCCTTCCCCTGTGGATGAAACATGTTGCAGAGGACAAAATACAGTCTTTTACAGAAGTATTTGTGATGCAACAATTTGAAGTGAAGAACCGCACAAAAACCCCAGAAATTTGCCAGTGTATTTTACAGGGGTTCACGCAGGCAATGAAACTTCCAAACCCTCCCCAGTACTGCTGGAGCCTTCTGTGCCAGGCTGTGGAGAAAATATTTGAGCTTCTACCAGATGAGATTCAAGTAAGTAATAAGTGTGAGGTGTATGAGCATATGGGTGTTTTTACTGATGGTAAGTCCCATCTTTTTGCACTGACCTGTCAGATTTGAAACGTGGTGTAGATATAAAATATTTAATGATAGTAGCTAAGGTGCCTGCATAATTTCAGTTGAAGTTACTTTCGGATACTCTTCACAGTATGACTAAGTTGTGAAACCAATTTAGTGTACACATTTCGTGTATAAATTATTTGGTAATGGAAAAATACATTACTAGTACTGAAATAATTGTTAGTGAAACAGGAGCAGAGAGCAATCAGAAGGGTGGTTTTTTCCCTCCACAGGGGATTCAGCTTCTCACAGTAATTTGAAGAAACTAGCTAGCTACAGAAAATATCTCCAAGGAAGAGCACTTTTCTATTAAAAATAAAACAAACTCTGAAAGTTTCCAAATGCCATTATTCCTTAATAATTAAGTACATTCAAGTCCGAAGTAAATACGTAATTTCTAATACAGTAGACCAAATTGGACTAGAGACTAGATTAAATATTTATTGTAATCATTAACAAAGCTCCTGAACTCACCAATTTTAATGATGAAAGAACCTAGGAGTATACATCTAAACGTGCATTTACTTTTTTTTTTTCCAGAGAGGCAATCTGGAGATGTACGTTGATGTAGCAAAATGTATCTCAGAAATGACTGATTCAGAGATTGATCGCATTGTCCAGATTACTAAGGTAACGATGTTTTACTCCTTTTAGCACTAAAACATGTGGAACAAGCATACCTTACCATTTTTCTTGTCACCAGTGTTTCAGCTGATTGGGAGCATTGACTGGTTTTATCTCCAATGCAAGTAATCTGGGTAATTTGTAGGCAGCAGAGAGAAGCAGAAGTGTTAAGAGCCCGTATCCAAAACTTTCTCAACACAACTGAAATACTACTGATTTCGCCTGTGCATTTTGAACTGGAAAGTCTAAGTAACTTGGTCCAACTTCAGGCGGGGCTCTGGTAGCAGAAAAGGAGTGGTGTTAGTTCTTCTGAATCCCATACCAGTGATGCCAGCCTGTCGTGGTTTGACCCTGACTTGCCGTTGGGTGCCCACACAGCCGCTCACTCACTCCCCCTTCACTGCTAGACAGGGGGAGAAAATATTTCAAAGGGCTCAGGGTTGGAGATAAGGACAGGAAGATCACTCTCATTTACCGTCCCGGGCAAAACGGACTCGATTTTGGGGAAATTAGGTACATTTAGTAAAAGAACTAATCAGAGAGGAGTAGTGAGAAGTGAGAGAGAGCAAACAGATCTTAACAAACAGAACACCTTCCCCCCATCCCTCCCTTCTTCCCGGGCTTAACATCAATCCCAGTTTCTCCACCTCCTCCCCCCGAGCGGCTCAGGGGGACAGGGAATGGGGGTTGCGGTCAGTTCATCCGACGTTGGTTCCACCGCTTCTTCACTCCGGGGGAGGACTCTTCGCTCTTCCCCAGGGCCATTGTGGGGTCCCTCTCACGGGAGACAAGCTTCACGCTCTCTTCTCCATGTGAGTCGTCCCATGAAGGGCAATTCATCACAAACTGCCCAACGCGAGACACCTCACGAGGGGCAGCCCACCCCTCGTGAGTCTGAGGCGCAGTCCTTCAGGGGAAACTGCTCCAGTGTGAGCCACCCGCAGCGTCACAAAAGTCCCACCAGCCAACCTGCTCCAGCGTGGGCATTCCCTCTTCTACGGGCTACAGGTTCCGGCAGCGACTTGCTCTGATGCGGGCTTCCCACGGGCTACAGCCCCCTTTCAGGCATCCACCCACACGGCGTGGGGTCCTCGGTGGACATCTACGCGGTGATCCTCACGGTGGACATCTGCACCCTGCCCATGGGCTGCAGGGGGACAACCCGCTTCACCATGGTCTTCACCACAGACCCAGGGGACTCTCTCTGCTCCGGTGCCTGGAGCTCATCCTCCCCCCCTCCTTCTTCACTGACCTTGGTGTCTGCACAGATTCTCACTCCTCCATCTCTGTGCCAGCTGTTATGGCGCAGTTCTTTTTCCCGTTCTTAAATATGTTTTTCACAGAGGCGTTCCTCTGCTATCACCTTACTGATAGGCTCAGCCTTGGCCAGCGGCGGGTCCCTCTTTGGAGCAGGCTGGCATTGGCTCTGTCAAGCTCGGGAAGCTTCTAGCAGCTTCTTGCAGAAGCCACCCTGCAGCTCCCCCCCGCCACCAGAATCCGGCCTGGCCAAACCAAAACACAACCGCATACCAGAGTCCTCTGGTTAACATAACCACCTTGAAACAGACTGTAAATGCAACCCAGTGACTAGCTGTGTTTGACCTGTTGGGCCCTTGCTTCTGTTAAAAACTTGAAATACTTTGGGTCAACAACCTTTCATTCTTTACTTAATATGCTGTATTTGCATTCACACTCTGAATGTTCCTTGATGGACAAGATGGCTAAAGATAACAGTTGAATAGAAAAAATTAAAGCTAGCTGACCTCTGGAGTCAATTAGCAGTGGAATTCTTATCAGCTGAAATGCTAAGAAGATGACCTGTGTGAAAGCACTTGATGGTTTCAGATCAGATTGTTATCAACAAACATCCATGACATAAACCCATGTTGTTCTATTTCAGCAGAGAAGCAAGCATTTAAATAGGTTGGGGAAGCTGAACTGTCGTGTTCTTGTATCACTGAGCTCTTATTTCCACACTGGAAAAGGCTGTTTAAGAAAGGCTTTTTTTGTCACTGCAGCGAATCTGTCTTGCAAGAAGACTTGAGTCTCCAGAACTATCAAGCTGGCTTCTATCAATTAAAGGAAGAATGTAAAATTTAAAGCAGTATGAAAACAATTCAAGTGTACTGAGTTACACTTCGTTGGACTATTTAGAAGCAAATTAATATGTGCAGTAGTAAAATTAATATGTGCAGTCTTCTATTTCGTAATTTGTATTGAAGAAAAATGAGACTGATAAATAATCCAATAATTTCTCCCCTTTTTTTATAAAGAGGAATACAGCATCTACTGTTCCCCACAAGAAAGGTATGTTTTAATTTAATATATTTTTTAATTTCATTTCCAGAGTAATATAGAGAAGGCTACGTTCACAAAAGTGTACTTAATTTCTCAAGGCAGACTGCCTCTGATGACCTTAAGTGCTGTGATTGATACTGTGGCAGGATATCTTCAAAAAGAAAATATTTTGTGGATGCTCTTGCATGGTTTCTATCATGCTCGGATTGTGAGCCATGAAAACACAGGTAAGATCAGGCTTAAAGAGAAATCAACAACAAAATAACAGATATCAATGAACCTACACTATTTTTTTTAAATAATTTTAAGATGGTTTAACCCAGGTGTTTCCAAATTTGTCCATATTAAAAACTTTTCTGCTTTTCAGACACTTGCACCAAGCATTGCTCTTATGTTTTTCTCCAACTCTGTGTTTCTGTGGGTCAGCTACGAGTCGATTAGTTGGATGTCCCTATGCAGACGATAGTGGTCAAGGGCCTGATGTCCAGGTATAGATGGTGTCGCTCAGGGGTCCATACTGAAACCAGTGCTGTTTATTATCTTCATCGATGATAAAGACGGCAGGATCGAGTGCAACCTTAACAAGTTTGCAGACGACACCAAGCTGAGTGGTGCAGCTGACGTGCCACAGGGACAATGGGGTGTCATCCAGAGGGATCTGGACAAGCTGAAGAAGTGGGCCCATGCAAACCTCATGAGGTTCAACAAGGCCAAGTGCAAGGTCCTGCACCTGGGTCAGGGCAGTCCTCATTATCAATACAGGCTGAAGGATGATGTGCTAGAGAGCAGCCCTGTGGAGAAGGACTAGGGGGTACTGGTGGACCAAAAGCTGGACATGAGTCAACAATGCGCTCTCGCAGCCCAGAAGGCCAGTCGCATCCTGGGCTGCATCAAAAGAAGTGTGGCCAGCAGGTCAAGAGAGGTGATTCTGCTCCTCTGCTCTGGTGAGATCTCACCTGGACTACTGTGTCCAGTTCTGGAGTCCTCAGCACAACAAAGACATGGACCTGGTCCAGAGGAGGGCCACAAAAATGATGAGAGGGCTGGAACACTTCTCTTACAAGGACAGGCTGAGAGCATTGAGGTTGTTCAGCCTGGAGAAGGCTCAGCTCTGGGGAGACCTTGTTGCAGCATTTCAGCACTTCAAGTGGGTCTATAAGAAAGATGTGGACAATTTTTTTAATGGGGCCTGTTGTGATAGGACAAGGGGCAATGGTTTTAAACTGAAAGAGAGTAGATTTACACAGGATATAAGGAAGAAAATTTTTTACAATGGGGATAGTGAAACACTGGAACAAGTTGCCCAGGGAGGTGGTGGAGGCCCCGTCCCTGGAAACATTCAAGGTCAGGCTTGATGGGGCTCTGACCAGCCTGACCTACTTAAAGGTGTCCCTGCTCACTCAGCAGCTTTGGACTGAATGCCATTTCAAGGTGCCTTTTATGATTTATCTCAGCCAGGTACTTTGGAGACCGGAGTTTTGACTAGATCACAGAATGTTAGGGGTTGGAAGGCGCCTCAAAAGATCATCTAGTGCAACCCCCCCACTGGAGCAGGGTCACCTACAGTGGGTCACACAGGAACGCGTCCAGAGGGGTTTTGAATGTCTCCAGAGAACGAGACTCCACAACCTCCCTGGGCAGCCTGTGCCAGTGCTCCATCACCCTCACAATGAAAAAGTTTTTTCTAATATTTTTGTGGAACCTCCTATGTTCCAGCTTCTATCCATTGCTCCTTGTCCTGTCATTGGACATCACTGAGAAGAGCCTGACTCCATCCTCCTGACACTCACCCTTTACATATTTATGAACATTAGATCCATATCTCCTAGTGTTTTTAAACTTTTGGTGTAAGGTAGCGTTAAATGTATACATAGCACATCAGAGATCAGTAATAGTGCAGTGCTCCTAACCTTCAGATCTACTATCTGTCAGTGATGTGTGACCCAGTAGACAGGCTCGTGTTCCTGTGAGACTGGTTGAATGAAGGAGATTGCTTACTTTTCTGAATTCCTTGCACTGAGTTAACACAGGAAAAAAATTGCCCTTCTGTCTCTTCATAACCATGCCAGATAGCTATCTGGTGGGTTAATGGGTTGGACTAGCTCAGCTAAGCGTTGGTCTGATAAAGCACTGGAGTTGATGTGAGAGAAGTAGCAGAGTCACACAGGAAGACAAAGGAGGCAGAAACCGGAGCATGGGAGGCAAGAATGAGGTCTCCTCATTTTCGTGTCAGAAGGATCTTTGGCTGCCTGTGTTCAGAGAACAGCTTCACAGTATTACATTGCTAGATGCCTTAGCTACCAGTTGTGGTTGAAGAACTTGAAACAGTAGTGAGTTTTGAATCAGTGTTCTGAGGCGGCTTCAGGTAAAAGAGGATGCAACATGAAAGAGGTCACAGGTAAAGAGTGCAAGGAGATGGTAGTATATGAAGTGACATGGTCTCGAAGGTGAAGAATGTTGAAGCTTGTGGAAGGTAGAATGGAATTTGGAAAGCGGAGTCTGGATCCATGAAATATTTGAGGACTGATTTTGTTTGCATGCCTTGACTGTGTGATCCTCTCTGGACCGGAGGAGGGTATTTGCAGCAACCATGAATCAAATGTGATAATGATATTGGTGATCATTGTTCTTCGACAGTCAGTGCTTTGTTGCTGTAGTGTTCGCTTTTTAATGAAAAATGGTGCATTCCAGTGGTTTTTGTGAGACAGTGTTTTTGTTGTTCTTCTAGGAGTGCTGAAAAGGATGAACTGGCTACTAGACCTGATGGGCTACATCAGAAATCTAGCATACAAGTCAATACCCTTAAAAAATGTTGACCTTACAGAGGTACATGCTGTGAAAATAACTTGCAGCTTCGGGGAAAAAAGGAGGTTTTGATGTCTTTCATATTCTTCCTCAGTATTATTCCCCCTGCCTTTATATTTTAGAAGACTGGCATCTTACCTCCATAATTCTTCTCAATTTTTTCTGAGTGCATGTGTATTTAAAGCTCTTACTTTCAAATAAACATGACATCTAAATTATGGTAGAAGCTAAAGGCAACTACAGGAAATGAGTGCCTCATTTTTTACTCTATTTAGAATAACTAAAAGAAAAATTTAAATTCACCAGTAGAACTATCTAAGAAGGTCAGACTGTGCAGCTGCTGTTTCTAAGAGAGCTTGGACAGTTTTAGAGAACTACCGTTGTTCATTGTTACATCCATTCATCTGTTTAAGTCTTCTGGTTGAGGACATAAAATGAGCTACTACTTAAATCAGAAAGGCGTTTGTTACATTGCTCCAATATTTGCCAACCATTTGTAACACCACAAGGGTCACCATCTCTAATTTCCTTCAGCAGTCAGCTTACTGTAAAGAAGTTATTTCTCGATTTTAAATTAAATGTGGGTCAGCCTTAATCTAAAGGATGATTTTAGAAGAGTGTGGGTTTTCTTTTCTTTCTGTAGACATTTTAGTTTGATTTGAGTTTAGAAAAAGGCTTATACTGCTTCAAAGCATAAGAGAATATTAAGAACGTTTTTGTTCTTGCGTTTTGAATGTTAGCAGAATATTCAGATGATTGTTGTGAAGAGCAATCTACTGTCTGGATTTTTGGTGTTTTGGGGTTTTTTCCTGTTTTTTTTTCCCTTGTGTATTATTTATTCATTTAATAAAGCGCATTTTTGTCTTTTTCTTGCCTAGTGCATAGATTTTCTCCTGTGGGTGTTTGCAGCTTCCGTGGTGGCCTGGGCTGACCATGGTGCACCACTTCTGCTTGGCGTCAGTGCTAACTGGTCACTGCGGAAGCACCAAACTGTCGTATCGGAATTATCTGAAGTTCACATTGGCAAGCACCCTGCTGACAAACTTGCTGTGCAAGAGACTGTCACTCTCCTTCCAAGCAGCATTTCCTATTTGCTGGCTAAAGAGCCCTGGAAAGAACAAACACAGAAGGTAAAATTGCGTGTAATGGTAAGCGTTTTCCATGAGTCAGAAAGCACCCGATTTGTAGTAGTCAGCTTGAGTCTTAGGTTGAGCTGTTACTTCCTCCGTATCTGTTGCATCTGACTTGTGATCTTGTTTTTTCTTTATTTGTAACCAGATATGACTTGTTTCAAAAGATTGAATGTAATTTCTCAAGTAAAATCCATTGAGAGTTGCAAAAAACAGAACACATTGCAATGTTGGGAGTCAAACTTTTTAGAGATTACTTACAGCTGGGAGAGGAAGACTTGGCAGCTACTGGTAGCAGGTCACTCTTAAACACTGAAAGGCAGACCTGCTGCTGCTGAGCATCACCACAGTGGCATTCAGGACAATTAGAGATCTTCTGTGCAGTTGTAATCTGTGTGATTTATTTTCAAGTATAAATTGAAAATAAGTGGAAGGTTTTGTCTAACTTGGCAGCTGTACTATAAATTGCTTGTGGTTGAGATATGTGGAAATACTGTTATAAACCTATAGATTAATGGTTAGCTGTTTTGCGTGAACCAGAATCCATTAATGACTCACGCCTGTGAAATTCTGTGCTCAGAGTTACAGCTGAAGTCAGTTTTCAAAATGCAGGAGGAATGCAGGAGTGGGCTGTTAATGTGGAAGTGCCTAATTAGGCTTTAGGGAAGAATTCGCGACTATACCCTGAAAATCATCCTCATAAGTTTGAAATACCATATGGTCATCCAGGCATTCCTTGCTGCCAGAAAAATGCCAAGAAATGGGAGGTCAAAAGAGAGACAGAGGTGATAAAAGTTCTGGTGGATTTGCAGTAGAATGTTTGTCCAAGAGACCCATAAAAAAAGGATCATATTAATAGATTAAAGGCATGAACAAGCAAGACAGAGAAACTATTCTCTGTGCCTTATTTGTTATAAAGAATTATTACTCAGGTAGTGAGAAGGAACAAAGAGTTTCAGAGAAATTGCACTGACAGTGAGGTGTACTCCAAGGAGTTTGGATAGTTTGGGCAGAAGCTTGATTGGTCACTGCCTCTGATTAAATAGCTAGAAGTTCAGCAGCAATCAGATGTTGCCTGTCAAACTGAAAAGAATTTGTGGTGTTCTGATAGAGAGGCTCTTTTAACTCAGATTTTCCTTTAAATTTTGTTCTTTAGTTTATTGACTGGCTGATCCATATGATGGAAAGTCCTAAGGAAGCATTATCAAAATCTTCAGCAGACCTGCTGAAAGGTAGGATGTTTTCAATGGGGTCCTTATATTTTTCCGTAACTATCAGTATGGATCAAAATCCAGTTATTAAAAGGAGTTAGATGAATCTATGCAGTTAGCCCTTGTAGAGGAGGGAAACCTTCACATATACATACTATATTTGCTATCTCATCTGCTGATCGTTATAGCATACCACTGAAGATCCAGAGGACCTAAAGGTACATCTGGTCCTACAAGCGTATTCCGGTGGTAATCTGACAATTGTTTTTGAAGTTATTCTTAAAAATAAAATGCAACTTCCTATTTGGAAACCCTCCCGTACTAAACAGAAACCACATAACAATTTATTCAGGTGCAACTGAAGATGGAAATGTGGGGAAGGAAGTGGTCTAACAAGAAGAAATAGTGGAATGAGGGTTGCTAAGCAGATGTATGAGAAGAGAGATGGGAAGTACATGATATTTTGTATTACATTAGTGGCCTTTCAGCCCTAGCATGCATCCAAATGCTCACCTAGAGATGCAGAATTGTGTGCAAGTCATTCTAAGAGGACACCACAAACACTCTGAAGTGAGTGTGCTTATGCTTCCTTCCATTAACACAAGGGACCTCCTTTGAATCACCTGATTTGCTGAACCTAAACATGGCTTCTTGAAATCTGATTATAAGTTTTTTGCATTACTAGGATAATTAGCTTTGTTTTGAGGATCTGCAATATTGAGTCACTCTGTAATAAATTTCAGAATTCCCCTGTTGCATCTGCTAATCTCCACCGGAAACGATGCTAAGGCTTGTTGGAGGATCTCCTCTGTACATCAGAGGATTCTGATATAGGATTCTGATATACATCATGTATTTTCAATGTGTCCTGGTTGAGATGAGTCATTGTTTCCCTTGAGGTTTCTGTTGTTTTTTTGCTTTTAAGTACTAGAACATGAAACTCCATTCTGGATAACTAGAATGTGACTGGTTTGGTTACTGGATTACGCCTGAACACATGATCCTTACAAATTCCTTTCACAGAAATCAGTGAGTTGTGTTTCCAATCAGTGAGTTGCACGGAGGACTTAAGACATTGCACTTTGTGCTTCTGTCCTTCCCAGTGCCTCCTATCTCCCCTCTTGCATCACTGCTCATTGAATTCAAACTTTATGCAGTGTCGGTTGGTCCATGTGCCACTTCAAAGTACTGGTCTATTTAGCAAATGATGTGAGATGAGTTCAGCAGGAGACATGCCACAGAGCAGATGAAGGCCTGGTACAAGATCACATTTCACAGGGTTGTAGAGACCAGTGTGTCTTGTGAGCAGCAGAAGTAGCATCAGAAACTGTAAGGCTAGGAATTGAAAAAGTCCTGAAAAGAATCTATACCTGTGTTATTAAAATGACTCACATCCTTTCCAGTCTGGACTGTACAAATTAATATAATTTGTCCCTGTCTTCACAGTTACCCTTCTGGCCTTAAGATCTGTTGCAGAGTTCAAGAAGAAAGCGGTGTGGACTAAAGCTTACGGATGGTAGCTGCAGATCATATCTTATCCAATGAAGAAAACTGTTCATGCTTGAAAGCATGTTACTACTCAGGCATCAAGAAGACCAATTTCAAAGAGATTTCCTATTAGAAGGTTTTGGATTTGGGTTTTTTTTTCATCCTTTTACATCCTTCCAGAGACTCAGAAGATGAAAAGTAATATTTTAGTTTTCACCGATGGGGTGTTGTGCTTTTACAAACTACCTAGTGTGGTTTGAGCTCTGCTAAATCTAAATGAGAAATACACATTCAGTTGTTTCATTTGAGTTTTTTTCAGTGATACCTGGGAGCCTCGAAAGCTGGTGTGGCATATTCCTGTAACTCATGGAAACTTTACAGGAAAGGGTGGAATAAAAAAACTTGTAAAATGTGTTTGGATGTAGCATATTTATTGAAGTATGTTTTAGTGTAACAGACATCTGAATGAGCATTATTTTTTAACTGGTAACCTTATTTTAGTAGTAGCACAATGCATTTGCTCAGTAGTGACAACACATTAAAGGTACTTAAGGTGAGCAAGGTTTCTGATAGGTGTGATATGCTTCTCAATTTTGCAATGGCTTTATCATGATGGTTGAAAGAAGTCAGTGATTCTAATGGCTGCTTGTTTTCTTTCTGCTTATAATTATTCTTGTCTCCTTTACCCTCCTTAGCACATAAGCAGAGTTTTTCTCTGCCTCTAGGCAAAAGGGACAATACAGCAGCTCTTTTGCGCTTTGACCATCTTAAATAGATTAGCCTTTGCCATTTTCCATATTTAATACTCTTTCTGAAGGAATAGAAAACTTTTCCACTTTGCAGTCTTGCTAAGACAGAACTTAAAAAGGATTTTTTATTTAGCAACCCTCCTCACTGGAGTAGTCAAAAATTAACTGAATATAATTGCTTGAGCACTGATCCCTAATGTCTTCCAAAGAAGTACTAGTAAGAGTACTGTTGATTTTGACTAGCTTGCATGAAATATTATCACCCTACATTTATAATCCACACCCCATTGCAGGAACTCTCTTAACTTCAGGACTGATAACATTTCCTATGTGAAGGAAATTCTCTGACTTGTTTGTGGGCTTCCTCATGTAACAGGGTTACTATGGGATGACAGTGAGCAGATATTTTTTCAGCAGTTCAGTGTGTGAAGGATTAACACAGTACTTGTGTTTCTGAAATAGTGTATAATAGAAGGTGATTTCCTGTTCTGTATGCACTTGCCTAAAGGTGAATGTACAGAAGGATTCACTGAAGGCAGTTGTTAATGGAGTCAGTATCTGAGTGCATGACATTCATGTGCACTTCTAAGTTACCTCTAGCAAAGCCAAGTATGTCACATGTTTTAATGGTGCCATCTCTGCTGTTTCAAACTATTAACTTATGCCTTTACTTATCTGAGTTTGCATATGTGTTAGCATTTTAATTCAGACGAAAAATTGCATTTTTTACAGGGAAACTCCGGCTAATGCTAACACAGCTCCAGGGAACACTGAAGGTTTGGGGACATACCTGAAACGCTTATGGACCAGCGCAGGCAGTATGAGAAACAAATAGCGAGAACTGGCAGTGTTTGTCAGCTCTCAGAGCTGCGATGTCGTTGACATTAGCAAGGCCACGTGGAACAAGTCCCATGACTGGAGTGCAGGGATGCAGGGCTCGGGGCTGGTCAGGAGGGATGATGAGGGCAGGTGAGGTGGAAGAGTTGTGCTGTGTGTGAGAGAGAGGTTTGTACGGCCCTTACAGTTAGGGTGGTGTGGTTGAGAGCCTGTGAGTGAAGATGAGGAGGATGGAAAATGGAGGAGATGTCATTGTGGGTGTTCTCTGTTGTTCACTCAACCAAGATGATGGCACTGATGATTTAGTCTGTAGGCGATTAGGAGAAATGTCTGGATTGGTTGCCCTTGTCCTTATGGGAGATTTCAACTTGCCAAACACCTGGGAACACCTGAGCCCTGTGACTAGCAAGTCTGGGAAATTCCAGAATTATCTTGAAGATAGTTTCTTCTCACAAGTACTCAGTGAGCCAACTCGGAAAGACAACCCCTCGACTACTTGTTTGTGAATGGAGAAGGACTTGTGGGAGATGTGGTGGTAGGGGGCTGTCTTGGCCACAGTGATGATGAAATGGTTAATTGTAAAGTGTTTGATGTAATGATCAGTAGAGTTGCTGCCCTGGATTTCAAGAGAGCAAACTTTAAGCTGCTCAGGGAGATGGTAGTGTCCGCTGAGAATCTGCTTTTGAGGCCTTAGAGGGAGCCAAGAGAGCTGGTAATTTTTGTAAGAAGTACCTTTAGAAACACAGGACCGGGCAGTCTCATTGTGCTGTGAGTCAAGCAAGCAGGGCAGAAGACCAGCTTGGCTGAACAGGGAACTAACTCCTCTTGGAACTCGGGTGGATAAGAAATTGTATGATCTCTGTAAGTGAGGTCAGGCTTTGCAGGAAGGGTACAGAGCTGTGGTTTGCACATGTAGGAAGAAAACACAAAAGGCCAAAGGTCAACCAGAGTTGAAAGTGACAAGGACTGTGCAATCATCAGGCACAGTCAACATGGGTTCACAAAGGGAAAGTCTTATTTACCTGTTTTGATATCTTCTGGCAAGATCACCCACCTGGTGGGTGAAGGAAAGGTGGTCAATATAGTTCCTTTGGATTTTAATGAGGCTTTTAATGCTGTCCCTCACAGTGTCCTCTGGGCCAGGGGACGTGGAGAGGAGGTGCTGAGCTCTTCTTGTTCCTGGGATCCACTGACAGGACAATATGGGAATGGTTCAAAGCTGCACTAGAGGAGATTTAGAATGGATGTTTGATAAGCAGCTTTAACTTCAGGTCAACCCTGGAGTGGTCAGGCAGTTGGACTAGATGGTTGTTGTAGGTCCCTTCCAACTGAAACTATTCTATTCTAAATACTCCAGTGTACTTTCCAACTCTGCATGTTCACCCCACAGGACTAAACTAGAGCCAATATGAAGTAAAACCTTCTGAAAGGCAGATAAATTCGTGGCTGGGTCCTCATCGTGAATCCTGTAACTCTGTACTTCTATTCTTATTGGGCTGCTGTAGTTGCAGGTGTGCACATAGCCTGCGATGGAAAGACTATTCTTCCTGTTGTGTGCTAATGGTAGAGAAAGGAATATTGATTTTTGTTTCAAGGTGATCTTTCAAAATAGTATTTTGCACTGGAGACAGTGGCTTTAAGGACTGAGATGGGCAAGTTAGTTGCTACTGCATTTTAGATATGTGAGAAGGCAGCAAAGGAGTCTAGTAATGAAGACTAATCCTAGATTTAGCATTTAGGTATAATTTCTTTTCCATGCTGTATGCATTTCATATGCACATAGTTTCATAACCACATAGTGGTTTTCTAAATGTCAGACAAATGTAGTAGTGAGATGCCCTTCTGTTTCTAAAGAGATTGTTTAACCACTTCCAATTATATATCGCTTGCCAGTGATATTTCTTCGCCCTTGTCTATAGAGTACATTATTTTGCCTGTGTTGATGTAGATATCTAAGAACAATGCTTATTTTGATTCCAGTATCAGATGATCTAAACGGAGCTAGGATCTCCAGACTGATAGAAGTTACTGTACTAGTTTGACCCTGGCTGGTGGCCAGGTGTCCACCACAAGTGCTCTGTCATTCCCCCTTCTCAGCCAGGCAGGGGAAACAAATAAAACGAAGGGCCCGAGGTTTGAGGTACGGACAGAGAATTCACCCACAGCTACCGTCCTGGGCAAAATAGACTCGATTTTGCCGAAATTAGTTTAATTTATTAACTATCAAAATCAGAGATGAGTAGTGAGAGATAAAACCAGATCTTAAAATAACACCTTCTCCCCACCTCTCCCTTCTTCCCAGGCTTAACATCAATCCCGACTTATCCACCTCTTCCCTCTGAATGGCACAGGGGGACAGGGAATGGGGGTTGTGGTCAGTTCATCAGATGTTGTCTCCACCGTTTCTTCTTCCTCCGGGTGAAGATAACTAACTCTTTCCCTGGGCCATTGTGGGGTCCCTCTCACAGGACATGATCTTCACACACTTTCTCCAATGTGAGTCCTCTCACGAGAGACAATTCTTGACAAGCTACTCCAACGTAAGTCTTTCTCCATGGGCTGCAGTCCTTCAGGGGGAAGTGGCTCCAGCGCAGGTCTTCTCCTGGGTCACAAAAATCCTGCCAGCCAACCTGCTCCAGCGTGGGCTTCTCTCTCTCCACAGGCTACAGGTCTGGTCAGAGCCTGCCTCAGCGCGGGCTTCCCACAGGATCACAGCCCCTTTCAGGCATCCACCCACTCTGGTGTGTGGTCCTCCGTGGGCCACAGGTGGACACCTACACCCCATGACCTCCATGGGCTGCAGGGGGACAGTCTGCCTCAGCATGGTCTTCACCGTGACCCAGGGGACTCTCTGCCCTGGCACCTGGAGCACATCCTCCCCCGCCTCTTCACTGACCTTGGTGTCTTCACATATTCTCACTGCTCTCTCCTCTCGACCAGTCGTTGTGCAGCACAGTTTGGGTTTTTTCCCCTGCTTCTTGAATATGTTTTCACAGAGATGTTCACATCATCACTGATAGACTCAGCCTTGCCCAGCTGTGGGTCTGACTTTGAAGCCAGCTGGCATTGGCTCTATCCGACCTGAGGAAGCTTCTTGCAGAAGCTACCCCTAACAGCTGCCCTGCCACTGAAATCTGGCCAGGCAAACCCAACACAGTTATGGACAAAGGTTTAAGTTCCTAGAGGTGGAAAGACTCAGTCAACATTTTGAACACCTTTTTGCCTGCCCAGTCCTGAGCTTTTCAAGAAACAAAGTGTTGGAGCTGAAGTTGCAGTGGTCTACTGTGGTCTCACACAGAAAGCTTGATTTACGGGATCTCCCAGTTGCCTGCCCCGAGCTACCTGTCACCAAAAGTAACTGGGAAAGTCTTCCTGCCTTTTTTTTTGGCAGTTTAGGTGTGGGAGTCCTCCCTGTAGGGAATTTTTAAAGAATCGTTCTGTTATGCTAGCCTTTTTGCCAGCTCTATGTATCAATGCAAAGGGAGAGCATCACATCCTGATTTTTTTCAATTTTTTTTTTTTTAACATAAAATAGTAGTCATCATTTAATATGAGTATCTGTGGTAGGTTTGACCTTGTCTGACTGCCAGATGCCAGTTCAGCTGCTCCTGTCACTCCACCTCCTCAGTGGGACAGGGAGAAAATAGGATAATAAAGCTTGGTGGTCAAGATGATTTAACATTTACTGTCACACAAAAAAAGACTCCACTTGGGAAAGAATAATTTATTGCCAATTAAACATAGAGTAGGATGGAAAGAAACAAAGACAAAACTAAAAACACCTTCTCCTCACTGCTCCCTTCTTCCTAGGCTCAACTTTACTCCTTCATTCCTGACTTTTCTACCTGCTGCCTCCTCAAGTGGTTCAGAGTGGCTAAGGAATGGGGGTTGCAGGCAGTTCATAAACCTTCACTTTTGCTGCTTGTCCTCTTCACAGTGTTTCCCTGCTCCAGCGTGGGGTCCTTCACATGGTGTACAGTTCTTCATGAGCTGCTCCAACGTCATTCTTTTTCAGACTGCAGCTTTTTAAGAATTGCCCTATCATGAGTCCCTCCAATGGGTTGCAGTCCATCTGGAAAAGGGTTCCTTCAGTGTGAGTCCCTCATGGGCCACAGTTGCTGCCTGGAGCTTGCTCCCCTTTGGGCTCTCCAAGGGCTGTAGCTTCCTTCAAGGCAGATCCACTTGCTGCATCATGGGGTCCTCCACAGGCCACAGTGTGGATATCTTGTCTTGCACGGTTTGCCATGGGCTGCAGAAGGGCAACCTGCTCTGCCATGGTCTCCTCCATGGGCTACAGGAGAATCTGCTGCGGTGCCTGGAGCAGCTCCTCCTCCCCCTCCCTGCTGACCTTAGTGTCTGCAGCACTGTTTCTCTCACTTTTTTTTTTATTCTTCTCTCTCACAGCAGCTGCGTAGCATTTTTACCTTTCCTTAAAAATGTTTTCACAGAGGTGCCATCAGCTTTGTGGTTTGGCTCAGCAGTGTCCTGCACTGGCAGTTGTGCCTGGCATGGGGGAAGCCCCCGGCTTCTTCTCACAGAACCCATCCCCACAGCTCCCCCACTGCCACAGCCTTTCTATGTAGACCCAATGCAATATCTATACAATATCTATTCCTCTTACAGGGTATGTTAAGGCAGTCTGATGACAAACGCACTAGATTGCATTTGCAAAAGAAAAGATGTCAATGTGTCACCTTTACTGTGTTATATAGCAGATTGATGTGAAGTGGCTCTCTTCTTCAAACCTGTCATCCTATTCAGCTGTCAAACGGAAGTTCAAAATGGAAGTACTTCTGTTTCTCTAAGTTCCAATTGCTATCTCTGTGTGCTTTCAAAAAAATAAAAAAACAAACAAACAAAAAAAAAGATCCAGAGTTGACCATATATTATTGCATGTATGACCTTGTTGGTTACGGTTTGCAAATGCTCTAATGGTCACAATAGCCTGCAGACATTGTCTGCCATGTATATTAAATAAAAATGATAGTAGACAACCTTTTGGAAATGAGTTTTTAGGCCAGCTTCACTCTTTCCTTCTATACCCTGTTAGGCTGCATGGCTTAGAAAGTCATAGAGGCAAAAGCCTATTCATATTGTGATAACCTTCATTTTCCCTTTAAATATTATCTTCATATCTTCCCTCTAAGTGTCATCTTTCCTCCTCCCCCCTAGTTTTCAGTCAAGCTTTTCTCCACCACTTCCTTGAATTTAAATGTAGATGATAATATGGTGAAACATCAGAAAAGCCGTGCCAGCCCCTAAGCATTTATTTGTCCATTTTTGCCCATACAGTCCATTGGGGTGCTGTCCTTATTCTTCATTTCCAACGATTGACGGGACTGTGTTCTAGCTGCATTCTCACAAAAGTATGAGGAGCAACACACTTGAGTAAAATGCCTGGAATTTTCCACGTAGTTTTTGATATTCATTCACTTCCCTTTAAAAAACAGCATATATTTGGTCTGACTACATCACTCTTCTGCCTATCTGCCTGATGTGCAACATTCTGGGAAAGGGGCTCTTAACATCTGCCTGACACATGATTATAAGTTTTTATTTTTGACCCTTAAATATACCCTTGAATATATAGTACCTGGTCACTTGCCTTTGTGATTTAGCTGTATTTTCTGGACTCTTGTTTGGAGAAGTGAAGGTTGGGCCAGAATGTGAGGGATCCGTTGTGAATGCCTGGGGCTAATCAGCATGTGAATATCATAGGTCTCAAAGTCTCAGTCTTCTCCTCGAGAGATTTCAGTTCTACACAATTTAGTATTTATATGTATGAGGCACATACATGTTGGCCTAATATAAAATGATCTTATAGATTAAATGGTATTGTCATTACAGAATATCTGTTCCTAATGAGGCAAGAAATAATACCAAAATAATGGGTGTTAGTGTGATTGTGAGTGGAGGCACTCTTCTTTTTTAAGAGTTCTCTGATATATGTTAGAAAAAATATATTCCCTTTTAAAACTTCTGCCATTTAAAGTCAAACCTTTCAGAAGTAACTAGTTATTTTGAGCTGCGCCATTTTTGCGTTGCATTAAAGAGAACTGCATTTTCTGAAAATTTCACACAGCCAGGTGATGTACATGCAAACGAGTTTTGCAGTGAAAATCTTTGTCTAAATTTTTTGATTTTAATCTATGATATGCTGCAGCCCACTGAGAATGTATTTCTTATTTCCAGACAAAATATCAACTTAGCTTCTTTTTTTTTTTGATGTTGCCTGTCCCTAGGTGTGCCTTCCTTTCAGAGAAGAGGTTCTGGGTGATAAAGCACATACCTGGATGAAAACAGAGAACAATGTAAGAACAAGGGAGTAGAGTCCAAAATGTCTTCAGTTAATTTAGAAGAAACAGTATAAGCCTTCATCTGGTAACCTTGCGCAGTTACTTCCATGAACTTAGGAACAGAACTATGTATTGCCAAGATGACATTGTTCAAAGATTTGGCTGTAATGCAGCCAAATTTAGCTTTTTTGAAAGTATTTTGTTGAGAAGTTTTTATATTTTTCTTTTGTATTTTTATGCTTCACACACACAGTCTCTTCCAAATTCAATTATTTGTATTCAAAAGACATTAGAAATTAAAACAAGTGGTGATGAACTTCCATGCAGTGTTCTGCAGATGTGGCAAAGGGAGTTAGAGTTTATGGAAGGAGCTATACTGGTTTGATTTTTTGTTTTCATAGGCATCCCAGTTGTGTTGACACACAGTTTTCTGGAAGATGAGATACTTACCTATAAAGAGCACTAGCAGGTACATTTTCAGAACGTAGGGGAAGTAGATTGAGAAGGCAAATGGAAATGGTAGCTTGATGGAGTATGTGCCAAAGGATTCAAAATAAGGCAGTGATACACAAATTGCAAAAGCTGTAAGATAACATGGAAAATTTTTTAGTCAAAGGAGGTTGAAGATTATCAAAAAGCTTCCAGGATAAGAGGAAATGGACTCAAGTTGTGCCAGGGAGGGTTTAGATTGGATATTAGGAAAATTTCTTCACTGAAAGGGTTGTTAAGTTGGCACAGGCTGCCCAGGGAAGTGGTTGAGTCACCATCCCTGGAGGTATGTAAAAGGTGTAAATGTGGTGGTGCTCAGGGACATGGTTTAGTTGTGGACCTGGCAGTGCTATGTTGATGGTCGGACTCAAGGATCTTAAAGGTCTTTTCCAACCTAAACAACACAATAATTTTATGTAAAAGTTCATTACCTATACGGCACAGATAGCTATATTATATGCCGAATTTACATGTCATTCATATGCGTATGCAGAGGTTGTTTTCTCCTTGAGTTCAGTTTTATAGGTCTGAGATGCTAATTGCTCTTAATACTAGAATTAGCAAGTATTTCCTATTCAGTAACAAGTTCTGTCACTCCTGTAGTTGCACTGCTTACAGTGTGATCTCAGTGAGCACATCTGGTTTAAGTATGATAAACTGCTAAGTATGGCCTGAGCCATCCAGGTCAGCCTCAGTGGGGGAGAAGGCCACTTTGGTACTTGCTGTCTAATGCGGTCAGTGTGGAATAGGGAAATCTGTGTGTCTGTTCTGGGCATATTTTCCTTCTCTACCCAGAAAAATTAACATTTTCCCACAGTATTAGAAAACAAAACAAACAAATAATCACTGAAAACCAACAGACCCACAAACCTCTTTTAAGGAAAAAAGCACAGAAAAGAGAGGTGGCATAGAGGTTAATCTGACTATGGCAACACAAAGAGAGAAATCTGAAACACAAATGACAATTGCACTGATCAGCTTTCAGTGAACAAGATTGAGGAACCTTTGGTACCTTTTCTGTCTGCGTACCTTTAGCCAGAACTGAAAGGGGGTAGAGTGGGATGCACAGTGAGAAGTTCAGCCATGTCAGTGGTAGGTAGTATATTCCCATCCTTGCTAACATGTTGTAGGTGTACCTGCAGCAAGAGGGACAGCAGAAGAACTCAGAGGGTATGATCATGTCTTTAAAGTAAAGATGTATTATTGAAAAATCCAAGAGAAATGCAGAAGGGCTTGGACCTGCCTATCTGTGAAGATTTCAGAACAATACTGCAGCAGTTTTGTTCAGGCTCTAACTCATGTCCAAAAGTAGGTGGTTCATTGTTTCAGAAGGATTGTCTGCAGCACTGCCCTAAAGCAGGCAGAGAGCAATACGGCTCTCCTGCCCAAAAGCTCTGTCAGAAACCAGCATGATTTCATATTGGTCCATCAGAAAATATATTTCAGATAGGGATGTTAAAACTGAGAGCAGTAGTCAGAATACAACTGTTACTTGGGACTGAAAAAACGCTGGTTTATGACTGCTGTGCTGGAGAAGGCTAAACAGCAAGGTAGTCACAGGTACTTAATCTTCTGTAGTACAGCTGCCTCTCCCCTGGACCTCAGAGAGGGTAATAAGTGCAAAAAAGCATTTGCACCCCAATGTATTTCAGCATTTTATTCTTGCTGTTCGTGTTACTGTTGCTTACTGGGAGTCCAGAATGCCCACCACCTCAGTCTCCAAAGGTGAGCTAATCCAAGCTAGTTTGATCTAAAGCGATACAGCAGCTTTCCTAACACTGGAGAAACAGGTCTGATTGCACTTTTGGTCAGCTGAAAGGCTTTTTGCCTTGTAGTCTTACTAGATATATGAAAATAAAAGATTTTTAAGCTACTGTCAGCCAGGACTGCTTCTGGCAGATGGAACCAACCTTAAACAAGCTTTCTGCATTCCCTTCTTATTAATTCATTTGACTAATTTTGCACCATTCCTGGACTGTGGAAGAGCTTGATATGCTATAAATGTACCATCTTCTCTCAGATTTGCCCTCTGCAGCCTCAGGATTGTCTCTTTCTTATTATTATTGCTTTTAAGGAGTATCTCAAACCAATACAAAAAAAGGAGACAGCTTTTTTTTTTTCCCCAGCTCTGTACACTTCTTCAGCTCTTTATATTATAAGCAGAAAAGATGGTATATAGAAAACCTTGCAGAATTTGCTCTCAGTATATCATTAGCCGGAATGCACAGGGTATTTATGTCTCTGAATTACTACGTGGAAGAACTTGTGATACTTCAAGACTAGTTGGCCAAGGGATGGAATAGATTTCTGTACACCTTTAGACGTGGCCGCTTCTTTGAGATGCTAGGGTATGGCACAGAAGCTGTGAAATCACATAAGATTTCTAAATCTATATGAGCTGTACTATGTGTTATTACTTGAATTGGTCATTTGCTGCTATAGACTACAGTATCTTGCCTATTAAATTGCCATTGTTACTGCTTAGATGCTGGACTGTGTTCTTAGCAGTGATAGAAAAAAATGATTCACTGATAGGACTATTATGCACTGACAAGGCTTTACACGCAATATTGTTTACACTTTTGGCCTCTCTCCAGCTGCACAGAACCCTTTCATTTGAGGTTAGGGTCTACTTCAAAAAAAAATTGGATGGAGCAATAATCCAAATCCTTGATACGAGTAGTAGTTTATTTACATATGTAGTACAAATACCATGAAGCTGACTTAAAATCTTTATCAATCCTACCTGACATTTTCCTTTTTTTAGATCTCTTTTATAACATACTTTTCCTTTGCTGTCTAAATCTGTATCCCCCAGTCAGCCCCCGAAACAATGTATTTAAAATATCAGAAAGCTATTTTAGCAGAAAGAAGAAAAAAGATGAAGATTTTCCTTCCATACAGAGGATGCTGTGGCGTCTATGTCTTGTTAAAATGCTTACTTCCATATGTCTTCCCTGCTGTAAGTCTACAAAATAAGATCGGTAGAAACTTAAGTTACATTTAAGAAATGTTACTGACTTCAGATGCTAATGTAAAAGTCAGTAACATGGAATTTTCACCATTATACTATTACCACAGTGAGGTACTGGTAGTTTCCATGATATTTTTTGTGATAAAAATCCTGAATTGTATTCCTGTTCATTTTGCCTCATGTGTGTTATGATACATGCCCTATTACACCAAAATTCTCATTCCCTGCAGCAAGAGCTCTTGGCTTTTGGGAAAGCACAGTGCAATTAACCCAGAATAGACTTTCCATCTTAGTAAATTCTGCCACTTTACTGTGCTGACACTTTTGTATCAAACTGAGATGCTAACAGAAATGTATATATAATAAATTAAAGCAATAGGATTGTAAACCAGTCTCAGCAGTTGCTGTTCCCTGGGAAGTAGCTGTGTTATCCTTCTAAGTTTTTGTTAAAAATGTCAAAGCCGTTGAACTACAAATGTTAATGCAACCATTTGCTTCTGTAAGTCACTCAGTCTCTCAAATATATGGATTTTTTTAAAAATCATAACTAGCTTATAAATTCCTGGCTTTTATTTAAAATGGATAATATGCTTTTCTACTAACTTCAAAATAATGAAATTAGCCTGCAGCACAGAGAGGGGAGCGGTTCTGCTTGCAAGAATGACCCATTTTTCCCTCATTGTTTCACCATTGACTACTTACCTTACCACATCCACTAAATTCCAAAGGAGAAATAAAACACACACAACATATTTCCCTTGAATTTCTTCCTGGCTGTTGATCACAACGAATAAAACAATTATTCTCTCAGTGATCTGAAAAGAAACAAAGAATAGCGAATTCAGGTGGCACCTGCTGTAGCTCTCATTTCTCTGTCATTTTGGCAAAACAGGAGGCGACAGGTGAATGCAGTTTGCTTGACACAAATGCTCCAGTGAACATTTTGCTTCTTGGCCCAGTTCTGCTCAAGACCCCTTTGGTCTCCAGGAACTGGGAAGTGTTGGCTGCAGCATCATAGATCTGCAGCTATAAGGGTGGAGGTTTTCTTGCCAACGAGAATGACTGGATTTATAGCCCAGGAAACCTGTGGATGAACCAGCTGAGGTTGAGGGAGCAAGGACTTCTCCCGCCATGTCCCAGTGCCTGAGGGGCCAGCGGGGATAATCTTCCTTGCTTATAGGCAGCATCAGAGGCCATGGGACATGGAGGACCCTTGGGTGGTCATGTGCCAGGCAGTGCTAATCTCACAGTCCCAGCTCTGGTTTTCATAACTTGGAGATCTGCATCCCTCTCATGTAAGATTTGCAGAAAGGAGGAGGAAAAGTAGAATTCCTTATTTTCCTTCTCCTTTTTATTTCTGGCTAGGATAAGTGGGATTTTACCTGTCATTTATGTGAATTATTACCATAATATTTATATCATAATGTTTTTCCAGACCCACAAAGTACGGCTTTACAAATGGAAAGATATAAAAGTGAATTAAACAGGCAGTGTCTCCAGCTTCAAAAAAATACTTTGGCAATATTAAATCTTCAGAAATTAAAAAGTGTGTCTTTTTACAGCTTTGCCAGACAAGTCTCCTTATCAGTATCCATGCCCTGCCCTGTAAAATAAATATAGGTGTAGTATTCAGTTTTGCCAACAGTTGTTTGTGAAACTCTTCCAGAATGGTAGTGGTTCACTCTGATTTACACTGTTTGAAAGTGTTGCGGGAGAAAACGTACAATCTATTCAGTTGCTAGGAATCAGTATAGCGTCACTGGGTTTTTTTAATACCCACTGAGATCTCTTCCATCAGCTACCTTAGATTTAATCGTTTTATGGATTAAGATGTCAAATCAGTGAAAAGTTATGAAGTGAAAATAAATTATCAAGGTGGTTTTCATAAGTGCAGTCATTCTTCTTCACTGATTTCTCCCTTCCCCTTACTCCTACCTTAAATGAAATAAGAACTTGGCCTCTGAGAAAGGTTTTGCAGTAGTTTTGCTACATAACATTTGCCAGTTCCTGTATGGAACATTTGGCTACAGACTTTTTTTTTTGCAAACCACATCTGTCAAATAAAGCAGCCATCACTTCACTATTCAGCAAAATTACGTGAGTGCATTTTTTCATATAGAAAGAGAGCATGTCCATCCCCTAGGGATCTAGTTCCTCATCTTGAAAAGCTCTGAGGGCCCACAGCACATAAAAATGCTTCTGCTCCCTCTTGCCCTGCCCTGACTGTCATCCTGTGCTGATGATCTCATTGGTCCCTAACTGAGGAATTGATTTCTAAGAAGGTCACATGTTGACAGACTTCTATACAGATGGGCCAGGAGATGGAGACTGAGAGTCCTGTGATTGCACAGTGATGTTGAGGAGCCTGGCAGGAAAATGGGGGAACTGGAAGGATGCAGGATCTGAAACCAGATACAAAAGAGATAGGAGATGATGGGACAACAACCATCACATAAGGGAAATCGAAACAAAGGTAAAAGCACTGTGAACATAGAATCATAGAATCATAGAACAGTTCAGGTTGGAAAAGACCCTTGGGATCATCAAGTCCAACCATTAACCCTAGACTACAACCATTAACCCTACACTACAAGTTCACCCCTAAACCATATCACCCAACACCACATCTAAGCGGCACTTAAACACATCCAGGGATGGTGACTCAACATGCAGGGATGGCGACTCAACATCCGGGGATGGCGACTCAGACATTGAATGAGATTGTGTGACAGAGAGAATAAATAAGACAGAATGTGAGTTAAAATAATTTTGCTGAAGGGGTGTGCAGCATTGGTGGTGTTGGCATTTTGTTACCAACCCTAATTGCCTCACTGAGAGACTAAAGCTTTATCATGATAATAGAAAGGTGGATAAGATTTTAGCAAGGCATGAGAGAGCTGGCAGATTTTCTAAATGGTGATGAGCTCTTCAAGAGGTGGCTGGGTGAAAAAGTGCTAGAAAATAATATGGGTCAAGCGATCAGGAGCTGATCCCGTTTCAGTGAGGTAAAAGGACAGGTAGCTGCCATCCTCAATTTCAAAGGGATGAGCACTGGCCAAGAAGACAGTGGTTGTGGAGACCCACAGTTCAGCCTCATGGTCTGAGAGAAGAAGAGGTGGTGGATTTTCTTCTTTCCACAGGGCACAAGCAGGTGCACAAGAGGGAGTGGGTATCCTCTAGTCGGGGCTCAGCAGATTTTCTCCATCAGAGGATTCGTGTTGGGGAAGGGAAGCACTGGAAGCCTCAGTCTCACTAGCTGCAGAGGGTGGAAGTCAGTAATCAGACTGTGTAAAGTAGCTTAAGCACCCGCAAGCGCAGGGAACTGGACCTGACCCAAAGTAGGCTCCCTGCAAGTCTTATATTCCTGTTAAGCTGCAGTCTCAGCCAGCAAGCAATGGGGTGCACAAAGCAGCCATCAGAGACCAAAACTGAACACCTCCTGTGGCCTTGCTCTGGAGCACATCTACAGGGCAGAACACAGGCCTGGCTGCTCAGGGCAACTGTGATGTCCTCATGAGAACAGACAACGGCATCCTACTTCTTTTCTGTGTAAATCAGGAAGGTACATGCCTGCTTGCCTGTATTCCCCTTCAAGACACTGCACTCCTTTCTTTCATAGTGTTCCTACCTTTTAAGTAATGCACACAAATTGAAGGTAGATGCAGGGGTTAGTCAGAGGCTGAAGACCTTTTCAGCAAGTGACAAGGTTGCATGCAGCTTGGAGAAGAGGAAATTCCAGTAAATGTCTGTTGATGTTGTGCCCGTATATACACACATCTGTACATATATATACATAGAACCATGTACATATACAAATATACACACATGTATGTATGCATATATGTATACTCATATATATAAAAAACATGTGCTGCTGCTCAGCCACAGCTCATTTCTTCCAAGTATCAGCTGTCCTTGCATGAATGACAACAGGGTATCCTCTGCTGCTCCTCTCTTGCTTTAAAAAAAAAAAAAAAAAGAAAAAAAGAAAGAAAACAAGAAGTGGTGTGTTGTCATGCTCATAAAAAAGGAAGTATGTGCTAATACCTCACAAAGCATAATACAGTGGTGTTTCATTTCTCATTCCTTTTTTGTTCTTTGTGTTAAAATCAAACTGGAATTTCCTTCCTCTCCTAGCACAGGATACAGCAAGTTCTGCAGAACTGCATAAATTTCAGCAAAGCAGCCTGGGCATTTGCAAACAAGTAGGTGAAACAGAGCAAATTAGACTAGCTGAGGTGAGGGCAGGAGCAGGCAGCATATTCACTTCCATTTTTTAATAACTGTGACTGTGCAGTATCATACTTGACACATGAAACTCTTGCATAGCTCTACTGCACATTGCTTTTGATCTGGTAAATCCAATCCTTTTAGCACAGGATGAAGAATCGCCAGCCGTTGCTTATATTTTTTCCTACTCTTTCCCTTGCTGAAGCACCAGTCTCATCAGCCTTTACTCCCTGAAGAGGCTACTAACTTTCATTGTCTGCTGTTCTGGCAACTATAACAACATGGAATATGTCTCATGAACTCTTCTCAATCATTCAAGCTCCAAATGCCTGGCGTAAGAAAGGTCACAGTTTTCTTGCTCAGGATATCCATTTCATATCTAGTGTTGTTTGTGGCACCATAGAGCAGTGGTTGTGCAGGATTCCCTGATCTCTGCTTCTGCAGGGCTGGGTAGGAAAGGAATGGACTCTGTAAGGGCAAGAGAATGTGTAAACTCTGCCAGAACAAACCTTGCTTCAATGACTGTTACCATTAGCAGGCTGCATTTCTTTCCAAGAGATGATATGATATTTGTTACACAACACATTAGATATGACACTTTATTTTTTTCTTCCTGGGTTAGTGTAAAAGCACATAGATTTAGGCAGGGAAAACCAGTTAATTGCATTTTGACAAATTTGCTACCATACTTAGTGAGCAGCAAAAAGAACAGAGATTTGTATTAGTCAATCAATTTCTAATGGAGAATTAAAAAGAGGAACATCTTCACAAATGCAGTATACCATTTGACAGAAATGGGCTATCCAGAAAATTAAAAACATAACTAACTACTCTTGGTCTTCTACATTCTGACTGCTGAGAGTAATACTAGTTTCACCATTATTCAAATACAAAGAACTGGAAAGGTTTACAGACAAACTCAAGTTGACATTTTTACTTTTTCCAGTGCATTAAGAAAAATACCAAAACCTGAAATTAACTCCCAGCAGAAAACAAGAGCATGGTAAGGAAAATGTCAGAGAATCATCATCTTTTCTGGTATAGCATGTGATCTTTTGGCTACCTTTCAGCTGCCTGCTGGGTTTACTACCCCTTCGCATCATCAGCACCTCAGATGTTGCCACTATCTGCCTATGACTGTGTTTGAAAGGAACATGACAAGCAAGAATATAACAATCCTTCCTTCCTTCCCCCCTTCCCCCTCTCCTCTCCTCTCCTCTCCTCTCCTCTCCTCTCCTCTCCTCTCCTCTCCTCTCCTCTCCTCTCCTCTCCTCTCCTCTCCTCTCCTCTCCTCTCCTCGCCTCGCCTCGCCTCGCCTCGCCTCGCCTCGCCTCTCCTCTCCTCTCCTCTCCTCTCCTCTCCTCTCCTCTCCTCTCCTCTCCTCTCCTCTCCTCTCCTCTCCTCTCCTCTCCTCTCCTCTCCTCTCCTCTCCTCTCCTCTCCTCTCCTCTCCTCTCCTCTCCTCCTCCCCAGCACTAATACTTCTTCAGTTAATTTCTCTTCCTTAATCAATAGTTTTCCTTCCACACTCCATGACCAACTGTTTCAGTAGGCTTGATGTGCTGGTGGTTATCTCACTGCCATCCCTTTGCTACCCCACAAAATCTTGTCTTGTGCTTGTCTACAAAATAGATGTCCACTTGTCAATGAGGTCATGGCATGGAAAAGGATTAGCTACTGAAAACTGCACTCTGAAGTGTTGTCTTCTGACTGTAAACAGGTTGTCTGGGGAAATGGTATGTGTCCTCAGCAACCTCTGGTGCCTTGGAAATGGAAGCCAGCCCATTTCTGCAGGTGGCCACTCCTCTGGACATCTTCCAGGTCTGTGCAGTTGTGGGCTGGGTGTGGGGCACTCGCTGTTCCAATTTCACTCAAAAAGAGAAAAGTTGAGAAAGAGCAGCTCTTTCCCAACCTAGTTCTGAGGGCTCAGTCCTTACCATTAGCAAACCATTAGCAGACCAAGCTCCCTGAGAAAGGGTGCAGGTGGGCCATTCAGGGCACCTCAGCCTGGCCTTGTCCCCAGGGGCAACCATGGCTGAAGTCCATAGGTCATTAAAGGAGAGTCTTGAGAAATTAACTTACCTGCAAAAACCTGGGGAAGAGACGGCTTTTATCGATGCCCATGAGGATGTGTAGGATCTCTAATATAGATAACAACTGGCAAAGGCGCATTACGAATCCTATGGAGTAAAATGTGTCGGCCAAAGAATCTAAAGAAAAAGTGCAGAGGAAAATTAGAGGCTGATTATATAGTAAAAGTCTGGGACAACCACTGGGTTTGCCCTTACCCTGTCACCACTGGAGATGACAAGAAATAATGTTCACACAGTACCATATGTTTGGGTCAAAGAAGCAAAGCTTTGGGGAGGAGACAATTCGCTCGGTGTGTGTGGCTCTGACACAGGGACAAGAAGATGACAAATAAATAGGATCTCCTGCACTCAATGCACTGGCAAACACTTTGCAGGATGTGTTGGTTTAGAGATATCACTTTAGGATATTTCTAAATATAGGAAATGTTGAGGAAATGTATAAGGAATGTAATGATGAGAACATGGCGAGAAGTTGAGTTCCTGCCTGTATCTATACCCATGACACTTCCTAAAACAAAGAGACCACGTAGTAGGTATTTTCTGTGCCTACAACTGTCCACCATTAAAATTTTAAATTTCCAGTTGCTTGTTTTCTATTTTTGTGCCTTAACCCCAGGCAACAGAAAGAGAAATATGTTGTAATACTTTTGGAGATAAATAGTCATGTGCAATAACCACAAAGATATTCCCTCCTAGTGGCTTCAATAAGATTAACAGTCACCATAATGACTGGATCTGGTCACATTTTGGTCTATGTGTAAGTCAAATTTTACTTACATGCTGCTGAATATTTTCTCAGTAGCAAAACAAGAACTTCATTCCTGGCGTGATACAAGCAGAATGTAGCTACTAGTAATTTGTTCACCCTTTTTAATGAATCACTTTGCAAAATCATCTAGTCCAATCCCTCCCCCACCAAAGCAGGATCACCTAGAGTAGGTCACACAGGAATGTGTCCAGGCGGGTTTTGAAAGTCTTCAGAGAAGGAGACTCCACAACCTCCCTGGGCAGCCTGTGCCAGTGCTCTGTCACCCTCACTGTGAACAAGATTTTTCTTATGTTTACATGGAACCTCCAGCTTGCACCCATTGCCCCTTGCCTTTCTAATTGAAATCAACAGCCCCTGGTATTGGTTGGACACCTATTCAGAATCCTAACTTTATCTGTAATTTGATGTTTCTGTGTGTCACTGCCTTTTAAAATACTTAAGGAAAATACAGAAGGTATCCTACCTTTTCCAAATGACATGAATCTGATCATCATATTTGTAAATATCCAGGAATGTCCACAGAATTGTGTTAAGTCGTACACAAAGAGGTAAGTGTTCATGGTAAAGCTGTGGAGATGAAAATGGTAAAGCAAACTGTATGACTTACTACAGCATTCAAGCTTTCCAACATGAAGAAGTTGCATCATTTGAAGACATTAGTAGATCAAAGGAAAACAGCTGAAATGTAAACAGATAGTGAAAATTCCCTCTATTCTCTCAGTGGCCCCAGAACAGCATTCTCCCTAGTGGATCAAAGGCTCACTTTGCTGGTATTCCCAGCATATGCTCAGAAAGAATTCCTGTCTCTGCAACAGTGATTACGGGGTTCTGCGGCAAACAGTGGAGTCTATGCCTCCAAAAGAAAAAGTAACTAAACAAAGACACTCCACTGAGTCCTGGACTCAAGCCTGATCCCCTTGGCTCTGCCTGGACAGCGTAACCAGACTCCGGTTACGCTGGGGTTACACCAGTGCAGATCTGCTGAGGACCTTGAGCTCCCACAGATACAGTCTTGGGCTTTTCTGGGTGAGGTTTATCCTATTTCCAGAAGGTATGCTTCTAGCATGCACTCAGGATGGCTGAAAGTACAATGCAAATAATTTCCAGTGTTTTCAGATGACAGCGTAGTTGCAAATATTTATAAAAATGCAGGTGAAAAAAATGGAAAAGAAAGCCATGTTTCAATCTGCTTTTATCCGGTGCAGTCTGAAGAATACCTGTGTTTCCCTTGTTTAACCAACTTGCTCTACAGGTTTTCCTGATAAACAGTGAATTATAGTGTTTGTCTTCCTGTACAAACTATGTTTAAAATTGCATTTAATAAAGTGAATCTTCTCCTGTTGGAGCAGACAAACTTTTGTAGCTATTCTAACCTGATTTTCATGTAATCTGCCCTTTGCAAAATTGCATAGGCTCTGGAGGTACTTAATTTCCCTTTCTCATAGATGTGCTTTGTTCTGACGTACTCTGAAGAGAGAGGCTTCCCGGTCCTCCAGCTCTGAAAAGGACTGCCTACCTTTTCTGGAAATGAATTTGTTCGTTTTGTTCTAGAATTTATCTCCTGTGTTTGACCCATTAACTTCATGCCAACAAATAGTAAGATCTCTTTAAGTTACCCCTTGATCCAGTGTGTACATGTGGTAAGTCTCTGCCAACAAACTTTATTTCATTTGTATCTATACATCAAGAAACACAGTAAATTTCTGTGTTTAGAAATATCTAAATATGATAAATTCATATACTTCATTCCCAGCATTGGACCAAGACCATAAAGAACAGTAAACACTTCTGTAAATCAATATAGATAAACTAATCTTCTAAAATTTAATTCGATGTATGTCCTAGGGAGGTCATAGAAAATGCCTTTTTTCCTCTCTTCTCTTATGTAGGATGGCTGCTATTCATATCTTCACTTCCATAAGCACAGAAAGATTTTCCTGGCATAATTGGCCTCCCAAAAGACATCAGTGCCCTTTGATATTATGAAAATAAGACATATGAGGACCCACACAAAGGAATATACTCCATAAACATTCCTGTAGGGAAAAGTATGGTACAACTGAATTGCAATAAAGTTCAATGAGGTCTATAAATCCCATCTGCTTTATTACTGAACGACACTTTGTTCATTCTTCTAGTAAGAGAAAAAAGATGGGACACTGTACATGACAAAAAGGCAAAAAAATTAAGAGCCTTCTGATTTAATGAACAGCCTTATTCCTGAATGGATAGGAATTAATGTAATGAGTGTGAAAGTTAAAGAAACAGTTATAAAAATCATGAGGCTTTCTAGTCAGTGCCTGCACCGGTCTGTTTGGTCTGGTATTGCCATGTGGGCTTTGCATGGGATGTAAGCTGAGCATATGATTTCTCTCTTCTTCGGAAGTTTAGTTTGCTACATCGGTCTCTCATCCTTAGAATTTGTCTTTCTGTGTTTTGGTCTTATTTTCCAAATTCCTCCTTCACTGACTGGCTAGAAAATTGTTGTTTTTACAATTTTTAAGCTGATTAATCTTGACTAAACGAGGTGTAACCAAGAGAACATTTGTTCTTCATGCTAGTGTTTTGGCAATATGGCAGCTGCTGCATGTTAGAACTCATCACAGAATCAAAATCACAGAATCACAGCATGTCAGGGGTTGGAAGGGACCTCAAAAGATCATCTAGTCCAGCCCCCTGCCAGAGCAGGATCACCTACAGTAGGTCACAAGGGTCACACATCCAGGTGAGTTTTGAATGTCTCCAGAGAAGAGACTCAACAACCTCCCTGGGCAGCCTGTTCCAGTGCTCTGTCACCCGCACAGTTTTTCCCAGTGTTTTTGTGGAACTTCCTATGCTCCAGCTTGTATCTGTTGCCCCTTGTCCTGTCATTGGACATCACTGAAAAGAGCCTGGCTCTGTCCTCCTGACACTCCCCCTTGACATATTTATAACCATTAATGAGGTCACCCCTCAGCCTCCTCTTCTCCAAGCTAAAGAGACCCAGCTCGTCCAGCCTTTCCTCACAAGGGAGATGTTCCTCCAGCTCTGTGCTGCACTCTCTCAAGCAGTTCCCTGTCCCTCTTGAACTGAGGGACCCAGAACCAGACACGATGTTTTGGATGCAGCCTCGCCAGGGTGGAGTAGAGGGGAAGGGAGAACCATTCGTGACCTACTAGTCATCCCTCTTCTAATGCACCCCAGGATGCCATTGGCCTTCTTGACCATGAGGGCACATTGCTGGTTCATGGTCATCCTGCTGTCTACCAGAACCCCCAGGACCCTTTCCCCTATTATAAATTTAAAATGCATTGGTGACAACTGAAAGGTATACATTCTGTCCGCGTTTATGGAGGGCCTCATACTCCCAGGGAAGCGTGGAGCTGTGCTGGTGGGCAGCGTGCCAGTGTGACCTGGAGGACTGGTCCTGGCCCCTGAGCTGTGAGTCCTAGAGCACAACTCCCTCATTTGGTGATGCTCTACACTGTGTGGAGGAACAACCCTGATCTCGAATTGGGGTTTCCCTGTGTTAATACCTGTACAAAACATACCTAGGACCAAACGGTAGCCTTTGAGAGAACCGAAGAAATCGGCAGAAAACAAAAGATGATTTCAGTGTAATCAAAGGAAAGTGAAATGTAGCTAAAGTCTTTCCATCTGCAGACTATCATCTCTTTATTTATAACTTAGAAGCAGGCTAATGACAATCTATTTCACTGTCCTAACACTTTGGTGTCATAACAAAAAATTCAGCTACCTGCTCCTGTTTGAAAGGTCACTGGCAGAAGACAAGGGTTTTAATTAGATATCCTGCTCCCCTTGGTTCACAGCAGGCATCATTTCACCTTTACCAAATAAAGCTTGTTCCTGCAACACCCTTGCAGGAAAAAATGCTGACCAGCAATCCAGCAGGTAGCTATGCAGTTCCTGACTCTGCTCCCTTACAAATCTCACTTAGTCTCCCTGGTGCCTGGTTTGTAAAATGGATTTGCTGCTGCATTTATTCCTTACAGTGCGATGTGCTCTAACACTTTGAAATTGCTTTCATCTGAAGGCATAAGGGGAGAACTGCACATTTCAGTACTCTGCCTGCATTGATGACAGGAGACAGAAGCAGACATGGGTCTAGAGTAGACAGACCCAGAAAGCTGGGCTTGCTGTCTTGTTTTAATTGTCGGTTCCACATTACTCACTGTGGCTGATTTCATACCGAATACATTGAAATGCTACCGATGCATTTATCATATTTAGAACCAACCTGGCCTAGTGGAAAACTGTTATCTGCTTTCTTTCTGGGCTCTAAAACCTAGGAAACTGTATGTAATATAAGACCACTCAGAATGAGCACACAAAGCAGCATGGTCCCAAACATCCTCTTTTACCTTCTGTTCATCAGTTTTAGCTTGTAAAGCCTGACGTTATTTCCACACACAGAAAAACAGAGAAATATAATTGTTGCATTTCATTATTTTCAGCATGAAGACCTTCAGCGTGTGTTTGTGGTGGCAATCATCTGAGGTAAGCACGGACATATTGCAGTGTCTGAAGGGTGGTCTGGACCATGTGCCCCTTGAGCTAAGGTGACAGCACAGCAGTGGCACTCACCTTGGGGCAGCCCTTGCCCCGGCTCACTGTCCCTTGCAAGGTGCAGGATGGAGGCCACACTCGGGGCCCTCTTGGGGAGGATCATCCCACCCAGGCCGGTGTGGACTGAGCACTTCCCTGCCTGTAGAGCTGTTGCACTTCGCTGCCTTCCCGAGAGCCGGTACTGGCTGGCCACAACATGAGGAAGCAACCCTTTTGCTGAAACCAGAGAGCGGTGTTCCTTCTTTTTTTTTTTTTTTTTTTTTTCCTTTTTTCTTCTGTGGGAAAGGTCTGCTAGAAAAGCCCCTCTGCTGACACAGTTTCCTTTTAAGTCACACTGGCCTGAGCTTCTACCCCTTTCCCCTCCCACCTCTACAACAAACTGCAAGCAGTACAGCTCAGGAAGAAGAAAGCTCCCGAGAAACAGTACAAAACGTACTTCACAGGCACATCCCTCCTCGCTTTTTTTCCCCCTTCCTTTTCACATTTTAGAAGTCTAGGTCACCTGTGCTCAAGAGATATTACCTGTTGCAGTGGTCGGATTGCTGCTGCTGCTCGTGATGGTTCTCCTTTTTCCCTGCACAGCTGCAACAGCTGGTTGTGAGGAGATCACCCCTCCTCTTTCCCCTTCCCCCACCCCACGACGTCACCGTTTGTAGAACTAAGCAGGAACAACACTGCACTTCCCCAGAAAGAATTTTCTAACCCCAAATACCTCCTCCACTGCATTTGCCCTGCTCCTCATCCAGCCTACCCAACCTAAACTGGTTTCTTGCTGTTATACTAGCAAGCTAGTCTGTAAATCCCACTAACTTTGTCTCTTAAATCAGAGCAGAACTTTGAGGTGTAAGTGGAGAGAAGAAATGCAAAATTATTTTTTTTTCTCTTCTGGGTAATAAAATGTGCCTGTTTAAATCACCAGCACTGAATGTTAACAACACTGTCAATTGATAAGGAAGCCTGGGAGCACAGCATAAAAGGAGTACTTGAACTTACTTAAGATAGAGGAAAGGATTTTCCACTTCTTATCAAGAAATGTCTATTTATTCATGCCCCTACAAAATATGGGCACTACTGGCAGAGAAAATTTATGTGTGCATCCTAGTTTGCCACTGTCCTTAAGTGTCTGGGATATCTCAGCGTAAATCAGATGAAGAAGAATGTTCTAACGTGTTTATAAACCCCCTTCTACCAATAAATAAGTTTTCCCACTGGCACAAATGTCGAAAACTCATCCCGTCCTACAGTGAGATTTGAAATTTAATGTTACAGCTGAAAAAGCCATCGAGGACATAATAAGCATAGGATGTTATCTAAGTACAAAAAGTCTGGGTAAATGTAGCTTACTGAGTGTCATCCACAATGTGAGTGGTGTTGAGCTCCTGGCAAGACCATCTCCACACCCTGTGGTGTCCTGGAGAGGTAAGAAATGGCCCCCTGAGAAGTGGGTGATTTTCTGGCAAGCACAGTGGGACATCACATTATCTCTCCCATCTGGGACCTTGGCAGGAGGGTCATACAGTTACGTCTGGCTTTCTTGCTGGTGTGGCAACTGAGTTTTACCCCATGAATTGTAATCTAGGCTAAAGAATGTATATCTTTCTCAGGAAGAAGTAAAAAATTGGCATTAAATAAAGAGTTAAACACTTAAACAAGTGGTTATTGAAAGGTTCAGCCCATAGCTCTTGCAAAACAGCTCACAGACCTCTGTGAGGACAACTGGTGTGACTAACAGTGCCAGGAGTTGAGCTCATGGCTGTAAGACGATCTACCAGTGGGAAGAACAGCTCTTTTCAAACATCAGGCAAATACGTAAGAGCGATAAAAGCTCACCTAAGCTTTGTGATGTGCAAAATCCCTCTTGTGGACAGCTGCCAATTTAAAGCTCCCACAGACAACAATGGCACCTGTAAGAGCTTGCGAGCTGGAAATCAATTCCAATCTATGGTGATGGCCAGCCCCATGGCACAGCTGGGCAGGAGGTGTGGGGGCAGCTGGGGCAGCTCGGTCCATCCTGGGGCCTCTGCACCAGCCTATGCTACCCTAGCCCCAGGCAGGGCTTCAGAGCAAAACAATGGATAATGATGATGAGGTGGTGTCCAACACTAGAGCACTTCAAGGGCCGTTCTTTGACAGCAGCTTGGCCCTGTAGACTGAATGCCCATTGCTGGCTGGAAAAAAAAATCTCTTGGTGTGATGGCATGGGAAAGGAGTGATGTCCTCTGAAGGAATGATGCTGGTGCGTTCCAAGCTAGCCCTGTGATGAGGAATGAGGCATTGCGAAGGACAATGGCTAGAAAGTTTTTGCTTCAAAGATGTGCTTCTGACCTGAACTATAACGCTATCATAAATACACCCATCTGAGTGGCAACGCACTGCAGTGGTGGAGCTGAGGTACAGGGCTCATAAATCCATGATAGCATCAATATTCAAATCCTCCTTTGGGAGCTGTAGGATACAATTCAGCAAGTGCGTTCATAGAACCACAGAGCTCTAGAGTGGTTTGGGTTGAAAGGCACCTTAAAGAGCATCCAGTTCCAAACTCCCTGCCACCAGTTGCTCAAAACTACATCCATCCTGGCCTTGAACACTTCCAGGGAGTGGGCTTGCACAACTTTGCTGGGCAACCTGTTCCAGTGTCTCACCACCTTCACAGGAAAGAATTTCTTACTAATATCTGAACTAAATCCACCCTCCCTTGGTTTGAAACCATAACCCCTTGTCCTATTACTACACTCCCTGATGAAGAGTCCCTTCTTAGTCCTCTGGGTTTTTAAGTAGGTTTCCTTGGTGCTATTGATACAGTAGTATCAACTGCAAAAGCACAGATTTTAGTGGTGTGGTACTGGTATGTTTTACTGATACCCTAACCCACCCATACTGATGAGTCAAAGTGATAATTTCACAGGCAATTTGATTAAAGCACAGGTCCATGGCTGAAGTGAACCTGACAGGGTGTCTGGACTGAGCATGAATGTCACTGAAATGAGTATCAAACCTTCCTCAGAGCTCTCTGTTACAAGACACAATGGTCTGTAAAATGAGGACTACCAGAATTTATTGCAGGACTTACACATGGTAATTTAAAATCCTGTTTATTCGTCTGAGTTAACTTATCCTACACATAAGTTTGTATTCCTCTTGTTTTAGGCTAAGTTACCAAGAAAGAATATGAGATGTGAAGGATTATGGCTTCTCCCCAGCCTTGAATCTATATATTGCATTTTATTCTTCATTCCCTGAAAAGAAATCCTCTTAAATGAGACTTTACGACAACATCTTTAATGAATTTTCTTCAATAGCCTCCCTCATCTAAAATCACTGAGAAAGACTTTTTCTAACAGTTTATGTAGTTGTTATTATGCAGATAAGAGGTTACCAGTGGCCGTTACTTTCATGTATAGTTTCCTAATAAATGCCCATAATTGATTGGCCTAGAAGCCTGTAGATTATAATCTGCAAATCAATAGCTGGGTTAATAGTTTCAAGAAATTCTTATTATTACCCTTTGTCCAGATTTTTAGCCATATCTTCAAAGTTCCTTAAATTACAGGTCTTTTTATCTTGCTCACTCACACCAAACCTTCCTATCTGTAAATCACTGGCCCATGTTTTGGTGTTTGATAAAAGATCCAGGAGGTTTCTTCAATCCATGCTAACATAGATGCTGAAAAAATGTTACTGTCACATATGAATAGGTTCCCAGTGACAGAAGTAGAAAGATCAAAATGCAGTATTGTTTTCGTTGCTCATTTGAAATGAAAATTACTGTGTTCAAAAATTTGTGCTTTCAAAATTCAGGCTAGATTTTTTTAAAAAAAATCTAAAATAACGTCACCGTTACTAAAATGCTTGCTTCAAAATTTTTTTTTCCTGATGTGTTTTTGTCCTGTCGCTGAGAGTTACTGCTGTCTTTAATGAACTATTCAACCTGATATCTCATTCCTTCAATGTCTTTATTTTTTTAATTCTAACGTTGCATTTCTCTCTGAAAATCCTCAATATTCATCCACAACTTCTGTCATTACCTCTGCATCTCAGCCCACACACCACAATGCCCAAGTGCCATAACACTTCCTCTCTAGTTAGCTTTTTGGCTTTATAACAGTGCATTATGAGTGCTAGCAGTCTCGAAGGCCAAATGCATCCTGGGCTGCATCAAAAGAAGCATGGTCAGCAGGTCAAGAGAAGTGATTCTGCTCCTCTGCTCTGCTCTGGTGAGGTCTCACCTGGAGTACTGCATCCAGCTTCAGAGCCCTCAACACAAGAAGGACGTGGACTTGTTGGAGTGGGTCCAGAGGAGGGCTGCAAAGCTAATCAAAGGGCTGGAGCATCTCTCCTGTCAGGACAGGCTGAGCGAGTTGGGGTTGTTCAGCCTGGAAAGGAGAAGGCTTCGGGCAGCCTTTACAGCAGGTAGGTTTTGAATGTCTCCAGAGATGGAGACGCCACCACGTCTCTGGGCAGCCTGTGCCAGTGCTCTGTCACCCTCAAAGTAAAGAAATCCCTCCTCATGTTTAGATGGAACTTCCTGTGTTCAATTTTGCGCCCTTTACCTATTGTGCTGTCACTGGGCATGACTGAAAAAAGACTGGCCCCATCCTCCTGACACCCACTCTTTAAGCATTTGTAAGAATTGATAAGATCCCCTCTCAATCTTCTATTCTCCAAGCTAAAATGAGCATTACTCATTTTACTTTTTGGTTTTAATACTTTTTATCCTTTAGTAGAGGTTCCTGTCCTTCCTACTCGTTCCCAAACAGCCTCGTAAAGCAGAGTGGAAAATTGACTGGTTTTGCTACGGGGGTAGTGAAAGGATCAATGAAATAGCAAAGACAAACCCTGTGCTGGAATGGGTCATGCTTCTACAGTCTCTGTGCCTCCCAATTCACTGTGCCCCCTTTCATTGCTGGATGAGACTCACAGGACCATCAAATATGTCACCACAATAATAAGGAGGAGTTGCTTGATGGACTGGGAGAATTTATCTTTTTAAATGTGAAAAAAAAAAAAAAAAAAAAAAAAGAAAATGAAGGGTTTCATATCTTTAAATACTTCTAGTTACCAGTAATTACATTCAGCACAAATTCTTTTTAAGTACATGTGAGTAGCTGTGACAGAATTTAATGCTTGTTCCGAGGACATTAGCATGAGTTCTACCAGAAGCAGGATGAGCTTATTTTTAACTATTAAAAAAATTGTAATGATGAGACAAGATCTGCTACAGCCAATGCGAACTTTTCCCAAAAAGTGGAAACCAGGACTGAGTCCACCTCAAACCTGAAGAAACTTGAGAAAATATATTAAATGATTAAAGAGAAAACAACATTTTTTTTTAAAAAAATATTTGAAGTCAAAAAAACACTTTTTTTTCAGGAAGAAAACTTTCGATTTTATATAAATACATCTGTCAAGATATTTCCTTTCTGGGAAAACGAACTGTAACATCCAGTACTCCAGCTAAGTCCAGAGGAAGTTGTGTAAGTTCTGGCCTAACAAGATAAGAAACTTGAAGAACAGAGCTGACAATAAGAGTTACCATGGGTAGACATGGTGGTAACCGGTGTACAGGGCGGAGCAGATAGGCTGTTTGAAATCTCAGTATTTAATTGCTTTAATGTGGATTTTAACTTTGTAAATGCATTACTATGTTTTAACTGTTATTTTGGAGAGAGGAGTATAAACTGTGTTTACTTCAAAAGTGGACTGTATTATTTGCTTAAAAGATGGAATTTGTCATTGCTGAAGGTACTGTGGTTTTAGGATCCTAACTGTAAGCACTTGGGCTCAATAGGGTTGGCCTTAGAATACGAATCAGTCTTGCAGGCTCTTGCGGCGAGAACTGAGTCAGGACATGAATTTCTTTGTGCTCATCTGTACCACCCTTACCATTGCTTCTTCCTCAGCCCCATCAACATTAAAACAAAGGGCTCCCTGATCATGTGAGTTGGGGATTTCAATTTTAGCTTAACAGGATTTCTTGATGTCAGCAGAAGTGTGGGAAACACTGATCTAAATGATGCATCCTGACCTCTGTGAGGATTAGTATGAAGACTTTTGGATATTAAAAAGCACACTCACCTTACTGGAAAGTATCAAATGCAATCTTACTTGCTTTGTTCAGCTGCTTTTTGCTTTGCAATAAATTTCTAAAGCAAAATAAAATCACTCTTCCAGGCAAAACTGGGGACTGGCACTTTATTTTAAGATCTCTCTTGTATCTTTGTCACCCTCACTTCTTGGTCTCTCCTCTGGTCACTTCCTCCACAACTACGATGGGGAAAACAGTTTAGGGCAGCCACTGACAAGGTGCAGCTGGGTTGGAAGGGGTGAGGACAGCTGGAATGCAGCAGACCGTGGGCACTGTCTCTCCATGAGCAGTTCCTGATCCCCTCAGCTTGGTATTGGTCTGCCTGCTCCACCACAGCCACTGCTGCTTCGGCATCCCTATGGCTGCTCCGAAGGAGTTCACAGCTGTCCTTCCCAACAACAAGAGCTAATCCTAGATGATCATTTGCAGAGTTATTTCTGTAGGCTTTTGACCTGTTTTGCTTTGTTTGTTTGTTTTTCTCTTGTTGTTGGTGGTGCATTTTTCCAATTTAAAAATGAAGTAAAGCCAGAGCTCACAAAACAGGCCAAACCCATCTAAGAACTGTTATGGACAGCTGTAGTTGACTGTGACTTGTGAATAACTTCTTCCAGAGTAATGTCTGGAATAAACATTCTACAGTTCTGCTGTAGCTACCCTGAACTTTCCTGTGGGCTACAAGGTGTTTGGTCCCAATCCCATAAATCCACTGCAGGAAAAGACTGCAGATGAAAACCTACCACTTTCAGTGCAATTTCCCAAAAAGTGCAGCACCGCGCATGTAACCAAGGTGATGCAAGATGAGCCATGAAAACAGCCACAGGTGTGAGCAGGTCCTGAGTTGCACAGCACTAGTGCTTGATTGAGTTTTAGGAGAAAATTTATGAAACTTCCATTTTGGAAGGATTTTGTTTCATCTATGTTAAAATTTCAGCCAGGATTTGAGAATTCACACTCACTATTTTATTCATGTCCATTTGAAAAATATTTTGCTACATCTGTTTAAATTCTAGAGAAATAATAACTGGAATAAGGACCAGAGGGTTTCAATTAGCCAGGGGCATAATACACAACATGATGCCGATGAAATACAGATTGACCCAAAATGTTTCAGTTGCAAAGAGAAAATACAGGATCTTCTGGCTTTTCAAGTTTCTTCCTGTACCTTAAAAATCCTTTACTTTTCTTTAAAAAGTAAGAATAAAAGAAATTAAACAAAGGTTTGTTATTTGCTTTTTCCTTTTTTATTTGTTGAGCAACTATGTCTGTTCCAGGGTCCCCATCTTTAAATGGGTCTTCTAGACATTGCTCAGTACAAATAATTTTTATTGCCTCAGTGTTGGCCAAAAAACAATTGAAATAAAATGCAGGTTTATGAGCTCCTGTCCATCATGCCTGCAATGTTCTTCTTTCTTTCAAGAATTTTTTGTTCAATTCCCTTCTATGAACTCAACAGCAGTTTATTGACGAGCAGTATGCTCACAAAGAGCTCAGACAGTGTCTTGCCAAAATACGTGGGCATCGACTTAAAGAGTTTTACACTTGTCTCTAATCTCACTTTGCCCTCTAGTGCCCATTTTGGGTTTTTCCTGCCCTGCAAACGCTGTTGACTGAAATAAGTCAAAACGCATTTTTACTTGGTGATGAGATAGTTATGGATAGCTATAAGCTGAAAAGAAAGCTTAAAGGTCTGAGAATTTCTGAACAATTAGTGGGCCATGAATTAACTTATTCCCACTGCAGGCAAGTGAGGCAATGAAAACTGTGAGTCTTCATGGAAGAGCAGCTGAAAATACTACATGCTATTTCCAAGTTTCAGTAAAAATGAGGCCATCAACAGTTTATTGCATTGCAAAAGCCACTTAGGATGTGAGAACCAGAAAGGCAAGTAGGCTGAATACCTTTTATTGCACAGTCTTGAAGCAGTGTAAAATACAAAGCAGCAGAAGTAAGATTTGAAGCAGTCTCACCATGAGGCCATTTCAAGTGCTTTTAGTTACGAAGCTCAAGAAATACATATTTTGTTTTAACGCTTCTGTCAGGATGACACCAGGCAGAAAAATGGCTCAGATACTTTGTACCATTTCTTTAGTCTTTTCTGTTGTTCTGGATGATGGTGAAAATGTTGATAGCCGGTTTTTTCCTGGCATTTCAGCTTCAAATCTGATACTTTTCTCTCCTGTCACACTAGCTTGCGTCTGTGAGTGGTAGAGAAGAAAATATGTAAAACCTGCAAAAAAAGACCAGCGTCATAAACATATTTCCTGAGATCTGATGTACCATTGCCTTTTTTTTTTTGTTAGATGCACCTTTTTATTACCACACCTTTGAATGATACTCTTCTGAGTGGCTGGTGATCCAGAAAGGCTTTGAAGTGGTTCCTCAACTGATGCTTAAACCAACTTCGAGCACTTTTCACCCTCTGGGACTAATATTACCACCTCTTTGGAGCCACAGCCTTCTCTCTCTGTTCTGCTTCTTTATCGAATGATAGAAGCACAGAATGTGTTGGAATGCAAGCTACCTTGAGAGCTCATCTGGTCCAACCTCCCTGCAGTGAGCAGGGACATCTTTAACTGGACTTCAACTAAGTTTAACTTTCCAACAGACCCAGAAAGCCTGTGTCAAATGTACATCAGCCTTGGCCACAGAAACACGTTTTTTTTGGAAGTTGTTTTGATTTTGCCAAGTTTTGCCAATATTCGTTAGGTAACAGAGCCTGAATATATCTGTTTTCCCCCTTACTAACATAAAATAAGGGGCTAGGGAAATCACGACCATTTGACAAGGAGTTACCCAGGGACAATTTCCCAAGTATAAAATCTGCATTTGTCCTCCTGGAAGTTAGTGGATCTTTGTTTTAAAGAATTTGATTATATTGCAATTATTACTCAAAGCAATGTGGTTTGGAGGGAAAATTCATCTGAATACCAAGGACTGTGTATTTCTGTGGTTCACCTTACAAGCAAAGGGAAAGAAACAGAAAATTTCATGCAGCAGTAAAACACATCACTGAGTTGTGATGCTGGAGAATGCAGGAGTCAGGGTGAAAATGATCATGAACAAGTAAGATATATCACAATCAGATGTGGCTTTAGGGTACTTCTACAGAAAAAAAAAAGGTATTGCAAGTAAGCTTGTGAAAGAAGCTGAAGTGAATTGGAAACACAGAAGGAAGGAAAACAAGCCTCTTCACCAGAGAGCGAGTTCAAGGAGGTAAAGATACTTCAACTAAAAGCAAAAACGTGCAGCTGAGAAGGTATTGCAGAAGCTGTAACCACTGCAAAAAATATCCTATATGGACAAGTCCGTCTAGAATTACTTCATCTCTTTGAGCAAGGGAAATGTTAGAATTACTCAAATGGTTTTTGTTGTCTTGGGTTTTTTTACATTCTCAGAAACGAGCACACAAAATTTGAAAGCTTAATGAATGGTGTAAGTTTAAGCTAGAACCACTTAAATAAACAATATGCTACTTTATTTTTTATGCAGTCTCAATCAGAACAAATCTAGCAATTCCTGTAAGGTGAGAGATGTGTAGTCCATTCACAAGTATTTGATTCTCCCAATGTAGGTGAAGCAGAGACAGAAATCAGCAGCACATCTTCCCAGCAGAGTACACAATAGGATAATACAATCCCTTCCTATGGAGTAATCCTCACTGAGAAGTCTTACAGATTAATTTACAACTAGTGTAGACACATTGTTTACCCAGGGAGAAATTAACTTACATTGCGTAATTTGTTACGTTTGCAGGAATACATTTCAGCAACATCATTATTTAACTACAACATCAAAATGAACTAGAAGTACTGCCACGAGATAGATCACAGAACAAATAATGAATATCAATCCATTTACAGCCAAGTTATGTCAGGTCAAAATCTTCGTACCTTAGTTGTTAAGCTTCCTTATGACTTTATCAATCAGTTGGAGACATCTCCTCATTTCTACACGGCTGATCTCCCAGGCGCACAGAGTGTGTTGTTTGTCTTTAAGAAAATAGTCTATTTTTTGGAAGTACTTTTTCAATTTCAGTCTGTGGACTTCTTTGCTCTGAGAGTAGTGGGTCTGCTTCTTGATTACACATGACTCCAGTTGCTCGTTTTGCTGGAAAAGTCCATTTTGGAATTCTTCTACAGCTGTCCCATCCCAAGCAGCTAGAGTCAGATTTTTGCTGAAGATGTAGAAGATGTGTTGGAAGATCTCTTCAATGGCCACTTTGACAAACTCCTCCTGTCTGGGGTTTAGAACCTGCTCAGGAAATCTGAAGGACGTTTTCTCTCTCAGACATTGCTGAGGAAACTTTCTGCCCATTTTGTCCAACAGTTGCAGGCTGTTCTTGACAACTTTTCTTTGATGGAAAGGAAGGTGATTACAACAGAGACTGGAGGTGGTGCTGGCAGTGTACAACAGCATGAGGCCAATCTGTATCAAGCCAAAAGTGCTCATGCTAAAGATAAGCTTTTATGTTCCTCCTTTCCTGTGTATAAATTCTAGAGACTGGCTACGATGCTTTGAAGGTCATTTGTAAGGTTGTGTTTCTTCACAATCTTGAAATTTAATTATTCCGTGAGAGAAGTTTTCTTTCATCATTCTTTGGTTTTTAAGGTTTTTCCCCTTTGTGTATGATTTGGACACTTACCACTTTCATTTTCTGCTTTATGACTTCATTGTCTTTTTTTTTTTTTTTTCCCCACTTGTTTATTTTAGCTGGAAATATATATATACATATATATATATATATATATACATGCACATATATCTCTTAGATTATATATTCTCTCTCCCTCCAAAATTCTACAGGAATAATAATGAGAATTTCAAAGAAAAAGTTTCTAAATATCCTTAGCTTCTTAGAATTTTAGCAGTGGAAGAACATGTTGAAATGCAATAGCAGTCTCGATGGGTCAGGGAAGTGCTGAAGGCCACTGCCATCCTGTCTCTTCAGCATGATTTATACTTCCAAAATTTAGCTAAACGTCCTCTACCTGTCTTCATTGAGGGAAAATATTTTCTTTCTCCTCACCTGTATTTATTTGACCATTTAGACTCAAAGGACAGATATCATAGCATTAAAGTATGTGTGTGTATGTATACATATATAAGAAATATGTATATGCATTAGCATACCTATGTGTATTTTAACACATACACACTGAAAATTAAATGAAGACTTGATCTCACTTTAACAATCTAAGTACCATGCAAATACAAATACTCACACATGAACAGATTAGATACTTGGACAAAAATGTTCCTTTTTCCCCCTGTTTGAGTAACTGAGTAATAATTAATCTCAGTGCCAGCAGACCATAAGTCTGAATTCTGATGTTAACTGGGAAGGCAATGAATACAGGATATACTCTGAAACTCAGCCATTTGTTTTCCCTAGACATATAATAGAGGAGTACATTGGGAAATCTGGCTCCTGATTTGGTTTTGTTTTGATGAAAGCTTTTCTTAAACTATCATTTTGCTGTCTCCTCAGCCTCCTGAGTAGACATATCTCATTGCAAAGGCAATTCTCTGCAGGTGATCATATCCTGATGAAGAAGTCAGATAAACTGGGTTTTTTTAGGCTTAGACTCAGCTTTCTAATTTTGCTCTGTTGCTGCATCCACTGCTCTGTGGTTGGCTTCATTTGCAATCTGGTAGTCACCATGAACAGTTTTATGACACTATTTCAGGCCTTCCTTTGTGTTCAGCACATAGGTATTTGGGAGGCTTTCAAAAGTCCTAAATTAAGCTGAGCAGAATTACTCACATGAGCAAAAACTCCTTGGATGCCTTGATGTTGCTTAAGCAACCTTGGATTGGATATACTGCAGTGTGAGGTAAAAACTTATTCCTTAACAATTATGACAGTATTAAATAAAAAGAGAAAGAACAACTAGAGCAGGATATAAAATGTATTATAGGCAACCAAATCTTTTCAATTAACAGGCAAGTTTGCTACTTTGGAAAAACTGACATGAAGTGCATTATTTTGTTAGATGCAAAATGACCCTTGGAAATTTACCACATTTGGAAACATACAGATGTAGAAGGTAAACACATAACATATTACAATCATCATGAAAGCAATAAAAATTATATTTAGTTCAAGAAAATATTAAATACTGCTACAGCTGTTTCCATAAATTGTACACAAGTGGTTTTTCTTCCAAATTGTAATCACATGAGCTTAGACCTTTCATTAAATTAAACAGGTAGACTTCACATTCAATGTATCTCCCAGATGGGTAAGTACTTTCTCTCCCCTTGCAAAACTCTTTTACATGTTTCCCTCTCACTGAAGAACTGGAGATGCCATTCTGGGTGTCACGAACATTACAGAGGGGAAGAACAGAATGATAGAATTCTTTAATAGTTTAGGTCAGAAAAGACCTTTAAGATCATCAAGTCCAATCACTAACCTAGCACTGCCAGGTCCACCATTAAAACATGTCCCTAAGCACTAGGTCTACATGACTCTTAAATACCTCCAGGAATGGAGACTCCACCACTGCCCCAGGCAACCTGTTCCAATGCCCGACAACCCTTTCAGTAAAGGAATTCTTCCTAGTAACCACTCTAAACCTCCTCTGGTGCAACGTGAGGCTGTTTTCTCTTGCCCTATCACTTGTTCCTTGGCAGAAGAGACTGATATGTGGAAGTCTGTAGTCTGGGATATAATTTTGAGATTTTTTTTTAGTTCTGTAGTTTGGAATAGTTGTTTGTGTTCTGTAGCTTGGGGGTGAATTTCAGAGTTGTTTGGTCTGTCCGGAAGGGGGGATTGTGCAAGCTGCGGGAGAGCATAGCTGGGAGGCCAGGAGCTCTGGCTGCAGAGCTGCCCGGGGATTGGCTGGTGCTGGATCAGAGGCACTGGGCAGAAGTAGAGCTCAAAAGTTCGTGGCCGAGGAAGACTTGGAGCCTCGGGGAGACCACCAGAGTGCACCAGAGAGTCACTAAAGAACTACAATGCGCATGCGAACTGGGCAGGGACTTATGTTAATGAAGCCAGGCAATCCATATATGTCAAAGTTTCCCCATCCCCTGGCATGCGTATATTTGGTGGAGATATCCCCTATGTGCCTGGTGCCGTAATAAAGAATACCTGCTTAATAACTTCAGTTATTGGTTTTTTCCACGTCAAGTCCAACCCCCACCTTGCTACAACCTCCTGTCAGGTAGTTGTGGGTGGCCATAACATCTCCCCTCAGCCTCCTCTTCTCCAGGCTAAACAGCCCCAGTTCCCTCAGCTGCTCCTTATAAGACTCGTGCTTGTGATCCTTCACCAGTTTTGTTGCCCTTTTCTGGACACACTCAAGCACCTTGTGGCCTTTCTTGGAGTGAAGGGCCCGACACTTGAACACAGGACTCAAGATGCAGCCTCACCAGTGCCAAGTACCGGAGCACAATCCCTGCCCCGGTCCTGCTGGCCACACTGTTCCTGATGCAGGCCAGGATGCCCTTGGCCTTCTCGGCCACCTGGCCACACTACTGGCTCTTGCCCAGCCCACTGTCCACCAATGCCCGCAGCTCCTTTCCCGCCGGGCACTTTCCAGCCGCTCCTCCCCAAGCCCGTGGTGCTGCTGGGGATGACTGTGACCCAGGGGCAGGACCCGGCCCTTGGCCTGACAGAACCTCCTGCCATCAGCCTCAGCCCACCAACGCAGCCTGCTCAGGCCCCCCTGTGTAGCCTTCCTTGCTCTAAACCATTTGTTCAGTATACGCTTGTTCGTGCAAACCATTGTCTCAAGTAGTACAACTTTACAAATAAGGGTATTAAATAATAATTATAAAAACACAGTATTCTACAAATTCAGTTTACCAGAAAGGAAATTGAACAAAGCAGTCCTCGATGAAGAAGCACAGAAGTAAAAAAAACCTACTATTTCCATTTATGTCACTAGAGTTTCGCTACCCTAATTATTAAAACATAGGCAAATATACAAAAACATTGTAAGGATCTTTTTTTTTTTCTGCTTAAAAAGAAACAGGAACTTTCGTAGGGGACTAGATTAGCTGGGAGTATATTTACTTTCTTGTGTTGCCAACTTGAAGATCAGTACCCACTGGGGCTATCCTTTTACCTTCACCAAGGCTATTACATCCGGTAATGATGTGAACTGTCAGAACCACTGGATATAGGCAGGTTCTTTGGATGCTTTGCTGGAAACCTCATATAATTGATTACGTTGAGCAGGTATTTTCTCTGAAAGAGTGCTCATACTTTAAACTTGCATCCATCATTAAACATGGCATTCATTTTTTAATAAGTGAATTCCTAAAGAATTACCAGACTATTCTGAGTGGCAGCTGCCTTCTTAAGATGGAAGATCTCTCACATACATTTTGTAATGAGAAAAAAATACAGGTCCCCAAGTTAAAAATACTTTTCAAACCATTCTGTTTATCTCAGAAAGCCAGAGATTTTCAAAGATGGGTTTACATGGGAAATCTAAAGACTATAAATGTAGCCTTAGAGAACACCGTGACAACAGTCATTAAAGATATGTAACCATATAAAATAAAAATGGGACAAATTAAATGCATATCTGTCTGAAAATGACTATGAATGTGAAGCAACTACATAAGAAACTGTCAAATATGTGAAGCATCTGTGGGTTTACAATTACGGAGACAAGCAGACCGGCTCAGACCATGTTGGCAGGTCATACCAGGCAGGAGTTGATAGCACGCATTCAACAGCCAGGGTTGAATTTCTGCATTCTCTGGCTTCACAAGGGTGACAAACACACGACAGTGTCCCTGAGGAAAAAGGGCCAAGGCAGCTAAGCAGAGTAGTCTACTCCTGGGCTGAAAGAGTAGGAAGAGGCCAGTGCTGAGACAGGCTGCAGAAACACCTGGAAGAGGAAAGAGAATGAGCTGCACACTCACGGGGCGGGGGGGGGGGGGGGGGGCGGGGTGTTAAAGGGGCCATGAGCTGCCTTTGGGGACTCCTGTGCTACTCTCCCTGGGCTGCCCCAAGCTCTTCTTTAGCTGACACTCATCAATTGACATGGCTAGGGAGGTCTTACACAGTGGGCACGAAGTTCCAGGCTGTCCTTGCTCTGGTGGAAGATGGTGCAGAAATGGTGCCATGAGGCAGCTGTAGTGGGGAAGGGCAGGGCTGGATCAAGGGGCCCTGCTGCTTCTACCAGCAGTTGCAGGGTTAAGGAGGGAGGGTCAGGGCACCACCAATATTTATTGCACTTTCGAGTGCTCTCTGTGGTATGTTTGGTGAGGGGGCATCTTCTTGTACTGATTTCTGCAGCTTCCTGTCTGATGCCTTGCAGGATGTGTGCAGATCTGTCAACACAGTAGAAGGGATGCAGTTTTCCAAACTGGCTCTGCCTTTTCCTTCTTCCCTTGGCAAGACTGTCATGAAAAAGTTGGTGAGGGAGGAGAAGAAAAAATTTTCTTTACACCAGGAGGTAGCAGTGGATTGCCTTTTCCTGCTAGTCTGAGAAAAAATCCCTGCATGCATAGTTTGTATTTCTGCTTCTGACTACTCTTCATGACAGTTAGCTCAGAAGTCAACACAGTCTTCTCGAGGCAGTAGTTATGGGTATGCAATGAAAGCGTGTACAGCAGGTGCTAAACCACACAGAAAGAAGGGACGTTTCAGAATGTCAGCAATCAGATAATATAACTAGTAGAAATGTAGGTGGGGTCAAGTGCTATAGCAAAAAAAAGGCAGGTTTCTCTAAAGTGACTGGTTTCATATCTTGAAGGTCCCATCAGATTGGAAGTCAGCTGACGTTACCCCCATATATAAGAAGGGAGAGAAGGGCGATCCAGGGAATTACAGGCCTGTCGGTCTAACTTCAGTCCTGGGAAAGCTGATGGAGCAGATCATCCTGAGCTGTATGACGAGGCACATGCAGGACAACCAGGTGATCAGGCCCAGTCAGCGTGAGTTCACGAAGGGCAGGTCCTGTTTGACTAATCTGATCTCCCTCTATGACAGAGACTAAGACTCTGCTTACTGAATGAGAGAAAGGCTGTGGGTGTTGCCTACCTTGACTTTAGCAAGGCATTTGACAGTTTCCCACAGCACTCTCCTAGAAAAGCTGGCTGCCCATGGCCTGGATGGGCATATACTTGCCTGGATTAGGAACTGGTTGGATGGCCGGGTCCAAAGACTTGTGGTCAATGGAGTTAAATCCAGTTGTTAGCCGGTCATGAGTGGTGTCCCCCCGGGCTCAGTGCTGGGACCACTCCTGTTTAACATCTTTATCAATGACCTGGATGAGGGGATAGAGTGCACCCGTAGTAAGATTGCAGATGACACAAAACTGGGAGGAAGTGTCAATCTGCTGGAAGGTAGAGAGGCTCTGCAGAGAGATTTGGACGGGTTGGATCACTGGACCAAGGCCAATAAGGCCAATATCTGGCAATATAATATCTGGCAATATAAGGTCAATATCTGGGAGTCCCACCAGCCCAGGCTTTCATTCTCCTCAGGACCTGTGACACCTGAAGAGTCCCCTCCATCCTGGCTTCTCTGACTGCTTTCAGCTGCCATGAGGCACTGAGATGTGCTGGCACAGGGATTCCCAGGTGCGTGCAGTCACCCAGCGGCTGCTCCCAGACCCCTGCACATCGCACAGCCCTTCACATGCCTGTGCCCTTCCACAAGGCCCCCACAGCTGGGCCAGAGAGTCCCCGGCAGGCCAGAGGGCTGTGCCTGCGGTGGCACCATGGGTGTTTGGGGCCGAGGGAGACTGAGCCACGTGCTCTGGCTGCTCCTCATGGCAGGGTTCTACATGGGGCTGCCAGAGCAGTGCCCATGAACTTGGTGCCTGGCAGACACTGCCCCGCACTGGATCCAGATGCCTTGGCAATGGACAAAACCTGCCCACCGTGGCGTTACGTCATGGCCGTGACATAAATACTGGGGCCACAGATGGGCAGGAGATGGAGAGACATTCTGTGGTTTTCCTGGCACAGATCATCAGTGACCACACTGGGCCCTGAACCAGCAGTAGCCCAAAATTTAAGTGAGAGAAAAAGCTGTGTCACACTAGACAGTGTCAGTACAGTGTGCCCTGAGGAACCTGGGCAGAAGGGATGAGCCTAGAGCCTCTGTAAGGAGAAAACGGTGCCATGGTGTTCGTGTTCCACATACCGCAGGAAACCATTCTGTACTATTAAATCTTTTCCTGACATCAAACCAATAGCAATCTGATTGTAGAAGATGAGAAAGTTTACGGTATTTTAAAGAAATCAATCCAAATTCGTTTTGACAGGGATATGTGTTGATAATATAGCCAAAGGACTATAAATAGCTTTCACTCTACATGCAATGTAACTGGAAGACTAGTTGTGTACTAAACCGTAACGCCTTACTCTGCACTACCTGCAATCGATTGTGCAGTCCCTCTATCGATCCGGATAAAATCCCTCTTCTAACATTAAGGCTAGTGATCAGGCTACAGAAATCTGAGGACACTTTTCCTTCTGGAATTCTGCAAATCCCACAGTTAGCAAACTCCCTCCTTCATGAACGGGAAAACAGTTCCCCAAAACATTGGTATTCTTATCTCTGACTTAAGTAGCCTACAAAAAAGCTAGCAACCATGAAACAAACATAGCTCAAAGACACCAGTGGTCCCCTCTGTAGGCAAATCCAGTTTTACCGGCTTGGGAAAATTCAAGATCACTACTGCCTTGAAATAGGCCAGGGACCTTGGAACTGTTCTACCATCAGTAGAAATAGGAGGAGCAACCCTGAATACCATAGATCTTGAAGTTGTCTGGAATACGCTAGGCAGGCTTGACAACTTAGCATCCAAACCGTACAAAGGCAAGTGACCACTAAAGCTGCATATCATTAGAACCATGTTAAAACACTCAGAGTAATTACACAGCTTTTGCAGAATGTGAAAAATATCCTAGAGGCTTTTACAAACAACTCTGCCTCTGCCGTTGCATGTACTAAAATGCAAGTTTTTTTCTGTTTCACAATAGGGCAGATAAGCACTACGGGTTAAATCTGAGAAGTTCTGCAGTTCTGTCAAATTCAGATTCTGAATAGTGTACTGAATGTAAACATCAATTTACAAATATGATATACATATCGTCCACGCATACATGCTCTGTACTCCAAGATACACTTGGAACACCCTTTTTATGAATATGCACCTGTTCTCTTAGTTTTAGATAACCAAATTCAGGCTTCTCGAAGTCTAGCTCACTGAATAACCAAATGAGAACCTCGGTAATTCTCCGGAGTCACTGAAGAGTTCCGGCAATGGGGACAAAAGAAATGGATGTGCTCCCCGTGAAACATCTTTCTAGATTCCTGTCCTCGAATGGAGGCATCTCAGAGTTCATGAAGCTGGGTTTCCTTTCAGATGAAACTAAACCATGCAAAGATAATGCTACAACTGCTAACGGGCATTCAATTCATGGGACCAAACTAGGGATGCTCCATGGTTAAAATGATGCTGAAATGCATCAAGTATCAACTCCCAACAATGTGCTGTTTCACTCACTATTGAGTTCCACGTAACAGGTTCAGTTGGAGTATATTACAGGCTATGGTAGACATGTCATAAGGGACCTTGGTTTTTGGCTGATGCTACCTTAAATGAAGAAACTAAGGACAAGGTAACTGCTCTAGTAACTCTCTAAACTAAAAGCTGTAATCAGGTCAAGTTGTAAGTTCTTAGAATTTTCATAATTTGAACATGCTTTTAAAAAGAACCGATGATCCCTGGAGGCGCTTAGGAGAAGGGTAGATGTTGCTTTGAAGGACATGGTTTAGTGATGTTGATAGAGCTAGGACAAAGGTTGGATTCGATGATCTTGAAGGTCTTTTCCAGCCAAAACTGTCCCATGATTCTATGATTCTGTGCTTCTATGATTCTATGGTTCTATGATTCTATGATTCTATGATCTTGGAATCCGTTTTGCATAAAGCAAGATATTTGACTGTAATACGTATAACCTGAAGTTTTATAAGCTTCCACAGTGATTTCAAGGCAATTTCTAGAGAAGCCTGACAGCGTGTACAGATAGGCAAGTGCTAAACCACACAGAAAGAAGGGGCGTTTCAGAATGTCCGCAGTCAGATAATCTAACTAGTAGAAATGTAGGTGGGGTCAAGTGCTATAGCAAAAAAAGGCAGGTTTCTCTAAAGTGACTGGTTTCATATCTTGACGGATTTACTGTATTCTAGTCCATCACCTGACCTCTCCTATCCTTCTTATTTTAAGGGATTTCTGGTATTTTAGAGCAACCACTGAGATAAAAATGTCACTTTATCTAACCTCTTCATCAGGACATAACCACCTGCAGAGAATTGCCTCTGCAATGACATATGTTTATGCAGGAGTCTGGGGAAACAGCAAAATAATAGTTTACGACAAGCTTTCTTCAAAATAAAACCAAATCAGAAGCCAGATTTCCCGGTGTACTGTGACAGTCCCAATCTCTGTTGTATGCCTAAGGACAGCAAATGGCTGAGTTTCAGAGTATTTTTTGGCTTCTTTATTCACGATCTTCCTTTTTCACATCAGGATTCAGACTTGTGCTCTGCTGCCGTTGAGATTAGTTATTATTGCTTAGTTACTCAAAGCTTTAACTTTGAGTCAGCCCTGAGGTGTTCAGGCAGTTGGACTGGATGATTGTTACAGGACACGTCTAACGGGAATATTCCTTTTTCTTTTTCTTTATCTTTTGCTTTTGCTTCTTCTTTTGCTTTTCTTTTGCTTCTGCTTCCGCTGTTGCTTTTGCTTTTTGCACTGTTGCACCATTATCGCACAGTGAAGGCTGATGTCAGCAGGCAATGGAATGTGATGTCACGGGGCAACGGACTGTGACTCTCCCTGCTGATCTGCAGGTGCTGCACAGCCTGGGCCAGTCTGGCTCAGGCGTGGACTCTGCCGAGCGTTTGCGAGGCCTAGAGGGTCAAGCCAGGCTTTTTGTGGTGCTGGGTGGTGCTTTGGGGGCTGTCGCTGGCAGCTCCCTGTGCCCGTCCCGGAGCCATCCCCTGTGTTTCCCCAGCCTTGCCTGGTTCAGGCAGCTGGGCACTGCAGGGCGAGCTCGCGGCAGCGCAGGTGAGCTGTGTGGGGAACCATCCTCCCGGGGCTGTCCTGTGCCAGGCGATGGGAGCCCAGGCAGCTGGGAGGGTGTCCTCCCTGAGGGGCCTGGGCATTCCTGCCTCCCTTCCTTGGGACAGAGAGTGACCGTGGCCTCTCTCCATTTTGCAGCGTGTGACACCTGCTGCTGTGGTGCCGGCGAGAGAGAGCAGCTCCTTGTCCTCGGCGCTCCACAGTACATCGCGAAGCACAAGGCTGGTCATGGAGACCGACCAAATCTGCCCCATCTGCCAGGACGCTCTGAAGGACGCTGCTGTTGTGCAGCCATGTCAACACCAGTTCTGCCTGGGCTGCATCCTGCAGTGGGCAAAGAAGAGATCAAGCTGCCCACTCTGCAGAACACTGATGGAGGAAGTCAAGTTGTCTGCATGGGGAGGAGACAGCTACCTCGAGCAGGGCACCGTGTTCCCCGCAGAGCCATCAGTTGCCAGCAGCCAGTCAGGCAGCCCCCAACAATCCGTGGAGTCCCCTGGCCTGTCTCCGCAGGGAACGCGGTTCCCAGAAGAGCAGGAGGCTGCGGAGACAGAGGCCAGGGCTACTGTGGGTGGCCTCCTGCCCGAGGTCTGGGCGGACCTTTTCCTGCGATACGACGGTCTCCTCTGCCCCGTGCTGCCCTGGCTGCGCAGTGAGCTGGCGGTGGTGTACGAGGAGCAGTGGTGGCTGTCAGCAGCTGCAGAAAAGCGAATCCTGCTAGCCCTGTGCTGGTATGGGCTGGACAGGGAGGCTGTCATCCAGCAGATGCCTCTTGGCATGCAGGAGGATATTGCACCGCTGGTCCCTGGCCTTTTCAGTGTCATTGAGCAGCAGTGCAGCGATGAGGCCTGGAGACTGCTGGGCACGAATGCTTCCAGGGAGCAGGACAACATCCCTGCAGCCAGCCCCAGCCCCACCACCTCCTGGGGGAGGCCTCCTGCCCCCCACCCAGCCTCCTCCAGCAGCCCAGCAGACTCTGACGTGGAGGAGGAAGCAGGTACGGTGGAGGCTGCCCTCCGCGAGGGTCCCAGCCACCCGCCATCTGCGCTTGTCACCGCCGAGCAGGAGCAGCCCCAGGAGGAGCCGGCACAGGCGCCAGCGGCAGCTGCAGCTCCCTCGGCCCAGAACTGCAGCTGCAGTCCCTCTACTCCTGGCCAGGGCAGGGACCGCTTGCCCAGGGGCTCCCAGAGCCCTGCAAAGAAGAAGGCTCCGAGCCCCCAGGACTCTCCCCAGCCCCGCAAGAGGCCACGCCGCCAGTGACACTAGGCAGATGCCCAAGGGCCTGGTGGTGCAGGGGCCAAAGCAGAACACGAGGCTCTTGTTAATTGCCCCAATCTACCTGTTAGAAAAATAAAATAAGGACTAGAGGAGAAGCCTCAATGTCGCCAACAGTGTGGGTGGCACTCTGTCCTCACCCAGACTCTTCTTTGGTGCTGCACCCACCCTTCCTAGCTGCTGTGCCCACCAGGCCACAGCCCAGTGTCGGTGAGGCCATCTGGAGGGAGCTGGGCTATGACTGTGCAGCCCTTTGCTCGGGATGGGGTGGCATGTTCTCGCTGACAGCTCCCCCCAAGTAGCCCAGGTGCTATTTCTTTGTTTCTGCCCCCGAGAGCAAGCAGTGTCTTGGTGGTTGGTCCTGAGGTCTCCAAGGCCAGTCTGCGCCCCATTGCTTGTCACTCCAGGCCTGCTCACCTCCACCACCTCATCCTCTGCCCCGACATCCAAGGCCCCACTCCCCCACCAGCCCACACTGCTCTGTATGGCTTTGGTATGAAGCACCATCCACGGTATCCTTCCCGACAAAATGTCCAGCACACTGCTAGACAAGTTCGTAGTGCACTGGGTGAGCAACTGGATGATGGGTCAGGCTCTAGTAAACGAGGTTTACAGTAGGGTTTCCCAAGGCTGAGTTTTATGGCCAGTGCTCTTTAATGATTTGTAAGTGATCTGGATGCAGGAGATGAATGCACATTGAGTTGGCTGATGATCTTAAACCAGGAGGAGTTACAGACTCCCTTGAGGACAGAGGGGCCGTACAGAGAGACCCGGATAGACGAGAGAGCTGGGTGATCCCCAAAGGTAGCAAATGTGACAAGAGCAAGCGCTGGATTCTGCACCTGAGATGGAGTAATACCAAGTACAAATATACACTGGGAGAGGAGCGGCTGGAGGTTAGCCCTGCAGAAAGGGGTCTGGGGGTGCTGGTCGGCAGCGGCCCAGTGGGAGTCAGCTGCATGCCCTGGCAGCCAAGAGGGCAAACCCCATCCTGGGGGGCATATAAGGAGGGGATTATCCTAACATATTCAGTGCTGGTGCAGCCTCATCTCGAGTCCTATGTGTAGTTCTGGGCCTCCCAATTTAAGAAGGAGGTGAAGGTGTTTGGGTGTGTCCGGAGGAGGGCAACAAAGCTGCTGGAAGGGCTGGAAGGCCTGTCCTACGGGCAGTGGCTGAGGACTCTGGGTTTATCTGGTTTGGAGAAAAAAAGGCTGAGGGGGGACCTCGTCGATCTCTACAGCTTCCTGTGGAGGGGACGTGGAGAGGAGGTGCTGAGCTCTGCTCCCTGGGATCCAGTGACAGGACGTGTGTGAAAGATGCAAAGCTGCATCAGGGGAGCTTTTAGGCTTGGTATTAAAGAGCATTTCTTTACCGAGAGTGGTCAAACACCGCAACAGGCTTCCTAGAGATGTCGTCGATGCCTCCAGCCTCTCAGTGTTCAAGAGGTGTTTGAACAATGCCCTTAGAAAAATGCTTTAGCTTTTGGTTAGCCTTGAAGTGGACAGGCAGTGGACTGGAGGTCCCTTCCAACTTGAATGTTTTCTTTTTTCTTCTTCTTCTCTCTCCTTCTCCTTCTCCTTCTCCTTCTCCTTCTCCTTCTCCTTCTCCTTCTCCTTCTCCTTCTCCTTCTCCTTCTCCTTCTCCTTCTCCTTCTCCTTCTCCTCTCTTTCTCTCTTTCTTTCTCTTCTTCCTCTTTCTCCTTTTCTCCTTTCTCTTTCACTTTTTGCACTATTGCATCATGACTGTGGAATTGCCCTTAGTCTGGCAACTTCATCCTTCAGATCAGCCATCATGCTGGGCAGGTCATTCACCTGTTCACGTCTTATACAGGTGTTGTTCCCATTACTCTCTACTGCAAATGCCAGGCTTTGGCACTCCCTGCAGCCAGAGGCCTGGACACCTATGTGTTTGTGTGGAGCCTCCGTCTGGGCACCCGCAGCTTTTTTAACAACAGCCTTTGGCTGAGTAGCAACCATGGCTGGCAAGAAACTGAGTCTTCGCAAGACAAGGGGCAGTTATGCACCATCAGAACCTCAGCACCCTGTCGTTGGAGATGTAGACAGGGGTGACGCCCACCAGGGCACACACACTCTGTAAGCTGGTCCTGTGCTCAGCGGGCAGTGACTAGTTGCTGCCCTCCTGAGGCTTCTTATAGCCCAAGGGCACATTAACCAGCAGCTGGTGGTGGCTCAGCCTATGCTCGCTCGGCTGCCTGCCCTCGAGCTGCCGGCCCGGCCCAGCAAGCTGCTTTTCCCAGCTTCAAAAAGCCCCCAAAAGAGCTTCTCGCCAGCCTTTCTCGCTTCAGATCCCTTCCCCAGCGCAGTCTTACCTGCCCTGAAGTTGGTCTCCACAGCAAGTGACCATTGGCGTGTTAATGCCTAGTTTAGATTAACCGCGGCTGATGGTGGCTCCGCCCATGCTAGCTCAGCTGCCCTTTGAGTCTAAATGGTCAATAAAAACACAAGTAAGGAGAAAGAAAACATTTTCCCTCGGTGAAATCAGATAGAGGAAGTTTGGCTGAATTTTGGAAGTGTAAATGCTGCTGAGGAGAAGGCCTGGCAGTGGCCTTCAGCATTTCCCTGACCAGTCACTGAGAGTGCCATTTCATTTCAACGTGTTCTTCCACTGCTAAGAAGCTAAGGACAGTGCATGAGGGGAAGGCTGTGGCTGTGGTGTACCTCGATTTCAGCAAAGCCTTTGACACAGTCTCCCGCAGCATCCTCCTGGAAAAGCTGGCAGCCCGCGGCTTGGACGGGTGCGCCCTTCACTGGGTTAAAAGCCGGCTGGACGACCGGGCCCAGAGAGTGGTGGTGAATGGTGCTGCATCCAGTTGGCGTCCCGTGACCAGTGGTGTCCCCCAGGGATCAGTACTGGGCCCGGTCCTGTTCAACGTCTTTACTGAGCACCTGGATGAGGGGTTGAGCCTACCCTTAGTAAATGCACAGAAGACACCATGCTGGGGGGGCACTGTCGGTCTGCCGGAGGGTAGGAAGGCCCTGTAGAGGCACCTGGACAGGCTGGGTCGATGGGCTGAGGCCAACGGTATGAAGTTCAGCAAGACCAAGTGCAGGCTCCTATACTTTGGCCACAATAACCCCCTGCAGCGCTACAGGCTGGGGGAGGAGTGGCACAGAGGGATCTGGGAGTACCAGCTGGCAACCAGTTGAACCTGAGCCAGCAGTGTGCCCAGGTGGCCTGGAAGGCCAATGGCGTCCTGGCTTGTATCAGGAACAGTGTGGCCAGCAGGAGTGGGGACGAAATTCTGCCCCTGTACTCAGCACTGGTGAGGCCTGAGCTTGAGTGCTGTGTGCAGGTCTGGGCCCCTCACTGCAAGAAAGATCTTGAAGTGCCAGAGCGGGTCCAGAGGAGAGCAACGAGGCTGGGGAAGGGGCTAGAGGGAAAGTCCTGTGAGGAGAGGCTGAGGGAGCTGGGCATGTTTAGCCTGGAGGAGACTCAAGGGGGACCTCATCACTCTCTACAACTACCTGAAGGGAGGCTGTAGTCAGGTGGGGCTCGGGCTCTTCTCCTGGGCAACTAGTGACAGGACGAGAGGGTATGGCCTGAAACTGTGTCAGGGCAAGTTTAGGTTGGATCTCAGGAAGCACTTCTCACCAGGAAGCACTTCTCACTGATCACACAGAGAGGGTGATCAGACATTGGAATGGACTGCCCAGGGAAGTGGTGGAGTCACTGTCCCTGGAGGTGGATGTGGCATCTAGTGCCATGGTCTAGCTGAATGTGGTGGTGTTGGGACACAGGCTGGGCTTGATCTCAGAGGTCTTTTCCAGTCTCAAAAATTCTGTGGTTCTGTGAATACAAGAGGTGCAGGAAAAAAAAGGGCCTTGTTAAAGCACTCATGCTATTCCCATGTGGGTGATCTCTTTCCGCTTGGTGGTATGTTTTGTTACTTGCCTGGGAAAAGTCCCACGGAGAGTGTCCAGCGCAGTTCCCATGAGCTGAGAGCAATCTTGTAGAGCCATTGAGGCTGTCCATAGAAGAGTTTGTTGTTGAGAACCTGGGTGAAGGAGAAGGTATCTCCAGGGATGCTCCTCCGCTGACCTTTCACAGCAAGGGCTCTCCAGCTGCATCAGGCATTTTATTTCTCCTTCTTCTGGTACTGTGGAGTTGTGCCTTTTGGTGAAGGAATTGCTTGGCCTGAGCTGCAGCCGCTCACATCTCCTTCGCTCCACATCCTTGAGGAAGCAGTCCTACTACTACTCTCCCCGGCAAAAAAAAAAAGATAGTAGGAGGGCCTGTATAATGTCATAGTCATTCTTTACGTTATCCAACAAGAAAATCCTAATTTTGACAGTACTGACAAACTTTAACAAACAAACTTTACGGCTTACGTTTTGCTGGACACTGTTCCTTCCCAGTGCCATCACATTCTTCCACAGGCAGGATAAATGAAGGAGAAGGTGAGCAGAAAATTATGCATTTCGGGCTGGCTGAGTGCTGCAAGGAGTGGTGAAGAAGTCCAGCTAGCAGAGAGAAAGCAATGGTATCCCTTGGGGATTAGTACAGGGACAAATACACTTTAATGTCCTCTCCTTTGCAGGAAGTGTGCCCCTACACCTTTTCTGCTTAAACAGAGGTAAACGGTGTGGGACCCTGTTTTCTTCCCTCCACAGGCTGGAGAAATGGGCTGACAGCAACCTCAGGGCACCAATTAGACAAAAGTAAGTGTGAAGTCCTGCCCCTGGAACACGTAAAACTGTGCAGCAGGACAGGTTGGGGCTGGCCAGCTGGGAGAAGTTCTGGAGAAAAGTCCTGGGTCTGATGGACAACATGGTCATGAGACAGTGGTATACCTGTGCAGCAAAGAAGGTCCCCCCACACTGGACTGTATGAACAAAGATGCAGCCAGAAGCCCAGGGAAGAGATCCTGCTGAATGGTTTGGCACCGGTGACACCACTCCTGGAACACTCGTCTCCTAGTTTGAGTCACCGGCACAGGACAGACGTTGATGAATTGAGTCCAGTGGAGAGTCACGGTGACTGCAGAGGGATGCAGGGCATATGTGGAGAGTCGTTGGGTACCTTCAAATTCCCTTCCGCCCTTCCTGCAGGCCCATGAACCGCAGAAGAGAGCCGAGGCACTCTAGTTCGGGTGGCCGCTGACTATCAGGTTCCCAGTCACTTCTGCCTCAAGGGAAGCAGCAGGTCCAGCCCTGCACAACTTCTGCTTGGCTTAGTCAGCACCAGTGCTAATAAGTCAGCCCTGGCTCCTCTCCTTGAGGCATCTTGATGCCTTTACCTGTCTCCCAGCACTTATTAGGGACCTGCGTCCCAACACTTACCAGCATTTATCCATACTCCTTCTGCCACTGCTTCCTGCTAAACCTACCTTTCTGCCTAGGCCTCTTGCTCACACTTGCTTCTCGTACCTGCTGAGGGAAGGTCTGGGTCAGCTCTTTCTCCGCACTTCCAACACAGCCTGGTGCAGGATGCGGTGGAGCTGAGCTGCTGGGTAGAAATCCACCTAGCAAGTCTTCACCAGCCTGTGTCTCCCCTGAACTGTCCTGTCAGGGCACAGTAGTGCTCCAGAGACACCAGCTCACGAGTTTCACCAGGGACTAGTAAGTCCCCTTAAGGCTTTTCCCCAGCCCCATCTGCCTAGCAGAGACTCACAGAGACGGGGAAATCTCAGAGGCCACTGCCGATGCCTCTGAGCTCAGAGGACTTCTTCAAAAGGTGCTGCACAGTGATTGTGGCTGGTTGGACTTGTGCCGGAAACCTGATGAACACCTGGCTCCGAGATGCTTGGAAAAGCTGGCAACATCCCAAGGAAATATCCTTCCGAAAGCAGTGCAATGGTTGGTGAGGGCATGATGTAGAGCGTGCTGCTACGGGTGCATCCAGAAGCACTGGCAGCACAGTCCCTCTGGGCTGGACTGGCTATTGAGAGACGTGTTGGAAAATGGGCAGAAGCACTTGGACTCTTGCTGGAAGTAGGAAAAAGGGCTTGCTGAATTCCCCAGGAGAGGAAAATATCTGTCATGAAACATCAGAAAGCTCCAAAGCCCAGCTAGAAGTTCATCTGGCCTCTGTGGTTATGGATTATAAGAAAAGTTTCTGTAAATATACTAACAACAAAAGAAAGGTCACGGAGAGCCTCCATCCCCTCTTAGATGCAGGAGGACGAATAGTGACATCAGATGAGGAAAAGGCTGAAGTGCTTAATGACTTCTTTGCCTCAGTCCTTACTAACAGGGACAGCTATATAGAGGGAATCCAACTCCCTAAGCTAGGAGACTGGGACCAGCAGCAGGAAGACTCCCCCCCCGCCCAGTCCAGCAGGAAATGGTCACTGACCTGCTGCAACACTTATATGTACACAAGTCTATGGGACCAGATGGGATGCACCCAAGAGTGCTGAAAGAGCTGACAGCAGTGATCACCAAGCCATCATTTATCAGCTGACTGGAGAGGTCCCATCAGATTGGAAGTCAGCTGACGTTACCCCCCATATATAAGAAGGGAGAGAAGGGCGATCCAGGGAATTACAGGCCTGTCGGTCTAACTTCAGTCCTGGGAAAGCTGATGGAGCAGATCATCCTGAGCTGTATGACGAGGCACATGCAGGACAACCAGGTGATCAGGCCCAGTCAGCGTGAGTTCACGAAGGGCAGGTCCTGTTTGACTAATCTGATCTCCCTCTATGACAGAGACTAAGACTCTGCTTACTGAATGAGAGAAAGGCTCTGGATGTTGCCTACCTTGACTTTAGCAAGGCATTTGACAGTTTCCCACAGCACTCTCCTAGAAAAGCTGGCTGCCCATGGCCTGGATGGGCATATACTTGCCTGGATTAGGAACTGGTTGGATGGCCGGGTCCAAAGACTTGTGGTCAATGGAGTTAAATCCAGTTGTTAGCCGGTCATGAGTGGTGTCCCCCCGGGCTCAGTGCTGGGACCACTCCTGTTTAACATCTTTATCAATGACCTGGATGAGGGGATAGAGTGCACCCGTAGTAAGATTGCAGATGACACAAAACTGGGAGGAAGTGTCAATCTGCTGGAAGGTAGAGAGGCTCTACAGAGAGATTTGGACGGGTTGGATCACTGGACCAAGGCCAATAAGGCCAATATCTGGCAATATAATATCTGGCAATATAAGGTCAATATCTGGGAGTCCCACCAGCCCAGGCTTTCATTCTCCTCAGGACCTGTGACACCTGAAGAGTCCCCTCCATCCTGGCTTCTCTGACTGCTTTCAGCTGCCATGAGGCACTGAGATGTGCTGGCACAGGGATTCCCAGGTGCGTGCAGTCACCCAGCGGCTGCTCCCAGACCCCTGCACATCGCACAGCCCTTCACATGCCTGTGCCCTTCCACAAGGCCCCCACAGCTGGGCCAGAGAGTCCCCGGCAGGCCAGAGGGCTGTGCCTGCGGTGGCACCATGGGTGTTTGGGGCCGAGGGAGACTGAGCCACGTGCTCTGGCTGCTCCTCATGGCAGGGTTCTACATGGGGCTGCCAGAGCAGTGCCCATGAACTTGGTGCCTGGCAGACACTGCCCCGCACTGGATCCAGATGCCTTGGCAATGGACAAAACCTGCCCACCGTGGCGTTACGTCATGGCCGTGACATAAATACTGGGGCCACAGATGGGCAGGAGATGGAGAGATCTGTGGTTTTCCTGGCACAGATCATCAGTGACCACACTGGGCCCTGAACCAGCAGTAGCCCAAAATTTAAGTGAGAGAAAAAGCTGTGTCACACTAGACAGTGTCAGTACAGTGTGCCCTGAGGAACCTGGGCAGAAGGGATGAGCCTAGAGCCTCTGTAAGGAGAAAACGGTGCCATGGTGTTCGTGTTCCACATACCGCAGGAAACCATTCTGTACTATTAAATCTTTTCCTGACATCAAACCAATAGCAATCTGATTGTAGAAGATGAGAAAGTTTACGGTATTTTAAAGAAATCAATCCAAATTCGTTTTGACAGGGATATGTGTTGATAATATAGCCAAAGGACTATAAATAGCTTTCACTCTACATGCAATGTAACTGGAAGACTAGTTGTGTACTAAACCGTAACGCCTTACTCTGCACTACCTGCAATCGATTGTGCAGTCCCTCTATCGATCCGGATAAAATCCCTCTTCTAACATTAAGGCTAGTGATCAGGCTACAGAAATCTGAGGACACTTTTCCTTCTGGAATTCTGCAAATCCCACAGTTAGCAAACTCCCTCCTTCATGAACGGGAAAACAGTTCCCCAAAACATTGGTATTCTTATCTCTGACTTAAGTAGCCTACAAAAAAGCTAGCAACCATGAAACAAACATAGCTCAAAGACACCAGTGGTCCCCTCTGTAGGCAAATCCAGTTTTACCGGCTTGGGAAAATTCAAGATCACTACTGCCTTGAAATAGGCCAGGGACCTTGGAACTGTTCTACCATCAGTAGAAATAGGAGGAGCAACCCTGAATACCATAGATCTTGAAGTTGTCTGGAATACGCTAGGCAGGCTTGACAACTTAGCATCCAAACCGTACAAAGGCAAGTGACCACTAAAGCTGCATATCATTAGAACCATGTTAAAACACTCAGAGTAATTACACAGCTTTTGCAGAATGTGAAAAATATCCTAGAGGCTTTTACAAACAACTCTGCCTCTGCCGTTGCATGTACTAAAATGCAAGTTTTTTTCTGTTTCACAATAGGGCAGATAAGCACTACGGGTTAAATCTGAGAAGTTCTGCAGTTCTGTCAAATTCAGATTCTGAATAGTGTACTGAATGTAAACATCAATTTACAAATATGATATACATATCGTCCACGCATACATGCTCTGTACTCCAAGATACACTTGGAACACCCTTTTTATGAATATGCACCTGTTCTCTTAGTTTTAGATAACCAAATTCAGGCTTCTCGAAGTCTAGCTCACTGAATAACCAAATGAGAACCTCGGTAATTCTCCGGAGTCACTGAAGAGTTCCGGCAATGGGGACAAAAGAAATGGATGTGCTCCCCGTGAAACATCTTTCTAGATTCCTGTCCTCGAATGGAGGCATCTCAGAGTTCATGAAGCTGGGTTTCCTTTCAGATGAAACTAAACCATGCAAAGATAATGCTACAACTGCTAACGGGCATTCAATTCATGGGACCAAACTAGGGATGCTCCATGGTTAAAATGATGCTGAAATGCATCAAGTATCAACTCCCAACAATGTGCTGTTTCACTCACTATTGAGTTCCACGTAACAGGTTCAGTTGGAGTATATTACAGGCTATGGTAGACATGTCATAAGGGACCTTGGTTTTTGGCTGATGCTACCTTAAATGAAGAAACTAAGGACAAGGTAACTGCTCTAGTAACTCTCTAAACTAAAAGCTGTAATCAGGTCAAGTTGTAAGTTCTTAGAATTTTCATAATTTGAACATGCTTTTAAAAAGAACCGATGATCCCTGGAGGCGCTTAGGAGAAGGGTAGATGTTGCTTTGAAGGACATGGTTTAGTGATGTTGATAGAGCTAGGACAAAGGTTGGATTCGATGATCTTGAAGGTCTTTTCCAGCCAAAACTGTCCCATGATTCTATGATTCTGTGCTTCTATGATTCTATGGTTCTATGATTCTATGATTCTATGATCTTGGAATCCGTTTTGCATAAAGCAAGATATTTGACTGTAATACGTATAACCTGAAGTTTTATAAGCTTCCACAGTGATTTCAAGGCAATTTCTAGAGAAGCCTGACAGCGTGTACAGATAGGCAAGTGCTAAACCACACAGAAAGAAGGGGCGTTTCAGAATGTCCGCAGTCAGATAATCTAACTAGTAGAAATGTAGGTGGGGTCAAGTGCTATAGCAAAAAAAGGCAGGTTTCTCTAAAGTGACTGGTTTCATATCTTGACGGATTTACTGTATTCTAGTCCATCACCTGACCTCTCCTATCCTTCTTATTTTAAGGGATTTCTGGTATTTTAGAGCAACCACTGAGATAAAAATGTCACTTTATCTAACCTCTTCATCAGGACATAACCACCTGCAGAGAATTGCCTCTGCAATGACATATGTTTATGCAGGAGTCTGGGGAAACAGCAAAATAATAGTTTACGACAAGCTTTCTTCAAAATAAAACCAAATCAGAAGCCAGATTTCCCGGTGTACTGTGACAGTCCCAATCTCTGTTGTATGCCTAAGGACAGCAAATGGCTGAGTTTCAGAGTATTTTTTGGCTTCTTTATTCACGATCTTCCTTTTTCACATCAGGATTCAGACTTGTGCTCTGCTGCCGTTGAGATTAGTTATTATTGCTTAGTTACTCAAAGCTTTAACTTTGAGTCAGCCCTGAGGTGTTCAGGCAGTTGGACTGGATGATTGTTACAGGACACGTCTAACGGGAATATTCCTTTTTCTTTTTCTTTATCTTTTGCTTTTGCTTCTTCTTTTGCTTTTCTTTTGCTTCTGCTTCCGCTGTTGCTTTTGCTTTTTGCACTGTTGCACCATTATCGCACAGTGAAGGCTGATGTCAGCAGGCAATGGAATGTGATGTCACGGGGCAACGGACTGTGACTCTCCCTGCTGATCTGCAGGTGCTGCACAGCCTGGGCCAGTCTGGCTCAGGCGTGGACTCTGCCGAGCGTTTGCGAGGCCTAGAGGGTCAAGCCAGGCTTTTTGTGGTGCTGGGTGGTGCTTTGGGGGCTGTCGCTGGCAGCTCCCTGTGCCCGTCCCGGAGCCATCCCCTGTGTTTCCCCAGCCTTGCCTGGTTCAGGCAGCTGGGCACTGCAGGGCGAGCTCGCGGCAGCGCAGGTGAGCTGTGTGGGGAACCATCCTCCCGGGGCTGTCCTGTGCCAGGCGATGGGAGCCCAGGCAGCTGGGAGGGTGTCCTCCCTGAGGGGCCTGGGCATTCCTGCCTCCCTTCCTTGGGACAGAGAGTGACCGTGGCCTCTCTCCATTTTGCAGCGTGTGACACCTGCTGCTGTGGTGCCGGCGAGAGAGAGCAGCTCCTTGTCCTCGGCGCTCCACAGTACATCGCGAAGCACAAGGCTGGTCATGGAGACCGACCAAATCTGCCCCATCTGCCAGGACGCTCTGAAGGACGCTGCTGTTGTGCAGCCATGTCAACACCAGTTCTGCCTGGGCTGCATCCTGCAGTGGGCAAAGAAGAGATCAAGCTGCCCACTCTGCAGAACACTGATGGAGGAAGTCAAGTTGTCTGCATGGGGAGGAGACAGCTACCTCGAGCAGGGCACCGTGTTCCCCGCAGAGCCATCAGTTGCCAGCAGCCAGTCAGGCAGCCCCCAACAATCCGTGGAGTCCCCTGGCCTGTCTCCGCAGGGAACGCGGTTCCCAGAAGAGCAGGAGGCTGCGGAGACAGAGGCCAGGGCTACTGTGGGTGGCCTCCTGCCCGAGGTCTGGGCGGACCTTTTCCTGCGATACGACGGTCTCCTCTGCCCCGTGCTGCCCTGGCTGCGCAGTGAGCTGGCGGTGGTGTACGAGGAGCAGTGGTGGCTGTCAGCAGCTGCAGAAAAGCGAATCCTGCTAGCCCTGTGCTGGTATGGGCTGGACAGGGAGGCTGTCATCCAGCAGATGCCTCTTGGCATGCAGGAGGATATTGCACCGCTGGTCCCTGGCCTTTTCAGTGTCATTGAGCAGCAGTGCAGCGATGAGGCCTGGAGACTGCTGGGCACGAATGCTTCCAGGGAGCAGGACAACATCCCTGCAGCCAGCCCCAGCCCCACCACCTCCTGGGGGAGGCCTCCTGCCCCCCACCCAGCCTCCTCCAGCAGCCCAGCAGACTCTGACGTGGAGGAGGAAGCAGGTACGGTGGAGGCTGCCCTCCGCGAGGGTCCCAGCCACCCGCCATCTGCGCTTGTCACCGCCGAGCAGGAGCAGCCCCAGGAGGAGCCGGCACAGGCGCCAGCGGCAGCTGCAGCTCCCTCGGCCCAGAACTGCAGCTGCAGTCCCTCTACTCCTGGCCAGGGCAGGGACCGCTTGCCCAGGGGCTCCCAGAGCCCTGCAAAGAAGAAGGCTCCGAGCCCCCAGGACTCTCCCCAGCCCCGCAAGAGGCCACGCCGCCAGTGACACTAGGCAGATGCCCAAGGGCCTGGTGGTGCAGGGGCCAAAGCAGAACACGAGGCTCTTGTTAATTGCCCCAATCTACCTGTTAGAAAAATAAAATAAGGACTAGAGGAGAAGCCTCAATGTCGCCAACAGTGTGGGTGGCACTCTGTCCTCACCCAGACTCTTCTTTGGTGCTGCACCCACCCTTCCTAGCTGCTGTGCCCACCAGGCCACAGCCCAGTGTCGGTGAGGCCATCTGGAGGGAGCTGGGCTATGACTGTGCAGCCCTTTGCTCGGGATGGGGTGGCATGTTCTCGCTGACAGCTCCCCCCAAGTAGCCCAGGTGCTATTTCTTTGTTTCTGCCCCCGAGAGCAAGCAGTGTCTTGGTGGTTGGTCCTGAGGTCTCCAAGGCCAGTCTGCGCCCCATTGCTTGTCACTCCAGGCCTGCTCACCTCCACCACCTCATCCTCTGCCCCGACATCCAAGGCCCCACTCCCCCACCAGCCCACACTGCTCTGTATGGCTTTGGTATGAAGCACCATCCACGGTATCCTTCCCGACAAAATGTCCAGCACACTGCTAGACAAGTTCGTAGTGCACTGGGTGAGCAACTGGATGATGGGTCAGGCTCTAGTAAACGAGGTTTACAGTAGGGTTTCCCAAGGCTGAGTTTTATGGCCAGTGCTCTTTAATGATTTGTAAGTGATCTGGATGCAGGAGATGAATGCACATTGAGTTGGCTGATGATCTTAAACCAGGAGGAGTTACAGACTCCCTTGAGGACAGAGGGGCCGTACAGAGAGACCCGGATAGACGAGAGAGCTGGGTGATCCCCAAAGGTAGCAAATGTGACAAGAGCAAGCGCTGGATTCTGCACCTGAGATGGAGTAATACCAAGTACAAATATACACTGGGAGAGGAGCGGCTGGAGGTTAGCCCTGCAGAAAGGGGTCTGGGGGTGCTGGTCGGCAGCGGCCCAGTGGGAGTCAGCTGCATGCCCTGGCAGCCAAGAGGGCAAACCCCATCCTGGGGGGCATATAAGGAGGGGATTATCCTAACATATTCAGTGCTGGTGCAGCCTCATCTCGAGTCCTATGTGTAGTTCTGGGCCTCCCAATTTAAGAAGGAGGTGAAGGTGTTTGGGTGTGTCCGGAGGAGGGCAACAAAGCTGCTGGAAGGGCTGGAAGGCCTGTCCTACGGGCAGTGGCTGAGGACTCTGGGTTTATCTGGTTTGGAGAAAAAAAGGCTGAGGGGGGACCTCGTCGATCTCTACAGCTTCCTGTGGAGGGGACGTGGAGAGGAGGTGCTGAGCTCTGCTCCCTGGGATCCAGTGACAGGACGTGTGTGAAAGATGCAAAGCTGCATCAGGGGAGCTTTTAGGCTTGGTATTAAAGAGCATTTCTTTACCGAGAGTGGTCAAACACCGCAACAGGCTTCCTAGAGATGTCGTCGATGCCTCCAGCCTCTCAGTGTTCAAGAGGTGTTTGAACAATGCCCTTAGAAAAATGCTTTAGCTTTTGGTTAGCCTTGAAGTGGACAGGCAGTGGACTGGAGGTCCCTTCCAACTTGAATGTTTTCTTTTTTCTTCTTCTTCTCTCTCCTTCTCCTTCTCCTTCTCCTTCTCCTTCTCCTTCTCCTTCTCCTTCTCCTTCTCCTTCTCCTTCTCCTTCTCCTTCTCCTTCTCCTTCTCCTTCTCCTCTCTTTCTCTCTTTCTTTCTCTTCTTCCTCTTTCTCCTTTTCTCCTTTCTCTTTCACTTTTTGCACTATTGCATCATGACTGTGGAATTGCCCTTAGTCTGGCAACTTCATCCTTCAGATCAGCCATCATGCTGGGCAGGTCATTCACCTGTTCACGTCTTATACAGGTGTTGTTCCCATTACTCTCTACTGCAAATGCCAGGCTTTGGCACTCCCTGCAGCCAGAGGCCTGGACACCTATGTGTTTGTGTGGAGCCTCCGTCTGGGCACCCGCAGCTTTTTTAACAACAGCCTTTGGCTGAGTAGCAACCATGGCTGGCAAGAAACTGAGTCTTCGCAAGACAAGGGGCAGTTATGCACCATCAGAACCTCAGCACCCTGTCGTTGGAGATGTAGACAGGGGTGACGCCCACCAGGGCACACACACTCTGTAAGCTGGTCCTGTGCTCAGCGGGCAGTGACTAGTTGCTGCCCTCCTGAGGCTTCTTATAGCCCAAGGGCACATTAACCAGCAGCTGGTGGTGGCTCAGCCTATGCTCGCTCGGCTGCCTGCCCTCGAGCTGCCGGCCCGGCCCAGCAAGCTGCTTTTCCCAGCTTCAAAAAGCCCCCAAAAGAGCTTCTCGCCAGCCTTTCTCGCTTCAGATCCCTTCCCCAGCGCAGTCTTACCTGCCCTGAAGTTGGTCTCCACAGCAAGTGACCATTGGCGTGTTAATGCCTAGTTTAGATTAACCGCGGCTGATGGTGGCTCCGCCCATGCTAGCTCAGCTGCCCTTTGAGTCTAAATGGTCAATAAAAACACAAGTAAGGAGAAAGAAAACATTTTCCCTCGGTGAAATCAGATAGAGGAAGTTTGGCTGAATTTTGGAAGTGTAAATGCTGCTGAGGAGAAGGCCTGGCAGTGGCCTTCAGCATTTCCCTGACCAGTCACTGAGAGTGCCATTTCATTTCAACGTGTTCTTCCACTGCTAAGAAGCTAAGGACAGTGCATGAGGGGAAGGCTGTGGCTGTGGTGTACCTCGATTTCAGCAAAGCCTTTGACACAGTCTCCCGCAGCATCCTCCTGGAAAAGCTGGCAGCCCGCGGCTTGGACGGGTGCGCCCTTCACTGGGTTAAAAGCCGGCTGGACGACCGGGCCCAGAGAGTGGTGGTGAATGGTGCTGCATCCAGTTGGCGTCCCGTGACCAGTGGTGTCCCCCAGGGATCAGTACTGGGCCCGGTCCTGTTCAACGTCTTTACTGAGCACCTGGATGAGGGGTTGAGCCTACCCTTAGTAAATGCACAGAAGACACCATGCTGGGGGGGCACTGTCGGTCTGCCGGAGGGTAGGAAGGCCCTGTAGAGGCACCTGGACAGGCTGGGTCGATGGGCTGAGGCCAACGGTATGAAGTTCAGCAAGACCAAGTGCAGGCTCCTATACTTTGGCCACAATAACCCCCTGCAGCGCTACAGGCTGGGGGAGGAGTGGCACAGAGGGATCTGGGAGTACCAGCTGGCAACCAGTTGAACCTGAGCCAGCAGTGTGCCCAGGTGGCCTGGAAGGCCAATGGCGTCCTGGCTTGTATCAGGAACAGTGTGGCCAGCAGGAGTGGGGACGAAATTCTGCCCCTGTACTCAGCACTGGTGAGGCCTGAGCTTGAGTGCTGTGTGCAGGTCTGGGCCCCTCACTGCAAGAAAGATCTTGAAGTGCCAGAGCGGGTCCAGAGGAGAGCAACGAGGCTGGGGAAGGGGCTAGAGGGAAAGTCCTGTGAGGAGAGGCTGAGGGAGCTGGGCATGTTTAGCCTGGAGGAGACTCAAGGGGGACCTCATCACTCTCTACAACTACCTGAAGGGAGGCTGTAGTCAGGTGGGGCTCGGGCTCTTCTCCTGGGCAACTAGTGACAGGACGAGAGGGTATGGCCTGAAACTGTGTCAGGGCAAGTTTAGGTTGGATCTCAGGAAGCACTTCTCACCAGGAAGCACTTCTCACTGATCACACAGAGAGGGTGATCAGACATTGGAATGGACTGCCCAGGGAAGTGGTGGAGTCACTGTCCCTGGAGGTGGATGTGGCATCTAGTGCCATGGTCTAGCTGAATGTGGTGGTGTTGGGACACAGGCTGGGCTTGATCTCAGAGGTCTTTTCCAGTCTCAAAAATTCTGTGGTTCTGTGAATACAAGAGGTGCAGGAAAAAAAAGGGCCTTGTTAAAGCACTCATGCTATTCCCATGTGGGTGATCTCTTTCCGCTTGGTGGTATGTTTTGTTACTTGCCTGGGAAAAGTCCCACGGAGAGTGTCCAGCGCAGTTCCCATGAGCTGAGAGCAATCTTGTAGAGCCATTGAGGCTGTCCATAGAAGAGTTTGTTGTTGAGAACCTGGGTGAAGGAGAAGGTATCTCCAGGGATGCTCCTCCGCTGACCTTTCACAGCAAGGGCTCTCCAGCTGCATCAGGCATTTTATTTCTCCTTCTTCTGGTACTGTGGAGTTGTGCCTTTTGGTGAAGGAATTGCTTGGCCTGAGCTGCAGCCGCTCACATCTCCTTCGCTCCACATCCTTGAGGAAGCAGTCCTACTACTACTCTCCCCGGCAAAAAAAAAAAGATAGTAGGAGGGCCTGTATAATGTCATAGTCATTCTTTACGTTATCCAACAAGAAAATCCTAATTTTGACAGTACTGACAAACTTTAACAAACAAACTTTACGGCTTACGTTTTGCTGGACACTGTTCCTTCCCAGTGCCATCACATTCTTCCACAGGCAGGATAAATGAAGGAGAAGGTGAGCAGAAAATTATGCATTTCGGGCTGGCTGAGTGCTGCAAGGAGTGGTGAAGAAGTCCAGCTAGCAGAGAGAAAGCAATGGTATCCCTTGGGGATTAGTACAGGGACAAATACACTTTAATGTCCTCTCCTTTGCAGGAAGTGTGCCCCTACACCTTTTCTGCTTAAACAGAGGTAAACGGTGTGGGACCCTGTTTTCTTCCCTCCACAGGCTGGAGAAATGGGCTGACAGCAACCTCAGGGCACCAATTAGACAAAAGTAAGTGTGAAGTCCTGCCCCTGGAACACGTAAAACTGTGCAGCAGGACAGGTTGGGGCTGGCCAGCTGGGAGAAGTTCTGGAGAAAAGTCCTGGGTCTGATGGACAACATGGTCATGAGACAGTGGTATACCTGTGCAGCAAAGAAGGTCCCCCCACACTGGACTGTATGAACAAAGATGCAGCCAGAAGCCCAGGGAAGAGATCCTGCTGAATGGTTTGGCACCGGTGACACCACTCCTGGAACACTCGTCTCCTAGTTTGAGTCACCGGCACAGGACAGACGTTGATGAATTGAGTCCAGTGGAGAGTCACGGTGACTGCAGAGGGATGCAGGGCATATGTGGAGAGTCGTTGGGTACCTTCAAATTCCCTTCCGCCCTTCCTGCAGGCCCATGAACCGCAGAAGAGAGCCGAGGCACTCTAGTTCGGGTGGCCGCTGACTATCAGGTTCCCAGTCACTTCTGCCTCAAGGGAAGCAGCAGGTCCAGCCCTGCACAACTTCTGCTTGGCTTAGTCAGCACCAGTGCTAATAAGTCAGCCCTGGCTCCTCTCCTTGAGGCATCTTGATGCCTTTACCTGTCTCCCAGCACTTATTAGGGACCTGCGTCCCAACACTTACCAGCATTTATCCATACTCCTTCTGCCACTGCTTCCTGCTAAACCTACCTTTCTGCCTAGGCCTCTTGCTCACACTTGCTTCTCGTACCTGCTGAGGGAAGGTCTGGGTCAGCTCTTTCTCCGCACTTCCAACACAGCCTGGTGCAGGATGCGGTGGAGCTGAGCTGCTGGGTAGAAATCCACCTAGCAAGTCTTCACCAGCCTGTGTCTCCCCTGAACTGTCCTGTCAGGGCACAGTAGTGCTCCAGAGACACCAGCTCACGAGTTTCACCAGGGACTAGTAAGTCCCCTTAAGGCTTTTCCCCAGCCCCATCTGCCTAGCAGAGACTCACAGAGACGGGGAAATCTCAGAGGCCACTGCCGATGCCTCTGAGCTCAGAGGACTTCTTCAAAAGGTGCTGCACAGTGATTGTGGCTGGTTGGACTTGTGCCGGAAACCTGATGAACACCTGGCTCCGAGATGCTTGGAAAAGCTGGCAACATCCCAAGGAAATATCCTTCCGAAAGCAGTGCAATGGTTGGTGAGGGCATGATGTAGAGCGTGCTGCTACGGGTGCATCCAGAAGCACTGGCAGCACAGTCCCTCTGGGCTGGACTGGCTATTGAGAGACGTGTTGGAAAATGGGCAGAAGCACTTGGACTCTTGCTGGAAGTAGGAAAAAGGGCTTGCTGAATTCCCCAGGAGAGGAAAATATCTGTCATGAAACATCAGAAAGCTCCAAAGCCCAGCTAGAAGTTCATCTGGCCTCTGTGGTTATGGATTATAAGAAAAGTTTCTGTAAATATACTAACAACAAAAGAAAGGTCACGGAGAGCCTCCATCCCCTCTTAGATGCAGGAGGACGAATAGTGACATCAGATGAGGAAAAGGCTGAAGTGCTTAATGACTTCTTTGCCTCAGTCCTTACTAACAGGGACAGCTATATAGAGGGAATCCAACTCCCTAAGCTAGGAGACTGGGACCAGCAGCAGGAAGACTCCCCCCCCCGCCCAGTCCAGCAGGAAATGGTCACTGACCTGCTGCAACACTTATATGTACACAAGTCTATGGGACCAGATGGGATGCACCCAAGAGTGCTGAAAGAGCTGACAGCAGTGATCACCAAGCCATCATTTATCAGCTGACTGGAGAGGTCCCATCAGATTGGAAGTCAGCTGACGTTACCCCCATATATAAGAAGGGAGAGAAGGGCGATCCAGGGAATTACAGGCCTGTCGGTCTAACTTCAGTCCTGGGAAAGCTGATGGAGCAGATCATCCTGAGCTGTATGACGAGGCACATGCAGGACAACCAGGTGATCAGGCCCAGTCAGCGTGAGTTCACGAAGGGCAGGTCCTGTTTGACTAATCTGATCTCCCTCTATGACAGAGACTAAGACTCTGCTTACTGAATGAGAGAAAGGCTCTGGATGTTGCCTACCTTGACTTTAGCAAGGCATTTGACAGTTTCCCACAGCACTCTCCTAGAAAAGCTGGCTGCCCATGGCCTGGATGGGCATATACTTGCCTGGATTAGGAACTGGTTGGATGGCCGGGTCCAAAGACTTGTGGTCAATGGAGTTAAATCCAGTTGTTAGCCGGTCATGAGTGGTGTCCCCCCGGGCTCAGTGCTGGGACCACTCCTGTTTAACATCTTTATCAATGACCTGGATGAGGGGATAGAGTGCACCCGTAGTAAGATTGCAGATGACACAAAACTGGGAGGAAGTGTCAATCTGCTGGAAGGTAGAGAGGCTCTACAGAGAGATTTGGACGGGTTGGATCACTGGACCAAGGCCAATAAGGCCAATATCTGGCAATATAATATCTGGCAATATAAGGTCAATATCTGGGAGTCCCACCAGCCCAGGCTTTCATTCTCCTCAGGACCTGTGACACCTGAAGAGTCCCCTCCATCCTGGCTTCTCTGACTGCTTTCAGCTGCCATGAGGCACTGAGATGTGCTGGCACAGGGATTCCCAGGTGCGTGCAGTCACCCAGCGGCTGCTCCCAGACCCCTGCACATCGCACAGCCCTTCACATGCCTGTGCCCTTCCACAAGGCCCCCACAGCTGGGCCAGAGAGTCCCCGGCAGGCCAGAGGGCTGTGCCTGCGGTGGCACCATGGGTGTTTGGGGCCGAGGGAGACTGAGCCACGTGCTCTGGCTGCTCCTCATGGCAGGGTTCTACATGGGGCTGCCAGAGCAGTGCCCATGAACTTGGTGCCTGGCAGACACTGCCCCGCACTGGATCCAGATGCCTTGGCAATGGACAAAACCTGCCCACCGTGGCGTTACGTCATGGCCGTGACATAAATACTGGGGCCACAGATGGGCAGGAGATGGAGAGATCTGTGGTTTTCCTGGCACAGATCATCAGTGACCACACTGGGCCCTGAACCAGCAGTAGCCCAAAATTTAAGTGAGAGAAAAAGCTGTGTCACACTAGACAGTGTCAGTACAGTGTGCCCTGAGGAACCTGGGCAGAAGGGATGAGCCTAGAGCCTCTGTAAGGAGAAAACGGTGCCATGGTGTTCGTGTTCCACATACCGCAGGAAACCATTCTGTACTATTAAATCTTTTCCTGACATCAAACCAATAGCAATCTGATTGTAGAAGATGAGAAAGTTTACGGTATTTTAAAGAAATCAATCCAAATTCGTTTTGACAGGGATATGTGTTGATAATATAGCCAAAGGACTATAAATAGCTTTCACTCTACATGCAATGTAACTGGAAGACTAGTTGTGTACTAAACCGTAACGCCTTACTCTGCACTACCTGCAATCGATTGTGCAGTCCCTCTATCGATCCGGATAAAATCCCTCTTCTAACATTAAGGCTAGTGATCAGGCTACAGAAATCTGAGGACACTTTTCCTTCTGGAATTCTGCAAATCCCACAGTTAGCAAACTCCCTCCTTCATGAACGGGAAAACAGTTCCCCAAAACATTGGTATTCTTATCTCTGACTTAAGTAGCCTACAAAAAAGCTAGCAACCATGAAACAAACATAGCTCAAAGACACCAGTGGTCCCCTCTGTAGGCAAATCCAGTTTTACCGGCTTGGGAAAATTCAAGATCACTACTGCCTTGAAATAGGCCAGGGACCTTGGAACTGTTCTACCATCAGTAGAAATAGGAGGAGCAACCCTGAATACCATAGATCTTGAAGTTGTCTGGAATACGCTAGGCAGGCTTGACAACTTAGCATCCAAACCGTACAAAGGCAAGTGACCACTAAAGCTGCATATCATTAGAACCATGTTAAAACACTCAGAGTAATTACACAGCTTTTGCAGAATGTGAAAAATATCCTAGAGGCTTTTACAAACAACTCTGCCTCTGCCGTTGCATGTACTAAAATGCAAGTTTTTTTCTGTTTCACAATAGGGCAGATAAGCACTACGGGTTAAATCTGAGAAGTTCTGCAGTTCTGTCAAATTCAGATTCTGAATAGTGTACTGAATGTAAACATCAATTTACAAATATGATATACATATCGTCCACGCATACATGCTCTGTACTCCAAGATACACTTGGAACACCCTTTTTATGAATATGCACCTGTTCTCTTAGTTTTAGATAACCAAATTCAGGCTTCTCGAAGTCTAGCTCACTGAATAACCAAATGAGAACCTCGGTAATTCTCCGGAGTCACTGAAGAGTTCCGGCAATGGGGACAAAAGAAATGGATGTGCTCCCCGTGAAACATCTTTCTAGATTCCTGTCCTCGAATGGAGGCATCTCAGAGTTCATGAAGCTGGGTTTCCTTTCAGATGAAACTAAACCATGCAAAGATAATGCTACAACTGCTAACGGGCATTCAATTCATGGGACCAAACTAGGGATGCTCCATGGTTAAAATGATGCTGAAATGCATCAAGTATCAACTCCCAACAATGTGCTGTTTCACTCACTATTGAGTTCCACGTAACAGGTTCAGTTGGAGTATATTACAGGCTATGGTAGACATGTCATAAGGGACCTTGGTTTTTGGCTGATGCTACCTTAAATGAAGAAACTAAGGACAAGGTAACTGCTCTAGTAACTCTCTAAACTAAAAGCTGTAATCAGGTCAAGTTGTAAGTTCTTAGAATTTTCATAATTTGAACATGCTTTTAAAAAGAACCGATGATCCCTGGAGGCGCTTAGGAGAAGGGTAGATGTTGCTTTGAAGGACATGGTTTAGTGATGTTGATAGAGCTAGGACAAAGGTTGGATTCGATGATCTTGAAGGTCTTTTCCAGCCAAAACTGTCCCATGATTCTATGATTCTGTGCTTCTATGATTCTATGGTTCTATGATTCTATGATTCTATGATCTTGGAATCCGTTTTGCATAAAGCAAGATATTTGACTGTAATACGTATAACCTGAAGTTTTATAAGCTTCCACAGTGATTTCAAGGCAATTTCTAGAGAAGCCTGACAGCGTGTACAGATAGGCAAGTGCTAAACCACACAGAAAGAAGGGGCGTTTCAGAATGTCCGCAGTCAGATAATCTAACTAGTAGAAATGTAGGTGGGGTCAAGTGCTATAGCAAAAAAAGGCAGGTTTCTCTAAAGTGACTGGTTTCATATCTTGACGGATTTACTGTATTCTAGTCCATCACCTGACCTCTCCTATCCTTCTTATTTTAAGGGATTTCTGGTATTTTAGAGCAACCACTGAGATAAAAATGTCACTTTATCTAACCTCTTCATCAGGACATAACCACCTGCAGAGAATTGCCTCTGCAATGACATATGTTTATGCAGGAGTCTGGGGAAACAGCAAAATAATAGTTTACGACAAGCTTTCTTCAAAATAAAACCAAATCAGAAGCCAGATTTCCCGGTGTACTGTGACAGTCCCAATCTCTGTTGTATGCCTAAGGACAGCAAATGGCTGAGTTTCAGAGTATTTTTTGGCTTCTTTATTCACGATCTTCCTTTTTCACATCAGGATTCAGACTTGTGCTCTGCTGCCGTTGAGATTAGTTATTATTGCTTAGTTACTCAAAGCTTTAACTTTGAGTCAGCCCTGAGGTGTTCAGGCAGTTGGACTGGATGATTGTTACAGGACACGTCTAACGGGAATATTCCTTTTTCTTTTTCTTTATCTTTTGCTTTTGCTTCTTCTTTTGCTTTTCTTTTGCTTCTGCTTCCGCTGTTGCTTTTGCTTTTTGCACTGTTGCACCATTATCGCACAGTGAAGGCTGATGTCAGCAGGCAATGGAATGTGATGTCACGGGGCAACGGACTGTGACTCTCCCTGCTGATCTGCAGGTGCTGCACAGCCTGGGCCAGTCTGGCTCAGGCGTGGACTCTGCCGAGCGTTTGCGAGGCCTAGAGGGTCAAGCCAGGCTTTTTGTGGTGCTGGGTGGTGCTTTGGGGGCTGTCGCTGGCAGCTCCCTGTGCCCGTCCCGGAGCCATCCCCTGTGTTTCCCCAGCCTTGCCTGGTTCAGGCAGCTGGGCACTGCAGGGCGAGCTCGCGGCAGCGCAGGTGAGCTGTGTGGGGAACCATCCTCCCGGGGCTGTCCTGTGCCAGGCGATGGGAGCCCAGGCAGCTGGGAGGGTGTCCTCCCTGAGGGGCCTGGGCATTCCTGCCTCCCTTCCTTGGGACAGAGAGTGACCGTGGCCTCTCTCCATTTTGCAGCGTGTGACACCTGCTGCTGTGGTGCCGGCGAGAGAGAGCAGCTCCTTGTCCTCGGCGCTCCACAGTACATCGCGAAGCACAAGGCTGGTCATGGAGACCGACCAAATCTGCCCCATCTGCCAGGACGCTCTGAAGGACGCTGCTGTTGTGCAGCCATGTCAACACCAGTTCTGCCTGGGCTGCATCCTGCAGTGGGCAAAGAAGAGATCAAGCTGCCCACTCTGCAGAACACTGATGGAGGAAGTCAAGTTGTCTGCATGGGGAGGAGACAGCTACCTCGAGCAGGGCACCGTGTTCCCCGCAGAGCCATCAGTTGCCAGCAGCCAGTCAGGCAGCCCCCAACAATCCGTGGAGTCCCCTGGCCTGTCTCCGCAGGGAACGCGGTTCCCAGAAGAGCAGGAGGCTGCGGAGACAGAGGCCAGGGCTACTGTGGGTGGCCTCCTGCCCGAGGTCTGGGCGGACCTTTTCCTGCGATACGACGGTCTCCTCTGCCCCGTGCTGCCCTGGCTGCGCAGTGAGCTGGCGGTGGTGTACGAGGAGCAGTGGTGGCTGTCAGCAGCTGCAGAAAAGCGAATCCTGCTAGCCCTGTGCTGGTATGGGCTGGACAGGGAGGCTGTCATCCAGCAGATGCCTCTTGGCATGCAGGAGGATATTGCACCGCTGGTCCCTGGCCTTTTCAGTGTCATTGAGCAGCAGTGCAGCGATGAGGCCTGGAGACTGCTGGGCACGAATGCTTCCAGGGAGCAGGACAACATCCCTGCAGCCAGCCCCAGCCCCACCACCTCCTGGGGGAGGCCTCCTGCCCCCCACCCAGCCTCCTCCAGCAGCCCAGCAGACTCTGACGTGGAGGAGGAAGCAGGTACGGTGGAGGCTGCCCTCCGCGAGGGTCCCAGCCACCCGCCATCTGCGCTTGTCACCGCCGAGCAGGAGCAGCCCCAGGAGGAGCCGGCACAGGCGCCAGCAGCAGCTGCAGCTCCCTCGGCCCAGAACTGCAGCTGCAGTCCCTCTACTCCTGGCCAGGGCAGGGACCGCTTGCCCAGGGGCTCCCAGAGCCCTGCAAAGAAGAAGGCTCCGAGCCCCCAGGACTCTCCCCAGCCCCGCAAGAGGCCACGCCGCCAGTGACACTAGGCAGATGCCCAAGGGCCTGGTGGTGCAGGGGCCAAAGCAGAACACGAGGCTCTTGTTAATTGCCCCAATCTACCTGTTAGAAAAATAAAATAAGGACTAGAGGAGAAGCCTCAATGTCGCCAACAGTGTGGGTGGCACTCTGTCCTCACCCAGACTCTTCTTTGGTGCTGCACCCACCCTTCCTAGCTGCTGTGCCCACCAGGCCACAGCCCAGTGTCGGTGAGGCCATCTGGAGGGAGCTGGGCTATGACTGTGCAGCCCTTTGCTCGGGATGGGGTGGCATGTTCTCGCTGACAGCTCCCCCCAAGTAGCCCAGGTGCTATTTCTTTGTTTCTGCCCCCGAGAGCAAGCAGTGTCTTGGTGGTTGGTCCTGAGGTCTCCAAGGCCAGTCTGCGCCCCATTGCTTGTCACTCCAGGCCTGCTCACCTCCACCACCTCATCCTCTGCCCCGACATCCAAGGCCCCACTCCCCCACCAGCCCACACTGCTCTGTATGGCTTTGGTATGAAGCACCATCCACGGTATCCTTCCCGACAAAATGTCCAGCACACTGCTAGACAAGTTCGTAGTGCACTGGGTGAGCAACTGGATGATGGGTCAGGCTCTAGTAAACGAGGTTTACAGTAGGGTTTCCCAAGGCTGAGTTTTATGGCCAGTGCTCTTTAATGATTTGTAAGTGATCTGGATGCAGGAGATGAATGCACATTGAGTTGGCTGATGATCTTAAACCAGGAGGAGTTACAGACTCCCTTGAGGACAGAGGGGCCGTACAGAGAGACCCGGATAGACGAGAGAGCTGGGTGATCCCCAAAGGTAGCAAATGTGACAAGAGCAAGCGCTGGATTCTGCACCTGAGATGGAGTAATACCAAGTACAAATATACACTGGGAGAGGAGCGGCTGGAGATTAGCCCTGCAGAAAGGGGTCTGGGGGTGCTGGTCGGCAGCGGCCCAGTGGGAGTCAGCTGCATGCCCTGGCAGCCAAGAGGGCAAACCCCATCCTGGGGGGCATATAAGGAGGGGATTATCCTAACATATTCAGTGCTGGTGCAGCCTCATCTCGAGTCCTATGTGTAGTTCTGGGCCTCCCAATTTAAGAAGGAGGTGAAGGTGTTTGGGTGTGTCCGGAGGAGGGCAACAAAGCTGCTGGAAGGGCTGGAAGGCCTGTCCTACGGGCAGTGGCTGAGGACTCTGGGTTTATCTGGTTTGGAGAAAAAAAGGCTGAGGGGGGACCTCGTCGATCTCTACAGCTTCCTGTGGAGGGGACGTGGAGAGGAGGTGCTGAGCTCTGCTCCCTGGGATCCAGTGACAGGACGTGTGTGAAAGATGCAAAGCTGCATCAGGGGAGCTTTTAGGCTTGGTATTAAAGAGCATTTCTTTACCGAGAGTGGTCAAACACCGCAACAGGCTTCCTAGAGATGTCGTCGATGCCTCCAGCCTCTCAGTGTTCAAGAGGTGTTTGAACAATGCCCTTAGAAAAATGCTTTAGCTTTTGGTTAGCCTTGAAGTAGACAGGCAGTGGACTGGAGGTCCCTTCCAACTTGAATGTTTTCTTTTTTCTTCTTCTTCTCTCTCCTTCTCCTTCTCCTTCTCCTTCTCCTTCTCCTTCTCCTTCTCCTTCTCCTTCTCCTTCTCCTCTCTTTCTCTCTTTCTTTCTCTTCTTCCTCTTTCTCCTTTTCTCCTTTCTCTTTCACTTTTTGCACTATTGCATCATGACTGTGGAATTGCCCTTAGTCTGGCAACTTCATCCTTCAGATTAGCCACCATGCTGAGCAGGTCATTCACCTGTTCACGTCTTATACAGGTGTTGTTCCCACTACTCTCTACTGCAAATGCCAGGCTTTGGCACTCCCTGCAGCCAGAGGCCTGGACACCTATGTGTTTGTGTGGAGCCTCCATCTGGGCACCCGCAGCTTTTTTAACAACAGCCTTTGGCTGAGTAGCAACCATGGCTGGCAAGAAACTGAGTCTTCGCAAGACAAGGGGCAGTTATGCGCCATCATAATGCACGGCAATTTTAAACACGGTGATCAGGAGTTACAGGCCATTTTGCTGTCGAGCCCAGCTTCAGAGCAGGTAAGACTGTACTGGGGAAGGAATCTAAGCAAAAAAAGGCTGGCAAAAAGCTTTTCGGGGGCTTTTTTTAAGCCGGCTACAGCAACCAAACCTGAGGCTGCACGGGCAGCTCCAGGGCGGACACCCGAGATAGCGTGGGCGGAGCCACCCTCAGGGGCGCCGCGATTTTAAACACGGTGATCAGCTGCTAACTGTGCCCTCAGGGTATAAGAAGCCTTGGGGAGGGCAGGGACTAGTCCCTCTTCACTGAACAAAAGACCTAGAAGGGTAAGTCTTTGTTAAAAGGCAAGTACTTAAAAGACTTGTAAACTATTCTGTGCATAGCTTTCAGAGAGTCTTGTATTGTGGAGCCAACTATGGTTGCCACCAGGTCAATGGTTGTTAGAAAAACTGTGGGCACCCAGACAGAGGCCCCAGGTAAGCATGTGGGTGTTCAGGCCTCGGGCTGCAGAGAATGCCAGAGCCTGGCACTGGCCATGGAGGGTAGTGGAAGTGACACTTGTGTCCAATGTGACCAGGTGAGCGATCTGCTCAGCTTGGTGGCTGAACTGAAGGAGGAAGTAGAAAGGCTGAGGAGCATTAGGGAGTCGGAGAGAGAGAGAGATCGGTGGAGTCACGTCCTGAATGGCGAGCAGCAAGCTCCGCAAAGAGCTGAATATCCCCCCAGCTCTGGCCATCAAGCAAAAGGGGGGGACCTAAAAGATAGGGAGGAGTGGAAGCAGGTGCCTGCCAGGAGAGGAAGGAAAATCCCTGCCCGGCCTCCCTCACCTGCCCGGTTGCCCCTGCAAAACAGGTATGGGGCTCTAGACAATGAGAGCCAGGCCAAGGAAGAGTCAGTGGAGGGTTCACCCATAGGGCTGTCTAGGGTGAGTCGCTCGGATACATGCGTTAGGACTTCTTCATCTAAGAAAAAAAGGAGGGTAATTGTAACTGGAGACTCCCTCCTGAGGGGAACAGAGGGCCCTGTCTGCCGCCCTGATCCGACCCACAGGGAAGTCTGCTGCCTCCCTGGGGCCCGAGTTAAGGATGTTATCAAGAAGCTTCCTGGTCTGGTCAAACCCACGGACTAATACCCGCTTTTGGTTATGCAGATCGGTAATGATGAGATAGTAGAGAGACGGCCAGAAGCAATCAAAAGGGACTTTAGGGCACTGGGGCGGATGCTAGAAGGATCAGGCGCACAGGTTGTGTTTGCCTCTATTCCTTCAATTATGAGGAAAAATAGTGGTAGGTTTGACAAAGTGCAGCAGATTAATACTTGGCTAAAGGGGTGGTGCCAGCAGTCTAGCTTTGGATTTTTTAACCATGGGGAGATCTACAGGGCACCCGATCTACTGAAACAAGCTGGGGTTCAAATGACACAAAGGGAAAACAGGATCCTTGGTCACGAGCTGGCAGGATTCATAGAGCGTTCTTTAAACTAGGTATGAAGGGGGATGGGGTTATAGCTGGGATTGCAGCGGGGCAGTGCTCTAGAAATTATGAGGACTGGGTGGCCTCCCATCCCCCTAGGGTGAGATCAGTGTGCTCAGCTTGCTCCCTGAAATGCTTATACATCAATGCACGCAGCATGGGGAATAAGCAGGAGGAGCGAGAAACCTGGGTTCGGGCAGGAGATTATGATCTGGTGGCAACTACAGAGACATGGTGGGACAGCTCACATGACTGGAATGTGGTCATGGGTGGCTATGTCCTTTTCAGGAAAGACAGGCCAGCCAGGCGAGGTGGTGGAGTCGCTCTTTACGTGAAAGAGCAACTCCAATGTCTTGAATACCATCCAGGCATGGATGAGGAGCAAGTTGAGAGTGTATGGGTTAGAATTAAGGGGCAGGCTGGCAGGAGAGATACTGTTGTGGGTGTCTATTACAGGCCATCAGATCAGGGTGAGGAAGTTGATGAGGCCTTCTACAGGCAGCTGAGAGCGGTCTCACAATCACAGGCCCTGATTGTCGTGGGGGATTTTAACTTCCCTGATGTTTGCTGGAAGGACAACTCAGCCAGCCAGCCACAGTCCAGGAGGTTCCTCCAGTGCATCGATGATAATTTTCTGATGCAAATGGTGGAGGAGCCGACTAGCAGAGGAGCACTGCTGGACCTCATCCTCACTAACAAGGAGGATCTGGTTGAAGCAGTAAAGGTTGAGGGCTGCCTTGGCTGCAGTGACCATGAAATGGTGGAGTTCAGGATCTCATGTAGCAGAAACTAAATAGCAAGCAGAATTGCAACCCTGGACTTTGCCAAGGCAAACTTTGGATTTTTTAAACAATTGCTCGAGAAAATCCCATGGGCAAGGCTGTTTGAAGGTAAAGGGGCCCAAGATAGTTGGTTAGCGTTCAGGGACTGCTTCTACCGTGCTCAAGGTCAGAGCATCCCGACACACAGGAAGTCAAGGAAGGGAGCCAGGAGACCTGCGTGGCTAAACAGGGATCTGCTGGGTAAGCTCAAGGGCAAGAGGAGAATTTACAGATCTTGGAAGGCAGGGCTGGCCACTTGGGAAGAATATAAGGCTGTTGTCCGAGGATGTAGGGAGGCAACTAGGAAAGCAAAGGCCTCCCTAGAATTGAACCTGGTGAGAGGGGTCAAGGACAACAGGAAGAGCTTTTTCAAATACGTGGCAGATAAAACTAACACCAGAGGCAATGTAGGCCCACTGATGAATGAGGTGGGTGCCTTGGTGACAGAAGATACAGAGAAGGCAGAGTTACTGAATGCCTTCTTTGTCTCTGTCTACTCTGCCGGAGGCTGTCCTGAGGAGCCCCGTTCCCCTGAGGCCCCACAGGAAGTCAGGGCAGTGGAGGAGTTTGCTTTAGTCGATGAGGACTGGGTTAGGGACCAATTAAGCAATCTGGACATCCATAAATCCATGGGTCCAGATGGGGTGCATCCACAGGTGCTGAGGGAGCTGGCTGATGTCATTGCTACACCACTCTCCATCATCTTTGCCAAGTCTTGGGAGACGGCAGAGGTGCCTGAGGACTGGAGGGAAGCAAATGTCACTCCAGTCTTCAAAAAGGGCAAGAAGGAGGACCCGGGTAACTATAGACCGGTCAGCCTCACCTCCATCCCTGGGAAAGTGATGGAACGACTTATCCTTGGTGCCATCTCAAGGCATATCAAGGATAAGAGGGTCATTAGAGACAGTCAACATGGCTTCACCAAGGGGAAGTCGTGCTTGACTAACCTCATAGCCTTTTACGAGGATATAACAAGGTGGATAGATGATGGCAGAGCGGTGGATGTGGTCTACCTTGACTTCAGTAAAGCATTTGACACAGTCTCCCACAGCATCCTTGCTGCTAAACTGAGGAAGTGTGGTCTAGACTCTCGGGTAGTGAGGTGGACTGTGAACTGGCTAAGGGGAAGAAGCCAAAGAGTTGTGGTCAATGGGGCGGAGTCTGGTTGGAGGCCTGTATCCAGTGGAGTCCCTCAAGGGTTGGTACTGGGACCAGTATTATTCAATATATTCATCGATGACTTGGATGAGGGACTAGAGAGTACTATCAGCAAGTTTGCTCATGACACCAAGCTGGGAGGAGTGGCTGACACACCAGAAGGCTGTGCTGCCATCCAGCGAGACCTGGACAGGCTGGAGAGTTGGGCGGGGAAAAATTTAATGAAATATAACAAGGGTAAGTGTAGAGTCTTGCATCTGGGTAGGAACAACCCCAGGTTCCAGTATAAGGTGGGGAATGACTTATTAGAGAGTAGTGTAGGGGAAAGGGACCTGGGAGTCTTGGTGGACAGCAGGATGACCATGAGCCAGCACTGTGCCCTTGTGGCCAGGAAGGCCAGTGGCATCCTGGGGTGTATTAGAAGGGGGGTGGTTAGTAGGTCAAGAGAGGTTCTCCTTCCCCTCTACTCTGCCCTGGTGAGACCCCATCTGGAATATTGTGTCCAGTTCTGGGCCCCTCAGTTTAAGAAAGACAGGGAACTGCTGGAGAGAGTCCAGCACAGGGCAACTAGGATGATTAAGGGAGTGGAGCATCTCCCTTATGAGAAAAGACTGAGGGAGCTGGGGCTCTTTTGTTTGGAGAAGAGGAGACTGAGGGGTGACCTCATTAATGTTTACAAATATATCAAGGGTGAGTGTCACGAGGATGAAGCCAGGCTCTTCTCGGTGACAACCAACGATAGGACAAGGGGTAATGGGCTGAAACTGGAACATAAGAGGTTCCGCTTAAACTCGAGAAGAAACTTCTCAGTGAGGGTGACGGAACACTGGAACGGGCTGCCCAGGGAGGTTGTGGAGTCTCCTTCTCTGGAGACATTCAAGACCTGCCTGGACACGTTCCTGTGTAGCATGGTCTAGGCGTTCCTGCTCTGGCAGGGGGATTGGACTTGATGATCTTTCGAGGTCCCTTCCAATCCCTAACATTCTATGATTCTATGATCAGAACCTCAGCACCCTGTCGTTGGAGATGTAGACAGGAGTGACGCCCACCAGGGCACACACACTCTGTAAGCTGGTCCTGTGCTCAGCAGGCAGTGACTAGTTGCTGCCCTCCTGAGGCTTCTTATAGCCCGAGGGCACATTAACCAGCAGCTGGTGGTGGCTCAGCCTATGCTCGCTCGGCTGCCTGCCCTCGAGCTGCCGGCCCGGCCCAGCAAGCTGCTTTTCCCAGCTTCAAAAAGCCCCCAAAAGAGCTTCTCGCCAGCCTTTCTCGCTTCAGATCCCTTCCCCAGCGCAGTCTTACCTGCCCTGAAGTTGGTCTCCACAGCAAGTGACCATTGGCGTGTTAATGCCTAGTTTAGATTAACCGCGGCTGATGGTGGCTCCGCCCATGCTAGCTCAGCTGCCCTTTGAGTCTAAATGGTCAATAAAAACACAAGTAAGGAGAAAGAAAACATTTTCCCTCGGTGAAATCAGATAGAGGAAGTTTGGCTGAATTTTGGAAGTGTAAATGCTGCTGAGGAGAAGGCCTGGCAGTGGCCTTCAGCATTTCCCTGACCAGTCACTGAGAGTGCCATTTCATTTCAACGTGTTCTTCCACTGCTAAGAAGCTAAGGACAGTGCATGAGGGGAAGGCTGTGGCTGTGGTGTACCTCGATTTCAGCAAAGCCTTTGACACAGTCTCCCGCAGCATCCTCCTGGAAAAGCTGGCAGCCCGCGGCTTGGACGGGTGCGCCCTTCACTGGGTTAAAAGCCGGCTGGACGACCGGGCCCAGAGAGTGGTGGTGAATGGTGCTGCATCCAGTTGGCGTCCCGTGACCAGTGGTGTCCCCCAGGGATCAGTACTGGGCCCGGTCCTGTTCAACGTCTTTACTGAGCACCTGGATGAGGGGTTGAGCCTACCCTTAGTAAATGCACAGAAGACACCATGCTGGGGGGGCACTGTCGGTCTGCCGGAGGGTAGGAAGGCCCTGTAGAGGCACCTGGACAGGCTGGGTCGATGGGCTGAGGCCAACGGTATGAAGTTCAGCAAGACCAAGTGCAGGCTCCTATACTTTGGCCACAATAACCCCCTGCAGCGCTACAGGCTGGGGGAGGAGTGGCACAGAGGGATCTGGGAGTACCAGCTGGCAACCAGTTGAACCTGAGCCAGCAGTGTGCCCAGGTGGCCTGGAAGGCCAATGGCGTCCTGGCTTGTATCAGGAACAGTGTGGCCAGCAGGAGTGGGGACGAAATTCTGCCCCTGTACTCAGCACTGGTGAGGCCTCACCTATTTTTTTCTTTTTTTCTTTTTCTTATCATATACTTGTGAATGAACTACACATCCCTCACCTTACAGGAATTGCTAGATTTGTTCTGACTGAGACCGCATAAAAAATATAGAATGTTGTTTATTTAAGTGGTCCTAGTTTAAACTCAGACCATTCATCACTCTCTCAAATTCTGTATGCTCTTCTCTAAGAATGTAAAAAATCCAGAACAACATACCTATTTGAGTCATTCTAACACATGCCTTGTTCAAATAGGTGAAATAATTCTAGAAGGATTTGTCCATATAGGATATTTTTTGCAGTGGTTACGGCTTCTGCAATCCCTTCTCAGTTGCACGCTGTTACTTCTAGGTGAAGTGTCTTTGCCTCCTTGAACTCTCTATCTGGTGTAGAGGCTTGTTTTCCTTCCTGCTGTGTTTTCAATTCACTTCAGCTTCTTTCACAAGCCTATCTGCAACACTTTTTTTTGATAAAAGCACCTTAGAGCCACATCTGCCTGTGATGCATTGTCATTTTTTTGGACCCCAAAAACTTAAAAAACCCACCCCTATTACTTGTGTCTGAGGCTGATGTACATTTGGCACAGGCTTCTGGAATGAGAGGCAAGGGCTTAGATTGGCTATTAGGAAAAAAAATTTCCCTGCAGTGGTGTTAAGCATTGGAACAGGCTGCCCAGGGAAGTGGTGAAATCACTGTCCCTGGAGATAATTCAAAGATATGCAGATGTGGCACTTAGGGACATGGTTTAGTGGAGGACTTGGTGTTTTAGGTTTACAGTTGGACTTGATCTTAGGGGTTTTTTTCAACCTAAATGATTCTATTCTATGGTTTTAATCTATGCCGAGCAACACGATTTTTCTCATCTGAGACACATCTACTCCTTTGCTTCAGAAAGATAATTCTACCCGTTTTGTTTTAAGAGGGCATTAGAAAACCACTTTTTCTACTGCATGAACAAAACTAAATTTCTCTATGACTCTTTCAACAATTTTTATTCTACACAGCAGAATTAAGTATAAAGAGCAGGAACAGGGAGGCAGAAGTTAATACTCTAAAAGAAAAGTCTCCTGCAGGAAGCACAGATTTCTCCATCAGTTTTAAGTCACAACAAATTTCAAAACCATCTTCAGAACACTGGGAAGCAACATCAGTAGTGACGTCTCCCAGTTCCTTGAGCAGCAGAAGATGAGACCCTGAACTGAACAGTGTACTTCTCTAAGTATACTCACGGAAGCCAGAGTCTCTATGAGACTAAAGGTGTTCAAAATAAAAATAAGATACACAAGGTTTGTCTAGAATATATCCTTTATTATTTGCAGTCTGTGTAAATTTTAATACATGACTGGATTGCTACATCATTTCTGTTTAAGCAAATCCTGGTCTTTTCCAACCCAGTGAATTGCACCCTTATTATGTACAGTCAGTACTTATGAAATATTCAATATGTATCTATGAACTTAGAAAAATAACATGCAAGGGAGACTGTTACCATGAAACTGATAAAATATTAAAAAAAAGTAAAACAATCAATCCCCATTTAGTGTTTTACGGCTTTGCACCAAGTATCAGATGTCAAAACAAACATTTTAAGATGCTTCTTTTTAAAGGCACTTACTAGTCTTAAAATACCCTTTAAAATTTAGTGCTTTTGCATTAAGAAGTGTATCTCTGGGATCATACTTTCATAACACAGCAGAACAGTCCAAAAAAGGCAGCATTAATACAAGGGAAAAAGGGGCTTTTATGTTAAAATACTAAAATACCAAGAATTAACAAAAACTGTCAGGATTTGGTCCTTATAAAACAGGCAACAGCATTCAGGCAATAGTGATTTCTTAGATGCTAACAAAAATAATATCCCCAAAAATGAACTTTTCCAGTTCCAGTGTATAGATATGTCTAAGTTGAGTAGAGTACCCTCTAACACCACCCCCAATAAAAATATAGCTTTTCAAGAATAACTACTGCTCCACTTTGGCTGTGAAGGAAGAAACTGCAGAAGAGCATTATACATGCACATACTAGCAAGTCTACAACTCTGTGTCTCTGTATCTGGATGGTTGTCCATAGTAACCCTTCTTAGAGTGGTCTGATAGCTGCCGACGGTACTCCTCCTCCTCCTCTGCATCACTGCCATAACTGCCACGATTCTCTAGGTAAGGTCTGATAGGAGGTTTCTGGGGTTCTGGAGGTCTGGAGCTAACACAACGAGACAGGGGAAGGGAGAGACACATTTACTTCCATTCTGAAAAGCTGAGAAATAATTATCCTTAGTATTGGCTTTATGGCCATGAACAACCTAGAAAGGCACACGGAGCAAATTCCAATTGCGTGGCCATGGTAAGCCTATCTGGAGAGGCATCATACTTCCATCAAGCTGGAGCCTGATGTTCAGATTTGATTGACTCAACCTACATGGAAGAATGCCAAATTTAAAATTATTAAACACCACTGCACACATACACATCAAGAGCTTTACAGCACTTTATTTCCTGAGCAGAGAGGTTTTCAGACATTGCTGCTACCACAACTGACATTTTCCTCAATTACTTTTGCACCAGATTCTTTTGATGCCTGCCTCTTCCTTTCTACCTGCCACTTTCTATCTCAAAGCCTGAAGACTTCTTACGTGACATTTCTTAAGCTGACAGCATTCTCTCCTCATTCAAGGCTCTCACTACGGCTCTTATCCCTCAAAGTGGGAAGACATAACCCTCACATTAGCTTTTTATACACTGTGGTGCTATCCATTTAATGTGACACTAAGCAGAGAGCTAGAAATAAGATCTACCAAGGAAGAACATTTTTCTCAGTTGCAAAAGCCATGATTTTTGCAAGCCCCACCGTACAAAATCAGGATGTTATTTTCCTTCTACCTTGCCTCAGTATTTAAACACTTCCTCTAGGCCAATCATTAATATTCCTGCAAAAAGGCAACAACACTGATTTCTGTACGTAAGCAAACACTCTGCATCTTTGGTTAAAGACTACTTTTCACTGCTTCTAAAAAGCTTCCAAGGCTATACAAAAAAAAAAGTATGCTTTTCTGACCCCACCAAGAAAACCTGAAAATAATCACTTAACGTTTTACATTTTTGCATTACATTATACACTACGACATCAAAGGATTTGATTCACGAGGGGGGAAAAAAAAAAGAAAATCCCATTTCAGTTAGCTATTACTAAGAGGCAAGACAAAAGTTCTGCAGAGCAGAAAACAAAACCCATCATATAGTATGTTAGCTCTCGCATAGGTGACTACTTAAGTCACAGAAATATGGCGTGTGTAGGGTTAGATGATACAATCGTCAACCAGTCCAGAACTCACTGAATTTTAATGAAAGACTACTGTTTTCGTAAGATTGGATGGGTGACACCAGACAAGTTTCATTCTCGGTTTCCCTACCCCCACAATAAATCTGTGGCTGCATAAGCACTTAAGTAATTGTTATTAAATAATTAAACCAGCAATTATTTGTTAGGATAGATTAATAGTCACCAACTATCTAGTACAGAACATCAGAGGACATGAAAGATGATGATTCTATGAATGTGGAGAAGCGTCTGAGGAATCCTCATTGGACCAAAAAAACCTGACGCTGCAAATATTTCAGCAAAAGAATATAGTGTTTCTTCAGAGGTAACTCAAATACTATGAACGAACTAGAAGAAAAAAAGATTATCCTGAAACTCAAGAAGAATTCACTGAAACTTTGCTCCACCTTTACAGTAATCTTTGAGGCACAAGAACAAAGTGATATACCAAGGCAGGATTACTTGCATGAATCAAAACTGGCACAATCAGTTTTCCTCCCACTGGTGAATGATCAAGACAGAAAGCTTTAAACAGGATACACCTTACCTCATAGGCTGTGGCCAGTTCTGTTCTGACTTCTGTGTTTTGACAGGAACAGCATAAATATCCGGGTGCTTCTGGGCTATTTCGAGCTTTTAAAGAAAGTAGGAGAAAATAATCCTTCTTTTAAAGTCTATACATTAGACTGTAGATCTAGCAGGTCACAGCTACATCTGTAACAATTAAAGTACGAATTGATAACTGACCTTATTCCTATTCCTACAACTTTGTCATCTTTTGCTAGAGTAATAATTCAAAGTGCACATGCAATGAATGGTTTGCCAAAAGCAACAGGATTATTAGAAGCCAGCTTTCTATAGTTACAGCAGGAAGCTTTGAAACATGTCCTCTTTTTTACAACCAAATCCTCACAACCTTCTCCCTTGGGAAGCAACAGAATGCAAGGACATGTTTTCATTTTCAGGATGCAGGCTATTCTATATGCTGGAAATTACAGCAGAGGGAGAATGCATCTCTTCATACCCTGGCATTCTGTGCCTCTTGTAGCTCTTGCATTCTTTGCATCCTTGCCTTATGATCCATCTCTTCAAATATTTTCACTTTCCTCAAAACAGATTTTGGAGTATTTTCTTGTTCATTTTCTTCCTCTTCCAACTTTGCCTCCTCCTCCTCCTCTGGAGGTGGGACTGCTGGCTGAGAGTTTCTCAGGATGGGACGCCCAAAGACAGGTTTCACAGAAACAGGTGGTGGTGCTGCTTTAGCTGATACAGTTGAAGTCTCACTGGTGACAGCAACGCTACTTGATATGGAGTCGTAGGTCTTGGGGAAGTCGTATAGATCCTCTTTGTTTTGTAACTTTCCCTGCAAGTATAAAACACACAAAGTTTTCATTTGAAATTAAAATAATGAAGTGGCTGATGTAGGTTTTAATGTGAAATTTATCATTTTGACTACGCATGCAACAGTGCCAATCTCCCCCCAAAGTAACACTCGATAGGCAGTTCAACTGCAGCGCAGTTTTGGCCATAAGCTCATACACCACACACCAACCTAGAGAAGAATAGCACATTTAGACTTATTTGTCCCGTTTGATAAGGATTACTAGAACTACAACATGTGTTAGGGGATAGCACAGAGAAAAATAACCTCCCAAATAACTTGTGAGTACTACCTAATGTTGAGTATCACTACCACGTATTTAGAAGTTTCTGTTCCATCTTTATTTTTCTTATGCATGTCCTGCTCTACCCATCTCCATTATTAAGGCATACGTGAATATATTTTGAATACATGAAGTAGTTGAGGCCACCCATCCTGATTAAGAAAAGACTTTGGGGACAGGGGAAATCAGGAGTTGCTAAATAGAATTTGGTGTCCAAACATCGTAATTTTTTCTCCCTGCATCATTCCTGAGCAAGGTTTGAATAAACAATTAATATCAATTTCTGTTGATGGAGATTGACTTCAGAGGTGGTTTGTTCTGGCTTTGTGCTTCACAGTAACAGCCAAGAGATAAGCTTTATCTAATGATTAGCCTACATTTGTTCTTGTTGAGCTAAAAAAGTGCCTTTCAGTCTGTTAGTAGACACAAAAAGAAGTCTACATTCTTATGCCATATAGAGGTCAAGCATACTTGAAGAAAACGGTTATCCTTTAAGTTTTCCTTCTGCTTGATCCTGAAACACCTTCAGTCACTCCTTCTCTCCAATATGAAAATGTTTTCTACTCTCTGATGATTCCTATCATAGAATCAATTGGGTTGGAAAAGACCTCAGAGATCATCAAGTCCAACCCTTGGTCCAACTCCCGTCTGTTTACTAGATCATGGCACTAAGTGCCATGTCCAATCTCAGTTTAAAAACCTCCAGGGACGGTGAATTCACCACCTCCCCGGGCAGGCCATTCCAATGCCTGACCACTCTCTCTGTAAAGAATTTCTTTCTAATATCCAGCCTAAATTTCCCCTGGCAGAGCTTAAGCCCATGCCCCCTTGTCCTGTTGCTAACTGCCTGGGAGAAGAGACCAATCCCCACTTGACTATAACTTCCCTTCAGGTAGTTATAGAGAGTGATGAGGTCACCTCTAAGCCTCCTCTTCTCCAGACTAAACAACCACAGCTCCCTCAGCCTCTCCTCACAGGTCTTGTGTTCCAGTCCCTTCAGCCTTGTTGCTCTTCTCTGGACCCGCTCCAGCACTTCAATACCTTTCCTGAACTGAGGGGCCCAGAACTGAACACAATACTCCAGGTGTGGCCTCACCAATGCAGAGTACAGGGGAAGGATCACTTCCCTTGTCCTGCTGACCACGCCATTTTTGATACAGGACAGGATACCATTGGCCTTCTTGGCCACCTGGGCACACTGTTGGCTCATGTTGAGCTTCCTGTCAATTAGCACCCCCAGGTCCCTTTCTGCCTGGCTGCTCTCCAGCCACTCTGTGCCCAGCCTGTAGCGCTCCAGGGGGTTGTTGTGGTCAAAGTGCAGAACCCGGCACTTGGCCTTGTTGAACTTCATCCCATTGGAATCAGCCCATTTTTCCAGTCTATCCAGATCCCTCTGCAGAGTCCTCCTGCCTTCCAGCAGGTCGACACTCCCTCCCATCGCTTTTCCCTTTCTGGAGAGTTCTCCAGATAGAAGAACTTTGTACTCAGAACTGTTTCTACAAGTTTACCTTAGGTGGTTCAGGCTTGAATGCTGGAGGTGGACTTGGTTCTCTAAGGATCTCCCTGCTACCAGCTTTTCTCAATTGAGCCTTTGGTTCTGGACTAAATTTTTTTAAACTCTGTGAAAGAAAATAAGAGATAAAAATTACTGAGTATCCAGTAATTCAATCATTTTTTCTCTCTCTCAAGATTACTGTTTGGGGAACAGTAACCAGGAGGCAATTGACTGTCAGCAAATGACCACAGTCATTGCAGACATAACAGCAAAGCTCCGTGATGAGACATCATCAGGAAACATATAGAGTCAGGCAGAAAAGCAGAGCTGTTATTGTCTTTGCTCTGCACAGTGCAGCTCTAAAACACTATCAGAGAGAGGAAAGCTGCAGTTTAAAAAACCTCTTCTTTTTAAGCCATAAAGTCCAAAGTACAGCCCTGTTGAAAATTCAGTCACCTCACCTCTTCATGATGCACAGGTTCAGAGGACCGGCTAACAGACGAAATCCTTGGTTCGTCCAAGGGCTCATCAAGTTCATTGTCAGTGTATGCACCTCCTTCTCCATCAGTATCTTCTAGGTCACTGATCAGCCGACTGTCACAACTCAAATAGTCAGCACCCATTGCAGTAAGGTAAGACATACGATCATCTGCATCATCTTCCATACCATCCATCTAGAGAAAAGTCAGTAAGAATTAAGGAACAAAGATTAAACACAGAAGAATTAGTGTCTAGTTAGGTTTCAACATCATGCTAAACAACTCCTTAAGAATGATTTTTGCAAAACTGAAAGAAACTCCAATGCAGAATCATAAAGTCCTGTAAAAGTTTATCCCTCCTCACCATTCTTGCCCAGCCACAGCACTAGTGATGACAGCTCCAAAGTGTAAAAGGAAGCGTAACATGTACTTTTTTGTTACCAAGAAAGAGATCAACTGACTACTTGTTTAACCTATCCAGCATTGGGAAACAAAATTCTGAACAATTTTTACTAACAAGATATATCTTGAGACATCTATATAGCTTAGTACAATACGGACTGACTGCTTACCTTTCCTTCTGATACCCATACTGCTTCTCCTTGCTGTTGCTGAATTGTATCTTTCAGACTCCCATACCAGCTATCGTTGGCTGAATTCAAATTGATGGTGGCTGTAAAAATTCAAGGAAAAAGTATGTATACACAGCATATGCAATGTGATCCTTTAGGCAGTGGCTGCTGTTTAGCAGTTTGTGTTTTAGTTATGGAAGAATGTTGAACAGAATGTTTAAAATGCTCTCAGAAGCATGGTATTTTCATTTTATTGTTTGTCCATTCGTCAAGCTTATTAAATCACTTATCTTTTAATGACAGTATGCCAGTTCACAATTTCATTTAGATAAAAATTTGGCAGAACAAGGAACTTTGAAAAAAAGTCAAGGAAGGGATTGCTCGTGACCGTATCTCAGAATACCCTTTTGGTTCCAGTCTGCATGTGTTAATACACAGAGTAGTAAGCAGATGCCCCAAGACTCACAGTCTTATCCACTACTCTCTTGGTAAGCAGATTACACACGCATTACCTGTAAAGAGGTGGGAACAAGTTTTCTTCAGTTTGTTGGCTTGCTCATAAAGTTTTCTCGAGCTCTTGTTAGATGTGGAACATAGCCTTTGTCTCATGGTTTTCACACCTTGCTTACTGTCTGGGTTAAAGAAGACCACAATAGGAAACCATTGGGTATAATTTAGCAGGTCCACTGCTTTAGGAGTAACATCCAGCAGAGCGTGTTTATCCTGTTAACAAGAAAGCCTGGTCAGTGTGCTGCTTGTGGGGAACAAGAGGAAGTGGTTGGAAAACCAAGATATTTCTATCCAAATAAAACCACAACTTGTTGATTTTTTTCCTCCACAGTTATATCACATTTGGAGCCACAGCAGGCAGCCTTTTTCTTTCAGCTCCATTTTTCCGAACAACTTTTGCCCAAACGTCCACATTCTTATGTTAACTAACTCTCATGTCAAGCAAAAATCCTCTCACTCCACTTTTATTTCTTTTCTTTCAATCAATAAGTGGTGAAAGTTAACCAGCATTTCTCTCTATCTGTTCCTACTACAGCCTCCACTACCACAACTATTTGGGTGCTATTTTTATCTACACTTACTAGCTGAGACAAATCTCACTTTATCCATTTAATATGTTTCTTCTTAGCTACTTCTAGTGCAAAGATTAATGGAATTTTCAAATGTGTGCTTCAGTGCAGCCTGAACTCTGACTTCCATGTGACATTTTAACCCTGCCAGCATCAATTTTATTGGGCTTAGGACAATAAGCTGCAGAGTACATTCTTTTCGCCTGAATTTTTAGGCTTCTTGATTATCACCTATTTATTTGATCTCTAAACAGTATTTAAAAAGAGTTAATGTAATCTCAGTAGATTCCACTTAACTCTCATAAGTCACCTTCTGTTCAGTTCAACAGGAGCAACTCTGAAAGTTTCTGATGACAGTAAGGGGAAGGAGAGCACTGTAAAACAGTAAAACCTCCATGGCAAATTCAGAAAGTATATGGTAAAACACAGACATCCCTCTCCAAATTTAGAATGGGCTAAGGAAGGAGTATTTTATTTCTAACACAAGGCTCACCCTCCTACTTGGAGGGCAGCTATCAAAATTATAAAAATAGCTGCTGCACAATTTCAAAACAGCCCTACCATTAAGCTAAGTCTGCTTACTAAAGAAACAAATGCAATGGAGATTTGAGGAGTGTGCAAGTTTTAGGAGGAAACAAATCAAACGACATGCTTTTGAGTGTCAGCAATTTTCACAGAAATATACTCTACCTGCTCAATGATTTGCCTCACAGTGTTCAAGCGCACTACCCCAGTTGACTTCTCCGAACCTGCGTCTCTGGGTTCTGTCTCTGGAAAGACAACACTTGAGCTTATCTAGAGTGGATGGGCAGCTGTGATTAATAAATTATCCATTCTCTAACCTAAGGATGATAAGGAAGCTAGGGGGACAACTTACTTGCTGTCTGATACATGTGAGGCAAATCATTTGACAACTTCTCCATGGCAACATCTGCAATAGGCCCAAACATCACCACAGGTCTCTTAAAACCAGCTGAAAAGAAAAATATTTAGAGAAAAAATAAGTCTGATATGACTAGGTTTATATATAAATGAGTTTGTGCAACAGCACAACTCATACAGAAAGCTATTCTTATCAGCTGAGGAAGCAAGAGATTGTTTTAACAGCTTCTTTATTCTCTCAATCAAGATGTACTGAGAGGATTCTACATCCTGAAAATCTACCGCAGATCTTCAGTAATCTTTCCATCCAGCAGAATAGCATGACCCTTGACCCAGTGGGTTTTGTGTGAATACAAATGTTAAACCAGCTGCAGGACAGCTTGAAGAAGCAAAGAAATGCAAAAGTCTGATATGCTTTTGTCAAAAGAAGCACAGACGCAGTCCTCATAAATTAATGGAGGAATGCCACTGACATCTAGGAGCTCCTTTAAAATACTTTTCTTACTATTTGTTTTGTTCCACAGTAGCGTCACGTGTGAATACCCAGAAAGTTACACTGACTTGCTCAACATCAGTAGTTATTTACCTATTTCAAAGTCATAGAGATGGACCCCATCAACCTTGATTAGTTTTGGATGTTCTATTGAAAATAATTGGGTTTTATCTGCTCTCAAGGCAATATTCAATTGGTATTTATGAGCAAGCTAAAGATTATGATTGATCTCAGGCATATGGATTGTACATTCAGAGCTAGACAAGGGGAAGCTGAGGAAACAAGAAAACCCTACTTGTTTCTTCCTTTTTTATTTTAAACCTTGAAAATGTCATGTGTAAGTTGGAGGTAAAGAGAATAGTGCAGTTTAAAAACATAAAAAGCTTTTTTCTTAGTTGATAGAATTCAGAAATTTGCACTCTGAGAAAACTGTCATCCCTTCCTCTTGCTCAGATTTAGCATTGAATCCAGGTTGTTTGAAATCACTTACTTAGCTGACCAAACACTTGGATGCTAAACCATCCAGCCAGATTGCAGCAGTCTCACTTACCCTCACGCAACTGAACTCGCTCATAAGCTGGGAATTTTGTGCTCACAGATACAATAGCTGTCAGATCTTCACGACTCTTCCTCAGATTCTTCTTCACTCCAGATCGCTGGCCACGTGTTCTCCAGAAGTCTGCCCTGTCGCTTGAGCCATCTTTTTGGGCATTTTGAACACTGGCCATCTGTTCAGCTCTGACAAAGAAAGCACAGAGTTCATTTGAACAGAACTAAAGAGGGTAAAGGCACTTTCACTGAAGAACAACTGATTTTGAATTGGCAACAGGTAACTTGCCACACAGACAGGCATGAGTGGAGGAAAGAAGAGATGACTGCAGGTTCTTTTTGCCTTTGAGCAAACACTGCAACCCGCCACAGCTACAAGATTGCTGGGCAATAGTGAGCCTTCAGGTCTTAACTGGTAACTCACACAAGCATAAATAAAACAATGTAAGTGTAAAGAGGCGGTGAGAGAGTGCAACAGGGAACTTAAGGCCTAAGAAATTACTGCCATTATTCTCCATTAGACCTCATCAGTCACTACAGCACAGAGACAAAGGCTAGTTTGGACAGATCCATTAACAGGGAAGACAGAATGTACTAACCAGGAAAGTGGTAGGGGAGACACATAAGAAGTGTATTCCAGAAACTTCTGTACGATGCAATTGTGAGCCTTTTTGTTGCACCATCACATCACAACCATGCCCAAGAACTTAAAAGCTGCAGTCTAAAAACACCCTAATTTTTTTCCTGATGAATTTTAACATTTTTACTCGTTGTGCACATTTGAACACTTCTTATTACCACACATGAATTTTAACTATGGAAATGTATGTAAGCAAAAGAACATTGCTGTGGTTTACCCAGTATTTCACACAAAAATAAGGACTACAACTACCAAGAGCTACTAGTCTTGGAATAAATTCTTTAAATGCTTTCCATAAGGATATACAGAAGAAATTCAAACACTGAAGTTCTTTCAAAAAACATTAATCATCAGAGTATTACTGCACACATAGTCATGAGTTTCCTACGGTGTAGGAGTTGTTTTTGTTGGTTTTCTTTGGGGGTTTTGGTTTGGGGTGTTTTGGGTTGGTTGGTTTGGTTTGATTTGATTTGGTTCGGGACAATGTGAGTACAGAGAAGAACAGGGTAAGAAAGGCAAAAAAAAAGAGCAAAAATACAACTATCCATCCGTTTTCTAGAAAATAAATAGAAAGTGATAGTGTTCAAAACTTGGTTGACTGCTGAGACAGAAGCTCTAGGTCTGTGTTGCAAATACATGATCTAGTGCCTATGTAACACCATTCGCTCCTCACATAATGGTTCTAAAATCTACATGCACAATTTTATCACAGAATCACAAAGAATCACAGAATGTCAAGGGTTGGTAGGGACCTCAAAAGATCATCTAGTCCAACCCCCCTGCCAGACTAGCATCACCTACAGTAGGTCACACCGGAATGCGTACAGGTGGGTTTTGAATGTCTCCAAAGAAGGAGACTCCACAACCTCCCTGGGCAGCCTGTGCCAGTGCTCTGTCACCCTCACAGTAAAGTTTTTCCTAATATTTTGTGGAACCTCCTATGCTCCAGCTTGTATCTGTTGCCCCTTGTCCTGTCATTGGACATCACTGAGAAGAGCCTGGTTCCACTCTCCTGACACTCCCTCTTGACATATTTATAAACATTAATGAGGTCACCCCTCAGCCTCCTCTTCTCCAAGCTTAAGAGACCCAGCTCCTCCAGCCTTTCCTCATAAGGGAGATGTTCCACTCCCTTCATCCTCCTCATGGCTCTGCACTGGACTCTCTCAAGCAGCTCCCTGTCCTTCTTGAACTGAGGGGCCCAGAACTGGACACAATATTCCAGATGTGGCCTCACCAGGGCAGAGCAAAAGGGGAGGAGGAGGTTTTTTGACATGTATCATTGTTGTGAAAGACAAAACACTTTATTCACTCTTGTATGGGAAAAAAAAAGAAAAGAAAAAGAAGAAAGGTATGACACAGGAAGCAAAAATAATTTGAAAAAAAAATCTTACTTCTAACAATGGGTAGGAAGACAGGATGCCACGTTACCTGCTCTTATTTGGAATGAGGCCCTTTTCCAGTTCATTTCCAATTCTCACTGCCAGCCAGTTTCCCAGTTTGCCATCATACAGTGTATCGACTACTCTGAAGATCTCCCCTCTGGTGAATGCTAAGCTCTGTGGTGACTCTTTTTCACATTCAAAGTGGCTCCTGATGAAGAATGAATCTCCTCTGTCACAGGCCATGATGTCTCTGTAGACTAAAACAGGAACTCCCTTTCAGTTTTTATTTTTTTACGCTTGAAAGAAAGACTAAGCTGTCATTATAGAGACTAGTTTTGAAATTCTTCCCCTCTACTCAAAAAGACGCAAAAAATTCAGCCTTCAGATCAACTGCCCTACATGCACATTATCAAGAATATTCTGCACTTGTACACGTACAGCTCTAACAGCTCTGAGTGATGGAGGCATCTGCACCTTCCCAAAGCAAACGGCAGCTATGGCACTTCAATATTTACAGCATGCTGCACCTCCAACAGGAAAGGAAAAAGCTTTGCTTGCTCCTTAACTGCTCATCAATAAACCTGTCCACTTGCTGCTGCTGTCTGAGAAAACCCCTTATAACTGCCAAGGCACAGCAGAAAAGGAATGCTAACAGCAGAGCTTGGGCCAGCTGCTACAGATGGAAAAGCAGAAGGAGCAAGCAGTACATTCCACTCTTCTGGATTAAGAAGAGATGCTTTTTGCTAATAATGAAAGCTACGGAGAAATGCTCTGAAAAACATGTCACATGCCTATCTGTATGACCCTTGTGGTACAGAATACAGCAACTAAAATGCTACCAAAAATAAGCACAAGAGAGGTAATTTGTGGTTTTGCTGGCAAAACAGTTTAAAAGCTTCTTGGATAGACACATATTTTGTTCAAAGCACCTACCTTCATACTTGCTTTGAGCCAAAATTGTTACTATTTCACCTTTAGGAATTTCTAAGAGGTACAAAACAGCATCTTCCCGAATAATGCCTCTGAAGTCTTGAGTGTTTACCTATGTACCCAAAACAAACCAAAAAACAAACCAAAACAAACTTTAAAAATCAACATCTGAAAAAACAATAAAAGGAATAAACAAGATTTTTGTTTCATGTAAAAAATCTTAAATATTCTCTTCTCTTATTATACTTTTTAAAAAAAAAATCAGTATAGATAGCTGTTGCAAGAAGAAGTATTTTATTCCTGCCTTTAACAGAAACCTTTCTGAAATAAACTGTCCTGCATATGCACTGGTAGATTGTTTCTTCTACATTAACAGCCTTCAAAAGCCTTGAAAATCACGGTCACCACAAGAGAAAAGCAGCAGAAAATTAGATTAGCCTCCTATTTGAATTTTCAGAAAAAAAAAGGAGAATGTAAGAAGACAAAATCGCATAAATGATACAGTTTGCAAACTGAAAAAATAAATCACTGTCAACCAAGGAAACTGGAGAAATACAAGAGAATAAAAATAAAGTATGTCGGCTTCATTTTTTTCCCACCTTCTTTACTAGGAAGAAGCATTGTACAGAAATTTTATTCTTCCGTTTTGGGCCATTTTTTTTGATTAATATTTCTCCTAACTAACCTTTCCACAGAATCTTCAACAAACTAAAGCTTGATATCTAGTCATCCTTCAAACACTAATTTCAGTAAGATCCTTCCACTACCATACAGACTTCCAAAGCAGTAACTTGACTTCCTACAATCAACTTATCCCATATTTCCACTAAGAAGCAAAAAAAACCCAAAAACAAAACCAACAAGTTATCTGCATTTCAGGGACACAAACTTATACTCATACCTTAAGAATCTGATCTCCTTCCTGCAGTCCCTCCTGATCAGCTGAGGTGCCTTCTTGAATACCAGCAATAAATATCCCTACGTCATTTCCACCAGCCAGTCGTAGACCCACGCTGTCCCCTTTCTTGAATCTCACCATTTTTGTATTAGGACTACAAAATTTCCAGGCAGAAAAAGTAAGTAAGGACATATTAGGCAGGTGACAATAACAGGTTGTCAAGATAAAAAAAATATTATAACCTTTTCAACAAAATCACATTCACAATATTCTCAGCTGCTTTCTTTCACTATGTAAGACATATTTACCCTTGTAACTCTTCAGTGAAGGAAGGAAGCAGAGTACTTGCATTTTTCAGAGTGGAAACTGAACTAGGAAGAATGACTAAGTGGCATGCACAGACTAGACAAAGTAGGAGAACAACTTCCAAAGAGTTCTCTACCTATTGGATGCTCTCTCAAATGAGCAGCTGGATTTTTTTTGAAAATATACTGAATATAAGTAGTCATACTCGCTGCTTTTTCCTTTATGGGTTTAACAACTGCAATATGAATTAAAATTTTCTTTCCAGTTTAACATGTTTGTTAGGCAGAAGTCTTCAAGTCTTCTTGTAAGGAGAAATATTTTCAAGTATGCTTTACTGGCATGTTAGCAACCAGTCCTTTCATATTGTAGTGGGACAGACTACTGGACTAGGTTCAGCTCTTCTGCTGTCAGAAAAGCTGTATGCCTGAATGACCTTCCAATGCAAAGGACAGTATTTATCTGTCAGCCCTTCTCAGTAATACCCTAAGCCTCTATTATAAATTCCCCTTCACCAAAATAATTTGATTAATTTGCACATCAACATAAACATGGTCCAACTCAGAAAATATCTGAGAAGAAAATCTATTTGAGAAAATACTCAAAGCTACCAAAGATCTTCAAAACCTTATCTTTAGGCTGTTCCTTACAATCTCAGTGCTACCCTCATTTGAATTTATGTATTTGGAAACTCTCAAAAGAAAACATACAAGTTCACTTTCTAGTAATACAGTTTACAACTTTTAGTGTCTTAATTGTTAATGAATCAACAGTGCAAGGTTTCATTAACCCTCCCCCCCCCCCCGCCCAATAAATTTTGGAAGCAATATTTTGTTCATTTCTAAGCAGAGACTAGAATGGCAATATGGATAGCACATGCCTGGATTTGAAGAAAAGACATAAATTTCTCTACAGCTTGTACAGTAACACACATACTTTTGGCCCTGTCTTGCAAAGATTAAAGAGAGGACATTCTTTTTGTATTTTAATATTGCAAGACAGGGGAGGGTTGTCTTTTGTTTATGTATAAAAAAATGGAAGAGGTTTAAAACACATTTCCATAAAATTGCACATGTTAGAATGGTCTTCTGCTCAAAGCAGGTTGTTCAGGGCCTTGATCAATTATGTCTCTCAGTATCTCTGGTGGCTGAGATTCCACAATTTACATGGGGAAACTGTTCCAGTGGCTAACCACTCTCATAATAAAAAGTTTTCTTCTTCATAACAAGTCACAATTGCCAGTGTTCCAGTTTGTGTCCCTTGCTCTTTGTCCTGCTATTGGACCCCTCTGAGAAGAGCATGACTCTGTGTTGTCTACACCCAACACCCATCAGGTCGTTCCAGGCAGAAAGATGTCCCTTCAGTCCTCTCTTCTCCACATTTAAACTAACCCAGTTCTCTTGGCCTTTTCTCATATGTCCTATGCTGCAACTACTGACTCCTTAGATTTGCTCCAGTGTGTCAACCTATTTCCTGTCCCGGGGGGACCCAAAATGGACAGAGCACTTCCAATATTACCTTAAAGTGCCAAATAGAGCAGAATAAAAATATACCATTATGTGTGTTCCCATGATAGCCCAGCAGCACAGTGTGTTCTATACCTTCCAGGCAGAAGGCAAGTCTACACCTTCCAGCTCAAACACAGTCAGTTAGAAGCCATGTCATCTTTTCTCCTTTAGAGTTTCACTACAAATGGGCAAAAATATGCAAAACCCATGCAACCAGGAAGGTCACTGGAAGAACGCTAAGTGCAAAAGAACATGGCAAGTGTCACCTTACCCATAAATTGCTTCATCTTCAGGGCTGGGTTTAAGAATCGTTCTTGTAACTGCTTTTGGTTGAGACACTATATGTAAAAAAGCCAACAGAGGTTACCGAGCTATTAATAAAGTTATAAATGGCAGCAATTTTTAGCTATCAGATAGCATTCAAACCCTTCCATGCCAAAGATTAATACAGATTTAAATTTCAATCACCTTTTTGATTAAAATTGATTTACCTCCTTTGTTTTTTTTATTACTGAAAAGGAACAAAACAAGTCATCAAGGAAGAGATACACAACTCTCTTCAGGCAAGCCAGATTAGACTTCAAGAATAGCTTTGTTTAGCTGCTTAAGGCAATAGGCCACAGCAGATGCTCTAAGGGAGTACTTGCTTTTTGTGATGATAATTCTAATAAGCAACTGCCTTCAAATAATCTCACATGTTTCTTCTCCCTCTGCACCACAAAGCAAAGATAAATCTTTTCTCTGTATGTCGAGATGGGGTTGACACAAAGAGTATACTAGATATACCAACTTGATTAGGGGATTAGACATTCTGTGGCCACGGGGAAAAAAAAGAAGAAAAAAAAAAGGGGCAATCAAAAACTTCAAACTCTGACCTGCTGGTTCATCTTGATACTTCAGTTCTTTGTTTGCATCTACAACTGTAACAGCAGAGGCAGCAACGTCACTAATTGATTTGAATGGTGTAGGCATTGCTCCCATCCTGGACATCTTACTGGATGTATCATCTTTTGCACTAAAAGTTAAAAAAAAAAAAAGAAGAAAAAACGTGTAGTGAAATCAGATAAGAATGCCATGTATTTTAATAATTTCTTTGATGAGCATTAGATAACTAGACTAGAAAAGACCATTTCTTACTTTGGCTGCTCTCTCAGCTTTTCATTGGACGAATGTGAATCTAGATCAGAATGATGTAACCTGTCATCTTGAGGGGAGAATGACCTGTTTGACTCTATTTCAGAAATATCTGTAAAGAGAGCACCATGTCAAGACATGCAAGATTTAACTGCACATATGATCACATTTATTTACAAATCCTACTCCCATTCCAAGCTGGATTTGACCAGGGTTCAAAAAGTGCTGTATGTCTTTCAGTACTTCCACTCCCTACCCCTCTGAAAGTATTTCAAGACAGTTTCACACAACCTTTAGGAAACACACACCATACAACTACTTTCAGAATACCACAAACTCATTAACTAGTGTTAGTAGCCTTTTATTTGAGGTCTCATGGAGGTTCCCAACCAGCAGACCAGCTTCACATTAACATTCCTCATATCATTGCTCTTCAGCAACAAAAGAAACAGAGCAGCCCTCTGACTTGAACCACACCTCAGTCTTCACAGTAAAACCTATAAAAAGTTGCATCCAGTATTCTGACATCAGAGCAGCAAACATCTTGCACTAAATGTAACATTCTATTCCCAAACACATTCTGAGCTTTTTGCAAAGCAAGATTATGCTGCAAGATAAAACTTAAGCACTGTGATAGATGATTTGTACAGAAGAGATACTGGAAACAGGAACCAATTGTCCAGGAGGACTTAAATTCCTTTTGTCCTGACATTTTTTCCCTCCTGTTGAATACTGTCATGAATAACTAATGCTCACAGAAGGAGAGACCAGTTCAATGCATTTGGTTTTAAAACGGAAGTCTTTTATTAAAGCAACAGACTTGCTTGTTTTGAGAAGATTGATTTTGCCAGGCTAACATTGCTTCTATCTCTGCCTCTGCTCAAAATGTAATTACGTAATTACCACCAAATTCTTCCTTCACCTAAAGGAACTGGGCTTGATGCTTAATTGGCTATTACTTTTTTAAAAGAACCTAGTCTACCACAGAAAAACACTATAAGCTCCATTCTGTCCATGCATAGAGTCCAGAACTTTTTATGCACATTAAACCTCACCATCCATCTCTGAGTCACTGTCATTCAATGAAGGAATGTTGAGCAGTGTCTGCTTTTTGTCTCTGAGGACAACCAGCTGGAGCTTCCCCCGCGATTTCTCGATCAGTTTTCGGGCATCAGCTAAGGACATGTTCTCTGTCACAGTACCATTGATCTGGACATAAAAAGGCAACAACGACACTATAAGTAAATTAAAAACGCCATATTGTGCTCAAACAGTGAACTTGGCTACAACAGTACTTACTCCAGAGTAACGAGTATAACAACTGCCTGCTAAACCATTAGCTGTATAACCAGAACTGACCTTGAGGATGATATCCCCTTCATGAAGGTTGCCATCTTTGGTTGCTAGGCCAGTACGGGTCATTTCTTTTATGAAGATCTGACTTCCGAGCCGGAGACCATACTCTGGAATCAGAAATAATCCACTGTATCTTAGAAGATGAGCGAGGACATGTTTTTTTTGTCAAAAAACTACACAGTGTACATGAAGCACACCTCATTACACCACGGGAAAAGAAAAAGAAAAAAGAAGTGGACCTAGTAAACCCACTTTACTCTAGGCTGACTCTCCTATTTCCGTGCTGCTACCACAGTAAAAACAAACAGCAGTCCAAAACCATCAGACAGATGACCACTCTGCACCTTTAACAGAAAAATAATACCTCCCTCCTGGGGGTGATTATCAACATGCTGGACCAGATTTTCTCTTTGTGTCATATTTTCCATGGTGTAGAGAGGAACAAGGGTCAAAAGCCTGTCCTATCTGTACCCCATTAAGTGCCTCAGTCATTTCAGGCAAAGAATTCTCCATCCCTTTTCTTTTTCCTCTTTGGTCCAAGTTACTTTGATCAGTGCATTTGCTACTTAAAAAGAAAGGCAACACTTAAAAGTTGCATGTCCTAGAAAAACAGAAAAGGAAAGCAAGTTATCTGCCTTTAAAAATATCCCATTGGAGTGAATCTGCAGAGTAGGAACAGCAGAAATTATTATGGAATCACTAGGTGCATATAAAACCCTAAGTTTCTCCTTATTCATATACCTATCTGTGTTACCATTACCAATGGAAACATTACATGCAGGGGAAGAAGATGGAGAGAAAGGGATCCTTGCCAGAGTCAATGAAAAACAAGGTTAGCTCCTGCATACAAAGCTTGCACGAGCAGAAAAATCTTACAAATCACAAGGCAGATTAAAAAAACTCAACAATTTACAAACCCCCACGAACAAACCACCTTGCTCCCACTTCCCAAAAAACACACTGTAACCAGAAAAGAATGCACAACCTAATTTCAAATATGCCTTATAGCACAAGAGTCTTTACTTCACAGCATGCAAAAGATCAGGCTTTGGGCTTTCATTTACACACTCTCAGCAAGGAAAGGCTATTTCAGCTGTTGTAATTTCAGTATTCTTTAACTACATTCTGAAGTATTCAGAATCAAACAATCATTGGAGGTAATTTAATTATACTGAAGGGAAGAAATAAGTGCACTATTAAAAGCAGTGTCTACTCTTCATCCTTTGTACCTGACTCTTTTGTAGATGTGCCAAGTGTAATCTGAATCATGATCAGATCCATGCTTCCCACCAGAACCAGAAGAATAAGGGAAAGGAAATGGAAAACCAAAAGACACAATGGCTTGAAAAGACTGAAATCATGTGGGTGGAAAGCTCTTTGTTCAAAGGGAAAAGTTCACAGTGCTGAGGGTGAAAGCATCCCAAATCAGCCAGGAAGAACAAAACAACAACTTGAGTAATCAGTTAGAAAACTCAACATTTAACCTCTAAAAGCAGAGAGTATTTGGCTCCACTTCTGCCCCCACCAAATAACATGAGCATGAAAAATTACTTCCTCTCCCTCCCCATACTATACCTACCTTCACTATGTCTGCCTTTTGTTAAGAGAACACTGATTGGTCCATTCTGATCCTGCGGCCTCAGGTAGTCATGTTGATGGTGTACTTCAGGCGAAGGACTTCGGGAACGAAGCCTGTCCTGACTTCGACTCGTCACTTCTCTCCCATATCTAGGATCAGGCTGAGATCCATGACTATAACTGGGTGGGCTGTAGTCTCCTCTGTAGTCTCTTTCATAGCCACCATCCCTGTCAATGCTCCTTCCCCTACTCCGATCTCTTCTATAGTCTCGATCCAAGCTCCTGTCAACGCTCCTACCACGACTTCGATCACGGCTATAGCTGCACTCCCTGTCGCGGTCTCGGCTCCAGTTACGCCCTCTGTCCTGTTCATCTCTGTAGCTCTGATCCAGGCTGTTTCCCCAGCTTTGGCTGCGTCCTCCATTACCACTATGCCAACTTCTGTCGCTGTAGCCACTTCGAGCACTTTTGCCATCAAATTCTGCGTGGTCGTCCATTACATCTAAAGGTCTGTCCTCATAGTCAAGGGAAGGGCTTCTCTTCAACACTGCAGCCTGTACTTTCCTTGGTCGTTTCACTACCTGTTCAGTGCAACACGAAACAAACAAAACACACCCATTCAACGGTCAGAATGCGAAATTCAACAGAAGAATCTTCAAACAGAGGTTGGGGGCAAGAAAGAAGCAAAACAAGAAAATGTTCTCTTTATAGAACAACTAGTAAATCATTTAGATGTGCAAAAGAAATACTTACTAATGGAAGGATAAAGAACAGTAGGACAAATTTATAAAAAATAAAATTCATACCAGCAAGCACATTCTTTTAGCTCCGCAAGCACGTGAGCAATGAATACTTTTCTTTTTCTACATGACTTTTAAAAAACATGACAAGTTCCCAAAAGAGAGAGTTGCAGATGCCTCTCTCAACTAATGAAAACTGATCTGAACAGCAAATTCTTGGGCTATGTCTGAGTATGTAGGACATTATTTGCCTCACATAACTTCTTTCTTCCAACTACACTCATTATTCAGTAAAGTTGAAGACTGAGGATAAAAATTTTATTCCCATTTTTCAAGAGGATAACTTTCTGACACTTTTTAAATTTTCATTTGTTTCACCTGTAGAAACTGTCTTTTTTTTTAATTTACTTTCTACCTAGTATCGGGCAAAGGCTTGCATTGCTTTATATATACAGTACATTTCATACAAGAAAACAAAAATCTTGACTGGTTACACAGGTACATACCACTCTAGAGAGAACACATCCGTAATTTACTTACAATGGTGGCCACTTTTCCACTTTTCCTAAGCTGCTGGACTGCAAAAGAATGTGGAACATTTTCCATTGGGGTCCCGTTAACTATGATCACCCGGTCATTTTCTCTGGAAGAGGAAGAGAGGAGGGAAAAATTAAAAAAGTATTTAAGGAATCTTCATGAAAACATCAGAACAATTTTCTTTTCTCCCCAGGGGAACCTATGGATATTATTCACTTCAACAGAAAATTTGGCTTAAAAACTTCCATTATGCAAACACTGCAATACCTGAATACCAAAGGAAGCTTTCAGTATGTTTAGACTTCAAGTAGCTGTGCAGATCTTTGTACACGCGCCTTGTCCAGCTTAAGCATCTTGCCATAATGTCAGAGAAGATTTTGTTTGTTGAAGAATATTTGTGATGCCCATTAAAACTGCTATTCTTTTTTTATTTTACTTCTTTCAGAACTCTAGTCTTTCACACCTAATGCTACTTTTTTTTTCACACCAACATAGGAATTTCAACAGAGCTTCACATTGCTGCAGCCATAGCAGTATTCAGACAAACCTTGACGAGTACCACTCTAGCACATTTTTCTGGAAGATGGCTTGGTATTCAGGTCCCATCTACTCCAAAGAAAGGTAATTGGGGGGGTGGGGAGAAGAACCAAACTATAATACACAAAAAGTGCCCTTCAAAAAACCTCCCGCATGTCAGGCAGACTATTAAGAATTAACTCAGTCACCCCCAGGAGACAGCCTCATAACATGTGATTAAAAAACATATCTTCCAGAAAGGCATAGGCATCTCCATGGAAAAAGTGGAGGATTAAAGAAAGAAAGATAAAAATTTACCACTTCTTGTTTTAGTTTATTCTGGTGACCACTCCATTACTAACTGTAAAGTCAGAGCATTAGTTCAACCAGTTACTGGTTACAGTGCCATTTTCTACCAGATACAAGAAAACTTTAGACCCCATTATTTTGTCTTCACTGTAATCAAGTAACATCACAATCTTCTTTTTAAATAAGAAGATTACATACTTTAAGTCTCTCTTTGTAAGACAACTTTCTCTAACTTCTGAATGAGTTCGGTGCCTCTTTTCATACTCTTCCAATTCTTTTTACTGAACAAGTATGCTAGAACTGCACACTATATTCCACTATTGGATTCACCTGATATTTATGTAAGAGTTAAAATAGCTCTTTTCACAGTCCATACATCCAACAATCGTATCAAACTTAACGCTGTAACGCTAAATTAAGACCTCCCATTTATTTATGCTCACTCTACCCCAAAAAGGATTGCAGAATCTTAATTTAACACACATTTTGAAGGCTAGGCCTGTATTCCTTGTTTTGTCACAAGAGCAGCTTTGCATTCAGATTTTCTTCACAACATGTTTTGTCTGGAAGCATCCAAATTGCTTGTTATTGCTTTGTCATCACCAATTTACCTAGGATCTTACATAACCTGTGGACATGATTTATTCTCAAATCACAGCCAATTACGGAACAGAACGGATGATAGTGTTGTTGTGCAGCGATCACTGCTATAAAACTAAGGTTTTGTCTGTTTATGTTGAGAATGGTTTTTTACCCACTTCACCATAATCCTCTTATTCAGTCCTTCAATAACTACTCCCATATCATCCCTTTTGTTACTCCACCAAAAAATAGTGTTGGGCAAAATGGCCAGAATCTACTCTTTTGAATTACTATTACTGCACACCATTGGCATTGTTCCAAACTGTCTAGTCCTCACGAGGTATTCCATGTCAAAGGGTAAAAAAATCTGATCATCAGTGTGCTAGAAACTGTTTATCTCAGCCTACCGATTTAAAATAACTTGTCCATGATAGAGGCTACCTCACAAAGTTCGTGTTACCAGGAGGACTACAGAAACACTTGATTTCCATATTTTTTAAAAAATAATAATAAATACTTAGCAAACACTTTTGTTTCTCTTCCTTTCCCCATTATTGGTCCTCACACCTTAGCAGTGAAGACCCTTCCTTGGGCTGATATAAGCTATTCTCTTGAATATATAGTGGTCTTGATTGACCACTGAATGTAATTCCTGGAGGTAAAAACAGGAGAATGTTTCAAGATAGTGAGTATTTCTACTGCTTCTTTAAAAGAAATGCAACCTTAAGAGAAACACATGTACCTATAAGAGCTTTTACATCACTGAAATTTAATTTCTTACAAAACAGCAAATAAAAACATCTCTGGATGGAGTTTGTTTTGTTGTTTGGTTGTGGGTTTGTTGTGCGGGTGTTTTTTTCCATTTAAAACAGACATCAAGGTTTTCAAGCGGGCACCAAGTCTTGCATGGATTAAGTTACCAGGTTTTCAACGTAGCCCCTCTGAAGGTGTTAAATATTCTGCAGCCATGTGCCTGAAAATATGTCAGATAGAGAAATAAGAAATTGCTTACTGAAGTAATCCATCTGCTGGACCACCTGGGAGAACATCTGAAATGACTATTGACGTTTCACCATTTTCAAAATGAGGGTTATCTCTGCCGCCAGAAACTGCAATTCCAAATCCTCGTTTTGAGTCCTTTACAACAAAAGCACAAAAACCAAAACTCAAGTTCTATCCACAGGAATTTTGACAGGGAGAAAGAAGAGCAACATGAAAGTTCCTGTGACAGCACTCTATTTAGGTATTACTTAAAATATGATAGTGGTAAGCAGAGAATTGCAGAAATACACAGCACCTCTAGATTTAAAAAAGGAATAGGTTTACAAATCCATGTAACAAGATGACATATTCCAGTTCTCCAAACCTCAGTCTAGAGCCTGGTGATCAAGGGACTTACTAACTTAGTCTGCATATTGCTCCACCATTCCACCGGTCATTCATACCAAATTTATTGCTAGATAAATCTATTTTGTAAAGTGATGCCAGACAAAATGGAACAGCTTTTCCAGGATCACATCTTTATTGCGACTGCTATCTAGGTTGTAATAACTACTTACTCCTCCATCAAACTAAATATGAGCATGGCTGATTACAAAAAGCAAGCAGTGACCTTGTGAACTCATCATATTTATCCTCTCTCACAATCAACATGTAATTTATGTCAAACCTGTTGTCACAGGAATATCAGATCTGTAAAACCCCTAAGACATCGATCATAAAATCAGGGAAACAGAACAGGGTGTGAAGAAGGCATATATATAACACTAGACCTGAGAACTGTTAGTGTAACTGAACTGCAGACAAGATGTACACAAAGCTATACATTTTATTCAACACACAGGTTTAATTTTATGAGCTATGTAACATACAGCTCCCATTATTACAAACTCTAGATTATGCTGCATTTAAACAAAATATTTTAACATAGTGGCAAAGCAACGCATCAAATTAAAGTGGAGCTTTTCTCTCAACTCACACTCAGCATTTGTACTTCCAACACATGCCATCATGTTCCACTAATGTCAATATTAAGTAGTTATATTTTTTGGAAGGAAAAAAATTATGTTTTGTTTCTATTTTAAACACCACTTCACTTGCTGCCCATAAGTTTTACAAGAAGTAGTTTGATGTTTCAAACCCAAACAACACAGAATTCAAAAAAATGGTAGAATTCATTGGTAGCAGCTGATGCAGCAAGCCCAGGAGCCTTCTGCCACTTGAGTAGTATAAGCCTGCCACTGAGGCAAAGTAGTAATGCTCATTTACATGATACTGAAGATCTGAAAAATCAGAAATTGCAGAAACTAAGGGCTGCTTCTACCATGTTTCTCCTCCCTACCTCTGTAACCTGGAAAACAGCCCTTTCTCAACAAGTCAGCGCACAAAACAGGTTGTGTAGGAAAGACTGACACTTTACCTGGGGTCATCAAGCTCAATTTATTACAGAACATATGAAAAGCCACAAGCAATGCAGCACAGGCTGTTCGTCAGAACAGCTAGCGAGACCACCGCCACTGCCGGAGCACATGTCCTGTACCATGGTGCGGCAGACTACCTGTTGGAGCACCCAGAAACAAGCAGTCTACTATCTTTAACTCAAAAGGACTCTAGCTAATGAGATACTTCCTCTTTTCTTAGAAGACTTGTTAGAAGCGACATCCGTAGTCCATACATTTTAGACATTTTGGTGACAGTAGTTTTCCACTAGAGTCTATGCTGGTAGATATTACAGTACAAAAAAATAAAAATAAAATCAGTGGAAGCATGTTCAGTGATTATCATAAAGCTTGGACATTAACCACCACTGCTTGACAGAACCATCTGCTTTGTTTTTAAGGTCATTCAGTGATGAATTTAACTGTGTGACTGATACGTGGTATACTACGCTGTCACTACAGAGATCAAACAGCAGCAAATGTAGCACTTAAATTGTTAATTTAATTTACTCTTAACAGTAAAGAGTCATGCTATTCTATGAGTAACTAGCAATTAAGTTTTAAAAAGGAAAACACATCTGATTTGGACAACAAATTAATCCTCTTCTAGACTCAGATATGCTAATAACATCTACTGTAAAATATATTTAGACTAAACTAGTGCTTGAATATTTGAAAACTAAAAATATAACAGACACTCACCTTTTGTAAGGTCACAGTGTACTGTTCCCATATCAGCTCTTCCATGCCTGAGGCCTGTTGCACACAGAAACCAATTAGTGAAACACAAAGAATACAACTCTCTAAATTAAAATCTGAGATATCCTATTAAAACACAGGCATAAAAATAACGTGTATCCTAATAACTTGGTAAAGTTATTATGAGGTGTATGTATTTCAATTAGCAATGATTTTTCTTTTAAAAGACAATAAAATACTAACAGGTCCTAGGTCCAGAATCCTTTCACATTCACTAACTTAACAGTTCATTCTGATTTTCTGTAAAAGCCTCATTCAGCAAAAGCATTTAATTCAGATCACATTAGCATTATATAGGCCGGATTAAAATAATATACAAAATACTTAAGAAAGACCTCTACATTCCAGTATGCAGTTGAAACTGAGGTTTTCAAAACAAACTAGCCTTCAGATCTTTCGATTCTTGTTCACGTGGATTTAAAATGTTTTGTCCAGTATGTATCACATAGCTGAGTAACTTGAGGTTCCATCAAGAAATTAAAATTTATGTGAAAACACAGTGTATCACTATATAGCACTGGTGTATCTGTGACACTTCTCAGAAACACTTTTTTTCCCCATTTCCAGTTAAAACTGATCCTGAACTGATCAGTTTATCTTACATGAGATAACCTGAAACCTTTCCAACATCACAGCTTAAAATATAATACAGAATAATCACCCAGCTGTGATGCATCATGCAGTACACAGCCATCCCCTTCAGTCCCTGTCCTGTAAAATGAGGAAGAAAATGAGCCACAGTATTTGACACACTGCAAACATTTCAAATTGCAGCATTCATGGCAAAAGAAAAAGCCAAGTATTGCATGAGTACATGCATGCACATATTCCAGCTGCAGGTTTATTTGGTTTTACTGTTAAAAGTGATATTCTTTCTTGGGAAGATAAGAATTAGCTCAAAAAATGGAAAAAAGTTCAGTTTTGACTTAAGAATTTTTTTAAAGGCATTAAAGGGATTACCAGCAACTAAATTCCAAAACCGTAGACAGGGAAGTGACACAAGAAGGGTATGCCTGTACTTTAAAGCACACCCAATATGTCCAGAGTAAAAGTCTTCTGGCAGCACACAACTGTTCAGCAAAAGCTATGAAGGCCCTTTCTCGAATGCCAAGAGCTCCATGATTATTCTTCCAGTATTTTCTGAGCCCCCCCCCAATAGGAACTAGGTTTGCAGTTTCCATCGCACATTCACTGCACTGAAAAACAAACTTAAGTCCTGCTCAGAGTTCCTGAGGGAATACTCAAAACATCCAGCATTCTTATTAGGAATTTTACAACACTGAACAGTGTTAAATTTCCACTGTTCTCCCAAAAAGTGAACAACATTTTTACTTCCAGAAGCTTTTGGGCTTAATTAAGAAATTAATTTAAAATAGCTGGAGGAGAGGATGGCTTATATTAAAAAGTAATACAGGTATGTATCTCTGAACATCTACTTGTCTAGATCAGACAAGAACGGGTGGCATTTATAACTGTTAGTATTAGTAACATGGACATCTTGGGTCAGTGAATTACTCTGCTGAAGCACGCGGTGAAATGGTTTTATTTGATATTCCCATTTAACCAGCTGACATGTCTAACACTTCAGCTATCTGACACTGAACCATTTCACTACCTATATTTCCTTAAACAGACAACCTTCCACAAGTAAAGAATTTCTCCATAACTGAGTGCTTGTTCCGAGCTTCCATGATGCACAGCAGTGACTAGGCTTGCTTGACTGACATGCATGAAAACATGTAAACAGTTTACCTGTTACTACCTTGGCTATGCCATCACTGTCATGCTTTTCTATACGATATTTTTAAGCTCTGCAGAAAATTTGAAGGACAAGCAGATGGGTTCAAATTTTACAGGAGCAGAGGAGACAGAAAAACTTTTCCATCCTTCTCACTGTATGAAAGGCTCAACAACTGACATGTGTAACAAGAACATCATTCAAATTCAGCTTGCACTGTACAATTCTTACCAACGCTAGCTCTCAGCCTAGAGTACCCAGTCCAGCTCTGTGCAGGCAAAACAGTAAGGCAGGCATAATGCAATCGACAAGAACTTACCACCTGCAGTGACAAAGAGGAGCACAGTTGCCTTACTCTTTCAGAAACGCTGACACCAGGTCTTTCAATACACTACTAATAAAGGAAGACCTCAGAAACGACTGCTTATCCAATACACCACCATAGAAAAGGGATTGAGGGAAGCACAGCAAAGATACTGGGGACAGATTTCAGGTATGAACCAGGTAAGCTTACAGGAATTCCCTTCCAGAAAACTAGGCCTCCTGTAAGTACTGGCACAAGTAAAACCTTGTGCACAATTAGAGAGACGCATTGTACAGTAAATCAAGGCAATGCGAACTAACGTAAGCCATTTTGCTGTGACAAATCGTATGGTAGCTGGTCAGAAAAACAACTAAGAGGAATGGAAGAGAAACTACTGCTTATAGACACTACAGTTAAGCCTCTTGTTGAACCTTATAGTATCAACTCATCTGTGCCTAAAAAAAGTTCCTCAGAGTATCAGTGACTGTCTCAGGTACTTTCTGCATAAATTTTAGGGGGTTATCTTGAAACTGTTGGTAAACATTAAAGAAAAGCTAATTAAGTAATTCACTTTTAAATTCATAAGTATGTGTTAAAGTAGCACATTTTTAGAAACTACTCTTTGGGAAACTGTCTACCATATTCTATATGCTATATTAATGTGAAAGTACTCCATACACTTGCAAAGGTGATTTTGTGCAACATAATTACCAAGACAACAGGGCTAGTTCTGCCATACTGGTAAAGTTATGCAGGCTCTGCCAGACAGTTCAGAGAACTGAATGGTCACCTTGGAAGCCCAATAAGGCACAAAACACATCTGTATTCCCTCAAATCTCCAGGCAATAATCTCTCTAACATTATAAAACCTACTGCTGCTTGCCACTGCCACAATGCTAACCCATACTGACAGATTAATGGGGAAGAGAAGATTGAGAGGGAGGGAGAGACTACAAATGTTACAGATCATCAGCTGAGGACTTGATAAAAAGTAAGACTGAAGTCTCTACCAAAATTGCAAAATCCCTGTATCCCACTTCTAAAAATATGCACCAAGTGATGGGTTACAAATAGCTTCCATCACCTTGCCATTTTCTTCACGCTTCATCTGTATGGAAACACAGAGGGATCCCGAGCAGCCTGCGTATCCCTTATAGGATGGCTATTCTACTGGAAGATCACAAACCAAAACACAGGAGAGAGGAAAGCAGGCTAAATGGTTAAGAACCCCACAGTTACTAACAGTAACTGTTTTGCAAGTTTACCCAGGTTTCACACAGAGAGCAGGCTACCTGCAGAAAATGCAAATTACTCTAACTAGCTACTAGTGACTAAAGCGGTTCCATTTCTAATTAGAACACGGTAGTCAGGATTTGCTTAAATCTGCCTAATGCTGGTATACCAAAATGACAGGTGCCTTCTATATAACCAAAACAGACTGCTTAACAGAATCTTTAGCAGGAAACTAAAGTGCTAAAATCATCTGTGTGCTACAAACAGGCAGCTGTTGCAACTCACACGACAGTCATCAGAGATTTATGCAATTACTTGCTGCTGAAGGCAACTTGATTCACGCTGAAAGAAGAACAAAACCGGAAGACCTGCCACAACAGTTATCTGACTAGAAAAGTGAGTGGGAGAGGGGAAGGATACAGAAGATGAAGGGGGGGAGAGCGGACAAAAAGCCTTGGAGCAAGATGTAACAAAAAGCAACTCACGTGCCCTTTCAAAATCCCCAACTTTTTGACTGCATGTGACCACATTCTCTGCAGAGCTTGAGCTGTCTTCATTGTTGCAGGATATAATCTGTGAGAGGATGCCGTACACCCCCGTCTTTCATCTGTTTCCACCACTCAACCCTGTTATGTAATTCTAATACAATAGTGGCCTACATACTCGAACAAATCCTGCCGCCAGTTTCACACAGAAACACATCAAAACCACAGTAGGGAAATGTACTAGGAGTTCAACTAACTCTCACTTTAAAAGACCCCGGGAGAAGGCTGTACGGTAATCTCATGTTTTTTTCTAAAAAATACTGAGTGTCAGAAACAGATCAATATGTGGTGATTTATTCTTCTTCCAACCACATATATGTTCACCTCACCATAAACCTACCTGAAACTTTAAAGAAAAAAAAATGCTTAAAAACCACAGCGCAGATTATTTGAAAATTCATATTCTGACTATAATATTTTATAGTAAAAATTACCACTTGACTCCATTATCCTCAGTAACAATGCTGTTTCGCAGTCTCTATCAAGTCTTAACAATTTAACTCCTGAATTAAGGAAGTCCTTATGCAGAAATAACCTTATACATGTCAGTTAGCCTTTCAACTACACATAAGCGCTCGCAGAACTGTGATCTAAGCTCCAGAAAGCAAGAAGGGAAAGAGAAGCAAAATTGTAATAGCTGCAGAAAACAGACACTCCCTCTGTCCTCAATCATTTAGTAAGATATCCCTAAGAATGATAAGCTAATCATACAGCCAAACAGACGAATTTATTGGAAAATAGGTCAAGCTATCAGTTCCATCTACGCTGCATGAATGCTGTGAAATTTAAGCCTTAAGCGAACTTTCCCCCTAGAGTTTATGTAAGTTTCACAGGCAGTGAACAGACAGGAGGAACACATGCCAAGTTCTGTATACAAAGCTAAACCAAACCTCCATCTGTAGATTGCATTTTTCATTAGTGGAACAATTTTTGACTGCTGAAGAATACGAATTCAGATAGCAGTGGAAAATGTGGAGGGTGGGGTACGTGTGGTCTGAGTTTTTTGTTTGTTTCTTTGGGTTTTTTGTTGGTGGTGTTTTTTTTTTCCATTGATTTTACAATCAGGACTGAATTCAACATCCCGTGTTTTGACTGTGACCCCACCACTGCACTGGCCAGCAGAACTAGGATGATGAAAAAACACAGGCTTGCACAGAGCTTACTTACATCAGCATGGTCTCCCCACCAGTAAACATGACTAGGAGTCTTACACCTAGCACTGCCTGTTTTAATCTCTTCCTCTCTATCCAAGAAAGGAAAGGGTGTTTCCCCACACATAATCTAGACAAGACTGTCTAAGTAAGCAGAAGGGAAACCTGAAATGGGCTTGCTGGCTCTGTTATAGAAGTTACACACAGAAGAAAATCCTTCCCCACTCTCACCTCTGCCCCTTTCATATGCTACCACACATTTAAGCCTAAAACCCTTGAAACCCAAGTCCAGGTTTTCCCTAGAGACAGACTCCTATAGTGAAGATTATCAAGAACTTTAACTGAAAGTCATTCACCTAAAAAGGATGGGGACAGAAGCTTTTCTAGGCACTGATATAAGGAGCCAAGTGGGGGAACTCCAGAGCTGCATCAAGATGTCAGCAGCAAACCTGGGCTCAAAGACCAGGTATATATCAATAGGGAATTCAGAACCTGCTCCCACATGTCACCTGCCTGCATAAAGGCAATTACAACAGACAAAACTGAATGGCCTTAGGTATATAGGCATTCAAAGACGTCATCTATTCAGTTTCTGGAGGATCCCCGAAAAATATCCTCAACAGACAGAGGAGGCTGCACGAAATAAGAAGCAATCTCTACACTAGTGTGTAGTGTGAAGGTTCACATCTCCTCATTTTCAGCTTTAGGCTATTAAAGATGACTACGAAAATATGATCAAGTAATACAGGCCACATATCCAGAGCCTGACAAGTATTCTTACCTAACAGTGAAAAGCAACTGAAGAGGAAGAGGACTTTACCAGGTCCTTCTCCTGCAGTAAAGATGCTCAAGACACTTCAAAGTAAGAAGGCTCCAAGCAAAGTGTTTTAATGACTTATCTCCATTGGTTATGGCAGATCTTTGATTGGTATCTAGGAGGATGAGAAAAACTATTCATGCCTACAAAAAAAAAAATCTCACAAAAAAAAAAAAAGGTACCTTGTTTTTTATCAGTAAGTTCTCTAATTCAGAGAAGCATTTCCTATTTTTCAGCTAAGCTCCCGCACCAATACAGCAAGCCCCCAGAAAAGCAACAGTTCATCATAAAGAAACAGGTTTCCAGAACGAAGACTAAAGGAAGAGAGGTGATAAAGAATAGTGGGTATCTTTTGCAAACTACAAGTAACATGCAACTGCTCTTCAACAACGCACAAATTCCGTTTTTTTTCCCCTCCTAGGGTAAGGGGATGACTCCATTCTAAGAGATCACCAGTTCTGCTTTCACATTCAAATAAAATCAAGATGCTTGTTAACATCAAGGTGGTTATATTATCAAGATGCAGAAAGTTAAAAATTTTAAAAGCTACATACTGTACAAGTAAGTATACCTCTGCACTGGAATGACAACTCTTGAAGGAGGAAAAAAAATTCACATGAATGAGATGTGCAGTCAATCCTTTCTTCCCCTTCCCTCCAGTGGAGAATTAACAGATACAGCCTTTGCTTTCTCCCAAATAACATGACAAGAAAAAATACCTTGCTAAAAGAGCAAATGTATTTTGCTTGTAATAAGCACATTTATCATGTATTATCAGACTTCATACAAGAAACACTTTTTTTCCAAAATGCATTTAGAAGCAGTGATCTCAAGGGTTGTCTGGAAAGACCAACTTAAAGAAAATACCAACTGAGCACAACATTTCTAAACATTTATTCTTTATAGATTTCACAACTTGAATGTCATTACACAGAAACACAGGCAGAATTGTTTTTAATGCCAAAGAAGTCACAATGTCAAAAGCTTTTCTTAATCGTGTTACTCTTAAGTTACACTACTCACTTTCTATAGTGTGTAAATTACATCCACAAAAGCATGGGTAAAAGTCGCATGAGTACCATTCAAATGAGAATTATTTTCTAGACAATATTTATGGGGTTTTTGTTTTACTTCTTTCAGGAACAGTTTGAATCCAGCACAATGACAATGCCCACAGTCATTACTTGACACCATGTTCAGCAGTATTTCACTATGAATTTTGCTTCCAGTTAGCGAAACTACTCCTTCTTTAAAAATGCACAGTGCCAATTGCAGCCTATCCTCTGAAACACGTGATGCAAGGAAGCAAACAAACAGAAGTCTCACAGCAAAACAGCCCATGCGATAGCAAAACAGGGGTCAACCTTCTCCATTGTGGGAGTTTCAGCTAGTTAACCGATGGAGAAAAAATCCGAGGTGGCAGAAGCAGCACTCATTCCTACCTCTTGTTTCCCTACGACACTCCAAATGCCCTCCAGACTGCAAACTGAGCTAGAATACAGTCCTGTGCAGAATTGAGCAGATGAAGGGCAACAGCTCTGTTCATCAGACTATTGAAAATATTAACAAACAAACACATCTAGGTCTCATTTGGACTGTAGCCCTGTAACTAGCATCAACAGAGTAATGCCCCAGATTTTCCAGACAACAAAAACTGTTTAAAAAATAAGTCAAAGCAAATGGAAGAAAAAACTTTCATACACACAGAAGATTTCTGCTGATCTGAAGCCTAGAAAAGTTGTGTGCTTTTTAATTCAAAATATATCACTTAATCCAGCTCATGGCATTTTCATGACAAACGAAGCTTAAACATAATGAAAGATATCACACAATCTGCCCATAACAGTAGTCCCTGTACTAGTATTCTTCAAGTGGTTCACAGTAATAAAACAGCATCTCCAGTCGAAAGAATTTTTGCACAAATTTGCCTGAGCACAGGGAAAAACACATCAAAAATAGAGGCATGGAATTGGATTTCTTCAAAAAAAAAAAAGGGGGGGGGAGAATAACAAGTAACCTAGATACTGAAAAGAAGTCAGTAAAGAATGTGGCATTAGGCATCCTTTTGCTGAATTGCTGTTTTGTTTCAAGTCCATATTAAAGAAACACCTACACAAAACTGGGGAGGCTGAATAATGCATACAACTAGTCTCTTCTGGGGAAAATAACCCCAAACAAACTATCCAAGACGTTTTTTCAGGGCAGTTTTTATCTGTCCCTGCCACTAAGACACCACCTAGGAAAAACCTGTTTCCTATACTTTTAAAGCCAAACATTAACTAACTATGTACAATACTTTCAGAAAGCAGGATAAACACTTTGAAAGGGAGAAAGGTGAGAAGCAGAATTTTCTTCGAACATTTTGAGTTCTTGCCACATTTCACCTTAGAAACAGCTAATAAAAAACCAAGGTGGGATGTTGTGGAGGTTTTTTGTTTCTTTTTTTTTTTTTTTTTTTGCTTGTTTTCTAGATGCTTTCTTCACCTCAGGCTCCTTAAGGTTTCCTTGCACCTTTGGACCACTCATAGAAGAAAAACAGTCATTTCATCTTTGGCAATGAAGGTTTCTCTTCCCAAACACACATCTGCCTCACAGGCTGGACAGGGTTTCACAAGATACAAACTAAACAACAACTTCCTTTTGAATGTAACGATTTCCATGCTCCTCCTGCTCATTTACATGTCACTCCTTACTTACTCCATGAATTCTGCCGTTTGGTTATTCAAAGTAAGCCAAAACAGCTTCCTAAAGCATCAGAAATCTGCTCATCTTTTCCCACTGGATTACGCTTTTGCCATTTCTGTGATCTGGATTGCCAAAAAACAGCTGAATACCAGGAGATGAAGGAGAAGGAATGCTACAACCCTGCATCTAAGATCAGCTCAGCCATCAGGTGAAGTTTCACCTTCAAGGATGCATCAGAGTAGGAAAGCTAGAGTTTACTTCAAGGGACAGATTAAATATTGAGTCATAGAATCATTTAGGTTGGAAAAGACTCTTACAACTATTGTGTCCAACTTATCTCAGCAATGTCAGGGCCACCACTAAACCATCTCCCTAAGCACCTCATTTACACCTCATCTTTTACATACCTACAGATACTGTGACTCAACCACTGCCTTAGGCAGACTGTTCCAGTGATGCAGGCTTTTTGATGAAGAAGTTTTTCCTAGTATCCAATCTAAACCTCCTCTGGTGTAACTTGAGGCTGTTTCCTCACATCCTATTGCTTGTTGCTTGGGAGAAGAGACGGACACCCACCTCGCCACAATCTCCTGTCAGGTATGTGGGGGGGCCATAAGGTCTCCCCTCAGCCTCCTCTTCTCCAGGCTAAACAGCCCCAGTTCCCTCAGCTGCTCCTCGTAAGACTCGTGCTCGTGATCCTTCACCAGCTTTGTTGCCCTTCTCTGGACACACTTCAGCACCTTGAGGCCTTTCTTGGAGTGAAGGGCCCAACTCTGAACACAGGACTCGAGATGTGGCCTCACCAGTGCTGCGTACCGGGGCACAATCCCTGTCCCGGTCCTGCTGGCCACACCGTTCCTGATGCAGGCCAGGATGCCCTTGGCCTTCTCGGCCACCTGGCCACACTGCTGGCTCTTGCCCAGCCCGCTGTCCACCAACGCCCGCAGCTCCTTTCCCACCGGGCGCTTTCCAGCCGCTCCTCCCCAAGCCCGTGGCGTTGTTGGGGGTTGCCATGACCCAGGGGCACGACCCGGCCCGTGGCCTGGTGGAACCTCTCACCCTCGGCCTTGGCCCACCGACCCAGCCTGCCCAGGCCCCTCTGTGGAGCCCTCCTGCCCTCAACCAGCTTGGTATTATCTGCAAAGTTACTGAGAGTGCACTCAATCCCTTCCTCCAGATAATTGTGGGGGGTCAGTACTGACCCCTTGGGAACACCACTTTCAACCCTCTGACAACTGGACTGAACTCCATTCACCACCACCCTTTGGGCCCAGCCAACCAGACAGGAGCGAGGAAATAAAAGCAACACAGAAAAAAGCTTTTAGTGGAAAAGACAGGAAAACAAAAGTTCCAGAGTGGCTTTAAAACATATTCTCTCCTGCTTTTTAATTCACCTTTGATAAAATAACAGATTACTACCCTCACGCATATGCTTAACTATCTGTCATATCCTTGTAGCCATTAACAGGTCATGTATCATGACTGCCCGTATTGTAGAAGAAACATTAGGAAGGCTTTACAGGTATTAATGTAATACTAGGATATAATCTGATATTTAAATATATTAAGATACATTAATAAAAAGCTATGCTAATATATATCTATACACAATAAATATATCTGCCTCTGTAGCACAGATGAACAGAAAGAAAGTCTGCTTCTTCCCCCCCCCCTGCCCCATACTGCATATTAGAAAGGTATGCAAGCACCAGGAGCTACATTTCCATCTCCTACTGAATTTGCAAGGCACTCAGAACTCTAGAGCAGGCTAAAGAAGTAGGAAAACTCATATTCCAGAAGAAGAATACCAAGATTTTTATAAAATTATTTTTGCACAATATAGGCAATCCATACAAGCCTGGAAAACAGAGCTGAGATTCCAGAGCTGAGTTTCCAGAGCTGAGACTCCAGATGAGATTCGGAGCTAACCCAGAGCGACACTAGGTGGTGCAGTGATGCTGCAACTGAGGCACAAAAAGATGTTAAACACAGCGTTTCTTTTAACGTTTAGAAACGGAACTTCAGGCTAGTGCTTTGGTATACAGCATGATATTACTGCTCTGAAGAACTAGATTCAATTTTACAAAACATCTTTATTTCTTTATCAAACACGGTGGCATTCAATTTATTTTCATAAAAAAAATTAAGTTAAAAAAATCTGAGTAAAGCCTAACATCTTGTTAGGCCAACAGCCTATTTCGAAACTTTCAGACTAAAATTGACAGGAAATGTGATGTTAAAACAAGTTCTAGGTGTTAGGAGTTTGGGGTTTTTTTTAGGGGGGGGAGGGTTTCCTATTTCTGTAATCTTAAGCACCTATCACAGTGGTGGTCCAACCACTTTTTTTTTTTTTTTAATAAATAATAAAAATTGAGCTTTATTAAACCTAAGTGCCTTCCCATCACAATTATTTCAAGAATTAATTGCACTGTTTATACAAAGAAAATCAATGTATTCCACAAGTAGTTTTATCCACTGAAAAGAGAGAAAAATAGAATCATAGAACGGCCTAGACTGGAAGGGACCTTAGGGATCATCTAATCCAACCTCCCTGTCATGGCCAGGGATGCCTCTCAACTACATCTACTCATGGCTTCATCCAGCCTGGCCTTGAACACCTCCAGGGAGGGGGCAGCCACAATGTCTCTAGGCAATTTATTCCAAAGTCTTGCCACCCTCGTACTGAAAAATTTCTTCCTAAAATCTAATCTAAATCTGTTCTCCTTCAACTTAAACCCATTTCCCCTTGTCCTATCAGTGGACGCTCTTGTAAAAAGTCCCTCCCCAGCCTTCCTGTAGGATTCCTTCAGGTGTTGGAAGGCAGCTATTAGGTCCCCCCGAAGTCTCCTCTTTTCAAGACTGAACAATCCCAGCTCCCACAGCCTGTCCTCGTAGCAGAGGTGCTCCAGCCCCTGGATCATCTTTGTGGCCCTCCTCTCAACATGCTCCAACAGTTCTATGCCCCTCTTATGGTGGGGACACCAGCACTGGACGCAGTATTCGAGGTGGGGTCTCACAAGAGCAAAGGGGGAGAATCACCTCTCTTGACCTTCTGGCTACACTTCTCCTGATACAACCCAGGATGCGGTTGGCCTTCTGGGCTGCATGAGCGCACTGCCGGCTCAGGTTGAGCTTCTCGTCTATCAACACCCCCAAATCCTTCTCTTCAGGGCTACTCTCAACCCACTCTGTGCCCAGTTTGTATCTGTGCCTAGGATTGGCCCGAGCCAGGTGAAGGACCTTGCACTTAGACTTGTTGAAGCTCATGTAGTTTGCACTGGCCCATTTCTCAAGCCTGTCAAGGTCCCTCTGGATGGCATCTCTTCCCTCAAGCGAGTCCACGGCACCACACAGCTTGGTGTCGTTGGCAAACTTACTGAGGCTGCACTCGATGCCATCGTCCATGTCGCTGACAAAGATGTTGAACAGCACTGGACCCAGGACAGACCCCTGAGGAACACTGCTTGTCGCTGGTCTCCATGTGGACTTTGAGCCATTGACCACAACTCTTTGAGTGTGACCATCCAGCCAGTTCTTTATCCACCGAGTGGTCCATCTGTCAAATCCGTGTCTCTCTATTTTAGAGACAAGGATGTCACATGGGACAGTGTCAAACGTCTTGCACAGGTCCAGGAAAATGACATTCGTTGCTTTTCCCGTGTCAGCCACCGTGGTAGCTTTATCATAGAAGGCCACCAAATTAGTCAGGCACGACTTGCCCCTAGTGAAGCCATGCTGGCTGTCACCAACCACTTGATTATCTTTTATGTGCCTTAGTACAGCTACCAGGAGAATCTGTTCCATGATTTTACCTGGCACTGAGGTAAGGTAAACATCTGGTACTCCAAAGATAAACCATGCATATTACTCATCAGTCATGACAAGACATGACGGAAATGGGTAACTGAAAAATTATAACCAAGATTTTGAAGCAATACTACACGTCAGTTGCACCTAAAGTCAGAAATGCCACATTTTAGCACTAACGATTAAAAGAAGAATTATAGTTACATTTTTAGACTGAAGCTTTTTCTTCCAGGGTACTTTTAACATGAACCTAAGAAGTTTATGCTTTGAAGATGTAGCACGACGTCTTTTAAGGTCCTGATTTTGCTGATATAAAGGCAGAATTTGTCATTGCACCAGAAAAGTCAAGCAATACACACACACAGGGATTTTCTAAAATTCACTCACTTGCATTTCACAGTACATGTGATCTTTGCCAGTAAGAGCAACAGTTAATCGTTTCAATCCAGCATCCAGGAATTACTTAGGGTTGGGTGGTGCCTTTTTAAAACTACGATGATTATTGAACAACTATTTTTATAACAACTGCCTCTTTCCTCTCATAACTATTGGAAGGTGGTAAATGCAAAAGCAGCCACCTGAACTGCTTTGATGGTATGCTACCAGGACCAGGTCCTCATTCACCACTATCAGGTGCAGGGAGCAGGCAATAGTGAGAAGGGCTAAAAGCGGTATTTACGCAGCAGAATGTAACAAATTCAGAACATGAAACTCTACATCAATTTACAATACTCACATTCTGTACACATTCAAAATATACAAGCAAAACTTCTAAACTTCCCTGGGATAAGGTGGAAGATGCTAGCAGAGTAGTTTACACTTGTTACAGCTGAATTTTACTGAGCTTAGATCCATAAATATGCATCATCAAAAAACTGTACAATATCCCATTACGAACTAAACAAAAGCCTATTCAAGGCAGGGAGGAAAAAAAAAGAAACAACACAAACTGATTGTAACCAGAACACAGCTGCAAGATACACAGGTCTTACCCACTGAAAACCTAAAACTTAGAAAAACATAGCTTAGTTCTATTTCAGGACCAAGTTCCCTCCACTACCTTTCACCAGCGTAATAACAGAACTGTTGTTGGGCAAAACTACACTGCAATTGTTTCACTCCTTCTCCCAACAGGGAGCAACCACTTGTTCAAAATTTGTGAAGGAACAACTGAAGTATGAAATAGCCATTTTGGAGGAGAACACAGATCCCATTTCAGGGAAAAAACATAAAAACCTCAAGTTTTTAGAAATATGCCTCTTGAGAAATAACACTGGGAACCAACATTTTTTTTTATTCAAGTTTTCTTCCTTTTCACATGTTGCTTCACAGCGGAAAGCCAGAAGCTGCTTTTCCCAAAAGTTCTCTCCCACAGGTGTTGGTGTTCTAAAGAGAAGAACCAATCTCATATCTTAGGGCACACCATGTGCCCAATCTTGCAATAAAGTAGATTTCCCTGCCACTCCTCTTTCAAAAAGACAGCAAGACTTCAGGAGATAAAAACCTGGAAGCCAAGCAATTCCAGTGGAAGATCAACATTAATCCAGGTAAAAGGTTGATAGATCAATTATACTTGTGTATATAACTTATGTATACACACACTGGAGAGCAAAGAGAGCTTATTTACTGTTTTGTTTTCTGAATAGTTTTCCTAGACTTTCACCTTGTCACACAAACAGGTGTCAAGAAGTTTTTTTGTCTACACTACAAGAAGGTAACCTACTGGAGAAACAGTAAGCCTTTAAAGCTTGTGTTTATTAGATAAACTGAAAGCTATCTCTGACTCAACCACTACTATTCCCTTTAACTGCAAAACCTAATGTATTTCTTTACAGTCACACCGTTTCTGTACCTTCTGCTCTAAGCTTAAGTTGCTCATGCAAATGTATTCTGAGAATCAAAGTGTTAGAGAAGTTTGTGCTAAGTTCAAGACGACCACCTCTCAATGGTCCTGTCTGGGTATCAAAAAATATTTGCTCTGCTGTACTTGCAGCATCAGGATTTGATGGGGAGGTAAATTAAACTCACCAGCTGTGCATAATCAACTTCATTATGCTAGATTAATAATAAAAAAAATTTCTAAGTGAACTCTAAGTGCAGCTGCCATTCCTTAAGTGCTTCATTTCAGAATTAGTTATCCTCTGCAGCCAAAGTATAGCTTCTACTCTTGTAGTATCTTAAAATAAATAAAATAGTAAAACCCCAAAGCACCATATGCATTACATGGTCCAAATTACTGATTACAATTTTATTCAACTTCAGTGATACGCCTTCTCCTGCTTCTGTTTTTCAATGTCTGAGGTTCCTATATCCACATTCAAATAGCAAACCAAACTCACCATCAAGCAACTCCTGGTGAGAAATGGCATTTCTGCTACTCTTACAGACTCGCTCTATGCATAAACTTTGTTATTCAACAACTACAGCTCCCAAATCAGAGAAAAAAAAGACAGGTACCTGCTTATTGCTTCTTGTAACTGGTTTGTAAAAGGACAATTAACTGCTGGAATACAATCCAGTCAGATCAGCATCTCTGTTTAATCATCCAGTTATAATGCAAGACAATCCAACAACGGCACAATTGTTAGTTTCCGAGCTTAGGTCCACACCAGATTTTCTTTATCTGGTAAGGTTTCTAGTATCCTTTATTCCAACCATATTAATAGAGGAATTATATGCCATACTCCTGGAAGCACTTTACTTTTGTTTGAGCATTCTTGTAATGATTATACATAGTCACATTATAAAGATTATATATAGCCACATTAGCTTCCTTTTCTTGGCTGATGGAAACAAACCTGAATATGGTTCTGCATAATGCATAAATTTTGGTGGTACATTTGACCACATTTAAGACTAAACTCTCATGAAATTCACATAATGCAACACACTTCATACAACTATCAATGACGTATCACCAACCTCACAAAACAAACGTCAAACAGAAAGTCACGGATACATGAGGAAGACAAATAAAAGCTTCAAATGCTTCACATTTAAACAGAATTTAGGAATTGACAATTTATAAGATATCAAATCCGCATAAAATTAAGCTGTTTTGAGCTTAAAGTCATATGTTCAAACCATGTGGATACATACCTCCACAACACCTTGATTTATTAGCTAACTCTCAGCTATCTCCTAGTCACACACGTCTCCCCATTCCTTTCCTTCTACCGCCACAGTCCTGCCTTCAAGGTCTTAAGCAACTCACTCCTCTCCCTCTCAAGATGTCTCAACAGTCCACTCAGTCATGCCAGAAAGCATTGCTGACATTCACCCCTAAACTTTAATATGTCTTGCATATATATAACTAAACTGAAAGCAAAATCTGTTGCAAAAGGAAGATTGGCGTTTTTTCTGTCATCCATACAGTCGTATGCATGGAAGTAAATGCAAATCTCGGGATAGCATTTGAAGGGCTTAGGTCTGTAAGTCTTTTACTGATACTCCTCTTGGTATTTTTGGAAGAAGAGGAAACAAGCAAACAAATAAATAAAAAATAAATAAAATGTTCAAGCCCCTCCCAACATTTCAATAACCATGGCATAGTCAATTAAGCCAGCTGTACCTGCTTCAGTAGAACACATCCCTTCACTCATGATGAAGTTTCCTCCTCAGGGCCTACAAACGAGTATACTGTTTTTCAAACAATAAAACGAAGTGTAAAAGCTCCCCCAGAGCTCTGAATTTTTCCCGGGACAGCACTATTAGAATCTATCATCCAATATAAAGTTGTGTTACACTGAAACTCACCAATGAAACACTGTGAGGTAAGAAAAACAAAAGGAGGGCAAATGACAGCAGTAAAATTGACGTAGTTTCCATTCCTTCTCTTTAATCCTTTTGCAAGATTTGATAAGCACCTGAAGCATACCATCCAGTTATGTACAAGCACATGACTTTGTTAACATCCAAACATGTTATAAAGAACATTTCAAACACCCTCCAACTTATGCAGAAATTATTCCTACCAACAGCATTAATGATAACAGTCAACTAATAACTAACAGATCAACACTTTGACCTCATTAATGTTTATAAATATGTCAAGGGGGAGTGTCAGGAGGACGGAGTCACGCTCTTCTCAGCGGTGTCCACTGACAGGACAAGGGGCAATGGGTGCAAGCTGGAACACAGGAAGTTCCACAAAAATATTAGAAAAAACTTTTTCATTGTGAGGGTGACAGAGCCCTGGCACAAGTTGTCCAGGGAGGTGGTGGAGTCTCCTTCTTTGGAGGGATTCAAAACCCGCCTGGACGTGTACCTGTGTGATCTACTGTAGGTGATCCTGCTCTGGCACGGGGGCTGGACTAGGTGATTTTTGAGGTCCCTTCCAACCTCTAACATTCTGTGATTCTGTGAACACGAGGTGTAGGAGAGCGAAGCGAGCTGCACCTTTTCTTTAGTATCAAGACAGTAACTTTTACTTGGCTTTACAAAGCACTAATCTGAGTTTATCTGCAGCCAGTCTTGCTTCACTTGCAAGGATGCCAGCATAACAATCTGAAACTAGAACCCTTGATGTAATCCTCCTGCCAAGTCAACACTTCATATCCACGTAACGTCAACGAAAGGAACTTCAGGCTTCGCTCCAGCCATTAAATGAAACTAAACTGACATATCCCTATGAAACAGTGCCATTTCCACTGAACTGCAAGCTGAAGTACACAGATTCAGATCCAGATCCAGATCAGCAAGTGACAGAACAAATCGTATTCCTCTTTTTACAACTGTTAGTCAGTTTCATGAACAACATGATGCTTTGAAAAACAACTAGGGAAAGAAAAACAACAGAATCGTTTTGCGCATGTGACTAAAAGGAAATCAAACAGAATCATTAAGGTTTTGAAATGCTTCCATGGAGTTACCACCCAGAGCAAACCTCACTTTGGTAGCAACTGAAAATTCATTCTCAACAGAAAGTTTTTTTTCTTGTGGTCTGAGCCACATAAAAGAGCACTATACACTTCAAGAATCTTGCGACACACAATGCAGAAGCAAACCATGACAAACTGTTCTGCTTTTTTCTCATAAGAAAAGAAAACAAGTTACACATCTGTCTAAAGACAAACAAGCCTTATGAAAAGGTAAGAAAAAATTAATCTCTTTTCAAATCATTGTGATCTAAGAGTTTTAGTCCATCCATATTGCTGCAGGAGACACTAGGAACATAGCTACTGGTTTCTACAAGGTAAAGCAGAAACAGAAAGCTTGGAAAAGAATGGAAAACTAAGTCACATTGTTAAAACAGGCAAAAAAGTTAATGGATGAAATTTAATGAATTAAGTTCTATAGCTAAACACTGCAGTAATATTAAAATTAAGAAGGCATCTTAAGAACCCATCAAACAAAATGCTACACAGAAAATGACAAAACATACTCAAAGCATCCCCATATATCAGACTAGATTAAAAGTATTTCATATACACCGAAGCGACAGTAAAGAATGATGTACCAACAGTACTCTGGTACAGGGCTTTTCATATTTTACCAATAGCTTGGCATCCATCTACAATCAACACTGTGTCTTTAAAAGTTTGACTCCAGAGTTTTTGCAACCAGACCTACATGATACCAAGGTAAAGCACACACAAGTACTGTCAACTGACAGCAAATGAAAGAGAGTTCCTGCCAAACTAGTTGGTCAGGAACAACATCCCTACTTTGACGCTAAACGGCAAGACTTTCAGGAAACTGAATGCTATAAAATAAAAACTTATAGCTGTAACCATTACATAACTCACAGACAAACAATGCAAATGCAATTCTAGACAGAAACAGGAGTTCTGATGGTACCATCTAAGTAGCACGTAGACACATGCTACCAATCAGCTATGCTGCTGTCACTTCAATCCCTTTAAAAATGTATCGACAAAACTGATGAACAGAGTAACCACAGCCATTGATCACTTCTTATTTCTGGAATGGAAGTTACTTAGGAGAATATAGTAATCCAACACATAATTTGTTTTTCATCTTGTTCTGCAACTCCTTGAAAAGCTTCTGAAACACTAACTGGATAGAACAATCCTTAGTCCTGGCCACTAGAAGAAACTCACATTATCCAGCAGACTTTTGCAGTGCTGGAACATAGAAAGGAGAGCAATCAGTGCCAAGCGCTGACCCTGGCAGCAAGATGCTCAGTTCAGTTAAACGCCAACAATTTGCCTCTCGCAGCTTGTTTTTGGAGCCTGGAATGACAGTCTAGCTGGACATCGTGCATTCTCTCCAGAAAGCTCAGACTGAGTAAGAATCATAAGGGATGATGTCTGAAATGTTTTCCCATCACAGAATAGGCATGTATGTGCAAGGGGAAAGACTATGGCAGGCTGAGTGCATACATTATTAAGTAATAAATAAATAAGTAATGGATAGGTGTATCCTTTCTTTTAGCTGTATAAGGAAGTCATTAATTCACAGCCAGTTTTTTCCAGTAAGATTTTTTTCTGTTTAAGCATCGTGGGGTTTTTAGCTAGAATCAAAATTCAGTTGTGAAACACTAATGCGATATTGTTAATCAGGTCTAGAGAGTCCAGCAGCAGAGTATGTAAGAACACATTGCTCTCTGATTACTCAATAGGTCACAATGCCAGGCACAAACATGCAGAAAGCTGCTGACAATCATCTGCCTGCTTAGACAACTGTAGACTTTGAAGGGGCATTTTCATCTTTATTGTATTTTTAAGTCACTGGACAGAGATGCCTGGAGGGTTCCTGAAGGTATCTCTTCTGCTGTTTACTAAATTAGATGGTATTCTCTTCTTATATAGTGTCAAGAATAATTGCGTGTATATATTAGTTTCCACTGTACATTCCAGCTAAAATGCATTCAGTAACATAATTCTGCCTTAAAGCTGGTATTTGCAGTACATGCTTGTCTTATCAGCAGGGATCACACAACATTCTTGACTAGCTCTTCATTTTGATTGTAAGAAATACATTCCAAATACAGTTTTAAAATACCAAGTGATTTTAAGTTCATTTGCAATTTTAACACAGTCATGAATCACACTATACTATTTGGCTCATAAAACATATGCAGTTCAAGTAATTTAAAAAAAAAATATTCCTGCAGCATCAATAACACCAGCTTCCTAAGAAAATACTTCAATCTGACACTTTCTGTTACACAAAGGACTCAAAAAACATTTCTAATGTCAACTGAATCTTCATTTGTCTTACAGCTCTAGTAATCACAAGCTGTGAAAAACATAATTCCTAGTATCGTAATAAATTTTATATTGCTTGTATAGCTTCATTAAACAAAATAACGATGAAATCATAGCTGTAGTATCTCTCCAGATTGTTTTTTTCTTTTTCTAGAAAATAATGAACAAACTGTTGTTTTTACAAAAGAAGCAGAATTGTGGCCTTCTTGATAACCACAATACTAGGAATATAACCTTTGCAGGAGCTACACTGCAAATTTTTCCTTACTTAAGTTCAGTCTGTGTAAGAAACATAAGGTTCCTCACACTCTCAGGCAACAGGCAGGAGGAAAAATCAGTCAAAAGTCCCTTTTTGCTGACAGAGAAGCTGCCACTGAATTCATAGACAACACAGCCTACTTCCATAGTGCATGAACTCACAGCTGTGACACCAAAAGAAGCTGCATCCAAAGCCTTTAATTCTTTCTTCCTTCCATGGAAGGCAGACCCCTAAAACTGTCTGAAGAAAACCTGTGCTCAGTAGAGACCTGACAACCCACAATTTTTATCAAACCAAGAGAAGTGGTGTCATTAATTTCAAAAGGGCAAGGACTCCACAAATATTGATAAAAGCAGATCAAAACAATGCTGCTATTTGAGACAAATGGGAGGAGACTGAGAGGATGCTGACAGCATGGTCTAGGAGTACACCATTTGCTGAAATGTACCAAAAGGTCTCTTACTTCAGACACCATGCCATACTTACTATGAGTTCATTTAAATGAAATATTTAAGCAACAGCCACATAAAATGTGCTTCTGTAAATATAAGCTCTGTAATTACTATAGTTCACACATCAGGCTTTCCATTCATCTCAGGTCAACACATTTAAACCTCACTCCAAAAGAGGACAGACACATTGTCACCAACACACTATCACGGATATTTATGTTTCTCTCACCAGAACCATCAGCGAACCACTATACCTACTTGCTAAATGTACTGCAGAAACATAAGTGTCAAATACAATGGGATCGGTGTCAAAGAGCTTACAAGACGGATTCAGAAGAGCTGAAGCAGACATGTACAGGAGATGATGTAGATAACAGAAGGGTGGAGTAAGCGTAGGATAGTTACCCAAACCAACTGCACAACCCTTGTGATCGATCAAAAACAAACCAACCAACCCACATGAAAACCAACCAAGCAAACAAAAACCACCCAAATATACAACAACAACAAAACAAAACGACAACCCAAAACCACACACTGGAAAAAAATCACATAAAAGAAAGTATCAACTGGGAGTTCACTGATGGCCGATAAAACACCTGTAATACGTGCAACGTGGGATATTGGCTAATACACACAGACTTCATATACAAAAAGGGCACTTAGAGTAATTACAAGCCATAAAACAATGAGAGTAAGTTCTTTTCATGGCTTCCATCCAAAGTCTCAGTGGGGGTGTGGCAGATGACTACAGATAAATCCCGTTTCCCGCACGCACATCGCGCCGCCTCTCCACTCCTGAGACACTCCTAGGTCCTCCGTAGCTACATTGGTTACTGCAGCCCAGCAACACGTGAGGAAAAACACGCTTCCCCATAAAACCGGAATACTCTTTTTAAAAGCACTGCTGCCAGAGCGCCCCCACCTCTTCCTACTTTCCCCGCCCCGCGGGGGGTCCCGGCCGGTGCCAGGAGGACCCTACCACGGCCGGGCCGGGAGGGTGCCGGCGAGCGAGACCGGCGGTAGGAGGGAGTTAGAAGCGAGGTGGGCGACGGGGAGGCTACCGACCTGCTCCGCCCCCCCCGCGGGCTCCCGTGGTTTGCTCCCTGCGGAGCCCTGCGTAGCTCCCATGGTAACATCGCCAGCCCCGCCGCAAGCGCCCCTGGGTCCGAGAGCTCAGGCCCCCGAGCACGCTGCTCCCCCGCCGCCTCGGCCCCGCTGCCCGGGAGGGGCTGGGGGAAACCGGCCAGGCCGCTGGCCGGAGACCGCCAAGGGACAAAGCCGGCACTGAGGGGCCCGCCACAGAGAGACTTTGTACTGCCGGGGCCCGGCCGGCCCCCACCGCCCCAGCCAATCAAGCCCGAAAACGCCCTGGGGAGGCGAAGAAACATTTTCATTCTCCCCGAGAAGAAAAGGATTGTTATTCTCCACTTACAAAAATATTTCTTGTGTTCTCGCCCTTGGCAGCAGCCAGCAGCCCACGCCTGTGACGGGCCAAATGGGAGAGATGGGCCTCACGGCCCAAGCCTGGGTGGCATTTCTGTCAGACAGTATCCACAGCTCTTTTCTGTCAAACAGAAATGCTTTCTGGGTGTGTGTTTTTAGAAGAACAGGGATTTGAAAGCTGTCCCGTCCCCCTGCTCCCCTCCCACACACCTGATGGCTTCCCCCAGTCCGTCGCCTCGGTCGGGTTTCCTTCACAACTGCCCGACAGCCCTTCCACCTTGGTCTCAAAAGTCAGCAACTGTGCCATTAATTCAGAGGGTAAACCGCTTAGTTTTTCAGGCTGTAATCACGCATTTTTTAAAAAGTGTGTTCTCGAGGTAACAGTATCCTCAAGAGCTCGCAGAAATGATTGGTCACTGAAAGCACTAAGGAGGAGAGGACTGGCAGAAATTCAACCACAGTCATACTCATGAACAAAGATTTCTTTCCCAGTGCTACTGTCTTCCTGGAGTTACATTATTTTGGGTAGATGAATCAATACTTGAATCAACTTTTGGAAGGAAGAAATTAAGAATGAGGACACTCTGTAAAGAAAGAGCTTTCTTAAGCTCTTTAAAAAAAAAATGCAAACCACATGTTACTTTGTATGGCCTACTGTCAAATTTGGAGAGACAAAGGCAGAAAAATGCCAAAGCATGAACTTTTTCTTCTTTCATCTGGTTCCTCCTCTCCATTTTAGAAGAGAGCAATACCATCCAGCTTTTGTTGCAACACTAGCAGTCTGGTGTACAACCAAGGTCAAGATGACTTGGAAAAATGAAGTGGGGGATGGGGCGGGCAGGGCGAGGCAAGATCCTCACACACACAGAGTTCTGTGATGACATCTGGCATCAAGAATTTCCCCATGAGATACAGCAGGGCAAGGTAAAACAGCTGCTACCGTCCACACTGCTGAATGCTTCTACACGGCTCTGCAGTCTGGAGGAAAATTTCCAAAGAGCTAGCAATGCCCAGCAACATCAGCGTGGCATATTACACCATGGCATCAGCAGATAAAACCACTGTCCAGGCTCTGGCAGAAGATGAAGATCCAGCACTTGATTTCCCATCAGACACAGCCTGTTGGGGAGTTCAGGCAGTGCCAGTCAGAATTTGCCTACCCCGTCCGAGGCCAAAGAGGATTACTTCTTGTTCCAGTCAAATGCTGTGGCTTGGCCTAAGGCCTCCTTTTGGCCTGTTCTGTGACCTCACCAAAGCCACAAGGTGTTATCACTAATAGCAGGGGTTATCAGGCTATACTTCCCTGAGCTGTAGGGCAGCAAGCTTAACGCACTTTGCTAGCCTGAGGTAAGTGCAATGCAGATGACGGAACTGACATAAAAATACAAGAAAAAAGTTTTTCACTGTGAGGGTGACAGAGCACTGGCACAGGGGGCCCAGGGAGGTTGTGGAGTCTCCTTCTTTGGAGACATTCAAAACCCGCCTGGACGCGTTCCTGTGCGATCTGCTATAGGTGGTCCTGCTCTGGCAGGGGGGTTGGACTAGATGATCTTTGAGGTCCCTTCCAACCCCTAACATTCTGTGATTCTGTGACCACAGCTAAGCAAGCAAAATAGGCTGGTTTTCAAACCCTTAATCACAAATCATCACCTGGAAAAGGCCTGTCAGTTTGTCTCTATTCACTTTTCTAAAATAATAGACAGAAAACAATCCATTGGGCTTATCAAAATATTTCCCATGTTTGTCCATAAAATTTCTCACTTGTAGGAGGTGTACAGAGGACACATCTCTTTTCCTGCTTTCCTATTTCTTTTCTCAAACCAAGCAGATACGCCGCCACAATGAGCAGATAAATCACCCTTTACCAGTCTGCAAATGTAAGCAGTAAGTGACCTCTAGTGCTCACGCTCAAGCTAGAGCTTGGCCAAGCGCCTAGATGTCCATACTGATGGCATGGACTGATGTAACTACCAACATAGTAACAAGTTACTTATCCTGCCATTCAACCACAGAGAACAGCGTTTCAGGCCTTCCTGGGTATTTAATGTCCTTTGACTGAGCTATCCTCCCAAGACGGATACGCAGGTAGACCCTATGAGGGGAGGATGATGCCACTTAAACAAAAAAAAAAATGGAAGGATACAATATCACAATGTAACCACTGACAGGAGCTGCAAGAACTCCTCTGGCACCACAAGTTTCTGCCTCCTGTGGCAGGAAAGGGGGAGGACAGCTACTCAAAGCACCCAATCTGCTTAGTGGCTATCACATGCGAAGACAGCATCCCCATTCTCTTCCCTAGCAAGCCAAAGAAAAACAAAGCCAAACTCTAACCAAGCCAAACCCAAACCACAACTCCAAGCAGCACATTTTAAAGTGTATAATTAGATATAACTTCTCCTCCTGGCTCAGCTCCTCTGCACCACCACAAGAACCTGCACTGTGGATCACAAGTAACTACAGAAAAAAGCTAAAAACTGGCCAACACTGACCCTGGACAGCAGCACAAGCAGAAGAGGAGCAGGAGACCTAGCAAAATGGTCTGTCCTGTCTATGCACGTCTCTGGGTACCAACACCATGTAAATACTACACAAATTGGGCTATAAATCTGTAGCTCTGTCCCCTGCAGTGTTTAGGACCAGCTATACTGCACGTGCAGTATCTCCACAAAGCTGTACTGTATACAGCACATTTCATGAAATATTATGTAGGTGTGTAGAGATTTTTAAATTAACTTGCACAGAAAGATTAATTGGTATTAACCTCATGAGAAGTATGCAAATAACTTTTAGTGGTCACACTACCCACTGAGATTTTCAGTTTAAGTAATCAAGGCAGACATTGTTTGTCAACGATCAGATTGAATCTATGGGCTGTGTAGCACTATTCTGGAGAGATCACTTGCTACTGTGAATGAAGCAGTTGTGCTGCTTCCAGCGTTAGCAGAGGGAACACCCATTTAACACTACACTACAGCATGCAAGTTTAAAACAAGCACACGCCTCTCAGTTACTCCTGCCAACCAAGGCTATTGAGCAACTTGTTTGCAGCAACCAAGAATGGTTACCATGTCAAGACTCAGGTTTTCTCCTTCTCCTCCCCACCAGCAAGCCTTTCAACTGCCCCCTCTGACAATCAGTTCTTTTTCTCTCTCTTTTCTTTATTCTTTTAGCATATTGAAGATCAACCCTTAGTAGTGCTGCTAGACAGCATGACAAACAGGCAACCACCTTAAAGAACTGGAATGGATTTCAGCAAGAGATATTGGGAATGCTGGCTGCTAGTCCAGTTGTTGAACTGCCTGAACACAGATGTCAGTTTTGCTTTTGTTTTAAGCAAGTGTTCCTGATCCTCTGATGAAAGGCGATGCAGAAACTTCTAAAAATACAATGTTGCCAAACAGCCTTTCCCCTTCCCTTCCAGGCAATCTCTTTAGACTGTCATCAGTCTGCAAAATCACACAAATCAGTCAGCCCACTTCTACGTAAATGATTCATAAATCCAATTATGTCTGCTTCTTTATATAGTAAGCTAGGGCCTAACAGATTCAACCTTCAGGATTAGAGGATGTGTAGGTAGCTGACCTCTGACTCTCAAACTGCTCAGGAGCTACACACAGTTCAAACTCGCAGCTCTACACCTGGGTTAAGTCATACGAATGGCAGAATACTCTTAATCTCTACCTTGAGGGGCCTGGAGAAAAGAAGCCTACCTCAGCACCTGCTACCATGTGTAGAAATGAATCCAGTTGAGGGCCACCAAGATGGCGTGGGCTGAAGCACTGGACCTGCAAGGGGAGGCTGTGGGCAGCTGGGCTTGCTCAGCTGGGAGGAAGGACAGCTTTGGAACACCCAAGAGCAGCCCACTGGTGCTGACGGAAGGAGACTGAGGAGATGCAGTTAGGCTCCGGTACATGGTGGGAAGACAGGAGGTGATGGGCAGAAGTTCAAACAAGGGAGGTTCAGATGGACATAGGAAGAAAATATTTTTCCCCGTAAGGGCAGCCAAGCCATGGACCCAGGGCACAAAGAGGTTGTACCATCTCTGTGCTCAGGAGGTTTTAGAAACTCAACCAGGTAAAGCCCCAAGCAATCCGTTCTGATCTCACAGCTGACCATGTTTCAGGCAAGAGGTTGTTCTAGAAACCTCCTAAGGGCTCCTTCCACCTGAATTAGCTTATCATTCCTGGGCTACTGCATGACTCAAACCTCAGCTTAAAGTAGAGTGATGTGTTCATTATCCTGACCCTTGTCTCCATTTCCAAAGTACAGCTTGTGATGATGCAACTTTAAGTTTTGGATGCAGCTTGCAGGGTCCAGCATGTTAGCTGTCTCTGGTTTAGTGTAAGGAGCCACAGCTACACCAGATTTCGCTTTCCAGATTTCCAAGCAGCAATTGTAACGCTGCTATTTTAGAAAGCACAGATGTCCCTGGAAGAAACTCAGAGCCCAACATAAACAGCATCTCACATTCTACATACTTTTTCTGAGGTAATAAACAGTGCAAAATCCTCTGTGGCTCACCTGGCCACCTATTTTGATATTCTCATGGACAGGCTTTTTATTTTATTTTTTTTTAAACCTAGACACACAGATTTACCTAGACACTTCACATCAGCAGCAGCACTATTCTAAGCCAATTATAAACTCAATTTCAAGTTCACAAAAAAATTTTTTTAAAAAATGACTGTGACAAACAGTTATATGCTGAACATTAGGAACAGCACTACATATAAACAGTATGAAATACAGTAATATAGTATATTTTTCTCCACAGTTTTTAAATATTAGTCATCAGTTTTGCTAGATCTCTTCTGTTTAGGACAGCAGATTTGTTTGTTACTAGATTTGTTTGTTACTACATCTTTGCAAAGAATATGCAAATTAGAAAACACAGATGTATAGTACCTTTCGCAGCATAGACAAAAAGCAGCATGGGAATATGCAGAGGTGTTTGATAATGGTGAATAAAAATGACAGTAGAAAGAACGAAGAAATAGTCTATTCTAAATGTATTTTTCATCTGTGCAATGCTTTAAAGTGCACTGCAGTGTCTTGAAAATTACACTAGCAACGCAAACAAATGAAATAGTGTGACCTATTGCTAGAGACTGAAATAGACTTTATAGTGCCTACCTGAACATTCTCCCTTCCTCTTCAAACTATACAAATTGAAGCAACTGTCTTTGACGTAAGTAATCTGACCTCTATTCATTTAATAAATTACAAAAGCTAGTAGAGTTATTCTAAAGAATAAATAGTTCAAACAGATACAAACCACACAAGTATGTACTGTTTTTCTCCTCATACACCATACAAAAGGGTGTATCAACACTTGAACGGAAGTTTCTTCCCCACCCCTAAACTTGCTCATTTTTAAATAGAAGACATCACATCCAGCACATGCTGTTTGAACAATCATTTTGCTTACATCTCATTTCCTTCCTCTCTTCTCTATGCTTCTTGACTATTCCTTGCAAGGCTGTGAAACAACCCTCTGCTTTTGGCAATCTATCTGCCTTCCTTCACTAGAAGTCAAGTCCTAAAACATCAAAAACTTTACCACAGTAATCAACTATTATGGCTCAAATTAAGACAATGCAATAAAGAAAACAAAGATCCCATTCTCATGGAGATCGTTATACCTACTAAGAACAAGCAACAGAATATGCAGAATGAGAAAGACATACACAAAACTTTCCTGTTAATTTGTTTCTGATACACAGGTTAATCTAAAGAACAAAGCTCCAGACAGCAGGTCTTCAGCCAAGTTAGGCGTTTAGAGCACTAAAACTATGCTTCAAAGCTCTGCCTCTCCCCATTCTATTCATACTGGCAAAACTCCTGCTGACAGGCTCATTAAGAAACAAAGCAGCTCTGCAGCTGTATTTAGTTAATGGCAAGGTCCCAGCTAGGGTACCGCGCTCAATTTTGGGTGCTGTTTTTCATGAGGGACTGAAACGAGCCAGAGAGAGTCCAATGGAAAAGAGTGAGAACAACCATTGGGGAGAAAGCAGACACAGACATTCACTTGTCAGTTCTACAACACTGAGGAGCCCACAGGCAAGGTGGCTGGACACGGCTTCTGAGGAACTGTTCCCCAGTGGACAGACAGTTCTGAAGTTTCTTCCACTATGAGTTGGCCTTGCAGGTATCCGCATTCCCTGGTGTAAGGTTCGCATAACGTACCATACCCTTGAAAGTTTTTTGAGGAAAATGCTAGAGTCTGTTGGAGACCTCAGCTGAGACATGCCTGCCTAACTACACTTCACTGATGTTCTTGTACCATATTTTCCCCCACCCATGGCATCCTAAGTGAACAACGCTTGCTTTTTATTTTTATACAATGTCAACTTTTTTTTTTCTTTTTTTACCATGTCTTTAGGATCCTATTAACTAGCACCACTCCCCACTCCCACCTCCAGAACATTGAACAGATTATTATCTTGGGTTAAGCATATCACAAATTATAAAGACAGGATAACCACATTTCCAAGTAAATCACTAAAGCATCAATAGCTATTCACGTCTCAAGAATGAGAATCAATTACAGTTTTGTGACACACCAGCATAAAAAACTCTCTGCTCTCTTAAAATCGTCATCTGTTAATGACTTACAAAAACAAGCCAAGCATGTTTGATCAACACATAAAACTAAGGATGCATTTTATATTCTCCCTGGAAGCACTTGAGAAAAGGTTTCAAAAACAAGCTTAAGATGCCAGAACGATTATATTTACCTTAATGATGTACTATAAGAAAATATGCAGCAAAACAACTCTCCCTGCATGTTCTGTTTCCCAGGATTCTACTGAGTCACTAAGCAATTCAATTAATACAACCCTCTGTGTTTAAAGTAATTTATTTATCCCCAAATCCATGCTAAATATTTATATTTGCTGAAGACATCACCATATATTAAATCCATTCTTCACCAATGTTTAGCTAAGAGGTGAACTAGTACAGGCCTGTGCACTATTATTTGCATAACTTCAGCAGAATATTGAGTTCACTGCATAAGGCCCTCCCCTTCTGGAGGCCTGTTATACATCATCAAGCTTTCACCAAATCTGTGCGTGCTCACTCTAGGTTGCTTCGGGAATCCAAAAGAACTAGTTCCTATCTAAATGGACTACTCTATTAAGTACAGTTTCTTAAAAACATTTTAAAAACATAGCTAAAAGAATTAATATTATAGCTAGTACTTGACAAGAATTCATTGTTTGAAACTATCAGCCAGTTCTAACTGGCTTCACTTCAGTTCTTCAGCTTCACTAGTACCTTGCAAGGAACGACGATTTTTGAGTGTCTCTGCCTACTCGCTGTGAGATGCTTTGGGCTTGATGTACAGCTGTGTTTCCAGTTCCACTCACAAGGAGATGGCAGTGCAGTAGTCTGCTCCCTGAAAAACAAAGTTTCATTTAAGTCATGCATAATCACGGAGGAGGGACTGTGAAGCCTTGGAACCCCTAAGTCCTACAGATAAAAAGGATATAAAATACATTTCCCCTGTTGGTTTGGTACGCTTTAGCTTCCCAGGCAATCAAGTGGAAACTGCTTGAATAAAGGAGATGCTCTGCAATATTCACGCTTGCAGAAACACTGTAAACTTTAATCGAAGCACTATCCCTCATCAGGTATCCATGCAAGCCTGCACAGGAGGCAACAATGCATTTCTGCAAACTAAGCAGGTTATAGACAGGAAGAATGCTTATATTCTCTTTGTTAAACTGGTCCTGTTCACCAGGCATCTGGGCTTTTTGTTTTAATTTAGTCTTACTCTGATAGCTTAGCTTGCACAAGACTGCACGAAGTTAAACGTGTAAGAGCATTGTATCTTGAGCAGGAATGATCAGATACATATGCTCCACTGATTTCAACTGGTAACTTAACAACTCTGGTTGCCAAACAATAAAGGATAAAATTCCAATGTAATTTTCTACTCCTTCCCTTGCTTAAGAGGCCTCAGCTGCCCCTCTTCTGCACAAGCAGTATGTTAGCATCCTTCTCAGAGGTGTACTGGCTTCAGCTGGGATAGGGTTAATTTTCAGTCAAGAGTTGAGCTAGCTGGGATAACTAGTCACTAGCCAAAGGGATATTCGATACCATCATGACGTCATGCTCGGGGTATATAGAGGGGGCTGGTCGGGGTGGGGGGCTCTCTCTTTTCGATTCTTGGGTGGTGAGACCCTCGGTCTCGGCTGGTTCTCGGTCTCTGGGTGGTGAGATCCGCGTTACATGTTACTCGCGTTATTTCTGGTTAAACGTTACTGTTACCTCACTGTTATTGTTATCGTTATCACTTATGTTCACCATTAAAACAAACTGTTTGTATCTCAACCCCACGAGCCTCTGCCTACTGCTCTCTCCGGGCTCTTCCCCTCACTCCCGGCAGGGGCGAGCGAGTGAGAGAGCGACCACGTGGTTCTTTCCCGGCAGGTCACTCGGCTTAAACCACCACAAGAGGACTCCTCCTCTTCCCCACCCCTTGATTATCCTGTGTAGAGTAACAGAAAATGAATGGTTTAACCCAGATGAAGGAGGAGCTTTTGACAGGAATAGAAACAGAAGCCAGTAGCTAGGGTGTGTTGGTTGGGTTCTGTTTTGTTTTTAAAAGAAAACTAATATACATCTTGATCATCTTAAATCCTCTCAAAGAGCCTCTTTCCAAAGTGTTTCATCTTCAAAGGACATAGCCTGACTTCCCTAGAAGAGAATTTTATCCATACTTGTAAGCTCACCACACATTTTAGCAGTGTGTCTTGTGCACGGTACCCAGTTTACCCTGAGCACAGTCATAATGAAGTCCCAGGCTCAAAAAAAGCAAACTTAAAACTTCTAAGATACTTGAAAGTACCTTTGGTCTCAGATTAACTTCTTAAAAATTTGAAAAATGCAAGTACCTGCCAAACTGTGAGGCTAGAAGGTGCTTCTCCTCTCTGCTGATCCTTCCAGTGTAAAAGCAACTTTCTAAAAGTAATAAGCACCTGTTTTAAATCAAGGCATGATTTCAGAAGTCACAGAACAAAAGGATGTTTAATATGAGTTTCCGTTATTAACAAAGAGCAGCAAGAGCTACGCTGCATGTTATGAACAAATGTCAGTTTTATCGTTCTGAGCTGTGCACAGAATACTCTTTTGGAGGCCGATGGAAAGTTACACAAGCAAGGTAAACCCAAACTACCACTGCTGCCATCATTTTGCCACCTGCATTAAGATGCCAAAAGTTTCAAAAAATTAATCTATCACAGAACTCACAAAATTATTCCAAGCAAAAACAGAGGTAGAAAACCACATTTGATAATGCCTTTGATATGGAAATACCAATATGGAAATAACGTATTTGTCTTGCCTGCTTTCTTTTGCACCTGAGTCTGGGTTTTTCATTGGAATTTTTACAACTTTCAAGTTCAGGCACCGGAGCTGGCATCACACTGATGCCATTTTTTATTTTAGGAGATTACTAAGAGAAATAAAGGAAGTATTTCAGCTCAGCATGCACCTGAATTTGTGCAGTGAGGAGATGACAGAAGAGGACCTCTACATATATGCAGTATTAGGTTTTGGAAGCTGTTTCTTTGAGGTTGGGAGAACAACAGCATGTTTTTCTTCATCTCACAGTTTATTTTGCCACAATTGCTGTTACCAATCTTTAGTTCTCTGGAAGTTTTAATGAAAGCATAAAAGGGATTCCTATTACAGTCCAATGACAACAGTTTTTCTGCTTTTGTGAAACTGTTGGAATGGCAAATTCAAACACAATCTGAACATATCTTAACCAGTTTAGAATTCCAAGTGTGTACAACAATCGCATTAACTAAGCCTCACCCTGAAAGGAGGGAGATGCCCGATTAAGAATGCTGGAAATAAAAACAAGTATTAATGGGGCATGTCTTTTGCACTTTGATACTGAGTAACACTTACAGTAGATGAAAGTCAAGCAGTCCCAGTTAAAAAAACCAAAAAATAATGGACACTACAGTTAGCAAGTTTCAATTTTAGGTGGCTCGTTTCAAGCTGTGACTCTGGCCACACAAACATACTTGAAAACAATGAGGAATTCTGCAGGAATGTACCATTACTTTCCAACACAGCTCCTCCTCAAAGTATCAGGAGCAATCATGTACAGTTTTATCAACATATAAAGAGTGGCTGCAAAATTCTAACAGATTGGCACATAGATAACTAACATGGAACAATCAAAGGAAGTCACAGTCCAGGACACTCCACAGTCCTGTACCCAAATATGTTGTACTAAGAACCCGTTTTAATGGACTGTTTTTTAATAAAATGCCCTACAAGTACTTATTAACATGATACCAGAAATTTAGAAACAACTTGAAGAATATTTGTGTTGATAAGAGACTGGAAATTTTTGGCATTAGTGTATTTTCTAGGCTTGTTTTTGTGGGTTTGATGATATAACTAAAAAAAAAAAAAAATCATATGAGGCACTGTATTTTAATTGCTTTTACTGTTGCTACCACCATTAGAAGAAGTGCTCTTGTGGAAATATCAGAGAATAAACCCAAGTCCAGCTATATACAAGCAGTGAGTTTTACTCCAATCTTTTCTTCAGTCTTTCTTACACAGAAGTATTCCAAACCAGCAGACACACATTAAGTGTTCTTGAACAAAAGCCTCTCAAATTTGCACTCCTCTGCAATGTCTGAAACATGGTGGCAGCATTCTAATGTATAACAAAAATTCAAGAGACTAGAAGGGCCGTGACTACACCCATACATCAATACTACTCATACAGGGGCAGGTGGGAGAGAACAACAATCCCCTTTCACACACACTGTAAGCTTTGAAGGGAAACAGTTAGGAACAGAAAGAATTTTCCAAAGTCCTATACTCAAGTTGTGTCATACAAGAAAGCACTCCGGATTGTTTCTAAAAAAACCCAGAGAACGCTCAATATTTCACACTTTGAACACTAACAGCCTTAACTGACTTCTCTTTTAATAACTAACTTTCCTTTAGGGAAATAGTATTCCTCAATATGACGAACTCTTGCTTCTAAGTAGAAAAGTAAAGTTGCACACAGAGAAGAAAGTGGTTTTCTCTTCCACCCTCAGAAGCTGAAAGTTCTCTCACAGATATTTTCAAATGGGGGGAAAGGAGAATGCACACAAACACTCATCGTATTTGTAACAAGCAATAAGCACAAAACAACCATTTTGTTTTCATTCTGATGAGTATACACTTGGTTATTCTACCTGTTCTTCAGAAAATTCCTGATTCAGATATAACACCTCCTACTTAGTCTACCAGCCAAGAAGTACACAGAAATCCACAATGAAAACACAAAGTCCAACAAAAAGAGAAGATACATCATTTGGAAGGTACAAAACAAAAGGTTACCTGTTTTATGAATCACTCTTTTCTGACAAGTTTTAAAATTGCATGATTCAGGTTTGCATACAGTTACTCACCGATTGTTTTTTTAACACTTACCCTGGATGTTGCCACAGATTTGCATGTCTACCCTCAGGAAGCAGCTCCCTCTTGTTAAGGGGTGTAATACCTATCGCTGCTTCTAAAATAGTTATGTACTTCTTGTACCGCATCCTGCCTCTCTCAAGACTTCCACTATGCCAAGTTATTATCCAAATGCAGATGCTGAAACTGAAGTCATGCCTCTTCACTTATCTGAACTGCTGCTTTTCAAAACATGCTGTGAGTATGGAGCATAAAAATGCTTTTCCCCCTCTTCAAGACTCAGCAGGAAAGAGAAACCAAAGGAAAACTCCTACCAGATTCCCTAGAAACGTCACTGTTACATAATTTGATCTTTGAATAAGACACTAATGAAAATGATTGAAGAGACAATCACAGTTCTAAGCCTAGCCGGATAATGCACACTCTCCAGTTGACTAATCCTTTGCTAAATCTCTGCTGCCTGTAATCTTTCAAGTACTAATGGCACACTAGGTAACTTCTCTGTCAAATCCATCCAGGGAACAAGAGAGATGTGCACAGAAAACTTGAGACTGTTCTAGATACCATGACTTAAAAAAATAGCTTTTGCTTTGATTTTACTCCTCAGCCTCAAAAAGTTCTGTACATTGGAAGTGTAACAAGGCATTTATCTGATCTGTTCAGAAAAGACATGGAAGAACATTGCCTTACGTGGCTTGTGCAGAATTAAGCAAGCTAGAAGGTCTCATTGTGATACCTACTAGTCTTTCAAATGTGCCTCATACAACACAAGAAACCACTTATAATGCCAGAATTGTTCTAGCCATGGGGTAAGTAACCATGCGTGCCAAAGACCTCAGGTAATGACTACGAAGGTGGAGACAGATGTACATGTTAAAGTAGGAGTGACTTTTTGGAAATGCTGTGGTACTGGCAAATTACAGGATTAAGAATTGTACTTGATTGCAAAAAGACTGAAGAAGGAAATGTGATGCTACCTAGATACTAAGATATAAGATATGAATGTTTTACATATAATTATGTATGTAATATTTTGTACTTGCACAACAATACAGATAAAAATGTAGAAATAACAGATAGGATAGGAAGACTAAAGACTTCAGCCACAACTCCCTCTGTAAACCATGGATTTTAGTTATTCCTTAGTATTATTACACATGTCTATATCTCTGTTGGGGTGACTTCATACTGCATGCTACTTATTCAGAAATAGCTAGGATTAAAACTGCTAGCTTTCATTACTTATACTGTAAAATACTGAGGTCTTAACAAGAAAATGTGTATAATCATTGCCAGGTCCTACATTACTTACAATCCTGTGATATTGTATTCAGTGTTTAATATTCAGTCACATTACAGGCACACACTGAACAAGTTAATAGTAATCGACCGATCCACCAGCCAGGGATTGATCTTAGTGCAGCAAAATAACGTCAAGCATCTTTTAGATTCACAGAGTACCACTACAAACAACTGTCAGCAGGAAAACGTTTTCACCTACCTAGCTGCACGCTGATGTGTAAGTAATATACAGTCTGAAAATCTGTGATGTGTTCAAGAAAATGAATTAATATATAAAAAACACTTATGAGGGTCCAAAAAAAGCCTGTAACTACAACTTCAAACATCTGTGTACGAAGTATTAAGAAGCTTAGGAAAGTGAACCACTACTAGAAGTCTGTAAGCACAGCAAATGTCATTAAGCCTGTGTGCATCCCGGCTTCCAACATCTTTGGCAGCTCTGCTGCAAAGGCAGTACTGACTAGGAAAAGACAAGACCAGAAGTGAGCATTTTTTGAGTACTCCACATTTTAAGAACCTTCCGACTTTAGTAGTTCATGTTGATTTTACTTTTATGCAGAAACATTTTGATAAAATCCAGTCTTCCCTCAAAGTTTTGTTAGCAACTATCACTATTAATACAATTTCTCCTACGAAGTTTTGGTACTTCCTTCTGCTGCCATGCCATTCCCAACACTTTGTTAACTCTGAATTTTCCCCTTACAGCTTTAAGAAATGGTTCGTAAAAAAAAAACCAAACCCAAATTACTTTTCAAAACCAGAGTCCTGTGCAAACTGTAAAAAGTTTTTAGAGTAGCTCCGGTCCATCATTTGTTGCTTTGGGCAAAGCCAATTTTCTCTGCCTAGAATAGGTGCCCCACAATCAGCAGTGTACACAGAGAAGCCAAGTTCATGCAACAAGCACAAGTTACTCCCAAGTACTGTTTTTATCTAAATGATTCATGAAGTCTCCGTGTATCTAGAGGGAGTAAGACTAACTCACGGCTTATCAGCTTCCTTCAACTTTGTCTGAAAACAGAAATTCAAAGCTGCTACTACATCCATTGTTAATGAAGGATGGCTTCTGCAAAGCAAACAAAAGGTCTAAAACATTCCTTCATCTATTGTTTCCTGTTGAGAAGCTATCACCCACTCCCCTGGCTTTGTATTTTTTTCCAGAAGAATGACCACCAAGTTTCACTGGAAAGAATACAGTGCAATTTTCTTGACTGGGAATACAACAGAGTGAACAAAACATAATCCAAGAATAAAGCTGTTAAGAAAAATATTTGTGTCAGCTTCAGGAACTCTTGCTTCTCAGCGGAGTCCAAAGAGGTAATAATAAGAAATCACCTCAGCTAAGAAATTATTTTCTTATTAAATATACTTGCATTCTCAGCTAATCTTCTCCCTGCAGAACGCTCACATTAATAACTACTCAGTTATTACAAAACTACAAAACAAAGAAAATCCTGCAACATGCCTTTCTATCAAACTGATACACTTCATTGTGGCAAAATAATCTGAATACTTGGAGCAATTTTCATAGCCTTACCAAGCCACACAGGCTATAGGGAAAGAGAATCCATGAAAACTGTCAGCTTTTCTTCACCTGTTCTGAAGTTCCCTACTCTTTTCCTCTGTCTCCTGAGTTGAAACATGGGAAAAAAATAAAAATAAAAAAAAAATCCAACAACCTTTCAGTCTTGATTTCCACACAGCTGAAATTCTACATGTGACTTTTGCAAAGGCAATTCTAAAGCTCGCTTATTTTCATTCACACTGGGAAAACTGTAGACACAATTGCAGTGGATGGTTCGGAAAGTACAACGTTTCTGGGAATGGGGAAAGAACGGCAGAAACTCTTTTCTACATTAAAGAAACATTTATGAGATCAAAGCAAAAGCTTCCTTTTGCTCTAATCCTTGACAGATGAAAACAGTCAACTCCCTTAATTAGAGTTAGCGCATACTTCATGCGAACTGAAGACAGAAGAATGACCACATCTTCAGTCACTTCAGACCCAACTACAAAGGAGACAACCATTGTCCAACACAGTCACAAATTACTTTCCATCTTTGGAAAGAGACAAAGTCCTTTTCTTGTCTCTCAACAAAAATGTCTGTTACACATAAAGAATAAAGAGAGCAAAGAAACAAAGGTCTTCTCCCACATGCTTTTTCTCAGGTGACAAGAATTAACTTTGACAAACAATTGTTAACTTCCAGAACAGACATGTGGTGTGTTGGGGGGCCATATAGTTAGGAGTGAGCTTGAACAACAATCAGTGCATAAGTAAAGCTTGATCTGCTGAAATAACCTTGAGGCAAAGGAAGATCAAGGATCAGCCTAGAGATGGGAATGGTTTCATGGAACGAAAAGGACCTGGAAACTTCTTTCACACAGCTTCACAGATTGCAGTTGTTTTTGGCCCCTCCTTAGGGATAGTCCCTTGTCTGAACGGTCCATATGTTCCTGGAGATTCTCAGAATCAGCTTATACAAAGTTGTGCTAAGGAGGCTAGAGACACCAGCAGTCAAATCTGCTGGCTATTAAGCAAAGATAGATGATGAAGCAGATGTTAGAACAGAGAGAGCAAGACACTCTACAGACAGCTTTGCTGTTAACAGTGATGGGCAGGGGAGATTTACGGCTTTTCTCTAACGTCTTGAAAAACCCAAACAAACAAACAAAAAAACCCCAACCTAATCAAGGCAAAGCAAATAACAAATAGCTTGAACAAATGTGTGACACCTTAGTTTAGAAGAAGCTGAACACTGCTCAGTTTGGGCTGTGTTTATCAATACAATGTAGGCTGATTTTAGAGAATTGGTTTGGTATGACAGAGTAACGACAACAAAACACTTCTGGGAAAGGCATTATTGGAGCCAGTCTGAAGAAAAATACAGAGTGGTCCAAAATATCTGAATGCGTGCCTAGCTTAATGAAAATACACCCACACCTAACTAGACATCCTAAATCTGATGTTTCATGTGTATATAGGCCACGCTCAAGATAATCTGCACATCTTTAAGAAGTAAAAATAAATTTCTCAGAAGCAGTTCTGGACTGTTGGAGCAAAACAGAAGCAAAGACAACAACAACATGGAAAAGGGAGTTGGCACTGGAAAACAAATCAGGACGAAAGGGAGCATATATTTTTCCTTGTATACTTCTTACTGGCCCTCCTATTGCATCACACAGTACTTTTGTCCATAACTTTCAGGTTATACATGTGAAACTACAGCACTGATGAGTTTTGTTTTCTTCCCAGATTAGGAACTATGGCTACCTGAGGTTCCAACACTCAGACACACAATGACAATGCCGACCTAAATTCAGAAGCACTTGGGCAGCTCATGTTTCCTAAAAACAAAGCCTTCTGATCATGAATATGCACCACGGTAGATGCCCTACAAGATACCAGACCACAGCTCCCACAGCTCACTCTGTTATCACCAGCCTCAGACCATAAACATCCTAAATACCTTCACAACTGCAAGGGTCATCTAACACTGGGCAGAAAGGAGTTGCCACAGTCCACAGTATTCCCTAGAAACATGCACCCTCAAAAAGCAATCATCTAATTTAAAAAAAAAAAAACAAACCAACAAACAACAAAAAATGAAACTATCAAAAATCAACCCAAATGTTAACAGTTTAAGTTGTGAAATAACCTGGAGTGGTCTTCACTGTTACTTGAAGTAGTTTAATTTTCATGCTGCAGTCAGTACCTATGTTAATCACGTAATATTAAGTAAAAAATAACCTTAGTCTTCTACTGTTAAATGCAGGCTTTCTTTAGTTAAAAACCAACAATAACACCAACAAGTTCTAAATCACAATTTACTTGTTTAGGAAAAATAAATAAATTACTTTCTGAAGTGGGACTAGGGCAACCCTCAAACTGGTGAAAGACCTCTACAGGGTCACAGAAGGTTCCTAAGACTCTGGAGACAAGAGGTAATCATGCTTTTCAAGGAAGCAGGCATATGGATCTAACACAATCCTGCTCCTTCTGAGCAAGGGGATAGGTTCAGATAACTCTGAAAACATCCTGTGGTTGAACAGCTCTATTTTGACAAAAGCATTCAGGAGCGAAATCTGTGTAGAAACTAAACCTGAGTATTTCTCTGGGGATTCCTGAACAACTCAAGAATACTTGATCACGGGATCAAAGCCAAACTGCAAAAGACTAATGGACTGTTGTACCTCTCTGTCAGCATGGCCAAGCAAAACCAGTCACACCCACCTCTGCTGCATTCTTGGTAAGTAACCACGCACCACTTCCAAACATTCTTCACTATGGCAAGATCAATACAGTTGAAGACACACCTAAAAATCATGCCCTGTATCCATATGGCCATAAAGGTTTGTTTTACAAACAGACTTCTTCTTTTTTTTTTTCTCTTTTTTTTTTTCCTTTTTTTTTTTCTGTGAACTTCTAACATTCACAGAAATTCGCTTTGGTATTAAGATTCACAGGCCTTATACAGCTGATGTCAAGGATCCATTGCCAGATTTAATAGATTATTTTTTTTCACAGCAACGAGGACTTTCATACCTGTTTGGAAATAAACTGGAGTTGAAAAATCTCTAACCTCAACAAACTGTAGCTCTTACTCTATGTCAGTGGTTTCTCTCCCCTGTTACTAGCATGACTGGTTCCAGGATTACTACAACAGGATGAAACTGATGCAGTCAAGGCATAACAAAAGTTTGAGACTGTCCTTGAGAATGCAAATACTGTCACTTCAGCAATTAGAAGAGAACAGTCTTGTAACATGAGACTTCCTTTACTCTACAAGGAAGTTCTAGAGTCTGACAACGCTGGTAAGTGCTAAAGCACACACACAAAATCTGTCGTCTAAACTTGCTTCAAGTGAAACGCAGTTTTGAAGTCATCCTGGAATATTTGGCTGTTCCCCAGTTGAGGATTACTATGATTCAAGAACTTTCTGATGCTTTCTGGTATAAGAGTTTTGTAAAGGTACAACCCACTCCATTTTGTGAAGCATGCCAGCGCCTAAACATTATTTTAATCACTAAGAAAGATTTCCTGGTTGTCCTTAGAAGACACTGAACCAGGAAAGGGGGGATTAAGCAATCAAAAAAAGTATCAGACACTTAATTACTTCGATGCTTCGTTCTGAAGAGCTCTGCTGAGATTATAGTTCATGCAAAGTATTGGGATCACCCTAACCACACTGCAAAATTCCTACTACTCATCTTTAGCCTCACAAAAAAAACAGCGACAGGCACAGATCACTGATACTGTGATACAGGACAATGCAGAATGCAGTTAAAGTCAGATGCAGTTTCTCTGATCCACAGTGCCTCCCTTTCACACAGGGAAGAGGAGTCACTACCGCTACCTGAATGCAACATTTAGAGCATAAGAAGATGTTTGCATATAACAGTCTGGAAGCAATTATAACAGTAAACTTACCTAAACGTCAAATACATGCGGAAAGCTGCCTCAGAAGCCTGATGAAAGCCCTCATAAGCACTTAGGTAACACCAAGTCTAAATCTTACTGACCATATCTACATGTAACACACATGCTTACTACACACAAGCCTTTCAGGGTCTCTCCAGTCATAGCACACATTTTTCTTTTCTGTGAGCTCCAGCTGAATCACAGTCCCAACCTTTAAAATAAAACTTTGCTGTGTAAAAGAGAAGTAATCTTAACTTGCCTCAAACCATCCCACCTTGGTAATCACATCCAAAGGTTAAGACAAAGCAGACCTTTGGTGGCCTCTGCTGGAGCACAGCTGTGAGGCTGAGAGCTTTCAAATACCATCCTCGCTGTTGGATTCAACACCAGTTTATAAATTAAAGCTAGGGAGCCGATTATTCAGAGGTTCCAGCTGGTTTAAGCGAGTAACTATTAGAAAGCAACGTTGGAGGTATCCAAGTTTTCAGACAACCGATCTGCAAGATCTACTTGTGTAAGAGACACGACTCTTACACAAGTATGTTCAGACAGCCTGTACTTTTTCATACCGGAAAAATATCATCAGCAAACATGTAGGGGGAAAATAAGGGCAGAGTTGTCTAATAATGCTAGCGCATGACACTGGCAGATCAACCTTGCTACTCCACGATGCAAATCTAATGCACCCGGGCTCCAGCACCGCAAACAAGGCCGATGTGCCAAGGCACTTGAACAGGGCAATCAAGCATTTGGCTCGTGGAACTGCCTGTTCCTTTGTTTTACAGTTCCCTGTTAACTTGAAACTTCCCCTGACCCAGTTAGCTAAAGCCCAAGGCACGGCTGGAATCCACTCGGGATGTGCCAACATAAAGACTTCAGGAATTCTGTGTGTAACAAAGGCAGCTTGAGCCCCCCCCCCCCCCCGGTCGGGGGTGTGCGCCCCTCCTGAGGGCGAAAAACCCGCGTAAACAAAACCCCTGATTCATCGGTGCCGTCTCTGCCGCTTCCCACGTAGTATCGCACTCTCCCGGAAAGTACTTAGCACGGAAAAAGTCACCGAGAGCCACTTAATCCCGTTAGGGAAAATCCGATCCCAGACCCGGGGCCGGTGGTTCGCACGCCCCAGGTGCGCGGCAGCGGGGCCAGGTCGCGGGGAGGGGTGTGTTCCCCGTGGTCAGAGCGCTGCCCCCGCCTCCGGTCCTGACGACAAAGAGGGCCAAGCGCGCCGAGGAACGAAGGGAACGACAAGCCGAAGCACACAATAGAGAGAGAGGGAGAAGCCGCGCAACTCCTCCCGGCAGCGCGGCCCCCCAAGACACGGAGCGGAGGAGGCGCCGCCCGGCGGAGGGGACGGGGGGCGGCGAAGCGCGGCACCTGCCCAGGGGCGCGGAGGCACGGAGCCTGCGTGGATACTCGCCTGATCGCGGAGTCAAGCCCGGCGTGGCGGGGTCCGGCGGCGGGAGCGGAGGTTCCGGCACGGGGGCTGAGCGCCCTGCCCTGCTCTCAGCCCTGCCCCGCCGCCCGCAGACAGCTCCGACAGCGGCACCGAGTCCAAGCGCGGGAGCCGAGGCCCGGTGCGGGTCTGCTGTGGCCGCTCCCGCCGAGTCGGGCGACTTCCTGCGGGCGGGGGCGGTGCGGTCGCGCCGAGGCGGGCTCCCGCCGCAGGTGCCGGCCTCGCCCCCAGGTGGGGAGGCGGCAGCGGGGGAGGGACAGGAGAGGGGGGGCGGCGGCCAGAGAAGGACCCCTCCGCAGGCGCGGCTCCACCTGCGGCCGCAGCCCCTCTCGCCCCCCTGGTTCAGGGGTAACTTCGCCCAGCACCCCCCGGCTCAGGCTTACACACACACGGCGGCGGGCGGGGAACAGGATATACCGGTCGCAGCCCGGTGCTCCGCGCCGCTGAGTCACCGCGGCGGGGCCGCCCCGGCCGCTTTGCCCCCCTCCCCCGCCCCGGCTTTTCTTAGTCCGTCCTGTCTCCCGGAACGGGGAGGTTCCCAGCGCTGCCCCGCGGCCTACCTTCGCCGCCTGGCATCGCCCAAAGCGGCCCCGCGGTGGAGAGACGGCAGCTCCGGCGGCCGCTGCCCGGCGGCTGTGGGGCCCGGGCGGGGCTGGCGGAGTACTGCAGCCGCCGCCGCCGCCGCTCTCGGGGCGCGCTGTCACCCGCCCCTGGGCTGGTGTGGGTTGTTGGTCTTTTTCTTTTCCGTTTGCATCAGCGTTTTGTCAGGGACTTGGGATCATCGCCCATCTAAACTTTCCTAACTGGGAGACCTCCGAAACGGCTTCTAGAACCTTGGTGCGCTGTTGCACGTACGGTTCTGAATCTGTTTTTCCTGGCTTGCACCACGGGAAGAGCTACGGCCAGTTTCCCGGCGCTTCCCGGGTGTCCTCTGGCAGCTGTGAGGAGCTGAGTGTTCATCACTCACAGATGAAACACCTGAAATCAGGAGAAGACGGACCAGCTCCATTTCCATGCCAAAACCATTCTGCGAGTCGCATCAATGCCATTCCCAAAACCTTAACTTGCCGGAAGAGCTGGTATTCCACAGGTATCAGCTTTCCAGCATCACTGACGACCTGCAGCTGAAATGAGAAAGGCAAGGCCGAACAGCCCTGACAGGATTCTCTGGAGTCATGTTTCTTCTGCATTGTAAAGCACTAAATGTCACCAAGAATTCCTCATCTGCTCTCTCTGGAGGCTAAATCCCATGTAGGCCCCTCTGGTATCAGGCCTATGAAACATCTACTTACAAGTTTTCTGGTTTGTTATTAAGTGCCAGTGAGAAAGTGCTGATGATTTTCAACAGATGCTAAACATTTTAGATTACCACAGCACTCCTAATTCAGACTGGCTTCTTCCTCATCAGGTGGAGACGATGTTTATACAGTATGCCTCACACAGAAATTAAGATAAAGAAGGCAAACAGTGTTCTTCACAAAAGTCCTGGACTTTGGAAGGAGGCACCTATTTTATTGACAGCAAATATGAAACTGCATTCAGACGCTGTACTGGAAAAGCCTGCTTGCAACTATAGTTAATAATTTACATATATGTGCATACAGTAGCCTTCAAGTGACCCTTGCAGTCTAAAAGCCCCAAACAGCAAAACTGAGGAGGGATTTTAAAAAAAAGAAAAAAAAAAGACTAATTCAGTAACTTCAGTAACTTGATGTTTTCTGTCAGCAACACACAGACAGACAGACAGACCCAGAGATCAGTACATAATCTGATATTGCATTTAGGCAAAATCAAGGCACGAGGTGGGGGAATTACTTCCAGGTATGTGCCAGATTATTTGGTTTACACTGTGCTGGTTGTCTGCTTCCTTAACCAGAAAAAGTTTAAAAGCTTCATCTGTTAGTTCTCTAAATGTTTTCCTTTTTCTTAAGCTATTTTGTAAAAGTGGCCTTAACAGTTCTTGGTTAATGGTTCTAAAATGCTGTGAAGAGAAACAATGCTACAGACACGTTTAATGTGTTCCTGAGCGCTGATGGCTAGCAGAAGAGCCTACATCTGGAAACTCGACAATGCTTGCAAACTTATTCATTGTAATACTGATCATTTAGGGTAATTACTGTGACATAAACAAATTTTCAAACAATTAAGCAAATTATAGAGGGCAGAAACAACAACGTATGGCTTGTTCTAAACATCTATTGTTTCCTTATCTAGTCCTCCCTTTTCTTAACCTGAACTCCAAAAAACAGTTTATAATCAATGTTTGAAAATGTTTTATAATTAATGTTTTAAAATCCCGTATTTGTTTGTAGCTGTTTATTGTAGCCCCAGCAAAAACAGCTTCCGTTAGCTCTCTCCTTCAGTAGAGGTCATGAATCTTGTTCTACAACTGCCAACAGTACAATATACCAACAGTACAATTTACTTAAGAGACAGTTTGGGATGGTGTGGGACATAACTCTGAACAATTTTTCTTATCTTTAAACCTTTGCTTTTTAAATCTCATCAGCAAGATGGACTGGAACACGTTCTATTGGCTACGATTATAATGGTGTGCGGTAAATTTAAAATACTGTTCCCTGAGGGGCCACAACATGATGCAGCTTGCCCCTAGTCTTTCCTCGCCCTGCCAACTACATCAGCCCTTGGGCAAAGTTAATCTCTTCCTGATGGCCTTTGCTTTTGCCCCTCCCATGCTTCCTTTTCTATTTTGAATACTCTTCCAGGTATTTTGGCAAGCCTCCGCCTTCCTTCCCAGGACTCCCACACATTCCTAGCTGGTTAGCACAATCACAGAGTTCAAGCATTAACCAGAAGCTTAAAGTAATCAAACACAAACCTCCCTGTGTATTCCCCTTATTTGGCTACCACCTCTCCTGGACAGGCCTTTATCAACACTTACGAAGCTGCTCGAAGACTTAGGGAATTTTAAGGAAACAAGACCGGATGATTCTATCCCATGGAAAGATCTTGCAAAAAGGCAACGTTGCTTTAAGAATTTTCACAAGTGGAAAGGAAAATGAAAACAAACATCAGACAAGCATTTAGGCACAGAACTCCTGTTAAACAAAGGTAGTATTTTGTCACCAACACTGATTGTGAGCAGTTGCTGTAAGCTCAACTTGACTAGATGAATCGAGGCTTCGAAAGAACTCACTGGCCATCAGGGAACAACGAATTTTAGACATGCTAGGGTTTTCAGACTGTAGGCCAAAAGCAAAAAAATACATTAATCAGAAAGTGATTAGCCACTGGTGAAAACTTTGATACACCTAAAAAAACTCAACACACCCCACTTCCTCTGCTGACTCTGAACATCCAATAGAGCTGCAACCCAATGCTCATCTTTCAAAAGTAACCTCTACAATTTCCTTCACTGAAGGTGGAGGAACCTCCCTGTGGGAAAAATGCTGTCAGTAACGAGACAGTTCTGACTGATACTGTGTGTCGTGTATCATGGGATTCTCCTTCAGTTATTTTGGGAGCGGTGAAAAAAGAAACTACTGGCGTGATGTCAGGTGTGTCACCACAGAACAATCTGCTTATTCAAGTAACTTACGGAAGTAAAAAATTGTATGGAAGAGTTACTTGTCTTGGGGCAATATACAAAACCTGGCATTAGGATCAGAGCCTGTCCTATGCTTCCACAGCTATGAGCATGATGGCTGTCAGAGTCCTTGCCCTTATTTACAATTTGATGCAAGTATTAGAGCAAAATATGAGTCACGTCCTATGATTCATTTTGTACACCGAGATAAAACTCTTTCTAACTTGTTGATGTCATTTATCTTCACCAGTTAGATTAAATTCGTTTGTTACTCAGATACCTAAAACCAGGAAATTGTTTGCAAAAATAGCAATAGCATTATGGATGAAGGGCAAGGCATGTCAAATATGAAAGCTGAAGTGCTCTTAAAAAATCCACCCCAACTGGCCAAATATTGCACAGAACTTTTCCAGTAATTGTTCTAGGAACAATAATTCAAAACAATGTCTGTGGTCTTTAGCTTTATCATCATAGTCTGAAATCACAGCTTTACATGATGAATTAAGAATTCTACATGCAACTTTATTTTGGTATAAACGTTTGCATGAGACAGAATGCAGAATGAACCTCCAAATATGAATCTCTAGATGCATGCTACTGAACATGTTGCATGCAAATTACTTAAGAAATAATTTTTGGAATAGTCAATCAGAAAAACAGTTACACAAGCTATACATGGTCAGGAAAAGGAAGACCCAGGACGAAGCATCTTTGATTCAAATACCAAGTCACTAATATATATAAAAATGTGTTTAAATAGCTATTTGAACTACTAGCAAATTGAGCTAAATACTATAATTTTCCGTATGCTGTAAATTACTTTGGGCATTCTAAACTCAAAATAGTACGAAGATGTTCTATTTTTATCTTTTCTTTATTTAAAAAACCCATCTTTTGCTTTTGACTTAATGAGTTGGGAGTCACTGTATTTACCTCATCCAGTAGAGCTGAAATTTCAGGTAACTGTCACACTTTTTAGTTTGCTTGAAAAACATGCTTGAAAACAGTGTGCACAACTAACCAAGAGCTGATTCCAGTGAACTGTTACTCTGTTTAACAGTGGGAAATAGCAGGTAACAAGCCTTATACTTCAAATGCAAATACTGAGCAACAATACTGTACAGCTATTGTTTTTCAATGACAAAATTAAACACATCTGTAATAATTCTAGCTAGCTAGAGAATTACGCCAAACTAACCACAAGCATCAGAGGAACCCAGAAGAAAAATACTTTGCACTGAATGTATTTTCATACATCAATAAACAGTTCATAAGAGTATGGTATAACTGTTTCCTCAGGAATTAGTCAACAACTTTGTGCTTCCATTTTATAAGTAATTAAAAAAGACCAGTGCCAATAATACAACAGTGCAAGTGTTGAAGTGTTCTTGCAGTTCACAATTTCAAGGTTTTTGGTTCAAGATCCGAAGTATATAATTTATTTCGTTCTCATTTTTAACAGCCTGAAAAAGACAGATTCATCAGCCTAAGTAGCATACTCAATTCTAAGAAGCAAAACCAGCAAGTTTCTGCATTAGCACAGTACTAGGGGAGTCTTGTTGTATCAAGGTGAAAAAAAAAAAGATAATCTAAGCCCACTTACTTAAATGCAGAACAAAATTACTCCAAATTTTTGCTACCATAAGATGATCTTAATTTTGCTCAGCTGGAAAAAAAAAAGCTCTATAAATCTCTATATATCTTTACTCTTTGAAGAACAAAAGACAACAGAAAGAGAAATCCACAGTAGCAGAATGAAGTGTTTGCAGAGGTTTTGCTGCATAGTTTAAAGATCACATACCAGCCTTTCCAGTTCCATTTGATACTTACAGCCACACAGACGTCTCTAAGTAATTTAAAGTTCAGCTCAAAAACAATCCTAATGTGAAAGAAACTAGAACTTGGAATTCAGAGAAAAGAGCGAGTTCTGTAATACTGAGAGAAAAAGTCTTACCATGTGCATTAAACAAAATGAAAAGTTTCTACCTGCCACAGTAATTTCATTTATGACATGTTCAGTTTGACTGCGACGTGTCAGCAGCTCGCAATAGCCACAGATTTTAACATGATGCATTCACAGTACCACAGCTTACGTCAATGTGACTAATGGGCATTTCTTGGTTTTGGATGACTGTCTCACCAAAAGCTTAGCATTTGTGTGCTGGTCAGATGTCATGAGGTGGGTCAGTCTTCACATTGAAACAGGGCAACAGACAGTAAGAACCACAGAATCACAGAACTTTAGGGGTTGGAAGGGACCTCAGAAGATCATCTAGTCCAACCCCCCTGCCAGAGCAGGATCACCTAGAGAAGATCACACAGGAATGCGTCCAGGCGGGTTTCGAATGTCTCCGGAGAAGGAGACCCCACAACCTCTCTGGGCAGCCTGTGCCAGTGCTTCCAGTGCTTTTACGACTTACTTCTGCAGTAAGAAATGCAGCAACAGGTGGAGCAACAGACTCAAACAGTGACGCAGAAGCCCAAAGAGCACAAGAGAAAAATATATTATCTTCATTTTTGTTGCACAACTTAATGATATCAAGAAAAACGAAAACAGAGCGCAGGTACTTCAGAAACCAGAGGAGGATTTGGCTTGTGGTGCAAGTCTTTAAATTTCCATGAAGTGAAACATCATCAAGTATCTTCTTTGCCAGAATATATTAAGCAGGACAAATCCAATTTAGTTTTTAATGCTGTAGAAAGTTCTCTTGATAGTAGCTCATGAAGGGATACTCCGTCATGAGAATACACCCAATTCCGACCAGTCCAGTCATATCGTTTTGGCCCACTAGAAAACAAAGCACACAATGTGTAAGGACAGATTACTGATGGGGAGCTGCTGGAAGACCATGTTTATAATGTACCCCAAAGGGACATGTTAGCTGGGAAAAAAACACATTTAATAGTGCTGACATTTCATCATATGCATTACTTTAGATAATATCAGTTAACTAGCACAATAAGTATACAAATAGTTTCTAGCAGTTTCAATTCAGCCTGTCCAAGACCTGGAAAACTCAGAAATCAATAAAATGCCTAGAACTTTTGAAATGTGCATATGCTGCTTTTTGCTTAGTGACTCTCAATGAGGATTTCTCTGTCCAGCTCAAATTTAGTCATCATTCTCTTGGAATATTAACTATTTTGGCGACAACTACACATAGGTGTTGCAAATAAAGCAACAGCCCTCGTGGATTATCTCATAGGTATGTGCAAATTGTCAAAATTGTTTCCTAATCGGGATTTTTAGACTATGAACAGGTAGCTTTCTGTTGTGAGATATTCTCCTGGGTATGCTAGGTGATAACATTATTATTTATTTGTCATGAGGAGAGCAGAAGAGGGAAGAATTCTAGTAAGGTTAATACAGGTAATTCATACATGAAATGTGCTGTTTCAGGTCCATACCTGAACTACAACAGAAACCCCCAAAACGAACACACAGGCTGGAGAAGTACTGGCGGGCAGCCTGGGGAAGCGGAGCAGAAAAGGCTGGATCTGACAGAAACTGCTGAGCCACCCAACAGATACATCTGAAAGGTGACAAAGTGTATCAGTTGCTCCCAGCCGACACAAGCTCCTACCCTTCTTGCTTTTGGCACTCGTTTCCCCAATTTCTTCTCTTACCCCTTTCTTCTCTCACCTCATTTTCTTGCACACAAATATTACAAGGGTTATTTGTGTAGCATTGAATTAATGCTACTGATTAGTTCTTGCAGCAGTCACATGCAGATACTCTAAGCACGGGAGAACACAGATCACCATTCTCATTTTCTTTTTAGAATCACAAAATAGAGTCATGGAATCATTTAGGTTGGAAAAGACCTTTAAGATCATTGAGTCCAACTGTTAACCTAGCAATGGCAGGTCCACCACTAAACCATGTCCCTGAGCACCACATCTATATGTCTTCTAAATATCTCACAGATGGCGACCCCACCACGGCCCTGGGCAGCCTGTGCCAGTGCTTGACAACCCTTTCAGTGAAGAAATATTTTCTCACATCCAGTCTAACCCCCTCCCTCACACAACCTGAGGCAGTTTTCTGTCATCCTATTGCTTGTTACTTGGGAGAAAAGACTGACCTCGCTACAACGTCCTTTCAGGTAGTTGTCTGAGATGCAACAAAACAATTTACCAGCTGAAAGTGAGGGTATTGGTGTATGGGAGATTTATATTAAAACGGCGGTTTGCTCTCTGCTATCATGTAAGTGTCAGCTTGATTTCTCAGGCCTACATTTAAGTATCAAAAAAACCCTTGAACTCCTATGTTCCATTCCAGGCCTTTGTATCCATCCAGCTCTCCACATCTGAAACAGGAGAATGACTGGAAGGCACTCACTACTGTTAACATCAGCTAGAGAAACTAAGAAATGAAAAAGGAATGAAGTGGTGGTTTCGGATAGACAAGCCATCAGGTCTTATACCTGAACTCACAGGAAAAAAACACCTTGGAACTCAGAAAATCCACATACAAGGTCTGCAAGAAAACAGACTGCCCAATGTATGCACAAGAACAATCTGCTTGTTCTCTATAAACATAAACACTAAGCTGAACCATGAATATCCTGAATATTTGAATATCCTGCAATATTTGAATGAAGAACTTTCCAACCACAAACCAAACTGTGAGAATTCACAGAGGCAATCACCAACCAAAGTCCACTTGCTCTATGTAAACTGCAAACTATCTGGAATTGAGATTACGTGCTCCAGTTACTTTTCTTGGTTCTTTGTCTTTGCTGTGCAAGCATATGTTTACACTGTCCTGCACCTAGAGAATGACAGAATGGGATGCAGCCATTCATGAAAATCAGGCTAAGACAGGTCACTTAATCAACAACAACAACAAATAAAAGAAATGCTTAAGTTATCTGAACTGTTTTTAAATGTTACATCATAAGTATTGGTGATATGGTTAGCATATGAAAAATCGCCGTAGTTCTCCGGATCTTCAAAATGCTGTGCAAATATGAATTTTTAGAATTTAAATTAACAATTTAAGGAAAGCTCTTGTGAATTTTATGAAATGTCTACACAGTTAAATACAGACTAAATGTATTTCTCATTAAAGGTCTGCATGCATTTTTAAACAGTAAGAGAGAAGAATTAAAACATCACATTAAGATCTTATTAAGAGATGCTGCGTAAGGTTGAAGAATCTTTTCAGTCAAAGGAGCTACATGAAATTCATGCAATCACGCTGCTGGCAGGTTATATCCAGCTCCTCACCCCCTTTTTTTAAATTGTCAACTAAGTAAAGCTTAACAAACACAAGCTCAGGTTCCCTAGACACATGGCAGAAAACAGGAGATAAAAAAATTCCAGAAAATTAGTCTCTCAATCTTAAGAACTTGTCTTCCTTGGGATACGTTCTTAAAGATTCAAGAGTCTAGATTTAGTGTACAAATTTCCCAAATATAACATTAAATGCAAGAGATCACTGGCAGCAACGTCTGCTTCTTTCACTTCCTAGTATATTGCCCTTAGGAAGTATTTCACTCTAGATTACTTGCTGGAGTTGCCTTTCAGAAGTCAGGAACTAAGTGAACATGTAGCATTGTATTTCAGGAGATACCACTGTTTACCATAACACCAGTTAAGGAAGCACAAAACTTAATGCATGTAGGTGAATCATTTTTTTCATCACAGATGATGAAAAATACTATCAGAGAATGTGCAAGTTTATCTCGTCTCTTCTGTACTTTTATTCACTACTGGAGCAATCAAAACCAAGAGAACTTTTTTTCACATATTCCATATTCTGGAACATGTACATCTTGGCTCAGCTAGAGCTGGCTCCAAACACATAGGATTTTTTTTTTAAAATTTTGCTTTTCATAAATAGATGAAAGCTTTGTCTCGGTGACACAAAAGTCTTAAGCAGAACCAAGGCCCAGAACTAGGTTTATGGCAAAACATACGGAACTAATAAATTCTGACACACAGCCTGCATCTGCCTAAACAAAAGGGTTTGTTAGCTTCCTAGGCCTGGTGTCTTATCAAGTCACGTACCTGCTACATAAATTATTTCATTAATAAAAGGATTCTGAGATAGGAGTTAGTAGAAGAAAAATATTAACCTAGTATGCTATGCATCAGCCAGTACATAAGTACACTAAGGCAAAGTTAAAATTTTCTTTAAGTAAATTCTATGTCTACTAAAATTGTTTCTCTTAAAATCTTGAATTCTGTTGTGCTTCTTTCCCCCACTACAGAATTCCACTACTGCAAAACCATTCCCAGCTTTGCAATCAATACATTCTGAACAATACTGAAGATGCACACCTGCATAGTTACCAACAGACCTCATACTTTCCAGCTAGCTCATTCCTCCACCAGTAACACCGAGCAACTCTCCCAGCTCTTCCCCTAGGACAGTGGTAGAGAATACAGTTTTTGGAGGGAGATAGCCACAACACTTTTCCCATATACCTGGTTGACCTCCCTACTGAAACCAACCAGAAAACCTGGAATGGATCAACACACAGCAGTAGAGGAGGCAGGGAGAACAGCTAGCCCAAGCTCCTGTAAAGTGCAGCTGCCTGACAAAAACAGCCGGTGGGAAAGCACATAAACATGTAAAGCAGGAAATCCCACAAGCTTAAAAAGGAAGGAGCCACCCTGTCCAAGGAGCCACCCTGTCCAAATACAAAGAGAGGTTTAAATCATAACATCATCATCACTCTTTTTTCAAAAGAAGTTTTGGTTGTTTGGTTTGTGTTTTGTTTTTTTTTAATCATGCCTGTTTATTTTTTTTATCAGTAGGCTATATAGGAATATAAAGACCAAATTAAGGTATAAAAATTCTGTACTATGCATTTTCCAGATTAATTTAAATATGTCAAGATGCTGCACTGTGCCTCAAACCTCTGTAACAAATTATTATTGAACATGTAGATTATATCACATTTTGAGAATATACTGAATAAAATGGTTACTTATGAAAAGGATATTATATAGTCCAAGCCACGCTATAAAAAACTGGAAAGTACATTTCCACTCAGTCTGCAGACATTACGTAACTTACCTAGTGGGTGAGGACAGCCAAATCTGCCGGTTAGGTGTTTGCTTATTGATTACGTATGTTCCCATGTCTCCACCTAATTTAACTGTTAGAACTCCACTCTAAAAACACAAAGAAAATAAGTGAGAAATTAAATTTTTTAATCCGGCTACTTGACAAGAACTACAGTAGATACACAGAAACTTACATACCTATATCACATTCCAAACAATGATATCTTGGAACAATGACAACATTAAGTATAAAAAACTTGTGTTGATACCTAAGACAACGTGTGTATCTTTAAGTCTGATCTAGATTTTAAACCTTCCGGTCAGAGTTTGATTCAATGTGTTTGCACCACTCAAAACGGCGCTACTTCACTACTACTCTTGAGCTTTGGCCTGCCATCTTGAAAGGACTCCTTGTTCAATTTGCAATGATTAAAACATCGTCCAATAACAACCTTTTCTGTTCATGAACAATACTGAACTGGTGGTTCCAAGTCAAGTAGCTTTATGTGTCATTGCTAGACTCCTAAGCCATGCAATTTTCTCTAACTTCTCTTAACTGTAACAAGTTTCCCAGTGAATAAAGAAAATGTGTTCTCCAGTAACTCTGACGAAGTGTCACGATCCTGAATCATACCTCAGAAATGTTCCACTTCTAAACCCCATGAGGCCTGATTTGTTTTAGTTATGCCAGCTCATTATTCTAGTGAACATTTATTTACTTCGTCTTACATTTCTTACTGACAACATGATTCACATTTTTCTGACATTTTCACAAGTGCATCTGAAAAGCATATGTAACTCTGACAAAAATATTTCTGTACTAATTTTAAAAGGACAAGAGTACTTGGACCAGAGTTAACCTACAGACGATCTGAATTATTCTACTTAAAAAGGGTATTTCTACAGAATACACTTTGATGATTCAGGTAATTGGTCACTCACATTTGATCTACAGTTTTGCAAATACTTCATATCCTATAGCATGCTAAATCGTCTTTAAGGAAATTATACTCTTCACGCTTTGCTCTAGTCAGAAGATACTACTAGAGCTACTATCATTGCAAGGGCTATTTGCTATGTATAAATACTTACTGTAAGGAAAAAGTACTTTAATTTATGAGTACCTACTGCCTGCAAACTTACTCTGTAGCACTGGCAGCACCTTAAAGTTTCCTTCTCTTACAAAGTAAGAAACCAGTGCTACTTGTTTCTGACATATCTCAAAGACCATCAGCTATGAAATAATATTCTCAAGGTCCATTTTGTGGATTTTTTGAGGTTTTTTAACCTTAGTTTCCATGCTGTTTCTGTGCTTAATAAAGAGATTTATATCTGTGAACAATACAGTAAAAAATAAAAGGCTCCCCCGGTTAATACTGCCATCAAGCTCCCCTGCCAATTAGGTTAACTGGATCTTGGTTTAACGCAAAGAAGGGCAACGACAAGCTACTTTCCTGGTTCTCACAATTCAAGCTTTTCTGTATCTCAGTAGTCTTAGATCTGTAGACATATAGCAGAATAAAAACAGGTTGGAGGATTAAGCCTGAATAGCTTCCCTATTCTTCTGTGTGCCATATTAAGTATTTACCATGATGTTATACTGTATGTTCTAGGAACACTATAAGTAAAAACAATTAACAAAAAAATTACATTATTGCTTACATTGCATGTCGGCTGTTAGAGAGTGTTGTTGCCCTGTCATCGCAAATTACATAAAGCTTAACTTCTATTGCTGTGTTTAAAACATTTTTCCATACATTACACAAGACTTTTAAGATAGTAGAAAATACAACCGGATGTTTTAAGAACTTACATTGCAAGATATTTTTACCATATTTTAAGGAATACTATTGTATGTGTTTTGTACTACTCGATCAGTGTTTGCTAGCTCCCAGTAACAAGAATGTTATTTGAAAGAGATTTTTTTTTTCTCTGGACACAAAGATAAAAATTGCATGAGAAAATCTAAGTTCATAACAAGTCACAGGTGTGACAGACCTTTAACACGTGCGCCACCTCGTGGCTTGGGATAGTGCTCGTCTGTTTGAGATGAATGTAAACTTCGAAACATTTAACTCTTAACAGAAAAGACAACCTATTAGTACGTCACCATACACTATATATGACAAAGTACTGTTAAAAATTAAGATGGATGTAAAAATAATTTATTTTGAGCCTCACAGTGAGTTACTGTCAAACACAATCATCTCTACAGTGGCAGAGATAACATTCTGACATAAGATGACTCATCCCCTTCACATAACAAAGTGTTTAAGAATATTAAAAAGGTAGATTATAATCCTTTTGCTATTTTTTTGTTCTAAGCTCTTTAAATCAGGCTAATAGGCACTGATATGCTGCAATATGCTGAAGATCAATGTTAAACAATTCTTCACTTTTCACGCTGTAACGTTACTTTTCACGCTGTAATAGTAAGTACATAATTAAAGCAACAAATAGTATTTGCTAAGGGCAATGACAGACTCCTACTAACAATACATTACTTTTCATCTGAGCTGTAAGAAATAAAGAATGAACATTATTATGACAAATTTACACAAAAGCAAGTCTGAAAACTACATGGTTTTGGATTGTTTCTTCTTTTTTTTTTTTTTTTTTTTTTTGTGCAGTGCAACACAAACTATCTGCTTCGATGTCCCCAAGCATAAAACGTTAACTGACAGGGCTGGTAGAAAGCAACATTCTTGCAGTAAGACATGGAGCAGTAGTTATCTGACCTCAAAAATACACAGTAGTGGAAGACCTGCATTGCAGGCCGCAGTGTAGGGAGAAACTGCTCTCCCCTCCAAATCATGTAGAGGGCTGCAACATACAAACCACTTCAGGAATTGAATATGAAACTAATAACTTGCCTACACAAACAGAATGGACATTTTAAACCTGAGCCTGTCACTACTGTAAAGGAGTATGAGCGGCTGACTGATTAAAGGCTCCAATTACCAGGCTAGCAGTCACCCCACCTGTCCTGTAACAGTAGCCTTCTCACCACATATGCTCTGGTCTCACTTTGGCAACCACCTGTAAATCACTGAATCCTCTTGTTGCTTCTCTCTACCACTGGCTGTCAACAGTAAAGCCAGGACAAATATTTTGTACCTGGTCAAGACAAATGATGCTTCTCAGTATTCAGGGCAATCAAAGAATCCGCCCTTCCAGGTACATCTGATGTACACGTACTATGCCATGTAGGCCTGTCCTAGTATTCAGCAAGAGTGAAGTGACTGCTGATGTCAGACGTCTATCCGTGTTTAGAAAATTTTAAAGACTACTGTGAAATTAGAGAATATCTTGTGCTAATTTTTTATTTTATGTCTTGCTCTATACAGTAAGCATTCTAAACTGCTAAGTCACACAATAGCATGTTCCTTTTTACCAGGATAGTTGCTCCAGTCAGTATAAGGAGGCATGTTTTAACAACAAAGCTGTAAAATAAATTAAGTGTTGGCACTAAAGTAGCTATTTTAAAAGTCTCCTTCAAAGAAAAAAAAATCTACAATGATTACAGTGGTAACAGAATGTTTAAAACATACTCCTAAAGAGACATCGTAATCTTCTGGGGTAAAAGGCTTATCTGTCAGGTCCTCAAAGAAATCTGCTAAGGAGTCCAGTGTTTCTTCAGCCAGTTTTTCGTAAGTGGTCTCATCTAAAGAGCTACAAACAACATACAAGCCCATAATTAGGAGAAAAAACATGGAAGATGGTATTTTCCCTATAACAAAACCACACCATAACCGTGAAGTAACTGTAACCATGATCACATAAAACAACTAGACATTTTTCTAAAAGTCCTCTTCAGAGTCTCAGAGCACCCCTGTCGCCATTATGTAAGGCTTACAGCGCTTGTGAGACTGCTTCTGTTATCCTCTTTAAATAAGTAGAAAAAGTTAGTAGGAACAAAGTCTCGATTACTTTAATTAGCCAAATGTAATTAAATCACATAAGTTTTTCCACACATATCACTCTCAACTTTTAACTGAGTGTGGAGGTGGGTATCTCTAGCAACAGACAATTCAGTGAAATAATTTCTGTGGCTTCCTAGGATGGGGCTACAGCATTGCTGGATAAGGGAGGAGCAACCGACGTCATCTACCTGGACTTGTGCAAAGCATTTGACACTGTCCCGCACAACATCTTTGCCTCTAAATTGGAGAGAAATGAATCTGAGAGATGGAGCACTCGGTGCATAAGGAGTTGGCTGGATGGTCGCACTTTAAGAGCTGTGGTCAATGGCTTGATGTCTGAGTGAAGGCCAGTGACGAGTAGCGTTCCTCAGGGTCAGTACTGGCACCAGCACTGATTAACATTTTTGTTGGGAGGCATGGACAGTGGGATTGAGTGCACCCTCATCAAGTTTGCCAACACCAAGCTGTGTGGTGTGGTCGACATGCTGGAGGGAAGAGATGCCATCCAGAGGGACTTGGACAGGCTTGAGAGGTGGGCCCATGCCCACATCATGAAGTCCAACAGCCCAAGGGCAATGTCCTGCACCTGGGTTGAGGCAATCCCAAGCACAAATATAGGCTGGGCAATGTGTGGATTGAGAGCAGCCCTGTGGAGAAGGACTTGGGAGTATTTGGGGCTGAAAAACTGGACATGAGCTAGCAACGTGCACTCACAGCCCAAAAAGCCAATCATAACTTGGGCTTCACCAAAAGAAGCATGTCCAGCAGGTCACAGGAGGTGATTCTCCCCCTCTACTCTGCTCTCCTGAGACCCCATCTGCAGTGCTGTGTTCAGTTGTGGGGCCTCCAACATAAGAAAGACATGGACCTGTTGGAGTGAGTTGAGAGGAAGGCCATGAAGGTGATGAGGGGACTGGAGCACCTCTCCTACTAGAACAGGCTGAGAGAGGTGGGGCTGTTCAGCCTGGAGAAGAGGCTCCAGGGAGACCTCAGAGCGACCTCCCTGTACTTAAAGGGGGTCTACAGAAAGAAGAGAAGGGACTCCTTATCAGGAAGTGTAGTGGTAACAGTTTCAGACTGAAAGGGTAGATTTAGATTAGCAATTAGAAAGAAACTGTGAGGGTGGTGAGACACTGGAAGGGGTTGCCCAGAGAAATTGTGGAAGCCTGGCCTTGAACACCTCCCTGAAAATGTTGCAAGACCAGGCTGGACAGGACTTTTAGTGGGAGGTGTCCCTGGTCATGGAAGCGGGGTTGGAATGAGATGATCTTTAAGGTCCTTTTCAACACAAACCACTTCTATTTCACATTCTATTTCAGTTTTTCTTAATCGGTATGACAAGTTACTATGAACTACGCTCATTCAATGTCTTTCAGATGATTATATAGAACATTTCTTGTGGGTTTTTTTCGAAGTTTCTTGATAGCCAGTTACTGAAATACACTCTATGCCACTTTCGTGCGGAACACCACAGAGAAACAGAAGGCTTTAGGATCAGGTGGATTCAGATACTGGCTCAGAAAGCAGTAAAGGTACTTAATGGTAAGAGCCATTGCAGACATGTACACAATCCTTCATTGGGCCTCCAACGGCTGCATCAGAAGGGGAGAAGTCTCTGACAGGTACTGTGTCATATCCTCTCAGCACAAGTTGAAATTTCACGTACACTGATACATGTGAAATAGTGCTAGATACCTAATGAGGTACATGAATTATTTCCTCAGTGACCTTCCAAACTCACCTAAATGCTTTTCAGTAACGCCGTACTTTCCCTTTATGTCATATTAACATTACACTAGTTTGACAGTCTTACCACGTCTAGAAATTATTTTAAAATACAGAGACTATATTTTCATGAGTATCTCAAAATAAAATTTACCTTGCATCATAGAGAGTTCCCACATTTCTTAAATTCATGAACTGAACAGTCTTGTTCTTCCCCTCTGAAGCATATTGTAATTGCTGTTCAAAGTAAGTGTAAGTAAAATGGAATTAGAAAATAAAACATGAAGAGTTATAAATCACAGATTAGTAACATAAATTAAATAGATCCTTGAAGACTGTCCTATCCCCCCAAGTAAAATATTCCTGTTCTGTACCACAGACATAATATAGAGAGAATTACGCATCTCTGGTCCTTCGATGGTTAAAGCAATCTAGAATACTCCCTGTTTTCTGATACAAACTAATGAAAAGTACAGAATTTTATTCATAGAATAGTGAACTAGGAAGGAAAATGACTGTTCTCTTCTTCACTATGCTATCACAGAAATACTGAGCAACTGCAGACAACAGGCTTAGGCCAAGATTTTCAAAAGTATCCACTTCTCAGATGGTTCACTATCAACAACTTGTGCCCCTCTGTTATACGTCATGAAGACATTCTGCTGAATACATAGAAGCCCCGAATCCTCCTTATTTACAAAACAGCTAACATCACACTTCACATTCCAGACCTCCTCTGTACAATATGCTGTTTCACTTCTAATTTATCTTCTGCTAAAAAAATTAAAACAAAAATTTAAAAAACAGATCAGAATTACATAAAAGCTTTTATCAACATACTGGCAACAGAAGACAAGGGAGCAAAATGGGCATCTCCTTTGTGGAGAAGCAACACATCAGCATGGTTAAAAATAAAGTTGATCCAGTAGTCTAACACACTAGCAGAAGCATTTATGCTATTCACCAGGAAAGAAAGACAGCACGATTGCTATTTTCTTCTTAACCTGGGCTACGAAGTGTCAAGGGCAATGAAGCATGTATGTTTTTTGATGAACAGTAAGGCCGCTTCTCAACTGCTTTTTGTGTACTTGCATGAGGCTCTGAAAACAAACAGAGCAAGCTCAAAAACAAGTGACGTTTTTAAAGGGAACTATGACAGCCCCTCTGCAAGCTCACAGGAGGGCAAAACACAAAACCACCTCTCTCTGCACGGTTTGACATCCACCCTCAGGCAGCAGAGACCAAATGGTCTGTTAGACCAAAGCCCTGACATGGACATGAGGACAGGAAACCTCCGTCTACCATCAGTGATGCAGGCTGACAAAATACACGCCGATGACCACGCTATGTTTGACTGTACCCCCTCGCGTTTCAGTACGCACTTAGGATCGAAAGCCGCACGGCCACAAACACGCTCGGGTTCCGGCCGGTTTGAGCGCCTGCGGCTCCGTTAGCGCGCTCCGGCTCAATCTACGCCTCGAGGCTGCCAACCCGGTGCCGGTGTCACCGCTCCACGGGCCGCACCCGGCGCTCCGGGTGGCCACCGCGCACCTCCCGCCGCCAGAAAAGGGCAACAAACAACGCAACCGCTCAGCGTCGAGGCCGCGTTTCCCGCTGTCGCCCGTCCCCTCAGCGTGGCTGCGCGTGCCCGGCCCGGGAACCGCCAGCCCGACGCTCGCCCGCGTCCCACAGGCTGAGCTCGGGCCGAGGCCCATCCTAGCGAGGGCGGCAGCCGCAGCGCACCGCCCCCGGCAGCGGAGCGGCCTCGCCCGGGAGGCTCCGGGGCAGCCGCTTGCGGGCCCGCGGCCGCCCGAAGCAGCGCCACCGCCGCCCGTCCCTCTCCGCCCCCCGCGGGGCCCGCCCGCAGCAGGAGCCCGGCCCGGAGGCGCCCCGCCCGCCTCACGCTCACCGTACGGCTGCGGCCGGCGGCGGCCGATCCCGCCGGCGGGGCCACACCAGGGCCTCCACTGCTCCGCCGCCGCCGCGCCGCCGCCCGCCGTGCGGCGCGTACCGCGCCGGCCGCCCCCTGCCTCCACATGTCGCCGTCGCTCGCCGCGGAAGCCGCCGGGGAGGAGCTAGCCCGCCGCGGCGGCAGCGAACGAGAGGCGATGCGGCCGCTACCGCCCTCCGCCGGCGCCACGGGGAGCAGCGCCACGCCGGCGGCTCGAGGCCTGAGCCCGCGACGAGCGAGCGGGGCGGCCGCCGCCGGGGGCGGAGGGCCGGAGCCGGCGGGAGGAGCGCCGGCGCCATCGCACAGCCGCCTACACGCCTGAAGGAGAAAAGCGGCAGGTCTTTATTTTATCCTCAAGTTCTCTTCCTTCCCAGTCCGTGCTGCCGGGAGCCCAGGACGTGGCTTCTCCAGGAGGCGGTACCTTCCCCACCGGTCCAGTAGAGGCGGCGGGGGTCCTGCCCCCCCAGGACAAGCACCATCCGAAAGAGCGATGCGGGGTCCCGGTCTTCTTGGCGTGCTTAGGTCAAGCTGGGGGCCTCGAATCTGACTGGTACCATAAACACAAGTCACTCGGTAGCGGGGCTGCTCCTGCCGTGCACCTTCACCTCGGCTGCTGTTCTCAGGCCAGGGAAGAATTGCCCGTTGGCGAATCTCTGCAGGTACCTACCTGTTCAGGCAGAGTGATCATGCGGGTAGATTTACAAGGAGCTGGAGCCTGGGAAGGTCAGATTATTACAAGCAATGCTGCCCACCCCACCTCAGCACTGCCCAAGCAGGGCACAGGAAAGTTGCTAGTTATTTTTACCTTGCAAGGACTAGCGATTGTAATGTACAGGCAGTTCCTACATACCACAGGAGCTGACAGCAGTCTAATTTCAGCAGCCTGAGATACGAAGCAAAGTACTTGAAGTGTGTTGTAATCACTATCATTTCCTAAACTGCATGGTAAGAATCCACTTCCCGTAGTTCTGCTGGTCTGTACTTCCTATGCTCTCATGTGACAAATTTTCAAAGTACAGCTTTTCCAGATTTAAGCAGTAATAGAGGAGGATTCCCTCTTTCTTGATAATTTAGGACGTGAACCGTAAGACACACCAGTAGTACAAGAGGGCGCAATGTGACAAGGATGAAGGCTAGTATCTTAGGTTCAAACTTTACAACAGGCCAGCTGGACAATGAATTCACACTCCAAAACTGGAGTAGCTGTACTCAAGAAAACTGAGATACCAATTCCCGTTAACTGTAGCTATTTAATCACAGAATCACGGAATGTCAAGGGTTGGAAGGGACCTCAAAAGATCACCTAGTCCAACACCCCCGCCAGAGCAGGATCACCTACAGTAGGTCACACAGGAACGCGTCCAGGCGGGTTTTGAATGTCTCCAGAGAAGGAGACTCCACAACCTCCCTGGGCAGCCTGTTCCAGTGCCCTGTCACCCTCACAGTGAAAAAGTTTTTTCTAATATTTTTGTGGAACCTCCTATGTTCCAGCTTGTATCCATTGGCCCTTGTCGTGTCATGGACATCATTGAAAAGAGGCTGGCTCTGTCCACCTGACACTCCCCCTTGACATAGTTATAAACATTTATGAGGTCACCCCTCAGCCTCCTCCAAGCTAAAGAGACCCAGCTCCTTCAGCCTTTCCTCAGAAGGGAGACGTTCCACTCCCTTCATCCTCTTTGTGGCTCTGTGCTGGACTCTCTCAAGCAGTTCCCTCTGTCTCTTGAGCTGAGGGGCCCAGAACTGGACACAATATTCCAGATGTGGCCTCACCAGGGCAGAGTAGAGGGGCAGGAGGACCTCTCTTGACCTACTAGCTACTCCCCTTCTAATACACCCCAGGATGCCATTGGCCTTCTTGGCCACGAGGGCACATTGCTGGCTCATGGTCATCCTGCTGTCCACTAGAATCCCCAGGTCCCTTTCCCCTGCGCTGCTCTCCAGCAGGTCAGTCCCCAACCTGTACTGGCACATGGGGTTATTCTTTCCCAAGTGCAAAACTCTACACTTGCCCTTGTTGAACTGCGTAAGATTTCTCCCTGCCCAGCCCTCCAGCCTGTGCAGGTCTCTCTGAATGGCAGCACAGCCTTCTGGTGTGTCAAACACTTCTCCCAGTTTTGTGTCGTCAGCAAACTTGCTGACGGTGCTCTCTAATCCCTTGTCCAGGTCATTGATGAATATATTGAACAGCACTGGCTCCAGTACCGATCCCTGAGTGATCCCACTAGACACAGGCCTCCAACTAGACTCGGCCCCATTGACCACAACTCTCTGGCTTCTTCCCTTCAACCAATTAGTGACCCACCTCACTACTTGGTCATCCAGACCACACTTCCTCAGTTTACCTATGAGGATGCTGTGGGAGATGGTGTCAAATGCTTTACTGATGTCCAGATAGACCACATCCACTGCATGGCCACCATCCATCCACCTGGTTATGTCTTCCTAAAAGGCTGTCAGGTTGGTCAAACCTGAATTCCCCTTGGCCAAGCCATGCTGACTGCTCCTAATAACCTTCTTACCCTTGGTATGCCTAGAGACAGCGTCAAGGATAAGTTGTTCCACCACCTTTCCAGGGATGGAGGTGAGGCTGACCAGTCTGTAGTTACCCAGGTCCTCCTTCCTGCCCTTCTTGAACACTGGAGTGACATTTGCTTTCCTCCAGTCCTCAGGCACCTCACCTGTTCCCCACAACTTACCAAAGATGATGGAGAGTGGCCTAGCAATGACTCCCGCCAGCTCCCTCAGCACCCGTGGGTGCATCCCATCAGGGCCCATGGATTTTTGGATGTTCAGATTGCCTGACTGATCCCTAACCCAGTCCTCATCAGCCAAGGCAAACTCCTCCTTTATCCTGAGTTCCTCTGGGTCCTCAGGTCTCTGGGGCTCCTGAGGACAGTCTCCAGCAGTACAGACAGAGGCAAAGAAGGCATTCAGCAACTCTGCCTTCTTTCTGTCCTCTGTCTCCAGGGTAGCCTCCTCATTCACCAGAGGGCCTACCTTGGCTCTAGTGCTAGTTTTGTCGGCAATGTATTTGAAGAAGCTCTTTCTGTTGTCCTTGACCTCCCTCACAAGGTTTAATTCCAAGGAGGCCTTTTCTAATTGTCTCCCTACATTCTCTGACCGCAGTCCTATACTCCACCCAAGTGGCCAGCCCTTCCATGATCTGTGGACTCTCTTCTTCCACTTGAGTTTGCCCAGCAGTTCCCTGTTTAACCATGTGGGTCTCCTGGCTTTCCTTGATTTCCTACCTGTTGAGATGCACTGATCTTGAGCCTGGAAGAAGTGGTCCTTGAATACCAGCTCTCTTGGGCCCCTTTACCTTCTAGTACCCTGTCGCATGGGGTTTCCTCTAGCGATTGCTTGAAAAGGCCAAAGCTGGCCTTGCTGAAGTCCAGAGTTGAGATCCTGGTTGGTATTCTGTTCCTAATGCCAGGTAATTGCACTGATGGCTAATATGGAACACTTGAGATGACAATCACTGCTTTGTCCAGGAGCTATTTTGGCCGTGTGAATACTTGAGTCCATGTAAAGGTACATTATTAGAGAACACAGCATGCATCCAGGGACCCATTCTAGGACAGTATTTTCTGATTCATTACCTCCTGGAGGTAAAATGTTATCCTGAGCCAGCAAAAGGAAAACAAAATTAACACCAAAGGCCGCAGGTTCAATTCCCGTTCCATTCTCACGTGTTGCCTGACCTAGTCGAGAGGTGGCGTCCCTGCCCACAACACGGAGGTTGGATTAAATGATCTACAAGGTCCCTTCCAGCCCAGGCCGTTCTATGAAAGCACGTAATTTATCACACCTGATATATGTCTGATAGAACTGCTGGTGCACCTCAAAAAGCAGTGGAGAAGGGACTTTATATAGGTGACTGTCCAAGCTCTTACTGACTTTAAATGCTGGTGATACCGTATTATTAATGATATGCGATGTCAAGAATCTCAGCGAGACATCTTCTATTACTCTAACTGAAAAAATAAAATAGGCTTACCAGGAAGATGAGAGATAAGAAATGCTGATGAAGAAGCTTCCTTAAAGATATTTTCTGTGGCCACAAGGGCAAGTTTCATTTCCTATTCTCCCATAGGACAAGACTGAAAGATAAAATAGTTGCAAGTAAAATCAGAAATATGTACATGTATTAAAATGCTTACGATTGGTTACTTCCTAAAGGCATTTTAACATTTCTAAAACTTCACTCAACTAAGCAGCTGGCATCTTGAATGCTTTATGGAATACATTCTCAAGTTTCTCACCAATATTTTTTTTTTAAGCTGAAATTATTTTCTACCATACAAGGGGCAAAACCCCAGTCAATTTAAGTCAGCTCTGCAAATTTCAACTGAGACTTTGACATCTGTTGTAATTTAAGGGTTCTCTGTACCAAACCATAGTACCTAGCTTAGTCAGCCTTTTGTCTCTTTCCAGCGGAGTCCTGTGTATTTGTTACCAGTATCTTCCCTCAGACCTTGTAGTGAGTGGTCTATGTTTTTGTTGCATTTTGTGAGGGAAGTTTTCATACATCAAGCAGATAAAAGATACTCTCTAGTTCCTTGAAGACCAGCCCATGTTCTTTTCACTTCTGGAAGAAATTAGTCATGTTTTTTGCAGCTAGTCTACATACTGAGATAAGACCTGTAAAGAGAAATAACTTTTATCAGACTGCAGAATACATTAGTAAAGCAAACAATTCCATTTTTCATACCTTGGTAGGGAGAGGGGAAAGCAACTGGTAGAATGGAGTAATGCCTGTTCTTTTATGTAGCATTTAACCTAGTAAAAGATCATGCTTGTTTACATACCTTGCCATTCCTATCTAAAGGGTATCAGTTCTGCTATTATCCACATAGTTGCATTCTGATTTTTCTCTTAATTATCCAAAGTCATATGTAACTCTCAATAGGAATGTTCATCTCTTCTTTCTATATTAAAGACAAAGCAATGAATTTCTGCTATCTGCAATCTCACTTAACGAATTTTTAAGAAAATGTAAAAAATGTTCAAGTTAATGAACTTTACGAAACATTATTACACAACTTCAAAAGGGCCCGAGTTAGGAGGTAGCAATGTTAACAAGGATTTCTTAATGTCTTCATCTTTATCCTTGTCCCTTAGGTTGCTATTGTTCATACTACAGCACTTTGGTGTCACTGTCTCCTTTGGCTGGAGTAAAATAACTGCAAAGCCGTTCCAGATGCAAAATCACTGTGTGGTCAGGCCCCATGACTTCAGTCTGGAAGAAGCTGCTATCTTGTTGCAAGCAAATGCATTCACACATGGAAATGGGTCAGCAAATGGCTTTTAAAAAGAGTAGGTGGAGTGCACTACCGATTGCTCATTTTCCCTGCCCAGTGTTAAGGGTTTGAGGAAAGAGCATGGAGTTATATGAAATGGAATTGCCTGGAGTGTAAGCAAAGTCAACAAGAAAACAGATCTTAGGATGTTAGTATTTTCAAACAACTGAATTCTAGTACATGGATACGAAATTTTTGTTTCTGTTTCTAAACTGAGGACAACTATTACATGTTCCCATCAAAGGCAAAACTTGCCCTCTGAATGCCCTATGAGTAAATCACAAGGTTATATATATAAATTCGGAGTTCTTCCTTACCTTTCGCTAAGGAGGCATCAACCTGTGCTTCTTCCTTCTGGGCAGCTTGCAGGGCCAGAGTATTTAGTTGTGACTGAACACAGATAGCCCAGGTCTGTGACCTCATTCTTAAAATTTGCTCCTGTGACCAGTTCCATCTGTTTATACTTGGAGAACTAGATCAATACATTACTTTAATACAAAGGGAGTTGATTGTGCCTTCTGCATATATTTTATTTTTACTTGACATGCACTGCCTCATCATCTTCACAGATCCGTTTTAAAGTCGTCTAATTTTCAATAAAGTGCTACCAATGCAAGATGAAAAGAAACAAAATACTTAGACATGAAACATATATAACCTTACAAGCTCCTGTACTCTTTGGTGTTTGAAGCTTTATACCATTTCAAGTGTTAGAGAAAGAAATGGGGTCCAAGCTGTCAATCATTAACATTTCTTAACTGTACTCCCTCTTTCCTCTCAGTGGAATCACATAGTCATACACACATACATGCACATAAAAAAAAAGAAGACTTGCAAGCACACATGCTTTGGAGAAGGTTTTCCCAGCAGGCTCCATAATCTATACATAATTTCATTTTGCAAGTGTTATATTACTGTTTTCACTTATAAATGACCGTATTAAAGGAAATGTACACAAAGGATTGCTCGGTCACTGAATTGCCTTAGTATAGATACCCTGATTTTGGACAGAACTGTTGCAGTTAGGTTGGATGTCCTCTGGGGTCTTCCTAAGGACCAGTTTCATACACAATAGTCTGCTTGGAAATTGGGAAAAAAAGTGACACGTATGTGCTTTAGGAAGGCTAATCTTGTGCTTAAACTAAGAAATTTCATGGCTCTCCCCAAATAAGACTAATGAGAAATACCTGCTTTGTACAGAGAGACATTCTAAATTTGCTTTACACTGCATGAAAGAGCACTCACTTCACACAGATGTACACAAAACGTTTTTGCTTGCAGGGCATGTACATTGTCTCTCGCATTTCTAAAAGGAATGCTGCAGAATTATCTTGCTGAGGTTAAGCAATCTAACTTTAAAGCCTGGAAAAGAGGTAATCATGAGACACAGGCTCTAAATTAAGCTAGAGATTCTACATACTTAAGAGGGAAAAAAAACCCCAACATTTCCATTCCTGTATTCTGTGCATAATGAAGGAGTAATACCTCCTTGTCAGCATTATATCCAAGTGAAAAAATAAACGAAACAAACAAACAAACCAAACCAAAACCTTAAAAGAAAAATTCTTCAGAGGTACAAAGCATAATTCTAGGAAATAAAGTGCCGATCCAGCAGGTTTGCTATACTTACTCCAAGAAGAAAAGTTGTTACAAATAACTTCCATAAACTTTCAAAGTGACACCTGTGTAGTTTTTAATTACACCACAGCAACCAAGCAAGAAATCTTAGCTTGGTCACTGGTGTTTGGGATTATCTCTCTGATGCTAAGGAAATTAAGGAAACAGAACAGTTTCTATAATTATATTTCAATGATTGCCCATACTGAAAAAACTAAAATGCTTTTATGAAGCAATGCCTGTTGAGTATGTCCCTTTGCCTTTTCTGCTCTAAGTTCAAGATTCCCCTCTTCATTATAAAACTGGTAGAAGATAATGACAGATGCCATGTTGTAGATTGGTTGTCATATCTCCTGAGATGCCTCTCAAGACCAGCTCATGAAAGCAAAGAAATACCAGAACAGACCAAAAGCAAGTTGACAGCTCTGACAGTCTTGAGAACAAAATACTTTATTCATCAATAAAACTATAGTTTACAGTAATATTTACTAAATAAATTATAGAATTCCTCTTTTACAAGAAATAAACTAAAATCAAAAATATTTCAGAGATATGTACACAACATAAGGCCTTGTTATAAATATCTTTTTCCCCTTTTCACCAATAGTGAAAGTATCTTTAGAGGCTCATTTTCATAAAGTATGTGCAGAGGTTTACTCGAACCCTTGTATGACATAAATTCCAATCTTCACTGATGTGGACCTAAGCGATTAGAACTGAAGGTCCCAAACAAATGAAATTAATTTTATTCATAACTGTGCTTGTTTTTAAATAGGTAAAGCAGATAACAGATTTTGCTTGTGCATAGTTACAGAGTGCATGCAAACGAAGCCACTAGAGAGCTGGTAAGAAAATAGCACTTCCAAGTCCAAAAAAAGTGATTGGCAATACAGTAGAAACCAGCCTGAACACACAGTTCTTCACAGTTCAGCAAGCAACAGCAGATGACAGCAGAGAGTGGAATGTTTCATGTGACTTTTGCCAAATCCATCACTCCTTTCTATGGTTCAAAGATCCTGACACTTCTTAGAATAAGTTCAGTTGATTATTACTCATTATCTGTTGGGCTCAGAAAATTCCTCCTTCTTAAATTAGGATTGCAGAAAGTGCTCTTCATTAACCACGGTCACATCTCTTAGTTTTACTCTTCGTGCACTCTTTGTTACTGGAAATACAGAAATGACAAGTAAAGTGAAAGAGTTGTGTTTCTTTGGGTTTTTTACAGAATTATAAGCAGGTAACATCCTTCTCCCCCTAAACAGGCTGCAGCACAGGTTGGCAGAAATTCTTCTCTTATCTTGCTCCGTAATAAAAAGCACTGGTTCTCGTCTGTTGCACAACAGCTGACCCCTGTGGTTTGGTAGCTGGTACCATACACTGCTATTGAAATAGAACCACTTGCTGCTGCAAAATGCAGAATGCTTCAGACTCAGAGAAGACAGTCTGAACTTAGAGCACTCACTGGTTCACAACAGCTTTTATTGCCTTGCAGAATTGACCATGGCCTTTGTTATCTGTAAACATTAGGGGTAAAAAGGTCACATATAAAAGTCCCTTTAGCTTCTGCATGATACCCTTCCACAGCTGAAAAATCACACCTATCCATAAGCTCTCAGGCACAGCTAATGATGTAGCAATCATGCTATTTCCCAACAAAAATTGTCTAATAATGAACTAAAAGTTTTCTACAGTATCTTCTACAGAAGCAGCGGTTACACAACACAAATAGTTGTTCATTTCTTAGCATCTCTATGGGGTCTGAGATGAGTTGAGGAGAAGCTGTTCTTTGGGGAAAAGCTTATCACTATGACTCAAACTATGGATAAACTGACACCTGAACAAAATATTACAGTAAATTGAATGCATCTCAAAACTAAGGTATTCAACATGGAGCAGGACACAAAACCAAAAGAAAAACATATGTAGTGACCTTACTCTAAAACTATCGTATTAAAAATATACTGAAAGCTTAAGTTTCGATTTATTAAACAGATTTTCAAGGTCACCTTTAAATTGTACTTCTATATACAAGTATTTAACTAACCTTTAAATAGTTCAACAACAATCTAATCTTGACTATGAACAACAAAAAAAATACCCAAAGGCATTTTTGAAGCTTATCAGTAGATTTAAATCAATATTTTAGTTATGACTTCTAGCATTAGACCTTGAACCTTGAAGAATGGTATGTCAGTATCATTCTATCGCAACACTTGAACCTGCAACTGTATTGTGCACAAATGTCAGGGTGTTCATAATCACTGATGCTAGTGATCGCAGTGCTAATTTCTCAGAGGCTGTGCTCTCTCTCTCTCCATAACCATGGTCTGCAATGAACACCTACCTACTGCTTTATCAGCATCTGAATGTGCTAAAGGAGTAAAGTATGTGCCTCCCACATAACCTTGCTTCTGCAAGAACACCTCTGCCAAACTACATTCAAGTGCTTGGTTGTTGTTTCACCTCATGCCAGGTTTCAGCTTTAGGGGAACACAGGCCTCCTTCTTTCTCTCCTTTTTAAGATCGTGCATGGATAGATACAGGGATAAGACAGGTTACAGAGGAAAGGAGCAGTTACCTCACTGCACAAAACAAGTTGGTTTGCCCCGTTCAGCCTTAATTAAACTAACAGTATTCTATCTTGAGGAAAGAGTGCTTATTTGCTCTTGTACCTGCAAGATTTTAAGGATTATTCTGCTCTCAGGTGAATGAAAGGATGTCTGTAAGAGAGAAGGCCTGAATTCCCTTCTTAGAGTACCAGAATCAGTGTTCAATCTACCATGTTTTTCCATCAGTATCTTCGGAGGAAATGGCAAAGCAGAGAAAATGAACCCTCCAGAAAGTGAGAAACATATCAAAATTTGAGGTATGCAGCACAATGTGACTGTACACTTCTTGGCTTGTTTTCATATGTATCCTGTCTGGGAACTGCTTTAATTTCAGCTGCACTTCTTATTCCTCCAGAACAGCTCCCTGAAGAAAACTATAACATGATTATAATTGAATCAAATTATATGAAAGACTCAGAATAAAAATATTTCTGAATTAAAAACGAACACCTCATCAAGCTGATACAGAAGAAGTTCAGTCCCCTAGCCAAAGTTGTATCTGACTGAGGTGTTTCACTCGGTCAGAGCCAAGTGGGAATTTTCTTCTCTGAAAGAAGAGTTAACACTAGAAAAGAGACCTTAGGGTGCTAAACTGAAAACAGCTGAAGGGGTGAAAATACTTGTAAGAGAAAATAACTGCAAAGATGAGGACTTAGACAGTAGTCTGGGAGTCAGAAGTGTTTGATTTCAGGAAGAGTCAGTCCGAAATGCTGCAAGAGACAGTCTTTAATACAGAATTATGGTAGTGAGAACAGAAGAGGAAGAGCACTGAAGAGTAAGAAGAGCCAGACAGTTTTGACAGTTTCTAAACAGGCATTTTGTAGGCCAATATTTGTAAATGTGCTTATCTATGCATCTACAACAGCTCTGAAATACAAAATTAATCTCCAGAGATGTTTTAAGACTTCAAAATCCTATAATAAAATCAGCATTTGGACATAAAACACAACATATATAATATATACATATAAAATAATATTATCTACAAAATTAATCCGACACAAGTCACAGCTACACTAAGCAGACTCAAAATATGCTGGGCTTGCTCATCACTACAGTTACTCTATTTTTTAATTTTACTCAAGTCCTTATCAATCTTTCGCAACCATATCTACACTGGTAGTGACTTGTAAAGTAGATACAAATTTTGTGACCTCTCAACGACAGGAGGCAATACTGTATTTCCATGTAGCAATTTCTGTACTAGTTAGGAATCTTTCATTATAGTTAAATATACAGAAGTATCCTTCAAGCAAAATAGCTCATTAATGAAATCTTACAGGCAGGGCATATATTTATTTAAATCCTATCACTAGATGACTTAAGATGTACAGCATTACAATGGAGCAAACTTCAAAGTTTGTCGCTGTGCTATTTACATGCATGTTTTTGTTCCATTTTAAATGTAAAGGAAATCAAGCCTACTTGCAGTGAGCAAACTGAAGTAATTCTTAAGCTTTACTGCTCTGATTTTACTGGTACTGTACATCAGCTACCTTTATAATTCATTTCAGGGTTAGGCTAAGAAAACACAGTGCAGGGGTTCATAATTGCACATGTTGCTCTCTCAGGGACAGAAAGCTTAATCAAAGAATTTGGGACTTCACTGCAAAATAGAAGGAAGAAAGTGACTTTAAGTTATTCCTTACTTTCCAAGTGAAATTACCACTTATAAGGTCCTTGATTTTAGATACCAGTCCTTCATACCACTCTGCTACGGTCTTCAGGATTAGTTGCACTTGCTGATCTCTCGTAAGAAACTTTTACAGGATTTGGCTTATATTTTGTAATAATCAGATTCCACAGACCACAGCAGACTTTTGTGTTCAACAGCATTTGCTGATATTTAATATTCTTCTGCTTATGTATCAGCTGATGGTGCCTGAACTGACACAAATAAATATGGCTTCAGGTGCATTTTGAAAAGAGATCAAGTTTATTTCCAGAGGAAGAAGGAAACCCTGGTTTACTCTATTGTTTTGTGTATTTCTACATCAAAGTGATAAATAGAAGAGTGTTACCTTCTCTGTTACTGTCTTATGTACAGGGCACCTTCTGTTTATCTCAGATGGGATATTTTGCTTCTAAGTGTCTGATCTATCATTGTATGATATATTCATAAAAGTAAGAACCCTTTAAAGCTTTAATTCTTTGCAGGGAAACATTTCAGATTTCCAACTACTTGATATATCTGCTTCTATCTTTCTGCAATCTTTAATTAAAAATTAAATTATGTTTATAGACTGTATGGTACTAGAATATTTGGAAATAATTTAGACTGGCTTATACTTCTGCACAGTTCAGATCATGGTTAGTCCTATTTTACTCACAAAAGCTAGATTTTTTCAGTTATTATCTGGGTTAAAAGATTTAAGAGAACATAAGCCAATGGAATTTTAATATAAGCTTGGATTTGAGGATATTCCTAACAGTGCTGCTGAGAGTAGTAGGTGCACAAAATGCTAGTTTGCTGAACGTGGTCTTTGTTGAGAACTGAGGAACTCTGGGTTCAAACCAGCCCTTCAGCTGCAAACTCAAGATATCTGTACTAGTGTCTTAGAACAAAAATTCTTGCTTTTAGTACGTAAATTCTCAATTTTGACATCAGCTGCACAGTGTTAAGTCTTCATGGTGTTCCCTTAATGTAATATCCCCAAAACAATGCCCTTATCAGTAAAAGGATTTTTTTTTGGTACAATTTCTGCTCCACTCCACCTCACTTGACCATCTAGATTTGCATCCAACCCTGCTCAGCCAAATTCCATTCTTTAGCTGTTTTTTATAGCAAGTTAATATAATGTCATTTTACTACAATGTTCTATTTTTCATTCATAGCATCAAAAATTCATAGCTCCCAATTTACTAGAGGACTAAAATTTGCCCAATAAATTTAGCATTTCAAAGCAGGAGGCAAAGACATCAAAGGATCAGTGGAGTGACTGAAATTAAGCAAGTTATGGTGTTTTTCATTATAGTGTGTAGTGGGTAAGACTACAGCAGCTTTCCTTGCAGTAGAAGCACAGAGAAGGATTATTAACTATGGAATTATAGGAGAATCTGGGAATGCCATTTTCTCCTCATGCTTCTCAGAGGTCAACAGGACAAGGGTCAACAGATACAAGCTGGAACACAGGAGGTTACAGAAAAACATTAGAAAAAACTTTTTCACTGTGAGGGTGACAGAGCACTGGCACAGGGCGCCCAGGGAGGTTGTGGAGTCTCCTTCTCTGGAGACATTCAAAACCCGCCTGGACGCGTTCCTGTGAGGTCTGCTGTAGGTGATCCTGCTCTGGCAGGGGGTTGGACTAGATGATATTTTGAGGTCCTTTCCAATCCCTGACATACTGTCATTCTGTGATATTCTGTAACCTTTTCAGCTGAGGCTTAAATCAGCTAATGCAAATGTCATTGATTTGCTTTACTTTTGAGACATACATTAGAAATGACTGACCTGTTCCTACTGCCCTTGAAAACATGCATTTAATCATCCTCCTTTAAAAATAAAACTGCCTTCTGCTGAGCAGCAGTAAATCAAACCGTTAACACATATCCTTCAGTATCAAAGTTTCCCAACTAGAGGCTGGGTGTTGTTTCAAGGTCTGCTGAAGGATATTGCAGGGGCATTAGGAAGTAATGGATCAGTGCAAAAAACAGTATCTTACTCCTCTTTCTTCCACAAACACCTCAACATAGGTACAGGGGTACACGTAATTATGTTGCAGCTCACTTCCACTGCAATCTCAAAACAGTTAAGGTGGCATCAATACAGTGTGTAGGACAGGACCAAGAAGGCAGGTGTAAGTAGTTTCTCAAGATGTTTGCCACTTACGAAGCAACATATGCTCATCCAATTTCCTTGAAGCTGTTAGCTGCTGCAGACTTAGATACCTGACGTATATGCCACTACCTCGTCTTGATCATTGAATTCCCAGTTTAGATTTTTCAAGGTGCAGGGAAAGGGTGTTGCTAGGCCAAAAAAGTTATCTGTGATTGTCTCAGTTGAATATCTATTTATTTTTACAGACCTTTGCTCAGAGCAATAAACACTAGGTGTTTGTATAACATGCAGAGTTAGATTTTATTTATTTTTCTGTTGATATTGATCACTGGAATACACATACAGTTACTGCAGTCTCACAGACATGATAGTAATGAAAGTTTACAAGCTGAAAACTAACTAAGGAGATCACCATCACACCTGAAACTCAAAAGGACAGCTTCACAGATGGTATTACCTACATCTGCCACAAGATTTTCAGAGCATTCCACCACCCACCCTATGGACTTCAAATTTTAAAAAAAGCACTTTGCAGTGCTGAGCTGTGCTAGTGCAAAACAGCCCAGGTTGGAAGGGACCTTGAGCAATCATCTGGTCCAGCCTTTCATAGGAAAGAGATCTTAGATGAGATTATCTAGCAACTTGTCCGATCACATCTTGAAAACCTCCAGTGACAGGGACTCCACCACATCCCTGGGGAGGTTGTTCCAGTGAAAATAGTTCTTTCTTATGTCAAGATGAAACCTCTCCCAACACAACTTGTACCCATTGTCCCTTGTGAAGAGAGACACTCCATCCTTTTTGTAGCCATGCTTTTAAGTACAGGAAAACTGTGATGAGGTCCTTCCTGAAACTTGTCTTCTATAGGCTGAAAAGACCTGACTCCTTCAGTCTTTCCTTATATAGCAGGTTCTCCAGGTCTTTGATCATATTTTGGCCCTCCTTTGGATCCTTTCCAGTCTGTCCACATGAATTTTGGAATTGTGGGCTCCAGAACTGGACACAGCACTCCAGCTGCAGCCTGACAAGCACCATGTAGAATGGGATGATCACATCTCTGCTAGTAATGCTCCTGCAGATGCAGCTCAGGATCCAGTTTGCCTTGGTTGCTGCAGCAGCACACCGCTGACTCGTGTTCAGCTTGTTGTCCACCAGGATCCCCAGGTCCCTCTTGGCAAGGCAGCTCCCCAGCCACCCAGATCGTAGCCTGGGCTGGGCTCCTTGGTTACGTCGTCGCAGAGGCAGGACTTTGCACTTGTCTTTGTTGAGCTGCATACAGTTCCCTACTAGTCCACTCTTCCAGCCTGTCCAGTTCTCTCTGAAAGGTGGCTCTCCCTTCTGACGTGTCCACCTCAGGAGCCAGTTTACTGTCATAAGCAAACTCGATGAGGGTTGAGCCCTTGCAGGTGGCCTCTGCTGGAGGTCAACCCATGTGGTGTTGTAGCTGCTTGATCCTGTGAGCTGGGGTCCAGCTACGCTGGTAAAGATGGAGGAAAAGAGGTATTGAGAACCTCTGCCCTATCGGCATTGTTAGTAACTCGTTTCCCTGCCCTGTCTAGTGATGGGCCTGTGTCTACCCTGTGCTCCTGCCTGCTGCTCACGTACCTGAATAACCCTTTCTTTTTGCCATCTCTGGCCAGTTTCAGTTCTAGCTGAGCCTTAATCTTCTTGTCCATATCTCTGCGTGCCCTAGCAAGGTTATTGTAGTCCTCAGTGGGCATTTATCTGCCTTTCCATATCTGGTATGCTTCTTATTTGCTTTTAAGCACACCTAAAACCTCATTGTTAAGCCCAGGTACTCTTGTGCTGCATTCTTATTTTCCCTTTGGAGGTGACTGTTCTTGTGCTTCCAGGAGGCTGTTCTTTAAAAACTCCCAGCACTCACAAGCTCCTTTGCCTTGCATGCGTGCTTCCCATGCAAATCTGTCACACCTGGGCTCTGAGCATTTGAAGCTGGCTCTCCTAAAAGCCAGAGTCTTTATCCCACTACTGGTCTTCTGTGTGCTCAGCAGGATCCTAAACTCCACAATGTTCTAATTGCTGTGTCGAAGGTTATGATTGGTAGTTATGCTGCCACAAATGTCTTTTCAGTTTGTGAGCAGTTAAGTCTAGTAACATGCTGTTCCTAGTTGGCAAGTGCAGCACCTGTAGCAGCAAGCAGTCTTCATGAATTCCAGGAATCTCATGAACAACCTCTGCACTGCTGCATTGTTTTCCCAAACAAATGTCTGGTTAATTGAAGTCACCCAAGGTTCTTGGCCCAAGACTTCCTTGAGCAGCCAAAGTAAGATTTCATGAGCCTCATCATCCTGGTTCAAAGGTCAGTAACATAACTAATGTTAAGATCCTCCTTGGTCATGAACCATCTAATCTTGATACAAAGGCTTTTGATACAGTTTTTGTGGTCTCCATAGCTTGACTCCACACACTCAAATTTCTCTTGTTTTATGAAGTGCATCTCGAACTCTTCCTCCATTTCTGCCTCTCCAAAAGAGTTTGTAGCCATCCGTTGTGGTCTTCCAGCCACGGAAGTCTTCTCATGAATTTCTGAATTTCCTATCACATCATAAGCCTCAGATGGGGAATGGAGCTCCAGTTCTTCCCCTTTGCTGCCCAGACTATGGGTGTTGGTATGCATGCACTTGAAGTGGTTTTACTTGGGGTTCTTGCCTTTCTAAAGAGTTAGGGAGTATTCCCCACTACGCTAGTAGGTGTGCTTACCACCCTGCTGTTTATGAATATGTTAAGTGTCACAGCTTTGGATTGTACCTCTCCAAGTTCATTAGTTTCAAGCGCAATTCACTAAACCAACCTGCTAGCAAGCTTATGATGCATGTGACTATTTATTTGTCCATTTTCCACATTTTAGGACATATGAGTTCCTCTTAGCAGATGATTCATGTCAACATCACACCAGCAACAAGCTCAGTTAATACAAGTCCTACAGGAACAGGCTGATTTAATGGGCTGCTTGAGGTCATGGTTAACTAAGCCCATTCTACATCTAATTGGCCACTGGTACTTGCTACTGTCATGTTTCAGAGAAGGCAGGAGAGACAGCAACTCACCTAAGTGTGCTGGACTATTAAATCAGTAGCTATTAAGTGGGTGCTGTCTATACTCAAGTATCACTGGCTAAAAAGAACAAAAACATCAGTGGTGCAGCCTACAGAGAAACAGCATGAGGATCAGACACAAACATGTGATAAACATGTTCCATCTCAACATAAGATCAGACACAAACATGTTTCATCTCAACATAAGAAATTTTTATTCAAGATGAACAATCAATCACTGGAACAACCTCTGCAAGGGTGTGGTAGAAAGGCCTGTTGCAATATGACGAGGCATAATGGCTTCAAACTAAAAGATTTAGGCTAGATACAAGGAAGAATTTTTTTACAAGGATAGCCATGAAACACTGCAACAGGTTGCCAAGGGAGGCGGTAGAAGCTCCATCTCTGGAAACATTCAAGACCAGGTTTGACAGGGCTCTGAGCAACCTGATCTAGTTGAAGATGTCCCTGCTCACTGCAGAGGGATCGGACTGGATGGCTTTTACAGGTCCCTTCCATCCCCAAATGTTCTAGGATAATCTCATTTATGCTTGAGAAATGATAGGTTGGACCAGATGATCTCTCAAGGTCCCTTCTAACCTGGGCTGGTCTATGATATTCTGGATCCCTTGAGACAAAAATTAGGAAACTCTAGAGATAACAAAAATAATGCAGTGAACATGCAGTGAAAATGCCAAAGAAAAGATAAATTTTTAATCATACTCCAGTCACCAGAACTGGATAGCTTCTTCTTCTTTCTGCTTCTTCTGAGCAGAAAGGGGAGCTGCTGATATACTTCATATTAAGTTTTACTTCACTCTTCAAATTCACTGATGTAAACAGAGAACTTTGTTCTTCCATAATATTTAATTTCTACATTGTGGAATATTCATCATGAAGATGAAAGATTTTTCTTTTTCTTTCCCCCCCCCCCGTCTTTTATTTCTGCTATGGAAAAAAAAACCCTCTCACCATTACAGAGAAACTAAAAGGCATTTTGGTCTACTTAACTATTAACACAATAATTAAAAGGCACACAGATTCTCTAAGGACTTGCTTTGGCAAGGTACGTAAGCATACCCTTCGTAAGAAATACACCTCAATGAATCTCTGGATCTTGAAGTTAGGCATGTATTTTAGTCACCTATTGAGCCTGAGTAAAAGGAATTACAGGGGAAAACACCCCATAAGAAAGAGCTTGACAACTTACTAAGTAGACATCCAAAACTGAAGCATTATCATTTTCCATTTCCACTGTGCTCTGTTCTGAAGTCAAATAGATGGCACTGTCTTCTAAAGTGAATGTTGAACTCGAAGGCAACCCTTTACTGCAGAGAGAAGGGAGACTGCAGTCAACCAAAAAGATAAGCTACAGAGAGCTGTTGTAGCTGACAATTTAAAAGTATGTTTCTCTTTTAAACATAAAAGCTTCAAATACTTGAAAAGAGTATAGATGTGTAGATAATGTGCAGCTCATATTTGAAAAATGTACACAAACCACAGTTCCTATTTTTTTGCATTAAGTGAAATTTTATCAGGAATTAATATTGTTCCTGAACTCTAATATTTATATGCCACAGTAAATGTGAGATAATTTCATTAATTTCAAAATAATTTACTCACACATTACACATGGTGTAAATTTTGGCAGCATTTCTTCATTCAAAAGAGAGAAAAAACATTAAGTAATTAGACACAGTAATGGTTTTCTCATGTAGACACGGGATCACTTGCACCTAACAGCTCAGAAAGGAAAGTGGGAGGAGAACAAGAACGTACTCTAATTCGTACAGCTCTGCAAGGAAATGGTATTTACAGAGCATGTACACTGTATTATTTCATTTTTGTTTTCCGCTATCCAGAAAGAATGTGAAACAGCAAATGCATCAAAAAGGAATCTTGTTTCATTTTGTAAACCCATTGGGAACCACAAAGCTGAAAGCTTCAAAGGTGTTTTAATGGAGTTGAGTGCCCATTATACCCTGCACTCGCTAGCTGCCAGAAACTAACAGACTCCAGGATGCCTTGAAAACACAACTGTCAGTTTTGCGCATACATATTTTAAAAGTTCTTATCTATTTACACACAAGGTGAAAAGCAAACAATTCTGCATTATAAGTGAGTATGAAAACACGGTTACAGCCATCAGCCTAGCAGTGACTAATTAGTGACTAAGTTCTTCCTCTCTTTGCAGTACTTTGTAGTTTAAGTCTGTTTCAGACGAGATATAATTTCAGAAGGGTCAAAGCTAGCATGCAAAATAGAAAAACACATTCAAACACTCTATAAAATAATGAATCATCAGTGACGCTCATGTCATATCAGCATTAAGTGCACAGCATTACATCCACCACATTACAATGTTCCTTTTATTATGTAGCATATTAGGCATCTTTCCAATAGCAAGATTATTTCTTTTGTCCCAAGGGTGACCCAGCTTCCACTGACTTAGTAGCATTTTTCTCACACCCACTACTTGTATTCTAGTGAGCATTGTATTTCAGTCAAATCAGTTTTCTGACAATGTTTCATTTTACTGAGGGGGGTAGGGCAGACAAGAGGGGAAAAATGGGCTGATGTCAAATGTTGGATGATGTTTTACCATCTCCCACAAAAAAAACCACTTTGACATTAAAGATACTACTCTTGGCAAAAGGAAAGGGTGGGGCAGAGAGTAACTTTTGCTTGCAAAATTCTGATCTCTACTGTTGCACATTTCAGGCCTCTGAATGTGCAAAGGCCCATATATGAAAACGACATGACATGAATATACAATGAACAGCTACTACTGCTATAAACCCACACAAATTCAGTGGTGAAACCTTACTTCTGAAAAACAGAGCTGTGCATTACTAACTATAAAGCAAGTCAGCCAGGCTATGGTGTATACACCTTTTTTATTTATTTTTAAATAGTTAGTCCTTTCATACACGTATCAGGCCATATCACTGCCACCTTTACTGCTGTCGTCATTTGTAACTTCTTTCACGTCCAGAACACTTCTGGAACCTTTACTTAAGGTGAGGATTCTGTAATTCACATCTGGGGCTTTTTATTTTATATGCTGCGTGTATCAGAGACTAAGACCTAGCCCTCCTGTTACTTAAGTTTAATTCACTGGCACTTTTCTTCCTCTCTTCTCTACTTTTCCATTAGAAGACACTGTGCTTCTTTTGCTCTTAGTATGATAAATTATAACCTATGTTGCTTCACAGCCTGCTGTGGACAGCAATCAATACCAATGTGAGTTCAGCACCCAGTCTTGGGATTGTTAAACTGCTGGTTTTACCTACAACAGAGAACAAAGATAATGCCATCTCCATTGGAGAGTGCCTCCTTTTATTCTTTCCCTATCTATTACAGTAATACACGATATAGTTGGGTAGGATATGAGGGCTGAAACAAAACCGGCATGTTAAGACAAGTCAAGGAGAATCACCTATAGATGTCACAATTTGGTTTAGTAGTGAAATTCCTAGAAATGAGATTTAATGTATTAATGTATTAATATATTTTTAATATATAGAAAAAAATACATAAAATATATGTGTAACATACAGAAAGAAAAGGGAGAAAAAGTGCAGCAGAAAGTACAAAGATATAGTAATCTTACATATAGGAAATCAGCAGTGACTAAAGTTCCTTGAACAAAATTAGGCATAAAAGAAGAAACAACACAGATGCCAGTCCACCTTTTTTGTTACAATCAGAGACAGCAATTGCAGATAGCAATCTCCTTGCTTTCAGTGCGACTTTCACACTTCATAATGAGAGATAAACTCAGCAAGTAAGGAAGACTAATTTCCTGCATGAAGAACTGGTTCTTGGTACTGGGTTCAGCTAGGATGGGGTTAATTTTCGCTACAAGCTGGGAGGGGGAGCACAGCCGGGATAGCTGAATCGAGCTAGCCACTAGCCGAGGGGAAATTCGGTACCATCCAGACATCCAGCGCGGTGTCTATAGGGGGAGCCGGCCGGCCCAGGGTTTCTCTCCCCGAAACGCTGGGGACAGGCCCGCAGGGGCTGCGTCGGTGGGTCCCGGGAGGTGGGACACCGCGCTGCATATCACTCGCGTTACACGCTATCTAGTTAGACACTACTGTTGTTACTATTACTCCTTTTTATTATTATTATTTATCTTTCGCCATTAACCCCTCTTCTTATCTCAATCCTGCGAGGCTCTACCTACTGCTCCTTCCGGTCTCTCCTCCATGGCCGGTAGGGGAGGGGCGAGCGAGTGAGCGACCGCGCGGGTCCTTCGTCCTCCCTGCCCGTCAATCGGCTTCAACCACGGCATTACTAAAAGCAGGGTAGGAACACGGTAGCAAAACGGCGCTTTCTTCCAGATACCTTAAGTTCAATAACTGGAGCTTCTTCTCCGTTTATAAGAACGTCAACTGTCCACTTCGGGAAACTAATCCGCAATGTGTGTAAAGGAGAAAATGGAAATTCTAAGTCACTGCCACATTAATTTGCACCTGGAGCCCATGCTGGTGTCAGTATGAAAGTAACTGGTTTTGGCAGGAACTGAACTCTGCTGCAGCATAGTCCTTGTATGTAATAATACCTTCTTAGCTACCGGTGCTTAGGCACAAACCATTTTTGTGGCAGAATATGAAAATCATTTGTTCTGCTTGCCTTGCGAAGATGGCACATAGAACATAGAATTGCAGAATCACGGAACAGTTTCGGTTGGAAGAGACCTTTATATCATTGAGTCCAACTGTTGTCCTAGCTCTATCAATAGCATTAAACCTCATCCCTCAGCACAACTACTCATCTCTTAAACACCTCCAGGGATGGCAACTCAAACCACCTCCCTGGGCAGCCTGTTCCAATTCCCGACAACCCTCTCAGTAAAGAAATTCTTCCTAATATTCAACTTGAACTTCCTCTGGCACAACTTAAGGCCGTTTTCCCCTGTCCTATCACTTGCCACTAGGAAGAACAGACCAATCCCCACCTCACTACAATCTCCCTTCGGGTAGTTCAGAGAGCAATAAATCCTCCCCTCATTCTCCTCCAAACTAAACAGCCCCAGATGCCTCAGCCTTTCCTCATAAGACTTATGGTCTAAGTCCTTTACCAGCTTGGTAGCCCTCCTCTGTACCCTCTCCAGCACCTCAGTGTCCCTCTTGTAGTGAGGGGCCCAAAACTGGACACAGTACTCAAGGTGGGGCTGCAGCAAAGCCGAGTACAGGGGCATGATCACCTCCCTGCTCCTGCTGACACCACCATTCCTGATACAGGCCAGGATGGTGTTGACCCTCTTGGCCACCTGGGCACACTGCTGGCTCATGTTCAGCCGGCTGTCCATCAACACCCCCAGGTCCCTCTCTGCCTGGCAGCTCTCCAGCCACTCCTCCCCAAGCCTGTGGTGCTGCTGAGGGTTGTTGTGGCCAAGGTGCAGGACCCAGCAAATTAGACTGATATTCTGCAAATTATTAAGTGTTAACTTCTACACATTTTAATCTAAGGATGATATATGTAAAATCCCATTAAATTTCTGAGAAATAAAGGAAAAAAATTACACTTTCTCGAGGCACTAGCGTAAGCAGGCAGGATTATCTAAAATAATACTAATGATAAAATAAAATAGCAATAATGAAAAAAATAATTGAAGACAGGTGTCCTTCAGAATATTAATTACTATTTCTGTCCTTCATATTTTATTTATACTAAACTGAAGAGGCAGTTTTAGAAACGACTTCTGTTTTCTTCGTGCAAAACCAAATATGCCTCATCATACTGTGTCTACTTGCAAGGCAGCCTGCAGGACACATAGACCTCGTCAGTCTCCATTCTAAGTCACTGCACAGCCTTTGAAGAATGGCAGAAACAGTGCTGGGTAGCAACAACTGATCAAAGTAGAAGTTTGAGCTGTATTTTGGTTTTAGTTGTTTGCCTTTTTTTTTTGGACTGCTGCAGTGTGAAGAACAGCTCTAGTAGTAATATAATGATCATCTTCTTTCAGATAATGCCAAAATATAACAGCCATGAATTAGAATCAGCCACTGTGTCTCCCATGTTGTGAAGAGTTGTAATAAAAACAGGCTATGATATACGTCTTTTGATGTCGGCTATGCTTTCCTGTAACATATGCCACAGAATATCGATCCTCTAAATAGCATCACAGTTGCAATATTCAATGTGTTTGAAAAGTCTTATATAATCTTTTGAAAAAATTATCAGCTCATTGCTTCATGAGTTTTGATCCTTAAAATCTCTCCTTATAGAAGTTACACAGAAAAATGTCTTGTAGGATAAATGGATAGTAAAGCAATTGTTATAAGGCACAACTCCATACCAACTGTGGTGGAAAATCTGCCCTGCATACATATAAATGTGAACAACGACAAGAGGTATTTGTGGACCTGTTGAACTAAATGACTTAATTAGTGTAATGTTTACAATGTAGAAATACTATATCACCTCTAAAATGCACCCTTGCATTTAATTTTTATAAATTACTAACACTGTTGGCAAACATCAAAACTATGGACTGGAGAAAACAATAGATATGACTGACTATGCTGCTTCAAGTGAAGGAGTCTGACAGTGAGTCTGTGCTACTACAAACCACACCCTGTGAATCAGTAAACATTACAGTAAGCACATCAATTTGACAAAGGTCAACAAACCTATACACCTTTGCAGGTGCCAATTAAAATCATGAGACCTGTCAGTTTTGTACCTGACATACGTATGTAGTTGAAAAGAGATGGTGTAAGCAACCAGAATTTAGGAATTCAATCTACATTACAAAGTACTGAGTAATAACAGCCAAAACCACTGAGAAGTACACATCAATGTGTATGAGCTCTTGGAGGTTCTAAACTTGAAGTCTGCACTGAGAAGCTGTTCTGGATCCTCTTCACCGGAAAAAAATAAGGTAATGAAATTGGACTTGCAAGGTTGACTATGGCATGAATATGAAAGGCAGCATGCAGAGGGACAAATTCAGTCAAAGAAACACTTGCTTATAGATTAAGAACTACTTTTACCACTTGGAGCTTCACATGCACATCTGTATATTTAACCAAACAATAATTTTAAATTTCAAGTTTAAAAAATGTGTAGGTTATCTTTCTACTTGTCAACAACCAAGTTTTTTTCCAGAAACATTGGTGGAATAATTTATAAAACTAATTTTTTTTTCTGTGACAGAAAATACTACTAATCTTTTTGGGCCTCTATTAAAACAAAATCCAACAAAAAGTGCTGCCAACAGTGCATCAACAGCTGAGCGGGATTAGATCCAATTAATTTAGTAAGCACAGACAGAGGCATTCCTACTTCATTACATACACAGAGATCTTCACAAGAAAGCTCATAGCAATGTAAGGGGCTGCTTTTGAAGTGTACAAAAAGAAAAAACAAACAACACACACTGTTCAGACTGCAATGTCAAATTATGTCACTCTGTTCATCCAGCGTAAGGGGTCAAAGGATCCCATGAAATTAGGAAACAGGAAAATGATAACTCACTCTGTAAAGTGATGCTGATGAAGTTTATGATAGTTCTGCTTACGACACAGTATTATGTCTCAAGGGAAGACAGTACAGAGGACCAAAGTATGAAGCAACGTTGCGTATTTCCCAATACTACCTGACTGGCAGACTCAGGTGGAAGGGGAGGGTATATAAATTGTGGAAGGAAGGGCTGGCCACTCGGGGGGAGTACAGGACAGCTGTCAGGGAGTGTAGGGAGGCAATCAGAAAAGCTAATACCTCCTTGGAATTAAAACTTGCAAGGGAGGTCAAGGACAACAGAAAGGGCTTCTTCAAATACATTGCTGACAAAGCTAACACTAGAGGCAATGTAGGCCCTCTGGTGAATGAGGTGGGTGCCCTGGAGACAGAGGACAGAAAAAAGGCAGATCTGCTGAATGCCTTCTTTGCGTCTGTCTACACTCTTGGAGACTGTCCCCAGGAGCCTCAGTCCCCTGAGGCCCCAGAGGAAGTCATGATAAAGGAGGAGTTTGCCCTAGTTGAGGAGGACTGGGTCAAGGATCAGTCTGAACACTAAAACATCCATAAATCCATGGGCCCTGATGGGATGCACCCACAGGTGCTGAGGGAGATGGCGGGAGTCATTGCTAGGCCACTCTCCATCATCTTTGGTAAGTCATGGGGAACAGGCGAGGTGCCTGAAGACTGGAGGAAAGCGAATGTCACTCCAGTGTTCAAGAAGGGCAGAAATGAGGACCTGGGTAACTACAGACTGGTCAGCCTCACCTCCATCCCTGGAAAGGTGATGGAACAACTTATCCTTGGCGCTGTCTCTAGGCATATCAAGGATAAGAAGGTTATTAGGAGCAGTCAGCATGGCTTTGCCAAGGGGAAGTCATGTTTGACCAACCTGATAGCCTTTTATGAAGACATAACCAGGTGGATGGATGGTGGCCGTGCAGTGGATGTGGTCTATCTGGACATCAGCAAGGCCTTTGACACCGTCTCCCACAGCATCCTCATAGGTAAACTGAGGAAGTGTGGTCTGAGTGACCAAGTAGTGAGGTGGGTCACTAATTGGTTGAAGGGAAGAAGCCAGAGAGTTGTGGTCAATGGGGCTGAGTCTGGCTGGATGCCTGTGTCTAGTGGGGTCCCTCAGGGGTCAGTGCTCGGGCCGGTGCTGTTCAATATATTTATCAATGACCTGGACGAGGGATTAGAGAATGTTGTCAGCAAGTTTGCTGATGATACAAAATTGGGAGGAGTGGCTGACACACCAGAAGGCTGTGCTGCCATTCAGAGAGACCTGCACAGGCTGGAAGGCTGGGCAGGGAGAAATCTTATGCAGTTCAACAAGGGCAAGTGTAGAGTTTTGCACTTGGGAAAGAATAACCCCATGTGCCAATATAGGTTGGGGACTGACCTGCTGGAGAGCAGCGCAGGGGAAAGGGACCTGGGGATTCTAGTGGACAGCAGGATGACCATGAGCCAGCAATGTGCCCTCGTGGCCAAGAAGGCCAATGGCATCCTGGGGTGTATTAGAAGGGGAGTAGCTAGTAGGTCAAGAGAGGTCCTCCTGCCCCTCTACTCTGCCCTGGTGAGGCCGCATCTGGAATATTGTGTCCAGTTCTGGGCCCCTCAGTTCAAGAAGGACAGGGAGCTGCTTGAGAGAGTCCAGCGTAGAGCCACAAAGATGATGGAGTAGAACATCTCCCTTCTGAGGAAAGGCTGAAGGAGCTGGGTCTCTTTAGCTTGGAGGAGGCTGAGGGGTGACCTCATAAATGTTTATAAATATGTCAAGGGGGAGTGTCAGGAGGACGGAGCCAGGCTCTTTTCATCAGCGTCCATTGACAGGACAAGGGGCAATGGGTAGAAGCTGGCACATAGGAGGTTCCATAAAAGTATGAGAAAAATTTTTTTCACAGTGAGAGTGGCAGAGCACTGGAACAGGCTGCCCAAGGAGGTTGTGGAATCTCCTTCTTTGGAGATATTTAAAATCCGCCTGGACGCGTTCCTGTGTGCTCTGCCGTAGGTGATCCTGCTCTGGCAGGGGGGTTGGACTAGATGATCTTTGAGGTCCCTTCCAACCTCTAACGATTCTGTGATTCTGTGATTCAGTGGAAGGGTCATTACTTTCAGATATATAGTGCTGTTTTTATATTTACAACACTGAGATTAAAAAATAAATTAATAAAAACGGCATCTATATATTTTTATTTATTTGCTGGCCAAGGACACATTTTTGAGCTAATATTCCTTCCACACAGCTATGCATGTCTGTTCCCTAACAACTGCTGATCCAAGTTACCTGATGGTAAATTCAGGTAACGTCAGAAGTACCAGCAGAACCTCAGATTTACACTGGCCTGCTGCAAACAGAACATCAATTTTTCAGGTGGTTTTTATTTTTCTGAATGGCTGGAGCCACCTTGTGAATGGTCGTCGAAAAGAAAGCTCCCTCAGTCATGAAAGTGAAAGAAACCTCAGAACAGAGCAAGTCTTCTCACTCTGTCTTGAGGTTATCTATGTATACAGCACTAGAATTGGCAAAAAACTCAAAAGTAGGGGTGACTTATTATTCATCAGAATTTTTATCAGAAACTTCTAGACAGTACCTTTCAGCAAAAAATAAGCAGGTATGATGTAAACAGCGTACTGCATTTATTTACTGCTTTCTTCAATTAATTAATACACTTGTTTAACATCCCACTCAGTCACACAGTAGTGGTACTCTTTCTAGTGACGTTTTGAGAGGATGAACTGTTGTAGCAGGAAATAGTCATCTAAGAAATCGCACAGGATAATTTTCTGAAAAAAATACGTATCTTTCACATATCAATATATATTTATAGGCTTGGAGCAGGAATGGGTGAAATTAAAGGGTCACTCAAGGCCAACAGCAAAACACCAGACTGGATCACTTGCTCAGAGCAGACTGAGGAACTTCTGTTCACAGGACTAGACCTTCTGCCCTTGTTAGGTCCCTCTTTCATTGTCAGGGACACTGACCTGTGCTTTTCAGGACAGCGCCGATTCACTCCAGGGACAAAACCTCTGCTTTACAAAATACTTGCCTATCTTACAAACCTTCATGAAAGAAACATTTCTGCTAGGTCTTCTATAACAATTACCTTGTTAGGACTTTCTTGGACCTTTTGCAGCTATATTATTGAAAATTATTCAGAATCTACAACAAGGGCAAATATACTCTAGTAAAATATGAAGTCTCTAGTTTTGCCACAATTACTAATAATTTCTATTTACAGTTCCTAGCCTTTATTTTACACACAATGCTCAGTAGGCAAGCGAATAGTTTAGATATGAGAATCAGTCAGCTCTCCTTACTTTCCTAGACCTGAAGTCTGTTCTGAATTCTTACCTGCTATATGGTATTTAATATTGAATCTAAATACCCAAATGAAGAAAATACTTTATATACTAAAAGCTTAAATAGTGCATCGGTAGAACATTACACACACTAAGTTTTTCCAGACTCATATAATATTAAGCATTCTCTAATATCTCAGTGAAAGATTGTGTAGGTGGCTCAGAAAACTTTAAATGGAGAAGGCAGTGTATTTCTTTTTCAGAAAGTTTAGATGTCTCACTGCTCCACGGGTACTGATACTAACCATTCAGTACTCAATACTAAGGATTGTAATCCTTAACTGTTTACATTTGAGTTCCAGGATTACTCAGTATTCCTCTGGCTATGAACGTAACTCATATAAGAAAACTTAAGTGAAAAGCTAATAGGAAAAGCAGATTTCAGATTAATCTTTCTTAAGACTATCAACTCCACAAGGTAGAGATGATCATGGTAAGTATATAAATGAGGTTTAAACCATTGAAATTTAGACATGCCTTAGTAAATCAATGAAACCGATGCATCATCCAGATTTGCTTTACACTTGACAGTTCAAGCCAGAGACTTAAATTTTCTATTTTGTCCACGACAAGCATTTACATGCCAAGAGAGATTCTCTCTTCTATTCCCACAAGCACTTCATAAGCTACAATAAACCCAAATAATTAACTTCTGACACCAACAGAGAGGGGTGAATTCTGTGTACTTACATGACATTATTTTCTTTCAATGCCAGCCTACATAATTAAGAAAACATTAAACTGTAAGATTAATGAAACATATATTAGCATTTTGTCTAACAGTCCTTCTTTTGATGCCTCTTCAGAACTGCAGGTAGCAGTGTTACACTCTTTACACCAGTATTCTTCAATCTGCTTTCCTGCTAAGTTTCTTGCTCTGTTAACCTCACAGTATTGTTGTTCCAACAGAGCATAATGCATAAGCAAATAAACATGAATTATTTCTTTGATTCAATACCCATGAACACCTTTAGACATTATGCATTACTATTTAGATAGTCTACTAACCACTACAGCTGTAATCCTACAATAGGAAGAAAAAAAAAGATGACAGTACACCTTAAAACACACAAAGCTATTCAGATAGAACAAAACAGAGCTTCTAGCAGCACATTAATGAGATTTACAAATGACAGCCTTTTTTCAAATTAACTCAGTTGAAACTGACCTGTACGTGGAACTTCTGCATAAAAGCAACACTAGATCTTAAAAGCACTAGGTCATAAAAACAACATAAAAACAATCTCTCATAAAAACCTGCCTATGGGAAGAGGGGCTGGAACTAGATGATCTCTAACATCCCTTCTAAGCCAAACCATTCTATGATTCTATGATAAAAAAGTTAAAAAAGTATAAATCTCATCATTAATCTCTTAACAGCAACACACATATGCTGTCAGCAGTTAGTAATTAAAGTTCAGATTTCTGCAGCAGCAGCATCATAGTTGCATTGATGACCAGTTTTCATGCAGACTTCTGGTAAGGCAAAGATGAACTGGCAGAGGGGGCACAGGAGAGAAACAGAAAAATCCCTAGAACACTTTAGTGGAGCAGAGGTTTTGTACAATTTCAACAGTGCACTGAATTCTATCCTTAATTGTTAGATTGAAAAAGAAAGAAAAGCCAGGTAAAAAAAAATTTTACAGTTACATTCTCCTATTCAATGTTGATGAGCCACAGTAAGCATGCTCAACTGTGCTATTGCCCTCCTCTTGCTAAAGTAATCTATTTTATCTTGGTTCTTAATTAAAAAAGAAAAAAGAAAAAGCAACAAAAAAAACTCAAGCAAAAGATATTCCATCACAGGAGAACGGAAAATGCCTTGTTATTCTCTAAGCCACAATTACATGTTGCTTCAATCACAGTCAAATTTTCTTTCCTTCCAACGCAGATTCTCCCACTGTTTCAGTCCATCTTTTACTAGCATTACAGAATCACAGAATGTTAGAGGTTGGAAGGGACCTCAAAAGATCATCTAGTCCAACCCCCCTGCCAGAGCAGGATCACCTACAGCAGAGCGCACAGGAACGCGTCCAGGTGGGTTTTGAATGTCTCCAAAGAAGGAGATTCCACAACCTCCCTGGGCAGCCTGTGCCAGTGCTCTGTCACCCTCACAGTAAAAAAGTTTTTCCTCGTATTTTTGTGGAACCTCTTATGTTCCAGCTTCCACCCATTGCCCCTTGTCCTGTCAGTAGATGCCACATTAAAGTCTTTTTCCTCCAACTAGCTGCGTATTTTCATGAAGCTTGCATGAATTTAATCTAATTTGAATCAGATCCAGACAAATTTTTCTAAGCTTCAGAAGTTAAGTGTGGTGGGTAGACAGACAGAACATCTAAACTTACCACACAAAAGTTTGTTTACATAGGAAAACAGACTGGCAAAAGGTGTGATTAAGTACTCCCTACAACAGGAAAACTAATACCTACAAATCCCTTCCACTGGAAAAACAGCAGAAGACTTCTATTTTCTAAAGTGTCTTGGAAAAGGCTGTTTGTTAGAATGTCAAGTCATGGGACACTACAGGTCAAAATTTGGATGTTTCAGGAAGTTTTGACTGTATAAAAGAAAAAACCCCACAATCCCTCAAAGCCTTCCAAAATTCAAGTGGTCTGCATCAAAAAACAGCAATGCAAAAGTAACGCAAACAAACCGTTGAAAAATATACAGAAAAGACAAAAGAATAGGAAAGAGAAGGCAGAAGTCCATGTTATATATACATCTTACAGAAAGGAGGTAAAGAATGTATAAAGATGTATAAAGATGTAAAAATGTATAAAGAATTAGATTTCATGTAATTTCCCTAGGGTCAAACATGTCAGAAGAATTAATCAGACCTCCATATATAGCCTGCAGTATCTTGGCATTGCTATACAGACAGGGAGGTGAAGTACCCCTTTATGCATCACAGGATTTTGGTTGGGTTTGTGACTGGAAGCTATGAGACCTGCTGAAAGATACATTGAAAAGAGACTGTCTGTTGTAGCCTGAAACTCAGATTTAAAATATTTCCATAAACACCTGTAGAGGCATTAATCTCCTTCAGCTCTTTGCAGACAACAGTCATATTGCTCAGCACATTCAGATTTGTCATCTTTAATTCAATTCATCAGTACTTATTAGGAAAACTTTACCTAGGGGGAAAAAAATCTGTAATCACTTCTGCTATAAAAAGAATCCCTGATATAATATGTGTTACATTTCCTAAGATGAAGCCTTTCAAAAGAAGTACGTTTTTACTCGAAACTGAACACATATTCTAGGGAAAAACAGACCTTTGAGGTACTAAAATATCTCTGTACCAAATATAACCCTACTTGAGCAGGAGTGCAAAATCTTTGAAAATTTTAATAGAAGCAATAAATTGTCAATTCTGTTCTCGCACTAAATGAATACTTGACATTGGCTATGCTAGAACCACTTGACTGAAAAACAGCTTCATAGAATAGAAACCATCTGCCTTCTGACAAACAAGAAAGACTACATTTGCCGAATAACATGTCGCATTTGTCTCTTTTTTCCCTTTTTACTTCCCTTTGTAGATAATATTCCTTTTATGCTGAAAAACACAAAGATTTTCCTCTCTCCGCTACTTCATTCACTACTTTTACCAGTTCCTCTTCACACTGCCTGATGCCTCGAGTTTCCCCTAACTCTTCAAGGGCTGAGGAATAATTGAAAAATAATCAGCTAGTAATCTGGAAAAAAAACTCCTAATAAACTGTATGTTCATGACTGCTGCTCCGTCTGTCTTACTTGCTTTAATCACAAGTCCCTAAATGCTGCTCTGCATCATTTACCAATTAGTTACACTAGTTCTAATCCATACACAAATCCTCCTCCCAGGATACAGCATCAGGAGCCAGCCCCAGCTCAGCAAGTCATCTCTGTCTGCTTAACCACATTGGCAGCAGCTCCTTGCTTCTTACCATGAGTGCTGAGCACCCTCAAGGAGACATGGTGCTGAGGTCCTTTCTCACATAAAATACCATTTGCCTTTCCTTCGAGAACAACTACATTCATGGTTCATAGGAACAGAGGCTGATTTCAAAAAAAAACCCATCCCAAATTGAAAAATACAGTGCATGCTTCAAGGTGTCCAAAAAGTATTACTACTCTCTTTTTAATAAGCCAACTAATGGCACGTGTCTTCTCCCTGGTAAGGGCACAAACAGCTCATCAGCATTAACAGGAGTCAAGGAGCTGTACTAACACTGTGTTACTACCATGTGCGCAGTAGTATCTACCTTTACTAATCTAACCCAGAGATTTCTGACTGGTTACAAAGAAACTATTTTGTGACAGGACACTTTGAAGCAGGAGAAAAAAGCCTGATGAAGAAGATGCCAAACTGTAATTCTACTAAATAAGTTCAAGCAGAACACCATAGCCAGTCACATATTTAAAGACTGAAAGCAGATGCACTTTTGTAAACAAATCATCCCTTCAGGCTTTGGTTCAAAGACTACTCCAGGCTTTCTGTTTATCAGAGACCAATGGCAAAGAGATGAGTTCTGCATCACAATAATACTCAAAGGCAAAACTCTAGCAAGAAAAAAATAAAATATCTACAATTCAACGCAAAATAGGTGTTTTCTTGGTGTTTTCATTTGCCTACCAGCTTTTCTCAAGGGAGGACTGAAAATCCAACGCACCACAAAAACATCCATAAAACTTCAGCTGGATATATTACTTAGTGCCATGAAGAAGGAAGGCTTCCCTGCACTCATGCAGAAAGCAGAGGTGGGTACAAAACTGCAGGTGCTCAGAACCATCTTGGGGAAATTAGTTTAATATTGAGCATGCTTAGCAGTTTTCTGAAATCCTAAAAGAAAGCCACCAACTGTGACAGGAAAGCTAATGCTCAGGAATTGTATGTACTGAGATTGTGACATGAACCTGTCAGGAGAAAATAACTGCCACGAAACCCTGTCAGAAGAGGATGCATCTACACCAGCAAGGATGTTAGTTGGTCAGCTCCTGTCACAAACCTCTTGGCTAAAGGGCAAAGGCTTTTTGTTTTGACACAAGACATGGAGAGAGCCAAAGATCCATGCATGCTTGTGCAAGGTCCGCTGTGTTTGAGAATGTGTGCTACTGTATTGAGGAACTGGAAGTACGCAAACCTGGACTGCAGACACTACAGTTCCAGTAAGATTTTCTAACGTATGTGCAGGGTAACCGCATAACTGACACCATGTACTACATTTCAGGTTATTTCACTGACTGACTCACAACTGGAGACTAAAGAAGTCTAAACTTACAATCAAAGTGTAGATCTGCTAAAGATCTTATTTATTTTAGGATTGTTCTGAAATATCTTTACAGGAAAATAACATTAACTTATTAATATTTTTTTCTCTACAGTTTATTTATGGAGACTAAAGAGTATTTGAAAAGTTTTACATGCAGTAAATCTGAACTCTTTATCCAGACAACTCCACAGCTCTCTTTGCTGATTGATGCTAACACAAAGTAGTTACATAGTTTTATCTGAAGCTTCAAGCGTATAAAAACCCTCACTGCTCCATAACCTCTTATCTAGCAAAGCTAAAACTTGGTAAAAGATCATGGAATATTGAAGTCCTACAGCTAACTCCATCACAAACTGGGCAAGACTTACAGAAGTTGAATTAAAGGAGCTCTATTTCTACTAATATGTACTCATTAGTAATTTTATCTCCTAAAGCTTGTGTAAGTGCATTTTGGGACAACTTCTGATGGTTTCGTAATTAAACTTCACCTCTATTACACCACAAACCATACCACATTCCAAATTCTTACAGCACAGCCTATCCACATCAGTGAGATTTATTTCATCTTAACAAAAATGGAAGCTGCAAATATCACATTGATCAAGTAACTCTGCAAGTCATTTTACTTCTTATAAAAATGCAGTAGATCAAATTTTAATAGGAGGTAAAATCCTACTGTCTCAAGATTGCTTTGAAAATAACTTGAAGTTTTTGGATAACATGAGTTTAATGAAAAAGACTACATCTCAACACATGAGTAAGCTTATCAAATTTATGTAGACACTGTGTAGTCCAGGATCCCAAATTATTTCAAACGAAATTCAAGATGAGTTGACAACAGTTACCTTTCTTGACAAAAACAGACACAGCAATGGCTATTGTTTCAGTATACACAGGGTAAAGAGGTCCATCAGTATTTGGCACCCCTCCATCAGTGAAGAGGTTTAGGACAGAGCTACAGAGAACCTTGCCCCTTCTGACTTTCCTTTTTCAGAGCTCCCTTCCATTGTGCACACTGTCAGCCTTTTAGCAAAACAGTGGGGAATCCTCTACCACACATACAGCCTTTACCTGCTAGAGTAGAGCATAGGTTGATCACGCTGATAATGCTCATCTGCATTCAAGGAAGAAGAAGAAATTGTGGTTGCCAAGGAAGCTGCTTCAAACAGAGATGGCGTGCTTGGCACTAGATCTGGCTGATGGCGTGAACCTAGTACTTCATACATAAAAACAAATAACAACATTAACAAATTTCATTTCAAGTTAATCCAGGAATCTTTATGCAAGTGTAAGGAGGCAGGTAACGCTCTCAACAGCTTCCTGAAGCTTCTTAATACGCTTCAACTGATGAGATTACAATACTCATGTGCCCATACCCACACTTTTTTGCGTTACAGGGCAAATTTCAGCTGCTAGCCAGTACATTCAACAGAATACAGAGCAATCACAAGGTCAAATATTAAACAGATTTTTTTTCTAGGTTCTGGGTCTGGTCTCACCACCAGGGCCCAGATTTCAGATGGGATTAGGTGGCTGGCTCTCCTTTGAGCCTGGCTGCACATGAGCTCTGAAAGGCGCAAAGACTTCAAAAATACTCTGGGAACAATTAATTTAGCTTCAAAACACTTCATGTGACATGTTTTTTTAAAAGTCCGTGAAAAGAACAGCACTAGCTCTGGCCTTAATCCACTACATGGACTGGGTAATTTTTTTAGGATTCCCTGAAACTCAGAAGATTAATATCATACTATAACCTTGATTCTGACTTCCGCTTTCTCTTGAAGATCCATTCTGCCAAATCAGACTAGCAACTCTCTCCATGAGAATAACCTGACTGAAGTTTTGAAAGATCAGCTGGACAGGAGCCTTTCTAGATACATGGCTTCCAGAGCTTATACTAAGTTCCTTTAAAAACATTTAGGCTGCTGATTAGAAAGAAGTTACCTTCCTCATCAAGGCTGGCATAGCTTTGTCCTTCAGCAAGAGTGCCACGTCTTTCATCCTTCCACTCCCGGCTAACAGCACACACTACCTCTTGTGACGCTGCCTTCAGGGCTGTGATGGAATTGCACCGTTTCTTTGAAGGTGAAGACTTTAAACCTGCATTACCAAATAAACATAGGTGTTGAGTGGTGTCATCTTATCCCCATACACATCTTTAATTGTATACAGAAAAGTAAGCCATATAAAAAGCTATATTCTAAATACAGATGAAGAACACATCCAGATGCAAACCCACTTATCAAATGTTATATTCAAACTAGAGCCAAAGGTATTGTTATTTCATCTTTGAGTGAAGTATTTTTGTCTTTTCGGGGGTTTCCTACTATTTATAGGACAAAAAAATCAAGTCAGTTAGCCAACTTTGACATCATTAAGGTAAAAATATCCTACAAAGTATCAACATGTAATCAAAGAACAGTACAGAAAAAAAACAAAAGACGGGAAAATTCAAAAGACATTTGGAGTATTCTGAGAGGTTATGATCATTTCCTGGAGCCAAGAACTACTGACATATAATAATGAATGTGCTACAGTAGAATTTCCACTTCAGTGGCACATGTCAAACGTCTTTCAGTAAAAGAAACACTTTGAAAACAGTGACAGCTTGCACACTCAGATATGATCATCCCCTTTATAATTCTTAGCAGTGCCCGCCTACTTACAATGGCATTTTGGGTGAAACTCTAGGGTCTGACCATTGCCACTACTTCTGAACCATGATACCCCCAATTTGTAGCTCTTCTCCAGAAGAATGCCAACCAGTTCGTTTAGTGTTTTTCAGATGCTAGCTGCTGACCTCCATGCATTTGCTCCAATGTTACTTCAGCTGCTCTGCAACAGTTCATATTGTGCTGTACCACAAAATTGAAATTAAAAGTATCACAGACACTTGGCTAAAGACTGAAGAAGAGAATCAGATGTGTAGCTCCAAGATATTGTTGAAAAATAACACAGTAAATAGCTGCTGAGCTAGCTTCTGCCCAAGGCTGACTATGCTTATTATGGTTTTTTTTGGTTTTTTATGAAGGACTGTTTTGTGTGCTAGGGACAAATTCATAACAGGGCTTAAGAGTTTAAACAGAAATGTCTAACTTAAATTTTAGAAACAATGTTCCTTAAGACAGAACAATTCCTATCTCTTATTTTATGGAAGACTGATAATGCATTTGAACCATTAATCTGTATAAAAGTAGATTAATAACCTTGTATGCAGAGCAGATCAATAAGAGTGGGATATTAAGACAGGTTAATAGCCTGGAAAAATGAGACAGACAAATAAAGATTAGATAGAAAATCAGTCATTATGTCCTTAATCGTACATTGTAGCTTTCAAATACAGAATGGGTTGTGTCTTGTGGTGACACAGATACAGCAGGCACAATTAGAGAACTGGAAAAAGACTCAAATGTTCAGGAAACAAATCTGGTTGCATGAGACATTTATTTTGTCCAACAGACAGAAGGATCAAGTTGTCTATTCTTTACTGTCTATCAGTGCAGAGGAGTTCCTTTGAATATTGTCTCAGATAACAGAGCTCCCACCAGTCCTCTTGGCAAAATTATTCTAGGGTTTAAGAGATCTGAGTCTCAGGAGGCTCCTTCCTCCTTTCATCTGAATTTTGCTTCATGTTTTGTCATATTACATCAGGACCTTTTATTTTTATATTAACCATTTTGTTTCTGAAGGGTTTAACATTTAACACCTTAAGTTGTTAATTTGTGCTAGTATTTGTAATCATTCTTGTTTCACTTAGTTATTGTTTAGTTCTGTCCCTCATTTGTATTTTGTTCTACCACTACCCACATAGACTTGTTTCTCACTGCAGGTAACTAATAAAAACACTGAGAGACCAGCATAACACTGGTCAAAAAGGTGTTTACAAAAAACCTTCTATCAATATGATAAAACATTGTATGCTCAATACTACTTCTGTAGCATTTGAGCCAAGTGTCCATTCCACGTTTTGACACAACTCCAAACAAGATACAGTTCCTCAAGTATAATCAAACTGCTAACTAGTATCAATTTTAGACTCTATAAACTACATAGCTCTGGCCAATTAATTTATATTTGTCAAAACCTCTGCTTTATAAAATGCAATGAAACTCAAAAAATACTGTTTCCTGGAGGCTAAGCAAAAACATCACTTTTTTTTCTCATTGAAGAAAACTCTCTTTCAGACCTATCATGTATGTTCTAAGCTGCCACATCTCTACCATCGGTTTTCATGGACAGGGTTAGAGTTTCACAAGCTCACTCCAAATAATTTGATTCTTTCCAAAAACAGCTGGATACTGGTTTTCCAAAAAGTGATATCATTAGATAAAATGCAGAGTAACAAAGGCCAGTGCAGTCTGAAAAATACTGACTTCCAGTGGTAGAAATTTTAGTAAAAATAAAGCCTGATCTTAACTTTCAATGGAAGAAGATTGTTAGAAGATGAGTCTCTAAACTTTGACTTTACTTTTTTTTTTGTCACTGTGCAGTAAGAATATACTTATCGGACATGGAGGAACTATATTTCAAGGTAGAAATGAATATAAGAATTCATGTTCAAGATGTGTATTCATGAATGATAGCTAATTTTCCCTCGTGAAGTCAGGCTAAATTCAGCTAGTCTGAAAATAAAGCAGTTCCTTTAATACGTGCAAATTCTGCTGCTTTACTTGAAAGCTGTACTCAGATTTTGATAAAAGATCTATTTTGCTTAATCTATGGGATTAAGGTAACATTAATTTGTTCTTTTCAGTTTGGAATCAAGAAACAAAACGGGATAGCTATTTCTCCAATATCTCTGCTGAAATCTAACTTCATATGCCTACGTAGTAGTTACTTCAGCATTTGGACTCTCTGGAGGTGAAGTGCACTTGATTTTGGCTGTGACGGAGTTTATTTTCTTTGTAGTAGCTCTGTGGTGCTGTGTCTTAAATTTGTGACAAAAACACAGTGTTGACAGCACACCAGGGTTTTAGTTATTGCTGAGCAGTGCTTATACAGCATCAGCATCTTCTCACACTGCCCTGCCAGCGAGGTGGCTGGGGTTGCACAGGAATTCGGGAAGGGACACAGCCAGGACAGCTGACCCTAGCTGACGAGAGGAATATCTCAGATCACATGATGCTATGCTCAGCAATAAAATACGGGATAAACAGGAGCAAGGAGGAAGCATACACAGTTAAGGCATTTGTTTTCCCAAGTAACCATTACATGTGATGAATCCTTGCTTTTCTGGAGATGGCTAAGCACACGCCTGTTGATGGGTAGTGGACGAATTCCTTATTTTTACTTTGCTTGCCCATGCAACCTTTACTTTCCCTATTAAACTATCTTTATATTAACCCAAGTTCACTTTTACCCTTCCAATTCTTTCCCCCATCCCATGGGCAGGGAGTGTGAGGGACTGTCTGTATGGGACGCACTTGCTCACCAGGGTTAAACTACAACACAGAGGAAGAACCCACTATGTAGGATGAATTTATTACCCTCCATCTCCAACGCCCTAAGATGACCTACAGATTTGAAGTTCTACTTCAACTTATAGAAATCAATTTTCTTTAAGAGAAGGGACAATCAATAGTCAAATTATTGCTCCAAGACTTAATCTCAAGCCTTTGAACAACTCTCAGTAGCAAAGTCCCTGTGTAGAAACAGTGGGTTTCTCTTTGACTTTTTCTTTCCCCTGTGTACTGGGTTTGCATGGCAAGGTTTTCGCAGTGGGGGGCTACAGAGGTGGCTTCTGTGAGAAGTTGTTAGAAGCTTCCCTCATGTCCAACAGAACCAATGTCAGCGAGCTCCAAGACAAACCCATTGCTGGGCAAGGTCAAGCCCATCAGTGATGGTGGTAGCACCTCTATGATAATGTATAAAGAAGGGGAAAAAAATTGCTGCACAACAGCATCAAGAAGAGAACATTAAGAATATGTGAGAGAATATTCCGCGGACACCAAGGTCAGTGAAGAAGGAGGGGAGGAGGTGCTCCAGGTGCCGAAGAAGAGATTCCCCTGCAGCCCCTAGTGAAGACCATGATGAGGCAGACTGTTCCTCTGCAACCCATGGAGGTCCAAAATGGAGCAGATATCCACTCTGCAGCCCATGGAGGACCTAACTACAGAGTAGCTGAATCTGCGACCCTGTGGAGACCAGAGAGACCCTGCTAGAGCAGGCTCCTGGCAGGATCTGTTACCCCATGGTGAGAGGAGCCCATGCCAGGTTTGCTGTCAGGACTTGCTGACCCTGCAGGGCACCAACACTGGAGCAGTCCATTCCTGAAGGACTGCACTCCACTGAAGGTACCCACACTGGAGCAGTTCATGAAGAACAGAAGTCTGTGGAAGGGCCCCATGTTGGAGAAGTTTGTGGAGCACTGTCTGTCATGGGAAGGACCCCATGCTGGAGCAGGGAAAGAGTGTGAGGAAGAAGGATTGGCTGAGACCAGGTGTGATGAACCCCCTTTCCGCATGCCCCTGCACTGCCTGGATAGAAGAGGTAGAGAAATTGGGGGTGAAGCTGAAGCTATTAAGAAGGGAGGTGTGGTGGGAAGGTGTTTTAAGACTGAGTTTTACTTCTCATTACCATATTCTCATTTGATTGGTAATAAATTAAATTAATTTCCCCGAGTTAAGTCTGGTTTGCTCTTGGTTGGTAACTGGTGAGTGTTTTCTCCCTGTACTTATCTCAATGCATGAGGCTTTTGTTATATTTTTTTCCCCTGTTCAGTTGAGGAGTGGGTAAAGCAGCTTGGTGGGCATCTGACATCTATCCAAGGTCAACTCACACACCCTGTAAGTAACTAGCAGTGATATGTATCTTACACTTGAGAATTAATTAAAATATTAACAAGTGAGAAATGGAGGGGAAAACTAAAAACAGGTGATGGTGACAAATACAAAAGACTTCACTAATTTCCAACTTCTGATTTTTTTCCTTGATAAAGCACAGAAGAAGGGAAGAAGGGAAGAATGCTTATCTTTTCAAATATGCTGGAGGTGTTATGTAAACAATCTTTACTTTTGCAAATTAAACACACTAAAATTAATGGTGGTATTCCTATGGATAATGGATGAAGGACCGGACACATCATTAGATAATGAAAGTTATCTTTATATCAATGCTAACATAAGGGAAACTATTATACAAAAAATACATAGCAAATAATTTCTGTAGTTTAGTTATTAGAATACAATCCCATTAGCTCCAGTGAAGAAACTCAACTTCTAGCAATGTTAAGAGCTACATGAAGTTGAAGAAAGGATTCTTTTATTGCCAATACAAGCGTGTTCTAAAGTAAAGATAATAAAAATATCTAAAAGAGTACAAGTTACAGCTTTCTTACCTTGAACTTTCTTGAAAACTCTTGTACTCATAAACTTTAAAAATCTGTCTGCATAAAAACTTGGTCGGTGAACTGAAACAGTGTCCTACAAGATTGAAAAAGGTCTCAGCCACATTTTCCATGAGTAAATCACAAGTAAACTTGTCAAGAAAGAAGTTGCGTATCTCAGGTAAGCTATATCATACATTTAAGGCATAATCAAGCGCATCCCAGCATGTTTTTCCTTTTTCAAGGTTAATTCCTCAAGAACTTTATTATAGATATTTCATTTATAAAATTATGAGTTATGACTTATATGGCCATATTCTGTAAAAACTTCCTAGCATTCTAAACAGGTTTTTTTCACATTGTGTACATTTTTCAGCTATAGATTCATCCATGTCCTGCTAAATGGCTGCTGTCTTGCTGAAGTCATAAAGACAAGCCAACCATTTTAGTTGCTTTTTGAAAGATCAACAAATAAAATCAGAGCATGTATTGGGAAATGGACCTAAAACATTTCAGCAACAGCCCAAACCACGTGGTGATGGCAGACTTCAAATATACCAGAGCTAGCTCCTTCCTGGTCTATGTTCCATTAGCTAAAATATCAGTAGATAAAAAAAAACCTCGTACTTACACCATCATAAACAAGAGCTTTCCAAGAATGTTCCAGCCTCTTCACTAATCTAAGCACATAAAAAAATTTGGAATTGCTTTATAAAATGTAAGTAATGTCAAAATAGCTTAATCAATAAAAGCTTGAAATTCAACTTACCTATAAGACTGGAGAATATCAATAATACCCATAAACAGAAACAGCTTTTCTCCTTTATGGCTTTTAGCTGGAATACCTCCCATTCTGAGAGAAACAATAAAGATGTACTTAGATTATCCTTTAAGACATCTCTAGCCATAAGTCAGCAGGTGAACTGTACCTTCTTGCAAACCCATATAAATAGGCACAACATCCACGCTACATGCCACAGTGCAAAGTCAGTCAAATGTGGGTCACTTCACGCACAACTGATTTTAAATAGCAAACATTAAGTATCTGGGATTCAGTGGTAAATATGCATTATAAACAAAGAGTATTTTAGGATAACTTTTAGATAGAATTGGAAATATTTAGATAATCTGAAATTTGGAAAAAAAGGTAGAAGTCAGTTTATCAGGAAAATAATTTAGCCTAGCTAAAGGAGAGTCTTGTCACCTGCACATTACTCCGATTCTGAAAAGATTGTTTTGTATACTTTTCAGTAAAAATTATGCAAGTGTTTTTCAAAAATTTCTTTACAGACAGATTAGAGGCAGAAAAAGTAATAGTATCAAGCTGAGAAGCCTGATGGTCTGGATCTCCACTTGGTTCTGAGTATTTACTCAGCTATGACCTTAAAGAACAAGTTGCTCATGCTAAGATCCTCTCTTCTATTCCACCACCTAGAAAAAAGGTGTCTGTTGCTTTTAGAACCATTGATATCCAGTTTTCAGTTTGTCAGCTTCTGTTGACATTGATGGATTCCAGTACAAAACCAGAAGAGACTGAAGATGGAAGATATTCAATACCTATTTTTATATTTTTAACAGTTTGAGAAACAAATACATACCTGAAACAGCTATCAAAGACACAGGTGAGTGTGTATTTCCTATTCTGTCACTAAAGCACAGTAGTCTCTTCCCCAAACAAAACAGGGCTACCATTTATTCGACTTTTTTTTTTTCTTTTTTTTGGGTGGGGTTATTACTCTAGGCACAACGGAAATCATGTCAGGACAAGTGGAGTTTAAATTACTGTAAAAGTCTGTTACTGTAAACTCCAGCTCAATTAACTAGTCAGACATTCAGAAGCGTTAAGTGGTTTACAGAACTGTATTCTCCCAGCTTTTTCTGGAAGATCATGAATTCGATCTACTACAAGCAGTCACTGCTGCTGCATATCCATTCTGAGCCTCATGCTTGTATGGGCTTACGATCTTGGCAGAAGCATAATCTAGGGGTCTTTTTCTTAAGACTGAAGATTGTTTTCATCCACCTCAGTGAGGTGCGCCACACTACCAGTTATGTCAGTATGAGAGAGGAGACAGTGCAAGGGCCTGACTGAGATGCTGCAGCAGGTTTCCAGTAGCGGTGCTAGACTGCTCAGGGTCTGGGCACACTAGGAGTGTGGGAACCTGGGTGGGTTTCCATACATAACCACAGGAACTTTCTTGGGTAACCAATAAATTAGTTTTGGGTTTTGGTTAAAAAATAACAACAAAAAACCCACCTGAAACCAAAACCTGACATGACCCAAAACTGCCAGTGCAACACCTATACCACCATAAAAGAGCGTTCACCATCTTCGGTGCTAATTTGAGTAATGCTGTAAAACCTAAGTGAAATTCTGTTCCAATTTATATTCTACAGCTGTCAACATATGGAAACTCTCTAAATGCTAAATATCATAATTCTCTCATTTGTCTGCTGCAGGTTTAACCACATATTTCCATTCATTAGTGGTATTTACTCAAACAGCTTGCTTGCGAACCAGAAGAGTAAATCCTTAATTTGAAGTTAAACTCTCATTACAATCGACTGGTTATATAGCATGAGGATGATGCACATAATGCTCTCACTAACAATTGCATTGTATCACTAACCACTGCATGTACTGCAAAGGGAACAATAAAATAAGCACCATCTATATACTTAAATATCCACTTCAGTTTTTGCTAGCTAGGAAAATAAGAAGAAAGCAGTAGTTCCTAATCTCACGAAATACTGTACATGGACATGACTGCACTTCAGCGGCCGATGACACGGTTCTACATATTGTGTATGCTAATTTGAGATGAAAATAACCACTGTAGGAACATCCATTTCAACACTGTTGAATAGTTTTTGCTTACAGCTCATGAGGCTGCTTCCAGTTAAAATTAGATTAAGCCTGGGACTCTTGTAACAGCTGACTTACAACATCTCTTTTATAAACGAATTCATTTGTGTGCACATAAGTCACTCTGAACTAACCAAATTTGCTATCATGTATTTAAAGATGATCAACATTTTAATTTCCTGCTCTGCAGCAAATCTCGATGGTCCAGCTTTTAAAAAAAACCACAAAAAACCTCAAAAAACAAAATCGAAAAAAACCCAATCCACAAAACAACAAAGGTTTAACCTTTTGATTCCTGAAATGTAGTGTATGAATGTTTTGTTTCTTAATACCAGGTAGCCCACAGTGAAGAAACTGAATGTGTATCTTTTGATACTAACCTTAAGAGTAGGTTATGGTACTTACGTGTTTGTTGTCTCTGTGTTGACAGTGTCCCCTGATTTCCCAGGGCCCTGTATTGACTCCATGGCTGTGGAATAGAGAACTTTCTGCCCTCCAGGCCGTTTCCCATCTGATGCACTCTGGGAACTCTCTCCCTCTTTTTCCTTCATGTTACTGTTCACTATGTGGATTCCCAGAAGCAGGCTGTAATCCATGATTTTAAAACTTTCTAGAACCTATGAACAAAGAAGAAACAGCTGTACTGAAAATAAAAGACTACACACAGTATGAACTACACAGGAGCATTCTGAAAACCTAAACAAAAATAGGCTTGCAAAGCACCAATTTCTCTTATTAGGAAAACGTGTGAAACTATAATTAAACAAAAATCTTTTGCTACCCCACATAAGTCAAAGTCCTAGCTATCTAATTAGCTCAACACTCCTGTTACCAGTGGGAAAGAAAAACGCAAGGCTGAAATGTTGCACTATGTTATTCTGTAGTCAAGGAAGATAGAGCCATCAGCAACTTTTTTATTTGTAGCAAATCATAAATTAATAGTTCTATCATACACTTACGAACCACAGGCAGTTCTAAAGTTACCACTAATACATGTTCAAGACTTTACTAAGCATTTTTCTGCAGACTACTCTCTACCTCCGCTCCAACTCCTATTTATAATTAAGAAAGTATTCTTGGAGAACTTTCAAATGTCAAAAAAAGCATTTGCTACCACCCTCGCGTTAACAGCTGGGTACAAAAATCACACATCCCTCTTTATTAGGCTAAATACAGCCTATTCACACTGCAAAGGCAGTTTTACTCCTGAAGCACGACTTAACCAACAAGCCTTCTATTCTAGCTCTAGTAACCATTTTTGCCTCAGTCAGCAGGCAAGTTCTCTTTCTTCTTTCATGCACACACACTGTTTTAAGTTTCAAGTCAGTTACATCACCATGAAGTCTGGCATATTGCCATTAAAAGGAAATATATTTTAAGTTAATATGCAAACACGAACCAAAACAAGCTGTGATCACATCTAGCAATATAACCAAACTGTCAGCAGACAGCAACTGTGCTAAGTATCTTACATAACAGCAGTGTTAAGTGGAAGTACAAAAATCAGTAGCAATTAGGAAGGATATGCTGTGCCGCTCACCTCTCGTTCACCTCATGCAGCTCAGCAATGATTCATGATAGTTTTTGGCACACAGTGCCGTAAGATAATGGTGTAATTTTAGGCACAGAATCAAGAAGCAATAGAACATCTTTTTACAGGAACATGGGAAAATTGTGATTTTGCAGGGATGACAAAGAGCAGTAACTCCAGGTATGTCATTTCCATGAGGACTATCAAAGTGTAAATATTTTTAAACAAACCACTGAGATGGACACATTTTTCAAACCCAAAATGAGATTTGTTGGCAATCACCAAGAAAAATGTTGTGGTCTGCAAAACCGTGTGAGGAGGAAAAGGCATTCTACCACTTAACATATCCCCAGATATAATTTTAACCCAAATGTCCAAGTACACAGGCAAAGAGGTAGAAAAGCTGTGTTCCACTCCAACAGTATTTCTTATATATTCACTATATTAAGTAGAAGCCAAATGTATAATATAGCTGAATCCTTTTCACTCTCTGGCATTTATCTTCCATGAGGAACGTGGTGGCTTAATTTTAGCACTGTTGTAAGAATTTAAACTGAAGAAACAAAGCATAAGACCCTGTAATCTAAGTACAGAAGAGCATAACCTCATTTTGATTTCCAGGCACAAAGGAGGAGTTTAGAAGACGTGGCAGGTTTGATCTTGCTCAGAGTAATCCTTCACAGGTGTGGGCTGGTTCAAACAGAAGAAGAAAAAAGCTGCTCATGTATGGTCCCCAGTACTTCCCAGCATTCTCCAATGTGAGAACTCACACAGAGTTTCAGAACACAACAAAAAGAAGCATATTCTAAATTACCATACAGCAGAATACTGAAACTTTATTGTGCATTGTGTGGGAATGTTGGTGCCTAATGAAAGTCCATTTTTACCATCACAAATTGCAGAAATAGCACAGCTAACAAGTACAAAGGCACGAACACTCAGTGCCAAATTAGTTCTAGAACTTTCTTTGCTGCTTGTTTATTGCTACCCTTTACATTCTCAAAAAGAAATTACTATATAATGTGTTCATTAAAAATATGTGGATATTTGCCACTGAATATTGAAAGTATTTCAGGCTACACAGTAGCCTGAAAAAAAACCAACCCAGACAATTCATCCTCTATAAAAATACCTACCTTAGTAGTACAGTCAGCAACACTGTTTATGGAAAGCCAGGAGATTTCAGCAAGAATATTCTTATTTATTAGTACACAGCATGATTAAGTGTTGTAATTGATAATGACAAGTAAACATTCAGTTGGTTAACTCGACATTTGTATTTATGTATGTATTATTTCACTAGCTACAGAGATTCTGTCAACACGATGTTGTCACCTAGTCACCAAGTACTGCTTGCAAGTCTGGCTTTAGCTGCTCTGACAAGTTCCAGGTGGCAAGCATCATTCATCCCCTTCTAGCCTTAAGCACTGTTTCGTTTTCATACCACATAAAACCCTCAGCGAAATGGCACCACAAAATATGTTATTTTGGAACATGGAAAAATAACTCCCTGAATCAGATTTTCTTTTCTCTGAGCTAATCAGATGTTAAAGCATTCTGTGAATCATCTTCAATATGGTTACTCTCAACTATCTCAGCCAGTGACTAATAGGGCAAAACAAGTACTTCTGCCACAGAATTTAATTTTTATTTTAGATGCAGCAAGCCTAAGCTGTGTACTCTCTGACAAACCTGCATTCACATTGCTAATGACACAAACCAACTCAAGTCAGCAGGTCATTTTCATAAAAGAATCAAGGAAAATGCTACTCAAAAATATAGTTTCACAAGCCTATGAAACACGAGAATTAAAAGGGTAACCATGCAAACAAGTACTTCCTCTCCTACAAGTATTTTGGAAAAAGGACATAGGAACTAACACAACAGACAGACAACTGACTTTTCACCAAATAATGATTAGTCTCCAGACTAAGGAGATACACAAAATTCCCACAAAATAAAGGACTACCTCACAAAACAAGTGTTTCTTAGAAACAAGTGTGCAAATGCCAAATGCCTAGCGACCTAGGGTCTGGTTTAGAAACAGTTCACCCCAAGAAAATAAATCACCAGCCCCCTGTAGAGTCACTTCCCATTACAACAGAATTCTTGAAACATATTGTTAACAAACGGTTCTAAAAATTACAATCTTATTTCTGATTTTTAAAGTAGAAGAGAAATCTGGCATGTCGATACTACAGCAATGATAATATACAAAGACGTAAGAGATCTGCAGTACCCTTCCATGTCTATTTTCCACAAACTACCATTTCTGACAAACAGGCCCTTCATCTAAGAAAAGCCCACTCTCCACCTCCGTATCATCTATCATTTCTGCCCTACATTGCAGCTCTATACTTCAAGCTGTGCTGTTTGTAAGGACATGTTGCCATTTCACTGAAATTATTTGGGTTAAAGAATAATCTGCATAGCCCCTTCGAGGTAGAAAAAAGACAAGTAAAATGACAACCCCCACCCACTACCGCAGTTTTTGAAAAATACCATGAATAAATTTGATAATACAAGGTCACGGTTGCTTCAGCACAAAGCAGACAGGAGATCACGCCATAAAGCTTGAGACTTTTGCAGCAACTGGCTAAAGCAGAAGTGAGGAAAATAATACCCAGACCTGAAACTTATGAGATATGACCACCTCTGCCTTCAATTTTCAATTTCCTGCTCTTTACAGGCTTCTTTGTTAGCCTGGTAATAAATTCACTTTTAAAATGTGATTTCTTTAGAAAAGTCCATAGTTTGCTAACATAATAAAGGAAAAATGCGGACTCCAAAAGACCATTCAATTCTCACCAGTAAAAAAATCTTCAATCGATTTGCTGGTCTTAAAAATCACAAGACCACAACTGGATCAATTGTCATTGCTTCTGTAACAGATATTTTGCAACACAGGTATCAATGTATTAATTGTTCTAATACTAACTTGCAAATAAAAAATTGGTAACCACATACTTTTTTTCAGAACTTTCCTCAACATTTGCATGAAATTCTTATAAATGTAGAAAGCACTCCTAACAAACTATGCCTTTTGATTTTCTAGCAACAGGATCATTTCTATCCATTGCTACAAATGTCTGAAAAAGGGAAAAAAACCAAAACCGAAATTGTACCAGCATTGCATCAAAGCAAATAAAAATAATTCTGTTAAAATTCAACCCTGGAATAAATAAACTCAATTTCAATTTAAAATTGTCAAAAGGAAAATCTCATAATACTAAAAGCTGAATTTTGTTGCTTGGTTTTTAATTCTAGTTAAAAATCTTAACACTAATGCATTTCACCCTTTGTGACTTGAAAAGTTTTTAGCAATAAGAAAAAAAAAATCCAATGACTTGAACTCCTATTCTGACCACCAGATAAAATATGATGTTCACAAACTTTAGTTGTCCAGATAGTGTGGAGATACTAGCTCAACAATCCTGGCTATACTCACATGAGGCATCTAATAATTCTCCTAATTTTCTAATGCAAAGATGCTCTATAAAAATGAAGTGGTTTGCCACAGAGGGAACAAAACTGAGTCATTCTTCATCTGCCAAGAGAGGTTTTGGTTTCCTCATCTGCAGTAAGACATGACTTAAGGAAAGAGGTAAAGAAGGAAACAGTAGGGACAACCTAAATCTCAGTTCTTAGTATTTACAGAGAGAAGAAACTTATTCTTCCACCTTCATGAATTTGAAGATAAATCCCCAGCAAGAAATCATAAAATGTGCATACCTTGCCTACAGCAGCACTTCAAATGACAGGTTGAAAAATACTCTCTCTGTTGACACAGAAAATCTAATTACTTACTGCAAGACAAAATGAGTGAGCTGCCTTGTCTGTTTGGGCAAAACAACATTTGCTAATGTAATTTAAAATACAACAGGATCCCTAAGGTCATGAAGTCAGCTGAGAAAAAATATTTTTCAGTTTACAGAACAGCTGTTAAATATGCTTCATTAAGAAGTAGGTTATCCTTAAGTGACAAACAAAGATCACTAGCTGTCTTATAAACTCTGCCTCACCTTTTCCCCACTTTTTTAAATAGATAGGGAATAAACCTGAATTTCAGTTTTCAGAATATCATGTCCTTGCAATTTCACTGGGGAATTTTATCCCAAATTTCAGGATAAATAAATGAAGAGAGAAAAATACTTGGAACTGACCACTGACTGATAAAAAGAGGTTAACTGAGTGCATAAAGGTAAACACCATACTAAGTAGACATTAACAGCAAAGTAAAGAGCAAGGGAAGCAACACCTGATCTTCTTTTTATTTGCCCAATTAATAGAGCTAACTGCATTTACGTACATTCCTCCTTTTAGCCCTTTTCAATTTTCTTTTCTTAGATTAGGCAGCAGATGGAAAAGGAAACACACAACTAGGCTATTTTTAATAGAATACTCCAAATTCCTGCATATGACTAGCTGACAAGAACGTACTATATATGTGTGAGTGTGCAAAGCAAAGATTTACAAGTAAAGAAACCTTCGGCTATCCTCTTGAAATTCATGTTCCTTGTTTAAAGTTATATTAACATGTTGTGTTAGGTAACTAGATGAGAATCAGTTTGTCGAATACTATCTCTGTATAATGATGGCACTGCTAGTTTGTAAAAGGACTTTCCTTTTTTTTGTTGTTGTTTGTTCTGTTTTGTTTTAATAAACAGTTACCAGTTCTTTTCTGTACTTTAAGGAATTACAGGGAAGATAGCAAGAGTGTTTTCGTAATCAAAACACTGCACCATATTCTGGTAAGATGTTCTGGTGTACCTTTGCTACAGTGATTTTTGACATGTATCTGTCTAAACTCTATCTTCATTTTTAACATGAGATGACCAAAAGACAAACTTTGTTACTTGCGTGTTTGAATGGTGAATTCCCTGTACCACAAGGAATTTATATGTATTTCTACCCAGAAATACATATATTGTATTTATTGTATAATGCTGTATTTAGTGAACTGCTTAAAAGCTCCAGTAAAGTAATAATGAATGCCTAGCTTTACTTTTAGACTCCACATCAGCTGCGAAAAGTAGAACACTAGTACTAATTCACTTCTAGCATTTCTCATACGGAGTTGTGCTAATGTTACTTGTACCTAACACATCACTTAGTGACATAGCTTATCCTTTGACCTACATAGTATTCCTCCACACAGAAAGAATTTCTCCAGGATGAGGTGCTTATAACAAAACACAACAACAGAGAAGCTTGACACGGAGCTTAACTTCTGGCACTTTTAATTAAAAAAAGACGAAATCTCTCAATGCACTTTTGAATGTCTTTAACGTCTTTACTGACTTTTTCTTGACTTACTACTTGCTTATATGCCATAAAACTTTTAATTCTTGATCTCATTCATAAGCAGAACAGTTTCTGTTAATAAGACTAACCTTATTTGGAAATTGGAAAATCTGCTCTATGCATTAATGTATCATAATTTTATACAATGGTCAGAGTAGCTAACAGCATGATTACTAAAAATAAATCACAGCTATTGAAACTACTTTCCAGTACTCTCAGTATTTACCATTATACAAAGTGCAAGCACATTGGGTTAACAGATTAAAGCACTCTGAAGTAACTAAGGGGTTCAAAGCAAAGATTTTTAGGAAAGCTATTCAGGTGACTGAAATTATGTATTTTTAGTACCATTTGTCTGCAGTGTGTCCCCTGTCTCCCTCTGCCACCCACTCCATTAACTATGATAGTGACTGCTGGCAAGGATAGAACAGCTATAGTAAGTCTCAGCAACAGTCAGGAATTTGAAAGCCAGTTTGAATTTTCAAATACTCAGCAGTATTACATCTGGTTCAAAAAACATGTATATGTGGCACTTCAGGATATAGTTTAGTGGTCACGGTAGTGTTGAGTTGATGGTTGGACTAGATTATCTTAGAGGTATTTTTCAACCTTAATGATTCCATTCTAAAATTCTGTGATCTTTAGGAACACCATAACATTACACTCCTTGTTTTAGCTAAGGAGCAAAACGTCTCACACTGAATACGCAGCTGAACATTAGGTCACCCAGTTTTACAAAGCAAGCACAAGGCATTGCAGATTTCTGTGATGATTAAACAAAAAGTACTATTCATGTGCAAAAACAATGCTCTCCATCTTGCAGCACAGGTGGCATCACACAACAAACTCTGAAATTCAGCATGCCTCTGCTATGTGATGAGTTCAGCTTATCCATTCTGCTGTTTTATTATGAAATTCTTAGGATTCCCCTCAAACAAAGCCAATCTTTTCTTTGCACATGCCCTGCGAATCTTGCGAAATACTGAGAGGCCTGGATAACTTTTTCTACTTTATATTTTTTTTTACCTTTGCTACAGAAAAAATTCCATCTTACAATAATTCTCCCTGTCCACAAGAAGCACTGATTCAATTTACCAAGGCCCTCTCAAAGGACAATGGTGGATATCCTTTCCCCTCCTTGAAAATGTTAAGCACTACCTTTCAGCTGAGGAAAAAATTACTTCACTTCAGAAATAAGATTGCTGCCCCTTAAACACACCTCCCCCATTCAGTTTCCTAGCTCTTGTTAACTTACACAGAGACAGACTTAACCGCAGCAGTACTGAGCTTGCAGCTCCACGTACAGTTTACTGTATGAAACAACGGTACCATGTGGCTAATCGTGGATCAGAAAAAAAAAAAGTTAAATGTTCAAATTAATGGAAGTATGAAAAAACCTCAAGCTCTGCTGGACTACTTTTCTACAGTAATCAGTATTTTCACAGATGCATTGGTATAATCCTGCATGTACAGACAAATACAGTGACAGCCCTGCAGAAAGGGATCTGAGGGTTGTGCTGGATGGTAAGATCAACGAGTCAGCAATGTTCCTCAGAGGCCAAAATGGCCAGCCGTACCATGGGGTGTGCTAAGCACAGGATATTCGACTGGCTGAAAGAAGTGATTGTCCCACTATACTCAGAACTGGTGTAGCCTCACTTCAAGTCCTGTATGCATTTTTGGGTTCCACCATGCATGAAGGGTACAAAAATATCAGAATCTGTCCAAGGGAGAGCAACAAAGACGGTGACAGGACTACTTGTGAGAGCAGATGAGCATATTTTATTTGTTCAACTTGGGTAAAAAGAGACTGAAGGGCAATCTCATTGCTGTCTAGAACTTCCTCATGATGAGGTAGAAAGTGTGGTGTTGATCTCTGGTACCTGGTGATAGGATGAGAGGGAATGGCTTAAAACTCCGTCAGGGAAGTTCAGATTGGATATCTGGAAAAAGTTCTCCAGTGAGAGAGTGGTCAAGCACCAGTTCACCAGTCCCAAGTTCACCAGGGAAGTGGTCATGGCCCTAAGTGTGTTGGTGTTCAAGAAGTATCTGAACAATGCTCTTTTAGATCGGTCTTCAACTTTCCGATTGTCCTGTGTGGAGTCAGGAGTTGGACTCAATGACTCTCGTCAACCACTTCCAACTTAGGATATTCCATTCCACGATTATATGATCTCAGATCTCAACAGTTTAACTAAAATACTGGCTTCATCAGTGCATTGACTTCCACAGTTTTTCCTAATTAAATTGCATGGAAAAGGAATGGCGGTTAAACAACGTACAGAGCCACATTCTGCTCTGTTTTGCTGAGATAAATCTAGAACAAATGTGAACACAGAAGTTTACATAGTCAATAATTTTTACTCACTCGACAATCTCGCTGCAGTGTTTTCATCAGTGCGCTGTGTGTTTCAGTGTCAAAATACAACCCTTCATGCATGTCTTGCAAAAAATCCAAGTCTTTGAATGTAGGGTTGGACTTCTCCCTCTCTTTTCTTGATGCTCTCCGTTTGTATGTGGAACCTTTCAGGTCATACGTGAAATGCATTTTCAAGGCTCGTGGCAAAACATTGTTCATTACAACAATTCTAATATTAATGCCTCCTGACTGAACGCAGTACAGCCCATAAAATTTGGGTAGAAGAGTCCTTGGATTCTGGTTCAGATTCTAAAACAAAAAAAGATACTGTTAAATATGCCTCTTTAAATAAACTTCCATGCCTGAAGGGTGTTTTTTTTTTAATATCAAAGGATTTTAACAAATGTCAAGAAAGCTGTGCTTGTTTTCTTATTCGGTATAGTTTATTTCACGAGTTGATTTTCTTTGTGGTTCTGTATTTCAAAATGCTAGCATAAACATTGCTTTTTTTTGCCAGGAACTTATACAGGCCAGGAGCAGAGCACCTGGCCTGCATTTATGCCACATTCCTCTTTCTCACATCCCATGAAAGAGAAGGCTAGGTCAGACCTAAAAGCATCCTGAAGATTTAATTTATTTATTCTGCCAAGAACAACCTTTGCATTCTACTGGCTAGAAGTATTTCTCATCACCCTAACTTGGATCCTAAAAACCAGAACCTCTAGCTCTATCAGGCTTTTCACACTGAAGGTTCATGTCAAATGACCAAGTTGTTTCCACAGGAGTGTGAGGTCATAACAGAACCACAACTGACCATTAGAACCGAAAAGTGGAAAAAAATTCAAATTACACAACAAATAAAACATTAATAGGAGGGGATAAGAGAGGTGAGAGTGAAAATCCTCCTCCTGAATACAATTATTCTCAGGTTTTGGCATGAAAAAACAAGGAGAAAAACTACTTCAAGTCTTACATGATTACTAAGTCACAAAATACAAAAATAGGCAGAAAACACTTTCACAAGGAATAATCACAGTAATTGAAGTTTCATATTTTGTAAACTCTTGCATATGGTAGCAGTGAGAATATAGTTTCCAGAAGAAAAGCAAAGTGGACTTATATTGACTTGCAATAATTCAAACTTATGCTGAGCTGATTACCATAATTAAAAACAACTAAAAAGGTACCTGTCACCATGAAATAAAAAGTGAATCCATGTTACTTCACTGTAATAATGACAATAGTCCTCACTTTTAGTACAAGCAAGAGAGTAATTTTCAAGGGTTTACTTAGGAAAGCAAAAAAAGAAAAGAAAGTCAGTCACAGGTCTAACACTCTAAAGTCCTGTACACCACTGAGAAGAATCTCTGTTCACATGTACAAGTGGCATTTGTTCTAAAAGAAAGAATTAAGTACTGTATGCATCTGATCAACAGTTGCCCTTTCTGATGACTTGACACACATAAAATAATACAATCAACTTCGCACTAGCCCTCAAAAAGCTCCATTTAAAAATTAAGTTTTGAATAAATTATGTCATTACATGAGAAATGAAAATCGGAAGTCGTCCAAAAACAATAGTGAAACTGTCCAGTCTTGTTTCTCCTTCCACTCTGAGTGAAATGCAGAGGGTAAATAAACGCAAAATTGAGAAAAAAAAAAATTGAATTAGAGATTTAGAAACTTTTTTTGTTACTAGCTTATTAGAGGCCAGGTTTAGTATCAAATCAGAAGATGACACTCAGCTTCATCCTGAATGGTAAAAGAACAGCAGTTACTATCTTAAACATATTCCTGATATATATCTACTCTTTCTGATGGTGTCTGCGGTACAAAGTTGAAAGACAGGTAAAAAATGTCAAAAATGTTATGAAAAATATGGATAAAGCCAATGAAAGATTAAAAGACAACAGATGAAACTGAATCTTTAGAAGTGTGACATGAAACACAAAAAATACAGGTAAAACATAGCTTTCAATTACTTACCATATAGTAACCTGGCAAGAGCTTCTGAAGAAACTCAGCCTCCTTGTGTTGAACTGTTTTAATGATGAACTCGTCATCACTAGTTACAAAAAATAACGACCCACTGGCACCTGGGTTGGATAACTCAATTAAAGGCTCACTGCAGATCGAGTACTGGAAGAGACAAAAATTGTTTTTTACTGCTGAAGGACACCTTACTCAAACGTAAGTCTATTACAAAGAACTGCAGGTTCAACCAGGTACAGGAGAATCATGGAGCTTATCCTTTGGCCTTCAACTACAGCAACTCTATACTGTATGACAAGCTGGGTCACAGTAATTTCGCTGAGTTTCACTCTGTTCTGCCCAGGACACGCTGCATGACTGTGGAAGAGCCGTTGGCACCCTAGTCTACGGTCCCTCTTCACGTCCCGATCCACCAGCTGAACTTTCCCTGGAGTGAAACGAGGGATTAAGATGGAGAGAGTCCATCGCCACACCATCAGCATTCAAAATTCTGGAGTCAAAATCCTTAAAATGGCATTTTCATTCCAGCTATTCACTTTTCACAGTCATTTATGGTTTCACAGCCATTTATGTGGTATAGGAAGATGTCAGACACACTGGGAGTAGAGATTTCTCACTGCAAACAAAAAGCTAAGTTCTGTTGAATTGGGATTGAAACTATTAGCAGCTATATCAAGATTGTTATCCTAATGTAGTTTTCTCATTGAAAACTGCTAGAAACAGAGAAACTGAATACCATTAGGTAGTAAAAATTGGGTTTTGGAGGACCATTATTTTGGGTGCATAGACAGGTTTCCTCTTCCACAGGCCATAGTAATAATTACTGTCATATGAAGGAGGAAAAAGACAACAAGGAGTACTCCTTCCTAGTAGAACAAGAACTCACACAGAGGCTAATCTGTATGTGTTGAATCTCTGTCAATTCACATTTCACACTTCATTCAAACTAAATGGAGAGAAGACATTAAGCTCAAAACCATAGAAAAACTTGTTTATATTAAACTCAAGAGCTTATTTAAAATACATTATCATTAAACTTCCATTCACACTGTCTCTTCCTTTGTTATGCAGTATTAAATTTACACACTTGGAGATTTACTGTGCAGTCCAATATTTTAGGGTTTCAGTTTTTGCAATAAAAAAAATTACACAGGACGCGAATTGTGAGAGGTGTAAGTACCTGGGAATTATTCTTAGCAGTGCAGTATGTCTTCTGGTCCTCAGAACAAATGGAATAACTGTTTCAGTAACAAATATCTGTTTTATTGTGTAATTGTCTGAAATTACTTGAGCAAATCCACAAGACAAAACAGTTTTGTTTGTTGAAAACATCTTTTAACAAATTCAGCTGGAGTCTTGCCACTGATTTCAGTGGGTGGTAACAGTAAAGAAAAGTAATATATGAAAATCTGATAGCTATGTTCTTCCGTGAGCATCTGAATTAAAGCAGCATGCTTCCTATGGGCTGCCTTAATGCATTCTCTTACCCTGGGTCCAGCTGAGGCTTCTCCCAAGCTTGCAACTTCTAAGAGACTTTTGTATCCTACAAAAAAATTCCCTGTTTCTCCCCCCGCTTCTCCATTCAGTCAGTTCCAATTAATACCAGAAACCTTTCTTATTAATCCTATAGTTGCAATTGTCCACAGATAGAACCGCAATACTGGTCTGTAATACCACACACTTTAAGACCAAATCAGCAGTTGCATTGCAATCCCTGCATTTTTCTTGCCAAAATAGATAAAGCTTCATGAGTAACTGTCATTGTTGTAAGCATTTAAACCAATTATCCTAAACATTAAAGCTCAGTAAAACAGTATTGCCTAAGTTCATGTTATTAACCTATACTGTGTGTTGGTTATTTTACAGTTGAACTCATTCCTGCAAAATAAGTCTACCCACCAAGTGCTGCTATGCAAAAAGCCCAGCTATTTTTGACTGGATGCTTAGGAAAGCTAAATGAAAACTGACAAGCAGGAAAATCCTCAAGCCACCAACAATTAAGTACTTAATGATGATTCCCTGCAAAATGCCAGTACTCCATGAGGTTTCCAGTGACAATTAATGGTACAAGCTGTCTAAATGTAGTTGCCCTCTGATCAACGTCCTTGGAAAATGTGGACTGTAAATTTTTAGAATTTGTCATTAAAGGTGTAAATTCACGTGTTTAGTGTAATTTCTCTTCTTTTTACATTACTTTGCTTTCCCTTCAGCCACAGTTGGGTCATCACTTGGCCTGCTGTTACGATAAAGTTGTTTTAGAGACTGAATTGGAATTATGGTCACTGTATGACAGATCCAGATTTCACACAAACAGGAGCGACTGTTCAGCCAGAACTCTGATACATGCTATTGGGAGCAAAATCTTAACCAGATGTTTTGGTCATAACCAAACCAAAAATAGTTTTGGTTATTGATCACAGAACTCCTCTGATTACATCTGCCTCTAGGCTGCAGAGGACTGCAACCTACTCTAACTGCAAAGCAGTGTTCCCTTAGAACCAGAAACAAAATAAGCAGGTTCTAACACACTTGCAGAGCAGCTAGAACCCTAACTATATTTCTGAAATACCTCTTTGCTGAAGTAAATCTGCTTTGGAATTTTCAGGGAGGTGCACTTAGTCTTGAAACTAGCTTCTCTAGCTACCCCTTTTTGTTGGAAACATACCATCAGTGTCTTTTGCTGTGCCAAGAGGAAAAAGAATCTGCAACAAGGTCCCTTTAATGGGAATTTCCCACAGGGATTAGTCATTTTGTAGCTAACCTGGGTGTCATAAATCTCTTACAACAGCAAGCAGTCTTTCTATAATTTAAACTACTGCAAATGCCTCCTTGGATGGAACAGAAGTTGCAGGTGACAATAGCTTTACCCTAGGAAGTACAGTCTTTTTAGCAGCTGGCAACACAGCCTGCATACTTCATCTTTCACTACATTCAAAAAGGGACATAGATAAACAGCATAATACATAATGTCACCACTGTCACACATGACATTCTTGTCTCTAAATTGAAGAGGCACGGATTTGACAGATGGACCGCTTAGTGGATAAGGAATTGGTTAGACTCAAACAGTTGTGGTCAATGGCTTGATGTCTGAGTGGAGACCAGCGATGAGTGGTGCTCATCCCAGGTCAGTATTGCGACTGCTGTTATTTAAAATCTTTGCTGACAACATGGACAGTGGGCTTGCGCGCACTCTCAGCAAGTTTACCAATGAAGCCAAGCAGTGTGGTGAGGTAAACCTGCAAGAGGGAAGCGATACCATTCCTTTGACAGGCTTGAGAGGTGAGCCTGTGTACACCTCATGAAGTTCAGCAAGGTCCTGCATCTGGGTCAGGTCAAACCCAAACACAAATACAGGCTGGGCAATGAGTGGATTGAGAGCAGCCCGTGCAGAAGGACTTTTGGGTGCTGGTGGATGAAGAACTGAGTATCAGCAGCAATGCACACTTGCAGCCCAGAAAGCCAAAAGAAGCGTGACCAGCAGGTCAAGGCAGGTGACTTTCCCCCCCTACTCTGCTCTCCAGAGACCCCACCTTCAGTACTGCGTTCAGCACTGGGGCCCCCAACATAAAAAGAACATGGACCTATTAGAGAGCGTCCAGAGGAGGGCCACAAAGATAATCAAAGGGCCGGAGCACCTCTCGTAAGAGAACAGGCTGAGAGAGTTGGGGCTGTTCAGCCTGGAGAACAGAAGGCTCCGGGGAAACCTTCGAGCAGCCTTCCAGTACACGAAGAGGGCCTACAGGAAAGAAGGGGAGGGACTCTTCAATAACGAGTGTAGTGGTAGCACAAGGGATGCTGCTTTCAAACCAAAAGAGGGTAGATTTAGATTAGATGTCAGGAAGAAATTATTTTCTGTGAGGATGGTGAAGCACTGGAACAGGTTGTGCAGAGAAGTTGTGGAAGCCTCACCCCTGGAAGTGTTCAAGGCCAGGCTGGATGAGGCTTTGAGCAATCTGGTCTACTGGGAGGTGTCCCTGCCCAGGGCAGCGAGGTTGGAACCAGACTATCTTTAAGGTCCTTTCTAACCCAAACCATTCTATGATTCTGTGATCTAGAAAACTCCAATCCAACTGCACTTACCTCCTACCAACAACTATAATTCAAAGGAATGATTTGTTTTCATACGTAATGTCATGACGGTTAGTAATACAAAATCCATACATAGTACACATTCAACCTATATAAAAGCAAAACCAGCTAAGTTTTGATTTTAGGCTTCTTGTCCAAGAAGGGAAAAAACCCTCTTATAACACCCTTGAACACAGCAGAAGTCAGTGAAATAATACATTAAGTAACCTTTCAGCACCATTTAATCAATTTTTTTTTTCACTCATTTAATCTTTTTCAAATTCTTTCGGTTTTCAAGAAAGAATAATAAGGGAACAAAGAGATCTAAAAAACTCATGTGAAAGAAGTTAACAATAAATCTCTGGCATATAAAATTGTTAATTTGTTTTGGGACTCTAGTTTGCTGGGTGGACCAGAATGACACAAATATTTAGAAAATAATCTAGATCTTTGCTTTCACACTAGCTTTCCAAAAGCAGTACAGGAGAAGTCAAACAGTGGATCTTCATCCCTGGCAGTGCACAAGTAAAGACTGCTTTTATGACAGCAGCAAATGCATGCACTTGTTTTTCCTCAACTAAACATCTGAATAAGTAAATCTTCACACTATAAAATACAGAGAACAAAGAAGACACTCCAAAATGCTTCTTTTTCAGCCCACCATCCACTTTTACGAAGGCTAAACTGGAGTATTTGCAGACAAACTTTTAATGAAGTGAATAAATAACACAGAGCACTTTTTTAGAACTGAATTCGTAGAAGTCACACAAGTACTGCCTGTAACTTCTCTAGAAACAACGACCTGAATTAACAGTAAGTCAGTCTCATCAATTAACTAGGCAGGTTTTTACAGGAATCTTCTCAAAGATGAAGAACTGAAATTTTCGTAAGCCTATAAAAATATTCACTAGTTAAAAACCACTCTATACAGAAAATTTACTACCCATTTGGGCACCATTAAAACATCCTCCTCTGTCACTATGAAACTAGTATACATTATAATAATTTGTAACTCAAAGGAAAACTGCAAGCTCTTACCAAGTAATCATCAGGCTTGATACCAAAAAGTTCTCTGAAATAGCGGAAGGCAAGAGGTGCATACGTCTTAAATCTGAAGTCAGGGTAATGATGAGCAGGGGTGAGATTGCTTCCTTCACTGAAAACAAAAATAAAAATAAACCAAACCAAATTATTGCTGAGCAATTTTTAGTGACTTCCATCTTGTAGCTAGTTTTACCATATAGCTACCTAACTCAGCTATTGGCCTTCTGAGACAGAAGTCATAAATGCAGGTAAAACTCCTTATCATGATTAATCAGAGTAGTAGAAATGCCTGCAAAAGACAGAATGCTGCCAGTGGATTCCTTCCTCTAACCCTAAAGAAAATTACTCTTTTCTTGACTCTTGTCCATTTGCCTGAAGATCATGTTTGAACTAATGCTACCACTTCTGATACTACTCCAAGCCAAGCCAGTTCTAACTGCTTACCAGCAGTTACCCCCACTTCATGTAAGCTCTTGCAAAATTTTGGAAGTCAATGAAGCAAAACAACTTCACACTAGCTTGGTGACCTGAACTGGTCTGCAGGAGAGTCAGATGGACACGAACGACAGCACAACACGAAGGGCAGAACTGTGCGGCTGGAGCAGTGGAAAGGAAGCAGGACTATGCATGTTTTCCAGTGCCAACAACACTGATTGCCTCAGCCTGACTAATAAAATGGCATACTCAGAATCAGTCTCTTCTGCAGGTTAAATCCAATTATGATATCCTCTTTCCTTCTTGCTAGTACAGTCCACAACTGGGAAGTTACCCCGGCTTTGCTGATCTTAAAGTGGCTTTCTGTCTGTCTGCCTGTTACATCCCATATTTTACCCCATCTCAATCTAAACCAGCACTAGCTTTATATGCTCAGTTGGTTAACTAGGAACCCTAAAGCGTATAGACCCTTTACAGAATTCTGGAAAATGGTATGCAGTTATATGCGAGATACAGATTCAAACTAGAAGAAGTACAGACAAAGACTGCTAGAGTGACCAGCCCAGAAGACCGTCTTTTTAAAGCGAAAAAATAATTAAGAATTCACTGTAGCCTTCTGAGCTCTTTTCCTTGTTTTACACTTACGATCTCACTGTATTTTTAGGTTGCAGTTGTGTACAAGTTTTTAGATAAATACTACATGATTTAAGCTAAAGGCAGAGGTCAGCAGTGAAACACTGCCAGAAGAAAAAATGACACTAAAACTGCCTGTAGATTAATTTATGATGTAAACTAAAAGGCTTTTAAGTGGAAGAACAAAGTTCTACATTATGATTTCAGTACAAACAAGAAAAGCTTTAAGACAAAGTCTGGTGAGTCTCTCAGTGGTTTGATAAGTGAGTACAAAATCCAAGACTTGACACAGTGGCCAAAATCAGCTCTTCCAGCACTTTTTAACTAATTTACTCAAACAAAATTATTCAGAAATGTAGCAGGTACCTCTACATTTGGCAACAGGAATATCCAAAGTATACAAAAAAAACTTAAAAAAATAAAAAAGGAAAAAAGTTAATAATTCACAGACGTGAAAAGGAATAAACTGCAAGCAACATTCCTGCAAAGACTAAATTACACAATCAAAGTACTTAAGAGCTCTGATCCTGTACTGTCAATGTTTGTGATAAGAATATCACCTTCCATTAAAAGCAACTCAATGACAGAAGTCTGCTCAACCCACCTAGCTGTCCCTGCATGCATAGCATCAAAATCCAACAGAACTGAACGGGTGCTACTTAAACAGTATGATTTGGTGAACAAGCATCCTCAGTCTCCAGAAATGCATATGCTTCAGTCTCCTGAATAGGAGATGAAAAGAGGGAGAAAAAAAATCAACCTGGTTTCTGCCTAGAAATCACAAAAAGAGAAAAATAAAAGATGGGTGTGGATGACAAAGCATAACTTTAGAATACTGCTGCTTCTTGGAGTGCTACACCATATGGTTAGCAGTTAGTGAAGGCTGCCTAGTCCTAACGAACTCATCTGACCACTCCATGGTCTACCGCATTACAACTCCAAGGTATTAAAATCAAATCCACATGTACTTTATTCTTTCATTATATAGTAAAAAAAGAAAATTAGTAGGATTCTAAACTGAATATTGTAGATGGTGGTTTTCCTTCACAGTTAAGATTGGATGATGTTTTCTCTTACAAAGTCTTTCAGCTGCTCAGAACACTGCCACACTTCTCTAATATTAAGTTTTATATATCTGGATGCATCTCACTGAGTTTTTATGCAATATGAGGGTGCACAGGGGTGATATACAGCTATGCTGGGAACCTGGGGGCATGCTGTAAATGCATTTAAGATGCAGACAAGAACATAACAGAACATTCTCTGATGAAACACCACATCATTGTCAGCAAAGATTCATCATCTGAACTTTATAAAAAAAGTCCTACCGTTCAGTACATAAATTCCTTTACAAATCTGTTTCCTGCAGCTGTAACTCAAAAGCTTCTTTTGTGAAAGCGTGGCAATAAACAGATTACACATCCTTACTATACCAGGACATGTACTGTTTTTGGAATTTTACCACGCTAAATGAAGATAGGAAGTTTGCTTGGATAACAGCCGTGAATCTAAGCCATTTCCAAAATGTCTATGGAGTAAAACAACTAATATTTGATCCTCAGGTGGACAGTAATGCATAGTTAAGTGGAGATTTATTTCAAAATAACTGCAAGACAGAGTAATTATTTTGGAACAGCATCTACACAGAGGGAAACTGCATGTACTTAGAGCACATGAGTTTAATTTATTACAGTCAATTTCACTATGCGGACAAGTTTCTTTACACTTTGTAAAATCATCTTTAAAAAATCCTTTTTACTAAAGGTCTCTGCAGAGCTCTTCATAATATCCTACCATTTTTGTTAAACATACTAATTAGTTTCAGGTTCACTGCTTAATACAATAGTTTACAGGATCCCAACAGTAAGCTCCTCTGTGATGCAAGAAGCAAACTGACACAGATTTAAGATTTCTTGGTTATCTGGTTATCCCTCTCGAAGAAAGTCTGTAAGGTTTTTTATCGCAATTTTTAACAGGAAAAGCACTCCCGCTTCCAGTCATTTCCTGTAGTAATGGAAAACCTTCAAATTCCTTGTGATTGAGTATGTCCTTGCTCTTACCTGCAAAAGACAGTTTCCACTGTACAGAATGCTTGATGTAAAAACACCTCTACCTTATTTAGACATGAAATTATTCAGCTTCCACTTTATTAGCTCTTGAGAGACTGTATTTCATGGTTCCTCCCCATATTTTCTTGGCACATTTTACAAGTGTGTTTCACTCTGGCTGGATTAAAGTATATGTTCAAAGCACTCAGTATAATGATTTTTTATTCAGGCTAGAACTTTCATGGAGATGATCACATATTTGAAGCTGAACAAGAAAAATACCGGTAATCTGTCGACAAAAACTTAGTTTTCAAAATAGAGCTTTGGGCATAATAGAAATGTACTGTATACAAAAAAAAAAAAAAAAAAAAAAGACTTATAGTGTAATTTTCCTCTCAGGAAGTTTAGGTCACAGGTCTAATCAAAAGAAAAAAAATAAAAAGGAAAAATACAGGTCTGTAATTGCAGCTTTGATTCTGGCGATCTTGAAGAATACAAGTTTCTGTATCAGAATAATGACAAACAATATAGGCTTTGGAAAGATCAAGAAGCAGTTGTAAATTTATGAGTTCTTTTAATAATGTTGGCTGTAAGATAACACAAACACAAAAGGTAGGTAGGCACACACACACAAAAAAGAGATTAATCTTACTATGCAAGCTTGCTTTAATACTCAAATTTCAGATTTCTAACACATCTAGAAATGACAGTATGTACACCTTAACCTGCCTCTTAGAAAATGCTGAGGGTTGATTTGAAGTGTAGGGGTTAAAATATCAAACTAAAAATGAACTAAAACTAATTATATTTTTAATGACTAATCCCATGGCTCAAAAACTTTGCTAAACAAGACACCCAGACGTGTTTCTTGGTAGCTCTTCTTTACTATGGCCTCACCCTAGCAGGATGTAGTCAGAAGACAGCACACCTATCTGAAAAGGCAGAGAAGGCTAGCTGCATCTCCTGGTAGCAAGTCTTTTTCGCAGAGCAATGTTAACAGGCTCTGATACAGCTGTTAAAAAAAGAAATAGTTATGCTGTAATCATGGGCTCACATTCACCCTTCCCGTAAATTTTGTAAAAAGAGCAAAGTGGAGGACCACTTCAGTTCTCTCATGTGAAACCAACTCTTTTTTAAACATTAAAATCTAAATAAAACAGCTAAGATTAAATGCTACAATATCAAAAACTAAGAGTATCCAATCTCAGTTTCACTATTCTTGGATAAAGCTGCTCTTCTACAACACATAAAGATGTGTTTAAACTCTACAAACTGCACATACACTGAGAAATCAGGTAGTGCCTTGGTGTATTCATTTCCCAGGTATCATTTCAGGAAAGTAATTGTTTACCACATGATGGAAGCAGGTATTACAGCTACCTGTAAAAATAGGTGTGTATTGGTATTTTGCATACTTTTGGATGAAGTCCAGTGGCAATATCCTTATTTGTCAATGTACGTTTTCCTATACTTTCCATTACTATATCCTATCCTAAGCAGTTCCCCATCAGGCAGCTTTGAAATACAACTACAAACAGTAAATATCTTCAAAACAGGAACAGCTGAATACACGGTCATTTTCTTAGGATGATGATGACACGAATATTTCACAAACAAATGGAGATGTCATTATGGAATCTTCAAATACTTTAACAATAGTTTAAGTACGTCTGCATAACAACAGAAGTATCCAGGTTATCACAGGTTTACAAAGAATTTGATAATAACAGAAGCAGCTAAGACCAGAATTGATAACACGTTTTTGTATTTGTTGCCACAGTATCCTGGTTTCAAGTACTATCGGTTTTGCAAACAGAAACTGCTTCCTCCTATCTGTGCTACCACTCTACTCACAAACCATTCAGAGCTTGGGCCATCCTGTTCGTCTCTCCAACCAGAGCACCAAAGAGCAGAAATGCTTTATCAAAGGTTTCAGGCCACTTTCTTATCTGTCTCACGAAACTGCCCAGCTAGAAACAAATACAGCGGCATAAGTTACATAACAACTAAGTGTAACTGTGAATATCTGAGTACTATTCATACTGAGTCTATGGAGCATTCTGTACTTTAATTACTAAGACATCAGTTAGCCCACCAGGTAGCCTATGACATAGGTTTCACAAAAAAAAAAAAAAAGATATTTCCAAGGGCAAGTGTCAGTCTCCTTTGTTTTTCTAAACCAGACCTTAAAAACACATCAGAAAATAGTACACTTTAGTTTTAGGTGTAGGTTAAAACCCAGACTGGTTTAAAACACATCCAAAATTTGACTCGTTTTTACCAGTCTTGACTACTTACTTGGGCTGTCATCCAAATGCTCTCGTAATATAAGCTTTTGACATTAAATAGCAGAAAGCACTGAATAATCTTTTATTAGCATCACAAGAAAGCAATTTGTAATTGAATCTGTTCACTGTACAGATGACTGTAGCTCCAGGGTGCATAGAGGTCAACAGCATCTAGCAGACTTACTAGTTAAATTAGAAACCACAGCAAGTGTTATCAATATGCAGAGTCTAGACCCTGAAAATGAAGCATTTTAGCAAGGGAAGCACACAAGCCTGATTAACAGCTTGCTGCAAAAAGGTCAAACTCATAGCTCTGCTTATCAGTAGCCTCCATCTCAGAAAACAAAAGAGATAGAGCCTGAAACATACTGCCTTGCTCTGAATCCTCTGCATTTCTGAAGCTGCGTATGACTGACTAGCCAAAGTTAGCTGACAGAATGGAGCAGCTTCTGCCAGGCCTGCCAAGCATCACCATAAAAAATGTGCCTGGTTGGGACGTGCCTGCTGGAATCACTCAGCAAGCTGCCCAACACTGCCCACCCACAAGCAGCTGCATGGCCCCATGGTTCGGCAACCAGCTCAAGTCACCACTGCCTTACACAGCCAGGTTTATCAGCTCAGCAATGAGCCCTTCAAACCATGGCAACACTACCTGGACCCAGCTCCTCACCTGAATCAAACCACTCAGGGAACCGGGCAGAGACTTGGGCACTGTATCGCTCAAATCATTTGGGTCACTGCAGACTGCAGTTGTTTCTCTGTCCAAGGAGCCCATTTACATAGTGCCACTTACGTTCAATCTGAACAATGGCTCTCAATGAACTCATTTATACCAGTCCCTAGAAAGACCTCACTTAGCTCCCCAAAGCAACATATTATAAACTCCTAGGCAGCCTGAAGAGAAAAGGACAAAAAGGATGCCACAACGTGAAGCAGAAAGCAACAAAGGCACTTTTCCACCCCTTCCACCACCACAATTTACAAAGGAAAGCAAGCACCTTTGCAATTCAAATCCACCCACTGTACAGAGACACCTGTAATTCACTCAAAGTCATTTCCTGAAATAAACACCTAAATGAATCTGGCTAAACTCTGACCAATTTAACCCAGTTACAAAGTAACTCCGCATCAGACATAACCTGCAATTCATGGAGCTACTCCTGAGTTACATCATTAGCTCCCCCAATAAGCTGGGTAGTTATGGTCAGTTCTGAACTGACCCCTCTTTTTCCCTGGCATTTTTCTCCCTTCTTCATGAATCTTGAACACCACTGGAAGTGTTTTGCTGAAGTTACCAAAGCTGAAGTACAGGTGGTACTGAGGTTTATTGCAGGGGCTGAGAGATACACAGAGACTATTCATCTCCTGCAACTGATAAAATTTATAAATAACCGTTGACTATTTCCCCCTAACAATACAAAGGCACAGATAACTCCATTTTGTTCGCTGGTGCACAGGCTGCTGTTTTGCTGCATTTCTCCAAGCTCAGGTGTATTTTATCACTGCCACCATAACCACACTCCTGTTGCTGTTAAAGCAGCAGGTGCTTACGACTTCACAAAACACCTCTCTGGCTCCAGGCCAGACCCAGGTGAGGTGTGGTGGATGCAGGGAAAACATGGGAGCGGGGTGGAGCAGGACAGCTTGCGAAGAGGCAGGTTGCCGTGAACGAGACACAATGAAGGGGAAATTCAGCTAATCGACAAGTTGGAGTTCCTGCTGAATCACGCACGTCCAAAGCAAGTGGAAAAATGTTGCTCCTTGCCTTGTAAGCACCTGCTTTCAGCACCACACTTGCTGCACTGTCACGTTCTCCTCCATCTCCGGACATCTGGTAAAGAGCTTCCTTAAGCTGTGCTTGCTCCAGGGTGCTTCCAAGTACAAATCAACCTACTAGGGCTGATGGTGTGACCAGTTTCAACTAATTGCTTTCAACCCAGACCAATCCAAGGTTTGGTGGGGAAGTCATTAAATTAATGACTTGTAACAATGCTGCCTGCACATGTAAGTAGGATCCCAGGAAAAAGAAGAGCACCTGAGATGCACCTCGGAAGCGCAGCCCTACCTGGAGAGAACATCCAAGTTTCACTTTTTACCTCCGACTAGGGTAACAAAGCTACCTAACTATATGACTCAGGAGTGATCCACAGAATGCCACCAAGAAAGACTAAATGTCCCAACAGCCTCAAGCAGCAAGAAAGAAACCCATTCCATTACGTGCAATCCTAAATTATTACAATTTATGCTAACTAACACCAATTTGCATTTAAAGCATTTTAGATAAATGAACATGTGCGTTATATCAAGACAGACCTTGAATTTGACAGTTCTGTGCATTAAGAAATCAAGGATCACGGCTTTAATAGATTGCTATGGATAGTAAATTTTTGGGTTCACTCAGAAGGTTATCAGAATTTGCTCTTTACACAGAGGTGTTTCGTTACAGTCAAGACGACTCACTGTCATACATTCCTGCTTACTAGACAGATATGCAAAAAACCAGCCATGCTGCTCCATTCACTTCATTGTCTATTTTTCCTCATATGCTTTATTTATTTATAGAAAACTGTCCAGAAATGTGCTACTAATGCTTTTATAATAAATTTTATGTTAGTACAAACAGGTGCTCTGACTTTGTTTTCTTTTTAAGCCAAGGGAGATCTCTCACAGCCCTCCCTTAAAAACACCACAAACCAGAGATATCTCATTTCTGACTGTACATGCATTTAAGTTTCAAAGGAGAGAAAACATATGCAATGCTATGGACTACAAAGCATTTTTTCACTTGTTACTTTTAAACTACACTAAAAAAAACCTCTGCTATGAAATAAAAGAGTTTTGCATGTATGTTTCATTTAATTTCCACAAACAACGCTGTTATAGCAGTCAAAAAAATATATGGAAGTCTGAATCTCTATTACAGTCACACATTTCATAAATATGACAGCTCACTCCATTTTCCAGACTAATGAAGACTTTGTCACATGATACGCAAATTTCTCAGCTGGTTTTTTAAACCAAATTTTGTGATTGCTGTATATTTACCTAACTACAAGAGGACTACAATACTATGCACAAACCCCACAGTCAACACCAGAACAAGGATGTGAATACCTTGTTACTAGGAACTAATGAATGTAACATAAAACTTCATTTCACATGAGAAATAAATTTTCGTCTCCTTAAAGTATATCTCAGTTCAGAGGAAGGAGTTCAATAAGGCAAATTTACATGAGGATAGAACAACTTTAAAGTGCCTGCAATTTTGCCCATTGACAGTTTAACATTTGCACGACCCCACTATTTTTTAAGGGTTTTTAAGGATTTTCTAAGGATTGTAAACTATCAGAAACAGTTTATGAAGTAGCATTCAAACTGCACATGAACAAAATTCTGCAAAACTCACAGAAAATATTCCCAAAACCAGCCAATACATAGCATGTCCTTGCAGAAATGATAGGCACAACTGGTACTTAGCACTTCTAAGAACACAGACAACACTGAACAGAGCAAGTCATCCTCGTTTCAAAATACATTTTTCTTAAATCTTCTTTGTCCGTTCATAGAATATGCAACTTGGAAAAGTTACATGGTACTATACTTCAGCTTCTGAGCCCCCAAATGTGTATGATCTTGATTTCTCCCATCAGCATAACTGTATTATTACAAATTCTGTAGCATCAACTTCGCAGTGACAGAAGCTGAAGTGGCAAAGTGCAATGCAGTCATAGTGCACAACCTGTAGCCAGCTGGTAAGAGCTGAACGCTGTCACAGGCTACAGTTGAGGATGGAATTTTATAGTAAATCCTTTTTAAATTAATTTTAATTAATTATTAATTTATTAATTTATTTTGGTTAATTTAATTTTTAAATTTTTAAGTAAATCCTTATATTACTTCTAACACTGCAGGACTTGCATTTTCATAAATTTTGACAATACCTCAACAAAATGGCAAGTATTGTTCTCAGTTTTTAGAAACTAAACTGAAACCAAATGATCGTGAAAACTGGACATAGTATTTAATTGCATACAGATCCACAAATTGCTTTCAATTGTAATTAACAGCTTCTTTAAGTGAAACTGTCACAACTACTTTCCTTCTCTAGAAGTGACAAGTCTCAAATCCTCAGCTGAGGTGTGATCTTCCCAGTTTTCTCCCTATCTTCACTTTCAGCGACAACAAGAAGACAGGGTAATTTTCAAGTTCTCATACATTAAGCTTATGCTAACACTATTTCACCTGAAGTGGCAAACAATCTTTGTTTGAAATATCTAGTTCAGAATTTCTTTACAATATTCTACTAAAATAAATTCAATAGGCTTGCCCTTACCTCGGTAGGAAGACACTTTCCACTACGTAGAAGTCTTGCATAAGAACATCTCTGTCTGGTTTTGATGTAAGGTTTCCTACTGTGTATCCTATTCCCAGCTGGATAGCACCTTTAATAGCTGAGGATGCAGTCTGGTGGAAAATAAGAATTCAAGTATGAGTTTGCTAAAAAAAATATCTGTTCTCAATCATTAACATATGCCAAGCTCTTAACTGTTTTCATAATAAAAACACCATGTCATCTTTACCTCCTAGACATCAGAGAGATGGCTACTTTTCAGTTAAAAGATTTGAAAGAAATACTATGCTGTAGCAAAAGCTACAAAAATTAATTATCGTGTTGTACCGACTGAGACATTTCAAATTGCCCAAGTAATTCAGACATTGGATTCTAATTCCTCACAGAATCATAGAACGAGATCTGGTCTGTCAAGTACGATTTGCCCCTGGTGAATCTGCGATGGCTTTTCCCATCAGGTGCTTCCTTTGACTTGTGACAGTCTTGGGTAGGATTCATTCCATAACTTTCTCAGGTACCAAAGTAAAATCAATTGACCTAAAACTTCCTGGGTCCTCCTATAAGCCTTTCTTCTAGATGTAGGTGACATTAGCCTTCTTCCAGTATTCTGGGATGCCGTTCAAACTCCACAACTTCAAAAAGATTATGGAGAGCAACCTTACAATGACATCAGCCAGGCTCTTAACACCCTTGAGAGGATATTGTCAGGACCCACTTGTAGACACCAAGCTCCTGTAACAGTTCACATACCAACTCTTCCTTCACTGATGGTGGGTCTGTGTTTGCATTGACCCGTATTTTTGCTCCCTAGGTCTGGAACTCAACCATACTGGTGAAGACAGAGGTAAAAAAGGTGTTGAGAACCTCAAGCTGGACTCGATTTTGAAGGCCTCTTCCAATCAAAACTATTCTATGGTTCTGCATTTTCAGTGTTGCTGGCGACTGACTCTCTTGTTTATCAGTGGGGCAATATCTTCCTTCTGTTCCTGCTTAGTTTACGTACCTGAAGAACCCTCTCTTGTAGTTTTTGACATCTCTGGCCAATTTCAACTCAAGCTGAGCTTTTGCTTTTCTCACTGCATCTCTGCACACTCTGGCAATGCTCTTGTAGTTCTCAATGGGTATTCATCCACTTTTCCATCTCGGGTACATTTATCTTTTGGTTTTGAACAGACTGAAAAACTTGCAGCTTAGCCGATGGGGTCTCTTGCTCCATTTGCTTGTCTTACCTTTAAAGGGGATGAACTGCTCTGTGCTTACAGAAGAGTCTTACAGAAGAGTCTTACAGAAGAGTCCCAGCAGTCACAAGCTCCTTTACCTTCCCTGGAAGCCTCCCAGAGAATCTCTCCTGGTTGAGCTTGGAAAGTTTGCTCTTCTGAAATCTAAAATCTTTGCCTTGGTACTAACCTACAGCACACTCTGCATGATCACAAATGCCACAATATTGTGACCAACGCAGCCAAGACTATCATTAACAGAAATACTACAAACCAGGTTTTCTTGGCTTGTGAGTAGCAAGTCCAGCAGTGCCTCATTCCTGGTTGGCACATTTATATGAGGAAGCTGTTCCCTACACATTCCAGGAACTTGGTGGCTGACATATGAACTGCTGTACTGTTCTGTCAACAGATGTCTGGGCAGTTGAAGCCATCCACAAGAACCAGGTTCTGTTGACCCAAAGCTTGCTTAACTAAGTACTGCTTCACTGTCTTTATCATCTTGTTTTGGAGGTTTGTAGCAGATGCCTACTGTAAGATCCACCTTGAAGACAACCCCTCTGATCTTAACCCATAGGCATTTGATAGAGTGTCTACCATCACCAGAGCCGACTTCTATATAGAGCATTGTCCTGGGTTTAGCTAAAAACCCAGTCCTGTTTAGTGATTTTTACTTTTCAGTTTAGTGTCTTCTAAAGGGCTGCACTTTCTGAAGTTAGCAGCATGTTTTTGCAGACTGTGTGTGCTACTGGCAGTGATAACACCTGATGTTTACAGTCACTGCCTGGGACTGGTATGTAGAAAGGCTCTTGCTTATACTTATTCCTATAGTGACCAAGGCCACTGCTGGCTCTTGTGTGCCACACTGGGGGTGCTGGGTAGTAAGAGGGGGGCACAAGGAAGTAAAAGGTGGCACCTCCGGGGGGTAATAGACAGGACAGGTGACCAACGAGAGTATTCCATCCCATATACGTCATATCTAGTATAAATTGAGTGATCACGAGAGTTTCGTCCCTTTTTTTTTTTTTTCCCCGTTTTGTTCGTCCCCTTTTCGGCCCTTTTTCGGCCTTTTCGTCTTTCTTTTCCTGCAACAGCCGGTGTCCAGAGAGGACTCCATCTGACCTCCTGATTTTGATCCGGATCCTGAGTTCCCGAATCCAGCTCCCTGTATCCAGCTCCCCGCTGCCGCTGAGCCTGGGGTTTCCCCGGCGCCTCCTGCTCTGCAGCACCAGTGGTGATTGCTGTCGGGGGAGGGAGTCGGGTTTGATATCGGGCTACTATCTATAGTTGTATATAGTTCTTTACTTTTATCTTTTTACCATTATTTCTATTATTTTCATTAAAGCTGTTCTAGTTTTTTTTCTTCTCTCATCTGTAAGTCTCTCTGCCTCATTCCCTTTTCTCTTCCCATTTTGGGGGGGGGAAGAGGGGGTTAGAGAGCGTCTGTCCGCGTTAGTGGCCGGCCCAGCCCTAACCCGCGACAAGCATGATTCCTCCCAATCATCTTCTGTCTTCACAAAACAAACTATAGCCATCCATTGTGGTCCTCTAAATACATTTCCAATCTAACTGGACATTCAAACTGCTTCAGGAGTTTGGAACAGCATGCATTATCTTTCAGAAAAATAGTCACAAATTCCAGGAAAACGTACGTTCATGCCAAGGCAATACCCCATGTGTTGCTTGATCTAGTTGAGAGGCATCCCTGCCCATGACAGGGAGGTTGGATTCAATGATCTCTAAGGTCCTTTCCAGCCTAGGCCTTTCTATGTTCTATACACATGGCAATACAATGCAGGCTAACAGTTTGAATGCAGATTGTGGATACAAATTAAGTTCTGCTTTACTAAATGCAAGAGGTGCATAAACCAGAGGGACAGAGAGAAATGAAAGTTGTGAGGAAAGAAAAATGTCTCTATAAAAATCTATATGCATAAAGTGAAATGACTTGAATGAACACAGCTTGCAGGGGACAGAAGGGTTCCAAAGGATAGTGCCAATTTTGGGATAGATACATAAACTGAGATCACCTCTGAAACTTTCTCATACTGACCAGATAATCCTGCTAGATTCACTAAAAAAAAACATGGCAAAACTGAGTCAAAATAAGAAATCAGTCAAGAAAGGAATTCTTAAGAAAAGATGGGAGGAGTGAATGAAGAATATCACTGGGAAGGGAAGGAATGCTATCAGGAAAAGAGCATCTTCCCTTGGCATTGCATATTTTAACCTGTTTGAAGACACCATTTTGGCATTTGGAGTTTCATGGTCAGTACTTCAGCATTTCAACAAAAACATCTGAGGAGTGTGAACTATGTAAGAAAGGGTTTGAGTACACAAATCTACTCTTGTTCTCAGAACAGCATATGCTAGAGTGCCTGCTAATTTTAGGGTGGGAAAAAAAAAGACAGAGAGGTGTAGCTTCTAAACAATTAAGACTGTACACCAAGCAGAACTTGTGCTTGCATAACAGTTTAGAACAGGCAATTTGGCGGCAACAAACAACACCACCATTCTTAGACTGCTACTTTGACTATTGAAGAGATTTGGCTTTGTGTCATAAGAAGATTCACATTTTTCTTTCCTTGAAAGGCCTTTATTCATGGATGATTAACACCCAACAAAAGCATTAATTATGTAACTTTGATCAAACCAAGAGCTTCTACTTTACAGCTGGATGCCCATCTTGTTCAGTGCCACAGTAAGGGACTATGAAGCAGATAGCACTGTGCTGTACTTTATTATTGAGAGAGAATATGACATTCCAAAAACCCAAGCAAAAATACATAAAACCCCACTCTGAAATATAAAAAAAACAACCCCCCCAAAAAACCCTCACCAAACCCCAAGACAGAAAACCTGTCAATGTGATTTTAAGAGGTAAGAATATGACACAGAAGACAGACAGCTGGGTATATGGAATATCTGCATTGCCCATTGTCCTGCTTCTAGCTAAACAGAATCTGTTCAGTGATTTTTAATTTTCAGCTCAGTCTCTTCCAGAAGGCTGCACTTCCTGAAGTTAACAGCATGTTTTTGCAGACAGTGTCTGCTACTAGAAGAGATAACACCTGATGTTGACAGTTACTGCCAGGGATTGGGATGCAGAAAGGCTCTTGCCGATACTTATTCCTGTAGTGATCAAGGCCACTGCTGGCTCTTGTGTGCCACGCTGGGGGTGCCAGGAACTAAAAACGGGCCACACGGAAATAAGAGGTTGCACCTCTGGTGAGGAACAGACAGGACAGGTGACCAACAAGAGTATTCCATTCCATGCATGTCTTGTTCAGTATAAAACTGAGGCATCACAGGGGTTAAGGCCTCTTCTGCAATGGCAGGCACCCAAGGAGGACTCTGTCTGATCTTCTGCCTTTGATCCCAACTCTGAGTTCCCGAATCCAGCTCCTGTACCCAGTTCCTCTCTGCCACTGAGCCTGGGCCTCCCCTGGTGTCGCCTGTTCTGTAGCATCAGTGGGGACTGCTGCAGGGGGCAGTCAGGATCAATATCAGATTTATTTGTATATATCTGTATATAGTGCATATATATGCTGTATATTTTATTATTTCCTTATTAGTACTATTATTGTTTTACTAAAGCTGTTTCAATTTTTGTTTTCCAATCAGTAAGTCTTTCTGTCTTATTCCTTTCCCTTCCCATTTTGGGGGGGGGGAGGAGTTACAGAGCACCTGTAAGTGTTCAGTGTCCATCCCTGCCCTAACCCTCAACACCAGTAACTATTCTAGCACTTAATGTGCTGTCTCACGAATTAGTATTTTCTATGTCTGGGTCTTCTACTCACGCTACATTACTCCAAGCTTCAGAGTAGCAAAATGAGTGTACTAAGTAGAATTTTAACATTGCTTCTCCTACAGATAATCACTTTCAGCTAGGTATATTTTTTTTTTCATTTGCTATTTTCATAAAAGAAAGGTGTAAATCAGACATGCACAATGTATGCAAAAGCAGTTTACATTCACATAACAAAAAATTAACTAAACTGAAGCAATTTAATAACTGTGCGAGTTGGGGACAAAGCTACTGAATACACTGGAAAAGTCTGTCCTTTTAAAAAAAACCAAAAAAAATATCCAGGGATGACAAAAACATGGTTACTATAGTTTTAAAAAGTATATTATATATTGCCCAATAATTATTTCCATTAGAGTGTGAAGACTGCAAATGGCTGGCAAATCTAACTGAAAACTGATGTGATGGTAAAGGATTGGTTCTGAGTACATGGTGCACAAAGACTTCAGATACAGTAAATAGGTTTCTTTCGAACATATTTTTCTTGTATTGGGACTACTAATGACAGAAAATTATTCATTTAAGAAACCACGAGCAGAGAGGGATGCAGGCTTCATTTAATTTAATAGAAGATCCCTTCTACTCTCATTCACAGTTATCTTCCAGTTCTTCTTTTAACTAGAAAATGTTCTTTCGTAAGTCTTTATGCATTCTCCACAAGTAGCTTGTGAAAAATGTAACTCTAACATTCCTGTATTCTTTAAGACATCCTAGGGATGTCCTGTAGGACTGCACAGATGTGAACTTTGACCCTGCTTATCTGTTCTCACTTTTTATAACTCATTTTATTGCAGCTGAAGTTTGGCCTATGAACTTTCCAGGGCAAAGACAGTGAACCTGCCAGAAAACATCTGCCTTATTGCAGGTGCTATAAAGCAATGAAAAAAAAAAAAGGAAACCCAACCCAAAAAATAAACTCTGCCTCAGCAACTCCACCTCATTACCACTCTGGAAGGCAAGATGACGTTTGCTTTCTTTCACACTCTGTACTACTGTCATTCAAACAGGTTTTAACATCTGCCTAATGAAATGGTAGAGATATTTAGTTACAACTTTCTGTGTAAGAGATGGGGAGAAAAGGGCAACTGAGCAGGAGCCACCACTGACTGACACTCCTCTGCAGCCATGCTTCCCACAATGCAGCTGTCATTAGTTCATTTCTTTCTACTACTGTCTGTGGAAAAGCCTGCTCTCACCTTCATCAACAGCCCACTGTGCTGCTTGGAGGGACTTTGTGAGCTAGACTGGTGTAGAATAGCTGTCTTCCTCCAGGAAGCATTCTCAGTGAAATTTAAAAAACCCACAAGAATAAATGAAATCTGCAGAGTCTCACTTGATCAAAATTATTCCAGTCACATGGGTTAAGCCAGATGTGAATTTTCTACTACTACTAAGCATTTGCTCTTCAGTTATACTGATTGCCACAAGGAATTCCTGCACACTATCACTCCCATACAAACTAGTTTATCTCTTGCAGACTCCTGAAAAGATACTAAGCCTCCAAAAACTGTGTAAGGTCTTAAGCCAAACTACTTGAGAAGAGTGTCTGCTGAAGAACAGCATGTCTTCTTCAAGCAACTTTTATAAAGAGCTCTCTTTGAACATTAGGAAGTTGCAATCAGATTCATAATGTATGTGTGGTTATTACCTAGCTCGTTGCTTCTGCACTAGAGCTCTCTCATCTCTGAGTGCCTGCTATGCTTAGAGTCCCACTGAAACAACACTTCTTGCATCTGCTTCTGCTGAAGCTTCCAGCGGCTACCTCATCTCAGCACGCTCTCTGCAGCTGCCACATTTGAATTATCAATTTCCTTTTATATTAAATCACAGAGACACAGAGTTACTGGAAAAACCCACTAACTAAACTAGTAGAAAATCCCACTAACTGAACTAGTTGTACTGTTTCTCCACAACCTGTAACCATGGATCACTACAGACATGGCACTCTTTCACACTTCCTTCACGTTTTTCTTCCTGTCAAATATTTGCCCAGCTGCTGCAGGTCACACTTCATGAAGTTGGACTTCTCTGCCTATCACCCTCACCTCTGGACCTTGCTGTTGGTGGGGAGGGGAAGGTGGAGGCTGTTGGGAGTGAATGGCTGTTACTAAGTTGCTCTTCCTTCCTACAAAATAAAATTACCTCAGTGCACTAGTCTGCTTTGGAAGAAGCAGCTGTGATCTCCAGAGGAAAATTCTATCCAATGCTTTTCTTATAATAAGGCAATCTGTAATGCAAAACAATCAGAAAGACAGACAGGTATTTACTCGTACCCTGCAGATGTAATTAAAAATGGTCTCATAGACCTAGAAAAACAAAGGTCTGCAACAAAGAGTAGAAATATCCGGTGTACCTCTTCTTTCAGAAAACTGAAATTATACTGGTCTATGTCATGTTATTTTGTCATTCTTTTTCTTTGCATCCTAGTGTGATGCCTCAGTACAAACTAATGCAGCACTACCTGCTGCTCTACGTAGTGCTAGTTGCGCTTAATAAATTATACATATCAATAGCTGTGTTATTAAAATACGAAGAGTAGATCTTATCTTTTTCTGGCATACTACGCTGAATGCTAGCATAAATGCCGGATCATTAAACAAGTGCAACTGATAATATTCTACCTTTTTTTTTGTCTTCCTTGTATAATTACTGTTCAAAGCTGGTAAAAGTAGTTTTCTTCTACTCCTTTGAATAATTTTACCAACTTCGTTGGGATGCTCTCCCAGAAAACAGGTAAGACATCCACACACCAAATTCCTCCAGCTTAATTGCTATCAGAATCATTTTTTGATCCAAGCTGAATCTGATCGCCTTTCATTTTCCAAAACTGGGCTCCTTTCATTTTCCAAAACTGGGTTCAGCTGACTCCATGGCTTTCAATCCATTTCAAAATATTTATGACAAAGTTTCAGGAGTAGTCATGAATCCAGGTGCTTTGGTTCTTCTCTCTATCCATCTGAGAAAAACAATTTCAGACCCTTAAGTTTGGTAGTAGACACTGCTCCAGACAAAGCCACAAAAGGGAGTCATTTCAGTACCCCTGCAGACACACAAAGTGCTCAGAAGTCTGCCATTGAAAACATAGGTCACAGTGCAGCAAAAACTCCAGCAGCAAAGTTTCAAAGTCTACAAGAATAAGTACCCTACACGCAGATATTAGATAAAGGGCACAAAACAATGCCAAAGTGATGCAGCAATGTTGCTTGTACATGTTGGCAAGCTCTAACAACAAGGAGCTGGCTTCCTTTATTCCATCAAATTCCCTTTGCTCCTGGGCAAAATGACTCAAGCTTACAATACACAGTTTTGAACAGGTTACATAAAGTGCTTATAATACACTAACTGGAAGAGCCGCAAGATATGTAATAATGAGAAACAAAGTCTAATTGTATACGTGTGTGGCAGCCTTCAGTTTACAAGTAAAGATTTTGGTAATGCAGCAGCAGGTTTCCACAGTAAGTGCACTACATAACCTGCTTTGTCTTATGGTGTGATTGTCTTGTACACACTTAATGTGCTTTGACAGATCTGTCTGTGCCCCATTCTTGTCACCATCCTAGCATTAAGCCTCAAGATGCTACTCAAATCTGTTTTTCTCAGATTCAGGGACTACTGTGTGACGGATGACAACGTAATACAAAAACTGCATGTATGGCAGCAGCTTCTCACAACAAAGATTGCAGTATATCAGGAGGAAATGAAAAAAAGTGGCTACTGCATATTCCAGATTTCAAGAACAAGACTGTGATGGATATCCAAGAGAAGCTACAGCCTGGTTGACCGGATTTTGTTGCCACACTCCCTTGCTACTTTGCTTAGGATCCTCAAGCACAAAATGGAGCAAATAGCCACAGCTTCTCTCTCTATCTGCCCCTGACTCTGTTTCTCTCTTTCTGAAAAAAACACACAAAAAAAAGAAAAAAAAGCAACCACCACCAGACCAACCCAGCCCAAAACCAGCCCAACCCAAGCAACTGACGAAACCTCAGCCTCAAAGATGTGGCAACAGTGTGCATAATTCAAGATTTCTATAATCTCAAAGTTATTTGAATCAACTACCTTAAATGCTGCACTGAATGGATCTGTGAAGTTTCTCATCAATTAGCTAAATTCTTTGATTAGAGTGACAAACTTTTTAGGTGATATTCACACTGTAAACTTGTCAACTTCTTGAAACTCATCAATCCAGACAAAACCCAGGAGTTACCCTTGTAAGCAAATTACTACAGCTGAACAGCCCACCATACTGTTGAACTGTTTTAGAGGGGAAATGCAAGGAAAGATTGTGGTTTTCAAAAGAAAAAAAGCCCAAATAAACAGAAATTTGCACTCCATCATCTCTCAAGGACTCTGACTAATAATATTAGACACCTAAAAGCCAAAAGAGCATTCATGCCAGATTACAGTAGCCGGGGAAAAAAAAAAAAGCTAAACCCCCACAAACTAGAGCTGAATCAAGCAGCATGATTCATAATAGAAACGGTGCTACTGTCTTGGTCTAGTTATGCATTTCAGGGTCTTGCAGGATCTTGTAGCAATGTTTGTGCAAGGTCTTGAATAAGGTTTTAGTAATCACAGAAAAATAGAATCGGTTGGGTTGGAAGGTACCTTCGAAATTATCTCACTCCAACCCCGCTGCCATGGGCAGGGACACCTCCCCCTACACCAGGTAGCTCAATCTGTCCAGCCTGGCCTTGAACACTTCCAGGGGTGAGGTTTCCACAGCTTCCCTTGGCAACCTGTTCCAGTGTCTCACCATCCTCACAGAAAACAATTTCTTCCTAATCTAAGTCTACCCTCTTTCAGTCTGAAACTGTTAGCCCTCATCCCGTCACTATCCATGGGGTTTAATAAGCCACCATTCATCTGTACATCAATAGGACAGATTGTATCGCCTAAGGTAAGTAGTTTCATTTATACTAGACAAAAAACAGCTGTATCTCCAAGACAAAAATACTGATTTTTCTCACACTTGCATAAAACAGATCGATTAAGAAAAAAAAATAAAGTATTCGCAATTATTTTCTCCAATTTTCCCCTAGTTTTCTGGGATAATTCACTGTTCTTAATACAGGAAACTTTCATTTCCAAAACAAGCAACTAGAACATTCTTAATTTATATTTATTAGTTAGGCTTATTTCTCATTGGACTTGGCACAAGGAAAATACCTCTAAATCCAACACATTTATTTCTCATATGTGTCACTGGATTTTACACTACAAACAAGACATTTTCCATGCATTGCTTTTCCCATTTTTATCCAGTTTATATATATACACACACATATGACTAAAGCTGCACAAACAATCTTTGTACGCTATTACGAAAAAAGGACACAAGATATAACTAAACAAAATGTAAAACATGTTAAAACAAAAGGATTTTCCACTTTTTAGATCAGATTACAAATCCCCTGCTCCATGCAAAGAAAATGTAACCTTTCTGCAAGGCAGTATTAGTACATTCTTTATCCTTAGAGATTTCGTTTTATTTTTGGCATTATAGATATTCCAGCACACATCCGAGTACAAGGTATTTTTTGCCACAAACTGACCGCAGATCATGGGAGAGGATAAAAGGGCACACTGGTAGACTACTCTGTGGAGGATAAAGAGCCCAAGCAAAGTTTTAAATTTAAGACCAAACCATGCAGTTCATACCAAAGTTAGTGCTACCGAGTCCTTGTGGAACTAGTGGGTCCCACATCAGGAGACAATGGCAGGATGTCATTAACTTTTCCTTCACTAATCCCTCTGCCTTGCAAGGATGACCTTTTAGCTGGGGTGGGGTCAAGACTGAAATCATCCTCTTTCAAGGGTGATTATCTCCCAGAGTTATGACCAGAAATCCCTTGAATTATCTAAAAGAAGCTTGACAATACAAAACTTTTCTAACGTCAGTATTTCTGAGCTACATGCTAGTTACTCGTTCTGTTTCCCACTGTACCATTGCTCTGCTGAAATCCTCCATGCTCACATCTCATGATACAACTTCCTTGACTGCTACAACTTTTCATGGGAGCACATTACCAGTAAGAATATTCCAGGTCAAACATACATACCAGTATCACAGGTCCCATGTTACACACTCCTTCAGACTAGAATTGCCATAGTTCAAGCCAAGGTACTGTCATTTTTTCCCCTAAGTTGAACAGTACAAGCTTCTTCACCTTTGTTATGTCTTTGTTGTTTTTATTTTAAAAAAAAAGTGGAAGTGAAGCCTCTGAGCAATGAGAATATGTTAACAAGCATGGTCTGACCTAGAACCAGAGTATCTCACCTAAGTATTTCCACTGCAATCAAGGGCAGTGGTAGATGGGAACAGGAACTGCACAAGTAGCTGAAAAACTTTTCCCCATCCCAGATTTCTGAGGGATGTGACATAGGAGATCACAGGACAGAACAAGTATTTTCCATCCAAACAAATCAAGTGCAACAACACATGACTGGAGAATTGTAAATGCAATACCTGTACAAAAGAGTGAAGAAAAGTGATGTGGGCAATAAAAGACAGGTGGATCTTAAGTGTAAACATGACTTCAACAGAGCAAGATCTCCTTGAGTAAGTTACTTAAAAATACAGAATTAAATGGGAAACCGCATGAAAAAACTCTGCCAAACACAGGTCCTGCTAGGCTCACACTCCAACCAACTTTCTAGACATACACAGCTGATTCCTCTGGACTTTGGTAAAAAAGAATATGAAACAATGTTACACTGAATATCTGAAGAAAGTGAGAATTACAGAAAGTGAGAGTTTTGTAAAGAATTTCGCTTAAAAGGAGAGATACATTGTTAAAAGTAAAAGCATCAGGTAAAGATATGCTACCAGCAGGCCCTGCATGGATAACTTGTGGGGTAAAATTTACTAACTGTATTATTAACTTTATCACAAAATGCAGGAACATAATATTCGGTGACAATACGAAAATATGGGGCACATGTAACACAGTATCTTGAACACAGAACAACTGAGGGTGTAAGTAGAAGGAAAGGAAATAAACTGGTGTAAAATAGAAGCACAGCCAGCCAGTGGTTCAGGGGAAGAGGAAGAATTTGAAGATGACAGTCACTGTGATCTCCCAGGGTAATGTGGCTGTGGAACCGATGCACTTCCAGTAAATACACCAAAAGATTTGTGCCATGGTGAAAAGTATTTACAAAGCTTCCTTTGGAATACTGCGAATTCCAGAGTTGAACAGGAACAGAGTAGAGCATGTAGGATGACTGGGGAGAATGGAAACTCCTCTGTGGCGGGACTACGAAGATTTGTCTCGTCTAGCCCAGCAATGTAAAACTGCAAAAGCATCCACCTCAGGCACTGAACTTTTCTTCCTTTCTCATACTGTCAAGAGCAATTTAGACTTCAATATTTTAAAGCCAGAAGCAGGAGACTGAACATAACATGTATCTAAAAAGAAAGCAAGCATTTTTTTCAAATATTATTTCCTTTAATTTCTGAGAAAACAATCTGGAATGTTAAGGACACCCAGGAGCTGAAAATGTAACTGCCAACAAAAAGATGGGAAAAAAAAATTGCAGCTTATTATTTTCTTGACAGCACCAACAGTACCACAGGCAACTCAGAAGTGAAAAATCCTTAGCCATGATATATACTGTAGGAGCATGTGGATCTCTGTGTGAGATTACAGAAATTAAAAGATCACCACTTCTTTGAGGTGATCTGTCAAGAGTATGATTAAATCTGACAGTTAACAATCTGTTACATAAATACGTACAGAACAATGTTAATTTATACGTCCCCTTAGTTATCAATAGTGCTAGGTGGATCTACATAATGCTGCTTCCAGACAATGAGTGACAGAAAAACAAAACCAAACCCAGTGTCAACTGCTGTTACAACATACAAATACCTGTAGATTGCTACCATTGATACATGCTCCTACATTAAATGTGAGGTCTCAACATTTTTAAAAACCACCAAAGCAGTCAAAAAGTGCACTGTTTGGCAAAGCATTGAGGATGCAGCAGGGCAAGTTTGTAGTTCACACATATTACATACACACTCAAAGCATTTGGAAACTTACTGTAATAATTTTCTGACAACAGTGTTCATGCCCAGAGGTGTATCTAATGCTAAAAGCAAAGCTTTTTCATCAATCTAGCAAAAGTGTATACTTTAAAGCTGTACTGAACAAGCTTTCAAACAGTCAGCTCTCAGTGGGTAGAAATGTCTTATAATTTCACAGAATGAATAAAGTACTTCGCAAAATTCCATGGAACATGATTTGCTCTTGTTTGTTTTTGTGTCAGTCAGTTCTGAAATATATTTCACTTACAGCAGGCTTGAATTACCAGTATGCAAGCAATGAACAGGCTTTAAGTCTTATTTACCTTTTTGTATGTTTTCTCTTCATTTGGTTTTCCAGCACGAACATCTCCATTTTCAGTAAGAGACGACATCTAACGAAAGAAGCTTAAGTTATAAATAAAGTAGTTGCTTCAGAAATGCATTCAGAAAACACCATACAATGTTATCCCTTTTTTACTAAATTCAAACTTTTTTGAGGACAGGGATTCACTGACATCAGTGACATACCTAGGATACTCCTAGAAGGATCTTCCAAACAAACTAAAAGAAGAACACTGCCCCAGGAATACGCCCAGCATATGACTGATTCTATACGACCCTCTTTCTTTTTCCCACACAGCAACATGCAGGTCTGCAGGAAGACCTTGCAGTGATATCTTCCTCCTCAGCACACTGCATGAGATGATTTTGAAAGGTACGATGACAGGTAAAATCAGAAAACTTGAGTGTCAGATAATCAGTGGCATGTCTCACAGGTTCAAGGCTTTTGGCTGCACTGACACACTGCCTCTACTCCAAGGAGCAAGGAGATACTGGACGGTGCATCTTACTATGGCTGTATCTTGATATGCTATATCAAGAATAAATCACTAAGTTAGAGATCCCTTGGGTAAGACACTGTAAGTATGGCTGCCAAAGAGGATAAAACAAAAAGCTACAAGGATGTGGCTTAAAATCATTTGAGATTTTGCCAACACTTTCCCAATCGAAGTACACATACCCTTATGAACAACAGGACAAGTCATCTGGAGCTGAGAGTGAAGATCAAGACGTTCATTGGTGTTTGTTTTCCAGAACCTACTAAAAGAAAAATCTCTTATCACCATCCCATCACAAACGTACATCTCACAAAACAGCTTTAGATTTCCTTTTTCTATTCTTCTTCAACACAAACAAGAATCCAGTTACAAGAAACGCCTTCCAAGAATCCTCTCGGTTACTAATGGATCACGTAACGTACTTAGAAACTATTGGTATTATACAGGACAGAAACAATGCAGCTTAATTTCCGTTCACCCAAGACAGTTTATTACTCTGGTACAAGCATCCCTACAATAAAACATTTATGTAGAGCCGCAGACATAAGTGCTCTGAAATGTTGTGTAATTACATTCTCTGTACCATGAGGACTTCAAAAATCAAACACTAAACCTTCTAAGCGCCACTAACTTGGGATTGCCCACAGTTTAATTCCACCAAAGCCAAAAAGATAAGTAATATGAGTAATGGTTTGGAAATGGTTTAGTCTACTCTGCCGGAGGCTGTCCTGAGGAGCCCCGTTCCCCTGAGGCCCCAGAGGAAGTCAGCGCAGTGGAGGAGTTTGCTTTAGTCGATGAGGACTGGGTTAGGGACCAATTAAGCAATCTGGACATCCATAAATCCATGGGTCCAGATGGGATGCATCCACGGGTGCTGAGGGAGCTGGCTGATGTCATTGCTACACCACTCTCCATCATCTTTGCCAAGTCTTGGGAGACGGGAGAGGTGCCTGAGGACTGGAGGGAAGCAAAGGTCACTCCAGTCTTCAAAAAGGGCAAGAAGGAGGACCCAGGAAACTATAGACCAGTCAGCCTCACCTCCATCCCTGGGAAAGTGATGGAACGGCTTATCCTTGGTGCCATCTCAAGGCATATCAGGGATAAGAGGGTCATTAGAGACAGTCAACATGGCTTCACCAAGGGGAAGTCGTGCTTGACTAACCTCATAGCCTTTTACGAGGATATAACAAGGTGGATAGATGATGGCCGAGCGGTGGATGTGGTCTACCTTGACTTCAGTAAAGCATTTGACACAGTCTCCCACAGCATCCTTGCTGCTAAACTGAGGAAGTGTGGTCTAGACTCTCGGGTAGTGAGGTGGACTGTGAACTGGCTAAGGGGAAGAAGCCAAAGAGTTGTGGTCAATGGGGTGGAGTCCGGTTGGAGGCCTGTATCCAGTGGAGTCCCTCAAGGGTCGGTACTGGGACCAGTATTATTCAATATATTCATCGATGACTTGGATGAGGGACTAGAGAGTACTATCAGCAAGTTTGCTCATGACACCAAGCTGGGAGGAGTGGCTGACACACCAGAAGGCTGTGCTGCCATTCAGCGAGACCTGGACAGGCTGGAGAGTTGGGCGGGGAAAAACTTAATGAAATATAACAAGGGTAAATGTAGAGTCTTGCATCTGGGTAGGAACAACCCCAGGTTCCAGTATAAGTTGGGGAATGACTTATGAGAGAGCAGTGTAGAGGAAAGGGACCTGGAAGTCTTGGTGAACAGCAGGATGACCATGAGGCAGCACTGTGCCCTTGTGGCCAGGAAGGCCAATGGCATCCTGGGGTGTATTAGAAGGGGGGTGGTTAGTAGGTCGAGAGAGGTTCTCCTTCCCCTCTACTCTGCCCTGGTGAGACCCCATCTGGAATACTGTGTCCAGTTCTGGGCCCCTCAGTTCAAGAAAGACAGGGAACTCCTGGAGAGAGTCCAGCACAGGGCAACTAGGATGATTAAGGGAGTGGAGCATCTCCCTTATGAGGAAAGGCTGAAGGAGCTGGGGCTCTGGAGACTGAGGGGTGACCTCATTAATGTTTACAAATATATCAAGGGTGAGTGTCACGAGGATGGAGCCAGGCTCTTCTCGGTGACAACCAATGATAGGACAAGGGGTAATGGGCTGAAACTGGAACATAAGAGGTTCCGCTTAAACTCGAGAAGGAACTTCTTCTCAGTGAGGGTGACGGAGCACTGGAACAGGCTGCCCAGGGAGGTTGTGGAGTCTCATTCTGTGGAGACATTCAAGACCTGCCTGGACACGTTCCTATGTAGCATTATCTAGGCATTCCTGCTCTGGCAGGGGGATTGGACTTGATGATCTTTCGAGGTCCCTTCCAATCCCTGACACTCTGTGATTCTGTGAAGACCACACACTGAACAGTTGTAGATAACAAACTAATTTTGGAAGTTTTCCATAATGATATTTGCGATCAGCATAATTTCTGTAAGCAGTCTTGTTGAGGTGAGGTATTTCATAGTTAAAATGTTCTGAATAAACATAAAAGAAAATTTACCTAATCAGATATTATTTGATACCTCTTTGGAATCACGTGTCCCTCCCATCTTCCACATCTGTTTTAAGTCACATCAGTATTCTTCAATTTAATTTTTCAGCCACACCAGAAGAAAAAAAAATCTTTTGTTTCTAACCAGTACAAATTGGATCTTGTACATAAATAGAAATTGATAAAAAAGTATTTCCAGGCTTCATTCATTATATTGAATCTTCCAGTAATCCACAAAGTATACATAAAAGCACTAAGAAGCCTAATTATAAAAGGCTTCAAAGCAGTACTTTCCTGCTCATCAGGGAAGCAAGCTGACACACACAAAAAGAGGGACAATAAATAAAACCCAGACTTTCTGAGAACAAAACAAGGCCTCCTTCGGAAAAAAAACCTCTCCTAACATTCCACACAAGTATCTCCCTCCTGCAGCTAGCTAAATTCTTCACTGTAGCCTTCATGCAGTTAACGTATCTTAATCAATAACCCCTTTAGTTGGATGCATATTAGCATAATTCTACACATCAAACTCCTACTTAAAGCAGCAACTCGCTTTTAATATCTTTTAAAATTGAGTATAGTTATCTATCTTACTTATATTCACACATTTAATATTAATTCTGATCCATGCTTGTAACTCTATCAGGACACAAATACAGACATCAAGAACTTCTGTTACAACAGCTTTTGTAGGAAAAGAAATGTCATTTTAGCCACTACTAGGAGGAAGACTGTTTAATCAACTGATCCCTGGGTAAAACTGCCAACCCCCCCCATACGGCTGTTCTCCACACACCTCCATGATTATTGACATAATAAGATGTTATACTCCTCTCAAAAGTTCCTGAAATATAATCATACATACTCAGCAAAAGTCAAATAAGAATGCAACACAGAAACTTTCTTTCAGTAAGAACTTAGTAAGAAAACACTCATCCCAGACATGGAAGAAAAGCCTGTTTGTTTGCAGGATAGTCAGACAAATTTTTCAGGAACACTTCATTCACATGAAAATACACCCCTGTAGTACTGCCAAGGACAGGAAAAAAATGAGATCAAAGTTCAGTAACTACCAAGTAAAAAACTCATACACCAATAAGAATGCAAAATCTTCCTATCTATGCTGCTTTGTTTCATTCCTCGAGGCATCTAAATTAGAATTATCTTGGTACTTAATCTCTTGAGAAACAGAGCACACAGCCCTAACCTAAGTAAGACTGTGTTAAATGTTTTCAATGATCTTTGCTGTGACAGCTATCTCCGATTCCACATTAATATTTTTTTCCAAAGCTCAAAAAGGCCAATGGGATCCTGGGGTGCATTAGGCAAAGTGTGTCCAGCAGGTCTAGGGAGATTCTCCTCCCCCTCTGCTCTGCCCTGCTGAGACCATACGTGGAATACTGTGTCCAGTTTTGGGCTCCCCAATTCAAGAGGGACAGGGACCTACTGGAGAGAGTTCAACAGAGAGCTACGTGGATGATTAAGGGACTTGAACGTCTCTCCTATGAAGAGAGACTGAGAGAACTGGGGCTGTTTAGCCTTGAGAAGGCTGAGAGGGGATCTTATTAATGTATACAAATATTTGAGGCATGGGTGTTAAGAGGAAGGAGACAATCTTCTCAGTGGTGCCCAGTAATAGGACAAGGAATAACCAGTACAAGTTAGAACCTAGGAAGTTCCACCTCAACATTCTTTACTGTGAGGGTGACAGAGCACTGGCACAGGCTGCCCAGAGAGGTTGTGGAGTCTTCTCTGGAGACTTTCAAAACGTACCTGGACATGTTCCTGTGTGGCTGCCCTAGGTGATCCTGCTCTGGCAGAGAGTTTGGCCTAGATGATCTCTAGAGGTCCCTTCCAACCCCTGACATTCTGTGATTCTATGATTCTGTGATTACTTTGCATATTTTCAGTAGCTCAGCAGCTACTGAAACAGTACAGGGTGCCTTCCCAGGTGTTTTATATCATAGAATGATAATGTATAACAAGAGTTGCTGTCACAGCTCTGCTGAGGTTTAATCATGCAAAGACCAGTCACAACTTACAGTCTTGGACCCACTTTCAGGCTAGGCTACAACCATTTATTTATTACAATAGCTGGAAACTACTGTAACTAAAGCACTGGATTTCTGCATTTATCTGACAAGGGAGAGGCTCACAATAAAGTAAGACTGCAGGTGTGGGTGAAGGAGAGGAGAGAAAAATTTAATCTCAAAAATAGTGCAGGTATTCAGTGAAAAACTGGGCTATAAAAATCTCCTGTTTAGCTTCTTAGATGCCACACATCTTACCTGATGACAAAGAGAGAAACATTGGAAGACCAGTAGAAATTTAAAGAGTATTTTTCCCAAATGCTCTTGAAGAGTCAACATTCTGGTCCTGAGTTTTATTTGCAGGAAGAAACAGCACAACATGTTCAGTTCTGGAGACACAAGTCTACAGCCTTCCATTCCCACTTCCTGCTCAGAGCACCTCCTTGTTCTACAGGTAGACTTGAAAGAATGACCAACTCAAACACACATTTCAACATTTAAATGAAAACTCTGTGTTTCACAGCTTAGTTTCTCATACTTGAATGACAATTTCCATGATTCTGGGGAAAAAGCACTACAAGCATCTTCCTCTAAAGTTACAGGATTGCCTTCCAATGCCCCTGCCCAGCCAGAGGCCCACACGTCAGCAACCCCTGCCCACCACCCAGCCGGAGTCCTGAGAACTGAGGTGACCAACAGCAAATGCAAGCCTCCTACCCAGCTTCTCTTTTTTGCTCTTTAATTTTTATTTCATTTTCCTTATGTAGTCGAAATTCACTGACAGCACAAGGCGTTCATTTTGCCAGATTATAACTATCTGCTTTTACATGACCTTAATTGCTTAGGCCCAGGTCACAGGAACAGGCACTGGTACTAACAATTCAGTGGCCTTTCAGCTCTATTTCAAGTGAACTTCAGCGAAAGCTAACATGCCAGGTAACTTAATTTATTAGAGATTCCACTTTCTAATCTTTAAACAGTTCTCCTTCCCCAGGAAGACTCAAAATTGCCCCAGAATGGCATAGCTGACTCCTCAGAAAAGCACACTGAATCTCATGTTAAACTCATACTAAGGATATTAAGTCAGTACCAGGCAAAAAAATTTGAGATGATCAGAACAATCCTGTTATCCATGCTAAGTAACTGACTGCATTCTTGACAATGGCAGTTTGTTAGCACAACATGTAAAGCTGTTGCCAGCGACATCTAACTCTACAAATAAAGCATTTATGGTTCACTCCGTTAAAAAGGGGCATCAAGTTAAATTTCTTGGTAGTCCTTGTCACTCCGCTTTTGTGACTTTAGAGCAGCATCTTTTAATACAACTATGAAAATCACAGCCATTTCATTTACCCCAAAACTCTCTTTTACTACTAAGATTTGCCTGCTACTAGTTTTCCTTGTGGTAGTTGTGAAACTAGCTTGACAAGTCAATTCCTTGATTCACTAAAAGGACTTGCAGATCTATATGGCAACATGCTTCCACTAAATCACTTTGGTGACAGTCATGCACTGCCAGAGCTACTATGTGAAACTGTAAATCTTCACTACACACTGATGCTGGGAAGGGAAAAACTTCTTAAAAAACCCATTCCACAGTGGCAGAAATCCATCAACTCATACACATTAATGAAAAACTACTGTCTAAGTACTTGTCCTCTTGTGATCCCTCCCTGCTCCAAATACCCCAAACCCAATCTCAGCTACGTGACAGCAGCTCCAAGATCAAAAGGCGTTAGTGAAGGTAACTCCCTTGCTTCTTTGGGATGATCAAGATCAGAGCTCACAGCTTCTCAAACACTGAATAAACTGCTCGTAGATGATGCGTTTATGAAGTCTCCCTCCCATGTGGATCCTCTGCCATCTAATACACTACATATATCAGGACAGGGTTTTGCAATTAGGTATCATTTTGTCTATTTTTCCATTAAAACTGCTGGTACTTTGGACTGGTGTCAAACTTAGAGCTGACAAATTTGAGGCAACCAAAACCGATAACACAGCCTTCTTCCCTCTCCATTAGAATCTGAACAGTACAATTATTTATAAGATTATTTCCAAAGAAAGGGGCTGTGGACACCCAAAACACCCACCAACACACATACAAACTGCATACATACATCTCATTTCCATAGGAAATCAAGTTAAAAATATCAGCATACTTCTGGGTGTCCTTGGGAACAGGAACTGAAGAAAGGACCTCAGAAGTTTTTTGCACTGTATTATTTTCAGAACACTCAGGAGGTAACTGAATTATTAACATCTGGTGAAAAGTGTGACCTAAATTGTTTTTATTCTTTACAGAGCTTTCCTTTATGCTCAGAAACAATGCTGACTATAATTCTCATGATTTAATTGCCTTCATTTTGCAGTGACCAGACAATGCAGAGTGGTGCTTAAGAACCTGCGAGCACTGCTAGGCACTGTTCCAATAATCAGATATAAACAAGTAAAAGGCATTGAAACCTGGTGCAGTGCACACAGTAAGAAAAGTAACGCATGAAACGCGCTACAGCTTTCTCAACAGTCACAAGTTAACTCCTCCTACAAAAACCTTATGTCTTCTAATGGTAGTGAACTTTCTTTGTACATGAATGTCTAGACAGTTGCATAGCCTTAAAGTAAAAAATGAGGCAACACATGTGGCCACTAAGTTATAAGAAAATAGATGGTTCAGCTATTTATTTTCTTTTTTTTCTCTCTTTTTTTTTTAAATAATATCCCACACACTAGACTCTGAAATGGATTCACTGTTTTATAGCAAAGTCACATAGCTATCAAAGGTCAAATACACCTGTATGCCTCCATACCTGACAAAAAAGCTAGCATATATTTTTAAACTAATATATTCTGAGAACATTTACATATTGCAATGCACTGAACAATCCTAAGAAATTCTGAAAATGTTTCAAATCTGAAAAACTCTTTTATCCCTCCATGAGTTTTCAGAACTTAGGTCTGAGAATCTTTAATCTCTCCGATTCTGTAATGCCTGTTAGCCTATTTAACTTCTACTGTCAACTGCCGTGACTTCTGCTCTTCCTAGAAGTGCTGACAGATGCCTTACACCTTCCCAGACACCAGCTCTGAAAGCGGAGCAAACATTTTACCGCATCGTAGATACCACTGACTTATCCTAACTAAAAAATAAAAATCTAGAGTAAAAAATATTGTAGGAATTGTAAGGGAGAAGTAGAAAAGAGTGAAGAAAAAAAGAATGCCTAGGTCTTTACGTCTGTAATTCTGCTCCACCCCCAACTGTTTACGGAGGTTTTAAGAGTGATTGAAAGCCAAACCTTCTGGCTGAAATTTGTGATCATCTTATTGTTGCATTAGTGAATACTACAAGAGGTTGGTCTTGCTGATTAAGGCAAGGATTAACATTCTCAGAGTGAAGAGCTACAATGACCAAAAAAACCAGCAGATCAAAAATTATATAGCTTGTTATTAGCAGCAAAAATAAAAGGCATTATTCCTTAGCCAACATTTCTCACATTGTCCAGTTTCAAGCCCTGATTAGCCTACAAATCTAATTGTTTTATTTTGCTTCAAAAATAAGCGGGAGATATGAGATCACACAGTATGCAAAGTGCTAAAACATCTCAAGTAAAATGCAAAAAAGTCTCTTCCTCCTCATGATCTTCATGGCAAGATTAGAACAGCAAAAACATCTACAGTGAAAGCAGTAAGCTAAAAGCATCACAAAACTGACATGCAACCTTTTCACCTAGTCTAGCTTCATCTCAACTGTTCATACAGCTTTCCTTACCTAGCTGAGTAACATACCTGAGTTTCAGTGCCCTGGCTTTCAGTAACTAACCCAGGTACAATGCTAAGATCCTGATGCTGTTTCATTTCCATTGTAACCTCCCCACATTTCCAGGAATATGGAACACCATTTGAATCTTTTTTTTCAAAAAAAAAAGTGGTAGTAAGTGTACCAATGTTTTTTTTTTAGTTTGCAGGCTGAATTTGAAAAGTAATTTATCAGTCTTATTTATATTATAAACTACATACATTTTTATTGTAATGCTTTGATTTACTGCACAAGTGTCAGATCAACTATCCTCCTCCTTTAGCTTTCAGAAAAACAAATGAAAAGGTAGAGCTTCAGCAAATACCACCTCCATCAAAATCTACAAGAACTCAGAATAGTTTGATTACCTAGGCGATTTGACAACTTGCAAGAGTCCTGCACTCTTCCATTTAAAGTGGTACTACCAGGGCATTTACCTGTTTCCTGACGCAAAACAGACTACTCCAGAGCTGCAATACCCACAATCACAGAAACAGCCACAACAATAGTACGAGCTATAGCTATTTATTTTATTTTATTCTATGCAACAAAACACATTATTTGCTTTGAAAATAATCCACTGTGATTTTTCAGGTGGAAATTTGCTTACAAGCATGAATTTCCAAATTCAGAGCTTCATTCCGAGTGTCTTAAATCCTACTCCTCTACTGCATATTAGCCTATTAACCTCTACATTCATCTGCTGTCTTCTGCTCTTCCCAGCAGCACTGAAGGATCTCTTACCCCTTCCCAAACACCATTGTAAAAGCAGAGGAAACCTTCTATTGTCTAGTAGATGGTGTTCATATCTTCAGAACTATGGGACAGGACTTTTCCAAACCACTGATTCCAGACCAGCAATCAGAAAAAGCACTGGATCCCTGACATAACTGATATCCCATTGTGTATTCTGCAGAAACTTCTAACAGGCCCTCCTTTTACGAAGTGAAATCACCTCATTAATCTCTCATTATTTCATAACAGTCTGGAAGCATGTGAAGTAGAAAGGAGTATTTATACGCAGTCAAAGACTTCCCAATTGTCATTTACGTTTCCATAATTGATATTATGTGCCAATAACAGGAGCTTTTAGAAGACCAGCAACCTTTCTTTAAAGACAACTGAATTTACAAATAGCTAAAAATTGTCAAGATGGGTTTTTCTTTGAAACAAGTGAAAGAAGGAAACATCTGCACACCAAATACAACTGTATGCAATAGAAGGAAATAGAAGTCATGGTAGTATCACAGTGAAGGGCAGAGGTAGAAGGAATCGCAGCTCTGCTACTTTACTTTGGTAACTTTGATACGGCAATGGTCCTTGTGTTACTAAGACATACCAGACGTTGCACTTTGAGGTAACACCATCACATAATGCAAGCTGTCCAACAAAATACTTGCAGTATGTTATGACAAATGGTTGACTAAGTAAGCAAAAAGCACAATCAGAGAGAAAACTCTCCTACATATGCCTTTGAAAGTACATGAAAAATTGAATGACGAAAGATCAGCCACACTACACATTCCTTCACCAACTCAAAACTACTATGCAAACTGAAGCACATAATGAAGAAAAATAACAGAAGTTACTTGCTTAGAAGAACATTCCAAAAAAGACTGTTGAGTGGACAACACACAAAAGCTTTGGTTAAAATTATTCACATGCACTGAAACAGATCCTGCCACCTGTTCATCGGTTCTCTAGAGGCAACTTGTAAGTGAAACACCACTGGAAATTATTCAGTCCATTAGCATACTAGCATGTAATCAATCATAACAAAGTTTGCAGAAGGACATGCTGTGGAAACACTGAGCTCAGTGCTCGAGTGGATTATCATTATCTTCAAGTTCTCTATGCTTTCTTACCCTGGGTCCTACAAGCATAGATTTTGTATGTATAGCTTTTACTGAGTGCTAGCTAAAATTAGGTTTTCAGCAGCCAGGTTATCTAGGAAATTCAAGTCTTTAAAACCCCATTTTTGTCTGCATTTGTGGTCCCTTCCATACAGCTGCAAAAAAACACCCGAAGACTGGGATAGATTACCTTGGAGGATGTGATAGGTAACACTGGAGATTTTTTTTGACAGATTAGACAACTGTTTTAAATATAGCTGGTAGTTTCTTGAAGGAAAGAAAAGGTCTGGATATCCTGTCATGATTCCTCCTTATTCCCATAGTATCACCACGTACCATGCAGAATGTAGATCGGCAACAATTCCAGTTGATATAAGCTGGTACCACTGTAGTCCTGCCTTCCAAGCATGCATTCCACGGCATCCTTACCATGGCGCCATCAGGCCCCAGAAGAACTCGCCTAAAAAATTAACTAACAAGAAAGTAACCTACCACAGAATATTAATCATAATAGAGGTCGTTACAAACAGCAAGTAACAGCTTTCACATGGGCTCCCTTGAGACCGAGAAGAAACTTGGAAGGGGATGAGGCAGATGATGCAACATGTCAGACCTTTGGCCCATGCTGAAGGAGAGACTGATTGTCTCAGTTGTCGCTATCGCACACACCTTCACGTAACCTCAGAGTCGCAAGTCCACTTGGGACAAAACTAGGAAGTGAGACTGAGAGACTGATGTAGAGAAGTGTTAGCAGCAGTGCCCAACGGGCAGGGCCGCAGCACCAGAACTAAGCTCAAGACTAGCTGAGGGGAAATACCTACAGTAACGCATAGCTAAGGTTAGGCTCCCAAACATAGACTTAAAGATCAATTTGCCTTTCAGGTGCCTAGCTTGTGTGAAAAATAAGGTCACTCAAGAAGGGATACAGAAGACAGATGTAAGGACAAAATTTGAACATTACCTTTAAATTCAGGCAAGAGACACTTTAAGTTACTGTACTGAATAATAAAATCTATTATAACTAATTAAAAAACCCCACAATCTTCCTTCGGGAATGTTAAAACTGCAATTAGTAGAAGTTTTTCTTGAACTCCTCCAACTTAATTTTAGTTAGAATTTAACAGAAAGCTCACTTTAACCTCTCTTACTCCATTCTCAGAAAAACTCCTACTTCACCAGAATTCCTTTGATTAGATTAAGAGCTCTCAGTTTCCTACAGAGCAGAAGTTCCTCAGAGACCTTTCCCAAATCACTTGCAAAGCTATGAAAAGGAAGACCATTCTCCTATTCTATGAAATGCCCCATAAAGCACAAATGCTGGAGTCTTCTTGGTTTAAATGAGTTTTCTAATGTGTTTCCTTTTAAACCAGAAAGAAAGCTTTGAAGGAAAAAAAAAATTCTGAAGCTGCATCAGACAAGTTTAAAAAACAAGAGTAGCACAATAAAATAAAATTCTGAAATGAAATAAGGAAAGAACTACTCAGTATGTGACGAAATAGCTGTTTGTCATCAAACTGAGTAGCCATTTTACAGACACCAGAGGAGAACCGCGTCACAAGGCACACAAGAAGAACTGCTAGTATTTTAACAAAGTTATTCCATTCTCTGGAATGGTTGCTTAAATGTAAAGATTACAACTGCCCTTATAGAAACCATAGACTTTTGTTCTCCAAGTCAATCTTCAGCAGGCAGACCAGGATGAGCAACAGACCAATTTTTCCGTGTCAGCAGCCAGACAGTGTGCTGAATTCAGCACTCACCTGAAATGATGGATATACTTTAAGAAACAAAACCACATCACTGTACATACCTATCCTACTGACATTAAGGAACATGAGATACGTGTTGGGAAGAAATACATACTGCTGTCTTAAGGTCTGAAAACCGAGCCACATAATTTTTAAATGGTGATACAAACATTTTCAAATAAACATTTTAAGTAGTTATTTATAGCCAAATGATAAAGGCAAATTGTTTTCCAACAGTTTTTCATTTGCCAAACCAAACTGAAAAGCCTGTCCCTGAACACTTTTGGCAGCAAAAGAAGTAAAATGTAGTCGTTACTAAATATTTTTGCCAGTTCTGAAACACTCCATTAATTTTTAGATGTGGTTTATATTCCAGATTAATTGCACCAGTATGAACATTTTCATATACAATAAAAATATAAGTTCATACACAATGTATAAGCACCACCAGTCTTTCCCCCCAGGAAGTTCTCTGCAAATGTCTAGCTCATGGGTTATTCTTCTAAATAACCTAGGAAGAATTATTATTGGAAAATTCTTAAGCTATCACTATAAGCTTGTAAGAATACACCTGCACATAAAATAGCTTTTTCAATTAAAAAAACCCAAACAAAAAGATAGTGAACAGAATGAGAATGGAACTTAAACCAAAAAGTTCTTGTTCTCCTCTAGGAACAAGAATAAGCAGTGGGTGAGCATTTTATAGTAGAACCATACACAGTCTGACACCACTGACTCTTAAAGAGAACAGGAAAACAAATGTGAGTTTTCCCACAAATGAAGGTCTCTGAACTCTCGAGAGGCCTGAATAAGAATTTCCCTCCTTCACACAGGAGCCCTCTGAAGCACTATCTACACCTCTCACTGCATCATTATAACTGCATTAAAAGCATCATTATGACTAGGTTAGAAAAAGTGATACAGTATTATTGGTTAGTTAATGGTCCACACCATGGTTTTCAAAAGGTAAAAAGACAGCTTTCAGCATTTAGAAGGAAAAGAAAAGAAAGAAAAAAATTGCACTTTCTGCATAATGTATACTGGTTTATGAATCATTACCTAGAAAGAGAACAAAATCCCCAAAAGACAGAATATTGTCACTGGCTATGAACACTATAAAATTTCCATAAATTAAAGTGAAAAAAAAAAAAGAAAATCAATTAAATCAACAGAGTCTCACAGAAACTGGGTGTTCTTACAATTTAAAGTATACAATGTGATACACTCTGATATGCCTTATCAGGCATTAATAAGCTGGAATGTCTGATTAAATAAATTACACACCTTTTTCAGCCTATGATTTTACCCATTAATGGGCTGTTATTTTTTCAGTTCGAGGTGACATAAATCAGTATGTTGAACAGTACTTGAGTTTAAATATATTTATAGAAAATTGCCTTTCAATGGTTGCTGTTAGCAGTGTGCACTCACTATTGCCTGTACCTCTCAGTTTTGTGTCCTGTTCCCAGGAACAAGCAGCCTAATCATTAGCTAAGTAAGAGAAAAGCAATACGCATCAAAATTTTGGACTAGCTAGCTATGCTTTTACTTTATAGCAGAAAAAAAAAAAAGACTGCTCTTCAGTTTTGTTTAAAATATGATACCGTTGTAAGAGCACTGAACTGCAACCCTACACTAGTTACTAAGGATCACCAAATAAAGTAAGAGCCAGCCAGACCGCTTGGCATGCTTATCCCTTCTCATCATTCTAGCAGCAAGGACAGCCACAGGACAGAGAGGGCTCCTTCTCTGCATGAGCAGGTGCAGGAGGTCACAAACACAGTGATGGTGGTGTGAACAGTTTTGCTGCAGAGCACTGTATGATCTGCATGCTTGTAAGAGAAGGCCATTAGTTTAAGAAGCAGGTTAGGAAGCCAGCTAAAAATCTTGGCTGCGGTGCTCTGGCTGGCGTGTCTGTATGCACGTGTGCAAGTTAATGTATGCACATGCACGAATGACAGAGAGGAAGACCACACACTGTAAGATGCCTCATGAGGCCAGACTTAAGGTGCTGTGCCACATTAAAAATGGCTGCTGTTACGCAGCAGTGCTTAACGCTGGATTGGCATGAAAGCCAGAAGAACTGCACACTATCCAAATCTCCCTTCAAAGCAAATCGCTTCAAGTAGAAGGCACTGTTTTGGAGATATAGGTCTAAGCCTGCATTTTCACTCAAGAGGATGAAGGAGCTGCTAGGGTGATGCTAACTGAGGCTATGATGGGCAAAGGCACACAGTCTTAACACAGCAGCCGATGGCAAAACACTCTCCCCCTCTACTAAGGTAAAGCAGAAGTCCTCCTACGCTTTTTGGCAGATGCTTCCCTTGTGACTATCTCCAAATCATGGCATAATGAGGTTTTCCAGTTAAATAACCCTTGGCTACTTGCTCTACCAAAGAAGCACATCTGTCTCCAAAGAATCTCTTGCATCAATGGGCCCAGCAGGTCCCAAATTTGGCCAAAGTGGTCTCTGCATAGGTTTGGAAGGATCTCCTTCCATACCACAGAGTTCAAGGTGGCACAAAGTACTCTGCATAACGAACATAGCTTCCAAGATCTGACACATCTCAGGCTGGGCGAATGGAAGAGAACTATGCAAGGGTATTTCATTTCTGCATGGCACATATCTCCATGATGGTGTGCACCCTTCTTTGCTCAGAAAGCAGCCAAGGCTAGCCTTCACTTTACTCTTTTCCTTTGCTGTTTATGTCCTCACAGCAGGAAGAAAGTTGAAACCAGCCAAAAAGCATACTTTCTTTCACTTTGAAGACTTTGACATATAAAACAGACAGGAAGGATGAAGTGAACACAGTGAGTAATCTGTGATGGGGAACCAACCAAAACAAGAAAAATAGGCCACAAGGGGAGCAACTCAGCAAGTGATTATGCACTGTTGAACTGGGAGGAAAGGAGGAATGGGAACCAACAGTGGATAAAGAGCAAAGGAACCAAAGTAGAAGCGAAGTAGATGTCAATAGGAAATACAAGGATAGAAAATACTTTCTGCTTTGGTATCTTAGAAACAGGCATGCAGTGTCATTACCTTTGAATAGTTAAAAGGATCCTCAGGGGACAGGAAAAGATAAATAAAGAAGTCAATCAACAGCTGAAGGAAGAACAACAAAGAAAACAAACTTGATATTTATCCCCAAGACCAGACAGGGACTTTTGTCCCAACATACAGAAAGGTCAGTTCACTGCTAAGCACAGATACCTATATTTATCTCACAGAAGGGTTTGGGTCCCACTCCATTTGCCTGTTGTCAGGCAACTACTACCTATACAAAATGGCATCAAAGGACAGTCAAGATCAAGGAGACAGGTCAAAACAAAGTAACCAGCCAAACCTACTACTACAAACCTAACCCAGCTACTACCAAAGTAGTAGCGCTTTTGCAGTAGCTGCAGCGGCAACCATTTTAAGTTCCTCCTGCACTGCAGAAAAGCTTGAAGGGATGTATCTGCAAAGGGAACACTAGGAGGCCTGTGAAAACCAGCCACAACTGGCTCCTAAAGAAGCCTGCTATGGGTCAGTAGAGCTCAGCAGCTTGCTACAGCAAAACACATTTGCTTCTCTTGAGCTACTGTGAAAGGAAAGGATTGTCCAGCCTTGGCTTCATCATTTTCAGATATTTACCACAACCTATTGTTAAGTGGACCACAAACTACATTCAGAAATTTAGCCTTCATATTCAGTAAAAATTAGAGCTACAGTTACACACATGCATGTTTTTTTTTTTGTATTATCCTCTATGACTTGGTATCAACCTGCAGCTGGTGTATCTGTGTGAGATGTGATATTTATTACCCTTAACTGTGCACATCAGTACATAACATTGTGATCTCAAACTCTTAAACAGTTTTAACTTACGTTGCACGATAGGCACACTGCTGTTATGAAAAGTTGCCTGTGGAAAACTGCAACTAAAGAGAGAAAAATTGGAGTCCCTCACACCTCTCTCAAAAAGCCTGGAGTCTTTATTAACTCATACCTCTACTAATCTTCTTTCAGTATGCAGCTGAGTATCACTGGCTTGAAAATAACCACTTTATATCCTTTTCTGCTGTCATTTCTTTCAGAAAAAAAACAACAAAAAACAAACAGTAACTAAACAAAACCAAAACCAACCACCATATATGCGTATTTTCATAGTCTGGCGCATCTCTGTGAAGAATATATCAAGTACTGCGATATATGCAGATGGATCAATCTAAACTACTACCTGTATGCATAATTTTGGCTAAAACAAAAGCAAACATACAAAGAATTCTGGTACTGGGAAATGAGAGCAAAAGGAAATAATGTCTTAGTTCTGTAGCTTAATAACTAGATGAATCTTTACAAAAGAAAATAGATATACTGAAGAATCCAGCAAAATATTAAATACTTCTGGTTTTTGCAGTACACGTCAATATTAGGAAACATCCTCTTGCATGGTTCTTTCAAATTTTTGATCTTTAGTAGATGTTGGTAAAGCGTGTTTTGAAACTGTCAAGCAACTAAGGTTGCATTACTGTCTGCATTTGTGATGATCCCCCCAAACGGTGTTTAACCACCACGCAAAACAGGAAATACACATGCATAATGTTCTGTGGCAGAAAGTAACATTTGCATGCAGAAAAGAGTTTGTGCTTGCATATTCTCTGTGTGGGATAATTTGATTGTTACAAAAGAAACCTTTGAACTAAGGGAAGCATTCCAAGGAGCAAGATGTGAACTTCTACTTATTTTACAAAAGTTCTGTGTTACATTGTTCTTGCTAACTCAACAAAGACATATTTCACCTCCTTTCCTATCTCTGTTACTGGAGGCTGAAATTACCCTTAAGGGGATGAGAAGCACAACTGCACTAAACCTGAAAAGGCTCAAATGAGCAAAGTTACTTCTGCAACGTGTTGGGTTTATTTTATAAAACAGCCTTTACCACAGACACCTTGGCCTTGCCCACCTTTTTTTTTTTCCCTCTGTCATTATACCATGCAAAATAGATCACAGATTAAAGAGACTACAGAATATGAAGGTTGCATGCATAGTATTTTTCTTCTTCTAAGTCACGTCCAAGTTTAACTATAGGCCCTGAGACAGAAAAATACAGACTATCACTGTTGTGATTTACCTTCATTTACATCTCACAATTTCAACAAGCAGCCCTCCAGTAAATCTCAGTATAGCAGTTTACAACCACAGAAGCAGACCATCTCTTCCACTTCTCAGTCACGTGCTGCCTGTTGCCAAAACCCACACACAAAGCACAGAACTCGGCACGCTGTGCCTCAGGCCTCTGCTCCTCGGCCCACAGAAGAGGAGGCACAATGTAGAAGCCTGAATTTTTCTCACAGCGCCTCATCCTGCACATGATGACATAACCCCTAGCTACAGATACGCCATTCATCAGGTTTGTTCTTTCACATGCTCAATGAAGCTGTAAAAAGGTGATTTTTCAGAGGGCTATTTCCTCTTAAATATCTGGACTATCTTGTAATTTCAACTGATCCACACTCCTGTTAGACAATTTCTAGCTCAATCTCCAAATTCCACCCCTAAAGTGTTCTTAGGATAACTTGAAACAAATTTGGTTTTCCCATTTTGTAGCTTGTTTTTACATAATTCCTACCAGAAAACACGTATATGACAGTAAGAGTAAAAAATACAGCATGATTCTTTCACCGCCTCCAACACTCTGTCTCAATTGAAATTTTTTAATGATTTTGAACATGAAGACAGTCCACCAATATATTCTGAGTAGGCTTTCTGCAGAATGCACCATTTTATCAGTGTTAATTTGAGACATGAGTCTAAGAACTGCCTTTGCAGCTCATTAAATCAACATTACTTTGACTGTATGTGGCAGTATGCGCAATGCTGCATAAGCAAGCTTCACCACTATATTCTTACACTCAACTTCATCACTGCAAGCTTTTCTCAATATAGTTTCCTCCTATCACTTGGCACCATGCATCACTATTTCTACAGGCCTGTAATATTTGTAAAAATGCAAGGATAACGCCAAGACTGACTAAGTGAACGACAAACAGTCCACATTCACTCCCTTGAGGTGTTTTTCCGGACAATATGTACAGAATAATTAAGAAGAAGTATAAGTATCAGAGGAGGTGGTCAATAATAAGAGAAGCAATATTGTTTCTGAAGACATGTATCTTCCCTACTTCTGCATCACTACGGTCTTAGTCAGATTACTCCAACGCTTGCAGAACCACGCCATTTAAAAAAACATAAGTGGAAGTACCTATGCCATAAACTGAACAAAAAGCTCACCTTTACTGCAACAGCTGCAGAAATACTCACCCAGAATAACAGCCAAACTGATCCCAAGGAAACGATGAACAGGAAACCACCCACTCTTGAAATTCCACAGTTCAGAATGATCTGAATTTTTTCCATTCAGATTGTTGAATGCTTTTTTTAGTTGCACACATAAAGACAGGCTTGAATGTGAACCTTCTGTTTAATGAGAAATTCTCACTTACCGCACCATCAACAATTGCGTCTTCAGACAAGAAAGAAGTCCATCTCCCATGGAAAGAGAGTCTGTATTTTAGTTAGATGCCCAAGAACGTGGAGCCCACAAGACAAAAAGATGTGTCTAATTATGGAAATACAGTCTCCGACATCCTTATTTCCTTTGTAGAAGCATTACACTCTCACCACCTTCCTTATTCCTTACTTTCAAAAAATGGAAATTATATACAAGCCACATTACTGTAAGGATCAGCTGTATTTTAAAAGTGCTGTTATTTTGGTATTGTCTGTTATGACTTTCCTTCGGAAGAAATTGGACTGTCAAAATTAAGAGTGCGTTCTGAACAACCCGGAATAAATGAATTCATGTAGTGCAGCTGATTTCACCACGATATTCTGCACTGGGACCTTAGCAGAATTGTTGTTTCACTTCCTCAGACTCTTGCAAACATTTTATAATATGGAATGGCTTAAAAAATAATACCAGAAACCTTTTTTTCCACATCTCACACAAGAGCCAGGCTACAGAGTTGTCTGTCAGCATCATCTCAAGGAAGTATACTACACAAATCTCAAGAGACTTACACACAAAGAAAAACACAAGACAGGAGACATAGGTCCATCACTCCAGAACATCACCTGGGTAGATAAAGAGCAGGCAGGTGACTTACAGATGCATCTGCAACAGTATAGAAGAGCCAGAGAAATAAAAAGCATGGTCCTGCCACAGAGTAGAAAATGAAAGCTCTTTTCATCCACCATCCTTAACCTGATTCTCTCCTCTAAGATGTTCCACCCTTGAAACTCTTTACTGTCAAATGATTTGCACAAGTTACCAACAGTGCACAACCCTGTAACTGGCACGTCATCTCTGATAAATGGCATTTAAGGAAACACCTTGAGAAAGAAAACTGGAGCTACCTCAAATGAAAACACTTTTTAGAATTACTTTTTTGTTGAAATAATAGTTTTTGAAGCACAGACTTTTGTAGCACAGACTCAAAACAAAGTCCTGGAATTAAGAAGTACAGTTTTGAACTGTTGAAAACATATGAGGCCCTAGAGGCTGCATCTGCAATATGCTGTAGATCCAGGCAGGACTAACCTCTATCACTTTTTACAAGAGAGGACAGCAATAAGCACACAAGAGGCATATTTAAACTGACTAAAGCAGATCAGTTTCCTACAGTTCTGTACAAAACCAGTGTATTTTGAAGATTTAACTGCAGTTATTCAATGATTTCAGGAGCTGAACATACTTCCTGGAACACCACGAAGAGATAAGAATATTTTTTTTTCCTGATTTTGTTGGTCACTGCCCACTATCAGAATCCTACACATTACCAGATAAGTATCTGTTTGCAGTCTGTGTGCACTAGGGGTTGGAAAAAGAAGGGGAGTGTTGAAGAGAAGTGAGATGAAAGCAGACTTCACTGGAAAAAAAAAAACAAAACACAAGAGCTTGTTATTCTAGGTCATTGTTCTTCCCATGCTGAAACAGTTTGTTTCAGTTTTTCATTGAACTGACGTATTGTCTAACTTAACGGGCAGATCGCAAGGATAAACTGTCAGTTTTCTCCAACTTACTGGCAATACAATTTGCAGAGCAGCCAGCAGAACAGCTGGAAAGCATGTCACCTGTTCAACTCCTTTGCTAGAAGGACAGAGAGGGGCAAGATGACCCTCTAAACACCCCTACATCCAACCCTCCAAGCGTCCATTCTTCAATTCATGAACTAGAAATGTAGCACTTGGACAAATGGTGGATTACAAAGCAGACTGGATTTCACGCAGGACAGAAGTGCCTTGTAAATTTCCACCATCCAAAAAGGAAACCTGTCTGAACTCCAGGACAGGCTTTAGACTTCTGCTTTGAAAAACAAATTTTCACCAAACATCAGTAGGAAAGAAGTTTCTATGTGTCTTGGTTTTCAGCCATTCTCCTGGCCACTGACTAAAAGTAGCAGGAAGCATAACTCTGCACTTCTTAAAATGTTGTAAAGGGGTACCCTAAACTTTCTCACACTTAGCTGGTAAGATACTTGGGAAACATTTTCTTTTTCAATTGTGTTTTCCCCTAGCATGAACTCTTTCGGTCAAGTAACTCACAGCTTAAATATCAGTTTTTGCAAGAATCTGGATACAGATTTGCCCACTTTGCTCGCTGAAAAAAAAGAATGTTTATTGGTTTTCTGTCTGCACAGAAAAGCTATAAAAATGCTTCAACAGTGTGACTTGAAAAGCTATTTTCAATTCCAGTGTTTGAGTTGCACAACAAGTACATAAGAATTCTAACTTGCTTGTAAGAAGCAGTCCAGAGTTACAACTTCCAGGAGGCCCTATGCACCTTATAAAACATCTTCTAGATTTTCTTCTAGCAGCAGGGCAAGTAGCAAGAGACAGAGTCATCCATGTGGATGACAGTACAGACAGCTATAACCTAAGCAAACTGTGAAGTTTCTATGTTCCAAACTGTGAAACCATGCAAGATGTGTTCGAGAGATTGCAGGGTCGAAATAAGACTCAGCGGGGGAAGCATCCCTCATCTTTCTCACATTTTCAAAGGAAATATGGCTTGACACAAGCTCCTTTGCAGCCCTTTTTTCCCCCCTCAAAAAGCAATTCAAGACAGAAAAACCTACCACCATAAGCGTTCACAAACATACTACCTTTGCTTTTCATTTTACTAGAAACAAATGTGAATTTAAGAATATTGCTATTTAGAGCAGACCTTTGAAAACACAGACGAGCACATGCTTTTCTTCTCTGTAAAAGAACATATTTAAGTCATAGGTAGGGATATTAGGCTGAGAGAAGACACACAAGTGTAAGCTCTTCCTGAGCCCAGAAAGGCCCTTCAGAAGTAAGCTGAAGAATGTTTCAATACATGCATGTACAACTTACTTACATACATATTGTATACTATATATCATAGTTTTTTGTTATAATATGATGTTATATATATGTATACTGTACATACAGATACACAGACACACAAAGGGTTATAAAATACCAACAATTTATTGCTGACATGGTAGTGACAAATTGCAGAATGTCCTCAACAGAACAACATCAGAATTATGAAACTGAAAAGTAATTTGTTCCTGTATAACCCTTTTACACTAAAATAGATTTTTACCGTAGTAAAGTAGTATCTAAAATAATAGGAAACTAACATTTGAAGATACACTCTTCCATATGAGAAGATATATTCCTAACAGTATCTGAAATACAAAGAACAGGAAAGCAAATCTATATTTATTAAAATCATTGCACAAGATGAGTTACGAACCAACGATTAACAGGGCACCTCTCCAATACTACAGCTGATGTTGGGAAGTCTGTGACTTTTCATAAAATAAATCAGTTTTAACTTAGTTTTACCCTATATTCAAAATAATTTTTAATTTTATTGTGTGGTACTGCAACACAATATTAGATTCAAGTGACTTTTGGTTTTTGAATCTCTGTGTCTTTATTATAACTAAACAGACAAATTACTTTGCATTGCAGTTACTTAAGTCCGTGTTTAGCTGAACTTCCTGTCAATTCCTGGTACTCTTTGACTGTATTGCCACATAAAAAGAAAAAAAATCATTGGCAATAGGAGATACAGGAGTGCTGCAGTACCAGTCAAATCAATCCAATTATGGTTGAGCAAGCATGGGAATTCCTCTTCCCTGTGAAACTCAGGTACCCAGGGATATAGTTTGCCCCATATGTAGATTTTAAAGACCTTACTAATCATCTTGGGTGCTAACACATCAGAATGCAACATAGTGGAGATAAAATAATCTCATACACACCATTTCCAGGCTACGTAGAGTAACATTCCCTGCAAACTGGCTTTTGCTACTGCTGTCCCTCACTTTTGTATCGACTATCACCGCAATAAAGTTAAAACAAATGGTATTATTTTTCTCCCTCTGCATTAATAGCCATTGCACACATCTGAAATGATAGTTCACTGTCTGAATGTTTATGTAACATTTGCTTTCACTGCAGAGGGCCTTACTCTATTGACGATAAGGTCAACGAACAGATGTAATCAAGAATGACCCTATAACTTCAGAGCATCCTTGCTAATTCTTCAGTAAATGCCAGGTCTGATTCTCAGTTACAGCATAAAATGTCACAGGTGAAAAAAACATGTGTGGCAGAGTAGAATATACTCCAATACTTTGTAGGCACAAGTAAAAAGTCACCTAATAGAATACATCGCATGAAATACATTGTCAAGGTCCACTAAACAACACAGATGTTTCACAGTGTCAAATCCAACTCTGTGTCCTGCCGGAGCTTCTTAGAAACCCTACAGCACAAGCAGGTTCACAACGTGCATTTGCTTAACAGACAGATAATGGAGTGCACCACTCTACTGAGATACAGCCACCAGCCACAGGAAAGCACAATGTGGACAGCGGCCCTCATCAGAATCATAGAATGTGTTGGGCTGGAAAAGACCGCTAAAGGTCACCTAATCCAACTCCCCTGCAGTGAGCAGGGACATCTTTAACTAGGCCAGGTTGCTCACAGCCTCATCAAGCCTCACCTTGAATGCCTTTAGGGACGGAGCTTCCACCACCTCTCTGGGCAACCTGTTCCGGTGTTTCACCACCCTCAAAGTAAAGAACTTTTTCCTAATGTCTAATCTAAATCTACTCTGCTCTGACTTAAAACCATTGCCCTTCGTCTTGTTGCTTACAAGGGTGTGTAGCAGTCTCTCCCCAGCTTTCCTGTAGGCCCCCTTCAGGTACTGGAAGGCCACTGTAAGATCTCCCCAGAGCCTTCTCTTCTCCAGGCTGTCCTTGTAGGAGAGGTGCTCCAGCCCTTGGACCATCTTTGCCCTCCTCCGGACTTGCTCCAACAGATCCATGTCCTTCCTGTGTTGAGGGCTCCAGAGCTAGACACAGACATTACTGTTTCTTGTATTCAGTACACTGTATTTCTTCTGGGTTTTTTTCAGTGAGCCTTAAAGTTATAGCTCTTAAAACTTTTTTGTTTTGTCCTTAGGAGTCTCTCATGTAAAGGGCTGAAGTTTCGCATTCCTCACTTCTGCCAGAGGAAACTACAGGGACTCAACAGCTCTCATGAGGTAAGGCCTGATTTTCTCTTCACTTCCTGGTTTTAAGTGACAGGTTGTTACAGAGGATTGAGTTGGACTTGACAATCTAAGTGCAAATTTTTAGTAAGTAAAAACTCATTTAGCCTAAGCTTTATGTACTGAATTTCACAAAATGTTTTCACTTTCAGTGCCTTAGACAACAAATCTATACAACCAGAACCAACGTTAAAAGAACCTGGAGCAGCTTGCTGAACTACTCATTTCCACATAACTGTGAGCTTTAATTTTTAAAGAAATTGCGAAGTTGCATCAGGTGTGTGCGTTACAGAATTTGTATCTGTAACTTCACATTTTATTTCAACAACAAAGACACAGTATCCAGCGAACCTCATAGAAATTGTAAGAGAACCATTGAAGAATTTTATTTCTTTCCCTTCCAAGTTTCATTCCCTTCCAAGTTTCAGGGCGCTCCTGCAAATCCCACATTCCGGTATATTACCAACACATGGCCATTCTCACTTTGTAGACACGCACTAGCTAGTATTTCTCAGAATTTGCTTCCTCCAAGTAGAATAGGCCCCAGTGTTTCAAATGTATGCTGCATAAAAACCGAAGACAAACAATACTAAATGAGTACTGCAAGTGAACATCTAAGTATTTCACGTAGTTGCTACTGCAACCAAGTTTTAACCCAGTTACTGAATTCCAGCCAAAGCTTCACCACTAAAACCCTAGAGATTACTGCAAATGGATAAATTAAATCCAATTTTTCACTGTGCCTACTTACTTACCCCTCAAACTACATCATAAAAACACACGTATTTCTACCTGTTTTCATATAATTTGTGATGATTTAGCATAATATTACAGTATTGCAAATACTGAGAAAAATGTTTAAACAAGTTAAAATCCTGAAAGAAATTTACCACCCCTATAATTAGACCTGAAGTTTCAAGATAAATTCTTTTTGCTTGGAAGACCTATGTAAAAATCAAGATATCACTCAATAGCAGCTAACAAAAATATCCTAAGGCACCTTTTGTTTTTCACTCAACTTTTACAAGCCACTTTTCTCACGATGCACTTCATCATTTGCAGATGCTGCAAAGCAAAACTAAATTCTTCTAATGTCATGTTGTCACAAAAAAAACCAACAAAAACAACCCAAAAAACAACACCAAACCAAGCAAAAAAACTTATAAATTACTTCCTACCACAGTTTGTTATCACATATCTAGGTTCTGCTGAAGGCAGCTGAAATTGCCACTGGCATTTGAACTTCCAGTTTAACTATTCCACACAGACAAGGTACTTGTCTGCTTTCACATTTCCTATAGCTAATGATGCTATCTGACATTGCACATTAAATCAGACACACATTAAACATTAAAATGACAGATAAGGCTTGCACGGGCAAATAAATTAGAAGATGGAGGGAATTTCAGACCATATTTGTTAGCTGAATACATTCTACTCAAAGTTCCATAGTACCTGTATAAACAGCACATTAATACACCAGAAAATTTCAGATTAAAACCAACTGAACACGACTATTTTAGATTTAAGATCTTCCCTAAGCACCTCCCAAATATGAGGAAATACCCTTGAGTTCTGCCAAGAGCTACGAACTGTGTGACACTGCTGTCTCCCACTGACTTCAAAGGCCTCTCTGATCAGCCTGGCAAAGGGATGCAGTGGTAAACAGGCAAGATGCAGCTCAAGCAAGAGCTGTGATGATGCCATACACAGAGAAAGTTTTGAAGAGATTTTATCTAATTGCTGTGGTGTTTATTTCTGAAATAAACCACCCTAGTGGTTTGGTATCCTGCCTTAGGGTAAGGGGAAAAAATACACCCATCAGTGTACAGTATCTCCCTTTTGAAAGGCAAATGTGCAGACTGTTCAGTCTTGAAAAGAGGAGACTTCGGGGGGACCTAACAGCTGCCTTCCAATACCTGAAGGGATCTTACAGGAAGGCTGGGGAGGGACTTTTTACAAGAGCGTCCACTGATAGGACAAGTGGAAATGGGTTTAAGTTGAAGGAGAATAGATTTAGATTAGATCTTAGGAAGAAATTCTTCAGTACAAGGGTGGCAAGACTTTGGAATAAATTACCCAGAGATGACAGTGGCTGCCCCCTCCCTGGAGGTGTTCAAGGCCAGGCTGGACAGAACCTTGAGTAGCCTGATCTAGTTGAGAGGTGACCCTGCCCATGACAGGGAGGTTGGATTAGATGATCTCTAAGGTCCCTTCCAACCTAGGCCATTCTATGATTCTACGAATTTCATACAAAAAAAAGTTTGTTCATTAGCGCTTTTTTTTTCCCCACCGGAATTTTTAAGTACTCGAACACAACATGGTGCAAGAAGAATGAAACATGCAGGCTATGCTTCCTTGTATAATATCATATCAGAAAGAGATCAGGCAGTCCTTCAAACCCAGGTGACTTCAACAGTTCATTTATTAAGCTGAACACAGACCCAAACCATGCAGAGATTATGTACACGCATCAGTCCTTTATGGTAACACATTACATGTACCCCAGATGCAAATCTCCTCGCTATTGGTCACCTGCATCAACACTGCATTGATGCCACCCCTCCACCAGCTGTGTCCTGGGACACATCTGCCCAGGACATTGTGCCACAAGGCTGATCTAGGGCACCAGCAAGGGTGCCATTGGGAAGACTGCTCCTAAGGGCCAGAGGAGAATAAGGCCATAAAAGAAATGTGGGAAAGTATGGAAAACCTATGCCAGGCAGAAGCCCTGTTTCAATCTTTGCACCAGCACACACACCTACCCCTAACAGGTGCTTCACTTGCTCACCCAAAGAATACTCAGACTCGGATCTCACCCCTTCAGGTCCTGTGTGTGTCAGAAGGAGATGCTGTTGATGAGAAGCCTGCGAGGCAAATTAACAAAGGGAATACGAGCAGCGTGACGGCACGAGAAGGATCTTGACTACGTTTTGACATTGTGTGGTCACAGATCATCACTTCATACAGAACTTGGAACCATGATTCAAGTGGTGAGACACAAAGGGCAATTCCAAATTACAGATGGTCTCTGCAATGTGTATGCACAAAATGGGAGGAGTCAAGGCAGGTGCTAAAGTTAACTGCGCTTAGTAACTGTGCGGGTGTTCATAGTTGCTTACCAGCTAATGATCGACCTCCACATAAGGTCAAACAGCTGTTTAAAAATTATCATTCTTACATCACAGGTAAACAAATTCAAGCACCAAAAATATGAGGTGGGATACTCCTATGATGTATAACTGCTTTGGGGTGCACCAGAGTCACAGTGACAGCAAAAACACCTAAACTACAGTGATCTTTCTTGAGCAGGTACAAAGATGAGTTCTGCAGTACACCATTACTGAAGGGATCCTTACAGAACTTTTCCTCTGAAGAAACTAAGGTAAAGAGAGTTCTGCTCCCTGACAGTCAGCTCGACATCAATCTTCAGATGCATCTTCCACCCTGTAGATTTTCTGTCACTTCTATGACATGAAGCATATAAAGCAGAAAGAAGATGGGAAGGTTCAAACATTGGAAAAGTTGTCAAAATAAACTCAGAGGTCAGTAACAAGCAAGACACGCTCCATTTGGGCTTTAATACAGTGGGTTCATATCCCAAAGAAATCCAGCTAAATTTAGTAACTGGAGCATCCAGAGACAAAGTAGACCATGGCTCCTTTTCTAAAAAGTATTCTGAACTATTCATACAGTAAGAAAATACCGCTAATGTACATTGCTGAAACACAGAGATAACAATTTCCTGTCTTGGTGTGACAAGGTATATTCATCTTCTAACACTATCAGGCTTTCCACAGCAAGCACGGTATCTTTTAAAATTTGAGTGAGACAAGTACATGTTACAGACTCTCCCTTTACAATCAAGTCTACACAGAAAAGGGAAGAAGTGAGAGTACTAATTAGCAATGGATTAATTAGTTTAATGATTTCCTGGATTGTTAGTGGAAAGAGGAAGCTGAGCTGCTAACAGAAAGCAATAATCTCAATTTCAGAAGTAGTTACTCTGAAAGTGGTCCCAAATGTGTTTCTCTTTTTATCCTGAAGCTTTCTATGTTTGCTCTTGGCTAATTATAGCACAAGAAGAAGGCCTGTGCTCACATCATTATCATAACACCAACAACAATAACCTAGTCTGCTGAGGTAAGGAGACATAAATGAGGAAAACATCACCTTCAATAGGCTGTGGGTGACTCAAGAGCATTCATTCACTGCTCAAAACCACTGGTTTTGCTACTCTGCTACAAACAGTCAAATAACATAGACAGTCCTAGACGGGGTCTGTCTGTCAGCATTAACACTTCAGACTCCAACATCAGTGTACACAAAGCAGGTGACATCAGTCATACCTCAGTACACCAATACACCAAATTTTGCTATGTTCGATAGTAATCTAAAGAAAGAGAAGCAACCTTGTAAATCCTAAACAAAGGCATAGGACAGCCTTACAAAATATCCGGTCTGTATTCTTCTCAGCTATTTAGAATGAGAACACCACAGTACACTGAACCTGCTGTTTAACATTGAAGACAATTAAAATATTCCTCCACAGAGAGGTCAAAATTAGTTGCCCATGTTCTATGTAATTGCAGACAGAGAGCCTGGGACTGAACAAAGATGACAGTTTACACTTCTCCACGACTTCATTAAAGTTTTAAGGGCTAATCAGTAGGATCCTCCTCCTCCTGTTGGGAGTTTCTCTTTTCAAATGTGAGGGTCTACAGGAATGATTTTAATCTAAATATTTAGTCATACACTACCCATTCTTTAGTCTTAGTTTTGAAAAACTGTATGTTAAAAAAAACCTAAACAAACAAAATGTTAATTTAACAGTGAACATTTTAACAGGTGTTCCTACCTAAATGAAACAGAAGTAATCTGTCATTTAAGAGGTCCTTCTGAATAACGAAGGACTACTTTATTGCAGAGGTCTGAAACTCCTCACAATCAGCATCATGAAAACTTTTTCTAAATAGATTGCTTGGAATAGCTACAACAGAATCTTAAAAAGCATCTTAAAATTACACAGACATTGGTGTTTTAATTTTATGTACTTTTTCTATCTTATTCATGAATCCCAGTACTTGCACACCAAGCAATCCTACTCTACGTGTGTTTTTCTGCCCTGAAATCAGACGCCGAACTGCCTCTTTGACAAAGTCATCTCTGCCTTCTGCATGTGCTGATAATCACCATATTTGACATGACTGAAGAGTGAAGTAGTCCCAGCAGCACCACATCTCTTGTACAGGATCACCGCCACACAATTCAGAAAGTCTAACAACCAGAGAAAAACTGATCATGAAAGACTATGATCCCTACTCAGGCATATTGACAGCAGTTTCAAACTACTTCTAGTACAAAGACTGGCAAAGCCTCAAAGCAAAGCAAGGTTCCAATTTCAATTTTTATTGTCAGTCAGAAATACATCATAATGTTCTTTCCATTCACAATACTTTAGTGTCCTGCTACACTGATCTGTGAATAGCTGGCAAAAGGTTTATACTGTAAAAAAAATCTGATAACATGAAATGTACAAGTATCATTATTTAATGAGATTACTTGTTTCATCATCATGTTTGCATTAAAAACAAAATCAGAAGCTGTGGACTCCCATGAAAATGTTTTCTGTTTCCCAGCCAAAAACCTCTTCATAATATCTCCTTTGTTCCTGCATTGAACAAAGTGACTGAACTTAGTGGGATATCTCTCCTTCCTGCAGGACCTTCCACTACCACTCTGAATGCAAAAGTTTCTTTTCCTCAAAGTATGTACATGGTTGAATGGGGTATAAAGGACTAAACTGACAGTCCCTCAAAGGCTTCTGTGTGTGCCTGGCTTCATGCACTGTGACACACCTTACATGATTATCCATACTGACTTCCACATCACTCAAAATCAAGCAGACACATTTTGGTAGAACTTGAGTTTGCCTTAAGGGTGCGCTCCTCCACACAAGGTAAGTCACATGGGCCTTTTTGTTTTGAGAGCTCTGAGGGACCTTACACAAGACCACAGAAATTTTGCTTTATCTCTCTGCAGCTGAGGGCCGGGTAAGCTGGGTAAGAGGAAATCTCCACACTACACAAATTGGGACAACCCCCTTCTAAACAAATCAGGACAACCGCCTCTCTCCTCTGAAGAGACTCATATAAAATATATCACAAAGGAAAACCAAGCAGATGCTCATCAGCTTCTGCAGGTGTGAATCTGCTGATTATGCTTTGCACTATGAAAAGGGTAAAGTTGCAGTAGTCTTCACCTTAACTCATAAGCCAAAAAGACTACACCGCATGGCAACCTCTCCATGAGCTAAGAAGGTAAATTTTCACCCACCATTCCCAATATGGTCAGTAGAAAATGGAGAAAAAAGGTTGAAGAGCATTATTTATTGCCTTAGTAATATTGTTTTTTAACAATGCATACAAAAATATTTGTGTATTCAAACAAATCAGTACACAAGCCTTTTCAAATGTGTAAGACGTTAGAACATGAGACGTGCACACTAAAGACAAAGGCCTGTGACACATGTGACACATCCCTTACTGGAGCTCTGTCAAACCTGACACTGAAGTCACTTTAAATAATGAAATGATTCAAAAAACTTAACTCAGATAGCACTACTGAAAGTCCAGCATTCTTACCTGAGGTGGTTTTGGTTCTTTTCCAGAGATTAAAAAAAATTCACTGTCCTGCTGTTAGGAATGACTGGCAGACAAGCCAAACACATATCACTGCACATGCACACCTTCCTACTGAGAAGGAAGCACCAACGAGCCATTTGGTGCTGCCAAACCGCAAACCGGGGCAAGGTCCCTTACAAACACCGTGCTGCTCTCAGGCAAAACACCTTGACTCATGACACTTGAAAACCGCAAAGGTTTTAGGTACAAAGGAAAAGAACATCTGCAGAACTTTTCAAGGTGGAAAGTTATCTTAGAAGTATCCAGGGAATTCCAGAATCTTTTAATTTAGTTCAACTTCTGAGGATTTTCATACACACTTGTAACAGGAAGCCCGTGTGTTTCTAAACTCTTTTAATAATCCTACAGCCTTACAGCTTGGGTTAGGGAATTCACGTAACCAAGATGACTGCTAGAAATATTTTCATCAACCTTCTAATTAAACATGGGCAGCAATCAGTGGTGGCTGCAACAAATTCTTACATTATTCAAAAACGTAGCCACTCCCCATTTCCCCAGGTCTTGAGTGCTTGGCATGGTTTACCAACAACTGAGTTTGCTGGAGGAAAAAAGAAAAGCAAACACAGAAAATGCATTTCCCAAATTTTTAAGCAAACAGATTACAAACTGTCCTCCAAATCAGCCAAAAATCAGCATAAACCTTTAGTAAGCTGAAAAAAAAAAATTAGGACCATTTGACACAGCCTGTGACTGTACTGTTGCCTCAAAAATCATCAGTAATGAACAAATTACAGTTTGAGACATGCTGTCTCATGCAGTTAATCCTCTTCATGAATGGAAAAAAAAAATAAAATCAACCTTAGATTTGAGGAAGAAACAGCTCTTTGTAACAAATCCAAGAGGAAGCACTTACTGGCTCTCATGGTCTTGCGTCTAACAGAAAGAGACTTCGCAAGAGTTTATGTAAATAAACAGGAGTGCTATTCCAGCACCAGGAAACCTTTCTATACACACCTGTCATCAAGAGCAGTGAACTAACACAGGGCAAAGGCCAGCACAGGCAACCAGCCCCAGTACAGACCTGGGGCTCCCATCAGATTGCCACACTTGCTACATCTCTGCTCACCCAGTTGCTGCTGGGACCAGTTACATTAAAGCCTGGAGAGTGATAGCCTAACTGTGGCGGGGGGGTGTGCCTATCATTTAGCTGCATGGATGCGTCTTCTGGCATTTAGCTGACCCACGCTGGTACCCAGGCCAAGAACTTCTCGTGAAAACAAACTCAGCGGGAGAAAGAAGCAAGTTACTTTTCCAGATAGAGAGGGGCAGGAAGTTCTGTGTACAAAACAGCTCAAGGAGAATACAGAGCATTCATTGCCTCTGCGGACACGGGTCACAGGACAAAAAGCCTTGATGGGCACAGAAAGCAAGATTTAGACAGTGATTAGGACTAGGTACATGGTAGGGACAAGTTGTTGCATCCAAGCAACAAGTTTCTCTCTCTTAACAAGATTGCAGGAACACTGACAGTAATATCCCATGCTATTTTCTAAAGAGCAAAAGAAGCCAGCAGGCCTCACTCTACTAATTACACTTCTGTTCTGCCTCTCCACTGCCCTTACACAACCCTATGGCACAACTACACAAATGGTTGTACCACCAAATCGCACCAGTTGGAGTCTGTTGAAAAATAGCTGCCCTCCACACTGATTTTTTTTTTGTTCTTCCATTTAACCCAGATCAGTTAGGTGATTTTACATTATCACAAAGCCTCACGAACAACTGGGCAACTGTAGCCAAAAAAGTGGCAAACTGCCATAACAGCTGTAGTATTTTTAAGTCAGTTTTGGTACTGAAGGTAACACCCCATTAGGCTGCATCGCACATCAAGCTTAAGTTTAAATGCTAGCAGTGTCCTTCAGTTCGAATGGCACAGCTATGTTTCTGGAGTCGTGAACAAGATTTAATACTTGCACTTGTACATCACAGCAATATTTCTACTCCTGAATGGTATTCAATTTTTAAAGTATTTGTGTAATTGAACCATTTATGGATTCGTGTCCATTATACTTAATAGAATTCTGATCACAAACTAGCACCTCTAGTCAAGGGACACCAAGATAGGCTTTCCAATTTGTATCTTCACATGCCAGAAAACTGCCAACTCGGTAAGTTTGCCAAGAGACAAACTTAGTCAAGTAGAACTTGATTCCAGATACCTGCTACCTTTTCATAGGATGAGTTTTAGGATTCAGATTAAATTGGTCTCCACTAAGAGAGGATAAAAATCATCTTCTTAACACTGGGCTGTGACCCGCAGGCATACACTTCCCATAAAGCACCGGATGAATCTTTCAGCCTCTGTGTCTCAACTCCAGAGTAATATGACTGTTCCCTGGCCTCAAAGAGACATTTTAAAAGGCGTATCACTATCTACAGAATTTGAAATACTGCAGTAACAAGCATCACATAAACAACAAAGGGGACCAAAGACAGGGGACTGTCTAGGTGGCATGCAGTCACACAAAATACCAGTATCAAGCTAAAAGAGCTAGCAATAAAAATTAGCACAGTTAATAAAATGGCCATCATCCAGCACCTGCTTTACTAGACAGAAGCACTCTGTAACTACACACATACATAACACCACACAAAATTTTACAAGTAACTTAGTTATTAACTATGATGCAGATCATATCTATGACATACTGAAGAAACTAATGCTACCTTACTATTACTTTTAGGTTTAAAAAAAGCTCATATTTCAAAATACAAAACACAAGCACGCCTAGACAATGGTGAAAATACAGAAGGCACCTGCAACACCTAAAACTTTCTCCTACTTTAACAATCACAAATAAAACAGGTAGTTTTACAGCAAGGAGGAAATAACAGTAAAATGGTAGACACTGTACCTCACAATAGGCTGATATAGTTTTCTAGTTCATAAATGAAGAACGAAGGGGGAAGGTAAAAGAATGGATTTCCAGCTCACTGAGGAAGGACTTGAAGTTTCTTCCTCACATAGAAGGAGAAAAAGCTCTTTCTGGACTGCACAAATGCGAAGAATAAGACAATGACCTCACAACCACAGCAGGAACCTGTGATGACAAGTCAGACACTTGATCTATTTAGGGAAAATAAAAATCAGAGTATCAGTGATGAGGGCCCACAACAAGCAGGTACAGTACAAAATAGGTTAAAATACAAATTAGACCTAGAAGATGAAGAATGTTCCAAGCTGTACCTAACCCTGGATGGCAAGCAAGGTGTGACAACCCTCTTCTCAATCCCCACCTAGCACTGTCAGTTAAGACTTCTTCTAGAAGAGCATTTCATCACATATAACATGCGCAGTTCATTATTCAGTTCTAAGCAACATGATGTTTTTAACACTACAACATATACCAAGGTGCTCATCTATATGCTTCTAAGTGCACATTTTATTTTGTCTGATGAGTGGAGCTTGCTTTTTAGCTTCCACAGCATATAAATTTCAACTATAGCACCATGTAATTGTCAGTAGTAACCAAAGTAACCACACTGCAACAACAAGTACATGCTTTGCAATCATTGTGTATGACAAATCCCTAGACGGGCTCTCAGCAATTGTTCGCACAGCACCATATCCTGCAGGGTGCTGAAAACAGCACAGGAGCTGCGCCAGCTCTTATCTCCCCTTAAAACCAAATGGGAGCTAGGGTGAGAAGGGAACGCAGCACCTTACAAACAGCTACCCGGGTCCTATGGAAAGGCTGTCACCAGCTTCCATCCTGAAGTAGCCAAGAACACCAACACCCTTTGCATGCCTTAGTTACACAGATCATAAACACACAGAGTAGACACTGTACACACGCTGCTGCAAGAATCAGTAACCATGTTTTCAACACTATATGGGCCACATTATGCAAGCCACAGGCAAAATACTTACTTATAGTTTCTAGCCCATTCTGCCAATGTTGAAGGCAAAAAAAAAAAAAAAAAAGAAAAGAAAGCCCCTAGCTATGTATAGGCTAGACCAGAAACAAAACTGAAATAATAAAAAAAAAAAAAAATCAACACCATTCCACAAGCACAATTACAGCACACCATGTAAGTATATGTTTATTTTTAGGCATGCATTTCAATTCTCCTGATATCAAGAAGACCTAAATACATGACTAAAGATTATAAACAGTCCTAAACTAGCAGAACTCAGTGGAAAAAACCTCCTGCAGTTTTTAATAGTTTAAGGATCAATTCTTTAATTCAGAACATGACTTTCCACTTCCTGTTTTATCCAATTCAGGGAAAGGAAGAATCCAGGAAAGAGAGGAAATACAGTAAAATAAAGAGTGAAGAAGAACATTTTTACAATCATGTTTTCATTTTCCTTCAACATACCAGTTACCAGAAACTGACCTCTAAAACCAAAACAGATTTAAATAGGTAATCAATTTTGTTTTTCGTTAATGAATTTTGAGAGAGCTACAAAGTGGAGGAGTATATTAAGGATGGGAGAAAGTATCTGGATGGAGGAAGAGATGTGACACGCTAAGAATTATTTATGTTCTTTAGGTTCTGGAGTAGTCAGAATAACAACTACACTAGGCATTCATCAGAATATGTATTCTCAGCTTTGAAGATCAAAGAATTCTGAGAGACCATTTAATGAAATTTATTAAAAAGCATCTCTACCATAATAAACCACAGGACAAACATCCTATAAATTTACATTGAGACATAAAAAACTGAGTGGGTGCTGCAGTATACATTCACTAATTCCCGAACTGCCAGTGCTCTTTATATTAGGTTCATTTTAAGAGTTTCTGTGTTTTTAATGTTGAACTGAGCCCTCCTCCAGCTCACATTACCCAAGTGGTAGCTCGAAACATTTACATAAATACATAACTCCACCAAAATAGGAGAAACAAACTCGCTGTTTCTTCACCTTAAGCAATATCCTTTTAGAAGTAACATGAAATAAGCGTATTTACATTTCCTTCAGGAGAGCGAACATGGAATCCGCACGAAGTTTTCCTAAAGCAACAGCGCATACCACAGCTTCGTTTTAAAGAAGCAACATTAAAAAGAAAAGGAGGGGAGCACCCAAAACCAACCGCCGGCCACCTAAGCAGCGTTTTGGGAACACCGCAGCTGCAGAAAAGCCACGGTACGAAGAGGTAAGCTTACTACTGACAGACTCCCCTGCTCTTCGGGAAATCAGCATCTCGGACAGGGACGCCTCCACTCACCTCCGCGGCCCCGGGGGCGGCGGCGCGGAGCCGCCCTGTGCCGTGCCGCCACGGCGACGGGCTGCGCCCCCCGAGCCAGACCCACCGGGGCTGAACGCTGGGGCAGCCAGCGCCGAAGGCTAAAACCCACCCCTCGCAGCTCCCGCGCACGCTGCTATTTGGCGTTTTGGTCTTGTGTTTGGTTTTGGTTTGGTCTTCCTTCCTTAAAAACCTACGATCTCACAATTACGAGACTGGAAAGTCCGTGGAAGTTCACAGAAATAATTCCCTCCCAAAAAAAAACCCACAACAAATGCACACAGAAACGGGACGCGTTTTCCGCCCGTCCTTGGAGCCACAGCCGGCACGGCCTCGGCTGCAGGGGGGCTGCCCGAGGGGGACATCGACCAGCCGCGCCCGGCCCGGCCCGACCCGCCTCACTGTCGGCCCGGCCTGGCCCGGTCCCCGCCGCTGCCCCTAGCTCAGCCTGGCCTCGCCCCCGACCTGCTCCCTGCGGGGAACGAGGCAGACCTAAAAATAACATCAGAAAAACACCACCAAAAAAAAAGGACAGGACGCACCGAAGCCCACCCCATCCTCCACACCCCGCGGAAAGACCGCCCGCCTCCGAGCGAGGAGAAAACACGGCAAGAAATTGAAAAAGAAAAAAACAAACCACCGCAAAAACAGAGGCACCACACGCACGGATGTACCCGCCTCAGGGTGTCCGCGGCCGGGACCTGACGGCCTCCAGCCAGGCGCCCCCACCCGCCAGCAGGCCCCGCCCCGCCGAGACCCCCGAGGCCAGAGCTGGGGTCCGCGCTGCCGCCTCCTGACCCGCCCGCACGACACCGCCACCGCCCCCTCACCTCCAGCGCCGATGTGTGGCGACGTGAGGCGGCGCGGCGCGGCGAGCCGCGGCCCAGGCCCCGCCCGCCGGCCGGCTCCTCCCACCCACCGCGGCCGCCTGCCCGCGCCCCTCCAGGCACTGAGCCCGGTGTTCGCAGGCGCGCAGTGGGCTGGGGTTGTTCGGGGCGCGGCGGGAGCTGAGGGCGTCAAGCGGTCTGGTGCCCCGGGTGCACGGGAGACACGGTTATACGCTCCTGTGGTGTGCCGGGTGGCACACCGAGGCATGGCAGCACCGGTTGGCCCGTTTTTGGCAGGGACTTTGTGTCCATGGTCAGCCAGACATGGATGGGCATGAGCCTGAACCCAGGGGTCACTGGAACGTGCTTGCTCCCTTGCCTCTCGTTTAGTTTCTGCAGGGTTGTGCTCGTTCCTCACACATGAGCTCTGAGTGCTGCTTCTCACAAACAGCTGCGGGGGGTCACATACACCTTGAGCAGAAACACACAAGAACTGCCGCTGCTGTGTCCGCCTGGGTACTGCCACCTATGCTGAGAAGACCTAAAATCCAAGCTTTTAATTATCCCCAACATACTTTCCATGTTGAAGTGTTGCAGGCCTCAGGGAAATATTGAGGAGGACAGCAACGAAGGCTACAAATCAACATAGATGAATGAATGTGGAAAGGAAACTGGGAGAATGAGCATGCAAATATTTCCTGATGAAGAAAATGAGGTTTTCAGAGGATCTCATTTGCAACACTGCCATGCCCAAGGCAATGTCTACGGGGGCCTGAGCTGTTCTTGGGGAGCAGAGTGCTGGGGCTGTACCCCTGCCTCACAGCCCAACACTGCACAGATGGCCATGCCTGCTCGAGAACGGGTAAAAACCCTTAGCGTCTGCTCAGGACCTTTCTATTCCCAGTAGACTACTCCCAAGCTACACAAGATGAGGGCATAATAGCTGTGCATTCATAGCTGTAATTAATGATATCAGATATGCTGACTCATGCAGGTTGAATTCCAAGTGCAGAAGGAACGATTGTATGTGTGTGTGTGTGTTAACAAAATCACATAACATTTCAACGTGCCGCTTCCATTTTGTTCCGTTTTGTTCAAGGTCATTACTTCTGTTTTTTATCTGCCATGGCATTTGTAACAAATGATAGCACAGCAACTACGTCGTATGTTTATTCCAATCTATGTGTGATAGTTGCACCACTTAGATGGTGACAGCTTCCCTGGGTCAGATCTGCAAGAGAGTTCTCTGGTAAACCAGCTTCTGGTCTCATGCCCTGATGCTTCTGCTCCTACGTTCACACTAGCAGTAGTACAGTGGCTCACATGCACTGCAGTCAGGTGTGCCATCTGGCTCAGCTCTGAATCTTTACAGTGGATAATACTTTCTCAGTATATTCAAAACCTGCAGCATTAACTAGCTTATGGTGCTAAGTATTTGGAAGATGATGAAGAGTAATCTAGTACCATCAGGGCTTCTCAAAATATTCTTTACATCTTTAAGGTGGACCACTTCATTTCACCTCAACTGGGAAGACTAACAGAACTAACAGAACTGTCTAACAGAACTCTTGCAAAACAAGTTTTTAGAACTGCAGGTAGCAGTAATGCTGGTTATATGTAGGGAACAGGAAACAACAATTCCCAGGCCCCAGCAGACAGAACTTCTGATTCATCTTCCTGCAACAAAAAGCATCCTAAAGTAGGACAGAGTCTTCCTTCTTTCTTCTTCCTGGTGAACCAAACAGGTACCTGAATGTTTTTTTCTACTCAGTAGCACTCAGTAGCGGTGCTCTCTGACGTAAGAAAACCCTCAGTAACTGCCAGGTGATGAATCTCAGTGACTGTTCTGTTCTTCTCACATGCCACAGGGTGCTAAGTGCTAAGTGTCAGACCCCAGCACATTGCTAAGTGCCCTGGGGTCTGGGAGCAGCATCCTGCACAGATACATGACCACCAACCTGGTAAGACTTGCCACTAGATGTGGTACTAGATTGCTCCTTACAATCTGATTTTGTGAAATTATCATTTTGGTAGATTTACCTGCACTGAATTTCATGCTAATGCTTTCATGCTGCTTACATCATATGAGCTAGTGAGGTAACTGCAGAAAATCTGGGGCCATAAGTCGTAGTCCAACATACTTTTCTTGTTCATGTAGTTACTTTTTGTTGGGATTGATGGTGATGTTTATGTTCATAGCTTCAGAATACTAAAACATCTCACCACCTACCTATATATTTCTTCCACAAAATATCTGAGATGAGAGAAATGCTATTACTTAGCTTTATAAATGAATGACCGAAGACATATATTGACAATACACTAAAGTCCTTTTTAAGACTCATATAGTTCCAGATCAAAAGCACTGCAGCAGAGTGATGATCTGGTATAAACTCACTTTGCTGGTTCAGACTCCTTCAGAGGGATTAACTTTATTCTGATGAGTGTTTTACCTTTCCTCCCTCAACAGCTTACACTGCTGACTGTGTGGGCAGAAGTGTAATTTTGTGCCATGCCCAAGCCAGAAAAAGATTATGGTCCTGGGAGTGGTGCAGTGGTGCATAAGTCCAGGATGAATTTTGCTCAAACCATCATTTTACCAATGCAGAACATAAAATATTTTTATTGTATCTTCACATTGCCAGAGCATTTGCATGAGGATGGTGCTATAAAGTCCTAAGTCACTGCAGGATACCCGTGTGAGTTCCAGCTGTCTCTAACAGAGTGAGATGAAGTGGTCAAAGTAAATTTTTTTTTGTCTTGAAATCCATGAGGCAGTGCTTATCTGAGCTACTAATTAAGTTCAGCATACAGAATCCAGCATCATGCAGATGGTAATTTAATTTATACATTCCTTTGGTTTTACATACCCAGTAACCACGGAACAATTTTTGAAGGAAAGTTGCACATAGGGAGATCTACTTTCCTCAGCATTCAAAAAAAATAAGGAAACTAAGAAAGACTTTCTAAAAATCTGAAAATGCAGTAAGGGGAAACTGAGAACCTTCTGAGTAGCAAAGGGTAGCAAGGCCTTTTACACTAAGAGCCTGCCTCTGGATCATGACTTATGGAGGAGTTAAATGCAACGTACTGTTTCAAACCTGACAATTCTGTGATACGTTTATTTAGAGAGTTTGGGGTTTGTGGGTTTGTTTGTTTGTTTGTTTGTTCTCCCTAGAAATATGTAGAAATACAAAGAATTTCTTCTCTTCATTAAAATGAAAATTTTTCTTCCCTCTCCTGTGTTACCTTCTCACCATATCTTTGAAAAGTATTCATGATTATATTAAAAAAAAACCCAAACTGTTTTCTAGTTCTACTGATCTGATGAGCTTATGATAATAATAAAACCCAATATATATTAAAGTGATATTAAGCATGCTCATTAAGGATGCACTTTACAGGAAATTAAAATGTATTGGTCTTATATTTGTCTGAATTTCAAGGGAAGTTTCTCCTTTTAGTCTAGTAATCACAGATAGCACAAACTTCATATGCTATCTTAAATACTGTCGCAGAGATGCGAGCGTATCAGCGTGTCAACACTAACCCTGAATTCTGTTTGGTAGGAACAAAGGCAGGAGAGAATGACTTATAAAAGGGCCCTGAACACTTTTGAGAAAGCAAGACCTTACTTAATAGGGATTACCTGGATTTCAGATGACTGCTTTCAGAAGAGCACAGGTATTTTCTGATTGCTCATATGGAGATAACTGAGCAAAAGTAGTCACTCAGCTATGGAGAGTTCTTCATATTGATACTCGCACAAACCATGGTAATTCAGACGTTTTTCTACAAGCTGGCAAATCAGTTGATCCCTTCCTTAAAACAAAAACTGCACTCTTTGTACCATTGATACTACTACTCTGAACAGAACAGGTGTACTTTGTGCAACCAGTGAAATGCGGGAAACTATCTGCTCCCTAAATCACTTTCTGCAGTCCAGCCAGGCTTACAAATAAATTCAGTCTCTCTGAATTCCTCATCTGCGACTGCATCCTCTTAGCCACCCTCAAATCCTTGCATTTGTCCTAGACAGTGAGCAGTTCAGCAATAAGCTGTGCTTCTTTGGTTGTTCTTGCAACTATGAGGCAGAAGAGCACAGGTATATGGTGCTGACAAAACCGCAGTGTCAACACTCCAGTCTGAGTGTTGTCATTATTTCCTGGGGTTTGTTTGTTTGTTGTTTGGTTTGTTTGTTTGTTTGTTTGTTTGTTAAGGCAATTAGTCTAAGCCAGGTGCACAGGGGAAATTATGTGTATGAGAAAAGACATTGTAAAAACTTTTCTACAAGTGAAAGAGTGAGAAGTATCCGAGTGTTTAAATGCCAGGACTGCCAAACAGAAAGCATGCAAAGTTTTGCTACTTAGTTAATTAAATTAAGTTTTGCCACACAGTTCACTTGAAAACTGTGCAGTGTTGAGCTCTCCTAGCTGTGAAAAAAATAGATGGCATTTATTCTGTTTCCCAGTTTGGGACACGTATCTCAAGTGATCTGGCCTCTAGGAAGAACAGTCATGGAGAAATTCCAAAACAGTATTTTCTTTTGCTGTGTATTTTACTGCCTAGAGGATATAGATGCAAACTGGTTCAAAATCTTCAGAGGAACGGAAGAAATCAGTAAAATGTTAGAGTAGATATTTTCTGAACATTTTTATTAACTAGTCTTCTGGTTTCACACTTCTTAAGGTGCATTGCAATGACTGCTGAAATGTCATTTTTAGAGGAAATTATTTGAACTCATTCTTTTAAAGAATCATCAAGGTTAAAGTGAGGTTGTATTTGTAAGATTTTATGAGTTCACCAATGAAACACTCATTAATTTACAGTAAGCTGTGTTATTTGAGCCTAAGAAATCTTCATATCTGAAGCAACCTGGAAAATGAAAAATTGCGTTTGAACAGAAACTAGTAAGTGTTTGCATCTTTAAATTCTACAAGAACACTAATTACACTAATTGATGATACGAAGTTGGGGGGAGTGGTTGACACACCAGAAGGCTGTGCAGCCATTCAGAGAGACCTAGACAGGCTGGAGGGCTGCGCGGGGAGAAATCTTATGAAGTTTAATAAGGGCAAGTGTAGAGTTTTGCACTTGGGAAAAAATAACCCCATGTGCCAATATAGGTTGGGGACTGCCCTGCTGGAGAGCAGTGCAGGGGAAAGGGACCTGGGGGTTCTAGTGGACAGCAGGATGACCATGAGCCAGCAATGTGCCCTCGTGGCCAAGAAGGCCAATGGCATCCTGGGGTGTATTAGAAGGGGAGTAGCAAGTAGGTCAAGAGAGGTCCTCCTGCCCCTCTACTCTGCCCTGGTGAGGCCACATCTGGAATATTGTGTCCAGTTCTGGGCCCCTCAGTTCAAGAAGGACAGGGAGCTGCTTGAGAGAGTCCAGCGTAGAGCCACAAAGATGGTGAAGGGAGTGGAGCATCTCCCTTATGAGGAAAGGCTGAAGGAGCTGGATCTCTTTAGCTTGGAGAAGAGGAGGCTGAGGGGTGACCTCATCAATGTTTATAAATATGTCAAGGGGGAATGTCAGGAGGATGGAGCCAGGCTCTTTTCAGTGGCGTCCACTGACAGGACAAGGGGCAATGAGTGGAAGCTGGAACACAGGAGGTTCCAGAAAAATATGAGGAAAAACTTTTTTACTGTGAGGGTGACCGAGCACTGGAACAGGCTGCCCAGGGAGGTTGTGGAATCTCCTTCTCTTGAGACATTCAAAACCCGCCTGGACGCGTTCCTGTGCGCTCTAGTGTAGGTGGTCCTGCTCTGGCAGGGGGGTTGGACTAGATGATCTTTAAGGTCCCTTCCAACCTCTAACATTCTGTGATTCTGTGATTCTGTGATTCTGTGATACACCAAATGAAAATGCAGATACTAGCATGTAGCAAGCACACTGTAGACTTCTATTGCCTTTTGTGTCTTCCTCCATCTCTATGCTATGTGTTCTCTTTCAGATACTGAAACAAAGTACACTCTGGTCTGAGTGCGTGCATCAGGTTTCTCTAACAATAGCGTACAAAACTCTAATTCCTTGTTGTGATATTTTAGCCTGAGGGTTTTGGACTTGCTGAATGCAGGTGTTCGCTTATCTGTTGTGCAGACCCTGAGAACGGAGAAATACAAGGCCTACACAGTGAGAACCAGCCAAAGGAGGGAGTCTTGTGATGCCAGGACGACCCCGTTTTGGCTAAGGAGCAAGGCCGCACGGAGACTAACGGTGTGAACATCATCCTGCAAACAGATAAGTTAGTGCCTGAAGACTGGAGGAAAGTTAATGTCACTCCAGTCTATAAGAAGGGCAGGAAGGATGACCCGGGTAACGACAGACCGGTCAGCCTCACCTCCATCCCTGGAAAGGTCATGGAAAATCTTATCCTTGACACTGTCTCTAGGCATATCAAGAATAAGAAAGTTATTAGGAGCAGTCAGCATGGCTTTGCCAAGGGGAAGTCATGTTTGACCAACCTGATAGCCTTTTATGAGGACATAACCAGGTGGATGGATGGTGGCCGTGCAGTGGATGTGGTCTATCTGGATATCAGCAAGGCCTTTGACACCGTCTCCCACATCATCTGCATAGGTAAACTGAGAAAGTGTGGTCTGGATGACCAAGTAGTTAGGTGGGTCGGGAACTTGTTGAAGGGAAGAAGCCAGAGAGTTGTGGTCAATGGGGCAGAGTCTGGCTGGATGCCTGTGTCTAGTGGGGTCCCTCAGGGGTCAGTGCTCGGGCCGGTGCTTTTCAATATATTTATCAATGATCTGGATGAGGGATTAGAGAATGTTGTCAGTAAGTTTGCTGATGATACGAAACTGGGAGGAGTGGTTGACACACCAGAAGGCTGTGCTGCCATTCAGAGAGACCAGGCTGGAGGGCTGGGCAAGGAGAAATCTTATGCAGTTCAGCAAGGGCAAGTGTAGAGTTTTGCACGTGGGAAAGAATAACACCATGTGCCAGTACAGGTTGGGGACTGACCTGCTGGAGAGCAGCGTAGGGGAGAGGGACCTGGGGGTTCTAGTGGACAGCAGGATGGCCATGAGCCAGCAATGTGCCCTCGTGGCCAAGAAGGCCAATGGCATCCTGGGGTGTATTAGAAGGGGAGTAGCAAGTAGGTCAAGAGAGGTCCTCCTGCCCCTCTACTCTGCCCTGGTGAGGCCGCATCTGGAATATTGTGTCCAGTTCTGGGCCCCTCAGTTCAAGAAAGACAGGGAGCTGCTTGAGAGAGTCCAGCGCAGAGCCACAAAGATGTTGAAGGGAGTGGAGCATCTCCCTTATGAGGAAAGACTGAAGGAGCTGAGGCTCTTTAGCTTGGAGAAGAGGACGCTGAGGGGTGACCCCATTAATGTTTATAAATTTGTCAAGGGGGAATGTCAGGAGGATGGAGCCAGGCTCTTTTCAGCGGCGTCCACTGACAGGACATGGGGCAATGGGTGGAGGCTGGAACATGAGAGGTTCCACAAAAACATGAGGAGAAACTTTTTTACTGTGAGGGTGACAGAGCACTGGCACAGGCTGCCCAGGGAGGTTGTGGAATCTCCTTCTTTGGAGACATTCAAAACCCGCCTGGACACATTCCTGTGCGCTCTATTGTAGGTGGTCCTGCTCTGGCAGGGGATTGGACTAGGTGATCTTTGAGGTCCCTTCCAACCTCTAACATTCTGTGATTCTGTGATAAGCTGCTTCGAAACAAAATCCTGAAGGCCACAGGGACCAGAGTGGAAATTTTTACCTTAATATCCCTATATGACTGTAGTCACCCGCTCTTCGCTGAAATCATGCTGAATGCCACCCCGGGGAGAGGGAAAGATGGCATATAAGGAGCATGGATGGTATGTGTCATTGGGAGGAGAAGACCCCAAAAGAGGAAGAGGCAGTCGACGGGCTGTGCTCCTTCTCCTTCACCCAAGACAGGGATGCCTTCTTGGCAAGAATTGCGCTTCCACCGTTTGGTGTGTAATACCCAAGATAGTATTTTGCTAGCATTACTGTCATGTATTAGAGCTATTGCAGAGAGTGTATTTATCAACGGCAACTCTGAATCTTGTATCTGTCGCTTCAGTAAATTACCTATTTTTAGTTACCTTGCAAATTGTCTCAGTGCAAGTCCTTAAATGGGGCTCTGAAAATTCAGTGCAAGTCCTTAGTGGGGCTCTGAAAACTCAGTGAAAGTCCTTAACGGGGCTCTGAAACAAGCAAGTGCTTAGCTGGGATACGTGCCTCTCACAGCCACATACCTTTCACGTGACACTTGTCTGGCAGAGCAAGATTGTCCTTCAGGGAAATCTGATGCCAGTGCAACATCCTTCATGTGGAGAGATGTCTTTTTTCCATTCTTGAGATTCTTAGTTTATAGCTGTGCTCAAATACATCGCTAGGGAGGAGAAAATTCGGTTTCTGAGAGTGTTCAGAAGTGCATTACTCATGCATCCAGTGTCATGTCTTAGTATTTCAACATAAGAAATTTCATCTGGTGTTTGCATGTGTGGACAGTTACACACAAGCTTTACTGGACTCATTTCAGAAGTCTTTTCCAAATGTGCATCATGGGTAGTTAGCAACAGGTCAAGAAAACATGGTTTCATCCCTTAGCTGAACAGGAGCTCTAAACCCTGAGAAACTAGGTCTGCTGGATGGAGGCCACATGTTTTTTCCATACATGTTCCTTTACAACTGCACAGGAATAGAGTTTCAGTTTCTAGCACAGTATCGCATCACCATACCAAAAAGAAGATGCTGGTGTGTGCTGTTCTTGGGTTAAGGCCAGCTCTTATGACCCGTCTATATGCTGTGCAAATACACCGATGGGAACTCCAACAGAGTTGCGTTAGCAACTTAATTGGCCTGGATGAAGGGTGATAACAGTAATAGAGCTAGGGCTCCAAAAGCAATATTCTTCAGCGCTGTCTCTAAATGGTGATCATTAGGCTGTGGCATTCTAGCTCTGCATCAGATGCTGCATTAGGCTGTGTGAGCAATCAAGCAAACGTTCTGCAGTTAACAAGCTGCTGCCTCTGACACGGGTAAGCATTCACTACTGTGAATTTTCTATTAGTGCATAATGCTGAAAAAAATTTTAGTAATTGTTTCCAGTCACAAACGAGAGAACAAAAAAAATAACCATACCAGAGAATAAACAAAAACAGGAGCACACTGAACAGGAGCTTGTAAGATGTTCAAAATCCTTCTTCTCCTCTTCTTCAAAATCCAACATGTTCAGGAGAATTACTTTTGCAATGTCTGGATCGTCTTTTGACTCCATCCAGTGAAAATGTGTGTCTAGAACACCTTTAATAACAGAGGTTGTCAAAGAACTAGAGATAAAGTTTTTACTGTAGGTTCCTGAGTTGCACACAAGACATAATTGCTACCGTTTATCCTGTTTCTGATTGTGATATTTCCTGGAAACACTGCTATGTAGGATTCTATTTGAATAATTTTTTTAATTTAACCCACTCCTTTTGCTGTAGGTAATGGTATCATTTCTGACTCGACATTTCTTCTGAGGTTCCTTGTGCTATCACTGTATATTGATATTCAAATGTAATTTAGGGACAACTCAAAGAGAAAAAACAAGTAGCTGTTTTTTGATTGCATTGAAATGTGGAGAAAGGTTCCAATCTTGTTTCTCACTGTGGGTATTTATTACACTCATGACTGTGATTCATCTTTTTGTAGCCTAAGACTGAAGATGAACTTGAAGAAGAGGCCAGGAAAATTTGATAAGAAATAAGTCTGCATGTCTGTGAAAGCTGGATACCCTTCACCTAAAAACACCTGCCTATTAAGGAACCAGTGTCTGTTCCATTTGTTGCAGAGACGAGAGAGAAAAGGTATGATGGGATCACATTTTGTTAATGCTCTTGCTTCCAAACTTCATTCGCATTCTTCTTTATGCATTAGAAGAAAAGCTGTCTTCTTTAGACGTGAATTATACCATCAGGAAAAAAGAGTTACCAGGGCAGTGGGAGACAAGTAATTTTAAAGAAAATCTGTAAGGAATGGAAAACGTATTTCTTTTGCCTATATGTATGCTTGACGTGTCTGCCTTTCTTAATCTACACAGAATTAAAATAACAGAACTCTCGCACTTGCTACAGGCTTGGTTTTAGTAGTTAACATCTTTTTGGTAAGGTTTTTCACCTTTCTACTCAGTATTTCCTGTAAGTACAGGAAGTCCTATAAGCTCAGTCAAATCAGAGCTGAAGTGTCCATGCAGTTGCAAGAAAAAGTTTGTGAACTTTTCGAGGTTTCCTGGTGTTCTCCATTAATTTGTCATAAAATGTGATTTAACCATCATCTATGTCAAGAGCACTGTCAAACGTAATATGCCTAAAATAATAACACAAAACCAATTCTGAACCTCCATGTCTTTATTGAACACACTCATTCAACATTCAAAATGCTAGTGGGAAAAGTAAGGGAACCCTTGAGGTGACATCAAAAAAGCTAATCGGAGTCAGGTGTTAGCATACCTTGAGTCTTGTTAAGAAAACGAGTTTGGAGATGTGGACTAGAGCTACGTTGACTGATAAAAACTGCTCAAACTTTTTTGAGTTTTCTCCAGACAAGATGTATGCTTATGTGATCCACGCCTCATCAAAAGGAGCTTTCAGAGGATCTATGATCAAGGATTGTTGATTTACATAAAGCTGGAAAGGGTTACAAAGTGGTTTCAAAGACCTTAGAAGTTCACCATTCTACAGTGAGGCAAATGATCTACAAATGGAGACACTTTGGGACTGTGGCTACTCTATCAAAATGTGGACACTCAGTCAAAATGGCCCCAAGAGCACAACAAAGACTCATCAATGAGGTAAAGAAACAACCCAGAGTAACAAAGAGTTGAAGGCATCACTGGAACTGGCTACCATCTATGTTCATGAGTCTACAGTACATAAAACACTGAACAAGCAGGATGTCTATGGCAGGACACCACAAAGGAAGCAGCTGCTTGCTACAAAGAACATTGCAGCACACCTGAAGTTTGCAAAAGAGCACATTGACACTGCACAGTGGTACTGGCAAAATGTTTTGTGAACTGATGAAACAAAGATTGAACTATTTGGAAAGAACATGCAGTGCTACCTCTGTTGTAAAAAGGGCACTGCGTATCATCATGGAAACATCATCCCAGCCATAAAGTACAGTGGAGGAAACACCATGATTTGGGCCTGCTTTGCTGCATCAGGGCCTGGCCAGCCTGCAGTTATTGAGGGGAAGATGTATTCCCAAGTGTGTAAAAAAATTCTTCAGGATAATGTGAGAATGTCTGTACATCAGCTGAAACTCTGTAGACGTTGGGTGATGCAATAGGACAATGACCCAAAACATCAGAGCAAGTCCACAACAGAATGGCTTCAGAAAAACAAAATCTGCCTTTTGGAGTGGCCAAGTCAGGGCCCAGACCTCAGCCCAACAGACATGCTCTGGAATGACTTGAGGAGAGCCATACACAAGACGCCCAAAGAATATGCCAGAGCTAAAGCAGTTCTGCCAGGAAGAATGAATGATGTGCAGCTCTGATCCATAGCTACAGGGAGTGCCTGGCTGAGGTTATTGCTGCCAAGGGGGGATCGACCATTATTAATTGCAAGGGTTCACTTACTTTTCCCACTAGTATTTTGAATGTTGAGTGAGTGTGTTCAATAAAGACATGAAGGACCAGAATTGTTTTTCTGTTATTATTTTAGACACATTATATTTGTCTCTACTCTTGATTTAGATAACAGTTAGATCACATTTTATGACGAATTAATGCAGAACACTGTGAAATTCCAAAAGGTTCACATACTTTTTCTTGCAAGTGTACATACTTCAGGGCAAGATTATTTTGCTTCAAAAATTCTTTCCTAACAAAGTGACTGTCACTGAGTTCTGTTAACAATGAAAAGGTCATTTTCCACTTTATATTAACTTTATATTAACCTTCAATGCTCATCTGTACTGTTGATTTCCCATATGTTTATACAGCTCCAGTAACTTGCTGTGGGCTTCTCTCAGAGAGAGAGGCTCTGACCCCATGTATAAGACTTCAGGAATATTTCAGGCAATAATTGTCCAGAAGGAATATAATTTTCATTATGGTCAAATAACCAATATTATTAATTATTGTAATTTTGCACAATTGAGATCAATCTAAACTTTGCTGCTGAGCTGCTACTACACTGCTAAAGCCTGAATTTGCAAGAGCTTTTGTATGTTTGTAGTCCTAAAGATATTCTTTTTCCAGTGGGGTGAAGTCAGGTCCCTACAGTGGACAAGCAGGAGCAGAAGCATGCTCTAATTCCACCTGGTACCACAGTAACGGGTCTCATAGCTACATCACTTGCATCTGTTCGGTGAGTCTGCAATAATGTTGAGCTTCTCATCATATGTGCCTATAGACTCTTGAAGTTTCACCCTTGAATCATAACTGCTTTTATGAAAAGTAGTTGTAGTTGTTGCAAATTGAAGGACAAGTTTTTGAAAAGAAACCACATTCCCACTTCCACATACAGAGCATTCAAGAAATAATTCTCAGTAGAAATACTTCAAAAGATGTACATAAAATTTGAAAAACTTCCATCACTGGTTTTTTATGTATTTGTCATCAATTTTTCATTTTTTTTTCAATTATTTCTACCTTCATTCTTTTTTCTATCCTTAATGTTTGGGGTTTTTTTTCAGTTTATTCCTCTATTCTCCTCAATCTCTCCTTACATTCTATTTTGAGCTCTAAACAGTTACCAGACATTTCAGATTTTCTTTTGATTTGTGGAAATGCTGTCTCTCAAAGCTGAGTGTTGTGGATTCTATGAAGCACACCTGTTCTTTAGCAGGTTAAAGGTGTGCAAGTTTATTTGTTTTACTCAAACATCATAAACTGTGTTGCCTTTCTGGATGGAGCAGTGATCAACAGCAAAATGGGAACTAGCCAGGGACTTTTTCATTGTGACTCTCTTCTTTGAATGCTACGCTCAGAAACACTTCCTGTCAGTATTCAAGTTCCTTATTTAAAATTGTATTAATGATCAGAATCCAAGATGCTTATTCTTTTTACTGTTAAAAAGGGCTTGCCAGCTTCCACTTAAGAAAAGACCCACAAAATTTTTCTTAAAATTCCTGCTGCTAAATTCCAATCACTGTATATAAGCCGGAATTCATGCAAACAGAGAACCTCATTGCCCAGGCAGCTGCAAAGGCAAGTCACAGTGATGCAGAATGCTTCCCAAAGGCAAAGAGAACCTGCAGTGCTTTATTTCTTGAAACATCATGACCTGAAGTTCAACAGTGTGCGGCTTTCCATACATAGGGTTGTTGAATCTGTAGTATTAGGTAGGTAGGTAGGTAGGTAGGTAGATACATAGATACATAGATATATAGATCTCACAATTTAAGAGTTTTAGGGTGGTTATTTTTAGTCTTATTATGGTGATCTAGTAAAAAAAATGTATACCCAAGTGTCCATTGTAAAACACAGGAGAACTGATTATTTTAAATCCAATCTTGAAGTCTATAATGGGTATCAGTATGGCAGCTGAAAGATGCCTACCAGGCAATGAAAAACAGGGTGTAGAGTTGAGTTTCTTTCTGAAGTCATAAGCTAGTTTACTTCTTTTAGGTCAATGTTCCCATAGACTGAAATTCCACATTTACTTACGCTTAAGTTATTAACCATTTAATAATAAGTCTGATATTTTCAGGGAAGGGATAAGGTATTTTACTTTCAGTTTTATAGTGACAAAGGTAACAGGAATTTAGTCTTGTTTGTCATCTACAAATTTACTACAGTGTATTTCAGAGCATCAACTTCTTTTAATATATTTTCAGACTATTCCAAATTATCAATTCAATTTATGATTTTTAAGATAGCACTGCACCTCTTGCTATGACGGTTTCATGTCTGGCAGTTAGTAAGATAATACGCATTCCCATGATAAATCAAAAGATCAGAAAGAATTTATATAAACTATATTTGTTATCATGAAGTATCTGCAATTCTTTTCTCTGTGGATCTAAGTATTACATATTTAGTCTGTTAGTATCCTCCAAGAAAACATGCTTAGGAAATTTGATTAAATATAGTCATTCCTTAAATATTTTTATTATAGTCCTTTAGCACTACAACTCAATAAAACTTCACTGTAAACACTCAACTGAAGGTAAAAATAATTACCTGGAGTTGAAGCATTGTCACAAATTTTTATTTATGAGCATTTTGTGTTTCAAAAGGAATTACTGAAATAGGCAATGATGGAAGTGCTTTGGATTGTTTCTTTGATCTTGTAATTAGTTACTCGACTTTCACAGTGATTGTGAAGATACTATTATCATTTGTCAGCTCTCCTTCTTAACTGTGTTTGAACTGCATCACCATGTTAAAAAAAAAAGCATTGCTTTATCATATCCACATATAATATCTGACACACTTTGAGTCAGCAATTAGTCTGATAGATAGAGTGCCTTCAGTGACAATTCACATGTGGCATACTGACAAATTCTTGGAGAGTCTGCCTCAATGAAATCAGTGTCTTCCTGGTTTTTCAGCAAATGTCTAAGGGAGTGGGACTGAAGGAATGTTATACCCCATAGAATTTATTGCAAGTCAGAAAGAATTTTAAAAACAGCAGTGAAAAGGAAGTTTATTATCATCCTCCTGGTGGACTTTTTCAGGCCAGTAAGGATTTGGTCCTGACACCTTATTACAGAATTTATCACAGCTAAAAGTCTTGAATACAGAAAGAAGAGCACTGAATACTCTATAAATGCATTTTCTTCCATTCCCCAATTCTCTTCTATGAGACATATTAGTCATCAAATAAGTCTTCGAAGGTTAAATTTACAAGATTGCAGTTTAAGCACTCGGCAAGTTTCCGTTTGATACAATTTCAGAAAAATGGTGAACCAAAATTGTTATTATTTGATGCTTAGAGCTGAAGGTGCCTGCTGGCTTTTCACAAATAGTCAGAAGCAGAACTTTTTATTTATTCAGGCAAAAAATAAAATGTTAAAGAGAGAGTCAGAGCTCTGTGTACCAATATACCTCTGCCATAGTGGTATCACCCTGCAGAACTGAAGTATTGTGAGTAATGAACTGGTCATTTAAACTGAAAAAAGGACCAGGAATTTTTCGTACAGGATCTTCACAAGAAGAATCAGAGTAAATACAACAAACATCCCTTCACATAGTAATCAAAAGCTATTATTTATTTAGGAATGGATTTTAGCTACTGAGCTAGAAAGAAATTCTATCCCATGACGTCACTCATTCCCAAGATTTCTGATCATTGGAGTCAAGAGTAAAGAGGTCAAAAGAATTCCACATGTCGAAGGGATGTGTGTGTGTTGAGGAGAAACTCTTTTTACAATTCAGTTAATAAAAGACCACATAGACAAACATAAAGCGGTATACACATATCGATTTAGCATTGAGAGAGCCCTGAGAAAGTATGAGAAGAGTGTTGTAGTCTTTCGTTGGGGGAAAAATTATTTTTAATTGAATGATAACTTTGAAGTCTGGCTGCATAACTGAAGAAGCAGAATAATGCTTGTAACTCTTCTTTCCAAACAATTTTACACCAGTAGGCAAGTTTTTCAGAAGCAGCTCTTATGTGAGCACTCAGTGTGTACACGGTACAGTTAGAAAAGTCAGAAACAGCATCATCCTGATTTGTCTCCACCAGAGTGCAGAAATGACAGCAAGCACGTGGCAAGCAGGAAACTCAAAAACTTACTAGCTGCAGCAGCTGTTCTTGCAGAACTTCATTTTCTCTTCATGCTCAATGCACTGTCACTTTTTAAAGGAAGCACTAAAGAAATCAGCACTTTTCCAGTATAGCCTCATGCACCATCACAACCGCCAAAAAAATCTTCGCTTAAGTTCCTCAGTGGTCTCCTTCATATCAAGCTTACTTTTGCCAATTCCCCATCTCCACAAATTGACTAAATAATCTTTTGGGAAGATAGATGGGCCACATCCTCTCTTTATTATGTGTCTAACTTAAGTCAGCCATTCAAGTCTTCTAACCCTTCAAAGTGCCTCAGTAAGTGCACTCAGGCCACTCTTTTATTCCACAAGAAGCCCTGCTCTCTGTCGTATGCTCCCACCACCTATCTGCTAGTCATAAGTAAAAGAGTCAAGGGAGTTTGGCCCTAGGGCCATCTTAAAAGCTTACTCAACATACAACAAAACTTAGGCTTTTAAAGTGTACACAAGTTTTATCTTTTATTGCTGCTCTAATTTCCTACAGAAAGAATGAAAATTTAAGAGTTTTTAATGAGTTGTTATTTAAATAGAACGAAAGTAGTCATTTGGGTGTCAGTTTTAACTATTGCATTATTAACCCACATTTTGTAGTACTGGCCATTAATATTAGATAGAATTGTGCTATAAACAAAAGGGAAGTTGACAGGGAAGGTTAAGCAAATAAATAAGAGAAAAAATAGTATTGGAGAATGAAAAAATGGAAGTAGGAGAGATTGGGAGAAAGAAAGAAAAAAAAAAGAGCTAAGGTACCTTGGTAGGGAAAACCAGCTTTTATAAAAGCAGTGTGTCTTTGTCCTTGCTATCCATGGCATAGAGCATCCATCCCACAACTCCTCAACTGCAGAGAAGCTGAGATGATTTCAGCCTATTGTTTCATACCTCCACCACTTGGTAAGTAGTTTAAATTCAAATTACCGTGACAAAGGAAAAGCCCCTTTATTTCTGAATGCCTAGACCTCACACAGGACAAATACAGTAATTAGGTAGATGCAAACAAATCAAGAAAATTGTAAAGGAATAATTGCTGCCAGTAGTCTGATTAAAGGCTTGAACCTCCCCATCTTGTATATGTGAACTTGTACCTTGGCTCAGTATGGGACTTGCTGGTATTTAAGAGCTGTATGATTATACAGTTACCTGGAATCTTAATGGTACTGATACTTTGTCCTCCTTAGTACAGAGAGAGAGTTTAACTCCTGCTGCATTTTGACATCAAGGGAGCTCTCCCAGAATCCTCCACTCAGACCTTGCAGGCAAAGAGCTGGTTTCTTCAAAACCTAGACAAAGTTCAAACAGACTTTAGAAAACTATTTCTCTGCTAAACTGTTTGAAGTATGTGGAAAGTATTTCTTAGTACTTTCATGTCTTTTTTTTTCATATACACAATTGGTTGTTATTAGGTGGCAAGTGCTCATAATGGCATGAGTGTGCAACATTAAGTCCTCTTTTCAAATGTGTAAAATGCTATAATTTTACAGACTCTCCAAGTGGATGACATGTATGAGAGACAAACCAAAGAATTTTGAGATTGATTCTTCTGAAAAACAAAGATCATGGCACACCCAGTAAAGTAAATGGAAGTTATATGTAACAACAGATGGCAGAACCTCAAAAATATTTTTTTCCCTCTGCCTAGTAGTATGAACAAAATGATCTCAAGCTGATCCCCTTGCAGCATTTCACCGCTGCACACAAACTGATAATCTCAGTTTTTGTAATTTGAAGAAGGATGTGAAAGGGGTGAAAAAAGGATAAATTTATAATCATTTTAATGATAGAGCTTATAACTCACAGTATTTCGGTGTTCAAGGAAACAGCTCTGGGCGGTAACTTGTGTCTGATTTTTTTCTCCATTCCTTCTTGTGGGTTCATAAGGTGCATGGAAAATGACTATGAAGAGTACATGTTTTTATGAGGTGGCCTTTACACCCTGTGGGTTGCATTACACCCTGTGGGTTGTATTACCTAGAAGGCAATCTAGCTTACAAGAAGAAGCTGGTACCTGCCTTGGAAAACCAGAAAATACTTATGAAGATAAAGACAGCTTTGAGATACTCAGCATTTGCATTTCTTCACTCCCTCAGCCTTGGTTAAAAATTTCATATCCAATGCTCAGCATTTCATACCCAAAAGCTCAGCAAATGTTATCAGCACAGAGTATATTTACTAGTTGATACAGAGCATAGTGTTCCTGAAATATTTTGTCTGACACATTTTCCAATAAATCTCCTGATTGTCAAATATCAATAAGCAGGGTACTAAATGTCACAAAGGGGAGCAACAGGTTTCCTAACAGAGCAAAGCTTTGGCAGAGAGAAGAGCATCATTTTCTTAACACAAAAAAGTAAACATACCTGGAAAAATCTTTTGCTCTCAATATACACATAATTTAATGTCCTCTGGAACAGAAATAGACTATTATCCCAGTCATCAGGTGCAACTTATCAACAGAGGCTGTGCTACCGGTACAGTGACATAGTTTTAGATCATTTGAAAGTATAAATCTGTTTGGAGACATTTCTGGAATAGTAGTCATGGAGTCTGTTACCTGAACACAGGAGTACTTCTTATGAGCTGTCAAGCTAAATTCCATGAAGTAAGGTGTGCTGCTTAAAATCCAGTTCAAAGTCAAAACATAGCATAATTAGCTACCATGGTCCCCTGAGCCTCAGTTCCCTGAGGCCCCAGAGGAAGTCAGGATAAAGGAGGAGTTTGACTTGGTTGAGGAGGACTGGGTTAGGGATCAGCTAGGACACCTGAACATATGTAAATCCATGGGCCCTGATGGGATGCACCCACAGGTGCTGAGGGAGCTGGCAGAAGTCATTGCTAGGTCACTCTCCATCATCTTTGGTAAGTTGTGGGGAACAGGTGAGGTGCCTGAGGACTGGAGGAAAGCAAATGTCACTCCAGTGTTCAAAAAGAGTGAGAAGAAGGACTCAGGTAACTACAGACTGGTCAGTCTCACCTCCATCCCTGCAAAGGTGATGGAACATCTTATCCTTGATGCTGTCTCTAGGCATATCAAGGATAAGAGGGTCATTAGGAGCAGTCAGCATGGTTTTGCCAAGAGGAAGTCGTTTGACCAACCTGATAGCCTTTTATGAGGACATAACCAGGTGGATGGGTGGTGGCTATGTAGTGAACTTGGTTTATCTGGATTTCAGTAAAGCATTTGACACCGTCTCCCACAGCATCTGCATAGGTAAACTGAGGAAGAGTGGTCTGGATGACTGAGTAGTGGGGTGGATTGTTAACTGGTTGAAGGGAAGAAGTCAGAGTGTTGCGGTCAATGGGGCAGAGTCTAGGTGGAAGCCTGTGTCTAGTGGAGTCTCTCAGGGTCAATACTGGGACCAGTGCTGTTCAATATATTCATCAATGACCTGGACAAGGGAACTGAGTGCACTGTCAGCAAGTTTGCTGACGACATGAAACTGGGAGGAGTGGTTGACACACCAGAAGGCTGTGCTGCTATTCAGCGAGACCTGGACAGGCTAGAGGGCTGGGTGGGAAGAAATTTTATGAAATACAACAAGGGCAAATGTAGAATCTTGCACCTGGGAAAGAACAACCTCATGTGCCAGTATAGGTTGGGGACTGACCTGCTGGAGAGCAGCGCAGGGGAAAGGGACTTGGGAGTCCTGGTGGCAAGCAGGATGGCCATGAGCCAGCAATGTACCCTCGTGGCCAAGAAGGCCAATGGCATCCTGGGGTGTATTAGAAGGGGAGTAGCAAGTAGGTCAAGAGAGGTCCTCCTGCCCCTCTACTCTGCCCTGGTGAGGCCGCATCAGGAATATTGTGTTCAGGTCTGGGCCCCTCAGTTCAAGAAGGACAAGGAACTGCTTGAAAGAGTCCAGCGCAGAGCCACAAAGATGATGAAGGAAGTGGAACATCTCCCTTATGAGGAAAGGCTGAAGGAGCTGGGTCTCTTTAGCTTGGAGGAGGCTGAGGGGTGACCTTATTAATATTTATAAATGTGTAAAGAGTGAGTGTCAGGAGGATGGAGCCAGGCTCTTCTCAGTGATGTCTAATGATAGGACAAAGGGTAACAGATACAAGCTGGAGGATAGGAGGTTCCAGAAAAACATTAGGAAAAACTTTTTCACTGTGAGGTGACAGAGCACTGGAACAGGCTGCCCAGGGAGGTTGTGGAGTCTCCTTCTCTGAAGACATTCAAAACCCGCCTGGACATGTTCCTGTGTGACCTACTGTAGGTGGTCCTGCTCTGACAGGATGATCTCCAGAGGTCTCTGCCAACCCCTAACATTTGTGATTCTGTGATCTCTGAAAGGGATTGTGAAAGTAGTTGTTCTAGTGTAGGTAGTTATTCTAGTAGGTTTTCTAGTGAGGTTGCAAATGTGATGGCCCTGCACAGACATTTCCAGGTGCTGCTGGTCCTCCTGGTCCTCTCCAGAGTCCCAGCATAGTGCATCCGTTGTCTCACCTCTTATCTCTACAGGAGATGTCTGGCTGCCCTGGCCCTACTTGTGGGCATCTCTCCCTCTGGCCTCTTGTGCTAGTGGGAATGAATCTCTGAGTCACATTGATGGTGCATCTGTTTACAATAGAGGAGGACGGAAATTTTCAGAGGGGTGATTCATTTAATTTTGCAATGTTTGGGTGCCTGAGGTAAGATTTCCCCCTTCCTCCTTCACCTCCCCACCTCAGGTTCTTGAGTGTATAAGAAAGAGATTTGTACAATAAGTTATAGGAATAAATTGCACAGGAAATTCTACATGGTGTGCATTGAAGCTGCACAAGTAGAACAGCAGGTGTTCCCCTGGGATGAGTAGTCTGTGCAAAATCCCCACAACACTTCTGTGTTATGTGGCACTGTACTAAGAGGTAGGGGAGAAGCATGCAGGAGAAATGGGGTGTGGGAGAAATTAGGATGCCACACTTTATGCATGCTCAGAAAGTTGTTCTTGCTGTGATCAGGTAGGCTGACAGAGAAGCACGCGAAGCTGTGACTACACATACCCAGTATTTCTAAAACGACATATACCTGCTGGAGAACACAGGCAGTAGTCTGGGCTGGAGGCTGCAAGAGGGGCTGCTCAACAGCTGAAAGCCCAGTTCTAGTGGGCAACACTCCAGTAAGGCTTAGTGGAGGCAGATCAGCATGATGCTGAGCCCACGCTGTTACTACTTCTGAATAAATTAATCTTTCATGGTTAAAAATATAAGCAGAAGTTTATGTCTGCAGGCAGCACAAGGGGCATAAGCTGTACCTTCTGTCTTGACTAATACAGAAGTGGGTGTGTATAGTTGTAGAAAAACATGTTTCTCAAGTAGTACCGCTATACTACCAGCAACTGTGTGGTTGCCAAGAGCCTCAGTTTCAAGTTTTATCAAAAGATATTCCAGTTGACCTAAAATCTGTAAAGCACTTATAACCTTTCCAGTTTACAACCCATTTCAAGAACACAATGCACAACTACCCCTTTCCCTTGCAGAGGAAACATCTTGTTGTCTGAAGCAGACAGTCATAATCCAAAGGTTCAACGGTTTATTTGGAACCCTAAAGTACTATTCTTAGCAGGTTTATCCAACAGTAAGTAACTGTTACAGCATCTTAGTTGCTGTCAACAGAGAGGTGTCTTTGCTGCTCTGAGGTGTTTTCCAATGAAATTGAATTACCTATAATGTCTCCCCGTAATTAGGGATTTAATGTAGTTATCACTGAGTGAAATTGTTTGCCCTGTCTAACAGGAAATCTGAGGAGATGACTGGAGTAATACCTCTGATCTGTCCTATAGACAGCTAACTATGTCCTTTACTCACTTTGATACAGGGAATACATGCTTTGGGTATGTCCTGCTGGAATCTATTTGAAGCTTTGATACAGTATTACTCCATTGTCTAAAATGTTACATGTAATCCAGTATTTGATTTAAACGTTGGATATTTTCTCTGTTAAAGCTCTGTTGCCATTCAGGTGGGCTGTTCCTTTTCCTATGTGCCACAAGAAACAGAGTCAAAGAGGATATAATGTTTTATTCGGTGATGCCACAACCAAAGCTGTGACCAAACCACTGGAAAATCATACAGGTTTTGGTAGTAAGTATTAACGATGCAAAAATAACTCCAACATTACAACCAAAGTAGAAGACTTGACACTTTCACCTGTCACATTGCTGAAAATAATTCTGTTGTATAAAAGCATGCAGGTTTGGAGAGAAACAGCTGAATGCCTGTTAATGAATTAGTTTTGAAGTTGTAGATTGCATTCCACAGGCTTTATCCTCTTCTATTAAAACCAGCAGGGTTTTTTTCTTTCACTTCAACAAGCACAAGACTTAGTCCCTTGCGACTCATTTCACTGTGTCCTAATAACTAAGGTACCTCATGTGTTGAGAAGGACAGTGCAGTTACACCATTACCAAGTAAGCTCTGGGGATAACTTAAACAGAAACTGGTTAGTAAGAAGCTGCCAAACTAATTATTACTGCTTTCTGTTACAGCAAAACAAAATAAAGAAAACCTCACATGCTGTCACTGCTGGTGTCATGACTGCTGTTCACCATTGTCATCACAGGAGCATGATTGCTGCGATTTGAGTGCTGGAAAGTCACACTACAAGAAGCGTTGTGGAGCGTCAGTGTTACAGAATGTTGCTATCTTCTTTCTGACACAGAACAATACAGTACTGTTAGTGCTATTAGTGTTAATACAGCCATCTCCAATAAAGGAAGCATACCAGGTGTTTAGCAGACCTGGTTCCCAAAGGACTTTCAATTTAAGGCACAACAAAGCACAAGCCAGGGAGGTCGGCTCACAGGCGAAGTATTCCCAGACCTGATGAGTTTTCAGGACTGTATCAAGGAAGGAAAGGAAATTGGCATAAGCTTGCCAGCTTACTTAGCAGTCTCTTAGGCTGCTCTCAAATTCCAAAACTGACGAGAAAAACAAACTCTATGACTGGCTTTAGAATGAACAAAACCTAAACTGTTTGGGCTTCTTGTAGATCTGCTTCCCTAACAATCACTGACTGAGGTTCAGGTGTGCTTCTAACCACCAGAAAAGGACATCACTTCCCCCTTTCATCCTCCTAGTCAGACAAATAGTGAATCTGACAGATTTGTGAGAATAGCACGTCCAGTTCAGTCATATTGAGAAAATAATTTCTCAGAGAAAAGGGAGACTGTGAGGCATTTACAGACCACATGGAATTTAGCTGAGTTGGCTGGCCGGAGGTATCTGAGGAACGTTGAAGATGACCTAGGACAGTTGCCTGCCCATCCCGCCACGGGGGCTGCACTGCAGGCATGCCTGTGGCATGGGTGGTTAAAGAGGAACAGCCTGTGCCCTTCTCTCTTTGGGCATTGTGGCAATTTCAGGAGATAGTCCATCTGCTGCTTGCATGACCTTCTGCTTCGTCACAGCACGAGATCTTTGAGGAAAGAACATGAAACAAGGCATAGGAAGCCTGATAAGTATTTCTATTACTCTTTTTCTTAGGCGCTGCACCTGAAATATCACTAGTGTGAAGCAGGCACAACATCTCACTAGTATCTATTTAAATGCCACAAAGAATAACTCTGTACTTTACAATTTAAAATACAGCACTTTCCTAATATGTTACTTTTGTAGATATGTTTACTACCTATGGAAAGAAGGAGTTCCTTTGGAAATAACTCCCTGCTTAAGGTGACATTTCTTCTGTATTTAACCTGTAGTTTATATCTGGGGAGGAGAGCACACAGAGAAAGCATGGGAGAAAGGGAATTTACTCCTTCTGTTTAATTTGTGGAGTATTTTACTTTTTCAAAAGGACAGTTGTTCATAAGAATGTAAACTATTTAAAAAAAATTATGACTGAAGTTCCAAATCATTTTCTTAAACCCCAACACTTTTAAACACCATTCATGCTGCTACTGAGTTTTACAGAAACAGTAACCAGTGCTAACTGGTTAATCAAAGAGTAAACCTCTGTACATGGAGGTGAATATGAAGTTTTTCCAAATTTCCTGCTGAGACCTTATCTCATAGCTTATCACACAGACCAAATAAAAATGGAATTTAATTGACGTCACTTCACGCTAGAATATTAATGGAGCCAGACAATATCTGCCTAAGGAACTTGCTGATCTTAATGACTTCCGTGGTATCTTATCTAGGGAAGATTTTTATACTTGCTCATATCATGATCTGAACAAGCAAAACAAAGAAAAATAAGGAAATTTGTTAGGTTGTAAGTTCCAGTTAAAATTTTGCCTCATGAAAGCTGTATATATAGAGTAAGGAAAATTAGTTGCTTTTTCCTAAGCAAATCTGTACATGAAAAGGTGGTCATCCTATCTCCTGCTTATCAATTCAAGCCCCCCCTCATTTGGCACTCTGTTTAACGTATTCATGTGCTAATCAGTCTGTCTGCTGTAAATAGTTCAAAATGTTCTTAAAGTTTACAATTGCCATGAAATTAACAGATTTTATTATGTCATTAACCCTCATTAGATCAATTTCTTATGGGATGTTTATTCCTCTGTGCAGCTTGCAATTACAAATCCCCTGGTGATATAAAAATGTGTTCTACTTTGCAGAGTGCCAACCACAGAAGACCTCATATCACCCTCAAAAACCTACATATGTTGCCATCTGATTCATTGCTTTTCTCAGGAAAAGCAGTGTATCTTCATGGTTAAGGCAGTTCAGAACTATGAATAAAGGGCTGCTTTGGTTAAGACCCAAATCCATATAAAATTTGCAGCCTAGCATTATTTAGATCTGCAGTGCTGTGCTAATATTTTGATTTTTCATTTTGACTTTTTATTATCAGTCACATCACTGTACTTTCTTGTTTTAACTGAGAAGCAAAAGTATCAACAGAGCCTGAGAAAAGTACTGTCTGCCTTTCCAGGCTGAACAGGAAGCACAGTCTCATGAGAGACCTGAGTCCTATTTTGGTCTTCTAACCAAAAGTGTTTAAATAGGTGTGCTGGATTTGCCTGGCTAGATTTCAGTGGCAGGGGCGCTGTAGCGGTGGCTTCTTCAATAAGCTGCTAGAAGCTTCCCCCAACTCTGATACAGCCAATGCCAATGCCAAATGACTCGCTGCTGGGTAAGGCTGAGCCTATGAGTAATAATAGGATAGGGACACCTCTGTGGAAACATATTTAAGAAGCAGGAAAAAAACTACGCCACACAACAACTGACAGAGAGAGAGAAAGGAGTGAGAAAATGTGAAGACACCAAGGTCAGTGAAGAGGGGTGGGGATTATGTGCTCCAGATGCCGGAGCAGAGAAGGGTCTTGGTAAAGACCATGGTGAAGCTCGTGGAGGTGACAGGGTATAGATGTGCACCTGTGGCCTGTGGAGGACCCCATGCTGGAGCAGCTGGATGCCTGAAGGGGGTTGTGACCACGTGGGAAGCCTGTGCTGGAGCAGGTTGCTGCCAGAAACTGTAACCTGTGGAGAGAGAGAAGCCCATGCTGGAGCAGGTTGCCTGACAGGACTTTTGTAATGCTGTGAGGGAATCGTGCTGGAGCAGTTTTCCCTGAAGCACTGCACCTCATGGAGAAAGACTCATGTTGGGGCAGTTTGTCAAGAACAGTCACTTGTGAAAGGACTTATGTTGGAGAAAGTGTGTGAAGATCATGTCCTGTGAGAGAGACCCCACAATGGCCCAAGGGGATGAGTGAGAAGTCCTCTCCTGGAGGAAGAAAGAGCAGTGGAGACAACATCAGATGAACTGACTGCAACCCACATTCCCTGTCACCCTGGGCTGCTCACGGAGAAGAGGTGGGTAAATTGGGATTGATGGTAAGCCTGGGAAGAAGGGAGGGCTGGGGAGAAAATGTTATTCATAAGAGCTGCTTTTATTTCTCATTACTCTTCTCTGATTTGTTTCCTAATAAATTTAACTAATTTTGCAAAAATCAGATCTGTTTTGCCTGGGATGATAGATGTGGATGACCTCCCTGTCTTTATCTCAAACCATGGGCACTTCATTGTATTTTCTTCCCATCTAGCTGAGAAGGTAGACGGGGGAGAGTGACAGAGCACCTGTGGTTGGCACCTGGCCACCAGACAGGGTCAAACTACTACAGTGGTTGGGAGGAGATTCAAACCTATGCATTGTATTTCACAGAATTACAATCTGATCGAGGTTGGAAGGGATCTCTGGAGGTCACGTTGTCCAACTGCCCTGGACAAGCAGGGCCGCCAAGAGGTGGTTTCCCAGGACCACGTCAGGTGGCTTTTGCATGTCTCCAAGGATGGAGACATCATAGACTCCCTGAGCAACTTGTACCAGTTCTCAGTTACCTTACTGTGAACAGGGACCCTCCTGTGTTTCAGTTTGTCATTGTCTCTTGCCCTGTCGCTGGGCATCAAAGAAAAGAGCCTGGCTCCGTCTTCTCTGCACCCCTCCTTCACATGCTTATACGCATTGGTAAGATTCTCCCTCAGCTTTCTTTTCTCCAAACTGAACAGTCCTAGCTCTTTCAGCCTTTGGTCTTCAGACACCTCTCCCAGTTGCCATGATCAGATGAAGTTTATCAGGAATGGCCTCACAATGACACCTGCTGGGTCCTCAGCACTCATAGGTTCATCCTATCATTCCAGTTTGCTTAAGAATTCCCTGACCTCATCCTCTTTTACTAAGGGTACAACTTCCTTGTTCCAGACTTTCCAGACTTTCCCCATGGTCTCTGAGGACTGGAATTCTTGAAGGCCAGCCTTGCTAGTGAAGACTGAGGCAAAGAAGTAGATTGCCTTCACGTATTGGAAGGCAGCTATTAGGTCCCCCAGAGTCTTCTCTTTCCAAGACTGAACAATCCCAGCTCCCGGAGCCTGTCCTTGTAACAGAAGTACGCTAGCTCCTGAATCATCTTTGTGGCCCTCCTCTGAACTCATTCCAACAGATCTATGTCCCTCTTACAGTGAGGACACCAGAACTGGATGCAGTATTTGAGGTGGGGTCTCACAAGAGCAGAGTAAAGGGGGAGAATCACCTCTCTTGACCTGCTGGCTACACTTCTCCTGATACATCCCAGGATGCGGTTGGCCTTCTGGGCTGCATGAGCGCACTGCCGGCTTATGTTGAGCTTCTCGTCTATCAGCACCCCCAAGTTCTTCTCTTCAGGGCTACTCTCAACCCACTCTGTGCCCAGTTTGTATTTGTGACTAAGGTTGGCCTGACCCAGGTGCAGGACCTTGCATTTTGACTTGTTGAAGCTCATGCGGTTTGCACTGGCCCATTTCTCAAGCCTATCAAGGTCCCTCTGGATGGCATCTCCCTCAAGTGAGTTGACAGCACCACACAGATTGGTGTCATCGGCAAACTTACTGCGGGTGCACTCGATGTCATTGTCCATGTTGCTGACAAAGATGTTGAACAGCACTGGACTCAGAATAGACGCCTGAGGAACACCACTTGTCACTGGTCTCCATGTGGACATTGAACCATTGACCACAACTCTTCGAGCAAGACCTTCCAGCCAGTTCTTTATCCACCGAGTGGTCCATTTTTCAAATCCGTGTCTCTCCATTTTAGAGAAAAGGATGTCATGTGAGACAGTGTCAAACGCCTTGCACAAGTCCAGGAAAACGACATCCGTTGCTTTTCCTGTGTAACTTTTCACTGTAGCTTTGTCATAGAAGGCCACTAAATCAGTCAGGCAGGACTTCCCTCTAGTGAAGCCATGTTGGCTGTCACCAACCACTTCATTGTTTTTCATGTGCCTTGGTACAGCTACCAGGAGAATCTGTTCCATGATTTTACCTGGCACAGAGGTAAGGCTGACTGATCTGTAGTTCCCCGGGCTGACTTTGGTTCCTTTTTTAAAGATGGAGGTTATGTTCCCCCTTTTCCAATCTGCGGGAACCTCACCAGACTTCCAGGACCTCTCAAATGTGATGGCTAGTGGCCTAGCAACTTCAGCTGCCAGTTCCTTCAGGACCTGTGGATGTATCTCATCAGGTCCCATAGCCTTCTGCACCTTCAGATTCTCCAGGTGTTCCCTGACCTGATCTATTCCTACCCTGGGTGGTTCTTCACTCTCCCAGACCCAGCCAACACCCTCTGTGACTTGGGTGCTGTGACTCAAGTGGTTGCGAAGACTGAGGCAAAACAGTTGCTGAATACTTCAGGCTTCTTCATGTCCTCAGTAACCAGGTCACCTGTATCGTTCTGGAGAGGCCCCATATTCTCTCTCATTTTTTTTTCTCTTACATACTTGTAAAATCCTTTTCTGTTATTTCTAATATTGCTGGCCAGATTTGACTCTGTCAGGGCCTTAACTTTTCTAACCTGGTCTCTGATTACATGAGCAACTTCCTTGTAATCATCCCAGGTTACCGGTCCCTACTTCCATGCTTTGTGTGTTCCCCTTTTGTATTTGGTTTTAGCCATGTTTATCCATATAGGTTTCCTTGCATTTTTACCTTTGCTTATACTAGCTCTTCTTGTCTTTGACACTCTGGCCAGACTAAATTCCATTTGCAAATTAGCTTTCATAACTTCCTCCCTGGATGTTACAGACAGTGTTTCTGTATTCCTTCAAGATTCCTTGTTCTTTTTTCCCACCATCTGTAGGCTTCTTTTTTTGTGTTTGAGTTTGGCCAGGAGCTCCTTGTTCATCCCTGCAAGCCTCCTGGCAGTTTTGCCTGTTTTTGTATTTGTTGGGATGGACCACTCCTGAGGTTGGAGGAGATGATCCCTGAATATTAACCAGAATTCTTGGGCCTCTCTTTCCCCCACAGCCTCATGGAATCATGGAATCATAGAATCATAGAATGATTTGGGTTGGAAGGGACCTCAAAGATAATCTAGTTCCAAACCCCCTGCAATGGGAGATGGGAGAGGTGCCTGAGGACTGGAGGGAAGCAAATGTCACTCCAGTCTTCAAAAAGGGCAAGAAGGAGGACCTGGGTAACTATAGACCAGTCAGCCTCACCTCCATCCCTGGGAAAGTGATGGAACGACTTATCCTTGGTGCCATTTCAAGGCATATCAAGGATAAGAGGGTCATTAGAGACAGTCAACATGGCTTCACCAAGGGGAAGTCGTGCTTGACTAACCTCATAGCCTTTTATGAGGATATAACAAGGTGGATAGATGATGGCAGAGCAGTGGATGTGGTCTACCCTGACTTCAGTAAAGCATTTGACACAGTCTCCCACAGCGTCCTTGCTGCTAAACTGAGGAAGTGTGGTCTAGACTCTCGGGTAGTGAGGTGGACTGTGAACTGGCTAAGGGGAAGAAGCCAAAGAGTCGTGATCAATGGGGCGGAGTCTGGTTGGAGGCCTGTATCCAGTGGAGTCCCTCAAGGGTCGGTACTGGGACCAGTATTATTCAATATATTCATCAATGACTTGGATGAGGGACTAGAGAGTACTATCAGCAAGTTTGCTGATGACACCAAGCTGGGAGGAGTGGCCGACACTCCAGAAGGCTGTGCTGCCATTCAGTGAGATCTGGACAGGCTGGAGAGTTGGGCGGGGAAAAATTTAATGAAATATAACAAGGGTAAATGTAGAGTCTTGCATCTGGGTAGGAACAACCCCAGGTTCCAGTATAAGTTGAGGAATGACTTATTAGAGAGCAGTGTAGGGGAAAGGGACCTGGGAGTCTTGGTGGACAGCAGGATGACCATGAGCCAGCAGTGTGCCCTTGTGGCCAGGAAGGCCAATGGCATCCTGGGGTGTATTAGAAGGGGGGTGGTTAGTAGGTCGAGAGAGGTTCTCCTTCCCCTCTACTCTGCCCTGGTGAGGCCGCATCAGGAATATTGTGTCCAGTTCTGGGCCCCTCAGCTCAAGAGAGACAGGGAACTGCTGGAGAGAGTCCAGCACAGGGCAACTAGGATGATTAAGGGAGAGGAGCATCTCCCTTATGAGGAAAGGCTGAGGGAGCTGGGGCTCTTTAGTTTGGAGGAGACTGAGAGGTGACCTCATTAATATTTACAAATATATGAAGGGTGAGTGTCATGAGGATGGAGCCAGGCTCTTCTCGGTGACAACCACTGATAGGACAAGGGGTAATGGGCTGAAACTGGAACGTAAGAGGTTCCGCTTAAACTCGAGAAGAAACTTCTTCTCAGTGAGGGTGACGGAGCACTGGAACAGGCTGCCCAGAGAGGTTGTGGAGTGTCCTTCTCTGGAGACATTCAAGACCTGCCTGGACACGTTCCTATGTAGCATTATCTAGGCGTTCCTGCTCTGGCAGGGGGATTCGACTTGATGATCTTTTGAGGTCCCTTCCAATCCCTGCCATTCTGTTGTTCTGTGATTCTGTGATTCATGGCAGGGACATCTCCCACTAGATCAGGTTCATCAATGCTCCATCCAGCCTGGCCTTTAATTTCTAAACACCACATTCATAGATGATTGACATTGTTGAGGCAAATGAAGTCATTGGAGGCTGGTGGGGAAAGCAATGCCTAACATGGAAGAACTCACTAATGGTACCACTTCTCAGAGGCAAGTGTAGCCAGTCCCCAACTGACTGTACTCTTTTTACTTCTGCAGAAACTTAGTTCCTAGGACGTACTGGGCTTATACGCATCTTTCCAAAAAGCTATTTTTAAGGACATTAGTCTAATGACTCCTCAATAAAAGTCAGTAATAAAATGGCAAATAAAGCTACAAAAAAAGGGTGAAAAAAGTGTAATTTGTCTAACATAGGAGTGCAGTGTGACTACAGAGTGCAAGAAGTAATGTGTGTGAATCCAAGTTTGATGTGCTCTGAAATTTGCTGCCAAAATTATTGGTTCAGCAAGTCTAAGCCTCTTTCAGTGAGTTTTGGTCTGCTTACTTGAGAGAGTTCACCACTGACCAGGAAGCCTTCATTAAATACAACACTGCTGACCTGGTGATATAGGCATCCTATTTTACATTACTGCTAACCATACCAGGCATTAACTACCCTAGCTGGGTAGGTGCCAAGCAAGTGCAGCAGGTAAACAGCTCTTCACTTACGTGAAAGCAAAGCTGTCCCTGATATGCAGATCACATCTATCAACATACACAGCTGAGAGCTTTTTCCCATCTGGCCTCAAAAAAAAGGCTATTTCTACAGGGGAAAAAGTTAAAAAAAGAGAAGTGTGTTGTTTACATAATAAGCATTAGGAATTTGTATTACTTACTCTTCCATCAGCTGCTGGTTTTAAAATAAATTCCCTGCTGAGGCAAGAAATATATTTACCCAGAAATATTTCTAGAAAAGACCTTCTCTCCCCTGCCCCCAATGTTACTGTCATTCATAATTTCACATCTTTCAAAATTGATCTATTACCAACTACTTCAAGTATTGCATTCCTTGAACTTAGGAGAGAAATTTAATTTGTGCTTGCAAAAGAATATTTCATAAATATGCTTCTGTTTCCAGATCATACGGTCTGCTGAGATACTTGGAAGCAGCAAAAAAAAAAAAAAACCACAAGAAAAACCCATACCAATTTCAAAATTAGCTTTCCGAGGAATAACCTTGTTAAGATCAGAAATCTATAACAACATGTGTTTTGGGTAAAGATATTCTTCCTCATAAGGGAGAAAATATTTCAAAAATCCTAGTAATTCCTTTTAACTTTTAGAAAAAGCATCAGGCTGGTAGAGGAAATAAACTCTGAAAGCACAAAGGTAGCAATGTTACAAGCAAGCACAAGGAAAGATTCACACTCTTAAAACTTGCACGGCTAACATAAACGAGATCATCTGTTTTACTTTTCAACCGAACACACGCATGCGCGCCTGCACATCTAAACAACGTGAGAAGCACAGGAAGGTCCTCGCCTTGCTCATTTCACTGCGTTAATAGAAACTGCCCTTTAGGTGGTGCTCTTAGAATTCTCCAGTGAGCAGGAGCAGTGGCTGCCAAGGCAGGGTGTGCGATTCTGTGGGAGGGAAGAGCTCCGTCGTCACACAGATGCCATCACATAGATCATCATTTTTATCCTCCTTCTCAGGTACCTAGTGTGGGCTGTGGCAAGGGCGCTTGCTGGTCTTCTGCTTCAAGAACCAATCTTGTTACCAGCTTTCTACCATAATCAACGGGTAGTTGATACTTGATTTTTATTTCTGCAATTTTATTTCAGTTTTATTGTTGTAATTTTATTTCTGCAATACTGGCTTCTTCTCTGCCACTTCCTGCATTGCTGATGAGTAGGGGAATAAGAGGTTCTGGATACAAAGAAATTAAGGAAATACCTCTATGCAGCATGATGCTGTGTATGATCCTTCTCTGAGTTCCTGGTTGAGTTCTGAGACACTGCCCTAGCTGGATAGGGAGGGAGCAGGGAGTGAGGAGGGGAAGAGTAGCCATGTGTTTTTCGTTTCAATACATTCTGTTTCTAAATTATTGGTAAAATTCTGGGTGGAAAAACAACTTGTTCTGTCATCGCAATTTTCAAGTTTAGCCACTTCTTGACATCTCACCTTTTTAGCATAGGAATCCTCATGAATTTTGAGGTAATGTGAGAAGACAACTTTAGTTGCAGCGCTCTCAATATTCCCTTGTACTGCTGTTACATTGCAAAAGCAGGAAATGTCACATATGTACAAAGTGTGTAAGAAAACAAACACAGTTCTCTAAACACTCTTGGGCTTGTGAGAACAATAGCATTTCTCAAGACTCCCTGATTGTTTTGCGTATACACAATGCTTTCTCTCTCTGCTGAATACCTATGACAAGAAAGAGAATGAACTGTTTGTTTGTTGGCTGAGTATACTTTCCTCCGGTTACAATCTGCAAAAGATAACTGGTAGTATAGTCAATTTTGTTGTGTCAGAGCAGAGCTCTAGCTGATGCCACTAGAAACACGTTCTTGCCCACACTTGTTGGAGAAACAGCAACTCCCTGGCCCAGAATGAAGCCCCAGGCTACGGTTTTCCAGCACATTGCATCTCTGTAGTCCTGTGTCTACACAGGTCGGTGTCAACTGTTGTTTAAGCACCACATTAGCTAGAGAATGTCTAGTTCTCATCAGGGCAGGGCTTCATTCTATATAAGTGTGGAAAGAGCACTGCAGCTTTGCCCTGTGTCATTTCCCATTCTGTCAAGTTGCCCACATGTGCTGATCACTCCAATTTTGTCATACAAGATTCTTTGTTTCTTAATCCAAGCTTTTTTTTTTTTTTTTTTTTTTTTTTTTTTTTTTTTTTTTTTTTTTTTTCCCCCAGTGTATAACATTTGTCTCTCTTGAGGTAAAGGACTGAATAGGAATACTCATCGAGTACTCCTGGAAAGTCTTCCTCTGCTCTGAGATACCGTGCTTTCAAGATTTTTCTTGTTTCCTTTCTTGTTTCCTTTCCACTGTCAAACAAACCACAGCTCTTAAATTAGTCGTAGACACCTTTCTAACAAGACTATACAACTGGGATGCAGACGTCTTAATGTTTGTGTGTTTGTTTGTTACTCTGTTCCTTTGTTTGGTTTTTAATGTGATAACATTTTTCATCATTGCTCCTGTGAGTTTGGATTTTTGGGTTGGGCCAGGTCCTGCCTCCTCGTCTTGGTCAACCATTACTGCTGGCGGGTGCAGATTTCACCCTGTGGGACAGCCTTGACCGAACAATTCTAGCCCCTTGAAGAGCTGGGCATGTGCCACAATAATTATGCAGGTTAACTAGGAAAGGACACAGACCCTTCCCTGCTTCAGCTTCCACATTTTTCTCAAGGGTTTTGTCATATAAATACATAAAGATCTCTAATAATTTGGGGCAATAATTTAACTCCTATGCAGGACAGATACTCTGGCCTTTCCCCATCTTCCTGATCTCTGACTCAGCATTTTATCACTTGTCCCAGCATACTAGCTGGGTGTTTTTTCCCTTATGAACAAGTTGATAAACCCTTTTGTTTCCCATCTGCTGAATTCTTGGCTCTGGAAAATTGCAACAGAGGCAGAACAGTCCTGCACTCCTTCTCCTTTGACCAGGCAAGAACAACAACAGGCAACATTTTGGCAATGTGGGTACATAGTGGCCTTGGTGAACCGGCCAGACCACCAGACAAGAGAGACTGGGGTAAGTTTCTCCTACATGAACCCATTTAAGCTGAAGGGATCAGGCTTTCAGCCCGGTTTTAGGCGAGTCCCTTTGAGGCCTTGTTGTAACTGTCCTGGACTGTCTTTCATAGCTGATCTCCTTTTCTGACCTCCTAAAAGTGCCTGAAAAAATTTATTTTCTTGTTCCTGACCCTGTCTTAGCCTTAGCGGAATCTGCAATATACTCATATAAAGAGGAAGAAAACTATAGTATAGCAGAATAGTAACAAGACCCATCTAGTTCCATCTTTTCCAAACTAACAGGCACATATGTTCCTGTCTTTCATTCTACCATTAAATGCACAGCAGAGTCTTTCAGCTTGTAGAGGAATATCTTGTGGAGCAGAGGTGCGGTATCCCTTTAAAGGTTTTGGACAACCCAGCTTAGGCCTAAACAAAGGCTCTGTCCTTGGAGCTGCCTTGGGGCACGGAGAGGAGGAGGTGCATGTATTTTGTGAAGAGCCTTGCCAAGGGAGAGGGGGGGCAAGAGCCGCCTGCATAGTTGAATGGCACTACCCAATAAAACGCTGGCGCGTGTAAACCTGTATCTGGCCAACTCTGTTAAGGGGCAGGCACAGGGACACTGCTTAACTGTATGGATTGGGCTGTCCGGAGCAATAAAGGGAGAACGACTTGTAGCCATATTGGTGAGACGGTCGTTACTTGACCGGCTCTCCGAAGGGATCCTTCCTCATCGGCTGGCAATTGTTATACTGAATTCAGCCAGTTTTGCTAAAGACTGAGAATTATTTTCATGGTACATGTGTTTTGTATCCTTCAAGCCAAGTTTCGTGGGCCTCTATTGCATCATATGCGTGACAAAACCCCACACCAAGTACACCTTTGTTAAGTTCACAGGTGAGGTCCCTCAAAATGCACAGAGAGCTGTTACAGGCCAGGCCGAGCAATGCTGGGAGGCCACGGAGGCATGACACAACTATAAAAAAAAACAAAAAAAGGTTTTTCTTTTCTATTATTCACAAATTAAAATCTGCTATGAACATCAGTTTTTACTCAGGTTGATGACTGGTAAATGTATGTGGGTTAAACTAGCATGTTCCCTAGCTGTTGATCATAGTCTGTCCTGTGCTGAGTAGCACAGACGTGACAGTTTCATCATCCCGATGAGTTTTTCTGTGTAACTGAAGCCCTGAAAATGACACTGCTCACCTGAGAAACTTCTCAGCAATTTACTGATGGGTTTGTTACCCAAAAAGAGTTTTAATTGTCAGGTTTTTTAATGCACTGGATTCCACTCCTTGAAACAAAACCTTGAATTGTTTACATTTTCAGATTAGGTTACATAACTCTCTAGGCTGAAGAAGTACATTCCTTCTCTTTCTCTGAAAAGGCAAATTCCTTTTCATTATTGTTTTACTACACATGGACCAAAATAATGGAAAGACTTTTGTTATTATCAGTGGACTTCTGATGATGGCTATTGCCTTGATAGTAGAGCTCGTTTTCTTATCTTAAGCCTTTCCATGTATTTATGGTTTTATCTTGCTATTTAATACTGTTACATACCATAGACAGAAATGTGTAAAAGGGCCTCAGGCAGGAATGCAAGCAGAGATATAAAGTTCTACAACTGTGGCTGGCACCCTGGAGGAGGCAATTGTTGTATGGGATCCTCAACAATAAAGGACTATCAGCTGTGTCATCAAAGACTATCAACTGTGGCTGGTACTCTGGAGAAACACATGGATTAGCAGAGACTAGAAGATGCCAGTTAAGAAGGACTCCACAGAGAAGAGAGATGGGCTAAGATATGGAAAGTTCACTAAAAAATACCTCCCCATCAGCCACAAGGCATCACCAGAGACCACTGAGGATCTCTAGGGAAGCCCTTCAGAGATCCAGGCTGCATGCGTAATAACTATGTGTAGTTATGTATAGGATAGTTAGTTCCTGGAAATAGAATGAATATGTATAATCTTTCTGGGAAAACTGATGGCTATGTATAGCAGGGGGATACAAGTTTGTATGGGTGCCAGATAAGGCATGTGTGATAGGTGGAACTATCCCCCATGCATCCAGAGCTGCAGTAAGGAGATGTCTGCTTTGTAATGCTAAACTGAATGTTAGAGAGTTCTTCATTAACTGGAGTTTTGGTAACAATAGTAGCAAACTCCTTTTTTTTCTCCCAGACCCTTCCTTCCTGGCAGTGATGACTTTGATCTTTTGCAAGTTTGAAAACACAGACTTTTTCAATAGATATCACTCTGACTTTCTAAGATTTGAGTGCGTTGGGATAAACATGGATTCCAAATAATGTTCAGGGTAGCATTTAAAGGAATTGAAACTGTATTTGGAATATAAACTTGAATCCTTTTTAAAATAGTATAAAAGCATTGGTGTGGGCATGATATCTAAGGACAGAGACAAAGATAAGGGACAGAGGTAACCCCTTTTATTAGACCAGAGCAAAATACAAACTGAGAATATTACTCAGGATTTAAGCACCTGCAACTGGATCAGCTCTTAAAGAAGATGCACCTAGTATGTGTGAAGTAGAGGGACCATTAATTTGAAGTAAAGCAGAAATGAAACGGAATTTGCCTTTTCAGAGAAAGAGAAGGAATGTTTCCTAGCTTAAATTACAAGTGCAAATTAAGTCAGACCCTGAAGTTATTTGTTTTCAGCTGGTTTGTGTTTGGAAGGAAGTTCTACCTCTGCCTGATTATATAATTATTTCCTTTGGTTTTGCTTCTCTTGAACAAGTATCTCATGTATCAGTCTTTAAAAAGGCACTGAGCAATGTGAGGGGGAAGAGGCTTGTGTGATAGAGCTAACTAATGACAATAAATTCACAAGTGCAGCTGGAGCCTTCACAGGCTTTGAGGACAGGACTGAACATTTCTTTGACAACTGGGCTACAAAACACTTTGAAACTCTGGGGAGGAGTAAGAGAAAAGTCCAGGACGTGGGGGAAAACCTTGAACTTGGAGCTCAATAATGCAGGAATTGCTTTGCAGAGGTGCTTATTTGCCTGTGTAGTCATTGTGGCATGCACCACCTGATGGGACAGAGGTTCAGCTGTGCAGTCGTCCCATCTGTCCTGAAGCTGGGAGCTGCACTGTGGAGAAATCCTGGGAAGCTAGAAGCACTAAACACTAGTGTCCAGAGTGATGGTTCTACAGGCTTTCTTTTCCCCATGTACATGTAGACTGGATCACTTCCTTTGTTTACTAGGGTGCAGAGAGATCTTTACTGTCCCCGTTTCTCTCTGAGCACAAAGAGAGAGAAACTTACATTTTACATGGCAGTGACAATATGTGATACATGCTTCAGCCTGTGTGCTACGTGGTGCTGTGCTAATGGTATATCTTGCTTTCTCTGTCCTCTGTGACATTTTACTGCATCTACTTTCCTCTTTCTGAGCAAATCAGTTTTATTTGCGAGAACATCGTCTTCAATATTTCACAGGTTCAACAAACTTTTCAAGTGTTTGCAAAGTGTAAGGACACTAGAGAAAGCAGATACAAGAAATCCAGTTCTCATTTGCTCTGCGGCTACTCCGTGCTCTTTGCTGGTCAGTTAGAGCTTCAGAAGATAGTTTACTAATCTTAAAGTGGTTTCAAGCTCCCAGATTGATGTAATTGCTGCTCACTCAGTGCGTAACAAACAGAAAAGTGCTGCATTGTGTTTCTGGTCATCTAAAAACAATGTGTCAGAATTTAATCTCCTGCAGAGCTTGTCCTTCTTACCTAGAAAGAGATATGACTTGTGGCACAACATTACTATACAGATGTGAGCATGTTGCTGGAGCAGATGGGTTTCTATTTGGGTGACCATCACTGCAATCTGCACTAAATAGCCTGATCTATGGCAAAGGAAGATGCAGAACAGCAAAACTGCATAAGGGTGAGATTGATGAACGAAGAGAAACATACTGGATATACTGAGCACTTTTATGGGAGAGAGACACAAAGCAAGCTTTCCTCAAATCATTAGTCTTAAATGAAATTGCCACATGACAAGAAGTATTGCTATCACTGTTTCCTGTAGAAATGAGCAGCATGCTGAGAGGGCCTGTAGCTTCCCCTGATGATCCCAGAGAGATATATCCTCTGTACATGCCATGAAGGGAAAGATTTATCACTGAAAATCCAGTGTGTAGACAAGAGGCCAGATGTTGCTGACCTCAGGGATTGCTTACTTGGTAGAAGCAGAGAGCGATCCATTACCACACCGATGATCTTTACTGTACCCAGAGCCACTGCTGGTACAGTAACCGGGCTGTAGCAAGCTGGAGGGAGTTTATTTTGACAGAAGACACCATCAAGTGCTAGAGCATAGGCACTGCATATAGGCTTTGCCAAAGATTTTGTGAAACATAGTAACTACCCTGTAGAAATTTTTGTCCATGCTCTACTGCAGTGTAAAACCAAACTAAACGCCTTTGGCATTTTTAAAATGTGGATTAACTTAAAAACCCTTCAAACATAGTTTCAAGGTTTTCTAACACAGAATTGGAAAAACTGCATATTTCTGTTCGTGATCCTTACGCTCTCCTCTGAGCGCCCCCATGCCCGCCAAGAGACGCTCAGGGGCTCCGTTCGCGCCTCTGTTTCACCGGGCTCTGCGCCGCGCGGGCACACGCGCCCGCCCGCAGCATCCCGGCCGCGCGCCCCGCACGGGCTGACGTGCCACGCCCCCCGCTCGCGCGCCCCGGCCGGCATTTGGCCGGTCCGCGGTTGCCCGTGGCAACGGCGAGGCAGCCGAGCCGGTACCTGCGGCCCCTACCGGCCCCCGCCGGGCTCCGGGAACTACCGCTCGCCTCAGCCCGGCGCGGAGCTGCGGCAGGAGCTGCTGCTGCCGCCGCCGCCGGTTCCCCGCCCGGGGAGCGCAGCTACCGCCCCGGCCGCGCTGACACCGCCCGCCGCCGCTCCCGCCGGTGCCCGAGCCGCATCCCGGCCTGAGCGCCCTCCGTGAGTCTGCAGAGCACACCGGTCTGGGCGGGAGTGCTGGAGGGCTCCGCAGAAGGGCCTGGGCAGGCTGGGTCGGTGGGCCGAGGCCGACGGCGAGAGGTTCCACCAGGCCACGGGCCGGGTCGTGCCCCTGGGTCACGGCCACCCCCGACAACGCCACGGGCTTGGGGAGGAGCGGCTGGAAAGCGCCCGGCGGGAAAGGAGCTGCGGGCGTTGGTGGACAGCGGGCTGGGCAAGAGCCAGCAGTGTGGCCAGGTGGCTGAGAAGGCCAAGGGCATCCTGGCCTGCATCAGGAATGGTGTGGCCAGGAGGACCGGGACAGGGATTGTGCCCTTGGACTTGACACTGGTGAGGCTGCATCTTGAGTTCTGTGTTCAAGTGTTGGGCCTCTCACTCCAAGAAAGTCCTGGAAGGGCAGCGAAGCTGGTGAAGGGTCACGAGTACAAGTCGTGTGAGGAGCGGCTGAGGGAACTGGGGCTGTTTAGCCTGGAGAAGAGGAGATTGAGGGGAGACCTTATGGCCCCCCACAACTACCTGACAGGAGGTTGTGGCGAGGTGGGGGTCCATCTCTTCTCCCAAGCAACAAGCAATAGGATGAGAGGGAACAGCCTCAAGTTGCACAAGGGGAGGTTTAAATTTGATGCTAGGAAGAATTTTTTTAGTGAAGGTGTTGTCAGGCATTGGAATGGGTTGTGCCCCAGGCAGTAGTGGAGTCCCCATCCCTGGAGTCCCCATCTGCTGGAGCAGTCTGCTCCTGAAGGTCTGCACCCTGTGGAAAGGACTCACCTTGGCGCAGTTTGTGAAGAACTGTCTCTTGTGGGAAAGACTTACGTTGGAGAGAGGTCGTGTGAGAGGGACCACATGCTGAAGCAGGGGAAGAGTGAAGAGTCCTCCCCCGGAGGAAGAGGAAGTGGTACAGACAACATCTGATGAGCTGAGTGAAACTCTCCTTTCCTGTCCCCCTGTGCCACTTGAGAGGAGGAAGTCAAGGCATTGGGAGGAAAATTAAGCCTGGGAAGAAGGGAGGAGCGGGTCAAAGGTGTTATTTTTAAGGTTTAGTTCTATTTTTCATTGCCCTTCTCTGATTTGATTGATAATAAATACAATTAATTTCCTCAAGTCGAGTCTGTGGTGCCCATGATGGTAACTGCTGAGTGGTCTCCCTGCCCTTGTCTCAACCCATGATCTCCTTTATTGTATTTTCTCTCCCCTCTCCATCTAAGAAGGGAGAGGTGATAGAGCAGCTGTGGTGGGGACTTGGCCTCCAACCAGGGCCAGACCACCACACCCAGTGTTTAAAATACTGTAAGGCATGTTGCTTTTCTGTATGTTAATACCACTTTTCTCTTTTTTAATTGCTTCCCTTTACCCATTTTCTGTGTGTTGCATGGTGATATTTAATGCATGTTGAATTGGCTCCTTGCAAACCTGCACGAGCCCCCTTCAGTGACTGGGTTTAATCTGTCTGGGACTCCTGGCTAAAGCTGCAATGAAGTGAAAACTGCATGATTCAGGCTCATAAACATTTGATGTTTTAATTTTATGTCTCTTGCTCAGTTCCTCTTCTTCTGCCTCTGATTTCTGGCCACACCTTCCTCAGAAACTCCATTCATGCTCTTCTCCAGCAGTTGCTCAGGGTGGCATGACAAGATTTTGGGGTGAAGAGAAAGCAGACCTCTGTCCTGTTAACAGGCTAATGGAAGATTGTTGGCATGTAACCTGGAAGCTGCCTGCTCTGGCAGGGTCAGTGGGTAACTGCAAGAGCAGCTGGCTGAAACCAAGCTGCTTGCTCCTGAGGCAGGGTCACCAGGGTGTTACCTGTGATCCCAGAAGAAGTGTCTAAAGCCTCATCTGAAGATCTCAGCATTGCAGGGCTTTCTCTGAAACATCCTCTCTAAACTCCTGTCAGCTGATCTCTATGAGCACTGGATGTGTGCTTTGGAGAAGCAGAGCAGCAAGAGAGATTGAAAGAATTGCTTTTCAATCAGTCACACTGCTATGGACCTGCTAGGACTCCTACGTTAAGGGACAGCAGCCCAACCAGCCTGTGGGCAGAGAGGAAACTGCAGAGGTGGGGACTCTGTGGTGGACAGAACAAGAAGCATCCCAGGCCCACAGTCAGTAACTGCAGGCTTGGCCACACAGCCCAGGAGCAGAACATCTATTGGGGCTAGCATGATTAGAGAAGTATTGATTGCCCTGGGAGGCATACAGACAGCACTGGAAGTTGTGAGTTAGGAGGGTTTAGGCATGGTTTGGAGCCAGGCTGAAGACCTTCCGTGGGGGTAGGGACGGGCTTGTTCCCCTAGGCACGTGCGCAGCAGCACACATGGTGGAAGCTCACACAGAGCCAGACTGCATCCACACCACCTACCCAAAGCTCCAACTCTAAGGAGGAGCAAATGCCTGCTCTGGCCCCTTTGTCAAGGAGCAAATCACTCTGATACCCACTCTGCCCCTCCTGTGCTTCCTCCAGATCCTCATGCTCCTCTTCCTTCTGCCTGCTGTGCCCTCAGCCCAGCTGCTTTTCACCTGCAGGACCCAGTACTACCCACTCTCTGCCAACCCTCCTGCCAGGACCTGGACAGGAGGGAAAGCACCAGCAAGCCTGAGCCAGGGTCTTCTGCAGCAACCCTAGATGTTCCTGCAGCAGCTCTAGTTCCCTGCTGGGAACTGCAGCCCTCTGGGAATCCTGCAGAGAAGCTGGAGACCCTCAACATTAAAGCTGAGCTGAGGCTGGAACCATCCTCTCACAGGACATTGTTTAGGAGACTGTGCAGCTGGATTTGCTTGAAGATCTGATGTAGTGGCAGAGTCTGCGAAGGTGCCGTGCCAGGAAGAGCAGAAGAGGCAACCCAGAGACTAGGAAGTATAAGTCACTAAGAGAAAATGTGACTTTCTCAGTAATGATTTTTGTATGAGATATGATCATCTGCAGCAACGAGAAGCCAGAACTGAAGTATTCTAATTTGCCTCAAAGTGTCCTGCTGCATTTGGCACCCATCAGACCAGCCTGGTCCCTTCGTGCCTCACTTTTCAGAGGGCTTCCATTCCACAACACAGGGCAGAAGTATTTCTTTGGAGCAGCCGCTCTCCAGGGAAGCTGTGTGATCAGGTACCTGAACAAGGATCAGAAACAGACCAGGGAAAACATGGGCCTGCAGCTGAATGGTGCAGGAGACCTGATAACAAATGGCATGGAAAAGGCCAAGATACTGAATGCCTTCGCTTCTCAATGTTTACTGGTAAGACCAGTTTTCAGCTATCTCAAAGCCTCAAAACTCTAGGGAAAGTCTGTAGCAAAGCAGACTTATCCTCAGTAGATTCGTACCAGGTCAGGGACAACTTAAACAAATTGAACTTGTTCATGTCCCTGGGGATGAGTGCTAGGGGATCTGAGTGATGTCACTGCAAGATCACTCTTTTGAATGGTCATGATGACAAGGAGAGGTTCCTGAAGACTGGAAGAGTATGAATGATCCTAATCCCTAAAAAGGTGATGGAACAACTAGTTCTGGAAATGAGTTTCAAACACACGAAGGGCAAGAAGGTGATCAGGAGTAGCCACTATGATTTATGAAGGGGATAATCATACTTAACCAATGTGATGGCCGATGCATTTAGCTGGATGCAAGCAACGAGAAACCCAGAAGCTGCTGAGGACCCTGAGCTGCAGTTGTGACCTCTGGGCACTGGAGCACACAGAAGCTGGGGGTCAACTCACTGCTCAGAAAAGAGGATCTGACCCCACAGTCTATAAGGAGAAGTTTTCTGTTGCCATCTCTTTCTCGTTGGAAGAGGCTGGTCAATTAAACTGAGGAGTGGAAAACAGACTTTGAAGCAGTCAAGCAGGCTTAGCACATTTTAAGTACTCAGTCACAGAGATGACTCATGATGAGAGTTAATAAGCCAAGGTCATATTTACTTTTTCTATACTAAGTAAAACCCATAATATGCATCAGAAAAAGTTTTTCATTTTACCCATTGTGAGTTTACACAAATTGTCATATTTTTGATAAGCATTTTTCAGGTGAGTTTAAAATTAGTAATATTAAATATTAATTAATATTGAATAATATTAAATGAACAAAACATGGAAGATCAAGGCCATCCTGGGACAAGCTTCTTCCAAGAGACTGATTAACCGTTAAACCAAATTACAGGATCAAAAATAGAAATGGACTTAGAAATATAAATAGATTGCAGCCTTGAGTTACTGAAATTAACCACCAAACTTGTACTGGGTACATTCGGGGCCTCTCTTGGTGCATCTAGATAACATTTTACTACACTGGTCCAGTTAAAAAGCATGTCTTGCTGATTGCACTGTAGAAATGAGAAGCAGGTCTGGTGTAATATGACTGCCTAGGAAATTAATTACCCCTTCTCTTGCTGGTTTCTCTGGCAGGAGTGACAAAACATGATTCTAGTAAAGCTGAAAAGCTTGTATTTTAACCACAGGAAACCTAAACAATAAGGACAATTAGTTAAGCTCCTCTTGAGACAACCTGAGAAACTAACAAATTAAACTCACTTCAACCTTTCAAAATTTTCCAAATTTTATTTACCAACAGTCCCAAGTAGCCTGGAAAGTCCCTTTTCCCAAGTGAAAACAAACAAACCACGTATTCTGTATATAATGATTAAGAAAACAAAGGTGACAAAAAAGAAGTATGTATATATGCATGCACCCATCAGGAGTTCTAAGTTAATGTGTGAACTGGGATTTCTGGGATTTCATTAATTGCAGAGCTCAGTTTCCCAACTTCTCTAAGGTGACCTAACTGCAGGGTTCTGAAAGACTGCAGTCTTTGTCTCTGCAATGCTCTGCTTAAGCCTTTCCTTTGATTTTCTGTATCACTATTTCATGGCTGGGATTTTTTAATTTAAAATGCTGTTTTATTTTTCCTTCTTCCTTTTGTTGAAGATATTTTGTTGTTTAGTTATTGTATCAGAGAAACAATTTCACAATAAATGGTTTTATATTCTCTTGTATTCATTTTTTTTGCTAGATAAACATATGTTTCCCTTACACTAGAAGTGGTTAAACATATGTGATCCTGTATAGCATGTGAAGATATTTGATTTAATTATAATACTTACATTTTTATACTGTCAGTGTTTTACTGTCAGTGTTTTACCATCAGTTATTGCACAAATGGGTATTCTGGTTCCTAGTTTCCTACCTGCATTTTGCTGATGCTGCACACTTCAGGGTTGTTGGCATAAAGGATGTAACTGTATGTATGTATGGATGATCGGTTAGTGAGGTGGACTGCGAACTGGCTAAGGGGAAGAAGCCAGAGAATTGTGGTCAATGGGGCAGAGTCTGGTTGGAGGCCTGTATCCAGTGGAGTCCCTCAAGGGTCGCTACTGGGACCAGTATTATTCAATATATTCATCATTGACTTGGATGAGGGACTAGAGAGTACTATCAGCAAGTTTGCTGATGACACCAAGCTGGGAGGAGTGGCTGACACACCAGAAGGCTGTGCTGCCATTCAGCGAGACCTGGACAGGCTGGAGCGTTGGGCGGGGAAAAATTTAATGAAATATAACAAGGGTAAGTGTAGAGTCTTGCATCTGGGTAGGAACAACCCCAGGTTCCAGTATAAGTTGGGGAATGACTTATTAGAGAGTAGTGTAGGGGAAAGGGACCTGGGAGTCTTGGTGGACAGCAGGATGACCATGAGGCAGCACTGTGCCCTTGTGGCCAAGAAGGCCAATGGCATCCTGGCGTGTATTAGAAGCAGGGTAGCTAGTAGGTCGAGAGAGGTCCTGCTCCCCCTCTACTCTGCCCTGGTGAGACCTCATCTGAATACTGTGTCCAGTTCTGGGCCTCTCAGTTCAAGAAAGACAGGGAACTGCTGGAGAGAGTCCAGCACAGGGCAACTAGGATGATTAAGGGAGTGGAACATCTCCCTTATGAGGAAAGGCTGAGGGCACTGGGTCCCTTTAGTCTGGAGAAGAGGAGACTAAGAGGTGACCTCATTAATGTTTACAAATATTTAAAGGGTGAGTGTCATGAGGATGGAGCCAGGCTCTTCTCGGTGACAACCACTGATAGGACAAGGGGTAATGGGCTGAAACTGGAACATAAGAGGTTCCGCTTAAACTCGAGAAGAAACTTCTCAGTGAGGGTGACAGAGCACTGGAACGAGCTGCCCAGAGAGGTTGTGGAGTGTCCTTCTCTGGAGACATTCAAGACCTGCCTGGACACGTTCCTGTGTAACATAATCTAGGCGTTCCTGCTCTGGCAGGGGGATTGGACTTGATGATCTTTCAAGGTCCCTTCCAATCCCTAACATTCTGTGATTTGTGATTCTGTGAACTAGAATGATTTCACGCTAGATTCTCTGATATTGCTACTTTTAGAAAGCAGGGCAAAAAATTATTCCAGTATCGTGGAAGCAAAATATTTAATGTCTCATAGGCCTCTGCCTGGCTCCCTAGTTAAGACACAATTGCAGCTAACAATCTTGCTGATCAGTAAGGTTTAATTACGAAGTGATAGATTATTCATAAAAGGAGTGGATTATTTGTAAAAGAATGTGCTATATAGAGAGCCTTCTTAAGGATTTAAATTGCTGTTGTTACCTACCACATTGTACTTATCCGACTCAGGTTTGGTGAAGAAGGAGTTGTATAACCTGCAGGTATATCAACTCTTTAACTGCCCCATTTGGACAGAGTTCATATCAGCAGGGATGATTACTCTGCTGCCCTAAATTCTCTCCTATAGTGATAGTAACAAACCGCTTCTGTTCTGACCTGATCTAAATTGTATTCCAATTCCTTCTGCAACAAATTAATGCCAGTGTAGGACTGTGGAGCTAAAGCTCCTTTCGATATTATTAACATGTACATTAAATTCTTGTCCTTACTTCACTCCTTCTTTGTCATCAATCTTTTAACATCTACTCATATATAACCATATCTCTTTTTTTTTGTGATATGGTGCTATTTTGTCAACTTTCTGTGAAATTGGCAGTGCTTCTGTTATTTCTGAATTTTCATTTAATAATGTTTTTGCTGTACATTAATTATATTTGTGGACTTTTTTTTTTTATGTCAGGGTTTCTAGGATCAGCAGAACGTATTTCAGTGAGTCATCTATTTTTCACAAAATATACCTCTGTACACCACCTTCATAAAAGTTCCCTATATGTTATTCCCAAGCAGTGACAGAAATATGGGATCTGAACACATGACTTTTTCAGGCACTCCTATGGGAAATCCAATGTATTGTGTCAGCTTCGAGTAACATACATAGACTGATGTTTTCCAGTACTGCATAAGTGAAAGAGGTGAGGAGGTGAGGAGAGAAATGGTGCAGTGCTGTTTCTGTATCTCTGCAAGAAAGGCCCAACAGCAGATGGCTTAATAAAACTTAGTAAAAGCTGTTTTAATAAAAAAGAATAAAAAGAGGAATATATAGAGTGAGTAAATCTTATTTCCTTTCAGATGCAGGGTACCCTGCTTCTGTACACCATCAGAGGGACTGCTGATGGATTTCACGCACGGCATGCTGTGTAGGTTCTGTCCTTCCATGCTGTGGAGTAACAAATAGGAATGTGTATCTTCTCCTGACAGGTTGCAATGCTATCTCTGTCATAACATTACCAACATGCAGCACAGGGCAGCATGGGTCACTCCTGCAGGCTACATCTACTCACGTGAACGCACAGGCTTTAAGTATGAGGCCAGATAGACATGGCTTGCTCAAGATCACAAACTCCTCAATGCCTTCTAAAAGGCTCCCAGTGCTGCTGCATAACCAGATGGCAGTGCTGTAACAAGTGCAGATATGCTCTATTCACGAGGGCATGTAGCAATAGGATAAGGGGGAATGGTTTTAAACTAGAGCAGGTAGATTTACATTAGATGTTAGAAAAAAGTTCTTTACTATGAGAGTGGTTAAACGCTGGACCAGGTTGCCCAGAGAGGTGGTGGAGGCTCCATCCCTGGAGGCATTCAAGGCCAGGCTTGACAGGGTTCTGAGCAACCTGATCTAGTTAAAGATGTCCCTACTCACTGCAGGTGGGTTGGATTAGATGACCTTTAAAGGTTCCTCCCAACACAATGCATTCTATGATTCTATCAGCCTGTGAAACAGCAGTCACGTATGGGTGATGGCAGGAGTATGATAAACATCTGATGCCTTTTAACAGTGAAAAAAATGTCACCAGAATATTTTCTATTTGCTCAGGCATTGCTTTGTTTGGAAAGAAGGCTTTAATAGCAACCTCTGTTGCTCCAGGCCTCCTTGTCATATCGAGGTACAGCCCAGGGAAGGTAAGAAGAGAATGAGATTAATGAGCAAACAGGAAAAAAATGTTGCAGGCATTTCCTTTGCTACCTCCTCCCTGCAATGTGAGTCACTAGCTATTGCATAGGTAGAAAATCTTTCTCTTTTGCGGCTTGAAAATTAACAAGGCCTTTTCAGTTTCTATAAAAGTATAGAAGTGAGGGCCAGTACAGGCCATTCCTGGACAAAAGAAACCTACACAGATGACATGCAACACCTGCTCTCTCTTCTTTATGTTTCCTATAGAAAAAATAACTAAAGACTTTTCACTAGCAACGATAGCTGTAAAAAATGTAGCATCACCACAGAGCAGAAATTATTTTCCAGCTGTGTGATGCAGTGCTGGAGTTTTCTGACTCTATAAGCTGATATAAGCTACCAAACTGCTTTTCCTGGCATACCCATTGTGACTAAAGTTCAGCTTGGAGGTAGGATTTTACATAAGTAGAATTTAATTGAACTTTAGTCACAAATGTTAGTGAAAAGTCTTTAATTATTTTTTCTAATGTCAGGAAAGAATGTGTTATAATGTGGTGTTGTGGGTATGTCATAAGTGACGTCCAGTGATAGGACAAGGGCCAAGTGATAGAAGCTGAAGCTTTCACAAAAACATTAGGAAAAGCTTTTTCACTGTGAGGTTGTGAGAGCCCTGGAACAGGCTGCCCAGGGAGGTTGTGGAGTCTGCTTCTCTGGAGACATTCAAAACCCACTTGGACGTGTTCCCATGTGCCCTACTGTGGGTGATCCTGCTCTGGCAGGGGGGTTGGACTACACGGTCTTTCAAGGTCCCTTCCAACCTCTGACATTCCATGATTGCTTTTTGCATTAGCTGCAGTGGACTCTTCAGTGGAGTTTTGGGTATTTGTCACCAATCATGCCGTTGTTCTAACAGCACAGTGTCCATGCTGGAGGCATGGATTTAAAAGTTAAATCGTGAAGCACCTATGTTCTTCAGGATTCCGCATAATACTCAAGCATTATAATTTCCATGGATTCAGATGTTCTACTACTAGTGTTCATGCTGGAATTGAAATGAGATTAAAAAGATAATAATTAAATTGTCTTCAAATTTATTTAGCAGTGATTATGGTCTCTATAGGACTATAATTTTTTTCCTCTATTTTTTTTTTGTATTTTCCTGAAGAAGGATGTAAGAGTTGTTTAGAATAGAAAACCCTACTTGCTGGTGTGATTGTTAGAGAGCTTGGATTATCTGTTGTTTCAGGGGAGTATCTGGATAGATTTATGTCATGCTTAGGTTTTTAAAGGGACTAGAACTTTATAAACATTGCTGACAATGACAGTTAATGTATAATTAATTACATACATTCAGGTACTGACTTTATATAATGGTCATCTTCAGTAATGACTGAGAATAGTATTTTGCTCTTTTTTTTGTGACTCAGAGTGACAAAGTACTTAATATCTTTTTTAGTTTCTTCTGGGATTGTGGTTAGCTTGCTTTTCCATAGTGGTAAGATTTGTCAGTGAAAAAAAGGCAGAATTCAGTAAAATTAATACAGTAAGACTTTTTTTTACTTTATTTTATTTTTAAACTGATGATGGGATACTTATGTGAAAATATTAGAGGATTGCATCAGAAAAAAAAGGGAAATGAAGATGATGCTAGATGACAAGAAGGAGGAGAATGTAATTAGATGAGAATTTTAGATGTAACGTGCAGTGAGCAAAGATGGAGGAACAGAAAAAAAAAAACTGAGCAAGACCAAGAACTATTTAGTGTGATGATTGTTAGGTAAGTGTAGTACCTGGACTCTTCCTGAGAAAGAATGTTTGCTTATCTATGTGCTAAATAGACAATACAGATGAGGAAGAGTAAAAGGGCACTTATTTCCCTTTTTACTATTCAATTAAATTTGTAATATAAACCTGCAAACTCATAATTAGTGTATCTGTTCTGTTCTTTAAGATCTGAGAGGAGATCTCAGATGATGAGGGAAAAAGTCATAATTGCTGCCTACTTTGTAACATATATTTTCCAAGGGTAAAATTGTATGTAGTCATGTTAACAATTAATAAAACAAGAGATACGGTAAAATTAGCCAACAAGTGCTAGACAACTTCCTAGATATTTCTGATCAGTAGGAAACAAACAATAAATTAGGAACATATAGTACCTACCATGGAAGAACAGAAGTTATATATGCATATGTCTCCTATTAATTTTGCATCTTAACACCTGTAAATGTATCTAGTTCACTGCAAGTATGTCTATATACAGTCAGAATCTCTAAATTGTTTGATTTGAAGCATAGTATTGTTATATATGTGTACTAATTAAGGAGAAAAAAGAATTGAAAAAATTCTTTAAGTCTTTCTGTTTGAAAGTGCTTTTGAACACTTAGAATATCTGTCTGTTCCTCATCAGGATGCATGTCTGGTTACTCCTTAAAGGTCAGACTTGAAACCACATGTGTATGTAAGAAGTTGAGGAAAGTTAAAGAACCAAAAGTTAGTTATGGTCTACTCTGAAAAATACTCTTCTGCCCTCCTCCTGTTCCTGCCCCAACAGGAACTCAAATTAACATAGGTGACATAAGTAAAATAGTGACTTCTTTTGGATAATCAGAGGTTTTCTACAGGTACCTTTTAAAGGGGGAAATCTGATTGCTAAGAAAAAGTATTTTAATGCAAAAATGTGCATTTCTCTTAAAACACATTATTTTTCCTAAGAAACCCAAATATCCCTTCAAAGGGCTGCTTTGGTAACTCATGCGATGAAGTTTATCACATTTTCATTGTGATCTTTGGCTTGACATTTCAGTCTGAGTTTTCAGCCAGAAGTCCTTTGATTGTTGTGCAAGACGCAGAGGCAAATACATGATATACTGAGAGGATGTAGTCTGATCAAAGAATAACTTGTTGAGGATGGAATTTTGGGCTTCAGGACTCTTAAAATGTAACTCCTACAGTCTAGTTTCCTCCATCTCCTTTCTAGCAAAACTTTAGGGTAGAGTCACAGAGGAGAAGCCTTTTCTCTATTTACAGAAACTCTGTGGAAAGAGTGGGTAGAGAGCACTGGTAACCTACACTTCCCTTTGAAATCAATTTAGTGGATAACATGAGGGGTAAGGGGGTGGTAAAACACCACCTCAGGTGATGTGATTTTTATGAGATCTTTTGAGAGATCTTTCTTACTGAAAGAGTAGTGAGAGTTCTCTAGGAGGCAGGACAGAGAAAATACAAATAATTGGTGAAGATTGAAGGACTTTGGAAATTCCATGGATGAATGAGAGTGGCAAAGAGAGGTGTAGGGAGAAGGAAGGGACTTGAGATGAAAAAATTTAGATCTAGAGTTTGAGAGGGGTAACAAGAATTTGAGACTGATTAAAAGAAAATTAATTAGGGAACAGATTAAGGAAGAGATCCTATAGTATCTTTGTTTCCTTTGGGTCCTGTTTCTCAATATGGTGGGTGGTGGAGAAGGCAGGGGAAAGAAGAAGGGTTGGCTTTGCGGCAAGTACTAATTTGTGTAATTGAAGAGCTGTGGATTTTAATTTCTGTACCTTTTTTTTTTTTTTTTTTTTTTAGGACAGATTGTAAAGGGTTTAGAGACTAGAAGTCCTTAAAATAATCCAGAAAAGCGGTATTTCCTTTGTGTGCTCTATGTTTATTACTGGCTTGCTTGGTTGTACTCTCTTTTCCATGAAGTTTCTTTAGAAGTTTGACTGACTCATGAATCATTTCCTCTTATGCAAGTTAACTGTTAAACTTTATTTTTCTTGGTCTCCCTGTGGACTCTTAGCAGGGAGTTTTAAGTGTGAAGGCTGTAAAAGTGATATGGCTCTACAGATCACTAAGTTTAAGTCACCTTGACAGCTGTTTTGAAACTTCCACTTGAAAAACCCACACAAACCTTGAATGCAACTCTCTTCCTTGTATCTTACCATTCTAACGTAATTCACAAGTTAATTATGAATTAGGCAGTCATTTGAATCTTTCCCTAAAAATGCTGCTTATTTGGGTGGAGGTAATTTACCAGTACTGCTTCGCTCCTAAGAAAGTGTGTCTGTAGTGGTTTGACCCTGGCCAGTGGCCAGATGCCCACAAAGCTGCTCTATCATGCCCTGTTCTCTGCTAGACAGGGGGAGAAAATATATCGAAGGGTCCGTAGTTTGAGATAAGGACAGGGAGATCACATGCAACTACTGTCCTGGGCAAAACAGACTTGATTTTGGGGAAATTAGTTAAATTTATTAAAGAACAAATCAGAGCAGAGTAGTGAGAAGTAAAAAACTCAGGTCTTATGAATAACACCTTTCTCCCACCCCTCCCTTCTTCCTGAACTTAACATCAATCCCAATTTATCCACCTCCTCCCACCGAGTGGCACAGAGGGACAGGGAATGGGGGTTGTGGTCAGCTCATTCAATGTTGTCTCCTCTGCTGCTACTTCTTCTGGGGGAGAATTCCTCACACTTCCCCCAGGTCATTGTGGGATACCTCTCACGGGAGATAATTCACCGCAAACTACCCCAATGTGAGTCTTTCCATGGGGTGCAGTCATTCAGGGGTAACTGCTCCAGTGCAAGTCCCCCGTGACTCCACGAAAGTCCTGCCAGCCAACATGCCCCAGCGTGGGCTTCTTTCTCTCCATGGGCTACAGACTCTGGCAGCAACCTGCTCCAGCATGAGCTTCCCACAAGGTCACAGACTCCCTCAAACATCTACCCACTCCGGTGTGTGGTCCTCTAAAGGCTGCAGGTGGACATCTACACCCTGTCACATCCATGGGCTGCAGAGCGACAGCCTGCCTCACCGTGGTCTTCACCATGACCCAGGGGACTCTCTGCTCCAGCACCTGGAGCACACACTCCCTGCCCTCTTCACTGACCTTGGTGTCTTCACGTATTCTCACTCCTCTGTCTCTCTGCCAGTTTTTATGGGGCGCAGTTTTTTTTCCCCATTTCTTGAATATGTTTTCACAGAGGCGTTCCTATCCTATCATTATTGATAGGCTCAACCTTGGCCAGCAACGGGTCTGTCTTTGGAGCTGGCTGGCATTGGCTCTATCAGACCTGGGGAAGCTTCTAGCAGCTTCTTGCAGAAACCACCCCTACAGCCCCCCACGCCACTGAAATCCGGCCAGGCAAACCCAATAGAGTGTCTCAGCTCTGCATGTGTAACTGTAGCACTACAAGGAAGTTCTCTTCTGCTTTTGACATCCGGGATCCCTGACTGCATGCTACCGTCTGTGAAAGCCAGAAGGAAAGTGTTGGACTGCAGAGCAGGAAGAATCACAAATGAAAGAATATGCAGATAATACCTCAAAATGTGATTGAAATGGTGTGCTCAAACCACAACAAAGAACCTCTTAAGAAAACTGACATTTGAGAAGATTTTGTTTTCAAATGTGTACTTGGAAATGCAAATTTGTCCCAGACTGACTTGCACAAATTTAAACAAAATTCTGCTAAATAACTGTTTCCCCAAAATTTGTGCTTATTTGCATTTTTGTGTGGGTTTTTTTTTTACAATTCAGGCTAACTTTAATTGCAAGAAACTGTTTTCATAAAATGATGATTGAGTTAGTCTGAGAGGTCATAAACAAAATGTTCATTACGTCCGTCACAGTGCTTTCAGACTGCTCAGGTGTAGCTAGGCTTAAGCCTTCAAAATGCGATGAAAGATTTCAGGTCAAAGCAATTTCTTACAGTTGTGTTATGAGCCATTAACAACAATAATAAAGCACATTGTTAATCCAAACAAGTTAAAGAGAGCAGTCTATTTCTTTCAGTATGACTTGTTATTGTGGGTTAGGGCTGGACCATCCACTAAATGCTGACAGAAGCTCTCTAAGCCCCTCTCCCTCCGGAAATGGGAAGGAAAAGGGAATGAGGCAGAGAGATTTATGGTTTGGGAAAAAAAAAAAATTAAATCAGTTTTAATGAATAAGGAAATAATAAAAATAGTAAACTATATCCGTATATACAAAACCACTATCAAACCCAACTCTCCCTTTCCCCCTGACAGCAATCCCCACTGCTACTGCAGAGCAGGTGGCACTGGGGAGCCCCAGGCCCAGTAGCAGAGGGGAGTTGGATGCAGGAGCTGGATCCTGGAACTCAGGATCGGGAACAAAGGCAGAAGATGGGACCAGAGTCCTCCCTTGACTCCGGCCACTGCGGAAAAGACAAAAGAGACCTAAACCCTCGCGATCCCTCAGTTTTATACTGAACAAGACATATATGGAATGGAATACTCTTGTTGGTCACCTGTCCTGTCTGTTACTCCCCAAAGGTGCAACCTTTTACTTCCTTGTAACACCTCTTACTTCCTGGCACCCCCAGCATGGCACACAAGAGCCAGCAGTGGCCTTGGTCACTGCAGGAATAAGTATAAGCGAGAGACCTTCTGCATTCCAATTCCTGGCAGTAACTGTCAATATCAGGTGTTGTCACCGCCAGTAGCAGGCAGTGTCTGCAGAAATGTTCTGCTAACTTCAGAAAGTGCAGCTTTTTAGAAGAGACAGGGCTGAGAAGCAAAAGTCACTGAACAGAATTGGTTCTGTTTAGCTCAAACCAAGACACCTTTCTTTCAGAACTTCGCTAGACCAGAAATTGAATAACATGCATCTTTCTGAAGTGTATTTCTACTGTATAACTTTTGATAAATAGAGGTCCTTGGTTTTGCTTTTGTGAAGTCACATGACTTGTAATTTCTCTCTCCTACTGAAGATGCAATGACTAAAGGATTAAAATTCAAACTGGAAGCAAAAAGACTCTCCATAAAACTTATTTATAATTATTGATGGAACTATACTGAGGTCTTCAGAAATATTTAACACAAAAAGTTCCATTGTGTCATTGAGCCATAAAGATTAGATATTTTCACACAATTCCTCTGTAGCCACTAAGTTTTAAGTCATAGTTCTAGAGCAGCTTCTTAATGGAAATCTAAAGGAACTCTAAGAGTGAAAGAAAGTTGTTGAGTAACAGCATTTTCAAGACAGTTTTGTGCAAAGACTTTATTTTTTTTCACAACAAAGGGCCACAGAGAGCATCCTTTTCTTTAGAATGATAAATTATACATCTGTAATAATAATAAAAAAAATCACGTTGCTGTGTTTCTTTAAGTTACATTACCAAATAAATGTTAATTATCCCCTTTGACAATGTCTGAACATCCTGAGCCATTTACAACAGAAATGGAAAAGGTGCTTGAATAAATGTCCTGTGTTTATGTTACTGAGAAGGTAGTTAAAAAGACAGGAGGAGTCCTTTTTTTTTGTGGGTGTGCTTATAGACCACATTGCACTTTGCAGTAAACCTAGAAATTTGTGTGTACAATGAAACATTATTTGACAAGCACTGCAGTAAAAATTTATCAGAGATTGGTGCATAAAATATTTGAGTTATGATTTGTACAAGCTGTGAATACAATAGAGGTACCCACAGTGGAGTTACAAGAAGAAATCTTAAAACATCATGTTACAGTGCAAAATTTCACTAGGAAGTATGTTGTATAAGAGGGAGTATGTTCACTTCAAGGAACACATGCACCAGATGATACCATCAAAGAAAATCTGGATGAAGCCAGCAAACTTGCCTGTTCTATTATGGATTGCTGATTAACTTCAATCACAAAATAAACTACTGGCACCCTATCCCAGAGGCATTCGTCAGATAGATAAATACACCCATCTTGTTTATATCTGCACATTTCTAGTAGTGATTGGCAAGAGTTTCAGTAAGTGTGTGTACATGGTTTGAAGCAGAGTTTCTATTGGTTGTAATGCACACAAATACATATTGGGAAAGGATTTATCTTTCACACAGATGCACAATAAAATAAACTCTTAATCAGCCTATATGTGTAGTGCTACTCAAAAGCCTAGCAAGAATTTATGTAAAGCTTTAGGAAAAAAAGTTTTTAGAAACCATTCTGTTCTCACAGTAACTGCTAGCTAAAATCTCGAGCTCAGCATGCTAAGAAGTAACTAAACATACTCAATTGCGGCAGGAAATCAATAAATTTGTAAAAAGTTATCTAAATGAGTAACTTTCATCATCATATTCAAGCTCGTCTTCCTCATCATCCTCAAAAAGTCCATATTTGAATTTGCGATAGATTATGCCATCCTGGCCCATATATACAATGTCATCATCTTCATCGTCATCTTCATTATCTCGATCTCTAAACTCAATCATTTGATCTTCCTGGTAACTTGGACTCTCATGGTAGTTGCTCACATAGGAAGGAAATGTTTTGGAGTGATTTCTCAACTTCTCATACCCACCTTTATTGGCAGCCTGGTTTTTGGCTCGTGATTTTCTCCAGATGAATACAATAGCTCCGATGAGAAGGAGAAGCAAAATGCAAGTAATAACGAAGAAAGTAGTTTTGCTTTTGCTCTTAGACGGTAGAGTGGTTCGTAATACACAGTCATCTACAATAGCAGTCAAAAATAAGAAAAAAAAAGATTAGATGAGCTTGTGTGTATATTGCAGAGGGGTTATTTTTCTGACAAAAATCAAGTAAAACATCTAGGTCTACTTACATTTTTAAATGCATTTGTCTATATACCTTACTCTTTCAGAACCAGTACTGTGTTCTTACAGCTGCGATGATGTAAGGGTGTAAGCAAGGTTGCTGAGAAAGCTTTGCTTCTTTATTTGATTATAAATAATTAGAAAGAAGCAGAAAAGCTAACAGACACACAATGAATTTCGACACGATGAGCTTAAATGATTCATCAAAGCAAGCAACTCCCAGTCATCTGGTTTATGAACTGCTTGCCCATTTAACACAAGAGCTGTGAGTAAAAGAAGGTGCTGTCTCTTGCATCGGTCAGGATTGCTGCTATTTGTGTAAAGCCCTTCCTATTCTGCTGATGGAACCATATAAACACATGGTGTGCCTGCAGCTCAGTAGCACGTTTTCGCTCTGTTCCCCTTTTAACTTTCAAATGCCAGCCTAGCCAGTCATAAAGCTCTTCAGTACTCATCCTACCCTGCAGCACGGCTCTCCTACCTTGAGTTTCACTGCAGTCACAGCACTCTGGATTCCCTGCCGGGTTGGAGTCACTGCAGCAGGGCAAACAGCAGCTTTTCTCCAGGTAGAGCTGCATGCCAGCTGGACAGACGGTGCAGTTCAGAGGCCCGGGTCCCTTGCACTCTGTGCATGAGCTGTCACACATTTCACACTTGGGCTCGTCCTCCTTCAGACACAGAACAAAAGCAATGCACCTCTCATTTTGAATTCATTGGACCTGATCTGGTGGTTCTGTCCTGTCATTCACAGTCTGGGTGGTCATCTCTGGGTGCCATGGGTATCAATGGCAAAATACAGTGAGTAGCAGAAAAAATAAAGTTTAGTTCATATTTCCTGTGTTTTCAGTGATCTGCTGGTAGGGAGGGGAGGAGAAGTGTTGTAGGAACTTAAAGATCTCACCTAGCTAGACAGCAAGATGAAATTCATACAGACTGTAGCCTCCTTGGCCAGAAAGAGTGTTTTTATTTCGCTAGTTCCATGCTAGCGCATCTTTGGTGGTAATGACGGCAAATTGATCTTCAAGAAGTGTGCTCAAGAGTATCATTAAAAGTAAATTACATGAGAGAAGCAAGATGAAATATTCTGGGGAAATAGAAGGGCAGCTGAGAGAGTGAATTTCATTTCTAACTTAGGAAGGAGCAGAAATGAGTAATTTCCTTTCCAACGTGGGAAAGAGCAGAAATAAAAGGTAAAGCTGACTGGAAATTTTAAAGTAAAACAGATTTTTATTATATCATGTTGGTTATGTTTTATAGAAACAGTTTATATTAAAAAATAATAAATACGCTTGTCAAATTCCAGATAAGCTCCTTGGAACCTCTCTGTATGAAGACTACCAGAGATCATTGTTGTCATATCTACCTTGCAGAATGCTCTGAGCTTAGGCATTTCAGGGCTGTCAGTGTTCGCGCTTTCTGGCATATTGGAAAAAAATTGCTATTTTTCTGCTGTGGGACCAGGACTCCATATTCACTGGGAGGATCTGGAAACTCCAGTAAACTTTCATCAAACTTGCTCTCAGACCTGTGAGGCTGCTTGTCCTGAATTGAAAAACCTGAGCAAGATGAGAGTGTCACAGTGGGAGGTCCCATCTCCCAGAGACTAAGCTCTTGCAAAGAACTGCAGACCTTTGTGGTCCCCAGCTCCTAGGCTGTTTTCTTAGGCTCACAGTTATGGAGCAGCACTGCTAAGGGGATATTCCAGGCCAGAGACTCCAGGGTATGCAGCAGCTCAGGCCAGCTGGCTTGCCTTGCTGCTACATTCTTGAATAAACACCTCTGGAAGGCAGTTGGTGTGGAAATCTGGAAGCTGGAGTGCCCAGACTTGTGGCAAAATCTCAAGACTAATTGCCATCCTACTCTACTAGATATACAGCTCCGTTAACATCAGCCTGTCCCTACAACAGTGGTTTCTGCCAGCATAGCGTCAGTCAAAAATGCAATGTGATTTCTTACAAAGCAGCAGAGATCTGTGGGGAAATCTCAGTTATACTGCAAGAAAAAAAATCTCTGTTGCTCATGTAGCTGATTTTGTTCACATGGCTTTGGTATCATAACTGACAAAATTGTGCCTCTATATTTACTAGTAGCGGATTACTCTGTAGTAGACAACTCCAGAAAGACAAAATGCTTCCTCTCCCAAGAGAAGAAAAAAAGTAAGCATATTTAGAGATCAGCAGACTTGAAAACTCAGAGAAGATTGTTGTGTATATTTTGTGTTGCATCCAGAAGTTAGAAGTACACTGTACAAATCACATGAGAAAATGCCTACAAATAGCTACCTCTTGTTCTGGTGTCTCCTGAACTTTGTATTCACCTACAAGACAGTCTGAGTTGCACATTCCACCTAATAAACTGTAGCTCCATACACAAGATGTGCAGCTGAATGCTCCTATACCTAGAACAACAAATAAAACAACAATATTACAAGAAGAAAAATTGTCATCTAACTTCCTTTAAAAATGATAGTGACCACTGCCATCAAAGAAAAGGGTATTTGTCAACAGCAAGAACCACAAGCGAGGAGTTTAACATGAGGAGATTTGTTTTAGAAAGCTCAGGCCTACTTTTCAGGCTTTATGTGCCTACAAAGTGTATTGCTTTTGTGTTCTGATATTCATGAAAAACTGAGGGAATCAGTTGTACCATGAAGCTCCAACACACTCAGGAAAACCAATGTGGTCAGAGCACTGAAGTAAAATTTTGTAGAACCTTGGCCAGATGCTCTCCTTTACAGAATCAATATATACAAGGCCTGCTAGCTAACCATTTTCAAACCACAATAAACTAAGGTATGTTTATGTTTGAGCAGCAGAATAAATGCTTTTGTGGTGTAGGAAAAAAAGTTCTTCACCAGGTGCAAAAAGAGCATCATACACATTTTGTGTTCTGGAAACTCTTTTTGAAGACAGATGCTGTGTGCGGTATTTCTGTGAAACATTGAAGTTAAGAGTTTGTCATACATGTTAAGTGGCACTTTTCCATTTCACTGTAGCTAGGCATTTTCTGAAACTGTCTGAAAGGAAGAAAATGGAAATACAAGTAGATCACATTAGCAGCAGTTAGAGAGCTGAACCTTCTGTAATCCAGTGAATTTACTACATGATTTTTCTGAGTGGTGTGAGGCTTGTCTTCCTGCTCATGAGAAACAAGAGACACGACAACATTTCTTTGCTCCTACATTAGCAATGCAGGTGCATGTCAGAACACTTAAAGGTTTGCTCTTTAGAAGGACTGGCTTGTGTTTCATCTTGGCGTCTCTGTAATTACGATAGAAAATGTGTCAAGTAGTATTTATCACAAATAAAGTAAAGATCAATGGAAGTATGGCTATCTTTTTGCCCCAAATCAATGACAAATTATTTCTGTTACTTGCTATAATGTGACATTATAGTGGTCCTTGAAGGTGGCTTCATTTTAGGAGATATTTCCACGTTTTTAAATAGCTGTGCTGCAATTAGTCATCTGTGCTATCCAGTGTATGCACTAACCAAAAAAAGTTTTGAATGTTACAATATGGTGTGGTCCAGACTGTGGTGGTTAGCTATTACCTCATGCTCTTCAGATAGAAAAGGACACCAAATGGGTCCAAGGGGATTAATGCTGCTTACCTTGGAATTGGATGAATTAGGAAAAAGCAGAAACTTTGTGCCTAAGTGTTCCACAGAATAAAAGAGATGGTCTTTCAAAGTTAACTTTGAAAAAGCAGCAGACATCCCTGTCTTTTTTTTTTTTTTTCACCCTTAAGATATGCTTTATGACTCTTTCAGCTCTTCCCCTCTAAAGATGTGTGGTTGAATTTAGGTTCCTTGATTTTCATGTGCAGAGAGTAATGCATAGTAGGACAGCTCAAGGAGCGAGATATTATTCAGTGTCTGTGCAAGAAATGAGGTCCAGCTCTGTAATGAACAGACCCCATTTTTTTTTGAAGCTGGACAATTTTGTGGGAGGTCAGACTGAAAGAGAGTTCATTACCATTGTCTGGTTATCTCCCTTCACTGATTTGGCATTGGGACTCACTCCCAGCCCTCACCACCAGCAGCTGCCTTTAGGCCTGTGCTCTGTTGCTGGAGGCAGCCCTGCAGAGAGCTTGGCAGGGATCCACAGCCTGGCTTTGCTCTGCATCGGTTAATACCATAGAAGTAAGGAGCAGCCAGAGCAGCAAGTCACCTAAGGCCAGGGAGAGCCTGGCAGCCCTGGGGAGGTCAGTATCACCCACTGAGGATGCTTACTTCATGGGTGAGTTGGTAGGGCTGCATGTGGTATGTCTCTTTGTGAAGTGTTTCCAAAATCTTGGAGCAGAAATTAAAAGAAGAAAAAAAAAAGAAGAGAGATAAAAAGATGGGAGGTGTTTTGATAACCCTTTTTTGGCCAAAATGGAATGTCTATTTTTACCATCACATGTTCGGCAGGAAGGGTGGCATCTTTCACAGACATTACTGTCCTTGTTTTCATAGTAATACTCAGGACAAGAGCTAATGCATTCGTTCTTGGAGCGCAACAGGTAGAAATATGTATCACAGAAGAGGCAGTCTGTGGGTTGAGGCCCCATACACTCCTTACAGCCCTTATGGCATCTCTCACACGATCCAGTGGAGTTTTGTGAAAAGTACCTGAAACAGATCAGATAGCCATTACTTTGCATAAAGTGACAAGAAAACCAAAACATCCTTCATCTTTAGCTTTTACTGTGATTATATCAATGTGTAAAATCAATATTGATATGATTATTGTAAACATTCACTATCTTAGTGAAAATAGAATTAGTTTCCTTTAATTCCCTTTGGCCATTGGAACTCAGCTATAAAGTAAGTCTTTGTAAATTGAAGGTGTATAAAGCAAGGATTTCTAAAATCTTCAGTGAATTTAGACACAAAGTAAGTGTACAAGTAGTAAGGGTTCAGAAAACCTAAACTGTGTTTTTGCTTTGTGTGAGATATCCTGGAGATGTTGGGTAAGCACTGAATTTCTCACTGCTCCTGATGGCCTGCTGTCAGACAGAAACTCAGAAATTTCATATGTCCTCTCAGTGCACAAGCAGGCTTAACCAAAGGCTATCAGCAGAGGAATGGTGCTCACTGAAGTTGTGCTGTCAGTGAAAAAGAAGAATTGCTGCACCGTGTTTTTGTTGGGATGTGGTTGTTACAGACTTCCAGTTTAAGGAATGATAATTTAACAGCCAGCATGATCATATTGTACTGCAAAATGAAATGGTCTGTAACCAGAAATCGTAGGTCCACTTCTCAAATTTGAATTTCTGAGATGTTTTCACAAGAGCACAATGAATTAACACTTTGAAATTAAAGGGACTCATACTGATGAAGTTGCTTTACAAAATTAGGAGTCCTCAGCTGAAAGGTGTTTTAATGCTTGGTTTTATTATGATCCATTATAAGAATTCACTCCACGCAATACAGAAGGAGCCACATTCTAACTTCAGGTTAAGTGGTGCGTGAAGGAAATGACACTGCTTCCTCTGATCAAGCTGACTAAGAGCTGAGTTAGTATCTTCATTCTGCTTCATACTGTTTGGCATAAATATAGTGTAAAAGCATCCTTGAAGTTTAACAATGGCCACACCACATCAAGCTGTTCTTAATTTGGGCACCGATTTTACAGTTTAGTACTGTAAGGGGAGGTTTTCTACCACCTATGTACCCAGACAGCATAAGAATTTTTCACCTGAAAATAGAATTCAATTCTACTTCACTCTGGAGCAGAATAGGGCAGAGTGATCTAATTTCTCAAAGCTCTTAACTGAAGATCTTGGACCTTACCCTGACGGACACTGGTTTACACATCCTTTTCCATGTCTGTACCATCCAGGTTTGCAGGAAAGGCATTGTGAGCTGTGTTTTCCCGTGCAAGCAACACAGCCACTGTGGCATGGGGAACACTGTCCCTCGTCGCTGTCAGCGTAATATCCATCTGGACATGTTTCGACACAGGTTGTATCTGCACAGAGAACAATGCAGAATAACACACCAAGTTCACTATTTGTTGCTATAAAACACCTCATAAGAGCTGCGCTGGAGCAAACTCTCTAACAGGAGATACTGTTGGAGCCTGTACCAGGACAAGAAAAGAGAATGTTGGGATATAGTACATTTTTCTTATTCGTTTCTTCTGAGTCTTGTCAGTTTATTACTCCTTGTTTCCGCATTTTATGTACATTAGCAGGCTCTTCAGAGCAGATACTTTTTTTGTCCTTGGGAAATATAAATACATGATACATAATGACGAACAACAGCTGTGATTTCTTTCAGAATACACAAAAGAAGAAATAGTAATTAGGAAAATTTCTGTCTGCATTGCCATTTTCCTTAGGTTTCACCCTAAGCATCAAACTTATGGTATTCTGTATATAAGATAAGTAGGATTGTATATTTGAGATTTCACAGAATCATCATCATAGAACGGCCTGGGCTGGAAGGGACCTCAGAGATCATTTTAATCCAACCTCCCTGTTGTGAGCAGGGACGCCACCTCTCGACTAGGTCAGGCAACACATGTGAGAACCGAAGGGGATTCATAGAGTGGTTTGAGTTGCAAAGGACCTTAAAGATCATCTAGTTTCAACCCCCCTGCCATGGGCAGGGGTACCTCCCACTAGACCAGGTTGCCCCATCCTGGCCTTGAACACTTCCAGTCAATGGAGGAACTTGCCTTAGTCAATGAGAACTGGGTTAGAGACCAATTAAGCAGTCTAGACATCCATAAATCCGTGGGTCCAGATGGGATGCATCCACGGGTGCTGAGGGACCTGGCTGATGTCATTGCTGGACCACTCTCCATCATCTTTGCCAAGTCTTGGGAAACGGGAGAGGTGCCTGAGGACTGGAGGAAACCAAATGTCACTCCAGTCTTCAAAAAGGGCAAGAAGGAGGATCGGGTAACTGTAGACTGGTCAGCCTCACCTCCATCCCTGGGAAAGTGATGGAACACCTTATCCTTGGTGCCATCACAGGCATATCAAGGATAAGAGGGCTATTAGGGGCAGTCAACATGGTTTTGCCAAGGGGAAGTCATGCTTGACTAACCTCATAGCCTTTTACGAGGATATAACAAGGTGGATAGATGATGGCCGAGCGGTGGATGTGGTCTACCTTGACTTCAGTAAAGCATTTGACACAGCCTCCCACAGCGTCCTTGCTGCTAAACTGAGGAAGTGTGGTCTAGACTCTCGGACTGTGAACTGGCTAAGGGGAAGAAACCAAAGAGTTGTGGTCAATGGGGCGGAGTCTGGTTGGAGGCCTGTATCCAGTGGAGTCCCTCAAGGGTCGGTACTGGGACCAGTATTATTCAATATATTCATCATTGACTTGGATGAGGGACTAGAGAGTACTATCAGCAAGTTTGCTGATGACACCAAGCTGGGAGGAGTGGCTGACACATCAGAAGGCTGTGCTGCCATTCAGCGAGACCTGGACAGGTTGGAGCGCTGGGCAGGGAATAACTTGATGAAATACAACACAGGAAAGTGTAGGGTCCTACGTCTGGGTAGGAACAACCCCAGGTTCCAGTATAGGTTGGTGAATGACCTGTTAGAGAGCAGTGTAGGGGAAAGGGACCTGGGAGTCTTGGTGGACAGCAGGATGACCATGAGCCAGCACTGTGCCCTTGTGGCCAGGAAGGCCAATGGCATCCTGCGGTGTATTAGAAGGGGGTTGGTTAGTAGATCCTTCCCCTCTACTCTGCCCTGCTGAGGCCACATCTGAATATTGTGTCCAGTTCTGGGCCCCTCAGCTCAAGAAAGACAGGGAACTGCTGGAGAGAGTCCAGCACAAGGCAATTAGGATGATTAAGGGAGTGGAACATCTCCCTTATGAGGAAAGGCTGAGGGCACTGGGTCCCTTTAGTCTGGAGAAGAGGAGACTAAGAGGTGACCTTATTAGTGTTTAGAAATATATAAAGGGTGAGTGTCATGAGGATGGAGCCAGGCTCTTCTCGGTGGCAACAAATGATAGGACAAGGGGTGATGGAATCAAACTGGAACACAAGATGTTCCACTTAAATTTGAGAAGAAACTTCTTCTCGGAGAGGGTGGCAGAACACTGGAACAGGCTGCCCAGGGAGGTTGTGGAGTCTCCTTCTCTGGAGACATTGAAAACCCACCTGGACACCTTCCTGTGTAACATCATCTAGGTGTTCCTGCTCTGGCAGGGGGATTGGACTTGATGATCTTTTGAGGTCCCTTCCAATCCCTAGCATACTGTGATACTGTGATACTGTGAAGGGACTTCCACCACCTTTCTGGGCAACCTGTTCCAGTGTCTCAGTACCCTCTTAGTAAAGAATTTCTCCCTAATGTCTAATCTAAATCTACCCTCTTTCAGTTTGAATCCGTTACCCCTTATCACCACATAGCCTTGTGAAAAGTCCTTCCCCAGCTTTCCTGTAGGCCCATTTCAGGTACTGGAAGGCCTCTCTAAGGTCTGCCCAGAGCCTTCTCTTCTCCAGGCTGAACAACCCCAACTCTCTCAGCCTGTCTTTTATAGGAGAGGTGCTTTGATCATCTTTGTGGCCCTCTTCTAGGCATGTTCCAATAGGTCCATGTCCTTCTTGTGTTGGGACCTCCAGAGCTGGACGCAGTACTGCAGATGGGGTCTTATAAGAGCAGAGTAGAGGGACAGAATCACCTCCCTTGTTCTTCAGATACAGCCAATTTAATGGTATTTGTTCACTGGTCTTTGCCTCTGCCTGTGGCTGCTGCTTTATGGTATGGAAATGAGGGAATAGTTTGAAGCTAGAGATGGATTGGTTTAGACTGGATGTTAGGAAGAAGTTCTTCACCACCATGAGGGTGGTGAGACACTGGAACAGGTTGCCCAGAGAGGAGGTGGAGGCCCCATTCTTGGAAGTTTTTAAGGCCAGGATGGACGAGGCTCTGGGCAACATGGTCTAGTGAGGGATGTCCCTGTCCATGGTGAGGGGCTTGGAACTAAATGAACTTTAAGGTCCCTTCCAACCTGAAAAAAAAAACAAACCATCATGCCTGTAATGGTGCCAAATGTATCAGGTATATCTTACTCTTTCACTGAGATTTCAGAGAGTTGTTAGACTAGGAATCTTGAATGAGAAGTTGGGACCGATACACCTAACTGCATGTGCATCAAGCTGGGAGAGCAGTGATTACTCATTAGTAGCTTGTATGTATTATCTAGCTTGTCTTTTGTTTTGCTGCTTGAGTTGCAACTGGGCAAAGGAAGAAACTCGCCCTTATTTCTGCTTTCCTCCCAATTCCTTCTTCACTCCGGGATGTTTATTTACGTACTTCCACCAACCTTACCAATTGAAATGATGCAAAGCAGCTGAGTGTGTTAATAAGAAAAGACAGGTCTGATGCAACACCACAGAAATTTAGGAATGCAAAATCTGCATCAGAATTAGTCTCAAAAAGCTCAAGCTCTGTTTTAATTTAAACTCATTAGATTTTTCCCACGTAAAAGATCATTTTAATATTTTTTTCTCCCAGTGATTTTCTAAAATTTTAGTTTGCTTTTTAAAGAACATGCAAAGAGGTAAAGTTTAAGTTCTGGGATTTTTTACTTTTTACCAATTTGTTTCTGAGCCAGTACAGTCTTTTGCCTCGAAGTGAGAAAAGTAGTTCTGCCCATCAGCCATCCACTAGATTGTGACCTAGTAATCCATGAACAACTTTTTAACAGCTCTGATTAATTATTTCTTTGCTCATCAGATTTCTGCAAGGATAAAACAAGCCAACATGAAAATGTGAGCTCTTTGTGAGTACATTTTTTTTAAAAAAAAAGAATGTGTTTTTAAACTCCTTGTAGGAAACAACAGGAGCAGTACTTACCAAGTGAATGAACAATACCTAGTTTTGTTTAGCCATGGAGTTTGTTGGTACTTAGAAGTCCTGCTTTGGCCTTAGTGAGTGGCAAGCCCAGTCACACAATTTGTTTCCAGACAGCCCCCCAGAAGTAATTATCCCTGCATAAGTTACCTACTTACCAGGTCAACTTTGCAACAGTTGCAAACAGCAGCCTTAGATGTTTCACAAATGTGACAGAAACGTGCCTGTTTCATGCTTTTCGCTAGAATAAAATCTAGAGGCAGGAGCAAGACACTTACTGAGAAGATAGTAGTTACTTGCACAGCTAAAACACTGGTGTTCAGTGGGTCCTGAGCAGTAGAGGCATTTCTTATGACAAGGCTTGCACATTTGTGTTTTCTCAACATAGTATTCGGTAGGAGAGCAGTATCCAGATACTATACAGTGCCCATCATGGTTCATCATCAGGCCATTTTTGCAAGTAAGGCAGGCAGTGGAAGAAGAACAGGTCTGGCATGTCCTGTTGCATGCTGAAACCGGCAAACAGTACAAATGTCACCATTTCTTGCTGCATCGCAGATTATTTTTTCAGTTTTAATTTTACAAGGAGCAGCTGTCATCTCAGGATGAGAGGCTGAGGGAGAGAAAGCAATAGCTCTGCTTCTGCATAGTCAAACATTTTTGCTATTTTCAGTCTTGGGCTGGCAGTTCCTCAAGTTCCCTTTTACATTGGCACTGCCTTTACTGAGCAGTGGTTTTCAACACACTGTCTCCAGCAATACTCAGCAGTTTACCAGAGTTGCTGCCCAAAATATTAAACTCATCTATCTCTGTTAGTTCCCCCTCAGCTTGCTCCAATTTTTGCAGCTCTGAGCTATGCCTTGCTATTTTTCTGCATTAACTATCTCCTTCATTTCCAGGGAGCTGATAGCAACATGGGCTGGCATACACAGGCCCTTTTGGGATAGTCTTTAACCAGATCAACCTCTATCTCAATACTCTTCTGGGGAAAAGAACAGCTGCCAACCTTGACAGTCTTCAGTGGTTTCTTCATAGAAAGTGCCTGCAGGACACTCTTCAAAACACATCCCACTGTAGAGGACAGAGGAGGTGCCAGCGCACACAATGCAGTCATCTGAGTCCGGCCCATCACAGTCTTTGCAGTCCGCATGGCAGGGAAAGCAGTGCTTGTCTTCAGCGTAGAAGCGAGGAGGACAGTCCTGCACACATTGCCCCTCGTGCAGAAAGAACTCATCCATGCACTCTATGGAGGACAGCAAACAGGTAAGCAAACAAACAGTGAATTCTGACCTCTCTAAGTGAGAGTGAAGAAATCCTTCAAAACCAGAAATCCTGCAGTGCCTGTCATAACAGGAGATAAGAGGACAGGTTGGGAAGGTAGTGCTTTCTATTCTGACTCTTTTCCCTCCGAACTGCTCGTAACAGTCCAACCCTCACGCATCATCTTCTGTCTTACATCAAGTGAAGTCAACTGGTCAGATTTGCTCATATTAAGCAAACCATGCTGCTACTGATATATAGGTGGACTTCTGCTAAGATATTATTTCTGCATTAGGAACCTCCTGCGAAATATCCACATCTGAAGTTTTGTTTGGTTTGTCATTAAAATATGCATCTGGCTGGAATACATAGACCTGAATGTTTGTCTTTGCATAGAGTTGGTCTTCAGCTGCTAGTTTTGAGTACTTGGTTTAATAGCTTTGTTCTGGGTTTTTTTTGGTTTTTTTTTGTTTGCTTTTGGTTTTTCTCCTTCTCTCTTTCATCCATATTTATATATCCAGAATGGCTTGCTCAATGTTAGCTATCCCGGAAATTTTTGTGGAGGCATTCAGACTCAGTAGTATACTCAAAGCTTTCCTAATACGGTTCATTAAAAAGATCTCATTCTCTACCATGACTAGTCATTTTTAAAAATGGTAAAAATGATGTAAAGTTCAGCCAAATTAGGAAAGAAACATTCTGTATTTCACATCGGTGTGTGTATGCAACTATTTAGGCATGGATACATGTGATCAGAAATAGAATCAAGCCAGCAGAAGTCTGAAGAACAACAGGAACAGGCAAAACAATGTGAAATCTTTACAAATTAACCACTTAGACTGGGTCTTATTGTGAAGCACTGATTGTTTAACTTCTGTCTTAGAGATTAGCAATTATACATGTGTATCTTCTTTTATTTTCCTCACTACAGAATTTCTCTTCAAATCTGTGTTTCTATCAGCCTCTCCCTAGACAGACTCAGATGGATTTTAGCCAAGTCAGGACCAGTTCTTTGTAATACCTTTGCATGTTTGATTGTGGATGCACTCCTTACACATTTCAGGGCAATGTTTGCAGATTCCTTCAGAAGCAAAATGCTTCTCTGAACAGGTAGATTTACATTCCCACTGCTCCAGAAGCAAAGGATTTTTACAGGACAGGCATTTGGTTGCACTTCCCATGCACGTCTTACAGGATCCACTGCACTCCTTGCAAGTCTCAGAATCATTAAAATATCCCCTGTTGAATGAAAACAAAGCAAACTGCCAGGCAATGTATAGTTGTCAAACAGCCTCACTATAAGAATCATGAGTATATATGAGGCTTTCCCAGCACACACACTTCACTGGATCAAACAGGTTTCTCCTGCAACTTTTTGCCCATCATTCACTTACATCCCTCTTATGTCTGAGAAGAAAACGTGCATAGTCAGTGCTATGAAGGGAGTCTGGCCTTCCTTTGTTCTTACACCTACTCTCTAAGGCATGTGAGACTTTATTTCTTGCTCATTTATTGATTTCCCCCATACATAAGACAAGAAAGTCTCTAATATTTGGGAAAATGAAGAAGCGATCTTGGGTACTGCACAGCTGACGCTCAAGAGTGTTACCAGGGAAAGACAGAGAAGTATGACTTCAGTGTCCCTGGAGGGGAGAAAGAGAAGAGAAAACCCTGGAAGTGTGAAGGCTGGGGAGAGTAAGGAGAGCTGGGATTTAAAAAAAAAACCAACCCAACGAAACCTCGATGCTTAAATAGTAGCTACGTTTAGTGACAGCAAGCTGGAGACAGTGAAGAGGGAACATGTATTTTTATTATCTGTGGTATAAGAGCAACCATAGATGACCATGGTTGGGACATGAAAATATAGCAAAAAATTGTGTCTGTATTTCAGGAGAAGAGGGATAAAAAGAGAGGCTGAATGCAATCCAGTTTGTCTGCACTCTCAAAACCAGAACATTAGAAGGCTGAAGGACAAGCAAGTCCACATTCTGACTACTAATCCGTATGTATACAGCCACTGATAAAAACTACGACAGAAGTTGACACAGAAAACAGTCCTAGAACATGTACTTCACATTAACAAGTTTATTCTTCCCTGTAGAGGGATGCTTCTCCTGTTATTCTTGGAAATAGTCTTTCCAAAGAAAGACAGAGGAAATATGTTAGAGGCAAAACTAGAGAAAAGACAGGAAGATTTATGTCTGCCACCTATTCTCATCTTCTTTTGTTCTCCTAACCTTTATCATCATCCTGCATTTATTTCTTACAGTCCTATCTTCTTATCTTGTTCTATTCTTGAGTACTCAGCTAGCCCAATCTTTCAAAATCATCTGTCAGAAATTATCAGTGCATTAAGTCAACCATTTTCAAGCTCTACAGTATGTCACAAAACTAAAAAAGAAGTGTTAAAAAAAAAAATCATATGATCCTCTGCTCCAGTGGAGAGTAGTTGTGCCTCAAGAACTTTGCCTCAGTGACTTTAATCTGAGTTTAACTCTGGTGGACTTTGCCGAGTGATGTCTGGGAACTCATCATTTACAGTCTGGAACTTGGAAAAAAGGGGGATAATAACAGCTGAAAAGGCTAGTGATATATGTAAAGGTTTAATCTTGTTATACTGATTCAGTGACAGGCAACCATGGGGAATGAGGACTGAGAGCAAACATATTAAAGCCAAAACATTAACTCTGTGTGACACAATTTGTGATGCTAGGACACAATTTCTGATATTGTGGACTAGAGTAGTCTTTAGTCCAATTACTTTACATTTACTGTGTCATTTGATGATTGGAGTATGTTCCACTGATCCTTATTGAGTCATTTGATGATTGGAATATGTTCCACTGGTCTTTACTGAGTCATTTGAAAAAGCTGAAAGGAAAGTACTGCCAGAAAATTTGTAGTGATGGTAAGAAAAGCAGGAACCGCACATTTTACTAAACAAAAAATTTAACCAAGCAAGACCTTCATACTGCAGAGCACAGGTTTTTTGTATGTATCAAGTATGACGAATGCTCATGAAAAAAGCATAGAAACAGGAGAACCTGATCTACTTGAATGCCTAAATGAATATCCATTGCAGTCAAGCAGGAACCTTCTTTTTGAATTCCATTTATTACAGGCAAATGTAAAGAATATAAGCCAAGAAGAAAAATACAACACACATTTCCATACCAGGATTCTCAGATATCCACTTTCTGGGTGCACATCTCTGCTCTGGACTACTTTGAGGAAGGAACAAGAAGAGTGATTATAGGCTTATTTTCAGTCCCCATAAAGTACTATCCAGAAGTACCATGGTCTCCTACTGAAGTCAATGGGAGCTGTACCATCTGTCATAGGATTTCATGCCTGGTTCCTTTGTTGGTTTTTCACTTTTTCTCTGAGCAAGAGAAAATGCTGTTTATTCAGGCCAGCTTAAAATGACTTCTACCTAGTGGTGTTTTCTGGTAGCTTAGGTTACAGTAAGGTCTCTCTTGAAAGGTTTATAATGGATCTGAACTTTAGAGAAAAGGAGCACAGTGAGAAAATGGGTCACTTACTCAGGGCATTCCTGCAAACATCTGCCTTCATGGAGGAAGAGTGGCTGGTTGTCTTCAGCCTGACACTTCTGACAGTGCCAGGGATCAGAGCATATCTCACAACCATCCATGCACATCTCACATTTCCCGCTTGCAGTATTGGCAAAAGTTTTTTGAGGACACATTGGAACACAGGTATCATGGCTAAGAAATTTTCCTGGCAAAAGAGCAACCGATGTGAAGAAAGGGACCAGTTAAAAATACATTTTAAAGATTCCTGCCTTGGATGGTTATTAAAAAAAGCTTTAAACTTCCCTGAAATTTAACTTTTTCATTCTTAAAAAAAATATTGAAACATCCTTTAAGCCATTTCACAAAGTATTTTGGTCAACCTTCACTGAAACTTAAGGTTAGAAGGATTATCTAGTACATCTTCCTGAATAAATCCTTGTTCAGTAACTCCTGTCTACAATTTTGATTGAAAAGAAAGAGAAACAATAACATCCACCTAATGATTTTTCTACCTGCCAAGGGTGTGTGCTTAATTCCTACATGCTACCTGACTTTAGCTGGCAATTATCTGATTACCTTCCCATGGTTTAAGCTGTCAAAGAATTTTTGAGTGACCATTAACAAAATTTTTCCCAGGAAATGTGTAGGATAGGGAATATTTCAGCTTCTTGCACAACTTAGACAAAGAAGCTGAAATCTCTTACCTTCTGGACATGAGGTACATATGACAGCAGTTTTCTCACAGGTTCTACATGAGGAGTCACAGGATTGTAGGGTTTTTTTTGCATCTGGGATGAAAGGAAAAAAGTTCAATATTTTACTGTCTTATAGGCTGGTTTTGTTCATTATCCCTACCTGTAGGATGTCCATTTCCAATGGATTTTTCTAAGCTGTTTCAAAAATGCACATCTGTGAATTTTTAGGATTCACAAAGTTGAACAACTTGATTGTATTGAACTCCAGTGTCTTAAATGGTAAGTTAAGAGTTGTAATAAAGGAAAATATAAAAATTCCCCTGACATTCACTAAGACAGTGTTCTAGGCTGCTGAGAACAATAATCTAGCTTAATAATATTAGTTTTGATGTAGTGCTTGAAACCCAAATCCAGAGCTGTAACGCTAATAGATTACAAACAAAAAGAGCTAGAAAGGTATGCAAGTTAGGGGACTTGGTATAGCAAAGTATTTTCATAGAGATTTTATACTATCCAGTTGTAGAACATCTTTATGCTGTAACTAAGGGAGAAAATTCTCAGTAGGAAGGAGAGATAAATGAGTATTTGGAAAGAAGGTCTGTTAAGTAGGTCCCTCCAAAGTTATTGCTTGCTATTTCTGTCCGAAAGGTTCTGATGCATGTCAAATGAAGTTTTTCTGTCTGTGGAAAACAAAGGTTTTGGTTGTATTTTGCATAGACTATCCAGTGTGTTAGCTCCAAACTGACAAGAAATTAGAGTATCGTACTTAATGCAGAGAAAGTCTGCCATGCCTATGACAAGTCCCAGCACTGTGTTTCAGTCCAGGCAATTATAACAATAGGTAAATGGATGTCTGATGAAAAAATAACTGTGGGTCAGCAGACAGAAGACAATTGCCTTTTGATTTTTAAAAAATGAAGAATAAATCACGAATTGGTTACAGATGGAGCTTTTCACCTCAGTTAGCACATCCAGCTCATCCTGCCAGTTAAATATGTATGGTTTCTGCAAGTTAATAGACGCAGTGACAGTATCCATTAACCACATGCAGCATATCACTACCCTTTTCTGCTCTGCCTGTCGTGGCAAGGTAGTTTAAAATGTTGACGTTTTGAAGGAAAGTTACAAAAGCAAACGCTTTGAGTAAAAACAAGAGAGAAGAGAGCAGAAGTCTTATATAGAGCCCTTTCCCACATGGGGAAATGGTGGACATCTTAGGAAGAAAAGTGTGTATGTGCATAGCATGACATAGGGGCAGAAGAATGCAGAATAAGAATACTAATAATTATTATTATTTATGACCGTACTGCTGAATGAGCTGACCCATAGCTATCTCAGGCAGAGTCCCTGCCATGTGGAAGAAGAAAAGGTGGAAGTGATATATGAATACTGGGACCCAAGAGGTGGAGGAGAGGGATTTATCTTGCTCCCTGAAATGCTTATACACCAATGCACGCAGCCTGGGGAATAAGAAGGAGGAGCTAGAAACCTGGGTTCGGGCAGGAGATTATGATCTGGTGGCAACTACAGAAACATGGTGGGACAGCTCACATGACTGGAATGTGGTCATGGGTGACTATGTCCTTTTCAGGAAAGACAGGCCAGCCAGGCGAGGTGGTGGAGTCGCTCTTTACGTGAAAGAGCAACCACAATGTCTTGAATACCATCCAGGCATGGATGAGGAGCAAGTTGAGAGTGTATGGGTTAGAATTAAGGGGCAGGCTGGCAGGAGAGATACTGTTGTGGGTGTCTATTACAGGCCACCAGATCAGGGCGAGGAAGTTGATGAGGTCTTCTACAGGCAGCTGAGAGCGGTCTCACAATCACAGGCCCTGGCTGTCGTGGGGGATTTTAACTTCCCTGATATTTGCTGGAAGGACAACTCAGCCAGCCAGCCACAGTCCAGGAGGTTCCTCCAGTGCATCGATGATAATTTTCTGATGCAAATGGTGGAGGAGCCGACTAGCAGAGGAGCACTGCTGGACCTCATCCTCGACTAACAAGGAGGATGTGGTTGAAGCAGTAAAGCCTTGGCTGCAGTGACCATGAAATGGTGGAGTTCAGGATCTCATGTAGCAGAAACAAAATAGCAAGCAGAATTGCAACCCTGGACTTTGCCAAGGCAAACTTTGGATTTTTGAAACAATTACTAGAGAAAATCCCATGGGCAAGGCTGTTTGAAGGCAAAGGGGCCCAAGATAGTTGGTTAGCGTTCAGGGACTGCTTCTACCATGCTCAAGATCAGAGCATCCCGACACATAGGAAGTCAAGGAAGGGAGCCAGGAGACCTGCGTGGCTAAACAGGGATCTGCTGGGTAAGCTCAAGGGCAAGAGGAGAATTTACAGATCTTGGAAGGCAGGGCTGGCCACTTGGAAAGAATATAAGGCTGTTGTCCGAGGATGTAGGGAGGCAACTAGGAAAGCAAAGGTCTCCCTAGAATTAAACCTGGTGAGAGGGGTCAAGGACAACAGGAAGAGCTTTTTCAAATACGTGGCAGATAAAACTAACACCAGAGGCAATGTAGGCCCACTGATGAATGAGGTGGGTGCCTTGGTGACAGAAGATACAGAGAAGGCAGAGTTACTGAATGCCTTCTTTGTCTCTGTCTACTCTGCCGGAGGCTGTCCTGAGGAGCCCCGTTCCCCTGAGGCCCCAGAGGAAGTCAGCGCAGTGGAGGAGTTTGCTTTAGTCGATGAGGACTGGGTTAGGGACCAATTAAGCAATCTGGACATCCATAAATCCATGGGTCCAGATGGGATGCATCCACGGGTGCTGAGGGACCTGGCTGATGTCATTGCTGGACCACTCTCCATCATCTTTGCCAAGTCTTGGGAGATGGGAGAGGTACCTGAGGACTGGAGGGAAGCAAAGGTCACTCCAGTCTTTAAAAAGGGAAAGAAGAAGGACCCAGGAAACTATAGACCAGTCAGCCTCACCTCCATCCCTGGGAAAGTGATGGAACACCTTATCCTTGGTGCCATCTCAAGGCATATCAAGGATAAGAGGGTCATTAGAGACAGTCAACATGGCTTCAGCAAGGGGAAGTCATGCTTGACTAACCTCATAGCCTTTTAGGAGGATATAACAAGGTGGATAGATGATGGCCGAGCGGTGGATGTGGTCTACCTTGACTTCAGTAAAGCATTTGACACAGTCTCCCACAGCATCCTTGCTGCTAAACTGAGGAAGTGTGGTCTAGACTCTCGGGTAGTGAGGTGGACTGTGAACTGGCTAAGGGGAAGAAACCAAAGAGTTGTGGTCAATGGGGCGGAGTCTGGTTGGAGGCCTGTATCCAGTGGAGTCCCTCAAGGGTCGGTACTGGGACCAGTATTATTCAATATATTCATTGATGACTTGGATGAGGGACTAGAGAGTACTATCAGCAAGTTTGCTGATGACACCAAGCTGGGAGGAGTGGCTGACACATCAGAAGGCTGTGCTGCCATTCAGCGAGACCTGGACAGGCTGGAGAATTGAGCGGGGAAAAATTTAATGAAATATAACAAGGGTAAGTGTAGAGTCTTGCATCTGGGTAGGAACGACCCCAGGTTCCAGTATAAGTTGGGGAATGACTTATTAGAGAGCAATGTAGGGGAAGGGGACCTGGGAGTCTTGGTGGACAGCAGGATGACCATGAGCCAGCACTGTGCCCTTGTGGCCAGGAAGGCCAATGGCATCCTGGGGTGTATTAGAAGGGGGGTGGTTAGTAGGTCGAGAGAGGTTCTCCTTCCCCTCTACTCTGCCCTGGTGAGGCCGCATCTGGAATATTGTGTCCAGTTCTGGGCCCCTCAGCTCCAGAAAGACAGGGAAGTGCTGGAGAGAGTCCAGCACAGGGCAACTAGGATGATTAAGGGAGTGGAACATCTCCCTTATGAGGAAAGACTGAAGGAGCTGGGGCTCTTTCGTTTGGAGAAGAGGAAACTGAGGGGTGACCTCATTAATGTTTACAAATATATCAAGGGTGAGTGTCATGAGGATGGAGCCAGGCTCTTCTTGGTGACAACCACTGATAGGACAAGGGGTAATGGGCTGAAACTGGAACATAAGAGGTTCCGCTTAAACTCGAGAACAAACTTCTTCTCAGTGAGGGTAACGGAGCACTGGAACAGGCTGCCCAGAGAGGTTGTGGAGTCTCCTTCTCTGGAGACATTCAAGACCCGCCTGGACACGTTCCTATGTAGCATTATCTAGGCATTCCTGCTCTGGCAGGGGGATTGGACTTGATGATCTTTCGAGGTCCCTTCCAATCCCTAACATTCTATGATTCTATGATTCTATGATTGTAGTCCATTTAAGTGTCCCTGAATGTAGAGGGCAGTGCAAGTCTCTCAAGCCTCTAGGTGTACCTAGTCACAGAGCACACAAGTATTTTCAGTTTACTTATCCAAATAAACCTCAAAGTAACTTGCCGTGACCACAGCTTACTCTTGTGAGATGAAGAAATTAATTTTGGGCTGGTTTAGCTCAGTCGGTTGAGCGTGGTGCTGAAAAATTGAAGGTTGCGTGTTCGATTCCCGTTCCGTCCTCATGTGTTGCATGATCTAGATGAGAGGAGTCCCTGCCCATGACAGGGAGGTTGGATTAAATGATCTCTAAGGTCCCTTCCAGCCTAGGACATTCTATGACTGTCACAAGATTTTTGGGGAGACACTACTCATTAGATTCCTCATTTTTCCAGACTCTTCGTTCTAGAACAAATTGTTAAAGGGTGTCTCTCTTGATGGCATCTGTAAGAATATAAGGAGTACTCTGGAAAAGCTAGATGTTTGACATTAATAGATTTTCTATTTTCCTGTTCTTAAATATGCACACCTCTCTTACTGGTCGTGAGGGAAAATCCCCACTGGCCTTCAAATCCTAGGATTTTTGCTTTTCAGAGACTAATCATTTGCCACTGTCTGACAAAGAACATTGAATAATCGATGACATATTTCACAATCATGTAGTTTTTAATTAATATTTTTCACTTTGCCTCTAGAATCTTGGCAGAAAGAAAGACCATCTATTTCTGATGTCTGCCTGTAGTTACATATCCTCTGTTCCTCCATCCATTCTTTGATAAACCTTCAGAATTTGTCAAGGCAGAGTTCTGATTTTCCCACTGAAAATGTCATTGACCTTTTTCTGAATATGCAGGGAATAATATAAATTCTCATTTCCCTTTGCAGCAGCTTTGCATCCAGCTACCTTATCCTGATTTGTGGTTTGTTTTTTTTTTTTGGTTAAAATCCCTACTGGGTAGTTTTAAGTGCTGTAATTTAATACAGGTTATGTGCATGAAGAAGCAAGCCAGAAATACTACTGAAGTATGTGTTGCCAGGGGAGAAGGACCTTGATCCTTGCAAGAAAGTTGATGTAACATAAAAAAAAATTAGCAAGATGGAAAGGTTAAGTAGAGAAGTTGCTAACTACTGTTGAAGAATGTTTAAACGAGCTCATTGTTTCAAAAACATTTCTTGCCTTATAATTAAAAATAGGCATCTTTTTCAGTGAAGTATTTTTTATTTACATTTAATCCTTGACCCTTCGGCAGTATTTGTTCTTTTCTGTAATATCTGGTAGTCGCCACCAGAGGGGAATGTACACAAGCAATTGAGCTTCTGATAATTGGAGTAGGAGACAAACTTTTGCGTTCCAGTCAAATATTAGCACTTAAATGCCCGAACTTCAGTATTGACAGACGAAATCTCAATTATGTGTATTTATTTTTAAATTCTTGTGAGTTAAAGTGAGTATTACCTGTGATAAGCTTTTACTGACTGTAAATAGGCTTACATTCACTGAGAAAAAAGCCCAATAGTGTTTAAAATCATGTTAAGTTTCTGAATATTATTATCTTGCATAGGAAGAAGTTCCTCAAATGTGCACATGTAACGCAGGATATTCGTTTACACAAACCACACTGCTGCTGTTAGTGTATCCAGAGCTTTACAAAGAATAGCCTTACAAAGATTAAAAGTGGTCATGCAAAATGTATTTCCTTGGTCTTTGGACTGATGATAAATGGAAGGCTCAGAAATTACTGGTTTTATTTGTTGAGTTGTATTTTAATTTCTGCTAATGGGAAAGTACTTGAGGATCCAACAATCTTTCCTCTAAAATTTCAGTCTGGAGATCTTATGGTTGCAAATGAAAATTGTAAATGTAGAAGCCATAAGTTTCTGATTCAGATTTGCAAACCACCCATATTATAAAAGTGGGACATGGACTCTGAAAAAACACTATATTCTGTTATTACACTCTTCTGCTCCTCATTTTCTGAAGGCTAAAACACTGTCACAGAATCATAGAATCATCAAGAGTTGGAAGGGACCTCTACAGATTGTGTAGTCCGATACCCCTGCTAAAGACAGATTGCCCAGAGCACATTACACAGGACTGTGTCCAGGAGTTTTGAAAGTCTTCAGAGAAGAAGACTCCACAACCTCCCTGGGCAGCCTTTTCCAGTGCTCTGTCACACCCACAGTGAAAAAGTTTCTCCTCATGTTTAGATGGAACTTCTGTGCTATGCCCATTGCCACTTGTTCTGTCACAGGGCACCACTGAAAGGAGCCTGGCTCCATCCTCCTTACACCCACCCTTTAGATATTTTAGACATTGATAAGGCCTCCTCTCAGTCCTCTCTTCTCCAGGCTAAAGAACCACAACCCTCTCAGCCTTTCCTCATAAGAGAGATACTCGGGTCCCCCAGTCATCTTCATTGCCCTCCTCTGGACTTTTTCCAGTAGTTCCCTGTCTTTCTTAAATTGGGAAGTCCAGAATTGGAGGGCATATTGGTGGCTAATCACAGAATCACAGAATCACAGAATGTTAGAGGTTGGAAGGGACCTTAAAGATCATCTAGTCCAACCCCCCTGCCAGAGCAGGACCACCTACACTAGAGCACACAGGAACGCGTCCAGGCGGGTTTTGAATGTCTCAAGAGAAGGAGATTCCACAACCTCCCTGGGCAGCCTGTTCCAGTGCTCGGTCACCCTCACAGTAAAAAAGTTTTTCCTCATATTTTTATGGAACCTCCTGTGTTCCAGCTTCCACCCATTGCCCCTTGTCCTGTCAGTGGAGGCCGCTGAAAAGAGCCTGGCTCCATCCTCCTGACATTCCCCCTTGACATATTTATAAACATTGATGAGGTCACCCCTCAGCCTCCTCTTCTCCAAGCTAAAGAGATCCAGCTCCTTCAGCCTTTCCTCATAAGGGAGATGCTCCACTCCCTTCACCATCTTTGTGGCTCTACGCTGGACTCTCTCAAGCAGCTCCCTGTCCTTCTTGAACTGAGGGGCCCAGAACTAGACACAATATTCCAGATGTGGCCTCACCAGGGCAGAGTAGAGGGGCAGGAGGACCTCTCTTGACCTACTTGCTACTCCCCTTCTAATACACCCCAGGATGCCATTGGCCTTCTTGGCCACGAGGGCACATTGCTGGCTCATGGTCATCCTGCTGTCCACTAGAATCCCCAGGTCCCTTTCCCCTGCACTGCTCTCCAGCAGGGCAGTCCCCAACCTATATTGGTACATGGGGTTATTTTTTCCCAAGTGCAAAACTCTACACTTGCCCTTATTAAACTTCATAAGATTTCTCCCCGCCCAGCCCTCCAACCTGTCCAGGTCTCTCTGAATGGCAGCACAGCCTTCTGGTGTGTCAACCACTCCCCCCAACTTCGTATCATCAGCAAACTTGCTGACAACATTCTCTAATCCCTCATCCAGATCATTGATGAATATATTAAACAGCACCGGCCCAAGCACTGACCCCTGAGGGACCCCACTAGACACAGGCAACCAACCAGACTCAGCCCCATTGACCACAACCCTCTGGCTTCTTCTCTTCAACCAGTTCTCGACCCACCTCACTTCTTGGTCATCCAGACCACACTTCCTCAGTTTACCTATGAGGATCCTGTGGGAGACGGTGTCAAAGGCCTTGCTGATGTCCAGGTAGACCACGTCCACTGCATGGCCACCATCCATCCACCTGGTTATGTCTTCATAAAAGGCTATCAGGTTGGTCAAACATGACTTCCCCTTGGCAAAGCCATGCTGACTGCTCCTAATAACCTTCTCATCCTTGATATGCCTAGAGACAGCGTCAAGGATAAGATGTTCCATCACCTTTCCAGGGATGGAGGTGAGGCTGACCGGTCTGTAGTTACTCGGGTCATCCTTCCTGCCCTTCTTATAGACTGGAGTGACATTCGCTTTCCTCCAGCCTTCAGGCACCTCACCTGTTACCCATGACTTACCAAAGATGATGGAGAGTGGCCTAGCAATGACTCCCGCCAGCTCCCTCAGCACCCGTGGGTGCATCCCATCAGGGCCCATGGATTTATGAATGTCCAAGTGTTCAAACTGATCCTTAACCCACTCCTCATCAATCAGGGCAGACTCCTCCTTTGTCATGACTTCCTCTGGGACCTCAGGGGACTGAGGCTCCTGAGGACGGTCTCCAACAGTGTAGACAGAGGCAAAGAAGGCATTCAGCAACTCTGCCTTCTTTCTGTCCTCTGTCTCCAGGACACCCACCTCATTCAACAGAGGGCCTACATTGCCTCTAGTGTTAGTTTTGTCAGCAATGTATTTGAAGAAGCCCTTTCTGTTGTCTTTGACCTCCCTTGCAAGTTTTAACTCCAAGGAGGCCTTAGCTTTTCTGATTGCCTCCCTGCACTCCCTGACAGCTGCCCTGTACTCCACCAAAGTGGCCAGCCCTTCCTTCCACAATTTAAACACCCTCCCTTTCCACCTTGTCTATCAGGACTCCAAGATCCTTCTCAGGCTGCTTTCTAACAGCCTACATTGATGCATGAGGTTGCTCCTCCTCAGGTGCAGGACCCTTCATTTACCCTCATTACGTTTCTCTCTGCCCAACTCTCCAGCCTGTCCAGGTCACACCGGGTAGTAGCATAGCTCTTTGGTGTGTCAGTCATTCCTCCTAGTTTTGTGTCATCGGTGAACTTGCTGAGGATACATTCTGTCCCCGTGTCCAGGTCACTGATGAATACGTTCAATAAGAGCAGACCCAATACTGACCCCACGGGAACCTTTTCAAACCTGCTGAGCTCTATTTATCCTTACACTTAGATGCTTCTATTTAAACTCTATTCAGGCCAGAATCTGACTCGTTGTTACATTGACTTTTGTGTCTTTGCTAGAGTGAGTAACAACTCTGATGTACACATAGCTAAGTTTCTCCTATTCCTTTCTAGACACCGAGATAATGAATCACATCATACCATATCTTGAGGTAAGGTTTACTGCAGCACAGAAGCTACTCTAGTGCTCTTGCACATCCAGTCTATTCAAGGGATTATCAAACTGGAAGGGTGGGGAAAGACTGACATTTTTTTTTATTATTTTCTCTTCTTATTTGGGCTTGTGCAACATGAATGAGACAATTGCAGAATTTCTTGAAACCTAGTACTGTAACACATTAACTGTGACCCCAAACTAATTTAAAGAGAAATTTTAGTTCCTTTTAACACAATCTCTCCATATTTCCTTTCTTTTTGCTTAAGTGATCTTACTTTGAGGTCCCAGAGTTTTTCAAACTGATTTTAGAGAAAGATTAAGTGAGTCCTCAGAAATATTCATGATGAAAAACATAGCTCCATGTGGAAAGAAGTATGGTCCTCTTTACATGTTCACCACTTGTTCTTGAAAATGTACTTTATTAAAAGCACCCAACATGAAAACCTCTACAAAACCTGAGGATATATGAGCAGGGATATAGCCAGATTTAAAGAGACATTTAAATATAATAAATATAATATAATTAAATATAATAACATTTAAATATAATAGCATTTGAACTACCTTAGCTGCCTCCTTAGTTTCATTTAAACTCATAACTGCTTTATGGGTTCTTACTAGTATATAATAAATGCTTAGTAATATATAATGCTTACTAGTATATAATAAATACATTCCCTCAGTAAGAAAATCAAACAGAGGCAGCAGGAGACCTGCATGGTTAGGCGAGGAGCTCCTGGAAAAACTCAAATGGAAGAAGGAAATGTACAGTAAGTGGAAAAAAGGTCTGGTTAATTGGGAGGATTATAGAAATGTGGCCAGAGTACATAGAGCATCAACAAAAAAGGCCAAGGCTCTCATGGAATTTAGTCTGGCAAGGGAATTCAAAGAAAACAAGAAAAATTTCTTCAAATACATGGAGAAAAGAAAGAATAGGGAAAAAGTGGGTCCACTGCTAAGTGAGGCGAAAGATATGATAGCAGAGGATGCAGATGGCAGAATTACTGAATACCTTCTTTGCCTCAATCTTTACTCCTAAGGCCAGACCCCAGGAACTCCAGTCACTGAAAGTAAGGGATCAAAACTAGAGTGAGGATGATTCTCCACTGGTCAGTGAGGAATTGGTTAGAGAACTATTACAAAAACTGAAAACACACAAATCCATGGGCCCTGACAAGGTGCATCCACGTGTCCTGAGGGAGATGGCTGAGCCCCTCTCCATCATCTTTGAAAAATCATGGGGAATGGGAGAGGTGCCTGAGGACTGGAAAAAAGCCAGTATCGCTCCAGTCTTCAAAAAGGGCAGGAAGCAGGACCCTGGCAACTACAAGCCGGTCAACCTCACCTCCATTCCTGGGAAGATGATGGAGCAGCTCATTCTGAAGGCCATCTTTAATCAGTTGGAAGAAAAGGAGGTTGTCAAGAATAGCCAGCATGCATTTACCAAGGGGAAATCTTGCTTGCCTAATCTGATATCCTTCTACAAGGACATGACCAAATGGGTTGCTGAAGGGAGACCAGGGGATGACATATACCTTGGCTTCAGTAAGGCTTTCGATACTGCTCCCCATAACATCCTCGTAGGTAAACTCAAGAAATGTGGGATAGATGATTGGACTGTGAGGTGGATTGATAACTGCCTCAACAACAGAGTTCAGAGGGTTGTGATCAGCAGCACAGAGTCAAATTGGAGGCCTGTGGCCAGTGGTGTTCCCCAAGGATCAGTACTGGGTCCAATTTTGTTCAATAACTTCATCAGTGACCTGGATGAGGGGATAGAGTGCACTCTCAGAAAGTTCACTTATACAAAACTAGGAGGGGTGGCTGACACACAGGATGGCTGTGCTGCCACCCAGTGAAATCTTGGCAGGCTGGAGAGCTGGGTGAAGGTGAACCTCATGAAGTTCAATAAGGGCAAGTGTAGAGTCCTGCATTTGAGGAGGAATAACACCAGGCACCAGTATAGATTAGGGGTTGCCCTGCTTTAAAGCAGCCCCATGGAGAAAGATCTTGGAGTCTCGGTGGACAGTAAGTTGTCCATGGGACAGCAATGTGCCCTTGTGGCCAAGAGGGCCAATAGGATCCTGAGGTGCTTTAAGAAAAGTGTGTCCAGCAGGTCTAAGGAAGTTCTCCTCCCTCTCTACTCTGCCCTGGTGAGACCACACGTGGAATACTGTGTCCAGTTTTGGGCTCCTTAATTCAAGAGAGACAGGGACCTACTGGAGAGAGTCCAACGGAGAGCTACGAGGATGATTAAGGGACTTGAATGTATCTCCTATGAAGAGAGACTGAGAGAACTGGGGCTGTTTATCCTTGAAAGGAGACGGCTGAGAGGGGATCTTATTAATGTATATAAATACCTGAGGGCTGGGTCTTAAGAGGAAGGAGATAATCTCTTCTCAGTGGTGCCCAGTAATAGAACAAGAAATAGTGGATTTAAGTTAGAACATAGGAAGTTCCACCTCAACATGAGGAGAAACTTCTTTACTGTGAGGGTAACGGAGCACTGGAACAGGCTGCCCAGAGCCGTTGTGGAGTCTCCTTCTCTGGAGTCTTTCAAAACCTGCCTGGACATGTTCCTGTGTGGCCTGCCCTAGGGAATCCTGCTCTGGCAAAGGGTTGGATCTTTAGAGGTTCCTTCCAACCCCTAACATCCTATGATTCAATGATGTTTTTTTTCCTCATGCTGTCTATCTTGCTCTTTTTACCCACTCCTTATGGACAATTGATCTGTATGCCAAGTAGTGCAAGCAGTAAGATTCCGACTAATAAAAGATGGCTTGTTTTCTTCATTTTAAATCTTACTTATTTATATTCTTCCCTGAGTAAAAGCAGGACTGAAAAACCTGTATTTTTAGGCTGCTATTGAAGTAACTCCCTGTGTACATTCGTAATACTCTTGGCTTCTAGACATTGACTTCTATGAGGAGAGTATTTTTACAGTATATTTTATTATCGGACCGTGGCACAATTGCTACAGTGAGGAATGCAGAACAAAGTGAAGTGCCATGGTTCTTCTCAACTGCAAGCATATTCGTTTTTGAAACTGATCTGTCTAGCTTTTGCACCGTGTGGTGAAATGTGATTTGAATGTGATTCAGTCGAGACACTACTGAATTTTTTAGATTTTATTCTGCGCATGGCACTGGCCTTCCAAAACTGATACAGTCCTGAATAAAAACACAAAACCTGGTCATGTCTCTCAATGAGATAATTACAATTACATAAACATGGTAAAACATAATGAATACAGTACAGGTATGTAATAAAATACTAGACGTACTCCATTTTGAAGATTTATGTGAACTTTAAATGTAAGGAAACTAGAGGAATGCTGAGAAGTAAATCATAATCCCCACTAACCATTAATTCCCAATCTAATTATCTTGTAACAGGCATAGTATTACTTTACAAACAAATATCTAGAATATGAAATTGTCATGCCTAAGAATATATGGGACTGTGAGTCATTTTTGCTTGCCTCTAGCAAGCTGTAATTTCACATACGGACGATGCTTGAAAAGGTCCCCTAACTCTTCCCATAACGCTCTAGTTCTGCACTCTAAATGTCATAACATTTTCACATTTGGAAGACTATGACCTGTTCTCTCCTGCTGCTGATTTCTCTATTGTCTTCTGTCTTCTGCCCACTCCACTTCATCATCTTTTTTTTTTTTTTTTTTTTTTTTTTCTCCTGGGACCTTTATATGTGTAACTTCATAGCTGCATTAAGGTCCTTTTAAATAATCTTTTTAAAACCTGAATTGTCATTTTCTCTCAACCAGTACATTTTTACTGTTTCTGTTTTACTCTGTATTTGGGAGAAAGAAAATACACAAGATGGATGCAGTTGGTCAATGACTGCTTGTAGGAGGTTGCTCTTTTTATTGGGGGTGGTAAGTAATAGTAAACAGAACCAACAGCTATTTAGCTGTGTAATTTACTACAGCATATATTATCTGCATGTAAAGAAGCACACATTCCATTTTGAGTTTACATCAGAAACAGACCTCATTCCATACCCATTTTTTGTCTTTTGTACTTTTCGGTAGAATGTTGTAGACTAAACTGTATAATCAGGGAATGAACGAGTTTTTAGGTTGTGGTATTTATAATGAACAGGCAAAATAAAGACCTGACCATAACTTGCAAAATGTCTAATCCAGTTGAAAGAGTGTATATGTTCACTTGGTGAATCAAGCTTACGCTAGTGTGCCTTCTGCTTTCCAAAGTCATTTCATCATCTGGTACACGAGATAAAATACAGATGCTTTATGCTAGAAACACAGAGGTCAATCTCTTTTTCTCCCTCTCTCTCTTTATTTTTTTTTTTTTCCTCTTTCTCAACTTGCACTGTCTTTTTAAAAGCCTGGATAACAGACATGGTCTGTTTCATTTTTTCAGACCTGGATATGACTTATTAACAATTCCTGATATGTGTTGAACAGCTTGACCAGCAGAGTATGCCCCCAAAATAAATACCATTTTAGAAAGCTGACTGTTTATAGAATATTTTCATTGTTGGAATGTGTGCTCATAAAAACTCATAAGACTGGTCTATCATTTATCCTTGCATAAGAAATGGAAATAAAACTTAACCATAGGGAAAAAAAGTGTGTTTCACATTCACAAAGATTTTAATTCTCATCTAGATGGAATAGTAACTCAAATTGGAAAGAAAGTCAGAGTCTACGCTGGTTTCTCTGTGGCAGGCTCTTATTGCTGCCCTTTAATTTATGTTAGCCTTGGAATCAAACAAAACAACAGTTTTTGTTTCCCCAAACTCACATTTTCCCATATGGTACGTCAACACAGTTCAAGGCCCAATACCTCAACTCTGTTTGTAACATTTCTAAAGAAAAAGAATAAATAGAAGATAAACACTGTAAAAGCCAAGGTAGATTACTGGATTTGGAAATTTTGGCCTATCTTCCCAGTTATGTTGTCTGCCTGCACTGTTGGAGCAGGGCACGTGCTGAGCATGAGCTTGGTGCGATCTCATCTTAATTCCCGTGACAGGGGCGAGGTTGTTTATTTCATACTTGGCCCCCACACTCGGCTTAATCTCCAAGAGTGGGAGGACTAATAATTGCCTGGGCAGTATTCTTTGATTAGATTCCTTAATTCAGGCTACTGAAGCTCAGAGTAAGCTCTGCCACGGTGCTACACCAAGATAAATTTGTTGAGGACACTAAGCACCCAGTGGAAGAAGTGTATATTGCTAAAGAGGCAATGAGGATGAGAGCCAAAATCCAAATCTCAGCCAGTCTTGCCTGCACTGGGCTAGTGAACAAACCTGAAAGTAACCTAATGTCCCCTGCAGAATGGACCAGCTCCTTGGACCATTCCCATGCTGCATGATGAAACTGAGTGTGAAAACAGATGATGTGGAGGATCATTATATTTTGCTAAGAAAAAATAACCTTGGAGAAAATGAAAGCAGCTATAAAAAAGCTAAAGAACAAAAATTTAAATTGGGATAAAATATTTGGACATCTGTCTAAAGGAAGCAGTGAAAAACTTAGAAAGATGATGTGACTTCGAACCCATGTATGAAATAAAAAAATGTTTTCTCCGTCCTGATCATCTTCTTTAAAATAAATAACATAAAAGAGGAGTCCTTACAGAAATGTCTAAAAAGATCTGGAGTGGGATCACTGCTGCAGGCTCAGGGAGTTTTTCTGGACAGGTATGCCAGACAGATTCCTTACTGACAAGTAACTTTCAAGAAGCACTGTCTGTTTTTTATTTTGTGCATTCTTGTACTGATCCTACAGCATTGAGCGTTGTTGAAAAAAAGGAATAAAAGATAGTGGCTGCCTCTCCTAAATTTTATTGTTTTTCAGAGCTTTTGACAATGAAGAAAATAATTGTGATAGTGAAATTCTGTGGCATTTTTTTTTTCTTTTCTTTTAAAAATATCCATGCATTTTGAAACATATCAGGGTGTGAAATGTACTGCAGTCTCTAATTAGGAACTACCCTGTTGTCATGAAGTACTGTTAGAGTTAAATGTAGTTTGGTCTTACCTGAATCCTTTATTTTTTTGTTAGGAGTTTTCAGCATGGAATGAGAATTTCAAATATAGATGGCACAGTTGGAAATCTGGCCTCAGCTGACAGATATGACTTGAATGCATCATCAAAAGAAATGAGTGAAAGAGGGATATTCTAGCAAAAAAATCAGCCATCAAGCTTTTGTTGTTAAATAGTAAATGACTCTTTTAAGAACCACCTGTTCCTATCATATTTGAGCAAGAAACCTCACAAACTGTTGATGAATGTAGTTATTCAGGGCATAACTTCAGTAAAGAAAGTGATAACTTCACTGATGCTTTGACTTGAGGGTTCCTACTGTTTGGAAGCCTACTCTGGTGAGCAGGGGCTCAAGTTAGCACCAAGTTCAACATCACTTTCTCAGCAGTTTCACAGCAGACCTGCTTGCTGTCACGCTATGGGAATCCCAGCAAGTCTATCCAAGAGAGGGTGAGGAGGCTCCAGACAGATTCCTTGGTCTTTCATCACCAGCTGCAGCAGGAGTCCGGTGACTCTGGAGCAGTCATTAATGTTCAGACCAGAACATCTCTGAGAGAGATGTATCCTACAGTTTGAAATACCCCTAAATAAGATGTATTTTAACTTCTGGAAGGAAAGAGAAATGGTACACAAGCTGGAGAGAAGGAAGTTTCACAGCACAGCAATGCTGATATTTACAGAATTGCGTCAGCTGCATGTTCAAAAGAGAAAAGCTGACCGGGTTGCCTTGTTTGACAGCGCAAGAAATAGATAACCAACACAGAGCCCAAACTACAGATGTGGTCTGTCCATGGCACCTATGCAGACAATCTCAAATGGAAAAAATACTCACGTAGATGAAACACAAGGAAATGCATGGAAGAGACCAACTCTCTATTAATATTTCTCCTTTTTAGGTCTCTCTGATCTTTTTCTGAAATGAAGAAATGTTACTCCTTTTGATACAACACTTCTCCATAGATAATGAATAGAAAAGGACAATTTTTTTTTTTCTGAAAATATTTGGTAGTATATTTTCATTTCTCATGCAATGTCATGAAGATCTAAGGATAGTCATTCTTCAATATGTTTCAGTCAATTAAAGGAATAGGAATCAGAAGAAAATCTGTAAGAAGAATGAAACTGGAAGGGACCTTAAGTAATCTAGTATCTTACTCCACTTAATAAACACCCCTGTCAGATGCTTCTCCTATATTCTTAAAGACCCCTAGTGATGGAAGTCCCCAAACCTCCTCAGAGATTCTACCGTTACTCCATTATTTCATTTGAAACTCCTCTTTTTTTTTTTTCCCTCATTCCAACCTAAACTCCTTTTCTGCATTGTAATTCCTGTTTACTGCAGTTACAGAGACCTGATCTATTCCTTCCTCTTAGCCTTCTCATTCAGAACTAAGCCCATCATTTATGTCAACTTTGATTGCAAATGATTTTCCCCCTAGATTTCTGGAAGTCCCCACTCTTTCTTTTCTAATCAGCGCATGCATCTCAACTAGACCAGGTTACTCAAGGCCTCATCCAACCTGGCCTTGAACACCTCAAGGAATGGGGCATCCACAACTTCTCTGGACAATTTATTCCAGAGTCTTACCACCTTCGTATTGAAGAATTTCTCCCTAAGATCCAATCTAAACCTATTCTCTTTCAATTTAAATCCATCTCCCCTTGTCCTATCAGTGGACACTCTTGCAAAAAGTCCCTCCCCAGCCTTCCTGTAGGTTCCTTTCAGTCATCAGCAGGCAGTTATAAGGTCCCCCTAGAGTCTTCTCCAGGCTGAACAATCCCAGCTCCCTCAGCCTGTCCTTGTAACAGAAGTACTCTAGCTCCTGGATCATCTCTGTGGCCCTCCTCTGAACACGCTCCAACAGATCTATGTCTCTCTTATGGTGGGGACACCAGAACTGGATGCAGTATTCGAGATGGGGTCTCACAAGAGCAGAGTGAGGGGGGAGAATCACCTCTCTTGTCCTGCTGGCTACACTTCTCTTGACACATTCCAGGACACGGTTGGCCTTCTGAGCTGCATGAGCACACTGCTGGCTCATGTTGAGCTTCTCGTCTATCAGCACCCCGAAGTTCTTCTCTTCAGGGCTACTCTCAACCCACTCTGTGCCCAGTTTGTATCTGTGCCTAGGATTGGCCTGACCCAGGTGAAGGACCTCGCATTTTGACTTGTTGAAGCTCATGCGGTTTGTACTGGCCCATTTCTCAAGCCTGTCAAGGTCCCTCTGGATGGCATCCCTTGTCTCAAGTGAGTCCACAGCATCACACTTGAGGGTGCACTTGATGCCATTGTCCACATAGCTGAGAAAGATGTTGATCAGCACTGGACCCAGAACAGATCCCTGAGAAACTCCACTTGCCAGTGGTCCTTTAGCGGACAGATACGTGAATGCCTTAAACATTCCTTTGCATTTTAAAAATCCCCAGATCGGTCAAAAACAAGATCAGTTTCTGGTCCTGTGTGGCAAACTGGTAAGTGCCAAATGGAGTGTGGTAGAGGGAAGCAGGAAACAGATACCTCAAACAGCCTTGACCTGAATATGCATGAGATCAGGAATCTTGCGAAGGCAGGATGACCTTATGCTCCAGGAGATAAGGCAACTGTGTATGGTTGTAACCAATGAAGTGCCCTGCTTCCCTATCAGACATACTGTATGTCCACATACAGAAAAAGTGTGTATAAATTAAGGTGGGATAAAGCAAAAAGTGAGACAGAAGAGACAGAAGACAGAAGAGACAGGAGACAGAAGAAGAAGTGTAGAAGAAGCAGGTAGTCAGAAATGAAGACAAGAAGAAATAGTGCAGGAGGAGAAGTAAAAGTGACAGTAACCTTGAACCCTCATTGGTGGGACCAACACAGGACCTGGACCAGTGATTTCTCTGTCTCCCTCCTTTTCTCCCACCTCTCACCCCTCTCTTCCCTCTTTCTCACCAAGTCATGCAAGGCCTACCATAATTCTTGCTTCAATTTACACTTAGTGTCTTTCTTGTAATAGTTAAGTATAGTGCCACCTTTTACAAGTTACTATATGTCCTTTATCCTTGTTATCATTAAGTAACATGCAGCTTGCTGTAGTTTGTTGTATACCTTGTCTTTTCCTGGGGGGGACCTCATCACTCTACAACTACCTGAAGGGAGGTTACAGTCAGGTAAGGCCTGGGCTCTTCTCCCAGGTAACCAGTGACAGGACGAGAGAGCACTGCCTGAAACTGTGTCAGGGGAGGTTTAGGTTGGATCTCAGGAAGCACTTCCTCACAGAGAGGGTGATCAGGCATTGGGATGCACTGCCCAGGGAAGTGGTGGAGTCACCGTCCATGGAGGTGTTTAAGGAGAGGTTGGATGTGTTACTTAGTGCTGTGGTCTAGCTGATGTGGTGGTGTTGGGACACAGGCTGGACTTGGTGATCTCAGAGGTCTTTTCCAGCCTCAGTAATGCTGTAAGTCTGTGATTTTGTGTCAAATGCCTCGCACAAGTCCAAGCAGATGACGTCAGTTGCTCTTTCCGTATCAACCAGAGCTGTAACTTTGTCATAGAAGGCCACAAAATGAGTCAGGGAGGATTTGCCCTTAGTGACACTGTGTTGGCTGTCACCGATCACCTCGTTACTTTTCAGGTGCCTTGGTACTGTTACCAGGAGGATCTGCTCCATAATTTTACCTGACACAGAGGTGAGGCTGACTGATCTGTAGTTGCCTGGGTAATGACAGTGAGTTTGACAAAAGCATTGTTTCACTCAGGCTGTAAGATCTTGATTTCCTCTTTCTAACAGTTTTAATAGCCTTCAAAGAAACAGGAAAGATTAAGGTATCTGTTGCAACTTACCACTCCAGAACTTTCCATTGGGTGGAGAATTTCTTGGATTCAGACACTGTCCATGAGACAGCTGGAAATTAGTTTTGCACCCAGTACAATTCTGATAGCTGTACCCAATGCATGTTGCACAGTTTTTGTGGCAAGGTTCGCATTCTCTAGAGATGTCATCAGTGAAGAAGCCATCTCCACACTCACTCACACATGTGCCACCTGCAACAGAAATAGACCTTGACATCACAGTATTGACCGACCCTGTCAGTCCTGACAAGGAGGTACGTACAAAATCTTTCTGTCTCCAGCAAGAAATAGTTTAAGAAAAAAGAAACCATGACACTTTTAGTAGCTGTATAAACTCTTTTTTTTTAGCATGAAACCTATATTCAGCTCAGTTGCTTATGTGAATTTCACAAATGTCAAACTAATCTTTGTTTAAATTTATATCTAGATGGGTTTTCATCCATATCCTAAATACTGGCACGTACAAATCTTTCAACAATCCAAATCTGGATAAAAATTTTATGGTTAAGTCTCACTTACTATACAGTCCCAATATAATATCTAAGTTCAGAATTCCACAAGATCCTAAGATATATGCAATTTTTGAGAATTGGATGAATCTCTAGTTCCTGACGGATATTAAGCTAAATTCAGGCAAATCTGATTCCATTTAAGGGCTGACATACTGCAGGAAAACCTCTAGAAGTTGTTACACTGAGAGTTTTTTGGGCTACATCTGATTCAAATTTAAAAAGTCTCTATACCACCAGATAACTTCAAGTTGTGACTGCAGAGTTTTCCATGAATGTGATGCTTTTGTAATCCGCTACTGGGCACCTCCAGGAAGCAATGTACAAAAATACCATAACCTCAGGAATTCCTGTGATTCATGTTTCGCACCATGTATGAGCAAGACCTGCGCTATGTATACGCAGTTGTAATAAAGCTAAGAGATTTTTAGGCTTGTGTGAATTTGATGTAGCATTTAGTGGTTTTAACTAAGCTCATTTCAGAGTGTTTAAGGTTTGCACCTTTATGTAAATTGCAGTAAAACTATACTTACAAATAGTATGGAAATTTTTCCATGTCTTTCTGTGAGTTAAAACTCCCTCCCCTCACAGAGTGTTAATCAAGTACAATATTTTTTTTGTGTGTTTGTCCAAAAGAGTGGAAATGCATGAAAAAGAAAGTGGGAATATGTAGTCAAACATATGGAGTCTTTGAACCAAACAGCACCATTGGTTAACATAACCATCTTACATTACTGCAAAGGACCTAATTCTGCAAACTACTACCTCCCTCAGCCTCCACTGTCAGCCATAGAAGAGATCTATGAACTTAAGAAGTTGGGTCCCAACTGTTTTCCTAGAGAAAAAATCTGAAATACTTCTCTATATATGCCATACTTGATACTCTGCTTACCTGAGAGATAAAAGCCTTCCTTACAAAAGTCACACTTGTCTTTGTCACAGGTATCACAGTTGCTAGGACGCTCTCTACACTCTAGGGAACTTTCATCTCTGCAGGTATTTTCTGGACAGTATTTATAGCAACGATGCTTATACCTGTAATGTAAAGTAGAACATCATTAGTAAGATTCTTCTGAGGTTATCGCGTTTGTTTTCTGAATGTTTCTAGTTATGGTAATGGTAAAGCACTATATTCACCCTAATGAATAGAAATTATTCCCCAATGAAGAATGCAAAGTGTGTTTGTGATTACATTACTTATTCAACTGGCAAATATTAACAAGTCACGTTTTAAAATCTCAGTGTTCTTAAGTATAAATCATTTGATTTTCTTTTTTTTTTTTTTAAAATTATAGCACAGAAATGAATCCATATTTAATTAGAGATTACTATATTGTTTTAAAGAGGTAATTGCTTGCAAAAGTATATAATCCAATACCATTATTTATAGCTAGATTGAATAGCTTTTCATAATTTTCTTTTTTTCATAGTCATTCTTATATAGATCTCTTAATTGTCTCTTTGAAAAACAATAGAGGGTTTGGGTTCCCCCCCTGCCCAGTGTTTAAATGAAACTTTCAACTAATATATATATTTTTTCCTTTGCTTAACCTCCTTACATTTTTAAGTGTGCCTGTTGAACTGCAAATACCAAACCTGGACACGTATACTACACTAGTATAGTAGCTTCAAATCCTGTTAAACACTGTTTAACTTCTAGACTCTTTCTGTTCCATGTTCCTCTATTCACATATGAGAAGTTCACATCAGTCAATAAATTTTGAAAGGTCATAAAAATGAGCATTTAACTAATTTGTCAGCATTTTCCAGCCTTTTCCCAAAGCGTGTTCTCAGACAGACAATACTTAAAAGGAATTGATTAATACACACGTGTGTAAGCACGAAGAGCTATACAGCTGTACTTACATGTAATAGTTCTGAATGCATGTTATACAGATTCTTGGGTCATCTGAAATTAAAAATATGAAGTTATGTAAATAATATTCAGAATTAGAACCTAGAATGCTGAAAATAATTGTCGCTACACCACTTTTATGTGAATATTTCTTACACTGAAATCACTACATCCATAACTAGACAATGATTAACTCTTGAGTTTCTGTTTACATTTTTTGGAGATAAACTCTTCCTCAGCCAGGTCCTGGCCTGTATTTTTGCAGTAACTGGTGCCTTTTGAGCTCTCAGCACAAGGTACCTAGAGTGCTGAGTGCTTAGGAAGCACTGTTCTGAAAAGCAGAACCTGTCCAGCAGCTTGGGTTGGGCAAAATGAGCTCTAAGTTATCTAAATCTGTAGCTTAATCCTATTTCTTCATTTATTGCAGAGATAAATTAAAAGCATTTTGCACTTCTAAAAGCAAACTCTTAAAAAATGTCCAAGCAATCAGTTTAATCTTAAAAATCCTGAGCTAGACAAACAACTTCCTACACTGGGGGAGGGGAGAGGCAGGGCTTTTGGGTAGAGTTTCTCATCAGAAAATTAATTTTTGCATTCAAAAATTTTGTTGAAAGAACAGAAAAATGTTGTACAACTTCATCAAATTGTTACAATGATGGATATGGCTTTAAGCTCACATGAAGTGAAGAATATTTTCTATAAACTTTCACCGTCTTCTGTTAGCTTTCTATTTCTTTTACCCTACTCAAATATCCCAATGGGAGCAGAATGGAAGGAAGGAAACAGAACAACATGGGTGAATATATTTATAAAGTGTCCAACTATGAAATGCCTATAAACTGTTTTTGTTATTAATAATACTCTTAAGACAAAATTTTCACTGAGTCTGTTTGAACTGTATCTACAATAAATCACACTTTACACATGCAAACTTACTAGGCAACACGCATTTCGTTTTGAAAGTAGTTCAACAATTTATTTAAGAGGTGTAAAGTTTTACTTAGAAATGTTTCAGATCTGTGAAAATATCCCTTTTACTGGTTAGGCCACAAACAGAAACAGAAATCACCTGATCTAGTGTTCTTTACATTAGATTTTATGTTAAGACAGGAAATTTTCTTAAAGTATGAAAATATTTTCTGTGATGTCTTCTTTTACTCCTAGATAAAATATGTTAACTTTGTCTAGGCCTTCTTTTTGAATGATTCTGGAATACTAGAATGGTTTCTGAATAAGGGCATATTCTGAGATATTTTTCCCCATTCATTTGTGAGGGATTTGTTCTTACAGTGTTCATAGAGCTTTGCTAGAAGCCAGTTTGATATGATGATAAATAAGCATATTTACACCTTTAGCAAATGATTATGGTATCAGCATATACAGTCCTTATATTTCCTTGATGGAAAAAATAGAGTATTCATCAAAGAGACATTGTTAAAACTCGCAAGCCACCCCCGACAGTTTTACAGTTTACAGTGTAAACCTCCATGTACTTTCCGGCTTTTATGGAGAAAGGACTCTTTCCCCTCTTGTCTCTGGGAGGTTGTGATGACATTTTTCCTTCCTAACTGCCCTATTGGTTTTGCCCATAAGGATTACTATCCATGTAGCACAGTTTGAGACAGATCTCAGCAGTCATTGAAAGCAAAGACACAATGTCTGGTTGTTCTCTGGAATGAGATTAGAAAAATGTAGTACTAAGTAAGGGACCAATGAATAAAGACCGTATATCTTGAGTTGCTTTAGGATCTAGGAGAAAGTATCTAGGAAAGAACATGTAAAAATATTTTTTTTACATTGCAGATTGAAATACATATTGTGGAGAGGGCAAAAAATGTATCACAAATAGCCCTTGCATTCTGCTGCTTACACAAAGTTTAGACAGAAGTGGTAATAGTGAAGACCTTATTAGAAGGCCACAGATTTCATAGGAACAGCTGGTTTGCTGTAATTCTCTTGAGAATGCAGAGTCTTTCTTCAAATCCAAGGTTTTAAATGCAGCTAGAATTTCTTGACAATTTTGCAGGATGAAGAGATGCAGTCATTGGGCTAGTGTTGCCTAAGTTCATTTGCCAGTTCATCTGCTATATGGTGTTATTTACCAACCCTTACTGAACCACTGTTTTTTTTCTCTTAAAGACATACTCACTAAATAGAAGCTCTATCACCTTCTATACTTAGTCATAGTTTCTAAATTTAAACTTGAGGAATAATGAACATAGTTTAGAAAATAATTCTTAGAGGGCAACTGTCTGACAGCAGGTAGAGAGAAAACTAAATATGGAATTATTCCTGCAACAGCAAAATTTATATTTAACACATGCTATGTTTCCAAAATCTTTGGAATGAATTTTAAGATTGAACTAAATCTAGGAAACTTTATGGATATGTATGTTCAATTCTTCAACAGTAGCTCTTCTGAAATCTGCCACAATCAGTTCTTGGACTAGAAGTAACAAACATTCTGTATTCACTAAGCCCTTCACTTGCCCATAAAAACCCAAGATATCTGTGGCACAAAGTGGATTGCTTGATGTGTCACACTCCAAAAGACTTTGTCATGAGAACTACTAATACTCTATCTGTATTTTACAGCATTTACCTTGACTTCAGCTGCGTTCAGCCTATGCCACTCATTTGAAGGCAGAAACAAAAGTGATCTTGACAGCACTGGAAACAAGATTCAACCAATTTAAAAATATAATGCCTCAGACAGAAACAAGTCCTCTGTGACTGTCTGGTTTTATTGTAGTTATCTTAGATGAGTAAAGATCACCTAGAGTTCATAGAAAAAGTCATTTGCCTTCTTGCCTTGTCTGTAACAAGGTGATACTCCCTCCTCCATTCCCTACACTTCTCAAGTACAATACATTTGGAGTGCAGCTATGTTATAATGCAGAAAATGTACGTGCAAAGATTAAATATTGGTCAAAGGCCAAATACACATGCATTCTCTTGGAGCTCTCTGACATGAAATGAGTTAGTGTTTTTTCCTACTCTGGGAGGGAAGTATGGACATTAACATTACAAGAATAGCATTGTTGTGCTGGAAGGGTATTTTTGGTCAAATATGTAAAGGAATATTGTAAATGATTTTTTTTGGTAATATTACTGTAGAGGTTTAATGAAAAAGTTACTACATAAATTCATCCAAATGAAAAATGAGACCCGGAGTGTTTTGGAAATCCTTGTCATTATTTCACAGTGTTTGAAAGTTCATAGTATTTAGACATATCCTAATGCTGGAAACTTTACATGGCTAGTCCACTGTACTTTTGAGCAGCATTTCCTCAAAGTATCCCATCTAATTAGACCCAGATCTTGCAATGATGTATGCATGCTTGACTTTATCTACTGTATACAATAAACTGGGAGTTGAAGTTAAGTGCAAGGGTACATTTTATAGGATCTGTATTTAGACTGTAACTTTTACTTTAACTTCCTGTTTTGTTTATGAATTTAAAAAAATTACATTTCTTGAACTATTTATTGGTTCAGCATAGAATGTGCTCAATACACTCAAACTTCCTTTACAATCAGGAGAAGTTCAGGATATTCTCTTCCTGGGACTTACTGCCTGTTTTACCTTTCTTTTTCCAGTTTAATTAAATGTAATGACCGAAAATAACTTTTATATTACACTGCAGTTGTCCTTTAAGGGTCAGCCTGCACTATTTGTTTAATGTCAATGGTTACTGCTATATTTTATTTGCCTTTTACATTCCCCTGAACAATAATTTACAATAATGTAAAAAAAAAAGAACTATAAATTGAAATATATAACCAACGAGAATAATTATGTATTTTAACTACTCTAGGCCCTTTTTTGTTTACTTTTTATGGGATCTCAGTTAAAACAACTGAAATGTACAATCCAACCATACTAAGATTTTTGAGTAGTCATGGGCCCAACTGAAACCGCAGCTTTCAGTAAGTCTTCAAAATCACTATTCATGTTGTGGAACCAAGGACTCCAGATGGATTTTCCAGTTTGTATGAGAAGGTATTTGTTTGTCTGCGTCGTTTTTGCTCTTTTTCTTTTTTTTTAACTTTTGTTTGTTTATTTGATTGATTGATTGTTTGTTTTGGGATGTATATTTTGACAGTAAATCAGCTTTATCTTCTTTTTCTCTCACATTTGACATTATAGTTTATTTTGACAAGTGGGAGAAAGAAGAGATTGTGAATTTTAAGCAAGGAAAAAGCTGGGTTCTTTTGTCAGTTAAATTTACATGGGGAAAAAAGAACATTAGTATTTGCTTTGACTAAAACTTTAAACTTTGGTTTGCTGAAATATTTAATGAATTAAAAATATGTCTTTTTAAGGTATAAAAGAAAGAAATTGGATAGACAATCCCTCAAAAAATATCCTTTTACTAAAATTACCTCTATTTATTATTTTGTAATTTTTTGTTTTAAATTTACCTTTAATTAGGATGAAAATGAGATAAATAAAAACAAAAAAAAATTTCTGAGTGCTATTATTAATGTAAAGCTGATTAACTGAAAAAAATTGCACAGCTCTAATCCCAATTACCTTACTCTAAAAGAGGAGTAATGTCACTTGCTTTTATTGTATTTAATGACAAAATAAAGAGAACAAAGTGTATTTTACTGTTCAAAGAAGGATTTTGTATGTTGTAGTTAGAAGTAGAAATGAAGTGCAGATAAGATGAGATGAAACCAAAGATTAGCATTATAATATGCATCACTTGAAACAGTTCCATGGTTTGTATGACTGAGTTGAAATGTAGATAAATACATAAATACCTGTATGCGTGCGGGAGATTTCACTGAGGGAAATTAATGAGATCAGGAAACTTTAAAGAATGGAAAATTTTAAAAACTGACTTGAAAAATAAATACTGGGTCAGAATATTCTAGTCTCTCACTGGACATATTTGACCAGTGTTGCAGTGAGATTTACAGCACACACGAGGCTCCAAAATGTGATATCAGCCAGAGAAGTTGTTGCTACAAAGAGGAACTAGTGGTTCATTCTTACAGCTAGCAATATGAAAGGTGAGACTGCTTCAACAGAAAATAAATAAGGACATCAGCAGTTCAATCTAACAATTAAGAAAGGGCATACAGTTTATTTGTCTTAGATTTTATTCTTTCACTCACATGCTATGTTATCTTTTCTTCTTACTCTACTGGACATAGCATCAGAATCTCAAGAAGCACAAATGCTGCACAACATTAAAACTGAACCTTCAGTGTGTTGAGGTGCATTTTCTGAACATGGTTGTTGTGCTGAGATAGTCAATTATGCTTGGATAGTTTTTTATTACACAGGTAGTCCCGCTGAGTGAATAGGATTACTCAAAAAGTGCTTTTCTGCGAGCAAGAATGCTGACAGTGGGCCAGAGGTCCTAAGTTTACATCACAGACATCAGTGCAGGTTTTGCCCCTAATTTGAACAGCTGGATTCCATTGGTCCTCCATTAAGAAAACATATTTATGCTGGCAGACCTTATACGGGAAACATCTCTATGTGGGGACAATCCAGCTGCTAGTCAGTAAGCTGTTCTGTAACAAAATTCCTTATTAGAAAGGTCAAGACTCTGGGCTTTAGGCTGGTATAAACCTAAATAATTGAAACATTGAAGTAGAGTTCATAGAATAGAATAGAATAGAATAGAATAGAATAGAATAGAATAGAATAGAATAGAATAGAATAGCAGTAGTTTAACTCTAGTTGAAAGGGACTGACACTGATCACCTAATACAACTGCCTGATCACTCCAGGGCTGACAAAAAAGTTAGATGTTATTATGGGCATTGTCCAAAACCCTGCAGGTTGGCATTTGCAGTCTTGGCTGACAGGGCACGCTGATGACTGGTATGGAGCTTAATGTCAACTAGCACCTCCAGATCCCTTTCTGCAGGGCTGCTCTCATCTCCTAGCTTATACTTTTTTTTTTTTTTTTTCCCCCCAGCATTACTACATCCCAGATACAGGTTCTGGCATTTTTGGGTGATTATAAAAAAACCCCCAATGTTCTGGCAGAGTCACCAGTCTTGGAGCCAGATGCTGATGTCCTGGGCTCACCTGTTTCTTCCAGTATCTCTCCCAATTACTAGAAGGATTAAGTAAAGCACTATCTGTGTTCCTGAGTCCTTCAGCTTTCTTGCCCTCAGGCCCTGAAATCTCTTTTAGTTGACTTTGGTCTTGTTTTTGAAACATCACTGGTACCCACAGTAAATAGCAGGAGTAGGCAATAATTCGAAGGCTGTACTAACCTCATCAGTTTTCTTGTGAGATCCCTGAACTGGGCCCCAGGGAAGCAGCAAAATTCCCTGAAAAGAGGGTCTGGTCTGCAGATGGTTTAGATTATGTTTGTTTTAATATAGTTGTTCTTTAGTAATTCCAGAAGAATGATTCAGCAGCTAACATTTCTTTAATGTTTTGATTAGTGAAGCTCCTGAACTGCAAATTGTTGACGGAGTAGCAATACATGCTTTGTTTGTCTTTGTAATTTTAGGAGTACATTCACTGTTTGGTCAGTGGCTACTGAGCTAGATGAACTTCTGGGCTGGTCCAGTATTTTTTACTGTGTCCTTATTTCTACAGAGAACTCTATACTAAAATCTGGAGTGTTCTGTGTTTGTGGAACTCATGGTTCAATCTCATACCTGAAGTTTTTTCAGTGACTTACCCCAAGCCTGGATTTTACTCGGGAAGTGATTTTCTTTCTCAGAGAAAGAAAAATGTCAAAGATAGAATATTTTATTTAATACATACATCCTGTATCTTTAGCGTGGAAAGAAATTATCTTTTTCCTATAATCTAGGAAAGACAACATTCTCTAATGCAATGTTCTGCCTACACTGAAATGTCAGTACTGAAAATCAGAGAACGACAGTTCTAAATCTTGCTCGGCATTCTTTTTGCGCAGATTGTATATTGTCACGCCAGAAGCCTGTGGAAACGAGCCCTGTTATCTGCAAATCTAAACCGCATTCTGCAACATTAATCTCCTGGGGAAGATTTTGTCTGAGATAAAAAACCGATCCTTGTAATAATTTTCTCTCGTGTTTTGAAAGCTGAGGTCTATTTATCATCAGGGAAGTTTTGAAGAACTGGAGTTTTCCTTTGTGTTTCTTAGGTTGCTACGGGAACCAGATCACTTTTCACTCATTAATCATGAGCACCACTGCCAGAATTGCAATCTGTACCTGGGAGCTTGAGTCTATTCAGAGTGCTGCCCTTCTAGCTATCTCACAGGTTCCTTACATCTTCTTGAAACACCTTTACTTTCACTCCCACTGCCTTATAGTATTTCCCCCCCATCTCATCCTGTATAGTGGATCTTGTGGTGCATTTGCATGTCATTTAGTCTCACTTTCTGCTTTACAACTGTGTGTTTGTACATAGACCTTGTAGCCCAGACTAAACTGGACAGGTTCTAAATGACTTTTAGGAGTTGCTGAAGTTTTACTTTGCTAAAACAAAGAGTCATCCTTGGGCCTAGATGCCTATTTTGTAGGCTTTTATTCTCAGGGACACTACTCCTTGGGGTTTCTCAGATACCTTTATACTTCTAGAAGGTATCTTTGAAAGATAAAACTGTGATGGCTATTCTGAACATTCTTCAATCTGTACCTTCACTAAGGAGTGCTTTATTCTCAATGTTAGGCTTTGAAAATAGTCCTGGTGCAAAGGTTGGAAAAGGCATGTTGTGCTGTTCTTTGCAGAAGCCTAGATGGGTCAAAAGGCGATACGCATGGTATTTTGTTACACAGAGATGAGGTAATCTCTGGGAAGTCATGGGAAGTATTCATATCATAACCTATCATACTTCCACAAGTTGGGGGAGGTAAGTGGACGTGAATCAGCAAGTAGGTGAGTAAGAATTGGTTCAGGAATGTGTGGCTCCATGAGAGGACACTGACAGGCATGAAGACAAATTGGGAGAATGCTCGACTCTCTCTTCTGAGAGGAAGAGCTATCCTTTTGTTGATTCTTACGAATTTATAAATAATCCATGTGTTGCAAATATATAGCTCTTCAACGCTCCTGTTTAGCATCATTGGTTAATGTTGTGGCAGGTTCTGCTTTTGAAGTGTGCAAGTCAGTAGATACTGTATATCAGAGAAGTTTGTCACATCACCTTCAAGAGTACTTGTAATTTGTGTCCGCTCGTTACGCAGATGCAAAATGGCAAATGCAAACGCTACTATTAGAAAGAGAGCGCGAGCTGAAAGTCTGTGAGAAAACATTTTGCTTCATGTGTTGTATTTCAGACATATCAGAACCAGGATTTTTATGTCCTTGCACTGTATTGACTCTGAAATTCTCTTAGAATAATTACGTTAATTGGCTCAAATTTTGCAGGTTTCTTTTTTCTCATGAGCTGAGTGTTGGCTTGTAGCCAACTGCTTTCTAAACCTGTGTTTGACTCTGTAGAAAATTTCTGAAGCTCATTACAATTGTAAGAATCTGGAGAAAATATGAGTGGTGTTTTGAAGTGATCTAAGTCTGTGAATAAATAATCTTACACTGAGGTGGAAAGTAGGTGCTGCAATATCACAAATAAAATTTTTTCTCCTTAATCACATTGCTTCAGCAGTACTTTCTCTTTCAAAACTACCTTTGCTGAGGAAACCGGGTTTGTAGACTTTGTGATGTTTTCTGGTTCTCATTAGAACATAAGTCATTAAAATTTAATCATGGCCCGATGGTCAGAAGTGATGAAGATCTGCAGTTCCCATGGGTCTATCTGCATCAGAGGGAGCTTATTGCTGCTCTAGAAAGTAGGCCCAGAGTGTCCAAAATTGCCTTATCAGACCTGAGGTATCAAAGTCATAAAGATAATCTTGGAAGAATAGATCTGAAATTAATTCAGCACACTTTCTTTAGATGGTTTGGTTTTTTTTGCATTTGCTTGCACAGCAGTAGGAATATGTTTGAAGCTTGTAAGAATTTGGGATTAAACATGCATATTGAATTTAACCTTTAAGCCTTGACTCATCTTTGGCTCTCACTTCAGATTTTAATGCTTGTGCAAGAGTCTGCCTTTCAGATCTCCTGGGATGTCATGCCCCTGATCACGTCAATTGCACTAGGATGGCAGCAAGCAGTCATGGGCATGGGCAACAGAAGGTAGGGAGGTGAAGCCTGCTATGCATAGCCATTGTTTTGACACTGTGTACACAAAGCCACAGGTCCTTTTGGAATTAGTGCTGTCTAAGGCAATTTTACTATTACATATCCTAGGATTTGACAGTGTCTGCAGGCAGAATAGTGTCTGTGGCGTTAAAGATTCTCAACGTCCTTAAAATACAAACAGTCTCCGAATTAATGAAGTGAATAAAAATGTATTGACTGGATTTAAAAGAAAACACCATCTGTATTTAGATTGCAAAGACTTATTTGTCTTTGATTATGTCTCCCTGACAGTTCCTTTCTTTGCTCTTAGACCTTCAATTTAGATGTGGGAAAGATGTATTGCCACATTGGAGCTCTAAAAAAAACCTGGATCCAAACATGGAGGAAAACAAACAGGTTTTACTTGATCCTGTGAGGAGCCCAGAAAATGTTACGAACACTGTCAATCTTCCACCACAGTATCCTCATGCCTGGTGAACAAAAACCTGCAGTGTTACTTACTGGATGGGTTTTCCACTCTTCTCTGAAATGCTTCACATGGGATGCAGAGTATCAAACTGGTATAAAAATATTATACTTGTGTCTTAATCTCTCTGTAGAGTCATTACAGATCAAGAAAAAATTCCCACACAGTCTGCTTCCATTACTTGCTCTATTCTGCTGGCACCTGGCATCATATCAAAAGAGAGCAAATCTTACTCATTTTTTTTGCCTGCACAAAGCAGGACAGCGTAACATGAGACTGCAGGAGATGGTTTAATCTGTTTTTTGACGCCCTGCGAAAAAAAGTTTTGGCCAAAAATTATTTGTCCTTCAGGCTGGTAGGAAAACGGTTCAGTTATCTTAATTAGCACACATATCCCTCCTTAAAACTAAATCTGTGTCTGTAAAAAAGGAAAAAAGTATCAATTACCCTTTGTTAATTGTGGACAGTAAGAGAATCACTTGCATTTCGTTGCTCCCAGCTTAAAACACAATGCTTGATATTCCTTTTAAAATTCACACAGCTTTTATAAATGACCATGTGTGCAGTATAAACCAAAGAAGTTAATTATTTTAATCTTTTACAATCTATATCAAAGGATCTCAAAGTACTTGAAAAAGAGCAGGTGTCTGATGATTTTTTGTGAGAAAATGGTTGAAAAAGAGCAAGTGCCTGACGATTTTTTTGTGAGAAAATAGTTTTTGCAGATCAATAAGTATGCACGAGATGTATTTGGATTTTTGTATGAAGTACTACTATGAGCTACATAAATTTTATTTCCAACTGTTATGATTACTACATTTTGCTTCCTCCTTTTTTTTTTTTTCTTTTTTCAAATAAAGTGTTCTCCAGAGCTTTTGGTTGCACTTCTAGTAGAAATGTTCATAGCACTGGAATGTTTTTCCTACTCCTGTTCTACGGTTCTTAGATTAAATTCCTCAGTGGTGTCGAAGGGAGGATAAGACAAAGAGAAACTGCAAAATCACATAGTACTTGCTTAATTTAAAAAAGAGAGTCTGTAGAAAGATCATTAAGATGTAAAATTAAAGGTATCACATTCCATATTTTCTCACCTTGAAATTTTACTATTTTAATTTATTTTTATGGTAGCGTAATTTCTTTACAGCTTGCAAAATAATCACTTTTTTTTCTAAGAGACAGGCAGTTCAGCTGTTGCTTAACAGAAGTCTCCAAATATATCAATTTTCTGATTAGATATGAGAAACCTATTACTGTGCTCATCTTATCTATGAATTAAATTATTGATATGCTAGTAAGCTCACTGAACATTGAAAGCAGAAACAAAAGCAAACAGTATCTCTACCTCGTTCATTTCAGGTTTGAAGTTTACAGGTCATGCTTTACTTCAGGAACATCTGGTAATTTGCAAAAGCTGCTTGGGATATTGATTTTAGCTCACATTTATGCTTCTGTTCCAAACAGAGCTAACACTAAACCAATCTCTTTGACTCTAAGTAATATATACATCATAACCACAAAAGACTTTCCTTAATAATGTCCCTCTTACCAAATTCTAGCATCATCATACTTCCAACTTGACAGTGAAAGTTAATTCAGTCTCTGTTTTACCTGGATTCATTCTCTGAATCTTTGAAGATTTGGAAAAGCCTATTTTGAATCAGAACTTTGAGTGCCAGAACCTGAGAGTAAATACGTAGCGAATATTATGAATGATTAATATTTAAGAGATGAGTGTTCTTCTGAGGACAGAGGTAAATGAGTACAGCCTCCTTTTCTGTATGGCAGCTGCCCATGAGCAGTCTTGCAGTTTCCTTATGCAAGCCTATTAAGCTTACGTACAAAGAAAAATCAGCCTCTGAGTCACTTGTAATTTTTTTTTTTTTTGAGAAAAGCTACTAGTCATAGTGCAATTCATCCTAATTCAAGGTAAGGATTGGCACTAAACATCTGCAGAAGAGACATAAAGAATTTTAAGTCCAAAGGGGGTTGTAGTGAGGTGAGTGTTGGTTTCCTCTCCCTAGTAACAGGAGATAGGACTAGAGAAAACAGGCTCAAGTTGCACCAGGAGAGGTTTAGATTGATATTAGGAAAAATTTCTTTACTGAAAGAGTGGTGAAGCTTCGGAACAGGCTGCCCAGGGAAGTGGTAGAGTCACCATCCCTGAAGGTGTTAAAAAGATATGTAGACATGGCACTTCATGACATGGTTGTTTGTCACGGTGGTGTTGGGTTGATGGTTGGACTTGATGATCTCAGAGATCTTTTCTAACCTTAATGATTCTATGAATCCGTGATAAGTGTTAAGCAGGGCACCGGAAATATCAGCATCTGACAGCAGCAATAAAGATTGGTATTGAAACACATTTTCTCCCTTAGCTTATTTTTCTTTTCCCCCTTATCTCACAACCAAGCAGACAGCTGACATGAATCTAGATGCACCATGCAAAAAAAGACCACAGTGTAGTTGCAATCATGTTAAGAATTCGTCCCTCCAGCTTTTCATTCAGCAATATTGAAAGCTACAGGTGTAGTCACAGAAGAAATCATGAGGCTTGGCCTGCATCCACGCAAAATGGCAGGTCACCAGAGTCACAGGAGTTTTATGGCATAACATGTTATATTGGATGACTGGTAGAAAGAAGACAGTAGTATGTGATGAAAATCCTTACATAAGTTTGTATGGATGAGAATTCACGATCTTGTTTCCCAGGGAAAAAAAGTTGTTGATGTGGAAGTCTGTGGAAATCTGAATTCAGGGAGGGGATGAACAGTCCTGGTAGTTTAAGTTTAGCACTCTGAAAAATGGTCTTTGGAAATATGAAAGGACAAATTTGTTCCTTTGTTTTGACAAGTAGTAATTCCAAATAAATGTTTGCAGGTCAGTGACTTGCTCTAGATTTGCAACAAAAGCAGTAAAATTTAGGATTGTTTTTTCTTCTGTATAACCTTTCAAGCAGATTTTAGCAAAGTCTTACTTTCTGCAATGTAGATGAGTAGACAGTCTTAACAAAGTGCCTTCGTGTATCAGTACTTGGGTGGTCACTGCTTTACCTAAACTGTAGTTTGTTAAGAAGACTTTGGTCTAAGAAGTTGTGAGTGAAGATGGCCTTTCTGATGGGTCACCCTGTTGCCTCTCAGTCTTGAGTTACTGATCAGTTATACTATTGTCCTTATAGCCACAGCAGATCACATTGTTTTAAAGTAAACACAGTGGAAACAATGAATTGCAATGTCTTTGAATAATTTTTAATCCTCTGAGAAGGTGAACCGTTGAGATACAGATTCAGCCAGGCTCAGTAAGTTAAGTGTTGTTTATCTGAAGATAACAAGCTCTCTGTCAGCATCATATTATGTTGAGAAGGACTTTTTTTTTTTTTTTTTTAAATCCAGCAAGAAAAATGAATCAACATTTTTTAGGGCAGCATTTTTTGCTATTGCAGAGGCTTGCTGCATGACATTTAGGTTCTGTCCTTATGCCTGTCTCCTTAAGGAAAAAGCACAGCCTATTTACCTATTTTCAGGCCTAGAGTATCTCAAGATCTATGATAAAGTTCTATGTCTGATAATGATTTCAGAAGGTCAGATCTCTCAGCCTGAGTGTGGCATTCAAGCAGGAAAAAATAGTACTGCAAAAAATAATAGCTAAATTAATACAAAAATTATTCTTACTCATGCTGGAGATAGAATTTGGAAATTGTGTTCAAAAATAAGTACACTGGGAAAAATACAGTTGTGAGAGAATGGAGCAGTGACTAATTGCTGAGCAGCACGTACAGCACCTTGTGACAAGAGAGGAAGGAGGAATAATTTTTCCCTACCTTGAGAATGAGACTAAAGTTTCATAAAGGGAATATTTACCCAGTCTGCAGTTCTGGCATCCATCTAAACATGGTATGCAATCTTCAGAGTCAGGATCTTCCACTTCACCTGTATTTTGCAAATCACCAATTTCGTGTTAATTCTAGGTAATGGAAAGCCAACATTTGGAAACATTCAGCAATGTTCCTGGAAATGGACTTTTTCGAAACCCAAAAAAGAGAAAGATTCACAGCAATTTCTTTTCTCTTTTGTTTTTGTGTAACCCCACTCAATTTGAGAAAAATACTCCTATTTTACATTAACAGGATAGTAGAAGAGAATCAGAGCTGGAGTTTAAGGACCTCAGGTTCAGGTGTGACTGTACATTTCAGAACAGGAACCAAGACCCTTAACCAGATTTCTGTAAGAAATAAAACAGAATAATTGTGAATTCCTACTGAAGGATGCTTACCTTCTCTACAGCTATGCTTCTGACATATGTTCTGAGTAAGGTAGTAGCCTTTGAAACATCTTTTGCAGTGGCTGGAGTTCAGACACAGGTCACAGTGTCCAGAGCAAGGCACACAGGTATGCTCTGAATGGTAGTGACTTGGAGGACAGCTCGCTCTGCACTCTCCACGATATAGGAAACGTTCAATCCCTCTTTTATCTGTGTGGCAAAAAAATAGGAAAATTATTTCAGCAACAGAGACTACTTGAGCATAAGGAGCAGTTTTATGAAGCACTGGTGCTGCAGCTGATGAGAATTAATATTGTTCACTGACTGCTAGATCTGTACAGTTTTACACTAAAATGTATAAAGTTTTCAGAACCTCAAACCTTCCACTTTCCTGGACATATATGGCATGTAAAGATGTCATACTATTGAGTAATTATCATTTTCATCCATCAATCTAATAAAATGAGGATCAAGACATTTCCATTACTGTGTTCCCTTACATTGAAGACATAAGTACTTGTATGGTACTGCACACGTGAATATAGAACGGCCATTAGGAAAGCAAAGTTGCCCACTTCACCTTTGAGAAGTATCATTCTGGTCCCACAGCAGATTAAACTGTAACCCTTGTCCTAGTCCCACTTAATCTCTGGAATAATTTAGATTTGAATCTGAATAGCAGCTGTGCATCTATTTCCTATCAGAGCAATAGCATTCTCTAGTGCATGGGGAAGTGGGAAGTCACGTGCTTCAAATCCTTCTGAATGAAACCTCTGAAAACACCTACAACTCCATGTGCCATGTGCTGCAACATGGCAAGTTCTCTAATGGGTTACTCTACAATAAAAACTATATACATTATTGTGCTAAGTGTATTTGATTGCTTTAAATATAAAGCAAGAATTTTCTTGCCGTAATTTATTTTTAAAACGGCAAAGAAAGCAGCTATAATAATGAATAATTACTGCATCATGACAGAAGTATTCAGATTTTGTTTGTTTTACTTTTAATGTACAAATTTTCAAGGCTTCTCCAGCTGTGACTCTCATCACTGTCTTTATTTCTTGACACACAGAAATACAGAAATTGCTGTTTGAAGGCTACCATAGGGCCAACAATTATACCAACTTCTCTATCACGTTGGACCTGAAGTACCATTAGAAAACTTTTACCACACAGTCACATTTCCCAAAGTAAGAAAGCCAGTTTTGTTGTTGGTAGGACAAATGAATGCCAGCCAAGTGTTTTCTTGTAATCTAGACACTTATCGCTAAATAAATTCAACGTCATTAATAGCTAGGACTGAAATGGAAGTCGCAGTTGAAAGTAAAAATGCTATGAATTCATTGTGAGTTCTCAGAAAATGTTCACTGAAAATGTCTTTTATTAAGTGAACTGAAAGTTAAAACCATTCATTTCCAAGGGCAGTTCGGGCTAATTGCACATATTTGGTTGTAAAGCTTCAAGTTCTTTGCCCATCAGTTGTTACAGAGCTGAGAGGGAATAATTTTTAAAATGGAACTTCAAAAGGAGAGGAGTTGCTTTTTGTAACAACCACAAACTTAACTATATCACCCTCTCTCTCAGCCTTGGCTCTATAAAAAATGTGTCAAAAAGACAAGTTTCCATGCGTGTTAGTTGTAGGCTTCTCTTTGCAGGCCCTGTTTGTCCAGCTGTAGGGACACAGCAGTGTGTGGTGGGACACACCTGGCTTGTTTCCTAGCCTTCCCCAGACAGGTGTTTTGCAAAGCATCCTGGTGCCCTGCCTGCTTGTGCAAGCCTGTTTGATTTCATTGTTGCACATACTGTGTAGAGCCTGGGAGAGACAAGCATCAAGCTTTCTTTTCCAGAGACAGGATACGTAGGTTTTCTGTCTTTTTTTTTCTCCCATGCTACTCTTTCTGTTAACATAGCTCCAGTTCAAAACACACCATGGGAAATGCATAAAGATGCAAGGACAATGCGCAGTTTTGTTTTCTTGTACTTTCAAAACACAAATTGTTTTCCAACTCCTGTCAGGGTTACAAGAAGATTAGGATGGAGATCAGTAACAGAAGCATTACTTAGCTAATTGGCCCTAACAACTGGCGCTGAGAGCAGAGGGAAAAGGGAACTTGGAGGCCAAGGAAGGGGAAAAAGCTACAAGAGGAAATCTTTCTTACCTGTACTACAAGTGGTGCATTTGTTAGGTTCACTTCCACTGCAGTCTAGGCAGGTATGATGGCACAAATGACACTGGCCTTTGAATTCAAACTTCCCTCTGGGACATTGCATAACACAGCGGCCATCATCAAAGACTCTTTTTAAGCAGAGAGGAACATAATTACAAATTTAGCAACTACTTCATCTTTAAATTTAAAGGAAACTCACAAGAAATCCAATATATTCTTCCTTCACCCTATTTACAGGAGTCTTTATATGTAACTCCTTTATTTTCCTGATCTGATTCATAGTATTTACCAAGTAGAAAGTCAGCCATGTTTTGAACCTCAATCTTGGACTTCAGAAATTACTGTTTTCTGAGATTTTTCTGAGAAATGCCACCTTTTGGTGCTGTACCTAGTGTCGTACCACAACATCTGCAGTGGTCCCCTATGTCTGGAAAGCAAGATTTAGTCTTTCTCTGTGAAGGAATGATCTGTCCATTGGAGATTCCTGTTAGTTTCACTTTAAAAACTTCCTGTGAACTGTAATATGGTTTCAGTAAAATGACTTTTTACATAAAGTCAAGAATCTTTCTGAATCTCAACCTTTAGGAGCTGCATTTTTAGGCTTGCATATCTGCAGTCACTTAGGAGTTTTGCTGCTGAATGCTTTCCTTCTGCTTGCTAATAAAATATTTGTTGCAGAATTCTTTTATATCTTAATTCTTGTCCATTTTTCATGGCTACTTAACGTCTACGGGTTTTAATCTGTCTGGGAGAAAAGTAGAAAAGCATCAATACAGATATGACTATTAAAGGAATATAAACCAAATTGCCTAGAATATGACAGTGTTTCTGCAGGGGATAGGGCCCAACGTGGTACATGTGGGTGCCATTGCATTCAGTGGGCAAATAGATCAAACCAACCACAATGGTAACAGTTGCTCGTCAACTAAGTGTTCAAAGTGTCTGTATACCAATGCAAGAAACGTGGAATAAGCAGGATGAACTAGAAATCTGGGTGCAGTCAAAGGGCTATGATCTCATTGCAATTACATAGACCTGGTGGGATAGCTCACATGACTGGCATGCAGTCACGGACAATTACGTACTTTTCAGGAAGGACAAACTGACAAGGCGAGGTGGTGGCGTTGCTCTTTATGTGAGCAAGCAACTAGAATGCATTGAGCTTAATGTAGGGGGAGATTATGAGATTGTCGAAAGCTTATGGGCAAGAGTTAAGGGACATGAAAGCATGGGAGATACTTAAAACCGTAAACCCAAGAAGTTGTTGATGAGGCCTTGATGAGGCCTTCTACAGGCTGCTGGAAGTAGCCTCAAGATCACGTGCCTTGGTGCTTGAGGGTGACTTCAGTCACCCTGATGTTAGTTTAAAAGATCACACAGCCAAGCATAACCAGTTCAAAAGGTTCCTGCAGTGCACTGGCAACTTTCCGCTGCATGTGTTTAAAGAACCAACGATGAGAGTTGTGATGCTGGACCTTTTATTAACAAAGAAACTCTGGCCATGGGTGTTAACATTGGGGGCACTCTTGGCTGTAGTGACCACAACATGTTAGAGTTTAGCATTGTTAGAGAAAGAAGAAGGGTAATAAGCAAAATTTCTACCCTGGACTTTAAGAGGCCTAATTTTGTCCTCTTCAAAGATCTAATTAAAAGTATCCCATTGGCTAGAGCTCTAGAAGGTGGGGGGACACAAGAAAGCTGGTCAATATTCAAACACTACCTCCACCAAGCTCAAGATAAATGTATTCTCTTGAGAAAAAAAATCAAGTAGAGGAGTCAGGAGACTTGCATGGATAAGCAAGGAACTCCTGGAAAAACTCAAATGGAAGAGGGAAATTTGCAATATGTAGAAAAAGGGTCTGGTTAATTGGAAGGATTATAAGAATGCTACCAGAGTGTGTAGAGACTCAACAAGACAGACCAAGACTCTCTTGGAATTTAGTCTGGCTAGGGAGGTGAAAGAAAACCAGAAGAAATTCTTAAAATACATCAATGAGAAAATGAAGAATAGGGAAAAAGTGAGTCCACTGCTAAATGAGGCAGGAGAGATGGTAACAGAGGAAGCAGAGATGGCAGAATTGGTGAGTGCCTTCTTTGCCTCGGTCTTTACTCCTAAGATCAGCCTTCAGGAGTTCCAGTCACTGAAAGTACAGGACCAAAACTGGAAGGAGGAGGACTTTCCACTGGTCAGTGAGGATTGGGTTAGTGACCTCTTGGAGAAACTGAAAATGTGTAGATTGATGGACACTGGTGGGTTGCATCCACGTGTGCTGAGAGAGCTGGCTGATGTTGCTCATGAGCCACTCTCCATCATTTCTGAAACATCATGGAGAATGAGAGAGGTGCTTGAGGACTGGAAGAAAGCCAGTGTCACTTCAGTCTTCAAAAAGGAAAGAAAGGAAGACTAAGGCAACTACAGACCACTCAGCCTCACATCTACCTCTGGGAAGGTGATGGAGCAGCTCATTCTGGAGGCCATCTCTAAGCAAATGGAAGAAAAGAAGGTTATCAGGAGTAGCCAACATGGATTTACCAAGGGGAAATCTTGCTTGACTAATCCTCCTATGAAGAAGTCGGCAAATGGGTGGGTGAAGGGGGAGCAGTGGATGTCATATACCTTGACTCCAACAATGTTTTTGATGCTGTCTCCAGTAACATCCTTGTAGGGAAACTCAAGAAATGTGAGATAGGTGATTGAACTGTGGGTAGATTGATAATTGCCTCAACAACAGTGTTCAGAGGGTTGTGATCAGCCACACAGAGTCGAGTTGGAGGCCTGTGGCCAGTGGTGTTCCCCAGGGATCAGTACTGGGTCCAGTTTTGTTCAATATCTTTGTCCATGACCTGGATGAGGGAATTGAGTGCACCCTCAGCAAGATCGCTGATGATACAAAACTGGGAGGGGTGGATGACACACAGGAAGGCTGTGCTGCCATCCAATGACATCTGGACAGGCTGGAGGGCTGGGTGAAGGTGAATCTCATGAAGTTTGACAAGGAAAAGTATGGAGTCCTGCATCTGGGGAGGAATAACATCAGGCACCAGCACAGATTAGGGGTTACCCTGCTGGAAAGCAGCCCCATGAAGAAAGATCTCGGAGTCCCAGTGGAAAGTAAGTTGTCCATGGGACAGCAATGTGTGCTTGTGGCCAAAAGCACCTGTGGTACCCTGGGGTGCATGCAGTAAGAAAAGTGTGTCCAGCAGGTCTAAGGAAGTTCTCCTCCCTCTCTGCTCTGCCTTGGTGAGACCACACGTGGAATACTGTGTCCAGTTTTGGGCTCCCCAATACAAGAGAGACAGGAACCTGCTGGAGAGAGTCCAGTGGAGAGCTACGAGGATGATTAAGGAACTTGAACATCTCCCCTATGAAGAAAGACTGAGAGACCTGGAGATGCTTAGTCTTGAGAAGAGAAGGCTGAGAGGGGATTGATCTTATTAATGTGTATAAATACCTGAGGGCTGGGTGTCAAGAGGAAGGGGCCCAGTGGTGCCCAGTAATAGAACAAGGAATAACGGGTACAAGCTAGAACATTGGAAGTTTCACCTCAACATGAAGAGAAACTTCTTAGCTGTGAGAGTGACAGAGCACTGGAACAGGCTACCCAGAGAGGTTGTGGAGTCTCTTTCTCTGGAGTCTTTCAAAACCTGCCTGGACATGTGCCTGTGTGGCCTGCCCTAGGTGATCCTGCTCTGGTAGGAGGGTTGGACTAAATGTTCTCTAGAGGTCCCTTCCAACTCCAAACATTCTATCTATTCTGTAAACATCAACTGCCTTTAGCCTGTCTTGTTCATTTCATAGAACCATAGAATGGCCTAGGCTGGAAGGGACCTTAGAGATCATCTAATCCAGCCTCCCTGTCATGGGCAGGGACGCCTCTCAACTAGATCAGGCTGCTCAAGGTTCTGCCCAACTTGTCCTTGAACACCTCCAGGGTGGGGGCAGCCACAACTTCTCTGGGCAAATTATTCCAAACTCTTGCCACCCTTGTACTGAAGAATTTCTTCCTAAGAGCTAATCTAAATCTATTCTCCTTCAACTTAAACCCATTTCCCCTTGTCCTATCAGTTGACGCTCTTGTAAAAAGTCCCTCCCCAGCCTTCCTGTTGGATCCCTTCAGGTGTTGGAAGGCAGCTATTAGGTCCCCCCGAAGTCTTCTCTTTTCAAGACTGAACAATCCCAGCTCCCTCAGCCTGTCCTCGCAGCAGAGGTTCTCCAGTCCCCGGATGATATTTGTGGTTCTCCTCTGAACACACTCCAAAAAACCTATGTCCCTCTTATGGTGGGGACACCAGAACTGGATGCATTCTTCAAGGTGGGGTCTCACAAGAGCAGAGTAAAGGGGAAGAATCACGTCTCTTAACCTGCTGACCACGCTCCTCTTGATACATCCCAGGATGCGGTTGGCCTTCTGGGCTGCATGAGCGTGCTGCCGGTTCAGGTTGAGTTTCTCGTCTATATCAACACCCCCAAATCCTTCTCTTCAGGGCTACTCTCAACCCACTCTGTGCCCAGTTCGTATTTGTGCCTAGGATTGGCCGGACCCAGGTGAAGGACCTTGCATTTTGACTTGTTGAAGCTCATGCAATTTGCACTGGCCCATTTCTCAAGCCTGTCAAGGTCCCTCTGGATGGCATCCCTTGTGTCAAGTGAGTACATTTGTTTTCTCTCTTGCCCTGCTTCTGTTTTTCCTAATTGTTGCTCGCTTCTTCAGTTTATTCTGCAAGCTAGTGCTAAGGATCACACAGCTGCTTCTCCAGATGATGACAGATCTTTGTGCTGCAATGGGCTAAGAGACTATTACCTTGTGAGTGGGCAACTGATGCAGTGGTCTGGCTGAGGTCCGATGCACTTCTGGCAGGATGCTTCACACAACTGACATTCTTGGGAATCATCAAGATATGTCCCTGGTAGAAAAAAAAAATTGTTTATTTTAGATCAACATCTCTTATTAAAAAAGCACATGAACCAAGTCAGGTTGGAAAATATAAGGAGTAAAAAGTAAAAATTTCTTGTTTGTATTATTGAAATGAGCACATTTCCCTATTGTATCAGCAAAACAAGTACTGGCTCCCTTGCAAAACCAGGATACTCTGATTAGTAGTTTCTAGTCCTTATTTATTTGTTTGTTTGTTTGTTTATATCTCCCATGTGAATGTGATTGAGAGTCGTTCTTGTTTGGGTTAATGATATTTCCTTTGCTTCAGTTGAAGTAATAGGACTCTCTAAGATTCACCATGGAGAGCTACATCAAAACCAGCGCTACCTAGGATTATTCGTTGCCTAATGTCCTCGGGTGCACCTGCAACATGCTTCTGATTGCAAACTGCAGCAGAAAGAGTGTGCTGCCATGGGTGTGGGGGTATGTTAAGAGAGAAGGAGAACTTGAGTAAGCTTCCATTAGTCAGACATGGTGTTTCTGAAACCTCCAGCTGTAGTTTCTTTTGACCCCCTCCCCATCCTTGGCTGGAAGATTCACACCTGCAAGACCTAGGCTCTCATTTAGGCTGAATGAAAATTTGGACACTAATTTGGACTTTAAAAAAATAATTTGTACTATATGAATTGTTGCCTTAAAATGGAGGTAAAGACATGAACATTTCCAGATCATTAATACACTATCACTACTATGGCACTGAAGTGTGAAATTTATCTCTCTGTTTATTGAATGTTAATTAAAACATTGATATAAACTGGTAAGCTGTACATTTCATAATTCTCAAAACAGAGATATTAGTTTGGTAAGAAGAGTGAATACTGTGTCTGTAGTATCATGTGGGAACTTTAAACTGGTGTATCCATCAGTTTTATAAAACTCCAGATTAGATCTATTTTGTCAGTTTGTTATGGGAAAATTTATTGTAACTGAGTCTATATATTTGAGATAATTGGCTATTCTTTCATTCCTAAGTAATGGAAGAGGTTGGGCAGAGAGTCCCCTATAAGACATAAACCCTGCAGTTTCTATGGATATTTCAATATGGAGAAACTCTTTCCACGTGCATTGCTGCTGGAAATGAAGATTTGGCAAAGTACTAATGTGAAATGACTTGATTTTGGCTCTCAGCCACAATGATTTTCATACATAGAAGAGCAAAGGCACTGTACGAGCAACTGTTGCTTTAAATATAAAACAATGTAGGAAAGAAACATTTTCTAAAATACTGGAAATTATACTCTCTGCCCTTACGCTTGCTACTTCATATTAATGTGTATTAACAAGTTTTACAATAGTTGAAATATCTGGTATGAGAGATAGTCTATGACAGTACTTAACATGATTAAGGGAATGGGAACAGCATAGTTAAAAAGCGCATACCTACAGGAATGCCCAGTCAACCGTGGGCAAGAGCTGAGGTGCAGTGTAGATAAAGATACAGTTTTCCTTTTGTAAAAGTTTCTGTGTCTCCTGAAGAAAGGAAAAAGGCAGAAGACAAGCCAAAACCAGTGACAGAGCCACATGAAACACGAAGAGAGTGCTTCTCAGAGGCTGATCTGGGATCAGTGCTAACTGGGAAGAAGTTCAGAACTGGAGGCAAATAAACAGCCTCGATGAGATCAGGGAAACAGAAAACTGTGTATGCCTACACAGTCACAATTTTTATAATTGTTATTACCAAAAGAGAGGGAGTTTTGTGTATATATAATATATATATATATAAATACACACACACATTTACACGCGTTTTTGTAATCCCACACATGACCATATAGGTCATACCTTGATTCGTGTAAATTGAGATAATTCCATTGAAGTGGTGTAGCTTTGCTGAGCTGCAACACTTTATCTTGTATGATAGATTACCTTATAAAGGACTAATCGTAAAAAACCTTATAAATTGCATAGCTGTTTCACATAGAATTCATTCGGATTCTGAATATATCCAGGTATTACTGAGGTAAAATGTTGCATTGATGAATAACTATCAAATACAGAATGTTTATAATTCTTACTTATTAGAAGAAAAGACTGCTTGCTGTCCAGTAGATCATCAGGCCATTGACTGAATTGCTTAATGTAGGCCTCTTAAATCTGCACAATATGTATTCAGAGGGTATGACACAGAATCCCGTGATCCCAAATGCTTTATGAAATTTTAAAATCTAATTTGATACATATATATATAACACATACACACATATATTTGGACAATACACAACAATGATGCAAAATGCAGTATCTGGAAAGTCTTTTTATTGCAGATCTGGTGCTTTATACAATCACCTTTACATCACCGGGAAATCTATCGGGACAACATTATGAAGTAATTGTTTTTCTGATGTTTTGTGTTACGCGTTAGAAAAAAACTTCTTGTTTCTCCAGTCTTTCGCTTTATTTGCCTGCACTGCCTGTATGCTTATCCATCGGACCTGAGCTACTAATTTACCCGCCTCAGGCTATGCCCACTCAAATCCTTCCCACATGGCAGAAATGCTTAGTTTTTAAAGGTTTTTGTTATTTCTTTGTTACGCCTTTCATTGGAAGTTGTGTAATTCATTTCAGCTGTGCTGGAATAGTTCCAGGAAGACCAGTTCTCTGCTTACTTTATTCTCTGAATTGAAGCATTTCAAAGCACACTAACATAAGAATGTGGACCAGAAAATACATATTAGACTCTCTGGATTAGAAGTCACGTCTAGAACTGTAGATTTGCCACTAAATGTTAACAAAATAGTTTTTAGTGACTATTCAAAGAGTTAACAGTAAAATACAGTTTTAAAGAAGACTTTTAAACTATTTTACATGGCAGTTTAACTGTTTACCAGCATTCCTTGTGGACAATATTTTTCATTATGAATGTCAGTAGTAAATACAAGTTGCCGAAGCCTCGTCTCTTTTTTGTCTTTTTTATTTACTTCTTGTGCATTAGAATTCTTTATCTGTCCAACATATATAATGAGGGCACACTCTCATCAATGCTTCTAAGCCTTCAGTCCGCAGTGGTCACTAGTAAGTTCAGATCATCCCATATTTAGCCTTAATTTAGTTCTCAAACCTTGACACCTTGTTTTTAAAAAAAGGAATTGAAGGTATTAAAGGAATAAGGCTATGTTGATGGACATAATGTCTCATAATGGGAATATTTAAATATGTAATCTTTTGTGCCCCTAGGTAGAAATGTTTAATTCCACATCTGGGCTTCATTAAGTTGTGGGCTGTGCCTTTAACCACGTACAAGAGCGCTACACTTATGCTGAGTTCCTATCAGTTGATACGATGCACTTCAAAATGAGCTAAGGACTATTATCTCCCATTAAAGAGGCTGAAAAACTGTGTTGCGCTATGATCATCAAGTTAAGGTGTAACAGCAAACTAGAACCTATCTCTCCTGAGTTCCAGGCTAGAGCACTATCATAGTTAGTTACATAGTTAGGGCATTATTATTAAGTCATTGTTCTGTCTTTGCATAAGCAGTATTAAGGATACAGACCTTATCTTGTCATTATTTCTCTTCTGCTTTCCAAAAGCTCTGCCCTTCATTTGACAGCACAGGGTGTTTCAGAAGACTAGTTAGATGAGGGCATGGATATCCTTGAAAGTTATGCCTGAAGGTATAAAATTTTATGTGCTGGCAGTCACAAATGGATCTTTCTCTTGTAGCCCGCCCGTTCCCAAGACTTAGTAACTTCAAGACACATATTACTTGCACACTTCTCTCAATCTTAAAAACGTTCATCAGTTATCTTCTATAGCATTGCCCCTTTGGCTCTTCTGTTTAATCAATGAAAAAATGACCTTATTTCTTCCCTTTTCCTTATTTACTTTAATAGAAACCTGGATACAGATTTTGTAGTTGGGTTTTTTGTATGCAGTCTTACGGGTTACAAATGTTTCACAGAGCAGATAAAGAAACATTTATCCAAACTATTTTTCACCAATTAGCACTAAGAACCGAGAGGATTCAGTCTTAGGGAGCTCTCTGTTTTTACTGTGCTCAGCCTTCAGACATTTTATTTTGGCTGGCTCATGGAATCAGCTCCTTGGGCTTTATTGAAAAAGTATTTATCCGTAAAGCTTAAGTCCATCAAGAACTTAGACTAACCTTCATATAACAAACAATTAAAATTTACCCTGTGGATTCCTCTTAAAGTTACCTCTCTGTTTAGCCCAAAGCCTTAATATTTGATAGATTACAGATTCTTGAAAGAAATCTTGTCTTCATCTTGAACATGTTAGGTCAGGGAGATAATGGCACTTCCTATTGCCCCAAATTTTGGGCAGTCATACAAAATTGGAGCCTGGTTTCCAAGTATTTGTCTAGCTTCAGCTTTCAGTCCACTGATAGTTACTCTTCTCAACTCATTTTACACAATGACCAAATCGATGTCTCCTCATTTAGATGTGCGGAAGGGACAAAGAAGATACCCTCCAGAGTCAAAACTTTGAGGTCCTGTGATTTGAGATGGTGAGAGGGATTCAGAATTGCAAGTCTTCTTTTCAGAAGTGCTCTAGGCAATTATGAATCAGAAGACTGAAATCAGGATATTGGTTCCTAAATTTTGAAGCTCCCCCTTATGCCAAGGGATAAAGTAGAACCTTGGAAAGCGCTGAACATCTCTTCCCTTAACAGTGGTGTGTGGAGCTGAGTGTGATATAATGATTTTAGGATGAAAGGCCCTTTTGTTGCAGGATTAGCTGAGATCTCACAGAACCTCAGGTTAGCTTTAATCATGACAGGCAGGAGACAGGCACCTGCCTTTATCAACTACACTATCTTACACAGATGTTTATTCTTTTCCTTGCAGAATAAAAATATTTACATTAGCCAAAGCTGCTTTTTTTTTTTTTTTTCCCCCTGAACAAAAAGGGATTTCCCCCCCCCCCCTTTATTCTGTGTGTCTCTTCCCTCATTTCTATGTAATATTTACAGAATGGTTATTAGGAACCCATTGAAGAGCCAGAGCCCTCAGGGGTACTAAGTGGGCATAAATAGACTTCAGAAAGACAGTTTTTAGCTTTTTAAAAATCAGCTTTAAACTTCCATTTGTAGTAGTGGTGTGGATGCCTGGAAATAAAAGCTGGCTGGGATTAGGGTTTCTCCCTTGCCTGTGTAAGCATAAAGGTCAGAGCCTGGCAAGTTTTTCTGCTGCTCACCTGGAGCATGAAATTTGACAGCCCCATCAGAAGGGTAACGGAGCAATCTCAATCTGTTTTGCTAATGCTTTGTTCTGTGCCCTTCTTATTTACTGAAGGAGAGGGAAGTACTATGGCAGTCTCAAAATTTTAGGCTGACAATGGATAAAAATATGCTTAACCTCTCCATTTCTGGAACTTCCCAACTGGAAAATTCCCTGTCTGATCTTGTCATGCTTCCTATGTTTTGTGCAGCCCAGTAGGTTCACAGAGGGTACCTGAATCTCACTGAAAATTATCTCATCATCCTGATAGTAGTGCTTTGGAAATCCAGGTAAGTTTCCTGTGAAACATGTAAAAGAAAGATGGAAGCCGACTGTACACATTGAGCAATGCTGGTGTTATTGGCACCTGGAGTACATTAAAGATAGGATCTTTCAATGCCAGAGGAAAACGTGTCACACTTCAGAGGTGACATGGTAGCATGGTTTCTTTCTCCTATGTTATACAGCTATTCTTTCTCCTATGTTATATCCTGTATTATCACAGAGTATGTGATATTTATATACAGACCTTTCCCACGCACATTATTTCTGGAGTCTGACTTGAATAGGTATAACCCTGAATTGGGAAGACCTGTATGTCTCAGGGGAGTGTTTCAGAGATGTCATCCACCTTAAGCAGAGAGACCCTTGCACAGTTTGTACTGGAGATCTCCAGAATATGAACAGAGATCTGGTGATAAGTGGGCAGTTTTCAGCAGATGAACTATTGCCCTGACAAGATATAACAACATGGATTCGTACTGCTAATCAAATGCAATTTCTGTTTAATTTACAGAGATTAATACATATCAAAGCCTGAAAGAAATACGCCAAAAAATACAAGTTTATCTTCTTGGAAGTAAGGACCAGACCAAATTAAGTCTTTCAATGAGAGGCATAAAGGAGTGATTTTTATTCCTATCTAACTCTTCAGTCAACTCTATACCCTTACATGTGTCACCTCCTGTTGCTTAAAGTCAAGCCTGGTTCCTTGTCTACACTACATGCCTTTTTGGAATAGCCAAGGAAACTGCTTTTGATGATTAACCTGGAAAGCACAGTCCAGGATGTTCCATTTAATGATCACATGTTCCATGGTGAAAGTGCAGAAATGGGTAAATGATACAGCTCTTCTAATTCAGGTATATCTAGAGAGAATCTTGTGGCACCATGTCTACATGGGCCCTCTGAATCCTCCTTTCATCCTTGGCATTGAAAGCATTCAGGAAGGCAGTGCTAGATGCAGACCCAGAAAGAGCAGCATTTATAGAACTTCAGACCTTGGTCTTGGAGAAGGAGCTACTTCATTTGGGAATATTTAAGTTATTGCTGTCTTTTGGTCCAGTGGCACTGCACGGAACGGGACATTAGCATGGCCATGAGTATCACAGCTCACAGCAATGTAATCCACGGAAAATGGCAACCAGGTGCTAGACTTTCCTTCTAACCCACATCTCAAGGAACATCCAGGAGGGCATCAGGAGGACAGTGGGCAGGCCAAGGACAGTTGTAAATAGCAAAGATACGCAGTATTGCCTGAATTGTAACTAAATTACACTAGTCATACTCCAGTGAACATTCAGTATTATTATTGAATTTGCATGATGAAGCCATTAATTCTTGTTGTGTAAATATTCACTGCCTGTCAGTTTTCTATTTTCTTCCCCCCAGGCTGATTGGAAAAAATGGATACTTAATCATCTCATTGCATAACACCACAAAGCAAAGATGTCTACTGTGTTTTGTGATGGAACAGTAGCTTTTGCTTCCAAAAGTGGTGCTGCTTTCCCAGAAGGCTTTCAAGAAATCCATCCCCCAACACTGAGAAACACTGATAAATAAATGATTGTACCAGGGGCACTCTTCTAAGCTGTGCGTTGCCTATATTTGGCAGCAAATGCATGAGCTTCTCATAAAAACAGGATGTAACAAAAAGCAGTCTTTGGTGTGACATTGAGAGGTTGCATTTGTCACTTATTTGGAATTATTTTTTTTTAAACACTCAGTGTTCTCACCATAATACATTTTCCTTTGACTACATTTCTCATGCTAGAAGTGAAAATTTTATGCAATAAACATTGCTTTCTAATCCAGAAAGAAAGTCCTTCCAGGATCATTTCATGGTATGGTCATTATAACGTAATTTTCTGGTGGTGTCTGCTACTCTTGCACATCAGGTGAACATTACTGCAGTCTCTCTCTGGCTTTATCCCAAAGACATCAGAACAGTTTCCCTAGTGAGACTCAATATTACCGTGCTCTGAGACTTCACAGACATGTCTCAGGAGTTCAAGAGATCTGAATCCATTGGTGTGCGACCAGTGCTGGAAATGCAGATGTTGATTCTACTTCCACTGGCTGGATGCAATCCCAAGGTTCAGAGCCTTAGTTTGTTCCCAGGGACATGGTGTTGCTACCTACAATTCTTTAGTCCTTGCTAATGAGCAGGATTTAAGCTCCAATACACTCTAATTCACAGTAAATAAACAGGTAATCAATCTCATACAAAACTGAAATCTCTCAACATAGTTAAAGACAAGTAAATAAAAACTATGCCAAACAGAAGTCAGTTTCCCCCCTACTAACAAAACGTTAATTACAAAATACACTTTCAATATTTTTTTCATATATTTAAAATGTGTATTCTGAACAATTTCACGTGAGTTGTTGGTCTCTGACGAAAACTTGACTACGACTTTTCTTTGTATGCTGTAAAACTTTTTTAATGCTTGCTTAAAATATTTTGCACAGACATCTAATGGCAGAACTTTTCTTAATTCATTTTGTATCAATGACATGACAATGGCATATCCAATATAAATATAAGGCATGGTAATGGATCACAGACAAGGTATTGTTCCACTGCAAATTGAAAGCTCTGACTCATGCAAGCAGTCACTTAAATGTCTTTACAGGAATCTCGAATTTATAACAGGTCTTCTAACAGTCATTTAGCTCATTAAACCAGTGTTAGTACATGTATGAGTTGTTTTGTGGGTTTTTTTTTTGTTTCCACCAAAGCTGTCAGTGTCTTTTAGACTTTTAGTAAAGAAGAGGTCTAGCTGGGTGTCCAATTTTCATCTAAATCAAGGATTGTGTAAGGATTCTTCTATACAGACACAAACTGGCAAATACTTTACCATGGAAGTGACATGTCTTTGCTAGAAGAGCAGGTTCAATTTGTCATTGATTTATGACTTGTGATATAAATGAGGCAGAAATAAATGAACAGATTTGGACTAGGGCCATCCACAGCCCTTTGAGACATAGAGAAAAGTACCATTCTGTTCATACTTAGCAGCCTCTGATCTTCCTAAAATGGTCTATATGTGTTTTGAATGCCAACAATACAGTGTCAAATAATGGACATTCCAAACTACTCACCACTGAATCAGAGAGGGAGGATCGATCGCCTAGGAAAACTCTAGCTGGGAGCGTACTAGCTTCCCTCAACTGCAATCCTGTTGCTGCAGTGATCCTCTTGGAACTATAGTGCTGCTTAGGAATTAATGTTTGCATCTGACCACTGCTATTAAGGCATCACAAATAAAAATGATCAGAGAGCCTAAACTGACACCAGAAAGCACTGGGTTTCATCCAAAACCAGTAAGCAGTCTATGCTTACTTGTCCATGAGACTTCATAGCTCAGCATTTACAGATACACCCTCTAGAGCAGATTTCTTTGGCCAGAGCTATAAGTTTACTATCACTCTTTGTACATTTCCTACCCAAAGAAGATGGAATCTTGACAATAAAAGACAGTATGACTGATTAATTTTTCATGTCAGTTGGAAGATGAAGGTGGGGTGCGAGCTGAAAAAAGCTCTTCATACCCTATTGGTGTAAGGGTTAGACTAACCTTTATTCCAGATGTGGTCTTACCAAACTACTGCTAAGAGTGTGCCATCCCACATATGCTTGCTCCCAGGACTGACAGGGAAATCGTGAGAATAATGACCTAACTCCTTGTTTTGAAATCAACATAGTGACAATGATATGTTTAAGGCTGAGAAATATGTGTCTTCTTTTTGTTTGTTTGTTTGCTTCCCTTCCCATCCAAAGATTTTTTTTACTTGGCCTCAGTTCAGTGAATGTGCATAAAACGTCATCTGAATATAAGAATTCTTGAGACTTTGGTCTCTACTCAGGTGGTAGGTCTAAGCTGGAAACAAATGAGAGCTTCAGCGAATGCTGATGGAGGATCTCACCCTTCTGCATGGGTCACAGATGAGTCTGCATGGAGCCCTCTTCATCTACTGGCAAGGACAGACAGCCTGCTGTCACTTCTCAAGTGGCTGTCTGGGGTTGTGACCTGAGGTGGACTGGATGTGACCATCAGCATGTGAATAGACATCAGTATCTCACTGTGAACATACGGTTGCAAAGACGAAACCTTCCTCCTAAACTGTCTGAGTCAATAGGTAGCTATGCATTTCACTTTTTAATCCTAAGCGTGCAAGAGATTAGTCTCATCACAAACTCTTACAGGGCAGAGGAAGCCACTAGGGTTTAGACGTGGCTGTACTAGTACTCCACAAAAGGTGTCCTCCATGGAAACCAGACATTTCTGCAATCATAAATTCCATCACTTGGAAAAAAAAAAAATCCACAATAAAATTAAATACCCTTACCCACCCAATTTGTTCCAATGACTTGCGTGCAGTATTCAAGTGCTCTATACCACAAAGCTACCTGTGCCTTTCAACAAAGATATTTTACATATAGATTATCAACATGTTTTTTTCCAGACCAAAAGAACAGGAATTTAGGTTAATTTAATAGAAAAAATAAAATATGGAATAACATTGATTTTGGCCAATATCAATTACAACAGAACTACCCTATTTTACAAATAATAACTGAACATTTTACACATGTACAGTATGTTTTTCAGTAAAAATGAATTTGGATATAACAATGTGTCAGTTTTTTAAAAGAAAACAAAGATATTAATTTCTTCTCTATAATAGTGTTAGAGACATTTTTAAGTATCCAAACAAATTCTTTACAATCCATTACATAATTAAATCTCAATTATGAATATATATTTATATATAATATATATATAATATTAACTTAAACTTTGAAAGCATTATGTTCTAGTTAAACATGTTATATTGAGAAATGAGGCAGTAACAAACTAGTAGTTAAACTAGCACAAATTGAATTCTTTAGAATTTGAGTGTTTATCAGGAAATCTGTAATGGGCACCAAAGGAGCTCGACTGGCCCCGTATCATACCGAACCAGGTTGTAATAGTTTATCTGCTCTCTGCTAAAAGTGGCACATTACCTCTACAGGTTTGCATCCATTTGTTTGTAAAACTCACACGAGCATTTCTGAATCTCTTTATTTTCTAACATTCACATGCTTGAACACCTGCGATCAATTTTCTATTTGTATGTCCTGGAAGGTAACTGAGAAAGACATTTTGTACATTTTAAGTACTATCCCCTGAAAACAGTATTTTTGAAGTTAATTTTTTTGTCTTCTGCTAAATGACTGCCTTTTGAACAGTATATTAAATGAAGCTGATGAAGATACATTAAACAGGAATTCATAGTGGCAGCCATGTACCTGGGTAATGAGAGTAAAGCAGGGGCCGCTTCTCCCTTCACCCAGGACAGTTTTACAGTGAGGTAACTCCACTGGCCTCAGCAAGACTATTCCTGCTGAAATGTCTGCTGTGAGCAGTTAAAAGCAGATTCAAGCCCACCATAACATGATTATTATATCAAGATAACCATTGATTTATTGCCTTATAGGTAATTATTCCTGGAGATGTATTTGGCACAATTATAAATCCAGTCCTGTAAACACATCCTGCCGCATGTAGTCACACTGGCATTTACATATCGGCACTATGAAATAGCTCCACATATCTGTATGATAATATCCCCTTTTTTGTGAACATTACAAGACAACAATAATTTATGAATACTTCATACATGTTAGCAAAGTTTCTGACTTCCGAGCGTATACATTACTCTCGCTTACACAAAGAAAGAGAAGTAGTATCTTTTGAATTTGTTCACTACAGGAACAATTTTTTTTTTTTAAGTTTATTTGAAATAGCTTTGACAATTTAAAAAAATAAAATAAAAATCCTAGCATATCTGTTAATAAGCTAGCTGTCTAAAAATGAAATCTATATGACCAAAACCACATTTTGGGCAAACATATATACATACTGCATGTGATAGAAAAACCAGCACACAGCAGAAGAAGTAAGAAAGAAATGTGTGCAGAAATGTTTGCTTTTCCTTTTTTAAATACTGTTACAAAAGGGGCAGAACTTAGTCCTGCAGTTAATGATGATTCTGATCCCCTCAGGAACTCAAGTTCCCCCTGTGAATACACATAGCACAAAAAAGACTAATGCAAACATTTTTGTATTTAGTTTTAATCCATGTAAACTTGTGTTGTATTCTTCAAACACTTTAAACATCTTGAAGGGGAAAGAAGCAGGAAAAAAAGGTAAGAAAAAGGACCTTCAAAACCAGGAATAATCTTAAGGTTGATAGGAAATCAAATCATGAGTTAAATGTTAATTTTGGCATCAAATGCTTTGGTCACATAATACTGACTCTGTGATCCCGGATGCTCAGCTCTAGACACCCAGTTATGAAAGGTAGGCGTGTTGTAGTTTTTCCATTTAAGTTCCAACAAACAGTTCACCATCTCCCCAGACAAAGAAGAGGGGAGAGAGAGAGGTGGTTTCTTTTTTTTTTTCCTTTTTTTTTTTTCCTTTTTTCCTTTTTCAATTATGTGGATTAATCTATAAGTCTACAAGAGCAGGAGGACGCTGGGAGGTGTCAGTTCACCCTTTGTGTGTACATGTTCTGCAACACAACTGCTGAAGCACTTTCCGCTGGCAGAGATTGTTCTTTTTCACCAGCATACAGAATCCTCCTTCGGCCCAGGACTCTTCCGTGGCTTCCAGAGGGCAGCAGCAAGAGAAGGAGGGGAGGTTGAAGGTTTGGAGAGTATGGCATGTACAACGGAGGAAGGTTTAATTGGTCAGACAGGCAGATTTGGTTGAAGAGACCATTCAGGAGCAGGTAGCAAATAGGAAATTTGTTCCATCAAAAGGAATTTCAGTCAACAGCATTTTTTTTTTTCAGGAAGAGATATTGTGTAGTCCGACAGGGAATGATTGGTATCCATTTGTGAAAAGGGAAAAAAAAAAAGATTAGAAAGAGAATTATTAGAAAACAGTGATATTTACAGCAAAGGAATTTGTTCTCAATTTTTATGAATTAAAAGAATAAAACAGTCAAACCATAGAAAAGAATAAAACATTCTCTATAGAAATGCAAAGCCTGTAGAGTGAGCTAGACTAGTAACCAGTACCTGATTGTCAGGCAATGAAGGGAGACTCCTGATGCTTTGTAAATTAGCAGAACCTCCCCCCAGACCCTTCTGGGCCTTCCTTGGCTACCCTGGACTGTTGAGAACACATGCTGTGTGGCAGGGTCCACCATGCACAGTGCACTGCAATTTCACTGGTGTGTTGCTCATTCATGGCAGCTGCACTTGGAAGAATGGGGGAGACAGTACTGAGATGGCGTGTCCCCAGTTTTGGGCAACTGCATGTGTATCCCATTGAGGCCGCACGTGTACAAATGAAGACAGATCTCTCCAACCACACTAAAGACCAAACTCAGATTTCACTTCCTCTTCATTTGTCCATCTATACCTGACCTTCTCTGGACTTGCTCTTGACTACAACAACACTTCCAATGTCCCGATGTGAAAAGGTCTCATGACTCATGGTTTACCAGTACCTGTAATTAAATTTTATGACAGCCAGGATACTTTTCAAATTTGAAGGTCTAAACTCCAACAGGAGCTGTAAAGGTCCACAGAAACAATACTCAACCTTGCACACTTTTTTTTTTTGTTTGTTTGTTTGTTTTTAGAGTCTTTGAAAAGACTCTTAACTAAATCCAACAGAAATGAGCTGGAATCAAGAGTCATTGGTAGCTTTTTGTGTATCTGACAGCAAGTATCTTCCTATGGCTTAACACTGGGCTTTTTTCTGGTAATCATTTTCCTGCTGGACTGCACTTGGGCTATATCTACAAGTAATTCACATACTAACACTTTTAGGGAAGCATGATGTTATCTAAGTGTTTCCGTAATTGTGACATCTGAAAGGAATGAACATTAGTGAATAATTAAGCCAATCATATGCAATAAGAATGCTATTTTGGTTGTCACAGAGAACCTGGAGGAAGTTCAAATCTCCACTACAAATTGGTTGCTCCCTATTTCAGAATTCTTTTGTTCTCACTACTCTTTCACATAATTCAAGCAATACTACAAGCACTTAAAATCATTTTTACTTATCAGCATTTTCGTAGTTTAAGCCAAAATATACAAATGTGATTCTATTGATTGTATGCTAGGGTCTTCATATAAAAATCTTTTGAAAGCAATGGCTTTTGAAAAACAGGTAAGGAAGGAAAAATAGGTTGTTGGCAGGGGGGAATACTATTTTAGAAACATTCAAGTAAAGTGAATGTGACTCATCTTATTTATACACATAAATGTAGTTTTCTCCTTTTCACAAACCTGAAAAAATTAAGAAGTAATGTAGACCTCAAATCACAACTGTAACAAAAGCAAATGAACAGACCAGACCAACCCAATAAATGTAAGAGAAGCTGTCAGTGGTAAAATGGATCTTTTCAGAGAATTGCACTCACCATCCTTGCAGACTGTGCCCACTACACAGACACCAGTGTCTAGGTTATAGCCACTTGGACAGCTTGTACAGTTCCTGTCTCCTTGACCACTGCAATCCAAACAGCTGGCATCGCACCTGAAAGACAATGTCAGGAGCTGCTCTTACAACCTCATCAAATACAAGAGTTCCTAGGAGATATCTTCTGCATTGCAAAGGGTTTATCACCTGTTTCTAGAGGTATTAGATGCTCTAATAATAATAATCCTAATTTTAAAAAATAATTAACGCCCCCTGCAACCCAGTCCAGACTCTTTCCTCCAAAACCTTTTTTTTTTTCTAAATACCTGCATTATTCTAGTATTTTGGAACTATGAAGAAGGAATCAACAGAAGTGGTAATCTGATTGTGCATACGTGCACCAGCTAGGTGTGAGCTAAAGCCACAGGGTGGAAGAGATTGACCTGCCGCCCAGTCCTTTCATCAACCTTCTGTCTCCATCATATTTTCACTATGTATAGATTTTGGGGTTTTTTGTGGGAAGCTGTAACACATGGTGATCCCATTCCTGCCCTGAACTCAAAGCAAGTCAATAATAAACAATTCCAAAGGGCAACAATGGTATTTGTTTAACAAAGAATGGAATAGAAAAGAAATGTCCATTCCTTGCACAGCACAGTCTTGTCGAAGATTTATCCACCCATTTGTACACTGAGTCAGGCAGCTATTTCAGACAGCATTCTGGTAATGTACTTGTGCAATGTTTGTGAATACGTAGCTGAAGAACTGAAATGGTCTCTAGGGATAATGAGGATAAGAGGGTCACTAGGAGCAGTCAGCATGGTTTTACTATGGGGAAGTCATGTTTGACCAATCTGATAGCCTTTTACAAGGGCATAACCAGGTGGATGGATGATGGCAGTGCAGTGGACGTGGTTTATCTAAATTTCAGTAAAACATCTGACACTGTCTCAGAAGTCAGAGAGTTGTGGTCAATGGGGCAGAGTCTAGTTGGAGGCCTGTGTCTAGTGGAGTCCCTCAGCGATCAGTACTGGGGCCAGTGCTGTTCAATATATCCATCAATGACCTGGATGAGGGATTTAGAGAGCACTGTCAGCAAGTTTGCTGATGTCACCAAGCTGGGAGGAGTGGTTGACACACCAGAGGGCTGTGCTGCTATTCAGTGAGACCTGGAGAGGTTGGAGAGTTGGGTGGGGAGAAATGTTATGAAATACAACAAGGGCAAGTGTAGAGTTTTGCATCTGAGGAAGAACAACCCCAGGTATCAGTACAGGTTGGGGACTGATTTGTTGGAGAGCAGCACAGGGGAACGGAACCTGGGGGTTCTAGTGGACAGCAGGATGACCATGAGCCAGCAATGTGCCCTCGTGGCCAAGAAGGCCAATGGCATCCTGGGGTGTATTAGAAGTGGTGTGGGTAGCAGGTTGAGAGAGCTTCTCCTCCCCTTCTACTCTGCCCTGCTGAGGCCGCATCTGGAATATTGTGTCCAGTTCTGGGCCCCTCAGTTCAAGAAGGACAGGGAGCTGCTGGAGAGAGTCCAGTGCAGAGCCACAAAGATGATGAAGGGAGTGGAACATCTCCCTTATGAGGAAAGGCTGAAGGAGCTGGGTCTCTCTAGCTTGGAGAAGAGGAAGCTGAGGGGTGACCTCATTAATATTCATAAATATGTAAGGGGTGAGTGTCAGGAGGACAGAGCCAGGCTTTTCTCCGTGACGTCCAATAACAGGACAAGGGGCAACAGGTGCAAGCTGGAGCACAGAAGGTCTACAAAAACACTGGGAAAAACTTTTTCACTGTAAGGGTGACAGAGCACTGGCACAGGCTGCCCAGCGAGGTTGCCGTGTCTCCTTCTCTGGAGACTTTCAAAACTCACCTGGACATGTGCCTGTGTGACCTACTGTAGGTGATCCTGCTCTGGCGGGGGGGTTGGACTCGATGACCTTTCGAGGCCCTTTCCAACCTCTAACATTCTGTGATTTTGTAATTCTGTGATTCTGCGATTCTGTGATTCTGTGACTCTGTGATTAGGAATAGTAATTTACTTGTAATTAAGAAAACCAACCAAACAAAACTAGTTTGACTATTTTCGTTTGTTATCAGATTTGTAAATTTTGCATTTATATGCATATCCACTTAGACTCTCATTTTTTAAAAATGATGGACAGACAAGAAAAAACACTTCTTGAAGGCTTGCCTGAATATCTCAGATTAAAAAAAAAATCCACTTTTCCTTCTTTTGTTTAGCACGCAATGTATTTTTTTCGGTTTTTTTGAAGTCATCAGTGTTTTATCTTCACCTAAGTATTACCTTTTTCAATATAGTAATAGCTAACATACTGCGCTCTGCTGTAGGTGGTCTTGCTCTGGCAGGGGGGTTGGACTAGATGATCTTTGAGGTCCCTTCCAACCTCTAACATTCTGTGATTCTGTGATTCTGTGATACTGCCAGACATCAGACACATATATTAGCCACTGATCATACCTTTTGCAGCTTTTGTATCCAGTTTCGGCAGAGTGATCAAGGTAATAACCACTACTACAGGACTGCACACATCTTCCATCTTCCATAAAATAACCCTGTGTGCAGTTTATACAGGCATCTGCTCCAGCACCTTAAATCAGAGAGAAAATATACTGTATTACTGGTTAATTCCTCATATTGCCTAACAGATGCCACCTCTAACAGGCAGTGATCTTACAGAGGCTGTGTTTTACCTGCCTGACAGTATCTTCAAACAGTAACATCAAGCAATTAAGGTACATGGTTAGAATAAACAACATTCCATAATTTCAGTATATATTTTTCTGAAAGAGATGGTTGTTGCTAATTCTAAAGGTCACACAAAATATATCAGTTATTATTCCATCCCATACTGTAAGTGTGATATACTACAATAAAATCAGAGATAAAAACACAGAGGAGAGGAAATGATGCAGAATGTCAGTAGGGTACCTGCACACGTCGCACAGGAACGGTGACATGGTTCACATTCTCTGCCATTATGGTATTTTCCTTCTTCGCAGCGGATAGCACATTTAGTGCCATGCAAACTATTGTAAAGAGGAAAATAGCACAGTGTTTGGGCAGGTAACAGCAACAGAGGATAATAAGGTCATGCACAAATCAGCAGCTCTCTTTTAACAAAAGAACAGCCCATATATTAGAATTCCCCAACTTACTTTATGGGTCATATTTTATAAATTTAGAGACGGCAATCACTTCACTTGGGAAGGAAATGTAGTTTTGCTCATGGCGAAATTCAGAAACTTTTTACAATCTCACTGTAAACACGACTGAGTAGTAGGGGACAGAAAAAACCGCACAATGCCAAAAAGTAGTAAAAATTCATGCATGTAAAATGCAATTACCCAAGAGGAATGTGGCACAGGGTCAGCACCACTGTATTAAAAAAAGTGCTAAGGGCCTTGTTAACAAGATCTCATGCTTCTCTTGAAAGACCAGCAGCATCTCCTGATAACTACGCTACAGCACACGTTAAGAATAGATACACAGTGAGAAGGAAATCACCACCTCTTGCTGCAATAGCAGCTTTCTTTGAAACTTCCTATCTGAATGCCTGTGTTGAGGGGCTTGGGAGATTTGTCAAGATTACAGTCGGAGGTATTATGCCTGCAGGCATTTTTGAGAGAGAGCACAAAACAGTGCATAACAGAAGAAAAAGAAATAGTGTAGAGAGTCACATTTTTCTGCTTCCCTCTAAGCAGCTGTTTACGCTTTCATGTTATAAGATGCCTACAGCAGTGTTGGTTTACAGGACTTCTCTGCTATGCTTACCAACTTCTTCGGAACCTCAGCTTTCATTCAATTTAACTCTTTCTCTAAAAATGCTCTTTAGCTCGGGAGATTACCACCCTGAGTGAGTGCTAACCCTGTTTTAGAGGCTGGATCCAGCAGAAGTCGCGTGTGTTCAGCACCACTGCAGATTTCCAAGAGCGTGTATGGTCGCAGTTTAGAAAAAAAAAACTCAGCAATTCAACAAACGTAACAACCCCTGTTTTCTTATTATTTTTCTCAGTCACACATCTCACAGTGCTTTACAAGGCAGGTAGTGTGTTTTTACAGATAAGAAAATGAAAAATTTGCCCACGTTTATTTAATGGACCGGTAACAGGATCAGAACTGGAATCCAGGTGTCCCAAGTCCTCCTGGCAAAGCTCCATTTATCTGTCACACACATATGGTGCTTTTGAAAATGTTAACAAAAATCAATCTTGGTTTCCTAATATTGTGCAAGAAAACATGAAGTTTGGGTTGCTTTGATTTTTTATATTTCAGTTTCTCCTTCTCACACTGCATGGAATTGTCTACTTTCTCTAGTGGTGCTGCAAGCTGTTGTTTGTGTTAGTGGACAGGGAAACTCAGTTCCTGAGAAATAAAGAAAATGTGGGCATAACTCTTCTATGGCAACCGTATTTTATACAGTCCCAAACTTATGTAGTCTTTGGTCTCTTGATATATTTGCCCATTGCAGGACCTTCTAAACTGCTAATTTACTAATTTGATTTTGCAGATATACAGAAGGTCATACTGAGTCTGTTAAAATTCTCATAAGTCTTAGCATAGATTGCAAATTTAATAACATTTTAAAAAGGAAGCAGATACTCATATCATAAAGAGTGTAAATAGACCAATGTTCTGATCTGATCACATACTTTCCTTCCCATGAGATCATACTTCCTTTTTAAATGATCACTTTAAAAAAAAATAGAGATATTTGTAATAAAAACACAAAGAAATTACAATTCCTTTACAAAATATAGAAGAATCCAGCTATTGATGTCCTAGAAACAAACAATATTTGGTTTTTACTAAGAGATGAAAATCCACTTTGATAGGAGGTTAAAACATTTGTAGAACTCTCATATTCTGCGAGAAGGACTCCCACAGAAATGGAATACTGACTTCATATTTTTGTGGCATAAAGCCAGCGTAGATTCTGTCATGAATTTTATAAGATTTTTGACCTTTGCTGCTTGAATCAAAAGGTCATTCATAAAGGATCCTGAAAAGTGTGCTGCTTTGTAAAGTTTACCTATCAGTTTCAAGAATGATTAAGTCCCACTACGAAGAAAAAATATCCACTGCCATTTAAAATATGTACACACTATATTGTAATAGAACTGAGCCTGAGGTACCTGAGACAAGTGAATGTATGAAAAAATAAAACAAAGATAAGAAAGGAGTTTCTAAGTACCACAGGATTGAATCAGAAAAATTAATATGTTTCATCAGCTCTACCTCTAAAATAATCCTTGACTACCACGCTGTAGGTCAAAAAAAGTGAAGAAATCAGCTTTCCACATGACTGTGGCTCTTATTTTACCTGTAATGAAAGCTCATCTAAAACCCCATTGTTAGCCAAACTGGCACATAGTAGCACAATAAAGTACTACATTACAACTAAACAGTGATGGAAACATGAAACGAGGGCAACTCAAGGTTAAATAGCTATCTGATGTTCTTCATTATGTATCCACAGCCTTGTAAGCCTCTTCAGGTATTGTGCTTAGCGACGTCCATAATTTTCTTACCTTAGGCCATGTTTGCATTCTATGCAGATTTGGAATTCAATACATGTCTTACAATTTTCACTACATTTTCGGCAAACAATCTTACCTACAAAGGAAAAAAAAAAATAGCCCAGAAAACCTTGGTCAGTTATGTTTAATAGAACTACATGGATAAATTATTATATGATTTACTGCTTTCTATCTTGACATCAGAAGGGAAAGTAGCAAGTTAGACTAAAATATTACTAATTATCTGTCTACTAGTTCTCAAAAATGAACACACAACTTCATGATGCAGTTTTAAGTTCATGTTTGAACACATATCTAAGTATTTTTGCCAGCCGTGGCTGGAAATTAAACGGGCAGTCTACCTGGGAATCAGAGGAGGAAATTGAAGGCTGCTTTCTCACATGACACAGATTTACTGCTCTTGGTTCATCACATCACTGCAGCTACTTAGGTCTGTCAGAAACATTAATTGTACCCACATTTTACATCTGAGGAGTGTATTTTTCTCAGAGCTCCAGTTCAGTGCCTGTGCTTTATTTCTCAGTTCTCTTCTTCTGTCTGGTGCCATATCACTTGAATTCAGGGGAATGGAGAATACTTCATGTCCAGAATGTGGATGATGCCCATCCCTTTCTGGAATAGAGATAGCCTGCTCTGTCCTGCAGTTGAGTTGCTCTTCAACTGTTCTCATTCTGCTACTGCTGTTCCCAGCTACAAGCAGCAAAGACATCCTATCACTAAGCATGGATTTTAAAATAAAGTAAGATTTTGAGGAGATTCTTCATCACATTTGGCAACAATTCAATAAGAGATAAGACAGGATAAGAGATACATGTATCAACACACACTTTTCCTGCTTTTAAGTATTCCAGCAACCTCCCCAGATCAAATTCTGTAGCCCACAACAAAGAAACAAGAAATACTAACTCTTATCCAGGTAAAACCCATCAGGGCAGTTGGTAATACAGCTATTGGTTACTTCATTCAGGTAGTAGCCAGATTTACAGGTCATGCACTGGTCACTATGGCCTCCAACACAGGTTTCACAATTGGGTGAGCATTTTTTACAGCGTTTCTTGTCTGCATTGTAGTGACCAGGTGGGCAGGTCGAAACACAGATCCTGCAGACAGCAGGGAAGAGAAGGTAGAGTTGTTAATGAAATAACCTGCCACCACATTCCTGGACCATGACTGCAAAGCAGAAGTATTTCTCAGCATTGCGCTTTTCTAATGATCATGTTTACTAAAACGCAACCCTCCAAAGCATTACATCAAGCTGCCTCTTTTATTTGTTTCCCTACAGCATATCCTATCTCACTGGCAAATGCCTTTTCATACAATCATACAATATCATTTTTGACCATCTACATTTCTTCCTATCTTGTTTAAAATCAATCACAGAAGCTGTATTAGCTACCACAGTTATATATATATAGCCTCTTACAAAAAATAATCAAGAGGTAGGGAAATAATCAGAGAAGAGTGTTTCAAGTCTGTACTTCAAATTTTGATTAGTTAGAGGTATTTTTTTCAACTCCTAAGAAAATCTGTCAAATTCAGTGGAAAATGAATTATCCATGACTGCAGCAAAGCAAGGAGGAAAGGAATTTAAGATACACACTAAGAAATCTATGAAGTAAAGATTTTTTTCTCTCGGTCTTACCGTGTGTTGTTCTTAGATTTGTAGTAGTAGTGCAGACAGTCAGTACAATGATCTGGTCCTGGCCCATCACACCCTACTTTACTGCATTCTGCATTGCAGGGACCTGTAATAAAACCAGAATACAGGGAGAGAAGGGATTAAAACCTCTCATTTGTTATTTAGAACCATTTAAAACATAGTATTTTAACATAAAATGCAACTGCTCTATTTCCCTGTTTGATCTGAATTCCAAACAGTAATTTGGCCCAATAAAAATAATTTTTTTCTAGTACCTGAAGATCTCGCAAATCTTGGCCTCAGTATTTATTCACGGGGATCTACAGATTTTAGCAAGGATTGCATCCTGCATGGAATCTATCAAAAAGAAACTGTTTCTGGATCTGAATAGTCACTTTCTGAATCAGTAACGGGTCTTTCTGAATTTTATTCAGAAATGGACAAAGACTTCATAATTCATAATAGGAATTATTGGCAAAATCACATATAACAAGCAGGTCACCATAAATGATGAACGTGATTAGTGGCTACTCTGGTTACCAACTAGGTAACAACTGGTTCAGGCCAACTGAACCAGCCACTGGGATCCAGATGTGTTTGCCTCAGTGCTGCTACATTCTGCAAAAATCTTGCCTAATACCTGCTGATTAACAAATCTTCCATCTCAATCACGCTCATGTTGGACTTGATGATCCTTATGTGTCCCTTCCAACTCAAGATATTACATAGTTCTATGTTTACAGTTTTCAGACAGGTCCTTCCTGCTATAGGAGAAAAGAAACATCAACTCCTGCCTTTATTTAGGTGATTGAACCCTGTGAGTGAAGTTAGAACTTTCAGAATCACTGTTCTCTCATGAATGAAATGTGTCAAGTTTGCCAGCCACCTTGAAATTTCTCCTAATACCAAGTAAACCTGAAATAAAGTGAGTTTGCTTCATACAAAAACTTAAGAACTTGGTGACCTTTATAGAAGAGATAGTAGTGTTTCATCAAAACAAGGAGTCCAGCAGCTCTGGGTGTAACATCCTGTGGCAGAAGACTGTAATAACAGAAACTTCTAATTTGAATGTTGTCCTGCTGTTTGCTTGCTGGAGCTGAACTTAGGATTCATTCAACAATCTTTCTAACCTTATCTCTCAAACGATGCTCTTAATGTTGCATTACATGTATGAAAATGCCAACTCGCCTTACTTTGCAGTGCCAAAAATCTAACTCTGTTGAAGTCTAATGACAAGGTTGGAAAAACTTTTAGTGATCAGTGAGAAACAACACAGATGTAAGATCTATGTTCCTGATATATAAGTGTGTGTATATGTATATACAGACATTTTTATATATTTAAATGAAAAGCATGCATTCTTCACAGTATGTTAAGTGTAGCTTAAAAGCATGTGACTCTATGCTTACAAACTCATATGAAATGAAAAAAACTAACTTTAACCTAAGAAACAAATAGTTACAATCTGAAATTAAGAATCAACACTTCACTGAACATTTTACGTATGCAGAGTTTCAGGTCACTCCTTCAACCTGTTATGTGTTCAGTAAATACAAAATCAATGTAAATGAATGCACACACCTGAATAGTCATCTGTTCCATAATCCTCTGTAGGGTCTTCAATTGGACTGGAGCGCACCCTTTCCACTTTCGGAAAATCATTTCTTGGTGAGTAAGGCTGTATGGATGTTCCATATAGTACTAAGGACCACTCTTTCAATTTGCCTAGAAGTTAAGTATTTAAAATCTAGTTTTAGAAGCAATTTTATTTTTTTTTGTGTCTTACAAAAATGTATCACTTGTAAACATGAGTTTCTGAGTAGGTATGGAAGACATTTAGTTTCAAGTAAATACCTCCAGTTCAATGCAGATAATGCAATTGCTGCTTCACTATAAACTGAGAAATCATACTTTCCTCAATCAGATTTTTACACAGTATTTTCATTACACTCCAGCCTCTTGTAGGTCTAGTGAGACTTTGCACCATGGGTTAAACTCAGTGTAAACAATAAACACCAAAACCTTTGGCCATACAGTTATTCAGAAAATGTATATGGTACTCAATAACGAGTTTTTGCTCTGAATTTCATTCTGCCTCAGAACATTCATTATCCAGCAATTATTATTTGAGGCCATTTAGCTAACTAGCTGTATTTGGAATTCTAACTTATGAAAGGGGTTACATTTTGTTTATTACTCATGAATACTTTTCATTGGGTTACAGGACACATCTTGATGAACAGGAAATCTCCATGGTAGAACACCAGTATCTCCTCCCAAATGAGCACAATTTCTTATTTATTTGCCCTAATTATCTGGCAGATATATCACTCCACTGTCTGTGTTCATCACTAATATTTTATCACCTCAGTACTGAAATGAAGAAAGAAAGAAAGAATTGTTTGCCTGCGTGTATTTCCAGACCCCACTTTTCTGTCTATACTATCCGGTGAATTAATTCTGTAAGAGCAAAAAGATTCAGGCCTGAAATAATGCCTAAAGTCATGATGCATAAAAAACACATCGCTGCTCGAAAAGGCAAAACATAAGTTTGATCTTACCCTGTTCTGTTGATTATATCTATGTTCTAGTAGCTAGTTATAAACATAAAATCTGCATCAGAAGAGAAAGGAAACAGAGGAGTAAGGAATATTTATTTCCTGAATTGGAAAGATCCTGGTTTTGAGGTTCCTCTGTGGTTAAAATACAGTTCCCTTAGAATTATTATTTAGAAAGAAATGTAATCCAGGCATGTCTCTTCTCAGAAAACTCAGTATATTTAATGTAAAATTAAAGCAATCTCCCCCTTCTTTCACTTATTGATATTTAACAATTTAAGCTTTCATTTTGTTCACTTGGACTTCTTCAACCCGTGCAAGCAAATTACTTGGACCTTTCTAAGTGATTTTCTGTATTTTCCCAGTGTCACCTGGTACGCTCCATCGACATGACCAAGACAATGCTCTCTGCTCTCTGCAATGCTCTCAGGCAGTAATCAAAAATAAGCAAACACCACCTGACACATGACAGCCCAATTATTTTAAATTATTTTACATATTAGAGTTAAAAATGGGAATTTCTGTTATCTCTCTGTCTCTTGCCAACTCAGTCCAGTCTTTCTGGGACAGACATTTCTATACTTCGTATGAAATCTTCTCTGCTCTACACACGAGTTTTTGAGAAGAAACTATATGCATGAGACTATATCACGTGACAGTCGTTTTCACACAGTAGCTCCCAAGTTTTCTCAGCTAAAGCAAAGCATTACTTTTTAAACAGAGATATTTAATCCTGATTAAAAAAAATAAATCATGAAGAGTCTACCACACCTTTGGCCAAAGTACTGGCTGTAAAACTGCATGCTCTTCATTTTCAGTTTGTCTTTTCCTACTTCTAGCCCACAGCTATGTAACTCTTTAGTCTGTACCAAACGAAAAAGACTAAATGAAAACTGAATGAAAACTAAACGGAAAAGACAAATCACTTCTTTTCTCCCTGTATAGACATGTAGGGATCAAGTTACTTCTCCATGATCTTCAGGGTGATTCAGCTGGGTCCTCAAAGGAACTTTTCTTTATAGGAAAGGAACCACACAGTGAGTGCATTTTGAACCAGATGCGCAGTCACATCTACAGCATTTTCAAAGCTACAGCTTCTCCATGTACAGTCTCTGTCCTTTTTGTGTTTTAACCTACTCCCACAGCAGATGGACACAATGTATTGGGTGCAATCAAAAACTTTTTCCTAAGTTATTCATATATTTTCATGTGCATCATTATTATACTCCAAAGGTCACTAAACTTTCCAATGGTTGATTTTATACTTATTTCAGAACACTGGTAAAAATACTGAATACTACAAAAAAGTATTTGCAAGGACCCCCCAAAAATAATTGCAAGTAAAGATGCTGCTCAGGCACAGTGTATTGTGTCTGGACTTTACACACATGGAAGGGCTTCTACTAATATTACTGCAGAAAGAATTGGTGATTTAAATGTATACCTAATGCAAAAGGGTAGCAAGGGGAATAACACAGGGTCTCTCAGGAGATTAGTTTCCTCTTAAGAATGGTTCCGTAAATAAAGAGGAGAAAAAATTCATGTGACTTGCCAGCAAATAAATGAAGTCTGCCTCAAGGCAGGTTTAATTTGCACAATGAAAATATTTCAATAACTGAGTATATATATACACACACACACACAAGTTTTTACAATGAATAAATGAAGTGTGCACACTTAAGCCAAAATCTTTCTTTTCCCATTTTTGGCTGATTCCATAATTTAGTCTGGCTACAATAATCCTTTGACCTGCTTGTATTCAGTATGTAACAGAGGTCTCATATTGCATGCATAGGAGAAAGGGTATCACAGTGTTTCACAGCAAGCACATGTCCTCCTCCATAAACTCTACGGAATTAAAAGCAGAAATCACAAGCACTACTTTTATGAACTGGACCCTGCATTTCTTTACGGGTAACAGATGTGGCACTACCTTGCCAATGCAGAGATACGATGACATTTTGGCTCTTTGTTCTCAACAGAAAAACTGCAACTCATGATTATAGGACCTTTCAATACGTAAACAAACACACCAGAAACAAGAAACAGGCATGATGATGATCAGCGTGATAAACTACAGGCTATAGTGATTAACTGGAGAGGTACCATAAATTACGTTTAAACACCTTTTGTTTACTTCATGTTCTATTCAGTGTGGAGACTAACCCAAATACCTAAGTTTATCCACCACTAATATAGAGCAGACACTTTCAAATCCCTTTGAACAGAAGTGTTACAGGACAGCTTCCATCACAGGCCAACCACCGCTGTAGAAAGTTTTACTAGTGAGTATACGATGAGCCAGGATCTCTATCTTGTGAAATCCAAATGCATGTAAAAATCCAACCAGTCTCAGGTACTGTTTCACACTGAGATCAAAAGAAAGTATAAAGTAAGCTCTCTATCAGGATTCTTTCAGTGTACCAGCTTCCTCTCACAACCTTTGGTTGGGCAGGTCTACTTTCTCCACATGCCCTGGCCTTATTGCCTCTTTCTCCCAGAGCCTGGTCTTTAGGTTTTAGCCCTCATGAAGTGGAAGAAATCAGTCCTGTGAGGTTACCCACTGCAGCACTGAATAAAGTATATGTAAAGTACTGATATTATAAATCAGTACAACCTGTACAACTACATAGGTAAAACAGGAACGTGCAGGAACTGGCTTTAAAGTATAAAGCCAGAAGTGTAGCTGGCTACTTTTTGACTGTCCTGGTGACATAAAAGGGTTGTAAAGATGTCTGGAGAACAGGCCAGATGAACAGTTTGCAAAATGGCTCCATGCTACCAGGGAAGAGAGAAGAGGGGAACAGCTGAAACGTGTGGCACTGTGGCTCTTCATCACATCAGCTGGATTAACCAGCGGGTTCTGAAACACACAAAAGTGAAGAGCTACCCTAACTTGTCCTTCAACCAGAGATATTCCTGTCTGTGTGCAAGATGTGCAAGATAACAAGTGCAAGATGGAGTTGCAAAATACTGATTTTTGTCTTTTCTCAGAAACCTGATTAAAATTAAATTACTTAGTTGTTGTGCAATACTTCCCCTCTATCAAATTATAAAACACCAAAAATTTTAAAAAAACCCAACACCAGACTTCCCTCCAAATCCCTGAACAGTTCTCCTCATGGCTGCTTTTCTAAATACATTTAATATATACCCCTTTTTAGTGTACTGGAAACCTTGCTCTTTTTCTTGGATGCAACTAAAACCTTTTAAGTAAGAAATTTCCACCACTGCTAAACCACGGTGAGAAGTGATCAGCACAGATGAAGGTAAAATTGAAACACTGTTTTTCCTTTTGGAGCTCTAGAGCATTTTAATCAAGATTTTCAAAACACTGTGCTTAAAGTTAACCACTTGAGTAGACAGCTGACATTTAAATGTTACCATCACCCTAGAGTTATCAAAGACTTTAATAAAAAGTTGTTTGCTGTTCAGCAATTTTGAAAATCAAGCTGATTATCCTGGTCTTATTGGTCTCATATTACATAACAGAATTTAAAAATTTTGGCTTATGACTGCTGATTTAGATTCTAAAAAATTTCAGGTTATGCAGACAGTCAACAAGAGAATATGATTTGATGGTCATACAGGCAGGCAAACTTTTAAAAAGTGGAGAGATTTGGATATCTGGCAATCTGCTGCATTAAAAAGAATGTAACTCAGCTAATGAAGAGCTGAAAAAAAAGAGAACTAAAATTGTCATTCAGTTCCATCAACTTCAAGAGCAGCTGAGTGAGGCTGATCTCTGTGTTAGATTTTTTTAGACAGAAAATTATCTAAGCAGCATAAAATCAGCACTCCCACTCTGTCATAATTTTGAAATGAGAGGGTTAATTTTTGCTCAAAGTAAAATGTATAAACCCAGTTGAGTCTCGCCTATGCAGTACTTGGAGTAAGAAGGAGACTGGACAACTCTGTGTTCACCCGTTAGAACTCCTGTGCTCCGGCTTGCTCTAAGTCATGACAGAAATAGTCCTACCGAGTTTCTGAGCTGAAGGAGTGAGCCTTGATTTCAATCCGAATAATTAAACCAAATTTCAGCAAAGAAGAAGAGAAAGTACTTAATCTCCATATCTGGTGGCAGAAGCATTAATGGGCCTTTCTTGGACAAAGTAGAATTGAAACAATTAACATTCTTCTGGAATAGTGAACTACATGAGCATCTCTCATGCCTGCCTTTCTTGTTATAAACTCAAAGCTTTTAAGCACTTCATATTTTTTTCAGCATTTCTTTATCTGTACTTCTTCATGCAGTAGAAAGAATAAAAGTACTTATACTCCGTGAGACACGTGAGTAGTTTTAATGACTTCAAATAACCTACTAATTCAGGAATAAACATACTTAAAAATTTCCTACTGTTAAATCCATGAAGATATATTTTTATAGCTTCAAGTTAACATCTATGTCTTAAAATTCAGAATTGATTTTTAGCAAATCAATTACAAAACTCTTACCGCTTTGACAGTTTACTTAGCTGCCTGGGATGGAATGTATCTTTTATTTCACTGAGTTATAAATTAATTCTATTGCTAATGTCACGTAGTCCTAAATGTATTTCGTAGTAGAATTATTCTAATTTTTATCTATCAGAAAGCAGTAATCAACTAGATTTGCCACTTCCAATGTAATATTCTTGCATTCTGACATGCTGTTTAATCAGAATAAGCTTTTAGATTTGGTGATAAATGATTTCCCATATACCAGTAGTATTTGTCCCTTTAACATGTTTTTATGTGGATTATTTCTTTAAGTGATATTTCACCCTTGATTATTTTTATTAAAGGGTTTCCACCTATGTTGATGACTCCATGACTATATTCAGTATCCATGCATAAACAGTAGCATTTTTGTCTGTGTATAATGTAACTGTTTCAAAATGTTTTTAAGGTTTCAATTTTCAGTAAGTCTGAAGGCAAGTATACACTCACCTCTCATAAGCAGAAAATAGAAGTAAGCACGTATTCCCGTGAGTCTCTTTTAAAGCCCTTCCCTCAAGCTTAATTTCTTTCCAAGTGTTTATACTAAGATACATGAATTAAACTGAACTGTGCAATGAGAATTAAAAGCAGAAGAACGTCTGTAGCTTCAAAAACTCTTACCAGAAGCACAGTTCATGGGTGGATGAATGTCAGGTTTGACACTCTGCCCATACATACAGGAGCACAATGCAACCTACTAGTGGATGCAAACCGTGAATTCCTAGTTGTGTAAACTAGGATTTTCTAGTTGTGTAAACGGTGATAAATGCCACTTTTTCTTATGGGTAGGATAAAAAAGAAACAAAGCAAAGAAAAACAACCTTAAAATGAAACCTTGGGCCTTATATAACTAATATGAAAGTCACATGCAGTATGAAAACAGCAGACTAAGTCTGGGCAGCTCTAAATTATGCTGAAGACCTGCCTGATATATCTATATTCAACATCCAAGGAAAGAGATATCTGCATACAGAGCCTGCATCCTTGCAAATGCAGCATGTGGTCTCATGCAGCTTTGTACCTTTTTCCTTGAGAATTCTGCCCAGTAAGGATTTGGCTTTGTCTAAAGTGCTGCCTCTCGGTAAGCTGTCAGGTGGTACAGGAGTCTGTTTCTGCTTTCAGAATTCATGTCTGGTATGATGCAGATCTAAATTGCGAAAGTATCTTTTTACAGTTTGAGGCAACACATATGACTGCAAGAAAGAGGGTACTTTACCCCTGAGAAGATTAAATTCTCCATGGAAACTAGAAGTAAGTTCAGAATAAAAGAGAACCATGTGTCTTAAACGGTAAATAATAACAACATAAAAATGAAGAGTGCATTGTTAACTGCAATGAAGAATAACAGTCTTCACAGCTCTGCCTGCACACTAAAAGCAGGGAGATGTTCCAGCTGTAAATGAAAGGTGGGAAACAGTCAAGGCAGTATTAGCAACTGCAAGCATTTTCCTGAATTCACTGAGCTTAAATAAAGGTTGAAGTCATACCTGGAGTCTTGAAATTTCTCAGTTGAGATGGAGTGTCACAGATTTCCAAGATCCAGTCACCTGCTGCTTTTTCACTCCAGCAGTGAGTAGTCATAAACTCCCAGTTTTTGAATCCTTCCATGGAATGATCAAACAGCCTAAAAGAAATCATGACGTTACTTTAAGTGAACCATTTTATTTGGGGAGCTAAGCCTCCAAGTCTGCAAACTCTTAAATTGAATGATATACTAATTAGCCATTTGATTCATCTGTGCCTTTACATGTTACTCATGATGGTTTTTCCATGCATATTTCAGTTATATTCAATAGTTTCTTGTTATTTTGATGGAAGAAATTCTTTACATACCTTTTGTCATAATGTGAAAGAGAATGGAAAGACAACTGAAAGAGAATTCACTGCAAAAATAATAAAAAAATCATAGAATCATAGAATGGCCTAGGCTGGAAGGGACCTTAGAGATCATTTTAATCCAACCTCCCTGTCATGGGCAGGGACACCACCTCTCGAACAGGTCAGGCAACATGTGAGAACCGACCGGAAACCGAACCCGTGACGGCTAGTATTCTTTGACAGGATTCAAGTGTCTTGGGAAAAGCACATACAATATATAGTATCTGTTTCTTTAACAGCATGATCTAAATACAAACAACTCATAGGTTGGAAAATTTCTGTAACAATTAGTTTTGGCTTTGGATTGGAATACTTAAAGGGATTTAAAAACAATGCAACGTATTAAGTGACTGATATTAAGTATTATGGATGATCAGGTAGTGAGGTGGCTTGTGAACTGGTTGGAGGGGAGAAGTCAGAGAGTTGTGGTCATTGGGACAGAGTCTATTTGGAGGCCTGTATATAGTGGAGTCCCTCAGGGGTCAGTACTGGGGCCAGTGCTGTTCAATATATTCATCAACGACCTGGATGAGGGATTTAGAGAGCACTGTCAGCAAGTTTGCTGATGACATGAAACTGCGAGGCGTGGCTGACACACCAGAGGGCTGTGCTGCTATTCAGTGAGACCTGGAGAGGTTGGAGAGTTGGGTGGGGAGAAATGTTATGAAATACAACAAGGGTAAGTGTAGAGTTTTGCATCTGGGAAAGAACAATCCCAGGTATCAGTACAGGTTGGGGACTGATTTGTTGGAGAGCAGCATAGGGGAACGGAACCTGGGAGTTCTAGTGGACAGCAGGATGACCATGAGCCAGCACTGTGCCCTCATGGCCAAGAAGGCCAATGGCATCCTGGGGTGTATTAGAAGTGGTGTGGGTAGCAAGTTGAGAGAGCTTCTCCTCCCCTTCTACTCTGCCCTGCTGAGGCCGCATCTGGAATATTGTGTCCAGTTCTGGGCCCCTCAGTTCAAGAAGGACAGGGAGCTGCTGGAGAGAGTCCAGTGCAGAGCCACAAAGATGATGAAGGGGGTGGAACATCTCCCTTATGAGGAAAGGTTGAAGGAGCTGGGTCTCTTCAGACTGGAGAAGAGGAGGCTGAGGGGTGACCTCATTAATATTCATAAATATGTAAGGGGTGAGTGTCAGGAGGACAGAGCCAGGCTTTTCTCCGTGATGTCCAATGACAGGACAAGGGGCAACAAATGCAAGTTGAAGCACAGGTGGTTCTACAAAAACGCTGGGAAAAACTTTTTCACTGTGAGGGTGACACAGCACCGGCACAGGCTGCCCAGAGAGGTTGTGGAGTCTCTTCCAACTCCTAACATTCTGTGATTTTGTGTGTGACTGAGACAATATTAGCAATTCAATATATGTGACTTCTTGTGAGGAAATAAAATGTAACTGAGACATCGGCCTGAATCCTCAAATGACCTCCTCAAATCCTCAAATGTCTCTTCAAACACTTGACAGAATTCAGTTTGAGTAAAACTGAGAGACTAATGACGTCTGATGGTTTTACCTAACCCAGAACATTATCATAATTTAATTACCTAGGCCATGGGTGAAGTGTTTGGAGTTTAGGCCTGGATTACAATAATTTCTCATATGGGGGCTCAATTCAGGGGCTGCAATGTCATGCTATTCTCATGGGGGAAGGAGAAGGAGGACTGGCCAGAGATTCTATCACCTAGAACTGGAATTTATTAATAAGATTTTTTAAAAATACAAGAGAGTTTGCACTTTCAAGTGCCCACAGTGTGCTGCTTGGTACCCCAAAGCTATTGATGGGAGGTGCTCTCTAATCAAGACTGTTGCATCCTATAAAATGGCACAGCTTAACTTTAAAAAATACACACACACATATATATATGGATATTTATATATGATATATATCTAATTTTTTACATATATGCATACATATACACATAAATGCATGTATATCATAGAATCATAGAATCATAGAATCATAGAATGTTAGGGATTGGAACGGACCTCGAAAGATCATCAAGTCCAATCCCCCTGCCAGAGCAGGAATGCCTAGACTATGCCACACAGGAACGTGTCCAGGCAGGTCTTGAATGTCTCCAGAGAAGGAGACTCCACAACCTCTCTGGGCAGCCTGTTCCAGTGTTCCGTCACCCTCACTGAGAAGAAGTTTGTTCTCGAGTTTAAGCGGAACCTCTTATGTTCCAGTTTCAGCCCATTACCCCTTGTCCTATCAGTGGTTGTCACCGAGAAGAGCCTGGCTCCATCCTCGTGACACTCACCCTTGATATATTTGTAAACATTAATGAGGTCACCCCTCAATCTCCTCTTCTCCAAACTAAAGAACCCCAGCTCCTTCAGTCTTTTCTCATAAGGGAGATGCTCCACTCCCTTAATCATCCTAGTTGCCCTGTGCTGGACTCTCTCCAGCACTTCCCTGTCTTTCTTGAACTGAGGGGCCCAGAACTGGACACAGTATTCCAGATGGGGTCTCACCAGGGCAGAGTAGAGGGGAAGGAGAACCTCTCTCGACCTACTAACCACCCCCCTTCTAATACACCCCAGGATGCCATTGGCCTTCCTGGCCACAAGGGCACAGTGCTGGCTCATGGTCATCCTGCTGTCCACCAAGACTCCCAGGTCCCTTTCCCCTACACTACTCTCTAATAAGTCATTCCCCAACTTATACTGGAACCTGGGGTTGTTCCTACCCAGATGCAAGACCCTACATTTACCCTTGTTATATTTCATTAAATTTTTCCCCGCCCAACACTCCAGCCTGTCCAGGTCTCACTGGATGGCAGCACAGCCTTCTGGTGTGTCAGCCACTCCTCCCAGCTTGGTGTCATCAGCAAATTTGCTGATAGTACTCTCTAGTCCCTCATCCAAGTCATCGATGAATATATTGAATAATACTGGTCCCAGTACCGACCCTTGAGGCACTCCACTGGATACAGGTCTCCAACCAGACTCTGCCCCATTGACCAAAACTCTTTGGCTTCTTCCCCTCAGCCAGTTCACAGTCCACCTCACTACCCGAGAGTCTAGACCACACTTCTGCAGTTTAGCAGCAAGGATGCTGTGGGAGACTGTGTCAAATGCTTTACTGAAGTCAAGGTAGACCACATCCACCGCTCGGCCATCATCTATCCACCTTGTTATATCCTCCTAAAAGGCTATGAGGTTAGTCAAGCACGACTTCCCTTTGGTGAAGCCATGTTGACTGTCTCTAGTGACCCTCTTATCCCTGATATGCCTTGAGATGGCACCAAGGATAAGTCGTTCCATCACTTTCCCAGGGATGGAGGTGAGGCTGACCGGTCTATAGTTACCCGGGTCCTCCTTCTTGCCCTTTTTGAAGACTGGAGTGACATTTGCTTCCCTCCAGTCCTCAGGCACCTCTCCCGTCTCCCAAGACTTGGCAAAGATGATGGAGAGTGGTCTAACAATGACATCAGCCAGCTCCCTCAGCACCTGTGGATGCATCCCGTTCTGGACCCATGGATTTATGGATGTCCAGATTGCTTAATTGGTCCCTAACCCAGTCCTCATCGACTAAAGCAAACTCCTCCACTGCCCTGACTTCCTCTGGGGCCTCAGGGGAACGGGGCTCCTCAGGACAGCCTCCGGCAGAGTAGACAGAGACAAAGAAGGCATTCAGTAACTCTGCCTTCTCTGTATCTTCTGTCACCAAGGCACCCACCTCATTCATCAGTGGGCCTACATTGCCTCTGGTGTTAGTTTTATCTGCCACGTATTTGAAAAAGCTCTTCCTGTTGTCCTTGACCTCTCTGGCCAGGTTCAATTCTAGGGAGGCCTTTGCTTTCCTAGTTGCCTCCCTACATCCTCGGACAACAGCCTTATATTCTTCCCAAGTGGCAAGCCCTGCCTTCCAAGAGCTGTAAATTCTCCTCTTGCCCTTGAGCTTACCCAGCAGATCCCTGTTTAGCCACGCAGGTCTCCTGGCTCCCTTCCTTGACTTCCTACGTGTCGGGATGCTCTGATCTTGAGCACGGTAGAAGCAGTCCCTGAACGCTAACCAACTGTCTTGGGCCCCTTTACCTTCAAACAGCCTTGCCCATGGGATTTTCTCTAGTAATTGCTTGAAAAATCCAAAGTTTGCCTTGGCAAAGTCCAGGGTTGCAATTCTGCTTGCTATTTTGTTTCTACTACATGAGATCCTGAACTCCACCATTTCATGGTCACTCCAGCCAAGGCAGCCCTCAACCTTTACTGCTTCAACCAGATCCTCCTTGTTAGCGAGGATGAGGTCCAGCAGTGCTCCTCTCCTAGTCGGCTCCTCCACCATTTGCATCAGAAAATTATCATCGATGCACTGGAGGAACCTCCTGGACTGTGGCTGGCTGGCTGAGTTGTCCTTCCAGCAAATATCAGGGAAGTTAAAATCCCCCACGACAACCAGGGCCTGTGATTGTGAGACCGCTCTCAGCTGCCTGTAGAAGGCCTCATCAACTTCCTCACCCTGATGTGGTGGCCTGTAATAGACACTTACAACAGTATCTCTCCTGCCAGCCTGCCCCTTAATTCTAACCCATACACTCTCAACTTGCTCCTCATCCATGCCTGGATGGTATTCAAGACATTGGAGTTGCTCTTTCACGTAAAGAGCGACTCCACCACCTCGCCTGGCTGGCCTGTCTTTCCTGAAAAGGACATAGCCACACATGACCACATTCCAGTCATGTGAGCTGTCCCACCATGTCTCTGTAATTGCCACCAGATCATAATCTCCTGCCCGAACCCAGGTTTCTAGCTCCTCCTGCTTATTCCCCATGCTGCGTGCATTGGTGTATAAGCATATATTAATCACAATTTTAATTTTCTCTTTATGTATGAAAATTCTACTGATAATTGCTAAGCTTAAATATTTTTCATAAAACAAGACCTCCACAGTAGAAAAACCATAGATTTAAAACCCTTTTCCTTAAAATAGAGAAGCATCCAGTATTAGACTACAAAAATATTCCGATATTTTGCACTCACTTGATTCTTTACTGTTATTTTCTAAGCTAATTTCAAGTTTTTCTGGTAAAAAAAATGTCATAGAGGACATGAGTAAAATGTTGTACTTTTTGCTGAAAACTTCGGTCAGAGGCATGGGGTCACATGCTGCCTATCCACACCTACTGCAACAGGACCTGTAAGGACCTGCATGCCTGGCATACTTCACAGGGCTCAGCTTAAAGCTGATTTTCATGTTCGCATTTGTGCAATCTTTTTCCATTTTAAATGAATATCTACAATCCTACTCTTTTTTATTACTGTTGGTAATACTAAATTAAAACAGAGATATATATTTAGAATTAGGCTTCGTTTTCACAACCGAGTGAGGTTCTCTTCTGATGCAGTTCTGTGCCTGTGCGTATGTCTGTATGTAGGTATATATATATTCTGCCAGCAGAAATGGCCCATTTCATGTCACCGTTAAATCAGTTGTTTGAACACAGCAAATCTCACAAACACATGGCACACATCATATACCTAAAGGGTGGAAATTATTGTGCACTTATCACCCACTATCTGCACGTAGCTATGTTTAAGTAATTACGTACGTTACTTCCAATAGTTAGTTAAATTGTCATACTGTGTTTTGTTGATAACTCGTTTTGGCTGGAGTAGAGATTTATTCACAGCAGCCAGTATGGGGTGATGTTTTGGATTCGTGCTGGAAACAGTTGTGTTGATAACACAGGGATGTTTTAGTTACTGCTGAGCAATGCTTAAACAGCATCAATTCCTTTCCTGCTCCTCATCCTACTCCCCTCAGCAAGTAGGTTGGAGGTAGGCAAGAAGCTGGGAGGGGACACACCCAGGACAGCTGACTCCAGCTGACCTAAGGGATATCCCAGACCATATGATGTCATGCTCAGCATATAAAGCTGGGGGAAGAAAAAGGAACGGGGGGATGCTTTGAGTGATGGTCTTTGTCTTCCCAGGTAACTGTCAAAGAGCTCTGCTCTCCTGGGGTTTGCTGAACACCTGCCTGCTCACGGGAAGTGATGAATTAATTCCTTATCTTGCTTTTGTAAATTTGATGTGTGTGTGGCTTTTCCTTCATCTATAAGAGTGCCTTTTTCAAGCCACGAGTTTTCTCACTTTTACCCTGTAATTCTCTCCTGCATCCCAGCAGGGGAGACAGAGTGGCTATGCGGGGCTGAGTGGCAGGCTTGGCTTAAACCATGACAGTAACTAATGTACCACTTTCTAACCACCCTGGCAAGGCAGCAATATTCCTGTTTGCCATTGTGGCAAAGTATTACAGAAGTACTGTATAATTATATTGTAAATGCTGTATTCGCTGGGCTTCCATTCACATACATAGAAACACAAGTTGCTATTTATTTTCACTGTAATTAGTTCGATATTTCGCACCACGCTTTCTGTTTAAGGGCGTTTATTTGTCATGTTTTAGAATTTTAAATTGCTCTCAGATTTCCATTTTAATATTGTGTGATTCTTTTAAGCAATTTTGGGAGGAAAAGACAAAAATTCCTCATGACTTTACTACGGATATATAAAAACATCTTTACCTAAAATACACCATGTCTGAAACTGTAAACTCCACCTACGGAAACAGGGGAAAAGGGTAGTATTCCTTCATAGAAAGCATTAGTTTTTTGAAAGAATACCTTTTTTTTGGGAAAGATTTGAATTTTATAAAGTAAGGTTTCAGTTGGAACCTGTTTATGTATGAACTGAGTTTCTACAAAAGATTCTACAAACAAGTCAAAAAGCTACAGACAGATCAAAAAAACAAAAGTAGAAAGGTACTGACTCTGAGGCTGTCTGTATGTGTATGTGTTACAGACTCAGTGGTCCAGGTATTTTTGTGTTGCTCTACTAAGGCACTAAACACTCAAAACCAGGAACCCATGAAGCAGTACATGCAATTCCCTTCCAGTGGTGTTAAATGAATGCATGAAGTGATAAAATGTTCAGATGTACATTTCTGTACTCAGAAATAAAAGAGACGTTGGCCCCATCCTTGGAGACATTCAAGGTCAAGTTTGATGGGGCTCCGAGTGACTAGAGCTAGTTAAAGATGTCCCTGCTCACTGCAGGAGGGTTGGACTAGATGACCTTTAAAGGTCCCTTCCAACCCAGCTTATTACACGATTCTATGATAAATAAATATGGAATAAAATATTTAAGAAGCATGGAGCCAGTCCAGATAGTTAACTGGTTTTGTTATTTGTCAGATTGATACTGACTTGAAATTCAATCAAGGACATATTTACACACAACTTATCATGGATTAGTAAATTATCAGTTCATGATCTGATAAACCACTAGTTGACTATTACAGGTTATTATTGATTAAAATAGTCAAATAAGATTATAAGAAAAATCTGATAATTTTTGACTATGATCACAGACATCTGCAGAACTTGTACTCATACATGTAATATGCTTTTAAGTACAGAAATCAGTAACAGTATTTCAATCTATATAACCTGTTTATTAACATAACCACAACAAATTTGTTATTCATTTACTCAGGAGACCTCTTTTAGTAACAAGACATCCAAGTTAGTGTGGATGTGACTACACGACTGACTATATCCAGAGAAAATAATTACGGGCTCCTGCTTACAACTACATTTGAAAACAATGACTCTTCCTGAGAAATTTTACAACATACTCTTCAGATGCCACAGGTAGGCCTATATAAGAATATCTATGTTACAGAGTGTAGAGTAAGATCATTATTTCCTTAAAACAAATTCGAGAGTCTTGGCCTCTTCCACTGTCACCACTTCAGCCTAGAAATTGCATCACCTTTCTATTTAAGAATACATCTTCAGGCAGAAATATTATTCTGTAATCAAATTTTAGCCACAGAGGATGAGAATTAGCCACTTTCTTGGAATTCCACAAACGGGAACATAAAGCCAGTCTCTCATAGTTAAAATCTGCTAGCACGAAAAAACCAACTAAACAAGTGTGTCAGCTTTATAGGAAAGAATCTCTACTGTTCCCAAATGCTCAGTATTTGATTTAATTTTTAATTTAATGTGAGAAAAAGCAGTGGGGCTAGAGGATCCATCTGGGATCACTCTCATAGCCCACGACAAACAATAAAATGTAAATGTGTAAAAGGAGCTTTTTTATTACCAAGAACACTTTTTCATCTCAGAAGGTGCAACTGCACCTGACTGACATCCATGCTTGTACACTGAACTGACCACATTGAGAGCCAGGAAGCCCTGCACTGGCTGATGGCTGGGGCTACAGTGGAGAAGCTGGCAAGAGAAGGCTATTTTCTCCTTTGTAGAGGTAGCCTTCGTGTACGATGTGCTTCAGCCTACTAAATTGGCAGCCTGACAAGCAAGCAGTCCTTGCCCACTAGTCTAATTGGCCACAAGACTTCAAGTGGGTTTATAGTTTGAAAAAAGCACAGAGTGCCTTTTCGAGTTGCACACTTGAAAATACTTTGGTCAACTATTCTCCTCAGAGCAGCTCCCTGTGAGATGTAGCCACTGAGGAACTGCAGGCAGCTCAAACTGACTTAACCAACACTTCAGACAGAAGAAGTATTTAAAATGCATGCATACACATCTATAGTTTTCTTTTTTTTAATTTCCATTTTACATCTGGTTACCACACTTAATTTTATGAAGCAACGGAGATCTCTGAGCTGTCATTGAAAAAGTTGTTTGGAGAAGAGTAGCATGAACAATGGGGCACAGTGCCTGCCAGCCTGAAGTAGCAGATCACAGAATCACAGAACATTAGGGGCTGGAAGAGACCTCAAAAAATCACCTAGTCCAGTCCCCCTGCCAGAGGAGGATCATCTTCAGAAGATCGCACAGGAATGCGTCCGGGTGGGTTTTGAATGTCTCCAGAGAAGGAGACTCCACAACCTCCCTGGGCAGCCTGTGCCAGTGCTCTGTCACCCTCACAGTGAAAAAAGATTTTTCTAATATTTTTGTGGAACCTCCTGTTCCAGCTTGAACACACTGCCCCTTGTCCTGTCAATGGACATCACTGAAAAGAGCCTGGCTCCATCCTCTTGACACTCCCCCTTGACATATTTATAAACATTTATGAGGTCACCCCTCAGCCTCCTCTTCTCCAAGCTAGAGAGACCCAGCTCCTTCAGCCTTTCCTCATAAGGGAGATGTTCCACTCCCTTCATCATCTTCGTGGCTCTGTGCTGGACTCTCTCAAGCAGCTCCCTGTCCTTCTTGAACTGAGGGGCCCAGAACTGGACACAATATTCCAGATGCGGCCTCAGCAGGGCAGAGTAGAAGGGGAGGAGAAGCTCTCTCAACCTGCTACCCACACCACTTCTAATACACCCCAGGATGCCATTGGCCTTCTTGGCCATGAGGGCACATTGCTGGCTCATGGTCATCCTGCTGTCCACCAGAACCCCCAGGTCCCTTTCCCCTGCGCTGCTCTCCAGCAGGGCAGTCCCCAACCTATACTGGCACATGGGGTTATTCTCTCCCAAGTGCAAAACTCTACACTTGCCCTTGTTGAACTTGATAGTACAGCTACCACCACCTCTAGCCGTGCAGAGTCCCACCCAGCAACTACACATATCTGCACAACATGATTCATCATATCCTACTGATGTGTCAGGCTGCTGAGCTTGACACAGGCCACTGGTCAGTCAGCTGCATGGCTGATACTTACAGCTATGTTCTTAAAAGCTGCACGTGCTTTCCTATTGAATTTGCAGTAAACCTTTAGAAACCTCACTCTAAGCATGCAGAAATCCTAATGCAAGAGCATGAATGAACCTGGTGCCATACATACAGAATTTTCCTACTCTGTCGTAGGTTTGAAAAGGGATTAAGCTAAGGGCAGTTTCGGACACTAGCTGCTCATCATGCCATTCAGTTTATTCCCAACAAAACTCAATGTAGAAAGTGTTATAGTAAGATTGAGGTGGGGCTATTATTTATTAGGCTCGAAAAAGATTAATTTATTCTCACTCCAGTAGTTGGGGCAAACCTATCTGCAGGAAGTAGAAATCCTAGGCATTCTTCCTCTGCCTGTCTTAAACACCTCCTCACTTTTCCATTTGGTTCACCAAACCTCAAAAACTGAGATATTCAGCTGGATCCTACGTATGTCCTTAGACACTTGTGTTCAGTCCTGCTTCAACTATGGAAAACCAAGTCAAACTTCTAATGATGAATTCTAATTTTCTGCTAAAACTGAATTTGAGATATTGAATTCTAAAAGCTAATACATGCCTAAATTCTTTACTGGTCTCAGTCATCAAAGAAACACATGTGTCACTCTAAATCTCAGCTACATTGCACTTCATTCTTCCACACTTTTCTTTGAGCAAGTTCCAGGATCAACTTTAGAGTTACATGGAGGATAGTGTCATTTACATGTATTCATTTACTCTTTCGCACATAGATCCTCTTCTGCAGAACTGAGGAAATCAGCAGTTTTTTCCCCCTCTTCGATAAAGAAAAGTTTTTCTTTTTTTACTAATGTTGTGTCTGTAGTATCTCCAAGGCTTTGAACCCTATCTACTGTTAGTACTACCAGGGTGTAATAAAACCCCATGATTTTTAGAGGTATTGCCATTGCAATTGCAGTTCAAAGAATGGTTGGTAGAATCATAGAATCATAGAATGTTAGGGATTGGAAGGGACCTCGAAAGATCATCAAGTCCAATCCCCCTGCCAGAGCAGGAATGCCTAGACTATGCCACACAGGAACGTGTCCAGGCAGGTCTTGAATGTCTCCAGAGAAGGAGACTCCACAACCTCCCTGGGCAGCCTGTTCCAGGGCTCCGTCACCCTCACTGAGAAGAAGTTTCTTCTCGAGTTTAAGCGGAACCTCTTATGTTCCAGTTTCAGCCCATTACCCCTTGTCCTATCAGTGGTTATCACCGAGAAGAGCCTGGCTCCATCCTCGTGACACTCACCCTTGATATATTTGTAAACATTAATGAGGTCACCCCTCAGCCTCCTCTTCTCCAAACTAAAGAGCCCCAGCTCCTTCAGTCTTTTCTCATAAGGGAGATGCTCCACTCCCTTAATCATCCTAGTTGCCCTGTGCTGGACTCTCTCCAGCACTTCCCTGTCTTTCTTGAACTGAGGGGCCCAGAACTGGACACAGTATTCCAGATGGGGTCTCACCAGGGCAGAGTAGAGGGGAAGGAGAACCTCTCTCGACCTACTAACCACCCCCCTTCTAATACACCCCAGGATGCCATTGGCCTTCCTGGCCACAAGGGCACAGTGCTGGCTCATGGTCATCCTGCTGTCCACCAAGACTCCCAGGTCCCTTTCCCCTACACTACTCTCTAATAAGTCATTCCCCAACTTATACTGGAACCTGGGGTTGTTCCTACCCAGATGCAAGACCCTACATTTACCCTTGTTATATTTCATTAAATTTTTCCCCGCCCAACACTCCAGCCTGTCCAGGTCTCACTGGATGGCAGCACAGCCTTCTGGTGTGTCAGCCACTCCTCCCAGCTTGGTGTCATCAGCAAATTTGCTGATAGTACTCTCTAGTCCCTCATCCAAGTCATCGATGAATATATTGAATAATACTGGTCCCAGTACCGACCCTTGAGGCACTCCACTGGATACAGGTCTCCAACCAGACTCTGCCCCATTGACCAAAACTCTTTGGCTTCTTCCCCTCAGCCAGTTCACAGTCCACCTCACTACCCGAGAGTCTAGACCACACTTCTGCAGTTTAGCAGCAAGGATGCTGTGGGAGACTGTGTCAAATGCTTTACTGAAGTCAAGGTAGACCACATCCACCGCTCGGCCATCATCTATCCACCTTGTTATATCCTCATAAAAGGCTATGAGGTTAGTCAAGCACGACTTTCCTTTGGTGAAGCCATGTTGACTGTCTCTAATGACCCTCTTATCCTTGATATGCCTTGAGATGGCACCAAGGATAAGTCGTTCCATCACTTTCCCAGGGATGGAGGTGAGGCTGACCGGTCTATAGTTACCCGGGTCCTCCTTCTTGCCCTTTTTGAAGACTGGAGTGCATCAGAAAATTATCATCGATGCACTGGAGGAACCTCCTGGACTGTGGCTGACTGGCTGAGTTGTCCTTCCAGCAAATATCAGGGAAGTTAAAATCCCCCACGACAACCAGGGCCTGTGATTGTGAGACCGCTCTCAGCTGCCTGTAGAAGGGTAGTGGGATGTCTATTCAACCTCCCAAACCCAAAAAAGAAGAAAAGTTATGGACAACCTGAATGAAAAAAAGTATAACAAGTATGTGTTGGAAGAAACTGTTTTCTGAGGACTTAACAATACCATCACAGTGTCCTCTTCATTTACTGTAACAGTGAGACTCAGTGTGAAGATTGGCCCTGTCCTTTTCATACTATTTGGGAAGATACAAAGTTGGTTTTGTTATTAGCATATAATGTGTAAACTACAATGAAGATGTAAGATGGACTGGTCCTGAAATTGAAATGTGTTCCTATAAAGAAAAGGTTTCTTCTACTTCTCATGACCAGGACTTCTTTCTGCAGTAAACTAGCAAAGGAGATTAGATGAAAATATCTTGTTTTGGATCTAAAACTTTCCGGCAGAGGAGGGTGTTATTAATATTTACTGATTATCTAAGCTTTTGTGATAGGAAAAAAATGGTCATGAAAAGACTTCCCCTTGTTACTGAACAGAGGTATTATTAATGTCAGTGCCATATAAGCATAGGAAGCTAGTGGCCTGGAAACTTGCCACCATGTGGCTAAAAAATTTCAGTTACGCAGTTCAAATGGCAGCAGCTGCTTTAAATTTAAAGGGCAAGAATTAAACAAGTTATGACTTCAGTGGGAGACAAATGATCCCTAAATTTGCTTCTTCTATCCTCGTTGTATTTAGCTTCTCCTCCATAGTTTCCCTGCACTGAGTGTTTGTTAGAACTGGCCTTGGTAAGTCTCAAAATCACTCAGAAACCCATGCTGCCAAATGCAATGGCCAATTGTTTTTAAACAGGAGATACTGTTCCCCTTTGGACTTAACTGTAGCTTCATCCTCACACACGCGAGTGCTTTCCAAGTCTGTATTTTCCTCTGCTGCAGTACATCCAATATAATCATGTTTAGTACTTTCCAAACAACAAAGCAGATGTTCCCTGTAATGCAGTTTTTGAAGAATGCACATGAGGCTCAAGCCAGTGACAGTGTAATCCACCAAATGCCTGCAAAGGAATCCACATCGCCTCTGACTAAGAAGTTTTCATACTGAAGTCATTTTAGGGGATGCCAACATTAAGGATAAAATATGCAGAAAAAAGGCCAGATACTGCCTTGAGGGACCTACTTGTCAATGCACCAGACACTATTCTTCCAGAATTGGTGGGGAAGAAATGCACATGTGTAAAATATACCTTTTGCACTTTAAGACATTTTACCACCAAACTGTTTCAAATTAAACCCAGATGAGTAATGGTAAAGCAATGAGGTTTTCTCTAGGTTCGGTAAACTTGCTGGTATTGCTGCTATTAATCATGTACGTGCATTAAAAGGTCTTGTATGTCTGAGAAATGCACCTCAGTCAGGTAGCAGCAAAGTAAAGCAGCCTCTAGGACCTTGGTCTACAGAAAAAAAAAAACCCAAAACCCACTTGTTGCCAATGCATCCCTATATGCTACTCGTACTTGAACGCATTTATTCTGGTGCCCTCATCAATAATACTTTAAAAACCAAATGCCTTATAATTAAATTCTCGTATTACCCACTCCAAGTTTTATTTTACAACATGATGCGGAAACACATATATCCAATAACACTAACTTGTTAATTTCAAGACCATTAAGCTGTAAGACTTCCAGGGAGACCAAAGAAAAGTCTTTGAAATACCATTCTAAAAGTACTGCACCCCTGTCTACTTTACCATTAAGAAATGGCTTGTGAAGACTAGGTATTTCAGACGTAGAGTTTGAAAAATATTTTTATTTTTTAATATTAGTAGCCCACAGTTGCTTGTTTCAGCCAAATGTTACTGACAAGTCAGTATATCTCTGAAGCATGCATGGGAAGGGATTTTCTGGTGTGACTGTCTTTGTTCTGTCACAAAAATTATTTTTTTTTGAAAAGTAGCAAAACATAAAAAGGCCTTTCAGGTTTCTTTGTTTTCTAGTTAGCCTTCTGACAGTGTGAGATAGGAAACAGTCAAACAGCTGAAAATCGTCTTATTTTAATACATACATTCGTGTTCTCTCCTTCTTCCATGAGTAAAGAAAATAATTACTTTCTAAGGTGCAGGGCTTACACAGAGACTGATTGAATTAAACTTTTTACCTATTCCACATACCAGTCATCACCAGAGGTGAACTGTGAATACTGGAATGCCTTTATCTCCCATTTGCTGTGAGTCAGCTGCAAGACATGAAAGCCTAGAGCCAAAAGTTAGCTGTGTTAAGACCACTGGGTTTACACGAGATTGTTTTGTTTGGATACCTAGTTGGAGAACTTTTATTTTTTTTTCATTTTGAAGCATTGAAGAACTGCTGCATAAAAATGGCATAGAAAACGAAAGGATTTCTTCACACAGAAAAACAAAAGTCTGTTTCATAACTGCTTAGAGGGTAGAAGTCTGCCTCTGCACTGGTTGGCAAAGGACAAATTCTTTGTTAAGTCTAACAAGGAGAGATGTTTGTGCCCATGTGTTTTATCAGCAAGGCACTGACAATACTTTTAATAAGTTGCAGGAGATATCCTAGAGTGCCCCAAAGTTCAAGGGCAGCTTTCTTTCCATTTGAAGAATTAATGTCTACAGCTTGAAGAGTATTTTTAGTACACCTTTCCTTTTAAATCAAAATGATCTCTAATGAAAATATGGGTTCATGCTTCAACCAGAACCATGTCCATTTGAGCTTCATCTGTCTCCAAAACAGGTCCTTCCTTTTAAGAGGAAAGTTCCTCTGCTGCTGAGGGACAGGAAGACGTGCAACTCTCCAGGGCTAGATAGTCACTCTATCAGAAAATCTGGCTGGAACAATCTGAATGATGAGGCAGTCTGGAAACTAGGTCACCTCCAATTGACCCAAAGCCCTGAAGAGTTGAACTGGGGATATAAACTTTTGGGAAGACTTGAATATGATGGCAGAAGAGTTCTCACAACATAGGTTTGACACATGGCAGCTTTTGCTGTTTCTGAGACATGTAACATCAGATAACATCAACTTCTGCATGGGAGCCATGCTGTGTGTGTCCCACAGAATGGGAATCATCCACATTTGCTAGTCACAAAGGAAAAAAACCTCCATGTTATGCTATGGTCCCATCAGGAACCAGATTTTCTAGCCAATTGGAGAAGTATAGAAGCATTTCTTACTGTAGCTGTAACTTATTCACACATTTGTATACATGGTAGAGTTTGAGAAGGTTTCTGGGATTTCTTAGTGGTTTAACCATCTCTGGTAGGAGACAGTGCTTTTGATCACTGATTTGGCAAGATTTATCTGGGAAGGACTGTCAATGTTTTCTTCCAACAAAATTTCTGGTAGAAGACCAGAGAAACAGATATACTACTGGGAAGTTTTTCAATTTGCTGAGGATAAATACTCATGATGCACCTCATCTCCACGGACTGAAATTGCACTAATGTTGGAAATGCACTGGATAAAAAGACACTTGAGTCCAGTCTGGAAAAAAGAGGCAATTTGATGCAGTGACACAGAGGTGACAGGATGAGAAAAATGACTGATCTTTCTCAGTGGTTGTTGTTAGAGTGGCCAGACATTCAAAAGCAAGTATCCATCACAGATCTGCAAGATGAAGGAAATCAATGACTTTTAAAAATTTTAATAGGCTGTTTGCAATAGACCCATCAATTTCAAAGCACTGGTGCAACTTCTCAGCATTGTCCTTCTAGGAGCCCTTCATGGTTTGAGTGTACTAATTCAATACGCAAGGGGAAAAAACAATATGGGAATTAGTAACATGGGGATTCATAACCATATTCACAAAGCTTAAAGCGAATAGTAGTAGAGAACTACTATGCTGTCTGATTTTTCTTACTACTGAACAAAGAATAAGGGAAAAAATGCAAAATAAGTGCCAATAGCATGTAGAAACACACTTCCAATAAGCTTCTTTCTGAAACAGCTTGTAACTATTTTCGTCACATTTTCCAGCCATCTAATAATTGGTGAGCCACATAAAACTTGATTGAAATTGATTAATCTTTGTTTTGGAGATGATGTCCTTCAACAGCTTTACAGCCTACTCTTCTACTGATGAAGATAGAGATTGCCATCTTTGAGTTCATTTGCACTTCACTCTCCCCATCTCTCTCAGAAAAACTAATTAGCCTACCTCTGCCAGTGAACCTACAGTTAGGACTGAATTGTTCTCTACTGATGCTGCATTCTCCGCGCAGGTTCTGCAGGCTGACTCAACTGTGAAGTTGCGTTGTCATACTATACCTGTTGGCCAAAAGCTGTGACCTAGTTCCAGAAGGAGAGGTTAGGTATATTGCCAAGTCTCCACGTCGAGGGTGAGTAATAGTGATGCGCACAACGACGTGCTCCAAGTAGATCACATGGTGGTTAGGATTATCTGAACAGCCAGTGGCTTTGTAAATGGAACGGACAACACTGTCAGGTCGTATTGTTCTATAATATAAGCACATAAAACAATATCAGCATTTCTTGCTTGTTCTGTAAATAAGAGAGCCACATATTCACTGCTTACTAGTGAAGGACAGTGTTTGACACTTGTTTCTGAGAAGTCAGTAGCCTGTAACTATCAGTCTTAACACTTACTTTCTAGCTGAAACTATCACCACAGGGTAATTATTTTACTGCAGCTAAGGGCAACAACCTGGCTTTCTATTATGAATGCACATATGCTAAAAGAGGGTAGTGAAAAACCTGTATTAGGAATAAGCCTTTGGGACAAAGCATTTTTGTGGATTAGTGGCCAGCTGAGACTGGTTGGGACTGTCATGGGATCACAGCTGGTTATTAAGCCCCAGGAAATGCCTGGCATAGCCATAGTCCTTGCTTACGTAATAGCAAGTATTACATGTTAACTGTACCAAACGGCATCTGACTCAGCTGGTTTAAATTGGCACGACATCCTTGCAGACTAAAACAGTTTTGGATTAAATCCGTCAAGCATATTTATCAAACAATAGTCTTAATGCTTTGGAAGTGTGCCTTACAACTGATGCTGTCTCTGTATCCAGAGTGCACACACAGAATTCTGCTCTTAAGCCTGGTTCTAGAGACACCCGGTTCTAGCAAGTGGAAAGCAGTTTAGTTTTAGCCTCTGAACCAGAGACTTTCTCCTGAGACTGAGAAAGACAATATCATGCAGTATTTTAATGAAAAGAGTATTTGCTTGTTAGATGCTGGTCTGATACCTCTGTACTCATCTTACAAAGATGACTACTATGCATTCAATGAAACATTCTTCTTTGGTGTGTCATCTATACCAGAATCAATCCAGCCTGGCTTGTTTTACACCTTCAACTTCTGAGCTGTTCTTTAAACTAGGTCCTTTTTCTAAGCACCACAAGGAACAAAGTTCACAGAGAAATGAACTGACATCTGTGAAGGTAACGGAGATCCCCAGTGTAGCTTTCAAAATGACACATTATACACAATGCAAGGGAGGGGTAAATTATACCAAATTTCTTTCCATAAGTTTATGCCAGCAAGAGTTTTGGCAGCGGGTATTACTTGATTTGCCGATCTGTGTTCTCCACACACACATGCTGTGGAGGGACCGTTGTCCACTTTTCTGCTTCTATCACCATTGCTTCAGCATCCATCAGTCCGAATCCATAGAGATGGCTCACTGGAAAGTACAAACAGAAAGGTTGCAATTATCTCATAAAATCTTGCTTATCATCATAGATTAATTCCAGAGAGTCATATCCTACCAGGAGCTGCTTCTTTTCCACTTTGTCTTTGCTTTTGCACAAAGCTCAAAAATCACCTTGCCAGAAACAATAATGACTATGTCTAATTTGTTTACTGAATCTGTTTACTGCTTTATTACAGAAGTGGCAAATGACCATCATGAATAACAGTGGCTTGCCAAGAGGACTACGGACCAGAACTCCAGAAATGCAGAAGGGAGTACAACTGCCTCTGATTGCCCTTTGTTTGTGTGCCTTAATTCAGCACAGTTATCTAATGCGACATAACAGTAAAAGGCATAAAGAACCAGAGGAAGGTTATTTCTGTTACTCAGATACTGAACATTTGCATGTACGTAAATATTGAAGGTAACTGATATGATAAATTTAAGAAGGAATAGACTGTCTTTTGTAACTGCTGTACACTCTTCACTCCCTGAGTATAAGTAGCATGAGGATGGTCTTCAATTCCTGTATGTTGCATGGTGGCCACTGGCCAGTCAACCAGCTAGCTCCAACACCTCCCTGCCTGCATGATAAGGGTGAAAGGTAATGGCATTTGAAGTCCAGAGCCCTAAAGATAATCTGGTTCTAATGCAGAGTGTGCATCAGAAAGGGTTCTTCTTCTACCTCCTTTGTAGAACTGCAGGTAAAGGACAGATCTGCAGATGAAGTTAGTCCTGGAGAGAGATGTCAGCATTGCTGTTGACCTCTAATATTACCTACCACATGCATTGCACACACAGTGGTACTAAGAATCCATGCCTGGTGGTTAGGACTTTTGTTAATGCTTGTTCCTGGATGTTGTATCCTCATGTCCATCTGACACTTTTATGCCTGAATGACTTCTACCCAAGAAGCAGACAGCTTTAAAGCATGTCCTTTTTCAGGATAAAAAAGAATTGAACTTTCAAATGCCCAACACCTAGACAGGGTGAAGCATTTACAACAGACTTGTGTGAGTTTTTTATCTTTCACTTTTTGGTAATTCTAAGAGTACTTAACTGGATGTAAGTATTTCAACAGTTACAGCAGTTCACAAAGGCTAAAAGTTTCACTTACTGAATCACCTGTGTGTTTTTGGCTGCTGTGCCAGTCAAAACAGAAGATTGCAAATGGATTTTCAGGAAACAGAATAGCTGCTAGCCATGTTGTTTTAGTGTGACAAATCAGTGCTCCTGGTAAAGTTCTGAGAGAAGAGGTGAAAGAAAAAGTCTTCCAGAGGGAGGGGTTTAGATCAAATATTAAATGGGTTTTGCTTGCTACCATAGACAGTGCTACCAGAAAACCCTCAGAAAAACATGTTATTTTAAGCAGTAATGCAACAAGGCATGGTGTAAGTCTTTCCAACTGCACTTTGCAGAGGGTTTGTGAAAGGAGCCTGTGTTCATCGCCAAACCAGAATTCAAAGGATTCCATCCAAAGAAACCCCAACCTTGTCAAACAAATAAGAGTTCAAAGCATGAAAATAATCAGAGCTTAAGGATTCCACCTTCCAAATATGGTAGTACCTAATACTGTCTGAAATGGCCAGCTGAAGATGGTTCCTCAGTGGAAAATACTTTAAGGCGTAACAGCTGTGAAAGGAGCTGGTTTTCTTCCCACTTCCTTCCGCTTCAGCTCCAAACTTATTTGCATATAACATGGAAATGTTTGCTATTTGCAGAGACCTAAACACAGCTCTTCTGCCAGATTAGGCAGGTACAATTTTCAGAAATGAAACACAACAACTAAAAAATATGAAAATTATTAAATTCAGCCCTCCTTCATCCCTCTGAACTATCTTTAATGTATTACACAAATGGATGGACGGGGAAAGAGACATCCTATTTTTACATGTGAGTGGAGTAAGCCAGAAAAAGGACAAGGAAAGCTTAGATGAAGAAACTGATTGTACTGTGAGGACAGTCCCTGTGATGGAAATCTCCTTGGTCAGAGATGCCATCTTGCAAAAACTGCACCTGCGGATTTGACCATATTTATCTGTGTTCTTACACTGTATGTATTGCTGTGATATTTAAAAATTTAACCAATAATCATTGCATCTGCTCTGAAGAACTTTGGGAGAAACAAGAGTGTTAACTCACATGGTTTGTAATGTTACACAATTACTCTGTATTGTACTACCTTTAAACCACAAGAGATTAAATTTTCACGAATCGAAAAATCTTTTGAGCTAGTCCATGAAAAATGCATCTTTAATTCCTGATAGGTAGCAACTTTTATGGGGTTAGCACTCAGGATGTCCAACTACTGAGCTCAAAGAAGAGTTAAATTTCTCTGGAACTCACTTTTCTCACCCAGAAATAAGGGTAGAAGAGCATCTAACACTGCCATCACCAGGCAGGGTCCTTCTGATAAAAACTTAAGTGGCTTTTAGCCACCTCACCCTGGAGTTTTTTTGCCCTAACATGCACATTAAAACCACAAATAATCTTGAGAGTGAACTTTCCATCTTTCCTATCCTAAACATTACTTAGAATTGTGTTCATTTTTCATCGAGGAGAAAATATTAACCCCCAGCTTTATGTCGTTTTGCTAATTGTCCACTGATTAAACTCTCTTGCAAGAGATCAGAGGTGGGAGTAAGCAGTTCTGCACCTGCTGGGTTTTTTTTTCCACAGCTGAAACAGAAGTACATTTTCTCCTTGAAACACCATCTCATTGATTTAAAAACTTCCTGTCAGTCAAGGGTGCTCCTAAATCCTTCCATGCTGGAAGCTTCCAGACAGCCCACATCTGGCTGTCTGCAACATTTGCACTTCCAAAGCCCTTGATCCAAAGTCCTTGATCCAGTGAGTTGGTTACCAACAAAAGACCATAATTTTCAAAGATTAAATAATAGCAATTTAAGAAAGAATCACAGAGTTAACAAAAGTAGTCGATCCCATGTGTCTTAGAGAAGAAAGTAGATTTTGTTTCCTACTGCTTTCAAATTGCTCCTCTTCATCTGTGTATATGGTAGTATGCTGTGACCTCTATGCCAGAGTGCCTCTTCCAGAAGTTAAAAATTATCTCAGTGGTCCACATGGGGCCATAAATGTCTTCTGGGAAACATCTGGAAGTGCCACTGATTTGTATGCAAATGGTACTGAGCTCGTTTCTGCTAATACAGATAGAAAAGCAGCATCTGAAAGGAACAGATGATTGCAGTCAGATAAGCTGACTGCAAGTCCAAAATGCCCCAGGACCTTGCACATACCCACTAACTGTGCTCTACATTATCACTGCTGTGAATTGCTACTAGGATCAGTTGTTGCTAAGAATTCTTCAGTATGTCAGAGGGGGTATAGGGCTGTTTTGTATGAAGATATTTGCCTTTCAGAGACAGAAAAGGAATTGATGTTGGTGCCATGTAAGCCTGGGACTACAGAGTAGACTGTTTTTTTGTCTCCTAAGAGAACATTGATCTTGAATGAGAATTCAAACATATTCTCATTTCATGTCAATTTATAACCAGTAATATGTGATAACTGGATGTGATTTCTGAAACACCTAGCTGCTTTACAAATCAATAACACAACTGTGTAAGAGCATTCTTTTTCATTCTTGCTTGTTAAACCAACTACCTCATGCTTTTTAGATTAAGTATATTATTTGTATTTTTATAGTTTACGCAGAATCAGCCTCTCAGTTTTTCTACAGACGAAGCAAATAGTAAACTCAGTCCTCCCACCCCACAGAATTCCTTTAAGTCCAGGTATTTTTAAAGGCTTAGTAGGATGATAGAAGATTGAGTTCTTAACTATTGTACCAGAGAAAGATTTGGAGGACAGAAAGTTGTTGAAGAGATCTGCCTTAAAAGTGGCAGCTACAAAGATGCACGTGAGAAACTTAAGAGCCTCTATAATGTAGAATTGTGAAAGCACACAAAGTTTTGTGTTGGAAGGGACCTGCAAAGCTTATCTCATTTGACCTTCCTGCCATGGACAGGGATATCTTACTAGACCAGGTCACTCAGAGCCCCATTCAGCCTGACCTTGAACACTTCCAACGATGGCGCATCCACATCTTTTCTGGGCAACCTGTTTCAGTGTTTCACCATCCTCATAATAAAAATTTTCTATGTTATGTCCAATCTAAATCTACTCTTCTTCCATTTCAAACTATTGCCCCTTATCTTGTCACTACAGGCCTTGGTAAAAAGTCTCTATCTTTCTTATAAGCTCCCTTTATATAACTGAAAGGAGCCTTGTCTTCTCCAAGCTGAACAAACCCAACTCTCTCAGCCTTTCTTCATAGGAGAGATGTTCTAGCCTGCTGATTATTTCTGTGGTCATAAAAGTGTTAACAGAATACTTTAAAATTTGCTTTTATTGAGTTTCCAGTTGTGCTTTTGTTAATTTCTGATTTTTGTATTAGCATAAATAATTTCTTCAGTAATATACTAACTTTGGATTTACCTGATAATAGATCTGAAAAAAAAGACCAACCTTCTGGATTTTACATTTTTGTGTTTGCCAAAAAGCTCCTATTCATTGCTAAACTGAAATATAGATTTTTCAGAAATGCTAGGCAGGACAGCTAGTAGAAGCTAAACTTCCAGTAGCTGGTGTACTTTTGTGAATACTCTCTGTGTGCAACTCTGAAACTGCATCACCTGCTATGAGAGTTTGCAGCCACTTAAAAAACAGTCCTAAAGCATGCCACCTTAAAACATTAAGGAATTAAATCCAAGATCGCATTTGCATTCACATCCTTGCAGTATTTACCTACTTCAGAGACTTAAAACATATATGGTTACTACAAATAGACATTGGTTGAGAAAAAGTACTATGATCAAAACCACTATTTGGGCACCAGATTCTAGCAACAGTAGCAAGTACCTCCCAAATACTTCCTCTTTCATGAGCATTAGCAGCCTCCAGGCAGAGGTGACTGGGATTCGGCCTCCCCATGGTCTACGGTTGGCAGTGAGCATCCATCTGTACCCAGCACAGACATGTCAAGTTCTCCCCTGTCCGCAGCAAGACCTGAATCAGCTCTCGATGTACTTCTCAGAGCTCGTTTACATATGAGTAAACTAGGTTACTGCAGTTCTCTGAGAACATGGTATCTACTGTGCCCTGCACATGGTGAAATTTTCCCCAGAGTCACAGAAAATACCAGTGAGCCTTGCTGAAAACCTCAGTAGAGTGACCAGGAGGACCAGTTTACCTCTCTGCTTCTGAAGGAGCAGAGTTAGAAACCGAAAACATGACTGTTTCTGTGATAGAAACAGAAAACCTGACTACCGCTGACTGGTGATTGCTAAGACAGACAAGCTGCTGCTTCTCTGCAGCAGCATTTGGCTATAAATCGTGACATTTCTACTGGGGACATTCATTTATATCACTTGAAATGAGCCAGCTTATGTGACTGGAATAAATCTGGGGATTATGTGCACTTAGAAGGAAGAAAAAAAGCTTGCTGAAATAAAGTTGGCTAAAGAACATTTACAGTAATAGTAGATATAATTTTTTAACTAGTGATAGTATTTTTATATTGTTTTTTTCCCCCCCTAAAAGCACAGAGATACACTGGAAAACATGGCAGCTTGCAAGTTTCTTTAAACAAAAAAAGCCATTTTGTGACTGCAACATGGAACACCTTTTAAGAAAATGTACTCATTTCTTTTATTAGGAGCAAATTTACACTCAGAGGTACATTTAGAATTCTCTGATAACTCAAAAGCAGCCAAAAGTCATTTCACCCTATCAAACAATAGAAACGCTTTTTGGTGAAAGCCTGTATCCTAGGCTTCATCTTAGAACAGATGATGACAGATGAGTCAAAGGCACTGTAAGTGGAAATGCTGACAGATCGTTAGCAGAAGACACAAAGATAGCATTTTTGTACTGTCAGGTATATCAGACACTTGGTGCAGAACATCCTTCTTGATCTGTCTTGCACAACGGCTGTGTCTGTCTCCAAAGGGTTATTTAGACTCAAACTAATTCCTGAGTGAGCACTGGGCTGCAGCAGATTTCAGCAGAGGAAGGATATATGCAAATATGCAGAAAGTCATAACAGGGTGTTTTGCAAAGTATTTATTAATAATGATGGTGATTTTAAGAAGTAAAGCTATACCAACCTCATACCAAAGAAGAGAAAATATTATTTATGTGGACTTCACACTATTCCCACAGCTCTATTCTCATAGAGTTATGTAGTAGATTCTGATGAAGAACCTGAAGAAAAGTAAGTTAAACAATAAGCCAAATCTACAGATAGCTGGACCAGTAATGCTGGTAATAGACCTTGTGGATGAATTTCTGCATCCCTGACTTAAAAGTGAACCCCAACATTTGATTTTTCTGGATGGAAACACTGCATAGAGGTTGTTATAAACAACTTGAGGTATCTAAGTGATCTGCGTTGTCCTATGTTCTATGTCCTATGTCCTAACTTCCCCTGTTACTACCACGTTTTAAGTGCTTTAAATATTGTATGGTAGATGGTGTGATCTGCTTTTTAAGTAGCCTGAATCTTAGTTCCACCAAAGGCGACACACTCTGATAATAAAACAACTGCCAGTTTTGTAATTGCTGAAAAGCACTTTAGCAATGCAACAGCGATGAAGTGCTTTGGTGTTCTGAAATGCAGGTGCTTGCTTCTGTCAAAAAGACAGAACTACCTCGTGAACAAAATGTTCACCACTTCCACGGATGTAGACAAGTATGGTTAAACATTTGCCCAGAACATTCTCACCAGTGTACTGCTTCAATAGTTAGTGTATACAAACTGGCCATGTAAATGCATATAATTTTAAGGACTTTTAAAACATAGTTGTCATTGTCCATCATTAAAGCATTTTGCTTTGGAGAATTGTATCAATTTGTCATTCACTTTTTAAATCAATAATATTGAAATTAATTAATACTGCAAACCGGAAACCTACATTTCACGTTAAGTGACAGACTAGTAGGTTATGAGACCATGGGCAAAGGCTTCTACCCTTCCCTATCCTCCCTGCTCCCCAATCCTTCGCAGAGTTTTGCTAAAGGCCTTAGGTTTGTTAAAAGAAAATAATGTCAAAGGTTATCACTCCACGACATGTATCCTGTTAGTGCTGTCAGTCCACTTGGCAATGTTTGGAATACTAGGAGCTGCAGAGCATAGTAACTGTGCATAGCTTTTCATCTAGGACAGACGGACATCAAGTCTGTCAGTAGTTGAGTAGAGGCTCTATCTTTTTTAATTGTTGTCTGCTATGGTGATCATGGTTTGGTGACAACTCGTAATGTTATTTAATAGAAATATAAGACCTAATTTTGCCTTTGCCTGCTGTTACTCTTGCTTTAGAGCCATTTAATTTACATTTTTAAAGCATGTGTAGGTTTGACTCACAATATATGGCCACAGGAACACAACAAATTGTAATACAAAATAACAATCTACTTTTCCTGATGTATCCCAGCACAGGCTTAACTTTCTCCTTAGTCTCTGTTTCACATTCTCAGCCCCATTCCTTGCTTTTGAGAGCCAGCAGAAAATAGAGTGCTAGAGAGCCAACAAGTAATGAGAAGCTTTGATAATGAAGAGTTTGAGGCTGAGAGAAATAATGACATCTCCTTGGCTTCTCTGAGAGATTCCCTTTCCTCCCTTGTACATCTCCAACTCTGGAACTATACAGATACGTTCCTGATCTTACATGTCTTTCAACTGGAAACAACATTGTATGGGTCTCGATTTGTGCTAGAGTGAAAAAAAAAATCCAATAACCATAATGTATGCTGCAGAATTCAATATGTTTTCCAGCTATCTTCCCCAAATCCCAAAGAGATTTTTTAGGTCTCGCTTAAGGCTAGCAGAGTTCAGATAGATGGCAATTTGTCTGGGTTTAACATACGAAGCGCTGAAATATTCCTAATGGAATTTTAGTATTACATTTAAGAAAATTTCATTCAGAGCTGTGAACTGAATTGTTGCATGTGGGAAGGAAACAAGAGCCATCTAGAAAGTTGCACTGACCATGCAATAAAAAGACAATCACTTTAAACTTGCTGCTAAAGAATGCATGGCTTCACTTGCCCTCAGCTATCTTTATTTTCAAATCTCACCTCCGATATTTTCTTTAACTACAGCAATGCTTTCTGTATGAAGCAATGATACAGGTTATGGTATTGACTCTGTGATTCAGATGATATTTAAACATGGTTTGAGATTCCTGATGACACAGACTTTTTCCTATCATACATGTTCCACTCCCTCATTAATTGTAGCTGGTTTGCTTCTCTCCTCTCCTGATGCTAAACTAAACACTGCTCTGACTTCAAACAATTTTCAAGCAGAGGCTACAAGCCACAAACTGGTTAGATAAATCTAACCAGTTCAGGTATATAAGACTAATGCCTATCTATGTGCATGAGTGTCAACATCTCTCTCAGACTCTACATCCACTAATCTGTTGAAGATTTGATCATGTATTTATGGCTAGACTGTCTTTTCCAAACTACTCTTGCTTTTCCAGAACCCCTGCTGTCAGCTGCCTACTTTGAAACATACTGCCACAGAATCACTCAGCTTGGAAAAGACTTTTAAGATCATTGAGGGTAACTGTCAACGTAACACTGTCAAGTCCACCACTGAACCATGCCCCTAAGAGCCACATCTACATGTCTTTTAAATACCTCCAGGGATGGTAACTCCAACAGTCCTCTGGGCAGCCTGTTCCAGTGTTTGACAAGCCTTTCAGTAAAGAAATTGTTCCTAATATCCTAAATCTCCCCTAGTGCAACTTGAGGCCATTTCTTCTTGTCCTACCACTTGTTACGTGGGAGAAGAGACCAACTCCCACCTCACTACAACCTCCTGTCAGCTAGTTGTAGAGAGTGATAAGGTCTCCTCTCTCCAGGCTAAACAACTGCAGTTTCCTCAGCTGCTCCTCACAAGATTGTTCTTCAGACCTTTCACCAACTTCATTGCCCTTCTCTGGACATGCTCCAGCACCTCAATGTCTTTCTTGGAATAAGTGTTCCAAAATTGAACACCGTACTCGAAGTGTGGCCTCACCAGTGCCAAGTACAGGGGGACAATCACTCTCCTGGTCCTGCTGGCCACACCATTCTTGAGGCAAGCTAGAATGTTGCTGGCTTTCTTGACCACCTGGACACACTGCTGGCTCATGTCCAGTCAGCTGTCGACCAACACCACCAGGTCCTTTTCCACTGGGCAGCTTTCCAGCCTCTCCTCCCCAAGCCTGTAGCATTACCTGGGGTTGTTGTGGCCCAAGTGCAGGTCCTGGCAGTTGGTCTTGTTGAACCTTGTGTCACTGGCCTCAGCCCATCGATCTGGACTGCCCAGGTCCCTCTACAGAGCTTTCCTACCCTCAAGGAGTTCAACATTCCCACTCAGCTTTGTGTCATCTGCAAACTTTCTGTCATCTGCAAACTTTCTGTGAGTGCACTCAATCCCCTCGTCCAGATCATTGATAAAGATATTACACAGAACTCGCCTCAGTTGCTAAACCAGTTGCTAACCTCCAGTCCCCCAGGACCTCCCTGGTTAGCCAGGTCTGCTGATAAATCATGCAAAGTGACTTGGTGAGCACTTCCATCAGTTCCCTCAGTACTCTTGGGTGGATCCCATCTGGGCCCATAGATTTGTGTATAAGTGGAGCAGCAGGTTGCCAACCAAATTCCCTTCTATTATGGGAGCTTCATTCTGCTCCCTGTCCCCGTCTTCCAGCTTAGGGGGCTGGGGCAAAGAAGGCATCAAGTACCTCAGCCTCTTCCTCATCGTTGGTCACTATGTTTCCCCCTGCATCAAATAAAGGATGGTCATTCACCTTTGCTCTCCTTTTGTTGCTAATGTACTTATAGAAACATTTTTTATTGTCTTTTACAGCAGTAGCCAAATTAAGTTCTAGATGGGCTTTGGTTCTTCCAATTTTCTCCCTGCACAACCTCATGACATCCTTCTAGTTCTTCTGAGTGGATGCTCCTTCTTGCAAAAGATATAAACCCTCCTTTTTTGTCCTGAGTTCCGGCCAAAGCTCTCTGTTCAGTCAGACTGATCTTCCCTGCCAGCTCGTCTTGGCACATGGGCACGGCCTTCTCCTGCACCTTCAACATTTCCTTCTTGAAGACTGTCCACCTTTCCTGGACTCCTTTGTCTTTTAGGGCTACCTCTCAAAGGAATCTGTCAGTGAGTTTCTTAAACAGGCCAAAGTCCAAGACATCCAAGTTAGCAGTTCTGCTCACCCTCCTCCTTACTTCTCCAAGAATCCTTCTGTGTCCACAATCAGCAGGTGTAGCAGGGCCCACTTCCTAGTTGGCTCCCTCACCATCTGTGTCAGCAAGTATATTCAACACACTCTAGGAAAGTCCTGGACTGTTCTGTCTCTTCTGTATTGTATTTCCATCAGATATATAGGAAGCTGAAGTCCCCCATGAGAACCAGGGTTAGTGATTGTGAGACTTCTTCCAGCTGTTTACAGAGTATTTCATCTGCCTCTTAGTCCTGGCTGGGTGGTCTGTAACAGACTCCCGCCTGCTTTGTTGGCCTCTCCTCTGTTTCTTGTCCATAAACATTCAACCCTATCATCACCATCATTAATCTCTAGACAGTCAAAACACTCCCTAGCACACAGTGCTACCCCACCTCTTCTTTCTTGCCTATCCCTTCTGCAGAGTTTATAGCCATCCATTGCAGCACTTCAGTTGCGTGAGTTATTCCACCACGTTTCCATGATTGCTATTACATCATAGTTTGCCAGCTGGCTTCCAACTTGTTCTTTTTGTTGCCCATGCTGTGTGCATTGGTGTAGATGAACTTCAGTTGGGCTATTGATACTGCTGCCTCTTGTGGTCAACGAGCTCTAATTCCTATGTGACTGGTCTCATACACTTCCACGGTTTCTAACACACTGACAACTCGTGTTTTTGCTGCTATGTGGACCTCCATACCCCACCTTCACCAAGATGGCATGGGTGATAAATGCATTAGCACAGGGACATTTCAAATGTGCGCCAATGTGCTCAGCACATCATAGAGTAGACCGGAGGAGCTTGTTAGTACACATAACAAACACTGGTGTGTTGCCCCCACGCTTGTCTCCATTTACTCTTGTTTTATCTCCTTCCCCCTTCAACTATAGATTAAAGTTCTTTCAACAAGCCTTATTAACTCCTGCGTGAAGAAATTTTTCCCTTTTTGAGATGGGTGTACTGTGTCTGTCAGCAGCAGCCCCTGGTGTTGTGTAGGCGAACAGACGATCAACAGTCACCAGTCTTCCAATGACACCAGTCTGGGGGCTAGGTACTGATCTGCTGGGTCTTTCCTTTTCCCCCCCTCATCATTCCCTGCAACTGGACAGACAGAGCAGAACACTACTTGTGCTCCTGATTCCTTAACCAGTCATTCCAATGCCCTTAAGTCTCTTTTGATTTCCCTTGGACTTCTTATTGCAACTTCATCATTGCCTAAACGAAAAAGCTTACCTAGTAAGGTTCTGGTTTGTGTGACTGGTATATTATTTCCTTCTTTCTTGATGAATGTAGTTCCCACAACATCAAAATTGCATAGCTTAATGTCTGGTAAATAGGACTCCAGATGTCAGATTCCTCTAATGGTTTTATCATTACTCCTGCAGTTTAGAAAGCTGAGCTGGAGCTTTTTTCAAGGACATGCATTTGGAAACAAAATCTGGCTGAAGAGGATTCCCTGGGTGGTGCAGAACTGTAGAACTAGCTCTGTGTCATGGTTCGGCAATGAAGTCATGGGCCTGCTGAGAAGAGCACGTGGCCAGAGGACATGGTGTTAGGGGTATTCCGGATGAGCCAACACATCACTGGGAGAGTGAGAAAAATGAGCCACATATGAGATAGCTTGCATTTGCCCATGTTGGTCAACAAGTTGAAAAAGAAACTTACCAACGGCATTCTAAGTTGTCTACTAAAAATACCAGCATAATCTTTCAAGTACAAAAATATTCATTAGTCTAGCTTGCACAGGATATGGTCTTCCTCACTCTACAAAGACCAATGCAACTTCACTGTCACTAGACATAAGGGAGAAAAACTGAAGGAAGACTTTCCACTGGTCAGTGAGGATTCGGTTAGAGACCTCTTGGAGAAACTGAAAATGTGCAGATCCATGGACCCTGGTGGGGTGCATCCACATGTGCTGAGAGAGCTGGCTGATGTTGATGAGCCACTCTCCATCATTTTTGGAACATCGTGGAGAATGGGAGAGGTGCCTGTGGACTGTCACTTCAGTCTTCAAAAAGGGCAGGAAGGAAGACCAAGGCAACTACAGACCACTCAGCCTCACATCCATCCCTGGTAAGGTGATAGAGCAGCTCATTCTGGAGGCCATCTCTAAGCAAGTGGAAGAAAAGAAGGTTATCAGGAGTAGCCAACATGGATTTACCAAGGGGAAATCTTGCTTGACTAATCTGATATCCTTCTACGAAGAAGTCAGTAAATGGATGGATGAAGGGAGAGCAGTGGATGTCATATACCTTGACTCCAACAATGTTTTTGATGCTGTCTCCAGTAACGTCCTTGTAGGGAAACTCAAGAAATGTGAGATAGTGGGGTGGATTGTTAAGTGGCTCAACAGCAGAGTTCAGAGGGTTGTGATCAGCAGCATAGAGTCAAGTTGGAGGCCTGTGGCCAGTGGTGTTCCCCAGGGATCAGTACTGGGTCCAGTTATGTTCAATATCTTCATCCATGACCTGGATGAGGGGATAGAGTGCACCCTCAGCAAGTTTGCTGAGGATATGAAACTGGGAGGGGTGGATGACACACAGGAAGGCTGTGCTGCCATCCAATGACATCTGGACAGGTTGGAGAGCTGGGTGAAGGTGAACCTCATGATGTTTGACAAGGAAAAGTATAGAGTCCTGCATCTGGGGAGGAATAACATCAGGCACCAGCACAGATTAGGGGTTGCCCTGCTGGAAAGCAGCCCCATGGAGAAAGATCTCGGAGGCCTAGTGGACAGTAAGCTGTCCATGGGACAGCAATGTGCCCTTGTGGCCAAAAGCACCTGTGGTACCCTGGGGTGCATGCAGTAAGAAAAGTGTGTCCAGCAGGTCTAGGGAAGTTCTCCTCCCCCTCCGCTCTGCCCTGATGAGACCACACATGGAATACTGTGTCCAGTTTTGGGCTCCCCAACTCAAGAGAGACAGGGACCTGCTGGAGAGAGTCCAGTGGACAGCTATGAGGATGATTAAGGGACATGAACATCTCTCCTATAAAGAGAGACTGAGAGAACTGGAGGTGCTTAGTCTTGAGAGGAGAAGGCTGAGGGGCAGATCGATCTTACTAATGTGTATAAATATCTGAGGGGTGGGTGTCAGGAGGAAGAAGCCCAGTGGTGCCCAGTAATAGAACAAGGAATAATGGGTACAAGCTAGAACATAGGAAGTTCCACCTCAATATGAAGAGAAACTTCTTTACTGTGAGGGTGACAGAGCACTGCAACAGGCTGCCCAGAGAAGCTGTGAAGTCTCTTTCTCTGGAGAGTTTCAAAACCTGCCTGGACGCGTTCCTGTGTGGCTGCCCTAGGTGATCCTGCTCTGGTAGGGGGCTTGGACTAGATGATCTCTAGAGGTCTCTTCCTACCCCTGACATTCTATGATTCTATGATTCTTGTGCTTGGTGTCAGACTGACAGTTATCCAAAAATGTGTCTTTATATGGGTATTAGGGGTGGGTAGGATATTGGTTGCTAACAGCATGTGAAAGTATCAGCCAGCATTGTAAGACTGGAAGGTCTCTTGATAGATGAACAGCTTTGAGTCATTGACACAACTTCACAAGTGTTTGCTGGTTTTCAAAAGTCTTATGTCAGCTTCCAACAATGATTTAAAATATTTTGAAATAACTGTAATAATTAAAATCAAATTTGTAAATTAAAAATTTTAGTAATTGTTTTATTTTATAATAAAATATATTATTTTGACATATTTTAGTAGATAATTTTAATATATTTTAATATTTTTTTTTTAGGAATAGTGTTTATGAATAGTCTATTTGCCTTCTCTGAAATTTATACATTGTGAAGATTTTCTTCATGGTCACTGAGTTTGTGCCTGGTTACTGGTCACCCTATAGCCAATCTAGGTCTTCTATCTAGGAACAGAGGTAGGCTCATCTCTTTCTCACTCCCAGAGTGGTAGTGCTCTGCTCACAACAAGCATAATAACCAGTTTTATTAAATACTGTTATTAAAGAATTATATTAGAAGGTTGTGAAACATCTAAGAGATAAATTCTCTCCAGTTGTTCTCCAGTGGAAACAGTAAATACTTTGGCTAACCTAAAGGGATGTAGTCTGTTACTCCGTGGCAAATGAGATGACTCTTGGAGGTAGAAAGAATACCTCCACTGAGCCTAGGAATGGCTGAAATTAAAAAAGTGGCTAGAGTGTTGATTTCCTTTTATCTTTCAGTAGCATTTCACTGTACTGAAGTGTTACTGTCAACACCTTATAGCCAGGAAGAGTCAAAGATGTTCTCTAAAAAGGTCCCTAGAAATTAATAGTATTCCTTCACTGTGAGTGGTCTGTTTCCCCAGAGACAGTATTTGAAGCCTCAGTTACAGATAAAGAACTGTATGTATGATTTGATCTTCATTTTTGAAACTGCAGTTTCATCCTGTACCTTTCAACCTAGAGACAAGTCAGCATTAACACAGCACTCCCTTTTCATGATTACAGCTGTATGCTCTGTTATTGACCAAGCAACTGACAGAACAAGGAGTCTTTGCATATCAATCTGCCATAGGAAAAGCAGAACAACATTTCTGATATCTTCATAAAAACATGATCTCTAGTATTTTTCCATACAATTAGTTAATTATCCGCTTTAATCGTAAAAAAACCCCTCTGATTCTGAAGTGAAATTGAGCATAACCTATCTCTCTATCTAGTGACAAATTATATGGACAACTAACCAGAGAATATCCTAAAATGGGTATTCAAGTCTTTCTTTTTGAGACTAACAGGAAATAATTTCCTGAGGAAAGATACATGCTGGCTGACAACAAAACGATAATAAAATTACCAAGAAAAAATTCTTGACCATTCCTGAATTAATTCTATTGACATGCATCTAATGAATTCTATTTACTTGCCAGAAAATTAAACAACTAATGGACAATGTTTTAACTAATCACTAGCTCGCTCAAGTGCTTTTCATGAATTAATCTTTCTTTTTATGAATGTAAGACAGAGGAAAAGGGAGATCTTGCAACCAGTAATGACATCTGTGAGCTCCTTCTGTGTGTTTTGCAACAGCAAAACACCTCCAGAGAGTACAGAGAGGGACAGGGTTGCCATGCAGCCCAGAAAAACAGTCCTCTGAAAAGGCATGCTGACCCACTTTCAACTACCAGCTCTTGTTGACCCTTTGTCAAGTGAGAGGTTCTTCCAAGTTTTTGTCGTTTTCACCCTTTCAGTTCTCATTTCTAAAGGAATAAGCCTGTCTTTTGCCTCATTTTCTTCTTATTCCTCAGTATGCATGGAAGAAAGGCAGATTGTTTCTTGTGACTGTCTTTGGTTTAGTTAATTTTTAAAAAATAAGAAATTAAACCTTCCACCGCTTCCCTTGTTAAGAACATGATGTGGAAGAAATACAGATCTTGCCATCACCAAAATTATGATACAATTCCTCAAGGAACTCAGTATGATCAGAGTAATTCATCTATGAAAAAACATACTTTAATTGTTACTCTTGGCAATGGTAAAGGATAATAGTGTAATATATACTAAATATTGCCACACGCAATAGTAAAAGAACTACTTCAGTCTCGCCAGCAGTGGTGTGCAAACCCCGTTTTGAATTTAGGTTTGAATGTTGTGTTTTAATCTAAATCTTTTGCTTCTCCTTCTTCCAAATCCAACAGAGGTTTACAGAGAGCTGCATTTTTATTGGAACCATTTGCTCTGTCTACGTTGCCAAAATAATTTAGTTAAAACTTATGCTTTTGTTTGGGTTAAGGTTGATTCCTGAGCTCCACAGAGGTTGAGGCACTTAGTTTGTCTTCCTCTTTTTCAATTCCACCATGCAGTCTACAGCAGAGCTCTGCCAGCTCAAGTTGTATTTCCTGAATCCCAGTCCCCTAGTTGAGTTTATCTATGTTCGTGACTTTGCATAAGTGGAGGAGAAACCTTTTTCCAGCCGTTTTCCCACTATTCATCTGCTACAATGCATGGAAAAAAATTGTGTGGCTCCAAGAGTTCAGAATAAGCAGGCTCCAGTGGTGCAACAGTGCAAGTCCTACTGCCAGTGCTGCTACTGCTAGTGTGTTACTGTGACCTCTTCTTTGATAGTGAGTGACAGCTGCTGTGAAATGCCTCACAGGGTGTTTGCCTTTCTGGGACAAGAAGTGGGAAAACAAAGAATCTTACAAGTGAGTTACAAAAGAAATATGCTCTACTTTACGCTACTTGAAAAGCATTGTTTGAACTTCAGATAGCTCTAGCAAAATGAAATACAACCATATATCCTGCCAAAACTTTTTAAATCCTATGGAATGTTTCAAAATAACAAATACTGTGATGTTACTGCAGTTAAGAAAGTATTTCTCGCTATATATTGGTTTTCTGTGTGGGCATGTGCTTGTAAACGGGACAAAACCAGGCTCTTGAATGTCAGAACTTTCACTTGATAAGGGGGTTTGAGACAAATACCCATTTCTAAATCTGTCCTCTGTAACTATAGCCTGGTTGGCTTAAAAAATGAAAGTTTTTTTTTGCTTTGGTTTCTATTCCATTGCAGCAGAAATATCACAGGTCAGAATGATATATTAAAGATGGTCTATGGTAGCAGTGCCTTGATTTGAAATAGATTAAAGCTAGGCTTCAGTTTTAAAGTGAAACCAGGGTAAAGATTTTATGGTTCTTGTATATTGCGTTCTTTTCTCAGGAGATCCTAGCACCAAACAGTTCAAATCTCATCTTAAAAGAAGTATTGCAATCTTCTCATGAAAAGAGAACCAGAAATAAGCCATTATGGGTTGTTTTTTAGATGCTATCTAAACTGAAAGCAGCAAAAACTTTAGTAAATGGGAATCAGAAGCCAACTGGTGTTGAAATAAAATGCTGTATGGATTCAAGGTCCAGTTTTAATCCTTTTGAAAATACGTTTTACTAAATGGTGCAAATGTTTACCTCTGCTTACACAGCTTCAGAGCAGGTAAGACTACACTGGGGAAGGAATCTAAGCAAAAAAAAGGCTGACAAAAAGCTCTTTTGGGGGCTTTTTTTAAGCCGGCTACAGCAACCAAACCTGAGCCCGCACCGGCAGCTCCAGGGCGGACACCCGAGATAGCGTGGGCAGAGCCACCCTCAGCGGCGCTCGGAGATTTTAAACACGGTGATCAGCTGTTAACTCTGCCCTCAGGGTATAAGAAGCCTTGGGGAGGGCAGGGACTAGTCCCTGTTCACTGAACAAAAGGCCTAGAAGGGTAAGTCTTTGTTAAAAGGCAAGCGCTTAAAAGACTTGTAAACTATTCCGTGCATAGCTTTCCGGAGAGTCTTTGTACTGTGGAGCCAACTATGGTTGCCACCAGATCATTGGTGGTTAGAAAAACTGTGGGCACCCAAACAGAGGCCCCAGGTAAGCATGTGGGTGTTCAGGCCTCGGGCTGCAGAGAATGCCGGAGCCTGGCACTGGCCATGGAGGGTAGTGGAGGCGACACTTGTGTCCGATGTGACCAGGTGAGCGATCTGCTCAGCCTGGTGGCTGAGCTGAAGGAGGAAGTAGAAAGGCTGAGGAGCATTAGGGAGTCGGAGAGAGAGATAGATCGGTGGAGCCACTTCCTGAATGGCGAGCAGCAAGCTCCGCAAAGAGCTGAATATCCCCCCCTTCCTGGCCATCAGGCAAAAGCGGGGGACCTGAAGGATAGGGAGGAGTGGAAGCAGGTGCCTGCCAGGAGAGGAAGGAAAATCCCTGCTCGGCCTCCCTCACCTGCCCGGTTGCCCCTGCAAAACAGGTATGGGGCTCTAGACAATGAGAGCCAGGCCAAGGAAGAGTCAGTGGAGGGTTCACCCATAGGGCTGTCTAGGGTGAGTCGCTCGGATACATGCGTTAGGACTTCTTCATCTAAGAAAAAAAGGAGGGTAATTGTAACTGGAGACTCCCTCCTGAGGGGAACAGAGGGCCCTGTCTGCCGCCCTGATCCGACCCACAGGGAAGTCTGCTGCCTCCCTGGGGCCCGAGTTAAGGATGTTATCAAGAAGCTTCCTGGTCTGGTCAAACCCACGGACTAATACCCGCTTTTGGTTATGCAGATCGGTAACGATGAGATAGTAGAGAGATGGCCAGAAGCAATCAAAAGGGACTTTAGGGCACTGGGGCGGATGCTAGAAGGATCAGGCGCACAGGTTGTGTTTGCCTCTATTCCTTCAATTATGAGGAAAAATAGTGGTAGGTTTGACAAAGTGCAGCAGATTAATACTTGGCTAAAGGGGTGGTGCCAGTGGTCTAGCTTTGGATTTTTTAACCATGGGGAGATCTACAGGGCACCCGATCTACTGAAACAAGCTGGGGTTCAAATTACACAAAGGGAAAAAATGATCCTTGGTCACGAGCTGGCGGGACTCATAGAGCGTTCTTTAAACTAGATATGAAGGGGGATGGCGTTATAGCTGGGATTGCAGAGGGGCAGTGCTCTAGAAATTATGAGGACTGGGTGGCCTCCCATCCCCCTAGGGTGAGATCAGTGTCCTCAGCTTGCTCCCTGAAATGCTTATACACCAATGCACGCAGCATGGGGAATAAGCAGGAGGAGCTAGAAACCTGGGTTCGGGCAGGAGATTATGATCTGGTGGCAACTACAGAGACATGGTGGGACAGCTCACATGACTGGAATGTGGTCATGGGTGGCTATGTCCTTTTCAGGAAAGACAGGCCAGCCAGGCGAGGTGGTGGAGTCGCTCTTTACATGAAAGAGCAACTCCAATGTCTTGAATACCATCCAGGCATGGATGAGGAGCAAGTTGAGAGTGTATGGGTTAGAATTAAGGGGCAGGCTGGCAGGAGAGCTACTGGTGTGGGTGTCTATTACAGGCCACCAGATCAGGGTGAGGAAGTTGATGAGGCCTTCTACAGGCGGCTGAGAGCGGTCTCACAATCACAGGCCCTGGCTGTCGTGGGGGATTTTAACTTCCCTGATATTTGCTGGAAGGACAATTCAGCCAGCCAGCCACAGCCCAGGAGGTTCCTCCAGTGCATCGATGATAATTTTCTGATGCAAATGGTGGAGGAGCCGACTAGGAGAGGAGCACTGCTGGACCTCATCCTCGCTAACAAGGAGGATGTGGTTGAAGCAGTAAAGCCTTGGCTGCAGTGACCATGAAATGGTGGAGTTCAGGATCTCATGTAGCAGAAACTAAATAGCAAGCAGAATTGCAACCCTGGACTTTGCCAAGGCAAACTTTGGATTTTTCAAACAATTACTAGAGAAAATCCCATGGGCAAGGCTGTTTGAAGGCAAAGGGGCCCAAGATAGTTGGTTAGCGTTCAGGGGCTGCTTCTACCGTGCTCAAGATCAGAGCATCCCGACACATAGGAAGTCAAGGAAGGGAGCCAGGAGACCTGCGTGGCTAAACAGAGATCTGCTGGGTAAGCTCAAGTGCAAGAGGAGAATTTACAGCTCTTGGAAGGCGGGGCTGACCACTTGGGAAGAATATAAGGCTGTTGTCCGAGGATGTAGGGAGGCAACTAGGAAAGCAAAGGCCTCCCTAGAATTGAACCTGGCCAGAGGGGTCAAGGACAACAGGAAGAGCTTTTTCAAATACGTGGCAGATAAAACTAACACCAGAGGCAATGTAGGCCCACTGATGAATGAGGTGGGTGCCTTGGTGACAGAAGATACGGAGAAGGCAGAATTACTGAATGCCTTCTTTGCCTCTGTCTACTCTGCCGGAGGCTGTCCTGAGGAGCCCCGTTCCCCTGAGGCCCCAGAGGAAGTCAGGGCAGTGGAGGAGTTTGCTTTAGTCGATGAGGACTGGGTTAGGGACCAATTAAGCAATCTGGACATCCATAAATCCATGGGTCCAGACGGGATGCATCCATGGGTGCTGAGGGAGCTGGCTGATGTCATTGCTACACCACTCTCCATCATCTTTACCAAGTCTTGGGAGACGGGAGAGGTGCCTGAAGACTGGAGGCAAGCAAATGTCACTCCAGTCTTCAAAAAGGGCAAGAAGGAGGACCCAGGAAACTATAGACCGGTCAGCCTCACCTCCATCCCTGGGAAAATGATGGAACACCTTATCCTTGGTGCCATCTCAAGGCATATCAAGGATAAGAGGGTCATTAGAGACAGTCAACATGGCTTCACCAAGGGGAAGTCGTGCTTGACTAACGTCATGGCCTTTTACGAGGATATAACAAGGTGGATAGATGATGGCCGAGCAGTGGATGTGGTTTACTTTGACTTCAGTAAAGCATCTGACACAGTCTCCCACAGCATCATTCCTTCTAAACTGAGGAAGTGCGGTCTAGACTCTTGGGTAGTGAGGTGGACTGTGAACTGGCTGAGGGGAAGAAGCCAAAGAGTCGTGGTCAATGGGGCGGAGCCTGGCTGAAGGCCTGTATCCAGTGGAGTGCCTCAAGGGTCGGTACTGGGACCAGTATTATTCAATATATTCATCAATGACTTGGATGAGGGACTAGAGAGTACTATCAGCAAGTTTGCTGATGACACCAAGCTGGAAGGAGTGGCTGACACTCCAGAAGTCTGTGCTGCCATCCAGAGAGACCTGGACAGGCTGGAGAGTTGGGTGGAGAAAAATTTAATGAAATATAACAAGGGTAAGTGTAGAGTCTTGCATCTGGGTAGGAACAACCCCAGGTTCCAGTATAAGTTGAGGAATGACTTATTAGAGAGCAATACAGGGGAAAGGGACCTGGGAGTCTTGGTGGACAGCAGGATGACCAGGAGCCAGCACTGTGACCTTCTGGCCAGGAAGGCCAATGGCATCCTGGGGTGTATTAGAAGGGGGGTGGTTAGTAGGTCGAGAGAGGTTCTCCTTCCCCTCTACTCTGCTCTGGTGAGACCCCATCTGGAATACTGTGTCCAGTTCTGGGCCCCTCAGCTCAAGAAAGACAGGGAAGTGCTGGAGAGAGTCCAGCACAGGGCAACTAGGATGATTAAGGGAGTGGAGCATCTCCCTTATGAGGAAAGGCTGAGGGAGCTGGGGCTCTTTAGTCTGGAGAAGAGGAAACTGATGGGTGACCTCATTAATGTTTAGAAATATATAAAGGAGGAGTGTCACGAGGATGGAGCCAGGCTCTTCTCGGTGACAACCACTGATAGGACAAGGGGTAATGGGCTGAAACTGGAACATAAGAGGTTCCGCTTAAACTCGAGACGAAACTTCTTCTCAGTGAGGGTGACGGAACACTGGAACAGGCTGCCCAGGGAGGTTGTGGAGTCTCCTTCTCTGGAGACATTCAAGACCTGCCTGGGCATGTTCCTATGTAGCATAATCTAGGCGTTCATGGTCTGGCAGGGGGATTGGACTTGATGATCTTCCGAGGTCCCTTCCAATCCCTAAAATTCTGTGATTCTGTGTGAAAAGTTAAAAAGTTGTAGCTTTAATACCAAACTACAATACTGTTAAACGTTTTAGAAAGCTACGTGACAGCTGACTGAATAGTATGACTTCTGTCCTGATAGCTCAGATTTTGTTTATGCTAAATCTGACCGTAATCTTAAATATAAATAATGTAGGGTAATTCATACAAAACAGAAATTTTAAAATAAAGCTTTGCAATTTTTAACCAAAATTGTCAACAATTCTGCATGAGAGCAAGGTCTGAATCATCAAAGTGCTGTATTTTCAACTCTAGACTATTCTATCATACTACTACATATACAAGGAATACAATTTACTTAGTTTTCTGCCAGCAGTGCATGAAACAGGACTGAAAGTGACTAACGTCATCTGGCCAATGCTTTTTCTAGCTGCCATTGTTAGGTTTAGTCATTCTAAGTAGACTTTCTTTAAAAAGGAGAAAATAGGTCCCTTCTGTTTGAGCCTGAAAGATCTCAAAACTATGCACAACATAGGATCAAACAAACTACTTGAGATTATTTCTTCCTCAAAAATACCAAATAAGGTGTTGCTTCTGATGGCAAAGAAAGGAAGCTCTCACCCTTATAACCAGCGGCATTGGTTTTCCAGTCGTTAGCGTTCAGATGTCCTGCACGTGACGTCCTGACAATAATATGCTGTATGTCTCTCCAGGTCAGAAATGGACTATGAAAAAGACAAAGTCAGACGTCAGACATTGTTTATCAGAATGCAGGGATACAAGGTCACGTGAGATAAAACTATCCAAATTGAAACAACTCTAATTTCTCTTCTATGCTTTCCTTTGCTCCATTCAAAAGAACATGTCCTGAATTTACAGGATCACTACATGAAATTATTGGTATAGGTGGAAGGTTTGCATTAAGCAGACTATCATGATATATGACAATATTCTATTATATAAGACTTAAGGTAGGATGAAGGAGTATATTTCCCACAGAGGAGATCTGTATGACCAGGAACTACCCTGTTATTTACCTTGACCAGTGCTAAGACAAAAAAAGCAAAATGCTGGCTTGTTGAAAAGCTTTACTAAATCCTACAGTGTGGTCAAGCTGGCAATTCCTTTATACTTTCAGCTTCTATTGAAGTTATTTCAGGTGCCTCTATTATTATTCATCTGTCTATTACCCCAAGCCCTGAAACTCACTGAGGGTTTATGTGTATTTTTCAAGAAGACAAAACACTCAGCACTAAATCTGAACAGTTACAGAGCAAATGCCTGATTGCACAGATGTATACCTCTTCAAGAGATACCTAACAACCTGTCCATCAGGAAGGCAAAAAAGATGACATTTGCATCCTCACTATGACATTAATATCCATTCATCTTGTAGGATTAGAGCAAATCTTAAGGGATCATAGTCTTCTTGTTTCTCTTAGAACCACCCCAAAGAGAATTTCTCTTCTTAGAATATCATCTAAAGTTGTGCATGGCCACTGTTGGGGTATTTTTTTTCTTTTTCCTTCCAATTTATAAGTTTTTCTACCATCTGTAAGAAGAAAAATAATATTCCATTAAAAAAAATGCAGCTTAGTAGAGGGAATGATAAACTGAGTCACCAAGCAATGAAAAAGAAAAAATTATTCCAGTGGACACTGCTAGTCACTCAGCAATATTGTCAGAGTATCATTATTTGCCCCTGATGCACACACTGACACAACTCCACTCAGTTGTAATGACAGATCTGAATGAAGTTTACCAGAACTAGCACTGACTATCTACACTGTCCAGGATTAGGCAGTCACTGAAAAGCGGTGAAACCTTGGTTCAGTTCCTTAACATACGCTCTTGTGCCCCTTGCATCAAGAAGTCACTTGGACTAGCAGACAAGTGACATTCTCGGCACTTATCCTTAAGGCATGATACTTGGGCTCTCCTTCCATTTGGAGGCCAAAACTACACTAAGGCAACAGGCCTAAGAGTGTGCGGAAGTTCAGGCCATGGGGGCCTGTGAGTCAGGCACTTCCTGTTTGAGTTGGACATTGCCATCACTCTACACTCTTAAACCAACACATAGTTGGGTTATTAGAAATCTCAATGAGAAATTTATTTGGGAAGCATACACAGGGTAACAACAAACACGCAGAAGTAGCTTCTTGTTCCTCTCTAAGTCCCTCTGATAGAGGAAGAGAAAGAAAAATTTCATCTCTGATGTGCACAGATGTTGTGTAGATTGGCACCCCTCACATACTGTTTCACATCCAAAACTTGTTTTGTCAGAAGAATATCCTTTGGAAATACTTGAGTAATCAGCGCTTTATGGCGCTTAAGTACAGAAATGGAATTCTTATTCTCTCAGCTGAAATCAAGCTATTATGAAGCAATCAGTGAATATTTGTTATTATCTATTTTAAAAAATGAGCACTTTCTTTTTCATTCAAGATGCATTAATTTGGGTTTTCAGGTGACTAATTTCAGCTTCCACAAACTACAGCTACAGGTGGAAGTGGTAGGGATGAAGAAGTTATTGCAAAGCTGCAGTCAGTTTGTTTATAGAACAGCTTGCTCCTAGTCTATACTCTGTGCACATATAGACATAGATTCGTGTGTATTAACAAGTAGAAGTTCACCTGTGTTAGTGGAATTACTGAAAATAAAATCAAATCTCACAACCATGGTCTGTGATTCCATGAAGAAGAGAAAAACTTGTGATATATAGGACATTCACTCAGATATAACTGATTTTTATACATTTTACTTTCCAATAGTCTTATAACCCATATACTTGGAAACAAGTAGGAGTTGTCTGAAAATGTCAAACGTCTTTTATGTAACAAGATTGTAATGCAAAGACAGCAATCAAACCACTTAACTATACATATTTTTCTCATTTCCTTTGCAGTAATACGTTTTTAATTGTGAGTTTATCTTTTCCATTACAGAATACTTCCCAGTGGGTTTGTGTGGACCATGGGTGTGCTGATATAACCTAGCACCTTTCTGCCTACAGCTGGGACACCACGACATGTATTCTTCTAGCATCAACACAGAAAGCCCTGTCTATGCTTGTTGTTGAAAAAGGAAGAGGAAATGAAATAACTTGACGAAAATGATTTTTAAGTGAATCTCTTATTAACTGTAGCCAGAATTTATTTGTAATATCTTCCAAGCTCCATCAACCCATGGCCATTCAATCTCTCTGTTTCTGGCTACAAGACATAAGGGTATTCCTATGCTTAAATTATTCTGTTATTTTTAAGGAGAGCTGACGTCTTCTATCCTTGAGTATTTATTAAAGCATTAACATGTCCATAGATACATTTTTTTACTTAAAGTGGAATTTCTCACACTAGACAGTTGGACTAGAATGACAGTAATTGTTTATCCAGCTGAGCTGGTAAAAAAGACTGGAAAAAAAAATTGCCGTGGAATGTAAGGGTTTGTAAGATAGGGTATGCTTGGACAGTCACGTAACATGCTTCAAGAAAAAAAAATCAATACAATTTTATACGAGCTCAGGAATTTTGCTGGGAGTCTGTGTAAAGACTTACAAAAACATGTTTCAAGCATTCAGGAAGACCTCCAGGAATCCCAAGAGCTGCATTCTTTATAATCTGGAAACTAACCAATCTGTTATTCTACAAAGCAAGCTGTCCATGCTACTGGTGAAAAATAAGGCATTAAAATATACCTTTTCTAAATGAGAGATTCATGATTATTTAAAGAGGATTGATGGATCTAATGGTGGTAACTATGCCTACACAAAGGATTTAAAGATACGGCAGTCTTCACTTGATAATACTAACCTCTCATATATTGGACCTAGTCGCTCAGTCAGCAAATGAGATTACTTCTCAAAATCATGGTTTGCTTCTAAAATGAAAAATCATCACAGATACTGAAAACTGAGGCACTCACTGCTGTATCTACTATCCTCACTTAATCATAAAAAATAATATATGACGTTTTGGGGCAAAAAAATCTTGATCAAAGGTCTGATTTCCAGGACATGACATGGTATATAGTTCATTGGTCTGTCTCTTATGCAACCTCCAAATCTGCTTGCTTATAGTATAGTTAAAAAGATTTTTGTGTTCTATTCTCAAGGAGTGGCAGCTTGGGCATATTTATATCCAGGATTTAACAGTACAAGAACAATATTCAAACTAATTTCTGTAACTTACTATAGCCTATTACCTTCACTATACTAAGAACTGAGCTACTGCCAGATGGAAATCTTTTTCTCTTTACAGTAGACACCTCATCTGAAACAAAATAGGTCTGTAATTGCTTGACCATTTTTTTTTTCAGAAACTAACAAAAAAAAAAAAGAAAGAAATTGGAATGATGACAAAATAGCAGTTCATTTGGAGAAAGAAAAATTATTTTTTTTATTATGTTTTTTTAAACAAGATCGTCTAGCAGCCAATTTTAAAGTATCTGGAAAAATCACAGAATTGGTCAAATATTTGTAAAACATGTCAAAATTGGATCCTAAGTGAGCAAGCAGTCATTTGCTAGCCATGTGGGCCCCAGATCCAGACAAGATGTCACTAATGTTAATTGATTTACCACTTGATTAATCTCAGAAGAATTAATGGCTAAACATCTTGAAATGAACAAATGCATTAACAAGAACAGTACTAACTCTGTTTGATAACGGACTGATTTCAAAAAATGGACAATTTCCTTCCAGAAAATTTTTTTTCAATGTGTCATCTGAAATTGTCTTGGGATTACACATAGCAGACAATACTCACAATCAAACGAGAATAAGCAGAAGTGAGAACAATTACATAAAAAAGTGCTTGTACAGCAGCCAAAAAATAATGAATGTTTTGTCCTTAACCAATAGTTATACTCTAAGGTACAGCCCTTTTCTTTCAGGCATTTCAGAATGTTTATGGAACAAAGTAAATAAGAAAAAAGTTATATAGGACAAATATATTAAACTATATTATAGTGATACTTATTTGAGATTTAACTGTGTCTTTAAGCAGGCTGCTTAGAAATAGTAGATCATAATTTCTGGACAAATCTGATTTTTTCATTCCACAAGTAGTCTCCCTAGTGACAATAGGGCTAATCCTTGAAACTGTAAAGAATTTAGGTTCTACCCTTTTGCATAATGATACTGTGCCAAAAATAACTTCAGAATAAATAATTGTTGCAATAGAGACAATTAGCAAAAAAAACACAACTAAAAAACCCCCAACACTCAACGCAATAAACAAATAGGGTCAAAAGTATTATTTTTTTTTTTTTAGCAAAATGATATGGTTAGCAACATGAATAATGAATGCTACATTATCTTCACAACCAGCAATTTGAAAGTGACAAAGGTGCCCTATCTGAAAAAAATTCTTGCCAAAATAGTAGAATCTGATGAGAACTGCTGGAAGAATACAATAAACCTTTCTCCAAAGAATCAAAGGAAAAACACAATATCACAGGGTAGATTAAGAAGAGGATCACCATTCAATGCAGAAGTACTAAACACCCTTCTTTGGAAATCTTGGCTATGAGAAAACAGATATGGTTAACTAGTGCTATTAAAAAGAGGCTTTGTGCCATAGAAAATTTGAAGAGCAATAGAGGATCACTTTAATCACTAATCTCTGCATAATGCCACCCTTAAGGGCTTTATGATAAATTTATAAACAAAACATAAGAAACCGTTGCCTGGTTTCTTCACACATTCCCATCACTTACAAATCAGCTGAATTGTCTCATGAGATCTACAATCCTACCACCTGCCCTAATGACTCCAATACATAGTCCCATGTGCAAAAATATTGGCTGAAGTGTCCTGATATTTGGCAAATTTCACCGTGGAAAGACCCAACAGATCCATCCATTTCAACAGTCACTGAGTAATTTCAGTACGTCACTCATATTTTAAACATATTAAACACCTCAAGCTCGCAAATTCCACAATATCACAATTTTCCACTCAAAGCTATAGTTTTTCCAACATATTTTCAAGATAATAGTATTTGTACAGCATCATCTGTATCACTTTACGTCTGTTTCTACTTTATGTCATTCAGTTTATATTCATGCAGCACCTTCATAGTTTCTGCCATGTACCCTAGTCTCTTCATAAGTCAGTGCTGAATGCTTTTGCATTGGCTACAAGCATCTTTTGGATTACCCTCGTGTTGCTTTTATGACATAACATGACAGATATATTTCCTTAGATGAACGACAGGATAAGTAGCCATGCATCTACCAGCAATGGTGTTCTGGTGTACCTGTGTCAAACCTGCAGTGCACAGAATCGTGGCATATTCCAGAGCCTACAGAGTACCATTTTTGCCAGAGATAGAAAATCTGAAGTCCCAAAAAGAAAACAATAAATGGCCCAACTGCAGGTTGGTAATGATGCCTTTCTGCGGAGAAACCTCTTGCGAGAGAGGTATCTGAACCACATCCTTTCTGCCTTCTGTAGAGTAAGAATGAAATAGGACTCTCCACTCCTGAGGGACAACAGCGTGGAAACAACAGCAACAAAAATCTTATGTCAACTGTCAGTTGACCTAATGTGCACGTGACTGTGCATGTGTCCTTACCATGGTACCCAGGTTATTGATTGGACCTTTCTGCCAAGTCCAATGATACAAACTACTTCTAATATAGCTGCATTATCACAGAATCACTGTGGTTTAGGGAATTCCAAAAAAAAAGACTGCGGGAAGACTGCAATACATGGAATCTCTTCCTCTTCCGCCCTCCTTGCCTTCCACTTGCTACTTGCAGATGGGCTGTCTGCTATCACAGTGAATGGCCAGCAGCGCCCCTAAGAGCAACTTCAGAGACAACCCTAAGCAGCCTCTAAAAGTTGAGCCTGGGGAACACTTGGAGAACCAAGAAACTACAGGGTGTAGAGCTGCCAAACTCTTAAAACTCTCAACTGAGCACATGCCAACTGAGATATCTGAAAAGCTTATGAAAGTAAAGTAAAAGGCATTGCCCTGGCACCAGAACAATGGCTATCCACTTTTTCTATTTCTAGCTGTTGTTCCAAAGCACAGACACTAAAACTCAATGTAGAAGTTAACAAATGATTACAGTTGAACTTTACTTTTTTTTTCAACCTAGGCTCAGTTTAAAAAATGTCTGGATGGAATTTTTTAAAATCTTTTTAAAGGAAGTTACATGGAAAACTAAAAACTGAATAATCATTCTTTGTCAAAGTTATATGTAACTGAAAATAGGTCCTTAAAATGGGAAACATTGGGCAACTGGAATTTAGGAACTTACTTCCCAGTCAATCTCAGTATAGTAATTGAAATTGTGTAAATGGCGCTGCTGGTTAAAGTTCAAGAGAAACACAGGTTCTAAATTAATTATTTATGTTTATGGTTTTTGAATAATTCACCTTTAAAAGCATTGTTTTAAAACTACACCAAAAATGCAAAGATTCAGGAAAAGATTTCTAACTCACACACTTTATGATTCTATGAAGGGAGCAAAAACCTAGGAAAAGCAGACAGCCTTAAGTCTATCTGCTAGTAGCCTCACCTTCTCTTACACAGAAAACCTACATATGGAGGTCACTTGAGAGCATCTCCACAGTTCTCCTCAACTATCTCACCACTTCTAGCTTCTCACTACATTTATGAACGAGCAAATGCCTCATAACGTTGACAACACAGAATTATGTTCTCTGCAGCCAAAACTACCCCTGTCAGACAGTATCCTGCTTTTCTCCTTCCTGTAAGAATATTAAACAATATGGAAAGTATTGCAAGTTTCAGTTTTCAGAAACCCAAAGTATCTCCGACACTCTTGACCCTTTGCAATGTGAGCTCTAGTTTCATTTTATCTCAGTGATTACACTTGGTTGTATTTTTAGAAGAATGTGGTGCATTGTCACTTTTCTGAATGGATCACTGGTATCAGAACTCATTGAAATTCTTTAACTCTTACCAGCTCTACTTTGTTCAAGCCTTGGTTTCATGTGACCAAAGACAAATTAAGTATATAGCTCATGTAAAGAGAACCATGGAAGAACACAGGCTCCCTGCAAAGCTATACTACCGAGCATATCACAGAGAAGAAACACAGTAAATTAATACTTCCATTTCAGGTGCTACTTCCTACTCACATATCTGCATTTTATATGCCACGTGTTAGAAAACATGCATTGGCCTACAGGCAGTGGAGCATGCAGTTCATGTGGGGATATATAACATATTCTTCCATCAGAAACAGAAGATTTTTTTTTTAATTTGGCTTGTTCAAGGGAACATGGCACAATGTCGATTGGAACAGACATGGGAATGCTGTCTCTCCTGACTCTGATTCCACCAAATCTCATATTCAAAGCTTTCATCAATGAAAAAGTGTATTTCTGATACTAACAGTAGATGGTACAATGCAATGCAAGTAGTTTATTTTTAGTAAGAACATTGTTGCCTCTGCTTACTAAATCTTCATATCCATAACTGCTGGTTTACAGTCAGCATAATTCAGCATTATGTGGTGACTAAGCAGTGCAATACACAAACAGGCATTTATCCACAAAGCCTGAACAGGATACTAGATAGGCTAGGAACCATCAGATAAAACAATTAACTATCTAAATATCATACAAAAACCACAGAATACGAAGACTAAGAGATGCCTTTTTTTGTGTAACAGTTGTTTTATGTCTATATTTCTGCATTATATCCTCAAGGATCCCAAACAAACAGTCTGAATCTCAGTCACACTTTTTTGGTTCCCGAAGGACAACATGTCACTAGAACATGTCACTCAAATATGATGTGTCCTTGTTATCTGAAGTTGGGGTACAAAGCAGACCATCATCCTGAAACAACCGTCTGCCAGGATTTCAGGCGCAGATTCCAGTTGAAAAAAAACCCCTAAGTGCAAGGTTCAAAGCAGTAGGCAAATAAGAAGTCCTCCACCAGCATTTGCCAATCCTTCCATGTGGGGCTTATAAAAGAAAGAAAGCGGTTATGTTGGAGTAGAAAATGACCTTGCTCATTTTACATTGGTTTAATGTACTTGTGTGTGTGCACTGAAGCAACCTCTTGGCTGATCTAACTCATATCCAGGCCAGACTAGTGTTCTGTTCCCCTCCTGATGTCTCCCAGGAATGGAACCAAGTCCGTGAGTGTGCCCAGGTGGCCAAGAAGGCCAACGGCATCCTGGCCTGTACCAGGAATGGTGCTGTGAGCAGGAGCAGGGAGGTGATCATGCCCCTGTACTCGGCTTTGCTGAGGCTGCACGTTCAGTACTGGGCCCAGTTCTGGGCCCCTCACTACAAGAGGGACATCGAGGTGCTGGAGAGGGTAGAGAGACGGGCTATCAAGCTGGTAAAGGGCTTAGAACACAAGTCATATGAAGAAAGGCTGAGGGATCTGGGGCTGTTTAGCCTGGAGAAGAGGAGATTGAGGGGAGACCTCATCGCTCTCTACAAGTGCCTGAAGTGAGGTTGTAGAGAGGTGTGAGTTGGTCTATTCTCCCTAGTGGAGAGTGATAGGATGAGGGGAAACTGATTTAAATTACGCCAGAGGACGTTCAGGTTAGGTATTAGAAAGAATTTCTTTACTGAAAGGGTTGTCAGCCATTGGAACAGGCTGCCCAGGGAGGTGGCTGAGTCACCATCCCTGGAGGTGTTTAAGAGATGGGTGGATGTTTTGCTGAGGGACACAGTTTAGTGATGTTAATAGTGCTAGGACAAAGGCTGGACTTGATGATCTTTAGGGTCTCTTCCAGCCAGAACTGTTCTATGATTCTATGATTCTAACTTGGCTGCTGGGGAAAACCGACTTTAGAGGCTCAAAACCCCTCCGCAGTATAATTTGTTGTGTTTTCTAGCCCAAAGCGGAATGAAACCATACATTATTACAGATTTATTAAAGAAGTGTTCAGGACTAAGTGCTCCAATTTTTAAGCAGCTTGCTGCATGAACAGCATAAGTAACCTTGCAAAACCCCTTTACAGCTAGTCTTTTTAAAAAATCTCATATAAATACTTGTGGTATTAGCACGGGCACTAAAATGGAATCTAAGGAAGAATCTATGCAAATGCAAACTCTATTTGAATGCAAACTAGTTCCAGTAAGCCCTTATGCTAAACCACAGTATCACATCCTTTACATGTCTTATACTCTAAAAGTATTAGAGAAAATAATTAGGATGACTTCAAAATTTCTTTTTGCATACTTTAATTCCTAGTATTTACTTAGGATCACCTAAAGGGGGAGGTAGCATAGGTGAAAAATACAACCTGAATTTTAAAATCAGATAAATAAAGAATTACTATTCAGAAACTGCTTAAAATAATAATTTGTTTCATACAAACGCCAGACATTAAAACTGAATATATTATGATATTATCTCCTTGTAATATTAAAAGCCTTACTTCATAATCTATAACTTTACAAAGATTTCTCCAACCCTAAGACTGTATTAATTGAGGGGAAAAAAACAGCATGGGAAGCCTGGGAATATTTCTCTCTAGTCTTCCTTTTTCTTTTTTTTTTTTTTTTCCCCTTTCATGGCTGTGTTCAGAAAATTGGTTTTAAGTACTTATAGGAGAGAAAAGTTAGTGAACGGAATACAAATGAATAAAACCACACTTATGATACTATAATTCCTTTGGATCTATTAAAATATACAGGCTAAGATCTGGAAATAAGTAAGAACTCTCCATATACTGAAACTGAACAGAATCTGAAAGGAGGAAAAATTAATAGATCTTCACTCTGAATCTCGTTAGCATCCTGTAACAGATTATTACATACACACAAAAAATTACTAGGGTCTTTAATTATTGACACATCTGTCACCATCTCCACACATGGAGCTTCAGTACGGCCCTGTCTTTGTTTGTCTCATAGCAACTATTAATTTTGAAAAAAAAATACTAGTCCATAGGCACTTCCAAAGTTCACACACACAAAAAAAGGCTGTGTGAAATGTAAGCTTCTCAGTATATTTTAAGATATCACAATCACCAATAGCTCGTTTGTACGTTTTGTGTGCTATAATTCTTTGAAACTTTCAATTACAACAACTATTTGTTAGAAAATAAACACAAAATATCATTAAAAATACAAAAAATAAATTACAAGCAACCTCCATTAAGAAATAATTAGAAGAACTTTCAGCAGAATGAAATATATGCATATGCAATTTTATCTGCATGTGCAGATTGTTTAGAATGAACTTAAGTATTTTAAAACTAAGATTAAGAAGAGATTAAAAAGATATTTAAATAAAAAAGCATTATATGAATTTTTCAGAATAGCCTTTGTTTCCTCAAAAAAGCAACATTAAAGATGGAAACATAAATCTGCTGCTATGAGATAAAATTTGAAATCACTACTGTGTGCAAATTTTCTACTTTCTTCAAAGGAACTGTATCCTCCCAGAATAAACTAGTCTTCTTCAGAATTTGATAGAACCAACTTCCTAGCACTTAGAAACATTTGACTTTAAGCACGATTTGGAGAAGAGCACTCCACACCTGCAAATATTATATAACACTGTGGAAAGCAATGCAAAAGATTGTGAGGTAGAGATTTAGCTGACAAACAGCCAGTATTTCTTTTGCTCCATGTAGGGCATTAAAAGATGTGTATTATACACAGAGAACAAAGTCCTGCAGTTGAGAAAACACTTGTAGGGTGGAAAGTTTTCTGAGCTAAAAGGAAAAGGACTATGGAGCTACATTATCCAGGTTTTTTGCAGCAGTCATTATAAAAAAATGAACTTATGTCAGCATGCAGAAGTTGAGAATTTTTATTTTTCATATTATATTAATTTCCTATAACGGTGGCCTAAGACCATCCCAAAACTTTCCTCAATGTTCAAGAGCAGATACTGCTTAGAGGAGCTTGATGAATGCAAGAGGCGACCTACTGTAGCCTGCAGAGTAAAGCAAGTTTGAGCAGAACTGTGAGGGTACTGTAAGATACTGTGAAGATGCTGTATATCATTTAGTGGAAGCTACTTGTGCTTACCACCATTCCAAGTTACTTCAACACTGAGTACTCTCTTGTCATTTCCACAGAGTCAGCTTTCTCGCATGTGAAATAAGCACACAGATCTTTCCTGCCCTTAGAAGGGCACTGTGAATTACTACAACAAAGTTTCCAAAGCACTTTGAGATCCCTGGATAAATGTGCTGGACGAATGAGAAAGATTTTTCTGTATATTTGTTTTTATTTCTTTTTCAGAGTGTAGCTCAGATCTTACTTTGCTTCCAGCGCCAGTGCAATGATGCCTGCAGCCATAGGTGCAGAGGCTGAGGTTCCAGTATGGCTGTCTGTGCAACGCTGCCTCAGGTCTGTGGTGATCTGGAAGAAATTGAATGTATGAAATTTAGAACACAGGTTCAGAAATCAGAACAGGTTTTATTTGCTCAGATGAGTCACATGTACGTGGAGGGTATTTCTTTCTTTCATTGTAAGTAAGAGAAAATGGCATCTCAATACACGACTGAGCAAGTCCTGAGCTTGAGGTCACTTGTGAACTTGGAGAACTGTTCTCTGTATTGCACTGAAAATACAAATTCACCTCTCTTTTTCATGGCATGATCAACAAAAAGACTTGCAAATTAGAAAAACACGCAGAGTGTTTTAAAACTGCACAATTAGAGCTCTGCCCTTCTATTTACATTTATAGAGCACTTTCCATCCAAGAATCTCAAAGTGCTTTACAAACAGGAATGAACTAAATCTTACAGCGCTCCCTATACACAGAATGGTTACGCCTATTTTAGAAACAGTAAAAGAGATATGGAAGGGTTAATTAAGTTGCCTGAAGACATGCTGGAATTATGTGACAGAACAGAATATAGTTGAGTTCATGTTAAATGCCGTGTTTAATCCTTTCTTGATGCCTTACGCAATAATTCACAAGAAATTAAGCAAGAATTCATCGGAAAATCCTGATGTAATCACAGATTTCGTCTAGACATCAACAGCCAGTTAGTTGTTTGCAGCTTTAAATTGTTATGTATTGCTTAATGATATGCTGCCACATATTTTCATATGTAATTTAAGTGGACATATAAACTGTAATGTGCAATATCAGCTAGAAGCATGGTCTTCTATTTAGTGTTAGGATGTTCCTATCTCATAATGAATTTTCTGTAAGACAGTAAATCACAGAGAAAAAGGGATTGCTTCTAAATTATTCAGCAAATGTTAATCTAAAATGATTCTAACCTATGATTTCTTCCCAAAGAAGTTCATATCCTTGCAAGAGGATGTAAACAAGAAGTCACAACTAACTAACAGGTAGCTCAAGTAAAACCCACACAGACTTGAGAATAGGTACTAGCAGACAGCAATCCATAGCAAACCTCCAGGAAGGTGGCAGAGTGCGTGTGACGCCAAACCTTACTCTCAGCATTTCAGCTGATCCCTGAGATTCAGTCACTATGAGACATAAAACATCTGGCCGAGGGACAGAGAGGAAGTTGCTTACACAACTTGTTACTTAAGTATAAAGAATTATTGTGTCTCCATTTCCTCTGATTCACTACTATAGTACTTCATTTGCAACACAGATAAAAAAATCGCAAAAAAAGCACAGGGCATATAAAAACACCTGTCTAGTTTTGATACTGCAAGATACTTAAAAGATGATCTCAAAAACCAGCCACATCCCACCTGGAAAGAACACAAGCAATTGCATGTAGGAAGTCTAGGTTTCACACATTTGCATTAGTGATATTCAGCAGTATATGTATTACATAATTTGTATACAGTTGCTGAAAGTTCTCATGACATGTAAGTATACGTAAGCTAACACAAAAGACTTCTAACAGAGAAGGAGTTAACAGCACCCAGGAGATGATTGTTGAAAACAAGTCATGAGCAAGTGAAACAAACAGGAGGCTTCTAGAGAATGAAAAACATGGATTAAAGCATTTATAATGTCATATAGTTAAAACAGTCAACTTACCAAAGGCCAGATATCTTGAATAAGGAAGTCTAAAAAGAACCTTTTTTTCTCTATTATATAATATCCTTCACAAATGCACACCTTGTTAAATAATTTCTTTTATCTGTCATCAGCCAGAGTTGAATCCCATAAATAAAATAGCCATATAATTTCTTTATCTCTCACCTTCTCTTCTATTGACTGTGTATTAATTCAGACAATGAAAACTAACAGTGCTGGAAAAATCTTTAAGCACACAAATTCCATAAATGCCCTGACAATATTAAGAGATGAAACTGAAGAAGAAATGCTAACAGAAACACTAACAGAAGAAGACGTAACACTACATTACCAAGATGTGGAAACACAAGTATTGATTTTGCAGACATACGTGATTCAGGTATCCCATTTGGAAAAACACTGCTCAGTGCTGTGGTGAGGAGTGGAAGAGAGGGCAGGAAAAACAGAGGCCAGAAAAAGGGACTAATACATGCTTGTCTCTTTTGCAGCCTCATACCTTGTTCCCTGAAGAACGGTGGTCCAAGACACACTTTCCTCAGATGAGCAAACAGTAGCAAACCCTACAAGAGCTCAGGCAGGCAGGAGTGCTCTCACAGCAGCTTTTCCTTAAGAGCTAGCCTCTCCCAGTACCGTGAAAAGCACACTGCATTGTGCTGTGTTTCTCATCCTCTGGAAGAACACACTTTCTGAGAATTTTTATTGTCTTGTAGCCACATACACCATGCACAATAAACATAACACCTCTTTATTTGGTAACATTGCCTCTGATTCCAAACGGATGTTGTGGCAACAGTTTGAACTACAAACCCTTATATCTCTCCTACACTCAGCAAATATGTCAACAGAAAACATGTAAGGAAAGCTTTCGAAGTGGAAAACCCATTTGAGCTATTGCAAATGGAAGTTACTGACGAACTCAGATGTTTAGGTGTAAATCACTTCCAGGATCTGAGGCATGGTTTTCAGCTCTATGGATTCACTGTCAGCAAAGTGTCATGTCTACCCTGAGAAAAGAGTAGAGGACCACCAACAGGCAAGCAAGTTTCAAGAAGAAAAATGGTGCCCCAAATTCCTGAACCACTTAAGGGCAACATCATTAATCACAATAAAAGGACCATGCAGCACTCATTAGTGTATATTAGCTGTCATTCTGACCAACAGGGTGGGGAAAAGGAGAAATTTTTGAATCTTTTTTTGAGTACATGTTTGTACACTTCAAATACCTTTGTAGCAAGTGTTGATCTATGAAATTGCTGATTAGACTGCACAAGAGACGTCCATGCAGTATTTCTAAGGCCATGAGTTATATTCACTTCTAAATCTTTTGAATCAATTAGATTTGACTGAAGGTAATTTCAGTGTTTCTGGTACGGGCATAGTTTAATCAACATAAAATTAACAAGACAGACACTCTGGTGAAAAGCAGAAAAAATTATACAAATCACCACAGTGCACTGTAATACCTGACACATGCATAAGTTCCAACTTCTTTCATCAGTCTTTCAATGGTGTCACGAATTGGGAGCTGAACGGCTAATTAGGGTCAAGAAAGGGATTTCCCTTGGCAAAGAACATGTTCACTCTTCCTCTCTCAAGCCTCTACAATTCTTGCTATTTCATATTCCAAGACAAGAACTTTCTGAACTGATTGAACCATTTTTTACCTTTTATTACAGTTCTTCAAGAAATGGTGATTTCTATGAACTTGTGTCCCTAAAAGTGACGAGAGTCTGAAAAACATTTATGGTTCCTTATCACATCCTCTGTACATTTGTATCTACCCAAAATTGAAGGTATTACGTTGTGTGCATCTTGATGCCCTGAGAGCAGGTCTTTGTGTTCTAAGAACTGGGAGGAGATGTTTTTTTCTGGTTGTTTCTGTTTGAAGTTCTGCTTAGAGCAGAAACTCGTCAGCAAGACAGAAATACACCTTAGGAGAGAAAAAAGCTCAACAGTTGAACTGACGTTTATTAGAAAATAAAGAAATAGGTGGAACAGTAAGTAGAATATGGCTATTTTTAGAAGGCAAATCACGTAATAGGTTTATAAACTACATCCAAGAGGGCTTTAAGAAATAATTCGAAAAAGGTCTTCAAAGGAAATGTGATGCATTTTTGCAATGTTTGATAAATGAAAGGCCCGTATAGACAACTACATCACATGATGCTTAACACATCATAGCTGCATGGTCTGGAGTGGGGAAGTTATCTTCCAGTACTGTACTACAGTATGCAAAATAGAAGAGAAAAGAATAATAGGAAAAAATACCTTGACAACTGCATGTTATTAGCCAATACTTCTGCACTCTGTTATGAGAGATAACCTCTACAAAGAAGTACATTTTCATGGTCTTCACCTACTGTAGATTTGCCTTTGTCCTAAAGTGTGAGTTTCTATGCTTACATTATGATGGCACTTTGCAGCTGTTCTCAAAAAGACCTGAAAGTAATTCTTCTTCTTCTCTCTAAGAGTCTATGGAAGAGGAATATACCCAGCTGCACCCATGACATGTTTGTATGCTTTGGGCTTACTAATATTGTAACCATTCACTGTGCCTTAAACATAGATGGGTATTTCTGTACTACAGTATTGCAGAATCTCACATAATATTGGAGTTTGTTCTTAGTTAAAGGACACAAAAATTAAGAATGAGTTAATTTGATTTTGACTGTAAATCCCACACCATGTCACTTCCTCATTTACTGCAATAGTGTTTTTGTTTCCTATTTTGAGTACAGGAGTCTCATTTCAACAAATCAAATCACCACACACCTTTATCAAATATTGTTACTCTTCACATCATGACAGGAAGTTGAACCCTTCACTGCTAATTTGTATACTGCATATAATTTTTTATGCATAACAGAATTTGGAGAATTTAAATGCAGTAATAACTATTTCTTTTACTGTTATTGTTTCTTACTGCAAGCTCTAAGCTTTTTGTGGAAAGATACGAAGAGAGTCTCCAACTCAAAAGGAGCAGCAATCTATACAAAAATGTGAGATACGATCCAGTGAAAAGTATGTGTAGTACGACAACGAAAACAAACACACATCTTTTTTATTCTATACTCTTCTAACATTTTATAGCAATTGAAAAACCTTGCCCTCAGAATTTTAAGTTCTGCCTTCAGTTCTTGCTCCAAACAAGTATTTTTTTTCCAAGGTAAAGGAGGTTTGGTAGGTCTTTAGGGGGATTTGCTGTCGAGACCAGCTTCAGAGCAGGTAAGACTACACTGGGGAAGGAATCTAAGCAAAAAAAAGGCTGACAAAAAGCTCTTTTGGGGGCTTTTTTTAAGCCGGCTACAGCAACCAAACCTGAGCCCGCACCGGCAGCTCCAGGGCGGACACCCGAGATAGCGTGGGCAGAGCCACCCTCAGCGACGCTCGGAGATTTTAAACACGGTGATCAGCTGTTAACTCTGCCCTCAGGGTATAAGAAGCCTTGGGGAGGGCAGGGACTAGTCCCTGTTCACTGAACAAAAGGCCTAGAAGGGTAAGTCTTTGTTAAAAGGCAAGCGCTTAAAAGACTTGTAAACTATTCCGTGCATAGCTTTCCGGAGAGTTTTTGTATTGTAGAGCCAACTATGGTTGCCACCAGATCATTGGTGGTTAGAAAAACTGTGGGCACCCAAACAGAGGCCCCAGGTAAGCATGTGGGTGTTCAGGCCTCGGGCTGCAGAGAATGCCAGAGCCTGGCACTGGCCATGGAGGGTAGTGGAGGCGACGACTGTGTCCGATGTGACCAGGTGAGCGATCTGCTCAGCCTGGTGGCTGAGCTGAAGGAGGAAGTAGAAAGGCTGAGGAGCATTAGGGAGTCGGAGAGAGAGATAGATCGGTGGAGCCACTTCCTGAATGGCGAGCAGCAAGCTCCGCAAAGAGCTGAATATCCCCCCCTTCCTGGCCATCAGGCAAAAGCGGGGGACCTGAAGGATAGGGAGGAGTGGAAGCAGGTGCCTGCCAGGAGAGGAAGGAAAATCCCTGCCCAGCCTCCCTCACCTGCCCGGTTGCCCCTGCAAAACAGGTATGGGGCTCTAGACAACGAGAGCCAGGCAAAGGAAGAGTCAGTGGAGGGTTCACCCATAGGGCTGTCTAGGGTGAGTCGCTCGGATACATGCGTTAGGACTTCTTCATCTAAGAAAAAAAGGAGGGTAATTGTAACTGGAGACTCCCTCCTGAGGGGAACAGAGGGCGCTATCTGCCACCCAGATCCGACCCACAGGGAAGTCTGCTGCCTCCCTGGGGCCCGGGCTAAGGATGTTATCAAGAAGCTTCCTGGTCTGGTCAAACCCACGGACTAATACCCGCTTTTGGTTATGCAGATCGGTAATGATGAGATAGTATAGAGACGGCCAGAAGCAATCAAAAGGGACTTTAGGGCACTGGGGCGGATGCTAGAAGGATCAGGCGCACAGGTTGTGTTTGCCTCTATTCCTTCAATTGTGAGGAAAAATAGTGGTAGGTTTGACAAAGTGCAGCAGATTAATACTTGGCTAAAGGGGTGGTGCCAGTGGTCTAGCTTTGGATTTTTTAACCATGGGGAGATCTACAGGGCACCCGATCTACTGAAACAAGCTGGGGTTCAAATTACACAAAGGGAAAAAATGATCCTTGGTCACGAGCTGGCGGGACTCATAGAGCGTTCTTTAAACTAGATATGAAGGGGGATTGCAGAGGAGCAGTGCTCTAGAAATTATGAGGACTGGGTGGCCTCCCATCCCCCTAGGGTGAGATCAGTGTCCTCAGCTTGCTCCCTGAAATGCTTATACACCAATGCACGCAGCATGGGGAATAAGCAGGAGTAGCTAGAAACCTGGGTTCGGGCAGGAGGTTATGATCTGGTGGCAACTACAGAAACATGGTGGGACAGCTCACATGACTGGAATGTGGTCATGTGTGGCTATGTCCTTTTCAGGAAAGACAGGCCAGCCAGGCGAGGTGGTGGAGTCGCTCTTTACGTGAAAGAGCAACTCCAATGTCTTGAATACCATCCAGGCATGGATGAGGAGCAAGTTGAGAGTGTATGGGTTAGAATTAAGGGGCAGGCTGGCAGGAGAGATACTGTTGTGGGTGTCTATTACAGGCCACCAGATCAGGGCGAGGAAGTTGATGAGGCCTTCTACAGGCGGCTGAGAGCGGTCTCACAATCACAGGCCCTGGTTGTCGTGGGGGATTTAACTTCCCTGATATTTGCTGGAAGGACAACTCAGCCAGCCAGCCACAGTCCAGGAGGTTCCTCCAGTGCATCGATGATAATTTTCTGATGCAAATGGTGGAGGAGCCGACTAGCAGAGGAGCACTGCTGGACCTCATCCTCGACTAACAAGGAGGATGTGGTTGAAGCAGTAAAGCCTTGGCTGCAGTGACCATGAAATGGTGGAGTTCAGGATCTCATGTAGCAGAAACTAAATAGCAAGCAGAATTGCAACCCTGGACTTTGCCAAGGCAAACTTTGGATTTTTCAAACAATTACTAGAGAAAATCCCATGGGCAAGGCTGTTTGAAGGCAAAGGGGCCCAAGATAGTTGGTTAGCGTTCAGGGGCTGCTTCTACCGTGCTCAAGATCAGAGCATCCCGACACATAGGAAGTCAAGGAAGGGAGCCAGGAGACCTGCGTGGCTAAACAGGGATCTGCTGGGTAAGCTCAAGTGCAAGAGGAGAATTTACAGCTCTTGGAAGGCGGGGCTGACCACTTGGGAAGAATATAAGGCTGTTGTCCGAGGATGTAGGGAGGCAACTAGGAAAGCAAAGGCCTCCCTAGAATTGAACCTGGCCAGAGGGGTCAAGGACAACAGGAAGAGCTTTTTCAAATACGTGGCAGATAAAACTAACACCAGAGGCAATGTAGGCCCACTGATGAATGAGGTGGGTGCCTTGGTGACAGAAGATACAGAGAAGGTAGAGTTACTGAATGCCTTCTTTGCCTCTTTCTACTCTGCTGGAGGCTGTCCTGAGGAGCCCCATTCCCCTGAGGCCCCAGAGGAAGTCAGGGCAGTGGAGGAGTTTGCTTTAGTCGATGAGGACTGGGTTAGGGACCAATTAAGCAATCTGGACATCCATAAATCCATGGGTCCAGAACGGGATGCATCCATGGGTGCTGAGGGAGCTGGCTGATGTCATTGCTAGACCACTCTCCATCATCTTTACCAAGTCTTGGGAGATGGGAGAGGTGCCTGAGGACTGGAGGGAAGCAAATGTCACTCCAGTCTTCAAAAAGGGCAAGAAGGAGGACCCAGGAAACTATAGACCGGTCAGCCTCACCTCCATCCCTGGGAAAGTGATGGAACGACTTATCCTTGGTGCCATCTCAAGGCATATCAAGGATAAGAGGGTCATTAGAGACAGTCAACATGGCTTCACCAAGGGGAAGTCGTGCTTGACTAACCTCATGGCCTTTTACAAGGATATAACAAGGTGGATAGATGATGGCCGAGCGGTGGATGTGGTCTACCTCGACTTCAGTAAAGCATTTGACACATCTGACTTGCTTGCTAAACTGAGGAAGTGTGGTCTAGACTCTCGGGTAGTGAGGTGGACTGTGAACTGGCTAAGGTGAAGAAGCCAAAGAGTCGTGGTCAATGGGGCGGAATCTGGTTGGAGACCTGTATCCAGTGGAGTCCCTCAAGGGTCGGTACTGGGACCAGTATTATTCAATATATTCATCGATGACTTGGATGAGGGACTAGAGAGTACTATCAGCAAGTTTGCTGATGACACCAAGCTGGGAGGAGTGGCTGACACACCAGAAGGCTGTGCTGCCATTCAGTGAGATCTGGAATGGCTGGAGAGTTGGGCGGGGAAAAATTGAATGAAATATAACAAGGGTAAATGCAGAGTCTTGCATCTGGATAGGAACAACCCCAAGTTCCAATATAAGTTGGGGAATGACTTATTAGAGAGTAGTGTAGGGGAAAGGGACCTGGGAGTCCTGGTGGACAGCAGGATGACCAGGAGCCAGCACTGTGCCCTTGTGGCCAGGAAGGCCAATGGCATCCTGGGGTGTATTAGAAGGGGGGTGGTTAGTAGGTCAAGAGAGGTTTTCCTTCCCCTCCACTCTGCCCTGGTGAGACCCCATCTGGAATATTGTGTGCAGTTCTGGGCCCCTCAGTTCAAGAAAGACAGGGAGAGAGTCCAGCACAGGGCAACTAGGATGATTAAGGGAGTGGACCATCTCCCTTATGAGGAAAGGCTGAGGGAGCTGGGGCTCTTTAGTTTGGAGAAGAGGAGACTGAGGGGTGACCTCATTCATGTTTAGAAATATATAAAGGGGGAGTGTCACGAGGATGGAGCCAGGCTCTTCTCGGTGACAACCAATGATAGGACAAGGGGTAATGGGCTGAAACTGGAACATAAGAGGTTCTGCTTAAACTTGAGAAGAAACTTCTTCTCAGTGAGGGTGATGGGACACTGGAACAGGCTGCCCAGAGAGGTTGTGGAGTCTCCTTCTCTGGAGACATTCAAGACCTGCCTGGACACGTTCCTATGTAGCATTATCTAGGCGTTCCTACTCTGGCAGGGGGATTGGACTTGATGATCTTTTGAGGTCGCTTCCAATCCCTAACATTCTGTGATTCTGTGATTGGATTTTAGTAGACAAGTTAGAGAATGGTGATGCTACCCTTATTGCTCTCAAAATCAGGCTTTGAGCAAGGCACAAAGCTGAGAGCCATGTCCCTGTCTCTGTCTGCGTGTGTGTGTTTGTTGAAAAGCTTGCCCAATACTCAGTTTGAAAAGCCAGCTTCACAATCTCTTGTCATTTCTCATCAAGCTGTAGCACAATGAAACCATGTAGTTTTTATCCCTTACGGGCCTAACGGGTTTACACAACACAAAGAGAAATCTGTTGACTACGTCTACTGTACATCACTTTGCTTTGTCTCTGGAGGCGGAAGAGGCTTGCCTGGCTTTAAATGCCCAGTACTAGTAGTGGAACATCTTCATATAGGTTGTATGTTTCAAAAGTCAATTGATAAAATAGCACAGGAGAGAAGAGACTTAGAGGGAACATATGTGCTCTGATATTCAAGCATTTGAGATCAGTAAATCTTATAGCATACGCAAGAGCAAAGTTGCTTTGCACAAGAGTAGGCAAGGGCAAATTAAGTTCTGGTAAACAAAGGGTCAACAGACTTAGGTTAACTCTTATGGGTCCTCAGTACCTTATACTTTCACCATCCACTCTGCAAAATGATGAATTCTGTAGTAATAATCTAAAAGTGGCATTTGCAATTGGATTGCCCCCAAAAGAATGGAGGATCTGATTAGTAAAAGCCATCAGTGTTTACAGGATTGATGAATTTCAATTAAAAGTTATTTTTACTTATCTCTAGCAGACTGTATGAGATCTCCAGTGAAGACCCCACATTAAGGACACTTTTAAAGAGGCATATCTTTAAATGTTTTCAGTAATGTTTATATAAAATATCTTATTTCCCTATTTATGGGATAATGTATATTCAATCTATATATAGTAATTAATCTCTCCTTTGTAAAGTATATATTTCAAAAATCTTAACAAAAAGTACTAAACTGCAAGCATTAGCATAGTGTATCAATTCTAGTAGTGATGCGTGCTATATTTCAGTAAATGAAAAAAATATTTAGTGTCGTGTTTCATGAGAAAGTCTTTAAAAATAAAGGTGAAATCACTTCCAGGTCTTTTTCATGCTAGCATAAGTCATAAGGGAGTGGCATGTCAGATATAAGCAATGAACTCTTACTGAAGTAGTAATTCTGCAAAAGCAGGAAGTCCATACTAATTGAAAAGAATTGAAGATGATCATCAAGAAAACTACAGTTATTAAAAAATCAGAGGTTGTCCTGGGTTTAGCTAAAAACCCAGTCCTGTTTAGTGAATTTTACTTTTCAGTTTAGTGTCTTCTAAAAGGCTGCACGTTCTGAAGTCAGCAGCATGTTTTTGCAGACAGTGTGTGCTACTGGCAGTGATAACACCTGATGTTTCCAGTTACTGCCTGGGACTGGTATGTAGAAAGGCTCTTGCTTATACTTATTCCTATAGTGACCAAGGCCACTGCTGGCTCTTGTGTGCCACGCTGGGGGTGCTGGGTAGTAAGAGGGGGGCACAAGGAAGTAAAAGGTGGCACCTCCGGGGGGGTAACAGACAGGACAGGTGACCAACGAGAGTATTCCATCCCATATACGTCATATTTAGTATAAATTGAGTGATCACGAGAGTTTCGTCCCTTTTTTTTTCCCCTTTTGTTCGGCCCTTTTCGGCCCTTTTCGGCCCTTTTGCCCTTTTCGCCCTTCCTTTCTGCAATGGCCGGTGTCCAGAGAGGACTCCATCTGACCTCCTGATTTTGATCCGGATCCTGAGTTCCCGAATCCAGCTCCCTGTATCCAGCTCCCCGCCGCCGCTGAGCCTGGGGCTTCCCCGGCGCCTCCTGCTCTGCAGCACCAGTGGTGATTTCTATCGGGGGAGGGAGTCGGGTTTGATATCGGGCTACTATCTATAGTTGTATATAATTCTTTACTTTTATCTCTTTATCATTATTCCTATTACTTTCATTAAAGCTGTTCTAGTTCGTTTTTTTTCTTCTCTCATCTGTAAGTCTCTCTGCCTCATTCCCTTTTCTCTTCCCGTTTGGGGGGGGAAGAGGGGGTTAGAGAGCGTCTGTTCGTATTAGTGGCCGGCCCAGCCCTAACCCGCGACAGATTTATTGGCGCCCAACGTGGGGCAAGAAAACAAACACCAATCAGGCTCAGACTATTTTACCAGTTATTTAGACACAACTGGGCTCTGATATATTGCCTGCATAGTTTAAATTCCATCCGGCGCAGTTGAGGGCGTATCAGATCTTTTCTTTGAGAGTTCTGAAGGGTTAGAGGAGAAAAACCGGACAGCTCACATCATGTTATCGGTCGGTGAAATGTTATGTCATGTTCTTTTAAATGTGGGTTCCTCCCTGGGTGTCAAAATTTTGTCCAAACTCTTGAGTGTGATTTGGTATATCGTTCTGTGGTTCGCCTGTTTTGGTTTCATGACAAGATTTCTCACTGTACTGGTTTTTTTTGGGTCGGTGTATTCTGCAGTAATTTGGGTGATCGGTATACCTGAATACCTTAAGAGCACAATGATGAATTTTGTTTTTAACTACACTTTCAATTTCACCTTAGGAAATTATACCCATTTGTTTGCTAATCTGAGTATACCAGGTTTTGAGGATTGTGATTGTGAATGCAGTTATTTTAATCGAAAGATTGAATTGCTATTGATTCTGATGTTAATGCCCATGAATCTCTTGGCATTGTGGCGTTTCTGTAGGAATTTGTGCAAGTCATTGAGTATCACTGTGTCCTTTAACACTCAGTGTGTATCAGCAAATGTCGCCCCTGTGACTAGAAAGAAACATCGGAGAAAGTCAATTGCCCTACCAACAGATAACATAACTCCAGGACAAAGCCCTCCTAAAGTAGCACCATCAGATGACTCAGATTCAGACTCAGGAAAGAAAGCTGGTATCCCTGTGACTGGGAAGAAACATCTAACAAAGACAAATCACCCAACATCAGATGGGTCTGATGCAGGAAAGGGTCCTTCCTAATCGAAGTCATCAGATAGTTCAGGGTCAGAATCAGACGTAGCTGTCAAACCTTTAACTCTGAGGGACATGCGAGATGTGAGAAAGGACTTTGGCCGTCGTGAGGGTGAATCATATTACAGGTGGTTACTCCGGTGCTGGGATAAAGGAGCCGAGACCATTAATCTGAACGGTAAAGAAGCCAAACAGCTGGGATCCCTGTCTGGAAACGCAGGCGTTGATACGGAACTTGCAAAAGACGACAACAGTCTCAGCCTCTGGAGACGACTCTTGACAGCTATTAAGAACCGATATACCCACAAGGACGATATTCCTATCCACACAACCAACTGGACCAGCATGGAGAAAGGCATTAAGTTCCTGAGAGAACTAGCAGTGAGAGAGGTGATTTACAGCGATCCACAAACAATTTTAAACCCTGATCAAATGCCCTGCCACAAACACGTTATTCAGATGTTTGTGAGGAGTGCCCCACCAGTGTATAAGCACACCCTGTCAACAATGGTCTGGGCATTAGATGGAGATGGTCAGGTACCAACAGTGAGTGAAGTGGCCAACAAAGCACGACAGTATGAAGACAGTACTGCCAATCCCCAACAAATTCAGATTGCTGCCATGGAAAAAATAATTGAGGAAAACAACAGATCACTGGAGAAATTAATTGGGAAAGCAATGGAGAAAACCAATGAAGCAATGGAGAAAACCAATGAAGCAATCGAGAAAGCAATGGAGAAAAATAGTGACTCATTTGAGAAAACCAATCAATCATTAGAGAAGCTGATTGATGCATTGTCCAAGAGAGATGACAGACCTCAGTGGAGCCGTGTTGATGCTGTTAGAAAATACAGACCTTCAAGATCAACTAAAAATGATGGTAACTTGTCACGGAATAACTTGTGGATTTTCCTACGTGGATATGGTGAGGACATGAGAAACTGGGATGGAAAACCTACTTCTGCTCTACGAGAACGAGTATCCAATTTGCGAAACACCAACAGAAGACAACAATCTGCTACGAGAAGGAATAATCGGAATGTAAATGTAGTTAATACTGTGAATCAAGTAAACCCTGTGAATCAGCCTCAAAATTAGAGGGGCCCTGCCTCCAGCCAGGTGGAGGAGAGGGACAACCGAGTTTATTGGACTGTGTGGATTCGGTGGCCTGGCACGTTAGAACCACGAAAATATAGAGCTCTGGTGGACACTGGTGCACAGTGCACTCTAATGCCATCGAATCATACAAGTACTGAAACTGTTACTATTTCTGGAGTGACGGGTGGTTCTCAACAACTGTCTGTATTGGAGGCTGAAATGAGCCTTACTGGGAATATGTGGAAAAAGCACCCTATAGTGACTGGTCCAAATGCCCCATGCATCCTTGGCATAGACTTCCTCAAAAGAGGGTATTATAAGGACCCAAGAGGGTATCGATGGGCTTTTGGCGTAGCAGCTGTAGAGACTGAGGACATTGATCAGCTGTCTAGCTTGCCCAAACTGTCAGAGGAGTCTAGTGTTGTAGGGCTGATGAAAACTGAAGACCAACAGGTACCAATTGCTACTAAAACAGTGCATCGACGACAATATCGTACCAACCGAGACTCTGTAGTCCCCATCCATAAGCTGATACGTCAATTAGAAAGCCAAGGAGTGATCAGCAAATCTCGCTCACCATTTAACAGTCCTATCTGGCCTGTGCGTAAGTCTGATGGAGAATGGAGATTGACTGTAGACTATCGTGGCCTAAATGAGGTTACACCACCGATGAGTGCTGCCGTGCCGGACATGTTAGATCTTCAGTATGAGCTGGAGTCAAAGGCAGCTAAGTGGTATGCCACAATTGACATTGCTAATGCGTTTTTCTCTATTCCCATAGCAGCAGAATGCAGGCCGCAGTTTGCTTTCACCTGGAGGGGTATCCAGTACACCTGGAACCGACTGCCCCAGGGGTGGAAACACAGCCCTACCATCTGCCATGGACTGATCCATACTGCCCTGGAGAGGGGTGGAGCTCCAGAACATCTGCAATACATCGATGACATCATCGTATGGGGTAACACAGCAGAAGAAGTTTTCACGAAAGGTAAGAAAATAATTGAGATTCGTTTGGATGCTGGTTTTGCCATAAAGAGAAGCAAGGTCAAGGGACCTGCACGAGAGATCCAGTATTTGGGAGTGAAGTGGCAAGATGGGCGTCGCCAGATCCCAATAGACGTGATTGACACAATATCAGCTATGCTACCACCAACTAACAAAAAAGAAACACAATCCTTCTTAGGTACTGTGGGTTTCTGGAGAATGCATATTCCTGGTTATAGTCAGATTGTGAAACCTCTTTTTGATGTGACTCGAAAGAAAAACAAATTTCAATGGGGCCCTGAACAGCAACAGGCCTTTGAACAAATCAAACAAGAGATTGTACAGGCAGTAGCTCTTGGGCCAATCCGAACAGGGCAAGATATTAAAAATTTGCTATACACTGCAGCTGGGGACAATGGTCCTACCTGGAGCCTCTGGCAGAGGGCACCAGGAGAAACTCGAGGTCGACCCTTAGGATTTTGGAGCCGAAAATATAGAGGCTCTGAGGCCAACTATACTGCAACTGAAAAAGAAATATTGGCCGCATATGAAGGAGTTAAAGCTGCTTCAGAAGTGATTGGTACTGACGCACAGCTTCTCCTAGTACCACGAATACCAGTCCTAAATTGGATGTTCAAGAGTAAAGTTCCTTCCACACATCATGCCACTGATGCTACATGGAGTAAATGGACTGCCCTAATTACACAGAGAGCTCGAATGGGTCATCACAATCGTCCAGGACTTTTAGAGGTAATTGCAGACTGGCCACAAGGTAAAGAACTTGCAGTGCCCCCAAAGGAGGTGGTGACACGTGCTGAGGAAGCTCCACCATATAATCAGTTACCGGATAATGAAAAGCAGTATGCCCTATTCACTGATGGATCTTGCCGCCTTGTAGGAAACCGTCGTAAGTGGAAAGCTGCTGTGTGGAGTCCCACACGACAAGTTGCAGAGGCAACTGAGGGAGAAGGTGGATCGAGTCAGTTTGCAGAGGTAAAAGCGATCCAGCTGGCCTTAGACATTGCTGAACGGGAAAAATGGCCAGTGCTCTATCTTTATACTGACTCATGGATGGTGGCAAATGCTTTTTGGGGTTGGTTAAAACAGTGGAAGCACAATAACTGGCAGCGCAGAGGTAAGCCTATTTGGGCTGCTGAACTATGGCAAGACATTGCTGCTCGGCTAGAGAACTTAGTTGTAAAGGTGCGTCACGTAGATGCTCATGTGCCCAGAAGTCGTGCCACTGAAGAACATCGACACAACCAGCAAGTGGATCAGGCTGCTCAAGTGTTCCAAATAGACTTGGACTGGGAACATAAAGGTGAACTATTTCTAGCTCGGTGGGCCCATGACACTTCAGGACACCAGGGAAGAGATGGAACATACAGATGGGCTCGTGACCGAGGGGTGGATTTAACTATGGACGGTATTGCGCAGGTTATCCATGATTGTGAAATATGCGCTGAAATTAAGCAAGCTAAGCGATTAAAACCTTTGTGGTATGGGGAACGATGGTTAAAATATAGGTATGGGGAGGCCTGGCAGATTGATTACATCACACTTCCTCTAACTCGCCAGGGTAAGCGCTATGTGCTCACTATGGTGGAAGCAACCACCGGATGGTTAGAAACGTATCCCGTGCCTCACGCCACTGCCCGAAACACTATCTTGGGCCTAGAAAAGCAGATCTTGTGGCGACATGGCACTCCAGAAAGAATTGAATCAGATAATGGGACTCATTTCAAAAACAATCTTATAGACAATTGGGCTAAAGAACATGGTATTGAATGGGTATATCATATCCCTTATCATGCACAAGCCTCTGGGAAAATTGAACGATACAATGGACTGTTAAAAACTACTCTGAAAGCTATGGGAGGTGGAACTTTTAAAAACTGGGACAAGCATTTAGCACAAGCCACCTGGTTAGTTAACACCAGAGGATCCATCAATCGTGCTGGTCCTGCTCATTCAGAGCCTTTGCATACAGTAGAGGGACATAAAGTCCCTGTGGTGTATGAAAGAAATTTGTTGGGGAAGACTGTCTGGGTATTTCCTGCTTCGGGCAAAGGCAAACCCATTCGTGGAGTTGCTTTCGCTCAAGGACCTGGAACTACTTGGTGGGTGATGATGAAAGATGGTGAAGTTCAATGTGTACCTCAAGGAAATTTAACTCTGGGTGAGAATACTCGATTTAATCCTGTATGATGTTGTTACGTAATACTAACAGTGTTCAATAAGTGTTTTTCAGAATAATAACCAGTGATGACCAGAGCTGACCTCATCGAGTGACATCCAGCAACTGAGCTAGCCTTGTTGAGTGACATCCAGTAACTTCTTCGAAGTGAACCTACAACCTGTGGACACGAACTGTAACGAATCCCACATGAATTTTCCTGCCCTGAGAGACTGCTATGATGGATGGAACCCACGATTCTGAACTTCATGAACTTACGGAACTTTTCCTATAAGTAGATCATTAGCTCGTGATCAGTATGACGTAAATGGTATGGAATAAGGGGTGGAATGTCCTGGGTTTAGCTAAAAACCCAGTCCTGTTTAGTGAATTTTACTTTTCAGTTTAGTGTCTTCTAAAAGGCTGCACGTTCTGAAGTCAGCAGCATGTTTTTGCAGACAGTGTGTGCTACTGGCAGTGATAACACCTGATGTTTACAGTGACTGCCTGGGACTGGTATGTAGAAAGGCTCTTGCTTATACTTATTCCTATAGTGACCAAGGCCACTGCTGGCTCTTGTGTGCCACGCTGGGGGTGCTGGGTAGTAAGAGGGGGGCACAAGGAAGTAAAAGGTGGCACCTCCGGGGGGGTAACAGACAGGACAGGTGACCAACGAGAGTATTCCATCCCATATACGTCATATTTAGTATAAATTGAGTGATCACGAGAGTTTCGTCCCTTTTTTTTTCCCCTTTTGTTCGGCCCTTTTCGGCCCTTTTGCCCTTTTCGCCCTTCCTTTCTGCAATGGCCGGTGTCCAGAGAGGACTCCATCTGACCTCCTGATTTTGATCCGGATCCTGAGTTCCCGAATCTAGCTCCCTGTATCCAGCTCCCCGCCGCCGCTGAGCCTGGGGCTTCCCCGGCGCCTCCTGCTCTGCAGCACCAGTGGTGATTTCTATCGGGGGAGGGAGTCGGGTTTGATATCAGGCTACTATCTATAGTTGTATATAATTCTTTACTTTTATCTCTTTACCATTATTCCTATTACTTTCATTAAAGCTGTTCTAGTTCGTTTTTTTTCTTCTCTCATCTGTAAGTCTCTCTGCCTCATTCCCTTTTCTCTTCCCGTTTGGGGGGGGAAGAGGGGGTTAGAGAGCGTCTGTTCGTATTAGTGGCCGGCCCAGCCCTAACCCGCGACAGAGGTATGCATAATGATTAAATCAGAAAGTAGAAAACTACAAATAAGGACTGAGAAACATACATATATTTCACCAGATTTAAAAAAAATAAGCAAGGATATAGTGGTGAATATAACAAGTATTGTGCAAGAAGTAATAGATAAATATAAGTGAATAAAAGGCAAGTGGGTAAGTGGGTAGCAATCAATAAAAACTAGAAGACAGAAGGTGCATAGAGGTGGTAAAGAAAGCCGAAGGACAAATGGTGAAGCCTACAAGAACAGTATGAAGTATGTATATTTTCAAATATATGAAAAGCAAAAGAACTACCAAACTAGTATTATTTTAATTGTCAGTAAATAGAATAGTTAGTGGTAGTGTATTGGCTATTTCACTGCATGCTCCTTTTCTGAAAAAAAAAAATCTAAATTATATTTTCAGAGCATACAAAGATGATAAATCATCTTCCTATTTATAGTTTTTCTAAATAGCAAGTTTAAATCAGAAAGTTTAGAAGTACCAAAGACTTTTATAAGAGATGGAAAAGGAATATATCAGACTGTACTCTTGACTTTAACAAGTCTTTGAACACTGAAGAAGTTCCAGAAGATGAAAAGAAAATCCGTAGAGTGTCAATATTTTGACAGGGCAAGCAGTATTGTCCTAATAATTTCATCTATTTGCCAAGTTTTTGCTTAGTGTAAATCAGCTGATACAGGATTTAAGCTAATTATTAAAAAAAAATAATTAACAAGTAGTATATTTAATGGTGGACAACATAAGCTGCTGGAAAAGAGAGCCTGCCAAAGTTCTGCAGTTTTTTTTTTCTGCCAACCGCTTTAGTTGCAAGCAGTATACTCACGATTCTATAAGACTCATAATGTGACATTGCACATTAAAAATAATAATATTTAAATCTAAAGGATACATCTAAAGGACAGGGTCCCAAAATGTAAGCATATAGAAGAAATTAGGTATATACTTAGAAACAGAGAAATTATATATATGTTTATAGCCCATATATACGTTTCTAATCAGCCCTGTTTCTAATCAGGCCTTCTACAATTTGGTTCCTGGCCTTAGCTTAGACCTAAAGCTTTTATCAAAGACCTGGAAGAAAACACCAGCACCTTCTGATGAATGTCGTACTTGGAGAAACATTGGAGAAAGTGACGGTGAGGGCTGGTCTGGACTGAATATGAAACCAGTAGAGCCAGTGGTAAATGATGCAATAAAGAGACCCTTGCACCTATCCTTGGACCACCAACTCCGAAAAAGAGAGGCCACAGCTTTGAAAGCAGGTTGAGCATCACACAACAACGAATGCCTTGATAACAAAGCTAAAAATTCTCAGTCAGGCTTCTTTTACAAAGAGACGGGAACTGAGCTGGCACTCAAAGATACACATTTTCCTGTGCATTTGGTAATAATACAGCTATTAGTTGACTGGTGTGTTCAGCTTGGGTTCCCAAAGCTCATAAAGTAGGACTGGGTTTATGAGAAAGCATGCCTTACACGGGATGATGCAAGAAGCTTACCTTCATTTATGAAAAAAACGATTAACTGCTTAGGCTACATGGGTAGAGAGAAAGAAGGCAGACAACAGGAGTGCTCTTCATGGTCGCAATAAAATTTGTGACACAACCAAATACCTAGAAATTGAAGCTGGAGTAGCTCAGACAGCAAACAAGATTTTTAATGGCTACAGGTAATTAAAACCACTTCCCCTAAATTTAAGGGTATTTTCTCTCACTGGAAACTTTGAAAGCAAGATTGATTGTATTTGTAAAAAATATTGTTGAGTTGACAGCAAGTGCTGGATTTGAAGGACACAGGGAAATCCTGCAGACTCAGATAAGCAAGAGCTCAGGCTGGGGAACCACTATTACCTCTTTTCACCTTATAGTGTAGTAATTTGACTTAAACATGAACAAGTTAGTGAAGGTCTTTTAAAGGTCAATAGAGTGAATTTAATCACAGAAGTGAGGACTGCTTGAAGATGACTAAACTCTTTTCTTTTTTATTATTTATCTGAGAGAACAAGAAACATGTCAAGAAGAGAGATAATGTTTCAGTGAAGAGAAGTTAAGAACAGAAAAATGAAGAAGTACCTCAGGACAAATTTAAAACAAAAACTGGATCATCTGAAAATAAGGAAGAATCCAAGAAGGGATGGCCAGCATCCCAGAATCCTGAAAGACAAGGCAGACAGTATTAAAAAACCCATAGCTGTAAGAATTTTTAACTCCTCATTGACAGCAAGAGAGGTATTCGCTAAGGACCAGAAAGAAGGTTGTGTTAGAGGTGTGCTTAAGAAAACACCTGGAGGAAAAACACAAAACAAAATCTCTAAATTTTCTGATCAGGAAGAGATTAAGATCTTTAAGTTATACACTAGAATAAATCAGTACGGAAGAGGACAATATTAGTAAATCTGATTAATCCTAGTATAAGGGTTTAAAAGGTTATAAAGAATAGAATATTGAATATTGGAAAGTATACTGAATGTGCTCAGTTTGAAAAAGCAGATATAGCAAAGAAATACTGCTGGTATCAATAGATTATCAAATAGAATTAAAACAATTAGTTGGTTTCCAGCCAAGATGAGAACATAATGGAAAATGAGTGCTGGGTGTTTTGGAATGAGATGAGGAACAAAACAGGAAAGATGAGCACTGAGCTTAATCTTGCTTACAATCTATCAGCTGGCTGGAACAAGCAGCAATATGAGTAATTACTGACTATCACTGAACATAAACGAGGATCAAAATAAAACAGAGAGGTATGTCGGAAAACTGCTGATATCGTGTGTGTAAAATATGAAAACTATTGATAACTAGATTAAAACCACAAGGAGGCCTATTGATGGGCTCTTAGGCCTATTAATGGGCTACAAGCTATTCGCAATGAAAGAAATCTATTCTGGTGGCAGTGGCAATAAGATCTTCGAAAGAATCACTCGGAGTTGGCAGCAACTAGGTGAGTGGAAAAAACTGCTGCAAACTGGGTGTACCTGTACTCCATTAGGCTGCAACATGCGGGGGATACCCATGCTGGTTTCAGAGAGCAGTATGGCAACTCCAATTGAGTAACACACTGGGCCTAAATGAACTTGTCTGTGTACGATTTTTTTCTGAAGCAGTCGATTAATCAATAAAAATGAGTTCTGTCTCCCTCCCTGCAGTCACTATGCAAAACATATACATTAAAAAACAAATACATAAAAAAATAATTTAAAACCGTACTATTTTCCTGTCGTAGGATTCCCCACTGCTGTATGTTGTAGCTAGTGTAGATGCACATTCTTCCAGATACCATGGCTTCTTCCCACTTTCAGCCGTGCTGCTTATGGAGATAGTGTAGATGCTATTGGTGTAGCCATCACAGGAGCAGTGGTCTCGACTTCTTCCACCATTTCCAGAGGCCCAAACAAAGACTGAGCCTAAACCTCTTCGTCCCTGTTTGGAAACAGCACAGAAGTTTTGATTAACAATTCTTCTTTTCCCACTCCCTTGCATAATAAACAGGTCTTTTCCTCAAAAAAGTCATCTGCTAAGAGGAATTAAAAAAAACCCAACTAGCTCATTCAGAAGAATCTGAAATGAAAACAGGATTTAGCAGAGTTCAGAATCAGACATCAGAAAAATTCAGAAAATGGGTGGTATAAACACAGCTTTAGAAACAACAAATAGGTAATGCCACCTTGACATTTTCTTAATATACCAAAGTTACACAGTATCCGAAAGAATCAAAACACTTTTGGTGGTGTTAGTACTCTTAAAACTCTTGATATGAAAAATGACGATGATCAGTAACCTGTAATGCTGATATACGGGAACTGAGAATTACTGCTATATGGATAATAGGGCTTTTCCTTATTTATACTTACATATTTCATCCCAGTGAATGATATTCAGATTCACGCAACTGTATGATCTGCATTAACATATGAGGAGTGGTTGAGGAAATCGCGGTTTACAAGTCTGAAGAAAAGGAGGCTGAAGACAGACCTTATCGCTTCCTACAACAGGAGGTTGTAGAGAGGTGGGTGTCAGTGTCCTCTCACAAGTTACAACTGACAGAAGAAGAGAAAATAGCCTCAAACTATGCCAGGGAAGGTTTAGGTTAGATATTAGGAAAAACTTCTACAGCAAAAGGATTCTCAAACACTGAAACAGGCTGCCATGGGAAGTGGTTGAATGACCATTCTTCAGTGTGTTTAAGGACCTTTGAGATATGGTGCTCAGGGACATGATTTAGAAGTGTACCTGGTGGAGTTAGACAATGATTGGACTTGATCTTAAACGTCTTTTCTAACCAAAACAATTCTACAGTTCTATGATTCTAACTATCAGCATTCACTATCTTGAAACACGTTACCACTCAGGTAGAAAGCTTCACCAAAGGACTAAATTAATTTTTGATTAAGCTAAATTGTGTCACATTTTCATACATGACATTCTCTTATAGCATAGGACATCCGTGTCAGTTACAATTATACTAACAGTCTCACTTACACCTCATTTGCTTCAAGCTCATTGTAATAACTACCTGGGTTTTTTTTGAGTAGGCCCAACCCTGTGTACAAAAAATTAATGTTATAAGGTATAAACCTGTAGTTTCTGTGCATGAATTAATTGCTTGACCATGGTGGGAGTTTGTGTGGTGTTTTCCTCCTAGACAGAGTGCAACTGTGTACCACAAAAAACATAAAGACAGCTGTTAGATGTACAATCATAGAATCATAGAATCATTCAGGTTGGAGAAGACCCTTGGGATCATCAAGGCCAACTATTAACTCTACTCTACAAAGTTCACCCCTAAACCATATCCCTGAACACCACATCTAAAGGACCTTTAAGCACATCCAGGGATGGTGGCTTAACCACCTCCCTGGGCAGCCTGTTCCAATGTCTGACTACTCTTTCTGTGAAAAAAATTTTCCTAATATCCAGTCTAAACCTACCCTGTTGTAGTTTGAAGTCATTCCCTCTTGTTCTATTGCTACTTACCTGTAAGAAGAGACCAGCACCAACATCTCTATGACATCCTTTCAGGTAGTCGTAGAAAGCATTGAGGTCTCCCTTTAGCCTCCACTTCTTCAAACTAAACAGACCCAGCTCCTGCAATCCTTATTCATAAGGTTTATTGTCCAGGCCCTTCACCAGCTTCATTGCCCTCCTCTGCACTCGCTCCAGCACCTCAACATCTCTTCTGTATTGAGGTGCCCAAAACTGAACACAATACTCAAGGTGTGGCCTCACCAGTGCCACGTACAGCGGGACAATCACCTCCCTACTCCTGCTGGTCACACTACTTGTTATACAAGCCAGGATGTCGTTGGTCTTCTTGGCCACCTGGGCACACTGCTGGCTCATATTCAGCTCCTGGTCGATTGGAACTCCCAGGTCCCTTTCTGCCAGACAGCTTTCCAGCCATACTTCCCCAAGCCTGTAGTGTTGCCTGGGGTTGTTGAGGCCCAAGTGCAGGACCTGGCACTTGGCCTTGTTGAAGCGCATATAGATCAACACTCTCACCTAACTTAGTGTCATCTGTGAACTTACTGATGATACACTCTATATTCTTATCAAGATCATCAATAAAGATATTAAACAGAAATGGTCCTAACACCGAGCCCCAAGGAACACCACTTGACTGGCTGCCATCTGGATTTAACTCCATTGACCACCACTCTTTGGGCCAGGTCAACCTTAAACAATCAGCAATTCAAAGATTAATTTAATCCAGAGGCTCAAAGGGGTTTCACCAGAGCTTTTTGTGCTGAGCATAATTGAACCTACATCAGCATTAAGACAAAAAGCCCTCATAGTTCACAATCCAGGGCTGAGTTCTCAAACATTGATGGATTCCATTCTGTGAGTTAATAAAAGTCTACTACCTGGAGAGACTCTTCTTTCCAGAAAAATAAGTTAAATATCAAATTCTCCTGGCTAGTGTTTACATAAGGTTATGTCTCTAAAATGCAGCTTTTCATTAAAAACATTTCAAGCAGAGAAAAAAAATTGAAGGGTGCCAAGTTAAATGTATTATAAAATCCACATTCTGCGAGGTCAGTCTGACCAGCCAGGAAGTGTAACTATTTCAATTTCTTTCACTTTAGTTGATCTCAGCAACTACACTAACAAAAGATGCAAAATAGCAACATTTTTTTCTCATTTTAAAGGCAACCTTTCTGAAGTGTTGCAGCTCTTCTCTCTCATATTTTGAACTCTCACTAAATCAAAATCCCCTTTCTATTTGGGGGTTCTTGTTCTGCCTGCTTGTCTTAGCCAGCATGGCCTGATTTAGAGCCTTCCAAAGTCAAACAGATGCGTTTTGCAACTTCATGGGATTGGAACTGGTGTATGAACCATTTCTCTCTCATACTATGATCTTGACCTCTCACCCTCCATTCTGAAAACATGTGATGAGAACAGACAAAATGGAGAGATTATTTCAAGTGTATTCACCAAATTATTATTGCAGCAGTACAAGGACCCAGAAATTATGGCCCTAATTGTATGTGGGGAATGAGATGGAGGATTATGCCAAAGATACATTGGCTCTCTACTTTTTTTTATGTGCTATTGCTTGATTTTTACTTGTTTTGTTTTGGTTTCATCCCATCATCTCTTGTAAATTAGATCATGGCCCCCAGCAGTATTCTATTATTTGCTTTCATCTTCCATCTCCTCAATGGTAATTTTTGGCTTGTCCATCAGTTCTGACATATGTTTCAGAGTCATGTACAGATTCATGTCTGGTGCTATGTTGCTCTTAAAGAGCAACTTCACTCCAACATATACACAGACACACCACAACAATGTTAATATTGCATATATTAATATGCAATATTAACATTAATATGAAATATTATATTAATAGGCAGGTTGCATACATAGAAAAAAACCATATCATACAGTCACACTGCTACCTTCAGAACATTTCAAAATATTCCATCGAACCCTTTCTTAACAAATTTTCACAAGTATGTGCTATCTAAAGAATTTCACATTTTTCTTCTTTACATGCGTTTCTTGAAAGTGAGTATTATGTAACTATATTGGGCCAAATCAATACTCCACGAGAAATTAGACCTAAACCACCATTACAACAAAGACAGAAGAAATGAGAATTCAGGGTAATCAAACCACCGATCCAAGGAGGAAAAAAATGGAATCTAACTATTTTAATACTTTGTCTATCTTCTACCTTCCAAAAAAAAGTTTTGCAAAACAGATTTCTCAAAAATATAGGCATATGGGAAAATATCCTATCAATAACAGTCCATCTGCCATTTTTCTGCTGTCCTCATCAGCTGGTTTTGTCTGCAAACAGCAATACAACATAATTCGTCCCACTGATGTAATGAAAACCTTTTCACAGCAGGGTAGGACTGCACTATGGGTAAATTTTGCAGGAGTAACCCTTGAATTATTAGCTTCTCTGAACAGAGAATGTGTCTATATTTCTCATAGATGCATACATATGCTGCTGTACTAATAATGAAAAATGAGCTGCAGAAACAGATATGTGAATACATTTTGGGGCACAAAATGTAGTCCTGATGAAAACATGCTAATGGATGTTAGAAATTCTGAAATGCAGTATTAAACAAAAATAAACACCAATTTATATTTTAATAGTAATTACAGGGTTTCAAAAATCACAGCCATTTGCACCCAAATCTACCTTTCCATTCTAAGTTTTTTGTAAGCAAATAATAAATATTTCTTCAAAACTCACGTCTCCTGCAAATATGTAAAGTATCGAATCTCTGTTATTGTAATTAAAAAAATAAATACCAGGTGCACTGACTAATGGAAAAGAGCATTTTCTAATACATGCAAAGAAAGAATTCCCATTCTTCTAACACATTGCAACACTGCAGATTTAACAACCTTGAATTCCACAGAAAACAACAGCATTACCTTCGGTCCAGAAAACATGCTAAAGATCTTGTTCTTAGAAGCTACTTAGGAAAGCAAATGGCAATCTTAAAAGAGTAAATAAGCAAACATCTAAACTAGATTCAATCTAACCAGAATAATGTGTCAAGTAAGCAAGTTCTGGTTTACATTTACTGCTTAAACTATTATTTGGTTTCCTCTTTCTCCCTATTTCCAAACACCCTGCTTTAATTCAATAGACTTAGTCATGCTCGGGAAATTATAAACTTGCTAGTAACTATACCAAGCAAGTAATTAGAGCAACAGCATCAGCTGTCCTACTGTATGTGAATGCCGTTCTCAATTGGTCTCCTTTAAATACATAAAGTTAAATAACATTTGAACTGTGTTACAAAGTTAAGATAAACATACATGCAAGGCACTCCGTAGTTTTTACAGTTTGTCTAAATCTATCATCTGTCATCAGCCAGATGCCCAAGGGTGTCAAGTCAAAAACTCAAGCCTTGAGCTGCCAAAGAAGCCATGTGTCACTTAATACTCAAAAGCAAAGGTACATTTACAAACCATATGGGTAAAACTTCAGCAAAACTAAAAGAGTTAGTGAGCTATAGCATAGGCATAGACCAGGGTGGAATGGATGCTCAGCAAAGTGCACTCAGTACTTGTCCCATGATGTTAGAAACTAATTACCTTTGCAAAAATTAATTACCTCTGCCTCTAAGCACATGTGCTCTTCTACATGCAATGACAGCTGCAGATTCCCTCTCACAAACTCTGCAACGTGTCCATAACTGCCCTTGTGCTTGCTGGTGCATGCCAGACCATTATGAAATAGTCTCCTGTTGTTTTGTCTACTTTCTTAAATTGCATAAAATGTTGGATAATTTAAATTAAAAAAATAATCAAGTGTTCCACTATGGAAAAGAAAAAGTCTTTTCACTAAGACTTGCTATTGACCTACTCCAATTTTCTAGCACATTTTCTGGGCAAAGGCAGTATGCTCAACAGACAGCGGACCTGGAATGAAATGGACTCGGGTCAATGACAAAAAGGCCACAAGGCAGAAATTGCATCTGTAAAAGCACTGCACAAAAATCTTAGGGCATGCATACTGTTTTTCTGCTAGTGCCTCCTTTTTCTTGGTCAGCAAGTTACAAGCAGGGTAAGTGATATGAAAACTTTTTTTTTTTTTGTTGTTGTTCCAGTTCAACAGCATGGAAGCACTAGTCTGCCAAGAACTGAAGCCAGTATGAACACGTTTGTAATGACATCTACAGAAATTCCTAACACTATTAAAAGAACATCCCCCTCTCCAAGCATGCACGTTTCTGTATGTGTGTGTGTATATGTACGAACCACATCTTTATGAGTGAATGCCTTAGCGGTACTGGCAATAACCATTCATTATAAGGTAGGTCTTCACACACTCATCTAAGGACAACCAGCAGCCCCACATACTTTCAAGTTGGTTCCAGCACGCTTCCATCTAATAAAAACAGTTTCCACCTACGAGCTGTAGTCTGAGCCGGTGGAGCAAGATTTATTCATACTATTTTTCCAAGTTTAGACTGGACATTCATTCACTGCTTTACAAATCAATCCAGCCTGTGAATTCTGATGTTTTCCTGTCCAGGAATTGAATGCACCAGTAACTCTCTCTGCCTATGGGATGAGTTGCTGTCTCTATAGAAGTGATCAAATTTATCAAGGGACAGGGAAGAGAATGTAAAGGAGCAGGAAAGGCCAAGGACAGAATCACTAACTCTGAGTTGCAGCCAGGGGAAGGTAATTTGGCATCAATATGCTGGAAATCCCACACTCATGAGCAGAAAACAAACCATGAAAATATCAAATGGAGAGAGAAGGAGGGACACTATCCACACTTATAGCTCAAACATTAAAATTCCTCTATTCTACCCAATACTGTTCTAAAATTACTTAATGCTTCCAAGAACAAAAACTACTGCTGGAAAGTGAAATTGATTCTGATGTGGAAGCTGGAAAAAGCAGCCCATGGGATGACCTCTTCCTTAAAAATTAATTCCTAAAGAGGAAATATTAATAACTGAATATGCACAACAGAGGCCAGTACTCTGGAGACCTAAAAAATCCGCTACAGAGGCATGGTTTGGAGTGCAGCACAGTACAGCCACTGTGGCGCCAGGCACAAAGGATCACATCATCCTGAGGGATGCACCTGTCAGAGACAATATCTCCATGCTTCCAGCTTCCACTGATTTCTGTGCTCCCTGGGAGCTGGACACCTCTACCCTGTGTAGAGATGTGGCGCCGTCAATCTGCTGACTGGCAGCATTTTGCTTTAGAGAAGCAGCATCTCCCATCTCCTGCTGAACTTCTACCGTCCACTTAACCACTCATCTAGGAGTGAAAAATAGTCTGGCATATCACCCTTAAAAGACTCTTCTGCAGCCTGCACAATGCTCTCACTTGATATTGGCAAGCTAAGAGTCCAAGCCAGCAATTCTCAAGTGCTATCAGAAAATGGCCAAAAGGATGACTTTTTTATTAAAACAGCAAAAATTCGTGAATAAATAAGAAAGTTTTGAGGCCATTAATTCTATTGAGGTATTGATACTCTTCAAAATTGTGCATTGATTAATTAAAAATGTGCACCTATGATATCTATGAAGAAATGAGGAATAAGCCTAAGAGGTGCACATAAATAAAGATGTAGGTTTGAACAAATGTCTGAAAATTGAGTCCTAGGAAAAATAGGAAGTAAAAAAAAAATTCCTAGTGCTGGAACAGGCATATACACAATACATATGCAATGCAGAAAGCTGTCACTACTTCTGAAAAAATACTATCCTATATTGTTGAAAAGGCAAATTGTTGCCAATAAAGTTAAGCTTTTTGGCTACATCCAAACTAGTTTCTTAAATAAGAAAATGAAAAACAAAATAATTGTTGACAAAAAGGAGGAAAAATATACTTTATTAGTTCACAGGATATGATACCTTTATAATACTGAAGTGTGAAAATATTTTAGTGTGTGTATTAAAAAATAATGTATTGAATAACGACAAACACCCATGCACTAACAGAATAATTACTGGGATGTATCAGTGGAACATTTCAACATGCATCCTTGCATGTGGTGTATTTTTTATTTTACTGTGCACTAGAACAACAGCTTAAACAGCTCCAAGATATTCCCCGCAGAGCTATAATTAGTGCTTAAAATGCAACCAAAAGAAGCGTTTGCTTAAACCTGAAATCTAAACCTGTGGAATGTGGGAATTAATTTCCCATTTTCCTAAACAAAACAGAGACAGCCACAGGGCTGCATGAATTGTAGTTCTGGTTCAGACTATCTGTCTCTATTATCATCACTATCATGACTGTTGCTGATATTGTTACTGGGGCAAAATAAGCTGTAAAGACCTGTGATAAAACAAGAGCTTGGTTTTCCAAAATTTCTGCTGCACAGAAAGTCTCTAGTTAATCATAGGCAAAATTGACTCCATGTGCAAAGCCAAAGTAAGCAGGCAGTGCACAAGAAAGATGAGTCAGGATGAGACAAGGGATGGACTTCACAAAAAAACACCCATTCTATAGAGCGGGTACAGGCAGTTCTCTTCGTATTTATGAGACTGCCTAATTAAACACTCTAGAGAGGAGTCCATGACCAACAGATCCATATAGCTGTTGTTTCACTGCTTACGTCAGACTCTTCATCATGGAAAACTTCAGGTTTGGAGATATTCGTTGAACTTCTGAGGTTCAACAAAGAACCTCAAATTTTCTGCAAATTTAGCTCTTTTCAGTATATGATCAGGACAATAAGGATGCTCTGCTTCCAACCCTGAAGACTGAGGACTACGGTAATCGCCCTATGCAGTTTGTCTCTCATAGCATTCATTTAGGAAGAAACAACACACGCTGTGGGCAGAATAATTGTTCACGTGGTTTTGTGCTTTAAACTTATGTTGAATCCTATGCACAGAAAACTCTTGGTGCCAAACTTCCAGCAATTTGCGTTTTAGAAATCTATTTTTTCCCACTTTACAAAAAGAAATAAAGTCTTCCGTTGTTCAAGCATATGACTAAAGAAAGTATGTGATTTGCCCATGGAAGGTAACCAGATTCATATTTCGAAAATGCACTCTCTGAAATGTATATACTTAAGTGTATGGAAAGAGACTCATTTGCCAGAGCTGCTGTTCAGTATTGGCTTTCCAAATTAATATTTACCCCACAACGAGAATGGTGTGGGGTTTTTACGTTCAAATATTAACACCTGTTTCAGGCTGGGCACTGAAAACCAGAGGCCACTTTTGACAAGAAGTCCAAAAGCAGTAACGTTATTCTGGCTTGTTACAATAGTTTCCATATATATGTGTGAGATGAAATGAGATGAGGTAACTAAACAGCTTTGGTTTCCAGTACACTTTGTGACATTGTAAGGAAACTGGACATTTTGAGGTATATTTTCCTGTAACTCTCATTCCAAATTTTCCTGCCTTTTAGAATTTGTATATTCCGTTGAAGGTAATGTAAGAACATTTCTAGTATATTATTTCATTTTCTGCATATTTTTTTGTCCTACAAGTTGACTGTCTGTAAAAAGGCCCACTTTTCACAGAAAGCAAAGGAAAAAAAATTTAAAGTTAGCTTTGTTTATATATTTCCAAAAGAAAATGAAGTGCATAGTATCAAAGTTCATCCAGGTATTACAGAGACTAAACTTTATTTCATTTACTGGAAGGCAATATCCCTAATTCTGCCTTGGACAAAGTTAAAAGTTGCTAACTATGTGCAAATGGTAGAACAAAGAATTATTATTAGCTTAATGATGTGTTAAGCTTGTCACCTAACCTGATTTTTGCTGGGTAATCTCAGTTTGGAGAAAACTAAATCTATTGAGTTTAAACCCCACTTGCAAAGCCATTAATCTATACCAGACAAATGCAAGGTAGTAAGACCTAGAAATGAAGCTTGTTGGTAAGACATACAGGAGAGTGAAAAAACTCATGGAAAGTGGTGACTCTGGAAAGGAGATAAGGGTCATGGAAGATAATCAATGGACAATAAACTGCCCTAAAGTTTAGTCTGCTCCTTGGATTGGTAAACAGGGTATAGGGTAGCAGCACAGGTAAACAGGGTATAGGGTAGCATGTACAGAGAAGGCTACAACTTCTCTCTCCCGTTCTGGCATCCACACATGACAAATTAACACCAGGAAACAGAAAGTGGGTCAGAAAGAACTACAGGAATCAATTGTGGTTTGGAAATTCTGACTAACAGAAGGAAGTGAAATATAAAACCACTGCTGTTACGGCTATAGAAGAGATTTTGAAGAATAAAGAGGCATCAGAACTAATGGAAACAAGTTAAAGTGCAACATGCACTTTAGAATTCCAAGTAAATCTGCTACGTTTTTCTCTGATAACTTATTTATGCAGAGAAATGTATTAGAACCAGTCTGCCCAGTTTCTACAAAATGTGATGAGACCTTCATGAAATCAATAATGAAACAAAAGAAAATTAAGATTAATTAAAAGTGAAGTGGAAATGGTTGCACCAGAGATGACGTGGAGTGTGCCAAACACGGGGGTGAAGGAAGATATGAGTTGAGTAACTTCAAGATGAACCAGGGAGACAAAGTTATTAGGTGATTTTGACATAAAAAGAAAGAACATGTTAGTGAATCTAGTAATTACAATCACCTGCATTCAAGAAAATAATACAGGCTGGAAGATATGGAAAGAAGCACCATTTTGATGAGCAAGGAGATAGCCTGGTTTTTAAGCAACAAATCAGTGTCGCTTGTTTATCACACCAAAATGAGGTCTGAGAGGGACCTGTGTTCTATAAATCTGTCAGAAAAAACTGGAAGTAAAAATGGTGTTTAAAATGAAGCACAGTTTTGGCTCGGGTACAAAAGGACAGGAAACTGCACCTGAGTAAACCCCACTGTAATTTAGAAGAAAGTCTCTAACCAACAGATTAGTAATGGCTGTGAAATGGTGTCCCAAAAGAAATAGAGGGAAAAAAAATTTGAATTCATTCTAGAACAGAAATTGCTGAAAATATTTACAGGGCATGACACCTGTGATAGTAGAGAATTGTACTGGATGACCTACATGGTCATTTCCTGTCTTATGTCCCTACGTTCCAATTTAATTTATACAACAGATCACTTGGTCAAAATCTGCAATTATTTACTTGTGCACTAATACAGCAGAAGAGGCATTTTACAGTGGAAAGGAAACAAAGAAATTTAGATGAGTAACAAGTTATATATTTTTAATAGTGAAGGTTGTTAGTGACTTGCCATGAACATAACAAGGTTCAGTCAAGACAGGTTCTTCCCAAAAGATGCATGGAAAACAGAGAATAACAGATGCATCAAGAAAATAGGGATATTGATGCAGTTATAAGTGGATGAAATTTTGCTGATCTAGCTTACAGTGAACACCAGGACTAGATGATGATCATGTTTTCTGATGTTAGAATGATGAATATAATTTCAAGCCCATGGTGCTATGTCTTTGTGATGTGAGAAAGAAGAATTACAATGTTAAAATACCATATGACTCTTCCAGTTCTGCTACATACTTAGTACTCTCCTGTAACACGGAGCCACAAAAAAATTTAACTATGTGGAGGTACCTAACACCACATGTTCTGGTATTATATCATAGATGTAAATCATGTAACAGACAAATGCCAGGACCTGACATTATGTTATATCAGCATACTGGAAGTTATGCCTTCTGAGTCCTTCCCCAACCACAGCACTAATTCTTCTGATTGATCTGCAACAAGTAGTTTTTGGCTAACTAATTAGAAATGTGCAGAAGGTCTTGTGCACACAAAATATATCTACATATGATCCAAAACATGCACACACACAGATGTACCACTGAAACAGCAACGGCACAAGGCGAACAAACACAATACACAGTTAAAAAAGACTGGTCTTTGTGCATCACAATACTTCAATGTGTAAAATGACAGTAATTTTGGAAGTTATTTTGACATATTTGACTGGAAATCTTGCAGTAAATTTTGTCTTTGATTTTTACAGTGCAATACTCTGGCAAAGCAGAACAAAATAACTCCTCTTTGTGCAGGCAACACATCCTACTCAGAATGATGCAGCGAACTGATTACAGGACAAATAAATTTAAGAGAAACATCTGCAGTACAACACCAGCAGCAAACCTATGCCCGGACACCTGCAAGTTACGAACAATCTCTTTTGCTTTTGGAGTAGAAGCATACAGTGATAATAATAAGAAAATATTTGAAATCTTTCCCTTCCCTTCCCTTCCCTTCCCTTCCCTTCCCTTCCCTTCCCTTCCCTTCCCTTCCCTTCCCTTCCCTTCCCTTCCCTTCCCTTCCCTTCCCTTCCCTTCCCTTCCCTTCCCTTCCCTTCCCTTCCCTTCCCTTCCCTTCCCTTCCCTTCCCTTCCCTTCCCTTCCCTTCCCTTCCCTTCCCTTCCCTTCCCTTCCCTTCCCTTCCCTTCCCTTCCCTTCCCTTCCCTTCCCTTCCCTTCCCTTCCCTTCCCTTCCCTTCCCTTCCCTTCCCTTCCCTTCCCTTCCCTTCCCTTCCCTCTCCTGCACGTGACTAGGAGGCTTATTTAGTAACTGTAAGAAAAGCCTTCTGCTCCCAGAAAGCACTTTGAACACACACTCTGCAGCCAAAGTTGGTGAAGTGAGAGAGATGAGAAGGGGCAGTGATGATGGGAGGGAAGGCACGAGGCTGAATTCTCACAAGAGGTTCAGCCACACAGGATCTGATCATTAATGTCCATCAAACATTTTTGGCTTGTGTTCAGCTTGCTAAATAGAATGGTGTCATGGTAATAAGATGAAGGTCCCTGTGCTGACGCAGGCAGGGAGATGAAAGTTTCAGAGTAGATTTCTCTGCCTCTCCACCCTCCTAGCTATCTTAAGGATGGACTGTCCTGTCACCGATGTGGACTACCTTACGAGTACTGCAGAATAAACATAAAACATGCAGCTGGTGAGATGTTGGAGGCGAGATAACTTGCAATGTAAAAGATCAGCAGGGGTCCTATATCCAGAAACTTTACTACTAGGTCTTTCCAATCAGCAGTGAAAGAACAAGTTAGAATATCTGAAATGCATTACTATCCAAATGATGTTGAGACTTATCCCAGAATAACAGACTTATTTGTACGAATAGAAATGAACTAGTCTGAATCACAGAGCCACGAATCAGCAAGTCCAAGTCTCTCAAGTGCTTAGAGTATTTTGCTTACAGACTGTGAGATACAGATAGTTGTCTTAAAATCCAATGCTACTTTGGTTTTATCTTTCTGAATCAAGGAAAGGCTTTTGTGTTCTCCCTTTTGTCCCAGACTCAGCATAGTTGTATTACACGACTTGGGCACGATCACATTTTGCAATGCTAAGTCTGTTTGTTCTTTAACACACGGTGAAATGCGACATTGTATATTGAACCTATTCTTGAATACGTTACTTTGCGATACATCACTCTTTGCCTGATATTCTTTGGGTAAGTTCTGCATAATTATAATGGATTTATTTTTGAAACTATTAGGTCTACAACTTCTAATACACTGGTATTTAAAACACAAGCTGCTAGAATTTTCTGCCGTTATGACTATACCATTTCCAAGAAAAGGACCTTGTCAACTGGAAGCATGATATAAAGGGAAATTTTATATTTGCATAGAAATTGTTTGATAGCAAAGTCTCCAAGGTTTCTCTTTGAACTCAAGTATGCAAATTTAATAGAATTAAACAAAATACCCTAAAGTTGACAGAAAATTATGGTACTTGAGACAGGTTAAAAAATGGGCTTCCTTTTCCTTTACCTTGATCCTGAGCAGAATTTTTAAAGAATATTTAACTTGTGGGTCAGTTATTACTCAGTACCCTTTCTTTAAACAGATTTGTCTATTTCAATTCATGGCATGTGCTGTTTCTGTGGGACTTTATGGAAAAACTGTACAGTCATTTATCTTTGTTATTTTCTGCAAGATTTGGAAGGAATAATTGCACTAGCTCAGCAGATTTAAAAATAATAATAGTTCTAAAACACTCTGCATGTGCTGTTAATTGGAATAGTATGTGCTAAAGATAAACTGGGCATTTTTTTAAGGATCCGAATGTCTCAGCAAATGGAGTAAGAACCTGTGGCTTTTGTATCCATCTCATTTTTACGAGTATAATAAAAAAGTCCTAATTCAGTTTAATTATATTCTAATCAAAGTTATTATTCAGCACCACCTTTGATTTCCCTAATTAACAAGTTGAGCATGGTCTCCTTTTCGGATGCTTTTGAAAAATCTTAACCTTTCCCTCTGCTGCCCAGTTTTTACAAAATAATAGCCACTTTGTGCGCATATGCAAAAGAAATGAAGAATCATAGAATCATAGAATGGCCTGGGCTGGAAGGGACCTCAGAGATCATTTTAATCCAACCTCCCTGTTGTGAGCAGGGACGCCACCTCTCGACTAGGTCAGGCAACACACATGAGAACCGAACGGGAATCAAACCCGTGACCTTGGTGTTTCAAGCACCATGCTCAACCCACTGAGCTAAACCGGCATACTAATATTGAACTTCTGTGTAGATCTGAAAGAAGGTCTTGCCAAACTTTCCTGTACCAATCTTATTTTACAGCACAGATGCTATACTAGATGCAATACTGTTGTTGGTCAGTCCAATATTTCTAAATTAGGAAGGTCAAGATCAACGTAATAACATTTTTTTTTGTCTATTAATCTTTGCATATTTAGTTTGACTGTTTGAGGAAATATATGTTTGGCTGTGTGTCTAGTGGACAGTGATGTGATTTCAGGAACATTTTGGCACAGAGATTATTTGTCTTTTCCTCTACCATTTGCCTCATCTTTTAAAATGACACCTTGTGAAAGTGTAAAGTAGCTTTATCCGAACATGGAAAGGCATGGTTTATTAAAAAGAACATGAATAGGTTTGGTTTGGAAACTAAGCCTATTAAGGAGAGTGGTAATTGTGACACACATTTTCAATCTTTCAGTCTACACTACATTTTAAAGAATAAAAATTAGAGATTAAACATTTTGTATTTCTTACCAGGATAACTGTACGTAACTTTTAAAGATAACTTTAATTTCCTTAATATAAATGAAAAAGCTTTCATTGTCAGAGCTAGACAAACTTTCCAAATACACGGAAATATTTAGATCTATTCAACTGTACATGGGCAACTTCAGGCAGAATGAAAAGTTGATAAAATGAAACAGAAGCCAAAGTGTAAAAATAGTAATTTGACTTGCATCAAATATTACTTCTACTATTTCTTAAAAATATATACCAATCTCTTTTTCTACATTGTTACCAGAAAAAAAAGACCAACTCAGAATTATAAAATTAAATACTATGTTTCCACTATAAACTAGTATTTGCTAAAAATATAGAACAATGTGCTGGTAAAATGAAATTCATCTGGGTTCTGTAGGATATCCTCTCTTATTATAGCTACAGTAATAACAATGAAACAATAATGCCTGTAGGCAGGATTCACCCTTTTGGCAAATTATTCCACACTCTTGATTTATACTGGGTTTATCCCCAGTTTGAGACTGCAATGAGGAAATGGCTGAGTTCTACTGCAACAAAAATCCAGGCCAAAATTTTCATGATTGTCTTACCTATGTGAAATACAACATTTCAAATAACACACATATATATATATATTTAAATAAAAAAACGATTTTGTTTAAGTTCCTCTGAATTCTGCAGTTCCATTAGGGTCTCCTTCATCACTTTATTGTTTTTCTTCTCTGTGGTCACTGTCAAACAGTAGTAAAGTCTAGCTGGGTGATGGGGAGCACTGTTATTCCATCTGATAAGACGAGTCATGATGCATTAGAAGCAGTAACGGAGATGCGTTTGGCCTTTCACGTACTTGTAATATTGTTCTAAAAGCACAACAATAACTACTTTAACAATGAGTACTAAATACAGTGGAGTTCTTTGAGGCAGAATCTATCAAGGTGGGTAAATGTGTTTAACTGCTAAGCCTCTGGAATTCATCACAGGCTAAAGTTAAGTACACGCTTGAGTATTTTGTTATGGTAGGCTTCAAATATGACATAATATACAACAAGCAAAAGCATAAATCTGCAGCTCCAGACAGAATGGTCATCATACGACTGAGTGAAAGGAAGGCAGTAGTCCACAGCTGGACAGTTGGCAAAGCATTCACAGAACTGAATTTGAGATACATGTCTTTAACATCATATAGCACAGGAAGCACAACAATCCCTGTTGCTAGTTCAGTATTTCAGTAATCGGTCTTTATAACCTATCAGCTAGGTAGCTGAACATGTGCTGGAATAGGTAGGACAGGGGTGAGAGTAAGAAATTCATGCAACTGCATCAAGGAAACCAAAGTAAGCCAATCATGCAGCTGTGATTCGATGTGAATTCACACCTCCTAGGCTTGTGTTGCTAGGCAATGTTTATGGTGATACTGGGTTTCAATTTTATGATGTATTTATTTACAATCTACAGTATACTGTAAATCACCTGTAACGCTGCACTGTGCATACAGACTGTCAGCCTGACCAGCTGCTCTTTTAATTTTGTCTGTTGTACCGCTGCATCTACTGTCCCTGTTTGTTGTTATAACTGCTTTTCAAGGTACACCTTAAGTTAACATAGTCTCTCAGTGGCGGACACTGTCTTTTACACACAGCGCAAATATTCCAGGCTGAGTGTTAGCTATAGTTTGCTAAAATCAGTTTTAGTATACCTGATTAAAACAATTATTGACTTCAATAATAGTCACAGTTTCTGACCTTGCTGCACAGTGTTACAATGTTCCAGTAACTACATTCCAGTTCTACTTTGGTCCAACAGTCTCAGTCTCCTTAAGCAAATGTTTTCTATTAACCCCCTTTCCTGATCCTAGAGCCATCCACCACTGAACTAGCAAGTCTCCTGTCGCATTCCAAAAAATGTTCAGACCTTCAAGTGCAAAGCTTTAAAACCCTTTCCACCAGTGCTGCATAGTGGAAAGAGGTGTGAGCACTTGAAGACAAGTAACTCCCTGATCTATTTAACAGACAAGAGGGTAGAAGGAAGAACTAGAAACTGTCCTCTGACATAAAAAGTTCCTCTAATGACTCATTTCCTTCTGTGGTCTTATTAGTTTGACTGTAACTATTAAGGAAAATTGAAAAGGTCTTAGAAATTTTCATGTGGAGGCATTTGGGACTTTGTGTGTTGTATTATTGAAGATCTCTTGGCTATATCATAGAGAAATGTATACAGAAGGTACAACTAGCCTGTAAGTTCTCTGAGACTAGACATAAAGGCTACAAGACAGATGGGTGTAGACGTTTTTTCACTCCCCACCTCCCTGTTAAAATCATCAAACTTCTGTTAAGATCAAGCAAAACAAACCAGCGAAAGAAAGGAAGAAAGAAGGAAGAAAGTCATGACTTTTGCTTTAAAAGTTCATTGCAATTTAAATTTGATGACTTGGCACTGCTGAGGAAAGTACTATTTTTCAGTCTTATTTTTTCTTGCAGAATTACCTCAGAGCAGTTTTAAAGGACACTGAGGATGATGTATTCCAGTTGAAAATGAACAGCGCTGATACTCCAGGAAGGACTGACCGTCAGATCACCACAGAAGGAAAATGCGTTTTTAGTTTTACACAAAGAAAGCTGTTCTTTCCTTCAGAATCCTTTCCTCTTTCCTACCCTGTGCACTTGCACATACCAGGCACATGTATCCTTACACTTGCACATGAGAGCAGACACAAGAGACGCACGTTGATGCCAACCTACCATTCTGATGCCATTCTCAAAGGCCTGGCGTGCAAGAGAAGCAGGTCCATCCACCGTCTTACCATCGTCATCAGGCCCCCAGCTGGCACTGTAGATGTGGATGTGCTGCGGATTAAGGCTTAGAGACTTTGCTTCTACCATGTCTGTCACATCTCCATCCAGCATGCGTACACCTTCAGAATAAAAGATGCAATGAAGAGGAGCAACCACTCACAATGCCTTTCTTTCTTTTTTTATCCTTAGAGAAAACTGTTTTATAAAACATTGGACTGAATGACGATAGGGATTTCTATCGGTCTAAAACCCAAAACAGAACAACAAAACCTCTTTGGAAAAGTGTTTTGCCAGGGGATAAAAGTCTCTAGATGAAAGAACACAAAAATGAAAGAATATATGGGTCTTTCTTCAAGTTTAAAAAAAATATCTACAAGAATTTATCCACTACACAGCCTCTGAACTTCAACAACAAACTTTTGTGCTAAAGAAACTCAAAAAAGACTTGAACCTTGAAAAATTTGTATGTTTCACTGGAAGATAGTATGTGATTTTCTTTCTTCTTTTATAATACAGTGAAGTTGCAGCACCTACTTCGAGTCACTCACAGCCCTAAGTATGTTGATGGATACAATAAAAGGATCTTTGCTGACAGATAAAAACAGGATCCTTCCTTGATTGTATGAGGCTGCAGAGAAGAAACTGGGGAGAAAGCTTGTGTGTACATACTTATTACCACACACAGTAGCAAGGCAATTACAGGAAGTTACTAATAAATACCCTACATGTAACATTATTCAACCCGAAACTACAGTATTGTGAACAACTTTTAAAAGAATTCATTCATATGAGTTTCGACAAGTAGAAGTGCCAGCCCTTCTAAAGTGAATAGCATCATGATGTTTTAAGATCACTAGACTGAATAATCTGGAAAATGAAAAAAATGTTAAAGCTCTTCTTTTGACTAACTGTAAGATTTTGGCTGAAGTTAATTCTGACTAGGAAAACTGCCAATGCCAGTTTTAACCTAAATGAGAAAAAAGACCTACATACAGTTAGCACGACATCTGATTAAGGAGATATAAAATATTAAATAATAATTACCATGTAACTATATGATAGCACAGAGTGATTACTTCCACAATCAACAATTTTGATGTTCTTTTCCCTTTAAAAGGCCACTGCTATTTATAAGCCAAATTTACATACTTTTAATTACAGACACATTACGTTTTCCTCATGAGCTCTGACTGAAATAACCTGAGTGTTTACCAAGACCTTAATTTCCAATTGACGAAAGGCATAGGGGGTGCTTTGTTGATAGAGGGTCTTTTATTTCCCTTGCTTTAATTGACTCAGAAATGAAAACTGATCATATTTCTAAGTTCACGCAAAAGTTCCTCATGTTTTGTGAGATAATAAACTTTTACAAACAGTGATCTCACTATGAACTTTACTTTATAAAAAAAGTCATTAAACCAACTCTGGGATTCTCGGGTTTTGTTTTTCTTACTCAGCATAACCTCAGAAAATTAATGATGGGTGGAAGTTGTGTTCTCAATTTCTTTCAAGCACATTAGAATATATTTAGTTCTAAACAGAGAGATTAAAAGGTACACTGCTTTTGAAAGAAGGAAAAAAAGCTTTCTTTTATGTCTCTGTTACTGCATACCAAGCCTAAATTATACTACATGCACACAGTGAGCACTGATTCCAAGTTCTGCCATTGGCACCTGAAGTAATCCACACCATTTTTTTTTGCTAACAGTGAAGTGGTCAAATCTAAAGCAACATGGACAAAGCTGTGACTTAGGTGTTGCTCCCAATGGCCAACAATGGACAGACGTGCTTTGACTCTGGAACAACAGACGTCTCACTGACTATTTAAACCAAAAATAATTCCTTTCTTTCTCTCTTTCCTTCCTTCTTTTCCTTCTTTCTCTCCAGCTCCCCCCCACCAGCCCTGCCCCACCACCCCCGCAATGTCTGGACTAGTTAATTCTGCTGATCACAAAACCTTCAAACTGCATTTGGCATGTGGTGATAGCACAACAAAAGCTGTCCAGAAGGCAATTAACAGACTGCATTTGCAGACTGTTCCACCTAAGACTTTAGAGCTCTATAAACTTTTTCCAATATTTGCAGTAATTGCCAAAATGGAAGTGGCATTTTAGTCAGAACAAGCTTTCAATGAATCACAGGAAACATATAAAACTGAACTGAAAGCAAGTTTTCTTTTGAAATGTTTGTTTTTAATCAGTATCTTAAGCTTAAAGAAACAGCTGAACTAATTCCTTGTCAGCTGAAGACAATCTACATCTGTTGTGCCGTAATTCAGTGTAACTGTTTTCTTGTCAGGACTCGAGCCCAGTCAAGTAACTAAGCACCCAAATTCCCACAGATGCTTTGCAACTTCCACAATCAGCCTGAAACAATAACAACCTGCTAACCATCCCTTCCTATAAAATCGTATGTGGCAATTTGCTATGTGTGATTACGTATAGAGTCACATTAAAAAAAAATAAACATCTACCCTCCTGGTGCACTGGTTTGTTTCTTTAACAGAAGGGCTTGCAGCTTAGCTAAGCAGAAACTGCAGGCATAGTGCATAATTCTTTGCAAGAATTATGTCACAACCTGTAAAAGAACTGAAGGTCCAGATTGCAATTTTACTCAAATTTGCAGACTACATTCTTGCTTACACCATTACAAGAGAAGGGTCTGACTTTATGAGGATCTTCGTTTTCGCTTATTTACGGTCAGGGATTCTCAAGTGTGTGGAAATGAGACAAGGAGTACAACCAAATTTAGAAAAAAGCGAGCATTACTGGTGGAGATCTTGTAAATGACTTTCCATCACAAAGATCATTAATTATATTTTTTCAGCTGCCAGTATTTGATGGAATATCAATGGAAAGGACTTCTTTTTCCCCTTGGTTTATCTCCTTAATATCTCTTACATGTTTGAGATGCTTTTTGGTTTGAAGTAAAGAGTACTTATCCTGGTGGAGCAAATTCAAAATCACTGTTGCCAGGTGCTCCGTTACGTATGGTGAATGCAATTGCTTCACCTCTACTCTAGTTGTTTCTCCAAGAAGGCTCCAGGCGGGTCTTAAAATCCCTGGGACACAAGCAAGCTTGAACACTACTTCAGCATAACATGATTCAACATTTTTACACTCTATCTGGCCTGTGGAGAAGGAACACAACCACTGCATGTTCACATGTACAGCTTATGGCTTTTCTGACGGAAGGGAGAAAGGCATGCCAAATAGAGGTCATCAGCAGCAAAACACTTAAATATATACATCTAGTGAAGAGGAAGGTTAACCTTCCTTGCCAATATCCTGGAACTCCCTCTTGACTCAGATTTTTCTGCAGATCAGCTGCTGAGCCTACTGAAGTCTTACTTTCAAGTGCAATGCTTTTAAAACCTGGCGAGAGGGGTCAAGGACAACAGGAAGAGCTTTTTCAAATACGTGGCAGATAAAACTAACACCAGAGGCAATGTAGGCCCACTGATGAATGAGGTGGGTGCCTTGGTGACAGAAGATACAGAGAAGGTAGAGTTACTGAATGCCTTCTTTGCCTCTGTCTACTCTGCCGGAGGCTGTCCTGAGGAGCCCCGTTCCCCTGAGGCCCCAGAGGAAGTCAGGGCAGTGGAGGAGTTTGCTTTAGTCGATGAGGACTGGGTTAGGGACCAATTAAGCAATCTGGACATCCATAAATCCATGGGTCCAGATGGGATGCATCCACGGGTGCTGAGGGAGCTGGCTGATGTCATTGCTAGACCACTCTCCATCATCTTTGCCAAGTCTTGGGAGACGGGAGAGGTGCCTGAGGACTGGAGGGAAGCAAATGTCACTCCAGTCTTCAAAAAGGGCAAGAAGGAGGACCCGGGTAACTATAGACCGGTCAGCCTCACCTCCATCCCTGGGAAAGTGATGGAACGACTTATCCTTGGTGCCATCTCAAGGCATACCAGGGATAAGAGGGTCTATTAGAGACAGTCAACATGGCTTCACCAAAGGGAAGTCGTGCTTGACTAACCTCATAGCCTTTTATGAGGATATAACAAGGTGGATAGATGATGGCCGAGCGGTGGATGTGGTCTACCTTGACTTCAGTAAAGCATTTGACACAGTCTCCCACAGCATCCTTGCTGCTAAACTGCAGAAGTGTGGTCTAGACTCTCGGGTAGTGAGGTGGACTGTGAACTGGCTGAGGAGAAGAAGCCAAAGAGTTTTGGTCAATGGGGCAGAGTCTGGTTGGAGACCTGTATCCAGTGGAGTGCCTCAAGGGTCGGTACTGGGACCAGTATTATTCAATATATTCATCGATGACTTGGATGAGGGACTAGAGAGTACTATCAGCAAATTTGCTGATGACACCAAGCTGGGAGGAGTGGCTGACACACCAGAAGGCTGTGCTGCCATCCAGCGAGACCTGGACAGGCTGGAGCATTGGGCGGGGAAAAATTTAATGAAATATAACAAGGGTAAATGTAGGGTCTTGCATCTGGGTAGGAACAACCCCAGGTTCCAGTATAAGTTGGGGAATGACTTATTAGAGAGCAGCACAGGGGAAAGGGACCTGGGAGTCTTGGTGGACAGCAGGATGACCATGAGCCAGCACTGTGACCTTCTGGCCAGGAAGGCCAATGGCATCCTGGGGTGTATTAGAAGGGGGGTGGTTAGTAGGTCGAGAGAGGTTCTCCTTCCCCTCTACTCTGCCCTGGTGAGACCCCATCTGGAATACTGTGTCCAGTTCTGGGCCCCTCAGTTCAAGAAAGACAGGGAACTGCTGGAGAGAGTCCAGCACAGGGCAACTAGGATGATTAAGGGAGTGGAGCATCTCCCTTATGAGAAGAGACTGAAGGAGCTGGGGCTCTTTAGTTTGGAGAAGAGGAGGCTGAGGGGTGACCTCATTAATGTTTACAAATATATCAAGGGTGAGTGTCACGAGGATGGAGCCAGGCTCTTCTCGGTGACAACCACTGATAGGACAAGGGGTAATGGGCTGAAACTGGAACATAAGAGGTTCCGCTTAAACTCGAGAAGAAACTTCTTCTCAGTGAGGGTGACGGAGCCCTGGAACAGGCTGCCCAGAGAGGTTGTGGAGTCTCCTTCTCTGGAGACATTCAAGACCTGCCTGGACACGTTCCTGTGTGGCATAGTCTAGGCATTCCTGCTCTGGCAGGGGGATTGGACTTGATGATCTTTCGAGGTCCCTTCCAATCCCTAACATTCTATGATTCTATGATTCTATGATTCTATGAAAAGGTGGTACATTACCTCAAGTGAGGTTTACACACTTTCATTACTTTCCAGCTTTCTTTTAAGAACAGTGTTAGATCTACAGAACAATGGTGACAAACGCAGTGGATCAAATTTCTATTTCACTTAGACCAGTGACATGTCTTGAAGGCTGTTATATTCCTCATACAAAATGAATAAATAAATACATAGATAAACAATAAAAAGGCACAACTATCCAGTTTTCATTGTCCACATAAACTCCATTCATACTATGTCCATCTGAATCATATATAGTTATTACACTACATATATATATAGTTTTTACACTATATTTACAAAAGGCTGTGATTCAGCTAATATGCCTGAAGGGTCTCTGAAACAGTATTATTGTACATTCCTAATGGTTATTGTATAATAACAGAGGACACTGTTACTAATGGTGATTTTTCCAGGACATTCCTAAGCTCTTGCAATTTCTGTAACTATCCAACTAGCGAATGAAATTTCTTCAGAAGCCGTCTTTTATCTCTATCAGTGCACTAATTCTTCTTTGACTCCGGTTTGACAACACAATAAAACTAATTTCATAGCTGCTGGTATATGACCAAATGCCATGTCCACATGACACATTCTGCCCATCTGTTACAAACTCATTCACTTGGCCAATTCAGATATTCTAAACCACTCCGACAGGGTAGCTTTGTACAGGCAAGCCCTCTACCTGGAGGTAAATTGTTTTGTTGCATCACTCTAACCTTAAGGTATCATCTGTCCTCTTGAAGCCAGCAGGAAAACAGAAAACTGACATTAGGATGATGCTCTGTGCTTTGGCTAATTTGAAATGCAGCTGTGCTCACATTTGATTTGGATCAAACTTTTACTGATCCAGTCGAGAACAGATACACTACTATTATTCATGGAAACATGGCCTCAACTCTGCTGCTCATATTTTTGAACTGTCTTCTGGTGTATATATAGGTAAACATCTTTCTGTTTTCACAGATGGGCTCTACTCTGGGACAGAAAACCAACAATGAGTTTGAACTATACAGGCCTTCCTACTGAAAGCCAATATACCAATTCGATGATCTCATCCAAAATTCAGGGTAAAACTTCACTTGAAGCATTAAAATCTGGCACAGGCAGACTACAGCCTAGGAGACACATAGATGGCATCCTGATAGTCATCTCCAAAAACTAAGCCTAAGGTTTCAATTGAGCAGCCATTGACTAAGAATTCACAGAAACCACTTGGAACCTTCTGGCTGAATGAACAAAAAAGTGTGATTGAATCTTGTATTTCAGGCAGTAATCAGATCACACCGAAGAAACAAAAGAACATTTTCTACAACCACGGTCAAACACCACAAAAATGTGTTATGCTTTGACAGCGTTTTGTTTGGGGTGAATAGGCAAGGCAATATTCATGATGTGTACATTTACCTCTGCTTTGTCAAAGTTCATCACTTGGAGCTCTGAATCTGTGAGAAAACCCAAATGTCCTAATTCTGGCTTTTGTGTTTTCATCAAAGGTCTTGCTTTCTATTTTTCTGTGTGTGAGAGGCAGCGTTCCAGGGAGCACTGGAGAAGTGTCACTGCAGACAAACTCCTTCAGTACTGGTATTTAACGATCACTCTGCAACTGAGATTTACTTGCTAACACAGCTAGGTTTGTTATCCATACAAATCTCCTTCTCTTCTTGAGAAAGGTCTGAATGTACCATTTACCACAAATGGCTCTTTGGTTACTTTTTTTTTTGGTGGGAGATTGTTTCACATACCTCCAATCTTGGCATTAAAGGCGATTCCTACTGTGCAGTGTGAGTTGTTTGCCGTGGCTGCCACTTCTCCAGCACAACGGGTTCCATGCCTGCAGTCAGACAAACATTTTTCCAAGTAAGCACAGACTGTTGGGATTAAACAGTTTGACTTTGCTTATCCTCAGGTACTAAAAGCACAACTGTCCGCAAAGTCTTATACTACTTAATTCCTCATAGTAATTTATACCAATGTTACAATATTACCCTGAACACATTTTAACATCATTATCATAATTTTCTTAAAATCTTCATGGCACGCTTTCTAGCTACTAGAAACACACACAGTTAATAACAAAGACATACATCTAGAATACATAATCCACAGCAACAGGAAGAAGTCTTGGATATCAGTTCTTGATTTTGAACCAAATCTTACTTCATAGACAGAATTCTTGTCCTGAATTCTCCCACAACCACTCATGTTGCTAGTATGCAGATCTCCACACAACCTCCAGCTGGTACGGTGTGTACCACACTTTTACATGCATAAAATGAGATTGTGCCAATGCGCAGACTGCTGTTCAGAGGCAAGTGTAAGGCATGTCAGGTCATGTCTTGGGCCTGGTCATGCCTGGGGCCAACACTGCAAGCCTTTCTAGGAGCAGAAAAACAGCTGAAGTACCCTCCACATCAGAGGTATACCCCGTGCCTGGAAGCAGACTTGGGCTGCAAGGTTATTAAGAAGCTGCTAAAAGAAAATGCAAAACCTCCAGTGGCTACTCACCCCTTTCTCCAGTCTGCAAAGCCACAACGGGGTGCCTTGGCTAGCCCTGATTCATACTCTTTGTGAGGTGACAATGGTCATCCATACGTCCACCATAGTAGGAAAGCTGTCCCTGCTTTTTTTTGTGGTTTTTGCCTGCAGTATAGGTTTTACAGGGTGTTTTCTACCAGTAATTTTTGCCTTCATCCTTGTGCAGTTAAGTAGCTCCACTGAAGAAAGGCAATACAAGAAACAAGGAACAGCCAGGGAGCTTTAGAGAGCTCCTATGGAGAGCAGATACAGTTTCAAATCAGACAGGAAAAGAGACGGGGAATTCATGAGATGGAGAAAGATAATGTAAGACTTGAGTAGCCAAAAAGAAAGAAGTTTAAAAAGTTGAGGCAAAAAATAGGTAACAATATAGCATGCACTTCAGAGGAGGCTAAGTGAGGTCAGTTGTGCACACAGGCACTCTTTTGCTGGTGATGGTTGAGAGACTGCTTGCATAGACATACGGAGAACACAGGTGGTTCTGAATTAAAGTTGACACCCATTTTACAGACAAGAATCACAGTTGCTTTCTCTTGGTACAGCTTGTTTTGGTAGAGTCACTACTTATTTCCTTATTATTAGAGCAATTTTTTTCCCTCGACCTTTTTAGGTGTTTAGATGAGAAACAGCAAAGTAACTTATTTGGAATGGATTAATGTAAAACAAGAACAACAACAAATGGGACTTGGGAAAAAAGTGATCAGTGCTAACCTGTTAAAATTTCAAAGGACATCATTCAATTTATCAGATAAGTAAGACAGTTATAATTGATGAGAAAACTGTAACCTTTGTTGAGAAAATCAAAGCAACAAGTTGGATGCTGATAAATCCTAAAGCTGGATCAAAGTTTCACAATTTTATGTGTATCTCAACTAAGTTCCTATTAATACATACACAATTCACCATCTGGCTGCCAGAATTGCTCAGAGAATTTTCAAGCCTGCATTTGAAGTATATTTTCACATAAAGCCTAATTTTCAAGACGGATTTTCTTCATTTGAAGAAAGCCCACTTAACTCTAACTGATAATCCAATGTCTTATCCTATTACAGCATTATTTTGAAAAGCATGAAGTAAATAATTCAGGAATCACAGATGAAAAGAAGTTTTAGAAGGATCCTTCTTAATTTTCAAGTGTTCTCCAACAGTGTTCTACCTCTGTGTTTGTTTGACACAGTGTCATTTTAAAATGTGTTTATATTTATAGGAAAATGCCTGCCTTAAGAACTAGTTACAAGACATGATTCCCAAACTCTCCTTTGTCTCACTGTGAGTTTGTTAGGTGCCACATATAAGCTCAGAGGCATTATCACTCAAATATTAAAATGCAGATGAGTGTACACTAGAAATGTAGAAATACCTGCACATGTGACTTCGGTGTATATAATTTATTAATAAATCACTCCCAGCCTGGTGGAAGGCCTGTGGCCAAGCCTCAGCTTAACAGAGGGAGGCTGCACTGGCAAGAAGCTCCTCCTGGGTTTGGGAAGCAGTGATGGGAGGAAGGTTTTTCAGTAGAGAGGGGACAGATAGAAAGCACACCTTGAGGAAAGAGGCTGCCTGAATAAGAATGGAAGAAAGTGTCTCAGTTTCTCTGTGGTTCCCAGTGGAGTATATGGAGAACTTTAGTTGGCTACATCCACTCAGTACTGTCAAAAGGGTTAGATTTACACCTGATCATCATCACATCCCAGTCACTCCAAGCCACATAATGTTTGCAGAGGTGAAAGAGAGCGGATGTGTGGCGGATGTGTGTGGAGGGTCACAGGGTGATTGCACCTCTCAGCAGCAACTCACAGTAACACGGGATTAACAGCAACATGAAACTGAAGCCTAAATTCCAGCTGAAGTGGAAGTAGCTGTAGTGGTAGATGTAACTTCAGGAAGAATTAGACAAGGCTTTAAAGGACTGGTATAGAAGTATTATGACACGTTTACTGAATTAAAGCACAGTAAGAAATTTAATATAAATTTCTCATAGAAAAAGCATATTTCAGAGATAATTAGATCCTTGTACAGTTTTACAATAGGTGAGTTAAATCAACTTTACTGAACACTTCACTATCTCTACATATCAGAAAAAAAACCTTTTAAAAACATATTTTAAGTCCAGTCCAATTTATTTGGAAAGCAGACTTTTACGTTAGACCTTTGTTTCTCTGCCAAGATCATTGTTACTTACATTCTACACTTAGATTAAATTTTTTTTATTAATTTCAAGGTCACATGAATAAAATTGTACCTTTTACAATCAGTTTTCCACTGTGTGAATTAATCATATATGCAACTCAATTTGTTTTAATACATTATCTTTTATGGATCCTTCAAGTAAAATTTCAACTGCGCCATGGCAGGGAAGACGTTCTGAAAAATCTGCATATAAAAACCCCTATGCTCTTCCCCTGCCATTTTTAATTTTCCCCATCCTAGATTTTTGCTGGAGGGCTACAGTTTGGAACAGATTCTGAATTCTGCAGCTAAATTTAGAAAAGCTTTCTGACTAATCATTACACTAATTTCTTAACTAACTTGATAAAAATATACGATGAAACTGATGCCTGAAATTACATCTGCTTTAAAGCTATGAAAACTTCTACTGAGCATGAAAACCTGAAAATGTCAAACTACAAACAGCTTACAGAGGTAGTATAATCAGAGGTGAAAAAGAGGTACTTGAAGTTCACATTTTTTGTGAATGTATATTTATCAAAACACAAAAATTTCTTGTCTTTGTGGGATGCCTGCATCATGTACAACTTGTTTAAAAAAAGTTGATGCAGTCCTAAAAGAAAGCACGACTGCCCTTATCTTGATAAACTTTAAGGGTCAATGCTTCATTTCACTGGATCCTTTGACAGCTTATGTTGAAGCGAAATAAGTTCCCAGGCTATTAAATGGTACTTTGAAGAGACACTCAGCTAAGAGGTTTTGCACTTGTCCTTTGTGTTAATGTCAGGGTGATGGAGTATCACAGAATAGAAACATGAAAGAAAGCTTGGTTATGAGACATTTTGCTCATGTAGAAATGTGTCTCCTACCTGGAGTCTAAGAGAAAGAAAAGGAATGGAAATAAATAAGGCTTTTTTTTTTTTGTTAGTTGGTTATCTCATAGGGAGAAGCATGAAAAATCACTATCGAAAGACAGATTTAGGCTCAAGAGGACATCATGTAAGAGAAATAAGATGTCACAGGCATTAACTTCAAAAAAAGTTGTACGTAGATTCTTATGAAGTTGGCCAACATCCTCTAGCACAAGACTGTCTTTAGCTTTAACTAGTTTAGTTAATTTTTTTATTCCAAGCAACAAGTACAATGTTTTAAAAAATGTAATTACTTTTGTTTTCATATGTAAGAGAGTGAAAACACAAAGAACAAAGAAAATATGCTGGCAATTAAGATTGATTTCCTTATGCTTTTATAAGGAGAAAATTTGTCCATCTGTCATTAACAATAAGTTAGTTAGGTGCCAAAAACCTACTCAGAAGGCCTTTAGTATAGATATTTTTTTTGCCTTATGATAGCCTCACTATTACATGGAGAATTTGAAAGAAATTGTTGAACAAATACACTTCTCTAAAAAGCTGCATGTTGCTTTTTTCTGATGCATGCATGAAGAGTGCTGGAGCACGTGGATGCAAAATGTACTCTCTAAGTATAAAATATGTGAAATTTAAGAGCTACATACTGATGTGCTAGATGAAGTAACTTTTTTTCAGTTACACATTCTGAGACAGAAATAGCTCAGCATTTCAGGCAAGGATGGAAAGAGAAAAGGTGCATGTTTGGTGATTAAATACCACTCCTCATCCCACGAACATAATTTAAACATAAGACATTTATTTTTGAATAATCACTCTAAATTTTCCTTTCAGAAGAGAAGGGAAGTATAAGGCACCAGGAACATCTTTTATAAAATAGAAGTTAATTAAGCTTGCCTCAGAGTGTTTAGAGTAAGGAAATATTCAGAGTTAATGAAGACAGCTGCTTGTAATTTGAAAAACCCCTGCCATGTAAATTGTCTCTGCATTTCAGAGCCTCCATCTCTAAAAGATACTTTTTGAATTTCACAAACAATCTGACCATGCATTTCTTTGCTGTATTTCACAGAATCACACAGAATCACAGAATGCTAGAAGTTGGAAGGGACCTTGAAAGGTCATCTAGCCTAATTCCCCTGCCAGAGCAGGATCACCTAGAGCAGGTCACACAGGAACGCTTCTGGTGGGTTTTGAATGTCTCCAGAGAAGGAGACTCCACAACCTCCCTGGGCAGCCTGTGCCAGTGCTCTGTCACCCTCAGAGTGAAGAAGCTTTTCCTAATGTTTTTGTGGAACCTCCTACGCTCCAGCTTGTCTTCCTTGCCTCTTGTCCTGTCATTGGACATCACTGAAAAGAGCCTGGCTCCGTCCTCTTGACACTCCCCCTTGACATATTTATGAATATTCATGAGGTCACCCCTCAGCCTCCTCTTCTCCAAGCTAAAGAGACCCAGCTCCTTCAGCCTTTCCTCAGAAGGGAGATGTTCCACTCCCTTCATCATCTTTGTGGCTCTGCTGCTTTGTGGCTGGACTCTCTCAAGCAGTTTCCTGTCTTTCTTGAACTGAGGGGCCCAGAACTGGACACAATATTCCAGATGCAGTCTCACTAGGGTGGACCAGAGCAGGAGGAGAACCTCTCTCGACCTGCTAGTTACTCCCCTAGTAATACAGCCCAGGATGCCATTGTCCTTCTTGGCCACGAGGGCACATTGCTGGCTCATGGTCATCCTGATGTCCACCAGAACTCCCAAGTCCCTCTCCCCTGCACTTCTCTCCGACAGGTCAGTCCCCAACCTATACTGGCACATGGGGTTCTTCTTTCCCAGGTGCAAGACTCTATACTTGCCCTTGTTGAATTTCATAAGATTTCGCCCAGCCCTCTAGCGTGTCCAGGTCTCTCTGAATGGCAGCACAGCCTTCTGGTGTGTCAACCTCTCCTCCCAGTTTTGTGTCATTGGCAAACTTGCTGACAGTGCTCTCTGTTCCCTTGTCCAGGTTGTTGATGAATATATCGAACAGTACTCATCTCACTAGCAACCCCTGAGGGGCTCTGCTAGATACAGGCCTCCAGCTGGACTCTGCCCCATTGACCACAGCTCTCTGACTTCTTTCCTTCAACTGGTTCACAGTCCGCCTCACTACCTCGTCATCCAGACCACACTTGCTCCATTTTGTTATGAGGATGCTGTGGGAGGCAGTGTCAGAAACTTTACTGAAATCCCGATAAACCACATCCACTGCACTGCCATCATCTCTCCACCTGGTTATGTCCTCATAAAAGGCTATCAGGTTGGTCAAACATGACTTCCCCTTGGTAAAACCATGTTGACTGCTCCTAATGACCCTCTTATCCTTGGTATGCCTAGAGACAGCACCTAGGATAAATTGCTCCATCACCTTTTCACGTCCACTGTACAGCCATGATCTATCCACCAGATTATGTCATTCTTCTGGAGTTCATAAAATATTTCAGAACACAAAAAGCTTGGAGGACTAGAGGATTTAAAGCCCACCAGCTTTTCACGATATTAACATTTTAGTCCAGCCCACTTCAACCTGTCACCAATTAGTCTTTTCAGAATGGGAACTTAAGGAGAAAAGGATTTCAGATTATTTCAATTGAAGCCCAGTGCAAACATTTCTGGGCATACGAGTCATTCACTGAGGTTTTCTAAGAGATAAGCAGCAAAAGATGAAAGTTTAGGTAGCCGTCATTATCTGTAGCAAAAAATCTGAGTTGCTTTTATTTTTTGCAAAATTCTTCTTCAGTTAAATTTGCAGATGTTTTCAAAGACATCTCTTACACTGGAATTCATTTGTAAAAAGGAAAATGCAATACATGAGACAACATAATGTAATAACTGCTGGAGAAAATATATACTTCAACAGCAGTCTTCAGAAACATGTTTTCCAGAAAAGCATTTTATTGCACCCCAGTATAATGTCTTATATAGTACAGAAGGCCTATTACTATATAAGTCATCTCTAATGGAGGACGAAAAATACTTTCCAAAGTGGCACTAGTTTGAGAGGTTGTTCTAGGAACATCTGAACAAAGGAAATGCCAGAAGTTAAAAGCATGGGCAAGGCAAACCTCAATCTTTAGTCTTTAAAATACAATCTGCTACAGTTGAAAAATAGTAAGAATCAAGCTATTTCACAAAGCAGAGCTATCTGGATACTAACAACAGAGAAAAAGATGATAAAGATGAAAAACAAGTTACACAAATCTTCAGTGTGAGATATCAGGAAAAATGCCAAAGACATGGGTGTTACATCACAGACAGGATCCCCTTTCCGAGCATCACAGTGTTGTAATGTGGTTACAGCACAGGACTGGAAGCTGTCTTGAGTCAAGGTCCCCAAGGCTAATGACTTTTTGCATGATTATGAGAAGTTGAAAACATCTCATCTGTTTCTCACAAATGAAACCAAAGATGACAGCACTGAAACAAACACATGGAACACTCCATGTCTCAGAAATGCACATCTTAAACTTAATAGCATGGGTAACAGCAATGCCGCCTTGCCACTGTCTCTACATTAGTTAGCTGTTAGTAGTACACAGCTAGTTTGTCACAAGTATGAAGTTCTGATAGAAGCCCAGCAAAGGACTGTGCTTCTACAACTTCAATTATCATTTTACAGTTTTGTTTTTGTAGTGGGCAAAAGCATCTGAATCTATAAAACAAATATGCCTTTTCTCTTTATTTTCTACCCAATGCAAAACAAACAATGAACAGAAGTCTGATGGAGACAGTGAAATACGACACAGAATGAGAAATAGCAAACAAAATCAGCAAATAATATATTTAGCCAAATGCAGAGTTTCACGTATTAAAAATAAAAAGAATTATTTACTGGCGTCTTAATACATTGTAACTTATGGTAAAAATTTAATTCAGCCTCTTTTCTGGAGGGTAGAGGCATTGGTGGAAAGAAATAAAATAGTTCAAAAATCAGTGAATGTCAAAACTATTTTTGCTGGGTTTTTTGTGGGTTTTTTTTTTTTTTTTCATACAGCCTTTCAGACTAACTGTGCAGTAACTGGCTTCATTCTGGTAATCCAATTCTTGTTCTCATCCATCAAAGCAAATCTCAAGTAAAACCAGCATGGTTTAGTTACTTTGTCAGCATTACCTTGAAACAGTGTATCACTACCGACATACACCAAAAGAAGACGGCTACTTTGCTAGCTTTTGAAATGGAAGAATATGAGGCTGCTTAGACTTTAAGGCTCCTCTGCCACGTAAGCAAAAAGATATTTTTCTAGCCTTATTCAAGTTGGCTAAGATACTGTGTAAGAGATAAGTCACAGAACAATGAAGATGTGCTCCAAGCAATACTGGCAATCATTTTATGCACATGAGGGAGGTTGATCTCTTTTTTGCATGCTGCCCAATGAACAGAGTAGAAAATCTGTGGGAAGAACTGAATATTTGTCTATACTTTGGGCATTCTTATTCTGTGAGACTAGACAGTTTAATCACTTTACTCACGACACATTAAAAAGGACAAATGAAAGTCCAATATCAAATCTTTTTGGAACATGGCTAAAAAAATGGTAAGGGGAATTATTGCATTACACAACACAATGAGGTAAGGAGATAGACAAAATCAGGTATGTATTTTTACACAAGTAAAATTATTTTTAAATGGTTAATTTAGATCTTTTTTGTGTGTGTTTGAAACTACTAGTTCAATACAAAATTAAACTGCCTTCCTAGTCTGCAATAGTCTCAGTGAAATGTACACAATTCTAGAACTTAAGATCACGCAGCATCCCAGTAACCTTGCTTACCTCTCTTTTAATAACAGTAAAGTAGCACTGTATTCTTGCACAAATGAAGGAATCTTTCAAACTTCCCAAGGCACTAAAAATACCAGATAGAATAAACCACGTTCTGAGTACTACCTCCTTGATTGGGACACTATCCCTCTCATATATATTGTCAGCAGGTGACAGTAGCAAAGCAACACACTTTGGGTCATTCACAGTTTCAGGTATCTGTGGCTGAAATTCACCCTGTCTCCACCAAGTAGGAAAACCTTTTTTCTTTGGAGAGAAGGAATAAACATGTGTCTTTGGCTGCCTCTCTGTGGTTTTCTGTGTGAGGTCATGAAGAGCGTCCCTTCGGAGAGCCGGTCAAGACAACGACAAATCCCACCGATATGGCTACAAGTTGTCCTCTCTTTATTGCCCTGGACAGCTCAATCTATACAGTTAAGCAGTGTCCACACGCGTCAGCGTTTTATTGGGTAGTGCCATTCAACTGTGCAGGTGGCTCTCGCCCCCCCTCTCCCCCCAGCAAGGCTCTTCACAAAACAGCTGCACCTCCTCCTCTCCGTGCCCCAAGGCAGCTCCAAGGACAGAGCCTTTGTTCAGGCCTAAGCTGGGTTGTCCAAACCTTTAAAGGGATACCGCTCCTCTGCTCTACAAGAAATTCCCCTACAAGGTCGGACATGATTAGCATGAGCCTTAGGCCATCTGTTGAGAAGCAGTTACCTCCTGAGCAGCTCCTCCAGATACATTTCTTTTTTTTGCGTTCAATATCAGTGTACAGGTAATGAATGCAAGCAATGTATCCAATCAGATAGCTGCAAAAAACATCTTTCTGGCAAAAGTGCCAACATCCATCCCCTGTTTTAGTGCTCACAGTTTATCACCAAATTACCCATTTCAGCATCAATTTTCTGCTGAGCAAGTGCATATTTTTTTTAAGGTTCAGTATATGTGTCGTGGGTTAGGGCTGGGCCAGCCACTAAATGCTGACAGATCTCTCTAACCCGCTCTTTCCTCCCAAATGAGAAGGAAAAGGGAATGAGGCAGAGAGACTTACGGGTCAGAAAAGAAACACTAAAACAACTTTAAGGAAATAATGATGGAAATAATAGTGAAATGATGAAAAATAAAGAGCTATATATAACTATATATAAGCCCTATATTGAACCCAACTTCCCCCCCACTGATGCTGCAGAGCAGGCAGCACTGGGGAAGCCCCAGGCTCAGCAGTGGAGCTGGATAAAAGGAGCTGGATTTGGGAACTCAGAATCTGGATCAAAAGCAGGAGATCGGATGGACACTGGACATTGCAGAAAAGAGGAAATGGGAAAAACTCTCATGATCACTCAATTAAGACTAAATATGACATATATGGAATGGAATACTTTAATTGGTCACCTACCCTGTCTATTATCCCCCAGAGGTGCAACATTTTACTTCCTTGTGATCCCTCTTTCTAGCACAAAAGTGGCCACAGTAACTACAGGAGTTAACTATCAGCAAGAGCCTTCCTGCACACCAGTCCCAGGCAGTAATTGGAAACATCAGGCGTTATCACAGCCAGTAGCAGACGCTGTCTGCAAAAATATGCTGCTAACTTCAGAAAGTGCAGCCTTTTAGAAGAGACTAAACTGGAAAGTAAAAATTACTAAACAGAATTGGGGTTTTTAGCTCAAACCATGATGTGAATGCGAGTCCACTTAATACATACAGTACAGTGCACAACTATGGTGGACTCTTTCTCCCTTTCCTCAGTTATTGCCACGGTTACAAACAGCAATCATACCACATGGATATTAACGAAACATGTTTGAAGCACTAAATGTTGGGCCTGTTATGCTTTCACATTAATGTGATTCCAACCTCAAAGGCAGAGAAATCTGATGCTGGACGCAGGAAAAAGTGGTGGGGACACAGGAAAAACATGGGACATACAGTCTTCACAATTCATAGAATGGCCTAGGCTGGAAGGGACCTTACAGATCATCTAATCCAACCTCCCTGTCATGGACAGGGACGCCTCTCAACCAGATCAGGCTGCTCAAGGTTCTGTCCAACCTGGCCTTGAACACCTCCAGGGAGGGGGCAGCCACAGCCTCTCTGGGCAATTTATTCCAAAGTCTTGCCACCCTCGTACTGAAGAATTTCTTCCTAAGATCTAATCTAAATCTATTCTCCTTCAACTTAAACCAATTTCCCCTTGTCCTATCAGTCGACGCTCTTGTGAAAAGTCCCTCCCCAGCCTTCCTGTAGGATCCCCTCAGGTATTGGAAGGCAGCTATTAGGTCCCCCCGAAGTCTCCTCTTTTCAAGGCTGACCAATGCCAGCTCCCGCAGCCTGTCCTCTTAGTAAAGGTGCTCCAGCCCCTGGATCACCTTTGTGGCCCTCCTCTGAATGTGCTCTTCTGAATGTGCTCCAACAGACCTATGCCCCTCTTATGGTGGGGACACCAGAACTGGATGCAGTATTCGAGGTGGGGTCTCACAAGAGCAGAGTAAAGCGGGAGAATCACCTCTCTTGACCTGCTGGCTACACTTCTCCTGATACATCCCAGGATGCGGTTGGCCTTCTGGGCTGCATGAGCGCGCTGCCGGCTCAGGTTGAGCTTCTCATCTATCAACACCCCCAAATCCTTCTCTTCAGGGCTACTCTCAACCCACTCTGTGCCCAGTTTGTATCTGTGCCTACGACTGGCCGGAGCCAGGTTAAGGACCTTGCATTTTGACTTGCTGAAGCTCATGCAGTTTGCACTGGCCCTTTTCTCAAGCCTGTCAAGGTCCCTCTGGATGGCATCTCTTCCCTCAAGTGAGTCCATGGCACCACACAGCTTGGTGTCGTCGGCAAACTTACTGCGGGTGCACGCGATGCTGCCGTCCATGTCACTGGCAAAGATGCTGAACAGCACTGGACCCAGAAGAGACCCCTGAGGAACACCGCTTGTCACTGGTCTCCATGTGGACATTGAGCCATTGACCACAACTCTTTGAGTGCGACCATCCAGCCAGTTCTTTATCCACCGAGTGGTCCATCTGTCAAATCCGTGTCTCTCCATCTTAGAGACAAGGATGTCATGTGGGACAGTGTCAAATGCCTTGCACAAGTCCAGGAAAATGACATCCGTTGCTTTTCCTCTGTGGCTTTTCACTGCAGCTTTGTCGTAGAAGGTCACTAAATCAGTCAGGCTTGACTTGCTCCTCTTGAAGCCATGTTGGCTGATTACTTTTGATTATTTTTTATGTGCCTTAGTACAGCTACCAGGGCGATCTGTTCCATGATTTTACCTGGCACAGAGGTAAGGCTGACTGGTCTGTAGTTCTCCAGGTTGTCTTTGGTTCCTTTTTAAAGATGGGGGTTATGTTCCCCCTTTTCCAGTCTGTGGGAACCTCATCAGACTGCCAGGACCTCTCAAATGTGATGACTAGTGGCCTAGCAACTTCAGCTGCCAGTTCCTTCAGGACCTGTGGATGTATCTCATCAGGTCCCATGGACTTGTCCATCTTCAGGTTCTCCAGGTGTTCCTGGACCAGACCTCATCTGCTCCTACCCTGGGTGGTTCTTCACTCTCCCAGACCCAGCCAACACCCTCTGTGATTTGGGTGATGTGGTTCGAGTGGTTGCCAGTAAAGACTGAGGCAAAAAAGTTGAATATTTCAGCCTTCTCCACGTCCTCAGTAATCAGGCCACCTGTATCCTTGTGGAGAGGCCCCACATTCTCTCTCATTTTTCTTTTTTCTCTTACATATCTGTAAATTCCTTTTTCTACACCAACCTGTGTCCCAGAGGAGAACTCAGCGAGTGAGTTGCTGAGCATCCAAGGTTATGGAGGAGCTGAATATCTGGAGAGCCAAAGAAAACATTATGGAAATAATTGCAAGACAAATTCTAAACGTGGAAGCTGTCCATAACAGTTCGTATTTCCATGCTGTAGCCTATGTACTGTCCTCTAAAGTCTTAACAAGTCGAAATTCATGTTTAAACCTGCAAAATGATGCTGCCCCATGTCGAAGAAATGCTGTCTAGATACTTACATGTCCCAGCTCAGCAGGTGCCCCAGAGGCACTCTCTCTTTCTGTTTCTATCTCTTTTCACTTCCATGAAAGAACCTTTCAGATCCTTGCAAAAATGATCAATTGCAACACCAAGATCATCTTGCCGTTTTCACAGTCAATGCATTATAGAGATTTCTAACTGCAACTACAAAACTCACAAATCAATCAAGTGAACACCCAAACCTGAAAACATTCATATGTTTTCATAAAGAAAGATTGGAAAAAAACCCACATAACTCAACAGGAAACCTCACAAAGTCACTAGATATGTTTCTAGATGTTGTCATCAGACGTGTTGCTTCACCAACAATTCAGAAATTTTCACTGATTTAACTGGAAAGATGTAAATGTATTTAAACAAACACACAAAAATCATTGCAGCCAGTTTCTTTTATCATTTTGACAAAGTTTTACATCACCTTAATTTACCTTTGTTAATTACAAAAATAAAATATTTCCACCTGACATAGGTATATTTAAGATGAGACTTGTAAGGTAAGTCCCACCACTTAGTATTCTTGTACAACTATATGTGTAATGAGTAAAGTTTAAGGTTTTGTTAATATTTTTCTGAGTCTAAAAGTAATCCTAACTTGGGAACAGGGCCTCAGATTGCAAAGGAAGTTAGTGTCACTCCCAATATTACGTTACACAACTCAGAAACTTTTGGTATGCTTTATGAATGTTTCCTATTAACCTAAGCTCCAGGCTTACTTATTAAGTTTCACTAATGAACTATTATGTTTCTGAATAGATGGCTATCTAAAGTTGATATAATTTTCAATATTTTTTAAAAGCTTTAGAATAAGAACTGGAATACTGACACAATGAGTATTTTTGGCTAGGCCATGCATTTGCTATTCCTAGGAAAATCCACCCATATTTATCTAAGATATTAGCCTTAGAAAACAGTCTTGGACACAATGAGTAAAGCTTGCTAGAAATTTGCTGCAGAAAATTCCAAGTATACCACCCACAGTGAACATGTTTGTACCTGAGAAAGCTCACTGTGTCCTGGCCACACCGTGTTATCTATACATTAAGCACAGAGAAGAGCTTTGGATGAAATGAATAAAGGCAAAGTAGTGCATCATCTGCTTTTTGAGCAAAGGAAAAAAAGTGGTTAAACAAACCCTGCAAATTTGCTTTCCCACCTGCTTGCATTTCATCACCTTTTACTGTAATGTCTACAGTTTTAAAAAGTCATACTGCTGGATGTAAGAAAATACTGCTATTCTCACTCTACTGAAGAGGTGACAAGAGGTTAAATAAAGAACCCTTCCAAAGCTGTCTGAATTACTCCTAGGAACTAGACATTATCAACCAAGTCGTACCATAGAGAATTACTCATCAGTTCCCACCTGCAGACCAATGTCCAACCACTCTTTAAGCAACAGCTACAATGGAAAAACACTTCCCCAGCTTTAGTGCTGAGCACGATGTCATATGGCATGGGATATCTCTTTGGTCAGCTGGGATCAGCTGTCCCAGTTGTGCCCCTTCTAGCCTCTTGCTCACCTCAGCATCCTTGCTTGAGGGCATTAGCATGAAATGCTGGTCAAGCACAGTTCAGTAGTACCTAAAACACAGGTTATCAACACTGTTTCGGTCACAAATCTAAAACACGGCATTACACTGGCTGCTGTGGAGAAAATTAACTGTGTGCCAGCCAGTTCCACTACAAATTCGTGTATCTAGGAATAAGAATACATTAAAAATCCTTTATCAGGACTGCCCATGTTCCTATTACTAACACTAATGCCTATGTTCTTTATCACCTTAAATTCAGGTCTGTGACACCATTCTTACAGATATATTCTGTACTTAGGTATTTTATCTTTCATTCTACATCTTCTGTTTCACAAGTTTTTTTATGACACTACGTTATCAGCCATTATTTATCTTGATTCATGTTTTTCATCCACACTGGCTATAAACATAAGAGATCACAGGTGATTGAGCAATCTCATTTTACTTAAAAATCTTCACATTAGAGTCCTGTCACTTCTGTGCAATCTAAAAACCAAATGAAATAGAAAAAGAGCCCTCAAAAACATTTTGCATCAGGTCTACTGAAACCACACGAAAGCAGAAATGCAGATCTGGAGTTGCATGTTTACACTTCCTTTCCAGGAAGAAAAGTCCATTGGACCTCCCACAGACAGTCTGGGCAAATGCTTTTAGAGAAAAAAGGTATTCATGCTTTCATGAAAGGAAGACACTGACAGATCCAAGGACTCGAAGGTAGTAAGGCAAAAAAGAGGGGCAATACAGTGATGTGCAGGGATGACACTGATGGATCTATACCTGTTCTGCGTACTCCATTTCTAATAGCAGATGTCTGCTGTGACAACATTTTAAAGAAATCAATGTTGTATAACTCTCGGTCTCCATCATTTTCCAACTCAGAAACATACTTCCTACCTATTTGAAATTCTGAGTGCAATTTCAGTTGCACTGTGTAAGATATGTACTGTGCTTAATTCTAAATTTCATGTGATGCTGTCTTACAGTAAATGGACCTTCCATTTCTCTTTAGAGATGCATTTCAAAGATGAATGTGGAAATTACTGAAATAAGTTCAAATCCTACTGCTATCTGGGCTGATTGTTTTTTAATGAAACTTATATCATTGATTCCCCAGGAGTAAGGTTTGCTCCCAATCAGAAAAGGGGTTTCAGCATAAGAAGTCTAACTCTGAGATAAGCACTACACTGTAGAGCAAGTTAGTAGCTGTTCATATGATGTTTATGAAGTGTTAAGAAGAGTAGTGCAGGGATGTAAGTTTGGGCTGAAAGAAGTAACACACATCTTCTCACTACACTCTCCTTGGCTCTCCTTAATACCTTTAGACAAGACCCTTACTGCTTACTGTCCTCCATGTTGGAGAAGTAAAAAGGTCACAGTCTCTACTTCAGTTCGCTAAAATCAGAGATTTGATGATCTCTTTGGGACTCTACAGCAATATAAATAATTTTCAAAGCAGGTAAAACTTTTGTAGCATAGACCCTACCAGCACAATCTACATCTATAAAGGATACCCATTGCTTTACTTCTGCATCTGAATTTCTCTGTCTCAGTTGCTCTCCTTCAGGGGAAAAAAAAAAAGAAACTTGTCTTCAAGAACGTAGTCTAACTTTGCTTAAAGTGTCAAACATAGAAATTTGACTGTGTATCTTTAGGAAAAGTTAAAAATCACAGTAATGTAAAACAATTACTGCCTACAGCAACAGACCTACACAGATGCATATTTTTTAATTTGTAGGAAAAAGCAACATCTGAGAGTTTTATCCTAAAAATATCTTATAAAAACACCTAGTAATGTCATAAAGATATTTGCTTAGAGCACAACTTTGCCGAGTTTAACTGTTAATAGCATGTTATTTAGAAAAATGTTGCAGTTAAAATGTTTTTGACAGGGGATTTGCAATTGCTTTATCAAACTTGTAACTGAAGGTCTGTTTTTGTTGTCACCAGCATTAAAGGGTGAAACATTATTATACTTTGTGCATGTATGTGCTGGCTGAGAAGGCTCAATGAACCACATTTTGCGTGGTGTTTGACTGAGCTGACTACTGTGAAATCAGCTGGCAAAACCAATTACCACATACACAGCATGGATCCACTTTTTAACTTTCTCTGACACCTACAACATCGGAAAAGTGGACAATACATAGAAACGCGTTTGTGCTTCCAAATTCTGTTTGGCTGCAGACATGTAGGCATAAATGTATGCAACTTGAAATTGGTCTATGATTTTACTGAATCAGAACTTGCCTACTGTAGTTGTAGACTCTCTCATCCTAAGTTCAAAACCTCAAATTACAGAGGTATACTTAGAGGAAATATCACCTCTGGGAAAAAGACTATCTGAAAAAGTTTTCATTTCTAACTCTCCATAAAAAATAATTCAAAAAAGTGAATGCCACAAATACTGTTAAAGCTTATATCCCTCCTACTGCTGACTTTGAATTGGAAGGGAAGAGCTGACTGACTCATTGTTATCAATTATTTACATAAAAGAACTAGAAGTGGTTGCCTAATGCTTCAGTATTTAATTTTATGTGTGAGCTCATTGTCTGGTACTTCAGTAATTAGAAACAGGAAAAAGGCTTTCCTGTAGTGATGTGGTTAAATGTTTTGAGACCATGAGCATTTTATACAATATAAAGAGGAAGAGCACTGCTCCTCAAACACCATTTAGGCAGTGAGAAATACTGTCCAGCAACCAACACTCAGGTAGTGAAAGAGGACTCTTTTTTTTCATATTCGAGCAACTTAAATTCTGGCTGAACTTTGATTTTGTTTATTCTTCTGTTTGACTTCTCTCACTTTTAATGAGTACTCAGAGAAATATCATTCCTTTGGCTCTTAAAAAATTATAATGCATACCACTTGTGGACTTTGAAGGGGATTATGTAATGCAGTGTGATAATATAATGAGCAGAGAAGCATTTACCAAAAAGACAACTTTTGGCAGTTCCACAAAACTCTCATCAGGATATTTTTCCACTATTGAAGCTGGAACCTGTATCAAAAGGCTACTGCATCAAACCTTGGGGTCCAATGAATTTTTCATTGTCTTGTCAATATGAAATGCTTTCACGAGGAAACTACCATAAAGACCAGTCATGAGTGTGCTTGTCACGGCTGAGTGAATCAGCTTGACAAAGATAGCCTCTCCTCCAGCCTGGCTAATTGTTCTCAGCTACCAGAAATTCTGGTGTGCCACTTACTCTCAAAAATTTTCAGATGAACACACATTTCATTTTGAAGCAGGAAAATAGAGCATTTCAAAACATCAACACTTAGCTTATTTTCTGTTCTGCTTTAATGCTGACCTTATCTCTTCCCATAGGTTAGAAACTTGATTTCTATTAAAAGAAAAACATTATAAAATGCACTATGTAGTGGGAATTCATGCTCCATGTTTTTACAGTATTTTTCTCTCAAGGAAAGAAAGTTTTCCTCTAAAAAATTTTACACGCATGCATCAAGTCCTTCCCTGAGACAAAGGATGAATGATGACTAGCCCTGTGGTATAGGCACCTGAATGACAGGCATGTTCATTGGGTAACGGCACATATGGACTCTGTAAAACTACCCTACTTCAGCATAATATGATTGTGCAAGCCGCAAATTTTATCTCCCTTAATTTACAATTTTACACTGGGATCTTTAACTACAGCAACTGGTAAGCAACACCTATCTAATACCTCATGATCTTCATGCCGCATCATGCCCCTAGGCCCTTGGTTGGGTCACTAGATTGTAAGTAACTTGGACGCTAACTAATGAATCACTAACACCACTCCTTGTAAAATGCGGCAATCTCACAGTAAATTGACACACACTGAACCCTACTTCTTTATTAACACTGCTAGAGTTGCAGCACAACAGGATGTGGCCATAAGAGCAATGAGCTTAAAATCAGAATAGAACCAAAACATGATAAATCAGAACTGCAATTTCTGAATGCAGTTCCTTACCAATGATCTCCTACTGTTTGGTCCAGACCCTGTTTTTCATAAAAGAACACTTGACCAGTTCAGAGGAAAAAATCAAAAATTTGCATTTCCCTAACAAACCTAACCAAAGTCCATAAAATTTGTGGTGACACTGAGACACACTAAAAAAATGACACTCAAGTCACTGGCACGTGGAATTAACACTATCACACTCAATGCAAGCATTTGATCTGTTGATCTGAAATACAGCTCTATATTAAGTTAATTCTGTAAATTACCTTCCTGTTATGAAAGATTTATCCACTATCAGAGATGCTTCACCAGCATCTGACAGACCACACTCTGACAGATGACACCATCACTGAATCCCCTGGGTTTTAAGCCTCCAAAGGCTGGAGAAAGTCAAGATGAAAAAAAAGAGAGTACAGAGAAAGAGGAGACGCAATGAGGATTCCCTTTGAAAAAAAAAACCCTTTTCCTAAAAGCTGATACCTTGCTTAAACTTATCTTTATCCTCCTTCCACAGCCTAATTAATGGCTTTCCCAGGTCCTCCTTGCAGGTGTGCGCCTTGGCATCTGTAGTTCCGTCCTGTCTGAAAGCCCTGGCAGGCATGAGTAAACAAAAAAGTAGCGACCAGACTAAAAAATTTCCAAGGCCATTTTTTTTTGTTGCTGTGACTAGCCATCTGACAGCAGAATTTTTTTTTACACAGAAGATAAAGCACAAGACAGTGCAGCAGTGCTGCTCAGTATGGCTTATCTTCCTTTCAGTTTTGCCTTCAGCACATGACATGGCAAATTTCAAAGCAATAGCAATAGGTGCACACTGGCATTCAAAATGCATAAAATACACAGATACCCCCAACAGTCAGCACACCTCTCTATCACACTACTGCAGTGGGAACTTTTTGAGACGATCTTTCAAGCCAGCAATAAAAGACTTCAGGCTCCAAGTGTTTGACTGAGTTCAGTTCTTCGTATACCTGCTCTGAATAGTGCCACAGCAGTCAATGAAGCTTTTTAATTTTACCTTTTTGATCACACAGGAGGCAACAGAAAGTGATCTCCCTGTCAAATGTCTAGTATCCATTTCAATCAAATTTCTCTGGACATTCTACAGGACTTTGGCATAAACAGGCAGTATAAACTAGCAGCTTGTCACTTTGGAAGAAAATTAAGCCTTTGACATTCTATTGAGCATATATTAATGTGACTGACAAAGGAAAGCAACAACGAATTGGAATGGACGCCACAGAAAAACACTATCAATATATTGGATGAAGGAGGACTGAAACTCATTAATTTCTTTACTGTTGTGAGAAAAGATGTAAAGCCATGCAGATATTGCTAAGTTTAGACATAAGTAGTTCATGTTTCTCATAATTTTTGAACTGAAAAACTGATTTTTTTCATCTTGGCTTTCTAGGACAGCATTCCATTTTCTATACACAATCAAGACTTTTTCCTTCACACACTGGAAAGCTGCCGTATCCCTCCAAAGAGGCCTCCAACTTCTCCAAACTGTTGTCTCAAAATTGTTGTCTCCAAAAATCTTAAATTCATTAAAAATAATTTAGAAGGTTATTAAATAAGTTACTTGTGTAGTGGGATACATCACTGAAAAATGTTGAAGAGAGATCTGAAGAGTAAAGAGTGACTCAGTATCTCCAAAACAGAAATGACAGCTTACTTTTACTTTTTCTCACATGAATTTAATAAGAAGTGCACTAAAGTCAATGAGTGTTATTTAAGGGAGCTTTTCAAAAGGTCCTCTGTTTTATAAAAGTATTTGTCAGCAGAATAATACCTAAGCTCTGAGATATCATCCCTGAGAAATTCCCATGAAACAGAAAAACTATTTTTTCTTTGGTCAAAATAGTAAAATGTTTTAATACTATGAACATTTCTGTTTTATTCCTGAGGTTATACAATAGGTAGAGTATCTTTTCAGTGATCTCATCTGCATTCTGCCTGAGGACCTGTCACTGATAATGCCTAGCTGTTTCAATATAGACATTTACAGGTCATGGTGGAATAACAGAAAAATAATAAAGCAGTAGTACTCAGCAGTAAACCAAAACAAGATGCTTTGCATAGCAGGAATGACTTAATCCACAGCTGACTGCTGTCTTTAGCCTCTGAGCAAAAGGAAGCTCTAGTATAGGCCTGTACCATTTACAAACTTCATGATTTGCTGCCAATTTGTAGAAACCAAAGTAAACTTCTGGCAGGACTCCTACATACCATAGTAGTTAAAGAAACTATCGTCCCACCCTGATTTTGACTACAAGCCTTGGAAGATTACTTTGTTTATTTCTGCCCTCCTATTGTACTTAGCTAATAGAAGATTTAATGCAAAACTTAAAAAATTTAATTTTGGAAAGTGTCACTGGTTATCTACAGTCACTTGACAAACCCCCAGATAATTTTTTCTCATTCCTTTTTGCTCACCAACAAGCTTTGGCAACAGAAAGCCTTCACTACTAATTAAAAGTGAAAAGCTAGCGAACAGACTCAGTACCCTGATGTTTCACAGCTGAGTGCAAAGCTGCCCAGACACACTCACTTATTTTTATAGCAATTCTTTTTACCCTTTATCACTCTATCCCTTAAGATTGGGTTGTAAAATGAGGCAGAATAAACTAGATCCTATCACAAAACAATGTCACTTTTGTACAGCCCACCTTTCCTGGAAGACACAAATCACCATTATGCAATGTTGTCCAGTTGCTATAGCAGGAAGCAAGAATCAACTAAAATGATCTTGCACATTACGAAGTTTTTGTGAAGTACGGTCTTCAGAATGTTCCCTGGTGTGGTTACCTAAACTTACAAGCACAGCTTGAGTATCTAGTGCCAAAGGACTGCTATGTTGGATAATCAGCAATGAATTTGAATTTCTGAAGATACTTCAGACACATAAAAATACAGACAGGCTACTAGCAGTTTCACTACTTACGTTGTTTAATCCTTCTTGAGTCCAACTAGGAAAAGGAGGGTGAGATCCCCAAAAGTTAGAGGTGTTTATATGTTGCTTACCAAGCTCATTGTATCTGCTAACTGGAAATACTGAGCCTCTAAGCAGATGTTAGGCTGCCAAATAATCTTGCGCTGAAAGCATGCCTCATATATCCTCTGTGTCTAAAAGCTGACTCTGCACTGATACTGTACCCCTTGATAACACTGACAAAGCTCAGTACACCACAGTATCTGCCTTCCCACCACCACACCTCACTGGAGGATGTTACGAGTAAGGCAGAGAGAGTATTCCTAAAGAAATGAACCAGGGGCTCCTGAGGTAGTAGGACCCAATGGGGAAACATCCATAGAATATCTCAGGAGAATTAAGAGGTGTCCCACCAAGAAGGTGACATGGTCAACAGCCCAGCTGAAGTGTCTCTACATGAATGCACACAGCATGGGCAAGAAAAAGCAGGAGTTAGAAATCTGTGTGCAGTCAAGAGGTTATGATCTGGTGGCAATTACAGAGACATGGTGGGACAGCTCACATGACTGGAATGTGGTCATGGATGGCTGTGCCCTCTTTAGGAAAGACAGGTCAACAAGGAGAGGTGGCAGAGTTGTTTTTTTACGTGAGAAAGCAACTATTATTGAGAGAAAGCAACTATGTGAGAAAGCAACTAGTATTGAGTTCTGTCCAGGGGCAGATGAGGAGAAAGCTGAGAGTTTGTGGGTAAGAAATAAGGGACAGATTAGCATGGGTGATGTTGTGGTGGGTGTCTATTACAGGCCAAGTGATCAGGATGAGGAAGTTGACGAGGCCTTCTACAAGCAGCTGACAGCAGTCTCTCAATCACAGGCCCTGGTTCTCATGGGGGATTTCAACTAGTCAAATATTTGCTGGAAGGCTGACATACCCAGCCATTCGCAGTCCAGGAGGTTCCTCCAGTGCATTGATGATAACTTCTTGATGCAAATGGTGAATGAGCAGACTAGGAGAGGATCTTATATCCACTATTGCTAGATCTTATACCCACTAACAAGCAGTGAAGGTTGAGGGCAGCCTTGGCTGCAGTGACCATGAGATGATGGAGTTCAGGATTTTGTGCGGTAGGAACAGAATAACAAGCAGGATCGAAACCCTGGACTTTGGCAGGGCCAACTTTGGCTTTTTTAAGCAATTCCGAGGAGAAATCCCATGGGACAGGGTACTGGAATGTAAAGGGTCCCAAGACAGTTGCTTAATATTCAAGGACCACTTCTTCCAAGGTCATGATAAGCGCATCCCAACAGATAGGAAATCAAGAAAGAGACCAAGGAGACCCACATGGTTATCCAGGGAACTGCTGGGCAAACTCAGGTGGAAGAAGAGAGTATATAAATCAAGGAAGGAGGGACTGGCCACTTGGGTGGAGTATAAGACTGTGGTCAGAGGATGCAGGGACGCAACTAGGAAAGCTAGAGACTCCTTGGAACTCAACCTTACAAGGGAGGTCAAGGACAACAGAAAGGGCTTCTTCGAATACATTGCCAACAAAACTAACACTAGAGACAATGTAGGCCCTCTGGTGAATGAGGTGGGTGCCCTGGAGACAGAGGACAGAAAGAAGGCAGAGTTGCTGAATGCCTTCTTTGCCTCTGTCTACACTGCTGGAGACTGTCCTCAGGAACCCCAGAGCCCTGAGGACCCAGAGGAACTCAGGGTAAAGGAGGAGTTTGCCTTGGCTGATGAGGACTGGGTTAGGGATCAGTCAGGCAATCTGAACATCCAAACATCCATGGGCCCTGATGGGATGCACCCACGGGTGCTGAGGGAGCTGGCGGGAGTCATTGCTAGGCCACCCTCCATCATCTTTGTTAAGTTGTGGGGAACAGGAGAGATGCCTGAGGACTCTCAAATGTCACTCCAGTCTTCAAAAAGGGCAAGAAGGAGGACCCAGGTAACTACAGACCGGTCAGCCTCGCCTCCATCCGTGGAAAGGTGGTGGAACACCTCATCCTTGGTGCTGTTTCTAGGCATACCAAGGATAAGAGGGTCATTAGGAGCAGTCAACGTGGTTTTACCAAGGGGAAGTCATGTTTGACCAACCTGATGGCCTTTTATGAGGACATAACCAGGTGGAGAGATGATGGCAGTGCAGTGGACGTGGTTTAAAAGGATTTCAGTAAAGCTTCTGACACCGCCTCCCATAGAATCCTCATAGCAAAATGGAGGAAGTGTGGTCTGGATGACGAGGTAGTGAGGTGGATTGTGAGCTGGTTGAAGGAAAGAAGTCAGAGAGTTGTGGTCAATGAGGCAGAGTCCAGCTGGAGGCCTGTATCTAGCAGAGCCCCTCAGGGGTTGCTAGTGGGACCAGTACTGTTCAATATATTCATCAACATCCTGGACAAGGGAACAGAGAGTACTGTCAGCAAGTTTGCCAATGACACAGAACTGGGAGGAGTGGCTGACACACCAGAAGGCTGTGCTCCCATTCAGAGAGACCTGGACGCGCTAGAGGGCTGGGCGAAATCTTATGAAATTCAACAAGGGCAAGTGTAGAGTCTTGCACTTGGGAAAGAAGAACCCCATGTGCCAGTATAGGTTGGTGACTGACCTGTTGGAGAGCAGTGTAGGGGAAAGGGACCTGGGGGTTCTGGTGGACAGCAGGATGACCATGAGCCAGCAGTGTGCCCTCGTGGCCAAGAAGGTCAAGGGCATCCTGGGGTGTATTAGAAGGGGAATAGCTAGTAGGTCAAGAGAGGTTCTCCTCCCGCTCTGGTCCACCCTAGTGAGGCTGTATCTGGAATATGGTGTCCAGTTCTGGGCCCCTCAGTTCAAGAAGGACAGTGTAGAGCCACAAAGATGATGGAAGGGAGTGGAACATCTCCCTTATGAGGAAAGGCTGAAGGAGCTGGGTCTCTTTAGCTTGGAGAAGACTGAGGGGTGACCTCATTAATGTTTATAAATATGTCAACGAGGAGTGTCAGGAGGAGGGAGCCAGGCTTTTTTCAGGGATGTCAAATGAGAGGACAAGGGGCAATGGATACAAGCTGGGGCATAGAAGGTTCCACAAAAACATTAGGAAAAGTTTCTTCACTGTGAGGGTGACAGAGCACTGGAACATGCTGCCCAGGGAGGTTGTGGAGTCTCCTTCTCTGGAGACATTCAAAACTCACCTGGATGTGTCACCTGTGTGATCTATTGTAGGTGATCCTGCTCTGGTAGGGAGGTTGGACTAGATGATCTTTTGAGGTCCCTTCCTACCCCTGACATTCTGTAATTCACCAGGGAAGCAGGGTATGAAAACTCAAATCACCCAGCCCTCCGTGAGAAATTAATCACTCCAGTTTTATATCCCGTATGAAACTCTAAGTAGCAACAAAACAGAAAGCAGCATCCCTTCTCTGGACACACTTTGTAAGAAAATTATGTCTTCAGTACCCAGCAAAAGTAAAAGATTCAGCTGTGATTCACAGCAGGAGGTATGGGGCTGATTGCAGCAGCAAAGAGGGTGAATCTCTGAAAGTACAATTGAACTCGGAGACCTCCACGTGTACCCTCTGCGTGCCCCAACTGCAGTAATAGCCATATCTTAATACAGATAAGCCAGGATCTGTCCATGAAATGTGGAAGGGGGATACAGGGAGGTGGAGCGCAGAAGAGAGGGATGTGCTGTGATGCAAAAGCAGCAGCTCAGCTGAAGAGTATTTGCAGAGGGTCAGGCTGACTGTCACATCTTTTCTCAAAACGCCTTGGAGTCCATCACAGTCAGTTTTACAGACAACAGTCGAAGGCACTTGGGGCATTGTTATGCTGACACCTAAGTTCACTGAAACTGGTATTCCCAGTGAGCAGTTCATACTACGCTTCATTTTTCTCACTTGAACCTGTCTCAATCTCCTCTGACCTAAGGCTGTGCTGAGTGCAGTACCTGCCTGATCTGTATGGAAACGCAAGTTGCTGTTGCTGTTCTTGGCAGTGCAATTTTCAGCATGATTCACTCCGCAGAGCTGCACAAACTCTGGGGAAAGGAGGGAAGAGCAAACATGACGTAAGGGGTGGGGGTGACCACCCTTTTGTGGTGATCATGCAGCTGCAGTTTTGCTTTTGCAACACTTTGCATGGGGCTATAATAGACACCTAGTACAATGCCAGGGCTGATACTGAAGTGGTCAGTCACACAAATTATTTGTTGCAACATGCTGAGTAGCAATGCCTATATATTCTGGACTATAAACAATTTACAGTCCTGTCTGCCAACTTAATTTTCAGACAACTAGCATGTTTAAAAATGTTGCCTGTAGTCCTGAAACTTCTCATAAGCCAAACTAAAGATTTATTTTATTAGCCACAATTTATAGCACATTTGCTGATGTGTGATTTGACACTTCTACACTAGTCACAGGACACCTCTCAAACCAAAATAACAAAGGCACGTGAAATTCCTCAGCTGTAAGAAAAAAAGGCAGCTTGGGAAAGAGTAAGAATTGATAGACATGAATTCATTCTTCTGTTTCAATAACATGTTTTGAGGATATCTCCTGACACCTTCAGTGTAGCATTAGCATTTTCCGTATGAGCATCTACCTCTGAAATCCTTGCCTTGTCACTAACTTAACTGAGGCAATGCAGCAACCACGACTACCATTTCTTCCATATCAGTGTTTTCTATTTGCTTAGACTTAAACTAGCCTGCACACGCAGAACGTTTACACATTTCAAAACAAAGGGTTTTACCGAACTTCCCTTTCTATTCTTTCATGGTACTCTTGCTTTAGAAGATTATAGTGAAGAGGAAGATAACATTCAGTAAACTGAGCTTCTGTTCTGAGCTATGAAAATAGAATGAGAAAGATAGGCCTAACAGGTAAAAAGGAAAAAAAAAAAACAGCTCTTGCATGTACTTGTTTCTAGGCAAAAATATCTGGAATCATGTAAACAGCATCAAGCAAGAACTACTGAATGAGAACTTGAGCCAAGATTGCAATCCCAAATTATTCTTCACACGACTAACAACATAATATTTTTCTATGTTAAACAGTATTTCTAGTCAGCACAACTACAATGGGTATATATGTGTAGGTACATTTATGTATAGAGAGAGCTTTTAAGAGCTAAATCCTTACATATTTATCATCTCAGCCTACCAGCCAGGATCAGGCTGACTGACCAAACAAGTACTTGGCAGAATTCATCTCAGGTTTCACAGTGATTTCACTCTATGGCTGAAAGTAGCTATGACAGCTCCTTGAGATTCACTGCGAGATGAGTAACACACGTAACAGGCAGCTATGCACAACAACGCCCTGTTCTTCAGCCTGTCCGTACATGGTTCCCTGCTTTTATGATGAAGGTGTTGACCAGGAGAGGATTTCCCCATCAAAGTGTGATCCAAGGTTGCTCCAATTGGTATCTCCAGTCAAACCAATGTTATGTTTTGCTGCTGATTCTCAGCTCACACCTACCACATTCTTCTGGAGAAAGTTTGTGTGGGATTATAGAGAAGAGACAACACAAACTCAAAAGCATTTCAGTTGTGTAAAGGACAAAGTTTCAACTCTTACAATGTCTCTTCTTCAGGCAAACAACACTAAATGCTTTCCACAATGAAAAAAAATAAACACCCAAACCTCAAGGAAGCAAAATGCACTGCCAGCATGTTGACAACTAGGAGGATTCTCCTCTGTCTAGTTTATGCAGTTCCACAGGAAGATATTTCTCTCTGCCAAGTACCCAAGTAAAAAAGGTTACCAACATATAACTACCCTCAAATAGCCATGGAGGCAAAAAGGTGGCCTACTTCCTGAGGTGAGGGGTCCCTCCCAGTGTCTCCTCGAGCTTTCACCAGAGCCCATCCAAAAAGCAGAGTTAGAATGACAAATATCAGGAAGCGAAATTCTGAAGGAGAAATACGTCATTCATGGAGATATATCCAACAAGTCATGTGACACAGATATTACAGTCCAGCAGAAGTGCCACCTCTAGGTTTATAAGCCTCATATCAAACTTTCACATGTAAAATCTCCATCATTTTAAGAGGTATTATTAGAGAACAAAAAATCTCCATTAACTTGTCTATTCCTTCAATACATGAAGTCTATAAAGTTCAAGAGAGTCAGAGGTCAAAACAGCTGTCGCACATAATAACTCCCTGGTAACTGAATGAGATGATTCCTGAGAAAACTAAGAGTCACTTCACACATTCTGCATCCCAAAGGAATTGCAAATGGTTAATTTCATATGCTCAGAACTCTTAGACTAATTTTTATGTGTTTTTAGATGGCTCCAAATACTTTCAAAGAGTTTTGTGCAGTGTGCATGGAAGAGACATAAATACATATTTTACAAAGTTCAAATGCAAATCATGTTGCTTTATGAGGAATCAAGTTACCTAGACTTTCATGGACCTAGTACTTCCTACTTCATAAACTAGACTGAATATGTCATGAACGTCATAGTGCCTTACTTGTTCTCGTTGCTGGCATCGTATCGAGGCATAGGGTCAAAATCATTTCCATTGACATCAAAACTGGCCTGTGAATCCTATAGCCAAGGGGAGAAAGAAAACCAGTTTTTCATTAATTAGGTTCCTGCAAGACAGTAATAAGGTTAACTAACATTCCTGTGGTTTTATGATGAATGAATGTCTTAGGAAAGGATTACTTATTTGATAATTATGAGATTTACATATTTTATTTTTGGAAAAGAGAGAAGGATAACAAATCTCTGAAAAAGCAGGAAAAAGAGGAAACAGAAAATGGGGTTTCATTTAATCAGAAGACTAAATTTCTTTTAAGAAACTTCTGGAATTTAAGAGAGTTCATTCTCAAAATCGTAATTTTGCTAAATGTCTCAAGATTCAATTATACGCACAATGTTGACAAACTTCAGACATAATTTCAGGGAACAAGAATAATATTTTATCAAGAATGTTATAAACTATATAGCTTGAAATGCAACATAAACTCCATTCTCACTATCTTGGGAATGTAACTGAAATATTTGCAAGTTGTCTCCTTATTTTCTGTTCCACATTTTACATTTACCAGGATTTTTACAAATGAAAATAGTTCATAGGGTAAATAGCTGCTGGTTTGTATGACTCTCATTAATCGATGTGGTAGCATGTGGTGTGTGGACATGGCAAGCAGCTCCTTTTAATCTCTTCTTTGTTTAAAACCAGCTACCACATCCACCTCAAATATTCCTGTTTGCAGCCACACCAGCAATAATCTAACATATAGAAGGCATTTGTCATAAAACAAGCAATGTGTATTGCTTTGGGGGAATTCCTTGTTGCCATGAGGAAAGAGAGAGAGGAAGTAGTAAGGGAATAAATAGTTGCTTTAAATAAATTTAGTGGAAGACAGTACTGGGATGAGGTGACACATGATACAATTCAGGTCATTCATTGAGAAAGTAAAATTATATTTGGTTCGTTTAAGTAACTTAAGAAATTAAAATGAAAGATACGGCATTGCATTAGATCGAGTATACAGTTGCAAGAAAAACTATGTGAACCTTTTGGAATTTCATGGTGTTCTCCATTAATTTGTCATAAAATGTGACCTAATCGTCACCTAAGTCAAGAGTACTGAGAAATATAATGTGCCTAAAACAATAACACAAAAAGAATTCAGATCCTCCATCTCTTTATTCAACATACTCATTCAACATTCAAAATGCCAGTGGTAAAAGGAAGTGAGCCCTTGAGCTGACCTCAAAAAAGCTAATCGGAGTCAGGTTAACCTGGAGTCTTGCTAAGAAAATGAGTTTGGAGGTGTGAGTTACACTGACTGATAAAAATGACTCAAACCTTCTGAGCTTTCTCCACATAAGATGTATGCTTATGTGAGCCATGCCTCACCAAAAAGAGCTTTCAGAGGATTTATGATCAAGAATTGTTGATTTACATAAAGCTGGAAAGGGTTACAAAGTGGTTTCAAAGACCTTAGAAGTTCACTAGTCTACAGTGAGGCAAATGATCTACAAATGGAGACACTTTGGGACTGTGGCTACTCTACCAAGAAGTGGGTGCCCAGTCAAAATGACCCCAAGAGCACAATGAAGACTCATCAATGAGGTAAACAAACAACGCTGAGCGACAGCCAAAGAGTTGAAGGCATCACTGGAACTGGCTACCACCTGTGTTCATGAGTCTACAGCACATAAAACACTGAACAAGCAGGATGTCCATGATAGCACAAAGGAAGCCACTGCTTACTACAAAGAACATTGCAGCACACCTAGAGTTTGCGAAAGAGGACATTGACACTGCACTGTGGTATTGGCAAAATATTTTCTGGACTGATGAAACAAAGATTTGGAAAGAACACACAGTGTAAAAAGGGCACTGCATATCGTCATGGAAACATCATCCCAGGCATAAAGTATGGTGGAGGAAACATCATGATCTGGGCCTGCTTTGCTGCATCAGGGCCTGGCCAGCCTGCAGTCACTGAGGGGAAGATGAATTCCCAAGTGTATCAAAAAATTCTTCAGGATAATGTGAGAATGTCTGTACATCAGCTAAAACTCTGTAGACATTGGGTGATGTAACAGGACAATGACCCAAAACATCAGAGCAAGTCCACAACAGAATGGCTTCAGAAAAACAAAATCTGCCTCTTGGAGTGACCAAGTCAGGGCCCAGACTTCAACCCAATAGAGATGCTCTGGAATGACTTGAAGAGAGCTGTACACATGAGAGGCCCAAAGAATATGCCCAAGAGACGCCCAAAGAATAAGCTAAAGCAGTTCTGCCAGGAAGAATGAATGATGTGCAGCTCTGATCCATAGCTCCAGGGAGTACCTGGTTGAGGTTATTGCTACCAAGGGGGAGTCGACCAATTATTAATTGCAAGGGTTCACTTACTTTTACCACTAGCATTTTGAATGTTGAATGAATGTGTTGAATAAAGACATGGAGGATTTGAATTCTTTTTGCGTTATTGTTTTAGGCACGTTATATTTCTCAATACTCTTGACTTAAATGACAATTAGATCACATTTTATGACAAATTAATGCAGAACACCATGAAATTCCAAAAGGTTCACATAGTTTTTCTTGCAACTGTATACTGACAAATAAGGGTAACTGTCTGTTACTTGTGTTTGTGCGGTCCTCCTCATGTATTTCAAAGCTGAGTTCTTCAAGCAGCATGGGGAAGGATGTGTATGTTAGTATGACTTTAAACCGTGACATGACTGTAGCTTTTGATGGGTTGTTAGAAGTGGTTTCATCATTTTCATCTCTTCAATGCTCTGTCAAGACGATATGCTCACTGGCAAAAAAAAGCCTGTGTTCAGAGCTCTTTTACAAGATCTACATCTGTAATGGGAATGAAGGTATACAAATGCTTTGCAAAGATCATCTTTACCAGTCCAGCTCCATGCAAATACATTTATTTGTTTTCTTACTTTGTGCAAATGTGCACCTTGGACACTTTATTTCAGAAAAATTATAAGGTCCTCAAGGTCATGTGCTTTCCGGCAATGCCCAGTCCCAAAGCACAGGACTAGTGACTCCAGAGAAGTGGGGCCCTGATGCTCTGAACAGCTTCAAATTCTGACACTGATACAAAAAGTCATCCACTAGAGAAGGAGCTCCTCTTCACATTATACAACTCTCCAAGATGTATTAAACCAATCACTTAAATGTGATGAATCACAAGCAAACAGAAACCTCCTGAGGCAACATGAGACATGAGACAGAAAACAAAGGACACAGCGCTATTACAAATAGTGAGGGAACTCACTGGAGTTAACAGAAATTTACTAGGAAGATCCCCAAAATATTGTATACCTGTTTTTAACTGAGTGAAACATAACAAGTCAAGTCCTTTTCCTTTAATATTATTTCCAACGGTAAGAGAAACAGTTTTAAAAGTAAATACATGGAAAGATATGTCCAAAATTAGTCATTGAGAGAAGCTACTATCTTGCTAGTTAAATGAATTGGCCAAAAATGGATGTCAGCTGCACATGTATATTCCATTTCTAAGTTCTGAGAGTGAGAGGATATTAAGTAAAATAATTACAGAAAAGAGAAAAAACAGCCAATGATTGATTGGTTCCAGTCCTTCCGGAATTCAGGACTCAGCTACAGGAGGCATCCAGACATTAAATATGTTCAGATGGAACACAGTCATAACTAAAACAATACAGATTACCAGAAGCTCTCTTTCTTTCTCCCATTGTTGTCAACATTTTAGCAAACCTTCGTATGATTCTTTCTCCTTCCCTCCTCCCTCTGTCCGTATTTCCAACAGCAGCAAATTTATTTGGGGTAATAATAAAAAAGCAAATCTGGACTCCTGTGGGCACTCACATAATTTTGCATCAAGTCTGGATGGTTTCTTTCGATGCCGTCATCCAGGATGGTGACCACAACATTCTTTCCAGTGTAACCTCTCTTCCAAGCACCTACTATATTCATATCTGATTGGCAATGATGGGTGTTATCACTGCAGTGCTGAGGAGAGAAGATAAAAATGTTGGATGGTGCAGATTAGTGAGCAGTGTGGGGTTGAGATATTATCCTACTTACATTAGCATTACTATTTAAATCAGCACATGAACATATTGATTTGAATAGCAGTTATAAAAGATCAACACCTTAATTTGGACAGAAAGTAATTTAAAAAGAAATTCCAAAATAAATGAAAATTGTTAGCTCTGCTTATTTCTCTATTACTTTTCATGCTAAGCAATAAAAAAAGAAGCATCCAGTCACACTAAACCACTAGAAAACATGTGTAAAACAAAGCAACTATTCCCATCTGTTAAACATGCTCATTTGAAATGTACATTTGAATTGTTTGATTTCTTTTTCAGAAAAACAAAGCACATCTGGATAAAAGTAGACAAATGCCTCTAACAGAAATGGTCATGGGAAAAAAAATCCACTTTTTTTTTTGGAGCTTATGTGCTGTACAATTTCTTGACAGAATGTCTGGAAACTAATCCAGATTCATTTCTATCTACAAAAGAAGGCTCTTGGCAGGTTTTGTGCAGTATCAGCAGGAGACGAGCAGCAGTTAAGAACCTGTAACCAAAACATCCTGACAAACTTGCAGCTTAGGATGTTTGATGAATTGGAGATAGTTAGACTGAGAGTAGCCTGGGGTACTGCTTTCAGAGCAACTAAGTGCAGCATGACGGAGAAATAAAGTTTAGGGTACATTAACACTGAAAGCCTCTTCCTCGACATGAAGGCATCCAGCTCACATGAAGAAAACTGCCTTGCCATGGAAATCAGACACAACCCTTGGGTATTCATATGCCCCATTTGTGACTCTCTAACCCACATACAGAGATCTCCCCTCTGAAGTGAGTTCAACCAGGCCCTCATCAGCACTGATTTCCTCAAGCTTCTCCAGGCTCAGACAAAGCAATAGGCAAAAAAGTAAAAGAGAAGACATGCAGGTAAGAGGAAAAGTAAAAAGTGGGTGGAGGGAAAAAGAAATTAAAAATGAAACTAGTATCATAGCAATAGTGGCCACACTGGCATATTCCACTTCACTACCCGCCTCATTGCCTCATGTTCCCACTTCAGCCTCATGTTTTGGCACTACAATTTGCAAGAAAAGTAATTACACTCAGAAGGATGACTCTACCTTGACATAGTCCACCCCTCTCCTCCTGAATGTAAATACACTGAAGAACTGTCAGCCACATTGCATGCAAGCTGACATGATATTACTATTAAATTTTATTCTTCCTCCTCCTTTTTCTCCAGTTTACCACCCTGCACTGTCATTTAAGACAGGATTTAAGAGTGGTCACTTGCTATTACTAAAGCACAGTTTTATTATTAGGCACTCTATATAATGTGCATAATACAAAGTTTCCCTCATGGTCTTTCCCTTGTGTCTGCAAATCTCTCCCTCTCTCTCTCTGTCTATCCATCTGCACACAAAGGAGCTTGAAAGACTTAGGAGATCAGTTCCAAGGAACGTGTAGAGCAGGCTTTATGTTTTTGTTCTGTGTATTGCTTGGAAATGTTCTGCTGCTGCCCGTATAAAATTAATTACAGTTTAAACCTGTCATCTGGTACACTCAATGTAATGGTTGCACAAGAGACATTCTAATGCACAAACAAGGGGTTTAAAAGTGTGCAACATTTCCAGGTGTCTTTGCAATTTTTGAAAATGTTATTGAATTAAGTATCAGAAAATACCTGCAAAAGCTATTAACACCATCGTTCGTGTTTTGCCGATGTGAAGACAGGGAGACAAAAAGGTGGAAGCACCAACCATCAGCTGCAGAGTAAACTCAAGAGAGAGCTGCAATGAAAAATCAGGATTGCTGGCTTTGACCTTCAGTCAGTCTTACCAGGCCATTACACTGCCCTTTTATCACCTTTTCTGAAATGCCAAATGACCCTGTGTCTGCATTGCTGAATGTCTTGTCCCTTCTTCTTAGGGGATGAGCTTGTCGTTTGCTTCCATGCCAGTCAAACTACTCAGGCTGAGCAAGCATATGGGTTTTTAATCCCCATTCCCTTCCAAGCTCTTTGGCTCTCTGACAGATCACTGCTTTTCCCCTAATGATGTTGGCACAGTAAGTTGCCCTCACTTACCTTACCTGAACTCTTGCTTCTGTGGTGGTGGCAGAAGCAAGCCAATTCATCAGCTGCTTTGCTACATGTATGTACACAAACACAAGACAAGAGACATCTCTTGCTTTACCATGTGCTGCGATGATTCTCTCAATGGATATGCCAGGTCAAATTAATACTGGAATTATCTTGCTCTTCTCAAGACTGGGCAGAAAGCTAGTCTAAACAAAATCATCCTGCATAGAATTCCAGAGGCAAAGGCAGCATAACTGCAAGACTTCTTATAACTTAGAATTGCAGCTTGTGTAACATGCAGAAGCAGTGAAGAAGCAGTCAAGCAGGAGCAGGTCGACAGTGGATGAAGCGTTCAGTTCTTATGGTTACAATATAGAATTTATTCTCAAGTCCTACTAAAAATAGCATCTTTTTTTCTCTTCTAACTCGGCCACATCTGGAATATTGTGTCCAGTTCTGGGCCCCTCAGTTCAAGAAGGACAGGGAGCTGCTTGAGAGAGTCCAGCGTAGAGTCACAAAGATGGTGAAGGGAGTGGAGCATCTCCCTTATGAGGAAAGGCTGAAGGAGCTGGATCTCTTTAGCTTGGAGAAGAGGAGGCTGAGGGGTGACCTCATTAATGTTTATAAATATGTCAAGGGGGAATGTCAGGAAGATGGAGCCAGGCTCTTTTCAGCGGCGTCCACTGACAAGACAAGGGGCAATGGGTGGAAGCTGGAACACAGGAGGTTCCATAAAAATATGAGGAAAAACTTTTTTACTGTGAGGGTGACAGAGCACTGGAACAGGCTGCCCAGGGAGGTTGTGGAATCTCCTTCTCTGGAGACATTCAAAACCCGCCTGGACGCGTTCCTGTGCGCTCTAGTGTAGGTGGTCCTGCTCTGGCAGGGGGGTTGGACTAGATGATCTTTGAGGTCCCTTCCAACCTCTAACATTCTGTGATTCTGTGATTCTGTGATTCCTTACTCTTCGTTCTCCCCTCAATTCCTTATCTACACTCTTTCTCCCCTTTCTTACCTAACTTTTCTCCTTTCTCCTAGCTTTGTTCTTCTCTTCCAACGGTCTTTGCCAGTTACATACCATTCTTTTTGCTCAACATTTGATCTCAGATTGCTGTATTTTAACCACAAACTATACCTATAGTGTCTAATTTTCTCCAGGTTAATCAGATTGTGCACTTTTTGCTCAAACCAGTCAAAATATTTTGCTTTTAGCACCGTAAATCTTGGAGTGCAATTACTCTTCAGATACTATATAATATGCTATAGATATGCTGTTCCACACTGAACAGCAATCTAAGATGTCATCTATTATTTGATTTCCCTTCCACTCTTTCTCATCCCTTTAAATTCCTCTTTTCTTCAGAAACATTTCTTGCAAGGAATTTTCTGCTACTGGGTTCCATTCTATAATTTTTCTTTAACCATGCGCTGCTTCTTTACTACCTATCTAAATCACACTGTCAGCTTCTTAGCAGAGGGTTGTTTTTTAATTATTTTGGAAGGATTGTTTCAATTTATAGTGTTACCCAAATGAAAAACAGCAACACATCTGGCATGGAAATGAAAATTATGGGATCCAGAGTGACTGAATATTTTATCAATGAGCAAGTACTCCATTTTATAGCTCATTTTCAATCTATTTTTCCTGTTCTCTCTTTTTAGAACAAAACCAAACTTTGTCATGACAACATACAAAAACTGTGCTTGCAAGTCATATCTGCTAATCTTTGAACTGTTGTTTTTTGAATTTTAAAGAGAGTAGTATAAACTAGGTTAGTCTACAGAATTTGCCCTCTCTTCAAGCAGAAAATTTTCTGCATTACTACTGTAACTGGACACTGCAGTAAGCCTGTACTATTTCAAGATATATGTTTTTCATCTCTCGCCTGGAGGATAACATCAAAAGGAATAAACAACCTCTCACCCAGTTACATAAAGAAATTTTATTGGCATTTTTAAAAAGGATTCAAAGGATGATGTTTTCCTTTGGACTGTTTAATTGGAAAATGTTAATGATATCACTATTAGTATTTAACAGAAACCATCTGTGAGTTTGAGAGATTCTTGAAGCACACGTAGGAAGGAAGAGAGTAAGAAAACTTTAATGTATTCAACTTTTCTCATACTTGAAATTCAATGCTTACGGGTATAAAAAGACAAAAGAATCACTCATGGATCATTGGACAGTCTATCTAGAAGCTTACCTTTGTGCAATTACCAACCAGACATACTATTCGAAAGGCTTTCTGTTTCCAAGTTTCCACGGTGTTTCAATGTCAGATATGGGCCTGGATTCTCTTACACATTTCGTGAAATTCTCTCTAAAAACCAGCTTGTGATCATCATGATTATCTTAATGTCTCTTGTTTGCTGCACTAGTTTGTGTACTCTGCTGTCAGGGAATGTAGGGAGGCAATTAGAAACGCTAAGGCCTCCTTGGAATTGAACCTTGCAAGGGAGGTCAAAGACAACAGAAAGAGCTTCTTCAAATACATTGCCGACAAAACTAACACTAGAGACAATGTAGGCCCTCTGGTGAATGAGGTGGGTGCCCTGGAGACAGAGGACAGAAAGAAGGCAGAGTTGCTGAATGCCTTCTTTGCCTCTGTCTACACTGCTGGAGACTGTCCTCGGGAGCCCCAGAGCCCTGAGGACCCAGAGGAACTCAGGATAAAGGAAGATTTTGCCCTGGTTGATGAGGACTGGGTTAAGGATCAGTTTGAATGCCTAAACATCCATAAATCCATGGGCCCTGATGGGATGCACCCGCAGGTGCTCAGGGAGCTGGTGGAAGTCATTGCTAGGCCACTCTTCATCATCTTTGGTAAGTCATGAGGAACAGGTGAGGTGCCTGAAGACTGGAGGAAAGCAAATGTCACTCCAGTCTATAAGAAGGGCAGGAAGGAGGACCCGGGTAACTACAGACGGGTCAGCTTCACATCCATCCCTGGAAACGTGATGGAGCATCTTATCCTTGACACTGTCTCTAGCCATATCAAGGATAAGAAGGTTATTAGGAGCAGTCAGCATGGCTTTGCCAAGGGGAAGTCAGGTTTGACCAATCTAATAGCCTTTTATGAAGACATAACCAGGTGGATGGACAGTGGGCATGCAGTGGATGTGATCTATCTGGACATCATCAAGGCATTTGACACCATCTCCCACAACATCCTCATAGCTAAACTGAGGAAGTGTGGTCTGGATGACCAAGTAGTGAGATGGGTTGCTAACTAGTTTGAAGGGAAGAAGTCACAGAGTTGTGGTCAACGGGGCAGAGTCTAGTTGGCGGCCTGTATCTACTGAGGTCCCTCAGGGGTCAGTGCTCGGGACAGTGCTTTTTTAATATATTCATCAATGACCTGGATGTGGGATTACAGAGTGTTGTCATCAAGTTTGCCAATGACACGAAACTCAGAGGAGTGGTTGACACACCAGAAGGCTGTGCTGCCATTCAGAGAAACCTGGACAGGCTGGAGGGCTGGCCAGGGAGAAATCTTATGTGGTTCAACAAGGGCAAGTGTAGAGTTTTGCACTTGGGAAAGAATAACCCCATGTGCCAGTATAGGTTGGGGACTGCTCTGCTGGAAAGCAGCACAGGGGAAAGGGACCTGGGGGTTCTAGTGGACAGCAGGATGACCATGAACCAGCAATGTGCCCTCATGGCCAAGAAGGCCAATGGCATCCTGGGGTGTATTAGAAGGGGAGTAGCTAGTAGGTCAAGACAGGTCCTCCTGCCCCTCTACTCTGCCCTGCTGAGGCCGCATCTGGAATACTGTGTCCAGTTCTGGGCCCCTCAGTTCAAGAAGGACAGGGAACTGCTTGAGAGAGTCCAGCACAGAGCCACGAAGATGATGAAGGGAGTGGAACATCTCCCTTATGAGGAAAGGCTGAAGGAGCTGGGTCTCTTTAGCCTGGAGAAGAGGAGGCTGAGGGGTGACCTCGTAAATGTTTATAAATATGTCAAGGGCGAGTGTCAGGAGGACAGAGCCAGGCTCTTCTCAGCGGCGTCCATTGACAGGACAAGGGGCAGTGGGTGCAAGCTGGAATATAGGAGGTTCCATAAAAATATGAGGAAAAACTTTTTCACTGTGAGGGTGACCGAGCACTGGAACAGGCTGCCCAGGGAGGTTGTGGAGTCTCCTTCTCTGGAAACATTCAAAACCCGCCTGGACGCGTTCCTGTGCGATCTAGTGTAGGTGATCCTGCTCTGGCAGGGGGGTTGGACTAGATGATCTTCTGAGGTCCCTTCCAACCTCTAACAGTCTATGATTCTGTGATTCTGTGATTCTGTGAACAAGAACAAGAACAAGAACAAGTAGAACAAGAACAAGAACAAGAACAAGAACAAGAACAAGAACAAGAACAAGAACAAGAACAAGAACAAGAACAAGAACAAGAACAAGAACAAGAACAAGAGCAAGAACAAGAACAAGAAAAGCAGGAACAAGAAGAACATGAAAAACAGGAATAAGAAGAAGAACAAGAAAAACAAGAACAAGAACCAGAAGAACCAGACGAACCAGCAGCAGAAGAACAAGAACAACAAGAACAAGAACCAGAAGGAGAACAGGAACAACAACAACATGAACAAGCACAAGAAGCACAAGAAGCACAAGAAGCACAAGAAGCACAAGAAAAACAAGATCAAGAACCAGAAGAACCAGAAGAAGAACAACAACAACAATCACAAGAACAATCACAATCACAGTCAGAAGAAGAAGAAGAAGAAGAAGAAGAAGAAGAAGAAGAAGAAGAAGAAGAAGAAGAACAAGAACAAGAACAAGAACAAGAACAAGAACAAGAACAAGAACAAGAACAAGAACAAGAACAGTCTTTCTGGTTTCATTAAAGCAGTAATAAAACAGCTTTTGGCACAGATAGAAATAGGCAGACTACAGTTATATTCTCTACATCAGGGGTTTTGTCAGCTACTAACCTGCGAGCATGGAGATGACACAAGTAGTTGCACAAGGTCCCACACAGAGGAAGAAGGACAGTCAAGGGCTTACGCATTGACCTCGATCAACACAAGCAAGGAGAAGGGGGACTCAGAGAGCCAAGGAAAGGATCCTGGCATTTTGTGGAGGTATCAGAAAAAAAGAGACCATCTACCTTTTCTGTGAAGGGAATGTAATGTGGGGCATGGGGGCTCTTGGCTGGTCCAGGCAAATACTGGGGCAGCAAATTTTAACAGCTTCTAACTTTAGTAGAGAAAACACCCTGATCCTATGTTCAGGTTTCTGAGGTACAGTTTTACGACATGTTCTAAGCTAAAACTTGTCAATTGTTCTCCCTGCAAAAACCAGAAATAATATATTTTCTTTATGCTATTAATTTTAAAGTGGAATGAAAGAGTAAGCAAAGATGCAAACAGTAGACCTGGAAAGGTAGTCTCTTTATTAAAATGCTTCATGTAATGTAACACAAATCATGAAACAGGCTTAGAAGAGTATCTTAACCTGTAAAATTGTTGGGTTTTCTAGAGTAAGCACTTAAAAGTTACTTTTTCTATGAAGACTATTAAAATAATGTTTCCCTTTAAACTTATTTCTCAACTACTTTGTTTCATCACAAAAAATGGAAGGTGAAAGAAAGAGTTGTAGAAGGAGAAGAAGGTGTATTTGCAGGGTTTATGTTTTCTCAAATATAACCTGATATCCAGTGCATGGTAGAAAACAATTGCTAACTGCATAGGAAATTATTTTCTCTTCAGTCTCATCTTTAAATAATTTCTGATTATTGCTACACACAACATATTTAAGCTCTAGCAGGAGCAGGCAGATAATATAAAGTCTGATTCATCTCACACACAAGGATTTTTTGTATTAAATACTATCTGACTTTTGGAATCATGCCTTACTGAATTGCTGGTTTTTTAATCTGTGTCTGTATCAAGAGAAGTATTTCAAGAGTGTACCACATTAAATATTTAACATCAATTTATTCCTTATTCAACTTCAGAGGCTTAGTTAATTTACTTCAGTGATGAATTTGGTTCTTAAGCTTTATTGATTCTTTAAGTTAACAAATAAAACCACACTCAGAGGCCAATAGGAACAATCACAGACATACATTATTTTATGCCTGTTTAAGCAATGAAGGAGAACAGGAAATCAATATAAAAAGACTTCTTGTATTCATAGGAGTATCTGATGGCATAGGGAGACAAGAATAATTTACAAGACTGTATATATGGGGTTTTGCAGTGAAAAGTAAGGAGCTCATAAATCTTATTCTTCGGCTGTGATTGCATTGCTATTATTTTCCAAAAATAGAATAATTTATAATACGTTAAATTTGTATTCAAGACAATTTTATCACTTTTCCATCACTGGCACTATTTTAAAGTCAACAGCAGTTGTTTTCTTGTAACCTGTGTGCTGGCTTAAACATGAGTTAATTAAGGGAAGCCCTGTATGCTCATGTTTCACAAGCTGACAACAGCATAGCCTTTTTAGGAGTGGGAAACTCCCCTCCTGCAAGTGTATCTCCTAGCTGCAAGTTCTGGAACCTGCAGAGGCACACAAATAATCTGCCTCTAGTATCACCTCCTGTTCCTGCCTGTGGTTCCAACTCTAGATTTGTTTCTTTCCCACGTGATGGCCACACCAGAGGCTCCTTCAAGGCAAAAACACAAAAGCAGCCAAAAATGTGTTATGGTCATTGCCCATGTTGTGCAACCTCCGGTAAGAGGCAAAATGTCCCCCACATCACCAAGAAGAAAAATGCATGTGTAGAAATAAGAAAAGAAGAAGTAAAGAACAAGTGCAAATAAAGGCAGCTAGAATGAGTCCATTTTATCCTAAAGGTAAAACCCATCCATATGAATAGCATATTACAGACCCAATGCATCTTTATCCTTGAATCAACGCTCACGTGTTGAGAGGTAGGTGTAGATGTATGGACAGATTTTTCCCTGGAAGTGTTGGGAGAAATCTAAGAATCTCATGTAGAACAACCAGGAGAGTTAGTAAAGGACAGAGAGAGGAGAAAACAATTTTCATACCTTTTGGATACTGCTATGAAATGCAGGAAGGAAAGAAGCATGCATGGAATGTGGCTTGATTCTCTCGAGATGGCTGAATGGTGACTGTTGCTGCTGCTACTACTGATAATACCACTACTACATAAATAGTCTAGTTACCAAGAAAATCATAGAATCAGATTACTGCGTTGCAAGGGACCTCAAGGATCATCTAGCCCAACTCTTTAAGGTAAAGAAATACAGTTTAAATTAGATGGCCCAACACCCTGTCAAGCTGAGCCTCAAAACTGTCTCAGGATGGGAAATCCACTACTTCCCTTGGAAGTGTATTCTAATGTCTAATGGTGAAGAACTTTCCTCTAGAGTCCAACTGGAATTTCCGCAGGAACAACTTGTACCCATTACCCCTTGTCTTATCCATGTGACTCCTTGTAAAAAGAGAGTCTCCATTTTCTTGGTGGCTACCCTTTACATACTGGTATGTGGTAAAAACATGTCCCTGAGCCTTCTCTTCTCAAGGCTGAACAAACTGAGTTCTCTCAGCCTTTCTTCATACTGCAGGTCTTCTGATCCTCTGATCATCCTCATGATCCTTCTCTGGACCCTTCCCAGCCTGTCCACACCTTTTTTGTATAGCGGGGACCAAAACTGAACACAGTACTCAACGTGTGGTCTGACCTACACTGAGTAGAATGGCATGATGACTAATGCCAGCAAGTATATCAAAAGTTAACCCATTTTTACCCACCTGAAAGCCTGCCTAGGAAAAAATATAGGTAAGGTAATTTTCTTATTAATTATAATTAGCACGAATATGTGAAAAGTACAACTGCTCCCTGATCTCAGCTGCACCCGATCAACCCTTGGGATCCAGTATTCATGAAGGGTGAATAATTTCTCAGAGAGACAATTCTTTCCATTCTACCATTTTTGAAGCCTTTATCTCATATTTTTATCTGACCTCCTCTAAGACCAAAAAAGAAATACAAATAGGGCAGTTTTACAGAATGGCACAAGTTGTTTTTTTTTTTTCCCCCCCAATGCAGCAGTTCATGGAGTCACACTTATCTAATGAGACCAAGTTTCTCCCTCTCTCTCTGTCAAGCTAGACTTTATGTTTTCTTTATTTCTAAGCTAGTAATTAAACAGAGGTTTAGTAAGTCTGGCTTTAAAATGGTTTTCATAAGTTTCTAAGGTTTCTTTGTACACTACTAAAGACAAACTCTTCACAGCTTACATTGTAAGCTGTTTTCAAGTCAAAGACCATTACTTCTATCTCAAGTTAAGAAGCATGGGAGAGGAAGGTGATTTTATTTAAACTGTGTGTGAACATATGTGACAGAATCAAACTGACCTCACAGACAGAAGGCCCTGAGCAGGTGGCTTCAGCTAATCATTAACCTTCCCAGAGATTGATGAGAGTGGGAGGAGTCTGGGATTTATACAAACCCACTTCCCTTTCCTTTCCCCCCCTTTTCATTTCACAGGGGAAAGAGAAAAGTGTTGTTTAAGAAGGATATGTTGTTACAGGAATGGTGGAGTTTGAGTAGGGGATGATTTAGGACAAACTAGGAAACTTGTTATTCTAAAATTTTTTGAAGTTCCAGGAATAAGAACACTTGTGAGGAAGCAGATGAAGAGATGTTGGCTCTGAATGCTCATACTCAAATCGTAAGAACTGTTGCACTACTGTAGTCCTTACTTCACTCTGTTCCTCTGGTTCCTCTGATCCATGAGACAATAGGCTGGTGACGTTTGGTGTTAATGGTGGCATGGTGTGGCGGAGGAGGGGAAGAAGAACAATGAAAGGGAGGGATGTGAGACAGTCCGACTTGTTCAAGAGGCTGAAGGAAAGATAGGTGTTCCTAATTTTCCTCAAGGGACAAATGCAAGTAGGAAAATCAGGGCACATGTAAGTCATAGTATGATATGATGACAGCCTCATATTCCATTATTAGTAATGGAGAAGGAGTTTTTCCCTGTTTTCTTGTAGGTATGTGGGGTTCCTGAGGCTGGAACTGTTTCACAGTGCCTTTACTTCAGTAATACATGTCTATTCTATTCGCTACCTGGAAGCCTTTTCCCTAAGAACCATAAAAAGCCACCAGGTTATGGTACCCTTGGTCCCATTATTTGCTTGGCTGGTATGTCAGAGGAGATTATAACTTGCCAGAGGACAAACTTTAAGCTCATAAAACTTTTCCTTGAGACATAAGTAAAAAAACCCACTCCATACCTTCCTTAGACAGCCTTACAAAAATGTTTTATCTGACACTGCAATGCATGCTGTGAAAATTCATTAACAGTACAGGATTAGACTAGTTGATTGGTTGCTATTTTAGTTTGCCTACAGGGAAGTACGTGCCCTAGGCACCAATGAGGTTTTTGCCATTTGAACGTGCTAGGCTGAAGAATGCAAGGCCCACTGTGCATTATAAGAGGAACCTGGGAAGATGAGGCCAAACCACTAGAGGGAGTGGCTAGTTATATTTTGCAGATGAGATCATCTGGCAGAAATGAGAGAAACTAGCCCAGAGAAATTTAGGGAGGCCTCAGAAGTAAAAGGAAAGACTATTAAAGAACAAAACAAAAGTTTTGCATAAGGCAAAAAAGTATCACACAGTTACTCTTGTTACTGTCTCAGGATATTTGACTCAGGTGATTAAATGTTAAAGTCTTTCTGGAATGCTGAAGAAGGTTAGTCCAGAGACATATGTCACAGCTGTGCATGAACAACTGAGCAAAACAGGCAACAAAGGTAAAAATGCTGTAAAAGTTGCAAAGGATCTTAAAGACAATCTCAGCAGAATGTCAAGATTTAAATTATCTCAGAAAGTATACCTATTGCAGAAAGGTTCTGGAGAACACTGCAAACATTTTTTATGAAGAACTGGACATAGACCATTGTCTGTGGAGCTTTCTAGTAACAGGATTTAAGGACTCGCAGAGCTGCTGCTAAACTAAACGCCAGCTTTATCACTAAAGACACCCAGATTGTGTTGTCTGCAGCAGTACTATGAAGGAACTTCCCCTAAATGCAAATAAAATAATTGTACATATGGAACTGCTCTGAGAACATAATAGGGAACTGATACTAGAGAAATGTATTCCTGTAGACAGACAATATACAGCCTCAAGTATAAACACCTTTTATGCACATCAGAGACTCCAAAATATAATTTTTCTAGCTGGGGCTAGCAGGAAAATCACATTCATGACTCTCAGGCTTCTACAGAGTGTGTACATAGGGTAAGTTCAACTTTGAAATGATACTCATTAAAGACAACTGCCGCAACATTTGTAGGTATCTAAAAAAACCCCAGGAAATTAGCAGATGAGGCACCTAGGGAAAGTACTAAAGAAAGTTATGATCAGAGTATTGTCAGAAGGGAAAACTAAACAGTGAGATAAAAACTAAAGTTTAAGGGTTCTTAATTTTGTGACTGTTGACAATTCACAGAATCACAGAATGTCAGGTGCTGGAAGGGACCTCAAAGATTATCTAATCCAGCCTCCCTGCCAGAGCAGGATCACCTAGAGTAGGTCACACAGGAACTCGTCCAGACGGGTTCTGAATGTCTCCAGAGAAGGAGACTCCACAACTTCCCTGGGCAGCCTGTGCCAGTGCTCTGTCACCCTCACAGTGAAAAAGATTTTTCTAACGGTTTTGTGGAACCTCCTGTGCCCCAGCTTTTATTCATTGCGCCTTGCCCTGTCGTTGGACATCACAGACAAGAGCCTGGCTCCCTCCTCCTGACACTCCTTCTTGACATATTTATAAACATTAATGAGGTCACCCCTCAGCCTCCTCCAGGCTAAAGAGACCCAGCTCCTTCAGCCTTTCCTCATAAGGGAGATGTCTGACTCCATCACCAGGCCTCTCACCCTCATTCATCAGCAGGCCTGGCTGACCGGAGAGGTTCCAGTTGAATGGAAGACAGCAAATATAACACCCATCTATAAGAAGGGAAAGAAGGATGATCCAGGAAATTATAGGCCTGGTAGTTTGACTTTAGTGTCAGGGAAACTGATGAAGCAGATCATCCTGAGTTCCATTATGGAGCACATGCAGGACAACCATGTGATCAGGCCCAGTCAGCTTGGGTTTGTGAAGGGCAGGTCCTGTTTAACAAGCCTGATCTCCTTCTATGACAGGGTGACCCGCTTGCTGGATGAAGGTAAGGCTGTAGATGTCATTTATCTTGACTTTAGTAAGGCGTTTGACACAGTTGCCCACAGCATTCTCCTCAAGAAATTAACTGTTCTTGGCCTGAACGGACATACGCTTCGCCGAGCGAAAAACTGGTTGGATGGTCGAGTCCAGAGAGTTGTGGTAAATGGAGTTAAATCCAGTTGGTGACTGGTCACGAGTGGTGTCCCCCAGGGCTCAGCACTGGGGTCACTCCTGTTTACCATCTTCATCAATGATTTGGACGAGAGGATGGAGTGAACCCTCACTAAGTTTGCAGATGACACCAAGCTGGGTGGAAGTGTCGAACTGCTTGAGGGTAGGAAGGCTCCACAGAGGGATCTACATAGGCTGGATCACTGGACCAAGGCCAATCACATGAGTTTCAACAAGGCCAAATGTTGAGGCCTGCACTTCGGCCACAACAACCCCCAGCAGCACTACAGGCTTGGGGAGGAGTGGCTGGAGAGCTGCCAGGCAGAGAGGGACTTGGGGGTGTTGATGTACAGAGGGCTGAAAATGAGCCAGCAGTGTGCCCAGGTGGCCAAGAAGGCCAGCAGCATCCTGGCCTATATCAGAAACAGCGTAGTGAGCAGGAGCAGGGAGGTGATCATGACCCTCTACCCAGCTTTGGTGAGGCTTCACCTCAAGTACTGTGCCCAGTTTTGGTGCTGCAGAGGGTAAAGGGACGGGCTATCAAGCTGGTAAAGGGCTTAGAACACAAGTCATATGAAGAAAGGCTGAGGGATCTGGGGCTGTTTAGCCTGGAGAAGAGGAGATTGAGGGGAGACTTCATCGCTCTCTATAACTACCTGAAGGGAGATTGTAGAGAGGTGGGAGTTGGTCTATTCTCTCTACCGGAGAGTGATAGGACAAGGGGAAATGGATTTAAATTGTGGCAGGGGAGGTTCAGGTTAGATATTAGGAAGAATTTCTTTACTGAAAGGGTTGTCAGCCATTGGAACAGGCTGCCCAGGGAGGTGGTTGAGTCACCGTCCCTGGAAACGTTTAAGAGACGGGTGGATGTTGCACTGGGGGACACAGATTAATAGGCTGATAGGACTGGGACAAAGCCTGGACTCAATGATCTTCAAAGTCTCTTTCAGCTGAAACTATTCAATGATTCTGTGATTCTGTGATCATCTTTGTGGGTCTGCACTGGAGTCTCTCAAGTAGTTTCCTGTCTCTCTTGAGCTGAGGGGCCCAGAACTGGACACAATATTCCAGATGCAGCCTCACCAGGGCAGAGTAAAGGGCAGGAGGACCTCTCTCAACCTACTTGCTACTCCCCTTCTAATACAACCCAGGATGCCATTGGCCTTCTTGGCCACGAGGGCACATTGCTGGCTCATGGTCATCCTGCTGTACACCAGAACCCCCAGGTCCCTTTCCCCTACACTGCTCTCCAACAGGTCAGTCCCCAAACTATAGCGGCACATGGGGTTCTTCTTTCCCAAGTGCAAGACTCTACACTTGCCCTTGTTGAATTTCATAAGATTTCGCCCAGCCCTCTAGCGTGTCCAGGTCTCTCTGAATGGCTGCACAGCCTTCTGGTGTGTCAACCACTCCTCCCAGTTTCATGTCATTGGCAAACTTGCTCTCTGTTCCCTCGTCCAAGTTGTTGATGAATATAATGAACAGTACTGGTCCCACTAGCAACCCCTGAGGGGCTCCAATACATACAGGCCTCCAGCTGGACTCTGCCCCATTGACCACAACTCTCTGACTTCTTTCTTTCAGCTAGTTCACAATCCACCTCACTACCTCATCATCCAGACCACACTTCCTCCATTTTGCTATGAGGATTCTATGGGAGGCGGTGTCAGAAGCTTTACTGAAATCCATATAAATCACGTCCACTGCACTGCCATCATCTCTCCACCTGGTTATGTCCTCATAAAAGGCCATCAGGTTGGTCAAACATGACTTCCCCTTGGTAAAACCACGTTGACTGCTCCTAATGACCCTCTTATCCTTGGTATGCCTAGAGACAGCACAGGATGAGGTGTTCCACCACCTTTCCACGGATGGAGGCGAGGCTGACCGGTCTGTAGTTACCTGGGTCCTCCTTCTTGCCCTTTTTGAAGACTGGAGTGACATTTGAGAGTCCTCAGGCATCTCTCCTGTTCCCCACAACTTAACAAAGATGATGGAGGGTGGCCTAGCAATGACTCCCGCCAGCTCCCTCAGCACCCGTGGGTGCATCCCATCAGGGCCCATGGATGTTTGGATGTTCAGATTGCCTGACTGATCCCTAACCCAGTCCTCATCAGCCAAGGCAAACTCCTCCTTTACCCTGAGTTCCTCTGGGTCCTCAGGGCTCTGGGGTTCCTGAGGACAGTCTCCAGCAGTGTAGACAGAGGCAAAGAAGGCATTCAGCAACTCTGCCTTCTTTCTGTCCTCTGTCTCCAGGGCACCCACCTCATTCACCAGAGGGCCTACATTGTCTCTAGTGTTAGTTTTGTTGGCAATGTATTCGAAGAAGCCCTTTCTGTTGTCCTTGACCTCCCTTGTAAGGTTGAATTCCAAGGAGGCCCTAGGTTTCCTAGTTGCCTCCCTACTTCCTCGGACAACAGTCTCATACTCCCCTCAAGTGTCCATCACTTTTACTCGTACTAAAGCTACTCTTTGTGGCTCTTCTCTGTACTCTGCATTTTTTCTTGTCATTCCTACTGTCTCTATGCATCTGTTCTGTGATTCCTATCAGTTAGTTTTCTGTCTCCCAACTTTCTCTTTTCGCAAATCTCAACTTTAAATGAACCTACTTTTCCCTGTTTATTTTGTTTATCCTACTGGATCTGCTGTTTACCTGAAAATACTATTTTAATATTAATGCATGCCAAAAATTGCATTGCAAAACTAAAAGGGCCTTTCAAGTAAAAGTGGGAATTCTCAGGGAAACATAATGTACCTCCAGTAAACTAAGTTTTTTTCAACTGCTATGTTCTACCATGGAAACACATGAGACAATTACAAAAATGTTTCTATTTAATTAAGAGCTGTAATGAGATCTTTGGATCCATCAGAAATGCAGTATGAATCCATAAGCACTTAATAACGTAGCCACTGGTAAGGAAGCTAATAGGGGATTTGACATGTCAGTTTGTACTTTGAAGCCATTATGATGGCTTAACAGATATACATATATATTAAACATATATATATACATATATATACATATATATACATATATATTAAACACATATACAGATGTGTAAATTGCTCCTGTCTTTTCCCATCAGATCTCTGCTCCCTACTGCCTGCCCAGAAGTAACATGAGGCATAACCTCTGCTTCATTCACAGACACACTGATATGTACAACTTCTACCTGTTAAGAGCAAAAAGAGATGCATGGCTCAGCCTCTAGGGTTTAGTTTCCCTATTCGACCGTGGGACAAATCTTGTGTATAACACTCTCAGATGTTGAGCGTGGTGCTGAAACGCCAAAGGTCATGGGTATGATTCCCATTCAGTCCTCATGTGTTGCATGATCTAGATGAGAGGCGTCCCTGGAATAAAATGATCTCTAAGGTCCCTTCCAGCCTAGGCCATTCTACGATTCTATGAATATAAGACTTTTTCTAGTGCTTGGCAAAGTAACAAACCAAGCTTACAGAGTGGTTTTGGCCACCCTCGTAGATCCACTAAGAATAAATACTGAACTAGGTCTCAGAATGTTTCAGTGGTAATAGTTTACACAATGTATAACATGGTCTCAGCTATCAGCGTGTTTGAAGTCCCAAACAAGATCAAAGCTGCTTCACACAGTGTGGTCAATACTTGAAACTTTTAAATACTGAAGAAGCAGCAGCCAGACATGCTGAGGAAGCAGACCACATGCCCAGTCTGAGCGCACTTAAAAGACAGGAACGTTTGAGATTTTTGTTCTCTCACTGGTCAGTATTATGCAACCGTTAAGCAAAAAACAGGTCAACGTTATGGTGTGTTCGCATAAAATAGAAGAATGCTTTCACTTTCACAATACTTTTATCCTCTTACTGTAGTAGTTCATCACCAATATGGAGTGGGAGCAGATGGAAACTGCAGGCGAAAATATTTTAAAAGGGAAAAACATACAAGCAAATACACCTAATAATGAAATCAAACTAACAGACCAGACAGCTTAAATTGAGTGTCAAGATCCTCAAGAAAGTTAAACCAATTGAACTTCTCAGTGTTGTCAGAAAAGTTAATCCTCTTCCTTCTTTCTTTTTGCTGTCTGCTGTTCAGATACTCATAAGGGATGGGCACAGTATTGAGAAGCTGAGAACTGTACGTTATATGATGTGAAACACAGAGCACCAAGCTTGTCTTCGGTGCCCTGGGAAACTTCATGAGGAAGTCCTGAGACACGAACACAGTGGCCCACAAGAATCCAGGGTTTCTTCTGGAATCATGTTTTCCATAAGCATACCAGCTCCTTACCAAGATGTGAGGGCTGTAATACTTTCTAAATCGTTTCTTTTCATTCTTCTATCCACATTTCAATTCATGTACATACTTAATCAAGGATATATGAATTTCAGTGTTTCAGCAGTGGGATCAAATAAAGCACATTCAAACACTGTCTTAAAGCTAGCACTTAAACTTTCCTTAACAGCCTACCTGTAGTCAGACTAGGAGACTTACAAGGAAGAAAAGTCTCCTTAAACAAGGATGTAGAAGAGTACATTGCAGTTGAACAAAGGAGAAGTTATGCAACCTCTTTTTAACTTCAGAAATATATTTTTTTTAACTTGTCAATTTTTTCTAAATCAGTTTTCTGTCTCCTAAATGTAATCCTGTAACGAGGAGTTGGTATTCATAAAAACTAAAACACTATCTTCCAAGCAGTAGTTTACTGTTTACTAATAAAGTGTCTTATATGAAAGAAAAAGAAAATGCCATCATATACTTAATGTTTAGTTTTTCATGTGTATTTATACCTGCCTCCCCTTAGGTTTCTGTGCTTATGCTACTTGAGTTTAATATGGGTTTGAGTTGTTTGCAAAACTGAAAATAACTTGCCTTGTTCTGTATGGAACTGACATAAAAATTGAGTCAGGACAATCATATGCTCAAATGGCAAACTATTCATAGATTAGTGGACTTTAATGCAATAGAAGGGGCAAGAAAAAAGTGGCTTCAATACTGTAAAAGATTCACACTTTCACCTCTTGAGACTGTCTGAGGCTCTTCTGTTCCACACACTTCCTCCCTCTGACCACAATGCATTTCTACTGTTTGCTGGAAATGGCTTTATTTTGAAACAGCCAGCCAGTTTTTAAGTTTTTGCAGAATTTATAACCTCCACAGCAAAAGACCAAACACATATGTTACCTGTATTGCTCCACACCTTAGAATCAGCCCATTTTCTAGAAAGCTCTCCTCTGAGGAGACTTGGGGTGTTGTGCTCACAGGATCTTCTGTATAAAATGACCGAGTTCAGAACAATCACTTTTTATAGGTTAATTTTCATTGACATTGCATTTAAAAGATCATGCAGATATGCAAACACTTGTTGGACTTCTCTTTAAAATGGCAGTGATAAGAGTTTGCTACGCTTTTAGTCTCCTCTGCTGTTTCTTGTCTGGCTAGAAGAAAATCCTCTTCACAAGGTTTGAGTAGCAGCAACTCAGAGCAGAGATTTTATGACATTAGAAGTAGCAATAAGAAATGCCAAGTATGACCTACACACACTTAATTGAAGTCTCCATCCTCACTGTGTTTGCTTCTTCTGTTGTTGGTTTGTTGGGGATTTTTTTCCTGTTTTGCGTTTTTGTTGTGTTTGTTGGGTTTTTTTGCTTAAGCATGGAACATGAATTAAGGTCAAAAAATGGTCAGTGAGAACTAAGGTTCTCTGTATACTTGTAATTTTAGTCACAACTTTTGCTCATGTGATATACAGGAAGACATGTTAAAGCATGGATGGAGCAGGAATTAGGAAAGATGATGTTCCATTCTTGTGGTATCCTATGTTATATGGCATCTGTCTTCAGTAAAGAGGGGCATAATGATACTTAAAGACTGGTACAAGACCCAACATCCTAGAGCTAAATAATGGTTTTCCAGTTTCACCTTTGCAAAGGACACTACACAGATCAAGTCCTCCTCTGTACAGAACAGTTAGGAAATGGCCTTATGGAAGCAAAAGACTAATTTTTTTCCCTGACGGGGAACTAATACAGCTACGGTTTGTGTCAGAAATTTTATCACAGCTTATGAGTTTGCTTCTGATGAGGGAAAACTGACCACGTCACTCAAGTTCATTCTTTAGCAGTCAGATCACAAGACAGGAAAGCTTCAGAATTGACTCATCTGTACAGTGGCTGGGCATTTCTGGTCGTTTTGGGGTTCCTGATGTTTGTATGGTGTTCTTTATGTGAAAAAAAAAGAGAGCTATAAAATGTTAGTCAATTAAATATAGTATTTAGCAATCTCTTTCCTGAAGTATTTGCAACTTTAGTACGCAAACAATAGCAGAAAATTACATGAGTGTTTGAAACAAAGCAGTATTTTTGAAAATTATCTATTCCTTTTTTTTCAGAAACAGAGTACTCAGTATTGTGCAATGAAAGAAATATTTTTGCTATTTGATATTACTTGACTTTGATTTTTTAAAAAATCTGAAACGTTGGTAGCTAATTAAACAGTTTATCTTGGAAAACTGCTCTTAGAAAGTAATGATGGGCAAATTCTTTCTCCTCTGAAAAGAGGAAAAAATGAATCTCCACACATGTATGTACCTTTGTTTCTCCTGCTGAAGTGCTATGAGAGATAAAAAATTGTGTCCCAGTACTGCACATTTTACAGTTGTAAATGTTAGCAATTTTACACACATTTATTTATTGATAGCTGTTTAGTTTGAACTAAAGCTAATGGCACATATTTATCATATCTCACTAGAAAATCACCAAAGATTTTGTAGCAGTATTATCTTACCAATTGTAGGCATTAGTCAGAAAACGGCAGTTAAGAAAAACACATAATTATACATAAGTGGTATTTCACAAGTGACATTATACAGAAAAAAATCAGCAGCGTGACTCAGTGACTCAGTTGTTGTCCAGAAAAAAAAAAAAATTGCATTTAAAATAAATTCTTGAAAGATAAATTAAAAGTGGGTCCTCTCCCTCTGAAGATAACATTGCTGTAATAAATAGGCAGAGGAATGTGTGCTAGTGCAGTATGATTTATTTCCAAATCTTTGACACTCGGGAAAAATTCTTCCCAAAGCAAGTATGGAAAGGATTTCAGTATCGCTGCTTCCTGGTTCAGTGAAAATGCTGGCACAACTCCTGAACAGTGCTGGCTTCCATTTTGTGTTTCCTGGGCGCTTCCAGGGCTGCTTAACCGGAAGTCAGAATTGAATGTCCCAGAGGAATAAATCAAGTAGTCTGTCTGGTCATTCTTCCTTTAAACTATTTACTAATCTTTCTGAACTAGTTGCATTCATAATCTCTTTTCAGCAGATGAAGATAAATCCCCTTCTACAGATTTTTGATTATTTGAGGTATACTGTTATATTCCAACAGGAAATGAATTTTGGTCAAATTGTGTATTATCTGACCTTATATAAACTAGCTCTACCTTATCCACAAAGAACAAGAGGTGTATTTCCACATACAATGTAATGTTTTGACAGGCAGTTTGATTCCTTCTAGTAGCACTTCTATTGAAGTCAAGTTGCAGATCACAAAAAGCTTGATATTCTCATGTAATAAAAATGCAAATACAAAAAGTGCATGCAGCAACCAAACCAAGTTACAAAATAGGCAAAACATTCAGAAGCATGCCATGCCACCTCAGAAAGAACAATGATTTGGCTTCAATGATTTGGCTTCCACTGCACAGACAGAAAGAGAGAGAGAACAAGTCTGGGGAGGGCAATAAAAAGAGAGTGAGGTTTTTCCTTAGCTGTCAATGCCTGGCCTAGTTGGGTTGGAAACAAATTTTCAGAAGGTCATGGAGGAGAGTGACACGTATTCATTTGCTGTGGTGTTAGCATGTGGTAGGTAAAATTCTGTCCTGAATTCTGTCTCTCCTGCACTCAGGCTTGTACTTGGAACCCATGTGACCTCGCTCCGCTTCTCTCCAGCCTGTCCCATCAGGCGCCTGTCGCTCCTTCCTTTGTCCCTGCTGTCTCTTTCCACAGCCCCACTCGCCTTAGCTGACCTCATTAAGGGACACACCAGGGACATAAAATCCTTTTCTCTGCACTGCTCCTTGCCCTTGGAGTCAGAAGAGAGGCACAAGATAAGCCAACTCCCCACAGACCTCAGCAGCAGCATAAAGGAGTCCACTGGCCTAACTCTTCATGTCCACCTTATTTCACGGCAACAGAACTGTGGGAGACTCACATTACTCACTGCTGATAAACGCTTATTAGCCCCATTCTGGCTGCTGTCCAATACCAACTATATCATGTCAGAGCAGGAATGTCTGTCCCTCTCTGTGAATTCTAGTACAGTTCACCTGGAAGCTCACAAGTGTAGCTGGAGAGCACTATGTAGAACACTGGAGCAGTGTTCTGAAGAAACAAAGTAAGCTGGGTTCACCAGACCCTTTACCAAAGCTCAAAGCAATGCTGATTTCATAGTCCTCACTGAAAGTGAAAACTAAGCGATTTTGCCTGGGTTTTGGTTTCAGCATCAGAGCTCAAGGCAACCAGCCCTAGCTGCAATTAATTCTAATCTCATTAGTCTCTCATGGACTGATCTCAACTGTAGTATAAATTATGTTTCTGTCTATACCAGAAACCTTACAGTGCAAATATAAAAAGGATGAGTGATAAATACTGGCTGGTGAGTTAAGCTTCTCAGTAAGTCTTTTGTCTTCAACATCTCTCTATAAACCTCACTACCATCACAACATATCTATAATTGCACAAAGATATTATACAGCTGTCTCATTGAACTAATTCTCCAAAGATTATTCACCAAAAAATTTGCAAATATTAGTTTCAACGGTGGTTCAGTCATCTTGTTTTATTGTGCCCTGATGGCACTGCTATAATCCTCTTCCACCCCAGATCCCCTAAGACACCTTGCATTTGTGCATCTTTCAGTCTGGTTTTGGAAACTGAGAATGTTCTTCCAAAAAGCTCCAGAGCTAAGTCATAATGTAAACAGTTGGACAAACAGCACAGCCAGGTATTGTATCTTTTCTTAGGTTTACAAATTTCTATCAGAGCATCTTTTCAGAAGTTCTGTAAGAAAATTTGACTTTTTCAGCAACTGAAGTGCATTATATTTAGCTAATACATTTTTCTTATTTTTTAAAAGACTATTTATAGTGCCTTATAGTTTTTCCCTTTATATTGCTACATCTCAGAGAAAACCAGTAGACTATGGAGAGGTACAGTGCAGCTTTACAAAAATCCTCCTTTTGATTTCCAAACAGAACACTGTAAAGTCATCCGCTTTTAGCACTCCTCCAAATACATTTTGTCTTCCACCTACTCTCCTAAAGTACAATTTATGTCTAGAAAGAAAGAATAATGAGGAATAAATGGAAGATAAAATTGAATGGAAGAAAAAGTGACAAAGGCTGAGAAAAGGAAAGAGATTCTGGAAAAGGAAAATAATTTTCAAAAGAGGAAGTACTTTGTAGAGATCAACGGCATTCAAGGATGATGGCAGTACTGGAGAGAATTACCCTTGATCAGTGTTGAAAAATACTTGTGCTTGTCTGAACCAACTGCAAAGACATAGCACCTTTGTAGTCTAACAATGGTTTGTTAAAAAATAACCTCTGCTTAAACTAATTGCTTGCAGCTACATTCTATCTAAAAAAAACTAAGAGCCCAGCATCACAACAGAGATAGATTACAGATACAGAAAGCTGTGCTTGTGTGCCTTTGTGATTCCAGTTTCAGCTGACCACTACAAAGCTCTTCTGAAGTGAGGAGCAAAATGAAGCAGTCAGCAAGGAGAGTCTTGTGATTGAAGTCTATTTAAGTCAAAGTTACTTATATTAACTACATCTTTGCATATATTTTATTTTTATATATATATTTACCTCCTCTAGTTTTTATGACAATTCTCCATGCAAGCAAGATGAGGAAACTCATTAAACCAACTGCCAGGTACAGTGTCATAGAGTCACAGAGTGTTAGAGGTTGGAAGGGACCTCAAAGATCATCTAGTCCAACCCCCCTGCCAGAGCAGGATCACCTACAGTAGATCACACAGGAACGCGTCCAGGTGGGTTTTGAATCTCTCCAGAGAAGGGGACTCCACAACCTCCCTGGGCAGCCTGTCCTCGTGCTCTGTCACCCTCACAGTAAAGAAGTTTTTCTTCATATTTTTATGGAACCTCCTATGTTCCAGCTTGTATCCATTACCTCTTGTCCTGTCAATGGACGCCGCTGAGAAGAGCCTGGCACCGTCCTCCTGACACTCGCCCTTGACATATTTATAAACATGTATGAGGTCACCCCTCAGCCTCCTCTCCTCCAAGCTAAAGAGACCCAGCTCCTTCAGCCTTTCCTCATAAGGGAGATGTTCCACTCCCTTCAACATCTTTGTGGCTCTGCACTGGACTCTCTCAAGCAGCTCCCTGTCCTTCTTGAACCGAGGGGCCCAGAACTGGACACAATATTCCAGATGCAGCCTCACCAGGGCAGAGTAGAGGGGCAGGAGGACCTGTCTTGACCTACTTGCTACTCCCCTTCTAAAGGGAGGTAAAAGGGGCTACTCCCCTTTCACTCCAGTGAAAGGCACAAAGTGTCATAGTCATTCCAAAAACACTGTTTGTTATTATTACAAGTTAAGTTTCAGACAGCGGCAGGGCTTCAGAGTTGACTTTAACTTCCTTGAATTATGTAGACTGATTGTATAGAACTAAGCCAGTTATTGACAAACAGGTTATTTTGTCAACATCAATGGAAGAGAAGAAATTTATTAGGTATACCATGATGATAAAAAGAAAGCTGTGCTCTGCGGATGGCATACAGGACCTAGTTCTCTCTCCTGACTCAAAATTTGGAACGGGACATTAACTAAGGACCTTATTTCCCTTTGAATTTACTTTCTTGAGATCACCTCTGCTACAAGGATAGGCTGAGGGATCTGAGATCGTTCAGCCTGGAGAAGAGAAGACTTCGAGGGGACCTTATAACTGCCTTCCAATACCTGAAGGGAACCTACACGAAGGCTGGGGAGGGACTTTTTTCCAAGAGTGTTGTGCAGTAGGACAAGGGGAAATGGATTTAAATTGAAGGAAAATAGGTTTAAATTGGATCTTAGGAAGAAATTCTTCAGTACAAGAGCACCAAGACTCTGGAATAAATTGCCCAGAGAGGTTGTAGATGACCCCTCCCTGGAGATGTTCAAGGCCAGGTTGGATGAGGCCTTGAGCAACATAGTCTAGTTGAAAGGCGTCCCTGGTCATGGCAGGGAGGCTGGATTAAATTATCTTTAAGGTTCCTTTCAACCTAAGCCATTCTATGAGTCTATGATCCTGTAAGTTATTTCTGAGCAAGCCGGAGCCAGTTCAGTAGGTCAGTTTCAAAAAATATTGAATAGGCAATGTTTCACATGTTACTTAATCTACAAAAATATTCTATTTTACTCTTAAGCATAGATGTCTCAGGATTCAGAGGTCATGATAAAGCAGTTGATTTTTTTCCAACTTGCTTTGATTTGAGGGAGGGAAGTCAGAAGGAAATTGTCTTTGTTATCAGAAAGCATAAGAAGCTGTAATTTCTTAATAGATAGTCAGCTGGTAACGAAAAGTACAAATATACATGTTCAGATGATGAGTGGCTCTGGAAGCTCTGTCTGTCTTGGCTTCCACAGAACCATAAGGTGCTAAATAACTATATTCTTAACCCCTTGGCGCTTTCTAGGAATGTGTTCAGAGTAAAAGGAGAAAAACAGAGTGATTAAAAACAGATCTTTTAATTTCTTCATATAACAATTGTTGAGAGACACTTTTAAACTCTGTAATGGTCCAAAAGAGAAAGAAGGCCTGAATCCCCATTGTGACTTCTTGCTATGGATATCACACAAACAAAAATGTATTATTTCTAGCCCAGACAATTAAAAGTACAAGGGGTGGTACTTGTGAAGAAAAAACTGGGTGAGGAAAAACATCAGTCAGATATTGTTTGACAAGGTCTTTGAATAAAAGGTCTTGTGTCAACAAATCCAAACTATGTTTATGGCCCTGTTACAGATTATGCCAGTTAAACGGCCAAAGGTATCAATCTTAAACCACAGCTAAGTTAATTATCAATCCAAACGCAAACCTGTACATGATAATACTTTATTACTTTTTCAATAACACATCTATGACTAGCCACCTCAAAATCTCTTTCTGACATAGCAATGACTAAAACAATTAACTAACCTCAAATTCTTTTTTTTCCCTTTAACTTAAAAAGGTAAAAAAATTAACAAAAGCAGCTGTGGCTACAATCACAAATACAGTCATACAAGGATATCTGGTTATGACCCAGATCAGTCCTGAAGGCAACCCCCTCACATATTTTTAGCTATTCTCTCTTCTGAAAAAGCATACTTGCTAATAATTTACTGATATCTCTAAACAAAATGTCATCAAACCACTACCACTAAAGATAGGGCAAACACACAGAGTTATTCAGTGGAGGTAAATGCAATCAGACAGGAACAGTTCTTTCTCAGAGGCCCTGCAAGTGAGGACTTTCTTCTACAGGTCTTCCACAGAAATGACAATATTCTGTACAAGACAAACAGTAAAGTCCGTTTGTTGCCCTAAAGGGCTTTCTGTAGAAGACCGGCAGTTGTGGGGCACCTGTGAAGCAATCTGGCTAGGCAACACAACTGGTTATTAAATAGGAGACTGCTACCTTCCTGAGGAAAATTAGAGGCAAGTGCTATAAGCATCTATTATCAGTTGAAAAACACCCCACTAATTTAGTTCCACCTAAAAGCTATGGTGGCAATAAAAACTTTGTATGCAAATCCAGGAGCACAAAGGAAAAATTACATAAGCTACCCTAAACAACATATAGTGGGTTGTGCTTGACTGTTATTATTCTCTTGAAGTTTGGCCTCCCTGTTTTTAGTCTTAACATAGAGCTGAAAGCAGACTACCTAGAGATAAATCACTGTTATATTCTAGTTTCAATTTTAAAAGTTTATTTTTATTTTTTTAAATGAGAATTTAAAGGACACAATATCATGTTCTATTGCCATTTATTGGAGTTTTTCTGACACCTTATGCGTATATTTATAGGATAGGCAGACATACAGATTAGAGGAGACAAGTATACACATTTCAGTAAATTAGGAAAAAGACTTGCCAGGATCCCATGACCCAAAATAATAGAGCTTTCACAAACAACTGAAAAAGAGCTACATTTTGGATAAAAGTTCTTTTCAAAGTAGACAACGAACTGCCAAAAAAAAACCAAACCCAGCTACACCAACCCAGTACTGTGATTAACCAGAAATAAACCAGATTTCTGTCATATTGGAAGAGTTACTGTCCAAAGACACAGAGCTCTAACAGGTCAGAAAAAGCAGTGTGTAACACTTCTTCAGAAGAGTCAGTAGTCCAGTTCATTAACAAAAGTACAAGAAATTTTGGAAGTAAAGTTATTACTTAGCCTCTCATTAAAACACAAAAATTCAGGAAAATGAATACTAAAGCTACTACACTTTCTGGCTAATGACATGCTCATATCCATGAAGATAAGGAATTCTGACTGAGTTTACTAACGGCAACTGTTTACTGTCAGTTACAAATTACCTATGACATTTTTTGTTTTTCAACATATGCAATAATGAATTATAAGCCAGAATGAAATGAATAAAAACTTTTAAATATTTTTAAAGCTGTGTTGGACAACCTTGTTCATTCATCTGAAATACTAAACTAGTGCTTTGAAAACAACAAAATAACTGAAGAGATAGTATCTACTTACAGGAAAATTATCTTATGTATTGTTGCCAGAAAGGCATATTCTCCTCCCTACTTGAAGCAATTCAATGTATCAGGTTATAAAACCTTCAACCAGCAACACAGATTAAAGGTAGTGAGAAAACATGTCAGAATTTAGAAGTACATCAACAGGGCAGAAAGAGATCAAGTCTTTTATCAGCCAAAATGGAGACATGTCAGGTGGAGCCAATTGCCTACTAAATACAACTTTTCATTTTACCGGTGGATGAAAACTTGGACCTGAACCAGCAATGTGCTCTCCTAGCCCAGAAGGCCAATCGCATCCTGGGGTGCATCAAAAGAAGCATGGCCAGTAGGTAAAGGCAGGTGATTCTCCCTGTCTCTGGTCTGGCGAGACCCCACTTGCAGTGCTGTGTTCATTTCTGGGGCCTCTAACAGAATAAAGAGATGGACCTGTTGGAGTGGGTCCAGAGGAGGGCCACGAAGATCATCAGAGGGCTGGAGCACCTTTTTTTATTAGAATAGGCTGAAAGAGTTGGGGTTGTCCATCCTGGAGAAGAGAAGGCTCCATGTTGACCTTATTGTCACATTTCACTACTTAAAGGTGGTTTATAAGAGAGACGAGGACAGACTTATTACTAGGGCCTGATGTGATAGGACAAGTGGTAATGGTTTTAAACTAAAGGGGGGAAGATCTGAACTAGATATAGGGATGATTTTTTTTTTATAATGAGGGTGGTGAAATACTGGAACAGTTGTCCAGAGACGTGGTAGAAGCCTCATCCCTGGGAACAGTCAAGGTCAGGTTGGCTGAGGCTCTGAGCAACCTGATCTAGTTAAAGATGTTCCTGCTCCCTACAGGAGGGTTAGACTAGATCACCTTTAAAGGGCCTTTCCAACCCAACACATTCTATGATTCTGTGATTTGCAGCTTCCTAAGCAACATGTGGCTATTTTTAAAACACCATGAATACAACAGTTTCACTCTAAGTTTTAACTGTGACTATGAGGCCCCAAAAATAAAAATTTTACTCAGAATTATTTCAACAAGGCATTTGTTCCTTTCTAAAAAGACTGTAAATATAACACCGAACGGTCAGTGCTCATTGCTCTTTTCTCCTGTTTCAGGACACAAGGCATTTATATCACACTGATGTCAGATAGAGTGAATTAGGCACACTGAAAACAAGTGGGTTTACTGCTCTAACAAAGTGTGGCTAAGTCCCTTCCAGTTGCTTAAAGTTTTTCCTTTAACAAGCAAATCCCAAGACACCTTGCAATAGGAAGCATTCATGAACAATAAATGTTTCCTACTGCAAGAGCCACCAGGAAATCTTTATAATACTTATAAGGAGTTTACAGATCTTCATTAGTTACATAAGAAACACAAAATTTGCTTTTTCTGAACATATATTCTGCCCTTTTTCATAATATCACAGCAGACAACTAAACACTAACATGAAACAGAGCCAATGAACCTGTATGTACTTACCATGTACCACATGCTTGGCCACTTGGGATCATTGAAATAAGTGGATTGGGTACCACCAGGTTTATAATCCCTCTTTATCCTTCTTTTAACCACCTGCTGTTGTATCCACTCCACCTGCCAACCAGGAAAACATATGGGAAGTGTTAGGGTTCTGTGGAGATTATCAAAAAATGTGTGAAATCTTGGGAAGTTTCCCATTACCATAGTCTTAAGACATATTTCATGTCAAAGAGTTCATTTTGGCAGTGGGAATGTACAGCTCACCTTAGAATACTCTTCACCAAGGAACACATGCAATTTAGTTTGTGTCACAAATCTCCCTGAACAACTACTCAAATCCCCTTCTAGAAGAGCTTAATTGACAATTATCTTTCCAACACTATTGTTTTATTATTTATCATTAGTAGACTAGTGCTTCTTTCAAATTTATAAAAATGTTAATTTTCAAAACACAACAGTATGTTACAATGAGAAAACAAATTTCTGGCACGGTGGTGTGGGCTTTGTTTTGTTTTGATTTATTTTCTTCTTTTAAAACACCTGTTCCTGAAAACAAAAACAATCAGAAATATATTCAAACGTTTTGCTTAATCAGTACCTTTACCCCTTGAAGTGAAAAAACAAAATTAAACTGTGCTTTTACCAGAATGACTGACTCTTTGTCAAGATTCTCTCAGCCTGGCACTCTGAAACTTTATTCTATACTAAGTTCTCCCTAGAGAGAAACAGATGGGGACTGAGCAGCAGGTCAATTTACAACAATAACAACAAAAGGAGCTTAAAAGAGGAAAATAAATATAAGGGTTTGTCATGGTTGTAGCCAACTGCCTAGGCCAACAACAGAGAACCAGGAGATCACTCGCTCACTCCTCCTCCCCAACCCCATTTTCAGAGGCATGCGGGGGGAGAAAACCAAAAAAAGGCTCAAGGATTCAGATTAGGGACAGGGAGGGTAATAATCTACCATTGAAATTGACAGGTTAAAAAAAAAAAAGAGAGAGACTTGGGGAGAAAACATAGATTTAATTTACCAACATCATTTATGGAGAAGGATAATGAGAGAAATACATAAATAAATAAAACCTGATCTTAAATACACTTACACACACAACCCCCTCCCATCCTCCTGGCTATCTCCCTCCCCTCCCCGCCATTGGTGCAAGGGAGGACAATGGGTGGAGGGTGCAGTCCATCTGGCCATTACTCATTGTACACGGCAGCTCCTCCTTGAGAAAAAGGGCTCCTTGCAGTTTCCTCTTCCTGCTGAGTGGTGTCCACCTCACAGGAGGCAATCCTCTTCCTCCTCGGGGGTCCATCAGGGCTACGGATCATTTCGGGCATGTCCCCCACTGATGCTTGGTCCCTCTCCCCTCTCCCATGGGGCTCTGCATGTACTGACACATCCTAGATGTCCTCCCCACCATTGATTCCCTCAGCTGGCAGGCAATCACCTTCGTGTCATCTCAACCACTACAGGGCTCCAGGGAGAGGTTCTGCTTCAGTAGCCTTCTCCCTCTCCTTCTCCTTTGGGACCCTTCTCCCCCTCTTCCTTCTCAGGACTATGTTCCTTTGTTCTCCTCTCACTTCCCTCTCCTCCAGCAGAATAAAATAACAACTCCCCAACACAAAGAAAGGACAGATCAAGACAAGATAAAACCAAAAGAGATATAGACCAATGGAGTCACCTCTTAAATACCTTGATTGCAGAGATGCTGATTAGCCTGGCCCTGACCAAAGGCGGGTCCAATTCCTACTTGGGAGTGGAGGAGTATATGCACACAAAGATACAAACATATAAATGAAGTTTACTTTGAGTTCGTATATTTCTTTGTCACTTGTCAAAGACCATACTGGTTTCCCTTAGCAGGCTCATCTCTTTACTATGCATCCACAACTCAGCTTTGAATCCTTAGACAGACATGGATCATATGAGATGCATACCACACGTACCTCCACCACCTCTACCATACCACTATGGCCTCTACTTCTTGGTCAGATGCAAATACAAGAAGATATCCCTGAATTCTTCATGAGAGGATTCCTAGGACATTCCTTACAGATTTTGGCAAAGCTTCATGGTTTTCTTTATAAAGAAATGAATTTTTCCCCTTCTCAAGAGTCTTGAGTATTTTTCTAGAGGAGAAATTATAAAGTTTAAGAAGTATCAGGTAGTATTCACACTGAAATCCATTTTTCTGCTAAGTCTTCCAGGAATAATCATAGATATCTTTTTGCTTCTAGAGAACTGAGAAATTTGATAGCATGCCTTTTTCTCCCAGTTATTGTGCTCCTCTTTCAGCTCAGGCTGAAATCCATCTTGGTGGACACCGTCTCAAGAAGCTGAGAGCTGACTGCTTTCAGATTTTACAGGGTCCAGAGGTCCCTTCAGCAGGAGCAGACAGCTAATCAGTCTTAGGTGTTATTTGAGGCAAGAAAGTCTGGAGGCCTGTAAGCTGCACAGAATGTATCTGGGCAAAGGCTAAAGGAAGGAGAGCCAAAAGACTTTGGTAAACACTAAGCCTTACAACTGCTTGAAAGTGGGATCAACAACCCTCTTAACTAGATCTCTGCTCCATTAAAAAGCTGATTTCATTAAGTGACATCTAGTGAGTCCTGCTTCCTCTCACTCCATAATATATGCTTTATTTTCCATATTTTTGCAACAGAAGCTTGTTTATCTTCACAGTTTCTTTCCTTGCAGGTAGCCCAGACCTCTGAATGCATCTGAAGCCAAATGAAAGGCATCCTATGTACCATTTAATCTCTGACTCTGTAGCTGGCTAGATTGCCATAGGTCATGGATTTGTCTTCTCTTAATAGTATTTAGCAGTCAATAAGAAAAAAGCTTCAACAGGTCTGAAATAAGCAACCATGGTTTTCAGAGCTTATACAGATTCACATTCCAAGCCTTAGGATGAGATTTGGGTCTTGGTGCTAGAAACATTTTCAACTGAGTGATAGGTCTCAGGTTTCTATGCTGCAAGAGTATTTACTGTCATCTTGACTCATTCTTATCTGTAGAAATCAGTCACATGAGCATGTTACCAAGTTGAGAAAGTCATTTAAGTCAACAAATTTCAACACTCCAGGCCAAGAGCACACAGAGCACACCATGCCATGAGTGGTAACTCATTCATATCTTGAATCCGCACGGAGGAGTTAAAAATGCCTACCGCGAACACAATCTGAGGAATTGATAGTGCCATAAAAGTGCCCACAAAAAAACCCCTAGACAATGAGATAAGACTCAGCAGAAGAGGATTAAACTATCTACGACTGTTACCTCTACTTTAGGTGCATGAACATTAATGGAAGAAGGTAGTCACAAACACTACTATTGCCCAGAGGAATGGTAAAATCAGATACACAGGCTATCTAATTTGGCACTAGGGACTACTGTGCATCAAGGCTCCTAGAAGAATTACCATTAGCAACTGTGAGAAATTTTTTAATAACACCTTTCTTTTGTAAATAGAGCTGGAGGAGAGTAAAATATTCCAGGAACCTGCGCAAGACACCAATTTAAGCAGAACTTCAACAACCTAATATCATTTCTATATGGATAAATGAAAGAAGTTTTTCTGACAAGACAAACTGCAAAACTCTTTACTATTCACTGTGAAAATACGTTGTCTCCATTTATTTACTATCAATTCAGATGTAAATATCTTCCAACCATTAAAAAGACTGAAATGTAAAGGCAGCATAGTACTCGTAGAGACTGATATATGCGTAGACTGATGCCTCAAAAACCCACCCAATTAGTTTCATTTCTCTGTTTCCTTTATTCCAGACAACTGTGTCAAGAACACTTATCAGACAGTTATTTAGACTAAGCAATAAAAACCACTGTGTCACTGCAAAATTCCATTTTCTTGGAACAATAATTTGACACATAAAGAATTTTGTATATACGTATTTATGTACATGCATACATTTGTACAAGAGTTTGTATCAACAGACTTGATTTAAGAGCCAGTGGTATGGTACACGGTTACATTTTAGTGAGGTATAGATAATTTTTTTCTGTATCTTCTGCCTTTTTTAAAAAAAAAATAGTGACTGTGCTTTAGATTACACATCTGTTGCAGGGTCTACACCTACTACATGCTGGATGTTGTCCATAATTCCTATTTCCTCTGCTCCTAGCAAAGTTAGGGAAAACACATGAAAGAGTAATTCTGCAGATGGACTGTGCAGCTTACACGATCAGACCTAAAGCCCAAAAAAGAAGCATAACTTCCTGTCTTCTCCTAAGAGCTAATGACAATTTTAGGTATGCATAGAATATTTCAGCTGGAAGGGACCTAAACCAATCATCTAGTCCAACGGTCTGACCAATTCAGGGCTGCCTAAAAGTTAGAGAATACTATTAAAGGTCTTGTCCATATGCCTCTTAAATTACCACTGATGGGGCATTGACGAGCTCTCTAGGAAACGTGTTCCAGTGTTTGACCACCCTCTTCACAAAGAAATGGCTCCTAACATCCAGTCTAAACCTTCCCTGGTTCAGCTTTGAACCATTCCCGTGTGCCCTGTCACTGGATCCCATGAAGAAGAGCTCAGCACCTCTGTATCCAGCCCACCTCCTCAGGAAGCTGTAGAAATGAGAAATGAGGTTGCCCCTCAGTCTCATTTTCTCCCAACTAGGCAAACTTGATGTAAAACATTAGGACTCACTTTGAACACTACAGACATCCACATCAGTGAGAGGGAAGTAAGAATAACCATTTCCAGCCAGTGACTTTACACTGCTATGAGAGAGATAGTGCAAGATGCTAGACACAGTAACCTAAGACATCACAACGTGTCTGACTGGAATCGTGATTATAGCCTTGTCTGGAAGATTTTTAGTGAACACCTTATGTTGATATCCACTTACTAATTGTTTATATTCTGAGGATGTACTGATATAGACATCACAGGAAGACAAGTTTCTTACGTGAGAAGTCAGTGCATAAAACTTGGTTTACAGAAAATATCATTCCTATATAAATAGAATAGCTCCACTGAACCATAAAGTTTGGGATCTTCTCTAATAAGTGAGCAAAAAAACTTGCCAGCTAAAGTAAAATTGTACAATTGCTGGGTTATATTAATGAACACAAGGTCAAAACTCAGCAGCTATTTTAGTATTCTGACATGTATTTCCTTTAAGTATTTTACGGGTATTCACCCACATGCCAGTCAAATGTCTGGAATATCTTGGATTTGTTTGATTCCATATGAAAAGATCTCATTTGTATAAAAATATTTTCTTTAAAAAGTGTCCACACTTTCTAATCCAAAGGCCTTCAAGGAAAATCTCTGGAGTAATCGATTACACAGATTCCCATTTCTTGCCAAAAGGAGACTCTATGCAAACAATGAGGTGCACTTTAATATTTCCATAAAGTCACAGTTACTGAGGGGGAACAGTGCACATTTTCCCATTGACTTCAGCTTTGGAAGTTCCACTTCCTGAATGTCTAGAAATCAAAGTCAAGCCAGATTGGATACCAAATGATTTTTAAAATAATCACCATTTCCAGTCTCGTTACTTCAGTACTCACACAGTTGTTCTGTGCACGATGTAAGTCTTCTTCACAGACCTGCATGGAACAGTGCTATGGCATAAATGCTGCTCTGAGCTAATTCAAGCATACTACTCCTTTATTCTCTTTAAGTGCTAAAAATAAAATGAAATGTTATCTCTGTGTGAAGCAAAACTACCTTCTATCACTTTTAGTCTCTTTGATTCCATTGCATTTTTGGGAAAAGAGTCCTATATAAGTATGTTGCAGTAAGACCTCTAGCATAATAAACTGGAGTAGGGGGCAGGAAGTTCAAAAAATGGAAAAAGAATTAACATACTGTAAAATATAATCCACTAATTTATCAGAGCAATGTGATTTTCAGCACTCTTGTGAAAGAGTACTTTTTCAAATGTATCATGAGAGGGTCTGCTTGAATAAATACTTTCAAATTGACTAAAAATGTGTGAAGACCAGTATGTGAAAATGCCATTACTATGCAGAAGGCAAGCTGAAGGTATAATCCTTTCCATTTCAAGAAAAATATGCATGGGGAAGAAAAACACACTACCTCTGAAGTAGGTTATATGTTTCATACCAGAATCTATGATTTTATGTTGCAGAATTACATATGAAGGCATGGATGTTGTCTGTGAAGACAACTTGCTGAAGATGCAACTCCTGAATGGCTGTCGCTCTTGTATTGCCATCATTCACCTCAATCTGTCCTATGCATAGAGAGAGAAAACTCAGGGAGAGGATGTAGAAAGTATTATCAAGCAAGCAGTGAATCTGTATTGAGTCAGGACAGATCAGCAAAACGGGCAACAGCCACCATGTGGAAAGCTGGCACTGGGCAGAATTGCAGCACTGCTGCCTGGAGTTCGTCTACAAAGGAATTGTTCTGGGCAAAGATTCTCTCTCCTCATGTGGATAGTCTCACACTGCACTTGGCAAACATAATTCTTTACTTGCCTAATGAACCTCAACACTGACATACCTGTGACTTCTGACAGATGTGGCTGAAAAAGTACAGGTGTGAGGTCGGTACTTTCAGAGACAGAACACGAAACTGTGCCAGAATAAGCAATACAAGAAAAATTGTTCTGACAGCTCCAATTCTAGAGGGAAGGGATGCCATCCAGAAGCACCATGACAAGCTAGAGAGATGTGCTCATGCAAACTGGAAGAAGATCAGTGAGGACAAGTGTAAGGACCTGCACCTAGGTCAGGGCAATCCCAAGCACAAATACAGGCTGGGTCATGAATGGATTAAGAGCAGCCCTGCAGAGAAGGACTTGGGGGTGATGGTGCAAGAAATGCCAGCAATATGCACTCACAGCCCAGAAAGCCAATCAAAGGTCATTAGGAGCAGTCAGCATGGCTTTGCCAAGGGCAAGTCATGTTTGACCAACCTGATAGCCTTTTATGAAGACATAACCAGGCGGATGGATGGTGGCCATGCAGTGGATGTGGTCTATCTGGATCTCAGTAAAGCAACTGACACCATCTCCCACAGCATTCTCATAGGAAAACTGAAGAAGTGCGGTCTGAATGACCAAGTAGTGAGATGGGCTGCAAACTGGTTGAAGGGAAGAAGTCAAAGAGTTGTGGTCAATGGGGCAGAGTCTAGTTGGAGGCCTGTGTCTTGTGGCGTCCCTCAGCGGTCAGTACTGGAGCCAGTGCTTTTTAATATATTCATCAATGACCTGGTTGTGGGATTATAGAGTGTTGTCATCAAGTTTGCCAATGATATGAAACTGGGAGGAGTGGCTGACACAGCAGAGGGCTGTGCTGCCATTCAGAGAGACCTGGACAGGCTGGAGGGCTGGGCGGGGAGAAATCTTATGCGGTTCACCAAGGGCAAGTGTAGAATTTTGCACCTGGGAAAGAATAACCCCATGTGCCAGTATAGGTTGGTGACTGACCTGCTGGAGAGCAGCACAGGGGAAAGGGACCTGGGGATTCTAGTGGACAGCAGGATGAACATGAGCCAGTAGCGTGCCCTCGTGGCCAAGAGCATCCTGGGGTGCATTAGAAGGGGAGTAGCTAGTAGGTTGGGAGAGGTCCTCCTCCTCCTCTATTCCGCCCTGGTGAGGCCACGTCTGGAATACTGTGTCCAGTTCTGGGCCCCTCAGCTCAAGAAGGACAGGGAACTGCTTGAGAGAGTCCAGCGCAGAGCCACAAAGATGTTGAAGGGAGTGGAACATCTCCCTTATGAGGAAAGGTTGAAGGAGCTGGGTCTCTTTAGCTTGGAGGAGAGAAGGCTGAGGGGTGACCTCATTAATGTTTACAAATATGTCAAGGGCGAGTGTCAGGAGGAGGGAGCCAGGCTCTTTTCAATGATGTCCAATGACAGGACAAGGGGCAACTGTTACAAGCTGGAACATAAGAGGTTCCACAAAATCATTTGAAAAATCTTTTTCACTTTGAGAGTGTCAGAGCACGAGGACAGGCTGCCCAGGGAGGTTGTGGAGTCTCCTTCTCTGGACGCTTTCCTGTGCGATCTACTGTAGGTGATCCTGCTCTGGTAGGGGGGTTGGACTAGAGGATCTTTTGAGGTCCCTTCCACCCCCTGTCATTCTGTGATTCTGTGATCCTGGGCTTCATCAAAAGACGTGCGGTCAGCTGGCTGAGGGAGGAGATTCTTCCCCTCTCCTCCAGCCCTGTGAGACCCCACCTGCAATACTGTGTTCGGCTATGGGGGCCCCAACATACGAAGCACATTGACCCATTGGAGTATGTTCAGAGTTGGGCCATGAAGATGATCAGAGGCTAAAGCATCTCCCCTATGACAACAGGCTGAGAGAGTTGGAGCTGTTCAGCCTAGAAAAGAGAAGGCTTCAAGAAGACCATACAGTGGCCTTCCACTACTTAAAGGAGGCCTACGGGACAAATGGGGAGAGACTCTTTATCATGGGGTGTGGCAACAGGACAAGGGGTAGTGGTTTCAAACTGAAAGAGGGTAGATTTAGATTAGGTATTAGGAAGAAATTCTTTACTGTAAGGGTGGTGAGATGATGGAACAGGTTGTGCAAAGAAGCTGTGGATGCCTCCTCCCTGGAAGTGTTCGAAGTCAGGCTGAATGGGGCTTTGAGCAACCCGGTCTAGTGGAATGTGCCCCTGGCTATGGCAGGGGGGTTTGGAATGAGATGATGTCTAAGGTCTCTCTCAACCCAAAGCATTCTATGATTCAATGACTCTAACAAAAACAGTACGTACCTTAGTTGCCCTGTTATTAAATTTTCTTTGACAGAAGTTCTACCTAAGCATGTAATTTGACAACACTCTCTTTTCACATTTTACATTGTAATGAAAACAAAAAGTCAAGAAATTTAGGATGAAAGTGCATAGGAGGATATACCAATATCCAAGGGCCATATCCCGGTCACTGAAAACCTGAAACTCAAGCCATTACTCATGCATGCAGGAGGGGTGCCTAAGACTGTTGGCACACCTCCTGCTGTCCATGTGCAGTCACAAAAGCCAGACCCCCAAAAGTTGAACTATTCAGCTTAAGAAGAATTTTGTGGGTCTTTTAAACTGCAATTAAACAACAGGTTATTTCCTTAACCTATTGGTATTCTCTAACTCACAGCAGCAGCAGGCAGCTTGCACCATAAAAATAGAGGAAGATGGGTAAAATAACTGTTGACATAGGTCAAGAGGATGGAAAATTATTGCAGATACCATTTCACAAACTGTAGGGTCTAAAGTTGGATAAAAAGCCAATGAATCCAGCAGCACTAAGTGTTGCATTCTTGCTGATTGACAAAGTGCTTCTTCAGCAAGGGTCAATGACAATCCACAATCAAAGCAGTTGTCATAATTATACTACACATTCTGAAAAAAGCAACATAAAAAAAGAAACAGATGTTAGGACAGACTGGGGAGAGGCAGAGGAGGAAAGAAGGCATCAGTGAAATTACCACTTGAAATTACCACTTAAGCCCAAAGAAACATTGCACAACAGCAGGGCAAGCTACTGCAGTCGCACCCATGGAACAAAGCTGAAATTCAACGTACATTTTTCCACTTCATAGCCACAGAAAAGCCAGTCAGTCCTTATATGAATTAAGTGGTTTCCACCTACTTTGCTACATACAAGTAATCCATTGTAGCACTATAGCCATACTTCCACTTCCATGAAGTACAGTGATTCACATCTATGCATTTTAGCATATCTGAAACACTGTTTGCCTTTCCTCTGCACCCTTCTCACCCTCGGAGCTTCTCACAAATATTAATACATATCAGCCTACAACTGTGTGTGGCAGCAAAATCCGCTGCCTGTCGAGAAGTAAGTTGGGAAGACAATATGTCACAGCCCCGCTGGTGGTAGAGATGCAGAGTGTCTGTTGCAAGGTAGTTCATTAGCAGCCATAGCTGTTGGGAAGAACAAGCATCACACTGAAATTGTGGAAAACCTCAGTGTGACTGCTGGTGGCCAGGACTCCTGTCCCACTGCAAAAGCAAGGAACAATGAAAGGCAAAAAGACACACATTTTCTCTCTTTGAGGATGTCTCGGAAGGTTTTCTATTCATAGGTGCAACTGTAGCAACTGCTGAGTGAACATGGCCATGGCCTCTGCCCAACTTCCACTCTTGCATGCTGTACCACAGTCGACCACAAAGCAGTTCAAAATTACAGGATGAAAATCACACAGCAGCTTTGTGGCAGAGCTGAGAACAAGTTCCGGGCAGCCTGAGCTCTTGCCTCATGGCTTCCAGCAGCACCAGCACCAGCTGTTGTAGGCAAAGCAGTTGTGGATTTTTCCCTTTCTCAAATCTAAAGTGCTCTAACCAGCTTAGATGCTCTCGTCCGGTTTCTAAAATAGCTGAGAAAAAATCTTTACTGAAGTAGCTTAAAAGCAACTCATGTTTACAGAAGGTACTTTATCATTATAGCCACAGGCCATACAACTTACCTCAAAACAACTCAAGAGCTAGAAGGCAACACAATTTTTAAAAGCATCTCTAATTGATAGGTCTGCTTGGTACAGTACCTAAAGCTCTGCTTATACCACTAAATAAAACGCTGGTGCACCTAGTCTTGGGATAGTATAATAATCTAGAATTTCAGTATACCGTGAGGATGAGTATTAATATCACTCCAGATGCAAACTAATACGTCAAAACTCCATCTAACTTAGGTCTCAAATTACATCTTCTGAATAAACTGAAAGGCTGATGCTAAATCCAGTATCCACTAGGAGATAAATCTTTAAGCTCTCTAAACTTAATTAGCTTTGGAGTCTAACATCTGGCAGTTGAAATATCTTGGGGTTTATGTTTGCATTACTGTAACAATGATGATATACACTAAAAACCTGTGGAAATTTCTGATGTTTTTCTTTCCTCAGGCTAGTCCTACAACTCTTGCCATAAATCATTTAAAGTCCTTCAGACATCTGCACATGCTAATTTAGGATGACCTTAAATAATTTACTAAATTACTTCTTAGAAAGACAAATCTCTCCCAGGGGGTCAAATTCAAATGTCAAAAATATCGGTGTAATTCCGAAGGTGTCGATTCAGTCAAGGGTTTGCCATGGCTTCTATTATCATAGATATCCACAGCAGTTCAGCAAATCCAATGAGAATTAGTGAGACAGTAAAAGTATTCCATAATTAAGTGATATACAATGTTCAACAGTGGTATACTGGTCTTGCCAAAGCAAATGCTTTTCCTTAGAAGTCTCTTTCCTGACCAAAACCCCCATGAAACTGGCCTCACACAACATTGTTGCTGTCTACAGTGGGAGAAACTATCACCTACTCCTCAGTTTATTTCCAGCACTTCAGCTTAATGACGCTTTGTCAACAAGGAAATTTTTGACATAAAGATGTCATGGAAATTTTTGACATAAATATGTCATGGAAAAGTTCAGTCACAAAGCATAGACTAAATATCAAACCAAGCAGTTTTCTGATCAGAGTACTTTAAACCACAGGAAAAGTTGATCCCATCTGGGTTTTTTTGATTGTGCCTGTATCACTACTGTTTAGTACATCCTCCTCATAAGAAAAGCTTCCATTATTTTTTCCAAACCTATCCTGTTTAGATCATATACTTAGAAGCACATATTTAAAATTCAGAACTGAGCCAAAAGTGGTGGCCTGGGTTTAGCTAAAAACCCAGTTCTGTTTAGTGATTTTTACTTTCCAGTTTAGTCTCTTCTAAAAAGCTGCATGTTCTGAAGTCAGCAGCATATTTTCACAGACAGTGTGTGCTACTGGCAGTGATAACACCTGATGTTTCCAGTTACTGCCTGGGACTGGTGTGCAGAAAGGCTCTTGCTTATACTTGTTGCTGTAGTGACCAAGGCCACCATGGGCTCTTGTGTGAGGGGTCACAAGGAAGTAAAAGGTTGTACCTCCAGGAGGGTAATAGATAGGACAGGTGACGAACGAGAGTATTCCATCCCATATACATCATATTTAATTGAGTGATCACGAGAGTTTCGGCCCCTTTCTGCAATGGCCGGTGTCCAGAGAGGACTCCATCTGACCTCCTGAGTTCCCGAATCCAGCTCCTGGATCCAGCTCCCGTTGCCGCTGAGCCTGGGGCTTCCCCAGTGCCTCCTGCTCTGCAGCACCAGTGGGGATTGCTATCGGGGGAGGGAGTCGGGTTTGATATCAGGCTACTATCTATGGTTGTATATAGTTCTTTACTTTTATCATTTCACTATTATTTCTATTATTTCATTAAAGTCATTCTAGATTTTCTTCTCTAACCCATAAGTCTCTCTGCCTCATTCCCTTTACCTTCCTGTTTTGAGGGGACAAGAGGGGGTTAGAGAGCATTTGTCCACGTCAACGGCCAGCCTAACCCTAAGCTACGACAAGTGCTTATACCGGACTTCAGCTTTAAAGTTCTGAAATAGTAAAAATATTTGGGTTGTGCTTTTTATGGAAATATCACTGGTATATTTTACACTACCCCATTTCACTAGTTCATTGGCATTTAAGATGTCGTTGTAGAACAACCTGATAAATACTCTTATTTCTTTCATGGCCAGCATGTTTGTCTCTGATCCATCACTCCAAACCAAGAGAGGGGAATTGTTAGCATTGTCTCCTCTGGCACAAACTGTAGTGAAAAAAAATCAAGCCTACAAACACCAAAAACCAAAAAGTAAACAAAAACAGAAAAAGGAAACATCCTGTAGTCTTTCAAGTCACTGCTGGCTTAATCTCTCTTTTCCTCAGTCTGTGACTCAAGCACCAGCGTGCCTCTTTACGACCTGAACTCCAGTCTTGCAGCTATCAGTGAAGTTTGCTGCTATTAAAATACTGACTGCTGCAGCTATTAAATATAATCATCATCATCACCATCTGAAATAATCTGCAAAGAGCTACCTGTGAAAGACACATACAGCCAGCCTAAGGAAACATTGCAGTCCAACCCCCAACCAATTGAAAAAGTACTGATGTTTCTTTTCCTACATTCAGTAGGCTGAAGAAAAGCAAATGTTTTTCAGCTGAACTACTATTCCCACACCTTATGAACTGCTGACAGTGCTTCAAGTGAGGCAGTATCTCCCAATTTCTGCAAGTCAGACCACATAAAAGCAGGAGTGATGCTTGATTAATGAACCTGCTGGTTACTGCTTTTTTTTATTTTAAAGGACTGGCTCAAACAAGGGCAACATCTCAGCCTTGCAATTCTCTGATGGTCCTTGTCACATTCTGACATCAGAAATTTGCCAAGAACAGTCACATAGTTATGGATTTATTTCTCTGTGCTCATAATTCATTGACATCACTCAGCGTATTATAAATCGAGAAGAAGAAAATACAGAGCATTAGTTCCACAGCTATCATTTATGGGATAGATTTTTCAATTGCAGATACTAAAGCTTTTCGGTCTCCAGTCAGACCACTTTTACGACCTTGCAGTGTGGTCTCTAAAGTCTTGCCAAAATTTGTGTTATCTCTGTTTATGCCATTTGATAGCAATCTTTATGAGCTATTTCTGCTTTGTCTTCCATTGGGATAAAAGAACTTTAAAATGGCCTAATATAAATGAAATACTTTATATGGACTATGAATACTCTCTGTACCAATAAAACCTTTTTTTCTTCTGACCAAAGCAATCTTCAAATGTGCAAATATGTTTGTTTGATGTAGCCTGGGATGTGCTACAAAAGATGTCTGTTCCTGCCAGAGAAAACATTTCAGGAGCTTCAAGAACTATAACAGCTTTCAAAACTTTTCTATTAGTACTACTATTATATGCCTAATCATTCATCCAGTTCCTTTACCTACTGATAGGAGGGACTGAAAGACAAAACTGGATTCTGGTGAGTTAACAACACATATATTATCATCAGACAACAGTTTAAAAACACCTGACTGCATTTCCACTATTTGCTAGGACAGTATAAAAATCGTAAGAGATGCTAAGAAATCTAAGTCTCTCACAAATATGACAGTAAATGCCTTCCTCAGACCACCTCATCAAAGCATATTTGGGCTCATAAAAAGACAAGCAAGTTTACTATACATCTGCACTGAGCAGGTCTACAAATCTCACTGCTAGCTTCCTGCATCCAAAGCAAGGGAAGCATGCTGACACAACAAAGAGCCAGGAAAGAAGCTCAAAAATGATGAAAAGAATAGAAAAACAGACCCACAAAGAAGTAGTTCCAGGAGGTGTTCCTATCTGAGGAAAGGAAAGTTTATGGGCATTTAGGTCCCAGTGTCCAAACACGTAATGCAAGTCACCAAACTACCATAAAGGAGTATTATTCTTCAAAGTCACACACACTTACAGCAATGAGAAATGGCTAGAAGTTGTAGCTAGATAACCTCAGGTAAAGCAAAACCAGAACATTTAAAAAACTTTCGGACATTCTCCATTTCTGGCAGTGTTTTAATTAAAATTTTAAGATTTCTAAAAGGTATGCTGTGCTTCAAGTAGAAATTAGTTTCAGTGAGACAAATGACATCTGGTCAAAGCTCGTTTGACTGGGTGACCACAATGTTTCCTTTTGGTCTTACAGACTATGAGTCTATTGGCAACTGTATTTTGGAGAAACAGTTTCTTAAGAACACCCTGGAAAACAGAAAACTGTTTAGAATTCAGAAAATCTGGTTTCATTATACAATCACACAAAGATGATATAATGGCTACTGACGTAACAGTGGATTGAATCCCACTGTGGTAAACATAATTAAAAATAAAATTTTAATTTGGATTCTTTAAAAAAGCAAAGAAGAAATTATATTCTGGCTTTTATTTTTACTTAGATCTTAGCATCAATGGGAGTGACAGCATTTACTCGCCCTCAAAAAAGGGAAAAAAAAGTTAAAAAATAATCTAGGTCAAACACAGCTTATGTAAGCAACAATCAACACAGCAATGGATATGACCAGTTTAAGTGGATTATATGGAAAGGATTTAGAATGAGTATTTTATTTTACTAAAATGTTGTTTGTATTCATAAAATGCTTTGTGTGACACTGAGAGAAATACAATGCCACATAATAAAATACATAGAACTTGCTGTGCATTTGCCATTTGTGAAAGTTTTTATTCAACTGTCAGCATCGTCCCCGTTTCACAGGTAGGGAATCAGACACATAAAGGCGCAAAGTCATATAACAAAGGTCACACACATTCAAGCAGCAAAGCTGTGGGCAGGACATAGCTGTTTGGTACCTACTCTGAGCCATTAAAACTTGCAGCTCCCAGGATGGTTGAGTGAAACAGATCAGACAAGGAAAATGAGTGGCTTTTCAGGAATGATGCCTCTTTAAAATGATCCTATAGGAAAGGACGTTGTTACACACAAAAAGCTGGGCAGGGGGGAGACTCCTTTGCTTTGTTTTGGGGAAGGATGTCTTTCCAGCATCCTGTCCTTACCTTTAATTACCTGTCAATAATGATGGAGATGACAAATTATCTACCTGCAGCATGATTTCTTGCTCTTCACTATTTAGAATACCTAGGTGAAGTAACAACCACTAGAATTATTTTATCTGTCAGAAGCAAGCAGATAGATGCATAAAAATGTTGACATGTTACATCAGGAACATGCATTACTGCCAGAAAGTCTTCTAAATGAAAGGGGGTGGGGAAAGACCTTTAATCCGTTATTCTGTGAATATCCTGCATTATAACCAGTATAATCAGTATCAAGATGAAGCTACATTCCCTCAGGAAATGGTGTGTAGAAACTGTTTTGTCACATTCCTAGATAGTCTGCTCTGAGATGTTCCTTTTCCAAATGCGTTTTCTTGCAATCTCCCTCTCCTGATACTCTGGCATTTGGTGATGCAGGATCAGTTTCTTAAAGAATGATGCATATTTCCCTGACTCCACTTTCTCCTTCTCTAACTGTTTCGATATATAGCAATTTTACAGCCCAGTAGCCAAAATTTGATAGCAATTCACTATCTCTCTGCCACTAGCAATGCAAACGAACTCTGACGACAGCAAAAGCACACTTAGTATAATATGAGACCATTGCAACTGTCAGAGCTGCTGTCTTCCCTGGCAAGCTCACAGAATCCAGATTAGAAATTAAAGGACTAATTATCCTTACGTTTTCTAGAACATTTAGTCGCTCTATCATTTCTCACCTATAAACCCACTTTGCTGCTAAAAAACACAGGAGCACGCTCCGCTTTACTAGAACTTCAAAAAAACTCAAATGTTATTAACACCTACCATGGACTATGGATTGCCAAGCAGTTTCCTTTATAACCCTCTGCTTTTACATTTTTATAACTTCTTTGATGAAACAGTCATCTTACATGTTTAAATTTCTCACACACATTTACCCGAAGCACTTTTGTCCTCAGTAAGGCTATGCAAAATCCTTCAGCAGTTCCTGAATTGTGAGGGGAACATAACGCCCTTTCCATTTTAGGCTGCAAATAGATTTTCCTTGACTTTTTTATTTGCACTTACAAAATAAAGCTGCACAAGCCCACATGATCTGGCTGCACATGCACTCTATGTCCCTCATTAGTGGTCTCACGTTGAATGAATATGAGCGCTCCCAGCTTGCATGGGGAGAGTCAACCAGGCAAGATGTGCCACCTAAGCAAGAAAGCAACAGCCACGTGTTTAGAAATTCTGACAGAGAAGTGCTGAGAAAATCTTACCTGAGAATGGAGAAATTTTAGAAAGCATTTAGATAATCCAAACACCCAAGATGAACCCCCTACAATGCCTAAATAACTTAGCTAAACAGCATGCTGCATATACCTTTCACACTCTCAGCGCAAGTGGCTGCAACCTCTGCTAGTCCCTGTTCAACTGCCAGCTGATGACTCCCATAACACGCTGTGCCATACTGGAGTGTATCCTGCAGAAATCATTTTTGCAACCTCTGCCTCCCTGGTTCTGATGCTGAAGTATCATCTGACGAAGCAGTAGATGGACAGAGGTTTTTTCCTCCTTGTTTTAATTATATCATTAATGGATAGCCACACTGTAATCATGATATCCTGAAGTGTTCTAATGTCTACAGAATATAAAGTGGGAACCAAAACAAGTATTCACAACTAGTCAATACCCTAAATACATTCATTTTCGAAAGTAAGGTGACAAATGCTAAAGCCAATGTTAAGTTTGCAGTTAGGTCTAGTAAGACATTTTTCTGAATTTACGCATTGTTGCGATTAGTACTGAAGCTCCAGTAAAGCAGAATAGTAGCTCCATCATATCCTTTCAAACTGTTGGGTGCTGGAATGCGATAAGTCAATGCTGGTCTGACACTGGGCTTCTCTGATGTTGCTATAACTTGATAAAAAGTGGGGGGCACTGAAATTTTCACAGAATACTGCTGGTCAAAATCTTGACCCAACTCCCTGCTATCCTGTGGTCTTTCAGTTTCACTGCTCATCTCACTACCAGTTTAACAAAATAACGATACGGAAATAGCAAAAGAACACAATTCCACTGAATAGTAGGGCTTTTTTCATTCCTCAAACCATTTGCTACACTAATTAGGAAGTGAACCAGTTAAAATTTCTTCACTAATCTCCAATTCTTGCCCAGAAATTAACAGTGAGATTGTCATTGCCAAGGAGTTCTGTAAAATGACCTGTCAACCAGAAAATTTGGCTGTTCTGAAATGTAATATTTATTTTCAATGGACATGCAGTTAGTGATATCAAGGGGACAAAATCCCTTTGAAGCAGGTGCTATCAACTGGGATAATCATGATGATACAGAAATGTAAGTGTAGGCAATCAAACACAATAATTTATTTCAAGAAACACATCCATATTCCCCAACAGTGGACTTTTTCTTTTCTAGAATTATATTACACTGAATTCCTACTCGCCATTTTTTTCTGTTTTTAGTAGAAAACATTAAAAGGTAATTCCACTAAGAAGCTTTAGTGATTATTTTTTTAAGGTTTATTTAAGTTCTAATAGAAAAGTCAGCTATCTCATTAATATAATAAATAGAATTAGACACTAACAAAGCTTTTATTTTTCACAAACTTTAGTCCCACTAGCATTACAATTAACTTCATAAATATTTCTACCTATTGTAGCTAAATGAAATTGACGTTATATGACAAAATTAGCTAGCTGAAGAACTATTATCTCCTGTTACAGCACCACTCAATTAGGCCAGTATTGCACAAAGGGAAGGCCATGTACAGTCACTGAAAAAGCCCTGAAAAAAGTTATAAGCCATAGGAGTATTTGCTCATGTTTACATGAAACTTTTTAATACTGTGGAGAGGTGCTAAAGCGAGATGTTGCTATGCCCTCTCAAACTTTGTGATTCACTTCATGTTCTAATTCACCCAGCAACAGGCCCCTTGGAAATAGCAAGTCTGACTGTTGATTTTGACTAAGCTAAAGATGGAAGGATTGCTCATGTAAAAGCTTTGTGAGGCAATTAAATTAAGCATCCACAGTGGTAAACATTATATTACTTAATAAATAACTCAAACCTCCAGTCAAACTACAAACATGGTAAACAGCATGACAGTTCCTATTATTTTGCAACCAAGTAGAGTATTATGGATTCTCTCTCCTCTGAGTGCTTGGACAGATTATGGCTACCCCTGCAGACATCAGTAACTCATCCGGTCCCAGTACGTAACTGTTGTGTTACTCCATTTAGCTAAAAAAAAATCTTTTTGTCCACTAATGATGACTAGACGATCTCTGAGGTCCCTTCCAACCTCTAACACTCTGTGATTCTCTGTGATTCTGTAATGAGGTTTAACAACTTAATACCAGCCATTGCCAACAAAAAACACAATCCTACCCATAACAACATTCATATCTGTGTTTCTAAGTGCTAAGACCATGATGCAGGCTTTTAAAAGCCTAGGGTTTTAGTACAATACACTCTTGACTCCTGCTGAGTTTTGTGCTTCCCATATTAAATCCAAGTTGTCCGAAGCTTCAGCTTCTCTTACACAACCTCTAAATCTTACTTAACTACACCACAATTTTGGTATATTTAAATTCATAAATAATTGGAAAACACAATTTAGAATCATAGAATCATAAAATAGAATAGAATCATAGAACAGTTTCAGCTGGAAGAGACTTTCAAGATCATCGAGTCCAGCCTTTGTCCTAGTGCTATCAACACCACTAAACCATGTCCCTCAGCACAACATCCACCCATCTCTTAAACACCTCCAGGGACAGTGACTCAACCATCTCCCTGAGCAGCCTGTTCCAATGGCTGACAACCCTTTCAGTAAAGAAATCCTTCCTAATATCCAATGTGAACCTCCCTATGGAGGCTGATGATCTTCTCAGCACTTGAAATGTTAACTTCTCTCTCTATTTGCAATGAACAGTCTGATTCAGAGTGATCAAATATATGTTACCTAAAGGCATGCTCCAACAACTAGTGGCATACTCCTTGCCAAAGCAAGACCATGACCTTGTGGTAAAATCCACTTTTCCCCCTACCCTTTAGACAGCTAATCTCCCATATCAATCTAGGATATTATTTAGCAACATGAACTGGTGTAACAATGTAGCAACATGATGCAACATTTACTGCTGGCCACTACAATTTTGCCGCCCTGTGCCCTCTCATGAGCATCCGCAATGTCCTACCAACAACAAGGCCAGGATTCTGGCATTACTTTCCTGTCTTCTGAAACAGCTAGAGTCACTTGGTGTTGTCTCATCAAAGACATGTTTGACAGCATTCTACACAGGGCTACCACCAGTTCCATTCAGCATGTTATGGCAAGGGTAAGAATCACCATCACACATGGTACTAACATTTTTTTATTACCGTATGTGGTTAGGTTAGGCTGGGTAAAATGTAAATGCCTGGAGTACTATTTCCCCACATGTTCTGATCCTGAAGCAGAGGTGAAAAGGCATGACACTTCCACAAAATCCTCCTCAAGCAGAGTATCTTGCTGAAATTACATAGCTTTACTTCTTATTTCAGTGGAAATGGGACTGGAAATCTTTCCATTTCTAAAAGATTAGGGAACCTGACCCATCAACTAGTTCAATCCCCAAATAAACCTACCTGAAATTAATTAAAATTAAAAAAAAAGATGAGATGTCATCTTAGTTGAGATTGATAAATAATGTTGCAAAATGTTTTCTCCATTACTAAATGCGATACTTTACAGGAAAATGAATAATTAATTTTACAATTTTGAGCATTGCTGTGGGTCACATATTTTTCAAATCTCAATTGTGATGCAAAGCGCTGGGAACCTCATAAGCAAAATAGAACAAACTTTAGTTTGTATGTGCACCAATTTGAATATATTATCAATCTTCAAGCTGCTTTTATGACATTGACAATTGTGCTCTTCTAGGATTATTGCTTTGTCATTCATGCTACTTGATTCTGTGGGATATTTTTCACCATGAGTCACAAATTTCATTGTCACAGATTGTCACTACAAACTCTCCATCTTACACAACAGTTCAGTGAAAAAAAGACAGCTTTCTCATCTATACTGTCCATTTAACTTCTGTGTGTTATTGTCACATGTAGGCACTTCAGCTATGACATTTCATTGGAACTGCAATCTCTTCAGTGATAGAAAGGCTCCACTCAATTTTCCTTATGCTTTGTACGGATGTAAAGTCTGACTTACAGACTGAGGTTGCAGTAAGCTTTTGCATTTTTTTCCCCATTTTGTGAGTCTTCATTTCACCAGTGTGGCAAACCCACTGGTGCCTCACAGCCCTTTATTCCCATACCTGGAAATTCTGTAACAGTCTGATTTTGATAGAGAACTACCAGAACTAAACTCAAAACATTTAATAGTTGAATTAGAGCTTCACCAAAAGAAGCATGGCTAGCTCTACTCTGGTCTCATGAGATGCCCACCTGCAGTACTGTGTTTAGCTTTGGGGCCCATACACAGAAAGGACATGGACCTTTTGGACCAAGTCCAGAGGAGGGTCACAAAGGCACTCAGGGAACTGGAGCACCTCTCCTATGATGACAAGCTGAGAGAGTTGGGGCTGTTCAGCCTGGAGAAGAAAAGGCTCCAGGGAGACCGTACAGTGGCCTTTCAGTACTTAAAGGGGGCCTACAGGAAAGATGGGGAGAGACTCTATCTGGGAGTGTAGTGATGAGACAGAGGATAACAGTTTCAAACTGAAAGAGAGTAGGTTTAGATTATAAATTAGGAAGAAATTATTTTCTATGAGGCTGGTGAGGCACTGCAACAGGGTGCCCAGAAGATGTGGATGCTTCATCTCTGCAAGTGTTCAAGGCTAGGCTGGATGGGGCTTTGAGCAACCTTGTCTAGTGGGAGGTGTCCCTGCTCATGGCAGTAGGGTTGGAAAGAGATGATCTTTAAGGTCCCTTCCAATCCAATCATTCTACATTTCTACAGTTCTATGATTCATAGCTATTGACTACTTCAGTAAAGCATCTGACACGGTCTCCCACAGTATCCTTGCTGCTAAACTGAGGAAGTGTGGTCTAGACTCTCGGGTAGTGAGGTGGACTGTGAACTGGCTAAGGGGAAGAAGCCAAAGAGTCGTGGTCAGTGGGGCGGAGTCTGTTTGAAGGCCTGTATCCAGTGGAGTCCCTCAAGGGTCAGTGCTGGGACCAGTATTATTCAATATATTCATCAATGACTTGGATGAGGGACTAGAGAGTACTATCAGCAAGTTTGCTGATGACACCAAGCCGGGAGGAGTGGCTGACACTCCAGAAGGCTGTGCTGCCATTCAGAGAGACCTGGACAGGCTGGAGAGTTGGGTGGAGAAAAATTTAATGAAATGTAACAAGGGTAAATGTAGAGTCTTGCATCTGGGTAGGAACAACTACAGGTTCCAGTATAAGTTGGGGAATGACTTACCAGAGAGCAGTGTAGGGGAAAGGGACCTGGGAGTCTTGGTGGACAGCAGGATGACCAGGAGCCAGCACTGTGACCTTGTGGTCAAGAAGGCCAATGGCATCCTGGGGTGTGTTAGAAGTGGGGTGGTTAGTAGGTCAAGAGAGGTTCTCCTTCCCCTCTACTCTGCCCTGGTGAGGCCGCATCTGGAATACTGTGTCCAGTTCTGGGCCCCTCAGTTCAAGAAAGACAGGGAACTGCTGGAGAGAGTCCAGCACAGGGCAACTAGGATGATTAAGGGAGTGGAGTATCTCCCTTATGAGGAAAGGCTGAGGGAGCTGGGGCTCTTTAGTTTGGAGAAGAGGAGACTGAGGGGTGACCTCATGAAGGTTTACAAATATATAAAGGGTGAGTGTCACGAGGATGGAGCCAGGCTCTTCTCGGTGACAACCAATGATAGGACAAGGGGTAATGGGCTGAAACTGGAACATAAGAGGTTCCGCTTAAACTCGAGCAGAAACTTCTTCTCAGTGAGGGTGACAGAGCACTGGAACAGGCTGCCCAGGGAGGTTGTGGAGTCTCCTTCTCTGGAGACATTCAAGACCTGCCTGGACAAGTTCCTATGTAGCATTATCTAGGCGTTCCTGCTCTGGCAGGGGGATTGGACTTGATGATCTTTCGAGGTCCCTTCCAATCCCTAACATTCTCTGATTCTGTGATTCTGTGACTGATTCTGTCCATCTTTCCACTCTTTTCACTCCTGCTCCCATTGGTTCATGCATTGTAGCATCACCAAAATAACTTTGCTGAGCAAACTTCAGAGCTTAAAAAGGCTCTTGATTCATGGGACAGTTCTGTCATTGACCCCCATCAAAGGCCAACCACAAGCAGCATGTCAGCTGGAGAAACTGGGAACCTCTGTAACAGTTTTCATTCAAAGCTTAGCCTTGATCATAGTACTAATCCCTGCTTTTCTCCACAAACTTCTCTCACTTCTCTGTTTTCATGTCAGCACATAGGAAATGCAATGTAAGAGATGTTCTAGATAAAGCCATATTTCGAATTTCCTACATGACAATCAATGTTTAAGGACATTAAAGTCTAATTTGGGCATTTCTTCCCCAAACTTCTTAATCCATGACAACATGTAGCATTGCTAGGCAAGGATGTGGATGATAACAAACAAAATTATGTTACAGTGAGTATATTTTGTCTTTTCATCTAAATACAGAGTAATGTTTGGTTAATGCAGAGAAAATTGTCAAATTTTGTAATCCACATGTACTCAGCTTATGTTCCCTGTTATATCTGTTCATATTGTTTTATAACAGTGTCAGGAGGCTTTTCTAAAAGAAAAAAAAAAATCAAGCTAAAGATCTTCAAAGCAATTAATTAACCGAAATATACAATAGTAAAATTTTGTATTATCTATGTATCTTTCCCTATGCATTCACGCAGTGAAATCAAACACTATCCACACAAGTAGTTTAGAAATACTAGACTTCATAATAGTTCCTCCATCATATGCAGGTTATTTACATAATGAACTAAGCCTCAATAAAAATTCCATAACTTAAAACTTCATAAAGGAACAAATTAGTGATCCACATCTGAAGAAAGCACAGATCGAGTTCATGTGTGTGCACGTGGAGAGGTTTTTAAGCATTAAATAAACTACCATTAAATAATTTGGAAAGTAAACAAACCTCAATGTTCCTTTGTTCACAAAAACACATGCCAACTAATCTGCTGCAAATATTGGCCCTAGGTATAGTCACACTCATAAATCTAGTAGCATATAGTATTGGTCCTTTCAAATTTTCACAGCCATGCAATTATTTAAGATGAAATCTTTCAGTTTTAAAAGGTCCAGCTTATATAACAGTTTTCCAAATTTCAAGTCTGCTTCAATAATCATCAGGTGTTATTCACACTGAGGACAAACCAGCCTCTGTTCTACATGTCTGCAGCCACAGAAGAATTCCCATGCCCAGTTTCAGTGGAGTAGTCACAAAATCAACCACAGACACTTTTGCCAGATCTAGATATTAGACCATCAGCTCCTCTTTGGGTACAGAATCATTAGCAGGTCTGAGTACTTTGTACAACCCTTACTAGAGCTTTTCAGTATTAAAGTGATATTTAACAATGATTCAGAAATTCTGTGCCAGCAGCAGCACAGACAGGGCACAGATATAAATGCTGTAACATGGAAAGTGATGAAAAATAAAAGATGGCTCCTATGTTCTGCTCTGCTCTACCTTAAGAGTCTTCCATGACTCCGGCCACAGCAGTCCAGGATGGCTGCCAGAGGTGCAGAACTCATATCTGGAAGCTTGGTATATCATGAAAGTTTATAGTGCACGTGAACTTGTCCATTTGTGTGCAAATTGCTCCATCTCTGTGCACATGTGAAAGAGCATGGATTAACGCAGATGTGAGTGCTTTCACTTCCTTGTGCAGTGCTGTCAATTCTAAGGATGGTTCTTGATTGAATAGTGGGTCTCAGCATTTGTGACAATAGAGATTTGGGTCCTGACTACTGGTACGCTAATCCCCACAATATGCTGCTGTGGTGGTTTGGCCCTGACTGGAGGCCAGGAGTTCACCAAAGCCGCTCTATCACTCCCCTTTTTAGATGGACAGGGGAGAGGCGAGATGTAACAAGAAGCCCGTGAGTAAAGATAAAAAGCAGTTTAATATAGCAATTGCCGCGCGCGGAAGCAAAGCAGAATGGAACAAAGATTATTCTCTACTTCCCATCGGCGGGCGATGTCCGGCCGCTTTCCCAGGAAGCAGGGCTCCAACACGCATAACGGTTTCTCAGGAGGACAAACAGCGAATGCCCCCCCCACCTTCCCTCTGCCTTCTCCCTTTATATCTGAGCTGACGTCATATGGTATGGAATACCCCTTTGGTCAATTTGGGTCAGCTGGCCCGGCTGTATCTCCTCCCAAGATGTTGATCACACCCACCCTACTACTGGGAGAACATCAAACCCCAGCCTTGGTGCTGTGTGGGCACCGCTTAGCAGTAGCCAAAACACTGGGGTGCTATCAACACCCTTCTAGCTACCGCTCCAAGAAACACAGCATGGAGAGAGCTGCTGTGGGAAGATTAACTCCACCTCAGTCTGACCCAATACAGCTGCTCAGCAGATCTGCTGGTGCCCTTCCAGGGTTAAATAGCCTTATCAACACAGGTGTGAGTCCCATTCTCAAGAGGAACTTCAGCCCTAAATATGGCTTTGCAGAAGTATGCCTGTATGATCCTCAACTTGCACACTGTACATCTACAGTATTAAAACTGCCTTTTATAAATAACTTTTACTTTTCAAAAATAAAACTCAACAAATCCTTCACAAACAACAGTCATCATCCAAGGACTTAAAAAAAGCTTGACTCTTATCACCATTGAAAAACATCAGGGACTTTGGTGTTTGTTGGCAAGACTGAGTTGCACAAGCAGCATAAAAAAGCTAATCAGATCCAACTTTCCTTTCTAGAAGAAAACCAGAGGATATCCAATTCTGCAGTCAGCGATGAAGCTACTAACCTCTGTAATTACAGGATTAAAGGAAAAGCATGTCTTGGGTACAGACATAAGACAATATTACACTTGACTATAAATCTGTAATTAAATTATGCTGACAGTTACCTGTTGAGCATATACTCCAAAGAAATCACACCATTTTCCAAACAGATCTTAAGATTAGTAGGAACTACAAAAATTACTATGGAAAAGAGCATTCTTATTTTAACCCTCACATACTGAATTCAGAAAAAGATTAGAAAAAAGCAAGAGAAATTTTCCACACGGCTTAACTTCATTCTGGAAGATCTCATGATTTACATGAGATCTGCAGACACGAATTTTATACATGTGGTTTTGCAGAGAAGCACAGCACAGTGATTAGTGCATTAACAAAATTCCTGTACTCCTCCATGAATAATGGAGGACCTCATGTTACAAGAATAGCACATACTTAATAGCATGGTATTGTCTTCTCTTTGTTTTAATGAGAAGCAGGACCTTAGCGAACAGATAGTGTGTCAGTTCTTGTAATGCTATATGCCATTCAGGTGAATGGCCTCTGGTATGATATTTCATATAAAAAATGCAAAAGCTTTTGCCTCAGACACATACGTGGGTTTTCTTACCTTTGGTTCCATTGAAATGAAGCTGTGTGTACCTCTACTTGAGAGAACTGACCTTTTGATTGTTTTACTATGGTAGAAGTGGTAGTAATCCTTTAGTGTTCCAATCTGTAAGAGGATAGAAGAAAAAAAGAAAGAGAGATTTAATTTACAAAAACCAGTTTTCTGTTTTTCATTTCTATAAGTCTATAAATTATGCAATTTCCTGTGTTCTGAAATGTTACTTGAACCCAGTGATCATCTTTCAAAAGAAGGACATATGATATGAAATGGATGGAGTGTCCTTGAGGCAGTAACTGCATAACCAAAGATTATAACTGAGCCGCTTACTCTGGCTGTATCTACCTTTTCTAATGTTTAATTTATATGCAGTACTTTAAGTAATAATACATCAATCTATATCCAAACTGTCTTCAAATGGCAAGCATAAAAATCATCAGATGGCTATATGGTTATTAAAAAGAATTCCATCTAGTTTGCTTAAGGAAATGTACTGTAAAATGCACTAGATCTGATTATTTATATAATTAAATTATAAAAAGGACGTTCATAGCATGAGACTCTACAACAAGAAAAGACTTCTGGGAAATATGGGCAAGGAAGAAGTAGAAGAAAGAAAGGTGGAAATGGTAACTTCACAGGATAATGACTAGCTCAAAGCAAAAAAAGAATTCAAGCAAAATTTTAAGTTTCACACCACCATAATAGACATGTTTCTTATTCATCCCATCAGTACATAGTAGCAATGTAAATATTCAACTAAGACAGCCTTCACAATTTCACAAAGAAATTTTCTTTTCCAGACTTATTAATACCTAAAATTTCTTAACTTACAACTTTAGTTTATGCACCTATAAACAAACATTCAGCCAACTTGTCTTTGGTGAGAAAGTTTCTCCAACTCATTTGTAATTTGACCTTCTACTGCACTGGAAATCTCATAAGACACTTAAAAATTTAGTTTAAAGTTTCTTAATGATGAGTAAAAAAGGGATAATTGACCTTACTGCCATTTCAAGCTGAAACTCAAAGTGACCTCAGAAAACAGGCTTCATTTTGCAAACAAATCTGAGTGAAATCACCAGAGAGGATGGAGCAACACCCTATGAAGCAACTCTAATCTTAAAAAAAAGACAGTACTCTGAATTTGTGTCTGTAAGAATATACACTTATGAAAGTTGATAGTTCAATAGTAAATGTTCAAAGAGAATTGGAAATAAGCCACTGAAAAAATCCAAGAATATGCTTTTAGAGTATTAGAAAACAAAATCTTCAGAAAATATCAAAGTGGACTAAGAAGAAATATTGGCAGAAAATTATTGTTCTCAAGGAGCACTCAAGTATTTTACCTGAACACTGAAAGATGTAAACAGCACAGGGCAGTGAGGGAGAACCTTTTTGGAAAACTAATAAGAATAGAACAATTTAAATGCATTCACCTAATGGGGAAAACTGCAACGGGTTCTAAGATCTTAATCCCAGTCTGTGCAGTTGGTTCATCAACATCACCAATTCAGGAAAAATGACTTTTGGTTAGTTTAAGTCAAATACCAAAACATTCAGTTAAACTGAGTTAGTTTATCATAAATTCCAGATGAATTGGTTTCACTAGGTGCAATAAAGTATATTAGCACTGCAATGATACTTTTCATGCTCCCTTCTCTTAGAAAAACAACTAAGTGGTGCAATTTTGTAGCATGGATGAACCCAGCCTTCCATCCTCACATGCACCTCCGTGACCTCCTTAAAAACACAGGGAGAAGTTTTCTTGCGGGCACTTCAAAGAGCTGCAGGACTCTGGACCTTCTGGGGAAGCCTCTGATGACTGGAAGTTAGCTGTGGTTTTTTCAATCTACAAAAAGGGGGTATTGGGTTTGCCTGGTTGGATTTCAGTGGCAGGGAGGCTGTAGGGGTGGCTGCTACAAGAAGCTGCTAGAAGCTTCCCCAGGTCTGATAGAGCCAATGCCAGCCACCTCCAACAACAGACCCATCACTGGCCAAGGCTGAGCCTATTAATAATGATAGGATAGGAACGCCTCTGTTAAGACATATTTAAGAAGCGGGGGAAAAGAACTGCGCCACACAACAGCTGGCAGAGAGAGAAAGGAGCAAGAATATGTGAAGACACCAAGGTCATTGAAGAAGGAGGGGGAGCGGATGTGCTCCAGGTGCCGGAGCAGAGAGTCCCCTGGGCTGTGGTGAAGACCATGGTGAAACAGGCTGTCATCCTGCAGCCCACGGGTGTGACGGGGTATAGATGTCCACCTGTAGCACATGGGGGACCCCACGTCAGAGCAGGTGGATACCTGAAGGGGACTGTGGCCCGTGGGAAGCCCGCACTGGAGCAGGTTGCTGCCAGAACCTGTAGCCCGTGGACAGAGAGAAGCCCACACTGGAGCAGGCTGGCTGGCGAGACTTTTTTGACAACACAGGGTACTTGTGCTGGAGCAGTTTCCCCCTGAAGGACCGCACCCCAGACTCACATCGGGGCAGAGTGCCCCTCATGAGGTAACTCATGTTGGGGCAGTTTGTGATGAATCGCCCCTCATGAGAGGACTCACGTTGAAGAAAGGTATGTGAAGACTGTCTCCTGTGAGAGGGACACCACAATGGCTCAAGGGGTGAGTGATAAGTCCTCCCCCAGAGGAAGAAGCAGCAGTGGAAACTACACCAGATGAACTGACTGCAACCCCCATTCCCTGTCCCCCCGCACCACTCGGAGGGAGGAGGTGGATAAACTGAGATTGATGTTTTGCCTGGGAAGACAGGAGGGATGAGGGGAAGGTGTTATTTTTTCTTAAGATCTGTTTTGATCTCTCACTACTCTGCTCTGATTTGTTCTTTAATAAATTTAACTAATTTCCCCAAAACCGAGTCTGTTTTGCCTGAGACGGTAGACGCAAGTGATCTCCCTGTCCTTACCTCAAACCATGGACCCTTCGACACATTTTCTCTCCCTGTCTAGCAGAGATACAGGGGATTCCCCATTCTATGATTCTATGATGATGATAGACCGGCTTTGTGGGCACCTGGCTGCTGTCCAGGGTCAAACCACTATAAAGGCTAAGAGGAAAGACCTAAGAAACTACAGAACTGTTAGTCTAACCTTAGTTCCTAGAAAAAAAAAAATGTGGAGAAGATGATACTGGGCACTATTGAAAGGCATTTAAAGAATAATGCAATCATCAGCCACAGTCAACATGGGTTCACAAAGAGAAAGTCCTGATATCCTTCCAATAAGGTCACATGCCTAGTGTCAGAAGGGAAGGTGGCAGATGTAGTTTTTTCTCGATTTTAGTGAGGCTTTTGATATCATCCCTCACAGCATCTTCTGCACAAGTAGTCCAGCTGTGGGATGAGCTGGTTCCTGGTATGTCGGGTGAAGAACTGGCTGCATGGTAGCGGTCAAAATGTTGTAGTGAATGGGGCCATATATGGCTGGTGACTCGTCACCAATAGTGTTACTGGGGACTCAATTCTAGGGCCAGTCCCGTTCATCTGGATGCAGGAGTTGAATGCACCATTAGCAAGTCTGATGATAACAGCAAACTGAGAGGTGCTGTCGACTCTTTTAAGGAACAAGAGGCCTTGCAAAAGGATCTAGATAGATCAAAGCATTGAACTATGATTTAACAAGTCCAAATTCTGCACCTAGGACAGAGTAACACTGGAAATAAATATAAACTGGGAGAGTGGCTAGAGAGCAGCCCTGCAGACAGGGATCTGAGGGTGCTGGTTGACATGAAGCTCCGTGCCAGTCAGTAGTGTGCCCTGGCAGCCAAGAGGGAAAACTCCAACCTGGGGTGCATCAAACGCAGCATGACCAGCTGGTCAACAGAGGGGATAACCTCCTGTTCCGTGTTAGTGTGGCCTCATCTTGAGCACTATGTTCAGTTCTGGGTACCCCAATTTAAGAAGGATGTCAAGGTCCTTGAATGTGTCCAAAGGAGGACAACAAAGCTGGTGGAAGAGCTGGAAAGTATGTCTAATGAGGACTGGGTAAGGCCTCTGGGTGAAGAAAAGGAGGCTTAGGGGTGACCTTATTGCTCTCTCCCTTTCTCTCCTCCTTCTCCCTCTCCTCTCCAGTCCTTTCTTTCTATTGCATCACTTTTGACTCCATCAGCTAGAGTTTATTCTAACAGCCTGTAGCACATAGAACATCTCCTAGCACTAGGCTACTGTTGCACCCTTTCTGAATTACTATTATTTGTATCAACCATTGAGATTTGGTGTCTGGGTTAGCATGAGTGCAGATAATGGCATGCTCCCCTGAGGCGAAGGGCTGTAATCAGTCACTTCCTGGACATTTCCTAGACTCACAAGTAGCCTCAAACAGGGCTGAAGTGCTAAATACTAGAAAGTGATGCTACTACTGTCCCTCAAGTCCTCAGAGACTAGAAAGCACATATTCACCATAACAGACTACACGACAAAGCTTACAGACTTTTATGGACCATGCTGTCTTCAGAGTGAATTAAGAACCTATTACCTTGTGTGTGTGTGTCTACAGAAGCACACACATTACTGAAAAGACAAAGCTTAAGCAGGTAACTGTATTTTACCACTGCACAGTACTACATAAATAGAAAGTTGATATTTTAGGGAAAATAAACATCTGTCCTGTTTTGTGCTACACAAATCTCAACATCACCCAGTCCACTGTGTTTTGTCTTGCATGAGTTTGAGGATTTTACTTATTTATTTATTTACTAAAGATAAAGTCTAGTTGACCCTCTGAAGGAATCCGAAACAACAAATTTAGAGATGCCCTGATTGCACTCCTGGGGGTCCCAGAGTTTAGCAGCACTAGCCACCCACAAAAGGGACTGGAGGGACCCGCATGTTCTACCTTCGGGCCAAAATAGCACACCCTGAGGCTTTGTAATGCTTGACAGCTGTACTTCCTTGAGGATCTTGGGCTGAGAAGATGGAATTAAGCCCTCAGAATTAACGTGGTAATTGTAACGCTATGTCTTCCAGACACCATCAGTTTTCTTATAATAAATACATAATAATAACAGTAGTAATAATAATAGTAATAATAGTAATAATAATAATATCTACAGCTTTAGCTCATAACTGTCAATGAAATAAAAATATCCCAAGTCTTTTAAATGGAATTTAATTGACATTCACTAACTGCCAGTGCCTCTCATAGTAAGGTAACACCAGCATTATTAAAATTTTATTGCCCTTTTTCCCTTAATGGGAATTTACTGAGACCTTCCAAATCCTTGGACCACATGGAGAACAGTTAAACCTGGAAATATAGCACAATAAAACTTGTCATTAAGGATGTTCTTGTTAAATTGTTTTTATACTTTTAACTACCAGGTCTTAGAAGCACTCTCAAAGGAAAAGCCATGCAAAGGCAGAAACACCAGACTGCAGAGTTAACTACCTTAGAGACTGATGTCAATTTAACTTTTTTATCCTTGGGAAATCTTTGTAATATTTCTGACCTGGAGGACGTGATTTCTTCAGAAAGAAATAGGGACATTCCTGAGGAACTGTCTGGCCAAAAGCAAGGAGAATGGATGGTGAGGGCAGGAGAGACTTACTCTCTTCAGAAGCAATCTCCACTACTGAACATTTTAAATAGATGTTAATACATTTTAATAGTAACATACTACGTTTCTTCAAGGATGAAGAAATAATCTTAGAATAATCCTACAATATGACAGTGGAATCCCAGAAAAACAAAGCATCTGTATATTTACATCAATTTTATATTTATTAGGTCTTATTTCCTATTTAAAGTGAAGAAAATGTGTCAATTTTAAAGATAACATGAAATAAGAGCCATACTTTCTAGGGTTGTCTTTGGAAACAATTTCTTCCATATGCCATTTTAGTTTAAGGCAATATTAAGATGATTTAGGACGTAATTACTGAATTAGTTCATCTACATCTGCATTGTGTCCTCATAAGCTCCGTGAAAAAATAAAAATGCTAAAGTTGCCAGCTAAACATACGTCAACCAAATTGACATGTCCAACTAAGCTCTGAAACTACAATTGAAACTTTCATGTAGCAGAACATGAGCAGCGGAGTTGTTAGAGCTAATGGGAAGGAACTCAAGAGATGCCTTCCCAACAGTCCTTTATCTAGCAAATAAACTTTTATTTGAGAGAATCATCATCTAGATATCTGGCTGAAAAGTACACTTCTCTCAGTGGGATGAATGGAAAACAACACGCTGTTCAGTTTGTGAACTAGGGGATATACTGGAATGGTCCCTGTTTCTCCAATCTTTAATGACTTTGGTCCTAACTGGATTGGGAAAGGAGGGCAGATCAAGTCCAAGTATGATTCTGAGCTCTAGGAAGCCCTAGAAGAGTCAAAGAATCACAGGTCTGCTACCTCTTTGCAGACCTATAAACGGGTACAGTAATGTATTTTACATTAGGTTGAAGATCTGACCCTTTACTATTTCAAAATTGGAACAAATTTCCAAAGTGGTAAAGTCCTTGACAGAAGAAAATACCAAAACCAGAGAAATGAATAAAGTTTATCAGGTTTACCCTCATCACCTCATTTTGACAAAAGCACTTCAACTTTATTTCAGACTTGAAAATGTTTAATATGTTGTCACATTATACACCGGAAATGATGTTTCAGAACAAAAATGAAAATTTTTCAGTCCAAAAATGTCGAAACAATTTGTTGGTATCATCAGAGCTTTCATCCCTGCATTAAATGCCAGTGAAGCCAACCGAGTATCACAAATTGTTTTGACAGAAACAAATGTAGTCAGAGGTCTGACACACAGCACTCTGTAACGAACATAAAGGAGGTGAACCCACAGCCCTTAATTCTGAACTCTGCTGGCCCATTGTTTATCCACAGGTGAATATAGATTCATTGATACTACAGAAAACTCCCACTCCCTTTCCTTCTTATGTACCTCCAGACTTCAGAAATGTGAAACATCTTCTGATCTCAGCATTTAGGGATCAGAAAGCCCTGCAGAGCCTATTAGCTCTTCACTGACCTACTCAGATTCAAGCACCCATATCTGGAAAGGGTATGTTCATCCAAGAACTTGACTTGTATTCCTATCAGCAAAACTGTGTACTGGAGCTTTCTGGGAGGCGGGGCTTTTCCCCCCATAAGATATTGCAATAGCAAGCACCCTTTCCTAACCTCTAGCTCTCTTTCCCAAACCCGCACTACTGGGTCAGCAGTGACAGACCTCCATCACACGAAGGCTAGAGGAGCAATCCCCATGAAGACAGATGCAGAGCTGCTCCCCCATCTGTCCTGCAGGCTGAGATGGGGGCTCACTCCTTCCCAAATACACTCTACGAACAAAAGCTTTTGATCAGTTATGTAAGAGAGAGAAGCACAGGCCCTCTGGACCTTACTCAATCCAAAACCTAAAATTCTAACTCTTAAGAAAAGGCCTTTATCCAAATATTCAGGCTCTCTGCTAGTCACCTGTTGGGCTGTTATCCTACACAACCCCACATGAGTTGAAATAGATTCTTGGATTACTACAGAAAGATAACATTTTTCTAAAAAAGCTGAAACCACTGGCACTACTGAACATATGTTCTCTTGAGCTGCAGCAGCAAGATAATACTGCTCTGACGACTACACTCTGATGACTACACATGACAATGTTCTTACTATTACAGAGGCTCTGAATCCATACTTTACAGGATTATCTACCAAGTGCGTGTGGAGGAAAGTGAACTTTCATGTGCTCAAACTAAAAGAATCTGAAGCAATAGCAAAACCAAGGTCATGTGGGTATGAACAGACACTCTCAGACACAACCTAGACTACTCTGAAATCAAGAATTTCAGCTACATGCAAATGTCCAAGTAACTCAGTTTTCAGCTCTATTTTAAGCCAAATTAGCTACCAGAAATTCGACAGCCCAAGGATTGGAAACATCCCTGTATATGCTCAAGGTAGGAATAGTCTAACTTGCCAGTTCATATCTTTGCTTCTCTAACACTCCATTCTCTTCAGGTTTGTTTTAAAGGGAATAGTGACACTCTGAACAATTCCTGCACCTCTCCTGTTTGAAACATTTTTTAAGTCTTCTAGATGAAAAAAAAACGTTCTTCCTCAGTTTGTTAAAGCTTTGGCCTGGAGCACAGGACAGTTTAGCTGGAAAAAGAAGATTACCCTCTGAATCACCTGGATATGAAAAATAAACAAAACTCCAAAGTAGGCAGATAAATTACGCCACTTGGATATTACAGCAGAAACATCACAATTTCCATAGAAATAAATCAGGTTATATGGTAGGAACAGGCAAACACTTCACCACTTTACCCATGACATTCCCTATCCTTCTGTTGAAATGGAGAGAAAAACTTATCACCTTGCTGAATTAACGTACATGACTCTGGACCTCCTTTTGCATTTTTGCCTTATGTTTCAGCTATTTGAATGGGGAATTTTTTTCTGGCCACTTACCTTCAGCTAGCAAAGTACAACTTGGCTTTTTAAACAGTTGATGTCAAAAATGAATAACAGATCCATTAAAATAAAGTAGCCCTGCATTATGTTCTTTCACTGCTGTTGCTTACATGTTGCTATATTTTGCTTTAAAAATAAAGTAGTACATTAACTCTTTCACTGGAAAGATAAACACAAGTCTCCAGTCTTTCAACATTTCAGGTGCATTTGTTTCTACAATAGAAAAGTAATAATATCCTGAGGTCAAATATAAGTCTTAGTATCATTCAGTATCAATTCAGTATCAAGGCTGAGATCATTTCAAACTCAATTTGTAAATCTTCACTTAGGAAGATTTAGAAGTCTCAGAAAATACTACTGCAGCTAAACTAGAGTAAAATAGCAGGTTAAAAAGAACATATAAAAAATTTTGAATTTGCAGTGGAAATTCTTCACAGGAGTTGGCATATTTAATTTTGGTTACCTTTATAAAAATACTTTTTTTAACAGGTTTTCTTTTCAAGGCTTTCTGCTGTGTTCCAGAATACAATCTAAACATATTTAGAGTCTCAATGCTAAATAACAATTAAAATTTAATTCAAATTAAAATCTGAATTTACATGCAGAATTCTAAATTCCTAGTTAGATCTATTGTGAAATATTTTTAGAATTCCAGAACACTACTTCTCTAAATAGAGAAATGGTCTATTCTAACTATATTATAAAATATACTTAGCAATATAAAATAAACTGTTTCCTCTGAGACTGAGAACTTGCCTATAACTTTTACAAAGTAAAGGTAAACTGGAAAAACCTTCCTAGATCATACCTTCTACATAAAGGTTACTTTGTACAATTGCATTTTAAAACATACATTGCCAAACGAAATTCTGCTTTTTGAAATTCCAGTACTTTAGTATTCTCTTGGTAACTTTAATTAACATGTGGAATTATTTGGGAAAAAAAAAAACCAAAACACTAACCACCAAAGTGCAACTTAAATGTTTTGCTTCATCCAAAAAAAAAAAGTAAAAATATGCCCTCAGTGAAGAATTAATAAAATGTGAGAAGTGGGAGATACTTGGACTGTATGCTGATTGTTCAAACATTAAATTCAAAGAAATCTCACTCTAGTACTTGAAATCTTTCTTGTAAAGTCAGTAAGGAAGTTTCACCCACCTCCTCTTTAAGACTGATGAACAGGTCGAGACTATTAGAACAATGTTCAAAAAAGTACTTAAAAATTAATAAACACAGAGTCCTTAACTAGTGGAGCAGAGGAAAGGTTTTTGTATGAAGTGCAGGTTTGGTCTTCCAACGGATGAAAGAGATGGTGGTAGACGGCAAAGGAAGTCATTTCCACATGTGTCATTGCTAATGCTACAATTCAAGTACAAAGATGTGCATTAATAATTGCAAATCCAGTATCCCTGTGAGCTTTGCCTAAGGAGGCATCACAGCAATTGGTAAGTTCATGTCCCTGTCAAATAAAGCAATACAAGGTTGCTCAGCAACCTGTGACTGTGAGTTTGCAGTTCTAGGGCAACATTACACATTTTGTGAAAATTCTCAAAAGGAAATCTGTTACTGCCTTCATTCCCATTAATCTTTTCTATTGTTTCTTTTCAACAGAGAAAGCAGTGCAATGTAAACTGGTAGTTCATGCCCCTTTTTATGAAGCCCAATGAGTCACCACCTTATTTCTGCAAATAAAAATGAGTGCAACAAGGCCTATTTATTTTCTACTGTACGAACAAACTGGACCTCTGCAATATTTCAAGTGACTTCAACACACTCATCATGCTTGCAAGTTCAATCCGTAACAAACATTGTTTGCATCTCCAAAGAAGCTGTTAGGCAATATGTTAATGTTTGCTTCAGTAAACAGCTTCCATAATGAAGCCATGGAATAGGAAACAAATACCTTTAACATTTTGAGGGGTCAGCTAAACTGCCACTGCTTTCTAAATTTCCTTTTTTTCTCTTTCCTAACTCACTACTCCATAATCTAAAATATCTAAATTATATACTGCATCACCTGAAATTAGTTTTGTCACCATTTTATTGACTTTCAATCCTATTTCATGTTGTACCACTGAACAGACCTAAAGTGACAAGAGAAAAAGGATTGATACTCGAGCAGTATTATGAATGTTTATCTAAGTAGCAAACAGAACTTCCATATTCCATATATTATTAGCTACTCCAGACTCTAAGGATTTTTTTTCATAATCTGTACTCTCCGATACGTGATTATAATAAAGTATAAGAATGAGGCTCGACATAGTTCTGACACTGCTATTTCCATCGTGCAAACAGTATAAAGAAATAGGTTTTATTTCTTTTTTCTTTATTATGCTACAGGAAGAGAAGTTTTGAAACAAAAAAAAATGTTCATATTCACTCCCTTTTAAATCTCAATCATGAAATATTTAAAAACTGTCATCCCTCTCCTGAAACTTGTAAACATCTACCCAGTCCCAGTGGGATCAAGTCCCTTCTCATTTGCAAAACCATAAAACAGAAATAACTCTGTTGAAGTTAATGGAATTTAAAAGGCATAAATCAAGAGCACTCAGATCTAACTGTGTTACTTGTATGAGCAAAAGATTTAAGAACTGGGCACCAAGTTACATGTACTGTTACATCTCTATTCAGTTATTTAAACATTAATATAAAACTCTTAAGCACATTAATAGCAAGAGAGTTTATAACATTCAAAATGACTAATGCAGTGACCTACAGTAGTCATACCGTTTCCAGTGAACATTTATATTGCCAGCAATAAACCTTTTCACACTGTACTTTGTCTTACAAATCTGAATTCAGCTCTTACTGGTCATAGTAAATACAATGTTTTCATTTAACTGACTTTCTCCTGAGACTACATTTCAGCAATTTCCTCCTCTATCACCAATATAATTTACTGAAGAGTAATAAAGAAGTGACTCATGGGAATATCTAGGACTGAGCTAAGTTCATCTATGTGGTGTGTGTACAGTAAATCCAACATCTTTTACAGTGAACTTAGATCACACAACCTTAACTTTGTACTGTATCAAAGTCTGATGATCATCCACTCTGTGCAATATACTTAACTGAATACAGAGAAGCATGCAACTTGCCCAATTCTGGACACGGTGCTGACAGATTTATCTATCTTATCTGGTTAATGCTAGAGCTGTACAAAAGTTTATGGGGTTTTTTTTGTGTAAAGGTAAGATTTGCCAGTATCCATTACTTACCTAAGCAGTCTACACAACCACATGTAATCTCATTGATTTTGATAAGACAACTTGAGCAACAGCTATTCATGAGCAACATGGAGAGGTTCTTACAGTTTCCTCAGTTTAATAGTATCAAACCAAAAATTTCTCTCTTTGACAGGATATAAAGAAAAAGCAAGTAAGGAAGCAAATGAGACCAAAAATAATCCCCAAATTATTGCATTATGTAGCATTCAAACTTGGGAGAAAGAAAATTTCAACTTCGTTATAACTAATTTTTAGTGAGGATTTCAAAAAAACATTATAGCACACCATGAGACTGTTAATTCTAGCATAGTCATGTAATAACCCACTTAAAGAATCTGTATGAATCACATAAAAAAAAAACCAAACAAACAAAAAGTGATGTATTGATGTATTAATTCATTAATTAATGTGATGCAGGTGTCTCCTGCAGTACCAACTTCAATAGTGCTGGAAGAGACATTAGGGTCCAATTCAGCTTTCACCAGAATCAGTGGGATCTTCCACTGTATTTAATGGGACCTGCAATAAACACACTAAAGAAACACTAAATTTTTTTTTAATCCAGTCCTCAGTGAGGCCTACATTTTAGATTAAGTTAGCATCTTAATGCCTAGGTTTATATATCATCTTCTGAATTAATTCAGACTGCAGAGAGAAGCCAAAGAGAACTGATACCCAACTCATGGTGAAATATCTAAATGTTACCAAAGGTAACACCTTCATACACTGTCTATTTCACATATTAAAGAATATTCCTTGGTGGCCTTCTTGTGTAGAGAGCAGAATGTTACAACCTCAAGTCTGAATGAATACTTAGCTGCATACCTGAAACTAGATTTTCCTGGAGAAAGGAGAAATGTTTCCACTGCATATTTAATGCGTTGGCATTAAATACATAACGTCAAAATAGTGAAATAAGGAAAAGCCATTCAGAATGGCAGCAATGAATTCGATAAAACCATATATTCTTCTTTATAAAGTAACTTGGATTTCCATTTTGAAACATTTGTTTTCATTTCATATGAGTCCTATGGGATCAGAAACATGAGGAAATCAACACAGCTTCCAGCCACCAGCAGAATTGCTCACTGTGGAGTCAAGTGTGTCAGATTAATACAAAATTAAGGCAAGAAACGTAAATTATTCAAATTTCACGAAACATGATGGTATTTATCTGCAAAAAGCTTCCAAAAGAGCAGTCTCTTGCAACTACAAAACCATTTATTGATAAGACCTGTGATGCCAACACAGTTCAGAGCCCCTGTAGGTTATGGGACAGTTAACTCTTTCAGAAAGCAAAGCTCAGCAACATTGTTTAATTCCAGCTACTAGTTTTCCCAGGTGATGACACTGTGATCTGTCAGTTGGCCACCATCATCAATGAGCTGGTTTGAGCTAAAATAGAACCAATTCTATTCAGTGATTTTACTTTTTAGTAATAGAGAGCATCTGTCATTTGTGTAATGGCCTAACTCTTGACAATCAAACACCTGCCTAAGAATTATTGAGAGAAGTCTGTCATTCACTGATGATGGATATGTAGACTTCTCTAAACTGATGCGAAAGTATTGCTTGATCAGACACGCAGAAAGGAGTAGTGACAGTGATGCAGAGATAGGCATGTGTCAGGAGAGTCAAGGAAATTCCAAATATTGTCATACATGTCCCCTCTGGAGATGACCTTGTACTTGAAATAGTCGTGAATAAAATCCTACTTACGCTGTGCTTTCAACCCAAGGAAGAAGAATGATATGACTTACAATGGAGCAAATGGGAATCTTTCAAGAGGAAAGTTGAAAACAGTATCATAGTTAATACTGTCAGGCTAGTTAGGGCCAGAGTTCTCATTGTCTGGTGGTATTGGGACATATCTGGTCTGTCAAGACTTTGAGACAATTATCTGCAAATGAATTTCTAACACTCATACTAACAGGTTATAAGCCTTTACAAATTGCAGCTGAATATTTTGCTGACCTAAGTTGCAGAGACTCTTTGACTTCCAGTAAGCTGTAAGACCACAGCTCAGGTATCTGCACTGGCTCCATACCACTCCCAATGGAGGACAGGGCTTGGTTGCTCAAGAGAAAACAGAACTTATTCCTGCAGCATCCATTCCTGCAAGAAAGCAGTGTTACTCATTTCCAAGAGGGGTAGAGGAACTTCCCCAGCTTAAAGCCCTACCATTACTGTTCATTCAAGATTGGCTCACTGGAGCCCAGAATATTCACAATGCGTTGATTTTTCTTTTTTTTTTTTTTCCCCCGCAAAGTTCAGCATTTGATTGATTTATTTGCTTCAGTTCAGCTCAGATGGGTTACTCCAGATATGATACCTGAAGTACAAGTATTGTGTAGTCTACAGTGTGGAAGGAATATAGATGAAAAAGTTGAACAAAAACACTCAGTAAACCAAAATAATTGAAGGCAATAGGAACAGTGGTATGAAATGTCTCACTTATGGAACAGTTTTCACATTTCAGGACAGCTGGCTGACAAACATGATGTCAATTTTTTCAAAAGAGATCTGAAACACTATGGACTTGCAAGTCACTACTAGGCAAAAAAAAGTAAAAACTAAAAAAAATAAATAATGAACACTCAGATAAAAAAGTATCACCTTGGAAACAGCTAAACAGATGAAAATACTACCTTACAAATTTACAAGTGTTCTTTGAAGAGGTCAAGCATATAGATAAGATGGGTGGGTAGACAGATATACCCTGGTTAAACTTCCAAAAGACTTTTGACAATGTCTTTCACCAACAGCTTTTAAGAATTTAAGAAGCTATGGCATAAAGTCTTCGCAGAAGTAAGCAACCAGCTAAAAGACTGAACACAAAGCTTAGGTGTAATTAGCTTATTAAAAAGCAATTAGCAGAGGTACCTGCTGGAGTTCTGCTTTGGTCCATGGTAGAACCTCTACTTGGACCTACACTATTTCATAAAAAGAAATTACATGGAAAAGGGAAGGAGCAGGTGCAGATGTCAGCTACTGTTAAGACTCACAGACGTAAAGACTGCAACTGACTGTGCATGAGCTGCAGAAAGACCCTGTAAAACTGAGTGACAACAATAAAATGGTAAATGAAATCCAATGTAGACAAATATAGATGAATTGATGTAAAAACCTAACCTCATACTAAAATGAACTGTTTTGAGTTGCCCAGTACCACCGAGGAGTGATGATCTCAGGGTTACGGCAGACTGATCCACAGAAACTCAGCTTGGTAGAAGTCCCAAGAGCAAATGACATACCAGACATTACCAATTAAAAATATGGAGAACAAAGCGAGAACATGGCACTATAAGGATAATCCCCGGTTTTGCCATGCTAAATATTGTCTGCAGTTCTAGTTCCCTCTACTCAAAGATACAGTAGAGCTGGAAAAGTTTCCAAACGGGAGAAGAAGGATGGATAAAGACATGCTACAGCCTCTGTATGGGGAATAGCTAAACAGGCTAAGACTCTCCAGTCTAGACACAACACAATTTAGGGGAAAATTCAAAACCCTAAAAAGACACGTATGGCATAACAGTGAACAAAGATCAACTTTCACTGTCTCTTTTAGTAGCCATGATATAAAGCTGGGAAGTACCAAGGAAAAGCAAGGTGGTTATTTGTGCAGTGAAGCAGCAAACTTTTAAAATCCTTGCCAAAGAATATTGTGGATGCTGAAAGCTTACTTCGATTTGAAAGAACTGGACAAGTTCTGGACAAAGAAAAAAAAATATCAGGAATGACTAAGTTTGCAGAAAACATCTCCAGCTCAGGCAGTCTCCTGAGCTGAAAACGTCAGAAAAGAATGTTAGGAGAAGCATTAGATGCTTGTTTTGTTCATCCTCTCCCACAGACAGTAACTTAACACCACTGCTATAGGCAGGCTAGATGGATCTTCTAACTGACCCAGAATGGCCTGGTGTCCTTACCGGTCTATTTTAATACAGGCTTTTCATGTGAACAAAACTTCAGTTTGGCCCTGGAAAACGTACATAAATGAGGCCTATTCCCTGCTGGCACAAAAATATCTCTAAAAATAAGAACAGGAAAAAAAAAAAGAAAACATAATTTGACCAGAAAGGGCCTCTTATTGATGGCTTCCTTCATTAAGAAGCATGCTGTCTCCCTTGCAGAAGCTTCCCTTGATATTAAAGAGTCTGTGCTGTGATTTTTTTCTTTCCTAATTTGTTTAGAACTATAAAATCCATGACGATGGCTGGTAAATGTGCTCTTTGCAATTTCATCTCCATCATACACCATAATGTAATCCACAAAAATTTCCATAACAAGCAATTCTGGCAGGATTTTATGGTGTAGCTCTGATACTCTTCTGGACTTGCCAACATTTAATTCCAGAGAGTTTTTCACTCTGAAAACATCAATCAAATTGGGTCCAGCATGTTGCCAAATAATCACTTACTGTCTTATGCTACAGATCTCTGGCAAGCAAGACCCTGTTTGATCATATTTTTTCCTGTGTTTGGCAGGTGACAAAGAGCACCACACTTTCTCACTAGCAGCCATATGATTTATTCACATCTGTGGCTGACATGTATGTCCCCACTTTTTGATTTTAAAACTCATCATTTGGGGAGAAACAGAAAGATATATTGGTCAATCAAAGTACCACAGAAGACAGCTGCAAAACATGCAAATATGATACTGGAAATATCTTGCCTGGCAAAGTCTAGAGAATTGCATAAAGCAGTGAGAAGGTTGTATACAAGCAGGTCAAGGGAAACTACAGACCAGTCAGCATTACCTCTGTGCCAGGAAAGATCATGGAACAGATTCTCCTGGTAGCTGTACTAAGGCACATAAAAGATAATCAAGTGGTTGGTGACAGCCAACAGGGCTTCACCAGGGGCAAGTCATGCCTGATTAATTTAGTGGCCTTCTATGATAAAGCTACAGAGCTGGTTGACATGGGAAAAGCAACAGATGTCATTTTCCTGGACTTGCGCAAGGCGTTTCACACTGTCCCACATGACATCCTTGTCTCTAAAATGGAGAGACACGGATTTGACAGATGGACCATTCGGTGGATAAAGAACTGGCTGGATGGTCACACTCGAAGAGTTGTGGTCAATAGCTCCATGTCCACACGGAGACCAGTGACAAGCGGTGTTCCTCAGGGGTCTCTTCTGGGTCCAGCATCTTTGTCAGTGACATGGACGACAGCATCGCGTGCACCCTCAGCAAGTTTGCCAACGACACCAAGCTGTGTGGTGCTGTGGACTCACTTGAGGGAAGAGATGCCATCCAGAGGGACCCTGATAGGCTTGAGAAACGGGCCAGTGCAAACTGCATGAGCTTCAACAAGTCAAAATGCAAGGTCCTTCACCTGGGTCGGGCCAATCCCAGGCACAGATACAAACTGGGCACAGAGTGGGTTGAGAGTAGCCCTGAAGGGAAGGATTTGGGGGTGTTGATAGATGAGAAGCTCAACATGAGCCGGCAGTGCGCTCATGCAGCTCAGAAGGCCAACTGCATCCTGTATCAGGAGAGGTGTAGCCAGCAGGTCAAGAGAGGTGATTCTCCCCCTTTGCTCTGCTCTTGTGAGACCCCACCTCGAATACTGCGTCCAGTGCTGGTGTCCCCACCATAAGAGGGACATAGGTCTGTTGGAGCACATTCAGAAGAGCACGTTCAGAGGAGGGCCACAAAGATGATTCAGGGGCTGAAGCACCTTTGCTACGAAGACAGGCTGTGGGAGCTGACATTGGTCAGCCTTGAAAAGAGAAGACTTCGGGAGGACCTAATAGCTGCCTTCCAATACCTGAAGGGAACCTACAGGAAGGCTGGGGAGGGACTTTTTACAAGAGCGTCCACTGATAGGACAAGGGGAAATGGGTTTAAGTTGGAGGAGAACAGATTTAGATTGTATCTTAGGAAGAAATTCTTCAGTACGAGGGTGGCAAGACTTTGGAATAATTTGCCCAGAGACGTTGTGGCTGCCCCCTCCCTGGAGGTGTTCAAGGCCAAGTTGGACAGAGCCTTGAGTAGCCTGATCTAGTAGAGAGGTATCCCTGCCCATGACAGGTAGGTTGGATTAGATGATCTCTAAGGGGCCTTCCAACCTAGGCCATTCTATGATTCTATGTTTTCTGGTCAAGGTAAACAGATGTCACCCAAAACACAGCAACTGGGAAAACCGCAGGATTGGGAAATCTATCATCTAATAGGAAACCAGAAAACAGAGAACCAAAAGTGAAGCCTGTTTCCCTCTGCAAATGTGTCAGAGAAACAGACAAGCCACTTAAGTACAAGAACACAAAAGAAAAGCTTTCCAGACAGAGGAGAAGTAACAAAACCTCTTTTAAAACTCATTAGTTTTAGACTTTTTTAAAACCAGGGTAAAAAATCCACTTATAAATATCTTAACATATAACAGCAAACATTGATGATACAGTCTAATCCAATATCCCTGTCATTCTTTTATTTATTTTGAGCGGATAATTTGCAAGTTAAAAACGGTATCTATCTTCACATACTACTTGATGAACAGTTCCTTTCAGATTCCTGAAGTAGGGCACAACATTAAACTATAGCAGGTCAAACTCATGTAACATTGATATATCTATTTATTACAGCAGGGCAGCAAATGACTACCTGTCAGAGTTCCTCTAGAACTATGGGTTTGGTCAATATTTCAACTAGTGACCTGAATATTGGCATAGGAAAAACACCTATTAAGCATAACGTGCATGAGGAAGCAGGGAAGATCTGCAGGGAAGAGAATTCAAAACAAACTGAAACTGTAAAACGAGGTCTGGAAAAAACTGGGCAAGATTCAGTAAAGGCGTTGTAAAGTACTACACCTAACTAATACACTGGACGAACTCAAGCTGGAGAACAAAAAGCTAGGAATTTGGCAGAATCAGTCTGTGAACCATAGCAGATCACAAGCTGAACTGAGTCAACAATCTTATACAGCTACAGGACAGAAAAACATCATAAGGGGCTGCTGTCTTGAAGACAATTGACAGAATCCTCATGCTGTACTCAGCTGTAACGCTGCAGCAGATCCTTGCTCAGGAAGATGAGGATCACTTAGAAAGACCAGAGTCAAACAGCAAGATTGATCATTGAAAGTCTGACCTACGTGAAACAAGGGAAAGCACTGGGTTTGGATGAAAAAAGATGAAAGTGGGTGACAGGAAGAACAGAACTCTACAACTTTTCTGATGTTGCTACTCTTTATAATCATAGAGAAACAAAAAATACAGACTTTGAACTACAAGAAGAAATATAGCTTAGACTTTACTAGGACAGAGAGGATAATGAGTCACTCGAACGGACAATGCCCTGGCACTGTGGAGCTTCCCTATTGAAGACCTTTGGAAACTGGCTAAATATCTGCCAGGAATGAAGTGGACACAGTTGATCCTCCTAAAAGGCACTGTGATGGACAAATTGATCTGTAAAGATGTCCCTCATGCCCTTAATTTCTAAAATGGTCAGCTACTGTCAGCCAGAGGTCATTTCATGATCAGTGTCACACCAGATGTATGACACACTAATGATGTACCTCAATGTATTCTAGAGATTTCTTCTGGTTCTTCCATTTTAGTCTAGCCTGATCCACTTCCTTAGGTATTTTGAGAGAAGCAGTTCTGACAATGTCATTTATAAATTGCAATTGCAACTAGCTGTAACTCTTAAAGGCATAATTTAGTGTAGTTTTGCCTAAGGGCTGTAAATAAGAAATCATCACAGAATTTGTAGCTTCACTGCTATGCTATTAAAAGAGGTTCTCATCTTCCCTCATTTTGTACCAACATACAACAACTGTTAAATCGCCCCTACCACCAGAATCCCTTTGGCACATTCTTTTCGTCACCCAACTCCTAATGAAAACTCGCATTTAGCAGTAACAAGTTCTGCTTTCTCTCCCTCCTCCTTCTCATTGTTAACTAGACAAGAGAACTACTGCTAAGTATCAAGCAGCCATGGCATACCCTTTGTATTGTCCAATACGTGCTAAGCTTCGTTTTGTGGCACATGAGCATTTGCTAGAGTGTTGTTTTAGTGCTTACATTTTCCAAAGACCTTTCTGCCTAATGGACTTTTTTTCTGCCATGAATAACAGAAAATTTAATTTTCCTTGGTGTATCTGTGTAACTCCACTACATCTGCATGTGCATACAGTTCACACTAAATCTAGAATCACAGAATCATAAAATGTCTTAGGTTGGAAAGGACCTTAGAGATCATCTAATCCAACCCCCCTGCCATGGGCAGGCAAGAAAGAATATAGTTTTGATTCTTTTAATGCCATACTTGCATCTTCAATGGTCAAGACTTCATTAAATTTATTCCAGGTGTTAAATTTTAGTAAGAGGATACTCTGTCTCCATGCAGTGACCACACAGGCTCTTAAGGGGCACGTCTCTTCTATTAACTTTCTATATAGCTGAACTTCTTTGCACACAGAGGCCTACCATCCTGATTTTTTCAGTCATCCATGTAAGGTGGTAGAGATTATGGTAGCAAACTCCTTTCCTTTGCTGAAGACAATAACTACACTTTAGGCACTTTATCTTAAAATAAGCTCCATTCTCTCTTAAAGGATTTTTTTTTCCTAATCTTCCAATTTCAGCTATTTAGTTTGCAAAACTTCCTTTTGCCTCCTATCAGGACTAAACTCGGAAAATGGAAAACAGACTTTCATCCCATTCTTTCTGATCAATTGATCTTGTTACACATCTTCTCTGTGCCATCAACAGGACCTCAGGCTTGAAATGAATCCATATTTATTTACTCTTTTGATTTGCTAGCTTTAAATCTATAAACTCCCTATAAAAATAATAAAAAAAAAAACCAACTTCAGCATTTACATTATCTAAAAAAATACATCTGCATATCTAATAGTGACTCCTGGGCCACATCTCAAGCTTAGCACACTTAGGTGCCTTTTGGCAAACAGTGTGCATTCCTTGCAGACAGAAAATTGGAGGGAAAGGGTAGTCCGTCACTTGCCAAGGGTGGGAATTAGGCCACTAGACCCTAGAAGAGATTAGAAAAGAGAAATTATTGGAAGAATAAAATTAGGAAAGGGAAGATGTGATCTGAAAAAGCACTGACTCACTCTCAGCCCCTGCCTAGAATTAAGAAAAAGGAATAGAAGGATCTGAAGTTTACTCCTATACTAATTAACACAGCATTTCTCTCCCTTTTTGAAGCCACAGATAAGGTATCTTTATCTCTTCCATTCTTCCATCACCTTTGGGCTATCAGCTGTTTCTTTCTCCTGCTCTCCCTACATCTTGAGGGAAAGTTCCCTGCCTCAATGAGAAACTCCTGACTCCTGATAACAGCAACCTGAAACTGATGAGGTTTCACTTCTTTCTAGAAGAAGCCTGCACATTTCAAATTAAACTCATGTGTCCAGAATCAGTTACTGGAGCTCCTCCTCTTTTATCCATATAAACAGAGGGGAAACACCTAAAGTCAATAACTCAAGAACACAAAATCCTTCAGTACCAGAGCCCAGAGCAGCATTCTCAGCTTCTCAGATGTTTCAGAAGTTATTCCCCTTTGAGCTGATGTTCCTTCCTCCAGTTCATTGAGAATATTTTAACAACAAAGCATATCCAGTGATTCCCATGAAACAAGGAAATTCTTGGGAATTAAGCTGTTGTAACAGTATACCTTAATTTTCATGGCTGTATCAAAAGAAAGCTTCTTTCTTTCACTGTATAGCAAGGAATCCACATCCTATCAACATAGTCTTAATATTTATGCCCATTGTACAAAATGCTGCATAGACTATATGCTTAAGCCTCAGCAGCTGCCAACAACAAAAGCAACTTTCCCAAAATTCTGCGACAAATACTTTGCTCTAAGAAAAAGGTCTTCTTAGTGCAACCACTGCAAGATAGAAGGGTAAAATATGTCAGCAAGGAGCTGCTGGGTGATGCATTATACCCCAGACTGCTCCAACCAGCATATAACTTAAAATAACTCCTTGGCTGCTTTGCATTATACTACCTTACCACAGTCCCAGAGGGCTTGCTAGTCCAGACTCATGCAAAAACAGCAGAGGCATTTTTTTTGAGACAAGGATTCACTAGCTACAGAAACTACTAACGGCACTTCAAGGGTAGGCCAGAAATGTCTGCAATATATGGGAAAGGGAAATCTAAAAAGTCAACTCTATGCACTTAAGACCTGATATTACATATTTGTGCTACTTTAAAGCCCAATGATACACAGGAGACCACTGGCCAATTCTTTCGTAGCTTATACTGATGCTTCACTGTGTTTGCTTCACCATCTTTAATGCAGCTGTGGTTATGTCACAAAAATTACACTACCAGTAACCAAGTACTCAAGACTAAAGTTAGAGCACAGGCCTTTAATAGGCCTTAAATGAAGGCCTGTTAATTTGAGCGTCAGTTCAAGCGGGTCCTACTGTCCAAACCAGAAGCTGCAAACTGGTAGCACTAACTGTAGCAATCTAAATCACCGACTTTCCAAAGGATCCCCTGCTCACTTGTGTCCATCAGTCAGGTGATCTATCACCTTTGTTTTTGTAGTACCTAACCTTTGTTCAGTTTTTTGGGGAAAAGTGCTTTCCAACAAAAACTGAGTAACAGTTTGATATAATTATAGGCCTCAATTGCTGCTCTATGCTTTTCCAAGCCATAGATTAAGAAAATTAACAAGTCTCACTGGATCTGCTACAAGTCTTTTTGAAGAACAAGATTCCATGTCTACTGTCGACTTCACATTGGTAGTGGTAAGGAAATACAGGGTAAATGAGCAGTACATTGGAGTAATCTGTAGGAAACAAGAACTAGAACACATAGCCTGGAGAAAGACTAAAATAGGATTCTTTCTCTGTTGCAGCATGTCCCCTAAAAATTAATGGAAAACTCCCCTTTGCAATAAACGGAGACGCTAAAGCTTCAAATCTCTGTAACAAGAGATGGAAACAACAAAAGAAGCTTAAGAGCGACAGGAGTTTACCAGCTCTGAGTTGCAGAGTTCTCAATTGCTCACCAGCAGGTGATCTGAAGGCCTGTTTTAACATATCTTTCTGCGATCTGACTGACTTGTCCAGTCATTCAGGTAGGCATGGTAATGAAAATGGACTTAAGAGTTATTTCAAGGCTCAGCTGGATATTCTCCAAATCACACAAGCACCAAAAAAAGGGAAAGCTAAATGCAACAGGTTACCAGGAATGCACCAAGTAACAAAAAGTGGGAGAATGGATTTTGTCCAGTGTTTACAATTCACAGCCTTTTAGGCTCTACCGACATGTCTCCACTGAACAACTTCATGTACCTTTCAATGTCAGTTTTCCACAAACACAGCCCAAATATAACCTGCTCCTAACTGTTTTACTCCTAATCTACCCTAAACTCTCTCTCTTCCACGGCACCTTGCACCTCCACTTATGCAAAATTGTCAAGGTAGCTGGTAAGAATAAGACCCTCAGGACCCTTCCGTTTTCTACTGTTCCCTTCAGCTCTAATCATGCAATTAACAGTTGTCAGAATACTCCTTTTTGCCCTTTTTTTTTTGTTTTGTTTAGTTTTTACACTACCTTTTACCTTGAATATTTTCATTTCATTATTGTTATGGATCATTTGTACTGAGTAGGTTCTTTGGGCTAGTCACAGTGGGATTTGGTTTTTGCTTTCTTCAATGTCTTCTTAAAGGAGAGGTCACATGTTTAATTTAACCAAAATATTATGCTTAATGCATTACACTAGATTTTTTTTAATCTATTTCAGATTATTTTTGTGTGTCTATTTTTATGAGATTTGCAGCTACCTCCTTCCAAGCAAAACTAAACAGCTTGGCTCTTACTGATACTTGAAGCTTTAATTATAATATTTCAGTTTATCTAGAAGAGATGGTATCTGCAAAACTGAAGTTTAACTGCCTGGCCATAGCTTCTACAATTACACAAATATTAAATCTGTGAAATCCTGCCTCTAACAGAGAAGTCTGCTTACTGGTTATCTCTTTCAGTGTTTCCATAGTGTATTCTGCTAAGAGAATATCTTGCAACATCTCACACCAAATACAGGTTTTTAAATTGGTTGCAAAGGTCTCTCATATTCTTCTGCACTTCCTGTTCTGTTTCAAATATCTTCCTGCTTTTCCAAATCTATGCAAAAAAAAAAACATTATGGGCAAATACAACTTGTTAGTACAGACCATTCCTGACTTCCTTTCTCTGAAAGTTAATGCCTTACTCCCTTTACTCATCTTTATCAAATGATACAGTCTACAAAGAGTGATGGATAAGCTTCACATAAAATTAGGCACATTGTTTTGTATTTTTAATATAGTTACAGAATTATTTTATGCGAGTTTGAATCATACATTTATGTGTTAAACTATGCATGGTTGTACCACAGTCATTCCGAGTATTTTATGATCTCTGAATTCTCAAATTCTAAATTCTCTCTAGTGACCAGGTCAGTCTGATGAAAGCTGTAAAAACACCAGCTGGGAATATAATAACAGACAACAGACAGACCACCAGCATATTTAGAGATGATTTTGCAACAAATTATCAGAAACTTAACACTGCCATGGCAAAAAGATAGTCAAGAAAGGAAATTCTGCCTAAGACTTTGTGCAAATGCACGGCAATTTTTAGGGCACGTAACTGTAACAGTAGAGTGCTGAGCTGTGTTGGCATGGCATAATGACATCTAGCACCCAGTTACTCCAATTCAAAAATCCAAAATCCAGAATCCAGGAAGCTCTGTGGAAATTCTTCACACATGCCACCAACTGCATAACTATCTCCCTATCTGCATAAGTAAGTACCGGTATTAGCTCTTTCACATATACCCTGAGTTAGCTCTGAGTTAGTCAGCTGGCCTGACAAAAGGAGAAGAAGTGCATCCTCCAAAAGGCAAACTGTTGCTTATTCTAGCACTATGGAGGCCCATATAGGAATACAGTGAAAAACCTTGATCAAAAGACATAAGCAAAAAAAGAAAGATATTAATGCAGAGAACTTTGTACTTAGATTCCTAAATGGCAGTTGCAAGACAGGGGCTCAATTTTGATATGAAAGCTCCATGCCAAACTTTTGTGTCCCCAGCTGTGAATAACATTGTCTACCTGTCCAAGTGCTCCAAGAGGGAAGTTGATACTCCCTTTTTCTAAGTAACTGCTTCTTTTACACACCATGTTTTGTACTACCTCAGTGTCATTTTCCAGCTTTTCTTATGCAAATTATTCATCATAGACTGCACAGATGTCTTTTTCAGGCTTGCAATAATTTGGAACATTTGAGATGTGCACTTCAAACTTTTGAGTCAATGATGTAGTATATGAGAACTTACTCTATAACACCAGTAATAATTTGGTTTCGCTTTGATCCAGATGGTGTAAAAGCCTCATTGTGTAAACACAGCTGTGTTTTTGTGAATCTCATGTACCTGGGAATGCTCATTTCTAAAATTTTCAATTCCTGTAGTATAAACTACGGTGCTTGGATGTTTGCACCCAAGCATGAAACAGAATTATTTTTGTAGGCACTCACTTGCTAAACCCCCCATATACAACTCATATATTGAGGATAAGTGTCAGGAAAGCCTAGGACACTGGGCACAAGCTCTGTCAGAAAAAAAAGCGTTCGTAGGACATTTTGAACGGCAACGGTGCCTAGCTGTAGCCCGGGGCAGGGGGGAGGGGATTTTTCAGCACGAGGGGATCCAGCAAGAGCCAGGTGTTTCCTCACCTGCCCTTCCCGGACATGGCTGGATCCAAGAATTTTCTCACGGGGTGATCTCCCCATCTACGCAGCCCAGGTGTTTTCTAGTGAAACATCTGCGGACTCTGCAGAGCTCAGGTGCTGCTCGACCCGGGAGGCTGCCTACAGCGCCGGCATCCGAGAGACGACTTCTTCCCCCTCGTTTCACAACACACCCGACGGAAAGCGAGTGTGCTGCGGGACAGCAGCGCGGCCGGCGGGCTCACGCACACTCCAAGGCAGCCCCGGCCCTCTCGGGAGCGCCCCCCTTCTCTGTGGGTCCCTTACGGGCACACCGCAGCCGCCACTGTCACCTCTTCTTTCCGCATGCCCCGGCAGAAGCGGGGGGGATTCGGGACGCGCCTCACGGCGGGCCGACGACCGCAGCTGCCACGTCCTGGCCGCCGGGGAGACGGGCGCTCGCTGCCGGACGAGGGGCGAGCTCCTCTTGCACGCGCTTTTTTTTCTTCCTTTCTTTCTTTTTTTTTTTTTTCTTGGCAAGGCGTGGCAGAGGGGTGCCCGGCACGGAGCGCAAAGTTCAGCCGCCGCGGAGGCGGCGCGGCGGAGAGATAAGCCCCTCCGCCCCAACCCCCACCCCACCCCTTCCACGACTGGTGGAGGCTCCGCGGGCTCGCTCTGGTCTCTGCACCTGGCCGCGGAGGGTGCGCTCCAACCCCCGCCGGCATACCTGCCCCGCGCATCACCTCCGGCGGCCCGCGCCGGGAGGCCGGGGATGGCGGGGGTAAGGTGGTGGCTTCGCAGGCCGCCCCGCGGCAGCGGGGCCCGAGGCGGGGTCGAGGTCGTGCGGCAGCCGCGAAGCTGCCCGTCCCTTGCCCGAGGCTGTGCCCGTGCCCCGGCGACGCAGGGCGGCGGCGGCCCACGCCTGCCCGTCCCCCGGATCCTGCTGGGAAGTAGTTGTGAGAGGGGTTACCTGTCCTATGTTGACGTATCCGTATTTGCTCGCTATCCGGTTGGCTTCCGGGAGCCCCCCAGTGATCCGCACAGCCCAGTGGTTGGTGTACAGGCGCGTCCTGCAGGCGGGCAGCAGGAACCCCAGCACCAGGGTGAGCCGGCAGAGAAGGTCCCCGCCGCCTCCGCCTCCCCAGCAGCAGCGGCGCTTCCAGCCCATCTTCTCCTCCTCCGCACGCAACCCCGACAAAACTTCTTTCTTCTTCCGAGGCTCTTCTCCTCACCTCCGGGCGGTACCGGCGGCGCGTCCTCCGAGGTTACCCCGAGGAGGAAACTAGGAAGAGCTTGGAGTAGTGCATTGAACCGCCCGGGTGTTAGATGATGAGGGGTTGGGAATAATAGTTATGATCGGTGATCACTGCTGTCCCCTCCTCCCGCCGCTCTTCGGGGATTAAGTAACTTGCTTGGAAAGCTTCTCTCACAGTTTCTGAGCGCCAGCTTCTCCCTCTGCCCCAGCTACATGGGAAGTCGTCTCTCCGCGGAGAGGACGGCTCGCTCTTCGTCTCTCTGCGCTTCCCTCCTCTCTGACTTCCTTCGACTCGCCAGCGATCTTCTGCCTCCTCTCCCGCGTCTGGCTTTTCCTCGCCTTCCCTCCCTCCCTCTCTCCCTCTTGTCCGGGCTCCGTGAGCAGCGCGGCTGCGGCGGCGGGCGGTGTGTGAGTGTTGGCAGCTGAGCGCCTCGGTTCACTCCAGCTCGGCCACCTCCCTCTCCTTTCCTTTCCCGTCCCTCCGCCTCCGCCTCCTCCGCCCGCCCTCTCCCCCGCCCGCCCGGCAGCGCCGCGGGCCAGGGGAAATGGCAGCCGTGGCGACCGTGTGCTCCGCCGCACTCACGGCCACACGGTTACGGCCGGTCCCGGCCGCCGACGACCCCGAGAGCTGCCCCCTCGGCCACGGCGGGCTGGGCGTCCGGCGAGGGCCGCGGGAGCCGCAGCGAGGTGCGAGGCCTGCGGCAAGGCCTCTTTCCCTGCACCGGCCGCGGCCCCCCACTCTGCCCGGCCCGGCCTCCGCGGGGTGCCGGCGGCGAGGACGGGGTGTGCGGGGGCCCCGGCTGCCCCGCTCGGCCAGGACTGCCCTGCCGCCACGGCGGGGAGCAGCGGGGGGTACCGCTGGCCCAAAGAACTGGCCCAAAGCTACTTCAGTGGCGGTTGGGCACTGCGCGTCGTGGGGAGCTGCTAACAGTTTTACAAATGTTGTTCGGCGTGTTTCAACAGTTGAGCTGTCCCTATAGAATCATAGAATCATCATAGAATGGCCTGGGCTGGAAGGGGCCTTAGAGATCATTTTAATCCAACCTCCCTGTTGTGGGCAGAGCCCATTCATGGTCGCCTTGTCTGTAAATAAAAGTGGGTGGCTGCTGCTTCAGTAGAGGAGCAGTAGTCCTGGCGAGGAGCACGGCCTCCGTGGTGCTTCCTTGTCTCCGTTGTCCATGTCGGGAAGCGTTGAGGCCTGGTGCTTCCTTGTCTCTGGTGCTTCCTTCTCTGTTGTCCTTGTTGGGAAGCGCTTCCAGCAGCGGAGGGCGTGGTGTCCTGGAAAGGATGTAGCTGGTAATGTGGTGGCACCAAGGGCACCAGCAACTGGAGCTGCCTGGGTGAGGTTGGCAAAAACTCAGTCCTTCCAAGCACAACTGTCACTTGTTGGAACTAGACCTTAGAGCTACCACAGTGTATTTGGACAGCTTTTAGATTGGCTCCCTTATCTCTGAAAGTTAGAATAGCTGTCCAATAGAATCAGTCTAACAGACCTACAGTGAGGATCTATTACAGGTTGGGAAGGAATCTGAGTACAAGAAGTGCTATTGTAAGTACAAGAAGTACTACTGCAACGTCTGGCAGCCATCTTTTTTTCACAGAGATGTGAAGTATAAGAAGTTAAATGCTTTACAGAAAGTCGTATAGTAACGTGTTCTTTTTCACCTCCCTCAAGACCTGTGCCCCTACCTTTAAAACCACTGTTTTCCTAATAGATGTAGTAAAATACGGACAGCCAAAACCACGTGTTCCACTTTAAACCCTTCTCTGCCTAAAGTTTATTCATTTTTCACTTAAATATCGGTATTATGTTAAATATGTCTAGCATCTCCCCACATCCTCTTGTTTCTGAAGGGGTGAAAAGGGGAAAATCCATTCTTTACCTCCCTGTTTTGTTCTATGTCTGCAAAAATCTATTTGCCAATGATTGGTTTTCCCTGTTAGTATTTTTTTTTCCTGTAGTTTACTTTGTGATTTGCTCAGTATTACAATGTACTAGTTACGACTGTTTGTAGACTTAAGACCTCAATGGTCTCACCTTCCCTGAGATTTCACACATGATAGCTCACTGTTTAGCAAATCGTTCTTCTACTGCAACCACAATCAACACTCGTTGGACTCAGCAAGGGCAGTGTTAGGCCCAGACGGTTAAATCTTACAGCTAATATTAATAAATACATATTACTCGAATATGGCATTAAATCTCCTCTAGCAATTAGCCCTCCTTATTGATTGGTTCAATGATAATTACAGAAGGCAACTCTCTTCCTATGTCTGGAGTGCTTAAAGTATGTTTAATCATGAATGGCCACCTTACTGAAGTACGTAGCAATCAGTATATCATAAAAACTGAATCTTGTGCAGTCTCAGTTTATTTTTCTGAAGAGGATAAATTAAAAATCCGTTTTCTGACCTTCTCTCAGTGAATTTTACTGTTTTGACTGCCTTATTTCCTACTATAGATGATAGGGTGTTTTTTTTTCTGGTACAAAAGGCACAAGCTACAAGCTAAAAATAAAGCCATGCAGTCATGTATCTACTTCTGTTGTGGTTTAATGGTGAACATAAATGGTAACAGTAACAGTGAAATAACAGTAACGTTCAACCAGATATAACGTGAGTAACATGTAACGCGGATCTCACCACCCGGAACCCAGCTATGCGGCGCCGCCCGGCCCGAGCACCGGGAAGAGAGAGAGCGCCCCCACCCCCCGACCAGCTCCATATATATACACCCCAGCAGGACACACGATGGTATCGAATATCCCTTTGACTAGCACTAGTTTGGTTGAGCTATTGCCGACTAGCTCTTTTACTGAGAATTAACCCTATCCTAGCTGAACCCAGTACAACTTCCAACTTGGCTTATATGACAGAGTATTTTATACACAGGCAGCAATTCCACTAGGAATTCGTAAACTTGATAAATACATCATTGTCTCCAAGTATCTTTTCCTAATACTGCATTACATCATGTAGCCTGGCAAAAATGTTGTGAAATTTATGCTGTACAGCCTTGGAAAAAGGGAGGATGTCCACCAAGGCATTTTTGATATGATTATAAATTCCTCTTTGCTGGGACCACTGAGGCAGGTATCAAATATAGCTGCTGTGGGAGCAGTTGGACCTTGGTCATGATGTGGAGCATTTGGAGCCATTTCAGTGTGAATCCCAAACTGCAAAGTTGTGCTGAATGGTATTCATCACAGCCACAGGACTGCACTGCCCTCTACTCCCCCAAAAAAAGGCAGAGAGCTCTTGCACTCTTAGTGCATGCCATGTTCTAGTTTAAGCTATTTCTTTTGGCACAGCTAGAAAGTAAGTATACTGGGCTCCAGGTGAGTAGAGAGACCGCTGAGTGGACTGTCAGCAGTGATGTGATTTTATTCAGAGTACCTGCTGTATTCAGACTGCTTGTAACTGATAGGTACTGTACACTACTTTGTAGCTCCTCCTTCTGCTTCTACTGGAGGCCACATAGCTTCTCTGTACACACCACACTCCAGGGAAAGTTTTTTCTCCTCTGAGCAAAGGCACTAAATTATCCTATTTCATCACTATTGTCACAACCCGTGCCCTTTATCTCTCCCCACCCCACCCCACCCCACCCACACACATTCTAACCCCTCTGCTATGATAAAAATCAGTATCTGGCTGACTGTTTAAAGTGTAAGTTTTCACGTGTATCTCTGTCTTGTCGTTTACTTATTGATACTAATCCCTGGATCCCTCTTCTGTGGTTAATTCCAAGTGGTTGTGATCCAGGATCTGACCTCTGTCTTTGTTCTCACTTTATTCCTACTTGATCTAGTTGACCCTCTTATCACTATTTTGTCTACCTAATCCTGACATTATTCTTTCTGGTTCTTTCCCAACCTGAAAATCCCTCTGGCTCACTAGCTCTGGCAGTGTCTCTGCTGTGCTGTGCTTCATTTCAACGTTCCAGCACTTTTCTGTTTCAGTTTCACAGATCAGTGCTCCAGAGATATGTTAGGTACCCTGGGGTCATAATTATGGTGGAAACCACAGAGGGCATAGATATATTCAAAGGAAGTGGCGGCCTGAGGTCCTCCAGGAAGAAGTTCTGCAAACAGACATGCTGGCCCTTGAAGACTCTCTGGAACAGAGAATATTTTCAGAGGGAAGTGGGGATGCATGTTCATCAGCTTTTGGAGTGGGAGAGTCTGGAGTGTAGTAGGTGAAAGAAGACTCTTCAAGGAAGAGAAGAGAAAAGAAATCTTCAAAGAATAGAGGTTGTGTCAGGGAGTCATTTAGAGGTTGACTTAGAAGAACGGATAGTTTTGGAATCCAAAGGAATATTTGAATTTCCTTAGCTTCAACTCTTATTTTTTCTATAAACAGTGCGGTAGGTGACTTGACACCAGCCACCATACCATCCAATTTGCTGGTACACAGTTCTTTGGTCTGCAGTTTTCTATGCATCAGGCTTGCTTCTGATTTTATTTACTTTTAACTTCAACTGCTTTTGAAGAGAATAAAAATGTTTTGGGCTTTTTTTTTTTTTTAAATAAAACATTGATTTTGCATGTAACTAATTACAGTAGCAGGTTTTTTCCTTAGCAAATATCTGCCTCCTTATGGTTTAAAACAGAATGTGATCCCTGTTTTAAGTACATCGCTGTCCTCATGAAAAGCCACCTATGTATGTCCAAATTCTGACTGACAGTTTTCACCTGTCTATAGACAGGTTTTTGGATTCAAGAGCCAGTACATCAAGATTGCTCACTCTCACTGGCCATTGCCTAACAATTCCTAGTGTGTAGACTGTGGAGTCTGTACCCCTAATCCTGTGTGCAGTCCACCAAAAAGCATGACTTTACTGCAGCAGTTGCTCTTCCCACTTCTTGTCGGTCACAGTGGGAGTGAGCACAATAATTGACAGCAGTCTTTAATAAGCCTCTTGACAATGCAGAGTACCCTGAATATATAGAAGACAAGAAACAGAATGGGTGAAAGTACTCAAGTGGGATAAAGAATCTGGGACAGGAGGAAGGAACAGAAAGAAATTGAGGCGGGGGTTTGGCAGAGCAGCCTTCTGCCCAGGGTGTGCTCCAGCCCTGGATTTGCACTGAGCAAAAGAATGGCAGAAGTGTGGTGATTCGTGCAAGGAAATAAAGGATATTCCTGTCTGTTGGTAGTGAAGAAATAGAAGTTGGATCTGGACCTTCGAATAGGTTCAAGTCTGGGCTTTTCCTGATTGCTCCTAATTGTACTGATACTGCTTCATTCAGTTACCATATGGGTTTCATTTAGTTTTTATGGATAAGGCTGCACTGCGTGTTTTTCCATTATGTTCACCCTGTGCTCTCTGTTACCTTTCTTTCTTTGATTGTGTTTATTATCTTTTTTGAAGTATTGCCTCCCACCCCATTGCAGTTCTGACCATACTGGAAGGCGTAATCTGAAAGGATGCTAGCATTAGTTGCAAAACCATCTAAAGAAACTGCCACTCCTCGTATTGGTGCCTGTGCCAGCATGCGTCTTTGCTGTCTTCTCATTTGTGCATCTCCTTGATTGGGCTGAAATCTAAACTGTGTCATTAAAATAATGGTAACTTACCTTTTTTTTTTCTTTTTAGATTATTTTACAGATCTAGTTGACACTGAACTGTACTAACTTTGCTGGCAATCCACAGTCCACAGCTAGCATGAATGGCTTAGGCATGGAGAGGAAAAGAAGGATCGTGGAAGCAGGATGACTTCAGTGCTCGACTCAGCATTCTGTGACACTAAATTACAAGTTCTTTTCAGAAGAACACCTGCACATTTTCCTTCTGCAACTTCTCATTGGACTGTGAAGTTTCTGTTATAGAATCTCAAATACATGCAGAAAGTAAGAATCAGAATGACATTTCTAGGTTTTGGCCATGAATTTTAGCTATGGAAATGATCTTGGGCCCCTTTGGTATGATGATGGAGAGATTGTTTATCTGAAATGACCAATCTCAGTGAATACCTCCACATGGAAGATATTGGTGTTTTTTTCACCCAAGTTCACTTCTGTTAGTATTCCAGTTAACTTGTTTCTCAAGCATCCCCTGAGTCAGAATTAGTATAGTTACCCTTTTCTGTAAAATTGACTGAGATATACTGTAAGAAGCTATAGGATTTTCCTTTCCTATTATAGTGTCATAAAAACCATCAAATGGAAAAGCACTCATTTCACTGTTCTTTTCTTAGGCCAGTATAGTGGCCTTCCAGTATCTGAATGAGGTCTACAGGAAAGCTAGGGAGGTGCTGTTTTCAAGGGTATGTAACAACAGGATGAGGGGCGGTGGTTTTAAACTAGAGCAGAGTGGATATAGATTAGACATTAGGAAGAAGTTCTTCACTATGAAGGTGGTGAAACACTGGAACAGGTTGGCCAGAGAGGTGGTGAAGGCCCCATCCCTGAAGGCATTCAAGGTCAGGATTGATGGAGCTCTGAGTGGCTAGAGATAATCCAACCCAATTTTTAATCTATAAACGTCATTAAAAAATGGTAGCTAAACCTGAAGAGATAAAATGTAGTCCTGCATTTAACAGCATGACCCACCCCCATTTCACGAGCTCTAGTCAAGCTAGTTCCATTTGTCACCAAACCCCTCTCAGAGACTACTGCAGGCCCTTCTCTAGGAGAGCTGGTACTCAGCTGCTTCACAGACATGTTCAATACCTTCTTTAGATATGAAATTGTCTTCTCAGTTTTTGTTCTCTTATCTTTGTTCAGGTGCTTCCGTGAGACTTACCTTGCCATGATATTCATATGCATGCCTAGGAAACTAACTTTATGGTGATAGGGTAATTATGCTTAATCTTCTTTGTCCTATTCTTTTTGTGTGAGGAAGCAGAAGTCATGTCTAATCTGTAAGAGAACCTGAACACATTTTCTAATGAATAATGTGCAGAAATAATAGTCTTAAAGCATTCCTTTTAGCTTAGGGTTCTACACTGGTTGCAGTACAAATCCTGTGAGTTTTATGTCTGCCATTTCTTTACATGGAACTTGTTCAGTGCAACTTGATGGGCCTTGAAATGTGTCTGACACATGTGTCTGAAAATGGTGAGTTTATTAATGGGGAAGGAACCTGAAAGAACACTAACCTATTATTTAGAAAGTATGGCATGCTTTTGAACACTGTGTTCCAGACAAGGAAGAAGTTACGAAGGGATGTTTTAGGACATATAACCTCTATTTTTTCTTTGTGACTGAATAAGAAATAATTCTGTTATAATTCTGTAAGTCTCTTCAGGGAGTTCAAGGCCACAACTGTGAAACATCATTTTTTCCTAAGACACCATTCACAAACTTTCTTGCTCCTGAATGGTGAAGAAGTCAAAGGGTTTACTAAACAGAAGGGTAGTGTGACCACTGATGGAATTGTACATACTCTTCCCTTTTTTAGTAGTTACTAAACCAATGCCAAAGGTACAAAAATGGAAATTCTCATTCCTTGTTTATTAGTTTTAAACAAAAATGGAGAAGGATTCAGCTACGTCTGATATATCTTGGCAGATTTTAAGTTTGAAAGAAGGTGGAGCGCAGAAACACAGATACCCAATGTGAATGGCCCAGCTTCAAAGAGAGACACTGTGAATGCAAAGTGTATTTTTCCAAGGGGATGACACAGATCTCTTACCTTGGAAACTCATTTTGTTCTGTCAATTTGTTAAAGAGACAATTCTGGCATTTCTGTTACAATAGGTAGAAAAAAATGCACATCTCTGCAGATACCTCTGCACGGTACCTGCGTAAGAACAGATGTGCACTGACAGTTTCTGTCAGAGCCTCTTTGGTGTTCTTTTATTTGACACAAATGACCAAGTAATCCATTGATGAGAGCTCTTTCCTTCCCCAAAGTCTGTCCTTCATATCCATTTCTTCAAATACTTTTTTTTTCTTTCTGCAGTATATCTGCCTTTCCTTCTCTGTTCATCTTACTGTATCTGGGAAGGTTTTTCTCTTCCCTCTGTCCATCTCATAATTTCTTCCCTTCATTCTCACCAATACTTGTATTTTGTATGTCATACATACGGGATGTTACTCTCTGTGCTCACCTCTGTAATGGAAAACAAAGGGAATCATAGCTCAACATTTTCATTATTAATATGACCATGGTGATGTGTGTCTAGTACAGCATTGCTGAGAGATCCACTGTAAGGTATCATATCTTCATGATAGGTAGTAGCCTAGTGCTCTGTAACTCTAGTCCATTATCTCAGCCATGTGGTAACTACATGTTCAAACTGCGTATTCTACAGTGGTGATTAATGGTAACTCTGAGTCAGAAGTTATAGTACTGGTGATTCTTTAGCACAGTAATATGTAAACCAGCACTGGAGGGAGTAACCTGTGAGGAAAGAAGAGGGGTCTGGATGTGTTTAGGTGCTTGCTAATCATAGAGTGGCCTAGGCTGGAAGGGACCTTAGAGATCATTTAATCCAACCTCCCTGTCATGGGCAGGGATGCCTCTCAACTAGATCAGGCAACATATGGGGACCGAACAGGGATCGAACCCACAACGTTGGTGTTATCAGCACCAGGCTCTAAAGTATGACCCGGGTAACTACAGACTGGTCAGCCTCACATCCATCCCTGGAAACGTGATGGAACATCTTATCCTTGGCGCTGTCTCTAGGTATATCAAGGATAAGAAGGTTATTAGGAGCAGTCGGCATGGCTTTGCCAAGGGGAAGTCAGGTTTGACCAATCTAATAGCCTTTTATGAAGACATAACCAGGTGGATGGATGGTGGCCGTGCAATGGATGTGCTCTATCTGGATACCAGCAAGGCATCTGACACCGTCTCCCACAGGATCCTCATAGGTAAACTGAGGAAGTGTGGTCTGGATGACCAAGTAGTGAGGTGGGTCACTAACTGGTTGAAGGGAAGAAGTCAGAGAGTTGTGGTCAATGGGGCAGAGTCTAGCTGGAGGCCTGTATCTACTGGGATCCCTCAGGGGTCAGTGCTGGGACCAGTGCTTTTCAATATATTCATCAATGACCTGGTTGTGAGATTAGAGAGCGCTGTCAGCAAGTTTGCCAATGACACGAAACTCGGAGTAGGGGCTGACACACCAAAAGGCTGTGCTGCCATTCAGAGAGACCTGGACAGGCTGGAGGGCCGGGCAGGGAGAAATCTTATGAAGTTCATTAAGGGCAAGTGTAGAGTTTTGCACTTGGGAAAGAATAACCCCATGTGCCAGTACAGGTTGGTGACTGCTCTGCTGGAGAGCAGCACAGGGGAAAGGGGCCTGGGGGTTCTAGTGGACAGCAGGATGACCATGAGCCAACAATGTGCCCTCGTGGCCAAGAAGGCCAATGGCATCCTGGGGTGTATCAGAAGGGGAGTAGCAAGCATGTCAAGAGAGGTCCTCCTGCCCCTCTACTCTGCCCTGGTGAGGCCGCATCAGGAATATTGTGTCCAGTTCTGGGCCTCTCAGTTCAAGAAGGACAGGGAACTGCTTGAGAGAGTCCAGCGTAGAGCCACAAAGATGGTGAAGGGAGTGGAACATCTCCCTTCTGAGGAAAGGCTGAAGGAGCTGGGTCTCTTTAGCTTGGAGAAGAGGAGGCTGAGGGGTGACCTCGTAAATGTTTATAAATATGTCAAGGGTGAGTGTCAGGAGGACAGAGCCAGGCTCTTCTCAGCGGCGTCCATTGACAGGACAAGGGGCAGTGGGTGCAAGCTGGAATATAGGAGGTTCCATAAAAATATGAGGAAAAACTTTTTCACTGTGAGGGTGACCGAGCACTGGAACAGGCTGCCCAGGGAGGTTGTGGAATCTCCTTCTCTGGAAACATTCAAAACCCACCTGGATGCGTTCCTGTGTGACCTACTGTAGGTGATCCTGCTCTGGCAGGAGGGCTGGACTAGATGATCTTTTGAAGTCCCTTCCAACCCCTGACGTTCTGTGATTCTGTGATTCTATGTGAGTGAGCTAACCAACAACGCATTTCTCCCAGAAAATTCTGAGTATTTTGTATCTCCTATAAGCCTCCTATGGGTCCAGCTGTGCTCATTTATTGTCTGAAATGTAGTGTCTGGAGAATCATGATAACTAAGAAGTGAAATCTGTAGCCACAAAGCATCATCTCTGTCTTAAGTTTAGCTAAGTTCTTAGATGTTTATCTAGATGGACTTTTGATTACGTTATACTGTTACATAACAAGAGTAAGAAAGCAAGGCACAAGAGAGAGAAGGTAATGGAGGAGTGAAAGAAGGATTTGATAAAGAAAATCATTGATTACCAAATTGAGGCCAGAAGATTTAGGCCTCTGGTCAGAGTTAAGGCTGAAATAAGTATTTTGTTATACCTGATAAGAGTGTTGTGCAACTTTACTATGTGGGTAATATATGATTTACGATCTCCTTAAATATTCATTTCCTTGCTGTTAAATGTCCCAGCTTTGTAAATCATGTGATGCTGACAATACAGTACATTTCTTAGGGGGCTTAACTGTTTTTTAAAATGCAAGTGATTTTTGTTTGGATTTATATTGTGAGTGATGCAAAAGATATTTTTTGCCACCTTTCTCTGCAGTTAGGAAATTAAACTCCCACAGTTCTTGAGGAAATTAGATTGCTCCTTGAAAAATTTCACTCATTTTGGAGGAAATATAAAACACTGGTTCTAAATTATGTCAAGGTCTTCTGCACTCCACCCTTTCTTCTGTTCTTTGTCAGCATCACTTTCCCTTTGTCCCTGCTGTGTTGATTCCTCAGTTAGATAATTCAGAGCCAAATATTTGTATTTTTAAGTTTTTGATTCAGTAACTGAGCAATTGCAGAGGAAACACAGTGAGAACATCTGCCAAGATAGCTGCTCAAAGTCTGAAACTTCTCTGTGGCGTTTTGCATTTATACTGGTTTTCTTCATCTGATAAAATGTAGATTATTCTGTGAAGTAAATATGGAACAGGGACTTGTTTAATGTACAGAATGCATATTTGTGAACGTTAGCAGCCAAAAAAACACAGCACCGAAATCATCATTAAAAAGAAAAGAGCATCTATGGAAGCCACCTTGAAAGTGATACTATTTACACTTTGGAAAGCTTTAACTTTCTTTTATTCCAAAGAACTGTTTCCTCAGTGAGAAGTATGTACATTGCCATGTAACTATTTGCTGAAATCCAAGAAAGGATCTGGCTTCATCGGTTCTCTGGGTCGTAGCCCTAAACTTGAATATTCAGAGTGCAGGATGTTTATCTGTAGTATACAGATTGTCACCACCATTGATATACTAGCTCATTGATATACTCCCTGAACCTTTCATGAGAGTCTCATGAGTGCAACAAAATCGTGCAGATTTTGTGTGTGCAGATACACCCACAATATGAATGTGACATTTAAAAGTTATATTTTTAAGCTCTACCCAGGACATAAATATTAGAAATTTTTTATTATTTTTTTTTTTCCCTGGGAATTGTGCCTTGTGCATGGCCTGTGTGACCCTGGGAGACAGCAACTTAAAGCATTCTCCCTGGGCTGTCTGAAGACCTTTTTCTGACCAGAAGGGTCACATTTGTACCATCAGAGAGAAAAAGTCTGGTTTACATGATCAGCTAGAAGTTGCCAGCACAAATGGATTTTGGTATATGCTATGTCACTTCATCTATTCATCCATGAAGTAGACAAAACCAGAAAAAGTATAATCAATCCCAGCACTAAAATAACAAGAAATTACAGGTAGACATTCAATAAAAAGTGAAAGGAGCTAAATCCTCAGTCCTATTATTGCAGCAGAAGAATCCAGCAGCATGCAATAGACTCCCAAGAACAGTGTCCTCCCCTCGCTTAGTCAGTTGTGTTCTGAGATGCTTGGTCAGTTCTAGTTCTGGACAGTTTTCCGATCAACTCCACAGTGGTATATCACTCTCTGTTGTCATCAGAAGAAGTACTTCAACTTCATGTTTGTGAACAAGATCTGACTCCCTGAATCAGCAAAATGTATTTTCAGCATATTTGGGGGAGGGTACTGATTCAGGTCGTGCAACTGTATGATACTGGCTGACTATCTCTGGAGTAAGTCCGGATTCGGATTCTCTAGGTGCATAGAAAAATTTTGTTAACTTGCATGTGAGATGGTCTCAGGATGACAAAGATGATGCAACCATTTCTGAATAATATTGTTACTGTTGCTTCAGCTACAGGAAATGATGCCTGAACACTGCTTCATGCATCAGGAGAACAAGAATTCATCCTCCAACAGAACATGCTTTGTTTCGCACCAGTAATACCACAGGTGAGGACCAAACGGAAAACCTTTCAACATAAACAGAGAAAACAATATAACACAACTGACAGGCTTTTCATCCCTAGAGTCACAGGGAGACGCTGTCAGGATGAGAAGTTAACACATGGAAGCCAGCTGTAGCAACTAAATGTATCAAGGAAACTTGTTCTTGGATAATGAAATCCATTCACAAGGAGTATCACAGAAAGTTGGAGTGACCTGATAAAACTCAGAAGAGATTACGAGATTTATTCTTGGAAAGGCAAGAAAGTGAAACTCAAAGCCTGGCAGAATCTAAAAATGATGAAAATGTGACTTAATTCAAAAGTTTTATCTCCAGATGTTCAAAGAAGATTTTTTAAAGATAGCATTTTGACTGTATGTAAAACAAACTAAAACAAAATCAGAAAACCAGTTACATTCAGAAATACTGCTGTACATTTTGTGAAAAAACCTGTTAAAATTATCTGAGTAGAATTCTGCCTTTACCATGAACTCATTATTAGGAAAACCAGACTGCTGTTCTGCCCCTGGCGCAGCCAGGGAAACTAATTTATGAAAATGGTGACTTGCAGAAAGACGTTATCATACTGGATTTGTATGAAGTGCAGCATATAGTACCTCAATGCAACAGTGCAGCTAAATACAAGACATATTTGGTGTGTGCTAAAACATGTCTCTTTCCCTCCCATGTGCATTAAGGGGAGACCATGGAAATGACAAGGGGCAACTTGAGGTCATCTCATAACGCTATATTTATTAAAGGAGCAGCCTCTCATACCTATCATGCTTGTCTGTGTGGAACGAATGTAACTAAGATTTTCCTGCTGCTGCAGATATTCCAGTTGTTAAAATGCATTGGAAGCTCTGGGTAACATTACTCGTTTGGGTATTCTGAATAGGGAGAAGCTGCAAGTAGATAAAGAGCTTCTTGTGCTTTAAACATGACAGGTTAAAAGCTTACACTACGATTTTGAAACGTTTACAGTAAACTGATGTCCTTAATTGGCTGTCAAAGCAGCATAAGTGTTTAAATAACTTGAAACCTTTAATAAAGACTAATTAAAGGTAAAATCATTGTTCTGTTCATTTCACATGGGCTTTTGTTACAGATGAAGTAAAATCCAGATTTGAACTGAATCTTTAGGAAGTCCTTAATAAAATAAGTCTCATTAATGTCAAACAGCTTGATTAATAACCTGATTAAAAGCCAATTGACATTAATGAAAGTAATTTTATTAAAGGCTTTCAAAATCAGTCCCATGTACAGATGCAGGCCAAGATAAGATAGTTTATATACTTATGTAGAATGTATTTGTCTATGAATCCAGTCCTATTTGTGCAGCTAGTCTGCATAACTCACAGAATATGAAAATAGGGAGGCATGCAGAAGATGGCTTACAGCTCACCTTTAAACTGTTGATTATGCCCCAAACCTCCTTAATTTTTTTCCGTGCTTTGTCTTATACAAGTAGAAAATTCTCTCAAAAGACAGATGCAGGCCCGCAAGTTGTTAAGATATAAAACTCTATATTCACATTTCTCACTACAGTGTCACAAAGAGGATGAGCTGTGAAATTTGAACCTTCATGGATCTGTTTCTTCTAGCAAGACAACAAAGGCCTGTAGTGTGCTGGAGGTTCTGACAATGTGAGAGCAGCAGCTCATTGTCAGACTTTCCTAATTAGAGTATTCTTTTCACATTTGGATGTGGGTGTATCCCCTGTCTGTGAGCTGTGCAGGAAAGGGGAAGGAAAGGATAAAAGGCTGCATAATGTGTGCACACGTGTAAGAAATATATTTTTATGCTCCTAGAACTAACAAATAATGCAACCAATTCTACATACCGTTATAAATATCTCCACCTTCTCCTGATGTCTACAAGCCAAAGTTCACATGTACGAAAGGCACATTTTTCCAAGTTTTGCTCATATTATATTGTTTTCTAAAATATTTTACAAACGTGCAATATTTGCTGCTAACTGAGCTCTCACCTGAAACCACTGGTCCATATGTGCCGTCAGGTTTGCCTTAAGGATGTTCAGTGTGTTTTGAAAGTTCATCTGGAATTTAAAAATGCCATTGATATGCCAGCAGCTCTTTGCCGTGTTACTGCATGATCTATTTCAGAGGTGGTCAATTGCCTGACTCCACTGTGCTTCTGTGTTTAGAAGATGTTACAGAGTAACTTACTTGTTTCTAAAGTAATCTGTGTAATTTTGAAGCCCTGACATGATATTTCTCTTTGCTTCACAGGCAATTTGAGGTATTTTCTTGATAGCAAATTTGAAAAAGAAGGACTAGAAGGCATTGTTGACAAGGCAATAAATCATGTTATAGATGACTGTCAGTCTCTTTAATTTTCCTTTCAGTTAAGTATTTAAGAGCAATACTCAGATTTTTAGGCTTTGAAGTGTTTCTGGATCTGGAGAACCAGGGTTATGCTGATAATGCCTTGTGGGAAAGAAGTTTCTTACTTGACTCACACTGTTCTTTGAAGCTCAGGATCTCATATGCATAGAGGTGTCTAGTGTGACTGAGGATAGATTTTTGACAGATGTTCTGTAAGCCCACAGTTCTTACTGAAGTTAATATCATCTTTCAGTATGGAAACAGAACCTTTGTTCTTATACGCCTTAATTAGTAACCCGTTTTTACTTTGTGAGACAGGGGCTAGATAAAGAGGTTCCTGAGACTAAGATGATTTTCCTCCTGCAACTTTTACAATGCAGGCCACTCGGTATTTGCTATTCTTTTTACCAACTCTAAACGACTTTGCAGAGAACAGAGGTGTATCAGTGTTTGCAGAATGTGCCATCCCCTTCCTGCCTGGGAAGCAGGAACAGATCATGAAGTGCTGTTGTGATGATGACCTTTGGCAAACTGAGATGCAAAGCACCCCAGAGTAACTTCCTCCAGCACAAAGGTATTTAACAAATTCTCCAATTCCATGGTGGGACCTAGTCAGTAGGTGGTCCACTTGTCTGTCAGTCTGTCTTTACTTATCCTTCTCTTTGGCTTTGAGAAGCTACAGCAAGAGAAAAAAATATATATAAAAAATAAAACTCAAGCCATTAAAGTGGAAAGACATGATCTGTATAATCGCTCTAATTGCAGTTGATTCTGCAGTGAATAGTCCTGCTGTCAAATTTAACAAAAACTTAAGAGAAAAAAAATATCTCCAAGTTCTATCGTATAATATGAAAGACATGAAGAAACTCTTCCAATCATTGCCGTTCAGTTTAAGGAGTGAGTGACTAACTAAGGGGGAGGGGAAAGAGTGCCATTGTTGAATTATTAAACAAAGGATGAAAGTGGCAAGCATAAATAAAAAAAGTTGAACTATGAACCTCTCTGGCCTTTTTGAGGTGCACAAACTGGTGTATCAATCATGCATGACAGAGATTCATCATCAGTAGGGATTTTTAATATAATTGTAGTGAATGATGTATGAACCATAAACTACTCCAAATGTTCTGCTGTCTCAGGATTCCCAAAGAAACAAAGAAGCAAAACCACATGAAGGACTGGCAGAAGCAGCACATCATCCACAGACCTGAAGGAAGGGTTTAGAGAAAGGAAAACCAGGCAGCCCTGACTCTAACACTAACTCTCTGTGGCCTTGCACGGATCACTCCATGTCTCTTTCTTGATTTCCTTATCTTTAAAATGGAATAATGCTTACCTGTCTCATTCTTGTATTGTGAACATTAGTGTCTGGACAGTGCTTTTGCTATAGAGGAGCAAAAGATTTATGGGTCTCTTTTAAAATTTCTTCTTGAGACATGAGCAGTGATAAAATTTCTGTTCGTATTTAGGAAGTCCAGTTTTACAGAGTGGAAACCTAATCAAACTATCAAACTCTAGTGCCTAGTAATAAATAAATGGCACCTGAGACAAATGTTTGTTACATGCTTAAGTGTGGCCATGGAGTATAGCACCTGAATATATCCTGGCTTGAAGAGGTTTTTTACTGTTTCATTTCTACTTCAGTTCAATAGTATTAGCACAGAAATAATTTTATTTTCCTTCCTTCTCTTTGAAAAATTATGTGGTTTCCTCTTTGTATTTGTATTATATATTTTCCTTTGCCCTGGTGAGGCCACATCTGGAATATTGTGTCCAGTTCTGGGCCCCTCAGTTCAAGAAGTAGAAGGAACTGCTTGAGAGAGTCCAGCGCAGAGCCACAAAGATGATGAAGGGAGTGGAACATCTCCCTTATGAGGAAAGGCTGAAGGAGCTGGGTCTCTTTAGCTTGGAGAAGAGGAGGCTGAGGGGTGACTTCGTAAATGTTTATAAATATGTCAAGGGCGAGTGTCAGGAGGACGGAGCCAGGCTCTTTTCATTGATGTCCGTGACAGGACAAGAGGCAACTGATGCAAGCTGGAACACAGGAGGTTCCACAAAAACATGAGGAGAAAATTTTTTACTGGAACAGGCTGCCCAGGGAGGTTGTGGATTCTCCTTCTCCAGAGACATTCAAAACCCACCTGGATGTGTGACCTGTGTGACCTACTGTAGATGATCCTGCTCTGACAGAGGGATTAGACTAGATGATATTTCAAGGTCCTTTCCAACCCCCAACATTCTGTGATTCTGTGAGAAAGACCTCATGAGTTAAGGTAAAGACAGTTTAATAAGTGAAGGGAGAAGAAAAAAAAAGAATGAAAAAAAAAACCAAAACAAGTGATGCAAAGGTAATCACTCACTGCTTCCCACAAGCAGGCTGATGCCTAACTAGTCGCTGAGCAACAGCTACTTTGGAAAGACTTTTCCCCAAGTCTTTATTGCTGAGCATGACGTTGTATGGCTTGAGATGTCCCTCTGGTTATTTGGGGCTGGCTATCCTGGCTGTGTCCCTTCCCAGCCTCTTGCCCATCCCTGGCCTTTTTGCTTATAGAGAGAAAAGTGAGAAATAGAGAAGTCCTTGACACCGTGCAGCACTGTTCAGCAGCAGCTAAAACACATGTAAGTTTTTAGCAGTGTTTTGGCCACAAATCCAAAGTGCAGCACTATACTGGCTGCTGTGAAGAAATTTAACTCCATCCCAGCCAGACCCAGTACACTACTGCATCATCTATTGTGTTTTTTTCTTGAGGTCTGAGCTCATTCTAAAATTCTAAAGTCTTCTCATCATTCTCTACGTGTACATCAGACTGAGATGCCTCTAACCCTAGTATCAGACACTCCAGACTTTGAAATACAAGATTAAATCTGTCCCAGATTAGGACTGGGCCGGCCACTAAATGTGGAGAGATGCTCTCTAACCCCCTCTCCCCCATAAAAGGGAAGGAAAAGAGAATGAGGCAGAGAGACTTATGGGTCAGAAAAGAAACACTAAAACAGCTTTAATGAAACAATAATGGAAATAATAGTGAAATGATAAAAATAAAAAACTATACACAGCTATATATAAGCCAAATATCAAAACGAATCACCCACACACACACAAGTAGCAATCACCGCTGATGCTGCAGAGCAGGCAGTACTGAGGAAGCCCCAGGCTCGGTGGTGGCAGGAGCTGGATAAAGGGAGCTGCATTCGGGAAGTCAGGATCCGGACCAAAATCGGGAGATCGGATGGACACCGGCCATTGCAGAAAAGAAAAAATGGGAAAAACTCTCATGATGACTCAATTTATACTAAGTATGACATATATGGGATGGAATACTCTCATTGGTCACCTTTCTTGTCTATTACCCCCTGGAGGTGCCAACTTTTACTTCCTTGTGACCCCTCTTACTACCCAGCACCCCCAGCATGGCACACAAGAGCCAGCAGTGGCCTTGATCACTACAAGAATAAGTAAGAGCCCTGCTGCATATGAGTCCCAGACAGTAACTGTAAACATCACGTGTTATCGCAGCCAGTAGCAGACACTGTCCGCAAAAACATGCTGCTGACTTCAGAAAGTGCAGCCTTTTAGGAGAGACCAAACTGGAAAGTAAAAATCGCTAAACAGAGTCGGGTTTTTAGCTCAAACCAAGACAAGGCTGTGTCAGGATAAAGCTCAACCCTACCTCACATTTCAGGTCCTGCTGATGACATTTGCCATCCTTCTCTTTTGCTGGATGTGACTTCTTCTGTCTGGCCCCTGCTGATGGAGTATTCCTCCATCTTCATTAGGCACTTCAATGAAACAGATGTTCTGCCTTTGGGGAAGACTGAAACATGAATGTGCCACAGAGGAAACATCTGGGAAAAGAGCTGAGTGGAAGGAAGTAAATTTAGAAGCCCCTCACACCTTAAATTCTCTTTGAGTAGAGGGAAGCTGTACTTGACTCTATTTAATTCTAATTACATCGCAAATAAAAGTAGCAGCAAAGAAAAAGACAAAAGTTCCCATTATCTCTGGCAATGGATGGGTGTAATAATTCTGAGTTCAATAATTTCTTCAGGCAGAACAGAGTATCAAGAAAACCTAATTCTATCTGAAGAATTATACACTTCATGGAAAGTTGAAAAAATATATGAACGGCATGATTTTTAAGAGTATCAGACAAGGGATAAAATAACAGGAGAGTTCACAACTTGTCCTCGTCAGGTAGACTCGAAAATAATTGATTCTGAAACTTTGTGTTCTGAGTCACCTGAGAAGGCCAGATTTCAAACATTCCAGGCTGCTGGGAAGACTTTAGGAAGATACCTGGAATTTTTAGAAGAAGAGATTTCCCCATATCCTGACCAAAACTTACAGGAGGTAGTCAGTATTCCAGTAAAGTGGAGAACATAAGCACTGTTGCACAAAAGACATTTAAAGAAACACAGAGGAGTGCATATACTGCAGATTTGCTGTCCACTAGAGCAGCATTGGGCTGTATGAGCTGTGAGTTGGCAAGAATCTCGATTAGTATTGGAGTGTGTGCATATGGAGCACACTGCAGACACAGAGAGTGACAACAACAACGTTCATTCAGAGGCTTTTCTTCAAGGATGTTGAACAATATAGGTGTCGTGGGTTGACCCTGGCCGGCCGCCAGGTACCCACACAGCCGCTCACTCACTCCTCCCTTCACGACTGAACAGGGGAAGAAAATATCTCCAAGGGCTCAGGGTTTGAGATAAGGACAGGGAGATCACCCTCATTTACCGTCCCGGGCAAAACAGACTCAGTTCTGGGGAAATTAGGTACATTTATTAAAAGAACTAATCAGAGAGGAGTAGTGAGAAGTAAGAAAGAGCAAACAAATCTTAAACAGAACACCTTCACCCCATCCCTCCCTTCTTCCCGGGCTTAACATCAATCCCGGTTTCTCCACCTCCTCCCCCCGAGCAGCGCAGGGGGGCAGGGAATGGGGGCTGCGGTCAGTTCATCCGACGTTGGTTTCACCGCTTCTTCATTCTGGGGGAGGACTCTTCACTCTTCCCCAGTGCCACTGTGGGGTCCCTCTCACGGGAGACAAGCTTCACGCTCTCTTCTCCACGTGAGTCATCCCACGAAGGGCAATTCATCACAAACTCCCCAACGAGAGACACCTCACGAGGGGCAGCCCACCCCTCGTGAGTCTGAGGCGCAGTCCTTCAGGGGAAACTGCTCCAGCGTGAGCCACCCGCAGTGTCCCAAAAGCCCCACCGGCCAACCTGCTCCAGCGTGGGCATTCCTCTCTTCCACGGGCTACAGGTTCCGGTAGCGACTTGCTCTGATGCGGGCTTCCCACGGGCTACAGTCCCCTTTCAGGCATCCACCCACACGGCGTGGAGTCCTCGGTGGACATCTATGCGGTGATCCTCACGGTGGACTTCTGCACCTCGCCCATGGGCTGCAGGGGGACAACCCGCTTCACCATGGTCTTCACCACGGACCCGGGGGACTCCTTCTGCTCCGGCGCCTGGAGCTCATCCTCCCCCACCTCCTTCTTCACTGACCTTGGTGTCTGCACAGATTCTTACTCCTCCATCTCTGTGCCAGCTGTTATAGCGCAGTTCTTTTCCCTGTTCTTAAATATGTTTTTCACAGAGGCGTTCCTCTGCTATCACCTTACTGATAGGCTCAGCCTTGGCCAGCGGCGGGTCCCTCTTTGTAGCCGGCTGACATTGGCTCTATCAATCTTGGGGAGCTTCTAGCATCTTCTTACAGAAGCCACCCTGCAGCTCCCCCCCCGCCGCCGAAATCCGGCCAGGCCAAACCAAAACAATAGGATATGACTGGAGTGTTAAATTGAAAGCAATTAGAGCATCTATTAAATTACTCTGGACATTGTTTCTGGCAAGAGATTCCACAAAACCCAGTTTTGTTTACACTGAAGAAAAGCCAATACCTCTGGAAATAACAATTAAACTGTAGGTTTCCACTGCTAAGCTTCTTCTCACTGCAAGCACAGGAGAATATAATGTTTGGATAGGCAAGAATTTGCTGTGGTACTCTGCGCTGAGCCCTGGAGCTTGTCAGTAGATTCAAGAGCCCAGAACAACTGAGACAGGAATTGAGGACCTCTTACAGAACACTCTGCTCAGAACTGAGAAAAGAGAAAACAATCCATGTTGCACAATTTGTGCCACTAGAAATCCCCTATAACTTTAGATGGAGGTTTAAAACAGGGTTTAGTTAGTTTTTTTGTGCTGGGACTATGGCTCTGTGTTCAGGAATACCAGAGCTGTACAGCACCAGATCACCTCCTGTTACAGGTTTGGACTGAACCAGGCCTGAGTGTATGACTGCATTTCTGTCAAATTAGAACACCCAGTACGCTATTTATTTTGGCTTCATGCTCACTGAGGGAGGACAGGTGATATGTGATCTGGCAGAAAGTGCACCAGGGCAAAGTTACCCTTTAAATACTTTTTTTTTTTTGAACAAATTTGGATCCAAAGAGTTTGTGCTAGCTGAACTATTTTTCTTATGAGTCTACAACATTTTGGATCCAGCATATATGCCCTAATCCATACATTTTCTCATGAGGGCAAGGCTGAGGAATCGTAGAGCCAAGAAGAGAGACTGAGGAGAAAATGTGGATCTCCTTCACTTGTGTATAGATCTCATTCACCAAGGAATAAATAAACAGGAATCAGAATGTAATAGATTACCACTAGTTAGGTGTGTGCCTTTTTCAGCCCTTTTGGAAGAGGAGACCCACCATAACTGAGAGTTTGCCCAGACAGGCAGTACGTTTCACAGGCTGAGGATCCCAAGGCTTTGCACAACCAGATACGTGCTCCCAGAACTACCTCTAGCATTTTAGAGAAGTTCCATGGTTCCTGTCTACATTTGGGGGAACTGGAGTCAATTAAAGGGTGGGTTTAGAAGTGGAATTGGTAGGATGGATGGCTATGTACATACTTTCTTATGTTCTCTGCCAGTTATACTCTAGAAAACAAAAGAAAGCAAAACAAGACAAATAATCACTGTGGGTTTGTCTTTTAATGATTTAACCGGAAGTGAACCTTTCCTGGACAAGCTGGGTGCAACAGAAGTCCCAAACCCCATTAGCTGGTATACTTGTGACAAAATCTGCCTTCAAAGCTTGTTGGATCAGTGGGAGTAAGTGGGAGACAAGAACTTTTGAGCAGGATACTCCTCTGTTGCCCCTGTGGCCTTTAGGTGCAATTTCTCTATATCCTTAATTAGATTTAACTGCAGTGGGACGTTTGATTGCCCTTCTTCCCACTCCACACCTCCTTCACCTTTCTACAATCCTTGCAACAGTTTTGACACTGCATGTGTACAAGGTGCAAACAAGGGAGCAAATGGGACCTCTAAAATGACCTGATGTATGCCATGGCCACACGTGAGACTGAGCAAGAGACAAGGGAGCGACATATGTGAAGATTACAGGGCTACCCTACTTGTTGATATCCCACAGTAGGATTGGATTTAATATGATGTGAAACGCCATCCTTTTATATCTTGATACAACAAATAATGCAAGACAACAAGAATTGGCACTGTTACATTGAAAGTGTATGCTGTCTTCCCATTAGGACTACTTGGTTCTTCCCCGCCTCCTCCTTTAGGAAGAGATATTAAAGCTGTACTTTCTTTCTCTCTTTTGTTTTGATTTGTATTATTTTTTTTAAGTTTCTCTACTTCACTCAGTTAATTTTAACCTGAATCAGTTTCCTAATCAATTGCACTGCATGGCTGCACAAGATCTTGTGCTGTCAGGACTAGTTTTAGGGCAATAGGATTGGTTTATGCTGGTATAAAGTACATATCTGTGTTAAAGCACATATGTCAGCTAGGGGCAGAAACAGAGGAAAAGAAGCACAAAGAGACTTAATTGTCACATTTCAATCACCAGTAATTAACATGCTCATCTTAAAATGGTCTCTGTTTCTCACAGATAAGTTGTTCTCAGATAAGCCAATCCACAGATGGTGTTAAGTAAGTGCCTGTACCATACTGTAAACATAACTGGCTACAATACTCAACTATAAATGATCTGTGTGTCTACACATAGAGAACAGTTTGTACGTTTATGAGGCTGATGTAAGTCTGTCTGTTTATTGTGTATATTTTTTAATATTACTCCCTTAGCTTCAAGAGAATGCTGAGGCAGTGGACTGGTGCTGAGTGTGCACTGGGCCTTTAAGCACTGAGCTTCCCAGGCAGAGATTGTGGACAGGGAACTGTGAAGCACTCTTTGTTATTATACATAGCCAATTAAAACCAAATAGAAAATAAAGCAGATCCTTTGCGAGAACTTTAAGCCCTTGAAAGATCACTACAGGTGTTGTCTGTCATTTTCTAAAGAACTTGTAGTCTTAAGAGAAGGCAGGAGGCACTGGAAGGGGACGGAGAATAAACAGGTTACTTTACCACCAAAATAAGGCCAAGCTGTGATACAAGGCACTCCAGAAAAAGCAGAAACATTTTCTAAATTACTTGAACTCTACTTTTTCCTTTGCAGACTGAATTTGCTGCAGGAACTTCCTTTTCCTCAGCATGCCTGTCTGGAGTTGGTTTTGTAGTGTTGGCAAGGACAAGCAGCTTCAGTAAGAGGGATTACGTATATCTACTTGGTCCACTGCTTTACTCAAGAGGCAATTTCTGTTTGGTTTCTCCTTTTGTCTTCTTTGAGGAGACAAATGCTGCATGTGTGCAGTTATGCTGGTTGCTCCACAGATTTTTCAGTGGATATGAACAACTGTATACGACCTTCTTGAAAATAATACATTATTGCAAGGTTATTTGTGTGATAAGAAAATAATACATTATTGCAAGGTTATCTGTGTGATAAGAAAGTTTATTTATGCAGGTTCTGGTGAGGAGAACTGGGACAATTAAAAGCAAATGCAGTAGCTTAACTAAAATGATGGAGGATGAGTGAATATTGGCTCACTGTCTCCCTAAAAGCAACTGAGAAATCAGTGGACTGAAATGATACTCTTAATCTACTTTCAGGTATTTTCTCTCTGGCCATTCTTGTATGGCCCCCAGTGAAGGCAGGATGGGTAGGCTCAGGAGAGAGAGGAGAAAAACCTTTTGTTCAACTTAATATGACTGATCATATGCTCCCTGTGCCTGGGAGATGTGATATTTTGGTGAATGAACCTTGAATAATTTGATTGTGGCTTGGTGAGCTAATGAAGCTCCTGGAGGGCCAGAGACCTGCTAGAGTTGGTGCTAAAGCACAAGCTATACATAGCTGAGAGGAAGAGGACTCTGTGGCACTAACCCTTTCCCCGTCAGCATAGAATCACTGAATGAATGATACAATGATTTGGATTGGAAGGGACCTCAATGATCATCTAGTTCCAAGCCCCCTGGACGGCAGGGACAGTCTTTGCTGTCCCAAGGGCTGCTGCTCTTTGTGCCACATCTGTGGTATCTGTATGCTCTCCACATCTTACAGTTCTATTGGGGTACTGACAACTGATACAGTTGGTCATCTGAAATATCTGCGCTCAGACCTTAAAAGATGAACAAGTCAATAATATCTCTAATAAGACATATTACTTCACCCAACATGGTCCCAATATCCCCTGTTCCAAATGATCTTTAAGAACTGGAGTTCTTAAGAAATAGAGGATATGTTCCTGGGTTTTTGTATTGGATTTCACAGAATCACAGAATCACAGAATGCTAGGAGTTGGAAGGGACCTCGAAAGATCATCTAGTCCAACCACCCTGCCAGAGCAGGATGACCTAGACTAGGTCACATAGGAACATGTCCAGGTGGCTTTTGAATGTCTCCAAAGAATCACAGAATCACATAACACTAGGGGCTGGAAGGGAACTTAAAAGATCATTTAGTCTAATCCCTCTGTCAGAGCAGGATCACCTACAGTAGGTCACAGAGGTCACACATCCAGGTGGGTTTTGAATGTCTCTGGAGAAGGAGAATCCACAACCTCCCTGGGCAGCCTGTTCCAGTAAAAAATTTTCTCCTCATGTTTTTGTGGAACCTCCTGTGTTCCAGCTTGCACCAGTTGCCTCTTGTCCTGTCATTGGACATTGCTGAAAAAAGCCTGGCTCCGTCCTCCTGACACTCGCCCTTGACATATTTATAAACATTAATGAGGTCACCCCTCAGCCTCCTCTTCTCCAAGCTAAAGAGACCCAGCTCCTTCAGCCTTTCCTCATAAGGGAGATGTTCCACTCCCTTCATCATCTTTGTGGCTCAACCCTGGACTCTCTCAAGCAGTTCCCTCTGTCTCTTGAGCTGAGCGGCCCAGAACTGGGCATAATATTCCAGATGTGGCCTCACCAGGGCAGAGTAGAGGGGCAGGAGGACCTCTCTCGACTTACTAGGTGCCCCCTTCTAATACACCCCAGGATGCCCTTGGCCTTCTTGGCCTCAAGGGTACCCTGCTGGCTCATGGTCATCCTGCTGTCCACCAGAACCCCTTGGTCCCTTTCTCCTACACTTCTCTCCAGCAGGCCAATTCCCAATCTGTACTGGCACATGAGGTTCTTTCCCATGTGCTAAACTCTACACTTGCCCTTGTTGAACTTCATAAGATTTCTCCCTGCCCAGCCCTCCAACCTGTCCAGGTCTCTCTGAATGGCAGCACAGCCCTCTGGTGCATCAACCACTCCTCCCAGTTTTGTGTCATCAGCAAACTTGCTGACAACACTCTCTAATCCCTCATCCAGGTCATTGATAAATATATTGAACAACACCGGCCCAAGCACTGACCCCTGAGGGACCCCACTAGACACAGGCATCCAGCCAGACTCTGCCCCATTGACCACAACTCTCTGACTTTTTCCCTTCAACCAGTTCCCTATCCACCTCACTACTTGGTCATCCAGACCACACTTCCTCAGTTTACCTATGAGGATCCTGTGGGAGACGGTGTCAAATGCCTTGCTGATATCCAGATAGAGCACATCCGCTGCATGACCATCATCCATCCACCTGGTTATGTCTTCATAGAAGGCTATCAGGTTGGTCAAACCTGACTTCCCCTTGGCAAAGCCATGCTGACTGCTCCTAATAACCTTCTTATCCTTGATATGCCTAGAGAGAGCACCAAGGATAAGATGTTCCATCACCTTTCCAGGGATGGAGGTGAGGCTGACCGGTCTGTAGTTACCCGGGTCCTCCTTCCTGCCCTTCTTATAGACTGGAGTGACATTCACTTTCCTCCAGTCTTCAGACACCTCACCTGTTCCCCACAACATACCGAAGGTCATGGAGAGTGACCTAGCAATGACTCCTGCCAGCTCCCTGAGCACCTGTGGGTGCATCCCATCAGGACCCATGGATTTATGGATGTTCAAGTGTCCTAACTGATCCCTAACTCAGTTCTCCTCAACCAGGGTAAACTCCTCCTTTATCCTGACTTCCTCTGGGGCCTCAGGGGACTGAGGCTCCTAAGGACAGTCTCCGAGAGTGTAGACAGAGGCAAAGAAGGCATTCAGCAACTCTGCCTTCTTTCTGTCCTCTGTCTCCAGGGCACCCACCTCATTCACCAGAGGGCCTACATTGCCTCTAGTGTTAGTTTTGTTGGCAATGTATTTGAAGAAGCCCTTTCTGTTGTCCTTCACCTCCTTTGCAAGTTTTAATTCCAAGAAGGCCTTAAAGAAAGAGACTCCACAACCTCCCTGGGCAACCTGTTCCAGTGCTCTGTCACCCTCACAGTGAAAAAGTTTTTTCTAATGTTTTTGTGGAACCTCCTGTGTTCCAGCATCTGTTGCCCCTTGTCATTGTGATGACAGTTGGACATCACTGAAAAGAGGGGGTTTGCCTGGCCAGATTTCAGTGGTGAGGTAGCTGTAGGGGTGGCTTCTGCAAGAAGCTGCTAGAAGCTTCCCCAGGCCTGATATAGCCAACGCCAGTTGGCTCCAAAGACATGCCCGCTGCTGGCCAAGACTGAGCCTATCAGTAATGATAGGATAGGAATGCCTCTGTGAAAACTTATTTAAGAAATGGGGAAAAATGAACCATGCCACACAACAATTGGCAGAGACAGAGGAGTGAGGACATGTGAAGACACCAAGGTCAGTGAAGAAGCGGGTGCTGGAGCAGAGAGTCCCCTGGACTGTGGTGAAAACCATGGTGAGGCATACTGTCCCCCTGCAGCCCACGAGTGTGACAGGGTGTAGATGTTCATCTGTGGCCCAGGGAGGACCCCATTCTGGAGCAGGTGGATGTCTGAAGGGGACTGTGACCCCTTGGGAAGCCCATGCTGGAGCAGGTTGGCTGGCAGAACTTCTGTGATGCTGCAGGGGACTTGCGCTGGAGCAGTTTCCCCCTGAAGGACTGCACCCCAGACTCACATTGGGGTGGATTGCCCCTCGTGAGAGGATTCATGTTGGAGAAGAGTGTGTGAAGATGGTCTCCCATGAGAGGAACCCCACGATGGCCCAGCAGAAGAGTTATGAGTCCTCTCCCAGAGGAAGAATCAGATGAGCTGACTGCAACGCCCATTCCCTCTCCCCCTGCACCACTGACGGGAAGGAGGTGGATAAACTGGGATTGGTGTTTTGACTGGGAGGAGGGGAGGGATGGGAGGAAGGTGTTATTTGTTTTTAAGATCTGTTTTTGTATCTCAGTACTCTTGTTTGATTTGTTCTTTAATGAATATAACTAATTTCCCAAAAATCGAGTCAGTTTTGCCTAGGACAGTAGATGTGGGTGATCTCCCTGTCCTTATCTCAAACTGTGGGCCCTTCGATACATTTACTCCCCCTGCCTAGCAGAGAAGGGGGGGTGACAGAGCAGCTGTGTGGACACCTGGGCACTGGCCAGGGTCAAATCATAAAAAATTTATTATTTGTTCACTAATTCTCCTCTAGAAACTCTGGAATTTTCAAGATTATCAGATGGGTTTCTTTTTCTGGCTTTTTGGTTTCATTAAGAAAAATGAAAAACTGGTCATAGAGGACACTACTCTCTTCTATTGTACACAAAAACTTCATGGAAATATACCTTTGGATTGAGTGCATAATTCACAAGGAGAAAGGTTACTGCAAATTCACGTGTTCAGTCTGCAAACCAGTATGTTGTAAGACAGTGGATGAGATTATGGAGTAATGAACTTTTTCTCCGACTTCTGTCCATGTGTATCTTGTGCTGGTAAGATGTTCCATGCATAAGTAGATATAGAAGTAAAAAGAAAGTCTTTTACGAGTGAAGCAACAATATTAATTTGTAGCTCAATAGCAGTAACAGTTGTAATTTAAACATTGTTTCAGCTCTCTCAATGAGTTAAGATACGTAACAAAGTTGGTAATTGAAGTTGTGATCTTTAACTTCCTTTGAATCACTTACCTTAAAGTCATCTGAGTCAGTCAGCAGACCTGAAGAGGGAAATCAAAGTACATTCACCCTCTTTTAAAACACACACTACATGTGTAAGCTAAAAGCTTGTGCTTGCCTGGCTGCATGAAATTAGACATGCTAATGTTTCAGCTGTTGTGCCTTCATCAGGACGTGTCTTGAACCAACCTTTCACAGCAGTTTGGAACAAATGTTCACATGTCAAGTTAGAAATGCTTTGGCAGTCCTGTCATGTTTCCTTTCATGATGGCTTTTAGTTGAGCTTTTTTTTTGGTAGCTCACTGCAGTCTAAATAAAATTTGTTATCTTAGTAACAGGAATTTTATTGGTTGTTTCCTTGTTGTCACTCAACTTAAAATACTTTTATAGGCATTTTCCTGTTAATTAATTTATTATTCAAATGCAATAAAGAAATAATTAAATACGAGGTTGATGGCAAAGGAAAACGGGGTAGTGTGTGTGTGTGTGAGTGCTACCAGAGTGACTAGATGATCAGATAGTACTGAGTGAAAAAGAGGGCTTTCCAATTCTACACACTCTTAGAGAGACTGACAGAATTTAATCACTGAAAATTTTCTTAACTTTGGATATACCTTAAATTGGGGGAGAGAATAAGACAATAGCCTAGGACTGATCACTACCAAAAAAAATTATGATACTCTGGCTCTGGATAGAGATCTAGTTTTTCAAAATATTTGTCTCAAGAAACATAAATCACAGAATACAGATCAACTTAGCTTTGACAGTAATAATAGCACAGCTATCTGCCAAAGGCCATCCCATTTTCAAGAAGTATTCAAAGTGCTTGAAATGTAAATTTTGTCCATGAACTGGAATTTTGTGTGATGTAGCTATTGCCTCTGAAGAACAAAGTCTTTCTTCACTCTTTTCTCTGGGAAAACTCTTATTGGGTTATTTCAATCTGTCTTTTCCAAAATTGCGGTAGGTTTGAGGAAGGAGGTAAAGCAACAGTTCCCTTCCCTGAAATGCAATTTTTAGCCTTTATGAGTGGCCCAACAGTTCTCTCAGCCTTCCCTGAGGATCATGGACACTCAATACTTCGCAGGATGAGACTCACATCTAGTAAGGAAAAGCTTGAATACAGAAATATTTGATTAAAATTTCTTCAGGAATGACCCCTATATCTCTTTTACATACCATTTTTCTCTCTCTTAATAAGCCTCTCAGAAACTGAGTTTGTGTTTTCCTTTAGTAACTATTGTTTATAAATTAACACAAAAAAGAGTGGGGCATTTTGATGCTTGCACCCAATCACTAATCAGACATGAGCCTTGTACAGAATTAGAATTGAAACTACTAGGGGGCAGCAAGCCTCCAATCAGGATGACAGTGTCTACCTGGAGTTTTGCAAGGTAATCCACGGCATTAAGCAGAAGTCAAGGATGTGTTTGTGTCTCTCCTACTGATTTGGCTGGTTTTCTCCAGAAGGGAACTGTCCAGCAAAATCATGGAACAGTTACCAAAAAAAAATGCTATCCTTTTCTGGAGAAAAATCTGCATTGAAAAACACCTATTCTCAAGAATCAGGCAGTTTTCTGTCCCATTTTTCTTTCAAAAACTCTGAAAGGAACAAGTGTCTAATGGTTAGTAAATGCAGAGCCTCCATGCAGGAATAGTCGTCCCCTACTCTGGATTCACCTCACTGCAGACAGAAGGCATCTGGAGTTGGCATTGTGATATAGAAGGTTTTATCACTGACCACCTGTGACAGAGTATCAAATTACTGCTTGCATCCTTTATTTCTGCCTCAGAAAAAAAAAAAAAAAGAGGGAAAAAACTATGTTTTTCAGCACTTAGTGCATCTCTTTATGCAGAATATATAATGATCCACACCTGAATTCTTAATATGCCCCAAAAGTCTGTTCAATAAAAAAGTTGTGTACTGATTGTATGTTAGTTGCCTTCTGAGCCACAAAAGGAATGGGACTTAATGATTAAATACACACCATGCATTTGTGATATCCTATTGTATAGTCTTAAAAATTTGAATAGTAGATTTCAGTTATTTGTAATTATAACAAACACTTCTGATTTCCTTATGAGCTGCAAGATCTTTCTTTGAAAACTCTACTTCAGAAACTTTTCCTGAACTTAAATGTGATGTGTAGTATCAAATCTCTTACAACAACCATCGTTTTCAGTTACCATGCAGTTCCTTTTTAAGATGTTCTTGATATATATACACAATCCAGCAAACAGTGGTGATAAATGCCTTACGGGTTTCGTTGGATGTTTTTGTATCTTCCCAAGAGTAGTACTTCAAACAGAACAACTCATCCTTATCATTTATGTATTTGAGTGTCTACTATTTTTTATAAAGCTATTTAATTCATAAATATTTAAAGGCATAAACAAAATACAATTCCAGATAACTTTGGATTTCCATTCAAGTCTGAAATATCAGTTTGGTTTATAGCTGAGAGAGCCTTTGATTACTGGAAGCTTTTCCAGTGTTTTAGGATTTTTTTTAGGAGGAATGGGTAAACCCAAATTTAGCTTCTTTTTTTCTCCAATGTTTCACAATACTACTGCAAGTTGCCCAAGCAACATGTCAGATCAATGCAAATGGGATTTGTAAAATCTTGCCTCCTCTGCCCTACTCTCCCTCTGTTGCTCTCATCTGCGATTTTTTTGATTCTCTTTCCTATTCTTCACTAATCCTGTCTCTACCTCTCTCCTCAGTTCTCCATCCAGGCAAAGGGAACCATGGCTTCTGCAGTGAAGGTACTTGTCACTGCATGGTGTCCCACCTACGCTCCCTTGCAGTCTCTTGAGGTCATCACCTGTACAGACCCATGCTCTTAGGCACTGTGATTTCTTCTTTCTGCAGCCTTTCACTGAATTACTTTCTTCTGACTGTCTTAACTTGCTCACATTCATTTTGTTAGCTGTTCATAGCTCTCCTGCCTGATCTTCTCTCCTTCACTGTTCATTTTCCCTTTTGCTCCCTTGGTGTCTTTTTAAAAGGTATCCTTCTTTACATTTTCTTAGTATTCTATCTTTCATTGATTTTGCCCTACTTTAGTGTCACCATGCCTTACTGAATAAAGGTACTGTGAGCATCATGCAGTTTTCAATTCCACAAAAGATTTTCTCTTTTCTTATCCATTTCTCTGTCCCTTGACCAGTATCTTTATTTTTCTTTGCTCTTAAACTAGGATGATCTTTGGTCCATCCCTTCAACTCTTTGCTATTTCCGAATTTCCTCTAAAACCTCCTGCTCCATTCCTGTCTCCTCTGCCAAATATTTTCTGCCAAAGAAATTGTCAAGCTTTTGAAAGGATGAGAAAAAGAGTCATTGTCTTCACTCAAGAACCTTTCCCTTTGCTCCACCTGGCAATATATCCTCTTTTTCTTACTTTGCCTTTCTCTTTCCTCTCACCTTAAGACATTCCCTCTCAGTTCTTTCTTTCACCTGTATTCCTTCTCATTCTATGCATTTAACTTTTGACCCTAATTTCTTTGTCCTGAAAAAAACTCATTTTCTTTCCTATACTTTGTTTTTCCTCTTTATTTTAAACACCTCTTATTTGACTCAGTGGAGCCTGAATTTTGCTTTTTATACGTCACTAAGCTTCTACATTCTATTCTTCCCAAACTCAAACTTCTTGTCTGTTCATATAGCTGAACTCACATTCTGCCCGCATAGTAGTATTTTCCATGGGGTGATTGGTTGGTTATCAGCAGAGAAGGAGTTCATTTTCCCCTCTGTCCTTGTTTGTCAAAGCCAAAGAAGTTATTTTGGATACTGTTTAGAAGGTTACACAATTTTGGTTGGTACAATCAATCAGTACAAGATTTTCTATAAATCATAAAGTTGCTGGTTTGGAGTCCAGCATTTCAAAATCTTTCCAACATTGGAATAAAAGGTTTCTGAAAATGGCTCAGTAGCCTTATGTATCCTGGATTTAGCTGAATAGCAGGAAGAATGGTGAGGCTGAGGAAGACAAGTACAATATTTTTCCTTCCTTTGTACTTCCACTGCTTATCATAGAGCTCTCACTACTATGTCTTTGTTTGATTTTAATCAACAGTTATCAGGCAGTTGGTGATGTTAATTGATCATAGATATTTTTTCCTTCATTGCTGTGTTACCTATGATAAATTTTAATTAAAATACAACAGTACTATCACTCCTTTAAAACTACATGGTGTCTTTGCTGCTGTTGATACTTGAAATGAATGTACTTCACTCTTTTCTGTGGAAATGAGCATTTAAATTCCATTTTTTTGGTTAGATGAATGACATTGATTCAACCTTTCCCCACAAGTGGCTGCAGGAGATGTAAATTCAGATTGATACACTGGCAGGGTCATATTGATTTATACCCTAGTCTCATGTAAATAAAAATCTTAGTGAAATTTCAAATCAGAGAAGTCAGAATACATCTCCATGTAGCACTGGCAAGTACCTTTTCATGGGGAAAAAAAATGACTTTTTTTTCAATAAAACTATCTTTCTCATACAAAGAAAGGGAGCTGGAAATGTCAATGAGGCAGGACAAGGATAGAAATGCAAATTCAACTGCTTTCATTGGAAAAGCATTACATTCAAACTGGAAACCTGATCTTGCAAGCCTTACACATAAGGAACAGTTCTGAGTAGGGACTATGCATGTGAAGGATTTGCAGAATTCAGCCCTGCCATTTGAACTTAATGTGAAGAATCCTTGCCCAGGCAGTGGCACTTACATATAGAGAAGGGACTGTAGGCTGCTGGCAAAAAAGAAAAAACCATGTATTGAGGTAGTAAAGGTCACAGTGGGAATAATTCTAAGAATTTTAAGGGAAATTAGGGTGAGAGATAGGTTATTTGAAAGGAAAGGCTACACCAAAACAGAGATGTCTAAATAATAGAGGAGTGGAAGGAATACATATACTGAGTGTTGAACATAAATGAATCAACAGGGAGTGGAATTAGAAGCTCACTTTTGAAAGCAAGAGTGTGAATCTCCATGAGGAAGAAAATTTGAGAGTATTAGTGTGGTTGTATCAGGGCCAGAGAAGAACTGACTGCCTCATTTCTCATTTCTTTCAGTTTCTAACTGCTTGCTGTTTTCTTCTGTAGTTGGCTTCTACTTACACACTTCTTTGGAATTCCTCTATTGAGCATCTCAGAAACATTGAATACACAGAACCCCAGCAACGTGTCAGGTTCTTTTTTTTATATATGAAAAGTAATTGAAAAGATCATCCAGAAGGATTAGATTATGAGACTGCTTTTGGAAGTCTAATCTCAATTTGCTCCTCTGCTTTTGTTATGCCGTGGTAACAACATTCTGAATGTTGTGTGCAAATACATGCACACACTTTTGAAAATATGTCTTTTATTCCATTTCTTATAGGTAATACAATAGATCAGAAAATATTTATAATGTAACAATCAATCTTATTTTCCAAATATTAAATAGCATTTATTAGAAGAAATATTTGTGCCATGGTTGTGGGATGGTTGTTGCAATTTGTTGAAAACTGAGTGTGAAATGTTGTAGATCTACAGTTTGTCTGTAGATCTTGTCACATTGTTTGATGAGGTTTACTATCCACAGGTTTGCAGAGCAGCAAAAGTGCTTGTTTAGTTTTTGTTACAGAAACAAGACCTCACAGACACTTCCAGTGGAATGATCCTTATACAGCAGTGCATAGTCTATAAACAATAAATGTACACACAGCAAATAGAAATTACTTCAGCTAGCTGAAAGCCTAAAAACAGATTAAGCCTTTCCAAACTTTCTATCTTCTAACTTTATCTCAAATTACCTGGCCAGTGCAGTTTGCATTAGGTAACAAATCCAATCTCTAATTGGTATAACATCCTCTGGGAAAGACTAAGACTATGAAGCCATCCTGTCTGTTTTGAGTGCTCTTCCTGAAACATTACACATGTTCAGGTCAAAGAACATCCAGACAGAGCTTAGTTTTGTAGGCACAGTAGAGGAACAATTGGCACAGTGAGGAAAGGAATAAAATGTTTGAGGACGATCTTTACCTTCTGCTCAACTTTTCACATGTTCTAGGGAGCAAATATAAGGATATAATCCTTTGGGATTACGAACGTGATTTCTGTGCTCCAAAACATGACATTTTTAGTGGTTTTGTAACTAATTCAAGTGTTAGATAGTAATTATATCCCTTACCTTTCAAAGAGGTTAAATCCAACACAGTAACTGCAGCTGTTCAGCATCCACATCTTTACTAGGTTTCACTCTTTCAGTCATAGCCTTTTATCTTGGTTGAAATTGAAAGAAAAGTCAGGAAGGATCATGAGAATGGCCCTTCTAATGACAAATTCGCACTGTGCATATAATAAATTCTTTCTGCTGGCTACTGCCTCTCTCCCCCCATAGGGGTTTGCCTCCTTTGCCCAACCCCAGGTAAAAAAACCCCTCTTTTTATTGCAGAGCTGTTGTTTTAAAAGTGAGGAGGGTTTCTATAGTTCGTTTTGGGTTTTTTCTCTGTTTACAAACCAGGTAGACACAGGATCTCTAACTGAGCTCTGCTGTATTGGTAGTTTGTAATAGAAGGTGAAGTATCTTGCTTCCTTAAAAAATCAGTGGGCCTGATCCTTTTGAAGCACAACCAAGGAATTATGGGAGCTCTTCAGGCACTAGAACTGAGCAGAATAGATTAAACATCTGAATAAAGGAAAACATTAAGTCCCAGTGCCAAAAGCAGGAGGAAAGCTCCTGTCTTATCTCTAGGAGCAGCAGTCTTGCTTTGCTTTTCAAATTATTCTAGTTGCTAACAATTTCTATCTGCACTTCCCTCTTTCAAAAACACCTTTCAAAACTATGGAAGCCAGACCTATCTATTTGTTGCTCTCTGTTACTCAGGTAGTGAAGATTTGAGGACAATATAAATAATTTCCAAGACAGAAAGGAGATTTTGTGATTAAGAGAAAAGATTCATTTCCCCTTGGACAACCTGTGTGAATCAATAAACCCCACAGGCAATGCAGTTTACTCCTGAACAAGATCACTGAACTACTGCAGGATGTCAAGGACTCTACAAACTGTATCTGATGCAGAAAAGCAGCATGGATCGCAGCTTGGTTTGACTTCCCAAAGCATTATGTCATCATGAATACTGGACTTACCTTGTTAATATAAGCAAAGCATTTTGAGATCAGTTGATTGAAGGATAATAACAATGCTTTGTACTTACACTGCTTTGTATCAAAACTGTAATTTGAACCTGGTTTTATTGTTGATTAAATGTAATAATATAAACTCACTGCAGTGTAAGCTCACATAAATAATGTCCTTGGTGAAGTGATAGTGAAATGGTTGCTTCCCTGATGAAAGTGTTGGCAGAAGTGTTGCATTCTTTCCTGTGTATCTTAACTGATTTCAGCAACAGAGTGTAAAATAGGAAATGGTTATTTTGCACTGTTTGTTCTAAAATAAAATTTAATATGGCAGACTAGTTATGAAATAAAAGTGAAAAAGGTGACTCCAACTTCCTGTTTGACTTATTTTCCACCTTAATTCAGCATTCTAGCATTCAGTTCTGGTTATACCTTGCTTTTCTCTTTTGCTTTGGAGCAATAAAAAGGTGTGATCTGTAGTAATTTACCTCTATGTCAGTTATAAAGTCTTACACGTCAAGGGAAAAAGAGACTTTTTTTTGATTGAAAGAAAAGGTATATGTGTGATATTATTCCTACACAGAAGGGATATTTTGAAAGTAAAATTCTACAGCATGGGGACAGTTTACTGCCTGTGTTAGATGACAGATGCAGAGATGGACAGGAGCCAAGGTCTCAGTTATACAAACGTATGGTTTCTAGAGGTGGGGAAATGTAAATTCTTCCAGTGGCCCTCAGTGTGAAGTATTGAGCAAAAATTTGGATACAAATGCTCCTTTGTGGTGTTTGAAATCTGTTCCATATCCTTTATCTTGAGGCCAGCAGTAACTCAGTAGTGTCAGGAATTAAATGAAAAAAAAATGTTACGTAACAAAACAGAGTGCAGATTTTGTGTGTGGATGGATCAAAGAACTGTCATCACTGTGCAAGTCACGAACAATCAATGGTTATAACTGGTTTTGAAGTATTTTACATCAGTCCGTTTTTTTGTTTCACACAGTCAGCAACTAATTCTGAACACTGGTAAAATCAGGGGAGCAGTTTAATAAGGATTTTTAATGTGATTTTCTAACAAAATAATGCCTGCAATATGCTGTTCCTCCCCTAAAAGACCTTTTTCCTCTGTTTGCCAGTTCTCATCAAAGACAGTGATGATGCTGAATATTTCAAGGGACTTGCTGGCTTATCAAAAGATAGAGATCCAAACTAATGTCCTAAGGCTGTCAGTATGTATATAACATTTTTATGTATTCCTGAGCTCTCTTTTTGCCCAATAGCTGTTTTCAGGGCATGAAGAAGGGTTTAGGAACTTGTAAGAAGTGAAGCCAAGTATCAGAACTGAAAGCAAAGTTATATTTAAAATTAGTACTCGGTGACAAAAATGGACAGAAATAGTTTGATCCAGCAAAAGTAGCAAACATGGGCACGGTGCCGTTCTATGATACTTCAACATACGTAATGTGTGTTTCACTCAGAACCAAACTCTAGTGATGCACAATGAAAAACTACACCACAAGCTGTGAGCAGAAAAGCAAACAAAAGAACAACCAATGCTCACGTAGGTGCCTCACACCTAAATTCAAGTCATGTCCTCTGGGTTATCCCGAAATAGAGAATCCGGAAGACCGCATTACTAACTGGAAAAGGAGGTAAGGTTATGGCAGCTCCCTTCTGCCCAATGGTCCACAGAGCAGGCTGGCACACAAGACCAGATTAAGCTAAGCCTTTGTGAGTCTTCAAGGTATGCTGATGCCATCAGACAGCAGTTATTGTTAGTCATGAACAATTTTACTTCTTTGCTTGCTGCTTCCTCCACACTTCTTCACTGCTTTGCACAAAACTCTTTTGATCCCTCAAATTTCTCTATGTCCTTTGATCTTTTCCTGGTTCTTCTTTTCTGTCACTCATTTTTCTTCCTTTTCCCTTGTTTGTGGTTCCTTCTAATGTAATCCACATTTGTTTTATTTTGTCCTACTTTCATCTTTAAAAAACACTTAAACCAGGTATTTTGAGATAAAGGCTTATATTTCTGACTGGGGCCTTGATTAAGCCATCCAGGAGATCTTTATCAGGCTGCCAGGAATAGCTAGTCAAAAAAAGAAAGAGAAATAGACAAACAAGAAGTACTTCCATGTTTTCTCATACCTAATTTTATCCATGGATATGGACCACTCCTTAAGCACACGTCAGAATGAACTAGCTGTGTCTAAGATTCATGTGATTTTTCCAGCAAATCAGAGCAGGCCTTTATTCTAGGAAATGTTTTTAAATTTTTCGTTCTGTTCCTGGTCTTTTCACTTTTATCCTCCAGCACATACCTGTACAAGGAAAAAAGACATCTTGCTTTCTTACTACTCAAATTGCTGTTTAAAGGCCGTTTCTTTTTTTAACATCCATATCCAGGTATAAAGTGGTCCTGATCCATTTCATGTATTTTCATTCTGATTCAAGCTATCTCACCACCTAATTTGTTGTTTCGTTCTGCCATTTAGTAACCAGCTCCTCTTCAGAGTTGGAAAACAGAGCTGTTCCATCTCCTTGTAAAAGCTTTTTTAATGAAAGCTAACATGGAGCTGTGTTGTTTCAAGCAGATACATGCAGTCCCCAATATAATTTCAGTTAAAGGCTCCCTTTAAAGAAAAGCAAGAGGCACAGACCTCTGGATTGTGGCATATTTTCCAACCTCTCCACACCTATTTAGACTGAGATTTGTGGCAATCAATGCATTCCACATGACTTTACCCATAATGCAGTTCTGTCCCCACATCTTGTGCCAGGATTTGCTCCCACGAAATCCTCCTCAGCCCTCCAGGCTCATTTTATTCACTGTTCCAGCTTGGTTTTACAGGTCAGCTTAGGAACAAGGCAAGTGCCATTGAAGCTCAACAAGGAGTAGGTATGATGTGGAAGAAGGAAGAAGCAAGAAAGAGTTCAATGATTTCAGGCTTCTTGCATAACTTCAGTCTCTCCAGTTATAGGCCATTGCAAGCTGGATCACAGTAAGGCTGGGGATGTTAACTGTAATTAATATGACTGATAATTATTTTAATTGATGTCAGCTCATTCAGGTGCAGCCACATGCTTGTGACAGACTGTGCCATCTAAGCTGCAGAAGCTCGCTGTGTTAGGGCATGCTTGTCCACAAGCAGAGACAATTTTTCACTGCTATGTACAGCCTCTTAGGTTCCCCCTTACCACTTGCACACTTTTAATTTCATAGTTCTGCTTTCTTGAGGAGCAGAGATGTGTCTTACCCAGCTTCTCCTCTGCTTCTCCTGGGTACAACTTCAGGAAAATCTTTTTAAGTCTTATGGAATTATTTATTGCTAAAAAGGAGAGACAAAAAGTATCTCTCCCTGAACGTGCTGAATAATTCTTCCACTAAGAGCTAGAGTGTATTAATCATCATGGGATTGGTCTATATTGGTTCTACATCAGTTTGAAGTCTCCGTCAGTTATCTAAATTAAAAATTCACCACCACCACAGACTAAACGTATCTAAACCAGACAAAATTAAAAAGCAGTGCTTCCAAGCAAGTAGGCTGGACTTGTACAGAGCAGAAAACAGAAGATACCTCTTAATCAAATGCTTGATATGTGGGGCCATCACAAATGCACAATTAGTGCTTTATGTATCAGTTGGTTGCAGACATCAGCTCCTGCCTCAAAATAAAAAAGATGAGGACACGGACATCAAATGCAAAGTTATATCCAAGTCTAACAGAGAAAGCAAGGGAAATGCAAAGCAGTGCAAGACCCTAATTCAGAGTTCTCAAAAGCGTCACAAAATACTTACCAGAGGTGTTAATTGCACTATTTGTGTTAAAGCGAGTCAAATAGTTACAATTCTTGTGCTAACAGTAACTGCTTCCTCTCTAACTAGTTTAACAGGTAGGTAGTTATAATAATAACAGAGAAGCTGCTAGTGACCCCTAACACCTCCTACGACAAAAGATCCCTGAACTTTTTTAGGTCATGTTGACTCTGTTGTTTTGCAGCGTTTGAAAGGCGGCAAGGGAAGCATCCCTGGGTTAAATAAATGTGTTTTCTCTCCCTCATGGGATCCAGTTCAATAACAACTTGAGAACTAAAACACTAGGGACAGGCTTATGTGACATTAGTATGTTACCATATTGAAGAGCAGAGATTGAACTGCAAGGGTTATATTACTGTTCTTGTGTCCAATATACAAAAAAGAAACTTTAATCTCTCTGTATTTTCCACAGACCTCTACTTTGCTGCTGTGGAGTGTCCCAGCATGGAGAGGTCTTGCTTTAGACTGAGACTGTGTGTTCTCTGCTTGTCCTGAGGACCTATTCATAAAGTGTGTCTGAAGCTAATAAAGCTCATGTTGTAGAGCACTCCTTACTGTCTTTCCTTTCTGCCTCATTTGGCTGCAAACCCTCTCCAGTTCCAAGGACTTCTCATAGCTTTGGCATGGACTAGTGAGAAAGGAGAGAGATAAGTGGCAGTAAATAAATGTGAATACTGTGTGGGCATTATGTGTGGTTTGTGACAGCCCCATGAGTAGTGTACATTATTTCTTTTGTATGAGCACAGTGTTACAACAACTGAAATCAACTCTAGAGGTGGTCAGGGAAAGGGGTTGTTATTGCCTTTTCTCTTTGCACCAGCTAAATATCAGGTTGTTCTGTTTTATAGAAACATACAAGATTGTTTTGCTTCCTTAACCTCCCCAAAGGTAGCATGGGGCAGTTAAAAGAGAATAAAGGGTCCTGATAAGCCAGCTGAGGGGAAAAATGAATACTGTCAGTATTACACTCAGCTGCAAGATTTAGGCTTTTTTGAGTTGATGAAGTATGCATCTTTATGAAGCTCCAATTAATAAATATAAGAACAGGTTATGTTTAAAAAGAAAATAGGAAAAAAAAAATGAAGATGTGAGAGAGAAAACTGAAGATGCCTTCAGAAGCCAAACATTGGCATAAGTGTCACATCAGTCATCATCGGAGTCATCTATGGCCTCATCATCGGTTGCACCTGAGACACACTTTGGCAGCCCTCCAGGGTGTGCAGCAAAAGCAAAGACACTGCAGTTAACTTTGATCGATGTCAGTTTTTCAGCATTCCTGCCAGCAAACTCCTTCATTGTTCTGTGGCAGCATTATCCTCAGCACTGCATAGTTTCTTGGGATTGTCATGTGATGTCTTTGCAGAATGTCAGCATGAGACTTCTACTCTCATGCCTCTACTTGAAAGATGTAAATCTTTGCCCTCATTTATCTTACGATCTTAATTTATCATCTTTTCCATCACCCTTGCATTTTTTAATCTTTTGTTGAATTGCTGATGAAAGCAAAAGGCTAACAGCACTTGCTGTAGGCAGATGTGATAAAGCAGGCAGGCACTGCATGTTATTTCTCTATGTCATTTTCCTGATAAACATTGGAAAAGATCCATGCCTCATATACTAGCAGTACAAGACTAGACTTCTATAAGAAGAGTTTTCCTGACATGAGAAAGAAGGAATTGAAGTTCTAAGGGACACAGGTTGCCAAAGGTACTGTAGTCCAGGACTTGAAAGTATTAGCGTGTTTTTCATTGTCCTATTTTACTCCTCCTATGTATGAAATTTGAGGCATCAAGATTTTCAGTGACAATGCAGAAGTGCATGCCAGGTGGACAGCAAATATAGTTTCATCTCATGTGAACTGCTTTTAAGTGAAGAAGAACAAAATCCATAAAACTAGTTACATAGTTAAATCCCTTTCATGTCAATGAGAATTTCGCACCTGGGTTAGATTGTATTCACCAGCAGAAATTCTATGCCTTTGTGCTCCATCAACTGCACGAGTATTTAAAAAAATGTTCTCTGGATAGAGCAATTTTAAATGATATATATTATCTGCAAGAAGTTTTTGTATGTGTGTGTATGTTTTAATTTGATCACAATAGGAGCACATAAATACATTTATACTGAAGATATTCCTGGGTAAAAAGAAATCTAGTTAATATTGGAGTTCACCTAATATAATATTCCTGCCTGAAATATATTTTAATGACAATATTAAGGCTTTGTTTTCACCAGAAATTATAATTCTCTGCTACTAAAAAATGTTGTAATTTAATTTCTTTTTAACCAGTCTTACACAGTTTTAGCAGGTGTATGTAAGTCAGTGACAAGATAAATGGACTCAGACGACTTCTGTATAACTTAGCTCATAGCTTGGAGGCTGTGCATCAAACAGAGTAACAGGCAGAAGTTACACAATGTGTTTTTTCAGATTGGAGAGGGGAAAGAACATGTCTCTCTCCTGCGTTACCATTTCAAGTTACCATTGTAGCTATAATCTGTTTTAAATACTGGTACCCTCTAGCGTTCACTCACAGTAAAACTTGTGAAGTACGTACGTTGGTGGAAGCTGATCCTCTGCTTTTAGAATATGTATTTGTTTGTTTGTTTTCTGCAATGCATGTCCACATCAGAACATCTTTTATAAGATACATGACTTTTCTTTATCTCTATTGGAGACGTTTCACTTAATGTCTCCACCCCTATATCAGACTATTTCAATGTAGCATAAGGAATTATAGAACCAAGACAGCTGGACTTCGTTTCTGCTGCAGTGTGGGTTACTGGGATGCAAAAGGAATTAATTGCTGAGGATGTTTCCTTCTTCTTCTGGGCTGTGGTTGCTAGTAGGAACATGCATTCCTCTTGAGGATGTATCTGCAGTCAGAGAAGTGGAGCAAAGGTCTTTTTACAGACCTGGTTTAGATCATTACTCCATGGCCACTGTAATTCAGCCCTAAGAAAACCCCAGAGCAGAGATATTGACTGTTATGTCTTGATGAGTGGATACACAAAGGTTGAAGCTGTACACCAACAAAGAGATGTGCATCCAGGAAAGAGATTCTGGGCAGTGATTCTGGTTTATCTGGTCTTGTTCTGGCATCTGAATTAGCAGATCAAAGTGGTAGCTAAACCTGAAAATTTCATGGCAAGTCGCCTCCCCTGCAGACCATTCTTCACCACTGTTTTTTTCCTCTGGAGTCTCATCTAGTAGTGTTGCATTTCTAGGGAGCACTCAGTTCCACAGCACCCAGGAAAGACAACAGATAGATTTGATTATTCTGGCTATCTGATGAAAAGTGAGAAATGTAAGGTTGTTCCCTGTTACTTTTCTGAATCACAGTGAAAGAAAAGAAATTATTTTTGTCTCCTTGATCTTCATTCTTGTCTGTCTCTGCTTTGCTCAAGATGTACCATTGCAAAAGATCTGTTTCATATTTCAAAGTATATTTAAAAAAAAAAACTTTTAAAAAAATTTAATGCATCAGATGTCTAATGGATGTAGCTGTGATAATACAACAGAATCAGTGATGACTTTCATGTTGCAAACAACATGGAAACCTAGATTGAGAGGACAGAGGAGGAGCTTGTTGAGTCTATTTCTGGCTGGAACTGCTCACCTGGGGCATCAGCAGCACCTCAATGATGAGCAGGTTACTGGTCAAAACAGGTAAGTGAATCAAAAGAGCAGCAAGGGGTAGTCTACCAGAAGAAGCAAAAAAATCATTTGAACTTTCTATTGCATAAGAAATTTTCCAACATCCAATGGACTAAAATTGAGGATGTTCAAATGATATGCTTCAATTACAATAGAGTAGCTTGAAGCCCTACCATTGCGATTTGTACAAACCACAGTGTTCTTCCAGGAGAGGCAGCTCAATACCAAATCTTCATTTCTATTGGCTCAGAAAGTGTCAACATGTATTATTTCTATGAATGTGGCAGTGGATTTATTCTCTCTGGTGTAAAATACATGGAAAATGGCAACATTGTGAAGACCTCTAATGTGTTACTGTCTAGTCCTGAGTTTGGAAAACTTACATTGATGCTCTGGGTTCTATAAAGTGGCACCAGAAATTGGGTAGGACTCTTCTAGCACAAGACTGAGTGGCAATCAAATGAAATTGACACCTTTGTTTTCAAGCATCACAGGGGACACTGGAGCTTGCGGCTTCTTTTGGCGTGACTATTACTATTACTTCACTTGGTCAGCTTGTATCATTAGATATTGCAAGAGGAAAATACACTGAGATTTTTCCCTACAGAAATGAAAATAATTCTCTTGGAAGAAGGTGATATGATATGCAGAAGGAGGCGTTACACAGAAAATGGACATTCTTTCTGCACTGATATTGCTCAGTGTCAAGTATGAGACAGGCAGGTACAATAGGTCAGGTAGCAGAAACTTTCAAAGTGAATTATCCACTTATTTAGGCCTTCCGAGAGGTGGGAAGGAGAACATGTAGAGCAGGGTGAGTTAGAATCACAGAATCATAGAATTGTTTGGGTTGGAAAAGACTTGTAAGATAATCCAGTCCAACGATTAATGCAGCAATGCCATGTCCACCACTAAACCATGTCCCTAAATATCACGTCTACTGCACAGATATGCTATGCGGACCCGATTTTGTGGACTGTGGAAATGTATCACCTTGTTCAACACGAGTCCTGTAGCCCTGATGTTTTCAGCTTGATGCTTGAGCTGTCTATAAAACATGCAATAAATTCTCATGTCTTAGTTTACAAGCCAAATCGACACACTATATTTTGTAAAGATTAGAACATGTCAAAGTATTCAGATGGCTAGTATATAAATTTTGGTGATATGTGTTCACCACTGATTTTTGCAATGCTTCCAGATTGAATGCAGTACTTCGAAGTTCCTGCAGAATCTCAGCTACTGATATGCAGGGTAATTAGTTATTGAACTACTACAACAGTAAGAATGATGATTTAGCAGCCAGCACGTATCAGGAAATACTGATTGTTTGTATGACACATTATTGCTTATAGCACAATAGAATGTGGTTGTGCAGCCTGGAGCGCTATAAATCTTGGTTCAGAGAACAGATTCGAGCTTTGCTGACCATACTCATATAACATAACAGTGAAAGATGGTAGGTAACACCTGTTTGGGGGAAAAAAAAGGAAGGAAGTGAAGCCAGCCATTCTGGAGTGGCTGACAATACTGCCACTCCAGATCAATTCTGACAGGAATATGCTCAGTATTATGCAGAAAAATATTATGCAGTAGTTCACTTTGCACACAACTGGACACATAAAAGTTAAAGTGGAAATCACTCTGGTAGTCTGACATAGTTTCCTTTGTAAATAATAAAAGAGGACAGTTTTATTTTTCCACGATCTTGTGCATGCTGCCTGGAAACAAATACATAACTATAAATAACCCCAGTATTTACTGGGCACTATGGGCATGCTTCCAAAAAATCTCTGCTTTTCTGTGATGGGTAAACTGCTGTGAACATTCTGTGACTGGCTGGTAATAGTACAGAATAGTGAAATGCACAGAAGCTGACAAATATTATTAGAAAGATGTTTCGTTCACACCTGTCCTTGGGTTACAATATTAATTTCAAATCACATTATTGGTGTGTAATGGCAGCATTTATTCTGTATAAATCTGCTGTCAATAGAACTCCTGCTTTGACATGTAGAAAGTATATTAGATGTCAGTTTGTCAAAGAGAGCCATCAAAAGGACAGAGAATTAGTGGACAGTGATACTCAATGAAAATTATATACAGCTTTTTGAACTGTAAGAACTCTGTTAAACTAGTCAGTTTAAACAGATGATTGTCCTCAGGAATCTGAAATTGATGCTTAATGTTAGTAATGTAGGTCTAAATTTTAAGACAGTGCAATTCCTTTGGTTATGTGAATAAAGTAGACGGAACTAGCATAAAGAGTTTATTTCAGTCAGATATCTGGACATATATGCACCTACTGTGCCAGTGGGGGTGGAGCTGTGAATGAACTTATTTAAGACCTCCAGTTTAGCTTTGGAGGGACAGAGGTTTAAAAAAGTCTGTATGATTATGAAGACTGAAGTGCAATGGATACTTCTTTTATCACTTGCATTCTTTCTGATGTGTTTTTTAACAAAGTAGAATTATTTTTACTTGTAGCATTAAGCAGCTGTCAGTATTCCCAATTATTTATGCATCAGTAAAACCAAAGTACACCAAGCTTTTTACATTCAAGACCGTGATCACAAGAGCACACCAACACATAACCATAGTGCAAGTATCCAAAGGATGATAATGAGTTTATCAGCTAGGAACAAAGTAGGAATTGGATAGAAAATTGTCTACCTAATGATTTATGTGAAAGCATTTCATTAATGCCCTGATCTACACTGATTTTTGATATCTCCGAACTAAAATTTAAGCCTTAGCATTTCTTTTAAATTGTATTCTCCTAGGACATAAAGCAGAATGTGATTTATAGTAACACAGCAACCAGATCTTGGCCTGATCTTTATTAAACACCAGATATATTTGTGGCATTGTGAATTCAGTTCCCTGAAACTCCCTTGAGAAACAGATTTGAATGTTCTTCCGATCCTGTTTGTGCTGGTGCAGATCTGGAAAGACTCCATTTACAGTTATAGTGAATGTTGTTTCAGTGGTGTAAATCTGCTGAGTTTGACTCCAGAGCCAGTCAGAGTTGGTGGGACAGACTTTTCTACTCTGGGCCTCCAAACATTTTCAGAGGTTAGCACCAATGGTTTTCAGTCACATTTCTGCTACTCTGTCCCTAGGCAGGCAGGAAAGAAAAACCAGGCAGCCTTGCAGCTGTTCTGAATCCTGATGATTCTGGGTCTGGACTGGTGCAATGGCTCTGAGTCAGGGGGATGACTGTGAACTTCAAGCCCTGAAATAGCTGGCCAGTCTCCATGGATTTAATAGGAGGGATTGAAGGATTCACTGCTTTAGAAAACCACAGTACTTTAAAGCAAGGGTGGCAGAGGCTTTTAGAAGCTTAGTTTCCTCTTTTGTTTGGCTGAGATATGAATTCTTAGATCTGAAGAGTATGAGAAAGTATCTAAAAGTGACACTAGGGACTTCAGAAGAGGAAACTCTCTTTCTAGTATTACGTGCAGACTTGCAGAATGAAGTGGACCTACAGGTACTAATCCAATTTGTACCAAATAGATGCTGGCTAACCAGACCCATGTTTTTTATGAGTAATGACAACTCCCACGGTCTTCAGTAGAAGACAGAAAGCAAAATTTTACATCTTGAAATAAGTAATATGATACTAGTAAATGCTGGAAAGTTCTCAATCTTTTGCTAACATCTCTGCTAGTTGAAATTCAATGAAGATAAATACAGCTATGTTTTAAGTAAATTATATTTATTTAGGTGCAGGGCTTTGGTAATACAAAGACTGACTTTCAAAATGTGATAACTTGTCCTCAACATATGTTGCAGAGAAGAGAAAAACTTTTCTTCTTGTGTAGGACTGTCCTCTCTGCTAAGTGCTGGCTCAGCTGGAATTAATTTCTTCCTGTGGACACCCATTTCTTCAGTGTGATACTGAGTTCACAAATCAGCAAAACCAGTCATAATCTGGAGGCTTCATTCTATAAATAAAATGTTGCAAGCTGCCTTTATTTGACTTTCCAGAAACCCAGAAGCACAAACTAACTCATAGTAATCACACAGCTCCCTTCCTGCCAATGACCAAAATACAGTGCTCCCTTTTTCATTAAAAATTTATATTCTGTTATTGACATTTTATTAAGATATTCGTTGAAGTCGTGGTTAGGTATTGATTAATGTTATTTGTAATTCTAATCAACAAAAAAGTGGTGGAGCAAGGAGACAGCAGAATGGAGAGAAAGTAGAACGGAAAGTAAAGAAGTAACCTCAAAGTCATCCTATGCATTCCCTGGTTGGTGCTCTGCTGCTCGCCACAGTAGATGTCTGCCAGTGTTTTTTCTTAGAAAGGTGTTTGCCTTACCAATAGCAGGCACTACTTTAACAGTCTTGCTCTTTGAGCTTCAGCTCCTGCTTCTGACTCTAGTTGGCTACTTTGAAAATTAGGTTGTGTTTTCATTCCCCTGGAAATTATCTGCCTTAAGAAGAGCAGATTAGGGGAGACAATTGTTCTGATTCTTTTGTCCATGAACAAGGTTTGACAAAACAAATGCATCAAGACCCTGATTACAGAACTTTTTTTTTACTTCAAGTCCCAGAAAGGAAAATGAAAGACACAAGCAAACTACCGGTGTTTGTGTGTTAAAGCACACAAGCATGAGGAAAACAGGAAACATAACATGAAAACATAGATCTGAACTCATGTGTGATAGAACTGATCCAAAAGCAGTAAAAAATATAAGGTACCTCATGGTGTGCTGTGGCTCCTTACATTGCCTCCAAAAGTAACTTGCTATAGTGTGCACAGGGAGGCCTAACCATTACTATGCTGTCTGAAGCAAGAAGATACAGACATCTAGAATTTGTCTGGCATCTCTTCTGGGGTCCACAGAGAGGTAAGCAGACCTGCAGTAAAGAAAACAGTGAGGGAGGCATGTTTACTAATGAAAATTGGCAGAAAATTACTCCCCTATTTTGAGTCTAGAGCTCTAAAATTTAAATTCAGAACATCTTCTTTCTTGATCTTAAAGTGATGTAGTGTCTCTACAGTTACCTGAGAAAGTCTTTTGACTCTTCTTTCTATATATGGTTTTCAGAAACTGGTTTCTTTTTATCTAACATTTACTGCCTGTCTCCATGTAGAAGGGATAATAGCCTCAGTGCTAGGAATTTTGAGGACACAGTATTTTTAGAGTCATAAGACTTTGGAAATTCAGAGACCTGTCACTTTTCAGAAACTGTTGAAACATTTTTGTCACCTCATGACTAGATAAAAAGGTCAATTATTTTTTCATGTTTAGTAGCAAATTATACCTTTTTCAAAGCAATGTTATCTAATGGATAATTCAGTCCCTAAAAGTTACAGATCTACTGGGCAAGCTTTTATGTATTTGGTAATTTCCTCTTTATCTTATTGCACCATTGTTATTTTTATTGTAAAGGCATCTTTTCCAAGTACAACAGGGACATAATATATTGACTTCTATACGCAATGGTTGTCTTTCCTATTACTGGCAGAAAGGGAAGTCTTAGGAATGTTGCTTCTGTCACTGATGTATTTAAGGCATGTGGGCTTTGGAAAACTCAAGCAATACAATACAATAAGTGGAATAAAGTAATTGTTGCCAGGCGTGGAATTGGGTGATCTTAGATGTATCTACTGCTCTTGACTACAACTGATTCTGACTGCTTGCTTTTGCCATCCAGAAGGAAAGGTGGTAGGTTGTGGTAAGGAAGTTATTAATAATATGTAATTTTATGGAACTCAGTCATCTGAAGAACAAGTCAGTGTATAAAGAAGGCTCAAAAATTGCCTCTTCATTACCACCTTTATTCTCTGACTCTTCAGTCAGACGCCTACACTCTGTGTTGAATCTCTTCCTGTGCATTGCCTTCAGATTTCTAATTCGTCACCTTGTGCAGCAGAGTGCTTGTTTGCCTTTGCCCTGTTTTCTTCTGTCCTCTGTGAGTATATTACACATCATGTACCCATATGGGGGAAGCTAGGATTCACCCACACAGGCCACAAGGCAAACTTTGTCAATATTTTAGTGAGGTGTCCTTATGTTGACAGCCTTCAGGCAAGAGACGAAGGGATTCCAAGTATTTAAAAGTTCAATCATGGACTCTTCCTAACACACTCAAATAAAGGTGACTTCCTGCTAGAACCAGCCAATGGGCTCTTCTTTGTCTGCTAAGTGAAATTAAAAAGAGCCAGTGAGCCACAGCCCTCTGCTACGCTATTGTGATGGCACTGCTGAGAGTGGGACTCTGTCTTCAGTAAATCTGTCACATTGGTGTTAAGCTGAGTAAATGCAGGCCAGAAAATGTGAACTGTGCTCCACTGTCACCAAGTATGTGTATGTGTTTCTTCATGAAGATAACATTATAAAGATGCATCCCTTTTCCTCCTCACTGTCTTCCTCACAGAAAGCAGTGTCTGGTTTACGTTGTTGTGTTCCTGGAGTGTAAAATTCATCTCAATCTGTACAGATGGGAAGGAAGAAGAGCCTGTGGTTTATTGTGCAACGTTTGGGTTGTTCTACTGCTATCTCATCTTTCTTTTGTATCTTGGAAGCTCTAGAGAGTAGAAGTAAGTTCTTAACTTCATGTACTGAGCTTGCACACTAGAGCCCTGCTCTGTGATTGCCAGCTCTGCACACTTAGTGCAGCAGTATAAATCTATTAAAGATATAGCCAGCAGTGCCAACCTCTACTCACGCCTTCACACCCAGACAATCAGATTCAGAGCTGTGTTTTATTTCTTCATAGGCCTTTAACTTAGCTACTTCAGGATTTTTAGTGTGATTTATCTTGTAACAGTTGACTGTGTACTTACCACAGAAATGAAGAAAAATATTCTCTTACCAGAGAAGTAAAGAAAAATAAAGTGTAGCAACCCAATGAAAAGGTGAAAAGGAGAGAACATTTTATTTTTTATCTATGTCAGAGAAATAAGGAAGGAAACCTAAACACCTTCAAAATTCAAGATACCTTTCTTTCTAGATGCATTTGGTAGCTCCATCTATCTCTCTGGTTGCCTGACACCTCTGAGGGTGAAGATCTCATTTCTAGTTGCTTATAGCTTTGCTAGACTTTAATGATTTCGACTAAAGTTTTCCATGCTGTGTGTCTGACTTAGCTTGTCTTTGGAAAATTTGAGTAAAATGGTTTGGCTGCTTCTGAGTAGAGGATTAGAGCAAATTGTATTGTTTTAGTCATTTTTTTAAAAAAAGAGAAAGACACAAAGCAAAACAGATAAATTCTTGCAAACTGTTTGTTGAGAAGTGCTAGCACTGCAATGTTTTGACAGAGGAACTTGAAATTAGGAAAGTTGGTTGCCTTGGTGACAAGAATGTGGTTTTTCATCTCTATGAAAAACTGCCTGAATTTGGCCAAGTCATAATCCTTTGAAAAATCTTATTCACGCTCAGCAGAGTTCTCCAAAGACTCCATCTGCACTAAACGTGCACACTGCTGCACCAGTTGAGCAGGGCTTTATCTGCAATCACTGCTCCCTCAGGCACCAGGTCATGATGTTGCTGCCATTTGAGAGTCAGAAAGGAAGAGAGAAGGATTTGCTGAGGAAGAGGTTGGAAACCAGGTCAAAGTTGGAGGATGGGTGAGAGGAGACTGATGTAGGCATGGCATGTAATGATGGGGACAGAAGGGTAGTGGTAAAGCATGCAGCACTGGAGGTGACTCCTGCAACGTCTGACCCTGAACTCAGTAGTCCCCTGGTCTCAGAATGTTGCAGAACAGCTGTCAAAATGGATGAATGGCATGAAAAATAAATTAATCCGTCTTCACAGAGGTGTTATGAATAATGTAGTGTAAATAAGGCATATGCCACAGTGAATGAAGAGAATCATGCAGGAATACTGAATAACTGTCATTCAGTAAGCGCAGTCCATCCTGTAACACAGAAAGAGGCTGTAGTCCTGTGGAAAATTTAATTAAATACTGTACGATTATACATGAGCACAAGAGGGCAGAATTAAGGCTCTTGTGCTAACATGGTAGGCTTGACTTCACATCCTTAAAAAACTGGGGAGTTTGGATAATACAAATTAAGTGAAATGTATGATGAACCAGAAGTATCTTCCCATCCTGCAACAGAAAAAAAAAAAAAAAAAAAAAAAAGGAATAAAATCTGAATACAGAAAAACACAAAAAGATGCCTTTACAAAGTTCTCTTTTTCCTCTCCTCCTCCAACCCCTGAAGCTCGGCGGAAGGTTCTGAATGCTACTGCCTTGTGGATGTTCAGAGAGGAGGTGTTTCCTGCCTCTGTGGATTCTTCACACCAAAATACCCTGGTGAAAAATCATTGAGGAAAGCAGACTTCAGCCCGAGTACCTTTGCTGAGTACAACTGCGCTAGTATAACATGAGGAAGAAAGCAGCCTTTTAAACACACAGATCCAAACCACTGAATTTTTAAATACATCCTTAGGAAACTTGTAAAACACAAATTATTGGCCTGACAGTCTAATCTATAAGACTTAGACATATAAACACATCACTGAGAATGAGACAAGTTGCTCATTGCTTTTTAGTTGGTTAAACAACAGATGAAGACTTGGTAGACTATAGCAAGAGCAATGCTCTGTTTTGAAATACAATAAAAAAATAGGAAACTCTCTAGTTACGTCTTTTAGGGTCATAAAATATGTATAAAAAGGCAAAAAATAAATATTTAAGAAAATATTTATGTCAGTGTTGGTCCTGCCAGCTTCTGACTCAACAGTGAGCACAAGCATATTTCTTGAAGTCAAGGATTTCTTTCCAGTAATGTAGAGTTTTGAATTAGTTTATCACTGAGCGAGTGTCATTAACATTCACTTTGAGCAAAAGAACAGCTTTTATAGTGGCTGTGCTCCTCTGATTTGTCATTTCATTCCAAACACTATTTATCAAAATGAATACTTACTCCACTGTTTGTTCCTGGTAAACACAAGCAAATTCTTCCTGGCAAAACCATATGGTTTGAACAAACAAACTGGAGTTATACAACCCCCAAAAAGGCCAAATAAAACCCCAGCAGGCTTCAAATTGACCTGGTTCTTTTTGACTGAAGAAATGAAGAATGAAGATGTTTGAGTTTTCCCTCTAGAGGTTCCTTAGACATCACAGAAGTGATTGTGTTGCCATCTTCCTGGCACTCATTTAGGAGTTAGATAAGATTTGCAGTCACCCTGAAGTTAACCCATTTTCTCCATCTTACCCACATTGCAGAAGAGAAAGAAAAGGTCAGCTCAAGCAGAAATGAAAGGATGTGAAGATTAAATGCTCTTCTGAAGGTTAAGAAAAGTCAAACCTGCAAGAAAAAAAAACAATAAAAAACCCAAACCAAACTGAAAAAAACAAACCAAAAAAAAACCCGGAACAAACAAACAAACAAAAAAAGAAACAAAGGACAGAGGGGAAAACTAATAAGAATGACCAAGCAGGACTGTTCTAAAATCATCACTCTAGTCTGGCTACATTTTAACTGTGTATTGTTTGCCAGCTGAGTATTGTGTAAAGGTATTTTGTTCATCAGAGCTCAGTCATGGGAATATGGTGAAAAGGTCAGACTCTAAAGTGAGTAAATATTAGAGTAAAACCATAGCTTAGTGAAAAGAGGAGTCAAGCATGTTTTTGTAGATTTGTAACTGAATTTTCTGCTGGCAAGCCCCCTGAGTGTGTTTTTGCGGAGTCCTGGCAAAAGGAAAAAGCAGATGTGTGAATGCAGACAAGGGACCCAAGGACTCTGCTCTCCACTGCATTGACTGAAAATGTGAATTGACCTCAGTGAGGTCAGCAGAGCCAGATTTAGCCTCTCCATGCCCTTTTGGGAAGCAATTTGTCAAGTGGATAGATTACTCTCACAGACGTTTCTGCCACGAAACTGTCCTGGAGGGATGACATGAGCCCTGAGATGGGTCCAGTGATTGCAGACACCATCACTTTTGCTGCTGGGGCAATGATCCTCTACTTCCATGGAATTTTACCCAACCCAGAAGTGAACAGAAGGTATTGGCAAATAAAAATAAAACACGCCACTACAGCTGTCCCATGTGTATGCTCTTCAGTACCTCCCCAACACTGCTCTTAAGAAAACTCTAAAAACCCAATATGTTGTCCCGCTTCATCCTTAAAATTCAAATTCAACACTGCATTCACAGAGAGATTTGCTATTTAACAATAGTATTCTGAAATAATAGTATTACTATAGAAAACCAGGTAATCAAAGAATCACAGAATGTTGGGCGTTGGAAGAGACCTTCGAAGATCATCTAGTCCAACCCCTCTGCTGGAGCAGGATCACCCAGAGTAGATCTCACAGGAACATGTCCAGGTAGGTTTTGAAATTGTCTAGAGACGGAGACTCCACAACCTCTCTGGACAGCGTGTTCCAGTGCTCTGTTACCCTCAGAGTAAAGAAGTATTTCCTTGTGTCCAGTTCTTGGAAACAGTGTCACTGGTGATACCTTGGCAAAGGAGTTGTGTGAAGCTTCTGGGAATATGAAGGAAAGAAGGAAAGAAAGTGTTCTCAATTGCAGCTCTTTAAACAGCATACTCAGAAGAGCTGCATCTTCAAAAAGTTAAATTCTTGAAATTAAAGAAATTCTACTTACAGAAAATGGCACATTTAGGACATGTCTATTTTAATAAATTTAAAGTTACTTTTTAGGACATAATCTCTCCCCTCCTAGTAATATTAATCACCTTAGAGAATAGCCCAACCCTGTTTCCTTTTTCCCCAGTGGGACAAGATGAACTGGCCTGTGATTGTTTCTACCCATTAAAATGTTTCCATATTTGGTCAGCAAAGTATAAGTATGCTTTATGATACACCTAAGTGACCACATGTATCATCAACTGAAACTAAATAGAAAACTTCTAAAAGGAAAAAGTTCCCATGTGCATGTGGTATCTACTACTTCTCAAACAAAAAGATGGGATGGGGAGAAGTCTTTATTGTTTTTTCCCCTTGGGTATTTGTGTGTGCGTGTTTGACTGTAGGCTCTAAAACAAGATCTCTCTGACAGTAGAAATAATCCTACAGGTTGTCTATAGAGATTTGGACCTGGACAATTTCAGCCCAATATCTTGTTTTATGATTCCACACTGGGGGGGGAGGCATTTTGTGAGTTAATAGGGCAAGGATAATGTCAGTATTTAAGTTGAAAGGAATCTGAGGTCATGGTTTAAGCTTCTCTCTGCCACATTGATGTATTACTTTTTGAGACTGCTGTTCTTGTGAGAAATATATGAAGAAAATTTGCATTAATAACAATTAATAGTTGTCCTGTGGAAACAAATTTACTTTGACAGTGCAAAGCAATGGATATTAATTTAAAATACATATTTCATCTTTCTCACCTTTCCCAGCAGTCCCTCAACACCATAGGGATGTTTACAGAAAATAAAGGGTTTAGCAACAATGATCAATCCATTATTCTTGCAATGTCTCAGACTATAATAAATATTGTTTGATTTTAATGTGCCTAATCTGTATACTTCTGACAAGAAATATGCTACTTTTCTTCATGCTGTCTTCTGTTCCTTTGAAATGTTTGCCTTGGCTTTCTATTTTGTACACACACTCTACATGTGTAGGAAAACAAATAATATCTGGTATCATATAGTACCATTTCCAGAAGACATTTAATTAGATTATTTTCAAGGCTTACACCAGAAACTAGTAACAACATTGATAAAAGCAATCGAAATCTGAGGGTAGGTTCCTGGCTATTTCCCAAGACTCCCTTGCTGGGCAGACTCAGGTGGAAAGGGAGGGTGTTTAAATTGTGGAAGGAAGGGCTGGCCACTTTGGTGGAGTACAGGGCAGCTGTCAGGGAGTGCAGGGAGGCAATCAGAAAAGCTAAGGCCTCCTTGGAGTTAAAACTTGCAAGGGAGGTCAAAGACAACAGAAAGGGCTTCTTCAAATACATTGCCAACAAAACTAACACTAGAGGCAATGTAGGCCCTCTGGTGAATGAGGTGGGTGCCCTGGAGACAGAGGACAGAAAGAAGGCAGAGTTGCTGAATGCCTTCTTTGCCTCTGTCTACACTGTTGGAGACTGTCCTCAGGAGCCTCAGTCCCCCGAGGCCCCAGAGGAAGTCATGACAAAGGAGGAGTTTGCCCTGGTTGATGAGGAGTGGGTTAAGGATCAGTTTGAACACTTGGACATTCATAAATCCATGGGCCCTGATGGGATGCACCCACGGGTGCTGAGGGAGCTGGCGGGAGTCATTGCTAGGCCACTCTCCATCATCTTTGGTAAGTCGTGGGTAATAGGTGAGGTGCCTGAAGACTGGAGGAAAGCGAATGTCACTCCAGTCTATAAGAAGGGCAGGAAGGATGACCCGAGTAACTACAGACCGGTCAGCCTCACCTCCATCCCTGGAAAGGTCATGGAACATCTTATCCTTGACACTGTCTCTAGGCATATCAAGGATAAGAAGGTTATTAGGAGCAGTCAGCATGGCTTTGCCAAGGGGAAGTCATGTTTGACCAACCTGATAGCCTTTTATGAAGACATAACCAGGTGGATGGATGGTGGCCATGCAGTGGACGTGGTCTACCTGGACATCAGCAAGGCCTTTGACACCGTCTCCCACAGGATCCTCATAGGTAAACTGAGGAAGTGTGGTCTGGATGACCAAGAAGTGAGGTGGGTCGAGAACTGGTTGAAGGGAAGAAGCCAGAGGGTTGTGGTCAATGGGGCAGAGTCTGGCTGGATGCCTGTGTCTAGTGGGGTCCCTCAGGGGTCAGTGCTTGGGCCGGTGCTGTTTAATATATTCATCAATGATCTGGATGAGGGATTAGAGAATGTTGTCAGCAAGTTTGCTGGTGATACGAAATTGGGAGGAGTGGTTGACACACCAGAGGGCTGTGCTGCCATTCAGAGAGACCTGGACAGGCTGGAGGGCTGGGCGGGGAGAAATCTTATGAAGTTTAATAAGGGCAAGTGTAGAGTTTTGCACTTGGGAAAAAATAACGCCATGTGCCAATATAGGTTGGGGACTGCCCTGCTGGAGAGCAGCACAGGGGAAAGGGGCCTGGGGGTTCTAGTGGACAGCAGGATGACCATGAGCCAACAATGTGCCCTCGTGGCCAAGAAGGCCAATGGCATCCTGAGCTGTATTAGAAGGGGAGTAGCAAGTAGGTCAAGAGAGGTCCTCCTGCCCCTCTACTCTGCCCTGGTGAGGCCACATCTGGAATATTGTGTCCAGTTCTGGGCCCCTCAGTTCAAGAAGGACAGGGAGCTGCTTGAGAGAGTCCAGCGTAGAGCCACAAAGATGATGAAGGGAGTGGAACATCTCCCTTATGAGGAAAGGCTGAAGGAGCTGGGTCTCTTTAGCTTGGAGAAGAGGAGGCTGAGGGGTGACCTCATTAATGTTTGTAAATATGTCAAGGGGGAATGTCAGGAGGATGGAGCCAGGCTCTTTTCAGCGGCGTCCACTGACAAGACAAGGGGCAATGGGAGGTTCCATAAAAATATGAGGAAAAACTTTTTCACTGTGAGGGTGACCGAGCACTGGAACAGGCTGCCCAGGGAGGTTGTGGAATCTCCTTCTCTTGAGACATTCAAAACCCGCCTGGACGCGTTCCTGTGCGCTCTACTGTAGGTGATCCTGCTCTGGCAGGGGGGTTGGACTAGATGATCTTTAAGGTCCCTTCCAACCTTTAACATTCTGTGATTCTGTGATTCTGTGATTTCAATGTGGTTGCAGAGAATAAATTTGTTTTACTGGGATTGCTGACACATATAATCTGAAAAGAAGCAATTAATATTGGAAGAAAGTCTGGAAACATGATTTGTTATTTAAATCCAGAGTGAATCTCACTGAGTGTTTCTAACAGCCTTAACTAAGGAACTTGCAGAAAATGGCCAGAAAATAATTGGAAATAAAAGGAAAATAATAAATATTTCAGGTGAACAAACTGTGAACTAAACACTGTTATCATTAACTAGGATATAAAATCAATAGAATCCTACCAATATCCATGGGATTTTCCCCATAAGCCTGAACCAGAGTTGGACTTTTAGTGTCAGGGCAAAAAGCCAAGCCAAACATATTAAATAGCTATATTAATTATTTCACATCTGATAATCAACGGTCAACAATTATATTAATGAAGATTCTACTTAAAGAGTAAAACAATAATTTTAAATAGGCAGGGATCCTTCTATTACCTTTGATGACCAATAACTTGTCCAGAGATTTTTACCTTACCTGCCTGGCTATAAGTATATGGAACTTGCTCCTGACATTTCAAGTCCTACGGCAGCATGCTTGATGAATTTCTTGCCTACACAATTCTAGCATGTGATACAGTGCCATAAGAGATGAACAGTGGAAAAAAAAATTAAGTATTTTTTCACAGCATATGTATCTGGAATCTTTTGTTTCTCTGAATGGTGCCGTATGTCTCTTTAGTGAAGAAAAGCTCAACTGGTTGTATGGGAGATTTTGGAAGTTGGTGTAATTTTTATTGTGTTCCAGGCCCACTCACATAGCTACTCAGTGAAAAGTTCTTCAGGGAAACTTCATTGCAAAGATACCTTTGTCTAAAATCACCTAGGAAGTGTCTTGGATCCCAAGTGCTAGATGGATGCAATGCTGACACATGCACACAGCTCGGAAAGCTATTTCTGCAGCTGTACCTTCCCCAGTGCTCTACTGCTGTCTCTTCTTGCCCAGAGAAGTGCTAGAAGTCCATGGAAACATAGAATCATAGAATCACAGAATGTGTTTGCCTGGAAGGGACCTCTAAAGGTCACCTTGTCCAACACCACTGAAGCGAGCAGGGACATCCTTAGCTCAGAGCTTTATCAAGCCTGACCTTGAATGCCTCCAGGGATGGGACAGCACTCTGAGCAACCTGGTCTACTTAAATATGTCCCTGTTTATTGCAGGGTGGTTGGACTAGATGACCTTTAAAGGTCCCTTCCAACCCAAACCACTCAATACAAGATGGTCTTCTGTGAGAACTCTTGAATGGAGTGTCACTGATAACTTTTAACACAAGCTTATATACCTAGTTAGTCTTATACTTTTTGGCTGTGATATTATCTAAGGGTTTGGATTATTGTTATCGTAAGAGGACAATAACTTGAAAAATATCTCTTCCATTTCATGCCATATAATATCAAGGGAAAAGTTGCTTATGAACCTTGAATTGTACAGACGGAAAAAAACATCCCTACTGGTAAAGAAGTTTTTTACAAACCCTTTGGTTTGACAATCCTGTTGTGACAGTGATGAATGCCTTACATCTAATCGTATGATGCAGTTTTATACTGTTGAGTGTACTGGAAAGATGAAGTACTTGCATTGAATCCTGCATGTTGCAGCACTCAGCTCAGCTGAGGATACAGAATGCCTATATAATATGTTACTGTCAAATGGTTAGGCCAGCAGCTGCCGTGGAAAACCACAATGAGTGAATGTTGTCAAAATCATGTATTCATGCTATCTAAAAGAGCATGTCTCAAGAGTGCACTGTACCGTTCTATATTTTACCATAAAAATGCAATTATTTGAAGTAGGAAGACCTTAGTCCTTCTGTCCTGCTACGTTACAGTTTCACACCATTACAGTTCCAGTGTGACAGGAGGATGGCAGTTCTCAGCTTTTTATTGTATTATACAGGAAACAACCTCTGAAAACCACACCTCCACTCCAGTTTTTAAGTGTTAAATAGCAGACTGTATCAATTACTCTGGCATTCTGAGGAAATATGATTTTCAGTCACTTGAAAGCAGAAGCGCTTAAAAGTCAAACTTAACCACTGGTGTTTGGTTTTAAGGATTTTCTGGGAGCAAAAGGAGTTGCAATGCAGTTTAGGGCTCAATTATAAGACATTAAAATTACCTGGGGGAAGAGCAGCAGCTGATGCAATTGAGTTGAGCCCAGAGATATCTGAGGGCAGCTACAGCTCTGCCTCTTGCTCAGTTCCAGCTAACTGGAAGTGTAAGATCCCTTGTCAACACCTCCTAGACCTGTGGTTTATTGCTAGCTTGCTGCCTGGTGCTGCCATATACTATCACTTTTAAGGTAAATTAGGCAAAAGGTAAATATTATTCACTTCTTTCTTATCCTGCTATTAATAGTTGTGTCAAAGAATGCTGCTATATGCAAAAAAATGCTGCTGTATGCAAAAATCCTTTCTCTCTTGGTATTATTATTTATGCTTTTTTTTGACACAAAATCCGAATTTTGCATCTAATACTGAATTACTTTCAGAAATATTATGTCTCTCTTATGTGATTAATTAACTTGCTTTTCTATGTTGGTGCACCAATCAACCCTTTTACTGTTCCAGCATAATATTAAAGCATGTTTTTTCAAGGGTGAAGAGTCCTTGCTAAGGGAAGCAAAAAATAGTATAAGTCATAAATTTTGACAATTTTGTTAGCCCTGTGCTTCTGCAGAATAAATCCTCTTTCTACTGAGAACATCAAACCTTTCCAAACGAACTAAAGCTTTTGGTTTTCACATGAATATGTGCCCAAGTGTCTTTTTAACAGTTTCAGTTTCATTGAGAGGTTGTTCGGTGAATCAGATGAATGACCACAATTAGAACTGTAATACTAAAAAATAACAAACATAGTTTCATTTTGCCTCTATTTATTTTTGTGCCTTGAATTCTTTATATGAGCTTAATATATGGAAACATGGGGAAGGCCCAATTGTTTTAAAGAGGAATATTCAGAGAATTACGATTAAGTGTGAACATAGTTAAGAGGCCCACAGCTGCAAGTCCGAATTTCATTGAAGGGACAAAAGACTTCACTAGTGTTTCAAAAGTGCAGTTCCATCACTCTCAAGGCAAAATCCAACTTTACTTGTGCATAGGTGGCCTTAGACTCAACAATTTCTCCTTCACTGCTTGCACAGACTGAATGTTGTATGCGTTAAACCAAACCAAAAACAACCTCCAAAATCCTCTTATTTTACAGGATCCCACGCCTGATAAGAAAGGAAATCTTTTAGCAATTTAAGTGGCCTTTGGAGCTACTCTGGTACTCTTAATGACTGAACTAATTTTGCCCACTACAGGTGCATATGGGCCGTGTAACATCTCAAGAGGTATCAAATTGCATCCTCTGTTTACAGACAACATGTAGAAAAAGTAGATATATTTTTACAAGGAAGATGAAGTTGTTTTGCTGTGATGAGAGTTCCCCAAGGACTTGGCTTCTTTTGTATGCTGGAAACACCTCCTACAAAGCAAAAATAATATTGATAACCTACTGTTATAAACACCTCCTTTTAATAAGCAAGGATTAATTTCCACCATGAAAATAAGTTTTCTACGTGTTCTGACTTTATATGCGAGAGATGTCCGTCTCGGATGTGCTCTTGCTCTCCTTGTTAGTGCACAACAGCTGTTGATACTTGGCAGTTCCTAGTTTGGAGAAGGGTCGGAGGAGATGACACAGTCTCCTGATCAGCTGAAGCCAACTGAGTTCCCTGGGAACTGTTAGATTACCTGTTGCAGATTGGTCGTGAGTAATAGCAAATATCTTTGTAGGAAGTAGGCCAGAAAACAGGGGTGAAGTCACTGGATATCCTGTTTGCAAACAATTTGGTGGGTCCTGGTAATGTATAATGATATGGACTTGAAATGAGCTTGTTACTTCAAGAAGACAGTGCTTGATCCTTTTGCTGCAGTGCTTGACGCTGGAAGTGATATGTGTATAGTGACTCTTAGTAATACTTTTTATTGACACGTTACATCAGGATAAGACAGGAAAAATTTTAGTCAGTCCTACTTTGAGCCGACCGAACTCATTCTGCTTGCCTCAAAATCTAGATATGAATCATAGTCAATCAATCTGTTACACTGTCAATCAATCCATTGCACCGTCAATCAATCTATTGCACTAAGCAAATTTCCAATAAGCCTTTACCGAGTGTTTACATTACATTTGACTTTGTTGTTGATTCTAATGCCAATATGGAAAAGACAAAAACAGAAAAGACATGTCAGAGATAAAACCCGATTGCATTGCTAGGGGAAGGGGAAAAATGCATTTAGGTTACTTCTGATAGATCAGGGATGTTTCTGTAGGTTTTGTTACTGTGAAAATTAACAGATATTTCTATTTTAAAACTGACACTAGAGGTGAAAAGCCAAAAGCTGTTGTCAGGAGACGAAGAGCTCACACAACCTCTTCATAAACTGAATCATCAGAAAACTGTGCTGTGCATCTCACTGCATAATAATGAAGCTTTTAACGATGTTCATCTGACACTCTTACGTGATTATGAGACATAAGGCAGCTTCACTTATAAACACGCTTAGGACAAACTCTACCTTTGCCTGACTTGGTGTAAGTCCTAACTGTAGAAGAAGTTCTTTGCTTCTTTACAGCTGCTTTTACTCCATTTGGGACTGATCCTCACCCATCATCTCCCATATTTCATTCTGCACAAAAGTCTACGTAATGCTTATATCCTGTTGCTCTGTGACCTTAATTAACCCATGAGAATGTGCATAAATAAAGATTTTGCATGGAAAAAAACTCTATGTGCTCTGATGCTCATCGTTGGGTAGACAATACCTATGTTGGGAGGAAAGGCCAAGAAGCAAGGTCGATCCTGGAGATCCTTGGCCTGTGTTGCCCCTCACAGATCAAGTACAGTGGTAGTCTTGGAGAAGTGTAGAACATGACCTCTGCTCAAGGGCTAAATGAAAGGCAGCTCAAACAAAGCAAGGAACAGGTAGATGCTGGGCCATATTCCCTGTTTTCAGGTTCATGCAGGATTAGCTCTACCATAACATCCCAAAGACAACATACAGCACATTTGGCCTTGCCAGACTGCAGTTCACCCTGGAACAAGGTGAGTCACTCCTAAGTAAAATGTTAGTTTGGGCTTAATTGGTCTACACCTACCTTGAAAGTATACTGTCAGTTGCACTAAGTAATGTAGTGCTGGTTCAGAGCAGCTAGAAAGAAACCTCCAGCACCTGATTACATCAAAATACCAATTATTAACAACATTTTATTTAACCTTGTACATAAGTGCCTGATATATATTATGTGTGAAAAATGAAATAATTTTTTTAGTACTGTATTTGAAACAAGTCCTTTAACAGTCTTGGTTTTGGATTACTGGTATTTAAGAAATAAGTTCTATAAACTCAAGAGAACTTGTAAAATTGCATGTAATTAGAAAAGAATAAGTCTTTCAACCAGATGATTACTCTATTTTTTTTTTTTTGATTAAGAAGATGATGATCTTTCAAGGTCCCTTCCAATCCCTAACATTCTGTGAATCCTTTGGCTCTCTAGTGTGTCTTGTTTTCTTACCTCAAATAATAAACCCCATATTAACAGGCTAACACATTTGTACATCTCTGGTGGCTTGAGAATTGCTACATATTTAACCAAACTGCTTTTTTTTCCATTTCTGCAGATGTCAACGGGGAACAAGAGTAAACCAATCAGGTATACAGACACTTGTTTTGTGATGACAATATACAGCTTTTCAGATCTTGTAGATAAGTACATACTTCATACCTCTCATTCAGAGATTGGGTGAGAGAAGAAGTAGCCTGCCAGGAAATGTGACTTTCTTTTAAGGAAACGACAGTGGGAAATATTTCAGCAGAGTGATTCTTTTGTAAAGAGATTGACTAGGGCTCCTCACAGTCTGTTATAATAGTTTGGGTTTTGTTTTGTTTTGTTTTGTTTTTACTATGACAGAGTCCATGTGACACAAAACCTGAATTTCTGCCTTTTTCTAGTTACATGAAACTGGCATATTTCTGCTATAGGTGACACTGTGCACCTCCCAGATATTATTGAACAGTGGTACCAACAGAAGGAACATGCCTCAGACATGTTGCATCCTCTTCCACGTGACTATACACGACTGTGTGCAGACAGGTTCTATAAAGGACTCAACGTATCTGCTGACTTCAATGAGATTTACTCATGCTCAGAGGTTTCCTTGCAGGACTAAGCCAAAGGATTTGTTATATTTTGTTTAAGTCCTTTTTTCACTGCTGACATGCTTAACAAAACAAGTTCCTGCTATAGAAAGTTGAAAATAGAGTCAACATAAGGAACTGCTGCCATACTTCTTGCTTACTCTCTGAGTTCAATTGGCTTAGAATAATTGACAGCCAACTACCAGGCAGCTCTGGCTTAGATTTTGTGAATAGCCTGGGAGAGCTGTTAATTCTGACTTAATATTTCTCTCCCTGAACTATTAGTATAGTGGCTACATACAGCCTGAGCCCCCCCAAATAAACAAAAACAGTGAGTGATGCCAAGCACTACACATTGTTTCTTCTTTGCATGAAAGAAATGTGTGTGTATTTCAACTTAAACAGGGCTTTACAGAGATTTCCCATGTGGTTCCTGACACTAATATGTATGTAGTTTTGCATGGTTTCTCAACATTTCAAATGCTATTGAATCTAACCATTTACATTGATGTCCATAAGCAGCTAGCCTCATCCAATTGTTATTCAGCATTTTTTTCCCCTTACTATGAATATGTTTAGCATTACCATAAGACTAAACACGTTAAATATCTCTGACAAGACTGTTGAATGAATATTATAAGCTCTGCTTTTGTTTCTTTGCCAGTCATGAGACTGTTCACTGCAGGACTTTCACCCACTCTTGAATTTTATTTCTCTTTGTAAAAAACCAAACTAAACCAATAAAAGCACCTCCCCCCGCCCCACTCCTTTATCATGACTTGCTTGTAGGAACTAGCTAGTTTGCTGTTTATAAAAGCTACAGTTCCCCTGTGTGTTTCTCCTCAGTCTACTGTGGCATGTATTAGCAGACATTCTCATACCGTCTGTTACACCCTGAACACTATAGACTTGACTCAAAGTCTGTTGTCACCTCAGTTTTCTTATTTTTATAACTTTCAGTATCAAATCATATCAAGAAATATACTACCCTGGAATAATTACATCTTTTCTCTAAACTAATCTGAATTACAGAAACTTCATGACACACAAAAGGTGTAGAGCGTGGACAGAAGTGGTGTGGAGGAGTTAGTGCATCTTGCAGTGGTTAGAAAAGTCTGAATAGTTGTGGTTGCAGTATGTGGAGAATTTTGTTTATTTTGTTTGAGAGAAAAGACAGTTTCTGTTGGGCTCTATATTCAGAAACTTAGAAGTTATGGTTTTGTAGAGGATGCTGGATTATCTGGGAGTAAATTAAAAGGTCAAACAGGAAAGATAGAGTGTAGTTGTCAAGTGGATGAAGATAAGAAGGTATTCCCATTAGACCATTTCAGATGAATTTGAGTTGCCATTTTATTCATGATTACTTCAGTTTGGTGGCTTCACTGTATTGTGGGGAAGATAAGGCTTAATCAAATGTTCAGGTCTTTGCATGTTTTACAAAAGTGATGGTATTGTTTGTATATATATGTATTTTAAGGTGACACTGGTACTGCAGGCAGATCTTTCATTAAACAACATAGCAAGTTAATCTTGACTTAACAAGATATATCTGCATGTATCTGCAATACCCATCATTTCGGTAGCTGTCTGTCTGGCCCAAAAATTTCAGCATTATTTTTATACTAAGACCATCCTGAAAAATGTTGATACTCTGGCATAGTAAGATGTTTGTGGGGGAAATTATGCTCTACAAAAATGTAAAGGATATGGACTTTGTTGGCCTCTTCATTTTCTGTTTCATCAGAACAGCTGCACTTCACAGAGAAACCTGTAATGGTGTATTAGCCAAAGATTTTTCCCATCAAGTAGAAAAAGCTCTCTGACCAAGCTCTCACGTCCCCTGCATCTGCAGGCACCTTTTTTTGTTTTTTCTTCAGTCAAATCCTTAAGGAAAGAGAAATAGTTCTGAAAAGTTTTCATTCAGCAAGTACTTTCGTGACCTTTAAAACACATAGAGAAGCATGTGTAGAATATTAATTCCCAAAATGTTGCAGCTGTCTTTGAATGTGGGATGTGTTTTAACCAGAATACCATTTTGTTTTTCCTTCTGATGCTTTAAGCTTTCCTCATAAAATAATGGATGTCTTATGCTCCATCTGAACTGACTATTCTTACAAGTACTTAGAATATTTTTGCCAAAATTGAGTTACAGTCCAATATTTTGTCCCATTTGATTGTAGAGATACAGTGAATGTGTAGCTTGGAGGTCTTTTTAAAATCCTTTTATTTGATCCCACTTTTTCTTTGAGGCAATGATAAGTACTGACTGCAGTACTTACATGGGTAATCTAGAGAATTACCTCTACACTGAGTATGGGGAAACTTTTGAGGAGGGAATGTTCTTGGTTGATAAAATGTCATATACACTGATATTGTTCAAAGAAAGGATCTGTTAGATCATGTAAGAAATAGACTACAGGAAAAAAAAGCTCTCCAAATATAAGTACCTCTCTGATCTTAGAAGTAGGAGTCATATCTGCCTTTATCAGTGCCTGTTCAATAGCTGCTTTATTCTGGGTACTAGGGGCTCATGAAAGGCCATTTCTCCACTCGGGTCCTGAAATCGCTCTAAATTTAAACAGGGTTTCAGCTGAAAATACTGCAGAACATGAGCAGAAAAAGACTGTATTGCTCCAAACTGACATTTTAATGTCTATCCATTAGGACTGATCAGCTGTTTTCTGCTGTTGAGAAAATTCCAGTTGCTGTCTAGAGAGTACAAGTGGAAGAAGAAAGGGAGAAATGCCCTCCAAATTTGGAAAATAGATTTAGAAGAGAGGAGTTAAAAAACCAAAGCATACTATGGAGAATGTATGTTGTCCATCTTGAATATTCAAACAGTCTCCTGAAGAAGACTCACTCATTCAAGTGAGGAGTGATATCTGGAGCTTGCTACATTCCAAAGAGAGCTTCCCCATTAGGAGAGCAGCAGGGATGTGGGAAGGTGAAAGGAGATGCTGTCTAGCAGTACCTCCTGAGTTACCCTGGAAACTGTCAGTGAGCCTCTCCATTCCTTTTTCTTTTTTGAATAACTAGTGTGTTTGAGCCCTGTGCAGCGTATTTCACAGCTTTTTCTAGCTGTGGGAATGACATCTGGTAATGTCTTAATAAAGAAGACATTTCTAGACAATAGGCTTGACTCAAGTGAACTTGTAGCTTCTTATCAGAATCTCATCCTTGCCTAAGAAGAAATTTAATTACTACTGCAGCATCTGCAGTGAAAATCAAGGACTCTATTGCCTTCATATCACATATGATGGGCCTGGAATGGGTGGCAGCATCTTTGTATGCTCCAGTCTAGATCCAGCTGGTAAGTTTGTGAAAGACCTTCAGCTCTGTGAAAATACAAAGTATGTGACAGTAAAAAATATTCTACATGGACAAACCTAGCCTGCAGGAAGGACAGAAAAAAATCCTGACTGGAGCAATAGATCCAGTTCTCATAGCACAGTCTAAGCAGGGACTCAGTCCTTCCAGGAGAACTCTGAATTTTACACCTTCTACACTAAGAGCTTCATTTTAAAGCAACAATTAGCCCTTGCTGATAGTTCCTCTGCTCACTGGTATGAGAGAAATAGAGGCCATTTACTATTTCAAAAATTGAGGCCATTTTTCTATTCCAAAAATTAAGTCCTTTCTTTACTTCTTCAAGTGTGCTACTTTTATGAGGGAAAAGCAAAGCCACTTGTTAGAATTACCCCAGCAGTGCTCTTTAATGTGCCAATTTATCATGATTACTGTTAGTGTGTGGGATTTGTTATTAACAAGACATCACGAAAACAAAAGACTGATTCTTGGGACTTAACTTTTGTACCTTGCAAAGAAAAGATAAAAGATGTAAAACATGAAAGCAGACTCACATTTTAATCTTAAAAATTAATTCTTATTTCAATTATATTCAAAATAAATGAACATCTACTTATTAGTAGATGTTCATTTATTTTAAGAGTTTTCATGTAAAAACAGTAATTTTTTTGATTTCATAGTCTCTTTCATTGTATTACAGCTTGTCATTTATGTTTGATTTTAAATGCAAAGTTGCATGGTTTGGCTTGATATAATTTTAACAGTCTAGTGCTGCAGATACTATTAAACAGAGGAGTCTTCATTGCCCTTTGGTCAAAGCAGAAATTGACAGAAAATCTGAGAAAATCTAACCATAAAAAAAAATGTTTTCTGTCAGGTTGATGAGTTGAATAGAACCAATGAAAACATTGGAACATGTAGATGGAAATGGATGGTACTGCCTGCCCAAGGACAGGAAGGGCAGAAAAGTCGTCTTTTTTCGCATCTTTGTTTCCAGGTTTGTTTTTTTTTTGGGGGGGGGGGGGGGGGGGGGGCAAGGGGGGTGTAGTTTTTTTTTCAAGCAAAATATCTGATTTCTGTTTCTACATTCTACAGATTTTCCACATTCAAAGTGGAAGCACACACACTTTGGGGCAGCATAAATAGCATGATGGTTGCCTTAACCAGATCTGTGTAGGTGTATAAGTACTTGCAACTATGTGTGAGGACTTGCCTGCTGCAAAATATGACTGACTGAACAGTGGACAGACATGAAACTTCCCCCATAGAGAATTACACAATATTCTTGTACTGTACACCAGTGATCCTACTCCATAGTCCTAATGTACTTCTGAGGTAAGCACTCAGAATTACAAATGCTTGCAGTTTTACTTTGGATTTTGACATATTTCCTCTTTTTTTCCACTGTTTCAGTTATGAATCTTAGCCTTCCCTCAAAGAAAGGTGATGAGAACCATGGAGAAAACTTAAATGCAGGAACCAAATGAAAATTACCTGCAATATATCCTTTTACAAAATCTATTTTTTCAAAGACATTTGGCCTGTTTTGTTGTTTAGAACAGGTGATACTGGTGAAGATCTGAGTGGATGATGCAACATGTAATATTTCTCTATTTCATGGAGCTTGTCTTCCCTTCTAACTTCATATTTGCTGCTTTTTCTTTTCTTTAGCAGCAAGTCAGTAACAGACTGATGTAATTATCAACACATTAATAGTAGTTCTGAATGGCCTTTCATGTCTTGGCATCAATTTACCTTATCCACGGGATAAGGTTCCTGTTGGTTTAATTTTAGACATTCAATGCTGTTTCTAATAAGCTTGTATATCCTCAAGGAGAATCAGTACCATATTGTTCTCTTCATTTTTTTGTTAAATGCTTTGCAATGACAACAAAGCAACACTTCTGATGCATAGCCTGGACATTTTATGAATCAACAGTAGGGAGCTACAGGAGATGCTATTTTCTGTTAAGAGAATGAAAGCAGTGGCTGAGAAATTGTTTTGTGATCACAGAGAACTCTCTAGTACCAGACAGCATTGTACTTTTTTTAGTCAATACAGATACTGTAGCATGTAGCTGTCTATGATACGAAACTTTTCAGTTTAAAGATGTAGATATTAAGAGGTCGTGAAACAACACCCTTGCGCTGTTTGCTTTTACACCTAAACTGTACCAATAGCGATAGTATTTCAATGGCGGCAAACAGGGCTTTGTTAATGCAGACTGCTGATTTTACAGAGGACTGCCAAATGCTTAGAATGCATTTGTTTACCTAATATGAAGTGTGTGTATCAGCTGTGACTAGAGCTTGTGACTGCACAGCATATGCATTTTGTATCCTGAGTGTTATATTCTTCTAAGTTCACGGAGAAGTAAAACAAGGCTTTTGAAACACGCAGTAGCCCACACTCAGCTTGAAAAGGCTGCCAGAGAGGGGAATATGCACATTTCTCATTTTAGAGAGCTTAATGTATCTCTTAATTCAAATCAGTTTAAAATACTCATTGTGTCAAAATATGTAACATGCTATTGTTACTTATAACAAGCAAAGTTTAAGCAGAATTGTAAAGAGACAGATTATCAAATTTTTGTGTTGAGAATTAGTATTTATTGCAGACAGCCACGTGAATTTCCTTGCACTTGCACTTAAATTTCTCCAAAGCGTAAACAAGCCCCATCTTCTTCTGACGCAACATTCAGAATTACCTGGGAATCATTCCACTCCTTGCTTTATGAGCAGCATTTACTGCCTTCTTTACTTGGAAGTGCAGCAGGGTATGGAGTCGTTGGGGAGAGTGGGATATCTTCTTGCTCATGTGGAAAGGATTTGGAGCAAGATCCAAACTCCGCTCAGGTCAGACTCTAAGTAAAATTCTTTGTTCCCGAGAGATGAAATGCTTGAGCCAGGTACTAGTTAAGTTTGAGAGCAGCTGCATGACAGACTCTTCTCTCCTTGCAGATAGGATCCTCTGCAATAGATTTCCCCAACTCAGCTCCTTCTGCCTACTCTCAAAGTTGCAGTTACAATTATTATTCTTCTCTTAAGATGTGTAGTGTGTGTGTGTAGCCTGCACACATTTTACTGAAGCAAGACCTGGTCTCTTGTCAAAAGATGACCTAGATACCTAGATCTTGGAAGTCTGCCTGTGAGCCCTACCATTCCTGTTTGCATAACCCGGAATAAGGGGCTCCTGCTTAAAAGACTCTGATTTTACCTTGGGCTGACCTAGCAGAACAAGTAGGTTTAAATACTTCCGTGGATCAGGACTGGTACCTGGAAAAGTAATGTTTTCAGTGCTGAGGGCTTACCTGGGCAAAACACTCTTTGAATTGAATGGTAGAGTCTCTAGGCAGAAAGTTCAGTGGTGAGCCCCAGATACTCAGAATTGCATGGCTTTCAGACAGTGCCGCAAAAGTCGGGAGCTAGGTACAGCTACTGAATTCTGTTGTATATGCATACTGAAAATATAGCTCCAGGCAGCAACAGCTTGTGCTGACAGGTCTTATATGATATATGTACCTCTCCACTGGAGCACATCACTGAAGATAGAATGCTAACCCTGCACATCCTGAATCACATGGAAATGCCTTGGTTTAAAATAAGGGGGAGGGTGCATGCAGAGGACCATCATTGCTTCTGAAATTGTTGCACACTCTCTTATACCCTCACAGATTTTTGTTTGCAGTAATATTCTGCATACAAACACAATCTGGTTGGCTAAATTCCTTATTTTGCTTGTGTACAGGGGGGACTGGAATCTGAGAGGCTTGTCAGACAGAAAAATTAAAGTATTCTAACACTCCCCTCCCATCACCATCATTGTGCAATGGAAACTACCTGCATGCAGGTTTTGACTATGCAAAGTTACAGTCTTTTCATAGTTTAATTTTAATTATCAAGTTTAAAACTATCTGCAAGAAACGGAAGATCTTTCAGTAACCAAGAGAGAAATAAAGAAATTCATGCCAAGGACATGTTTCTCTAGTTGTTTGGGACAAGCTACTTGACTTTGTTTGCTGTTCGGTTTTTTTGTTTGTTTCTTTGTATTTTGGTTTTTTTTAAACATACATAGTCTGAATGTTTCAGCTTTTAGTAACCCCTACAGATGCAAAAAATGAAGAGAGGGAAAGAAATTTCCAAAATTTTCATCATTCTGCAAAAATCTGATGTTGTAATCTCCTGATCACATGCCACAGATAAGTGGGCTGTAGCAGAGGTGTCATCTTCTTTGTAAATCATGTAATTTGAGGCTTCCTTTCACTCTATCACAGTAAACCAGGTATGCAATTCATTCTTTTGTTTGGACATTTGGTCTTCTAATTAAGAAGCAGGTGACTATTTCTGCACCAAATGGTTCTCCTTTTGTATGTCTTTCTACTCCCTGTGAAGTTAATACATAATGAAATGGGATATGTCTGTGCCCAGCTAGGAGAGTAAATAACAGAGGGAACAGTAAAAGGAAACAGAACAATTGTCAAAGAAGCTCATCCTTAGTGTCTAGTAAGATACAAAAGGATACAGCAAACTGGATTGCAACTCCATGGTTGAGCTGCTGATCGCTGTGGACCAAATGATACCTGGAATTGAATTCGCTGGACTTTTCAGGAATGGACATATGTGTGTAAACTCAAAACAGAAATCAAGACAAAAATAAAGAGAATTCAAGACTAAAACACTCCATCCTGGCTGTAAGGCTGCAGGCATGCTGTGCCTCCATTAATCATTCCACAGGTGTGAATTGATGCTGCATAGGTTCCATTCTGTCTGGAAACCGGGTGTGTGATAAGGAGATAATCGTGTCTCTGGAAATGTCTAATGTAATATGCTATCAATAAGTATCTGCAAGATGCTTTATTTTTTTTTTAAATCCTAAATTCGCAATTCCTTTTATGATTATCAGATTGCTAAGTGTCAAAGTAGGTGAGATGTTTTAGAGAAGAAAAATTCGAGTTCCACAGCTATTACTTGACTTGCCTAAGAACAATAGTAGTAGCCTGGGCAGTGTAAACCACATCCCCTAACTACTTTTCCCTTAGAGGAAAGCAATGTGTGGGGTGGCATTAATGAGCTGCAATGAGATGCACTGCATCTACATCCAGGACTTGTGTATTCACTAGTGTAAGAAGGAAACACAGCAATGGGCTTTGTGTATGTGTGCTGATGCTCTTCTTTATAGGCATGCTTCTCTCTTCTCAGTTCAGATACACAAAAATATCCAACAAGGATTAGTATTAAAGAATTGTGCCAGGAGGCAGACTTGCCTTTCATGCTTAATGCCATTCACTGAAACCACTCTCTAGTTCATTCTTCTCCTTTGCTTATTTGTCATTGTCTTTTGCTCCATCATTTATTTTAAATGAATATTGTTTAACATGATGATGCTGTCTTCTGAGCAGTGAAAGGGTGTAGCCTGTCCTGAAACGCTGCTTCCAGGATTACTGAGAGTTCATAACATGCGTCATTGCAGAACAATACGAATGGGAACAAAGACCATTACAAAACTAGCAAGTGAATCCCCCTCCTTCACCATGAGCCCCTCTCCCCACCTCCCTCCACACGGCACCCTCTCCCCCGTCTCTCCCCGCCACTGCATACCTATACAAAAAACAGCTTTGAAAGCCCAAATTACATTTGAAAGGGGAGAGCAGGAGGGGGGAAATGTAGGGTTTAGGGTAGATACTGTGGCATGTATGTTCCATGAGCGTTCTCATTCTGTGGAAGTGCTTGCACAACGAGGTGTCTTGAGGGCAAAGGAAATATCCTGAATTTTATGCAGGCTCAAGTAAAACTTCTAACATTATTTGGGACTCTTTTTTGTGACTTAGATTTTGTGAGTTTTCTCCTTTGTGTAATACCAAGAGAACAGAATGCTCAGAGAAAAATAGGACAGCTAAAATATAGAAAATTTTTGGAGATTTTTTTTTACTGTTTTATAAATAAAATCAAGGTTTGTATGAGCTGCAGTGTCTGCTCTCCAGCTCTATCAGACTAATAAAACAGGTAATTTCAGGAGTAAAAATTTTTCCATTTGATGTCTTATATAAATACACATCACTAGTATGAAATCTGTGTATAAATTCTAGATATGAAATCTGTGTATAAATTCTAGAAATGGAAATACAAAAGGAGATTTTTTTAAAAAAATCTGATTAACATGTGAAGATAAACGTAAAATGATAACAACTAACTATGAAAATGCGGCATCTTAAAAAAAAATAAAAGAAAGGACGGAGGAAGTTATTATTGATGTACTGTGAACACTGACATTTCCAACTGCTCTTTGCTTACTGATCCCTTATTTGTTGTGACCTGTGGTCCAGGAAGGCACCAACTGTTGCTCACTGCAGGAGCATTTGGTGGTTGTCAAACCACCAGGCTGTATTCCACAGAGAGAGATTAAACAGTCCTCCAAGTGAGGTTTCAAGGGATGTTTTCAAATGCCCCACTGAGTCTCTTTAGTGATCTCTACAGTAACAGAAAAATGACACCAAAGAACTTAAGTTATGAGATAGTGAATCTAAAACTCCTTGTAAAAAAATGGAGATCAGGTGATTGTAATAGCCATGAAAAGGAAGAAGATAACATATACTTTTGGAAGCTTCAAAAGCTGAAGTTTTATTTTATGGTGATTTACATCTGTGGCCCTTTGCAACAACCCCTGCTCTGCCAAGATCTTTATGATGGACCCCTGTATTTTTCCATCCCACTGGACTCAGTTTTCCAATGAAGAGGGAGAGGGAAGCCTTGCATCTCTCATACTCACCTTATTGCTCAAATGTATATTGGGATGCCAAAACTCTAACCCATGGTAGCAGCAAAAAGCAGTTCTGCTTGACCAAAAGGTCTGGGTACCACTCTAATTTAACATAGTATAGTATCAATCAGAATTAGGATGAAGGAGGTACTCCTTATTAGTAGAGTGAAACTAAATTAGATGGGTTACACAGAGATAAAAATAGAAGAAAGCTGAAAAAAAAACCGGAAAAAAGATTAAGAAATTGAAAGATATAAGTGTGTAAAGAAAGCAGATTCAGAGACAAGTCAGTCTTGCTAGGTCAAAATTAAGCTACTGGAAAAAAGGAATAAAATAGGCCTCAAACCTTCTGTGATAAACAGCTGAGATCAATTTCAAATACCTCTCATATTTTTTTGAGTGGTCTGCTGTACAAACCTGTATATACCTGTGGAGCCTGTTGTATTGGTTGCACATTCAACACAAGCTCCTGTTAAATGTCCTCTTTGAGAAGGGTACTTGGAAAATAGGTTTCTGTAGGTCTTTAATGGACATTGTACCAGCTGTGCATGCCACTTTCACAGTTTACTCATATGATTATGATTTTTTATTCCTTTAAAACAAGTGATTTTGAAAAACATTTGAAGGCTTCCAGAGGAACTCCAAACATCCAAAATTACTAATGGTGTCTTTGTGGGTCTGGTTGTCACCCGAGCAACTTGTAGTCTTTGCTCATAGAAGAGTTTCGGCTGGAAGAGTCCTTCAAGGTCATCGAGTCCAACCTTTGTCCTAGCCCTATCAACACCACTAAACCCTGTCCCTCAGTACAATATACATTATTCATCTCTTAAACACCTCCAGGGATGGTGACTCAGCCACCTTCCTGGGCAGCCTGTTCCAATGGCTGACAACCCTCTCAGTAAAGAAATTGTTCTTAATATCTAACCTGAACCTCCCCTGGCACAACTTAAGGCCATTTCCCCTTATCCTGTCATTAACCACGAGGGAGAACAGACCAACCCCGTCCTCATGACAACCTCCTTTCAGTTAGTTGTAGAGAGTGATAAAATCTCCCCTCAGTTTCCTTTTCTCCAGGCTAAACAGCCACAGATCCCTCAGCCATTCCTTACCTTTTGTTATTTACAAAAGGTATGTTCTTCACCTCTCCTAGGTTGTTGAAGTCTGTGGTTTCTTACTTTGTGAGAAAAGTGAGAAGGGTGAGCTGTAATGCAACTGTAATGCAGCAGCTGGAGAGGAGGAAGGACCTTCCTAAAGATGTTGGGGTGCCTGTGTACTCAGAAGAGCACAGCTTGTCCAGTCTTTTAAAAAGCACGTAAAAGTCATGATAACAGCAGGCAGGCAGAGAAAGGCTGCTTTTCTGATCATCCTTCCCCTTCATGGGATTGTGACAATCCCTCATGCTTTCAAAAGTAGGCAAGAAAATAACACTTCTTTCTTGGTTATTTTGCAAACACTAACTGGTCATTGAAAAGATGGACCTATGTACTTGTGTTGATATGTGTAAGGAGCATGACTGAAATTGATAGGGTGGATGTGAATGTTCCATTGCACTCCTTCTCCATCCAACCTTCTCATAATGCATTATGATTATAGATCTCTGGATAGGTTGATAGTATGTAGCAATCTACTTCAACCAGAGTGATGTTTTGGAGAGGTCTCCCTGCTCTGTTGGGCTGCTGAAAAGACTTATTTCCCTTACAAGCCTTGTGCTTCACAAATGCAAACATTTGTCAATTGCCTGTAAGTTATTCAGGGGCACGGAAAAAATAAGATTGAGTAATTGTGAATTTCATTAAGAACAAGTGTTGAAGAAATTCTTTCAGTGCTGAAAACCATCCAAGTTTATAGTACGATAGTTCTTAAATTTGATTGTATTTAACACATTACTGAAACATCAAGCATTGTTTAATTTCTGTAAGATACTTTAGGAGATACTTGCTGGGATTAGAAATAAGCATCTCTAAGAAAATGGAGAACAGTATTCTGGCTTTACCTAGTAATTGCCTTTGTACGGTGTTTCCTCTAGAATGAGATATTGCTACTAAAATGAATGTTCATCTTCCAAACAGGGTTTTAATTGTGTATTTGTTGTGCAGATTTTGCATGGTTTTCTTATTAGCAATATCTGCAGACTTTCTGTTGTTATACATGCCAGCTGTATCCCTTCATCTATGATTTTTCAATAGTGTAATTGAATGTAGCTGAAAAATCCACACAAAACAATAAACTAGTCCTGAGTCTCTGTGAGCTTGGACAACGGGTTGCCTGCAAATCCATCCAGTGCAAATGAATTTCAGGGGTAAACAGCAAAGAAAACGTGGTGGGTGGTACCAATGGTAATCATGCCTTGACCGGGTTTACCCAAGTACAAAAAAGTCACTTAAAGGAGATGTTAATGAACCGTTTGATCCGACCTCTGTAGACAAAAAACTGTTTGCTCACCTACTGATCAAACTACCCTGCCCCTTGATTTACATTTGGGGGGGATTCTTTGTCCTGGGCAGCAGCTGTTACTGTCATCAACTACCTCTGTGGTGTACTTTCTGAAAAGCCGTATGAATGCAATTTGGTTTCCAGATAGCTGCTGAAGCTGCATATTGAACCCTGGACTCTAGTTTTTATTCTTCCTATGTGTTGGCTTTGTTTTTTTCATTATCTTAACCGAGTATAACAACATCCTGTGTAATTCTAGAACTGATCTGCAGTGCTTTAAAAAGTTAACTATTTGCTTACTGAACTTGGTGTTGTCCATTGCCTCTGCACGATTAATACATGTTTCAGACACATTGCTTCACTGGACATTGAATTTCAGTCCTCCTAGAAAGCAGTGTGGCCAGGGTGAAGGGAGAAAAAGGTGGTGAGGGACACTGTAGCACTTTCCACAGCAAACCTTTATAATAGCTAAAGGATTAAGGCAGAGCTGACTTTCTCATCTGCTGGAAGTCCATGCTGGTCTTCCAGCAGCCTCCAAGGATAGAGTGCCACCTACTGAAGTACCACTGCTGAAGTGAGCTCTTCACAGATGTGTAAAACCGCTGAATGGATGCCAGGGCCTAGGTAGTAGCTGGGTGAGTTAAAAGAACCCCAGACCTCCAAAGGTCTATTACTTTTAGATTTTTTTGGAAAGTCTTTCTATCTGTCTACTCTCTTTTCCCGGTAATATCATTACTATTGCTGGTATGGCCAGCACTGTCATGGCAACTAATTCATATTTCAGAGAGCAATGCTGTAGAGTCCAACTATGAAAAACATGTACTCAAAATGCACAAATTGTTGTGGAAATGGCACTGAAAATGCACTGCACTCTCAGAAGAGAGGGCCCAGCTCCTATAGTACCACCTCATACAGCATATCAGCACTGATTTTTTTGCCAAAAAAATTATTACCCCATATCAAAAATCCAGCATAGGTTTTGTGTAGGTGCAGCTGCAAATCCTGCCTTGCTCTTGTTGGGTTGTACCATTTGGGCTCCAGTATGATGGACTCTTGTGCCAAGCTAGACAGATCAGGTAACTTGAAGCACATGTCTTGTTTAATACCACAGCAAAATCTTGTTTAATATTTCTATCAATGATCTGAATGAGAGGATCAAGGACACCATCAGTAATTTTGCAGATGACATCAAATTGCGTGAGAGTGTTGATCCGCTAGAGGGTAGGAAGGCATTACAGAGGGACCTGGACAGGTTGGACTGATGGGCCAAGGTCAGCTGTGTGAGATTCAACAAGGTCAAGTGCCAGGTCATAGAATCATAGAATCATAGAATCATAGAATCATAGAATGTTAGGGATCGGAAGGGACCTCGAAAGATCATCAAGTGCAATCCCCCTGCCAGAGCAGGAATGCCTAGACTATGCCACACAGGAACGTGTCCAGGCAGGTCTTGAATGTCTCCAGAGAAGGAGACTCCACAGCCTCTCTGGGCAGCCTGTTCCAGGGCTCCGTCACCCTCACTGAGAAGAAGTTTCTGCTCGAGTTTAAGCGGAACCTCTTATGTTCCAGTTTCAGCCCATTACCCCTTGTCCTATCAGTGGTTGTTACCGAGAAGAGCCTGGCTCCATTCTTGTGACACTCACCCTTGATATATTTGTAAACATTAATAAGGTCACCCCTCAGCCTCCTCTTCTCCAAACTAAAGAGCCCCAGCTCCTTCAGTCTTTTCTCATAAGGGAGATGCTCCACTCCCTTAATCATCCTAGTGTCCCTGTGCTGGACTCTCTCCAGCAGTTCCCTGTCTTTCTTGAACTGAGGGGCCCAGAACTGGACACAATGGCAGAGATAAATCTGAATCTGATGTTCTATGTTCCTCCCGTGGGACCTCTCATGGCAGCCTGGGGATCTGGCTCTGCAGGCAGCCATGACATGGAGGTTCTCCCTGCCCTCATGCAGCCCTGAAGAGGCAGAGCTGCATTTTCTGGGCTGCTGCATACTGTCTGCCTCCGTGCTTCTTCCTTGGAGGTGCCAGAGATGCCCCAGGATCTTGCAGCTGGGAGAGGAGATATCAACACCCACAATCTCACTATCTCCCTGTCTTCTGTCTTTATTGCAATATGACACTATCCAGAAAAATTGTTGGGATCAGACCTTGATTCCCTTTAACAGACATCTAGGAATGATGCCTTACCCTGCTCAAAATATTCCATAGATAGGTTGCTGTTGAGATAGTCTTAAGTATTCTAACGGATCTTAGAATATGTTTTCTGTACCTCAAGTTAGAAAGACTTGAAGCCAATTTGTACAATCAAGCCTTTATTCCTTGCTGATTAAAAGCAATACTTTTTAAGGGCTATTAAATACTGTGTAATTTTTTTTTTCTTTATACTGCATTTGAACAAGGTGCTGCTGTACTCTGATTCACTGGGGAAGGAAGAGGAAATTGGCATTGTCTGTGCTTTATGTCCTGTTTCTGAGGTGTGAGTGCAGGTGTCGTGTTAGTGAACTTGTCTGTAATGAAATACATAAATGTACTAGCTGTTGAAACAGCTGTAACCATCTGTTTAGCATTTCCCTGAATGTTGCAGGTTCTCTGGTCATGAGTCAGATCTAAATCTAAACATAAAAGTGAGCAACGCATCCACCCTCAAAACCTGATCATATTGGAAAACTCTTGCTATGTCTGTAGGTAACAATGTTATGCTAAGCGGAGATGGTAGTCTTCAACAAATAAGAAGAAGCGTCCAAGTCAGGGGGTGACTCTTCTACTGTCCTTCTTAAGAGCTGTACCAGGAAAAGCCAGCTGCAATTAGGCAGTGATGGTTGCTGGGGAAATACAAGGTGAATTTGTTCTGAATGTGTAACATGGCTGAATCACCAGCCAGGCACTGCTGTGCCAGTAGTGTGTTATATACATTGCTCACAGGGCACAGAAGTTATTTCCCTAGAAACATTTAATTCTTTAGTATTGAGGCTGCATGGGAGGAGTAGCCTGTGGATGTGCATTGACAGCATGCTCTTATGCTTCTCCATGGCATCAGGAGGATTCCCTGTGGTGAACTCAAGTCAGAAGGTGTCACTTGCTTTCTCTTCCCTTCAAAACATTTTAATTTTTTTTATATGGTGTTTAATATTTCATTATTTCCAGTGGATAAAAAGAAAAGTTTACTCTGAAAAAAATGATAATGCATAACTTCTCTCTGAGTCATTGCTACCAGTCTCAAAAATGAATAGCTGTGATATCTTCAGAAACCAGATTTTCATTTTTGTTTGCAGAAGAATGGAAAATACATTTTTAATAAATCTCCTGTGATGAATAAGTGACTCAAAAATAGCAGTGCAAAACTTGCTTCTGTGCTGACACAGTAGTGTCTGCCAAGTAATTTGCCTATATAAACAGTGTAAGAGCAAAAGGCCTATTGTAAATCTGATCTTATTTTTAGAGGCAGATTTTATTATTTTCTCTTACTTCCTTTCCCACCAAGGGCTTGCTTTCACTGGAAAACACGGCCGTGAGGGCAAATGCATACCATCTGATTGTATCAGAAGTACAGACCAGCTCTGCTTCTCCAGAAAAGGGAGGATGAGTGTGTGTGGTTTCATGCTAAAACTTGATTTGCAAAGGCTTCAGCATTGTCCTTCTCTTGCAGTACTCCAACACAGCCACATTGTTATGAAGCATAGAAACCCACAGCTGGATTCTGCCCTGACGTTGAACTCTGTATGTTCCTACTGATGTAAGAGGATTTATTTGTGTGGGAGTTGGGTCATGGTGGGAGATTTGCCACTGAAAACAGTCTATAGTCCTGTACATACAATTCTTCATGGACCCACTTCTCCATTACAATACCAAAGCAGTTCTACACTGTTGATGCAGGAATGTGGAAAATGCCTTCTCTACACTGTCATTGAAAGCTGCACCTCGGTTTTTCACAGCCAGAATGCAGCAAACAGGACTTCTGCTGAGCTTTTTTTTGGCAGGGTTAAGCTAGCAGAATTTCCTTTTCTCTGCATCATTAGCCCTCTCACTCAGCACCTCTATCAGATGCCCTGGCTACTTTCTGCATCCAGGTGTTTCTGATGCTGTAGGAGTTGCCTGTAGGGTCTCCAGGGAAGAGACACACAAGCTCATTTCCAACTTTGCAACCTCCCTTTCATGATTGTGTTTTCCAGGATTCAGTCACTCTTTCTTCATTGGAAAGGTCACTGCTTGACCTGTAGAAACATGATCCCATTCAACACCTATGGATAGGAGTTGACTTTACTGGAAGAAGTCATGATGTTGAGACACAAAGAAATATTCTTGCTCCATCTGCATTTCTTGCACTAGCAGGGCCTTGTAGGGAGAATGGCCATTGACATGCTTTTGGTTCATTTCCACTATCATCTCTTTCCTGCTATTGCAATGTTTCTTGTTCATGAGGTTACATATTTCCCCCTAAGCAACACACTTCTGTTTTCGGAAGACACAGCAGTGATGTTTTGGCTGCTATTGGAAGCAATTTGAATAAATTCACCAGGTCAAATTCAAAACGAAGACAGAAATTACCTAAATCTAGTGCAGTATGATAGAGTACCTAACATCTGTGTATCCCTTTGCTGAAAAGTTCATCATTTTCCAGCATAAACCTGCCTACTACATGTAATAGCAAACAGCATTAAGAGTATTTTTCTCATTCAGTGGACAGCGTTATTTTACAAGGCTCTTGTGAATACTTTTTGGGTTGCAATCCCTCTTACCGTGTAGTAAACTTCCAGTGCTAGTTTTGCAAAACTAGTCATTCCTGTATCAAAGTAAACGGTAAAGTGGTTTAATCTGCACAAACCTGACATGTGACTAATACCACAGTACATGCAATTACAGTATTTCACACCACATGAACCTAAATGGAAAAGGCCAATTCACCTCTGAAGGCTTGCTGAAAAACACCTTATGCTGTCATTTCATCCACATCAGCAGATTCAAATAAGTATAAAACTAAAATAATGATGAAAAAAATCCCATGGATCATTCCTTTCAAAAGAAAGCCTGTTTTCTTCTTTAACAAGTATTTTGATCCATAACATTTCCAATGTTTCCTCTTCCTTTGTTTTAGTTGAAGTTGGTCTTTCTTTTGGCTTCTGTCATGTGTCCTTCACTCCAAACACAATTTTTCTGAACAGTATTTAGAAACCTTTCCCTACTGTTCAGTAAATGGTTTTGAGTCAGACTTCTACTGAACGTAGGTCTGGATGACATATTTCCACTTTAATACAAACACTAGTTGATAAACAAACTGAAATCTTTAAAAGGGGAAAAAAAAGTGCCAAGTTTCGTCAAACATGTCTCTCTACAGGGCCATTGCATTTATTTCTTTAAAAACTACACACCAAGGAATGCTGAACTAGACTTCCTAAGCATTTTTCAGTGACTTTTCTAAAGCAAGTAATTTCTTTATAATTTGAAATATCAAATACGTTTAGAAAACTTACTATTCTGTCTCATGAATTAAAATCTGTCCTCAGAAATACAAAAAAAAAAGATCTTTTTGAAATGCCTTGGAAAATCACTAATAATATTAGAAACAAAAAAAATTCCTTTGCGATTGATTTTTCATTCTATTACTGGTATGAATTACGACAGCTTGTGCACACACTTGTATCATCATTTGTTGTCTATGTGGATCTGTGCTTTGTTAAGTATATTTGTTAATTCTACATGGAGGAAGGAAATCTCTTCATACAACAGGGAATGGGGCCATGAAGTTATGCTACTCATGGATAACTGCTGTCCATCACCTGTGGAGAGTTCTGCCATGAGCTAGTTTTGCTTGGGAACACCCTGAGGGCATAGAAAAGTCTGTTCTATGGTCAGAATTATACAGGGGAAAAAGATAAACTATTTTAAAAACTTGCTAATATGAGCAATGAAAGTGTCAGTAAACTAAATTAAAGCCACATGATGAATGATAGTAGTAAGTCTAGAGGACTGCTAGGTAGCTATGATTATGCAAATGAGAAAATACACAGTCTGGCTGTGGGGAACTTACTGCAAGTCCCAGCTGGTGACTACTCTAATGATTCAGGGACTGTGGGGCTGGATGAATGTCATACATTTACCTAAATGGATAGCTATTCTCCTTGGTTTTTAGCCCACTGGAATATCTACTCTATTTCTGAAACTTGTAATGTTCTTTCCTGTCACTGATCTTGATAGTATTTCCAAAGTTTAACATTGGAAGGTTTGTTTTGTTAATACTTTATAAAAGTAATAAAAAACCCTTACCTTCCATAGAGGGCCAGTTTAGCTCACTCGGTTGACCGTGGTGCTGAAACGCCAAAGCTCACGGGTTCGATTCCCGTTTGGTCCTCACGTGTTGCATGATCTAGTAGAGAGGCATCCCTGCCCATGACAGGGAGATTGGATTAAAATGATGTCTAAGGTCCCTTCCAGTCTATGCCATTCTATGACTCTATGATTTACTTGCAACAATGAGCACTCTTGGGATTTTATTGCTTTCTTTTTAAGCCAAGTATTTGGGAACAAATTATGACTTCAGGATTGGTTTATCCAAGTATACTAATTTTCACTGTGCCGGGTGTAATAAATGCTAACATTAATAAGCCGTGATCTTCACGTTTGCAAAGAAACATTAACTATCTGCTGAATGGCAGGGTTACAACATTGCTGAAACAGTCTCAAAGGGTCTTAGTAGATATGCAATAGGTTATTTTCTTGTAAAGTAGATGAGTAGGTGATGATCAAGTAAGAAATTGTGGGTTTGTGGGTGCACTGAAAAACCCCAACAAACCACCTGGGGTGTTGATCAAGGAAGAGCAGATGTTTTGCAAAGGGATCTATCTGAAGGTGATTAAGCAAGAGATCTGTTTGGTCTAGAGAGAGCATTATTTCAACTTCACTGAAGTACAAATAGATTGCAGGAAATATGAGATGGAATGGGACTAAGTTCTTTAGTGCCAAAGGTAGTTTTGGAAGATTTTATGACACAAACTTGTTAATAAATGAAGTTGTTCATATTAATGACCCAGATAACATCCATGATCTGTGATTCTGAGTTAATTCTGAATTAAAGCAGATGGCTTTATGAAGATGCAGTGAAGTGTGTGAGGGTTTTAATAGGATTCCAGAAGGGAATTTGGGTACCTATGTATATGAATTCATAAATTCTAAAAATGTAAAATATCTACTAGGCTATTTACAATGGCTAAATATTATAATGGCAAGCAGCTTGGATACAAAGACAGAGACATCTCCTTGCCAGTTCCTTATTATCAGTGCCTGGTACTGTGTAGTAAGTGAAAGGAACCCACCTTTCACTACATCTCTGGGGAGGTCATTACCTATTAAAATAGAGTAGCAGTAGATGGAATTAGGGTACTTGTCTCTGAGGCAGACAGAGACGTGTAGTTGCAAGGTTACGTGCATAGCAGCTAGTTGCCTTCAGCAGGCCTTGCACATTTAGTCTGATGTGCTTTGGTCATGCCAGCGAACCCATGAGGGTTATTTCAGTTGATACTGAGGTCCAAGCAGGATACCTATGCAAGGGGTTCTCACACTAAAGCTGCTCTGCGGCAATGTTCAGAGCTTTCCACTTGCCATTTCCATGGCATGGCTTGCAAAAACTGTTTAGGTTCAAGCCTACTCTTCTGACCTGCCTGGCAATAGGTCATAGCCCTGTCAATGCTTTGGGCTCCTTTGAGGAGTTCCATATACTGAACCAGCTGCTCTAAATGCCATCTCTAATCAGTCTTCTGGGATTTTGGATACTTCTTAGAGTTACAGGAGAGAAGTTCCCAAAACATGAGAAGGCTGTCAGTGTTTCCACAGCATAGCTACTTCTCTTACTTGCTGCTCTTGGAGTTAGGAAGAATGAAAGAGGGAAGTATGAATGGAGCTCTTTCGAATAAAATAACCCTTCCTGCTTGTGCTGATGGGTTTTGGTGGCATGGTTACTCTGAGATGATTAAGTGCAATCCTCCAATTTAGTGTTTAATTTTTATTCAAATAGCAAAAGTAGGTTTCCAAGATAGGGTAAAAGTTTCTGTATTGACTGATTTTGAAAAGCTTTGTCCACTGACAGTCTTTCTCTCTGTAATACCCCTATTAATATAACATCAGCATTAACCCTTGCCATGGGAACCATCTGCCTAGCATCAGTGATGAGCAGAGAGGTGAAGGAGAGCACAAGCTTCTCTCTCCTTTAGAAGTGTTCTTGTTTTGAGAAATCCAGACAACACTGACACATTTTGAGCCTCCACCACAAATGTGTTAAGAGCAGCAATGTATCTTAATGAAATTTCCTATACCTAACAAATGGAAGAAACAATGAGTGACATTAATTTGGTTTCGGAACAGCAAGTTTAAGAATCTAATGTTACCTCGGGTTCCCTTGCACTTTGAGAACAGGAGGTACAATATATTGTAGCAGAGTTGGAAAAGTCATTATTTTTCAATGCTGGTAGTGACTTTAAAAAGTGATTATGGGCTAAGTTATTTCTCCATGTGCCATACCTGGCTGTAATAATCCAAATTGGCTGTGACTTATGATTATATTTTGCAACAATCACCATGTCTCACTGTAGCGTGAAATTAACACCACGCACTGTAGCTGTGGCAATTATTGAACACAAGGAGGCAGATTACAGCCCTATAAACTTAAAGACAACCTCTGCTATTACTTAATTAATATCAGTATCTATGCATTAATTAGAACAGCATTTACAGTCACTTCCCTGGTTAAAGGCCTAACAGTCACTGTACCACCTATAATTTAAACAGTAACCTCAGACTTGGAGAGATATGTCAGTAAAAACAGGTTTTACTTGCAGTTTGAAAGAGTACCTTTCAGATTTTATTTGGTTTTGGTTTTTTTTTTTCTGTTCTTAATATTGGCTTGGTATACATTCATTTGAGTTTTTGTACAAAATAAATCTATACAGAATTCTAAATTTTCATTTTGTTGATTTCTCTCATTTTTTTCCTCCCGTTCACCCCTGCCCACCATAGAAAGCTTTTGTTTACCTACTAGTGCAATAATTTCTGAGTTCAAACAAGGAATTGTCAAACAGTATCAGAAGAGAAGTTTTCTCTACTTGTTTCTTTCGAGAAAATTTTTCAAAATTCTGCATTTACATTGTAATTTGGTGAATAATGTTGTAGATATTAACCTGATTTAGTTCCAATTCTTGTTCATCTGCAATAGGAAATTAGCTAGCAAACAATTTCAGGCTAAAATGGCTTAACTGGGATTTGCCTGAGAACTGCTTTGCTCAGGATCTACTGAGCGTGGACTGGGAAGTCATTGATGTCCTTCTTTCAGAAGGAGGAAGAAGATACTGTGGGGTGAATCAGAGGCAAAAATATGGTCTGAAAGGGATGTTAGGAAGAGAAAAAAAAGTAAATAGAAGTATTTCCAAAGTGTTTGTTCTACATAACTTCCTGATGTTTCTCCAAATATGAGTTTGTTTTTTTTTTTTTTTTCTACTAGAGTTGTAAGATCTTTCATTTTCTGTTTGACATTCTTGGCATATTTTTAGACACTGGAAGAGAATTATACTCTTAAAAGATAAGCTTTATGGTAAATATCCTTATACTTCACATGTACTTTCTGTTGAAAACATGACTGGTATTGCTTTGGACCATATAATTCATGAATATTTTTTGATTTTTCTTTTAATTTTTAACAACGAATGGAGAAACACTATGTTAGTGAGTTTGGGTTTTCTGCTTGTTTTAAGCAGCTTTTCCTGGATCTCCTACCAGTGTAAGTAATACAGCATTTCTGCTGCATCACCAAAGAAGATTATGAACAAAAGATTCCATTTTTAATTCTTTTAACATTGGTTGAAAGTATTTTTCAAATATAAGTTCAAGGAGGCTTTTTTATCAACTGAGAAATGAGTACATCAAAGAATCACAGAATAACAGAATCACAAATGTCAGGTGTTGGAAGGGACCTCGAAAGATCATCTAGTCCAACCTTCTGCCAGAGCAGGATCACCTACAGTAGGTCACACAGGAAGGTGTCCAGGCGGGTTTTCAATGTCTCCAGAGAAGGAGACTCCACAACCTCCCTGGGCAGCCTGTTCCAGTGCTCCGTCACCCTCACTGTGAAAAAGTTTTTTCTAATGTTTTTGTGGAACCTCCTATGTTCCAGCTTGCACCTACTGCCCCTTGTCCTGCCATTCGACATCACTGAGAAGAGCCTGGCTTCATCCTCCTGGCACTCACTCTTTGTATATTTATAACCATTACTAAGGTCACCCCTCAGTCTCCACCTCCCCTTTCCTCATAAGGGAGATGTTCCACTCCTTTAATCATCTTTGTGGCTCTGCGCTGGACTCTCTCAAGCAGTTCCCTGTCTCTCTTGAGCTGAGTGGCCCAGAACTGGACACAATATTCCAGATGTGGCCTCACCAGGGCGGAGTAGAGGAGGAGGAGGACCTCTCTTGACCTGCTACCCACCCCCCTTCTAATACAGCTCAGGATGCCATTGGCCTTCTTGGCCACAAGGGCACATTGCTGGCTCATGGTCATCCTGCTGTCCACTAGAACCCCCAGGTCCCTCTCCCCTGCACTGCTCTCCAACATGTTGGCCCCCAACCTATACTGATACCTGGGGGTGTTCTTTCCCAGATAAAAAACTCTACACTTGCCCTTGTTGTATGTCATAAAATTTCTGCCTGCCCAACTCTCTAGCCTGTCTAGGTCTCTCTGAATGGCAGCACAGCCTTCTGGTGCGTCAGCCAGTCCTCCCAGTTTCATGTCATCAGCAACCTTGCTGACAGTGCTCTCTATTCCGTCATCCAGGTCATTGATGAATATATTGAACAGCACTGGTCGCAGTACTAACCCCTGAGGGACTCCACTACATACAGACCTCCATCTAGACTCGGTCCCATTGACCACAACTCTCTGATTTTTTCCCTTCAACCAGTTCACAATTCAGAACATACTGGAGTACATACTCCTCAGTCTGCTCCTTAGGGTAGTGTCTTCCTTAAATACAGGGAAAAAATGCAATATATTACCACAATTGGTTTACAAAAGTTTTACTGTAAAATGTACTGGAGGTGCTAGGAATTAAGCATCAATAAGCAGTGAAGGAATGATTGGGTGAATGTAGCTCGGGAGAGCCACTTAGCCAAATCTATGAATAATCCGCAGAAAAATGTGTCCATATCTTCTGCATGCACTTTTCCTTTAAAACTATGCTTCTTCAAAAGAGTGTTTTACATGAAGATTGTATGGTTTGAAGCAAATGGAGAAGCAAAATACAATTGCTTTTCTCCACTCACTGCTTCTTGCCAATAACTCACAAGATTTTTGGCTCCAGTTTCTGATTCTTTGCGTATGCCTGACAGTCAGTGATTCATACTAATACGCAAGGTCAACCTGAGGTTATGTGTGCTCTCTAAGATTACCGGGCAGAGACCTTGCTCTTCTCACAAAGCCATGGAGATTATACCTGTGCTTCTCATGAGATAATCGCTAAGACTGTCACCTGATTCCCAAGTGGATGGAGGTTGCAGTACTTGGTGACTTCTTTCTGTGAAAGCAAGGATGTGATGTGGTTCTGAAAGTTGTGTTGCCTTCTAAATCTGGCTGGAGGCAGGATTTGTTCCAAAAGAAATAACTAAGCAAGAAAAAGCAGGAGAATAAAACCCAGACAAATATCTTCCATACCAATGTATCTGTTTAAATAAGAATGAATGTGAGGGCTTGATGAATATAGAAAATTGTAAGGTAAGAAAAGCACTGAATTATATGTGGATCATTACATGGTTTCATGGCACCTTGGTTTTGCTTTTAATTTTAATCCAATAACAATAGTGACTTTGCACTGCTAAGAGTGACTGCAATTTAGAGTCTTTGTCAGTCTGGAAAATTTCGTTGAATTTGGCTTCTATTTTCACAGTATTTCTCCCCAGTTTTAATCTATAGCTTAAGGCTTGATTTTACTCATTTAGGTTCTCTCATAATTCTATTAATATCAGGTAGCTTCTGTTTTAAAACATGCCTGGATAGTTATAACTGAACTCCAGATGGCACTTCTCAAAATAAGTGAAAGAACGGTGATTTTATATTCCTTATTGAGAAAATAAAATATCTCATTGACTTTTTTTTTCCTATTTCAATTACTTCGCATTTTTTTTGTTGATCAACAATACTGTGAGAAAGATAGTGTGGTAGAGTCTTTTATACCTGGTTAGACCAAGAAAGCATACTAAACAGTTGTAATAATTGGGTGTTTCAACTGTTGAACAAATGATCCTCTGCTAGCCAGTTCTTTGCAGTCAGCTTAAAATAAAGATGAATCAGGCTAAGCATCACCTCAGGTAGTTAAGTAAGTTTCTAAGAATCATCGGTGCCCTAAATCATGCAGTACTTCCACAGCTGACAAAGGGAATGGTACATGATAAACATTATCGAAAAGACGTCCAGAAGCAACAGTGTCACACAACACAATCATGGTATCAATTTTTAGCGTTACATATTTGGTACCTGTCTTCCAGGTGAAAGGTGGCTTTGGAAACCCAGTCACAGATGTTAGACCCCTTCTGAAAATGAAATAGCAGGTACTTGAAAATCTTTATCCCAATCTAGCTAAAGATGTCCCTGCTTGCTGCAGGAGGGTTGGACTAGATGACATTTAAAGGTCCCTTCCAACCGAACACAGTCTACGATTCTAAGAAGGAGGTGATTATCTGAGAAGAACTGGCCTGGGAAGCCATGGGTATTTCCTCTCTCTTATGAACTAGGAATGGATCTTACAAGAGAGTATTTTCTTCCCTGGGTGTGAATGGTCACCTCCAGTCACAGAGGAAGAATCCAATATTCTGAGAAGGTAAGTAAGATCGCATTCATTGCTGAGGCTACCCTAATAGTTTGTCCTCCTCATTTTTTGGACACACAAATTTTTATTTGGTGACTAAAAGCAAATAATTCTTTTTTTTTTCTTTTTTCTTTTTTTTGTTTAAAGAAATGGCAGAGACATTAATTAAACTAAACCTTCTCCTCAACTCATTTCTCCACCTCTGGTTTTCTAAGCACGGGTTATCTTCACCGGCTCCACCAGTTTCACGTAATCTTTTCTGATTTTACGGAATGCTAAGAGGGAAAAAAAAGTCTTCTCTATCAAAGCAACAGAAGTAAGAATATGTGTTTTCCTCCTGTTCTTCATGCTGATTAATACTTTCTGCTACTGTAAATACAGGGTGGATTTTGATCTTGGTAGACTGATTTCTAAGTTGCCAGCTAGCTGAAAAAGTGGTGTGCAAGTCTATGGAGAGTAAAAAACCAAAAATTAATATTTTGGGGAGGATTGAGAATGGGAAGAAACATTTTGCAAGTTTAAGATAAAATTCTGAGACTTATCCTGCTTGTTTGACTGCTCATGTGGTCATACATAGGACAAGGAGTAATGGGCTGAAACTGGAACATAAGAGGTTCCGCTTAAACTCAAGAAGAAACTTCTTCTCAGTGAGGGTGACAGAGCACTGGCACAGGCTGCCCAGAGAGGTTGTGGAGTCTCCTTCTCTGGAGACATTCAAGACCTGCCTGGACACGTTCCTGCGTAGCATATTCTAGGCATTCCTGCTCTGGCAGGGGGATTGGACTTGATGATCTTTCGAGGTCCCTTCCAATCCCTAACATTCTGTGATTCTATGATTCTATGATTCTATGATACCTGTAACTTGGGTGTCTGCTTTGGTTTTCCTGTTTGGGTTTGTTAAGCCAACAACTGTGTGCTGTGTGTTATACTCATCAAGGCCGTAAAGCACCAAGCACTCATGCGAGTGCTTTAAAATAGTAACAACAAATAAGGATAAGAATCTTGTTACTTTATTTTGCATGGGGATTAACAACAATAGAAATTGTTGAAGGCTTTTATGAAAATATACTGTATTTAGGAGCCAGAAAAAAACATTTGTTGTTTAAGCTTCTTTTATTCAAGTGGTATTTATGTGTGCTCCTTTTTTTTCCAGTTTTATTTTACTGTTACAGGAAATAATGCCATTTCATATACTCAAGAGAGAGACCAAGGGAGGCTATAGCAAATAATAGACTGCTAAATTAATCGGGTTCAATCTGTCTTTTGCATATATCTGCCATGTTTTATTCTGTCCATGTTTCTGCTATTCATCTACTGATGATGAAAATTCCCGCCGGTGTAATGCAAGATGTCCACAGGTATTACAAATATCCCTTCACAAACCTTCATTGAGGCATACAGTCTGGGGTCAACTCAAAGTCAGTCCTAAATTGTTAATGCAAACAAATATATTATTTGCACAGAGAGTGACAGTCTATCCCTCAGTTAAAGAAAGATTTATATAACACCAGAAATAATGTATAAAACAAAACAATAACTTTATTTGTCAGAGGGAGCTGTTTCCCATCTCCAGGAAATATGTTTTATTTCAGTGAATTGTGAAGGGAGCATGACGGGGAGAGAGGGTGCAGAAAGTGCACAGAAAATTTCTTACATGAAATGTCTCATGGTAGTAAAGCCTGGTGGATATCCCACATCAGCTTTATGGAGACAATGAACAAGGAACAATAGTTAGAACTGCAGACTATATGTATTAACAGGGAAATTAAAAAGCTTCCTTTTCAATTATCTTTATGTTCATCAGTGCAGTCCTGTCTTTTGCTCTAATCAAATAGTTTATCTGTAAATGGCATCTCTAAGAGGGGAAATTTTTTTTTTTCTCAAATGCTAGTAAGTGGGGAAAATTCAATACTGCTGTACAGGTGCAAGCTGGAGGACCCTGACATTGCAGGGTAGAAGAGCTTCTTCACAAAACAGTTATGAGGACTGATGTCTCTGATAAAATGAGATGAGGTTCTGGCCAGAAGGTTAAATTAGAATCTGAGTTCACAGACAGCAGCAAAAAAAGTTAAAGTTTGGGAAGGAAGAACATTATTAGATAAGAATAATTATTTTCTTTACATCCAAGCTGATATTTCTTTTCATTAATTTAAAATGCCTGTAAAGATCTCTTTATGCATTGTGTGGTCTGTTCTATTGATTACCTTGATTCTCATCTCGATCACATCCTTGCTAGTATAACTCCACTGTTTAAAGAAAAGGAAGAATTAGACTCTGGAGTAAACGTGTTTTGATTTACTTTACTGGCAGTATGGAATCAAACATTGACTTCTATGGATTTATTGTGTGTTTCCCTAGAGACATGTTCTGCCTCTGGTGTTGCTTACACTACTGGAAGTATGCTTTGATCTGCAGATTTGCACTGGTGGAGAAGAACAATATAACAGAAATTTAGGATGAGGTAGTGTATTGGGTTGGCCTGGCTGAATTTTGGCAGGGGGAGGGGGGAGCTGCAGGGTGGCTTTTGTAAGAAGCTGCTAGAAGCTTCCCCTGAGTCTGACAGAGCCAATGCCAGCTGGCTCCAAAGAGGGACCCGCCGCTGGCCAAGGCTGAGCCTATCAGTAAAGTGATAGCAGAGGAATGCCTCTGTGAAAACATATTTAAGAACAGGGAAAAAGAGCTGTGCCACAACAGCTGGAACAGAGATGGAGCAGTGAGAATCTGTGAAGACACCAAGGTCAGTGAAGAAGGAGGGGAGGGGGGAGGATGAGCTCCAGGCGCCGGAGCAGAGTCCCCGGGTCCGTGGTGAAGACCATGGTGAAGCGGGTTGTCCCCCTGCAGCCCAAGGTCGGGGTGTAGATGTCCACCGTGAGGATCAGCAAGTAGATGTCCACTGTGTAGAGAACTCCACGCCGTGTGGGTGGATGCCTGAAGGGGGCTGTAGCCCGTGGGAAGCCTGCATCAGAACAAGTCGCTGCCAGAACCTGTAGCCCGTGGAAGAGGGAATGCCCACGCTGGAGCAGGTTGACCAGTGGGACTTTTGGGACGCTGCAGGGGACTCACGCTGGAGCAGTTTCCCCTGAAGGACTGCGCCTCAGACTCACAAGGGGTGGGTTGCCCCTTGTGAGGTGTCTCCCATTGGGCAGTTTGTGATGAATTGCCCTTCATGGGACGCCTCACAGTGGAGAAGAGAGCGTGAAGCTTGTCTCCCGTGAGAGGGACCCCACAATGGCCTGGGGAAGAGTGAAGAGTCCTCCTTTAGAATGAAGAAGAATCAGTGGAACCAACGTTGGATGAACTGACCGTAACCCCCATTCCCTGTCCCCCTGCGCCGCTCAGGAGGAGGAAGTGGAGAAACAGGGATTGATGTTAAGCCCGGGAAGAGTGGAAGGATGAATGGAAGGTGTTTTGCTTTTAAGATATGTTTGCTTCTCTTATTTCTCACTACTCCTCTCTGATTTGTTCTTAATAAACCTAACTAATTTCCCCAAAATCAAGTCTCTTTTGCCTGGGACAGTAAATGAAAGTGATCTCCCTGTCCTTATCTCAAACCTTGAGCCCTTTGATTTATTTTCTTCCCTGTCTAGTGAAGAAAAGGGTGTGAGAGAGCAGCTGTGTGGGCACCTGGCTGCCGGCCAGGGTCAAACCACCACAGGTAATCGTAGAAGAATAACTTATTTTATTTTGCAGTGCAGAATTCTATAGCTGAATTAAGGCAGTATGGACATCATATATTATCTAATAGCAGTTGTCCAAATCTTCACATGATGTAATCGAAGAAATTGTCATTTCATATAAAAATGTTCTGAGGGCAAATGCAGATACATGTATATACTAATCTCCAATTAAAATCTGTCTTCAGGTATTTAATACACACTCTGCTGTCATGAAAACATAGAATCATAGAACACTTTGGTTTGGAAGGGGCTTTGCTTTGAGTGTTCCAAAAGGACTTGGTCTTTCTGTTTCAAGTGTTCTTCATTAATTTTTCAGACAGTTATGACATCAATACAGCAACAGTTTCAAAGTAGAGATGAAGGCAAAAATCCTGTCAGTTGAAGGGAAGTGAGGCTTATAATACATGCTGTGAAACACTGGAAGTATCTACTTTGCAGTAGAAGGGGACTTAAATGTTAACCATCATGTTTGGAGTAATCCTGCTTCAAAGTGGTCTCACAACAGGGACATTGTGATACCGAGGACTTGAGACTTGGAGAATGCAGGTGTCCGCTTATCTGTTGTGCAGACACTGGGGATGGAGATCGACAAGGCCTGCACAGTGAGAACCAACCGAAGGAGGGAGTCTCGCGGTGCCAGGACAGCCCTGCTGAGGCTAAAGAATGAGGCCAGACAGAGACTAACGTTGTCAACACCATCCTGCAATCAGATACGTTGCTTCAAAACAGAATTTTGAAGGCCACAATGCCCAGAGTGGAATTTTTTTCCTCAGTAACCCTATATGACTGTGGTCACCCACTCTCCCCTCAGATCATGCCAAATGTCACCCTGGGGCAGGGGCAGATAGTGTGTAAGGAGCATGGAGGGAGTGTGTCGATGCAGAGAGAGAACAAAACCAGAAGAGGCAGTCGACGGGCTGTGCTCCTTCTCCTTCATCCATGACACGGACGCCACCTTGGTTAGAATTGCGCTTTCACCTTTTGGTGAGAAATATCTGGGACGGTATTTTGCTACCATTACTATTATATATTAGCACTATTGCAGAGAGTGAATTTATTGACGGCAGCTCCGAATCTTGTATCCGTCACTTTAATAAATCAGCTGTTCTTTGTTATCTTGCAAATTGTCTCAGTGCAAGTCCTGAAGGGGCCTCTGAAACAGGCAAGTGCTTAGCCTGGGTATGTGCCTCTCACTGCCACGTACCTTTCCACATGACATTTAGAGGTCTTCTAGTCCATTCTCGCTGCAGTGAGCAGAGACATCTTTTACTAGAACAGGTTGGTCAGAGCCCCATCAAGCCTGACCTTGAATGTCTCCAGGAACGGGACCTCCACCATCCCCCTGGTTCTTCTGGTTCCCTCCACCACTTCCCTGTTCCAATGTTTTACCATCCTTGTTACAAAAAGTTTCTTCCTTATATCCAGTGTAAACCTATCCTCTTTCAGTTTAAAACCATTACCCTTCGTCCTGTCTCAACAGACCTTGCTAAAAAAGTTTGCTTCCATTTTTCTTATAGATTCCCTTTAAGTAGTGAAAGCCTGTAGAATCCTGTTAGTTGTCTTCATGTGTTTCTGTAAGGAAAATATGTTATCTAGCCCAATTCCTTGCTGCACACAGCATGATTCTAAAATCATTAATTTCTCTTCACTTCCAGACATGAAAAAGACGCTCTATTTTTCAGCTTTACTGCCTGCTGAATTTTAATAAAAATATTTTCCCCATTCATACACTGAAGAAATTATTAATAGACTATGCTTTTTTCTCTTTGTACAGTTCATCTGCAGATATATAAATAATCCATACTTCAAAACCACAATTACTCACACTATTTCTTGATGGTATGATTTTTTTTATTTCTTTATTTTTTTCCCCCTCATGCTATGTCACGTCTCAGTAGAGGATAACCTATAGAATTTCTCATCAAGCAATGGGGCCAAAGAGATTACAGTTCAAGAGTCTGTCTTGGTGCAAAGCTCTCAGGGAGAATCAGAAAGTGAAGTCACATTCTTGTTTTCTTCAGTGTATTTTCCCGATGTAAGTCGGTTCCCGGATTCATCACCTGAAGCATTTTAGTTATCAAGAAGAGTATTTTACAGGAAGAAGTGCTGGAAAAGACAAAAAAAAAATCTATGTATTTCTTTCCCTATAGATTGGCTGGTGAAATAACTCATAACTTCACTTCAGTAAAATCATATTCCTGGTAGTTTTGATTTCTCCTTTCAGAAATACTTTATCTGTTCAGCTCAAGCCTTGGTGGAAAGCAGAAAAGGGATGCTTTCACACAGAGTCAGCTTTCTGCTGCTGAATGTCTTAAATGACAGTTTGCCTTTCTTCCCCTCTCCCAGAAGCATACCATTCAGAAAAAGTTTTTGAGTTTTGGGCTGTGTAAACTGGTGAGATTTCTTCCTTTTGAGCTTTTCTGGACACAGATTATATGGTTGCTCCCAAGTTTTGTGTGTGTGTGTGTGGGGGGGGTTCTCCTCTCTTGTGAAGTAATGCTTGGCAGTCCCTCAGATAAGACTCCTTCCTACTTAGGGATAAGAAAGTAGATATATCTTCTTTTAAAAGTATTACCAGTGCAAAGACTTCAAAATTGCTCTTTCAGAAGCTTTTGTTATTGTATGATCGCCTGGAGATGGCTTATTTGGCCTTGATTTGTCTGATGTGAGTACGTCGCGAGTTAGGGCTGGGTCAGTCACTAAACACGGACAGATGTTCTCTAACCCCATCCCTCCCCCAAAAAGGGAAGGAAAAGGGAATGAGGCAGAGAGACTTATGGGTCAGAAAAGAAACACTGAAACAGCTTTAATGAAGCAATAATGGAAATAATAGTGAAATGATAAAAATAAAGGACTACATACAACTATATATAAGCCCTATATTGAACCTGACTCTCCCCCCCGATAGCAATCACCACTGATGCTGCAGAGCAGCATGCACTGGAGAAGCCCCAGGCTCAGCAGTGGTGGGGAGTTGGATGAGAGGAGCGGGATTTGGGAACTCAGGATCAGGATCAAAAGTGAGAGATCGCACAGAGTCCTCCATGGACACCGGACATTGAAGAAAAGAGGCCAGAAACTCTCGTGATCACTCAATTTATACTAAATATGATGTATACGGAATGAAATACTCTTATTGTTCATCCATCCTATTACCCCCTGGAGGTGCCACCTTTTACTTCCTTGTGACCCCTCTTACTACCCGGCACCCCCAGCGTGGCACACAAGAGCCAGCAGTGGCCTTGGTCACTATAGGAATAAGTATCAGCAAGAGCCTTTCTGCATCCCAGTCCCAGGCAGTAACTGTAAACATCAGGTGTTATCACTGCCAGTAGCAGACACTGTCTGCAAAAACATGCTGCTGACTTCAGAACGTGCAGCCTTTTAGAAGCGACTAAACTGAAAAGTAAAAATCACTAAACAGAACTGGTTTTTTAGCTAAAATCAGGACAGAGTATTTGATGATTATTTAAAAGTCAGACTTCAAAGTATTTGAAACAGACTATCCATACAAAGAGGTATTCTGACAGCCATCACCTTTGCTGTACAAATATGAGAGTTAGGTTCTCATTAACTACAAACTTAGCCTGTAGTTTTACTGATGCAAATCTCAGTGAAGTCCATGGATGCTAGCACAGGTTTTTGACAACTGAATAAGTTCATAAGGAACCATCAATGTAAGGAAAAACTATTGCAAAAAAAACCCCTTATTTATTTTATTTCTGTCTCTGGACATCTGCCCAGATGTACACGAGAAAAGCACATCCAGCAGTCAGTACTTAGAAATCAATTTATAGAATTCATAGTCTAGGTGGCACTATACATTCCTCGCACATTATTTGATCCATGAAAGGGAAACAGTCTCAATTGAAATCGTCTCCATACAGAAATTAATTTGAATAAAATGACTCTGGAGATCCAAAAATGAATTAATTTGGTGGTTACTGGCAAAGTATTTCTTTCAAATTCAGATTTATTAAACATTAGGGACCAAATTAATCCCTCATTTACCAAAGTGAATTAAATAATTTGTAAAGATATCTTACAATATATTACTGCTGACCCACTCGTGAAGGAGAAAAGCATGACAGCATGAGCTGTGTGGGTAAGCCCACACACCTCTCGTTCAACTACAGGCAAATTCTGTCCTCTTTGAATACAGTTTTCTTTGCATAGTTGAATATTAGTATCAATTGCATGTATACAGATGTCTACATAGTTTTGTTATATGATCAATGTTTGGCCTTCAGCAAAGTACCTGATGAAATGCAGGCTGCAAGTCTAGAACATATTTGCAATAAAGACAGCAAAATTTACAGAGTAATGAGTTTTTTCAACTAGTGAATATGTAAACACAGTGAGTGATAAATCAAACGTTTTTGAAGAAATCCTTTGTCTCCTAATTTGCTGCATTATTTTGGTAAGTGACATTTGTGCTTGGTAGTGTTAGAGCATACTGGAGTGTGTTCTGTAACACTGATGATTCCTTAATAACAGTCCCTTGGGGTTTCAGCTTGAATCTTTGCTGGAAGTAGGAGTGAATGAGGCCATCACAGAGGTTAATGAAGTGCAGATAGGCAATGTTTGAACTGGGTTTCTCTGCTATAAGCAAAACAGAACTGATTTTTTTTTTGAATACTCAGTTCAGAAATCACCTTCATGTTGGCTACTACCTGTACTGAAATTCAGCATTAATTCTGTACCCCATTCTTTTCGGTTTTTCTGGAAAATCACCACCTACAAAGAACTGGTTACATTATAATGAAAGATTCCTTTTCTCTTCCAATATCCTCCAAAGAAAAATTTTTCAGCCAGAACTGGTCTTATAGTCTTTCTTTTGACGAGTACTGTCTCAGGTGACTAGCAAGAAACATGCAGAATACATACATAAAAATGTTCATTCACTAGCTAGCACACCTCTTGGTCCAAGACTAATATCCTACTCCTCAAGAAATGTACTAGATGCTCTACTCCTATTACTAACATCATGCATTAATGCTGACTTCTCTGCCTGGGAAATAATCTCTATCATTTTGGGTAGAAAAAACTGTAGTATCTAGAACAGTATCTTACCAAATAAATCCACTGAGTTCTGATTCCAGCCAGAAATATTACCTGGTCAAACTGGAAAGTATTCTTGAAAGCTGACCCCTCAGAAAAAGTATCCTATCTAAAGGAGTCATAATAAATACCCTAAAACAGGTCTCCACATGGTAGACAACCTGTAAAGCTAGCTCTTTGTCCTCTAATTTTATAGAACTGAGTTGGTTTGATTATGGGCAATTACTGCCATTCCCACATAAAAATAAGACTTCCAGAAAGCTCAGTGCACACTGAATAAGGGCAATATCTGAGAATCATCTTCCATCTATATTAAAAGGATGACACAACAGTTTGGTAATATTTAACTGTAGTACAAAAATTCTGTGATTAAAAACAGTTAAAGTGAGGAGTCCTAATGGTTCTGCTTATTGCCAGTGTAAAATTTTCACGTTGTGAATTTGGATCCTCTTCCACATCTACAGCAACACTCCCATGTTGCTTCATGACTACATCTTGATATGTACCTTGCCCTTCTCTCTCTGTTTAATGAATGGCTCCAAAAGCTTATTTCCAAATATTTTCTAGAGTCTAGAGCTTTTATCAATGTTCTTGCTTTGATTTTGTTTGATCTTTCCGTTTTCTAAAACATAAAAATTTTGTTGGAGCTATGGCTAGTCTTGGGTCCCCTTGCTTTCATTAGGTATGGCTATGTCTCTTGTGAGCAGCTGAGGAGTTAGCTGGGATACAGAAGTATCACAATCACCTTTCAAAGTACAGTAGGTTTTTCTCTCTGCTTGAGGCTGTTTTGCTCATGCTGTTGTGCAGTTTTGTTCTATATTCACAAGTGTGTAACACACACACATATGCATCTCTAGGTCACACATAGTTCTGACCCTATCTGTCTGCTACTGCAGGTGACGTTGCTTGGTTGCATCGTACAAATGATTACGGTGCCACTGGCTCATTTTTCATCATAGGAAATATCTTACAAGACATTACAGTAGAATTTCTCATGAAAATTAAAAATACCAAAGCATGAATATGTCTAGTAGATTTTTCCTTTTCAGACAGTTAACCACAGCTGGTTTGTGTCTTTGATCTCTGACAACTACAAGAGATTCAATTGCTGATGTGTTTGATTTGAGCCTTCTGGTCGTTAACATCCATGAGGACTAAGCCTTGAAGAGTTTAATAGTCTTCTATGGTAATTTGATTGTCTTAACTTATGTGCTTATTGTGGTCTTCAATATTTATGAACATTTTCCAGCCAGTTCATACTGTTTAATTATTTCCAATATAAAATTTATTTTTCTTTCAGTCATTCACAGTTTGCAAACTTTCTTTAAACAGGATGCTCTTGTTTTCTCCCTAGCTCTCAAAACTTGCGAACGTTCAATAATTCCTTACAAATCTTGTGTATGAGCTTTGGAATACCAGTCTCTACCTTGGTTACTGGGTCTTTTAGGTAATTGCTTTCCTGGTATTTTTTTGAGTCATGTTGTTGAGTCCTCAGCAACGAGTTAGTAAGGCATGAAACTGTGATTTGACTGGCATTCAAGTCAGTATGCCGAAAGACGTTATGAAGGAACTCTAATTTTTGTGGTATCTTGCTGTTGAATTGTATATCAAAAGTGCTGGGTGGACTTGCCATGGAGAACTTTTGAACTGCGCCATGTGAGGGATTAGATGGGGAGACAGTTATTGCTATATTTTAACTTAGATTTGAAATGCATTTCTGAATCACAGAAGCTGATTTTTTGTTTGTGTTTTTTGTTTATGTTGGAAGGTAATTCCAACATTAAGTTGCGAAGTGGTTCCTTTGCTTTTCTAAATATCGCCAGCTATGGTGTGTGCTGAAACACCTTCTCCATTTTGGGCACTTTGTCAATAGGTGGGTTGTATCAGCAAGTAATCCTGGTTTTTTTCAGTGATCTGATAACCCATTCAAAATACCAAGAAATTCTTTCTAAACTGCAAATCCTTTACTGGCTTGAACTTTCACAGGGATTTTTAGCAAGACTGATAATTCTAAATTATTTTTTTTTCAGTACTAGCTTTACAAGCATAAATCAAAATATAAATGTGCATGATATACTTTGTTTCCATTCCTAATACAATCCTCTGCAGGGCAAATGCCTTTCCTAAATCGTTAGTTGTAATTTCATATTCAGTCCTGAGGTAAGATTAGTCTTTTAGTGTAGTTTGCACGTTTCTCATGTTTAAAATCTTATGGTATTCTTCCTGGACCTACTAGAGAAACAGTTGCCTTACAGTTCTACTCCTTCCTCTGTGAACAAAAGTTATATCAGGTCATCTTCAGTAATTTTTCATTTTACCACGGATTATGTATTCCTTTTTTGCCTTTCTGTGTCAGAGGGAGGAAGAGAGACAAGTCTTTTGAAAACAGGTTTGTGCCACCTCATGTATTCTTCCTTGTTTTGAGACTCACGTGATACAAGTCTACCCATTATGCCTGGAACATGGCCATGAATATCTTCCTGGCTGGTGGCAGGTGACCTGTTCCTGTGTTTACTGTTGGCTGAATAAATATATTGCAGATTGTACCTCTCCGTTTCATCCTGTGCATGCCAGGATGAGTGCTGATACATGTCAAGTACTTATTGCATTTTCCCATGCCTTAGGCCTTGGAGTGTGAAATTCTATTCCTTTCTACTTTTTTTCTCAGGAACCTCTTGAAATCTGTGTAGAAAGATAAATGCTAAAGGGAATCATTGCCAACTTTGTTCTCAGACACAGCCAATGTGTAGCGATTCTCCACTTTTGGATTCTACCTTAGACACTTCTCTCTACCTGTAGAGTTACCAACTGCCATTTATGTTCCACTCTGTCCCATTTCTTTGTCGATGAGAGATGCGTGAGACCCCATTTAGCTTACTCTGTCCAGTATGACTGACCACCTTCCCGATGTGCTTTCTGCACTGCTGGGACATTTTTGCTTGAACTCTTCAAACCCATTAGACCTTTTATGCTGCAAAACTGCCCATGCTCAGCAGTGGCATAAAATAATAGAGAAAGCTGCTGGAGACAAGACTGCATCTGAGTGACTAGAGCAGAATAGATTTATACTGAATATCAGGAGGAAGTTCCTTACAATGAGGGTGGTGAAACACTGGAACAGGTTGCCTAGAGAGGTGGTGGAAGCTCCATCTCTAAAGACATTCAAGGAGAGGCTTGATGGGTCTCTAAGCAACCTGACCTAGTTAAAGATGTCCCTGCTCACTGCAGAGGGGTTGGACTAGATGACCTTAAAAGGTCCTTTCCAGTCCAACACATTTTGTGATTCTATGATCCTATGACTCTATGATTCTATGACTCTATGATTCTATGACCAGATCAGGCTTACAAGATATGTTTTGAGAAAAATTGTGAGACATTTCTTCCAGAGTCATAGAGTTGAGAATTAGGTAGGAGGACTTCATAGCTGATCAATTGATTTCTTGTCTAACCTGTACAAAAGCAAACTGTGTCCATTGGTTCAGCACGACCTATCCCCTGGATAGCTGTAGCATGGTTCCCTTTGCTTCCTTTTGATGATTGGCATGTTTGTGTGTTGCAGTGATACATCCAGTGGAGTGCTTATCCTTCAGAGTCACCATGCTGATGCAGCTTCAAGCTGGAGAGCCTGAAGGCAAAGTGCTGCAACCCACCAAAGACTGACCTCAAGTAATCTGGACCCTTTGCTGTTGGATGCATTAATAATTTATCTTTTTTTAAACTTCTCTGCAAGTTTTCTGTGCAATTGAGATGAAGTCCTGGAAACTAAATGGGTTATAACACCAGATAAATGAGTTTCACTAGTCAGTAAACACAAGTGGGGAAAAATCTGGGGTGGTTCCCTTTTTCTGTCACTTTGCTTCAGGACATCATCCCAGGATGAGAGTAACAATATGCATATATACTTTTCAGTTTAGTTTCCACATTATTGCTTCATACTGCCTTATGTCATAACCAAGAATAGATTGAAGCTGATAATGAAGTCTAAACAATTAATAAAGTTTTTTTTTTAATTATTGTTCTCAGTTTGTGAGTATGGACAATGAAAGTATAAATTTAAGAGATAACGGAAGAAAATCTGAAATTTCACCACCTTACTAGGTAATAGTACAGAAACTGTATTTGAAAAGAACTTCAGCTGCTGTGCTCCTTAGTATCTTCCTGAAACAGTTAGCCTGTGTGTGCTTCTATAGTAAACAGTTCATGTAGCTTTTAAATTCCAGGTACAACGATGTTCCGGGGATTCTGCTGAAATCTGAATTATATAGAAAACATGATATCACATGTAGGCAATTGGAACACAGGACATCACTTTTCAGCCTTTTTTTGAAATTCTGAAGTGTTTGTAATTTCTTATCTTCATCTAAGTATTTTCAAGATCATAAAATTAGTCTTAGGGTTTCATTTCTCACCCACAGGTTGTCCACTAAGACATTCCATGTATGATCTCATTATCAGCTTTCTCAGGTTTGTCAAATATGTAGGTAGTTGTTACCCATCATTTACACATTCTGCTTCTCTAATTTCTGCTTCTTTGTCTTATTATCTAGATCCAGCTGAGAAGGTTCCCAAAAGGAGAAGTTTCCTGTGATATCACTCTACACCTTCCCAGTACAACTGCCCTCTCATTTCATACGGACAGAAATAGTTACTACAGTTTGTACAGAAATCCTTCTGCAGAAACCGTCTATAGCATACATGGCATTTTACAATTACACTAGAACTTTACAACCATCTGTACTTGGAGATGCAATTTTGATTACCTGCGTAAGGTTGATATGATTCTTCACTTCTGTTATGTGAAAATATACTGTCATTGCTCCCAGCACAAGCATGTAACAAGCACAGGAAGCAAAGCTAAAGTGAGCGTCTACCATAGATGCATTTGCAAGTTTTATTTTGTGACAAGTATATTGAGGTTACTTCTGTCTTTCTGCTCTACATGTCTATTTCTGTAAGCTGCATCATTATGAAATAAGAATGTTCTCATGAAGTCAGCAGATATTGCACCCGCAAATAGATCTGTGATGGCTAAAGTGTTTTGCTTGAGAAGTCTTCTGATTGTGCCTTTCAAATTATTATCAACAGCACTGAACTCTAAAGTCCTGGAGTGAGTAGTCTGCTGAGGACATCATGCGACATTTGTACTTTTTTGGTGGTCAGCAGATTTCTGGTTTGGTTTGGTTAGCAAATTTCTGTCAATTTAAAACCAGATATAGATAGTAGCCAGAGACTAAAGTAACCAAAGATTTAGAAGGACAGTCTCACTGACCTGTGCAAAAAGCAAAGGGGATGTCTTTTTCTTTGGTTCGTATACACCTACAGAGCGTTCTCCTTATAACAGTGAGAGCGCCTGTCCTTGTTTTGGTCTTCTTAATTCTTAGGTTTACACAGATTTCCTAGCAACCTCTGAAGAAGCTAAAAGCAATGTTATAGCTATATTATGAAATGTGTTTCTGGAGTGATGAACCTGCCTCTTAGCAGGTTTAGACTGCTATTCTTCCTATCTGTGATGCTTGTTACCAATACTAATGCTCTCTGCTCTTACCTGGTACTGTTACGTTGTTATTCTCCACAATGGATTTGTGCTCACATCATGACTGAGGTGTAACAGCTAAACTTTATAAGAAGCTGTTGTGGACAACTGGTGGCCTGCAACCTCCAACTCTGCAATATATTAGTTACCAAGACCTACAAAATTAGTTACCAAGACCTACAAAAATTTAATGGAGAACCAAATATCTAGTTGAGATAGCACTATAGTAATCAGAATAGCTGTTCATTACCAAAGAGGTTTCCAAAGCATAGTTGTACAAAATACGTGTTTGACCTAGCATTACCCCTCCACTCACTTAAATGTTTATTCGCTTGACTATTTATTATTGCAAGAGCAGAGTGTAAATTTTTTCAGGGTAGGAATCTCCTATGATAATTCTGGGCCCTTCCAAGGAGATGAGGAAGGCTTGAACACGTTTGATCTACTCAAAATATATCAGATTCCATTTTGTTTTCAGTATTTTTTCTCACCCTTTATCTTGCGTAATAATACAAAGATAATGTTTTTTTTTACATAAATCAAACTCTCCATTTGAGGTGTAAGGGGGTATTCCAGTAACTAGATTGATAATGGACATATTTATCAACAGATTTTTCAGCAAATACGGAACAGCTAAGTACCCAATCTGTTTCTTTAATCTACAATTCATAGCCCATTGATTTTTAGAAGACATTATAGCATATTTGGTTTTTTTACTTTAATACCAAATGTACAGATAAAGATTTTAATATTCTTTGCAGCATATGATGACGGAAAAATAAAAAATTACCTACTAAAACACTGTTAAAGATTTTGTTTTCTGACTTAATTGAAAGATATATGGAAACTAGATGAAATCTGAGAAATAGAGGACCTCCTAGACCCATATAAGTTCCTACCTCATAACTAAATAGGCAGACAGACTATATTTTTCAAAGGATGGTTTGAATTTTTGCAAGGGTATTCTCTCGCAAATGGTCTGTATTTTTGCTACATGTGACAATTTCTGTTGATTCTCCAGCTATATGATTAAGACATCCTCAAATTTCTTCCTTCCTCTACAGATGAGGTATCTGATCCTCCTCCACCTAAGGTGGATTTTATTCATAGGCCTTTTGAACTCTCAGAGACAAGATACACCTGCTTTTAGTAGCTGTATTTCCTGAGATAGACACCAGATTGTCCTTGTCAGTTAGTGAGGAAAATGGAAGCAGAAGGCTGAGGTTCTCTAACAGGGTAGAACTAGCTTGAGAGTACCCAGCACTGTACCAAAAATGCTGTTGCTCTTTAACACTTTTTAATTCTACCATTTGGTGTTCCTGCTGCTCTATGTTTGAACACCACACAGCTGGCACCTCCTTGGACACCAATACAACAGTTTAGCTTAGTTCAGCTAAGCTTAGCTTACAGTGTGGGGTTTGGATCCAAAGAAGTTTTACTACATGTGAATGAAACAAGGGATACTGATGGAGGTGATAAGAAGTGAAAGCTTAACAAAGTGAACGTGTGATATGCCAAATTAAGCAGCCATCCTGTTTAAGACAACCACAGAGACCAACAGCTATATGGTTGAGGTTAGCTAGAGATGCTTATGATGTCCCTCCATTTCATGTCTCTCCATGTTCTGTGCATGCAGTCTTGAAGTCCGTCTTTAGTCCACCCCTCCTATTGAAGAGCACGTTGGACAGCCCACCACTTCTCAAACACCTGGAGTAATGGCAAAGCCAACGGGCATGCGATGGATGCTGAGGGAAAATGAAGTACTGTAATCAGCCTGCTTTGGTACTAGTAGCCCCCTATTCCTCTGTTGGCTTGTATCTCTAATTAACTCCAGGCATTTGTTGCACTTGGAGGGTGAGGGAGGTCTGTATTTTACACAGTTTTTATCAAATCCTTTTTTCATTTGTTCGGTGAAGGAGTTGCAATTATTGTTTCTGGAGTTCTTGAAATAGGACCACCTGGATTGCCTGTGGCTGTAAACCTATACTATGAGTGAAAGCAAGCTACAACAAACAGTAAGAAATGCAGATAAATATACTTTATTTTCAGTCCAATACAAGCCCTATTTTACACTTCAATATGTGATCATTAGCAGTTATTCTAAAGCAATCTGTCAGGACTCCTAATTTGACTCTCCTGTCTCTTAAGGTTATGTGAGCAAGCCACAGCAACAGTAAATAGTAAATGAAGCTTTCTTTGGAATTTCCAACCTCTTACAATCTGTACTGCTGTTCCTGTAAAAGTTGTGCACTGCGCTGTAGCTAAGCAACATCCTGGAATACAGCAAACCCAAGCCTTCAAGCTCTTCCTTGCCTTGACCTTGAGAGGTAAACCCATATTTCACAACTAAGATGCAGCTGGTCAAACAACAGCTGAAAATTTTTTCTTGTCAATTAAGGTTTCAGTTCAAAAGATTCCTAAATCTGGAGTGTAAAATCAATGCAGTGCAGTGAAGCCAAGTAAAGGTCTACTTACGTGACAGAGATGAAGCAAGACCTGTGCAAGACATGTCTCACATCTTTACTGGGTTAGTCGAGATGTTTGCATCAAGTCATCTGCTGTCTAGCATAAAAGTCCATGACTCAGCTGAGAGATACCGTTGAGTGTTGAGAACACCAGGGCCTGGCCAAGACAGTGGCAATGGTGATCAAGGTTTAGGAGGTCCATCAATAGAGCCAACACAAATAAGGAAAACCATGATAGAAAATTACTCTGTGAGCTCTTAAGACTCAAAACCTGCCAGGGAACAGGATGGACTGCTTTGCTGAACTGCTAGTTCCGCTATCCAAACCTGAATTTCTTTCCAGAGGAAAAGAGAAAGGGGAAGAACCTGTAAACACTGTCAAAAATTCTTGGGTTTAGGAGAGCTCTCCTGGTCTGTGCTTTTTAATTGACCATCCTCTGAGTCAGTTTTTTTGTCAAGCTCACCTGTGAATGTTTTTGCTGCCCTGAAGGCTACATTAGCAGTCCTGCCATGTTAACAGCATGACTCTCTGCCACCATTCAATGGTCTATTCACAATCTCAGATTCTGTATACAACAGCCATTCATCTTCATCAACATTGAAAATTTTTAAGAATACAGTCATTTTTCATCTGCTGAAGCAGTTTCTCCTTGTTTACTTTCTTCTTGCACATGTGAGAGCTCTGTCCAAGGAGATGTGACAGTGCATGAGAGACGTACCTTGCATATAACAGTGGCCAAGCTTGGATTTGTACAGCTACTATTGCTGCCCTGGGGAAGGTGAGAGTGGTGTGTTGCCCCTGCATGCTGAGATAAAAGTACAGCAGAATGATGGTTTTCAAAAGGCTGTTTCTCAGATTAGTAACTGATCCCATTAAGACCAGGCATAGGCCTCTTCCTCCAAACACTCCCTACAGCACAATTGCAGATGAGCAGGATGCTGCATACAAAGAAATTTCATATAGAAGATGACACATGTGAGGTTCATATTACCTAAACAATACAATCGTGCACTAAATTTTCCATTGGAAAACAGATAACATACCTCAATCTGTGTCCATCTGCCAGGTGATCTGGGTGGGCACAGCATTAGTGATCACAGACTGGGCTTCTGTAGAAACATAAGGGTCTTTACAGAATAAATTGTCATACCTGGGGAATTGCCACAATTGCTTTCTCCCTCTGCAGTCCCTGGCCGCTTCACTTAAAATGACCTACTCATCAGCAGCTGGCTGATCTAGATACTTGCAATAAGATCTGGTATTGTTCACGGTGGATTGGCTGGGTCTATGTGCAGCAAAGAAATTCTAGAAAGAAAAGAGTCCCTGCAGTAGTATCACACCCCGCAAGTCTCAATCACTAAGCAGGCATCAGCAAGTTTCAGAAATTTGTTCAACTTGCTGAAATACTCAGGTGTGAAATCAGTGTAAAGCTATAGGTATTATTTAGCCTGCCTGGGAATTGGAATGAGATCCCTGATCTAACAGTAGGACTAATCCTAATGTGAGATTGCATGATAAAAAAAAAGTGGCCAAACATGTCTGAAAAGCAATATGACCTCTTTCCTTCAGCTAGACCTATGCTTTGAAATTTATATTAAAACCAAAGCAGCATTTGTCTCAGTTTTTCTGGCCATACTTATTTTGGAAAACTGCCATGCTTATTTTATCACATTTATTTAAAACCATGGAAAATTGTATATTTCCACTTAAACTAATGCACTGTCATCAGGGTAATACAGATCAGAATATAGACTGTTTTGGATCCTGTGCTTCAAGATTCGTTTGGGCTTTGAATTTCCTTCATGGTTTCTTCGGTTCCTGTGGGAATCTTTTAATAACTCATTGTGTCTCTCTCCCAGCTTCTTCCACAAGTTCAATGTGTAAAACAAGAAGCAATATAGACAAATCTTAGTGATTCTTGCCTACTGGGATGGGCAGGGTGTACTTCTGAAAACAATTTAGTACAACCCAGAATAAAATCTGGGTCAGCCCTGAATCCCATCAAGGCTGACAGTTCCTCTAAGAGAAAATAAAGGGAACATTTTCTCACTCCTAGGCTCTGCCTTATACACAAGTGGGTCAGACATGAGAAATTAATTTCTTTCCAGTGCGAAGTGTATTATGGTATCTTGTGCCATAGCATCTCAGTCATTACATTTTGTTTATGACAAATAGAATAACATTCTGAAACAATTTGTGTAATAAACTTCTATTCATAGATACGAGTTCTAAGAACTATTCTTTGGAGTGAATTAATTTGCTAATTCTGTATGTAATTGATGCAAATGAAAAGAATGTCATATTCAGCTTCATATATTTTATATTTCACTATATACTTTTATCACTGCTTTAGCATATTTGAGTTTAAAGTAGCTTTAGCCACTCTCAGAACATTTTTTTTTGCTGTCTGTGAGACTCTGCATATAAAACAAGTTTGGCTGGACTCCTATAAATGAAGTGCCATTATGCAGGCATGACTCTTGTTGCAAACAGAGAAAGTTGTTTTAAGAATTGTGCAGAGATAAAAGTGAGAAGCTATTTATTTATTTACACCCTATTTTTGATCCTTATATTTGAGAGGGCTCTGGGAACAAAAGTGGAAGATCTTCACTGAAGACCATTACTTCTTTTTTTCCTTTTGAAAAGAAAACAAAAATGAGATTAAGAAAATACATACTCGCTAAAATTACTGATAATTTTACCTGTTCCTTCCGTGTAATATTCCTCTGCTTTTTAGAGAATCAAGAGGTACCTCCCTGTTTGAAAAGAGATTGGAAGCACAGTACCTTTCTGAATACAGATGCTCCAAGGCCATCTTTGTCATTTATTCTTTCACTTCATTTTACAGCAAGGTTTTGTGAATATTTGGTCATTATTTCACATTATAAAATGATGAGGTTATGTTTTATGATCATCAGTAAAAATTTCTGCTCATCCATAATAGGTAAAAGCAAAAAAAAATCCCACATTTAGCCTTTGAGGAAGCAGTCCTCACATGACATCTGAACTACAGAAAACAGTGAAATTTCAATGTATTTTCATAGAATAAGAAAATCATTTGGGTTGGAAAAGACCCTGAAGATCATAAAAAGAAGATCATAGAGTCCAGCTGTAAACTTAACACTGCCATATCCACCACTACACTATTTTCCTAAGCACTTATCTTTTAAACACCTCCAAAGATGGTGACTTCACCACTTCCCTGGACAGCCTATGCCAACACTTAGCAACCTTTTCAGTGAAGAAATTTTTCTTAAAATCCAATCTAAACTTTCTCTGGAGCAACCTGAGGCCACTTCCTCTTGTCCTATCGTTTGTTACTTGAGAGAAGAGATTGATCCCCACCTCGCTACAACCTCCTGTCAGGTAGTTGTGGGGGGCCATAAGGTCTCCACTCAGTCTCCTCCAGGCTAAACAGGCCCAGTTGCCTCAGCTGCTCCTCACAAGACTTGTGCTCATGACCTTCACCAGCTTCGTTGCCCTTCTCTAGTCATGCTCCAGCACTTCAAGGCCTTTCTTGGAGGGAGAAGCCCAACACTTGAGCACAGGACTGAAGATGTGGTCTCACCAGTGCCAAGTACTGGGATACAAGCCCTGCCCTGGTCCTGCTGGACACAGTACTTTTGATATAGGCCAGGATGCCTTTGACCTCCTTGGCTACCTGGCCCCACTGCTGGCTCATGGCCAGCTGGCTGTCCACCAGTCCCCCCAGTTCCTTTCCCACCAGGTACTTTCCAGCCACTTCTCCCCAAACCAATGGCACTGCTGGGAGTTGCTCTGACCCATGGGCAGGACCTAGCCCTTGGCCTTGTTAAACCTCATACCACTGACTTCAGCCCATCTATCCAGCTCGCCCAGATCCCTCTGTAGAGTCTTCCTGCCCTCCATCACATCAACATTCCCAAACAGCTTTCTGTCATCTGCAAACTTACTGAGGGTGCACTCGATCACCTCATCCAGATCATTGATAAAGATATTGAACAAAGACACATTTTCACACAGAATCACAGAGTGGTAGAGGTTGGAAAGGACCTCTGTAGATTGCCTAGTCCAACTCCTCTGCCAGAGCATGATGACGTAGAATAGATCACACAGGAACACGTCCAGGCAGGTTTTGAAAGTATCCGGAGACAGAGAATGCTATTTTAAATAATTCCATTGTACCAAGCAAAACCAAAATCAATGGGAAGAAGTGGCAAAGTTTCTAAAAATATTTCTTTTAATTTCATAACTTTTAAACACAGTATTTAGGTTCTTAAAGTATTAAGCACAGATTAAAGGTCTTTACAAAGTTAAATGGAGAACCTCTAGTCTTTAGTGTTTTCCAGGGAGACTAGCCAATAGCCAGACTGCAAGAAAATATATTATGGTGAGGAAGGTGCTGCAATAGCTTTTCTTAGATGAAGTGAGATTTCAGAGTTGATGTAAATACTTTTTTTTCTGGTCTAAAGTAAAGAAAACACTGGCTGTATATGAACTCTTATGTTACCTTTTAAAAACTGTAGAATGACTAACCGGAGGAGGGATGTAGGTGGTAGAAGATGGTTCTCCCTCCCCTTCAACATGACAAAATAATGCAAACAATTCTGCTTTGCTAGAAGGTTTTTGGGTCATTTAGATTGTGCATGTTACACTTCCTCATATGCTTTTGTGGAGTAGCAAGACTTATGGAATTGAAAGTAGTGTGACAATAAATCTTCGTGTGCCTTTGCAAATACTTTCACCTAAAAGACAATCACATAAAAAGAGCTATAATGAAACTAATTCTGTTACTTTGTCTTTTTGTGTATACTTCTCCAGAATAAGAGCCCTTTATGAAAATATTTTAAAAGATGATGTTATCACAAAAAAAATTGACTTAGTAAACTAGTCACTGGTTGATGAAGTTATGAACGTGCATATATATGGGTGAAGTTATGCACATGTGTACGTTTTATAAATGCAAATATAAGGATTGTTTATGCTTATGCATCTCCAGGGCTCACTTCTGCACTGCAAAGGAGAAGGCACTTTCCTTTACTGTTAATGAAACAGTAAAAATGGAGACACACACACAGACTTCACATAAATTACAACTACTTGAACTTTCCATAGTACTACTTGTGCAGTCACAAGATGCACATTAAATTAGATTGATTCAGTTCTTGAAAGACAGAAGGATAGTATTCAGGGGTGTTACATCTGTATTACAAGTAATTTATATGCAGCCTGCATTCTCTCAGTGAATTTCTGGCACAAGCTGTAGCTAAGCTGAATTTCGGTGTCCTCAGCTGAAGCAGAGTGGGCTTTGGTTTCCTTTATTTGAGGATTATTGACATTTTCTTCTATTCTCTGCTGCTATTAGAAATGCGGTCTTTTATGTTCATGATGACACAGTGTGTTTCCACAGGGAAAACTTGCTAATGCCTTTGACTTCAGCCCAAAGCTAAGTGGTTCTAAGCAGAAGGATATTTGAAAAGTTTCAATTTTAGACTAAATCAGTGTTTCATTTTTCATATGCTGGAGTTTTCAAGCTGTTTACTGGTGAAAAGAACATTCTCTGCACTGAACCATTCAATCCGTTTTAGTTAGATGCACGATATTTTCATTTCTGTCAGAAAGACCTGTAAAATCCAAACAAAGCCTTATATGCTTCTATCTTTAATGCAAATTACTAGCATGAATTTACCACTTAAAAGCAAAACAGTGAATATAAATTGTACATTTATTACTTTCCTATGTATTTCTTCAATATACATAATGAAAGAATGCCAGATATCTGTAAATAAGATCTTTAATGGATTAGAAAAAGAAGGTGATTACCAATTTAAAACCATGAAACTGAAAGGATTACTACTGATTCTTGGACTGGTCAGTCAACAGCACACAGTTGCAAAACTTCGGTTTTCAATAGAATCTGAAATCCCTGATGATACCATCAGAAGCTGACAGGAAAATCCTGGAAAATAATTTTGCCTTCAAAGTTTCTTAGTCAGATGAATGAGAAACAAGAGAGAAAAAGATAATATTCCATTTTTCCAAGCTGATTTATCAGCACTGATGATAGGGGTTTTTTTAAAAAAATGGAAAAATTTCATGTTCTATTGAAAGGTAGTGCTGTTATTAGCTTCTTTCAGAAGATATCAGTGGAAAGTCTTTTTTTACATAAGAACAGGAACAAACATTAAGATAATTAAAAATGCTAACTTCATTTTCATCTTAGTAATAACAACATTCTTTTCTGGTTTAGTAGATACTAGGGTTTGCCTGTATTTTAATACGCCTCAGGTGTATGTATACCAATGCACACTACCTGGAGAAAAAGCAAGCGGAATTGGAGCTCCACACCCAGTCAGAAAGTTATGATAACATAGGAATAACTGAAACATGGTGGGAAAGCTCACATGACTGGAGGATCACAGTGGATGGCTATAAACTGCTTTGCAAAAACAGGCAGAAAAGACGAGAATGAAGAGTCATTCATGCTGCAGGTTAGTACTAAGAAGAAGAGTTTAGATTTCAGAGGAGTAAACTTCAGCTCTCTCCAAGCTCAACTGAGGGGGATTCTCTGGGAATCTTACAGAGAAGATAAAGGAGTTAGTGAGTATTGGGATTTTTTCAAAAACACTTTCTGTAAGCACAAAGCAGTTAAACCCCTTTAAAGGTAAGAGAAGCAAGTGGAGCAAGAGACCCCCTCGGCTAAACTGTGAGTTTCAGAGTCTACTTAAAACCAAAAGACAAATGTACCAGAGATGGAGAAGCAGATGAATACCCATTGAGAACTACAAGAGCATTGCCAGAGTGTGCAGAGATGCAATGAGAAAAGCAAAAGCTCAGCTCGAGTTGAAATTGGTCAGAGAAGTCAAAAACTACAAGAAAGTAGTTTACTACAAGAAAGTAATTTTCAAACAATTACTAGAGAAAATCCCATGGGCAAGGCTGTTTGAAGGTAAAGGAGCCCAAGATAGTTGGTTAGCGTTCAGGGACTGCTTCTACCGTGCTCAAGATCAGAGCATCCCGACACGTAGGAAGTCAAGGAAGGGAGCCAGGAGACCTGCGTGGCTAAATAGGGATCTGCTGGGTAAGCTCAAGGGCAAGAGGAGAATTTACAGATCTTGGAAGGCGGGGCTGGCCACTTGGGAAGAATATAAGGCTGTTGTCCGAGGATGTAGGGAGGCAACTAGGAAAGCAAAGGCCTCCCTAGAATTGAACCTGGCGAGAGGGGTCAAGGACAACAGGAAGAACTTTTTCAAATACGTGAAAGATAAAACTAACACCAGAGACAATGTAGGCCCACTAATGAATGAGGTGGGTGCCTTGGTGACAGAAGATACAGAGAAGGCAGAGTTACTGAATGCCTTCTTTGTCTCTGTCTACTCTGCCGGAGGCTGTCCTGAGGAGCCCCGTTCCCCTGAGGCCCCAGAGGAAGTCAGGGCAGTGGAGGAGTTTGCTTTAGTCGATGAGGACTGGGTTAGGGACCAATTAAGCAATCTGGATATCCATAAATCCATGGGTCCAGATGGGATGCATCCACGGGTGCTGAGGGAGCTGGCTGATGTCATTGCTAGACCACTCTCCATCATCTTTGCCAAGTCTTGGGAGATGGGAGAGGTGCCTGAGGACTGGAGGCAAGCAAATGTCACTCCAGTCTTCAAAAAGGGCAAGAAGGAGGACCTGGGTAACTATAAACCGGTCAGCCTCACCTCCATCCCTGGGAAAGTGATGGAACGACTTATCCTTGGTGCCATCTCAAGGCATATCAGGGATAAGAGGGTCATTAGAGACAGTCAACATGGCTTCACCAAAGGGAAGTCGTGCTTGACTAACCTCATAGCCTTTTATGAGGATATAACAAGGTGGATAGATGATGGCCGAGCGGTGGATGTGGTCTACCTTGACTTCAGTAAAGCATTTGACACAGTCTCCCACAGCATCCTTGCTGCTAAACTGAGGAAGGGTGGTCTAGACTCTCAGGTAGTGAGGTGGACTGTGAACTGGCTAAGGGGAAGAAGCCAAAGAGTTGTGGTCAATGGGATGGCGTCTGGTTGGAGGCCTGTATCCAGTGGAGTCCCTCAAGGGTCGGTACTGGGACCAGTATTATTCAATATATTCATTGATGACTTGGATGAGGGACTAGAGAGTACTATCAGCAAGTTTGCTGATGACACCAAGCTGGGAGGAGTGGCTGACACACCAGAAGGCTGTGCTGCCATCCAGCGAGACCTGGACAGGCTGGAGGATTGGGCAGGGAAAAATTTAATGAAATATAACAAGGGTAAGTGTAGAGTCTTGCATCTGGGTAGGAACAACCCCAGGTTCCACTATAAGTAGAGAGTAGTGTAGGGGAAAGGGACCTGGGAGTCTTGGTGGACAGCAGGATGACCATGAGCCAGCAGTGTGCCCTTGTGGCCAGGAAGGCCAATGGCATCCTGTGGTGTATTAGAAGGGGGGTGGTTAGTAGGTCGAGAGAGGTTCTCCTTCCCCTCTACTCTGCCCTGGTGAGACCCCATCTGGAATACTGTGTCCAGTTCTGGGCCCCTCAGTTCAAGAAAGACAAGGAACTGCTGGAGAGAGTCCAGCACAGGGCAACTAGGATGATTAAGGGAGTGGAGCATCTCCCTTATGAGAAAAGACTGAGGGAGCTGGGGCTCTTTAGTTTGGAGAAGAGGAGACTGAGGGGTGACCTCATTAATGTTTACAAATATATCAAGGGTGAGTGTCACGAGGATGGAGCCAGGCTCTTCTCGGTGACAACCAATGATAGGACAAGGGGTAATGGGCTGAAACTGGAACATAAGAGGTTCCACTTAAACTCGAGAAGAAACTTCCTCTCAGTGAGGGTGACGGAACACTGGAACAGGCTGCCCAGAGAGGCTGTGGAGTCTCCTTCTCTGGAGACATTCAAGACCTGCCTGGACATGTTCCTATGGATCATTATCTAGGCATTCCTGCTCTGGCAGGGGGATTGGACTTGATGATCTTTCGAGGTCCCTTCCCATCCCTAACATTCTATGAAAGGGTTTTTCAGATATGTAAAATAAGCAGAAACAGAAGGAAAATATTGGCCCACTGATTTAGAAAAGTGAATTAGTCAGCAGCAACACAGAAAACACAGAGGTTTTCAACACTTCCTTCACCTCTGTCTTCACCAGTGTGGTTGAGGCCCAGGCCTTGAGAACAAAAATCCAAGTTGATGCAAACACAGACCCACTATCAGTGAAGTAAGAGTAGATATCTTCATGCCTTCTTTGCCTCAGTCTTTAGCAAAAGGAACACCTGTACTGAGGGAAGCCAGCCCCCTAAGCCAAGAGAATGGGACCAAGAGCAAAATGTCCCCCCCAAAATTCACAAGGAGATAGTCAGGGACCTACTCCTCAACGTCAACCTCCATAAATCTATGGGGTCAGATGGGATTCATCCTAGAATTCTGAGAGAGGCGGCAGGGGTGCTCACCAGGCCACTCACCTTCATTTATCAGCAACCTTGGCTGACCGGAGAGGTCCCAGCTGATTGGAAGACAGCCAATAAAACACCCATCTGTAAGAAGGAACAGAGGGATGATCCAGGAAATTACAGGTCCGTCAGTTTGACTTCAGTGCCAGGTAAGCTGATGGAACAGATCATCCTGAGTTCCATTATGCAGCACACGCAGGACAACCAGGTGATCAGATTCAGTCAGCATGGATTTGTGAAGGGCAGGTCCTGTTTAACACACCTCATCTCCTTCTATGACTGGGTGACCCACTTGCTGGATGAAGGTAAGGCTGTGGATGTTGTCTGCCTTGTGTAAGAGACTGTGTTAAGAACATTTGCCTCAACCTTGCTGGTGTTAAAACATGCTAAAATGCCCCATGAAGAAATATTTGTTTCATCCTTGCTAAAAGGCTCTGTGAAGAAGGGACTGTGTTAAAACCTAAGCAACAAGGCTGTTGTTACAAGCTTGGACCTCTGATAAGTTCTAAAACAACAACTTCAGAGCCCAGCCCTGATAATCCCCACAACTTGACTTGACTATTGATAAAGACAACTTGAGGGCCCAGCCCTGAGAAGCCATGGGGCTCGAAGTCCTGAACAACAACTTCTGGGTCTGGCTCAACTGCCGATACAGCTGTTGTCTTGCAAGCCCATCGGTGTGTGAGCTCACCGATGTAACTGCAGATAAGGCAGCTGTCCTGCAAGCATGAAAGCCCAACGGTGTGCAAGCGCAAAGGTGTACAAACCATCAAGTCATCCTACGTCTGCAAAAAATGGGCCCTCCAGACACCTCTGCATGCCCCACTGACAGAGGCGACGCTGGGGGAGGTGAAGATCACTCCTGATGACCCTCATACGCATGCGCCGAACAGGCGGAGGATAAGCAAAGCGGCTTTTGGAACACTATAAAATGCCACCGTGAACAGCTATTCTTTGGAGAATCTTCCCCACCGAACTGAAACTGGCGGACCTGCAAGACGTCGCTGGATCTGTGGTGGTAGCTATACTTCTTGCTATTCTAAACTTTTTACTGCTTCGCTTTTCCTTTTCCTTATCTTTCTTTCCTGTCCCTCTCTAGTGGTTGTTAGTCAATAAAGGGTTTTCTTTTGTGACATCTGACACCATTTGTGTCTTAATTTCACCTTTGCGATCAAAATGAATCACCTTGACCCTAACCTCTACCAGGTATAAGCAGGTCAAGACACCTTGACTTTAGTAAGGCATTCAATACAGTTGCTCACAGCATTGTCCTAGAGAAATTAACTGCTCTTGTCTTGAATGGAAATATGCTTCGCCAGGTGAAAAACTGGTTGGATGGCCAAGTCCAGAGAGTTGTGGTAAATGGAGTTAAATCCAGTTGGTGACTGGTCACGAGTGGTGTCCTCCAGGGCTCAGCACTGGAGCCATTCCTGTTTAACATCTTAATCAATGATTTGGACGAGGGGTTGGAGTGCACCCTCAGTAAGTTCGCAGATGACACCAAGCTGGGTGGAAGTGTCGATCTGCTTGAGAGCAGGGAGGCTCTACAGAGGGATCTGGATAGGCTGGCTCTCTGGACCAAGGCAAATCATATGAGTTTCAATAAGGCCAAATGCCAGGTCCTGCAGTTCGGCCACAACAACCCCCAGCAGCGCTACAGGCTTGGGGAGGAGTGGCTGGAGAGCTGCCAGGCAGAGAGGGACCTGGGGGTGTTGATGGACAGCCGGCTGAACATGAGCCAGCAGTGTGCCCAGGTGGCCAAGAAGGCCAACGGCATCCTGGCGCGTATCAAGAATGGTGCTATCAGCAGGAGCAGGGAGGTGATCATGCCCGTGTACTCGGCTTTGCTGAGGCTGCACCTTGAGTACTGTGCCCAGTTTTGGGCCCCTCACTACGGGAGGGACATTGAGGTGCTGGAGTGGATACAGAAGTGGGCTACCAAGCTGATAAAGGGCTTAGAACACAAGTCATATCAGGAACGACTGAGGGATCTGGGGCTGTTTAGCCTAGAAAAGAGGAGACTGAGAGGAGACCTCATCGCTGTCTACAACTACCTGAAGGGAGTTTGTAGAGAGGTGGGAGTTGGTCTATTCTCCCTAGTGGAAAGTGATAAGACAAGGGGAAATGGATTTAAATTGAGCCAGGGGAGGTTCAGGTTAGATATTAGGAAGAATTTCTTTACTGAGAGGGTTGTCAGCCATTGGAACAGGCTGCTCAGGGAGGTGGTTGAGTCACAGTCCCTGGAAGTGTTTAAGAAATGACTAGATGTTGCATCGAGAGACATAGTTTAGTAGATTGATAGGGTTGGGACAAAGGCTGGACTCGATGATCTTGAAGGTCTCTTCCAGCTGAAACTATTCTATGATTCTATGTTTCTATGATTCTATGATTCTTTGATTCTATGACTCTATGATTTTATTACAGGAGCTTGGCCTCTACAAATCAATGAGTCCTGACAATACACAACAAATATCCAACAAAGGATGTTAAGAGGCTGGGCAATGTCATTTTGAGGCTGCTCACCACAACATTTTATGTGGAGACTGGAAGACGTTCCAGATCCAGACAACTGAAAGAAGGCTAATGTCACCCACACCTAAAAGAAAGGCTTAAAGGAAGATCCAGGAAATTATAGGCTCATTGGTCTTGCTTTAGTCCTTGGGAAAGTTATGAAACAAATCCTCCCCAGACTACCAAAGTCAAATGAAGCACCTGATGGGGAAAAGCTAGAACAGATTCACCAGGGGCAAATTGTGCTTGACAAACTTGATGTCATTCTATGACAAAGTAACTTGGTCAGCTGACCTGGGGTGAGCACGTCACCTCCGGAGCTTTCAGGACAATGACTCAGGTTCACCCATTCCTAGGCCAAGATTAAGGTGAGTCACATCAAAGATCCTAACACCACTTTTTATTTATCAATGGCAAAGAAGTAACAATGATGTGTTTCAATTGTCCACTTAGGGCAATCAACATGCCTCACAATAAAGAGCCGTTAGAAAGCAGAACAACCAGCTTTGCCATAGATAGCCTTTTGTGAAGACTAGAAAGAGAGAGAAAGAAAGCAACATAAAGAGGAGAGATCATCACCCTTGGATCCAGCAACGACCACAGCACACACCACAGCCGTCTTCTCAGAGAGAAAAGGGCAAACCTGCCCGGATTCTCGCCTCTTACACAGTCAAGCTCCCACCACATATCGTTGTTTAACCCTTGTGGAAAATTACCAGGAACAGGTCTGTGAGGATGGTGGGGGCTTCTGAGAGGGGCTCATCCTTCCCTCTTCCCGGCTTCTTGCAGCCACAGCCCCAAGCCTCACCTGCCCCCACCCACACCTTGGGCAGGGGATTGAGTCACCCCCGCACCAACATAACAGGTGCCTGACAGGCAGCTGCAGCCTGTTTACGTTCCAGGATGCTTGAGACATTCCCTTAGCAGTCCCTCACAGAGCAGTGGACATTGCCTGGATTTCTCCAGGGCTTTCAATACAGATACGTACAGCCTCCTTCTAGAGAAACTGATATGTTGTGGTCTAGGCAAGTGGCCTGTGTGTTGAGTGGTGAACAGGTTGGCAGGCAGCAAGCAGAAGGTGATGGGAAATATCTCCTTATCAAACTGGTAGCCTGTCACAAGTGGGACCAGCACTGGGCCCAGCACTGTTTAGTATCTTAAGTGATCTGGATAATGAGATCAAGAGTGCCCTGATGATGTTTTCTCATGATACCAAAATGAGTGGGGAAGCGGACACTTTGGAAGGCAGGGCCACCCTGCAGGAAGACCTGGATAGGCTGGAAGAGTGGGCCAACAAGCACTTTATGAAGAAGGCTTAGAGCAGAACTTATCATGTTCCCACGCTTCAAGAGTGGCTTAAAAAAAGACAGAAACTTCCTTTTTACAAGGAGTGACATGGAAAAGATGATAGTTACAAGCTGCTTCTGGGGACATTCCAATTCAATACAAGTGGAAAAGTTTTCACAATGAGAACAATCAGCCATTGGCATAATTTCCCCAGGGAAGTGACAGATTTCCCACAATTGGACACTTCTAAGATTCACCTAGAAAGGGTGCTGGGCCATCTTGTCTAAACCGTGCTTTTGCTGAGAAAAGTTGAACCAGATGACCCTTGAGGTCCCTCCCAACCTGGTATTTTATGATTTGGTGATACCTCTGGAGTGTTTGTGTCATTTTCCTCTTGCAATCTTCTCCCACATACTTCAGTCTCCTTCAGAGTGAACAGAAGAGGAGCTCCACCATCATCTAGCCTTTTTGATGACATGGGATCATGTGGTTCTTTTACTTCAGTCTGTCTCCCTGTTTAGCCTTTTGTTTATTTGTTCAGAGTTCCATTGTAGTCTGAGGACTTACTTGCACCTAGAACTTTGGATTTCATCCTGAAAATTTTCTTGTACATCCTTTCAGGACTCTGAGCATAACTCAGACCATATTCTCCCAATACAAGTGTCATTACTTCTGACAGTAGGTATCTTAAGTTTCAATCTAATTTTGGAAGATAAAGATTAATGGTTCCAGTGATTAATTAATCATTGCTGCTTAGGAACCAGCAATGGTGACCTATTACACCTTCTGTAGGCAAGTAAAGGGAAATCTCGAACCGTGAGAAGAAGCAGGTGTACATTTTTTTTTGCCAAAGCTGAGAGAAATTGAGTTAATTTGACTTGAAAGACAAATTAAAATAGAATAATGCATGTGTGAGAGGCATTCCTTAGAAGACCATTATAGAAACAGCTGGCACAAACTGTACACCCTAGATAAAGCCCATATAAGGTCAATGGCAAAGAAAAAAAAGAAACTGGGGGAAGCAAATAGAAGTAAGAAGGTAAGGACAATTAGTAATTGGCTGTAAATTGAGAATCACTAAGAAAATGAAGGCATCTGCTGAATGAACAATGGCAGTTGACAGTAATAAGCAAAACTAATGTACCTCGGAATTTCCTTTTTTTTTTCCCCTTAAGGTATGTAAATTTTCCTATAAATGCCAGTTGTTGCTATATAGCCGTGAGGTTATGCACTAACAAACTCTAATAAAAAAAAGACCGAAGCCAGGTTAATACATACGAGCAATGAGGATGACTAACCATAGAACAAACTGTTAAGAAAAGCAACCAATTATTCATGCCTTTAGTTCTTCAAATCAAGATGTATCTGAGACATGGAGGTATGATGCTCAAAAGGTAAATCTGAAGCAAATAAAAAATTAGGGTGCTCTGCATATGAACAAGTGTGGGACACAAGCAACGTGCACAGAGAGGGAGAAACTTTTGAAAGTGTAGGACAATTGTTATCCTACGCGGAAGACACTGGAAATTTTACCCTTTACCTCTGCTGTTCATTGGCTATCTGGGACTGTTATGTTTTCCTGTGAAAGCACTCTTTTCTAGCATGTTCCTTCTTTCATTTAGTATTCACATGCATGGTAAAGCTATGATTTTTCCTTTTGTTAACACATGGACACCACATGTGCTTGGGCAACACAGGGACAGAGCCATAGAGGTCAAATTCTCTTTTGTGACAGCATATGCCTAGAATAATTTTGCTGCAGTTGAAGGACAAGATCCTGAATTCCAGTTGTTTCTCACTCATTCATTAAGCTAAATCAGCTCTGGCATATGTAAGGAACTGGCATTTGATTGGCCTAGCACTGACATGTACAAGCAGGTCCAGATACTGTGTTTGGATGTTTTGAAGTTGTGCTTGGTTGGCAGAACTAAGTAGGAAATCCAGAAATATGGTGAATTACTGTTTTTTCCTCTTGTAGTTTCATATATCAAATAAAGTAAGGGTTTAATTCTTCGTCTTGGACTCTGGGAAACAATTTTTTTTACTTCTTTTTTGCTATCAGGCTTAACAGCATTTGTACACATTCTGTTTCAATATTAATGGTTATGGAAGACAGTGGAGAATTACAGATAATACACACTATCTGCTTGCAATTTTTGTTGTCACCAGACAGTTTCTTCTGCTAATAGACTTGGCTGATAAAAGAAACAGCAGCATTTACTACTGTCTGCTCCCTGCTGGAATTCCTAATATTGCTGTAATGGCAAAGGCAACTTCCAGAGGAAGAAATTAGATTTAGACAAAGGACTTCTAGTTTTAAACACTTGTAAATTAAAAATTAACTTACAGCTTAATTTTTCACAGTCCTCTCAGGAAGAAGTGCTTGCTGAAAACACTAAGGTCAGCAAACGCAATAAATCAAAAATGCGGCCAATGTGTAGGTGAATAGAGTCATATGGAGTATCAGGATGTTTTCTTGATACCCAGCGGTCTCTTCAGCATGCTCCATATTACAAGATTCGGTGTACCTTCAGCAATTGGTAGCCTGGCAAGAGAGTGTTTGCTCAGGATTCTGTGAGATTTCTGTTTCTGTGGACACTGCGGTCACCTCCCTGGAGCCAATGGAAGATTTTTCTTCCCCTTCTTATACTACCTTGCTTTTATACTGCTGCAGCATGGAAGCTTTTTAAAAAATGATATTTGATTATATCTGGGTTTACCTTCTGATGTAAGGACATGGGACTCAAGGCTACCAGATAAGATTTCAATTTAAATGAGTGACACCTGTAAATTTTGGCAGACCTAATTTTTATAAGCCTTGACAATTTTTCCTTAGGCCCGCATTTTGCAAGAAGACCACAGGTTTATGATTAAGATTGCATACTGCCATGTTTGTTGTCTACAAAAAGTCCACTGGTGGTGTTCACAAAACTTATTTTCCCTGTTAATTTCTTTTAAAATTTGTTTATTTATAAAATATCTCATTCGATTCTATCTCTAAGGGTATTGGAGTCCAGTTCTACCTCTTTTTTTAAAAAAATCTTCTTAGTTTGCTTATTTCCTTTTTTCTCTCTGACAGAATTTTTCAACCTTATCTGACTTTAAAATCAGTACGTGTACTTGAGAAAGAAAGAGAAATTAACTGAGAAACATGTATTGCCCTTTGTCCACCTCATCTGCCCCTTCAGGATCTGATCATACCAGACAATGTGGATGCTCCTCACAGAAAACCTCTCTGGATGAAATTTTAGAGCTGAAGTCACTAACAGTGTGATGTTGTAGTTATTTCATTCTCCATAACTGGAGTTTGAGTTCACATGTTTAAAAAGTAATCAGCCAGGAAACAACAATAAGTCTCAGGTGTCTTTTGCTGTGTAAGGCTATGTTCCTGTAAGGTAACACACAAATGGATTCCCTACAACAAAAAGTAAAAAATATATCAGAAAATGAAACATAAACCAATTAATCTGAGATTCTTATAGACTTCTAGGTCCTTGCATCTTCCTTTGATCTTGTCCTTCAGCTTTTGTGATAGGCACCAACATACGAAAACTCAGTCCAATTCATTTTCTTAAAGAACAAAAAAGGGAAGATGTTTATTTATCTTCAGAGTGATAACCAATTCTTTGGTGACCAAATATTGTTCCACAAATTATGCTTAACACCCCCACTAAATGGAGATTATTTTTTGTTGAACAGGAACTGAAATGTCATATGACTTAGAGAAGGAAGGTTAATCAGGTACAGTGACATCCCAACTTTTTCTTCACAATCTTACCATGTCAAGAAACAAAATATTGATTTAGTGTTTTATTATGACCAGCAGTTTTGACAGTTGACTCTTATTCCCTAGAAGTATAAATCCGCAACATGAAGGGCCTCATGAGAGCAAATCTGCATGCAGGAGATGAGAATTTGTCTTATAGGATTTGATCTGCCACAAGAACTACAATTCATTTGTCCAAAATTAAATGCACAATCACCCTTAGTATTTTGCACCACTAGGGACACCTGCAATGGACTATGGTCTCTTCAGTCATGTTAATATCACAGAGCCCATTTCCAGAACTGCAATAGTTATTATTAAATAAATGCAAGTCACACACACGGAAGTAAAACAGTGGTGGAAATAGTAAGCTTTTGTTTTTCTTCATGTCTTTGTTTCCTTTGGTAAAATTGCTCCAGAAGTTCTGGACTGTAGTTGAGTCCATAGGCACCTATTCCATGTTTCCATAGGAATGCTTTTCTTGCCGAGATTTTTATCAAACAGCTGCTAAAGGCAGGGATGACTCTCCTCAATTATTGCCAGATTAATGGAAAATGAAAATGATTCTATGCTGCTCCCAGGAAAAAAGAAAGGGAAGGAGGAGAGGAGGAAGGGATGAGAGGAAGGAGGTGTGGAGGAAATGAAGGCTTGGGGTAAGGGGTGGCAGCTCCTTGTGGAGGCTGTTCCTCTACTGCAGAAGGGATTGCCATCTTTGTTCTCCTTTCTCTTCTCCCACCTTCCCCAGCTCTGGGTCCTTTACTGTTCCAGGTGCTCTGACCACAGTTTTACCTGCAGCTCTCTGCCTCAGCTTTCTATGTTCCCTACGACATTTCCCAGCATGATGACATGATCTAGACCAATGCTGGCTGCTCACGTTGTTTGCTGCATCACCTATCACACTTTTCAGTGACACCAGTGTGATCCAAAATCCTATGTGAGTAGAAAGTACCTTGTGCTTTCTTTGATTTGTCAGAACTGATCCATTCAGTAAAAGTGGTAAATAGCAAAGACTTATCAGGCTCATTTTTGCTATGCCTCAGGAATCTTTATTTTGATATTCTGCAAAATCTGCATCAACACTTGGTGGTTCTGAGGAAGGATAAGTGATAATAATATTTAATAATTTCCTGAATAAATTATTTTAAACATTTACATTTTAAAAAGGAATGAACTCACTGTGACTATGACATTCAAGAGTGCTGAAGTTGCAAGGAAAAAGTTTACACATATCTAAATGCATGTTCATTGAATGCTACCTCTGACTCGTGGAGCTCATGAAAATAAAAGTCAGAGTCCTACTGTAAATTCTGTTTCTCTTTGTGAGAATTTATATTGCAAAACTAAAATTTTAGATCCATTTTTTCTTTATCAAATGTTGAGGTTTTTGTTTCTATTCAGGCAATGGCTTGGAGGTTCTATGTTTAAAATTAATAATTTTTTGATTCATTAATCATTCTTTTAAGATCCCTTGCCACTAGATTTTTTTTTCTTGTCTCTGATTGTGAAGCGATAAAATCTGTGTTGTAAATTACAGCATTGAACAGTAGTATTGTATGCAATGGTGTAATACACAAAAAGCCATTGAAGTAATCTGTCCAACATTTTTTACACTTCAGGGTCACGTTCTCTAAGCTGATGAAATTATCTTAGAAAACAAAAGAATTTGCTGTGTCTGGGAAATAAAATTACTAAAAATCCCATCAAAATCTCTTGAAGTTAGAACAAGCTTTTTTTCCTTCTTCTTTTCTTTTTCAAATTCCATTTAAGGAATAAAAACTGAAATCGTTTATTTCAGGCTCTTTACGTCCTTTATTTTTCTGACTTCCTCCTCTTTCCCCCTTTTTTCGTTATGTTCTGGGTTAAGGCTGCTTGACAAGGTATTAGGTGCAATCAATTAGCATCTGCTAAAGGTCTAAAAAGACCACCTGGTTAACAGTAAATGTGAGTCAGTAGGTTCTAGCAGCTGGTACATATATGCAAACCTCCTGCCTCTCTCCATTCACTTTTTGCACTTTTTTACTTTCAAAACACACTACTGTTCCCTTAAATTAGTTTCTAGTTTTTAACTCTCAGAAATATCTCAGGAATATTGAATTCTCAGAAAGGCCTAGTTTTCTTTAGTTATTTAAAGATATTCCTTTTTTCCTACTGCCCATTTAAAGCATATTTTATCTTTAACGAGGTTTCAACACATCAAAAATCATACTGCTAAGTTATTTTGGATTGCTTGCATGCTCCTGTGAAATGGATGGACCATGATATAGCAGGAAATTAACTGCACATCACAACAGTTCATGTGGTCCCACTTGAATGTGAGTGGTTCTGGGATTTTTCTCACAGCAGGAGACCATTTCGTCTTCAACAGTAAAAAAGTAAAAATAGTTGAACTGTTTTCCTGCTGTCAGTAAAAAACTATCAGAAATTACCGATTTTGTTTCCATGGGTCGTTTTCCCAGTTATCCCTCACTGATATATGTGAAAATTCATTTTACAGACTTCTTTATCATAACTAGTATTCTCTAAATTTAGGACATAAAGGTACCCAGAAGCAGCTGTGGACCTCATCTGGCCCCACATTCAGATGGCCAGAGGATGCTGCAAAACATGACCCTGTCATGTGTCCAAGGCTCGGCTTGTCACACTCTTCTCCTTCTGAACCTCATGAAAGTTCACAAAATTGAGTTTGCAAAGTCCAACTACCATCCAGCTGCTAGCACTCTTTCTCAAGGGTTGGTGCTATTTAACCTCTTCATTTTTAACCTGGGCAATCAGATGGCGTCCACTCTTGGAATGTTTGCTGACGAAAACAAATTGGAGGAAGGAAGTGTTATGGTGGAGAGCAGGACTGCTACCCAGATAGACTTCGGCATTCTGGACAACTGGGTTGACATGAAAATTCTGAAGCTTATTAAAAGCAAATGCAAAGTCTTGAGTCCTATGAAGAAATACAGGGTACCAACTAGCTAGAAAGCAGCTTTGCAAAAAAATATGTCCTTGACTTAATATGTCCTTGTAGACAGAATGAACAAAATTCAGGGTGTGTCCTGGCAGTTTTGAGGGCCATCAGCATCCTGCACTGTACTCGCAAAAGTCTACTAAGTAAGTGAAAGGAAGTGGGTTTGGTTTTGGTGGTTTGGGTTTTTTTTTTCCTAATTTCACACTTGTGCAATTGCATCTGGAATGATCTGGTTGTGTGCTCACCAATCCAAGAAGATCATTAACATGGCAGTGCAAGTTCAGTGGAGGGCTGCTAAGATGTTTAGAGGGCTGGAGCACAAAGCATGAGAAGAAGCTTAGACAATCAGGTTTCTTCTGCACTGAGACTCGAACATTAAGGGGAGACTCAAGTTGATTTAATTCCAAGCCTGACGCTAGAAGAGACAAACTCAGGGTCTTCTTGGAGCTGTATGGACAAGGTGATAAAAAAAAGATACAAGAGGCTAGTTGCATCAAGGGAAATTCCAACTGAATATTAGGAATAATACTATTAAAAACAGGTGGTCACATGCTGGAGCAGGTTAGTCAGAGAGTTCATGTAGTGTCCTTGAAGACTGTCAAAGATGACCTGAACAGGCACTGGGAAACCTTTAATTCTAGCAGGACTAGGATCAGCTGGTCTCCAGAGATCATTGTCAACCAGTTATTCTATGATTATGTAATCCAGAACCATGGCTGAGCTATGGTAACAGCCTTGCAAAATAACTTTAAATAACGATTAAGTAAACCTATGCCACCTTGGTCTCGGGTGAGCAGTGAGTATCTTCCACAAAGCAGTCAACTACCTTCATGTTGCTACAGTACTTGCAGCTTCGTAACACTTTGCATAGTAGCTCTTTCCCATGTCTCATTTTATCTTGTGAGAATTACTTCATCTTCTCCATCCCCTTCATGACAGATGCTCAAGACATCCAAGTGGCTTGTAAATCTGCTTATATATGTCCATAACATATTTAATAACTTCCCTTGCTACATTTTTAATAAGCCAGTAATGTGGAAGTCTATGATGATACTACCTAGTGAGAATAAAGATAATTACTGCTTCCCTTTTTCATGTCCAAATGGTTATGTGAGTAGTTACAAATACTCATGCAACAATGTTGTTGCTATGCAAATACTGCCTCACTTTTCAACTCTTTAAAAAACCAATGGACAGCTATTCAGCTGCAGGGTTATGTAATTTCAGATGTGTTCCTCTCTTCAGTCTGTTTTCAGTGATATTGCCATATCGCTCTTAAATTCCTTCCCTCAGGATTCTTGATTAATCTACTGCCACAATATAAGCAATTCACAGAACTACATGTAGTGATCAGTAACTACAGGATGTGCAATTATATCTTTCTGATCCTTGTGATTTATCTCCAGTCATTTCTATTAGAAAATACTATTTTAAGAATAACTGACACTCTTTATAGATTCTTCTATCTAAATCTTAAAGCTGTTTTAATCAGAGATGAGTAACTGTGGTGTTCACCAGAAGCAGGTAGGCATTAATTTGTAGAACAGGTCTGAGCAAACATGTTTCTGCCTGTTAATTTTCCACTGGAAATTAAAGAATCATAAGTTTGTAGTCCAGGTGTTAACTAGTACCGCTCAGGTTTTTTTAAGGAAAATGAATCCATAGACCAATTGATAATGTTTGTTGGATGACTTATTTATGGCTCGTCAGAGATCTTACCTTTGAGGGACTTTTTTACTTTCATGGAACATACCCACACTTGAAGCTGCCTGTATCTGATACTTTTTAGAAAAAAAAAAACCAAAAATCTCTTCAATTCTTGAAGTACAGTAAGTTATTACTCCCAGCAGAAAGAAGAAAATCACTGTCATGAAGATACGTACATATAATCCTCTATTCTTTTGTGTATTTGCAAATGCATGGTTATTGTACAATATGAAAAAGTTGTTTTATTACTGAAAGGTCCATACATTTTCTGGTCTGCAAAGACAAACTTTATGACAACACTTATTAACAATTTATATTATTTTGTTAATAGCTTACTAACTTTATCTTTCCAGTCTGACAGTCCTGTATTCTCTTATCATGTCATGGATTTATCTTCTTCAAGACATCTACAATGTCATAGTATCTTGATATTTAGCCTTAAGAAATTACTGCTTCTGAAGAGTGAAGAGAAACTGATCAGCTAACAGTTGATACCCTGATATCCCCATCATATCTTTTAACTTGAAGCATCTGCTCATTGGACAAGCACGTGGAATATTTCACAACAGACTTACAAGCTCCATGAGAGACCCTTCTCTCCTTAATTCAGGTTGCTATCCTTTTGCAAGACAGATATATGGTACAGAGCCAACTGCAGGAGTGAATCACTTTAGAACTCCAACAGTGCCTCTATTATATCTCAGATAGTCAATATGTAAATGTACTTTGTGTTAGGTAATGAACAGCTGAGGTAGCGAGCAAAACTAGGTGTTTTAGGATTCAATGCTGTTGTGGTTCGAGCCCAGCCGGGAAGGAAACAAAGGAACCACGTGGTCGCTCCCTCCCCCCTACCGAGAGTGAGGGGAAGAGCCCGAAAGGAGCGCAGGCAAAGGCCTCCAGGGGTTGAGATAAAAACAGTTTAATGGTGAACGTAAAATGGTAACAATAACAGTGAAATAACAGTAACATTTAACCAAATATAACGCGAGTAACATGTAACGCGGATCTCACCACCCGGAAAAACCCAGCGACACGCCCGGCCCAAGCACTGGAAAAGAGCGCCCCCACCCCGACCAGCCCCCAATATATATATGCCCCAGCAGGACATCACGATGGTATCGAATATCCCTTTGGCTAGCGAATTAACCCTATCGTAGCTGAACCCAGTACAAATGCCTAACTTCCACTTTCCTCTCTAGAATTTTAAGTATCCAAATAATCATTCTCATGATGCAAAGCCTCATTTTCAGGAACAGTGCTTTGTGTTTTGGTTTCCAAAGCTGCATTCTTAGGGCCCAAAGCCTCAACTTCAGAGATTAAGGCCTCATTTTTAGCATTCCAAGCCTTATTTGTTAGGTCTAAGGCATTATTCCAGGGTCTGAAACTTAATTTTCATTTTCAAACCCCCACTTCTAGGGCCTGCCATTTCATTTTTTTGCATACAGAGATCCATCAGTTGGTCCCAAATCCTCTTTTATAGGGCCCCCTAAACCCTTTGTTTAGAGGCCAAAGCTTCGTTTTCAGGTTGCACAGGAGTATTCTAGATTCCAAACTCCATTTTCAATTTCCAAGCCTTTGTTTTCATGGTCCAAAGCAGCATTATTAGTTTCCAAACTCTCACTTCAGGGCCTAAAACCTCATGTGAAGATCCAAAGCCTCATTTTTGGGGTAACAAGCATCACAGGGCCCAAGTCCTCCACCTCCCAGCATGCCATGGATTCAAAGTCTCATTTTAAGGTCCAAACCCTTATTTTTAGCGTCTAAAGCCTCACATCTAGAGCCAAGAACTACATTTATTGGATCTGAAGCTGTATTTTGAGGGTCCAAACTGACCTCTATTGAATAAAATGTCCTCTTTTTAGGGCCCAAAGCCTTTTTTTTACTCTCCAAGGCAATATTTATAGGGTCCAAAGCCTCATTCTTACTTGCCAAAGACATTTTGTGTTCCAAAGCCTCATTCTTAGGGCACGCAGCCTCACTTACAGGGCCCAAACATTTCATTCTAGGGCCCAAAGCTGCATCTTAAGTTTCTGAGGCCTAATTTGTAGGCCTCAACCCTCCTCACTCCAGGGTCCAAAGCTGCCTGTCCTGCACAGGCCCCAGCGCCAACAGCAGTGTGGCACTGGGAACTGAAAACAGCCCTGGGAGAGACTTGTCCCGGTACCTCTGTGAGTGCCCTCACACAGAGACACCACGGCCAATGCAGATGCCATTGCAAATGGCAAACCAGCTGCAGACACTTTTGCAGAAGCCATTGCAGATGTAGAACTCACTGCAGAGGCCATTCCAGCTGCAAATACTAATAGGGGTAGCCTTGCAGTAAGCCTGCAAAGGCAGATAGATGCCGTTGGAGATGTAGATGCTGCTGTAGGTACCTTTACAGATCCCATGGCAGGTGTGGACAGAATTGGAGATGCAGATGCCCTTGCAGATATCTTTGCAGATCGATGATCCATTCCTAGTAACAGTGTGTGAGATTTGAACCCAAGGAGTTAAGGATACAGTTGTCAGCTTATCTCTGATGCAGACACTTTGGGTGGAGATCAACAAAGCCTGCACAGAGAAGCAGCCCAAGGAGAGAGACTTGTGGTTCCAGGATAGCCCTGTTTTGGCTAAAGAATGCAGATGTGTGTCTGCAGATTGACCTATGTCTGCAGATTAATGACCTCAAAGGCTTTGAAACAGAATCATGAAGGTAGTAGTGCCTAGAGTGAATACTTTCACTTCATTATCCCTAATATGTATATTAGAGTCAACACCTCTAACTATGGTCATGAACTTTAAAAAGTACATGCTAAACATATATGACTATAGCACTTGACTCTCCACCCAAATCATGCCAAAATGTCACCGCAGGGAAGGGGATAGATATGGTTGGGATATGAAGAATATGGAGGGAACACATCTATCGGGGAAAAGAAGACCCAGAAGAGGCAGTCAATGGGCTGGTCTCCTTCTCTTTCACCCAAGACAGGGACACCCTCTTGGTAACAAGTGTGCTTTCACTTTTTGGTGAGAAATATCTGGAATAGTATTTTTCTAGCATTATTATTATGTATTAGCACTGCCAAAATGAGTGAATTTATCAATGGCAATCGCGAATCTGTTATATCTGTTACTTTAATAAATTACCTATTCTTCACTATCTTACAAAGTGTCTCAGTGTAAGCCCTTAATGGGGGTCTGAAGCAGGCAAGTGTTTAGCTCTGGTATGTGCCTCCCAGAGCCACATATCTTTCATGTGAGAGTAGAATTGGCATAGTCGGCAGGATTGTCATGGATAAACTGCTGCAAAAATATAAGCGTGCACCTCACGAAGCACGGATAGAGTGGACCCGGAAAGTGATAGAGTAGATATGACAATGTAGATGTGAGCAAAGAATCAGAAAGGGTAAAGACAAAGCCATTGTTTGTGCACTGTTTGAAGCTTGTTTACCTGTCACACAAAAAGAAGTTAGAGAGCCCCCTCTGCCCAAGAAAATGTAGCATATGCTGTTTTGAAATCAGAAAACCAAGTGTTGAAAACACCAGTGGCTTTTGAACAGGAAAACTGAGAGAAATTTGGAACACAGTTAGATAACCTTATGATTCAAAATCAGAACCTAAAAACAGAAACTCCAATCTTAAAAACTGAAAAAGGGAACTTAAAGTGCTATTGGCCTCAGCTGTGGTGCGAGAAAAAAGGTTACAGAAAGAAATAGATCTTTTGCTAAGCCAAACACTATCCTCGGTCTCAGCTAAACCTATGCACAAATTAATACACAGTGCAGATTCCGAAATGTGGGACAGAGACACCTGATACGATGCTGATGCCAAGGAGCTGGGAAAAATTTCCAATTGTGATCCTGTAGTACCATTAATAAAAATTTAGGTTGCAAGAGATAACAACTGTGCAAACGATCTCATGTTCTCCAGCTGATTGAAGAAAAGCTGCAGGAAACATATGCCAGGTGCTTTGGGGAGTCCAAGATTGAATACGTGTGGTGAGTCTCCCTTACAGGGGGGGATCAAGAGCACTAGTTGATCGTATTTACTCATGAACTGCATGGGCTGCCTGTTGCACTGGTGGCATAGACTCTGAGGACAGAGGAGAGCTCTCTGTTATTAAAACCTCAGGGTTCTCTGATTTAGCTGCGTCTGTGCAAAAAATAGCCTGAAAACAAGTAATGTATGAGGGGGATCTGTTGAGGAAATCCCTGATGCTAACCCCTAGTGATCCGGCAAGGTTAGCTCCCCTTGTTCATAGCCTCCAGGACTGCTTAAAGACATATGTTGAGTACTGTCCAGGACCACATACAAACTACCTGTGTTATGAATACTGCAGCAGCTGCTGTGTTTTCCCCTTGGGAGCAGGCACATATAACTTCTTCGAATGAGTTCATGCCAGAGTTAGTGACTCATGGATGCTGCACGAGTCGGCTCGGACTGACTGCTGTGAGGCTACCAACAGAGCCCCAATGAGTTTGCCAGGCCCAAAACACTACACCAGAGCCAGACTTCAGAACCAAGTTTGATAAGGAGACTGTGGAAGGCCTGAACATAAAAATCAGTTGCTGTGAGGTTCAGTTTACTGGAACTGATGAAGTTTTAAGGGAATGCCCTACTGCAAAAGTTACCCTATTGCTCCTGAGTGACAAGGAAATGACCTGTGCCAAAGTACTGGCCAGTGCTGCAGATACTAACGTATTGGGATTTGATTGACTGTACAGCAGAGTGCGGAAATTCTGTTTTGGTGGATGAGGTAATGCAGGTGTAGCACGGCATACAGGGGATGAGCCTAAACCAATAAACTTATTAGAGACATCTATACCTTTACCTCTGTCAAAGATTATAAACATAAATCTGTATCCCCTGCCAGTGGTGGCACAATCAGGTACTGACAGGGTGGTATAAGATTTAGAAAACTGACACATCATTCCTTGTGCACATTCCCCATACAACTCTCCTGTCTGGCCAGTAAGAAAGGAAAAGGGGCAGCAGCAGCTAATGGTTGATTACAGGCAACCGAATGCTGATACTGCACCCCTAACTGCTGTGGTGCTGGGTATCACAGAACTAGTAATTCAAAATTCAGAGATACGAACATACTGTCCTGCTATGGTTCTAACACCTTGGCAAGGGTTTTAACAGAAATCCCCAGTTTCCTGGGTGTTACAATGTATCAGCACACCAGTGAGATACTCACAGGGGGTGAAGAGGAAGAGAGAGTCAGACCTCACAACAAGGTCTGCTGTGTGAGACAAATCGAGAGCCTTGGGATTAGACAATCCTCCATCCAAGTGTCAGGGACCCACGCAGGCGGTTAAATCCCTAGGGGTCTGTTTGATCAAAGGAGCTGCTTCTGTTCCCCCAGACACACTGGAACAAATCGAGCAGGGACAAAATCCACCTAGCACATAGGAATTAAGGCAACTTTGGGTTCTTTGACAATGGGATGACCTACAGAGCACCAGGTTTGCTAGCCTCAAATGGGAATCATAGGACAAGTGGCAACAGGTGCAAGCTGAAGCATAGGAGGTTCCACAAAAACATTAGGAAAAAAATTTTTACTGTATGAGTGACAGAGCACTGAAACTGCCTAGAGATATTGTGGAGTTTCCTTCTCTGGAGATTCAAAACCCACCTGGACGTGTTCCTGTGTGACCTATTGTAGGTGATTCTGCTCTGGCAGGGGAGTTGGACTGGATGATCTTTTGAGGTCCCTTCCAGCCCCTAACATTCTGTGATTCAGTGAAGGCACATTCTGGGAGCTTTAAGCTATTGGTGAAAACATGTCCTTGTTTCTTCTGTTATCGCTCATCCTTTGTGCAATCTGCTCAAGAAAGGGAGGGAAATTGTGAGAGTGGACTTAACAGCACAAGGAGAAAGGAATTTGGCAGGTATTTGATCCTCTGCACTACTCCCAAGTAAATGGTACTGCTGAATGAACAAATGGGTTTGTCAAGAGATTTACGAAAACGCCTGAGTGTAAGTGGTGTTTGTGACTGCCTAACGCCAAAAAATAGATGGAGGGGAGATGGGTGTCTGAAGATGGAAGCTTTTTGTGGTTCTGCCACAACTTTGGCAGTAAAAACAAATTGTAAAGCCAGGAGAATACCCCACCGGCTTTTATGTAGGCCAGACCCACCATCCCGGTTAAAATCTCTCAAATTGGAACAGTGACGATGGTGCTAACAACCCCAAAGAACCTTTATGCTCAGGAAGTGAATGATATTCTGGAACCCTCAGCTGAGCTAGTACTAGATGGGTAATACTTACCTTTTAACTTGTGACCTGTCGGTCGTAATACAATCAAGCATTTTCTTTCCTATGTATTTTACCGGTATAACGATGCTAAGAAAACTATACCAGATGCGATGGACTCTCCTATAGCAATCTAGAGTCTCTGCAAGGACTGCTGACTTTTAGTTGTTGGATATTTCTGTTCGTGATCCTTACGCTCTCCTCTGAGCGCCCCCATGCCCGCCAAGAGACGCTCAGGGGCTCCGTTCGCGCCTCTGTTTCACCGGGCTCTGCGCCGCGCGGGCACACGCGCCCGCCCGCAGCATCCCGGCCGCGCGCCCCGCACCGGCTGACGTGCCACGCCCCCTGCTCGCGCGCCCCGGCCGGCGTTTGGCCGGTCCGCGGTTGCCCGTGGCAACGGCGAGGCAGCCGAGCCGGTACCTGCGGCCCCTACCGGCCCCCGGGAACCACCGCTCGCCTCAGCCCGGGGCGGAGCTGCGGCAGGAGCTGCTGCCTCCGCTGCCGCCGCCGCCGCCGCCGCCGCCGCCTCCTGGCCCGGGGAGCGCATCTCCCGCCCCGGCCGCGCTGACGCCGCCCGCCACCGCTCCCGGCGGCGCCCGAGCCGCGTCTCCGCTCCGGCCTGAGCGCCCTCCGTGAGTCTGCAGAGCACACCGGTCTGGGCGGGAGCGCTGGAGGGCTCTGCAGAGGGGCCTGGGCAGGCTGGGTCAGTGGGCCGAGGCCGACGGCGAGAGGTTCCACCAGGCCACGGGCCGGGTCGTGCCCCTGGGTCATGGCAACCCCCGACAACGCCACGGGCTTGGGGAGGAGCGACTGGAAAGTGCCCAGCGGGAAAGGAGCTGCGGGCGTTTGTTGACAGCGGGCTGGGCAAGAGCCAGCAGTGCGGCCAGGTGGCTGAGAAGGCCAAGGGCATCCTGGCCTGCATCAGGAACGGTGTGGCCAGCAGGACCAGGACAGGGATTGTGCCCCGGTACTCGGCGCTGGTGGGGCCACATCTCGAGTCCTGTGTTCAGAGTTGAGCCCCTGACAGGAGGCTGTAGCGATTGAGGGTCCTTCTCTTCTCCCAAGGAACAAGCTCAAGTTGCACCAGGGGAGATTTAGATTGGGTACTAGGAAGAATTTTTTTACCAAAAGGGTTGTCGGGCGTTGGAACGGGTTGCCCATGGCGGTGGTGGAGTCCCTATCCCTGAAGGTATTTAAGAGTCACACAGACCTAGTACTTAAGGACATGGTTTAGTCAAGGACTTGTCAGTGTTCGGTTAATGGCTGGACTCAATGGTCTTAAAGGTCTTTTCCAACCTAGGAAATTCTGTGATTCTGTAACTGGTCTCTGGCATCTGGACTTCCTGAAGGCAGATGAGGCTACAAGTGCAGTGCACGTCCTGACAACAGGTACTGTCACACCCACAGGTCTACTCTGCAATGGACACTCTGTCCACCTAAGCTCAGCCTGGGTGCAGGTCTCAGTTGGGGCACTTTGTGACTCTGCTCTGGAACAACCCTGGCATGACCTAGAGTCAGCGTTGCCATGGCCCTGGCGAGAGAGTGACAGAAGGCAGGAGCATGGAGCTGGTGAGGAGAACTCCAGCACAGCCCACTCAGAACTGTAGAATTATAGAATGAGTTGGACTGGAAGGGACCTTTAAAGGCCATCTAGTCCAACCCCCCTTGCAGTGAGCAGGGACATCTTTAATTAGATCAGGTTGCTTAGAGCTCTGTCAGGCCTGATCTTGACATCTTCCCATGTCACACCACCAGCCCCTGGTGCTGAGGCATTTCCCTTCAGCTGCCCCTCTCTCCACCTGCTTTTTTCCATTTGACAGAATGGTGGAGGGACTGCCCCAGCTGCCCCAGGGTGGCTCAGGAGGAGGTGGGGGCTCCCCAGATGAGTAGCTCTCTGCCAGAGCCCTGCAACGTGTCCATGGTCCAGCTGCTGAAGAGCAGTGAGTGAGGAGCCCCTGGTGCTGGGAAGGGTAGGGACCAGCAAGAGCGACCGACTCGAGGCTGGGTCCCGTTTCTTCAGCACACCAGCAGCAGGGGTCCCGTGGGTAGGGGGCAGAGCAGCACTCAAATGCTTTCTCAGGGCTGGGAGCCAGCACAGCCTCGCTCCTTAGCCTCGCCCCATTCAAAGCTCTTTTCAGTGCTGGGGAAGCTCATGGGTCAAGACTCCGTGTCCTATTGACTCTCCTGTGTCCCCCCTCCACATAAGTGAGGTATTACCAGAGGAAAGCCCAGAGCATCCCCAGCTCCAACTGGGATGGGATTCTGAGAGCACGGCAGCAGTGACGTGACTGAGGTAATGGGGTCCTACCTTGCTGGGACTCTTGTCCATGACATGGGCAGGAGGCTCATGTAAACAAAGGGACGCAGAGGTGGTGGGTGCTCAGACTTGTCTGCCCTCCTTCCTTCCCCTTGTAGGTGCCTGGAGAATACCTCTAGCCTTTGAAGAGGAGAGACCATTGTGGCCCGTGAGGCCTCGACAGCACACAACTCATGGGACAGGCAGATGGGCAGAAACACACTGGACATGGCCATGAGACCTTGTCTTCTGGCTGATGGCTGTAAGTGCCTGGGAGCCAGATTGCCCTGCCTGTGAGCCCTGTCAGGCCTTTTTTCGTGCTCCCCTCCTTACCTTTCTCTCTTGGATGCCTGAAACTGCATCAAGGCAGCAGAGAGGGGCGGGAAGGGCAGTAGGTCCCGTGGCTGCTGGGGAAATGGCTGCACTTCAGATGGTAGCACCATCCTCACCTGCATCCTCTCCAGGTGCCAAAGATCATGCGGGACATCCACAAAAACATGGAGTGCATCTGCATGGAGCCAGCCTGCCACAGCCCGGACTCGCTTCTTCTGCTGACCAACCAGTGCACCAGGGAAGCAGGCAGGAGCCTGGTGAAGATGACTCCAACACACGACAGGTACCAGACCCGATAGCCTTGAGAGCTTGTTTTCCATTGGGAGCAAGGCCTGGACACTCTCTGGCTGCCAGAGCTGTGGGCAGCTGCAGGACAGCCCTGAGGAGCAGAGCCTTGCATCCCACCCCACTCCCCAGCCCTCATGGGTCGGCCAGGCCTGCAGCAACCAAAGTTGCTGTTTCCAGTTCAGGATTTCCTCTTGCAGTCAAGCACGCTTCCATTTTCTTGCAAATAACAGCCTGGAAGCTGGAAGGTGAAGCAGCACGTGCCTTCTGCAAGAACAGGTAAGCAGGGATGCTTGTATTCAGCTGATCCGTAGTTGCCTGCTGTGTAGGAAAACTGTGCATTGATCGAATTGTTTGTGTGTAGGCAGGGACTTGCAAGTGTTCCTTTGTAGGTGCCACGTCCATGGACGTCTGTTTTTCTGCATGTTTGTGACTAATCTTGTTGCTTTTAATGAGGCCGGTCTTGCGTGTACTCCAGAGGAAAGAAAGAAATGTCAAGAGCTGATGAGAAAAGAGCTACTGCTCAAGGGGGAGCTTAGGTAGTTTTAAATGTTCTTGACTGTGTTCCAGCCCAAAGCCTTGTCTTAAATGCTGGAAATAGGGCGAACGACTGAGTATCTGTCATGTGAGAGCACTATTCCGTGTGCCTGTGGACATTACCAGCCACAGACTCTGGGCCTGTCCCACAGTGAAATCAAAGCAGGTCTCCAGACAAAAAAAAGGATGCTTCTCCAACCTGGCCATGAGAGAGAGGGCATCTGCTGGCTGTAGGCAGATGGGAATCTCCAGAGAGTGGCAGCGCCCCTCAGCAGGAGGGGCAGGAATGTGGTTAGAGCCACAGCATGCCTGTTTTGACGGCCTTGAGCAGCCCAACAGGAAACTTGCAGCAGCAGTGTTGGCTGCTGGGGTGTGTGAAGAGCTCCTGCCGCTCCTTGAGATGGGCAGGGAGAGGAGAGTGCAGTTGCTGTTGCTGTTGCTGTTGCTGTGTGGCTGCAGAGAGTGGGTGGGAGCTGCTCTTCTGCTCTCAGGACAGGGAATTAGGAGCTCTGGTGGTGGTAGTGGGTGGGTGGGAAATGACGTGAGGGAGAAGAATGGAAGTCATGAAAGGCCAAGTGAAGACTGCGTGTGGAGTGAGGGGAACAACTTCAGGGTGTGACTGGGATGGTGAGTTGTGCTGGAAGCTGGGAAAGAGATGACACATGCAGGAGCTTTCTGGGTGGGAGAGAAGGGGGCAGTACAGCAGGCAGGGGCAGAAGAGATGGCAGCAGCTCAGCCGGTCAGGCCTGGCACGAGAAGTGGGCAGTGCCTGGAAGGAAAAGAGGGGGAGGAGAGAGAGAGAGACTCACTGTCCCATGCATTTGATGGAGCTCCATAAGACTTCACCTCTCCGGGGAAAGTGGCCCCACCTCTGCCTCTTCTTCTTCCAACCTGGAGAGCTTTGATACCCAAGGAAAGCTGGGATGTCTTGGCCGTGTGCTCCCACCTGGCCAGGCAGTTCTCCAAGGAGGAAGGAGGCAGCAGGCAGAAGCCAGTGCCTCCAGCCAGGGCCACCACTGCACTCCTGTCCTCCGAAGGCTGCAAGGGAGCGCTGCAGCTATGTGCTCAGCCTTGCTCTCCCCACCTGCTGCCTGAGACTTGGCCAGAGCCTCTGTGTGCCAAGAGCCATCCTGAAAGGGTCCCTTGGCCAGCGTTCACTGGAACCTAGCCAGTGTTTCTTCACAAAACAAAAGGTGCTGCACCCCCTGCCCACCTGTTAGTGCCCCCTGAGTTGCCATGAAACATGTTCTTCCAGCCAGGAGCTATGCAAAACATGCAAGTCCTTTCTGGGGATTGGCAGCAGAGTCTTTGCTCTCTCGGCTGTTGTTGCCCTGGGCTGAGGAGCCTGGTGTGACTCCACGGCCTCTGAGCTGTCAGGGGCAAAGCACTGCTAACCGATGGGCTGAGGCAAGGTGCAGCAAGGCAGGTTGCAGCCCTTCGAAGCAAGCCCCTCCAGGTACTGGGACTGACCCTGCCTGGTGCTGTGTTTGTGTCCCATCCAGGAGCTCTGGCAGCTACCTGCAGCATGGGAGCAAGCAGAGGCACAGTGGCAAGAGCAGGTAGAGCAAGCAAAGGCAGAATGGACAGCATGGGAAGCCTGGTCTGCAGGGGAGGACCGAGAGGTGCCACAGGTATAGGCAGCGCTTGATATTGCAGACGGGAGAGCAGAGCAGCGACTCTCGCTTTTGGGGGCAGCCGGGGCAGCGAGGAGTGGGAGCAGAAGTGACACAGCCACAGAGCAAGGCTTTACCTGCTCATGCCCAGAAGGGAGAGAGTGGCTGGTGGCAGTTTGTGAGAGACAGAAGCAGCTACCAACTCTGGGCAATGCGATGCTGAGCCTCCCAGCTGCAGGCAGGCTCCTTTCCTGAGATCCTCCAGGAAATGGCACCTCTGCCATCTGGGTCGCTGAGAGCATCTCCTCCTTGGCAGGTCCTCCGCACTGGAGGTGCTTGGACTCCCTCTGCTCCAGCCCAGCCCAGGAGAAAGGGGGTCAACAGAAGGTGGAGGAAGGCTGACAACCCTCTCCTGGCAAAGTAGATGGATGGCAGCAGCAGCCCAGCACAAGAGACTCCAGCCTGAGTAAGTGCACACTGACTTTGGCCACAGCCTGGGGCAGTCAAGCAGCCATGACCCTGCATCCTGGGCTTCCGTAGGAAACCCCCTAATGTCCTGTCACATGGACATGGCCCAGGTTACCCCCACAGCCAAGGCCCAGAACTCACCCCAGGGTGATAGGGTGGGTAGTTGCGGGACCAGGTGGCTGCAGGAGCTGGAGAAGGGGAGAGGCAGAAAGGGTCTCCAGCAGAGGCTGAGGGGTAATGTTTCCCTGTTGTTCCAGCCACCTTTCCCCACGAGTGGTCCAGGTCCTCAAAAGGCTGGAGGCACATCAAGCACGGAGGTCTGTATTCAGGCACATTGCTGTGAGGGACAGGCAACATCAAGATCAGCAGAGGCAGCTCCCCTGGTAATGATCTCCCAAAAGGCATGGTGCTTCCCCCAGCTGCAAAGCCCATCTCTCCTCTGAGGGCAGCCCTGGGAGGAAGAGGGGATCTTTCTGACACCTTCATGAGACAGAAGCAGGCTCTGGAGGCTGGCTTTGGTCTGGAGCTTCCTGACCGCCAAGGGGGCTGCCTGGACACCTGGAATTGGCTTTTCATGTGAGACATAAAAGCCCTGGTGGAAGGCAGGGAGATGCCTGTGCTGGCTGTCTCTCCCCTTCCCAAACCAGAGAGTGTGTCCTGCCCTTGCCAAGACCCCTTGCCCTGGGTGGGGATACCTGTACAAGACACCCAAGGTCTTGGCCCAGCCTGACTCAGCCCCAGGCTGACCAGCTATGCCTCGGACCCTCTCATGGGCTTGAGCATCACAAGCCTTTCTCTCTTCACCAATGCCCTGGGCAAGCCAATCCCATGCTAGGTGGCCTGAGCTACGCCAGCAGGACCTCTCTGCTTTCTCCCTGCCTGTGTTACAAAAACACTTCTGTTTCTTCCTGTGCAGCACTCAAGACTTGCCCTGCAAGGGGCAGAGGTGAAGGTGCTGGAACCAGTGGCTGTGGGAGCGGAGCTGCGAGCACAGAGGCTGGGAGGCTTCCCAGCTGCCCGAGTACCCCTGAAAATGCAAAATAGAGAGCACTTCCCAACTGGAGGTGCCGGCCTGTGCCTGGTAGTGGGTCTGTCTGCAGGGGTTACACAAACCCCATGTGGGATCCCGGAATGGCTCACAGGGGCAGGAGGGGATCAGGTCCCCACACCTGTGTCCGCAGCCCAGTGATATCCAACAGCACCTGGGCAATGCAGAGGCCTTTGCTATGAAGATGCAAGCCTCATTTGTGGGACAGAAAGAATAATTTTTAAAGACCCAAAGCTTCAATTTGAAGGTCCAAATAGTCACTTTTGAGGTACAAACCCTCATTTTTTTAGGGCTCAAAGCCTCATTTGTAAGTTCCAAAGGTCGCTGTTGAGGTTTCAGTTCTCATGTTAAGGGCCCAAAGCATCCTTTTTAAGAAGGTCCAAAGTCTGAGCTTGAAGGTCCAAATGTGTGTTTTAAGGGCCTAAAGTTTCTCTTTTGAAGTCAAAATCCTCAATTTTAAGATCCAGCCCCTCATTTTCAAGGCCAGGTGGGATGGGGTGGAAGGTGTCCCTGCCTATGGCAGGGCGGTGGGAGCTACATCACAGAATCACAGAATCTGTTCGGCTGGAAGAGACCTTTAAGGTCATTGGGTCTAACCATTACCCTAGCATTGCCAGGTTACAATGAAACTATGTCCCTAAGCACCAGCTCAACACCCAGAGGTAGTGATTCCACCACTGCCCTGGGCAGTCTTTTCCAGAGCCCAATGACCTTTTCAGTGAAGAACTTCTCCCTAATATCCAGCCTAAACCTACCCTGGCACAACTTGCAGACATTTCCTCTAGTCCTAAGTAGGAAAGGCTGACCTCCTCCTCTTTCCAGCCCCCTTTCAGTTAGCTGTGCAGAACAGTAAGGTCTCCCTCAGCCTCTTTTTTCGCCAGGCTGAAATGATTCATTTATCTGTCGAGGCTGAGATGATTCGTTTACTTTAAAAACCAAGAAATAATGAACTTAGCAGAAGTTCTCTGTTTTACAAGTCTTAAATTCCTTTGTTCGGATTTTTTTTCTGGTGCTGCTTTCGTGCTCTATCCATGTATATACAATATTGTCCTTACAGTTGTTGCCATGTACTAATAGCTGGCAATTCATGGGGTGAGCACTCAAAATAACACATGGTATTTCTGAAGAACTACCCTAGCAGATGTTTATCTCCACTCTTTATGCATTTTTACACATAAACCTAAGGTTATCATCAAAATAATAGAATATCTTCAAGCAACTGCGTGTTTCTCAACTATCATCTGAGAATAAAAGAAGGCTCAGAAGTGTACACTAATAAGGATGGAAAGTAATATCAACTACAGTTTCTTTCTTCAGGGAAACTGCTTTTCCTTTGTTAATCAAGGCCTCTTGATTAATGTGCTTTTTTAGTTCTTCTTACAACCTGGTTGGCTCCCTGTGGATTAAAGTCAGCCTTCATTTAGAGTAAAGGCATCTAATAACTGCATGGGGAGGTGAAGACAATGAGAGCAGTTTTATTCATTCATTCTCTTTCAGAAATACTGCACTCCTGGGCCAGTCACTTTTTAAAAATTCTTATGCATGTGGGGAGGGTGGGGGTGAAATGGGGTAATCCCCATAATTCAATCTTCGGAGAGATTCTTTGCCAGGGAATGGAGAAGTGGTCCACCCCAAAGGCAATGTCCAGACAGTTGCACTGAGTAGGTGGAGTCATATGAAACCATACATAAAATATCACAAGCCTAACCTTTGTATATCCCTGCCCTGCCCGCATACTCATCTGTGCCTGTGAATTGACATGAGTAATGAAAGGTTAATGGAGATATAGTCAAAACATTTTCCAAGATACATGTAATTAAGGAAGCAACTCAGTCTTGGACCTTCTTGGGATTAATTTACAGTGAAGGTAGTAATGGAGCCAGGTCAGCAGGTACTGTAATGGGTATAACCTTCTCATTCCCTGGCAAGATTAACTTGGTCTACAGTGACATCTTACTGCACAGTTAAAATGTGAATAATGTGTGAAATAATATGTAACTGTCCTCCTGTCTTGCGCCAGGTGAAGTATCTAACAGAAGTATTAGCCTACTTCTCCTCACAGCAGACCCTCTAAGGGGATAAAAGTTCCTAATGCAAAAGCTTTGAAAGAAATCAGTACTGCAAAGCAGAGGAAATGTGGCTTTCTGCTTCATCATTGATCATAAGGTCAAATGTGGCCATGCTTGGGTAAAACTTGTGCAGATGGCTATTATTTTATGAGTTACTTATTTCTTCAAGAAGGAGGATTGCTTAAGGATCCTACTTCGGCATTTATTGATGTCAAGATTGGTGCACATACTTAGAAACTTGTAAGAATGGGAAAATGTTAGTGTCAAAAGATGTCAGGAGTGGGGTGTCAGTTAAGGATGTTAATGTAAGGCTAATGGAAACCAGTGTTTTCTGGATAAACAGAGCCTTTTCAAACTTTCACAGAGAGAATTGCAAGGCAGTTTTTATGCATTGCTATGTTCAATTTTGAGCTTTTGTGTCACGTTTTACTTTTTCAGACATGCTGATATATGCTTCCTAGTTTAAACATTAGTAGTCATTTCTAATAAGACCTCAGAAGATCAAGTTTGCAATAAAAATTGTGTGTAATGCTTGTGTACGACAAGTTCAGAGAAGCATGCTGAAAAACCTTGCGTTTCTACAACTCTCTGAAACAGCAGAGTGGTTTTATTTGGTGGGAAGGGATCTTGTAAAGATAAGAGGTGTTCACTGTCTTATTTTGTGGCAATGTGTCATAGTTAAAACTCACTAACTCCTTACCCTGATAAGTGGCCTTTTAACACTATATTAGGTCTCCAAGGTTTCTCTGTTTCTGCTTAGATTTTTTAATAGGAAGGAAGTTGAGTCATTTAAATGTAGCATTATTGGTAAAGAAACAGAGGGAGGAAGGTATATTAAATTATATATTATATATTATATAATTATATAAATTATATAAATTATATATTATATATTGTACAGACTGTTACTTGGCTTAGTAAACAAGATGTATTTATGCAGTTGGGACTTTTCTGAACTTTGTGCTGTCTTGGCCTTCTGATTCTCTCTAGTCTATTTTATCCGAGATCGTCTATTAGATATCTAAGATATCCCAGAAGAAAGAGATCTTGGCTGTCATTATATCAACAGCTATATCAACAGGTACAAGACTTGCATAGTACTGAGATGGTTTAAAAGCTACAATTTGTAAGACATGAATAACTGCCAGTAGCAACTGGCACAGAGAGACTGATAAAATAAAATGATTGCTAGACTACCTTCAGGCTTTGAACACTGCTGGTGCTGTGATGCCAGCTATTCAGGATTTGGCTGACCAGGTATTTGGTCTGAGAAAGGGAACTATACCCGGAACGGTATAAAAGAAATAGAGCAGGGATCATAGAAAAGCTACAGAAGAGACTGTTCTCATAAAAAAGTAACGTAACAATGAGGTTTGTATAAGATCCGTATATGTATTATTCTCTAAGAGCATTTTTTAAATAGTTCACTTTTAGTGTCTATTTTAAATGTACATCAGGGATACAATGTGTGTTGAACCATGCACTAGAGGCTGAACTGGGAAGGTATTTTTCTTTGGAAGAAAGAATCTAAGACACCAGCTACTGCAGAACCCACTGTGCATTGTCCCATGAAAACACTCTCAAAATAACTGAAAGCTGAGAAGTTCTTTGTTTGCAGTACTTCAAAATATTCAACCAAAGTACAGCTACGCATATGCAGCTCTTGACTTCTAGCACGTCTTAGCAGTATCTGGGAAGGCTGATTATCTGTAAGGCATTTGACCTCCAGTTAGAGGACCTTCATATGGAAGCAAGAAGATTTATCAGTGATGTTCAGCGGTGAAGAAGTGTTTGATTATCTGCCTGTTTCTGGAGTAGGTTGTAACAGAATCAGAGCAAAAAGCTATTTTGTTTTATTCGTGTTACAGAGTAGCTAAAGAATAGAAGTAATTATCTTTATTTGCTAAAGCTATAAAGTAGTATGGCACAATCAAGTGCACTTCAGCAAATGAGGATAATTGCTGGAAAATACAGGAACTGCCTAAATCTTGTAAACTGCTGTTTCTGAAGAGCAAGAAAGACACTGAAAGACACCACAGCTGGAAGAAAGTTTTTTGGGAAAACTTTTTCATATAGCAAGGCAGATTAGAAACTTCCAGCTGAGGGAGAATTAGGTTACATCAACTTGATTTGAGTGAAAATGCAGTTCAGAGTAATGAAGGGAATGAAGTAATTGAAACTAGACTGGGATGACAATTGGGTATGAATGCATTAATATATTATTTATTCATTGCCAGCTAAGCTGTTGAAGAGCTAAATCTGAAATTTAGAGAAGTACAAAACACAATATTTACTTGCTTGTACTTTTGAGTTGAGAAAATTTATTGGCTCACCGAAACCAGCTTCAGTGATAATGAATGGCCTGGGCTTTGTAAAACCTACTTCTCCATTCCATTTGGATATGATTACAGAGTATCATATATGATTACAGAGTAACACAGCTCTGTGATGACATGCTGCCATTAGCAGTGAGGTAGAAACAGGGTGAGGAGTGGAATGTCTTTGGTAAGGAAATTAAGTTCAGTCTGAACAACTGGTCTGTGCAAAGCGGAAGAGAGTAGCAGCGCTTCCTCTCGAGAGAAATGGAATCTCAGAAGGTAATTCACTAATAAATGAAATAAGGGAGCTGGAGGCCAGTAGTTATTAAATTAAAGGTTTGAAATCATAAATTAACAGTAAAGCAAGCGGTCCAGAGACAAAGCTGCTACCAGTTAGGATGTTTTGTGTAGAGGATTACTCAGATAGCCTCAAAAGGAACAGGCAGAGAGTGACTGTAGTAGAATTTAAATCCCCAAAGAAACTGCATTATTATGCAGAGAAATTACTAGAGAAGAAAGATGGCACTATCTAATTTAACAGAAGTGGTCTATATTTACCATTTAACCCCAAAGTAGCACTCTAGAGTAGCTAATTTAGATAGACTGGAGTATAAAATACAGTGTTTTCTAAAAACTGTCGAGGACGGTGGAAAGCATATGTGTGGTCTGAAAACAGTGGGTGAAAGAAATCCTAAGAGACTCCCTGTAGAACTTCTGAAAATAAAAGATACACTTGACCTTCAAACTATCAGCAGATTCAAATCCTTTAAAAAGGTTGGTTGAAAATCAGTTTAAATAGTAGCCAAGATGTTGACATTTTGACTGCTCTTCTTCTGGACAGTCTAGACAATTCACACACAATCACAGAATGTCAGGGGCTGGAAGGGACCTCAAAAGATCTAGTCCAGCCCTCCTGCCAGAGCAGGATCACCTACAGTAGATAGCACAGGAACATGTCCAGATGGGTTTTGAATGTCTCCAAAGAAGGAGACTCCACAACCTCCCTGGGCAGCCTGTTCCAGTGCTCTGTCACCCTCACAGTGAAAAAGTTTTTCCTAATGTTTTTGTTCCAGCTTGAACCCATTGCCCCTTGTCCTGTCATTGGACATTGCTGAAAAGAGCCTGGCCCCGTCCTCCTGACACTCCCCCTTGATGTACTTATAAACATTAGATAAAAGACTTTAAGTATTAGTCAATATTTTAGGCGTGTTTATTGCATGCACAAAGTGTACTTACTTTAGCATTAGGACTTACTGTCATATACTGTTTAAAATATATTTCTTTTTTCTGGCCTTCAAAAAGTAGAGGACCCAGTTAACTTTGTTAGATATAGTGGGTTAGACTTGTTAAGAAGGGTAGTGGCAGCTGCTCTTCTAAGTTGACCCACGTGGTTTCTGACTATATCAAACAAACTTCTGAGTCCCATTCACTAAGTCATCAGGTTACTTTCAGACAGCTGTTTCCACTATTTCTGCAGATCACAACCTGGTACTTCAAATGTATTGATAAATAATTTCTCTACTTCCTGCCAGTCAGGGCTTCACATTAGGTGATCAACAGCTACTTCATAAGAGAAGGACTAAAATACTAGCACCGCTGGATTATGGGTTTGATGTCTTTGAAACATAGTGTTGATGTCTCCGCAGAAAGTCTACTCTTCAGTGACTGTGAAGAAAGAAGGAAACTTTAAAAAACCACTCATCTGTTCTTCTACCTGAAGTCTCTTCAGCTCAGTCCTGAAAACAAAAGAGAAAGCAGAAGGACTCAGATAGAGAGAAATCTCCAATATAAAGTGACAATGTAGAGACTTTTTCATTAAACTAACTGGCTACCCAGAATCATTAGGAATTAATGTTTCCATTTTTCATGTTATGTGGATGTAGTATTGAATCAGAGGGCTGTTACATTGTTGTTGGGTTTTTTTTCTTTTTTTTCCCTTGGTCTGCATAATTTTTTGCTAATTTAAACCACCAGGGTATTACAGAATGATTTAAAATAAATAGGATTATTCTGTCACTTGGTACAAATGCCACTGGAAATATTGCAGACTACCATTGTAATTTGTTAGTTTATGATGTACTTAATAGAATAGACTTAAAAGAATAGACTTAATAGAAATTAGCAGTTGCTTTCTCTGTCTTTATAATTATTTACAAGTACCAAAGCATCTTGTGTTTGCCTTAAGAATCTAAAAAGACGCCCTTTCTTTAGCAGCTACAGCCATGATTCTTTCTCATTTTCTGTGCTTGGGACTTTAGCAGTAAGTCAGCTCACACCAACCAGCTGGTACAAATCTGGAAGAGTAATTTCCAGCATGAAGTAGGAACATCTGTATAACTCTGTCCTTTGACCAAGTTGAGAACCTTGTTCATAGTTCAACTGTTCACACAGTTTCTTTCCCAATGAAAGTTTAGTGACAGTCTTCAGAAATAGTTTTGTAATATTTTCTAATTTGAAGGAAGGTTAGGGAGGATTAAAGATGTATAATAAAAAGAGGAAACAGCATTTTAAGCCTTGCCACTCCTTTATAGTGTGCCTTCTAGATAGCAGTTGCTGCCACAGCCAGACTAGGATCCCATGGCTTGACCTAGTGGTTCCTCCCAGATTCTGAGGCATGGCTTCAGTATAACAAAAACTACACAGGAAAAAAATTATTGAGAAATTTTTTTTTTTTTATAGTGGACAACAGCATTGCTTGGGGAGGACTTACAAAATAAGAGTCCCATTTTCTGCCATATCTTAAGCAGTAAAGGAGTTAATTTGTTTGTGGAACTGACTATTGAACTGGAACTGTTTATTTAGCTAACAGGGTATGGCTGCATGATATCATACCATACCTAATACTGTGAGCAGCATTCCTGGAATATAGGCTTTGGATAAAACAAAAATACTAAAAGCATATTCCAGGATATTCAACAATAGAGAAATCACAACATGAAAGCCAGGTTGAAATAACTTACCTCAACAAAATGAATAAATGTGTTGACAGTTCTTATTCCTCTCTAAAGTGTTTTTCATTTCAGTGTTGATCCCTCCTAGACAGGTGTCGCGGGTTAGGGCTGGGCCGACCACTAACACGGACAGACGCTCTCTAACCCCTTTCCCTCCCCCCAAATGGGAAGAGAAAAGGGAATGAGGCAGAGAGACTTACGGGTTAGGGGAGAAAAACTAAAACAGCTTTAATGAAAATAATGGAAATAATGGTGAGAAGATAAAAGTAGAGAACTACATACAACTATAGATAGTAGCCCGATATCAAACCCAACTCCCTCCCCCGATAGCAATCCCCACTGGTGCTGCAGAGCAGGAGGCACTGGGGAAACCCCAGGCTCAGTGGCAGCAGGAGCTGGATACAGAGAGCTGGATTCGGGAACTCAGGATTCAGATGAAAAGCAGGAGGTCAGACGGAGTCCTCTCTGGACACTGGCCGTTGCAGAAAAAAAACAAAATGAAGGGCAAAAAGGACGAAAAGGGGGTGAAAAGGGCCGAAACTCTCGTGATCACTCAATTTGTACTAAACATGATGTGTATGGGACGGAATACTCTCGCTGGTCACCTGTCCTGTCTATTACTGCCTGGAGGTGCCACCTTTTACTTCCTTGTGACCCCTCTTACTACCCGGCACCCCCAACGTGGCACACAAGAGCCAGCAGTGGCCTTGGTCACTATAGGAATAAGTATCAGCAAGAGCCTTTCTGCATACAAGTCCCAGGCAGTAACTGTAAACATCAGGTGTTATCACTGCCAGTAGCACACACTGTCTGCAAAAACATGCTGCTGACTTCAGAAACTGCAGCCTTTTAGAAGAGACTAAACTGGAAAGTAAAAATCACTAAACAGGACTGGGTTTTTAGCTAAACCCAGGACAACAGGTAAATGAAAAAAAAACTCTGTGAAAGTCTCCTCTAGTTTGCTCAGGAAACAGGGCAAAAAAAACCTCAAACATTGGGACCTTTCTTCACATTTTCCTAGAGTCTAGTCCCTACATGACTGGTTTAACAGAAAAAAATGGCAACGAAAAATAGAAAAAAAATATCCTGAAGTCCTTCCATCAAAAAAAAAAAGATAAAAACTTAACAATGAGAAAAAACAGCATCAGATTATTCTTAGATCAGTTCAGATATGGTTTCTGACTTTCCAAGATTCTTCATAACGTGCTTAAGAAAAAGAAGAAAGTTTACCCTTAGTCCTTTTTGAGACTGAATCAACAGTGGGAGTAAGTACTTTCAGAGTTATCAGTCAAAAAGATGCTGTGATGGTTGTTTGGCTTCTTTAACCATTATGAAAAAATGTTTTTATAACACTGCTATGTTTAATAATTTCCCCTTCTGAAATGCGTAGAAACAGAGGGGATTGTTCTACAGCTGTCCAGTCATTAGCACAAGTCTGCCCTCACAGTCTTCATCTTTTAAAAAGGGTGGGGGAAAAGCATCTTTCTCCTGCTTTTCACAGTATTGAAACTCTCCATCTAAACCATCATGGTATACCACTAATCACAGCTGAGTTGTTTGACTTAGGAAAGTGGATTTAATTAAATTGTGCATATAGGGTTTTCCAGATTGAACATTTCTGGTGAAACACATTACAAAACTGCCATTGCATCGTGAACTACGGTAGCTATGCAACCCAAAATCAGACCAAAAGTTCATCACAAGTTTGATATGTGTATGTACTACCTCATGTGAGGCATAAGTAACAAGAGTGTCCTGATTTCCCCTGGAAGTTCCTAGGTGTTCTGTTTCTCCATTCCTCATTCATCATTTCAAATTGTATTTTTGAACCTGTGGCACATGCAGGTTAGGACATAGGACCTCAGGAAACCCTGCTAGACTGACCAGATTACTGAGTAGGTTCAGTTATAGCATTATTAGCAACAGAATTATAATGACATCTAGAGGCTTAGGAGATATGAAGAGTCTGTTATGTGAGGCCCTGCATCGGCACTGATGCCAGGTAACCTTGGATTCTATTGATATTAAGATTTTATCTCTGGTAATAGAGTAAGCTACTTTTTCAATGTCACACAGCATTTCAGTAGCCATAGCTAGATATACCCTGGATCTTCTGAATTCCTGCTTTATTGTCTTATCTGTTGCATCATATTGCATTTCCTGTTTTAATCTGTTAATTCAAGAATTCCCAAAAGGCAGATTAAGTAGGAAACCATTTCTGCTTCTTTGTGCATAAAAGCTCCCTCTTTTTCATTGTCCTCAGGGCTGTAGTATAACATCCCTCTAGCCTTTTCTTCTCAGTGGCAGTCAAAGGACTACAGGAAGGACAGAGTTGTCTCCCCTGTGTAAGAAAAAAACAGTTTCTCCTTACCTCAACCTGCATTACATGTGCATGACTCAGGAGAGAATGAGGCTGAGAAAGTCCCCAAGAAAAGAAAGATATGTCATCTTACGAGCACTCATAAAGTACCAGAATGTTTTCAAATTGGTTTTCCCATGCATGTGGTGAGCGCTAGATATGAAAGTGCAAATGCACTGCTGAAAAGGATTGCAGTGTTGTTGTGTGATTTGATATGAAATGACTGATGCATTTGTGTGTCTATTGGTACATTCTGTAAAGCTCTTCATAATGTATCAAGCCTCCACAGTGTATGGAAATCTGACCTGAAATTACTGTCTTATCCCAGAACAATCCAATGCGTTAAATGCTCTACAGTTAAACTCAAAAAGTACTGTGGACAATCCTTAACAGGGTTATTACTATGTGATTTAAAAAACAGATGTGATAAAAACAGGAGTTCTTTTATTCCAACAGTAGACCAGATTGACTGATGTGAGGCATACAAGAGCAGATCATAACATGCAATCTACAGTTATAAGAGACAAGCACATAGTGACAAAATGGGCTTCTGAAGTACACCCTCATGTAATTGCCCATCACATAAACCGTGTAGCAATTTGCCACCTAATGAAAGGAAGAGAACACAGCCTCATAAAAATGAATTAAGTTTGAACATCAGACAAGCAAGCAATGATATAAAATGAAAACAAATTTTACCCAGGATACAATTACTTCAGAATGTGATTTCTCAGGTGTCTGTTATCTATGTGTTTTCTCAGCTACCACAGGCAAGGTTTGTAGTATTACAAGTTGCCTAATGACTCCCATTATAATACCTAGTTTTCAGTTGCTTATAACTTCACCAAAATATAACACGAGGCTGAAGTTTTATGCTGTTTGTCTGCCGTATCTTTTTAAATGTTAACCAAATACCTTCAGCTCTGTCTAAGGTCAAGCATAAAAAGAAATGGGGGGGGGGAGAGTGGGAAACAGGGAGGAGCAGGGATGAAAGAGAAGCCAGGGGAAACTGATAGTTTGACTGCTGTTAGTATTTAACATTTCTTCATTTCAGTTGAGTTCAGGTATTTCTTCAGATGACTCTATCAAGCTTGCAGATATATCTTCAGTGTCTTGAATACAGCCTGTCTTCTGCAAATAGGGCATTTGACAGAGAAGCTGAAAGTCTGAAAAAAGATCAAAAAGAGAGAAAAACTATTTTAGTATCTTCTATTTTAATATCTTCTAAGCATGCAGGGCAGTTTAACATTTCAGGTACTAGCTAGTAGTTTACGCTAGACTTGAAATATAGCTATTATTTAATATATGTGGCCTTTTTCACACAGTGATGCATGAGTGAGTCGACTGTGCAGGAAATGCACTATACACTCAGAGTAATCAGACCATGTAAGACATTGAGTCAAGTATTGTGAAAGGCAGTCTACTAAGGATGGCCAAATTCTGAGCTCTTAAAAAAGCAGCTATTTGAGATTTTCTGTCTTCGGACTGATTCTGATTTCAGACAGGCTTCACAGAGGTGTATCAGAAAGCAGTTAGCCTCTTAGAGCACTTAGATATTTATGCCTTTTAAATAACTAGAAATATCTTCTCTTTCAGATCCCAAGGTCAGTCAATGGAAAGAAGAACATTGACCTTGCTGTGAAATCACAGCCACCTTGAAATCCCTTAATCATTGGTTCTTTATTCATAGCTAGGAATGAAATTTCTCCTTCTTCTATTCAGCTGTTGCTGTGTCACAGCAAAGTCTTGTCCCAACACCTTGTCTCCCATGAATAATGTTTTTATTTTTCCTCAGAAAAATGTTGTTTCCCATTTTTTTCTTTAATTCCTGATAGTCTTAGCATTATTTTGGATGTATTGTAACTGTTTTACCATTCTGGAAATGCTAATGTAGAGAAAGGGACCAGGAATCCAGCCTCATTCAACCAGATTTAAAACCTGACTTTACCACAACAGCATAACGTTGAAAAAAAATATTTTTTTTTTAAGTGCACTTAGATTACTTGGTATCAACAGAGAAGAAGATGAAAAGGAATGTATTTTTGGTTTAGATCAGTGATGAGCAGCTGAGAAAGGCAGATTTGGCTGGTGGCAGACTGTAGGAGCAGCCAATTACAGAAAACTTAGAATATTGCTTTTCATCTTCATGTGATGTAAACAGAAAACTGCCAAACAAGCCTTGGATTTCTTCAGAGTTCTTGATGTCTTCCCCACAGTTTCAGGTCCCTACTTCTGTATCAATTTTTAATAACTTTCAGTCTACTGATAGAACTGGGTAGTCTAGCAGCATGGCCAGCATTCAGCACTTAGTTTCAAGCAGTCTACAAAGGTAGCAGCTGAGCAGATGCATTTGAAAATCTAAATTTTAGCAGTATATCCTTCTTAATATCCCTTCCCAATTTTTGTGCCAATTTGTGGATGTGCAATGAATGTCACAATACTTCCTTACCATGCAGAGGTGTTGTGAGGATCAGCATGTTTGAAGTGTCTGAGGGATGATGGGAACAGTGTACTTGAAATAAGCAGTGAGAGACAGATTCCAGGTAAACCTTCAAACTAGACTTGAAGACCATCTCATAGATCCCTCTCCTGAAGCGCTTTGGCAACATATTAAAAATAACATCCTCCAGTCTTCTGTAGAATCTTTAGGGTTCTCCTCCAAGAAAAGCAAAGACTGGTTTGATGAAAACAATCAAGAGATCCAGGAATTGTTGACAAAGAAGAGAAATGCTCACCAAGCACACCTTGCTCAGCCATCTTGCCATGTAAGAAAAGCAGCCTTTCATCTTGCATGCAGAAACAGAAACCCTGAGACACCCAGAACAAGTGCTGGATCAACCTAGCAGAAAAGACTCAACTATGTGCTGATTCAGGTGACCACAGAGGATTCTATGAGGCTCTGAAAGCAGTGTAAGGACCCACACACCTCATTCAAAGCCAGCTGCTAAGCGCAGATGGCCAAATGCTTCTCACAGATAAAACCTCCATCTGAACATTTCCAGACTCTCTTCAGTGTCAACCATGTAGTTCAAGGCTCAGCAATTCAGCACATTCCACCACAACTGGTGAAAAACAAACTGGATATAGCCCCTACTATGAGAGAGACTCTCAAGGCCATATAGCAGGTGAAAACTGGCAAGGCAGCTGAGACTGATGGAATCCCACCTGAACTCTGGAAGCATGGAGGTCAAGCACTCCGTGCTAAATTTCACGAGCTCATTGTGCGTTGCTGGGAAAAAGGTGAAATACCACCAGACCTCCGTGATGCAGTCATCATCTCCCTGTACAAGAAGAAAGGAGAAAAATCAGACTGTTCAAATTACTGAGGTATTACTTTACTCTCTATTGCTGGTAAAATCCTTGCAAGAATACTTTCGAACACACTAGTACCGGCTATCTCAGAAGAACTTCTACCTGAAAGCGAATGTGGTTTCAGAGCCAACAGGAGTACCACAGACATGGGATTTGTTCTCAGACAGCTGCAAGAGAAGTGTAGGGAACAGAACAAAGGACTCTACGTAACTTTCATTGACCTCACCAAAGCTTTTGACACTGTGAGCAGAAAAGGCCTGTGGCAGATCCTGGAACGATTAGGATGTCCTCCCAAGGTCTTCAAAATTATTATGCTGTTACACGAGGATCAGCACGGCCAAGTCAGATATGACGACGCACTCTCTGAGCCCTTCTCAATAACCAGTGATGTGAAACAAGGTTGCATTCTCACACCACCCATCAGCACGCTTGTAGCAAGTGTGGGTGGAGCCCTTCCCATATCTTCGTTCCCGAAGCCTAGCCATGATGATGAGACCTTGATTTTTAGATTCTGTTCTCGTATTGTTAATTCTTTATTTCTGTGTTTGTTGTTGAGAGATGTCACTGGTTCGGAAGGATGTAATTTAACATGAAACAGTTAACAACAAAATCCTAGGGTCCGGCAAGCAGAAAACCCTGGGTTTATTTCCCTTTGAAGTTGCACCACATGAGGAAGAAGAGTAGAGTTGTTGCATTACTATCAGAAGCAGTATTTCACTAATGCTGAAAGCAGTAGAGTAGACAGTAGTCTGTGTAACGTTTCATCATTAACCATACTATTGTATTCAGAAATAGAATTCACAAGCTGTCTGTGATTGATCTAAAATTAAAAATCAAGTAAATGATTCCTTGCTGTTGCAGTAAGAAAAGGGAACCTCTGTGCTGTGTTTGTTTTCATCGTTGTTTTATGTAGATTAGAAGAGGTATCGAAAAGTGAAGACAAATGATGTGTTAAAAACGTTCAGTACAGAAAGTAAGGACAAGGTTAGGAAGTCAGAACTATGATCTGCTTATATCAAGTGCTGTTTTATGATTCAGTAGAATAAAAAAGAAAGTATTTTTCTTTTTGACTGCTGGAATTGTTACACATAGTAACGAGTTAATCCCAGCTACGGCTATGTAGGGACAAGACAAATTAGCCAAAATCATTGCTCTGGCTATTAGCTTTTGCATAGTCTTAGAAATCACATTTTGTTAGTGACTGTTGCCTGGATCTCACTGAAGTTTGCCGGGAGACTGCAGGGTGGCTTCTTTAAGAAGCTGCTGGAAGCTCCCCAAGTTTGATAGAGCCAATGCCAGCCGGCTCCAAAGAGGGACCTGTCGCTGGCCAAGGCTGAGCCTATCAGTTAGGTGATAGGAGAGGAACGCCTCTGTGAAAACATATTTAAGAACGGAGAAAAGAACTGCACCATAACAGCTGGCACAGAGATGGAGGAGTGAGAATCTGTACAGACACCAAGGTCAGTGAAGAAGGGGTGGGGGGAGGATGAGCTCCAGGCACCGGAGCAGAAGGAGTCCCCCGGGTCCGTGGTGAAGACCATGGTGAAGCGGGTTGTCCCCCTGCAGCCCATGGGCGAGGTGCAGAAGTCCACCGTGAGGATCACCGCATAGATGTCCACTGTAGAGGACTCCACACCGTGTGGGTGGATGCCTGAAAGGTGACTGTAGCCCGTGGGAAGCCCGCATCAGAGAAAGTCGCTTCTGGAACCTGTAACCCGTGGAAGAGAGGAATGCCCACGCTGGAGCAGGTTGGCCGGTGGGACTTTTGGGACGCTGCGGGTGGCTCACGCTGGAGCAGTTTCCCCCGAAGGATTGCGCCTCAGACTCACGAGGGGTGGGCTGCCCCTCATGAGGTGTCTCCCGTTGGGCAGTTTGTGATGAATTGCCCTTCGTGGGATGACTCACATGGAGAAGAGAGTGTGAAGCTTGTCTCCCATGAGAGGGACCCCACAATGGCCCTGGGGAGGATTGAAGAGTCCTCCCCCGGAATGAAGAAGCGGTGAAACCAACATCGGATGAACTGACCGCAGCCCCCATTCCCTGTCCCCCTGCGCCGCTCGGGGGGAGGAGGTGGAGAAACCGGGATTGATGTTAAACCCAGGAAGAAGGGAGGGATGGGGGGAAGATGTTCTGTTTAAGATCTGTTTGCTCTTTCTCACTTCTCACTACTCCTCTCTGATTAGTTCTCTTAATAAATGTACCTAATTTCCCCAAAACTGAGTCTGTTTTGCCCGGGACGGTAAATGAGGGTGATCTCCCTATCCTTATCTCAAACCCTGAGCCCTTGGAAATATTTTCTCCCCCTGTCTAGCTGTGAAGGGGGACTGAGAGAGCAGCTGTGTGGGTACCTGGCGGCTGGCCAGGGTCAACCCATGACACAGTAACAGATTTAGCATCGTTCTGCTAACTGAAGATAATGTGTTTATACAACAGGAAGGAAAAAAGGTCCTGGCTGCACAAGGAAAATTTAATGGAAAAGTGAACACACCTCTTTTTTTTTTTTGCTCTTCAGTGTTTTCACAAATTATCTGGATACAGGGATCAAATGAATATTAATAATTTTGCTTATAATACTAAACTAGGAGGAGCTGTGCACTCCCTTGAGGGTAGAGAGGCCTTAAAGAGAGATTTGAATAGATGAGAGAGATGGGCAATCAACAAGCACGTGAAATTTAACAAGAGCACGTACCAGATTCACCACCGTGAGAACCGAACGGGAATCGAACCCGTGACCTTTGGTGTTTTAATCACCACGCTCAACCCACTGAGCTAAACCGGCCCTCAATCCTGGCTATACATACAAATTAGGGGACAAAACACTGGAGAATAGCCCCACAGAAAGAGATCTGGGGATTTGGGTTGATGGTAAGTTGAATATGAGCTTACAGTGTGTCCTGGCAGCAAAAAACCCCCATGTCCTGGGGTACACCATGCACAGCACTGCTGGCCAGTCAAGGGAGGTGATTGTCCCACTCCACACTGCACTGTTGTGACGCCACCTCCAGTACTATGTACAGTTTTGGAGGCCTGAATATAAGAAAATCATCAAACTGTTAGTATTCCTACAAGGACCAAGTTATTTGTAGCATGTAATAGTTGTTAGATAGTAGTGTCAAAATTTCCCAGACTGCTGAGCAGCTACATGTTGTCCAGCAACTCCTGAAGATGTAGTCCTGCCTTTAGAAATATTGCTGTGCAGAAAGCCTGCGAAACTCATATCATGAATGAGTCCAGTGAGAATTCTTCCCCTAGAATCATTCTCTCAGCCTATGAACATGCAGAAGGTGAATCCAAGCATGGTTTTACGAAACTGTGACTCTCCTGAGCCTGTGATGAGGGCTGATTCTTCCTTATGTCCAGTCCATTCTGTTAAGAATGGAGCACCCTTCATCCCATGGCCTTATCTCAGTGATAACCAGTCTCAAAAGATTGCTGTGATACACTAGGAGAACCTACTTCAGATCTATATAAAATGTGTTGTAGCAATCTCAATGTGGAGAGTATTCCAGAGAGAGTTAACTTGATTTAGTAAATGGATTTTGAGAGAAAACAGGCTGCAGATAGTTAAAGAAGCATTGTGTAAGGAACTAATTAGTGTTGGGTGGTGAAATAGAATCCCTTCTCCATCTCCAGACATTTTGTACACCATGCAGAGCCCTATCCTCTGCTCATGACAGTAACATCTGAGTGCCTTCCAGTACTATAGTGAGCAACAGTTTGGCCTGTTGCACATCTTACTATTTTAATTTCTCTCCTCAAGTACAAATGTGTTGTGGAATGGTTCTCATTTTGAATTTCCTTCTTGGTAACATAATACATATGTTAAGGAAAGAAGTTCAAAGAAAAGAACTGTTTGTATAGTTTATCTTCTTCCTCCTCCCTCACCTCCAGAAGTTATATATCTAAATGTTACTCTGAACATCAAAATTTGGACTTCACCGTCTCAGATTCCCCAGTTAGCTGTCATCCAATCACTTAGTTACCTGTAACCACTAGTTAAGTTTATTGGTGGCACTTTTGGGAGATCTGTCTTCCTCACCAAGCAATGCAATCCATTCTCATCAGGCAGTGGTGGAATAGTTCCATATATGTTCAAATATGTATGGGGCAAATATTTACTAGGAAAGAGAGATTGAGAGAGAAACACTGACATTCTACCTGACCATTGTTAATGTTTTCTCATCAGTCTGAATTGGAGGTAGAAGAAGGAATTAAGAGACACAATTCATCTAACTTGAGATGGGAGGAAATTGCAGCCTTTCTCCTGTGTTTCACGGTATTCTAAATAACAGGATATTGTTTGAGAAGCACTAACCCCTGCTTCTAAGATTAGCTAAGGTTCACAGCTGCTGATCTTGGCTGGAGGAGGTGTCTCCCTGCAACCAAAATAATTGTTAGCATTTCAGGAACACTGATAAAAAGGACTTTGGATTAGTATCTTTCTTGCTATCAAGGGTTTCTCTGACCCAGAAATGAGGAAATTATTATCTTCAAGTTATCTGTTTAGACAGAAAATTAAATATATGTCTTCTGAAAAGGGCAGAAGGAATTAATAAGAAGACCACAACAAGGTCTTTACTAATAACTTTTCAGTCTGTCTTCTCTTTAAAGTCTGGAAAAGTGTCCTCTTCTTAAACCATTGGTATGTGCAGCTTAATGTTTCAGAGCTTCAGTGTACAAAGAGACACCTCAGCAAAGAGACACCAAAGTTATTGTTGGTAGGACCCAGATGAATTAATGCTGGCAAGAGCTGATCAGTTCTTGTAAAATGCAAGACCTAGACTCCAGCAGAAACCCAGGATATGTAGCTTTGTTTGAATAACCCTTGATTTTTCAACCCTTTCATTATCAGTTGCAGGTTTCTTGGAACCATAAGCTTCAATGTGGTATGTTTTGTGCGCTTGGTTTGGTTTTGTCAAACCTCTGTGTAAGCAAATAAAAGCTCGATATACATCATGGCAGCACTACCACGAGACATAAGACAGTATATAAAATATTATCTGGCAGAATGTCTTTGTTAATAATTTTTCACCCTTAAGCATAGTGATTTGATGTAGTTACAAAAGTGTTATGCAGTTTGGAGGGAGACTGAAGTCTTTAATTTGCTAAAATGTTGTGCTTCTGTGGAAGACAGTCAGATTCAAAAGTCTTTTTTTTTTCCTTTTTCTTTCCCTCGCTGCTTTCTCAAGGATTTTCAGCCTGTAAACCTCCATTCCACCCCATCTCCACAACTTGCACTGCACGTAGTTTGCAAACCTGCAAGACAGGCAGCCCTGATGCAGAGACACCATTATGTTTCTTTAAAGCAGGTATGAAAAATTCCTTTTTCTGTTTTCAGAAAAAATCCTAATGCCACACCTGTACCTTTCATCTACAAACAAATAACAACAAAAGATTAGATGTGCCTGTTCTTTCCCAAGGCTGCCTTATAAACAGCTTTCACTGTTAAGTGTAAAGGATGACACATTTAGCCAGGGCTTGAAGGACAACCCATCTGATGGCAAGCAGAGAAAGCCATTTCCCTCTGTTATGAATGCATGAAGAAGTGGGGCAAGGGGAGACAGAGAGAGAAAAAAATAAATTGGAAGAAGATCCATGTTAACTGATGTACAGTAAAAGCTGGATCTCAAGTTCCTCTCCCATGTAACTGTTTTTCAGGAAACACTTTCAGGTAGATGGGCCTGAGTTTACTGGAAACAATGCTTCTGCTATGAGGCCCAGCCCTTAGCCTCTCCAGTTTTTCAGCATAAAAAGACATTTTCTCTGGAAAAATGGCTATGGAGTACTAGATTCCTAGAACAGGCAGCTCTTAAGAAACTGTTGAACTAAACCCTTTAAAAAAGAATTTTGATTGGTTGGCTTGTCATTGACTGGCTTCAGACATGAACCTGCTGCCAAGATGCGCTGGAGCAGATGGTGTTCCTCTCTCAGTCAGTGGTGCTGAGCAGCTGGCAGAAAAGGTTTTGGGACCACCACTAATTGACTTCTGCATAGTTATTTAGTCTTGCTAGCAAAGTGGCTTCACTGATATCAGCAAAATTTCAGTGGTATGGAAGCAGTGCAAGAGAGTGGGAAATTGAGCATGAGCCTCTGAACACAAGCAAACCTGTTTTTCTTCGTCCTTGCTTTCTCTCTTTCTAGCCTTCTTTGTGTTCAAATACTGATATGACTTGCTTCTGATAATTATGTCTTTTTCCCCTTGTACTTAGATAAAATACTTCAGAACTATTTTTATTAGTGTTCCAGTTTAATTGAAACATGAAAACAAGAGTTACAGTCGACTGTGCTGCACTTGTGGCAGATGAAGCAAACAGTCAACGTCAGTTATAGCAGATTAACTTGTAGCGGAAAAAAAAGTGGCTATGCTGAAAAGATTGCATAGAATTTTTTCAGTAGGGGACTTGATGATTATGGGTGAATTTCTGGACAATCTTGGGATGCATGAGCTGCACTCATTTCACAGAGTAATTGCTGCAGCTTACAACCAGCAAACAAAATCACTGACTTGTTTTAGGCTCCAAATGGTAGTCTCATTGGAGTGTATCCAAGGAGTGGGTTTACAGGAGTTGCCAAGTGACCTTTGCATCCTCATTGCTACATTGTCCAGTGCTGTACAGTTACATATCTTGTGGTGTAGTTATATGACAGTATATTTTCTTTCCTCTCTTTTACCATCAAGAGTTCACCCACCTCTAGCTTACATGACATCACTGCGAGTAATTTGCAAAATGCCAGACAACTTTTGCATTAACCTATGCACAGGGAATGTCTGAACAGTAAACTGTGGTGTAGCTGCTTATGAGTAATGCACAGAAATGCAAGAGCAGTAGTTACATTTTTCTTTGTATTTACTCTATATTTATATATTAGTTATGATAAACTCTTACATAAGTCATTTTAGAATATGTGCAGGTTGTGTCAGAACAAATACTATCTTCCTTGGCTGCCACGAATCTAAGTGTGCACACTTCAGAGATATTTCAGAAATATTCAGAAATATTTTAAAACAGTTCTTTGAAATCTTCTCCAGGAATTACCAAAAACCATTTCCAACACAGAAAAATACCACTCAGAGTCTGGTATCTTTTAGCCCTAGCAAAATCCAGTATTATAACTTCACCCAAAAGCTGGGATCCTTTCTTCACTGAAGTTCCCATAAAGGCCCCAGCAGAGTTACAACAGAGAGATTTTAAGGACCTGACAGTGTTATACACAGGAAAAAACTTCTGGTAACTTCTTAAACACTGGCCATCAGTGCTGTGGCTGAGGCAGGTAATGTTTCAGAATGATGGTTTGTGTCTGTGGAAGTAAGAAGACACCCTCTGGCAGATGATTTACAAACTCAGTTAATTGCTCTTCAGAACAGCTGAGTGCTGCAGTGGTACCGTGATTCTCCAGGTGGCAGACTACATGATGGCAGAGCCAGACCCCGGATCACAGCCCTGCCTTTGACTCTGGTGTGTCCTTGTGAAAGAGAGGCAAAGCCTGAGTGCTGGATGTCCTGCAGCAGGACTGGTCAGGGTCTTCGGGAAAGGTTTGGCACTGCCATACAGATACCAGAGTTAAAGGAGTGTCACAGAGAATGGAGCACCATCTTGTCCTGATCCGTGCATGTAAAATCGATTAGGCGGTTGTATTGGGTCAGACTGAGGTGGAGTTAATCTTTCCACAGCAGCTCTCTCAGTGCTGTGTTTCTTGGAGCGGTAGCTGGAAGGGTGTTGATAGCACCCCAGTGTTTTGGCTACTGCCAAGCGGTGCTCACACAGCACTAAGGCTGTGGTTTGTTTTTTGGGTTTTTTTCCCAACGTTCTCCCGACAGTAGGTTGGGCGTGAGCAACATCTTGGGAGGGGATACAGCTGAGCCAGCTGACACAAACTGACCAAAGGGGTATTCCATACCATGTGACGTCAGCTCAGATATAAAAGCGAGAAGGCAGAGGGAAGTGGGGGGGCATTCATTGTTTTTGTTTGTGCTCCGGAGAAACCGTTACGCGTGTTGGAGCCCTGCTTCCTGGGAAAGCGGCCGGACATCACCCGTCGATGGGAAGTAGAGAATAATCTTTGTCCTGTTTTGCTTTGCTTCCGCACGCGGCACTTGCTATTGCTACATTAAACTGCTTTTTATCTTTACCCATGGGCCTCTTGTTACATCTTACCTCTCCCCTGTCCATCTAAAAAGGGGAGTGATAGAGCGGCTTTAGTGAGCTCCTGGCCTCCAGCCAGGGCCAAACCACCACAGTGATATCCTGATCTACCTTCCACTTTCCCACAGGTGATAGTTTTGTTCCATGTTTTAAGCAAGGGTTGTCAGGCCTGCACTTGCAAACCCTCCCGCCCAAGACCAGTGCATCTATCAAGTGGACATGGTGGCAAACAGTAGTCTCCTACCAACTGAAACCCTGTCCCAGGATGTCACAGGGAGTTTTTTTCTATGTATTCTCTGCATACAGGGTATTTTCAGGTAGGCTAATCTTTTCTTCGAAAGCAACAACGTTTTATTCCCAACAATTCATTGTACAGTTAGAAGGGGTTAAATCTACAAGATCATCTGCTCTCAGGATGGGTGAAACATGTAAGATTTGCCTTGCCTTATCCCAGTCCTCAAGTTCACTCATATAAAGTACCTCCTTTTAGGCAATGTGGAGGAGATGAGGAGGACAGCATGGGTAGATGAAAAGGTATAGCTCCAAAGTAGAATGCAACAGACTACTTCTTTTAACTGGGATGCAACATACCTGAGTTTGCCTCAGTTCCTCACCTGTCAAATAGGATAAAATTTTTGTCATGTAGGTTAACACTGTTGAGAGGACATGTATTTCTCTTAAAGAGTGTATGGAAGAGTACTGGCAAGAAACAAATGAGAGGCTTGAAGAATTGTGAGCGTCTTCAGTTAATTATAGAATACATGTGGTCACTGCACATACCACAAAACCAGAGGTTTATGCTCAGCTTTTGACCTGCAGCTGAAGAAACTGCAAAGTTTACCAGCTGCAACCATGGTACCTCCCCCGGGATGTTAGGATACCTTACTGACCAGAGTTCAGAGAATGAGAGTACTCATGAATGTCTGGCAGAATTTATCATGCAAAAGATTCATTTTCATAAGGTATATTTAGTATTTCATATCTAACTGGACAGAGAAGAAAATACTTATCAGGGTCCTGCTTCACATGCTGGATCCGCTTAAGTAAGACATGACATCTTGGAACATTTCAGTAAATCATCCCTGAGCCTGCCTTTTTTGTGCTTTGCATGGAGAGGTTAGCACAAAACTCCTGCACCCAATAAAGTCTTCAGTCTGTAGCTGTATAGTGACTAATAAAAAAAAAAAGTAATAAAAGAGTATTAACAAGTTAATGATGCGCAGTATTCATCTTTTACAATTGATTCTGAAACCGGTGAGTTAAAAAGACAACTTAAAATTGCCACAAACACCTGACAAAGTACAGGAAAATGGTGAGTATTTTCGAAGTCAAAGGAAGTGTTTTGATCTAGATTTGCAATTAGATGAGATCTATTGCATATGGAAGATTTAGACTGTAAAGAGCCAGGTTTTCATGCTTGTAGCTGGTTGAGGACAAGGGAGGCACACAGAGCAAGAAGCTTAGTTTACATTGCAGAGGAAGGAGAAAACATTACTATGGAGAAAACATTACTTCAATTGTGACTGGCAGTCAAAAAGGGTAAGTGTACATTGAAGCATCCTTATTTTGGTATGATTTTCCTTGTATTTCTGAAAGTGTAGAGCAATGCATGATACATATTCTTTTATGCAAGTCATTAATTTTCCTTCTTTGCTGCCTTCACATCTTATCCAGAGGATGTTTAGGAGAGAGCTGTGTATTTGTAGTTTAGCTAATACAGCTTTGCCTTTACTCCTTGGTAATGTGCTTCTGCAGTCAAGTGAAACTGACAGTTATTGTCTCAGAAATTATCGTAAATTATGAACAAACTTCTGAGGTCATATACTTTTGCATGAGAAAAAATTAGGAGAATATTTTAATTTTCAGAATGGAGCTGCTCTGAAAAATCCTCTAGTATTATGATTCAAATTCTGGTAATCAAATCCCCAACTGCTTCAATTAAGGAAAGGCATGAGTATTTTAAATACTTTTCCCATGTGTTTTGAGAAATTTTTGTGGTATGAAAGAGAAAGTTTAATTGTTTTTTAAGAGCTATTTGTTTTTTTGGGAAAAAAATCTCAGTAAAAATAAGTGCACCAGTTCTACATGTGAAATTTGAGGCCATCTTCTTTTAAAAGCAGTTGCTGTGGCCTGCATATAATGTTCAGATGTTTGGGCAATGTAACCAGTTGACAGTCTGCATATGGTAGAGCCCAGGTACAGTTGGGCTAATGACTCGCCAGCTGTAAGCAATTGATCATTTAAAAGAAGCTGGTAAAACCAGTTTCAAAGAGGGATGAAGTTGAGATAAGTGTATTATTTATGGAGTGATTCTTGTGATAAGATGTGATGAACAGGGGAGACTGAAGTATCTGGAGGGAAGGATGAAGGGAAGGATGGACCCAACCAACAGGGAAGTCTGCTGCCTCCCTGGGGCTTGAGTGAGGGAAGAGGAAGCTACCTGGTCTGGTGCAGCCCTCTGATTACTACCCTCTGTTAGTTGTCCAGGTTGGCAGTGATGAAGCTGTAGAGAGACATCCAAAGGCGATAAAAAAGGACTTTAAGGCATTGGGGCGAGTAGTACGTGGATCAGGTGTGCAGGTGTTTTTTTAATCAGTTCCTTTAGTGGAAAGCAAAAACACTGGAAGTGGGTGGAAAATACACCTGATCAATGCTTGGCTCATAAACTGATGCCACCATTGGAAATTTGGATTCTTTGATCATAGGGAAGTTTACATGGCACCAGGTATGCCAGTGACAGAATATATCTCTCTCAAACTGGCAAAAGGATCCTAGCACGGGAGTTGGCGGGGCTCGTCGAGAGGGTTTTAAACGAGGCTCGAAGGGGGAAGGGAATAAAACCAGGCTCACTAGAAATGAGCCTAAGGCTGTCCTTCAGTCCACCATCCCACATGAGGTGGATAATGGTGTCATATGTGACAAACCCAGGGCTCCTAGGGATAGCACTCGGGATGATGTGCCGGTGTTGGAGGAAATGTCTGTACCGTGGCTCAAGTGCATATATGCCAACTCCTGTAGCATGGGCAATAAACAGGATGAATTAGAAGCTGTTGTACGCCAGGGGAACCATGATATAATTGCCATCATAGAGACATGGTGGCATGATTCGCATAGTTGGAGTGCCACAGTGAATGGCTACAGGCTCTTTAGAAGGAATAAGGAACGAAAGAGAGGTGGGATAGCGTTGTATGTTAAGGAGTACTTTGACTGCCTAGAATTCAATGTTAGACACACCAAGGTGGAGTGTTTATGGATAAGGATAAAGGGGAAGGCCAATGAGGATGATATCCTAGTGGGAGTCTGCTACAGACCACTTGACCAGGATAAAGACGCTTAGATCCCAACAAGTCCATGAGTCCAGATGGAATTCATCCTAGGGTGCTGAGGGAGCTGGTGGAAGAACTGGTTAAGCTGCTCTCTATCATTTATCATCAATCCTGGCTATCTGGGGAGGTCCCAGATGATTGGAGGTTGGCCAGCATAATGCCCATCCATAAGAACGGCCAGAAGGAGGACCCAGGGAGCTATAGGCCTGTTAGCCTGACCTCGGTGCATGGCAAGGTTATGGAGCAGACCATCCTGAGTGCCATCAAGCGGCTTGTAGAAGACAACCAGGGGATCAGGCCCAGCCAACACTGGTTCAGGAAAGGAAGGTCCTGCCTGACCAGTCTCATCTCCTTCTATGGCTGGGTGACCCTCCTAGTGAATGAGGGGAAGGCTGTGGCTGTGGTGTACCTCGATTTCAGCAAAGCCTTTGACACAGTCTCCTGCAGCACCCTCCTGGAAAAGCTGGCAGCCCACGGCTTGGATGGGTGCGCCCTTCACTGGGTTAAAAGCCGGCTGGAAAACCAGGCCCAGAGAGTGGTGGTGAATGGTGTTGCATCCAGTTGGCGTCCTGTGACCAGTGGTGTCCCCCAGGGATCAGTACTGGGCCCCGTCCTGTTCAGCATTTTTACTGAGCACCTGGATGGGGGGTTGAGTCTACCCTTAGTAAATGTGCAATTGACACCAAGTTTGGGGGCAGTGTCGATCTGCCAGAGGATAGGAAGGCCCTGCAGAGGCACCTGGACAGGCTGGGTGGATGGGTTGAGGCCAACGGTATGAAGTTCAACAAGACCAAGTGCAGGCTCCTATACTTTGGCCACAATAACCCCCTGCAGCGCTACAGGCTGAGGGAAGAGTGGCACAGAGGGATCTGGGAGTACCAGCTGGCAACCAGTTGAACCTGAGCCAGCAGTGTGCCCAGGTAGCTCAGAAGGCCAGTGACATCCTGGCTTGTATCAGGAACAGTGTGGCCAGCAGGAGTGGGGACGTAATTCTGCCCCTGTACTCAGCACTGGTGAGGCCTGAGCTCGAGTGCTGTGTGCAGGTCTGGGCCCCTCACTGCAAGAAAGACATTGAGGTGCCAGAGCGGGTTCAGAGGAGAGAAACGAGGCTGGTGAAGGGACTAGAGGGAAAGTCCTCTGAGGAGAGGCTTAGGGAGCTGGGGATGTTTAGCCTGGAGGAGAGTCAGGGGGGATCTTATCACTCCCTACAACTACATGAAGGGAAGTTGTAGTCAGGTGGAGTTTGGGCTTTTCTCCCAGGCAGCTAGTGACAGGACGAGAGGGCATGGCCTGAAACTGTGTCAAGGGATGTTTACGTTAGATCTCAGGAAGCCCTTCCTCACAGAGAGAGTGATCAGGCATTGGAATGCACTGCCCAGGGAAATGGTGGAGTCATCGTCCCTGGAGTGTTTAAGGAAAGGCTGGATGTGGCACTTAGTGCCATGGCACTCGTGTCATGTCATCATGATGTGATGGTGTTGAGTCATAGGCTGGACTTCCTGATCTCAGAGGTCTTTTCCAGCCACAACAATTCTGTGATTCTGTGAAAGACGAAAAGAATGAATTAATTAATTAATTAATTAATGAGTGAAGTCCTGTTCTGTCTCAAACATGGGTTCCATGGATGACATCCAGAGACAGAGGTTAACATAGATCAAATATTTTTTGCCTCTAAGGAGGTCAAAAGTGGCAATAACAGCTAACAATTTTATGGCTTATCTTTTACATGAATAAGAACTATGAAAAAAATAATAAACGTTACTTCAGTTGTGAACTGAGAAATGGAGCAACATGAGGATTAGGAGTAGGTTATGAATCAATATCTACATTTTCATTATTCTTTTCCTTTCTTTGATTTGAAAGTAATGAATTCAATGCATCAATCTCAAACAGCATAGCCTGAAGAGCTCCTCCCTCTATGTGTAGTAATATAGGCAGGTACCGCCTGATTGATTTCACATAAAATCATGATATGTTATGATTTGAGCATATCCAAAGAAGGGCAACAAAGCTGGTGAAGGGTCATGAGCACAAATCTTATGAAGAATGACTGAGGGAACTGGGGCTGTTTAGCCAGGAGAAAAGGAGGCTGAGGGGAGACCTTACAGCCCTTTACAATTACTTTAAAGGAGGTTGTATAAAGATAGGGATCAGTCTGCTCAAACAAATAACAAGTGATAGGACAAGAGGGCATGGCCTCAAGATGTGCCTAGGGAAGTTTAGCCTCGATCTTAGGAAAAATTTCTTTACTGAAAGAGTTATCAGCCATTGGCAGTGGTTGAGTCCCCTTCCCTGGAGGTATTGAAGAGTCGGGTAGGCATAGTGCTGAGGGATGTGGTTTAGCAGAGGACTTGTCAGTTTTAAGTTAATGGTTGGACTGGATGATCTTAAAGCTCTTTTCCAATCTGAGCAATTCTGTGCTTCATATGTTGCCTGATCTAGTTGAGAGGCATCCCTGCCCATGACAGGGAGGTTGGATTAAATGATCTCTAAGGTGCCTTCCAGCCTAGGCCATGCTGTGATTCTATGATTCTGTGATTCTGTGTGATTTGCTACGATATATTCCTCTGTGCCACTTTCATTCAGTCCAGGCAGATTTCTTGCACTGTTCTGCTACACTTCTCTTCCAGATACAGCATTAAATATTGCATTGCAGCCCAGCAAAAAAAAAAAAAAAAAAAAAAAATTCTGCTGGGATAAGTTCTATGCGTCTTATAGAAAAAGTTATATGTGCTACCATTGTTACTACTGCCTTTATTTTTATTATACTGCCCTTAATTACTACTGAAAATTGTGTATATTGACAATCTAATATTTATCTTGATGACATTTGATTATTAGTTTTTCACCATGGCTAGAGGTTTAATCAGCAAGCAGGTCCGTAGCATACATAGAGTTAACTCAGGAGGTGCAAGATGAGTGGAAAGGAAGTCATAAATCCTCACTGCAGATTGCTTTATTTTTTGGCATGGAGGCAGTGAGAAGCATTATCTCAGAAAGAGAATATGTTCCAGGTCATTTCAGGATGTTGTCAATGACAATGATGTGTTGGCCCAGACATGGATTAAATGTCCTAATAAGATTCTTTGATGTCTAGAGTCACTAAACTAACAGAAGCTCTAATAATAACCCAACATGGTTTTAAAATACCCTCTCATAATTGAGTTTGAAAGAAGCCATAGCAGGTCTTAAGACTAGTGCTGATCTGGGTCAGTCTAGAGCGATGGTGGCCCTGAGCATGACTCAGTGCTTCACTCCAAAGATGTGTGCCTGGTGACTTCCAGATGTTCTTCATGCTCAGTAAGAGAGATAAATGAGGAGAAGTGCTTTGCTATGCAAGACACTGTGAACGTACTACAACGCTAAATGTTGCTTATGTTTGCTTGAACTTACAGAGCTTCAGAAGGCACAAAAAAGCAAAGAAAAACAAAAAAGTACCTGCTACCAAGACAGCTCCTTCCAGGCTTGGCCAATATTCAGTGGGTTGTGTTCAGATTCTCATACAACCTAAACCACAATCCTGAGAAGGAAAATGGGAGAGTTGCTGTTAGCATTGTCATAACTTTCTCTCTCTCTGTAGTGCTAATATTCAAAATTGACATCAAAGACCTCCCAGCCAGAAACTGCACATTTGCCAGTTAGTATTTTTTAACTGTGACAACTTGCAACAGTGTAACAGGAGCATTCCTGCCAGTACCAAAGGGATTGTACTGCGGCGAGTCTTCTTTTGCAGATAATAACTCCTCTATCACTGGGGTCAGTATACATGACATACATTTAAAGTCTTTATGGTTTCATAGATTAAACAAAAAGGTACAAATTGATCCACAGCATTAAATTTTATTGTGGAAGACTGGGGTGTAAATCCTACTGACCACCAGTTCCTCCTTCTTTCAAGGGCATACCTGAGCCACTCCCCTGGCTGAGCTTAAAAATAAAGGAAAAGAAATACAAATTATTACATTCCCTTCTTAACCAGGTCTAAGCCATGAAATTAAGAAATGATGTAAAATCTCTTTTGCTAGATTAATAGGTAAGTTAAAACACTGGGAAACTATTTGCTTGTTTTGTGATAGACACATTTCCCAATAAAGTCAAAAAGGAGCAGCTCACATCTGCAGGGGTTGAGGTCAGGGGATTTCTTTACAGGGTTGCTGGTCCCTGGTGTGTAACTAAAACCCTAGAAGAAATATACCTAAACTAACAGTAACTCTGTTATGATAAGAGTTGCCAGATGGTGCTTGGTCATGCGGGTTTACAAGTTTTTGTTTTGTAACATATGAGCAAACTTCCTTTGAAGTACATTTTTGTTGCTGTAAGTGGATTTATGCAGGGGAAAACAGATAGGAAGGGACTTTGATTTCTACTTTATCCTCCCTGTATTTTTCTAGTCATGGGGGTAAGATAGCTGCCTTGTATACCAGTGGAGAGTTTCCAGAACAGAGTCAAGGTCAAGGATTACCATGACAGTGTTTGACTGCCCATGTTTCAAGGATACAGCTGCCCACAGACGAGTAGGCTCAGTGGTACCAAGAGGTGTGATGCTCCATCTCATCCATTTCTCTCTTGTTCCCAGGAAACACTACAGATCTTTCTTGTCTAGTTCTGCTCAGAAAAGAAACCTGCTGAGAGCATATCATTACATACTTTTATTCAAAAAGAAACTGTGACCTGAAAAAGAAAAAAAAAAAGGAAAAATCTTGAATTCCCAATTGGAACTCATCTGTTTTTTCAATAAAGTGTTTAATGGATTCTTGTGAAGAAAAGCACTTAGAGGGAGTGCAGGCTGGAGTGGGCTGCCAGCACGCTCCATGCCAGGTGCCAGATCAGGGTGGTGGGGTTCCTGTTGTGTGGTGCTAATGCCCCAGCATCCTGGGGACGGGCCTCCTGGAGCTCCTCCATTCCTCTTCCAAGAGGAGATTTTAAATCCAGAAATTGTCCACCTATGCACCACCTCTTGCATCCCCCCCCCCACACACACACATTCTCTTGTCTCAACAGTTGCTGTCTTGCTTCCTCAGCTTTTGAAAATATCAGCATTAATCAGAACATACATTTTGTATTTTTATTAGCTCTCCTCAGAAAAGGTGATGTGCCTCGTGCTTTCAATAGTCAGATCAGTCTGTACCTGCTTTGCAGACGAAGCAGGTAAACCACAGATATAGTGGCTTCTCTGAGCTTGCACGAAATATAATGGCAAAACTGGGAGCAGTAGCTCAGTCCCTTAACTTTCCATCTCTAGCTGCTTCTCCAGGAAAAATATCCTGATTTCATTGCAGAGATCACATCGTCAGAAACTGTGTCAAAGTGATTCCCAGATCATTCAGATTACCTTAGTTCTGAGATGTTAAATACTGGTTGATCTTAAACTTTCTGCTGACAGAAAAAGTCCAAAGTGCATGCTACATGTTCGGGTTGTTTCAAGGAGTTTGAGGTATCCAGATGTGCAGGGAAACAAATGCTACAGATATAATTTGGCTGCACCATGTTAGTTGCTAACACATTAATAAATAACATCCTTGAAGCTTGCCGTTTATACTGGACTTGGAACTGTCATTGATAATAATGGGTTTATTGTATAAACGCAGCCAAGGCAAAATACTTGGAATGATTTTTTGACATGATGGTGAAGTATATGGCGATCGTGTCGTACCACCTCATTAAACTACTGTTCTGTGATCAGCTCCATCTGCCTGTCACAAAGGTGATTCCTATTGCAAGCACTTCATTTTTAAGATGTGTTTTTCCAATGCCACTGTATATATTCAACCTCAGAATTAATTTAAAAATTAACCCATATAAGGTCGATGTGCAAGCTTTTTCTCCACTCGTCATCGGCTATGTATGCCATGATGGCAGGTAACATTATGAAAAGCTAAAAATATGTTCATCCATTTCATAGGTTTATGGTTTGCTCTTACCTTGTCAGGGCTCCAGAGGGACAAAGATGTCTGGTTGCTCATAAACCTCAGTGAAGGATGGTATTCTCTTCCTGTTGCCTTTTAGGTGTCACTAGGTCACCAGATACTGGTACACGTAGAGGAGAGACCCACTTGTATCCCTTTTTAAATAGTCCTATTTCATTACAACTTTAAAACAGTTATTAGAATGGGTACAATTAAAAATTATAGAAATTGAAATTATCTATTCTCTTCACTGCAATGGATGAGAACCACAGGAGGAAATAAGAATAGAAAAAATATGAAAACAATACAGTATGTAAAACTAGTAAATACAATGAGAAACACAGCACAGAGGTAATTAGAGGAAGACTGACAAACTTCTGCTCCATTGATAGGGAAAAAAACAAATCTTGCTGACATCTCCCTTGTGAATCGTCACCATACATTGCTTATCTACTGTTTCACATACTGTTCCTTCTTGCACTATCTGCAACATAACTGATAACTAGGCACAGGCATTGCTCAAGATGAAGAAGTTGCAGGGGGACTTTGCAGGTAATTCAGCAAGACAGAGAGAATAATCCTGTAGACAAGAAGGTGTGGAGAAGGGGCTCTCCAGAAATCCTGCTGTGCTCTGCATCTGTCTCCATCTGTGAGGCACCCAGTGATGATGTGTAACGTGTTTTTCCAGATCTGGGCAGAAACAAGTTTGCAGCAGCACAGTAGCATGTATTAGCATTAGTGGTGGCATATGTCAGAGCAGTGGGAGCTTCACATTTTCTGGAAGGGAGGTGGCACTGAGCTGGTCTTACAGCATGGCCTCATCAGAGCAATGGGAAAAGCATCAATGTCCCCCAAAAGCTGGGCAAGCTGTGAAGCAGGAGGAGTCTGGTAGAGGAGAGCCAGGGACCTTGCCAGGAGCTGCTTGTAGGGGTCTGAGGCAGGGGGTCTTGCTGCAGCTCCTCCAAGTGAATTACTGTTACTGGGCTCTAGCAACAACTCCCAAGAGTGCAAAACAAGTGCGATGCAATCAGCACAGGGCAATAGCCATCGGTGTAGTGGCTTAGCTGGGAGAAGAGAGAGTGTCTCAGTCCTTGCAAAGATCCTTGTGAGTGAATAGACCCAGGCATAAGTGACAAGATTTTGGTTATGCAAAGCTAAAAATGGGAGTCAGCTCTGAGTCAGGACTGGAGCAATAGTTTTACTTGCTTCAGAGCAGGACCCTTCAGTAGACGGAGCCCAGACCTTATTACGACCATTGGCAGCTGCCAGTGTATTACATGGAGCTATGCCAATATAAAAGAAATGTTATAACTTCACTTCTTCAATGTATTACCCTTCCAAATTTTCACTTGCTGTCTAAGAATCAACTCAAGATAGATACATGGAAAGACTAACATGTGCATGCATGTGCCTGTGAACCATGGACACGTCTGTTTGCTGATTACTGTTCTTACAATGCTGAAAAATATGCTCTGATATTTATGAAAGATCCTTGAGAGGACTGAAGATCTTGTGCCTTGCCCTGCTCTGTGTCTGCCTTTGTCATGAAGTCTTTTGACATTTCAGCAATAAATGGCAGGCTCCAGGACAAGTCGCAAGGAGTTCATGCTCTTTTCAAATCTATGTTTAAGTTCTCATCCACACAAAAAAAATTTACAACACTTTTACATATCCTGTTTTAAAGGCAAGTTGCTGTTATTTGCTTCTGTCCTTCTTCTCCCTGTCTGAGTTTCTAAGTTCTTAAGTCTGAAGAACATGTTTAGGTTTATAAAAGATAGTGTGTAGCCTAAAACATGTTTTTCTGATCCCAGCCTATGGTCCCTGTACATCATACACAAACACAAATTCCAGTTATTGTAGTGGGGGTGTATAGGGTATAAAGGCCTCAGTATTGCTGGTTTTACAAAAGAGTTTGACAAGAGCTTGTCTGAAAGTATGCATCACTGCTCTGAAGGGGAATGAGACTTTTTCTTAATGCCAGCAACAATGTACATTTTTCCAGAGCTGCGGAAAGAGGATGCATGAAAAGATTTGAGCTGGCTGGCTGAAAAACAGATTCGGCCTTTCCTGCAGAGGCAGGCTGAAGTAGATGATGTGATGGCAGGGAACAGACAGTGTCTTAAATAACATCATTGTTTTTACAGGCTAGTAATTTTTATACTTTTAAAACATTCTTGATGAAACCACATTGTTCTAGCACAACAATAACTAAATGTAACATTTTGCTGGAGCTGCTGGAGTGCTCGAGTGGATGGCAAAGTCTTCCACATGCTGGCTTTGCTACCCTGCTTGCCTGCACTGAACAAGGAGGCATTTTTCCCTTCTTTAATGATTTGCGAGGCGAGCTTATTTATGGTTTAAGTGCCACGGACTTAAAAAATTACACAAAGGCATCCTTTATGCTCAGCTGTTTCTCACTTTTATCCTCAAATTTTGCTTAAACTGAGTACTTGATAGGATATTTTTTGTGCTATTATTATTGTTGTTATTTCTGTTCTTTCAGCATCTGTGGTTCATTTTAACTCAGGGCCCCAGAGTCAATGAGAATCCATTTCCCCTGGCACAAAATTATTGAATGTCACTGTGTTAAATCTTACTCCAATCAAATAATAAGATGTATAATTAAGAAATTATGGCATTGCTTAAGTGTTCCCAGTTCTTTGATCAAAAAGTCTAATTTAATTTGAAAGCATGTGGCTGCGCTGATGTTTAGGCCAATTAGTCTAGACTTGAGCAATGTGTGTGGGCCAGATGCAGAATTTGGCTGCTCTCTTTACTGCAGTTGCAACCCTCCTTTTAAAATTCTTGAAATGCTGGAAGTAGGGGTAGCGGGTGTGGGTTTTTCCCATTTTTTTTTGTTTTAAACTGAACAAAGAAACCAGCTTACCTCTGACCGTGGAACTAGATGAGCTGTGGTAGGACAAGATAAGCTTGGAAAATACGATTCTTCTCCCCGCAAAGAAATGAAATTTCAAAAATGAAACATGAGGAATTAAATGCTCCTAGGAGGTGAAACCATGGACACTCACCCCTCTGACATGAGTGCTTGGCATTACAGAGCCAGCTTAGTGCACCCCATTGCAGAGTCCAGCTTAGTGCACCCCAGATGTGTCAGGAGAGTGGGAGGACAGCTCAAGGAAGTCCCGCTCATACCAACAGGTGTGGGTTGGCAGGAGACTCATGGACCTATGGGACTGGCACCATGGCAGGGCAGGGACAGGAGAGGTGAAGCTGTTTTACACCATGTTTACTTACACATCTGCTTAGTTTGCCTTCTAGCCTCCAAGAGTTAACTGTAGTGTCCTGTGCAGGTGATGGTTTGTGTATTCATAGAATCATAGAATCATAGAATGTTAGGGATTGGAACGGACCTCGAAAGATCATCAAGTCCAATCCCCCTGCCAGAGCAGGAATGCCTAGATTATGCTACACAGGAACGTGTCCAGGCAGGTCTTGAATGTCTCCAGAGAAGGAGACTCCACAGCCTCCCTGGGCAACCCGTTCCAGTGTTCCGTCACCCTCACTGAGAAGAAGTTTCTGCTCGAGTTTAAGCGGAACCTCTTATGTTCCAGTTTCAGCCCATTACCCCTTGTCCTATCAGTGGTTGTCACCGAGAAGAGCCTGGCTCCATCCTCGTGACACTCACCCTTGATATATTTGTAAACATTAATGAGGTCACCCCTCAGTCTCCTCTTCTCCAAACTAAAGAGCCCCAGCTCCCTCAGTCTTTTCTCATAAGGGAGATGCTCCACTCATCCTAGTTGCCCTGTGCTGGACTCTCTCCCTGTCTTTCTTGAACTGAGGGGCCCAGAACTGGACACAATATTCCAGATGGGGTCTCACGAGGGCAGAGTGGAGGGGAAGGAAAACCTCTCTTGACCTACTAACCACCCCCCTTCTAATACACCACAGGATGCCATTGGCCTTCCTGGCCACAAGGGCACACTGCTGCCTCATGGTCATCCTGCTGTCCACCAAGACTCCCAGGTCCCTTTCCCCTACACTACTCTCTAATAAGTCATTCCCCAACTTATACTGGAACCTGGGGTTGTTCCTACCCAGATGCAAGACTCTACATTTACCCTTGTTATATTTCATTAAATTTTTCCCCGCCCAACCCTCCAGCCTGTCCAGGTCTTGCTGGATGGCAGCACAGCCTTCTGGCGTGTCAGCCACTCCTCCCAGCTTGGTGTCATCAGCAAACTTGCTGATAGTACTCTCTAGTCCCTCATCCAAATCATCGATGAATATATTGAATAATACTGGTCTTAGTACCAACCCTTGAGGCACTCCACTGCATACAGGCCTCCAACCAGACTCCGCCCCATTGACCACAACTCTTTGGCTTCTTCCCCTTAGCCAGTTCACAGTCCACCTCACTACCCGAGAGTCTAGACCACACTTCTGCAGTTTAGCAGCAAGGATGCTGTGGGAGACTGTGTCAAATGCTTTACTGAAGTCAAGGTAGACCACATCCACCGCTCGGCCATCATCTATCCACTTTGTTATATCCTCGTAAAAGGCTATGAGGTTAGTCAAGCACGACTTCCCTTTGGTGAAGCCATGTCTCTAATGACCCTCTTATCCTTGATATGCCTTGAGATGGCACCAAGGATAAGTCGTTCCATCACTTTCCCAGGGATGGAGGTGAGGCTGACCGGTCTATAGTTACCCGGGTCCTCCTTCTTGCCCTTTTTGAAGACTGGAGTGACATTTGCTTGCCTCCAGTCCTCAGGCACCTCTCCCATCTCCCAAGACTTGGCAAAGATGATGGAGAGTGGTCTAGCAATGACATCAGCCAGCTCCCTCAGCACTCGTGGATGCATCCCATCTGGAGCCATGGATTTATGAATGTCCAGATTGCTTAATTGGTCCCTAACCCCGTCCTCATTGACTAAAGCAAACTCCTCCACTGCCCTGACTTCCTCTGGGGCCTCAGGGGAACGGGGCTCCTCAGGACAGCCTCCGGCAGAGTAGACAGAGGCAAAGAAGGCATTCAGTAACTCTGCCTTCTCTGTATCATCTGTCACCAAGGCACCCACCTCATTCATCAGTGGGCCTACATTGCCTCTGGTGTTAGTTTTATCTGCCACGTATTTGAAAAAGCTCTTCCTGTTGTCCTTGACCCCTCTGGCCAGGTTCAATTCTAGGGAGGCCTTTGCTTTCCTAGTTGCCTCCCTACATCCTCGGACAACAGCCTTATATTCTTCCCAAGTGGCCAGCCCTGCCTTCCAAGAGCTGTAAATTCTCCTCTTGCACTTGAGCTTACCCAGCAGATCTCTGTTTAGCCACGCAGGTCTCCTGGCTCCCTTCCTTGACTTCCTATGTGTCGGGATGCTCTGATCTTGAGCACGGTAGAAGCAGTCCCTGAACGCTAACCAACTATCTTGGGCCCCTTTACCCTCAAACAGCCTTGCCCATGGGATTTTCTTGAATAATTGCTTGAAAAATCCAAAGTTTGCCTTGGCAAAGTCCAGGGTTGCAATTCTGCTTGCTATTTTGTTCCTGCTACATGAGATCCTGAACTCCACCATTTCATGGTCACTGCAGCCAAGGCAGCCCTCAACCTTTACTGCTTCAACCAGATCCTCCTTTTTAGCGAGGATGAGGTCCAGCAGTGCTCCTCTGCTAGTCGGCTCCTCCACCATTTGCATCAGAAAATTATCATCGATGCACTGGAGGAACCTCCTGGACTGTGGCTGACTGGCTGAGTTGTCCTTCCAGCAAATATCAGGGAAGTTAAAATCCCCCACGACAACCAGGGCCTGTGATTGTGAGACCGCTCTCAGCTGCCTGTAGAAGGCCTCATCAACTTCCTCACCCTGATCTGGTGGCCTGTAATAGACACCCACAACAGTATCTCTCCTGCCAGCCTGCCCCTTAATTCTAACCCATACACTCTCAACTTGCTCCTCATCCATGCCTGGATGGTGTTCAAGACATTGTAGTTGCTCTTTCATGTAAAGAGCGACTCCACCACCTCGCCTGGCTGGCCTGTCTTTCCTGAAAAGGACATAGCCACCCATGACCACATTCCAGTCATGTGAGCTGTCCCACCATGTTTCTGTAGTTGCCACCAGATCATAATCTCCTGCCCGAACCCAGGTTTCTAGCTCCTCCTGCTTATTCCCCATGCTGCGTGCATTGGTGTATAAGCATTTCAGGGAGCAAGATGAGCACACTGATCTCACCCTAGGGGGATGGGAGGCCACCCGGTCCTCATAATTTCTAGAACACTGCCCCGCTGCAATCCCAGCTATAACCCCATCCCCCTTCATATCTAATTTAAAGAAAGCTCTATGAGTCCCGCCAGCTCATGACCAAGGATCCTTTTTTCCCTTTGTGTCATTTGAACCCCAGCTTGTTTCAGTAGATCAGGTGCCCTGTAGATCTCCCCATGGTTAAAAAATCCAAAGCTAGACCGCTGGCACCACCCCTTTAGCCAAGTATTAATCTGCTGCACTTTGTCAAACCTTCCACTATTTTCCCTCATAATTGAAGGAATAGAGGCAAACACAACCTGTGCGCCTGATCCTTCTAGCATCCGCCCCAGTGCCCTAAAGTCCCTTTTGATTGCTTCTGGCCGTCTCTATACTATCTCATCATTACCGATCTGCATAACCAAAAGCGGGTATTAGTCCGTGGGTTTGACCAGACCAGGAAGTTTCTTGCTAACATCCTTAACTCGGGCCCCAGGGAGGCAGCAGACTTCCCTGTGGGTCGGATCAGGGTGGCAGACAGGGCCCTCTGTTCCCCTCAGGAGGGAGTCTCCAATTACAATTACCCTCCTTTTTTTCTTAGATGAAGAAGTCCTAATGCGTGTATCCGAGTTACTCACCCTAGACAGCCCTATGGGTGAACCCTCCACTGACTCTTCCTTTGCCTGGCTCTCATTGTCTAGAGCCCCATACCTGTTTTGCAGGGGCAACCGGGCAGGTGAGGGAGGCCGGGCAGGGATTTTCCTTCCTCTCCTGGCAGGCACCTGCTTCCACTCTTCCCTATCCTTTAGATCCCCCCCTTTTGCCTGATGGTCAGAGGTGGGGGGATATTCAGCTCTTTGCGGAGCTTGCTGCTCGCCATTCAGGACGTGACTCCACCGATCTGTCTGTCTCTCCGACTCCCTAATGCTCCTCAGCCTTTCTACCTCCTCCTTCAGTTCAACCACCAGGCTGAGCAGATCGCTCACCTGGTCACATCGGACACAAGTGTCGCCTCCACTACCCTCCATGGCCAGTGCCAGGCTCCGGCATTCTCTGCAGCCCGAGGCCTGAACACCCACATGCTTACCTGGGGCCTCTGTCTGGGTGCCCACAGTTTTTCTAACAACCATTGACCTGGTGACAACCATAGTTGGCTCTACAATACAAAGACTCTCCGGAAAGCTATGCACGGAATAGTTTACAAGTCTTTTAAGCACTTGCCTTTTAACAAAGACTTACCCTTCTAGGTCTTTTGTTCAGTGAACTAGTCCCTGCCCTCCCCAAGGCTTCTTATACCCTGAGGGCAGAGTTCACAGCTGATCACCGTGTTTAAAATCGCCGCGCTGCTGAGGGTGGCTCCGCCCACGCTATCTCGGGTGTCCTCCCTGGAGCTGCTGGTGCGGCCTCAGGTTTGGTTGCTGTAACCGGCTTAAAAAAAGCCCCCAAAAGCTTTTTGTCAGTCTTTTTTTTTGCTTAGATTCCTTCCCCAGTGCAGTCTTACCTGCTCTGAAGCTGGGCTCGACAGCAAAATGGCAGGTAACACCAGATCTTTTGAGGCCAGCTAGTGTTCAGGGTCTGTTTTTACCTTAAGGATTATTGACACAGAGAAAGAGCACTAATTCTATGGAGCATCCCTATCTGAGCAATTCTGGGGAAGGCAGAGTTACTACATTCACATACCAATAACTGAGGTTTTATATATATATGCACCAATAATCACGACTCTAGCCCAAACACACCACATATTCTTGCCCATCTTTGCTCCTGGATGTCTTCTCTCAATTCAGCTTTCTCTCTGTTCCACGTAGAGGAAAGGTGGTTTTATAAAGAAACTTAGATGGAGGAAAAAATCATAGAATTGTAGAATCATAGAATGGCGTATGCTGGAAGGGACCTTAGAGATCATCTAATCCAACCTCCCTGTCACCTCTCAACTAGATCAGGCAACTCAAGACTGTCCAACTTGACCTTGAACACCTCCAGGAAGCGGACAGCCACAACATCTCTGGGCAATTTATTCCAAAGTCTTACCACCCTTGTACCGAAGAATTTCTTTCTAATATCCAATCTAAATCTATTCTCCTTCAACTTAAACCCATTTCCCCTTGTCCTATCAGTGGATGTTCTTGTAAAAAGTCCCTCCCCAGCCTTCCTGTAGGATCCCTTCAGGTACCGGAAGGCAGCTATTAGGTCCCCGCGAAGTGTCCTCTTTCCAAGACTGAACAATCCCAGCTGCCTCAACCTGTCCTCGTAGAAAAGGTGCTTCAGCCCCTGGATCATCTTTGTGGCCCTCCTCTGAACGTGCTCCAACAGTTCTATGTCCCTCTTATGGTGGGGACACCAGAACTGGATGCAGCATTTGAGGTGGGGTCTCACAAGAGCAGAGTAAAGGGGGAGAATCACCTCTCTTGACCTGCTGGCTACGCTTCTCCTGATACATCCCAGGATGTAGTTGGCCTCCTGGGCTGCATGAGTGCACTGCCAGCTCATGTTGAGCTTCTCGTCTATCAACACCCCGAAGTCCTTCTGTTCAGGGCTACTCTCAACCCACTCTGTGCCCAGTTTGTATCTGTGCCTAGGATTGGCCCGACCCAAGTGAAGGACCTTGCATTTTGAAATGTGGACTTCTTGTCTCTGTTTTAAATACAATAACAGTAAAACTGAGCGGTGACTGTGTTGATAAAAAAAATCAGAATAACAGCTTGAAATCTCCTTTATTAAATAGCTTGTGTGTGAGCAGAGTGTATATTATTTTTAATATTTTTAATAATTTTTTTTTAATTAAATATTTCAAGTAAAACAAGATGTGTTATGGTGTCGTCGTTTTCAAATAATGATAGCCTGTTTCCCTTGGGCACTGGTGGTTTATAAAAGTCTTGAGCTAAAATTTGTTACATTTTCATAATTAAGAGCCTATCCCATATTCTTTGACATTCACACATTGTATTACCTTTAGTGGGCATTTTAGATATACCAATAATAACAGTGAAAAATATGAGCTAACTCTTCTTAGCTACAGCTGTCTACACCAGTGAATCTGCAAGATGCAGTTAACTTAGTTGTGGACCATATATTTAGTGACTATGGAAAAAGATTGTTCACTTAAATTAAATACAAACCTATAAACAAACAAGAAGGAAAAAAATAATTCACGAGTGTTTCAACAGCCTTGCAGAGTTGCTGTCATAAATGTCACTCAGTTCAGCTACTGGTCTAGCACGTCTTTCAAAGCCTATGTCATGGAGTTGTTACAAAGACATCTTAGTTCTTGACTCTCAGCTTTCTAATTCCTGCTTAAATCACTCCTGAAACTGACACATGCTGTTTCTTCTGTATATAGTGCTCTGTGTCTTTTGCCTTAGAGGTGGATTTAAACCTCAGTGCTTTTGTTTAAGACTTTAGTGTCACTGAGGGAAAAACCTAGGTCTGCTTTAAGATTCATCCACTGTCAAGTTTGGACATATGGCAGTAGCTACAGATAAGTAAAGCAGAACATGCTAGTCAAACTCATGGAGTGCAACACCAAGAACTCCGTCCTTGCACAACCCCTGCCAGAGACAGAGCAAAGCAACTACTTATTGGTTTTTCTGAAATATCTCAAGCAATTGCTTGCTCTAGAATACCACATCATATTAGCTAGTCACTAAGTCTTTTCCTCTTCAACGATTCTTCAATTATTTGGTTTCTTTGAAAATCATTTAGCAGGAGGTTTCATTCCTTTGTAGTTTCTTTGAAAAAAGCTCTCCTTTGTTGCGTTGGTTCTGAAAGACCAATGTGCTTCAATCAGTCATAGAATGTTAGGGATTGGAACGGACCTCGAAAGATCATCAAGTCCAATCCCCCTGCCAGAGCAGGAATGCCTAGATTGTGCTACACAGGATGTGTCCAGGCAGGTCTTGAATGTCTCCAGAGAAGGAGACTCCACAACCTCCCTGGGCAGCCCGTTCCAGTGTTCCGTCACCCTCACTGAGAAGAAGTTTCTGCTTGAGTTTAAGCGGAACCTCTTATGTTCCAGTTTCAGCCCATTACCCCTTGTCCTATCAGTGGTTGTCACCGAGAAGAGCCTGGCTCCATCCTCGTGACACTCACCCTTGATATATTTGTAAACATTAATGAGGTCACCCCTCAGTCTCCTCCAAACTAAAGAGCCCCAGCTCCCTCAGTCTTTTCTCATAAGGGAGATGCTCCACTCCCCTAATCATCCTAGTTGCCCTGTGCTGGACTCTCTCCAGCAGTTCCCTGTCTCTCTTGAACTGAGGGGCCCAGAACTGGACACAATATTCCAGATGGGGTCTCACCAGGGCAGAGTAGAGGGGAAGGAGAACCTCTCTCGACCTACTAACCACCCCCCTTCTAATACACCCCAGGATGCCATTGGCCTTCCTGGCCACAAGGGCACAGTGCTGGCTCATGGTCATCCTGCTGTCCACCAAGACTCCCAGGTCCCTTTCCCCTACACTACTCTCTAATAAGTCATTCCCCAACTTATACTGGAACCCGAGGTTGTTCCTACCCAGATGCAAGACCCTACATTTACCCTTGTTATATTTCATTAAATTTTTCCCCGCCCAACCCTCCAGCCTGTCCAGGTCTTGCTGGATGGCAGCACAGCCTTCTGGTGTGTCAGCCACTCCTCCCAGCTTGGTGTCATCAGCAAACTTGCTGATAGTACTCTCTAGTTCCTCATCCAAGTCATCGATGAATATATTGAATAATACTGGTCCTAGTACCGACCCTTGAGGGACTCCACTGGATACAGGCCTCCAACCAGACTCGGCCCCATTGACCACAACTCTTTGGCTTCTTCCCCTTAGCCAGTTCACAGTCCACCTCAACAAGGTGCAAACACCTGCAGATTTTTTGCTCTGCTTATGACAGGACTGTGGTCTATTTCTTGTCTGGAAACTGCACACAGAGAAACCAAGTCATACAAAGTGAATTATTGTTATATTTTTCAAATTATTTCAAATATATTCCTATGGTTTTCATAAAATGATAACATAAGGATTTAATTCTTAACAACGTAGCTTTTCTAAAGCTAGTGTTTTAGGCTAGAGAAAAGCTATTCTTTATGGGGCTTTTAGTTAATTCTGTTGTAGGTTGTATGCCGTATTGTCCCTTTCAAAGACCTACATTTGGATGGCAGAACAGTCCAAAAGACTCCGATATTTGTTAAAGCTGACATCTATTCTGTAGTTGCATGTCTTGTGAAGTTGAGAAATTCTGCTTTCACAAATGTCAGTACATCAAATTCTCAGCAGAAAAATCAACACTGATTGTAGTTCAGCAGTCACTACTATTTCAGAAAGTTACCACCACATTAATATGTACTGCGTTACTCGTAAAGTAAGCAAAATAGTATCCTTTTGAACAGTATATGTTCAAGAAATTAAAAATATCATCTGAAAATACTTCCTGAGGGAATACGAAGAAGAACAAAAGAAAACTCAAACTTAGCCTCATTTAAAAAAGCTAGATGGAGGATTTCCCTGATGCAAAGGGGAACCCATCTCTGATGGATGCAGTTTCCTGCACTACACCAACAAGCTCTGGTGGTCCCTGCTCTTCTGAAGAGTGATTGTGTTGAACAGTATCCACTGGTGAACAGCTCCTAATGACACAGGTTTGTCTGGAAGGCAGGAGACACCGATTTTAAACTTTTGTAAAACCTGTCTTACTGGAGTTTTCCCATGCGGCACTGGGTACAGTGGAGCATGTAGAATGAGAAGGGTGTCTTCTTTTTAGGGAGCCAACCAGGCTACTGGGATGTATGGAAATAGTGTTTCTCTAGCTACCAGATTCAAAGGCCCAGGAGCTCTGCATTTATATCAGCATTTCTCCCTTGCTTATTTTGCTGTTGTTTGCAGCCCTTCTCCAGCAGCTCATCTCATTAACTCTAGCCTCTTCTAGCCACAACTACAAAGATTTTTCCCTGCTGAACTGTCCTGAGCATCAGAGGAGGGATGAAGGAGGTTAAAGATTCCAGTCAGGTGAAAGTGAAGGCTAGCAAGGCCCACCAGAGTCCATAAAAATGTTGAGTCTTATGTAGCTTTTCTCCTTACCTTCCTGCTTGGGTTTTTTAACAAAATCAGTAATTTAGTCACACACCCTGGGTCAAATGTAGGAGCTTTGCTATGACTGTAGTTTTCTACAGTTTCTTGTAGAGAGGAGAATATTTATTTTTTTTTTAATTTTCCTTAATTTTTTACTTTAATAATAGTGGTACTCAAGATGCATTTTTATAACCAAAGCAACTCCACAGAATCCTAAAAGACAACCTGTAACGGTAGCATAAACATAATGCTCATCAGCCCCAGGATTTCGTTGCTGTTGATCCGAAATGAGGAATTGCTTCTGAGCAGCAAAGAACAGAAATGCTAGCAGACAACATTACTCTAGGAATAGTAATAACGAAAGCTGCAAAAAATGAACCAATATCTTCACTGACTTGGCATGTCTCACAGGGGTCTGGGAACTTGCTAATGAGGCTGCCAGTATTCTGAAGCTTAGACACCACTCTTCTTAAATAAAAGTAGCTAGGGGTATATCTCCTGAAGTCAGAAAAGTCTCCAATATGTGAAATACATCCCTGATAATGCATAGCTATTGGACTATTACAAAAAGCTGTAATTCAACCCAGAGGCATAACTGCCATCAGCTGTAAGAGCACATTTCAGAGGGCTAGAAAAATTAAATTGCAAGAAACAACCCTGAGAGTGCATTTAAGTTCTTGTTTTTCAGTTGAGAGCAAAGATTATTATTATTACTGTACTGACATTTGTGAGGAGCTCATGCGGCAAGGATAGATTATTGCATGGCGAGTTAAAGGATACAATGATTTGAAAAGTGTAGTGATGACAAATTCGGATTATAAGGTATGAATCAAAATTTTGGAGAGTGTTGGGAAATGAAGATATCACCAACATTTTCTCTGCAATTAAAGCTGTCATTGTTTCATTTATTATTTTTAGATCATGGGTCAGATTTTCTTGTAATTTATGAACAAGTAACTTTGGACAAACTTGAACAAAGTCTCTTAATGGCAGTGTTGCTGAAGTTAGAATTTAATCGGTGGTGCGGATAAGGGGACACCGACACTATGCATACTGTGTCCCACTTGCGAATATAGTGCCTAACTGAATCATGGGTCAATTGATACAAAAACTAAGAGAGCTGTATCATGGCCCACAAACTGTAAATACTCCGTCTACGGTAAAGTTTAAAAGAAATAAGCCATCAAATATTTTATTGGGTGGTGACACGTTAAGAGACTGCGTTTCTCTGACCCAAGACCTCATCCTTTCTCTAGCTGACCTTGAGCTGCAGATTCAATTTTACGTGCCAATGTGACAGAGGGATTTGAACTAGGTGGAATTATCTCAGGTTTTTTTGAAGTTGCTTCTTGAATTTGTCCTTACATTTGCTAATGCTGCACAGTTCTCTCTCTTGCTTTTTTCCCTTATGTTAGGCATGCGTTCTTCAGGTCCGTGTGCCTGGATTTCTGCACTTAGTCATATATCCATGTTGTGCAAGACAGAGATGCTTAGCATAGTGGGTTTTGATTTTTGTTTACTGCTATGTAGTACCATGCAAAGATACATTCTGAGCTCCTCCAAGCCGCATAACCGATCTTGAAGACACCCCTTAAGACTTTCTTGTCTCTGTATTTTGTCATGGGCTAGTTATTCCAGGTGCAATGTGAAGTGCCAAGCTGCTGCTTGTTCAATGAAGGACTCGTTTGTAGAGTTCACCTCTGTGCCCCTTACTGGAACAAAAATGTGGTCACCAGGGAACACACACACAGTAACACCATCAACATCAAAATGCAACGCAAACTGAAACACACAGAAAAGACTAAAGATTGTTAAAATAGATCACTGTGCAGCCTTTAACTAGATAAATTATACTAACCTCAGAAGAGTCATGTGCAAAAATCCCTAGCAGCATCTTCAAATTTCACCCCTGAAAATCTTATTTAGAACAGCAGTAAAGATAGGTAGCTGACATTGGCAGTATTCCATTTCCTGCCCTGCACCTGTGTTTTGGGGTGCACACATGCACATGCATACATATACACAACACACTGTCTCAATGCACAGGCATACTCTCTAGATCCTTGTTCATTCCTGCAGTGTAGTGGGTCAGCTGGAAAATTCAGTATTTATTATACTACAATATTTTCACTCTTCTGAAAAATGTCCTCTACTTTAACGTTACTTGGGTTTTTTTCACAAACTAGTGAAACAGCTACACACCACAGAATAATTGTTCTCAGTGACTGAGATACAGACAGATCCAGCTGCTGAAATCACACACATCTATCAAGAGCAGACTCATCAGGTGCTAAACTCTGGCATATCTGATTTGTCTATGTTTAAAAGATTGGTCTATTTGAAAGTGACACATCATTAGCGAAGAAAAGAAAATTGTTCATGTTCTTGGTGCAAAATTACCAGATCACATACATTTTCTGACTCATTTATGAGAGGATTAAAAGATCATTTGGTTGATGTATGTGCACTATATACAAATCCCTACATTTTGTTCTGGTCTTCTTTTTAAGGACAAAAGAAAGCAAATGCAAAAACAGAGTACAGCAAGGATGGAGCCAGGCTCTTTTCAGCGGCGTCCACTGACAAGACAAGGGGCAATGGGTGGAAGCTGGAACACAGGAGGTTCCAGAAAAATATGAGGAAAAACTTTTTTACTGTGAGGGTGACAGAGCACTGGAACAGGCTGCCCAGGGAGGTTGTGGAATCTCCTTCTCTTGAGACATTCAAAACCCGCCTGGACACGTTCCTGTGTGCTCTACTGTAGGTGATCCTGCTCTGGCAGGGGGGTTGGACTAGATGATCTTTAAGGTCCCTTCCAACCTTTAACATTCTGTGATTCTGTGATTCTGTGAAGGCTATCTCTGACATCTATCGCAAATTTTCCGTGCCAGGAATTAGTGTACAAATTGCCTTGTGGCAATGCTCTACCATCAGCTTCATGCTGTGCAGCCCTCTCAAAGTCAATACTGTTGCATGGCATAAGCCAAGAAACACTTAAGATACTCTGGGGAGGAGATATTCTCCACTTGACCAGAGACAACACTTTTGGTCCTGATGTTTTAAGACTCTTGTATGTAAATTTTCTCTACATTCATCAGAATTACAGTATTCATAAACGTAACACATGATTAATTAGCCTGTATAGAAGAGGCTTTACTTCAAAAGATACCATAAACTCTTCCTCGTTGTCTAACGTAGTAAACTGTCATTTTACTCTGGTGTTTTTATGATAAGGAGTTTATGTAGGTGTGTATCACTACTGATCTTCAGAGATTTTCCAGTCTGAGTGCAAACCAAGAAGGGCTGGATGACAAAACAATTGAGTCTTTTAACCCTGGATTGCCTTCTCAACCCTAGGCTGGCTGGACAGCAATAGAAGATTATTGCTGCTTCATGCTTCAGGTTTTAATAGGAAACTCTTTTATTTCTGGCACACTGACCAGTGGGCAGGTGGAGCGGTGGGTAGCCTTCCACTGGTGCAAGGAAATAGAGAAGAAAGTACCACTTCTTCCTCTCAGCACTCAGACTCAAAGGTGCACTTGCTGTGCCTGTGCTATGGCAATCCTCGATGTAAGATTTATTAACTTTTTTTCCTTTGAGACATTTTCAGATTTTTCTTACTTTTCCTTCCACTCCTATACAATTGTATCACATAGCTTCTTCTTCAACCAGGCAGGGACCTGGGCCTTAAATTAAAAATAACCAAAGACAATCTTCTATGACATGAGATGTAGTGGCCAAACAGCATCTCAACAATTGAAGTGCTTTACCAACCTAGCTGTGGTGAGATTAAGAGCTTTCTACTACCAGCAGAATTAGACAGGTGTCTTGATGCTGCAGGTGTGTCTACTTCATGCAACATTAAACTACCCCAGCAAGGCAGACTATGATCACAGTGTGTGAGCTGGAACAGTGCTGGGTTAAATAACTAAATACCAAGGCATGTAAGCAATGTAAGGCCAACTGCTTTTTTGAACCAGTACTTTATTAGTGCGTCAACATTTCCATATTCTGCAGAGTGATTTGCAGGTTAAGATGGCTGGAGGATGCTCTTGGCTGGCTCAAAGTAATGATTGAAGGAGCTGGAGGAAATAGTTGAAAGAAAATCAGATAAGTTTTAACTGGAGTGTTTTGAAGATTAGCCACCAAACAGAACTCCAGTGCCCCCCTGGCACCAGGCCTTTACCGACTCCTTCGCCTGCATGTTAGCACTGCTCAATGCAAAACAATCTTCTGTCTTCTTGGGGCCAAATCAAACCCCTGCTGGAATGGGAGGAATGCTGCAAATGGATTACTGTAGGAGTAGAGCAAATAGGTTGCTGAGTTAAGCACCTAGGCCAATAGTTAGTTAAATATTTTGCATCCACAAAAGTATTTTGACTTATGGAAGAAAATCATAACTGCTTTTTTAAAAACATGGGGGGTTCAGCAATTCAGCTGAAGATAGGTCTTTCCACATGATACATGCCCTGAATAGTACTACCAGACCATCAACATGTTAACTTGTTAAACTGAAAACACTTTTTTTTTTCTGTTTAATTACACACAGTGGTTTCACCAACTCCACCTAGTACAGTCTGACTACCTGAGGAGGCCAGAAAGCCAAAGAATTCTTCATTTCTTGTCTGCTGTATGGGCCTTTGGACAGCTGTAGCTACTGGTTTCATTTCACAGTATCAGTTTAGCTTCTGCAACCTATTTCAGAACCAGAACCAGAACTGGAGGTGATCAACATTTTAAAGTCTTGTAGAAATGAAGGTTAAAATTATTTACATTGCTCTTGCTGACTTCTTATTACAGAAACAGATGGTGAAGTTTTACTGACTGAAATAATCAGCCACAGATCTCATTAGGTCATCAACCCCACTTTCCCCACGAAGTGCCACAACTGTAAAACAAAATGTACGTTCCAGAAATTACAAGTTTATTGGATATGCCAAATCCAGCACCCAGAGAGTTGGGGGCGGGGGGAGGGGCAGAAGAAAATTGTGATAGCTTTGCATGATGTTGCTGAGAACAAGCCATTTTGTAAACCTACTGTGTCCCCATCCAGAACACTGAAAATATTTCTCTATTGGGAGAGAAAATTGGAAAGGAAAGTAAGGGTGAAGTTTTAGAACAGAATAATCCATGTGGCACGGTGCTTAACAATATTTGTCACCCTCAAAACACTACAAATCCTGACTCTCATGAGGTATTAACTGAGTATTCTCCCTGGTATTGCAGAAACTGAAAAAGCAGAAATATGAAACATATGTTGAAGATGAGCTTGGGAAGTTGAAATAGAAATTAGGGTTTGCTTGCTTTTTTGCTTGTGGTTGGATTATGTATGTCTCCACATGCGAAATTCTTACTTGTGAGGTACAGACAAAACAAATACAGTCCATTGGTTCATACCGCAGGGGATTTTTGTTTCTATGCTTTGGAAAAGTTATCCAGTTTTCATGTAACTGATAGCAAGGGAGAGTAAGGGCACCTACTGAGTCTGCAGGGGAGCACTGAATGAAGGAAAAACCACAACTGAGAAATAGAAGGGCCAAGTGAATGCATTTGCAGCTGCCTTCTTTTGAGAAACTGATGATAATTAAAAAGCATTGTACTTAAAAGATGTGTGGCAGGTACAAGTTGTCAAAGATATGAAATAAGACAAAAATAAGGTCAAAGAAAATTTTCTAATGTGGCTACAGGCCCGATGTCTTACTGATAATTTAGTGGATTTCAATTCATATATGCTTAAAGATCCAGGGTGGGATTTTATTAGAGTAAAATAATGTGAACTGAATGTCCTTAATTCCATGTAAATTCAGTTCTAAACTGTTCTGAAATTTTTACCCAGAGTCTGCAAATGGAAGTTTAGATGAAAATTCAACATATATATAGCATATACAATGCAAATCAGAAAGCACAGGACTGTATATGAAACTTATTCCCAGTTACTGTCTTTACCTGGAGGAAATGAGCAGGTTTTTTTTGCATGGAGCACTGAGCCAGAAGAAATAGCTTCGTGCTGAAAGGTTATGGGACCTCTTCAGAAAGAAGAGAGATCAAACTATTTCCCAGTTATTGTTCTGCTAATTTCCTGCTCATGCACAAAACTGTGTTTGTTGAGACAAAGCAGTTTGTGTGCAGGTGTACAGTACAGTTCATAACCACATTTCTCCCCCTGTGGGCATGAGCTGTGAAAGCTTTTATTTCTGCCTTGAGTAAGAAAATTCTTTGGATTTTTCCTTCAGGAGTTCAAAACCCAGACTGAATAGCATTTTCCAAATCATCCCTTACAATACCCCCTCAGACAAAACCTCGAGAGCTTCAGTTATAGTCTTGTAATTGGACCTCAGGCCCTGGTATGCTGACAGTATTTGTTGCATATGTTAGCAGAACCACTTCTGGAGCAGACAGGCTGCACCTGCCAGAGCTGAGGCTGAAATGGCAGGTCACAGGTATCCTGCAGTTTACGATAACAGTCAGCTAAAATGATGCTTGTCTCAGAAGTTAAATTCCAGGATACAAGTTCAAGAGGCCGATGAATCTTTTGAACTTAACCAGCAACCGCAGTATGCAGTTGACAGAGCAGAAATAATGCTTTACATCAGAATACAATGGTTTTCCTTCTTGGCAGAAGATACTGATTTAGGACACATCTGACCCCCGGATTTGTTTGGCTATCTCTGCTGCACTGTCAACAGAAATGAGATGGGCAAGAAAGAGCGAGCTTCAACTCCTGTCAAAGCTGACTTGCCTCAAGCAATCACCAAAGGACCTTTACTAAAAGACTCTAGAGAGCAGTGTGATACGTTTTAGGAGGCTGTTCCTCCACTGTGGGACATACTGGCATGAAAGAGCTACAAGCTGTGTTCAGTCCAGCTCCCAATGGGATAGGAGTATCATAAGGTACTGATGCTGCTGCTTCACCAACAGGAATATGCTTCATCTGTTGCCACTAGTAGATGTAACATTTCCCATAGAAATATAATGTGAGCAAACCTCTAGCGAGAAGGGCAAACACAGATTTGTCTGACATCATAGATGTGATTCACCTCACATGCAATTCCTATCCTCCCAGATAGGAACGTAACTTATGATCACAGTGAATACGAAGAGGACTGCCAGGTTGTTTTTTTTCCTGAAACAAATAGTTGCTGCACACTGGGCATGACTCTTCAATGCCTTCTTGCAACTGATGCAATGCTCTGCAGACAGCAGGTGGCTATAGTCTATATAGAGGATAAATTATTGGTTTGGTTTTCTTCAGACTTCTATTTTATCTGAAGTTTTGATTATTTCAGGGAAAGATTTAGCACTTTTAATCAACAGTTTAAGAGCTCCTGTATAGTGTTTCGTGTGATTCATTTTTCTGTGTGCTAATGCCTGCTTCAGTAGGACCTGGTTATCAATCACAAACAAAACATTAAAGTTGACTGTAAAGGATCTTTTAATGTACCACATTAGCATTTATTTAATGTAATTTGGACCAGGTTCCACTTTTAATGTGCCACACTAGCACCTAGGAGGAGAGGAGAGGTGGTGGGATAGCCCTGTATGTGCTTTGACTGTGTAGAGCTCAATGACTGTAACAGTAAGGTTGAATGCTTATGGGTAAAGATGAGGATGAGCACCAAGGTAAATATCCTGTTGGGAGTCTGTCATAGACCACCCTACCAGGATGAAGAAGCTGATGAAACATTCTACAAGTCACTGGCAGAAGTCTCAAAATCAACAGTCCTTGTTCTTGTGGGAGCCTTGTTCTGTGAGAGACTTCCTGGAAATACAACACAGCAGAGAGGAAACAGTCTAAGAGGATCCTGGAGTGTGTGGAAGATAACTTCCTCACACAGCTAGCAAATAGGCCTACCAGAGCAGGTGCCTCACTAGGCCTACTGTTCACAAATGGAGAAAGACTAGTGGGTGATGTTGCGGTTGGAGGCTGACTTGAACTTAGTGACCACAAAATGATAGAGTTTTTGATTCTTGGAGAAGTAGGGAGGAGGGTCACCAAAACTGCTACCATGGACTTCTGCAGGGCGGACTTTGGCCTTTTCAGGACATTGGTTCAGAGATTCCCATGAGAAATGGTCCTGAAGGGCAAAGAGGTCTAGGAAGGCTGGACATTCTTCAAGAAGGAAGTCTTAGAGACACAGGAGCAGGCTGTCCCCATCCATTGCAACATGAACAGGAGGGGAAGACAACCAGTCTGCCAGAACAGCAAGCTTTACCTGTAACTCAGGGAAAAAAGGAGAATTTACCACCTTTGCAAGAAGAGGCAAAAAACTCAAGAAGAGTAGAGGGACGACATCAAAAAGGCAAAGGCCCAGGTAGAGCTCAGTCTGGCCACTGTCACAAGAGATAATAAAAAATGTTTTGGCAAAAAGAGAGCCAAGGTAAATCTTCATCCCTTATTGGATGCTGGGCGGGGCGGGGGGAGGCTGTGGAACGTTATCACCAAAGTTGAGGAAAAGGCAAAGGTATTTAGTGCCTTCTCTGCCTCTGTCTTTAATAGTCAGATTGGTTATTCTCATGATACTCAGTCCCCAGTGCTGCAGCAGAGGGACAGAGCACAGAATGTACTCCCTATAATCCAGGAGGAAGCAGTTAACAGTTAATGACCTGCTACACCACTTGGATACTTATAAGTCTATGGGGCCAGATGGGATCCACTGGAGAGCGCTGAGGGAGCTTGTGGAGGAGCTTGCCAAGCCACTCCTCATCATTTGTCTACAGTCCGGGTTAACAGGAGAGGTTCCAGAAGACTGGAGGCTTGTCGCTGTGATGCCCATATATAAGAAGGGCTAGAAGGAGTATCTGGGGAACTACAGGCCTGTCAGCCTGACCTCAGTTACAGGAGGGGTTTATCTTGAGTGCGCTCACATGGCACAAGCATGATAATCAGGGGATCAGGCCCAGCCAGCAGGGGTTCATGGAAGGCAGGCCCTGATTGACCAACCTGGTCTTCTTTATGATCAAGTGTCCTGCTTAGTGGATGAGTGGAAAGTTGTGGACATTGTCCACCTGGACTTCAGTAAAGCCTTTGACATCACCTCCCACAACACTCTGCTAGAAAAACTGGTGTCTCATGGCTTAGACAGGTCTATCCTTCTCTGGGTTAAAAACTGGCTGGATGGCTGATCCCAGAGAGTGGTGGTGAATGGAGATCAATTCAGTTGGCAGCCAGTCACAAGTGGTGTAACCCAGGGTTCAGAGTTGGGGCTAGTCTTGTTTAATATCTTTATCATTGAACAGGAGTGTTGATCTGCTTGAGGGTGATGAGGCTCTGCAGAGGGACCTCGACAGACTGGATCAATGGGCTGAGGCAAATTTTATGAGGTTCAACAAGGCCAAGTGCCAGGTCCTGAACTGGGTTAGAACAACTCCAGGCAACTTTGTAGGCTTTGAGGAGGAGTAACTGGAGAGCTCCCTGGCAGAAAAGGATCTGGGAGTGTTCACTGACATCTGCCTGAACGTGAGGCAGCAGTGTACCCAGGTGGCCAAGAAGGCCAATAGTATCCTGGCTTTTATCAGGAATAGTGTGTCTAGCAGGAGTAGGGAAGTGAGCATACCTCTGTACTCAGCACTGGTGAAGACACAGCTTGAGTACTGTGTTCAGCTTTGGGCACTGCAGTATAAGAAAGACATTGAGGTGCTAGAGTAGGTCCAGAGAAGGGCAATGAATCTAGTGAGGTGTCTAGAGAACATGTCTTATGAAGAGCAGCTAAGGGAGCTGGGATGTTTTTGTCTGGAGAAGGCTGAAAGGAGACCTCATTGCTCTCTACAACTACCTGAAAGGAGGTTGTAGTGAGGTGGGTTTTGACCTCTTCTCCCCAGTTACTAGCCAAAAGACAATAGGAAATGGCCTCAAGTGCACCAGGGGAGATACTAGGAAAAAATTCCTTACTGAAAGAGTGATGAGGCATTGGAATGGGCTGCCCCAGGGAAGTGGTGAAGTCACCAACCCTGGAAGTGTTCAAAAAACACTATAGATGTCTCACTTCAGGACACGGTTATGCGGCACTTCGTGGTCATGGCAGTGTTAGGTAGACGGTTGAGCTAGATGATCTTAGAGGTCTTTTCCAACCTTAATGTATCGTAATTTGGACTGGCTTCCTCCCATTCCAAAGAAGCTTTGAGCTCATTTCCAGCAGGTCCTGTAAGGGGTGAAGTGGTTATGGCAAAAGTGGTATATGGAGGTGAGGTCTCCAATCTGGTGGACTTCTTTAAAGTCTGTGGGGAGACAAAGGGGCTGCCAAAGCTGATTGGGAAACAGTTCTAACTTAGCAAAGAAATCTGCACTAGAAGGTACACATGCTAGTGGCAATTGGCAGTAATTCATAGAATCATAGAATGTTAGGGATTGGAACGGACCTCGAAAGATCATCAAGTCCAATCCCCCTGCCAGAGCAGGAATGCCTAGACTATGCTACACAGGAACGTGTCCAGGCAGGTCTTGAATGTCTCCAGAGAAGGAGACTCCACAACCTCTCTGGGCAGCCTGTTCCAGGGCTCCGTCACCCTCACTGAGAAGAAGTTTCTGCTCGAGTTTAAGCGGAACCTCTTATGTTCCAGTTTCAGCCCATTACCCCTTGTCCTATCAGTGGTTGTCACCGAGAAGAGCCTGGCTCCACCCTTGTGACACTCACCCTTGATATATTTGTAAACATTAATGAGGTCACCCCTCAGTCTCCTCTTCTCCAAACTAAAGAGCCCCAGCTCCCTCAGTCTTTTCTCATAAGGGAGATGCTCCACTCCCCTAATCATCCTAGTTGCCCTGTGCTGGACTCTCTCCAGCACCTCTCTGTCTCTCTTGAGCTGAGGGGCCCAGAACTGGACACAGTATTCCAGATGGGGTCTCACCAGGGCAGAGTAGAGGGGAAGGAGAACCTCTCTCGACCTACTAACCACCCCCCTTCTAATACACCACAGGATGCCATTGGCCTTCCTGGCCACAAGGGCACACTGCTGCCTCATGGTCATCCTGCTGTCCACCAAGACTCCCAGGTCCCTTTCCCCTACACTACTCTCTAATAAGTCATTCCCCAACTTATACTGGAACCTGGGGTTGTTCCTACCCAGATGCAAGACCCTACATTTACCCTTGTTGTATTTCATTAAATTTTTCCCCGCCCAACCCTCCAGCCTGTCCAGGTCTCGCTGGATGGCAGCACAGCCTTCTGGTGTGTCAGCCACTCCTCCCAGCTTGGTGTCATCAGCAAATTTGCTGATAGTACTCTCTAGTCCCTCATCCAAGTCATCGATGAATATATTGAATAATACTGGTCCCAGTACCGACCCTTGAGGCACTCCACTGGATACAGGTCTCCAACCAGACTCCGCCCCATTGACCACAACTCTTTGTCTTCTTCCCCTTAGCCAGTTCGCAGTCCACCTCACTACCCGAGAGTCTAGACCACACTTCTGCAGTTTAGCAGCAAGGATGCTGCGGGAGACTGTGTCAAATGCTTTACTGAAGTCAAGGTAGACCACATCCACCGCTCGGCCATCATCTATCCACCTTGTTATATCCTCATAAAAGGCTATGAGGTTAGTCAAGCACGACTTCCCTTTGGTGAAGCCATGTTCACTGTCTCTAATGACCCTCTTATCCCTGATATGCCTTGAGATGGCACCAAGGATAAGTCATTCCATCACTTTCCCAGGGATGGTGCTGAGGCTGACCGGTCTATAGTTACCCGGCTCCTCCTTCTTGCCCTTTTTGAAGACTGGAGTGACATTTGCTTGCCTCCAGTCCTCAGGCACCTCTCCCATCTCCCAAGACTTGGCAAAGATGATGGAGAGTGGTCTAGCAATGACATCAGCCAGCTCCCTCAGCACCCGTGGATGCATCCCGTCTGGACCCATGGATTTATAAATGTCCAGATTGCTTAATTGGTCCCTAACCCCGTCCTCATTGACTAAAGCAAACTCCTCCATTGCCCTGACTTCCTGTGGGGCCTCAGGGGAACGGGACTCCTCAGGACAGCCTCCGGCAGAGTAGACAGAGACAAAGAAGGCATTCAGTAACTCTGCCTTCTCTGTATCATCTGTCACCAAGGCACCCACCTCATTCATCAGTGGGCCTACATTGCCTCTGGTGTTAGTTTTATCTGCCACGTATTTGAAAAAGCTCTTCCTGTTGTCCTTGACCCCTCTGGCCAGGTTCAATTCTAGGGAGGCCTTTGCTTTCCTAGTTGCCTCCCTACATCCTCGGACAACAGCCTTATATTCTTCCCAAGTGGCCAGCCCTGCCTTCCAAGAGCTGTAAATTCTCCTCTTGCACTTGAGCTTACCCAGCAGATCTCTGTTTAGCCACGCAGGTCTCCTGGCTCCCTTCCTTGACTTCCTATGTGTCGGGATGCTCTGATCTTGAGCACGGTAGAAGCAGTCCCTGAACGCTAACCAACTATCTTGGGCCCCTTTACCTTCAAACAGCCTTGCCCATGGGATTTTCTCTAGTAATTGCTTTAAAAATCCAAAGTTTGCCTTGGCAAAGTCCAGGGTTGCAATTCTGCTTGCTATTTTGTTTCTGCTACATGAGATCCTGAACTCCACCATTTCATGGTCACTGCAGCCAAGGCAGCCCTCAACCTTTACTGCTTCAACCAGATCCTCCTTTTTAGCGAGGATGAGGTCCAGCAGTGCTCCTCTCCTAGTCGGCTCCTCCACCATTTGCATCAGAAAATTATCATCGATGCACTGGAGGAACCTCCTGGACTGTGGCTGACTGGCTGAGTTGTCCTTCCAGCAAATATCAGGGAAGTTAAAATCCCCCACGACAACCAGGGCCTGTGATTGTGAGACCGCTCTCAGCTGCCTGTAGAAGGCCTCATCAACTTCCTCACCCTGATCTGGTGGCCTGTAATAGACACCCACAACAGTATCTCTCCTGCCAGCCTGCCCCTTAATTCTAACCCATACACTCTCAACTTGCTCCTCATCCATGCCTGGATGGTGTTCAAGACATTGTAGTTGCTCTTTCATGTAAAGAGCGACTCCACCACCTCGCCTGGCTGGCCTGTCTTTCCTGAAAAGGACATAGCCACCCATGACCACATTCCAGTCATGTGAGCTGTCCCACCATGTCTCTGTAATTGCCACCAGATCATAATCTCCTGCCCGAACCCAGGTTTCTAGCTCCTCCTGCTTATTCCCCATGCTGCGTGCATTGGTGTATAAGCATTTCAGGGAGCAAGATGAGCACACTGATCTCACCCTAGGGGGATGGGAGGCCACCCGGTCCTCATAATTTCTAGAACACTGCCCTGCTGCAATTCCAGCTATAACCCCATCCCCCTTCATATCTAATTTAAAGAAAGCTCTATGAGTCCCGCCAGCTCATGACCAAGGATCCTTTTTTCCCTTTGTGTCATTTGAACCCCAGCTTGTTTCAGTAGATCAGGTGCCCTGTAGATCTCCCCATGGTTAAAAAATCCAAAGCTAGACCGCTGGCACCACCCCTTTAGCCAAGTATTAATCTGCTGCACTTTGTCAAACCTTCCACTATTTTCCCTCATAATTGAAGGAATAGAGGCAAACACAACCTGTGCGCCTGATCCTTCTAGCATCCGCCCCAGTGCCCTAAAGTCCCTTTTGATTGCTTCTGGCCGTCTCTATACTATCTCATCATTACCGATCTGCATAACCAAAAGCGGGTATTAGTCCGTGGGTTTGACCAGACCAGGAAGTTTCTTGCTAACATCCTTAACTCGGGCCCCAGGGAGGCAGCAGACTTCCCTGTGGGTCGGATCAGGGTGGCAGACAGGGCCCTCTGTTCCCCTCAGGAGGGAGTCTCCAATTACAATTACCCTCCTTTTTTTCTTAGATGAAGAAGTCCTAATGCGTGTATCCGAGTTACTCACCCTAGACAGCCCTATGGGTGAACCCTCCACTGACTCTTCCTTTGCCTGGCTCTCATTGTCTAGAGCCCCACACCTGTTTTGCAGGGGCAACCGGGCAGGTGAGGGAGGCCGGGCAGGGATTTTCCTTCCTCTCCTGGCAGGCACCTGCTTCCACTCTTCCCTATCCTTTAGGTCCCCCTCTTTTGCCTGATGGCCAGAGGTGGGGGGATATTCAGCTCTTTGCAGAGCTTGCTGCTCGCCATTCAGGACGTGACTCCACCGATCTGTCTGTCTCTCCGACTCCCTAATGCTCCTCAGCCTTTCTACCTCCTCCTTCAGTTCAACCACCAGGCTGAGCAGATCGCTCACCTGGTCACATCGGACACAAGTGTCGCCTCCACTACCCTCCATGGCCAGTGCCAGGCTCCGGCATTCTCTGCAGCCCGAGGCCTGAACACCCACATGCTTACCTGGGGCCTCTGTCTGGGTGCCCACAGTTTTTCTAACAACCATTGACCTGGTGACAACCATAGTTGGTTCTACAATACAAAGACTCTCCGGAAAGCTATGCACGGAATAGTTTACAGGCCTTTCAAGTACTTGCCTTTTAACAAAGACTTACCCTTCTAGGTCTTTCGTTCAGTGAACAGGGACTAGTCCCTGCCCTCCCCAAGGCTTCTTATACCCTGAGGGCACAGTTAACAGCTGATCACCGTGTTTAAAATCGCCGGGCCGCTGAGGGTGGCTCCGCCCACGCTATCTCGGGTGTCCTCCCTGGAGCTGCCGGTGCGGCCTCAGGTGTGGCTGCTGTAGCCGGCTTAAAAAAAGCCCCCCAAAAGCTTTTTGCCAGCCTTTTTTTTTGCTTAGATTCCTTCCCCATTGCAGTCTTACCTGCTCTGAAGCTGGGCTCGACAGTAAGGCTCAGAAAAATCTACCAAGTGAATTGCTCCTTTATTTACTATTTTGTGTTCTTAAAAAACTGTCTGTTATGCATAATCAGCTGTCACCATTTGGCTGTCACCATGGGTGAAGTTTTCAGGAAGGTGCCATTGTATGGAGTCTTGTGAGGAGACCTGACCTTATAAAGGAGGAAAGAAACGACTACTTGCCACAAAAATGATGATTTGGCAGTTCCTGGCCATTCTGATGATCTTCCAAGGGGCAATGAATTCTTCTGTGAAGAAAGCAATTTCTGATCTTTTTCATGAATCATCAATTTTAACTCTGAAGAAAACTACTACGAACAAACAAACAAAATCCCTGAAATTTAAGATAAAGTATTTGAAGAAATACTGGAAACCCAGACATGTTAACATGAAGGCAGAGCCATGTGCAATGATGTGATTTCCACATGCTCTGAAAAGATCACCATGTAAACAAAAGGCACACTGCACCATGGTTCACAGGGCTACATTGAAGCTGGTGGGAAATATCACCTGAGGTGATCATACAAAGCCCAAAATCCTACATTGCGTCTGATGAAGGTCATTGCTGTGGGTGTAAAGCTATAGTTGTCAATGTTATTAAAATCTCAGCCTACAGAAATGAGAATTTGCCCTAGTAATACTGCACAGCTGCGAACACAACCTGAAAACAATGCAGCTGAAAATTATCTCAGGAGCACCCTGGAACCCAGCCTTACAATTACCAGCCTGACCGTGTGGCCTCAAGAGCTGGTAGGTTGCACCCTTTGAACAGTGGGGTGGGCGTGTGGGATACTGCATGCCTCGGCGTACCCAGGGTGCTTCATACTGCAAGGGGGCACTCCTGGCCAGAGCAGGTGGCTGGCTAGAGAGAGGTGGGGAGGGAGTGGGAGAGGGCTGAGCTCATGGTGGCTGCAGTTTCTCTTGCACAGTGTCAGGTCTGATAAACCAGTTATCTTGTGTGAGTGGTAGCTCTGTCAATGATGTCGGAATGAAGTTTATGTAATAAAATGGAGAAAGTGTTAAAACAAAGTTTATGTAACAAAGTTGAGAAACTGATCTCTAGATATGTTTCTTTAGGTACTGTGGAATAACACTCCTGTGTTTATCTTGTAGAAGAGTACATAATGTTATGTTGTAACTACAGAACATTATTTTAAATTGAGTCCTTTTAGTTATACAGGATTGTACATTCTTGGGCAGAATTTAAGGTTTCATTTGCAAGTGATGATGGGACCTAGGTGTAGAACTAACCAGTAGTTTTTAATAAACTATTTTCATAAGAAAGTCAACATAACTAGGCATTTTAATTTTCATGTTTCTCAGATCAGTTCTCCTAAGCAGGTTTTCTGGGCCTGGAAGAGAATCTGCGATCAGCAGGAACAAAATATCTGTGATCAGAACTTCCCATATCTCATGTCTGAGTACATTACCAGATATTTTACTTGTGTGAGGAACAGTCTTCTGAAAACTCTTTTTTTGCCAGTACAATTTAGAGCAAAATAAATGCCAAAGCCAAATACTGTTTTTCATTGATTTTAGGTGAGTTTCTGATTAACTTCACAGAGAATCTGAAAGCACTTGGTAGTCCTCATGTACTGATGCCTGACCATTATTTTTGTTATGAATATTTGACTGTAAACTTATCATGAAGAAAAGTTGTAGTTAATAGTGAATATTTATTGAATCCACACATAAAAACTTGAATCTGACAAGTTAATAGAAGGCTGAACTTGTGATGGAAATACTATGATTAATGGGTTGGTCTGTGCTTTTTTTTTTTTTTTTTAAGAATCCTGTTGTCCTTTGATTTAGACTTTGATACAGCACAATAATTTCAGTCAAATGAAATTGCATGTGGTGGTCTGTGATTAGAAAGGTAGGAACTGCTCATGAGGAGAGCTTTTTAACTTTTCTCACCTGTTTTCATATGAAGTTCATTTTCAAAAGCTTTGACAAGCTCTGTTGTGTGCATGCTCTGCAAAGATATAAGTCCTTTGCCTTTAATAATTTGCAGGCTAAATAGATCACTTTGGGCCACCTATGGCCTTTTGTCTAATATTTAATCCAAGGAATCAGAAGGGGAAAATAGCTGAAACACAACATGGCCATCTACTGAAAGAAAACTGTATAGCTTCTAAAAGGTGTGTAACTGGAAGGAAGAGAGCACAGATTTCAGTACTTGGTTAATATGATTTCTTTAACAATGCTATCCTCCACAGCGTGGAATTGCATGAAGAGACAACAGCATTTAATGAATAGCAGGTATAAACAAGGGACCATCGGATTGCTACTTAGAGTTTGTCTGCCTAGGAAAATAATCCTGGTGGAATCACAGAAGCATAAATCCTCCTGTGGGTAATCTATTGACATGCGTGTGCATGCATAAGTTTCACTGATCTAACTTTATGCAGATAGCTATACCTTCAAGTGCCCAGTGGGAACACAGCCCTTGAGGTAAGCATGTCACTGCAGGAGCTCAGATGCTTAAGGAACTCTAAGATCACTTCTTTTCATTTTTCTACTTTTACATCAGTGGAAGTGAACAAAGATTGTAGAAATCTGACTGGGAAGGCAGTTACACATCACGCAACATAAAACTTCAGTTAGTTTTCTAAATGGTGCACCACTGATACTCTGCAAGAGGTAAAGACCCCTGTCCAAATCTAGAGCATCTCCAGCTTGCATTTTACTAAAAACAATGGATAAAAAGGTTTGATATTTAGACACTGTCTCAGTAGAAGCAATATTGGAAACATCTAAGTGAAGAGATGTTGCTAGCAATAAAGCCATGCCAGTATTTAAGGGGTTATCCATCAGGTTTGTTTGTGACTCATCCTTCCTCACCCTCCTGAGCCCTTCAACACCGCTGTGATACAAAATCAGCAAAGCAATTGTCCTGGGGACTTTCAAGCCAGTTCCTCTCTGAAAGCTCTGCAAATGCACTTTTCTCTAACAGGATATGTAGAAACCAATTAATGGTTCTTCTGTGAGCTGTTCTGCAAAATAATTCTTGCACATAAGTTTGATACTGGCTGCAGCCATTTCAGACATGGTGAAGTACGATCTTGGAGGAGATTATACCAAGAAAGATATTGAGGTGCTGGAGTGGGTCCAGAGGAGAGCAACGAGGCTGGTGAAGGGACTAGAGGGAAAGTCCTCTGAGGAGAGGCTGAGGGAGCTGGGGTTGTTTAGCCTGGAGAAGAAGAGACTCAGGGGAAACCTCATGATTCTCTACAACTACGTGAAGGGAGGTTGTAGTCAGGTGGGGGTCGGGCTCTTCTCTCAGGCAACTAGTTACAGGACAAGAGGGCATGGCCATGAAACTGTGTCAGGGGAGGTTTAGGTTGGATCTCAGGAAGCCCTTCCTCACAGAGAGAGTTATCAGGCATTGGAATGGACTGCCCAGGGAAGTGGTGGATTTACCGTTCCTGGAGGTGTTTAAGGAGAGGCTGGATGTGGCACTTAGTGCCATGGTCTAGCCAGTGTGGGGGTGTTGTGTCATAGGCTGGACTTGATGATCTCAGAAGTCTTTTCCAGCCTCAAAAATTCTGTGATTCTGTGATTCTATTAGCCCAAAGGTTTAGAGATCAACATTTTTTGCCCTTTAGAGGAGGGAGGGGGCCTTCCAGAAGGAAAATCCTGCTCTTCACTCCATACTCTGTATGAATTTCAAAATTATCTGAAGAAGGTGAGGTTATAGAAGGAGACAAAATTTAAATGTCAAAGCAGAAAATAGAAATACCAACATTTGACGGAGGTGAGAATAAGCTACTACAGACTGAGGCAGAGATGCAATATCTTTCAAGGAGCCTGTGCTCCTGATAAGGTTAGAGCAAATTTTCTTCGTAGCAGCTAATATAGGGCAAAGTTTGGGATTTGTGCTGGAAACAGTGTTGATAACACAGGAAAGGTTTAGTTACTGCTGAGCAGTGCTAACCCAGAGTTGAGGCCTTTTCTGTTCCTCGCCCCACCAGTGAGTAGGCTGGGAATGGGCAAGAGGTTTGGCAGAGACACATCTGCGACAGCTGACTCAAACTGACCAAAAAATATCCCAGATTATATGAAGTCATGCTCAGCGTATAAAGCTGGAGGAAAAAAGAAGGAGGTGACACTTGGGGTGATGGTATTTTTCTTCCCAAGTCACTGCTACAGATGATGGAGCCCTGCTCTCCTTTTGATGGCTGAACCTGCCCGTAGGAGGTGGGGAATGGATTCCTTGGTTTGCTTTGCTTTATCTGTTAAACTGTCTTTATCTCAAACCAAGAGTTTTCTCACTTTTACCCTTCTGATTCTCTCCCCACATTGTACTGCACGGGGAGTGAGCAAGTGGCTGTGTAGGGTTTAGTTGCCAGCTAGGGTTAAAACACAATAGAGCATTAGTACAATGCCCTAAGACTAGAAAAACAAAGTTTAGTTTTTGACAGAGCATTAATGTGCTGCCCTAAGACTAGAAAGAGTAAGTTTAACTTTCCACCTGTGGAGTGATGCAACGACTTGGATTTGGTCTTGTGTATGAACTGTGGACAAATGTATACTCGTACTCTGTGTGTATGCTCCTTGTGAATATGATGATGTAGATACCTTCTGATGTACTAGTAGACAGTGAGTTCCTTTTCTTGTGTCATCTGCTACTGCTATTTCCAGACAAATCCTCTGTGATTACATGGATGAAGAATGAAAAAGTGGAAAGGTTAACAGGTTGACAGGTTCTTAATATCTACATAAGCAGGAGCCCAAATCAAGCTACATTCATCCTCAATACCTGAGAGAAAGATAAGGGCAAAGCTGGTCCTTTCCTGTCCTACAAGTGCTGTCTGAGTTATTTCACTTTCTGACACTACTTCTCCATGGACAGAAATTTATACTGATATATATATTGTATTAGTGTCTACCTGTCAGATCAAATTTGGAAAACACACTGGCAAAAGAGAATAATAGCATTCTCTGTCTAGTTCTGAGTTATGTCAGTAAAATAATTTCAGAAGAAAGCTACCTTTGATGACTGCTACTTGTTAGGAAATGCATGCAACAGGGTGGTCAGACAAGGAAGGAGTATGTGTTGTACAAAAGGATAAAGTAATGTGAAACCAACTAAAGGGGTGAAGTTTATCTTGTTCTGGTTTTGGTCACATGTGCTCTTTTCTCTTTTCTCTTTTTTTTTTTTTTTTGTAGCTGAAACGTTCCTGTTAACAAACTTCTTCCATTGTCTTTCTTTGAGAAACACACAACAGCGTAGCCAGAGGCTGTAGCCACCAAATCGCTTCCACCCAATATAAATCTGTGTGAGGCTGCTTCACCACCACTTGTTGCCCCAGCTGGCACAGCCAGTTGTGAAGCTGCATGTTAGCAAGGGTAAAGAAAATGATTTATCTGAAAATGGTTGGTGTGTGCTAGCAGGGGCATGAATTCGTGCTGGATTAAAGTGAACCCACAGCTATGACCAGTGAAAGGGTGGCTGGTGTCCTGGCTGTCTGTAAAAGGCTGGTTAGGGGTGTGGGAGCTAGTGGATAATCAGAACAGGCACACAAAGTTAGCTGTCTAGAGACCCTCATCAGACACTTAGGTGTAGAAGTTGATAGCTCCAGGGCAAAGGTATGTAAGGCTTTATGTTTCCCCATTAATTTTGCCTTTTCCATAAAACTTGCTCTGAACTGCTCTGAAATAACTGTGGACCCCAACATTTAAATGTGCTATGTTTCCGCAGAAGGCAGAGCTAACGCTCAGCTCAGACTGTTGTTCATCTAAAAAATTTTGGCAGTATGGACATGTGAGTGCCATTCTGTGTACAAGGCCAGGAACTATTTAGATTTAGCTGTGAGTGTTAGGTGTGAAGCCTCTGCCTAGAGATTATATTTTGCCACAGGTAATAGGTATGGCTGCATGCAAGCCTTGATGCTCTCTCAGTAATCAGAGATTTACAGCCGGGAAGTGTGACTTAAATTTTACTTCAAAGTGTGCAATAAGATTAATTATCGCTTGTTTAGAAAATACTTGAAACAACAGATTCTTTTGTAATTGGCAATGTAAGGATAGCAATAATTGTTTGAATGACGCCCGGAATAAAGACTCTATAACCCAGAAGATTATAAAGTAGGTATGTTTTTATCAGCGCTGGGTGCATGGGGGATTTTACTTAAAAACATGCACACCTGAACCGTGCAGTTACCTTGGTTATATGCAGTAAAAGTTACATATTCATTAGACGCCTATACATATTCATGAGCTATCCCGAAAAAGCACTCAGTTCGGGTGGTCAGCAGCTCCTCCTCTTGACGCTTGTGCGGTGCCTCTGGGTCGTCTTGGGCCTTCAGGGATGAAGGCCGTATGTCTTCCTCACGATGAACTTTTTACCTTCATTCCAAAACTAGTTGTTCTCAGCACTTTTTCGCAAGAAGTTTTGTTATCAAATTACACAAGGGGATTTGTCACCAGATGGTCCTTGCTAATTGCCCTTATCACTAGTGTCCTTGTTAATTTGTCTTTGTTTTACGTTCTTTTACAAGGGTGCTGAACCAGCTCATCCTCCTTATTCTGAGGCCTCTGTTTGATCGCGTCCTAACGACCCTGAGAGGGTACCTCTCACTAGATGCTTTTTCCCCTATCATGAAGGGTTTCTTTATTTTTTCCAATATTTTGCAAATTATAAAAAATGCTTTCATAATTTCTGTTAAAAAAAAACAGTTGGAAAGAAAATAATATTTTCATCTGGTTTTAGCCTTAAAGTTATATTTTCCTTGCTCTCCTTAGGTTTTTTCACAGCTGTGAGGGCTAGAAATGTCTGAACTTGTAATAAAAAGCGCACTGAGATTCTTATAAAAGATATTGATTTCTGGCAGCACATACTTGAAAGGAAAAGAGCCAAATATGACAGAACTTCTATTAAAATTAAGATAACTGGCAACATAATAAAGTGTGTCATCTTTATTTTTTTTCTGGTTTTCTATACTTCTACGTGCAATTTATGACAGATCATTATCTCCCTTCTGTAAACTTAACTCTTTTAAAAAAGTGTACTGCATTACTAAACTGAGAGAAATAATATGAGGAAGGAAGAAGAAAATAGGAAAAAATACAAGGCATGGATCATGATTTAACAAAGGAGTTAACAAAAAGAAAATCCTGTCCTAGAAAACAGTGATTTGCAACAAGCCGGACTACAGCTTTATATCCTGTCCTAGGTTTTGTTTGTTCGTTTATTTGTTGCTTTGTTGCCTTGTTGTTTCGCTTTGGTTTTGTGGGGAAAGTAAGTTCCACTGTATTTTTCAAACTCCTGACGTTCAGTCATTATCAGGTAAGACCCTTATCAATTACCATAAATGTAATCACACTGCTTTTAAGATTATGTAGAAAACCATGCACTGAAAAACTTGTTCTTCTTACACACTTCTATAAATATATCAGGTTGAAAGCAGATTTTTACCTTTTCTCTTCTTTTTTGTTTGTAAAGATGAAAGATGTCATGATTTTTTTTTAGAAAGGAGTCAAGAACAATTCATAGTTCTCCTGATAAAAAATTTTATTTCCCTTTCCCATTTTCTCCCAGAAGAAAACGCAGTTGGTTCCCTTCCTTGAAGATTAACACTTTAATCTTCTTAAATGATTGATGTTATTTTACTCAAAATAGAAATTTTGGTTATGATTCAACTCACAGGAGCAAGCTCTGTTTCTGTCATCACATGCTTTAACACAGGAGGATTTCACTGGGCTCCCTGCTGTGTCATGGAAAGAGAATTAATTTTTCCAGATTTCTCCTTTCAGTTTCGCATGGTCCCTTTTTTACACCCTGTCACTGCCTTCAACCTATTATCTTGAACTTTATCCAGGTTTCTGACACAGAATCTGCTTTTGTAGTCATTTATTTATTGAAAACAATGATTTGCCCACACATAAGAATGAGATCTGTCCTTCATGATCTGTGTGTTGGCTAAATGTTGGATTCAGTTCATGGTTAGCTATCAGTTACTCAGTTTTCCAAGATTTTCCATTCTCCATTGCTGGTGACAAACTCTGGTCCAGGTAGCTCTGACAGGTCTTCACAATGTTGCTTTTTGTTTTATGATTGAATGCATATTTGGTACCCTGTGGCTCATAGGTACCTATTAAAATCCGGTTCGGGAAATATTAAAAAAATCTTAAATTGATTGACTTGACTGTTCTGACTAAAACAAGGGAGATTTCCTCTGAAATTACAAAAATAGGGCTTCACCTGAATCTGAGAAAATTTTGTATGAGTGGTGCCCTGTACCCCTACTGCCCTTATGCTAAGCCTCCACAAATTTTAGATTTTCAGAGAAAGTATGAATCAGTTGTCTCATTACAGTTAAGAATAAATTGTTCCCACAAAACTAATGCTGTTAAATCTCTTGATGCTTACACTACCTGGGCAGCTGGCTGTCTTCCAGGGAGGATAAACCTATACTCAGCCCATGGGGATGTGAAAGATTTGAAGACATCATCAACAGGGAATTAAGTGTCAGTTTTTTACTGAAAGTTTTTTATAATATTAAAATAAGGTTTGTGTTTTTCTTTTTCAGTAGAGAAAAGGCATTTAAAAAGTCTCGTATGTGAACCTTCGTTATCTTTGAAAAATATCTTTGAATTGAATGTTTTCTGTCACAATATTATGAAACTATACTGCTAAATATGAGGTGGTTGGCACAGCTGTCACACTCACAAAAACTTACCAGAAGTCTGAGCTTGTGGGTACTGTCAAAATTTCCAGATTGCAAAGATGAAGAAATATTGTTTTATCTATCCAACAAGTAATAATGATGAATCTGAGAAAATTCTTAGTCTTACCTAAGGAACCTAACAAATGCTCATAGTAAAACCAACAAAAGCAATATTGCCATCTACCGCTGGCTAATGATCACCAGTGGGTTAAAACTCTACACCCAAGATTGGCCTCCAAGGGCTGGCTGGCCCTTGGCTGTCTCACTCAAAGTGCCTGGTTGGTCACTCTGGAGCAAGATGCAGGAGGAGATCAAACCTGTGCTAAAGACTTCTAAAGAATAGTCGTGAATAGCTGGCATTTGCAAGCCCATGTTTTAATGAAACAGAAGATGTATTACAGTCAATGGTTAATTTTTTTTGTATGTGTTAGGGAAGGAGCAATAGATACAAGTTTGTACAGTCACAAACTCAAATTTTGGAGAACAATATAGATGTTCCAATAGCAATGCTTTTAATATTAAACCTAAGAGGTGCTATTATAACACTTATAATTAGTAAGATAATTTTTAAGTATAAAACAAACTATTCAGGGTTAAAGTTTGAAAGATGTTGTAGGTCGTCCTAGTATTTTTAAAGAAAACATAGTTCTAACCCATTGGACCTTCTTCATGCATAGAAACTTCAAACACTTGCAGTACCAAACTTTGGAGCTCTAATGTTCCTGCATCTGAAGCACGTCCATGAATATCAATATCGTATGCATCCACAAGAGAAGGAGAGGCTCTTTATGATGTATGGTACAATTACTACATACAGATTGGAATATATCTTATTATAGAAGGGAAATTATCTGCCAGTTCCATAACTTGCTATTTCTTAGAATTTGGGATATTAGATTTTTTCATTTAAGTATCACCACTTTAACTGAACGCAAAACTGTTTTCTCTCCCGCAAAGACTGATGTTGGACTGACTATATTTCAAGTCAGTCTTACCACAAAATAAGGATATCTCTCACTGATTTTGATTTATATTTTCAATATTGTATTTTAGAAAATTAATACGCTCATTGCTCTTATTATTTTGCCAGATGAGTTTTTCCAATAAGATTTTGGTTTATACATGTGCAATAAATGTACATCCAGTCTGTGTTGTGCTGTATGTTGGACCACACGGTGCTCCAGCTTTTAAAGAGAATTATTATATCCTACAGAGGTACCATTCAATGGTTGGAGTTTTTTCTTTTCTGTAGGGAAAATGAAATGAGGTATGATTTTTTTTATCAGATATAAGAGCTATTTAAGTGTATTTTGAGGCCAAATCTGATGTGCTAAATGCATTTACAGATTGAGCTGTGTGAAATATATTAGAATTAAAATAGGAACACCAAATCGAGCAATTTGGTCACTCCAACACACTCTTGTGGTTTCGGCAGTGGTCAATACTCTGTTTTTCATAAAATGAGCAACTGTCACCTACCAGTGTTGCTACATTTGGTCAGTTACACAGGCTCAGAGACTACACCTTATGAGGGAGACAAGATTCTTTCTATTCTCCAAAATGATGGACATATGCCCAAATAACTACGGTCTACACTTTACTTGAAATTTCAGATCTGCTTCATACCTGAGCATTCAGAACACAATCCATGTTGATTTTGGTTTATCTGGCTTTTAAATACATAGATGTATTTAAAACATTTGTATACCTGCGTGAACTGGTCCAAGTCACACAGGGACAAGGCAAAAAAAAGATGGAAAAACAAAAGACAGAACATCAGCATTAAGAGGATCTTGGGGCTTTTTTTAATGGCACTACTGTAGCTGAGGGGAGGGTGTAAACGTAGGTGGTAGGAAGGTGAACTGCTAATCTGTAAATAAAAACATGAGGTAATTCCATAAAATAGGGGATTTCTTTGTACAACGTGAATCAAGATCACATATAAACAAAAGTTTTGTGGCTTTCCCACAGCAAGAGTCTTGTTAGTATTGCACATCATTCAGATTGAAGAGCCCTTCACAGAGATATTTAAAAATTGTTTACAAGATCAAGGTTAATTAGTGGAAAACTCTTTTTAATTCACGCAGAAGCCTATAGAAAGTGAATTTGTGTTTTACTCAGGAATGTGAGTTTATGTAATGGGTGTAGGAAAGCAATATATGGTAGAAATAATTTTAGAGTCATTTTTTTCAGAAGCTGTATAAACTAACAATTTTTGTTCTAAGTGAGCAAACTTTCAACTATTAATCTGGATCAACTCTGCATCATTGTTGTGTACAGTTTTAATGTTCTGTGCAAAATGCCTATCTTAGAGAGCTTGCTGCTCAGTGAAGGTATGTTTCTAAGACAACTTGTGATGCTTCCATGTTAGGGGAAAAGGGAGCTGTAAGAAGAAGAGCAAAAGTAGAAATAATCTCCCTTCATCACAATTCTCTATGGTTTTCATAATCACTACAAAGCATAGTTCTTCTACTTTGAAGAAACACTTCATATTGTGTTTATGGAGTGATGCTAGAAAGGGGCTGATGCAACAGGAGAAGAATTCCTGGCAACGGGAGAATTCCTGGCACACTAAAATGCATCCAAACGTGTCTTACTAAGGAAGCATACCTGGAGGTAAATTGCACCATGCTTCAGCTGCTCCTTCACAACACAACAGTTCAGGATTTATAGAGCTCAACTCACAGTTCATACATGCATTTGTAGATTTTGCCAGACTTATTTGCAAAGAAAAGCTAAAAATGTGGTTAAGGATTACAGAGTCAAGTCCTAACTAAACATGTGTAACAAATAGCACCTACATCTTGGCATTGTAAAAGGAATTTGTTGTAATAATATTCCCTTATGGTTACTTGGTGCCTTCAGGAAGAGGATTTTCCTTCTGGCTTTCACACTGAAAGAAATCAGGCAGTTGGCAAATCTCTCTGCTTTCTTTTCCCAATCCTCGAACAGAGATAACAGCACTTCTCTGAAATTCTTTCCTAGCAATAAAATTCCTAGCAATAAAATTTCTGATGATTAGTGGTCAGGAGCATGAGGAACAAGTAGGGCTAGAAATTAGCCTGTACAAAATGTCAAGTGTTCAAACAGTGCACCCTTAGATTCAAAAAAGAGTGTAATGAAATTGTTGTAGGACGAGGTGGAAATGAGAGGATAATGCAAAACTAATGGCCTTGTGGTGAAATACACACTTGTAGTGAAATACACTCAGATAAATGTGATTTGAAAAATAAGAACAATGCAATGCACATGAAAGAACAGAGAGCTTTACACGGCATTTCTACTCCACACAGCATATAGTCTGGATTTCCTCCTAAGCCTAAATTTCTACTGCCCTTCACCGTGCAATCAGTTACTGAGATTTTTTTTTTGTTATTACCTTCTGCACTAACTGATAATACTATAAAACAGTTCAGTACACTTAAATCTTTCCTTGCTTTCTTCTTAAGACACTGCATATGACATACACATGACCAACAGAAACTGACTTTTATTTTGAGGCTCAGCCTCAGCATAATTAGTATTTACATGTCTCCATGATCTGCTCATGTCTGGCTTACAGAAGGAAAATATCACTTCCTCTTCTGCAGTGAGATAAGAATGATGTAATAGTTTCCATATGTTTTATCTTGAAATCTTGATTTTTCACAAATTTTTAAAACACTGGTCAGTTTTCTAACATAAGGCAAGTGAAACATTTACACACTTAGCAAATCCCTCATGCCTAGTCTTCCATCCACTTTAGAAATTTTAACTGTATTCAGGGTTTTAGAAAATTCAGTGGCACTCCCCTGTAGCTATTCAAAGCAACCTCCTAGATTCACAGAATATTTTAGGCTGGAAGAGACCTTCAAGATCATCAGGTCCAACCTTTGTCCTAGCCCTGTCAACACCACTAAATCATGTCCCTCAGGACAACATCGACTCTTCTCTTACACACCTCAAGGGAAGGCGACGCAACCACTTCCCTGGGCAGCCTGTTCCAATGCCTGACAACCCTCTCAGTAAAGAAATTCTTCCTAATATCCAGCCTGAACTTCCCCTGGCACAACTTAAGGCCATTTCCCCTTGTCCTGTCACTCGCCACTAGGGAGTGTAAAAAGCGTTAAAACTGAAGTATACTTCTGTTCTCTATTGCTGCTCGAATTTTGCACAAGTTTTGCCAGGAAAAGGTTACTTCTAGAAGTCTGGTTTTCCCTTAACTCGCTATATTTGTAAGCCTTTTCTGACCCTGTAAGGATTAATTTCCTAACAACTGAGACAGAAGTTAGCATGGGACCCCTGGAGCACACAAAGAAACAATCCACTCAGCCTTTCCTAAGAGAGAAAAATCACTCTAAAAACTTGTGCTATAACATTCAACACTGGGAAGAAGGATAAATGAAATAACAAAAAAAAAAAGTCACAAGTGAAAGTATTAAAATCCTTCACTGAAGGCAGAAACTTTTTCCTTTCTGAATTGAGAAAAACAGATTGGAAATAATGGGGAGTGAAGCAGGAAGGCACAAAAGAAGCCTATCCATCACAGTTACCATGAAAGAGGCTACTTGAGCAGAACAAATTTAAGCATATGAAAAGCAGGAAGGTTTTGAAATTAATATCACCTTTTCTGCACTTCTTGCAGGTAAAGAAAGAGAAAAACTCATTAGGAAAACAGGAGAGAAGTTGCCATTCCTTTCCTCACTACCAAGCATTGTGATGGTGCATGGGACAGGTTTCTTTTCTCAGTAAGTAAAGCTCAGGTTCAGCAAAACTGAAGTGATTGGTGCAGAGTAAAACTAATAAATTCTATATACCAGAAGCTTGTCAAATGAACAAATCATTTGACTGTATTTCTTGACAGAAATTTTTCAGCATGTTCAAGCAGTGAAAACCAGAATCTCTAACAGAAGTTTGTTGCAACTGTCTGTTTTCTGTGAACCTGACCAGGAACATGCAACTGTGTTAATAACAATTATGAAGTAGCAGCAGCCAGTTTAGTCCTCACTTAGAAAGATGAATGTGCAGACAGTGCAGTTGCAGCATATGCTCTTAAGTGGACCAGAGAATAAAGTAGAGAAAGGTTCACACCACAGCACGTGATACATGCACAACTAACAGACGCAGCTGTCGGAACAGTTGCAGCCAAAAACGCTCTCTTTATCAGAGGAACATAATTAATGTGTCCTGATCTAAAGGCTCTGAAGTTCCCAGTTTTCTGGAACACGTGGTGTTCCAGATAGCAGAGTTTTCCTTTCCTTTTTAATATATTTTTACCCAAGTGTACACTATCTTCAGTACTGGACAAAGAAAACAGTTTGATAAGTTTTCCTTCCATGCCACAGCAGGTAAGAAGAGCTTGCAAACAGGGAAAAAACATGGTAAATTAAAAAATTTTAAAGCAGGGTAAAAAATGTTACCCTACCTACCCTAGCCTGGGTTGCCATTAATAAATGGCAAATGCTTGGTCAGTCAGTTGATTGTCTATGGATTTATCACCAGAACAAATGCATGGACAGTGTCTCTGCTGTCACTCATGGTGACATTAATGTCAGTTCAAACCAGGGACCTTTACCTCAGTAACCTGAAGAGGGTTTGATTCAGTTTGTCTTCTGGCTTCAGGCAATAAAGATCACACACAAATTTACCATCTGAGAAATGCCCTTTCTCAATGGGCTGTTCTTGTCAAAAAAGAGATTCCCATGGTGGCTGCCAGATTTTGTGAAAGACAGCAGAACAGCCCATTCTCCATCAGTCCTCTGGGACCTTCTTTCCATCAGTTCAGGTGAAAATATTGCATATTAATACAATTTATCTATCTCGTGTGAAAAGGATACAGTAATGTAACTATAAATTCACTCAGCATAGTTGACTGCAGTTAAGGTAAATTAATTTTCCATTCTGTCTCTCAGATCTTATTTCCTTGAAGACACAAGACTGGATATAACCTTGGTAAGCAGTAAATCAGAAAGGTTTTTCTTCCTTGCTGGATTGTTGGATAAGTTTCAGTGACCATTACTCCTGCTTTTCTCTATATTTTCAATATTTACTGTAAAAGAATGGAACCTAATATCACCCCGGGAATGTTGGGAAGAGTCAGCAAATTTAAGAGCACTGATATTCATTGAATAAGCTCATGTATATTGCTTAGGCTTCATATTTGACCAAAAGTACCTTTTTGTTACTTCTAATAATATATAAATTCTCCTGTTTCCAAAATCTGGAATCTTTAAGGTTTCTTTTTCTGATTTTTTTATTCTTGTAAGTCATGTAAGATCAATTTCTAGCTCAAGCTGTTTATGGTCCAGTTCAGAGAGAGCAGTAGAATTAAAAGAACTGAGAAACTACCAAGATATATATTAAAATATCTTTACCTCATTTTTGAGTAATTACCAAGATATATACTAAAACATCTTTACCTCATTTTTGGGTAACTAAGATATATATTAAAACATCTTTACCTCATTTTTGAGTGAGAGTAGGGCTGTCTGAATTGAAGGGCTTTGCTTCAAGCAAACATTTGTAGTAATAATAAGGCTGACGGTCACAATGGATAGGATAGGAAGGTCAATAAGTAGATCAAAATCAGATTTGCATAAAATCTCTAAGAGCTCCGCTGTTCATTCAAAGAGCTCATAAAACTGAAGGTGGACAAACAGGGCACCTGACTTAGTAAATGCATGGCAGCATCAAGACACGTCTGCTACCCAGGGCTGCTTCTAAGTCATCCCTAAAGACGTGCAGTTTCTCAAACTCTGTGACATCTTGCTCAACTCAGCTGATAAGCAGTCAGAATCCTGCCAAAGTAAGTGGTGCCTCCATGTAAATGAAAAGTTGTGTGGTAGCGAGTACTTTCAAATTTCTTATCTGATCCTTATAGTTTTATTCCTCTTAGACATTCAAGACCTGCCTGGACACGTTCCTGTGTAGCATATTCTAGGCATTCCTGCTCTGGCAGGGGGATTGGACTTGATGATCTTTCGAGGTCCGTTCCAATCCCTAACATTCTATGATTCTATGATTCTATGATTCTATGAAACTTTGCTTCTGCACCCTGAAAGCCCATCAGCCACCTGGCCATACAGTCACATGCAATACTGAGGTTGGCAGCAGAGACTGCTTACTGCTTACTTCTTACTGCTGTTACATGTTTTTTGCTTTGGAGGAGGGATACCTCATTCTCATACATTTTGCAGTATAAAGTTAGAGAGCAAAGTTATGTTTATTGATCTGATTTCTAATTTTCTGTCTGTATTTTTCCATCCAAAACCCTGTTTCATTTCCTGTTTACTCCTAGCACATTGTTGAAGCTTTACTTCTTATTGGTCCCACAGTAAAATGTTGCAAATCGTTGTGCTACAGGTGTTACAGTAAGAGAAATGACAAATGAAGGGCTACATCAAATCCCAGTGAAACAAATTAGTTTACAGTAATCTCATACCTAGGATACTTGTGATCTCATTTCTGCAACGGATTGGTGATCGAATCATGGCAAAAAAGTATTTTTACACAATAGTTTTCGAACAACTTGGCTTATTTGATAAGATAGGGACACTCCCGTTGATGTATTAATATATATTAGAACTTATAAAATTAAATGTTACCAGAATACAATGCTATACACAAGCCAAAATATTTCTTGGAGAAAAATCAGTTTTGACAAGTTCTTGCAGTGGAGAGGGGGCTTTTAAGAGTATGTATAGCAGCCTGTGCTTAGTGGAACTTCATCAGGTACTTGGAAGCATATCAGGCAGAAAGGAGAACTGAATAGAAGTTTTTCATGCTATATACGTAAGTACTTTGGGATTATTTATATAACAAAAAAAAAAAAAAAAAAAGCCCAAACCAAACTTTTGCTCTTCCTCAGCTGAAGAGGAAGAGACGAGTCCTGAGCCAGGGTTTTCACACTGTAGGTCACCCATGGGCATGCTGACATGGTCCCCTTTCCTGAAAACGTGAGAGTTTAGATTGTAGTTCAAGGAAAGGAAAAAGTTCAAATGTCCAAAGGTTTAGTAAAATAAAGCTTCTGTTTTCCAGTTAGTCTCATTGAAATCAATACAACACCCTTGTGCTGAGAAGACTTTGACCGTTGCTGGACGGGTGTTTGTATTTACAAACAAAGAGTACCTTCCGCAACTCACCTGAGGATTTGAAGTTGGGGTCGCTTGGTGCATGCCTGCTGTGGACCTGTCCAGGCTAGTTGCAAGGCCCATTGGTGCAGTTCGTTTCAGTTTACGATGTAGGAGCCTGGAAAATCCGGGAGTTGCTTTTAGCGCTGTTACCAGTGACCTCTTGTGGCTCAGTTACTGCTGTGCCGGGAGAATTGGGCCAGTATGGGAGACTGACAAGAACAGTCTGCATTGCAGGTGTCTCATCTGTTGCTCTGTGTATGTTGTTTCCCACTTCTTACATCCTGTCCTCCAGCACCGATGTATGAATTCTCAACTTGCATGAATGCGGTATCTCTCCTTCTAATCTTTGTCTGAGGGAAAGGGCAAGCTACATGGGAGAAGGCCTTATAAGCTGCTAAAAATCTTGGGATTTCATTCTCCTAGAGACTGTTTTTATTGCAGGTTTCAACCTACTTACTTTTCAGTCACTCCTTCCTGAATACTGGTAGTGTTTGGCCACCTTAAATTCAAACTACCGGTTTTAGCAGCTTTTTTTTTCCATGAAATCTGCCCCAGTTTATGTACAAAATTTCTGGAAAATAACAAGGTTTATCTGAGGGGAATATCACAAATCCCACTATTTTTTGCAAATATGGCTGGAACCTGCATTCATCTGAAGTTACTACAGGAAGCTCCACATTGTAAGAGATCTAGGGTAGGGAGTGTATCAAGCTCATGAAACATCTGCATAACAGAATTAAGAACAATATTGGCCAATCTGACAAGGCTTCCTGCTTCGAGTCTGGGCCTTTGCGGATACCCTACATTTTATAGCTAGCTGTGCCAGCAGCACTGCGTTCCAGAATTAAGACTTTCGTCCTTGAGCTCTTTTCTAAACAAGTACGTAACTCTTGCTTGCCAGTAATCAAGAGACCCTGACCAGTCAAGTACAGCTCATGTTGGGAGTTTGCTCATGAGAATGGTCAGGTAAAACGCTTCTTGTACGCAAGATGTGCATGGGAGTGAACAGAGAGTGTGATCAAAACAGACCTGGGAACGTGTGTTCTCCCTGTGTGATAACAGAGTGATTGAAGGAGTACCTGAGCTAGTAACAGCCCTGGCTGCATAGTCTGGTCTCCTGTTTGTAACTCATAAATAGTGCTTCTTGCTAATAAACTTGGTCTTAGATTTTCTCAGGAGCTGAGTCTGTGCCTTTCAGCCCGCCGCAAATGGTGCCCAATGTGGGGCTTGACAAATAAACTACTTGGCCGAAAACGGCTCCCGAACAGAAATTCAACAAACCAACTACTCTGGCGGCGGCTCCATGGTTGAACAGATTAAAGCAGAAAGCAGACAGTGTGCACACCTCTTCCAGGGGCCTTGGGTAAGCCTCATGACATGGTAATCATGGGGCAGTCTAGCTCCAAAGACCACAAGCTCTGTGCAGAAGTTTTACAGCGTATATTACGTGAACAAGGATTTAAAGTACTGGCTTCTTGGGTACTGCAATTGCTTATATGGGTTAAGGAATATTGTAAATGGTTTCCTAATTCAGGCTCTTACGATACAAAATTGTGGGCAAAGGTTGGTGAGGAATTATGAATGAAGAAAGATTTACACTTTAAGGTACCAGATGAATTAGTTATTACATGTCGGACAGTTTACACTGCTTTAACTGGATTACAGCTTGCCAAGGAACTCCTGCAAACGGCAGGAACCACTGCTTCTGCTGAACCCCTAATTTGCATCGATCAGGGCACAGCAGAGCATATTTGTGATAAAGTGTCCATGGATCCACGTGATCCTGATACTATTGATCCTGTAAAGGAGTCAGACTTATACCCATCTATAAATTCTACTAAAACTATGGCAGTGGAATCTCCAACAGCAGAACAAATTCTGAAAAATAAATCACAGCTGCCCTCTCCTATCAGTATTTCAAATTCACCTGCAACAATTGCTTGAACGGCACCACCAAACACAGGGGCAGAGCCATTCTTAAAAGAATTTTTAGAACATCCTTTGATGTCTATGTCAGCACCTTCTTATAAACCTGTTGTTGAGAAAGTAAAGGAGGAAGCTATTAAGAAAGGCGATTTCGCTATGTGGGTGACATGTCCTGTGCTGTATCAGCCAAACCAACCTCCCGAATATCAGCAATTCACGTATGAGATTGTTAAAGTACGGAAGGCCAGACGAGAATATGGGCTGCAGAATAATTATAGCATGAGTTTGTTGCAAACAATTGGAGAATCTCATACTATGACACCATATGATTGGAAATCTCTGATGAGATTGGTTCTGAGTGCAGCACAATATACTGTTTGGTGGGCAGAGTATAGGGAATTTGCCATGGTTCAGACTATGGATAATATTGCAAATTTAACCCCAGGTGGTATGGCAGAATATATGGGAGAAGGACAATTTGCCATGCTGCAAGATCAAGCAAATTTAGCACAGCTGATCTTACAAGAAGTAACTATATTAGCAATGAAAATTTGAGATTTTTTCTTGAAGTAGGGATATGGCAATTGTCTTTTGCAGTGATATGGCAGGGTCCGCAAGAATCTTATATTACTTTATTGATAGACTGCAGACTGCTTTAACTTACCAAACAGACAATGAGGAAGCACTACGAACACTTTTAATGCAATTAGCATATGAAAATGCTAATGCTGACTGCCAGCATGCTATTATGCTGTTACAAGACTCTGTAACGAGCACAACTGACATTCATACAACAGGGTCTGTTGCGCGCACACGGTGCTTTCACCAACACCGTGGGTAATGCCATGTCAGCAACACCAGTATTGCAGGTCACAAAGCCTGACAGCAAACGGGCAGTCACAGACCTCACCGCCAGCACAGCAGGCAGTGGATCTGCCCTCACCACCAGCCCAGACCCCTCCTGCTGCCTCAAAGCAGGGCGCTGCCTGGGGAGTGCTGAGACAGCAAAAGCAGAAGTCTGGCAGGTCCTCAGAAATAGCAGCAGCTGTAGCCTCTTATCATGAGGTGGATGAACACCCTTCTGTTGCTTTAACTACACAGTGGCAACCTGGAGGAACTTCCCAGGTGTTAGCTCTGGTGGATACTGGAGCTGAGATTGCTGTGTTACAGATTAATATTAATAATAAAGAAGTTACATCACAGATATATGGAATGAGGGGAAATCCAACTTCTGCTCTTCAAATTAAAGTTACCTTAACAACAAAAAATGCCATGTCATTTACTGTGACAGTGCTAATTGAGTCAACTAAAGAATATCATTTGAATATTGATGTGCAGGCAGGACAGATACTTGAAACCTTAAATGATTTCTTCTGCTTTTGAACTTCACAAGCAGGATTTCAAAAGAACCTGTTAACTGTTTTGAGTGGATTTCCACAGCGGGATCCTGGTATCCTGTCATGTTGCCTGTGCCTGCTAAGGTCATAACTGTAAAACAGTGTCATATTCCAGGGGGTTAGAAAGAAATCACTCAAACCGCTCAGGTACTTCAACAAGTGGGAATAATGTGGCAATATATCCAAAATATCCCTTTAAAGTAAGGTACATCTCAGCTCATCAAAAAGATGAGTCATTTGAACTCCTGAGCATGTTGTATGGTTCTATATGCCAACATTTTTGCTTATTTTACACTCTCTATTAATATCAGATTCTTGAGTTCTTGTGTACCAGTTTTCTTCGATGCATACCTGTGTTCCATCCAAAAGAAACAGCATCGGAACAGCGTTGCTGGTGTCACGAACCAAACATCAGATTGCAGTTCAAGCCAAAAAAAGCACAAGCCATGCTTCTGAAATCTATATGGGACATATGTTGCCTTCACAAAATTGATGAATCAGTCTGCCTGAAGAATGATGTTGAACATCTTCAGGACTTGCTGCAACCACTGATACCCAGCTGACATCGTGACTGCATTCCCTGAGAGGAGACACTTGATTTAAATCACTAGGTTGAACTGTGTTTATGCTTTTCTTTCTCTATATATTTTTTCATGTGCCTTTGTAGATTACTTTCTAATATACCTTGCAAGCCTAAGCGGATACCTCCGATTTCACCAGCGAATGCAGCTGCTTGAGCAAGGGGGGTGGAATATAGAGGTGTAGCAGAAGATTGGCGAGGAGGACTGTAGGTACACTCAAGCAACTTGCACCTAAGGTGTCAGAAAGCACATAAATCTCACTGGATTACTGCTTGGCCTTGTGTGCTCGACAAGCAGCACACCCACACTGAGATAACAGAGGCCTGGGATTGATGCAGGTGCATCTCTCATGTTCCTGCCCAGCAAACCAGTGAATGTGAGTCCTGGGAACTTGGGCAGAGCAGCAAGTAAAGCATAACAACACAGTGGGATAAATACTACATGCTTTTTAGCAAGGATATGACTTGATTAAACCTCAAAACATGGTTTTCTGTCTTAAAATGTGTTTAATAGTATTTGTTGTTGTGATGAGTGTTTTGTTTTGTTCTCTTTCATTATAGTTAACAATCTCACCTGAAGTGCTGCCTGAGAGGTCCGAAGAACTGAAAAATACATGTCATGACTTTGATGGTGATCCAAAAAAACAAAAAAGGGGGAAATGTGGATACCCTACATTTTATAGCTAGCTGTGCCAGCAGCACTGCGTTCCAGAATTAAGACTTTCGTCCTTGAGCTCTTTTCTAAACAAGTACGTAACTCTTGCTTGCCAGTAATCAAAAGAGACCCTGACCAGTCAAGTACAGCTCATGTTGGGAGTTTGCTCGTGAGAATGAACATGTAAGATGCTTCTTGTACACAAGAGGTACATGGGAGTGAATGGGAGAGTATGATTAAACAGACCTGGGAACGTGTGTTCTCCCTGTGTGATAACAGTGATTGAAGGAGTGCCTGAGCTAATAACAACTCTGGCTGCATAGTTTGGTCTCCTGCTTGTAACTCATACATAGTGCTTCTTGCTAATAAACTTGGTCTTAGCTTCTCTCAAGAGCTGAGTCTGTGCCTTTCAGCCCACCACAGGCCTTGAGCTCATATCCCAGTGACCCACTCTAATCAATCACTACGCAGTGAACAGATAAGAAATGAGCAGATTGGGGGAAAAGTCAGGAAGTGCTCCAGTAAATATCTTGAGAGAAGTCCTGAGAGCTGCTCACAGTGCCAAATGCCCATGCACTTAGTGGTACAACTGAGTTTATTGACTGTATTTTCTGGTCAATCCAAGGAATAGTCTGAGTGTGAGCAGCAATTGTTGTCTCTAGTATTAGGAAGCTCCCAGGAACTTGTGGTAGACTGTGAGCAAAGTGGTTGTCACAGAGCAGGGGGTCTGGGATCAGATGAGTAAGATCCAGCAGTAAAAAGGTAGAATTAGCTCTTTTTCCTTGCACATTGTCAGAGGAAAAACATGAAAAACACATGATGATTTAACTTATTGCTCTGCTGAACTTCTAAGCAGCCAACTGTTATAGTATGTCACTCCAGTCTATAAGAAGGGCAGGAAGGATGACCCGGGTAACTACAGACCGGTCAGCCACACCTCCATCCCTGGAAAGGTGATGGGACATCTTATCCTTGACACTGTCTCTAGGCATATCAAGGATAAGAAGGTTATTAGGAGCAGTCAGCATGGCTTTGCCAAGGGGAAGTCATGTTTGACCAACCTGATGGCCTTTTATGAAGACATAACCAGGTGGATGGATGGTGGCCGTGCAGTGGATGTGGTCTATCTGGATATCAGCAAGGCCTTTGACACCGTCTCCCACAGCATCCTCATAGGTAAACTGAGGAAGTGTGGTCTGGATGACCGAGTAGTGAGGTGGGTTGCTAATTGGCTGAAGGGAAGAAGTCAGAGAGTTGTGGTCAATGGGGCAGAGTCTGGCTGGAGGCCTGTGTCTAGTGGGGTCCCTCAAGGGTCAGTGCTCGGGCCGGTGCTGTTCAACATATTCATCAATGACCTGGATGAGGGATTAGAGAGTGTTGTCAGCAAGTTTGCTGATGACACACAACTGGGAGGAGTGGTTGACACACCAGAAGGCTGTGCTGCCATTCAGAGAGACCTGGACAGGCTGGAGGGCTGGGCAGGGAGAAATCTTATGAAGTTCAACAAGGGCAAGTGTAGAGTTTTGCACTTGGGAAAGAATAACCCCATGTGCCAGTACAGGTTGGGGACTGACCTGCTGGAGAGCAGCACAGGGGAAAGGGCCCTCGGGGTTCTAGTGGACAGCAGGATGACCATGAGCCAGCAATGTGCCCTCGTGGCCAAGAAGGCAAATGGCATCCTAGGGTGTATTAGAAGGGGAGTAGCTAGTAGGGCGAGAGAGGTCCTCATCCTCCTCTACTCTGCCCTGGTGAGGCCACATCTGGAATATTGTGTCCAGTTCTGGGCCCCTCAGCTCAAGAGAGACAGGGAGCTGCTTGAGAGAGTCCAGTGCAGAGCCACAAAGATGATGAAGGGAGTGGAACATCTCCCTTCTGAGGAAAGGCTGAAGGAGCTGGGTCTCTTTAGCTTGGAGAAGAGGAGGCTGAGGGGTGACCTCATTAATGTTTACAAATATGTCAAGGGCGAGTGTCAGGAGGACGGAGCCAGGCTCTTTTCAGATACGTTCAATGACAGGGCAAGCGGCAATGGGCACAAGCTGGAACATAGGAGGTTCCATAAATATATTAGAAAAAACTTTTTCACTGTGAGGGTGACAGAGCACTGGAACAGGCTACCCAGAGAGGTTGTGGGGTTTCCTTCTTTGGAGACATTCAAAACCCGCCTGGACGCATTCCCGTGCAATTTACTGTAGGTGATCCTGCTCTGGCAGGGGGGTTGGACTAGATGATCTTTTGAGGTCCCTTCCAACTTCTAACATTCTGTGATTCTGTGATTCTGTATTGGCCTTCATAATCCACATTGCCAAGACTCCTGCTCTGTCTGCTGATAGGATGACTGCAAACCAAGTGTCCTAGGTGCCTCTATTGGCTCTCAACCACACATGTCACAAAGAATATGGCTTATGACAGTAACACAGGGGTTATGAGCCATTTACATCTGTGAAGTCCCACTTTCCACCTGGCAAATGTATGTTCCATTGGCAACTCCTGGGTGTCCCTAAGCTGGCTTTTTTGTAAAAGTTGTATGGTTTTTTACAAAAACTGTATGGCTGTAATACAGCTAAACAAGCTAGAGTGATAGACAGTGATGAACATAGAAAAAGCAGAATAGCTGTCCTTGTTCACACAAGGAAGCATCACATTCTCTGCACTGTGCATCTCTGATGTGATCCATAGAGTGATTTGTGAGCTGTCATCCATGAATAGTTGCCATTGTCAGTAGACGGACATGTGCATTAAACAAACTATAAGTATGTGAGTGCTTCTGCTGATTTCAGGATGTTTAAAAAAAGCAGCCATTGTAGTCCTTCTGTCACTTTTGGAATATCAGTTAAGTCTACAACATTTTGGGGCAGTGGACTTCCATATTACAGCTATCTAGTAGAAATTGTCTTCTCAGTATGCACCTTAATAGAAGGAGTGCAGGCTCTTCACGCTGCTTCATAGACCCAGGTTTCCTTTGTTTTCCTGTTCCACTGCACAGACCTTGGACCAGATTCCAACACTTTAGGTGGTGTCAAGAAGCACAAACAAGATCTGAAAAATCTGGGCAAAACATCACATTAAAAAAACTTTATGAGCACCATGAAGCTGCAAAACAGGCAAAAAAACTGATTGACATCCTCAGCACAAGAAGTATGTGGACTTGTTGGACTGTGTCCGGAGGAGGGCCACAAAAATGATCAAAGGGCTGGAGCACCTCTGCTACGAGGACAGGCTAGAAGAGTTGGGGCTGTTGAGCCTGGAGAAGGCTCCAGGGAGACCTTACAGCAGTCTTCCAGTACCTGAAGGGGGATACAGGAAAGCTGGGGAGGGACTGTTCACAAAAGCATGTAGCAAAATGTCAAGGGGCAGTGTTTTTAATCTAGGGCAAGGTAGATCTAGATTAGACATTGGGAAGAAGTTCCTCACTATGAGGGTAGTGAAATACTAAACAGGTTGCCCACAGAAGTGGTGGAGGCTCCATCCTTGGAGGCATTCAGGGTCAGGTTTGATGGAGCCGTAAAAAACTTGATCTAGTTAAAGATGCCTCTGCTCATTGCAGGGGAATTGGAATCGATGGCTTTTAGAGGTCCCTTCCAGCCCAACACATTCTATGATTCTATGTTTCTATGATTCTGCGATTCTATTGCTGTAACTTCCAAGATGTGGTTTGATCTACTTGGAGCTTTGTCCAGGGATCTGGGGACCGTCATGTCCATTACAAATATGTGACTGTAAGGAGTGAAATCATCAGTCTGCTGGAAGGGAGCTCAGAGGTCAGCATACCTACAGTAGGTAACTCTGACACCTAACCTGCTTTTTGGGGGGCAATTCTTTTACACAGTGCCACTGTCAAAAGAATCACAGAACTGCTTGAACTCTTCAGTACTGTTTATATACCAAACCACAGAGTGGGAGATCAGTTTCTCATGTTAAAGGAGTTTCATCAAATTTTAAGAAATTGAGGCCATTCTCATGACCTTTTATCATTCTTAGACACACAGACTAGCGTAGCAAATCAATCAGTCCTTTAGAGGACTGATTTGCAGGCAGATTCCCAGCACATGGATAAGTTGGTGCTTTATCTTTTATTAGCACTATCCAAATCCTTCAGACCTCACTGGAATTTCCTCCACTTGCACATACTCAATAGATTCATGACACATTAGCTACAACTAAGAAGACTCAAGAGGACAGAACTTCAGATTCTTCCACTATCATGGATTGATCACAGAAGAGGGGAAAGCCTGCAGACATTGATATTGATCTGTCAGATAAATGGAAAAATGTCTTTCATGTACAGTTGTCAAAAGTACTGTTGAAACAAAAGGTTGGGAGTTACTATTGACTATATTCTCTGAATCAGACTCAGAAGTGTCTGTCCAATTAAAACATGCACAATGCAACAGACTTAAAGAAGGATGCAGCTGGTATCTGAACTTACCTTACTCCAGGTGTTTTTGCTAAGTGAGGAGGGGCTAGTATTACCCGTCACATTACTGATGCTGATTAGCATGTGCTTCCTGAAAAGTTGCAGAACAGCTGAACCCGAGAGTGGAGCAACAGATAAAACCAAAGTTGACACTGGAAGTCACTGAGCCATGTAATCGTCTGTGGAAGCAGTCATACATGTAATTCCAAAATGGATTGGGGGTATTTGGCTCAAGATTCTAGGAAATTCAGGTAATTTCAGAGCATGTTGTATAAAATTCCAAAGACGTATCTCCCAAATACTTATTTAATGAATCAAATATATCATTTTGTATTGCTGGGTTTCACAAAAGAGTTGTTGGTGCATTTGTGCTCAAATCCAATTGCTCACATCCAAAACAGGCAGCATACTTGGATGATGGTTTAACTCTAGACGGTCACCGAAAGAGTTGCTTGAGTCATTTGGAAGTTTCTACACAATGAGACATAAAAAACTACGTCAACTATTAACCTACAGGTGTGTGCTAGCCTGCACATATCCCTAGGGATATCTGGTGAGGGAACAGAAAAGCTGATCTGATTTTTTCTAAGAATATAGAAGATTTCATTGTTTCACAGAGAAAAGAGGTGATCAAGAAAAAATAAACCAGACATAACTCCTAAAGGATACTTAATTGCCTTTTATGCTTTAAAGAAGTTTCTCAGCTTGAAACTTGCTTCAGATTTATAAGAATTACTACAGTGGAAATAAATACCAGAGCAAGCCTGCAAGCTGTACTAAACTCAAAGTAAGGGGAAAAACATCCTTTGTTAAAAATTAGCAGAAAATGGACCTGCAAGAGCAGTAATGCATCACAACAGATTGTCATGTTAATTGTAAAATGAACATTGGAAACAGCAGCTTTTTGCCTCTGAGGATTTTTTTACATTACTGTGAAAAGATTCCACTGAACTGGCAAGATACAATCAGGTGTAAGAATGCTACTTCTCAAGTATGACTGAGGCATATTTCGTCATGCAGCCTTACACACCAGGACATGGGATATAGAAAGTTTTGGGACAATTCTGTTTACTTTAAAAATTTTTTTCCCCACTCTTTTCTCCTTTCACTTCTGATTTCTTTTACAGCAGACCACCCAAATTCTATCACAAAATCTGATTGCTTGGGTTTCAACAGGTTCTCCGGCGTTTGTGGAGAAGCACTGTATAAAGTGAGTATTGACTCCATTTTTCTGATACAAACCAATATATAATTTAGTGAAAACACAATAAAATCTCATTCATATTTGCACCAAACTGCATCATTATTTACTGTTTTCCAGGTTCCTTACTACATCTACAGATCTGGCCAATGTTGATTGTAAATTTTGATATAATTGCAACATAATTGCATTATAATTGTATTTGAATGAGAAAACCATGTATCAGTAAGTTACATGTTGTATGAAAACTGGTGATCTTCACAAATAGCATCATCACGTTTGATGAGACACTTAAGCTAACTCTCCATTGGTTTTACACTGCTAGCCGTTATTGGTAAATTCCATTTTATCAGATATCTGCAGACTTATAGCAGCTGTGCTGGTTTTGCTTTCTGTGTATGGACACATTAGTTTTCTTCAGTTTGCCTGAGATTTCCTAGTGTTCACGGTTATGTTCCAGCTTTAAATACTCATTCTTAACAATGCTAATAGCCTTTCATACTAGGGAACTGTAAAGTATTCCATTGTGATATATATTGATAGCTGACAATATTAATGAATTATATCATCATTCTTCCCTTATTAACTTTCCTGGTTTTCCTGCATCTTGTCCTGTGCTTACCCAAAGATGGACAGCCTTGATACTGTTCCAAACAATTCACATTGGCCACAGTCTACTCTCTTTCTCAAAAGGCCGCTGGATAAGAATACAAATACTGACATGACCTCTCGTGAAAGGGATGTGTGTGTGCATGGTTGTGATGGTTGGTAAGCAGAAGACTCTATGCAGAACAATTTGCAGATCAGACTTTTGAGGCCTGAAAAAAAAACCAACAGATTTTTTGATGCTTGAAAAAAAGTAATTAGAGTTTCGGTCCTTGATAAAAAAAAAAAAAAAAACCCAGCTCCTTTTCACTTAGCCCTATTACAATTTCTTTTTATCCACTCTAGTGCAGAATCGAACATGATAACTGTCTGGTGCACTAGGACTGTGTCAAATGGTTGCATTTGCAACAGCTAATAAAATTAACGTAACTGAGAATGCAGTGACTTGCCTACATATTACATCTGCTCTGCCTTTACAAGCGAGAAGTAATCTTTCCAAGTAATTGGCAGAAGGCTAGGCAAGTAAATGAGCAGAAAAAAATGTTTCTGTGGAGAGAAATGTAGCATATATTGTAGCACAGGGGAGCAGGATATGACTAACCACAAACCTAAGCAAGTCTTCGCTCTTCCTTCTCCTTTCTCCATCCCCCAAACTAAACAGAAAGGTATTTATATGTAACATTACATACTATCAGAAAAAAAAATGAAGGAATCATGAATGAAACCGGAAGTTAAGTCCACCAGCTAAAAACTGGTACAAATATGCTGCAAGGATGAGAATGTTACAGCAGAATTCCCACATGAATACTTAAACTGTGAAACCATTCTGAAGTCAGAGTTATCTACACTTATATCTATATATCTATATCTTTATTATGCCAATTTGCATAACTTTCCTTCAGTAATCCCTCACATTCCCAGACTGGCCTAATGCCAGCCTCTGGCAAGATTCTGGACGAGCCCCCATGTGTACAGAAAATCATGTTGCCAGAGATCAGTGTTCACAAAGAAGACAGAGGTGTCTTAACTTCATTCAAATACAGGGAGAGTTCACTGTGAGGTCTCTCAGACTGCCGGGGACACAGCCTCCTTTTTATCCTAATTCGCCAGCCGCATAAAACTCTCTCCCTTTCCCCGTTGGCTGAGGTACTCATGAAGTACAGACTTCCCAATCTGCTTATTACATGTTCCTCCTTAACAACATACATGGCATGTTTCATTAACTCCAAGTTTAAGCTGCCCAGGGCAGAGAAGTTAATATTCATAGGCCTATTAAGCCGGAGCACTCCTTCTCAAAGTTCAAAACTGTAGAGCATCCTTGCTGTTGACTTAATTAATAGCCCTACTGGTCAAGGCATCTCATTATCTTCTCCTTACAGACTTCATCCTTCCACTCCCTCATTTGTGAAGGACACTCTCCTCTTTGTTCCATCACTTAGGTGCAAAACCACTCTCCTCTTTGTTTTATCACGCATTTGTAAAGACATTCTCCTCATTCTCCTCTCACAGGTAACAGTAATTTCAGGTTGCCTGTATGAATTTACACAAAAATAATGCTATTACACTGGTGTGCAGGTACTTCGATACCAGCTCATTCTATGGTGTATGCAGAAATGCCACATTGCATTAAGTCTAACCCTTTCATATCCGAGAAGACACATGAGTTTTCACTAACCCATAAGTCAACATGAATATTAGATTTACAAGCCCCATGGGCTAGGTTTATGTTTTTTTCCTTTGTGTTTAACCTTCAAGATACTTTTAACTGTTGAAGGAAATACAATCACAAAGGTAAAGGAGAGGGCTACAGTGCATTTCAGTCAGTCATTCAGACTGAACAACGGGAAAAATAAGACTAGCACAGGAATATCAACTTAACTTTTTAAGTACTAGAAATGCAAAGAATAACAGTAAATAGGCTGCAGGCAACTGGTCTCAGTAGGAAAGTACAAAGCCAGAGGTCAGCTAATTAACAGCTAACAGCCCTTAAAATGGCAACATAACACTAGAGTTTCCCTAAAATAGTATGAGTAAAACTGGAATCTTTTAGTTGAAGGAAGCATACATAAACTGCTCAGAGATCTTCCCAATGATGAGAAACTATCTGCAGTGGTTCAGCCTCTGCAGCAGTTCATGTGCTTGAATTATTCTTGTCTATAGTCTTCTAGCAGGACAAAATTTTGAAGCATCTTGATTACTCAGTGACTTTCCACTGCTGTTAACTCCAGGTGGAAACCACTTTTTAGAAAAGTTATCACCTCGTAACTGAATTGGCCACCTTCTCTGATTAAATGGAGTTGTTAAAACCAAAGTAAATGCTAGCTCAGGGCTTTAATCAATCTGATTAAGTCTCTCTTAAGTGCAATGCCTGCTACTCAACCTGCCTCTTGCATAAGCTTCTCATTAACAAAATACGTACTGCTCTTGCTTTCAACATAACTGCACATAGCACAGACACATTTTTGTTTCTTGTTCTTCTCCTGTTTGAAACTCATAGCTAGGCAGTAGGGTGCCGTATCTCCATGGGATTTTCTACCAAAATAGCTTAAACGGAAATCTTAGTGAGAAGCATAAATGAGCTTTTGTAAAGAACTAAAAATTGATGGACTGAGAAGGAAACGTATTACTTTTTCTTGAATTTCAGGTTATGGGAAATGTGACGTAACTTTACCTACATTAGGGAAATTATATGAGAAGATAAAATCAAAACCTTCAGTTAAAAAATTGTTAATGCTCCAGAACAACTTGTGTTGTAGAGGTCTGCTGAACAGGAAAGACGTGTTAAAATGAGGATCTAATTCTAATTTTATGTTGACCATCTCCAAAGAGTGTTAAGGATTAATTTCAGTATGGCCTTGTAGACATGAAGTCAATTTGAAGCGTGACTGCAGTAAAGTTGTGAGCAAAAGTGTAGTATATTAAACAAAACGAAGAAAACAAAAAGAGGTTTGTGCTGAACCTAAGGACAGAGGTCTTCCTTTTTCCATGTATCTTCACTGGTTTCCAGAGACTTGCTTCAGATCTTCAGATCAGAAATGTGCTTATAATAAACTTTTAAATGTCCAATTTGCTTACAGCAAACATGTCTTCACATCTGTTTTATGTTAAATCTCACTAAAGTCGTTTAAGCGTCAGTCCTTGGAGAGAATACAGATTTTCATGCTATTAAGTAGCACATATTCTAAATAATCCATTTCTATAAGAAGAAGCTCCCAAGTAATAGTGGAGAACAGATACAGATCCTCTGCTCTGTGCTTCAGGATTTCAGTGAAAGCTCTACTTCTCAAAGGATCAAGTAAGTTATGGATCCACTCCTGGCTGCATAAACTTAATGCACGTACATCAGCCAAGTACTGCTACCCTGCCAAGATCTGTGCTGCTCTACACCCACCAAAAAACATCTACAGCCTCTGACCTCAGGAGTGGGCCACAGGACATTGCCCTTGCCTCTCTAACAGAGGGAGAACACTGGCTGGGCCACACTAGTTTTTCCAGTCATGTTGCTTACGGGTCAGTTGAAGGTCATCTCACAAAAATACCTGTTCCAGCAGAGCTCTCTAGTGTTCTACAGACCTGTTCTACAGAGCCCACAGGAAGGCTGATGAGCTTGGTAGAGGGATAAAGTAGTGATGCAGCTTTCCAGAAGGGGCTGCATTCTAGACACATCTTCAGCATCAATTATCACCTGGGAAACAGCACGCATCAGGTTAAATGGTAGTTCTTCTTCCCTGCCACTGGCAGACCCTACCAGCATTCCAAATTCTACCACGGAACTGCTTCTGTACTATTATTTCTAGCTTCTCAACTTTCTTCTTTTGTGTAGCTTTAAAAACCACACAGCTATTGCCCTTTCACCCATTTAGCAAATGAGGATACTGATTTTATACGAAATTTGATATGAAATTAATTTTGCTTGAAGAATCCTGCTTCAAGTTCTTCAAAACCAATTCCACTTGCTTCTGTGTCCTGATGTGATAAAGTATGATATGCCTGTGGTATTTTAACCCGAGTATTTGAGACTTGCAGAATGCAGGTGTCTACTTACCTGTTGTGCAGACACTGGGGATGGAGATCGACAAGGCCTGCACAGTGAGAACCAGCCGAAGGAGGGAGTCTCGCAGTGCCAGGACAGCCCTGCTGAGGCTAAAGAACGAGGCCGAACAGAGAGTAACGGTGTCAACACCATCCTGCAATCAGATACGTTGCTTCAAAACAGAATTTTGAAGGCCACAATGCCCAGAGTGGAATTTTTTTCCTCAGTATCCCTATATGACTGTGGTCACCCACTCTCCCCTCAAATCATGCCAAATGTCACCCCGGGGCAGGGGCAGATAGCGTGTAAGGAGCATGGAGGGAGTGTGTCGATGCAGAGAGAGAACAAACCCAGAACAGGCAGTCGATGGGCTGTGCTCCTTCTCCTTCACTCATGACACGGACGCCACCTTGGTAAGAATTGCGCTTTCACCTTTTGGTGAGAAATACCCAGGACAGTACTTTGCTGCCATTATTATTATACATTAGTACCATTACAGAGAGTGAATTTGTCAAGAGCAACTCTGAATCTTGCACATGTCGCTTTATTAAATCACCTATTCTTTGTTACTCTTAACTGGGCTCTGAAACAGGCAAGTGCTTAGTCTGGGTACATGCCTCTCACAGCCCCATACCTTTTCATGTGACCGTAAACAGGCGCAGCAAGCCGGGTTGCCATGGATAAACTCCTGCAAAAACACAAATGTGCACCATACTAAGCCAAAATAGAGTGGACCTGTAAGTTTTGGAACAAACTGGTACAGTGGACAGAACAATGTAGGAGTCAGCAAAGAATTGAGGGTAAAGGCAAAGGCATTGTTTGTGTAATATGGGGGGCTTGTTTATTTTGCATGCAAAAAGAGATCAGATGGTCCCCTCCACTTGAGAAAACTGCAGATGTAGAATATGCCATGGTAAAATCAGAAAATGAAGTACTAAAGTCTCTGAAGAGGAAAGAGGAGGAAAATTGGGAACTCAGGTAGACAACCTTAAGAGTGAAAACTGGGACCTTAAAATGCAAATTGACTTAACTGTAACACAAGAAAAATGGTTACAAGAAAAATTAGATCTCCTAAATCAAATGCCTTTAACAGACTCAGCTAAACAAATTCACAAATTAATACATTATCTACAGACAATAACTACTAGGTTGTCCTGAAACAGTCTTTGAAACTTCAGCTTATGTGTGTCTCAAGAAGCAGCAGATTGATGCCCTGTTACTTTTTACTCGGCTGTTTTCCGTTTCAATGGCTTCACTAGAAGGTGGCAATGACTGAAAACAAATCTTTAATTCAGTGACTTATGTAGCACATAACTAAAATGATCACAAGGCCAGGTTAACTTACTTTCAGCAATCTTCGGTCCTTGATATAAAATTTAGACACAAGAAACATAATGCTGTCCTCAGATACCAGGTTTCAGGCAGCAGGGAGTGTTCTAAACTGGAAAGCATGTTAGAAAATGGGTGACTGACATCTAATGACACCTGAAATTTTTTAAGCAAATTACATTTTAGGTGATGGGACATGTAAGACCCGAATTCAGTAAGGTGGGTTTTGTCTTAGTAAAACAGCATAGTAACTTGAAGATTATCCACATGGACTGTCCAAGAACTACACTAACAACAGGTCAAGAAATGTCTCATTTTCTCTTCTAGAAAACAGACTGAACATTTGATTTTTGATGAAGCAATAGAAAATTTACTGGCTTATTTCAAAAATCCTCAAATAAATCAGAACAATTTCTATTCCTAACACCACAGCGCTTCAAACTTGAACACAGCCCATTTTCAATATAAAGGTACACACAACAGAACATCCTTCAATGTGCAGTTAGGAGACACCATGATCTTGACAGCTTTCATTCTTATTGTTAAAAATCTGAATGCAGCTGTCCTTGGAAAGTCTTAAATTTATCCAAGAGCCTCTAGTGTCACATACCTTGGAGAAATGGAAGTAGGTTTACATAATTAGTAAGACATTGTGTCACCCTACTCCAGCTGTTATTCCTTCTAGTTATAAGGCTTTTACACTGGCTTTTTTTTTTCCCTTTAAATCAAAACTTAACTGCTAGAGTTAGGCAAAAAGTAATTTATTGCCTGGAAGTTTTCACAGCGATTTGTATTTCACAAGATGAGCAGACAGGGGCATAAGGAAAAGCAAAGCTGTCAAAACAACCAACAAACCAAAAAATCCCCGTAATTTTGGTCCTCGAAACAAATTACAGCACTAGCTAGCTGCTTTACAATCTAAACGTGCCTCTTTTGGGACATCCCAGTAAGGACTTGTCATGCAATCTTTGGGCCCAACTTCTGTTTCTGTCATCATTCTTCTGTTGCAGCACCAAGATCTGTCTGCAGAAGAATACAGGGTCTTCAGGCAGCAGGTAATTCCACAGACGTGAGTATAACATTAATTTTTTAAGTCAAATGTTGCAATTGACTTGTAGAATGTTCAACCCATGGCAGCAGAAGACATCACATTAAGAGTTATTTATGAATACAAACTCTGCCTCCAAAGCTTGATAAAGAACACAGCGATTTGGCAAGAGTCATTCTTTCCACATCCTGTGACCCAAAAGAATTTTAACCTTGTGAACTTCATTCATGCAGGAAAAATACTCATGTAAGAGATACACAAACATTCTTGCTTCTCTAGCCTCTTACTATGGTCTTTTTTTGCTTGCAATGTGAAAACTGCATCATGTTAAGCAACAGCATGCAGCCTAACAGGCAGCTTGACTGTGGTAAAAGCCTGAGCTAGTTAAAACAGCTGGCTGGTAAAATGTGACGCAGAACAGTCTCTCTCTATTGTGAGTCACATTCAGCAACTGTTCTAATAAAAACTAGAAAGAAAAACTTGGTAGCTTTTATTTATTTCTTCTTCTTTAGGATCCTCAAGTTCACACAAAATAAAACGCTTCTGTTCAGTTGGCCAGAGTATTCCACGCAGCTAAAACATTTGCTTCATGGTTTTAATACTTGAACAATTTAGAATTATATCTGCAGATGACTATTTGTGCAACAATTCCATCTTGCACAGTTCCGGTCAATCAAATGCTCTCTTCTTTCCTAAGTGCTAATTTGACAACCTTTCCAGGATAATAAAAATACAAAAAACCTGGTTCAATTTATTTCTAAAAGTGGGATGTTAGAGTGCTCTAGACTTCTTCTAACGCCTAAAATACTTAGTGTGATTTTCATCTATCCCCAATCTTTCACCAGAGCTTTTCATTTATCCCCAATCTTTCACCAGAGCTTTTCATTTATCCCCAATCTTTCACCAGAGCTTTTCATTTATCCCCAATCTTTCACCAGAGCTTTTCATTTATCCCCAATCTTTCACCAGAGCTTTTCATTTATCCCCATCTTTCGCACAACCTTTTTTTTTTTTTGGCTTTTTTTTTTTTTTTTTAAGTGTCACAGACTGCTGTCTTGGACTGAATCTGCTGAAGTTGCTAACAGGGAAGTTAACAACAAAAACTGAAAATTAATTTGTATCTCAAATACTTGTAACATTCCCTTACCTTCACAGTAAGGAAGTACACCTCAGTATGGTATAATATTTGGTTGCACCTATTTGAGCAATGTGAAGGAAGTACTAGTTTTTTAACTCTGCAGGGAAGCTTGAAAATAGCTCCATTTATTTTTTAGTTCTCTTTAATTCACAGGAAGAAGCAACCATTTTTATAATGTTTATTCAGCTTCAGACAATCTTTCTAAAGACACCTGCGATATATTCAATATACATCTTCCCTCATTCCTTCAAACACACTTAAGCTTTGAGGTAATTTAGCACAAAATATAAGATACAAAAAATATAAACAAGAGTTCAGTAAAAAGAAAATTTAGGCAGGATAAGGATAAACAGAAAAATATTCTGTCTTCCTTTCACTACAAATAGTTTCAGAATAATGCATTTCAAAAAGCAAAATCATCAAGTCATTAAGTCCAAAATTAAGTGTATTTCTCAAGCAAAACTGATGTAAGCAAGCATTTCACCTGAGTTTACATTTCAGGGATTGGGGTCATAGCAATAGAGAAGGGGTGGATTGTCCCATGTCACTCCACCCCTTACTTAGAGGGGGGTGAAGGGAGAAAGGGGGGGGGGAAATCTTACAAAAAAATATTAATCAAACCTTGTCTTACTGACTCCATGTGTGCAAAAGATGATCACTCCCTATAATCTCCATGAATCTCCATTCATACCTGTCAGCCAGTACTGACTCTGTCAGTATTATCTCACCTGCACAATGGAACCTGTATCTAGAGATATTTTGGGAAATGTTCGCAGTGGTGTCCCATTGTCCCTGAGGGACCTTTTGGTATAAGGAGTGTATTCCAGATATGTAAGGTACTTGCTAAGAAGGCTTGAGATGAAACCTATGAGTTTAGAAGATGGTCCTCTACCCAATCAATGCTAAGTTTATGCCATACTTCCTCTGTGAAACAATTCCAAAGGAACTGAGATTTAAAATGTGGTATCTTCTGGCACATATGAAGACTATTCCTTTGGAAAGTATGATTTCACCCTCCCATTTACAGGCTACATTGGAAAGCTGCAATACTCTAAGTAAGATATTTTTACAGTTGTAAAGATATGTTTTGGGAATTACATAGGCAATGCAAATTATAGTTCTTTAGGCTGAATGAAAAAAGCTAATCGGAGTCTTCATCGTCAAGGTATTCCTCTGCATTACTTAATGTTCGGACTGTACCTGGAAAGAAACAAAGCTTCCTCTTAATCCAGGATAAAAAAAAAAAAAAAATCACAAAAGGCTCATATTTGCAACACTTGCAAACCAGCATCTGAGAAACCTAGTTCCTCTATCATTTAGAGATGTTAGGGCTATACAGATTGAGCTGTAGATCTGGGTATCAAAATAAGCTAGTAACTAAGCATTGGCTAAGCTAGTAAACAGCTTAGATTTAGTCTGTTTTTGACAGGAAAGCTGCGGGGGGAGATTGTTTACAAGGGTGTGTAGTGACAGGATGGACAACTAGAACAGGGTAGATATCCTGGGTTTAGCTGAAAACCCAGTCCTGTTTAGTGATTTTTACTTTCCAGTTTAGTGTCTTCTAAAAGAGAGCGTCTGTCCGCGTTAGTGGCCGGCCCAGCCCTAACTGGCGACAGTAGATTTGGATTAGATGTCAGGAAGTTCTTTACTATGAGGGTGGTGAGACACTGGAACAGGTTGCCCAGAGAGGTGGTGGAGGCCCCATCTCTGAAGGAACAACGTCAGGTTTGATGGAGCTCTGAGCAACCTGGTCTAGTTAAAGGTGTCTCTGCTCACTGCTGCAGGGTTGGACTAGGTGGCCTTTAGAGGTCCCTTCCAGTCCAACACATTCTATGATTCTGGCGTTCTTCTGGCTCCTTGGAACCTGTACAGCAGAGGTGGAATGCTTTAATTCTATTTTCTGCATATTTTACCTTTACATTGCAAAGGAAAGGATGAATGAGTTGGTGGAAGAGCCTCTATAGTTTTATTCCGAGTGCCTAGCTGACTGTTCAAAATCAAACGCCACCTATTCTCTCCCCTCCCTCTTTTCTCACCTAGGTGTTTTCCTGAATAAATATTTCATAGATGTGCTTAGGAGCTTTTGATTTTGAAGGACAGTAATCAGAACACAGAAGTATATTCACCACATGTGTAACAGTGTCTGCCATCTACCTTTGGGATGGTACAAAGACAAATAGCATGGGCTTTTTCTGATTTGCCTACAGATTTTCAAATACATGGGAACAGGAATATAGATAATATATAATGTATACTATATTGTACCACTGAGAATCAGGAACTAGCCAGTCATAGTTTTGCGTAACATATTAAAACAACGTATTAGAAATATCAGATGCAGACATAAGATTGACAAAATTTACAGAAAGGACAATCACATTATTCTAGACTTCTGGGAGCAGAAAAATTAGTACATTTAAGACTGACCTGTTCAACTGTTTCGATAAAAGAAATCTAAGAGAAAAAGTATTCTTTTTCCTTTTTGAGTAGGAGAAGCAACACAGTAAAATAAGAAAGAAAGAAATCGTTGAGCCCTGTGCTCAAGGGACTGTACTTCAAGAAAGGACAAAGCCCATTTCCTCCATACAGCAATGTTCCCTCGTCCAGAAGCACAAACGACACAATCTTTTTGCTCTTCTGTGACAGGATTTTAACAACTTTCTTAGTAATCATGACATTTGAATGTGTACACACAGAAAACACAAAACTGAACACTTAGGAGGAGGCAAAATAAGCCTCCTTGGATAAAACAAAGTGTTTTATAGGCAGACTATGATAGAAGCCATATCTAAATAGGATCAAATAGTAGAATGACAGAATCATAGAATGGTTCGGGTTGGAAGGGACCTTAAAGATCATCTAGTTCCCACATCTCCCACTAGATCTGGTTGCTCAAAGCTCTGTCCAGCCTGGCCTCTGAGAATTGGTACTGAGGACAGAAGACTATTGATACAGATCAAATCTCTGAAGAAGCAGAATTGTTTCACTCACAGACACTGAAAATACTGAAATATAGGATCAACAGACACAGAAGAGTGAAATGAATAAAAATAACCAAGAAAATACAAAATACAAGGAAAATATACAAATCAGTGGTGTCGCAGAGATTATAAAAGGCCGAAGTAAGACAGAAAGACAAAAAAGGAAGCTAATATTGAAATCGCAGTTAGACTGAGAAGATCAGCTCTTATTTTAAGGCAAACAGGAAAACATAGTGTGCCAGAGTACCACTGGTGGTAATATATTACGTGACTAAGGACAAAAAAATCCATCAGCCATGAAACACAATTGATTTAGAGGAAGTGAAGCAAATGCAGCAAAGTACAAGGTAAGAGTACCAGAAAATGAAACATTGATACAATTATTAGGGACATTAGAACAGAGAATATTCCTGTACCAGGTTCCTGTAACTGACAGGCAAAGATGAATTAAGTGCTACTAACAGGGGTTAACTGACATCAGAAAAAAACATGGAAACAAAAAATTCTGCCCTTGGTTAAAACTGCTTTCTTCACAGTCAAAACCAATGAAAATAACTTGTCAAGGTTTTCTGGGAAATTCTCATATTACACAAGCAGAGCATGCTAGTTGTACTGAGCAGTGCTTTCTACAGCAAAAAGCATTAATACTAACAACACTGTCTCAAAAACCTAAAAATAACTTTGCCTTTAGAAAACTCTTATCAGAAATTCAGTTATAATGAAAAAAACTGCTGCAACTGCTCTTTTTGGCCTTCTAAAGCTGCAACCACCTTTTCCACCACTTAACAGCTAATCACCCACAGGTTAGTATTACAGAATGGTAGACCAGTTTTGGCTGGAAGAGACCTTCAAGATCATCAGGTCCAACCTTTGTCCTAGCCCTATCAACCCCACTAAACCCTGTCCTTCAAGGCAACATCAACCCTTCTCTTAAACACCTCCAGGGACAGTGACTCAACCACCTCCCTGGACAGCCTGTTCCAATGGCTGACAACCCTCTCAGTAAAGAAATGCTTCCTAATATCCAACCTGAACCTTCCTCCCCTGGCACAACTTAAGGCCATTTCTCCTTATCCTGTCACTCACCACTAGGGAGGAACAGACCAACCCTGACCTCACTACAACCTCCTTTCACATAGTTGTAGAGAGCGATAAGGTCTCTCCTCAGTCTCCTCTTCTCCAGGCTACACAGCCCCAGATCGCTGAGCCGTTCCTTGTACGACACATGCTCCAAATCCTTTACCAGCTTGGTAGACCACCTCCGTATCCTCTCCAGTACCTCCAAGTCCCTCTTGTAGTGAGGGGTGCAAAACTGGGCACAGTGCTCAAGGTGCAGCCTCACCAAAGCCGAGTACAGGGGCATGAGCACCTCCCTGTTCCTGCTGACACCACCATTCCTGATACAGGCCAGGATGCTGTTGGCCTTCTTGGCCACCTGGGCACATTGCTGGCTCATGTTCAGCCAGCTGTCCATCAACACCCCCAGGTCCCTCTCTGCCTGGCAGCTTTCCAGCCACTCCTCCCCAAGCCTGTAGTGCTGCTGGGGGTTGTTGTGGCCGAAGTGCAGGCCTCAGCATTTGGCCTTGTTGAAACTCATGTGATTGGCCTTGGTCCAGTGATCCAGCCTATCCAGATCCCTCTGTAGAGCCTCCCTACCCTCAAACAGATCAACACTTCCACCCAGCTTGGTGTCATCTGCAAACTTACTGAGGGTGCACTCTATGCCCTCGTCCAGATTACTGATGAAAATGTTAAACAGGAGCGGCCCCAGTGCTGAGCCCTGGGGGACACCACTCGTGACCAGTCACCAACTGGATTTAACTCCATTGACCACAACTCTTTGGACTCTGCCATCTAACCAGTTTTTCACCCAGCAAAGTGTATGCCCATCCCATTCCCTCTGTTCTTGCTAGACGCCCAACAATACAGTTGCTAAACCACATATCCCACTGATAAAAGTAACCCTGCCTGTGTTTTTCTAGCAATTTCTCATTTTGTTGTAATTTACCTAGGATTTCTTCCCTAACTTCAGCCTCCTGAAAGCTACAGGTAACATTAATTATGCAATACTGAACAATTCAGTCTTTGTTCGACTTCAAAAGTAGCTCTTGAATTGACACTGTGCTATCAGGAAAGAGGAAGGCATGTGGCAGGCGATATAACAACCTCAATGCATTCCTTCTTTATTTCTCTATTGAAGAGTCACTCAGATACAGGAAGAGTATTTTTGTTTTAAACTATCAATAATAAAAGAGGAGCATCTATTGATGTTTGTTTGGCTTAGTCTGGAGAAAGAGGCAGGTGTTAAGGGGTCCATTTTACTCTCATACCCCGTCCCTTGTGGTATGCTGCTCTTACAAGCAGTTTCTGTCCTTGCTTGCTTTCCGTTTCTCCACTTTGAAGGGCGGGTCTTTCATTTCCTTCCCTTCCCTTAGTATTTTCACATTTTTTAAACTCTTTTGCCTCTTGCTGACACAAGATGGCACTTTGTGTAGAGTCAGCAACACTGAGTGTGATAAGCCACACGTCTCTACCACAGGTCTCTATCATAGCTCTGCCGAACTAACCCTCAAGTGAATTCTTCCAAACAACGCTTAGCCCATGTAGCTCCAAAGTAGTTTTTATACCTACCAACATACTGACATTTGGTCAAAATTGTAAGTGTCCTCTAAACAGGAAAAATGTATCACAATAACATAATCAGAAATACCTGCACTCTGTTTCTTCTTAAGAAGGGAAGCACAAGCTGCATTGGTTGCCATGTCTAAAGCCAGTTTCTTCTCATTGTTCTTCAGATCTGTTCTTGCCCCTTTATAACAGAAAATTTTCATCATGAATCATTGTCCCTTGCGCAATGCTCTTACAAGTTTCAGTAGCATAGGTAGAACAGTAATGCACAAGAGAACCTCATCTGTGGCCTGCTCTGAAGCAGACTAAAAGCTATGGATGCTCTCCCATAAGCTACTGCCAGTGAGGGAACTCGCTGGCTGCACTCCCTTTCCAGGAAGAAAATGTCATTGCTGTTCTGGAGTTAAGTGCCTAATTTTGTTGGCAAAGCAGGATGCAATTTATCTAGTGCAGGTGAGAAGTCTACTTTCCAAACAGCTGCCAGAAATCTTCTGCAAAGGCTTACAAAGCCAGGCAGGTAATCTGGTTAAGTACTGTAGCGAGCTTACAGAAAAACACTTTAAAAAAAAATATAGATCAATGAACAGTCAGAAGTCTAGCCTGCCACAGAGATTGTTGAAACCTTGGTGAAGATCTTTACCCTTTGCCAGCAGCATCTCTACAATATCTGCATAACCTTTCCATGCAGCAGCATGCAAAGCTGTGTCTCCCAATTTGTTCTGTGGAGTTAGAGGGAAAAGTAAAAGGATTAAAACACAGCAAAAAACCTTTCAGTTTATATCAAGGATGAATAACATCACACCTCTACTGTAAGGGTCTGCTGGTTTAACTGACCTGTTGGTTTAACTCTAGGTTTGCCTGGGTAAACAGAACATCCACTATATCTGCAGAAAACAGGCAAGATGGGGAGAAGGGCAAATAAAAAGAAAAGTTTAGTGTAAACAAAACAGGCTTTTTTGTGTTCGTAGTACAAATTTCAGTTAAGATTCAATGAAAGAACAATCCAGGACACTAACAAAAGTCCGTAACAGTCAGACTGTGCTGACCAATCAACCATTAGTTTCAAAGAAATGCTACTGCATAAAATATGCAAAACAATTCAACACTGGGTTTTGGTCTGTTCTTCTTCCCACTCTGCTTTTAAGTTACACTGATTAGAAAGCTTGCTTCAACAGCAAGAGCAAAACACGCAGCATTTGATGGAGCTGAATCTCCCTTCTAGCTTTAACTTTTATTTTAAAAAAACCCTAGCATGACATTTAAAAAAACCTGGCTTTATTATTTAGTACTACAACTTTAGTTATCAGTCTAACAAGCAAATCAAGAAAACCAGAGAACAGTCATTTCAAAGTAATTTTGATACCTTTGTGGCCTCCATGGCATGCCCAGTACAGAGCTGTGTTTCCAGCTTTGTCTAGGCCATTTACTCCAACTCGATTATCCAAACACTCTCTCAACCAGCTCAGGTTGCCTGAAAGACAAATTCAGGTTTTGATTATTTTTTTTTGAAACATTATTCATTTGAAACAGAAACATTAAAGGCACCTAGAATCATAGAATCAATTGGGTTGGAAAAGACCTCAGAAATCATCAAGTTCAACCCTTGGTCCAACTCCAGTCTGTTTACATAAAGGGTTTCAGCGCTTCTATGAACTTAGGAGGAAAAAATTGATTAGCAGCAACACTTATAATTCATAGAACAGCCAGTACAAGTCATACTAGCTATCTTTTCTTTGACTTCCAGAAGACTATTTAGATTCCTTAAATGGATGGTACCAAACTCTTCTTCTGTGTATACAGTCACAGAGTGGCAATTCTACCAGGCTTGGTTTCTGAAATCGTTCAGATAATTTCTTCAAGATACTAGATAACCAAACCAGACAGGACATCTTCATTCTAAACATATTACTATTCTGGCAGAGAACAAACTAATCATCTTTCAGCATTACCTAACTAAAATCCAAATGACACTTACCACGTTTGGCAGCTTCATGCAGTGGGTTATCAATAGACTCAGCTTGCTCTGCCACTGAAATGAAACAGGGAGTAAATTTTAACTACTTCTGAAACTGAACAGATATTTGACACCTCTGTGGAAGTAAAACTTATTTATTCCAGAAGAACCAGTAATACATATTTGATTCTAACATGAAAGGGGATTTCTGAGTGATAGACTAGTCAGATGCACTTCAATTTCCCATGGCTGGGAAAGCAGTTCAGAGAAGAGCTTGTGAAAACTTCTAAAAATAATGTCAAATGATTAGTGGTTGCAAGCCACCAGGTATTTGGCAATATTTCATCTCACTTGTCCGTTCTCTTTCTACACTTGTAAGATAATTCTGAGCAGTGTTATGTGGCTAGGCTTTCAACCTACAGCTTGCCACCTGTAGTTATGAGTGAATTATTTCCATGGGATCTGTGAAAGACAACTGAAAAGAAAAAAAATCCACCATCAATACACTTTCTACTTGTTTTACAGAGACTTTTTTTTTGGTTTTTTTCCTGGGAAACTTGCAGCAGGTTTGTAAATCAAAACTGCTTAAACAATGAATATAGTGATGGGCAGACTGAAGTTCAGGCTTCTGTAGTCCTTTTCTTTGTCTCACAAGCTTCAGGTTTTACTAGAGAGAAGCAGTGAAGAGCTCCTGGTCACTGTGCTGTTGCACTACCAAAAAGAAACTGAACAGCACTGTGAAAGAGTTGGTAAGTGGGATCACAGTCTAGAAACCCTCTTCTAAAAACTTCTTTTTAAGTTGGAAAACCCTGTGACTATAAAGGGTATGGGCAAGTATACAATCTGACATAAATAGGATCTCTGTAAGCCTCTGCACTCAGATATAACTACTACTGTAATCAGAAGCAATGCAGGCAAATCTAAGTACACCAGTTACTACAAAGAGAAGTCTCAACACTGTTGTGGCCTATCCAGATATTTTCTTTTTTTGGGGTGTATTCTTCCACAATGCTTGCAATCGCAAGATTTCACACGCTTATCTCTGTAGCTGTTTGTAAAATAAAATGCAAACACTAGATTCTGGTATTTCAGTTTTAAAAACTTTGTGCCAACAGTGAAAAGAATCCTAAAGCAGAGTGGGAGAAGTCAGTCCCAGAGCAGACACACATGACACAAGCAGAGCGTGCTAGTCGTACTGAGCAGTGCTTGTTGTGTACGAAGAAAACATTAATACTAACAACACTGTCTCCAAAGCCTAAAAATAATCTTGACTTTAAAAAACTTATCAGAAATTCAGTAATATGTATTTGTAATGCAGGTAACACTGACTCTGTCTTCATGAGCTTTTCTATTCACAGAATGCATAAATCACAAGACATTCCTGGTACTTCGCTCTTAGGGTCTGCAGGGGCTTCTGTTCTGCTTCCAGAAGAAAATTTTGCAAACATGCAGAGACACCACTATGCCCTGCGCTCCTGCCCAGCCTAAAATGGAAATCAAACTCAGATAACTGATAATGGAAGTTGCTCAGATAACTTCAGTAAAGCACTCTGGGAATAACTTTTCCAAACTATGTCACTGGGAACACAAACTGAATTAGTAAGTTGTTGGTTTTATTTTAAATGTAATACAATGCAATGTTCAAAAGATATTTGAGTGTAGGTAAGCATAAGTAAATTACTCTTGCATACAACAGTGACCACCTCTGGCAGATGTCAAGAGCAGAATCAGTCTGGAAGTCACAAAATGAAGCGAGATTTGATGCCACGGTCTCAGCAACTGCACCACAGGCTTCTATTGATGTATTTCTAATGACTACACACAGCACTGCTACCATAATGTCTCCTAACGAAGAAGGGACAACACAAAGCAACCAGTTACCAACATATTAGCAGTTTTGATGCAATCTGTCACATGATACTGCTATTCTGCTGACATTTCCTGGGAGAACTTGGGAAGAATTGTGCTGTCTGTACTCAAGGCTTTTCAAAGTAGTTTTAGTTGAATCTGAAAAAGGAATTTCTATTCAGTCCAAACAGATATGGGATATGTAATATGGTGCAATACTCAGGAAAACAATGTATTCTGTGGCTGAATATGTTCATTAAAAAGCAACAAATAGCTAAAACCCCAGACCTATTTCTAAGGTGGAAAAAAATAATAATGAAAGGACATGTGTAGAATTGTTCACAATCTGTTTTAGCTTCCTGTCCTTACAGTACATGTTTACTTAACAATTCCAGTATTGACTATGCATGTCTATAAGAAGCCACCTCACGTTGTGTCAGACTTCTTGATCTCAAAGCTACTAAAGGCTGTGGCTGTCCATCCTTAAGTCTACTTAAAAAACCAGGCAAGGTAGACTGAAGAAATAGAGCCAACATACTGCTAATGAGGTCTTAAAAGCTGCAACATGTTCACTGAGGGTATCAAGAGGACAAGCGTACCAGTTTCTTCTGTTGTCTGTAAAACCACCCTTTAGATCCAATGTTCTTCCCCTCAAAACAGCAAACATCTATTGCTGTTAAGTGCACAGTCAGAAACATGAACACAACAAACTCAAGCTGTCTCTATGTTATAAAAACGTAGGACAGCCTGTCCACTGCTGATGTACAGTGATGACTGTTACCACAGATGTATTCTGAAATAACTCTGATAGGGAGGACTGTTAAATGTTGCATGCAAATACTGTAATTAGTTCTGAAAATAAATGTATCAGTTATTCTTATTTAGGGATTTTCTTTGACTGCAAATAATCTTATCAAACAAAAAGTCTTCTAGACATTACCATAATTGCTTGGAATTAGTCCGGTTCTCCCTTTGCAAGTTCCTTTCCACCAATTTGTATCACTCTGCAGAGAAAAGGGAAAATAATTTAGAAAGATATGCTGCATCTCAGAAGTGTTCAGACTGCATGGGACGTCTTACACTTACCATGTCTGAGATGTAAATGATATCTCCTTCTTCAAAGTACAGTTCATCTGGCTTTAAAAGATAAAAATAAGAAAGGAAAAGTAAAAAAATCTGAATGTGTGTACTTAGGTAAAACAACTACTTAGATAAAGCAGAGTATATTCAGCTCTTTGTGAAAAGAACAGTAACTCAAATTCTCTAGCATCTAGACAACAGCCTGACAGTCTTTCATACTGCAGTTTGACTTACCTACAGCTAACTTTTTGGATCTGTGACCTTCCCAAGAGCTAAGAAAAGACTGTGGCCTTTCCAGCAGAAGACTATGCAATAAAGTCAGTGAAATATATTTTGTTTGTTAACTTCATCCTCTCTCTGGTTAGTCCCAGTTCATCAAATCTCTCGTTTTCAATTGCCTTTGCTGTCTTTGGAAGAAAAATCACTTAGATTGCAGCTAACTGATACTACACAAGAAAGCATGCTGCTTTTAAAAAGGCTGGACTTAAAAAGAAGGAGAGTGATGATTAATCAGGGAACTTTAGTCAAATTAAGAACCAATACCCATCAACAGGCTTTTTCACTGAAAGCATAGTACAGTAAGTGTAATAGGCTAACCATAGGAGAACCGAAGAAACATTATTACAGACAAGATAAAAAAAATTAAGTTTCTCAAACTCCTAAAATCCAGAGGTACTTACCGTCCTGGGCTCAAACGTATATAGTGCCCTGAACACTTTAACCTGCCCTAAAAAAAAAAATACAACAAAAAAAACCATCAGTATCAGGCCTTCTAAACACAGCAAACACTAGAGCCCTCAAGTTAAAAAAAACTCCTCTCCTTAACCCTTAGAGTTGCTTGCTGAATGAATTAGCGCTACACCTCTGTCAATGAAAGCCATGACGAAAAGATTCAATCCAGGAGCAGAGTTTCTGCAGGAAAGGGGCCAAATGATCAGCTAAACGTGAGCTGCCTCTTGTGCACACCTAACAGAGTCTTCATAACTCACCAACAACGTCAACTTATTCTCGCCATTGATTTCTGAGGCAAAGTGTAGTTTCAGTCATAAACACCCATACAAACTCACAGGTGTCATATATATTTCTATTAACTGTGTCAGTTTTGTCAAATGATACAGAATTAATAAAATAATAAAGAAAACAATTACCGAAGTCTGCAATATGTTCTCATGCTTACTTGTAAGTATTACTGATCAGGAAAATAATGCACTAGCATAGAAATCACTCTATTTATGAAAAATTACAAATGGTCACTAAATCCTCTTTATGGAATGTAAAATGACATGATATTCTGTTCAGACGCTTAAAATAAGCTGCAGTGTTTATGACTCCACTAAGCGGACACTATTTATTTTAATAGGGTAGTTTTGAAGAGACTGTCTGTCAGCAGCATCCGAGCCAAGAAAAGATTACCCTAATGCAAAGGTACAAATTTAATTGCATAAACTGCAAAAGAAGCATCCCTATTTTTTTTTTCAAATTCAATAAAGGTGCATTTCAAGAGCACCAAGCCAGAAGTTTAGTACAAGAGAAGAAACATGTAACTTACACCATTTTATTAGCTGCACTGCTGAACCCAATGGAGCAACACATTATGCAGAGTGTTTTGTATCACTCACTTTTCCGTGCCTTAAGTCTTACGTCTGTAGGTTTGTTCACTTTCAAATATCTGAAGTATGTAGCTGTATTTCAAGTTCTTACACTATACTTTACATGTTTACATAGATTAACTTATGATTGAACCAGTATTTGATCCATCAGGACATCATTACTTAGATCACACTTAGCTCAGGCTGTTTTGTATCCTCAGAGATACTGATGAACTTACTGTCAAAAGTCAGTACTATACAATAAAGTGTGCGCACACAAAATCTTGTTCAGTCTATTATATGGAGAGAACTGAGTAACAACAGAGTAGGTTTCCTTATGTGCCAAGAATAAGCCTTTACCACTCTGTAAAGAAGCACAACTGCTAGAAATGTTCTCACCTGTTTTTTTGCTACATGTAGTCTTCATTATCCCAGCATCTAAAAGCCTGTTCACAATAGTGATTGTTTTAGAAATTTAACTTAAGGGATTTAGAAATGTCAGTCTAAATGTATATAGGCTGGCAGGCTTGAGAAAGGAGGATGTCACCCAACTGTATAAGCTGCCATTTTGCAGCATACCCCACAGTTTTTGAGTGGCTCTTAAAAGATGTTTTCAGACACCTCTGGATATTCCCTAGAAAGAGCTGCGTCACAGCGCTTATTTATGAAGTAGCATTTGCCAAGGCATAACTACTAAGCAAAACAGTTCTGTAGCCTTCTGTCTCAGTCTTTTTCCAGAGGTAAATATACCTAAAAGTAAAACCAAAACATTAATCCATCTAAACTTGCAAGACTGCCAAATGCATGTAGACACTGTAAATGTGATTTTGCTCCCAATTTGCAACTGCATCCCATGCTCCTCCAGATTTTGTTTTTAATAACATCGTAGAATTTCAATTTCCCTTTACTCTTTCTCTCTCTCACACAGCAGCCATTGCCCAAACATAAAAGACCCAGCACTTCTCAGACGTTTGCCTCACAAACTAAATACCTGCACTGTGGCAACAGCTAAAAATGCTGAAAACCTCTGCTCTGTTCATTATATGTTTAGAAATCACGAACAAGGACAGCAGACAATAATGTGTCCTAGATCTGCAAGCTTTAGAATGTGATGTCTGAACTGAAGCTGGGGAATAGTGAAAAAAAAAACAAATAACCAACCCCAAGGAAAGGGAAAAAAAAAAAAAAGACGAAAGGAAAAAAAAAGAATACGAGATAACAAACCAGGATGGGCGACACACAGTTCCTTTCCTCTGGCTTTCTTACACAAATGGCAGAAAAAGGCAAAACTGCATGCTGACAATTCCCATGACTTAACCATCACCCATCAATTTTCATTGTTTTATCTAAGTAAAAGGAGGAAATTGAAAACAGAGAGAAGAGTAGGAAATAGTAAAATGGGAAATAAGAAGATGGCAGAAGACAGGGAAGATAATAGAGAGTTTTATGTCTTGTATCCTGTAATAGAGTACTTCATTTATGTAAAAAGGCCTCCTAAAGCTAACACACCCTAAGGAGAGGAAAAGAAGAACAGTAATACTCATGCCGATAAAAGCATTGCCGATGTTGTTTAAAGAAAAGGTAATTGATGGTTGAAGTTCTTTTTATATTTTGTTGTGGGATTTTTAAAAATTCTGTATGAGTGAAACAGAGACATTTGGGGAAGTACCCAAATGTCAAACTGTAGTGTCATACACAGCACAACACATCATAAAACATTTTCCTGTAATGAAATGCAAAGTACAGATTTGCATCTATAGAACTGTGGGTCTGGTTAATGTTAATTTTACAGCATCTTACATGGAGTCAGACACTACTCATTACCAGCATCAATCTTTTAAATGTTTCTTGTAAAACACACATTAAGTCTGGTTAAGTTTCTGCACTTAAGAACTAAGAAAACAGGACTTTACCACTTGGCATGGAAATTATTTGTGACAAATTTTAATGCAAAAAAAAAAAATCAGTCTAGAAGATTTAAAGTAACAAAATGTAAGGATGCAAAGGGTGCTTTAAACTTGAATCTCTGTTCCGCAAATGTCAAAAAAACGTATTTTAGGAGGCACATGAAGTACATGTGTTTTAGGAGGCACACTGAAGTACTTTTACCTAGCCATGCCCACTCCTAGGCATGCAGACTCGGTGCTTGCACTGTCACACTGTCAGGTGTCCTTTGGAATAAATAAAAGGTTAGAAAGTGCCAGAGGACTTCCTGTGCTTCCCTTGACTACCCTCTCTCCTCTATCAACCATGCTGAAAGATTCATGTAGGATGGAGAAATAAAACATTAGCACTGATTTGAACTTCATCAAAGTTGTCTGACTGCATCTCCACAAAACGTACTTCTAGAGGACAAAATAAGAAAAATACAGAAGACACATGCACTTTTTTAAGGTTTCAAGGCTGATTTTATTCTCAGCATGACCAATTAGAGGATTATCCCTTTTAAAAACAAAGGAAATGGAGGCAGCATTTTGCCCCACAATAAATCTTGTTCTAAGCACAGGGACAAATGTAAATGGTTCTTCTTTTCAATCTCATACTTCAGCCACAAGGCTGTCTTCTCCCTTCTCATGGAATTCGCATTAAGCATCTCCAAAACCACTACCCGACAAATAAAACAAGATAACTTATTGCACATACTAAATAAACACAAATATTCTTAGCATACAAAGCCCCATGTCACAATATGCCAAATCCTCTCCCAGCAACATAACAGGATAAAGGAGTCTAATGTTTAGGATGACCTCAAGCCCTTGGATATTTGGATATTTTGGATAACTTCTCCTATAAACCCTTCTTGCTTTTAAGAGGGAGGGCAACAGGCAACTCAAATTCCTAAAATGGTCCTCTCCCAGCTAAGTGCATAAAAGTAAAGAAATAGAGGTGTTAAACCATAACAACAGTTCAAAAATGCAGCTTCCGATATATACTGACCTGAAACAAGACCACTACTGTGCTTTGTAACACAAAGTAATTTTTTAAAAAGGACCACTCAAAAGACTAGAAGCTTTGTTTCCTCCTAGAAATTATTAACTGCAATCATTAACAGAAGATCATTTCCAAAGAAGTCCTAAGTGTTTTCATAACAAGGAGTTACTGTTTCTCTCACAGTGATGCTTTTCTCCCCACTTCCTTTCTGTCCTTTTACCTCAGCTTCTCTATACTACCACAGACTAGTACTAAAATCCCCTCTTTAACTCAACTTGTCACCAAAGCATTCTCTGCTTTTCATAGAATCATAGAATCATAGAATGTTAGGGATTGGAAGGGACCTCGAAAGATCATCAAGTCCAATCCGCCTGCCAGAGCAGGAATTCCTAGACTATGCTACACAGGAACGTGTCCAGGCAGGTCTTGAATGTCTCCAGAGAAGGAGACTCCACAGCCTCTCTGGGCAGCCTGTTCCAGGGCTCCGTCACCCTCACTGAGAAGAAGTTTCTGCTCGAGTTTAAGCAGAACCTCTTATGTTCCAGTTTCAGCCCATTACCCCTTGTCCTATCATTGCTTGTCACCGAGAAGAGCCTGGCTCCACCCTTGTGACACTCACCCTTGATATATTTGTAAACATTAATGAGGTCACCCCTCAGTCTCCTCTTCTCCAAACTAAAGAGCCCCAGCTCCCTCAGCCTTTTCTCATAAGGGAGATGCTCCACTCCCTTAATCATCCTAGTTGCCCTGTGCTGGACTCTCTCCAGCAGTTCCCTGTCTCTCTTGAACTGAGGGGCCCAGAACTGGACACAATATTCCAGATGGGGTCTCACCAGGGCAGAGTAGAGGGGAAGGAGAACCTCTCTTGACCTACTAACCACCCCCCTTCTAATACACCCCAGGATGCCATTGGCCTTCCTGGCCACAAGGGCACACTGCTGGCTCATCGCCATCCTGCTGTCCACCAAGACTCCCAGGTCCCTTTCCCCTACACTACTCTCTAATAAGTCATTCCCCAACTTATACTGGAACCTGGGGTTGTTCCTACCCAGATGCAAGACCCTACATTTACCCTTGTTGTATTTCATTAAATTTTTCCCCGCCCAACACTCCAGTCTGTCCAGGTCTCGCTGGATGGCAGCACAGCCTTCTGGAGTGTCAGCCACTCCTCCCAGCTTGGTGTCATCAGCAAACTTGCTGATAGTACTCTCTAGTCCCTCATCCAAGTCATCGATGAATATATTGAATAATACTGGTCCCAGTACCAACCCTTGAGGGACTCCACTGGATACAGGTCTCCAACCAGACTCCGCCCCATTGACCACAACTCTTTGGCTTCTTCCCCTTAGCCAGTTCACAGTCCACCTCACTACCCGAGAGTCTAGACCACACTTCTGCAGTTTAGCAGCAAGGATGCTGTGGGAGACTGTGTCAAATGCTTTACTGAAGTCAAGGTTTGCTTTTCTCTTATTTGTTTTCACTGTTAAGAGGAAAAAAAAACCACCAAAAAAAAGAACTCATCCCTGCATGTCATTACTTATTTAGATGTTTGAGTTTATTTACATTAATTTTTCCACTATTTAACTAATCATATTTACTATTATTTATATATTATCTTCTTGACAAAAAAAAAAAAGTACAGGGTGCAAAAACCATTCATTTTACTTAAGAAAATAATCATGGCAGTAAGCCGATGTTCGCAGGAGTTACCAAGGCTTGGCCTTAGTAGAGTGACTGATACAAGTCTTTCGCTAGAATTTCACACTCTGCTTCACCTGCCATTGAAAAAAACCAATCAAATCTCATTGATATAAACAACATTCTACAAAACAGATATTCATCCTGACACAGCATCTTTTCATTAGCTGTATGTAGAGTGAGCAGCTCTAGACCACCATAGAAATAAGAATAATTAACTTATTTTAGATAAACCAGACTCACTCGGTATGACAAACCACTATCATTGCCTGTAATACAGATAATGGGATAATGCCTGTGCTCTAGAAAACCAGAATTAGCCATAGTCATCTACAGATAAATGAGAAAACTTCAAATCTATCAACTCCTTAAAGGGTTTAAGTTAATCCTGAGCTGACTGTCATCAGTCATCCTCCTCTTTGCTTCCAAAGGCTGCATGGAAGCAGTTGAGAACTGGATATTCTCTCTAGCACCAACCTGACTCTTAACAACTAATTAGTGTTCCCACCTTTAACAAAAACACGTAAGATGTGGGATGTTGCAAAGAAAAGGCCAGTTTGCATGTTCCAGGGCCTATGCTCTTCCCGCAACATGTCTAACTAGGAATATGAATTTCGACAGATGTTCAGATGGATTTTTCTGAAGGAAGTGTGAAGCACCTTTTGTCTGACCTCACAGAAAGCATGGTGGCACAAGGACAGTGTGTTTGTTTTCTCAATGTCAAGCTAAGGACCTGCAAAGGAATTACACAATCTGGCTGGGTACATGATCTATTTGAAGTTACAACCTCTTGATCACGGGACAATACCAAAGGTGAGCTGCAGATTAGAATGATTTGTGATATGTTTGCAGTGTGCCACAACTGAGACAGAAAAAATGGAGCCACCACTGTTCAGAGAATCATCTTCCAGTTCTAAGCAATGATTGTTAGAAAGGGGAAGTAAACACCGGAGATACAAACCAGAGAGAAGGAAGGGGGGGGGGGAGGGGTGTATTAAACAAACAGAAAAATTTCAGAACCAGTTTAGGGATTTCAAAGAATGCCAAGGGTAGCCTGGTGCCAGCATAGATGACAAACTGGGGTAGCCCATGAACAATTAGAGATCGCAGCAGTCAGTATGTGGAGTCAAAGCAATAAATAGTGTTTATTTATAGAAAGTCAGAGTTAATATTTTCACAGAAAACTTATGCAAACAATTCCACAAATAAATTTTGACTAGCACACTTTGATGCTGAAACCTTCTACTTCTTACCAGTTTTATTTGTGCAAATACACAGAATGCCTTCATTTGTAGGAAGCTTGTTTACGGCTCCAGAAGCTTGCAGTAAGAAGAGGGTTTGGGGTCAGAAATGAAAGTTTAAAACTGATGTTGAAACCAGACTCGGAACTGTTTCATTGCTCCTCTGTTTTTCTGCACTTAAAGCTGAAGAACACAGCGTAACTTCCGACATTCACATGCTCACATTTCCCAAGCTAACCAAAAACCTTTCTTTGACTACAGAAAGAACCCAAACTACCACCACTGAAAACAATTTTAAGCTTACTACTAAGACCTTAGGCACCTGACTCAGTGCCCAAGGTCTTAGTCTAATGCCTAAGTCTTCTGTTCCTATGAAAGCTGTCATGGCTCTTACTTTACCTGAGAATTAAGGTGTTCAATGTTTAAGACTCTGCAAAGAATAATGTGGTTTGAGACATCAATAGAATTTTTAAAAGATGGAGGGGAAACCCTACCCTTAAACAACGCCGATAGAGAAGAAAGTTTCTGCTATTTTCAACTCCCACTCTTTTGCATCATCAACAGCAAGCCTAAATAGAAAACACCACTAGAAGTCAATAATAGTACAGAGCCCCAAGAGAAAAGCAAAGGTAGGCACCGGTTTACAAGAAAAGTCTCAAAACACTAGAAATTAAAAACCTTCTAAAGCCTCTAAAAATAATCATGACCCCTTACTCAAGGGCCCAAAATACTAGCTCAAGTGTTGACAAACATATCAGATGATTGTCTAAAATATATTGATGTCAAAATCATCTGTCCTAATGTGCTGTGCATGCCACAGGATTAACAGAAGAGCCTTCTACCAGATAAAATGCTGTCATGTGCTGAAGAAAACCACTACAGCTATTTTTTCTCTCTTCATATCTCCTTTTTCCCTCCACATTTTTAAAGTACAGTCCAGCCATCCAACTCTAATGTTCAACACCCTTGTGACAAACAGTGAAAACTCAGTTGTTTAGAAAGGATGAATATGTTTCACTAAATATTTTCACTTTCCTGCCACCTGCTAGATATCTTTCCATTTCTACCCAGCCTGCTTTTTTTTTTTTTCTGATCACAAAGGAAAGGACTACAGCGACTAATATTGTTTTCTCTCTCTCTTCAACTGTAACAATTTAGCAGCAAGGCAAGCCAGTTTGCTGGTCCCTGACACAGGTTATGGCCCTGTTTATAGACTGGATACCTGCTAACAGTTAGTGAAGAAAATGTAACACTTTGACCAAATCCATGCACTAAGACATTCCACATCACAATCTAAAAGCCATGAAGAGACAGCATTATGCTGCTGCAGCAACTATTTCAGCACATGCAGTTCCTGTATTTGTCTTTAATCAGCATATTTTAACATACATAACCCTGAAAGATTCCATGACAGCACCACAGGTATAACTGATATTACAGACAGAACACAGAGAGAACACAGAGAGACATAAAACTACAGAAATATTTTGGAGTAGACTAGAAGACAGTTAATTCCCGAAAATGCCTTGGATAAACTTTAAAGCAACACAGAGCCTTCACAAGACTCTTCAAAAACCAGGGATTTGGCAAAACTAATCTCACTAATCTTATTCTGAAAGCCAAGAGCATCTTATTCTCTTCCTCTTCCTTCTTCAGCCATTTATTCTACTCATTTCCTTTTGCTGCGTCAAGCACTCATGTGGTAAACCAGCTCAGCAAGTTCATTAGATGTAAAAATAACCTAACATAAAAAGTCAAAAGCACTGATCCAGTTTGTCATGTCACTAAATGGAATGGAAAGAGGATGGCAGGGGAGTGGGGGTGGGGGGAGTAGGGAACCTGTCCTTTTGATGGCAGTCTGCATATGATCAGATCAAGTATGCCACAAAACTGCACCCCACCAAACTCCCAAAAGACATCTAGTCTTGAGACATTACCCATCTGAGTTAGTCTGATAGCTCCTGCAGGCAAGGTAGGGCTAGAGCCTTCACCTCATTAAGAATCTTAGGTTAGATTTAACTCACCTTTCTGCAAATCAGAAAACTGAGTTACCAACTTTGCTGGAAAAAATTTACTCTGCTTAAATATCTGGCTGTTAGAAACATCACCACACCCTTCCAGACACCCACAGATTTCCTCACTATGGGTTTTCAGTGAAAGTCCACAACAGCAATGCTGCTATTACTACCCTTTTTCATTTCAAGTAAGCTGTTTTCAAAGGGCCTTAGCAAGCTTCAGAGCAGAGGAAATTCTTCCAAGGATGAAACTCTACATTCAGAGAGCTTTAAGAGATTTTACTTCTATGTCTAAGTCAAGACTGATGGTTTAAATCTGTATTACAATCTATCTAGTTAAAGTATTTGATTAGGTTAGGTATTAAATTATTTCTATAAAACACCAATATTTCAAGTACTGTTCTAAGTGTGATAAATAGTGAAATTCAGATGTGTAGGGATCAGATAATCATGTTTTTAGAGACATCAACTAGTCTTATCTATTTAATTACATTCACAACAGTTTTTTACATTTGAAGGAAGAATTTAACCTTTCATATTGGGAGATGATATATAGACACATAAACAGCAACTGGACTTTCCAGATCAACACCTTATTAAATAAATAATAAAAAAACCCCAACAAAAACCAACAACAACAAAACCCTAAACCTAATGGCTTAAATTTTGACAGAAAAATGTGTCCTTACAGGAAAGATGCCATTTCTATACCAGGGTTTAAAACTGTGTGCCTTCCAGTGTTTTCAGTACAGTTTTAGAAAAATCTCTGACTTTCATTAGTTTTTCACAAACTAACTTCGCACTAAATTCATCTGAAAAGGGTGCAGGAGCAAAAAAAAAAATAAATCTATGCATCGATGACTAAATGCACTGGAAGGGGTGATGCAAACATTTGCACCTGAATGTCAAAGCCCACATTAAAAGTTTGGCTACCAGCAGCCCTGCAAGGGAAAGCGTGGATGCCACGGAAGCAGAACGCAGCATTACAGGCTTCACGAAATAAAACACTTCTGCTCATCAATATACCGCTCACCCACGCGCTCACGGGGCAAACCTCGGAGTATTTCAACGCCTCTTTCTGAACAGCTGAAAGGGCTTCCTGCCCATTTCGGCCCCTGCAAGGTTCCCCTCGACGGCAGTGAGCGCCGCGGGCGCCCAGGCGTCGGCCGGGCCCGGGGGAAAGGCCGACGCGAGGGGGCTCCGTTCCGGCCTGTGGCACGGGGCGTCCGTCCCCGGGAAGTGCCTCCGCGCCGGGGCCACTCTCGAATCTTCTCCCGGGCCAGAGCCGGGGCGGGAGGCCGCCCACGCGCGATGCCCGCGCGGTGAGGGCAGCTCCGCCGCCCCTTCCCACGGTGCCTCCGACTCCAGAAGGGGTTGCTCACCCCCGCGGACACCGAACAAGCGGCGCGGAGGTTAATGGCGGCGGGGCAGGGAAAGAAGGGAGAGGCGAGCCGCCCCGATCCCCACCCCACGGACGGGCTCCCTGCCCTGACAGCCCTAACAGTCCACGTGTCGGCAACCAACGCGCCCCACACCTACTTGGCGCGGCTGGCGAGGCAGCCGGGGGGAGACGGCGGGTTGGGCCGACGGGGCCCTCCCTTACCTGGCTTGGCCGGTTTAGGTGGAGGCTTCGACATGGCTGGCGCCGGCTCAAGCACGGACGAGGGAGCGGCGTGGCGACGACCGGCTGCTTTCTTGCAAGCGGGCCTGTGGTGCTGGGCAAGGGCGGGCGGCGGCGCAAACCCGCGCCAAGCTGCCAAGAGCAATGCTCGGCGGGCGTCGGCGGCGTCCGGGACGAGTGAGGAAGGAAGTAAGGAAGGAAGGATGGGTGGAGAGAGGGAGAGGCGAGTGCTATTGGCAGCGCCTCCCAGGGGCGGAGGGGAAGCCGGGCAGGGCGCAGCCAATCCCCGTGCACACCGACGCCAGGCCCCACCCCTCCCTTTCCCCTCACCTCCTCTCTCAGCCCTTTGCCCTGCAGGTGCGCCCGCGAGCGAGGCGAGGGGAAGGAGAAGCGGCGTGGGGAGGCGGCCGGTGGGGGCTCGCGGCCGGAGCGGTGGGCGCTAGGCGTTAGGGTTCGCTCGCTCGCTCGCTCGCCCGCCTGCCCGCCTGCCTGTTGTCGGTGGGACGCGGCGAGACCCCTGGAAGTTGTACGGGTCCCTGTGGGGTATCAGGCGGGGCCGCGGCTCCGGTGGGTTGCGACGTGCTCCAGGCGTGTGACAGGAGCTTCGTGCCCGTAGGAGGACGCCCCGGCTCGGTGGTAGGCCCGTGGGACAGCTCCGTAACTGAGGGCCTGAGGACTCCGCCTGCGTGGGAGCCCTCGGGGCGGGACGGGTTGTTCGGGGTACCCCGCCGGCGTCCTAGAGCAGCGGCTGGGGTGAGGTGTTGGCCTCAGAGGCGCTGAGGGTGTATAGCGGATGGGAGAGAGGTGGGGCTCGGTGGCGGCCGAGGCGCGCTCCCCTGGGCCCCTCCGGCAGCCCGAGTGCGGCTCTGGAGCCCGGCGCAGGCATTTCCTCACCCGGGTCTGGTGGTTCCCGGAACGAAGCATGCTTTGCCAGTTAACGCGTGCCGCAGCTTTGTCACTCTATGCCGTTTAAAACAGGGTAATAGCAATTCTGTGTTGGCGTTTTCATGGGTTTACGTGCTGTTTAAAGATGCTAAACCGAGCCGAGGCAGAGTAGTTTAGGGGTTCTGTGATGCAACATCGGTTACAAACTTGCCTTTGCTGTTTGTGTTATGCATTACTTGGTGGGGGGGAAGAGTTCGTGGGATTTAAGCTAGGATTAACTTTTGTATAGACAATGACGTAAATTAGAGCCCAAAGCCCAGCATGTGTGTCCAGATATTATTTAGTTTGTTACATAGCATTTTTTTGTGGGACAAAGGGTAATCCTCTGGAATACAAACCTTACTGATGACTTTTTTAAAAGAGCTTTTTGGGTTTTTTAATGGTCTCACTTTCTGAAAATAGATCATCTGGTTGCACTCTTTGAATAGATAGCCAATACCATAAACATGTGGTGCACCACTGATCTTGACAATTACAATATTTTTAGAAAACCCTTGCGTGGTAACTTTTTAAAACTTATTGGTAGCAACTAGTGTAGATATCCAGCACCATTGCAGAGCAATGGCTGTTGTACTGGTGCTGACTTGGGCTAGTAAGTATGTCCTTTTCCTGTTTGCTGGTTTGGGTTTTTTGTTTGTTTATTTGTTTTATATTTTTTAAAGGGAAAAAAAAACCAAACATATAAAGCAACCATGCAAAGATCACAACCTGTGAAACAGCTCAACTCCCAGTCATTGCACCAAATGCAAAAGAATATTATTATTTTAGACTCTGTCTGAATGTCTAAAACTTACTTTCACAGAAATAGTGTCATTTTACTTTCATACTGATGTCCTGTAACTGGGTTTTTTGTGTGTTTTTTTCTAATATAGTAGAGGTACTTGTTTGTCAGGAAGGGGAGATGGTGTTACTTGCTGAGTCCTTTCAGGTCTTAGGTATTATAAGCCTTACCTCCTTAAGTGTGACCTCTTGGACAGATCAGGTGAAAAACAGCATGTTTGCCTGTGGTTAAATAGTAATTGACTGGTGTGTGCTCGTGGAAAGCAGTGTTTGACAAATGTTAAACTGGTTTGGCAAACTGTGTAGATTAGTGCTGCTGCCAAGAGGAGCTCTATTACTACCCATCCTTCTGCTACACCGTACCTTTGCAGACACAGGTAACTGGATGGTAAACTGCACACAATTTTTCCAGCTGAAAACTAACACTCTTCCCCTTCCTCCTCCATTGCAGAACTGTGATTCAGCTGGAGTAGTTCACTACAGGACTCTTAAAATACCTGTTCCAGAAAAAAGCCCCAGGAAACAAGTCAGAAAAAGACAGAATTGCATCTCCTGGCAGCTCTGATGGCTGGTGATGTACAGCCAGCTAGAGCCTCATAGTTGGTTTCAGCAGCAGAGATGGGTAGACAAATGTAACCTTTTTCAGAGTTCCAGTCTTTGATGTTTTCTGGAGAAGATCAAGTGCTGCCTGGACCTTCTTAGTGCTAAGTCAGTTAGGACTGCTTAAACTGCATTTACAGTAGTTGCAATGACTCCGGATTCTTCTGTGGTGGAGCAGAGGAGGAGCACTTGTATGGTCTGTGCCATTAACTCTCATGAGAGAGTGGTGAATTCTTACACTGTGGAGACCAAATTCATAAAACAGTCCTTGAATATGCTTTTTCTTATAATCCTTATCGAAATTTTTTAAAGATCTTTCTTATCAGCATGTCACTTGTTTCTTTTTTAAGGGTTTTGTTTGTTTTGACACCATAGCTTCTCTTTACCTTTTTTTTTTTTTACACTATTAATGCTTAAGCTAGTGATTGTGATTTTTTTTTAGGGACTTCTGTGGTGTTGATATTAGTAGAACTGAGTCTCTCAGAGTTTCTCCCAAATTATTAAAATGCTGTCTAAGATAAAATGCATTGACATCTGTGATGTGGCACATATGTTGCCGGTTTTTTGTTAGCATTAGAACAGGCGCTTGGGATTATGACAGTAGCTTTGCAAAAGAAAAAAAAATCTATAGAAGGATAGAAAATAAGTCTTATTTAACGGGTATTTCTTAATAAGTCGGTGCATTCCTTATTGCTGAATTAAAAGTTTTTACTGGGTACTATTTTTGACAGTTAAAAAGAAGAACTAAGGAGAAAACAAACTATGAAAATATTGATTATTGGCCTTGGAGGGTAAGTATTAGCAAATTTCCTCTACAGCTCATGACTGGTCTTCTTTTCAGAATGCAGTGATGTGTTTTTTATTTCTGAATGGATATTTTTTGGAAATGATTACAAATACAACATATAATTGTCTCACTTCATGGTATGTAACTCTAAAGAAGTTGTTTTGTCTCTCCCGGAGATCTTGCGTACTACGTCTCTCTACTTGCTTTCTTGGCACTGCTAGATTTACTGTGTGAAAGCTGTTGGAACCTGCCAGACAACTTCTAAGAGATAGAAACTATTGAAAGTAAATAAACTTCTGGGGGCTTTTGGATTATGTCTTTGTGTCTGACTATATAGACGTGTGTGTGAGCTTGTATATATCTTTAAAAGACTGATTTTTGTCTTTACGAAGTTTTTACTATGCTTTCTAACACAGTGTAACAAATGGAGGGAAGACAACATTGGCAGAAAAGCTTAAGAAAATGCTTCCCAACTGTGATATAATCTCTCAAGATGACTTCTTTAAGGTAACAGTATTGATGGAAAGACCTAGTAGGTAGAAGTAGGCTCGAATAGATTTTCAGTACATTTTTTTTCTCTTTTCAGTTCTCCTATTGATAAACTTTTAAAGTGGATGCTGCTTAAAATAATGTTAAATTCATGAGAAGAAGAAATAAAATGAGCACTAGGGTAGTTGAACTTTCAGTGGCCAAAACCACTGGGTATACTCAGCAAAAAGTTTTCTGTCTTCTTTGATACCCTTTTAAAATAAGGAAGAGGTGTAGTTCAATGCATTTTTCAAGATACTTAATGCTAATGAAGTTAATGATACTGTTAACCATATACCCATACTGTTAACGCTATACTCATACAGCAATAGGTAGTTATTTGTCTCCCAAATTAAACGAAAAAAACACCTGTTGCATTGATGTTGGAGTTGTTTGTTAAGAATGGTGAAGGACATCTTATTTCTCATGTAAAGCAGAAGTATGATTTGGACAATTTGTTGTTCTAGGTTTAATAAAGTATTATATATTTTGTTCTAACAGTTACATACAGCAGTTTAATTTTGAAGGTAAAGTTAATTGATTGAGGTACAAAAGTGTGTAACCATTATGTTTGTAACGAAAGAGTATATATCTGTGACAGGGAGTATGAAATCAGCCTTGAAAGTATTATTTTTTTTTCCTTCAGCCAGAGTCTGAAGTAGAAGCAGATGAACGTGGATTTAAGCTATATGATGGTCAGTAACTTCGATGCATTGCTTTTGAACATTGTATTGCGATTCTGCTGTGCTGAGCTTCAACACTTTCTCATCTGAGAAAGGCAGTAAACAAATGGTAGATTTGGAGCAATCCTTTGCTTAAATTCTTTCAGCTCACTAAGATAAATAAGAAAACTGGCTGAACTAGAAAACAGCAGATGCTAGTGCTTGACCTCTCTTCCTACAGTTGTGTCTGGTGCAGTAGCCAGTGGTACTGTTCAGTTAAAAGTTTTGGCTTGCAGCACTGGCATAAGCCTAACTTCATCACTTTGTATGTAATGATGGATTATTTTTTTCACTTTGATAATGAACTCATGGGATATCACCATTATGACTCTCTCAGTTGTCATATTTCAAATCAGTTAAAACTTGGGTCTGATCTTGACACCTGTATTTCATGTCAGATCTCACATAGAGACCAAATGTCTTGAAGTTCACGGTTAATGCTGGCTCAATGGGCCTATTCAGTCTTATAAACTTCTAGATTCAGATCTGCTTTAGACCAGTGCTTTGGTTCAGGTCATATCTAGTTGTGAACAGTTGCTTATTAGCTAATCTCTGTTGATACTTGGTGATTGCAAAATGTATTAATCGGAACGTTGGCCAGAGCCTTAAATTATATATAAAACCTAACTCTTACCAGCTATGCAGTTTTTGGCTAGACTTATAGACTTCATGAAACTGGAGGGGTAAATTTGGCATTCTGGTTCAAATATCTGGGTCTAATGCTGCTCTTAAAAGCTCCTCTAAAATGTATTTGTTCTTACGTTATTCAAAAGCTACCTTCACTACCATTCAGTAGGTACTCAATATGTTCTTACAAGTGTACAGGCAAAACCAGGTGCTACGTTATGGTGTTTTGCTTTGTATGCCACCCTCCTTTGAATCCATCCATTCCCGCCTTCCAAATAACCCAGTAAAACTTCCAATGAACATAATAAAAAACCCAAAGTAAACAATTTTGGGTGCCCACTCCCTTTACCCATGGCAGTGACAACTGACAGAAGGACAAGAGGCCTTGGATTAAATAAGTTTTTAGAAGTTTGTGAAAGAGAAGAGTTTCTGTTGTCAAGAGAAAGGCTCTGAAATGAATTCACGTGATTATTCATTCCACAGAGTTTAGACACAACACACCCATCAGAAATACCCCAATTCTGAGGAAGGCTTTGGTTTCAGTCAGTTTTGTTGACTGTTAGTTGCAAACATGGGACTGCTTATGTGCACGAGAGAATTTTTGGGATAATTCTGTTCCTTTTCATTTAGACTTGCATGTAGATTTTCTAATTCTTACTGATTAACCTACGGGTACTTAAGGGTTCTTTTATTATTTATTTTTATTCTGTTTTTTAAGGACTGCCTATCTTCCTGTTTTCATTTAGTACTTGATGCCCTCTATATGGATGAAATGGTGAAGAGTATTCACAAGTGGATGAAAAGTCCAGCAAGCTCAGTTGTTGTGACAGAATTGCCACAGAATCTGAATAATATGGATGATGTTTATATTTTGATTGTTGAAGGCTTTCTGCTCTACACTTATGAGTAAGCAGTAATATGTAGCCTGGTGTATTAATAGCTGCCCTAAAAAGGAAGAGAGAACTAAATATGTTGTTATCTTAGGCCTCTTAATGAACTATGGAATAGAAGATATTTTTTGACCCTTCCTTATGAAGAGTGCAAAAGGAGAAGAAGGTAAGGTTATTCAGTTATTTTTCACAGAGGGTCACTCTACCCCCTACCCTGGAATACTAGCTTTTCTTTGGTGTTAGCCAAATGTAACATAATAAGATCATCTGTCCTCTGTGATTCCAAGGGAAGACTGTGGATGTTTAATCAACACTAACAAAAGCATGCAGTTGTGGGGTGGGTTTTGTTTTGGAGTGTGGGTTTTTTGTTGTTTTTTGTTTTGTTTTGTTTAGGGTTTTTTTTGCATTTTAGAGCACAGGGTTATTAAGTGTTAAAGGTTTTACAAACACTGGAAAAAGAATTTGTTATCCAGATAAATTATTCAGATTATTGACTGCATATTGGTGTTAAACTATGTTTAAAATGAGAAACAGTAAAAAAAGTACTGAGCAGTCTTATTCTTTGTTGAATACTGCTACATAATGATTATTGTTAAAGTAACAACACTTGTGTGGTTTTAGTGTATTCTTTGCTTAGACTGTTTTAGTTGGACTGTATATCTGATTTAAAGTATTGAGCCAGTGTCTAACTTGCCTCCAGATTTGGAGCAGTACGGTGGGTTTGGAGCAATATGTGTGCAAGATTGCAAAATCTGCTGGCTGAGTGAAGAAATACTCTGTTCAGCTGGCTTTAATTGATTCCACTTTCATCTTTAAAGGACTTCAGTGTCCAGGCTGAAAGTGACTAGAAAAAGCTGATAGCCATTAAAACAAACTTGAGAAATCTGTGAAAAAAGGACAAAAAGCATTTGTTTTGGTAACACTTTCAATATAATTTTATCTTATCTTAAATGTAATTTGATTGGCAGAAATAGGTAAATTAGCCAGAGTTCATATCACAGATTATGTTAAAACAAAGGAGCCTCCTTTGCTCCAGCAATCTGTGAGTTGTTTAGAGTGGGGTTTTTTTGATAGAAATTCCTATTAAACTAGCTGTCACTAGGGGAAACTGTAAAACCTGTATGGGAAAGCAAATATATTTTTGTGTAGCACCAGAGTCTATCAGCCAGCAGACACACCGGGGTACTTCGATGGACACGTGTGGCCTATGTATCTGAAATATAAAAATGAATTGGAAGAAAAAGCAAGTAACATTGGTATGGTATCCTTAATTTTAAACTTATAAAATGCTTAAGTGTGGCACTTCTGTAGTTTTTATTGGGTTGTGGAAGTCTTTTATGAACGGGATAAAGTTTTCTTCAAATGTTCTTGTGGCACTTGGACAGCAGGTTTGGACCTTTTGTTGACTGATTTCTCAAGTCTACAAGGTATTTGTTTTTTATTAATAATGAAAATTACAAAGTTAAATGTAAATCTTCCGATCACTAAGTTCATTTGACAAGCTAGTTTGTTTGTGCATGTGTGCACACTTGTGTGTGGCTACATAGGAAGCTTCTGAGATGACAGCTGATGCACTGGCAGAATTTTTCAGAACAGCAATGAAATCCTGCCTGAAATCCTATGATAAACTTAAGATACTTCTGAGGTGCTGACTGTACACACTACAGTCACCAGTCTTGCATGAGAAATGTCAAAGCTGGGCCAGCTGATGAGGCACTGCCATGAGCTTGTGTGATGTTCACACTTTTACAGCTCTTGGACTGCCTGTTTCTGGTGTGGGGGCCAGAGGACGGAGAAGTCGGGTGTCTGCTTCATCAGCACATGGCTTCTTACTGTACAGTGAGAATGGGAATGTCAGTACCCATCTTTGACTTACTAAACCTGAAGCTGAGGAAGAACCTGAGGTCTTCTACTGTATAAGAACATTTCTTGTAGAATTATTCCATTGCTCTACTGTCCTCACAATATTATCACAAAAAAATGTAAATTAATTCTTAACTAGAATACTTTCCCATTATGTTATTCTTTTAACACATAAAATTATTTTGGGAAAGAATAGGGAGGTACTGTTGCTAGGTTTTATTGTTTTCATTTCTTCTGATAGACCCATAGGAATACTGAAAACTTGGCAATTGCTATTAGAAGTAAGTGGCATAGAACTCATGGAAACTTCTTCTTTCATAGTTTATCTGGATGGAACAAAACCCCAAGAGGAGCTTTTATCTTTTGTGTATAATGATATAATACAGGAATTAAAAAAGCTGAGGGAAGCAAGCAAGTAAGTAATGTTACTAAAAGTTGAATCTGTTTATCCTGTTCTGAGTTAACAAGAAGATAATCCTTTTATATTAATACACTGCAAGGGTTGTATAGATCCACATCTCCTTATCTATTACAGTCTTTTTACGTGTTTGTCCATTACTCTAGCTTTAAGTTCCTTGAAATTGGATGTTCTGAAATAATAGGTGAATGCACTGTTATCTGATGATAAAATAATAATAAAAAGGTGGGAATGGGAGGGATATGAGGCAAAGCCAATGAAAGCAGATGCATTGGTGCTGTTAGTTTTTAATATACAGTAATGTCATGTGCAAACAGAGAAATGACACTACAGGTTAAATATGTACTTTTTATTTTTGTTTTAGATCAGCAGGTCATGGCATGATAATGTAGGAAGCCTGGGTTCTATATGATGGAAAACTCCAGAGCTGTCAGGCTTGGCAGACCAAGCAGCTGAGCAAATATTATGTGTATATCCATAATACTAGTTCATAAGAACGTAAGTGGATTTGTAGAGACTGTTAATTCTGTAACGCTCATATACTGTTGAGTACTATCAAAAGTGCATTATTCTTTAGAATTCCTTTAATTAGTCATGCTTTGGCTGATTGCATTGGTTTGGCATGGCCGGATTTTGGCATCGGCGGGGGGAGCTGCAGGGTGGCTTCTGCAAGAAGCTGCTAGAAGCGCCCTGAGTTGGATAGAGCCAATGCCAGCCGGCTCCAAAGAGGGACCCGCCACTGGCCAAGGCTGAGCCTATCAGTAAAGTGATAGCAGAGGAACACCTCTGTGAAAACATATTTAAGAACAGGGAAAAGAACTGCGCTATAACAGCTGGCACAGAGATGGAGGAGTGAGAATCTGTACAGACACCAAGGTCAGTGAAGAAGGAGGCGGCGGTGAGGATGAGCTCCAGGCACCAGAGCAGAGAGTCCCCCGGGTCCGTGGTGAAGACCACGGTGAAGCGGGTTGTCCCCCTGCAGCCTGTGGGCAGGGTGTAGATGTCCACCGTGAGGATCACCGTGTAGATGTCCACCGTGTAGAGGACTCCACGCCGTGTGGGTGGATGGCTGAAAGGGGACTGTAGCCCGTGGGAAGCCCGCATCAGAGCAGGTCACTGCCAGAACCTGTAGCCCGTGGAAGAGAGGAATGCCCACGCTGGAGCACGTTGGCCGGTGGGACTTTTGTGATGCTGCGGGGGACTCAAGCTGGAGCAGTTTCCCCTGAAGGACTGCGCCTCAGACTCACGAGGGGTGGGCTGCCCCTCGTGAGGTGTCTCCCGTTGGGCAGTTTGTGATGAATTGCCCTTCGTGGGACGACTCATGTCGGAGAAGAGAGCGTGAAGCTTGTCTCCCGTGAGAGGGACCCCACAATGGCCCTGGGGAAGAGTGAAGAGTCCTCCTCCAGAGTGAAGAAGCAGCGGTGAAACCAACACTGACCGTATGAACTGACCGTAACCCCCATTCCCTGTTCCCCTGCACCGCTCGGGGAGAGGTCGTGGAGAAACGGGGATTGATGTTAAACCTGGGAAGAAGGGAGGGATGGGGAGAAGGTGTTCTGTTTGTTAAGATCTGTTTGCTTTTTTTTTCATTTCTCACTACTCCTCTCTGATTGATTCTTTTAATAAATGCACTTAATTTCCCCCAAATCAAGTCTGTTTTGCCCCGGACGGTAAACGAGAGTGTTCTGCCTGTCCTTATCTCCAACCCTGAGCCCCTTGAAATATTTTCTCCCCCTGTCTAGCCGTGAAGGGGGAGTGAGAGAGCGGCTGTGTGGGTACCTGGCGGCTGGCCAGGGTCAAATCACGACGGTGTTTTTTGTGGCCCATACGGGGAAATAAACCTAGGAGGGGAGGAATTTGAGATAAGGACAGTAGTTGAGAGAGGTGGCGGGCAAAACATGGACTGAGCAATGTTGAAGAGTAAAATGGTTTTGGGGAATTTATGTTCTTGTGATTGTGGTGAAGGAACGAGGGTTGGATTGTATGCAGATTGTTTAGTCTTGTTCGGTGTTCTGATGATTCTTTTTCTGATTTTGGTATTGGGAGTCTTTGGTTTTTCTTTTTGATGTTAATACTGTGTGATGAATGTAAATTTTAATAATTCTTAAATATGTGATTCACAGAGGCGAGGGGTGGAATGTATTGGTTTGGCCTGGCTGGATTTTGGCGTCGGGGCGGGGAGCTGCAGGGTGGCTTCTGCAAGAAGCTGCTAGAAGCTCCCCAAGATTGATAGAGCCAGTACCAGCCGGTTCCAAAGAGGGACGCGCCACTGGCCAAGGCTGAGCCTATCAGTAAAGTGACAGGAGAGGAACGCCTCTGTGAAAACATATTTAAGAACGGGGAAAAAGAACTGCGCCACAACAGCTGGCACAGGGATGGAGGAGTGAGAACATGTGAAGACACCAAGGTCAGTGAAGAAGGAGGTGGGGGGGAGGATGAGTTCCAGGTGCCAGAGCAGAGAGTCCCCTGGGCCGTGGTGAAGACCATGGTGAAACGGTTTGTCCCCCTGCAGCCCGTGGGCGGGGTGTAGATGTCCACCGTGTAGACGACTCCATGCCATGTGGGTGGATGCCTGAAGGGGACTGTAGCCCGTGGGAAGCCCGCATCAGAGCAGGTCGCTGCCAGAACCTGTAGCCAGTGGAAGAGAGGAATGCCCACACTGGAGCAGGTTGGCTGGTGGGACTTTTGGGACACTGCGGGTGGCTCACGCTGGAGCAGTTTCCCCTGAAGGACTGCACCTCGGACTCACGACAGGTGGGCTGCCCCTCGTGAGGTGTCTCACGTCGGGCAGTTTGTGATGAATTGCCCTTCGTGGGACAACATACGTCAGAGAAGAGAGCATGAAGCTTGTCTCCTGTGAGAGGGACCCCACAATGGCCCTGGGGAAGAGTGAAGAGTCCTCCCCCAGAGTGAAGAAGCGGTGGAACCCCAAAGTCAGATGAACTGACCGCAACCCCCATTCCCTGTCCCCCTGAGTCACTCGGGGGGAGGAGGTGGAGAAACCCGGATTGATGTTAAGCCCAGGAAGAAGGGACGGATGGAGGGAAGGTGTTCTGTTTGTTAAGATCTGTTTGCTTTTTCTTATTTCTCACTACTCCTCTCTGATTGATTCTTTTAATAAATGCACTTAATTTCCCCCAAATCAAGTCTGTTTTGCCCCGGACGGTAAATGAGAGTGATCTGCCTGTCCTTATCTCCAACCCTGAGCCCTTTGAAATATTTTCTCCCCCTGTCTAGCAGTGAAGGGGAAGTGAGAGAGTGGCTGTGTGGGTACCTGGCAGCTGGCCAGGGTCAAACCACAACACTGATCTTTAATTGTGATTGAATGTGTACATCTTAAAGAATATAAACATATTTTTGTGTACAAAACTAAACTCTAAAGATGCATTTCTGATGGATTAATAAGCATATTTCAAGTGGGTGAATGCCGTTTGAAATGTTCATGTAGGAATGAACATTTTTATGAGCTTCTAATCACTGAAACATAGTTAGAGGAACTTGCTGTATGATGTAGCAATAGTTAAGATTGTTTAAGCTGTTACACTGCTTATTCAACTGAAGCTATTATTGAATACATTATAACTGAAGTTGCTTAACATCTATGTGGTGTCTGTCAAGTAATATTTATGATGTTGACTGGGACAAAAAACCACAAGGTCTCCAGCTCACTCCTCACCCCACCCTCATTTCCACAGTGATGTGGAGGGAGAAAATTCAACTTAAAAGGCTCAAGGATTTGAGGTTAAGGGTAGGGAGGGTAATAATCTACCACTTAAGATGATGGGTAAAGAACCATAGCGATTTGGGGAGAAAAACAGATTTAATTCAGCATCACCATTTATGAAGTAGGATAGACAGAGGAATACATCAATAAATATGACCTGATCTTAAATACACTTTGCCTCTGCCCCCCCAGCCCCCATCTTCCCGGCTACCTCCTCCCCTCCTATCAGTGCAAGGGGGGGCAGGGGGTGGGGGATGCAGTCTGTCTGGCCATTACTCATTGTCCATGGCAGCTCCTCCTTGAGAAAGAGGGCTCCTCACAGTCTTTCCTTCATGCTGCGTGGTAGCCACCTCACAAGAGGCAATCCTCTTCCTCCTCGGGAGTCCCTCAGGGCCATGGATCAATTCAGGCACATTCCCCGTTGATGCTCAGTCTCCCTCCCCTCTTGCATGGGGCTCTGCACATACTGACCCATCCTGGACGTTCTTGCCACCGTCAGTCCCCTCAACTGACGGGGCAATCACCTTCCTGCCATCTCCACCACCACGGGCTTCAGGGAGAGATCCTTCTCTGGCAGCCTTCTCCCTCTCCTTCTCCTCTGGGACTCTTCTCCCCCTCTTTCTTATCAGGGCAATATTCCTTCATTCTTCTCTCACCTCCCCCTCCTCAGACACAAACTCCCCAACATTAAGGACAGAACAGCCCAAAACAAGACAAAAACAAAAGAGAGAGAGAACAATGGGGTCGTGTCTTAAATAACTTGATAGCAGAGGCGCTGATTGGCCTGGCCCTGGCCGGAGGCAGGTCCAAGTTCTACCTGGGAGTGGGGAAGGCTCTTGAACTTTCACAGAGTCTACTCCCGCTTTAACAAAAAACTCCACCAGACTCAAACCCATGACACTGGTGTATTGGTTGGAGCAGGTAGGAGTGGATATTTAAAATAATCTAAACAAACATGGAGAGAAGTCAGCTTGTGGGAAGAAGATGGGGGAATAAGATGTCAGAGAAAATGCAGCTACATTGCTAACATGATTAACCACATGTATTGTGTAGAGATCGAGGATTGGGATAGCACTGTGTCGTGGTTTGACCATGGGCGGTGGCCAGGTACCCACAGAGCTGCTCTCTCACCTCCCCTTCTCTGCTCGACAGTGAGAGAATATATATCAAAGGGCTCGAAGTTTGAGATAACGACAGGCAGATCACTTTCATTTACCGTCCCAGGCAAAACAGACTCGATTTTGAGGAAATTAGTTAGATTTATTAACAGAACAAATCAGAGAAGAGTAGTGAGAAATAAAATCCCCCAGATCTTAAAAGGAGAAATAACACCTTCCCCCCATCCCTCCCTTCTTCCTGGGCTCAAAATCAATTCCGGTTTCTCCACCTCCTCCTCCCGAGTGACTCAGGGGGACAGGGAATGGGGGTTACAGTCAGTTCATACGGTCAGTGTTGGTTCCACCACTGCTTCTTCACTCTGGAGGAGGACTCTTCACTCTTCCCCAGGGCCATTGTGGGGTCCCTCTCACAGGAGACAAGCTTCATGCTCTCTTCTCTGACATGAGTCTTCCCACGAAGGGCAATTCATCACAAACTGCCCAACGTGAGACACCTCACGAGGGGCAGCCCACCCCTCATGAGTCTGAGGCGCAGTCCTTCAGGGGAAACTGCTCCAGCGTGAGTCCCCCGCAGCATCACAAAAGTCCCACCAGCCAACCTGCTCCAGCATGGGCATTCCTCTCTTCCACTGGCTACAGGTTCTGGCAGCGACCTGCTCTGATGCGGGCTTCCCACGGGCTACAGCCCCCTTCAGGCATCCACCCACATGGCATGAAGTCCTTTACACGGTGGACATCTACACCCCGCCCATGCGCTGCAGAGGGACAACCCGCTTCACCATGGTCTTCACCACAGACCCGGGGACTCTGCTCTGGCACCTGGAGCTCATCCTCACCGCTGCCTCCTTCTTCACTGACCTTGGTGTCTTCACATGTTCTCACTCCTCCATCTCTGTGCCAGCTGTTGTGGCGCAGTTCTTTTTCCCCGTTTCTTAAATATATTTTCACGGAGGTGTTCCTATCCTATCATTTTACTGACAGGCTCAGCCTTGGCCAGCAGTGGGTCCCTCTTTGGAGCCACCTGGCATTGGCTCTGTTAGAGTCAGGGGAAGCTTCTAGCAGCTTCTTGCAGAAGCCACCCCTAACAGCCCCCCACATTCCAAAATCCAACCAGGCAAACCCAGTACACAATGCTAGACAATAAATACATGCTTCAGGAAGGAGGAAGGAAGAAATAATTCTTATTAATATTCATAGTTGAATTATTGAAATTATAGTAATTAGTCTATGCTAAATGTCTTAAAGTTTAGTTACAGGATTTTTGTTCCTATCTAGATAAACTAGGAAACGGAATTTGAATCATATTTGGTTGCTAAGTAATGTAGTAATGCTTACATTTTCTTTACAATATCTTGCATTTTTTTTATCACCCAGAATAAAAAGCTACAAGTATGAAAAGCAAGGGATGAACTATATTACTTACTATGTGACAGATGAACTGATCACAGTGATTGAAAAACAATACTGTATTATTAACAGTAATTGATAAGAGTCTTAATCCTGTATATAAGAAAAAGTTCTAAAACACATTAGTGCTGTGTAGAGCTGTGTTTAAGACAAGGTGCTTCCAAATACTACTTTGTATTGTAATTTTGCCTTAAAATACTTTAAGTTGTAATTGCTCAAATGCAGTGATGGAGTGTCTGACTTCAAACTGCATTTTTGTTTTTATTTCCCTTTGGAAGGGATGCAACTGTGAGAGATTTAACTATTACTTGGATGGTTGTGGTGGGTTGACCTTGCATAGCCACCATGGTTCCACCAGGCTGCTCTGTCACTCCACCTCCTCAGCTGGGCAGGGAGGAAAAAATATATGATGAAAGGTGTATAGGTTGAGACAGAGACAGGTAGATCACTCAGCAACTACCATCACAGGCAAAACAGAATTGGCTTGGAGAAATTAATTTAATTTATTGACAATCAAATCAGAGTAAGATAGTAAGACGTAAGAACAAATTTTCAGACACATTTCCCCCGCTGTTCCCTACACCCCAGGCTCAACTTCACTCTCAGTTTCTCTACTTCTTCACACTGAGCAGCGCAGGGGGATGGGGAATAGAGGTTGTGGTCTGCTCATCACAGGTTGTCTCTGCTTCTCCTTCCTCCTCACATTCTTCACCTGCTCCAGCATGGGGTCCCCTCCCATGGGAGACAGTCCTGCATGAACTGCTTCAGTGTGGGTCCCTGCCACAGGGTGCAATCATTCAGGAACAGACTGCTCCAGTGCAGGTCTCCCATGGGTTCACAAGTCCTGCCAGCAACCTGCTTCAGCTCCACGGAGTCAGAAGTTGTGCCAGAAGCCTGCTCCAGCATGGGCTTTCTATGGGATTACAGCCTTCTCTGACATGGGTCCTCTGCAAGGTGGGCATGTTATACCGTGGAGCTGCATGGGCAACAGGGAGACAACCTGTGTCACCAGGAATGAGAAGACTTTTTTATGATAGGCCAGGACAGTATGTAGAGTCTCAAGCACATCTTATCTCCTTGGGGTAGTTAACTTTTCCTGCATCTCCACGTATGCTGCATAGGTGCCAATACGATGGCCAGCTGCAGATCTCAGAATTTGGACAATAGTACCTGCATTACATCAGCAAGTTTGCTAATAAGCAAAAATAAGACATTACATGTGTACGGTCTGTTAAGTTTTATTATCCACCCCTGTGGTGGTGTTTTGGTTTGGCCTGGCCAGATTTCAGCGGCGGGGGGGGACCTGCAGGGTGGCTTCTGTAAGAAGCTGCTAGAAGCTCCCCAAGATTGATAGAGCCAATGCCAGTCGGCTCCAAAGAGGGACCCGCCGCTGGCCAAGGCTGAGCCTATCAGTAAGGTGATAGCAGAGGAATGCCTCTGTGAAAAACATATTTAAGAACGGGAAAAAGAACTGCGCCACAACAGCTGGCACAGAGATGGAGGAGTGAGAATCTGTGCAGACACCGAGGTCAGTGAAGAAGGAGGGGAGGGAGGATGAGCTCCAGGCGCCGGAGCAGAGAGAGTCCCCCGGGTCCGTGGTGAAGACCGTGGTGAAGCGGGTTGTCCCCCTGCAGCCCATGGGCGGGGTGCAGATGTCCACCATGAGGATCACCGCGTAGATGTCCACCGAGGACTCCACGCCGTGTGGGTGGATCCCTGAAAGGGGGCTGTAGCCCATGGGAAGCCCGCATCAGAGCAAGTCGCTGCCGGAACCTGTAGCCCGTGGAAGAGAGGAATGGCCACGCTGGAGCACGTTGGCCGGTGGGACTTTTGGGACGCTGCGGGTGGCTCACGCTGGAGCAGTTTCCCCTGAAGGACTGCACCTCAGACTCACGACAGGTGGGCTGCCCCTCGTGAGGTGTCTCACGTTGGGCAGTTTGTGATGAATTGCCCTTCGTGGGACGACTCACGCGGAGAAGAGAGCGTGAAGCTTGTCTCCCGTGAGAGGGACCCCACAATGGCCCTGGGGAGGATTGAAGAGTCCTCCCCCGGAGTGAAGAAGCGGTGAAACCAACGACCGCAACCCCCATTCCCTGCCCCCCTGCGCCGCTCGGGGGGAGGAGGTGGAGAAACCGGGACTGATGTTAAGCCCGGGAAGAAGGGAGGGATGGGGGGAAGGTGTTCTATTTAAAATCTGTTTGCTCTTTCTCACTTCTCACTACTCCTCTCTGATTAGTTCTCTTAATAAATGTACCTAATTTCCCTAAAATTGAGTCTGTTTTGCCCGGGATGGTAATGAGAGTGATCTGCCTGTCCTTATCTCCAACCCTGAGCCCCTTGAAATATTTTCTCCCCCTGTCTAGCCGTGAAGGGGGAGTGAGAGAGCGGCTGTGTGGGTACCTGGCGGCTGGCCAGGGTCCCCTCCACCCCTGTGGTGTTTTCCCCTCCCAAGCAGGGCTCTACTGCATCTGATCCCCATTTGGTTAGGGCTGGTGTCCCAGGGCTCTCACTACGGTAACACTATGCTTTCCAAAAAGCTAAAGCTGTCACTTGCCAAGTGTCATGCCTTGTCCCTGATCCACACTTGTTTTTTCGTTATAACAACATGGTCCTCATAATGGGCTGCAGGATAATCTCTGCTCTGGCACCTGGAGCATGTCTTCCTCCTCTTTCACTAACCTTGTTGTCTGCAGAGTTGTTTCTGTCGTGTATTCTCGCTCCCCGCTCTGTCTGCTGCTGTGTAGAAGTTTTGCCTCTTCTTAAGTACATTTTTGCAGAGGTGCTTCCCCTGTCACTGATGGGCTTCAGCCTTGCCCAGCAGGGGGTCCGCCTTGGAGATGGCTGGCATTGGCTCTACTGGACATAATGGAAGCTTCTAGCATTTTCTCACAGAAGCCACCCTGTAGCCCCCCTGCCACCAAAGCCTTGCCATGTAAGCCAAATACAGTGGCAAAGGAAATAAATTTTTTGTCGTCGTTTTTCCCATCTGTGCATGGAACTTGTGGTGCCCCTTTGATAAAAGTAAGTATTTTCTTGCATAGAGAAACACATGAATACAACTTAAAAAGATATGTTGGTTCCAGAGCTACATAAAGGGATTCTTTTATGAACTGAGGATAGGAAGTGAAGGGTTAAGACTTGAGCATTTCTCAGGAGAAGGAAGAATTTCAGTACTGGAAGTCCTTCAGTGATTTTATTCAGCAAGTTTAGAGGAGGGAGTGAACAATTAAATACCCAAGTTTACAGATGTTGCCAACTTTCTCAAGTAGTCCAACACTGGTACAGTGGCGAGGAGCTCAGTTTTATGAGATCCATCCATTGTCAAATGGGGTAGATGAGCTCCAGTATAGATTTATGCATTTGTGGTGTGAATAATTTATCAGAATATACATGCTAATGAAGTTGTAGTACAGCAACTTGTAGTTATAGCTCAGGGCAGAGACAGTTTTTCCAAAACCATCACCACAGTGTGGAACTGCATCAAAATATTAGATAGGCATCTTATGGAAGGGTGTTGTGAACAAACCAGATGGTGCTGAATTTGTAACTGTTTACACTGTATATTATTGACTTAGGTGTTGGTTTTGTTACTGAAATCTGGTCAATGAAGAACTCTCTAACACTCAATTTAGCATTAGAAAGCAGGCACCTCTTTACTGCGGCTGGATGCATGGAGGGATAATTCCGCCTATCATGCATGCTGTATCTGTTAACCATCTAAGCTTATATCCCCTGGTTACAAACACAGGCATCAGTTTTCCCAGAAAGATTATACATATTCATGCTAGTTGCAGGAATTAATTATCCTGCATACACAGTTATTACGCATGTGGCCTGGATCTCTGAAGGGTTTCCCTGCAGGTCTTTGCTGGTCTCTGGTGATCCCTTGTGGCTGATGGAGGAGTCTTTCTTCTTTGTGGAGTACTTCTTAAGTGGCATCTGTCAATTCTCTGCTAAGCTATGCATTTCTCCAGGGTACCTGCCACAGCTGATGGTCCCTGATAACACACTTGACGGTCCTTGATATACAACAGTTGCATCTTCTAGGGTGCCAGCCATAGTCGATAATTTTGCTTGCATTCCTGCCTGAGGCCCATTTACACATTTCTGTCTACAGTATGTAACAGTTTTGTCACATAGATGATGTTTCCCACTTTACAAAACCACTTTATGTGCCCATGGGAACTCTTGTCCATCCAACTGGGAGTCATGCCTGTGCTTTCTCTCCAGCACTGCCACTGAACACCTTTGTAATGAAAACTGTCCAGTCAACGCAGTTGCAAGAGAGCAGGAGTAATGTGATGTAGAGGAATTTCTTGTGGAGCAGAGGCGCGGTATAACTTTAAAAACGTGGACAACCCAGCTTAGGCCTAAACAGAGGCTCTGTCCTTGAAGCTGCCTTGGAACACAGGGAGGAGGAGGTTTTATCTGTTTTGTGAAGAGCCTTGCCAGGGGGAGAAAGGGGGGGTGAGAGCCGCTTGCATAGTGGAATGGCACTACCCAATAAAACGCTGGCGCGTGTGAACCTGTAACTGACCAACTCTGTTAAGGGGCAGGCGCGGGGACACTGCTGAACTGTATAGATTGAGCTGTCCGGAGCAATAAAGGGAGGACGAGCTGTAGTCATATTGGTGTGATGATCGTTAACTTGGCCAGCTCTCCGAAGGGACCCTCTTCTATGTGAGAGTAAAGAGAACTGGAAAATGTTAGGACTAAGGTGAGACTGTTTGTTAGGGTGCTGATGGTCCTACTTCCACAGGGAAGTAAGACCTCCAAAAACTTCTCTTCTGTTCCTATTATGTTACTTGGTTTACCAGAAGACTGACATGTCCTGCATGTCTTTAAGACAGAGAATGATGTAGGGCAGCGCTCTTCAGGTTCTCAAACTGTGGAGGGATGGGCCCTTACAAAGGAGGTCCTCTAGTACGAGCTACCGCAACCTGAAGCAGCTGAACAGGCAAAAGCCTGTGGTGTGCAGTTTATTAACTGCTGAACTGGAACTAAATAATTTTTGCCTGAGGACCCTAGGCTGGCAGGCACCTTCCTCAGGTACGCGGCAGATGTGTTTCAGCGCCGCTGCCGCTGTGTCAGGTAACGTGTGGATATGCAGTGTTCTGCCAAGGCAGCTACCTAAAAACCTGTTCCCGAGCGCGGGAACAAGCGCGGGCAAGCTCTATTGTTAATCCGCCCGCCCTATCCCCGTCTATACCTGCCTACCCACTCCACCGCACCTCAACCTCACGCCCCGCCCCGCCGGGGGAGGTGCGTTTTTCTCGCGATATCCTTGCCGGGCCGGACGGGGCGGGCGAGCGGGCGGCAGCGCGCCGGAAATGAGCCAGCAGCGTGCGCGCCGGCCGAGCTCGCTGGCGGCGGCGGCGGTGGCGGTGGTTGCGGGCATGTCGGCCACGTGCGCTGTGCCTTGCAAAGCGCAGCCGCCGCCGCGTCACCCGGGAGAGAGGGACCCGCCGGCCAAAGCGATGCGTCGGGAGCTGCGGGCGGGCCACGAGGAGGAGCGGGAGCAGTTGCCGTGGCCGGGAGAGAGCGCGGGCGGCAGCGGGGGCGGCGACCCCGAGGTGGAGCAGGCGGCCTCGCCGCGAGACGAGCGGCGGAGAAGGCAGCCGCAAGAGCCGAGGGCGCAGGCGGCGGCGGCGGCCACGACAGCCAGGGTCGAGGCGGAAGCGGAGGAGGAGCGGCTGGAACGAGAGCATTTCCGGAGGATCATCAACGCTTTCAGATACTACGGGTAACCGAGCCCTGCCGCCGTGTGCGGGGGCCGCGCGGGGTCCCCTCCCTTCTGCCGCGGTCTCCGCTGGCCGCCTGCCTCCGCTGTGATGAGCTCGCCGTCCCTGCGGACGGCTCTGCGCTCTGTCGTGCGTGTCGCTGGCCCCCTCCCCTGGTCTGCGGTCTGTGTGGAGCGCTGTGCCTGGAGTGCGCTCCGGCAGCCCGCGCCCTCCGGGAAGAGACCTCTGCTCCCTTTTCCGTTCCGGTTACGCACCAAGTCACCGTCATGTCTTTGTCAGCTAGGAGGCATAAAAGGGAAAAAAAACAAACCCCAACAACCCAAAAGCAAAACCAGAACGTAAGAGTAGAACGCACCAGAAGGAGGTGTGAAAGGTCTCTGTTACAAGATGTTTTAAGACTCTGAAGTACTCAAAGCAATAGTATCTTCTGCTGGCTAAGAAACACAAATGGTGTTTCGATTATCGGGAAAATTTTTGAAAGATGTGTTAATTTGAGATAAGACCTGTTGGTAAGGCTCATGGATGCTATTTTTAATAACTTTAATTTTCTAGTAGTTGAGTCAGAAAAAGGCTTGGTGACCCTAGAAGAATGAGATAAAACGGGGCAGGAAGGGGGAAATGATGACACCTGACCTCGTATTTGAATCCGTTGCATGGAAGAGAGGGATATGTTATTGGGTTTATCAAGTAACGGGGACTGAGTGAAAAAGTCCAGTCCTCTGCAGTATTTTGGTAAACTGTCTTCTGTAGGTTTGATAGGCATATTTGAGGTGTAGCGAAACTACATATTTGTGTACTTAAATTCACAGACCTCCATCATGCAAATAATTATTATGTGCTGGACTCGTCATCAGTGTAATACAAGCACAGTTCCACACAACAGTGAGGTTCTTGGAAGGAGTGGGTGATAGTTATTTCTACTGTTTATCGTGATTTTTTTGTTTGTTTTACAGGACTAGCATTTGAGCAGGAGGTTAGTCTAGATGACACTTTGATATATGTCTTCCAAACAGAATTCTCTAGTTCAGTTTGGCCATACTAAAGACTTTGCTAGTTATTACTGTTAGCACAACAGCCAACTGTAGTTTCATTATATCAGTGATGTAATTGTATCCTCCGGCCTTAGAAGCTGAGGTCTTTCTCAACCTTATGCTCAACCGTGACTCTTGATTGCTTTGAAATACTTCAGTTGGTAAACACATAGAAAAAGGATATGACCCAATGTTCCAGTACAGAAATGGAATTGAATTACCTCTGCATCAAAGAAATAACTCTAAATTTTAGTGAAATTATGTATCTTGGTAGTTGCAAATAATTTAACTGGAAATGTTTGTATGAGTAAGGCAATAACACACTTTCACGTGAGTCAAGATTAAAGGTCTCGTCTTCTGGAGGCGTGGACTTAATTTCATTCTTTGTGTGCAGTTCTTATGATTGCAGTGAATATTCATTCTGCTAGAAGGTTGCAATTCAACATTAAAGGGTGGAGGATTATAATTCAAATGTTTTTTCTGACAGAACTTTGAAAAAGATATTAAGCTTAGATGCTTTATGTAGAGGATCAGTTATTTCTTCTTACTGTTCCTTCTCTGCTTTTTATTCTTACGTATAATTTAAAACCAACGAGTATAAACTTTTTTAAAGCTATTGCAGTGAACATGCCCTTTTCAGTAGCACATATGTAATGTTGGAAATATTAACTGGTCAAATTTCCAGACGGAGGTTGTAACTAAAATTGCAACAATTGAAGCTTACTTTTTCTGAAGTCTAGTTTTCAACTCTCTGCTGCTCTGTGCTGACCTATGCTGTATGCTTCAGTATGACTTCACCTGGTAAAATTATTTGCTGCTGCCAGAAGGGGTGATATCCTTTGTCCTGGCTTTATGACCTCTCTCTTTAGAGTCCTTGTGACTGTGCTTACACAGCTTGACTTGCTAAACTGACAGAAATCAAATTTGACAAAATCTATGCAGGTCTCTTCAAGGTTAGCAAGTTAAATGAGATTTGTTGTGGGCCTGGTGAGTCTTAGAACAAGGTGGAGAGTAGAACTGTTCTGGATAAGAAGAAAGAGAAAAGAAAAAAAATTGAATTCTTTCTCCTGGCAGTAGATTCACTTTTTAAATAGAACTTTTTATTTTGGGGAAGTAGGAAAGTTATTTTTAGCTTGGATCGCTTAAGTGATCAGATTCACAGTGCTCATACTTGAGGGGAATATGCTGTTAAAAAAAGGTGGCTTAATACCTTAGTCTGCCTGCCAGAAATCTGGGGTGGTCCACTGTGACTTCTGTGGTTCTTTCAGAACTGATTGATTTTGAGGATCCTTATTCCTGCTCCTCATGTCATTATTTTGACAGCCGAAATTTACCACAGCATTCAGCTACTCATTCAGTTTAAGCTAGATTTCTGAAACAGCTGTGCAGGTGTTGGAGGCTGATCATTAAATTTTGCAAGTCCATGTAGTAATGATGTGTGCTGGAAGTGAGTGGCTAGTGATGAAACTGCAAGAAGAAAACAACAGTCCTCCTAAACTGCTACGTGTTAAAAGAGTGGCAGTGTAGAACTAGAGCTTAAAACAAATGTTTAGACTTAAAAATTATTGAAAAATTGTTCTCTGGTAAGGAATTGCAAAGTCTGATTGCTTTCTGTGTTTAAAGAAATGAATAATTGTAATTGGAGTAACTTAGAGTGAAATATATTAGTGTTGCTTCTAAATATCTAAAGACATTAACTTTTTTGCTTTTTAGAGTGAATATGCATGAACGAGTGAACAGAACAGAGAGGCAGTTTAAATCTCTGCCAGCTAACCAACAGAGTCTTCTTCCTCAATTCCTTCCTCACCTCGACAAGATTCGGAAGTGCATTGATCATAATCAAGGGATACTAAACACCATTGTGAATGACTGCGTTCATATGTTTGAAAATAAAGAATATGGAGAAGATGTATGTTAAAAAGGACTTTTTCATACTACAGAACTAAGTTTTGTATGCTTTGGGATTTTCTACATTTGTTTTCACAATTTTAAGCCTCTTTAAGCCTTTTTCACAATTTTAAGCCCGCTTTATTTCCTCTTGCATTCTTTATTTCCTCCTTCCATGCTTTCTGTTCACTTACGTTTTCTCACTCTGGTCTTTCACATCTTGTAGAGCTGAAATGGAATAAAATCATTTGTTGTTAGTCCTTGTATTTACACTTCTGGAAACTAATCATGAATCTGGCAAATGTCAGTAATCATTTATTGTAAAAAAGCTTTTTTTTTTTTTTACTCAGGAGTTCTAGCTTTACCCTGGTTACATTTTAAAGATTTTTTCAGTTAACTATGTAGAGCATAAACAGTATTGCCTCTCTTACTGTAGGTTATTATACATTATGGCATTTCAAATCATTACAGTTTTAGATAGGCTAGGTATTTTTAATGGTCTCATATGTAAAATCTTTTTCACTACTTACCTTTTTTTTTCCTGTGTGGCGTCTCTGTCAAAAAAAAAGTTGCGGTCAGGCTTAAAAGACTAGTAGAGATGGAAACTGAAGTCCTTTATTGACAGGCAAGATACAGTAATGGGCAGTTGTAATGGAAGCTTCTCAGTGTTGCCTCGTCAGTACCTAAAGGGATTCTCTTCTCAGGGTAGGCAGTTCACTCGCTGCACTAGCTAAGCCCTGATACTTTCCTGTATAAGGACTACCAGTTGTGCTTGGCTATGCTGTACTATGTAGTGAGGTTTTTTTGTGAAACTTGGTCTCTTGGGTGCCAAACTGAGACCAGCGAGCTCCGTTTAGGATTTTGGGTTGCGTTTAAGCCCTGGTCCAAGGATTGAAAAACGAGTCCTTTGTCAGCTAAAACTACCAACAGCTCTTACAGCGTGGCTTTTGTCTTTTTACAATTCACTTTTTTGTTTTTCCCCCAAGATTAAAGATACTTGGTATGTTTTCCACTAACTTTTTTTTTTCTCCTTCTGCTTTAATCAGGGAAGAGGGAAGATCACACCAGCTTCAACATTTGACATGGATAAATTAAAATCCACTTTGAAACAATTTGTGAGAGACTGGAGTGAAGAGGGAAAGCCTGAGAGAGATTCCTGCTACCAGCCAATCATTAGTGAAATTATTAAGAACTTTCCAAAGGAAAGATGGTAATAGTGTTCTAAGTCTTATTTTTATGTGGCCGTACAGTGTTGCATGAGTTGTTATGGAGTAGTGAAAAGCTCGGATTTAAAAATACAGAAATTACTGCAAATGCAGTGGAATTTATTTTTAATCAAGAAAGCTTTTGTCTCTAGTACAAGGTATTGGAGAAGGGCATAACTGTAAACAAAGGAAAAACAGGTAAACCAGAAGAATTTTTTTTTAACTTTCTGCACCTTGATATAATGTGATATCTGGTAACTCCTCAAGTAAGAGACTTCAGGAGGTTGTGAATTTAATTCAGTTGTGCTTGGTGATGTAAAGTTTGAGGGTCAGGAGATTCTCAGAATGCGTGTGCTGCAGGTGAAAGGAAGGACCCTTGTGACAGCAGCAATTACGAGTACTGGCCTTCATGATGGAAGAAGGAAGGAGAGAAGAAGACTTTTAACCTCTAGTGAAGTATTAGAGCACTACGAGTTTACCCTGCAAATACTTAATTCTGGCTTTGGTTTCAGTCAGGTGTTAGAAGGCAAGTCTTAAAAAACCTTTGCTGCGTGTGTATGGGTAGCTTTATAATTGTTGGCTTGTTAACACCACCAAAATAGTCATAGGTGGGGGGTTTTTTAGGTAGCTAAGTAGAAATATGTTGGTAGAATCTCAGAAGATACTACTGCTATAAGAATTCTGTGTTTAATGGTTTTAGTCAGCCCAATACATAAAGTACATTTCAGTTTAAACTTAATACTCTTGTAATGGCAAAATTTTTGAACTTTGTACTCAGAAATGTAACAGGTCAGAATTTAGGTTTGATATATCTGGGTGTTTGATATATCTGGTTACTCTTGAGTTTTATTCTTTCTCAGTAATTGCTAATAATACACTTGTACCAAATTAAAAATACCTTCTACTAGCCATCTTTTAATTTTCATTAGTAAAAACTGTTAGTGTTGGCAGAACCTGGAGTGGAGGTGGTTGATTTATCTTTTGCCTTGGGCTAACTTATTGCAAGGTGGATGTATCACTAAAAATTTTGTACCTGAAGGTGAACTTCCTGCAATATTTTTAGTGCTAACAGTGCTCTATGTATGATAGAAATGAAGTCAGTATTACAGGTTACCTGATAGACCTCTGATGTGCAGATCTATAGGAAAAGTTGCAGTTAGTTTTGAAAGTAATCATTGTAATCTTCAAGGTAGCACCTCACGTTTTTCTTTGTATGCTGCCTTTTTGAGACATTTTGGTTGTAGGAGAGGTAAGACATCAAGATTTTAAAGATATGTGACTGAAGTTGGAGAGTCTTGACTTTTCCGTTTATCATCAATGAACTCTATTTCTGAACTTCCAGTTGATATTAGAAGGGAACACATAACAGATTGAGTGGATCTGAGGATGACAGCTTTGTGCTTCTTTACCAGGAATTCCTGTGGTTGTTGTCAAACACAACCAGTGTGACAGTGTTTCTGTCACTGTTGTGGTGGTTTTTGAAGTACTATTTTTGGGGTTTTTTTTGTCTCTACAAAAATCTTAAAGCACCATTGTATAGATATCTCTACTGCGAGTTTGAGCTTGTCAAATGAAAATTATTTATAAAATGTTTATTGCATGTATGTCTTTAAAAAAGTTTAATAGTCATCATCATTATGAAGCTGTCGTAGCATTCATGTAAAGCGTTTTTCTCTGTTCATGTATTGTTACTTACTGTCCTCAGCTTGCTCTTTTTCCTAGTTACTGGAGGCTCGTCTGCTTAGGTGTGCTTACCTCTTTAAGGCAAGAAGCAGAGTCATTCAGAAATGCCGGGTTCTCTTTGTGTGTTATCAGGCTTAACTGGCAGTTGTCTTTTGGAGAAGTAACTCCCCTGGCAGGGCAGGCTGGTTGGTCAACTTGGTTCCTGTTTTGGAGGGGGGCAGTTGTTTCAGTTTGAAGGAATGGACAGGGACTGAACTGACTTTTGCGCTGGCTCTTATGTTTAGTGAGTACAAAGCCCATTTCCTCCAGAGTGGACTTGCTGTGAGTGCTAGTGCAACAGGTAGGTGCAACCTCAGAGTGCAGCTTTGCATTTAGCTTTGCATTTCTTTAGAGTTCACTTTTGTAGCACAGACTGCTGAAGTCTCCTGAGATGATGAAATCAAAGTGCTAGAGAAAAAGTGTACTCTTGACAGCTTTACCTAGATCGATTTTGTACTGAAAAAGACTAAGAAGTTAATATTTTAAATTTAAAACTCAGTATAAGTCACCGTTTAGTTTTTATAGCTTCAGTGGAACTGTACATTTAGTATCTAGTTAACACTGTTAACATTTTATTTGTCGTGCAGTGGAATCAAAAATTGAATTTTTGAAACTAGTCAAGTATGTTTTGCTCCGTGCATGCCCATTTTGTTTTGTTGCTCTTCTTTGCAAGACTGGCCTGCACTAGTTAAGCTGATATGCAAAGAATAGCAAAAGAAGTGGTCTGTTGGACTTGCTTGCTCTGTGCTTGCTCTTTTGGGAAGCAGAAGAGATGTAAGCAACGGTTGAAAGCAGCAGTAAATGAAAACAGTCTTGTAGGTGCTACTGTTGTGTTTGAGTCCAGTCTTCTGACAAGACTGTCATCTGAAAATTAAATGGCTAAAGCTGTTTGTGCCTTTTCAGAAATAATTCCTTCTTTCTGTTTAGCACCGTAACACAAAATCTATTAGTAGGATCAACAGCAGTTTTAAGCGAAATTCCATGAGATAAGGTCTTCCTGAAGAACTTACTGGTTTCTTGCATTATTCATGTTGGAATTCAATTGTGTTTCGACTCACAGGGTCTCTATAATAGTGTCTAATTTCTGATGAAGCCATTTAAGGTATTATTTCCTGGGTCTGAGTGAACCATGATCATTGCTTTCTGTAGGAGAAAATAGTGAAACATACTTTTTTTTTTTTTTTGATGGAATGTGTTTGTTAAAGCATTTTTTTGAGGGGGAAGCTTTAAGTTAAAAATCTAAATAAGCATACCAATATTTTCTAATTCCTCTTTTCTTCTGTTGTCTTGATTGTCTTTTACTTTCCTACTTAATGTGAAAGGATATAAAGATCATCAGCTTCTTGTCCAAAAGGAAAGAAAGAACTAGTTAACTGTTTAGTTAATTATCATTCCGTTGCCAAAAATAGGTATTCTCTCAAAGTTTTCTTTTGTTTATTAACTTGGCCTCTTGGAACCACCTGTATATTTAAAAATCAAGTTATCATGCTGTCCAGCAATTGATTGCATTTTCCAAGATACTGTCAGGACAGCACAAAAGAATTCACAAGTGCCTGGTTTCCTTTTTATTTGAAAAACATATTTTATTAGTCCTATTCTTCTTGCATGTGCTTTGTCACATTTATAGTCATCATAAAATTTCTGCATTACACAAATTTTATTTAACTTTTTAAAATATAAAACACACCTGTCCTTGCAGGGTTTTTAATCTCATCAAAAAATTGCATTAGGTCTAAACTTTGCTTTAAAAGTTGGATTTAAGAGCAATCTATCCTGGGTGTTACTGGAGTCCACCTGCTTTGTCCATCACCTTCTACTTCCTTCTGGCTCCTTCTACTTCTGGCACCCCCAGCGTGGCACACAAGAGCCAGCAGTGACCTTGGCCACCATAGGAGCAAGAACCTTTCTGCATCCCAATCCCTGGTAGTAGCTGTAAACATCAGGCATTGTCATTTCTAGTAGCAGACAGTGTTAACTTCAGAAAGTGCAGCCTCTCGGAGGTAGATTGAGCTGAAAAATAAAATCTCTAAACAGAATTGGTTCTGTTAAGCTCAAACCAGGACAGATACCTATTTGTGTTCCTAAGCAGTGTTGGGTCTGTGTCATAGAAATTCTGCTGCTGATGACTACTTCAGATTGTTTCATAATTTCACTGTGAATGACCTTGGATTATTATCAGTTATCACAGTTCTCGTTTTGTTTTTTTTTTCCTAGTTGTTTTTGTTATTGCTGCAATTGCATATCGACCAAAGGAAAGCAGGTTTTTCTAGTCTTTTAAATTATGACTATAGCTTTAAAGCAACTTTTGTGCAATTTTATTTTATTTTAGGATATATCTTGTTTCAGAATGAATAAAGGTGCAGATTTTGAAATGTGATTATGCCTGCATAGCTGTTAATTAATAGGTTGTTTTAAGAAAAATGTCTTTTCTAATCAATGTATGATAAACTTTGAAGTGGCATAATGGTTTTCAACCAACTGATTGTAGAAGTGTCCACATGGGAGTGCGAAATCCTCTATAGAGCTAGTGTAAATATTTCATAAATGAATTATAAGGAAATGAAGAAATACATCAGGTTAGACATTTAGAATGACAGTGTACAACTATGAATAGAAATAGCTGCATGAAAATGGCATTTTCTTCCTTCTCCATATGGTTGCCCGTTTTCAAAAATTTCATCTTAAGCAAGTAGTTTTTCCCTGAATTAATATTTTCTTTTTTCAGTAGAACTTCCTGGCTAGCTTTCTTATGGCTTTCCTTGTAGAAGCGAGATAATAAGAACCGTTACTTCACAGGAGTGCTCTTAAGTAACAGTAAAGACTTGATTTCTTCCTTCTTGTTAATCAGAAAACAAAGAATCTGAAAGTATAATGGAATGGAAATGAAAATCAGGCATGAGAAGAACTTTGCTTTCTATTTGGGAGGCTTCACTAATCAGATGATTAAGCCAAAAACCAAAAGGCACTGTTAAAACTGCTTTGTTAGTTTGCCCTTTAGAAAAGAATAATGCTTTCTCTTGATTTTGGATAATAGCCTTCAGCAATTTACTACTTTTTCAGAGTTTACTTAATTCCTTCACTCATCTTTGTGCTTATGCATCATGGTAACTCTTTTTAACCCTTTTTGGCATCATGAGGGTTTTTTTTTAATGTAGTCAAAAGACTTTGCATTTCACTTTCTTTCATTGTATGTTTGGAGCTGCATTTAGTTGATACACATATATTTTGTATTTGAAGGTAAAATGTAAAAAAGAGGGTAGCCTATATGTTCACACCTGGTGTTTTGGGATATGAAATGATGAAGTCTTATTCATAAAACTGGAAACTGAAAAAATTCTTTTTACATTAAGTATCTTTCCAGTTTGGTGTGGGAGTCGCTTTTGTTTTATGAGTGAAGGCTTGATTGTATTATGATAAAAATCTTAATATTTAGAAGGTGTATATATTGCCTTTTCTCCCTGAAAGAGGAGAAAATGTTGAGATTCTTGGTTCTTTTATTAGTTGCTGAACTTGGAAGGTGGGAGAGGTTGTTCTAGGTATCTCAGACACGCACTGCTTGATGTCTTCTGGTCATCCTCAATTTGATGCCTAGTTATGGGAAGCAAAGGATTAGAAAGCTGCAGTAGACTTCAGTTTACTAAATCTTACATTAGTGTGCTTTGGTGAAATTGGTGAACAACATTTGTTAAACAATTGCTGAGAAGGTAACTACTTGAAGATTTTTACAGGCTGCATCGCTCATCGCTTATGTAAGTTTTAGCTTTATGTTTCTGATATCAAAATATTTGTTTATTTTTCATGCAATGTAACTAAGAAGATTTCTAGAATATTTACTAATTATCAGTGGGCCTAACAGAAAAATAAATGGTGTTTTGTGATAATGTTCTTTCTTAATTGACTTAAAAGATTTATTTGCTTGATAACTACAGCTTTTCAGAAGAAGTTTGTAATTATGCTCTGTATGCTGAATGCGGGTTGTGTATTTTCTTTTGAGTCATTTCTGTGAATTATTTTGACTGTACGATTAACCAGTCAGTCTGATGAGAACTGGCTCGATTTGCATTTAAAAGGTAGTCATACAGGAAATACATTATAATATCTACATATATGGGGGAAAAATGTTTGACTGGACCTCTGCAAATTTTGTTAAGAGGTATCAGATAAAGACTTAACTATTATTTTTGTTCTGTTGCAGGGATTTCTCCAAAGTTAATATCCTGGTACCTGGTGCTGGGCTAGGTAGATTGGCGTGGGAAATAGCTATGCTCGGTTATGCTTGCCAAGGAAATGAATGGAGCCTCTTTATGCTCTTTTCTTCTAACTTTGTACTCAACAGGTACACAGCTTATGTTTTACTTGCTGATTGAATCCTAGGGAGGCAAAATTATGAATGAGAAAAACTTGAATAAGTAGGAACAGATTTTTAAGTCCTGAAACAAGACACACATAACCATTTTTTTGAATGTTTTAATGAAAAGGAAAAAAAAAGCAGTGAGATAAATGGGAGAGGGAAGCATTGTGTTTGCATCATCAAAGTTATACTGGAAAGCATGGCTTTTAAGTTAGGACATGTAAAATTTCTGGATTGTACGACAGATTTTCTGCATAATCTGAATAGGTACTATGATTTCACATTTGCTTCTGTAAAATGCAGACCTATCTCACTGCCGTCAAATGTGGACTAGTTAATATATGCATGATACTTAGTGGTGGTAATTAGTAACAGAGGAAAACTGTTAAAAACATGCTACATTCCATACTAATATTTTAGGCACTGTTTTGACATGAAAAACAAGCACTGAAGGACACTGAACCACTTCTTACGTGGCTAAAATAACATAGTTAATAGTTCTGCAATTATGCTGAGGTATTAAATTTGGATGTAGTAAATTTCACTTTATAGGCTTAACTTGGTGACATTTCTGTATTTGATATGCCCCCACTTGCGTTGGAAATTACTGGTTTCATGATGAGCTTGTTAGAGAGGAAAGAAGGCAGCAAATGCAACCGTTTTTAAGAAAGAAAGAGGATGGGAAGATATGTGGGCAAGTATAAAGGAGATCTGGGGTGGTGTTTTGTTTTTTGGGGGTGTTGGTACCAAGTTCAGAGAGGCAGAATTTTCCAGTTCAATCAGAAATGATACACCTAAGCACCTGAAAACACCTAAACTATTGGCTTGTATTCTGTATTATGATATTGTGGAGCCTTGTTTGTAGACTTACTGTTCACAGCGGACACCAATGATCTTAAATCTGCTATAGTTTACTGTTCAAAACCAAGGGAAGTGTTTATTATGGCTGCTGCATGTCTGCTTAAAACCAGTATTGCAAATACGTATTTGCTAGACATTTATTTGCTCTTTTTCTTATATTCTTAAATGACTCTGATCTGGTGGTGAAAGTGCGTATTACAGTTGAGCTGATCTAATGTCCTGCAGCTACTAAGAGGTGGTCACATTCTTCTCATCCTTAGCTATATGGCCCTGGTAGCTCGTAAGCTTTTTGGACCTGCTGACATTCTTCAAAGTAGCATAGAAGTATGCATTTCCCATTTTTGGAAGCATTGATCAGCTGTCAAAAAGGTTCACATCTGAAAGTTAACTTCACCTCTAACTACCTCTAATAACATGGTTTTTGTCTTCCTGAAGTAATGATTCTTTGGACTATATATTGAATTCACCTAAAGATTCATGCTTAGTTTGCAATAGTAATCATTCTTAGCATGTAATGCTCATGTGGTGTTTCCTATTAGCAAAGAGGTATATATGATTTAGACTTGCTGACAGAATTAGATTTTATACAGAAATACTGACCATTGCTCAGATACTATAATCTTAATCTTCGCTGGGCGAGTTATCAGTTACAAGTTTCCTTATTAGCATGGAGGAAAATACTGCTAACCTGGCTGAATTTCAGTCAACTCAGTTGAAGCCAAGCATTTCTTTCTACCAGATCTATCTGTAGGCTTGGGATATCTGTTACAGAGTGTTTGGGGACTTCGGGGACCTTCCATTTTAGTCTTGAGTGGCTCTTTCCAGTTAGTCATATGAAATAGATATGTTTGGCTTCCTGGAACAGGATAAAAGAGTTATGATCAGTATGAGCTGAAGACAGCAGTTAAGGAAGAGTGGTAAGAAAGAAGGATTTTGCAAATTAGTTTTTAACTACAGTCTTAATTAATTTTTGTTTTGAGTTGATAAAAGCATGAGGATTTTGCTAATGTGCTTACGGTTTGGATATACCTTCTTTCTCTGACCTTGGTTTATTTTTAGGAAGACCAAGTACTGTCTTGAGTGTCAAGCCAGCTACACAGTGGGCTCCCAGATGTGGTACAGTGATTTAAGTCTTCTGTGTACAAAGAGGTGTCTTCTTTTAAATTGTGAACTTTGCTACTTTGGATAATGTTGCGTGTGTCAAGGCATAACTGTGGTCACTAAGCATCTGAGGAAGCTTTAATTGGAAAATAAAGTGACCCTGGAGTAGTTAAGCTACAATGGCTCTAATGCTCTGCAGTCCTTACATGGGAAATCATGTTTTTTCTTGTATGGGTAAGGTTGTTCTTGCTTGGATCTTTTTCTAGTATTCTGGATATAGTTAGAGATGACAGAGGTGATCATTGGTGATGTAGAGAAATATTTCATTTCTTAAATGTTTTGGAAAAGCATAATTAGTTTTTCTGCCTCTGGAAAGCATAAGTAAATTTTCAGGCAGTCTAAAGCTGGGGACATGTTACTTCCCTCTGACACCTGACAGGTTGTGTCTATGTGGAGGAGACAGGAGCAGTTGTTTGCTTACTTGCTGGTTTTGCCGCTGGAGATTTGAGCACAGGGTCAATAGCCTGGATCCAACAGTCCTTCAGCAGCAGTAGTCCCACTTAAGAATATTTGAGAACATCAGTTGAAGAAAAACAACATCACTTAGTATGCCAGTCAGAGTAGGGTTAGTTTTAAAAAGCATTAATTAATACCAGAAAAATTAATGCTAATAATTGGCTGTCTTTACTTTCTGGAAAGAATGGACACTTCATATTTATTGTTTGTCCATGAAAGCCTTAGGATGAAAACAGTTAAGCATTTTATCTTCATATCAGTGCTCAAAAGTAAGATTTGCTCTGCTCATCTTTTCTAAAACAGTGTTTTTGACTGAATGCTGAAGAGTAAATGCTTTGCCCTTACAGAAAATAGTGAAGTGCATTGGACTTAAAGATGTTATATTTTTTGAACATAACTTACATCATTTGTCTTCTGTTGGACAGGTGGAATTGCAAAGGACTACAGTACTTAGTTTTGAAGTATAAATTATTGAAGCTGGAAAGGGAGGTATTCAAACCTGAATATGGAGGGAGATTGGTCTTTTATATTAAATGGGGATTTCCTTTTGGAGTTGTTAATATACAGCCTTTGGCCAATGTGGGGGATTTTTGCTGATGGGTTTCTTTGGTGCTTTTTGGTTGGTTTTTTGGTTTTGTTCTTTTCTCTTTAACCAAAATAGAAACGCTGTTCTTGAAAAAAGTTACGTCCGTGTTATCAGAGGTTTTTCCCTGCTTTATTTTCCTTTGGCTGCCTGCGTATCTCTGATATTTATCCATTATATGCAGAGATAGTTGATGATGGAGTGGACCATCTCCCTTACGAGAAAAGGCTGAAGGAGCTGAGTCTCTTTAGCCTGGAGGAGACTGAAGGGTGACCTCATTAATGTTTATAAATATGTCAAGGGGGAGTGTCAGGAGGATGAAGCCAGGCTCTTTTCAGTGATGTCCAATGATAGGGGCAACAGATGCAAGCTGGAACATAGGGGGTTGCACAAAAACAATAGGAGACACTTTTTCACTGTGAGGGAGACAGAGCACTGGCACAGGCTGCCCAGGGAGGTTGTGGAGTCTCCTTCTCTGGAGACATTCAAAACCTGCCTAAATTGTGTTCCTGTGTGACCTACTGCTCTGACAGGGGAGTTGGACTGGATGATCTTTTGATGTCTTTTCCAGCCCCTAACTGTCTGTGATTCTGTGAGTGCAGTACAGTGCTGCTCAAATACAGGTTGCTTTTGGGTTTGTTTTTTTTTTTTTGATAAAATGAAACATATGTAACCTAAAGAAGGCAAAAAATGTTGCTTTAAAGTCTTTACCACAGGTATTTTCTATCCACCAGCCAAAAGAGTGTACTTTCTGTAACCTGGCACAGGGCTTGCAGTTAGTAAAGTGTTAGATGATACGTGTTTTATGGGACAAATGTGTCCTCTATTGTCTCTGAAAGAAAATGGCTTTATTTTTTAATTACAAACTGATTTTACAGGACTTTGGGAAAAGCCTTGGGTGTTAATACTTGCATGCTATATTTTATCACTTTTGAAAGTAAGAGTTGCCTTGGTTAGTCATGTCAACTCACAAATTTTGTTTTACAAAGCCATGTTTACTTAGCATAATTGCAACACTCCAGATGTTACTAACTTAAAATGACCACGAGTGACTGCACTTTACAAAATAGAATTATTTAATTTTTGAAATCTAGAAGCGTGCTTCCAGTTAGCATCTGAAAAATGCTCTCTTGCTGTGCTTCAAAACCCTTATGCTTATAGATGAGTTGAGAATGAGAATGAATGTTTCCAGTAAAATTAGTTGAGCTAATGTTATTCTTTTGGGTTGGTTTTTAATAGAAGAAGTCTGATCCAGAAAGCCTTAGCTTTACTGAACATACTAAGTCATAAATTTCACTAGCTGGAGAACATGGTAAAAGTGGGATACCTTTTAGATTAAAAAGTTAGGGTTTTTGTGGTGATAATTTGTGTCAGAATAAAATTGGGGTTTTGATCAGTTCATAAATTTGATGGGCAGTCTAAAGTATGGACTCAGTAAAACTCCTTTAGAAAACATATAGCCTTTGCAAGAACTTCATCAACGTGACAATGGATGTTGGTGAAAGTCTTTTGAATCCTGCATTTCTAGATAATAGATAAGCAATCAGATCAAACTGATTGTGCTGATTTCTGTATTTTGCAGGTGCTCTGAAGTTAACTCATGTAAGCTTTATCCTTGGATTCATCAGTTTAGCAATAACAGAAGATCTGCTGATCAGATACGTCCAATTTATTTCCCTGATGTTGATCCTCACAGTCTTCCTTCTGGTTCAAACTTCTCTATGACAGCAGGGGATTTTCAAGAAATTTATTCTGAGTGCAGTGAGTAAATGCAAACTTCTAAGCTATCAATGTAACTGTATCTTCAGATTATTTATTATGAGACAGTTCATGAGTACAAATAGAAGGGAACTACAAGCATTAAGTAAAATGTAGGAACTGTAGCAAGATATTCTTGTTCCAAATCAATGTTTCATTTCTTTTTAGTTAAAAAAAAAAATTAGACACCTCCTTGCCTAACAGATCTTTGTTCCATAGTAAGACAGCATAGTAGTATTATGGGAAGTTTTATCTAATTTAGAAAAGTGATATCACAAAGGGAAAAATGTAACTAGTCATTTCTTCAGTGTAAAAAAAAATATATATATGAGAATTTGTTTTGCTGTTACAACAGAAAATTAATCAACTAAAAGTGTTTCAATAATAGTAAATCATAAATGAAAAAACATACTTGTTCACTGTCAATAGTAAATATTGCAGAGGCACATTATGGGATTGAGACTGTATTTTTTTGTTGTGATATCAGGTTAGTTGCACTGTCCTCATCGCACCTATGAAGTAACATTTTATGACTAACCTAATGTTGAATTAACCTGCAGAAGACTGTCTTATTTAGTGCCTACTCTACCAGTTACATATTTAGCATTTGATCAAGGGTGGCACACAATTCTTTTATATATAGTCTGGTGTTCTAATATCTGCCTATTTAGAAGTGACTGTTTTTTCCCTGGTATTGGATTATCACCTCAGACATCATTTTTCCTGTTTCCACCTTTCTTGCAGTAGCCTGATGTACAGTTGCTTAATTTTCTGTCGGACAGGTTAGGTTCTGTCTCACATTAGAACATCTGATACTAGCATAAATTGAGAATCTTTTTTTATTAGCAGAACTTCTGCAATTTCAAGAATACGTTTTAGAGAAAAAATCATACTTGAAAACATTGACTTTTAAAGCTCCTACTTGTTAAATTAAGTAGTAAAAAACAGCTGGAGAGATAATTCAGATACTGAATGAAGTGTTTTAAAGCTTAAAATCACTGGATATTTTTGCAGTTGTATTTTTAATAGTTGTAATGAAGCTTGTAGGACAGGTGAGGTGTAGCACACTTGAGCCTTCATTTATATAAAATCTGTTATAATTTTTACATTTTACAGTATATAATATACCACCTTATTCTATATAATGCGTATGAACAATTTTATAAAGTTAATATGTAGAATATTTTTAGAGTGTGTGTATACATATGCACATATATATAGGTCACATAAACCCAGACTTAACTGTTGTTAACATAAACCAAAATATTTTATGTACTTGGAAACAAAATTAAGATCCTTCAACTGTTGAAGGTAATGCTGAGTGTATGAAGAATTATTGGGATTAAATGAACGTTTACACAAGTAGAAACACTGAAACTAATCTCTGCATATTTTGCTTTTTTTATGCAGATACGTGGGACTGCATAGCTACTTGCTTTTTCATAGACACAGCACATAATGTTATTGATTACATTGATACTATATGGAAAATACTAAAGCCTGGAGGAATATGGATAAATGTAGGCAAGTGTGACCAGCGTCTCTACCTGCTAGCCCTGACTTGCGTTCAGTCACATTTTAAACGTAGTAGTACTTGAAAAGATACACGAGGATGAATACATCTGTGCCAAAAATCTGTGCATCTGAGCTAGAGGCATCTAGGGCTTGGAAATTATCTGAGATGTGTCCAGATATTTGCTAGTTATAATCAAGTCAACACCATGTGATTTTGATTTCTTTTTAATGGAGAAGTAAATTTTACCAGTGGCAGATTTTGCATTAATGCATCAGATGCTTGTTATTTGACAAATGTAGCGTCCTGTATACTTTTTTGCTATTTTCCTGAGAAAATAGAACTTTTTCTGTGTGTAATTATATCCTGGCATTTTTTTTCTTAATCTGTTGAGTAATTTGTACTGTGCATCTAAGCAGAAGCTTTGGGAATGAGATTTATTTATGCCTTGGTTAAAAACAAAAGAGACTTAATGTAAGACTTTCATGGTGAAATAATGGCAGGCAAAAGTCAGAAGTTAAATGGTGGAAGCTGGTCAGTGAGTGGGCACCAGTCCTGGCCAGTCACAGAATGTAAGCAGAGCTTCTGAGTAGACTCCTGCCTTCTGTTCTGTAGAGACAGCAGTGATGCTATGCTGGAGAAACTCTGTAAGATACAGAAAACACAGTCTGGTAGGAAATGAGACTTCACTTTTGAATAAGCAGCTGAATTAATTTGTTTTCATTTTGCATCAATTCTGAAAATAATTATAAAAATAATTTTTGAGTGATAGAAATATGATGTTTTGCCTGTATTTGAATATATGAGTCCTAATAGAGGTAGTTCTTGCAATTTCAGTATGAGCTTTTGATTTTTAAAACATTTTTGTCTTTTTCATAGCCTTTTCTGTTGTATCTGTGTACTCTAGGTCCTCTCCTTTATCACTTTGAAAACTTGGGAAATGAACTTTCTATAGAATTAAGCTATGAGGATATAAAAAATGTTATACTGCAGTATGGATTCCATATGGAGGTAAGAAGATGCTCTAGTTTTCAGTGAATACTATTGGTATAAACCAGAAAAACTGATCTGAATAAACCTTAAATTTAGATCATCATAATGGCATATACTAATAAAATAAAGGGGCATTGTGTTTGTGTTGCATATCACTTGCTTTCCTCATTTCTTAAGAAGTGCATAGATCTTGAAATTTAGTAAGTATATAGGAATTTCTTACTAAGAGAAACTTCTGTGCTTCTTGTAGAGAAAATGTTTTGAAAACTGCTGCTTTTTTTTTTCCAGGTGGAGAAAGAATCTGTAATGTCAACTTACACTGTGAATGAGCTCTCCATGATGAAGTACTACTATGAATGTGTGTTGTTTGTGGTGAGAAAACCAGAACAGGAGTAGTCTGAATAGGTTTATCAGAAAAAAAAAAAGTTGGCTTGAAAGCTGAAAATGAAAGTAGGATGGAGTGGGGGGATATCTGGATGCAACCTCAAATCAGTGGTGCCTTCTTATTCCTAATAGGATTTAGATAGTGTCTATTTTCTTAATATCTCTATTGCTATCTAGACATGTACTATGTCATGCATATTTGTAATATACTTGTGAAAGCGAGGAGGAAATGTTCACGTACATTGTGCTTTGGAATGCATTTTAAAAATAAAAGCAAAAATGTTTTATTGAGAACAAAATTGTTTGCCATTAACTAGGGTAATTGTCCATATATGCTGCTTCATTTTTCATAGAGTTATAATTTTTTTTTCTACTTTTTGATGTTAGAGGTGCTTACTCTACTAGCTGTGTCACATTTCTAAACACACACTTAAATTATGAAGTCTGAAATGGTTGGAAAGTGATAAAATCATTCTTAATAGATAAAATAGCCATCAGAACTATTAGCATTATTACACATTGTTACACAAATTCTAATATTTGACTGTACTAGTGTTAACAATTTAATCAAAACCCAGAACCTATAGGCAATTTGCAATCTGTGAGTGAAAGCAGAGTACTGAGTGACTAAAAACTGGCACATCACAGAGAAACCATTTGTTAACCTCAGTTCAGGAATATCACCGATTTTGATTAATCTCTTGGTGTTGAAACTGAAATATATTATATGCTTTGTCATCTAAAAATACGTTGATTTTTTTGAGTCACCTACCTACTACTTAAGCCAAAACAGTGAAGTAGTATTTTTGTTAAACATAATTAACAGAAAATCATGTTACACCTTGAGTTTTTTTCTTTTTTTAAAGTTGGTAACATACCTGAGTTATCCATGCCATATTTAGGTAATGCAACAGAAAAATCCCCGTTTCTCAAGGAGGTGGTGGTGGGGAAGTTATATGTAAATAATACATCCTGTAACCTAATTGTCTCTACCTGAGGTAGCATATGCAGGCCAGTTGGTATACAGTTTCCTTGTAACTTAGGGACTTGACCATTGTGACTTAGTGACTTCTTGGTCTTTGTTCTCCAGAGGAGAGCAACTAGGCTGGTGAAGGGACTAGAGGGAAAGTCCTGAAAGGAGAGGCTGAGGGAGCTGGGGATGTTTAGCCTGGAGAAGAGGAGACTCAGGGGAGACCTCATCACTCCCTACAACTACCTGAAGGGAGGTTGTAGTCAGGTGGGGGTCAGGCTGTTCTCCTGGACAACCAGTGACAGGATGAGGGGGCAGCCTGAAACTGCATCAGGGAAGGTTTAGGTTGGATATCAGGAAACGCTTCCTCACAGAGAGGGTGATCAGGCATTGGGATGCGCTGCCCAGGGAAGTGGTGGAGTCACTGTCCCTGGAGGTGTTTAAGGAAAGACTGGATGTGGCACTTAGTGCCATGGTCTAGCCGATGTGGTGGTGTTGGGTCATAGGCTAGACTTAATGATTATCTCAGAGGTCTTTCCACCCTCAACAATTCTGTGATTCTGTTTCTTATCGTAACGTTTGGGGTTTTTTTCCTGGTAGATGTGGCTTGGGTGAATTGTGATACTATACAAGAAGCTGAATCTTCTGTCACTTAGAAATTACGTACATGAGAGAACATTGATCAGTAATCACTGTGCTGAGAGGAGTGTCATGTAAGCAATTTCATTTTCTTAAGATGCTGGCTACCTGAAGGTACCATTTTCATCCATACTCAAAAATTACTTTAAAATGTGGAAAACATGATAAAGAATCATGTTTTTGATAAAGAATAATGGTTTTTTTTTTGTATTTGGTCAAGACGGCACTGGACAGTAGCCCAATATTTCTAGTGATGTGCTATTCATCTCTCTTTAATAGATCTGTTACTGACTTTTGGATTTTTCCCATTAAGGCCAGAAATTAGTGCCTTTGTTCCTAAATTGAAAGTCTGCAAGGAGAGAAAACACAAACTTTTTTTTGTAGTTTCAACAAGAGACTTAGTAGAGTGTATACCCAGCACATGCCTGTGTATGTTTTGGTATTGTGCCCCTTTCTGCTCAGAATCCTCACTGATATTAAAGGTTTCTGGTCTACAGGAAGTTTTCTGTAGAACTCTTGTCTTCCTGAAAGTGCACCACCAAGGTTTATCTCCGTAAATGAACTGCGGAGTTCTACTCTGTTCCAAGAAAAATGTATTTAAAGCTGGAACACTGCCATGCAAGTAGATAATTGATTTTCAAGCTCCTTGAAATATGACACGGTTAGGTGAATGCCTATTATGCCACTGCTGAGTAGAGTGTATGTATGTAATACTGCCCCATTTCTGCCTCCTGTCCAGGCTGTAGTTGCACTTGAAATGTGCAGTTCCTGGTTTTCCCAAATAGGCAATTGGAACTCCTGGTTTCTGGTTGAATGTCAGTATCCTTTGTTCTGGTGGTTTTGTTCTTTGCCACAAAAAAGTGCCATTTTTGTCCTGGTTTTGAAAAATACATTATTAACTTGTGTTGGGTATAGTGTGATGTGCTTCTATTTCTAATCTAGAAAATGCCTGTTCTCCTTTTCAGTTGCTTCAAGAATTGGAAGCTGAATAATCTTGTGAATAAGCTGTGTGAGTTAGTAGTAATTTATCTGCAAGTCCTATTTAAAAATTCTTAGAAATAATTACTCTTTTCTATGCACAGGGATAATAGTGTATTATTGAACGTGATCACATTCTTCTATTCAATTGTATACACAGGGGAAAAAACTGTTAAGGTGACCATTTAATTTAGGTCAAAATTAAACTCTGCGTGGGGATTGGATGTAAAATAAAATGCTGCATAATCTTCAGTGTAATACTTCTTTGTATCAAGTTAAGTTTGGCTAATGTAAAGTGTCCTGTTTACTTATTTATATGTAGTTCACTCTAAAATCAGTCATGAAGGTAAGAAAGGGAAGCTTCATGTCTGTGCATGAACATCCCACTATTTTTACGTGCGTGTAATGGACTCGATTTTTCTTGAGTATTAAAAGTTTGCCGTATGACGTGACCTCGCTCATGTTTCAGTTTATCTTTTACCCTTACGTAAGGCGTAATTTTTGTCCCCCTTCCGCTCACTGAGGGCGGCACCAGGCCCCTCACAGACGGGGGGCAGGGGTAGTGTGAGGGGGTGGTGCTGGGCGGTGGCAGCGAGGCGCATGCGCCGACCGACCGTGCGTCCTCTGCCAAAGGTACGCGCGCTCGGCGGAGCCGCCGGCGCTGGGCCCACACCTCATGGCCAAGCGGCGCGCGGAGCCGTTAGTGTGTCACGTGCCCGTTAAACGGCTTCTGCACGAGCTGCAGCCGCCCCGCGCGGCCGCGCCCGAGCGGCGCCCCCGGGGCGAAGCGGTGGGCACAGGTTCTGCCGCCCCGAAGAGGAAGCTGGAGGAGGCTGAGGCGCCGCCGGGCAAGCGGCCTGAGCTGCGGCGGAGTGGCTTCCGCGGGGAGCAGGGAGACGCGGGGGGCAGACGGCGGCGGCGTGGCGGGCCCTTGGCGGCCCAGGAGGAGCGGACGGCCGAGGGACGCGACGGTGGCCGAAGCAAAGGGCGGGCCGCCGCTGAGGTAACGGAGTGGGGCTGGGAGGCTTCCGGAGGAGGGATGCCGCGGTGCCGGCGTGGGCGGACCCGGCCTGCTCGCCTCTGGGGAGAGGAAATCGTGGGCGGTGTCGGTGACTGCTGAGATGTTATTGAGGGGCCGCGAACTCAGCCGGCCCCGCCGACACCCCGCGGGTGTCACCGGGGATCTGGCGGACCGTCCGGATCAGCGAAAGCTGCGGGCCGAGTCGTGGGGTAGGTTAGCCTGGCAGAGGACAGCGGTCGGTGCCCCGCAGCGCCCTCCAGGTGTTAATCAGCCGTGGGCCTCTTAGAATTTTCATTTTTCTGAGGCAAAAGAAGTGACGTTTCTAGTTTCTTCCTCCCCCCTAGAAAAACTGATGGGAAGCAGCCTGTCACCTTATTTAGGTCTGTCGTTAGCAACATAAGCATCCGAAAGTGTGGTGGAAGTTTGAAGGGTTTATTTTGATAACATCTCTGTTGTTTCAGGTTGTGTGTCAGGCTTCCTACGTTTTTTGACAAGTTTCTTAACATTTTGTAAGGGATGGCTGTTTAGTAGTGATACCAGAGCTGTCTTTTAACGAAAACGTCTAGTGAAGGCTGTGGTCAGGGGATCAGTTATTTAATTATCAAGCTATATCTTGATGATTAAATAACTGATCTCCTGACTTCTAACATCAAGATATAGTTGACTTCTAAGATCTCTGGTTAACTTTGAACAACGTACATTCTTCTCCCTAGCCTTGACCACATTTTACACAATAGGTGTGCTATACCAAAATAAGGTATTAAGAAAGTTTTAGTTTTGCAAAAATAAAATGCTAGGTCAAATTTTGTGCCTGTCTTGAAGTTTGATACTTGTAAACTCACCTTTCCTCTCACCTGGACCTTTTAAGTAAGACTTAAGTATTTGATCCAGTGATAGGGAAGTGGCAGAAAGTAATTAGGTAAGATAGAATTTGAAAACCGGGGTTTTTTTGGCTCTGGTTTTGAAGAGTTGAGGCCTTTGGTAATATAACAACTTTCCATGATTTGTGAATAAAATTATGACCTTTCTTGTGGTGGATGGTTGGTTAACTTCTTTTGGTGGTGGAGAGTAGAACTGAGACACATTGCAGTTGAAGAAAAACATGGTGTCCTGTGGAAATTATACATCCTTTTTAGGCTATGCTTTTTAAACACAAGCATATTTTCAACTTTTGAAGACAGAAAAAGCATCTTCTGAAGTGAAGCAAATTAAACAAATTGAGCAGACCTCTACCAAACAATTTTACTTCATCACAAATACCATGCTGAATTCCTTACTTATCTGTAGGGTTATTAGGTGTCATGTCCTAAGCTTTAGCAGTGGTAAGGAAGGCAGTAAGCCCCATGGATTTCAGCACAGGCATTATTTCTCTGTATAAAATATTTTTAGGACTATATTTGGACAGTTTTTTCCCCTAAGTTCGGTATTGTATAAAAGTATTTTCACTTAAAAATAAAGCTTGGTTAACATCAGGCCAGAGATCGTACTTCTGTCTTCTGCGTGTCCTACCTGTACATTTTAAATCTTTCACAAAGATATTCGTGATGATGATTTTTACACCTTTCTGAAAATACAGCTGTAGATTGGGATTATTCTTTGCTGTGTTGTGGCTTGTGTAGTTTATTTCTGTAATAAGCATCATCAGGACACTACTAATTGCACACTACTACTACAGGTACAAGCAATTTCAATTATATTACAGTTAGCCAGAGAAGAAATGAGTTTTATTTGCAAGCACACCTTTGCAGCTAGAGTTGGAAAATTAACTCCTTAAGAGTTAGAACAACTTCATCCATAGAAACTAAGCTTTTATATATCAGAGCTTGCTGCATGTTACCTGCGTTGTGAGAATTTAGTCTTGAAACACATGTTGAAACGTATTTAGGTGAATGTGAATATCCGATATTTTATATGTTGATGTGTAGTATTTGTGCCTGTCTTTTGTGCCGCTTGGATTTGTTCATTTTCACAGTGAATCTTTCTGGGAGGATACCAGTAAACTGAAATACTGCTGTTCTTGAGATTGAATGTTCTTGAAATTAGTCCTGCATGTATTCTGAGTCCAAAATTAAGAGTATGCATATTTCTGTGGTTATGAATTTTAGATTATTATCTCTTTGAAACAAGAATCCTTTCATTTGCTCTGTGCCTACAAAGCACCTAGCACAGAGTATTCTGACTTTAAGTATTTAGCTTTCGCAGTGTTAACAGTCACTTGTTAAAATGTAAGGGAGGTTCGGACTGAACATGAGGAGAATTTGTAATGGTAACTGACAGTTTTTGAAACTGCTGAGATGTTTTTTCAGAGAATGTTTTAGCCATCTGCTGTGCATAGTTCCGTGTGAGTGACACTGCTTAGTTTAAAATACAGATTGGAAAATCTTCCCTTTCTCCTGTGCACTTTGTTCTATGGTGTTAATGCTGTGCAGTACAAAATTTTCCATTTGTAAGAATATTTATGCAGATGTGTGCAACTACTTGTGTAGTTTGGCTTTCCTCCAGTTTCCATGTAATCAGTTGTGTGGCACTATATCATTTAATAGGTTTTAGTCTTGATTTCTATTAATGTGAACTTTGATTCTTTAATTTTCACTCAAGACAATCTTTTCCTAGTGAGCTAATTCATATTTATAGTACTCTACAGGCACACAGCCATATTGCTGCTGTGAAATACCTTTTACACCTCTCTTAATTATGACAGGTCTTGAATAATGCAGGGATTTTGTAGTAAAAGCAGGTCACCTAGTACACAAATTCTAGTTTGCAAGAGGTTTGTTTGGTAACAAATAGAAAAATGTATTTCTTAAATGGAAAGTATGATAAATTTATGTGCTTCTCTCTTTTGAGGAGTGGAGAAAAGCATCATTTTTCCCAGTATCTGGGAAAATGTACGGTTGTTACTGCAATTTTTTGAACATAACTTTTTTTGTTCTGTTGCAGAGCCAGCAGACAAAGCATGAATATTTTTAGCAGACATGCCAAAACAGTTATACCTGTTAGAGCTGAGACATTACAGTAAAATATTTAAAAGTTCTGACTATATGTTAGGAAAAATGCAAACCAGTATTGTATGAAAATGCATTATTTTAGGCCTGTGGCACCATTCAGTGTTTTTATGCATCTTAAGAACATAATCAAGACCTAAGGAATGACTTGAGTGTTCCTTTTCGTACTTGTAAGCTGTAGAAACATGCACAGATTGGCCACTGCTTATGCCCACAACATGTGGTTATAAAGAGTATGTTTGCTAACAGAGAAATAAAATAAAATATAAAATAAAATAAATAGTGGTCCATACTAAAGTAGTACGTAAGTACATGCTCCCTCGAGGTTTTTCTGATACTGCTTACCAGTTCTTAAACTTTTCCCTCCCTGCCTCTTCTGTACTTGAGCACAAAATGTAGGTAAAGAAAAGAAGAAAAGGAAGGTGGTAGAAACACTACGCAATGCTCACTTTTCCTGTAAGTTTTGTCCTCTGAGTTGATGTAAAATACTCAACACAGTCTTCTGAATACCAGCTTCTAAATATGAGTAAGATTTGTATACCACTGTGAGAAGAAAAAGCAGGGAACAGTTTTTGTATGTAAAGTCCAATAACTACCCAGGTTTTAAAGCGTCATTCTGTGCAAAGATTATAAGTTGAAGAAAATGGTGGAATTGCAGAACTATTTTCCAGAGGTTGTACAGTAGCCCTTTGCAGTAATATTCGGAAAGACAAAAATAAATTTTGGTTTGATTGAAATTTTCTATGGTCTTCCTTAGAAATAGCTCATACGTTTTCTGTATAAAATCATAAGGACTCTTAATATGGGATAGCTTAGTAACTCTTCCTTGTCTCAGTTTTATTCGTTTATTTTATCCTTCCATGATACACATTAATGTTTTGTTGCCTCTTTCTTTATTTGTCTCTTTCAAAGCAAGAAGAGGAATTCTCTCAGTATAATTCATTCCTGTATTGGAGAGCACCATTGCCTACTATTGATTTGTCTGATATTCAGAACCTAGATGGAGATACTCTTCCAGAAGTTAAAACTCCTTCAAGGACTGATACCATGGAAACTGAAATGGAGACCTGATCAATTGTTCTGCCATCTCTTTGCAGGAAACTTGTTTCCATTCATATTCAGGTTTTCTACTTGGGAGAAGAGTAAGTCTGGTTTTGCCTTCTTGAAGAAACACAGTTACATCGTTCTGCAAAAGCAATTCTGAGTTGTGTAAGTGGATGGAGTAATCACTGTTAGGTACTTAATAATAAACTGTCTGGAGGTGTACAGTGTGGAGGAGGCTATGGTATCTAGCAAGAATGCTTGAGAACATTGAGGCAGGCTAAAACGGAGAAAAGTAGCACTTGGGGATACAATTTAAAAAAAAAAAAAAATGTTGAAAGGAAATGGAAAAATCACTTTTCCTGTCCTGAACAAAAAGATATAACTGTGGTACCTGAAAGTGGAATATTTATCATGTGAATTTGTCATAAAGCATAAAAGCTACAGTGATTTTAGATGTTTTTCTTTCTTTATAATAGCTAAACCAAAACACAAGAGCCTACCAAAACCAAACAAAATGTTCCCTTTCCTATGCAAACCAAAAACAAATGTGCCAGAGAGGGGGAAGGAAATGGGGATCTTCTTTTGTATAAGCTGCCACTCTAATGAAAGTTTTTTGCATTTGCCTTGTTAATATTTTTTCCACCTTCTTCTTTTCATGTTACCCTAAGTAGTGGGCAGCCAGCTTGTAGATTTTTGGTCCATTCTCAAGTGAATGGTATTTTTTTTCTTTGTGACCTTAGCTCTGAACCAGTTGGTAGTATCAAAATGGCAGGTGTGTGCAAATGTGTGAAGAAAAGTATAAAATTACCACATAGGCTTTTTCAAACTTAACTGATGAGGTGTAGTTTTTGCAGACACTATGAATCTTACAAAAAAATTTGTACAGAATTTCATTGAATTAGTATTTTTAGCTGTGAAATACAAACTTAGTGCTTGTCTTCTGTAATTTATGTACAAGATGAAGTACGATTAGAAATACTTGTCTTCAATAATAGACTGAAGTTGTATGGGCAGACTGTCAGACTTTGCAAATGTGATTTGTCTCTAAGGATAGCAAACACTGTATTTTTGCTGGAATCATTGAAGAAGGCAACTTGTGAATTTTTTATTTTTAAATAATGTATTTGCTAAATGACAATAAAGTTTTGCCTGTGCATATTTGAAAACTCTGGGACTGTTACTGTGTGAAGTTTCTGACTTTATTTCTTAAGATTGTTGTTTCTATAGCTTTGTCGTGTTATTTTTTTTTTCTGCTTAAAATAAAGTGTCAGCTTTTGGAAACTTTTCTTCATTATTTGTGCTGTAAGGTATCTTGATATGTTTATTGCTTATTCATTTAGATCATCCAGATCCTGTGGTACCCACAGGAGAAAGGAGGTGGCTAAGTGACTCAGGCATTTCATGATGCGTGTTTGGCTATGCTTCTGCCTGCTGTCACATTATGTGGATACATACTTAAACAACACATAGATTTTCTCACACATTTTTAATTATATGTATTTTTAGGTCAAATATGTCAACTTGTCTTAGAAGATATTTTAAAAATGTTTTTAAAAACAAACTCTGGCAAGAGTGAACTACTGCTTCATGTTTGCTATAAACAAATCAGTGAGGAAATAGATTTATTACTTTGCTGAGATACTTTGTTTTGTTTTTTTACCCCAGGTAATATATTTTTAGTTTTTACAGTATTTCATGCCATCCAGTATTTCCAGGATCCAGTATTTTGCATTATTAGCTAGTACCTTTACTAGATTTAGCCACTTAAAATCTGCTTGGAGCTTCATACACAGTAGGTATGTCCTAGCCGTACACAGTAGGTATGTCCTGCATTTTAGCATTAAAATCTACCTCTCCTTCCCACTACATTCACTGATGAAGTTTTATTATTGTCTTTAAAATACAAATTTGAGCTACTCCATAACAAAATAAATAAACCATTTAAAAGAAATAAAGCGTGCACAGTGTTGTAGGCCACATGCTTACTTTATTTGCAATTACGCTGTAGGCAAGCACTTTCCTCTTAGCCTGTTCCAGTCATGCGCTCTGGGGTCATGGGCTGGAATGTTACAGCTACTTTCAGAGCATTTGCTGAGGTGATTAATTTTTTCCATTCATCTGTTTGCAAATAGAGGCAAGTTTAAAAGTCTTGGAAAACTTTTTGAAATTAGTCTGAGACTTGGAATTATCTAAAAGGCTGTGCAAGGTAAGGGAGAGTGGTGACAGATTACATAAACTTTCCATTGGAGCTGCTAAAAAGTGTGATCAAGACATGTCATTGCTCAATGTCTAGCTGTTTGCGTTACTAGCTAGTACCTTCACTAGATTTAGTCACTTAAAATCTGCTTGGAGTTTCATACTCATGGTCCCCAACCCATGTGTTACTGGGCTACCAAATCTCTGGTCTTGACTTCTGATTCCATGTTTCTAGAGAACTCTTGTTCAAGGGCTGTATGTGAACTATAAGCAAACTTGATATTTTAATTGGCATGTGCATTCATATCCAGTGAAAAGAGAATGTTCTTTTGAAATAACAAAATGTCCACACAGATTCTAAGACAACTTGTGAGTAGCATAATACCTACCAACTGACAATTTTAGTTTGAAATGTTCTGAAACTTTCAGGAAAAAAATGGTTTATATTCTTCTTAGGTAATTGGGAGTTTGCTTTTCTCTAAAATGTTCCTTGCTAAAAGGAAGAACCAGTGTCATAAGACTAAGAAAATGCACAAGAGATGTACAGAGGTTTCCTAGGTATTACCCAGGTTGCAACTGGGAGCAGCAAAGTAAGGGTACAGCTATACTAATGAGAAGTGAAGCGCTTGAGCTGAGTACATCTCAGAGCAAATTTAAATTGCAAAGCAGAATTACCTGCATGTCTTCCTTGTAATTTTTCTATGTCATTCTTTACTGTAGGCCTGTTTTATATGGTCTGATTTGTGTTTACTGAAAGCCTGCACTATATTTATGGTTCCCAAGATACGTAAGCTTTCAGGAGAGGCTTATAGCTCAGTCCAAATCAAGAAAGTGAAGAACTGCTGTGAAAAACAGGCAGTATGATTATGTCTTGAGTAAGTAGACTGTAGTAAAAAGAAAGGAAACAAATGTGTAATGGAAGGTATGTGATGATGAAGTAGGAGTGTAGCACATGAGTGCAGGCATAGCTGGCCTGCAGAGCAATGACATGAAGTAATATTTTCAGCATTGGCTTCATCTTCAGTACAGCAGCATTTTTAATAATTAGAGTATGGTGATCAACAATAAGTTTATTAGGTTTCTCACTGTTTTGATGATTACTGCTTAATGTTTTTTTCCTATTAGAAAGGCCAAGAATTTAATGGGCAATAGAAAAGTACACACTTACATATATGGGTAATTGGAGAACCACAGGATCCTTCTTGTAGAGAATAAGAGTGTGCAAATGTATGTTTCTAGGTGGCACCAAGGATAATTACTGACCAGCATTTGCCATCTAGATCTGTTTATGGCAAATTGGTGGGGAACTCATGCATATTTTTGTGAAAGCATCTGATGACATCCAGAACAAGAGATGTTACTGCACACTCATTTTTCTGGTATAGCGGAGCTTGTGTTTAAATAAGCGTTTCAAAATAGCTCGTATGCTTGGGCTGGCTTAATTATTTCCTTGCCTGCAGTTATGACCTTAACTCTAGGTGGCAATACACATACACAGTAAACTACAGTGAATATGGAAAATGTTTGGCGTATGCTTTTATTCTGAACTGCTACTGAAAATTCAAGCAGTGACATCACAGATGTTAATCATTTCCTTACCGTGATACATAAAGGCAGATCAAGTCACAAGTTCCTCGTTATAAGGAGACACAAGGTCTTCAGCTTAATAGAAGTAGAAACGTTTGGTCAAGAAATTTTGGTTAATCTCTTTTTTCTCCATCCCTCTCTCCCCCCCAAAAAATAGTTGTCAATTTAACGCATGGGAATTTGTTGTCACTACTTAGTACAGTTTCCATTAGAACGGGAAAGCAAACTTTAACTGATTGTGTGTTGGATGGAGACCTCGGTTGGTGGCTGAAGGCTTGAAGTGCTTGAAATGTACTCCTTAAATATTAGGAAGAAAAAGGTAAGTGCTAATTCATAAGAAATGAACTCATGAAGTAGTGTTTAAATGTTGGTATATAGGTAACAATACATGTGAAATGTATGAGGAAATTTCAAATAGCATTTTTCAAGTAGCCTATTTAAAATCTCTATTTCCAATTTTTTATATTAGACAATTTCATGTTGATACAGCAAACAGTATATTTTAATTACTGATATTTCATTTGTAAATGAACTCAATAGTAAGTACGTTTTAAGGGCTTAATAATCATTGTTCTTTCTTAAAGCCATCCAGATCATAGTTCTTTCACTACTGAAGGAAAATACATTTATCTTATTACTGATGCCATTCCCAAGGGAAAACAATGGGAAGGGAAGATGGAGGCAAGGTCAATTTTTCTTTGTAGTTTTATTTTGCTTTCAAGAATGATTGTGGTGGATGGTAGTTTTCCTGGTTTTGTTTTGTCTTCTTTTATAATAGCGTGTTTTTGAAAGAAGGGATATGTACTGGCTAAACACATTTTTTTCCCACTTTTCTTATGTGAATACCCGGAGTTTGTGTTTGGATTGGAATATGATCAAATAAGTGGCTTACCAAGTATGAGACTGAGAAAAGTAAACAACAACAGTATTGTAATATCTTCAGTGAACTGTGGGCCAGAGGAGAGCTTGTTCATGCAGAGCTGTGAATGGAAATGAGCAACATCTATTCACTGTTATCTTGCCCAGGATAATTTTGTAATGTCTTTCATCTGAGCAGTGCTCAGTGCTCTTCTAATTAAACTGCAGCACACCACAGTTAATTCCATTTCATCTACCCTAAGTGTCATATGTCCTCTCTCTGAAGCCTGATGGTATGTAGAGGATCTTTCCTTTTGATGCTTCAACTTGTCAAATATAAAATTTGCTTTTGATTTCTTTTACATTCTGGTGTTAAAAAAAAAAAAACCCAAAAAACCTAACTTTGTTTCTGACTGCATGAAAAGCTGTTATTGTGGAACAGCTTCAGCATAAAGCAAGCTACTAAAATCCTATGGTTTCACAATTGTCAGTTTTCAACTGCAGTGGGTTTTTTTTTATCAAATAATAACAAAATGTTGCATCTGTGTATGCCATAATAGTTACTCTACTTTTACATTTTAGGAATTGGAGAAACTGTGATTTAAAAGAGGAAAATCTACTTCAGACAAATCTCTGTATTTCCAAATATGTAATGTGCAACTACAGAGACATAAAAGACAGCTTTTTATTGTCTAAGTTGAACCCATTTAAAAATTCCGAAGTGTGATTTGAGAGGGAAATGTATGGCTAACAAGCAAAAAATGTCAATACTTTCGACATGAGTAGTAACATCAAACCTGGAGCGTAAATGTACTATGGTTTTGATGTCCAGTAGAGTCCATATATGCAATGCAGGTGTGTCCAAAATGCTTTAAGGATACAGCTTGATCAGCTGAGTCCCTCTGAGTTGAATAGAAGAAGTGCCTCCTGGCCTACAAGTTTTTGTGCCAGCAGATAGCAGAAAAGCTAGAGTAGGCTCCCCATTATCTGTCTTACTGAGACAGATTCTGCTATCCTCATTCCAGTATATTTCTTTCTGCCCCATTTATGTTCTGCAGTTTATCTGTGAATATTCTGGATTTGTCAGTGCTCACTACTCAATCTCAAATCATTCCGGGATTCCTGTTTTATGTTTTGTTTGCACAAAGATAAGCACAGAAAGCACTGAAGCTATTAATGACTGTAACGAGACTAAACAGTGCCATCCCATTTTGTTTGGATCAGCACTGATTTCAAAGGTATTTACAGAATGCATTTCAGGAGAATTGATGGTTGGATATTTGTGACTGTGCCCGTCAAGCTGACAAAACATACCCCACAACATTCCTAGCAACTTAAAGCTCTAATAAAAACTTTTTAAAAGCCAATTTTTCTCATAGAACAAATTCTGCAGACAGTCCTGTTGACAAATTCTTCATGCAGATACAATGTCTGAATTATCTTGAGGGTATCATTCAATAATCAAGACTGTCCTTGTTCTTACCTCCTGTTCAAGCACATCTGTCATGTGAACTAGTAGCTGATGGACATTTATATGCCTGCTTGGGTTCTGTTACCCTTAATTTTAATAAAAAATGAGTTTATTCCTGATGAGGGAAAGCACATTCTCCTTCTTGAAAAGCATTTGTTGGCCAATCAGCGTCTAGTATCAGTGTGATACTAGGCAGCAGGAGGGAAAATTTAATACGATGACACCTGGAATAGTCGTTGCATATTTGCATATTGTGAAATAAGCAATACAGTATGACTTAAGCTCACTCTGGGAGGTTGCCTCTACACACTCTTAAATTTAAGAGGAAGACCAAGGCAGAAGATTTGGTTCTGTTCTAGTCCATAATCCGCACAATAAAACAAGATTTAAGTTTAGCGCTATAAAGAAAAATGATCTGCCACGCTGCCTTTCCACAACATGCTAAGCAGTAGCTGAAAGAGTCATTGTCTGATGAGTGCATGTTCATTGAATCTGCTGCCAGCCTTCCGTATTGGACTAACTTGTGATACTATGTTAGAAGATAAAGGTAAATAAGCCTACTGGCAGGTTTATTTGTAGATGTTGAATAGGACAGGGGAGAAATCTAGAAGCAGTCTTTACCATTTTCATTCCTTGCTCCTCTCTTTGCAGCTTCATCAGTTATTGAAGATCTACTAGGGCACTAAGGCAAGGGTAGAAGTTCGTAGATAGTCTTACGAAACTTGGTGTCATCAGTGTGTTTGGAGATGATGAAACAATGAAACTGGGAGTTCCCTCCAAAGCAGATTAGTGAATAAGATGTAGATTAGTTTTGGCTTTTTCATTCCAAAATCCAGACACACCTTCAGCAGATCCTGCCTGATTAAACATGGTTGATGGAAAAAATATTTTAATATACTTGCTGGATAGGAGGTATGATCAGACAGAACATAGTGAACAGATACTTATGTCTTTACAGGCACCCCATGAAAACAACAGGAACAAAGCTATTCCTGTTCTGGTAAAAGTTTCTGTTAAGCGTATTATCCTCCTTTAAGATTGCTTTTTGGTAGGAGATTTTTGGACTTTGAAAACAATGGAAGGTTATGCATGAATTGATGCAGTTATACTTTACTTTGACATGTCTGCATTTCCCTTACTTAGGACATGAAAAGCAGGAGGTGTGATGTGTTGTTCCAAATGGCATTGAAGAATTGAGCTGGCTACACTGCTGATGAAGTGACAGTTTAGACACTGAGAATATAGAACTTAGGAAAAAAAGCATAAGGGATGGACAAGCAAGATAGCACCGATCTTAAGGTAAGTCTGTAGAGATAGGATTGGTATTCTGCAGTGGACTGCAGGAGAAAGCATCTCAGTACTTCTGATTTCTAGAGATAACAGGATTAAGAGTACATGATCATTATGTGGACTTAGAACTGCTAAAATATCTGTTATAAAACATAGCACATGTTTTCATACCAGTGAACTGCTGGGGGATTGGTTATGAGGATTTGCGGCATAAAAGTTAGTGTGTTTGGCTTTGCAGAGCAGCTTTTTGGGTCTTCATACTGAATTATGAATTGTGAGTCTTGATTCCAGGGAAGACAGAATTTTTTGTTTCTAAGATACACAGCTTAGAAACGGCAGAAGTTTGGAAGCAGGAAAATGCTTTCAGTCAGGAATATGTACACCTAACCATTCCCCAGTCAAAGTCCAGAGCACAAACATTTGCTGGGATAGATGTGTTTCAGGTTTCTTAGAGTGTTTGGATTGGTCTGGTAACAGTAACTGATTAAAAGAATATTTATTTTTTTATTTATGAACGTTGGTGAAAGTAGCAAAATGAGCTGGAGTTTTCTATGCTGACTCACAATGACTTGAGAAAATTTAGTTGAAAACAGTTTAATAAAATGTGTAGGTAGCATGCTGTTCATCATGTACTAAAACTTCTAGCTATTCATTCTGTTATCAGAAGCTGTAATGGTTTTTTAAGGCCTACTGTGTTAAGTGCAATATAAGAAGTCCAAAAACAGAAGCAGTGTAAGAAGCAGAAACACGTTTGGCAGGAGGTTCGAAGCAGTTTTCTTACAGTTATTTTCAGAAGAACAGTTTAAGTGAAACTACTGGTGAGTTTAACAGTTTGGGCCCAATAGTGGGAGTATCTTCTCCCTGGTGCTCTTGGGGGCTCTGCTTCCAGGCTCTTGTGCTGAAACAGTGTAGTCCAAAGGCAGGGCTCTCCTGTAGTGGATGCAGGAGGAAGAGCTGGGCACGACAGAGGAATGTGAGATTTGGCTGGGGAGGGAAATTAGAAGTGAAGAGACTAGAAGATGGGAAAGATATCTAGCGTTGAGAAGCATACACGAACTCCGAGGTGGTGGAAAACGGAATTCACTTTATTGCAAGCAGGCACACATATTTATACTTACTAGCACGAAGCACTATTTTTGGGTTACAAACGAGAGATCGGACTATGCAGCCAGGGTTGTTATTAGCTCATGTACTCCTTCACCCACTCTCTTATCACACAGGGAAAACAGACTTTCCCAGGTCTGTTTTGATCATACTCTCTCGTGCACTCCCATGCACATTTGGTGTGCAAGAAGTGTCTTATCTGTTCATTCTCACAGACAAGCTCTCAACATGAGCTGTACTTGGCTGGTCAGGGTCTCTTTCCATAACTAGCAAGCAAGAGTTATGTACTTGTTTGGAAAAGAGCTCAAGGACAAAAGTCTTAACTCTGCAACGCAGTGCTGCCAGCACAGCTAGGGTAGGGTATCCACAATCTAGGAGGAGTAAGTGGATGAGAAATACAAATCCAGAGGCAGGTGGACATTAGAGCTCACAGTCAATACAGTGGCACAACCAAAAACAGTGAACCGTAGGCAAAAAACAGATGAGAGGGCAGGGCAGAGAAATCAAAGAACTGGAGGGTGGGATTGGAAGAGAGTAAGTTTGAGAGAAAGTAGGCTGAAAGAAAATGAGGTTTGAGAGGCAAGTTAGAGGAAATACTGAAGACTGGAAACAAAAGGAAACTCAGAATAAACGGAGAATGGTGTATGCCTGCTGTGTGAGTCCACACTGGGTACCACTATTCATTGCTTTGTACTTGCTTTGGTCTCACGTTCTGACCCTCAGTGCATTCAAGGGCTCCAACCTTGCAGGAAGACAGTCACAACTGCTGAAGCGGGCTTGAGGTTCTTCCTTTGAGTTTTGTCACTATGGAAAAAGTGATAAAGTATGTGAAGAGGAATAGGAAGATCAAGAACATGAGTCTTCAAAAGTTTGGATTTATATCCAAATTTCCTCACTTCATGAAGTTAATTAATTAGCACAGTGGTCACGTACTGGTTTTCTTGTGCACCGTTTAAGTTGTTCATACAGCTACTGTTTCACCTTTTGCTTTGCAGTAGTGTGTTGATTACATATGATTAAAATTTTCCTAGTCCAAAAGAGAATTGGATCTTCCAGTTTGGTTTGAGTGCTGCAACCTTAACTTATACCATGACTGTATTTTCACAACACCCTAAAAAATCACCAGGGGAAAAAACTCAGGCTTTAGAGGGGGAGCTCAGATGCAGACAAACTGGAGCCGAAAACCGCGCTGAGTTTGGGATACTTGTCATCCGGTTTCTCGACGTGACAAAGAACTTAGCCGAGTGGAAGCAAAGCGTGGCTGGGCCCTGGCGTGGAACGTGGCCGCGGGTGGCTGCCGAGCGGGTCGTCAGCCCGACTTTCGGGGCTCCCCGGCAGAGCGGCAGCGAAGGCAAAGCCGGTAGTCGGCCGTCCCACTTCGGAAAACCTCGGCAGCGCGCACCTTCTAATGGCAGGAGGCGAAAAAACCCAGCGGAGCCCGTAACTTGACTAAAAGGCCGAGGGTAAAGGACGGCGCCTCCGGAGCCGCCGCGCCCCGGGGAGGCGCCGCCCGCCCTGCCGCCGCTGCGGGACAAGGATCGGCGGCGGCGGGCATGGCGGCGTGGCGGGACCTGCTCTTCTCTCAGCTAGGCTCCGTCTGCCGCGGCGGCCGGGACTGGCGAGGGGGCGGCTGGCGGCACCCGCCGCGCGATCGCTGCCCGGCGGAGGAGGACGGGCGCCCGTGGCGGTGGCCGTGTCGGCACCGGGGCGGGCGCCCACCCGCGTCTCCGCAGGTGAGGGCGGTGCGGGCGGCGACGGGACGCGGGCGGTGGCGTGGCCGGCCTGGGCGGAGGGGGTCTCGCTACTCTACGCCCGGGGACGGGCCATGAAATCCCCCGCAAGGGCGGCTGCTGGACGAGTGGAAGATGTTAGGGCTGCTCCTCGTCGTTCCGCGGCGAGGAGGCAGCGGGGAGGAAGCAGCGGGGAGCCTGAGAGGCGTCTCCGCCCCGAGGTGGGCGATGGGGCGGGCAGCGCGCGGGAGCGCGGCATCCAGCTAAGTCGCCGTGTCATCAGTGCACCGACATTAAGACTATCTGAAAGCACAGGCGACCTGAGGGGAGGACAGAGCTGCTGAACTGATGGCAAAGTGAAAACCCCAAGCACGCAGAAGGCTGTTCACTAGCGATTTGGCTTTCTGGTGTCGGTGCTGATTAACCCCCTGTGCTTCTGCAGGTGTGGACTTGAGGGATCGTATGCGCGCACACATGGGCTCGTTTTTGTAGTAGCCACGAAAGACTTCCAGCAAATAGGATTGCGGACGCTCTGAGCAGGACATCGCATGGCAGTTCTGTGGTAGTGCTGTTTGAATGCACGAGGTTTTCAACATTTAGGTGTAACATGTAAGAAAGATACCTCTGGCTCTAGAAAATCATAGAATCATAGAATGTCAGGGGTTGGAAGGGACCTCTAAAGATCATCTAGTCCAACCCCCATGCCACAGCAGGATCCCCTAGGGCAGGCGACGCACAGGAAGGCGTCCAGGCAGGCTTTGAAAGTCTCCAGAGGAGACTCCACACTTCTCTGCGCAGCTTATTCTGGTGTTCATCTTCACTTCTTTTTACCATGATGCTGACTTAAGTGTGTTTTCTAACTTAAAGATGAAACACATGTGATTCAGATGTTGGGGTTTTAAGAATAGAGCTCTTCTACTACAGATAAAATTGTGAGACTGGATGGTATTTCACACAGGTCATGCTGTAGCAGTGTATGTAATGTATCCATTTCTGATATGCTTACTGATATAAGAAATTTGTTTACAATGGGATATTATTTGTGGCTGTTTATAACTTTCAAAATATGCAGCGTCTGGTTATACAGTAATTAAAAAATGAGTTAGTGTTGTGAACACCTGAAGTTAAACCACAAACTCCTTTTCTTGGAGTGTCCAGTTTTTAGAGGTTTAGTGTATTTTGGATCTCCCAGGGGAAATGCAGTGCTATCTGTTAGAATAAGTTTGTACTGGTAAGAGGCTAAATAAGTTTAAGGAAGCATCATCTTTTTTTTTTTTTTTTGTGAAAAGTGCTCTGAAGTTGTGAAATCAGTTTACAGACTTTTGATAAGTTTATGTAATACCTTAACAACTTCATTTAAAGTCGTAACAGTTTTATACAGCATTATAAAAAACATGATAAGCAGCAAATAGATTAGGTTATGTTTGAACCTAGGTTTCCTTAATTGTTCTGTGGCTTTGTAAGGGACAAATGCTGAAGCTTTCTTGGCTGTTACAAGGTCAGGGGCACAGAAATTACCCAACAGTGAATGTGCTAAAGGACATTGTCCCTGGAAGTAACTGATACAAGGATGGAAACAAAAGAATCATATAGAACTGTACCACAGAAAGACAATTCTCTCTGAGCTCCACCTTCCTTTCTTCTTTTTCTTTTTAGATTTTTTTATTTAGTGTTGTAGGGACAGAGAGCAGATAAGTTGTTACCCCTTTCCCCCTCCCCACCTTTAGGAAAATTTAAGTGGAAGACAAAAAGTCATATAGTAGTTTTAAAAGAGCAGGAAGTAGGTGAATTTAAAATGTCTGCTGCTCATAAAGGCAAATTAGGTCTTGATAAACATCTGTCTGTCCATGCATGCAATGCAGTTGTGCAGTGCACACAGTACACCACTCTGGGCTGCAGGTAACATTTTGAAAAACACCTAAACAATTTTTGTGCCTAGGTCCCAGTTCTCAAAAATGTTGTTGGTTAGTAAGAGTGTAGGTCCCTCTGGGACCAGTGAAGCTTTGTGTATGTTGAAGCTGCTTTTTTTGTGGAGAACCAGAGGGACTGGGCAGCTGCAACATGTTGCTCCTCTGTCATCCCAAGGAGTTCTTGTTTGCCTCTGTGTAACTACAGTGTGAGGTGCTGAGAGGTAATAGGAAAGTTTTTTGTGGTCATGGGGCCAGAATTGTCCTCAATTTATAGTATTGTCTCTAAAATTCCCCCCACTTTGGGGGAAGGCTGCAGCAGTGAGAAGGTCAATCCCTTCATGCTACAGTTAGTACAACTCCGAACATGACTGGTATTGCAAATAGGATGGCACAGGTCATGCCAGTACTCGTACTTTCCCTAAATAAGTCACTTCTTCATTTTACCTTTTCATTGCTCAGTTAACCTTAAATTTATTTTCCACTCAGTAGCACCATGTCAGCTGAAAGGGTACATCCCCTGACATGCGCGTCCAGAAAACCAATCTGTGGGCTTTGGGGTGCTATCCATGGCAGGTGGTAGATCCAAGTTGGGTAATCCAATTTTTTGAGAATTGCACTAATGAGTTTTAGGCTCTTCAGGCAGTTTACAGCACAATGGGAAGCTGAGGTGACCGTGATTTAGAGAGTTTTGATATTCCCTTGGTGTTGTTTTTAGACTGACACTATCAACTGTTGAGCAAAGCTACTTTGATTCTTGTAATACGTATTTCTGTGTTAACATGCATACTAAGTGAAACCTTATGATTCACACTGTGTGCTTTGAATTACTAGTTCTTTTGTTTTCAGTTCTCATCTCTTCACAATTTACCTTATCTTTTGAGAGCTGATTATACCTTCTTCTGCAGGAAGAAGGTGGAAAGAAAAGACATCCCTTTGCAGGCTTGTAGCTCTAAGCAAAGTGCTTAAGCCTTAAGAGAGGTTGGATTTATTAAGCAGTTGCCTTCATCCTTTCCCTGGGACTGATGTTGCTTTGCATCTCTCCTGTAGTGCAGCTGGTGATATGCACTGTTTTGAGTTGTCCAGTTTCCCCCATTTGTCATACGTCAGCAGCAGGAAGCATCCAAAAACAGCTTCTGGAATTTCTTGCTGTTCTTTTTACCAGGACAGAGGTTGAGTGCTCTCTTGCTGCATGCTGATAAAAGCCTTGGAAAAAGCCATTTGTGATGTGATATCTTTATTTTGTGATGTGATATCTGTCACTGTTTTCACATCAAATATCCTTGGGTTGCTAAAGAAATGAGTGCATCTGTTTCTTCTTAATTGTTAAGTAAGTCTTAGTGATGAGAATTGAATTCAGCCCTCTTCAGTGTTGTCAGTAATGATTAAACTCTGCACAGGAGCTGTGATAGGGCAGGGGCTTGCCTCCCAGCCTTCAGGTGTAATGGTCTGGAACTTGGTCTGCACCCCGGTGCCAGTCCTGCAGCATCAGAAAATAACATGATTTCGTTATAAAAGTGGTTTCCTAGCTGCCATGCAGTGCTAGGGATTACACAGAGGAGAGGAGCAACTTGGACACATCTGGAAAGGGTTGGTAGCCTGTTGTGACTGTAGTGTCAGTTGGCTTAGGCTCCATGGCTGTGGTTGGACTGTGGATATGAATTTTTTACCGGACTGGCTGAACTGTGATGATCCCAGGTTTGATCCCAGTCATGCTGCTGTAAACTACTGCATTTGTTTACATTATATTGTGCAATTTAACCCCCGAAGGGTGGTACATCTCAAGTGCTAGTACATCTCAAGTGCTTATGAAACACTCCCGTCTCTCCGCCCTCTGGCTCACCAGTATTTTGGAAAGGCTGGGTAGTGGTGACGTGCAACCTCAGCCCTCTCAGGAAGCCCGCCCTGTCCCGGCTCTTTGTAGAACACTCCTTGCCCCTGCTCTGGCCTTTCCCTCACGCCCCGTGCTGGTGCAGCTTATGAGACCATCTGAACACAGATGCAGCCAAACAGCTTGGTGAGCAGGGAGCGCTTCTGGCAGGGTGGGTGGGCTTTGAGGCTGCAACTCCAGGTGGGAGGGGAGGTGGCGGTAGGATGGAGCAGAGACCTTTTAGGTTGCAGGGGAGTGTGCCTGGAAGTGCAGCCTGGCATGGTGGGGGCCAGGAGTTGCTGCTTGGCTCCATGCTGAGAGGGCAATGGTGATGGCTGCCAGGTCACCTCCTGCAGCCCGACAAAGAGCAACCACAGCTGCTCCCCATCTCTTAGCCCCAGGGGAACCCAAGCCTTTGGGGGTACCTGTGGCTGCTGTTTCAACCTCCAGTGCAACTAAGCAGGTGATAAGGCTGGTGTTGTGTCTTGGCACACGAGGCCGAAGGTATGTAAAGACCCGGTGGGGAGCCCAGAGCTGTGTGCAGACAGCCTCTGTGGCAAAGAGACAGGAGGAGGTTTCTGTCCTTGTGGTCCTCGGTGGCGCCTCGCAGGCTGTGTTGAGGCTGCTGTTTGTGGATCTGCAGTGTTTGGTAGGTTAATGCTGTGACTTAAATTTAAAAGCAAGGCAGAACCGAAGAGGAAAGCTTGGGTTTGTTTTGTTTTGTTTTGTTTTTTAACAAGGTGGTGTGGTCAGCAGAGCTGTGGAGAACAGTTAGCAGTGGCCAGGTGGGAAATGCAGAGGTGGGACCACACCTTCAGCCTCCTCAGAAACTGTCTGAGCTGTGTTCCTTCCTCTCTTTGGAATGTCAGTCCTGTGGCAGTCTGCCTGTCTCAAGCCCATGAAGATTTTATTACTGTGTGAGACAAGCAATGGCACAAAAAGAGCAACGCTGACAGGAGTGACAGTGAACAGTCAAGTGGCTCCATAAGTTTAGCTGTGTGGGTCACCACATAATTTGAACTTCATAGTATTACAGTTTAATACAGATTTCTGTCAAGCCATGACTTGCTGGAGCCCTGCATGCTTCCTCCAGCTAAATTTTGCAAATGACATTTGTTTTCCACTTTGGATACTTGGATATATCTTCAGGGAGTCGTGTCTCTAGTCAGTATGAATCCCTGCATTGTGAACATACAAAACAAAAGAAGAATCAGAAATTTACCAGGAGGGAATTTTCTTTTCTTCCTGGTTTAAACTAGAAAGATCTTTGTGCTGCGTAATTTTGAATCCTTTGATGAAGGAATACGTTTGTAACTGCAGTGGGTGATTGACCTCTGTGATTGCTCAATGCTGGGTAGGTGAGAACCAGTTTCAAACACAGCAAGTTGATTGACTATCTGCTAACATCACTAGCTGAACAAAGTTGCTTCTGTTGATTCCAAAGTGGAAATCTGAACAAGACTTGAAGCATTGTATTGACTTTTTGAATAATACACCTGGAAGCATTGTTTTCTTATGGCTGCTGGGATTTTCACTTCTTTAAAATGACTTGCAGCAAGATCATTTCAGAAGGGGCATGTAACTTGCCTTGAATTTGTGGGATTTTCTGATTATATTGCATTAGTTAATAGAATACCAAATGCTTGATTTTCTTCGGGCTATGAATGGTACTACTGACTTCAAAAATATTGTCAGTGAGACAGGCAGAAATGTTCAAAAAAGGAAACCCTGCAACTTCTGTTGCCAAAAGAGACAATAAAATAAGGCCGCTCCTCTATTTAAGGATTTAAAATAGTTTGGAAATATGATTTGGAATAATTAGTCATTTCTTGCTCTATTACTGGCTTCTTCAGTAATCCTCATTTTATGCTGATTGTTGAGCTGGCTTTATAAAAGGAGATGATATATAGCATTATACTGTATTTTAGTGCTGGCAATATGAGACAAATGTCAGCTTTTAGCAAGGTGCCATCATCTTTAAGCATATATTTGTTTCACTGCCTGTATAGGCCACAGTTACGGAACGGCCACATAGGAACTTTCTCAACAGTCACTGTACTTTTAGAGCAGTGGGTTTTGGAGTCGCCTATTTTAGATGGGAGACCTAATTAGGTTTCATGTCACAAGACTTTTTGTCATTTTGAGTTGGAGAATGGACAAGAAAACCTAGTTTTAAGTAATTTGTAGATGTCTAATGCCAATATAGGATTTTTAACAATGTTTTCAGGGATTTGGCTAAGGAAAATAAATTGTGATTTGAGATTTCTTGGGTTTAGCTCATTTGCAAAAGCCTGGGCCAAAGGTGAACGCCTCTGTGGCATTCCCCCTCTAGTCCAGTTTGCTATGGGCTGTGCAGGGGGGTAGAAAAGTCTTCTCAGATTCTCCAGCTGCAAACCAAGGTTTCTTCCATGAGTACCTGCACCCTGAGCTGGGTGTGGTGTTGGAGCACTGCTGTTTGATGTGTTTTTCCAAAACATTACATGTTCAGGGATAGCAGAAGGGCTTAGTTGACTAGTTAATAAACTAGTAGCTTCTTTGACAAGGAGAGAATTATGTATTTAGTTTTTCCTGTGTTTTATTGTCATGACACCACTGCTCTTTGCGTTCAGAAGTATTCTTCCAAATAGGTTTCATGAGATCAGAAGCAACATGTTGGAAAGCCCATTAAAGTCAAAGGGTTTTCCTTTTATTGGCTAAATTTGGAATCAGAATATTGGAAACATTTTTATGAGTCTTTGATTTAAGGCCCCAATCCAGAAGAGCACTTAGGCATCCATACTTAGCTTTCAAGTGCAGTTGATTGGATGTAGAAGAAAATATCATAGCACACTGTTACTTGAAGGCTGAATTTATATGTTTCTGAGAAGCTGGTCCACTTGTGCTAAGGAAAATAATCTAAAATCGCTCTTCAGTATAACTGAAAATTTTGAACAACTTCTGTTGTTCACACTGAGGAAGTGTGGTCTGGATGACCAAGTAGTGAGGTGGGTCGAGAACTCGTTGAAGGGAAGAAGCCAGAGGGTTGTGGTCAATGGGGCTGAGTCTGGCTGGATGCCTGTGTCTAGTGGGGTCCCTCAGGGGTCAGTGCTTGGGCCGGTGCTGTTTAATATATTCATCAATGATCTGGATGAGGGATTAGAGAATGTTGTCAGCAAGTTTGCTGATGATACGAAGTTGGGAGGAGTGGTTGACACACCAGAAGGCTGTGCAGCCATTCAGAGAGACCTAGGTAGGCTGGAGGGCTGGGCGGGGAGAAATCTTATGAAGTTTAATAAGGGCAAGTGTAGAGTTTTGCACTTGGGAAAAAATAACCCCATGTGCCAATATAGGTTGGGGACTGCCCTGCTGGAGAGCAGTGCAGGGGAAAGGGACCTGGGGGTTCTAGTGGACAGCAGGATGACCATGAGCCAGCAATGTGCCCTTGTGGCCAAGAAGGCCAATGGCATCCTGGGGTGTATTAGAAGGGGAGTAGCAAGTAGGTCAAGAGAGGTCCTCCTGCCCCTCTACTCTGCCCTGGTGAGGCCACATCTGGAATATTGTGTCTAGTTCTGGGCCCCTCAGTTCAAGAAGGACAGGGAGCTGCTTGAGAGAGTCCAGCGTAGAGCCACAAAGATGGTGAAGGGAGTGGAGCATCTCCCTTATGAGGAAAGGCTGAAGGAGCTGGGTCTCTTTAGCTTGGAGAAGAGGAGGCTGAGGGGTGACCTCATACATGTTTATAAATATGTCAAGGGGGAATGTCAGGAGGATGGAGCCAGGCTCTTTTCAGCGGCATCCACTGACAAGACAAGAGGCAATGGGTGGAAGCTGGAACACAGGAGGTTCCAGAAAAATATGAGGAAAAACTTTTTTACTGTGAGGGTGACCGAGCACTGGAACAGGCTGCCCAGGGAGGTTGTGCAGTCTCCTTCTCTTGAGACATTCAAAACCCGCCTGGACGCGTTCCTGTGCGCTCTACTGTAGGTGATCCTGCTCTGGCAGGGGGGTTGGACTAGATGATCTTTAAGGTCCCTTCCAACCTTTAACATTCTGTGATTCTGTGATTCTGTTATCCCTCTCTGATTTGGGTCTGTGTTTACCTAACTGTGCACAGGTGGCTTCTCTTCTGTTAGTGTAGGTAATACATCTGTACATATCTGAGTGGATTTACAGTGGATGTGTTTGAATTAATTACTAGGTAATAATCACAGAAATTTTGCTGTGACCTGAAATGATATGGTACCTTTAAAAAGGGAAAACAGAGAAACTTTTCATGGTTATTCAATGTTCAGTCTGCCTTCAGAGATAGTTTGGGATTAACTCATAGTTGTTTGATCGTAGGACATGGTGAAGAACAGTGAAAGCATTCAGATGAAATTATTTGCACAATATTTTTGTAAGTTTGTTTTGCAATGTAGTTATGACAGTTTTCTTGGAAATACAACTACTTATAAAGCAGTATTTCCACAGATGTGCAGAGTCCTGAGTGCTTCAGCAAAGGAAAAGATAAGAGATAGTGGAAAAGCGAAAGATGCTAGTTAGTAACAGTTGACTGTTGTGCTGGAGGGAGAGGAGTTACAAAGCCAGGCTGTTGTCCTCTGACAGGGTAGCTTGGATATAAGGAAATTCCAGAAGACCTAAGAGCTTGTTGAAAACCTCACAGTGGATTCATACTTTATTGCACATGACCCTGGAGTTCTACAATGCACTTCTATCCTATGTGGATCCAAAGTGTTTACAATCAGTTGCTATATTACTTCATACCATAAGCATGCATGTAATGGATGCTAAACCAGAAAATTCCTGCCCTGAAAACCTTATGAAAGACAGCCTGTTAAGTTGAAAATCTCTTTAATGCTGGCAGTACTTTACCAGTTGCCATGGGATGCAGAAATACTGCTGAAACTCCGTTTTTCATTTAAGAATTATTATGCATAAAATGATGATACTTGCAAGTCCACCTTAGCTTTTATAGCTCAGGAGGAGTTTCCAGGGGTAAGGGTTCGAGAGATACCAATGTCCTTACAGGCTGAGCTCTTGTGAAATAGTCTTTAGTGTTAGCTTACAAGAACTCTGGCTGCGTTTCAGGTATCTAATGTTCTTGCTCTATATGTAGTTAATTTTTAAAGGGGGTTAAGATACTTTAGGACACTGTGCTGATCACAGTGGCTGGATTCTTGCAGTGGCAGTGATAAGGGGAAGTTCTTTCCCTCCCCTCATTGTGTATTTTGAGTAAAGGTTGATCATAGCTGCACTACCCTGACATCTCACAGGTATGCTTTCATCTGAAAATGGTGTGACCCTCCCTCCAAGTACTGAAAATCAGTTTTGTATCTCTGCCTTTCACCCCAAAGGGGACATAGATACAGCTAATGGTACTAAAAATTTGTTCTGTAGTATTGACAGTGTAAGCTAGTTTTCCTGAGTTTGGTACTCAGTGAACTGTGCTTGAAGAGGCTGAATGTCTCCCCGCAGATCTTTGTTTAGTAAAACTATTTCCGGAGCAGGACAAATGCACATTAGCCCCTACTTATCAGTGTTTAATTGGTTCAGTGAATCTAAAGGCTTTGACTCTGTCAAGTCTTTTAAGAGAAGAACGACGGGGGCGGGGGGGGGGGGGGGGGGGGGGGAGGGCCGCGGGGAGAGGAAGGGGAGGGGGCGGAGGGGGAAGGGAGTGGGCAGGGGCAGAAGAAAGCAGCAGCAAAAATCATTCACCCGTTTGCCCTGGATGGGTGGTGAAATCACCAGTATAGCAGCTGGTCGCAGGGCTACATCACCCAGTCCTCTGACAGATGACCATCACCTCTGACTGGTGAGCCAAGCACTGCATACCTGCTCAGTGACCCTGGTGGAATGGCGGCATGGGTGTTCACCTCTCTGATGGCACCCCTGGATTTTGGAGGACAGATTACCTCTGTGATAGGCTGAATTTTTACGTTTTCCAGTTCACATTCTCCATCAGCAATGATTTGAGAGAAATGAGTGGTGTGGGTGTTTCTCTAAGTTTTGTGCTCTGATCTCTTTCTTTAGTTCTGGAAACATGAATTTTTGAACATTACTCATGTTTAACCAAATTTGACCTGGCAGTGTCCCTTTAATACCATATTATGCAAGGATCTCAGACATTAAAGGTATCGAAGAAGTGATTAAAAACAATTTTCTAAAAACTACTCATGTGCCTTAAATTTCAGAGCCAAACTCTTGCTTCTCCATTGACTAATCAGTCTAGAAATCTCCAAAGCCTCTTCTGTGGCAGGGAAGTATAAGCAGCAATCCTAATCCTCAGACTGGCAAGAAATGAGAAGGCAAAACTTTTAAACAAAGATCCTGGGACTTTCTGGAAGGAAAATTGGAAGTAAAAATGCAATATAAACTCGGCTTCAGTTCTTCTGTGTATCAGAACATAAATTTCACAGTCGGAAGGAACATGTATGTAGGCATGCTTATGTATCTTTTAGGGTTTAGTGGTATAAAGGATATTATTTGGTGCTGGCTGAGTTATATGTACCTCACTGTAGCGATGGAAGAAATTTTAATTTTTTGTTGAATTAAGTGGTGACAGGTTGAAAATGTTAACTAGAGCTTTATGAAAGGAGATATACATGTTACAGAGGTCTTTTACAAAACTAGAAACCAAAAGGAAACAAACAGCAGTTCAGAAGCCTCCTCTTTTCTTTTTTAACTTGCCCTGCCCTGAAGCCATGAATGAATGTAAAAAGCAAGCAGTTTTAAAACCCTTTTTTTTCTGATTATACAATTAGCTTAGAAACCTGAGTAAAACATTAGATTAAGAAATGAATGTTATTCTTATGGTGTAGATTTTACATAATGAGTGAAGATTTCATTTTATAAGAAATTAAGAATAATGATGAATGTGTTATGTCTTACAGTGTTTCATTTTTGAAATTTGTGTTTCACAGGATGAAATACAGTGATACAGTCTTGTATTTTATTTTTCTCTATGGTTGATTGGAGTTTCAAGTAGTACCATCTGATCAGGAACTTCATTAAAGAAAAAAAAGGTAGACTTTGCAAATGATGTTTTTTGATATATTGGCAAATTTACTATTTGAGATTAAAATAGATATTAAAGTAACAGGCTTCATCAAGATCATGTACAGATGATATGATATCTAAGTACTACTTTTTAAAATGTATAAATACAAGAAGCAAAGAGGTGAAAGAGTGCAGCATGGGCAACACTCCAGCAAACTCTTTATGTAAATAAGCAAAGATTAATGTTGAAATATCTCTGTGGGAAGATATTATGTTTCTTTGCAGGACAGGATGAAAACTCCCAGTATTGTATCAATTGCCACTTGAAAGGTTGTTTTCAGTCATATTTACTTAGAATGCTGAAGTGGCGTTAACTAATGGGAGTGTTGTGTTAGGGGAGTCTCTGTGCCATTGGGTGAGGAGTATCTTTGGTGCTTCAGGATTCAAAGGTCAAATAAATTTTATGGTGGTCTTGTTCATCTGAAATAAATGTAGATTGTGTCAATGACCTCTGTAGTATCAAGGTTAGATTCATGGCATGTGATCTGAATCTATAGGGGTTTGTTTTCATTTGCTTCGTTGGACCTTGAGCCCAAGCTGTTGTGACTAGAATGGCCTGATCAGCTGTGGCGTGTGTTGATTGCTGCCCCTACTGCCTCAGTGGCAGAAAAACACATGTACTTTTGAACCAAAAAGGATACACAAACCATCCAGAATTTTAAGTGTTGATGTTTTTTTCTTAACCCCCAACCACACTCCAAAATCTAAGAAAAGAGAGTATTTTAAAACAACGTATGTTTTTTAGGAGACAGCTTAGATACTCAAAATGCCATCAATAGAGAAGAAGCCTTAGCCTCTTCAATATTCGATGTCGTAACCTCAGCTCACACAGTGTGTTGCCATCCCTGAGGACTGTAAGTTATATTTGGCTTTGAGCAACACCAAACAGCTGTCATGTACCGGATGGCCGCTCCTCCCTTTAAAATCGTTGACTTGTGTTTTATATTGTACTGTGTATCTTTTTGATGAGGAATGCTGAGCTTTGGAGATAAAAACTTCTTTGACACACCTTTTCAAGCGTATTCTTCTATGGATTAGCTGAGTGCCAGTGTCTTACTGAGCTGGCACCAGTTTTGCCATTGGTGCCTAGGCTGATGCTGTGCTCCCCTATTACACTGGCCTGTGTATCTTCAGTGCTGGCCTTCACATCTGGAAGGATACCCAGATAATGCTTGATTTCCAGAATATGCCTACCATCCCCAAGAGAAGGGAGGCAGATGCAGGTTATATGAGAAGCAGCAGTTCCTATGTCCTCTTACCACCCATGAAAAGGTGACCTAAGAGATGGGGGCCAATGGAGGCAGGTGCCTCCCTGGAGAGGCATGAGAGGCGAGAGAACACCCTCCCAACATCCCCCATCTTCCCAGTTGCCCATACACAACAGGTATGGGGCTGTAGTAACAGAGGGTTCAGCGAACGAGGATGAAGATGAAGGCCCATACATGCAGTTGCCCAGGATGAGTCAGCCTGTCCCACAACTTAGGACTAATGTAATCAAGAAAAAAAGAAAGGTTATCGTAGTAGGTGATTCGCTTCTCAAGGGAACAGAAGGCCCCATATGCTGACCTGACCGATCCCACAGGGAAGTCTGCCGCCTCCCTGACGTCTAGGTTAGGGATGTTATTAGGAAGCTCCCAGGTCTGGTAAAGCCTTCTGATTATTACCCACTTCTGGTAATGCAGATTGGCAATGATGAGGTAGAGGAGAGATGAACAGAAGCAGTCATAAGGAACTTCAGGGCACTGGGGCAGATGCTAGAAGGATCAGGCGCACAGGTTTTGTTTGCTTCAATTCCTTCAATTACAACGAAAAATACTGAGAGGTTCAAAAAAGTGCACCAGATTAACACTTGGCTTAAAGGGTAGTGCCAACGGTCCAGTTTTTGGGTTTTTCAGCCACAAGGAGATCTACACAGCACCTGACCTGCTGAAACCAGATGGTATTCAGGTGACTCTAAGGGGAAAAAGGGATCCTGGATCATGAGCTGGCAGGACTCACTGAGTGATCTTTAAACTAGATATGAAAGGGGAGGGGGCAACAACCAGATCAAACGAAGACAACCCTAGGAAAGGCATAACAACATTGAGAGCAAAACCTTTAGCCCAGCTGAAGTGTAACAGTACTTCATCAGGGGCCCATCTCAAATGCTTTTATATGAATGCCCACAGTATGGGCAATAAAAAAGAGGAGCTGGAGATGCCCTTGAGCCTGCAGCACTATGATCTGATCAGCATCACAGAGATACAGTGGAATGACTCCTATGATTGGTGTGTTGGAATAGAAAGGTATAAACTCTTCAGGAAGGACAGGCAGGCAAAACGAGGAGGGTGTGTTGCCCTCTATGTCAATGAATAGCTAGAATGCATGGAGCTCCGCCTGGCAAGTGATCGTGAAAAGACTGAGTGCCTATGGGTCAGGGTGAAAGGAAGGGTAGGAGACATTACAGTGGGTGTCTGCTACAGACCAGATGATCAGGAGGACCAAGTGGATAAGGCCCTTCATGGACAGATAGGAGTCACTGCTCATTCACAAGCCCTGGTCCTTATGAGGGATTTTAACCACCCCAACATCAGTTGGAAAAACGGCACCGCAGGGCACAAGCAATCCAGGAGATGCCTGGAATACATTGATGATAACTTCCTCCTCCAAGCGATAGAGGAACCAACAAGGAGAAGTGCCGTGCTAGACCTCGTTTTTCACTAACAGGGAGGGGCTGGTGGGCAGTGTTAAGCTCATGGGTAGCCTTGACTGCAGTGACCATGAGATGGTGGAGTTTGAGATCCTAAGTACCGTGAAGAAGGAGAAGCTCAGCAAGCTTGAAACCCTCGACTTCAGAAGAGCCAGCTTTTGCCTGTTCAGGAAACTCCTTGGTAGCGTGCCATGGGACAAAGCCCTGGAAGGATTGGGAGCCCGGGAAATCTGGTTGACTTTCAAGTATCATCTCCTCTAAGCTCAAAGGCACTGTGTCCCCAAAAGGAGGAAATCAGGCAAAAACACCAGGAAGCCTACATGGATGAACAAGGAACTGCTTGCCAAAATCAAGTACAAAAGGGGAATACACAAAGGGTGGAAGCAAGGGCGGCTAACCTGGGGTGATTACCAGGAAATTACTCAGGAAATCAGAAACCAGGTTGGAAAAGCTAAGGCCCTGGTGGAGTCAAATCTGTCCAGGGACATTAGAAATAACAGATATGTGAAAGAAAAAAGAGGAGGCTCCAGGGGGACCTTATAGCTGCCTTCCAATACCTGAAAGGAGCCCATGGGAAGGCTGGAGAAGGATTTTTTTACAAGAATGTCCAGTGATAGGGCAAGGGGAAATAGATTTAAGTTAAAGGAGAATAGATTTAGGTTGGATCTTAGGAAGAAATTCTTCAGTACGAGGGTGGCAAGACTTTGGAATAAATTGTCCAGAGCAGCTGTGGCTGCCCCCTCCCTGAAGGTGTTCAAGGCCAGGCTGGATGAAACCGTGAGTAGATGTAGTTGAGAGGCATCCCTGGCCATGACAGGGAGGTTGGATTAGATGATCTATAAGGACCCTTCCAGCCTAGACCATTCTATGATTCTATGATTCTATGTCATCCTGGAGGTAAAGTAGCTCGAGGGAAACTACCTGAGGCTGTGCAATGCAAACAGCTTGCTCAAAATTACTTTAACCTACTAGTGATCTTATTAAATGAAACTGACAGCAGTTGGATTTTGTTCTCTCACAAGACTGAGCATGTTGCCTCGGCAAGAGCTGTAAGGCTTCTCAACCCCTTGGCCATTCTGTCCTACCCTTTCCTGTTAATGAAAAGTTCAGTAAAGTTATCCAAGGCATCCCATTACATAAAAAGATTTTTTGTTCCCTAGTTCTGATTGAAAGCCAGTTACCAGAAATGGTAATAAGGTTTGAGAAAAATCAGAGTTCCAGGGTACTGTAATATTTGAAGCATTTCGCTGTTTTGCTTTGTAGCTCAAACAGCTAGGATAAAGTGGTTTAGGATGCATGAAACAATACTGATTACTAATGAGAATACTATGAAAGGTTTTTTGAGAGCAGAGTGTGCCTACCTTCAGGTAATGAAATTTGTTTCACCGTTTTCAAGGTTTTTCTCTGGGTGTAATTTTTGCACTTCATCTTCGGTTCTAAGATAATTAATTTTCTTGCATGCCCATGCTCTCTCCAGCCCTGAGGATCTTCCACACTTACTTTTTCATTCAAAGCTCAAGCAGACACAATTCAATTAGTTACTCCCAGAAGAAATATGTACATACACCTATACTAGCAAGCTGCTTTTTAATTATCTCTTTCATCTTTGTCAGTGGGGACCTATTTTGGAGTAAATGAAAATCAAAGATAGGAATTCCATTAGTCTTGGTGGAAGCTGGGTCCTGACCTGCAGACAAGATGACAGTTCACTCAGGTAGCTTGTGGCCCTCCATAACTGCATGACTAGCTGGGAGATTATGTGGGGGCATTTAGTGTTGTGAAGCTGAAGTAAAAAAAACCTCCAGCAGTCCTGCTTCATCAAGGATTCTAATTCCATTCAAGAGATAAAAGAAAGATATTTTCTTTTATAAGAATTGTTGCTGAACTCCATCCCTAAAATGCTCCCAGAAGTACTCTTGATAAGTTGAATTACTGGCTTTCTCATAAATTGAATTCTTTTCTAAGTCATTGTACAAAAGACATATTTCATGACCACTTATGGAGACAAGTACTTGCCCTAAGTATTTTTACACAGTAGATATTTTGCAGAGGAACAATAATTTTTAACCATAAAGGAGTAAGTAAAGAGTCAATGTTTGTTATTTGATTACTGTTTGCCTTGTATACTAATCATAAACCAGGACCCTTCTGTGCCCTGTCCAAACTTGCTGTCTGTGTGTAAGGTAGACGAAAGATAGAGAGTGAGATACATATAAGAAACAAGACAATAATGGCCAATATAATTGTATGTACTCTTTATGATTAAATATCTGTCTGTTGAATATTTCATTGTAGGGGTGGTTCACTTTGATGAGGGAAAAAAATAATTTTCTTCCAGTGTTTACTAAACTCTGTTCCAGAGATTTCAGATTTCAGCGTCCAAAACCTGTTATTCCTTTCAGGGAATTTGATCCTGATAGACTTGAAGAGAAAGCAGTTCAAAGACTCCCAGTGAGATTCTTTGGAAAAAAATCTGTGTACCAGAGTGAGTGTTCAATTTACTCAGCTGCAACAGGCTTCGCTGAGACAGTTTTTGCAGTGTCCCAGGAGGCCAGTAGGAAAAAATACATCTGACATACACTCTTAAGTGTTAGGTCTAGTCTTTGGTCCCTGCTTCTGCATTTAACTGTAGTCCTAGTTCAACAAACATATAACCAGGATGAATCTATTCTTAACTCTGTAAGAATAATGGAAGAAGGAATTAACCATCTCTTTCAGGTAAAAACAAAATCTTGACTTTTTACCACTTGCAGCTTTAGTAAGATTACCATTTGCTAGTCTTTTGGCAGAAGGAAAGTGCAGTCCTTTAAGCAGCTGTGATTCATCCTTACCATTTCCTCTATTATACATGTGTTTGACAGATCCTCTAAATAATTTTCATGTTTATTTGTGAGGCATGGGGGTAAATTTTGATATTGATCTTTCTGTGCAGCTTTGTAAAGCTTGAGAGTGAGGGGCTAGAACTGCTCAAAGCTGTAGCTTCAGCTTGTAGTGTTTGGTTTCTTCTAACATTGTGACAGGAATCATTCCGTGTTATCCCTATACAGATATTTAGATACTATAGTGCAGTTTTTGGCATTATATTCTTAAGTTCAAGAATACAATTATGTTTGAAATGTCTTTTCAGTCCCCCAAATCTTGGATCGAAGAGGTCTTCAGTAAAAGAGAATGTGCACACATCATTCCCAGTTCCAAAGATCCTCACAGGTAAGACAATGAATTTTGCTTTCTTTTTGTTACATTTGGAAAGAATCAGAATAATTCATATATGAAGTTCTTTGCAATTTTGCGATGCCCCAGTTGGTGATTGATAGTGTTTGTGGATTTTCATAGGTAGTTACCAGTATGTTTTAAATGAGGCAGGTGGTAGGTGTTTCTGCTCAAGGTGGCAGAAAGTGTGAAAAGAGTAAGGAAAAGATCCTTGTGTTTTAGGACCTGAGAAAGCAAAATAATTAGTCATTCCAGATTGTGTATCTAGTGAATCATGTTGCCTAAATAAACTCAGTGAAATCACATTCTGAGGCCATAAACTTGTAATTTTGATCATATTATTTGGAACATTTGGATAGTACAAAGTAAGTAAGATAAGACAACTGATCTGTGAAATGCAGTTTTGATATACAGTCTGAGGTGTAAAATGCCAAACAAATCACTGAAGTTACCCACTACGTCTTTCAGGGATGAACGCAGAAGAACAAAACCTGTGTTCATCAATGCTGTTGGTGAGAATTTTTTCACAGGTGAATTGATATTTTATTAATACCATTACAGCGCATTTCTTTTACACAAGCATGTGTTAATATCCCTCTTTTATCACAGGTGTCCTGCAGGATGCCAGGTATGCCAGAATTTAATCAGGTATGAATGCTTAAGTATATATCTACTCTTTTTACAATAACCTAAAGTTAGCGATAGGCATTCCTAGTCAAAGAAGTAATGACAACAAAAATATCCTTCCTCTTTTATTGTCAGAGCAGCGTTTCTAGGAGTGTGCTGGTGAATGCTTAACATAAATCTATGTGAAATAAATTTTATTATAACCTTTAATTTATCTGAAATAGAAAATTTTATCCAAATACCTTGTGTGGATGAGTTTGTCCTGATATTCTCCTGAGTAATACAACGCACAAATATGCGTTTAAATGGGTGACAATTCCAGCTATATCCTGGGTGATATGAAGGAGAGTGAGATGAAAGCAATAGAGAACAGTAAGAATTACAGAAAGAGGAGGAACAAAATAAAGGGAGAAAGACAAAACCAACACTCAGTCACTGAGGCTTGCAACTCTGGTGCTGGCACAGTCCCCAGTGGAGTGCTCGAGTGTGGTTCACAGCAAGGGCTCCCAGACAAGGGGAACCTCAGGGTTGGCCGAGACACCTGGCAGGAGCACCTTGGCTGGTCCAGGAGGTGACCAAACTCCCCCACACCTATAAAAGAAGCCCTTAGGGAGTGTGAGTGACCAGGGTGTGGGGCGGCAGTTTGTGCTAAGGGGCGGGTGGAGAGGGCATTAAAGCTCTGCCAGCTCTGCCAGCTTAACCGGGAGGCAATGGTCTCCACCCAGCAGAAAACCATGGTTGCTCTAAGCTCTGCTCCCACCACGATTGAGTCAGCTGCCTAGACAGAGCTCCAGTGGGAACACACTGGTGTTAGGATGCAGGATGTGCCCTGCTCTCCTGCCGGCACTGGACAACAGCTGCGATCTTCCCTGTGAAAGATGCACACAGGAAGAGGAACTCCTCTGCTTAGTCTAGAGCTCTGGGAGGAGGTGAATGGATTGAGGATCATCAGGGAGTGCAAGAGAGAGACCGTCTACTGGAAGCGCTTCGTGTTAAGTGGTTCATCCATCAGCACTCCCAAGTCCTTCTCTGCAGGGCTGGTCTCAATCAATTCATCACCCATCTGTATTTATGTTTAGGATTGCCTCGACCCAAGTGCAGCACCTTTCGCTTTGCCTTGTTGGGCATGGGCCCACCTCTGCAGCCTTTGCACGTCCCTCTGGATGGCATCCCTTCCTTCCAGCATGTCGACCACAGCACACAGCTTGGTGTCCCAGTACTGAACCCTGAGGGATTCCACTTACCGCAAGATTCCATTTGGACATTGAGCCATTGATCACAACTCTTTGAGAGTGGCCATATAGCCAATTCCTTATTCACTGAGTGGTCCATCCATGTCCTTCCAATTTAAAGACCAGGATGTCATGTAGGACAGTGTCAAACGCTTTCAACAAGTCCAGAAAGATGACGTCACTTGCTCCTCACTTGCCCACCGATGCTGTAGCCCTATCCGCTGTAGCCCTATCCACTCTAGCCAATAGATTTGTTCAGGCAGGATTTGCCCTTGACAAAGTCTTACTGATTACGACCAGCTACCTCCTTGTATTCCCTGTGCCCTAGCAGAATCTTCAGGATGGTCTGCTCCATTATCTTGCCAGGCACTGAGGTGAGATTGACTGGCCTGTAGTTCTCCAGGTCTTCCTTATCTCCCTTTTTGATGGGATTATGTTTACCCTTTCCCAGTCAGCAGGAACTTCACCAGACCACTGTGACTTTTCAAATATGATGGAAAGTGGCTTTGAGACTTTGTCCACTAGTTCCCTCAGGACCCATGGATGGATCTTGTCAGGTCCCATTGACTTGCAATTTCATGATCAGTAGATGGTCTCAAACTTGGTCTTCTCTTACAGTGAGTGTATCTTCATTCTCCCAGTCCCTGTCCTTGCCTTCTGTAACTTAGATGGCGTGGTTAGAAGCCTTACCATTGAAGACTGAGGCAGAAAAGTAGTTGAGTACCTCAGCCTTCTCCATATCCTATGTGACCCTGTTTCCTTCCAGAGAAGGCCCACATTTTCCCTGTTCTTCCTTTTGTCACTGACGTACCTAAAAAAACTTTTCTTGTTGCCCTTGATGTCCCTAGCCTGGGACATCTGGGCCTTGTCTGGGCCTTAGCTTTCCTAACCTGAGCCCTGGCTGCTTAGGCAACTTCTTTGTATTCTTGCCAGATTACTTGTCCCTCTTTCCAACCTCTGCAGGCTTTCTTTTTACAACTAATAGTGTTCAGGAGTGTTCTGTATTCATCCATTTGATGATATTCTGTCTGTTCTATATTAATTCATGCAGGTCTCCTGGCATTCTTGCCCCTGCTCCTCTTTGTTGGGATGCATTGCTCCTGCACTCGGAGGAGGTGACTCTTGAATACTAAGCAGCTTTCTTGTGCCCCTCTCCACTTCAGGACTTTATCCGTTAGTATGCTACTAAGCATCATGAAGAGTTTAAAGTTTGAAGAGTTTAAAGTCTGCTGTCCTGAAGTCCAGGCCAGTAAGCTCGCTATGTGTTCTTCTTGTTGTCCAAAGGATCATGAATTCAGCTGTTTCATGGCCACTGCAGCCAAGGTTGCCCTTGAGCTTCACATTGCCTACCAGCCCCTCCTCATTGGTGAGAACAAGGTCCAGCATGGCACCTTTTCTCATCAGCTCCTCTACCACTTGGTGGATGAAATTATTATCAGTGTATTCCAGGAACCTTCTGGACAGCTGATGCCTTGCTGTGTTCTTCCTCCAACAGATATTGGGGTAGTTGAAGTCCCCAGTATAATATTACCTGCCTTGCTTTTAACCCTGACTCATGAGCTCTCAGGCGGTTGCTTATCCTTCCCAAGATGGAGTTCCATGGACTCCATCTGATCATTGATGTAGAGGGTGACACCACCCCCTCCCTTCCTAAAGAGTTTATATGCATCCATTACCATGCCTCAGTCATAGGACCCATCCCACCATGTCTCAGTGATATCAAAAATGTCGTAGTTCTGTAAGCATGCACACATCTCTAACTCATCCTGTTTGTTTCCCATGCTATGTGCATTAGTATAGAGACGTTTAAGTTGGGCCCCTGTCAAAGATGACTAACTGGCTCAAATTCCATTTTCCTGCATTTCAGGTGACTACTACTGGCCTCTGTTCCTTCTCCAGTCGCATGCTCAGGGCATCTATTACTGGCACTGGCCTTAAGATGGTAGCAGTGGGATGGATTGAGGACCTCTTCCCACATCATCTTTATTTAAAGCCCTTCTTACTAAATTGGCAAGCCCATGACTTGCCCATTTCTCTGAGATATCTACCCCATCAACCCCCAGGAGACCAGGTTTCTCAAAAAGAGTCCCATGGTCTAAGAAACCAAAGCTCTGGCTGTGGCACCACTCCTGTAGCTATTCATTGATTTTCCAGATCCGACTGGCCTTTTCTTGCCCCTTACCTTTGACCAGGGGGATCACAGAGTCACAGAGTGTTAGAGGTTGGAAGGGACTTCAAAGATCATCTAGTCCAACCCCCTGCCAGAGCAGGATCACCTACAGTAGATCGCACAGGAACGCGTCCAGGCGGGTTCTGAATGTCTCCAGAGAAGGAGACTCCACAACCTCCCTGGGCAGCCTGTGCCACTGCTCTGTCACCCTCACAGTGAAAAAGTTTTTTCTAATATTTTTATGGCACCTCCTATGTTCCAACTTGCACCCATTGCCCCTTGCCCTGTCAATGGATGCCGCTGAAAAGAGCCTGGCTCCATCTTCCTGACATTCCCCCTTGACATATTTATAAACATGTATGAGGTCACCCCTCAGCCTTCTCTCCTCCAAGCTAAAGAGACCCAGCTCCTTCAGCCTTTCCTCATAAGGGAGATGTTCCACTCCCTTCATCATCTTTGTGACTCTGCACTGGACTCTCTCAAGCAGTTCCCTGTCCCTCTTGAGCTGAGGGTCCCAGAACTGGACACAATATTCCAGATGGGGTCTCACCAGGGCAGAGTAGAGGGTAAGGATGATCTCTCTTGACCTACTTGCTACTCCCCTTCTAATACACCCCGGGATACCAGTGGCCTTCTTGGCCATGAGGGCACAGTGCTGGCTCATGGTCATCCTGCTGTCCACTAGAACCCCCAGGTCCCTTTCCCCTGCACTGCTCTTCAGCAGGGCAGTCCCCAACCTATACTGGTACATGGTGTTATTCTTTCCCAAGTGCAAAACTCTACACTTGCGCTTGTTGAACCACATAAGATTTCTCCCTACCCAGCCCTCCAGCCTGTCCAGGTCTCTCTGAATGGCAGCACAGCCTTCTGGTGTGTCAGCCACTCCTCCCAGTTGTGTGTCATCAGCAAACTTGCTGACAACACTCTAATCCCTCATCCAGGTCATTGATGAATATGTTAAACAGCACTGGCCCAAGCACTGACCCCTGAGGGACCCCACTAGACACAGGCCTCCAACTAGACTCTGCCCCATTGACCACAACTCTCTGACTTCTACCCTTCAACCAATTAGTGACCCACCTCACTACTTGGTCATCCAGACTACACTTCCTCAGTTTACCTATGAGGATGCTGTGGGAGACAGTGTCAGAGGCCTTGCTGATGTCCAGATAAACGACATCCACTGCATGGCCACCATCCATCCACCTGGTTATTCACTGGTTATGTCTTCATAAAAGGCTATCAGGTTGGCCAAACATGACTTCCCCTTGGCAAAGCCATGCTGACTGATCCTAATAACCTTCTTATCCTTGATATGCCTAGAGAGAGCACCAAGGATAAGATGTTCCATCACCTTTCCAGGGCTGGAGGTGAGGCTGACAATGAAAAGACTACCTGTGCTCCATAGTCCTTCACTGCTGCTCCCAGTGCTTTGTAATATTTCTTAATAGTCTTTAGATTACTCTTGGCTGTATCACTGGTGCCAATGTGAAACAGCAGCAACGGGTAGTAGTCAGTGTGATGTACAAGGCGTGGTGGTCTCTCAGTTACATCCTTGATACGAGCCTTCGGTAAGCAGCAGACCTCTTTAGAGATTGAGTCAGATCAACAAATGGGTGCCTCCATACCTCTTAGGAGAGAGTGATCCACAACTATCACCTTTCACTTTTTCTTGGTTGCACAAGGAACCATGGAAGCCTCTGAGAATGGTGATGTAGGCCTGCGGGCAGCATCTGACCCAACAACTACCAACCACCACCACCAAACCACGTCCTCATCCAACACTGTGTCCACCTTTCAAGACCATAATGCCACAACCCAGGTACAAGATTATTGGGGGAGACAGTGCAAAAGCCTGGCTAGCAGGGAGATAGGTGACATCTGCTGCTCTCCTCTTGTCCCTGTGACTTTGTCTTAGAAAGAAGTCGGGTGAGTCAGGCATGATTTACCTTTGGTTAATCTTTGCAGACTGCTTCCCATTGCTGTCTTCTCTCTGCTGTGCCCAGATGTGGGTTTCAGGAGGTCTCACTCTTTGATTTTACCTGGGACTGACAGGAGGCCAGCTCGCCTGTGGTTCCTTAGATTGGCTCCTGTCCTTTTTTGAAGGCAAGTGTGACACCTGCCTTTCTGACATTGTTGGGCACCTCCTTGATCTCCATGGCCTTTGAGAGCTGGTGGAGAGCAGCTGCACAAGGTCTTCAGGCACCTCACTCAGCACTTTGGGTTGCACGCTGACAGGTCCCAAGGACATGTGTGGGTAGAGTGCTCCCAAGCAGCCCCGACTCACCCATCATCCCTGGCTGATAAATCTTCTCCTCCTTAAGCCCTGTCATTATGTACAAAGCACAAAACTTTACAGAAGAAAAAATCGAACCCACAAACATTGTACGTAATGTTCTGCTTTGGTTTCCTCAGCCTTCCTGAGAGCCCCTGAGAGTCTCGGCTTTTGATCTTCCGAGTAGCTCAGGAGTTCTTAGCATCTTGTCCCTTCCTGCTAGATGGCTAAAGAGAGAGAGCATGCCAGTTTGGAGCAGAACATGAACTATTTAGGAAATACTAGTCCTTTTAAGTTCATATCTCTTGATATGGTAATCTTGGAGGTAAAAGCAGCTGCGTGTATCCTACACACCAGTGTCTTAGGTCTGTGTGCAGTTCTTCCACTGCCTGCTCAGCATAATAAAACTGTACCAAGTGCAGCTTACCTCTGGGTGCATTTGCATGTAAATGTTAGGTATGTAGTGTAAATGATGTTAATTACTCAAGTAGTTCAGTGTTCATTGGGCCTCTCAGTTTCAAGGTTACTGCCCTGATAGGTCTTGTCAGATGGTTAGTTCCTTTCCACAGGATCTCTGCTTTGAAAAGGCATGTTGCCCTGGCTCGTGCTCCTCTGGGAGGGGCTGCTGCTGAGACCCTGAATGGAACAGTAATATATGAGACAAATAGCAATGCTATGCTCATAATTTGATGATACACTGAAATTAATTCAGATTTTAGAAAATGTAATCCATTGATGATGAGCCTGACTGCTTTTCAGTCCTGTCCTTCCAAGTGCTGGTATTTGCTGAGTTAGACTCAAACTGTGTCATGTGGTATCAAGTAAGTAATGCAAGGTAATGTAGTGTTTAATTTGGACTGCTATTATTTATCTGGTTTTGGGAATGACTCCTCGGTGAAAGGTCTTGTTATTGTGAGACCACTCTAGGAGCCACAAGGTATTTTCAGGACCAAAGGACAATGGGGTATCTATGTTTTTTCTCAACCTTCATCTAAACATCATTTTTTTCCTGACATTTGCTGTCACGTACTCTGGAGTCCCCCAAAGAAATAAACACAAAAAAAATGGAGTAAGAAGGGTAATAGCTCAGCTGTAGAGAAGTTTTTCTTCTGAATCATAGAAGACCAGTAATTATATCAAAACCATCTCTTTCTTCTGGTCCTTCCTTTAAGATAAGTGTGGAGAGTCATAAACAAATGTAGTCATTGGCCTCATTCTCTTTGTGGGTGACTTTCATCTAAATCTGTGTCCATTGTGCTATCTTTCATTGCTTCGAAACACTTTTTGTTTAGATATGTCTCTGCAGCATCTGTGAGAGTGGATTATGGGTCCATGTGTTATCTGACACCACAAAGTCAGCAATGAATTTCCATCTGTGTTGATCCCTCACAGTCTTTGGAAATAGTAATATAATTGTGTATCTCCAGGTGACTTAGTGTGACTGACTTATTCTCCAGGTTCCGACTTGGATAATTTTTGTTTAGTTCATGAGCTTTGACCTGCTTATTGCCATTTACCTATGAGGAGGCAAAATTGCAAAGCATTTTGCTTTTGGGGTCCCTAGATCAGTAGTTTGTTTCAGGAGCTGCCCCCTCTGCTAATGCCTGGGATATTTTTTATGCCACACCACAGTGAAAATTGTTGGGGAGTCATGCAGTGAGCCAGATCAGGCAATACTTCTGGTTAAAATAACTTGGCAATAAAAACTCTTCTGTGAGTTTCCCCCATTGCCGGCTAGATCATTTGCGCTTGATTTTTCCAGGATTCTTTCTGGCAAGTCCCTGAATTTCTTTAATATCCTGCTGTTTGTCTCAGCTAGGGAAGAGGTGTAGACACTCTTAAGTTAGCTAATCCATGTTGAGTTGTCTCGACAACAATTTGGGCATTTTTGGTAGCACTGTTGCCTTCTGACTTCTAGCTAACTGTCATCGTACATGTGACGAGAGAGCTCAAGTCTATTCTGCAGTGCTGGGCTTGTACAGGTCTTTAATCTCTACTGAATAAAATTGTTTAATTGGCTTATTAATGACCCAAGAGTGCAAGAAGCCTCCTTCACCAGTCTGCTTTTGCACAACATTGAATAAATCAAATGTAATTTGCCTATGTTGAAAAACTGGAGTGCAAACACAATTTCATGGTTTCTGGGTATCAAAAAGTGCCTTTCTAAAGCAGTTCATGTCCTTAATTTGCTTAGGGTTGCTTTGACGTTTATTTTTGTTTGTTTGTTTCTTTGTTATTTTAAATGTATTTGTCTTTCACCAGTTAGTTCTCACTCATCTCAAATGAAACGTTTTCCTCTTTCTGAGTGTACCTCTTCAGGGTTTTGCAGATGTTTACGTCTAATCTGCTCCTAGATCCACAAATAATGTGTCTGAGTCCAAAGGCAGTTACTGAGTGTGGGTGGTTGAAGGTTATGTGGTATCTTAAAAAAGAAGAATTTGTCTGCGTTTCCCAGGTTGTATTAACTTGTGAAATATCTAAAGGGAAATGAACTGTCAGATGTCACTATAAATTTCAATTAATTGAAATTAATCTTGCAGAAGACATTAGAGCCTGCCGATGCCTGTATGACAGTAATACCGATTGAATTTGGAATCTGCATTATTCATCTGGTTGAAAACTTTTAGTGCTAATTGAACTTCCACCAGATTTCCCTTCAAACTGCACTTCAACCAGTTTATTTTGTGTCTTCACTTTTGCTGACCTCCCAGGGTTAGTGCTTCTCTGCTCCTGATTCTTGTAGGCAGCTTCTAGATCTTTCTTCAATACCTAGAATAACATGGTAATAATCATAGCAACCCTCGGTGTCCTCAGATATTCTGAAATGTCATATGCAAGACCAGTAAATTTGAGCTGCATTGCTCAGGTTGGAATTGCTATATGGGACTCTCAAACTGTTACAGAATGACATCATGGTTTGAGTTGGAAGGGAGTTTTCCAAATTATCTAGTGTAGTCCCCCCAAGTGTTGTTAGTGTTGCTCAGGTAGGGAACAAATACTGTATCCAATGAAACATATTTGTGATTCAATTCAATGTCATTTTGCCACTGTTAATATTTTTTCGGCTGAGTTAATATTTATTATATTGTGTGTCAGAAGGCTACAATATCCCTCTTTGTGGAAAAACTATTTGGGTTGAGGATCACAGAATCACAGAGTGTTAGAGGTTGGAAGGGACCTCAAAGATCATTCAGTCCAACCCCCCTGCCAGAGCAGGATCACCTACAGTAGATCGCACAGGAACGCATCCAGGCGGGTTTTGAATGTCTCCAGAGAAGGAGACTCCACAACCTCCCTGGGTGCCACTGCTCTGTCACCCTCACAGTGACATATTAATAAACATTAATGAAGTCACCCCTCAACCTCCTCTTCTCCACGCTGAAGAGACCCAGCCTTTCCTCATAAGGGAGATGTTCCACGCCTAGAGTTGCATGCAAGTGTGTCTAATGTAAAATATTCTTTATTTCTTTGTGAGATGTTGTTGTGGACGGCCGATTGGAGATCACCCAGGAGTAGACTGTAGCTGGCCTATTTGTCAGGCTGCCTCACAGAGAGATGGTGGAGAATGGTCTGTTCAAAAACACACAAAGACGAGTCCAACAGATGCATTTGGTACAATCAGTTTTCAAGATGGAGATCACACTTACCATGCCAAGGTATTAGATGCTGGGCTTGTATGGCCAACTTATTTTTATAATTTCAACGTAAGAAAGGCAAAAAGGGGTTTCGAGTGAATATCAGATTATTTATCTTAAGAGGGGTGGAGAATCTAAAAGTAAGTCAAGTTGGAGTCTGTGTATGATGTTTTTATGTTGAACTTAGTTAAGTGTAGTCTATATTGTTTACTGATGTATTTTTGTGCTGTCACATTAGCAGTACTGTGGAAGTTCTAATCCTGCACAAAATCTTTAAGAGAATGCTGAGCACTTTGTAAGATGTTGAAGTTTCTTCTCTTAGAATATTTAAAGGACGTTTATTTTACTATTATTTCTTCCAGTATATTAGAATCTCTTATGATAGCAGTTTGGATCAGCTGTTGCACCTGATGGTTAAAGAGTGGCAGATGGAGTTGCCAAAGCTAGTGATCTCTGTTCATGGAGGCATTCAGAATTTCAGGCTTCCCTCAAAGGTCAAGCAGATTTTCAGCAAAGGATTGGTGAAGGCTGCTGAGACTACAGGAGCATGGATAATTACAGAAGGCATCAACAGCGGTAGTGATTTTTCTTTGTTTCAGTCTTCCTTTGGTGTTCTTTCTCTGCATACAAACATATACATTTAGGGCAAATACAATGAACTTCATTTATAATTTGTGATATTTTAGTATGAAGTGAAGCGCTTTTTTTTTAAGGAACAATGCGTACTTCAAAACTACATCATGTTCCTCTGCTGTTGACAGGCATTCTGAATATTTATGTATATGGGTTTTTTTACTGAAGAGTGGAGTATTCTGCGTGTAAGAAGAAACACTGATAGTAGATAACTGGAACTTACTTGCAGTCGATTTCACTGCTTCATTAAAATAATTAATTTCTGAGGATTGTGACTGGTGTTTTTGAAACATTTTTCAAATCTAAATTTAACTGTTGTTTTATAATTAAGAAACTTTTTAATTAGGATAATCAATTAATTAGCCTATTAGTATCTGAAACTCCCTGTAGACTACTCTCAAAAATTGAGGCGATCAGTAAGCCACATACCTGAAACAGTTTTACTTCTTTAGCTTTTATTCAATATGTTGCCCTTATAGGAGACCTGCCCTGTGTATTTATGTAAATAATAAAGTTTTATGGAGGTAGAAAGCACGACTAACACCATATATGAGCATTATTCATTAGAAGTATGTGTTGTGTTTCAAGCATTGGTGCATTATGTCTGACCATTACAATTCCTGCAGCACACATCATATATACAAGCTGGGTGGGATGGTTTGCTTATTTATTATTAGGTGAGGTGTTTTGTTTATTCTAATTGTAGAGTAAATTAAATTATGGGAAACCTTTTCATTGGTGTCCTGTAGCAGGTCTCTGAAAGTAAAAGAAAAAATGATGATGTAATTATCTATTTAGGAGTGTCCAAGCATGTGGGGGATGCACTGAGAGGTTGTGCCTCACCACATCTGAGGAAGATCTGTGCTGTTGGGATTCCTCCATGGGGTATCATTGAGAACCGAAGGGATCTCATTGGAAAAGATGTGAGTTGGACACATTTTAATAATAAAAGCCTTCATACTCAAGGGGTGCTATAGTACTCTTGCATACTTTATTTTCTGCTTGCTTTATTTCACCGGTTTGATAGTTTTTCTCAGTAATGGAGGCTTAGATTTTGCTCATCAGTTTGCATTGTGTGTGTAAATGGATAGTTTAAAAATATTTCTTTTCTTAGAGGAAATTGCCATTCCTTTTTGAAATTTTGTAATTAGGCAATTTTCTTGTGGTTGCAGATGATATGTTTCTATATTCATGTGATTCAGGATGAGCAATCAGTTTAACGTTATACACAAATATGCTGTTAATATGAGTGATTTTTATTCATAAACTAGAACTTTATGTGAATACCAATGTGAGGGCACAGTCTACGTAACTGTCTAAAAACACTTGACAAGTAATGTAAAATCACTCCTGAAAAATGATAGCTCACATGTTTTTAGTGGGAATAAACACAGAAAAAAATATGCCATTGTATTTCAACTGTTGCAAAGAAAGTCAGGTAATGACTCTGACTAAGGACTACAAGCCCTTTCAGAAATGCCTACTGTGGTATTAATTGTGGTTTTGTTAGTGTGAAGAATCAAATGATTCTTACATTCAAACGTGAAAGAACATGTTTGAGTAGAGCAGCAACTAGCATGATGGAGACTTTAAGATCACAGTATGATGAAGAAATACATATGAGTGAGACAACATAAATGGTGATATTTTTTGGTTCCTTTGAAGACCCTTTTATTTTGTTTTTCTTAGGTAATTTGCCTGTACCAGACTCTTGGTAACCCACTCAGCAAGCTAAGTACCCTCAACAGCATGCATTCTCATTTTCTAATGGCAGATGATGGGACAGTAGGCAAATATGGGAACGAAATGATTCTTAGGAGGAATTTGGAGAAGTACATATCACTTCAAAAAATACACACAAGTGAGTATTCCTGTGGTGAGCTTTATTACAGAAAAATCTGTCCTAAAAGCTGTGGAAGTACTTGATATTTCTTGTTTGTTACGTGTTGTACATCTTCATTTGCCATAGATTTCACTGAGGTTGAAAATTACTGATTGCACATGCCCTGAACTTTGAATATCAGGAAAATGAAAAGAACAACATGTTTATAAAGCATTATGCGTTTAACTTGTATTTTGGTTTCTCAGCTGCAGAGACATCTAAATGACTCAGACTATCTAGCAAGTATTGAGCATTTACTAACTTTTTAGTTTTGCATGGTATCTATTTCAACACTAGATAGTTTCCCAGCATTTTGCTAGGTGAAAAAATTGTCAAATTGTCACATTCAGTGAAATTCGAATCCTTCTTCCCCTGTTCATTACTTTTGTCGTCATAACTCTTCTATATGGTAAGTCTGTGACCTCCTCAGATACTAAAACAAAGACTGATTGCACAAAGAATACCTTCAGCCAATGTTTGTTGGATTGCTTAACTTCCTTTGTTTGCCTATACAGTAATGGAGTTATGATGTAGAAATCATGACTGAAATATTTTTGCATAGACCAGTATTCCATTTTATGCACCAGATTTTATAAATTATTTGTGGAAGTTCACTCTTACCTAGTGTTTCAAATCTTGAGGTGTGTTAAAAAGAATTTAACAGAGCTGTGATGTTGAATCCTTGTTTCCTTTATCTGTTCACATTACAGTATTTACAAACTTAGAAACTTGGCCAGTTATTAATGTGTTCATATTTAGAGCTTCTTCCTCAGCCTCTTACAGCCTTTCTTACTATGAGTTTTTGCAGACCAGACTTTCTGTTGTTTTTCCATGTCTGTTGCATCTTGTTTGAAATTTATTTCCGATTATTAAAAATACCCACCCTGCTGCTGTAAAATTTGAGAAAGTCTGTAAAGAAGGACTGATTATTTTTCTGTTTGTGTAGGTAAACAAGTTGATACTGACCACATTTCATATGCCACCAATGTCCTTGTGTGTAAGAGATATTATAAAGGTCAGAGGGACATTCTCTTTCTTCTTTCCAGTGCTACAGTCACTTGCAATTTTATCAGGGTGTTTTCATGGTCTTTTTTGTTTGGTTGCAGAAGTTCTGTGGTAGTCTTAAAAAGTGTAAGTGAAATTAAAGATGGCAAAGGCATGATTTCCTCTCTATGGAACCATGTATGAGCGTTTATTTGCCAGGTGTTCTGATTTTTTTTGTGTGACTGGTTACGTGTGTTTTGAAACAGGAATGGAACAAGGTGTACCTGTAGTTGGACTGGTGGTGGAAGGAGGCCTCAATGTGATTCTGATGGTGTGGGAGTATGTGAGGGCCAGCCCAGCTGTCCCTGTGGTGGTCTATGAGGGCACTGGCAGAGCTGCAGATATCCTGGCTTTTACACACAAACACACAGATGATACGGGGTGAGTAGTGGCGTAATGCTCCTTTTCCTTGCTCTGTCTTACTGGGGGGGACCTGAAAATGCTTGTCTCAAAACAGCTGATTTCTAGTGTTTCTAGTAATGACACCACCATTGTCTTTTTCTGGCTTTTACTTCAGTGAAGTCAGACAGGAGTTTCTTCCTTTCTTACCTCCAACTAGTGCTGAAAGAATTATTCGGCCTAATTTACTTTGGCTTTTTTTTTTTTGAAGAGGAGAAAGAAACTGCATCTAGCTATTTTGAGATATTATAATGTTTCACACCTTGGGTGAGGGGCACTGTGGGGTGACCCCGGAATGCCTGCCTGGGTTTTGACTCAATCCCTTCTCCTGCCTTCGGTATTCTGTAAGTGGGCTTGGATTTGGGTTGCACAAAGCTTTGGAGACTAGGGCTGGGGTTAGCTGCTGTAGGACTCTCAGGCTAGTGTAGGAGGATGACTAAGATGCCTTGTTTTTTACCCAGTGCTAACCTAGATTTGTCAGCCTTGGCTAGCTGTAATTCTTTGTGTCACCTCCAGTGCAGCCTCAGCTGCAGACTCTATTAAGCCTAGCTTGTTGAAAATTTTGTGTCAAAACTGGAAATAAATATATACATATGCGAAGCAAATTATTTTTTGGGAAGTTTATTAAATGAACGATTTAGTGGACTTATATCCTAATTAGATATTATATTTTCTAAGGATTCTTTTTTTGGGGGGGATGCTATTTTTCCCTAAAATGCTGTATTGAGAACTTCTTTCTTCACTTGTTTTTTCTTCCGTATTTTTGATCTTCAAAAAACAGTAAATCCTACCATTGCAAAACAAAAGGAAAATATGGACAGAAAGGTTAGCAGAAAGATAAATCAGGGGAAAAAAGATGGGAAAGGTATGAAGCCTAATGAACAAATCACAGAATCATAGAATCATAGAATTGTAGAATGGCCTGGGCTGGCAGGGACCTTAGAGATCATCTAATCCAACCTCTCTGTCATGGGCAGGGACGCCTCTCTACTAGATCAGGCAACTCAAGGCTCTGTCCAACCTGGCCTTGAACGCCTCCAAGGAGGGGGCAGCCACAACATCTCTGGGCAATTTATTCCAAAGTCTTGTCGCCCTCGTACTGAAGAATTTCTTCCTAATATCTAATCTAAATCTGTTCTCCTTCAACTTAAACCCATTTCCCCTTGTCCTATCTGTGGATGCTCTTGTAAAAAGTCCTTCCCCAGCCTTCCTGTAGGATCCCTTCAGGGGTTGGAAGTTAGGTCCCCCCGAAGTCTTCTCTTTTCAAGACTGAACAATCCCAGCTCCCTCAGCCTGTCCTCGTAGCAGAGGTGCTCCAGCCCCTGGATCATTTTTGTGGCCCTCCTCTGAACGCGCTCCAACAGATCTATGTCCTTCTTATGGTGGGGACACCAGCACTGGACGCAGTATTTGAGGTGGGGTCTCACAAGAGCAGAGTAAAGGGGGAGAATCACCTCTCTTGACCTGCTGGCTACGCTTCTCCTGATACATCCCAGGATGTGGTTGGCCTCCTGGGCTGCGTGAGCGCACTGCCGGCTCATGTTGAGCTTCTCATCTATTGACACCCCCAAATCCTTCTCTTCAGGGCTACTCTCAACCCACTCTGTGCCCAGTTTGTATCTGTGCCTAGGATTGGCCCGACTCAAGTGAAGGACCTTGCATTTTGACTTGTTGAAGCTCATGCAGTTTGCACTGGCCCATTTCTCAAGCCTGTCAAGGTCCCTCTGGATGGCATCTCTTCCCTCAAGTGAGTCTACGGCACCACACAGCTTGGTGTCGTTGGCAAACTTACTGAGGGTGCACTCAATGCTGTCGTCCATGTCGCTGACAAAGATGTTGAACAGCACTGGACCCAGGACAGACCCCTGAGGAACACCGCTTGTCACTGGTCTCCATGTGGATGTTGAGCCATTGACCACAACTCTTTGAGTGCGACCATCCAGCCAGTTCTTCATCCACCGAGTGGTCCTTCGGTCAAATCCATGTCTCTCCATTTTAGAGACAAGGATGTCACGTGGGACAGTGTCAAACGCCTTGCACAAGTCCAGGAAAATGACATCTGTTGCTTTTCCCGTGTCAACCATCGCTGTAGCTTTGTCGTGGAAGCGCTGTAGCTTTGTCATAGAGGAATGAGGAATTAAATTTAAATGAGGAATTTAATTTTATCCCTATATGATTATTAAAAGAAAGAAAAATTTTGCCAAATGTCTAGTGATTTTTGTCTCTATATTCACAGACAATCCTTTGAAAATTGTTAATTTTTTCCTTTGTTGTATTTCTGGTATTGTATATGCATGGTAGAACTAATGCCTTTGTGAATAATAATTTATTTTATGGGATACCTTTGCTTTTTGTTTTTGAAAGAAGGCAGGAATAAGTTAACAGAGAAGACGAAATAAGAGATTTTGCTTATGTCTCTGCTTACCACAAGTTTTGTCTTTTGCTGAGGTGTTATTTGAGCTGGTAAGTAGTAGCTAAAAATATACTTACGATTGTATATCTGTTTTTCAGGGAGCTGCTCCCTCAGGTGAAGGAGGAAGTCTTAATGATGATTCAAAACACATTTAGCTTGGGACAGAAGCAGGCTGCTCATCTATTTCACATTTTGATGGAATGCATGGAGCACAGAGAGTCCGTGAGTGGGGTTCAGGCTCTGAGTTTAGGACATCTTCATTTGCTCTTACCCTTTTTACCCTTTTTGTGGTGGGTTGGCATGGGCACAGTAGTTGTTGAAGTAATTGTATTATCTCTAATATATAGATAACACAAAGGTATTTGTACTAGTTTATGTATTGAATAGCTTCACAGAACCTGTTTAGCTAATGTCTCAAGTCTCAGTGGTTGCTTATGAAATGACATCCTTTCTGATTGAAAGGTCAAATATCTTTGTTGTTGCAGGAAAGATCAGGTAATTCCTACTTTTTTTTTTTTTATTATTCTCCAGTAGCGTCTTATTTGTAATTCAGAAATATTTCCATCTGTTCTTCTACTCAAAACAGAACTGTGCTAGAACTTGTTTCGAGTATTGAAATATACTTTCAAAATGTGCTGGCACGTTTAGCAGCTCAGGTGCTTGTTTGGAGATAGAATTCTGGAATCGTAGAATGGTTGCTGTTGGAAGAGACCTTAAAGATCATCTAGTTCCAACCCTGCTGCCACAGGCAGGGACACCTCCCACTAGATCAGATTGCTCAAAGCCCCATCTAACCTGATTTTGAACGCTTCCAGGAATGAGGGTTCCACAGCTTCTCTGGGCAACCTATTCCAGTGCCGCACCACCCTCACATAAAAGAATTTCTTCCTAACACCTGACCAAAATCTTTTTTTTTTTTCAATCTGAAACTGTTATCCCTTGTCCTATCACTATACTCCCTGATACAGAGTCCCTACCTTTCTTTTCTGTAGGCTTCCTTTAAGTACTGGAAGGCCACTATTAGGACTCCCTGGAGTCTCCTCTTCTCCAAGCTGAACAGCCCCAACTGTCTCAGCCTGTCCTCACAGGAAAGGTTGTCCAGCCCCCTGATCATCTTTGTGGCACTCCTCTGGACTTGCTCCAACAGGTCCATGTCTTTCTTACATTGGGGCCCCACCGCAGAACACAACTCCGCAGGTGGGGTCTCACAAGAGCAGAGCAGAGGGGGAGAATCACCTCCCTTGACCTGCTGGCCACGCTTATTTTGATGCAGCCCAGAATGTGATTGGCTTTCTGGGCTGTGAGTACACATTACTGGCTCATAGTTTCCAGGAAGATCTGCTCCGTGATCTTGTCAGGTACTGAGGTGAAACTGACCAGCTTGTCGTTCTCTGGGTCTTCTTTTTAAGCTTTTTTAAAAATGAGGGTTGTGCTTCCCCTTTTCTAGTTTGCCTTGGATGCAATTGCACTAAAAAGCAAAAACGTGCATTTTCTGTCTGAAATAAAGGAAAATTGTGTCTGGTGTTTGTCACTATTGGTGTTGAAATGTGTATGGTTTAATCTACCACAACCCTTACCAAGAAGAAATAACTACAGACTTCTCTGCCTCATCTCAAATAGTATACTTTTGCAATTCTAACAGATAACCATATTTGATGCGGAGTCAGAGGATCAGCAGGACATTGATTTAGCAATTCTGACTACAGTCTTGAAAGGTACCCATCTTAAAATATGACCAGTTTTCATTTAACATACAGTCCTGCTGTCTTAGCTTTTCAAAACAAAGGAGTAATATCAATATGTCAAAACTGCTAGGTCCTTTACTTGTTTCCTAGGTACAAATATGTGTGCTTCAGATCAGCTAGATTTGGCGTTGGCCTGGGACCAGCTAGATATTGCCAAGAAACACATACTGGTTTATGGGCAACACTGGAAGGTACTATTACCTTTTATTTTTCACTGTGTCTTTACACTTTATTATGATGACTAATTTTCCATGATTTGCATTTGTCAAGCTTTATTTAAGGAATAGTTGATGCTTGGAGTCACTCTTCTGGAGTAACCATCTTTGATTTTGGAGAGGCATTATTCTTAAAATTGCAAAGTATTCAACTGCAGAGTGCATCAGATGAAAATCAAGCACATTTATTTCCCCAGAGAAGAAGCGATATCTAAACTTCCTGTATTTTTGACTTCTTGTTTTTCCACATAGTTTCAGTGGTCCTTCTGGTTATGTATTCCTCAAGCCTATGTTGACAATCATTGGTGGTCAAAGGTGTTTCATTGTAGCCATGAGTACTCTTTTCTCCAGAGGAGTAAACTCCGAAGGAGTGTTGCCTCTGCTTTCCTAGTTCTAGATGGAAATACAGAAATCAAGGTCCTTGATGGTGTTACCGGGTATAAAAAAGATTGAACTATGGCAATGTGGCATCATGTCATTATTTCAGATGTTGTTTCTTAGAACTAGCTGCAATCAGGACAAGCCATGATTTAGACCTACATTAACTATATGTGCATGAAAGAACGTGCAGTAGCAATAGAATCACTCATATAAACTGTGTTGTTAAATTTTTTAGATATAATCCAGTATTTAAGTAAAACCCTCACTGTATATAAAAAGATTTTTGGAGATGGTAAATATAAAACTGTGTGTGCCTCAACACATGCTATTCCCTTTTGTTATAAGAGTAAATACTTCCTGCAAGAAAATATATCTGATATTCCCAGAAGTACTTTTTAAGTTTTCCCTTCCAAGAATTACAAGGTTGAGTTTTCCAGTCCTGAGTGCCTTTTCTTCTCTACAAAGTAAATTTTGGAAAATGAACAGTGAGTATATTTTTGAGTGACTGTAGCTGGTTAGTTGGCACAGCAAGAAAACTGAATTTATTGATCACTAGTTTCTATTTTCCTATAATGTTTTCTTATAATGTTTATGGCTGAGTACACGGAGGAGGACTAAGTCTGAGGTGTCTACAGTTGGGCATCTGTGAATTAAAGGATTTTTTTTGTTGTTGTTGTTGCCCCTTTAGGCTCAGTTCACTGTCTATGAAGTGAAGATGATCACACCATGTTCTTGAACAAAACCTGGTAAAAATAAGTGGTGTCAGGTGTCCACTGAAGGGCAAAGAAGGAAATCGTTGGTTTCATTTTAAGGACTTGAATAATGTGTGAATAATAAGAGATATGCCAAGCCTGGAACTATAAAATTAGAACAAAATACTGAATAGCTACCTGCTAAGAGACCATCATTCACTCTGTGAACTGAATAAGACTAAGCCCTCTGGGGAAACATAGTATATAACTGTGCCATGAATAATTGTGCCATTATTCATGGTGGTGAGTTATCTGATAACTTTCGAGTGTTTGACTGCATAATCTTAACAGTAATTCTGCCCAACAGACTTTGATTTTATGTGATATAGAACAGATCTGTCTATGCATAATTGTGTGTGCATATTTTTGCCTTTTTTCTTTCACAATACCATGTTAGATTTTGAGTCTATCAAAAAAAATGTTTTTCCCAATGTCTTTTTCATTGTTTTGTAGAGTGTACTTTTAAAAAATTTATTCATTCATTCATTCATTTATTTATTTATTTATTTATTTATTTATTTATTTATTTTTGCCTCCAACAAGTCTGCTGCGAACTGTTAGTAAGCTTTGTTGAAGCACCTCTGCATAGATATTAAAGAAACAGGGACACTATATGTCTTACTCCTTCAAATTCTATAGTTTGTAGTAAGACAAGAATTACACTTTCACCATTTTTATCATATATTGTCAGGGCCTGTGAGTCTACCTCATTCTGAATGAGAAGTGTGGCAGGTGAAACTTGATTTGACTGCTGAAGTAGTCAAAATGAACAGTGTCATAGAATCATAATGATTTAGGTTGGAAGAGACCTTTAAGATCATTGAGTCTAACCATTAACCAAGCACTGCCAAATCCACCACTGAACCATACCCCTAAGCACCATAATCTTCTAAATAGCTCCAGGGATGGTGACTCGACCATTTTCCTGGGCAACCCTTGCCAATGCTTAACAACACTTTAGGTGAAGAAATCTTTCCTAATGTCATATCTAAACCTTCACCTGGTGCAACTTGAGGCCATTTCCTCTCATCCCGTCACATGTTACTTGGGAGAAGAGACCGATCTCCACCTTGCTACAACCTCCTTTCAGGTTGTCATAGAGAATGATAAGGTCTCACCTCAGCCTTCTTTTCTCCAGGCTAAACAATGTCAGTTCCCTCAGCTGCTCCTCATGGGACCTGTTCCCTAAGGATCCTTCAGCAGCTTTGTTGCTCTTCTTTGGACACACTCCAGCACCCCAAAGTCTTTCCTGGAGTGAGACGCCCAAAACTGAACACAGAATTTGAGATGTGGCCTCACCAGTGCTGAGTACAGGGACACTATCACTGTCATGGTCCTGCTGGCCACCAATATTGAGCCCTGGGGAACACTACTCATGACTGGCCACTAGCTGAGTTTAACTTCATTCACTATCATTCTTTGGGCCCAGCCATCCATCGAGCTTTTTACCCAGTGAAGAGTACACCCATCCAAGCCATGAACAGCCAGCTTCTGCAGGAGAATGCTGCCGGAAACAGTGTTGAAGGCTTTACTACATAAAGAGATCTTAAACTAAGAATGTTAAATTTTGATAGCTGTTTGCTATCTGATATTTTGATTTGATGCCTTTTGTTCCTTGGTGGAAAGGAGATTGAAGGGAGACCTTGTCGCTCTCTGCAACTTCCTGAAAGGAGGTTCTAGCGAGGTGGGCGTCGGTCTCTTCTCCCAAGTAACAAGAGGACAAGAGGAAATGGCCTCAAGTTATGCCAGGGAAGGTTTAGATTGAAAATTAGGAAAAAAAAATTCTTCATTGCAAGGCTTGGAACAGGCTGCCCAGGGAAGTGGTTGAGTCGCCATCTCTGGAGGTGTTCAGAAGATGCATACATGTGGCGTTAGAGACATGGTTTAGTGCGATTTGGCAGTGCTAGGTTAACCGTTGGACTCGATGATCTTAATTGTGATTTCATTCTACAAAATAACTGCCTTGCTTCCTCTTACTCTGCTACATTTACCCACATTGCTGTTATTGCTATTCATTATTCTTTATTGTAGTTTCGTGATATTTGTCCTTAAAAGTTCTAACTGTATTGATATGCTAAACTTTGACAACTTGTACACTCCTTTGTCTTTTTTTAACAATCGGCCTATTTTCTATAGTCTTTCATTCTGCTCTTAAAGGGGCTGATTTCAGCTATACTTCAGCTCCCTGGGAACTCTTAGGTGAATACCACCTGGTCCTCACAATTTGCTACCACTTTACGAATCCCTTCTATAATCTTTTCCACTGGCACTTCAGTTGAACACAGTTCGTCAGATTTGTCTGCTATAAAGAACAGCTTTGATGTAGGACCTTCCTTAACATGTTCTGTAGTGAGCAGTGAGGCAATGAATTAATTTGCCATTTCTGCAATAGCATGATCTTCTTGCATGTTTCTTTTATATTTTGAGCAGTCTCTGGCCTTACAGATTCACTGATAGTACACCTACTCCTGCTCCTCTGCTTCCGCTGTGTCTGAAAAAGATCTGTGAGCCCGTTCATGTCTATTTCAGTGCAATTTTTCAGCACCATTTTCAATGAAAAGTCATTGTCAAATACTATGTTCGCCTCTTTAAGTAAGATTTAAAGAGCTCGTAATAAACAAGCCTTATCTCTTGCTGTTTCTCCAAGCAAAAATTAGAATGTCATATATTTCTGAAAGTTTTTCTTTTAACTAAGCAGGAAAAATATCTTAAATGACATTTTTTTTATGCATTGTTAGAAAAAAAATGCACAAGCACAATTTTAAAGTTTGTTTTTGATTTAATTGCTTTCTTAATTAGAGAGGAGTAGTCCTCCAACTGTCAGAGTCTGACAGACCTGCGATTGTCAGGGTCTACAGTTTGTGTATTTTCATTGTCGTTGTGTATTTAAATTTTGAGTTAGATACTTAAGCAGCAATTTTTAGGTGATTGTCCCATGCGGTCTTATTATTTTTCTCCCTATTTCGATGTTTTACGGAAATGTGCACAATTATGCACAGATTGTGACCATTTCTTTTTAGGACTCTGATCCTAGCAGTAGAGAAGGTAAAAACTAACCAGCTCTAACTATGTTTCTGCTTAAATGCCGGTTCAGGCTGAGATGAACTTTACATCCAAGACTGTCGTTCCAGTAGTTACCAGTCAGCTATCTAAAACTCTTTAGACACACTGTCAGCACAAGGAATGACTGCTCGAGGAAATTTAATACAAGAGTGGTCACTGAGATATTTCTGGAAGAAACATCAATAATTCAGGAATAGTGTACAATTTTTCTTTTCACATGTGACAATTCTATAACATTTATTGGTCATATGTTAATATCACTTCTGCCAAATATAAGTAAGTATGTGGAAAGGACTAACTTAATGTGCCAAGTTAGCACTAGCACCTGCCCCATTTGTGTCAGCATCTTCATTCTGCTTACCCAAATGTGTTTTATGTTCTGTAGAAAATATTTTTCAGGATTTATATGAATGTCATATGCCCAACTCATTTGCTATTTTACATGTAGAAATCCTGCTGAGCTCTGTGCAAATGCTATGAGTATAGTGCTTTCACCATTACAACATTTCGGTTTAGGGAGAGGTCTGCTTAATGTTGCCTTTTAGAGAGTTTATCCTAAAGCAGATTCTCTCTCCTATTTGAAAGGAAGTCTGCTTTAAAGAACTTCAAGTTCTGTAGAGAGATCTTGAAATGCAATACCTTGAAATGTCTTTTGTCATATGTGAAAAAAGAAAGACTTCCCTCCGGCCCCTGCGTTGTCGTACATTAGCTTCTGAAGTGAATTAAAGAATAGGGAGTGCATTATCAGAGTCTGGTTGTATAGCTAGATTTGTAGAACTCTCTACAGACATTGGGTTTATGGAGACTCACTTTTACTCCCCTTCTCTCTTTAATTTTTTTTTACACAGATGCTTCCTCCAGAGTATTTTTCTTTTCTACTGTAAACTTTAAATATCCATAAAGACAAATTGTTTTTGATAAAGAGATTCCTAGCTGTTCAGGAATGTTTTATTTATTTCCAGAAGAAGGTAATATTTTTCTAACCTTTTTCTTCATCTCTGTTGTTCTGGAGGTTGGTGCCTTGGAACAGGCAATGCTGGATGCTTTAGTGATGGACCGTGTGGATTTTGTGAAGCTGTTAATAGAGCATGGTGTGAACATGCACCGTTTTCTTACCATATCTCGTTTGGAAGAGCTCTACAATACAGTGAGTTTGTGAAATCCCAGTGTATAATTCTACTTAAGAATGCCTAGAAAGAATACTGTTTTGTTTAAGAGGCTTGACAATTAGGCCACATTGTTATGAGGAATTTTTGAAAAAAAAATTGAAAATTAACAGGGCTTGATTATTTTTGGTTGTATAGGATTTTTAGATTTGTGTCCCAGCTTTGTATTTTTGATTCATTGACATGAACCAAACTGAGTACTCACCTAAAACTCATGAGAAATATGTACTGATTTTAATCTGGTATGTGATGCTTGCTTATCTTGCTGAAAATGATATGTTGTTTAACCAAAGTGCTACCCACTTCTGTCTAGAATACGTCAAGAATTAAGATAGAAGGGGTCTTGCAGACTGGTGGTGAAATGTTGTTGAAGAGGTTTGTCAAGAGAGTTTGAGTGGCAAGAGTTTAAATCACAGTAGCTTATCCTGAAGAACCTGTTGCTGGTTTCTTTTACTGTGTTGATTTTCTAACACAGAGTGACGTTTGCTTACTGTCTTTTCTTTTCACATCACAGAAACAAGGACCGTCAAATCTACTCTTGCATCACCTAGTTCGAGATGTGAAACAGGTAACAGACATAGGAGAGGCTGCGGAGCGAAAGTGGTAGCTTCGAGCTTCGGTGTGCACTGACACATTGCTGTTAGGTAATACAGAGAAATTTTAGGAATAGAAGCAATGGGCTGGTTACTATGCTTCTGTATCTACTAATAGTTTTATCTTCAGCCCACTCATGCCCCTAAGCAATTAACTAGCATAGTTCTACTGAATAATCCCAAGGGTCCTGTACCTTAATTTCAAAACCAAGCAGTTTGTGCAGATCAGACTCTAGTTCTCAAGTTACTAAAGTGACATTATAAACAGATTGTATGAAAGACTTAGTGAATTAATGCAATAACTGTGCTCATTTCTTTGAAGTTTTCTTTTTTTTCCCCCTAAAGCTAAAAAAGTCTTTCCTTGTTGAGCAGTAACAAAAAGATACTGTGAAAAGATAGTATTATTTTAATGTACTGCATTGCTTGAGAGAACAGAAGGTGGCAGTGGATGACTACTGCATGGAGCCCTGGCTTGCTTAGTTTAGTGTCAACCTTCTTACTGAGCTACACAGTTAATGTATTTCATGTTTCTCTTCTGTGTTGTACCTCACAGCACTGCTTAGCCAGAAAAGGATGAGCTGTTCTTTCTGCATTTAGTCTCCACTGTAGGAGCTGCCTAGATCCAAAATTAGGTTAAATGGCTAATTCTTTTTAGGGTATGAATGCTAAGATAAAATAAAATGGTAAGTCTGACTGGTTTTAGAGTTCTATGGTCTCAAGTAGTGGGATTTCTGGTATGATTTTCTTACTGTGCGTTATTCCTGTCAATCTCATTGATGGTTCTGTAGATAGATATAGGGTATTCTGGTCTCCGTAGCAAGCTATTTCCTGTGTTTTCTCATACTGATGGGTGCATCTGAGGTCTAATTTATATGGCCAGTCTGGAAGATCTCAATGTTGAAAATACATTGAGATTTTCCAGCCTGAGAAATCTGTCTTTCTCCATGATACTGAGGTGATTTGCTCCTTGATATGACCCTTCTCTTAAAAACCGTGGTCTGGTTACATCTCAGGACAGTCTGGGAAAACTCAGAATGTGATCTAAAGGGAGTATTTTGACACTTGAAATAGTGGAATTTAGGTAGAAAGTGAGTGCACAATTTCAAAACTTTCTACACCGTTAGATAAGATAAACTCACTTGGGACCTGCAAACAGCTCTAAATGCTGAAAAGCCTTCTTCACCTGAACTTCTCTAAGTATGCATAAGTGCTCTATGAACGGATTGTAACAGTTGCAGTCATATTAAATATGGTAACACAATATCTAGGACAGGCAGCAGAGTGATGTGACCGTAGATTTCGGAATATTTTTTTCATTACTGTAACGGGCTTTGTTGCTGCCACATTTAAATGGAGATACGTTGCAGTCTGCCCTGATAGGGTAAAATATGCTTTTAGTGCAGAGGTGTATCTGTAAGTATAGATAGTAAAAAACAGTCTGCTAATTCTCAATGACAGAGTTGGCAAGCTCTATCCTGTGACACCTGCTTTTACCCCAGAGTGCTCAGCATGTTGGTGACTTTTGTTCTCCAGGACTGGGTGGCATTAGCTGTCTATACTGAGGCTTGCCACTAAGGTCTGTGGAAAAAAACCTATTGTCTAATGATACAAATGACTTTTCAGTGTTTGAAAGGCATACAACAATAGGAATACATGATCCCTCTAAACCCATCTATGTATAGGCCTATTTTTCACTTCCAGGAGTTGTGTTTTAAAGTATTACCAATAATCTTTAAAATCTGTATGGAAGATAATCTATTCTTCACAGAATTTGTCACAAGGGCGGTGGAAGTAAACTAGAAAGCAGTCGTGCTTCAAACAAAAGTGGTGAGAGACTCAGAAGGTATAGCTAATGCACCTGCAGCTGCTGTCCTGGTTGTTATGTCAGTCTTGAGCCTCTGCAAGAGATTACTAGCCTCCAGGAATTACTCTACAACATTAAATACATGCTTCATCCAATTAATTTTTGATTAGCGAACTAGTTTAATGAGCCAATCATACCAAGCTAGTTTTCTTTTGTTGTGAGAGGAAGATTTTTATCATTCTTACTGACTTAGTGATTACCCTGAAGAACCATTACCCTCACTGTTGAATGCAGCTGGTCTTGTGAACATTGCAGTGTATGTCCCTATGTGATGTGGCTGCAGTGGACTATAGATGTTACATTTTTCAGTCTGAAAATGTCCATGTCCCTCTGTTCTCCCTGTGTAGAGCAGTTTCATATGCCTAAGGAATGTGCACACTTGCCTGACAGATGCAGAAGCTCTCAGTTGTACCTTCTTCCAGACTCCTCTCATAGTTGTAGGCTCTGATACAGTTGGATGTTCCATATAATAGCATCATGAAGTGCTTGCGACATTTTGTCTTTCAGAATACCCTTTCTTTGGATTACAAGGTATCACTGATTGATATTGGGCTAGTTATAGAGTACCTCCTTGGTGGAGCTTACCGGAGCAGCTACACAAGGAAGCACTTCCGAATTCTCTACAACGATCTCTACAGAAAACACAAGGTAACTTCTATATAATGGCTACCACTGGTCACCTAGAAAACTCAAAATGTGACACCTGAAAATAGCTTGGGTTGTCATTGTGGTTTGTCTGAAGAGCAACAGTTAAATGTATGCCATACTGGTCTGTTTTATGGATCTCTTTGCCAACTGTTGGAGAGATTGGAAACAAAACAGACAAATCCCTCCCCAAACCACGCCCTGCCCCTCAAGACCACCAGTGATTGTTAAGTATCAGCTCAATAAATTTACCTTTGTGTCCAGTAGCTAGGTTGTGTTCTTTGTCATCCACCAATAAAGATTAACAAGACTGTACCAACCACCATTTTTCCTTTTGTGAAGCAGTTGCATGTTTCTGCTCTTGCAACTTGAACGACATCAGAGAAGTAGTGAATTCAACAGGCATTGAGCTAGACTTAGAGTATATCAGCACAGCATAATGAAGAGCAGCATGGAGATCCCTGACCCACGTTTTGGGTAAATGCCAGTTTTCAGAAGCAGCTCAGTGGTAACAGTGCATCTTCCTGCTCTATTGTCGTGGTTTAATTCCAGACAGCAATTGAGCAGCACACAGTCACTTGGTCACTCCCCCCTGGTGGGATGGGGTGGAGAATCGGAGGGGTAGAAGTGAGAAAACTCATGCGTTAGGATAAAGACAATCTAGTCAGCAAAGCAAAAGCTACATATGTAAGCAAAGCAAAACAATGAGTTCATTCACCACTTCCCATGGGCAGGCAGGTGTTTAGCTGTCTTGATGAAAGCAGGGCTCCATCACAGGTAATGGTGACCTGGGAAGACAAACACCACTTCCTCCCCCCTTCCTTCTTCCTTCTTCTTCCCTCAGCTTTATATGCTGAGCATGTCGTGTGGTCTAGGATGTCCCTTTGGTCTGTTTGGGTCAGCTGTCACGGCTGTGCCTCCTCCCAGCTTCTTGCCCACCCCCAGCCTACTCCCTGGTGGGGTGGGGTGAGAAGCAGAAAAAGCCTTAATGCTGTATAAGCACTGCTCAGCAGTAACGAAGGCATCCCTGTGTTGTCAACATTGTTTCCAGCACAAATGCAAAACATAGCCCCATACTAGCTGCTATGAAGAAATTTCTGCCCAGCCAAAACCAGCACACCAGGCCATTGAGTTGTTTGCCTTGCCGAGGTTTTTCCATGACACGCTGGTCATCACAGGGGAAGTCTCGTGCTGGATATGCCAGGCTGCATCCATGGTGCAGCGGCTTTGTGTAGGTGGACGATTGTGCTTGTGCCATTCTGCACCTTCTAGATGCTTAAGATGTTTCACTGTATGGCATAGCATTGTGCCATGTCTGCATATCAGTAACATCACCCGTACAAACAAACAGTCTGTCTCGGAACAACAGTGTGCAAACATACTAGCACTTTCATTTTTCCCATTGACTTTCCAAAACCAGTAACTTGAAAAGAGCCTAAACTTCTCAATAAATTAGCTGGATATAATTCCCAACATCACAGAAGGAGCAGATTTACCACATAAGAATTGTCCCCAGTTTTCAGACTGGGACTGGACTTCACTTAAAGTACTTCCATATGTTAAAGAATAAACAATGAAAACCTCTCATTCCCATGTACTGCATTCATGAGTAACAGAAGATCCTCAGGGTGATCAGGGTAAATGAGAAGAAATAGTGAAAACTGTTACTTGGAGTGAATAGAAACACAGAGACATTGTGTGTATTGCTGGCTTAAGAAAATAGTTAAAAGAGATGTTTGAGCTGTTGTAACATTCTTCATTGTATCTCAGTGAAATACGATCTTAACAAGGATGAGTGAAACCACACGATCATGTAACTAGGAACTGCAGGGAAGAGCATTAGTGATTCAGCTGGTAAAATTCTTCTCTCTCAGTACACTGAACGAAATGCCCAGCGATGCTAGACACGCTATCCTTCAGAGGAAATGGTCAGCAAAAACTCCAGAGAACTTCTGGATTTTAAAGTGTTTGTGGCACTTTTTGTAAGGTAGGCACTCAGAAGAGCTTTCAGTTGGGTGATTCCTATCTGGTGCAAGCCCTCTTTTTGTTAGTGAATGCTCTTTTTAATTTAGACATTCAGAAAAATATATATTTTTTAAATTAGATGTGAAACAGACCTTGATGGTGTAAGCTCCAGTGGTAGTTATAGTGATTATTTACTCAGTAGTCTTTGAATAACATCAGTTTTTACAGGCACCATTACAATCAGAAATAAGTACAGGCAAAATTCATCTCCAGTTTGTGTTTCTATCTTTGTGTTTCATGGTATGCCTTTGGATCTAGAGAGTGCTCTCCAGCTTTTCTCAGAGCCTGTCTCATTCCCTTCATCAGAGTAATCAGATGGGTAGCAGAATGGGATCCGCTGAAAGTACTTTGCATTCTCAGTTCTTCAGAACAGCACAGCCTTACAAATACAAGGTAATATAGTTGCTTATTCTAGACTTTGCTTGGGACATATTAGGCTGCTCATCATTTTATTGAGAGATTTTAGACATGTGTTAATCAGGCTGTTAGTTACCATAATTCTTCCAGTAGCAACAACTGTTCACGGTTCATGAAGTAGAAATCTTGCAACTTTAATGTTGAATTCAAGCTTAGACTCCTCCACTGATAATTTTTAGCTTCCATCCATTTGCTGCCAAGGACTTTCCTTTCCTGAAATGTAGCCTCATCAAATATCTGAACATCAAGCATGTGTGAAAACTCTTCTTATTTGAAAGCAGCAGTAGGAATTCTCTGCTTTTCCTGGTGTTTTCTGATGACTGCTTATTGAAGTAGCTATGGTAAACCTGCTAAGAGATATAGTTCTGATATCTGAAAAATGATGACAGTATTTTCTGTCAGAGAAAGAATGAGGAAAGAGCAGAGATTGTCACGTGTTTATATCTGACAGGCAAAACAAAGCAGAATAAATTTAAGTGGCTTTATTCAATTACTCTAAGCCAAAAGGAACCTGTGATAGCACTGACATAACCTCACTTACATGAGTAAAGCTTTTTCTTTGCCTTTAATGGAGAAATACGAAGACACAAAAGTATAGCAAGTTTACAAGTGTGGCAGACAATAAAAATCATCTTTTAGTATCACAAGTCCATGCTGTATATCTCAGTCTACTGATTGCTTTTTCTCCTAGAATGACACAAGTACAAGAAAGGAATGAAAGTAGGATCTTGGTATCACTGGGCTTGGAGACTGTCCATCACTATGGAAGGGGAGGTTATAAATGGCATGAGTACAGAGCAAAGAGTGTTTTTCATCCAGCTTCTTAGCACTGGTAATCTGAATGTGATCCTGGCTGTGGTTTATGATGTAAATGTGTATACCAATCAAATAGTTTGCTATTTGCAATTCATATTTGCATGCAGGTTTATTTACATGAGTATGAACCTCAACCAGCCAGTCATTGAAATTTACTTTTTTTTTTTTTTTTTGAAAAAAACGAAATTTATAGGAAAGATCCACTGCTTTTCATAAGTATAAGAAGAAATCAAAAGAGGATATGAACTTTGCAGAGAACTGTGAATCATCTGGCTTTACATACCCCTATAATGACCTCCTGGTTTGGGCAGTATTAATGAAAAGGCAGAAGATGGCAATGTTCTTCTGGCAGCACGGAGAGGAAGCCATGGTCAAAGCCGTTGTGGCTTGTAAACTCTACAGGGCAATGGCACGTGAAGCTAAACAGAGCAACATGGTGGATGGCACTTCAGAAGAACTCAAGAAGTACTCAGAGTATGAGATCTCCCTTCACTTCAGTTAATAAAAATCTTTGTTTTCCTAATCCATTAAGAGATTATAAGGTTAGTTGTGCAGGGACTATGCAGTGTAAAAGAAATGCATTCAGCTCCCCTCTATACTTATCATATAATGGAGCTATGTATTGGTGTGCAGTCTGGTTAAGTGTTAAAGAATAGCTATTAGCATGTTATCTAGTTGCATATTTGAAAATTAAAATATAGATGAGTAAGACGTGGCTTACTGTCTCCTAAATGGTCAAGAGGAAGACTGAAATTTCCAGTTCAACTTGTTAAAAAACTATATGTCACATGTGCATTGGACTTGTAACATCTGGTGACAAGCAAACTAAAATCTGTGCTTAAATCCTGCTCTGTGTAAGACTTAAATAACTGAGTGATGAAAAAGTAAAGTAGACCAAGAGTCTACTCCCAAGTTTGTAGTTCCATGTTAGCGTTTTCTGGCAGAGTCTCATGTTAATGATGTACTGTATGCTTTGTAGAAATCATGCCTCAGATTCTCTGCTGTCTTGTTTTGCTTGCAGCTCTAAAGCTTAATTTTAAGGAAGGGGTATCTTCATTGAGGAATCTTCTCCATTGAGATGTTTAAGAGCCAGTGTTGTTTTTCACCTGCCTGCAATGCTTGCCAATGTGGTGATGAGTCTGTTGTTGAAGGAAATACACAGAACTTCATAGGATCCATTTTGATCATTGAGTGAGGTTAAGAACAAAACAAATAAAAAAACCCAGAAAACAGAACTACCCTGAACCTTGTGATTATGACTAAATAAATTTACTCCACAAATTATTTTTCACTAGGTATATTGATAAAGCAATGGGAAAATGGGAGAAGGCATACTTTACTGAGATTGTTTGCTGAACTGTAGTGAACAGAGTTTTCAAAGCAACCTCTTTACAGCAGTGATTCTGAGTTCTGACTAATCTCTGTTCTGTTAACTGTTAATTCTTTTCTGCTCTAGGGAATTCGGGCAGCTTGCCTTAGATGTTCTGGAGAAAGCATTCAAACAAAATGAGCAGATGGCCATGAAGTTGCTGACCTATGAACTGAAAAATTGGAGCAACTCAACTTGCTTAAAACTGGCAGTATCTGTGGGGCTGCGGCCTTTTGTATCTCATACTTGCACACAGATGCTGTTGACTGATATGTGGATGGGACGCCTGAAGATGCGGAAGAATTCCTGGTTTAAGGTGACATCCCTCTGCCTTTTTCTGAGCATTTAGATACTGTTTAGGGCCTTGTACGTGTCTTTGTGATTATGAATGTGTCTAATGCACCTTCAGACAGATGTGCTCTGACGTGGTTTGGAATGTGCACATCTGGGAGACAAAAGAAAGGCAGGGAGGGAAGACAGTACTTGCTTCTGGTTTACTTGTTTGCAAAAACCGCTGTGGGATGACATTAAGAGAATTGTCTTTTGTCAGGGTTTTTTTGGAGTTTGCATTCTCTGAGCACCCTTCAGTCCTTGCCCATCTGCTCTTGCTGCCCTGCATTTCTGGTTGTCCAGCAGGGGTGCTGATGGGAGGAATTCCTTCTGGACAAAGGGAGCAGCATCTAAAATATTTCCAGATACCATGACATTCTTCAAAGCCGCAAAATGGTCAAAAGGAACACACTTCTTCAGAGGCTGTAAGAGTGTGATACAGAGATTCCCCACTCCAGTGGCTTCCTCCTAGGCTAGTAGAATTGCACTGGGTTTGTGCTGGCACCATGCATGGCTGACTGCGGCCTCAGGTACATGCTATCACAGTTAAATTAATTTCCTGAATCTTGTGTCTCTCTTTTAGGTCATTATGAGTATTCTCTTGCCTCCCACCATCTTGATGCTGGAGTTTAAAAGCAAGGCAGAAATGTCTCATGTGCCACAATCTCAAGACTTCCACCAGTTCACATGGTATCATGGGGATCAATGTCCAACCAGCAATAAAGATACTTTGTGTCTGGTTAGTCTGCAACAAGTAGTCATTTGTGTGTCTGAGTCTGCGAGTCTGTATGTTTAGCATAGTATAATCCTGAGGAGTGAGAAGAAGGTGATCAGCTGAAAGTGTCAAGGCCCAGTTCTCAAGAAGAAGGGGTTTAATCCTTGGCTTGGATACGGACCGAAGTGACATTGGACCAGTCAATTCATCTGTCCTGGGTGTCACTTCTGTACTGGTCATACTGAGGAAATCCTTCCCAACCTCACAGAATTTTAATAAGATTATAATTACCTGTCAATTACACAGCTATTTTAGGGCACAAAGTGTATTCAAGCTGCCAATAAATACCTATGTAGTCTTGTGTACTGATAAATCTAAGAATGGTTTCGTATCATACACAAAATCACATCCATAAAACTAAATTCAGGCTGCTCAGTTGAGCGGGCCAAAGCAGAGAAACAGCAGAACTGAAACAGTGCAGATCCAGTGAGCTCCAGTTCACTCTTTTTTCCTGCTTTGCTTGGCCAGCAGGCTCTGCCCTGCATCTCAGCCATAGCTTCTCCCACTCGCCATGGCCATCCTTCACTCTTAGCCTTTCCTTGAGATTTTGTTTCATGAATTACAGCCTAGCACTTCGGGAGTTCTAATTCCTGACTGACTTATTGAAAAACAGGGCACCTCTACTTCCACGTTGCTTAAGCCTGGCAGAGGTGTCATTTAAAGCACAAGAGAGGCACTGTGCCTTTAGTTTAGTCACCTGAAGCGAGTCCTGACAAACTCTCCAGGGACCTGCAGTCGCATGAAAGTCCCTCTTGGACCTGTCTATGGGGAGTCTCCAACATGGATAAAGTCTTTGCCTTTTGAGATCTTAATTGTCCTGGATTTCTGCTAAGAAAAATTCCCTGTCCTTTTGTTTTCTCATTCTCCACAAAGCATTCCTTGAACTGAAAATTTCCAAAATCTTTTGGTCTGAGGTAGATGGCAGACATGGAGAATTTCCATCCAGAAGGTTAAATGTTGGTGAAGTGCTGAGCAATGAAGACAGGATCATTAAGTGACAGCTGCCAGCCAATCTTTTTTGCTTGCTCTGCTTATATAACAGCAGATAAACGTAGATTGCTTGGGACCTTCTCACATGGCTTGTGTAAAATAAAAGAGAGTGAATTGTTGTTGAGGGCTTTCACAGTAGCATGGCAGGTCTGTCAATGCCGTGCTTGTGTTTTCTCTCTCTCTGATGCATGCTCGAAGTCATCATCTCCTGCATTGCATGTTGAATACAGTCAGTTCAAAAATGCTTTTTATGGGGTCAGGTAACAGGTATGATACAGAGGATAGGCCAATTGTAATTATTTGCAGCAGGACCACCCCTGCAGTCTGGTAGAAGGCCACACAGCAATGTGTGTAAGCACTTTTCTGACTTTCCTCATCAGAGGTATTTCCTTCCTGTGCTAGCAATAAGCTTAACTTCTGATTTTATCTAATATAAAGTGTTGTTTAAAGCAAAAGGATGAACTGCTGCCTTTTCTTAAATACTCTGATATGAAATACTGGAAAATGCACAGAAAATTTCAACAGCAAATGTGTGGCATATAGAGCATCTTTTACATGCAGTCATTATTTGTATTGACCTTCTGCAGCTGAAAATTGCACTCTTTTATGGGGCAAATTCCCTCCTTCACCCTGAAGGATCTGATGTTAACACATGGGGAGGGTACTGTGTATCAAATTCTCAGGCTTAGCACTTTTCTGAGTCTAATGTAATGAAAAAACATCAGTTTTCCCCTGATAACCCGTTGAAACTTTATTGTGTTCTAAATATGTCATATAAAAAATGCTATTCTGCAGCTCTCCAGTGGCTCTAAGTCTTAGCACTGATGGAGCCAAGGCAATTGACTAGCACTGAAACAAAACCTTGGTTCCTTCAGCCTTGCCCAGTTACTAGCTGTTTATAGTTCCCCCAGGCCTATCTTCTTCGTCCCTGAAAACTCTTTTCAACACCTTCTGGTTTTGTGAGTTACCCACTGCTATGTGTCTGCAGCTCTTCTTAGGTTTCAGTGGCAGTCAGCTATTTGTGCTTTCAAAGGAATATTCAGACAAGTGTCTAACTTGGGATACAGAATTAACTGTGTTTGCTTTGTTTTTGTTTTTATTTTACTGAGTAGAGAATTGTATTTTATGTAGGCATATCTATATAAGAGAGTGCTTATTTCATTCTCATTTCTAATCAGGGATACAATACATAAAAAATAGCAATTAAATTGTGTATTTAGAATTTCACTGCCTTGACATTTTCTCTGCAATTGTATACGAGTGGAAATGTGATGTTCATCACTTTATTTCTGAATGTGCCACAGTTGTCAATGGAGTTTTAGCTAACACAGTTATGTCACATTGGGAGTTATTTTATGTCTATATTTCACAGATGGAGGAAGGTGAGATGCAGAGTCATTAAGTGACTTTGTTAAAGAGTTAAAGACGTGTGGCAGAAGCAGGAGTGTTGTGTGCAGGTCTGCTGACACCCAGTCCACTACCTGTAGTCCTAAGAGCAAATTCTGAATGAGTGTTTAGAATGGAAGTGTGTGCAGGCTAATTATGGCAAATGGGACGGTTGTAATCAGACAAAATCTAGGTACAGAACAAAGTTTCTATATTCAGAACAAAGCTTAAACATGACGTAACCTTTGCAATCATAGATCATAGCTTCTTACTTTTACAATGTTATTTCCTTTTAAAGAAGGATTATGATGTGGAGAAGGTTGCCGAAAAGTCTGATGAAAGCCGAGTAGACGGTGGACAAGGAAACCTGCCTGGCACTAGAAAAATCTACGAATTCTACAATGCACCAATTGTCAAGTTCTGGTTTCACACGGTTGGTCATCACACTAGAACTCAGAATGCTAAAACCCTCCTTTGATCCTTCAAATACCCCTTGATCCTTTTTTACTTTTCCTAGCATAGATTTGTAGCCACTTAGTGGTGGGAGTGAATTGGAAGACATTTGACTATTTATTTCACAATTAAGTGAGCAGATTTTCTGATAGAGTCATGCAGCTGCACTGAAAAAAGAAAACCAAAACCAAACCCAAACTACTATAAAGAATTAAAGAAAAATTCAAGTACAGATCACAGTTTTTGACAGTGGTTAATTACACAAATAGATTTTAAGTGGACATAAATACCTTACAGACATAAATACCTCACAGACATTTGTGTCCCTTTCTTTAGGAACTGTTTCTGAAGGAGTGAACATTAATCTATAAGATATAAGTTGTCATAGAGAAATATGCATTTATTAAATTAATTTTAGTAACTAACACCGTGTCAGTAGAGCTTAGGATGTTTAAGATCAGGCTGCCTGTTGGGTCAGACCATCATGTACATAAGCTGCTACTGCTTTAACAGGATATGGTTAACTGTTTCATAGGTTATTAGTCTTCTATCTCAGATACATTCATAATGTGTTCTGGAACCTTTAAAATACACGATATTGTTCTTCCTGTTTTGGAAGGCACTGGTTAAGCAGCAATGATTCATGTAGCTTTGTGAATAGTTACTTGCTCCTACAGAAGGTTAGGATAAATGCATAGCACTGCCTTTACATTTGAGTAATGTTGTGCAGATAAAATAGTCTGTCTAATATATGGTTTTGAGGCCTAGATGAACATGCACTGCAATGGTTCATCTTCTGGTTCTAATTTTCAGCACAAAAACTCCAAGATCCAATGTTACCATAAAAAGTGCTTTGGAGAATTAGAGGAGAGATTTGGGGCTCAAAAATCTTACAGTGCCCCAGTAGTTTGAATACATATAGTAAGGTTAGTCACGTGCTAATGTATTTATAGAAATCTGTTGGATATTTTTGCACATAATTACGTGCTGTGTTTTGTAGATGGCATACATGGTGTTTCTCATGCTCTTCACTTACACGGTGTTGGTGAAGATGGAACCAAGTCCGAGTGTGCAGGAGTGGCTTGTTATCATTTATATTTTCAGCACTGCTATTGAAAAAGTCAGGGAGGTAAGCTTTTCCATTCACAGTTCTTATCTGCAGGGGATATATTATAACACCAGAGAACACCGTAAACTGAAGAATGACAAATCCTGTATATGTTTTGTAGAAAATTTAGCAAGGGAAAGAATTAACAGTGAATTTGGTTTTGAGAAGTCTTTTGTCTGAACACTAGTACTTGGGCTTTGAAAATTAATCTTAAAATTTGTCCTCAAATCTCTTATTTTTTCTGCGTAAAGCCTGTGGCAATGTGTGGATCACTTGAGAGTGATTGTGCTGAACTGGGATTTGGACCCCTGATGTAGGCATCAGTTCCTTAACTTCTTTTAGTGAGCCGTTAGATTTTGTGTGATGTATATGGAACTTATGCTTAGATGTTTACTTTGAGTGTGGACATTGTTATCAATTAATAGATGTTATGCATAAAGTAGTCTGTGGCTTTTCATCAAGTCTAATTGACCCTCTATAAACAAAAATGGGAAAAAAACCCATCAACTTTTAATGCTGGATTCAGGGCACGAAAAGCATGGAAAATGATATTCCAATCAAAATTATTTGCAATTATTTGCAGTTGGTTAGATCTGATCTTCCGAACAAAACTTGCACTCCAAACCTGAGGTTGGAGACGAAGGCAGTTGGGTATTTCCCAACTTGTTTTATCTGATTGGACATACCTTCACTGCAGAATTGGCACATAGTAAACAATAGTAGAATGAATTATCTTTTATTTGACATTTGAAATGCTGTACTTTTAGAGGAATAAAACTGCAAAAAAGCTGTCACAGTCCTGAGTGAAGGATGCAATTACAACAGATAGCTCAGAAAACTGCGTCACCAGTACACAAGAGGTGAAGAATTTAAAGGGGCAGCAGAAATGCTGGGAATATATTGAAGCCCGGATGAACATACAAGTTCTGTGGCTGCATGAGATAAAGTTGAAAAAATCTGCACCACTACTGTCTGGGAAAAAAAAAAAGAATGTGAAATAGCAAGCACTTTGGAAATACTGTTGTGCTGTTGCATCATGTTGATGGTAGAACATCAGCTCTTCTTTCTAGCATTAGCACTCATTGGAGACTGAAATTCATGTCTTCTACTTGGTTTTCTTTGTTCACGTACTAATTCTAGTCTGCTAGCAAAGACTTTGTAGGACACAGTGTCTTACATGTGCAGCTAATTAACTGCTGAGGGCCGTGTTATATATAACTGCAAACCTCTATTTCTCTAGATTTTATCAACTAATCGTTAAAGCCTTAGGCCCTCGCCCTGCAACTAGTTCCTCATGTAAGTTAGTCCAGCTAAACTGAGTAGGATCACTTGCTTACGTTAATGTCTTCATATGTGTAAATTCTTGCAGGATTAGGGTGTAATATTTCAAAATCTCTCATTTGCTTGGTACTTATCAGTGTGATCTTACATAGCACTGCATAATTGGCCTCACTTGCACAATGTGCAAATATTTTATTTATGGCCTCCAAAAAATTCCACTTCACACATTTGCTCAGTGAAGCTTAAAATCCCTTTGGGTCACCTCACCGTTCAAGGAGTGAACATTTCATTCTTTAACTTGCTAGTTGCCAGCACTCCTTTTTTTAGCATGTCCTTGGTGGAATACAAGGATCTTTCTTTATACTTTCAGTGTGAAATAAAAGGCTCTAGTTATTTTCCCATCAGCAAGGTTAAGTTGCTACTTCCCATGACTTAGGGCCTTTTGAAAGGTCTGCTGCAGGTTGTGACTATTCCTCTAGAAAATGCTTGTTAATTTATAATGATATGTATGTTGAACAGTTCTGTACTGGCTGCTCTTTTCTGCTGGGAAATGTGCTTTTTAGCGAATGGATTCAGGCTCAGTATCCATTTTTCCATAGGAAGAGCTGTCCTATTTGGTGTGGCATCCTTGAGCAATACCACACTATAGATTAAGTACAAACCTCAATGAACAGTGAATGGCAATATACAGTACATGGTCATGCAAAAAAAAAATAAATTAAAGAATATGTGTTCCCAAATATCATGAAATAGTTCAGTCAGAAGAGGTTAAAGAGTGTATCTGTGATTTTAATGCAGTTTCTTTTTTTTTGTTGTTGTTGTTGTCTTCGTTTTGTTTTGTTGTTTTTTTTTTCTCTACATTCTACTCAGGTATTTATCTCAGAACCTGGAAAATTCCAAAAAAAAGTGAAGATGTGGATTTATGAATACTGGAATTTTACTGATTCTATAGCTATCATCTTGTTTATGATAGGGTTTGGTTTGCGCTGGTCTGCCCCCCCCTGTTCAAACTGCAGGGAGGCTGCTTTACTGCTTGGATATAATATTCTGGTATGCTCGGCTCCTTGATCTTTTTGCTGTGAATCAGCATGCTGGCCCATACCTGACAATGATTGGGAAAATGGTAAGTATTATCCTTTGGAGCAATATTTTTGTGGTTAAGGCATCTGCTGAGTAACATACAAAGGTCAGAATAGACAGAAAGAATGGTAGTCAAAGGAGGGGTCGCCTAGTAATTTTTAGTGAATGTGTTACCTGAAAATACTATGTTTTCTTCTGTTTGTGAGTAGACCACAATCAGATTTCAGTTCTAATTTATTCGTTATTTGAATTATTCAAAAAAGCCAATTTTGTTTAATTCCTTGGAGAAGGGTTGCATTTGAGTTGAGTTTTTGATCCAGCTTGATGATAGGAGGAAGAAAAATCACTGTCTCTTGCAGACAGGCTCACTACCATAGATAATTTCCCTAGCTCTTGGAAACTGTCTCATTATAATTTTACATTTTGATTCAAATAATTAAATCCTATTTTAGCAAGCAAAGTTTCTCTGAGATCAAAGTTAGGGTTTTTTTTCTTTTGGTGTAGGAACTGCTGCTGAACTGCTGCCTAGTCTTGAGGGACATCTACAGATTCCCACTGTAACTTCCCTCGGTTATTGGGAACTATCTTATTAATACTTTTATATTCTGTCTTTCATAGTAATTCCAATTCAGTGTTAGGAGGCAAAATCATTTTCACTACTATTCCTTGCTTCAGTTTGGAAGAAATACCATGGAGAAAAAGCAGCATCGTAAGGTCTCTGCATTTTTTAAGTCTTGCGTAAGAACTTAAGAGTGACTTGAAAAGGAAGTAGGACTTGTGACCCTTTTGATCGAGGGTGACTTTAACTTCTATGAGATGCTAGATAGTCCAGGTCATAGAAATAAAATGTTTTTATTTCCTCCAGCATATTAGATTATTAGCCCTGTTTTTATATTCTGATTTGTACAAGTGGTGACTGATACTCTTCCCTAAAATGTATGTCTCTTTACATACAACTAACAGAGCTAATTCTTTCATGCAAACATGCCTTCCAGACAGCAAATATGTTCTATATTGTGGTCATGATGGCCATAGTTCTGCTGAGTTTTGGAGTGTCACGGAAGGCAATCCTTTCACCAGAAGAGCCTCCTTCTTGGACTCTGGCACGAGACATTGTATTTCAACCCTACTGGATGATGTTTGGTGAGGTGTACGCTGGAGAAATAGATGGTAGGTAATTTTCACAGTACAGCTCAATAGCTTAAATTTAATGTCTTCATTGCTGTTTAATATATTCATCAATGATATAGACAGTGAGATTGAGTGCACCCTCAGCAAGTCTTCAGATGACACCAAGAGAAGTGGTGCAGTTGATATGGCAAAAGGACAGGTTGTCATCCAAAGGGACCTGAAGAAGCTGGAGAAGTGGGCCCATGTGAACATCTTGAGGTTCAACAAGGCCAAATGCAAGGTCTTGGACTGGGGTTGGGGCAATCTTCATTATCAGTATGGTGTGGGGGATGGTGTGCTGGAGAGCAGCCCTATGGAAAAAGACTTGGGGATACTGATGGACAAAAAGCTGGACCTAAGCCACCAATGCGCATTTGCAGACCGAAAGGCCAATCAGATCCTGGGCTGCATTAAAAGGAGCGTGGGTAGCAAGTCAAGGGAGGTGTTTCTGCCCCTCTGCTCTGCTGTTGTGAGAGACCCTACTTGTGGTACTGCGTCCAGCTCTGGAGCCCCCAAGAAAGACGTGGATCTGTTGGAAAGGGTCCAGGGGAGGGCCACAAAGATGATCAGAGTCATGGAGCACCTCTCCTACAAAGACAGGCTGAGAGAGTTGGGGCTCTTCAGCCTGGAGCAGAGAAGGCTCTGGGGAGACCTTATAGTGGCCTTCCAGTACCTGAAAGGGACCTCCAGGAAGGCTGGGGAGTCACTGTTTGCAAGGGCATGTAGTGATGGGACAAGGGACAATGGTATTATACTAGAGCAGGGTAGATTTAGATTAGACATTAGGAAGAAGTTTTCCACTATGTGGGTGGTGAAACATGGGAACAGGTTGCCTGGAGAGGCGGTGGAGGCTCCATCCTTGAACAGAGTCAAGGTCAGGCTCGATAAAGCTCTGAGCAACTTGATTGAGTTTAAGATGACTCTGCTTACTGCAGAGGGATTGGGCTAGGTGACCTTTAAAGGTCCCTTCCAACCCAACACATTCTATGATTCCAGTATGTGCAGAAGCGTGTCCACTGTTGGCTGCTAGAGTTCTGACTACGTACTGAGTCTATTCTTTCTCAGACAATTTTGATTGCGGTATGTATATGTGTATGTCATTAATGAGTAAAGGTGAGAATGTTAGTTTCTTTGTTAAGAATAAAGATTAAGCTTTAAAACTTTCAAATTTAACTTTTCAAATTAAGTATATTGCAAAACTCGGCACAAAGTGGGTAGTAACTAATACTATGCTGGTTCATGGTCAGGAGATCTGGCAGTGAAATGAATTTCCAGTTAGGTGCATCCAAAACTGATGATCTCTTGGAGAAAAGACTACAAAGTTACCTTAAAGGAAGAAAAAAATATAGGGAAAACGAAAAAAAAGAGAGATAAGAAAGAGAAATTATTTTTCACCATTGTTTTCTGGCATCATTCTTGAACAGATAAACCAGTTCAACACAGGAAAAATAGAACGAACCAATGTAAGAAGGTAAAATGTTATATCTTGGTTATGGATCTGACCTTGTCTCAGTAAGAGAGAAGCAGCAGACACTCCAGGAGGTATTTCAGCATTACAGATGGAAGGCTAGGTGATGGGTACAATTAAAACAGTCTCTAAACCAGAAAAGTAGGTATGCCAATACATGCAGATGTTTCAGATATCTACCTTGGCGTAGAATTGATTCATTAAAATAGTCTAAGGTATTGCATCTGTTACAACTGATGAAACAGTTACATGATGGCTTTGTATTTTGGTTATATAAATCAAAATTGTCTTTAATGAAAGCACCCTCTTAAGTTTTACAGTTTAATCTGTTTATCAGTTATTAGTGCTAAGCCTTTAGTAATCTGACACTTCCCAAATAAAGCTATGATTTCTGTAATGACTCTTTACGCTGCTGAATGTAGGAATGTTGCCTATTTTCTCAGAGGTGTAATATTTGATTAAAAATTATAAAGACTGAAAAGTATTTATTTTTTAACAATTTAGAAACACTAAGACAGATCTCTTAATTTCTACGATTTGTTGCTTCATCTTATAAATATTTGTAGTCATATATCCTTTTGCACATGAGTTAACTGAAGCTTTAAAGGCACAACACTCCAGTACTGATAAAGCAGCTTCTGCATTGTATCCTTTCCTGAGTGGAGTCAGTGAAAGATTTTTCACTTGCTTTAGGGGTCAAAGATTTGTTTTTTAGTTTACTTGAGTGTGTGCCATCTCCTAAATATATGTCAGCTGCACCATTTTTCCCTGTAACAAAAAGTTGGGGTGACTGGCATAAGAACTGATATGCAAGAAATGGTGTCTGCTTCTTCAAAATTGCTATGGGAACTACCGGGCAGTAATATCCTGAAGAGGTCTCAGATCTGCTTATGTGGAGGTAGACTTTTTAGTTGGAAATTTAGTAATGTTATCTCTGTGAAAGTAATGAGGACCATTCTGTTTCTCCTTGGGAAAAAATGAAGAGCATATGGTAGTGCTGTGGTCTGTTCTGATTTGCCTGCTAACCATGCTCTGTATTTCCTTCACTTGCAGTCTGTGAAACCAATGAAGACTGTCCTCCTGGCTCCTTCCTCACACCATTCCTCCAAGCTGTCTACCTCTTTGTGCAATACATCATCATGGTCAACTTGCTTATTGCTTTTTTTAAGTAGGTGCCATGGTATATTGCTGCAAAAGCAAAAGCAACTAACAGCCTTTCTGCCAACACTTCTGAAAAAACCTTTCACTAAATGTGCCCCAGCAAGGGGCATGTTGATGGTGGCTGTTATCCAAACTTCCATGGGGCTGTGCTGAGTAAAAATGAATAGTGGAAGCAAGAGGGTGGAAAGAAGGGGATGGTGAGCAGGCGCCTAAACTGTTTTGCCATTTAAGCAGAATCTGACTCTGTGAAAGTGGACAATTCCAGTTGGTAAATAAGCAACAGTAATTCAACAGTCTAACCCAAGCAGTTAATTATTTTTTCCTACCGTTCAAGTATTTTGGGTGGAGAAACAGTCAGCTATAGGTTAAAAAAAATTCAAAAAAAAGAAGTGTAGTGATTAATATTCAAGAAAACGAAATGATCAAAACTCATTCTATTCCCACTTCCAATTAGAAATCCCTTTACTGAAATTGTGGCAAGGCATCAATTATTTTTTTTTAATACACAGCTGTGAAATTGTAATTTGAATTATTTCTAGATTTAAACCTTCATCGATGATGATATGTTAAATCTCCTGCCTAGTGATTTGATTGTTCCAGAAGTGGGACTAAAAAGGAGTATGAACAATATATTTAATTCTGCTCCCAGAAGCAAAGCTGATGTTTTTGTGATTTTATGCTGGCTGTGTAGTATGATGGTGCAACTGAAATTACACTGCCAGAAGCCACAAAGTTGCTTTCCTGTACTTCAGTCTGTGATAGTAGATATGGGAGATTATTCAGTCATGTAGTAGATATGGGAAATTATTCAGTCATGTTTGATAATATCATGCCTACAAAGAGTACTTTGCAGAAGAATCACTCATGTAGCTTCCTCTTACAGCAAGTATTTTGCTTTTGGGGAGTGCACAAAACTGTTTTGTTAACACTCTTCTCTTAGCCTGACTCCTACATCTAATCCAGTCCAAAGAGGCAGACAATGTTGAATTCTCAGGCTATGTATTAAAGTTTAAATAATCTGGCTGAGATTTCAAAGCCACTTTAGGGATATTTTTTGCCCAGTTCCCATTAATGTGAATGGGAATTGAATCTCCAAATCTGCTAGGCAGCTTTGAAGATATCATTCTCAGTGCAGTAGCTGCCAGCACATGCTGCTGCTTTGTTAACTGAAAGTTGCTAAGCTGATTTATCTCACTGGAGGGATGGGACTTTTCTTCAGTGTAAAATTAGATCTGTAGACAAGCATCTTGGGTTGTACTGGGAGTATTCCTTACTGGAGTGTTTTACCCTCCTTTCCCCTCTATCTCTCTTCTCAGTAATGTTTATTATGATTTGAAATCCATATCGAACAAGCTCTGGAAGTATAACCGGTACCGCTACATTATGACCTACCATGAGAAGCCGTGGCTGCCTCCTCCCTTCATCCTGCTGAGCCACATTACACTTCTGATAAACCACATCTTCCACCATCGGCCCCCAAATGAGTTGGATCAAGAGGAAGGCGATGTTGGACTAAGTAAGCAGAGCTAAGCTGGGGACCAAAAGAATAAGCTGATGAGATGAGGGATGTTTTGCCAGCCTCACATCGGTTTGTATCTCAGTTCCTCCAGGAAAAAAAGAAAAAAAAGATAAAAAAAGATTCTCTGGGTAGGAGGATGTTTTTATTTGCAAAATTGAATTTAACCGACAAGTCTGAGAACTCTTGTAAGAAAATGCAACTAGGGGAATGTTTTGCTTAATATATGGCTTTTGCTATGCTACAAACTGTGCAGCAGTCAAGATAGATCACAACTCTGAGCTGAAATAAAGCAACAGCAGCTTATTATGTATGAATGAATGGCCTTATTTTGAAAGAAAGTAAACAATACTGGAGGTACGCATTTCTGTATATTTGTCCTGAAGAGATCAACAATCCGTTTTTAATTGCCCAGAGGGGGTAGCTGCAAAGCCTGAGGACAGAAGAGATCCAGCGATGTCAGATGCAGAGACAAAGCACAGGGGCCTCCAGCCTTCTCACTGTGTATCCTTCCCTTTGTGCACTGGGTTATGACTGCACCTTAACCACACTTCCTTACCCTTCCCAACCTGGACATTTCCATGCCAGTGTCCTTCCAAATGCCTCTTTAACACAAAACAAATCTCACTGTTGACATCTCCAGCAACTCTGCCAGGAGCAGCCGCAGCCATTGTGGGGAGGGCACCACAAGATGTTGGGATGGGAATGAATACTCTTGGTGGTTAGTGGGGTGAGGCAGAGCAGTAGAGAAGAGGTGACTGTGACATCTGAAAAAGCATTAGGGAACACTGGTGCATGGTATTACACATCCTCACCCTTTTTGATGCAGTGTACATCCTCGATGTCTAATAACATAAGTGAGCAGACCCTGCCTGTGTTATGCTTCATTTAGGGTTTTCTCTGCTGAACATGAATCCCTGAAGTTTTCTGGCACACTCACAGGTAGTTACAGAGTTCAAAAATGGCCTTAACACATCAATGCTGAGCCGCTTTACTGCTGCTTCCAGGCTCGGCTGCCATCAGGACTGGATAAATCAGGCTGTCTTTGAAGTACCACTGCTTATTTTATATGCACACATAGTATAAGTCTATGACATAGCATAGAGGGTATCTTACTTGTGAGGTGCATTAGGGGCAAGGAAAACTAAAACACTGCTTAGCACATCTAAAGGTCCTTGGATAGAAGGGGGCTCATGCCTTGCCTACGCTTCTCTCAGAAAGACGGGTTTTTTTTGTTTATATACATTCATGTCACTTTTCTGCATGCCTATGCATTGCTTGATAAGTTTCTCCTACTTAAATTTTAGTGATAATTAACCGGTTTTAGCGATGAGGATTCAGTGCCACCCTGTGGAAAATCCGTGAAAATACAAAAATGCAGAAAGTAAAATATTGGAGGCAAGAACACAGATGGGTTGGGGGTAAAGAAGCCTAGGAGGTGTTCAAGTCTCACTGGGAGTGGAAGCAGAACTCCAGAACACGGCGGGGGGCTTCCCTGCTAGTTGTGTGTTGCAGTCGAGTACTACACCCTTGTAGCAAACACTGCCATTGTTGCTTAGCACAGATGCCCGAGTAGCAAGTACAGTGAGTATTCTGGCAACAAAAGAAGGAAGAAAAGAGCTGGGAAGATGTGAAGTTTGGATGAGAGAAACAGCTTTCCATGCATGCATTTCTTCACACTGACTTACAATCACTCTGTTCTCTCAGAAGTTGTGATGTCCTAGAAGAATAGTATCATGAGCAGCCCAAGCTGTGGAGTTTTAAGCTTTTGATTGTGTTCTCTTTTTTTACTCAGTAATCTGGCTTAATGTTTTAGACAAAAGAATATGTGGAGCAATTAGGTGAAAAAAAAAAAGCATTGTAGCTTTGAGTAACTGAAAGGACTGTAGTTGTTATAGGTGTCTTAACCCTAGATAAATGCCTTCACTAAATTACAGTGAAATCTTTGCAAGTCTTACATGTCTATATCTAAGTGTTGTGAGTCACACATATATAACAAAATATGGGAAAAAAGCTTGAGAATATACATATTTGTGAGCAGGCATTTGGGTGTGTACTTCTGAAGCTTTAAAAGGGAAATTCTGTCAGTGTGGTTTTGCTCCCTGTCAAAAGAAAGGTAAAAACCACATTTACATGTATTTTGGCATGTTGAATCTTTATAGAAAGCCGAAATTCATAGAGTTAGGTCTGATTCATTCATGTCAATGAACGGGAGCGGGAGGAAACCAGTTCTGACAATTCTCTTTTTTTCTCATGGATGCTGATAAACAATTGCTTTCAACATGCTTCATACCAACTCCTACCTTCTCTATTCAGAGCTGTACCTGAGTGATGAGGAGTTAAAGAAACTGCATGACTTTGAGGAACAGTGTGTAGAAAAATATTTTCATGAGAAGAATGAAAGCCTGAGTTCCAGTGACAGTGAAAGGATCCGTCTGACAACAGAAAGGTATGATTTTCCTGCATGGTTCTTTTTTTTTTTTATTTGTTGTATGAAAAGACTTTGATAACCTATTGGTTTTGGAACAGGTTATGACCATTGTGAACATGAGGAGCAGTAACACAGGCCTTGCTAATTTGGTGGAAATAAAATGTATCTGTTTGAACTGCAGGGCAGCCCTGTCTGAGAGGCTTAGCTCGCAGGATTGCACCTGCAGACCTGTGCAGTGTGCAGATGGTTAAATGGGTACTCTGAAGTGTTGCTCGGTTTCGCTTTGGCAGACCACATAGCACAATGAAAACATGCCAGAGTATGGTGTACCATACAACTCTGAATTTAAAGGCTTAACAGTGTGAGAACACTGTGAGAATATTTCTTCTGATTGAGTATAACTGCTGCTTTCAGAAATAATTGTATAACCATTGTAGCATTATCTGCAATGTAGTGTCTTGTTTTGCAAAATGTCAATACACCACTGTCAATGGCATTTCAAAACTCTCGTTATAGGCCTAATTTAGCTTTCTATTGAAATCAATGGCAAAGCTGCCATTAAGTTTAATGGGAAGAGTTAAAGAAAGTGAGTGGTATAACCAGTGTTACTGGATGCCAGTACTAATCTCATCTAGTAAATTTGTTTTTCCTAGAGAAAGACAGTCTCTTATTCTTTGCCTGTTTATAATGTTATTTTCTGCATACTAAAACAAGCAAATGTCCCCTGTAAAAGAAAAAAAAAAAAAAAAGTAGCTATCATAGAATCATAGAATGGCCTAGGCTGGAAGGGACCTTAGAGAGCATCTAATCCAACCTCCCTGTCATGGGCAGGGACGCCTCTCAGCTAGATCAGGCAACTCAAGGCTCTGTCCAACCTGGCCTTGAACACCTTCAGGGAGGGGGCAGCCACAACGTCTCTGGGTAATTTATTCCAAAGTCTTGCCACCCTAGTACTGAAGAATTTCTTCCTAAGGATCTAATCTAAATCTATTCTCCTTCAACTTAAACCCATTTCCCCTTGTCCTATCAGTGGATGCTCTTGTAAAAAGTCCTTCCCCAGCCTTCCTGTAGGATCCCTTCAGGGGTTGGAAGGCAGCTATTAGGTCCTCCCGTTGTTCTCTTTCCAAGACTGAACAATCCCAGCTCCCTCAGCCTGTCCTCGTAGCAGAGGTGCTCCAGCCCCCGGATCATATTTGTGGCCCTCCTCTGAACGCGCTCCAACAGATCTATGTCCCTCTTATGGTGGGGACACCAGCACTGGACGCAGTATTTGAGGTGAGGTCTCACAAGAGCAGAGTAAAGGGGGAGAATCACCTCTCTTGACCTGCTGGCTACGCTTCTCCTGATACATCCCAGGATGTGGTTGGCCTCCTGGGCTGCGTGAGCGCACTGCCGGCTCATGTTGAGCTTCTCATCTATTGACACCCTCAAATCCTTCTCTTCAGGGCTACTCTCAACCCACTCTGTGCCCAGTTTGTATCTGTGCCTAGGATTGGCCCGACTCAAGTGAAGGACCTTGCACTTAGACTTGTTGAAGCTCATGCAGTTTGCACTGGCCCATTTCTCAAGCCTGTCAAGGTCCCTCTGGATGGCATCTCTTCCCTCAAGTGAGTCTACGGCACCACACAGCTTGGTGTCGTTGGCAAACTTACTGAGGGTGCACGCGATGCTGCCATCCATGTCACTGACAAAGATGTTGAAGAGCACTGGACCCAGGACAGACCCCTGAGGAACACCGCTTGTCACTGGTCTCCATGTGGATGTTGAGCCATTGACCACAACTCTTTGAGTGCGACCATCCAGCCAGTTCTTTATCCACCGAGTGGTCCTTCTGTCAAATCTGTGTCTCTCCATTTTAGAGACAAGGATGTCATGTGGGACAGTGTCAAACGCCTTGCACAAGTCCAGGAAAATGACATCCGTTGCTTTTCCCATGTCAACCAGCGCTGTAGCTTTGTCGTAGAAGGCCACTAAATTAGTCAGGCACGACTTGCCCCTAGTGAAGCCATGCTGGCTGTCACCAACCACTTGATTATCTTTTATGTGCCTTAGTACAGCTACCAGGAGAATCTGTTCCATGATTTGACCTGACACAGAGGTAAGGCTGACTGGTCTGCAGTTTCCTGGGTTGTCTTTGGTTCCTATTTTAAAGATGGGGGTTATGTTTCCCCTTTTCCAGTCTGTGGGAACCTCACCAGACTGCCAGGACCTCTCAAATATGATGGCTAGTGGCCTAGCAACTTCAGCTGCCAGTTCCTTCAGGACCTGTGGATGTATCTCATCAGGTCCCATGGACTTGTGCACCTTCAGGTTCTCCAGGTGTTCCCGGACCTGATCTGCTCCTCCCCTGGGTGGTTCTTCACTCTCCCAGACCCAGCCAACACCCTCTGTGATTTGGTTGAGGTGGTTCGAGTGGTTGCCAGTGGAGACTGAGGCAAAAAAGTTGTTGAATATTTCAGCCTTCTCCACGTCCTCAGTAACCAGGTCACTTGTATTGTTCCAGAAAGGCCCCACATTCTCTCTCATTTTTCTTTTTTCTCTTACATACATGTAAAATCCTTTTCTGTTATTTCTAATACCCTGGCCAGATTTGACTTAGTCAGGGCCTTAGCTTTTCTAACCTGGTCTCTGATTACACGAGCAACTTCCTTGTAATCATCCCAGGTTACCAGTCCCTGCTTCCATGCTTTGTTAAGTTCCCCTTTTGTGTTTGATTTTCACCAGGAGTTCTCTGTTTATCCATAAAGGTCTCCTGGTGTTTTTGCCTCCTTTCTTCCTTTTAGGAATGCAATGCCTTTGAGCTTGGAAGAGATGATCCTTGAAAGTCAACCAGCTTTCTTGGGCTCTCAGTCCCTCCAGGGCTTTATCCCATGGCACACTACCAAAGAGGTTCCTGAAGAGGTGAAAGTCAGCTCTTCTGAAATCAAGGGTATCAGGCTTGCTGAGCTTCCCCCTTTTAGCTGCAGAATTGATTACAACAAGAAGTTTTCAGTTAGTGGATAAACATATATCTGGAAAACAGTATTTTTTTTTCTGAGTGCACAGTCGAAACAGACTTCACAGCATTTCACAATGTTAATACAAGAGATTAATTTAGATGAATAAAATATTTTGGAATGCTGGTCTTGGATTTTATTCTGCTATTGATTAAATATTACATCTTTCAGTTAAATGAAAGGTGCATATTAAAGTTAACTTAATATGCAAAGTTAACTTTTGCATGTGCCTGCAGCTAGTTAATATTGTCTTAGTGACACAACACCAGATAGAGTATCTTTAGGAAACTTGAAGATAATGATTTGATTAAAATTACGTAATTTCAGGTGAAGATTGATAAAATGTCATGGCATACATGTACTGTTCACTGGGGATTGGACAACCATAGGAAAAGCGTTTGCATCAGACATACAGAATCTGTTTCCATGGGCTGAATAGGTTCTTGGGGAGACCCTTTTTTCCAGCAGTCTCCAGTAACTGAGAAATGCAAGAGTACCCATAGGTTTCTGTGAGCCTTGTCATTCTCGTGCTTGCACAAGAAATGTAGAAATGCAGGTTGACTGCCTGCCTGCCAAAAAGTATACTTTATAGCATTTTATTTTTACAGCAATAGCCAATGCAATACTTCCAAAGCTATGACCTGCTGTCCATGGTTTAGTAGTTATATGGCAATGAATGGACATTTGTAGGAAAATAACAGTTTTTGAAACAGATACTCATTGAGCAAAAAACCTGTTTCCTCAAAAATCACTGGCACTTGGCCCGATAATCTGAATGACATGTTGTAAATCTGGATGGGTTTTGTCAAATACATGTATTAATGGAACTGGAAGTCGCAACTGAAAAAAAAAAACAAAGGCCATTTGAAACACTGACTTTTTGAAATGTGTTAGTGGCTTCCTTCATGATCTGGCAAACAGGTAAATATCTGTGGTTTTGGTATTTTCATTGTCTTTTCTTTTTCTACCTAGAGTGGAGGAGATGTTTCTGCAACTTAAGGAAGTGCATGAGAAAGTATTTTATATCAAGGAGTCATTACTGTCCCTGGACAGCCAGCTAGGACACTTGCAAGACCTGTCTGCCTTGACAGTGGACATCCTGAAAGTGCTTTCAGCTGTAGACACCTTGCAGGTGAAAGAAGCCTTACTGGCTGACACAAAACATCGAACCTGTAGGAAGCTGCCCCACAGCTGGAGCAATGCACTCTATTCCAAGACCTTGAGCAGCCTAGAGTGTTTGTATGACAAGAAATACCATTATTACAGCATGCCACCCTCCCTCTTACGGAGCTTGGTAAGGAGTCAGTGGCCATCTGAGTGCAAAGACCATGTGTTGAAGACCGAGAGTAACAAGGTGGTAGAAGACAGCTCTCAAAAGATAGAAATAGAAAGTGACACACTCACTTCAGGAGTATCCTCTGAGACTAAGTCAACCCCTAGATATGGACAATTTTTGCTGGTTCCCCCTGACCATCAAGGAGGGTCTTTCTCTGAGGATATCACCTTAAATTTGTCCTTTTTGAGCACTCCTGCCAAATATAGGGATGACGCGTTCAGAGGTGAACTGCAAAGTAGCATTATGGTGCAGCAAAACTTGCAGAGTGTCAGCCTTATTGGGAAAAAGCCAACAGATTATGAGTGGAGCCAGAGAGACTTTGTAATGCCTTTACCGTCAGAAAAGACTAATGCCACAGAAGCTGATCATCCTCTAGGTCTCCAGCCGTCACTGGATATTGGAGAGAGTGCAGCACCCTCCTGTGATGACAGGGAAGAAACTGAAGGTGGTTATGTGAACTGGGGATTCTCTGAAGGTGATGAAAAAGGAGTTTTCAGCCCGGAAACAAAGAAGGCCCTTCGCATGTGTTCAGCCTGTAACAGTGACTGCAGTTGCATGAATAGTCCTCCCAAGCATGTCCAGTTAAGAGAATCAAAGTCGTTCTCCTGCAGCTCTAACAGGTCACATCACAGCAGTATCATCTCTCAGAACAAGCTGAAACGCAGCACCTCCTGGATCAGCCCACTCTGGAAGGACTGGAGTTTCTGCAGGAGCAATAGCTTATTGTCCCCTAAGAAAGAGGAAAAAGGAAAAACCTGCAAGGCCATAAGTGGTAATTATAAAGTACTACATCTGTACTGGATCTTCAACACCTGTAAAATATCTTTTACTGGGGAACCCAAGACGTTATTAAAATGTTTCCGTTGCGCCCAAGAGGTATTAGCTGCAGTTCAAGATAGCAGCAAAGAGTCCAGAATTATCTCCTTCACATTCTTTGTGCTGGGTCTGACTGCCGTAGGGAGTTTCTGAAGTGTGCTTGGTATCCAAGATGCACCACACCTGTGTGTCAGCCAGCCTGATTGTCTCATTCTCATAGGATCCCTGTGATTGTGGCTATACAGCCACCACGACAGAGGGATTGTGTTCACTCCAGGGAAGTCTCCTGCCCTGGGGATGCAATGCAAGAGTTGCAGGAGCCAAAATAAATTACACAATCCCTAAGAGATACATTATCAGTATCATAGGTCAGATAAGTGCGCAGAGAATCAAGAGGTATACATTTTTATAGACGATTTAAAACCCTGCCTGTCTACCACCAAGTTTGCTTACTAATGGATAAAATATAGCAGATTCTAAGTATGAATAGTATGAGGTGTTGGATAGCATTTGTTGTTTTATATCTTGTGATGGTACACATCCTTCCACGGAACTGCATGAGTATAACTTTGAGTGTCACAAGTCTTCTCTCAGCTTGCTTTGGAGATTTACCAGCTCTCAGTCTTATCGGATCTTCTCTTAGTAAACAAAAGCTCTGTAGCTTAATGGTGGATTTTGACTCTTTCCCACAGGGTCTTTACAATCCGGTGAGCTATACCACAATGAGGGAACCAAAGCAAAACAAGGAAACAGAGACAGAAAGTCTGGGAAAGGAAAGAAGAGTCAAAAACCCCTTCAGGTGCCGGTATGTGCAGATACAAGAGCTTTGCATACCTCATTGCTGTCTTTTTCATTCATTGAGAGCAGTTCTGCAGTGTAGCTTACTTGAAAACGTATACATTTAAAATGCTGCACTCAAACTAGGATGTATTTTTGGGTGTCTGGCTTTGGTTTCATTTCCCTTTTGTCTAAATGTGTGGGATTTCAGTATTGAATGTGGTGATACAGTTTGCTAGATAGTATATGAGAGGTATTACTGATTTTACACAGAGGGGAATCAGTCCTTGCACTTTAACTGGCAGGAGGTCTTGGGGAGGCTTAATTCGATTTGGGTAGACTGAAGAATTGGCAAGCCATATCCAGGCAGTGTGCAACTGTGTACAAGAAAATCAAACCTCATAATGTTGTACCCTATCTACAAGAGTCCCTCATTCTTTTTCTTTGAATCCATCAAACATTAGCACATTGCAGACAGCATATTGATTTTGTCATATGTGTGGGGCAACTTTCTTAACAGTATGTGTGTGTACATTTGTAAAAATCTATTTATGAAGTTATAAAGATATTATCTTAGGATATTTGTCAGTTGGAAAGAGTTATCTCTGTTTAATGGAATCAAAGCTGAAGACTGATTTATTTACATAGGATGCTCAGGTCAGGAACAGACTTGAACTTTAAGACCTAAAATCTGTAGTGCTAGATCTTTCATCAGAAATATTTACTAGACAAAAGCAATGTGATTTCTACAACTTGCAAAAAAGTTGGGAAAATGTGTTTCTCAACTGGGAGCAAGTTCAGTCATTGGCATTGAAAGGCCATGTCATAGGGTGTCAGAGGAACTGCAGAGGTGCTAGTCATCCTATAAATCGAGTGTGATTTTGTCTGTGTCATGCCAGGTGATTAGAGTGGATGATTGTCCCCAGAACACCCAAGTGAGCTCAGAGCCGGCAGAGGTCAATGTCTGGAATGAGCAAGAAAAGCGCAACAAGAATTGGCTCACTGTGTCTAATTTCAGTCAGCTAAGTATGTGATACTTTGCAAGTGGTAAAGTTCAGAACAGCTTTTGAGAAGAAGCAGTAAATAAAAACTCACAAATTCAAGGTGTCATCCACCACTTTCACTTCATGACGTAATTTTTACCCAATTAGACTTAGGTTGCAGGCACACGCAGCTTGGTTATTTGCTTCATCACTGAAGAAGCAAAAGGGATGTGGGTTGGATGGAAGGTCAGTTAAAAATTTCTGGAAGTGCTGCCTGTCTCACGTGGGAAACAGTAGATTACTAGTCTGTGGGAAAAAAGTGGGAAGGAAGGAGAATGGTATCTTTGTCTACTCTCCTGAGGTGTCTTCTAAAGTGTCATCCTGGCTAATTGTAAAAATAAACTCTCTTGTGAATTTCTCAGGGCATTTACACTCGCTGGAAATGCTGTGATATTGTATATGCTGGCAGATCCACTGCATGCATTATTCATTACTCATTGCTCAGAAACACATCTTCCACAGGGAAGAAATGAATTTTGTATCATCTCTGTTGGAATGAAAAAGGAATGGCATTCTTACTCTTCTTTTAGTAATTCTCCATCTCTATTTTATTCTCAGAAACCCATTGCATAGTTCATCTTTTGCAGTTTTGCTGTGATGCAGCTCAGTGGTTTCATCCTGCAAGCTGCTGGGAGAAGAACCAGGGAATGCTGTGACTCAGCACAGCATGGTCTTAGAAGGGCTGTGCTCCTCTGAAAGCTGCTGACAGAGAATGGAAAAAGTCCATTTTAACCCTATGAAATTCTGTTACTTCTTTTATAGTCCATTATGTATTTGGTGGACCAATATGGTATATAGGTGTTTATTTTATAGTACTGCATAGGTGTTGAGCTTGTAGCTATAGAGCTGTTCATTTACATAGTGGAAATAGCTGACACATTCTCTTTTGGCTAGGTTTGGAACGTCTCAGTTACATGCACCAGAAAATGAAAAATCAAAACATCGATAGGCATGCCATACCATTCTGTGATTACCTGAGGTATTCTCAAGAGGTAAGACCTAAGATTAAACACACAAATCCATAGTTTTGGCTGGGATGAGCCCAGGGTGGCTCTACTGATGTCTCTGGACTTTTTACTATAGGTTCTTTGTCATGAAATACCTCTTGAGAGATGAGGGTTAGGGTCGTTGTCTGCTGACACAGTGCATGTGTGCAAGGAGATGAATAATTTAACATCTGTTAACACTCTTTGAAATAGGATGTTAAATTATCATTCTGAATATGAAGAAGTTGGTCAGAAATAACATGTGTGCTGATGTTTCATGAGGTAATGAGTGAGCACACAGCTTTGTTTTGACCTGTGGGCAGAGTTGGTTAACAGAGTGAAGTAAATTTTGGAAAGTTAGCTACATAGCTCTAAATCTGTCACACAGAGAGAGTTATTTGTTGCAAAGTGAGGGTTAAAGATTGATAATAACTGCAAAGTTTAGATTTCTTAGCCACTGGCTTGTAAACAGCATATCTGACTATTTATCAGAAATAATTTGCAGCTCCGTAGCGTAAAGGTCCTTTGCCTATGTAAATCAATTTAGGCTCGTTGACTTTGATGGAGCTAGACCAATTTGCATTTCCTGAAAACTGGGGCAAGAATCTGGATTATAGAAAATTCTATCTGTTTCAAAAATTATGTACCTAATGGAAGAAAAAGTATCTTTCACTACGCTGTGTAGGAGTATCTCAGAGGTATGAAAGGAAATTAACAGAGAATAAATTAAGCAAAGGAACTGTGAAATAATCTTTTTCTCTTCCTTCTTAGACAGCACCCTTCCTTGCCTGTTTTACTTATAGCATTCTTGATTATCACAATGGTGATCTTTAAAAGCCTAGCTTATTTTTTACTGTAAATGCTTTTTTTATGGAATAAAAATTCGTGGTTTCAGTTCTTCTGTTGTAAATGCTGTATAATTCAAATCCCAAATGCCAAGGAAGGGAGCTTGAATCTAAATTTAAAAAATGTCGGGTTTTTGTATGAAAGAGGAGAGAGAAAGAGAGAGAGGAGAAGAAAGAGATAGAAATAAACTTACTGAATTTGTATTCTGTAAAACTTGAGCTTGGATTCTAAATAAATAAATCTTTAAAATGTGAAACACAGGGGCGACAAGCAAAATAAAGATACAGTCAGGGAAAACTGTGAGGAGACCAAATAATCTGGTGCTTCAAAACTCATATTGAGATGTTTTGGGCAAAACTCAAGGGCGGAATTTTTAAAGTTCTTAGAAGAATTCCACTGATAACAGCAGGATTGAAGTTAGGCTGAAACTAGTCATTTCCAGAACATCGAGTTATTTTTTCTTTCGAGATACAGCCTCCAATACCCTCTGAGTCACTATGTCTCTCCTTAAGTACTGTCTGGGATATGAGAGTATATGTAACAATATTGCTGCATCGAACTGTTCTGTTTGGAGTATGATATATTTTAAAGAAATGTACTTTTCTTAAAGTGGTGTTTCTCAGATTCACCCACTGAACACCGGTGATTCAGAAATCTCTTCTGATGTGTAGCAGCGAGGAAAGCAAAGGTGTATGCAGGGAAGTTTTGGTTTTGTTAGAGGTTTTTTCATCTGCAAAGCAAGCTACAAGGTGAAATGATGAGTGAAATGGTGAGTTAAGTTTCAGATAATATTGAAAGCTGAGTTTCAGTCAATTTATCTTTAAGCTTTGTTGCCTTTGAACATTTTTGATGACTCTGTTTCTTTCGAGTATTGAAATCTGCCTGTCTACCACTCAGAAGAGTATCCAATTCCTGACTAGGGAATTAGGAGAACCCAGCTGGTTCAATTTTCCCTAGTGTGGCTGAATGTTTGAAAGACTGTTTGAGTACTGCTTTAACTGCAGGACCTGGAAAATACGTGATTTAAATATCACTGGAAAACTGCTCAGTGTTACCTCCTTTTGTTACAGAGGTTTAGGGTGCATTATATTTTCAACAACTGTAAAGCCTATCCCTAAATTTTCAGATATAAACAGAGTTCTCTAATACTGTCCATATTAGACTTTCAACATGCTTTTGTGATTGTATTGACCCTACAAGGTGGGTACCTGAGTATTGTGTTCAAGTGCATGGAGGCAGTATGGAAAAGTATAACGTGAGAAAATTAGTTCCATTTTAATGTAAGTATGGCAATGCTGTGATTCATCTGCCTCTCAGTGGTGTTATTCATGCTAACAATAAGCACATCAGTAAGTGTTTTCAAGATTGTATCTTTCTGAGTTGCACAGTGTGTATATGACAGTGATATACAGATTTTACCAGTAAAAGTATCTCTCTTTTTTACAGGATTTGAGTAGTAGCATATTTGGAACCACCAAGAAATGTAATCTGAGCAGGAATCCCTCGTATGTATTATTAGTATATAAATCATGTGCTTTTGGAAGAAGACTTCTGCAGGTTTCCATTTCAGTTCTGCAATATACTTAGGATGAGAAATTTAGATGAAGTTAAGAGTTAAGACAATTCAGTCTGTATAAGTTTCTCTAAATGACACCTTTTAATGGTAATAAAGGAGATACACTTAAAGTATATAATTTTAGATGGAATAGAAACCCCTTTTTATTCTAACAATAATCTAATTTTCTAATTCAATCACTAAGATCACCATAGCATCTTTAACTAGCCATTATTCCAGTCTAGTGAGCATGAAAATTTGCACTTGCTTTTGCTGTGCAAATTGCATGTTTCCTCTTTTAATAATTAAAATGATAGCAGCTCCTGAAAGCTTCTCTCATTCTCTGATTAATCTCTTTTATACTGAGTCTGCACATTTACAAAATATTTAGCTTGGTTTTCTTAATGGGTTTTTGATAGTTATTAAGCTCTGATTATATTTAGTGGTTTCAAAAATGTTTTCAATTTTATTGTGTGGTTTAATTTTTTTTTCAGCTTGATTGCTCATTATCTTAATATTGAGGGTATTTTTTTCCACAGGCACTACTGTCTGTGTTCCTTTGCTTTCTTATTTTCATGGCTTTCTTTTATATCTATCTTACTTAGTAACACTGTGGATGTGATAAATAAAAGACCCTAGAAAGCTGCCACATCCTGTATCATTGCACCATAAGAAAAGAAAAGAAAGATACTGTTTGTTACCCATCCTGTGAATGTTTGGGGTTTTTTTGTTTTGTTTTGTTTTCTTTTTACCCAGTCAGTAGGCAGTAGGCAAACTGCATGCCTACCAGCAGGATTTACAGGCCATTGAGTGGCCTGATTCTGTCACTTAGTCTGTTGTCTTCAGTGGGATCTCTCTGGTTTGTGAGGTGAATCATATCTGCTGTCTTCTGTAACAAAGGCTGCTTTAGCTGAGGCTGTGGTCTTTCTGCAGCGCTGCTAATCCAAAGGACCACCAGTTTAAAAAGTCCCGTTTTGTGCAAGCAGTGGTAATGGTGTATCTAGCTCTGAATACATCTCAGCATTGAATGAAAAGTGAACAGCTGTGTATGTGATTGAAGTGATCTTAGACTGATACTGTTATATTGCGGTGTAAATAATATGAACAGTGGTGCAGGAGCTTAAGAGTAGCTCAGCATAAAGGAGAGAAGGAAACAGGCAGAACAGTGTGGTTATTCTTCAGTAGCTGAAGATTATTTGCTGATTTTTGCAATGAATGAAGTTGCACTGAAGGTTACTTTGTTTTACGATTGCTGATCAAACCTTTATGGGTTTTGCCTTCAGGTAGAACAGATCTCTTCATATATAACAGTGTTAGCTTAATGACAGAAATTTTGGAGTAAAGTGTCAAATGTTTGCTTTTAAACAGGTTGAGAACTTCAGAGGAAACTGACAGTAAGTTTTTAGTTGCTTGTCACTCATTTTAATTCGTTTCTGCAAATCTCACTCTGACAATTCTGAAGTACAAAAACCAAAAGGAAGTCAATGTACTATAGTTAGAGGGTTATAGGAAAATGTTCAGCTGTTGTTTCATATATTAGTTACTAATTTGTAATTTAAAACATAAGATTTTTTATGAGATCATGTTTTGCTCATAACTGCAAGATCTTAAAAGAAAAAAATCTGATTTTACTCTAATCTGCTCAATAATGTTGTCCTTTTCAGCAGGAAGAAACTCTTTAAGATGATGGTGCTTCTTGATTTTTCAAGTTGCAGTCTGGTGTAATTCCTCAGTTTGTGTGGTTTTCCTGAAATAATGAAATTATCAAAGGTCTCAATTTATTATGAAATGGCCAATGGAGAAATTAAAGGTTCTAGCAAGGAACGACTTTGCTCCACAAAAGTAGCGTGCTAGTCAACTTCACTTGTGTTTTTGCCTTTTAGTCTACCTTCTAGTTTTCCTGATATGCCATAGCAGCTGGGCACCTGTCTCTTTTTGAGGCTGACTGTGAGGCAGAAACAAGTTGCTCTTAGACTTATCTTCCCTTCAAGCTCAGCTCTTTCTGAGTCCGGCTGTCCACGAAATGCTGCTGTGCTGAAACACATTGCTGCAAGTGTAGTGAGTTGCAGGGCTACTCTCTAGGGTGCACCATTGCTTTGATTAAAATCCATTTTCCCCATCCTCAAAAGGAATGGCTTAACCCCCGTTCTCCTTTTCACTTTTGTTGTTTTATGATGTGTGACAAAACTAGTTGGGTCCAGGAAGAAAAAGAACAAAAGGCACCTTGAATCACGAACAGCACTCAGTGGTAACGCTGACCCTTACCGCAACATATGATTATGCTTTTTATTTAAGATCTCTTATGCTAGAAAAAGGAATACAAGCAAATAAAATACACCAAGAAAAAAAAAGCATAATGTTTGAATATTCTAATGAAGATTTGGATCTGATTATCTCACTTCTCAAAATTAGAAGTAGTACAGTGTATATATTTTCTGAAATCTGACATTTTGAAGGATTGTTTTCCAATAAAATAATGTGACTTCATCTAGTCAGTGGAAACATGCTCATTAATCTTTGTTTTATTAAAAGGGTATTTTATAAACCAAAGATTTTTGGATCAAGTTTGATTTGGCTGTGCCTGTTAAATATTTAATCACAGAAAATGTTTGTCTGTTTATATATTATCAGCATTCTAGATGCTGTGTGTTAATTGGACAGTATTATTATAACTTCAGTGTAATAGTCTAGTTAATAGAATGCTTAATGACTGAGGATGGAGCTCTAAAAATCATGCCTTGGGGAGGCTGTGAAGCATGATGGACAGCAAAATGCTTTTAATGTCCCAGAGGTGTAATTGGCTTAGAAAAGCTACTTGTCCTTGAGGTTAACATCACAAGTTTCCCACCATTTCCTTGAAAAAAATAAGTTATCTGGCTATGTTACATTGCTGGTTGAAATCTGCCAATATACTGTACATTATAACATAGTTAAAGCCTATTGGTAATTCTTCTCTTTAGAATGCTGAGACAGTAATTCTGATTAATCTGTTTCATGACAAACTCTGGAAGGAATTAAAAAATCATGCATTTATCTCTGCTATAATAATTAATCTAATGATCCTTTAAACATTAATTCAGATATCATCACCCGCTTGAAAACATCTCAAGATCTGCATCATCACTACTCAGGTAAGCAGGAGGAATGTTAGCTGAGTAGTTCAACAAATTAGAAAGAATATTAGTTCTTCCCTTATCATCTTCTTTGATTTTCATTTTGAAGATCTGCACAGTTGCCCATTGCTGAGAAGGTTCTGTATTAATTCATGCCTAACACTCCAGTGAGGAAATCTTGAATTATTTTCTTGCTACTGATTGCTCCATTCTGGGTATTTCTGGCAAACCCAGAGTAGAATGTAGATAATCGCTTTCAAAATATCAGTTGAAACAATGAATAGAGCTTCAGTTCTTGGAGGGGGGGAGGTGGGGAGGGGGCACAAGAGGCACTAATTTGTTTATAGCTGTCACTTCCCCTCACACCTCCCACGTCCTCCTTTGTCCTTTCTGGAATTGGTTTCTTCAGTTAATTGGTCCTGTACTACTTCATCTGTGTTTATACACCTATGAACTAGAAATCTGGCAGGGAATAAATCATCTGAATGCTGATTGCCTGCAGCCCTGTCTTTTCCTGAGGTGAGTTAGCACAGATTTTCCCACAAAGCTTGGATTTCAGATTTTCCCGGAGGGAAACCGAGCAGAATTTGCCAGTAGATGTCCCTATTGCCCACAGGACTTGGCCTCCTTTAAAGGGAAGCCTGGGGTAAACCAGAAGTATTAGGAGCCTCCCGAAGTTCAAAAAACTATGCGATTTTCACTGGGAATAACACCTGCTGGTTTGTAATCAGGATATGGGAGTACTTTCTCTGACATCGGGGCATTGTTTGCACTTATTAATTTGGCTCTCATCAGGCATGCTATTTGAGATTAGGTAGGACTTTTTAGCACAGGTGGTTGACAAACCTCTTGAGAGGTTTCCAGTGTAGGGTTGTTTTTTTTTTGACCCCCTCAGGAAGATTTGGATAGAATTTAGCTAACTAAAGTGAAAAGCTTGGTACTAAAATCCTGCACCGCATACTGCTTATTAATTATTTTTGCTATGACATTGTGCAGGAAAATACTGTTCTACCTCTCTACACAACCAAAAAACTCTGGAATTTTGACACAGGTTCCAAAGCTGGTTCAAGTCCACTTCACACTGCTTCTTGAGGCTCCAGAGTGAATGCTGACAGGTTCTGGCAGACGGCACAGGCCTGGCATCTCCCCTGTTTACATCCTTGTCCCTGCTATGCACAATTTTCATTACTAGAGAAGGTTTCTAGTGAGGTGTAAGGGAAGAATCCTGGTTTTTATTCAGTCCACATTCCAAAACTGTTCAGGCATGTTAACCAATGCCTATGGAATTTGGAATATGTAAACAAGCTTTTAAGTGGAGTCTGAAATACAGATCTTCTCAAATGAGGACCCTAATTCATGGTTTGACATGCTATGGGTCCTCTTTGCTCTCTCCTTCTGGGCTAATAATCTGTAATTAACTTCTGCTCAGAGAAGTAATCTTAAAAAGAAGGACAGATGATGTCCAAGCTCTGGAAGTGTCTGCCATCAGGTCTTTTTGGTTGCTCTGCAGAGAAATATGGCTCTGCTCTTGTTCACTCTCTGCTTTGGACACTAGTTTATTCTTCTGACATTGAATAGGGAAATTAGGCAGTCAGCATTGTAGCATCTAAGTTGCCTCCTTGTTCTAGTCTTACCCTCTTTGTCACCTACTTCACATCTCTACCTCCATTCCTGATGACTGAGCCATTGTGAGGACAAATCCATAAATATTTAGTTGGTGCTCTGAAGTTTTGAAAGTGTTTGCCTGAAGAATAAGCTGCCATTTAAGGAGATACAATAATGTTACTGATGAGCGAGGACCCCAGATGAAGAAACAGTGCTCAGTGCAGGGCAAGCTTGGATTTTTCTTGCTTGATGCATTGCTAAATCTTTAGATGCTTCTGAACCTGATGGGACAGACAGTGAGGACAGCTTGGGCCAGCGCATCTCATTGGCACAATGTGAATGTTGCTGCACAGCAGATGGCAGGAGGAGAAAGTAGCAGCAGCCCTTGGTGGAAGGAGAAGGATGAAGAAAGGGTTAGCAGAAGCAGTCCTCCTAGCTAGAGTGCAAGGGACTTGTCCCAGAGACCCTGTCTCTTTGGAAGAAGGGAATCAATGAACAGGGGGAAAGAGTGGCAGCTGACACTTTAAGATAACATGGGAGTGCAAAGGGGAGTTGCTGGGTGGGAAGAGTGGTGATCAGATCTGACCGTATAATCTCCCGTCAGCCTCCTTGACTTTGTACACTAGAGTGCCACCAGATGTTTTCAAAACCTAGCCAGCTTGTTGTTTGTTCAGTATAGTAGTGAAATCTATGTTGTTTGCAGCTGTTGAAAGGAACAACTTAATGAGACTTGCTCAGACCATACCATTTACACCAGTCCAGCTCTTTGGTGAGTAGCAACTTTGTGGTTTTTTGCGTAACAAATAGTGCATTATCCTTTTAAAGTCTGTGTTTGAGAAATTTTCTTGGATTAATTTCAGCAGTTTTTCTTTACTACAAGAGATGAATCAGGATAGAATAGTAGTCATGCAGCAATTTATGAACTTTTGAAGGTTGTCTGGTCCAACTTGCTCAGTGGCCAATTCAGATTAGGTCACTGAAGGCCTGTCCAATTGCGTTTTGAATATGTATATAGATGGAGAGTCCTCAGCTTTGTTGAACAACCGTTTCCAATGTTTGACTGATTTCATTGTGAACCTCGTATTTTTCCCAGTATTTGTTGGGATTTGCTTTGCTGTAGCTTGTATCTACTGACAGTCATGTGATTGTTGTCAACCTTAGAGATGAATCTAAGTCCATCTTCTCTATATCGATCATTAGGGTACCTGAGGACAGCAAAAACATTCCCCTTAACCTCCATACCTGTATTCTCTCTCTATTTTCTCTCTCTCAAACACACACATGCATATAGTAGATATGTGTATAGTAGATATGTGCATAGGCTGCCCCATCAAGAAAAAAACCCACAGATATTGGTTGAAAGGGCACTAGTCTTGTAACCAAGTGTACCAAGTTGAAAAGAACTGTGCTGTCACTGAAGAGTGGTAGAGAATAACACATAAATTTGTAGAGTTCTGAAATTAATGTGCTGTATTGACTTACAGCAGCAGAAGCTCTGCCTCTAGACACTTGAGATCTAGGTGCCTTCTTTTCAATGGCTAGAATATTTTGTCTCACAGCAACTAATTACTGATACTTGCAGCATCACAGGATTTCTTGGGATCAGATTGCTGCGGGTAATTAATATAGCTATGAGTATATTGAACATTCTAATCTTTGAAGCTCCCAGGAGATACCTTTCCTAGGTATTAAATTGTCAAAAGATAATAAAACAAAGAACTAATGTAAGATTAAAAAATGGTCCTAGTTATAGTATCATTATTCAAGTGTCTATCTTTTGTGTAAGATGCTATCTTTTCCATTTTTCCTCTGTTTTAAATTAAAATATGTGTGAATACTGGCATTTGACAGCACCTACATTTGTGCTAATTGGTGAAGGTAGACTTGAGAGCAGATAGGAAATCTAGTAGTCTGAATCTAGTTTGTCCTTCCTAATGCCACTCTTTGTCATTTTGTAGTTGTAGTTACTTCATCACACTTGCCAGGGAAAATCTATTTCTTACAAATTAACATTGCAAATAATATGAGTGGGAAGAAGAAAAGCTAGGTCAGAAAAATAAGTCCACTTTTCTATTAGTTTACAAGTGATAGCTTATGCCACAAGAGAGAAATGCTATTGGAGCTGCATTGGGAAATAGAATGTGACCCAGTTAGAGCTCACCGTATTTGTTCTGCTTTCAGAAAAATATTGTTAGCAGGAGGAGAACTTCTGAAATTTTTGTGCAGTACAAATAACATTGGAATATCTAGGAAAAACACAAATCTTGGTTTAAAATACCTAAGCTGTAAACTTTCTGTTAATTTGCTTTAGCTTGTTCTCCTAGGATTCCTGTCTCCAAGTCAAGTCCTTTTCAGTCTAATTTCCCTGGCTTATCATGACCAACTCACCACTTTTGAAACAACTTTGACAATGTTTGCATCAAAAGATGTCAATCTCCATCTTTTTAATTTTGTAGTTGATAACTAATACAAGCTCTGTGTGTTTTTTTGTTTATTTGTGGTGTTTTTTTTTTGTTAAGCACGTTAACAAGGAAAACACTGTGTGTGTTCTGTGGATCTTGTTTAGCTTAAAAAAGTGCTACTAAAAATTTCCTTTCAACATAAGTGCATAAACAGTGGGAGCCACACAGGATATTTAAAGTTCATATATTGCAGATAAAATGGTAACCCTTTAAAAACATGTATTTTTAAAACTCAGTCATCTTTAAGTACTTAAAAAGCTGTGGCAAATGAGATTGATTTATATAGACCAGAATATCAATGAGCTTTTTTGGTGCAGAAGTGTCCAGAAGGTCTTAAACTCATCTGTTAAGAGGCTTAATACAAGCTCTTTGGACCATTTATGTTAGCACACTAGATGTTAAGCAGAACGTAGGTAATCAGAAGTGTAAATTCAGTTTGAGGAAGTTTTCACACACATGAAGAGTAATGATAAAACTCTCTTTTAAAGTGTGGTTTACAAAGGTGTGTGAAGTGGTATGTTATTTTAAGATGAAAAACCAAAATGCATTTCTCTCATGTTTCTGCAATGTGTGCCTTCTGCTAACAAAGCTTATTTTTTTTTAAGCTGGAGAGGAAGTGACTGTCTATCGGCTAGAAGAAAGTTCACCTATGAACCTTGATAAGAGCATGTCTACCTGGTCCCAGCGTGGTATGGCTGCAATGATCCAAGTCTTGTCACAGGAGGAGATGGATGGAGGTCTGAGGAGAGCCATGAAAGTCATTTGTACCTGGTCTGAGAATGATGTTTTAAAGTTGGGACAAGTATTTATTGTGAAGTCTTTTCTGCCAGAGGTGGTTCAGACCTGGCAAAAGATCTTCCATGATGGCACAGTGTTACATCTCTGCCTGAGGGTGAGTTCAGACCTAAAGGCACACTAACTGGTCTAGACTGCTGTGCCTTGAGTGTTACACTGTTTTCATGCGAATGTCTTCATCACCGTTGACATGTGGTCTGATGTTATCTTTTAGAAAGGAAAAACGGTTTTCAGGAAGATCTGTCTCCCATTTGTAAACAGTATACAATCAGCTGTTTCTTTGGTTGTTTATTTTGACAAATTCATGACACATTTCTTCATGGAAATGACAGTGATGTTTATAACATTTTCTTCAGGAGATCCAACAACAAAGGGCTGCCCAGAAGTTAATCTATACCTTCAATCAAGTGAAACCTCATACTATTCCCTATACTCCAAGGTAAAATCACTGTCTTGAGGTATAAGATGTCAAAGGCTTCTCTATTCAGCTGTGTCCCAGGTCAACTGCAGCCTCCTTTTCCATAGTGGTTGATATAGCTGCTGCTTACACGGTCTACTGATAGTTAATCAGCTTATTAAGAGGAAAGGCAGGCAGCTTGGACTTTGTCTTTACAGCTACATGTGATGGCAAAACAACCTTCTTCGTAACACTGTTCCTTAAGCAAGAATTGTCTTTTGTACAACTAACATATGACAATTTGATATAGCTTCTTTACAATAGGCTGGAGTAAATCAGATTGTGTTGTTTGCCCATAAGCTGTGCTTTCTGATGAAGTGCTTTGTTTTGAGAATTACCAAACCAAGACAGCCTTTGTGTTTTCTGCCAGTTGTTACCTCCTGCTGTTTGAAATGGTCCAGCTAGGGAAGATGTATCCTGCTTTTTGGTGTGTTTGCTTTGCATCATGCCATGTGCTGATTGTGAGGACGTTCATTACCCTGCCAGCTCCTGATAGACAAAATTTATACCTACAGGTTCCTGGAAGTTTTCCTTATCTACTGCCATTCAGCGAACCAGTGGCTGACCATTGAGAAATACATGACTGGTGAGTTTCGGAAATACAACAACAACAACGGAGATGAGATTAGCCCCAGCAGCTTGCTGGAAGAACTGATGTTGGCCTTCTCTCACTGGACCTATGTGTACACCCGTGGAGAGCTCCTTGTCCTGGATTTGCAAGGTGACTACTGGGGTTGGATCACTGTTTGAAATCCAATGAAAGCAGTTCTCTCAAAAGAGAGTTTAATACCAAGGAACGGGCCAAATTCTGTTCTCATTTACATACTGGCATAGCTCAAGAAACCCCTGGATACCTATCGTGTGGCACTAATAAATGAGTATTCACAGAAATGCTCTAGGTTAATGTAGGTGTAAGGAGGATATAATTTGACTTCAGATACATCTGGACTGAATGGGCAAAAAAGCAGGTAGATAAAGTGCACAGGAATATTTCAGCCAGCTACCAAAAAATGCTCCACAGTTGAGTTGTTCTTTTTTGTATTTTTTTAAAGATATATAAATAATACAGAGATTAAAGTGTACCTATGTATATATGCACACATAATGTATGTGTATATCTGTCAGAAGAGTGTTAACTGCTATCTGTATTATTTTATTTTTCATATTAATAAATCTGTAAGCAGTTTACATAAGCTGCAAGCCTGAATGCTATTCACAAAGTCTAGTAACTCCTTCAAAGAGCATGTGATCACTTTACTGTACATGTATAAGTGGGAACATGGCATATTTTAAAGAGATGAAACACTTGATGATGTTCAGAAGATGAACGTCACCCGTCAAACAGTATAAACATCATTGTTTGTCATTTCTGTCAAGGGAAATGTGTATGAGTAGACAGAGACTTAACATATTTACATTTTATAGCATCCAGAAGTTATGAATTACAAAAAGACATGCTTATTATGCAAAATAAACCTACAATTGCATTCCTTCATTTGGTTTTAGCTGCACATAAAAAAAAATACAGAAAGAATAAGTGTATCTTCACCCTAGCCTGCTAGAATTTTTCTGAAGTTTGCTTGGTTTGATTATGCAAGTCTTGACAGTTCCAGACAAACTGTATTGGCTCAAACACAAAGAATTTAAACATCTATGTAAATCTCATTGAGGCTGGAGCTCCAGTTTCCATCTTAAACTAACTGAAATCTGCTGTAGTTTGGCCTGATGTTCATCTCATAGTTCTCTAATCTGGAGTTTAGGAAAAGTTCAAGGGCTGCTCCCCTTGGAATTATAATAGGATTAATCTATATCACAATTTACTGTGTAATACCAGGGCCATCTCTACATATACATACACCACATTTTGTTTGATTTGCATCAACTGAAACGACCTTCATTGAAGAGTGTTGCAAACTGAGGGTGTTTCAGTCACAGTATGCTACTTCCATAATCTTTACTGGTTTTCATTGCAGAATATAAATTTACTGTCAGTGGCCTACTGAAATAAAAATAATTGCATGTTATATGATCATAGACTTTTTGCACTAGTATAAAAGCACCATGATTTCCTCTAATATAAAAAGGGAGCCTTTAGGTAAACTGCTAATATGTCACCAGTTTGGGGAAAACTACAACGTAAGTATCAGCATTCAGATATCATAATAAAATTAGTTATTAAATATGCTTCCATGGCCACCCAGAAGAAAAATGGAGTAACAGACCCAAGCATTTACAAATCACAAAATTGTGAGATACATTTTGTGTGTGTTACCCTGTAAAGAACATGTATCTCAGAGTAGATCTACTGATATTGGTAAGATCCATATCTGGTTAATACCTTTAACCCAATTTAACTAGTAGTCTTATGGTTGGTTTTACTTAGTTGAACTTCAGCTTAATATTTAGTGTATTTACGTAAGCCTTCAAAAACTCAAAGCAGCTGAAGTCAGGACTGTAATGAGAATTGTTCGGAAATACTTAACAAATCTTTATACTCATAGCATTTTCTTTTTAATTCATGACCATTTTAACTATGACACTTTGTGACCTAGAAAGAAAATGTTTAGTTATGTTTTTGTTAAGTGCACATTATGAAATTGTGACTACCTTCCCTTGTAACACACACTGTTGATTTTTTTGTAGGTGTTGGGGAAAACCTTACAGATCCATCTGTGATTAAACCTGAAGACAAAAAGTAGGTTTCTTTCTGATGAGATTAGTAGTCACTTCAAACATTCTGCTAACAGTCTGTATATTTAAGTTGTTCTTTATGTCTTGTGTGAACGATTTAATTCTTTTTCTCATGGTGTTTGGGTTAAGTGAAGGTATCATGGCAGTGGAGAAACTGAATCGTCTGCTGTGCTTTGGAGGGCTGTGAACTTGCGGGACTGTAAGTGTCCCAGCTCCCAACATGTGGTGAGCTGTGTATGAAAGGTGAGGAGAATGTTGCTGGGAACACACAATTTTTCCAGGGCTATGCAGGGGGAGCAGGAATGGAAGATGGAAGACCCTTCACAAGTAGTTTCTTCACAAATTTGTACTGTAAAAGGTAATCAGTAACTTAAAGGTGGCAGGGTGGTTTCTCCTACCTGATGGGATAGTGTTTTGTGGAGTATATGGGACCACAATGGCTTAGGAGGATGAGGAGAGGGCCTCTGGATCTTTCCAATAGCTTCTAGGGGTGCATTTAAGCATACTGCATGTTGCAGTCTCAGAACACGGTAAACCATATGTATAAAGTTACAAAAAACAGAGACACTGCGCAGAAGTAGCAATCTGCCTTCACGAATCAAGATTTCAGAATTGGAACCATGGCCATTCTCCCATATTGTGACCTCGCCTCCTTGATGGTATTTACATTAGTGAGAGAAGCAGTGGTGTTGATACTTGCTGTCCTGCAGAGTCCTCTTCTGCATGGAGTCTCCCTAAACCCACACGCCCTCAGCTGTGCCCCAGATATCCTTTTGCTCTCCTGTGCTCAGTTTGTCTCTCTCATGTGCGGCTCATGTCATCTGATTGAAGGGCTGTCTTGTGTTTGGAAGGAAGATATAAGCATGTATAGTCTGTTTTAATACAAAGGCAAATTAGCTATAGACATGTCAGATGACTTGCCTGGAACTCAGAACAAGTTCATTTTGGAAGCAGTCTCTTAGTTCTGGGACCATTATTAATATTTCATTAATAAGATTAGTAACAAATGACTGTATTAATGTTGTATGAATGTTTAATTATGAATGTAGGTGTATTGGCCATATAATATTTATTTTGGAAGCAACATCAAAAATATGTTGAGTACCTCAATGACAAAGTTAGTGTGCCCTAAGTAGGTCACAGGACTGTGACAGAAGTGCAAGGATAGCTTAGGATAGAGTTAGAGTGGTCAGTCATGTAGCTGATCACTAGATTTTAGCAAACATTTTAAAAGTCTTGCTACAGATGTATAAAAGTCTGATTAGCTACTGTTTAAGTGAATTTTTTGTATCAGCAATAGCATTAACTGTAATAGTTATTACTGAAGACCGTGGCCAGTCATTAACCACAGTACTTCACATGGCAACTCAGCTTATCCTCTTCAAAGCAGGAATACTATTTATCTGCATTATCTTATTTATTAGTCTCCCTCTGGATTACTTTTGTTATTAAATAATTTGTCATGCTTACTAAAATTTGATCACACAGATCTTATTTTCAGAACTTTTGTTTTCTGTCATCTTCAGAAGAGTCAAGTCCTAGTTAAACAGGAAATTTTGATTAATTAAATCAAAACCATCTTGATTTTCTTATGTTCAGGGAAATCTTCAGAACAGCAAGTTGTGGAACTGATGCTGTGAAAGGCTGAAATCAGAACTTAATAGCCTTGATGTCTATTAAACAGGTATTATTTATTGCAGCGCTGGGCACGCAGAGGATAGCTCCACCTAGTGTGTGCCCTGAGAAAGGCCAGACGTACAGCTTTTATGCAGTTTAGACATACATTTTCATGTAATTTCCGAGAACTCATTAACATGTTGCCGCCCACTCCTTCACGCATAATACAGTCTTTCGATGGTCGTCAGGGTATCTGGTGGTCGTATTACTTCATCATCATAGTCTTCATCGAGGTGTCCTCTTGATGACCTCCATTCAGTTAACTCCTTATCTTTGTTAAGAGACTCCAAGGCTGGCCTAGGCTGGTTCTGCATATCTTAATGGCATATGGGAGTCCTGGGGCATTCCATCTTTGAAGATAAGAGCATCCTGTCAGTGAGGAAAAGTTCTGGGAAAAGCTCCGCTTGTGGAATACCTGTATCACACCTCCACTCTCCCACTGATTCTGTTTGCCCAGGCTTATTGAGCCTCTTACATATCAGCTAAAACTACAGTTCTGGCTATAACTATGGCTCCAGCTAAAAACCACTGCTTCAAAACTATATTGTTTTGATTCAGCAATCTAAAGGAATAAGGCAGTGAAACCATGGATGGATTCTGTAAGCAGCTAGCAGATACCCAAACCTTAGAAAGACTTTCTAAAATAGTAATAACGATAACAATGTAAAAGCAGTGTCTTTGCTCTAACCTTCATTTGCTCACAAAAGAAACATTTCTGGCAGTAGCAAGATCTGCTTTAAATTTTTGGTTTTAGGTAAGATACTTAATCAAAAACTGTGCGCTGCCTCAAAAGTTGCTTTGAGCTCATGGTCTCTTAGAAGCCTGGGAGAAGATAGATGGTATCTGACTGACAGGGGTGATGCAAATTTTAGCACTACTTAGAGTTAAATTATTTATGTTTTGCTTCTGTAATTCCATTGATTTAGTGGCTTATGTCATTATCTTGTAATAAGTCTTTTCTTTCATGCATACTGCATACTGTCTTGAAGTGGATCTTTTAGTGGCAAAATGTGACCTCTGGCTGTGTGACAGTGTATTGTGTCTTGGTTTTATATACAGTACCAATAGAAAAATAACAGATCTGTTTGGAAAGTATGACTGACACTGTGTCACCTCAGACAGATCTTGAGCTGATGCAAATTCTGGCTATAAAGCATCAGTTGAAAATCTGTCCATGTGCACTGCATAGAATGTATAAAGTGATAAAATATGTATAAAGTGATAAAATGGTGCATGTATAATGTTCATGAAAAGATTTCCTTCAAAAGCATAAGTAGTCGAGGTACAGCAGCCAGGTCATGACACAGTGCAGTCCCTGCAGACTGCTGTATCGCCCAAATATTGGGAAGAATTGACTAATAAGTGGTACTCTGGATGTTCTTTTTGGCATTTACTACTTGCCAAATCCACTACAAAGTCTGTGTGTAAAGTTTTCACAGGCAATAGGTGCAGAGCATCTGCAGAGCAGATTCAGAGATGAGGAAAAGAGTGAGCTGAGTTTCAGAGAAGAACCAGTGCATTAGACCTGCTAGGAGAGGTGAGAAAAAGGGCACTGGCAGTCAAAAATCTCATTAGAAACTTGTGAAAAGGAGGAGTCAGAGGTGCTAAATCTCTTACTCTCCCTTTTGAAAGCTCTCATGCAGATAGTAATGGGCGGAAGAGTGGAGGTCCTGTTCTCTGAAGCTACTCATTAGCATGTGTTTTGAAGAACAAATCTATTGAATTTTACCGAGATGCCCACTTCCAGCCAAACAATATACAGCTGAATTGCTGCCAGTAGACAAAGCATCTGCATAAACTGAAACTCTGCTGTAGAAACCTGCACAACTGAAACAGGTGAACTGGAAGCTAAACCTACAAAACACCTCCAGATAAATAACTTGAACACCTACTTCAAAAGGTGCTACCTGTCATGAAGGCCCACCCACCCACAGGCCTTTACATCAGTAATGTCTGTAAATGTCTTGTTGTCTGCTTAGAGCATTTGTTACTCAGGTTTATAAGGAGCACTGTTTGCATCAGCACAGTCTGTGTTACGTGCTCGCTGGTAAGGACCAGACTGGTACAAACTGGTAGACATTTATAAAGCATGTTAGGCGAGGTTCTGCACAAATGGAAGAATGTGTTTTGTTTTTTTCAAGCCCATTACACCCCAGTGCACTTGCTTGGAAAATGGAAAAGCTGGACTCAGTATTTTTCTCTCCCTGAAGACAAAATCATACCTTGAATAAGGAGGAGAGTGACTTTGTTTATAAAATGTTTGTAGAGTTAGAGGGGACCTGAACAGTTTAGCTGGTTCTTCTTCTGTACCAGATAATTCCTTGCTTTACGAGTCTAGTACAGAAAAATTGTAAGATTTTCCAAGGATTACCTTAAAAACTTCGCAGAGCACCCGTGTTCAATTGCTATCATTGCTGTCTGAAAGATTTTTTTCTGATTTCCTTTGTGAATTGTGTACTGTTTACATAAAAAGAAGTGTTTTTCAATGAGCTCAAAGACACTCACCATCTTTTTCTTCAATTTCTTTTTTTTTTTGTCTTTAGGTGACCCCTTAATCTTTTCATATATGTCATGGTTTCCAGACTGATGCTCATTCTTGTTATTTTCCAGTTTATCCCCATATATTTTGAAGTAGTTTTACAAATTTAAATGCAGTATTTCTCTTGAACCATTGCCAGCGTTGGGTAGAGGAAAAATTACTTCGTATATGTTGCAGACAGTATCCCTGTTTATCTTACAACAGCATGAGAAAAATATCAGTCTGTCTTGTGCTGTTTGCTGCACTTCGCATGGAATAGCTGAACAGAGTTATAACAGAGGAAGTATTAGGGTAGTTCTGTAGCCTCGGAGTTAGTGAACTCTTCCCAATTTCTTCTGCCTGCCCAAGCAAATACTAAATATTCTATTCTTTCTAGCATTTTACCAGATTATATCAAAGGGTAGAAATGGCCATATAGCATTATGCCATTTAAAGTATGTATATGGCACTTAAATAATATTTCAGTTCTTGCCTTGTTTGATCTACTAGTTTGCAGTAAAGACTGATGAGTCTTTCAGATGATCCAGGAGACAGGTGATCTGCCAGAAATTAGAGAGATTCTAACCTTTCTATAGTAGTCTCTGCTAATCATTGCTTTTCTCCTATGTGCAAGGGAAGAATGTCATCTTTGAAAACGGCTTTCTTTAGAGAGAATATATTTTTGTTAGTGTCAATTATAGATGAATTTGAGAGAGAGTTAAAATCTTTGTCTATAGCTTCTCAGAGATGTAGTTGATTTCAGATTTTAAAATGTGTTTTTTTCTACGCTGAATATCATTAAAATATTAGCTTTCCTAAAGTTTCTTTGGAAGCGTTTCTTGTGTGCTGTGTTCCGTGATGTCTAGAATGTCAATTAAATTCTTGAGAATAATTGTGGAGCAATATTAAAATTAATGAACACTGATCTTTCAGACTACATTAAGAATCTGTTACAATTACGTGGTACTCTAGTACACGTGTGGGTATAGCTTGCTTCTATTTGTAATTGTGTCAGCTTTTTCAGAAAATGCAATACACTCCCACAAATCGATCCCCTAGTAACGGTGCTGAATTGGCCAGAGTGCAGACACACGAAAATGAGCATAAGGCCTTGCTTGTCAGCAGTGTACTGTCATGGTTTTGTGGTTTTTTTTAATTTTATTTTACTTTTTTTTCTTTGCTGCATATTGATTTGACTAGGGGTCTGCTTACTTTTAGCTTTCTGTTTTTAAATAAAGTAAAAATAAGTCCTTACTAACTCTGTTCCCTGCTGCCTACCATCAAACTTGTAATGAAACCATTTACTTGATGAAAATGAACAGTGGCTGCAACAGACTAACTCAGATTCTGGCATACATTGTCTAAATGTGCCAGAATTTTCTTAGACCATTTTAGTAGGAATTGCTGCATCTGTCCCTTTAGAGCATCTCTGAGATGCAGTAGTAAGGAAGAGTAGTGTGGGGTTAATACTTTACCAAAATTGTCAGTTTTCTTGTCTCAGAACTGAGAAATTGTGATGTATGCTAAGCTTTGATTGTCTTTTTACAACGGACTAACTTATCTCTTATCTCTGAAAACATCACTCTCTACAATTGCTTTATTTTGAGCTCATCAGTTATTTAATAATATTTATTTTAGATCTGGAAAGATGGTATTTGGACCAGCAAACCTAGGAGAAGGTGCAATAAGAAATTTTATCACAAAGCATCGTTGTAACTCTTGCTGCAGGAGGCTGAAACTTCCTGGTATGCAAATTAATTTTTAATTTTTAATATGTGTATAGCTTTATAGGTCAAGGAACTAAAGGCCGAGGCATGCTCTAAAGAAGTGAAATTCTACTGAGCTGAAAGATTATAGCAGGCACAATCTCTCTGTGCAAAGGTAGATATAAGAATATTGCTCTTCGACCTTGTTATTTTGACTAACAACCATATAAAGGTTGGAACCTGTCAACCTGATGTTTGTATTCAGCAAGAAAACTTCTACCCACTGAATTGTTTCCTTTGTATTGCAAAATGGTAGCTCATTTTTCCAAGGTCATCACTACGGATAATATCGGCAACAATTTTTAGAAAATGAAGGAGTAACAACATAGATGTTGTCAGTGTATTAGTTGGCAAAAAACTCACTGAAGATTTCCTGACCCTAAGATAGGATCCTATACACTGCAGCCCTTACTTTTGCTTAGTTGGATTGCCTGTTTTTCATGCTGGATTTCACAGAATGTGCTTCTGTTTGTTATGGGGCAGATTTAAGAGACTCAGAATAGATTGCTATTCTGAATGAATTTCCACCCGCTTATTTTTTTCCAGGGGAGAGCTCCTTCCTTTCAGTGCCTGTATGGAGTAGTAATTGCTGTTTGATTTCAAAACAGAAACTGCAGTGTTTTTATTAATTTGTGTCTGTGGCAGCTAGAGATAATAGAGCTGAATGAATGCAGTCAGGGAAGGTTCTTTCATATCAGCTCACACCATTTTGGGTTCCCCCAGGGCTTTCATCCCCTTGGCGCTGATTTGCCCTGCTGCAGATTTTCTTCCTGGAAACAGTGCACAGATTGTCATCAGTTGCTGTGTGGGACACTGCCTGGAGTGTACATGTTTTTCAAACATTTACTTGGCTGCATCATTGAATTTATTTTCTTGCCATAGATTTGAGAAGAAGTGACTGCACACTGGAAGGGATTGGTCCAGCCTTTGAAGTAGAAATGGAGACAAGCGCGAGAGGAATTGATGATGGAGATGAGCCTTTGGAGTATGACACAAGGCTGTGAAGCAGTGGCTGTGAGCAGAGCCCATGTATTTGCATGCTCAAAAACCTGCCATGGGTCATTCCGAAAAAACAAAGTGCAGATGTATGAGTGCAGCATCTGTCTACCCTTGACAGACCCCATAGGCAAGGAATAAAAAGATTATATTCATTTACTCCCTTTCTGTATTCCTGTGCCGGGCTTTTGTACAGTTCAGTGAATTGCCAGAAGGAGGTAATGCTTTAGCTGGATGAGCTATCCCATCAGTGCCTTTTTTGTTTTGTTTTGTTGGGTTTTAGGTGATTTTTTTGAAATGTGGATCATGGTTCACAGAATCACAGAATTGTCGGAGTTGGGAGGGACCTCTGTACATCAACTAGTTCAACGCCATCGCTTCACCTTGAATTCTGTTCGCATACTGAGCTGAACAATGAAGGGCTGATTTATTGGGCCCACAAACATTATTGACCTTTCTCAATTTGAGTTGATATTACGATCTTTAATACAAAAATAAAGAATAACTCTGAACATGATTCATCACTTAACCAGGACTGGGCTTTCTTTATAATATTTCAGCTTCAGAATGTTTTGAAGTTGTAATTTACAACAAAGGTTTTAGAAGTCACAAAGAATAACAAGTTGGTATTTAACTTCTTTTTGTCAATGTCAGGCTGTATGTAGGGCTTTTGTCTAACAGTGGCACAATTATACGTATGCTTTGGCAGCATCTGCCTTTGTTTCTGTTGATGTCATCTGGTTCTGTAGTTCACAAACCACAAAAATCAATTACATGCCATATGACTTTTGCAGAATAGACTGAAATTAAGTCCTCAGCAGAAATATCTGTAATACAACTAGTGTTGTATTACAACTAGTGTTATACAACTAGTGTTGTATTACATCTATTATTAAAGCAACTTTATACTTTTATATTGAGCAGAAATAACTAATGTTGAAATATAAGTCAACAAAAAACTTTATACTTGAATAAGAAACAAAATCGTATTTTCACCATAGCTGGTAGCAAATTTTAATGCGTAGGGTGGCTGTTTGTTGTGATCTATTTTTCATCTGGTATATTTAGAAAATGTCTGTGTACACAAAGGAATTGGAAATTATATGTTTCCGGTTTCTATATTAATTATGATATTGGTAATGTTATTGAAGTAATCACCTACACTATGTTCAGCTGAGATGCCTTAAGTTTCTGAGAGCATCCTGAAGACATTCGTCTTGTTTTTATAGTTTTTATAGTTTTATAAGATTGTTTTTGTGGAAACTGCCACCTTTCTCTCTATTAGATTATACTGCTCATTTTACAAAAAACGTACTTTCCTTTAGCTTTTTTTGGAAACAATTCAATGTATCAGAGGCTTAGCTTTTCTGTGAAAGAGGTTGTTTAACTGCATCTCTGCAGAATGGTTGTGGATATTGATCTGTTTTCTGGTGAGGTAGTAGTTCTGTTTCCCATGATTATCGTCTTAAAATTTGGCTTTAGGGAGTTATGTGCTTAGGTGCATACATATATATTTTAAAGACAGAACTTTCTCCGAAGGTCTTACAACTTTTAGTATGCCTTTAAATTCAGTTAAATTAAATGATACATATGTCATTAAAGCAAAGGACAATGTAAGTCCTGCCCTCATAGTGGTGTTTTCCTCAATCATTGCGCTAAACTCTAAACATGTTGTATTAGACAAAAATAAACTCCTCACCAGGCTGGGCCTGAACACCTTTTGTTTCTTTTTAAGTTTTGAAGCTATGCACAAGTCATACTTCAGGTGATCTTTTCTTAACAACCTTCCTGTTGCTTTCAAGAGTCAGTGGTTTCTGCATTCATAGCAATACTTGTGGGAATTCTTACAGTATATAGCTCAATGTGGATTCAATTTATTCCTTCTTTTTAGTACTGATCAAGGTGCATACTCCCTTCTCTTCAAATTGGGGACCCTTGCAAGATGTTAATCTGTCTTAAAATGTACTTAATATAAACATGTCTGATATTTAATTTTGCTCGCTGTGAAGGATTAATGTGATGACACAAGAAAAGGAAGTGTTTGAAATTGTTGCAGTACATACCTGTATCCTAGCACTATTTTCTCCATGTGTGGAGACACTAAGTAGAAAAATTCCAGTGATTCTGCTGGTTGGTTGATTTTGCCTCACCTTTCTTTCTACATTTCGTTGGGAGAGGTGATTCACATTTCACTAAACTGTAAATTTTATTGTTTTGTTAAAGACCTTCCACTCCGCCCCCAACTTCGTCTTAGTTCAGTAATAAATTGAAAAGTTATTTTTCTTTGTTTTGAGTTCTTGGTGCCTTTCTCACTGTGAATTCTGTACATTCTTTCAATTATCTTTTGATGTCTAAATACCGACCTCAGATTGAAGACCCTGCTCACTTAAAACATGAAAAAAACCAACCATCTTTAATGGAAACAGAAGTAATCACCACACTAAAACTATGGTACGTGTGGAATGAAAGATATGCAGGACACTTGATGACTAGTGTGAAACAGGAAATCTTGCATGTCCAGCTGCAGGGTTTTCTGATTATTAGTTACAGTGGTTTTGCTTAAAAGCGCATACAGGAATTTATACTTCTGATAGTTTCAGGAGGAAAAAAAGCCTGCTTGCTTTGCTCAAATAAGTCAGGCAGTGAAGTTCTGGGAAAAAAAAGTTGAAACTAAAGTATCTATAAACTCACATTTTAATACGAGTTTAAATGAAGCTTACTTAGGAATTCAGCTGAGATTACTTAAAGGAAAATATGTTTCTGGCAGTTGCTGCATTAGAAATTGCAAACTTCATTCTTAGGAAGGCTTTTTTTCATTTCTTTTACTCATAGTTTTGGTGTGTTCAAGGTTATTCATTTATTGTTAGTGCAATAAAGACAGAAGAGATATTACATCTGTATTTTCTAGAAATGGATTTATATTTGTTGTGGCTTTGTCTATCTATTTCATAATATTTCAAACAAATAAAAACACATTTTCCAAATGTTTCTGTTCTTGATGGGTCTAGAATGAAATAATGTTTCCAAGAATTATGAGAAACAGGTGTAAGTAACATGCAAGAATAATGCGGTTATTTTAAGTTTTAACCTCAAGGTAGTAAACGGGTATTAATCCTATATCTAACATGTAGTTTCCAGCTCTCCTTTTGTTTTAATGGTGTAGCAGCATTACTTTCTATTCTTGTAGTTGGTATGCTTGCAGCAAGATTATTTCTACACCTGTCCCATAAGTAAAAATTTGTTTTTACAGAAACAGAAAGTAGACAATTTGAGATGTTTTATTTATTTATTAGATATTAAGTAAACTCTGGTTTTGTTTATTTTTGAGTTGAGATGAATGCTCAATACTTAGAAAATTTGGTAGTTAGTAAACAAAATCACTGTTGCAGGCTGAAGAAAAACAAATGTCATCACTTTAATATGACAAACTTTTTTCTTATTTTTTTACTCTAGTTCTAGATCTGTGATGTAAAAATCCTGTAGAGCTACTAGTGTAAACAAGACGCTGATATAAATGAATGGCATTCCATTGACTTAATTGTCAAATACTTTATTTTATATCAGCTAACATTTACCATCAGCTACTGTCTATTCTCCATTCTTAGGATCTTGGTGCCAGTCACTTTTTGCTTGAAAAAAGTGATGCCAGAAATAAAGAAAAGCCTGTCTGGAGTGACACAAACCTTCACATCAACTGTGATCACACCAGAGTTGTCAGCCTTTTCCTTGTGCTAGACCTTTTGCAAGATGTTATTGCTTTGAGCTGTTCCTTGCTATACTTGTTATATATTGGATTATTCTGGAACATAATTTGATCCCCTAATTTATAGTAACTATTGCTGGGGAAGAAAAGTTTGAAATTAAGTTCAGACAAAGGTTCTTTGATATTGAAGAGTGTGTAAACAGCTGCACTGTGCTGTTCAGTTGCCTACCTGGCATCAGTTCTGTTTGCAGAGTAAATAAACTAGTGTTTTAAAATAACCTAGGTCCATTTAGATGCTGGTATTCAGTTGTGATAAAATGCTGGAGATGAAAGAAGGAAAATCAGAGAAAAGTCGTGCATAAAAGCCATGACTTTATTGCCTAAAGAAAGTCTTACTGTGTTCTTTGTGTCAGCAATTTGGATAGATGGCTAAGACCTTCCATCTCTCAGGCTGTCATTGAACAAATATGATTTGGGTATTGACACTGTGCAGGCAGGCCAGCACACCCACAGCTGGCAGAATGGAGGAGATGAATGAGGAGGAGAAGGAAGGAAAGGAGGAAGAGGAGGCGAGGTTGAGGCATGGAGAGCAGTGTCTGACTTCTGAACCTTTCTCCTGCTGTTTTTGCTGACTGAACTCTCATCTCGTGGAGATACTGCCAACATAATTTCATTTCTGTGGTTTGCAGGCAAGGTAGACTATACTAAAACATAAACATTTGTGTGTATCATGCATTCCAGGCAATCTGGTTTCAACAGGAAAGTGTCTTGCCTGATGATAGAAGAAGAGATGCTTCTCCTCAGTTGACTCTTGCTATGAAATTTGAAGTATTACCTGACCTCTGAAAATGTTTGGGCAGCAAACTGTTGTGTCACATGAACAAACTACTCCATTAAATCAACACTGAGTTTTAACCTCACTGGAGACTGAAATTCAGTCAGACTGTAAGATCCTACCTGGAAAATGAGAAGAGAGCATTCAATTTCTGATAACTTTAGCTTGGATTAGTAGCTACCCTGGTATAACCATCTTCCACAATACAGAGAATGGGTTTCAGGTGAGATGACCAGTAAGCAGAATAAGAAAGATGAAATTAAATGCAAGCTGTATTGGCTGCCCCAAATCAAACCAGGGTGACGTCACATGAGGCCAGTGTTGGATTGGACTGAGCTCAACTGGCTGTTGGACAAAATGAAAGTAGAATATGAACACAGATTATCTCAGCCTGCATGTACCGAGGGAAGCATTTGAACTCTTGTGGTAACCACCTCAAATGCCTGTAGCTGAGATTATATAGCCGTAACAGGGCTGGGCCTGACCTGTGAAGAACATTAGCAGGATAGAGTGTCAGAATGTGTCCACAAAATAATGAAGAGAGAAAAGGTCTAAGATGTATCTCAGATGTCTTCCATGCATCAGATTAAGAGATTGGGTAGTAGAGCCATGAATTTAGAGGTCCACATTGCACATCAACTGACTAAGGAGAGAAAGGGAAGTCCAGGGTGGCCTTCAAAAACCCCGTAACAGCAAAGGAAAGCTAGAGATGGCCACAAATTACCTCTGTGCTACTAACTGGATTTAAACTTGACCTCAAGTGACCTTAAGGAAATGTTGTCTTGATTAACTTCTGGAGACCTCTGGGCACCAAAAGAAGCCAGGCTGACCTCATATGATCATTTGGAGTAACTAACTGGAATTAAGATTGATGTCAGATAACTCCCATGCAGATAAATTGGTTCTGAATTTGACTTCAAATAACTTGTGGGATGAAAGCAAGGACCAGGGTGACCCTACGCAATCTATTGAGTGTAGAGCTGACCTTCAGTGAGCCCAGGCATCAAATGACAGCAGCATTGACATCAGATGATCCTCGAGCAGATCATTGGATATCATGTTGTCCTCAGGTGACCCCTTTTAGCTAGTTTGCTAGCATGTTGATCTCATATGAGCCTTGGGGCTCAAACAAGGGCCAGTTGGACCTCAAGTGACATCCATAAATAATTATAACTCATGTTTACCTCACCTGACTTGTGCCACAACCATGAAGGTTGACCTCAGGTGACCCTGCAGTGGGAGCTGCATCTTAGAGTGAACTCAGGTTACCTCAGACAGGAAACAAGGATGATGATTGACCTCTAATGACCCCTTGGCACCAAATCAGGGCCAGGTTGACCTCAAATGACAAACCAAGCAATTAATTGGATCTTAGGTTTACCTTAAATGACCTCTGAGCACTGAACAAAGGCTGCACTGACCTCAGGTGAACCCTAACAGACTCTCTGGTTGACCTCAAATGAACCCTGGCTGCTTAATTGGATCTCAGGCTGACCTTAAATGATTGCCCTTCCTACAAATGAGAACAGTGTTGACCTTAAAAGCCCCCTATAGAGGTGACTGGATGTCAAGCTGATCTTACATGATCCTGGGCTCCAAACAGGAGCCTAGTCAACCTCAAACAATACCTTACATATACCTGGGTCTTGTGATGATGTTAAATAGCCCCTGTCTCAGACAGGTTAATCGGCCCTCAGGTTGACCTCAGATGACCTTATAGTAGTTATTTAGTCCTCAAGGTGACCTGAGATGACTTTCCTGGATAGCTGTGGAGAACTCCAGGGATCATGGACAGGTTAACTGACTCTCTTTTAACCTAAAATGACTCCAAGCAGGTACTTGGATGTCGTGTTCCTCTGAGACAACATTTGGGTTCTCTAACTTTATCTAAAGCTGATAAAGCTGCCATGGACAACCCCTAAGAAGAAAACGAAGGCTGATTATGGGCATTAAATGACCCCCAAATAGGTAAGGGGCTCTCACATCAATGTCAAACAACTCCAGGGTGCAAAAGTGAACCCATTTGGCCCAAAATGACCTCTAGAGAGATAAATGGATTGCAAGTTTACTTCAAATGACTCCTAGGCAACACACAAGTACTTTGCTGATCTCAGATGACCCCCTGTCGACTGATTGCATCTCAATCTAACCTCAGAAGACCCCTGTGATGAAGTCTTTTTTTCACCTTGAATTGATACTAAAGTAGACCTCAGATTACGCATGTGGAATTCACTGGTTTAAATTAGACTTTAAATGACCTGCTAGGCAGGAAATAAGGGTTGTGATTGACCTTACATGATTCCTTATATAGATAATTGGCTCTGAGGTTGACCTGAGATGACCCTTGGTCAGGCAATGAGAGCTGACTGACCTTGAATGACCTCTGACCAGCTGATCGCATCTCATAGTGACCTCAGATTATCTCTGTAGAACAAATGACAGCCAGGACTGTCCTGAACTCATATAAACATAGAATAACTCAGCTTGTAAGTGTCCTCTGAAGTTTACTTAGTCCAAGTCTCTGCACAAAGCAGTTACAATTAGACCATGTTGCTCACAGCCTTTCCCAGGTAAATTTTGCTTTTTTTCCTCAAGGGAGATTTCACAAGTTTTCTTGGCAACCTGTTGCAGTATTTGATCACTCTTGTTTTTTTTTTCCTTTGGAAAAGGTTTCCATGTGTAATTTCCTTTGATTCAACCTGCATCCACTGCATTGCACTCCTGCATGCACTTCTTGCTCTGATGCTCCTGGAAGACCCTGGGTACATTTTCTGCTGGGTTCACTCCTGCGTGCTAATGTTGCTGATAGCTCTGCTGGCCAGGCAAAGCTGCAGTGATGAGGCAGGTCTGATGTCAAGTGATGAGGTAGAGGCCGCAAGTCAGATTCTAGTCAGTCATGGAGCAGGTGCTGGCAGAAACCTAGCTTGAAGGCCTCAGCTCCCAAGGGAAGGGACAGGGTCCTCCAAAATGCCCTTTGTCACATAGCTCTTTTCGCAGTGATCTGATCCCAGATTACAGCTGCACTGTGTCAGAGCAGATGCAGCTTCGCTACTACAAATGAGGGGAAGAGATCACAGAACCCACTGAGATCCTGTCATGGGTTTGAGTCTGATGGAGTTTCTTTTTAAAAAAAAATGGAGGTAGACTCATGCGAAACTTCAAGAGCCTCCCCTGCCCCAGGTAGAGCTGGACGTGCCTCTGACCAGGGCCAGGCCAATCAGTGCCTTTGCCATCAAAGTATTTAAGAGGTGATCCCAATGTTCATTCTTTCTCTTTTGGTTTCATCTTGTGTTGAGCTGTCCTGTTCTGTCTTTAATTTTGGGGAGTTTTATCTGTTGGAGAAAGGGGAGGTGAGAGCAGAACAAAGGAACATCACTGTACTGGGTTGGTCTGGCCGGATTTTGGCAGCGCGGGGGGAGATGCAGGGTGGCTTCTGCAAGAAGCTGCTAGAAGCTCCCCAAGTTTGATAGAGCCAATGCCAGCCGGCTCCAAAGAGGAAGCTGCCACTGGCCAAGGGTGAGCCTATCAGTAAAGTGATAGCAGAGGAACGCCTCTGTGAAAACATATTTAAGAATGGGGAAAGAGAACTGCGCCACAACAGCTGGCACAGGGATGGAGGAGTGAGAATCTGTGAAGACACCAAGGTCAGTGAAGAAGGGAGAGGGGGGAAGGATGAGCTCCAGGTGCTGGAGCAGAGAGTTCCTTGGGTCCATGGTGAAGACCATGGTAAAGCAGGTTGTCCCCCTGCAGCCTGTGGGCGGGATGTAGTTGTCCACCGTGAGGATCACCGCATAGATGTAGAGCCCCAGGCCAGAGGGGAGGGAGACTGAGCATCAGTGGGTAACCTGCCCGGAGTGATCCGTGGCCCCAGTGGACTCCCGAGGAGGAAGAGGATTGCCTCCTGTGAGGTGGACACGACATAGCAGGAAGGGGAGTCTGTGAGGAGCCCTCTTTCTCAAGGGGGAGCTGCCATGGGCAATGAGTAATGGCCAGATGGACCGCAACCCCCCACCCCCTGCCCCCCATGCACTGATGGGGGGGAGGAGGTAGCCAGGAAGATGGAGTGGGGAGGTGGGGAGGAAGGTGCGAAGTGTATTTAAGATTGAGTCATGTTTATTGATGTATTCCTCTTACTTTCCTACTTCGTAAATGGTGGTGGTGAATTAAATCTGGTTTTCCCCCAAGTCGCTCTGGTTCTTTACCCGACATCTTAAATGGTAGATTGTTACCCTCCCTATCCTTAATCTCAAACCCTTGAACCTTTTTAATTGAATTGTCTTCCTTCACATCACTGTGGAAATGAGGGTGGCGGGAGGAGTGAGCTGAAGACCTTGTGGTTCTTTGTTCCATTTGGCTTGAACCACCACAGGTCCTGACATGCTTCTTACCAAAAAGCTACCATGTTAACTCCTGTTAGCTCTTTTGTTCACTAAAAATGTAGAATGTAGATGCATTTTTTTCCCTAAAAACATCATGTGTTTCCTGAAGAGCTACTTCTCATCCAGCTGACCTCCAGCCTGTACAGCTGCATGGAGTTAGTCCATCCCATGTGCAGGACTTTGCTTTAGCTTTTGTCATATTTTATAGTATTCCTGCTGGCCCCTTTGTTTCCCAACCTATCTGTGTCTGTCAAATAGCCAATGCATCATCTACTTAATTCGTTTTCCTACATTAACATGCTAAGAGCACATTCTGCACAGTCATGCTGATTATTTATAATTCTACTTAATTTTTGACAGACTTCCTAACAGCTCTTGATCCCAGTTTACCATTTTTCCTGCCATGTGAACTGAGGCAATGTGGCTGAGCCTGGGACCTGTGGACCCAAGAAAAACTGGAGCTATAGCTGACTCCAAACAAGCCCAGAGTGGCAAAAAAGACGAGTTTTCTGCGAAGGACCAGAGTGCATCAAACTGAGGACAATACTTCAGGTGAACTCCGATCAACAAAAAATAATTGGTGTAATATTGGATCTTTTCTGTGTGTTGTATTTTGTAGGACAGCATAAAGAAATTTCATGCTAGGCATTAATCTCAAAATGCACTCAATCTGAAGTAACCACTTCATACAAAAGAGACAGAGTCTTTCCATTTCATTGGTCCTTGGTCCTTTCCACCGTCCTTATTCAAGACAGTGCAGTTCTGCTTGACTGCAGCTAACTGCTTTGTGTACAGATATGGTGGGATCTGATCTCTGTTAATCCCAAACAGCAAACTACATCTCACAGCAGCTGCCCTTTACTGTTAACTGTGTGGAGAACTGTACCAGTACATTACTTGAGAGAACCTGAGATCACTGAATTCATCTGTGTTTGATTTCCACTAATCTCCCTAACAGAAGACTGAGGTAATATTTGAAGTGAACGTATCTTTAGGCATGACAGTTTTCATTTACTTAACTTCATTTACTTATGCAACCAGATTGTGGCTCAATAGTTTACCTCAGATAATCCCCGAGAAGCATATGTAGTAGAAAGATTGACATCTCTTACATCTGACCAGCAATCTGAAACCATAGTTAAATTATGCTGACATAATTACTTCATTTTGGGCAGGTGGGTTTAACAGTGTGGTTACGTCTGAAAACAGGGTAATAATTGTCCCTATTTGAGCTGTACACATATTTTCTGCGTATCATAAATATCTTGACATGCTGGGTCAGTGAATTGTGTCAGCAATTCATATTCATCGGCCTTTAAGCTGTAAACCTGGAGAGTCTGTGACCTTCGTCTACTCAGCACTGGCCACAGATGATCTTGGAAAGTCCAGCGAGAAAAACCTGTGAGACTTTATGTGATCACTGAAAAGATGGTTAGTGATAGTTCATTTCAGCTAAACTGAATGTAACTATTCATTTTTACCAGAGATTCCTGAGTTGCAAATGGGGACAGTGATTGAGCCCTGAGCCCAAATATGGGACATAGAATAGTATTTAATTTCACATTGTCCCTGAACTTAATTGAACTTAACAGACGGAACAGCTGAACTCGTATGAATCCTTTGAATTGGAGAAGTAAACGATGCTGTTGCATTGTAAGCAGCAAAACAGTGCAATGACTGAACTGTAGTCTGCATCCATAGTTAACCTCACTTGATTCCATTACAAGAGATGGTGGGAGGGTATAGCCTGCCTTAATGCTCCCTCTCTCACATGTGAATTTCAAGATCTAAATCAGGCCAACATGTTGAGAATTATTGATATCTGAACAGCAAACAGAGTCTGGCAGCTACCTTAGGAGAATTTGAGCACCAATGTGTGTTGGCGTTTAGCCTCAGATTTCTATTGACTAGGACATACACTATGCAGTTTACTCCTTACAAACACAAATACAAAGCTGGACCAGGCAGCTGAGATTCCTGAGGTCACACACTGCCAGTTCTGTGGTGGGCTGCCTGATGCTTGGCATGTGGAGTCCCTGTCCTATTCTACTATCTGATTGCGGCTGCAAACTCAACATTTCAATCTTCTGAACTTAGGACTCTCAAAAGGTCATTCATAGTTCTATAAAGCAGGCAACTCATTAAAAAGCCCATAACTTTGCCATTAATTTCCGTGGAGCCAGGATTTAAACCCAAAGTTCAATGTCCAAGTAAAATGTTTCTCTACTTAGCCATCTAACTCCCTTTCTGAACCTCTCCTACTGTTTTCATCTCCCCTCAGGCCCACTTGGATCCACAGTTTTTAAGTACTATCAGAACTTCCAAAATGCAAAGTGCCATTCATTAATTCTGACAAAAGAATTCCCAACATTAATATTTAAACTACCATCTTATTCTGTCCATCCTACAATGTCAGATTATCAGAATTACTTAAAATCACTCTAAAAGTTTGTGTATAATAACCTTTCAGAATCCAGACTAAATCTTATTGTAATAATATCATATTAGGTTTCCTACCAAGCCAGATATGAAATTAACTTAATATCTGTATGATAGAAGCATTTGCTGTGAAGTTCTGTGCCTTCTGCATTAATTATTTTCCATCAGGTGGGTTCCTCAGAGGTAAATATAACAATGAGTATTTCTGGTAGGATCTCTGATGTTTCCTACTTCTTGGTCCCTTAACTGCACAGCAGGTCTAGTTTCTGTGATCTAGCCTGCATGGACAGCGGTTGTCATTTTTGCCAGCTGACACTGACCTTCTTGGCTTGTGTGGACCTACATGATTATCTAGATTGTTTTGATTTCATGATTAAACAACCTAGTAAAACTTTTCTAACTGATGTGTTTTCTGCATGAGTGAAAAATGCCTTACGGTAATAGACCTGAGCCACTGAAAATCTCAGACAGCACCAAGCAAAGATATTGTCCTTTGCTGCTACTTCATTGTTGGTGTAAGGAATCTGTACACATTCCAAGTATGAGAGGTGATGCCAGCCAGAAAGGACATTAACAGTACAATCACTATGTACAAAATGATAAAGTATTCCATATTCCTAAGAACAGCAGCTCCAGCTTCGTACTGACTTGTATTCATTACCTTGCTTTGATCAAAGAAATGGAAAAGATTTTCTGTCTTGCATTCTGCAATATGCCAAATACTTTGCCAGATGTCTTGCATTGTGTGATATGCTTTCACCCAGAAAGAAAGAGCAGTTTCTACTTCCAGTCCTGTTAGAAAGTCAAACTCTTACATGCATTGCCTACTTGGCTAATCCCTCCTTGGATGTCTGTTTTTTCCTCTCCTTTAGTAGGTTTTAATAATTTTAATAACTTATGGAATACCAATCGTGTTTCCCAGGTGATTCAAGTGTGCTCTGATATAGTACAAATGTGTCACCACTGGAAAAGAATAAAGGTCAAAATTGGAAAAAATATACTTTCACCAAGTTAGACAATTATCCTTCCTCACACACATCATCTACTTTTGCAGTTACTTTACTCCAAAAAAAGAATATCACAATCATAGGGTGAATTACTCTCACTGCAAATGTGCCTGTGTAAAAAGGCCTGCTACTGTGCATTAGTGTCTACAGCACTGTGTAAAAGGGGTAATTTGGTGAGGGCTGGGATAGAAGACTGAAGATAGCATTCCCTTGGTGATGGAACTAAGGTGATGGAGTTTGACTGAAAGTATGCTAGACTTTCTTCATTAAGTGAAAATCTACCATAGAATCTAAAATTAATAGACTTTCTGGAGAGCTACACAGAGCTCTGATACTCAAGATAATTTTTTGTAGACACATCTATATTATTATCCTTTAGGTATATAATAGATCATTATGAAACAAATTGGATAGACTACGTATCAACATAATATGGTTTTGTTGTCTTTTTCCACTGCACAAATGTGTACGCTATTTGGAAACCTTAGGGATTCCAAGGGAGAAGTCAAGCAACTGGCTGTTTACCCTCTGTGTGCCAGCAAATTTCATATAACTACTTTCACCTACCCACATTTTTGTTTCTGTTTAATTAATATTACACAATTATTTATGTGAATAAGGATGAAATTGTGCTTTTTGTGGCCTTTAAAAGAAACAGTGTTGATGCAGATCCATGGAAGCACCAAAGACACTAACAGAAAATGGTTTTAAGTTTTGTACTTTTCTCCATCAACTGTGTCTGATTGCTAGGAGAAAGACCTGGAAACCAGCACATTAGGGATGCACAATTTCTGTTAGTGGTTGGCTACTAAATATTTTGATTTACCACCATGACTGCCAGTAGATGAGTATCAGACTATAGTTTTCTTAGGACATAGCACCTTCATAATAAAAGGCTTAATTTTGTATTACTTCATAGTTAATGGAACATATTTCTCAAGCCTCTTATAGTCTATAATCCTATAGCATCCCTTAGCAAGCACAGAAATTCAACACCAATGTCTTTCACTTCAGTCTCAGACTATTACTCTTAACAAATGATCTTCATTTTACATGGTCCATACAACCACTCCTCACCTTCTGCTCGCTACCATGTATTCTTATCCTAGTCTTCTGGAGCATGATTTAACTGAAGGCTTCCTTTTATCGATTTTTCCCACAGCTGACTCTCCTTTTACATACTAGCAACTGTAGCCTCACTCTCAGCTTCTGCCCATTAGTTTTTATTCCCTTATCTATCTCACTACCTCCTTGCCATGGGATTCAGTTCTGGATCCCATCTGAATGTTTGAATCTTGGCCTTGATCGTGGTGGTTTGGGCTGACCATGAAGGCACCAGTGGTGCAGAATTTCTGCCTCACTTTAGGAACATGTCATGAAAACAAGAAGCACATGAGGACGCTGCAACTGTTTTTGCTGTTCTGTGGTATTTGTTTGAATGCAACAGAGTTCTTCCTTCACAGATGTTTAAACTACTGCACTTCTATCCACGGGAGGAGACTTCCATGGTCCTTTTTTGAAACAAGTTGAAACTTTTTAAATCACAATAATAACATTTTAGCTCTTCTCCCAGCCAGTGTTTCTAGAAAGCCAGATGAAAGATTTTGTAGTCAGAAATGGGCCACCATGTCATATGGGACTGAAAAGAAGGAACAGGAATTTTAGCAGGCAACATGATTTCCCTTGTCTTTCCTGGGCCCTTCCTTGAGATTTCTTTCCTTGGCTGTTTCACTGGAATTGCTATCTTCCAGTCAATATCTACTGTAAGTGCTATAACTCTTATTACAAGAAGCTCATCACTATTTTGTCGAGCAAACTGAACTTTAACTCTCTCTCAGAGGTGGTGGCAGAACCATCCAATGGCTCCTGTGAAAGAGATAATTGGTTAATACAGGAAAAAAAAAAAAAGCCTCTGTTCAATATTCCATCTTGAACAAAGTGTTTAGCATGAGTAGGTCTGCCTACATGACCTTCTTTCAGTTGAACCCCTTAAACCTGAAAGGAACAGTACACATAGTTCCTTTCAGGGCATGAGGATAAGCTTGACTCCCCAGGAAACCCGCTTAAATCAGGTAAGCCAATACCCTAGTAATATACAATGGAGCACCCATACATGAATCTTTTCACAAACCTCCCACATGCTTTTTTTCCACATCTTGGTACTTCATCTTTGTCATCTTTCTTACTCTAAAATTGTTCTAAGTAATAATTAAGAACAAAGCTGGGCTCCTCATGAATGTAAAGTAGGAATAATACATATTGTTCTTCATTTCTGGCTGAAAAGCAATAAAAATCTAATGTGTTCTTCACCACAGACTGCATTTCAATGCTGGGGAAGGCAATTCCTACACAGAGACATTTGTAATAGTGCAAAGTGAATAAATTGTCTTCTGTTGGTATCTCTGTTCTTTAAGGTTAGGTAAACTAAACAGCTACCTGTTTATTAAAATAACACATAGGGCAAAAAAGCACATTTTCAAACAAAACCACATACTGCTATCTGGCAGTGATTAACCTTTTGATTTGCTCTGGGTGCTAAAACCATTTGTATATTTTTCAAGGCCAGGCATGTAATTTGCACAGCAGTTGTGCTTGTCTTCTGAATATTCCTGCTTATGTGAGGATGGACTTGAACTATGAGCAACTTGCACTACCTTTTTGCAAAACTTGTGTCCAGTAGCTTCTTGGCACCCCAACTTCCCAGCACTGTTTACGTAATCATGTCTGTTGTTCGGAAATCAGATTATGAACTGCAAAATCTGCACCTGCGTTTTGCAGGAATCACTGTGGGTACAAATCCATTCCTCACAGATCAGCACAGCTACTCGCCTGAGCACAGCAATGGAGCCTCTGGCCCAGGGGCTTGTAGCACAACTATGGAAAGAGAAATACGGTCTTACAAAGAGATTCCTCCCCTCTTCTCAGAAAACTGAAATCAATGGTACAGCAATGACATCTAATTGCAACATGCAGAATCCATGTCAACGGTTGGGGCTGGCCTGGCCACTGAACACTGGCACATGCTCTTTAACCTCTCTCCCTTCCTAAAGAGGGAGGGAAAGGGAATAAGGCAGAGACACTCACGGATTCAAAAAGAAAACTAAATAGCTTTAATAAAACAGTAATTAAAAAAGAACTATATATATATATATATATACACAAAACTGATATTGAACCCAACACCCCCCTCCGATAGGAATTCCTGACAGCAATCCCCACTGATGTTGCAGAGGTAGCACCGGGGAAGGCCCAGGCTCAGCAGCAGAGGGGAGCTGGATACAGGAGCTGGATTCAGGAACTAAGGATCAGAATCAAAGGCAAAAGAATGGACAGAGTCGTTCTGGGATGCTGGCCATCGAAGAGGAGGACAGCCTTCGTGATGCCTCAGTTTCATACTGAATATGACGTATATGGAATGGAATACTCTTGTTGGTCACCTGTCCTGTCTGTTCCTCACTGGAGGTGCAACCTTTTACTTCCTTGTGATTCGTTTTACTTCCTGACACCCTCAGCATGGCACGCAAGAGCCAGCAGTGGCCTTGGTCACTACAGGAGCAAGTATCAGCAAGAGCCTCTCTGCAGTAACTGTAAATATCAGGCGTTATCTCTTCTGGTAGCAGACACTGTCTGCAAAAACACACTGCTTCAGAAAGTGTAGCCTCTTACGAGAGACTGAGCTGAAAAGTAAAAATCACTGAATAGAATTGGTTCTGTTTAGCTCCAACCAGAACAGTCCACAACATGCAAGAAACTATAGATAGTGCTGGTGCCAGCTTTCCAACTAAAATTTGACGTATCTTGTAAAATTACTGTTTCTTTTAGCAAGCCTCTGTGTCTCTGTGTTCCCCACCCCACCTCACCCCTCCAAAAAAGCGCCCCAAACCAAAAGCCCAACTATACTACCCCTCCCCAAGCCTTGAAACCACTATGGACATCTTTTATCCAATTCAGGAAAAGACAAAAATACATGGAAATAAAATAAATTATAAGAAAGCAAAGTGAGTGAGAAGGAGAAAGGAAAAGCCTTACAATGTTGGGAGGTGTAGGCTTGCAGTTAGCTACCTCTACCCAAACATGAGCCCTTCTTGTTCTGCAAGCCTGCTGTTTTATTCATGGGTATGCTAAGGTAAGTCTTCTGAAGTGGTGACATAATTACTGTTATCATGTAAGTGATCAGGTACTTGTATTTTCAGATGAAATTACTGCAGTAACTTTCAAAAGGGGGCAACAGGTTTTTTTGGAGGATCTGAAGCTTATTGCTTGGCTAACAAGCCCTGAGAAGGCTGGATCACTGGGCTAAGGCCGACATCACGGAATTCAATAAGGCCAAATGCTGAGTCCTGCGCTTCGGCCACAATAACCCCCAGCAGCGCTACAGGCTTGGGGAGGAGTGGCTGGAGAGCTGCCAGGCAGAGAGGGACCTGGGGGTGTTGATGGACAGCTGGCTGAACACGAGCCAGCAGTGTGCCCAGGTGGCCAAGAAGGTCAACACCATCCTGGCCAGTATCAGGAATGGTGGTGTCAGCAGGAACAGGGAGGTGATCATGCCCCTGTACTCGGCTTTGGTGAGGCTGCACCATGAGTATTGTGCCCAGTTTTGGGTCCCTCACTACAAGAGGGACACTGAGGTGCTGGAGAGGGTACAGAGGCGGGCTACCAAGCTGGTAAAGGATTTGGAGCATGTGTTGTACAAGGAACGGTTGAGGGATCTGGGGCTGTTTAGCCTGAAGAAGAGGAGATTGAGGGGAGATCTCATCTCTCTCTCCAACTACTTGAAAGGAGGTTGTAGTGAGGCGGAGGTTGGTCTGTTCCTCCCTAGTGGCGAGTGATAGGAAATGGCCTTAAGTTGTGCCGGGGAAGATTCAGGTTGGACATTGGGAAGAATTTCTTTACTGAAAGGGTTGCCAGGCATTGGAACAGGCTGCCCAGGGAGGTGGTTGAGTCACTGTCCCTGGAGGTGTTTAAGAGACGGGTGGTTGTTGCATTGGGAGACATAGTTTAGTAGGTTGATAGGGCTGGGACAAAGGCTGGACTCGAGAATCTTCTAGGTCTCTTCCAGCTGATACAATTCTATGACTGTATGATTCTATGATTCTATGACCCTATGATTCTATGATTCTATGAAGTGCTATGCATAATACACAAAATAAATAAGTCAGTTATAAAGAGCAGCTGATAGTGTGAAAATTCTTTTGCCTTTTTCGGAACTACTCTCATACTAGAGCACACTTGAAGTTGAGGATTCAGACATAGTAGTTAAGGCAAGTGTGGATGCCCTGTGAAACAGACATATAGCTTGAATCCAGGCTAAGGTCCCAGATCAACTAAAATTTTGACAGGCTTCTTGGTTTTGGTAGCATCTTCAGAGCCCTCTGACTATCATAGCTTAGCAGCTGCCTACTGGTAGCTCCCAGTATTTGTAATAAATACATCCCTTTCTTCTCCTTGGAACAGCAGAACTGGTGTTCCCTTCACCCACAGATTGCAAAACGGTTTGCAGAGTTGCATCATGACAGGCAGTCACTTCAATTTTCCAAGCCCAAGCTTATGTAAAAGTGGTTTTGGTGCGCGATGCTCTTTGCCCCAGTCTAACACGTACAGAGAGCAATATGTGCTCATTTCTTGCTATAAATATCCACTGTTTATTAGACAGTGCATTTTCTTTTAGGGGGCTTGTTAGCTCACTTGGTTAAAGTGTAGTGCTGATAACACCAAGGTCACGGGTTCAATCCCCGTTCGTTCCCCTGTGTTGACCGATCTAATTGAGAGGCGTCCCTACCCTGGATTAAATGATCTCTAAGGTCCCTTCCAGGCTAGGCCATTCCATGATTCTATGATTTTTTTCTTACTTGAATTTGCAACTGCATACATTTTACTTCATTACTTAGTAAAAGGTCTGAAAAGGCAGACATTAACTGGTTGTTTCTGGTGGTGTGCCCTCTGCTCAAATGATAAGGCACAAAGAATAATATGCTTTCATCATCTTTTGCTGTTATAGGCCACACTGAATTTGAACATTTCAGTAAAGAGGCTCTCGTCCATCTCAATCCTGAATTCGAGTCTCCACCTAGATGTTGAACTCAAGTTAGTAAAAGAGATGGATTAAGGCACCGAGCTCCCATGCTGACTCCATGAAAGCTTTTCTTTTAACTTCTCCATTATCTGAACAGCTCTGTTAACCAAATCTATTATCCCTTCCCCTTGGTTTTCAAGTTGACAAAGGAAAAACAACTTCTTTAATGGCCCACAGATTGATGATTAACATTTTACATGTCCCTGCTGGTAAGTATAAGAACTGCTTTATGGACAGTGAAAATGCTAGAGAGAAAGAAGCGGGAGTCAACTTATATTATTAAGTTGCACTGCTTCATTAATCACCATCTTTTTTATTGCATTGCTCAAAGCCAAATCCATTCTACTTCCCCAGAATGAGTTAGATCAAAACCAAGTGCTCTTAATGCACCTTTGACATCTGGCCTAGCAGCTGGCTATCTGCTAATATTGCTCTTAAGAAATGTCAGGAGCCACATTTACTGTGACCATTCTAGCCCTTCTGATTTAAGCTACTGTAGAGGGCAATGAATTACCTTAAAGGAGCTCCTCTGGAAAGCCCTAAGTTTTATGCTGGACCCCTGCCAGCCTCACTACTTCATGAGTATGAACAATCAGACAATTGAACTGATTTGACTTTGCCACTCCTGGAGTTTCATTGCCTTTAACCTTGGGATGTAATGATGGTAATGCCATGCTAAATGCCTCTCCTACCAGAGGGAATAGGGTTTGTCAGCTCAAGTAGTGCACCCATTCTTGTTAGCTGAAAACTGCACTGATTTGCAGTGAGAGAGGAAATAGATTGGGCATGATTAATACCACTTTAAATGCAGCTTATTTTCTTTCAAGGCTTTTCAATGTGGGAAGCACCCAAATGTGTTTATTTTTTAATTGCAAACTTATTACTTACAAGGCTGGACTTAGTGGTGTTTCTTTTAAATTTTTTTTTTCTGAGGAATTCTTTAGTGTCTACTAAGGAATCAATAACATCAACCTAAAAATTTTGTACCCTCCTGTCACAAGGCAGAGCCATGATGACTAGGTTTGATTATGGGCTGCATTAAATGTGGAGGCAATTGTTCCTCTTTGATGAAGGCACTGTGAGAGTTTTCTTTTTCTAGCAGTAAGAGGTAAAGAAATGATAGCTGGTCAGTGAAACCTTCCATTCTATGTCAGGGAGGACATATTACAGAGTCCTCAGCTTTCCAGACACTGTGTTGCTTACCTTCTCTCCTAGCTATTTTCCAGTGCCTTCTCATGTGTTGTCTGCTTCTGACTCTCTGACTTGGAAGGAAGTTGGGAGATGTGCCAAAATGGATCAGTAGTTTAACAGTCCTTATTCTAACTTGGCCCTTCTCACACTGAAGGCTTTTGACAGTGACATCAACTTCCTCCATAGGTGCTGTGGTCAAAAGAAGTTGTTGTACTTTTCTGTTCTGACCCACAGGAACAAGGTATTCCTGTCATTGTCCAGGTTGTTGAACAAGAACTACTGTGTTCACCAGGGCCTCTGTTGGGGACTCTCTGTGCTCTAGGAGGAGCCTTTCTTGTATTACAACCCAAAAGCTCTGACTGATATTTCCTAACAAATCTTGCTGTGAGAGATGACGGGGGCTTTGTTTAGTCCACCAGCCTGTGATCCATATGGTGTAGGGACCAGCATGCATTCATTGCTGCCATTCCTACAACTGATAATATCCAGCAAAGAAGCAGTGGATGCTGGTGGCCTGTGAGAGCTAAATGTTTGCAGCTGTCTTCACCAGAAAGTGAGGGCCAGAGAAGTAATTCTCACATTTCAGTTAAAGAAGAACGAAAGACCCTTTGGGACAAGATGGTTCAAAAACTGTGGTTGATCTTTGCCTGCTGAGAGAGTAGGCAATGCTGGGGAGCATCTCTGCGGCCTGAGCCTTACCAAGGGGAAAGAGAGAGATGCTGCTCCCTCTGTGAGGTGGGTGCAAGTCCAATAGGTGTGCAGTGCTGCTAGCATAGGGATGTGCTCTGGTTAGAAGTCTTGCCTGACAGTGGGGATGTACTGTGGCACAGAGCTGTAGAGTGCAGGTGGGCTGTAGGTGGCTTTTGGTGAGGAGAGAGGAACTTTCAACAGAAAATTTGCATGTCCCAGGTCTCTCTCTGTTGCAAAAATACACAAATAACACCTCTCTAAAGCCTACTGTCTTCTACCAAAAGCAATGCTTGTTTCAGGCCATTTTATAATACAAGTGGAACCTCACTTTTGCAAATACTCATCTGTATCTACTTCTACTTGACAGCTACTCAAATGAATCTCAGTCACTCATAAAAGTAGCCTAAGGGTGGTTGGAGATGAGGTGGGACTATGGTGAGGATGGGGTAGTTGACTTGATGGTTATCTGTTCCTGTTGGAATTAAATGGGAGAACTCAATGTTTCAGAGAGGTTCAAATTCAAGTGAAAAACCATATCTGGACTGTGGCAGCAACTGAACTAGAGTGCAGGCTTCATCTTCTCACTGGACTTCATTTTTTTGCCATTGACACCATCATACTGCTTCACCTCTTCCACGTTTCCCTAAGCTTTACTGTCTCCCTATGCCAAGCAATTGTTACAGAAACTCGGTAGATTCACTGCAACCTCTATTTCTCATCAGCATATTTCAGAAGAGAATCTCACCAGATGCTTCTCTGCATGAGGAAATGAGCTTGGTTGCACAAAAGATTTTGAGGGATCACCACTTTGCCCATATATTTGCCCACCACTGATTAGCCTTGTGAAGGGACATGTAAAACACATGGAAGGAAAAACAGTGTTGTGACTTATTTAGGAATGTTGGAGGGTCTCTCAGTGTCATCAGTGAGACAGGCTTGGAGCTGACTCAGTCACACGGCACACTTGAATCGCTGGTTTCTGAAAGCAAAGAGCTAGTTCTGGAATTTACCTAGATGTTTCCATGGTGATCCACCCATACTACCTGGCTGCTGGGACTGCAGCATGTGCATGGAATTATTCAGCCAAATGTGATGGAGAAAATGTTTTTTCTAATGTTTCTTTCGCTTTCAGGTGAGTAATGCTTTATCTTTATGGGCTATCAGAGCTGCAGTTAGAAGTAGGTGACTATGAAAATTGCTTAATGATGTAATCTAAATTTTGTAAGGAGTAGATTTTAATCCAGGTTCAGTGAATGTTGTTTCAAAGCCTTCTGTTTACAGCTCCTTTCCAAGGCATGGACAAAGAGGCAGTCACACAGGCCAACACACCAAGTGGCTTGTGTTTGACCTATGCACTGAAAAATCCTACTTATGCTACAGTTGTCAATAACTAAGAACAGTGACAAAGGACCAGCCTATCAAAGATAATGAGTTGAAAATTTTCCCACCTGTTCTAAATGTTTCTTTGGCATCATACCAATCTGACAGATGTTTGGCCAAAGGCATATGATAAACAAAATTCAGCAAACAACCTTTGTAAGACAGAGGTGTTCTTTTGTTCACTCTGTTGGTTTGTGCATTCAATGTCTGGAGTCTGGACTTCAGTGGGAGTTTTTTTAGCTTAAAGAGACTGAGTTTATGCAGAAAATCTTGAATCTTTAGTAGCAGCTATAAACTATTCTACCCTGACATTATTTTATTTTACACTCACAAATATGTAGTTTCTGTATGTATTTATTCATGTAAATGTTATATGATGATTTTCTCCTCCCATTTCCACCACTGTCAAGTAATGCTGCTGATTTCAGGCTACCTATGGATTAATATTCCTGTAAAAGGAATGCTATTGACTGTCAAATTCATCCATCCTTCCTTGTTAGAAGTGCTCCTATTTTTCTGCAGTTTACTTTTCTAAGGGAATGCTAGTAAATAAATTATTATTGTTTTAAAAACTCTGCTTAAAAAACCCACAATGGTGGTGCTTGAAACATATGATTGCATGGGTACTTTGTCTACTTAATACTGAAAAATAATGATTTCTAATGGACCAAAACAGACAGGTCCAATGTGAAGGATTATTGCCTCCACCTCTTTTTTTTTTGAGACAGGATGAAACAAATACTTTTATTTTAAGCTGATCTTTCCAACAGAGGATAATGTGTCAGCAACTCTACGTTACAGTGCTGCTGCATATTGGAAAGAACATTGCAGCAGCTCAGAGGTCTAAGTTCAACACAGCAATGGAAAGAGAAGCTTATGGGAAACAGCCTAAAAAGACACTGGCAAAACATTTTAAAGCCCTAAAATCATATAATAGAGACCAGGTTTTAGCTCAAGTGGATCAAACTGGTAAATTTAAAATAGAAGAATAAGAGTTGTTGTCTATGCTTTTGATACAGGCCCTTGATGGAAACTTTTTTGGTGATATTTGGTAATAAATAGTGAGTTGCATACAGACATTAAACGACTGAAGAAGTTTAAATGGAACTTCTGTTCATCTGGTGTTCATCTGTGGTGCGTGTTCTGATTCCTAGACCTGATGTGGAATACCATAAAAAGACTTATTATTTTCTTTTAAATTTAATGAAACTTTATCAGGTTTATATAATTTGCTACTACCTTTTAGTGCAATATTGCTCCCAGCAAAATTCCGATTTTCACTCAAAAAACCCACTAGATCTAATACTCCTTGCACTTTTTCTGTTACTCTTTTCAATTTATATGCCTTTATTAGCACCAGTTACAAATGCCCTCATGGTTTTTGGTGGATAGCATCTCTGCATGGGGGCTAAAGGTTCAACACCTTTGAAAGTGCAAAGCATATTTTCATTGTACTCACTGAATGTTTTCAAGTTAAAAGAAAATTAAGAAGTTCAGATTTCTTATTTCACGCAAAGATTTTGAAGTCTACTAGTTTAGTTCAGTGATGCATAAAAAGCATGATGCCTATGCTTTGATAGTGTTTGGAGAAGGTTTACCATGCACATATTAGTAGAGCTGGATGCCCTTTGGCATGCACTGAAGCTTAGGAGTGATAACTTTAAATCCTGATTTGCAAACAGCCACAGCTTCTCAACATGCTGTTTCAGTGATATGGCAGAATTGCAGGATTTTCCCTTAAGGATGAAAATGTTGTTACAGTTCTGACTGACTTGCACAGAACAAGTCACTCTGAGACGCTGGAACGATAACTCACGTCTGAGAGAGGCAGAGTGGATTTCATTAGTAACCCAGATGGCAGGGAAAAACCAAAGTAGTCATTGCCAAGACAGTGTGGGTTTATATCATAACATCTGGAAACCTTACAGTAAAGATGAAGACAGTGCTTATACCTTAAAAGTGCAAGGGAATAAATAAATAGCTACACAGATGCCAAATCATCTGCTGGCAAAACATGACAGGTGTAGTCAATGATCAAAGCCAGCATCCCCAAAATACAGTGTTTAAACTTGGTTCTGTCCTTATATTGCAGGAGCATTCTTAATTAATGATATAATGTTATTATGATTTCATTTGTGGACATAAAATATTAGTTTCTTAAAGCAGCATTTTTGTGTAAAACTTTTAGGTGGCAAAATGTTCTGCACTTCCTGAAGCTGTGTAGGCAGATACACTCAGATAGTTATTTAAACACAAGTCTAGCTTTAAGCTCATGGAGGAAGTATTGATTTCTTTGGATTGGATATGAGCTTAAAAATCACATACAAGCTAATGTCACTGACTGTCCAGGGACTCCTCAAAAGCATGGCCTTCAACCTCCCTTCTGTTATAAGGCAGGTAGTGCAGAGAAAAAAAATATTAACATGGTAGTAAAGGACCTTTAGAAGAGACAGAAACAGGGGAGTGCCCTGAAATGTATTTTCCTTTTTGAACTACCCTGAAGTGCAAGCCATGGTAGTTCATCAGTGATAGCAGGCAAATACATGGGCTGAGGAACAGAAGGGACAAGTCTGTTCCCTTCTACACCTGCTGGGAGTGTCTCTAGAAACGACTAGTATGAAGCGCTGTGCACAAAATTACTTTGTAACCAAAAAAAGAAACTTAAATTTCATCTTCATTTTGTAGTTGCCTTTTAAGAAGACGAAGTTAGAACGAGCTGCATCATGACCTCCGTGACAGCCCTCTTACCTCTCATTGATATTACAGTGCTTCTGAGTGCACTTCCTCAAGAAAAAAATGGGGTGACAATTACAAGACCAGTAAATGAGAAATCTAACTTCTAAGTCAACAGAAAATTTGTATTGGTAAGAGAGTGCCCTGGTTTGAGAGTGCCAGAGTAAAAGTGCTCCTTGTGCTCTTAAACCAACACAGAGAGTAATACCAACATATATTTGCTAAAACTTCACAGTACTTGGTCATCAGCTGACACAAGTCAGTAAAGGATATGCAAAATCTTGCCTGTGTTAGACACTGAGTCATTTAGAGGAATGTTGCAAAACTTATCAATTACTATCGCAGTTTTAGTGATACCATCTTTGCAACTGAACGCATTTTTGATTCATAGAATCACAGAATGTGTTGAGTTGGAAGGGAACTTTAAAGGTCATTTAGTCCAATCCTCCTGCAGTAAGCAGGGACATCTTTAACTAGATTAGGTTGCTCAGAGCTTCATCAAGCCTGACCTAGAACAATTCCAGGGTTTTCACTACCTTTCTGGGCAACCTATTCCAGTGTCTCACCACCCTCATAATATCTAATCTAAATCTACCCTGCTCTAGTTTAAAATCATTTCCTCTCGCCCTATCACTACATGCCCTTGCAAACAGTCCCTCTGCTTTCCTGTAGGCTCCTTTTAGGTACTGGAAGGTTGCTCTAAGGTCTCCCTGGAGCCTTCTCTTCTCCAGGCTGAACTGTCCCAAGTCTCTCAGCCTGTCCTCCTAGGAGAGGTGCTCCAGCCTTTTGATCATTTTTGTGGCCCTTCTCTGGACCCATTCCAACAGGTACACATCCTTCCTGTGTTGAGGGCTCCAGAGCTGGACAGGTCTCACAGGAGCAGGTGAGGTCTCACAGGAGCAGAGTAGAGGGTCAGAATCACCTCTCTCGACCTGCTGTCCATGCTTCTTTTCATGCAGCCCAGGATGTCAAAATGCAACAAAACCAGGGAGAATAGAGTGCAATTTTTATATCCCTCTAGTAAAGGCTTTTATTAATCTGATGAAATTTCAGGGAATATCATAGAGTTGTAGAATCACAGAATGTTCGGGGTTGGAAGGGACCTCGAAAGATCATCTAGCCCAACCCCCCTGCCAGAGCAGGATCACTTAGGGCAGGGCACGCAGGAACGCATCCAGGCAGGTTTTGAAAGTCTCCAGAGAGGAAGACTCCACAACCTCTCTGGGCAGCCTGTTCCAGTGCTCTGTCACCCTCACAGTAAAGAAGTTTCTGCTCATGTTGAGGTAGAATGTCCTATGTTCTAACTTAAACCCATTATTTCTTGTTCTATTACTGGGCACCACTGAAAAGCGATTGTCTCCTTCCTCTTGAAAACCACCCCTCAGATATTTATATATGTTAATAAGGTCCTCTCTCAGTCATCTCCTTTCAATGCTGAACAGGTCCAGTTCTCTCCGTCTCTCTTCATAGAGATCAGCATCTCCTCAAAATTAGTTGAAATGGAAGCATCTTACACAACAACTTTATTAAGACTGAGCTGAATGTGCTGATCGTGGAAGTACTGTCTTAAGTTCCATACTGCAGTTACTGTTGTGAGGCTTTTGAAGGGAAATCACAACAACAATTTTCAGATCACTGATAGTGCCTAATCTGTTTACTTTCATACATGCAAAATACTTTCATACGAAGCATGTATGTTACACTCTTAAATTCTCTGTGGACACGTGAACACCAGCATATAGTTACACTGGCGTTGCCCTAGGTTATCGAAAACGTCCATATAGTGGAGAAAGCTATGAGGGACCTGAGACCTCGAGAAGCAGCAGGAAAAGGTCAAGCAAGGTACCCATAAGCAAGGCAAACAGGCCCAACACACCTCTCTGGCCAACTGAATTAAGCCCTTACAGGTAGAACATCCATATGAAAGGTTTTCTCAGATTTTTTAATAATCATTTTTATATGCACAATTTTAATGCATTTCTGTAGGGGAAGATAATATTTTTATTAGCCTGTTCAATAATTGGAAATAAATCCCTTCTGGGACCAGAGTCTCTTTACCAGGATTAACTGAAGCTCTTCAGTCTTCTGTAAATTTCACTTCTCTCATATACAAAGACCACTGAAGCTACAAGAAAACTCCTGCATCAATAGGAAAGCAAGAAAAAAATTTCCAAGAACAGACGCATGACTTGTAATACCAAAACTACAGCTGCCTTCCAAAATGAATAGCTATTTCATACCTGCAGTAGAACAAATTACTCACAGAGTCTTTGTTCTCCCAAAGCAACCCACAGCCAAGCTTTCAACGGATTTTTTTAAGATTTCTCTTGGAGGTGGGGAGGAGGGGGAAGTGGGGCAAATAATGGAGGAGTAAGAAGGGAGGGAGGCAAAAGAATTGCTTAGCCAGATTTTGGGCAAATGCTGAGCTATTTTTAGGATGTCAATCACATTTCATAAGACAGCTCCTGTTACAAAGATGTTGCTCAAAGTGTGTGGTAAGTTATGGTTCAATACATTCATGGTACATTATAATCCAAAAGGCTGCATTTGCATGGATTTGTAACTAAGTGAACACCTGTAAGTATAAAATACTTCTGGGACTGACAGATACTGCTATTTCATGTTGTTTTGCCTAATGCATTTCATGATTGTCTTTCTTGAAAGATTAATCCATCTGTCTTTGAGAAACTGTAATGTGCAAAATGTATACAGTAGTTTGTATGTGTAGGAGTAGTTCTATTGTAAGCCTGGGCACACTGACAGTTACACTGACATTTAACTGGCACAACAGAGTAGTAAGTGATGCTGTGTAAGACTTCCATATAGCTGTGTTTCAAAAAATAATATTCTAGTCTTCTCACAAAATGTTGATTACTGTGCTATTTGCCGGTCAGAACCTCTGAAAGTTTGTTTCTGTCTTTCAGGAAAAGTAGATGTTTTACTAAAACTTTTTTCCCCAGGCGGACTAGAAGGATAAGGCAGTTTTAAAACATCAAAGACAACAAAACAGTAAAAAAAATTAACTACAAAAAATCTCCTGATATTATTTTTAAAATCACTGCTTCTGATTTTCTAACAAAACAAACCAAGTTAGTATAAGATGAGAACCTCTAACACTGTGACACCACATATTTAAATATCAACAGCATATTTGCAGCGTTCCCTGATTTGCAACATGTAAATATACAGCAGTCTCTTTATTTCATATATGTAGTAAGCTATTCAGTGTCATGGTATCTGAAATATATTTGCTTGTATACGAACTCCTTATTACATTTGCCTGAAATCATTTTAGATGGATGTCAAACTCCAGATGAGTCCTGAATATCTAGGACTTGGAAAACTAATCATGCTAAGCTGCACTTATGGCATCTCAGAACCCAAAATTTCTTGCATGTATTGTGATGCAAGAAACATTTAAACATACAGCTACCTTTTAAGTGTATGCATTAATCTTGCAGAAGTCAGTAGCACTACAAAAATGTGCTTAACAGTTTGCAAAATGAGGCCTTTAGATATTGTCTTTTTAAAATTTACTCCTGCTCTAAATTTAGGGTCCTAAAATCAGAAGGATGGTATCTTCAAAAGCTACCATCTTCAGCTTTGACAGTTAGCGTTTTCTGTTCCATCCTTCAGTATTAATTATTACCAGACATACACAAATTTAAAAAATATTTGATATATTTTAAATTTATTTTAAATACAGTATCTTCTTTTACATTAGATAACCTTCTGTTACATTGCTGTGCAGTTTGCCTTTATGGGTTTCTTTTGTTGCTTTGTTTTTCTACTAGCTGAGGCTTTCCTCAAAATAAATAGAGAAATAAATGAATAAATGTAACAATTTGCATATTCAAAAGTTGCAGCTCTAATTTAAATTGCAAAACAGAGCCACATTTGGTGCACTGATAGCACAACATGCTATATTTAATTCAATAGGTTAAGAGAAAATGTGAAAATAAGTACAGGCTCCTGATGTTTAGGTTTCGGTGTTACTCTTCTCTTTTGGAGCTGCACCCACCGTACCTTCTCCCAAGAGATCCAGGGAACTTAAAGGCACAGAGAAAAAAAGTCACACACCAGAACTTATTTTCTTATACAGTTGTTTTGTTTTTTTTTTTTTAATTTTGCATTAAAGAAAGGAACTTCATTAACATTGATTGTCATTTACAGAAAACATTCAAAAATCATGTGTGCATTATTATGGAATGCTAACAGTATTGAACTAATAATTTACAGGACATAAAATAAGACAAAAATCTATTACATTCTAAAGTAATACAGAACCTTTTCATTTGACAGGGATGCTGGTCCTACAAAATTCATGATAAAAAGTAAAACCCTCAGTGGTCACTTTCTAAATGAATCAGGCTGTATTTTTACTCACATACACATAAAATAGGTCAGTTATATTAAACAAGGGAGAAAGATCAGAAGAAAATTGCAGATGTAAAAATGCTGGATGAAATCCCGGCTCCATGGAAATCATTGAAGGGTTTTTGCTGTTGGTTTCAATGGAGCCAGATTTTTACCCAGTACGTCATGGTTCATCTGTGGTTTTGTCTTTTGCATCTACAAGCCAGTTAAGATACATCATAATTATCATACAATTAAGCTTCAAAAAAAAAATCCCCAAAAAACAATCCCAAACCACACTGTTGACTCTATGAGGCATTTGATTTTAGAAAGGACTTTTTATTCAGCTTTTGAGAGTGTTTAAGCTTTGAATATTATTCGAAATTTATTTGATCGGTTTTTATCACACTTCTTGACAGGCAATGCAAGTCTTTTGTTTTACCAACAGTGGTAACCATGCTTATCAAGCAGCAAACAACACATCCTAAAAATTCAAATCAAATTGATTTACAACAATATAACTACAGCCAAGCACCAAATAGCTCAGGGCTTGGAGATCTGAGTCACAAAATCTCATTTCACTCTAACAAAATGAACTGGAAATAGGATAAAAACATTAGATATTTGAAAGTGGGAAGTATATGAAAAATCATTTTCTCTCATAATCCTAAAAGCAAGGAAACATTTTCAGGGATATTTCAAAAATATTAGAAAGTTTCATTTAAATCTAAATATCTATTTTAATTATGTTCTTCTTTTTCATAAATTGGAAATCATAAAATATTAGCCATTAAAGTCATATTGGGATGCTGGAAAAGCATTCAACTACTTTGCATGTTACTTATGCTCCTGCTTGTGTTATTAATAGCTGTTGATAAACTGGACATAATTTATTTTCCTATTATGAGCTTTAAACCATGTATTTGATGAAGGTCAGTTATGGCTTCCGAAGACAGCTAATGAGCGACCTTACCTCAAATTTGAATAAGAAATTAAACACATACAAAAATATTTTGCTCATTGAAAAGAAAGAAATGTTTCTATTAATATAATTCATGCCAGAGGGATTCATAAAAGCCATATGCTGTAAGGAAACATTATTTGCTTGAGCAACCTTTCTTTACATTGTATTACTCAAATGCAGTCTGCAGGTATTAATACAATACTCACTATACAGATTCACTGGGATAATGTTTGACAGTCCCAACCTTTTTGCTTTTTTTACCCATTACAAACAGAATTATACACTAAACATCAATGGCTGGTCAAAAGGCTTTATCTACTACAATCAGTTTCCATAAAAACTGAAGAGTACGTTACAGGAAGCAAGTACATAATTTGCTTTTTGATGTTTTTTCCTCTTTAAAAAAAAATTGTTACAAAGTCTTATGCTTAAACAGAGACATAGAAAAAATCAGTGTATTGACTGTCCCAAGTTATTTACAGCAAAAATTAGAGACAGCATACATAGTATCAGACCTTCCACAAGCATATATTAAAAGTAATTAAATTTGAAAAAATATTTTATTTGTCTTCTACATTTCTACAATACATACTCAGGTTTCTTTCTTCTTGTTTTGTTTGTTTGTTTTAAAAGTAACTTTATTGTTAATCAGATGAGGCAGAGAGTGCAGCTGTAAACTAAGGGATTTTGTTGCTATTCTGATTACTATTTTATTTATACCATTCATTCACTACAACCAGAGTAATTAGTTTAACATGGGAATTATCTCGGAGCGATTAGCATAAATCTCAAAATACCCCGTGCGTCTGATTTAGCTGGGTGTTGATAACAGCTCAGAGCTTGGTTGTGCTTTATTTGTGGCCACAAGTACAATCACAGAGCCGCTCCCTCTAGCCTACTAGAGGACACATTTGCAGTCACGCAGGGGCAGAGACTATCATGGTTAATTTGCTATGCTATGCTACTCAGCGGCTTTTTAAGAATAAGTGCACTAATAAATCCCCATCTACTGCATGAGAATGTGTGGTCCACACTCTGTAGGGTTAAATGATTATTAGCGTTTCTTACTAACAACAAAATACCTTTTTTGCCTGATTCTGACATTGAAGTGACACATTAAAAAAACACAAATGTAGTGCATCTGAATCTGAATCCCCAAAGTCAACAGCCTAATGTAGTTACTTTGACTTATTAAGCTGTGTGTCTGTCTAATCAAGACAAGTATAAGTGCTTTTTTTTTTTTTAATTTTTTTTTTTTAAATAAGCTGGTTTTATCTGGAACAGTCTTCAATGTAAAGCCTGTTCTTTCCTGTTCTTTCCTTTGTGGCTGACCATCTGGCCCTGCCTGTTTTTCACTGCAGTTGTGTTCTTGTTGCCCGAATAAGGGGCTAATATGACTATAATATTGAAAACTAGGAGACATTTTTAAATTCAGTCCAGACAGAGTTTTATATTGAATATACTTTACTGCTGCCAATGTGTAGCCATAAACAAGGGCCTCAGCCTTTTCTTGAAGCACATACATTTTTCTCAATAGCAGTATCTTCGTCACAAATCAGCAGCTCCATCCAACGAACCCAACAAATACGCAAAAAACCTGTGCTACCTATATTAGATGAAGTTTTTTCTTTATGTTATTGTGCAGAAGACCAAGTGCAAACAATTTCTGCAAGTACAGTTACAAAGAAACACTTATAATTTATTTATTGCTGCTATATCCAATGATGTTTTATTTCATTCTCCCTATGTGCTGCGCTTGAATTGTGAGGATGATGAAACTATGTAAATGTAGTACGTCATGTTACCGAACTCACTGTGAGCAGAATTATCCTTGCTGCCTGCAGTAACACCCAGGAAATATTCCTCCTTTCCCAGAGCGTTTTGTGCATTGCCTTACTCAGCACAAATGAAAGGCAAGAATCGTTTGGAGGACACTGACACATCTGTCATGTCACTGGACATTCAGACTGCCTTTTTAGGAGAGTTACTGATCTGCGAGCTACCACTGTAGAAATTTTAGGTCTCTTCACAATACTTCTGTGTCTGCAGACTGCATACACAACTGGCTTTTATTGTTAGGTGACCTGCAGTGAACTGCTTGTGGGAAGGCAAGTTACTGGGATTTGGGCTTGCTGTCACACAGCCTTACTTGCAGGGACAATGCATGCCGGGACAACACAATTAAATAAGGACATGGAGGCTGGGAGGAAGGAGCCTGTTTCCTGCCTCCTGAGTGGAGCTTTCCTTGCCAGCTGAAGGTATGAATCAGCTTAAAGAAAAAGAAAAGATGAATCATTTACGATGCCAGGTCTCATTCACTAGGAACTAGAAGGAAAAGGAAGGAGAGGCAAGGTCCTCTGGCCAGAAGACTGTTCCTCTTCATGGGCAGGTATGCTAACAAGAATTTCAGTCACTAGGACATGGCTACCTGAAAGGTCAAATTTCAAATTGTGATGGGACAGTTGTCAAAGAATACGAATATGAAAACCCCGATGCCTAGGGATGTTGGCCTCTCCACCTCTTAAAGCTGTCCACCTATTGTTTAGGTGCAGGGAGTTCAGAAGATGGATGGAGTCAAACCCCATACATACCTACTGTGAGAACAGGAACAACGATTATGTTGAGAGGTGAGGAAAACCTCCTGGTTGGAGACCTGGAATTAATGACTGGCAATACAATCCATGGTAATTTGTCTTTCTGTGTGTGTTCTTGTAATGACAGGTCTATAGAAAATATGTGGTTCAAAGCTAGGGATAAACAGAAGTGTATTTCAAAATTCTAGTATAAAATGGGGTCATGTTTGTGTGAGGTGAGAAAAGGACTGGTCATACTACGGAGAAACATTGCTACAGAGGCCTGGGGTAGCTATTATTTCATGCATCCCTGAGAGGAAAGGGTAGCTGTTAATCACTTTATACTACTTGCACTTTATAGTAATTTCTCCATGTGGTAGCTCCGCATAACTGTTGCTGTCATTGCTGACATCATACTATCATTTACTCCATGTCTTAACCTTTCTTCTTACATGCCTGCAGCAATTCTGAATGTAAGCTCACATTGATGATACCTAAACTCAGTACCTTTAAACTGCACTTTCTTTAGTCAGTTGTCTAAACTCAGTAACTTCTACAAAGCTCACTTGCATTTTGTTTTCAAAAGGACTTAACATCACAAACTGATGGGTCAGTAGGGCTCCACTGACTGCAAAACAATGGGTGAAGTGAGTCCTGCATCAAGCTGAGGAAATGCTGACAGTGAATTCAGTTTATACCAATGTTACTTCAAATCACTGGCTTCAAAGCCTTGTCTGAATTGTGTTCATGTGGGCAGTTCAACCCATGCCCTTCAAATCCTGTAAGATTCTCTTCCTTATTATCACTGTTATATTTATATAGCTATTTTTAGTAATGAAACATCCCTGAGTGGCATACAGTGCAACATCTGCATCAAGCAGTGATTGTCATTTACAAAGCATGAAACTTAAAAAGGAAAGAAGAGGGCTGGGTCTCCGACACACTGTTCCTAATGGATGTCAGAGAGAGGAGTCAGTTTCTGGAGTGGAGGCAGAAAGTGCTGGGACAGGTTGGCAGGTGTAAATATATGATTTTGTTATTGCAAATTGTTCTGTCTTAGGTTTCCATTTCATATGTGCTTAGACATAACATATTTAAACAAAAGAACTCTTCCATGTTTCAGTTGGATTTTATTGCCCAGTGCTATATGATATTCCCAGGGTATCCAACAGAAAATGGCTCTGAAAACAGGAACCAGCTTCCAAGCTGGACCTTGGCTCTTCTGGAAATAGCACAATCAATCAATGCAGAGTCAGGAGGAAGAAGGATGGATGGAGCATGAATATCTTTCAAATGTTCTTTGTAGCACAGGTTTGGACTGTATGAAAAAGACAACAGGGAAAGCAGCCATCAGCTGCAGCTTTGGAGCATCTCCCACAGCCTGGCAGCGTGAGGCTGAGAGGCCAGTGTACATGAACACCTTTGCACCCTCTTTGTAAAGAAGTTCTTACACTAGAAATCCCTGCAAACTATCTCAAGGTGAAATGCATGCCCATGCAAGCTGCCACCATGAAAATGAAGAAAGGAAACGACATAATAAAGTTCATCTTCACGGACAGGTCTGGTAGCTGCTCCACCACCACCTGCAGCACCGTAACCCGGCACAGGCACCAAGACAGCACTGGCACCCAAGGGGCAACAGGAGGAATAAACTGATCCCTATGAAACTCAGCTGAAATGAACAATGGGAGGGGTGAAGTAAAGGCATTAAAATGCAAGTATGAGAATAACATCTGACTTGTGCTCCGCAAAGCTCAAAGGGGACCTCTTAACACCAAGGGCCTCTGACTTTATGAGGGGTTGAGTGTGGTGCCGAGATGCCTCCATTATTAGTGGCTCTAGTTAGAGCTAAGAGATTCTGACAATTTGCAGAATCTATTCCTAAATGCTGCCTATCACAAACCAATCAAAAAATATACATTGCTTTTGGAAACAAGCTCAACTGAGTGCCTTCTGGCTCAACAGAGTGCCTTCTATTACCTATGTTTTTTTTCTAGACGTTGCTAAAGCAATCTTTGTATTAGAAGGAAATACGACTCTTGGAATGAATTTTTCACAGAAAGAGTTGGCAAGAGTGACATTTACATCAAAATTAAGTCTCTGTGGTAGTGTAACAAACAGACTAAATCTGCTTCTTTGATGCAAGGATAATTTAGGTCAATGTAGTTGAATTACCTGGGAGCAATGCTAGAAGATTCAATACATGCTTTAAATATCCTATTGTTAGAGATCCCAGGTTAATCAATCATTAAAAAATGTGTCCCATTTCAAAAGCTTGTCACTAAAAAAATCAACAAACATAACCAATTACTACAGAGAGTAGATGTGACAAATCCTGCTTTTAGAGGTTTAATTTCAAGGCTTCAGATACTACTGTGGACCAATGAAAATCAAAAGAAATTAAGTGCTGCATTAATATTTTCTGAAATGTATTTTGTGAGCTGCTTATGCAGTTATTTACTCAAATTCATGCTCTTTTATTATTTAAGGTCTATGGATAAGTTGAACATATCAAAGCCAGTAGGAAGAATTTGACATTTTGTATATAAATGTATAAGTATGAAAATCAACAACACAAATCCAGCCTGTAGCATGTAATCATTATTTGTTGTTTTAAACTCAGTCAATGAAGAGCAAAAGAGGTACTACTTTACGTATGTGGCTAATCCCAAATCAGAATAAAGTAAATAAAATTTAACAGCCTTATTTTCCACAAGTAACTAATTTACAGGAATGATTTTTTTTTGTTTTCAGAATAAACAACATGGTTATTTGCTCAAATTCTGTAAAAATAGTAACAAAAATAGAGCAGGTTGTTGATAATTAACCTTATTTGAATACAAAAAAATTTTGGCAACATTCGTAGTTGTTTGTACAAGCTATTGCCTATCAATGGCAATGAAGATTTTGTACACTAGCATCTTAATATTTTTAGGACAAAAGACAAGAATACATATTAATCCCAGGAGTGGACATTGCTACCTCTTTTGTCTCTGGCAAGTAATTTAACTTCTTTCCTTCATTTCCACATCTTTAAAAAGTGGCAGTAATCCTTACTGATTTAAAAGGTCATGAGGTTGAGGTGATTTAAGAATCGTGCTTTAAGGATTAAAAGCCCTGTGGATAATGATTAAATAATATCTTTTTCACTGGTGATATCCATTTGGTTATCTTGCCTAAGACATAAGTCAAAAATCCCAAGGACTGATTAGTTTATTTGAAAGAACAAAACATTTTCAAGACGTAATATGTAATTGTGAAGGACTGTTTATAAACTTGACAAACCTCTTTATTTATCAGCACTAAGAACAGTAATATTTATCACATATTCTATATTCCTGTGGGTTGGCTAAATACGTTACTTCTGATATACTGAACGCAAGTTTATAAAGAATTTCAGACAAATATATATGTGTGTTTTCTATGCTGGAAAAGACAAGGAAAACATGAATCCCCTGCTGTTAAAGTCCAGGACTTCTAGACTTCAGTTTGACTTGAATTTTTTTCCCAAGTAAATTCACACAAGCAGTACATAAATACAGTTAATTAAGTTTTTTTATATTAGAAGGAGTTGGAGGTTGGAGTCCTTTCCATGGATTTGCCATGTAAAAGGGCTGCAAACAGATAAATTGTCTTATATGAAATACCTGTCTTGGTGTTTAAGGGGTATAAAGAAACATCAAGAGCAATGCTTTGTTATGTAATAGAAGACATTTCAATGTCATCACCAGAGATCAAAAATGTGCTCTGAATTTGAAGCAAAACCACTATTTTAGAAATTGCTGTTCTACAAGACTTAGTAATTTTGAAGAGTACATAATGTTTGCAAGAAAATTCTCAGCACAACTAACTTCGCAGTGCAGGTTTTTTCATTTTTATTTTTGAAGTTGTAATGAACCTACAGAGAAACACTAGTTATCTGAGAGTTTGTAACTGCTCTTGTGTCCAGCCTGGCACTGCTAAAACAGAGGAAACAAATGCTGATGTTTTCTAGACCAGATTCTGTCACAAAACACATATGTAAACTTGCAAACCGGTTCATGAAAGGCAAGGGAAAACACCACAAAGTATCTGGAATAGCCTGTGAACTATTTTTCCACGAAGAAAAGAGAAGATTGAGACCAGAGCCGTGTGAGTTTGGAGGAAAAGCTGGAGACATTAAGTTATCACAGCAACAATCCAAGCTTCTGCACCCACCCTGGGGCCCAGCTGTCCCTCTGGGCTCCCAGTGACGCCCCGCAGACTGAGTATTTCAGCCTCCCTGCCATTGTGCTCCTTCTCATCTTGCCTCAGATCACACTGACCTCTGTGTGATTTGAAATAAAGAAATGTCATCTGCTTGTGATCTTGCCTTCTATTTAATTTCTTCTCTACTGCCTGCTTCCTCCTATTTCTGCTTTACTCCCTCCACTGGCGTGCCCGGAGGAGGCTTCTCTGGAAAAGCACACAATGAGTGAAAGTGGCAGTAAGGGCAGAGCTATAGCAGAAACTGAATCCTGTTAAAATCCACAGCTAAGAACTCTATGTTTTGTCTCTCTGGCAGAATCCAAATGCATTAATCACGACTGTTAATTAAGCTTAATTAATCCACAAGATTAAGTCCACGGCAGTCTTTCACTCCCCTCTGTTTGCCTTTGGTTTTGCAGGCAAATTCACATAAAAGTCAATTCAGAGACACACAAAAAGAAAGTGTCAATCCTTTGCTTCCCTCCTGAAGTGCATCTAAAATCAATCCTATCTATGTATACATATATATACACAGTTCTATACATACAGGTGTAGACATACATATATGCATGTGTATGTAACACACATACATGTGTGATGGAAACCATCAGTCCCATCTAGATGATGTCCGTGTCAGAAATAGTGATTGTTATATTCATCTTTCTAACCACGGACATTGCTCACTTTGACCTTCCTCCTTCTCGCCTCCCTTCTTACTGCTGCTGCTGCTCTTCAGAGCTGCGTTTTAGGCTTGCTATGATTTTCATGGAATTCACTACACATCCTTCCATTGAGTTCAGCAAAAAACAAAAAAACCATTTCAGCTACTTTTCAAAGCTGTATAGAATCATAGAATCATAGAATTTTGGGGGTTGGAAGAGATCTCTAGAGATCATCTAGTCCAACCCCCCAATATAAAAAATAAAATCATGTGTGGCATCAGAAAAATGTGTATGTGTCTAAATTTTTACTCCATGTTTCAGATAGTTTACTGATATCAGGTCCTACAATGGTCAATTTTATATACGCTTTAACCCTGTAGTAGGGAGAAAATACAAAAAACCCCTTTCCTCTCTGCACTAAAATCATCCAGACAAGGCTTCTGCACCATTGATACATTCCTGATGTTTCATTTACAGACTGCACACATGCACTACATTAAACATATCTCAGAAATGATCCTGTCATTACACATCGGCAGCTGGTAATTTAACTCTGACTGGCAAAGCAAATCTTGATTGCCTAAAGTAAATCTAATACATTATTTGGAGAGTAAGAAATGCATGACAGCCGGGCTGAGCATCCTTTAAAAGTAGGCATGGGATTTTTAAACTACAGCATGTATGCATATAATATGTACATATATATATATATATTTAAAGGTATATAGCACATATATATATATATGTGTGTGTATTCCATACATGCATCATAATTATCAAGACAGCTACAAATTTCCACATGCATTAAACTATCTAAAAACATAGAAATAGGCAAGTCTAATAAGTGGAATTTTCTTAAATTATATTTGAACAATAAACAGCAAGAGTAATACTGTAAAGTACTGCTCTATTCTCATGTATATCTACAATAAAATTCTAGTAACAGTTGTCTCCCAAAACATCCCTCAATAAAACAAAACAAAACAAAACAAAACAAAACAAAATTAAAAAAAATAAAATAAAAAAAAATAAAATAAAATAAAATAAAGGTAACACCCAGTGTCTTATATTTTTATATTCATTGTCAGTTTAAAAATAAAAAAAAAGTAAAAGAAAGGAGAAAAAAGACATCCCCACTCAGAGTTGCATATTTACATTCTTCAAACTGTAGCGGTGAAAAATAATTCTATTAAGTGCAGGACATTCCTAGTGTTGCAGTAGTGACATTTTTAATAAGTTCTTCACAAAAACATTTCTTTTTGTCTTAACAGTGACGCATTCCATGACTACGTGAAAATTCTGTTATCCCCTTCACTTGCAGCCAGTGGTTGAGTCTGGATTGAAAAGCTCCTTGTACAATGGAGGAAACAGTGTGTTCACTATATCTGGATGAGATTGCTTAAATACCTGCAGTTTCTCTCCGTGCAAGTTGCAAAGTGCAGTAATGGTTGGTATCTTGGCTATTAACTGTGAGACATTAAAAGAAAAACGAAAACGAAGAGGGAGGAAGCAAGTTAGTTTCCAAAATGAACTATGTTAACATCTTGTTTGGTAACTGAATGCAGTGCTCTGAACTCCATCAGAACTATCCATTCAAAGATCAGACATTGTTCTTATCTTAAGAGACTAAAAAACATTGTCCTGGAAATTTTAACCAAGTGCCAAACATGCATTTAACATGCATTTAACCAAAAGCCAAACACGCATTTAACAAGCAACTGCCTGCAGGAGTATTTTTTTAAGGCTGTCTCGTTCTTGCTAAGATACCAGTTAAAAAAAATTAGTGGATTGAACAAAAAATGGAGTAGGATGAACCAGGGACATGAGTAAAACAAGCCTTATTTCTCCTGCATATAATGTGCTGCTTTTAACTTACATTAATGTGGCAATACATGGAGAAATGGCTGGTGGGAAAAAAAAAAGTCACAATCAAGGAGTGCTTGGCTCTTGATTTTAACAATTTACCTTTGTCAAAGTCTCATCATCGAGGTGGTTCTTCTGGATCACATGTTGAAGTGCAAAGTAAATCTTTTCCTGAAGCTTTTGGACTTTCCTTGGCTCTATTAACCAGGCTCGATCTAATAAAAAGGAAAGCAAGAGCTCAAGCCAAGAACACACAGATTGGCATGCTCATGGATAAACACAATGTCCCATGCTGGCAGGTATTCACAGCAATCATAATTCCCACAAGGAAGGGCTGCATGATAACTAAAGACACGGTTTCAGAGGCAAAGTATCTTAATCCATTAAAGGATCACCTGCGAGATACAAAGTCTACAGGAACACAGTGTTGGCTCTGCATCCTCTTGTTTAAACCAGGACATTAAGGGTAAAAATGGAAGTAGAAATGAAACAAAGCCCAAACTTTTTACCTTTCTCTGTTCGTACAATCAATGTTTTTCTAACTTCATATGGGCTAGGTGAAAAACATGTCATGCCATCTCAGTGTTTTAATAGATAAACAATAAACATATTGATCACAACAGTTCTTTGAAAATAACAGAGTATAATGATTTAAAAATTAAAATAAAATACATCTTATTATTCACTAGGCTAACATGTTGAGACCAAATATTATATTCTAAATAAAATGAAATGGCTTCCTTCAAAAGAATTTCTTTAATAATTCAAAAGAATTATGAGTTGTTGTAATGTCTTGAAGTGCAAATTTCTCATTATTAAAAATACTTTCTTTTTAAACAGCACATAATATAAGATTATCTGGGAGAATAACAGTTTCAGACACAGTTGTTTGGAAACCTGTAGAGCTTCTACTGAACTCAAACCTCAAGTGTAGGAGGTCTTCCTTAAGATCTATATTCTCACAAGTCATAGCTTCTGGAGACAAACACACAGAAAGGGAAGTAGCAGACCTCAAGACAGTCCCAAAAACCGTTACTGCAGTGTGTTTAGAGCACCATTAAACCTTGTGTTTACTCATGCTGTAAACTTGCTTCTTGTTCTCTCTCTCCCTCAATTCAGACCATTCCTTGGGTATAGATCTTCGCTTTCAAACAGAAAATAAAAAAAATCTATTTTATCACAGGGCATGAATCTTCACATACAAACTGAAAAGTGCAAGAAAATCCTTTTCACTTCCAGACCCACTCTCAGTCACTAAAATAATCCATAGAAATCATATAAGTCAGCCATTTCAATGAGCACAGAGAGGCTGGAGCTGAATAGTATTTCATCATAGGAGCAGCAGGATTCTGTCATTTGCCTGACTGTCTGCGGAGAGGGGTGTATGAAAAGTGCCCATCACCAAGCAAAAAGAGACAAGACCAAAACTCTAGCTACTTAACAGATCATCAGGAAAAGAAAAAAGCATTTTTGCAAAGATTAGAGAATCATGTTCCTAGAAGGCAAACCAATGGATCCAGTGCCACCGGTGGCCATAGAAACAGAACTAGCTGACAGCACACACAGCATCTAAACAAATAAGCACACAGTAATATTTAGACTTCACAGGTTAGGTGCCAAAGTTTACGTTATTGCAAGAATGTTCCTTTCAATAGTGTTAAATCAAGGCCTATTGTGGCAGACTGGAGCTAAAAAAAAATTATCACAGAGAGCCATCCCTAAAGATTTACCACTCTGTCACAAGAATAAGTTTAAAAATAGATTGAGGCTGTTGGAGGACAGGTTTAATCACCTATCTGTCATGGAGCATGCTGTCTATAACACCAGAGTTCTAAAATTCATAACTAGAGCACCAGAGTTCTTAAATTCATAACTAGAGCTTGGTGAAACTTTTATAATGGATATTTAGTTCATCTCCCAAAATGTGGTTTCTACTACCTGAAAACCATCTGCAGATTTGTCTGGCATTCCTCAAGTACCTCTAGTTATAAATTCTTTCCTATTGCATCTTCTATGACTAAAGATACACATGCTCATAGACTACAGAAATAAGCAGTCAGCAAGTCAGCATGTATCACAGAATCACAGAATGTCAGGGGTTGGAAGGGACCTCAAAAGATCATCTAGTCCAGCCTCCCTGCCAGAACAGGATCACCTACAGCAGATCGCACAGGAACGCGTCCAGGAGGGTTTTGAATGTCTCCAGAGAAGGAGACTCCACAAGCTCCCTGGGCAGCCTGTTTCAGTGCTCTGTCACCCTCACAGTAAAAAAGTTTTTTTCTAATGTTTTTGTGGAACCTCCTATGTTCCAGCTTGAACCCATGGCCCCTTGTCCTGTCATTGAATATCACTGAAAAGAGCCTGGCTCCATCCTCCTGACACTCCCTCTTGACATATTTATAAACATTCATGAGCTCACCCCTCAGCCTCCTCTTCTCCAAGCTAAAGAGACCCAGCTCCTTCAGCCTTTCCTCATAAGGGAGATGTTCCACTCCCTTCATCATCTTTGTGGCTTTGCGCTGGACTCTCTCAAGCAGCTCCCTGTCCTTCTTGAACTGAGGGGCCCAGAGCTGGACAAAACATTCCAGATGTATCAAGCACTACCACATTTGATTTTTGGTTAAAGGAATAGGACACACTACATGTATTGTCTTGCCTGTGAGTAGCAAAAAGCCAGTTTGGATGTGGATTGGGAACTGTGCATTATTGAAACATTTCATCTTGCAGCATCACCTTCAACCTGAAGCTTGACTATAATGAAAAAAACCTTGGAATTCCCCCCACTTATCCGTGCTACTTAGCAGAAACAGAAGCTGCTATTAGGGAGACACCCAGTTCGAAAGGCTGTATTAGAGCTATGTACATCAGGACTGAAATGCATGACTAGATGCATCACTAGAAGCTTTTACAACACATTCACAGCTGCCTCAAAGCCAGTGCTGAGTCGCTAGCTTTTTCCAGTACTTGGTACAGCTGCAAGCAGAAATGAGTGTGGATTCTCAGGGATCTGCTGGGTAAGCTCAAGTGCAAGAGGAGAATTTACAGATGTTGGAAGGCGGGGCTGGCCACTTGGGAAGAATATAAGGCTGTTGTCCGAGGATGTAGGGAGGCAACTAGGAAAGCAAAGGCCTCCCTAGAATTGAACCTGGCCAGAGGGGTCAAGGACAACAGGAAGAGCTTCTTCAAATACGTGGCAGATAAAACTAACACCAGAGGCAATGTAGGCCCACTGATGAATGAGGTGGGTGCCTTGGTGACAGAAGATACAGAGAAAGCAGAGTTACTGAATGCCTTCTTTGTCTCTGTCTACTCTGCCGGAGGCTGTCCTGAGGAGCCCCGTTCCCCTGAGGCCCCAGAGGAAGTCAGGGCAGTGGAGGAGTTTGCTTTAGTCGATGAGGACTGGGTTAGGGACCAATTAAGCAATCTGGACATCCATAAATCCATGGGTCCAGACGGGATGCATCCACGGGTGCTGAGGGAGCTGGCTGATGTCATTGCTAGACCACTCTCCATCATCTTTACCAAGTCTTGGGAAACGGGAGAGGTGCCTGGGGACTGGAGGGAAGCAAATGTCACTCCAGTCTTTAAAAAGGGCAAGAAGGAGGACCCGGGAAACTATAGACCGGTCAGCCTCACCTCCATCCCTGGGCAAGTGATGGAACGACTTATCCTCGGTGCCATCTCAAGGTATATCAGGGATAAGAGGGTCATTAGAGACAGTCAACATGGTTTCACCAAAGGGAAATCGTGCTTGACTAACCTCATAGCCTTTTACGAGGATATAACAAGGTGGATAGATGATGGCTGAGTGGTGGATGTGGTCTACCTTGACTTCAGTAAAGCATTTGACACAGTCTCCCACAGCATCCTTGCTGCTAAACTGAGGAAGTGTGGTCTAGACTCTCGGGTAGTGAGGTGGACTGTGAACTGGCTAAGGGGAAGAAGCCAAAGAGTTGTGGTCAATGGGGCCAAGTCTGGTTGGAGGCCCGTATCCAGTGGAGTCCCTCAAGGGTTGGTACTAGGACCAGTATTATTCAATATATTCATCAATGACTTGGATGAGGGACTAGAGAGTACTATCAGCAAGTTTGCTGATGACACCAAGCTGGGAGGAGTGGCTGACACACCAGAAGGCTGTGCTGCCATCCAGCGAGATCTGGACAGGCTGGAGAGTTGGGCAGGGAAAAATTTAATGAAATATAACAAGGGTAAACGTAGAGTCTTGCATCTGGGTAGGAACAACTACAGGTTCCAGTATAAGTTGGGGAATGACTTATTAGAGAGAAGTGTAGGGGAAAGGGACCTGGGAGTCCTGGTGGACAGCAGGATGACCATGAGCCAGCAGTGTGCCCTTGTGGCCAGGAAGGCCAATGGCATCCTGGGGTGTGTTAGAAGGGGGGTGGTTAGTAGGTCGAGAGAGGTTCTCCTTCCTCTCTACTCTGCCCTGGTGAGACCCCATCTGGAATACTGTGTCCAGTTCTGGGCCCCTCAGCTCAAGAAAGACAGGGAAGTGCTGGAGAGAGTCCAGCACAGGGCAACTAGGATGATTAAGGGAGTGGAGCATCTCCCTTATGAGGAAAGGCTGAAAGAGCTGGGGCTCTTTAGTTTGGAGAAGAGGAGACTGAGGGGTGACCTCATTAATGTTTACAAATATCTAAAGGGTGAGTGTCACGAGGATGGAGCCAGGCTCTTCTCGGTGACAACCAATGATAGGACAAGGGGTAATGGGCTGAAACTGGAACATAAGAGGTTCCGCTTAAACTCGAGAAGAAACTTCTTCTCAGTGAGGGTGACAGAACAGTGGAACAGGCTGCCCAGGAGGTTGTGGAGTCTCCTTCTCTGGAGACATTCAAGACCCGCCTGGACACGTTCCTATGTAGCATTATCTAGGCGTTCCTGCTCTGGCAGGGGGATTGGACTTGATGATCTTTCGAGGTCCCTTCCAATCCCTAACATTCTGTGAACATGAAGAGCTGGCAGAACACAGGAGATTTTGGTGCTTTGCAGACTGAAGTGACATTTATAGAACTGTGGATCTGAATCAGAATCTTGATGTCCATCTAATGCCTACCTACATCTAAGCCCATTTAATAAACTACTTCATCCAAAATCCATTAAAATCTATGGAAAACTTGCCACTACTTAAATAGGTTTTGCCCAGGCCTAAGGTGCAGACTCTTTAAGAGTCTGGAAGCTGGAAGCTTTCTGTGAACAGATTTTGTTGAATAGGCCTATAATTTTTCTCCTATCCAAGATTACCTGGGAGATAGAAACATGACTTCTTTACAACCTGGCTAGCAATTACATAACTGAATTCTCTTTCTCCCTACAGACGAAATGCTCCCATCTGTTCCAAAGTACCTGGACGTCAGCTTTGAAATGATCTTATTGTTTCTGTCTGTTCAGCTAATGCCTACTTTTCCTGTTCCTAACCAAAAGAAAATAAGCTGAAGAGTGAAAAACAGCCAGCTGTTACAAATCACAAAATCACAGAATGTCAGGGGTTGGAAGGGACCTCAGAAGATCATCTGGTCCAACCCCCCTGCCAGAGCAGGATCACCTACAGTAGATCACACAGGAACGCGTCCAGGTGGGTTTTGAATGTCTCCAGAGAAGGGGACTCCACAACCTCCCTGGGCAGCCTGTCCCCGTGCTCTGTCACCCTCACAGTAAAGAAGTTTTTACTTAGGTTTACGTGGAACTTCCTGTGCTCCAGCTTGCACCCATTGCCTCTTGTCCTATCATTGGACATCACTGCAAAGTACAGACCCTGCTTACAAGGATCCTATCACCCTCTTGCTGCTTCCCTTGCTTTTATAGCATGTGAAGTCAGCTGGAAACACTGAAATCATCTTCTGTGGACTCTGTTAGTATCTTACTGAAGAACTTCACAGTCCAGACCTCAAACAAGTTTTGAAGTTGTCTGTAGCTTTGCAGTGAGTCTGCCTGCTGAACAGGTCACTAATGTTAATCAAGAGCAAGCACCGGTTGCACATCTCTGTCATGTTCACAGCTGTGGTCTTTTCAGACTGAGCGAGGGTTGACGGACAGAGACCCATCAGGACATTGCAAGTCCCTTGTCCCAGAGGAAGTCAGGGCATCTAGGTGACAGTGTGCAGGCAACTCTCACCCCTGTACACAGCTGGGATACCTCTGAGGTGGAAGTGGTGGCTGTCTGGAAGGTCGTATCTAGAATACCCTGGCTCAATATCATGAAGAGCCACCAGCTCAACTGTTTCACCATTGAGATGACTGCAAGAAGTGTTCAAATGGAAAATAAAAGGAGCAGAGTCCTTTCAGTAGGTGTTGTTAGTGATGAGAATGAACACGTTGACACCATCTGCACTAGTTTAATTCTGCCTGACATAATCTCCACCACATATGTGCAAAAGGGCAAAGTCACCTAGATGAAGTCTTTAGCAGAACAGGCTGGACAAATAATTAATGGTGGGATTTTTTATAAAGGCCTTTCAAGAAGTTACTCTTAGTAGGAACCAAGGGTCTACATCCCATGAGGTACATTTATAAATTTCAGACTAAACTGTGAGCTTAGCTACTAGATCCACCTTCTGAGTCAATGCAATGACAGAAACCTCTTTTCTCTGGTCAGACAGACAGTACTCACTGAATGCATGCTTGCATGTGCAGAGTTATCATATATAAATACATGAAAAAGAGCACTTTGCCCTTGGAATCACTACCTCTCACCTGGAGCTACATTCAGACAGGACCTCATACGGATTTTTAATGCTCATGTTCTTATAACCACAGAAAAAGTCCATCATAGTTAGGGACTACATAATCTGCTCAGGCTTGTGAGGTTTGAGCTTTCTGAAAATGACAGGAAAAACATGCACCTTCTTAAGTACACCATGCTTCTCTGTACATGGTCTGGAGGAACGTCAGACTGTACAGCTTGTCTGCACAATCTTGCTCTATGTTACCCATACAGTCTGGATCTGTTTCCAGTATGTGCAATTCCTGACAGTCTACTGGTGAGAGAGTGAGGTATATTTGGGTCATTTAGGTATTCTTACACTGCTTAATCCATTGTTTAATATTGCTTAATACAGTTTATTCAGCTGTTTAAGTAGGTAGAAATCGAGGTGTACAAGGATGAGAAAAAAAATTGTTATGGTGTTTGGAACGAAAAATTACCTGGTGATATCAGAACAGCAGACGAAAACAAGGCAATCTCCTCTTCAGTGAGCTGTAAGGAACATAAATTCTTTGCGAAGTCAAATGCTTCATTCACCAGATCATCAGAACCTGCAGGTCACAGAGGACAAAATCAATGCTACAAATTTATCAGGTCTTTAACCTGCCAGGAAAAGTGGATTGTTCTGGTGTCAATAAAGTACTGAGTGAATGTCTGTACTTCTGAAATGAGTTCCTTTCATTATCTATTAAAATTCCACCTACTCCAAAGATGTATCTTAAAAACATCCACTGAAGCACAAAAATTTTCAAGAATTAGGGGCACGACCTGTGCAAAAATTGCACAGGTATCTCAGAAGAGGGTTTTCTTTTCTCACTGTGGAAAGAAATTCTATTTCTAAAGAGATATTCAATCTAAGATGTATGAACGACCAATTCTAAATAACTTTCACATATATAAATTTATTACTTATCAGTATAATTACGAAATTTTGTAAAAAGTCCTAAAGACAAAAATAAATCAACTAAAGCACATTCAAAAATGTTTAAAGCCTGTAAAGCAGTCTTACATTTATCCATACGTGAATAAGAAAAATATATAATTATGCGATAAACATATATATTTGAAGCAAATATCTTTCTTTGGGTTTAGTCCTGAAAAAAATTCTGATAATGTTTCAGTCTCATGGATGGGCAAAAGACATTAATTTAGGTATTAACACTCAATATTACGTTGAGAAATGAAGCAGTTACTTCAATATAGGAATATAAATGAGCTTAAAAGCTTTAGGCAAAACAGTATTTTAGGTAAGTCCTTGCCTATATTTTGTAATAGTTCAGCATTCTAGTCCTCTTGTTGCTGAGACTAGAAGTATCTTCTGTAGGATGCAATTAGCAAGAGTGATTTGACGTATTAAGCAGTGAACACAAAAACTGCTTGGCTCCATAGACTCACATTTTATCAAAACTTCAGACGGCAGAGAAGGAAATCCATCTGAAAAAAACCCATGTCGATTTCTTTTTTTCTAATTAGAGAAAACACCTACCACCGCTAGCAGCTAGTGGTGTTACCTTTTTTCTTTTTCTGCTCCAGCCTAGAGTTTTAGAACTTTGGTGATTCAACACTTATTTGAGGTTTTCATTGTGATTCACTGTTTTCAGAAAGACAAATCTGGCACTATGTTGCTCAATGTAATTGGCTGAAAAGAAGAACATCAACATACCCAAGGCTTTAAACATTTGCATCCCTCCATACTTTCCCTCAAACAGAACAGTATTGTTGAGTGGGTTGAAGGCACGGCACATTCTCACCAAAACGACTTCCAAGCAGCCTATCAGACATGAAAAAGAACAAAAATACTATTGAATAACATCAGAATACAGGAAATCTCAAGAAAATATTTAGGAAGACATCAGCAGGGATAGACATTCTTTGAAGGCATCTAAATGACATGTCTCTGAGTGAGAGAAAAAATATCTCTGTCTGCTTTGAGTATAGAAAGAGGTGATTTCTAGTCCAGTCTAACCACTCATTGGTTTTTGACCCCATTGCAGCAAATTGGTGGCCTGGACTCAATCTGAATTTAGACTTGGGCAAATATTTCTAATTTGAAATATTATAGCCTGAAAACTAGGCATTTATTGAAACTAATTTTTAATAATTAAACATTTTTTATACAAAGAAGCAGCTTCACTCAATGTATACATGAATCCCAGCTTCAATTGGGCTTTACATTTTTTCCCCCTTGCTTTTCTTTTAGGTTCCAGAATAGCCAAAGGAACCCTTATTTTCTCCTTATCTTTCCCCATTATTTCCTAACCGCAAAAATACACGGTTTGGAAAAATGAAGGGAAAAATTATAAGAATCCCTTAACTAAATCTAAATCCCCTGGAAAAGGAACTTTGAATGTAAAGATTCTTTTGCAGATATGCTTTTGAGTGAAAAGCCCTGACTTTCTGTTTTTCCAAAACCGAAAACAAACAAAATCAGACGATAAACCTTGTTTCCAAAACAGAAAATAAAACTTGACATATTTATACATGCTGAAGCTAAATAGAGTTGTCTGACAATGCAGTCAAATATAACTATCCGTTTTGCTGAAGGTGCAGTTGTGTTGTTAGCTTTGCCGGACAAACGAAGGAAGTTACTCGGGTGGCACTAGCATCTGCAGAATTTTCGTAATTAGTGCTTTAAACAAATAGTCCTCATGCTATGGCTGTTTTTCCAGGAGGTTGCCTGTGTGTTCCCAGGGTCCCCATATCCCTTCTCTTTGCACTGTCTCGGTCCAGCCCCACATCGAGTGACAGCCCAGTGTGTACAGAGTGACAAATCACACTGGCTTTCAGCCTTAATGAAGAGGTCTCTCTTGAAATAGGAAGCACTTCTTATGCTCTAATGAGCAGCCTCAGACAACATCCTGCCTTTTACACATGGAGGGAGCAAGAAACTGATATGACAGGGTAAATGCAGTTAATTACCAGTTGTGCTTCACTTGGTCATACCATTTTTTCCTCCTGAGTTTGGCGGTGCTACTACATAGCCATGATAAATCTTGTCATAGCTCTTCTGGAGGACACAAATTATCGAGTCCCATGACAGGGACGGGAACCTTTTTCCCCCTTGCCCTCCTGCACACACGTGCACACTCAGGCATGTACAGAGAGCATGGCCGGAGCACACTGCTGTAATCTGCTCTCATTTGTTCTGAAACCAGCTGGCACCAGCAGGGATTTTACCTCCCGTGCACTGGCTGGAGGGCATTTCTGTAGTCTCATTAAAAAGATTAGAGATGACCACAGAGGCAGGCCCTGGTGAGCCTGTGTTTTTTTTCACTAATGACAAGTGGGGATTTTACAGGGTGGCAGATGACTGATTCGCCCATCTCAATTCGTAGGTTCCTTCCACCACATGTCAGGTTGAAGACTGAGTTTCTTCAACGATTTTGTGCCTGTGTGTACTTAATAACCACAACTGACTGTAGAGGGAAGGGGATCAGAAGGAAGTAACCTGATTAATGTGGAAAAATATGGAAGAGTTAATGCAGCTAATGAAACAGACTGAAATCATGGCTCTTTCAAAATTAAAATGATTTGCAGAACAAGACAGCAGAGAACATTTCTAATGTGTTGGGCGCTAAACGAGTCTCAAGCCTCTGGTGTTTACCCACCTGACTTAAGGAGGAGAATTTGGTCATTCTGGCAGAGCTCCATGAAGCCTGTTATGCGCTTTGCAAACTCCACCACGTACTGGATGGCATGGGTGATCTGAATGGCACACTGCTGCCACAGAGCTTCTCTCGTCTTCCAGGAAAACACACATGGAAAAGCAAAGCAGTGAGCAAGTGGCTTCATCAGTGCATTAAGTTCTTCAGGTGGCCTTACAGAAAGACGCACTCCTCAGACTCTACCGCAATCCCAGGCAGAGCTAGCCGCATTTCTGCTTCTCAAAGTACTCAACACTTTTCACTAGAAGGCTGTTTTCACAAGCTGACTGCTCCAGCAATCTGAACTTTGGCACTGTCTCTCCAAAGGGCGAGAATGCATTGTCCAGTGTTAAAATGTAGTTCTAATGTGGGCTTTTGTGCAAAATAGACAAACAATGGCGCAAATAACATAAGCATCCCAGATTACTCTTAGGAAAGAACTGGCACAGCATTATTAAGTTATCCAACAGAATATTTCTGCTAGTTTGAAAATTAAAATAATACATAGTTAAAGTATCACTGCAATCTAGACACTGATTGAATCACAATTTTGTCTCCTTGATAATAACTTTCCTTGCACACACAAGTATGCAAATGTAATCAGATGCTCTCGGTTTGCATTCCACACCTCTGCAAACTGTGGTGTGCTTTTATTCTTGCTAGTACTGCACAGAACCTTGGCTTTCATAGTTGGAATCTCTTTTGTCTCTAGTGTGATTATCTAATGTGCAAACCAAAATCTGACTGAAGAATCATTGCTAGTGATGCTGGCACAAAAGGCACAAAGATTTCTGCTGAGTGGACTACATTGGAAGAGGTGCCAGTTGGAAATAGTCTGAACTTGACCTGAAAATCACAAAAGCAGAACAAAAACCAGCAGTGTAATGAGACTGTTATTCCACCCGGTTTTGAATAACTTCAATTTAAGAGTACTTCCAGTTTGTCATTATTTATTTCCTGTAAGTGACAGACATTTGTTATTCACATGAGAAGGGGGTGTGCTTTCAAAATTACAAGGAAACAGAGTTAGGTTGTTTTATTTGGGTTGTTTTATTTTCTTAAAATCCTTCCAAGAGAGGATACGATCCTGATCACATTAAAATCAACCGAATTTCTGCATGAAGTTTATACCTGTGATAACAAGCAGAACATTGAAGGCTCGATTCCATAATCATGCCTAAGCTTTCAAATTAGTAAACATCCCAACATTCCTGAAAGCTGCTGCTTCTTTTTATGAGGTGTCACTGCTTTGCTTTCAGTAACCAGCTCCTCAAAGATCTTTAATAGCTGATTTTGACCTATATGAAACTCATCCGCATATCCTTGCCAAAAACATTATACTGTTAAGAATTTCAAACCATAGGGAACAGAGGAAAAAGCATATTGCAGGATCGTACCTTGCTCTGGTAAACCTTAATTTCTTCATATGTGTGGGTCTGCCACGCTAGTTGGTGTAGTTCTTCCATTGTATATTGACATGTCTCCAGATGAGATTTAATGATATTCTGTGCAATTCGATCTGTGAAGAGGAGAATATAAAAACAGCTTGCACAGAACAGTGACCAGTAATTTGCAATAGCAAAATTTTGAAAACATTAAAGTTGTTGGAAAATCCAGATTAAAAAAAAATAAATCTTTCTAATGCTGTCTTTTAATTATTTTTTTCTGAAGATGATTGCTGCAAAATGTTTCAGTATCCAACTCAAAGCCAAAGAAATAATAAATAACAGATCTGCACATGTAAACAAGAATGAATCTTGTGTAACTAATTAACCTTTTTTTATCTGGAAGCAATATTTTTTATTTGCTTTTAAATAACTGTAATGCAGAGACCTTGTTTAGTTTCTCACTTCTGTATGCTCCAAGCCTGTGCAGCTGCCCAGCTCTGACTGCTCAGTCATAACACAGGCATTTGCATTACCTTGAGGTGACTTACATCAGAGAAACAGGAAACAGGTCTCTTATCTCAAGTTAGTTTTCAGCTGGATCAATTTCTGGTTCAGCTCAATGAATACTAACATGGAGAGTGATGCTAGCAAGCTGTGAAAGCTGTAAGTAACACCCTGAGCTTTAGAAGGAGAGATGGGGTAACAGATGTCACATATAGGATTAAGTTACCTTAAAACTATTCTGAAATTTCAGCCTTAGAAATTACTATGCATCATGGAATGCAGGATGCAAGGGGAAAGCAAAGCATTTAGTTCTGGCCTGAAATCCCACTGAAACTAAGAGTAAACTTCTCAGAGAAGTATTTTAAAGGAGATCTTTGACCTTTAAGCTATTTGAGTGGATTAAAAAGACTTCCATTAAAACTTCCAGCATGAATTCTTTAGCACCGGAAATATCTTGATAAAACATGCTATAGAAATGTGGTGATTTCGTATTAGGTGGCTTTGAGAACTGTATATCTAACGAAGTGCATCAGCCTGAAGACATTGCTTGAGTTGAATACTTTTTAAATAACAGCACAAGGTAAAAATCAAAGAAATTAAGTAAAGCCATTGTGGCAGAACCGACAGTTTGAAGGAAACGTTTGTCAAAAAAGGAAAGGAAATTGACAATGGACTAGCCAAACCTAAGCAATGGAAATAGAAAGAACTAGGAATGTCACCATTTACTCATTCACATCCTCAACAGTTTGCATACAGTGGGTGGATTGGGCGTTTGCTCCTTCTTTGGCCAAATGTTGACTGAATTTAAAAACAGTAGCAAGAAGGAAAGCTGAAAAATGAGCATAAACATGTATATGCTCCCTTCAATCACTGCTACAGGAGTGTTATTTAAAGGAGAGATGCCTGTGCTGCTGTCACAGGTTAATAAGCTGAGCCTCAGCGAAAAGGTGCTGAAGAAAACACAAAAGAGTTCTAGGGTTTTTTAGGAACAACCAATCCTGCTCAATTCGATCTTTACAAGTACTCCTTTAAAGGTAAACACTATCTTTAGGTTTCCTGATGGAAGAATTATTAAAGATAATTAAAAGCATATATTAGTGAGTACAGGGAATTATTCACTGTTTTTTACGGAAGGTTAGCATCAAGTCTTAAACCATGATGAAAAGCTGTTGCATTTTATAGCGAAAACCTGAGAGAAAAATGGGTAAGCTGGAATAAAGGGATAGTGCATTCAAAGAGATTTTTTTTTTTAAAATGGCTCCAAAAAGTTTTATTGGTATTTCTTTAACCCTGAAAATGAAGTAAACCCTGCCCTTTTTAGTAAGATCAAATTTCAGATGCTTTCCCACATGTTGTCCTGTTTAAAGTACAGTTTTAACAACATCATCTTTCTGGAAACATTCTTAGCCAAAGTAAACCTGACTGCAGAAGTTAAGTGTAAACTATAGGTTTGTTACTTATGTTCCTGGAAGGATTTAACCATATAGAACTGAGGTATGTTCAGTGGAAGATTTAGGCCTTGTTTGTAAAACACCAATGAAAGAGGTATGATTTCAGCTTACATTACAATTCTGCAGCCTAAATGGTGAAGGATTTTGCTATCTGCGTTAATTGGCTGGTCTTTTTCTCTCGTGCTTCCTGGCCCAGCTCTCCTATCCTCACCATTTGCTATAAAACCTGGATCTATTCATGCTCCTGACATAGAGAAAATGCTTACAATAAACATCCCCAATACTTTAATATTTCTGTGTAGACAGATTTTCACTTAGATAAGGTGACCTGATGCCCACCACAATCTGAAAATACGATCTTTTGATGTCATTGACCTCAAAATACACTTTGTTAGCAGTTCACCATTATTGCAAAGATCCTCATCTCAAATCCTTTTGCTACCATTTATCTACTTACCTTAGGACCAAAGACCTGACAAGCTCTTCAGGGTTTTGCAGGGATGATAACCTGTGCTCTACCCCCATATATCTTCTTCTTATGTACTCAGCTTATGTTGAGCTAACATTATAACCTATTTAGATGTGTGAAGGCCTAGGGCAATTTCAGCAAGCAGCATCTCCAAAGGCTCACATCCAAAGAGGAATCAGGTGCAAGCCAGACTTGAATCTCTTGTGCCGCAGGCTAGACAAGGCTGAGTGTGTGATGCAAAGGGTGCACTGGGTCTCGGAGGAAGGGACTGCTCATTGAGCATAAGCAGCAGGGGAGGCTGCTGGCTTACACTCAGGGCTGGAGTCCCTGGAAAGAGCTTCATGTAAATATAGGACAGATCTAGTAGGTAGAGCTGACATGATGCAAAACGTAAAGGAATTATAAGCTTCTCTTGGCTTCATAGATGGTCCAGCAATAGAAGATCCAACGCATACAGAGTAAAGGCAAATCATCCTCAAAGATTTCAAAGACCATAGCCTTTTTTTTCATGACATTTTCAGATTTTAGCATCTTTTTGCTAATGAAGATGTAATCAGTACGCATCTTAGTAAATCCCACACAGAAGAAATTCCTAAACCACTGGGAATAATGTACCAATACCTAATGATGTGTCCTGTTACATGACACGGGATTTGTGAGATATGGCAGCTCTGAAGAACTGCTGGCATATAAATTCAACAGATCGATTCCTTCAGGAGAACTTAAAAGAGAGCGACAACGAGGAAAGAAAGCAGATGGCTTCATATAGCATGACAAGAGCTCTTGACTTGATGCAGAGGCTGTGGCCTCAAATCTCTGGAGGTACCCTGCTGGGGTAATGCTCAACAGCTATGTCTCTTCTGTCCTCCAGGCCAGAATAGTCCACCACAATTACTCCATGAATCAAGTCTTGAATTTTGTTTATTTTGTTTTTAAACCTTTTGAGCCAGAGATTTAAAGGGTTCCCTGACACTTATAAGTCACACAGACAAAATCAGGAATCCTGTTTGGATGGGGTGCAAGGACCTGGCCGTGCTAGGTTAACGGTTGGACTCGATGATCTTAAAGGTCTTTTCTAGCTTAAAAAATTCTGATTCTATGATTCTATGACTATAAAAGGCAACTTCATTTTGGTGACTTCTACGTGAACTACATTTCTGCTTGAAATGTTGTCAGCCTCCATTTTACACAAGTTACAGCAGGTTTGCAAGGTTTGCTTTGTGAAAAGGAAAACGAAAGAGATGATGCTGGCCACTTGGGTGTGAGAATCAAGGTCCGCAACAGTTTCTTACAGAAGCAACAACTGCTGCAACTGTTGAGTGGAGAATTACTAGCTTGCATGATTGGAAACTACCAGCATTATAAAAACTACAGCTGTAAACTGCAGGATTTGTAAAGTTTATCTATCATAGCATGTAAACAAAGATGTAGACTAGGTTCTTTATTCCTTCCCTTTTGTCTGTATACTTGGTTTGTTATAGTGGGGCTGTATCTTCTACCATTTGTTATATTAGGGCTGTATATTATACCAAGCATCATGATCACTTGGTAATATGTGAGACCACAGAGAATCTGAAAGCCACAGCATATCCTGGAAAATTTACTCCTTCTGGGAAACACGACCCCAAGAAAATAACATGTTCCCAGTGTCCAAACTCCAGCATGCACTGTGGCATGGAAACATTTACATTAGATAACTTGGTTCTAAATTTGAAGATTTCCTAGTACTGGTACCTTGAAATTTTTCATGGAAAGTAGACATTTTTTGTACAAATGTTATGTTTCATAGAAAAAAAAGGAAAAAAAAAAGAAAAAAAGTGACTGTTTCCAGAGAGATAAACCAGCAACAACACACTCAAACAAGAAAACAATTAACAGCTGTAACCAATGTGATGTCTAAAACAACCCAGAAATATTTAAACAAGATATATCCTGGAATGATCACTTGTATTTCATTTCCGCCCTGCACATATCTGACTGGTTTTCTACAATGGCTCACTATTCTAGCTTTAAAGTCTTGTCCAGTCTCAGGCGTGACACGGAGAGCTAGCTTTTGTTGGTGGCAGATCCCTGATAGTTTGGGCTGGCCTCTGTGCCCCGCAGCTAGTGGGGAGGCATCCTGTCCCAGCAGCTCAGTTACTGATGAAGGGTGCCAGCTGGGTGGGGAGATAATTTCACTGGGATTTTGCAATGCAGCTGTGAGGGGAAAAAAAAAAAAAGAAAGTCAAGTGCACTGTGGGAGATGTCCAAAAGAAGCATTTTCAGTACATCGGGAAGCTGAAGGATTATCTATCAAAAAGATTTGTTCCCATTCAGAGAAAAAAATGAGGGTTTCTTGAAAGAAATACTGTGTGCATGTATGCAATTTAATAGTCTCCAACATACAGCTTGTCAGACAAGATGGTCTCAATGACTGTGACTAGATGGAGCAACAAAAATTAGCAGAAAGATGTACAGGTACTGTGGGTGAAAAAAAGGCTGTGCAACATGCAAGGGAGCATGTTAACAGAATAAATAAACATCTATAGAATGTGCTCCTGGGCTTGTGGCTCCATGCTTACAAATTAGAGTGCTAAGGCCTGAAAAAGGTCACATGCAAATATTGATGGGAACCATCCTAAAGCATAACAATGGAATCTCATTGCTGATAACAGAAGTAAACGAAGCTTTCAGGGAAAAGCAGCATCTGGAGGGTAAGATGTGGAATATGGGACACAGACAAGATAGGGATGACAAGGACTACAAGACATCAATGCTATCTAAAAGAGACTTGATTCTGTGAGGATGACCCAGTGAAATGTGAAGTAACCTGTAGCACAATGAGTTCAATAAACCCACCTGGTTTCCTACAGATGTGTCAAGTATTGTCTGCCACTGCCTCTTTGACCTTCCAACCCTTATGTTTGACTGGGTAAGAAGCAACATGAACATATACCGGAGGCCAGTCTGCTAATGCTGACTGGCCAAGCTGTGGCTGCCTTTTGGGTTGAAAGTGGGCCTAGGTCATGGCTTCTCCCTTTCCCTGTGTTTGTCTGTCTCTTTCACCTGCTGGGGAGCTTCTTTTCCAGAGCTTGTGAGAATCCAAGTGTCTAAGGCTTCTGCTTCCCTTTATTGACACTGGATAGTCCAAAGAGGTATTGGACAGTCCTGCCTGATAGAAGGACTACACAGACAGCAATACCGCAAAAGCCCTATTCTGTCAGCAAAACAAAGCAAATGTGTATGTTGCAAGGGAAGAGCAACAGTGCACAAGCTAGACGTTTCTTGCATAAACTTGGGACTGCAGCTCGCAGTTCCTAGAACAGCAAATGACCTTTTCTGTTTCCAGTTTTTGTCACTCTGCTGGGCTTCTATTGCTTTTTCTCCTTTTTTTTTTCTTTCTCTCTTTCTCCCTTTCTCTCTCTCTCTCTCCCCCCCCCCACCTTTTCTGCTTTCTTGCCTTGCCTTGCCTTTCTCCTAGTGTAATTTCCTATTTTAGATTTCAGTAGACACCTCACAAAAGGCACTCTCCAAAGGTTATGATAGCTCAAACATGTATTGCACCAGCGAGTTAGGAGCTGCTTAAATCCTAAGAACATATAGAAAACTGAACATTGCAACCTAGATAGTATAAATGAGCATAGCACAGACCTCCAGGGGTCCATCATCAGCTGATGAATCAGTCCAGCCTTTTCAGGCATTTCCTTGTAATATTCAGAGATCTCAAACCACAGTACTGAAGAAAAACTCCAGCTTGGGGTCAATTACAGTGCTGATGGGGATGGGTGTAATAACTCCATGGACTGCACACAGCATTCACCAGCTGTGAATTTGGCCTGCTAAGTGGAAATCACCCACAGTAGTTGGCAGTGTCTGTATCCTACAGGCTCTTTAGTTCTTTCATTTGTCTCTCTTTTCTCAGGAGAGATTCCGATTTTTCTCAGCATTCCTTTCTTTTGCACTGGGAACTGAAAAACTTTGAAGTGTTCCTCCTAAAACACTGATAATCATCCTCAATTAAAATGAATAATGAATTTTTAATTTGCCACTTACCCTTAGGATCCAGTTGAGTAGCTAAGAGCTCATCTCAGCTTAAATCCTAAGTTGAGCTCTCGCAGGGATCCACTTTGAATTAATGCTGCAATAACACCACAGCTTTGGCTGGCTGCTGTACGCACGCATATCAGTTCATACAACTATCAGTACTCCAGCTAGACATTCTAAATAAAATCACTCTAGGACCCAAAAGAATGACAATCTAGTATCAGACTGACACTCTTCTGTACTCTAATTCAAGGGTGTCATGACTGCAAACTGGAAAGTTTTGCAAACTGGTTCAATTACACAAATTATCTCAAGTAATTCTTAGACAGTAGTAGAGGCAGTGGCAGAGGGAATAAAGCAGAAGTATGTCTTGTGGTTGCTGTCAAACATGAATAATAGGTCCTAATTTTTGAAAATGAATTGACTGAAATATCCTAAAAGTGGTAGAAAAACTCATCCCATTCTTCATCTGTCACCACTACTCTCGATGTCATAATGCACAAAAGACTTCACTTTCAAAAACTGTTATAGACAGACTAGCAAGTTCCATAAACCCCTGTTTTTTAATAAATTTTAACACTACACAATATGCAACCTAGGAAGATGATATGAAACATTAAAACACTCATATGAGACTAGCAGTACTTGAATATAGTTCAGAAACAACCCTCCCTTGTGCTCAAGTTATTGAATGCTTACTGTCATTAACAGATTGCACGTTGAGGCAATGTTATGCATGTGAATTCTGTATTTCCTCTCCCTTAGAAATACATCAGTGTTTCATTTGCCTTCCAAAAACATGCTAGTAAATTACAATAAATGACAATATAACTGAATGAAGTCCTAATCTGGAGGAACCTAGAGGATGGACCGAGAATTCTGTTAAATCCTAGAGGATCTTTATAAATGCTTAAAGGTCTCCACTTAATACTTTTTCTGGGTCTCAGCCAATTTAGTAAAAAACGTATATTTTGGACTAATTAGAAATCATTTAGCTGGCAGCAAAAGCACTAACAAAGCAATAGCTAGAGCTTACGGGACATGGGCTCTGTAGGCACTGTATAATTATCAGAAATTTATTGAGATGAGCTGTTTCACAGAACCACAGAAACTTCTTCCAGCATAACTTAAATGAAGAGATCTTTACACCAAAACTAAGACTGTTCCAAAACATGAATGTGGTTTCATTTACTGTAATTAAGCAGATATTGCTTGGAGTCAATGTTGTTTGCTATGAAACCTAGAAATAAGCACGGAACAACTGGAATATTAAGAGTTTTATAAAAGGGTTGGAAGGGTTTGCCCTGTCGTAGTCTGCAAAAGGCTGGAAAAAGTTAGATATACATTTTAGCACTTCTTTCACTGTCACAGGCTTACATTTAGCTTTTTATAGAGATTTTAGGTAAAAAAAAAAAAGATTTAAAAAGTAATGACAAGGCATTTTATGATGGTTCTGTTCTTTTGTAGGGTGCTACTGATTTGGATCAAAGTTGTGTCGGAGTATAGTGTCAGAAAGTGCAACAATTTGTTTATCACAAGCAATTGCTAAAGATTTCACTGATCAACGGGAAAGGTGTCCATGCAGTCAAAAAGCAACACAAGACAGTGCCCTATGCCTTAATACCTTGCTTTAATTATTCCAATTTACATGTGACCTTCAACCCCGCAAGACTACTGCACCATAAAAACTTTCTGATAGCCAGTTCCAGTTTTTTTCTGAGCTCAGTGTCCTGTTGCACTGTATTTTTCCATCTATGTTCTTCTCCAGTGCGTTTCAGTCCGAATTTTTCTCACATCTTTTGATTCCCATGTAAAAGAATTGTCATGGCTCTATGAAATAAAATATCAAAACTGAACAAGCTGAAGAAAGATATCATTATCTACAGAGCTGGAAACACCATCACAAACTGCATAACAAGCAGAATTATACTGTTCTCAAGAACAAGGTAGAAAGCAGAGAAAAGCATGGAGTGAGTGATAAAATATGCCAGATAGAAGGCACAGAGTGTGAAAAATCATACTACGGTCTTGGAAAGTAAAACTTAGGATGCTGAGTGTATACTGGGAAAGAAAATGATTTGCAAAACCAAACTTCTGTTGGCTTCCCTGTGCCTGAGGATTAAAGAAAGATGTTGTCCATGATGGCAAAGAAATATGGACCCCAGATTAAGCTCTCAGAAAGCACAAAGTAAGTGTGTCAGTGCTGACTGCCCATTAAGAATGGGGAACACTGACAGTAAGATAGAGGATGCCCAGATGAGGAAGTAAGCAATGTATCACTACTAATTCAAAGCACACCAACTGTTGCAGATAGTATGCAACTTCTATGTACTACCATGACTCCTAAATCATTACTGCCTTGCCCTCTTGATTCTCACCTGTAGCTGTGTTTGCCTCCTCGTGGGTTGTGTCTCACACACAACCCACGAGGAGGCAAGATAACGGCCTTCGCATATCCCAGGTCCTCCATGCTCTGGCCTTCTCTTTTTGAGGGTTCCTGGAAGAAATCCAGTTACCATGTCTTCTGCTATTGATAATGCAGCTCTGAAGCATACGACAGGGAACAGGCCAAACGGCTTATTCCTAGGACTGGCAGCAACAGCATGCCTCAGTATTTGTTATACCATTAGCTTTACATTGATCTTTTTGCATAATTTCTAAAGTGACAATATTCTCAGCACAGTGCTATTCCTGAGAAGATTGTCATGATGTATGATAATGTATGGGATGTATGATATGGTATTTTACATATTTTGACTGCTACAAATGGTTGCTTTCTAACTGCTTTTTGGATTCTCAGTAGAATGAACATATTTTGTCGCGTTTGGTTATGCAGGAAAATATTCATATCTTTTGAGAAAAACGGGAATTATATTTACTAACTTTAATGGACTAGAAATGTACCCACTTTAAAGAACTATATTATCATGCTTTAGAAATGTAAGCTATAAATAAGGTTGTTTTAACACCATTTAATGCATTTTAATTAATTTGCAAAACAATTTGGAAAGTAAGCAAAACAGAAGACCACAAAATGTTCCCCATCCTCAACTCTAGTTAAAAAACATCACTGATTTTATTAATTTCGTTGCTTAATCCAGGTTCCTATGTTGTTCAAATAGCCATAAGCACAGTTAAGATGGGACCTCATTATCTACCTTAGTAAAAAATTTTAATTTCTCAAAAACATGTATCATATGCCAGAAGTAATTAAACTTCGCCTCTCTGTGAAAGGAACTTTTGATTGTATTCCCACTTGCAACAATTATCGCCACAGTAAGCATAAAGGAAAATATTTAAAATGGAATTTTCTTCAGCCTCCTTAGTGCATGGTCTGTAGTATGATCAAACCTCACCTAAGAACATTGCCAATGGTCATAATTTGTAAAATTACTGTGACATTACTAGCTGGCCTGCACTTGACATATGAATTGACTTAACTGAAAAAAGAAGTCAAAGAGCTTTCAGAAATAGCCAGAAAAGCTTTATATTTTGGAGGAAAACTTTTAGGCTATCTACGCACTTTTAAATAGGTTTAGATTAATTGCTTTACTGTATAAATTTGAACTAGAATTAGTAAAAAGACATATTTCATCATGCTTCTTGAACTGCTGCAATTTATTTTAAGTGTAGTCAAGCAGGACTACCAGAACCAACATGAGACTGATTGAAAGTCCACTGCAGTTACTGTGAGGCGATGGATGCTGGGTGATTTGAAAAATCACAGACTGAAAAAAATGGTGCTTAAATACAGTACCTTCCAGAAAACAGTCTTTATTTTCCAACTCTATAGCAAGCATTATTACATGAACTCTGCCCTTCCAAATTCTTCTTAAATCAGTAAGTGATAAAATATGCACTTAGTGAAAGATAATAACATAACCAGTTATCTATGAACATTTGGATCATTTAAACTACTGGGCTGGGCAACACAAACTCATTAAAACCTTTATGTAAATCTGTAATCAGGTTGGTTTTGGTCTAAATTTATAAATAAAGTGAGGTTATTAATTTGGGGGTAGGACAAGACAGAGCTAGAAAATTTTACAAACGTTCAAATATATTATAATTCCCCCAACATTTCTGCCAAATTATTTGTTGATTTTACTGGTTGAATTTATCTACAAATATATGCTTAAAAAAATCAGAATCTACAATTATCAAAAAACCACCCTTCACTCCAGGATCCATTCAGCTAGAATGATTCAGCATCATAATGCTCTAATTTATTCCTTTACTTTCCTGTCCATTTTTTATGAAGTTGAAACATTTCCTAACTGAGCAATGCTGTCAAATTAGTTTTAAATCTTGCCATTCTCTGCTCTCTTCTTGAGTGTATGAAAAGGCAAAAAAATTAATTAGTTAAAAAAAAAGAAGTCTAAATTTTGTCACATGCACTGAAACGAGTATAGAACTGAAGGATACCTGCAGAAATCCACCTGCTGCACATTTTTAATTGCTCACTAGATGGCAACATTGCTCTGCTGAAATACAGCAACAAGGTTGCAGACACCTGCCCCGCAAAATTTAACTGTTAGCTTGGTAGGAAGGATATTAAACTCTGGCTTAGAAAAAGAGGTGGAGAAATATTGCACAGGACTACAGTAACAAAATCATCATTTCTACTTCACTGTGTAGTGGGTGGTGGTCTTGCAAAGGGATCATCAGCAGATACACTAATGTCCCCTTACGTATGGTTTCTCATTAGAGGGTTTATTGCTTTTTTAATGTGATGGTTCCTACAGCGTCTCTTCAGATAGCATTTAACTAACCAATACATGTTCAGTAAACTGTCCATTAACACTTCGTTTGGCACAGTGAACAAATCTGGAGATACAGAGAAGGGAGTTAAAGAATAAAAAAAAATCACTTTGGAGAAGTGCTTCAATAGCAAGGCACAGCATAAATATTAAGGTATCAATCTGATGCTGCTACATATATTGCATATGCAACATACAACACTGTGGAAATCCATGAACAGAACAAGCATGGAGGAATAAGCTAAGTTCATCTAAAGTCAAGAGGAAGAATTCTACAGAAAGGAGAAAGGTGTGGGACTGATTTTCAAATACATCCTCAGCAGAGGAAGATCTCTCTGGATAGCATGGTGAATAAAGTAAATGCTGATAAGTTCCTACTTCTATGACATTGCAACAATGAAAATTTAATAACTTTACAGTATATAAAGTTGTTTTCATAGGTCCTGAGATGAATAATAGAATAACAGAATCATAGAATGCCAGAGGTTGGAAGGAATCTCTAGAGATCTTCTAGTCCAACCCCTCCACCAGAGCAGCACCACCTAGGACAGGTCACACAGGAATGCATCCATGTGGGTTTTGAAAGTCTCCAGAGAAGGAGACTCCACAATCTCTGTGGGCAGCCTGTTCCAGTGCTCCATCACCCTCACAGTAAAGAAGTTTCTCCTCATGTTGAGGTGGAACTTCTATGCTCTATGTTACACCCACAATTCCTTGTCCTATTACTGGGCACCACCAAAAAGAGACTGGCGCCTTCCTCTTGATATCAAGCCCTCAGATACTTATACACATTAATAAGATTGATTCCCTCTCAGCCTTCTCAAGACTCAACAGCCCCAGTTCTCTCAGCCTTTCTCTATAGGAGAAGTGTTCAAGTGCCTTAATCATTCTCTTAGCTCTCCATTGGACTCTCTCCAGCAGGTCCCTGTCTCTCTTCAATTGCAGAGCCCCAAACTGGACACAGTATTCCAGGTGTGGTCTCACCAGGGCAGAGTAGAGGGGGAGGAGAACCTCCCCAGACCTGCTGAACACACTTTTCCTAATGCACCCCAGGATCCCACTGGCCCTCTTAGCCACAAGGGCACATTGCTCTCCCATGGACAACTTACTGTCCACTAGGACTCCAAGGTCTTTCTCCATGGGGTGATTTCCACAAGGATGACCTGGGGTCTGGTGTTATTCCTCCCCAGATCTCAGAATCTTTGAGGCTGGAAAAGACCTCTGAGATCATCAAGTCCAGCCTATGACCCAACACCATCACATTGGCTAGACCACGCAGGATTCTACACCTGTGGTTATTGAACTTCATAAGGTTCACCTTCACCTAGCTCTCTACCCTGTCTAGATCTCACTGGATAGCAGCACAGCCTTCTGGTGTGTCAGCCACCCCTGCCAGTTTCATGCCATCAGCAAACTTTATCCCCTCATCTAGGTTGTTGATGAAGATATTGAACAAAATTGGACCGAATACTCATCCCTGGGGAACACCAGTGGCCAGAGGCCTCCAACTCGACTCTGTGCTGCTGATCACAACCCTCTGTACTCTGTAGTTGAGCCAGTTATCAATCTACCTCACAGTCCAATCATCTATCTCACATTTCCTGAGTTTTCCTACAAGGATGTTATGGGAGACAGTGTCAAAAGCCTTACTGAAGTCAAAGTGCATGACATTCACTGCTCTCCCTTCATCCACCCTTTTGGTCACATCTTTGTAGAAGGATATCAGATTAAGCAAGCAAGATTTCTCCTTGGTAAATCCACATTGGCTACTTCTGATAACCTTCCTTTCTTCCATTTGGTTAGAGATGGTCTTCAGAATGAGCCGCTCCATCACCTTTCCAGGGATGGAGGTGAGGCTGACTGGTCTGTAGTTGCCTGGGTCTTCCTTCTTGCCCTTTCTGAAGACTGGAGTGACATTGGTTTTCCTCCAGTCTTCACGTACCTCTCCCATTCTCCATGATTTTTCAAAAATGATGGAGAACAGCTCAGCAACAACATCAGCCAACCCTCCTAGAACACATGGATGCATCCCACCAGGGTCCACAGATCTGCACATTTTGAGTTTCTCCAAGAGGTCTCTAACCCAATTCTCACTGGTCAGCAGGGAGTCTTCCTTTCTCCAGTTTTGTTCCCGTATTTCCAGTGGCTGGGATTCCTGAGGGCTGGTCTTAGGAGTAAAGACTGAGGTAGGGAAGGCATTCAGCAACTCCGCCATCTCTGCATCCTCTGCTACCATATCTCTGACCTCATTTAGTACTGGACTCACTTTTCCCTACCCTTCTTTTTCTCACTGAGGTATTTGAAGACGTTCTTCTTTTCTTTCACCTCCACAGACAGACTAAGCTCCAAGTTCCAAGTTCCTTGGCCTCTCTTGTTGAGTCTCTACATACTCTGGCAGCATTTCTATAATCCTCCCAGTTAACCAGACCCTTTTTTCACATATTGTAGATTTCCCTCTTCCATTTGAACTCTTCCAGGAGCTCCTTGCTTATCCATGCAGGTCTCCTGCCTCCTCTACTTGATTTTTTTTTCAAGGGAATACATTTATCTTGAGCTCGGTGGAGGCAGAGTTTGAATATTTACCAGCTCTTTTGTTCCCCTACACCTTCTAGAGCCCTAGCCCGTGGGATACTTCTAAGTAGATCTTTGAAGAGGACAAAGTTAGCCCTATTAAAGTCCGGGATAGAAATTTCACTTATTACCTTTCTTCTTCCCCTAACAATACTAAACTCTAACATGTCATGGACACTACAGTCAAGACTGTCCCCAACCTTAACATCCACAACCAGACCTTCTTTGTTTGCTAATACAAGATCCAGCATTGTACCTCTCCTTGTTGGTTCTACAACCACTTGCAGCAGAAAGTTGTCATCAGTGCACTGCAGGAATGTTTTTGGTCTGGTTATGCTTGGCTGTGTGATCTTTCCAACTAATACAAGGCTGACTGAAGTCACCCATGAGCACCAAGGCATGTGATCTTGAGGCTACTTCCAGCTGCTTGTAGAAGGCCTCGTCAACTACTTCTTCTTGGTTTGGTGGTCTGTAGGAGACACCCACAACATTATCTCCCATGCTTGCATGTTCCTGAACTCTTATCCATAAGCTTTAAACACTTTCATCATCTCCCCCTGGGTTACGCTCAATGCATTCTAGTTGTTTACACCCATAAAGAGCAACTCTACCACCTCGCCTTGTCAGTCTACCCTTCCTGAAAAGTACATAGCCATCCATTACCACATTCCAGTTGTGTGAGCTATCCCACCAGGTCTCTGTGATGAGATCATGGCTCTGCGACTGCACCCAGATTTCTAGTTCATCCTGCTTATTCCCCATGATTCTTGCATTGGTATACAGACAGTTCAGAGACTTAGCTGGTGTCTGTAACTGTTGGGGTCGGTTTGATCTTTTGTTCACTGAGTGCAACTGTGACTATGTCTTCCTGCACAGTGGCTTCCAGCTCCTCCTGCTTGTTGCCCAGGCTGCATGCATTGGTGTAGATGCACTTGAGCTGGGTTATTGGTTTCATCCTCAACACTGTGTTGCCTCCCCTTGGCTCATGTGCAGTGAGCCTGATTTTATCACCTTCCCCCTTCGAATGTATGAACTCAGCTAAATTAAAGCATATGTATGCACAGGGTTACCAAGGGAGCTTCTATTTTACATATCCAACCTGAGTCAGTCTTTAAAACATTTTGAAGATTTTGCTTTACTGTCATTTTCCAGTTAACGGGTCAGTGTCAAAAGAGCTGTGTGTTATGGTGGATTTGGTGAGTAGGGCAGGTGCATTCCTCCAGTTCTCACCACATGGCTGTCTGAGTGACTATTACCCACCTTAAGACGCGCACGGCAAAGCAGAGTTCAAGCGGCTAGGGAAAAGGAAGATCAAGTCCAAGCCTATCAACTTTTTTTACTATTTGACTTTATTTTTGGTAGAAATGTAAGTTCTTCAAATAGTTGGGTACCTTCAAATAGTGTTGATGTTCAAGAAGTGCCATGTAAATACACATAAACACGTATTTTCTGTAATTATAAAGGCTGGGCTATGTGAATTCCTGTACGCTCTAGTGGTGCTTTATTGATTACCTAAACACATACAGCTATAGGACACTCTTCAGTTTAACTTGGAGTGAACTCTTAACCAGTCTGTTTGCTCTGCAACAGTATTCACCAATATTTTTTTCTTATCTTTAAGAAATCATAGGTTGGCAATCTCAATAGCAGTCAAGGCAGGGAAATCTTCCTGTTAATTTTTACAGATCAAGATCTGAGACACTATTTTGTGAGGGAAATGTAATGCTCAGCTCAGTGACTGATAACATTATGGCTATGTATTTCAACAAGATGGTCTTTAACTTGACCAAATTTAAAAATAAGCCTTTAATACCTGCTGATTTAAAATCCCACTTGTGAGCAAGCACTGCTGTCCTGCTATGGCGCTACGAGGGTCAGGCAACGGAGCTCCCTTCTCTCTTTAGGACTTCCCACACACCAGATGACCTCTGCAGCTCTCTGCCAGCAGAAAGCTGTTCTGCAAATGACCAAACTCTCACTTCCAACATGATGAGCAGATTTCATCCGATGGTTTGGGCTCCTAGCACAGCATGAGGAATTTTTGCCTTCCCAGATGTGCAGAAATCATGGTGGTCAGGGACAAACAGGATAATGCTGGTGCGTCCCTGTCAGTATGCACCCTCAGGCCATAGGTGTCCCCCATGCTGGGCAGCATCACTGGCTAGTGGGACACACTGGGTCATGCCATCCGTGGACAGCCAGAGACGTTGCTGCTGCATCTGACCAACTCTGTGCTCTGCCCAGCCAGCTACAGATCCAGATGAAGTCTGTATTAAGATGCCTTGAGTTAAGGTCTAAAATACCTCCCTTAAAAGAAAACAGAGCAAATGCAGCTGATGCCAAGCTGAGGCTCTGCTACTGTATGCTTATTAAGAGTTTGGGACTTACTTCTTTATTCTTTGTGCCTCTTTTTGTAACAGGAATAGGAATTTTGGCTCGGGCTTAGCCTAACTCACAGTTCTGCCTAATGGAGAACTATCTGGTTTTATCTAACTTTTCTCCACCATAAATTACACAAGAAATTCATGTTTGTACCTGAAACTGCTCTTTCTTATACTTAATCCTGTCTTCCACAGGAGACCCTGCTTCTCACAGCGATCAAATAATGTGCACTTGTATGCTGGATTATTCAGCTCACTCAGAGGAATATACTGGTACTAAATACATGTGAAGGAGCCCTGTAAAACTTGAATTTGTTGCTATCTTTTTTTCTTGCACCTATCTCCTGGTAGAGATATTAATAAGTATGCAATGCTGGATAACCTATGTTCTGCTTTCTATGCCATTCTAACACTACGTGTTGAAACATTTGCTGCTATAATAATTTTGGATTTCAAAACTGTTAAGCAATTTCCATTTCTACTACAAAGTCTGCTGTTGATGAGTGTGTTTGGGAAAAAGAGCACTTCCACATTCAAATTAAAGTACAGAACTTTTACAGATCGAAGTAGGTCTAATCATTTTGATTCCTTTAGGGAGAATTAGAAAATTAGTATGTGGAGAAAATGACGTAAATGATGTGTAAATTATGTCATAGCATATCTTTGAAAATATTATATTTATAACTGAATCAAATTGATAAGGAAATGAAGGCTTGTTATTTGTCTTTTTCAGAGAACCTTACTGTTGAATAGAAAGTAAAAAGTAAATACTGAAGTAATTTATAAAACTGTAGCAAGTTGTTTAGTTAGGTGCAGCATTGTTAGAACTTGTTTTACAAGCATTTAACATTTTCATTAATCTGAAAGAGAGGGTTCACAGCATGCTAATTAAATGAAGAGATAATTCTGAATTGAAAAAAGTCACAAAGCATCAGTGGAGGACTGAGACATAATGCAACAGGGTTGAAAAGGTTAGAAAAATAAGAAAGAGACAATGAGATTCAAACTTGGAAATGTGCAGCCAGAGGTATTAAGATAAAACCTTCCCTTTACAGGATAGAAGTGAATGGGAAACAAACAAAGAATAACATTGAAGGATTAAGTGAACCAGATATTGGTTGGCCTGTGATGCAGAAGCTGCAAAAACTACTTCGATGCAGTAACTTCTAGGAGCTCAAGAATGGATGGAGTCTCATGCATTCATTTACTAGGAAAGAATTAAGAGGTCTGCACACAAGACCAGGCAAGTGGCATGTTACATTGCACTTAAAAATACATGTATTTGAAGAATATAAAGACAAGAAGACTAAGACTGGAAATTTGAATCTAGTAGAAAGTTTTCAGTGAGGAAATGAACTAACATGATCTGGTACCTTAAAGCAATGATTCAGTATATCACTAGACAAGGTAGTATAAAGAAAATTATAACAGGCATGAGGATGAATACAGAATACAGTATAGCTTTTGCATTTCTTACATATTCTCTACGATTTAATCTAACAGTTGAGGCTGCAACTTTTATTTAACACAAATTGAGCTTATTCCTAAATCTCACTGGAGTGAGATACAATGCTGAGGTGAAATTAAAGCACACTGTAAGACAAAATCAGCGCATTCCAGTGCTTAGAGTTTTCCTGCTTTGACTGCAAGACTGCAGCTTTACAGACGGTCCAAAAATCCACTGAAGCCTTAAGACACATTTTCTGTTTCTTTCTAAACAATGAAGATATTATTCACTTGTGCATTAATCCCAGTATTTTACGGTACATCTCTTTTTTTTTTTTTTTTTTGTTTTTTCAGTTGTGTCAGTTAATTCATTATACTACGTTAGCTCTCAGTACCTCCCCAGTACTCTTGTAAGACCCCTTCAGGTACTGGAAGACCACTGTGAGATCTCCTGGGAGCCTTCTCCAGGCTGAACAACCCCAACTCTCTCAGCCTGTCCTCACAGGGGAGGTGTTCCAGTCCCTCGACCATCTTTGTAGCCCTCTTCTAGACTTGCCTCATGTCCTTCTTATGTGGGGGGCCCCAGAGCTGGGCACAGCACTGCAGGTGGGGTCTCATGAGAACAGACTAGAGGGAGAGAATCTCTCAACCTGCTGGATGTAGCCCATAATGAAATTCGCTTTCTGGGCTGCAAAGACACATTGCATGTTCAGTTTTTCATCCACGAACACCGCCAAGTCCTTCTCCGGAGGGTTGCTCTCAACTCACTCAGCATCCAGCCTGTATTTGTGTTTAGGATACGGCCCTTACGACAGCCCTTTGCTACGTCCTACTCCCTGTGCTCTGAGTTTTTCTCTGATTTGTGTGCTCCAGAACTGGAACACTGGACAAATGACAGAGAACATGAAAGACTGGGAAATGGAGGGGTGGGTTTAGGGCTGGTTGGTTTAGGGCTAGGAAAGCAAAATAATGTGTGAGAATTTAAGAACAATGCATTATTTCCAAGTAATCCTCAAAGAGCTAAAAGTTAAATGATTCTCTAAAATTCCATGAGTCAAAATATCTCACTGACTGCAGTGGGATATTTTAGCCACTGAGGATAGTCCTGAGGTCATATTCGGATCTTGGGCTCACTTCCGCAATTGAGCACAAACCCTAATTCATGGACTATCAGAACTGTCACGTTTCTGGTACCTCCTCTGAGTTTCTCTGGCAACACTTCTCTTCAGTACAGGTTGCTGCAGGGAAACAGCTCTTAGGACTGCTTAAATTGTCTCTCAGCCTGTTTGGAGTACTGTGAACCACTGTTTCACGTCTGAGGTTTGCAAAAGCCCTGTGAGAAATATTCATACAGCCACCAAAGCCAAGGAAGAAGTTGGAGCAGATGTTCCTCACCAATACTCTGTATTGCTATGCTGTGGGTGTATGATTTTATCGGAGAGCAGCCTAGGCCAAATACTGTAACAAAATATGTCTCACTAAACAGTGGCAATTTGCAACTAAAGCACACAATTTGTTACATAGGTTCCTGCACAGAAGCATACATGGGTAGAAAACATGCTATAGATTCTAGCGGCACTTTCATTTTTTTTATCACAGTAACTACTATATATACACTTTCTGCAACATGTGAGTACTAGGAGATGTAGCATGCACTTGACATATAAACTCCCACATGTCAGTATACTTCCATGCAGCAGCAAGACCAGGCAGAAGTACAGAAGGTTTTTATGATGTGACATTAATTAGTTTGTTAGGGGTGCTCCTGCATGTTACATATTTTTCCCTCTTTCTTCTTTTTAATTAAATTCCATTAACAAAGTATTACCCTTTGATTATATTCTCAGCCACAACTGACTCAGCATACTTCACTTGTTGAGGTGGGAAGTACCTAATTTGGATGCCAATCTTCTTTCATGTAAATTCTTCGTAATAGAATTAGTACTTTCAGATGTGTTGGAGAGGTATGACTAGAGGCGATAGATGAACACAAATCCTCCTTAGACAAGAACCACCATTAACCATGGCCTTTAAAACAGAGAGCTCTTTTGCTGCTTTTCAAAGAAGAAATCAAGGCACAGGTTCTCCAAGCCATTTAAGCAGAGGAGCAGGGGTATCCACACAACTACATTCAGAGTTTGTGTTCCTCACAAATTCAGTGAACACGTTCTGCATGTACATCCGCACACTAGAAGTAGCAAGCTGGTGCTTTTTTTGACAATAAATACCCTAGAATTAGCTGCCGTGGGATTCTGGGTGTTGACAAGAATACGGATGGCTGGCTGAAGAGATCATTTAACCCTGCAAGTAATGAGCTCATTTGAAACAAGCTCACTGCTACTAATTATCACTTGGTTTTGATTGACTCATCACCTGCTTCAATGATCCTATTTCATAAACAGAACATGAACTGATGAGTTTAAGAAACTGCATAATTTGCGTATTTTTGGAGAAACAGAACTGCCTCGATAATGTGTCAATTACTGCCAGACTGATTTTCTTTCCTGTATTCCCTGTAAGTGTGTGCACATATACACGTGTGAACATGCAATTATTGTGTACCTGTGTATGGAATGACTAGATATTTTAATTAAGACAGTATTGCAAACTAGCTTATATATACACATTACACCAGAGGAACACAAATATTCCTTACCTATTTCAGTCATGGATATCCCCGGAGCTAACTGCCCATTGTTGAAGGAGCTATAGGTAAACAAGTTTGGTACAGAGGTGAGGTCATAGATAGGTTCCTGCTTTATCTGTTTGATTCCAGTCATGTCCAACCCAGACTGGTCTGGGGAAGGCTGGGCAGAATCCATGTTATAATAACCTTCAGACTTCGGCAGTTCGATGATGTGCCCATTGGAGTAGGTGCTGCCAGTTTCGTTATTCAGGTTGCTCAAGCCATTGCTGATGCTGTTGCTGTAAACCCTGGCGAGGGCTTCTGCCTCACCACTCTGCTGCTGCCGTTGTTCCTGCAGTCGCTGCTGGTGCTTCTGCACTTCAGCATACAAGCTATCTCTCTGCTTTTTGGACATTCTTCCAAACTTCACAGCTGAAAACCAAACCACAACATTGTTTTCTTTCACGTTTTCTTGGTTACCCTCAACCCCACTGCTCTTTTGACATTAACTTCCAGTGTTACTTTTGCTATGGAAGTATGTGAGAGAAGATGCAAAGCTTTACACTATATGCATCTCACCAATGAAAATGTATTGTGTGCTTCGATTTACAGGCTGAGGAAAATGGTTCATATTTGACAGGAGGACCTCAGTCATGCAAGACACTTCCCACTGTGAACGTTAAAAACACCATGCATTCTTGCATATCTCTGTGTTCACTGAAAAACAACCCAGAGCTGTATGAAATGTACAGTCTGTAGATTTATATCCCAAGTGATTTACCAACTTTCCACAAACAGTGCACTAACAGGATTAGTACTCTGGATGAAAACAAGCCCTAAAGCCTTATTATGGCACCTTTTCAATGGGGTGTTATCTTCACATTTAAAAAAAAAAATAAATCTTACAGGTTAGAGTTAGAACCTAGAGCAAAATAACAAATTTGAAGGTAAACAGCACAAATGAATGTCATCTTTTCCACAGAGGAATGTCTCAGGGATTTACACAATCAATTTACATAATCTCCATGCATTCCTTCTGATGAGAACGGGAGGAAAACATCAGAGTGCAAACCACTCTCCCCAGGAACAGGGTTCATTACACTGAGACCGAAACTTTAAAAAATGATGGACTGATGGCTGTGGAACTAAGAGGAGTAAATCCACATCCTGCATATACAGTGGGTCATAGTTGATTATTTTCCCCATCTCCTCATTATCTTTCTAAAAATTCTGGATTTCTGCTGGACTAGACCTCAGGACCTCAGAGGAATAATGAGAGATACATTCAGCCTAATTTATCAGAGCACGGATAAAAAGACATCACTCTGGAAATACTGATTTCTATGTATTATGAGGTCTATTTTCTGGATGAGAGCTTGGCTCTCATTTTTGTTACCCCACAGTTCAAACTATGGACCTCGAGAAGAGCCTGAGCCTACACTACACATGTGGATGAACATGAAAATCTTCAGTAAGGAAAAAGAAAGAAGAGGAAGAGTGTAATATGAAAAGGCAGTGCCAGGACACCACGGAGATGGCAGCCTCTTGAATTTATTTGCACCTTTTTATGCTAAGAGTTTTTTTTTAATTCTTGCCAGACAGCTTACTTGCAGCCCTTTACACAGGCTGCAAGCTACCCCACACGAATGCGGCCTGCCCCTGGAAGCAGTCCATGGTGCACTGTGCACACTTATGGACAATACACAATGACTTTATTTTGAAAAATGCAACTTTGTATTTTCTTCAAATTTAGGGTCTCAGCAATAAAAACAAACACCCACTGTTTATTCTCATTATATATTCATTAATTGGATTCTCCAGCTGCTGTCAATTAGCATCCTGCCTCCGCATGATAAAAATGAATCTGTTACATGGCTGAGAGGTAAAAATCACATTCAATTTCTCTGTTCAAAAAAAATCCATACAGCCTGTTTCAAACTTGCAAGCGCTCTTAGTATTGTTAAGTATAAACACCCTTATATAAACAATGAGAGAAGAAAGCGATGCTTTGTCCCTTTGTCTTTACGTAGTGGTCCCTGAATTATAGGTTAGGAAGACAGTGCTGTCAGTCATATTGAAATGGTCCTGTGATCCCTCAAATCATTGGAAGATACTACTTTTAGGAGGAAAGCAAGTGCTGTTGAATTACTGAAATGTTACTACTTAATCTTCTCTGGGAAGAATCAGGAGCTAAGGCATGGAGTAAGCTGCATGCTAGGACCAAAAAGAGTTCCCAGATTAAAGGCTAGACTGCAAAGCCACTCCCAAAGAGGGACACTGGTGAGCAAGTTGTTTCAGCGAGATATACTGAGATAGGAAAAGACCCACTACAGTCTAAATTCAAAACAAGTTTATAATCTGCAGACCATCTAAAGAAATAGCCCTTTAAGTAACTTCTCCACCTGTGACTGCTAGTTTCAAATGCCAGTTTCAAATTCTTCTCATAATTTCTGACCATTTAAAATGTGTCTGTGAGTTGGAAATCCCCTGTATGATCAGTGGTGGTTGGGGCAGGTTGGCTGCGGGCAGCCTTGCCCAACCTTCCCACTGACCATGGCCCCAGTAAGGTGCGTGTTCTCCATCTGCCGGCCACGGTTCGTCACATCACAGCTTGGAAGGTGGTCAAGAGTTCTGCATGGACCAAAGGATCTTCCTGTTTGACACAGTGGAGCTTTCCTCCGGCACAGTGTCCATTCTCAGTGCTAAACTGCAAAACGCTTCTTCCATAAACCCAGACAGGGAGAGGGAGCAATGTATAGGTAAAAGAAATGTTTTTTGTAGCAATGTAAAATATTTGGTCAGATGCTCTGAATAAAACAAACAGAAACTGCTAATGCTATCAAGGTGTAAACTTCTTCATGGCTGGCTGCCTATTTAACTGTCATAAACCTTCAGAGATCTCAAGGAAAATGATGCTTTCACATACCAATATCTAATGTTAAGATAACTGTTAATGTTTATTATAAGAGGCTATCTGAAGGGGAATATAAATCCACCTCTCCAGAGGTGACCTCTTCGTGCTTTTGATCAGAACAAGACATTTCACTTCTGACTCTGTTCCAAACTAATACTGCTCACCATTTTGTGATTTTCACTCCCTCCTCATGAAAATAGCCTCCTTTGTTAACTGAATGGCAAAGGTCTGCGTCTCACAGTGTATGCATTACAAAGCAAAGAGCTTCTCCTCTCTCTTTTTCCAGAAATCTACAGGGAGTTTAAGTAAGTCAGCAGTGAAGAAGAGTTTCAAAGGGTTTAGGCATGAAGCACGAATCTGACTCCTTACCATCTCGAGACATTCCCAGGGCAAGACATTTCTGCAGTCGGCAGTGTTGGCAACGATTTCTGTTGGTTCTGTCAATTAAACAGTTTCTCTGCCGTGGGCAGGAGTAGGAGGCATTGTTCTGCTGACTCCGCCGAAAGAATCCCTGGGGGCAGGGGAGCAAGAGAGACATATTACCATGTGCCTATATGAGCACACACAGCGAACCATGTGAACAATTACAATAAATCTTATTTAGTGCAATGCTACTTATGCTAGGGCTTTGCAGATATGTTGGCCTTGTATAGTGAAATTAAAGAATATTTACCTAGAATAAGGAGAACTGTGCTTTATTCTGTAAATAGTGTAATTCCACTTTGCTAAAATGCAAATAACGTTACAGAATGCATTTTCATTGCGCAGTAATGATCATGTATCATCTAACACTTGCTCCTAATAGAAGAAAAGCTTGTCAGCGTTTGTAAACAGATGACTTTAGAAGTACTTGTTCTGACTCTTTTCTTCTTTTAACGAAAGATAAGGGTAATAACTGGCACTGGCTATGTGTAGCATTAGAAGCTGAAGTCTGCTGTTCAATTTCACCTGGCAAATGTTGATCTGATCTGGAGGGATCACACACTTCAGGAGTGAAAAGGAATTAAAATTCAAGCATCACAAAAGCACTGGGATTTAATGACTGTATCAAGTAAAGTCAACACACAAAGGAGAAAGCAACACCTTTAGACACCACCATGAGAAAGTAACGACATTTTCCATTTCAATGGAATATAACATTATCCATTTTATCTATGTAAAAACGTGTAGTTATTCTATCTCCTAGAAGGTTTTTCTGGACAGTTGTGGGCTATCTGGCTAAAGAACAGAGGGCTAGAAGGAGAATTTTAACCCATAAATAAGGCCTTCTGAGCTCCCGGTTGCTAGGAAAAAATACTGAGAGGTACTGTTGTGGTAGAATTGGCATAAAATGGCAGAGGTGATAGAAGCAATGAAAACAGAGGGCAAGGATCAGAGAAAGAAAGAGGGAGAAGGCATTTTATGAGGAGGAAGAGCAAGTCCACAGAAAGAGAAACAAAGTAGAGAAGTTCGTTGACTGCTTTGGCATCTTCAGATGCAGGCAGCTTCAGGGTTGTGTGGTGGGAGAGCTGAAGGACAGCCTAGCCATAGCAAGGAGCTATGAGGAGAAAATGGGCAGAAAGCATCATTACCGCAGTTACACTACACACCGAAAATTATGCCAAAGGTGTTGTGACTTTCTGGGCTGGTTTGTAAACAGCTTTGAATGGAGCCAGAAGGCAACAGCTGACCATTTATCAGTCAAAGCCAGTGTTATCTCTGCACAGGTTGACAGATGGTAATACCAAGCAATGGAAATTGTGGCAGATGTGCATTTGGGGGAACGAGGTTGGGGAAGCAACAAAGCGACTGTGTCACAGGGCTCAATTCACTTGCTGCAGGTAATGCCTGAACTGTCACTCAGGTCTGGTAAACCGAATGAGAATGGTGTGGGGTGTCAGTAGAAAGAGGTGACAGACATGGTGTCCCACCAAGGACACCAGCAGTGTTAGTTCCTGAGGTCCAGCACAAAGAGTCTCACTTCACCTGGCCTGTGTTGGTTTATCAGTGATTATAGTACACCTGAAAAACAAATTAAGTTGTGTGATTTGTACTTTTAAGAACACAGATGCCCTTTAGGGGAACTGTCAGAAAAAAAAATTGTTAGGGACTTGATCCTAGCTGACCAAGACTTTCCTGAAACTGTGGAAGTGAGTTTAATTTAAGGCTAAACGGATGATAATTGCAGATTTTTCTACTCTGCTGAACTTTACAGCCAATTTTAGTTTTGACACATGAAGGATTTTCTAGTTTAAATGTTTATATCTTAGCAGCTCCTAGATGGTTATGGATTTGAGAGAACAAATCAACTAAATAATGTTAAAAAAATCCCATCACAACTATCTAGCACTGACTGTGCCTTATTCCATAGTGCTGTGTTTTCCCCCATTAAGGTTGCTCTCATCTCAGAAGAATTAGTTTCTTCCTGCTTTGCCCCTCTTAGGAAAAAAATAAAAGGTTACCTAATAAAATTATTCTACAGCAGGTAATGTATTTTTCTCAGAAGACTTTTGTACTCTCTTTCTCATGCATGAGATCTAAGTGTTGTCTTAGAAAGTACAGCATTTCATTTCATTTTAGGGTATCTTTAGATAGTATTAGCTATGTTTACTGAGAATAATTCTGTTTGGAAGAAGGAGGATGCAGTTCCTCAATGGAGAGTCGCAGACTTAAAGACAGTTTTCCCAATATTTCCAAGAGTGACAACAAGTTTTTCTGCATGTTTAACGAGTCACTTTGTCCATCACATACAGTCAGTCCGAGAAGGGAAATGGTCATCTGAAGTGCTGTCTAAATCATGACAAATTAGTGGTAGCAAGTACATTGCTCTGGAGGTAGGCGAAAGAGATGATAAAAGGCTTCTCAGCAAAAGAAGGAACCACAGAGACAGATGGGATGGAAATCTGTCTTCAGGTTTCACTCTTTCAGTGACAATAGTGGCAGAACCACCAGCTTCTTCAATGTGTCCAGCAGGTTACTTGGCATATGCAGGCATGTGCACAAAACAGCAGTAGTATTTATGATGACCCTTAAGTACTTATGCATTTGCAGCCGCATAGCTAATATACAGGGACATGGAGTTAAAGGATTTCCTGTCCCTTGAAGTTTGTAGCACTGCCACTGGCAGTACAATCCTGGGACGCTGTGTCCTGAAACTCTGTGGCTGTCTGGTGCCCAGCTCAGCACGCATGCATTAACTCAGATTCCTAATGTATGCAGACAAAACGAGGCAGAAACAACGAGTTATTAGTATGTGGGCTGAACAAACAGTTACTTAATTGCTGGGCAATGAAAAGCAGAGTTGCGCTGCCTGAGACAGCGCTTACCTTAAAAGAGAGCTCTGACAGGCCGAGATGCCTCCCATTGGACATGATGTGAAAACTGACATCTTCTTTCACAACAGGCTCACAAAACAAGATTAGACTAATTGATCTGATACTGCAAAACTGGCACAAAAACAATAGGGTTAAAACTGTTGTAAGTGGAAGAGAAGCTCTTTGTCTCAATAAGCAGTCTACACAGAGAGCTGAGGGGTATCATCTCTTGAGGCACACACAAGAGCCAGCATTAACCCTAATCATACCTACAGGACACTCTACCTCTAACTGCTCTGTGGGTGCTGAGCACTGAGATGAGATGCTGTTTTTCCACTTAAAGCATTTTTCCCCTGTAGCTTTTGTACCAGTTCTGAAGTCTCAGATCATTTAGTCTAATCCCGTGTCATGTGATCATCATAAGAAGATGCTTATTTCTAGTCCAGTGTCACAATAAGACAGTGACGCATTGTGGGTTTTTCCATTTACAATTGTCAATGTTTCTGAAAGAAATCTGATCTTTGACAATATATTACTTCTCAATGTGTTGTCATTAAAAGCTTTCTTTTGGGAATGGGTGCTCACAATTTTTTCAGATATTTCAGCTATTCTGAAGTTTTATAAAGCCTTAAGTAAACGCATATCTGCCATTTCACTCTACAAATGTGCACTCACTTTCAGATGCACCAGTTTGTGTATTTCCACACAGAAGAAATCAGAGATGCTGCCTTTCCATCTTCACAATTTCACATTTACAGTCAAAGCTGAAATATCTACATGTAGTATGAAATCATGGTTTTCCACGAGTAAAGATATAATTCCTTAAACAATAAAATCACAGATTATTTTTAAAGATAAATATTGAAGCCTTTCTTCTCTTGGTTTGTGGTCTGATTTGTGTTATTTGAACTAATGCATGGGACAATACATTAATAAGACAAAGCAACATGGAAATCTTTTTTTGCCTTTATTTTTGGCTTGTTTTAATGTCCAACTTCCAGCAACTGCCCTGTGCTGGAGCTTATAAGGAAGAAGGCAAAGGATCCTTTTACACTACTCATAATGTAGAACACTTTTTTTTTTTTTATTTGAGCTTACAATTTGTCCAGCAGAGAATACTACTGGGATAAACTAGTACCAGACTGAGACCTATAAGCTTTTAAGATGTTGAACTGAGATACCATGTCAACTCTCAATGCTGCACAGTTTGTATAGGAAACAAGATAAGAAATCAGTTTCTCAAGGTGATTTAAGTTAGAACAGATATAATTTACAGTTGCCAGCCTCTGTATTAGTACTTATACTGCATCAGATGTGATTAATTCGTGTTTCAAACAAGGAAATAATTCCAAAGACTATTTGATGAAGAGGAAAGCAACTAGTAAAATCAGGCATGAAATGCATCTATACCAGCAGCAGGCTTTACAGCCCGTGGCACACTTGCTTGAAAGCCTATAAGAGTGTATTCTTGTACACAGATGCCTGAGGGTAATGCAGATGCTGATGGTTATGCTGTATTAAAATCTCATACCTTGCAGCCTTCACATGTGATGACTCCATAGTGTATTCCAGAGGACTTATCACCACAAATTTTGCATGGTATCACTTCAATTTGTGCTGAAAAAGAAAAGACAAATATTTTGAGTACAAACTCTGTTTAATTTCTTTCTTTCTCAAATGAAGACCTTAAAACTTGGAGCTAGACAGCAGATAACCTGTTCACCACCCTGACAATACGAAACTACTGTGTATTGTACTGTGCGTTTTTGAATGCTTTGATTTGGCAAATTTTAATTGCTTCACATTGTGTAGTTTCCTCCGTACCACACAAAACTCTTTGATGGATTAAAATATGACTAGCAAGTTTTTTCTCACACTTTCCTTGTTTTTATTTGTTAATTTTATCATCATTATTGCTAGTGACAGTCATTAGGCACTATAAATATCTGGATTGTTCCAGCTTACACATTTCAAATACTCATGACTTTTCATTTTGCTGAGGTAGAATTACATGAGAGCTTGTGTAGTAGGGTTACCCTGAGCACAAGGATTTCTACCTATTAGTACTTTAACTGGACACATTCAACTCCAAAAATGGATTTAGGAGACCAGGGAAACAAGATTATTGTCCAGATGCTCATCCTAAGAAGAGCATCCCATTTCAAATCTGTGGGCAGGTTATAACCAGAAAAGAACATAAATGCTGAAAAAAAAGTATTTAAGAATGACTGCACATTGTAAGCTAAGCTAAGCACTAAGCATGGTTATGATGTGGATGTTGCAACAATTAAATTATATAGTCTGAGTTTTGCCTCGTTTCTAACTATAGTTATCATTTATTACTCTTGGCAGCAGTCAGGCACATGGTTAAACAACCAAAACTCAGAATCATGTCCCGCAGAGCCATCACACTTCCCAAAGAAAGGTGCATTGTGTTCCATACTACCCTATCCTCTTACTTAGGGTAGAAGCTTAGCAAGGTAAACTCCACAAGGTGAACACTAGAAAGCCCTCTTCTCTGGAAAGTCAAGTAGCTATTCCCTTGGGACATGGTATCCCAAAGGAACCAGGGAAGAACAGTGTTCATGGATGGCTAAAGAGACTTTAGTTCCCTACACTGGGCTCAGTTTCCTAAGATGCTGTCTCTGATTAAGCACATTTTTAGGCAAGGCTTAGGCAAGTAAACAAGTTTTTAACCTGCTCCTAATACTGGATGGATATAATTAATTTGTTGTAGGAAATGGCAATTTGGTTTTAATGTGTTTTAATGGATGGAGGCAACCGAGAACCTTTGTACTTAGGAAAGTTCGTATCTAGAAATAAAATTTCCAATGCCATCCACAACTTTTCAGTTAGCTTCTCTATTCAGCTTTGTTTTCACAAATTAAGTGGTGGTAACTTCTTTGCCTTATTAAGAAACTAATATGCATTAGCCAACTTGCCATGCCAGACGCACAAAAAAGAAGGCAACTCCTTAGAGAAAAGCATCTGCAGTTCCTTAGCAATTTTGCCAGGTTGATCCTGCTCAAAAATTCCTACGCCTTATCCCGGTTGAGGTAATTAAAACACTTAAACATGCACCTCCAGCTACTGCTGTTCGAGAGGCTAGTTTGTGTAATTGCTCACAGGTCTCTGCCTGAGAGTCATGTGGAGGGAGCAAAGCTCAGTTCTGGGACCACACACGGCTTTATGTTGACAAGCCCCAAAGACATATGTCAATGTCAGAGGCAGGAACTACAGTGGGAATGTGAGAAGATCTTTGGGAAAAGACAAGACGAAGGAAAAAGAACAAACCCAAACATGAAAGCATGTTTAAGGCGACCTGTGTATGCAGTGTGTAACTGCGATAGGAAAAGAGACAGAATTGATCCTGTGCCACTCATTGCATTTAGCACAGTATTCATTACTGTGGGCAATCAATAATTCCACGCATGACTGGCAATTATAAGCACTACATTAATAGTAAATATTTGCGGACCACGTCACTAAATGCTAATTTTCAGGGGCGCAGTTAATATGAAATAAATATTTTAGACTTGCGAATCATCAGTTAATCCAAATCCTTATTCAAAACTAACCATGCTATAAATTAGTAAATACAGCATGTCTAGGAAATTGCTACCATGGCTCCTCAGAATGCTCAGACAAAAGGCAGCATCTTTAGGACACAGAAGGCATTTGAAGAAGTTCAGACAAGTAGACTGGTACTGTCTCCTAAGAATTTCTTTTTGCTTATAAGACAGTAGAACAATTTCAGGATTAGTAGTAGAAAACTTGAGTCACTAATTGTACAGCCCAGATAAAAAGAAGCCACTGTATTCCCAGAAACCTCTTGAATTACTGTAATTAACACGCAGTGTACCAGGTTTCTTCTGCAGATTTAATGATTGTTAGAGGCTATGACATTTTTTCACATTGTATCTTTCTTCAGCCACTTCTAACATATTTTTATTATTCCCATGTACTCTTACGCCAGCATTTTTAGGGACCTGTATATCCTACCTCCCTGTGTAGCTATTATAAAATAAGTGGTTTGCTTTCACATCCCTTACAGGTATAAAATGCAATGATTCAGTACTTTGTCCTGAATATTGAGGCAAAAGTGGAATGAACTAGTAATACTGAAATTGTCAAAGCAATTGATAACTTTCAGCAGCACAGGAATAGAACTTGTTTTTCCCAATGTAGTAAACATGGGGAAAGAATAAGAGCAAAAGCTACTTATCTCCACTTTTAAAGTCCTTCCACTTGCTGCTTTACCATCAGCTTTAATAACGTGAATAAGAATAATGGCTCCTGCCTCTTTCTGAGCAATTACATGGGTCTCAGCTGTCCATTTGTCCAATTTTTCAACAAGCACATTCAGTTTTCATCCTGTCTTGAGACTCATCAGTCGATAAAAGCCTGCAAAATCACCATCATCTTGATGCCTAACAAAACATTTATAATGTTTGGATACAGGCTGCATTATGATTGCTCCTTATCACCAACTGTAGCTTCTCTCATCAGTACCACAGTGTCATCCTATTTCTTTGTGGTATTCATATCTTATTTTACACTTAAGTTTAAAGCTCTTGGGGGCTGAGAACCGCCCTCTACAAATTCAAATGCCACAGTGGAAATTAATTAATTCTAAATGACCAGTAAAAATAATCCACAGATGCTGGGTTTACTACCTGGAACCTAATTAATTCCCTCAAAGCAACAGGAAGAAGGGTGGAATTCTGCTAAGGAAGAAAATACAAAATCATCTCACACATTTGAAATGAACACTTGGATAAAAACAAATATGTACTTAAAAACATCTTCAAACCAAGCATTAGCTATTTTCTCAAATGCTGCCCCAAGAGAAAAAAAAAAGCACACTGAGCTGCTTTTTTTTTCTATTTTCTTTTTTAACAGCAAAAAAAAATAAATTTCCTCATGGGCACAAAATTCATTATCTTGAAAGTAGGGCAATAATCAAGTTTCAAGAATGGTTATATTGGTGAAATTAGGAATAACACAGTGAGTTTGCTGAATTCCTCTTGAAACAAAGGTAAGTATCGACAAGGCAGCTAATGTCTGTTGTGTATTTGTGAGGACTGCCACTCACTTGCATATGCTGTCTAACAAGAAAAAAGTATAGCTCACATTTTATACAATTTCAGTTTAACATCTGAGGACTACAATCTCCCAGAACTGTAGCTTTGGTTCCAGGAGGAAAAAAGACTCAAGCTTTCAATACTTAGTTCTTGATCAAAAGAGGATACTAAAGCATGCTGGGCAGGAACTTCGACGAGGAAGTCCTCTCTGTAACTTGTTGATCCAGGAGGGACTGCACTCGGAAAGATCAAGGCTAATGAGAGAACTGATAGCAAAACACCCAGCTCCTTCTCCTTCCAAGAATTCTCATCATCTTTAAACTGGAGTTCTTTGAAAAGTGCTGGTGGATTGGCCCAGTTCGCTTTCATGTTTGTATCCCTGAGTGATTTCAATTTAAGTATATTCAGCATTTTTATCTAGGTGCTAACTCTGCTTTCTTTATCCCTACCTCTGTAAGACAGGCTTTTTTCCCTGGCACATTACTATCAGTAGAAATTTTCGCTATAAGTTAGGCTGCCACCACGATCTTGGAATCCCCTTTGCCACTGGATTAGATATTCTGTGGCTTCACAGCAAGGCTTTACGTGCTTTGCAATTGCACTGAATAATCTGAAAATCCACAGCTGAGGATATTAGCTATGCTTTCAGCCTCTGTTTTACATCATGCAGTGAGAGCAACACAGTTAGCAATATTTCAGTAAGCTAATTAATGCCAGCTAATGTTAATTAATGTGTCTGTAGATATGTTTGCTGTCAGCCGTACCCCAAATGAGCCATTAGGGTAAGCAGATACGGTGGAGTTCACTCAGGAAAATAATGCTTTCATAAAGTCTTAGCATTTTTGCACAGTGATACACAGAACTACGTCTGTGAGACACTGGATCCTGGACTTGGTTAGAACTATGAAGACTGTCAGGTCCTCTCTGCCTGGGGCCCTCTCTGTATGTGCAGCAAGGCTGATGATTCCCCATTATACCAGTCCTACAGCCCACATGCAGAGACATACAATTTCCCCAGAAGCAGGTGTTGCTGTATATCATTATGTCTCATCGGGCACACACAGTAGATTTGGTATGTACATGATCAGTAAAAATTTGTCATGAATTTCAAGGTAAGTGGTGGTCTTGGAACCTGGATATTGAGAAATCTGATAGATCATTGCCCAGAATAGAAGAATGATAGATTACTGCTAGAAAGATTGTTTTTCCTGTAAGTCCACAGAAATGTCAGGTCTGATTTCTTTCATGGTCTCATGCTCTTAGCCAAATTTTTTTTTAGCTTATAATCAATGTTACTTCGAAGGCATTTTGATGACATGTTTCTTTTACCCTTCCTCTTTAATGATTTTCCACTCGGGGCAGGGCGGGGGGGGGGGGGTGTATGAAGAAAAAAAAGAACTGAATTGTGTGTCAGCTCTTCTTACAGGTCAACTCTGCTCTTTATTGTGTGGCTATTCTAAACACTGTTGGAACAGAACCTTTTAAAAGCTGAAGTTTTTTCGACAAGAAAGAAGTTTTTATGTAGTTATCCTCTACATTCTTACTGCATGCATTTAAAATATATTTTTTTTAAAAAAGGTAAGATCAAACATCAGAAATATGCATGACGGCTATAGACTGGTGAAAAATTTCAAAATTACATGCTGTATATTAGTCTTTTGGCAGGTTTTGCATATAAAGGAAATATATTTATATTTCACAGAATCACAGAATCATTAGAGGTTGGAAGGGACCTTAAAGATCATCTAGTCCAACCCCCCTGCCGGAGCAGGATCACCTACAGTAGAGCACACAGGAACGCGTCCAGGCGGGTTTTGAATGTCTCCAAAGAAGGAGATTCCACAATCTCCCTGGGCAGCCTGTTCCAGTGTTCTGTCACCCTCACAGTAAAAAAGTTTTTCCTCATATTTTTCTGGAACCTCCTGTGTTCCAGCTTACATCCATTGCCCCTTGTCTTGTCAGTGGACGCCGCTGAAAAGAGCCTGGCTCGATCTTCCTGACATTCCCCCTTGACATATTTATAAACATTAATGAGGTCACCCCTCAGCCTCCTCTTCTCCAAGCTAAAGAGACCCAGCTCCTTCAGCCTTTCCTCATAAGGGAGATGTTCCACTCCCTTCACCATCTTTGTGGCTCTACGCTGGACTCTCTCAAGCAGCTCCCTGTCCTTCTTGAACTGAGGGGCCCAGAACTGCACACAATATTCCAGATGCGGCCTCACCAGGGCAGAGTAGAGGGGCAGGAGGACCTCTCTTGACCTACTTGCTACTCCCCTTCTAATACACCCCAGATTGTCACTGGCTTTCTTAGCCATGAGGGTACATCACTGGCTCATGGTCATCCTGCTGTCCAACAGGACCCTCAGGTCCCTTTCCCCTGCACTGCTCTCCAACAGGGCAGTCCCCAACCTATATTGGCACATGGGGTTATTTTTTCCCAAGTGCAAAACTCTACACTTGCCCTTATTAAACTTCATAAGATTTCTCCCCGCCCAGCCCTCCAGCCTGTCTAGGTCTCTCTGAATGGCTGCACAGCCTTCTGGTGTGTCAACCACTCCTCCCAATTTCGTATCATCAGCAAACTTGCTGACAACATTCTCTGATCCCTCATCCAGATCATTGATAAATATATTAAACAGCACCGGCCCAAGCACTGACCCCTGAGGGACCCCACTAGACACAGGCATCCAGCCAGATTCAGCCCCATTGACCACAACTCTCTGGCTTCTTCCCTTCAACCAGTTCTCGACCCACCTCACTACTTGGTCATCCAGACCACACTTCCTCAGTTTACCTATGAGGATGCTGTGGGAGATGGTGTCAAAGGCCTTGCTGATATCCAGACAGACCATATCCACTGTACAGTCACCATCCATCCACCTGGTTATGTCTTCATAAAAGGCTATCAGGTTGGTCAAACATGACTTCCCCTTGGCAAAGCCATGCTGACTGATCCTAATAACCTTCTTATCCTTGATATGCCTAGAAACAACATCAAGGATAAGATGTTCCATGACCTTTCCAGGGATGGAGGTGAGGCTGACCGGTCTGTAGTTACTCGGGTCATCCTTCCTGCCCTTCTTATAGACTGGAGTGACATTCGCTTTCCTCCAGTCTTCAGGCACCTCACCTGTTACCCACGACTTAGCAAAGATGATGGAGAGTGGCCTAGCAATGACTACCGCCAGCTCCCTCAGCACCTGTGGGTGCATCCCATCAGGGCCCATGGATTTATGAATGTTCAAGTGTTCAAACTGATCCTTAACCCACTCCTCATCAATCAGGGCAGACTCCTCCTTTATCATGACTTCCTCTGGGGCCTCAGGGGACTGAGGCTCCTGAGGACAGTCTCCAACAGTGTAGACAGAGGCAAAGAAGGCATTCAGCAACTCTGCCTTCTTTCTGTCCTCTGTCTCCAGGGCACCCACCTCATTCACCAGAGGGCCTACATTGCCTCTAGTGTTAGTTTTGTTGGCAATGTATTTGAAGAAGCCCCTTCTGTTGTCTTTGACCTCCCTTGCAAGTTTTAGTTCCAAGGAGGCCTTAGCTTTTCTGATTGCCTCCCTGCACTCCCTGACAGCTGCCCTGTACTCCACCCAAGTGGCCAGCCCTTCCTTCCACAATTTATACACCCTCCCTTTCCACCTGAGTCTGCCCAGCAGATCCCTGGTTAACCATGCAGGTCTCCTGGATCTCTTTCTTGATTTCCTACCTGATGGGATGCACTGGTCCTGGGCCTCGAAGAAGTGGTCTTTGAATGCCAACCAACTCTCTTGGGCCCCTTTACCTTTCAGCTCCCTGTCCCAAGGGGTTTCCCCCAGCAATTGCTTGAAGAGGCCAAAGTTGGCCCTTCTGAAGTCCAGAGTTGCAATCCTGCTTGGTATTCTGTTTTTACCACACAGGATCCTGAACTCCACTATCTCATGGTCGCACTGTATATATCTCATATTTGCACTGTACATATATTTGAAGACTTTTTGTATCTGTTTCATAGCCATAATAATGTTTACAGACCATTGTCAAATGCTTTGAAATAGACAGATAAGGTAATATGAGTTTAAATGACTATGGTTCCTCCAGAGCTAAAGGTAATCTCCAAACTGCTCACAGTATCTGATCTTTTTCTATCTTATCGTTAGGTACTAATTTTATAACAATTCTGAAAAGAATGATCTCTGCAGACTCCTTTTCTTTACATTCAGTAAAACAGGTAAAATTACAAGGGAAAAAAATGAGTCCAATAGAACAATCTTTTCCCATCACAATGAGAACAGAAATGAAAAAAAATTGTGTTCACATGCCCTTTCTTACCTTTCCTAAGTGAAACTACAACGGATCTATTAGTGTTACCTGACAATTCATGAATAGTAAAAAGTTGCTACACTTGTAGTGGCCCAGGGATACAGATGAGATGAGATTTTCAGATACATGTAGTATCTTTCATTAGACCAAGGGATAAACTCTTTTAAAAAGAAATGCTTTTGGAACCCTAGCTTTTTATTACATCTTAGATGGGAGCAAAAGACTTCAAGCTTAAAACAGGTTAAGGATAATTGCTCAGAGTTGAATTTCATTATGCTAATCAATTAGAAAAACTGCAAGATTTGAGAGGTTGGATGATTCTCTGTGGAGCAAGGGTAGTTATAAGCAAGAGAACCAGAAAAGTATTAAAAGCAGTGACATGATGTTGTGAGGTAACTGATAAATACTTACTTTGGAGTGCCATTTTTAATCTCTTCCCCCCCCCCCCCGAAGTGATGATTTTAATGTATTAAAAACATTTATAAATTAACAGAAAATCTGAATTTCGATAAGGTTATTATAAGACAGTGGTGGTGGTGCTGTTTCCCAGACTTCAAATGATGTGGAGCTTTTTTTTGTCAAGAATAGCAGCCAAACACTCAATGAAACACCGAAAGGTTAGGAAGATGCCAAAGGCACAGAAATTGATTCCTAGCAGCTTGTTGGTTCCTTTATTTTGAAGAAGACAGAATGGTTGAAGTGCACAACCAGCACAAGTGTTTAACGCTGTCCTGGACTTCCGTGGTACGGTTTGTAGGTGGGGAAGGCAGCAGAGGAGAAGTAGAAATGCCTGTATCCTCTGTAGGCTGCTGATGGCCCACACGGACAGCAACCGCCCATCATCCAGATCCATAACGATGAAAATCAGTTCCTTTGTCAGAAGCTACAGCTCAAAGCCTGATCTCTGAAAGCTGCGCTCAAAGATGTCAGAAAGGGTCAAAGGACTGGTAAACTTTGACAACTTACCTAACACTCTGTAAATCTGCACAGAAGCATTTTCATTACCTCTCAACATGGACTTCTCTGTATTAGTCCATAAAGTATTTTCCTTAGCAACTCTTATGCACAGAAATTACATGCGTAACTTCAAAGGATAGTGTTACAGTAAAACAAGTTTCCACAAAACAAAACCAGGTTGCAAAACTAAAAATTTGGGCTCCATAGGTGAGTTCAAATCAGAGATATTTAATTAAATTCTCAAAGCCTTATCCTGGGCCCCATAAAAATCTCAGAAACTTATGTTATTCACAGAGAAAGATTTAAGTGTATAATGAATGCAGAATTATTACTGTACAATTTCTACTTCCCTCAAAGACTCAAGCAATGGTTCTGCTGATACTGCACACTTTCCCTAAAGAGATTATTATAGTAATCCTAAATATTATACAACTCAAGCTATCTTATATTTGAGCTCATCAGATCCAATGTCCTGCAAATAATCTCTAGCAGCTTTAGCTAGTGTTTATATAAGCTGGTCAGGATGAGCATATTTGAGCAGTGATGACCACGTTTTCTACATAATTCTCTACACAGTAAATGTGCACTTGTTCAAAACATATCAGCCTATACAGAAAATACATTCTTTCCTGTGAGAAGTACACTTAGCCAAACTATTCATCATAATTTGAGGATGTTTCACTTAAACAGTTTGCAATACAGCAGGCATTTAGCAGCACAAATTCTTTTCCCTTCTTACTTCTCTTTACCGAGGCAGCTACTCAGAATGTGCCCAGTGTTTTCGAATTACTGTTTATTGACAGGCAAAAAACTACCGCTATCTTCTTCCCTCTTCTGGATAAATGGACTAATGAACTTTCCAAGTGAAGAGCCCAGACAACACGACAACTATTTACAGTCCATTCTGCCTGTTGACAGCCAGATGAAACTGACACTTCATGTCATTTATAGCATCAGCGCAAATTCTTTGTGTTAGATAAAGAAAGATGACTACTGTACGGTTACAAAGCCTAGTAGCACGAAGAGAGATGTTGCAGGAACAGGATCTGAAGATCTGTTTTCACGGTTGTGGGGTCACACACAACCCTATCTTTCCTCACATGCAGCCTGTGTTACTGCTTGCTGGAGTGGGGTGGACGTTAACCTAAACCTTACTTCAGCTTCCAGTGGCAGGTAGGTCTAGTGCTTATTCTTATCTCTCTCTGTGGCAGCACCTTCTCCATCTCTTTAATAACTGGACTGCAGCTGCAGCACACTCACAGTCCTCACATCTCCCCACTCCTCCACCACTATCTGCATTATTTTATTCAAATGTCCCGAGTTTCCTATACTTCCACAACACTTAAACCCAGAATTTGTTGCCACCCAAAATTATCAAGGGAAATGAGGACCATTGCACAGTTTACATCTCCACACAGAAGCAGTTGAAGCTCAGCTACTTGAGCACTCATGATGCTGCTGCCACTGAACGAAGCCTAAAGCCATTCTCTGTGTAACTGGAGGTTTCAAGTATAATCCTGTTTAACTCTCTTCTACAATTGTTTATTTTCCAAACTGCTTCTCAAGCACTTGCTCTGATAAAGTGAAGAAAGAACGCACCAACACCTGGGATGGATAGATATCAGAAATAGTAATATCATGTGGGGTGGGGGTTAGTACTGCAGTATTACAGTGCATTGTGAATGATTAAGGATTTAGGAGGATTGTTCTGTCTGTGGATATACATAAAATAGAGTTGCTGGACCTACAAAGAATGCAGCCTCAGGGAAGGTAATAGCTGGGTCAGAACCTTCTTCTATTGTCCCACCTCTCGATTATTCAGTTTTTGCAGTATTTATACTTCATGCAAAAGTTGCCTGCAGATTATGAAATAATCAGAGAGTTTAAAATGCTTTCTTGTTTTGGAAATAGGTAAGATAACAGAGAAGAACCAAACCATCTAACTCTTTATTTCTGAAAACTATTAAGTTATGGACAACTAGAAATAAATATAATTAAAATATGACAGAAAAATCACTAAGTGATGCTTAGAATGGAAAAGTACTTCACCTTCATGTAAGTAAATGAGCTCACTATTCAAATAATTGCATATTTATGTTTAAATTCTTCCATTTCTGTGGAACTCCATACTGATTTTTATTGAGGTATGGCTAAATCCTACTTTAATAAACAAAATATTGAAAAGGAAAAAAGGAGGTTGAGATTTGAAGAAGTTCAGACCTAATACCCACCCACAAGCACATCTAGTGCCATTTTTAACAAAAAATCACTTAAAATTCCAGAAATTACTGCATATAGTAGCATACATAAAAAGCCTAGTAATTTTGTATCCCACGTGCACCTTTAAAAAGCAAATTTGATTTTCTTTTGTAACCATTGTTACAGGTACCTTAGACATTACCTCTCAGGAGGTAATGTTTACAACTTCACAAGCTGTAGAAATGTGACTTAAAATGACTTAAAGACAATGTAAAAATATACTCAATGGTTACTAGTAGCTTTTGCAAACTTTGAAAAACATTGTTTCCCAACTTTTATCACATACTATGCCTTAGACAAGATACAGAAAAAACTTCACATCTAGTGATGTGTAACAAGGATATGTTTCATATGCTAAGTATTTGGCTGTGGAAAGCACATATAAAATAAAATAATGTTTCTTTCACTTTATCAGTTAAAGCAATACCTTATTTGTCAGATTAATATAACTGATTGTCTATACCATATAACTGTTACTAGAAAATTCATATATTTGAATATACATACTTGTGGGATTATTTAAACATTTAATTACATTAATTGATCATATCCTTAATTTTCCCCAAATATTACATCTCCAGTATAAATTTTTATAGTTGTATCACTTATCATACCAAGCAAATATCACAACAGTTACATTTGTTGAAATTTAGTCCTGGGAGTTTTCTCTTATCTAATACAGAAAACTAAGCACAAAAATAGTCCAGACCTACAGAGTGAAGAAGTATATACACTGAGTCATCTGAACATGTACATTTAATCACAGAAAAACCAAAGACTTTTAGGAAGCCCTGCACACAGAATATGAAGCACTACAGAGCGTGTATCATGAACAAAGATCTAAGAATGGTGTAACAGTGGAGCACAAAGGGTTATTTTGCACAGTGAGAAGCAAAATTCTTGTTAACATCCCTGCATTTTTCCCCTGACACTCAACATCCTTATTCCGTGGAATGTTTCTCATTCCTGGAATCTTTGTAAATCTATTTGTTCATCACAATTGAAATGCTTAATTATACTCTTTTCTGACTGCCTTATGCAACATATCTTCAGGATAATTTCAGCTGGTTTGACTACTACAATCATACACTTTGATTAAGAATACTTCAGTGAACCACAGGGCATGATGCAACTTAAAAACCCAAAGCATTTTAGTAAGCTAAATATATTGTATATTTGCAGTCCTGATAAACCACTAATTAATGCAGCTTTTAATGTTAAATGTTCTACAGCTTAAAGCTTTTTGCCAAAATAAGCTAAACTTAGTGCTCCGGGAAAAGTTGAGAGGAAAGAATACATAAGCATAGTTTGTGTCTTTATTTTTGTTACTGAGCATGATTCAGGAGCAAAAGCCCTAAAAAATGAGGGTTGCGCTTTTTTTTTTCTTCTTTTTTTTTTTTTTTTCCTTTTAAGACAGAAAATGGTCAAGCTGGCTGCTCAAGGGAAAGAAGGGATGGGGAAATATGTTTCTGTTGGTACAGATTTTGGTTCTGAGTCACGCTAGGTAAATTTGGAGTAATTCAACACACTGAAATCAAAATATAGGACTACAGCAAAAAAAAGACGATCTAACTTGCTTTGTCTGGGACATTATGTAACTGCCATTACAGTTAATGAAATAATTTCCCATTCACTTTCCTGGATCACTTTCCTTACAGTACCTTCCACTGTACATTAAGTACAATATAACTCCTACAAGGCAAAATGACGAGACCTAGGCAACAACAAACAAATAAAGAAAGTGACTTCAGTCTGAAATAACTCTGAAATCCGTCTGATGTTCTCTTCTCCAAGCTCTCTAAATTTATTCGTATTTTTGATCATCACTATGGATTTTCACTTTTGCACATTTTTATTTAAAATCTTTGCCCCATCTTTCGAAAAGCAATCAAATCAGCTGGAGATATTCCTGGATTTGCATGTGTTGCTGTCTGAAAAATGTTATACCTCCCAACTGTCTCCTTACCAATTTAATCTACCATCTTTTAACACAGTAAGAAGAATTAAACTTTAGTAAAACTCCGAGAGCAGTTGTCCCAAGGATAGATTTGCTACAGCATGATTAATATTTCCTTGTTTATTCTTCATTGGACTAACTCCTGTTGTTAACGAAGTGAAGAAGAAAAAAGTTTCAACTCACCAGTACCATCAGTTTTTATTCTGTGTTGAACATCACACATTTTTTCGTAAATAAATAAGTATCCTAGAACTAGAACAGTATTATTCCTACTGTCTTACGTATTCACAGTTACACCTATGCTGTTGCAAAAGAGGAGTCTTAACAGATTGCATTAACAAGATTAAATGGAAGAAGTGATAAAGACATAGACTGTTCCATTTCATTAAGGAAGGGAGGGAGACTGCTTGAGGAACTAAGTAATGAAACAACATTTTCTTTTGATACTGTCTTCAAGTGGAATGAATTTCTTATTCAAGCTCAGTCATTTAAAAAGTAAACAACTTTTTCTGGAAATTCTGCTGATAAATCTCAGCTTTCCTTTATCATCAGTTGTTTTTGTTTCAGATCTACATAAGAAATAGAGGATTAGAATAGTAGTTTTAAGATGTGAAATTACTGCAGATGAAAAAACTCATCTTGTGAAATAACACCTATACTCTACCTACCTGCACCCAGAGCTACAAAGTTAATTTGCTTACAGTATTTTTGGACTCCATGTGACAGACCTGACTAAACTGCCCCTGTCAGACACCAGCTATGTTAAAGGAATATCAACTGAATCTCAGTTTGTAGAACAGCCAGGAAGAATTTAGGGGCAAGCTCTTACTTAGTACGAATCTCTAACAGAGTTGCAGAGTTCCTCAGAGCCTGGAACGCCTTCTTCTTTTTTCTTTTCCCTTTGCTTCTATTTTTTTTAATAGGCTCTCACATTGGCTAGAATTGCATCTGGGTTCATGGGTTGTATTTGCAGGGCACGCAGTAGCTCTCAAGCACCAAACACAGTATAGACAAACAAAACACTGCAAGTTTTACACAGCTTTCTGTTGAAAACAAACAAAGCAAAACAAGACATAAGAAGAGAGCACTTTTTCAAGACAGCTAACATACAGTGCTTCTCACTAATTCACTTTTCCCTTTTTGGGGGTTTTCTGTGCTACCTCCCCATTATACATTCCCAGTTTTTTTCGCTGGAATAGCTCTGTAAGGTTACTTCATTTCCACGTAACCTTTCCTTGTAAACCATTTCCTAATGTCCTAACCTTTTGCATTAAGTACTTGTTGGAGTAAGAGATGATTCAAATTTAACAGTGCTGTCCTGCTAACTCTGCGTATACATTCCCTTCAAATTTGTGCTACAGACAAAACAGAGGGGACTTCATTTTCAAGACTCAATAAACTTGACACATACAGGAGACTGTTAATCCCAAATACTATTAAAAATATTCAGAATTGCCACTATCTCAGCCACTTTGCTTTGAATGTTTTTTTTCTGGTTAGATACAACAGTTGAGGGATTTTCAGAAAAAGAAACCAATGCAAGGGGAAATATTAAGGAAAGCTTCCAAAGTTTAGAAAAATAAGCAGAATTATTGAAGATTATGAAAAGCACAGAAAACAAATACATGAGGTGGGAACAAGCAGCGTGAGAAAAAAATTTTCCAAGGAGGAAAACGTTATTTGCAGGATAATAAGAAACAAGATGTGTTAATTACTTCTAATAACTCATTCAAATCTGCATAAACATTACACAGCTTTTTTTTTCATGACTCTTCCTGAACCAGTCACGCAGGTTACATATGATGCTGTAGGATTATAATCTCAAATAAAGTCCCAAACACTTGGCCTGCTGCATTTCAGATGAATAAAAGTTCCCTGGCTTGTTAAAAGAATAGGAATTGCCCTCTCTCTATTATTTCATAAATTGAAGCCTTTGATGTTATGGGGCATAATTTTTCTTGACTGGATAAATAATTGGTGTATAATTTTCCTCCTGTTGCAACAGCATTTCATTCTGCTGAAGTAGTGATCGCTTAACAAGATTTTTAAGTCTCACTGTTTCATAATATATTACAGTTCCCCATTAGACACAGTACTTTCCTCTCAGATAAAAAACATGGATCAAAGAAATGGCCAAAAGAAATGAACAACATTTAAGGGTTCTTTTTTCCTTTTCTCCCTCTCTAATTTGTGTAACTGAAGATTAGTTCTGCATGAGTCAGAAAGAAATCAATAGATTGTGGATATTATAGACCTTTCTGATGCAGACATTAGTATCAAACTGGTACAGAGCAACAATTCCAGATGCTTTCAAACAGAGAATTATCACTTTACTAGCAGCCTAACAAATCACCCTGTATGTGCTGTTGGGTGTGTTCTGCCTTTATAGACATCAGGGCAGGCATAGCTTGGACATAGAAGTCTTAGGCAATATTTGCACTTGGTAAGGACAAAGGTATTAAAAATCAAAAAGGATTGGATATTACAGGTTTTTGTAGAGTCTACAAATATGTGAGGACACATCCTGCTGGAGCCACCCCTTGCACTGGCACTTTGAAAGATCATGGAGTCCTTTAGCTGCTGCATGTAAAATCTGTTTAGGTGATAGCTCTAGTAAAAACGATCTGGCTAAACCAAGGACAATGTGGCCATGACTTTAGAGAGCAACAAATGAAGCGATTATAAGGCAGGTACAGTGAGATTCACTTCTGTCCAGCCACCTTGCTCTTGTTAGGAGCAAGTACCAGATGCATCCACAGATAGCAACTCCATTCTCTCGCTGGTCTTGCTGTTTTTATCAAAAAGCATCTAGCTGTCTGGGGAGTAAGGGGAATGAAAAATGTGTGTGTGTATGTGGGCAAGACTATACTGGTTCAGAACCTCCTTTGGTATGAACTGGTGCAGGGCTGTTGAAGTCAGTGAAGCTGTACCAAATTATATTAACTGCGGGTCAGGTCTTCTCATTTATTCCTATATTACATGACAGTTGAAAAATAAAGGAAAAGAGTATTATTAAAGGGGCTATAGGTAACTGTATGTCTCTGCTTGTGAAGATATGATACATTCCCCTGGTCTTAACTGCTAGAACTACAGGAAAATTGAGCAGCAGCTTCTAGGTTGTGGCCCAGCACAATTTCAAAGAAGGTGCTTCCTTTCTTTCGTTTTAGTAGTAGGTATCGTCCTTGGGGAATGTGATGTCATGAACCTTCCTCTCTTTTGCTTTGTGTATTCTTCAGCTATGCAAGCTCTGATCCACCTTGGAAATGTCCTTTTGGATGTTGGCCTTCCTCCCTTGTGGGTACAGAACAGAAAGAAAAGTCTTGCTGCATCCTGAAATCTTGTGATCTGTAAATCTAAGTCTCTGCAGCTCTGGGGACATTTCAGCAATGTGAATCAAGTTCTATTCCACTTGCAGGCTAAAAATACAAAAATGGTGATACTTCGTCCTAGTTTAAAGAAAAATCAATATAAATGTATTGAGAATCCAGGTGCTTTAATCAGGGCTGCTATATATGGGTGAATCACAGCAAAAGGATTAGCACAAGAAACTGGTAGTAGGGCTTTCTGTCAGTTCTTTTCTTGTTCCATTTTTGTTTTCTGCTGAAAAGTAACCTCACCAGACCGGGTGAAGAGGAGCCATGAATGAGAGAGAGCGTGCTCTAAAGGCCTATTAGTCCACTGTACAGTGCATTTTAAGTTCAAAGACTCCAGAAATAATAAGAGAGGCTATACCTCTATGTGAAGAAAAGAAGGATCTTTGAAGAACCTTGTAACACTAAGGTGACAGGCTTCCTCTGTTGGTATGACCTTTAATAGCTTTGAAAAACACTGAATTAGTTTTAAGAAGGAAGGACTAGATGATTATCTATAGAAAATGTGAAGGAAATCATGGACATGTAGGAAATAGTAACTTGGAACAAAACTGAAAGCGCTGACCTCAGATTTTTTGCTGGTCTGTTATTATACTTCCCTGCAGAAACTTGCAGGATCTGTGTTACTTGTTCTGAGTGACTTTTTTGTCTCACCACTTCTGGTTTCACCTTCTGAGGAATGAAAGACCACTCTTGATAATAACATCTCCTCCCTAAAATGGATGTTGCATCTACTTGGCCTGTATAAAGTGAAATTTATGGCTAAATCCATTCAGAAACAAGTCAGGGAGTTTAGACTTTGACAGTCCAGATGTTCACACACCACTTAATCACTACGAAAGTTTTCCTGTAGGAAACCGCTAATTTTCCAGAATAATTATCACTGTTTCCATGATTTCAAACTTCATGTGTCACACTTCTCATGTGTCGTGTCCTGTGTCGATCTATTGTTACCGGATTTTAGCATTGCAACGAAGTCTCATCAGCTATTGCCTCTGGAGCTATTGATTATTTCTGTAGGTCCGTGTACATTTTCTAGTGCAACTGCAACTATCAGTACCATGAAGATGTACCTAACAAGGCTCTTGTGGAAGCAAAGTGGTCACCTGTAACAGTAGTGCAATTAGGCATATTTTTGTTATGCCTGGAGATCATCAGAACCACCATCAAAATTCATACTGGTTGGACACAGAGAACTCTTCCACCCTACACCAACTATACAATAACTTGCAGCACTTCCATACAAGAAGCTGACTCACTCTGCATTCAGACATACTTCCAAAGATTTGAAGCACTGGAGAGTATTAGTCAACATTCTAAGCTCCAATCTTCATTGGCTGATCAATTTACTGATATTTTTACTATGATTAAAATAGCCAGCAAATGTTCTCTTAACTGTGAGTCAGCTTCTGAGAAGGAATACTTTGATGGCTGAACTCACTGATCTACATTACTTGCTTTTTGCTTGATGTCTAAATATGAATTACATAGTTTTGCTACTGAAAAGTAGACTTATTTGCCTGCATAGGATAAACAGTTACATGCCCCAAATTTTGATCACTTACAGAAATTATTTTATTATGATGGCTGCAAAAAATCCTCAAGAGCTTCCTCCCATCAACCAAAGCATAATTCCATATTTAAGTGTATATGCTGTTGCTTCTTTTCTGCCACTTGCTGTGACTTAAATAAGCCGGTCAGCTGTTTGCCTGTATCTCTTCTTTCACCAGACCAACTGATCTCAACTCCTCAGGATTCTGGGGGCTGATGGTAAGAGTTCAGGCTCTTCTGGGGGCTGACGGTAAGAGTTCAGGCTCTTCTGGACTCTGTTCTCAGAGTAAGAAAAAGACTTACTGTGGTGGACTGTCACTGACCACACTTGCACAAAAGCTTCACAGAGAAGTTTTCAGCTGAACTGCTGTAGAAATATGGAATGCGGAAGGGAAGACAAGATTTTACCATATTTTGTAGCTTTGTTATTGAGGTTCAACAGATGACAGGAATCAAAGATTGTCCCTCTCTGGGTCTCCTAAGACTATGAAAGCCTCATTCTCTTGCCTCCACAATAAATTTCACCTTTCTGAAGCAGCAAAATCATTGTCTCCCGAAAACTTCATCTGACCTGCTAAGGAATGCTATGGTTTACACAAGCTTGTGTCTCACATGAAATACAGAGATAAATCTAGGTGATATTTTGTTGTTTTTCTTTAAGAATGAGTAAACTGTTTCCTACAGTTCCTTATAAACCAGAAGAATGAGGAACGCAAAGATTTTTCTGTAATTACTGAAGTGATCTACTAAGAAGAGTTATCTCTGCATCTTCAAAATAAAAATCAAAGTAGAAGGATTTAAGCAAGCTTGATAGTTAAATAAATCATAGTAAAATGAAACAATTTGTAGAGTTTTCCAGTGCCTAATGCACGCCTTAGACTTCAATACTTTAAGCAAAGTATGAACTGAAACCTCTTCGTTTTACTCCCATACTGTGACTGCACTCCGCTTCCTATAATGTAGTCCACTTCAAACTCTCTGGATTATACTCGATAATTGTAAATGTGCAGTTGCAAATCTAACAAGAATTTACCAGTCAATGACCACAATCACCTTCAGTAAGTTAGGTGAGGCTATTGTAACTATACATAACTCAGTCTGAGACCTCTGTATTTCCACTTTAATGTAAGGAAGCAATAAAATGGCATTCCATCATACACATCAGCAAAACGTATTCGATTGACAGCAATGCTGATTCTGAACTGTGCTTGTATCATGTCCCTTCAGTCTGCAAGCCCAAATATAGGAAACAGTGGGATGAAATGACAGACACAGAAGAATTATTTCAGTGGGAATCTTGAGCCTCTCATGATTTGTGCTACATCCAGCTGGGGGGAGAACAGGGATTTTGTATTTTATATTAAACTCAAATAAGCTTTCACACACGAGAACACTGTCTGTCATGTTATAAGGTCAGTCATCAAGAAAGCATCACTGCTGAGTTTCTAATCTTGAATCTCATGCTCATTAATAATGCACAATAGAACATCAAACCTTTCTAAAACAACAAGCCCAGAACTTTGCTTTAATACGTCTGTCAGCACTTCTTTGCACTCCTGAAGATGTGGATTGTGTTTTTGATGGAAGGAGTGAGTGCTTTCAAGTCAGTCTTCTAAATACTACCACAGGCTTCTGTTTCCAAGTGCAGAACATGAATAATAAACGCAGAGGTCAACAAATTTGAAAATAATGAAAAAAAATAATTACTAACTAAAGATTGCGGGCAGAAGAAATGAAACTGAGGGTGAGTACAAAACACCCATTGTACTGTGCTGCTGTTTTAGCTGTTGCATTCAATAGGATCTCCAAGCATATTACAAAAGTTGTGGCACCATCCTTGAAAGTGCTCCATGAAGGCATAAAACGGAATGTAGAGAAAGTGCAATCAGGATGACAGCTTTGTTCTGCCTGGTGACATGAAAAATATATTCATCCCCACTGAGACACATTAGGGACAGATCAAAAAAAATAAGGAACAGAGACTCATAAGACTTTGGTGCTCAGACGCCCTTCTTTTGAGTGCAGTTTGACTCAAAGTGGATTAGTAAAACCATATGGAGCTTAAATGCTTCTACAGGGTAGAGGCAGCCCAGTGACTTGCCATTGGATCTGGCCATTTGTAGATTGGCCACACACAAAAGCTGTAGAAGAAGTATCTTAGGTGCTTTTGGGAGTCTATTAATGAATGTTAAAATTTTGAAAATTTGTCTAATTTCATTCTCAACAGTAATCAACCAATAAAATTGTACTAGTGACATTACAATATAGGGGAAGCTATGAATGAGCTGTTCTTATACATTCATTAGGTACCCCAAATGCAAGCATCTGCTTACAGTGGTATTTTTGCCCCTCTGTCCGAAATACCCAACTTTTTTTTCTGTCAAAGCTTTAATGAACATAGCTGTAACTTCATTAAAGCTAAGTAGCATACAGCCTTGTTGTCATTGTAGATGTATAAAACAGATAGGTTTTGTTTGTTTGTTTTGCTTAAGCTATCAGGTAAAGGAGAACCTGTTTATAAGTATGAGCCTAAGAGTGTCTGAGATGTGGCCGTATCTGGCACAAAGTTCAATAGCTTGTGAGACTCAAAGAATAGTACAGACCAAGAAATGCTAGATGTTCTATCCACACAGAACTTCAGGGACATTTAGTTATTTAGGCATATGTGCCTGGTGTACTAGGAGAAACACGTTAGAATACTTTTGCAAGGTGTGGTGAGAGCCCTCAGTGAGAGCCCCTCACCCCTTTCTGCAAGTGATAAAGCCTACCACCATCTACAGGATAAAAGAAAAGAGCAGTATAAAATGAATCACAAGTACAGCTTCCTGCCATGCTAGTGAAATAATACATCCTTGACAGGAGCCTTTCATACAGCCATTATAAAAGAAATAAGAACAAGCCATAAGGAGAGAAGAGACCACCAGTAGAACAATGGTGTTACTGTCATTTTTTTACCACTGTCACACTGCTCTGTCATTGGACTGGGTGTGATTTTCTGGCTTCCCCTTCCAGGAGCTGCCAACAACTTTAGAGGAATGAAATATAAACTTTTACCATCTACCTCTTAGATTCAGAAAAACTCCTCAAAGTAAACAAACTAGGGACAAAAAACTAATTGATTGTTATTTTCATGAAACATAAAAATGTATAGAAAGGGGATTCTCCTTTTCCAGGCCATGAAATATAACACTTTTTCACTGGTATATTTAGATTGTTCTTCAAAACAATAAAAGATATAGCCTCTGATGGGGTCACTGAAATGATTAGATGCAAATTTGGTATCTCTTAAAGTGACAGGATAGCTAATGAAATCTAAGAATTCAGTAAAAAAAAAAAAAACCAAAAATATTTTTCCTGTAATTTTTAATCCTGATACTTTTCTAGACAAGACACATTTGCTTGCCTAACTGAAAGATTTCCCACTCTAATTGCTGAGACTGAGATCTTAATTTGCTTTAAAAAGCCAAAGGAAAAGTACAGCAGAACAACCATATTTATCAAGGTCAGGTACTAACATACTGTTTGTTGTATTCTTAAACATAGAACTACAGTTACATTAAGTTGTCAGAAATGGTACTGCTATTAAAAATATTTTAATGGTATGGTATACTCAGGTCTGCTTATAATGACCTTTTTATCCATTTTTCTTCTCTCTACAAATGCTCTTTCTGAGGGGGAAAAGTGTGTACCATCTGCCCCTTTGCACAGTTCTCATGCATAATGAAATTACTACGATTTTCTGCACCTCAGAAGTGCAGCCATCTCCTATAACCACATGGAGAGAAAGAAAATTACCTGAATTCAAATTACTGTACAAGAGACAGACCTTACTAACATAGCTCTCATTACTTAAGATGACAGTGAATAACTACAGATAGCATTAGTATTTTCCATTCAGGCAGTTCTAAGTTCGATTATTAACCAGTCCTACCTCAGGTTCCCTTGGACACTAATGACCTCTGATCATGTGACTCAGGAGACCTGAGCAAAGCTGTAATATTGGTCCCACTGAGAATTATCTATCTAGATAAGGGGAAAACAACATGCTCAGGATATATGCTGCAACTGCAGCCCATATTAACATCTTATTCATTGTAGCTTTAGCTGTTAGAGCCAAGAAGGCAAGAACCCCATATAATCCTGTGGTATTTGGAGCTTCTCCTCTTACTCTCTTAGCAATTATTGCTAAGTGGATCTGGCATTTAGACACAAATGTTTTACTTCGCAGAAAAATGCTGGAAAAAGATTATTAAAGATGTCAGGAAAATTGTTGTATCTGGTAAAATCATAGACATTAAAAAAAAAAGAAAGGAGAGCAATTCAAAGCAGATGTTTCCAATAGGTCTACCTGCAACCTTTTATAACAAAGTTCTATCTTCACATCATCGATCTAAAGCTTTAATTGGCAGACAGTAAAGTCTGATGGGAAAATAATGGTCTTTTAAATACCTGGGAATGAAAAGCAAATTGAGTTAGTACAGTGTAAGAGGCAAGTAATTACATAATGTCAATTCTGTTTTATACAATTCCATCTTTTAAGACCATGCAAAGAAAAGACATGTCTGGGAGAAAATATGAATCTCCTTACTTCAAGTGACTCATGTGCTCTTTTCCCAATCAGAAGTTAGGGCTATTAAGTGCAACACTAGGCTCTTTGCTTAAGGGTTTCTCAAACGCGGATGCTGCTAACACTGTTAGTTTGTGACCATTTAAAATTTTCTCTCCCTCTTGTCAAACCCAAATGCCAGTCTCTAGTTAGGAGACTAGAAGTCTTCATTGGGAAACTTCCAAAATGATACTCTCCGCAGAAAGAATTTCTATTATCTCAGAGAAAAGCCCCACAGAAAGCAGATGCAAAGTTAAAAGTGACTGAAATCTTGGGAATATATACCATGCAACTGCATATTTCCATTGACATAATATTTAAAATTTTGCTGAAAAGTAAGTAAATCACTGAAAATAAAAAGCAGAGTTTCAGTTGGCTAACGTCTCAGGTTTTCACTGATTCTGCACTTCTCAGTTTTGTGTCTCTGCTGTGTTTGTAGCATGACTTGTCCTTATGTCACATACGTTGCTTCAGCAGGATTTCACCTAACAGACTCAGCAACAGAGAAGGTGTCTATAAAAGGGGACAGGAACTGACAGGAAGCCAGAACTCTATACCAGATGTCAGCTGATTCTTCTAAGCAAGATGGTCATGTGCTACTGTAAGGTTTCCATTAAATGTCACCTATTAGCTTAACCTTGAGTATTTCCATTTGTAAAATTTACCTTAGATTTGTCAGGTGCAAGGACTAGTCAACAGTAACTACTTATCTCAATACAGGAAAGGGGATCAGAATGTGGGCTGGAAGGGATTTTTAAAATTAAAGGTGCTCCTAGTTCACAGCGGTGTATTTACGTGAGCAAATTTTGATTATATATGAAGACATGAACTCATAATCCTTTGCATAGGTAATGCACCCAAATATATCATCAATAGGATCACAGAAACTGAGCTGATAAAGAAGTCAAGAACAGCTATTGTGATCATTACTCGCTTTCGTTATAGGCCTTCACTACTAATCCTACCAGGGCGCATGCAACTGAGTTATGGTATTGTGCTGGATATTGCAAAATACCATAAACTTTGACCACTTGGCTTTCTTCAAAAAGGGATGGATTGCGTATTTCTCCAATTTATGTCCATGGTGGATCTGAAAATTTTCTTCTGTAAAGGTGCCTACAGGCAGCCAGAGAACAATATTTGGGTCTTCTTTTGTTTTTTTTCTCCTTTTTCTTAGTGATTTCAGAACAAATGCATTCAGCCCTGTTGCTTGCTGCTCAGTCTCTATTCCCAGCCACCAGATTAAGATACCTTTCTGCTAGCCTCCCAACATTTTAGCTACTCATCTTATGCTCAAATCCTACTTGCCACCTCCTTCTCTGAAAGTTCTCACAGATCTTGCACAGACATATATAAAATATATATTTCCCTTGTTTTCTCTTGTGGAAGATGAATGCATGAATTCTTTCCTTCAGATTCCTACAACTAGAACAAAAAAATGGGAGACTCGTTCAGTTTGTTTTGTTACTGCCACCTCTGACTCAATAGATCATGTGCAATTCTGAAAGTGGATGGTAGGTTTTTACTGCAGGGATCAACTGACTGCCTACTCATGACTGTGCCACTGACTCATACTTGCTCACCTGCGCTATCCACTGGTCACTCATTGCAAGTATGCTACATTGCACACTGGGATTTTCCTGCAATTTTTTTCAAACTTTTGAAAAGTTTCCACAAATTGAAATTTCTTTGTTGTTCACAGCAAGTAACTGCAATGTCACAGTTGAGCTCTTGCCACTGAAACAGTCCTTGGTAAATATTTTCAAATGAAATTTTTGACATACAGGCCATGACCAGTCAGGAGAAAAATAACATCAGGCTATTGGAAGATATCAGAATTGCAAGGTTATTAGCATCCACCCACCGTGCTTTAGCAGTAAAAATGTATTAGAAAGACTCTCGGGTAGTGAGGTGGACTGTGAACTGGCTAAGGGGAAGAAGCCAAAGAGTTGTGGTCAATGGGGCGGAGTCTGGTTGGAGGCCTGTATCCAGTGGAGTCCCTCAAGGGTCGGTACTGGGACCAGTATTATTCAATATATTCATCGATGACTTGGATGAGGGACTAGAGGGTACTATCAGCAAGTTTGCTGATGACACCAAGCTGGGAGGAGTGGCTGACACACCAGAAGGCTGTGCTGCCATTCAGAGAGACCTGGACAGGCTGGAGAGTTGGGCGGGGAAAAATTTAATGAAATATAACAAGGGTAAATGTAGAGTCTTGCATCTGGGTAGGAACAACCCCAGGTTCCAGTATAAGTTGGGGAATGACTTATTAGAGAGCAGTGTAGGGGAAAGGGACCTGGGAGTCTTGGTGGACAGCAGGATGACCATGAGCCAGCAGTGTGCCCTTGTGGCCAGGAAGGCCAGTGGCATCCTGGGATGTATTAGAAGGGGGGTGGTTAGTAGGTCGAGAGAGGTTCTCCTTCCTCTCTACTCTGCCCTGGTGAGACCCCATCTGGAATACTGTGTCCAGTTCTGGGCCCCTCAGTTCAAGAAAGACAGGGAACTGCTGGAGAGAGTCCAGCACAGGGCAACTAGGATGATTAAGGGAGTGGAGCATCTCCCTTGTGAGAAAAGACTGAGGGAGCTGGGGTTCTTTAGTTTGGAGAAGAGGAGACTGAGGGGTGACCTCATTAATGTTTACAAATATACCAAGGGTGAGTGTCACGAGGATGGAGCCAGGCTCTTCTCGGTGACAACCACTGATAGGACAAGGGGTAATGGGCTGAAACTGGAACATAAGAGGTTCCGCTTAAACTCGAGAAGAATCTTCTTCTCAGTGAGGGTGACGGAGCCCTGGAACAGGCTGCCCAGAGAGGCTGTGGAGTCTCCTTCTCTGGAGACATTCAAGACCTGCCTGGACACGTTCCTTTGTGGCATAGTCTAGGCATTCCTACTCTGGCAGGGGGATTGGACTTGATGATCTTTCGAGGTCCCTTCCAATCCCTAACATTCTATGATTCTATGATTCTATGAAAGGCTCATGACATAAGCGTCTATTACAGAACTCCTTTAGACTCCAGATATAGCTAGTTTTGAATTAAAATTACTAATGAAATCACATATAAAGTGAGAAATAAAGACATAAATGTTAAATGTTGTGAAAGGCAATTTTCACCAATCACCTGGAAGGCAGTATGTGTTACACAGACTTAAATAAAGAGTCAACTAGGGATTTTGAAGAAAAAATCATGCTAAATTTGCTAGTTATGTTTTTGTTGACCTTAAATACCTAAAAGGGATTCTTTTCCAAAGCTTGTACATTAGTTAAGCCTTTTCTTTATAGAAACTTCAAAACACTGTGAATCAATCAATGAATATATTGTCTATAACAGAACTACATTTATGAGCTATTTAAGTAGAAGTTACTGACATATTCAAGGAAAATATTCTGATGGACAAGTAGCTGAAACTGCCATGTAATGACTCATGGTATTTCAACTCCATAGGTGTCCATAGGTTTTGAAGTGTGCTGACATAATGTAAGATACACATGTATTTCTTTTAATAAAACTTTTGGACTCTAGGCAAACAAATGTAAATCACAAGCCTTCTGACGGCTAGAAAATCAAAATCGGTAGTCTGTGCATAACTCAAACCAAACATCCATGGCTGCATTTTCCCTGCCCCACCCCAGTCACTGATATCTCCTATTCTGTCAAAGAATTCTTATGTCTTGACATTTTCCTTAGCGAACAAGCAATACAATACATACTGAATTCTTACTATTTATTTTATTAACTTTTATTCCTGAGGCTGCTTAATTTTTCATTACTTAAATGTGCAGATGAAACAACAAATTTGCAGCACATGATAAAGCATTTTAAAACCTCTTAGTAGTTTTAGGAGCTTCACTTTGAAAAGTGACATAGAACTTTTGAGAGACTGCAGAGGATTTACCTGTTATTTCAGTGCACACTAAGTAATGAACTCTTGGTAATACCAAGCAGTTTTTGGTTTGGTGGTACAAAGTAGTTTTGGTTTCAAGTACTAAAAAACACTTTAAAAATTATTTTAAACAATTTCAGTTAAACTCTTTTTAGAAGTTGGTATTTAAAGCCTCAGTTTCCTGAACTACTTTCGAAAATGGCAATCAGAGCTTGAAAACATTCATCATTTACCTGCCTTCTGCTATTATATCTGCATGTCTCTAATACAGACGGAAGAGAACTGAGGTCTAAACAAACAGTAAGAGTATATACAGTCAGAATGATAACCTTTCCCAGTCCATAAGCAAAACTACATTATTATTACTATTAGTAGTAGTGTTAGTGTTAATCTTTTAGGGAAATGAACAAAATGTGATGATCTCTCCTACACCATGGTTTTTGTATATTAAGTGTTTGTTTACTGTAAGGAAACTGTTCTGGAGCCAGACACAATAATTTCTCCTTCAAAAAAAGACCAAGTGTTTATGGATCTAAACTCAGAATCAGCAAGGAAATGGTGATGCTGACATTCCCTTTTACTCAACAGATTGGTTAACAATTGTGGCATATTTTCAGGTTTTGTTGCCTAAGGGATTTGAAGGTACATCTCTTTTGTAAATTACTTAACATGCTTCAGCAAAATCTAAAATGGGATTTCCTTCTCACTCAAAGCAAAACTGTCTAATTTCTGGAGCTGGAAAAGCTTTCTTCTATTCTGGGATATGGGAATTTTACTGTACATCAGAAGTTTCACCAGCCCTAAAACACTGGATGTAGGAGCACAATTACTGGGTTTGAGCAACCTGCATTTTAAATAAGGAGAATTTACTTCAGAAGGCACAAGACTCTAATATTATGGATCTTACTGACCCTGTGTACAGAGTGCATTTATAAGCTGTTCAGTGTTGGCAGAAGAGGAATCACATGCCTAAACCATTCATATCTCCATTCCAAGCTTAGAGGAAAGTTGCAACTTGAATTCAGACAGTGCTTCTTCCTAGCTTTCAGTGTTTAGTGGAAACAACCCATTTTTAAAGACATTGTTAAATTTAACCCATTAGAGGTTAACAAAAACCCTAGCTCATTCAGAGATTTCAGCAAATAAACTATAAGGATCCAAACTGCCCCTGCTGTCATTGAGCAAGGAGTTGGAGAAAGCTGAGGAGGCTTTGAGCTCTTTGACATGAGCATTCAGTAAAGAGGGATAGAGTATCTGCAGAGTAGAAAGAGGGAATGATGTTGATACACAAGAACAAAGGTCTTACTCCAGGTTTCTCCTAAGAAAATATCTTATTTAAGCATAATCTTACATTTAATCCTTCTGGATTGCATTTCTATTACTCTCCAGATGAAACCTCGGGTTCAGTTGTTTCTTTAACACACAATTAACAGAGGCATCTTTGAGCTTATTAATTTACAGGTAAGCTTATCAGCCACTATAGTTCTATGTGAGTTCTACCCCTCCTTTGCTGGCCAGTTGTACATGGCTAAATTGGGAAATTCAGCACAGCTAGTAGCAACAATCCTGAGAAATTCTTCTGTTAGATGCATGGAACAATCTTACCTGCGGTTGCAACTCTGTGGTAGCTTAGGTCTACAAGTCCTATCCAGACAGATAACTCCAGAAATCTTTTGCTGCTATTCCTATTTATTTTTCCACAGATGATGATTTCAGAAAGACAAGAGATTTATGAAATATAAAGGTATAAGCAAACATCAGAGACAGTGTAATGTTCTAAGCCATGTGCCACCAAATTGAGTGGAGGAGAAGGGGGGTGGTTGTCCTATGATGGTGAGAATCCTTAAACTTGGTACTTTATATATCCATTGAAAGGGCTTTAAGAAACTGCAGAAAAAAAAACCCCTGCATTAAAAATTTCCTCTTTGCCTTTCCAATGCAACTTTTTTTTTAATAGAAGATTTTATTTCCATTTCTTCTAATTGCAGACTCTGAAAGCTCAGCATGGGGCCTGAGAATGAAGCAGGTTCTTTCTTATTCTATAAATAAAGCAGTAAGTGTTATCTACAAAAATAACCTTCACTTCTGACTCCACTGCCTTGTAGTTAGTCTTCAGTGACATACAAGTACAAATTCCTTATCTGAGTGCCTATAACTATCTAAAATTTAACAGTCAACTGTGCAGATGCACAAAACCAAGCAGAACTCCATTTGTCCTCTCTCAAATTGTCTGTCAGCTTCCTTTTTGACTAAAGCTACCATAAAATTTGAATGCACAAAATTCACTCAGGAAGCTTCATTAGAGAGGTTCTAATGTAATGGTATTTAAAAAAAAAAAACCACCAAAAAAACCCTCAAAAAAACTCTAAGAGTGAAGAGTTTACCTAAAGAATGGGAAATGGAAACTGAAACACAAACAGGCATCTGTCAGTACTTTCAAAAGTTTACCTAGCTACATACATGTATGTGTATATATATATAAACTTGAACCTGTGCTATTCTCTTTTTATCTACAATGAATGTAAGAAAAATTATTTTCAGAATTAGCCTTCTGAGTAAATCAATCTTCTACGCTTACCTTGATAAAGGTAGGAAATAATCTATGTAACCACATTTTCTAAAGTAGGGGTTTTTTATGTTTCAGGAGCAAGTTCATCTTTTGAAATGCACTGCTCTGAAGTAGCAAACCCCAGGTTTTCTCGCTTAATACTGTAACAGTACTGAAAAACACTGATGGTTGGTGGCTGATGACAGTCACTCAGTGCGTTTTTTGCATTTTTATTGCATTGTCCCTTTCTACTGAGGAGGATTCAAGTTCTGTTTAAGTTCCTGAATCACACATTAGGTATCAGGCCTAAGCTTCATTTGCGCAATACAACCCTGTTAACAGTTTACACAGTATCACTTTGGGCAATACAACTGAAAGCTGATATTAGCTGGTCAGATATAAATGATTTGCAAGGCTGGACAGTCCTCATGACAGGCTAGTTTTCCACTACTGTTTCTTCACCTCCTGTTTCTAGAGTTTCAGATCCAAAAGCTATTTTAGATTTATATATGGGGACATAACAGTGGATCTATTTTAAGCTTATGATAAATATTAACACACAACTAATGTGTCATCACGCATATAAAATCAAATTGTTAATAACTTTTCTATTTGCCTAACAATTTCTCAAAACCACATTTCTGTGTTTATGTGCTTCAAATACTGCATACCCAAAGCAGCTATTTCTTCAAATCGTTAATAAGAAGCTGTCAGCATACACGTGATTGTACACATTGTTTATCCACCATGTGATTGTACACATTTTTTATCCGCCATTGAACCCTAAATAGAAAACTGAGTGCTCCAAGATATAATGTTGGCTTGTGAGCATCCAGTGTACTGCGGACCCATAAACGAATGAATGCCTTACGTTCACATTGCAGAGGGCTTCAGCTAGATGACCTTTAAAGGTCTCTTCCAACCCAAAACATTCCATAAATCTATGATTCTATAAGCAGCATATCATTGTCAACAAATACAGCATGGGCAACTTTAAAGAGCCAATTCAACTAATGTGCATTGTAAGTAACTTATGTAAATTAGACACAAAATGCCTTGTTACCTTGGCACACAAGAAATTTCAGCTTCTGATGTACCTTAACTGTGTACATCTCATGTCTCTCTGGACATCCTAAGTGTAAAATTTTCAGTTAGATAAACATGAAACTTAACACACGGTAATTTGAGAATACGGAACTCATGAAAGGAATACAAGCATGGTTCATGTATGACCTGGGGACACTGTTTGAAGCTTGTGATATACTAACACAATTTATTTCTAATTAAAGTTAACCATCCACTTTGCTGATTGAGGGTTTATCAACACTGTATGATAGGATGAGCTGAAATGACTTATGTTGACAGCTTAAAGACTGTTTGCATGAGCTGCGAACAGGCAAAGGAGCACTATGTTCATTGCCATAATCTTATACCCATTTGTGCCAAACCAAAGTAGTACGTTTTTTTGAACATACTGAAATAAAAGTTTAGTGCATTCGTGCAATCACTTGCCATCAATATTATTAAGAGACAAGGCAAATTTATCACTCAACATGGTACTATTCCATGCACAGAAATAACTGTCTCAGCTAGCTGACTTTTTTGTTCTGTGACATAAGCTTGGCTGTAAGCAGTGACTGAGAAAAAAATAGAAAATGTTTCAGCCATTTGAGTTTTTCATAGCCAGAACATCACAGCAAAGGGAAATACTAACAGTAATTGCAAACAAAAATTGAATTGAGCTGTGGTGGTCTGCTCAACACCAGGAGGCTTAAATGAAGTGTAAATGAACAGTTTGTCACACGGAATGTGTGCCGAAAGTTCACAGTGAGTTATCTGGCATTGGACCAACATGGAATATTGACCCTAAGAGAACAAATCCATAGAGATACTCTTCATTTATTTGAGACAGGATTGTGTAACTGGGGTTCATGTTACCAATAAAAAGCTGGCATAAAATCAGTTTGGTTGCAGTCCAGTATAGCCCCAATGCTTTCTGTAGGGTCAAATACTTGATTTGGTCTGCATGGCTTATTACAATCTCTAACTTTAATGATGGAGTTTAGAAACAAATTCTTTTTCCAAGGAACTAGTGCCTAATGACAAAACTTGATTTGAACAGGATATGTACGGATTAACGGGCCATTCAATCTGACCATGGTACCACAACAGAACTTGACCATCAGTTAGGGGGTACAGCCATTTTGTCTTCCCCCTTCTAGTTTTCAAAGTAGCTTTTTGATCCAACAATGACAAAACAGCAATGGTATTCTTCACGATAAAAAACAAACCAAGCAACAGTGTATTCACACAGACTAGTAATAGTAACTATACAGAATATAAATTCATCATCAGAACCTAGCTCAAAGGGAAGTAGGGAGATGGATCCAAAAGAACAAGTAGGGGGAAAATGCTAACTAAAATTATCATTGCAGAAAATCCGCTATGGGTCAGAGATGGATTAAGAGGCTCATGCTAATGATGACCCCAACATGGGTCACACTTTATTGATATGGTGTTAGGAAAAGGCTCATGTGAGATATATCAACTTTTCATTTTCCTTATGGCTGAAAAATTTAAAGAGGGCCTTCTTGGTGGTATTTACGCACTCTATTTTGAAACTTTGAAAGAACCAGAAAGTTCATAGCAGCTGAACAGCAGAAGAAATACATCAGATGTTTTCCTATGCAAAGTCTTTGTACTGTTTTCTTCAAAGAACCTCTTAATATGATTCACTGACAGTGGATGTTTCTCCAGTATAAGCAGTCTATCACAAATTGCTTTGCAATTCTATCTAAAATATCAAATAACCATTTAGTTTTGTATTATTTTTGTATCAAATCTTATATTTAATAAAATTAAGCTTAAGAATTATGCAGGGTTTGAAGAACAGTCCACTAGATGACGAAGAAATGCTACAAGATCCACAGTGGGGATAAATACGATAAAGAACAATGTTAAAAAATTGTGACATGCTGTTTAAACAAAAACAAATAAAAACCACTCTACCATTTTTAAAAGTCATATCTACCATCTGTGAGATTTTAGTCCTAAGGAATGAGCTGCAACTACCAGAGGCTTTCTTTCAGTGAAACAGAAAGGCTGAAAAAAAGAAAATACTTGAGAAGAGACTCAAACAGTGTATTCTAGTTTGATGTAATCTACAAATATATTTACACCATTTAGTCCAAGCGCCTCCAGTGAAAAATGGGACCTCTACAGAAATTGAAAATTGCTATTAAAGTACTACGAAGGAAAAAATGCAACTACTTACATTAAAACTTAACAATAAAAATGTGAAATAACCACTTTGGCAAAAAAATGGAGAAGATATGTTTCAGTACTAAGCAGATAAAAATACGTATTTTAATATAGATATCGAAACTTTATATTAGAATATGTATTTATTATATATATTGTAGAAGAATATGTATTATCAGTGCCTGGCAAAATTACAGAGCATGTCATCATAGAATCACAGAATCATAGAATGGCTTGGGTTGGAACGAACCTTAAAAGTAATCTAGTTTTAATCCCACTGCTGCGGGCAAGGACAGCTCCCACTAAAACTGATTGCTCAAAGCCTTATCCAGCCTGGCCTTGAACACTTCCAGAGAGGGGGCATTCACAGTTTCTTTGGGCAGCCTGCTCCAGTGTCTCACCACCCTCACAACAGAAGAATTTTATTCCAAATATCTAATCTAAATCTGCCCTCTTTCAGTTTGAAATTGTTACCCCTTGTCCTATCACTACACTCCCTGATAAAAGAGTACCTCTCCTTCTCTCCTGTAGCCCCTTTTAAATATTTGAAGGCCACTGGACTGTTTACCTGAAGCCTTCTCTTCTCCAGACTGAACAACCTCGACTGTCTCAGCCTTACATTTGGTTAATTTGCCAATGATACTAAACTAGGAGGAGCCCTGAACTCCCTTGAGGGATACACCATAAAGAGCTAGGAAATGACCAGCCACATGAAATTTAACAAGTGCCAGATTCCGCACCTAGGATGGGGTAATCCTGATTATGTATACAATGTGGGAGACGAGAGGGTGGAGAGCTGCCCCTCAGAAAGAGATGGAGGGGTTTGTTGAACATGACACAACAGTGTGCCCTGGCAGTCAAAAGGGCTGGCTGTGCCCTGGAATGTATCAGGCACAGCATGGTTGGCTGGTTTAGGGATGCTCGTCAGTCACTGGAACAGTCTCCCCAGGGCAGTTGACACAGCACCTAGCCTGTCAGAGTTCTAGGAGTATTTGGAGAACACTCTTAGTCACATGGTTTAGTTTTAGGTAGTCCTGTGAGCAGCAGGGAGTTGGACTTGATGATCCTTATGGGTCCATTACAAGTTCAGATATTCTATGAACCCATGACTCCATTTCAGTATAATTACAATGGTTAGCTGTGATGGCCTAAAAATATAGCTAAGATGAGCTTTACTGTTGAGTTGAGTGTATATCTATAAACGAGAAAAGTAGTCAAACTTACGGCTACATACACTACTCCCCAGAGACTTCAGCTTACAAGGAAATCTTTATACTTAAACTTCAGAGTCAAAGCTGTGCTTCTATTTTATTTTTAAGAAATATTAAAAATTTATAGATATCTTTTAAAAAACAAAGAATGAACAATAGCAAAGAAAAATCTTGTCAACTGACTACAGCATGGCTTGGCACCATGTTCATTTCCCATGGTATTTATTTACTCCAGTGCAAAACTAAAGTGGTGATGGAAGTCAAGCACAGGTCACAAATGATCTTGGCTGAGCAACCTTAGGCATTTTAAAATTTTCCTCGAAGTACCAGAACTCCAGGGAGAGAAATACAGAAAATGTGAATGAAATGATTATGATAGTGAAATATATTCTTCACTAGCCTTGTGCTTTGACAGATTTAGATAACCTGACAGGACTACATGGTCTCTGCTAAAGTACAAAGAACTGTGTTCATTAATGTTCAGTTTTTGATAATATATATACTGTCCCATTGCTGTAGTCACATTCAAGGTGATCTTTATGAGGTCCTTTCCGATAGTATTGTAGCTGCCATTCTGCTCAATGTTTTAGCAAATATAAGCATTAGGCAATAATAAACACAGATCCTAGTCACATCAAGGACTTCTTGAAAGAGTACCTTCGTGTCCATTCCCAGCCGCATACACTTCACATTAAAACCTCTAGTAATCTAGGAATTTAGAAAACTGATCTGGATAATTTTTGGTGCTTTTTTCCACTGTCTGGGTTTCAGGCTGGGAGAAGGGACAGAAAAGTAGGGCCTGAGAACAGGGTAATGCCCCATGCAATGCCTGCCCTCAGCATTTATCTAGGCTTTGGCAAGGCAGTCCTCAGCACTCCCAAAACTCAAATTGACAAACTGAGGGCAGAGAAGTAGAGCTCCAAGAAACAACTCACACCTCTCACACCTCACTGTTAGACAATGTAACCCACAGAGAGAGTCACATGAAATTCGTTTAACACATTCTGCTATTTGACTAATCTGCTGCAATCCTAGCAATTTAGGATTAATTCATTTAAAACAGATGATTTAAAAAATACAAATGACACAAAACCTGTATCTAAACATCTAATCATACAAATACACACATATTCATAAATATACATACATATACACAGAAACACAGAATCACATATCATACAAGCCCATACTTTACAAAAGGTACCCAGTCTTTTGATTTAATAATACCAAGACAGCTTCCTGAGTGATGGTCATGATGACAACCAAATTTTCTCCCACGTGTTCCCAAGAGTGGGAAGCAAGATACTTCTTCAGCCTCTCCTTTTGTAGAAGAGGATAACTAACTGATTTTTGGCTTGCCAGCTAAAACAGAATATCACCAAAATCAATTTAAATCTAAGGTATCTTCCCCCCCCTTTTTTTTTTCTTCCTCTGCAGGAAGTACAAAATGTTTTTGAAACACCAAAATGCATCATATCACCTCATCCTCGGTCATGAGCTGGCGGGACTCATAGAGCGTTCATTAAACTAGATATGAAGGGGGAAGGGGTGGTAGCCAGATCAAATGAAAATGACCCTGGGATACACATAGTGACATCAGAAGCAGAGTCACTAGCAATTGAACTTTAGTGGGAGCTCCAGGCACTTTATCAAGGGCCAAACTCAAATGCCTTTATATGAATGCCTGCAGCTTGGTCAATAAGCAAGAGGAGCTGGAGATGCTCGTGAGTTTGCAGCGCTATGACCTGATCGGCATCACAGAGACATGGTGGAATGACTCCTGCGACTGGTGTGTTGGACTAGAAGGGTATAAAGTGACGAGGAGGGAGTGTTGCCCTCTGTGTTAATGAACGGCTAGAATGCACAGAGCTCCACCTGGTAAGTGAGGACGAAAGAACCGAGTGCCTGTGGACCAGGGTCAAAGGAAGCGTAGGAGACTTTCCAGTGCGGGTGCGCTACAGACCACCCAATCGGGAGGACCAAGTGGACGAGGCCCTCCATAAGCAGATAGGAGTTGCTGCTCGTTCACAAGCCCTGGTCCTCCTGGGGGATTTTAACCACCCCGACATCAGTTGGAAAAACAACACGGCAGGGAACAAGCAATCCAGGAGATTCCTGGAATGCGTTGATGATAACTTCCTTCTCCAAGTGTCAGAGGAACCAACGGGGAGAAGTGCCATGTTAGACCTCATTCTCGTCAACAGGGAAGGGCTGGTGGGTAATGTTAAACTCGTGGGTAGCCTCGGCTGCAGTGACCATGAGATGGTGGAGTTTGAGATCCTAAGGGCAGCTAAAAGGGGAAAGCTCAGCAAGCTTGAAACCCTTGATTTCAGAAGAGCTTTCACCTCTTTAGGAATCTCCTTGCTAGTGTGCCATGGGATAAAGCCCTGGAGAGACTGAGAGCCAAAGAAAGCTGGTTGACTTTCAAGGATCATCTCCTCCAAGCTCAAAGGCACTATATCCCTAAAAGGAAGAAAGCAGGCAAAAACACCAGGAGACCTTTATGGATAAACAGAGAACTGGAGAAAATCAAATACAAAAGGGGAACACACAAAGCGTGGAAGCAGGGTCTGGTAACCTGGGATGATTACAAGGAAGTTGCTTGTGTAAGCAGAGACCAGCTTAGAAAAGTTAAAGCCCTGACAGGGTCAAATCTGGCCAGAGATATTAGAAATAATAGAAAAGGATTTTACAGGTATGTAAGAGAAGAAAGAAAAATGAGAGAGAATGTGGGGCCTCTCCAGAACAATACAGGCGACCTGGTTACCTAGGATGTGGAGAAGGCTGTAGTATTAAACAACTTTTTTGCCTCAGTCTTCACTGGCAACCGCTTGAACCACGCCATCCAAATCACAGAGGGTGTTGGCTGGGTCTGGGTCTGGGCTGGGTCTCCCGAGTGAAGAACCACCCAAGGCAGGAGCAGATCAGGTCTGGGAACACCTAGAGAACCTGAAGGTGCACAAGTCCATGGGAACTAATGAGATACATCCATGGCTCCCGAAGGAACTGGCAGCTGAAGTTCCTAGGCCACTAGCCATCACATTTGAGAGGTCCTGGCAGTCTGGTGAGGTTCCTACAGATTGGAAAAGGGGGAACATAACCCCCATCTTTAAAAAAGGAACCACAGACAACCCAGGGAACTACAGACCAGTCAGCCTTACCTCTGTGCCAGGTCAAATCATGGAACAGATTCTCTTGGTAGCTGTACTAAGGCACATAAAAGATAACCAGTGGTTGGTGACAGCCAGCATGGCTTCACCAGGGGCAAGTCGTGCCTGACTAATCTAGTGGCCTTCTACGACAAAGCTACAGCGATGGTTGACACGGGAAAAGCAATGGATGTCATTTTCCTGGACTTGTGCAAGGCATTTGACACTGTCCCACATGACATCCTTGTCTCTAAAATGGAGAGACATGGATTTGACAGATGGACCACTCGGTGGATAAAGAACTGGCTGGATGGCTGCACTCAAAGAGTTGTGGTCAATGGCTCAACATCCACATGGAGACCAGTGACAAGAGGTGTTCCTCAGGGATCTCTTCTGGGTCCAGTGCTCTTCAACATCTTTGTCAGTGACACGGACGATGGCATTGCGCACACCCTCAGCAAGTTTGCCAACAACACCAAGCTGTGTGGTACCGTGGACTCACCTGAGGGAAGAGATGCCATCCAGAGGGATCTTGATAGACTTGAGAAATGGGCCAGTGCAAACTGTATGAGCTTCAACAAGTCAAAATGCAAGGTCCTTCTCCTGGGTCGGGCCAGTCCTAGACACAAATAAAAACTTGGCACAGAGAGGGTTGAGAGTAGCCCTGAAGAGAAGGATTTGGGGGTGTTGATAGACGAGAAGCTCAACATGAGCCAGCAGTGCACTCATGCAGCCCAGGAGGCCAACCGTGTCCTGTATCAAGAGAAGTGTAGCCAGCAGGTCAAGAGAGGTGATTCTCCCCCTTTACTCTGCTCTTGTGAGACCCCACCTTGAATACTGCGTCCAGTTCTGGTGTCCCCACCATAAGAGGGATATGGATGTATTGGAGTGCCTTCAGAGGAGGGCCACAGAGAGGATTCAGGGGCTGGAGCACCTCTGCTACAAGGACAGGCTGAGGCAGCTGGGATTGTTCGGTCTTGAAAAGAGGAGACTTCAGGGGGACCTAATAGCTGCCTTCCAATACCTGAAGGGATCCTACAGGAAGGCTGGGGAGGGACTTTTTAGAAGAGTGTCCACTGATAGGACAAGGGGAAATGGGTTTAAGTTGAAGGAGAAATAGATTTAGATTAAATTTTAGGAAGAAATTCTTCAGTACGAGGGTGGCAAGACTTTGGAATAAATTGCCCAGAGATGTTGTGGCTGCCCCCTCCCTGGAGAAGTGTTCAAGGCCAAGTTGGACAGAACCTTGAGTAGCCTGATCTAGTAGAGAGGTGTCCCTGCTGATGACAGGGAGGTTCGATTAGATGATCTCTAAGGTCCCTTCCAGCCTAGGCCATTCTATGATTCTATGATTTACTTTTGGAATTAGGAAATACCAAAACAGAAATATTTTTTCCAGATGTGGATTGAAAAGCTTCCTTTGTTTGACAATGTACCATAATTTCTTCATATAAAAATTATGCTTTCCTTTCCTATATTTGTCAGTATGATTTTTTTTTTTAAATTTTTCTCCTGACTTAATAGTAATTTTTCTTCTCTGCTCTGCATGGCAGATTTGCCTACCGTATTCTTCTGTTATGAACTCAGCTCTTGGCTATGTTATTCATTCATGGATAAATGTCATTTCTATATATTTTAAGTAACATTTTCTCCTTTATATTTTCTTCCAGCGAAAATAATCACTGCTTCTTCACAGGATGTAAATATTTATAACTACAGCATGAATCTGAAGCTGTTTTTAATTTTAATTCTGCTTAGTAGCCACAAAGATTTTGTTTCCTGATGAGCAAATGATTACTGGTTTCTGGCTGGATAGCAAGAGAGCATCAGTTCTGATGGTGTAAATATAAATGTCTGTAAGTTCCCCATATCTTAAGTCATTGTTTTTAAGCAGGGCCTGCCCAAGAGATCCGAAGTTTGGTGGAATAATTACAACACCTTATTAAAGCATTTCAGCTTACTGTCTTAGACTGCAAAACAACAGATACACAAATCACTTGGAAAGCAAAATGTGACCCTCTTTATTGCCTATGGTCCAGCTATTCCAGGGCAGATGCACAGAAGGCGAAGAATTTGTTGTTCTGCACAACATTAATGATAATCTGGTTTACGCTCCCCTCCACCCATAAATGTGTGTCAGTGCCATAATCTACAGATACTCTACTATTTAGTGTACTCTCCCTTGCTACTAGTTAGCCCCTGTCACCCCTAGTCTTCTGTATATAACAAATCTTAGTAGCATTGGCTAAGCTTGCCAATGCTAGTATACAAAACTTTGCCGAAGATAGCTTTTCTCTGCAAAAGCTCCCTAAAAACAGCATTGTGAAACTCCACATGCACTTTTTCTTTCAATAATTACTATCCTAAATGCATTCAGTTTAGAAGTAAAAGAAGTTCATTTGTCACTGGTAGTGTTTTAAACACGAACACTCACAGGGTCCCATTGGGTCCTTTTTTGTATCATATATTATCACCTGGAGTAGTGCCATTAAAATAGGAGATTTTAAAGCCCTGGCAACAAACCTCTGTTACAGACATGTGATGTGCTCCATTCCCCACTTAGCCTGCCCTGTCCATAGCATGGAATTCTTAACACTTACGTAGGTGACAGAGATCAAGTACCTGTCTTTCAGTTCGCCGAATCAGCCAAATAACATCATTTTTCCAAATAGCAATTGCAGTCCTGCCCAGCAGTGAAATTTTTGATTTCAAAACATCAGTTGCATAACATGACATACGTTTCACTGGGGTGAAATGTGGCTAGAACTAAGTAAGAATTATTTTTGGGTTTTAAGTTAAAACACATAGCCTTGACAGCACTGGATGTTAGTAAAATGCCTTGTACCTGAACACTAACAAAAATAAACTGTGGAGATCTGAAATAGAGCAACAGCAGTGGCAATCAGAATTGTCTCTTCTACATGCCCTCAATCCTCACTATATGACTGCTTTCTTCCAGTTTGTCCCTAGGCCTATGATGAGTAGAGACCTCATTCAAATTTACAGTGCATAGTAGAAGGATTCACCTTTGCGGGTATGATTTTGTTTTAGTTGTCAAGAATACATCACAATGAATACTGATCCAAGCACTAAAAGATAAAAGAGTCTTCTTTTTCCTCAACTGTTACATCCTATTGAGTACTTAAAAATACAAGTTCATGGACTCTGCACTTTGAAGATGATAGCCTATTTTTTATTTACTTGCTTCTGAAATGAGGACAAATCACAGCTCTGAGAAAAAAACTCTTATCTTAGGCCTATCGTAGGAAAACAGATAATTAACTGTTAAAAGCAGAAGCCATTCAAGTAAATAGCAGAGTATCAGTGGTACAACCACACATAGGCATTTTTTTCTTGTAACTAGTTAGATTTACTGTAAAATTGTAAAAGATTGACATATATAGCAAAAAGTATATGCTATGACATAAGCTATGAGAGTTACTTATACACATATCTGTTAGGGTATCAGTGTGTCGTGGGTTGACCCTGGCCAGCCGCCAGGTACCCACACAGCCGCTCACTCACTCCCCCCTTCACTGCTGAACAGGGGGAGAAAATATTTCCAAGGGTTCAAGGTTTGAGATAAGGTCAGGGAGATCACTCTCATTTACCGTCCCGGGCAAAACAGACTCAGTTTTGGGGAAATTGGGTACATTTATTAAAAGAACTAATCAGAGAGGAGTAGTGAGAAGTGAGAAAGAGCAAACAGATCTTAAACAGAACACCTTCCCCCCATCCCTCCCTTCTTCCCGGGCTTAACATCAATCCCGGTTTCTCCACCTCCTCCCCCCGAGCGGCGCAGGGGGACAGGGAATGGGGGCTGCGGTCAGTTCATCCGACGTTGGTTCCACCGCTTCTTCACTCCGGGGGGAGGACTCTTCACTCTTCCCCAGGGCCATTGTGGGGTCCCTCTCACGGGAGACAAGCTTCACCCTCTCTTCTCCGCGTGAGTCGTCCCACGAAGGGCAATTCATCACAAACTGCCCAACGTGAGACACCTCACGAGGGGCAGCCCACCCCTCGTGAGTCTGAGGCGCAGTCCTTCGGGGGAAACTGCTCCAGCATGGGCCACCCGCAGCGTCCCAAAAGTCCCACCAGCCAACCTGCTCAGCGTGGGCATTCCTCTCTTCCACGGGCTACAGGTTCCGGCAGCGACTTGCTCTGATGCGGGCTTCCCACGGGCTACAGTCCCCTTTCAGGCATCCACCCACACAACGTGGAGTCCTCGGTGGACATCTACGCGGTGATCCTCACGGTGGACATCTGCACCTCGCCCATGGGCTGCAGGGGGACAACCCGCTTCACCATGGTCTTCACCACGGACCCAGGAGACTCCTTCTGCTCCGGCGCCTGGAGCTCATCCTCCCCCCCCTCCTTCTTCACTGACCTTGGTGTCTGTACAGATTCTCACTCCTCCATCTCTGTGCCAGCTGTTATGGCGCAGTTCTTTTTCCCGTTCTTAAATATGTTTTTCACAGAGGCGTTCCTCTGCTATCACCTTACTGATAGGCTCAGCCTTGGCCAGCGGCGGGTCCCTCTTTGTAGCCGGCTGGCATTCGCTCTATCAATCTTGGGGAGCTTCTAGCAGCTTCTTACAGAAGCCACCCTGCAGCTCCCCCTCCATCGCCGAAATCTGGCCAGGCCAAACCAAAACACAGTGATGCAAAAGACAGCCAGTGTGTTTGATTTCCACTTGCATTTCTGCTCCCTCCCTTACTAAGAGTCTGTTTGTACATATGAAAGTGTATATACACACCAAACTGGCTGTAAATCACCGTGACCACATATTCAAATCTGATAACCATCGACAGGTTATTTCATAGAATCACAGAATCATCACAGAATCACAGAATGGCCTAGGTTGGAAGGGACCTTAGAGATCATCTAATCCAACCTCCCTGTCATGAGCAGAGATGCCTCCCAACTAGATCAGGCTACTCACGGTTCTGTCCAAATTGGCCTTGAACACCTCCAGGGAGGGGGCAGCCACAACATCTCTGGGCAATTTATTCCAGAGTCTTGCAACCCTCATACATTTCTCAGAATAATTTTTATTTATGCTACCATGTAGAATGAATATACAAAATGAAATTAGGCAGCAAGCCTGATTCCTGCTTACATATTAGGTAGACTCCTGTAGGTACACTGGATGTACACTGGCCAAGTTCTGAGCAGTCTTCACTGAAATATCATGAAAAGGAGGCTTGTTACTACCTTGTGGGATGCAAAAGGACCTTCATCAGTCTCACACTATCCTGACCTTTGGCCCCTCAGGCACACATTTCGCTGTCTGAAGGACAGTTTCACATACAAACCAGAGCACCATCTATTTTAGAAATTCTGTAAGCTGCTATGGAGTAATAGAAACAAAACAAAATCCCTGAATAATTAACCTATTTGATTGTGAACTGACCTAGTAAGCCAACTCAAGTTAACATCTAAATAAATTAACTGCATTTAGGGCTGACCTACATATAAAGAGTTAAACAAATGAAAGCTACCCAAGTAAGAAAAAGATTTAAGAGAACAGCAGGAGGAAGGGACACAATGATTTACTATATTACTTTTAAACTACTATATTTAAATTTGCCTTTTCTTAATAGATTTCAGTTATTTGTATGAGGGCTGGAACCTCAAGCTTCACTTAATTATTTTTACCATGTTTAACTTATTATTTGTATTATATAAGTTAAAATATCATTAAAAACCCTGTTATTCTTATGTATTTGTTCCACTTCCTTTGAGGGAAGGGTAAGATCCAAAATAGAACATAATAATGATAGTTCTTATCTGAACTGTAAAGTTCTTTAGTAAAACACAATGTTTGAACTTTCCAGTGACAGTGGAAGAAGTCAAGAAACAAAAAATATCCTTAATGGAATGCACCCAAAATTGCTTAACAGTACTGCTCAGTTGTATCATACAGTGAAAAGATCCAAACTGTATTTCAGAAAGAACAGAGGACAATATATCTCACTTTTGAACAGACTTCACCACATTTTGATTATTTCAATAACAAGATCTAAGAACAATTAAATAGCCAACACGGATAAATTTAAGAACAGGTCAAAACATCCAGGCTTCCTGCCATTCTGGAGAATAAATATACCTAGATCCACTGTCTAATATAGAGTAAACTTTGTGGATTCACAATATTTGTACAATTAATATTTCATTGGTGATAAATTTAATAACTCCCACAGAACAATGTCGTTGAACACATACTTACCAGAGGGTGGCCACAGTCATGCCTAATACTATTAGACAAACGGGGTCAAGCTGCCATTTCAGATTTATTCACACTGGGTTTCCTCAACTCTTAAACAGCATCTCAGGATGCTGTTTAACTTGCTTTTTTCTAGCCAAGGAAGAACAGTCTGAATGCAAAAAAAAATAGTAAATCTGAATTAGAGAGGCATGCTTGCCTAAATATCTCTTTCTTAACAGTGAGATGTTCAGGGAGAAGAGGTCTCTCTGGTTTCATCCCTAGCACTAGCAGCACTTGCCAACCCCTTCAGTAATTTTTCAGCAAAGTTTTCAGGAATCTGGTGCATCATACTTTCAAGATCCAGAGGAGGCAATGAAGACATTGCCTTCTTCTTAATGTCAGCTAAAGAAGTGGATATACAAACCTGTAGAAGAGGCAGCACCTGAAATCTGGCACTCCAGCACTGATTTTGAATACAGAATAATACTTACAAGTCTCTAAAGCACATGGCAGAGCTCGATAAGTGAGAGACAAGGTCTAACCAGGCCCATCCCACAGGCCTAGCACAACTATCATACATTATGGAGATCAGGAGACCTGCTGTTGCACCTGTCTTTTAACAACTGTGGTCAAATACTACTTTGTCTACCTTTTTTTTCTGCAACTCAGTACATGACTTCAGCTTCAACTGCCTGGAGAGGGTCTCTTGCTCTGCCTTTCCTCTAGATCCCACGTTCTACTTGCCTTGAGGCTTGTAGTGGGGAGTGGTAAGCATTCCTTTGCTTTGTTGCAATCTTGCAGGGATACAACCATGAAAAGCAAAATCTGAGTTGCTGTACTGATAAAAGAATAACCTACGGACCAATAAATTTAAAATTCCACCAAAGCTCTCCAGTCACAGTGTTCTCATATCAAAGGCTTTACGTAAAAATGCAGCCTTTCTTCCACAGAAGAGTAGGTCACATAGCTAATATGAACAGATTAAGATCCTAAAATATTTAACAGTGAAATCAGCAATTTAAAATTCCGTTCTGGAGTATGAACCAAGTCAGAATCACTGATTTTCCTCAGAGACTGGTTATAATAAAGTCACATTTTGAAAGCATTTTCAGTTGAACAAGAAACTGCTCTCTCAGACAGTTTCTCATATCTACCTCATTATGATCAAACCTATTACTTTGAATTTGTTTCACAGTAGCTATCCACTTCTTACAGCTTTTTAGATAAGAGGCAAAAAAGCAGGGAAGGAAGAAGGATTACTTGGCTTGCACCTAGTCAAACAACTACAGCAGAGTTCCGTTTCAGTTTTGAATAAGGAAAGAAAAAAATATTTTATTAACGGTACTCACACTGCTGCCTACCTAAGATCAGGTTAACTACAGCAACATAATCCTTCAATATGAGAGGACTTTACCCTGAGAAAAATCCTCTTTAATTCTCCTACTTCTATAAATGGTTCCAATATACACACCCAACAAGGAGCTTCCACCTCCTAACCATGTGTCTGTTTGCCATCACATCAATGGTTCCACATTTTTTCTTGCCTTTTCTCTCATTGCTACCACTTTAGATTCACCCAAAGTATTTTTACTGTGATTAAAAAGTTCTGCAGGTTCATCCAGTTTCGTATTTATCTGCCAGCATTCTGGGCAGAGGGCTAAAAGAGGTTCATAATTCATGATTTGATTAAAGCTATTCCCTGGACCTTTTATCTTCATGAGCAGGTGACGTGGCTGGATCTTGAAAGTGAGAGCCAAAACAAGGGTTCAGTTCCAGACTGTCACCTGAATTGTTATGTCATTTTAAGTGTTAATTATCAACCAGATGTGTTTTCTTCCTTCAGGAAAGTTATGAGGCTTTACTTGTATTGCAAACCCTTCAAGGATAGAAGGCTGTACTCTATACAAAGCATAGTTCCCAGATCACACACAACTTCTCACAGTCTAAAGGATAACCCTAACCACTACACGAAAACAAAATTCAGCACTTAGGTTGTAGTGCAACATGCTCAAGGAAGGTAGATGCTATGATTTAATTGTTTTCAGTACATGAGTTCCACATATTTACCCCAAACAACTGAGTCAACAGATGGTATTTAAAATGTCAACATATCATTGAAATATTGTCACAACAGGACAGAAAATGCTTCCTTCTCCTCCAAAACTATTTGTTTTGCCATCATGTGGAGGGGATAGAAAATATCCTGAATAAATAAAGGGTAAAATAATAGAGTAGAAATTAAAGCTTTGGAGGTCCAGCCTACTCTTACATTGGTCTTCAGCAATGGAAAATGCAGAATATAATCTGATTCACTGATGAAGCAAAATACTGTGTTTTCCAAGCATTTTTGTTTATTTTGATCACAGTGAACCAACTCAAGGTCTAACAGCATCATCATTCATGCTACACATCATGCATAACACACACACAATCTAAGAACTTTATAAAGGCACTGAGTTCAAGCTCTCTGAAGCTAGGAGATAGCAGAAATAAATTTTCCCTCTGGTGTGTAAGCACTACGATACAGCTGTGAACTACAAGATGCAATGTATTCTCCACAGAACTCTGCCCCATTTAATACATAGGATGGATGGCGTTCATTGAAAAAGCAACCAGTCAATAGCTTGTTTTCTGCTAGTTGTTCAATGTTTGGCCTGGGGTCTTATATACTGCACACAATAAACAACACTGCTCTAAAATCAGAGTTCTTAATTTTCTCATAGGCCTATTTTTTTTATGTTCATTTGTATCCAAATGCTTAAATAAACATTAATATATTTATTTTTACAGGACCTTAACCAGATATGCATATGCCGAATTCAAAAAGGAACAGCTGAGGAACCCGGAGACTAAAAACCAAGAATTGAACTTGTACAGAAGCTTTCTCCATTAGATGGTTTATCTTCTAAGACGGTGATTTGTCAGCTCTTTATGAAAACAGTTCTGATTAAATGTTTCCCAGGAAGGATTTCGTAATTTTAAGATGTTTGCTGTTTCCTGACTGCCAAAAGCTATAGAAAAGCTAGCTGTCAGATGAGAAAGACATTCAGCTACAAAGGAAGAGTTCTCTTATAGACCTCAAACTGGCATGACAGCAGCACTGGCTGGTGACCAAAAAGCCCAAGCAACCAGTCATCAAGCAGTTCAGCCTTCACCACTCATTGCCATACATACAGATGAATATCTGCACACATTGTGTACGAATGTGAGAGAACCTCAAATGATACATTCTGATGCAGAAAAAAGGAGTTTCTGAAATCCCCAAAGTTATACTCCCTTCAAAGGATAGAGGAAATTATTCTCCTGTTTTTCTTTGATTCAGGAAGCATCATCTTTGAGATAATCCCATCTTTGAGGGTCACAATTTGAAGTGAATTATTTCAGGAAAGGCCGTAGGATCCTAACTGTCGTATCTCAGCTCCACTCAGCCAATTCTAGGGGAAAATCCTGTTTACTCCAAGACTGCCATAGGTCCAGTAGGAAGGTAGCTCTGAAGTGCTGGAGTGTCTCTATGAAGCATGTACAAAATGTATTTTCTCTGAGGTGAGTCTCGATTCTAATGAGAGGATATCTAGGTCTGAGATTCAGGAAGCTCCTATCGAATCATCAGTGCTTCATAGAAACAAGTTGGAAGAGACCCATGACCCTTCATCAAGTCCCATTCCTTATTCCTCTTAAGACTGTCTAAAACTAAACCAAATGACTAAGAGCATCGTCCAAATGTTCCTTGAACTCTGTCTTGGTGCTGTGATAACCACCCTGGGGAGACTGTTCCAGTGACTGACCACCCTCTCAGTGAAGAATTTTTTCCTGATGCAGCTTCATTCCATTTCCTCACATCCTTTCAGAGGTCACCAAAGAAAGATCAGCACCTCACCCTCTGTTTCCTCCTATGAGGAAGCTGTAGACTGTGATGCAGTCACCCTCAGCCTTCTGTTCTCCAGGTTGAACAAGTCAAGTGACCTCAGCTGTTCCTCATAAGTCTTGTCCTCGTCACCACCCTCTGCACACGCTATAACAGTTCGATGCCCTTCTTATACTGAAGTGCCCAGACTGGCACACAGTACTAAAGGTGGGGCCTCAGCAGTGCAGTGTGTTTGCTCCAAAAGACAATGCTGAAGAGTTTACGTTTCCTCACCCCTAGATTTGTGTTAATACGTCTGATGATTTGAGTGGTTTGTTGTACATCATAGTCCCCACAAAGAAAGTCAGGACATGGTGAACTGCAGCATGGGGCCATGAGTGTCTTGAATGGCTTTGACTTAGAAAAAAAGGTCAGTGGAGAAAACTGAAATAATAAATTGTTGAATTTCATTCCAGATTTACTTTGGAAGCCCCTATAGGCTGCCATAAGCAATGTGTTGTGCACACTTGCTAACATAGCAGGAATATGAATGTATGCTCAGAGGCAAACCATAGCAAACGTGAAGAGCTTGATTATACAGTAATACACAATTTAGTTTTAGTCACGGTTTCAGCTTGGACGACATTAAGTGCTGTCCTCAAACCTTTATTCTGGAAGTAGCTGAAATATTCAAATTAAAATTTTTCATAAACACTTATTGAGTGAGATATAATCAGTTTTGGTGAAAAAAAATCAGTCCAAATTATTTCAATTTTACAAAGTTATCATCAGCTGAAATTGGAGTCATATGACAGTGGTCCGTAACACTGACTTTATATATATTCATTAACATAAAGTGTATGTGTGCAAACCGAAGAGAGAGGCCACATCCTCCACTAATTCAAACATTCCAGAGCAGTAAATTAAATATCACTATAAGTTAATATTGCTATATTGATAGAGGACTATAAAATAGACAATTCAGTTTGGATGATAAAAAATAAATTGCTCAAGAATTTAGTGTTGGACTTGTCAGCAGACTTTAAAGGGGAAATTATTACTGCTACTGCTGTTCCATAATTTAAACGGACATCACCTCATTCGGGTATTATGGAACAGATTTATATGCTCTTTACTTGAAGGATACCTCACTTGCACAGAAAAGGCTATGAGGTGAACAGTGTTCGTGACACAGGTGAAGGCATCCAGGGGTCCAGCCGCGGCACACAGTGCACATGTCCCGCCTCGCTCTGGTGGGTGCTGCATGAGGAAAGCTGCTGCGTTCACTTGAGACTGCTCACTCAACAGAGCCCAGCCCCGCCAGATGATAAGTGCTGTGGCCTTGGCCAAGCAGCTGCACGTGCTTTTTCACAGAAAGGCTTCTAGTCCCTGAGGCTTCAAGGCACGTGGTCTTAGCCTTCGGGGCTGACTAAATGCTCCGCTGGGTGTGGGCAACTATGCAGCCCAATGAAGGACGAAGGACGAAAGCTGTTTGTATTTTCTTTCCTGCCACCCCCTCTCTCCAGAAACACACAACACGTTTGTTCAGGGATTCATTAGCAAAGCATTCTTTAACGTTAATCTAGGGAGAAAATCCTGCAGTGGTTCCTTAAGCTATTTCTCCGTTAACACTGAGAGTAACCAGTCTGCAAGCTGGAGATTGCAAAAGCTTTGTCCTTTCTACTTTGCAAAGCAGTGTAACTCATTAGCAAGCCCTTGCTAATTGAATTTGATTTAGTGTCAACACTGTCACGGTCACACAGAAGCACACCAATAAAATTTCAGTCCTGCTTGCTGTGATCATTAAGTCCAGTTGTCTAACAACAGGAGCTCTGCCTTTGTGGTGAAGGTTGTCAGATCAGACTCATGGGGGCTCTGCGTTTCAGTTGATACACGAAATAAATAAAAGTGCCAAAGCTGCCATCTAAAATATATGATTAATGGAGAAATTCATTAGCTCAAACGACTTGCATAAATGCTGCTGTTGGCTGTTTTCTAGGTTTCTGATCTCAGTAATCCTCTTCAAAACACAAAACTGCATAGACCAATACAGATTTGAAAGAATGAGTGTGCTAGGAAAATGACTGGATTTTTTTTCGGTATAAATCTCCTTTCAAATAAACAGCATAAAAATATGAAAGAAGATGGATGCAAAGTATGTCACTGATAACTATGGATTTTTATATACCAAGCTTGCTGGTAGAGTTAGGTTATTAGATTTATTTCTTTTCCGGGTCTTTGAACAAATCAAGAAGATAATAAAGAACTAAAACTTGTTTAACTCTGAGCTGGGGGCTTTTTGGCAAATATTACTACTACTACTTGTAAGAAAACAAAATGAAAGAAAACAAACCTTCAGAACAAGTATAATTTTAGTTTTTGAGCATTAATGAAACAAGAAGGAAAATCTTCAAAGGCTGAAGATGCTATTCACAATGGTAAAGAAACAGTCACTGTGTATACTGTCCAAGCTGATTTTCTTCTTTGGCCCATCACCAGACTCAGGAGACACAGTCTTCCTTTACCAGTGAGTATTTACTTATTTACACAAAGACGAGATTCTTCTCTCTCCTGAGGAGAAAGTTCATAAATCTCTGTTGTTCATGATACCCCATAGTATATTTTCATTTTAATGTTTTACAGATAGGCACAGAGAGGCACAAGCCTACCTCTCACCAAAGTGTGTGTGGGGTTACTTTACCTCAGAACAGACCATGGGAAACTGCCATAAATACTGAAATACTGGATAACTGGGAAGCAGTAGTGCTGCAGGGGCGTCATTAAATATCTTTTCTTACCTGAAAACTAAAAGACTCCAACCAACCAACCAAACAAAAAATAATCAAAAAACTTCCAAAGGAAATAATGAGATCTGATGATCGATAGTTATCCAGTGACCACTTTCTGTTCATCCTTTTGTCATTTTCCACAGCTAAGCTCCCATAGTAATTCAGTCATTAATTCAAAAGTACGCATTGTGAAATTTGTACTACAGAGTTTCACCCCATTTCTATTCCTGTCCTTATGGCCATCTGTACAGTTTTCCTTATAGTAGATTCCAAACCTTTTCCAGATTAACAAGGCCTTCCAATTTTGTGATGTCAGTACATCCTTAACAATCGTGCCATGGTCATTAATGGAAATATTAAATAAGCACAAAAAATGATGCCTGAGGAGCTCCACTAGAAAAAAAACTATGCTATTCAGTCCATTACTATATAACACTACCAGCAATACATCATTTACTTTCTCTTACGTTGGATCCAAAAATCCTGAGATGAAACAAAGAAAACTTCATATTCCAGATTAGCCCTGCTTTTCAGCTCATAATTGTCTGTTTATTCTCTTCTTGTATCTGGAATTTTTCTAATCAAACAATTAAATAAATTCTATCTCAGGGAAATGTTTTTATCACAAGGGTACGTTTTCAGGGGTTATAGAGAGTTATTCATGTAGACATCAGGGCAGATCAGGTATGACAGGCTGCACTCTACCATGTATCTGTGTGTACCTGTACCTGGCCTTGACAGGAGCTCTCAGAGAACTCTAACCCAGCACTGTCCTATGTGGTCTGGACACACCCTAAGCATGTCCATGCTATGCAGGGACAACTGGCTGATCACATGCACTGCAGGCACAAAATTCTGGGGAATTTCCTTTCTAAAATCACACTGTTCATTGGTGTCACACACTAGTTTAGAATTATATATCATTTCCTCTGACAAACTACAGCCTCACACTTTCAAAAGCTTTGATCATAAGAACATTCAAAAGTGCACGGCATAGGTGTGTCTAAAAATACTGATGGCTGGCCCAATATAGCATATAAACATACACCATCTTGCAGAAAAGTAAAGCAGAATCTGAGAGATCTGCAAGCTTTTCTGTCTTGCAACTCAAAATCGATGGGGTTAGCCCACACTGGGTTTTTTTTGACGGGTTTTTTTTTTTTCATTTGCTAATGCCAAAATGTTATTGTGTATCCTATTTACTGCAAGAAAAAAAAAAAATCCTAGGAACTCGCTAGTTCTCTTCTTCAGCCTAAGACATGTGCTCTGATGATCTTGAAGTCTGTCTCTTCCAGATGGGCTTTGAGTTGAACAAAGAGTACAATGACTTCTCTATTGAACCATTCACTGCCTGGTCCAGCAGATTTGGAATTTCTTCCCTGCCAGGCTGGAAATGATTGAGTTTTGATAAGTGCAATACTGTGCTGCTTACAGATTGTTTTCACCCAGATTGTCCACTTCCCTCATCCTTTCATGAAGGCTACTGATCTTTACTCTGAGTCTATGAGTATGTCCTTCCCTATCAGGGTTTTCATGACAAATTGCTGCCTCTTCTCCAGAACTGACCTACAGAGATTAACAAACAATTCTCTCCTTGTTCCCTTTTCCCTGTGATCAACCCTGAGTCCACAGAAGCACGCCCTTAGTACCAAAGGTCAGGACAACGGGATTGATCACTTGCTGACTTTTGTTCCTGTCCTAGCCTGTGCTCACAGGAACTCAAGATACTTCTGAATTTTTTAGTCTTTTCCTTATCAAAATCTCTGGGTGGGAGAAGAACTCTCAAACCTGTTTAAACATTTGCTCCCCAAATTGTGTGTGGGCTGTTGCCTCACTTCATTCTGCCACTGTCTAGACTGTTCTGTGAAAAAATCTATTCCTTATGTAAAAGAAATAGACCAGACGACATCTCAGTTGTCTAGTATGTATTTTTAAACTCTGCAACTTTGTGTCATTCCAGTTAGCAACAACCAAATGAAGTATAAAAAGATGTCCATTTTTAAGCTGCTGAAATCCAGCCACTTATATAAGACATGACTAATTAGAAGGAGAAAATCAAACTTCCACAATACAATCTTGCTGGTTAAAGTTTTAGACCACCCTCACCATTATCTGGCCAGAGGACCTAATTGCTAATTGCCTGATTCTGTTGGTGATGGCAGAGATAAAAAGAGGTAGGTTAAAACCCAAAAAGTAACTTTCGGAAACAACGCTGCTCTATACTTTCATTTTGGTCTGATGTTTCTAAATTTTCCAAATTTAACAATAGGATTATCTTTGCATTAGCGAATTACAGCTGATTATACGGCACTATATTTTTTACGTAGAAAGTACTTCATATTACATTTACTAATGAAAATTGTACACTGAATGCTTCCATTAGAAAAAGGCTTCTAAACCAGCGTGAGGGAAAACAAATTCCCTTTTCTGCTGTTCTAACTACATATATATTGGTATTCTCTAAAGGGCCAGAAAAGATAGGTAGCAAGCTAAATTTTCACTACTTTCAGAAGAATGAAGATGATGAAAAGACCCTAACAGAACTATTTAATACATCTCTCTAGGTCTGACAGATTTAGCATTACATGGTCACTGCAGCAGAACAGCAGGAAACTAGTAAGTAAAAAGATAAGGCATTTACACAGACATTTTTTTGTTACAGATTCATTAAGACTCCAGTGTTTCAACATGTCTGACAAAATCACAAGACAAAATCAGAAGTGCAATTACTCACAAGATAATGCTCCTTAAAACGGTAAGGGATATTTCTAAGATAATTATTATAATGACATATGCAATTTCCATAAATAAAACAGTTCTTAACAAAGTAAGTAGTTTCAGGCCTGTGAAATACTGGTCATCATATTAATATTCAAGAAAGCATTATTGGTACTGTTTAGTCAATATATCATGCAAATAATTAAAGATGTAATTTTGTATCCAAAGCTAAGGATCAGAAAGCACAATGGAAGACACCTAGGTCTGGAGTTACCTAATAGTGCAGAAATATCAAGAGAACTGCAACATGAAGTTTTACATGGCTGCATTCAAGCTGCGTATTTTTAATTGCCATTCTTCAAATTTGGCATGTCAAGAAATTTGGCATTGTCATAAAGAACTTCATATTAAATATATTCCTGTTCACATTGTGAACTGTTCATAATATAGTTCACAAGTAGGTACCATTTTGGTCCAGTATGACAAACCCTTCACACAGCTAAAAGCTGTGGTGTATAGCCTGTGAGATTTGAAGGAAAAGACGTAGTGAAAAAAAGCTGGAATCACAGACTGAATTAGAGGAATGCCTGCTTAGATTGAAAAATTTCCCGAAACGTAAATAAAAACATATGGCTTCAACTCTCTAGATTTGGCAAAGCCTCCTATAAATGTATCTGTTCTAAAAATGGGAATAAAAAACCAAAAACGTGCAAAATCTTTAAACTGTCAATTGAACTGACAGCTTAAGCCACAGAAGAATCTGATCTGAACTACGCTTGGCCAGTTACCTGGCTTGATCTACTGTAATCCACTGACCGCAAAGGATTGCTGCAGTTGTTTCAGACACAGTCGGAAGGTATTTTGCTCCCTGTGATTTTTTTTTCTTTTGTATTTCACTCATTTTCTCATTCTGTAACAGGAAATTCAAGGACTCAGTAAAAGTATTTTATGAAAAATATGTCAGGGAGATACATCAGCCTTAGCACAGCTCAGGACTTAGTTATTTGCATGAATGTACCAAAATCTTATTCCCTATCCTGCTTCTTCCAATTTAAGATAAAATCCATGCCTCCTCATTATCCATATTTTGGTTATTCTTTCCCACTTAGGGTTAGCCTATCTTGAACAAATTGTTTAGCCTCTATCAAAGATTGTTTGCAGCAGAAAAAGGTTTTGCTAGCTCTCCTTCCCTCTACTTTGCTTTTGGTTTTGATTCAATTATTCTACCCTGGTGAATGCAGCATACCTGTTTCCACAGAAAGTTTTGATTTTGAATATCAAACATTTTCAAATTTAAAAAGAAATTTTTAAAAAATCAAAGAACAGTTTAAATTAACTCAAAATTTTAGAAATCTCAGTCAAACTGAAACCAATTATTTTTCAAAATGATAGAGATGTCAAACTCCTCCCACCCATATCAGCACTGGTGCAAAAAAAACCCATTCTATTTCACTGAAATACTACTCATTTCACAGTGTCATGTCTCAAATGTGGTTTTACAACATAATAAAATTGAGGACCTACAGCTGCAATAAATAATCTAGAAGAACCTCAGGCAAAGGTTCTTTGTTTTTCCCCTCAGACTTTAAAGTTATCCTTTTTACTTGAGTTTAACGGTACTTTAATAATAACATTTAATAGTGCTACAACTGTATCTGCCCACTGAGAGAAACAAAATTGGCTTTCAATTTAGTGTTTGTTAGCACAGTGTCTAATCACTCTGGCGGTGCTGCCTGAGCCCCTCAAGTTACCAGCTACTTATACTATTGAGGACTAAGTTTTTAGTTTTCCATTTACTCCAGCTTCTTGCCATAAACACTAAGGAGCTATTTTGGCAATCAGAACTCAGTTGTGGTGGGTCCCAGTGTAATTCCAGCAGTGATACTGTTTCCTTGGGCACTCTCAGTTTGGAGACAAGCCCCGACATATCCAGCTACTTAATTAATAATACATCACAGTTATTTCAGAAAATGTCTCTGATTTCTTCAGGCGATAGTGTTTCTGTTAATTCTGCAATAAACTAATAAGCAGTACAGTCCTTAGAAAAATGATGGGTCATTCATGTTCTGGAAAACCTCTTTTATTTTAATGTTGTGACAATACAATTCAGTCCATACATCTCCACTGTTATTTTAAGCAAGCAAAACTGTGGGGCAAACAGTCCTTCTATTTTTCAATTTATGAGGGAGAAAGATCAGGTTCTAATTATAAATTTACAATGGTAATGCTCAGACAGAATAATTTTTCACAGATTGGGAACAATTATAATGTCATATCAAATAGAATGGAATGCACTCATATTAAGGTATTGACTGACAGTGCTAATCTATCGCTATTAGCCATATGATGTCATGTGTATTTACACCATCTGAAGTCTGCAAAATAATGTGTTAGAAACTAAGGTGGATATAATTTATTTATTTATAGGCTAATTCAATGGGGCCAGCTCATTACTGAGTTACAAGGCTGACCTGGCCTAATGTTTCTGTCTTTCTACCTAAAAATGCAATGAACTTGATTCTTGTTGACTTTGCACTGTGGAAAACATTTTTTCTTTGTTGGCTTTGGAGCCCCTCTGAACTGAAATTGTGGGATGTTCTTTTTCTTCAGTCTGTAGCACCCAGAGATCTCCAAGAAGCTTGCAACTATTGTCACATGAAGCACATACCAACCATTTAATCTACAAAGTGGGAAGTGAATTTAGATGTGCTTCTGTCAAAGCACTGACACTAGTAACTGTGGCATGGAAAAACAAAACTTTGGCTGCTGTAAGACTTCAGCTGAACATGATTATTGCTGTGCTGCTTCTACCTCATTTTATATTTCATTTATGAAACTGTTTCCAAGTGAAAACTAGACAAGTTATTTTCCTTAACTGCTCTTGCAGAAGGCTAAAGACATAGAAGGAAAGGCCATCTATGAAGTAAAGGCCATCTATTATTAATGAGTAGCTTGATAAATGTCCAGTGGGGTTCTCATGACATCATTTCCTACAGCAGCATTAATATGTTACCTACAAACAGAAGCACACAGGAGCCAATCTGCTTCCATCTACGGGTACTGTTTGACTTACTTGTAATGTAAGTGCTTATAAAACATTATCAATCCTTAAAGTAATTTGTATATCTGACTGTAACAGAATAAATAATCAAAACAAGGCTAAATGTATCTGAATATTGGCCAAATCCACATCAGCATATGAGAAACCAAAACATCACCCAGGGTGTCTGCAGATCAACCTTAGTTCCACAAAAAGCAGTTTTTGCAATCAGGTTCCCTACCCCACCCCAGTGACAATTTTTTGAGACTAATTAATATAGTTCAACTTACAAGTGCGCTATTGGCAGGAAAAAACAGCAACATTTTTCCTAAAGAACTTTTGTTTAATACTTTTTGTGCTTGCATTGTAACATTTAAAGACTGTGGCAATTTCAGAAGCAAAGAATTTTTATATGTAAGATAACGCAAATCTATGTGTTTACATTTAAGTAGCATACATATATATGTATGTATGTATGTACGTATACTCTCACACGTGCATTCATTACTGTCCAATTGCAAGAGATGTGAATCATTGCAGTGGATAAGAGGAGCAAGGTGCTGGTCTTCGCCTTCTCATGTCTACATCGTACCTATTGCAAACATTCCCTACAAGTGCAGTACCTTCCAATATGTGTCTGTGAGGCTTGTCCTCACCTGATCTGCAATTCTGTATGCACCTGACCACAGGTACCTGACATGCAAAACCCAGGCCAAACAAAATTGCAGACACCAGATTCACAGCCGTTGTACATTAATATTAAACTGACTTTAATGGAGCTACTAACTTAGTGCAATTGAGCATCTAGCCAAGTTTATGATTTCACATCTAAGAATGACAAGATAAAAAATGTAATTTACCAATTTTGGGTTTTTCTTTTTTTTTTTTTTTTTTTTATTTTTAGCTCGTGTAGAAGGTATTACCAAAAGCTGTTGTAACTTGTTAAATTAGTTACTTGTGAACTCCACTTTATAGCCAGGTCAAAAAAATCCCAAACGAGCCTTTGGTTTTGCGAAGACATGAGCAGTGAGTTTAAAACACTTTAGCTACGCTATTCAATCAACCAAATTTATAATCACCCTTTACAAATATCTGTTAGCTTGATATTCACAGGCTAAATTATTTATCAATACAGTATTACTTCCACAGCTTATCAGCTCATGGACAATTCTTCTAAATGGCTTTGATGGTCATCTAACCCCACCCTTCAAACATCCACTTTAAAGCATTTTCGCAGAGTTCACTATGGGATGGTGACAGCTTGCATGTATAAACATGACATATCATGTAGCATTTGGGTTTTTTGTTGAATTTTTCAGTTATGAATATACAATGTTGAGACTAATGAATTTCATCATTTATATTCACAGCATGAATTCCAGAACATTAGAGGCTTAGAAATGGTTGCAATATATTTATTTTTTTATAAAAGTCAGAGATATTTCTAGCTTGTATTTCAAAAGTCCTGATACTTTAAATGGCAGAACACTTCTAATTTACACGTGACTTATTATGAAAAGAAACCTGTTATGTTCTAATTGGTTCTTCTAGGTAGAAGAAGTGATAGTTCTGTTTATACTCACACTCATGTTGTCACTTTCCTGTATCACTAGGTAAAATAGAAATCATATATCATCATCACCACCACATTGACTTTCATTTCTGGAAAATTAATGTAAACAAATGCTGCAGACAAACACAGAAATGAAGCACTTGCAACCTGATTCACTTATCTTTCCAAAAGTGCTGTCCAGTGAATTATACTTAATTTTGTATTCTACCATGTCATACACATGCAGTATCATAACTCCAGGCTGAGTTTTGATATATGTTTCTGGGTGTAGAGACAGGAAGACAAAGGAAGCTATTGACATAAATGAAAAAAGTTCAGCACATTTTGCTACTGAAACGTTATTTTCCAATTTACCACAAACAGTGTAGCTACAGAAATTTAGATTAGCCAAAACAAACATCACGTGTTCAAAAACTTTCAAAAGCATTTTACTAACAGACACCTACTCAGGTATCCTCTATAACAGTGTGGCCAAAAAATTTTGTTTCCTGGCACTATCAGTACAAAACAAATACAGATGCAGATACAAAATAAAGTCTTATTCTGCAAGAAATACCAATGACCCACACTTCCCCAGCTTTCAGGATATTTTAAGAAGCAGTCAGAATGTTAGATGACCTAGCCTGAATGGAAGAAAGTAAAAAAAACCAGCTAACTGAGCACATCAGATTTAAGCGGGAGGAAGAACTGGTGGCTGACAGTAATCTGGCAACCTTACCCATGACAACAGACATCTAGAAAAGCAAAAAACATCACTACACTTTTGAGGCCCGTTGTACATGCTATCTTCTTAATTTGTACATTCCATAAATCATAAAAATTGTTCCTGAAAATATATCTGTGGATAGAGCAGTTAAGAGTCCAAAGCTGAATGAAACATTTTGTCTGAAGGTCTTTTATTCTCACACCGGAAGGTAACACAAATTTCTGCATTCCTGTGAGCAGGAGTGATTTGGGCATTATATCACACACATACTCCACTGAGCATGATTTTACCAATAACTTTCAGGTTTAAGGTCTTCAAACCTTTTAGTTAAAACTAGTGACACGAAATAGCAGGTATAAGCTAAGGTTTGGTTTCAGACCCAGTTTTGACAGAAAATGTTACATTCTGTTACATTCCTAGGAGGAAATCCACAGAAGACTTGAAGCCTTCCAGTGATCTGCAGATGCAGCTTTGAAATTACATAGCATTTTTGCCTGCCCCTTTTTATTTTTTTTGTGTTGCTATAAATTTCTTTATTCCTTGATCAAAAAAATCTGGGAGAGTTTAACAATTCAGTTAAGTATAAAAATGTGTAAGTTTATATCAAACCCTCTTTCTACCATGGCAGTCCTTTAAAAAAGTCCTTCCTAACCTTCTAACCAAGTAAATTCAATGATTTTTATGTGTCTCTAAACGTTTCTGGGATTACACATTTTGATCCCAATCATATGACAAGCATTTGATTACACAATGACCATGAAAGTAGTAGAAATTATAAACCTACAGAAAGGTTTGATAGCTTGAAATTATCAAGGACTCTACTAAAGGTTTTGGAGGATTAGAAACAAGGAAGTGGGCAGAAGGTAAATTCTGTTCTAGGCCTCTTGAGCAACATTATATTCAATATTGTGATGCAAACATCTCACTGCTTTTTGGTGCTTTCCATCAGAGTTGTATCTTTTCTGTTGCTTTATGGGGACATTGTTTGGTCAAGTTACAGTGGAACATCAAGTTCATTTAGTGAAGACAACTCACCATCAAGCTTGTAAATTATAAGTTTCATGTCACTTAAACTCTTATTTGGAGATGTATTTTAAATTGTAAAAACCCCCGCATTTAGAGTTAACATGGGTTAACATTAGTAACATTAATATCTAGCATACAGCATAGACCATATTTTTACAATTTTTGTGTGGAAAATTTACTACAATCATCCCATTGAGTGTAATTGCTCTCTTTTGTATGAAGCCCATATAAATAATAAGATGAGTGGGCAGGGAAGAGCTCAGTGTTTTTACAGCTTCAAGCACTGCACAGTGAGTACCAGAAATTTCACTTGAGATGATTACACAAAGAAATGAACCCTAAAATATGGTAAGAATTTGAACATCTCCCAAATGCTGCATTCTAGAGTAAATTTTCATTTATGCTTGTGCAAACTTTTCTCAACAATTTATCAGTTCATTTTTTAATCATTCATCAATTCATTTATTAATCAGTTCATATTTTATCCTATTGACTGAACATTGGTTTTAACCATCCTATAATTTGTTTTCCTGTTTTCACCCACTAATTACAGCTCTCCCACCAATTTTTTTCCTTTATATTTATTTGTGAAAAAAAACCCCAAACAAACCTTTTCCTTGTATAGGAATATATAAGTATACCCCAAATACAAGCCCTGCACTTTAACGTCTCTGTAACATAATTAATAAATGACCAAGAAAAACCTTCTTAGTTCCCTCTTCATTCACCGTAGTTTCATCACATCCATTTTCATTTTCATTTTCTGCGTATTTGGGCATCTTGTTTAAGGTACCAATGGGTTTGTCACTATGCTTCCTTGGATACTATATACTTTTCAACCACGTGAGGGCTTTTCTGTTTTTAACCGTGCAAAAGAAGAAAACTTTTCTTCTTTTTTTTTAATGCATATTCCTTTTAAAATCTAAACTAAGCTAACAGTTGAGTTCAACTGTTAGCTTTTCTGGACTGCATGTTTCTTCCAGCTCTCTGCAGAACAATAGATTGGCCTGTGCCTGTTGGATGTTATGGAACAACAGCAGTTTCTTAACTGTGTGTATTTACAATTTGTTGTGATACCTAACGTAAGGAGGCACAAATGTTTCATTGGCAAGTTAGGTCTTATCACTCTGCAGAGATCTGGAAAACCTACTCTGTGCTTCCAGGGAGATGGTAGCATTAAGAATGATAAAAGTCTTGCCACAATGTTTTCTTAACAGCTCAGAAATTCAGTGTAGAATGGGTTAATTCCATGGTTTGGATCTTCAAAAATGCTTTATTCAGAAATCTAGATTGAAATGACATATAGGCAGAAGATAGTTGACATGTAGTAGGAATACAATACATGATTTTAGTGGAGTCTAGTTAAATCTTGGGAATACAAATACAGTAACTGTCAGGACTTTAAGGCTTAAATATATATTTTTAAGAAGTGTCTAAATTGTGTGTTCAGCAGTGTTGGCTTCATGTATGTCTTCTATGGAAATTTCTGGTAAGCTTACAGATACTAATTCCTTCTTTCTTTCTGACATACGCAAGCTGCCATGTCAAACCTACATTCAGAAGCAGCTAAATACGGCATTATTAGAATCACACAGAATCACACAATGTTAGCTTGTTTGCTACTTTTTTATTTTTAAAAAATGAGCCCAAGCCCTAGCTTGATTATATGGTCATATAAACAGTAAAAACTTTCAGCAGTTGAAAAGAGTAGTTACTAAGCAAAATACTTCCTTCCTGACTGCAGAAACTTCCAGAGCTACACTTCCAGTTTTTAGCTTCTGACATATAATTTTGTATTTTTTCAGGATTTTCGCAGCAATTATGAAGTAAATAAAAATTTTAATGTGTCTCTCTTTTGTGATTTTTTTTCTTTCTTTTGGGTGAAGTTTGTCTGGTTTTGCTTAGTTGTTTGTTTGTTTATTTTTTTAATAATGAAATCTACCTTCTTTTTCATAGAATTGTTAGGGTTGGAAGGGACCTCAATGATCATGTAGTTCCAATCCCTCTGACATGGACAGGGACATCCCCCACTAGATTAGGTTGACCAGAGCCCCATCCAGTCTGGCCTTAAAAACTTCCAGGGATGGGGCTTCCACAACCTCTCTGGGCAACTCTCAGGACTAGTTAAGTCCCTCCTGAAACATCTCTTGAACACCAGTCCTTTTACAGCTGAATAAAACTTGTTGTACCACCGGGGACAAAGGTCTCCACTGCAGCATATGTGAAAAGTAGATCTACAGTCATATGCTGTTTTGAATAGCATTTTTGAATTGAATATAGCATTTTGCATCTTTGATAGGTTGAAAGAAACCACATGCCAGCTCTGATTTCAGACTTGCATATCAGCTAGACTGTGTTATATCTTCAGTGCATCAGGAAATCAAGCAGTCAAAGGGATAGGGGGAAAAGAAACTGGAAAAGAAAGTAAGGTTCAGCCTGGTTTTGTTGTTGTCTTACATAATACGTAATATTCCTGGCTTCAGCTTTTTCCCATTTATATGCTCCCCAGGGCAATCATGCAGCACTTACTCCCTTTAACATTAGTACCACCAACGAGAGCCTAAAAACAAGACTTTGTGTAACACCACTTAACCCAACCTGTCTGGGGAAGAAGGAAGAAAATGTCACCCAGTCTGTGTTGCCTAGGTACTTTTGGATCATCAGAGCAGTCAGGTTAGTATTTCAGCCACTTCTGTGTGTTCTGAAACTATCTGCATTAATCCATTCTTTCACGAAAAGCAAACTTCAAGTTTCAATCAGATAAGGAGTTTGTGAAAGGAATAATGGACCTCCATTTAATTCTTAGAGATAGTCAAACATGATTTTCAAAGAAATAAAGTCTCAGGTAGCAGCGTGGTGTGTCCTCACATTTACTATGGAGTGCTGGAGAGGGACAATTCAAAATTATGCCACTTAGATGAAGCTGTGACTATAATCCTGTATGTTCAAGAAAAACAAAAGACCAGCAACAGAAGAAGAATACAAAAAGTTTGTATGTGTATAGGACAAGAGAAAACAAACAAAACCTCCAGTGTATAGTCTGAACCATACAGTCTTTCTCACGGTACAAGCAGTGAGTATGATTGTGAGAATGTATGGATTGTTCTTCACAGAACTCAGGATTTTCAAATGGAATGTCACAAACTTTTACAGTTTTTACAAGAATCTAGATCATAGTAATGACTTTTAGAGTGAAACATATATCACTATAGTGTAATGGTCAAAATGACCATATGGTTGAAATGGCACTTGGAGGTCTCAATGTACCTTCTAAAATAGAGACATTTTACATAAACTACCATAAAATTTAGTTTAGACTGTTTAGGATAGTAGTTGATTTCCAACCCCTAAATAAAATGTTGACTTCCAACCCCTAAATAAAATGTTAACTTTTAAAAAAGTATTTATGTTAAAGATGAACCATACTCTAAATCCCAGTTTCAAAAAGCCCTAAGCTTTAGGATATGGGTTTGCAATCTAAACACAGATTTTTACTAGAACGTTATGCAAGACCCCTCTTCTCTTCCTAATCTGGCTAGTATAATACATGACCTTTTGATGCATATCAGAATGTTATGGCACGGACTCTTCTCATTACAGACATAGTGACTGGTAGAGAAGAAATATCCTTAAAGAGACAGCTGTTCACCTGCAAATGACAAAGTACCTACATCTTTTTGTACAAAATCCCTTCATTTTCTTCAACTGCATCCAAGCCTCCTTCCCTAGGATTACAATATGATTAGAAAAACGGGCTTCATCTTTTGAAGCCACGTTTCTTTGGCAGAATTACATGGAAATGAATTAAAAAAACAATGCAGGCATCGATTAAGCTGCATTACACTTATGAAGGCAGGATATGTCATACAGGATCAGAAAAGAGAGTCCAACAAACTTGATATCCTTCTTCCATATCAGACAAGACTAATTCTTCAGAGAAACATGAAAGCCTCCAGAATTTCATACGTCTTTGCCCATGCTTAGCAACAGAGCTGGATAATCACAGAATTATAGAATAATTCAGGCTGAAAGTGAAGCAAGCTCTGGAGTCATCTAGTCCAAGTTCCTGCTTGAACAGCAAACTGAACAACTCCTTCCTGACTCTAGCATCAACTAGTTTATACTGTAACATAAAACTTTTTTAATAACCTTTTGTAATGTACACATACAAGCTATAGATGGTATTAGTGGACACAGAGCAGTCTACTATCATATATTACTCTCAACACAAGTTTAAGCAGACCTCTCATTTTAACTATGAATGTCAGGAAGTTTGTCTCCTAGCACTACATAATGTACTTAAAGGTATCTGCAAATCAGTTGATTGGTTAGGCATGACTACCAAAATTTTATTATTTAATCTTTGAGAGCATTTTGGCTTCATGTGATCCCCAGAGGTCTCTGTCCCCATACCTTTCCCCCAAATTATTGCTACTTATGTGCAAGATAGAAAGGAGCTAAAGAGAGGTCCTATCTCATTAAAGGTTATCAAAACTTAATTTAGCAATTGTATGATTGCTGAAGAATAATGAGAGAAGATGTGATTCCTTCTTAACTTATGCCATTATAAATTAATTTCCTTAATGCAGTAAAAGATGCTTGGGATACCTGCTCAATTTCCTATTTTATGTTTTTAGAAGGACATACATAAACGAGTCCTTCCATTTCCAAATCCATTTCCACTAAGGTTTCAGTGGAATTACTTTGAAATTAAAAGCAGAATGTAGCCCCTTGGTTTCACTCTTTTACTTTTTTACTCATTTTTCTTCTTTCTATTTTTGTGTATGCGCGATCTTGTTTTAAAAGCAAGTAAGCTTTTGAGAAAATACAAACCACACAGCATTTCTAAGTGCACTAGTGACTTGACTTCCTTTTTTTACTGAGGGATTTGTATTACCAATTATTCATTGACTTAGCCAAATGAAAGGGAACTGAAGCTATTCTCTTAAGTGAAGTTTTCTGTTCTCTGAAAAAGCTTGCCAAGAAATGGATACTTTAGCAAGGAAGCAAGGACAATAGAAGTCACACGTTGCATGGAAAAAGAAGTCTTTTATAAACCAATCAATTTACTTTCTGCCTAGTACATATCCAATGACTGTTTGATTGCTTATCTGCAGTGATAAAGGGTAGTGATTATCTTCTTTGTAGAATGTTCTCACAGATTTACACAATGACCTAAAGATTACAGGCAACGGGGAAAACTGCCTCTTTCCCCCAAATTTTACACTGTTCAAGACTCAGATCTTTCCCAGACATCTCTCTGGGAAGCAGGCTTTTTGGATAGTTGCAGAGCACTTGCTCATGTTTAAGACCGTTAGACATTGGCCATAACTCTCCTATGGATTCTAGCATGTACCACCATATCTTGATTCCTGTGGCACAGCTGCCCATGGATGCCAGGCAGAACAGGTGCTTCTCCCTGAATGCTGTCTGGGTGGCCGTGAGTCACAAACACAGCACATGCTAAATTATCCATCTGCCATGGAGATCTCGGAAGTGCTGGAGAAATTCTGTGTTTCTCACTCATTGTGCTGCTTTCAGTGCAACTGAGAACACTGAGACAGCATTTTCCCCCTTCTTGAAGTAAAGAATAAATGAAGAAGTTGCAAATGTAGCCAAAAGAAGCAGCAAAAATTCCAGTGAATCAAAAATGAAATGTAGGAACTTTAGGTTATCCTTCAGCAATTAAGGGTGAAGCAACTAAATTTTCCCCTCCTAATCGTTAGAAAGGGTTTTCAGCCACCCAGACACCTAAAGATAAGAATGCTTTGAATATTTGTTTGCCTTTTGAATATAGAACTCAACGAAAAAAATTATCTCATGGATTACCTTCACCTTTTGGAAGGAAAGGTGTGTGGACTGAGTAAGTACAGTGTGTTTTTCTTAGCGTAGTGATATAATAGAACAGGACATACTTTTGATTCAGCTTTGTGATGGTCGTTTCTGTTATATTGTGTTTATTTTGCCTTACAAAATGTGAGAAGAGTAATGCATGTGGGTATTTTCCGTATTTAGCTACACATTATTAATCACAAGCATTTTTCTAAGTCTAGCATTGTAGCATGCTTCTAGGAAGGGCAAGTAAACCTGGTCTTGGACAGGGATGCTTACTGAATAACAGGTATTTAAGATTAAAATGAAGGCTGCTATTCTGACCATTGGCTGAACTGGACATACTTGAGCTTCTCTAAGTCTTATAAAAATAATCAACCAATGTTTTGCCAGTAAAATTAAAAAAAAATATCTTGAATGTCATGCCTTAAGACTTTTATGGAGGGAAGGCAAATGTCAAAGGGCTTGTGTTTGGGAAACTCTAAATTTGAGTGCCTTCAGAGTTATCCCTTGTGAGCGACGTTGCTTGGCAAATACCCTTATAGAACTACTGGCATGTGGAACACTTTGAACATGGTCATTTCACTCCAGAATTTACAATGTTACAAAAGCACATTATTTCTCACAATGGAAAAACCAGCAACAGTAATTTCAGAGCTGATATCCTATTCTTATATGGAGAAAAAATATTTCATTTCTACAGAGGCTTCAAAGTTAGGTCTATACCAAAGTATGTTAATAAACTGGGTATTTCTATCTATTATGTCCATTAAAAAATGAAAGTTTTCAGGCTTCTCTCATGAAAGAAAATCAGCCGTCACAAATGTATGTTCTTGCTACACTGGTAGTTCACACCATCATTATAACCAATGACATTTGAAGCCCAGGAAACCAGGGATCCAGAACAATTACACTCTGCATAATTAATACATTGGATGGTTTCAAAGCTTCTGTTATTCTGAATTTTCTAATACCAAAGGACTGCCAGACTTCCGTGTCAGTCTCAGTGACCAAGACCGTACTTTGCAACACGTTCCTTCAGTAGTCATTCTCACTGCACAGACTGCTGTGGTAGACCGGTATTTTCTAAAATCCTGTATGCTGGCACTTCAGAAAGCAGAGACTACCTCTCAAGAAGATAGGTCCATTTTATGTCGAAATCAGAGTTTGTGATCTCTACCAACAATGAAACTGTGGTTTTCAGAAAGCATATAAAACTATGAAACAAGCTGAGTCCAGCTAATTATATGTAAACTGTAAAAAAAATAATCATCAGACAAGCCCTCAAACAGCAGTTTCCAGATTGTGGTCTACAGATTACTGGGTGGCCTGTGAGTCCATGCTTCGCAGCCTGCAGCTGCTCCAGAAAAGCTATTATTTTATTTTCATTTATATAATCTTAAAGAAAGTTTTCAATTAAAAGTTTAATGCTACAGCTGAATAGTGATCTAAAAAAAAATTGAATACCTATGAGATACAGTGATCAAAAAAGTTTGAGAACCATCATATTAAATGTAATGTCATTAACAGCTTTGACTTGATAGATAGACTTATGCTGCATTACAATGGACAGACCTCTTAAGAGACTGACATCATGGAACAGAACAAGAATATCAAGTCTAACACAAAAGTTAGATTTATTAGTTTTATAATCTTATTTATTATTTTGTCTTTCTATAAATCTCCTCATAGCTTTGTGACCCAGAAATGTATTTTTTTTTTAATTAACATTTTCAGAGGAAACTGTAAAATCGACACAACTATTTTTCAGTGTTATCAATATTCCCATGTTAAGGAGAATAAGCATACTTCATTTTTGCATCATAGCATTTCTTAACAACAAAAACGTTTGAAAATCTACTTAATTATTGTACTTAATTATTTTAACTGAACATTTATATATTTCTACTCTATTTCTGTGGTTACTAATGGCCTCATTCAACATGCAAACAAACTACAGATGTTCTTCAGCAGCTCTTTGAAGTATCCTGTTTCTAAGACATTAGGCTAAGTGTTTTTAAATGAGAGCTGGTGTCTTTAACCGTTTTGGGTTTTTTGACCTGCCCAAGTATTTCAGTAATTCAAATTCTATAGAAAAACAATGTATCATGTAAAGCTTGTTTCAAAATGCCCTTTATCCATATTACTAGCTTTTAAAAGCAAAACAGGCATTTTCAATTTTTACTGAAGTCCAAGACAGATGATGACACTTATCTGTATTATTCTTCTCATGACTATCTCTCTATCAGCTGACAAGGCTAAATTTTTATCTCAAGATCAAAGCTTTTGGCTTTACATTTTAAAGGTAACAAAGCAAATGGGAATTTCTCTCTTAATGAGGCCTGAGCTGAGAAAATGAAAATATGGTAAAAACAGATAAATAAATGTTACTGAAAATTCATCTTGAAAGACTTGTTTTCACTACTTACATGCTTTGTATGCTTTTATATGAATTGCAAGATAGAGGGAAGAACATTATGTTTTCCTGTGAAAGCATGGGGGGGTGGTGAGTGTGGTAAAAAGTACCGGAATGAAAAAGGCTGCTGTTTTCATGTAAAAAAAATGGCATGTTTTACCTTGTACTCTGGGGTTCCAAATTGCCAATCTTGTGATGCGATGTCACAACTTGTGCATGACTGACTGGTTACAGAGCCTGCTGATCTATATGGAGAGGTGAGAATTTGTCACTGTGCATAAGCACACAGATCAGTCAGATACAGTGATAGATCTGTTCTTTGCCTAGATTTGTCTGCTGCTATATCAGGGTGGCTCAGCGGCTGCCAAATCAAATTCTGAGCCTAGTTTTGTGGTTGAGAAAACAGGAAAAAATAAGTAATGATGTCCTGACACAACCACTTTGGGATGCAATAACTGTGGAGAAAAAAAAATCTTTATAACCTCTGTGGTGCTGTGCTCTGTCTTCCAGGGCAGCTATAGTGGTCCTGGAGTCATTTTATAATCTTCTCCAGTCACCACAGTGCACTTACAATGCAGCACAGCATAGCATGATGCAATAACGGGTACCTTCGTCTCTTGAGGCTGTCAGTAATGACAGTATTTTGTATAGCTAAATGTGTCACTGCCAAAAAAACATAAAACAATAACAGAGTACTATCAAGGAACACTTCTGCTTGCAGGGAGGAGGAGAGCTCTCATGCAGTATTGGAAGCAGTGTACAGTGGTCCACTTGTTTTTTAGGCTCGCTTTAAAACTGAGGAGTCCTGACAGCAAACAGGTAGGCCATAAGTGGGATAATTATCTGACAAAAATGCCCCTGTCTAGAAGCCATGTTCTACCAGTAGTAACATTTCTGGATGACATACTGACTTTTTTAGTGCAAACATCGCCATGTACCAACATATTTCAATGGACTGAGATGGTTTATGCTTATCCTGGTTTGGATCTCAAGTAGAAGTGCGATGAAAGCAAACCACAGTCTCTGCTCAAGTATTTGGCACTCCAAGCTGGAACTCGTGAGATCTGCAAGTAGAAAAGCCCTTCTTGTCTCTGCAAACCTACCCTCCCAGTTTGAAATGCTGTGATGTCTCTACTGGAGACACCGGTGACAACTTAGAGAAAGCCACAGGTAGCATCCACTCCAAGTCAAAAATGAAACCGTACATGAATGGGAGATAAACAGTAAAAAGAGGAATATGCTGACTGCCTGCATAGATAATGCTATTCCTGCCTGCGTTTCCTCCCTCGGCTCCCTTTTGCGAATGGTCCTGAGACTCTCTTTCCACTTCAAACTCCCCAACACGCTGTGCTTCTTCAGAACTCTTGAACACAAGCAGATCAGACCTAAAAGGTGAAAAGCAGACTTAACTACTTTAACAAAAAAACACATCAAAATTAGAATTATCTAATATCCAGAGTGATTTCAACTGAGTTGCACTGGAATAAAATCGACAAAGTGAGGTGTCAAGTGCACAGGATATAGAGAGGTCTCTTCCAGCCCATCTCTATGCTTTTCCTGGAAGCCACAGACACACCTGAGAATGCCAGCCTAGGTCAATGCCTGCCCCTCTTCAGAGGTTTTAGACAATGTTGCCTATGCTCTCTTATGCTATGTGACTGCTGATCTCCTATTTGCACTGGTGATTTATAGTCTTAGTTATTATTTTTTAAACTAAAGGAGTAATGAGAGAGATAATATCAATGTATCAAGTATATTTAGTTATACTGCTTAAAGGCTGCTTTACTGCTGATGGACAGAAGACTTCACTCAGAATTTTGTATTTTTTACTGCTTGTTGAAGGAATAACAGTAGAATGTATTTTATCTTTTTTTTTCTCACTGACATAACGTAACAGTAGCTGTATTAGCTTTTATTGTGTAGATTAAGGTAGTTGTTGTTATGCTGAAGTTTCCAATGACTAGTCAAAGAACCAATGCTCCTCAGCAATATTTCCAGTCCTGAGCACTTATCACATTGTCCAGGTAGAACTGTGTTAGGGCTGCAGGAACTATTCAACACTGCTGAGACGCTTGCCCTTGCTTGAACATCCCTGCTAGTTTTCAGAAGAGAGAGAAAATGGGCCATCAGTTTGCTAGGTGATTTGTCCCTTAAATGGGAGACTGTGAAATAGACAGGTCACTCATACAGCTGAAAAGCAATGCAACTATCTTGCCAAGAGTGAAATAACCAGCTGCTTGTTCAGAAGTGCCTTCACAACTGAAGCACAATAGTGTTATGAACATTGCATTGTTCATACAATGAATTTTATTTATTTCATACAATGACTTTATTTTGAGTTACACTGGAAGTATAAAGACCATTGTTATATAATAAACTGGCACAAAGCCCAAAACAGACATTAAACAGAACTCTTCAAGTACTCCAACAAACTCTGAATGAAAAAATATTGGGCATTCCCAACCTCCCTGAAAGCAGCAGCAACAAACAGTTACTGCTATGTGCTGTGCTGTGCTCTTTCTTGGAGAACTGTTGTCAGTGGTGTCTATTTAATCATGACTGTTATGCCGGATTTTAAAGCTTAGTAAACACTTTACAAATCCACTCTGGTGTTAGACAGGCTTTTTCTTTGTGAAAGCTGGAATGACTGGATTCATCAAGGGCACATCCCATACAGAGTGCAGGCATAATCCTTCTGTGTACTGCGGTAGGATGAGGAATCAAGGTAGCAGGAAATGAGTACATCAAAGAAGACAGTTACCCTGTTGGTGCCGTTGCAGTATTTTTCTTTTTGTCCATACGGAACTAAACACTGTTCTTGACATGTAAAATAGCTGTCACAGAAAATTGTTTCTCCTGCAATTTACAACTAACATGAAGCATCACATGTAACTAGAGCCTACTGAGTCAACATGCACAGGTAGGTTCAGGAAAAAAAAAAGTGTGTATAAATGTATACACTCACCCTCAGGGAACATGATGGAGTTTTCTGCAAACACTGCCCATGCATGTTATACAATTTAGGAACGAACACCATGATCTAATCTGCAGTATTTTTGATTAATCAAAATCCTTGAGTATTTTGGCTCTCTGTAAGTAAACAATATTATATATACATAGATATATGTATATATACATACGCATACACACAAAAAAGCCGCAGGTGCTTTCGAGTGTAGTTTTATAGTTTCTCTGAACCTATATGATCCACCAGTGATTCAATGTTAGCAAGAGAGAATATACACAATTCATTATTTATCAGTTGCACAAAATATCATCAGGAAATGCATTATTATCTGTTGTGGTAAATGTGTTTTTTAAGGACTTAACAAATGACTAGGAGCTGCTCAAGAAAAAGTAGCCCTAACAGTATGTGCAGCTTGGAATCTGGCTTCAGCACGGTAGATCAGTTTATTTTCAGCTAGAGAGACAACACGTCATCTCAGTCAAAAAAATCACAGGCAATTCTTCATGCAGTGATAGCTCCATAGTACTTTAAGGCCTGCCAAAATTCTCTGAACTCATGAATGCAACCATCAGTTGGGCCATGTTCTCAAGGTAGAATATTTTCAGGAGAAATATTCCACACAAGTGGCTCTATCCAGATCAAGCCTCAAGGACTGTACACATGAGGGCATTGGAAGAGCCTCGGACCATTTTAAAAACTGCTGCTTTTAAAGGTCAAACAGTGTCACAGGCTTTAATGTGAAAAGTCTGTCATTTTTAACAGGTCATTTTTACAGTACTCACCGATAATCAGACCATGTCCTAAAACGTAAAATTTGTTAAAAAAAAAGCCACCAAAACCCCAAACAGAATAAACTTCATGCACATTTGAAGAGACTTCTCTTCAAAATGCTGGCAGAACTACCACCTAACTGTAGGCAAAGTACTACTGTACTGAAATATTATATTCAGAAGTACTATTATATAGAAACATATATATAAAAAAATATACCTGGAGGCTTATCCTGATTTCCAGATGACCTGGCACTTTTCACTGAAAATATTTGTTTGCATGAAAAATAAAAGAATATCTGGAAGCTGGAAGATTTTGGGCTGACCTTACAGATGCTTTGGTTTTCCTTTAAAATTAGTAAACCATTTGGCATTCAAGAAGTATGTTATACTCAGCAGATGCTGGTGAAAAAGAAAACTCCAAAAACCACAAAGCAGGTACTGAAAGCAAGTAGTGCCAGCCACTGTATAGGCAGGCTGCCTGGCATTTCAGTTTGATTAGTTGTCATAAGCTTCATGAAATAATTAGTAAAAATCCCAGTGTGCTACTTGTCAGTTTACAGCTTTAAAGAGGTGTTAGCTCATACTGATAGACAGCACTGCTCTTTCTCAGTATATCAAAAGCAACAGTACAGTACAGCAAAATCATAAATATTAATATGTATCATCAGGTTTACCACTTAGGAGTGTCACCTTGTGATTAATGGGCTGAGAGGCTGTGAGCTGTAAAGCAAAGTTGAGCTGAACAAGATGTGCTTGTAGACTAAAATACAATTCCTACTGTACATTTCAGCATGTTGGCAATTTAAACAATAAAGTAATAAAAATAGTAACAACAACCATTAATCATAATATACAGAAAGATGAACTGTTTCATACTAACATATGAAGGAAAACACTTGTTCCGTTTCAGGCAGCTTACTACACTAAATCTTTCAGATGCAGGTTAAATTCTTTGCAAAGGACAGTATTTGCCAAATTTTCCAACAGGCATACTTATCATTCCTTATTGGTTACTTGTACAACTGCACTTGGATGTTTGATCAGCACATACGTATTTATAAAATCTAACAGTGGTGGCCACTTACATGGACACGCAGACTGAAACATGGTGACAAATACAAACTTTGGGAGATATGCAGAACTTTCTGGAGTCCTGAATGTATGCCAGCAGGTGAAGAGCTACTTTATATAATATGCTTTATGTAAGACACTCTTTATGAGTCAGACTTCTCACACTATAGCCATTGTGTCTATCAGCACCCTGAAGAGTGTTCAGCACCCTGTCTGATCTAATTCATGTTAAGGTTCTTCTCTTTAAATGGTTGAATCTTAGAGCCTTCACGGACTGTTATGAGAGGGCTTTAGTTCCACTGACTTCATCACTACAAAGTTCTTAATACCATACAAAATAAACACTTTGCTGCAACACTGTAATATATTTTCAATTTGGATTTATTAACTGAAACTTATTTGACATAATTTTATATTTCCTTTAAAAAAAGATGTATAATACTTGATACCCAGAGTCTTGTTTACTACTAAGCTGCCTACAAAACAAGAGTCACAGTGTATTCCTGTGATCCCCCCCACCTTATTTTCTGAAAAAGAAAGGTTAAAGATTCTCTAAAGAAGGACAATGCAGAAAAAAAAGAAATCATGATACAACTGAACCAAGGGATCAGTTGGAAAAAATTGCTCTTTTTACTCATGTCATGCTATCCCATTCGGCATTATAAAAAAATAAATATTTTAATCAGTGTTTTCTATTCTGTGATTTACTGCCTGCCTCTCAGTGTTAGCTAGTAACAGCCATATCACGTTCATAATAGCTGATGTGCTATCAGAAACAATCTGATTATTTACAACAATAATATAAGTAGCATCTCAGCTGAAACTTCTTTTCTGATACATTCTTCTGCCAATTAAGAACTGGAAAATTCCCTTATTTTATATGAGATTGTGAGAGACGTGGAGAAGCAATGTGCCAAAATCCATCCCCAGAGATTTTTCCCAAGGAATGTCTCAGTCTCTGGCTGATCATGCACTGCCTTCACCCTAGCAGAAGAAAAAGAATGTCACAGCATAAACTCTTGTTTCAAAACTGTGTAGGCAACAATTACTATTATAAGCTTCTGTGATGAATTTTATTGCTCTGCCATATGGAAGTCTGACTGAGAGTAAATGTTGGTTTCTGTGCTGTAGGTTGTGCAATACGTAGCTGTCTTTGTGTTTGCATGTGAGCAAGACTGAGGAGAGGACCAGGATCTGGATTTATACACCCAGACACCAAAGTTCAATGGCTTATTCCCTTCTCTGTAAAAGTGACAGAGCTCTGCAACTACATATGTCTTACACTGTGCATTTGAAACCTAGAGTCCATGCAAAAGCTTAGAAATATCTCAGTATTAGCAGTGTAGAAAGGAGTAAGATACTCATATTTAGCAATAATGGTGCCCAGAAAATCCTGTTAAACAAGAAGCCATCTTTATTTGTTTTACCTTCAACACAATCAATAGGGAGGGTTACACTTTCCTTTTGACACTGAAAAAGCTCTTTCCAAGTTTGAATATTAGGCAAATCTAATTCCCATCCTTTTTTGCTTCTCAGTGTCAACTATTCTAGGTGCTATTGATGACTTTGGTGTGAATCAGCCACCTTGCTTTTTCACCAAGTTATTTAGAGCTCCTCTGTAGCCAGGCTCTTTTGTTAGTGCTGGACGCACTGTCCTGACACAAAAGTACTGTACAGACTTTTTAACAAAGAATTCGCTCTAAATGCAGCCTGAAAAGTTGCATGAACTTTGGGTACAGGTCTGTAAATGCGAGCACAGACCTAACAGAAAATTCCTAGGTTACCATGGCAAAACAGAATTTTGCTGCATCTCACAAACTCTCCTTAATTCCAGGAATCAGCCTGAAATTAAGAAATAGTAATTTCTCACAAAAAGATCTTCTTGTATAAATGGAACACTGTAGGTTTAGCAAAGGCAAGAATTTGGTTTCTATTGGAAAGAAAGTTATAGAGCTGCTTAAGCCTCTTGTACAGCCTCGGTGTAATGAAATTTGACACAGTCTCCCACAGCATCCTTGCTGCTAAACTGAGGAAGTGTGGTCTAGACTCTCGGGTAGTGAGGTGGACTGTGAACTGGCTAAGGGGAAGAAACCAAAGAGCCGTGGTCAGTGGGGCGGAGTCTGGTTGGAGGCCTGTATCCAGTGGAGTCCCTCAAGGGTCAGTACTGGCACCAGTATTATTCAATATATTCATCATTGACTTCGATGAGGGACTAGAGGGTACTATCAGCAAGTTTGCTGATGACACCAAGCTGACACGCCAGAAGGCTGTGCTGCCATTCAGCAAGACCTGGACAGGCTGGAGAGTTGGGCAGGGAAAAATTTAATGAAATATAACAAGGGTAAATGTAGAGTCTTGCATCTGGGTAGGAACAACCCCAGGTTCCAGTATAAGCTGGGGAATGACTTATTAGAGAGTAGTGTAGGGGAAAGGGACCTGGGAGTCTTGGTGGACAGCAGGATGACCATGAGCCAGCAGTGTGCCCTTGTGGCCAGGAAGGCCAATGGCATCCTGGGGTGTATTAGAAGGGGGGTGGTTAGTAGGTCAAGAGAGGTTCTCCTTCCCCTCTACTCTGCCCTGGTGAGACCCCATCTGGAATATTGTGTCCAGTTCTGGGCCCCTCAGTTCAAGAAAGACAGGGAGGTGCTGGAGAGAGTCCAGCACAGGGCAACTAGGATGATTAAGGGAGTGGAGCATCTCCCTTATGAGAAAAGGCTGAGGGAGCTGGGGCTCTTTAGTTTGGAGAAGAGGAGAATGAGGGGTGACCTCATTAATGTTTACAAATATATCAAGGGTGAGTGTCACAAGGATGGAGCCAGGCTCTTCTCGGTGACAACCAATGATAGGACATGGGCTAAAACTGGAACATAAGAGGTTCCGCTTAAACTCGAGAAGAAACTTCTTCTCAGTGAGGGTGACGGAACAGTGGAACAGGCTGCCCAGAGAGGTTGTGGAGTCTCCTTCTCTGGAGACATTCAAGACCTGCCTGGACACGTTCCTGTGTAGCATAATCTAGGCGTTCCTGCTCTGGCAGGGGGATTGGACTTGATGATCTTTCGAGGTCCCTTCCAATCCCTAACATTCTGTGGTTCTGTGAATAATCCTGAGTAGCATTTTTTCAACGGGGTTTAGTTTTTCTCCTCTCTCTTTAGAATTTGTTTTGTTGTTGTTCTCTTTTCTCCTTCTTTCAGCAACTTCCATCTTTCAAACTATTCTTATCATATACAGTTTCCCACTAATTCTTCACTTGCTATTTTGAGCTTTATTCTTCCTACGGGGTCTTGCTGTCAAAATACTTCTTTCAGACTTCTCCCCCTTTTACTGAAGTATCATCCTGGACTATGGTCCAGGACGGGGAACACCATATGAGAATCTGGACTGTAGAACTGAGCATCAAAAGCCACATTTTAAGTGCAACTGTAGTCATGAAACACACATTAGTATGACAAAAATAGTATAGTCTTCCTGATTAATAATGTCAGAGTTAATTATAAAACGTAATTTTAATTATTCCGTAGTTCCCTGTAGTAACAATAAGGAAGCTATGGTTATACCAAATAATATTAAAATAACTCAGCTAATTTAGCTAACTGCAAATTGGCAAGTCTTTGAGCATGACAACTGTTAAAATATTGGCACATATACAGTCTTAATAATATATTCAGTATTACAAATTTTTAATATTGTAATATGCACTTTGGAAAATGGTCATGTTCTCCATTTTAAAAGAGCTTTTTAATGTGGATATAATAACCTTTCATCCTAGTGTTACATATGGAAATCCCTGCACATTAGGAGGAGAACACTATCTTTATTGTGAATTTTTAACATGCATTGCACATGGTCTGTACACACAGTAGGGTTTATATTCTACACTACATTTCTGAAGTCACTGACAATACTTTTGAAGGATAAAATACAATGCTCAATCAGGGCCAGAGAAAAACAAATTGTCCTTCTCTATTCACCAGAACAAGTTCAGCTACAGAATTACATAATTAGATTCTATAGGATACAACTAATCTCAGCAACCTGAAGAAGAGTGCTTTTCCAAAACCAGCAATGGCTGAGAACTAACACTCATACAACCAGTTCACAAGCTTACATCCCTTCTCCTTAATGAAAGGTCAAAATCCAAAGTCATCTTCAGCAAGGACCATCGAAATAGGAAAACATACCTAAACATCTGTAGAGCTGTCAGCAAGGTCACTGGGAAGGTTTAGGTGTTTGATTATTTTGTTTTTGTGCTCATGCAGCCCAGAAGGTCAACCGCATCCTGTGATGCATCAAGAGAAGCGTAGCCAGCAGGTCAAGAGAGGTGATTCTCCCCCTTGTACTCTGCTCTTGTGAGACTCCACCTCGAATACTGCGTCCAGTTCTGGTGTCCCCACCATAAGAGGGATATAGATCCGTTGGAGCACGTTCAGAGGAGAGCCACAAAGATGATCCAGGGGCTGGAGCATCTTCGCTACAAGGACAGGCTGAGGGAGCTGGGATTGTTCAGTCTTGAAAAGAGAAGACTTCCGGGGGACCTAATAGCTGCCTTCCAATACCTGAAGGGATCCTACAGGAAGGCTGAGGAGAGACTTTCTACAAGAGCGTCCACTAATAGCACAAGGGGAAATGGGTTTAAGTTGAAGGAGAATAGATGTAGATTAGACCTTAGGAAGAAATTCTTCGGTATGAGGGTGGCAAGACTCTGGAATAAATTGCCCAGACACGTTGTGGCTGCCCCCTCCCTGGAGGTGCTCAAGGCCAAGTTGGACAGATCCTTGAGTTGCCTGATCTGGTTGAGAGGCATCCCTGTCCATGACAGGGAGGTTGGATTAGATGATCTCTAAGGTCCATTCCAGCCTAGGCCATTCTATGATTCTCATCCTTTAGCTTAATAAAATTTGCTTGACATTCACTGCCTCAGCAGCTCAATACAACTCAAAAAGAGTTTTCAGTTGAAGGAGAAAAAACCACTCAACACAGCTAGCGGATACACACCTATGCTCAGAAGATGAGATGAATACTCCATGAGTAATAGGTATTTTACTTATTCATGGATTTCTTCCACCTACTGCACATGAGCAGCAAGCTTCCTCTACAACTTTTGATAATAGTCTTGCACAATGTGACCTTTCATTTCTTATCGTGCTCTCATTCCCCTTTTTCCATATCTTTGGGGACCCACAAAGCTGTCATGCCATGGGCTTGGACCCTGAAACGAGCAAGTCATGTCCTGTATCCCACCCAAGAGGGACCTGTTGGCAGAGGTGCTAAATGATGCATCCTACACAATTTCAGGCACTTGCTTCCAGATGGCAGAGTTGGGTGCCATGTAGGTTAAATAAAGTACCTGAATAAAATTTTTTTGCACAAAATTTAATGCCTGAATCTCATTCAAGATAAGGAGGTTTGGAATCTGAGGCAGTAAAGCCAGAAATGGATGTGTCCACCTTCGGCCTAGATGACAGGTCTCAACTCCAGGTTTTACACTCCAGGCCTAAACTAGCAGCAACAGAACCTTTTGCTTCTTCATTTTTACTTGCATTCTACACAGCAATCAAAAGTGTTTGTGATTATACTTTTTCTACAACTGCCAGATTTCCTGTTATATGAATCACAATGCCTAGAGTAAGGTTTAATAACTGTCTCAAAAGAGCTGTTCTTTTATTCAAAGGGAAGTCAAACAATATCTGTTCAGTTTTCAATGATAATCTCATTCAGATAATAAAGTTACCAGAAAAATGCTCCTGGGAATATGCAAGTATTAGAAGTAAGATACAGACTGGCAGTAACACACAGCTACATTTTTCAAATGAGGTTTTTACTGACACTGCAAGAGTACCTGCCTTTTTTAATCTGAAATTAAGGCCTTACTGTAATAGGAATATATGTCTACTTCAAACCTGTACATACAATTTAGTTCAAAATATCTTTGCAGTGCCATTAAATGCAAACTTAAACTTCTAGCACTATTGAAGCAATTCATGTCTGAGGATGTATCTCTGCACTGAGGAGTCCCAGTTTAAAATTAAGAAACCAGAACAATGGCAATCATAACCTTCAAGACATATCTGCATATGATGTTTTACAAGGCTTACAAGCCTGACTAGTATCCTCAACTGTGGCTTTGTCATTTATGAAGATGGACGCTTGCTGTGGTTTGACCCTGGCCGGTGGCCAGGTACCCACACAGCCTCTCTATCATTCCCCCTTCTCTGCTAGGCAGGGGGAGAAAATATATCAAAGGGCCCATGGTTTGAGATAAGGACAGGAAGATCACTTGCATCTACTGTCTCAGGCAAATAGAATCAATTTTGGGGAAAGTAGTTGTATTGGTTTGGCCTGGCTGGATTTTGGCGGCAGAGCTGGGGCGGGGAGCTGTAGGGTGGCTTCTGCAAGAAGCTGCTAGAAGCTCCCCAAGTTTGACAGAGCCAATTCCAGCCAGCTCCAAAGAGGGACCTGCCTCTGGCCAAGGCTGAGCCTATCAGCAAAGTGATAGCAGAGGAACGCCTCTGTGAAAACATATGTAAGAACAGGGAAGAAGAACTGCGTCACAACAGCTGGCACAGAGATGGAGGAGTGAGAATCTGTGAAGACGCCAAGGTCAGTGAAGAAGGAAGGGAGGGAGGATGAGCTCCAGGCACCGGAGCAGAGAGTCCCCCGGGTCCGTGGTGAAGACCACGGTGAAGCGGGTTGTCCTCCTGCAGCCCATGGGCAGGGTGTAGATGTCCACCGTGAGGATCACCACATAGATGGCCACCGCGTAGAGGACCCCACGCCGTATGGGTGGATGCCTGAAGGGGACTGTAGCCCGTGGGAAGCCCGCATCAGAGCAGGTCGCTGCCAGAACCTGTAGCCTGTGGAAGAGTGAATGCTCACGCTGGAGCAGGTTGGCTGGTGGGACATTTGTGATGCTGCGGGAGACTCAAGCTGGAGCAGTTTCCCCTGAAGGACTGCGCCTCAGACTCACGAGGGGTGGGCTGCCCCTCGTGAGGTGTCTCCCGTTGGGCAGTTTGTGATGAATTGCCCCTTGTGGGACGATTCACGTCGGAGAAGAGAGCGTGAAGCTTGTCTCCCGTGAGAGGGACCCCACAGTGGCCTGGGGAAGAGTGAAGAGTCCTCCCCCAGAGTGAAGAAGCGGTGGAACCAACATCGGATGAACTGACTGTAACCCCCATTCCCTGTCCTCCTGCGCCGCTTGGGGGGAGGAGGTGGAGAAACCCAGATTGATGTTAAGCCTGGGAAGAAGGGAGGGATGGGGGGAAGGTGTTCTGGTTTTAAGATCTGTTTGCTTTTTCTTATTTCTCACTACTCCTCTCTGACTGGTTCTCTTAATAAATGTACCCAATTTCCCCAAAACTGAGTCTGTTTTGCCCAGGACGGTAAATGAGAGCGATCTCCCTGACCTTATCTCAAACCCTGAGCCCTTTGAAATATTTTCTCCCCCTGTCTAGCAGTGAAGGGGGAGTGAGAGAGTGGTTGTGTGGGTACCTGGCTGCCGGCCAGGGTCAAACCATGACATTAGTTAAATTTATTAAAGAACAAATCAGAGAAGAGTAGTGAGAAAAAAAACAGATCTTAAAAAAAATAACACCTTCCCCCATCCCTCCCTTCGTCCCAGGCAAAACATCAATCCCGGTTTCTCCGCCTCCTCCCTCAACGTGGCGCAGGGGGACAGGGAATGGGGGTTGTGGTCAGTTAATCTGATGTTGGTTCCACCACTGCTTCTTCCTCTGGGGGAGGACTCCTCACTCTTCCCCTGGGCCATTGTGAGGTCTCTCTCACGGGAGAAAATATTCACTCACCTTTCTCCAACGTGAGTCCTCTCACAAGGGGCAATCCGCCTCAACGTGAGGTTGGGGTGCAGTCCTTCAGGGGGAAACTGCTCCAACACAAGTACCCCGTGTCGTCACAAAAGTCCTGCCAGCCAGCGTGCTCAAGTGTGGGCTTCTCTCTCTCCACAGGTTACAGGTTCTGGTAGCAACCTGCTCCAGCATGAGCTTCCCACGGAGTCAGAGCCACCTTCAGGCACCCACTTGCTGCAGCATTGAGTCCTCCACAGGCTACAGGTGGACATCTACACCCTGTCACACCCATGGGCTGCAGGGGGGCAGCCTGCTTCACCATGGTCTTCACCATGGCCCAGGGGACTCTTTGCTCCAGCGCCTGGAGCACATCCTCCCCCCTGCTTCTTCACTGACCTTGGTGTATTCACATGTTCTCACTCCTCTGTCTCTCTGCCCGTTGTTGTGTGGCACAGTTCTTGTTTCCCCCGCTTCTTAACTACGTTTTCACAGAGGCATTCATATGCTATCATTTTACTGACAGGCTCAGTCTTGGCCAGTAGCGGGTCCGTCTTTGGAGCTGGCTGGCATTGGCTCTATCAGACCTGGCAAAGCTTCTAGCAGCTTCTTGCAGAAACCACCCCTACAGCTCTCCTGACTGAAATAGGGCCAGGCAAACCCAATACAAAGCAGCATAGTCAAATTCATAAAATTCCCATGGAATTTTGGCAACTGTCAGTTTTCTCGAAACGACTAGGCACCTCTGTAGACTGGTAAATTTTCTAAATACAAGAACATATAAACGTGCACAGCAGGTGCTTCAGACGTTTGAGAACTGTGTGGCTATGTTTCTCTGGCAATTAGGAGCCCAGTCTTTCAATTACTTAGAATGACGCTATAGAGCAACATGATGCTTCTGCAAAATTCACCTTAAATTGTAAATTATTGAAATATGTATTTGAGCACTAAGTAATCTCTACCAGGGAAACAAATAAGATTTGAATCATGACCAGCTTCCTTTCTTACTGTTTCCTCCCAGCAAAGTTATTTCAATTGTGCTTACAACGAGCATGGCATGAAGTTTATGCACAGAGATCAGGAAAAAACAGTTTTAAATGATCTATTGTGTTCTGCTATAAAACCAGCAACTCAGCAATCACGGTTAATGTCAGAAATATTCTGATATTGCCCCTTCAATCACAATTAAAAAATGAATCAAACTACAGTTCAATTAAATGATATGTTATTAGTCCAAAATTAAATTTATGTGATCTAATACTGGAAGGTGTTGACTGACCCCCTCTGAGTCACGGATCAACCTCATATACCACAGTGGCACATCACAGAAAGAACTCACATATCCTATGACTGTACTGTGAAGATGACAGTCTTCATCTGTGAGGTCTACAGAAGGGCAACCTACTGATGTAAATAGTTTTCCACTATGGTACAATATTGGAATATTTATTTTGGCTATTGCTTCCAATTCTTCAATTATTTTTTTCTTCCTCATATTATTTGTCTGTATGCACCCCTGTGAGAGAGTTTTATGCAGATGTAATACAGACAAATATCTAATAAAAATTTATGAAAATGCTTCAGAGAAAAAAACCATGTATTTACATTCAGTTTATTTGTGCACCTTTCACAGTGACCTTCCACAAATATTTTAGCAAATTTACTAGCTTCTATAAACAAATGATTTTAATTAAATATGAAAGAACATAATGAATTTTGAATTATGAGTACTTATAATAGAAGCCACTTGTTAGAATATCCTTCAATGGTTTAGAAATAGAAACTGTACAATATGTTACATTGTTCAAAGAGCATGGTCACACCTGGAAATTAAAATACTTCCAACAAATTGTTTATGGACAATCTAGAGACTTAAGATCATTTACGGAGGAAATCAACAACTACATGCAAATAATTGAAGGAAACTGCAGTCGCATTTTGCCTACTTGATGACAAAGAAAAAAACTGTTGCATTTTGTAACTTAATTACTATACTAATATATTAGATTATACTAAATAAGCCTAAATAAAAAAACTTCTCCCCCACATGTTCTTAACATCAGAAATAAGAAAGTCTTGCATCGCTATTTGTGCACACCACACAAAACAGAGAACTAAGGCTGGCAGCTGTTCCTTCTGTTGCTTTCCACAAATGGATTTCAGAGCCACTACTACTTGCTGCCACTATTTTTCAGTTGTAAGCAAACCTTTATCCTATAATGAAAAATCAATATGCCATCCAGTTTTTATAATGTCTGCCTTTCATTTCACTGAGTCTTTAACAACACAGAAATGCAGAAATTTCTTTTGCGTATTTTCTTCGGCTTTTTTTTCCAACTATGCAAGCTACATGATGACGTTTCTGTAATTATGACATGCTGAGCTCATCGTTCTCTTCATCTGAAGGTTATACACCAAATTTAAGAAAAAATTCCCATTACAAAAATTACAGGATTTTTGTTAAATTAATTTCTTTAATTTCAAGTGTATTTCTTAAGTTTTCCCTGAGCTTACGAAAGGAAATCCATTTCTTGTTTAACATTGATAGTTATTGTGTATTTAAAACTGCTGCCTCTTCTGAGCATACTGCCCATCACCTCCAATTTTGTAAGAAAGTTTTGGAGAAGAGATGTTAATTCAAACAGATGTGTGAGCCAAAATGCAGAAAAAGGCTCATATTTCATTGTTTGATCCCATTTACCTGACCAGCTCAGAGTTACTAGTGATTCATTCACACGAGACAGGAACTAACTGATTGTCTACGTGACCATGATATGATTCCACAATATTAAGTAACACATTATGAAAAAATCACAGAGGCTCATGGACATTGAAAATTGACACTTCTTTGTGGAGAAGAAGGAAAAAAAGCCTTTTGATGGCTTAGCTAGTGTAGTTCAGGCATATAAGTGAATAAAGGAAATTAAAGTAGTGGTAAAGAATTGAAACAAAATAGCAACACAAGGTTCAGAAATAAAAGCAAGGACAAAGAGGCAGTAGAAGGATGAATAAACTATCAAACCCCTACACTATATGATTATAGCTACAGAAAAACAATTAGGATACAGTTTCCAACAGGTCCATCACAAAAGCACCTCCAGGATAAGAGAAGCAAAATCAGAGTTATGGGGTTGCTAACCTAGAGAAAAGATCAAAGGAAACAGAATACAGGCCCAGCAGGACACATCACCATTAAAGGGTTACATGCAGCAAGAATTAATTTTTCAACTGGCTAGTAGCTTTGAAGAAGCTAAAATAAACTCCCTCAAATTTCTGAGAAATATCTTTACTGTGCACATGGAATGGTTTTGAGGGACAGAAATAACAGATACTATGAGATGAAAATGATCCTTACATTCAATAATATGTACTCTGTTCCCAGTGAAATCAAGGTGAGTGTCTGAAGAACAATCAGCTACACAGCGTGGTCTATAAACTCACATGTATTAACTTCGAAGGCTGTGCTGCCATCCAGCGAGACCTGGGCAGGCTGGAGAGTTGGGCAGGGAAAAATTTAATGAAATACAACAAGGGTAAATGTAGGGTCTTGCATCTGGGTAGGAACAACCCCAGGTTCCAGTATAAGCTGGGGAATGACTTATTAGAGAGTAGTGTAGGGGAAAGGGACCTGGGAGTCTTGGTGGACAGCAGGATGACCATGAGCCAGCAGTGTGCCCTTGTGGCCAGGAAGGCCAATGGCATCCTGGGGTGTATTAGAAGGGGGGTGGTTAGTAGGTCGAGAGAGGTTCTCCTTCCCCTCTACTCTGCCCTGGTGAGACCCCATCTGGAATACTGTGTCCAGTTCTGGGCCCCTCAGTTCAAGAAAGACAGGGAACTGCTGGAGAGAGTCCAGCACAGGGCAACTAGGATGATTAAGGGAGTGGAGCATCTCCCTTATGAGAAAAGGCTGAAGGAGCTGGGGCTCTTTAGTTTGGAGAAGAGGAGACTGAGGGGTGACCTCATTAATGTTTACAAATATATCAAGGGTGAGTGTCACGAGGATGGAGCCAGGCTCTTCTCGGTGACAACCACTGATAGGACAAGGGGTAATGGGCTGAAACTGGAATATAAGAGGTTCCGCTTAAACTCGAGAAGAAACTTCTTCTCAGTGACGGTGACGGAGCCCTGGAACAGGCTGCCCAGAGAGGCTGTGGAGTCTCCTTCTCTGGAGACATTCAAGACCTGCCTGGACACATGCCTGTGTGGCATAGTCTAGGCATTCCTGCTCTGGCAGGGGGATTGGACTTGATGATCTTTCGAGGTCCCTTCCAATCCCTAACATTCTATGATTCTATGATTCATTGGGCAATCATGCTCAATGGTACCTTGATGCTGTGGTAGGACAAGCTACTGAAATTCCAACCATGCCTGCTTAACCACCATCCACAGCTGGTGCCAGACTTGCCCTTGGAGGATAGCAGTGTCCAATGCTAAGTCTGTTGCTGACCCCTGCTACTTACCATAACACCTGTATTAAGCATGATTCAGTACGTAAGTGGGAACTAAGATATTTTATCTTGTTACAGAGCATGGGGAAATACAACGACAGCAACAAAACACTCCAAACAAAACAAACCATACTTACACACTTCAATAATCCTTCAACATCCTTGTTTACTATTTGGCACTTGAAGTTGTTAATTTAGAAGACACCATAATCATTTCATTAAAGTGAACAATGATTTCTCGCTCTGACAGTGATCTCCTAATGCACTTCTAATTATAATCTTTAAAGACATTGATACAACTCATTCATGCAAATTATCAGTTGGAGAAAATTATCACAACATCAGCATTTTCAGTAGAACAGTTATGATTAATACAAGCTGAAAATCAAGCCAGTTGTTTTTCACTGCTGCATAGTACCACAACTAAGGGCTATATAGAGAGAGGCAGGAAGACACCATAAAACCCTTAGGAAGTCACACAGGCTTCAGAGACTTTATGAAAAGCGGTGAGTATTCTTAGTTTCTCCTCATGACACTGCTCAGTTTGGGACTCTTAGAAAAAGGGGGAACTAAGGAGAAGATCAAGAGAGAATGAGAGCAATCATTATTCTTTACCACTGTCACTAGGTCACTTGAGGAGGAAGCTCTTGCTTGGAAAATAGATCCAAGGTCAGACAATGAAATTTGGATGTTCAGTGTTGCTCTATGGGGCTAATAATAGACTCATAGAATTGTTTAGGTTGGAAAAGACCTTTAGGATCATCGAGTCCAACCATTAACCTAGTACTGCCAAGTCTACCACTAAACCAACAATGAACACATGTCCATATTTTCTAAATAGCTCCAAGGGTGGTGACTCAACCACATCCCTGTTCCCACTGGAACAGGGCAGCCTGTGCCAATACTTAAAAACCCCTTCGAGGAAGAAATTTTTTCATAATATCCAATTTAAGCCTCCTCTGGTGCAGCTTGAGGCATTTCCTTGTGTCGTATTGCTTGTCACAAAGGAGAAGATTGACCCTCACCTCACTATAACCTTCTCCCAGGTAGCTGTAGAGAGTGATAAGGTCTCCCCTCAGCCTCATTTTCTCCAGGCTAAGTAATCCCAGATCTCTCAAGTGCTCCTCATAAGTCGTGTTCACAGTATCACAGTATCACAGTATCACAGTATCACAGAATCATAGAATGTTAGGAATTGGAAGGGACCTCGAAAGATCATGAAGTCCAACCCCCCTGCCAGAGCAGGAATGCCTAGACTATGCCACACAGGAACGTGTCCAGGCAGGTCTTGAATGTCTCCAGAGAAGGAGACTCCACAACCTCTCTGGGCAGCCTGTTCCACTGTTCCGTCACCGTCACTGAGAAGAAGTTTCTTCTCGAGTTTAAGTGGAACCTCTTATGTTCCAGTTTCAGCCCATTACCCCTTGTCCTATCAGTGGTTGTCACCGAGAAGAGCCTGGCTCCATCCTCGTGACACTCACCCTTTAGATATTTGTAAACATTAATGAGGTCACCCCTTAGTCTCCTCTTCTCCAAACTAAAGAGCCCCAGCTACCTCAGCCTTTTCTCATAAGGGAGATGCTCCACTCCCTTAATCATCCTAGTTGCCCTGTGCTGGACTCTCTCCAGCAGTTCCCTGTCTTTCTTGAACTGAGGGGCCCAGAACTGGACACAATATTCCAGATGGGGTCTCACCAGGGCAGAGTAGAGGGGAAGGAGAACCTCTCTTGACCTACTAACCACCCCCCTTCTAATACACCCCAGGATGCCATTGGCCTTCCTGGCCACAAGGGCACACTGCTGGCTCATGGTCATCCTGCTGTCCACCAAGACTCCCAGGTCCCTTTCCCCTACACTGCTCTCTAATAAGTCATTCCCCAACTTATACTGGAACCTGGGGTTATTCCTACCCAGATGCAAGACTCTACATTTACCCTTGTTATATTTCATTAAATTTTTCCCTGCCCAACTCTCCAGTCTGTCCAGGTCTCACTGAATGGCAGCACAGCCTTCTGGTGTGTCAGCCACTCCTCCCAGCTTGGTGTCATCAGCAAACGTGCTGATAGTACTCTCTAGTCCCTCATCCAAGTCATCGATGAATATATTGAATAATACTGGTCCCAGTACCGACCCCTGAGGGACTCCACTGGATACAGGCCTCCAACCAGACTCCGACCCATTGACCACGACTCTTTGGCTTCTTCCCCTTAGCCAGTTCACAGTCCACCTCACTACCCGAGAGTCTAGACCACACTTCCTCAGTTTAGCAGCAAGGATGCTGTGGGAGACTGTGTCAAATGCTTTACTGAAGTCGAGGTAGACCACATCCACCGCTTGGTCATCATCTATCCACCTTGTTATATCCTCGTAAAAGCCTATGAGGTTAGTCAAGCACGACTTCCCTTTGGTGAAGCCATGCTGACTGTCTAGTTGCTCTCCGCTGAACTCTCTCCAGCAGTTCCCTGTCCTCCTTGAACTGAGGGGCCCAGAACTGGACACAATATTTCAGATGCGGTTCTTCACATCCTCGAACAGCTTCACTGCCCTTCTTTGGATATGCTCCAGACAGCTCCTCAATGTCTTTCTGGCAGTGAGGGACCCAAAACTGACCACAAGGCAGTGCCTCACCAGTGCTGAGTAGAGGGACACAATCACTGCTCTGGTCCTGCTCGCCACACTATTCCTGATAGGCCACGATGCTCTTGGCCTTCTTGGCCACCTGGACACGCTGCTGGACTATGTTCAGCTAAGATCCAATGGATCATACTTGACCTGTTTCAGATCCAATGAATCTTTACAAGTATTGTGAGAGACCTCAAAAAACAAGACGGAAAACCAACATCTCCACTTTGTTCTTGCTACAAATTCATAATGTTATAGAATGCCAGGGGTTGAAAGGAACCTCTAGAGATCACCTAGTTCAGCCCTCCACCAAAGCAGGATCACCTAGGGCAGGACACATTGGAATGCATCCAGGCAGGTTTTGAAAGTCTCCAGAGAAGGAGACTCCACAACCTCTCTGGGCAGCCTGTTCCAGTGCTGTGTCAACCTCACAGTAAAGAAGTTTCTCGTCATGGTGAGGTGGAACTTTCTATGTACCAGCTTATATCCATTATTCCTTGTCCTATTACTGGACACCACCAAAATGAGACTGATCCCCTCCTCTGGACACCCGCCCCTCAGATATTTATACACATTAATAAGATCCCTTCTCAGCCTTCTCCTTTCCAGACTAAAAAGCCCCAAGTTGTCTCAGTCTCTCTTCATAGGAGAGATGTTCAAGTCTCTTAATCATCCTTGTAGCTCTCTATTGGACTCTCTCCAGCAGGTCCGTGTCTCTCTTGAATTGGGGAGCCCAAAATCGGACACAGTATTCCACGTATGGTCTCACCAGGGCAGAGTAGAGGGGGAGGAGAATTTCCCTAGACCTGCTGGACACACTTTTCCTAATGCACCCCAGGATCCCATTGGCCCTCTTGGCCACAAGGGCACATTGCTGTCCCATGGACAACTTACTGTCCACTGGGACTTTCTCCATGGGGTTGCTTTTCAGCAGGACGACAGTTTTGAATCATCAGCGAACTTGCTGAGGGTACACTATTGGACAAAACCGGACTCAGTACTGAACCCTGGGGAACACCATTGGCCAGAGGCCTCCAGCTTGACTCTGTGCTGCTGATCACAACCCTCTGAACTCTGTAGCTGAGCCAGTGTGCAATCCACCTCACAGTCCAACACCTATCTCACATTTCCTGAGTTTTCCTACAAGGATGTTATGGGAGACAGTGTCAAAAGCCTTACTGAAGTCAAAGCATATGACATTCACTGCTTGCCCATCATCTACACATTTGGTCACGCCTTTGTAGAAGGGTATCAGATTAGCCAGGCAAGATTTCCCTTTAGTAAATCCACGTTGGCTACTCCTGATAACCTTCCTTTCTTCCATTTGGACAGACATGGCCTCCAGAATGAGCTGGTGAGGCTGACTGGTCTGTAGTTGCCTGGGTCTTCCTTCTTGCCCTTTCTGAAGACTGGAGTGACACTGGTTTTCCTCCAGTCTTCACGTACCTCTCCCATTCTCCATGATTTTTCAAAAATGATGGAGAACAGCTCAGCAACAACATCAGCCAACCCTGCTAGAACACATGGATGCACCCCACCAGGGTCCACAGATCTGCACATTTTGAGTTTCTCCAAGAGGTCTCTAACCCAATCCTCACTGGTCAGCAGGGAGTCTTCCTTTCTCCAGTTTTGTTCCCGTATTTCCAGTGGCTGGGATTCCTGAGGGCTGGTCTTAGGAGTAAAGACTGAGGTAGGGAAGGCATTCAGCAACTCCGCCATCTCTGCATCCTCTGCTACCATATCTCTGACCTCATTTAGTACTGGACTCACTTTTCCCTACCCTTCTTTTCCTCATTGAGGTATCTGAAGCAGTTCTTCTTTTCTTTCACCTCCACAGACAGACTAAGCTCCAAGTTCCAAGTTCCTTGGCCTCTCTTGTTGAGTCTCTACATACTCTGGCAGCATTTCTATAATCCTCCCAGTTAACCAGACCCTTTTTTCACATATTGTAGATTTCCCTCTTCCATTTGAGCTCTTCCAGGAGCTCCTTGCTTATCCATGCAGGTCTTCTGCCTCCTCTACTTGATTTTTTTTCCAAGGGAATACATTTATCTTGAGCTCAGTGGAGGCAGAGTTTGAATATTTACCAGCTCTCCTGAGCCACCCCCAGATTCTAGAGCCCTAGCCCGTGGGATACTTCTAAGTAGATCTTTGAAGAGGACAAAGTTAGCCCTATTAAAGTCAAGGATAGAAATATCACTTATTACCCTTCTTCTTTCCCTAACAATATTAAACTCTAACATGTCATAGTCACTATAGCCAAGACTGTCCCCAGCCTTAATTGCACTCAGCAACGTCATTACAGTACTCTTCTCAGTAGGGACATGATTACAGTTACTAAGGTCCTGTGGAAGTACTCTTAATTGTGTCTTAACTAATAAAAGACACACATTGTCTTCCTCTCCACCTGTGTTAAGTACACAGTCTCCTCTGTTAAGTATAGCCTTGTATATTTGTGGATTAGATCCTGAAAAAAAAAGCTACAAAAATTCTTTCTGCACTCTAAGAAAGTATAGATGGGAGATGCAAAGGCAGAAGACAACAGGAACTTTTAATTGAATGCCAAAAGCAAAGCTGCTTACAGAGATTAAGAATTCTGCAGCTAAGAAGAGCTTGTAGTGTCACAGTTTTGTAGCTGACTACCTATCACAGGTGCTGAATTGCATTTTTTGTGATTTTGTGGATAATAAAGCTCTTAAGGCATAGGAAAAATACTTGTGTACTTTCCCCAGCACTTATTTTCAAAATCAGCAAGAAACTACTGTGAAGACAGTAAATTATACAATACACTTAACCTTCACGGATGGAGTATGAGGGGTGTACATCTACCAACAAAGCTGTGTAACTTTGTCCAGGGTACATACTGGATAATTTTGCAAGCACACCGTCAATAGTGAAAACAGTAAGAAGAGACTAACTTAATCTCACTTGAAAGCCTGAATTGCATGCATGACCTCTGGAGATTCAGAGGTTTAAACAACATGATTAGTGAAAAGCTGTGATTTTTAATGATTAATACTAGAGAAGAAACAATGCATGCTCAGTGAGAAAAGCTGGCATTTGGAGAACGAAAGGATATAATAAATGGAAAAGAACATGGAAAAGTTGGATGAAAGGAAGACACTAGTGGAAGATAAATACAGGCAAAAGTAGAAGAAAACCTGAATACATGTAAATATATATAAAATATAAAAATAGTTAACAAGAAAATCAAAAGCCAAAAGAGTTAAACACATAATGAAAGAAATAACTGATGTATTAAGAAAGAAAAATGAAAATTTAACAATTTAGAATCTATTTTCTTCTTTTAAGAGGTTGAAAACATCAGTAACAGTTATTCTTTTTTATTGGCTATATGAGTTTGGAAGCAACTGTGGCAAAACTATCCATTAGATCAATGTGATGTGGTCTACACTGGGGTTGGCTGTAGTATGGAGTGCTTTGCAACAGGTGGGCAAGAAAACATTTTGGCCCTAATTTATCCTTTTCAGCTTTCTCCTATAAAGTGAGGCTGGGAAGGACCCCTTAAACATTCATGTTAATGACTTATTCGACTTCAGTAAAAACAGTGCTGTCTTCAGAAGAACCACAAAAGAGAGTGCAAATGGGGCATAAACACCTCCTGTCACTTACAGGCTATGCCTTCCAAGCACGCACTTCAGAAACTTTTAACATACCTGGTCCTCTAGGCTTTTTCTGGTTAGAGAGGATATCACAAAGTCATCATGTGATGGTAAGTGATAAGGCTCCTAATGCAACTCAGTATTACCAGAGCAACCTGGTCTTGAATTTGAAGTTCCAAATAATATTCAGCAGACTTACAGAATTACTTCCCTTTCTCCTTGATTTTTCTTCATGTTTATTTAACAGGTGAATAGCACATTTGTCAGTGCAGTCCCCTTCTCGATGAACCCTAATTTTGCCACTTCAAGAAATGCTTAATTGATCTTCTGCTCACATGAAGAAAAGGAACAAAACCTAGACTCCTCTACCAGGCAGCTATGTGAAGGTCAGCACTAGAATAATACCTACATCTGTTAGCATGGTTCTGATACACAGTGCCTTCACCATTCCCTACTTGGCTTTAGTTGGTCAGAATACGCCTGTCAATAACAGTATATTGTACAAGTGCCCCTGGATATTCTAAAAAATGCTCTTGACTCTTTAGGGATGGAGACAATACAGAGAATATTTCACACAGAAGATAAGGAAAGAAAGTGACTTCACATGACATTTTGAAGCCTTGTTCTTCCCTGGTACTCTCAAAGATAGCACCTCAGGGAATACAAACAATAGCCTAAAAACATATAGAAAAAACTTCTGAGTGACTTGTAGCTACACCACCTGACCTAACCACACTCGTGACCTGCTTCTGCACCCTGTTCTCTCTTCCTTTCCTCCATCTTTCTGAATAAGCAAATAGCAAATCCACAACACTTGATTTGACTGACCATAATCACAGATCATTCTATCCCTGTACATGTTAAGCGCATCACTATTAGGGCTGCCACACTAGAAGAAAAGAGATGCTCATCCTTCCCATCTGCCTGTAGGATTCCTGTTCCCCCTGCTAAATTGAAGAAAGATGATATAAAAGATTTTCACAGTATTTGGCATGGTTTTATTCCAGACAAGGATCTTCTTCAGAGCTGACCAATACAATCTTGACAAACATTTCCCCAGCATACATAGTCTAGAGATGAGATAGACACCAAACATGCAGGCTAGGAACACTGCATTAGACCTAAAGTCATAAGAAGAGTTTGCATGTAATGCTTTTTGCAGCGACTGCCCTGCACTGTTTTCATTCAGGCTCAGTGTCTGGAAAGGAAACCCTCATTTTTGTCTGGAGTGACATGTGTCCATCTTTGATGACAATCACATTTTTTTTAAGATCAGCTGCTGTCGACACAGAGGTACAGTAAATTTAAGAGTGTTCTTGTGAAGGCCAAAGTGGAAGATGTTTGTTTTGCTACTGTCCATTTTTTTTTGAAAACCTCACCTCATGATCTTGGTGGCTTTGGCCTCATTTCTCATCAAGTGCTAAATTTAATAGCATTACATGATGTGCCAAGAAGAGATTCCTTATTCGGTGTTTAAGCAGCTTTGGGGAAAAAAATGCAAAACAAACCAGAGAAGTTTAAGGAGAAGCTGTTTTTTGTTTAATGGTTTTTTTTTCAGGAGAGAAATCATTCTTTATCTACTGTCTGAAAGAGGAGAGACAAAGCACTAGCTCTGTTGGCCTTTGTTGTGTGTGAAGTGCATGTATTATCCTAGAATCCCTCTCTCGATTCAGTGTCCTGAGGAAAAAAATGCTGCTCCATATTTTCACCTTCTCCTGTATGCGTTACTCACAGACACTTCGACGTCTTCCCCACATCTCTCTATGCCAAGTCCCTTTGGTGCCACCTTCAGCAGGTGATGCAAAGTCCACATGCGGTGGCCAAGAAAATGACGGAGGAACCCCCTAGTGGACTGATAATGGCATTAAATGAGATAGCAACTACAAAGTATGAGGTAGTACATCATGTAGTTTTGTATGGAGCATGAGTTTTAGGTATGAGGAGGTATTAGAATCTTGCTAGAGAGGGTCTGAGAACTCATGAATTAATTATCCAGCCTGATGGTGCCCTAGAGATCATCTCTGGCAACTGGAAACACTGTAAAAGTGGAACAAACCTAAGGAATTGTTTAGGAAACCTTCAACAACTTGGACACAACCCTGGAATCAAATGAATACCTAAAAATGGAAACCTGGTATCTCTTTATTTCCAGAGCACAGAAGCATGTTTTGCATTTGGGTCAAACTTGGTGAGAAAGCAAGCCCCCAGACACCTTTACAATCAAACAAAATACTCCGCAAAAATTCCCTACAGTAACACTTTGGCTAATGAAGGGAAACTACAGATTGGAATGCCGACAACAGAGATCAGAATACAAATTATTATGAATTTTATTATGTTGCTGTGGAAAATCTTACAAAACGTACTGCTCTCTCTAAATTCTTACTGCTTCTTTCTTCAGTAATGCTTCCCCATGGAAGGATTAAATAATAGGTTAGTCCTACCTGTTATCAGAATTTGGATAAAGCAGTGAAGGTTGAGGGCAATCTTGGCTGCAGTGACCATGAGATGGCGGAGTTCAGGATCTTGTGCGATAGAAACAGAATACCAAGCAGGATTACAACTCTGGACTTCAGAAGGGCCAACTTTGGCCTCTTCAAAAAATTGCTAGGGGAAACCTGTTGGGATGGGGAACTTGAAGGTAAAGGGGCCCAAGAGAGTTGGTTGGTATTCAAGGACCACTTCGTCCAGGCTCAGGATCAGTGCATCCCATCAGGTAGGAAATCAAGAAGAGATCCAGGAGACCTGCATGGTTAACCAGGGATCTGCTGGGCAGACTCAGGTGGAAGGGGAGGGAATTGTGGAAGGAAGGGCTGGCCACTTAGGTGGAGTACAGGACAGCTGTCAGGGAATGTAGGGAGGCAATTATAAACGCTAAGGCCTCCTTGGAATTAAAACTTGCAAGGGAGGTCAAGGATAACAGAAAGGGCTTTTTTAAATACATTGCCAACAAAACTAACACTAGAGGCAATGTAGGCCCTCTGGTGAATGAGGTGGGTGCCCTGGAGACAGACAACAGAAAGAAGGCAGAGTTGCCAAGTGCCTTCTTTGCCTTTGTCTACACTGTTGGAGACTGTCCTCAGCAGCCGCAGTCCCCCGAGGCCCCAGAGGAAGTCAAGATAAAGGAGGAGTTTGCCCTGGTTGATGAGGAGTGGGTTAAGGATCAGTTTGAACGCTTAAACATCCATAAATCCATGGGCCCTGATGGGATGCACCCACAGGTGCTGAGGGAGCTGGCGGGAGTCATTGCTAGGCCACTCTCCATCATGTTTGTCAAGTCTTGGGAAATGGGAGGAGATGCCTGAGGACTGGAGGAAAGCAAATGTCACTCCAGTCTGTAAGAAGGGCAGGAAGGATGACCCGGTAACTACAGACCGGTCAGCCTCACCTCCATCCCTGGAAAGGTCATGGAACATCTTATCCTTGATGTTGTTTCTAGGCATATCAAGGATAAGAAGGTTATTAGGATCAGTCAGCATGGCTTTGCCAAGGGGAAGTCATGTTTGACCAACCTGATAGCCTTTTATGAAGACATAACCAGGTGGATGGGCAGTGGCCATGCAGTGGATATGGTCTATCTGGACATCAGCAAGGCATTTGATATCGTCTCCCACAGGATCCCCATAGGTAAACTGAAGAAGTGTGGTCTGGTTTACCGAGTAGTGAGGTGGGTCGCTAATTGGTTGAAGGGAAGAAGTCAGAGAGTTGTGGTCAATGGCGCAGAGTCTGGCTGGATGCCCGTGTCTACTGGGGTCCCTCAGGTGTCAGTGCTGGGGCCGGTGCTGTTCAATATATTCATCAATGACCTGGACGAGGGATTAGAGAGCGCTGTCAGCAAGTTTGCTGACGACACAAAATTGGGAGGAGGGGCTGACACACCAGAAGGCTGTGCTGCCATTCAGAGAGACCTGGACAGGCTGGAGGGCTGGGCAGGGAGAAGTCTTATGCGGTTCAACAAGGGCAGGTGCAGAGTTTTGCACTTGGGAAAGAATAACCCCATGTACCAGTATAAGTTGGGGACTGCCCTGCTGGAGAGCAGTGCAGGGGAAAGGGACCTGGGGGTTCTAGTGGACAGCAGGATGACCATGAGCCAGCAGTGTGCCCCTGTGGCCAGGAAGGTCAATGGCATCCTGGGGTGTATTAGAAGGGGAGTAGCAAGTAGGTCAAGAGAGGTCCTCTTGCCCCTCTACTCTGCCCTGCTGAGGCCGCATCTGGAATATTGTGTCCAGTTCTGGGTCCCTCAGTTCAAGAGAAACAGGGAACTGCTTGAGAGAGTCCAGCACAGAGCCACAAACATGATGAAGGGAGTGGAACATCTCCCTTATGAGGAAAGGCTGAAGGAGCTGGGTCTCTTTAGTTTGGAGGAGAGGAGGCTGCAGGGTGACCTCATTAATGTTTATAAATATGTCAAGGGGGAGAGTCAGGAGGATGGAGCCAGGCTCTTTTCAGTGGCGTCCATTGACAGGACAAAGGGCATTGGTTGCAAGCTGGAACACAGGAGGTTCCATAAAAATATTAGAAAAAACTTTTTCACTGTGAGGGTGACAGAGCACTGGAACAGGTTGCCCAGGGAGGTTGTGGAGTCTCCTTCTTTGGAGAGATTCAAAACCTGCCTGGATGCGTTCCTGTGTGACCTACTGTAGGTGATCCTGCTCTGGCAGAGGGATTGGACTAGATGATCTTTGAGGTCCCTTCCAACCTCCAACATTCTGTGATTTTGTGTGATTCTGTGATACTAGTGCAGCAACAGCAAAGCTGAGATTAGTAATTCTGAGAGCAAGTTTCTGCATTATCTTTAGTAGAAAGATCTATGTTAAGAGAGTCTTTACAATAAGAAAAATATTTTTAAACATTAATTAAATAGTTAAATTCTACCCTTCCATCCCACAAACATGATCAGCAAATCTACATTTTGGTGATGCGAGATAGCCATGACTACAAAAATGCTTCTTCAATCTCTGCTTTAAATCAAGTTAGAAGAATTAACTTAAATTTTAACAAATTACACCATTTCAAAATCTGGTTCTGCCACTTTCATTTCTCTAGCCATGACTCAACACACCAAGACATAGTCTTCAAAACATTTCCTTTTCCTAAATTTTTTTTTAGTTCCCAACTAACTCTGCAATATATCAAAATAGCCTGTTTTAAAATGGCAAGGTAATCTGTTGATCCCAAATCTTCTTGCTTAATCTCAGATCTTTTTGCTTAAGACACAATATTTCCAAACAGGTCCCAAAATGCTTCTGAAAATTTTGTGTATGCTTTCTTCTCTGAGAACAGAACGCTGGCATGGGATCTTTTCAAGGGATTCCTACTCACACTGTAGATTAAAAGGGGATTTTCTGTTGATTCATGTTCAGCTGTTTTTGGTTTTTTTTTTTTCTCAATGCACAACAGAGGGGATAAAATCTATTTGAAAAACAAAGGAAACCAACATCACTGCAAACACTGGTTTCCTGCTCAAATTGATTTATACAGGAGAAAACAGAAACAGTCCAATTATTTGTTTAAATATTTTTCTAAGATATCCCACCTCCATTTATTAGAGAAAACTTCAAGGAACCAAGCCGTTGTGTAGCATTGCTCTTGATACTGGAGCTGACCAGAGGAAGAAACCAGTTACTTGTCCAGACATTTAATTGAAATCTGCTGCTGAAGGAAATTATACCACGTGATTGGCTGGTGCAAATCAGGCTGCCTAGCAACAGCAGCAACAATCTTCAGTGAGGCGATATGACATAAACTAGCAATTCCCTCTGTGGGCATGAGTTTGTGGAAGTAGGATATTTACTAGCAAATGCTCTTCAGAAGAGGAACAGGAAGCCAATCAAAATTAGATGATAAATAAAGTAAAAATATGACTTCCTTAAAATTATGCACTTCTAAATTCATAATTTGAGCCGACTCAGATCAGCTTTCCATATGTTGTTGACAAGCCTATGTTTTATTTATCAAATATGCTTTGAAGCAAAACCATTCCAAACTCTTAAACAAAGAAAAGTCACTCAAAGGAATGAGAAATGTCATACATTAAATTTTGACACTCCTGAGAATGTTTTTGTAATGTTCACAGAACTAGATTCAGTATGTCTAGGGTCTAGAGAACATGTTGTATGAGGAGCAGCTGAGGGAGCTGAGATTGTTTAGTCTGGAGAAGAGGAGGCTGAGGGGAGGCCTCACTGTCCTTTACAACTGCCTGAAAGGTGGTGGGTGTTGGTCTCTTCTCCCAGGTTACTAGTGATAGGATAAGAGGAAACAGGCTCAAGTTGTGCCAGGGGAGGTTTAGATTGGTTAGTAGGAAAAAAATCTTTATTGAAAGAGTGGGGAGACATTAGAACAGGCTGCCCAGGGAAGTGGTGAAGTCGCCATTAGTGGAGGTGTTCAAAAAAGTGTAGATGTGGTACTTCAGGATATAGTTTAGTGGTTATGGTAGTGTTAGGTTGATGGTTGGACTAGATGATCCTAGAGGTCTTTTCCAACCTCAGTGGCTCTACGATTCCATATGCTTCTAAAAGCATGACTTAATAAAAAAAAAATCAGAAGAAAAATGTATTTTTCATGCCTTTCTGCTTGACTTTAACGGCTTACTGCTTATTACTTAAAAGTAATACAGCCACTGTTGCCCTACAATATACATTTATACCATCTCCTCATTATCACATTCAATATACATTCAATGTATATTGAAACAATATACATTTCTGAACTTCAGCCTGCCTTTAGCAGTCAATATACATTCAATGTATATTGAAACAATATACATTTCTGAATTTCAGCCTGTCTTTAGCAGACAGTCCAAGTCAGCATTTCTAGGAGAATTTCTTTTAAAGGATTTTCAGAAGCAACCCACGAGTATCAATATTCTCAGTGCAAACTCATATCTTTGTTCTGGTCTCTCTTGTTCACTTTGTCTCTTTTTGAATTTGCTATAAAAGCTAAATTAAGTCTCATGGGCACTGCACCACTAAACAAAGATCTCTCCTAGCCCACTGTGATGGATGTAAGTGTACTCAGGAGGGAGATGTACTTAAAGGACAGGTGACAGCGTCTTCCTCTCCCAATTCTCTCGTCTTTAACATAGATTTCTTTACCGCTACTCATAAAATCACTCACACTCACTCATGCACTTGCCCTTCCTCCTTACAGCCTTCTCTTTTTCTCAGAAATGTAGCCAGCTGAATTTACTGAACTGGAACAAAATTTTTTTGGCGTAACTTTCTAAGTTGTTCCAATGTATATGATTCCTTTTACAGCTTCTTCATGTATGTATATGTTCAAAATAAATAAGCTTACTCTTTTCAGCACTATAACAACTATTTTAAGATGATATATATACAGTCCGATCTGTAGCCTTATTATGACTTAATAACAAACAAGTTCTGCTCTTTCTGTGCCTTCCCATTTACTGCTGCTAATAACAAAGTTCTAATATTTCCTAACTTCAGCTTCATTACCACAGTATTTAAAGTTACAGACACTCTTCTCATGTGCCTTGCTATGAAAGATCATAGCTTTCACTGGTGGGAAATGGAAAAACACAACCAACAACCAAAATCTGCACTGTACAATGTGTTTCCTGCTCAGTTATGAAAACAAAAGAATGAAATATTTTAGAAGTTTAAAATATTAAAAATACCACTAAAACATAAAATCAAGAATGTTGTAGTCAGCTGACGATTCTGGTATATACCCTATCAAGGTGTGCACAGTTCAAACCAGGACACACTCACATATATACATCTATGTTACTTGAAATTTTGTATTATAGATTTAAATGGACACTAGTGGTTACCACTTCCATTGGACACTGAGGAAACTTTTTTCACATATACTTAAAAGAAGAAATCAAGATTCCTGTAAAATAACTTTTCTGCTGACAGACAGAAAAATACAGAAAAATGTTTGAGAACAACTGATTGATTCCTGGACTCCCTGCAATGCTTAAGAACAACTCCATTTTTCAGCTCAATTTTCTGTCTTTAAAACCTTAGAAATCTGGCATATGTCTGAATATGCTTAAATATTGTCAACAGAAAGGCCCTAGTAACTAGAAATGTCCTAAGACCACTTATGAGAAGCCCATAACATGACTCTCATAACAGACTCTCATGTTTGTATATCAGATTGTAAAGATTATTGTAACACATGGGATTCTCTTTACTTGATATATAATTTGAATGCTCTTGTCATTCCTGCTGCACCTTTTTTTTGTGTGCCTGGGCAATTTTTCTGAAATTCAGTAAGATTTGTGAACTTTGTAAAAGCAGACTCAAATTCAGCCTCCAACCACAAAAGAAGCAACTTGAAGTATTTTACATATTTGTTACATAATACCATACTTTATTAACATATCTTGCTTCAGGAGCACCTCAAATTAATGACAGACAAAGAGATGGTCTACCGATTACAGATAAAGGTTCAACACCAGGTCGGTAGTGACTGAGCAAAATAAAAATGCCACAGTACTTGGTGGCTTGTGTGAAGTAAGCTGGTGGTCCCATTCAGGCCTCAAAGGACTTTATTCAGAAAAAAGGAAAAACAAAAGCCACCACACAGCACTAATTGGTATCCTTGTTGGCAATGTCAGCAGCAAAGGCCAAGGTTACAACGGTTACAGAAAAAGGGTCTTCCAAGGCCAACGTTGAGGCAGAATGGGCAAATGGCTTGGGAGAGAGCCCCAGTGCCATGGGCAGTTCGTCTCCCAGGACCTCTGTTAGGTCTGCACCTAACAAGATCAGCCTGATAAGGACTTTCAGACATCAGTCATCTCACCCATGCAACCATTTGCGCGCCAAAAAACCCTTCAGGAACAGGTCCTAAATCTCCGCAGGGTACAGAAGAGCCATCAATCTGTGACCTTTTCCAAGAAAAGAATACATAACTAGGCACTAGACAGGAAAGCCACTAGGAAAAGTTGTAATTTAAATGATTTGACAAAATGCCATTGCACAATAGCTTTCTGTTTCTTTTCCTTACTGTATAAACACACTGACTGTAACTGCAATAGAAGAGGGACTATTATGTCTCGCATAGGTAGAGACAGTCACGCAGGAGAAGAAAGTAAATAAATGGCATAACTCAAATACACTTTTTTTGTCTTTCTTGTACACGAAGAGTTAATAAGTGTTACTACAGAAAGCATTCATCAGTGTGCAGAACTATAGATTAACCTCGTATGGACAAACTCTTCTTCAACTTGCCTTTCTAATGAGGCTATTGAACAGTGTGGAACGACTGCTTTACACGTTCATCCTTAACACCTATGCAATGGCCTTCTACTGATTCTGCCGGCAAGAGTATACTCGTGACAGAAGCAGCTCACAAAATGAAGAACCACAAATGCTACAAGAATATGAACTGTACCAAGAAGTAACAATTAAGTAACAACCAGTGGAGGTGGGGATTTGAACTAATACAGCACAATGTAATATGCAACTGCAATAAAAAACAAAACCAATAAACATATGTCAGAAAGACTGGTCAGCTCTAAGAGCAAAAGCTGATATCCAAACAGGATTGGAAAATTATATACTATTTTCTCTTCTTCCTCTTCATTACAAACTACAAAAATATATAGATATGTAAGGTAAGTTTGTATGCTTAGATTTAGATACATCTCCTATTGGAAATGAATGTTTTATTAAACTCAACATGGGAAAATAATATTACTTATTTTTTAAAGAAGTATCCAACAATTCTGTTCATAAATATTCCCTCATGAAATACAAAACATATCTATACCTAGAGTTAAAATATGAAACCTTTTCAGTTACCTTCCTGAGTAATAAGTAAAATATTAATGGTTTAGTACTGCTTAAAATTCCTTAACAATTGGTCTCTAGACAGTAATGCGTAGTTTCACAAAAATAGCCTTATTCCTTAAATGAAAAATAATTCTTAAACAATTTATATTATTCTTGACAGTAAACTAAAAATTCATCATTCAACTTGTTCCAGAGTAAAACATAGACCAAAACTGTTATTTTGAAGATAATGAAAAATCACAATATGCATTTAATAGCTTTCGTCTTCCTGAAATTATTTTATCATGCTGCTCATTTCTGCCCAAAAGATAATGTAGGTTAACATCAGGTCAAAATCCGACAGATTCCTAAACATTTCAGAATAGAATAAAGACTTTCCTTTGAGACATATACCTTCCTCTAGCTAAAATGATCCTGAGGAATCTCACTCAAATGATCCTGAGAAAGGAAGAAATAGATGTTAACAGATGACAGCTTGGCTCTCTGCCTGTTTTACGCTTAGGACTTACAAAAATCTACAGGCAGGAGGTGGGAAAGCAGAGAATTCATGTAAATGAACATCTTATGCTACTAGAGTAGTTTTCCTAAAATTCAGATTTTCTTCTTCTTTTCGGTTATAGAGAGTTCCACAATTGTTTGGCTCTGTAATAAGCTTTGTGGGGCTGCTACAAAAGGAAAAGTTACTCAAGGGTAGGTATACTTAAAAATCACACTGGTCTTGGAAAAATAGAGTGTCCTAAGAGCATTCTTTGTTTCTTTTTTATCTTTTGAGCATGGAGAAAAGATGTCTAAGCATTATTCCTACCTTACAAAAAATGTTTTGCTGCAATCAGATAGGTCATTACCTTTTCACTACTACACATTTCCACTGTCTCCAAAAGCCTATTACATGAAACAGGCAAACTCTACACAATAGATCTTGAAACAAAAATAAAATACAAAGATACAGGAAAATTATTTTGCCAGGAAAAGAGAAGGAGCAGGTGCTGGCAACCAAGTAGTACTAGGGGCACAGAGATTCATCTCTCAAGCACTTCTTTTATCTCCAAGGCTACAGGCATACAAATGTAATAGAGGTACATGATGGAAATGTAGCCAAGCCAAGATTTAACAAACTGTTTATTTCTTCCCTACAGCACACCCCAAACAAAGATAAACCAAAAGGAACAAAAGGCTGAAAAGAACAAAATATCTTTCTGTAACACACAGGCACGCATGATGCATGGTCTAATGAATTAATTACATATTTTCTAAGAAGTGAATGAAGTTTAGTGTTAAGAACTTTTCTGAGTGTACTGCTTTCTAACAAAAGTGACTGAAAAAAATAAAAACAAAGAATGAGGGACACAAAAACAACAGATAGAAAAAAGCTGTCCTATTTGATTCAACGCAGACTTTAAAACGACTGGATTTGGACATATTTTGCAAATGACATTTTAATTTTGCAAATGACTAACTTGGCTGAAGTGCAGTGAATGCCAAGTTTGCACAGACAGCTTATATAACTGTATATGTGATTCTCCAACTTGCAGCACTCCTGAGTAGCAGAGCTCTGGCTATACATAGTGAAATGAATGGGAATGAAAGTCTAATGCTAGTGCTTAGTTGAATACCAAATAGTTTGAAGAGTCATTACAACAAACCTATATGTAACACCAAGAAATAGGGAGCACCCCAATGAATACATTTATATTCTACACTAATTATTTTCCGTATTTCAATATTTTTTTTTCCATCTTGTATCATAAACGGTGTGGCCAGCAAGATCAGGACAGGGATTGTGTCCCTGTACTTGGCACCGGTGATGTCACACCTTGAGTCCTGTGCTCAGTTTTGGGCCCTTCACTACAAGAGGGACACTGAGCTGCTGAAGCATTTCTAGACAAAGGCAACAAAGCTGGGGAAAGGTCTGAAGAACAAATTTTATAAGCAGTGGCTGAGGTAACTGGGATCACTTAGTCTGAAGAAGAGGAGGTTGAGGGATAACCTTATCTCTCCCTAGAACTACATGACAGGAAGTTGTAGTGAGGTAGGTGTTGGTCTCTCGTCCCGAGTTATTAGCAATAGGACAAGCAGAAATGGGCTCCAGTTCTGCCACAGAAGGTTTGGATTAGATACTAGGAAAAACATAAGTACTGAAAGAGTATTCAAAGCATTGGAACAGGCTGCTCAGGGAAGGAGTGGAGTCACCATCCGTGGAGGTTCAAAAAACGTGTAGACGTGGCACCTAGGGACAAGGTTTAGTGGACATGGTAGCGTTGGGTTGATGGTTGGACTTCATGATCTTAAAGGTCTTTTCCAATCTTAATCATTCTATGGTTCTCTTACTTCCACTCCTTTCTTTGCTTTTTGTTTCTATCAGCATGCCCACTGTAGTTCACTCTACCTGCAATGACTGGAAATTGATATGCAGCGCTTTGTAGTACAGGACTGTTCCTGTCAAAAAAACCTCCCATTTCCTCACTCTTCCTTTTCATATTCTGTCTTTTTCCTTTACATTTCCACTCTTTTCCTCCCTGTTGCTCTCTCTTTCAAAACAGCTTCCTTTCTATTTAACTTGTTGTTTATCCAAATTCACCATCCTTTTTTTCCTCCTCATTTTCTCTTGCACCTGTTTAAATTGCCAGTTGAAACCATTTATTTCTCTCCTTCAGTTTTATGATGCAGCTGGCACAATATTTTTCTCCTAAACTCTGTTGAAGCCTGAAAATCCCTTGCTGGAAAAAGTCTTACTTAGTGTCCTGGTCTTCATGGCAAGCTCATTAGAGTTTGCAGAAATCGCTGATTTAAAGCACATATTGCTAAATGGTCCTTTTAAAGAAAAAAAAAAATTAGAATTTTGGCAAACTCAAATGAATGATAAATAAATAAAGAAACTTCTGGTTAGGCATATAAATTAAGACCATGCGAATTGCCTCCTCTCTTATTTGCTAAACTCAAAGTGATACTATTTATTTAGCTCTCCCATCTTCTGAAAATAAGTAGACTGCTAACAACCAATGAGCCATATCATATTAGTTCTACAGTAAAATGTTCCAGTCAAGTCTATAGGGAATTCCGTTTCAAAATTAAAGATGCACCTTGGATCAACCACAGCTCTGCAGAGAGATTTCACTTATTTGATGTAATATACTGTAACATACATTTGCTTGAAATACTGACACAGAATCACAGAATTGTTAGGTGTTGGAAGGGACCTTAAAGATCATCTAGTCCAACCCCCCTGCCGGAGCAGGATCACCTACAGTAGAGCACATATGAACAGTTTCTCTGGAAATCTTTGTGTAATAATTGTTGCTTCTTAAAATGCTAGAGTAGATATAGCATGCAAACTTCTCTGCAATTTCTTTCTTTTTTAAAATAATGAATTAATTATGACTTAAACTATGGTTATATCCCAGCAGTTTTTAAACATATTTTTAAATTTAATCTTCAATATTGCAACAGCTGCCATATCACCAGTAATATCTTTAATTCTTGACCAGTTCAGAATAAGAAATTTATTTTCATAAGCATGCAGAACTGCTTTGCAAATTGTAGTGGAACATAATACTGACAAACTATAGAACAATTTGTAGTTTGAGTTACTCTCAATGGGTGTTAATCAATCATACTCTGCCTCTATTTACATTGTTATTTTAATCATCCTCCTTATTCCTACTTAATCATTTGAGAGATTAATGTAATCTGAATTTTCCAAAATTGACTGTGGCTAAGAGGAAACTAGTATGTGTTAATAACTGTGATTCCTCAGTAAATTGCAATCCAGACAATTAAATGAAAACTGTTGTACCTATGCGTGGCCATAGTTCATACTAAATACTCAGGGGTTTAGACATGAACTTAAGATTATTTAGAATACATAGATTTTTGAATGAGAAAAAATAATAAAAGTATTGCTAATTTTTACTTTTTCAATAAGAAGTGTTATTAATTTAAAATGCAAATCTCCCACTATTCTAGTTGGCTCATCTAATAAAGATTATTGGTACAGTACTGCTTATGTATTATCTACAGTAAAACATGAAAGTTCTCAGGCGCTGAAAAAAAACCCCAACAAACAGTTAAGCTGGAATTTCCTGTATCACTATTCCATTTTCTTATGTACTGATGCAGAGAGGATGGCCATTAAAAGATATAGGTATACTGATATAGAGAGAATGGTCATTAAAAGAAGTCTGGCTTGCTGAGAGATACTAGTGATAGTCAGTACTTATATAATTTTAACCAAAGTATTGGAAAGGAAAAAAATGCCATAATTTCAATATAAATTCCTAAGCAAACTAAAATAATCTCTGCTTGGTCATCAGTGAAACTTTTCTCAAAAAGAAAAGTTTCTTCACAAAGATGAAATCACTGCACGGCACTGTGTTTTAGTACATTTCTTCTCTAGTGCCATTACTTCTCTGGGCCACTAGACTGTGCTGCATTTGTTCATATTTGTGCTCCCACTGAATCTGAATATCTGGCCTCAGTTCCTGTACATGGTCTCTCCTTTCTTTCAGTTCATTCCAATCAATTACTAAATACAGTTATCCCCCAAACAATGTGCATTGAAGTAAGCAACACTTTTAATAGCCAGTTTGCCGCTTCATTCTTCTTCCAGACAGACAAATATGAAAAGAAACAACAGAGCACCTGTTTCACTACTTAGTCAAGACCTGAAATAGAACATTCACTTTCATTCTTCCATCTGGTTTTGAGAAGCAAACCTGGTGCCGCACCATTGAAGTGTACAAGTGATCACAGGAATACGTGCTAGAAGTGTAGTGTTAGGTTTTCAAAAAAGCACTACTGTGGCAGGTTCTTAAATCAAAAAGTTAACTGACAGCAGTTTATCATCACCTAGTAAAATCAGGCAGGAAAAAGAAGACAATACATATGAATGGCTCTAAAAAACATTTTTAATGAAAATATTGTCCTTAATTCTGTTAAACTCAGTTTTATACAGTTATAAATTACAGTAGTAAATTCACTAAGCTGTCCTACTTCAAAAGAGATTCTCATTTCCAATACATCTTTCAGAAAATGGTTTGCTCCACAGTTTGCATTCTGGTAGCTAACAAACAGAAACATTCTATCAAGTCAAACTCTGGGTCTATAGATTCCAAATACCTTTCAAACAAGTAAAAGATTTTAATGTGTAATGCACACTAAATAATCTAACGTCCCCAAATTATCAAATTGCATACAGCCTATCACACTTTATCTCCTTCTGTAGTGGGAACAGTAAATTAAGAGTTGCTTATTTATAAACAGCCTTGTCTTCACTTTTTACACTTGAAGTTTATTTTAGGAGAACCATAATTTCATCTGAGACCAACAACAACCTGCTCCAAAATATAATATGCTACCCTCTCGACAGCTCATTATTTTGACAGTACACTGAACTGCAGTTTAACAACTTCTTCTTCTTTGTCTTCTTTTGATCTAGCTTTTTTCTGCCCAGTATGAACAGCTTTACTCAGAAGTACATATTACTTGCAAGAGCAAGGACTTTTTCAGTCTAAAAGATTGCTTCAGAGAATTAAAAAAAAAATAAATGCAATGGCAATGCATGTGTTGTTTGAAAATGTTACTCTGAAGGATAAGATCACTTATGGCTACTGTGCATTAATGAAGCAGAAAAAAAAGGCTTCAACAAGGAATAGTTTTGGTGTGAAAGATGTTTCTTGTGTTCAGAAAACCTTCTAAATGATAATGGATAACTACAAGGAATCAGTTAACTGTGAGACTACCTCAAGAACTTCTATAAGCAGAGAGAATCCTTTAAAGACTGACTTTATAATAATAGTCAAAATTACTGTTAAATTATACTGCTTTTTTAGCCATGTTAAAATGTTAATTACAGTGTGTAGCATACTCATGCCTAAACAGATTACAAATGTATGTATTTTCTCAGTCTTTACTTAAAGATTGATTTGGCCACTATTTGCGAGCAGTGACGCAGCAATTAGTGTAATAAACAAGTAATTTACTGATAATTGGCAGAAGAACAATGTTTTTGAATGTTTTTTATATGTCAACACCAGCTGAGAAAAAAAGCAGCATATTTATCAACATCTCTTTCCAGCAAATACAAATTTCCAGCCAAGCTAACAGCTATATTCGAGCACTAAAGACTAGTAGGCAGCTAGGAGTAGAAGGTGATTTCATTGAAATTTCAGAGCAAGCAGATTTTTTTAACACCGCATGCTTCTTACAATGTTGATTTCCCGTAAGCCTCTATAATTATTCATGGTTCTTACAATCCCAAGTCACTAGGTTTCAAAGGGACACAGAACAAACAGCCTTAATTTCAGTTTGCCTTATTTGAGTAATTCCACCAAACCTACCTGAACTACTCACATAAACAAGGCCCATGACAACAGAAAAACTCTTTCAAAATGAGTCTGTCTGTCAAGCAACCTTAATTACTTGACGTTTACTCTTTAATGAGTATGTGGTTTTAAATGTCCATGATTCAGATAAACATATGATTTTTAAAATTGAGTGCATTTTTATGTAGCAATAAAAGTGTCGACCTTCCTTAAAAATTGTGTAGATGCATTATAATTGACAATTCATTAAAGTAATTCATCATTAACAGTATAATAACCACATTTATGTCAAACTAAATTAGCCTATATACTTGTAGCAGAGGCAGAAACAGCTGTCATTCTGTTTGCATAAATTTCCAGCAGAATGTGTCTGGCAAAGTTAAGCGTGAGCATTTCTGCTTTATAAAAAATAGTTCCAAGACAGCAAAAATAGAGAGGGCCAAATGTCTCATCAATAGGACCACTCAAGTGAGTAAGCGTTGTTCAGCCAAGCAAGGACCAGGACATCACAGCTGTATTCTATTCTCAGTCCTGTGCATATATCACAGTTTTGAATATGCTCATGAAAGCAGTATTAGAAACACAGAAAAATGGCACAATCCAAAAAACATCTTCTGTCACCCCCAGTGACACTGTGTGATGTCTTATTCTCAAAGCTGCACTGTAAACTTTGCACACAGAATCGAAAGGAACAACAACATTGAACTTTATAAACATGAAGCACAAAGAACATTTTGACATCTGTTATTTATCTTTAAAAGTCATTATGCAAAGGTGCAACTGTGCTAAATGCATGAAGCCATTAGAACTGCTCTATAAAGAAACTGATTTTAAATTGAAATGTATCAGGTTTCTTAAAATTTAGGTTTTGGTTGAAGTTGACTTAATAGGTTTATCACTAAGCTCAACAGCAAATGATCTAGGACAACATCTCAGAAGTGTAAAACAATGCATAACTACTAGAACACTACTGTTACCTCATGATTATGTAGTAATGCTCAAAGTTTCTTTTTTTGTCTTTCTTTCTTTTAAATAATTTTCCCTTTGTCCTGTGTAGCTACAACTGATTATTTATGCAACTATTATATTTAGCCGGATTTACCATAAATGCCGTTATAACACCTGTGATTTCCCTCATTAGGAGCTCAATAGATAGGGCCATGGGTTGAAAGGGCAGCATATGGACTACGAAAGGGCTAGTTAACATAACCCATTATATTGGTGCACTAGTAAAGATCATTTCTATTCATCTGGTGATTAGTTCAATCAATATTTACTCCTGTGTGCATCTTTTGTCTTCAGCTACAAAGCACACATTCTTCAATTTCATAGCACAGACCTTGGTTTCTGTGAATTCACTGCATTGCTTAAGAGGAAGAAAAACGATTTCTTGGATAGATTCGGAATCTTCCACTCTTGGTTTTGTTATCCTGTATCAGGTAACCAGTGTCCATACTATGGCAGATCCTAGTTTCTCCATACATTTCTTAATAGATACGTGTCAGTATCACATATAGCAGTACTCACAACAGCGCCAAGGACTTTTTGCTAGTTAGCACAAGTATATTTTAAACAGGAATTCTAACTTCTGGTTTATTCAGAACATCTATTTTTTTAATCTGGTATATTTTCTCCAAAAATCTTGATATCGTTTTTAATCACAAAACACAAATTAAGTGATTACTACTTGCAGTCATGACTGTATTGTCAAGTGGATAAATCATACCAAATTACCGCCTGTCTCTGCAAAAGGATGTCGGATGATTACCACACTACAGAAAATAAACTGTTTTCAGCTAACGAACACTATATTTTTGTAGTTTTTAAATTAACTGTCATATTACATTTCACCAGACACCTTTCATGAAAAATAATTTTCTCATTTAAAAAAAAAAACCTAAAAAACAAACATGGAAAAAATTCTTTTCTATACTAAGAACCCTAATGGTATCAAAACAGATAGTTTTCTGTTGATGAGCATTCATTCTATACTCCTCTCCCCCAACACCATGGAATAATGCAATAACTAAAGATAAATGCAAGAAACCCTTGGAAATGTAAATAAAGCGCAATTTGAAGTAAAAGCACTGCAGAAATACAAAGAGGCTCTCACACTTCAGGTTAGATTTTTTTGTTCATTCTAGAGGAATGTCACTATATTAATTATACACTTTTTTTAAACTTTTTTTTTTATGTAACACCGTAATAGCTTACTACTGACTCATGATTTTCTAAACATTTACTGACATTTTTTAAAATTTGACCTGCAAAAGCTTAGCTCTAGAAATTGGTGTTCCATCACGTATCAAGGAGTTTCAATGAAGCCATATAACAGTATTAAGGTAAGCAGCAGCTGGATACAACACGTTGTAATGATAAACAGGTTCTGCTGTGGTGGGGTAGGGTCCTAAGTCTGTCTAAATCAGTATTGTTTCTCTCTCAACACCATTGTTTTAAATAGACAATTTGTTTATTTACATATATGAGGATATTAATGCTACATACTCCAAATATAATTATATTTATTTTTTCATGGAATAACTCATGAAATAAGTTTTATTTGCTTTAATGAGCTTATAAAGACTCCCTGTCACTCAGCTATTACATTTAGAACTTTCTCAGTTATCCAGATTATTTGTATATGTTAGTTAATAAGCTCTCTCAGCAATACTGCAGATAGGATTTGTTGATTCACACTTTCCTAATTGCCTATAAATATTTCAGTGATGCTAAGAAAACAGAATTACTATGGAACATTATGCAACATGCATCATTGCTCAGTCCTGACACCAGCAAGAGGAAACCACACAGAAAAACTTGCTCAAATACTTTGACTTCAGGGTTTTGTGGAGTTAAGGTTTTTAGGAAGATGGACTGCTTTACTGTCAGTTTCATAACTCCAGTAATTGTGACAAACTTCAGTTTTGTGCACATAAAGTTAGAACATGTCCAAAGAAAAGTTAGGCAACTTGACATTGGTTTTTTTGCCATTTGGTAATTTTTTTTAATGTTTGCACATCAGCTGCATTATACACAGACTTCGCTAACTTGTAATAGCTTCAAACTTTGCAGATCAGTTTAACAAAAAATTAAATTACAACAAAAACACACATAAAATTACTTTCTTTTTAGTTAAGCAGCACAATAATTTTAGTGTACTTTCAGTCCTCTTTTTCAAAAAAAATGTACTTAAGTACACCTTCTATACTCTTAACCCCCCCTCACTGGATGTTGGCAGGAGCAGGAGAGGTGGAAGAAAGGCCATGATGAATGCTCACTGCAAATGTCATTCTTTTATACCTATGATTGTGTCCATAAAATATCAGTATAAAAGTAATCAACTTCCAAAACTTCTACTCCCAGCTTAGAAAGAAATACCTAGACACTGAGAACATTAAAAGCAGAAGTGCTCAGCCAGCTGTACCAGAATATTGTTCTGTTTAAAGTCAGCATGACTATGTATCCTCAAGAGGGATTAAAACGAAGATTTGAAGCACTAGGAATTATTTTGGATAGGATATGACCAGTGATTATAATATAGTGGCACAACAGCTGAGGGCTGCCACTATAATACAGTGGCACAGCTAGCTGTGTTTTCATGGGATAAGAGGACAAACATCCCCTGTGATGGCTCAGTGCTTTGGGACGCAGCAGGCAGTGACACAGGCTGGATATTTTGAGAAGCTCTTTCACCTCTGCCTCCAGTGTGGAGTATGTAAGCAATCAAAGCAACCCCTGTACATCCCAGACATGCAGGCTGAGTGCATGAACTAGAGCTCGGAAGGATCACAGCTCAGCTGGGAAAGTTTGGGGAAAGAGCTCACAAGTACAGGAGAGAGACTCTTCCTTTAAAACCAACAGTGAATACAACACAACTGAGAGCAACTATACCTTCACAAGAAGGCTTACAGCTGTCTAAAACCATTAAATTCATGGAAGCTCACAATCTGTTAGTTGTGATATACACTTATTTCCTTTATTAGGAAAGCCACAAATGCAACAAACAGATGCTCTGTTAGTGTACAACTTTGTTGTTCAAGCAGGTGTCAAGCACTGCTCTCATCTTGATGTACACCTCGCATAAAGCATTAGTTTGATAACCTCTTGCACCCAAGTTTTGAAAGTTGCCTGTCCATTGTTCTTCCTCCCCAAATCACCCCTCCATTCCAGCCCCTTTCCCCTCCACCCATAAACTTCCTACTGAGCAAGCCTAAATAAATGTAATGCAAATAAAAACTTGCATTCTAGGGGCAGGACAGCACCTTTTCATGGACAGTATCTGCCCACATAGATGAAGTGACAGCAGAGGCAGCTGTGGAGCTGCAAGTTATGCAGAGAAATAGATTCTCCTCCCTGCCTCTGCCCGGGACCAGTCAGGCATCCCGGACCTTGTTTTAAAGGAGAGGGTTAGAGGAAAGGGACGACAATTCACTTTGTGCTTGCCAAGGCGGGGCCTGTGCGCTGCTCAGCAAAACGGGCTGCCCCGAGGCAGGGAGAAGAAAGGTGGGCAGCTGTGGCTCAGTTGGACAAAATGCCTGGAAAAGGGGAGACAGGGCTCCTACCCAGAGGGCACTGACAGGCACGTTTCAAAAATAATCCCTGAGCTAGTGATCAGATCTGTTCACACTGAAGTTAAAAAAAAAAAAAAAAAAAAAAAAAGTGGCAAAGCTACAACAGGGGTTGCTTTACAGAATTGTTTGTGTTTTCTGTTTTCTGTTGCTGTTATGAAAGACAAATACTGTTTAGCAAGTTCTTGCCAGATTCCCCAAAGTGAACATCCCATCTTCTAAGAAAGCTGATGGAAAGAGGTTTTCTTCGTTTCCCTGTGCAACTGTCCAAGTTACAACTCCTCTGAAGATTACACACACGTGCGATTTGTTAGTTCTGTTAACGCATGCAGCTACAGGAGCTAATATCTCACAAGAGGAAGTCCTAGCTAAATGTTGCTCCTAGTACCTGTGTTCCCAGTCATTAAAACAAACCGGACACCCAAGAAATCTGCAAGGGATGTCACTCTCAGCCCCAAGCGTTCTCCGCTCCACGTAAGCCCTTCTCCTCCATCCCTAAACCCCGGGAAAGACTACTTTTTGCCCCTTTACCACACCATGAGGAACCAACCGAAGCAACCGAAGAACTGCGCGACAAAAGACAGCGGAGGAGATGCGCAACCCCCGCAGGCGGCCGAGGCTGGAGAGGGTCATTCTCGTCTCGGTGCCGGTGTTCTCCGGGCTCGGGAGAGCGACCCCGCGGAATGTGGCCGCGCGTTCCCATGTTTCCTGCACACCTCCGCACTCACTTAGGTGTCCGACGCGCCAGCCACAGACCACGCAGCCCCTTACCAGCCTCAACGACACCTGCAGGACAAGCACGCCGGCAGCTCTCCATTCCTGGGGGTGTCCCGTCGGTGGGGATGCTCTGTGCTCTCCTGCGGGACCCTCGCTGAGTGGGGCCGCAAGCCCTGAGAGATGCTGTGGCTGCCCTCCAAGATAGGGCTGCACAGGGGGCGACGGCTCGGGGGGGCCCGCGGGAGAGAGCTACAGGCACGGGGAGAGGGGCCTCGGGCAGCGCAACTCTTCCCGCCCGATTCGCAACCCCCGGGGAAGTGGGCCCTCGAGGCGACACGCCCGCGGCAGAATTCAGCAAAGCCAGCGAAAAAGTCCTCAGAACAACTTTTAGGGAGGGAAAGGGGGAGTCGCTCCCGTGCTGGCAGCGGCCTGGGACCAAAGGCAGGCGAGTCCTGCGGTGCGGGCCACCTGCCGAGAGCGAGCGCGCCCCGTGTGCAGTTGCGAGTGGGGACTTTGCGACAGAGACACGGCCAACCACTTGTCCCTTCCCTCCCACCCTGCCCGACGCAGCCCAGGGCGACGCTGGGCTTTCTCGCACGGGTACGTCGTCCCCCAGCCGCCGCGGAGGGCATTTGGGCTGGCCCCCGGCCTCCCACGGGTGCGGGGAACACGCCGTGAGCACCCACGTCGGCGGGCGGGCGCGACCCATCAACTTTCTGCTACGGACTCCTCTCTCGGGACACGAAACCTCCCCTCCGGCCCCTTCCCCAGCAGCTTCCCCGGCAAAGAGCCGCCTCCCGGCCCGCTTACCTCGCATGGTGTTGGCTCCCTGCTCCGCGCAGTCATGAAGCTGGGAGCCCGGGAACCGCACCAGAAAAATTCCGTCTCAGCACCCGCGGAAGCGGCAGCCACCGCAGCTCTGCTCCGCCGGGAAAACCATACCTCCGAAGCGGCTCCGCGGGGCGCGGCTCCGCGGGCTGCCCGCCGCCAGGCGCGCTCCTCCCGGGCGGCCGTTCCGCGCCCTCTCGCCCGACGTGGAGCCCCTGCGTGGGTCGCCTGGGCCGCGGAGCGGCGGCGAGCGGCTTAGCGGCGAGGCCGGGGAAGGGTGGGAAAGGAAAGGAGTAACGTTAGAAAAAACAGGAAAAACACGCGGAAGAAGAAGAGGGTGGCGGGGGGGCTGCGTGGATGGCAGAGCATGTGCGCTTTCACATGACACCGGCGCCCCTCAGCAGCTCCCCGGCGCGGATTTCCACTGCGCAGTCACAGGGACACGCCGACCGGGGAGTGAAACCCAGCGAGAGAAGCGGCAAAGAGGCTTATAGCGGGGGGCGGGTGGTGCCGCCGGCACGGCCCCGCCCGCTGTCAGCGCCGCCGCCAATCGCCGCCCGCCCGCCCGGGCACCGCTGCCGCGGGCGGAACCGCCGTGCCGCCGACGACGGCCCGGCCCCAGCCCGAGCCCCAGCCCCGGCCGCGGACGGGGGAAGGGGGGAGAACTGACGGCGGCGGCCCGAGGGAGAGCCGCGCCGCCCCGTGCCGGCGGTGCCCGGCAACTTTTGCTCCTCTTGGGAGCGCCTGGCTACCGGCGTGTGCTGCCCGGCAGCCGAGGCTGGGTGTGGTGGTGCAGAAATGAGTCTTGTGTGCAGAGCTCTGGAGCTCGTGGAGAAAGGTAACAGGCGCAGAAAATCCTCTCGTGTCCCTTAATATATATATTTAATTTTTTTTTGGGGGGGTGGGGAGGTGAGGGGAGATGCTTCTGGCAAGGAAGATTAAAGCGCTCACTCAGCTGTTGTTTTCACCGGAGAACTGCGTTTTCCGACAAAAATGAGGAAAGTTTGGTGGTGAGTCATCTCATGAAAGAGCGAATGTGGACGTCGAAAGCAGTTTGTTTTCCCTGTGTAAGACTAGCAGACCGTTCTGCAGAGACGGGTTTGTTCCTCGGGCAGCAGGATTTTTTCTGACTTGTAACTCGCCCTCTGAATTGACTGATGTTTTTACTCATGACTGGGGAAAAAAAAAAAGGCTCGATGTTATTGTGTTGGTTTTTTTTTTTTTTTTTCCCTGTATGGTAAATCATGGAACACAACCAGAAGGCATCTTAGAAACAAGTACGGGTACCAAGGATCACAGTTCCTAACTCCAACCCTAAAATGACAAAGGAAAACCCCGATCTAATTGAAATATGTCAATACAAAACTACTCATGTCGACCTCATAAATCAAAATAGGATATATTTCAGACATACTTCTAAGTTAAATATGCACCTGACAAAGTAGCTTTGTTCTTTCCTACACGAATTACCACGTGAAGTTCTATTAGGGCTGTTATGCAAGAGATTGTAAGTATGATCTCTTTTGCTGTGAAAAAAAGTTAAGAGTCAATATAGTAAGGTGACAAAGTGGTTTCCAGTCTTGGTGTAAACTGGCAAAGCTTTACTTCTGGGGAACAAGGTAACAGGCTTAAAGGAAGCAGTCCTTGTGGTTATCTGTTTAAAAACACCTGTTTGAACTGAAATAGAGAAAGACATGAAGAATCAGCTCTGCCAGTACTGAAAATACTTAAATTTACCTGATCGTGGTAAATTTCAGCTGCATTCACTGTGGTAAAGACAGAGTCAGTTAAAAAATAAAAAATCATGTTGAACTCCTAAGATACTAATTGCTTTTTATATTCTTGACTGTTGTATTTATGCAATTTATATACTGCATACAAAGTTGTTAGTACTCATCTAGAGTGTCTCCTTAGAATCCCATTCAGAAACTCTTTACTAGTGCTGTAATTTTAACTCAGCTTACTGCAGCACACCTTCCAATATCAGTTACATGCTATCCATCTTTTCACTTCACAAGACCAGGAATTTGCAGTGACATATTTTCTTCATAATTGGTATTTCAGCACCTGTGGTTGGCAGCAGACAGGTTTGTCTCTAGGACTCTCTTTTGTGGATATTCCCATCAGCCATCTCTTCAACCTGTTCATCATGCTCAAAAGTTTCTGAGGTAATTGCAACAAAACAACTCCCACACATCACTTTGCAAAACAAAGTAGAAAGCATGGGATCTTCATCTCATTTTTCTAATGGGTATAATTTACCTAATATCTAATTTGAGATTTGGGTGAAGGATTAATTAGCTCCTGGCTAGTATTTGTGGCTTTGGAACAGCAACTGTGAGAAAGAGCAGAGATTACATCTACTTTGTAATTGGTGTATTGCAACCAAGACATTTTTCTTTTTTTTTCTTTTTTTCCCTGGATGTCCACCTAGTAGCAGGGACAAAAGGTAGGTAAATTTGAAGTGGAGGCAATGACTCTTCTGTCATATTCTGAGTGGTCATGTTCTTGTCTATACCGATATGATTTTTAGATTTAATTGTTGTAAAGCTGCATCTTAACACCAGTCAGAACTTTGATAGGTAAATAACAAGTGGTCTAGTTGCTAAGCAGTGCAATCTGAATACCTTACACTGTTGCATTATTAACTGATGCACCTTTATTTGGCATTTATATCGTGCTTTTGACAATGGAACAGAAGTTGAAATGCCACTACTGCCTCTTAATTTGATTTTGTTTACAAACTTTTTTTTGGTATACAAAATCCAGATAATTTGGTCCCTGAGTTTCATTTACTTTTCTCTCTATTGTATGGAGTGGTAATTTTTATTTATCTGTTTTCAGAAGTCCTTGGAGACTTTTAGTTTATTCATCTGTCTTGGTTCAATATAATCTGTGTATAATGATGCTGACTTCTTTACTAACTGGAGGAAGTTGTTAAATTTGCAATTTATTCTAATATAGAGGATGAGATACTGTCTGCTAAGATGTGGTAATGATGGCAATAAAATGATAACATATATTAAACATATGTGGACTTCAGTGAGCACCAGGAAAGTTATGAATAGTTTATTCCAAAATGCATGGCTGCTTCAAACTGTTATATGTTGAAGCAGGTAAACAACACACACAAAAGCCACATGATCTGAGGTCATACCGGAATTTATAGTATATTTTAAAACTAAACACATATGTTTAGCAGTGAAATAAATTGAGTGGTGCAGTTCAGCCCACCATTCTTGTAAGATAATAATTATCCTAGGTTTCAAAGAGGCTTCCTTTCTGCTTCAAAGGAAAACTTTAGAAAAAGACAGGCAAAACCCAGTTAAAATACAATAAGTAAGTTGTTTTACTTCAAAATATAAACTAATATTTTTCTGAAAAAAAAATAATTGCTAATATATTTTCACTGCAAACTAAACAATGAGAAATTGCCTTTCAGAATACTCACTTGCATTAGCACCTTTCCCAAGGCTCTTTGGATGACAAATTGTCTAAGACAATATTTAAGGCCGCTTAGTTTTATCCTTTTTATCATTTGTAATATGTTCATTAGAGCTGTATCAAGTTATGCCTAATTTAGTTGCTTCATTAAAAATTACTGAATAGAAAATAGTCAAAACAAACGGTTTACAAATCCCATTTCATTCCCTTGTATATCAGGGGCTAATTTCTGTTGGAAAGGAAGGAAGATGCATTCTCACTGCCAAAATTTATTTCTTAGATTCAGTAGGGTCAAGATCGGTCACGTCATCTCATCTATCTCCAGCAAATATGGTTTCATTGCCAAACGTTTTTAACTTTATGTAAGTCACGAGAAAGGCTTCTAATTTTTCGTTTTATGACTTCTACACTGTTGCTGACAAACTCAGCAATCTGAACTTCTCCCATTGATGCTTCACTTTTGATTCACTTTCTAAATTAATTTCCGTTTCTTTATGTTTGCAATCTGAAGTCATGCACATAATCTACATTGTGTTTGACTCTTACAAAGTCTTGTAACTATCATGAAATTTCAAACTGTTTCCAGAGCATTATTTAATTCAAGAACTGTGTTTTTTTTCCAAACTAGTGAAATTGTTTTAAAAGCAGCCCTAGAAAATCCTGACACAATCAGAAACAATATTCAGTAACTGAAAATCTTTAATTATGCCAATTTAGTTTTAGAAGTTGAGAATGTAATGCATTATACATGACAGGATAACCAGAAAGTTGAAAAAATCAAAATGAAAAACCATACTTGATTATTTCCTCTGTCTTGTGAGATGAAAAACAATCCCTAGCCACAAAGAAGGATCTCAACCCAAGTAAATACTTCATGACAGTTGAAAACTGATGTTTTTTATAATACTGCAAATTTATTATAAAATTTGCATAGTTGTTATATTTAATTTTTTTTTTTTAGAAATGCATTGGTTTTTTTAAGTGTTAATGAAGTGTTAAGGAATATTCTTCCTTGCCCTGATGGCAGAAGTTGTATAGTGACTTACCCCTGCTTTAGGTACAGTGTCAGTCACTGATTCATTGTATAAAATGTTTCACAAATACATCTTTGAACAAGAACAGATACTAGGTGATAATTCCCCCATGCCCACAACACCCCAAAATTTACCTAAAATGGCCAGCAACTGAAAAGACTGGTTATAAAGATATAATTGCTGGTCAGAGCTGCATTAACCCTAGAGCACCACAAACCTTAAAATAATAGTCTGCATCATAAAACTGAGGCAGGAAAAGAGCTAATTTTGGTGGTAGTACCTATGCCCAGATAGCGTGTGTTTGCTCTGGAGAAACTGCAACATATTTGAATGTTGATGAAGTGAAGAAGCAGCAGTGAAAGACCGTCTTCATGCAGAAAACAGCTGCTGACGGGCAGTGACCTGGTGACATTTGCATCCACATTCTCCTTTCTTGGCAGGACCAGGCGTTCCTAAGCTGTTTTGAGGCAGCCCAAGAGCACGAATGGGCTTCAGTGAAGGAGACAGAAGGATGAGAGCTGGAAGGCATACGCAGGCAAAATAAAATGCTCTAGGAAAGAAGCAGGAGGCAGAAGACCTACCTACAGATCAGTGCTTCAAATCCTCCTACTAGCAGCCTCTGAGGCACCAGGCACTATAGGTCGGGAAAAAGATGATTCTTTGAATGCGTATCACTCTCATGCAGTAGTTTAAAAAGTGAGGATCTATTACAACCGAAGATTTTCTATATTAAACAGATGCTGACCTTCTAGCTTACATTCTTCTCGCCTTATTGAAGGAGCCAGATTTTTAAAATTCTTAATGCTGTTTCACTGGAGAAAAGGCAAAACTCAGAATACAGATATTTTATTTATCAAGGAATTAATTCATTTTCTGGTGAAATCCCAGTTTTCCTACTCATATCTGTGCACTACATTTTCACATTTTAAAATCAAAGAAAGCAAAACCTTTTTTTTAAAATATTGATTTTTTCACTGTATGCAAAATAGGTAACTGTTATTTCTGAGCTAATGTCTATTTGTAAAATCATTGGTTTTCATTCAGCCCATTTTGATGAACTAGTTATTCACATATTTTTTTTTTAAAAAATCGGTCCTTTATGAGAAGGATTAAAAAACACATACTTACTATTAATTATATTTTCTGAAAAAGGTAAAATTAAGGAAACAGTAACATTTTGTATACATTTCAGCACAGAATATGACTGAAACTGGAATCTCAGATGCAAAGAATGACAGGAATATTAAACAGTAAAACTTTGAAAAATTTAGAGGATCTAACATCTTGGACTTTAGAAGAAAGATGAAACACTGACAGGGAGTAATCTGTAACATTCTTTTGGCATTCAGTAATTTATTATTAAGTTACAACAAATTAGTATCTTTATAGATACTAGATGGGCTTGAGATAGAAAGTTAGCTTGGACTTAGCATTTTAAAATGGTCATACTCTGTGGTTTTGAACTGGAAAGAGACATATTTCTTTCACATTTTCACTGCACCAAGAGATGTTTAGCTTTCAATATTTTGCCCTTTGTGTGGCTTTTAAGGAATTAGTATCTGGTGTTTTGTTTTAGACTAATCTCTTTACATTGAGTCTACCTCTGTTCTCCGCAGCTTTAGCTGTAGCTCATAGCAACGGCTACAGTTAAGGATGCTTAAGGGCTTCTATTCTAAAGCAGCTTTTTAGTTTCTTCTAACTTTTTTACATTTGTTCTTTCCTTCTTCCTTTCAGGACGGAGGGTATTTATAGAATGACCTGATACAGAAAGAGTCTTTTCCTTCATGAAATATGAGCCTACTACGTCACAATATTCTAGAGCTATATACAAAGTTATAATCTTTTTCTTTTTTCTTCTCTATGTTTGTAAAGTATTACTAAAAGAATCAGTAAAGACCCCTAGTGAACAGGTGCAACCTATTCACATTGCATATACTGCAAATACTTTGAGAAATATACACAGTCAGCTGCCTCCTGTTTTTATGGCGAAAAATAAAATTGCTTTCAGCATAATTACCTTAAAATTGATATCCCAAAATACATTTGTTTTCAGATAGTTGGAAAAAATATGCTTAAACACTGTCTAAAGAGTAAGGACAGGGGTATTCAGTGTGCCCATTGTTGGCCTAGTTTTTGAGGCAGATGAAAATAGAATTAGGCTTTTGAAAGTACACGTACTAAATTTTTTTTTTTTTTGTATGTTAAAGTAGATATTTAAAGAGGAAAAAAAAGCCTACAGATTGCTTACCTCTATTTTTGGCATGATCCATTTACAGGTCATCGCAAAGCAAACAAGATAGTTACGTCAGATAACAAAAACATTCTCCAAAAGCAGAAGTGACTGTCCATGCTCTCCTTTCATGAAAAAGAGTCCTTTCTCGTTTAAAACTATTAGCGCCACTTTAATTCATGCAGTTCATTTTTCTTTCCAGTTCATAGGACAGTCCCAAGAGGGGAAAAATGTCCTCAGCTCAACCCCTTATATGAAGCAGACAGATTTAGCAAGTCTTGATCTGAGAAAGTACTAATGCAAATGCTTAAGATTAAACATGTGGTTATGTGCTTTTCTGAATAAGAATCTGTGTCAGGATGCTTATTTAGCTACAGTTCTGATATTTAGAAAATCTTCCCGTGTTGGCTGACTTAATACAGAAAGTGGCATTGTTTTTTAATGTTCCTTTTGTTTTATACGTTTTTGAGAAAGTTTCAGAGGGTTTATAAATATTTGTACGAGAGACATAAATTAGCTAATAAACATTGCCACTTTATTTCCAAAGTTGGTTTTGTTGTACTCATTGTTTAAGATATAACTATGACTGAGTTTAGGAGACACCTAGATACAGTGAGATAAAAATGCTGAACAAATCATATTTGTGGATAGATATGCAAAGTTCTCATATATAATTGAAACTAATAAATGCTGGTGTAAAACTGAGTTCTTGGCACATGTACCACCCCATGCTAATGTTGCTGTGTGTCACTCCAGCACAGAAGAAGACACAGCTTAAGTATTTCAAATACTAAATATCGTGGTACCTCCAGTTTAGCTGGCTCCTGGGTGGATAAATGCACAGCTTACACACAAATAAGCAAGGCCAAGGAGCTAATATTCCTTTTAATCTCAGGTTTCCAGGATGGCCATTTGTACCTGACAAACTGCAAATGTTCTCCTATGGTATCTTCAGCCTAAACCCGAAGAATACGAAAATGTAAAAGCCCACTAGGACACAGTGTAGCATAAAGATGCAGGAGCTAGCTTTAAAGGAATTATTTTGGGTACTGGCAACAGTCAAGCTGTGATAACAGAAAGCTAACTCTGCGTAAGAAGTTTATTCTGCTGCATGGGCAAGTTAGCAGCCTGTCCTGCACTTCATGCTATTATTGTGAGATGGCTGCCACACAGTGTTTTGCATAATACCGCTCATGCAAAATGTATCCAACAGAGCGGAGGCACGTGGCAAAAAGCAGTTAGCTGGGCTAGAGTACACTGTGCTGTAATATGGCATGAACTATTCTAATGATTTTTGCTTGTACCACTTCACTCTTACTCAGAAGTTTCACAGGTGGAATATGGCCAGTTTTGAGATGCACCCTTTCTTTCTCCAGAAAAAGCATTTACATGACGTGAAAGAAATGGGGTATTTCTAAAGGAAGGCTACTTCGCTGTTTATATTGGAACACATATATGAAAATGAAAAGTGAGTCTCCAAACACCTACAATTATTGCAAGACTCTCAAATGAAATTAACAACTTCAGGACTGCTGCTGCTAATAGGACAGAGCAAAAAAAATGCAAGTGTCCCTCTTCCTTCACTTTTAATGCTAGTCACAAAGAACAAGCTCCCAGTTCCTCAGGCCAGTGGCGGGTTGCTGCTGCATCACAGGGAGACAGCTAATGTGTCAGAATATATTAACTGCCCTGGCAAATGAGCAAGGCATGACTGTCCGAAGAAGTATTAAGTTCAATGATTTAGGAATATGAAAACATAATAGTAATTTCAATTAACAGTCAAAACATAGAAATTGATACATTTGCAAAATGTTCTTGAAAGAGCAGCAGGGGGACAGACTAACAAAACTGAATTTTCAGCAGAGTAAAAAGTAAGAAATAAAGGCTAGGCTAAAACCACTCTATTCAGAAGTTGGTGATTATAACCCATGATTAGAGATCTGCATGGAAATAGAAAAGTACAAAGATAACTATCGTATTACCACAACAAAATAAAATTAATATGATGTTCATACTTCTCTTATCATTCCAAAACCCTGCTGATTTGTCAGCACTGTCATGTTAGTCACACAAACTTAGAAAATTACCTTAAGTGGGACAAAGAATTGTATTATGCATTATCCTTAAGCTCTTGTGTTAAAATTACTGATTTGTAAGAACAACAGGATGGAGTGTATGCAGGAAGATAAGTACTGATAGACACAGGAACACCAAAGAAAAAACAAATAAAATTAAGAAAGAGTCTTACAAGAACTATATAATCCCCTGAAGGCCTACTTGGTTCTGTATTACATCATGTTTTGTATAATATGTAACTCTGCACGGCACACAGAAACTACTGTGATGAGACCAGAGAAAGGGAATGCTGAGGGAGTGGAACGCTACTTAATGATTCTTGTAAATCTTTTGTGTTTTATCATACAATCACGTAATTGTTTAGGTTGGAAAAGCCCTTTAAGGTCATTGAGTCCAACTGTTAACCTAGTGATGTCAAGTCCACCTTTAAACTAGGTCACTAAGCCTCTCATCATCTACATGTCTTTTAAATACCTCTGGGGATGGTGACTCCATCGTTTCCCTGGGCAGCATGTTTCAATGCTCGACAATCCTTTCAGTGAAGTAATTTTTCTTAATATCCAGTCTAAACTCCCCCTGAAAAAACTTGAGGCCATTTCCTCTCGTTCTGTTGCTTGTTGAGAGAAGAGACCCACTCTCACCTCGCTACAACCTCCTGTCAGGTAGTTGTGGGGAGCGATAAGGTCGCCTCGGAGTCTCCTTTTCTTCCACCTAATCAATCCCTGTTCCCTCAGCTGCTCCTCATAAGACTTGTGCTCTAGACCCTTCACCGGCATCGTTGCCCTTCTCTGGATATGCAGCATTTTGGAAGAACTTGCAAATGTTACACAGGTACCTTCTAACATGAGCAGTGGTATTCTGACCAGACTCAGAAAGCTTGCCACCTATACAAGTAGTGATCTTTTTCAGGGCTAGTAAGTGGTAGTTTTGGAAAAGATCTTAAAACTTGATTTTCAGCGCTTGAAGTAATTCATAAGCTGTTGAGATTTCCATTTGTTTGCATGTAAAGAGTACAGTGCTTATCATTATTGGACAATAAATATTGCCTTCCTTAGACCATTATATGATACAGTATGATAATTCCTGTATTACTAAAGGCTTGGTAAAAGATGCAAGTGCTATGCTTGTATGACTCTGTATGTGTCAAAATAATTTTAAAAGTCTGTCATTAGCAGTAAAAAGTATTATGTTAGAAAAATTTGGGATATTATTAAGATAGATTAGGTAATTATTATACATTGTAGACATTTTTGGACTGTTATAATCAGTGTTTCTTTTTGATTGGGAAGATAATGAAACAAGAGCCAATTATCAAGAAATAAAATAATGTCAAGCTCTGTCAAACCACTTCAAAATTACAAAAAAAAATATTTTAAGGAGTCAAAGGGATAATGAAAGCATTACTCAAATGACAGTTGTGTCAAGTTGGTTTTTTGCAAACTGTAGAAGCCATAATAGCTCTACTTTCCTGTTTTAATTAAAAAATAAAAATACCAAAATTAAGAAAAAAAAACCATCCCTGCTTCATCCTATGAACTATGCCATTGAAACAGACATGAGCATGGTGCTGAAACACCAAAGGTTTTGGGTTCGATTCCCATTTGGTCCCCATGTGTTGCCTGATCTGGTTGAGAGGCGTCCCTGACCATGATAAGGAGGTTGGGTTAAATGATCTCTAAGGTCCCTTCCAGCTTAGGCCATTCTATGATTCTACGTCATCTAAAGAAGAAACCATTTCTCCTTTTGTCACATATACAGTAATTGAACTGACAGTAAACAAACACTGTTGTGTTTATGTTAGAGTGTTGGTAGTAGGGGGAGTATGGGGGTGGCTACTGTGCAAAGCTTCTAGAGGGTCCTCTGGCTACAAGCAGGACCTGCCTTTGGTGAAGGTCAAGGCAATCAGTACAATAACCTATTTAAGAGCGAAAAAACCTGCTAGGTGACTTCTTTTGAGGAGTTTTTGTTTTGGAGAGGAAGGAAGATTGAGAGGAACAATCATGCAGACACAAAGGCCTGTGAGCAAGGAAGGGGAGAGGTGTGCCAGAGCAGAGATTTGCTGAGGCCCGTTGTGAAGACCATGGTGAGGCAGGCTGTACCCCTGCAGCCCATGGAGGTTAATGGTGAAGCAGATGTCCACTTGCATCCCAAGGAGGACCCTATGCTGAAGCAGGGGACTGCACCCAAAGCATGCTGTGACTCTAAAGGAGGCCTGTGCTGGAGCAGTCCATCACTGAAATGACTGCACCCTGTGAAAGGGACCTGCGCTGATCCTCTTCGTAAGGACCTGCAGCCCCATGGGAAGGAGTCGCGTTGGAAAAGTTCATGGAGGGCCATCTTTTGTGAGACAGATGCCAAGCTGGATCAGGGGAAGAGTGTGAGGAGTTGGAGCAGAGAGAATTCGTGATGGATGACTACAACCCCTGTTCCCTGTTCCCCTGTGCTACCAGAGGGGAGGAAATATAGAAATTGGGAGCAGAGCTGAGCCCAGGAAGAAGGAAAGGGCGGAAGGAAAGTGTTTTTAAGAACTGGTTGTATTTATCATTCTTATACTCTGATCTGATTGGTAAATTGGTGGTGGTTTTGTTGTTTAATTTAAATTAGTGTTATTGCCCCAAGTTAACTGTTTTTTTTCCAGTAATCATAATTGGCGAGTGAGCCTTCCATGTCCTTAGGTTCAGGCCTCCAGCATTTTGTTACATTTTCTCTTTCCCATTCCACCAAGGTGGTAGGGGTTAAGAGTGAGTGAACAGCTGTGTGGTGTTTAGTTACAGGCTGGGTGGATGTAAATCATGACACAAACAAACAGACTGCTGCTTTGGGCACACCTCCCAGGCCGGCCACATTGAAAGTGACACATTTGGAACAGGTTCTGCACTAAATCAAAGCTTTCATTCTGAAATATACCTGTGCAGGAGGAAACCAGGTTTCAGTTTCAATCTTAAACCATTTGGTTTCAGAGCAAGATCCGAAGTCAATATTGATAAACATTGTTTTGTCCATGGGCATTGCATTCTTGCTCCACTAAATCTCTTCTCCTTCTGCTAGGCCTTCTGCAGCATCTTACAATTCTTGATCATACCATTGTCTCACCTGAAAAACTGCGCCTCTGATGCCTAACTTACAAACTTACACTGTGCAAAGATCAATTTTGTTTCCCTCCAGCTCTATACAAAATTTCTGTAAACCAGCAGAGAAGAACTTAAGTGTTGTAAGCAGATACACAATATCCAGTTCCACCTGTCCAACACTTCATTACGGCCACCAGCCTGGCTAGGAAAGAATGAGCTTGTCATTAACCAGCCAAAGCTGAGTTCTAACTGGAGATAGTGCAAGAAAATTATGAGCAGTCCTGTCACCGCATTCCTCAAGTGCACACTTGTTCATGTGCAGCATGTGGATACTCTTGGTTTCTTGCTGATGCTAATCTCAAACCAAGAAGTATCAGTTAAGAAAGCTTTCAATCATGTCGTTTTCTCTAGAATACTCCATGCAGTTTTACCGGAATGACTTCCTGTGACGGAACTACAGTCCTGAGACGAAGCTGGATGAGAAGTTGCCGATGCTTAGAAAACTCCAACTAGCTCAGAAAGCTGTGACATTTCCTTAGCTGCACAGCTACCACAAACCTAGGAGACCTTCGACTATAGAATTTTTAATCAGGTTCAAGGACTCTTTGCTTATCTTTATGGTTTGGTCTGAGGTACCTGGGAGTCTCTCTAAAGCTCTGAAATGATATGTGTGTTCTTCTGGCACAACAGGACTTTCTATGATAGGGGTAAACACATAGGAGAAGAAGGTTTCTTATGGACTGGTCTGGTACTTGAAATTCACTTCTGTAGAAATGAAGACCATACCAAAAATTTGTTTCCAGTTAAAACTGCATTTTCAACTTCCCTATGTTTGTAGCTATATTATATCAACACCACTTCATTCCCCACTAATTCCGTCCAGTCAAAAAACATTGTTTTGGTTATGTATTTCCACCAGATATCTCATTCTATATGATCTGAAAAATACAATTTTATAAATACATAGTAAATACTGTGATATTGTGTATTTAAGGAGATGCAGTTTTCTGAATGCAGGCCATGGAGAAATCACAGTGTTTGCAGAGTCAAATTGTGATGTAACAAAAATATCTGCAAATAGGTGTGGTTATTTGATAAATGAAACAAAATGTACTGGTTGATATGGTCAAACCATATAGGCACTAACAAAGCAGTCAGTTAAGTAAAGTGCATAGGAAACCTGTACTAGTCCTAGCAGAGAAAAAAAATTAATTACCAACATGAAAGAAAAGTGTTATTTTTTGTTACCTTAGTGAAGTTTATGCAGTTAGAATTTGTGCAATTGTCATCCCAGATTTCCTTCCTATGGTACTTTAAATTAAGGTCCCAGGCAAATATTTGTTGGTGAAACAGGAATAATCATCAAAATATAGTGGCTTAGAAAGAAAAAGGCATACAAAACAAAACAAAACTGATCAATTAAATAAAATGCAATGTCTAGTATAAAGTCTGTGGTGTAAAATATAGAAATAAGACCTCTATTCATCTTTGTACTTGTGAAATTGTTGTTTGGGTAACTCTTCTTTAGTTCTTCTGCATCACCCATACATTATATTACCTTCTACATGTAATCAAAGAAAAAGTGGCAAACAGAAAGAGGGGTTGGTGTACTTGGTAACACTTTTTTTTACATATCAATCGTGAATTTAAACAAGACCATGTACTCATTATCTTGCATGCATACCCTACATTTAAAAACTCACCAATGTATGAATACTGAAAATCAAACTGTTTTGTCATGCTGAGTGATTTTAGATTTGCTATTTTTATTTTTAAATAATAAAAAGATAAGGTGATCCTAAAGATCAACTTTCAAATAGAAAATAGATCCTAAAGCTACAAGATATTGCCTAAAATGTTGGCAAAAGCTATTAATCAAAATAACACTTATGAGAAAGATTTTACTGGATCAGACCCATTGGACTGGTTGACAGCAAAAATTTTCATTTAAAAAATTAGGAACAAGAGAATGAAAGCAGGATGATTCAGTAGATGTGATGAAAAAATCTCCAGAAAAACATCTTTACAAAGTATAAAGCAAGAAAGGATTGTTACACATATTTACTGTGAAATCCATAGGGTTTCCACCGGGACATCTTAGAACCAAGGCATGTATTTTAGGTAAAACATGCAACACTAACTGAAAATTTGCCATGAGTGAATAATTTGCTGTGTCCTTTTCTAAAGCTGTTCTAATGGCTTTTACTGATTATATTAAAAATCTAAGCGACTGTCTCCAAACCAAACCCACACCATGTCAGTTTACTGGGGCTTTGTCTTTAAAACTTAACCCTTTCAGTGGTGACTTGCTTTCTTAGTGTGACTTGCTGAGTATCCTGCTCTACAGCACACGATACAGACCGCACAGCACAGTAATCAGTCGTGATGGTCCTCACTAGGAGGGAAATAGGTTTTTTGCACGAGTAGTTCTGTCCATGGGTCTGTGGAGCAAAGGAGGTGCCATAGCTCCAGCACTCGCCCGGTTGGCACATACCGGTTGGAGCAGCTTTTTCAATTCATAGACTACTCTTAGCAACTACAGCCCCAGCCAAGCACACAGAGCCAAGTTCTGTTCTTAGTTACACTGATGTAATTCTGAATAGATGCTGTCCTGTTTTATTCATTCGTAGTTAATACTAGTGTTAATGTATTTGGATATGAAAATAACACTTATTCAGGCAACCTCCCAGCTATGTAATACTACTGTTCCCCCTGAAATTAATGAAGGGTTTGGCTGAGTGAAGACTTACAATTTTGTAAATACTCAGTTAGTGTTTAAGTGACTGCCAAATTAAAACTTGTTTGCCACTGAGGTTAAGGCAAATCTGCTGGATTTATTGGAACCGTATCTTGTTTCAGACTGCCTCATAATTTCATTTAAACTGAAATAATATGCATGCTTGAAAGAGGAATTTGGAATAATAAGGGTTTCAGCCAGGCTGTGTAGGAAGTGTTGCCCCATACTTCCTTTCAGCTTAGCATAAATTCGGGAAAACCAGCTTTTACTCTCATATATATATATTTGATGCAAGACAGCTAGGAAATGTGCTGAGCTTTTGTCCTGTTTTTGCTTTCCATATCTGAAAATAAAATGTGTTAGCAGTGCTTCTGTACTTTCAGAAAAATATTCCACCTTAACCTTATTCTGAAGTTTACATACATGCTTATTAAGTGCCAAATCAGTACTTAAGCAATGAGTTAAAAAAAAAAATAATAAAAAATCTTCTTTACTAAAACATTACGGTTTTTGACTTAGTGGCCTAAGGTGCAGCCAAGGGCAGATAACACTAGGAAACTACTGTTAACCTCATTAATGATTGATTTCCGTAGTGTTATCGCTATTATAAACTAAATTCAGTGGTTTAGAACAGAAGTTACACAATTTTGGTTGCTCTGCCCCCTCTCCCCTTAAAATTAGATATGACATGATTTGAGGCACATTTAGGAGAAAGCTATTTTTATTTTAGCCTTTCTATCCTTATCTTTATCCAGAAAACCTTGGACATGTGTATTTTTAGTAAAAATCCAAACCTAGTAAATTAGCAGTGTATAATTCAACTGGAAATCTAAATACACTTAAATTAGGCAGAGAGATCAGGAAGAAAGCAAATCAGTATGTTCCAGCTTTATGTATGGAAAAAAACTGACACTAATTAATATTCATCTCAAACCTACCCAGGTGTATTCTGACTGCATCTATTAGGAACTTCTCTATGAATTTCTTTCACAACTGTTAAAAAAGAGAAATGCAGTCAAATAGAAACTCATGTGAACTTCATGCAAATTATTCATACTGCTTCTGTATTGCTGTATTTTACTAAAGCAGTGCAAAGGATTGTAATTCTAGCACAATGCTTAAAAAACAGCGGTAGATTTTGAATAAGGAGCTCTGCATTCTGCTGGCAGCTGAGGAATTCAAACAGAAAACATGCCAGCAGTATAGACCAATGCATTATCACCCCCTCCCTCTTGCTGCATAACTGTTCTTCATAATATGCCATAACATTGGCAAGCACAGCTCAGAGCTTTTTAAGAACACAAGGAAGCTCATGAATAATGGTTGAATCAGGAAAGTGATAATTAAATGAGACAACTGAATGCCAGTGGAGTCCCCAGTGGAAAATACTCTTCAGTGAAGATCATCTCCACCTTTCATTCCCTGGTTTTAGCAGTACACTGCTAAATATGTTTTTCAAACTAACATTTTAAAGAAAATATTAAAGTTCCCAAAACTATGTGTGCTATTTTCGTATGTAACCCTATTTTAAACTGTAAAGTATTTGTTGTGCTTTACAGAGAATAAAAAAAAAAAAAAAAAGCTTTTATCGTTGACTAAGTGAGATAAAGTATTTTGCTGTTTTACTGAGCATTTACTGACACCATAAGATTTATGACAAAAAATGCCACAACCACTAATGGTTGTATCCTGGCTTAACCGTTTGGTTCATGTCTCTCCTTGTATAGGAAGTATAGCTATTATCATTCCGCCTGCAATTCCACTTACTCTGTGGCCTCAGAGCAAACATGGTGAGGTGGAATGTCTAGTCTTCAGCTGCCAGTTTCAGGGAAACCATCTCTAAGCTTTTTATACAGTATGAGTCCCTGATAACCTCCTCTTTGTCACAGCATTATGTTCCTTCTGAACCTATGATGTGAGGAGAGGTTGCCATATCTTTTGCACATTATTCAAACTATAGTGGTACTCGGAATCAGGAGCTGCAAGCTCTAAACTGAACTGCTTTTTTGTTGTTGTTTTTACTTGCCGAATAAATGCTTCTCCCACAGTACAGGAGGTAAACCCTCAAAAAAGTAAATGAGAAATGAGTCTTACTATGAAACAAGAAAATTGCTTTCTATTAAGGCTCTGAAATTTGAAGTGACTTCAATGGCTTGAGATTCATGTAGACATGACAATGAAATCAGACTGTGACTGTAACACAACAATTTTTGTGACTTACAGTGTATGTAACATACATTCATTTATTCATTCATTCATGCATTTTTATTTGAGATAAAATCTTGTCCTTTTTTTTTATCATGACTGCTCATTCTTAAAAAAAACACCCCAAACCAAAACTAACCCAAAACAACTCTCAATGTTGCTTTTCAAACAAACTCAGGATATTTTTTTAATCAGAGATTCTTATATATCTAGCATGACAGCTTTACATTTAAGGGTGACAGGATAATTTTAACACCTGAAATGTGTGAATTTAAAGATCAGGGAAAATTGATTTGGGGGTAAGTTGTTTACGTAAAACATCATACAGACTATTATATGTGATTTTCAGGAAAAAAAGAAGTCTTCATTTTGCTGGGAAATGGAAAGGAAGATGTAGGAATCTCTACACTAAAAACAACAAAAGGTCAAAAGCTTTATCACACCTACATCACAAGGTCGTAGAAAGAGATTTCTCACATTTTAGGAGGACATTATAAAAGCCCGCCTACATGATTTATTCACAGACCGCTGTAGTATTCATAGGCCCGTAGTCCACTGTAAGCAAATTTCTGCTTTGTGTATGTTTAAAGGCACAAATTGTTCTTAACCCACACAAGGAGAATGAATATATGAAATTTTTTATTATTTCCCAATAAAGTATTTTCACACCTACAATTTCTTCCTCTCTTGCATTTCTAGTGACTCAAATGACTTGCCCAAAGCGGGTTTAACATCTGATGGGTGCACACAGATATTCTGGGACTCTTTTATTTGTTTCGGTTCCATTTTATGCTGTGCAATTATGGTCTTTTTCTACCAGGGGAAATGAGCACGACTGTTTAACCTGGTAGGATAAACCACCTGTGTGAAAGCTGGAAAACTCTGAATCACCTCTGTTCTCAGGCGGAGAGCATGATGTGGAGTATTGATTTAAATGGTTATTTTCCAGCCAGATTGGTTCCCTGATCCAGTTCACTGTGCAGGCACAGATGCAAGGCAGTGGAACGGCAGCTGAAGGTTATGTTTAGGTTGGCATAACTAACAAAATGTAGGTTCCACGTTAATTCCCTTATACCAGCTTGATTTCCCTCCTGTCATCCTGAACTAGAAATTGAACACTTTATTTCAAAATTAACTAGATTTTTTTTTTTAATGATTTTTCCCAATTTTGGTGGGGAGTGGAGGGGGAGAGATGGTGAGAATTGTTGGGAAATAATGAATCTAAACTGATTTCTTCCAGAAATTTTAATCATTAAACCAAAGAAGCACCAGAAAATAAGGCCTACTTTATGAAGATACACACAAATCTTATTTCATATTTTTGCAGGTAGTGTATATGACACTGTCATTATGGAAAAAGACAGAGAGATGAGGTTATGCAGAGTAATGTTGCCAATTACATATTAGGAATGATTCAGATTCTTTCTATGTGACTTCAGATGCATGATAAATCAGCACAGAAAGCTCCTTGTAACTCCTAATATGCTAATCTGGATATAGAAAGATTGGAAAAATGTCTTGAAATGCTATATGGAAGACAACTTTAAAGTTTCAGTTTTGTTAATGAAATTATAGATGTCAATAACTAAATGCAATCCTTTGCTTTCTGAAAAAATAAGGTGTCTTTGATGACATAGGTTTTGAGAATAGATCTCAGGCCTGGTGTTTGTCTTTGCAGTCTTTCAGGAGATTTTTTTTTTGTGAATAAGACTATCACTACCCCCTGGAAAAGATTAGATGATTGCTGTCACTTGGCCACAGATTTAGGTAAAGATTGTTGGCTTTAGTCTAGAATATTAGTGAGGAGGAGAAAAAACTGTATGAAAAAAGCAAACACCAGTAAGCAGAGTAAGCAGAGACACAAGGTTTCATCTTAATTAGCCTTATTACCATATGCTTTGTTTGACAATATATTTTAAATAGAAAAAGGAGTTTCTTATTGCATGTAGCCACATGAAAATGAAAGCTGCAATGCTGAAAATTTCAGATTTGCACTTCTCTTTGACAGTAATTTGCCTGAATGTAATTCCCTATGATTTTTCATGAAAAAATTATACCATTAAGTAGTCTTAAAAAGCTCCTTGTTAACTGTGAAGTGCATCTTTATAAAGCTGTATGGTAGCATATTGGGTTTTTTTGTTTTACTTAGATCACTTTATTTAGATCACAGTATTATTCCTAATGCTGAAACAGACTGAAGAACTCTTTATGGTGATATAATCTAGTGAATTAGAAGGGATCTGAATACTAGAAAACTTTGAATTATACCTTTTCTTTGACACTGCCTTTCAGGTTAGCTTGAGGCATCTCCTGTTGGGAAAGAAACTTATAGTTGGGAAACTATAAGGTTCTGTTGGGCGAGAAATTTATAGTTGTAAAACATCAAAGGACTGATTCTGCAGTCTTGGCTTGCACTGAAACTGTGGGCAAAGAGGCACTTGAATCCAGAAAAAATCTGGATTGCTAGTAAAAATGTTGATTCTGCCCCTTTCCCTCCCTTGCATGATGTGTCACTGCAGCTGCAGAGTGAGATGGATCAGTTAACCTCTCTGGCTAGTAACCAGCCTTGCAAAAACAGTGGCATTGGAAACATGGCAGGGACAAAAGGGGCAGCCCTTTGTGGGAAGAGTTGACTCTGGGGAGATGTGCCTGTGAAACCGTGGTCTGAGCATGAACAGTGACATTCCTTGAGGTAAACCACCTCTCTCTGGGAGAAGGCTGGGGAATAACAACCTAGGAGAATGGTATGATGTCCTCCTATCTTTCTTCCTCCCTCTTGGTTACTTCCATACCCAGCCAATGTTTCCTGAAATGACACTAGACAGAAGAGGCAAATGAAACCGGCATTTCAAACATTGTACATTTCTGTCTTTGTCTTCCTCCTCCTCCTTTTTGCTTTTTCTTTCTTCAGCGTATTCTTTTAAACAGGGGAAATGAGGGAGAGATTTAGGAAAGAGAATAACCATCCGGAGGAGAAAAAGAAAAATAGGGTTAAACAGTTGAGTGAAGAAGTGATATTTTGTGAAATCACATATTGACTTTTTTTTTTATTATTTTTAAGGAATTGTTTCCCTCTCTCTCTCTCTTTCTTCTATAAACATTTATTCCAAATATGTACATATATTTTTTTCCCCTGAATAATTTGAGTATGAGTTTGGTGTAGAAGTATACATCACCTAAGACCAATAAAACTACAGCTGGTTAAACTAGGTACTGGTTTTAATTACCCGGTTGTCTCTATTTTCAAGGGGTTAATTTTTAAGTAAGGCATTCCTTCTGTGGTTATACATAATTTTGCAAAAATATATTTCTGACAAAAAGACTGGAAGAGTCCCAAATTTATAATCTTCTCTCTGATTAGCCAAATGATTAATTGCACTTTGTTTGTCATTGGTATTTTTAAGTTGTTCTAGAATAAATTCAATTATGACAGCCACCTTTCTTTTTTTTTAGGTACAAAGAAACCTCAGAGTTAGGAAGTTCAGAATTTTATGGATTTTTCAGCCTGTGGGGTTTTTTTTATTATTACTTATTTTTTTATAATTGAGTCCCTTGCTCCAGAATCATTGAAAATGAACAAATTCCTGTAATCCTGTAAGGAGTCATGTTAAAGAGAAATTACAGCTATAGCCAAATAAGAGCATTTGTTTTTCACATAAATGGGAAGATTACTGTGGAAGATGTAGCCAGAACCATAAAGCTTTGTTAAAGCATGTTGCTGAAGCCATAAATCTTTTAACGCAAATATTACTTTATATTCACCTATACACTCACCTAAATTACTTCTGATACTACTGAGGGCAGATCCTATCTTTGGAAAGTTTTACGGCCTCTGCACTATGGAACAAGTATTTGTAATTGGAAAAGGTTAACTTTTGCCATCTTCATGCAAATGCATCTTAGTTGGTGAAGTTATGAACCTTTCAGAAATCAAAGTTGGCACCTGGCTAAACCACCATTTGGCAGAGTTTATTTACTAAAATCTCCCAAACCTGCCCCCTTATGATGTGGTGTGATGGGTTTGTGACTGGCTGGGATATTGGTGATGGGGGGAAAGGAGATGACTCCTTCGAAGAAACTTTCCCAAGCCTGGGAAACTGTCCGGGCACACCCCTGGCTAAGTCCAGGTCAGTCAGCGCCTCTGTGAATCAACATGTTCATAAGAGTCATAGAATCATAGAATGTGTTTGGCCGGAAGGGACCTTTAAAGGTCATCCAGTCCAACCCCTCTGCAGCGAGCAGGGACATCTTTAACTAGATCAGGTTGCTCAGAGCTCCATTCAAGAGAGGAAGACTGTTGTAGGAGCTCCCCTTTGCCCTGTCTTTTGCATTGAGGACTCTATTTTGGTTTTGGGGGGGAGAGGGAGCTGAGAGAAGAGCAATCATGTGACCAGGAAGGAAGGAAGGGGAGAAGGGCACCAGAGAAGAGCATTCCCAGGTGCCTATGGTGATGGTGTACCAGGGAGACCAGTGGTGGCAAGCATCCATCATGTGGCCCACTGAGAACCCCAGACCAGAGGAGAGGGAGGCCACAGGAGTAATGGAAGCACCTGAAGTGAACCATGACTCTGAGGAGGATCCGTACTGGAGCAGCTCAGTTGCAGCCTGCAGGTGGGTCCTAAGTTGGTGGGATAGACTCACATGGAGGACGAGGACAATCTCCCATTAGAGGGACACCATATGGTGGCAGGGGAAAGCTATGGGGAGACCTCTTCCTGAGGCAAATGGACAGCCTGCACCCCCCTTCATCTGCGTTGCTGCGCTGCTGCGGGGCAGGAGGCAGCCCAGAAGAAGGGAGAGGTGGGAGGAAGGGGTGGTTAAGATCTGTTTGTATTTGCTTGTTGTCTCTATTCTGCTCTTTTCTAGTTGATTTCGTTGAAATAAATTTGTTTGTTCTCTCCCCATGTCTGTCTTGTTTCCTTGCCTGTGACCATAAGTGAGACCCTCCCTGTAATAATCAAAATTCTTGAGCCTTTTTGTTGTATTTTCTCCCTCTCCATCCCCAAAGGGAGGGGATGGGTGTGAGTGGGTGGCTGTTTTACTCCTGGTGGGATGGTTTAAAGCTACAACATGTGGCTTCAGCCTCTGTCAGTCTTTGCCACACTTCACAACTCCTACCTCCAGAGAAGGTATTCCATTACCTCCCTTTTCTCATTTAGGAGAATCATGCTAATCCACACCAATTTTAGGATCTCAGAGTCATAATATTATGTACCATATGAAGGTCTTATTGTCATGGAATGGGCTGCAGACTTCTTATTTAAATCTTTAATTCCTGACTGAGGTAAAATAGCTCTTTTTTTTTGTTTGTTTTGGTTTGGGTTTTTTTGTTGTTTTTTAAATTATAATCCTTACTTGTATGAATAGATAATTCTGGGGACCCTGATTCATAAATCTCAGGCTCTAAAAATCAGTGTAATAATGTCACTTTCACCTTACACAACAGATGTAGTGTGCAGCCCTGTGAGACTCTGCATTTCTGTAAGTGTTGTGCACACTGTGCTCCAGCAGCAGCAATATGGCACTGTTAGCATGCATCTCCAGAGAGCACCACTGTGAGAAGGAAGCTGTGCTAAAGACAGAGAACACCTGAGATTACAAACTATCTTTAATTCAACTAACACTGAGAAATTGATGAAAACCAGTATTCTCAATATTTCCACCCATCGAAATATCCTTTGACTTGAGAGCTAAATGTAGAGGAAGTATTTAAGAAAAAACATAAGAGAATGGAATTATATGGACACCCTTAAACATCTTAGAAACCTCAAAAACTACCTGAAGGGTGATAAGCAAAAACTGAGACCTATAGTCCAAGTATCTAAACCAAAATCTTGACCTGAGCACCCTACTTCCTCATGGTGGATGTAGACACATCCAAGTGATACATCCAAGATCACCCAAGGAAGGCTGTGAGACAAATACTTATCTCAGCATTTTTTAATTCCAGTGCAATAATTTAATTTCTGGATGATATTGAAAATCTGTTCAGGTATTTATAAAAGAAATAATCTCTTCATAGCTGTTTAGAAACAGGTCAATTTTCCTATCTATGTGTCAGATTTTATTTTTTATTTGTGTTACATAAGACACAACTGGAAAAGAAAAGCACAACAGTCCTGTGAATGTATGTACTGCTGTAGCTATATAGGTATAAAGAGGAGGGGCTTCAAGTGAGTGCTAGATACGGGTTTAGATGATGATTCTCCTGATATCATTTAGTCTCCATAAATGATGAAAGGTGATGGAATTAGGTAATCTAATAATCCCATTATTGTGAATTTCAGAAATATTTTTTTTGTAATATTTCTCATACCTAGGACCATTTTCAACCTCTGAGTATCCGAGTGTAACTATTGGGACTTTTCTCTAACTCAGAAAATAACAATTATGGCCTTTATCCAGTGGCTCAGCACAACACATTTTTGCCCAAATGTTTGATTTTTCAGAGTCATTAGTCCAGCTCAGGAAATGTAAATCCATTGAAACTGTTCTATAGCCTTGAATAGAGCATCTAAGTTAATGCCTCAGTAATTACATTGTGTACATATGGCATTACAGTGTTGTATTCATAATGCCTCAATTAAAGAAACTGTTATAAGCATATATTTCAGGGGCTAAACTCTTTGGAGAAATTATTTTGCAAAACTTCATAAAAAGCTGTCAATCATTTGTGAAATGAAAGTATAATTTGTTTTCAAGTAGTGCTTTGCTTTTTCTCCTTCCCTCCAAAAAACACTTGTTGCATAACAGAGTACACAATTTTAGTAAGCCTGAAGGTTCTCTTCTCTTTGTGGAGCATGTCCCTGTCTCCCATTCGTTTTGCATAACAAACGAAAAGTTGCAAGCACTTCTCTGAGACCTGGAGCTAAGACCTGTATCTTACAGACTTGTTTCCTGTGGTAAATTGTGAGTTCCAGCTAAAACTTAATTGATTTGTGGTTTGAAAAAGATTTGAGGTTTCATAAAGTATCATTTTTCTTTATACAGAAAAGGTGCAAACTTGCCCTGTAGACATATTTCTCTGTTGTGCCACATACACTTCTTTGCCCATTCATCTACCAACTTTATTCATCATCACTTCAGAATACTAACCATCAAGCCAGATTGATACTGGTTATAGATTTAAAAATTATTGTGGTTGGGATGACACACTCATTCTGAGTGCTGGCTAAATTCAGAGAAGGCTCCTTATTCTAAAATGTCTGCAATTACATGAAAAGTATGTACAGTGGAGAAAGATAGTGTTTAAAGTATCCTATTTGTTACTGTAGCAAATGAAGTAATTTAAGCTGAAGTGATTTATGCTATCCAATCCCACCCTCTCCAAGCACCTATTTTTACTGTGAGGAGGAATACAGCCCTTAGACTTATCTTTTCCTTTAGAAGGATTACTTGAAGTCTTTAAATTGATAGTGAATATATGACAGAAAACTGTAAGATAGCTTGTTTTGGCTTCATATGTGAAGGCGTAGCTTTAAAGAGAGCTGCCCAAATCTGTCCTAAAGTACAGGATGTACATTAATTTACAGGTTGAGAGACCTGAATAACAGACTTACAAATTACTGGCAGTGATGTCTCTCTTTCTTTATGCAGTCTGTTTGATTCAGAATGTTTTTTAGGTTACACATCTGGATTTCATGACAATGTTTCTGTGCAGACAAGTGCAATTTTGCCAGAATCCTGATATATTCAGATTTCTCACAGTCTCTAAATCTAAACATTGCTAAAGCTCATACACTCTCTGCAATAATGCACACGATGAATTGCTGTGTACGGGCTTCTTCTCCAGTCATTCATTTCCCAAGTGACATCTCCCTTTTCTTCTGAGCAATATGCTAATGTTGAAGTACTTATTGATAATTAACAGGTCATTTTCTTTTAAGGCGGGGAGGCAAAAGGATGACGTTTCACCTGTAAGGAAGGTGACTATGAGGTGTCTTCAAGCACTTCTATCCTCTGAGACCTTGCTCAGTGCACAAAAATGAGGATATATGACTAGATCATGGGTAGTCACACCATTGCTACTCCAACAGCAGCTGTTTAAAGACTGGTTTTAAGTTCTTTCCCTAAAGTCATACAACCCCCAAGACTGATTCCTCTCTTTTGCAGTTTTAACAGGTATTACTCTATGTTCACAACTTATTCCACAGATATGTGACACTGCCTTAAAAACATCTGATTAGTTTGCCTTTTCAGGTGATTGTGAATGGTCTGTGAACACATGGTCAGAAAGTTACACGTGGTAGAGGCAGCAGATTAAAGCATTCTTCCTGATGACTTTCTACTTTGTAAGTACCATGTGTGCATAAAAAAAAGGTCCCATCCCAAAGCTCTGCTTTCTTGTAGCCAGCTACACATTTAATGAAGGCTGAAAGTAAGTAAGACAATGAGGAAGAGAACATTAATAATGCTACAAAATGCCTTCATTTACATATGATTGCATGCCCTCCACTTACTCTATTCCGATTCCAGGTAAGTTCACTTCTGATATTAACCAAGAAATCATGGAATTTCAAAAAATCTGTATTGTGGTAATCCTGGTTTCCTTTTTTTCCAGTGTCCTTGGAGGACAGTAATGGGAGCCATTTTGTCTTACTACCACCGTTATCCGACGTTATTGTTTGCCATCCTGTCTGCTTTCAAGGAGGCACTGCATATTGCAGTTAAGTGACTAAGTTTTATTCAGCAAATTGCTTATTAATACAAAATAAAACTTTATAAACATGAAAGGCTTCTCTGTAGATGCAGACCATTGCCCAGCCCTGCAGGGGAAGATCATTCTACTTCATAGAATCATAGAATTATTCTCTTTTTTTTTGTGGGCTAGGAAGCTGCTCTGGGCTTTTACTAAGCTTGGCTTACTTTCTCAGCAGACTGGATGGTCTATGTGCCTGAGAAACAACTGAATCCCAGAATCCTAGAATCCTAGAATGATTTGTGTTGGAAGGGATCTCCAAGATCATAATTCCTTATTAATTTGGAAAACAATATGATGTTGGAGTTGTGGAAAGCAAATTAATGTTTATGTAATAAAAAGCTCCTTCTATTGGATTGTTTTATTGGAAAGACAGTTATTTGTCTAGGCTTTGGTTTAAATTTCCTTTTCAAAGGTATACTTCAAAAGAAAATGTCCAGCCAGTACTACATTACAATCTCAGACACAGAGGTTTGATTCATACCTTAACATGTGTGTTACAAAGTCTGTTATTATTCTTTTTCCTCTACTTTTTTGCTTCATGAACGTTTTACCAAGCCCACTTCCATGACTCATTGCATTTAATAATCACATTCACAATTACATGCTTTTCCAGCCATTGCTTTTCTGCCCTCTCTCCATATTCCTCCTGTCTGTTTTTCTTATATTAAAAGGGCTCCTACAAGAATTTAATTTTGAGTTAAGTCTCTCTCTCTCGGCCCCCCCCGCCCCCCCCCCCCCCCCCAAGGCTGTGAGGTTGAATTAAATAAATCCTACTAAAAGCAATAAACCACTCCTAGCTGTGGCCTGGTGATATCAGTTGTCAGACTGTCAGAGTAAATGTGAGGACTGAACTCACTGTCACTGCTACTGGGAGAAAAAAGAATCCGAAAGACCAGGACAATGTCAATATCAGAAATGTTTTATCTCAGACCTGAAAGGAGAGAGGTTGATACAGAAAAAGTGGTCTTCCTAACAAAAAGTATTTATTTTCACTGGCCTAATAGAAATTATTGATCCGAGAGTCAATATTTGAGTACATGTACACAAAACAAGTATGGCAGTACTGATGCACACACATACTGAACATGGCAAGGGAGATGATAACCTCCCCCCAGACAAAAACCCAAAACAAAGAGAGGGAAACCTGAAGAATTGCCTCTTCCAAGCTCTCTGGGATACTGTGAGTGAGCACTGTAACATGGCACGATTTATGGGTGTGACTAATACAAGGTGACAGCTCAGTTCAGATCTCTTTGCCTGACTTTAGTGAGACCATTTTAATGAAATGTTTGTTTACTCTTCAAAAGCTGAATTCAGCTTGCAGGGAATGCCTGTTTTGTATTTGTCTCAGTCTGGTTTGGAAGAGCTAGATGTTATAAGTGACTAACAAACCACAGTATTTGTGAGCTGGTCTCTTGTGGGAAAAACAGCTCAGAAAAAAGCAGACATCACTACAAGCAGCAGATTCTTGCCTTCAGGACAACCATAGCTATAGGAATTCTCAGGGGAATGAACACAGGCAAAAAAAAATCAAGAAAGATACTTTAACAGGGATTATTTTGAACACATTGGTGGATGGCCTATTTCCAGCAATAATTACAGCAAATTGACACAATTCTGCCACCATTCCCTAAGAAAAATATAGCTGTGCAAAGTGCTTATAGCAAGTAATGACAGGTGACTAAAAAGAGAGATTTTTAAGAGAGCAATAATGGCAATAGATAGCTTCCTACAACAAATATATTTTTTCTTGTCTTTCACCACAAAAGAATAAAAATAATCCAGATGGAATAAGCACATTTAAATACTAGGATACTAGAAATCTGTGTTGATTTATTTACTTTTCTGGGTTTTGGTTCTTGTTTTATTCTAGATTTTTTTCCAGGAAAAACTAGATGCAAAATACAAGCAAAGATGTGCTGAGCCCTGCCTGGAAACTTACGGGATCATAAATCAAGAGTCCCAACTAAGATTAAGATTTAAAAGAAGAAGGGAAAGAAACCAAATACAGGCTTTATAAGCACACATTTTTCTCAAAAGACTAGAAAGATGTTAGTCAGCATGGCATCTGAAGTTTTTTTGTGATTTTGCTTGGGAGAAGAGAAACATGCACAAAGATTAACTCTAGAAAACAGCACCGCACAATGTGCAACTGAATGTCCCACGGCTTGCCAGGACATTCTCAGCATCACAAGCCTTTGCTAAAAGTCCATCATTCTCTGATGCAGCCATAGCATAGATTTTTTAACAACTCTTTCTGAGATCTGCAGCCCTGCACCAAGTTCTCCTCTTCACTCAACTACACCATGATATGTCTGCCCCTCCTCGATAAAGAAAACCAGTCAGCATGAGTGTGCCCCATGAACTCCAGCTGTCCACACTATCTGGGAGATAGGTGGGTTGGTTTCTTCTCCGTCACCACATATGGGATTTGTGATTTCTCCCTTGCAACTCACGTTGGCATTCCAGTGCAAACTAGCTTCTATATATTTTTCACCTTAAAATGCTAAAACTTCAATGAACATAATTACAAGACAATATAAAATTCTGCCAAATTTTCCGCATCGCAGAGGCTAATATTAATGAGAACAGGTAAAGTTCTGCTACTTGCTTTAGGAAATAGACAAATCATTTAAATATCATCTAGGGCTCCAGCCTTAATAAAAATGGATGTCAAGACATTGTGATGTACATTTAATCATTGATGGATATTCATATATTTATGGTAGTTAGTACTAGTCAAGGTAACTACAGAGTCTCATCCTACTGGATTGTTAAAATATAGCTCTAATAAGAGTAGTACACAGAATTTAAGATGAGATGTTACAGACTTTGTATTAAGTATTCTGCTTGAGAGCTACCTATTTTATTGTTCACAGCCCCTTATTATTTATTCTATTACAACTGCAATGTGGTCATGGGTGGCTATGTCCTTTTCAGGAAAGACAGGCCAGCCAGGCGAGGTGGTGGAGTCGCTCTTTACATGAAAGAGCAACTACAATGTATTGAATACCATCCAGGCATGGATGAGGAGCAAGTTGAGAGTGTATGGGTTAGAATTAAGGGGCAGGCTGGCAGGAGAGATACTGTTGTGGGTGTCTATTACAGGCCACCAGATCAGGGTGAGGAAGTTGATGAGGCCTTCTACAGGCAGCTGAGAGCGGTCTCACAATCACAGGCCCTGGTTGTCGTGGGGGATTTTAACTTCCCTGATGTTTGCTGGAAGGACAATTCAGCCAGTCAGCCACAGCCCAGGAGGTTCCTCCAGTGCATCGATGATAATTTTCTGATGCAAATGGTGGAGGAGCCGACTAGGAGAGGAGCACTGCTGGACCTCATCCTCACTAACAAGGAGGATCTGGTTGAAGCAGTACAGGTTGAGGGCTGCCTTGGCTGCAGTGGCCATGAAATGGTGGAGTTCAGGATCTCATGTAGCAGAAACAAAATAGCAAGCAGAATTGCAACCCTGGACTTCGCCAAGGCAAACTTAGGATTTTTCAAACAATTACTAGGGAAAATCCCATGGGCAAGGCTGTTTGAAGGTAAAGGGGCCCAAGATAGTTGGTTAGCGTTCCGGGACTGCTTCTACCGTGCTCAAGATCAGAGCATCCCGACACGTAGGAAGTCAAGGAAGGGAGCCAGGAGACCTGCGTGGCTAAACAGAGATCTGCTGGGTAAGCTCAAGTGCAAGAGGAGAATTTACAGCTCTTGGAAGGCAGGGCTGGCCACTTGGGAAGAATATAAGGCTGTTGTCCGAGGATGTAGGGAGGCAACTAGGAAAGGAAAGGCCTCCCTAGAATTGAACCTGGCGAGAGGGGTCAAGGACGATAGGAGGAGCTTTTTCAAATATGTGGCAGATAAAACTAACACCAGAGGCAATGTAGGCCCACTGATGAATGAGGTGGGTGCCTTGGTGACAGAAGATACAGAGAAAGCAGAGTTACTGAATGCCTTCTTTGTCTCTGTCTACTCTGCCGGAGGCTGTCCTGAGGAGCCCCGTTCCCCTGAGGCCCCACAGGAAGTCAGGGCAGTGGAGGAGTTTGCTTTAGTGGATGAGGACTGGGTTAGGGACCAATTAAGCAATCTGGACATCCATAAATCCATGGGTCCAGACGGGATGCATCCACGGGTGCTGAGGGAGCTGGCTGATGTCATTGCTAGACCACTCTCCATCATCTTTACCAAGTCTTGGGAGATGGGAGAGGTGCCTGAGGATTGGAGGGAAGCAAATGTCACTCCAATCTTCAAAAAGGGCAAGAAGGAGGACCCGGGTAACTGCAGACCGGTCAGCCTCACCTCCATCCCTGGGAAAGTGATGGAACGACTTATCCTTGGTGCCATCTCAAGGCATATCAAGGATAAGAGGGTCATTAGAGACAGTCAACATGGCTTCACCAAAGGGAAATCGTGCTTGACTAACCTCATAGCCTTTTACGAGGATATAACAAGGTGGATAGATGATGGCCGAGCGGTGGATGTGGTCTACCTTGACTTCAGTAAAGCATCTGACACAGTCTCCCACAGCATCCTTGCTGCTAAATTGAGGAAGTGTGGTCTAGACTCTTGGGTAGTGAGGTGGACTGTGATCTGGCTAAGGGGAAGAAGCCAAAGAGTCGTGGTCAATGGGGCGGAGTCTGGTTGGAGGCCTGTATCCAGTGGAGTCCCTCAAGGGTCGGTACTGGGACCAGTATTATTCAATATATTCATCAATGTCTTGGATGAGGGACTAGAGAGTACTATCAGCAAGTTTGCTGATGACACCAAGCTGGGAGGAGTGGCTGACACGCCAGAAGGCTGTGCTGCCATTCAGTGAGACCTGGACAGGCTGGAGGGTTGGGTGGGGAAAAATTTAATGAAATATAACAAGGGTAAATGTAGAGTCTTGCATCTGGGTAGGAACAACCCCAGGTTCCAGTATAAGCTGGGGAATGACTTATTAGAGAGTAGTGTAGGGGAAAGGGACCTGGGAGTCTTGGTGGACAGCAGGATGACCATGAGCCAGCAGTGTGCCCTTGTGGCCAGGAAGGCCAGTGGCATCCTGGGATGTATTAGAAGGGGGGTGGTTAGTAGGTCAAGAGAGGTTCTCCTTCCCCTCTACTCTGCCCTGGTGAGACCCCATCTGGAATACTGTGTCCAGTTCTGGGCCCCTCAGTTCAAGAAAGACAGGGAACTGCTGGAGAGAGTCCAGCACAGGGCAACTAGGATGATTAAGGGAGTGGAGCATCTCCCTTATGAGGAAAGGCTGAGGTAGCTGGGGCTCTTTAGTTTGGAGAAGAGGAGGCTGAGGGGTGACCTCATTAATGTTTACAAATATATCAAGGGTGAGTGTCACGAGGATGGAGCCAGGCTCTTCTCGGTGACAACCACTGATAGGACAAGGGGTAATGGGCTGAAACTGGAACATAAGAGGTTCCGCTTAAACTCGAGAAGAAACTTCTTCTCAGTGAGGGTGACGGAGCACTGGAACAGGCTGCCCAGAGAGGCTGTGGAGTCTCCTTCTCTGGAGACATTCAAGACCTGCCTGGACACGTTCCTGTGTAGCATAATCTAGGCGTTCCTGCTCTGGCAGGGGGATTGGACTTGATGATCTTTCAAGGTCCCTTCCAATGCCTAACATTCTATGATTCTATGATTCTATGATAAGTTATTATGAGCTACAAAATTGAGGAAGTTTATTTTGCTAGTATTTTCTACTTAAAAAGATGATTAGCCTCCTAGCCAGTGACATGACTTATTTAAAATTTTTTTTATGAAGTGGGCTCCAATTTCAGTTTTTACCTCAACAGTGATAAAATTTAATCTTTGGTACTCCAGCTTACGCTTTTTCTCATTTTTCCTTCCTCTCTGAAAAAACGTGTTTTTTTCATTGCTTTTGTGCAGTTTCTTTTAAAGGATCTCTTTTGCAAGGCTTCTTCTGTTAAAATAGACCATCTATACAAGTAGAGATTTATAGATTATGCACAGAAAACACTTTTAAAAGAAAATCTCTATATGCTCTTCTGCATGCACATCATAGGAACATATGGACAGATAGTCACACTTCAGATTTTATCACAGAACAGATGAAAAGTTATTTTTTCTGTATTTCAGACTTATTTTACTTTTTTATGTTTCTGTATAAAAAATTGTAGAAAGTGATGTAGCTATGATTAGAATATTTTCTCTTTATCCTTTGGATATTTTTTCAAAGCGGGTTTACTAGCAACAGCTATATGTTCAACATGTTCTAACTCAAAAAAACCAAACAAACCTATACTTGGATGGCAACATTTTTCATATTTCACTATGGAAATTAATGGTAGTTTTATACACAAAACCTGAATTTCACTCAGATAGTGACATTCTCTTCAGCCAAAGACAATAGCAGAATTCATACTGAAGTAAATAAATCTCTGTTACAGAGATTTACTACTCTGTTTGGTATTCTAATACATTTTCATGAAAACTTAAAATGTAAGGGTGATTTTGAGACCAGATGTTCTGAAGTGACAAGACTGGAAGAAAATTCTATTTCATTTTCACCTTTGTTTGACAATTTCACTAGTGATTTCTCATGACAGAAAAATGTAGTACGTTTTGCAATTAGAGCATGCAGTGTAGACACTGGGCAGCATCAGTTCTCTTTGCAGGCAGATATGAAGTCCTGCACTCTATGCTTAATATTATTTTAAATATTTTGTATTAAAAGGGCATCACTGATAGCCTATGGCTGCTGAATTTCAACATTACTATGTGGGTTATTTAGGTTCCACCCTATAATTGAAAAATAGCACCTCACTGTTCTAGTAGCCTCTAGGCTTATATTTTTACAATAGGTAATCATTTGATGATAAGATATTCTAGATTATCATTCAATGGAGAAGATGACATGCTTATGAAAAGAATACTGGTAACTCCATCAGCAAATATCTACCAGTCATCTTTTTTTTTTACATCCTCAGACGTGTGTTAACCACAGCAGTTTTTCAGCCTGAACTGAAATTTGACCCCACCTAAGCTTCTCTTTAGTCAATGCAAAGCAGTTATGATACAAAAATTCTGTGTGACAGACAAAAAATTATAGGCGTATTCATTTTCCTTTCCATAATCTTCAAAGGTAGCATCTTCTGCTGGATTTATGTAGTGGTTTTCCATAGGCTGAGATTTTTTTAATAGCCTGGATAAATATAGTTTTATTTACTTGTGAAGACACTTACAGACTTTGTCTTTTTTCAACCAGTTAAAATAAACATGCGAGACATCTGCCACCTTTATCACTGTCAAGAGTTAGGACTGGGCTATCCACTAAATGCTGGCAGATGTTCTCTAAGTCCTCTTCCTCCCTGAATGGGAAGGGAAAGGGAATAAGGCAGAGGGACTTAGGGACTGGAAAAGCAACTAAAATAGCTTTAATAAACAATAGTACTACTAATAATGAAGTAATGAAAATAATGAACTATATACAAATATATATAAAAACCTATATTGAGCCCTCTCCCCTCACCCTGATAGCAATCCCCACTAATGCTGCAGAGTCGCAGCACTGGGGAAGTCACAGCAGAGAGGAACCGGGTGCAGGAGCTGGATTCGGGAACTCAGGTTCGGGATCAAAAGCAGAAGAATGGATGAAGTCCTCCTTGGACACTGGCCATTGAAAAAAAAAAGGGCTTAACCCTCTGATCCCTCAGCTTATGAGGTGCTGGAGTCAGTCCAGAGAATAGCAACTAAAAGCTGGTGAAGGGTCTACAGCATATGTCTTATGAAGAGCAGCAGAGGGGTTTGGGGTTGTTTAGTCTGGAGCAAAGGAGGCTGAGGGGAGACCTTACTGCTCACTACAACTACCTGAAAGGAGTTTATGGAGAGCTGGAGGTTTGTCTCTTTTCCCAAGTAGCAACCCATAGGAACAGAGGAAATGGCCTCAAGTTACACCAGGGGAGGCTTAGGTTAGACATTAGGAAAAACTTCTACACTGAAAAGGTTATCAAAGACTGGAACAGGTTGTGCAGGGAGGTAGTTGAATCACTATTCCTGATGTGTTTAAAAGCTCATATGGTGAGCTCAGGGACATGGATTAGAAGTGGGCCTGGTAGAGTTAGACAGTGGTTGGACTTGATGGTCCTAAAGCTCTTTTCCAACTAAAATGATTCTGTGATTCTGTAGTGGTTTGACCCTGGCTGGCGGCTGGGTACCCACGCAGCTGCTCTATCATCCCCCCTTCTCAGTCAGACAAGGGGAGAGGATATAACAAAGGGCCCATGGTTCAATATAAGGGTGTGGAGATCACCTGCAGCTACTGCCCCCAGGCAAAACAGACTCCATTTTGGGGAAAATCAGTTAAATGTATTTAACATCAAAATCAGAGATGACTAATGAAAAATAAAAGCAGATCTTAAAAATAACACTTTCCCCCCACCCCTCCCTTGTTCCCAGGCTTAACATCAATCCCAATCTATCCACCTCCTCCCTCCGAGCAGTGCAGGGGGACAGAGAATAAGGGTTCCAGTCAGTTCATCTGATGTTGTCTCCACCTCTCCTTCATCATCTGGGGGAGGACTCCTCACTCTTTTCCTTTGGGGGGTCCCTTTCATAGGAGACGATCTTCATGTGTTTTCTCCAATGTGAGTCCTCTCATGACCCCAGTGTGAGTCTCTCCATGGGGTGCAGTCCTTCAGGGGGAAAATGCTCCATCGTGAGTCCCCTGTGGTGTCACAAAAGTCCTGTCAGCCAACCTCTTCTGGTGTGGGCTTCTCTCTCTCTCCACAAGCTACAGCTTCTAAGAGTAACCTGCTCCACCACAGGTTTCCCATGGGGTCACAGCCACCTTAAAGCATCCACTTGGTCCAGCATGGCGTCCTCCATAGGCTGCAGGTGACCATCTACACCGTTACCTTCATGGGCTGCAGGGGGACAGCCTGCTTCACTATGGTCTTCACCATGACCCGGGGGATTCTCTGCTCCAGTGCCTGGAGTGCATCCTCCTCATCCTCCTCTTCACTGACCTTGGTGTCTTCACATATTCTCACTCCTCTGTCTCTCTGCTGGTCATTGTGTGGCACAGTTCTTTTTTCCCCCTTTTCTTAAATATGTTTTTACAGAGGCATTTGTATCCTATTATTACTGACAGGCTCAGCCTTGGCCAGTGGTGAGTCTGTCTTTGGAGCTAGCTGGCATTGGCTCTATCAGACCTAGGGGAACCTTCTAGCAGATTTTTGCAGAAGCCACCCCTACAACCCTTCCACCACTGAAATCTGTCCAGGCAAACCCAACATATTCCACCTCTCACATCTGTGAATCATATATTTAGGAATTATCATTGAAATCCTAATTCATCACACAATATTCATAAACTTCATTCACATCACAAAAAGATTGATAGAGTTTTGGCTGGTTTTGGCTGGTTCTTATTGGAGCCTCCTGTATTCCACATACACCATGCCAGATTTAATGTCTGTGTATTGTCACTGAGTGGACTGAAATACTATAGGAAGGAAATGTAGTCCATTTTCATTTTACATGCAGAAGCTTAATTAAATTAAAGTATTGGCACATTCAGTTCTCACACAGACATGAATAAATGTGAAACAGCTCCAGTGACTTTGATGAAGGTTCCTTAAATATACACCAGAAAGAAAACAGCTTCTATTGCCACACAGTTTTTGTACTGTACAGTACTCCTATAACACCAGATACTATCTGAGAAACTATCTGATATGCTGTATACAAGTAGTTTGGTTTTGAGCAATCAAAATTTTATTGTATAGTATTGCACAAGAATTCTGCTCTATGTGTTTTCAGCACATTAAAATAAGTAACATATAAGCTGGAGAAACACTATGCTAATAAAAGTGTTACTATCCAAAAAGAAAAAAAAAAAAAAAGAGGAGAATGAGAAGAAGAAAAGGTGAAATGAAAAAGATGTATAAAGTTAGAGAAAAGAGAACACAGCCATGTAAGGGAGCTCTACTTAAGTAAGAGGTTATAATATGGATCGTTAGTTCTAAACAATGCCTTTTTCTGTACTTTTTTTTGGATGAATGGACTGGAAATATCACACCTAAGTCAATTAAGAGCAAGATGCCCCTTTACTTTATTCAACTTGAATCAAAGCTCTACTGCAAGTGCAAATGCATTGTATAGTGAATACAGAGGTCAGTGAGGAAGGTATAAAGTCTTTTCATCTGAGAAAAATGATGATTTAAAGCTTAAGCTCTTTCAAAGGCTCTCAGGTAAAAAAAAATTACACTCTGCTAAGGACAGAAGAGAAAGCAAGCCCCCAAAGCCTCCCTCTCATTATTAAGCACGATTAAATAATCAGAGAGATACAAAGTCTTGTCTAGCTACAGCATTTTCTCTGTTTTGTTTTCGGAAGACTGAGTTAATCAGAGCTTTTTTTTTTTTCACTTTCAAAAACCTACAGAGTCTCATTGACCATATGAATCCATGATGAAATAAGTCCAAAAATCTGATTTAAACCCACACTTAAAGATAGTGTTGATTATTTAAGCTAATGACAGGATATTCTATTTTGTATTTGAATTTCCTTCGTCTAAAATTGTACAGACCACTTCTTAATCTCATTTTTATATGCTGTGAGTGAAAGTGTTTGGACTTTAGGGCAATGCAAGAAATAAAATTAAAATGTTGAATACTAATGTGCAAATGAGAGGCTGGGGAAGTAGTGCTTGCCAGTCTTATTATTTTACCTGGTTATTACTAGAAAAAAAGATGGTGGATTAGAGCTCTACAGCTTTTCTTATATGCTGCTGTTGCACCAAAAGTGTTCATCTTTAACATCTCAGAGATGCTTCTACAACTATATCACCTTCTAGAAGTGTTGGGTGTTCACAGATGGTAATCTCTTATTTCACCTTTTTCTGCTACTAGGAACACTAATAATCTGCAGCTGGGCTAGCTGAAGATGGGAAAAAGGAATAAATCCAATTGAGTGATTTATTCTTTTGCCTGTCCACTAGTCTCAGCAGCAGCTTGTGGAAAGGAAGAGATAGTGTTCAGGTATTTGTTCATGACTAGCTTCTCTGAGAAGTTTGTATCAATGCAAATACAAAAGTGCAGTATTCAGATAAATTTATCATTTCAGTTTTCCTACCACAATCTCTTCTTTTAAGAAATCGTTCTCCTTGAAAAATGTTATATTGGAAATTCGGAGGATATGATGGTGTTTTGAAGACGGCATTTCTTTCTCTTCTACCTTGTCTGTTCTGGATGTATGAGTGGTCCTCATTCTACAGCCCTGGAGGTTTGCAAACAGTCAGGCCTCTGGCTGTTGTTTGCTCAAGCATCTTATTTTTCATTAAGGACCTTCTAAAGCTGTTAAGTTAGATAGTTCAGGTTCTTTCTTCTCTTTGTACATAATAATTGTTGCAGTGCTCCAGGCTTTTAGGCTGTTACTGGACTCTCCTATCCACTTTTCAGAGACTGGGTCTCCTTGCTGAGTGTGTAGTACAGTAAGTGACAATCATAAACCATAACATAACTACTAAATTATGAGAGAGATTATAATTGCAGTGTGTCAATGAGATCAAACAATGAAATATTTTCACCTTCCAAGTTTTTCACAGTGAGCATATTCAAATAGATTCTCTGCACTGGTTTCTCTTAAAAAAAATAAAATTTTTATATGTTATGTAGAAAACCCACAAGATAAGTGGCTCTGAGAGATAATCTCTTTTTTTGTTGTTGTTGTTGTTTTCCAGCTTCAAATCTGAAGGGAAAGAACTTTGCTCTTGCATGTGCTTATATTTCATTTGAATTCAAATGGGAACTGATGATTCACAGAAAAGAATAACCAGCTTCTATATCGTAGAGAAGAAGGGTTTTTTTTTTTTTTAATTCACTTTACAGCTCTATAAAAGGGCTGTTAAAGCCTGGAAAACATTTACAGAAGTCATTCTGAAAAATCTGGTCCTTTAAGATTGAAATAAACCCCACAGACACTATCATGCTTAAAATAAACTGTTGCTACACAGCTTACCACAAATGGAGATAATCTATTTAATATAGTTGTCAATTTGCCTGAACACTATATATGAGATGGACAGGTGCTGTCTATTAACTTTAGTGTAAAGAGCATAAATCAGCTGCTCACATGCTGTCTACTGACTTTAATTTAGCCAACCCATTTACACCAACAGGTTAGTCCACACCTATGTTAGATAGAGAACTTTGTTTAAACAGATTCTGGTACTGCAGGTCCAAAATATCTTCCTGGAAACTTCTCAGTCTGAATTTCTTATTTATATATTAATATAATGTGTATGCCTGTGTGTGTGAACTGGTCTTTACAGAGGGATGCAAGGACTTTAATAATTTCTTCTTTTAACCATTGTCTGTGCCATTTTAATATTTTAAATTATGAACTATTCTTTTTCTTTAATTGTAGCATTATTTCATCCATTAGAGACAATATCTTCATTACAAAGTTCTGCTTTTGAGTTATTTCCTCTCAAATAAACTTTGTAAACAATGAGCTTTCTGGCTTAGTTCCGAACCATTACTTTTTATTTTTTTTTGGATTTTAGCAGTTAAATATTTTTTTTTTACTCTGAATCTGAGCTATTTCTCTGTGTGCAAAATAAAAGGCATTACGTAAGAAAAAGGAGGATATGTCCACCACCACTGTTGTGATCTAAGTGCCTACATGTTACCTCTTCAGCCCTAACAAAAAATGTGTCCAGAACACAAATTTTCACAGAATGTTTGGGGTTGGAAGGGACCTCTTAAGATCATCTAGTTCGAACGCCCTGCTACAGCAGGATCACCTAGAGTAGGTCACACAGGAACACACCCAGGCGGGTTTTGAATATCTTCAGAGAAGGAGACTCCACAACCTCTCTGGACAGCCCGTTCCAGTGCTCTGTTACCAGGTATATACTGCATTACTATACAACAGCAGTAAAGAATGGAATTACAATGACCGTGTGTGCTCATGACCACATTTAGCAGAGGACACAGAATCTGGATCACAGAGATGGCATAGCACAAATTTCATTTTCTCTTCTTTATCCTCCACAACACCAGCTTGTTAACCACAGCACTTGAGTTGCACTGCAGGCCCACCTGATTTACTGCCCTGAAGGACAGAGACAAAAGGCAGAAGATAATCACCTCTGTGAAACTAAATTCAAATCCAAGTGCGTCCTGAAGGCAAGATAAACACAGCCTCCAGAATGATGATTTAAAAAAAAAAAAAGAGAAATTTGTGTGTAAATGTCACAAATTCAGCAGCATTTACCTTGTCTCATGTTATCATACCAAGTAAACACTTTTTTCTCTGTATTGGGAAACCTTGTGAGCTTTGTATATTTTTTGTTTGTTTGTTTGTTTGTTTGTTATATTTCAAATACCTGCTGGTTAATTTTCAAAGATGGGTACAATTAATGAAATTAAGGTAGTAGAATATTTCATGCAGTTTTCAGTGTGGTTCATCTTTTCAGCTGCTGATGGAGCTGTCCAATACAAATACAGCTGTTTAAAATAACAAACTGTATTAAAGAAAAGATTAAGAATTAGATTTTGGGTGATACTACTTGGAGAAGAATGTGAAAGAAGAAATGGAATTATGTTTTTCTTGTAACTTGGTACTGAGAACATTTTATTTAAACTTTAATGTAAATGCTAATTCTACCATTAATGGGTTTAAGTCATTGATACCAGGTCTTGATTAATATGAGTGCAAAAACAGAGTCCTTAAAAAACAGGAAGAAAAAAGAAAGTGTTTTTGAAGATGTTTTCATGGTTTTGTCTTTTTTTTTTTTTCCTGACTATAACAACAAAGGAGGTACTCTGAATTCAGAAATTTATGGTGCTATTTATAATGGCTCATGAATGATTTTTCCTGTTTAAGAAAAAAAAAATACATTTTCTTCTTAACTACTCATTCCACACTGCCTCAGGGAACACACATTTACTCTACACACTCTTACAGAACTTCTGGTGTCTGTCTACAAAACCGGAGAAGTTTCTATGGTTCAAAAGAAAGATTGATCTATTTGATTTCCTTTGATACCTTCACAAATATTAACTTTTTCAGCATTTATGCACTACAGGAGGAAATCGTCCAGCAAAATATCCAAAGACACACTTAAAAATTTCTGTGTATATGACTGTGGGGCTTTCTCACTTGAGTTGACATTTAGTGATGATTCTATCACGAATCATCTGATGACCCTATTTTTTTTTTAAATTATCAGTGTGGGAATAGTTCCCTTCTTCTGTGTTCATACAATACCTAACCCATTTTGGATGCTACGGGAATAGATTCAGATAAAAATCAATAATGTGTGAATACAGGCAGAACTGTAGCCAGAGGCACAGGAAGATGCAACAACAGATAATTCCCTTTCCTCTACCTCTTGCCATTTCCCGCTATAGACTCACTAGGCAAGTAAAAGTCAGAAAGACACAAGATATGTCTATGATCTAACACAATCTAACTAGCTTCTTACTTGCCATTGCATCTAGGCTGCAATTCTGATCTTATCCACGACTGACAACAGGGACAATCCTTAAAATGTTTCTAAAGTTGAACTCTGTTCCCACAGAGAAACTAAACTTAGATGGTTAGCTCTTTCTGAAAGAATACCTGTCTCGTATTTTGTAAATGTATGCCTTCACATCCTTCCGTAACTTCAAATAATTATCTATTATTAATAGCAACAATAACTGTTAATTACAAAATTATATGATATAATAGATAACATGTATTATTGTATAAAATAATATTATACAATTAATAATTATTAATTATAAGTGACAGTAATAATTTTCTATTATTAATAGTAATAATAGAACCAATGAACTACAGTTTCTTTTTGAAAATCTAAAGAGGCTTAAAAAGTCCTAAAACTGGTAGCTGCATAGCATATTCTTCCTAAACACATGGTGGGATTTTTACCTTCCTTGACCTGAAGTCCTAGTTCCAAATTTTTTGAGTTGTCTGATTGTGTAAGAGGCAAAATTTCCTCCTGGAACTTTTTCCTTTGAGCATTATGATTCAACAGTTACTAGCTAATGGATTGGGTAATCTATGTAATTAAATGTGAAAAGCCAAATGTGAAGGAACAGTAGTTCTAAATGCAAGAAACAGAGAATTAGATTATCTCCTATCAATACTGAAATATTATTTTGAATAACCTTTGTCAAAGGAAAAAGACATTTTCCTTGTATTGTGTGTTCTTTATTAAGAAAGAGATATTACTGTAGCAGAGATAAAGCTCTAATGGAGTTTTTAGGTGCATACAGGTTAAAAGTCCTTCAAACATGAAAATTTATTGGCTTTCAATATCTGATATGTGTTCATTAGAAAAGACTCTTTGAGTTTATGGTGAGAAACAGCATCATGAATAACTCATAATTATTGATGATATTCTATTCATTGTTTAATAGTCTTTGGAGTCTTTCCAGCATTGTGTCTATTGATAATCTCAGTTATATTCCTGTAGGTCCATGTATCTTGTATACCACACTGAGTCAGGAACTTTGTATGTCCACTTCTATCTCTATTTCATAAAATGTGTATAACATTTCTACTTTGATGATAATATTTTATTCATTGCTTGTAAAATTCCTCTTCTGAGTGTCAAAGTAGCTTTACAAAAACAACCAATCCATTCCATATTTACCAAATACTCAAAATAAGAATATACTATCATATTTTTGTGTGCTTGTGTGTCTGCACACCTATGTGCAAACAGATCATTATTAGCTTGTACATACATTATTGTTAATTTTTTTCCCCCTCCTGTCTCCAGACTATAACTGCTGTGTTTTCTTCTATTGCAGATGATTCTATGATGGAAGAAAACATGGTAAACCTCATTCACCAGATAAGACTGAGGTTAATATGACACTTTTTGACACGGTCAAAATAAATAGAATACTTGTAATGAAATATCATTTCATTAACCTTCCCAGGTAGCATAGCTTGTGGTCACATAATCTGTCTGCTTGGCAGTCCTGTATACTGAGATGGAGCAGTTTAGTAGGATTAATGACCTGCTGAGATATCACCACTAGGATTTTACACCTTTTTACAGAATTTCTATGTCTGTCTACAAAAATTAGGCAGGAACCGTTCTAGGAATGTATCTCTCTAAGATCTGTATTACTTTACTTTCTCTTAAAATAAAATTACATTATCAATACTCTATACTTAACCTATAGAATACCAGACACTATTGTCAAAAAACCTAAGTTACTGACAGTGCTGCGCAGAACACAACGTACGTGTACGTAATATTGTGCTGATATTCAGCTGTGTGCACTGGGCTTAGATACCAGTACAAAATTTTGCAGCTAAGTCATGTTCTTCACAGAACTGTGATTATATTCTGCCCTTTCACCAAGGATCTTAAAAATACAATATCTTCATATCACAGAGGAAATGTGACAGCTGGGAACTGACTATACATTGCGTATGAAAGAACAGATAGTTAACATAACAACTATGAATAATTATTACTAACTAGTAATGTTTCTAAATATGTCAAGGGGGAGTGCCAGGAGGACAGAGCCAGCCTCTTTTCAGTGATGTTCAATGACAGGACAAGTGGCAATGGATACAAGCTGGAATGTAGGAGGTTCCATAAAAATATTAGAAAAAACTTTTTCACAGTGAGGGTAACAGAGCAGTGGCACAGGCTGCCCAGGGAGGTTGTGGAGTCTCCTTCTCTGGAGACATTCAAAACCCGCCTGGACGCGTTCCTGTGCGCTCTGCTGTAGGTGGTCCTGCTCTGGCAGGGGGGTTGGACTAGATGATCTTTAAGGTCCCTTCCAACCTCTAACATTCTGTGATTCTCTGTGATTCTGTGAATAATGGTTTGCATTATGGAGTGAAAAATAAAACAAAGGAAAAAAACAGAAAAGCAGAAAGGAAAGAGGAAAAGCAACATGTGCTAAGAAAATAAACAAGTTTTAAATTGTTTACTATGTCAAATACATATGTTTACATCTGAAACTACACAGAAACTATGGTTTAAAAATATTGTGGCAAATATACCCAAATTTCTTCAAACTGGCATATGCCACAGGTTACAGAAGAGCTGATTCATAGCCACCATTATCACAGTCTATTTTTTACCTCTAAAGTTCCCTTCCCCAAACCATCTTCAAACAGCAGAAACGCAGTCCTGTAGCTCTATCTGATGCTAACTTAAATTCCTCTATAGCACTAGTATGTACCATAAGTAAAAACCAAAAATTGTAATAATGAATTACAAAAAAAAGTCTTTAATTTAATGTAACCTATGTTTGTTTCATCTGCTTTTTGATCTCAGTTCTCTGTGTGCATTCCTTTAAATTACACTGCAGACTAAATGGCTCAACATTTAGATAAAAAGATGTATTTCAAATCTAAATGATGAAGTATTTCTGACCATTTTGAAACCTAAGAGAGTTCAGGCTCTGATGTTTACCACTCAAAGTCATAGTCACAATATTGTCAAAGGATGTTTACAATATCCTGTATATTATTTAAATCTCAATCTCTATCTTTTATAGTTTTACGTATTTTCAGACTGATTTTTTTCCACTGATACTGTTTGGAAATATTTTGCTGCATTCTCTTTCACTACTTATATCCAACCATAAAATAACATCATTCTCTACAATTCTTTATTCTCTGAATAATAAAATCAGTAATTATAGCTATTAGTTAATATTCAAAGCACTTTCCTTACACATTGTGAATAAGTTTTTACGGAAGTTTTTTTGTATGTGGAAGACTGAAAAGGATGCTTCAAGCATTCTGAATATTCACAGAAAATTATTATGCATGTATGTAAAATACCTGAAAAATGATTCCACAGAAGATGATTTGTGATGGAAGGGTTTAGGATTTTAAAATGGAGCAAATATAACTTTTATTCGTGGAAGTTCAAATCAGTGAACAACAAGCAGACTTGCAGTTCAACAGTTATTTGTCTTTCAAATTCCCACCTCGTTTTGTGCCTGCTTTTCTACCAAAGTTTTAATTTAATTGCTAGCATTTGTTTGTCTGGCTGGTGGTGTATTACTCATATAAAAAATACCTGCTGTTGCTGTCCCATTCACCATACATTATTGCACAAAATTTCACTGTTTTCATTGCAATTCATTGGTTGGAATTTCTTACTCTCTCCTAACTTAAAATTTTAACTATATACAGATTATTTAAAACAAAGATATATGCCCAATTTCAAAGAATTTGAGGTATGTTAATCTTGAAAAACAAACCCACAGTTAACTGGAGGAGATTATTCTATATAAAAGGAATATCAACCGATGAGGATTTTATTTTCCATTACTAAAAATTTATGGAGTTATCCATGTTGATTCCAGCTTTCTACAAGATACTATTGATTTGGAGAAACCTGACAAGTACTGAACACCCCATGTCTTATGCAAGTTAAGTAAAGGCATGAAAACTATACGGCCTGTTTCTTTTCACACTTTCATAGCATAAATTAGGAATCACTCTATCATTGCTTTCAGTCTGATACAATTCCAAATTTTTCCAAACTTTTCAACTGAAGTTCTTGACACTGTGTCTGAAGCTCCCTGTTTGACACTTAAATGCTTCAGTCACACGGTCTTAACAGTGCAGAATAAGGCCAGTAATTCATATTTTCTCTGCCTTGGTGATGCCCTTTAGCCCAACATAGCGTACAGGCTTTTGCTGCTTCACAGACATCAAAGACAGTACTAGTCCTGTAGTAGTACTACTGCATTAGGCAGAATAAGGCATTAGGTAAAGTCTTATGAATTAGGCCTTTTGCAACTGTTTGTTTTACATTCCTTCTAAAAAATTCAGCAAAAATAGCAAAAGCCAAGAAAAAAAACAAACATCCACTCCTGGGAGACATGTCTGGTAACATAAAAAATGTAGAACCTAACTGTGAGTACTGATCCACACAAGTAACAGAATTAAAGGGGTTCTAAGTTTTGAAGTAGTACTGGGCAGTTCTTCATTTTTATAAGTTTTCTTTCTTAGATAAGAAACTCTTCTCATTTCTTACATATTTTTTGTTCTAAAAAGTGTTGGGGGAATAAGTTTGTAAATGCTAAGAGCCAACAAGAATTTCAGGGAAAAATGTGAGATTTATTCTACAAAACTGTTATTTCTACCACTGTTACAAAAATTACTTCAGGTGAGATGTCTGAAGCTTTTCAAGGCAAAAAGTAAGCCTTTTACAGCTTAAATATATCATTGAAGATCTTTACTTCTAATGTTCAGTAAAGTAGGTAAAACCGTCACTTCTCTGCATTCTATAGCTCCCTCAAATCTCTTTGGTCGCATAGCTGAGGTCACTTAGTCAATGGTTTTAGGAAAAAAAACCCAACATTACTCTTTAATTGAACTTCAAACCTATTTTCTCCCTTAGCTGAAGAATGAACTGAAAGTTCACAAATGTTTGTTATAAAGAAACAACAGGAAGTATGCATATAACGATCTTACTGCTTGGTCATACCATAGTCTTTAAAACACTAATTTTCATGAAATATACTGTGGCACATCTTTTGTTTGCCTATTTGACCAGTGTTACATCATAATACTGAAAAAAGCAAATCTGATGCAATCTATCCCAAAGTGAATGTACATGTAGATATACACACATACTGTACTAGTTCAATGTCATCAATTCAAACATCAGTATCCAATATGTTTTCTTCCAGGATAAAACTGTTTTGTTTTTTTTTTTGGCATTTCTGTTGAGACAACAAGGTTTTCAAACTGTTAGCAGCTTGCTCTTTTGCTCAATTTAGCTTAAGAGAAGCATTTGTATTTGGTGGATATAAAATCTAAGATCAGCTAATAACCACGTTTATATGCCAAAACTCAGCAAGTAGCTCTGAATTTATTCTGCCACAGTTACAATAAATCCCAACAGTTTCTAACAGAGTCAGTGATACATTGTGCTGATAGCTTCCACAAATACTTGATTTATGGCTAAATATTGACTTAACAACTTAGACAAGAAAAAAGAGGAAAAAATGAGGACAAAATAAGTAGAAACTGTCCCCAAAGCTTCTGAAAATATTTACCAAAGTATTTGTCAGGTTAGTTGCCTTTGAAAATCAAATCTGTTTAAACAGAACAGCACAATCTAGACATGAAAAGCACAATCAGAAATCAAAAGCTGGGCCATTTGAGAAAGTTTTTCAAATCAGGGTTGAAACCATAAATTAAAAATGCCTAAATTCTCAGGCATGGAGAGGGAGCTATTGTACATGGCTTTCTTAGTGTCTCCTAGGTGTCTGGAACATTCTAGGCTGAAATCAATTACCCAACAGCTACATAAAAATCCCACTTGGAACAATCTATGATGTTTAATACCTCGTTTTGTGGAGGGATCCTTCCATCAGAGAAATAACAATTTTAATTCATCTCAGCAGCCTTTCAGATCATCCATTTGATCACATTTATAAGAACAAATATTTTCCCTGTTTACTTACTGTTTCTCTAACACAAAATCATATTACTTAGTCTTACCTAAGAAGCAAAGGTTTTAAAGTGTTAAGGGCAGCTAAAAACCAACAGGAATTTTCGTACTCTTTCTCAATCACTTGGAGGCAATCACTGAAGGCATCTCCTTCAGGGAGATGACCAGGAATGCCCAGGTTAGTCCCCTGTTTTGAAATGTCCTGGGAATAAATAATCACCTGTATGAAATCTTAGTTTAAAAATATTAATTTCTTTATGCAAAACAACAAAATATCACTCCTCCTTCTATTGAAGGCGCATTGGACAGTTACTGTATTTGAAGGGATAAGACATCAGTCATTGTCTTCTTGTATGGGGTTTAGGTAGAAAAGGGTTAGTTTTCACTAGAAGCTGGGAGGGGGGCACAGTGGAACTAGCCACTAGCCAAGGGGACATTCGATACTAACATGATGTCATGCGTGGTGCTATATATAGTGTGAACTGGAAAGAGCCCAGGTTTCTTGGGAGCTCGGAACACCTGCTTAGCGCCCGGGTCATCAGGTTCCAGCAGTGAGACATAGGCGTTTCCTTTCACTTGCGTTATATGCAATCTAGTTAATGCTATTGTTGTTACTGATATTCCTTTTCCCCCCCTCTTTTATTATTATTTTATGTTTTACTATTAAAAACTGTTCTTACCTCAAACCCATGAGACTCTACCTACTGCTCTTCCTGGTTCTCCCCCTCATTTCTGGTGGGAGTTGAATGAGTGAGTGAGTGAGTGAGTGACCTCGTGATTGCTTTGTTTTTCACTGGCGGACAGTCGGCTTTGAACTATGACATTTTTTGGCACCCAAATAAGAGAGATAATGGCAGATCTGACGAAAGCATGTTTAAAAAATATATTTTTTTATTAGACTAGCTTCCTACATTAGTCAAGTAGTCCGAGTTCATAATGTTGGTTCATTTGCTCTCATGTTGGCAGTGACTGAATTCTTGTATCTCCTGTGCATTTCCTGTGGTCATAGTTATTAGCTCTGGGAAAGGGATCAAAGCCATCATGTTTTTGTACTGGGTAATGTTGGCTTATGATATGATTGCATCACTGGCCACGACGTTAGGGTGATATTTGTATGAGGCGTTATTGTCATTCCTGTACCTTGGGGTCCTCCTTTCAGAATTCATTAGTAATGGAACCCAATCCATGGGGAAAATGGAGGAGGATGTTTTCTCCTTATCCTTCAAGCTAATCTCAACAGTTTTTGAGAATTTTGAATATTCTTGGAATGCCCAATCCAGAATGTTCTTAGTTCTATACCTTCTGAATGTATGCCACATCTTGCTCAGGGTCACACCAAAATTCTTTAAGGATATCACTCAGAGGCCTGTCCTGAAATAAGATAGTTATGAGTGGCAAGATATGTGGGAGAATATGGGCAAGTTCCTAGGACAACGGTCATTTCCAGTATTTTGGAATTTCACCTCTGAACATATGCAGAAAACTAAAAAGCTAGCAGAGTATTAGGAAAGAATTTGCTGTCAGCCTGGCCATTCTAAAGAGAGACAAATCACTGCAGTGTGCTGGGGCCTGGCCCATGACTACAAAGCTGTTTTCAACATCACTCACTATCCCTGGGGGGAAGAGGAGATCTCTGGACCTAGATACAGACCGATAGGTGCAGTGTCTGCTCCAACCCCTGCAAGAGGCGCTGTGCCTGCTCTAACCCCTGTGACAGGTGCTGTGGCTGAACCAGAGAACCAGCCTGTGCCAGTATCAGCTGCCCCAATATAGAAGAATTACGCAAAGAACTCAGTTTGTGAGATGAAAATGAGAAATCAGTTTGTGAGAGATGAAAGTGAACCAGGGTCATCACAAGAACAAGAAGAGGAGGCAAAGCCAGAAGTAATCACTGAGTGAGCTGTGACATATATGAAAGGACTGTGGCCGCCATCCAGGTGAGCACATTATTAACTGGCTGCTCTGATGCTGGGATAATGGGGCCAGTAACCTGGAACTAGAGAGTAAAGAAGCCAAACAGCTGGGATCCCTCTCTAGGGAAGGAGTCATTGACAAGGTGCCTGGGAAGCAGACATAAACCCTCAGCCTCTGGAAATGAATTCTGGCAGGCATGAAGGAAAGGTACCTCCTCAATGAAGATATTACTTGTCACCCAAGTAAATGGACCTCAACAGAGAGAGGTATCCAGTATCTGAGGGAACTATCTGAGGAGAACAAGCAGTCCCCTACAGATCCAGATGAAGTCTGACACAGACACACCATGTGGCAGAAGTTCCTGCAAAGCGCACCACCATCATATGCAAACTCATTGGCAGTAATGTCCTGGAGAGAAGGTGAGGGACAAACTGTGGATTAATTGGCTGGCTGACTCCAGCAATATGAAGGAAGTCTCTCTTCCCCCTACAGGCTTGTGTTTCAGCTGTGGAGGAACTGTTCTGGAAGTTCCAGCAATTCAAAGTGATATGTCTTGCTCCCTGCCTGTACAGGCCCATATCTCAGCTATTAGGACTAGGTACTCCTCCACTCAGGAGAGAGAACATGGGAGGCACACACCATGGAATACTCTGTGGTCTTGCCTACATGACCACAGGGAGGACATGAGGAAATGGGATGGAAAACCCACTTAGATGCATGGATACCTGAGTTGTGAGGGGAAAGAACAAAGAAAAAGGATTCTTCTAAGAAAAATATTGTTCCAGTTTCCAGTGGGATGTCCTCCAAACAAAATAGAAGAGCAGATCTCACCTTTGATCCTCTTGAAGGGACCTCTAAGTGGTATTTAGAAGATGTGAGTGACTGAGGAAGATTAGAGGGGCCCTGTGCGCAGCTGGGTGGAAGAGAGGGACAGTTAGGTTTACTGGACTGGGGGGGGTCCGATGGCCTGGCACATCGGCTCCACAGGAATACAAAGCTCTAGTACATGCAGGCTCACAGAGTACCTCGATGCCATTGGAATATAAAATGGTAGAACCCATCTGTTTCTCTGGAGTGACAGGGGGATACCAGCATCTGACTGTATTGGAATCTGAAGTGAGTCTAACTGGAAATGAATGGCATAAATAACCCATTGTGACTGGCCCAGAGGCTCTGTGCATTCTTGGCATAGACTTCCTCAGCAGAGGGTATTTCAAAGACTCAAAAGGGTACCGGTGGGTCTTTGGCAGAGCTACCTTGGAGGCTGGGAAAATTAAAGAGTTGTCCACTTTGGCTGGTCTCTCAGAGGACCTTTCTGTGGTAGATTTGCTGAGAGTTGAAGAGCAACAGTTAACAATTACTAACTCGATGGTGCACTGGCAGCAATGTCGCACCAACTGAGACTCTCTGGTTTCCATCCGCAAGCTGATCCTTCAGCTGGAGAACCAAGGAGTTGTTACCAAAACTTGCTCACCCTTTAACAGCCCCATATGGCCAGTGCAAAAATCTAACAGGGAATAGAGAATGCAAGTAGAATGACTATGGCTTGAATGAAATCACACTGCCACTGAATGCTGCCATGCCGGACATGCTCGAGCTTCAATATGAGCTAGAATCGAAGGCTGCCAAATGTTACATCACCATTGATTTCACTAATGTGTTTTTTTCTCAGTCTCTTTGACAGCAGAGTGCAGGCCAGAGTGCAGTTTGCCTTTACGTGGAGGGTATCAAGTACACCTGGCATAGACTGCCCCAGGGGTGGAAACACAGCTCCACTGTTTGTCATGGATTGATCCATACTGCACTGGAGCAGGGAGAAGCTCTGGAACACCTGCAGTACATTGATGACATTGTCGTGTGGGGCAACACAGCAGGAGAAGTTTTTGAGAAAGAGAGGGAGATAGTTCAAATCCTTCTGAAGGTCAGCTTTGCCATAAAACATAGCAAGGTCAAGGGGCCTGCAAGAGAGATGCAGTTTTATGAGTAAAATGGCAAGATGGACACTGCCAAATTCCCATGGATGTGATTAATAAGACAGCAGCTATGTCTCCACCAACTAGTGAAAAGGACGCACAGGCTTTCTTCGGCACTGTGGGGTTTTGGAAGATGCATATGCCAAATTACAGTCAGATTGTAAGCCCTCTCTTTCAAGGGACCTGGAAGAAAGATGATTTCAGATGGGGCCCTGAACAGCGACAAGCCTTTGAGCAAATTAAACAGGAGATTGTTCATGCAGTATCCCTTGGGCCAGTACAGGGAGGACAAGATGTTAAAAATGTGCTCTGTACTGCAGCTGGGCAGAATGACCTGGAGCCTCTGGCAGAGGGCACCAGGGGAGACCGAAGGCTGACCCCTGGGGTTTTGGGGTTGGGCATGCAGAGGATTGGATGCCCACTAAACTCACACTAAGAAAGAAATACTGGCAGCATATGAAGGAGCCTGAGCTGCCTCAGAAGTAATTGGTACTGAGGCACAGGGCAAGTTTTGGGCTGAATCATATAATCATGTAATCATATAATCATATAATCATATAATTGTCAGGGTTGGAAGGGACCTTAAAGATCATCTAGTTCCAACATCTCCCACTAGGTCAGGTTGCTCAGAGCCCCATCCAGTCTGGCCTTAAAAACTTCCAGGGATGGGGCTTCCACCACCTCTCTGAGTAACCTGTTCCAGTGTCTCACCACCTTCATGGTGAAGAATTTCTTCCTAATGTCCACAGTGAATCAATCCATCTCAAGTTTTAATCCATTCCCTCTAGTCCTACCACTACCCGACATCCTAAAAAGTCCCTCACCAGCTTTCTTCTAGGCCCCCTTGAGATACTGGAAGACCACAATAAGGTCTGCTCGAAACCAGACTGAACAACCCCAACTCTCTCAGTCTGTCTTCATAGGAGAGGTGCTCCATCCCTCTAATCATCCTTGTGGCCCTTCTCTGGACGTGTTCCAGCCTGTCCATATCTACCTTGTAGTAGGCGCTCCAGAACTGGATGCAGTCCTCCAGGTGGGGTCTCATGAGAGTGGAATAGAGTGAGAGAATCAGCTCTCTCGACCTGCTGGCCACACATCTCTTGATGCAGGCCAGGATACAATTGGCTTTCTGGGCTAAAAGTGCACACTGACAGATCATGTTGAGCTTCTCGTCCACCAGTACCCCCAAGTCCTTTCCTTCAGGGCTGCTCTCAAGCCAATCACTGCCCAGCCTATATTGGTGCTTGGGATTGCCCTGACCCAGATTAAGGACCTTGCACTTGGTCTTGTTGAACTCTATGAGGTTGGCCTGGGCCCACCTCTCCAGCCTGTCGAGGTCCCTCTGGATGGTATTCCTACCCTCCAGCGTATCAGCTGCCTCACACAGCTTGGTGTCATTGGCAAACTTGCTGAGGGTGCACTCAGTGCCACTGTCCATGTCACTGATGAAGATGTTAAACAAGACCGGTCCCAGTATTGATCCTTGAGGGACTCCACTTGTCACTGGCATCCACTTGGGCATGGACCCATTGATGGCCACTCTTTGGGTGCGGCTGTCAAGCCAGTTCTTTATCCACTGAATTGTCCATCCATCAAAACCATATTTTATCAGCTTGGGGACCAGGATTTCATGCGGGACAGTGTCAAAGGCTTTGCTCAGGTCCAAGTAAATGATGTCAGTTGCTCTTCCCTTGTCTATTGATGTTGTGACCTTCTCATAGAAGGCCACCAGGTTTGTCAGGCGGGATTTGCCCTTGGTGAAGCCATGTTGACTGTACCCAATCACCTCTTTGTTATTCTTCTGCCTCAGCAGTGCCTCCAGGAGGATCTGCTCCATAATCTTACCAAGCATGGAGGTGAGACTGACTGGCCTATAGTTCCCCGGTTCATCCTTCTTTCCCTTTTTGAAAACAGGGATTATGTTCCCCCTTTTCCAGTCAGTGGGGACTTCACCGGGCTGTCATGACTTTTGGAATATAACAGAGAGCGGTTTAGCAACCTCATCCCTCAGTTGCCTCAGTACCCAGAGGTGTATCCCATTGGGTTCCATGGACTTGCACACTTTCAGGTTCATCAGACTGTCACGAACCTGATCTTCATTTACAATGGGCAGTTCTTTCATCCAACCGCTGCCACGACCCTGTGTGACTCAAGGAGTGTGGCTGAAGCCCTTGCCTTTGAATGTTCAAAGGGAGAGTCTCATCTACACATCATGCAACTGATGGCATGGGGAGTAAATGACTTGTGTTGATCATACAACAGGCCCGAACAGAGAGCCCTAGCCACCCAGGAATTCTAGAGGTAATCGCAAACTGACCAAAAAGCAAAGATTTTGGAACATCACAGCAGGTGGAAGGAGTGGCCCCATCATACAATAAATTACTGAAGGATGCGAAGTGGTACGCTCTGTTTACTGATGGGTACTGTAGCATTTTGGAAAGCACTGAAGGTGTAGGACTGCTCTGTGGAGCCCACCAGGTGAGTTCCTGAAGCCACTGAAGGGGAAAGTGAATCCAGTTAATTTGCAGAGGTAAAAGCCATCCAAAGGGCTTTAGATGGTGTCAGGTGAGACAAGTGACCAGTGCTCTATCTCTATGCTGACTCATGGGTGGTGGCAAATGCCCTGTGGGGGTGGTTACAGCAGTGGAAGCAGAGCAACTGGCAATGCAGAGGTAGGCCCATGTGGGCTGCTGAATTATGTCTTGGGTGCGGAATGCGGGTCATAGAAGCACGTCACATAGATACCCAAGAGTTAAACCACTGAAGAGTACTGAAACAATCAACAGGTAGATCAAGCTGCTGTCTCAGGATTTGAACTGGCAGAATAAGGGTGAATTGTTCATAGCTTGATGGGCCCATGACACCTCAGGTCATCAAGGAAGGGATGTGACACACAGATGGGCTCGTGATTGAGGGGTGGACCTGACCATGGACACTATCACACAGATTTTCCATGAATGTGAGAATACGTGCTGCAATCAAGTAGGCCAAGCAGGTGAAGCCTCTTTGATATGGAGGATGGTGGATGAGGTACAGATATGGGGAGGCATGGCAAGTTGACTGTGTTACACTCCCACAAACCTGTCAAGGCAAATGCCATGTACTTACAATGGTGGAAATGACTACCAGGTGGTTGGAAATATATATCATGTGCCCTGTGCCACTGCTTAGAACACAATCTTGGGCCTTGAAAAGCAGGTACTGTGGTGACATGGCACTCTGGGAAGGACTGAGTTGGATAATGGGACTCATTTCCAGAATAGCCTCATAGACACCTGGGCCAAAGAGCACAGCATTGAGTGAGTGTACCACATCCCATATCATGCGCCAGCCTCTGGAAAAATTGAACAGCACAATGGACTGTGGAAAACTACATTGAAAGCAATGTAGATAGAAATTTAGCAAAGGTCACACAGTTATTCAACATTAGAGGATCTTCCAATCGAGCTGGGGCCTTCCCAGTCAAAACTCTCACGTACTGTAGAAGGAGATAAAGTCCCTGTGGTGCACATGAGGAATATGTTAGGGAAGATGCTGTGGGTTAGCCCTGCCTCAGGCAAAGACAAGCCCCTCCCTGGGATTTCTTTCACTCAAGGACCTGGGTATACTTTGTGGGTGATGCAGAAGGATGAAAATGTTCGATGTGTACCTCAAAGGGATTTAACTCTGGGAGAGAATAGCCAGGGAACTAAATCATATGATGTTAACTGCTGAATAACCCTGCCAACGTATGTCATCACTACCACAGTTGCTGTGTGCCATGCCAATGGTATTACAGTAGGAATGACCTAGATCAATGAAGGATGAATTATGATGAAAACATGACAAGGACAGCGATAAGGGAACCTGAGGTAGTACCCAGTCACTGCCTTAAGATAACATCTTCGAGCATCAGACCGTGATCATGGCCATGCCAAATACACCATGAGTTCCAGATGCAGCATGCAACAATCCAACACCATTTTCTCCTATCCTAAAGAACTGTTGTGATAGATGGAACCTCGGAGTCATGGTGTACGTGAACTCAACGGATATATTGGAGGGGTGGCACATAGATTAAGGGAATGATATCTGTGTATATATGTATGCGTGTATGTGTATATGTATATATATATATGTATTAAGGACAAGAAAGGTAGCAGTAATTGGGAAGTGTAAGGTCTGGACATGATGTAGATGGTATAGAATAAGGGGTGGATAATGTCCTGGATTTGGATAAGATGGGGTTAATTTTTTTGCTAGAATCTGGGAGGGGAGCACAGCCAGGATAGCTGAACCTAGCCACTAGCCAAGGGGATATTTGGTACCATCATGACTACATGTGTGGGAACTGACTGGGCAGGGCCTCTTGGGAGCTTGGAACATTTGTGCAGAAGCCGAGTCGTCAGGTTCTGAGTAGTGAGACATCCACGTTGCACATAAGTCATGTTATATGCTATCTAGTTAACACTATAATTGTTACTGATATTGCTCTTCCCCTTTTATTATTTTTTCTATATTTTACTATTAAAACCTCTTGTTATCTCAACCACAGGAAGCTCTACCTACTGCTCGTCCTGGTTCTTCTCCTCATTCCCAATAGGGGTTGAGCCAGCGAGTGAGTGACCATGTGATTCCTTTGTTTTTCATTGGTGGGCAGTCGGCTTTGAGCCACAGCACTTCTACACATTTGTTAAAAACGTTCTCAGTAGCTGTAAAACATTTTGATCTGGTAACATTATAGACTTATCTGGAATATGTGGACATGGCTGGACTAAGCACTGTACAAAAGTAAACACAATTATATTTATTGAGTTTTAATTGCCCACAAAGTAGCAGAAGTCTTCAATTCTGATTATGTTTTGAAAATTATTTTATATTTCATGATTCTAAGATATACTCAATATCTAAGGCAATAAATTAAGTTTGCTTCCCACTATTATATGTGTTGCATAACTGATAGGTTTGGGGTGAGAGGGAGAGAGAGGTTGTTTTTCCACTTTATAAGTAATACGGAGAGCACTTTAGCCAAAGCTCTGTACTTATCTTGTACAAACACAGACAAGATCCAGAACGCTAAGACTGTCATTTGCTTAAGAGTGTGGTATTAACTGGTACTTTTCTTAATAATGAAAAAAGTGACTGATATACAAACTAATCATGTATACAGCTTCACTTCAAAACAACAGGATGCTTGTTTTGCCTGAAAGCCAGATGGACCGTTGTTCACTTCTATACAACAAATTTCTTATGCAACCGAAAAGCAGGGGCAAGAACCAGCTGCAGCTGCCTGAGCAGCAAGGAGTCTTAATTTTTGTCACTCAGGTCTAGGAGACACATTCAACATGCATATATGTTGGAGAGCTCTGATGACCAATAGAAATGAATGAATTCAGGGGTTCCTTGACCCTTATTTATTTCATCACTTCAGCATGCCATCTCATTGTGAAGAAAACGGCCAAGTACTAAAAGATATGGGGCTGGAGCACATCTTCTCTTACCCTTACCCACAGCTCTCTTGTCTGTTTGTAAAAATGCTGGCATTATTAAGAACACAGATATACTTGAACTGCCATCCCAAATTCTTGTAAATGTCACACACCGCGGCTCTTGACTTCAGCGAAAATCTTTTCCCTTTGTTGTAGTAGTGACATCAGTTACCAGAGCTAGGAGCAGAACAAGCACAGAGTGAAGTGCAATAGCACAGTTGTGTGAGCTTGCTTAGACATCAAATGTCAAACACGACAGTGCAACCCTCCCAATGGCCTAAGAGCAGAGGGAGCAGGGGGAGCTCCGATTTCTTCATGTTTCGCTTAAAACAATGTCAGGATTCTGCTACTATTTTGAACACACAATATGCCCCATTCCTATCACTTTTAGTGGTATTGGAGGTCATGTTACAAGCACTTACATGTATCCTTTCATGATGAGTTGTCCCAGCAGAGACAGGGAGGCATTCAGAGAAGCAATGAACTGAAGGATGAGAGTAGCATAGCTGGTATTGTGTTAGTAACAGGACATGTCACTTATGCCAGCTGGTATCAGGCCATGAGGGGACCACTGACAGGGTGGGAGAACACAAAAATTTGACTTCAGTTCAGAAAAGTGAATTCCCCTTTAAAGAACAGAGCTGAAGTCTCTAGCATTTTACCACACCAGATTTTGGCCTAATGTTCTGCTTTTCCAGTTATACAGAAATGTAAGTGCTTGGAAAAGTATGCTACAATTCAGAAAATCCTAAAGTCACTAATAAAAGGGAAAAAACCCACCGCAGTAAACTTCTGCTTCAGCAAACTACACATTTAGAGTTACATACTAGCATGACAGGAAAAATAGCTGCCTTTTCAGTCAAAGCTTTGTCACAGATTACTTGAGATCAAATAGATACCCCTGTAAAACACATGATACTAGTATAAATGCAGTGTTGTTCTTTGTTCTCTTCTTTCTCTACAGTAGGGATTATATTGTCACAACATAAACAAATTACTGTTACAAAATCAAGAAATTTCTTATGGTCCTCTATACTGTCAGTACTGACATTGTCCAGGTGTCTGCATTAGGCAAACAAGGGATCAGAGAAATGCTCAGGAAAATGGCATGAAACAAGTCCACGTGACACAACTGATTTTGACAGAAAATTTACTCCTTGTGATTTCCAAAGGAAACCCAGACAACCCTAGAGGTGATGTTTTTTTTTTTTAATATTGTGGAAACTATTTCAGTTCACAAAAATGTAAAAGGGAATTAGAATAATAACCTGACCACAAATTGCCATTTGTTTCTTTTGCAGTGAGATCAATATTTGCTTTATGTATGTTTTCGAATGTATTAGAAAGACTATGCTTATAGAGTTGCTGTGAAAACTATTACCGTTTTATGCTCTCTGCAAAGTTACCTCCTTGCCTGTGGTGCTGATACTATTTACACTGATAGAGATCAACTGGCCTGTTCTCTTCAGGCAGAACATACAAGCCAAGACTCAAAATCATACAAATCCTATTCATATCTTATAATTATAAGCTATTAAATTAAGTATTCTGGCAAAATTCCTCTTTAGATATTTACATTTTGCTACCTGAATTTCCTACCTAGTTTCAGCTGAGAATTCCTGTTCTAAGCTTTCTGCACCAAGGACTTGGATGCTAACAAGGGAGGAAGACGACAGTTTGCCTGCAGTGTCTCTAAGATGACTGTGAGGATGAATGGAAGATTTCATCTTAATAAATCTATTCATATTTCATCTTTAAAAAGACTTTCTTATAAGGATTTCTTCAGGCTATGTATAAATTTCCCTTCACAGGATATTACTGCAAATTTTTCTATGGACCCATCATTCTCCACTCTAGTCCTTTTGTAGCTTCTTTGGGCCACTAGCTTCATTTAGCGAGTTCAAAGCAAATGGCTCCCTTTTAAGTCAAATTTAGTACTACTTAATGAATTAGTTGGCAACAAGGCATGCAGAGAGCAGCACAGCTGCTCAACCTATCTGGATAGCATGTATTTCATTCCCATTTTATGTTTAACCTCGAGAACCAAGAAGGCAGGAGTGAATGCAAAGATCATTGCCCTTCTGTCAAGGTCTCCTTGATTGCTATCCTGCTGTTGTCACACGTGTCATCTGCCAGTGCATCAGATTTGATCAGGTGTTTGTTTCAAGAAAGCCAATCTTTGACTTTTGTTTGAAAAATACCAAAATGTCACTGTTTTACAAAAGAGCAATACTTCAATAACTCTCAAAACAGACCTCTTTTATTTTCACCTTTGCATCAGACATAGTTCATAACCTATATCTCCTCCCCACAGAAGATCTCTAACATAGGAATACAAATTCAAAAGCCTCAAGTGTCCAGTATGAATCTTAAGTAATCACCAACTACTGGCACTGCTTCTGCATCTATAATAAATCTATCCCACATCATGATTTGACTGAAATGCACTATATTTGCCTGTCCTGTCAATTATTTCTTTTGGCACCTGAAGTCAGATACTAATCACAACATAGGGTTTATCTATTGTTGATGTAAAGTCACACTAGTAAATCCATGGCAGATATTTCTGTAAAAGCTTTTCATTGATAATTTCTGTTCATCAGCAGGGATTAAATAGCAGGAACAGTACCATCTTGCTGTATTTTAAAGGGACACAAACACAGGGGAGGGGAAACAGAATTAGAAATCTATGAAAAGAATAGGGGCTGAAGTATACTGAATTACATAGCAAAGGACTTACACAGCTCCTGCAAAAGCCTCCCATTGATTTTTGTGTCTTTGAACTAGTCTTCACAAACTGCATAAAACAGCAATTACTTATGCCAGTCTTTTAGCTTTTGGAGTAGGTGTTCAAAAGGGAAATCATGAATTCTTCTTAAACTTGTTCAAATCCCCTAATATACGTTTTTATTAGTGCAACTTGTGATAGGCACTCCACTGCTAAACAGTTGAAAAAACTGACCGGTATTTTAAAACTACTCAGGGATTAGATCCTTTTCCCCCCCAAAATCAGAACTTTGTATTCAACATAACACTTCTGTCTGAGGCAAAGGAAAAAATAATTTATTGGTCAGATCTTTACGGGAAATAAATACAGGTAAAAATGTTACCTAAAACCTACTTAGCACTGTAATCCTCAGGGGAGGACACACCTAGATGTGTCTTTTAAGGGAAACTTTGCTTTGAAGAGAGTACTTTACCCAGTCAAACCCCAACAACATCTGTCACTATTGCCAGCAACTGATCTCTTAATCAAAAGCTGTTTGTTCCAGAATGGCTACAGGGTTTAACGCAACATAAATCTTCTCAGAAGTCCCTTTGCAATACTACTGTGTACATACCAAAAAAAAAAAAATCCCTTCCCCTCCCCAGGTAAACTACAAAGAAGAAACATAGGAAAACCAGGCTATGGCTTAAAACAATGGCACACCACACCAAGAGGAGGTGAAGACACAGTGTTTTCTACTGCTCTGTATGAGTTCTGGCATCTTTAGATATCTTTGTCTTCCAGTATAGATTTACTGCATTGTTAGGATTATTTTCTCTTTCTTTTTCATGCTTGAGCTCCAGATATTTTATTATTGTTGTTCTTAGATTGTTGGCACCTGCTTTCTGCCCACAATTGTGAAGCTGTGAAGCTTTCTGGCCTCTTGGTTCCCTCTGTTTGGAGGCTGGATTATCAGCTGCTTGGCAGGGGTGGCTCCAGGCATGTGGCAAGGGTGCTGCTCTACAGAGATTTGCAGTTTTGGAAGCCCTACTATGTCAGCAACCCCTGGCAACCCTCACTTGCTTCAGTAATGTGCTAGGACCCCACAGGCATCTTCAAAGATGATATGAAAGAGTTTAGCTCTTGTTCTAGCTGCCAAACCCTGCCTGCCTCTTAGGTCACTTCTCTGCTTCTTTAGTCTTTCTTCAGTGAGGACTAGACTGCTGACTCCTCAGCTACCCTTAGCTAAAACCTTTCCCTTTCTCAGTTTGGAGCCACCCAGCTGTCATATCCCACTACTCCTAGGTTTTCTGTGTGGTTATGGAAGTTCACCTCAGGTATAGCATGCCTTAATCTGCAAAGTACTGCAGGGCCATCAGCATTGTGAAGCTACTGAGGTGGGATGACTGGCACTATGCTGCACTTGTAATCAGACACAGCAAGAAGAACGTGTATCCAGGAGTCCTCTGCCTCCTGTGAAGACTACTAGAAGCTTACAATGAAGTTTCTTACAATGAAAAGTGGATTCCTTTTCACTTTTCAAATGCATAGGAGGATCCACTCTCCAACAGAAGCTATCAGAATTCTCATTAACACTATAAAGGTACAGAAAATTGGGATGAAAAGAATTGCTGTCATTTTCCCAAATATTTAAAGTGAGTGTAGTAAAGAAGCTTGCAGTAATTAGTGCTGGCAGAATTTAGGTTGCTTTGACAAATTATTATTATTATTGTTATTATTATCAATAATAACAGTAATAATAATAATAGCCTTAAATAGAATTCTTCCACTTTGGAAATTTACAGTTTTTGCATATACAGGAAGTTAGGGTTTGTTGGCTTGTTGTCTAATTGATCCCAAAATGTTTCTTTGTATATTACTAGAATGCAGCGAAAAACTTTTGATAGCAAGTATTTCCTCCTCAAAACATGTAAGCTAGTTAAAGAAATAAGTGAAACACATTGCTGGCAGCATACTGGTTGCTACAAAAATAGGATTCTACGCGTAAAAATTAATTATTTCCTTAATTTCATTGAAAAAATGTCAAAATCATAATATTTCAAAAATAATCACCTTGAGTTTGTAAAATATTAATAAACTGTCATTAACTGCTACATTTAAATACTTGAATGTAAAGCGCTTGATTAAGATTCACAATAAGGCCAACATTTGTCAGTTCTGGAGACACAACTGCATTCTGCCACCTTAAGCAAAGTAGCAGGCATGAGGTTGGAGATGCTTTTGCTTTAGGGAAAGCAAAGGCACTACCAGGGAAACAGAATGGGTGGGAGTGGGGATGACTGCTGGTACATCCCCACCTATTGTCCCAATGGTGTCTGCAGACAAACTGGCTTTTTGTGTTTGGGGGACTTGAGGTGAACAGGAGGCCGTACCTGTTGTGCTCTCCATCTCCACCATCTGTTCCTTCAGGAAGCACTTTTTATGCCCTTGCACTGGTTAAAAGACATTTTGGCATTTCATCTTCTCAATGGCTAGCTAAAAAAAGAGTCAGGATCACTGGCTGTTAAGATTTCAATTTCAGAACAAAATTGCAAGTGAAAAAAAATAGTGTTGTTTGTTATTTGTTAGTCTCCTTCTTTGGAGATATTCAAAATCCACCTGGATGCGTTCCTATGCAGTCTGCTGTAGGTGATCCTGCTCTGGCAGGGGGGTTGGACTAGATGATCTTTGAGGTCCCTTCCAACCTCTAACATTCTATGATTCTATGATTTTTAATGTGAAGCATACGTGCTTTTCCAGACAAACTCTAAGCATTCCTCTGAAGAAGTACAGACTTTTATAGATGGAAGATGGAAAGGAGTAAGTAGATCTTTCATTATATGTGTAGTTACATGTAACATGCTGTTAGGTCTTTTGGTTCTAGGGTCTTTGAAGAACCGGGATCTTTTGATGTTTTGTACATGCCAGTGATCCACCATTTGGAATTTATGGTTCGGGTAGCATTTCTGTTAGTAGCCTCTGGAAAAAGTAAGAACAAACACTCTCTATTGATAAGTCATGCTTTGACTTATTTCTTTTCTCCCTATTGTTTAATTACATTTAGAATTACAAGGAATGTAGTTATCAAAACTTGTTTCTCTTAGTAAGCAACAGCATAAACCTGAAAAGTAGCTTCTAGTTTAACCATCTGTTGTTTGCAGCAAAGGTGCTAGGCTGGAATTTTCAAAGGAGACCACCTGAGACCTCACTTCACTGTGGCATACCTCAGTTGAGATACTTTACATGAACATGGAAAAGAGCTGTTAGAAGGGTCTTGGAGCTGTTGGAGCCTGAAACATGCTCCTACTGATAATCCAGGGTCACCTGAATCTGGTAATTCTTTTTTTTTCTTTAATAGATATGTTCCCAGAAACTACTGGAGATGAAAATAAAGCCTTTGTTTCTCATTGCCAAAGCTGGATTATTTGGATTCTTTCTGATATTTTCCTGTTTTAAAAATTGGTATTTCTGTTCTTTTGCCTACAGATGCATTGTAAATTAAGATTCTCTTTGTGTATTTTTTTCTTGTTTTTCCGACCAAACAAATAATATCCAGCATTTAATATCAAGAATATTTCAATTTCAGTGGGATTCAAAAAGATGCTTATGAAGGGTTCCTTTTCGGTACTATAACAGAGAATTGTTCCGAATAAAGAACCAAGAAAAAAAGGATAAACCAAAAAACTGTCACTCCCCATTGAAACTACACTTTAATACTCTAATATTTATCTTTGTTTCTGGAGGCAGCAGAGAAAATATGCCATTTGCATGTCCCATTGGTGAGGATCTATTATTGTGCACAAATGATGCTGCTGTTTTATACAGGTTGATGCATTACTTCAAAGCCTTTATTACCCCAGCTTTGTCTATGGAGCCCAGTGTGAGAAGGATTGTTTCAACCAACATGGACTTTTGTTTCAACCGACATGGACTTTTAAACTGGTGTCTGACCTGTAAGTGTATCTGGAAGCAACGATGAGTTCAACATTTTGTTAAGTTGCAAATGTGCAACTGAAGGAGACGTCAAACTCTTGCACTCAAGTCTGAGAAGAGTTATGCTTCTTTTTCTCCAGCTCACTCGGTTGAACATGGTGCTGAAACACCAAAGGTTGCGGGTTCGATTCCCGTTCGGTCCTCACGTGTTGCCTGCTCTAGTTGAGAGGTGTTCCTGCCCATGACAGCGAGGTTGGATTAAAATGATCTCTAAGGTTCCTTCCAACCTAGGCCATTCTATGATTCTATGAAATATGAAGAGCGAGAAATTACGTTATTAGAACTACTTCTCATAACATATGCTTTCGGCATAGTCAAATAAAAATATAGAGAAACAGAACAGGCATGATACTTGGAGGCAAATGTGGAAGAGATCACTAGGAAAGATTATCAGGAAGTAAATGTAGTGCTTTTTCTTTTCCAAAAAACTTGTTATCTACTTAGACCTGTGTAGAATGCATTGTAAATTATATGTGCATAGGTGCATCCTTTATATAAACTTTTAAGTAACAACTACCTACTTGTCATTACAAATAGTTTTGTTCTTCCCAGGGCCCTTTGAGGACAGTTATGAGGTTCACAGTCGATGCTATGGGGTCAGAGATAATGCCCATTTTCCAAATGGCAACAAGTAAAACAGAATGAGATTAAGAACCTGCTACTTCTTCCATCTGAATCAATGCTGAATCTGAGCATCAACATGAGGAAATCAGGCTTGTGGTCACATGGGACATCCAAGGTATCTGAAGAAAGGAGCCCATCTCCTGACTCCTAGTACCGTGCTTTAACCACAAAACCTCCCTTTGCCTCAAATTTCTGTGTCCTCTCTTGCACAGAAAATAATGCAAAAAGCTTCACTAAATCCATGACAAAAATTTACACAGCTCTATTTAATTTCTGGTTTTTTTACTTATTTAGCTGGTGAAGCAGAACAGGACAATGATAAATAAGCTGAGAAGTCTAGGCCAGAGGAACTGTAGAACTCAATAATTTCAGAATGTCCTGCAGAGGGGCTCTTAGATGCTTGCAGACAGCCAGATTCACTGTATCTTGGAGGACATTGATAGGCTAAAGTTGGCATGCTGTGAAAATTTAATGCATTTAACTTGATGTATTTATCAAAGTGTACTCCAAAAGAATATATAAGGAAGGAATCATAACTCTTGTAGCTACGTGACATTTATGGAGTACCTGATAGAAGATCTTCCTATTTCCACTTTTTTTTTTCTGCTGCTTTGAGGGTGAATTTTGAGTTACTTCTTCAGTTTTGAATAAACTTTTTTCTTGTCTTATGGTAAGTGATTCAAAGTTTTTTGTGGCCAGGCACTTTCTGATGTCAGTGTACCTTCACAAAGAGAAAAACCATCTTCAGGAAGAAGTTGTGTTTTTTCCTGATTGTGTGTACTTAGAGTCATGATCTTTTCTTTACATATTGCAGAGAACAAGACTGTAAAACTTATCTTTTCCCTCAGCAAAATAAAGCATAACATTTCCTCCAATACTCCCCTAAAAGTAAAAAGATTTGATCTAAATCAAATCTATTTTGACTTGTTTAATGTACAGTTGACTAGATCATATGTCGATTGCGACTCAACTCTTCTCTACTTCACATTGCTGCTCAAAAGGGTAACTCAAGCTTTTTTGTGTGGAAAAATGGAACTTCCATTACATTCTTTGAAGTCACAGAAGTTTTACTTAAAACGCTGACAGCAAGCTGAGCACTGAATTTAAATTATCTAGACTTTGTTTTTACAAAGAGTCACATGGTAAAGACAAGGGGTAATGGGTAGAAATTACTTCTGGGGAGATTATGTCTGGACACGAGGAAAAATTTTCACAATGACAACAATGAGCTTTTAGAGTAATCTCCCCAGGGAACTTGTGGATTCCCTAACGTTGGACACTTGAGATTCAGCTCGACAGGGTGCTGGGCCATCTTGTCTAGACCATGCTTTTGCCAGGAAGGGTTGGACCAGATGATCCTGGTGGTCCCTTCCAAACTGGTGCTGTGATTCTGTGATTCTGTCTTTGTGCAGCAAACAGATTCCATACATTGTTCTTGAATCCCTCTGCTTGAGAGCACTCAGCAATTTGGGTCAACGGTGACAAAGTTCAGTTCCGCACTACTCATAAATGCAATTTTGCTTTGTTTCACTTGAATTAGAAGCTTTCTGTATGATATGGTATCATACATGAGCAAAAGATGGAGCAGCTGACTGAAATACTGACCAGCTTCTCTATTCTCAGTGACACATCTTGTGGCATGTTACAAACTCTTTTAGGTACTGTACAGTGTCACTATGGTATCTGAAGTCCTGTTCCATATTTAAAGCAGAAACAAAAGGTGGTGCTTCTTCCCTTTCTTTCTTCTCAGTTTATCATAAAGCTTGATCTGTTTAAAAAGTGCATAAAAAATTTAGTGAGTCCAAGAAAAGATTTACATCTACCAGAAAGCATATCTAGCGTTAAGCTGACGGCAGTTTGGGATTTTTACCCCACACAGTTACAGTGCAATTCTGAGTTATACTCTAGATCCAACAGGTCCCAGCAAGTGACAGGGACAAAATTCTGGAACAACTCTCTCTTAATAGGTCCTTGTACACTGTTTGAAAGTAATTCAGATAAAAAATTCCAATAGTAAGTCAGATCATAGAACTATGGGAAGACAGTATCAGCCAGGTTAGCACTACATCTTTTGACAAGTTAGTGAGTAATTTTAGCCAAAAAGAAAAAAAAAAAGTGAGATTAAGGAAGAGGGAGATTTCTCTTGAAAGCCTCAGTGTTTCATTTTGACATTTTCAAAATGAAATGTTTTGACTTGCTATTTTGAAATGGATTTTCATTTAGAGATTTACCTCATTTAAAAAAGTGAAAAACATCTACACACTTGGCAGCCTATCTCCCCACCCCTCAAAGCTAAGAATGACCAAGGCTTAATTATTAGCAGCTCTACCTTCTACAGATAGAGAAGGCTGGGGGAATGCATAGCTTATACTGTGTTGCTGTGGTACAACTAAATCCATGAACACATCAGCTAATAGCTGATGAGATTTTATAGAAATGCTCATTTGAGTAACTAGCATAAGTGAAAATTATTAATATTGCACCTTTTCAAACAGTTTCTATCTGATAAGCCAGCAATAGGTTGACTTGTGAAGCTTGTATTTTCTCAAATTGTGACTTGCTGTTGATGCTCAATATAATGTTTTATTCCTGTACAAAGTGACTACTGAAACATGGTGGCTAAGCTGTTAGTGACTCAGGTTCAAGTAAGGTAAGTCTGAACACTTTTACCCTGTCATGAACCTGAGTGTTTCATATTTTAATTGACAACATTCACATCTTTGAGCTTTTCATTTAGACTTTGATAAAATCTGCTCACAAAGGCAGATGGCAGGCTGTTATTTTTAATTCACAAGCAATGTTAAATATATGCCATATGTTATAGAACTTTTCAGGCGCAGCCTTTTGAATGCTATCACAATAAACTTATAAAATTACATAAAAGGGAAATCTGACAGAGAACACTACCATTGTAGGCTACATTTTTGAAAAATGAAGTGCAAATGGCTACACTTTCTTCTTAACAAAATATAATTATCCAAACCACTGAATAGTCATTGAAACATCAAAATTGGCAGAAAAATATTTGGGGGCTTCTGTTGTCTGTGGTTCTGCACCTAGAAAAGATTCCTGGCATGCACTATATGTACTAACCTAGCTGTTTGTTCGTAAACAAAAAGCTCATGAGGTTTTACTCTACTGTGTGCAGAAAGCTTCATCTGTAGGGTAGTAAAAGTGAGACAAATGGGCTGAAGTTGAAATGTTTCAGTGGACTTTAAGGCCACACCTGTTGTCCAAGGAGACATTCAAGTTGTAGCTTCCCTAGAACCAAAGCTTTGAAAGCTCTAACAGCAACTTTAAAGCAATTCTGAAATGTTTTCTTTTCCAAGGTGATATGGCTAATATCAGATGAGGTCCGCTACCTACAGTATCAAGGAGTGGTTGATAAGAGCATCCTAGTAGTGAGTGGAAGATCCATCTTTGAAAAGATTGCATCCAACCTGTTACTTGATGGCAGATGAACTTCTGGTCTGTGAATGTGCAGAGGCGGCTCAAATCGATGCAGAAAGTGGGGAGTATAACAGAGGGCCGTTTCGATTCAATGTGATACAGATAGAGGGATGACTCCCAGCAAGAAGAATAAAAGGCCTGCCAGTCAAAACTGGGGAACCGAAAGGTTTCTGCATGTGAACAGGGGATGTAACTTCAGAAATCTTGTGAATAGTTGGGGCTGAAGCTCTCCTTGGAGATTCCAACAACCACCATTGAAAAATGGAGGAGATTTAACAGCTCTCATGCACCCCTGATCAGACCAGATCTGTATGGTGAGGATGTCAGCTGGGCTATCACAAGCAGACATTGTTTATTAGGTCTTCTGGTTTGCATGGGCAGGTTGTTGTGGTCCTGGATTTATTCAGCTGCTGAACACTGCCTGGAGCCACTGAAACTGAAGCTTTAAAGTAAGGGTATAAATGTATGTGCAGAATAGCAAAAACATTTCTATATAGTGCAGAAATGGATGAATTATTCATCATGAATTATTCATAATACAAATTTTGACATTTTTTCCTGAATAAATTCCCATTTTTTTTAATTATTCAGCAATATGATCAAACAATTGCTGAACTTTTTATTACCAACCATCAGAATACTTTCATAGGTTCTCGGTTTCTTTTTTCATTATTCATCTTAACATATTCACTGACATCTGATTAATCCAGCCACTTCTGGAACTCCTGAATATCTTAGGCTGCTGGAAACAGTAGAGTAATGAGATCGGCACTGTTATGCAGATTGTTAGAGAAAGTGAATAATTTTTTTTTAGGAGGGTTTTTTTTTTTTTGTTTGCAAACAGTGTGCACTTGTACAGGACTAAGTAGTTTCGAAGAGATTAATTTGGTTATAATAGATAGGTTTCTACAACTTGTAGTTGTACTCAGGCAGTTTCAGTATTGTCATCGAGACGACTACCAAATGCTATGTTACAATAGTTTCTGAAGTACTCACTGAGACTTGCATTTGTTAAATGGAATTGAAATGGATCTAATTTTCAGGTAAACAGTGGATTAGTTAATTCAGCTCAGTGAAGACGTATGACTCTATGAGCTGCATAAGAAAGAAATGAATTCAAAGTCAGAACCCGTGTCTTCAGTGGTGTTCAGCTATAAACTGCAGTGAAAAAGAACAGATTCAGAACCTGTGTAAGTGCAGGCTCACTGATGAGGGGAAGCTCTGAATTGAACAACTCTAAAACATGTATACTTGCTATAAGCTACACAGTGCTTGGAGTCTACAAGATGGATCTAAAACTCTACCCAAGTAATCTACATCTTTCTACTAGCCCTCTCTTTAGAATGCACTTTTGGGAGCAAAACTGCTACTGAAACAGCAAAGCTTGTGAAACTTACCAGTAAAAAAATAACCCAAAAGGGTGAAAACGTCACAATAGGGAGCTCCACTCAATGAACTTTAGACCTTGTGGCAGTTTAGACTCCATCCACTAAAAGCACCAGCCACATATGAACTCCTCTGGATGCTGTGGGCTACCTCCTATCCTTGGAAGTTGAGTGGCTGGGTGAATAGAATAAGAATTTTAAAAAATAATAAAAAATACAAACTTTCTACAAACTTCCGTTGCCCAGTTTCCATGGAAATGAAAGTGGAAAGACTGCTGGCAGTCAGTAGCTGAGTGTGAGAACTCTCGCTTGCAGATGTCAGTTCCTGACTGTTCGCTGAAAACTGCAAGTGTTGGTTTAAAAAATCAGCTGCAAATGATGTCTTCGAAATTCTGTGGCTCTTAAAAAAAGAGTTGAAGTTGATAAACTAGTTTTAAATGGGAAATTTTAAAATGTAGAAATCTTTACATTTCCATCCACCTGGGTGCTGAGACACGTCCCTTTTATAAGCAACAGGAATAATGACTGTATTTTCAGTATTTTCTGTGACTGGATTTCCTTTTGATCCAACAGTTTGAGTTGATTGCATTACAGATTATGCTGAAAAGCTTACCTATTTAAAGAGAGCACAGAATTGCTAGTTTGGTTGATAAAGTATTTGTAAATTCTGTTCAGATTTGGGTAGCTAAGATTTACATTAATTTAAACATAACCAGGAAAATTAATGGATCTGATGTTAAGCCAAGGAGTTACTGTTTTGCATACAATACATTTCAAATAAAGATTACTGATACATTTGAAATAAAGATTGAGAAGCTTTCTTCATGTTTTGCTAGAGTTACACAGTTTGAACCCAAGCTTATTGTTAAACTACTTACTGTAGTCAAGATTTTCCCTTCACATTACAAATAAAATGCTGGAAAGACATATCAAATGCACACTTTCTACATCCTACTAAACTCTTATCAATGCTTTTATTCCACTTGTATTTTAATAGGCTATTTAATGCTTAATTACTACCCAGCAGAGTAATGGGTATAAGACATTTTTCCCAAGATTACAGTCTTGAAGACAGGTATTTTTTATGGTATGTAATAGTAATCACAGTAATGCCTAATTTTGTCTAGATTGACTGTCTTCTAGTGGTCTAATTCAGAAAGCACTAACCCATTTGCAATCGGCGTCATTAGGAGCTGAGGCAAATAAGCAGCTGATCTGGCTTGTTTAGTGCACTGAAGCCTTGAGACTCCTTTTCCCTTTTTCCCCTACTCATTAATTCAGTTTTCATGGCTGTTGCAGCAGGTGGAGTATTTTGTCTTCTCATCTCATCAATCACTTGTGGTTTACTAAGGAAACTCTATTAATACCTGGTCAGGAGACAGAGACAGTATAATCCGTAATACCTAGCAATAGCACAGCCAGCTGCAGTGCCAACAGGCTGTAATATAACCAAGACTTAGGTAATGTACTCCAAATAATGCAAGGCACTTGTAAGGTAAATCAGTACCCTTTATGCAGCGAGCAAGATTACTGCTTAAACCATGTGGACATAAAAGAACAGCACAATTCTGTGGTAAACTTTCTGATTAGATGATAAATAGGATTGCAGAGTTTGATTTTGCTATTTCTTACCACAATCTCTTCACAATCTGTCTCAGAGCAGCTACTGTTTTAACTCTCTGAATTGATGCAACATACAATTATAAAGGTTTCTCTTGTTTTAAGATATAAAAGACAAACAGAAGACACCTTGCTATAAGCTTTTCTTCTTTCATTCCACTTTTTATCATACTGACTTCAAGATACCAAGATTATTCAGTAATTACTCAGAAAAGCGATTTAGCTAAAACCCTGTATGTATTATTTGGTTGCAGGTTTATGGGCGTAGAAGTACTAGGAATGAGAATAAAACCACTGCAGCAGAGGAGAAGACATGTTCTGAGACACTCTGCCTGAAAAAAAAGATGGTCTGAGGGAGGGCACAAAGGACAACACATTGGTTTTGCCTTTTTTTTTTTTTTTTTTTTAACAAAAGAGCAGTACAGCATGCATTGAGAAGGTATTTTGCCAGACATGATCCTCCAGTGAGAGAGATTAAGCTACCAAGTGATCTTAGTCAAGAGCAGTTTTAGCTAGGTGCCCAGCCTGTGCTCAAAAAACAGGTTTCAAGAATGAATCAGAGACCTTTTTCATCTTTTGTTCAACAAACACTACTTCAGTAATTACCAGGAGCTCCCTATCCACCTCTTGTATAGATATAGACCTATTCTCATCCCTTCCACTTGTTCGGGCTTCTAGTCCATTGTCTTGAAACAGGAGAAAACAATCTTGTCAGTGATTGATATATGTTGAAATGGGTCAAAATATTTGTTCCTGATAGAGTTAATGAAGACCATGGCAGGTAGCACTGATGGCCCACGTTGTCTTTTGAACTATGTTGTCTTAGAGTGGATAGGTGAGCTCTATTTTGTCCACTGTAAGACCAGTCACTGTAAGTGACCAGTCACTGTAAGAGACTCAGTCCTTTCTTTCCTGGTGCTATTTTAACTTTTGAAAGGTAGGACTTTCAACCAAAATTATTTTTTCATCTCTTGTCAGAGTGTCTTCAAGCCATTTGTAGTTCTTTCTTATTGTCTTCTCTCCTCTAGACCCTCTGCGTTCCTTGTTACACCATATTTTTTCATAAGGAATCTCCTGTAAATGAAATATTAATTTGAAATATCCATCAGTAGATGTTTCAGCAGATGTTTAGAATACTTTTTCACCACCTGAACACAACATTCAGGAAGCCAAGCAAATAATGTACTCTAATTCTGTGCTCTGAGGTACGAAATGACTGCTTGCTAACAGAGAACAGCTCCCCAGCTCCAGCATACTTTGTACAATATTTCTCATTTAACTAAATGTAGCTTTAGAGTGAGGTTGCAACTGGGGACTATGCATGGGGAGGGGACATACTTAATCCACATTTATTTGGCTTTGCCTTCATTACAACAAAGGAGTTGATACAGCGTGGGTAGCTATAATAGGAATCTTACATCAAGCTTTTCTCATCCATTTTATGGCTTCCAATTCACCTGTCTGTCCTTCTTCCTTCAGTATAATCAGCTGTTTGCAGAAGTGGTATTGCCAGCTGATGATACTGATGTTAAGATGATGTAATCATCTGGTAGTTTGACTACCTGCCCTCAGAGCACTGATATTAAAGAAATCATAAAACGAGCTGAAATTCATTGAAACAAATGAGGTTTTACACCTCCTAAGAGCATGACCTCCCTCTCTATAGCAGTTCCTTTTGACCATGACCTATATCTAATTTAAGAGTCATTAAAAGTGATGTATATATGTGCAAACTAAATTTTTAAGGTACTTATGTGACACATTTGACAATTTAAGCTTTCAGTTAACTCCTCACTGCTCCTATAAGCACAATGCCAGCATGATAGAATGCCCTCAGGGTATGGTGTTGGATGGCAAAGAAGTTATGTGAGGTTAAGAAACATCACATTCCCAAGCTATGTGTAAGAAAATACAAAGTAATATCACAGTACTGACAGATCACAACTTAGAGCTTAACTGGGAATAGACAACCATTAATGCTTCTAGACCCTCTCTTACTGTTCTTTGCTCACACTCCTTATTTATATCAAATGTTTTATTCATCCATAAGGTACTGGATTCCTCCATGATCAGACTGGTTATCTATTTGCTGGTACTGCAGGAGATTGATTGGAGATGTAATTCTTTGATGTAGCAATATGCAAGTAATAAATAATATGCTGTTGGTTTACGTATCCATAATATGATTGTTCGGTTTTGTTTTTTTTTTTTAAATTCTGTGGCCTACAGACTAATCAGGTGCTTTGCCTTTTTTTCTGATCTGCAAACATCCCTGTTCCTCTGATTCTCATTCAACCTTCTTAAGAATCAAAACCTACACAACACTTAGATCAAAAGAAGATCCCCTTGGTTTCAGTGGTCTTTGAATCAGGAACTAAAACGAAAAGTTTGTAACAAGTATGCCAGCACAGTATAAATTTACATTTTTAATAGAAGTTGGAACAAATATTACTCTTACTCGTGTTCCATAACCACTACTATTGCAATGAGATAATCAGAAATATTTTACCTACCCTTTCTTTTATGCAAACTGGGGAGAGGAGACAGAAAGACACTCTTGAAATGCACATGTAGAATCTTGCAAGCCCACTACCAGATCATTAGTCAACACACTCCTGTGCTGAAATTTCACACTTGTGAAGTGTTATTCTGAACTCAGGAAGTATTTGATTCAGAGCGGCAACTACCACCAGTTTGAATTTTTTGTGTTGCACTTACCTAGTTGTACGTCTCTTCTTGCTTTCTCCAAACTAGTTCTATCTCATCCCTCAGAGGATTCAAATCTACTTAAGTTTTGGAAGAAACCCAGCTCCATTTTATTAAGGGAAGAACTTTAAAAGAGTGCTTTTATTGACTATCTAAGTCCTGCATGTGCAAGTTCTTCAGTCAAATGGTCCTTTTCAAGCTTTCCACTGCAGTGCATACTTGTGATCAAATGTCCCATTAGAAACTTCTTTAGACAGGCAGGATCAAAACTATGTCTACTGAGCCAATGTACCCAACCAGAATTTGTACTGACCTTCCCCTAGGAAACGAAGAACTTTCCTTGTCATTTGCATACAGCTGCTAAGTGTCACACAGTGCAGCCAGACTTGAAGTTTTCTCTACCTCACAACATTTTAATCACTGTTTTCTAATGGCAAATGACAACAGTCAGAAAGACCACCCTGTTAACTGTAGGAATATCATAAAAATTGAGGAATAAACAAGAAATGTCCAAGGTTTCCAGTGAATATTCCATGACATACTGTATGTGATAGACCACTAATCACTCTTGATTCTCTGATAAATTTGAATACTAATCCCTTCTGAATAGGGATTAAGCTTCAGCGTGTAGAAGAGGGATTCATTAGAATTCATCTCGTCAAGACACAGCTTGAATAAAGTTGCACAGCCGTCTGCACCACAGACCTTTCAGTGCTGACAACCAATTGCCAAACTGGCAAAGTTACCAGTGAGTGGCTAAAATCAACAAACTATAATGTATGAATGCCCTTATTTTCTCTGTCAGAAACTGATGGTGTGGTGTGTTGTAGTCTAGAGAGGAGTATTTTTAGGCAAAACAATTTTTGGGTAGTTATAACAGGCAAACTGTCACACAGTCCTGAAAGTGATTACAATAAGTAAGGAAAATGCAGCGGTGATGTTGACAGAGTATGAGCCTGAACGTTGTGAGGCCCCATTTTTGATTTATGCATCATTTGCTGCAGGCTCACAACAGTTAATTTCCTTCATTGATTCAGCATGAATCAGGCTATATATTAATGCATCACTGGGATGCCCTTTCTCAGGAAATCTACACAGCCTGGAGTAGTTTTGAACATCCCGAAATGGTATTCGTGCAAAGGCGTAAAATGGTGCCTTAATGCAAGATGTAATGTTTGCTTGAGAGCAGTTTCTGTTTCTTTAGCTACTGGGTAGAATCAGCGGGTGTTTTGACCCCCAAATTAGAAAGGCAAAACCTCCAAACTTTCAGGATTCTGTTCTCACTTTTGACAACATTGGCATAGCTTTGATGAACACACGGAGCTTTGGTGATCGCATAAGATGAAGATTTGGAATAGTCCACAATACCTCCTGATCCTGCTGTTGCAGGGAGGAATGTCCCCAAGCATTCTGAACTAAAATGCTTTGTTTACAGCAAATTGTGAATGGTTATGTAGCAATACAGTTCCGCATGTTCTGTAAGTGCAATATAGCCATGCTGAAGGATGACACCTTAACAACTCCTTTGCTCTGTGTAACTGACAGTAACTCACCAGAACAGTGCACAAAGATGCATGGGATCTTTCTACAGCACAAAAATAACCTTGAGACAGGTCATTAATCACAAGCTTCAACTCTGTAAGGAGCATTTCACAGTCTGAGTCTTACTCATTATGAGCAGCAGAAGTTTTAGTTAATTAATTTGAAATGTGTGCAAAAAAAAACAACCACAGATTCAGACGCCGATACTCTGTCACATCAGCTGTTGACCATTTTTGTGGGTACTGCAAGCTTCAAAATCAATGTGCTGATCTTAATGTCCCCATAATGGAGTTGTTTTGTCTGGAACATGAGATATTGACCCGTTTGGATTTTGTGCTTACCTTTGACCCCTGCGAGGGAACTTCAGCCTGAAAGTTCTTCTTTGAAAGAGAGAAAAGCTGCCATATAATATGCATATCTGTGTGGGAAAAAGAAGGAACAGCACAGTCTATGAAACTTTCCATTGACATTGTTGGAAGCCGTTTACATATGATTGTACCAAGCACCATGACACAGCTAATGATAAAGTAAATGGTATTACAACATAGTAACTCATAATTTTAATTGGATTTCTGTGAATACCTCAAGGTTTTGCACATACTGCACCAATATTAACTAATATAACTCTATTGTCTACAACAGTGCTATGCTGATGTGAGCAGCTTGAGGTTATGGCTCACTACAATTTGTTTGGTTGAATTAGCACACTTTATCGTTGCTCTCCATTAATACCCTGGGCAGGGTGTTTACTGCAGGGGTGTTCATTGAAACAATGAACTCTGCGTAGGCAGTGATTGAAAGCAACATGTAAATTCTTAATTCAAAGTATTTGAAGTAGGTAGCCAAGTCTGAAAATCAAATTTATTCAGAACACATACAAAACCACTATCATGCAACTTTCAGATTTCTTATTGAGGGTAATAGAAATTAATGGTAAACCTTGTAAACAAATTAAAAAGCTAGGAATTAGCCATATGAATTATTTAACTCATGGTTGGAAATGAAAAACTATTTAAGAGAAAGCAAATCACTCTTAAAAAACAGTTGTTAGAAGGAGGTACATATCGCTGAAAAAGATGTATTCATTTGCAAATAGTTTAGGAATCTAATTAAAATTATGAGTTACTATCTAGTAATACCATTTACTTTATTTATATACGTAGATTAAGGTGTGAGTATCAAAGATAATTTTCTACATGCATTCCATGTATTCAGCTAAGTATTTGGATGAATGCAGCAGTTTGGGTTTTTCAATCAAACACTACTTGTTTTTCCCCATAACTAAAATTGCATTAACTATTTTCATCTTCTCTGACTCATAACAGAAACAAACATTCTCTTTAAGGCTGGTTAGGCAGACCGGTGTGAAATGTGTGAAATACAGAAGTGTCAAAAAGTAAAATAAAAAACACACACTGACAAAAGGGCATGGCTTGGAAACCTCGACCTGACGTATCCTGAGACATCTCCAGATTGCTGAGTGTAGGTATAGATTCTATGCTTTGCATGTCCTAGCAAGACAACCTGTTTCACCCAGGAGTATCCCCACACCAGGATGTTGTATCCAACTTTTGAAAGAGCTCAGACAAATACACGCTTATGTTGCCATTTCGCCTTCAGTGTATTGAAGACCTTCTCAAAAACTATTAATTTAGAAAGCCTAAAAATTCTCTACCTTGAGTATACATCCTGTTATTGAAAAAAAAGTGTTAATTTAGCATGAAAAGTTTCTCAGAAAACTTGCAGAATTTTACTTATTATGTTGGAATCACCCTTCACTTCAGGGAGTTTATGCTAATCCATTTTTTTCATAGAAAACTGTTACAAGACAGTGCAGGGGCCTATATGTTCTGTACAGTGTTACAGTGCATTATTTGCCTTATAGATGCAGTAACAATTAGTACCCACTTGAGGGCATGAAGAAGAAAGTCCTAAAAAAGTGTGTGAGCTGTAAGTACAGGGGAAAGGGGTTGCTCTCTCTTAGCAGTGAAGTTTGACAGTGATTAACTCATCAAATATTGGCACAAGTCAGTTCTGAGTTCAGACCTTATGGCCGTTTCAAAGTGTGGCTAATTGCAGGGACTGCTGGACATGAAATTAAAAAAAATGTCCTGTCATTGTATTATCATCTTTCTTTCTTGCTCTCGTTATATAGTTATACCAGCAGCCTTCAGGAAGCACACATATAAAGTCTTTTATGCTGAGTGAGTTTTACTTCAATTCTTGACATCCGTAATTTCAATCGACATTGAACATGCATTTTGTTATAGCACAGGAGAAATGCACAACATATATGCATAATACATAGGGGGTGAAATCTAACGTATTGGAGGAAAGCGAATTTTAAACAGAGACTCCTCTTATTTGCAAAAGAGGAGTCACATAACCATCATTTCTTGACAGAATATGCTTCAAGGTGCATCTGATTATGTAAGGCAAAAAAAGAAACCTACATTAGCAGATTGAAGAAAGCTCTCTATGGTTATCCCACCTTTCTCTGTGCTAACACAGGATGACAGAATATTCTTGAGAACCTTGGCTGTTCAATATTATATGATTTATATTTTGAAACCTTTCCTATACTCTTGGGAGACTTGCAGGCCATCTGACATCACTCCTAGAGTAAATCTTCCTGATCCTGATACTTTTCTCAGCTTTATTTTACTAAGCCTTAAATTAATTGTGTTCCATCATCTGTAAATAACAACTTTAGCTCTAAGTTACAAATATCAAATGGTCATAAATCTTATTTGGCACTTGTTCAGTCCAGCTATATGCAATCAGCTGGTCAAACTTTCCTTGCAATTCTCCTCTTTTTTGTCCCACTGATCTTCAAGTTTGTCTTCTCAAAATTCCCTTCATATAGCCAATACTTGTCTCAAAGTGCCTGTAAATAGAGAGATAGAGACACTATAAGGTATGTAGAATGCCTTTCTCTATGATTATTCCTATATGTGTAAGTCAAAATACATCAGGCTCAGCTGTTTGCTTTTGGTGTTTTTTTTTCATACTAAAGCACGGCCAAACATCCAATCTGTTTTGCGGTGGTCAAGGCATTTTGCCATACCACTGAATTTTGCTGGAAATAAAATAGATTAAAATGGCTAGAAGCACTCAGAAGAGCAGGGGTCCATTCAGGTGGTTGTGCTCTTTCCTCAGAACTTATGAAAAACTTTTGTTTTCCACTTGGTGGTAGGAATCTGTACTGAGCATTTTCTTGGAACAGGAATCTATCTATTAAACCAGTCTTTGCTACCAGCAACATAAAACAGTTGTCCCAGTTCAGACCAGGGCTCCATGCAGACCAGCATCACAGTTATCTGCAAGAGGTTAAGGCACAGAGGAGAAGCTATGTGTCATGGTGACAAAGCAAGATTTAAGAGGTTCATTCTTTCCAAGTTGTGTTCCAGTTCCTGTAACCGATGTGCACCATTTGCTCTGCAATGGCTAAGATCCTATCAGACATCAGGGAACGGATGGCAGGAGTGCCTGAATGTGCACATCCACCATGATTAGGTATCTAGAGATGGATAACCTCCAACTGGATGGGACATACCTGTGGACAAGAAAGGCACCAGGGTTGCACCTCAACAGCTGCAGTGTGCCGTCCAAAATTATTGTCAGAACAATCTCTGGGTGAAAGTCACCATCCCTCTGGAGTGTGCTCTGCCCAATACACAGGCAATACTGTTGCCCAGGGAGACATGAAGCCGCAAAGCTAGCAAAAATGGGAGACTAGTCTAGCCTTCAGAAAAAAAAGTAGATTCACCTGAAGCAGAGACCTGGAAAGGGTAAGAACAGGGTGAGAAAGCATAGTAGTCTCCCAACCAATGCTCTCCTATTTTTAATTTTGATTTTTTCTTGATCTCTGTTATTTTACCTGTTTAAAGATCTCAAAACATGCATTTTCTAAGTGTTTGTCTGCTCTCTGTGGAATCCATATATACTTTTTGCATCCACAGTACTGTTGATAGGAAGTTACACAGGTTTACTGCGTTAGGTAAAAACGTTTATCTTAAGTTCTACCTGTTTTGCTGTAGGTATTTTCATATGGCTGGAATTGCCACCAGTAACTAAGTTTATTACCCCTGTTTCTTGATGGATTTGCAGATGTTTCTGAATTTACCAAATATAAACCATTCAAGCTGAAATCTTCATAACTTTTTTTTTAAAAAAAGATATATTCTTCAGCAAAAAAATCACATTTGCCTCTGGAATATTTATCACAGGAGAAATACATACCTTCACTTAGTTTAAGAACAGACTGTCAACTATTGAAAAAAAGCATAGGAACTCCATCTTTAAAACTAGGCCCAGAAAGGTTAGATAGAGAGGGATACCCTTTGTGTCAGTCTCACATTTTCAAATTCAGGGGGAAAATATGCTTTCATATGCAGTGAAAGCAGGACATGTTTATAAAAAATAGATATCAGTTTAAAGACAGACATTAGAGACTTGCCAGCTGATCCATGAGCACTGAAAGAAGCTGGAGTCCGGGGTAAAAAACATGGCAGGTGATGATTTAATTAAGATACACACACAAGGGATGAATTAGGAGTGCACATGCCACTTTAATTTCTAGCACTTCTTAACTTTTCCTTGCTTTACTTTACAGTCTCAATTTCCCTTTGATGCAGTTGTGCTATAATTAATAAATATGTTATAATGAGTCCAAGGCTGGCATTCTTCCCTTAGCAGTTGTGAGAAGAGCTCCCTGACTGACTATTTGCCACCTATCATTATTCTTTGTACTAAGCAATTAAGGTACTTCAGTAATAAAACCTTTCTTTATGTAGGATTTGGTTTTATTTTTGATATCTGCAGTGTTCAGTGTATTTTCTACAGTAGTGCTAGAGAGTTATGTGGGAATATTCTGTGTTTACAGATTACTGTCACAGTTTGTTGTGAAGAAACACCGGAAAATTCTGAAAACTGAGGGATGAAGAGGGACAAATCATTTTATAGTTTGCACACTGCTATTCTATCTAATATGAGTGATTTTGCAAAACATTTAGAGCCCTCATTTCAACAGCTTCACTGAAATCCAGACACATTTCTAGCTAAGCTTCTTCTGCAGCTTAAGAAGACAATATGGGAAAGGAGGTTTTTTTGCTGGGTGTATGTCACTATTTTATTCATCACTCCAAGGACTGTCTGCCATCTATTTAAAAAGTATCTCGAGCATACTCAGAATTATTTCTGGATACTCCATTTTACTACTGGGCTGTTTCTCTTCATAATATTCAATGGCCAATGTGAAACTATGGCATGACAAGTACAAATCTGCAGCCATGCTACCTAGCAATACTCAATAAGCAATAAACATGCAGTGTTACAGGCAACTGTGTACAATGCCATCCTTCAGAAAATTTATGATCTTTAATGAAAGCACTGAAAATAGAACACCAAATATGTAGTTTCTGGGTTGATTCACTTTCTTTCCTCAGAAAGACAGGCTGTTTCTCATCCTAGTGTGATACAGCATGATCACAGAGAAGAAATACAGTTCACTACTAAAGATAAAGCAAAAAACTGACAAAATTTATTCCAGCTATAGTATAGCATTCTGATTGTTATTATGGGTAATCAATTGATATTAATAAATATAATTATTAATATTAATTAATCAATTAAATATGAATATTAATAAATATTTATGTATAGACAGAATCTTGAAAAAAGCTAAGACAATGAGAAAATTTATATGAGTGTGTACAATGCCATTTAACTGACTTGTTCCCAGTGCAACACAGTAGCTGGATTCAAAGGAATGAGGTGGAGTTTGATTTTTTTTCAGTGTGCTATTTTAACAAGAAATTTGAGAAAATACTGCTTTTTTATTAAAATCGCCTCAGCTTTATTAATTAGGATGCAATACTGAAATAGTGCAACTCACAAAACGCTCAGCTTTAAAGGTATTGTTACAGAACTGAATTTGGTTAAATAATGCAAACAGTTACAAACTTTTTTCATCACATCTCCTTGATCCTTAGCTATGTGGTGCCAAATACACTCTTAATACAACTCTGTCAGAATAATAGAGTCATGGATGAAATTGGATATTTTCATTCTACTCAGTCATTTATCTAAATTATCTCCCATATTACCAATATGTTTTAATCTTCTCAAACCACATAGAAGATTTAAAACTGTTACTTAAAGAAAATACAGTGAAAACCTCCAATAAATTGGATTGAAATGATCATTAGTGCAGAAAAATTAAACTCCTCAAGCTGGACCAATAAATATCATGCTTTAATATCCATGTGTGGTTGTATGCACATGCATATTTGCAGACAGAAGAATACACATTGTCATTTCTCCCTTATCTACAATGTTGTAATTTACAGCACTCAACAGGTGGATTCCTGTCAGTCTGATATGTTGAAGGCAGAATTAGTCTCACTATTTCTATCCCCTAACAACCATACAATATGCCAGCCAGAAGTTCAATGGTGTGTACAAAGAGAGGCCAAAGTTATTTAATTTTTCTGGGTACAAACTGTACAAGAAACATCAAAAGTCCTTGAAAACATACTCTGTGAAATTCCTTTTGCTTGTTCGGTGTTAAAGTCATCGGTACTGTGTCTCCAACAGCTCAAACAAATACCTTGAGTTTACTAGTTAACATTTTCTACCTGACAAAGTCTTCAAACTGGAAAAGCCAGGAGTCAGCTTTAGCACGATCCAGCTTGATTGTATCTCTCATATTTGGAAATATGTGTCACAGTTAGCATGCAAACATGGAATTTCAAGTGTCAGAGAAGAACTTAGGGAAAATGATTTAAAGTGAATTCATTACTTAGTTTAAAAGCGAGTTGCAAATTGGAGTTACAAATTTCTGTAAGAAGATTCTTTCCTCATTAAATTTCTAGTTTTGATTTCAAAGACCATGAGGTCTGCCTCTTTCAGGATACAGACAGACAACTTTAAGAGACAAGAAATATATTTCCAAATCCCCTGTGTGACCTTTTAAGTTCCCTAGACTCAGCATTTATTTATTAAAGACTAAACAGAACTCATGTGGGACAATCAACTTCATGAAATGCTGTACGGCTTTTAACAAACACTTCTGGAAATGCAGTCTCCCCTGCTGCCCTGGCTCAAATCAACACATGGAATGCCTGGGGTTAATAAAAAAAAAATTATAATATTTTGGGCTACGTTTGGATCGGGAAGGATGTTCAATTCATAACAGATTAATTCTGTAGAACAGATAACCAGTTCCAAATTTAAAATCTCAATTAAGTGGCACTGTATGTGGTTGGAGTTTGTGAATACAGATGATGAGAACTGATTAACTTCAGCCTAGCTGCAGTACAATGTTTTGTTAGATATGAGATTTAAAACAGAAACCCTTAGAACTCATGGTTTATTTTCAGAACGTATTGTCTTTTTGTCCCTGATTTTTGATCCCTAATATTATCACGTTTTGGCAACGTCTAGTGAAAGATCTGTGTGACTGAAATGCAAGTTAATATGATAAGAGCTCACACTAATATTATCCATATTAAAATGGGAAAGGGATATATATTTCTCTAAAACTCATTCAGTTACAAGGACTTTCAGATCATGGAGTTGTCCATAACAGTGTTTACCATCAATTACTGAGCCAAATTATCCTGTGAGATTAGAAGCATAACACATTATTAATCTTATTATCATCGTCTAACAAGGTTTGGCAATTGCAAGTTGACCATGGCATGAGGTAGGTACAACACTCTGGTAGCATTACTTCTTTGTTAGGCTGGATGAATAGCCAGATAATACGCAGGAAACATATGATCTGATACAGTTAGCAAAATGGAAAGAATATGGAATAAAAATAAAATGAGAAAATTAATGTCTTTGACTGGTGTGTGATAGCGTAACTGAACAGTGCTAAATACATCCAGACAATCTCTCACACAAGGTGTATCTAAGAGAGTGGCTTGGTTTGAACTTTGGTGATTAATTAGTTTAATTTACTTGCTTAAAACAGCCATTGAACACCAAGCACTTTTGTCCTCTAACATTTTCACTTGTCTAATTTTTTTTGAAAGTAATGTATTTTAAGAATCTACACTGCTCTATCCCAGATAAGAGTATCTTTACTCATATTAACTAGTGTCTGAGGGCAGGTTTATTGGCTGGGTGCAAACCATTGCCACTTCACTCCCCTTTTCTTTGAGTCACCTTAGAGCTGATTGCACTTTGGAGGCTCTGTGGGCATGTAAAGACGGATATAACTATGTGTTACTACATTCAAATGACCTGTGCTATTGGAGACCTGTAGTGTTAGGGATAGACTGCTAATCCCCATTTTAAAGATGAAAAATGGGTAGACGGAAAAACCAAAGCCATTTCTGAAGTATGATGACCTATTCCTTTTGAATTCTGTGTAAGGTGTTTAAATTGGAAGCTGTAAACACATGGCTAAGTGACTTGGCCAAGATGATATCTGTGGCAAGGCAGGGTATCTCCCCAGCCTGTGGATTAAAATATTCTAAACATTGGGCTGTCGTTTTTCCACGTCATCCTAGTCTTCTGAAATAAAATGTGGACAAGTCTAGAAGTAATAAGTCTGAAATATATGTAGTTCCACAACCAAGAAGTTATGGAGAAACTGTAAGATTTTCAGAAGTCCCATCTTTTTTTTTTTTTTTCTCTACATATGAAGAAGTGAAACAGTGGACTACTGAAAATACTGCATCTGCTTACTGTTACATTAAATTGCTATCAACAGCAAAATCTGACTGCTATCTTAAAAGAATAAAACATTAATGCCCAACCAAACAAAAGATAGCCTGTGGTATTTTTGTTAGATTAATTTTAAGAGCAAAGAGTGGTTAAAGCAGCAGGGCTGGCCTCGTATTCACCTTTGTGTCCACATTGCAAATATTCCTAAAATCAGGCCATATATAAATGTCATTGCTAGGCCAATCTCCATCATCTTTCATAAGTCATGGGGAACAGGAGACGTACCTGAGGACTGGAGGAAAGCAAATGTCGCTCCAGTCTTCAAAAAGGGCAAGAAGGAGGACCCGGGTAACTACAGATCAGTCAGCCTCACCTCCATCCCTGCAAAGGTGATGGAACAACTTATGCTCGGTGCTTTTTCTAGGCATATCAAGGACAAGAGGGTCATTAGGAGCTGTCAACATGGAAGTCAAAGGGCAGTCAAAGGGAAGTCATGTTTGACCAACCTGATAGCCTTTTATGAGGATGTAACCAGGTGCATAGATGACGGTAGTACAGTAGATGTGGTTTATCTGGATTTCAATAAAGAATTTGACACCGTCTTCCACAGCATCCTCATAGCTAAACTGAGGAAGTGTGATCTGGATGATCAGGTAATGAGGTGGGTTGTGAACTGGCTGAAGGAAAGAAGTCAGAGTGTTGTGGCCAATGGGACAGAGTCTACTTGGAGACCTGTATCGAGTGGAGTCCCTGAGGGATTGGTACTGGGACCAGCACTATTCAATATATTCATCAATGATTGGATGAGGGAACAGAGAGCACTGTTAGCAAGTTTGCTGATGACACAGAACTGGGAGGAGTGGCTGACACACCAGAAGGCTGTGCTGCCGTTCAGTGAGACCTGGACAGGCTGGAGAGAAATTTAATGAAATACAAGAGCAAGTGTAGAGTTTTGCATCTGGAAAAGAACAACTCCAGGTATCAGTATAGGTTGGCGACTGCCCTGTTGGAGAGCAGCATAGAGGAAAGGGACCCGGGGGTCCTGTTGGACAGCAGGATGACCATGAGCCAGCAACATGCCCTTGTGGCCAAGAAGGCCAACGGCATCCTGGGGTGTATTAGAAGGGAAGTAGCTAGTAGGTTGAGAGAGATTCTCCTTCCCCTCTACTCTGCCCTGGTGAGGCCAAATCTGGAATATTGTGTCCAGTTCTGGGCCACTCAGTTCAAGAAGGACAGGGAACTGCTTGAGAGATTCCAGCGCAGAGCCACAAAGATGATGAAGGGAGTGGAACATCTCCCTTTCGAGGAAAGGCTGAGAGAGCTGGGTCTCTTTAGCTTGGAGGAGACTGTGGACCAACCTCATTAAATGTTTATAAATATGTAAAGGATGAGTATCAGGAGGACGGAGCCAGGCTCTTCTCAGTGATGTCTAATCACAGGACAAGGGGCAACAGGTGCAAGCTGGAGCATAGGAGGTTCCACAAAAACATTAGGAAAAACTTTTTCATTGTGAGGGTGACACAGCACTGGAACAGGCTGCCCAGGAAGATTGTGGAGTCTCCTTCTCTGGAGACTTTCAAAACCCGTCTGGATGCATTCCTGTGTGACCTACTGCAGGTGATCTTGCTTTGGCAGGGCGGTTGGACTAGGTGATCTGTTGAGGTTCCTTCCAACCCCTGACATTCTGTGAGTCTGTGATTCTGTGAAATGTGAGGTGTCAACTACTCTAGGTGACGTTACACCTGTAATGATATAATGGAATTTATGGAAATTAGTGGAGATTATTTTAAATGGTAATTGATGGTGACAACTGGGTCCTGCTAAAATCATCATCTGATTAACCCTCAAAGTGAGTAATCTGAGTGAAGGACCCATCTCTCCTGGTGTGATGGCATGTCACTGAAACGGGATAGAGGACATTGACTGTCACAGAAGTCAGGACTATCATGACAATAAGTTTAATACCTGCATAAATATGACATTCACCGCCAGGTCATCCATGTGCTTGTACACAGCTTGTTGTAGCTGGTAACAAGATAAATAATGAGAAAGAAAGTAAATGGTCCAAGCCTTATGGTAAAAATATTGGCTTTCGTGGACAATTTGGATATATAGGAGACAAATGGCACCAGATTCTTCTACATCCTATCCATGTTAAGGGGTAGTAGTCATGCTCATCTTGGCATATACATCTACCACTCTACCTGGAAGCAAGGAGATCGTTTAATATTGCGTCTAGTCTCCTTTTGAATTGGAATACTTCTCTGCCTCTTTCATGTAATGCCTTAATAAGTTTCTATCACAACTTTTTTCATGTAGTTGAATGCATTTGATCTCCAACAAATTTATCACTTGGTACCTCTGATTAAAAAAATAAAATCTGGATGCCTTTGAAGAATTGTTCTGCTTTCCTGGAAAGTAAATGGAATTTTTTGAAAACTGGAGCTCTAACAGCTTCTTGCTTTGTATATATATGTATGTATGTATGTTTATATGTTTGTGTGTGTGTGTATACAAGAGAGGGGACCTTTACACCACGAAATTTCACTGTCAGGGTATGAAAGGTAGTTTGAAACACCTGTTGTTTAATGGGTTACAATTAATCTATATTTCTACCAATGTATTAAAATTAGTTTATAGTGTAAAATGGACAAATTTTAGCTGGAAGTCCTCCTGATTATCATACTAGCAATGGTCAGAGACTAATTAGCTCTATTAACTTGTCTAATCCAGAAGGATATGAAAGGTGAAAAGGATGGGCGTGGGAGGGGGGAGACTTTGTACAATTTTTTTCTCACCTATTTTTCTATTTTCCATTTATATATATTAAAAAGATAAATAGTTTTAAAAGAAAATGAACTACCTGCAGTTTTTTTTAAGACCAGATAATTGAGGTACAAAGATAGATGATTGTCAAAATTTTCTTAATCATCTCCACGGCGTAATAAATGCATTGATACCTGAGATAGCTCTAAATAAACTCATTTAGGTACAGAAGAAACATAGGAATGTTTAAGGCTAGTCTCTTTCCTGAATTGTTTAAAACTGCTTTTGAAAACCTTGCCTACTCTCAGAAACTCCTAGGTTTACATCTTATAATAAGGTTCAGCATATTTCAGTCATGTTTTCTTTAGTTAGTTGGACCTGGACATTCATCAGACACAAAGACAGTACTCCCATCAAAACACCAGGAGTTAGATATGTCATTTCTTGAAAATACTGAGTATTTTATACATATATATATATATACATATATATATTTGATGTGGAAAATATTCCCTCACCATCTTCTTCTGACAATTTGGAACAGGAAGCAGGTAGGTGGTCGAATTTGTTACACTTGGAATGTGCTGCTCTTCCACAAAGCCAGTAAATAAATGGGGATGGTGAGTACAGACAGCAGCTCAGCATCTTACTTTACCCTCAGTACTCAATCTTACGGCTTGTGGGCAGTATGAACAATTTAAGCAACTCCCATTTCACATCCTTTCTTCATTCACTGTCCCACACATTAGGTAGCATCAACCTTTTAATGCAGCACTGTGTAACTGAACCACACATATGCAATAGATCCAGTTTTGTGACAGATAAAACCAATACAACACATATCTTTTGTCAGTGCAGCTGGAAGAAGTTATGTGTCTCAGAAGCCTGTTGTAACAGAAAGACTGTGTGCCCCTGAATTACATGTGTCTAAAGAATACAGACTCCTTTGGCACCGTCACTGAGGTTGAGTATAAGAACGATCACAAATGGAAGACTACGTGGAAGAAAACCAATAGTGAGCAAAATTATGCTGATTTGCTGTTCTAGGGCTTGACTCTCATGTGTCCTATTTTACTTCTACAGAAGTTTGGAAGATACAACACTGCTGAAAAACAGTGAAAGTACAATTGGACCTATATAACACTTAGCTTTTCATCTGAGGGCTGCCAAGCTTATGGTAAACGACAGAAATCTCCATGGAGGATGATTCATCATGTTTCTAAGATATTAACTCATTTAGTCCAAAAGGATGCAAACAGTGGAAGAAGATGACTTTGTAAGAGGAAATCATTAATTTATTTGAGGTCATGCCCTCGCTTTGAAACTTCTTCATTGGTAGTGACTGGAAGACACAAACCCAACCACATCACAACATAATCTTATCAGAGCTTTGTGCTCAGTTGCAGCCTTCGTTAAAATTTCTGTGGAACTTAATTTGCATCTGTAAAATGACATAACTCAGTCTAGGAACTGATGTTTATTAATTAATGGCAAGAATGAAAGGCTGTTTAGAAAATAAAAACAAGAATTGAGCTCACTATTGTTTGTTTCCTTTTCCCCCTCCTTGTTCCTCCTAGTTTTGGAGACCTTTCCTTGGCGCTATTTTGTGTGCAAGGGCTGTGAGTCTGTAGACATTTAATCCATAATTTTATCATCTGTGAGTCTGATGTGGTTAAATCTATGGCCTTGTTCAGTGCTTGCAGAAGTCAATGAGAACATTATCTTCACTTGGCTCAGAATAAGGTGCAGAGACATTTATCAACCAGACAATTAGTTGCTGTTCTCTTTCAGTAAAGCATGTAGTGGAAGACTGTGGGCAAAATTCTGACCACTGTGAAAACTCACTAGGAACAAGATTTGACTCCATATAAACCAAAAATTATATGAAGAAAGAACAAGGAAGAGAAAAAACCAGCAGCAAATATCTTTGTATATATCACTGGTTCTGGCAACCATTTCAAAGCACTAGCCAAGCTGTTATCTCACTCCTCTACAGCAAGAAAAAAAAGCACTAAGCGTTTGTTTCTGTCAGTGTTTAAGAAGACTCTGCAAACTTTGTTTCTGCCCTTAGCAGAAATAATTTGCACTCCTAAAATTTTTGAAACTTTTCCAAGTCTTAAAAAAAAAAGTCATGTAGAATAGTTGCTGACTCTGCCTCCTTTTTTTGGTTGTACACCCTTGAGGTGTGTTAGTGAGGCTGTGAAGTTGGATATGTTAGGTGTAGAGTTTATGAATATGAAAAGCAGTAAATTTGCATGATTGTGGTGTACTAGTCATTGAAATTCACTCTTATTTGAGCAGAAAGGATGTATCAGTGCATAAAACATTTAATTAACGAGCACTAAATATTTAAAACAAAAGCTAAACTTAAAAATGAAAGACAGAAGAAAGAGATGGATTTAACTTCTAAATGCATTTGAGAATCTTTCAAGATCATCTCTGAAGATCTAGTGTCAACACCATCGCAGCTTCAGAACTCATTTCTGCTGCCTATTCCGCTGTTTTAAACTTTTACTTCTGAAATCAAAACAAGGGAATGTAACCTTCACTTTGTAGTTTCTCTTTTATAAAATGAAAGGCTTCAAATGGCACAAGGGCAGCAATTATGCCATCCGAACCCATCATGACAGAGTTCTAGGGACAGCAGTGAAGCAGGCTGGAAAAAGGCAAAAGATATCAAAAGTAGGCATGAATTTTATTCCATTTATTTCTGTATTCTTTCACGGTTTGGGGGGATTTTGAGATTAAGAAAACTGTCTCACTATTACCTTTCCCTTGGGACAATTATACTCAGCTAAGGTAGGAAATGTATTTTGGTGCATTGGCAATACAATAATATTCAATAATAGCTATGCCACATATTCATAGGCATATTTTTGGTGTAACTTTTGAAGCAGTTAGTATATTCTTTTGAAGTTGGCTTTAGCGGAAATTACTTTTGCTAGGCTACCTTTTTATTTATTCAGGCCAAATTATTCATAAATATTTTGAGGCACATTGACCAGAACCAACAATATCAGCTATCATACTACTTCAACATTTATACTAAGTAAAAAATGTTCTACTATCTTCTGCAGGGATGAAATGCAAATCATCCCTTGGCAATCAGTCTTATACCTTTCACTAATTCCTGCACAAAACAGTACCAGTTCTGAAAACTGAAGCCTGCAAGAAGTCAATGGGCCTAGGATACTGGGCAGCCAGTTTACGCACCACAAAAACATGTTGTTCACCAGACTTATTTGCTGTCCTACAAATCAGTCTGAAGTGGTACTCATTGTATTTCTTTCCATTGTCTCTACAAAATTTCAGGAACCACTTCAGCTCAGAAGTTAATGGTTTATTTAGACTTGTTCCTCTTAAGAAACCCATGATCACAAAAAATAGGATTGGACAACAAAACTGGATGAATACACAGAACTTAAACCGAAGTTCAGTCTTCAAAGTTTTGCTAAACTGTTTACTTTGCTGATATCCATGTTTGGTTATTCACTGTTTCTTGTATCTCAGCAATGTAAGCAACAAAGATTTGGTTTGGGTTTGTTGGTTTTTTTTTTTACCTTAAATCATGCTTTGCCTACATTTGATCATTAGATAACACTGGAATCTGTTAAAGTTTTTTAATACTATATTGAGTGTTTCTTGTTTCCAGATGTATTTGCAGACAACGCGTGAACAATTTTCCTAATTGCAGTTCAGAATTTAGAGTCCTTGCTGAACTGTACAAGTCTCAGCTATCAAGCAGAATTCATACTGTGTAGAGATTAATCTTAAAAAAAACCCAAGACATGGGTATCAGAAGAATAAACAGTCTTGTCTATTTCTGCCCTTCAAGTGAGGCTACGCTTGAAGAGGTCATTACTTTGTGCTGACAACACACAGTTGTTGTGCTACCTCAGTGATTTGTATTCTGAACCTAACAAGTAACCTCAAAAGCTCAGCACACAGAGACAGAATCACAGAATGGCTGAAGTTGAAAGGGATCTCTGGAGATCAGTTGATCCAACTCTCCTGCTAGAACAGGGCCAAGACCTGGTTGTCTGGGACCGTGCCGAGATGACTTTCAAATATCTCCAGGGACGGGGACTCCACAACAACCCTGGGTAACCTGTGTCAGTGCTCAGTCATTTTCAATGGAAAAGGGTTTCCTGATGTTTAAAGGGAACCTCCTATGTTTCCATACCTGTTGTCTTGTTACTGGGCACCACTGGATGATGGAGACCAGCTCCATCTTCTTTACACCCTCCCTTCAGGTATTTGTACATATTGATGAGATCATCCTGAAGCCTTCTCTGCTCCAGGCCTAGCAGTCTCAGTTCTCTCAGCCTTTCCTCATATGAAAGATGTTCAAGACTCCTAATCATCTCTGTGGCTCTTCACTTGACTCTTTTCAGTATGCCCATATCTATTTTGTGCTGAGGAGCTCAGAACTGGACACAGTAGTACAGAGGTGGCCTCACCAGTGCTTAGGAGAGGGGAAGGATCACCTCCCTCAACCTGCTGGCAATGTTCCTGCTAGTGTGTCCCAGGATGCCACTGGCTTTCTCTGCTAGAGGGGCACATTGTTGACTCATGTCTAACTTGGTGTCCACCAGGACCCCCAGGTCCTTTTCTGTGAAGCTGCTTTCCAGCTAGTTGGCCCCCAGCATGTATTGGTGCATAGGGTTACCCTTCTCAGGGTGCAAGTGCATCAGCGGCTCTTCTGAGTTTTATGTTAGCAGCAAACTTCCTGAGGGTGCACTCTGCTCCATCATCTAGCTTATTAGTGAAGATGTTGGGCAGGATTGGACCCAGTATTCATCCTAAGGGTACAATGCTAGTTACTGGCCTCCAATTAGACTTTGTACCACTGGTTACTAGCCTCAGGTTATGGGCCTGATCATTCAGCCAGTTTTCAATCTACCTCACTGTCTGCTCACCCAACCCATACTTCATCAGCTACACTATGAAGATTTTCTGGGATACAGTGACAAAAGCCTTGCTGAAGTTGAGACAGGCAACACCAACTGCCCTACCCTTATCCAGCAAGTTAGTCATTTCATGGGGCTATTAAGTTGGTGAATTATGATTTCCCCTTTGTGAAACGATGCTGACTACTCCTGATTATATCTTTGAAGAGTCTGGAAATGGTTTCCAGGACTAGCTGTTCCATCACAATCCCATAGATGGAGGTGAGGGAAGGAAAACATTACACTCACCTTTAAAAAGGGTAGAAAGGAAAACTCTGGAAACTACCGACTGGTCAGGCTCATTTCTGTGCCTGTGAAGATTATGGAACAGATCTTCCTAGAAGCTTTGCTAAGGCACATGGAGGACAAGGAGGTGATTCAAGACAGTCAGTATGGCTTCACCAAGGGCAAGCCCTGCCTGACCAACCTTGTGGCTTTCTACAATGGAGTGACTGCATCAGCAGAGAAGGGAAGAGCAATGGATGTCGTCTATTTTGATTTCTGCAAATGCCTTTGACACAGTCCACCACAGCATCCTTCTCTCTAAATGGAGAAATATGAATTTGATGGGTGGAATGTTTGGTGGATAAAGAATCAGTTGGATGGTCGCGGCTGTGGTCAACGGCTTACTGTCTAAGTGGAGACAGGTGACTAGTGCCGTCCCTCAGGGGTTCATGTTGGGACCAGTGATTTTCAATATCTTCATCAATGACATAAACAATGGGACAGAGTGCATCCTCGGCAAGTTTGCAGATGACACCAAGCTGAGTGGTGTGGCTGACATGCTAGAGGGACAGGATGTCCTCCAGAGTGATCTGAACAAGCTGGAGAAGTGGGCCCATGTGAACTTCATGAGGTCCAACAAGGCCAAGTGTAAGGTTCTGCACCTGAGTCGGGGCAATTCTCATTATCAATATAGGCTGAGGGATGATGCACTAGAGACCAGCCCCGCAAAGAGGAACTTGAGGGTGTTGGTGGATGAAAAGCTGGATATGAGCCACCATTGCATGCTTGCAGCCCAGAAGGCCTATCGCATCCTGGGCTGCATCAAAAGAAGCATGGCCAGCAGATTGAGAGGGGATTCTGACCCTCTGTTCTGCTCTGGTGAGACCTCACTCAGAGTACTGTGTCCAGCTATGGAGCCCTCAACACAAGAAGGACGTGGACTTGTTGGAGTGAGTCCAGAGGAGAGGCCACAGAAATGTTCAAAGGGCTGGAGCACCTCTCCTACAAGGACAGGCTGACAGAGTTGGGGTTGTTCAGCCTGGAGAAAAGAAGGCTCTACGGAAACCTTATAACAGACTTCCAGTGCCTGAAGGGGACTACAGGAAAAAGCTGTGGAGGGACTGTTCACAGGGATGTGTAGTGACAGGACGAGGGGCAATAGTTTTAAATTAGAGCAGAGAAGATTTGGATTAGATGTTAGGAAGAAGTTCTTTACAATGAGGGTGGTGAAACACTGGAACAGGTTACCCAGAGAGGTGGTGGAGGCCCCATCCCTGGAGACATTCAAGGTTAGGCTTGATGGAGCAACCTGGTCTAGTCCCTGGTAACTGCAGGGGCATTGGACTGGGTGACCTTTGAAGGTACCTTCCAGCCCAACACATTCTATGATTCTATGATTCTATGATTCCACGATTCTATGAGGCTGATGAGACTATACTTTTTTTTGATCCTCCTTCTTGCCCTTCTTGAAGACACAAGTGATACTTAAAATACATACTCCTAAGAGAGGGGTCTATAAACATACTTTGGCTTTGAATCTTCATGGTTTTGGTGGCTCCAAATAACACTTTCCCTGCATTTTTACTCCAGCTTGAGCAAACCTCTACATTTTAGAGTCCATTTAAATCCCAGATCAAGATATCTGAAACACCAGATATCTAAACCAGACCATAGGTTCCTGAAAAAATAATATCCTTTGTCCTCCTGGACTGGTATCTACCAGTCAACAATATTGTGATGTTGTAGTCCAGGGGTGTAGGCTCAGTTGAGAAAATTTTTTTTCATTATTGATAGCTACCTAATTTGGTGCTTTGAAAGCACCAACATATGCTCCAGTCCAGGAGACTACTACAGTAAAAGAAATTACCATAATCTCTACAGCAGCCAAAGTTTAGTGAACCATTAAAAGCAAACCAGCTCAATGAACCGAGCAGCAACAACAAAATAAAAGTACACTGAAAGCATGCCTAAGGCATCAACATTTGTTTTACTCCCATCTCTAATACTGACTTCAATAAATCACGAAAAGATCCAATAATTTCTTTGTTGCCTTCCTTGCCTTTCCCAAGACATTCAGGCAAATTTTCAGCATAGTCTCTTGATTTGACAGTCTCCATCATAAGATGAGAGTATTATGCAGAAGGGCTGATTGCTTTCCACTCCAGTTTACCAGATGGTGTATCGAGTTTGAATGGCTACCTCTGATAACACTGGCGGTTTTTTTGTGTGTGTGTTTATGTGTCTGCATGTGTATGAGGTATTAGCCTACACACCACAAAAAAGTGAATTCCACCCAAGACAATATAATTGCAGCTCTACTGCTCTGACCAGAGTGGAAGTCCATTTTGGATGACTTCAGAAAGCTGCAGTTTACAGGTCACTGAGCTTACAACCTTCAATCCTAGGGCTTCTTTAATCTGTTTAGTCCAAATCTAGCCAGCATGCAGCAGGCATGGCATATTTGTTGCTATGATGAAAGTAATTCTCCTCTTCAAACTCATTAATAAGTGACAACAGTCATTACTGTCATCTAGAACTGACTGAAGACAAAAGCATCGGTCAGTATGAGAGTTTATATCATATGTTCTGTGAATTTGCTGCCATCACCATTAAAGCTGGAAAAAATAAAGTACTTTTTTTCTTGGGGCATCCCGTTTGAAGAACAAAGAGGAAAAAGTGTCACATTGCCTTGTCTGCCAACTTCATTAACGGGGAAGTGCACAGGGAAAGTCTTTTGATTGTGCGTGCTCTATCATTCTGAGAAAAATGCTTTTGGGTTTCACTGAAATGTACAAGTAAACTGATTAAATTGAGGAAATATGGGCAGGGTATTACCAAAGCCTCTGAAGTGTAGTTGGCCTCTACCTCCTTCTCTCTTATACCTAGTTCGCATTTCCTGCTAGCCACACCGAGCACCAAGGGTAGCGATCAATGAGGATAGCTGGAGGACTGCTGTCAAGGTTCCAAACAGAGGTGCAGAGGGACTAAACTTTCCTGGAGGTGTCTTTGCTGATTTTCTCTTCCCAAAGTCCTATGGCTGAATAAGACATTAATTACGCTTTTTCACACAGTAACAGATGAGTTTAAGTGAACAGTGAGTTCCTCCTCTCTCCTGGGAGGTTTACTGTCTGCAAGGTGGAAACTAGAGCTGTACTGGTATCTCCTAATTTGCTAATGAGTAGCATCTCCTAGTATTTGCTAATAAGGTAATGAGTACAGAGGAGTTGCACCACTATACAAAGACGAAAAAAACAATTTTAAACTGTCCGCATTTCAGGACAAAACTGGAAAATGTGGAGCAGGTAGACTCCAATGGCTCCAAAATCAGATGGCAAATACAGTAAGACTGACTTTGTTATGCTTGTAAAAGCTGTTTTCTTTTGAGCTCATCTTCAAATGTGAGAGAGAGCATAGTACTCTGCTTTTATGGTCTGCTGTTATCTCTAGGACTTCACAGATGAAGCAATGGCATTTGATACAGAAATGCACAAGTCTTGGCGTTATTGATCATGTCTGCACTATCAGACATGATCAATAAGCTAACTGGCAAATGCCCAATCCCAGCATGCATTAGGTTTTAGCACGCAGCAGAGTAAGAACAATTTTGGGGCCTTTTGTTTCAGGGGAATTACTAGCCGTTTATTGGGGGGTCTGCTTGTTAAACTAGTACTATACAATATCCATGAGAAGATAAAAATCAACTTAACAAGCCATACCTATGCGAACTACTCTTCCACTCAGTGTTCCCCATATTTTAAAGATGAAATTTTGTTTATCCATGAGTTTCTTCTTTACATGTTCTCACTTGGATTGTGACTTGAAGGACATATGAGAACAACGTGGGAGAGTACACAGAGGCCAGCTGCTTGTAACAAACAACTTAGAATGTCAAGATTCAGAAGCATAAATAACAGTGAGGGTACTGTGTTCAAGCTATCAGCAGAAAAAGTCAAATTGGACTTTCAATGAAGTCAAAGCTTTCCTCAGAACGGCTAGTGTATGATATGACCAGGTTTATATTTTTAACTATTCACACAACTTGATTTAAACGCTGCCTGCCTTTTATCAGGTACAGCGACTTGAAGAAAAAAATCCACACACCAAACCCAGCAGATAACAAAGATATTTCAGGCTAATCTTTGAAAAAGGGAGCATTATGATTAATAATGTTTTTAAAAATATACAAAAAAATTATGTCTGGACATTATTCTACCCACACTGCCTGTGTTGTTCTACACATAGTAACTTTTAGGAAAAGCACAGGTAGCAAAATTTCACTTCCCCAAAATGCACTTCGATAGATTTTAAGTATAAAAATCTCATTTAAAATAATGTCAGCATCTTTTGCCTGTAGAATATGAGGCTCAGCATCTTTAAATTATTTAAGAGGTCCTCAGAGAGTCAGTTATGCTTATAACGTCAGATTTACTCAAAGAAATAGAAAGAGCAAAGCAAAGTGTTGAATAAGGACTTCCTGTGCGATTTTACCGAGTTATTTTTTACTGCCTGTAATTGAAGCAGCATTCTCACCTCACACAGTTTTAGCCAAAAATATATGTTGTATAACTGCAACTTGTTTAAGTTGTTTGGTTTCCTTCCCCGCCCCCCCCCCCCCCCTTTTTTTATATAAATAGAGTAGGTCTGCTATACTGAACTGCTCTTTTCCCCATGAGGATTCATTCACAAACAAATGCAAGCTCTATCGAAACTTAATTGAAAGGACAGTTGGAGAGGCTGTTACTGATCCTACATATGTCTCCTCCTAAAAGGAAAAAAAAATATATATTACCAGTACCATATCTGACATATTTTGTCCCCCTTTACTGTGATAGAAGGACCAGATGTGACCTTATGAGTTATGTTCAGACAAATGGTGAATGTCAGGATCTGTGCAGCATCATATCAGTGTCATAGTTTGTCATTACAATTACACTTTGAAGATCTATCCAAAAAGCCTATCCTAAAATCAGCCATAATATTAAGTTAGATGGAAAAAAAGCGCATATTTTCTAGTGTTGTTTTTGATGAAGGTTATCCTTTGCTAGGCATTCTGGAGACCTGTGGATAAACAAAGTCTGTCTAAGATGTGCTGTATTTTGCCATGAATAAGCCCCAATTTAACTGTTAAAAGAATTATCGTGTCCCCACCAAGAACCAATGTTTCATCAGTAGAATGAGTTAAATGTTTATGAGAGACCTTTAAAAAAAATTAGGAGTACCAGATACGTTAGTGTTCAAATGCTCTACACACCTGCCACACTTTTTGTCCTAAAAAGTCCTAAGACCAAACTGAGAGCTTTATCTGTGTTCTGAACCCATCTTTAGAACCATTCATTCAGGTGTCGCAATTAGAAAATTGTCATGCTTATTAAGTGTATTACTTTACTGAGAAAAATCTGTGCAGGGATGCATGCATGTGTCAGGGCTGTTTTCTCTAACTGGTGACAGGAACACACTGACCGGCAGTACCTCTTACTCTCGCTGTGCTTCAGTTAGTTCTTATGCCTCTTTAATAAAAAAGAGGAACTACTGATCCCTTGTTGCTTTGACACTCTTTTAGCACTAATGAGGAAATTAGAAAGCACACAGAGAACATCTATCACAGCTACAACAGGAGAACAGCCCAGTTCCTACTTTACTTCCAGACATCTTGTACTGGCACACTGTGTCTGAAACATTTTGTATTTGAACTAGAGCACAAGCTCCCTGGGGAAGAGATGCATCATCTCATTTGCTTTTGAACTGAGTGCGCGCATCATTGACTCTCTGTATAAAATAAAAGGGATTGGTAGCATTCATAATGTTAATGTTTAGGGAAGAGATTTCCTATTAACTGAAACAAACAGTTCTTCTTTTAAATCAAAAATGAAACACACTTGGGTGTATTTACACAGTTCATAAAATGACATGCAGTGGTCATACTCTTTGACCTGAGGAGCATTTGGTAAAGCTGATTTACAATATTAGCATTTGAGTGCAGGCCTCCCTGCTTTGACTCACAGCCTGCTGGATAACTTGTGTCTTGAAACGCACTTGGAGACACACCTCACCCCTGCCAAGGTACAGCTGCTGCTGAGAGTGAGAGATTCTCTCCATGGTCCACTGTTTCCAGCCTCTTGGTTCGGATCAGCAGCTTAACTCTGGAGTTGAGGACCTTTCCAGAGAAAGCTGCAGGCTGAGTATTTTTAAACTGGTCTGAATACTGTGATTAACACAGCAGCAGCAAAAACATAAGATGACAGAAATCTAACTGTACCATAGTTTCATTAGTTGTCTTTGCCACTGACAGATTTTTCTCTTAACTCTGACTAACAAATACAGTAAACATTCTGTGCCGAGTTGGGGGGAAATACAATGCAATAATCTGATATGAAAGCTCATTGTTTTTGCTGTTTAAAGATCTGTCAACCCACAACTGCCACAGAGTGGTAGATTAAGGAGGCACGCTAGACGCAATGCATGCATCACTGTCATTCATCTCTTGCTTACATTCTTCGACTTTAAAATCCAATTTGAGGTTATATGATATAGAAATAAATAGCTGAAGGCAGATTCTTAACTCTAAACTTATATGGCAGATATTGACATCACCTTGTTCATTAAAGCCTGGCAAATGAAATAGCACTTTATTTAACAGCAGGTGAAAGCTGTATAGATTTGAAATTCTTCACTATTTCATGGGAACAAAAATGAAACTATGCCTGAACTCTGTTTGATCATTGTTTCTTGCTTCATACCTCAACTTCTTCCTTTTCCCTCAAGAAATGATTTGATAGCACAGGAAAATTAGGAGGATTTACTCAGATTCTAGCATTAGCCTTTGGCAGTACTGTTTTGCCTCTGACCCTCCACATCCCATCTTTAATTAAAATATATCCTCTAAGATTTGTGCCAGTCTCATCCAGCACAAAATGGTGAAGCTACACTGAAGCCAGCGTTCATTTACATAGCTATGGGCCTTAGCCTCCATTTTGTAGTCTGACTTCAGCTTCTGCAAGTTCCTATCCTCCCCACTCCCTGTCAGTATGCTGGCTGTAACACCACCTCTCTTGGCACTGTGAAAAGGACGACCTCTTGAACACATGTAACAGCGCTCGGACAGCAAAGGGGCTTATGAAATAAATTTATGACTGCTTTCTAAAACCCTCCATATTTCAGAAAAAATATCAATTATTTTGGTAGAAAGTCCAGTGACTAACCTCTGTACAGAATACAGGAAAGAGAGGAAACAAGTTAGAGATGATCAGTAAAGCAGCAGAATTTTGATTTATTCTATTTTTTGCTATCTTCATTCTTGCTATTGCCATTTTTATTATTTTTAGGTAACAAAATAGAAAAATGTCCTTATTGTCATCTATTGCCGCATGATACAGAAGTAGCTTTTTCCCAATGCACTTATATATATTGCACTTCATATTTATCCTTTTTCACCGTCATGTCTAAAAATCTTGAACCTAAATTTCAGAATTTATTCAAATAATATTAATAAGAAGGCATAGTATCTTCAACTGGAAATGGCACTTGGAAAAGATTGCAAAGGTTATGTGGAATTCCCAAAACATGTTTACAGTGTTCTCCACCAGCGCTAAATTTTCCCTCTGCCTACAACTTAGTTTAGTTGAATTAATTTTCTCTGAAAATAACAAATCATCCTCAGAGAGGTCAGAGTAGATTTTTTTTCCGTAATGAGAATCACTAAAAAATATTGAATACGTAACACAACAGTAATAACTGTATGTGTTGCATGCCAGCTTATTTTTAACCTATTTTTTTTAGGCAGGAACAGAAATATGCAATCTCCCAGTGTGAGCTCTAAGATTTGAGTTTCCAAGATCTATATTAATGACCTCATATCATAACTCAATGTTTAGTGAAAATTATTTCCCATATTCATAGAAGTTATTTCCCATATTGAAATGAACACAATTTTAAGAATTTAGCTTAATTCAAAAGGTTCCAAATAATCTTGCTGAACTTCACGTGATTTTCTTAATGATTAATCAACGTCTTGAATGTACACAGGACACAATTTACATTAGGAATCACCAACTTTAGCAAGAAGCATCATGCACTGATTTCACAGACTACATAGTGCAAAACATGGTCCCACAGAAGAAAGTAGGGAAGATGATGCATCTCTGTGCATAAACACTCCCAATTTAAAGGAGAGTGTGTATAAACATGCATGACTGCACATAGGACTTGATAATTTCAGCATCTTCATTCTCATAGGTTTTTTGCAGGATGCCTGCAAAATAGTTGTGGTTTTGTATTAGGTAGGGAGAAATACATTAAAATATAAAGCTTGATGATCTTTATCTGGAAGACTTTTAGAACTGTTGATTTTTCTGTAGGAAACTTTCTTTACAAAATTTTATTAGAGAAGAAATTCTCCCGCAGTCCCACACAAGCTCATAGAAACAATGGCTCTTCAGTTCTTTTTCTAGCAGACATGATCTTGTCCATAAGATTGCTACACACTGTGTTAATTTTTTCTTTTTTTAACTCTGTCACTTACTTTGGAGACAAAACTAACACTCAGGGCAATGTAGGTCCACTGCTGAATGAGGTGGGTGCCCCGGTGGCAGAGGATACAGAGAAGGCAGAGTTGCTGAATGCCTTCTTTGCCTCTGTCTGTACTGCTGAAACCTGTCCTCAGGAGCCCCAGAGCCCTGAGGCCCCAGAGGAAGTCAGGATAAAGGAGGAGTTTGCCCTGGTTAAGGAGGCCTGGGTTAGGGATCAGTTAGGCAATCTAAACATCCACAGATGGGCCCTGCTGGGATGCACCCACAGGTGCTGAGGGAGCTGGCACAAGTCATTGCTAGGCCACTCTCCATCATCTTTCATAAGTCGTGGGGAACAGGTGGGGTGCCTGATATTTGGTATTGGTATTACTAATTGATTATGAGCAACAAACCATTTACAGGGCGAGGTATTTTCGAAGCCTCCCACTGGGTTGCATACTAAAGCATTGGAAAGATCTAGGTGGTGATCCACTGACAAGGTTAGTGGAATTTTGTAATCATTGGTGCCCACTTTTTACAATCAGGAAAAACAGTACCTTGAAATATAACACTGTGTTGCAGTTAATACTGTTTTATAGATGAGAAGGGAAATGGAATGAGGTACCATATGTAGATGTGTTCTTTTCACTATGAATTCTTTATGAATGGTTGAAGGAATATGGAACTATCCCTTCAGACCTTATGATGTTTGCTTTGGAAAAAGAAAGGAAAAGGGGAAAGTTGAGGTGCTGCTCAGCTTGTAGTATTGGGAAAAGGTGTTTGAAGTACAGACAAGAAGAGCATGATTTAGAGTTATCACTCCATGACTCAGGATGAGAGAGGAAGCTGACAGTGATGGTGATAATGCAGATGGTGTGAATAGGGACAGGACTACAAGAATAGATGTTGTGGGAAAGTCAGGAGAAAGTAGCTATGAACAAAGGAAGAGATTTGATGGGGCAGAGAGCTTTAGTCTGATTGCAAGCAGGACCAGAAGGGTCCAGGGGGAACTTCCTCAGCAGAACCCGTGGTTATTCTAACATTGGGGAATCAAGACGTAAATCTTCTTACTGACACAGAAGCAATGTATTTGCTATTAAACACATGTCCAGGGAAATGTAATAGAAGAATAATAAAGGTTCTTGGTGCCACAGGGAAGGCTGAGAAACAGTCCTTTTTGCAGCCACTGAAATTCAGACTGGGAAAACAATGGAAAATGCAGCAATTTTTGTACGTGCCTGAGTGCCCTATCCCTCTATTGAGGAGACATTTTTTAGGCAAATTAGAAGCTAAGATAACTTTCACGGATAGCAATGTTCAATTACTGATACCTAAATCACAGTCCATAGATGTAAAATTTATGTGTTACAGGACATTCTGGTAGGAAATGCAATTGCCCAAGAAGTAGAGGATACCTGGTCTGGGCTTGTGAAGTATCAGCCCAGTCCAAACTAGCAGAACCGGTACAAGTAACACTCAAAGAAGGAGCAGTTCTGGTAAGGCAAAGAGCAATACCCCCTTAAGTTGTAAACAAAAAGATTAAAGAAAAAAGGAAACAGACTGAAAAGTTTATGAGATATGGACTATTCGTAGAATGTGAATACCTGTAAATAAACCAGTAAGTAGTTTAGTTGGTACAAGATTTAAGAGCTATAAATCCAGTAGTACAACTTCAAAAGAAAATGACAAATAGTTTACAGTATTGGATCTTAAGGATGTCTTCTTTTGTGTACCTCTAGAGCAAAATAGTCAGACCTCATTTGCTTTAAGTGAGAAAGTCCAACAACAAAACATGGACAGTAATCACCTTAAAGCCTTTAAGATTTAAGAACAGCCCCACTATCAATTAGCCAAAGATATTTAAACCTGAAAAAGAACTGACTCTGAAGGCAATGGAAGTGCAGACAGAATGCCTGAAAATTACTACCAGTTTATTGAACGTTTTAGGCCAAGAAGACTACTGGATATACAAAAAAGAAGGCTCAAATTGGAAGGGAAATGGTAATCTATTTGGACTTTCAGATCTTACAGGGATGTTGCAGGTTTGGAACTCAATACAAGGAGGCGATTGCCAGACATCAGAACCTAGAAATGCCAGAGAACTAAGAACTTTCCTTGGAATGGCTGTTTGGTGTCCACTGTGGATTCCCAACTATGGACTTATGGTAAGACCTCTCTATGACATCATAACATGGTCAGAGGGAAGCACACTTCAGTAGATGTCACATTGTCGAACAGCTTCTCAAAACCAAGGTCTGTGTGGTCGTCCCGAGGGAGAAACAGCCCAGAAACAGCTAACAGCTCCTTGCACACACATGGCTTTTGAGGGCCAGTGTAGCTCAGTGGGTTGAGCGTGGTGATTAAAACGACCAAAGGTCGCGGGTTCAATTCCCTTTCAGTTCTCATGTGTTACCTGACCTAGTCGAGAGGTGGCGTCCCTGCTCACAACAGAGAGGTTGGATTAAAATGATCTCTAAGGTCCCTTCCAGCCTAGGCCATTCTGTGATTTCCCACTATCAATGTTAAGAGAGCATTAATATCAGTACTGGCATTGGACCTATCGGACTTATTGAAGCCATCTGAACTCTTTGTGCATGAAAAATAGCATTTGGCATTAAAAGTGCTAACCCAAAGACTGGGAAAATGGAAAAGCCTGTGGAATACTTTTCCAATCAATTGGACAATATAAGTGAAGAATTGCCAGGATACCTGTGAGCTGTGGCTGTAACAGTCCTCTTGACACAGGAGGCCTGAAAATTTACAATGGAACAATAAATGACTATTTATGTTCATCATATGGTCATAACAGTCTTGGAACAAAAGGGGGGACATTGTTTATCCCCTAGTCAAATGCTCAACTACCAGGTTGTCCTAGAACAAGATGATGTCCAATTTAAGACAACCACGGTGATAAACCCTGCTATTTTCTTCCAGTCCAGAACTGAAGAACAAGAATTTTTAGAACATGACTGTTTGCAAACTATAGAACAAGTGTATATGAGTCATATAAATCTCAAGAATGAGCAGTAGTTTTGTTCGTGAAGGAAAGAAGATGACTGGATATGCTATCACCACCACCATTACCACAAGGTGGTTGAAGCTGAAGCATTACTTGTAAGATCCTCAGCACAAAAAGCAGAGTTGATTGCACTTGCAAGAGCTCTCGAAATAGCTCAGGAGAAGAAGGTAAACATATGGACTGATTCTAAATATGCCTTTGGGGTAATGCATACTTATGGAACTATTTGGAAAAGAAGGGGACTGTTGTCCTCACAAGGACATAAAGCATAAAGAAGAAATTGAACAGTATCTAGAAAGCCCATCAGTTTGGAAATACTGCAGTATATGTAGGTAATAGATTGGCAGAAAAAGCAGCAGAAGAGGTTACAGAGAAAGGCATCTTAGGTCTAATATCTGTAAAAGAGTTAAAGCTGACATTTGAAGTACCAGATCATAGTAAAGTGAATAGAAAATTGGCAGTTGTCTTAAAAGCAAACAAGAATGAGAGTGAATAGTTAACAATCCCTGAAGGTCAAATTATCATTTCGCCTCAATTGATAATTAAAATAACTAAAGAAAAGCACAGAAAACTCCACACTGGAGAATATAAACTATGATCAACAGCCTAAGGAAACAAGTGATGTAACAACCCAATAAAGGCCCCCACGAGGCATGACAAAAAGAGGACTAGTTAATACTTTCTCAGGATGGCCAGAAGCCTTCCCCTGTCACACCAACAGAGCTAGAGAGGTTGTTAAGTGTCTACTAAAAGAAATAATACCCAGGTTTGGGGTACCAATTGGAATGTTGTCAGATAGGGGTCCTCACTTTATAGCAGATGTTTTGCAACAAATCAGTACTGGTTTAGGGGTAATATGGGATCTACATACCCTGTGGAGACCACAGTCAAGAGGGAGGGTGGAGAGAATGAATCAGACTCTTAAGAGGCAGATCAGCAAATTTTGCCAAGAAACCTCAATGAAATGTCCACTAGCACTTTTTCGAATTAGAATACAACCTCCATCTAATAAGGGAATTAGTCCTTATGAAATTATGTGTGGAAAACTTTGTCAAGTGCTTGTGTTTCCAGGGAATATCTCTATAAAAGGAGAAACTGATTTAAAGACTTATCTGATTTTTTTAGAGAAAGATATTGCTGAATCCTGGAAACATATCGTCCTAACTGAACCTGTGTCCTTAGATATTCCGATTCACTCTATCCAACTTGAAGACTTTGTGTAAGTAAAAACGTGGGGATCCGAACCTCTACAGGAAAAATGGAAAGGATCTCTAAAAGTTCTTCTAACTGTGTACACTGCTGTCGGAGTTGAAGGAATTGGCCCATGGATCCACTACTCTCATCTGAAATGTGCCCCTGAGCAATGGGTTATAGTTCCCACAAATCATCCACTGAAGTTAAAATTTCAGAAGTATAGGGTTAATAGCAAAGTTCATAATGATTTGTTCTTTGATTCCAGGAGCAACTGGGCAGGTAGAGGTAAGGGAAGAGCTGCAACTGAAGTCTTACACTCCTAAATTATCTATATGGGTTCCAGACCGGAATTTGTGGGGACAACGTGCTATCAACATAGTAAATACATCTGAATTCTGTTTAGAGTCAGGAATGTCAGTTACTGAAATTTACTCCTCTTGTCTAGTTAGAGTATCCACCCCACTGAATACTTTAAGAAATTATACTTTTCTATATTCTTCTAAGGGACCAGATGACGAAAATATACTGTGGGAAGTTAACAAAAACATTTCTGTTCAATATTCAGTTTGACTGCTGACACGAGAAATTCTCTGCTGGGGAGATGGGAAGTCTGAAGTATAAAGAAACCAGGGTTGAGAAGTGGGGACAAAAAATATAGAGGTTAGATAGAGGACTGATTAAAGTGAGAGTGAAAAAAAAATCCTTTCCAGCAGAAGCTTGTATGAAGTTCCAAAAGTGTAAAGAGAGGAAAAACTGTAGAAACCTAAGTTAACACCGTCCTTGAAGTACATACAAGCTATGATGTAGATAGTACTAAAGAGCACATTAAGTCACCTAGAGGATGGTTTTTATTAAGTGGACAATCGATTTATACATACATACCCACTGATTGTAGTGGAGGACGCTGTTCCTTAGGGAGACTAGCACCATTAATGTATCAACCTAAAGACCTGTTACATAAAAATCTGGAAGATCAAAAAGAAGTATTCACCTCCTAGATGAAGACTGCAGCACTGAAGTAACATTTTTTAGCCCAGGTGAAATAACAGCAGCTGCAATTCCTAGCACCAGGAGTAGGTGTCGCTATGAATTATAATAAAATGAAGAAATTGGCCTGTGCACTAGAAAAAAAACATCAATTATATGTCTCAGGCTTTGGGACCAATAGAGGAGGAAATAAATCAGGTTAGATTACCTGCCTTAGAAAACAGCTGCTATAGATTACTTATTGCTTAGACATAATCGTGGCTGTGAGGAATTTAAAGGAATCTGTTGTTTTAACTTAACAGACAATTCAAAACTTATACAATGAAAATAAAACAGTTACATGCTTTGGCAACTGGAATCACGGAACAACAAGGATTAGGTTGGTCTTGGTTAACTGATTGGTTACCAAATTTAAGTTGGTTAAGAAAATTATTTGTGATAATTGTGGCTATAATCATCGTATGCATACTATGTTGCTTTATGATAAAATATTTACCCTCAGTAACCTTATGTTGTATTAAAAGACATTGATTAAGTAGCTCATAGACTGCCTAGGGAGGCGGTTGAGTCGCCATCCCTGGATGTGTTTAAGTGTCGCTTAGATGTGGTGGGTGATATGGTTTAGGGGTGAACTTGGAGTGTAGGGTTAATGGTTGTAGTGTAGGGTTAATGGTTGAACTTGATGATCCCAAGGATCTTTTCCAACCTGAACTGTTCTATGATTCTATGATAACATTATCAAGACTATAATATACAAATGAGACTCCCAAAGGAACTTCTTTGGAAGTCTCAAAGGGGGGGGGGGGGGGAATTGATACAGAATCAATAGAATTATTGAGGCATTATAAGAACAAAATAATCACAAGAACAAAGAATGTTAATGTGAAGGAGATAAAAACAATGAACTGCAATTATATACGTTAACCAAGAAAGGCATTGTGAATCAGTTGACCAAGACCCACAGGCTGTGAGCCCGAAGATACCTGTATATGGCAAAGGAACCCAAGAGTTTGTCAAAAGGACAACCATGGGTTCTTGGAGGACCACCGGAGACCCCTGAAAAGACTGAGCATGTGCTAACAGACCGGGAATTAATCTGAATACGTGTTCCAGGAAATGTAGTGAATATATGTGTTTCTGTATAATATAAGCATTGCCTCAGGTGCTATAGGGCATCCACGACGGGTGGGATGATCCCCTGTGTGTCCAGTGCCGTAATAAAGAATATCTGCCTTTTAATACTACATTGGTGTTAAGAGGTTTTATTCCCGATTTTGGTGACACAGGGAGAAATTTTATGAAATACAAGGGCAAGTGTAGACTCTCCCACGTGGCAAAGAACAATCCCATGTGCCAGCATAGGTTGCGGACTGACCTGTTGGAGAGCAGCTTAGGGGAAAGGGACCTGGGGGTCCTGGTGGACAGCAGGATGACCATGAGCCAGCAATGTACCCTTGTGGCCAAGAAGGCCAACGGCATCCTGGGGTGTATTAGAAGGGGAGTAGCTAGTAGGTCGAAAGAGGTCCTCCTGCCCCTCTACCCTGCCCTGGTGAGGCCGCATCTGGAATACTGTGTCCAGTTCTGGGCCCCTCAGTTCAAGAAGTACAGGGAACTGCTTGAAAGAGTGCAGCCCAGAGCCGCAAAAATGGTTAAGGGAGTGGGACATCTCCTTTATGAGGAAAGGCTGAAGGAGCTGGGTCACTTTAGCCTGGAGAAGAGGAGACTGAGGGGTGACCTCAGTAATGCTTATAAATATGTAAAGAGTGAGTATCAGGAGGACGGAGACAGGTTCTTCTCACTGATATGCAATGACGGGACAAGGGGCAATGGATACAAGCCGGAATATAGGAGGTTCCACAAAAACATTAGGAAAAACTTTTTCACTGTGAGGGTGACAGAGCTCTGGAACAGGCTGCCCAGGAAGGTTGTGGAGTCTCCTTCTCTGGAGACTTTCAAAACCCGTCTGGATGCATTCCCGTGTGACCTACTCTAGGTGATCCTGCTTTGGCATGGGGATTGCACTAGAAAACTTTTCAACATTCCTGGTAACCCCTAACATTCTGTGATTTTGTGATGATTCTGTGATTCTGTGAGAGCTCTTTCATAACTCCTCTGGTAGCCCGGATCCTACTAATTGCCCACTTCTTTGACCTCAAGAGAAAAAAAAATCAGCGGTTTTTTTTTTAAAAAATTAATATGTATATTGTCTAAAGTATTTGCTTTCCCTTCATGTTCTTTGCACAGTAAACCTACTAACAGCATACCAGTATATTTCATAATTAGTCTTCAGTTTCTATGCTAACACAACCTGATTCTTTTATTCTTCTTTGTGGGAATCTCTCCATCTTTTGATCTCTTTGATGTTTGGATCTTTCTCTATGTTGTACAATAGGCACTCCAAAGATGCCTACTACCAACTCCGCAATATGATTACCAAGTCATTCTTCTGCTGGGAATATACTGTGCAATGCATCTTTTCTTGTCATATTCACCTTTCACATCTCCATTATTTAGGTGAATTATTGAAAAATCTTGTTAATGCCAGTTATACTTTTACTTTGTGATTCCCAAATGACAGACATAAAACTTATAATAGTAGTTCTCGTTAGTACATATATATATAAAATTATGGCCCTCGAGGTCATCCAGTTCTTCCTCTGTATCAGGGTACGTTTACTTTTTATCTCAGTTAAAAAATCCAGAAAGATCAGTTCCAGAATTTGTTTTTGATTAACTTTGTGATCTCTTGCCAGTCTTAACTGAAAGAGAGCCTACTGAACCACTGTTGCTTATTCTGAAGAAAGCTTTTGCTGACAGTATGAAGTTTGATCTCTTTAACCTAGATAATCATTCCCCCTCTTATGCTATAGTGTTTACCAGTGTGTAGGTACATGGAGACTATTGCATTTTCTTCATCCATAGTTTTATAAAAAATGAGTAAGGCAACAAGTGCCTGCTGTGATAGTGTTTCCTTTCTGAAGAGGATGGTCTTCCATCGCAAATAATCTCATACCCATAATATTCTACTTCACATATAAAATTGACAGAAATATCTTTTTTTTTTTTCCTCTGAGCTTTGTGCATTCCTGTCATGACAGAAACTAGCTGACAAGTCTGCAACATAAAGTACTATTTGTCAAACTTGGAGAAACCAATGTAGTAGAGGTCTCAGTTGTGTGAAAATTTGCAAAAAATTAATAACATACAGTACATACAAATTATATAGTTTATAGTGTGGTGTCTCGTAGAGGTTTCATCCTTTGTGTGGTGTTATACAAAGATGTAAATGATGCTTCAAACAAATGAGGAGTGCCTTCTGATACATCAGTGACCTTAAAGATGAAGACTCAGTTTATGTAAAGATTTTCCTTTAGGAAGATGGTTCTGTATAAGGAGGTAACACATATAACTTGGAACATCAACTCTTCAGAGCTTTTCCTGGACTTTAGTACAACCATTTTTTCTAAACTTCTTAAAGTTTGAGAAACAAAACTTCTAAACTTGAAATGAGGATAAAATAGTGTTTTCCTGCCCTTTTTAAAAAAAACCCACCACTACCACTATAAATCTTCGAAATAACCATTCTAAGAGTGAAAATACAGACAAGTGTGTTAATAAATGTGTTTAATAAACAGTATTTATGGAATATTGAATTATGCCACATAGCCTAAGTGAGAGTGGCAAGATGCAGGACGTGGTAGTCTCTGGTTATTTACACTTCTTTCATCCAATATGGGACAAGTTCCTTAAACTGAGTTATAATGTAGATGTCACTAAGACAGATATGCTGAATTCATACCTTTCAAGTTAGATACAGTTTTCTGAGAGTACTTTTAAATCTTTTTTTGAGAGCCAAATGCTACAGTGATGAGAATACACATAGAAACAGAAAAGCCAAAAAAAATTTTTCCCTGTTTGGTATCATATGATCTTTTTATCCTATTAAATTTTTGACAAGTGACATTTAATTAAAGCAACTATAATTCTACACTTCTATTGTTGTCCAGATGAAAACATCTGTTTCTTCAGGAGTGGAATCATATTATAGAGAAGAACAAAGTATATTTTTCTCTACTTCTAAAATTTTCTCAGTAGCCTTGTAATTTTACAGTTAATTTTACATTTTACCCTACCACATGTTCATTGTAATCCAAAGATATTTTAGCACCTAAAAGCACATACTTCTAAAAACAGATAGTTTAATTTCTCTCCCTCAACTAGAGCAGAATATGCTGAGCACACAGGGAAAAGGTTTTTTTCTTTTGGGGAAGCCCCTTTTTTTCTGTTTATTAGTTTATTAGAACAAGTCCTGCCACTTACGAAAATAAGGAAGCACCACTGACTTAAAGTAGTGCTTTCTATTGGCTAAAGTGTAGCTGGTTGATGCATGTTCTTGTTTCTCAGTTGAGGAGTTTTTAACAATTTTGGTTTTTAAAAATGTCATTTTTTTTCAAGGAATGGCTATTTAGTAGGTACTACCTTGTCATCATTTTTTTTATTTACTGCAGTATGACCTTCAGTTTAGAAGGTCATTGAAATCAATGAGGTTCCTCACAATCTCAAAATTACGCATGTGCTTCAGCAATCTGTTGGACTGAAGCCAGAATTCCCATGAGAAGCAGCAGAAGCAGACTAAGGGCAGAATATGGTTCATGTTGGCGTCTTGGTATTTAATGAGTTTAGTGCCTTGTACAGCTGCAGCTGGTATTTTACACAGCTCTGCAGCTTGTGTGTTACCCCAAACCAGGACAATATTTTCCGTCCTGTTTTCATTTTGCAAGATTTCTTTTTTTCATGAAATCAGCATAAAAAGCAATATGACAATAAAGTGTACACTTTGTTCAAAACCTATTCTTTTTTCTGTAAGGATGAGATCATCTTGGTATGCATGACACTTCTTCAGCCTTCTGATTTCAGTGTACGTAAGAAGACGGAATATTGAGACTGTACATAAATTCCATTAAAACATATGTTTGGCTCCCACATGCTTCTTGAGAAGAAGAAAAGGGAGAATCATCAGGTAAAGTAACCAGCCTTTTGATAGGCTTATCAGGACAAACCTTCATGGAATAATTTTTAATTCTGTTAAGGATACTGGGACAGGAGTTAGCAGGGCTCATTTGGAGGGCTTTAAACTAGATTCAAAGGGGGATGGGGTTGTAGCTGGGCTTGCCTCAGTGGGGCAGCACTCTAGAATTGATGAAGATTGGGTGGGTCCTATAACCCTAGGCTGAAATCGGTGTGTTCAGCTCATTCCCTGAAATGCCTGTATACCAACGCACGCAGCATGGAGAATAAGCAGGAGGAGTTGAATCCTGTGTTCTGTCGGGAGGTTATGATCCGGTGGCAATTGCAGAGACATGATGGGACAGCTCGCATGACTGGAATATAGTCATGGATGGCTATGTCTTTTTCAGGAAAGACAGGCCAGCCAGACGAGGTGGTGGAGTTGCTCTTTATGTCAGAGAGCAGCTACAATGTACTGAGTACTGTCCAGGGACAGGGGATGAGCGAGCTGAGAGTCTATGGGTCAGAATTAAGGGGCAGGCTGGCAGGAGAGATACTGTTGTGGGTGTCTATTACAGGCCACCAGATCAGGGTGAGGAAGTTGATGAGGCCTTCTACAGGCAGCTGAGAGCGGTCTCACAATCACAGGCCCTGATTGTCGTGGGGGATTTTAACTTCCCTGATGTTTGCTGGAAGGACTACTCAGCCAGTCAGCCACAGTCCAGGAGGTTCCTCCAGTGCATTGAAGATAACTTCCTCATGCAATTGGTGGATGAGCCAACTAGGAGAGGTGCACTGCTGGGTCTCATCCTCACTAACAAGGAGGGTCTGCTTGAAGTGGTAAAGGTTGGGGGCTGCCTTGGTTGCAGTGACCATCAGATGGTGGAGTTCAGGATCTTGTGTGGTAGGACCAGAATAGCAATTAGAATTGCAACCCTGGACTTTAGCAGGGCAAACTTTGAACTTTTCAGGCAATTACTAGGGGAAATTCCATGGGCAAGGCTGTTTGAAGGTAAAGGGGCCCAAGATAGTTGGTTAGCGTTCAGGGACTGCTTCTACCGTGCTCAAGATCAGAGCATCCCGAGACGTAGGAAGTCAAGGAAGGGAGACAGGAGACCTGCGTGGCTAAATAGGGAACTGCGGGGTAAGCTCAAGTGGAGGAGGAGAGTTTATGGGTCATGGAAGGAAGGGCTGGCCACTTGGGAAGAATATAAGGCTGCTGTTAAAGGATGTAGGAAGGCAGCTAGGGTAGCTAAGGCCTCCTTAGAATTAAACCTGGCCAGAGGGGTCAAGGACAGCAGAAAGAACTTTTTCAAATACATGGCAGATAAAATTAACACCAGAGGCAATGTTGGCCCACGATGAATGAGGTGGGTGCCTTGGTGACAGAAGATACAGAGAAGGCAGAGTTACTGAATGCCTTCTTTGTCTCTGTCTACTCTGCCGGAGGCTGTCCTGAGGAGCCCCGTTCCCCTGAGGCCCCAGAGGAAGTCAAGTCAATGGAGGAGTTTGCCTTAGTCAATGAGGACTGGGTTAGGGACCAATTAAGCAATCTGGACATCCATAAATCCATGGGTCCAGATGGGATGCATCCACAGGTGCTGAGGGAGCTGGCGGAAGTCATTGGTGGACCACTCTCCATCATCTTTGCCAAGTCTTGGGAAATGGGAGAGGTGCCTGAGGACTGGAGGAAAGCAAATGTCACTCCAGTCTTCAAAAAGGAGGACCCGGGTAATTATAGACCAGTCAGCCTCACCTCCATCCCTGGGAAACTGACGGAACACCTTATCCTTGGTGCCATCACAAGGCATATCAAGGATAAGAGGGTTATTAGGGGCAGTCAACATGGCTTTACCAACGGGAAGTCATGCTTGACCAACCTCATAGCCTTTTATGAGGAAATAATGTGGTGGATGGATGGTGGCAGAGTGGTGGATGTGGTCTACCTTGACTTCAGTAAAGCATTTGACACAGTCTCCCACAGCATCCTCACAGCTAAACTGAGGAAGTGTGGGCTGGACGATCGGGTAGTGAGGGGGACTGTGAACTGGCTGAAGGAAAGAAGCCAGAGAGTCGTAGTCAATGGCGCGGAGTCTAGTTGGAGGCCGGTATCTAGTGGAGTGCCTCAAGGGTCAGTACTGGGGCCAATATTATTCAATATATTCATCAATGATTTGGATGAGGGAATTGAGTGTACCATCAGCAAGTTTGCTGATGACACTAAACTGAGGGGAGTGGCTGACACACCAGAAGGCTGTGCTGCCATTCAGTGAGACCTGGACAGGCTGGAGAGTTGGGCGGGGAAAAATTTAATGAAATATAACAAGGGTAAGTGTAGAGTCTTGCATCTGGGTAGGAACAACTCCAGGTTGCAGTATAAGTTGGGGAATGACTTCTTAGAGAGCAGTGTAGGGGAAAGGGACCTGGGAGTCTTGGTGGACAGCAGGATGGCCATGAGCCAGCAGTGTTCCCTTGTGGCCAAGAAGGCCAATGGCATCCTGGGGTGTATTAGAAGGGGGGTGGTTAGTAGGTCAAGAGAGGTTCTCCTTCCCCTCTACTCTGCCCTGGTGAGACCCCATCTGGAATATTGTGTCCAGTTCTGGGCCCCTCAGTTCAAGAAAGACAGGGAACTGCTGGAGTGAGTCCAGCACAGAGCAACTAGGATGATTAAGGGAGTGGAGCATCTCCCTTATGAGGAAAGGCTGAGGGAGCTGGGGCTCTTTAGTTTGGAGAAGAGGAGACTGAGGGGAGACCTCATGAATGTTTACAAATATATAAAGGGTGAGTGTCACGAGGATGGAGCCAGGGTCTTCTCGGTGACAACCAATGATAGGACAAGGGGTAATGGGCTGAAACTGGAACATAAGAGGTTCTGCTTAAACTCGAGAAGAAACTTCTTTTCAGTGAGGGTGACAGAACACTGGAACAGGCTGCCCAGGGAATTTGTGGAGTCTCCTTCTCTGGAGACATTCAAAACCCGCCTGGATGCCTTCCTGTGTAACATCATCTAAGCGTTCCTGCTCTGGCAGGAGGGTTGGACTAGATGATCTTTTGAGGTCCCCTAGCATTCTGTGATACTGTGAAGGCTACAAGGCCTTCTATTTTTCCTCACAATTATTTAATTGTAAACCAGGATCAGAGTAGCATGTTTATTGGCACATTTGGCTCAAAGTCTAGACTACGTGACCTGATTTGAATACCCTCAAGAAAGCTGTCAGGTGCTGAGCATTTTGAAAATCTAAACCTTTTCCTATAGGTATCTACTCAACCTAAAACATCATCAAATCCATAGTTTTCCAGAATCACATAACCCAGAATCACGTATTGCTGAATTTCACCTGACTTTCAGACAATGGACTTCTTTGTTAGCCTAAGGCATTTACATTCTGTAATAACATGAAACATATATTTGGAAATGCAAACAAACTGTTAATATTTCAAATAAGTTTAGTAATACAGGAATTTATGTTGACATTAAAAGCTATACTAAATTGCTGCTTGAGTTATTTTGAGAGTATCTCTGTTATTGATATGACAGAAGATAACTTTAATGGCATCATAAACCGGAAGCATGAAAGCATTATTAAAACCTGCTTCTCAAAGTGTTATTAGCCTGCTATCAGTTAAGCCATTCAGACCTGATGAAATTTCAAGCTAAACATGTTTGATGACTTCATACAGTTTTAACCAGCAGTGATGTAAATTGGATAGTAATGGTTACATAAGGTAAAAGAAGAAAGAGAAAAAAAAAAAAGATTTTTTAGCCAATATAGTCCAGAATAAATACTATGGGACAGGAAAATATTACAGTCCTCCTAAAATCTATCTACAACTTTTGAGAATCTTTCTTTGCTTGGTTATTACCACAGAACATTTGTTCTGTGTGTTATTCAGTGCTGCCATTTCTGCTTAGAAACACGACGTTTAGTTTAATTTATCCAGTGAAATCAGTCACTTCGGGATATTCTGTATTTTTAAGACACAGAGGAGCTATGCTCTTCATTTCTTTTCATTAATTATTTACCTCTCTGCAGGGTAAACCACTTACTTCACATGCTCCATTCTTTCCCCTCTAAAATACATACTGGACCTGGGTAACATGTAAAGCAGCTGAAAACCAGACCTGATTGTGGGTAAGATGGTAGCCATTTGTATATGGAGATACCTTAATGACAACTTAGGTAATTGTTTTTGGAGACTGTATTCATGTTCAAAGCCAGCAGATTCAGAAACTTCACATGGAGTTGAAGGTCTAGAATCTCTCTCATTGCAAATCCATCAAAATATTTGTCCTAACAAACATTTTCGGTAAACAGAAAACTAAGGATCTGACGTAATTCTTCGTGCAGGTCGGATTTAGATCTCCATAATTCTTATCATTACAGTTAAGGAAAAAGCATTCTGTTTCTGGAACACATTCTGAACCATATACTTCTGCTTAAAGGATCAAGATATTATATAGAGTTCTCTGCTTCAGTTATGTTAACGGCACATTTTAATTAAATGGCATAAAATGTCTATATAATAAGTACGCAGACAAGGTTGTGCAAGAACTTCTTCAGACATACAACAATTTACAAATCTAGTTCTGATGGCAGAATCAAAGAATAAGTACTCCTAACACACTAACAGGTAAAGCAAAGACTTCCAGGAGGTACAGCTACTGGAAACAAACATAATTCCTGGTATTTGTGTATCATTTACATGTTGCATGTTGTTCTGTTCTCCTGCTCACTCCCTGCCACCCGCTGCCTTGGTTTACAGAGTCTTTGACACATATTAATGGAGTTTAGGTAGCAAATGAAGGAACTGGCTCAGTGGACTCATAGAGGTGAGAGCATGCAAGTGAAAACCAAAGAAAAATATGCAGGTAAAAGGAATATAGTCAGCTAGAAGAAGATAGCTTTGTGTTATTTATACAGAAAATATGAAATATTCTTTGGATAATTTAGATGCAATGGCAGTGACAGGTAGAAAAAAAAAAGACTTCCTCCATTGACACCTGGGTCCCATTGAAGTTGGAGAAAAAGGAATGTATATTCCAGCCTCAGTGATCAGCAATTATCTATTGCAATAGTTCATCAAAACATGTACAAGGTTTGGCAAGTCCACAGGGTGTGGCCGACTCTCGCAGAAGGCACATAACAGGCTTGTGGGATTTTCTCTGTTACTTCCAGTACAGACAGCCAGAGTCTGAACTGGAATTAACAGAGGCACCAGCTGGAGGCTTCTGCTAATTGGTTTAGACCCCTCTTAGTGTCTTATTGAGGCATCAGGATGTTTAGACCCAAGCTTTTCTGTTTAACAGACAGGAGAGATGGAAAGCACTCACTGTTCTCCTGCTTTCTTGTGGGGCAAATGGTGGAGGCAGAAGGTGACTTCTGCCTTTGTCATGTAACAATATTTACTTGTGTTTAATAACAAAAAGAAGCACTTCTCATCAGTTTGCTGCACAAGTAGAAGGTCATTCAGCTGTATGTTTGTGTAAAATCCCAGTGGAACACTTGAATCATTACTTACACACACAAGTTAATTGTTAATGTAATTATATCAGAGGCAAACTTATAATCAAATTTTAACTATAGTTTGAGCTTTTACAGCATCTTTATTTGTGATGCACTAAACCAAAACATAATGAGAAAGGCAAAAGACATCTGCATCTTAAAGCCTACTAGTTATGCTGAGCCAGTTTAACTGGTCTATAGAAGCTGAAATTCTTATATCACTGTACTTTCATATACTTGATTAACAGAAGCCCAAGCTAAATGGCATCAGTTTTCTAATCCTCCCATTATAAGGGCAGTTTTAAGATGAACTGAAATGGAAATGGATAAGAAACATATGATGATCAGTTCGACAAATATTCCTAGATATCTCTAGTCTGTAAATTAAGTAGAAGCCCTACCACCCCATTCTCAATATGAGGTTTTGTGACAAAACACTGTTATGAAGAATTCTGTTAAAGAAGCTTGCAGAATATATTTTGAAACTGAAGAAAGTAAATTTGTTTAGAGAATTTTCATTTTTCTAGTTTCCTTCCCTTTCTTCATTTTTGTAATTCAGACTTTAAAGATTTGGATATTCCTGATAAACGTTGTGCTGAAGTCAGTGTCATGGAGGCAATCCCAAAACGATATGCAATTCCTACAGTAGGGCAGACCCACTGTGTATGCAGAGTAGGCCTGGACAGAGTAGCCCAAAGCAAACTGTTCTCCTTTGGTGTTGTTTAATACTGTGCCCAAAGAGATCATGTTATGCCTGTGGTCTTCTTGAAGCAGTGGAACAACTCTGTATAGTCCAAATGAACCTCCACTGCCTTGCAAATATCGTTAGACATTGGTGTTATAGAGGATAAGTAACAGAAGTTAAAAATATTTTGTCATCTTCTACTCCGAGTGTGAAGCAATGATATCTGGACAACAAGGAAACCCACCCTGGATCTTGTTCCATGTTTAAAGGATTTAGCCTGGCTTCTGTGTCTGAAGACTGTGCCAAGCCTTTCTCCTGGTTAAGTTCTCCAATATTGCACTTGACCTGGAGATATTTCAGATATGTGCAGATATTTCCCAGCCCCCTTATTATAGTCTTGGCAGCATCATGCCTTCACAAATGTAACGGATTGAAACTTAAGCCACTCACGTCTAGGGGCTATCAGTTCATGCACTGAGACACTTGTCTGCATTGAGACTCTCTTTCATGAAGAGGCATTACTGTGATGTGAATAAACCAAAGAAGGGGCAGAAGGAGTAAAGATAGTAAAGCAGATGATAATCCCTCTGAAAAATTTGGCCTTGTTAAGATGGACTCGCCTGTATATAATCCGAAAAAAAAAACACCCCAACATAATAAATAACAACATCAAAACCTAATAAAAATAACAGAATGTGAACAGATCAGCAATGATAAGCAGTAGGAAGCCTTATAGTACTAACTTCTGGGTTTTTGCTTTTCATTACAGGAGCAAACAAAATGATCCACTAAATTAACTCTTCAAATATTGAAGTGAAAACCAAATATCAATACAATAAAGCTTGAAAATTTTGATGCCTGTGTTTTTCTGGATATCTAATGACCAAGTTAAGGAATGTTGTTTCAAGTGCTTTTAGCTGTTAATTATGTTTCTAACAATATTCTGGATCAAACACTTTGCAATGAATTTGTGGTTTGATTTCTTTTTTAGTACCATAATTACAAATTGTAAACAATTTCCCTTTTCCCTAAAGGTTGTGCAACTTTATAAAAACAGAGGGGAGGGGTGGAGGGTGCAGAACAAAAAAAAAATCTATTGAAGTAGAAATTAAAAAGGGATGTTTGATATGATAAGTAATGACTAGATAATGGGTTTCACTGGGATATGGAAATAGAACCCACAAAGAGAGCAAAAACCCGTGTGAAGGGGCTTGGGGAAGAGCATCCCCATCTTATTTTTATTTCCCTCATCCTTGCCATTGGTGCCACAAGGCCAGGCCTTAAGGACAATCCATGGTTGACTCAGTTCACCTGGGAGACTCCTTAGGAATGAATGTGGTTAGAGGAGCAACTAACAGCTGGTTTTGTTTGTTTTTGTAGACCAGTGAAGAGGAAATAAGTAGGAGGAATTCCATGTATTCAGTGTTTGTGAAGAAAGAACACAAGTATAATTAAGAGGCACTGATGACATTTAATCAAGATGCCTCCCCACAACATCTAATTTTATTCATCTTCTGTTGAGTGCTTTCACTTTATTAGTTGATTATCCAACAGACTCTTGAACACCTGACAGTCTGTGAGGTTAAACAATCTCTGGAAATTTGCCTTTGTGTGCCAGAGTAGTGGATCTGTTAATCTCCGAACACCACATAACCTCACATGTGTCAGGTGATCCAAGTGCACCTATTATGAGAATGAGTTTAGGACAGAAGTTTATATTCCACTAAAATGCATATATTTTCTGTAGTGGAATAAATGTAAATGAAATACCAGAAAATATCTTTAGAATTGCATTGTCCTCTTCAGCTGCCCTAGTTTGTGAACCTACCTCAACAAACTTCCCTCAGACCTAATTAGACTTCTCCAGAGCTCAAAAAGCAGATGCCCTGAAACCCATCCTTCTCATCTCTACCACTGAAGATGGCCCTTGAAGTTGTTCAAATAGATGCTTAAACAATCTGTTGCATTTCTAGTCTGAGATACCCTGGTTCATTCTTATAGTAGTTTTGTTCCACATTTCTTGTGAGTAAGCAAAGGGACCTCCCACAGTGATTTTGGAAGATTAGATAGTTTTCTGGATTCCACCAATCTAACATTGCTAAATTTAACAAAGAGTTTTATTTCTTAATGAGTACAGATTAGTTGCAAATTTGCTTTGCCTACTTAAAAGCATTTCATGACCTTATAGTAAACCTGATATTAGAACCAGCAAATTCACACAGACCTCAGCAGAGCCGTAATTTTAATTTCCCTGTGAGAAATTTGGAGACCCTGTGTGGTGGTTCGAGCCGAGTTACCGGGCGGGAAGGAAACAAAGCAACCACGTGGTTGCTCCCTCCTCCCTACCGAGAGTGAGGGGAAGAGCCCGAAAGGAGCCGCAGGCAAAGGCCTCCAGGGGTTGAGATAAAAACAGTTTAATGGTGAACATAAAATGGTAACAATAACAGTGAAATAACAGTAACGTTTAACCAAATATAACGCGAGTAACATGTAACGCGGATCTCACCACCCGAACGGACCGGAAACCGGGAAGAGAGCGAGCGCCCCCACCCCAACCGCTCCATATATATATATATATATATATACCCTGAGCATGACATCACGATGGTATCGAATATCCCTTTGACTAGCGACTCATTTGGTTGAGCTCTTCCCGATGCCCGGATAGCTCCTTTACTGAGAATTAACCCTATCCTAGCTGAACCCAGTACACCCTGGCTTTATATACCTTTGAAAGAAGAATAGTTCAGGCAAGAAGTGCACAGCCCTGTGTTCTCTCGCTCAGACTTCAGTAGATTTTGGGTAATCCTTTGGAACACAGTCATATTTAGCTTCAGAGAATTTGTAGCATTGACATGTCTGTGCTAACATACCTTCTCTCAGTGATGGGAGCTGTATCCCAAAAATAATCTAAGGAAAAATCAACACCAGCATACCTCTTTTAAGAAGAAATTACAATAGATGAACAGGATGTTTATGACAGACTTTTCTTCCATGGCTTTGCATGATATATATGAGTCCTTTTACATTCAAAAATCAGATTTAGCAGAACCTTTATTAGGAAGTGTTATTTTGACTGGGAAGGAAGACAGTTGCCTCCTGTCAGGTGTGTATCAAATTTTGATTTACTTCAAATAAAAGTATTCAGGTTTTAGTTCCTTCTTGCTACACTTTTCATTATTTTTGGTGAACTTTCAGGATTTCAGAGGAAAGGAGCCAAATTAGTGCCTCATTTTATGCTCTTTCACCAATCTGTGCATGCGAGAGATTAATCCACAATGTTTCTGGTTTATCTTTAAATATTGATATGTTCTTTTTTGAAATGAAACATTCTAGGCCATTTTGTGTAGAACATCTGCTGTCATGTGTTTGAGTCTGGTGGAGCTTTTTGTAAAAGCATAAGTAGACTCATATGAAGATTCAAGAGCCTCCCCCATCCCCAGGTAGGAGTTGGACCTGCCTCTGGCCAGGGGCAGGCCAATCAGTGCCTCTGTGGTCAAGGTATTTAAGAGGCGACCCCATTGTTCTTTCTCTTGTTTGGTTTTTTCATGTTTTGAGCTGTCCTGTTCTTAATGTTGAGAAGTTTTTCCTGTTGGGAGAGGAGGAGGTAAGAGGAGAAAAAAGGAAGGTTGCCCTGAGAAGAAAGAGAGGAAGAAGAGTCCCAGAGGAGAAGGAGAGAGAGAAGGCTGCTGGAGCAGGACTTCTCCCTGAAGCCCGTGGTGGCTGAGATATCAGGAAGGTGATTGCCCTGTCAGTTGAGGGAAGCGACGGTGGCAAGAACGTCCAGGATGCGTCAGTATGTGCAGAGCCCCATGCAAGAGGGAAGGGAGACCAATTATCAGCAGGGGATGCACCTGAAGAGATCTGTGGCACCGATAGATTCATGAGGATGCAAAGGATTGCCTTCTGTGAGGCGGACAGCAGGCAGCATGAAGGAGAGACTGTGAGGAACTTTCCTTGCTGCCATGGACAAATAATGACCAGAAGGATCACACGTCTCATCCCATGCCCTCCTTGCACTGGTGGAGGGGGCAGGCGGTAGCTGGGAAGATGGGAGGGGTGGAGGAGGGTGAAGGGTATTTAAGATCGGGTCATATTTATTGACGTATTCCTCTCACTATCCTACTTCCTAAATGGTAGTGGTGTTAATTCATCTATGCTTTTCACCCAAAGTAACTCTGGTTCTTTTACCCATCATCTTAAATGGATTATTAACCTCCTTATCCTTAACCTCAAAGCCTCGAGCTTTTTTAGTTGAATTATCTCTCTCCACATCACTGTGGAAATGGGGGTGGGGGGACGAATGATCTGGAGACTGCGTGATTTTTGTCCCAGTCAACTTGAACCACGACCCCTGCAAACCTGTTAGTGATGGTGGTAATGGCTTTGACAAAAGTGACAGGGCTACCCATATTGGATTTGAAAAAATTATTTAGTGCTTTACTATCCAAGGTTATTTTTTTAATTCATGCTTTTCTCTGCTTATATGCTTGAAGTTCTCATATCATATCTACAAATCTATTTCAGCAGAAAGAGTCTGTATAAAGAAAAGCAACTGAATGTTTTTTTAAATCTTTAATATTTCATGTCTTTGGCAATAAGTAGCCAGTTCCCCTCTTCCTAACTAGTCCATTTCATAACCAATTTTTTAAAACTTCACCACATAATACCACAGGGGAACTTTTAAGGGAACCGGGAGGAGTATGTGGTCCATTACAATCTGTCATAACTAACCTTGGAACTTTTTAATGCAGTTCTCCCCACTCTTAGCCTCCCCATCTTGAAATTAAATCAAGTCCTATATCACCATTTATCATCTTGGAAATCTAGCTCGCAATCGCACCCTCCAACTCTCTCCTCTAGAAATGTGTCAGAATAATTTGCACTTGCTTCTATCACTGCCTTTGACAATTTGTTCCATTATTCAGTAACCCTCTACATAAAGAAATTCTGTCTGAACTGCTTATAGATTAATCCTTTCTTCAACATCAATCCATTATCTCTGTTTTTGTGTGAATTGTTATCTTAAACAGTGCCTTACTGACAATCCAGTTCTCTTCCTTTGGTTTCTTACATGGACCTAATTAGGGCCTTGTTCTGCTAAGATCTATTCTCTCTGTGTATCTGATTTCAGATAGTTCAAAATTCTTTCACCAACTAATAAAAGTGCCTTTTATTTTTCATATATTAGAGGAAAAAAACTATACAATACCAGAATAGGAGATAGGTTCTTGTTTACATCAGTTCAGCAAAGCAAAACATATGAAAAGCCTTTGTGTTTGACACAACAGCATCTCCTGGCCTGGTTGCTCTTAATGGAGTCGTGATGAAAGGAGATGTGCAGGAGACAGCCTTCATCTGCAGCACTTATTCTCCACTACACAGCTTTAGTCATCTGGCAGAAATGCAGGTCCTTGGTTTCATCAACAGGACGGTATAAAGATTTTACTATGGCAGGCATTTTGTCTTTCTGCTGTAGCAGAAGTAGTACTTTAGTGCTCTACCTTTCTCCAAGCACTCTTCTATTCTCTCGTACAGCTATATTTTTTTAATGCTGTACCGAGCTGTCAAAACAACAAGCATTGTGGGGGCAAGAATCACAAAGTCAAGCACTCAACACAAATATGGATTGATAGGTTAGCTTGATGGGCTGCTTAGTAGCATAAATCTGTCTCTTCATATATTTTGCCTGCTCCCACTAACACTTCATTTGCTCATATGGCTTCTGTTTTATAATGGTTTTGATTCATCATTGCTTCATAAACTGCTTTGAGACAAATTTTCAGACCTGAAGGATCTACATAAGGCCAAAAGTTTTTTTCATTCTTTAAAACCAGACATTGGACATTGATGTTATACTTGGTCACCTTTATAACCTCTGACTTTCTTTCCTACGTAAGGAACGTTGTAAGGATGCTGTTTTCTCGATTGTTATAGTACTTAAATTTGGTACTGCATTTTAAAGATATGAAGTGCTGACTTATGAGGCTGAACTTTTTACTTTTCCATAATACTGCACTTCTGCTTGAGAGCTACATTTTTTTTGTGAAGTTCTTGGGATCGATGCAAAAAAACCCGCAGCAAAATATCCCCCCCGAACAGCATGACACACGATTTTCCCCCAAAATTTTGTTTTTTCAATGACTGAATTTTCTCTTAGGTTAATAAAAAATAATGAAAAGCTCTTTTAATAGCACAATTTTCATTAATATCTTGCACCATAGATTTATATGCTATTTTGTTTATATGCTATTTATATGCTATATTTATATACTATATCTATATCAGGTTCCCCCTCTGTGATTCACTCACTCACATTGCTACCTAAAATAACAGATGTTCTCTCTATAGCATTGGTTGGAGCTTAAAGATGTGGAAAAGTGATCTTTTGTCTGTGAAAAAAAGTGAATCCTGAAAACTTTCCATTCTAAATTTAGAGCACATATTATTATTGACACAGTTTCAGAAGGAAAAAAAAAAGCAACTATGGAGTTGTAACACATGGAAAGAAAACAATTTTAATTCATTCCATTATTTTTCCCTTTTTGATCAGTTGAGAAGTTAATTTAGATTTAGACTAGTTTTCTATTAAGCATTTAGAATGCAATAGTTTAAGATTAATGCATTATTAAGATATAAGATCCTCATGTTTCATTTAAGAAAAGCTGAAATTAATTTTTCAATTTTTGCTAAAATTTTCTCCAATGTTTACTTAGCTGAAAAATTATTTCAGGATGGTTTTCCTCTGCTAAGAAAATCTTAGTTTTATTGAATGGATATTTCTCAACAAAGAAAGTGAGTTTTCTACATGAGCTCCATATTTGTTTTGTAGGAATCACAGAACAGTTCAGGTTGGAAAAGACCCTTGGGATCATCAAGGCCAACTATTAACTCTACTCTACAAAGTTCACCCCTAAACCATATCCCCAAACACCACATCTAAATGACCTTCAAGCACATTCAGGGATGGTGACTCAACCACCTTCCTGGGCAGCCTATTCCAATGTCTGACTACTCTTTCTGTGAAAAATTTTTTTGTAATGTCCAATCTAAACCTACCCTGTTGCAGTTTGAAGCCATTCCCTCTTGTTCCATTGCTAATTATCTGTGAAAAGAGACCAGCACCAACCTGTCTACAATGTTCTTTCAGGTAGTTGTAGAGAGTTACGAGGTCTCCCCTTAGCCTTCGCTCCTTCAAACTAAACAGCCCCAGCTCCTTCAATCGTTCTTCATAAGGTTTATTGTCCAGGCCCTTCACCAGCTTCATTGCCCTCCTCTGCACTTGCTCCAGCACCTCAACATCTCTTCTGTATTGAGGTGCCCAAAACTGAACACGATACTCAAGGTGTGGCCTTGCCAGTGCCGAGTACAGGGGCACAATCACCTCCCTACTCCTGCTCGTCACACTACTTCTTATACAAGCCAGGATGCCGTTGGCTTTCTTGGCCACCTGGGCACACTGCTGGCTCATATTCAGCTGCTTGTCAATTAGAACCCCCAGGTCCCTTTCTGCCAGACAGCTTTCCAGCCACACTTCCCCAAGCCTGTAGCATTGCATGGGGTTGTTGTGGCCCAAGTGCAAGACCTGGCACGTGGTCTTGTTGAAACTCGTGCCAGTAACATTGGCCCATCAATCCAATCTGTCCAAGTCTCTTTGTAGGCCCTTCCTACCCTTTTGCAGATCAGTGGTCCCATCTAACTTGGTGTCATCTTCAAGCTTACTGATGATACACATTCTTTCCTTATCAAGAAAATCAATAAAGATGTTAAACAGAAATGGTCCCAACACTGAGCCCTGAGGAACACCAGTTGTGACCAGCTGCCGACTGGATTTAACTCCACTGACCACCACTCCTTGGGCCCATCCATCCAGCCAGTGCTTTATCCAGCAGATCATATGCTCATCCGAGCCATGAGCTGCCAGTTTTTCTAAGATAATTCTGTGGGGAACAGTGTCAAAGGCTTTTTGAAATTCTAGGTAGACAAAATCCACAGCCTTTCCCTCATCCAATAGTGTAGTCATCTTGTCATAGAAGGAAGTCAGATTGGTCAGGCAGGACCTGCCTTTCATAAACTCGTGCTGACTGGGCCTGATCCCCTGGTTGTCCTCTATATGGCGTCATGGCACTCAAGATGATCTGCTCCATGACCTTCCCTGGTACCAAGGTCAGACTGACAGGTCTACAGTTTCCTGGATCCTCTTTTCTGCCTTTCTTGTCAGATGGGTTTTACATTTGCTATCTTCCAGTCCACAGAGACCTTCCCAGTTAGCCAGGACTTCACGTAAATAATGGAAAGTGCCTGGGCGAGCACGTCTGACAATTCTTTCAGCACCCTTGAGTGTAACCCATCCAACCCCGTGGGCCTATGTGTATCTAAGTGGCATAGCAGGTCGCTGACCACTTCCTCTTTAATTGTGATGACCTCATTCTTCTTCCCCTCCCTGTCTCCTAGCTCCTGAGGCGGGTGTCCAGGTAGCAGCTAAAAACTCTGCTAAAGACCGAGGCAAAGTAGGCATTGAGAACCTCAGCCTTTTCCTCATCCTTTGTTACTATGTTTCCCTCTGCATCCAATAAAGCATGGAGATTTTCCCTAATATTCCTTTTGTTGTTAATGAATTTATAGAAATATATTTCATTATTCTTAACAGCTGTAGCTGGGCTGATCTCTAGCTGCACTTTGGCTCTCCTAATTTTCTCCCTGCACAGCTTCACTACGTCTTTATAGTCTTCATGAGAGATCTGCCCTCTCTTCCAAAGGTCATAGCCTCTCCTTTTGTTTTTGAGGTCCAGCCAAAGGTCCCTATTTAGCCAGGCTGCTCTCCTTCCCCAAACAGATAGATATGCTGTGTAAAATGTCTCAGGAGTTCCATACCTACTGGAAGTGGACAAAAAACCTCAAAAAAAGAATAAATTGGACTGCAGCCCTTGCATTCTTTTTATACCGTTAAATGTAAGGCTGAGTATGCTGTTTTGTTTTTCTGTGAGCGTGGGCAAGTCCTGATAGACCACCACACTCCACTCCAGCTCCTGCTATCTGGCAAATTGCAAGTGGAGACAGCCTGACTATAATAAATGTTGTTAAGGTTCCGTGCTGACCCATCTTGATTTTAAATATTGGCAAAATTTCCTGCATTTTTAAAAAATTATTGTGCTCTATTCACATCTACATAAACAAATAGGTGGATGAGGGATGGACATACACTTATGTAAACCCTCATCTGATGTTTATGTTTTCACCATCCTACTCCAATATTTATGCTAAGCTGATTTGTTTCCCTTAATCCCTTAGTGAAGCTCCTTGTTCAGCAATATACTGCAGGTCTTTTTACTCATGCTGTGTATATTACCAAATACTAGTTCATTTTGCACACATTTTCCCTCTAACGCTCTGTTTTCCTTAACGATTTCTCTCCCCAGTGCTTCTCGCTTTCTGATTTCATACTGTCCACTTCACAATCTGTTTTATAGTCATCATACAACATGGTCAACAATTCATAGACTCACTTTCTTAAAAAACTAAACAAAAGAAGATGTTTTACAAGTATTTAACTTTTTTTATAAAAATAACCAAATACAAAGCTTAGTTAATTTTCTGTCTTGCAAAATTCTACTTTCAAGTAGACGGTCCCTTCTTCAAGGTCCCTTCTTCCCACTTTCCATTTGTCCACTATGCCCAGATACATGGTAAAATCACTTGCCCGTACATGCCAATAAGCCCACAGTGAACTGAAGGAGATTTCGATGAAAACACAAGCATGCTGAAGCAGTGATGAGATTTACTTTTGAATCAAGCTTTTCTGAAGCTTCTGCCTGCAGATAACATTTCCAAGTTTACTGGGAGATACTTCTTGAGTGTGTACTTTAAACTTAAAACTTCCTAGGTTTCTCTGGTACCAGAAGGGTACTTCTGGGCCACATGTAGAAGGTCATGACTTTGAGCTTGCCAGGGCTAGAAACCCATTATTTATGCTAATTATATATGCTATATTAGCGACTCAGACAAACATATGCATCTGTGCCAACTCAGTTTTCCTTCCTGTCATTGGGTCACCAATTTATTTCTATAAGGGTGGGAAAACTGCTTGGAAGAAAGAGATTAAATGTGAGAAGGATGTATGAAGTCTAGGCTGGGATCTGCTTGCCCAAACACTATACCACTACTTCACGTCTTATGCACCTGCAGTTTTATATGACTGTAGCATTTCAGGGAAGATAAGGAAATACAGACTTCTCCGTTATTGCAATTATGAACAATAGCAGAACTGCAGTCATAAAAAAGCACCATTATTTTTTGGTTTGTTTCATTGATGACATCATATCTGAACCTTTTGGTGGTTGATGCACAGCTGTGATGATCTCTAAATGCAGCTTTACAATTAACTACCCTCCCCAGACACAGTACAAGTCCATTTCTGTAATCAATCCCTCCAGGCACTCTTTCAGGAGGTACTTCTCAGTAGCAGGCTAAGCCAAGGCGGCTGAGAAACTAAGAAGACCAAGAAAAGATACTCCTAGATATTTAACTTGACACCACTTTTCTTTTTTTTTTTTTTTCAGCTATTTTAGAGTTTTCTTCTCAAAAGCAGCCTTAGATTTTTGTCAGTTTTGGCATGTCATATGTGGCAAAGTATAAAAATCAGAGAGCATTTTGAAAACTGTATCTCTTCTTATTTACTGCCTCAGGTAGACTCACAGAGTGATGTGTTAGATTGAAATGGATCTTTAAAAATCCCTCACCCTGTGTAGTGGTTTGACCCTGGCTGATGGCCAGGTGCCCACACAGCTGCTCTATCACCCTCTCTTCTCTGCTAGGCAGGGGAAGAAAATGTATCAAAGGGCCTATAGTTTGAGATAAGGGCAGGGAGATCACCCACAACTACCATTCCGGGCAAAACAGACTCAATTTTTGGGAAATTAGTTAAATTTATCAAAGAATAGATCAGAGAAGTGAGAGAAAAAAACAGATCTTAAAAAAAAATAACACCTTCCCCCCATCCCTCCCTTCCTCCCGGGCAAAACATCAATCCCAGTTTATCCACCTCCTCCCCCACAGTGGTGCAGGGGGACAGGGGATGGGGTAAGTTCACCTGATGTTGATTCCACTGCTGCTTCTTCCTTCAGGGGAGGACTCCTCACTCTTCCCCTGGGCCACTGTGGAGTTCCTCTCACGGGAGACCATCTTCACACATTCTTCTCCAGCGTGAGTCCTCTCATGACAGGAAATCCACCCCAATGTGAGTCTGGGGTGCAGTCCTTCACGGGGAAACTGCTCCAGTGTGAGTCCCCTGCAGTGTCACAAAAGTCCCACCAGCCAACCTGCTCTGACGTGGGCTTCTCTCTCTCCATGAGCTACAGGCTCCAGCAGCAACCTGCTCCAGCAGCAACCTGCTCCAGCATGGGCTTCCCTCGGGGTCACAGTCCCCTTCAGGCATCCACTTGCTCCAGCATGGGCTCCATGTGCTACAAGTGGACATCTACATGCCATCACACCCATGGGCTGCAGGGGGACAGCCTGCTTCACCATGGTCTTCACCATAGTTTGGGGAACTCTCTGCTCCAGTGCCTGGAACACATCTTCTCTGCCCCTTCTTCACTGACCTTGGTGTCTTCACATGTTCTCACTCCTCTGTCTTTCTGCCCATGGTTGTGTGGTGCAGTTCATTTTTTCCCATTTCTTAAATATGTCTTCACAGAGGTGTTCCTATCCTATCATTACCAATAGGCTCAGCTTTGGCCAGCAACAGGTCTGTCTTTGGAGCCGGCTGGCATTGGCTCTATCAGACCTGGGAAGTTTCTAGAAGCTTCTTGGAGAAGTTGCCCCTGCACTCCCCTCCCCCCCCCCCCAAAAAAAAAAATATGGCCAATACACCCTGCTATGGGCAGGGACATCTACAGTACATGAGAACTTACATATTCCCAACACCCACTCACTGCCACTGTCCTTTGTGCTGAGTAAAATCTGTTTGCAGCCCAAAAGACTGATCCTGCAAGACACAGAGCACCTTCAGTTGCCAGCAGTCAGACTTGCAGCATTTCATAATAATGAGTTGCAGCAACAAAGCTGGTGAAGTGTCTCAAGCACAAATGTTATGATGAGCTGCTGAGGGAACTGGGTTTATATAGCCTGGAGAAGAGGCTTTGTTGCCCTCTACAATTACCTAAAAGAGGTTATAGCAAGGTGACAAGCAATAGGATGAGTAAATAGCCTCAAGTTGTGCCAAGGAAGGTTTAGATTGGATATTAGGAATAATTTCTTCATGGGAAGGATTGTCAAGCATTGGAACAGGCTGCCTAGGGAAGTGGTAGAGTCATTTTCACTGGATGTATTTATAAGATGTGCAGATGTGGCGCTTAGGGACATGGTTTAGTGATGGACTTGCCACTCCTAGATTAACAGTTGCACTTGAGTAACCATATTAGTTGATGAGAGGCTCAACACAAGCTGGCAGTGTGCACTTACAGCCCAGAAAGCCAACCATGTCCTGGGCTGCATCAAAAGGAATGTAACCAGCAGGTTGAGGGAGGTGATTCTCCTTCTCTGCTCTGGTGAGGACCCACCTGAAGTACTGCATCCAGTTCTGGAGCCCACAACACAGGAAGACATGGATCTGTTGGAGTGGGTCTAGAGGAGGACCACAAAGTTCATTAGAGGGCTGGAGACCTCTGCTATGGAGACAGGTTGGGGGTTATTCAGAAAAGAGAAGGCTCTGGGGTGACCTGATAACAGCCTTCCAGTACATGAAGGGGGCCTACAGGAAAGCTGAAGAAGGGCTTTTTACAGGAGCCTGTAGTGACAGGGCAAGAGTCAACGATCTGAAACTGAAAGAGGGTAGATTTAGATTAGATGTTATGAAGAAATTCTTCACCATGAGAGTGGTGAAGCACAGGAATAGGTTGCCTGAGGCAGCTGCAGATGCCCTGTCCCTGGAGGTGTTCAAGGCCAGGTTGGATGGGGCTTTGATCAACCTGGGCTAGTGGGAGAGAGGTGTCCTCATCCAAACCAGAGGGGTTGGAACTAGATGATCTTCAAGGTCTCTTCCAACCTTAACAGGTCTATGATTTGATGATTCTATGATTCTTAATGATTCTATGATTCTATGTTTATATTCTAAATGCTGAACACTACCAGACCTATGAAGAACTATTAGCTTTTCCCCAATACTTCTATTTCTTGCTTACAATGTGGTTTTTATTGCAAAACAAATCTTAAAGGCAAAGTCATGAAAATTAGAAACATATACAGAAAATAAGAAATATAAAATGTATGTTATCATGTACACAGCCTTTTAGTCCATGCAGCAGATATATTAACATGAGTATTCAGATCTATGGAACAGAATGATATTATTAAAGCAACTGAAGAGTTTTTAATATTATAAATATGTATGACTTTGTAGAACAGTATGGAAATATATTCTGTTCAAAGTTCTCCTAATGCTGAATATTTTAATAAAACTTAACAGCATTTTTCTACAAGTGCTATAGATTATCCACTTTAAAATTAGATTAAAACTATTTGAGAAATAATTTTGGGTATATGTTCATTAAATTGGAATTGGAGGACTGAAAGATAAGGGCATTAGGTCAAGTCTTTCAATCTGCCTCCAGATACTCATTTCCACTATAATGCCTATAAGCACATTATGTCAACAGCATCTTAGTGTTTAGAGAATTCTCATTCATTCCCTGGCTGCAAGACAGTCATTCTTAGACAGTGCGTACAAAAACACAAACACAGAATTTGAGCATACTGAGCTGCTCCTTTCTCATCCCTTTCCACCCCCTATACTCTTTCCACCTCCACTTCAGCCTGCCTCCTGAAGCCAATCAGCACGCAAGACTTTACCAAGCAGTTAGTAAATGTTGATTCAGACCGCAGTATTTACTTAATAATGGCATTGCTTTATCCTTACTTTCAAGTTAATCGCAAACAATCCTCCTCCAATGTTTGCCAGGAAGCCTCCCTTAAGTACATTGCAAATCACAGACATAATCTGTGTAAATAATTAATCTGCCTGAATCTTATTCCAGCAACACCTGCACCGACACTGATTACCAGATGTGTAATTGCATTTTGCTTGTATTTAAATATTTTTACCTCTGCTTTCTGCAATGAAGAGTGCCTCACCTATCTTGTGATTGAGAGCAGAATTTCTTGACCTCTCTTTTGTTCTCTGATATGATCAGGCACTGAGATAAACTGACATGATGGCAGGATATACCTTGTCCAACTTCCTCAAGTAGAGGTCAATGTGTGGGTCAAGGGGCAAAATAAAACTCTAACAAGCTCAAGTAATAGTAATTTAAAAAGGGTGATTTGACTCTACAGTGTTTACTATTGGCTAAGAAATTACCACATAAACTTTTTTGACTTTAGTCAAAAATTCTCCATGATAGCATACTGGTTTGATCTTTTGATTAATGCATTCAATGGAAAAAAAAGATTTAATGGCTCTGCTTTCTACCCTTACTTTGCCATTCAAATAGCTGAGATTCATTATCCTCAGAAAGCAAATACATGATATATATGCATATATATGCACACATGTATGACATAATATATGCATACACACATTACGCTTCTATGGTCACATATTTTCTTTACAACATTTCTCTCTAAAATCAAGATTTTCTACTTAATGAATTAGTGGAAATGAACACCCTGACTTTCAGTGTTTCTTTAGACTCATATGTTATGAATTAGGGCCAGTCTTATGTTTAGCTGTATTTGTTTTGCTTCTCAGACTGTTGAAGATGTACTCTGTAATATTGATAGTGTTTTTCCCTCTTTTAGATAATTGCAGAAATTAGTGTCTTAGTCTAAGTACCTTCTTGTTAGAATCATAGAATCATAGAGTGGCCTAGGCTGGAAGGGACCTTGGAGCTTCTCATCTATCAACACCCCCAAATCCTTCTCTTCAGGGCTACTCTCAACCCACTCCGTGCCAAGTTTTTATTTGTGTCTAGGACTGGCCCGACCCAGGAGAAGGACCTTGCATTTTGACTTGTTGAAGCTCATGCAGTTTGCACTGGCCTGTTTCTCAATCCTATCAAGGTCCCTCTGGATGGCGTCTCTTGCCTCAAGTGAGTCCACGGCACCACACAGCTTGGTGTCGTTGGCAAACTTGCAGAAGGTGCACTTGATGCCATTGCCCACGCTGGCAAAGATGTTGAAGAGCACTGGACCCAGAACGGACCCGTGAGGAACACCGCTTGTCACTGGTCTCCATGTGGATATTGAACCATTGACCACAACTCTTTGAGTGCGACTTTTTAGTCACTTCTTTTCCACCAAGTGGTCCATCTGTCAAGTCCATGTCTCTCCATTTTAGAGATAAGGATGTCACGTGGGACAGTGTCAAACACCTTGCACAAGTCCAGGTAGATAATGTCAGTTGCTCTTCACATGTCAACCAGTGCTGTAGCTTTGTCATAGAAGGCCACCAAATTAGTCAGGCAGTATTTTCCCTTAGTGAAGCCATATTGGCTGTGACCAATCACCTCGCTATTTTTCATGTGCCTTAGTAGAGCTACCAGGAGGATCTGTTCCATGATTTTCCTTCGCACAGAGGTGAGGCTGACTGGTCTGTAGTACCCTGAGTTGTCTTTGCTTCCCTATTTTTTAAAAAAATAGGGTTATGTTTCTCCTTTTCCAATCTGTGGGAACCTCACCAGGCTGCCACGACTACTCAGATATGATGGCTAGTGGCCTAGCAACTTCAGCTGCCATTTCTTGCAGGACCAGTGGATGCATCTCATCAGGTCCCATGGACTTGTGCTCTCTAGGTGTTCCTGGACCTGACCTGCTCCTAGCTCTTTGAAGTAAACATTGTATATTGAATTGCAGTGTAACAGTTATTTCACTCTTATTTATCAAAATACTAACATCTAAATTCCAAGCATTTATAAAGAGCTGTCCTTGGCAAATCCTTAACATCCTCTGGCCAGATAATAATCAGAGCTAAGTGTTTTGAAGAAGGATGAAACACAGAACCAGTGAAATTAGAAGTATGGCTAAAATGGCTATGATGAGTTCTTCCAGCTGAAGAAATCATGATAGGGCAGGCCTTACATGCACAAGAAAAGAGAAACTGACTCAGGCTAAAATGATAATGGAAGCCTGTGATTCACGTAAAATGGAAGAAAACTCCTAAATTAAATGATGGAGAAAATGTGGTTGCATGAGACCAAAAATAGGAAGAAAGGGCAATGATGACTCAGCCTGTTACTTTGCTCACAGCACACAGTCATACATAAATAGTAAAATACATAGCAACCAATAACTCAGAGGAAAGTTGCAAACATACTAGTAATACAAAACAACATTCAAAGCAGTGCTAAATCAGTTTTCCTTACAGCTTTTTGAACCACCACTTACCGGCCCATGTTGGAAGAATGAAAACATAACAGAATCAATGACTGCATGTACACATTGACTGCTGCCAGCAGTTAGGGTTGGTTAAGTTTCCAACTAGCATAAAATATTTAAAGTGGGTTATTACAGTTAAATTTTACTCCTCAGAAACTAAACTGCTGCTGCTAATGGCTACTGCCTAATACTTTGAGGTTTTTCAACACTTTTGCAACCCTCTGTGGATTGCAAGTGATCTATGTGAAATGCTGACAGAGACCAGTTGGGCTAAATCACAGAGTGTTTCTTGTGCATCCATAAATGCAAACACCTATTCCAGCTGCAAATTATATGCTTTTCTGGTTAGTCATATTTGTCATGTGAGTGTCTAGCAAGTAAAAATAATCAAGAAGATGTAAATGACACTCAGATCTCACCAAAGATAAATCCTGAAAAGTACAGCCATTTAAAAACTAAGTTAAGATAGACTAAATTCCTGTGGTTACTGGTAGTGCCAGGTTTTACTAAACAGATATGAGAATTTTCTGTTCTTTATTCTTAAACATGAGCACTTACTGTTGTTTGCATTTCTGGAATGTTAAAGTGAAAAAATGAAAAGGTGACTAGAGAAGTAAAATTGATATAATAGAACTCCTTTGAAATAATACATACATATTTTCAACATACTTGAATCTCCACATGTAACTGCTCCACATGCTTTACTGAGAGTCCAAGTGATATAATCCAGAGAAAGCTAAAATTATTTAGAATCGAGAGGTCCCAATTCCACAGAATCTGTCTCTATAGTGTCCACTCAAGTAGATTAAAAAAATCTTCATTACTGTAGATGGGTTCCTATTGGACACAGTTCAGCAGACTGATGCACATGGATTTGCTCTTCAGTTCTGAGTGAGGCTATGCTATCCAAAGTAGAAGTTACTGCTCTGCTCCTTTCAGTGTACAATTAGCTGTCATTCCTGTATCTATGGGTGAAGAAAGCAAAAAAACCCCACAGCAACACCTTTGTTTTTTCAGAAATTACACGTTGCTTTTGTGTATAGAGTGTTTCAGTACTGGATGGAAAATTTCTGGCAAGTAACATGGTAGGAAATGGGTTATCTGTGCCTGTAAGTCTTGTTAACATTTTTTTCTGACTACTGATTTTTCTTTAAAGACATGTTTATGGTTGTCAAATCAGATCGATCGTAAGATTTTTCTTTAAAGACATGTTTGTGGTCGTCAAGTCAGATTGATCATACAAAGAGATTTTCATTTCTAAAAGGAAGGATTCCAGAACTTCAGGCTCTTGAATAAGGAAAACTCATCTGATATATAGTTCTGAGAATCTAGCTGAGGGAAAAGAATCTTCCTTAGCACAAATTTCAACTCATACATATATACACAAGGGTATATATATGTGATATATATGTGTGTATATATATACCATAGGTATATATATGTACACATATGTATATATATGCTTAAAAATGCTGTTCCTGTCCAATGGACAGATTAGGACTTTAAAAATGGGAGGGTTTAGAAAATAATACGCATTTCAGGAGAGCTTATTGGAATTATGCTGGAATCACAGACAGTTTAGAGTTGCATGCTGCTGACAGATAACATCAATACTATCAATATGCAAAGACATTGTTAGGTATCACTGAATCACAGAATGGCTGAAGTTGGAAGGGATCTCTGGAGGTCATCTGGTCCAACTTCCTGCTCAACTGGGATCACCTAGAGCTGGTTGCCCAGGACCATGTCCAAACGACTTTTGAATATCTCCAGGGATGGAGACTCCACAAAAACCCTGGGCAACCTGTGCTAATGTTTGGTCACTGTGAATAAGTGTTTGTTGTTGTTTCAGTTTCTACCCATTACCTCTCATCCTGCCGCTGGCCACCATTGAAAAGAACCTGATTCTGTCTTTACACCATCACTTCAGGTATTTGTATCCATTGATGAGATTCCCCTTGAGGCTTCTCTGCCCCAGTTCTCACAGCCTTTGCATGTAGGAGAGATGTTCAAGTCTCTTTATAATGTCTGTGGCCCTTCATTGGAATCTCTTTAGTATGTTCGCATATATTTTGTGCTGAGGAGCTCAGAACTGGACACAGTACTTCAGGTGTGACCTAAGCAGTGCTTAGGAGAGGGGAAGGATCACCTCCCTCAACCTGCTGGCAACATTCCTCCTAGTGCACCCCAGGATATCATTCGCTTTCTTTGTTACATAGGGAAAAACATTGTAGGCTCATGTCCAACTTGACATCCACCAGAAACCCATGTACTGCACAATATTCCTATCAACCCACTTCAGCATGTTGAGATTTCTCTGGATGGCAGCACAATGCTCTGGTACACCAGTCACTCCTCCCAGTTTTGTGTTATCAGCGAACTTTCTGAGGGTACACTGTGCCCCATCATCCAAATCATTACTGATCCCTGGGAAACAATGCTAATTACTGGTCTCCAGCTAGACTTGTCCTGCTGATCACGACCCTACGGGCCTGACCAATCAGCCAGTTTTCAGTCCACCTCACTGTTTACACAGCCCACACTTCTTCAGCTTCTTTGAAAGGATCTCACAGGAGACAGTGTAAGAAGCCTTGCTGAAGTCAAGGCAGGAATATCGGATGCTCTCCTCTCATCCACCACATGGCTAATTGTAGAAGGTTATCATGTCAATGAGGTATGACTTCCCCTTTGTGAATTCATGCTGTCTACTCCTGATCATTTTCATGTCCTTCAAGAGTCTGGAAATGGTTTGCAGGGGATCAGTGTGAGACTGATGAGCCAGTTGTTCTCTGGGTCCTCTTTCATGCCTTTTTTGGAGATATAAGTGAGATTTTCTTTCCTCCAGTCCTCAGACATCTCTCACAGTTGCCATGAATATTCAAAGATTAACAAGAGTGTCCTCGTAATGATACCAGGGAGCTCCCTTGGCACTCATGAGTACATCACAACAGGGCCCATGTGTTTGTACATGTCCTGACCTGATCCTGTTCCACCAAGAGTAAAACTTCCTTGCACCAGACTTTCCTACTGTCTTCCAAGACCTTGAATTCCTGCAGGCTGGTCTGGCTAGTAAAGACTGAACTGAAGGAAGCACTCAGTACCTCACTCTTTACCATTTCCTGCATCAGCAGGACCCCTACCCTATTCACCATTGGGGACACAGTTTTTCAAGCCTTCCTTTTGTTACTAATGTGCTTGTAAAAGCCTTTCTTGTTGCCCTTAACATCCCATGCCAGGTTTCATTCTAGGTGGCTTTGGCTTTTCTAACTGCATCTCTTCATGCTCAGATAGTGTCTCTGTCCTCCTCTTAGACTTCTTACACTCGCTTCCACCTTCTGTATACTCTTGTGTCTGAGATTTGTTAGGGTCTTCTTGTTCATCCAGACAGGCCTCATGCCACTTTTTCTGACAACCTGCACATTGGCATGAACTGCTCTTGATCTTGGAGGATGTGGTCCTTAAATATCAACCAGTTTTCTCAGACTCTACTTCGCTCTAGGGCCTTCCGCTGTTGAACTTTTTCAAATAGCTCCATAAAGAGGCTGAATTCTGCTCTACTGAATTCCAAGGTTGTGATATTGCTTTTGGTCCTGCTCCTGCCCTTTAGGATCGTAATCATTTTAGGCAAGACTATCTTTGACATTTACATCCCTGAACACAAGTTGGTTATAAGCAAATGGTTATGAGCCATTTGGCTTATTAAGGATATGTGTAACAAGTAGCACAAAAAAATGTAATAGAAGCTGAATGAAACATTCCTCAAATCTTGTCTTTGTCATGGTGGCAACAAAATCCATTTAGCTTTCAAAAACATTTCATTATGAAATGGATTAAAAAAGACACTTCAGATAAAACCTGGTGAGAGGGGTCAAGGACAACAGAAAGAGCTTTTCCAAATACATGGCAGATAAAACTAACACCAGAGGCAATACAGGCCCACTGATGAATGGGGTGGGTGCCCTAGTGACAGAAGATACAGAGAAGGCAGAGTTACTGAATGCCTTCTTTGTCCCTGTCTACTCTGCCAGAGGCTGTCCTGAGGAGCCCTGTTCCCCTGAGGCCCCAGAGGAAGTCAAGTCAATGAAGGAGTTTGCCTTAGTCAATGAGGACTGGTTTAGAGACCAATTAAGCAATCTGGACATCCATAAATCCATGGGTCCAGATGGGATGCACCCACGGGTGCTGAGGGAGCTGGCTGATGTCATTGCTGGACCACTCTCCATCATGTTTGTCAAGTCTTGGGAAACGGGAGGAGATGCCTGAGGACTGGAGGAAAGCAAATGTCACTCCAGTCTTCAAAAAGGAGGACCCAGGTAATTATAGACCAGTCAGCCTCACCTCCATCCCTGGGAAAGTGATGGAACACCTTATCCTTGGTGCCATCTCAAGGCATATCAAGGATAAGAGGGTTATTAGGGGCAGTCAACATGGCTTTAACCAAGGGGAAGTCATGCTTGACCATACTCATAGCCTTTTACGAGGAAATAACAAGGTGGATGGATGATGGCAGAGTGGTGGATGTGGTCTACCTTGACTTCAGTAAAGCATTTGACACAATCTCCCACAGCATCCTCACAGCTAAACTGAGGAAGTGTGGGCTGGACGATCGGGTAGTGAGGGGGACTGTGAACTGGCTGAAGGAAAGAAGCCAGAGAGTCGTAGTCAATGGCGCGGAGTCTAGTTGGAGGCCAGTGTCTAGTGGATGTGCCTCAAGAGTCAGTACTGGGGCCATTATTATTCAATATATTCATCAACAATTTAGATGAGGGAATTGAGTGTACCATCAGCAAGTTTGCTGATGACACTAAACTGAGGGGAGTGGCTGACACGCCAGAAGGCTGTGCTGCCATTCAGCGAGACCTGGACAGGCTGGAGAGTTGGGCAGGGAATAACTTGATGAAATACAACAAGGGAAAGTGTAGGGTTCTACATCCGGGTAGGAACAACCCCAGGTTCCAGTATAAGTTGGGGAATGACCTGTTAGAGAGCAGTGTAGGGGAAAGGGACCTGGTGGTCCTGGTGGACAACAGAATGACCATGATCCAGCAGTGTGCCCTTGTGGCCAAGAAGGCCAATGGCATCCTGGGGTGTATTAGAAGGGGGGTGGTTAGTAGGTCAAGAGAGGTCCTCCTTCCCCTCTACTCTGCCCTGGTGAGACCCCATCTGGAACATTGTGTCCAGTTCTGGGCCCCTCAGTTCAAGAAGGACAGGGATCTGCTGGAGAGAGTTCAGCACAGGTCAACTAAGATGATTAAGGGAATGGGACATCTCCTTTATGAGGAAAGACCGAGAGAGCTGGGACTCTTTAGTTTGGAGAAGAGGAGACTAAGGGGTGACCTTATTAGTGTTTATAAATATATCAAGGGTGAGTGTCACGAGGATGGAGCCAGGCTCTTCTTGATGGCAAATAATGATAGGACAAGGGGTAATGGAATCAAACTGGAACACAAGAGGTTCCACTTAAATTTGAGAAGAAACTTCTTTTCAGTGAGGGTGACAGAACACTGGAACAGGCTGCCCAGGGAGGTTGTGGAGTCTCCTTCTCTTGGGACATTCAAAACCCACCTGGACGCCTTCCTGTGTAACATCATCTAGGTGTTCCTGCTCTGGCAGGAGGGTTGGACTAGATGATCTTTTGAGGTCCCTTCCAATCCCTAGCATTCTGTGAAACTGTGATACTGTGATATGTCTAGGCAAGATACAGACGAATAATTTCATCCACCCGGCAACAAAACAGAGAACCAGAACTCTTGCAGTAGAACCTTTTGATATTTCATTAATTCATACCTATAACTGAGACATGTACAACGGAAACCATGGAATTAAGTGGCACTAGGTAAATACTTAAATTGCTGTCAAAAGCATGACAGAGGATGCTGTGCAAAGGAGAGAAAATGACAGAGAAATAAAACTGGAAATGCTTCTCAACTCTGAAATATTTACTAAGTCATTTCTGTAGCAGTGTATTTTACATATACCCACATGCAAAAAAAAGTCGAATGATTTTTTCATTTGTTTTCACATGTGTCTACTTGTCTTTATAGCATATATAAAAAGCGTTGCTGACCTCTGTCAGTTGGGTCACTGAAGAAAACCAGCCTGAGCTATTTCTCCACTGTCTAACTCAGCATTCCTAATAGCTCTTGAAGTTAAGAAATAGGATGCATCCCTTAATTTCAAGGAAAAAAGACTGGATGCACTAATAGGTCAAGCAAAGAAGGACCTGTGATATGCACATGATTTTCATTCTGACAGCAAAAATGAATTGAAAACTAACCACTAATTCCCCCAGATAGTCTGAATTTGCATGTCAATAAGAAATTTGTCACTACCTTCAGACATATAAAAGCAGATTATTCTCTGACCTTTTGAAAGATTTTCTTATACAAGTCACAATTGCCTCAGAGTTCAGATTTGCCCCCATTAAAGCTTAGATGTCTTCCCTTTCATGACTGTATAGCTATCTTTACAGTTTACAGCTGTAGACTGTAATTTGTGAAAGATAAGTATAGTTACCCTGATGTGATTTGAAATTACAACACTTAGGTAAATTAGGTACACTTAGGTAAACATTTGCTAAGTATTAGATATTTTCTTTTTTGTTTGTTTTTTGTCCCAGCAGATTAAATTTACTTTTTTTCTAATTTGTTTTACTTTGCTTCTGCATTGTACCGTTCAACTTTCAGGACAAATATATCAAGGGTGAGTGTCACGAGGATGGAGCCAGGCTCTTCTCGGTGACAAACACTGATAGGACAAGGGGTAATGGGCTGAAACTGGAACATAAGAGGTTCCGCTTAAACTCGAGAAGAAACTTCTTCTCAGTGAGGGTGACGGAACACTGGAACAGGCTGCCCAGAGAGGTTGTGGAGTCTCCTTCTCTGGAGACATTCAAGACCTGCCTGGACACGTTCCTGTGTGGCATAGTCTGGGCATTCCTGCTCTGGCAGGGGGATTGGACTTGATGATCTTTCGAGGTCCCTTCCAATCCCTAACATTCTATGATTCTATGATTATCTCCTTGCTATGTTAAACACATCTGTTAAATTATCCATTCAGATAGCAAAGACCTAAATTTCTAGGAGTCTTCCGACTATGTAAGGTATGTTCAATTACCAACTGAATTCAGATTCATCCTTTCACAGAGAAAGCAGTGTCTTTATCCCACAAAAGACTGACTAGTGCTTTTTTCATTGTTTACCGTAATATAAAAATAAATACCATATTTTTCTTTTCCCTCAATAGAAAAAAAGTAAAACTGTAATGACCGCTGAAAGTGGAAATTTCTTTTTGAAGTGTGTCTCTTAAATTCCTCTATTGTGCATGCAGTTTCCCCTCCATATGCTATGCAAGCCACAGTATCACTCATGTTCCCAGACTTTGTTTACTACCTTAGACAAAACTTCAAATTCAGATTCAAGTTCCTACTCTGTATTCAGGCAGGTGCTCCAATAAGAGCTTACTGATGTATGTCATCCAAATCCAGAAATTGCAAACAAATCCAGAAATTGCAAACAAATCCAGAAATTAAGAAGTTGGTTTGGCAAACTTAAATCGACAGGAATATACTTCTAGTGAACTTGGATTATAACAAACCATTTTGTATCCATTGAAAATTTCCTCTATTAAAACAAAAAATCAGTTTACTTTAATTCGGAAACATTGGAGATATTACAGAAATCAGCTACATATTTTCTTATTTCTGCCTTGTGTTGCACTGAAAGGTACAGTGTCTACTTCTACAGCGTCATAATAACTTGACTTTTTAACTCATTCCGTTTAAAATTCCTATCTCGCCTATTACTGAAGAGGAGCCACAGTTCTTTATTTGTCTCTAAGAATTTTATATTTTTCTTGATTTAAAATGTTTGGAATTACTCACAGAGAAAATGAGAAGTGCTATTAATATGCAAAGAACATTCGTGTGAAAGGATAAATACTGCTTCCTGCCACCTAAGGTCGTTGCAATGGTGGTGGCACTGACTGCAAATCTCTCAGGAAGCCTTAGGTTTGAGAAAAAGAAACTCAACACAGTGAAGAGAAATGCACCCCTCTCTTTTAGAGGATAAAACAAACCCCAGGGTTTGTTGCTGTAGGAGTGTATTGGAGCACCCTGTGTAGCCTACAGAAGAACTTCGGCTGAGTCCTTTACAGGACAGTGGGAGGAAAGGCAGCAAAGCTTTTTCAGTGTTTTCCAGATGAGGTTCTCCCTCAGTTAGAGGACTGGACATCACTTTGCAGGGGTGCTGTACGCATACCTATTCCTGGAGGAGCTAAACGCTGTTAGAGTTAACTGGAACATTCCTACATTAGCTTGAGCCTGTGATGAACCTACTGTGAACTGAAGAGCAGCAATGGCTCGAACTCACCTTGAGAACTCTGAAATATGGAAATTCATTTCCCCTCTTCTCTCAGATGTTCACTCACAGGGCTTAAGCTCCATCGAAGGAAACTTCAGCATGGTTGGTGACACCAGTGAATTAAGTGCTCCGTAACATCTGTATTAAACTCTCATACTCTCTGGTATGATGAGGCTAGGACATACATATAGGATCCAAGGAGCAGAACTACGAGATGTGTAAAATAGAAGTACTGGGGACACAATTAAGTGCTGGGCAGTATCCAGAAGCCACCTAGTATCCCAAAAGTTTGGAAAAACAAGCACAACTCACTAGAGTATCCACATGCCGTGAGCACAATAGTCCAGAAGAAAAGGGATATAAGACAACATTATGTTCAAAAATGACTTACAGGTTTTTGGATGCAATTAATACAGGGAAGGTAGAAAATATCACTTGTTTGAGTGTGGCAGTACCACACCAGTATTACAGATTCATTGCATGCAAATAAAAAGTCACCATCTCATGCTGTTGGCAAGGATTACTGTGTGCAAAATTGGAATGCTTGCTTATGTATCAAAATGTAGAGTGAAGTCTTTTGAAAGACTGTCAACAGTTTATGCTTATGTTAATGAGTGACACAGAAACAGCACCACTATTGTCCATACTCATTTTGTTATCTCACTATTGCAAAAAAGAGAGAACTATACAAAGGGCTACCTACAATTTCTTTTTAGAGAGCATTTTGAAGCATGTTCTGAGCATCTTTCAATGCCAGATAGTTTATCTGTACTGAAAGATGATCCTTTGAGACTGTGCGTTACAGTATATGAGACAGATGTTTAGTAGCTTGTTTAAAAAAACAACTTCCAAAGACAAGCATTTAATATCCACTTCTAATAATTTTGATATATTCCATCCTCATGTGCTTTGAACATCTTCTTGCTGGTAGCCAATTCACTAACTGTGTAGAATGAAATAAACAGCTTATATAGAATTCAATGCATCACTCTAGTTCACAGAATCATAGAATCATAGAACCATAGAATCATAGAATGGCCTGGGCTGGAAGGGACCTTAGAGATCATCTAATCCAACCTCCCTGTCATGGGCAGGGACGCCTCTCTACTAGATCAGGCTACTCAAGGCTCTGTCCAACCTGGCCTTGAACACCTCCAGGGAGGGGGCAGCCACAACTTCTCTGGGCAACTTATTCCAAAGTCTTGCCACCCTCGTACTGAAGAATTTCTTCCTAAGATCTAATCTAAATCTATTCTCCTTCAACTTAAACCCATTTCCCCTTGTCCTATCAGTGGACGCTCTTGTGAAAATTCCCTCCCCCACCTTCCTGTAGGTTCCCTTCAGGTACTGGAAGGCAGCTATTATGTCCCCCCGGAAGTCTTCTCTTTTCAAGACTGACCATTCCCAGCTCCCACAACCTGTCCTCGTAGCAGAGGTGCTCCAGCCCCTGGATCATGTTTTCAGCCCTCGTCTGAACACACTCCAACAGATCTCTGTCCCTCTTATGGTGGGGACACCAGAACTGGATGCAGTATTTGAGGCGGGGTCTCACGAGAGCAGAGTAAAAGGGGAGAATTACCTCTCTTGACCTGCTGGCCGCACTCCTCTTGATGTATCCCAGGACACGGTTGTTCTTCTGAGCTGCATGAGCGCACTGCTGGCTCATGTTGAGCTTCTCATCTATCAACACCCCCAAATCCTTCTCTTCAGGGCTACTCTCAACCCACTCTGTGCCAAGTTTGTATCTGTGTCTAGGACTGGGCTGACCCAGGTGAAGGACCTTGCATTTTGACTTGTTGAAGCTCATGCAGTTTGCACTGGCCCATTTCTCAAGCCTATCAAGGTCCCTCCGGATGGCATCTCTTCCCTCAAGTGAGTCCATGGCACCACACAGCTTGGTGTCATTGGCAAACTTGCTGAGGGTGCACTCAATGCCGTCGTCCATGTCGCTGACAAAGATGTTGAAGAGCACTGGACCCAGAAGAGACCCCTGAGGAACACCGCTTGTCATTGGTCTCCATGTGGACGTTGAGCTGTTAACCACAACTCTGAGTGCAACCATCCAGCCAGTTCTTTATCCACCGACTGGTCCATCTGTCAAACCTGTGTCTCTCCATTTTAGAGACAAGGACGTCATGTGAGACAGTGTCAAATGCCTTGCACAAATCCAGGAAAATGACATCCGTTGCTTTTCCCATGTCAACCAGCGCTGTAGCTTTGTCATAGAAGGCCACTAAATTAGTCAGGCACGACTTGCCTCTGGTGAAGCCATGCTGGCTGTGACCAACCACTTGATCATCTTTTATGTGCCTTAGTACAGCTACCAGGAGAATCTGTTCCATGATTTTCCCTGGCACAGAGGTAAGGCTGACTGGTCTGTAGTTTCCCAGGTTGTCTTTGGTTCGTTTTTTAAAGATGGGGATTATGTTTCCCCTTTTCCCATCTGCGGGAACCTCACCAGACTGCCAGAACCTCTCAAATGTGATGGCTAGTGGCCTAGCAACTTCAGCCACCAGTTTCTTCAGGACCCGTGGATGTATCTCATCAGGTCCCACGGACTTGTGCACCTTCAGGTTCTCTAGGTGTTCCCGGACCTGATCTGCTCCTACCTTGGGTCGTTCTTCACTCTCCCAGACCCAGCCAACACCCTGTGTGATTTGGGTGATGTGGTTCGAGTGGTTGCCAGTGAAGACTGAGGCAAAAAAGTTGTTGGATATTTCAGCCTTCTCCACGTCCTCAGTAACCAGGTCACCTGTATCCTTTTGGAGAGGCCTCACATTCTCCCTTGGTTTTCTTTTTTTACTTACATACCTGTAAAATCCTTTTCTGTTATTTCAAATATCTCTGGCCAGGTTTGACTCTGCCAGGGCCTTAGCTTTTCTTCATCTTCTTACCGTATCAGAATTCTAGGAGATCCCAGTTCCAGTTTCACATACCAGGTTGTTGTCTAAGGGAAGAAACAAATTTATGTTTTCTGTCTATGAGCACATACAGCATTTTTGCTTTGTCATACTAGAAGAGACAGGAAGAATTCAGCTGTCTCAAATCTCTTAATTTATCACCAGCTCTTTTTTACATTGTGTTCTGTGGTTAGGGAAACCAGTGCGACAAATTTCTGGAATTGCTGATTTGGTGCACTTATAACACTTGTTATGATTATCAGTCAAAGTCTTGTGAATGTGCTATTAAAAGACAGGAGTCATTTACTTCCATAAGGAACATTCTCAACACAGAAATTTCAGAGAAAATTAATGCAAATGAAAAATTTCATACCATTTTTTGGAAGGAGTTATGGAAGAAGTGAGGAAACAGTAACTTACCTTTAACCCTCATAACCGCATAACTGTTTAGACAAAGGTATCTATACCCAAATGCCCCTTAGAAAACATGGCTTTTGTAAAAGGCTGCTTAATGCTTCCTTCCTCAGGAGAGATAAATTCCATCAGAGGTTTTGAAGTAGTCAAGCAATTGTTAAACATAGTCTTAATGCTGTCTTGTTTTTTTACTGAAGAGCTTGTCAGCAAGAAAATGTAATCATTTTGATTTTAATTTTTATCCAGTGAAGTATGAGATGTTCTGACTCTTTTGACATCAGTATTGATACCTCAGAACTGCCCTAAATCCTGAAGCTGATGTTTTGATGTTCCTAAACAAAAGGTTGGCTATTTTACATCTTAATCCCAGGTGCTCCTTCAGAGAAGATTGATGCATTACCTTGGGAAGAGTTGTTGGAAGAATTTAGGTGAGGAAGTAGTATCTTACAGTCACCAGTTATCGCTGGCATGTATTGGTGGCCATATCTCTACTCCAGATCTCTTTTGTATCAGGAATGTAAATAACAAGATGAAATTTTGACATTTTTCTGTGCTAGGAGTAGCTGTTTCAGTTTAGTGGGACTTGCTGTTAACCAACTTTACCTAAGCTAAAATATGTTAGCCTTCTGAATGTGTAACTTGGTCATAGATCTTCAGAAGAAGGTCTTGTTGATTGAAGAGAAGCAATCTATCAGAGGGCAAAAAAAAAAAAAAAAGTGGTAATGTCAAACATTAGGCTTGTTACATTAGTCAAATGTGTCACTGTTTACAGTCCTGGGTGTTGGCCAAAGTTTTCTGAAGACTTGACTAGGAAGCATAATGCTATGAAAATGGAGACAAAGAGACAGACTGTTTGCGAAATCCAGTGAACTTCAGTCCAGAGTGAGCTCCAGAACAGTAGCCAAGTTTCAAAATCTACATCAAGTTTACAGTGATTGCTTTTTAACATAAGAAGTAGTTTAAAATCACCATCTGTCTCTTCTTGTGTATAACTTCTGTATATTTTGTCATTTGTGTATTTGGATTTGGTTAAGGACATCTAGAAGTGAGAATGTGAATAAATACATGCCCTATTAATAATTGAAATATGGCTTTTAGTGTCTTGGGTAAAGGCAACAGTAACTCCTTAGTACCCAGTCAAGGATAAGGCTGTTACAAACAATGTTTTCTTGAGATGTGGTTCTAAAAGAGAAGACAACTGAATGTTAATGCAAAAAATATTGTTTATCTTAGAGGTTTCATTTTCTTTTCTGTATCCTGAATACTTTGTAATGTTTGTGGTTGATAAATTCAGCTATCTTTATTTTACTTGGTTACTCATGTCTTGGACTTTTGTGATGCCTTACAATATCACTTGCAATGTTTGTGCAAGAAATGGGAAAAATCTGTTTTCTGTGTTATATGCAATACTATGGGGTCTGGAAATGCAGAAAGCTAATTAGGGTGGTAGTCATCTAGTTCTCATTCATTTTAATTGAAATAGTTTTCTTTAGTTACTTACCTTTTACCCTTTACTACTCTTAGCTAAAAGATTCATGTGATGTCTGTGGATCTAAGAAATTCACAAAAATAAATCTGAAAGCAGTAATTTCTATAATTATAAATATAATTCACTTCCTTCAAAATTGAAACTATCACCACTCAAGTGGCCAGATAAAGAAAAAATGGTGTATTTCTCTACATCTGAAGTCCAACTGTCCTTATTGCCACTGAGCAGACCCTCAAAAGCATTCAACATTCTCCACCTTAAAAAAAAAAATGCCTACCATGCAAATATAGAAATGGTACTGAAAAATAAATCAAGAACAACTGAAAACTTGAAATAATTTAGAAGTTACGTTTTGTTCTGAGAAAATGTCAGAATGAACCAATGGATTTTTCACTTGAATTTTCATTTAGTTCCTTAGTAAAATGTAAACTTGGTTTTAACAACAATTATACTGATAGTAGATCACAAAAGATTCACTCTTGAAAACAGAGTACTGTAGGCAGATTGTGGCCTTACAAACATTAAATGAAAGGTCCCCTGGCTGCAGCAACAACAGGATTAAGCCCTTAGAAATAGATTAAAAAAAATAATAAAAATTGAATTGGGCAGGCTTTGGCTCAGGATCACAGTGAGAGAGAATAGAATATACAAACGCTCCTTTATATAGGAGAAAACGTCAGTCCCATTAACTTTCCTGTGGATGTCCAGGTGTTCAAGCTTTACTGAAAGATATTGTTAAAATATTCTCTAAGATCTTTTTGCATATGTTATGCCTTGTTAAAGTCTTGGAATTTGATTTCAATATTGTCACTTCTATAGTTATTAGAGATTTATGAATTATATTTAGTGCTATTAGTTCCCTGTCTTTCATCAAAAGTATGGAGGCAAATAGTAGAAAGTAGATTGCATTTTATGTTGAATACAAATCTGGAATCTTTCCTCTTCCTACACGTCTGTTTTACCTATGAGTAGGACAATAAAATTATAAATAAAATAAAATAAAAGGACTATTCACAAAATGGTAGACATATTTTCATTAACATTTAAGGCATTTTGTCCTGCTACCCAGTTAAAATAATTCACTTGAATTATCTGTGTGATCATGTAAAACCAGTGATTTAAAATCAGCCGTACATGTTCAGGGAGGAAATATCTGAATGAACTATCAGAAAAGAATGATAAAGATTTATTATTTTAAACTTCATCTCTCTCTGAAACAAAAACTCCTTTTTGAATACTACAGTGAAGGTGCCAGTTTCTACATGGGATTTATAGCTATGATTCCCTGCCACTGTGTCAAACACTGCCATCCACTTGCAAAGTAGAAAATCAACAGCTAAGGCTTTGGTGTGTCTTGTATCTCCTTCTGTTCACAGAATCATAGAATCATTAAAGTTGGAAAATATCATCTAGCCCAACCATCTACCCAACAGTACCATGACCACTAAACCATGTCCTGAAGTACCACATCTATATGATTTTTTGAACATTTCCAGGGTTGGTGACTTCACCACTTCCCTGGGGCAGCCCATTCCAATGCCTCATTACTTTTTCAGTAAACAGTTTTTTCCTAGCATCTAACGTAAACCTTCCCTGGTGTAACTTGAGGCCATTTCCTCATGTCCCATCATTAATAACTTGGGAGAAGAGGTTACAATTGAACAGTTTCCTGCCTTTCCAAACATGATATACAGAAATACAAATGAATTAGAATGGCTCTTGAAAATGCTGATGAAGTTTTTAAAAAACTGTTTCTGGTACTTCAATTCTCAGCCTTGGACAATTTTGGTTTTAATCCATACATCTAGTTTTAAAACTCACAGTTTTCAATGTTTTCATGTTTTGACTACGTTTTGTGCTCCTGTGACCGAGTAAAGCTATTGGTGCTAATGAGGCCTACAATTGTTTCCTATTGTTTTTAAATGTAAACCAGACATCTCTTTCTCAACTGTTGAATACATTTTACAGCATTGCATACTGATGCAAACTCTGTAAATACTCTGTTCTCACATTGTGAAGCAGAATAATTAGAGATCCATATGTCAACTCTAAAAATATTCCATTTTGCTTCTAAGACCAAAATAATAATTTCTATAATTGATGATGAAAATTATCAAAGCTACATAGGATATGGAATATATTTATCAAAATATATTAACTCTGTCACTGCAAGAAATAGAAATAACTGCGGAGTTCACTGTTAGGCCTTCGAATATTGATATAATCGTATGATAAGATCATAACTGCATTAGTAGATATACAGAGGCAAAGAATTTGTGGTCAGGATCTGTACTAAACGTGTTTCAGCGAGTTTACATTTCTGACTATCATGGGCTAAATGTCCATTATTGTTTGGAAACTATTAGACATGTTTTAAGAGTGTATCTAACAGCTTAGTTATATTTGAAAGATATGCTCTCCATAAGCACCAACAAAATTCTGTGTGAACTCAGAAAGTTTAAACAAGGGCTTTTGAAAAATTCACTTCAAAATCTCTTTCACTCTACTTTCTATAGCACTAATGTAGACTTGCAATCTACCAATCTTTTGCAAAGCCCAGTAATTGTTCTGTTTTCTTCCTTGAAACTTCAAGTACTCATTCCAAACCATTGGGTCTTCAGGTGTAAGATGTTACAAGATCATTGAGATCTAGATTTTTTTATTTGGTATTAAAATCACTGTTGAAGACAGACATTGCAAATAACCATAAGAATTAATCATGGTTGCATTCAAAGTTTTGTCAAAGTCTGTTTAAGACCATTGTGAAATGTTCAGTGATCATAGAATCATAGAATCACAAAATCATAGAATCAGTCATAGAATCATGGTATCATAGAATCATAGAATCATGGAATCATAGATTCATAGAATCATAAAATGTTTTGGGTTGGAAAGGACCTTTACAGCTCATCTAGTGCAACTCCCCTGCAGTCAGTAGGGACATCTTTAGCTACATTAGGTTGCTCAGAACCCCATACAACCTCACCTTCATGTTTCCAGGAATGGAGCTTCTACCACTTCTGTTGGCAATGTGTTTCAGTGTTTCATTGTTGTCATAGTAAAAAATTTCTTTCATATAGCTAGTCTAGGTCTATCTTTTTTTTTGTTTAAAACCACTCTTCCTTGTCTTGTCACTACAGGCCGTGTTAAAAAGTGCTTCCTCTTCTTTTATATAAGCCACTTTGAAGCTCTCCCTAGAGCCTTCTCCAGACTGAGCAATCCCAACTTTCTCAGCCTTTCTTTGTAGGAGAGATACTCTGGCCCTCTGATCATCTTTGTGGCTCTCCTCTGGACTTGGTCCAACAGGTTCACATCCTTCTTATGCTGGGGAGACCAAAGCTGGACACAGTAATGTGGGTGAGTTCTCACAAAAGCTGAGTGAAGGGGGAGAATCACCTCCCTTGACTTGTTGGCTAGAGTTCTGCTGCTGCAGTCTAGGATATGGTTGGCTTTCTGGACTGAGAATGCATGTTGCTGGGTCATGTTGAGCTTCTATTCAGTCAAAACACCCAAGTCCTTCTCTACAGGACTGCTCTCAATCCCTTATCTCCCAGCCTGTATTGAAGCTGGAGTTTGCCCTTATGCAGGTGCAGGACCTTACACTTGGCCTTGTAGATCCTAATAAGATTCACAAGGACTCACTTTTTGAGCTTGTCCAGGTCCCTCTGGATGGCATCCTGTCCCTCAAGTGTGTCAGCTGCACCACTCAGGTTGTTGTCATCTGCAAACTTGCTCAATCCCACTATGTCATTTATGAACAGCACTGGTCCCAATACAGATGCCTGAGGGGCATTGTTTGTCACTGATCTCCATTTGGACATCAAGCCATTGACCACTACCCTTTGGACAATCCATCTAGTTTCCTGACCACCAAACAGCCCACTCATCAAATCCATATCTCTTTAGTTCAGAGAGAAGGATGTTCTGAGAGACCATATCAGAGCCTTTATAGAAGTTCCAACAGATCACATCCATAGCTCTTCCTTTGTCCACTGATGTAATCACTCCATCATAGAAGATAACTAAGTTGGTCAGGCAGGACTTGCCCTTGGTGAAGCTACCCTGACTGTCTTGAATCCCCTCCTTGTCTTCCATGGGCCTTAGCAGAGTTTCTAGGAGAACCTGTTCCATGATCTTCCCAGGCACAGAGGTGAGGCTGACAGGTCAGTAGGTCTCGAGGTCCTTTCTACCCTTTTTTAAAATGGGTGCAATATTTCCCTTCTTCTAGTCAGCAGGGACTTCACCTGACTTCCATGACTTTTCAACTATCACAGAAAGTGACTTGGCAACTACAGGAGTCAATTCCCTCAGGACTCTGGGATGCAGCTCACCAGGTCCCATAGAATTATATACGTTCAAGTTCCTCAACGGGTCATCAATCTGATCCTCTTTTACAGTGGTGGGGACTTTGCTCCACCAATCCCTGCCTTGGGGTCCATTCCCTTGAGATGTGTGGGAAGAGAGGTTGCCAGTGAAGGCTAAGACAAAAACATCTAGTACCTCCACAAAAAGATTTAGTACCTCATTCTTCTTGTTTGTTGTTACTAACTTTCCAGTCTTACTCATGAAGGGTGTACTCTTTCTTTGACCTTCCTTTTCTGTCTGACATACCTGTAGAAGTCCTTATTACTCTTTGACTCCCTTGCTAAGTTAAGCTCCAGCTGGACCTTGGCCTTTCTGACCCCGTCCCTACACAACTGGGCACTGACTCCATACTCTTCCCAGGATACCTGTCCCTGCTTCCACTGCTTGTGGATTTCCTTCTTGCTCTTTAGGTTTACCAGCAAGTCTAACTTGTCCATGCCCATCTCTTCTTTTCCTTGCCCAATATCTTACACCTGGGGATTGAGACCTCTTATGCCCTTAAAGATCTGCCAACTCTGTCCTCTTCCCTTGTTCTTGAGGGCAGTTTTCCAGGGAGTTCTCTTGACTAACTCCTTGAAGAGCTGGAAATTTACTTTCCCAAAATTCAGGGTCCTGACCTTACTCTTGACATATATACCTTAGGACTGTGAACTGCACCAGTGTATGATTACTACATTCCAGACTGCCTCCAGTCTTAATGTCACTAGTTAGCTCACTTGCGTCACTGACCATTAGGTCCAGTATTGCATCCCCTCTAGTAGGGCTGTCCATTACCTGGCCTAACAAGTTAACCTCCATGAATTCCAGGAGTCTCCTGGATTGCTTGCAGGTTACTATGCTACCTTCCCAGCAGATGCTAGGGTAGTTGAAGTTCCCCAGTAGCATGAGAGTCCACGAGGGTGAAGCCTCCTGTAGCTGGAGCAGAAGGCTTCTGCAACAGGCTCTCCTTGATCTCCTTGATCTGGCAGCCAGTAGTTAACACCAACTACAAGGTTCACTTTGTTACCTCATTCTCTACTTCTTATCCATAAGTTTCCAACCTGCTTGTGGCTATTCTTCAGGGACAGCTCTTCATACTATTGCTGCATGCCTCTCTTGGGATTTGTTCCAACAACTTTCAATAATGGCAACTAGGTTGTAGCTTTCTAGCAGCATGGTGGCTTCCATGTCCTCCTGTGTGTAGTCCATGTTGCATGCATTTGTGTAGAGGCACGTCAACTGGGCTGTTGGCCATATCGCCTTTTAAGAGGAACACCCCTTAAATCCTTTGTGGCATTTCACTGGTGTTTCCTTTTTGGCACTTACTACCTCAAGAATACCTGAATCATTTCTGTAAGCCTTCAGGTGTTCTCCAGTGTGATCAGCATGTCTCAGAGCAACAGGCTGAGGCTTCTCTCTCCCTACAACTTTGGTGTGTCATCCCACAGCTTGTCACAGGCAAGTCTAATATTATCTCTCTCAAAGTCTAGTTTAAAGCTCTGAAAATGAACCCTGCAAGCTGCTGGTTAAAGACCCACTCCCCACTTGGAGAAAGGTAAATACCATCACATGCCAGCAAGCCTGATGCCATATAGGCCATCTCATTATCAAAAAAATCCCAAACTATGTTGGTGACACCAGCAATGGAGCTGTGCATTAATAGACTGAGCCTGTCTGTTTCTTCCAATGTTGCTACCTCCAACTGGAAGGAAAGACCAAAAACCTGTTCTCCAGATTCCCTCACCAATTTCTTTTGATGTCTCTTAGACTATGCATTACGGCTTCATCACCATCCACATGGAAGAGCAGTAATGAGTAATAGCCCAAGGGCAGAACCAAGCTAGCAATTTTCCTAGTTATGTCATTAACTGAAATCCCAGGGAGGCAGTAGACGTCCCCAAGAGGAGGGTCTGTCCAGCATATTCGACCCTCTCTTCCCCTCCGAAGGGAGCTGCCTGCAACTATAACCCATATCTTCTTCCTTGTCGAGGTGGTTTTCATGCAAGATGTAGGCCTTTCTGACCTTGGCAACACCTCTGGTGTAGATGGACCATCATTCATTGACTGATCCTCCGCATCCAGAGCCTCATACCTGTTGTACATAGACACCTAGGTGTGCAGGAAGAGGGTTTGTCTGCTACCATGAGTGTGGACTTGTTTCCATTCCATGTTGTGAGTCTAGCTTAAAGTCAAAGCCCAAAACTTTCAATGAATAATTACATTGTGAAAAATTCCAACTAATTTCCTCATGATTTTGTAATACTGAAAATAAAAATGATCACTAAATACCTTCACTTAAGCTGAATACTGAAACTATAAAGGCATAAAATGACAAGCCAAGAGTTCACTATGCTAAAGTACAAGACAAAACTGCAAAATAAAAGCAGAAGAAATTAAAAAAAAAAAGAAATTTAAAAGTCATTAAGGCAAAAGAAAAAATCAGTGAAACAACAAAACTATGTACACACACAATTTGTGCATATGCACAAATGTACAGATGCATACATACACATATGTACTCACGCAGAGACATCAACTGATTTCTATACATATGTATATGAGTATATGTTTGAATATACATACATGGTTGGAAAATCCAAAGATCCCTTCCAAGGGAAGGGATGCCATCCAAAGGGACCTTAACAGGCCTGAGAAATGGGCCAGTGCAAAGTGCATGAGGTTCAATGACTCAAAATGAAGGGTCCTGCACCTAGGTCAGGCCAGTCCCAGGCACAAATACAAACTGGATTCAGAGTGGGTTGAGAGTAGCCCTGAAGAGAAGGGCTTCAGGGTGTTAATACACGAGAATCTCAATATGAGCCGGCAGTGCACTCATGCAGCCCAGAAGGCCAATCGCGTCCTGGGATACATCAAGAGGAGTGTGGCCAGCAGATCAAGAGAGGTGATTCTCCCATTTTACTCTGCTCTCGTGAGACCCCGCCTCAAATACTGCATCCAGTTCTGGTGTCCCCACCATAAGAGGGACAGAGATCTGTTGGAGTGTGTTCAGACAAGGGCCGAAAACATGATCCAGGGGCTGGAGCACCTCTGCTATGAGGACAGGCTGTGGGAGCTGGGATTGTTCAGTCTTGAAAAGAGAAGATCCCGGGGGTACCTTATAACTGCCTTCCAATACCTGAAGGGAACCTACAGGAAGGCTGGGAAGGGAATTTTTACAAGAGTGCCCAGCGACAGGGCGAAGGGAAATGGATTTAAATGAAAGGAAAACAGATTTAGGTTGCATCTTAGGAAAAAAATTCTTCAGTACGAGGGTGGCAAGACTCTGGAATAATTTTTCCAGAGAAGTTGTGGATGTCCCCTCCCTTGAGGTGTTCAAGGCCAGGTTAGATGAGGCCTTGAGTAACCTGGTCTAGTTGAGAAGTGTCCCTGTCTATGGCAGGGAGGTTGGATTAGATGGTCTCCAATTTCTGCAGTCTATTATGTTAGAACACAATCTGTTAACATCAGAATTACAAATACCATTGTCATTACATTGATTTTAAGCTTTTGCTTTGTTTGTGCATGCAGTCTGTTTTAAACAACTTAGATGAGCTCACAAATTGTTTTCATTAACAAAAAAGTTTTATTAATAAGAAATGCTTTTGAGCTAGATCATATACAATGAGTTACATGTATGTTGCACTGGCTGTTTCTATTGGTTTTCTTCCTCTTTAAAATTTTATCTTAATTACTACTTTTAACCCTTTCAAATAACTTTTTAATTACATTAATAATTCAGTAATTTCTGGAGAAGAAAAATCTATAAAATAAAGATATTATGGTTCGTATATAGATCTTCACGTTTCTGATGCTGGATATCATAATAGGAAAAAAATAACTTGATAACAGGAAGACCCAAATCATAATTGAAGTTTTGAAGAGGTTAATTTTCAGGAAAAGGAGGTTTTGATTCAAACTTATCTTTTATTTTTTTTCAAGGCAATGTATCCATTCCTGATTTTGCAAAACATACTCTTATGTCAGAACATATTCTTTAATCTACATTTATATGTAATGATCTTGTTGTTCAATTATACATAGCAGTAGCTGCCTATTCTTATATGAAATATGTTGTTAAATTTTTTTTTTTCCGATAATATGTGATTACTTCAATAAAAGAACTGGGAGTATGAATATAGCACATCCCTTTGTCTACCTTACAATGATGCCTGCTAAATGAGTATAGGGAACTAAATTACATAAACAATTATCCATAACAAGTGTTTAAATGGTGCAGTTAGTGATGTTTATTTAAAAAAAATAGAGATAATGAGAATTCTTTTATTCAAACCAAAAAAAACAGGATGAAGAAGACCAACCAACCTCTCAGAAGAAAGGTCAGCCAACTAACCACTTGAAAAAGGTGGGCAAGAAAAATAAAATTGGAGCTTGCAAAATCACTCTTGGAAATGTTCAGAATGTGAGGGTGACAAGAAGTAATTCATAAAAGACATCAGAGAATGGTGAGTGTGGCAAAGTCAAGATATGAAATGTTCTCGTGAAAGTAATTTCTTTGTATTAAGTTATTTCTTGTTTTTCTTTGTTTGCATTTGTAAATAATGTGTGTTGGCTCAGTAGACATACAAACACATGAAGCTTGGCTGTGGCAATATTTACACGCATTTGTTGCATTAGTGCAGGGTGAGACAAACATTTTCACTGAGAATAAAAGCTATCACAGCAAGAGTGGCTTTTATGAACAGAGCAAGTTTTGACTAAGTTCTGCAGAATCTCTGTATCTCTAGAACTTACAGACAAGAAGGATCCACTCTGATTCCTATCACCCAAGTTTCTTTCACCATCACATTTGAGCAAAAGCAAGAGCAAAAGTAGATTTAACTTTAAAACACCAGCATGAGGAGTGACCTTGAATTTGGAAAACAAAACTTGGTAAATGGAGGAGATATTACATAAATTCTCGCTATGGCAGTCTCTTGCAGATGGAAAAATTAAAACTAGAACCACATGAATTTCCTTCACACATATCCAGTAAGGCAGCATGCTACTGAAGAAAAAATATGGTGTAGTATCACTCTTATATGCTTTCAGCTTCAGGTATCTAGACATCTCAAACTGAGCTGTCCTGTAGAAGTTAAATGAAAAGACAAATATGGATAGGATGTTCAGCACTACAGGTGAAAGGCTACACTTTAATTTGGCAAAGTATGTTTAAATTAGGCCCTATAATAGGTTGGTTCCCCATTATTTTGTGCCATTAACTTGGATTTAGAGAATACTTTAAAACACCTTCACTTTTTAAATCTTTTGCAGCCAGCTGATTGTCTCCCTAAAAGAAAATGAGAGGCAAAATGTCAAGAAGAGCAAGGATTATCTTAACCTTGTACTACACTGATCAGAACTCTGCTCGAAGTCAATGATTGCAAAACTTGTTCAGAATAAGCTGATGACTCAGTCTCCCAGAATGCTAATCTTCAAAATCAGTGCAGCAAGAGACAAGAGGATTAAAAGACACATTCGGTTGTAACAAGATCCATCATTACGGGCAGAACACAGTCCGTTGATATACCTAGCATGTGTAATTGCTTTTACTTTAAAATTTTCATTAGCACAAGAATTTAGAATCATTGTTCTGTCATTAAATTTTGCCCGTTATTTTCATTTTATTCTCATAACTTAACTAAGTTGTTAATAAAGCTCCCAGTTTTCTGCAGGTACTTGCATAGTAGCTTCAATTTATACAGACAATTTTATTTTTTTTAATGAGAAGAGGAACCTGGCTGCATAGCTTCTTCATATTATTCACTAGAATTTTTTCTTTTTAATGTTCAAAAAGTTTGTTTTATTCTGAAACTTGGTTCTTCCTTCTATCTTTAAGTAGAGCAAACCTGCTTTCTTAAACTGGAGCTCCTTATTTCCCTCAGAATTGTTCCCTACCTCTGGCAAACGCATTTACAAGCTGGACTGAGCATATGCAGTCCGCTACTGGATTATGCTCCTCTCTGAAGACCAGATAGTTAAGAGAAGCATGGAGTATTCATCCTTTGAATTATTTTTTTCTGAGTAAGGGAGAATTAAACAGGTCTTCAAATGGTATTTTTCCTGCTTGGCTTTGCTTTGTACTTTCAGTTCACTCAGAGAAAATTATTGCATTTTGTCTCCAGCAAAACAAACTCTTAATTTATTTGGGGTGGGGAAAAGCAAAGGATACTCTGCATGATTAATTAGCCTAACATGTGTGCTAAAAGCAATTAAGTAAATAAGCAACAGCACCAAATTATGCATGATTCACATTCAGTTTGTCTAAGCAGTGAAATACAGTTTGGAAATGCACAGCTTTCCACCAAGTTCTTCTTTATACCCAAGGTACTAATTCTCATTTAAACCACATAACATTTTGGTTTTGTCAATGAAACTGAAAAACAAAGCTGGCAAACATTTATGAATCTTAATTAACAGTTTTAAAACATTCTATAGCAACAGTCCTAAAACATACTAACTTTTCTTATGCTTCCCCTTTCCATCCCTTACTTAGACACTGTGTGAAAGAACATTTTTGTTTTATTTATGGATGTGTTTCCTTGAAAGTGTACTATGTTTGAAAGAGTGTTAAAATGATGACAGAGGCAGGATTCCAAGAAATTCAAGGTAAATTATATGGTCCTCAGAGAAGTTAAGGTAACCAGGAGAAGAGACTTGGAAAAAAATAGTATTATAACAGTACAAAATGACTGCAATTACAATTTCCTTTGCTTTCAGTTTCTCCCTCTCTCACACAGCCTCCTTGGGAGGTTTTAAAGCAAGATAGCTGATATAGATGACTGAATCCTCTAACATAGATGTCATATGACATGTCTGAAAGCATCAGCACCAAATTGACTACTGAGGTATATGGCTCTTCTGATATTCAATGAATGACACCATTTCTCCGGAGCTGCTCTTGATAGAATTCAGGGAATGAAAATATAAACAAATTATACAAAATCAGAAAGTATATTTTTTGTCAGTGAGAAGGGATTAATAGAAGTTATTTTCACTTGCATGTTGTCTGTTTTTTCCTGGATGAATTACAGACTCAGGAAAAGTTTACTGCTTTCTAAGACCATGCTTTCTGAATTTTGTTTCTGTCTCAGCTGACCATGACAGAGGCAAAGAGGGGAAAAAAGAAGATAGAGGTGGGGGAGGAAAGAGAGCGGGAGAAGTAACCACTTCTATGGAGCAGTTACTAAGATATGTACCAAATATTCACAACACAAAACATAGACTGTTACAGTAATGTCATAATTATCAGCTGGAAACTTGCCATACAATACATAAAAATAGCCATGTGCCATCTGGTAATCATTTTTTCCCTGGCAAAATGGAAATTAAGGGCTACAGCAAAACTGTAATTCCTTAGCCTGGGAGAGTGGTAGAACAAGCATATACCACTTGTTCGTATATTTGTTTCCTAGGTGTGTACTTTGATATTAAAATAATAAAGCAAATAAGAATTTCTTATGTTCTAGAACATGTCTCACTTAGGAATATAAGGCAGTTTGTAAAAGGAACAGAACATCCTTAATAGCAAACACTGTCTACTTTTCTTTGGGCTTCACCTTTCACTCTGCTTTCCTAACTACTGTTGCAATGACATTTTGAGTGCAGAGCTAGAATGCCAGCTCTTAATATGAAAATCACAACTTTCAAAATTGAGTACATTATACTTCCATACATGCTAATTTACAGATGATAATGTATGCAAATTTCCTTATGTATATCACATTTATGCAGTATTTCATGTTTTCTTCTGCATGTAAGCAACAAATTATTTATTTATTTTGACATAGTACATAGCCTCTTCAAGTACTTTCATTTTGTTTACATTTACACATTTTACTAGGCAAGATATAATTTGTACTTTAATTGATTTATATATTATTTTTTAATTTTCATTCAGGTAAAGAGAACATGAGGACAGACATAAATAATGACAACTGGTGATACAGTCTTTCAATTGCTAGCAATACATATCTCTTGTTAACAAGAAATTACTTGCAGGATGTGCCTGAAGAATTCAATGTAGTTGTACTACTCCAGATCTTCATTTAATATATGATTTCAGGGTTTAAAACCCGTCAGAACTTATTTATGCCAAATTTGCTGTGATTACCTGCTTTAACTGTACATATTTATATGTTTGCATCCTAAATACAATGGCTTCTTGATGTCTTAATTCTACAAGTGGTGTTGGCATTGCTTCTTCCCCAAACAGGCTTCCACTGTTCCAGTCCTGGAGACTAGCATGTGCTGAAACTGGTCCATTTTTTTTTCCTTTGTTCTACCGCTTTTATTATTTATGTGCAAGGTCTTGTCATAAACAGAGATGAAAATGACAGGTGGCACTTTTTCCTTGGTGAAGGTTTCCAAGCATGACTTTAGTGAAGGTATTGTGCCTTGTCTAGTAATCCTTTGCCTCTCTCTTACTGCTGCTGCCAGACTGGTAGAGCACACAGACTATGAGTTTAACTAGTCTTGGCTGATAGCTGAAGCCAATTAAAGGTCTTTCTTCTTCAGTTCAGGCTGAAAGAAGGGGTTTGGGTCCATCTGCTACCTTTGACATAGTCCACAGTACATCATAGGCTATTATTAGTCAGGGTAATACCCAAATGCATGGGTTCAAATGAATGCAGCACCTTTGCTTAGTACTTGTTACAGATCACTGAGGGACTTGTTGCTGTATCCCAGCATCTCTTATACAAAAGGCTTTTCAGAAGGGGTCTCAGTTCACTGTGGAAATAAAGGGAACTTATGAGTACTGTTGCTCCTTGGTTCCCTGCTCTTGCCCTACAGTTGTACACTTCAATCTTGTTTAAAGCAATACAGATAAAAACCTCATGGTTTCTTCCCTTTCCCTTCAGGAGCCAGGACCTGAAGTTATGGTAAATTAGAATGGAGTTCCTGAATTAATAGCCCATACTCCATATGAAAAAACCTCTCATAATGCCTGTGACTGATGGAACTCATAAAGACTCTGCCACCCTGTGGGATCAATCCTGTTTCCTCTAACTGGAAGGTTTCTGACTGTACTGCTGGTGGACTGAATTCGTGGTTAGGCATATTCTGAGATATTTGGAACCATCAATAATTAGCCTTTAAGTCATCAGTACCTTAACTTTCAACGCAAACCCTCCTATTATTTTTACCTACCACAGGTGTCAAGAAACCAAAGAACAACATCGCCATCATCTAACAGATGAACAGTAGCAGGTCAATATTGCTCTGCCATGAAACAAAACTCTATCAACACTAAAGAGACAATTTGCTTTACATTAAATTATATAAAAACATTTTTAAAAAGATTTAAATACTAAAACATTTCATATTTATCTATCAATAGTAAACACTGATTTGTAGATTTTTAAAGGCCAGAAATAAAATTGAGAGAAAGGTAGACTGAGGGAAGCTCTCATTTTTGCCACTCTTGCTGTTCAATTCACCGTAAGAGTCACTTTGGTTACTGTCAGCCTGATCTGTAATAGTATTAAATGGGACATTGTTAGTTAACTGTGATACTTAGAACTTTAAGTCAAAATTAGGTTTTCAAAGGAAATTCAGAAAACCACAGAGTATGTTTCCATCACTTTTGACAAGATGTAGTAGTATGCAAAGGAAGACGTCAATCACAGCATTGTTTGAAGGAGCTTATGTACACATATGGCGGGAAGGGTGTTGTACCACTCCTTGAAGATTCCTTCCCTCTCGAACAACTTCTGGCAGGTGTCAGAAAATGAACTATCCAAGAAGACTGCCTCCTGCTAAGAAAAGTAACAGAGAAAGATGCTGGAAAGAAGTGGTGGAAGCCCCATCCCTGGAAGTTTTTAAGGCTAGGCTGGATGGGGCTCTGGGCAAACTGACCTAGTGGAAGATGTCCCTGCTCATGGCAGGGGGTTTGGAACTAGATGATCTTTAAGGTCCCTTCCAACCCTGGCAGTTCTATGATTCTATGATTCTATGAAAGCTTGAAGACTCAACTGAAGATTAATGAACATAATTTGAATTTTTTTGGTAGAAGATCTTTTGACTAACCTATCAGATATTAGTGCCACCAATAAAATCATAATAATGAGGCATGAATCATAGAATTGTAGAATCACAGGACCTAGGGCAGGACACACAGGAACGCATGCAGGCAGGTTTTGAAACTCTGCAGAGAAGGAGACTCCACAACCTCTCTGGGCAGCCTGTTCCAGTGCTGTGTCACCCTCACACTAAAGAAGTTTCTCCTCATGTTGAGGTGGAACTTCCTATGTTCTATGTTACACCCATTATTCCTTGTCCTATTACCAGGCACCACTGAAAAGAGACTGGCCCCTTCCTCTTGACATCCACTCTTTAGGTATTTATATATGTTACTAATATTCCCTCTCAGCCTAAACAGCCCCAGTTTTCTCAGCCTTTCTCTATAGGAGAGATGTTCAAGTGCCTTAATCATTCTCTTAGCTCTCCATCGGACTCTTTCCAGTAGGTCCCTGTCTCTCTTGAATTGGGGAGCCCAAAACTGGACACAGTACTCCAGGTGTGGTCTCACTAGGGCAGAGCAGAGGGGTAGGAGAACCTCCCTAGACCTGCTGGACACACTTTTCTTAATGCACTCTGGGATCCCAATGGCCCTCTTGGCCACAAGGGCACATTGCTGTCCCATGGACAACTTGCTCTCCACTGGGACTCCAAGGTCTTTCTCCATGGGGCTGCTTTCCAGCAGGGCAATCCCTAATCTGTCTTGGTGCCTGATGCAGGACTCTACAATTGTCCTTATTGAACTTCATGGGGCTCAGCTTTACTCAGCTCTCTAGTCTGTCTAGATCTCATTGGATAGCAACACAGCCTTCCTGTATGTCAGCCACTCACCCCAGTTTCGTATCATGAGTGAACTTGCTGAGGGTACGCTCTATTCCCTCATCTAGGTAATTGATGAAGATGTTGAACAAAACTGTACCCAGTACTGATCCCTTGGGAACACCAGTAGCACCAGACCTTCAGCTTGACTCTGTGCCACTGATCACAACAGTCTGAACTTCGTTGTTGAGCCAGTTCGCAATCCACCTAACAGTCCAATCATCTATCCCACATTTCTTGAGTTTACCTACGAGGATGTTATGGGGGACAGTATCAAAGCCTTACTGAAGTCAGGGTAGTATGACATCTACTGGTCTCTCTTCATCTACCTATTTTGTCACCCTTTCATAGAAGGATATCAGATTAGTCAAGCAGGATTTCACATTAGTAAATACATTTTGGCTGCTCCTGATAACCTTCCTTTCTTCCATTTGGTTAGAGATGGCCTTCACAATGAGCTTCTCCATCCCCTTTCAGAAATGGAGGTGAGGATGAGTGTTCTGTAGTTGCCTGGGTCTTCCTCCTTGTCCTTTTTGAGGACTGGAGTGACACTGGCTTTCTTTCAATCCTCACGCAACCTCTCTCATTCTCCATGATTTTTCAGAAATGGTGGAGACGGGCTCAGCAACAACATCTGCCAGCTCTCCTAGCACACATGGATGCACCCCATGGGGGCCCATGGATTTGTGCGTTTTCAGTTGCTCCAGGAGGTCTCTAACCCAATGCTCACTGACTAGTGGAGAGTCTTCATCACTCCAGTTTTGCTCCCTTACTTCTAGTGACTGTGATTCCTGAGGGCTGGTCTTAGGAGTAAAGGCTGAGGCAAAGAAGGCATTCAGCAATTCTGTCATCTCCGCATCATCTGTTACCATATCTCCCACCCCATTTAGCAGCGGACCCACTCTCTCCATACTCTTCCTTTTCTCATTGATGTATTTGAAATATTTCTTCATGTTACCTTTCATCTTCCTAGACAGATTAAGTTCCAAGGGAGCCTTACCCTTTCTTGTTGAGTGTCTACAAATTTTGGCAGCATTTCTATAATCTTCCCACTTAATCAGACTCTTTTTCCACATGTAAATTTCCCTCTTCCATTTGACATTTTCCAGGAGATTCTTGCTTATCCATGTAGGTCTCCTGTCTCCTCTGCTTCATGTTTTTTTTTTTAAAAGGAATATATTTATCTTGTGCTTGGTGGAGGTAGACTTTGAATATTGACCAGCTCTCTTGTGCCCCCCTGCCTTCTAGAGCTCTAACCTATGGGATCATAGAATCATAGAATCATCAGGGTTGGAAAGGACCTTAAGATCATCAAGTCCAACCTACAGCCCTACACCACTGTAACACTAAACCATCTCCTGAAGTGCCACATCCAGCCATTTTTTAAACACATCCAGGGATGGTGACTCCACCACCTCCCTTGGCAACCCATTCCAATGCTTCACCACCCTTTCGGTGAAGAAGTTTTTCCTAATATCCAATCTAAACTTCCCCTGGCACAATTTGAACCCATTCTCTCTTGTCCTATCGCTGTTCCCTAGGGAGAAGCGGCCAACACCCGTCTCACTACAGCTGCCTTTCAGGTAGTTGTAGAGAGCGATACAGTCTCCCCTCAGCCTCCTCTTCTCCAGGCTGAACAGCCCCAGCTCCCTAAGCCTCTCTTCATAAGACTAAAGGATACTTCTGAGCAGATCTTTAGAGACAGTAAAGTTAGCCCTATTAAAGTCCAGGGCAGAGATTTTACTTATTACCTTTCCTCTTTCCCTAACAATACTAAACTCTAACATGTTGTGATCACTAGAGCCAAGACTGCTCCCAAACTTAACATCCGTGACCAGACCTTCTTGGTTTGTTAATACAGTGCTCAGCATCACACCTCTCCGCGTTGGTTCTTCCATCACCTGCAGAAGGAAGCTGTCATCAGTGTACTGCAGGAACCTTTCGGGCTGGTTATGCTTGGCTGTGTGCTCTTTCCAACTAATATCAGGGTGATTGAAGTCACCCATAAGCACCAGGTCACATGATCTTGAGGTTACTTCCAGCTGCTTTTAGAAGGCCTCATCAACTACTTCTTGATATGGATATGGTGGTCTGTAGTAGTTCCCTATAACAGTATCTTCCAAGTTTGCATGTCCCTTGATTCTTACCCATAAGCTTTAAACACTTTCATCATCTCCCCCTGGGTTATGCTCGATGCATTCTAGCTGTTTACTTACATAAAGAGTAACTTCACCACCTCACCTTGTCAGTCTACCCTTCCTGAAATGTACATACCCGTCTGGTACCACATTCCGGCTGTGTGAGCTATCCCACCAGGTTGTGATGAGATCATAGCTCTGCGACTGCACCCAGATTTCTAGTTCATCCTGCTGATTCCCCATGCTTCTTGCATTGGTATACAGACAATTTAGAGGCTTAGTTGGTGAGTGTCTGTAACTGCTGGGGTCAGTTTGACCTGTTTGCCCACTGAATGCAATGGTGACTATGTCATCCTGCACAGTGGCTTCCAGCTCCTCCTGCTTGTTGCTCATGCTGCATGCATTGGTGTAGATGCACTTGAGCTGAGCAGTTGGTTTCATCCTCAACACTGGGTTGCTTCCCTTTGACTCATGTGTAGTGAGCCTGATTTTATCTCCTTCCCCCTTCAAACCGGCAAGACCAGTTACATCCTTGTCCCCCTTTAAAACTGGTTTAAAGCATTGTCAACGAGCCCCGTCAACTCATGTGCAAGGATCCTATTCCCCTTATTGGACAGATGAATTCCATCTGCCACCATGAAAACCTCCCTGTGGTCAAAAAACCACAAAGTTCTTTTGGTGGCACCAAACTTTAAGTCGTGTGTTTCCTCTTTACTTTGAAATACCACCCTGTCACTAGACAGATCACCACCTGTGATCCTGAGCCCCAAAACCCTGAAGTCTTTTTTAATTGTTTTTGTACTCCTGTCCATAACCTTATTGCTCCTAATTTGCATAACCAGCAGTGGGTAACAGTCTGATGGCCACACCAGATTGGGGAGTTTCTTAGAAATGTCCCTAATCTGTGCCCCAGGTAGGCAGCAGGCCTCCCTGTGGAACAGATCTGGCCTGCATATGGGGCCCTCAGTTTCCCTGAGAAGGGAACCCCTTGTTATTATCACCTTTCTTTTCTTCTTGATTGTACTAGTCCTAAGTTGTGGGACTGGTTGACATGCCCTGGGCAACAGTGTGGATGGACTTTCATCTCCATCCTCATTCACCCAGTCTTCTGTTCTAGAGCCCCATACCTGTTATGTATAGGCAACTGGGAAGATGGGGGAAGTTGAGAGGGGGCTCTCTTGCCTTTGCTGTCTCTCCAGGAAGGGTTAAGGATAATAATAAAAGTTTCTATAAACATATTAATTTCAAAACAAAGGTCAAGGAGAGCCTCCATCCCCTGTTAGATGCCTGAGGATGAATAGTGACATCAGATAAGGAAAAGACTGAAGTGCTTAACGACTTCTTTGCCTCAGTCTTTATTAACAGGGACAGCTATGTAGAAGGAATCCAAGTCCCTAAGCCAGGGGACTGGGACCAGCAGCAGGCAGCACCCCCCCCAATCCAGCAGGAAATGATCACTGACCTGCTGCAACACTTATATGTACACAAGTCTATGGGGCCAAATGGGATGCACCCAAGAGTGCTGAAAGAGCTGACAGCACTGATCACCAAGCCACTGACCATCATTTATGCGCAGTCCTGGCTGACTGGAGAGGTCCCATCAGATTGGAAGCCAGCTGATGTTACCCTCATATATAAGAAGGGATGGAAGGATGACCCAGGGAACTATAGGCCTGTCAGTTTAGCTTCAGTCCCAGGAAAGCTGATGGAGCAGATCGTCCTGAGCTGTATGATAAGGCACATGCAGGACAACCAGGTGGTGAGGCCCAGTTAGCACGGGTTCATGAAGGGCAGGTCCTGTTTGACTAATCTAATGTCCTTCTACTACAGGGTGACCTGCTTACTCGATGAGGTAAAGGCTGTGGATGTTGTCTACCTTGACTTTAGCAAAGCATCTGACCCAGTTTCCCACAGAATTCTCCTAGAAAAACTGACTGCCTATGGCCTGGATGGGCATATACTTGCCTGGATTGAGAGCTGTCAGGAGGGCGAGGTCCAAAGAATTGTGGTTAATCAAGTTGAATCCAGCTGGTGGCCAGTCACAAGTGGTATCCCCCAGGGCTCAGTGCTGGGACCACTCCTCTTTAACATCTTTATCAATGACCTGGATGAGGGGATGGAGTGCACCCTTAGTAAGTTTGCAGATGACACAAAACTGGAAGGAAATGTTGATCTGCTGGGAGGTAGAGAGGCTCTGCAGAGAGATTTCGACAGGTTGGATCACTGGGCCGAGGTCACAGAATCACAGAATCACAGAATCACAGAATGTTAGGGATTGGAAGGGACCTTGAAAGATCATCAAGTCCAATCCCCCTGCCAGAGCAGGAACGCCTAGATAATGCTACATAGGAACGTGTCCAGGCAGGTCTTGAATGTCTCCAGAGAAGGAGACTCCACAACCTCTCTGGGCAGCCTGTTCCAGTGTTCCGTCACCCTCACTGAGAAGAAGTTTCTTCTCAAGTTTAAGCATAATCTCTTACGTTCCAGTTTCAGCCCATTACCCCTTGTCCTATCAGTGTTTGTCACCGAGAAGAGCCTGGCTCCATCCTCGTGACACTCACCCTTGATATATTTGTAAACATTAATGAGGTCACCCCTCAGTCTCCTCTTCTCCAAACTAAAGAGCCCCAGCTCCCTCAGCCTTTCCTCATAAGGGACATGCTCCACTCCCTTAATCATCCTAGTTGCCCTGTGTTGGACTCTCTCCAGCAGTTCGCTGTCTTTCTTGAGCTGAGGGGCCCAGAACTGGACACAATATTCCAGATGGGGCCTCACCAGGGCAGAGTAGAGGGGAAGGAGAACCTCTCTTGATCTACTAACCACCCCCCTTCTAATACACCCCAGGATGCCATTGGCCTTCCTGGCCACAAGGGCACAGTGCTGGCTCATGGTCATCCTGCTGTCCACCAAGACTCCCAGGTCCCTTTCCCCTACACTACTCTCTAATAAGTCATTCCCCAACTTATACTGGAACCTGGGGTTGTTCCTACCCAGATGCAAGACTCTACATTTACCCTTGTTATATTTCATTAAATTTTTCCCCGCCCAACTCTCCAGCCTGTCCAGGTCTCACTGAATGGCAGCACAGCCTTCTGGTGTGTCAGCCACTCCTCCCAGCTTGGTGTCATCAGCAAACTTGCTGATAGTACTCTCTAGTCCCTCATCCAAATTATTGATGAATACATTGAATAATACTGGTCCCAGTACCGACCCTTGAGGCACTCCACTGGATACAGGCCTCCAACCACACTCCACCCCATTGACCATGACTCTTTGGCTTCTTCCCCTTAGCCAGTTCACAGTCCACCTCACTACCCGAGAGCCTAGACCACACTTCCTCAGTTTAGCAGCAAGGACTTTACTGAAGCCAAGGTAGACCACATCCACCGCTCGGCCATCATCTATCCACTTTGTTATATCCTCGTAAAAGGCTATGAGGTTAGTCAAGCATGACTTCCCCTTGGTGAAGCCATGTTGACTGTCTCTAATGACCCTCTTATCCTTGATATGCCTTGAGATGGCACCAAGGATAAGGTGTTCCATCACTTTCCCAGGGATGGAGGTGAGGCTGACCGGTCTATAGTTTCCTGGGTCCTCCTTCTTGCCCTTTTTGAAGACTGGAGTGACATTTGCTTCCCTCCAGTCCCCAGGCACCTCTCCCGTTTCCCAAGACTTGGTAAAGATGATGGAGAGTGGTCCAGCAATGACATCAGCCAGCTCCCTCAGCACCCATGGATGCATCCCGTCTGGACCCATGGATTTATGGATGTCCAGATTGCTTAATTGGTCCCTAACCCAGTCCTCATCGACTAAAGCAAACTCCTCCACTGCCCTGACTTCCTCTGGGGCCTCAGGGGAACGGGGCTCCTCAGGACAGCCTCTGGCAGAGTAGACAGAGACAAAGAAGGCATTCAGTAACTCTGCCTTCTCTGTATCTTCTGTCACCAAGGCACCCACCTCATTCATCAGTGGGCCTACATTGCCTCTGGTGTTAGTTTTATCTGCCACGTATTTGAAAAAGCTCTTCCTGTTGTCCTTGACCCCTCTCACCAGGTTCAATTCTAGGGAGGCCTTTGCTTTCCTAGTTGCCTCCCTACATCCTCGGACAACAGCCTTATATTCTTCCCAAGTGGCCAGCCCCGCCTTCCAAGAGCTGTAAATTCTCCTCTTGCCCTTGAGCTTACCCAGCAGATCCCTGTTTAGCCACGCAGGTCTCCTGGCTCCCTTCCTTGACTTCCTACGTCTCGGGATGCTCTGATCTTGAGCACGGTAGAAGCAGTCCCTGAACGCTAACCAACTATCTTGGGCCCCTTTACCTTCAAACAGCCTTGCCCATGGGATTTTCTCGAGTAATTGTTTGAAAAATCCTAAGTTTGCCTTGGTGAAGTCCAGGGTTGCAATTCTGCTTGCTATTTTGTTCCTGCTACATGAGATCCTGAACTCCACCATTTCATGGTCACTGCAGCCAAGGCAGCCCTCAACCTTTACTGCTTCAACCAGATCCTCCTTGTTAGCGAGGATGAGGTCCAGCAGTGCTCCTCTGCTAGTCGGCTCCTCCACCATTTGCATCAGAAAATTATCATTGATGCACTGGAGGAACCTCCTGGACTGTGGCTGGCTGGCTGAGTTGTCCTTCCAGCAAACATCAGGGAAGTTAAATCCCCCACGACAGCCAGGGCCTGTGATTGTGAGACCGCTCTCAGCTGCCTGTAGAAGGCCTCATCAACTTCCTCACCCTGATCTGGTGGCCTGTAATAGACACCCACAACAGTATCTCTCCTGCCAGCCTGCCCCTTAATTCTAACCCATACACTCTCAACTTGCTCCTCATCCATGCCTGGATGGTGTTCAAGACATTGTAGTTGTGCTTTCACGTAAAGAGCGACTCCACCACCTCGCCTGGCTGGCCTGTCTTTCCTGAAAAGGACATAGCCATCCATGACCACATTCCAGTTATGTGAGCTGTCCCACAATGTCTCTGTAATTGCCACCAGATCATAATCTCCTGCCCGAACCCAGGTTTCTAGCTCCTCCTGCTTATTCCCCAGGCTGCGTGCATTGGTGTATAAGCATTTCAGGGAGCAAGATGAGCACACTGATCTCACCCTAGGGGGATGGGAGGCCACCCAGTTCTCATAATTTCTAGAACACTGCCCCACTGCAATCCCAGCTATAACCCCATCCCCCTTCATATCTAGTTTAAAGAACGCTCTATGAGTCCTGCCAGCTCGTGACCAAGGATCCCTTTTTCCCCTTTGTGTAATTTGAACCCCAGCTTGTTTCAGTAGATCAGGTGCCCTGTAGATCTCCCCATGGTTAAAAAATCCAAAGCTAGACTGCTGGCACCACCCTTTTAGCCAAGTATTAGTCTGCTGCACTTTGTCACACTTACCACTATTTTTCCTCATAATTGAAGGAATAGAGGCAAACACAACCTGTGCGCCTGATCCTTCTAGCATCTGCCCCAGTGCCCTAAAGTCCCTTTTGATTGCTTCTGGCCGTCTCTCTACTATCTCATCATTACCAATCTGCATAACCAAAAGGGGGTATTAGTCCGTGGGTTTGACCAGACCAGGAAGCTTCTTGATAACATCCTTAACTCGGGCCCCGGGGAGGCAGCAGACTTCCCTGTGGGTCGGATCAGGGCGGCAGATAGGGCCCTCTGTTCCCCTCAAGAGGGAGTCTCCAATTACAATTACCCTCCTTTTTTTCTTAGATGAAGAAGTCCTAATGCGTGTAGCTGAGCGTTTTACCCTAGACAGCCCTATGGGTGAACCCTCCACTGACTCTTCCTTTGCCTGGCTCGTGTTGTCTAGAGCCCCACAGCTGTTTTGCAGGGGCAACCGGGCAGGTGAGGGAGGCCGGGCAGGGATTTTCCTTCCTCTCCTGGCAGGCACCTGCTTCCACTCCTCCCTATCCTTTAGGTCCCCCGCTTTTGCCTGATGGCCAGGAAGGGGGGGATATTCTGCTCTTTGCGGAGCTTGCTGTTTGCCATTCAGGAAGTGGCTCCACCGATCTGTCTCTCTCTCCGACTCCCTAATGCTCCTCAGCCTTTCTACTTCCTCCTTCAGTTCAGCCACCAGGCTGAGCAGATCGCTCACCTGGTCACATCGGACACAAGTGTCACTTCCACTACCCTCCATGGCCAGTGCCAGGCTCTGGCATTCTCTGCAGCCCGAGGCCTGAACACCCACATGCTTACCTGGGGCCTCTGTCTGGGTGCCCACAGTTTTTCTAACAACCATTGATCTGGTGGCAACCATAGTTGGCTCCACAATACAAAGACTCTCCGGAGAGCTATGCACGGAATAGTTTACAAGTCTTTTAAGTACTTGCCTTTTAACAAAGACTTGCCCTTTTAGGCCTTTTGTTCAGTGAACAGGGACTAGTCCCTGCCCTCCCCAAGGCTTCTTATACCCTGAGGGCACAGTTAACAGCTGATCACCGTGTTTAAAATCGAAGCGCTGCTGAGGGTGGCTCTGCCCACGCTAACTCAGGTGTCCTCCCTGGAACTGCCGGTGCGGCCTGAGGTTTGGTTGCTGTAGCCGGCTTAAATAAAGCCCCCAAAAGAGCTTTTTGTCAGCCTTTTTTGGCTTAGATTCCTTCCCCAGTGCAGTCTTACGTGCTCTGAAGCTGGTCTCGACAGCAAAATGATAGTATGAGTTTCAATAAGGTCAAATGCCATGTCCTGCAGCTTGGCCACACCACCACCCAACAGCGTTACAGGCTTAGGGAGGAGTGGCTGGACAGCTGCCAGGCAGAGAGGGACCTGGGGCTGTTGATAGACGGCCGGCTGAGCCTGAGCCAGCAGTGTGCCCAGGTGGCCAAGAAGGCCAATGGCATCCTGGCTTGTATTAGCAATGATGTGGCCAGTAGGACCAGGGAAGTGATTGTGCCCCTGTATCCGACACTGGTGAGGCTGCACCTTGAGTACTGTGTGCAGTCCTGAGCTCCACAGTACAGGAAGAACAATGAGGTGCTGGAGAAGGTACAGAGAAGGGCAACCAAAATGATTACGGGACTAGAGAGTAAATCTTATGAAGAGAGGCTGAGGGAGCTGGGGCAGTTCAGCCTGGAGAAGAGGAGGCTGAGGGGTGACCTTATTACTCTCTACAACTACCTGAAAGGCAGCTGTAGTGAGACAGGTGTTGGCCACTTCTCCCTAGGGAACAGCGATAGGACAAGAGAGAATGGGTTCAAATTGTGCCAGGGGAAGTTTAGATTGGATATTAGGAAAAACTTCTTCACCGAAAGGGTGGTGAAGCATTGGAATGGGTTGCCAAGGGAGGTGGTGGAGTCACCATCCCTGGATGTGTTTAAAAAATGGCTGGATGTGGCACTTCAGGAGATGGTTTAGTGTTACAGTGGTGTAGGGCTGTAGGTTGGACTTGATGATCTTAAGGTCCTTTCCAACCTTGATGATTCTATGACCTGCCTCCATTCCCCTCCCCACCCCCCCCCATCTCTTAGGTCATGTTCTTTTTCTGGGCAGCAAGACGATATGGGATTCCCCTCTTCTCATGCAGCCCACACCTTCTGCCCCTCTCTCAGGGATGGCAGAGCCTGGCTCCACCAGTCTATCTCCCTTTTGCACTCCCTTCTAGTTCCTAGTCTTGAAACTTCTTCCTTCAGCTCAGCCACCAGGCTGAGCAGATCATCCACCTGTTCACATCTAACACATGAAAGGCTACTTTATTCTGCAGTTCAACCCCAAGTCTCAACTTCTGGTCTGTATCTTTAAGCATGAAGAACATATTACTGGAAACAGAAAAAGGATTCATTTTTCATCATAGTAAGAACAGAAGGGATCTCAGGTAGGATGAAAATGAGCGTAATTTATATTTTCTAAATAATTCTAAGATGCAGGAAAAAAAGCCTTTCTATACATAGTCTATTGAAATGCACAAACCATTCCATAAATATCTGGTATTATAAACTCAGTTGTGGTCAGAAAAGGGTTGCTAACAGGCTTCATTAAAGTAATCTGTGGAAACTGTAGTTCCAGAAAAAAAATAGTGTGATCATGAAGGCAGTTAAAAAAAGTCATAGGTATGCAGCCATGTAGCTAAGAGGCAAGCTGTTACACTGCACTGTGAGTGTTAATCTCATCAAGCCATAAATTCAAAATTTTGAACATCTCAAAAATCTGCAGTGTTTTGGTGCCACTGACCAAGTATGAGTTGTGAACTTCTTGACCTTTACTCCAAGGTGGCCAGACTTGAACGTTTCTGTCTGGAAAACATTTAGCTGCATTACTATATTAACTGTGTCGGAGCTAACATTTCTCACTTCTCAACAGGGCTCAGATATTGAGGTCTAGTGATTTGCTAGTATATTTTCTCAACCATCTTACATCCATCTCATCAGTATCATGTGTCCACAAAGGAAATCTTGTGGTTGTGTAAATTAAGCTTCAAGGATGATGTCTATTTATTTTATTTTCTTCAAAACATACCAGTATTTAGGCCAACATACATTCTTCTAGCTAATAGGTTTTTCTTGTAATTTCTTTGCCCATTCCAAATAATTCAACCTAATTACAGCAATTTGGCAACTGCTAGAGCTTTACTTATACCTCTTTTCCAGAAGCCTCTCCAAACCTCTCAGCATGAACTTAAAGTGTTTAACAATATTAAGATGACCTTCATTGGTCTCTGCTGGTTGAAAGGAACTATGTGCATTGGAGAGGGTGGAGGGTGGGCTACAGGAGTGGCTTCTGTGAGAACATGCCAGAAGCTTCCCCCATATCAGAGTGAGCCTGTTCCAGCTGGCTCCAAGATGGACCTGCCACTGGGCAAGTCTGAGCCATTGAGTGACAGTGATAGTGTCTCTGCGATAACATATTTAAGAAGGCGAAAAAACTGCTGCACAACAGCAGTTGGGAGAGAGGAGTGACAATATGTGAGAGAAACAATTCTGCAGACACCAAGGTCAGTGAAGAAGAAATAGGAGATATGCCAATTATTGGACCAGAGATTCCTCTGCATCCCCTGTTGAGCCTAGAGTCCACGCAGGTTAATGGTGGTGCAGATACAAACCCTGCAGCTCACAGAGCACTCCACACTGGAGCGCCTGGATGTGCCCTGAAGGAGGCTGTGACCCCATGGGTAGCCTGTGCTGGAGAAGGCTCCTGGCAGGACCTGTGACCCCTTGGCCTATGCTGGAACAGGCTTTCTGGCACAACCTCTGGTGCCACAGGAGCAGTCTGTTCCTGAAAGTTTGAATCACAATAAATGGACCCACACTAGAGCATTTTGTGAAGAACTACAGCACGTGGAAAGAACTCACATTGGAGAAGTTTGTGGAGAACTATCTCCGGTGGGTTGGACCCCACACTGAAGAAGGGGAAAAGCGTGAGGAGGAAGGAGCAGCAGAGACAAAGTCTGATGAACTGACTGCAATTCCCATTCCCTATCCCCCTGTGCTGCTTGGAGTGAGGAGGGAGAGAAAATTAAGAGTGAAGCTGAGCCCAAAAAGAAAGGAGGGGAGCAGAAAGGTGTTTTCTTATTAACCAACTCTGATTTGATTGGTACTAAATTAAATTAATTTCCCCAAACCAGGTCTGCTTTGCCCGTGACCTTAATTGCTGAGTGATCTCCCTGTTCTTACTACTACCCATGAGTCTGTCATCAATTTTTTTTTCCCTCCTGTCCAGCTGAGGAAGGGAATTCCAGAGCAGCTTGGTGGGCACCTGGTGGCTTGCCAAGGTCAACCCACTACACTGTGTTTTGGGGAGATGAAATTTCACTACTGTATGGAAGTGTGGCCTCATCTTTGTTTCAGCAGTGCAGGCTCAGTTTACATGTTCTTCAGAAAGACTCTGGGCGCTTGACATCCTTTTTATTCTGACTTAAGAACACAAAATTTATGGGCATGGTAAAGAAAAGAATAATGTACAGGCTGGGTTATTCAACTGAATATTCAGCAATGATGGCAAGTATCTTCTCTTCATCACATGAAGCAGAAGGAACAATCAGAGTCTGGTATGGCAAATGTTCACTAACAAAGGCAAAAAATGTTGTAAGTATGATATGGGACAATACACCTTCCACTAATATAACACTGTATTTGATCTATCAGTCTTTCTTCAGGGAAAACTTCGTCAAATTTGGAATTTTATTTAAATATATAGAAGAGCAACAAGTCCTAGGTAACTCTGCTGTTATCTTCACTAGTTCAGTATCTTAAGGCAAATATTAAGACCACACATTAGGATTAACAAAACAAACTCGCAATAAACATTAGCAGACTGTGAAATAGCCTTGTCAGACAAAATCTGACATATTTTTTACAGATGATGTCCAATTCTTCCCTTGCACTTTCCTTCTGGAAATCATCTGAAACACGGCACTGTTTTATGCTTTACATGAAGTGACCCAACTGACCTCCTATTACCAATTTCTTAATATTTAAACTGACAGATGGAGTGTTGCGATATGAACCAGATATCAGCCTTCTGTTCACATATGTCTAACTCTGTCTTTAGTAAGAGAGCTCTGTGAAAGCTGAGTCCTGGTGAGAATTTCAGACCAGGTTATATTTTTTTAAAATTCTCACCAAGAAATTACACCAATTTCTTGGGAGTCCATCCTGAATACTAAAGTATGGCTCTTTAAAGATTCACTATGCTCTCAAAAGATTTATTAGTCTTTTATTGCCTCACTCTCCTCCAACAAGAGAAGTAAACCAGGATTTCTGTGAATCTTTCCTGAAACATGCATCCAAGAAAAAAAATATCATCACATTTCCAGTGAGTCTTTAATGCTGTTCTTTGATGTTTCTTTGAAGAGACAGTCAGGAAAGAATATTTTTTTTTGCTATCATTCATCACATTCAAAATATTCCAGATGTCATACAAAACATACAGAAACACATAGTCAGCTATTTGGCTTCTAATAAGTGACTGTGGTTTCTATATTTATGAAAACTCTATGACATAATGGGAAGGAGCTTATTAGAACAATAGCTGGAGAGAGATAAAATGTTTGGCAGCAAGTCAGATCATCCTTCCTCCCCCTCCCTTTTTTGCCTCCTTTTCCCCAAGTCTCTCATAAAATATGTGCCAAAAGGGATGACTATAAAAAAAGAGCAGAGCAGCTCGCTCAGTGAGGACTGAGAGATCAGCTCAAGTCTAGGGGCAGGGATTTAATTCAAGGCTCCTTTTGTTGATAGCTGCTCACGGTACACTTTGAGCATTTAGTTACTTCATGCCTGTCATCAGCGCTTTAACACGATTGCAGTGCTCTAAGTAGAGCCAGACATCAAGCTTTAACAGCATCACAGCATGTAGATTAGAACACCCAACTCTTTATTTTTATTGAAGAACAGACACCTTGCTCCTCGCCTACACAAAATCAGGAGTCTGCTTACTGGCTTTATGCACATGGATCCTGGCTGTTCTTCCAAGACTTCTGCCTCATTCAAGAGCAACACAGGTTTGTCCCGCAGCTCTGACACTCTCTTCACAGGTGAGGAGGGATTAGCGCAGCTAAATATACAATTCATGCCGATGAGGCCAAATAATAAAAGTTCATTGTCTCTTTGACCCCTTTAGATGAAAAGGGTTAAAAATCCCTTTGTATGGAGATGACAAGAAGATGAGGGCAACCCTTCTCCTTTCATGGTGTAAATTCTCATTTTCCCCAAGAACCTATGGAAGATGTCTGAGGATCAGAAAACTCAGGAGAAGGAAGAGAAACTGATCTACAGGAATGAGTTCTGCACATATAAACATTCTTGTACCACTTTCCCAACTGCACTCAAAAAACTGGCAGGAATCAAATGCATCCGCGTCTTATGTCTCTGTCCAAAGACAAAACTCCCACAGAGATTCAAAGAAGAACAGTCTATCTCGTCACTGCCCATGGATGTAATATCCTGGATACAATATTTTATTTATCTGCTCCCCACTGCTAATGCCTCCACAGAGATAAGTGTTTGTGCAGTGAGCACTCATTGTGCTTTTTCCATGGATCAGCACAAGCAAAACAGTTCCTACTTTTCTATATCACAGGAACTTTGTAAGACACTAGATTAAAATCTGTAGTCTCATACATACAGTACAGTACATTGCTGCAATATGTATTATGAAATACTTTATCATTGTATAAAGCAAAAATATGCTGCTGTGATGACACAGGAAAAAAATAGTCAAATTCTGATGCTACCTCAGCTCCAACCTAATGATTTCCCTCCTAAGAAATACTAGCACAATAAATGGAAAATCACATGAAGCTTTGCAAAGCCACTGGCAAGAGAGAATACAGTAAGTTCTCGAGTCCCTGAGCAAAATGTTAACATCTCCAGCAGAGAAGCGAAATCCACAAAACTCACTTTCCTTTTTTTTTTTTTCCTCAGAGACCTAATAGATTTTCTGTCTTGTCTACTAATTAAATGTTATTCCAAAGGCCAATTGTGTAAAATTGAACATCAGTTTCAATTCTGATCTTTTCAAAGTTGCCTCTGCTTTGTCAAGTAAGGTCTCTGTGTCCTGCAGTTTTTCCGTTTCACTCTCAACTCAAAGGCAACATATTTTTGTCTCCCTATTGACTGTTAAAAATTCACTGGAGCATAGTTGAATGGCACAGGCATGAAAAGATTTAATTTTTAAGATCCCATGTCTTAAAAATAGTGGAAATTAAATACTTCATATCTGAATTTGAACTGTAGATCTCATCAGAAATTCAGGCCTGAAGAAAATGACCTTCTCACTTTTAAGTGCATGGGCAGTTTCACACTGGGATAATGCAAATCAGAGCATTTTCTTACTAGGATATGATATGCTTTGGAGCAAATACAGCATAGAGTATGGGCAACATATTAAGCCATTTTAGCTTTAGAAATGAGATCAGGATATAAGTGCTAACTGTTCTTTTTCTATTACAGCTAGATGTTTTATATGCTGTACTTTTAAGAGATATTTTAATTAACCCCAAATGTTACTTTAAATTTTAATGTACTTATTGTATTAATTGCCTATTTAATATGACTCCTTCCATTGTATTTGCAGATTACAAAAAGTGAGAACTCCGGGCCAAAAGTGGCAGGAGCCTGTCTAGACAGGCTTTGTTAGTTTGGGGTATATTGCAAATGAAAGTGTACCATAATATGTCCTAATAATATTTCAAAACACAAAATATTATGATGTTCTGTTAATGATCCAAAAGAATTTAAAAAATCTTATTAGTGCTCTTAATCTCTGAAAATTTTAATACTCCAGTGGTAGCTTAGTTATGCTTTGGTTTTGTAACGCATCAGCATGTACACAACACCACATTGATAATCATGTCTATTATATTCAGGTTAATGTAGAATGCCAAATCATATTGTTATATTTGTTTTCATTGGGTTTTTTTTTAAGAATTTGTACTATATACAATCGGTTCTGTTACTACAGTTGTTCTGGCTCATAATGAAATATTTCTCACAGTCTGAAATAGACATCAGTACAGTCCATTTCAGAATAAGACCAGAACAGTTTTCTCTGAATGAGCAGAAGGAGCCTATCCATAATCATAATGACAGCAGACTTTACCAGCCTTATTCCTCATGTATAACATATTAGCAATGAAAAGTTTATGAGAAGATGCAGAACAACTCACAACTCACTGGGTTTGATCTCTCCTTAAAGCAGAAATAAACAAACAAAAGTGTTCTCTGTGCTATAGCTGGAATATTAATTTTTGAAAAGCTGATCACTTGCCATTTTGTGCACATCTTCACTTGGTCACCATAACGTTATTAGAATAATGTTTCCTGTATTAATAGTAAGGTGAACTATTTCCACACCTTCTATGAAGTGTAGATACTTCACAATTTTATTCTCACTGCATATCAGTTAATAAATTAAATCAATAGAAGACATATTTCTAAAGAATATCTCAGCTCTGTAAATCGATCTTTTGCCACAGTGTCAGGTCAATGCTGAGATTACTTCTACATTATACAATCTAGAGAAAAATAGCAGTTGGTGTGCAAAATTTTCTTCAACATTATCATGTCCTCAGAAGGAATACATGGAGAAAATAATGCCATTCAATGAAGATAAGCTTTTTCATCATGTAATATAAGCATCTGTAGATAAACTTCAGTTTCAGAGGACAATCTTTCTATGAAATATTCATGACAAATTAGTTTCTCTCTGGTGCTTCACTGTCCAATATTACCACGTATTAATCAATCACACAAAGGTTTTTTTTATTTACTCTGTATGAAAATCACAAATAAATATATTCCTTATCCTGTATAAGGGTATCTTGAATTTTTATATCTTTTGCCAAATAGCAGCTTGATAGATTTTTCAGGGACAAAACTTGATGAATTTAGAATCTAGACTATCCTGGAAATTGCTGTTTGTAAAGAAATGTGAATTTTGTGGCTTCTCCTGCCCATTTTCTGCCACTTTTGAAATGTTTCCTATCTCTTGTACCAAGGGCTTTGGACACTAGGTAAAGTCAGTAAGCCTCCTGTGACTGAGATTACTTTCTTTTATAGGTTCATAAACCAACAGATCCACAACCATTTGCAAGTCTCCCCTTGGTTTTGTATTTGATGAAATGTCAAAACCAAGAAAGTAATTAATGTCACTTTGAAACAGATTAATAGGATAGGCTAGTCTAACTTCAAATTAAGCTTCGGTGTAGTATTTTTTCATCTCCACGGCACATATTTGAGATCCACGGTAGGACTCACAAAGGTACCTTAGGCAAGTTGTCCTACTTGAGAATGCTTTTTACTGGAACACATTAATTGATTTTCCATTTGTCAACAAGGAAATACACTAATTTGTGCACACATTAAGACAGAAAAGTTAGTGCGTACTTTTATGAAGATGGATGACATGAAAAGTGAGGTCATAAAGCACTGGCAGCAATGTTAAATCTTCAAGGCCTTAGCATTGACCATTTAGGTGAAAAAGTCTGGAAATCAAGGAGGAGGGACTTTTTTGGAGATTGAGAAATGCAGACAAAGCTCACCAAAAGTAAGACAAAAGAGCTGTAACTGGTTTCATTTCTGGCTGGGGATGTACCTATGCAGACTTCTTGATTCCCCAGGCCTTACACAGTCTTGTATGCTGAACGTGCAAGATCCTTGTCATCAGCGCAACTACAACCACTGCCAAAAGAGATTTCAGCGTGACACTCATATCAATGAAGCCCATTACTTGCAAGGGTTTTGTCAGAATTAAGGGGCTCCCATGACTGGGCTTTGTTCTTTCTTTACTATGCTGTGTTAATACGGTGTATCATAACACACGTTCATACTGCAGTACAGTCTGCACAGTGTACTAACCAATATTCAGTCTCTCCTTTTACTGTTGCCACTAATCGAGTCAATAAATAATTGGATGGGTCATTTACAAGGATAAGCATCCTCTCTAGGCCTCAGAGTGCCTACACAGCTGGAAAAAAAAGCTCAGTTAAAAAATCAGGTCCCTCTATTTTCATGAAGTACAAGCATTCCTCTGCTCATTTTGAGGATACATGTAGGGAAGAAATGAAAAGTTCGCTACTCATTAAGAAATCATTGAGCTCTAGGGTCTCTTTTGGAAACCAGACTAAGTCATTTAAAGGAATCTCTGCTTCATGCAGTAAAGATTAAAATAACTGGTACGGGTGCAGGACTTTGCAAGATCCTGGGGAGGGATATGAAGAGAGAGATTTCTTTCAAACCCATTAGGGATTTTAATAGCCAAAACTAAGCATGGGCCTGAACTGCTGCAAAATTAGCAAGACATTCAATTTCAAAGTGGGAGGGAGTTTCTACTGCAGGTAACATTTTTGCCTCTAAACCAGTGAGAAGTGGGGTGAAAGCAAGCAGAAACTACAGCAGACCAGGGGCTGCACCAGAAGAACCCTTGCCGCGAGAGGAATCAAGGACTGCCCATGCTACCTGAGCAACCAGGTCAAACATGTCCCCGGTAATGAAGATCCATCCATTACCATAACCTGCAGCCTAGCACTGTAGATCACTTTCACGGTCTCCAAAGAAGCTGAGCAGTTATCAGTAACATTCAAAAATCTGCTGGAAAGTCATTCATTTCACTTTATGGTCCTAATTAGCCATTTGTATAGTTCTATAATTAAATATGTTCCTTTCTCATCAAGTTTTTCACTTTAGTAATGATACCACTGTGCCACAAACAGGCCCCCTGCTGTTTGGTTTGGGACTTATTCATAGCATTTAATTGGTCACCCAGTGGTTAGCCAATAACCCCTTCTATGGGAAGTAACACTCTGAATGCTGTTAATGGGCTAGAGGCACAGTGATTGCCTCCTGGTACCCAGCAGTACTGGGAATAAAGCAATTTCCTCCACTGTGTTGTGTGTCCAATAGCTAATCCTCTCCACTCCTGAAATGCACACTATTTGGTTATAAGTATTTGTACTGGCTTACTTACCGCTGGGTTGTTAATAGGCAGTGATTCTTCAATACTCCTTCAGTGAAGTTACAGTCTGCTTGCTGACTGCTAATTAAAACAAGTTTGCACTCTAAGACTGCAACTTAAAGGTAGCAAGGTCATATTATTTAATACAGCAGTCTTTTACTTAACAATGTTTATACAGTATTTATAGGTGCACATTTTGCAAACAGACACGGGTACTATTAATCACGTCAATACAGTCAAAATGAGCCACAGACTAAACTTTCCTTCCTTGTAGTACAATCACTACGGTCTACCTGTCTCTGGGACTACAATAGTTAAAAAGCAATGAGTGCACACAGATGTCTCCTCCAGTCAATTTCTCAGCTTGAAAAAAAATTTTAAAAGTAGGACCAGATGAGCTAACAATGTTTTAAAAGAACTCAGTCTGCCAGGAGTCTTTACAGAAGTTGAAGCAAATATTCATGAGCTTTGGAGTAATTTTAAACCCAGTAAGGCTAAGAGACCAAAGCAGTTAAGACTTGCAGAAACAAATTTTATTTATAACTGTGTACTTTTCTGCTACTTATTTAAAATCCAGTTTGAATAAGAACCATTAGAAGCAGAGTATCTGTATGTAATATTCATCTGTTATATGTGACTATTCCTTTCTTTCTGCTTGTCTCCAGCAGAAGACAAGCTCTTTTCAGCAGAAATAACTGTTTTCTGTTTACTTTTACTTTCTACTTCACTAACATGAGGGCCACAGAATAATCCTTAGTCATAGTGTTACTGAAATTAGTATCTGATACACAGATAAGACGTTATACATTTTTTAAAAGTTGCTCAAGTCTTTCACTTCTTCACTTATTATAATGAAATTTCACCTATTTAGTGTCTTCAGCACAACGTAGAGCATTGCAATTTCAAAGAGGCTCTAGCACAGTATGTACCTTGAGTGGAAAGATTTTGCAGATTTATTAAAAAACCGAAAAAATAGACCTGCACCTTGGACATGGGTTCAGTGTTTATGAAGAGCTAACTATCAGGGAACAAATAGCTTTCATCCCCTTTACTTTGTTTTAGTATGCATATTCCCTGCCAGTCTGAACAGGCATGCTTTCTCAAGTTTACATCAATGGAGAATATACTTAGAACATTGTATATCCTTTGTCTTTGTCCTGTTAAGCCAAGATAAACAAAACTGAAACAGTTTTGTTTCGGCAGTGTTGTCTTTTCTTAAAAGCAGCCTTTGTTTATATCATTGATGGGCAGTAAACTGTTCAAACTGATTTTGCAGTTCCGAAGGGATTCATTGAACATTGCTTCATCTTCCCAACTCATGGAATTTAACCAATAGTTACTTAATCAATACAAAAAATAAGTGACTGATATGCTTGATATTCAGTCCTTCTGCATGGGGGTAGCAATTCTTGTTTATCTTTCATTTCAAATTTTACTTGCCTGCATGATTTTTCTTCACTCTCTTAATTTGTTTCTGGTTTACAGAACAATAAGAGCTCATTAAGCTCGAACTCGGACAGAGTACATATTGTATACCTTTTAAAGCACAAAGGAGCACTCCCAGGCTTTTGAGGAAAGATGGCGTTCAGGAACTGTGCAACCAATTTATTAGCCTATGTTTTGTGTATAAAGGGGTATTTTGCACTCATCTCTCCTGCTTTTATCTGGAAAACAGTTGCACATGAAAGTAAGTTCACACATCTTGAAGCCTAGTCGATAGAAATATTCATATTTGGAGGTGTTTGCACAAATTTCACATGAATTTTGATAGATTTAATGTACTGTAAAAAAGTTTGGATAAGCATCTTTAAATATTACTTTGTGTGAAAATTATAGGATTACTTTTGCAATGAACTTTACATGATATAGTAGAAAATAAAATCTAAGATTTTTATAATGCCTTCTCTTCGTAATTTGTGTGGCATTCACAAGACCCAGCTATGTATCACAGGAGGACCCTTTTAGGCATTTTATGCATGTGTACGAAAGCTCACATATTGTTCAAAGTGGACAGAACAGAGTCCTATTATGCTTTGTACTTTAAACAGAAAACCTGTGAAAGGGGGAGAAAAAATGATGGGAAGGATGCTCTTCATCCAAAGTTTACCTATCCACTAGTCCAGACATCCTAACAAAATATCTGCCTATTAAATTTTCCCACATCAATTCTCCTCCCAGCATTCCTGAATCATCATCTGAATATTTGGAAGATTTTTCTAATTATAAAAGTTGATTTTTCCAATTAATATCTTTGATGACATTCTCTATTCCTCCTCTAAACCCCTTCTCTCCATGAATCTGTGGACCACCTATCACATTAGGTCGTTTAAGCAGAAAGCACATCCTTTATGCCCCCTCACAGAAAAAAAACAAACTACTTTGTGCATAAGTGTATGAACAATTTGTTGGGAAAGTCAATTGAAATCTTTTGATTGGCTTCCTTAAGTCTTGAATTAGATTCATACCAAATGAGATCAGCCAGAGTTTGAGTCTCTGCAAAAAGTGTTGCATTGTACTAGTTGTTGGACCTATGGACACTGAGGCTCAGAGATATTAAATTAATTCACTATCACCACGAGAGAGTCTATTCTGAAGCCTGAAACAGAAACTGTAACTACTGAATTTCAGGCTACTCCCCAATTGCTTCACCAAGCAACAATTAAGGATGAATATTTTTGTTTAACAATGTAGTGTTCTATTATGTCTTACATGATACTATGCTAGATACTAATATCTGCCATAATCTGGGGCGTTGTGAACAGTAGGTGAACATGTTAAAACCCACGGAAAGAGTCTCTGTTTCAAGTAAGCACGAGGAAGGTGAAGCCCCTTTTAAAACATGACTAAAACAAGAAGTGCACTGCACAGGTGTGGGCTGCTCCTCACTGAATATTAGAAGTACCCTGAGAGAAAATCCTTTCTAACCAGTTTTGCATGAGACAGCCCCAGTAACCAAACCACTGAATGCAGACACCCAGCCTAAGATTGCTGGAAGGTTTAAGTGAATGTACCATGCTGACAGCATGACTTTGTAAGTCCCTTAGCACTGCATCGTGACAACTCACCAGTCTGAATGTCCTGCACAGTAGTCTGCCATTTGATGTAAAGATATTCTCTCATCTCAAGTTGCATGGTGGAGAATAGCTGACCTGCTCTGTACGAAGGGGTGGTAGTGTGTTCATTTAAGTGTGTTCAAAGACATCTGAAAACCAAAAGATAACTGGGTCTTCCCATGGCAGCAGGCAGGAGAAAAGTGTCCACTCTTGTTCTGTGGAAAATAAACATACTAAAAAGGCAGGCTTGGAGATTTGCTTGCAAGAAAACTGTCTGCCATTGTTCATTTCTACTTTGTTCAAACCAACAGAAATAGATGCACTCTCTTTAAGTAAACTTGACTACACCAAAGAGTATTCCAGGCTCATATAATCAATTTGCTCTCCTAATGAAAACAGAACCCCAATATTGGCTGTATGGGCTAAAGGGGAAACGATGTTATTATCACCTGGATGGAAGAGTTAATCTTCTCTGCCATGCATCATGATTTAATTATGCCTAATTGATCCTTGATAGATGGATGTCAAGTCTGGCCTTGCTTGGCTTCAATTACAGCAATTTCACAGCCTCACTTGTAGTGGATCTTGGCAAGTATCTGATAATTTCTGCCTCTCTTCACTTCTGTTTGAGCACTTCTATATTTACTTAAATGTTACTTGAAACTTTCATGCATTATGGCACAAAAGAGAAGGAGAGTGAAGGCTTTACAACATATATATATGGTAGATTGTGACCATTCCTAGTTTACACAATGTTGAAGCTGTGTTGGTTCTGAGTTATTTATTGTTTTTCATTTTCACTTGCTGGAATGTGCATTTAGGTAAACTTAAAAGAAAGAAAGACTAACATGTTATTTTATGATGTAAAAGATTACCCCTGAGATGAAGTGTTTGTGTTGTCTCCTTTTTGACATTTTGTTTATATTCTAAATAAATTAATAGTTCACAACCTGCTTAAGCTGGCTAACCTTGTGATTACTAGAAGATTAATAAAATAATATCCCCAGAGATTTATATAAACTGCATAAGCAAAGATTTTAATCAAAGCATTTCTCTGTTTTTTCTTTCCTCAATATACTTTCTTTAAAACCTATTCAACGTCAGCAGCTTTGTTGTAACATATTATGCACTTCTTGCTCATACAGAAACACCAGACATCTTTGATACCTCTGTTCCCCCTGCACAGTGCCATCAGAGCATCATGTCTGGGATGGTAAGTCATCCAATAAAGTCTTAAATACAGACCTGCTCGACACTGTAACTTTGGACACATCCCATAATAAATAAAGCAACTATATGTGTTGATCCATTACTTTCTGGGCTATGCCAATGCTATGGCTGCTGAAGGAAAATGCCATGATGGAAAAGACATGCTTACTATACCAGAATATTTGCTATAGAGCATTAACCAAATACACCACCATCCTTGCATGATGTTCTCAAAAACTGAGATGCAGAATTTCAATGGTGATTAGTACCCTTTTCTTCCACTGGGACTTGTAGAGGATTAATCCAACATAAAGTAGACCTTACAAGGTGTGCTCAGGGAGATGAATCAGAGTATCCTAAAAGTGGTTTCAGGCAGCAGAATTCCCTTGGAACCCCTGGTAAAGACTGAGCCTGTCTTTCTCTCTGCAGCAACCTGTCTTCTCTTAGATGATTTTTCACAGAATCATTAAGTTTGGAAAAGACCTCCAAGATCATCAACTGTCAATTCAATACTACCATGATCACTAAACTATATCCTGAAGTGCCACTTCTACATATTTCTTGCATACCTCCAAGGGTGGTGACTCCACCACTTCACTGGGCAGCCTGTTCCAATGCTTCAACACCCTTTCAGTAAAGAAATTTTTCATAATATCCAATTTAAACCTCTCCTGGTGCAACTTGAGCCCACTTCCTCTCCTCCTATCACTAGTAACTTGGGTGAAGAAACCAACCCAATCTCACTACAAACTCTTTTCAGGTAATTGTAGAGAACAATCAAACATCAATCCAGCCTGCCCAGGTCTCTCTGTTGATCCTTCCTGCCCTCCAGCACATCAACACTCCCACCCAGCTTTGTGTCATCTGCAGACTTACCGAGGGTGCACTCTATCTCCTCGTCCAAAGCTTTGATAAATGTTAAACAAGACTGGCCTCCAAACTGAGCCCTGAGGAACACCACTTGTGACCAGCCACTAACTAGATTTAACTCCATTCACCATAATTCTCTGGGGTTGGCCATCCAGCCAGTTTTTAACCAACTGATGAGTACACGTGTCTAAGCCATGAGCCACCAGTTTCCCTAGCATAGTGCTGTGGGAGACTGTGACAAAGCCTTTACTAAATTCCAGGTGAACAATGACCACAGCATTTCTGTCATCCCCTAGGCAGGTCACCTGGTCATAGAAGGAGATCAGGCTGGTCAAGCAGGATGTGCCTTTCATGAACCTGTGCTTGCTGGGCCTGATTCCCTGGTTATCCTGCATGTGCTGTGTGAGTGCACTCAGGATGAACCGCTCTGTAATCTTTCCTGGTACTGAGGTCAGGCTGACAGGCCTGTAGTATTCCTCTCCTCCAGCACTGGGGGCTTAATATCCTGAGGATAACCGGTCTGACTATTAAAGACTGAGATGGAGAAGACATTAAGTACCTCAGCCTTATCCTCAACCTTGGTGGCAATATTCCCCCTGAATCCAATAAGGGATGGAGATTCTCCTTGGCTCTCTTTTTGCTGCTTATATATTTGTAAAAACATTTTTTATTATTTCTTATGACAGTGGCTTGACTGAGTTTTAGTTGGGCTTTTGCCTTTCTGATATTCCCTCTGCATGATCTAACTAGATCCCTATACTCTTCCTTATTTGCCTGCTGCGTCTTCCAAAGGTGGTAAACTCTCCTTTTTCCCCTGATTTTGATCACAGCACACCAGGCCAAGGTTGAGCAGGATATTTTATTGTTTCATCTTGTTATAAAGCAAGTGAAATTGTTCTTTTTACTCAAAGTGGGTGAGGGAGAAAGTTCTACTTTGATGGAAGTGTAGCATGGTCAAATGAATAATATATGGGATTCACTGGAGACAGGAAACCCTGTCAAATCTTGTGTGCTCACAGAAGTATAATCATTACACCTGTGTTGTGGGGACATAAGTATATGTATGCTTATTTCAGCCATTGAAGTATTTCACTTGGCTATTTGCTGTTGGCAGTTGCTTAAACAACTTCTATTGTTGTACTGTGAAGAGTATATACTTGAAGGAACACCATGTACTTCACTGAAAAAACCCACAACATTACTCAGCAGACATCTCACTCAGGCCCACACGGACTAAAAAAAAATGTTCCAGAACTGAAATTTTACAGCTTGTTTGCACCTGAAGATACCAAAAAGTCATTTACTTTTGGCAGGTTTACCCACAAAAATTCAATATGAATGTTTATTGGGAACTGTACCAGTGCTAGCTTCTCTCACTGGGGAATAATCAAACTGGCAATGCCACATAAAACACTGACTGAAGAGCAATGTAGAGGCAAGCTCTCCATTCTCTAAACATATTGCATGTGAAACAGGGTTAGGAGGCAGGCAGCTGGCATGGAATATGAAGAGGCGTGGCGGAGGAGATAAATCAATAGACATTTATTTCTTTCATGCTCTCTCAAATATACACCATATTTTTGTATTTCTCATGAACGTCGCCACTTTTTCCTAAAAATAGGAAAAGTGTAACAGAAGTGGGCAAATTCACTGAAGCTCTGAAGTTTGTGTAAGGAGATTGTAACCACTGCTTGCCTGGAAGAATACCAAATCATTTTATTCACTCTCCAATGCATGGACCTGGGGGCTCATCCACTACTCTGCAGTGATGAAGACTTTTGTAAGGGTACACATCAGTTAAATTAGGATCCTAACAGATCCATGCCCACTGGCCAGATCCAAAGTTCTTTTAAGTCAACAAATAGATTCAGGCCACCACTGCCATCTCTGGCCAGCTTTTCTCTGTTGGGAAAAAAGCACAGGGTAAAGAGTTGTGTTGGCAATCACACCTACTCCATTAGTACAGAGCCAACAGACAAATGTCTAATTGAAAAAAAATACCAACAAACAACAAAAAACCCAAACAAACATGAAAAATAAATCTCAGAGGGAAATGTCCAGTTATTTCTATTTGATAGATCCATCAAATTGTTTTTAGTACTAAGTCCACATTATACGCAGTATTAGAACTCATTCCATAGGATTTGCAATACCAGATCAGCAGTTCATCTAATGTTAACATCCTCTTCCTAATTCTGATGAATATTTCAGAGGAACTGCACAATTTCACAATTCATCTAATCATATAAATCTACACAACTGGGAATCTCTTTTTTCCCTTGCCCATCTGGTAATCAGCATATGCCCTGAAGCATGAGGATTGGTTGGAGAGATAAAAGCAGAGGAGAGAAGAAATAATAATGTAACTTATTTGAAGCATTGATTTAGACTCTAATGGATCTTGCCACAAATTAATTCTTCATAGCACCAGTACCCTGTGGTAATGTTCTGAACTATGGATCAGCTGTGTCATGTGCACCTAAATGGCTGGTGCGAAGGTGCTAGTTTTTAAAGGAAGGGTTGCCTGGTATTCACATACAGAACACCAGTTTGGTACTGACAGAAAACTGTGGAAGCGTATCTTTGATGCCCACTGGATAGCCCAAACTTTGTGTTCATATTCTTTATTCAGCTCACTACTAAGTTAATTTCTGAGACCAGAAAGGGAGCTAGAGTTTCTGGGGTCAGTTAGAAGTGTAAATACTCTGTATTTCTACCTGTGCTCTGTCTTTAACAGTTCCAATGCAATTATAAAAAGGAAGCAACTTGCTTCCTTGACCCATCATAGGATTATCTTTTGCAAGTTGGTAACCATTTTGCTTACCTTTAGGCAGCCATTCTGCAGGACAGTACTTGAGGTCCCAGGCAAAGCAATAACCATAGTACCAGTACCAGCTTACACATCTCTGTTGACTGTCCTTACATTTCAAACCCTGCAGAGTAGCCTGTGGGAAGTAGACTGACACAAATGTTTCGCCATTGGCAGATTCTTTTGTGCTGTTACGTCTTTTATTATGTTTGAGAAAGGCTTTTCTTTTCTGCAAGGCTGAAAGCAATAGCCTGCAGCAGTAGCCTAGAGAAAGCAGGCATCATCATGATAGGACAGCAAGAATGAGTGATGAATTGCACTGACACGTTTGTGTTGATGGGTTCTTCTGAAAGCCAAGGGGGAGGCATTGCCTTCATGTTCAGTAGCCAGAGAATATTTGTGCTAGTTGAAGGTTTGTACTTAAATAGTTGAAGTCAAGGCAAGGGACACACACACTGAAAGCTGTCTATTCTGATGTCTTCTTTCAATGTTGTCTCCCAAGCTAACATGTTACATAGAAACACCATCAGAAAATGACAATAATAAAACAGTAATGAACAGGAAAATACAGTTTGCATGAGATTATAGGTTGCTATTTATTGCAAATGAACAATTAAACAATATCAGACAAGGAAAAAGGGAGTTGAGTGTGTGGTTTATGTGAGAAGATATAGGGATGTCTGCTGCATCTCATTCTTACTGTTCCATCATTGCTTGTTACCTTCTACTCTCTAATTGTCCTTCTAAACACAAAACCCCCAAACAACTGAGGTTAGATTGCAGCATGCAGCTCTGTTGTCACTGCACATCAGAACAGTATGAGTTACTGTCAATAAAGGTCATTCAGAGATAGCTGTAACATTCACTCCTGCATAGTCTGGAGCACAGAGTTCCTAAAGAAAAAGTCATATCAGATACAGAGTTGAAGTGAAATGATCTTTACTCTCATGTAGTTACCCAAAGATCTCAGAGGTCAACTAGACTAGTTCAACTGCTAGTTTCACAGCAGGTAGGACTGGAGTTTAGTTTAAAAGGACCTGTTTTCTGTTGGGCACTGTTTTATAAAGACCACTTTATTGTGGACTTTTCCTTTACAGAAGATCAAGATATTCTGTCTCAGAGTTTTGGTTGATCACTTGGGAGAATCTGACCGCACCCTCTTTTTCCTCTTGGAAACGCTAGATTCAGTTGCTATACAAAGCAGCGATCCCTCACAAGCATTCTGGGAAGCACAGATGCCAGCAAGTTTGCAGTAAATGTCACACATTCTTGATCTTTGGACTTACTGTGCATGCACAACTCAATACTGTATTGCATAAACATGACTGATATATTACGGATGCACTGTTTACTGTGCCTGCACTGTATGTTCCTGTCCAGAATTTCTTGACTGAAAATGAGAAGGTCGATAGGATAAGTGGAGAGAGTTTGGCAAAATGGGTCTTTAAATTATGTCGGTCCACTTTTTAAGGATATGGATGTTAGTGGAACTGTGCAGCTGATGCTTTCCAGAGTTCTTGATCAAGTTTGCACCAGTATCAAATGTGTTTTTTCATCAGACAAAAACTCTAGCACCACAGACTGAATTCTCTCAGAGAAATGCAGAGTAAACATTAAAAAACCCCACCACATCAAAAACCAAAAGCCAAAAAACAGTGCTCGGAAATATAACATTCCTATTCACTAGCTGACTGTTTTTTCTACTCTTGTATATTTTCATTTTGCTTTTTATTCTAAGTGATTAAGCCTCTAGTCATTGTAAACCAGACAGAAATATTGATTAAATTACAAACCAGGTCCATATTTGACTCATTTTTTTTGGTTGTGATTCTGCATGTTTTCCCAGTGTTTGAATCACAGGAGGGAAAATATGTGCAATTGGGTAATGTTCAATTTCTCACAGATGTTAGCTGAAAAGAAAATAAAACATCTGTGAGAAAGAAGCAGAGAATGAGGCAGCTGGGAGAAAGAGCATATGTTATCTATACAGTTCTCTCCCGCATCTGATTTCTGATTCCCCTTTGATATGTGTACATCTGCGTTTAAGTAGGAAATTGAAATAAATTTTTCCACTGCTTCTCTCTCATGCTGTCACAAGAGAGAAAGAAAGTATTTCTAAAATGCGTGTCTTCCTTTTAAAACATGATTGGTAAAATAATAACCAGGAACCTTTAAAACTTCTGGTAGTTTGCTATGATTTCCTTATTTACCACAATGTTTATGCTCACAGCCATACTGGAGCATACAGATATCCCTGCAGCTGACTACTCCTCCGTGTAGTTCTTTACTACCTATCATGCAGTTCTTTACTACCTATGCAGATAATTCACATGTGCATCAGTATTTGGGACATCCTCAGATACCAAGAGAATGATTCTGTTGAAGGTTAAATCTAGTTTGGAAGAAACAAACTTGCAAATCCTCATAACCGTATTGTGGACTTTTTCTGGTCATCTTCAAGGAGCACACTTAGGTTGTTTCCAGCAGATCACAGAATCACAGAATGCTAGGGGTTGGAAGGGACCTCAAAGATCATCTAGTCCAACACCCCTGCCACAGCAGGATCACCTACAGCAGACCGCACAGGAACGTGTCCAGGCGGGTTTTGAATCCCTCCAAAGTAGGAGACTCCACAACCTTCCCGGGCAGCCTGTTCCAGTGTTCTGTCACCCTCACTGTGAAAAGTTTTTTCTATTATTTTTATGGGACCTCCTATGTTCCAGCTTGTGTCTGTTTCCCCATTGTCCTGTCAATGGACGCCACTGAAAAGAGCCTGGCTCTGTCCTCCTGACACTTCCCCTTGACGTACTTATAAACATTGATGAGGTCACCCCTCAGCCTCCTCTTCTCCAACCTAAAGAGACCCAGCTCCTTCAGCCTTTCCTCATAAGGGAGATGCTCCACTCCCTTCATCATCTTTGTGGCTCTGCACTGGACTCTCTCAAGCAGCTCCCTGTCCTTCTTGAACTGAGCGGCCCAGAACTGCACACAATATTCCAGATGCGGCCTCAGCAGGGCAGAGTAGAGGGGAAGGAGGATCTCTCTTGACCTACTAGCTACTCCCCTTCTAATACACCCCAGGACGGCATTGGCCTTCTTGGCCATGAGGGCACACTACTGGCTCATGGTCATCCTGCTGTCCACTAAAACCTCCAGGTCCCTTTCCCCTACACTGGTCTCCAGCAGGGCAGTCCCCAACCTATACTGGCACATGGGGTTATTCTTTCCCAAGTGCAAAACTCTACACTTGCCCTTGTTGAACTTCATAATATTTCTCCCCACCCAGCCCTCCAGCCTGTCTAGGTCTCTCTGAATGGGAGTACAGCCTTCTGGTGTGTCAGCCACTCCTCCCAGTTTCGTGTCATCAGCAAATTTGCTGACAACGCTCTCTATTCCCTCATCCAGGTCATTGATGAATACGTTGAACAGCACTGGTCCCAGCACTGACCCCTGAGGGACCCCACTAGACACAGGCCTCCAGCCAGACTCTGCCCCATTGACCACAACTCTCTGACTTCTTCCCTTCAACCAATTAGCGACCCACCTCACTACTTGGTCATCCAGACCAGACTTCCTCAGTTTACCTATGAGGATGCTGTGGGAGACAGTGTCAAATGCCTAATGAACTATTTTGTCTCTCCAACTTAATAGGTCCCACAATTTATTGATGGGACCTATTTGGGTCCAAATCTCAGATAACAACATTTGCAAAGATCTGCTTTTAGGATAGTGATTCCTCCTACTGATACGCACCATTTTTTGATGACACCTAGTAAACCTGTTGCATTTCCCATGAGCTCTAAAAGTACACTTACTATAATTCTACAGTCTTTTGTCAGACTTGATCCTGAAAGCTAATTTTTGGGACAGTGTTCTTCAGGATGACAATCATGATGATACTCATTCTCCAGACTAACACCCTAGAAATATCTTTATCAAGCTATCTCAGGAAAAAGCTTGAAGCAAATGTATATGGTACCTGAGATTCTAGTTGAAGGTGGTTTCACAATGAACTAGGTGACAGAAATAAAGCTACATCCCAGTCTGACCTAGTAAGATAAAGCAAGAGACAAATCCAAGTTCTTTGTAAAACTCAGCTTAGAGCCTCCTAGACAAGTTATGTTGTTGGTACTGATCTGGATAAAAAACCCAACACAAACAAATATTCATTCTTAATAATAAAGATGTTTTAGGTTTTTTGAATAGGTCCTTAGGACAGATGTCAGCTGAAAGTACAGACATCACTGGAATTACAACTGAGCTCTACTTTAAGGTCTTAGAGTGAGACAGCCTATGTTCTGACTTCTTCCAATCAGGTAAGGAAAAACTTGAGGAGGCCTGTTCATTTACAGGTAGTAAAATTACTCAAATGATTGTTGACTGTCATTAATTAGAAATAAAGTCACAGCTTTTCTGCCACCAGAATACAGTCTTGTATTCAACTCCTAATTGTAATACCAAAATTTTCCTATGTTTTAGTTTGGTAGTGAAAAAGCCTAGGATTTGATTTGCTTCTAATATGTCTGCTTTTCCTTTAGTATCTAACAGAAAATGAGGAACGTTTTCATAACATGATTCAGGATGTTGTCAGTAAATTAGAAAGTGCTCCAGTAAGAATAACAGGTTAAAAAGTCTGTCACTGGAGGCAAAATATTAAAATGGATAGCTGTACTGCTTTAAGAAGAGTTCTACATTTAAAATGTATTTATAGGTATCCTATTACGAAAAGGATGATATCTCTACCATACTGTTGGCTATAACTTACTTTACCTTTTGTACACTCTAGAGATGTGACGCTTGCAGAGTATCTCCGAAGCACTTTCGGTCTGATTTGGTAGTGCTCTGCCCAAAGTAACTTTTAAAAAACATTAGTAACGTTGGGACATTAACATAATGAAAGAAAAAATGCTCTTTTTTTTTTTTCCCTAGAGTATTAACATTGAAAAGGAAGGCATATATAATGCCTTAAAAGAGCGAACAGTTGTTGATCCCTGTGGACTTTATGGCAGCTTCTCCAAAAGATATGCAAGAACAAATAAATACTTATCCCAAATTCTACAAAATGTTCTTTCTTTTAAGTGAAATGATGAGAACAAAAGGATACCCTATTCTTTATGTATATATCAATTTTAAATTACAATCTTTTTTCCTGCACTACTTTGCAAATGAATCATTTAGTGTATAACCTTGGCTGTTGCTTGCTTTTCTCCACAATTGATACTTTCATGACCTGGAATAATGGCCCTCTAATAAGATCAGGAGGCATTTAAAGTTCTTCTTTTCATATAGTTTGCAGTCTCTTATGAACAGAACAATCAAAATTTATTGCCTAAAGGATCTTCTGTTGTTGGTCATTTAGACTCATTTGCAATCATCATCGTTCTGGGCTAGCCCTAAGTGCTACAGAAACTATGAAACTCAGGTTGACCCTGGTCAGCATGTCACCTTCGTCTTTTGAGAAAGAAGTATTAATCATAAAACTCTATTGCTGAAAACTACGTTTACACAAAGCACCACCTTGTTCATATGAAGCACGACCATAATTGCTACATATTCACAATTTAATAACTAGTGTAACTATTCCTACAATAAACTCTCCCAGAATTGGCAAATAATGGCACACTTAACTTCAGGCTAACCCAATGCTGAAAACTATTAGAATTAGTGTTAAAAAATATCATTAAATATTTAGGATGGTAATGCAGTGAATCTGGATTCCCTGGGATATGCAGTAAAATGTGCTTTCACAGTCTAAACCAGCAAATAAATCATATGTAATGCTGTAAACTTGAAAAGTCCTATGGCTAACTATAGTTCTAAAGTCTTCCATTTATTTTGTTTGCTTTCCAATATGCTGACAAATAATTTTTTTTCCCTTGGTGGGAGGGGAGGGGCATAGGGTGTGTGCTGCAGGGGTCACTTCTGTGAGGAGAGGCCAGGAGCTTCCCTGTGCCAGACACAGCTGGTTCCAGCCAGCTACAGGAGATATGCCACAGGACACAGCTGAGCCCCTCAAACAATATGGTAGTACCTCTGCGACAACATATTTTAAAAGGGTAAAAAATGCTGCACAGCAGCCATAAGAGAGAGAAGTAAGAAATAATGTGAGAAAAATAACCATGCAGACAACCAAAACAAGATAAGAAGGACAGAAGGAGCTATTCTCAGGTTCCAGAGCAGAGATTTCCATGCAGCCTGTGGAGAAGACCATGGCTAAGCAGGCTCTTCCATTGCATACCGTGGATGTCCACATCAGAGCAGATATCCACATGCATACCATGGAGGACCATACACTGTAGCAAGTAAACATGCCCTAATGAATGCTGCAGCCCATGGAAAGCCTGCATAGAAACAGTTTTCAGGCAGGACAGGCAACCTGTGGGGTACCCTTGCTAAAGCAGGCTGATCCTAAAGGCCTATATCCCATGGAAAAGACTCATGCTGCAACAGTTCTAGAAAAACTGTAGCCTATGGGAAGTGCCCACACTGGAGCAGTTTCTGAAGGACTGCAGTCTATGGGAAGAACCCCATGTTGGAGAAGGGAAGCGGTGTGAGGAGGAAGCAGCACCGGAGAGGAACTGTTGTGGACTGACTGCAAAGCCTGTTCCTCATCCCTACTGCATGGGGTCAGGGGGAGGTAGAAGAGTTGGTAATAAAGGACTAAAAATAAAAGCCTGAGATAGGAGGGAGGAGGATTTTAGCTGTGTCATTCATAAAATCATAGAATGGTTCAGGCTGGAAGGGACCTTAAAGATCCCCTAGTTCCAATCCCCCTGCCATGGGCAGGGACACCTCTCAATAGACCAGATTGCTCAAAGATTTTTGCTTTGCTTCTCACTATTCTACTCTGAGTTGACAATAAATTAAATTAACTTTCCCCAGATTGAGTCTGTTCTGCTCGTGAGGGTGATTGGTATAGGATACCCCTGCCTTCATTTTGAACCACAAGCTTTTTTGTCTCATTTTCTCACCTGGTCCTGTGAAAGAGGGGGTGAGAAAACGACTGGGTGAGCATCTGGCAGCCAGACGTGTTTAAGCCACCACAGTATCTTTTGCTTTCTAGGAACACAAATGCTTGGCTAAGACTAAAGAATTTCCAGCAGGCATTGATATAGACACCATCCATACATTGGAGGTTTCCTTCCAGTTCCTCCATTTGAACTTACTCACTGCGATTACCATTAATAACCAAAAAGGTTTAGCTTATCTTCAGTTATTCTGTCTACAGCCTTTGCTGTTCTTTTTAGTAGGACTACCTTATAATCTTACTACCAAGTTTTTATCCTGATATTAGACTCATAACTTCCTTCTACTGTGTTATAATGCTCAAGTGTCTTGGGCAGATATAGACAAAGTTTTTTGGGAGGTAGTTGTTTCCAAAGTTTTGGTTATAGACCCAAAAGATAAGGATAAAAAAATAACTACATAAGCAAAAAAAGAGAGCCCAAATACCTTTTGCAATTACATACAGTGACTACAGAAAAGTGACAGTGACACATCCATTTCCCAAACTATCAATTTGTTGTGGTTTAAGCTGAGTGACCAGCCGGGAGAGACAAAGAACCACGTGGTCGCTCTCTCACTCGCTCACCCCTGCCGGGAGTGAGGGGAAGAGCCTGGAGAGAGCATTAGGCAGAGCCTCGTGGGGGTTGAGATAAAAAGAGTTTGTTTTAATGATGAACATAAATGGTAACAATAACAGTGAAGTAACAGTAGCATTTAACCAGATATAACGCGAGTAACATGTAACGCGGATCTCACCACCTGGAATCCAGCGACGCGCCTGGACCGAGAGCTGGAAAGAGAGAGGCCCCCACCCCGACCAGCTTCCTATATATACCCCGAGCATGACGTCAGGATGGTATCGTGATGGTTATCGAATGTCCCTTTGACTAGTGACAAGTTTGATTCAGCTATTCCCGACTAGCCCCCCCTATTGAAAATTAACCCTATCCCAGTTGAACCCAGTACACAAGTAAAAAAAGACCTATAACAACCTTCTTACTCTAGCAGGATAGAGAAGTATTTAAATGTCCATAAACACCATTTTCACTAATTCTCCCATGTTTTCTAAGAGGCATAATGAACATCAATAATTTACTATTTTCAACAGATACAGCAGTTTTATTTTTCATCTAAACTGACTTCAGTAGGCAATTACATACAAGAAAAATATACCGTCATGTCTGTAGCAAACCTTCTTGCTGAGCAAGCTCTGTTCACAGAATCACGGAATCACAGAATCACAGAATCACAGAATGTTAGGGGTCAGAAGGGACCTCAAAAGATCATCTAATCCAACCCCTCTGCCAGAGCAGGACCACCTACAGTAATGTGTCCAGGTAGGTTTTGAATGTCTCCGGAGAAGAAGACTCCACAACGTTCCTGGGCAGCCTGTTCCAGTACTCTGTCAACCTCACTGTGAAAAAGTTTTTTCTAATGTTTTTGTGGAACCTCCTATATTCCACCTTATGTCTGTTTCCCCTTGTCCTGTCATTGGACATCACTGAAAAGAGCCTGGTTCCATCACCCTGACACTCCCCCTTGACATATTCATAAACATTGATGAGGTCACCCCTCAGCCTCCTCTTCTCCAAGCTAAAGAGACCCAGCTCCTTCAGCCTTTCCTCATAAGGGAGATGTTCCACTCCCTTCATCATCTTTGTGGCTCTGTGCTGGACTCTCTCAAGCAGTTCCCTGTCCTTCTTGAACTGAGGGGCCCAGACCTGGACACAATATTCCAGATGCGGCCTCAGCAGGGCAGAGTAGAGGGGAAGGAGGACCTCTCTTGACCTACTAGCTACTCCCCTTCTAATCCACCCCAGGATGCCATTGGCCTTCTTGGCCACGAGGGCACATCGCTGGCTCATGGTCATCCTGCTGTCGACTAGAATCCCCAGGTCCCTTTCCCCTACACTGGTCTCCAGCAGGCCAGTCCCCAACCTATGCTGGCACATGGGGTTGTTCTTTGCCAGACACAAGACTCTACAATTGCCCTTGTTTCATTTCATAAAATTTCTCCTCACCTAACTTTCCAGCCTGTCTAAGTCTCTCTCAATGGTAGCACAGCCCTCTGGTGTGTCAGCCACTCCTCCCAATTTCGTGTCATCAGCAAAACTGCTGACAACACTCTCTAATCCCTTGTCCAGGTCATTGACGAATATATTGAACAACACTGGTCCCAGTATTGAACCCTGAGGGACTCCACTAGATACAGGCCTCCAACTAGACTCTACCCCATTGGCCACAACTCTCTGACTTCTTTCCTGCAACCGGTTAAAAATCTAGCTCACTGCTTGATCACGCAGACTGCACTTCCTCAGTTTAGCTATGAGCATGCTGGGGCAGACAGTGTCAAATGCTTTAGTGAAATCCACATAAATCACATCGACTTCACAGCCACCACGTGGTTACTTCATCATAAAAGGCTATTAGGTTGGTCAAACATGACTTCCTCTTGGCAAAGCCATGATTACTGCTCCTAATGACCCTCTTATCCTTGATATGCCTAGAGACAGCACCGAGGATAAGTTGTTCCATCAGCTTTGCAGGGATGGAGGTGAGGCTGACCAGTTACTTGGGTCCTCTTTCTTTCCCTTTTTGAAGACATTTATTTTCCTCCAATCCTCAGGCACCTCACCTGTTTCCTACGACTTACCAAAGATGATGGACAGTGGCCTAGCAATGACTTCTGCCAGCTCCCTAAGCACCCGTGGGTGCATCCCACCAGGGCCCATGGATTTACGTATATTCAGGTGTCCTTCCTGATCCCTAACCCAGTCCTCCTCAACCAGGGCAAACTCCTTCTTCATCCTGTCTTCCTTTGGGCCCTCAGTGCTCTGGGGCTTCTGAGGACATTCTGCAGCAGTATAGACAGAAGCAAAGAAGGCATTCAGCAGCTCTGCCTTCTCCGTATTCTTCATTCAGCAGTGGGCCTACATTGCCTTGAGTGTCAGTTATATCGACAGTGTATTCGAAGAAACCCTTTCTGTTGTCCTCGACCTGCCTTGCAAGGGACCTCCCTTCCAAGGAGGCCTTAGCTTTCCTAGTTGCCACCTTACGTCCGCTGACAGTGGTCTCATACTCCTCCCAAGTGGCCAGGCCCTCCTTCCATGATCTGTTCTCACAGGAACAAATCTACTGCAAGTAGGAAAGGGCATGCAAACAAAATCACAAAACCCAGTTCCTCTCCATGTATAAAACATCTGAGTGGAAACTACAGCTCAACACATGGAATATTAAGGCTACAGTCCTGTTGAATCATAAAATCATAAAATTATTCAGGTTGGAAAAGACCCTTGGGATCATTGAGTCCAATCATTAACCCTACTCCACAAAGTTCACCCCTAAACCAAGTCTTCCCAACACCACATCTAAAGGACCTTTAAATATATCCAGGAGTGACAACTCAACCACCTCCCTGGGCAGTCTGTTTCAATGTCTGACTACTTTTTCTGTGAAAAATGTTTTCATAATGTCCAGTCTAAACCTGCCCTGTTGCAATTTGAAGTCATTCCCCCTTGTTCTGTCGTTAATTACCTGTGAGAAGAGACCAGCTCTACAATGTTCTTTCAGGCAGTTGTAGAGAGTGATGAGGTCTCCCCTTAGCCTCCAGTCCTTCAAACTAAACAGTCCCAGCTTCTTCAATCGTTCTTCATAAGGTTTATTCTCCAGGCCCTTCACCAGCTTCGTTGCCCTCCTCTGCACTCATACCAGCACCTCAATATCTGTTTTTTTTATTGAGGTGCCCAAATTTAATGTTGGTACATAAAATTAAGCTGTTGTCAGATCTACCAGCTCCATCAGGGAATTTAGCTGTGACAATACTGATTAATGCCATGCCCAAAACTTCTGTGTCCCATCACATACAGAATCCCTGTGCTTCAGAGTTGTTGAGCAGTTTTAAATAATTCTGCATAGGGAAGAGCTGCAGTGAAGACATCTTCAGGAACAAGTTGCGTGGGAAGATGCATAAACTGAGAAGGAATATAATCTAAGGTGATGACTATGCCATCCAGAGGGAAGATTGACTTTAGCAATGAAATAGAAGTTCTAGAAAACTTATAAAAGTCACTGAATAAACTGGTGAGAAGCAAGAACATACTTCTGATCTCTCTCATTGCCATATACAATGTTCCAGAGAGCACTGGTGATTATTTTGCAAAAAGCTGCCAAGGGGGCAAGTTATCTGTGTTTTGACACCTACTGTAGTGTAGTTTGCAGACAGTTTGCTCATAGACAAAACTTCTCCCTCCCTGTCCTCTATTGTAGCTTGTTTATAAAATGATATTTGTAGTCTGAAAGCACTATAAATAAACAAAATGCGAATCACTACTTCTTTTTGCTGATTTGAAAATCATCTTAAACAGAGAGAAAATGTGCAAAATTTTTACTATGGAAAACTTCAAAATTCTTAATTTCTTAAACGTGTTGGATAAAAAATATGTTCCCAATGCATTTCTTCTTTTACCTTCTGAATGTTTCCATTCTCTGCTGTAAAAAAAAACTATCACAAAACATCTTAAACTATTACAAATCAAATTAAGTAGGTGACTGGGAAAAGCCAACACATATTTAACAAGGGAAATCATGCCAGATTAATCTAATCTTTTTCAAGAAAATAACATTTGCTGTTGACATGGGGAAAAAAAATGGATGTTGCTTGCCCAGACTTCATAAAAGTATTCTACACTGTCTCCCATGGCCTTCTCCTGGACAAACTGTTGAGATACAGATTGGATGGGTGGTCTGTGAAATGCGTAGGAAATTATCTCACAGGCTGCAGTCAGAGGATGGTTATTAATGTTTTCTACTCAGGCTGGCAGCCTGTCTGTCCTGGTTTTAGCTGACATAGGTATTCTTCCTAGTAGCTGATGCATTGTTGTGTTTTGGATTTAGGATGAGAAAAATGTTGATCACACACTGATGTTTTAGCTGTTGCTGAGCAATGCTTACACTAAGTCAAGGACTTTTCAGCTTCTTATTCTGCCCTGCCAGCAAGGAGGTTGGAGGTATGTAAGAAGCTGGAAGAGGACACAGCCAGGACAACTGTCCCAAACTGACCAAAGGGATACTTCATATCATATAATGTCACACTATAAAATAAAATCATGGGGACTTGACCAGGCGATGGCAGCCTGATGGTGAGTGACTAACTGTGTATCAGTCAGAGGGTGGTGAGCAATTGCATTGTGTGTTACCTGTTTTGTGTATTCTTTAATCATTATTTTTACTTTCCCTTCCTTTTTTTGCCCTTTATCTCAACCCAGGAGTTTTACCTTTTTTTCTGATTCTCTACCCCAACTCACTATGGGGGAAGTCAGCAAGTGGTTGTCTGTTGTTTAGCTCCCTGCTGGGTTAAAACATAATGCCTTGTCACATGTGGTGTCCCTCCGGGATCGATACTGGACCCCATGCTGTTCAACATCTTTGGAAATGTTCTGGATGATGGAGCTGAAAGTACTCTCCCTAAGTTTACTGATGACATTAATCTGGGTGATGAGGTGGACAGATCAGAAGGGAAAGCCAACTTTCACAGACCTGGGCAGGCTGGAAGTGTGGGCCAGCATGAACTGTATGAAGTTCAACAAAGACTAGTGCAAAGTCCTGCATCTGGGATGACATAACAAAAGAGCTCAGCACAGGCTATAGTCTGGACAGCTGGGAAGCAACCTTGCTGAGAGAGTCCTGGTGGACAACAAGCTGAACTTGAGTCAGCAGTGTGCTGGTCCAGAAACCAAGGCAAAGTGGATCCTGAGCTGCATCTACAGGAACATTACTAGCAGAGATGTGATCATCCCACTCGGTGCTTGTCAGGCTGCACCTAGAGTGCTGTGTCCACTTCTGGGGCCCACAGTTCAAAAAGACCTAGTCACATTGGAGAAATTCAAAGGAGGAGCAGGAAGTTAATCAAAGAGCTGTAGAACCTACTCTGTGGAGAAAGACTGAAGGAGTTAGGTTTTTTCTCCCTGAGGAAAAGAGTGCTCAGAAGGGACCTCATCATGGTATTTCAGTACTTAAAGGGCAGCTATGAAGAGGGTGAAGTCATTCTCTTCACAAGAAACCAGATGGAGAAGACAAAGGGTAAGGAGTACAAGTTGCACCAGGAGAGGTTTCGTCTTGGTGCAACAAATATCTTTTGTCGCGTGTCGCGTGAAAGGTATGTGGCTGTGAGAGGCACGTACCCCAGCTAAGCACTTGCTTGTTTCAGAGCCCCGTTAGGGTCTTGCACTGAGTTTTCAGAGCCCCACTAAGGGCTTGCACTGAATTTTCAGAGCCCCGTTTAAGGACTTGCACTGAGACAATTTGCAAGGTAACTAACAATAAGTAATTTATTGAAGCGACAGATACAAGGTTCGGAGTTGCCGTTGATAAATTCACTCTCTGCAACAGCGCTAATATACGATACTAATGCCAGCAAAATACTATCCCGGGTATTACACACCAAAAGGTGGAAGTGTAATTCTTACCAAGAGGGCGTCCCTGTCTTGGGTGAAGGAGAAGGAGCACAGCCCGTCGACCGCCTCTTCCTCTTCTGGGGTCTTCTCCTCCCAACAACACATACCCTCTATGCTCCTTATATACTATCTTTCACTCCCCCCTGCCCCCTCCCCGGGGTGGCATTCAGCATGATTTGAGCGAAGAGTGGGTGACTATAGTCATATAGGGATATTAGGGTAAAAGTTTCCACTCTGGGCCCTGTGGCCTTCAGGATTTTATTTTGCAACAACTTATCTATGTGCAGGATGGTTCACATTGTTAGTCTTCCGTGCGGCCTTGCTCCTTAGACAAAACAGGGCCGTCCTGTCGTCACAAGACTCCCTCCTATGGCTGGTTCTCACTGTGTAGGCCTTGTTTTCCTCCGTTCTCAGGGTCTGCACAACAGATAAGCGAACACCTGCATTCAGCAAGTCTGAAACCCTCAACCTAAAATATCACATTATCCACCCCGTGACTATAGTCACTCAATCGAGCTTGAAATCATGCTCTTATAAAGTCAATCTTGGGGGTATCCCTTATGTTTGACTTTCTTTCACCTGGATGTAGCTCCAACTCCGTCCACCCGGACACCATGCGTACCTGACGAATTAATACCCGAGTTAGCATGGATCTAAAGCAAACTAATAACATGCAAAACATCATAATCACAATAACTATGACTAAAATTGATTGCAATAAAGAAGCAAGCCATCCTGATAGGGAAAAACCCATACCATGCAAAAGTTTGTTTAGCCATTGTACTTCCATGCTTTCTCTAAGCTTTCTACTTGCTTTTGCTACACACTTCAGATGATCTAACTGCTCGTCAAGATCTTTTGTTACATTCGGTATGTGAACACAACAAGTATCATTGATTAGGTTTAAGTATCCGCATACTCCATTTTCATACAATAATAACAAATCTAAGGTCAGCCTATTTTGTAATGTCATTTTTGATGTTGCCTGTAATTGCATATTTAATGCTTCCAACCCGACTCTGGTTGCGTTGGCCAATGCTTCAATCTGACCAGTGAGGTTATACAACATCATTCGATTTTGAAAAGCCATTAGGTGAGGTGTAAAGATTGACTCTAGAACCCATCCAACCACAGTTCCTGTCGTCGGGTGTTGCCAAGGGTCTGTTGAACTTCTTTTGACTCGTCCCCACAGAGTCGGTGCAAGCGGTTGTCTTCTCCAGAGAGGGCAAAATGTTAACAGTCCCAACGCGTGTTGACGTCGGCGGCCCTCCACGGTCAAGTCAGTAGTCCACGTGCCGTTGCTGCTAAACCACACAGTGTGTCCTAGGGAAGGTATACTAAGTTTCGAACAGATTATATCAGACTTAACATTGTTATTGGTTACATGAGACCAGGTATCATTGAGTGAAGTGGTGTAGTTACAACAAATACAACATAATCGAAGGGCTTGAGCTATCAGGCCCAGCCTTTGAATTTCAGTGTCTCGGCTACTGCAATTGTAAACTTTAGTGCACTTCCAATTGTAGTGTTTTGGAGTCTCTAAATGAGAAGTATCAAAGTTTGTGTATTGGACACCAACCCGTATGGGATCATCAGGTAATCCAATGATTCCACTCCAATCAATACACCAGTCAGTAGTTTGCATGTAATCCCAATGACCATGTTGTGGTTCTCCCCACACCCTAGGTATATGTATTCCCCACATATAGCTCCTGTGGATAGGAACATGATAAACAATGTAATCATCCCCATTTTAAAATTTTGGTTTCCAGATTATTATCAGTACCAGGAATACAACCATTCCAATCACAAATATGAACAGTCCCTGGGGGCACTCCAGTTCAGTGTAGGGTAGTCCGTTGTCCCAGGTACAGTTTCCTGACACTGAGGTCAATCAATTATCTGAACAACCTTGCCAAGTGTGTGGTACAGTTTCAGTAACAGGAGGTTTTCGAGATGCCATTGGAGATGTCATCTAGGCTCTTTTCTCATGAAAGGTTGGACCAGATGAACTTTCAAGGTCTCTTCCAATCTAGGATGTTCTATGGTTTTACGATTCCATGAAATCTATGTCAAAAGTAAAAATAATTTTCATATTCATAACTGTTATATGAAAAACATAGTATTTCCCTAACTTTAATCAGGCTTTCGATGGAACTCACCCCAAACACTGATACAATCACCACTTCTAGGATACCTTATGATGCTAGTCACAATAAGATCATGTTTTTTAAATCACATGTATAGCCAAAGTACTCCTTTTAAGGCACTAGAAAAGACTGTTCCGTCTTCCTAAATAAAGTATTCCTTTCACCGTATTTCAATGACAAAAATTTAATGACTAAGTGGAAAGAGAAATACTAGAGAAGAGAAATACTATAGAATCACAGAATCATAGAATTGTCAGAGTTGGAAAAAACCTTAAAGATCATCTAATTCCAACCCCCCTGCCATGGGCAGGGACATCTCCCACTAGATCAGGTTGACCAGAGCCCCATCCAGTCTGGCCTTAAAAACTTCCGGGAATGGGGCTTCCACCACCTCTCTGGGCAATTTGTTCCAGTGTCTCATCACCCTCATGGTGAAGAACTTCTTCCTAACGTTCAATGTGGATCAATTAATCTCTAGCTTCAATCCATTCCCTCTAGTCCTACAACTACCTGACATCCTAAAAAGTCCCTCACCAGCTTTCTTGTTGGTCCCCTTAACATACTGGAAGGCCACAATAAGTTCTTCTTGAAGCCAGACTGAACAGCCCCAACTCTCTCAGTTTGTCTTCATAGGAGAGGTGCTCCACCCCTCTAATAATCCTTATGGCCCTTCTCTGGATGCTTTTCAGCACGTCCATATCTTTCTTGTAGTAGGGGCTCCAGAACTGGATGCAGTCCTCCAGGTGGGGTTTCATGAGAGTGGAGTAGAGTGCGAGAATCACCTCCCTTGACCTGCTGGCCACACATCTCTTGGTGCAGACCAGGATACGATTGGATTTCTGGGCTGCAAGTGCACATTGACGGCTCATGCTGAGATTCTCATCCACCAGTACCCCCAAGTTGAGTTCTTCAGGGCTGCTCTCAAACCAATCACTGCCCAGCCTATATAGGTGCTTGGGATTACCCTGACCCAGATGGAGGACCTTGCACTTAGTTTTGTTGAACTTCATGAGGATGACCTGGGCCCACCACTCCAGCCTGTCGAGGTCCCTCTGGATGGCATCCCTACCCTCCAGCATGTCAGCCGCCCCACACAGCTTGATGTCATTGGCAAACTTGCCGAGGGTGCACTCAATCTCACTGCCCATGTCGCTGACGAAGGTGTTAAACAAGACTGGTCTCAGTACTGGGAACTAGGCAACCTGAAAATAGCACTACATACTAGCTCCAGTTCCAATGAAATAACCAGCCTTTACATGATAATACCCAACTGAGGATTTCAAACACTCTACCAAATTAGAAAAATTCACAGAATCTAGGGAGGAAAAAATGCTGCAGAAAGGGTTAGTGATGTAGAAAGAAAACCCTGTCAGTAACAGTATTATAGACAGAGTAAATTATGACTTGTTACTATTATCTCTATTCAAGGTTAGACAGTAGCAGAGAAAGAACCACTCTGCTTTTGCATGGTAGTTTCATATGCATGTTACGTGACACATAACTAAAACTTTTTCTGTGTTACAATGACTGGCTGTTTCCACCTAGTTTTAATACTTCAGGATAAAGACTGTCCCTTAAGCTCAATGAATTTAGCACTAGTGTTTCCAGTTGTATTGAAACACAATGTCGAGGGTTAGGGCTGGGCTGACCACTGAACACTGGCAGATGCTCCCTAAGCCCTCTCCCTCCCCAAATAGGAAGGGAAAGGGAATAAAGCAGAGAGACTTACAGATTGGAAAACTGAAACAGCTTTAATAAAATATTAATAATACTAATAAGGTAGTAAAAAGGATAATTAACTATATGCAAATACATAAAAAACCTTTACTGAACCCCACTGACACTGCAGAGCAAGCAGACACTGGGGAAGCCCCAGGTTCAGCACTGAGGGAAGCTTGATTCAGGAACTCAGGATCAGGATTGAAGGCAGAAGATCGGATAGAGTCATCCTTGGATGCTGGCCGTTGAAGAAGAGGGCTCAACCTCTGTAGTCTTTCAGCTTTATACTGGATATGATGTATACGGAATGGAATGATCTTGCTGGTCATTCGTCCTTGTGTTCCTCACCAGAGGCACAATCTTTTTATTTCCCTTGTGACCCCTTTTACTTCTTAGCACCCCCAGAGTGCCACACGATCTAGCAGTGGTCACTACAGGAATGAGTGCAAGCAAGAGCCTTTCTGTGTACCAGTCCCTGGCAGTAACTATAAATGTCAGGCGTTATCACTTCTAGTAGCAGACACTGTCTGCAAAAACATGCTGTTAACTTCAGAAAGTGCAGTCTCTTAGAGAAGACTGAGCTGAAAAGTAGAATCGCTGAACAGAATTGGTTGTTTTTAGCTCAAACCAGCATATGGTGAAACTGCAAACCACAAATAAATGTTTGCATCTTGTTTGCAATTACTGTACATCAGGAGCATCTCAGCCAGCCTCATTTAGCTCAAGAAAGTACTAACTGAGTGTTTACAACCCTCACGTCAGTCAGTGGGCCTCTGTTAAAGTAGCAAGGGCTTCTTCAAGACTTGCAGATCGAGACACATGACATGCCCGTACTGGCACAGAGGTCAATGATGTTATAACCAACCTACCGTGGAACATCTACTGAGAAGTTGTATTTCTATTTGCAAAAAGTTAGTTCAGCCTAACACAAGTTTGTTTATCTCCAGAGCTTCGGAGGTTATCTGTCACAATTACAGTAATTGTGGTTCAGAGACAAAAGGAACCATGTGGTTGCTCCCTTGTTCGCTCTCCCCTACCGGGAGTGAGGGGAAGAGCCCGAAAGGAGCCGCAGGCAGAGCCTCGTGCAGTTGAGATAAAACCAGTTTGTTTTAGTGGTGAATATAAATGATAACAATAACAGAGAAATAACAGCAGTGTTTAACCAGATATAACGTGAGTAACATGTAGCGCGGATGTCTCACCACCCGGAACCCAGCGACGTGTCCGGACCAAGAGCTGGAGAGACCCCCACCCCGACCAGCTCCCTCTATATACCCCGAGCATGACGTCAGGATGGTATTGAATATCCCTTTGACTAGGGACTAGTTTGGTTCAGTTATCCCTTACTAGCACCCCCTATTGAAAATTAACCCTATCCTAGCTGAACCCAGTACATTATCCACTCCTTATGCTATACCATCTACATCATGCTCAGATCTTACACTTCAGATTTATCATTAGCTTTCTTTTTATATATACATATACGCAGACATGCACATATACACAGATACCATTCTCTTAATCTATACACTCCCTCCAGTATATCACTTGAGTTCATGGCTTCAAGGTTCCATTCATTGTAACAGTTCTTTAGAGTAGGAGAGAATGGTGCTTGATTGTGGTATACTTGGTCCAAAACTCACGTTGTATTTGGCACGGTCTGTGCCCACGGTCTGAAGCTTGAAAAACATCGTCTTAGGGAAGTTACTGGGCACCACCTCAGGTTCCCTTATCGCTGTCCTTCCCTCGTTTTCATCGTAGTCTATCCTTTGTTGATCTGGGTTGTTCTTACTCTAATATTAATCAACATGACACATAACAACAGCAGCAGTGATGACATACATTGGCAGAGTAATTGATCAGTTGACATCACATGATTTATTTCACTGACTATTCTCTCCCAAAGTTAAATTCCCTTGAAGTACACACTGAACATCCCCATCCTTCTGCATCACCCACCAAGTACAACCAGGTCCCTGAGCAAAATCAACCACACAGATGGGCTTGCCTTTGCCTGAGGCAGGGCTAGCTCATACTGTTTTCCCCAACATGTTCCTCATACGCACAACAGGGACTTTATCTCCGTCCAGAGTACGTGGGAGTTTTGACCGGGCAGGCCCGGTTCGATTGGAAGATCCTCTATTGTTTACTAACCATGTGGCCTTTGCTAAATTTGTGTCCCAGTGTTTGAAAGTTCCATCACTCATTGCTCTCAACGTACTCTTTAGCAGTCCATTGTGCCATTCAACCTTTCCAGAGGCTGGTGCACGATATGGAATGTGGCACACCCACTCAATGCTGTGCTCTTTGGCCCAGGTGTCAATGAGGCTGCTCTGGAAATGAGTCCCATTATCTGACTCAATCCTCTCCGGAGTGCCGTGTCTCCACAGTACCTGTTTTTCAAGGCCCAAGATGGTGTTCCGAGCAGTGGCATGGGGCACAGCGTATGTCTCCAGCCATCCGGTGGTCGTCTCCACCATTGTAAGTACATGGTGCTTGTCTTGACAGGTTAGTGGGAGCGTAATATAGTCAACCTGCCATGCCTCCCCATATCTGTATTTCATCCATCGTGCTCCATACCACAAAGGCTTTACCCACTTGGCCTGCCTGATTGTAGCACACGTTTCACATTCATGGATAACCTGTGCAATAACATCCATGGTCAGGTCCACCCCTCGATCACGAGCCCATCTGTATGTCACATCCCTTCCCTGATGGCCTAAGGAGTCATGGGCCCACCGAGCTATGAACAATTCACCCTTGTGCTGCCAGTCCAAGTCCACCTGAGACACCTGGATCTTAGCAGCCCGATCTATCTGCTGGTTGTTTAGGTGCTCTTCCATGGCTCGATTCCTGGGTATGTGGGCATCTACATGACGTACTTTCACAACCAGGTTCTCCACCCGGGCAGAAATATCCCGCCACAGTCCGGCAGCCCACATGGGCCTACCCCTGCATTGCCAGTTATTCTACTTCCATTGCTGTAACCATCCCCACAGAGCATTTGCCACCATCCACGAGTCAGTGTAGAGATAGAGTACTGGCCACTTTTCCCCTCTCAGCAATATCTAAAGCCAGTTGAATGGCTTTTACCTCTGCAGTTTGACTCCATTCACCCTCCCCTTCAGTGGCTTCAGCAACTTGCTGGGTGGGGCTCCACACAGCAGCCTTCCATCTTCGATGCTTTCCCACAATGCGACAGGACCCATCAGTGAAGAGAGCATACCGCTTCTCTTTCTCTGGTAGTTCGTTATATCGTGGGGCCTCTTCCACATATTTCACTTCCTCCTGCCGTGACACTTCAAAGTCCTTGCTTTCTGGCCAGTTTGTAATTGCCTCCAGAATTCCTGGTCGATTAGGGTTCCCCATTCCGGCCCGTTGTGTGAGCAGTACCATCCATTTACTCCACGAGGAATCAGTTGCGTGATATATAGATGAGGTCCTGCCTCTGAACATTCAACCCCAAACTGGAAATCGGGGTACTAAAAGGAGCGGTGCCTCAGTACCAACTACTTCTGAGGCAGCTCGGACTTCTTCATATGCTGCCAGTATCTCCTTCTCAGTGAGAGCGTAGCGGCACTCAGATCCTCTGTATGCCCGACTCCAAAACCCTAAGGGTCGGCCTCGTGTCTCCCCTGGTGCCCTCTGCCAGAGACTCCAGTCAGGGCCGTTCTGCCCAGCTGTAGTATAAAGCACATTTTGAACATCTTGTCCTGTCCGGACTGGCCCAAGAGATACTGCATGAAAAATCTCTTGTTTAATCTGCTCAAAGGCTTGTTGTTATTCAGGGCCCCATTTAAAATCGTTCTTCTTCTGGGTCACCTGGAAAAGAGAGCTTACAATCTGGCTGCAACTTGGAATGTGCATCCTCCAAAACCCCACTGCACCTACGAATGCCTATGTATCCTTTCTACTACATGGTGGAGACATAGCTGCTATCTTATTAATCACATCCATGGGAATCTGGTGGCATCTGTCTTGCCACTTTACTCCCAAAACCAGGATCTCCTGCGCAGGCCCTTTTACCTTACTACGTTTTATGGCAAAACCGGCTTTCAGAAGGATTTGAATTATCTTCCTCCCTTTCTCAAAGACTTCTTCCGCTGTATTGCCCCATACAATAATGTCATCAATGTACTGCAGGTGTTCTGGAGCTTCCCCCTGTTCCAGTGCAGTACGAATTAGTCCGTGGCAAATGGTGGGGCTATGTTTCCACCCCTGGGGCAGTTGATGCCAGGTGTACTGGATGCCCCTCCAAGTAAAGGCAAACAGTGGCCTGCACTCTGCTGCCAGAGGGATCGAGAAAAACGCATTGGTGATATAAATGGTGGCATACCATTTGGCAGCCTTCAATTCTAGCTCATATTGAAGCTCGAACATGTCTGGCACAGCAGCACTCAATGGCGGTGTAACTTCATTCAAGCCATGATAGTCCACTGTTAGTCTCCATTCCCCGTTAGATTTTTGCACTGGCCATATGGGGCTGTTAAAGGGTGAGCGAGTTTTGCTAATAACCCCTTGGTTCTCCAGCTGATGGATCAGCTTATGGGTGGGAACCAGGGAGTCTCAGTTGGTGCGATATTGCCGCCGATGCACCGTCGAGTTAGCAATTGGTACCTGTTGTTCTACAACCCTCAGTAAACCTACCACAGAACGGTCCTCTGAAAGACCAGGCAAGGTGGACAACTGTTTAATTTCCTCTGCCTCCAAAGCAGCTATGCCAAAGCTGCCCTTTTGGATCCTTGAAGTACCCGCTCCTGAGGAAATCTATACCAAGAATGCACGGAGCCTCTGGGCCAATCACAATAGGGTGTTTATGCCACTCATTTCCAGTCAGAATTACTTCAGCTTCCAAAACAGTCAGTTGCTGGGACTCCCCTGTCACCCCAGAAATACAGATGGGTTCCACCCCTCTATATCCTGATGGTATCAAGGTACATTTTGCGTCTGTGTCTATCAGAGCCTTGTATTTCCGTGGAGCTGACGTGCCAGGCCATCGGATCCACACAGTCCAGTAGACCCGACTGTCCCTCTCCTCCACCTGGCTGGAGGCAGGGCGCCTCTGTTCTCGATCGGAGTCACTCGCTTCTTGTGAGTATGACTTAGAGGTTCCTTCAAGAGGATCAGAGTCGAAATCTGTTCTCCTGTTTTGTCTGGAGTCCTTCCCCCTGGAAACTGGAGCAATAATTTTCTTATGATGATCCTTCTTCTTTGGCACTTCCTTTCGCAACTCATGTATGCGTTCATCTAGGACTGAAGAAGGTTCTTCATCCCACTTCCTCATGTCCTCTCCATGGTCAAGTAGGTAAAACCGGAGAGTATTCCGGCGTGTTTGTCTCCCTTGTTCCCTCTCTTGAGCGGAGGAGTACCTAGTCCTAACAGCTGAGACACGTGCCCGTGTGGGTGGAGAGCAGGACATATCCACTTTGAGCTGCTGGACCTCCCGGGACAGTTCTTCCATGGCGGAAACACAAGCCTGTAGGGATGAAGCCAGACTTCCTTAGTACTACCAGAGCCGGCGAGCCAATTCATCCACAGTTTGTCCCTCACCTTCTCTCCAGGACATCACTGCCAACAAGTTTGCATATATTTGCGGTCCACTTCAAAGGAACCTCTGCCACATGCCTTGTATGCATCGGACTTCATCTGGATCAGTGGGTGACTGCTCGTTATCGGAGTTATTGTAAATTACCTCCAGCACAGCCAGTTCACTCAGGTACTGGCCTCTCTCCATTGAGGTCCATTTACCTGGGTGGCATGCAATATCTTCCTTGAGGAGGTAACTTTCCCTCATGCCTGACAGAAGGCACTTCCAGAGGCTGAGGGATGGTGTCTGCCTCCCAAACACCTTGTCAATGCCCCCTTCCCTAGAGAGGGATCCTAGCTTTTTGGCTTCTTTACCCTCCAGTTCCAGGCTACCGGCTCCACTGTCCCAGCATCAGAGCAGCCAGGTCATAATGTGCTCACCTGGATGGCGGCCAAAGTCCTTTCGCATGTCTCGCAGCTCACTGAGAGATAGAGACTGGGTGATTATTTCTGTCTCTACCTCCTCTTATTGTTCTCGTGATGGTCCTGCTTCATTTTCATCCCTCACCAAGCAAACCGATTTCTTTGTGTACTTCTTCTTCTGTACTGGAGCAACCGATACTGGCACAGGCTGGTTTTCTGGTTCAGCTGGAGCACTTGTCACAGGGGTTGGAGCAGCCGCAGCACCTGTCACAGGGGTCGGAGCAGCCGCAGCACCTGTCACAGGGGTTGGAGCAGTCACAGCATTCATTGCAGAGGTTGGAACAACCACATCATCTACTGCTTTGTCTTTAGATCCACAGACCTCCTCTTTCCCTCAGGGATAATGAGTGATATTAAAAATGGCATGGGCCAGGCCCCAGCACACAGCAGTGATTTGGACTTCTTTGGAATGACCAGGCTGACAGCATACTTTCTCCAAATACTCTGCCAGTTTTTTAGGATTTTGTGTATATTCAGGGGTGAAATTCCAAAACACTGGAGATGACCATTTTCGTAGGAGCTTGCCCATATTCTCCCACACACCTTGCCATTCATAATTATCTGGCTTCAGGACAGGTGTGTGGATGATATCCTTAGAAAATTTTGGTGTGACCCCGAGCAAGATCTGGCACACATTCAGGAGACACAGAACGAAAACCAGGAGGCACAGGACGAGAACCATGCTGGGTTGGGTATTCCAAGAATATTCAAAATTTTCAAAAACTGTTGTGATCAGCTTGAAGGACAAACGGGAGAGAACATTCTCCTCCGTTTCCCCCATGGATTCGGTGCTGTTACTAATTAATTCTGAGAGGAGGTGCCCAAGGCATGGGAATGAGAATAGCGCCTCAAACAAATACCCACTTACCCTCATGGCCAGTAATACAATCATATTATAAGCTGTCAGCACTCCATACAAAATAATTATGCCTTTGACCCCTTTTCCACAGTTGATAAATACCATCGCAGGAAATATATAAAATATATGAGGATTCAGCCAATGTCACGGTGTAAATAAATAAATCAACATTATGACCACCAACTACTTGACTAATGTGCAAAATCTATCTAACAAAATTATCTTTTTAACACCCCTTTGTTAAATCTGCTGTTATCTCAAACCCCTGGCCCCAGGTTGAGCACCAAAAGATGTCGTGGTTTAGAGACAAAAGGAACAATGTGGTCGGTCCCTCGCTCGCTCTCCCCTACCGGGAGTGAGGGGAAGAGCCCGAAAGGAGCCGCAGGCAGAGCCTCGTGCGGTTGAGATAAAACCAGTTTGTTTTAGTGGTGAACATAAATGATAACAATAACAGAGAAATAACAGTAGTGTTTAACCAGATATAACGTGAGTAACACGTAACGCGGATCTCACCACCCGGAACCTAGCAACGTGCCCAGACTGAGAGCTGGAAAGAGAGAGACCCCCACCCAAACCATCTCCCTCTATATACCCAGAACATGACATCAGGATGGTATCGAATACCCCTTTGGCTAGTGACTAGTTTGGTTCAGTTATCCTTGACTAGACCCCCCTGTTGAAAATTAACCCTATCCTAGCTGAACCCAGTACAGTAATCCATTACATTGGGAGTCTAATAGTATTTATATCTAACTTTTTTTATGCCTACCTTGAAGGCATTGTGCCATCAACTCTCAGCCTAAACTAAGTTCCTCCAGTAGTAGATTTAGGATGTGAAGCACCAGGCTGTTAGATGTCAGCCAGCTAAGGGGAGAATGTGGGGTTCCCTGATAGGTAGAAAACAAGTCCAAGTGAGGGAACCAGAGACCACAAAGCAATGAAACAGGAGAAAAACATTATAATAGCAATATGAGGGTCGGTTTAGCTCAGTGGGTTGAGCGTGGTCCTTGAAACACTGAAGGTCGCGGGTTCGATTCCCGTTCGGTTCTCACGTGTTGCCTGACCTAGTCGAGAGGTCGTGTCCCTGCCCACAACAGGGAGGTTGGATTAAAATGATCTCTAAGGTCCCTTCCAACCCAGGCCATTCTATGATTATGGATTCCAGTATGGTCAAAAAAGTTGAGCTATGTATTTGTAGCTACCACATAAGCTCATGATTAGCTTCCATAGGCCTGGAAATCTTGCTGTAAGGCACTAATAGTTTCTTCTAGTGCTTATTTACCAATTAAATTAAGCCTGTCATTAATCACGTGGGAAGATTTATGAAGGATCAGTTGATTAATCTATCCAAACATGGTCTTGGATTTTTAATTAGCTTAGTCTCTTCTCAGAATCACAATTTATAAAAAGGGAGAAAAACTGAACAATTATTCAGAATGTGAAGCAAGGTGAACAGATGTGAATGGGCATTTCTTTATATAGGTCAATATACTGCCAAACTTTTCTCAGCATAACCTTGAAGTGTTCTTTGTAAATACCTCCGTGCATTGAGGCCTCTGAATACCTAACTAAATCTCTTCATACCAGTACAGTTCATTCAGCAAACAGCAAATTCAAGACAATGGTACATTTAGGAGCCTAATTGCCTTTGTTCCTAAGCTACCTGTATAAAGTGCTTTGTCTCTTAGCTCTTGTCATTTACTCTGTCTCTTTTTTTTTTCCCCTCTAAAATTCATTCCACAGTAATTTGTTGTTAAAGCCAGATACCTCAGTGACTGTTTGAAGTGTTGTTAAGAAATAATTTCTAATTAAATCATCAGCATTCTGTACCTTCCTAATAAAGAAAAAAATATAAACTCTAATCCTAAGTTGTCTTTGGTGAATATAGAAATAACTCAGAATAAAGAACGTTCGGTTTGAGATTTATGATGAGCCAGAGTTCATGAGCAGGGGAAGTAAGTTTTCAGAAGGTTCATGAATCTCTTTCCTGAGAGGGACAGAGGGCCCCATATGTGGTCCAGACACACTTCACAGGGAAGTCTGCTGCCTCCCTGGGGTACAAGCACTTTCCACCCTATTTAACCCTTCCGATTATTACCCCCTTTTGGTATTTCAGGTGGATAGTGATGAAGTGGCTACAAGAAGTCCAAAATTAATTAAGAAAGATTTTAGGGCCTTGGGGCAGCTACTTAAGGGTTCACAAGCTGTGCTCTCCTCTGTCCCTCCAGTGGCAGCCGTGAATGAGAGAATTAGCAGAAAGAGCCATCAGATCAATTCATGGCTCAGGAACTGGTGTTATCGACAGGGTTTTGGGTTTTTTGATCATGGGCTGCTATACAAGACATCTGGCCTGATGGCGACAAATGGGACGCACCTGTCCCAGAGAGGGAAAAGGATCTTGGGGCAGGAGTTAGCAGGGCTTACTGACAGAGCTTTAAACTAGATATGAAGCGGAAAGAGGATATAACTGGGCCTGCTAAGAATAAGCCCAAAGGAAATGCTCCAAGTCAGGGCTTGTAGGATGGAATGCTGATGAGGACTCTCACTCTGCCATCTCAGTGGAGACAAGGGATAGACATATAATGGGAAATGAGGAGACAAGGATTGGTTTTGATGGTTTAGAAATGATGGAAATATCTGAGAAGGGTCTGGTGGGAAATGGGGCGCATGCTCACAGAAAGGTGTTGGGATCTGAGGTGCATCCTACTTTGGCAGGGCGGTTGGGCTAGATGATCTTTTTAGGTCCCTTCCAACCCCTAACATTCTGTGATTCTGTGATTCTGTGCGTGAGCAACAAACAGAGGGAGCTTGAAGCCATGATGCAACAGGAAAACTGACATAGTGGCTATCACAGAAACATGGTGGGATGCCTCACATGAGTGCCACAATCAGTGGCTACAAGATCTTCAGGAGGGACAGACAGAGAAGGAGAGGTGGTGGGGTGGCCCTTTGTGTTAGGAACTGTTATGAATGCTCAGAACTTCAGTTCTGAGTGACATGGTGACACCCACAACCCCATAGTGACAATGGGGTTGAGAGTGTCTGGACTAGGTTAAGGAACAAGGTCAATTAAGCTGATATTGCTATGGAGTCTGCTGTAGACCTCCCAACCAGAGCAGTGAGGAGGATGAAGCATTCTGTAAGCACTTGGGAGAAATCTCATGGTCACTTGCTGTTGTTCTCATGGTAGACTTCAAGTTCCCAGGTATCTGCTGGAAATACAACACAGCAGAGAGGGAACAATCCAGAAGGTTCCTGGAATGTGTGGAGGATAAGTTCCTCACACAGCTGGTAAGTGAACCAACCAGGGAACGTGCCCTCCTGGACCTCCTGTTTGTGAACAGAGAAGGTCTTGTGGAGGATGTGTCAACCGGAGGCCGCCTAGGGAAGAGTGACCATGAAATAATTAAGTTCTCTATTTTTAGATATATTAGGAGGGAAGACAGCAAAACTGCCACTTTGGACTTCCGAAGGGCAGACTTTGTCTTGTTTATGAGGTTATTGGATAAAATGCCTTGGGAGTCAGTTTTGAAGGGTACAGGAGTCCAGGAAGGCTGGACACTTTTTAAGGAGGAAATCTTAAAGGCACAGGAGCAGGCCATCCCCACATGCCATAAGATGAACCAGCAGCAAAGAAGACCAGCCTGGCTGAATAGGAAGATCTGGTGGAAAAAAGTAGAGTTTATGGTCTCTGGAAGAGGGGTCAGGCCACTCATAATGAGTATGAGAATATTATTACGTTATGCAGGGAGATAATTAGAAGGTCCAAAGCCCATCTAGAAATTAATCTGGCTTCGGAGGAAGGACAGGAAGAAAAGCTTCTATAAATACATTAACAACAAGAGAAAGATCAGGGAGAGCTTCCGTCCCCTACCGGATCCAGGAGGAAATACGGTAACTAAAGATGAGGATAAGGTTGAGGTGCTAAATGCCTTCTTTGCCTCAGTCTTTAGTAATAGAAACACTTTTACTGAGGAAAGCCAGCCCTCCCAAACCAAAAGACAGGGGCCAGGAGCAAAATTTCCCCCCCCCACAGCCCGGGAGGAGATGATCAGTGACCTGCTGCTCAACATCAATGTGCACAAATCTATGAGGGCTGGATGGAGTTCATCCCAGAGTCCTGAGAGACATGACAGGGGTGCTCACCAAGCCACTGTCCATCATTTATTAGCAGTCCTGGCTGACTGGAGAAGTCCCAGCTGATTGGAAGACAGCCAATAAAACATCCATCTGTAAGAAGGAACAGAGGGATGATCCAGGAAATTACAGGTCCGTCAGTTTGACTTCAGTGCCAGGAAAGCTGATGGAGTAGATCATCCTGAGTTCCATTATGCAGCACATCCAGGACAACCAGGTGATCAGACCCAGTCAGCATGGATTTGTGAAGGGCAGGTCCTGTTTAACAAACCTGATCTCCTTCTATGACAGGGTGACCCACTTGCTGGATGAAGGTAAGGCTGTGGATGTTGTCTACCTTGACTTTAGTAAAGCATTTGACAGCGTTGCCCGCAGCATTCTCCAAGAGAAATTGACTGCTCTTGGCTTGGATGGGCATACTCTTTGCTGGGTAAAAAACTGGTTGGATGTCCGAGAGCGAAAAAATGTGGTCAATGGAGTTAAATCCAGTTGGTGGCCAGTCACGAGTGGTGTCCCCCAGGGCTCAGTACTGGGCCCAGTCCTGTTTAATATTTTCATCAATGATTTGGATGAGGGGATGGAGTGCACCCTCAGTAAATTTGCAGATGACACCAGGCTGGGTGGAATTGTCTATCTGCTTGAGAGTAGGGAGGTTCTACAGAGGGATCTAGATAGATTGGATCTTAAGGCCAATCACATGAGTTTCATTGAGCTGAAATGCCAGGTCCTGCACTTCGGCCACAACAACCCCCAGCCGCGCTACAGGCTTGAGGAGGAGTGGCTGGAGAGCTGCCAGGCAGAGAGGGACGTGGGGGTGTTGATGGACAGCCGGTTGAACATGAGCCAGCAGTGTGCCCAGGTGGCCAAGGTGGCCAACAGCATCCTGGCCTATATCAGGAATGATGTTGTCAGCAGGAGCAGGGAGGTGATCTTGCCCCTGTACTTGGCTTTGGTGAGGCTGTGCCTTGAGTACTGTGCCCAGTTTTGGGTCCCTCACTACAAGAGGAACGTTGAGGTGCTTGAGACGATACAGAGGTGGGCTACCAAGATGGTAAAGGATTTGGAGTATGTGTCATATGAGGAACAGCTGAGGGGTCTGGGGCTTTTTAACCTAGAGAAGAGGAGGCTGAGGGGAGACCTTATTTCCCTTTACAACTACCTGAAGGGAGGTTGTAGGAAGGCGGGGTTTGGTCTGTTCTCCCTAGTGGCGAGTGATAGGACAAGGGGAAATGGTCTTAAGTAACGCCAGGGAAAGTTCAGGTTGGATATGAGGAAGAATTTCTTTACTGAAGGAGGTGTCAGCCATTGGAATAGGCTGCCCAGGGAGCTGGTTGAGTCGCCATCCCTGGAGGTGTTTAACAGAAGGGTAGATGTTGCCTTGAAGGGCATGGTTTAACAGTATTAATAGGACTAGGACAAAGGTTGGCCTCTATGATCTTGAAGGTCTCTTCTAACTTCTATGATTCTGTGATTCTATGATTCTATAACAAACAGAAACTACAGCTCCTAATTTACCTTTTCTGAATAGCATTACAGATTACATTGACTTAATTATGAGGCACCACTATGCATTCAGATGTTGTCTTCTGTGGTAGTACAGCATAAACCTGAGATGATTTGAATTTCATTTAAAGAAATACAATGATGGAAAATAATAGCATTCCTAATTAATTTGAAGACTAATTTGGGTCTGGAAATATAAACTCACTATAAAACCGATCAATTTCATAGAAGTAGCAAGTAAAGCAGAGATACACAGTGCATATATGAAGGCAAAAGAACAATCATTCTCCATTCAATCATCTATTCTTTGTTCAATCCACATGTGATCTTCTTTATACAAAGGTAACAAATCTTCAGTAGCAAAACCACAGCACAACATGCAGTACACTAATATTCAGTATCTAACCTAAATGATTCTGTTCCTGATTTTATAAAGATTAAGGTATCAATATTACCAAAAGGAATCTAAATAAAGATATTGGATTGTCTTGAATAATATCTCTGATATACACTGAAACTGTGAAGACAGTAAAATCAAGAGGACTCATATCTGGTTTTGCATATGCAAACATGCTTTTGTGTTGAGCTGTGTATAATTCAGTGAAGACAAGGTGATGTTGCACATGATAGGTACCTTTATTGTGAGGTTTTTAAGCCAAGATTTTAGCATATCTTCATGTCATTTTTGTCAATGCACAGCAATATTTTATAGGTCTTCATACCCAATTTTGTAAATGTAACTGACTGGAGGGAAATTGTGCAGACTGGTTTGAGAGCAGAATTTAAAGAACTTTGTTTCTCATATATATTTTTTTTATGTACATATGTCATGGGTTAGGGCTGGGCTCGCCACTAAAATGTGGACAGATGCTCTCTAACCCTCTCTCTTCTACCCCCACCCTAAACAGGATGGAAAAGGGAATGAGGCAGAGAGACATGGGTTAGAAAAGAAAACAGCTTTAATGAAACAATAATAGAAGTAATAGTGAAATGAAAAAAATTAAGAACTATATGCAACTATATAAGTCCAATATCGAATTTGACTCCCCCCTGAAAGCAATGACCACTGATGCTGAAGAGTAGGAGGCACTCGGGAAGCCCCAGGCTCAGCAGTGGCGGGGATCTGGACATGCGAACTGTATTCGGGAACTCAGTATCACGGTCAAAAGCAGGAGATCGGATGGAGTCCTCCCTGGATGCTGGCCATTGAAGAAAGAGAGGGAGACTAAATTCTTGTGATCAGTCAGTTTATACTGAATATGATGTATATGGAATGGAATACTCTTGTTGGTCACCTGTTCTGTCTACTACCACCCAGAGGTGCAACCTTTTACTTCCTTGTGACCCCTCTTACCACCTGGCACCCCCAGCGTGGCACACAAGAGCCAGCAGTGGCCTTGGTCACTACAGGAATAAGTATAAGCAAGAGTCTTTCTGCATACCAGTCCCAAGCAGTAACTGTAAACATCAGATGTTATCACTGCCAGTTGCACACACTGTCTGCAAACAGAGTGTTAACTGTTAATTTCAGAGAAGTGTAGTCTCTTAAGACTGAGCTGCAAAGTAAAAATCGCGGAACAGAATCGGGTTTTTTTCATTGAAACCAGGACAAGGTGTATCTGTCTAACATGAAACATTGAGTTGTTTTATCAGATAGTAAATGTTGTTAAGTGTCCTGGTACTTCCGTGTACTTTTAGGGAAGTAAAAAGATTGTGCCTTTGGTAAGGAACAGAAGGATGAATGACCAGCAAGAGCATTCCATTCCATATACATTATATCCAGTATAAAGCTGAGGGACTACAGAGGTTGAGCCCTCTTCTTCAACGGCCAGCATCCAAGGATGGCTCTGTCCGATCTTCTGCCTTCAATCCTGATCCTGAGTTCCTGAATCGAGCTTCCCTCAGTGCTGAACCTGGGGCTTCCCCAGTGCCTGCTTGCTCTGCAGTGTCAGTGGGGTTCAATAAAGGTTTTGTATGTATTTGCATATAGTTAATTATCCTTGTTACTACCTTGTTAGTATTATTACTGTTTTATTAAAGCTGTTTCAGTTTTCCAATCTGTAAGTCTCTCTGCTTTACTCCTTTTCCTTCCCATTTGGCTTAGGGAGCGTCTGCCAGTGTTCAGCAGCTGGCCCAGCAGTAACCCTCGACACACCACCTTTCACATTTTATGAAGATTTTTCTCCTGAAGCATCCACATGTACACATAATCCCTGGGTCAGACAGCCACATTTACAAAGGTGTCATGTGGATTAATGGCTCAGAGTGAATCATTTGTTTGCTGCTACTCACTCTTTCAGATGCAGTCTTTCTGATCCACGCTTTGCTGAAGATATGTCAAAAAATTTGTATTAGATTGGAGTTTGCAGCCCCATTTGTGCATACAACCGACATATAATCTAACAGACTAACATGTATCGCGATTAAACAATAACGTCTACTAAGAACTTGCATCTGAGCTCAAAATCTGCCTCTGTGTTTACCTGTTCAAATATTTCATGCAGTCTATGTGCAACTTCTTTTAGATATGACTAATAGAGAGTAGAGATGTGCACTGTCCCAGAAGTAAATTTCTCTGCGGAATATCCATTTGATGGGGTAAGACGAAGTGAGAATGTTTATGACATGAGCTAAAGAAACAAGACTGCACAGAAAAGATGTTTTCTCATTATACTTTTAGATAAAGTGATGTATCAAAAGATAGTTTGTTTTATTCAGAGACTTTCCAAAGCTTTGTGATTTTTTTTTTTTTATTTTAATATGTTTTATTCAGTTTAGGGTGTTTTTTGGTTGGTTTTTTTTTTTTTTAAAAAAAAAAAAAGCAGAATCTTCTTTTGGCTTACAGTTCAAGCCCCGACCCACAAGATCCTGGAAGCGTGAGGAAAGGCTTCCGTTGATTATATCAGTCAGTAAAATCTGCTCTGGGGAAGGGATCTAAAGCGAAAAAGGTTCACAGAAAGCTCTTTTGGGGGCTGTTTTTAAGCCGGGAACGTCGACGTGCCTGTGGCGGGAACGGCAGCTGGAGGACGGGCAGGCGAGCGAGCGTGGGAGGAGCCGCCCTCAGCCGCGGGGAATCTAAACGAAGCATCAATCAGCCGCTAATTGTGAACGGTAACGTTAACGACGTTAACCGGCCGTTAATTGTGCCCTCTGGGTATAAGAAGCCTTGAGGAGAGGAGCAACCGGTCGCTGCCCATCAAACAAAAGGCAGCAGGGGTAAGTCTTTGTTAACAGGGGAGTACTTATTGGTGCTTTAAACAAACCCGTGTACAGTTTTTGAGAGGTCTTTTGATTGTAGAATCGATTATGGTTGCAAGCAGATCAAAGGCCGTTAGTAAACTGTGGGCACCCAGACAGAGGCCCCAGGTAAGCATGTGGGTGTTCAGGCCTCGGGCTGCAGGGAATGCTGGAGCCTGGCACTTGCAATGAAGGATAGCGAAGACGACACCTGTGTCAGATGTGACCAGGTGAACGATCTGCTCAGCCTGGTGGCTGAGCTGAAGGAGTAAGTAGAAAGGCTGAGGAGTAGCAGGGAGTCTGAGAGAGAGACAGATCGGTGGAGCCACTTCCTGAATGGTGAGCAGCAAGCTCCACAAGCAGCAGAAAATCCCCCCACCTCTGGCCATTAGGCAAAAGTGGGGGACCTAAAGGATGGGGAGGAGTGGAAGCAGGTACCTGCCAGGAGAGGAAGGAAAATCTCTGCCTGGCCTCCCTCACCTGCCCGGTTGCCCCTGCAAAACAGCTGTGGGGCTCTAGACAATGAGAGCCAGGCTGAGGAAGAGATGGGTGGAGGTTCACCCAAAGGGCTATCTAGGGTGAATCACTCAGACACATGCATTAGGACTTCATCCAAGAAAAAAAAGGAGGGTAATTGTAATTGGAGACTCCCTCCTGAGGGGAACAGGGGGCCCTATCTGCGGCCCAGATCCAACCCACAGGGAAGTCTGCTGCCTCCCTGGGGCCCGGGCTAAGGACGTTATTAAGAAGCTTCCTGGTCTGGTTAAGCCCTCTGATTATTACCTGCTTTTGGTTATGCAGATCGATAATGATGAGATAGTAGAGAGACGGCCAGAAGCAATTAAAAGGGACTTTAGGGCACTGGGACGAATGCTTGCAGGATCAGGTGCACAAGCTATGTTTGCTTCTATTCCTTCAATTACGAGGAAAAGTAGTGGAAAGTTCAATAAAGTGCAGCAGATTAATACTTGGCTAAAAGGGGGGTGCCAACGGTCTAGCTTTGGGTTTTTTAACCATGGGGAAATCTACACGGCACCTGGCCTACTAAAACCAGATGGGGTTCAAGTGACGCAAAGAGGAAAAAGGATCCTCAGTCATGAGCTGGCAGGACTCATAGAGCATTCTTTAAACTAGATATGAAGGGGGAAGGGGTGGTAGCCAGATCAAATGCAAATGACCCTGGGATACACATAGTGACATCAGAAGCAGAGTGACTAGCACAGATGAAGTACAATTGTACTTTATTGGGATCTCCAGGCACCTTATCAGGGGCCGAACTCAAATGCCTTTATATGAATGCCCGCAGCTTGGCCAATAAGCAAGAGGAGCTGGAGATGCTTGTTAGTCTGCAGTGCTAAGACCTGATCGGCATCACAGAGACATGGTGGAATGACTCCTGCGATTGGTGTGTTGGACTAGAAGGGTGTAAACTGTTCAAGAAGGACAAGCAGGGGAAATGAGGAGGGAGTGTTGACCTCTATGTCAAGGAGCAGCTAGAATGCATGGAGCTCCACCTGGCAAGTGATGACGAAAGAACCAAGTGCCTGTGGACCAGGGTCAAAGGAAGGGTAGGAGAATTTCCAGTGGGGGTGTGCTACAGACCACCCAATCAGGAGGACCAAATGGACAAGGCCCTTCATAAGCAGATAGGAGTTGCTGCTCGTTCACAAGCCCTGGTCCTCCTGGAGGATTTTAACCACCTGGACGTCAGTTGGAAAAACAACACGGCAGGGAACAAGCAATCCAGGAGATTCCTGAAATGCGTTGATGATAACTTCCTTCTCCAAGTGATAGAGGAACCAAGGAGGAGAAGTGCCATGTTAGACCTCATTCTCATCAACAGGGAAGGGCTGCTGGGTAATGTTAAACTCATGGGTAGCCTCGGCTGCAGTGACCGTGAGATGGTGGAGTTTGAGATCCTAAGGGCAGCTAAAAGGGGAAAGCTCAGCAAGCTTGAAACCCTTGATTTCAGAAGAGCTGACTTTTACCTCTTTAGGAACCTCCTTGCTAGTGTGCTATGGGATAAAGCCCTGGAGGGACTGGGAGGCCAAGAAAGCTGGTTGACTTTCAAGGATCATCTCCTCCAAGCTCAAAGTCACTGCATCCCTAAAAGGAAGAAAGCAGGCAAAAACACCAGGAGACGTTTATGGATAAACAGAGAACTCCTGGTGAAAATCAAATACAAAAGGGGAACTTAACAAAGCATGGAAGCAGGGACTGGTAACCTGGGATGATTACAAGGAAGTTGCTTGTGTAATCAGAAACCAGGTTAGAAAAGCTAAGGCCCTGACAGAGTCAAATCTGGCCAGAGATGTTAGAAATAACAGAAAAGGATTTTACAGGTATGTAAGAGAAAAAAGAAGAATGAGAGAGAATGTGGAGCCTCTCCGAAACGATACAGATGACCTGGTTACCGAGGATGTGGAGAAGGCTGAAGCAGTCAACAACTTCTTTGCCTCAGTCTTCACTGGCAACCGCTTGAACTACATCACCCAAATCACAGAGGGTGTTGGCTGGGTCTGGGAGAATGAAGAACCACCCAGGGGAGGAGCAGATCAGGTGTGGGAACACCTAGAGAACCTGAAGGTGCACAAGTCCATGGGACCTGATGAAATACATCCACGGGTCCTGAAGGAACTGGCTGCTGAAGTTGCTAGGCCACTAGCCATCATATTTGAGAGGTCCTGGCAGTCTGGTGAGGTTCCCACAGATTGGAAAAGGGGGAACATAACCCCCATCTTTAAAAAACGAACCAAAGACAACCTGGGAAACTACAGACCAGTCAACCTTACCTCTGTGCCAGGGAAAATCATGGAACAGATTCTCCTGGTAGCTGTACTAAGGCACATAAAAGATAATCAAGTGGTTGGTGACAGCCAACATGGCTTCACCAGAGGCAAGTCATGCCTGACTAATTTATTGGCCTTCCATGACAAAGCTACAGCGCTGGTTGACATGGGAAAAGCAACGGATGTCATTTTCCTGGACTTGTGCAAGGCGTTTGACAATGTCTCACATGACGTCCTTGTCTCTAAAATGGAGAGACATGGATTTGACAGAAGGACCACTCAGTGGATAAAGAACTGGCTGGATGGTCGCACTCAAAGAGTTGTGGTCAATGGCTCAACATCCACATGGAGACCAATGACAAGCGGTGTTCCTCAGGGGTCTCTTCTGGGTCCAGTGCTCTTCAACATCTTTGTCAGTGACGTGGACAGCGGCATTGCGTGCACCCTCAGTAAGTTTACCAATGACACCAAGCTGTGTGGTGCCGTGGACTCACTTGAGGGAAGAGATGCCATCCAGAGGGACCTTGATAGGCTTGAGAAACAGGCCAGTGCAAACTGCATGAGCTTCAACAAGTCAAAATGCAAGGTCCTTCACCTGGGTCGGGCCAATCCTAGGCACAGATACAAACTTGGCACAGAGTGGGTTGAGAGTAGCCCTGAAGAGAAGGATTTGGGGGTGTTGATAGATGAGAAGCTCAACATGAGCCGGCAGTGCGCTCATGCAGCTCAGAAGAACAACCGTGTCCTGGGATACATCAAGAGGAGTGTGGCCAGCAGGTCAAGAGAGGTGATTCTCCCCTTTTGCTCTTTTGAGACCCCACCTCGAATACTGCATCCAGTTCTGGTGTTCCCACCATAAGAGGGACATAGGACTGCTGGAACGTGTTCAGAGGAGGGCCACAAAGATGATCCAGGGGTTGGAGCACCTCTGCTATGAGGACAGGCTGAGGGAGCTGGGATTGTTCAGTCTTGAAAAGAGAAGGCTCTGGGAGGACTTTATAACTGCCTTCCAATACCTGAAGGGATCCTACAGGAAGGCTGGGGAGGGACTTTTTACAAGAGTGTCCTCTGACAGGGCAGAGGGAAATGGGTTTAAGTTGAAGGAGAACAGGTTTAGATTAGATTTTAGGAAGAAATTCTTCAGTACGAGGGTGGCAAGACTTTGGAATAAATTGCCCAGAGATGTTGTGGTTGCCCCCTCCCTGGAGGTGTTCAAGGCCAAGTTGGACAGAACCTTGAGTTGCCTGATCTAGTAGAGAGGCTTCCCTGGCCATGACAGGGAGGTTGGATTAGATGATCTCTAAGGTCACTTCCAACCTAGGCCATTCTATGAAACTCTTAGGCAGCTAGAGCACAATTGCTCTCTCATGAAAATAAAACAGAGTTCTTGCATTTAAAGTGTGGAACCTCTGAAGGTATATGCAAGTTGCTTCTTGCCAACAGGGAAAATGAATTGTATTATGAAAGTCTTGGTGTATGACATATCTCCTGGAGTATTTGGCAGTGTATTTCTGCCCAAATGGCAACAATAACCTGTTTGGGAACCTCTCTGTTTACAAGTCTGTTATGTGACAACTTTAAATCCATCTGTGCCTTATGTTTGCTTTGGGGTGGTTTTAAACCTGTTTCTAAACTGACATAATCAAACTCTCTTTGGAAGTTTTTTTTTGTCTCAAGAATTTCTTAATATGATTAAACTCAACCCTATGCCTTCTCAAGATAAACTCCTACTCATTTTAAACTTGAAAAAGTACTTTTAAATGGACCTTTAAGGTATTGACATGTTGGCCGATTAATGTAAAACCAGTTAAATTAAGCCTGCACAGACAAGGCTTCACATCAAATTTACTTTTGTACCTATATAATGCTAAGTAGATATTTGTTCTAAAACTCTGTTCATATTTTTAATTCTCAATTATGTTATCTGTTGGCTTATTGAGCAAAGTTTAAAGCATGTGGTAACAACAAAGATTTTATATTACTAAAAAGTCATTTCTGTAAGATATCCAGAAAGAGGGTTTGGGGATTTTTTTTGATAGGTTAAACTGTATTCAACATTTGATGAGTCTTCGTGGTTGCTGGATATTTATCATCATCAAAGTATTCTTTGAAATCACCAAGGGCAGTCAGTTCTTTAAAGACTGAACCACCACCTGTTTTGATGTTCTATATTTTTCCCAGGGATTTGGATCAACCCTGAAGTCATTACTGATATTTTACTGAGACAAGTCCATTCTGCTACAGTGGTCTTTGTTTCTTATTGTCATCTTGAAAAATCTCTTCAATAATAACAACATAACATAAAAGCTATTTCTTCTCAAGGCAATTTTTATGAGCATGATGCAAACTAAGATAATCACTGATAAGAGGGTACGATTCTGCCACTATTGCTAGCATTGAAGTGGTACCTTTCTTGAAAACAAATCACTGTTAAGTACAGACTTGGGATAGAGAAAGAACTTAAAGGTGGTAACTTTAAATGCAGATTCTCCAGCTTAGTTCAAAATCACTCTTGAGAACTGTATGGAGCTTTGTGCTCACAAACTCTGCTTAGACTACCTATTTGCTGTCAAGTTGCTTACTAATGGAATTGCATTCTATTGATTTTGCTTGTGCTAAGGATCTGAAAATGATCAAAGAGAAAGGAAATCGGTGACCAAGCAAACACCTTTCTAGCCTGGAAAATAATGAGGGGAAATACCAAAAATCACTTTCAGAGGAATGTCATTTTGTCTCCTATATTCTCGATTTCATCCATAATCACCTTAGCACATTTCTGAGAGCTTTATAAAGCCTCACAACTTCGTCCCAAAAGTTCCATGTCAGGCCAGAGCAGAATACACGTTTGGCAACACAGAACTTATTCACAGATGCAGTTCACCAGATTCTCTTGAAGTAAATCTAAACAGTTGTCTGAAGTTAAAATGAGCTGCTGCGGCTTCTTCAATTGCTTAGTGGAGAGGTTGTCACCGTAGGAAACTAAGGTATAGAAGCAGAAAGCACTCAAGTTTTAAATAAGCAAGTGAGGGTACAATAACTATTTTGAAACTTCTGCTGTTTTGCAGTTCTTTTCCCAACTGTTTTTAGGTAATTTTTCTATCTACTTCAAGATCCAAAGTGCAACCACAAAACGCAAACATTTTTTGGTCATACATGAATAGATATATAAGAGTAAAGTAAAATACTGGCCTGAAGTAATTATGCAGGTATTTGATTTTCTGGGTTGAACAACAAATGGCAGAAAATAATTACAATGTGCCATCTGGAGATTACTCTCTCCCTTTATCCACCTCAGGACAAATGAAATAAACATCAGCATATACAAAAGTTTTTATTTAGTTTTGGGTTGTTTTTTACAACTGAAATTTCTGAGTGAAACAAGAAGTGATGCATATAGAATCACAGAATCACAGAATGGCCTGAGTTGTAAAAGATTAACTAATCCAACCTCCCTGCCATGGACAGAGACACCTCTCCACCAGACCAGGTAACTCAAGGCCTCATCCAACCTGGCCTTGAACACCTCAAGGGAGGGAACGTCCACAGCTTCTCTGGATAATTGATTCCAGAGTCTTGCCACCCTCGTTCTGAAGAAGACCTCTGAGGAAATCTACTTGTCACTGGTCTCCACGTAGACATTGAGCTGTCGACCACAAGTCTTTGAGTGCCACTTTCTAGTCAGTTCTTTTCCACCAAGTGGTCCTCCGTCAAGCCCATGTCTCTCCGTCTTAGAGACAAGGATGTCATGGGGGACAGTGTCAAACGCCTTGCACTAGTCCAGGTAAATGACATCAATTGCTTTTCCCATGTCAACCAGCGCTGTAGCTTTGTCATAGAAGGCCACCAAATTAGTCAGGCAGTATTTTCCCTTAGTGAAGCCATGTTGGCTGTCACTGCTCACCTCGTTATTTTTTATGTGCCTTAGTACAGTTACCAGGAGAATCTGTTCCATGATTTTCCCTGGCACAGAGGTAAGGCTGACTGGTCTGTAGTACCCTGGGTTTTCTTTGCTTCCTTTTTTTTTTAAAAAATAGGGAATTTCTCCTTTTCCAATCTGTGGGAACCTCACCAGACTGCCAGGACCTCTCAGGTATGATTTCTAGTGGCCCAGCAACTTCAGCTACCAGTTCCTTTGGGACCTGTGGGTGTATCTAATCAGGTCCCATGGACTTGTGCACCTTCAGGTTCTCCAGGTATTCCCAGAGCTAACCTGCTCCTACCCTGGGTGGTTCTTCGTTCTCCCAACCAACACCCTCTGTGACTTGAGTGGTGTGGCTGAAGTGGTTACCAGTGAAGACTGAAGCAAAATTGTCGATGAGTACTTCAGCCTTCTCTATGTCCTCAATAATCAGGTTGCCTGTATCCCTCCAGAGAGGCCCCACATTCTCTCTCATTTTTCTTTCTTCTCTCACATATCTGTAGAATCCTTTTCTGTTATTTCTCATGTCCTTGGCCAGATTTGACTCTGTCAGGGCCTTAGCTTTTCTAACCTGGTTTCTGATTTCCTGACTAATTTCCTTGTAATCACCCCAGATTATCAACCCTTTCTTCCACCCTTTGTGTATTCCCCTTCTGTATTTGATTTTGGCGAGGAGTTCCTTGTTCATCCGTACAGGTTTCCTGTTTTTTTTTGCCTGATTTCCTCCTTGTGGGCACACAGTGCCTTTGAGCTTGGAGGAGATGATACTTGAAAGTCAACCAGATTTCCCGGGCTCCCAATCCTTCCAGGGCTTTGTCCCATGGCACACTACCAAGGAGTTTCCTGAACAGGCAAAAGCTGGCTCTTCTGAAGTTGAGGGTTTCAAGCTTGCTGAGCTTCTCCTTCTTCACTGCACTTAGGATCTCAAACTCCACCATCTCATGGTCACTGCAGTCAAGGCTGTCCATGAGCTTAACACTGCCCACCAGCCCCTCCCTGTTAGTGAAAAAGAGGTCTAGCATGGCATTTTTACTTGTTGGTTCCTCTATCGCTTGGAGGAGGAACTTATCATCTAAGTATTCCAGGAATCTCCTAGAATGCCAAATATTTTGCTTATTTTATACATTTTTTTTTCTGGTGTGCAACCAGGTGTAGTAGCAAAATTAATCTTAATTTGCAAAAAATTTAAAAACCAAGAATGATAGCTAAAAATCTCTAGTAACATATTCAATATATTTGTTTTTCTGCATCTAGAAAATAGTTTCTATACATTGGTCTCATATATAATGTAGTTGCTTCGACGTGTCTGATCCATATGAATGAATCATTGAAAATAGAATCCACATCTAAAATTGTGACTAATTTGGCACAAAATATTGGTTGTTTTTTTGTTGATTGAGTTGCCAAGGACCTTTTGAGGATCTGTTCCAAATCACATTAAGATTTGTTGCTTTGTACTACGTGTTCTGTTAAATTGTGTATTTTCATTCCTGTGTATTATCAGTACACCATGTTTGATATCATCAAGAAAAGGCTGATTTAGGCATTACTCAGCAAAGGTTATTGCTCCAGAAATCATTTGTACATGAATTGCCAGATATTTAGTTTAACAAGATACCATCAGGTATGCCCTTTTGAATTCCACAGACAAATGAATGCCACTTAAACTATAATTCTACATTTAATTATTTTAGACTGGAAAATATGCATATCCATGGCCCCTGATAGTGTGCATCCACATGTGCTGAGAGAGGTGGCTGATGTTGCTGAGCCATTTTCTGCTATTTTTGAAAAATCGTGGAGAATGGAAGAGGTTGCCTGAGGACTAGAAGAAAGCCAATGTCACTCTGTTCTGAAAAAAAGTGCCAGAAGGAGGACCCAGGTAACTACAAACCATTCAGCCTCACCTCCATCCCTGGAAAGGTGGCAGAGAAGCTCATTCTGAAGGTCATCTCTAACAAATGGAAGAAAAGAGATTATTAGGAGTAGACAAAATGAAATTGCTAAGGGGAAGTCCTGTTTGACTAATCTGGTACCCTTCTACAAGGCATGACCACATGTGTAGATTAAGGGAGAGCAGTGTATGTCATATTACTCTGACTTCAATAAGGCTTTTGATACTGTCTCCCATAACGTCCTCATAGGTAAACTCAAGAAATGTGGGATAGATGATTGGACTGTGAGATGGACTGCGAACTGGCTCAACAACAGAATTCAGAGGCACAGAGTCGAGTTGGAGGCCTGTGGCCAGTGGTGTTCCCCAGGGATAAGTACTGGGTACAGTTTTGTTCAATATCTTCATCATTGGCCTAGATGAGGGGATACAGTGCATCCTCAGCAAGTTTGCTGATACAAAATTGGGAGGAATGGCTGACACAAAGGAAGGCTGTGCTGCTGTCCAATGAGATCTAGACAGGCTAGAAAGGTGGAGGAAGGGGAACTTCATGAAGTTCAATAAGGACAAGAGTCCTCCATCTGGAGACAAATAACGGCAGGCACCAGTACAGATTAGGGTTTGCTCTGCTGGAGAGCAGCCCCATGGAGAAAGATCTTGGAGGCCTAGTGGACAGTAAGTTGTCCATGGGACACAAATGTGCCCTTGAGGCCAAGAGGGCCAATGGGATCCCGGGGTGTATTAAGAAAAGTGTGTCCAGCAGGTCTAGGGAAGTTCTCCTCCCCCTCTACTCTACCCTGGTGAGACCACACCTGGAATACTCTGTCCAATTTTGGGCTTCCCAATTCAAAAGAGACAGGGACCTACTGGAGAGAGTCCAACAGCAAACTATGAGAATGATCAAGGGACTTGAACATCTCTCCTATGAAGACAGACTGAAAGAACTGGGGCAGTTTGGTCTTGAGAGGAGAAAGCTGAGAGGGGATCTTTTTAACATGTATTACTATCTGAGGAGTGGGTGTCAAGAAGAAGGAACCAGGCTGTCTTTCTTGGTGCCCAGTAATAGGACAAGGAATAAGGGTTACAGCCTAGAACATGGGAAGTTCTACCTCAGAATGAGGAGAAACTTCCTTACTGTTAGTGTGACGGAGCACTGGAAAAGGCTGCCCAGGAAGATTGTGGAGTCTCCTTCTCTGGAGATATTCAAAACCCACGTGGACCTGTTCCTGTGTGGCATGCCCTAGGTGATCTTCTTTTGGCAGGGGATTGGACTAGGTGATCTCTACAGATCCCCTCCAACCCCTAACATCCATGATTCTGTAATTCTAAAAGGGTGTACTGGTCTTCACAGTCCATCACAACACACTTGGTAATATTCTTGCTCATGGTCCAGAAGCAACATTTATGCAACCTTATGTGCAGGACAGAGTAGACCCAGGACCAAGTGAAGGACCATGCTGCACTACTTCACTTGTTTGGAATTAACTCTTACATCTTTACACAATGTTTCATGGCTGCTTGAGAAAAATGAGACTTTGTTATTGGAAAATTGATAAGATCTTAATTGAGAAACAAATTTTTTTATAGATAAACTTTTCCAATTATTTTAATTATAAAAACTTACTTTAGTTTGAAATATTTTTCAGTCTAATATAATTATTTGGATTGGAAGAGCTCTGGAGCAACCATTCACTACTAAATGTCTGTGGAGATGATACTTCCATGGAATAACTTCCTCCAGTTGTCATAGGAGTGGCCAGAAGTGAAAGTACAACACAACTGAACACAGATCTTGGGTTTTAGTCAGCTTCCAAAATACCATCTGCAGATAGTTTGGACATGTGAGCCTATGTGTGGGGTGCTGTCTAAAGTTCTCTGAATATTTAAGAAGGTTATATAGGTGCAACATTCACAACAGCATTCTAGGTCATCCTAAAGTCGAATTTATTTCATTTGTTATTTTTCTAGATTTATTGGTTATGTATTATTTCCTCAAAAAAGGCTAATATTTGTGAAGATTCAGCAACACACTAAAAGCAAGAGACTATCAGTAATTACATGGAAAGCACATAATCAACATAATAAACTCAGGATTTTTTTCTGTTTTGGCTTGGCCAAGATTTTAAATCATTTTGGCTAAATTACTTCAAAGGAGAAAAATGCACATACATAATTCACCTCCAACTCTGGTTTATAGGGATGTAGTTCAATTAAATAAAACCTCAATTTAAGCCATAATTCTACATATCTAAATTAACAAGCAAACTTGCAACAAAAAAAAAGAATATAAAAGTCATAATTATACACCATTCATTAATTGTCATAGCATCAAGATATTTTTTATTTTCTCAGTAGTTAAAGCGTCAGGTCAGGAATTTCCAATTCTTTGGCAACTGGAATGAGGCTGTGACCAAAACATGCTGTTGCCTGGCCATATCTCCTCCCTGCAGATGGTACTTTAGCAGCAAAATCAAAGGTTTCTGCTCAGTTATGTAGAAATTCATTTCTTCAGGACACTCCAGTGAAAATTAGAAGAAAAAAAAACCAGTCCAAAGTTAATTTGGGTTATAGATCAAAATCAAGATTAATTAGCTACACACAGCTTTGCTTTTTCTTTTCTTAATGGGTTAGATAATCATAGAATGGCCTAGGCTGGAAGGGACCTTAGAGATCATTTTTATCCAACTTCCCTGTCATGGGCAGGGACACCTTGTTTGTTGAGGACATGGAAACAGAGTAGCTATTGGTTCTAAATACCCTTCCCAAGCTACCACACCATATAAAATGTTATCTTGGGGTATCCTCAGCTTATAAAAGTACACACTCTGCAAACTGTCAATTTCTTTGTGCTCTTCATACACAGATGAGCTCTCTCCCTCTTCCCTTTCAAATTATGCTGTTTATTATATTTCAAATATTTGTGTTGTTCTAAGTACATGCACACTAACTGAACACCGGTATACTCAGTTTTCCATTAAAAAATAATATAATATTCCTGTAAAAAAATATGGAAGAAAAAGCTATACCACAGAATTTCTTTATCAACACTTGCAGCCCAGAAGGGCAACTGCATCAAAAGAAGCGTGAGCAGCAGATAAGAGAGGTGATTCTGCCCCTCTGTTCTACTCTGCTCTGGTGAGACCTCACCTGGAGTACTCTGTCCAGCTGCAGAGCCCTCAACACAGGAGGGATTTGTTGGACTTGTTGGAACGAGTCCAGAGGAGGGCTACAAAAGAGCTGGAGCACCTCTGCTACGAGGACAGGCTGAGAGAGTTGGGGTTGTTTAGCCGGGAAAAGATGAGACTCTGAGGAGAGCTTATAGTAGCCTTTCAATACCTGAAGTGGGCTACAGAGTAGCTGGGGAGGGACTGTTCACATGGGTGTGTAGTGACAGGACAGGGGCAGTGGCTTTAAGCTAGAGCAAGGAAGATTTAAACTAGATATCAAGGAGAAGTTCTTTACAGTGAGGGTGGTGAAACATTGGAATAGGTTGCCCAGAGAGATGGAGGATGCTCCATCCCTGGATGTTCAAGGTCAGACTTGATGGGGCTCTGAGTAATCTGATCTAGTTAAAGATGTCCTTGCTTGCTGCAGAGAGGTTAGACTAGATGGCCATTAGCACCTTGAATGTTGAATGAGTGTGTTCAATAAAGACATGGAGGATCAGAATTGGAATTGGTCTCATTTTAGGCACATTATATGTGTCAATACTCTTGACTTAGATGATGGTTAGATCACAGTTTATGACAAATTAATGTGGAGCACCATGAAATTCCAAAGGGTTCACATACTTTTTCTTGCAACAGTATGTCTAGTGGCATGGAATTGACAGGAGCTTTTTTTTTCCCATGTGTGTGAATTCTCTATTGAGTGAAGATTCTTACTGAGATGTATGGATGTTTGTATGGATATGCTTTCCGTATAATGATATTTTGCATGATGAGTGCATTTACGTAGTTACTTGTATTTGTAGGTAGCTGTGTGTATATTCAGCGATGTGTGCTGTTCTTGGTCAGATATAGAATGGATAATTTGGCAGAAATTTATTTTGATCTATACTGATAGTTGGAATTATTGGGAAAGGTACTTTAGGATTTATCTGAAAGTTGTGTATTGTAGTAATATCTAACTACAACATAATGAGATATGCTGTGAGACAGTAAAGTGGAGCACTGCTGATCAGAAGGATGGACTTTCTTTTTTGGCTCACAGATGGAGGAACATAATGTGTTTTACAGCGAGTTCTCACAGAGTTTAGCTAAATCGTGCCCTGGATTCATTTACTATTGATCTATATGATACGGACTTTTGACCACATGGCGAGGTTAAATTAGTTACTATTTGCTAACTTATTTGAGATCTGTACATGAAATTTTCCACTACTGTTATACAGTTCACCAGTTCAAACAAGATTAGGAATTTTAAAGCTTGTTATTCGATGTAGGTTCAATGATTGAAAAACCCTAACAAACTAGTTTAAGAATATCTCTAATATTTGTTTAAAATTAGTTTTTCTTCACAGATATTCTTCCCAGAGTAATTACTTTCTCTAACTTTTGCAGAAACCAAGAAACAAGAGGGCATAAACAAATTTGAAAGTTTGTTTTAATATTAACTAATAATTACAGAACACTTTCAGAGATGCTTAGCTCTACATGCAAGTTTTAGATTGTAAAAATAGTTGCAGGTCTGTTTGGATTTCTCTTTTATCCACGTTATCCTTCTTATCACAGAGAAGCTGATGTGTGGACAATGCTGCGTTCCTAAACCATCAGAGCTCGGGTGATAGAAAGAGAAAAAGAAAGTAATAGCAGGTGTGATAAAGACATTTAAGCTGTACCACTTATAGAATACTTATCCTATGTTTCTAAGGAGGATCCCTTTCACAGCTACAGAAGGCATAATAAACAACTGACAGTGTTTTTGTAAGGATTGCTTATCTTGTGCACCAGCCACTTAATTCCTTTAAATACTGGAAACTGACTTCCTCTTCTTAGTCTGAAAAATGGTAAAATCTGACTATGAACCTAGTGTTTCCAAATGATCAGAAAAATTATAAGTGATGGCAGCAACTTTGTCTCATTTTAGCACATACAATATGTATACCTAAAGACAAGGTCTGGCAGACATGGGTAGAGGTAACATTTTACACAAAATGGTTTTGTGGAATGCAGCTCTTCTGCCTATTGACAAACAAATCAAGTTTCTTGAGTCTTTTCTGTGAGTGTCCATCTATCTGTATTTGGCTTTAAGTTGAACAAGTTACCACAACAGGGTAAGAAGTTGTTGCAAACCAGCTGACCTGTAGCTTAAGTCTAGACTTAAACCCATAGTTTAAGTCTATATGTATTTGTTTATTGCAAATATAAAAAGTGAGATAAATGAGGATAGCTTGGCTTGTTTTCACTGAGAAACATGCTTGCTTGGGTGCTACCTGATATACAGTAGGAAGTGGGATATATGTCCACATACCATTTTATGTCCCTGTGTATATAGACATATGTGGAAATGTTCACGTATCTGAAGTAAACATGCAGCAGGCACACTGTTAAAAGTTTCCTTTCACAGAATCACAGAATCACAGAATGTTAGAGGTTGGAAGGGACCTTAAAGATCATCTAGTCCAACCCCCTTGCCGTAGCAGGATCTACCTACAGTAGAGCGCACAGGAATGCGTCCAGGCGGGTTTTGAATGTCTCCAAAGAAGGAGATTCCACAATCTCCCTGGGCAGCCTGTTCCAGTCGTCGGTCACCCTCACAGTAAAAAAGTTTTTCCTCATATTTTTATGGAACCTCCTATGTTCCAGTTTACATCCATTGCCCCTTGTCTTGTCAGTGGACACTGCTGAAAAGAGCCTGGCTCCATCTTCCTGACATTCCCCCTTGATATATTTATAAACATTAATGAGGTCACCCCTCAGCCTCCTCTTCTCCAACCTAAAGAGACCCAGCTCCTTCAGCCTTTCCTCATAAGGGAGATGTTCCACTCCCTTCACCATCTTTGTGGCTCTGCACTGGACTCTCTCAAGCAGCTCCCTGTCCTTCTTGAACTGAGGGGCCCAGAACTGGACACAATATTCCAGATGCGGCCTCAGCAGGGCAGAGTAGAGGAGCAGGAGGACCTCTCTTGACCTACTTGCCACTCCCCTTCTAATCCACCCCAGGATGCCATTGGCCTTCTTGGCCACGAGGGCACATTGCTGGCTCATGGTCATCCTGCTGTCCACTAGAACCCCCAGGTCCCTTTCCCCCGCGCTGCTCTCCAGCAGGGCAGTCCCCAACCTATATTGGCACATGGCGTTATTTTTTCCCAAGTGCAAAACTCTACACTTGCCCTTGTTAAACTTCATAAGATTTCTCCCCGCCCAGCCCTCCAGCCTGTCTAGGTCTCTCTGAATGGCTGCACAGCCTTCTTGTGTGTCAACCGCTCCTCCCAGTTTCATATCATCAGCAAACTTGCTGACAACATCTTCTAATCCCTCATCCAGATCATTGATAAATATATTAAACAGCACCGGCCCAAGCACTGACCCCTGAGGGACCCCACTAGACACAGGCCTCCAGCCAGACTCAGCTCCATTGACCACAACTCTCTGGCTTCTTCCCTTCAACCAGTTCTCGACCCACCTCACTACTTTCATTGCTTGCTCTAGGTAAGATTGTTTCAGCTCTAGTATGTTACTTATTACTTACATCAGGATTGACTGTACATGCTGAGAACATTAATATCTTTTAACACTTAGATTATGATCTCAGTTACACTAGTAAGGGCTAATAAATTTCTCTGCATGTGCTTCAGTTTAACTGGAATCGAAATTATACTCACAGTGCCATAATCAATTTGAATGAAACCAATGTATGCAAATGAACATAATGAGTGTTGAAAAAATCTTCAGGTAGGATTGAAGTTTAGGCAACAAACTTTGTTGCCTGTTTAAAATATTATTTCAGTCAACAGTGAGAAGATTCTGTTCAATGCGACTTCCTTACAGGTGATTTCAGAATACCTGCTATTTTCTCATGCTTATGTGTTTACACACACGTTGACTTCTCAGCCACAATAATACAGAAGAAGCTGGTGTGTGAGAAGGGTCAAGATCTTTGTATTTATGTTAGCACAGTTTGTGGCTGGAACTTACTGACAGAAAACTGCAGAGCAACTAAGCTGAAAATAAATGAAACTTTCATACTTTCAGTCTGTGGTTTCAAAAAACACCTGTTTCCTCTGTGCATTCAGTAACGTACGATTGACTAATATACAGGTATTATTTGTTCAAGTAATGATATGGTTTGAAAATAAATCTAAAGAAGCCAAGTTAAGTGCTTGTAGGACTGAAAGCCTGATTTTTGGAAGCTGAAATAATACAGAAAACAAGATGTTAGAGTAGCAGTGGTAAGTATTTTAACATTACCTAACTGTCTTAAAGAAAACATTGTGCAGTGCAGCCCCTTGAGATATAAGGAACTGCCTGAGACCAGAGTCATGTGGGAGAGACTGGGGATGGAGCTGGATGGATTGTTTGATACAGTTCTGTTTACTTAACAGTCAATGTCTAAACCACCTTATTTTTTACGGTTAAGTGAAAGGAGGTTGCCTGATGGCTGTTCTGAACTCCAACTTTGCTCAGGACCCTTTCCCCTCACTTTTTCTCAGGGTTGCACTGTGACCTGCATTCCTCTATGGCCAAGTGTTTGCTTTTGGCTTGTTTTTTTTTTCTTTTGTGTAAAAGACTGCATTGGTCGTTTGCCTCAACACTGCTGAAACAAAACCACTAAAGACACCACTGCCATAACAACGGAGCGACTGCAAGACTCGGGCTTTTCTGTCGTTGTACAAACCCAAACATATAGAGCAGATTCTGAGAAACTTAACCTCCACGCATGTGGCCAGACCTGGGGTCAACTTCTTGAAACCCCCCAGTGATGGTATTGGGCATGCATACCATTGCTAGCGGGAGGTAGTTAAGAAAATCAGCTCTTGGAATATACTAAAAAATTCTCAAAAGAAATGTAAATATGTAATAAGATGACATGATGAAAGTGGAGAAAAGGACTACTCCTTGCTCTGGTCTTCTTCTTTCCCAAGAGCTCTTCTTCCTGGCTCTTTTCCGTCCTCGCTCTCTCACCTTCCTTGGTCTACGGAATGATCTATAAATCAGACTGCCAGAATGCCACAGCTCCCTGGTGGTATCTATAACAATTAACTCCTTTGTCTCTTCCTCTTCCTTTCTCCCTCTTTTGCACTCATGCACTCGTTGTTGGGAAAATAAAGTTCTTAGGCTTGACTCTGTTTTGAGTCTCAGTTCTGTTCCCGAGAATGTTAGCAGAATCTCGCTCTGGTCTTGGACTGGCTTGTGACAGTTTGTTGTTTTTTTTTTCTACAAGTTTCTGTAGAATGTTTACTGGGTCTTTTTTTGATTGTTGAGTATTCTGTTTTGTCATTAGGTGTTCTTGTTACTATGTTTTTCATGTACGAGTAACTCTCCATGTCTTTATTGAACACACTCTTTCAACATTCAAAATGCTAGTTGAAAAAGTAAGTGAACCCTTGAGTTGACCTGAAAAAAAAGCTAATCAGAGTCAGATTACCCTGGAGTCTTGTTAAGAAAAGGAGTTTGGAGGTGTGGACTAGAGCTACGCTGACTGATAAAAACCACTCAAAATTTTTGAGTTTGCTTTGCACAAGATGTATGCTTATGTGAGCCATGCCTTGCCAAAAAAAGCTGTCAGAGGATCTATACGATCAAGAATTGTTGATTTACATAAAGCTGGAAAGGTTAGAAAGTGATTTCAAAGACCTTAGAAGTTCACCAGTCTACAGTGAGGCAAACGATCTACAAATGGAGACAGTTTGGGACTGTGGCTACTCTACCAAGAAGTGGGTGCCCAGTGAAAATGACCCCAAGAGCACAATGAAGACTCGTCAGTGAGATAAAGAAACAACCCAGAGTGACAGCAAAAGAGTTGAAGGTATCACTGGAAGTGGCTGACATCTGTGTTCATGAGTCTACAGTATGTAAAACACTGAACAAGCAGGGGGTCTATGGCAGGACACCATGAAGGAAGCCACTGCTTACTGCAAAGAACATTGCAGCATGCCTGAAGTTTGCGAAAGAGCACATTGACACTGCACAGTGGTATTGACAGAATGTTTTTTGGAATGATGGAACAAAGATTGAACTATTTGGAAAGAACACACAGCACTACATATAGGATAAAAAGGGTATTGCATATCATTATGAAAGTGTCATCCCGACCGCGAAGTATGGTGGAGGAAACATCGTGATTTGAGCCTGCTTTGCTGTATCAGGGCCTGGCCAGCCTGCAGTCATTGAGGGGAAGATGAATTCCCAAGTGTATTAGAAAATTCTTCAGGACAATGTGAGAATGTCTGTACATCAGCTGAAACTCTGTAGGTGTTGGGTGATGCAACAGGACAACAACCTAAAACATTAGAGCAAGTCCACAACAGAACGGTGTCAGAAAAACAAAATCTGCCTTTTGGAGTGGCCAAGTCAGGGCCCAGATCTCAACCCAACAGAGATGCTCTGGAATGACTTGAAGAGAGCTGTACACATGAGAAGCCCAAAGAATATGACAGAGCTAAAGCAGTTTTGCCAGGAAGAAGGGGCCAAAATCCCTCCTGCACAATGTGCAGCTCTGATCCACAGCTACAGGAAGCACCTGGTTGAGGTTATTGCTGCTGAGCGAGGGCCAAGCAGTTATTGATTCCGAGGGTTCACTTATTTTTTCCACTATCATTTTGAATGTTGAATGAGTGTGTTCAATAAGGACATGGAGGATCAGAATTGCAATGCTGTTGAGTCATAGGCTGGACTTGGTGATCTCAGAGGTCTTTTCCAGCCTCGACAATTCTCTGAATCTCTGATTCTGTGAATTGTTTTTGTGTTATTATTTTAGGCACACTCTATTTGTTGATACTACTGACTTAGATGATGGTTAGATCACATTTTATGTCAAATTAGTGCAGAACACCATGAAATTCCAAAAAGGTTCACATTCTTTTTCTTGCAACTGTATCCTTTGTGGAGGTAGCTGTCACTCCTAGAAAATTTCCTGAAGTAGTGGGACTCACCAGTCCCCAGCTTGAACTGAGAGTTTTCCATCAAGTTGAGACATGGAAAAGTTCTACTGCTTGTAAGGAAAAAGAAAATTGACCATAAGTATGGTCAAACACCAGAACAGGATTTCATTGAGTGTATGAAATACCTGTCCTTTGGGATACTCAAAACCTGACTGGACAAGACCCTGAAAAACCTGCTCTTCAGCTCTCCTGTTCTGAACAGGAGACTGGGCTAGAGATTTCCAAAGGTCCCTACCAGTCTACACAATGCCATCATTCTAACGTTATGGATGACAGCCGGGCAAGCCAGAAAAGTACACCTCAAATGTCAGCATCCACTAATATAAATGTAAAGGGTAAAAATGGAAGTGAGAGGGGTTTTTTATGTTGGCTCAGACTCTTCCTGTGTAAGGAGTGCTCTGTATTGCTGAGGCAAAGAAATCCGGAGGGGCCATACTGCACTTCGAGGGTGTAACTGAACTGACAATTTGCATGATTCTCCGCTCTCTGAATCTTATACAGGAAACATTTATGAATGGATTCTCCTACTAGGATCATGACTCTTGCTTTTGTTGTGGCCACACAATGCAACTGACAGTCAAAATAGTTTAGGAGAATCCTCGTGTTATATTCACTTCACTCAGGGGCCAGGGCAGCATGTACATGATTTATGATTTGGCAATCTTTTAATTCCTGTTCCTTCTATCCCCCAGTCTGCTGTGTGTGCTGATGGTCAGTAGCCAAGGGTTAGGCAATTACTGTAATTAGTAGTAATGAACTGGTTGTCTCATACTAATGATAGTGTCTTTCATAGAGTCCAGCGGAAAGGCAGAGGAGACCGGTGCTGTGTCAGTGAAAACCTCTTTCCTGGCTCAGCACCTGGCTCAGGAAGACTCCCATAATATTCAGTAATGTCTGATTCAGTGAGGTATTCAATGGAACAGTGGTGTTTTTCTTGCATTGGGCAGGGAAAATGCTAGCGTGGTGGGTTTTTTTAGACACCAAACCTGCGAGTTTTGTTGAATGTGGGGAAGCAATGGTACATCCCCCTTGTCTATTGCTACATCTGTCTGAAATGAAAATCCCACAGAATGTAGAGCAGAGCTGAGGCTTACGCAGTACATATGTTGTGAAAATATTCGCTTTCGTGAAATGAAGAGGTTTGGACCTTTTTCAGATCTTATGTCTTGATGGCTGCCTGATAATACCTATTATCAGAGCACAGAAAAAGTAGTTTCACTGCATTCTTATAAATATCTACAGCAATGAATGAATCTGGAGCATTAGAGGCAGGAAATTTGATTAATAAAATGACAAAAATATGTTTGTATAAATCCAAATTATGGTTAGTTAGAATTTGAAGCATTCCTCAAGCAAAGGATAAGGCTAAATTAATTCAATGAATTATTTACTTTGTATGATTTACTCTGTTGTGTCATGTGACATGTATCGTAGTATAGCACTATGCACAATTTTTGAAAGTGAAAACACAAATACTTCATTATTTTGAGAAGTGTAGCTGTGTCCTAACCTCCATATGCATATTGCTTGTAAGCTACAGAAGAAGAGTTAATTCAGTGTGGTTATGGTTGTGAGTTATTGTTGCCTAAAGACTCTGCTTTGTTTTCCATATGTTAAAGAAACTTTCATACAGTAGGTATTTCAAATGTTGTTTTTTTTTTAAATAATTACTGTGACTGTTTAGTGATTTTTTATCTAATAGAGTACATGATCTATAACCTAATAAAAACATGCTTCATTTAGGTAATTTTTCATGTCTTACTTCTTAGTTTCCACTGATTTTATTCTGGTTTTGAGTATCAGAGGCATCTCCTGCTTGGAGTAGATTCTTCTTAAATGACAGCTTATATTAGACTCCTACCTAAATAAATACAAGTATGACTTGGTGCTTTATATCTCTACATTTTCTAATTAAACTAATATTCCTGTGAAACTTAGGAACTCTTTTTATACTGTTGTCCTTTATTAAAGAAACCTTCTGTGTACAACCAATATAGAGGGGAGACAGACCAGAAAAATGCTTTTTAGTATTTTGCACATCAGCAGTTACCCAGCATCAATTTGATTCTTTCCTCTGCATGTTGAAACACAGCTCAGAGCACTAAACCCATTCTCCAGTGATTGGGACAAAAGTAGGTTAGTAGAGTGAGTTGCTAGGAGACTGGTGTCAGCGTCATCTATGACCTTGTAGAGCATAAAGAAACTGTATAGATTTATTGAACTCTGTGGCACGTTGTTTAAGTCCTCTGCTTGGCTGTCTTACTCCATTTCCATCTGTCATAGTGCTCTTGTGCTACCTCACATATGCACACATGCCCTCCACCCAGAGAGCAGCCATGCACAAGGAGATGCATCTCTGCCTCTTGAGACTTCCTAAAGAATCAGTGTTATTAATCTGTTGCATTAAGCTACAGCAGTCTCTTAGCTAACTAGACACAGAGAAAGCAGCATCAGCAAAATCTCATCCTTTTAAAAGCTTACTTCTTCATACTGTGTCTGTAAGAAACAGAGGAATCAGTTCTACTGGGAACAGCATTATGAAAAATGTATAAACATCACAAAGTAATTTTGCTGTCACATTCAAAATGTTTTTTTGAAGGTACATCCACAGTTTTCACAGCTGAGGTGACTTAAGGTTAAACAGTCACATACTGTAGGGAGCAGTGGCACTCCTGTCATCTTCCTGATTGCTTTTTTTTGGAAACAGCTGAAGGTAGCAGGGAGGAAGGAAAATAAATGAAAATGTAATACTCACACAGAGAAATAAGTTTTTTTTACAAAAATAAATTTCTTTGGATGTGCAAAACCTTCCCATTACAAGAATTTCTCTTCCTGTCGGGTAGGTATAGGTGTTTACTACTTGATTGTTAATGTTTGTGGTTACCAAGATAAAAAAAACCTGGACACAAAACATGTAGTGATGGCTACGTAATGAAATCCTAGTCAGTTTATGTTAGCAGGTTATTTGAGAGAAAGGGAGCATATGTAAAAATTTAAATTAAAAAACACTGTGTTGGCTAGATAGATTGATGCATTACTCTTTCCATAGTCCATAAGGTGTATATGCTATTTTTCAGGCAGAAATACATGCAGTAGCAAAGATTATTTTTAGGAAGGAAAGGCTCACCTTTCCTATGCAACAATATTAACTATATTGCTTTCCTCCACCCTAGCAGGTCTTTAAAGAATGTTACAGGGTGAGCAGGCTACTCTATAAATGCCAATAAACTCTGGTTATATCATAGCAGCTGGGAAAGTGCATTCCAGCTCAAAGGGCCTTCTTGGAGGTAATTCCTTGTCACTTGCTTCTTTCATTTAAACCCAGGGACTACTTTCTAGAGCATCTCAGATGAATGCAACTAGCTTAGAGGTGCTCAGGCATCATGGTGAATACCAGAGCATTAAAATTCTAGTTTATGTGTGACTCAGTGCTGCCAGAAGATAAAGCTGTTTAATCATTCGTGGTAAAAAAATAAGAAATTTGATTGATTGTTTATTTTTTATTACCTCCTCTCATATTTTGAAACATGGCTGAGAGATTTTCAAATGCATGTTTATTATAAAAATAGCAGAAATAGTAATGGGTTAAGCAGTTCTATCCCTTCTGTAAGAAGTTACAAAATATTTGTGATGGGAAACAGAAGCGAGATACAGAAAGTGCTTTGTTCCTCAGCATGGCCTGTAAAACCAATTTGCAATCTAGAGCACAATCCGGTTCCTGGCCCACCCCGGTGATCCGCCTGACTCCTTGAGAGTCGAAGAATATCTGTGGCCATTTCAGCCACAGAATCCAACTGAATACTCACATGTTTGCTATTAGGCATATGTGCAGCCATCTCCACCATCCCAAGGGACTGTGGATTTGTCACCACTTAATCCCGTATTTGATACAGAAATTATGCTTCTTGCTGTACTAAAATCCCCTTGAGAGTCAATCCCGTGGGTGTGTTTAGGCACAGGCCACCAATGCCAAGAAGCTCTAAAGTTAGCTCACAACATAACTATCATGGATATATTCATGATCACCGGTTGTGCCAGATTTTCTGTACAATAACCTAGTATCCATTAAATAGGAATAAGATTAAACTATGTTCTCTACTAGTGAAGAAAACTTGGAAGAAAACATTCCATGGAACAATTTGTGTGGAATCATCCTCCTCCTTTCCATTGAAGCTGAGCCACTTTTCAACCCCAATGAGGACTGCAGAACCAGGAAGGAAAACAATAATTGAGGTCCAATGAATACAGCATTCTGACAAGGTGATCATATCTGGAAGCCGAGCATCATGCTCTCAGATCTCTCAGAAGGTTAAACAAAGACTGCCCTAAGTTATTAATACATTTTACACTATGTCATTGGTTAATCCTAGAATCACAGAATGTCAGGGGTTGGAAAGGACCTGAAAAGATCATCTAGTCCAGCCCCCCTGTCAGAGCAGGATCACCTACAGTAGATCGCACAGAGATGCGTCCAGGCGGGTTTTGAATGTCTCCAGAGAAGGAGACTCCACAACCTCCCTGGGCAGCCTGTGCCAGTGCTCTGTCACCCTCACAGTGAAAAAGTTTTTTCTAATGTTTTTGTGGAGCCTCCTATGTTCCAGCTTGTGTTCATGGCTCCTTGTCCTCTCATTGGACATCACTGAAAAAAGCCTGGCATTAATGTAGATCTACAAGTGTATAACGACACGGTAATTCATTTTTTTTCCCTAGTCTTTGTGATAATCCATATTGGATTATGTCCACAGGTGACAGAGTAACAGCACAGTTCCCCTCACTTAGTTTATAAATCGGTAACAATTGACTGGGCCATTCAAAGCCTCTCAGCAGGATAGAAAAAATTACTTAAGAGATGACGCCATTTTTCTTTCTCTCATTTAGTTTCATCTTGTGTTGAGCTGTCCTGTCTTTAATGTTGGGGATTTTCTCTGTTGGAGAATGGGGAGATGAGAGGAGAACAAAGGAACATCGCCCTGAGAAGAAAGAGGGGAAGAAGAGCTTCAGAGGAGAAGAGGGAGAAGACTACCAGAGCAGGACCTTTCCCTGAAGCCCGTGGTGGCAGAGATGGCAGGAAGGTGATTGCCTGCCAGCTGAGGGGACTGTGGCAGTGAGAATGTCCAGGATGCATCAGGATGTGCAGAGCCCCATGTGAGAGGGGAGAGAGACTGAGCATCAATGGGGAATGTGCCCAAAGTGATTTGTGGCCTCGATGGACTCCCGAGGCGGAAGAGGATTGCCTCTTGTGAGGTGGACACCACACAGCAGGAAGGAAAAACTGCGAGGAGTCCTCTTTCTCAAGGAGGAGCTGCCAAGGACAATGAATAATAGCCAGATAGACTGCACCCACCACCCCCTGCCCTTCTTGATGGGAGGGAAGAGGTAGCTGGGAAGACGGGGAGGATGCAAAGTGTATTTAAGATCAGGTCATATTTATTGATGTATTCGTCTGTCTATCCTACTTCATAAATGGTGGCGGTGAATTAAATCTATGTTTTTCTCCCCATGTCCCTCTGGTTCTTACCTGTCATTTTAAATGGTAGATTATTACCCTCCCTATCCTTAATCTCAAACCCTTCAACCTTTGTAGTTGAATTGTCTCCCTACACATCACTGTGGAAATGGTGGTGGGGAGGAGTGAGCCAGGACCAAATGGTTCTCTGTTCCAGTTGACTTGAACCACAACAAGACTATATGTCTATAATCCGATTAGACGGGGAAGGTAATGTTAACATACATTAAAAAAACCTATTAACAATAAACAAAAAGACTTAAGCAAGTATGAGTGTACAGAACTACCAATGCTTTTAATTTCCCTATCTCCATTAAAAGAAGCATATTGATCTTAAAAGTGAACACCATCTCAAAACAATTTTCTCACTGCTGTATTGTTGCCACATTGTAAAACACGAGATTATGTTGTCCTCAGGGTTAGACAGCACATAGTCTAAGGATGTGTGTAAATATAAGTGTCTGAAAGGCAAAGTTGTCTTACTGCTGAACTTGTGTGATCCTGATTATCTTTAAAGTAACAATTAAAAATAATAATCAGCAATTTCCCTCTTGCCTCATTCATATGAAAATTAATCTAAGGCTATGTCTACATTACTAAGTTAAGACAGTGCCCAGGAATACCATTATCTATGCTAAAATCCCAGAGGAGTCTGTAAAATGCTTTGGTTTGTGGCCACAAGTACTCCCTGATGCCAGCGGACATTGCTCCAGATTTAGAGCAGAGCAAGGAACATTACCATTACGAAGTATGCATACAACTGCACTGTTTTAGAGGCTACAACAACATAACAATGAAGTGTTTCATATTAGCTGGGTATCAAGGATCTAATGGGAAACACAGGAGGAATTAGATATCTGTGTGCTGCTATTAGCTATCACAGAATCACAGAATGTTAGGGATTGGAAGGGACCTCGAAAGATCATCAAGTCCAATCCCCCTGCCAGAGCAGGAACGCCTGAATAATGCTACATAGGAGCATGTCCAGCTGGGTCTTGAATGTCTCCAGAGAAGGAGACTCCACAACCTCCCTGGGCAACCTGTGCCAGTGTTCCGTCACCCTCACTGAGATGAAGTTTCTTCTCGAGTTTAAGCAGAACCTCTTATGTTCCAGTTTCAGCCCATTACCCCTTGTCCTATCAGTGGTTGTCACCGAGAAGAGCCTGGCTCCATCCTCGTGACACTCACCCTTGATATATTTGTAAACATTAATGAGGTCACCCCTCAGTCTCCTCTTCTCCAAACTAAAGAGCCCCAGCTCCCTCAGCCTTTCCTCATAAGGGAGATGCTCCACTCCCTTGATCTTGCTAGGACTGTAGAATTATGGTGGGATGTACTAGAGTGCTGGAGTGGATGGATGCAAGCTCTTTAGGAATGACAAGGTGGCAAGACGAGGTGGTAGATTTGCCTTTTATATGAGAGAACACTTAGAGTGCACGGAGCTCTCCCTGAGGATAGATGATGAGTCAGCTAACAGCTTAAAGGTGAGGATTAGAAAGCAGACTAGCATGTGATCATGTAATGCTAGAGTTCTCCGTTTTTGGTGAGGTAAGGAGAGGGGTCAGCAGAATTGCCACCTTGGACTTCCAGAGGGCTGACTTTCGTCTCTTCAGGTCCATGGTTAAGAGAGTTCCTTGGGAGGCTGTTCTGGAGGGCATGGGAGCCTAGGAAGGCTGGGCATACTTTAAGGAATTAATTTTAGAGGTGCAGGAGCTAACTATACCCAAGTCACGAAAGGTGAGCCGACTGGGAAGGAGATCAGCCTGGCTGAACAGAGAGCTTTGGTTGGAACTTAGAACAAAAGAAGAGTTTATGGTCTATGAAAGAGGGGGCAGGCAAATTATGAGGATTACAAACAAGAAGTGAAGCTGTGCAGGGAGAAAATTAGAAAGGCCAAAGCCCATCTAGAGCTAAACATGGCCACTGTGGTGAAGAATAACAAGAAAAGTTTCTATAAATACATTAACAGTAAGAGGTGGTCTAAGGAAAATCTCCATCCTTTGTTGGATGCAGAGGGAAGCACAGTGACCACAGATACGGAAAAAAGCTGAGGTACTTGACGCCTTCTTTGCCTCAGTCTTCAACAGTAAGATCAGTTGTTCTCTGGGCACACAGCTCCCTGAGCTGGAAGAAAGGGATGAGGAACAGAATAGGATCTACATAATCCATGAGGAAATGGTTATGGACCTGCTTCATAAGCTGAATCCTCATAAATCTATGGGACCTGATGGATTACACCCTAGAGTGCTGAGGGAGTTGGCAGATGTGGTTGCCAAGCCACTCTCCATCATCCTTCAGCAGTCCTGGTTAACTGTGGATGTCCCAGTGGACTGGAGGCTGGAGAATGTAACACCCATCTTCAAGAAGGGCAAGAAGGAAGATCCTGGTAGCTACAGACCTGTCAGTGTTACCTCAGTGCCAGGAAAGGTGATGGAAAGAATAATCTCAAGAGCCATCACAGAACAATTAAAAGGCAACAGGGAGTTTGGGCCCACTCAGCATGGATTCATGAGGGGCAGATCCTGCTTGACAAATCTAATCTCATTCTATAACAAGGTTACCTGCTTAGTGGATGAGGGAAAGGCTGTTGATGTAGTGTACCTGGACTTCAGCAAGGCCTTTGATACCATCTCCCACAACATCCTTATGGCTAAGTTGGCTGCCCATGGCTTGGATGGGCACATACTCTGCTGGGTGAAACACTGGCTGGATGGCTGGGCCCAAAGAGTTGTGGTCAATGGAGTTAAATCCAGTTGGTGGCAAGTCACAAGTGGTGCCCCTCAGGGCTCGGTGCTGGGACCACTCCTGTTTAGCATCTTCATCACTGATCTTGATGAGGGGATTGAGTGCATCCTCAGCAAGTTTGCAGATGACACCAAGCTGGGAGGGAGTGTCGATCTACTGGAGGGTAGAAAGTCTCTGCAGAGGGACCTGGACAGACCGGATTGATGGGCCCAGGCCAACTGCATGCATTTCAACAGAGCCAAGTGTAGGGTCCTGTGTTTTGGTCATGGCAACCCCATGCAATGCTACAGGCTTGGGGAAGGGTGGCTGGAAGGCTGTCTGGCAGAAAAGGACCTGGGCATTCTAATCGACAGCCAGCTGAATATGAGCCAGCAGTGTGCCCAGGTGGCCAAGAAAGCCAATGGCATCCTGGCTTGTGTTAGAAATTTTGTGACCAGGAGAAGTAGGGAAGTGATTGTCCCCCTGTACTCAGCACTGGTAAGGCCATACCTTGAGTATTGTGTTCGGTTTTGGGCACCTCAGTATAAGAGAGATATCGAGGTGTTGGAGTGAGTGCAGAAAAGGGCAACAAAGCTGGTGAAGGGCCTGGAGAACAGACCTTAAGAGGAGCAATTGAGGGAGATGGGACTATTCAGTTTAAGGAAGAGGAGGCTGAGGGGGGACGTCATCATGCTCTACAATTACTTGAAAGGACATTGTAGAGAGGTTGGTGCTGGTCTCTTCTCACAGGTAATTAGGGACAGAACCAGTGGGAATGGTTTCAAGTTGCAACAGGGCAAGTTTAGACTGGACATTAGGAAGAAATTCTTCATGGTAAGAGTGGTCAGACACCGGAACAGACTGCCTAGGGAGGTGGTTGAGTCGCCACCCCTGGATGTGTTTAAGTGTCGCTTAGATGTGGTGTTGGCTGACATGGTTTAAGGGTGAACTTGTAGTGTGGGTTTAATGGTTGGACTCGATGATCCCAAGGGTCTTTTCCAACCTGAACTGTTCTATGATCCTATGATTCTATGGATAATATAGTAGTGGATAACTGCTCTATGTCACTGACCAGGGAGAAAAAGTGTATGAGGCTTTTCACAGAAGCCTTAAAGTGGCCTGACATTCACAGGAACTGATACTCATGGAGAAGTTTATATTCTTTATATCTGCTGTAAGAACAACACAGCAGGGAATAATCAATCCAGAAGTTTCCTGATGACAACTTCCTGATCCAAATGATAGAAGAGCCAACAAAGAGAAGCATTCTGCTGGAACTTGTGTTCACAAACAAAGAGTGGTGTGTTGGTCATATAAAGGTCAAAGACAACCTCGTCTGCAGTGACTGGTGGATAGTGGAGTTCAGGTTAATGAAAGGAGGGAACAGGGCAAAAAGCAAGATCACAGCCCTGTGATTCAATAGAGTGGATTTTACTCTCTTCGTAGGTCTACATGAGAGAGTCCTATAAGGTACAGGCCCAGAGGGAAGAGGGATCTGAGAAAGTTGGTTGATATTTAAGAATCACATTCTCCAAGATTAAGAGTAGTCCATCCCAAAGTGCAGGTTGTCAGCAAAAAATGCCAGGAGGCCTGTACAAATGAGCAAGGAGATCCTGATGAAATTTAAGCATGAGAAGAGAGTATATGCAGAGGACATAAAAATGTATAGGAGGTCTAAGAGATATTTTTACGAAAAGCAAAGCCCGTCCCTAGTGTGGGATGTCCCTAGCATGGGTTCACTCCTAAACGGGACAGAGGTCCTGCTGATACAGAACATGGAGAAGGCTGAGGTACTGAATGTCATCTTCTTTTCAGTCCTTACTAGCAAGACCAGCCTTCAAGAATCTAAGTTCCTGGAAGCTAAGGGAAAAATATGGAGCAAGGAAGACTTACTCTCGATGGGAGAAGACAGGGAACACTTAAACAAACTGGACATACATAAGTCCATGGTCCCTGCTGGGATGCACCTGAATGTTGAGGGAGCTAGCAGATGTTATTGCAAGGCCATTCTTTGTAATTTTCAGTGACTGCAGAAACGGGGAGATGTGCCTGAGAACTGGAGGAAAGAAAATGTGTCATGAGTCTGGTGGGCTTTTTTTGGGAAATGGGGTTAGACCTGTGTGGGATAACTCTTGCGAAACTTCAAGACCCTCTCCCATCCCCAGGTAGGAGTTGGACCTGCCTCTGGCCAGGGCCAGGCCAATCAGCATTTCCATAATCAAGGTATTTAAGAGGTGACCCCATTGCTCTCTTGTTTTCATCTCATCTTGATCTGTCCCACCTTTGTGCTGGGGAGTTTTTCTACCGGAGAAGGAGGAGGTGAGAGAAGGACAAAGAAATATAGTCCTGATAAGAAGGAGGGAGAGAAGTGTCCTGGAGCACAAAAAGAGGGAGAAGGCTGCCGGAGGAGAACCTCTCCCTGGAGCCCTGTCGTGGTTGAGATTGCAGGAAGATGATTCTGTGCCAGTTGAGGGGATCAACAGTGGTGAAGAAGTCTAGGATATTTCGGCACATGCAGAGCCCCATGCAAGAGGAAAGAGAGACCAAGCATCAGCTGAGGACATGCCCAAAGCAATCTATGGATCTGATAGACTCAAGAGGAGGAAGACATGAGTCCCATGAGGTGGACACCATGCAGCATGAAAAGAGACTGAGAGGAGCCCTCTTTCTCAAAGAGGAACTACCATGGACAATGAGTAATGGCAAGAGGGACCAAAACCCCCCACTCCCTGTCTCTCTTGCACTGATGTGGAGTAGAAGGTAGTTGGGAATATGGGAGGGGTGGAGGAGGGAAGTGTATTTTAGATCAGGTTGTATTTATTGATGTATTCCTCTCACTATTCTACTTCATCACTGGTGGTGGTAAATTTAATCTATGTTTTCTATCCAAGTCGCTCTGTTTTTTTTTTTTAGCTGTCATCTTAAATGGCAGTTTATTACTCTCTCTGTACTTAATCCTTGAGGCTTTTCAGTTGAGTTTTCTCACTCCACAACCCTGTGGAGATGGGGCTGTGTGGAGGAGGGAATGAGTGATCTTGTGGTTCTCTGTTGCTGGTCCAGGCAGTCAGCTTGAAGATCAACAAAATATTACTTCAGTAAAATCTTCATAGTATAACTGATGAAGTATGGATTGGGTGAGCAGACAGTGAGGTGGACTGAAAACTGACCGAATTGTGAGGCCCAGTGGGTAGTGATCAGTGGTACAAAGTCTAATTGGAGGCCAGTAACTAACATTATACCCTTAGGATGAATACTGGGTCCAATCCTGCTCAACATCTTCATTAATAAGCTAGATGATGGAGCAGAGTGCACCCTCAGGAAGTTTGCTGCTAACATAAAACTCAGAAGAGCACCTGATGCACTTGGGAACTGCGTTGCCATCAGGCTGAAGAAGTGGACTGATGATACAAAAGTGAAGTTCAAATGAAGTTCAAAAAAATGAAGCATGAAGTCTTGTATCCTGAGAAGTATAACCCTATGCACCAATACATGCTGGGGGCCAACTAGCTGGAAAGCAGCTTCACAGAAAAGGACCTTGGTGGACACCAAGTTGGACATGAGCCAACAATGTGCCCCTCTAGCAGAGAAAGCCAGTGGCATCCTGGGACACACTATCAGGAACATTGCCAGCAGGTTGAGGGAGGTGATCCTTCCCCTCTCCTAAGCACTGGTGAGGCCACCTCTGTACTACTGTGTCCAGTTCTGAGATCCTCAGCACAAAATAGATATGGGCATACTGAAGAGAGTCAAGTGAAGGGCCACAGGGATGATTAAGATACTTGAACATTTTTCCTATGAAAGGCTGAGAGAAGAAGGCTTAGGGAGGTCTCATCAATATGTACAAATACCTGAAGGGAGAGTGTACAGAAGACGGAGCTGGGCTCTTTCCAGTGGTGCCCAGTGACAAGATAACAGGTAATAGAGGCAAATTGAAACACAGGAGGTTCCTCTGAACATCAGGAAACATATTTTCACAGGGAAGTGACTGACCCCATGAACATGTTGTGAAGTCTCTGTCCTTTGATATGTTCAAAAGCCATCTGGTCTTTTGCAACTGGCTCCAGCAAAATGACCACCAAATTAGGGTACGCATGAAAACCTTGTTATTTGTTACTAAAACTAGCTGTCTTGGGGTAACGTTATCATGTATGATCTAACACTCACTGAATACTCTTTTGCCTGAGATCTCATTTACACAAAAGATGCACTTTTATGCCAAAATCACGAGAAAAGAAAAAATTAAATTATCTTCCGAGCAGTGGAGCTAGGCTGTATGCATAGCTGACTCACAGGCAAACCCAGCAATGTCATCTCTAAAAACACTGTTCCCTCCAAGAGTTTTCTCAGTCATCAGAGTGACACTACAGAGCTGTTATCAGGCCCATTACACAGTCCCAGCACTGGAATATTGCTTGAACCATTCATCAGCAGCTTGTAGCTCAAAATTCACTTGCTGGCCATCCCTGCAGCATATGAAGAGAATATTGAAAAAGCGTGGCCAGAAAGTGGCTGAGCAGTTTTGTGTCAAAGAGGACTGGAGTGGCAAGTTTCATTTTGAAATTGTTTAAATTGGCTGTTTATTGTGCCAGATCCGACTTGGAGCTGATCAAAGGATTAGCAAAAAACTAGTGATTTTTTTAATGTAAAGTTCAAAATGCTTCATTGGGTTTTGCTTAATAGATTTAAACAAAGTATGTATACTCTTTTCCTTTTTTTTTTGCCTGAAAAAAAATCTTAATTTCATCAAGGAGATAAATTGAAAAGTGAAGGTAAATCTTCAGTGAAACATGTGCCATGGAAAATGTTCTTCAGCAGAACATCTTTGGAAAAAGGATAATTTTCAATGTCTGAATGCCTTGAGAGTGTTATCACAAGAAGCGCTGCACTGCACTTGTCAGTAGAGAATGTGAAGCAGACATGTCTCCCTTAACAGGCATCAGATCAGTGAGTGCTCCTAGCACAGGACAGGTCTGTGGCTGTCTCTCAAGCTGCCTTCCCGTGCTGCAGTCCACACGCTTAGCCCCATAGCACTGACTAGTTAGATTCAGCTTCTTGGCCTTTAGGGTACATGAAAATCTCTATTGTGCATACATACCTTGGGGAATGTCAGTCACTCACATTCTTCTGAAAGTGTTACCTTCTGTTTGCCGTTTGCAATGGCAAGCTTTATTTTTGGGAAAATAGTCTGTAATGGAAAAATATTTGATTGTAAATAAGAGATGGGGGAAATCTCAGATTTTTAGGGTAAGCTTGGAGATATGTCGATAGACAACAGGCTAAGGATCTAGTCCTTTGAATTAATTTACTTTCAGAAGCATCTTGCAGTGGGTGATTGCAGTGTAGATCAGATATTAAACGGCAGTACTAGCTTGGTATCTAGCTGTGTGTTTACTTCACTTACACATTCTTCTGTTGAATATGGCTCAGATCAAAATTAGATGCAAGGAAGAGATATAGAAAGCTATTTTTAAGGCTGGCTGGCACTATATAGTTTCAAAACATTGTAGGCAAGTTTTCCAGACTAATTTTTAGATCAATGATGTCCAGATAGGTGTAGATATCTTCATTTCAGCTTCTTATCAGATCATTTCTGTGAGTTCACAAAAGTGACCCTTGTCACTGGAGAAGAATATTCACAACACAAGGCTGAGATTTAACTGAAAAATTCTGTGAACGTCCCATAGACAGATTGTTAGTACTTACCCTGTGAACACCCTGCAGCATAATAGTCTGATTTCACTGCATGTTTTAACTGACTCATTAGATCAGACTCTGATTTTTTTTTTGTTTTCGTTTTTCACCTATCTTATTCTCTCTCTCACCACCTCTTTTAACTTGCCAGACCCATGCATGACCAGACACAGCAAATTGAACTGACAGAAAATTCTTGCTCTCCCGTTTCCACTTGTTTGCTTTTCAGCCAGTTTGATGAACTGGATCTGTCCACAGTGGGGTCAGAAGGCTCTCAGTACCACTGAGCATCCTGGGCAAGGGGAACCGGACTATCTCTCTCTTTTGGCAGCAAAGATCTATTAGGCCAACTTACAGTTTCACGGTGCACACCTTACCCAACGTGCAGAGTGAAGGTCTCTACAAATTTATTAATACATACATTTGCTGTCGAGCCCAGCTTCAGAGCAGGTAAGACTGCACTGGGGAAGGAATCTAAGCAAAAAAAAAAAAAAGGCTGGCAAAAAGCTTTTGGGGGCTTTTTTTAAACCGGTTACAGCAACCAAACCTGAGGCCGCACCCGCAGCTCCAGGGCGGACACCCGAGATAGCGTGGGCAGAGCCACCCTCAGCAGCGCTTCGATTTTAAACACGGTGATCAGCTGTTAACTGTGCCCTCAGGGTATAAGAAGCCTTGGGGAGGGCAGGAACTAGTCCCTGTTCACTGAACGAAAGACCTAGAAGGGTAAGTCTTTGTTAAAAGGCAAGTACTTAAAAGACTTGTAAACTATTCCGTGCATAACTTTCCGGAGAGTCTTTGTATTGTAGAGCCAACTATGGTTGCCACCAAATCAATGGTTGTTAGAAAAACTGTGGGCACCCAGACAGAGGCCCCAGGTAAGCATGTGGGTGTTCAGGCCTCGGGCTGCAGAGAATGCCAGAGCCTGGCACTGGCCATGGAGGGTAGTGGAAGTGACACCTGTGTCCGATGTGACCAGGTGAGCGATCTGCTCAGCCTGGTGGCTGAACTGAAGGAGGAAGTAGAAAGGCTGAGGAGCATTAGGGAGTCGGAGAGAGAGATAGATCGGTGGAGCCACTTCCTGAATGGCAAACAGCAAGCTCCGCAAAGAGCAGAATATCCCCCCCTTCTTGGCCATCAGGCAAAAGCGGGGGACCTAAAGGATAGGGAGAAGTGGAAGCAGGTGCCTGCCAGGAGAGGAAGGAAAATCCCTGCCCGGCCTCTCTCACCTGCCCGGTTGCCCCTGCAAAACAGGTATGGGGCTCTAGACAACGCGAGCCAGGCAAAGGAAGAGTCAGTGGAGGGTTCACCCATAGGGCTGTCTAGGGTGAGTCACTCGGATACACGCGTTAGGACTTCTTCATCTAAGGAAAAAAGGAGGGTAATTGTAATTGGAGACTCCCTCTTGAGGGGAACAGAGGGCCCTATCTGCCGCCCAGATCCGACCCACAGGGAAGTCTGCTGCCTCCCCGGGGCCCGAGTTAAGGATGTTATCAAGAAGCTTCCTGGTCTGGTCAAACCCACGGACTATTACCCGCTTTTGGTTATGCAGATCGGTAATGATGAGATAGCAGAGAGACGGCCAGAAGCAATCAAAAGGGACTTTAGGGCACTGGGGCGGATGCTAGAAGGATCAGGCGCACAGGTTGTGTTTGCCTCTATTCCTTCAATTATGAGGAAAAATAGTGGTAAGTGTGACAAAGTGCAGCAGATTAATACTTGGCTAAAGGGGTGGTGCCAGCGGTCTAGCTTTGGATTTTTTAACCATGGGGAGATTTATAGGTCTACTGAAACAAGGTGCGGTTCAAATGACACAAAAGGAAAAAAGGATCCTTGGTCACGAGCTGGCAGGACTCATAGAGCATTCTTTAAACTAGATATGAAGGGGGATGGGGTTATAGCTGGGATTGCAGTGGGGCAGTGCTCTAGAAATTATGAGAACTGGGTGGCCTCCCATCCCCCTAGGGTGAGATCAGTGTGCTCAGCTTGCTCCCTGAAATGCTTATACACCAATGCACGCAGCCTGGTCAATAAGCAGGAGGAGCTAGAAACCTGGGTTCGGGCAGGAGATTATGATCTGGTGGCAATTACAGAGACATGGTGGGACAGCTCACATGACTGGAATGTGGTCATGGGTGGCTATGTCCTTTTCAGGAAAGACAGGCCAGCCAGGCGAGGTGGTGGAGTCGCTCTTTACGTGAAAGCACAACTACAATGTCTTGAACACCATCCAGGCATGGATGAGGAGCAAGTTGAGAGTGTATGGGTTAGAATTAAGGGGCAGGCTGGCAGGACAGATACTGTTGTGGGTGTCTATTACAGGCCACCAGATCAGGGTGAGGAAGTTGATGGGGCCTTCTACAGGCAGCTGAGAGCTGTCTCACAATCACAGGCCCTGGTTGTCATGGGGGATTTTAACTTCCCTGATATTTGCTGGAAGGACAACTCAGCCAGCCAGCCACAGTCCAGGAGGTTCCTCCAGTGCATCGATGATAATTTTCTGATGCAAATGGTGGAGGAGCCAAATAGGAGAGGAGCACTGCTGGACCTCATCCTCGCTAACAAGGAGGATCTGGTTGAAGCAGTAAAGGTTGAGGGCTGCCTTGGCTGCAGTGACCATGAAATGGTGGAGTTCAGGATCTCATGTAGCAGGAACAAAATAGCAAGCAGAATTGCAACCCTGGACTTCGCCAAGGCAAACTTTGGATTTTTCAAGCAATTACTCGAGAAAATCCCATGGGCAAGGCTGTTTGAAGGTAAAGGGGCCCACGATAGTTGGTTAGCGTTCAGGGACTGCTTCTACCGTGCCCAAGATCAGAGCATCCCAACACGTAGGAAGTCAAGGAAGGGAGCCAGGAGACCTGCGTGGCTAAACAGGGATCTGCTGGGTAAGCTCAAGTGCAAGAGGAGAATTTACAGCTCTTGGAAGGCGGGGCTGGCCACTTGGGATGAATATAAGGCTGTTGTCCGAGGATGTAGGGAGGCAACTAGGAAAGCAAAGGCCTCCCTAGAATTGAACCTGGTGAGAGGGGTCAAGGACAACAGGAAGAGCTTTTTCAAATACGTGGCAGATAAAACTAACACCAGAGGCAATGTAGGCCCACTGATGAATGAGGTGGGTGCCTTGGTGACAGATGATACAGAGAAGGCAGAGTTACTGAATGCCTTCTTTGTCTCTGTCTACTCTGCCAGAGGCTGTCCTGAGGAGCCCCGTTCCCCTGAGGCCCCAGAGGAAGTCAGGGCAGTGGAGGAGTTTGCTTTAGTCGATGAGGACTGGGTTAGGGACCAATTAAGCAATCTGGACATCCATAAATCCATGGGTCCAGACGGGATGCATCCATGGGTGCTGAGGGAGCTGGCTGATGTCATTGCTAGACCACTCTCCATCATCTTTGCCAAGTCTTGGGAGACGGGAGAGGTGCCTGGGGGTTGGAGGGAAGCAAATGTCACTCCAGTCTTCAAAAAGGGCAAGAAGGAGGACCCGGGTAACTATAGACCGGTCAGCCTCACCTCCATCCCTGGGAAACTGATGGAACGACTTATCCTTGGTGCCATCTCAAGGCATATCAGGGATAAGAGGGTCATTAGAGACAGTCAGCATGGCTTCACCAAAGGGAAGTCGTGCTTGACTAACCTCATAGCCTTTTACGAGGATATAACAAGGTGGATAGATGATGGCAGAGCGGTGGATGTGGTCTACCTTGACTTCAGTAAAGCATTTGACACAGTCTCCCACAGCATCCTTGCTGCTAAACTGAGGAAGTGTGGTCTAGACTCTCGGGTAGTGAGGTGGACTGCGAACTGGCTAAGGGGAAGAAACCAAAGAGTTGTGGTCAATGGGGCGGAGTCTGGTTGGAGACCTGTATCCAGTGGAGTGCCTCAAGGGTCGGTACTGGGACCAGTATTATTCAATATATTCATCGATGACTTGGATGAGGGACTAGAGAGTACTATCAGCAAGTTTGCTGATGACACCAAGCTGGGAGGAGTGGCTGACACACCAGAAGGCTGTGCTGCCATCCAGCGAGACCTGGACAGGCTGGAGAGTTGGGTGGGGAAAAATTTAATGAAATATAACAAAGGTAAATGTAGGGTCTTGCATCTGGGTAGGAACAACCCCAGGTTCCAGTATAAGTTGGGGAATGACTTATTAGAGAGTAGTGTAGGGGAAAGGGACCTGGGAGTCTTGGTGGACAGCAGGATGACCATGAGCCAGCAGTGTGCCCTTGTGGCCAGGAAGGCCAATGGCATCCAGGGGTGTATTAGAAGGGGGGTGGTTAGTAGGTCAAGAGAGGTTCTCCTGCCCCTCTACTGTGCCCTGGTGAGACCCCATCTGGAATATTGTGTCCAGTTCTGGGCCCCTCTGTTTAAGAAAGACAGGGAACTGCTGGAGAGAGTCCAGCACAGGGCAACTAGGATGATTAAGGGAGTGGAGCATCTCCCTTATGAGAAAAGACTGAGGGAGCTGGGGCTCTTTAGTTTGGAGAAGAGGAGACTGAGGGGTGACCTCATTAATGTTTACAAATATATCAAGGGTGAGTGTCACGAGGATGGAGCCAGGCTCATCTCGGTGACAACCACTGATAGGACAAGGGGTAATGGGCTGAAACTGGAACATAAGAGGTTCCGCTTAAACTCGAGAAGAAACTTCTTCTCAGTGAGGGTGACGGAACAGTGGAACAGGCTGCCCAGAGAGGTTGTGGAGTCTCCTTCTCTGGAGACATTCAAGACCTGCCTGGACACGTTCCTGTGTAGCATAATCTAGGCATTCCTGCTCTGGCAGGGGGATTGGACTTGATGATCTTTCGAGGTCCCTTCCAATCCCTAACATTCTATGATTCTATGACAGTAAGTGGCCTTTAACTATGATTCAGGCATAACTAAGGTAGATCAAATTAATTACATGAGAACGGCCTCATAATACTCTGTGCCCTGGGGAAAGTGGGAATGGGTTTACTTTGAACAGCATTGTCCCTGTATTCTGTGTCAACTTGCATTTGATAAAGAAGGCCAAATCAAATGTCTCCTTGTTTTCACACTTGTTACCTTTTTGGGACTTGACATCACCTTGTTAATGGAGATGATCTAGAAAGCAATGGGCAGAAAAACACGCAGCAGTGCAGTATGTTCAAGAGAGAGATGCAGCACAGTAGCAATGAACCATACAGAGGTGCCGAGGGCCAACCTGTCATGATTCTCTGCTGTTGAAATGCAGGTACATATTCAGCTACTTATTGAATCTTTACCTTTGCTTCTGAATGTGTTTTTGCAATCTTAGCCCTTGTCAGGATGAAGGCCATCCTTCAGAGTCTCTTCTCACCTGCTGTGATTACAGTGGTCAGACAAGAACAAATAGCACTTCCTTGTATGCCACCTGTAGCAGGGCTTTTTCTTGCAAGTATTTTCCCTAGCAGAAAAGTCAAAGTCATAACAAGGTCACCCTAATGTAACTGGATCAGAATGATTCAGCATAGTAGTGGAATCTGGGTCATTTTGTTTAATGAGAACACATTTAAATTTCTTTGATATTTCTTTGTGGTACAGTATTAAAGCCTCCAGTGTGCAACATATTCCATCATAGTTACACTAGGTTTGTTAAATAAGCAAATAATCAGTTACCTGTAAGCAAAAGAAATGGACTGTGTACGTGCCATGCATTACCACCTTTCCTTTATAAATACATAGCTCTTTCTCGATAGAATTTTTTTTTGCATTAGACAATTAGATATACTGAATAAATGTAAAAAAATAGTTATTATGACAATATGCTGTCTGCACATGTAAATGACATTAGCTTTGTTTTAAACAAGTGCACAGAATTTCTATCTTGTTTTAGGAAGAATAAAGATGATAAAAGCATTATCTTACCCTGCACCCTGCAAACTATGGGATATAAATATGTATTGCAATGTACAAAGAAATAGAGTCTGGGCACAGACTACCTTGTAAATGTCTAATTTCAAGATTACAAGGAGGAGAACTGTTGAAGTGGGGGAAAAATACAACAGTTCTGAAATAAATTTCCATAACTTTGTTGCAGAGTTGCTGAGGCAAGCAGCTTCAACATAGTAGAGTTAAAATATGCAGAATGCCTCCATGCTTGGACTAAGAGCTGCTTCACTGCTTATACATCCTGCACACTGACAGGGAATGTTGTGGAGGCTTATCCAGGACACATCCTTAAAATGATTCCAGACTTATGCAGAAGCAGATGACATCTTCAGAACACAGAAAACCAATTATTAGCAAAACAAACTTTTTAGAAGATTTGGACTTTCAGTAAGAAAATCAGTGTCAGAAAGGCTCCCAACATTTCCACAGACCTCTGTGCTGGGAGAGGTAACTGACTCATACTTGCAAGTCTTTGACACACTGTGATTACTGATGCTATAGGAGTGCAAAACGTTATGACCTAACATCCACTGGGCCAAGAGATTTTAATGGAGACTATTGTGAAGAGACTAAATTATGGAGACTAAATGAAAAGAAAGCATGTTTTCTTTCCCTGCCACTGCTCTTTTCTTTTTCATTCCTTCATTTCAGGGTTGCCATGCAAAAACACTGAGGAGAAGTAAAGTATTCCTTTTGGATTTGCTCATCCTTCAAACCACACAGCTGAAAATACAGGACTTATTGCTGAAGGTTGTCAGTGAGGTTAGGTGTCAGTGGAGAGCTGGCAGCATTCATACCTAGGGAAGATCAAAGTTAGCAGAACCCATAACTGGGATAGTGTCCTTAAAGAGAGATTAGCAAGTAGATGTTCTTTTCCACAGTGCCTCTGAAAACTTTCCTCCAAACTGCTTATCTCCTGCTTATTTTGAAAAATAAACAGATTTTTAAAATCTGATCAAATTTCAATAAAGCAAACAAAAAACTATGATATACAATATAGATGCTAAGAAAAGATTGAAACAAAAACAAACTGTGTTTAATACAGGGTCACATAAATAGGTGCAATTCATGCTTTCCTACTTGTCTGTAAGTTGGCAAACAGGGCCTCAATTCAGCAATGACTAATAAAGCCCATTTTTAAGCATATGTATATTAAGAAGTTTTAACTCTGCTGCAACATCTGTGAAGTTCTTCTGGTTATAACAATGACAATGACATTCCTAGCAATGAAAACATTTTAAAATTAATAGCTCAGACAAAATGGATATTATAATATGATTATAATTCTGCGAACTTTATTTATTCCTTTTTTCACTACAGCTATTATGTGAGGAGAAATCTAGATATTTCCCTCCAGGTTTTTTGGTCTCATAAATATTTTGTTAGAGAAGGCGGCAGTGAATAGGTAAAGGTTCTTCCTACCTGTACAACTTTTATAAAGCCTGTTCATAAATCGAGGTATCAAAGATAAACAAAGATGTCAGGATAATGTAGGTAACAATATTAAGGTTTGTGCTTATGAATACAGGATGCACAATCTATTGACACGTCACAGAGCTGAAGTTATTTACAAACTGTGGCCAGAAGCACTTCAAATTACTTTAGCAATTCAGAACCTACAGAACAGGTGAAATATTGTTGATGCAAATCAGCTGAAAAAACACCGTAAATAGGAGCAAGACAGTAAGCTCTGGTTTGAGGAAGAGTTATTTGAAAACTGCTAGCATTATCTCCTTAATTTTGGTTGAAGTGTACCAGCCATGGACAGCCAGACTGCCCTTGGGATCGTGGGGGTTTTTTTGTCCACCATCGGTATGCAGCAGTAAGGAGTACATTACAATCTGGAACATACGCTGAAAGGGATGTCACTTTTTTGGTTCCCTTAAATCTGTAAATGCAGATGCATATGCAGGGATAGGTTCTGCTTTCCTAACTTTACTGTCTCAATATACAATGAGACTGAGGGGAATGATAAAAGCCATTGTGGAAACAGACAACAGTCGAAACAAGGACAAGTCCAAATGACACAGGCAGTACTATGCTAACTGCATTTTTTTCTTGTTTTCAAATCATTTAGCGGCAAGAACCTGAAAGCATATTTAAGATTTGTAAGAGGTTACATTTAACATCTAAAATACGGCAACACACTTCCCTGGCAACTGCGATGCACTCGTTTGGCCTCCTGCAACACCACTGTGGCCTGCAGAGCACAGGGCTCCCTTGACCTTACACACTCTCTGTGATCCTGTGTGGGAGCTGCTGCTGCATGAACTGCGAGAGACGCATGGATGATGAAGGACTCAAGAGGCATTTTGTTTGCATTCCCTGACAGACGGACATTTTATTTCCATTGCCAGATCTTCATCATCGTCTCGTTCTCTCCTTCGCTTTTCTGATCTCTGTGTGGTAATTCACACAGTGGTCAGCATGTGAGTCTGGCTGATAGGTGGTACGGGTGCCCATTCAAATTGTTCTGCCACAGCAGAGGGATCTGCATCAACAACATGTGACCTTTTCTGGCATTGCCAGGGGCTGTGTAGTTGTTCCTATTTATAAGAACTGTGTTCAAAAGGAAGAAAAATTCCAAGTTCAGAATGAATGCCTAACCATATCCTGTACTCAGGTGAGGCCAAACTACTCCAACACCACAGAGTGGTGTCACTTTCACTACATATCAAATGATCAGATCGCAATGTTGCTATGTACTATCATTGTATAGTATATTTTACAACCGTCTGACGTACAGAAGAACCCTTCATCTGTCATTTTTTTTTAAAAGTAGGATGGTATGAATTGTTAACATACGTTTATGTCCTAATAGACCACAGACAAAAAACTGCATAGAAATCCAGGATTAGACTCAGATTATGGCCAGAAAAACATGCACATTTCCAGTGCTTTTCTGCACTCTTAAAGAAAAACTGGTCATACCAAACGAAGAAAAAGAAACACAATCCATTCTCCTCTCAGATTTACACTTTCCTGTTCAGATTATTACGTGACACAGTTTGTATATTCAGAAGCAGAAAGAAAGAATATGTATTCACCTATGCTACTACTTTAAACTGAAAATCAAGCCAAAAATAATTCATAATTCAGCTAATGTCCTGTGATTGTGTACATGTCAGATGAGGATTTATGAAAATTTACACTATCCTGAAGGAATTTACCTTCAGGATTCAGTCTTGGTTATATACAACCAGTTCCTGTTTGATACGTTGTAGAGTCAAGTTTCATGCAAATGATCCTGTTCAGGGTATTAATAAAACAGCACAGAAAAGGTATATAAAATGGGGGATTTGGATTAACAAACCCAAGCTCAGAAAGTAGAAGCAACTTCTGAGCTCCACTACAAATTAGAGAAGCGATCGGAAAACGTCCTCGTTACTTCTATAGGTCTTTAAAAGTGCTCTTATTAATACAGCTTTGAAAAAAGAAAGGGACGTGCTTTAAAATGATTGGTCTGGAGTACTTCACTGTTCTAAATTGAAATGTTATTTTGAAGTTTTTGCTGTGATCTGTCTTGACACGTTTACCAGAATACTTCCAAGGTACATAAAACCACCTTTGTGGACAATGCTGAGAGGATCACTGTCAGTCTCCACCACTTGAGTCTAGAACTTTCCATCTGCTCTTAACAAAACCGAAAAATAAAAGGAAGGTGTTACTGAGAAAGTCAGTAGAACAAAATTTCCTATTCCGGCTCAGACTGGGAGGGCTTGTTCTATTTAGTCATTCTTCTTTCACACAAGTTTTTGACCTTGAGACAGTGATTCAGTACAAAATTTATTTTGCAACTCTACAATCACAACAAGAGCAACATGACACAAAACTCCGACAAACGTATTTCTTCCGGTCACGGGTATTCTTTTTCCTTTTTTTTTTTTTTTTTTCCCCTTCTCCCACACAGAAAGGGACTCTAAAGCCTTGTATCAGAAAGCACGCAAGCAGCCTTTAACCAGCACCAGTAATGCTGTTGACAGCATAATGTAGAGCATAAAGTAAATTCAGTGCAAGTACATTTCAGTCACAGATTTTATGAATAAAACTAAATTTTTTTGAAGTAAAGATTTTGGTTTACAGTGTTGTTTGACCTTTAGAAATTACAGCAAATTTATCATTTAGTGTTCTCGGGTTTAGAAATATATATATATAAATAATACATTTAGAAATACATGTTTCAGTTTATAACTGTGATATGCCTTCAATATAAAGATATTAAATACAAAAGGGAGAATGTTTTAGGAGGACACATGTTCCACCTATCAGTCTATGGGCTAAAATAATTTCTCACATCTAAGAGGTCAACAGAAGGAGACAACTTCGAAATGTCTTCTTTACTGACTATTAGCAAATAAGAAGTTGAGTTGTTCTTAAATCTTCCTTTATTTCATCAGGACTACAGCAACAAAATATTCTGGTACACATTCCTTCGGGTGTTACAGGTCATAGATTTAGTGCAAAGGGTCAATTTGTGGGTTTGTGTATTTCAGCAGGCCTGGGACAGACACAGGGCTTAAAGGAGGTATCAGAAGTGGCTTTTGTTTTACTAAATTAAAAGTGTTTCTCTGATGGGAAGGATTTCTATTCCCAAGCCACATAGAGTCAAAAACTGTTCAACATTTTCCATCAAAGTACGGAATTAGGTTTGAGTACTACATTAGTTGGCTTCAATGAATTCCTTTTGTCACATGGTCTAAACTCAATCAGTATGAATTCTGATATCGTTTTATAAGTTTTCAAGGTTTTCTGTATGTTTTGTGAAAAACAGGAGTAGAGAATAAATGAGAACATCTCAGTGTTCAAGGAGGACTATTTTTTTCTGCATTCAACATTTCCTGAAAATCAGATGAAATGTTATAATAAACAGATTTTCATCTAGGTATGTCTTTCAAAATTGATTGCTTCAGCAGTCAATACTAACTTCTATTTCTCTTGTATGTTGTATGTATTGCTGTAATGGAGTTTACACTGGGAAGAACAGTGGAAGGTCAAAAACTGGATTAAATAACATAGACAAGGAAAAAAAGAGCTCAAAAGGGCTCTAAAGGACTTTTCCTATTGAGTAGAATATTTTTATTGTTCTAACACGTAGACAGTATTACTTCCAAAATAAACTTCAAAAAGTGCGATTGTACACGAATTTCTTCCAGTGAATAACAAAGAACAAGCCAAACTCGCGTATTTAAACACATTCATTATTTTAACCTGGGAACTTAGCTTTGCCTTTAGTAAAGGAGTATATTTTGAACTACAACTGCTGAAAGCTCAAAAAGGTTAACAAAAACCAACCTGTACTATTTTAAAACATCTTCAATCCTCGTTAGCCGTTCCCTGACCTACTGCACAATTCAGAAAATTTATCTTCAAAGGGCCAGTGAGAACCATACTGACTTTGGAGAAATGATGGCAGCCAAAAAGAACTTCATGGATGTTACAAAGAATCAGGTATTTCAGTGATCAATGAAAACAATAGTTTTTGTATCTGTTTTTTTTTTCTACTTATTTTGTTTTCAAGATATAGTAACATATACAGACATAAAAATTTGGTCTAAAGATGATATTAATTGTAACAAAAGGCAGCAAATTTTGACATATGACTATAGAAAAATACAAATAATTATTTTCCATTTATCCTACTTAAAAAAAACAACAACAACAAAAAAACCAAACAAAAACCCAAATCAACCAGACAAAAAAACAGACAAAAGAAAACACTACTGTTTGGATATCCACTGTAAGAGTTTCAGTAACAAAGATGTAGCACCCATGCCATGCCATAAAATCACAGAATCATAGAATGTTAGGGGTTGGAAGGGACCTCTAGAGGTCATCTAGTCCAACCTCCCTGCCAAAACAGGATCACCTAGGGCAGGCCATACAGGAACGCATCCACGTGGGTTTTGAAGATCTCCAGAGAAGGAGAATCCACAACCTCTTTGGGCAGCCTGTTCCAGTGCTCCATCATCCTCACAGTAAAGAGGTTTCTCCTCATATTGAGGTGGAACTTCCTATGTTCTAACTTAAACCCATTGTCTCTTGTTCTATTGCTGGGCACCACTGAGAAGAGATTGTCTCCTTCCCCTTGACACCCACCCCTCCGGTATTTGTATATATTAATAAGGTCCCCTCTCAGACGTCTCCTTTCAAGGCTAAACAGCCCCAGTTCTCTCAGTCTCTCTTCATAGGAGAGATGTTCAAGTCCCTTAATCATCCTCGTAGCTCTCTGTTGGATTCCCTGTGTCTCTTGAATTCGTGAGCCCAAAACTGGACACAGTATTCCAGGTGTGGTCTCACCAGGGCAGAGTGGAGGGGCAGGAGAACTTCCCTAGACCTGCTGGACACAATTTTTGTAATGCGTCCCAGGATCTCAATGGCCCTCTTGGCCACAAGGGCACATTGCTGTCCCATGGACAACTTGCTGTCCAATAAGAATCCAAAGTCTTCCTCCACGAGGCTGCTTTCCAGCAGGACGTCCCCTAATCCGTACTGGTGCCTGGTGTTATTCCTCCCCAGATGCAGAACTCTGCACTTGTCCTTACTGAACTTCATGAGGTTCACCATTGCCCAGCTCTCCAGCCTGTCCAGATCTCGTTGTGTCAACCACCCCTCCCAGTTTCATATCAGCGAACTTGCTGAGGGTGCACTCTATCACCTCATCCAGGTCATTGATGAAGATATTAAACAAAACTGGACCCAGTACTGATACCTGGGGAATACCAGTGGCCACAGGCCTCCAACTTGACTCTGTGCCACTGACCACAACCCTCTGAACTCTGTTGTTGAGCCAGTTCACAATCCACCTCATGGTCCAATAATCTATCCCACATTTCTTGAGTTTTTCTGTGAGGATGTTATAGGAGACAGTATCAAAAGCCTTACTGAAGACAAGGTATATGACATCTACTGATCTCCCTTCATCAACCCACTTTGTGACACCTTTGTAGAAGGATATCAGATTAGTCAGGCAAGATTTTCCCTTGGTAAATCCATGCTGGCTACTCCTGACAAAGCTCTTTTCTTCCAATTGATTAGAGATGGCCTTCAGAATGAGCTGCTCCATCATGGAGCGTGAGGCTGACCAGCCTGTAGTTGCCAGGGTCCTCCTTCTCACCCTTTTTGAAAACTGGAGTTACACTGACTTTCTTCCAGTCCTCAGGTACCTTTCCCATTCCCCATGATTTTTCAATGATGATGGAGAGCAGCTCAGCCACAACGTCAGCCAACTCTCTCAGCACATGTGGATGCACCCTGTCAGTGCCTATGTATTTGTGCGTTTTCAGTTTTTGAATAGTTCTCTAACCAAATCCTCACTGTCGCGTGGAGAATCATCCTCACTTTAGTTTTGCTCCCTTACTTCTAGGGATGGGAATTCCTGAGGGCTGGCCTTAGGTGTAAAGACTGAGGCAAAGAAGGCATTCAGTAATTCTGCCATCTCTGCATCCTCTGTTACCATATCTTCTGCCTCATTTACCAGGAGACCAAATTTTCCCTACTCTTCCTTTTCTCATTGATACATTTAAAGAATTTTTTCTTGTTTTCTTTCACTTCCCTTGCCAGACTAAATTCCATGAGAGCCTTGGCTTTTCTTGTTGATTCTCTACATAATCTGGCTGCATTTCTATAATCCTCTCAATTAACCAGACCCTTTTTCCACTTACTGTCAATTTCCCCCTTCTGTTTGAGTTTTTCCAGGAGCTCCTGGCCTAACCCTGCAGGTCTCCTGCCCCATCTACTTGATTTTCTTTTGGAGGAAATGCATTTATCTTGAGCCTGGGGTAGGTAGACTTAGAATATTGACCAGGTCTCTTGTGCCTCCCTACCTTTCAGAAGCCCAGCCCATGGGATACTACTAAGTGTATCTCGGAGGAGGACAAAGTTATGCCACACAATAAGAACTTTTCTGAGATTCCTCAAAGACAGAAAAAATCATAGATAAGCTCCTTCTTCTGAAGACAGAAAATATCTTCCTTTTTTTTTGTATTCTAAAAAATATAAAATTTGGCCTCAAATCATTCTTTAAAAAAAAAAATTGTATGTCCTTCTTTAAATGCACTTCCCTGCCCAGCATTTGATTTTATGTAAAATATAATTTCAAAGCCACACCTGGCTTCAAAATGGCAGATGCCTTCTTCCCTTTCCCCACTCAAATGCCACAGAAAATTTTTCTGAAGTTTGTATCTTTCTGTTATTTACAACTCTAATGATGCCTGTAAAAAACAGGCTTAGAGGTACATGCATGGCAATTCCTACCCGTATTAGTATTACAGACTTCCATCTCTCATTTAGTGATGTCCCCTCTTCTGTTCCCAAACTGTTCTTATTGTTCTATCTTGGCTATGCTGCTAAGGTAATGATGACTGATATTTACTATTATTTAACTCCCAAAATTCATAATTTGGATGGAAATACTGGAGCCATTTCTTACTGATCTTCCTGTGGTAAAGTCTTCCAAAGAGACAGCAGAATCAGCAACCACTGCAATATTTACCTGCCCCATCCAACTCCTGCAAATGCCACTCTGTGACCCCCAAATGTACACTAGGATTGAAAAGGGGAAATTAAATGACTTGGTAGGAAGAAGAAAGCAAGCCAAGTAATACTCCTTCAGTTGAGATATTGCCGACTTTTGAGAGACTTACAGCAATGACGGTGAATTCTGTGGGTTTTCTAGGATCTTTAAAGGTCTTCAGGACCTGGGGCAGATGCTCACAGTATCAGAAACTGCAGGAATTCTGGACATTTTCTTCATTAGCTTCTCACACTGACAATTTGAAAAAATAATGATTGCACTTTTGGATTTATTACTTCATTACTTCATTAATCCACATATTTGCTATGGAAAACACACATTGAGTTTATGCACCTGCTTACTCACAAACACAAATGATCCAAAAGAGGTTAAATGATCTACAGAAAGGACTCCTATTCACATACGTCCCCTAAAACCTTACTGTCTGAAAAGTCAAAACTTCAATGAAGAATGAGATAGAGTTAAGGCAAACAAAAGAGAGGAAGACAACAAGACACAAAGAGTAGTACTGTGGTTATATTGGCTATGGTCTCTATAAAAAATGTAAGTGTTCTTAAGTTGTTTGATATATCTCAGTTTTAGAAGTGATTTAATACATTTATGAAAAATTGTCCTGACTGCCACTTTTGCTTCTCCAGGAGATTGAGAAAGCCAGATCAAGTACTTTCTGAGTACTGGCAGAGCAGGACAGATTAGCCTTGACTTTTTCTGTGTAATATTGGATAAATTTAATGTTGAAAAAAGATGATAGCTGGAGGTGCTACAAAATGCAGGGTTTTTTTCTCTGTTCCCTTAAAGAAATCCTAGTGGTTACTGCTGTTCTTCGTGTGGCAACTACTCTTGTCACCAGACAATATGAAGATTTAACCCCCAGTTTGGAGATACAAAGTTGTTTCTAGACTCCTTAAGGAGTTCATCAGCTTTTAAGTGCCAAGCAATGCTAGATGACCAAGTAACATGGGCAGAGTGAAAAGCCATGGTGAAATAAACATGGCCAAGGGAAAATGTTCCAAACAACTGGACTGTCTGCTGGACTGGAGCTGCTGAACTAAAGAAACTGCTCTTCTGAGTTTTCTGAATGACAGTAGACCTTATACCTGCATTGGCTGCATATCTTCTAGTTTCAAAGGTGGCTGTATAACAATAATGCATTTCTAGTGACAATTTGCGAATAATATGAAAAATCAGAACCAGAAAACAGTCATGAACACTAAAATTGAGCATGTTGTTTGAGAATCAAGATTTTGTTATGACCTCTAATCACCTCTAAATTTGTTTGTTATAGCTGTAAGCTTTTGTGTGTTATTGTGCTAACTTTTTAAATCTACTTTCATTTTGCTACCAGAAAACTAAAGTAAAAACTCTCCTTAGGCTGGTAGGAAGTTACACGTGCCTTTATTTAACAAATTCAGTAGATGAATTATCCACGAATAAGCACAGATTCTACCTAGTCAAATTTGATATTAAGACATTTTTGATGTGATTCTCTAAATACTCAAGAATTTCCAAAGACATAGAGTTATGTTCTATCACCTCAGCTACATTTTCCAGTGTGTCATACTATGCTTCCATCTGAAATTTAATGTATGTTAGAGCTTCATTAGAGTGTATATATATTATCCTGCTTAGTAGGATTATTAGTGTAATTAGCATTGCTGGTGTGCTACTTTTGCTATCACTAAGCAATGGTGTCTGAAAGGAAATCTGGGAATTTGTTTCTCATTGTGCTGCGTGCTGACATCGGATGAATTTGCACAAATTTCTTAATCCTCACTACAAGGGAAATTTCTCAATGCATCCTTTGATTATTACTTAATATTACTGGAAGCTGACATTTTGCTCCTATTCATTTGGAGAAAAAGCAAATAGAATCAGATTGTAACAGTAAAAAAACCCTAATTCCCATTTACTTCATTAGTTTGACACTGAAGTCAATTTAGTGCCAACTGTTCACTGAGGACTTCTACAGTCAGGATTGCAAACCATGGTACTGGCCTTAATTATTGATCTGGGAAAAAAAATATTATTTTAATAGAATATTAGAGTAAAGAGAAAGAAAATGTCTAGACATTGTTTGCTTTGTTCTATATTATAAATAACAACGTGTATTTAACAAAGCATTTTTAATCTCAGAAGTCAAAGATGAGTCTTCATCTATCAAAAAAAAACCAAAACACAGTAGCTGAAATGTTATTAGGTTGTTCTTTATACACTGTTCTGAACCACAGACATAGCCTAGTAATACTTCCTGTCGTGGTTCAGAGCCAACTGGGACAAAAAAAATGTGATCTCCAGCTCAATCCTCCCACCATGCCCATTTCCACAGTGATGTGAAGGGAGATCGATTTGACAAAAAAGGCTCAAGCGTTTGAGATTAAGGATAGGGAGGGTAGTAATGTACCATTTAAAATGATGGGTAAGAACCAGAGCAACTCAGGGAGAAAAAAACAGATTTAATTCACCACCACCAGTTACAAAGTAGGATAGTGAGAGGAATACATCAATAAATAGGACTCGAACTTAAATACCCCTTGACACTCTGCACCTCTCTCATCTTCCTGGCTACCTCCTTTCCCCATCAGTGCATGGAGGGCAGGAGGTGGTGGGTGCAGCACATCTGGCCATTACTCATTGTCCATGGCAGCTCCTCCTTTAGAAAGAGGATTCCTCGCAGTCTCTCCTTCACGCCGCATGGTGTCCACATCACAGAAGGCAATCCTCTTCCTCCTCGGGAGTCCAGTGGGGTCACGGATCACTTTGGGTACGTCCTTCACTGATGTTTGGTCTCTCTTCCCTCTTGCATGGAGCTCTGCACCTGCCAACACATCCTGGATGTTCTCACTGCCATCAGTCCCCTCAGCTGCCAGGTAATCACTTTCCTACCATCTCAACCACCACAGGCTTCAGAGTGAGGTCCTGCTCAGGCAACCTTCTCTATTTCCTCTCCTCTGGGACTCTTCTTCCCCTCTTTCTTCTCAGAGTGATGTTCTTTTTTTCTCCATTCATCTTCTCCTCCTCCAAAAGAAAAAAAACCTCCCCAACATTTAAGACAAGACAGCTCAAAACAAGACGAAACAAAGTGAGAGAGAAAGAACAATGGAACTGCCTCTTAAATACCTTTATCGCAGAGGTGCACATTGGCCTGGCCCTGGCCAGAGCTAGGTCCAGCTCCTACCTGGGGGTGGAGGAGGTTGTCATAGATCTGCACAAGACTACCACCGCTTTTAACAAAAAAACCCACCAGACTCAGGCTCATGACACTTCCCTTTATCTGTACGAGTATGTACTTAAGAACTGCCTGATTATTATTTCAATGAATGCTGAAAGTTATACTTTTACATTAATTCTAAATAAAAAAAAATTAGTTTGAGGAATGCTCTGAGGAATTTTAAAATAATCCATACAAACTGATCCTATGCAAAAGCAAACATAACAGGAAAGTTATTTCAGCCTAAACCATGGTGTAATGTGAATGAATCATTCATGGTTGTGACAGACCATAAGGAAACTAGAATCGTAGAATAACTTAGATTTGGAGGATCTTAAGGCTGTCATCCAGTCCAATGCTTTGCTTGGAGGAGGAGCAACTTAGATCAGGTTGCTCAAGCCCCTGCATAGTTGCATTTTGAATGTCTGCAAGGATGATGACCTATTTATTTGATTTTATAAGGATAGTAATAAAATTTCTTTTCTTTAAGTAGGAGAGTTCATGTGTTAAACCATCATCCAGCAACTTGCGTTAGTGAAATCTCTGAAGAAGTATTTTTTTGTGAGTTGTTTGACATTTAAAAGCACCCGGCAGGGTTTACATTGTTTTTCACTTTCTTTTGAAATTTACAAGTACATCTGATTTTTCAGTCTCAGATTAGACCCAAATAGCATTAAATTCTTTTACTAGGTAATTAATAATAAAAAAAGAACAACGCCTGATGCTGTGAAAGTGAATGTTTGCACAAGCATTTTACAAAATTTTCCCTTTAAAAAGTTCATGAAGGGATTTTCCAATTACATATTTTAGTGATGTGGTTATATAAATTAAGCACTTACACATAATTAACTGTATAAAATGTTTGACTAATCTGACTACATTGAAAAAAATGGAATAAGTCACAATACAGTTATTATCAGGAGGGTCATAATGCTGAAAGCAGAGGTATAACTGACGACAATTGAAAATAGCCATCTTTTGTCATCATGCCTACAAGACAGTGAGGTGCTTGTAAACTATACATAAGGTGACTAATTTTATGCTGGTGTATATAAAAACACTTGTGCAAACTTCTTGCTAAGATGAGCTTGGCTCTGGTGTTCACAATAGTGATACGATGTTGGTTTTGTGAAGTTTCTAAATCATCGGTGCAGTATTCTTAATTTCTTATTAAATTATGCTACACCATTAATACTTTTAATAAAATACTTTCAGCAACTCTTATAAAATGAAAACTTAGAGAGAGGTTTTGAGTAAATAGTATTCTTAAAAGGTGACAAACAGAAACAAGGGAATACTGTCTTCCCATGTACAAACTTTCTTGGCAGAAACTTCGACAATAAGTCCATACATGCTAGCCCCAAACAATATGCTGAACTTAAACAAACTATTTTTTCAATGATCATAGATCATTGTCCCTGGCTAGCTGAGCTTTTGCTTATGAGTTATAAAAGCAGAGGGAATACCATATCCAGAGAGAACTGTGAGCTATTTCACGTTCAGAGTGCTCTTTCCAAATGTAAGTGTGAAAGTCTTCAAAGATACAGTCAGCAAACAGTCCATAAGGGAAATTTCATATTAAATTGGCAAAAGTAGTGCTTTTTGTCACTTCTGCATGTTTTAACTATTTTAATTGTGCTGTGAAACTTCTTATCTTTCATTGTAATGTTCAAATAATTTTATGTATCAGAATTGTCCTCCTCAGTGAAGTCTTGTAGCTGTAATATACAGTTTAATAAAACATTGACTTAAGCATTATTTTTTGCATCTGTTTTGTCTCAAAAGAGAACAAACACTTATGTTCATTTGTCGGTGAATGCTTCTTGATTTTTTTGTATTTTGGGATTCCTTCCTATACACTTTTTTTCCTATACATTTTTTTTCATATAGCTGTTCAGAAAGGTAATACATCAAGACTTCCACTAGCATCAGTAAGAATTTTCATACTGTTAACATGAAATTTAATTTTACCTAATGTGTGACCAAAAAAAAGCATGAACTTACAGATAAGATTATCTTGACCTTATTAAGGTAAGCCTTAAAAATTTCAGTAAAATTCAGCCATGGTGATATTTATGCCAGTACCTTGATTAGTTCACTCAGATAACTGAGTAGTTAATCCTGAAAGGTTTGAATCTGATGAACTTTCTTGTAAAGCTATTTATCTTTTTTGATTTTCAGTGAAATAATTGTTTGATACTTCATTTCTTCTTGTATCAAGAGTAGTGTGGCCAGCAGGACCCAGGTAGGGATTTTCCCCCTGTACTCAGCACTGGTGAGGGCTACACCTTGAGTACTATGCTCAGTTTTGGGCCCCCCACTTGAAGAAAGACCTTGAGGTGCTGGAGTGTGTCCAGAGAAGGGAAACGAAGCTGATGAAGGGTCTTGAGTACAAGTCTTGTGAGGAGGGCCGGTTTAGCTCAGTGGGTTGAGCGTGGTGCTTGAAACACCGAAGGTCACGGGTTCGATTCCCGTTTGGTTCTCACGTGTTGCCTGACCTAGTTGAGAGGTGGCGTCCCTGCCCACAACAGGGAGGTTGGATTAAAATGATCTCTAAGGTCCCTTCCAGCCCAGGCCATTCTATGATTCTATGAGTGGCTGGGCAAACTGGGGCCGGTTAGCCTGGAGGAGACTGAGAGGAGACCTTGTGGCCCTCCACAACTACCTGACAGGAGGCTGAAGCAATAGAAAGGACAACGGAAAATGGTCTCAAGCTGCTCCAGGGGAGGTCTAGATTGAACATCAGAAAATGACTCTTCACCGAAAGGGTTGTCAAGTGTTTGAACAGACTGCTCAGGAGTTCGAGTTTCCATCCCTGGAGAAGTGTAGATAGGGCACTTAGATATACGGTTTAGTGGTGGACTTGGCTTTGATAAGTTCGTAGTTGGACTTGATAACCTTAAAGGTCTTTTCCAATATAAACAATTCTATGACTCTATGGTTTTAATTCAAAGAGTAATAGATGAACTTTTGCTACACTTTTACTTCAAGCTTTGGAATGAGGATTCAAAACTGATTTATATCTGAACATATTGGTTAAAAATAGCTCCACCAGACTATCCTTTAATCATCTCTTATTAGTTCATCTGGCATTTGAAATAAAAGCTGATAATCAAAACATTAATCTACGTTTTCTCTTCACAATCTACTTGTGTTTAAAGTGACAAATTTATTTGTTAGCCTGATTTTTTTTTTATTATCCTTTCATTTTTACTATTAGGAAGAAAGGATCTTCAAATGTTTACTGTAAAGCTAAGGCCCATTTCCTTGTTTGTATTCTTTACTCATAAATCCTACCAAACAGATGTATGTGCTTGTTGTCAGCTGTATTTGTCACTGTACAAGCTGTCTCTTGCCAGTTTTTCATCATGGTGTCAGACATGATTTATTGTGTGCTGTCAGTCCTGTAGTTTCTTTACAAAGAAGCAAATCTGACTACCATTCCTGGATGAAGAAGTCATCTAAACAGTAATCAGAAAAGTATAGAATTTATCTGATCATCTGTAACTTCATGTCTGCTCAGTTTCTTAGTTTTCCATTGTTGGGCATTTTGGATGTGGGGGAAAAAAAAAAAAGTACCTAATACTCAATTCTCATGGGAAAAATAATCTTACGTATATACTAATTACCCCTTATTCTATATTTTTAAAGAAAGATTTTTTTCCTCTAGTTTTGTGACTTCCTGAGCTTTCAAGGACGATGACTCAAGTTTGCTGATTCCCAGGCCAGGATTAAGGTGAGTCACACTGAAGATCCTAACACCAGTTTTATTTATCAATCAGCAAAGAAGTAACAAAGATGTGTTTCAATCATCCACTTAGCACAATCCAGTGCCTCACAATAAAGAACCGTTAATGAGCAGAACAACCGGCCTTGCCACAGATAGCCTTTCATTAAGACTAGAAAGAGAGAGAAAGAAAAGTGATAGGAAAAGAAAGCTCCGCACCCTTGGATCTTGCGACGACCATGGCACACACAGCATTCTCCTAGGGCGGGCAAAAAGCACCCAACTGCTCGTGGTTCTCGCCTTTTACACAGTCAAGTTCTCTCCACATCACGTTGTTTACCCCTTGTGGAAAATTACTGGGAACAGGTCTGTCTGGGGAGTGGTGGAGGCTTCTGAGGGAGAGTTACCCCTCCTTCTTCCAGCTTCTTGCAGCCACAGCCCCAAGCCTTACCTGCTCCCACCCACACCTTGGGCAGGGGACTGAGTCACTCCAGCACCAACACGACAGGTGCCTGGCAGACAGCTGCAGCCGGTTTAGGTTCCAGGTTGCTTGAGACATTCCCTTAGCAGTCCCTCACAGTTTTTTAATGTCTTTTATTACATTGAAAGTTAATTTCCTTGGGCTATCAGGGTGCTGAATTATTGGCCAATTATCTCATCATAAAACTGTTCACAAGAGATAATATGTGAACAGTGCATAAATTTTAAGATCGTATTCACCATCACTTCATAAATCCAGATAAGGCAGAATTAATCATCATAAGCTAGTCGCTTATTAACACATCTGCAATTGAAAACTGTGTTCCCTTCACACATGCACATCTACACAGATCTGGCAGACTGGTATAACTCAGTCTTAAGGACAGTGATTATACAAAGGGAATGTGGTAAATACATTTGTAAAATCCATTTACTGAAAAAACCTCCAGTTCCCACTTCAAGAATTTATCAGCTGTGGCTAAAGATATGTGGTGCTGTACAAGGTCCATTTTCTCTTCAATGGTTTTCAACACCCAAATCCAATCCACTCCAAATAATTCCAAATAATGTTTATAACTTTAGTGCTAAATAGCTGTACTCTGCAGTACACATTACCTCAGGAAAGAGGATCAATAGACATTAACACGTGTGCGTTGTTAACATTGTCCATTCAAACTACACATCGAAAAATTTCTTTGCATGGGATAGATTCTGCTGACGTTGTCAGAAACATATGAGTCTCAAGGTGGAAGCAGCAATATGCAATACAAATACCCATTTGACATAAGTGTTCATTATTATTTTACAGAGACGTTTCTGTTATTGTATAGTATTTTTTTTATCATACTAATTCAACATTGATGTGTGCTGTTTTCTCCCTTCTTCAAGTATGCTCAAAAAGCCCTTTTCAAACTCTTTTGCTTTTGAATGTACGCAGACAAATCTCATTCTACTAGTCTTCTGACAACAAAGAAAAAACAAATGACAATAATTTAACACTTGTCACTTGTTCTTACTGTCTTACTTTATTCATTTATGTCATAGAGCCTAACTGTTTGGACAACACAGCTCTCTTCAAATCTGAGTGCTGCTAATGTACCCAAAGAAAATAAAAGTTACACCTGAGATGGAAGATTCATCCAGGCATTTTCTCATTTCCAGTTAGCTGGTGTTGCTGTTCATGGAGAAGCCATCCAAAATTTTATCCATACAATAGCATACCTTTGTCTGTTCAGAACCCTAATCAACATTAATCATTCAGAGGAAAACATTGGGGCTAGTGCTGTTTAATGTATTCATCAATGACCTGGATGAGGAATTAGAGAACATTGTCAGCAAGTTTGCTGATGACACAAAACTGGGAGGAGTGGCTGACACACCAGAAGGCTGTGCTGCCATTCAGAGAGACCTGGACAGGCTGGAGGGCTGGGCAGGGAGAAATCTTATGAAGTTCAACAAGGGCAAGTGTAGAGTTTTGCATTTGGGAAAGAAAAACCCCATGTGCCAATATAGTTTGGGGACTGACCTGTTGGAGAGCAGTGCAGGGGAGAGGGACCTGGAGGTTCTAGTGGACAGCAGGATGACCATGAGCCAGCAGTGTGCCCTCGTGGCCAAGAAGGCCAATGGCATCCTGGGGTGTATTAGAAGGGGAGTAGCAAGTAGGTCGAGAGAGATTCTCCTTCCCATCTACTCTGCCCTGGTGAGGCTGCATCTGGAATATTGTGTCCAGTTCTGGGTCCCTCAGCTCAAGAGGGACACGGAACTGCTTGAGAGAGTCCAGCGCAGAGCCGCAAAGATGATGAAGGGAGTGGAATGTTTCCCTTGTGAGGAAAGGCTGAAGGAGCTGGGTCTCTTTAGCTTGGAGAAGAGGAGGCTGAGGGGTGACCTCATGAATATTTATAAATATGTCAAGGAGAAGTGTCAGGAGGACGGAGCCAGGCTCTTTTCAGTGATGTCCAGTGACAGGACAATGGGGAATGGATACAAGCTGGAGCATAGGAGGTTCCACAAAAATATTAGAAAAGGTTTTTTCACAGTGAGGGTGACAGAGCACTGGCACAGGCTGCCCAGGGAGATTGTGGATTCTTCTTCTCTGGAGACATTCAAAACCTGTCTGGGTTCCTGTGTGACCTACTGTAGGTGATCCTGCTCTTGCAGGGGAGTTAGACTACATGATCTTTCGAGATCACTTCCAACCCCTGACATTCTGTGATTCTGTGATTGCTGCATGCATTCTGAGGCTGGGATAGCGAATTTGGTTAGTTCATGGTAAGAAAAATAATACCTGTAATAAAATTACTAAAGTGTCGAATGTTTGAGTCTGATGGTTTTTTCCTTAAAAGGGGTGGTAGACTCAAGTGAAACTTCAAGAGCCTCCCCCAGCTCCGGGTTGACTTGGACTTGCGTCTGGGCAGGGCCAGGCCAATCAATGCTTCTGCCATTAAAATATTTAAGAGGTTACCCCAACGTTTATTCTCTCTCATTTGGTTTCATCGTGTGTTCAGCTGTCCTGTCTTTAATGTCGGGGAGTTTTTCTGCTGTAGGAAGGCGAGGTGAGAGGAGAACAAAGGAACATCACCCTGAGAAGAAAGAGGGGAAGAAGAGTTTCAGAGGAGAAGGGAGAAGACTGCTAGAGCAGGATCTCACTCTGAAGCCCGTGGTGGTTGAGATGGTAGGAAAGTGATTGCCTGGCACCTGAGGTGACTGATGGCAGTGAGAACATCCAGGATGTGTTGGCAGGTGCAGAGCTCCGTGCAAGAGGGAAGAGAGACCAAACATCAGTGAAGGACGTACCCAAAGTGATCCGTGACCCCACTGGACTCCCGAGGAGGAAGAGGATTGCTTTCTGTGACGTGGACACCATGCGGCGTGAAGGAGAGACTGCGAGGAACCCTCTTTCTCAAGGAGGAGCTGCCATGGACAATGAGTAATGGCCAGATGGACTGCACTCCTCACCCTTGCCCTCCATGCACTGATGGGGAAAGGAGGTAGCCATCATTGTAAATGGTAGATTACTACTCTCCCTATCCTTAATCTCAAACCTTTGAACCTTTTTTGTCGAATTGTCTCCCTTCACATCACTGTGGAAATGGGGGCGGGAGGAGGATTGAGCTGGAGACCTCATGGTTCAGCTTGAACCATGATTTGAGCAATGGATGTTCTTTGCTTCATGAAAGGAATTTTTACTGTTTCCTTGAAAAATATTACCAAAATTTTGCCTAACTTTTAGCATCTGAAAAATTTTGGTTTGAACATGTTTGTCAGAAATACCTTACACTTTGGGTGGTACATTTTTCAGAACTCTACTTCCTAGGCTGGAACTGTGAGGCAGAAGATTCTGCTTCTCACCTCTCAAAGTGAGAAATATTAACTCCTGAAACTTTATATCAACTCTGGAAATTGTAAAAGGCTGCTCATAGAAGGATGAAAATTTCTACACGTTATTTTTTACTGTATAGAGTCTCTAAGTAAAATGTTTGGCAAAAGCAGGATTCATATGAAACTATCAACTTAATAAAATCAGGCTGCATTGGTATATGCCTAACTAGTCACTGAAAACAGATGAAGGGAAGGTTATGTTAAAATGAGCCCGTCTCTTGGATTTCAGCATCATTCTTTCGATATTCCCATTCTGAGCTGGGAGGTGCAAGCTGACATCCTTACTTTTAGTTATGAGTCTCAGCTAGACCTTCCTCACAAAACGAACACAGAAGAGACAGCGGCCATGTCTCCTTTTTTATATACTTCAGTTCAGTAAATAGACCATTTATTTTGTTCCTTCAAATTCTGAGTATAACTCATTCTAAAAGGAGCAAAACACATAGTTGTGACACCTCATAAAGAAGACATTTAAGTCCTTTATGTTGAAAATATTTCTGCATTAAAAAATAAAAGATTTATTTGGACATGGAGGAAAATAGATTGATGTTGTGAAAAGGCTGAAATCAGAACTTAATAGCCTTGATGTCTATTAAGCAGGTACTCTTTATTGCAGCACTGGGCACACTGGGGATAGCTCCACCTAGAGTGTGTCCCATGAAGGGCTAAATATATAGCTTATTTACAGTTTAGATATACATATTCATGCAATTCCCAAGAACTCATTAACATACGTTGCTGCCCACTCCCGCAAGCACAATACAGTCTTTCAGTGGTCGTCGAGGGTTTCTGGTTGTCATTTTACATCATCATGGTAGTCTTCATTGGGGTGTCCTTTTGATGGACTCCATTCAATTAACTCCTTGTCTTTGTTAAGAGACCCCAAGGCTGGCCTAGGCTTGCTGTGCATATCTTAATGGCATTTGGGAGTCCTGGGGCATTCTGTCTGTGAGGATAAGAGCACCATGCCCTTGGGGATAAGCTCCCCTTGTAGAATACCTGTGTCTCACACCTCCCTTCTCCCACTGATTCTGCTTGCTCAAGCATATTAAGTCTCCTACTCACCTGTTAAAGTTACAGTTCTAGCTATAACTATGGCTCTAGCTAAAACTGCGGCTTCATGATCCATTCTATAAATTATTCACTAGTTTCAATAGATCAATGTTGCCATATGCTCCAAACAACACTTAGTTATTTCATTATTAAACACTATAATATACTCTGGAGTGTTAATTTATCATCTCTCTTTAAGAAATCCTGAACATCATGAAGTCAGTCACGTTTTGCCCATTGATGTGAAAGGATTCGAGGTTCTGTGGGAAGTGTTAATCTGCAGAAGATGGTCCCAAATGAAGGAGAAATTCAGTTGCTTGCTCCATTTCTGAAAACTTGTCACTGAAATGTATTTTCTTTGTGCAGTTGAAAGTTACATCTACTAGTGTTGTAGAACTATTTTTCTTACATAAATCCAAGGAGGCCTCATCCTGATCATCCCAAGGAAAACATGTCAGTGAAAACGAATTTTCAAATGGACAAATTAGGTGAATAAATAGCACTGCCATGGAATTACCTGTTAAAGCAGTCATAAATTAACCTTACCACTTAGCCAAGGTGACTCCTTCCAAGAACCTCTGGTCTCTGCTGAAAACAAAACTTTCATCCTTTTTAATTTGTTTTTGAATATTTTGAATTCTGAGTAGTGTATAACTTTCCTGCATTCAAAAAAGGATGATATTTAAAAGATCCTGTCAGATCTGATACTGTGGTTATTTTAAAAGCTTCCAGAGATTTTTTTTGAAGTTTTAAGAAGCTAACTTAAAAGACTGCCAGCAACAAACTAATGAGCTTCATTCATGTAATCCTACAAAATGAAAAAGCTGAAATATATTTTCATGAATGTTAAATACGGTATCCAACTGTATATATGCAATCTCAACGGCTTTGACAAAATTAAAGAAAAAATATGCATGACCAAGGTGACTTGTGCAGCAAGTGTGTGGCAAATGCAAGAGAAATGGTTTTTTTTTTATGTGAGGAAAAGGAAGTGTACAAACAGATAATTGACTAGAGGCTGCAGCTTGGCAACATACAGAGCTTCCAGCACTGACAAGAAGTTTTCTGATGTGTATTTAATTTATTTTGCAAATTTTTCCAGAAGGAAGAAGGAAGAAAAGCTGAAGCTGCATTTTCTCAGGTATAATGATGAGTTTCTGAAGACACAAAAATGTGGAAGATTGTTAAACTTTTCTCCAGTTTGACTATGCATCTTTGCCTTCATGTCAGTGCAGTTATATTGACCTATCTGCTGAATATCTGACCTACGGTGCATATCTCCACACATGCTATTGTTTTAGGAAATAAGAATATATAAGTCTGGTGGTTCTAGTCTCTGATTTTTCCTCTCCATATCCACTCACATTTCATGGCAGTGCATTTCAATATTGAGTCAATAGTGCTGCTGATCTGACAGTCCTCACTTTGAAGCAACGTGTTCCTGTGTTTCACTCTTGTGAAAACTGATTTCTTTTTCTGCTGCAAAACTCCAGCTCACTTCTACAGAGATATTGGACACAAATTTTCATAGGGTGAGAGAAACAATAATGCCTTAGGATTTTTCTCCTCCTATCTTTACGTATTTTAAAAATGAAGTTTGTGCAAAATAATACAACCTCTTGCACAAAATACCAATAAGACTGTGAAGAAAACAGGAATTATTCCCCAGACTTATCCCAGTGCTTTCATGTACACCCATGTATAATACATTTCACTTTACTGGAGACAATGTAAAACCATGACTGAATATGGACAATAAAACATCTCATGTTGTGAGTTCCAAACATGGCTATATAAAAACAAGGTACAAAGTGAGATCCTGTGCAAAAGCATATTTGCTTTTCCCTAAGAAAATTGTTGCAGAAACAAGAGAGTTTTCCAGGCGACAATGTGTTGTTTACAAGACAAGAAAGTGAAAATGATGGATGAAGCAGATTCATACCAGTCTGAGCTTAAACACTGTCACTAAAAACCTCTGAAGTTTTCTGGTGAAGTCAAGAAAAGCTGTGTTTTTTTGATAACAAAAGAAAAACTAAATACCTGAAACATAGGACATGTAAAAAGGCTGGAAGAAAGCTAAATAAATGTTCCCAAGAAGAAATTATGAACGAAGAGGTGTGTGGGGATGCGTGCAAGTCCACGACACCAATATGATGCTCCAAAGATCACCGCTTTATTGCAAAAGCAGCACACATTTATAGTGTTCTTACTTTCCTTAGCACGCATCATGCACATTGTGATTGGCTACAGGCTGCCCAGCACGAACTGTTCAAGCGCCACTCTGACTCCATTGATGGTAACTACCTAACAAGCATGCACATCCTGTCTTACTGGCCAAGTTCTGCATTTCGTATAACTGCCTCCTTAAAGTTGATAATTTTGCAGTTTCAAGGCCTTGCTGTTTCAACGCTTTGTCCTTTGCATGACTCCTTCCCCCTCTCCCACTCACTGATTTGTTCAGTTCTTTACTAGCGTATCCAAATAGTAGGACACAACATCTCCCCCTTTTCTTTTAAAAATGCGTAATACAAACTGTTCCAACAGTCCTCTTAAATACTGTAACATACATGGCACTGAAACACATAATGCTAACAAAAATATAACTACTGGAGCAAGCCATTTTACCATTTGCATAAGGCATGGTCCTAATCCTGATTTTGCTAACCAATCATCAAAAGGATTATGAATATATATAACAAGATTAAAGCATTCTTTCAATTGTGCAAGTTGCTTATGAATGCCATTGGAATGATCAGACAGGTTTGCACAACACATGCCTTCAAACTCATCATAACCATGTCCTTGAGCTAACAATAAAAAATCTATAGCGGCGCGATTTTGTAACACAGTGTGTCGAATACTATCTACACCAGTCAATAGCTCAGAAATTACTTACGATGTAGCAGTATTTATGGGTTACAAACAGGAGACCAGACTATGCAGCCAGGATTGTTATTAGCTCATGTACTCCTTCAGTCACTCTCTTACCACACAGGGAGAACAGATTTTCCCAGGTCTGTCTGATCATACTCTCCCATTCACTCTCATGCACATCTTGTGTACAAGAAGCATCTTATCTGACCATTCTCATGAGCAAACTCCCAACATGAGCTGTACTTGGCTGGTCACGGTCTCTTTTGATTATTAGCAAGTAAGAGTTATGTACATGTTTAGAAAGGAACTCAAGGACGAAAGTCTTAATTCTGCAATGCAGTGCTACCATCACAGCTAACTAAAATGTAGGGTATCCACATTTCCCACTTTTTTGTTTTTTGGATCACCATCAAAGTCATGAGATGTATTTTTCAGTTCTTCGGACCCCTCGGGCAGCACTTCAGGTGAGATTGTTAACTATAATGAAAAAGAACAAAACGAAACACTTCCCACAATAACAAATACAATTAAACACGTTTTTAAGACAGAAAACCACGTTCTGAGGTTTAACCAAATCATACCCTTGCTAAAAAGCATGTAGTATTTATCCCACTGTGTTGTTATGCTTTACTTCCTGCTCTGCCCGAGTTCCCAGTTCTCACATTCACTGCTCTGCAGGGCAGGAATGTGAGAGATGCCCCTCCATCAATCCCAGGCCTCTGTTATCTCAGTGTGGATGTGCTCCTTGTCGAGCACACAAGGCCAAGCAGTAATCCAGTGAGATTTATGTGCTTTCTGACACCTTAGGTGCAAGTTGCTCGAGTGTACCTACAGTCCTCCTCACCAATCTTCTGCTGTACCTCTATATTCGAACTCCCTTGCTCAAGCAACTGCATTCACTGGTGAAATCGGAGGTATCTGCTTAGGCTTGCAAGGTGTATTAGAAAGTAATCTACAAAGGCACATGAAAAGAATATATGAAGAAAAGCATAAATACAGTTCAACGTAATCAAGTGTCTCCTCTCAGGGAATGCAGTCACGATGTCAGCCGGGTATCATATGTTGCAGCAAGTCCTGAAGATGTTCAACATCATTCTTCAGGCAGACTGATTCATCAGTTTTGTGAAGGCAACATATGTTCCTTATAGATTGCAGAAGTGTGGCTTGTGCTTTCTCAGGCTGAACTGCAATCTGATGTTTGGTTCATGACACCAGTAACATTGTTGTGATGCTGTTTCCTCTGGCTGAAGCACAGGTATGCATCGAAGAAACCTGGAACACAAGAACTCAAGAATCTGATATTAACAGAGGGTGTAAAATAAGAAAAATATTGACATATAGAACCATACAACATTCTCAGGGGTTCAAATGACCCATCTCTTTGATGAGCTGAGATGTACCTTACTTTAATGGGATATCTTGTATATATTGCCACATTATTCCCACTTGTTGAAGTACCTGAGCGGTTTGAGTGATTTCTTTCTAACCCCTTGGAATAAGACACTGTTTTACAGTTATGACCTTAGCAGGCACAGGCAGCATGACAGGATACCAGGATCCCACTCTGGAAATTCACTCAAAACAGTTAACAGGTTCGTTTGCAAATCCTGCTTGTGAAGTTCAAAAGCAGAAGAAATCATTTCAGGTTTCAAGTATCTGTCCTGCCTGCACATCAATATTCAAATGATATTCTTTAGTTGACTCAATTAGCACTGTCACAGTAAATGACATGGCATTTTTTGTTGTTAAGGTAACTTTAATTTGAAGAGCAGAAGTTGGATTTCCCCTCATTCCATAGATCTGTGATGTAACTTCTTTATTATTAATATTAATCTGTAACACAGCAATCCCAGCTCCAGTATCCACCAGAGCTAACACCTGGGAAGTTCCTCCAGATTGCCACTGTGTAGTTAAAGCAACAGAAGGGTGTTCATCCTCCTCATGATAAGAGGCTACAGTTGCTGCTATTTCTGAGGACCTGCCAGACTTCTGCTTTTGCTGTCTCAGCACTCCCCAGGCAGCGCCCTGCTTTGAGACAGCAGGAGGGTTCTGGGCTGGTGGCGAGGGCGGATCCAGCCCTGCACTGCCTGCTGTGCTGGCAGTGAGGTCTGTGACTGCTCGTTTGCTGTCAGGCTTTGTGACCTATGATACTGGTGTTGCTGACATGGTATGACCCACGGTGTTGGTGAAAGCACCATGTGTGCGCAACAGACCCTGTTGTACGAATGTCAGTTGTGTTCGTTGCGGAGTCTTGTAATGGCATAATAGCACGCTGGCAGTCAGCATTAAAGGTGTTTGTAGCACTTCCTCATTGTCTGTCTGGTGAGTTAAAGCAGTCTGCAGTCTATCAATAAACGTAATGTTCTTGCGGACCCTGCCGTATCGCTGCAAAACATAGTTGCCATATCTGTACTTCAGGGACAAATCTCAAAATTTTCATTGCTAATATAGTACTTGTTGTAAGATTGGCCTTGCTAAATTTGCTTGAGCTTGCATCATGGCAAATTGTCCTTCTCCCACATATTCTGCCATACCACCTGGGATTAAATTCGCAATATTATCCATAGTCTGAACCATGGCAAATTCCCTATGCTCTGCCAACCAAACAGTATATTGTACTGCACTCAGAACTAATCTCATCAGAGATTTCCAATCATGTGGTGTCATAGTATGAGATTCTCCAACTGTTTGCAGCAAATTCATGGTATAATTATTCTGCAGCCCATATCTCGTATGGCCTTCCGTACTTCTTTAACAATCTCATACGTGAATTGCTGATATTCGGGAGGTCGATTTGGCTGATACAGCACAGGATATGCCACCCACATAGCGAAATCGCCTTTCATAATAACTTCCTCCTTTCCTTCTCAACAGCAGGTTTATAGGGAGGTGCCGACACAGACATCAAAGGACGTTCTAAAAATTATTTTATGGATGACTCTGCCCCTGCATTTGATGGTGCCACTCAAGCAATTGTTGCAGGTGGATTTGAAATACTGATAGGAGAGGGCAGCTGTGATTTATTTTTCAGAATTTGTTCTGCTGTTAGAGATTTTGCTGCCACAGTTTTAATAGACTTTATAGATGTACCCATCTAAGTCTGACTCCTTTTCAGGATCAACAGTATCAGGATCACATGAATCCACAGATACTGTATCACAAACATGCTCTGCCGTGCCCTGTTCAATGCAAATTAGGGGTTCAGCAGAACCAGTGGTTCCTGCCACTTGCAAAAATTCCTCGGCAGGCTGTAATCCAGTTAAAGCAGTGTAAACTGTCCGACATGTAATAACTAATTCATCTGGTACGTTAAAGTGTAAATCTTTCTTCATCCGTAATTCTTCACCAACCTTTGCCCACAATTTTGTATCATAAGATCCTGCATTAGGAAACCATTTACAATATTCCTTAACCCTTAGAAGCAATTGCAGTACCCAAGAAGTCGTTACTTTAAATCTCTGTTTGCGTAATATATGCTGTAAAACTTCCTCATAGAGCTTGTGGTCTTTGGAGCTAGACTGCCCCATGATTACGGGGTCTTTAAAAAACCCCCTCTGTTTCCCCCACGACAACAGATCCTTCACGTCTACTTGTTTTAAATCCGTGCTTGTTTTCTCAGCCATTTGCATCAGGCACTTAACTGTCGCTTTCTCTTTCGCAGATACTGCATTTCCCATGCTGCCGCTTCCCGTAAGCTTACACTTCCTGCCTCTCTCGAGCAGCCCGGTGCCTGCGACTCAGTTCCACCGGCTGGGCAGCCTTCCCTCGCCTTTTCGCTAAGCGATCCCCATTTTGTTCCTTACCGGATCACGTCGGGGTCACCGGATGTGAGGATCCATGCGAGGACAGACTACACGACACCAATATAATCACAGAATCACAGAATCACAGAATGTCGGGGAGTGGAAGGGACCTCGAAAGATCATCAAGTCCAATCCCCCTGCCAGAGCAGGAACGCCTAGATAATACTACACAGGAACGTGTCCAGGCAGGTCTTGAATGCCTCCAGAGAAGGAGACTCCACAAGGCAGCCTGTTCCAGTGTTCTGTCACCCTCACTGAGAAGAAGTTTCTTCTCGAGTTTAAGCGGAATCTCTTATGTTCCAGTTTCAGCCCATTACCCCTTGTCCTATCAGTGGTTGTCACCGAGAAGAGCCTGGCTCCATCCTCGTGACACTCACCCTTGATATATTTGTAAACATTAATAAGGTCTCCCCTCAGTCTCCTCTTCTCCAAACTAAAGAGCCCCAGCTCCCTCAGCCTTTCCTCATAAAGGAGGTGCTCCACTCCCTTAATCATCCTAATTGCCCTGTGCTGGACTCTCTCCAGCAGTTCCCTGTCTTTCTTGAACTGGGGGCCCAGAACTGGACACAATATTCCAGATGGGGTCTCACCAGGGCGGAGTAGAGTGGAAGGAGAACTTCTCTCGACCTACTAACCACCCCCCTTCTAATACACCCCAGGATGCCATTGGCCTTCCTGGCCACAAGGGCACACTGCTGGCTCATGGTCATCCTGCTGTCCACTACAACCCCCAGGTCCCTTTCCCCTACAGATCGCCGCTTTATTGCAAAAGTAGCACACATTTATAGTGTTCTTTCTTTCCTTAGCATGCATCATGCATACTGTGATTGGCTACAGGCTGCCCAGCATGAGCTGTTCACGCGCCACTTTGACTCCATTGATTGGTCTGTTCAGTTCTTTACTAGCGTACCTAAATAGTAAGACCCAACAGCGATGCACAGAATTTCCTGCTACAAGATGCCTCTTGTTGTAATGTCTGACAACTGGCCTCAAGGGAATGGACGTCTGTAATGAAGTATGGTTTTAGGGTGGGTCCTTTGTAGTGCTAGTCCAATGAGTTCAGAGAGGTGGTAAGGTGATGTGAAAATAATGGAAGTACCCACTCATAAGTCTGTGGAACCAGTCTGTGGTCTATGCCTTGCACTGTTAGCTTATTGAACAGCTCCAGTAAAGACAGGAATGTTAGGTGCTGGCAGTTTGCTTGGGAAAAAAAAGAGAAGTTATGAATACTTGCACTGATGGCAAGGCTACTGGGGCATTGCATACACACAGGAAGAAAGAAAGCCAGATATCTCTGTCATATGGGAAGCTAGGGGTTACCATGACCCTGTCAACTACCAACTGGTCAGCCTTACCTCTGTGCCTGTGAAGACCATGGAATAGATCCTTCTAGAGGCTCTGCTAAGGCACATGGAAGACGAGGAGGTGATTCAAGACAGCTGGCATAGCTTCACCAAGGGCAAGTCCCGCCTGACCAATGTTATGGCTTTCTGCAATGGAGTGACTGTGTCAGTGGAAGAGGAATAAATGTCATCTATCTAGACTTCTGCAAGGCCACTGACGCAGTACCCCACAACATCCTTCTCTCTAAATTGGAGAAAAATGGATTTGATGGTTGGACTGTTCAGTGGTTAAAGAATTGGTTGAATGGTTGCACTCAGAGGGTTGTGGTCAATGGCTTGCTGTCCAGATGGAGACAGGTGATTAGTGGTGTCCCTTAGGGGTTTGTTTTGGGACCAGTGCTCTTCAATATTTCCATCAGTGACATAGACAGTGGGATAGAGTGCACCCTCAAAAAGTTTGCAGATGACACCAAGATGAGTGGTGTAGTCAACATGCCAGAGAGATGAGATGTCCTCCAGAGTGAGCTGGACAAGCTGGAGAAGTGGGCCCATGTGAACCTCAAGGGGTTCAACAAGGCCAAGTGTAAGGTTCTGTACCTGGATCAGGGCAATCCTCATTATCAATATAGGCTGAGGGATGATGTGCTAGAGAGCAGCCCCACAGAGAGGGACTTTGAGGTGTTGGTGGATGAAAGGCCTGGAAAAAAGAAGGGTCCAACTTGTGGTCAGTGGGGCAGAGTCTTTGTGATGAATGGGGCAGAGTCTAATTGGAGGCCTATATCTAGTGGAGTCCCTCAGAGGTCAGTGCTGGGGTCAGTGCTATTCAATATATTCATCAACGACCTGGATGAGGAATTAGACAGCACTGTCAGCAAGTTTGCTAACGTCACGAAACTGGGAGGAGTGGCTGACACACCAGAAGGCTGTGCTGCCATTCAGAGAGACCTGGACAGGCTGGAGGGCTGGGCAGGGAGAAATCTTATGAAGTTCAACAAGGGCAAGTGTAGAGTTTTGCATTTGGGAAAGAAAAACCCCATGTGCCAATATAGTTTGGGGACTGACCTGTTGGAGAGCAGTGCAGGGGAGAGGGACCTGGGGGTCCTGTTGGGCAGCAGGATGACCATGAGCCGGCAGTGTGCCCTCGTGGCCAAGAAGCCCAGTGGCATCCTGGGGCATATTAAAAGGGGAGTAGCTAGCAGGTGGAGAGAGAATCTCCTTCCCCTGTGCTCTGCCCTGATGAGGCCACATCTGGAATATTGTGTCCAGTTCTGGGCCCCTCAGCTCAAGAGAGACAGGGAGCTGCTTGAGAGATCCATCGCAGAGCCACAAAGATGATGAAGGGAGTGGAGCATCTCCCTTATGCGCAAAGGCTGAAGGAGCTGGGTCTCTTTAGCTTGGAGAAGAGGAGGCTGAGGGGTGACCTCATGAATATTTATAAATATGTCAAGGGGGAGTGTCAGGAGGACGGAACCAGGCTCTTCTCAGTGATGTCCAATGACAGCACAAGGTGCAATGGATACAAGCTGGAGCATAGGAAGTTCCACAAAAACTTTAGAGAAAGCTTTTTCACAATCAGGGTGACAGAGCACTGGCACAGGCTGCCCAGGGAGATTGTGGATTCTCCTTCTCTGCAGACATTCAAAACCCGTCTGGATGTCTTCCTGCATGACCTACTGTAGGCGATCCTGCTCTGGCAGGGGGATTGGACTAGATGATCTTTTGAGGTCCCTTCCAATCCCTGCAATTTTGTGACCGTATAATGGCCTGCCAGTATCTGAAAGGGGCCTGCAGGAAAGCTGCAGAGGGACTGTTCACAAGTGTGTGTAGCGACAGGATGAGGGGCAATGGTTTTAAACTAGAGCAAGGTATATTTAGATTAGATGTTAGGAGAAAGTTCTTTGCAATGAGGATGGTGAAACACTGGAACAGGTTGCCAAGAGAGGTGGTGGAGGCTCCGTCCCTGGAGGCATTCAAGGTCAGGTTTGACGGGGCTCTGCGCAACCTGATCTAGTTTAAGATGTCCCTGCTCACTGTAAGGGGTGTTAGACTAGATGACCTTTAAAGGTGCCTTCCAGCCCAACACATTCCATGATTCTGTGATTTCTGTCTGTATCTTTGATGGGAAGGGTGTTGTCTTCCAGGAAGACTAATTCAGCATCCTCTAAGGACATTGCCACACCCTGTAGAGGAGTGGATGATACTTTCTGAAAATGTCAGCCTCCGATTGCCTTTATATTTCTGCTTTTCAGGATCTTTTTTCCATTCATTTCAAATCTCCTACTGTGATGAATAAATTGCTATCAGTATCAAATCCAGATATGCTAAAGATTTCTCATATAAGTGATTATGATACTGCAGTCACTATAGTATGAAATTTGAACATGTAAGTTTATTACTAAATTTCTTTTCCCCACCTTCAGCCTACATCCTGAGAGAAATAGAGTGAAAAACATATAAAGCATTGCTGCTGTGCAAGAAGGGTTCAGCAACACCTAAAACATTGCTGAGTTATCAACACTGGTTTGGTCACGAGTCTAAAGCACAACACTGTATGGTCTACTATGAGAACGATTAACGTTGTCCTAGCCAGACCCAGTGCAATGAGAAAAGAAAAAAGATGTGTAGACCTCCAATAAAAATGACCAGTCTGACAAAATAATCTTCCAACTAATTAAGACAGACAAAAAATAATTAAAAACAAACTTAAGAACATTCTGGGAGAAGCAACCTATATAGATTGAAATAAAATGCTGTGAAGTTTGGTCTGCTTCCTCCTTCCTCTTGTCTTCTTTGGAGGCTAGATATCTTTCACTTTTGATTTAATTGTTTGGAACATAACAGCATGATAAAAGTTTTTTTATGGAAATTTCTCACAGCAACACAATCAATCATATTTCCCACACATTCACCATCTTGAGCCTCTGAGCCTCAAAGACTTCTTTTCTGCGGAGCCTACTTGTTAATTTAGCACTGATCAAAGGCTAAAACATTTATCATGCTTATTAGTGAATAAAGCTAGCAGCAGGTATCCCAAGTGAGGAAGCAAATCCTCATTTCCTGCAAGAACGAATTGGAAATTATCCAAAGTGCTTGCAAACATTTTTCAGGAGTGACGAATTGTCAAAAAGAAAGCAGCTGCTAGATGTGGCAGCTCCAGGGTTAGAAGAAATAAAAAGGAGAAAAAAAAAAAAAAAAGGAACAAAAGAAGGAAAAGCATCTTGCAGAGGTATCTTCAGACTACCCCATGGGGATATTCTACAGTTTCATTTACCGTAATTGCCTCTGAAATCCTGTATCAACTGACCTTAGAATCAAGCTACAAAGTAACTGTATATACTATTGTGATTATTAATGTTCAGATAAATGGAAAATTCTTCACACTTGCTCCTCTAGAGCCCCAATCTTTTTCAATTCCTAAAAATGCATGTTGACATGTTAGTGAGGGTTCTCTAAAGAACCATCTGTACAAATCTACACCAATTTGACCTCAAGACAAGTAGTAAACTTTGCTGTGTGTGGACTTACCTTTACTGGTACATAGCAGAGGGAAACAAGGACTGCATTGTGCTCAGGTTCGCCACTAAAGGTTCGGACCCAGTTGTAAGTAGCATAACGTGGTCAGAAAGGTTTCTTGGGAAACTGACAGTTTGGTAAACCTGCTGAACTAAAGCTCAAGGGTAAGTATGGACTTCTCTATCTGATGAATGCAATCTCACCAACAGTTTCTGATTTGTCCCACTTGATGTTTACACAGAGCTTACTTCCAGGTCTTACTCATAGGTCTTCTCTCTCATTTATTGTCACTTCACCTGGAAACATGGTCCAATCCTGCTTCATCTTCCACCCTAACTCCATCCTATCTTGCTGTGTGTAGACCACCTTTGCCCCTGTCTTATTGAAAATTGTGGGCTTTTAAATAGTCGTAGAATCATTTAGGTTGGAAAAGACCTTTAGGATCATCAATTACAACCATTAGCCTATCAGTAGTAGGTCCACCACTAATCCATATCCCTCAACATGTCATCTACATGTTAATACTTCAGCATTTTCTACCTCTGCGTTTATTCTTTGGTGCTATGACTTAGCTAACTCCATATCTATCTTGATATGTTGCTTGATAAGAACAAGGAGCATGGAATGATTGCAATATTTACCTGAAAAGTTTGTCAGTACACTGCTGTTTTATAGTAAAAAAATGTTACTTAGGCATATTTTTTTTTCAGCTGCTCTATCTGCCACACTTACAGTATGTTCAACAGAAGAACGGACTACCCAACAATCTTCACACAACAAAACAGATATATGAACACATTTATGTGTTGCATAGCAAAGGAAAGTAACCTTACAGAGGAACCAGTTGGTGTCCTGGTTTTATATAGCTGTTCTTGGTAAAGTGATTTTGTGTATTGATATTTTTTTTGTGTATCGATTTTGTGAATTTGTTACTATATGTGTTATAATTTATGAAACTCAGTAAGAAACCTAGCTCAGAATACTGGTTAGCAGAGATAGAACTATGTTTTAAACCATTCTTACTAACGGATTACTTCTGGGGATTTTTTCAAAACTGTCTTTTTGCTTTGATTTCATCCTTGCAATACGATTTCAGCAGTATTCTATGTACCAGCTCACTAATGCAAGATACTTCAGTCTCTCAATCCCTAGTAAGAGTTTGCTGTGGAGAAATTTTCTTCTTAGAACTTACAGATATGAAAGATTTTTGTTGTTGTCCATGTTGGTCAGTATCCCCAATGACAGAAAATTGTACTCTTTGAACATACCTTTCTGTGTTAAATCAAGTTTATTAAAGAACATACTTAATTATTTTCTATGATAAACATTAAACATGTAGAAAAGTGACTATGCATATCCCTCCCTCCATAGGGAGAAAACTGCCCATAGGCAAAGTTTTCTCAAATTTGTGGCTATTTTACTTTTCTGTTAATATTCAGTGCCTGTTTTCATGACAAAGGCAGGGAAAATACATGAGTTTCAGTTTTTGTATTGAATGTCCTTTGTAGTCCCAACCAGTAAGTGTACCCAGGAATCACGGAGGTGAATGGAAAAGCTATGAAACATTAATTTAAGGGTAGGATTTAAATGGCAAATTCTTCAAAGGTCTCCACACTGTCAAAAGTTCATAGGCTTAACTCTGGACTTTCAGCTGTTGTAAGGAGAGTCCTAATTATACAGACAAACATGACAGCTGAAAAGAGTCCTAATATAAAACACATGGAAATTCCTCCTTTTTATACACTGGATCTTAATTCTATGTCCTCCTACTGAAGGGAAGTGTGGTTGTAATTTGAAGACATTTTGCTTTGTCTTCTATTTCACATTCTCTCAAAGGAAAAACTAGAGGCCACATAGAATAAAATCAAATGGACTATTTCCTCTGCTGTCGTTAGAACTCCTCCCTGGTAAGGATCCTCTAAGAAATACTCTCGTAAGAGATAAAAGCTGCTTCCTAGGAAAAAAAAAATCAGCCCCAAACTTGAGATATCATGTTTAATATTGACTCCTCACCTTATATTTTTGTTGTCACCTATGCTGGTACAAATTGCGATGTTAGACATTTAAGCCTAAGTATAGTGGTAATTAATATCTGAAAAAATGATACTATGAATATTAATTCCATCAAATGCTGCACTTTGCATTTATTGAAACAGACATAACATTCACTCCATTTCTTAAAAAATCAGATAACTTTGCCACAAACTAGTGCACAAATACTTAAACAACTGTTTAATCTTGAAATTTTGGAAATGACCAGTGCCTAGGTAAGGTCAAAACAAGTAAGAAAAAGCCTTAAAAATGACAATCCAATTGCTCCCAAAAACTTTCCCAAAAGAGGCAAATGTTATTGTTCCACAGAGATCAAATACACATCTAGTAACATATATTTTACTGGGAAAGGTTCTGTTTTTTTCCCACACCTCTGTGCAATTACTATCTTTTCGCCAAACTCAGCTTTTTAGATGGTTTTAAAATGGCGATATTTTGTATCTTTGCTTCTTTCCTGTGTGTGTTTAAAAGGATGAGGTACAAAAGAGATTATCCACCAATATACACCTAAATGTATCCCACCAGAAGAAGTGATGAAGGCAGTTACTCTGTATTTCAAATACCTGTAGGTTTCTCTCCTAATCCACCCTTAATTTCTTTGATGGACTAATAAGATGGGCTGTGATGTTGCTTTCATCACCCAGTCTCTTCGTCCTTTGTACTTTGCCCTCTCACCATTTTATTTTCAGCTGCTGCAACCCATCACAGTGGAGAATTAACATCAGAGCCCTTTCAGAGCTAAGACCAAATTGACCAAAAGCAAGTGGCCACTTCCATTCGCATCAGCTGCAGCTGTATTAGTCCCTGAAGAGGAGTCAGTGTTGTTACTTACTGTTTCATCTGTTATTAAGGCAATTATTTTATGGGGGACATATATATTCCAATGACAACAAGAAGAATTTTTGTCTTGGTGACTTTTTATGTTGAGAGACACATGCTGTTGTTCAGCTTGGATCAGTACCTGACAGACACAGATATGGCAATAGTTATGCAGCAGGTGTCTTGTTCAGTATAATAACTTGTCTTGGGAAAACTCATCTAAGAGTATTTGAACACAAAGAAATAATTAATGTCGTGTAGACCAATGCTTTAGGACACTGAGGCCACAGTGTACGGATCCTTGAACTGTGTCTTTGTATATTCCTCATCTGTTAATAACAAAACAAAAGAGAAGGTGAGTTTCAATTCCACTGGACTCTGATATGGAATCAGACAAGGGCTAGGATTTTTTTTAAGTGTCTTTGGAAAACAATAAACATGAAGTTTGGTAGTTTTGTGAATGAGATTATATCAATAGTAACAGCCTATGAGTGCTTGCTAACCACAGCCAAACAATGTGGTAGCTGATAGACTGAGTAACTTTGGCAAAACAAATGAAAAATTACAGGCTAAATACCATTTGTATAGCATTGTCATTGGTCACTGGTTTTAGCTTCCGGTGTCACTTGCTTATCCCAAAGGCTAAGATAACATTACCATGATTTTCTGCAAGAATTTGCCAGGCCAAGAACTGAGAAACTTAGCTGATCTTCTTTCAGGTTACGAAGAGTTCAGTTAGTAGTGGGTTTTTTTCTCTCTGCTCAGTAGCTAATATCAAAGAAAAAGTTTGTGTGAACAGCTCATCTGACGTCATGATTCAGAACACTTTTACACCATTGTAGGCTTTTTGTCATAAAGATGAGCAAACAAGTGGAAACCACTGAGACCTTTTGTTCTGCAGGTAAGATAAATGCAAACAGGTAAACAAAGTGGAGCATATTTTGTCGCTGTGCATCTGAACATTCACCACTCTATTCACACAGGATAACAGTATGTGGGAAATATGTTTCATTTGATTAATTACTTTGCATTTTTACTTAACTACATCATCTTAGAAATACAAAACACAAGATATCGAGTGGTAAAATTTAGCTGCAATTCTTCGTAGGAAGTCACTTCATCTGTGCAGATAAAAATAAGCTAGACAGAAAGACATAAATTTTCTTACAGCAAGTCCAGTTTAAGGAGAGTCACTAGACAAGTGTCTGGACCTACTTTCTGGAGAAGGAAGAGGGTGCCAAAGCTAAGATCAGCATTGCAAGTTATTTAGTGAGCTTGTAAAAAATTGAGAAAAACTCTGCTGTCATAGGTGACATCTCAAGCCAAATTTTGATTATGCTCGTAAAAGGCCAGATTCAGTCGCAAATCTATTGAGAGAGATCCAACAATTTGATATTTGAGCAATGAAGTCCAACATATGAGACAACAAAGTGATTTCTGCAACAGTATTCCAAGATGATATTTCTCATTAAAAAATTACATTTCTTCTTACTATGTTGGATTAATCTCTATCTGAAGTAGATAGAAGCTTCTCTTTTGACATGAGAGCATTGGCTTTGCATGATCTCTTTTACTGCGGTTCTGCCAGAAGTCACACAGACAACTCTCAAACCTCAAACTCTGTGGTGCACATTAACATAGTACCTAAGAACCACATCAGGGGTTTCTATTACAGGCACTATGGCAAATATACTTTTTAGTACTCCTGTGTTTTCTTTCCTTAGATTCCATGAGACATAGTAGATCTTCTTGCTCTGGTGTTTCCCATGTTAGAAAAAGTTTGTGCCATTGTTGTTTGCATCCTTTCTATGAAATACTCTCTTACGTAGAGGAGTGAACTATCCCTGGTGAAAGTTGAATAGGTTGAGATTCAGTTGTAGAATTTTAGAGATCAAAAATAAACAATTACTAGTGGAAAAAAAATATAATCATCATTCAAAAGGGATCTGCACTTGAAGTAGCTGAGACTCAGTTTGTGTAAAGTCTGTACCAGTGTTCAGGGACTTTTTTAAACACTGTTAAGTAAAACAGAATTATAGTTGAAGAATGGCTTCAGGCAAAGAATTAATGAAAAAAACTACCCTGTTGTGAAATGCAGCAAATTAGATACTATGAAATGAGTATTATATTTAGAAGTGTTAAAGCTTGTTTGAGTTTTTAGATTTCAGGAGGGGAAGTAAGATGTACTCAGTAGAGTACATCTGTTACCCTTTAACTTAAAATAGTCAACACAATGCTGACCTTGAAAAATGTCCAAAGAAAAAAGAAAAAAATTAATATAATGGCAAGGTAAGTGAAAATTCTGACCTCAGAATAATTAAATGAAAATTATTCTGTTGGCTGATATGGTTTTCAGTGTCCTAGAGCCTTTTCATCCCAAGATGGTTGCAGAAAAGGTAAAGCTATTGCTCAGAGAGTTGATAAATTCTAATGAGAATTTCTAAAAAAGCACTTTTTAAAACAGTGAAAAGTGACAACAGTTAATGCTTTAATTACTTTTTTTAAATTTACATACTCATTTAAATATTATTATCTGTACCTGCAGCACTTCAGTAAGGACGAGATGTGTTTCATGGGTTTTTTTCTCCAGGAAGAAGTCTGAGAGAGGTGTCTTGCCCAGCTCCTCTGATTTGGTGCTCGGGTAGAGCAGAGTCAGAGCGTGGTCAGTAGCATGAAACTTTCAGCTAATGTCAGAAGCAATTAGAGGTAGAGGGCAAAAACAGGGTGGAAGGGGGGAGAACTTGACTGTGCATATCTGCAGCCATCAGCTCTAGAAAAAATGCATGCATAATTTCATTCAACTACAATGCTGGAAAGGATCTTTCATGCAAAATTATTATCCTTACAGACATATGCTGGTATGAGCTAAAGGCTGCATTAGGAAAAAAAAAATAATAATTCCTGTCAGTAACATTCAGCTTCCTAGGATATAGTGAATATAATGCAGATTTAAAATTTTACAAAAAAAAAAAAAGGGGGAAGGTTGAGCCAATGTGAGTTACCATTCTTGAAGTCAATAGTAATGAACAAGGAAGTCACTTTTATCAATGAGAGTCTGTCCTACTATCCACCGAGTTATGCATGTCTAAGTGAACATGGCCAAATATGCATGCACGGATGAGGCATGTGCCTAGAGGGATGAGACATGAGGATTCATTATCATCACGTGTACTTAGTGCACAATAAAAGAAATAAAAATTTAAATATGTGAAATGCATCAGTTGCATTTTTATTTTGTACCTTTAACACTTGAAGTATCACTACATTGAAGCCAAAAAAAACCTAAAATGAAAAAGTAATACCTGATAAAGTTCTTGGAAGGCAACTAGGACCGAGTAAGCTATGCTTTCTTTTTATGCAGTTTAGTCTGAAGTAAGACTCTAGCATGTGCGACAATATTAAAGAGTCTTTGGCAGGTTTACATCCCTTTTGAAAAAGTGCTGACATCTAGATATCATGGAGTTGTTGCTTTCATATGCAAATCTGAGCTTTTGCACCGGGTTCCCATCAACAATTTTGAAAATAAATTGCAGACTTTTTTTTAATTAAAATATTTTAACAATAAAACCTGAGAAAAGCAATCTTGAAGTCTCTTTGATGTAATAGAAGATAAAAAACTGTGACAGTTTTGCTAATATATGTGAAAGGTGCCTTTTTTTTCCCTTTTCCAATAATTGAGTTTAATGTCAAATCACAGATCAGCTCATTATCAGTCAGGACTAGAGGCAACATCACCCACTTGAGTGTATTTTGAACTGAGGTGTAAATCTGAGATTGAGTTGAACGGTCATGTTTTTCAGATAGTCTTGGGCAGTAAATCAGACACTCCACTTAGAAACAGATTTATCTGAACAGTGTAACAAGCAGACAGTGATAAACAAACTTTTCTTTGTCAGGAGGAATAATTACTGGCAACCTGAGTTTTAACACGAGTCATGAGCTTGATCACTGAGCTAATTTATTTAATCAAGGAAAGTTCCTGAGACAAAACTACTGAATTTTGAACATAAGAGTTTTGGAAAAGATTACAGAAGGATGCATAATATTTAAGGTATCTGAAGTGAAACAGGCAGCAGATGTATGATGTATCAAAAATATTGTTGATGTATCCAAAGCATCTAGCTTGATGTATCCAAAATATTATCTGTTCCACAAATACCATTTTTAACCAGGCAAAGGCCTGTCAGGTCGGTAAATTCTGAGAAAGAGGAAGCAACCTGACAAGAGATTATTTTTTTGCGGCCCTGTACAAGCAGTATGTATGAGCAAGGCTGATACAAACTATAGTTCCTTCCAGTAAAACATAATATATAAAGTTAACTCAAGGGATTTTACTCCCTATGACAAGCTAAGACTGTACGATTTTCCCAGTTTTCCATTACCCAGCATTTTGATACCTTGGTGATTTTCAAATGTTTCCTAGGTTATAATAAGATTTCACAATAAAACTGATTCTTTTATCACATGAACAGTAACCAGCAATATCTTCCCCTTCTCTCTGAATTTATAAACACGAATTCGTTACACAAAGCAGGACAGGGAAACAACAGTTCTAAGTGAACAAGTGTCATTCATTCCAACATGTTAGATTTTTTCTGAGACAGTCAAGACAAGAAAAGGAAATAGTTTAAGTCACAAGAGGAGCAAACACATACATTAAAAAAGGAATCTTAAAACGTGATCCCTGTAAAGCAAGTGAAATGTCTGTTGCCCTTTGGTCAGGGACTCCATGATGAATAACGGAGGCAAAATAGGAAGACAGAAAGAATAATGATGCACACTTTTGTGTAAGTATCAACTCTACCATCTTTGCTGTATTGGTATAAATTCTACCAGAGGACTGCAATGCTATTCTAAAGGGCCAGAAGAAGTCACTAGATATCACCTGGATTTCCTTTGGTGTATGATTTAAATTTCTGCATTCCCTCTTCTTCCTCACCAAATGTTTTTTCCTGATCCATTCTAAGATGAAGACATTGAGGCAGTCAGCCTTCTAAACTTCTATTTTTTTACTACCCATTCAGCTCATAGTTTGTGCAGACTTTTTGTCAGAGAAATTCGCAACAAACCAATAGCTGTATCCAGAATTCTTGGTGGAGGGAGACATCTAATAAATTTCAATCCTATGAAGAAAAATTACACCAAAAGTTGGACAGGAGAGGAGCATTGTGTGAGATGATCAGAACTGTTGCTTGCAAGATCGTGGCTCAATGCATCAGCAGATTTACAGCAAATATGTTATTCAAAATAAAGAGTGCAGTGAAAACTCTTGTCACAGAATCATCTAGAGAACTAGACATTAGAGAAATAAAAGTTAAGCAATTAAAAACCTGTTCATTGCCTTAGGCACGTTTCAGTTTGTTGTTTGTCAGCTCCATTGCTCTGTCTGTTCCACTTAATGGTTCATTTGGCTGAATTTGGGACTAAAAAGGAAAGAAAGAAAAGTACTGTGCAAGAGAGAAGATTGCTGTGTTTCCCAGGGTGTGCTAGCTGCAGGTCAGAAGCCCTAAGGTGACAGCTACCAATGTATTGTCTTAGTACATGTAGACTTACAGATTCAGGGAAACCTTTCAGATCTAGTATTCAGGCCACATTTGCTTAGATTATGGTCTAAAAAAAAATCAAAGAAAAAATGGAAAGTACAGCAGATCTTATTGGCATTTAATTTTTAGGTCTGGGCCTTTTCTCACACAGGTTTTAATAAAGATGAGACACCAACAAAGCTCTACTTATTTAATTTTTGTCCACTTTACAGAAGAGCTACTTTATGAAATGAAATATATCTCTGGCAAAATATCCTGCTTCTGATAATGACCAGTGGTAGATGCTTAGGAGACAAATAAGCTCATGTCTAGCTAATCTTTGGCCTGATATACCCTACCTTCAGTTCATCAGCAGTTAGGAGACTGACCTCAAGTTTACATGACCTTGATGGAGTCATTCTCCCTGAAGTTGTGCAGCCTCATTCATCTCTCATCAGAAATGTGTTTTGCTTTCAATATTTCCATAAGTTTGGGTAAAATAGGAAATGAATTTACACTCTACTTGTAACGTTTATGATTTTTCCCTGGTTTGACTTACTAAAAGTTTCCATTCAGTAAAAGTCTGCCGTCAAATTCAATTGAAAATGAGATCAAAGTTTCGTTCCCAAACTTCCTGATATTCAAGAAAATTCAGTTATCTACTTTTGTTTAGAGTATGCACTCCACCTTTACTACATCTCTGACCATCTCAATGGTCCCACAAGAATCAATACACTATAGCAGGACCTGAATCACCCAGGATTTCCAGCCTGAGCAGACACAGATCTATTATAAATCTCAAGTCAAAATCTCTTCTCATGAGATATATGATTTGAGTTCACAGGTGAAAAAGAACTGAACTGAAACCGAAATTTTGACAGTTTTTCACAAGGAAAAACTGAAATTATGTTTTCCTTTTCATTATTCTGCTTTACTCATCCTTTCCTCTGCTAAATGAATACAATAATATTTAGTTCTATTTTTCTGATGGAAAAAGATATCTATTGCTTAATTTAAAAATGCAACGGTTAGTTAGTGCAATAAATGATTCTGTAGGGGTTTTTGGGTTTGTTTTTGGTTTTTTCTGTTGAATCTGCTTGAGGGTAGGGAGGCTCTACAGATAAGCAGGATCACTGAGGCAAGGCCAATTACGTGTGTTTCATTGAGGCCAAATGACAGGCCCTGTACTTTGGCCACAACAACCCCCAGTAGCTACAGGGTTAGAGAGGAATGGCTGGAGAGCTGCCAGGCAGAGAGGGATTTGGGAGTGTTAATAGACGGCCGACTGAACATGAGCCAGCAGTGTGCCCAGGTGGCCAAGAAGGCCAACGACATCCTGGCCTGTATCAGGAATAGTGGTGTCAGCAGGAGCAGGGAGGTGATCATGCCCCTGTACTCAGCACTGGTGAGGCCGCACCTCGAGAACTGTGTCCAGGTTTGGGCCCCTCACTACAGGAGGGACATTTGGGTGCTGGAGGGGTTGCAGAGACAGCTGCCAAGCTGGTAAAGGATTTGGAACATGTGTCATATGAGGAACGGCTGAGGGATCTGGAGCTGTTTAGCCTGGAGAAGAGGAGACTGAGGGGAAATCTTATCTCTCTCTACAGCTACGTGAAAGGAGGGTGTAGCAAGGCAGGGGTTGGTCTGTTCTCCCTAGTGGCGAATGATAAGACAGGGGGAAATAGCCATAAGTCACACCGGGGGAGGTTCAGGTTGGATATGAGGAAGAATTTCTTTACTGGAGGAGCTGTCACCTGTTGGAATAGGCAGTCCAGGGAGATGGTTGAGTCGCCACCCCTGGAGGTGTTTAAGAGATGAGTATATGTTTTGCTGAGGGACATGGTTTAGTGGTGTTGATAGGGCTAGGACAAAGGTTGGAATTGATGATCTTGAAGGTCTCTTTCAAGGAAAACTGCTCTATGATTATGTGATTTTATGTTTCAATGTAATTAATGCAATTCTTGTGCAGTCTAATGAAAAGTAAATAACTTGGATGCTCAAAAACATATTATTGGGTTATATTGAATCATAGAATGGCTTAGGTTGGATGGGACCTTAGAGATCATCTAATCCAACCTCCCTGTCATGGGCAGGGACATCTCTCTACTAGATCAGGCTACTGAAGGCTCTGTTCAACTTGACCTTGAACACCTCAAGGGAGGGGACAGCCACATTATTCCAAAGTCTTGCCACCCTCGTACTGAAGAATTTCTTTCTAAGATCTAATCTAAATCTATTCTTCTTCAATTTAAACCCATTTCCCTTTGTCCTACCAGTGGATGCTCTTGTAAAAAGTCCCTCCCCAGCCTTCCTGTAGGTTCCCTTCAGGTACTGGAAGACAGCTATTAGGTCCCCCCGAAGTCGTCTCTTTTCAAGGCTGAACAATCCCAGCTCCCACAGCCTGTCCTTGTAGCAAAGGCGCTCCAGCCCCTGGATCATTTTTGTGGCTCTCCTCTGAATGTGCTGCAATAGATCTGTGTCCCTCTTATGGTGGGGACACCAGAACTGGATGCAGTATTTGAGGTGGAGTCTCACAAGAGCAGAGTACAAGGGGGAGAATCACCTCTCTTGACCTGCTGGTTACACTTCTCTTGATACAGGATGCGGTTGGCCTTCTGGGCTGCATGAGCTCACTGCCGGCTCAGGTTGAGCTTCTTGTCTATCAACACCCCCAGGGCTACTCTCAACCCACTCTGTGCCCAGTTTGTATCTGTGCCTAGGATTGACCCGACCCAGGTGAAGGACCTTGCATTTTGACTTGTTGAAGCTTATGCAGTTTACACTGGCCTATATAACAAACCAGTAAAAAAACCCTCCTGATCTACTATACCAATACAGCATGTTTCTGCAACATTATTAACTCTATTGCAGAGTTCCTTTTATCTGAAGGCTGATTTACAGATGCCTGAGACAAGTTCCCTTTCCAAGCACTTGCAAAGATATTAGAATGCATATGAAAGAGGATGTTTTAGGGGAACTTCATGTGAAAAAAAAGTCAGTCTCAGACAGAATTAATTCCTTTGGAAACGTTATTAGAAACAGTACTGTGCTGAGACTCTGCTCTTCGGTCCTCATGTTTGCTCACCAGCCCTACACCTCTGTCCCCCGCCCATATACCTTGTGGTGAGCTAATACAGTTCCCTAGGTGCAAAACTGATCCTACAGAGATAGTTTTCTCTTGGTCCTCGTTGTCAGATTAGAAACTATACCAGGAGAAAAATGGGAAAGGAACTGCAACCTTAAACTGTCGTGGAAGTAGGAAAGACCTGTTCTTATAATCCACTGACAATCTAGCTCTAGGAAGGTGAACTCAAAGGGAAGAAGAATGCAATGTAAAATGCAGAGTTTGAGCATTTACATACATTGTACTTTATCTGATTTCTGGGTTCTGCTAACTCATTTTTCAAAGTCACTGTGTTTTTTAGCGATTTTTAGTCTTCAAACTACAAATTGAGCTAAATGAAAAGATATACATATTTGCTTCTAGTAACGTTTATTTTAATATAAGTTATTTTATGTAGAGCTAGGTGTCTTTGGATCGGGGTACGAGAGAAGGGGAATTAGGAAGACATTAAAAAGGTGAGTGAGAGTAAAGAAGAGCTTGACAATGTAAGTTGCAAAAAGATCTGCAAGTTTCCCAGTGCAAAAGGAAAAGAGGAGGAAAGAGAAAAAGGATGACGGGTGCAAGAAAAAGGGTTGTGTACACTGAGGTATTGTTTAGCTGCAACCAAAATCAGATGTAACTTAAAAAAAATGGATGACATGATATCAGTTGTCCCCTCTCCTGAAACACATTTTAATTGTGTGTCTTACTTCTGAAGGTAAGCCTAAATATTTATTAAAATTGTATCTTGATTGTTTGTAACTGAAGTCTTCATTCTTTGAAAAAAACTGACTGCAGAAATCAAAAGTTGTGTTTTCCATGAATATATCTCAGAAGTACTTTTCTTACATGTTTACACAGCGTTACACTTTCCTAGAAGGTTTTCAGGACTTTCATATTCCTCACAGCCATTGATTAATTCAAATTGTTCCTCAGTAATTAGAGTGGAAACTGTTAGTGTAACACAAGTACTCATTATACTATTTATTGCCTGGCTTAATATACACTCTTCCTACATATTCAAGTATACTATTTCCACAAAATTGTTAACTATTTCAGATAATCAGTTCATCACCCAAAGATAAGACAAACATGTATTTAAAGTCCTTACCAAAACTAGACCAGGAGGTTTGTTAATCGTTCTCAGTGTCAATTTCACGACTGGTTTCAGTTTTCTCTAGAGTTCTAGAGGGAATGATAGCTTAGTATTATTTCAGCATCTCCACAGGCATTCCCTTACAGGATGGAAGAGAGTGATAGACATGTGATAGATGCTTATCTTTGACACCTTTTTCAATGCTGCTAGTGAGATAGCTCCTCAGGTAGCCAGCTGAGAATGTAGTTCTTTCTGATCCTCTCTAAGGTTTGGAAGTGACTTGCTATAGCTGACAAGGCCCCTGGCATTAATTTTTAAGGTCATTCATTGAGTGGTTTCCTTTCACTGAAACCAGTTGTGGACTGGTTTATACACTATTAATATTTTCTACATTTTTTTTTCTCTTTCAGGCACATAAAATTATTTTGCCATAGTCTCATTACTATTTCAATAGATTTAGATGGGTACCTAGTAGTTTTGGAATATTTCATACCTTTACAATTCTGGTTTAGGAGTAATTAAAAATTGTCTTTTTTTCCAGTCGAACAAGCTTTATTTTTATTATTGTTATTGTTATTACTGTTAGTAGTATTATTGTTATTATTATTAATAATAATAATGATATTGATTATTGTTGTTGCTTTTGTTATACTCTTTTCTGAAATTATGAGTTTGGGGAGAGATAAATTTTACTTTTTCCTTATTATTTAGAACATATAAGACACCTGAATTCTGTTTCTTGTACCACTTTGCACTCTCCTACTTCCCAGAGATGTGCAAGAATCTAGGAATTTAATTGTGGAGTAAACTGCCATCTCACAAGAAAATAGTAGAATGTGAATGCTTTGAAGATAACACATTCTTAAATTACACCGCTGTGTAATGTGTTCTTCTTAATCCATTTCTGATGAACAATATTACAAATGGAAGGCAGGAGAGGCAAGTTAATGCTTGTTCTTCCAGTTTTATTCCATCGAACTGTTGTTTCCTTTTATCAGTAGCTATTGGGTGAGGACATTCTTCTTTAGCCTTATACATAACTACATACCATTCTTGACACAGTTGTGGTTTCTTCTGCACACTTCTGTCTCATTCATCTCTAAGGTCCCTTCCAGCCTAGGCCATTCTATGATTCTATGATTCTACGATTCTATGATTCCAACTAGCAACTCCACAAGACAGGGAGAGATCTTCATTGTCATATACATGGTTTAAAAGTGTGAGCCACATAAAAGCTAAAGGAGAACACACTGGAATCTGACACTATATTTTGCTGAAAATTCTGAAATTAAAAATCATTAATTTAATCAGAAAATTACTTCAGTGCGTATAAATTCTATCTATCTTTCAAAATAATGTCATTATTTGCAGACTGGGAAGAATTCTGGGGAGCCTCAAAACTTAGACTTACATCATTTCTGAACACTGGTTTTAGGACTAGGCAGGCAAATGAGTCTCGAAACGCCGGGAGCTAAAAGCTACTGAGGAATAAATCAGTGATCTAAGGCTTGCTAGGAGCAGTGCTGAAGTCCCAGAAACCTGAAGCCCAAGTATCTAGGCAATTTACAGTGAATATCTTTGGCTTCTCTTGGCAATATCTATTGAAAGATTTTAATTTAATATAACTATCATTCTCGTTCAGTAACGAAACTTCCAACCATCCGCTATGTATTCCAAATACAGTTAGCACTCACCCGCCCTAAGAAAATCTCATCAGAAAATTCACTGATGGTAACTAGTACAACCCCAAATAATGCGACAGGCATCAAAAAAGTAAGCATGGTATAAGGTAAAAAGTAAGCATGAATTTCTTATTTCAGAAGAGCAGAAACATTTGAATTAAAAGGCATTTTTGTTGTTTTTGTCTTTTACCCTTCCAGTCCTTCTTCTTTCCATAGAGAAATGCGATAAAAAGATGGAGAGGTTTCCATATCTCATGATTTTTTTCTTGTTAGTTTTAACTGCAACCCATTAGACTGAGGAGATTTTCCAAAGTGGTGTACAGGAATTGCACCACGGTCCCCTTAAAATCACTGGGAACCTAGAGGTTAAACTTCCTCCCAGCTTTGAAAATGTACCCTAAACTACCAGTAATTTCCATTTATCTGTACTTGAACTAGTTGAACGATTCATTATATTCAATTTCTTAAATACCATCATTATGCTTTTGGGAACCAATGCAAGGGTGTTTAAATGATAGAAGTGCATTGCATTATAAAATCCCAAAGAAAATGCTTTTTCATTTGTCATGTAGTAAGCTAATAAATAGTGATATGTATATTTTTCATTACTTGTAACAACTAATTATCTTATTACAAAATAAATGGCAGAGAAATTGCAGTCATAGGAGGGATTATTGTTCATTTATTATCCATGACTGCCAACTTCTAAATAAAACAGTCATCATGAGCTGATGTTAAACTGTGACAAATTAATAAAACTAATATATATGGATCATGATGTCATTTGAATTATTATTGGTAATTCTGAAAAGTTAATGCAAATATGTCTCTAGTGCAAAAGTGTCTCTAGAACTAATTTCAAGAAGTGTTCTAAGCAGTACTAAAGAACGAGTGGGATGAACTCAAAATGACAAGCTGTAGAGGTCAGCGTGTTTATAGCCTACAATAACCCACTAAAATGTATTGAGACTATGTCAGGTAATGTAGATATAAGTGGCCTCGGAATAATAAACCTACAAGCACTAAATTTTCTCACTTACAGGTGTTTATTTGATTTTTATTACCAGTGTGTGACTGACACTGATGGGTTATATAGCATAGTAAGAAATTATCTTTTTATATGTGTCTGCATCCAGTAACCATATTACTCTCATAAATAGAAGCCTAAAAGGGGTTTTATGAAAGCCTTGCATGACTCTGAAATATGCAGTGCAAAAGTATAGTACATGAGCAGGATTAGATTGTATGAAATTCCTTACAAGTCCCCTTTTGCTGAGTCAGACTTGAAAGATTCCTTACTATATCTTAAAATAAGGTTTTGCTTAGAATTTAACCACATTCAGGAGGAAGATGGATGTCAAAAAGTTCAGTTAAGCTGATTTGTTATCTTTAGATCCAAGGATGATTTAAAACCAAAGACAGAATTTTAACAGCCCTCTAGTTACAGAAATCTTGAATCCTAATCTGTGTCCCAAATTTGTGAGCTGGGGTTTTTTCATTTATTTGTTTGTTTGTTGTGCTTTCTAAATGCAAGGTTTGCATCTAATAAAGACTATAATCCACTATCTGTCTCATGTTTCCCAAGGACATACATATACAAAATAAAAAATACTACGCGTCTTCAAAGAAATGGTTTCACAAAAAAAAAAAAAAAAGGAAAGCTATTCCACTGGTAATGAAGGGGTTGATTCTGGATATAATAATCCTTGAAAAATCTAAAATCCATCAATATTCTGAAAATCTTGTGCAGAGTCAAAGGAAAGGTAAATCAGCAAAAAAACAGAAGCAGCATCCCAATTTGTGACAGCTAGAGGCAAATAAGAAGCTAACGAAAAAAAAAGACCCAAGGAATCCGCTAGAGTCAAATGCCAAGAAGAATAATTTTCGGATTTTGCTAGCTAACGAAAAAAAAAGACCCAAGGAATCCGCTAGAGTCAAGTGCCAAGAAGAATAATTTTCAGATTTTGCTAGCTGAGTTTCCATGATTAACAACACAAAGAAAAGGGAAAAGATAGTGGGAGTCAAAACTCATGCTAAATTCCCTGGTATAGCCATGTTTTAAAAGTCCTCAGAAGCTGAACAGACAATTCAGCACTACATACCTAAAGCAAACAATCTTTTTTGACCAAGACAGCAGCATAGAGATTCAGCTGCAAATAGTCACTCATATCGTGGAAATTAAGATAAAACTTGGACTCACAGTAACAAAATTCATTGCCAGCCAAAGACTAAGTTATTTACATTTCCCCTCTTCCAACTTCCCACTCTCATCATCTGTAATAAATCTCCTATTACATTCAATTTACATGGTAAGATGACAAACCAGCAAGGAAGAGAATGCAAAAAATTTCCTTCCATGGATTTCATGTTCTAGCCTGTGAAGACAGAAGACTTGGAAAAATATAAGGAGCCAGATAGTGTTTTAAATTATTTTCCTCAATTTTTGCCTTGGATTCCACTAAAAAAGAAGTATGTTAAGTTAAACTTAGTTGATCATTTCACTTCTGAAAACCACTTTTTCTTTCTACAAGTTTCCCTGCTTCTACTTCCAGGTTTTACTTACTTGATGATGAAAGAATGAAAACCACTTTTTGGTAGGCAGCAAATGGCTTATTGTTATCTGAAGTTATCATTTTCATACAATGAGATACAAAAATATAACTAAGATGAGTTAGCACATCTGTGACTCTGGTCTTGTCACTCTGGAGACAAAAATCAGAAAAAATTAATTGTTACTTTTTCTCTTGTCTTTACCTGCCTTCTACTACATTTTGGTTTTCTCTTCTTTCCTCTGTTTATGAGTATGTCATGCTCCCTATTCTGGTTCTTTGTCACATTCTATTGTGTATTCAGTCTTACAGTGTGTTGCAAAATCCGTGTTGTTTTTATACCATGCTTTTTCCGTTTCTAGTTCTGACACGTCTCCTCTGTAGAACAAATGTCATATCATTTTCAAAACATTGCTTCTGCCTTCATCTCCTCTTACATTCTCAAAATTTTTTCTGTCAGTTTCTCCCTTTCATTTTCAATTTCACAACTGTCTTCAACAATATGAACAAACTCTTTGTTGATTATATCATATGGTATTCTTGTAATTTCCTTCTGAAAATCTATTTATCACATAGAACAGTGATAACAATCAATTACAGAATGAGAATATACTGAGTATTGAAATGTTGGAAGTGCTGGTTTTGTCCACAGTTGAATAAGAGGGTGTGTTTGTAACTGGACAATCTAGAGGTCTTAATATATGTTTGAATCTTGCTTGTTTATAGTTGCCTTCATTCTTCCAAAGGAACACTCCATATCCCCAAGGTAGCGTTACTTCCCTATCAGAAACTTTCCAGTTGGAATCTGTGCCCTTAGATTGCCTTAATTTCTCCAATTTGGAAACCTCATATTAGACAACATGGTAGAAATCAATACAGTTTTTGTAAACTGCCTGATTGATTAACTTTCTTTGACCTATGATGGAAATGTCAGGCTTGTTGTTTTTTTTTTTCCCTTTTTCCCTTATAATCAACAGTTGTTAATAAATGAGCATAACAAGTGCTAGAATGCAAGTACAAAAGATCATTTGTTTCAAGATTTTCAGATCAAAAGTGCACTGAACTGGTTTAAGCTCTGTGAAAAAAGGTTAATGACCTTTTTGTAACCTCTGACATGGTAGTAAAAAAAAAGAAAATAAAAAGCAAAGAATACAATTTTTTTTAACATTCTAATTAAATAGGAATTTTAGCTGTGACTATTAGACAGTGATTTATCTTTTTGTTGGTAATTTGTTTGGAGTTGACTTCTCATTAAGAAACCTATGTAGGTAAAATAAAATTCTATCAGTGATGAAAAACTTTTTAATGTTTATAAAACAATCCTAGTCATGATCACAGCTAAGTTATAATAATTTTATTACATTCTTCAGCTGACTGCAATTACAAGTCACTTGAAAAGCAACTCTGAACAGCACATTCTCTTAATCAACATAAATAATACAAGTTTATTGTTAAAAGGATTCAAACTAAACAGATTCCTACAGGATTTTTTTTTTTAAAAAATAATAGTTTAAAAATGTTCAAACTAGGAGTAACCAACACCATAAGATAAATTAACTTTATCTACCTTCCTCTTAAAGAAGCTTTGACATCTGCAAAACGTGATTTTATTTAAGTCTGTGACACCTATCAAAGCTGAACAGCCATCTTTCTTCATCATCATTAATTGTCCTTCAGGTGTTTAAAGAATTTTTACAAACGAGATCAGAATCTTCCTGCACATTTATCAGTTTAGCCATACTGAAATCTTAAGTCCCATTTATAGCAAGCTTGGTAAAATGGATAAAGATTTAGAAACACATTTCATCTAACTATTTTGAAGAACAATCATGTTTCTATTCCTTGTTCTCTCCTTTGTGATCCTTTTTTTTTATTAAATTTTTCCTCTTATAATACTGCAGTTTCTCAGAATTTGGCCACTGAGCTACTATTTGTGATACTTTGTGCTACATCATGCTGTTATGTTACCAGCGTCTCACAGGATTCCAGACAATTCTACCTAGCAGAAGGTGTCAACCCTTAAGTTCAATGAGATCTAAAACTCACTTTGCTTAAGAAGCAGCTTATTATTTCGGTTTCAAAATAATATTCAAGAAGGATATTTTAAGTATTTTCAGTTAATGAATATATCTAATTTGCTTCATAATATAAAATAATAATTAAAAAAAATTAGTAAATGAGATTAAAACTTGTCCACAGATAGAGATAATAGCACTTCAAGTTCAATGGAGGTGATACAGAAGGAAAATCCCAAACCAGAAAGTGTGACTTAAGTATTTACTGCATTTTAAAGCTTTAGGTGAAAGACATATATTTGGCAAACTGCAACTGAATTTCAAAAGCCTAGTTTGGGAGGAAGCTAAAGTCTTTCCAAGGTCATAGTTCAAGGGAAAAGGGAGAGTCAAAGCTAAGGAATTTTGTTGATATCTCAGTTTAAACCACACCCAGATTTCTTCTGTATAAAGAAAGTGAAAAGTAAGCATATAAATATCACCTCCAATCAGAGATGATATACTATAATGTTATGGTTGCACAATATAAAAAAAGAAAGATATATAAGTTTTATTATTTAAAGAAAGAGATCGTATGACCTTTAAAGGTCCCTTTCAACCACACACATTCTATGATTCTATGAATCTATGTTATTGAAATCATGTAATCATAGAATCACAGAACGTTAGGGGTTGGAAGGGACCTCTAGAGATCATCTAGTCCAACCCCCCTGCCAGAGCAGGATCCCCTAGGGTAGCCATGCAGGAATGCATACAGGTGAATTTTGAAGATCTCCAGAGAAGGAGACTCCACAACCTCCCTGGGCAGCCTGTTCCAGTGCTCCATCACCTTCACAGTAAAGAAGTTTCTCCTCATGTTGAGGTGGAGCTTCCTACGTTCGAACTTAAAACCATTATTTCTTGTTCTATTACTGGGCATCACTGAGAAGACATTGTTCCCTTCTTCTCGACACCCACCCCTCAGATACCTACATACGTTAGTAAGGTCCCCTCTCAGCCGTCTCCTTTCAAGGCTAAACAGCTCCAGTTCTCTCAGTCTCTCTTCATAGGAGAGATGTTCAAGTCTCTTAATCATCCTCGTAGCTCTCCTCTGGACTCTCTCCAGTAGGTCCCTGTCTCTCTTGAACTGGGGAGCCCAAAATTGGACACAGTATTCCACGTGTGGTCTCACCAGGGAAGAGTAGAGGGGGAGGAGAACTTCCTTAGACCTGCTGGACACACTTGTCGTAATGCAGCCCCGGATCCCATTGACCCTCTTGGCCACAAAGGCACACTGCCGTCCCATGGACAGCTTACCTTGGTAAAAACATAACCCAAACCTTGCTTAATAAAGTTGGCTTTTTATTACCAAAAAATTCAATCAAGATCAAAAACATGTTAGCACTTTGAGTAGACTTTTAAGTAAAATACATTTTCCGTTATTTTCCAAGTTATATACGCAGCAATTATTTTTATAGGTACAGGAATATCCTAACATTCATTCTACCACAGTACAGAAAACACAAATAAGTATAGTCCCAATCTGGCTAAAAGTGGTTTCTGCTTTCTCTATCTGTTCTTCACCTTCTTTCATTCTAGAATTCAATGATTTTTCCCCTGGAATGTTCATTTAATACTAAACATTCATTAAATATTGTGCTTACTTTTAAGTTTTATCTAGTCAGTGATGCTTCAAAATTAAAAAAAAAAAAAGAGGAATATAAGTTTTTATTGCTGTTAGGATTTTTCTGACTTTAATTTACACTTGTAATATGTTCCTTTTCTTACTTATCTTCAGGCAGAATCACAGAAACACAGAATGTCAGGGGTGGAAGGGACCTCAAAAGATCATCTAGTCCAGCATCCCTGACAAAGCAGGATCACCTACAGTAGGTCATGCAGGAATGCGTTCAGACAGGTTTTGAATGTCTCCAGAGAAGGAGATTCCACAACCTTCCTGGGCAGCCTGTGCCAGTGCTCTGTCACCCTCACAGTGAAAAAGTTTTTTCTAATGATTTGTGGAATCTCCTATGTTCCAGCTTGTATCCATTCCCCATTGTCCTGTCACTGGACATCACTGAGAAGAACCTGGTTTCGTCCTCCTGACACTCACCATATACATATTTATAAATATTCATGAGGTCACCCCTCAGCCTCCTCTTCTCCAAGCTAAAGAGACCCAGCTCCTTCAGCCTTTCCTCATAAGGGAAACGTTCCACTCCCTTCATCATCTTTGTGGCTCTGCGCTGGACTCTCTCAAGCAGTTCCCTGTCCCTCTTGAGCTGAGGGGCCCAGAACTGGACACAATATTCCAGATGCAGCCTCACCAGGGCAGAGTAGAGGGGAAAGAGAACCTACTAGTCACACCCCTTCTAATACACCCCAGATTGTCACTGGCTTTCTTAGCCATGAGGGTACATCACTGGCTCATGGTCATCCTGCTGTCCAACAGGACCCTCAGGTCCCTTTCCCCTGCACTGGTCTCCAACAGGTCAGTCCCCAACCTATACTGACACACAGGGTTGTTCTTTCCCAAGTGCAAAATTCTTCTCTTGTCCTTGTTGAGCTTCATAAGATTTCTCCCTGCCCAGCCCTCCAGCCTGTCTAGGTCTCTCTGATTGGCAACACAGCCGTCTGGTGTGTCAGCCACTCCTCCCAGTCTTGTGTCATCAGCAAACTTGCTTACAGTGCACTCTATTCCTTCATCCAGGTCATGGATGAATATATTGAATAGTACTGGTCCCAGTACCAACCCTTGAGGCACTCCACTATTCATAGGCCTCCAGCTAGACTCTGTCCCACTGACTACAACTCTCTGACTTCTTCCCTTCAACCAGTTCACAATCTAAGTCACCACCCCATCATCCAGACCACACTTCCTCACTTTAGCTACCGAGATGCTGTGGGAGATGGTGTCAAATGCTTTACTGAAATCCAGATAGACCACATCCACTGCACTGCCATCATCCATCCACCCTGTTATGTCTTAATAAAAGGCTATCAGGTTGGTCAATCATCACTTCCCCTTGGCAAAGTCATGCTGACTGTTCCTAATGATCCTCTTATCCTTGATATGCCTAGAGACAATGCCAAGGATAAGTTGTTTCACCACCTTTCCAGGGATGGAGGTGAGGCTGAGTGATCTGTGGTTACCCAGGACCTCCTTCTTGCCCTTTTAGAAGACTGGAGTGACCTCTGCCATCACCAACCAAGGGAAAGTCTTTCTTTATCCTGACTTTCTCTGGGGTCTCAGGGCTCTGAGGCTCCTGACGATAGTCTCCAGAAGCAAAGAAGGCATTCAGTAACTCTGCTTTCTCTGTATCCTCTGTCAGCAGGGCATCCACCTTATTCAACAGTGGGCCTACATTGCCTCAAGTGTTAGTGTTATCTGTAGTTTATTTGAAGAAGCCATTTCTGTCATCCTTGACCTCCCTTGAAAGCTTGACTTCCAAGGAGGCCTTAGCTTTCCTAGTTGCCTCTGACCACAGTCTTATATTCAACCCAATTAACCAGCCCCTCCTTCCATGATCTATAGACTCTCTTCTTCCATTTGAGTTTGCTCAGCAGATCCCTGGTTAGCCACATCAGTCTCCTGGCTCTCTTGCTTGATTTCCTACTTGTTGGGATGCACTGATCTTGAGTTTGGAAGAAGTGGTCCTTGAATATCAACTAACTGTCTTGGGCCCCTTTCCCTTCCAGTACCCTGTCCCATGGGGTTTCCCCTAGTGATTGCTTGAAAAGGCCAAAGTTGGCCCTGCTGAAGTCTGGGGTTACGATCCTGCTTGGTATTCTGTTCCTACCGTAAAAGGTCCTGAACTCCATCATCTCATGGTCACTGCAGCCAAGGCTGCCCTCAACCTCTACTGCTTCAAGCAGACCCCCTTGTTAGTGAGCACAAGATCCAGCAGTGTTGCTCTGCTAGTCAGCTAATTCACTATTTGCATCAAGAAGTTATTATCAACGCACTGGAGGAACCTCCTGGACTGTGGATGGATGGCTGTGTAGGCCTTCCAGCAACTATCTGGGTAGTTAAAATCCCCCATGAGAACCAGGGCCTGTGACTGAGAGGTTGCCATCAGCTCCCTGTAGAAGGCCTCATCAACTTCCTCACCCTGATCTGGTGGCCTATAGTAGACACCCAGCACAGTGTCACCCATGCTAGCCTGCCCTATAATTCTCACTCATAAACTCTCAACTTGCTCCTCATCTGCCCCTGGACAGAACTCAATACATTCCAGTTACTTTCTCACGTAAAAAACAACTCTACCACCTTGCCTTGTTGGCCTGTCTTTCCTAAAGAGGACAGAGCCACCCATGACCACATTCCATCTTTCCTACCACGTCTTTGTAATTGGCACCAGATCATAACCCCTTGACCACACAGATTTCTAACTCCTCCTGTTTGTTGCCCATGCTGGATGGGTTTGTGTAGAGACACTTCAGCTGGGCTGTCCGCCACGTCAACTTCTTGGTGGAACACCACTTAATTCTCTTGAGGAGTTCTATGCATGTTTCTGCATTGGCTCCTACTACCTCAGGAGCCCCTGCTTCATCTCTCTAAGACTTTAACTGTGCTGCTGCATCCCAGCTCACCTCAGAGTGACCTGTTGCAGGCTTTTAGTTGCACCCTCTAACCCTGGTGTGCCATCCCACAACTTGTCACAGACAAGCCTGATATTGTTAACCTCCCTTCCCCGTCATAATTAGTTTAAGGCCAAGTCAATTCATCCTGAAATCTCTTGGGCAAAGACCCTCTTACCTCTTTGGGAAAGGCGACTCCCATTTGAGGCTAGCAAACCTGGTGCTGTGTAGGCCATCCCATTGCCAAAGAAGCCAAAGTTGTGATGGTGACACCAGCCACCGAGCCAAATAGGAGTAGACTGGATTTGCCTTAATCTCTCAATTTCACTGGTCACGACTGGGAGGAGAGATGAAAATATGACCTGTGCCCCAGACTCCCTCACTGACTGTCCCAGGGCCCTGAAGTCTCTTTTAATGTCCTGTGGCCTACAGGTTGCAGTTTTATCTCCACCTACATGGAAGACCACTAATGGTGGTGGACCTTACCAGACTAGGAAGTTTCATAGTGATGTGCCTAACCTATGCTCCAGGGAGACAGCATACTTCCCTTTGCTGAGGGTCTACCCGGCATACTGGAACCTCAGTTTCCTTCAAAAGGGAGTCACCTACTACCATAACCCTTCTTTTCTTCCTTATGGATGTGGTTGCGATATGGGCAGTGGGCTTAACTGACCGATGAGATACCTCTGGTGCAGAATGTCCATCATTCACGGCCCCATTTGGCTTGTCTTCCTCAGCCAGAGCCTCATACCTGTTGTACAGAGGCACCGGCGGGGGGGGTGAGGTGGGCAAGGAGGGACTTCGTCTGCTGTCTTGAGTGTGAACTTGCCTCCATTCATTCTTCTCATTTTTATTATTTAGGCTTTTGCCTTTGGTCTGACAGGGGAGAGATACTGGGGACCCCTGATTCAGGGTACTTTCCAATGGATGCTCCCATTTCTATTTCAAAGAAGGCAGAGCCTGGCTCCACCGATCTATCTCTTGTTCTGCTTCCCTGATGCTCCTTGGCCATTCCACTTCTCTCAGCTGTGCCACCATGCCGAGCATGTTGTCCACCTGTTTGCACTGCACACAGCAGTTCTCACAGCTGCTACTCATTACCAGCAACAGGCCCTGGATCTCCATGCAGCCCACGACCTGGACAGCTGTATGTTTCCATGAGAGCTCTGTCTGGGTTCCCACATCTATTTTTGCAAGTTTTGGGACCATGACCTTCTGCCTCGTAGAGACCATAGCTGTGCTCCTACCAAGAGGAGCTTTATAGTGTATCACATGTCCATTTGACAGTTCATCCTGCATTAAGATAGGTATTTACATTAATTGCATAGTCATCTAGGGTGATCTATAAAGAGAGTTTAACATGTTTGGGGTTGGATAAACCACTTTTACATCCTTTTGCCTTTAGTGAGAATTAAATGTCGGCACTGTCTTGGTGTAACTCCTGATTGTAGTCTTAGATATCACAGTATCACAGTATGCTAGGGATTGGAAGGGACCTCAAAAGATCATCTAGTCCAATCCCCCTGCCAGAGCAGGAACACCTAGATGATGTTACACAGGAAGGCGTCCAGGCTGGTTTTGAATGTCTCCAGAGAAGGAGATTCCACAACCTCTCTGGGCAGCCAGTTCCAGTGTTCTGTCACCCTCACTGAGAAGAAGTTTCTTCTCAAATTTAAGTGGAACCTCTTGTGTTTCAGCTTGATTCCATTACCCGTTGTCCTATCATTGTTTGCCACTGAGAAGAGCCTGGCCCCATCCTCATTACACTCCCCCTTTGTATATTTATAAACATTAATATGGTCACCCCTTAGTTTCCTCTTCTCCAAACTAAACTAATGCAGAAACATGTCAAAGGCTTCCCATTACTTTCAAATGACTAGATTCCGTCTTTGTCCTAGAAGGAATGTGAGAGAAAAATGGACTCACTTACTTAGTGGTTACACTCTATTATTACACACTATGGATTAGTAGTCAGGGTAAATGCCCTTTTGGAGGATGAAACCCTTCACAATGCAGTTGACATTTACCTTGAATTCACAGAATTTAAAGATGAAAGTGAAACAGAGTAAGACAAAAGCTTCATTATCTTAACCATTTCACCTACTCCCCATCAACTGTGCTTCTTATAAACATATTTTCTGGTACATTGTGCAGCCTAATTTTAAATGTATCAAAGTGCTGGAGCTTCCATCAATCCTCTGGGATCCCACAGTGTTACTAATTGGCTTAAAATAGCCAATACTGGAGAACTAAAAAGATGAAGGACAAAGTTTAATTTCTGACCTTTAATTTTATTTCTGTAATTCTGGCTGGCTTCACTGAAGTAAGACTTGGTCAAATTTTTAGCTTTCATTCAGTCTTGCTCACTCCCACAAACATTTACCTAGCTATACTGTAGCAATAGTCTGTAGGCTTGCAAATATAAACTTCTATCTCTTAAAAGTTGTTGTAAGTACTTCAAAAAATATAGATGGATTGCTAAAAATACGGAATATTCTATCACTGGAAAGCCACTTTAAAGAGGAAATAAATGTATGAAGAACACAAGTAATTTTCTTTGTACTTCCCCCAAAATCATCTAAATGTCCCATTTGGTTTACTTTACCAATGCTGTATTCACACATATTAATTTGAGTAAGTATTCAGTATCACTGGAGAATTGTTCTGAGCTTTCAGCAGTGCAATTTATCTTGCATGAACTTAAAAAATTTTTTGTAATGTATCTTCCACAGGAAAATTTAGTGCATTTGCATGGTATTTTGTAATGACACAATAGTTGCAGTCATACATTTATAAGTAAGCCATGGAAATCTTAATCAAAAAAGAGGCCAGTTCTTCTATTTCTGGAACAGCTTAAGAGCTGCCTAGGGATCTGTGAGAACATCAAGTCAGTTACCTATCGTACCTGGTTAGAGTAAGACTGTCTTCCACACCATGGACAAGTCATCTTCTGTTACTAAATTATTCACCTTTTATGCAAAACCATACATTAAAGTAAATATAGAGCAAACTACCAATAAGTTTATAAGGATCAGTGGAGTTCCATGAAAATATACCAGCTTGATCTGAGCAGCTCCCTGAGCACCATTACACAATGCTAACAAACTATGCATTCTAGTGCTTTCCTATATCTTTATCTCTTTAAAAAAAAAAAATAAAGAGGAGAAATGAAACAAAATAAAACCAAAAAATCCTTACAACAGTATTATCTTATTTCTAGAGTGAAATGCCTGGGTTTTCTTTATTCCTCTCTAAAACTTGCACATTTTGCAGGGTGGAGAAAAGCTTTTCTTGTTCTGTCTATAACATGAAAGTTTTTTAGCAGCCTACTTCACTTATTCTTGGTTTGTTTCTTGGATCTCTGTTCGTGGAAATGAGCTGAAGCAAAGTCAACTCTACATACAGAAAAATATATCTTTTTTTCTGAAGGCAGAAGTGCTGACTACCCATTTCTTACCTTGTTGCCTAGAGACAATCAGGATCAATAATGCTGCCTTTGAGTTACAAGATTTTCAGGCAGTATCCTTCTAAATAGCTTGAATGGTTAGTTATTTGAAGTGTGTGAACAGATGAAACTGTTGTATCCAACAAGTCTAGGTAATGACCTTCAGGCAAAAGTCCAACAATCTTATTTACTCCTGTCTTTAAAACAGACCACTATCATAAAATCCTCCAGTGATATCAGTAGTGAAGGGAAGTTCACTTTAGAACAATAAGATGGAAATATTCTTTCCAAAAACAAACATTGCTACATTCCTATATCTCAATTCATCAGCTATTCTGAAGGCAATCATCACTTTAGCTTCCCTCTCCTGAATACCCAGGTCCAAGTAGATCTTATTTCAACCCATTTGAGAAGAGACATGTTGGGATTTTTTAAGACTGTAAAATAGTTTAAGTAAATTTGCTGAAGAAGGTTCCATATGTACACATCCCATGGGAAAATTTCCTTTTCCCATTGGTCAGTGTGTCCAGCACAACAAGAGATCTAGAAATCTCTCATCTCTTAAATCATTACAGAATCACAGAATCACAGAATGTTACGGCTTGGAAGGGACCTTGAAAGATCATCAAGTCCAATCCCCCTGCCAGAGCAGGAACGCCTAGATTATGTTACATAGGAACTTGTCCAGGCAGGTCTTGAACGTCTTCAGAGAAGGAGACTCCACAACCTCCCTGGGCAGCCTGTTCCAGTGCTCTGTCACCCTCACTGAGAAGAAGTTTCTTCTCAAGTTTAAGCAGAACCTCTTATGTTCCAGTTTCAGCCCATTACCCCTTGTCCTATCAGTGGTTGTCACCGAGAAGAGCCTGGCTCCATCCTCGTGACACTCACCCTTGATATATTTCTAAACATTAATGAGGTCACCCATCAGTCTCCTCTTCTCCAGACTAAAGAGCCCCAGCTCCTTCAGTCTTTCCTCATAAGGGAGATGCTCCACTCCCTTAATCATCCTAGTTGCCCTGTGCTGGACTCTCTCCAGCAGTTCCCTGTCTTTCTTGAACTGAGGGTCCCAGAACTGGACACAGTATTCCAGATGGGGTCTCACCAGGGCAGAGTAGAGGGGAAGGAAAACCTCTCTCGACCTACTAACCACCCCCCTTCTAATACACCCCAGGATGCCATTGGCCTTCCTGGCCACAAGGGCACACTGCTGGCTCATGGTCATTCTGCTGTCCACCAAGACTCCCAGGTCCCTTTCCCCTACACTGCTCTCTAATAAGTCATTCCCCAACTTATACTGGTTGTTCCTACCCAGATGCAAGACTCTACATTTATCCTTGTTACATTTCATTAAGTTTTTGCTTTCCTAGTTTCCTCCCTACATCCTCGGACAACAGCCTTATATTCTTCCCAAGTGGCCAGCCCTGCCTTCCAACATCTGTAAATTCTCCTCTTGCACTTGAGCTTACCCAGCAGATCCCTGTTTAACCACGCTGGTATCCTGGCTCCCTTCCTTGACTTCCTATGTGTTGGGATGCTCTGATCTTGAGCACGGTAGAAGCAGTCCCTGAACACTAACCAACTATCTTGGGCACCTTTACCTTCAAACAGCCTTGCCCATGGGATTTTCTCGAGTAATTGCTTGAAAAATCCTAAGTTTGCCTTGGCAAAGTCCAGGGTTGCAATTCTGCTTGCTATTTTGTTCCTGCTACACGAGATCCTGAACTCCACCATTTCATGGTCACTGCAGCCAAGGCAGCCCTCAACCTTTACTGCTTCAATCAGATCCTCCTTGTTAGTGAGGATGAGGTCCAGCAGTGCTCCTCTCCTATTTGGCTCCTCCACCATTTGCATCAGAAAATTATCATCGATGCACTGGAGGAACCTCCTGGACTGTGGCTGGCTGGCTGAGTTGTCCTTCCAGCAAACATCAGGGAAGTTAAATCCCCCACGACAACCAGGGCCTGTGATTGTGAGACCGCTCTCAGCTGCCTGTAGAAGGCCTCATCAACTTCCTCACCCTGATCTGGTGGCCTGTAATAGACACCTACAACAGTATCTCTCCTGCCAGCCTGCCCCTTAATTCTAACCCATACACTCTCAACTTGCTCCTCATCCATGCCTGGATGGTATTCAAGACATTGGAGATGCTCTTTCACGTAAAGAGCGACTCCACCACCTCACCTGGCTGGCCTGTCTTTCCTGAAAAGGACATAGCCACCCATGACCACATTCCAGTTATGTGAGCTGTCCCACCATGTCTCTGTAATTGCCACCAGATCATAGATGCTCAGATTGCACTTATATTGACACACACATATGCATACCCAAAAGAAAGTGCCTTCTATCCATCAAAAGAGTAGAATATGTAGTAAGAAGCTGTTGTGAAAGAAATTCTTAGGGAAAAAAAAAAAAAGCAAAACAGTGCGCAGGTTTAAATGAAAATGCCAACTGCTCTCTGATACTAGAAAAGTGCCTTGTTTTGCCAATGCAATCCCTGTTTAGGAGATGAAAGTCTCTGAGTGAATAATTACTTTGAGAAAAGTTGTGCATAGTTAACTTTGGATTTTAGAAGGGAAACAAGAGAGAATTTGCATGATTTGCTATAGAAATAATTTCCTTTTTTTATAATACCTTACTTTTGAGGTCATAGATTGTCATAAAACCTTATTAAAATCTATTACGAAGAAATATTGAAACATTGCTGAAAAATCACTCAGTATTACTCTAACACCAGCTAATTAACATAGGCTTTGTAATATTTGTTTTTAAAGGAGGAAAATATAAATATTTTTAAGAAGTCATATCCTAAAGAAATCACAGACGAATTGGTGGGAATAGTTACCTATCACTCAAGAAAAGAAGGTAACTCGGAAAGTCAAAAGAAACACAGACTGGAAACATTTTAAAAAATATTATGGTGGTCATTTTGTATTAGTACAGTAATGAGCCAGTTAGTGAAAGATTGCATGGACAGTATGCTTGTCTTTCTGTCTTCTCACCCATCAAAAAGAGCATTTCCCATTGCATATGTGTATGTGTGCTCACACACACATATCTTCATATGTTTGACCCACCCTGCAGTGATTTAAAATACCACAGCTGCAGTAGACTGCTAACATTGCAGCTAATCCCTCAGTCATATTGTAGATAATAAATTCATGTCGAAAGCATGACTGTGTGTAAGACAAAACCATGCAATATTGTATTAGGAAGCTGGCCCACAGAAGACGGACAAAAAAATAAGTTAATTCTGTGTACCCTTAGTTCTAGTCAATGTTAAATATTAAGACCAGAGAGCATGTATGCACTAGTTCTACTTGAAATTCAGCATTAATACAAGCACATAATATCAGGTATGTGATCACAAGGTCTGTAGATCTATAAAAAAGTCTGTCTGTCTGAAAACAGACCGTACAACTCAGAAAGCACTAGGAAAGCTCCATGTATTGTAGCTTGATCTGTTCCTAGGTCTATTCCTAGAAAGGACTGGAGTATGACTACTCCTATTATACACATGGATCCAACCATGATACCATGATTAAAGAAAATAAAATCTGGTTCTGATTCGTGATTGAAAGTATGACACTGACATTTATTCACTCAGTTTACTGTTTTCTGACACTTTAAGGTCATAGTAACAACTCATTTTTTTCACAGAGAAAAGCTACATCAAAGGAACGAATATGCCAAAGCTGTTCCTAACATTTGTTAAACTGTTTATTTACAGTTTCTTACAATATGAAACTTACTGAAGCAGTTTCTAGGGTCTTTGGTGAACAGATGTATACAAGCCATATGTCTGTAATTCACTGATGCACAAATAATTTCTAAGTGACTTTTCTCCCTTTGAGAATGCTGTTAACAAGCTGCTTCTGCTTACTTGATCCCTGACCTTGTAGCAGCTTTGGACTTCTTTCTTTCCTTTCCCCTTGTGTCTATAATGATTTAGTTAGTTGCAAGGTTAAAAAGGCAGGTGTAGAAGGATATAGGTTAGATCACCTGTTACAGGGAATGCCAGTAAACTAGCATGGAATACTAAGAAAAAGTAGTATCTCAGCCCCACAATGCTAGTAACTGATTTCATTATTAGGGAAGGATTTTCATTTTCCAGAGGTCATAAGCTGTATATTGTTGGATATTTGCATGAAGGCCTCTTTGTTCTATGTGATTCATGGGACAGTTAATCCTAAACCAATATTGTGCTACAGCAAATTATTTTCATAGTCCTAAATATTTTAAATTTTACAAAAATATTTGTTTCAAGAAAAAGGTAATATAAACAGATTTCTGACAATGATGTAGCCACATGGGCTAGAAACTTAGGAAATAAGTGCCTGACTGCAACTCTGGAGTAAGCAGACCTTCAGCTCATGTCTGGCTCTTGTTTAGACCACAGTGCAGGTAATGTTATGTAATAACAACTATTACAATTTATGAATTTCTGTGTAAGCAATGCCAGATATTGATCAAATATGCTTATACTTTTAATTTAAAACATGTAAACTACTGATATATATTAATATACTCTCTGATAACACAAGCATTGTATTTGTCCTGGAACCTAGCTTGTTTTGACTCCACTGATATATAGCCATTAATATGAGTGTTTCAAAAGTGGAGTGGACAGGTAGCAGTGCTGTGAGTGGATATCTGTATTTAGATATGTAACTCTTTTTGAATATTACAGTAAATGGGAACTCCACAAACACTTAAGAATATGAAGCGTAACCACAACATACATCCTCTGCAGTAACTCTGAGTGGATCTACATGCATACTGCTATTCAGAAAGATGTAAGCTAAAAATAAATTCTTAGCAAAATACAAATTTAGACTGACACTCTTCAAACAGTTCTATCTTTGACATGGATATTTGGCAATTACCACTCTCAATTACATGCTTAGTTTCTTCGCACCAGGGAATTACAGCACTGAGTGTCAGTGGTCACGCGGGAGGATTTCAAATCCCTTTGCATCTATTCATGTTGTGCTTAAATGTTCACCTCTGTTCAAGGGATGATTTCTGTAAGTGCAAAAAATTTTAGGAGGTGCTGAACAACCACCAATACTGGGACATCCATGGGTTTTTGCAGAATGAAGTGTTATAATAGTACAGAGAAATATAGGAATAAAATTATTTGCTGTAATTGTCAGAGTGGTTGTGTTTACCCCAGTACGAAATCATGCACAGCTGTCTGTTGTTCCTGAAGTCGTAACAGGAAGAAATAGTTAGCGGAGTTAATGTTCTCCAATAGGCTTTGAGGTCACATTGTGGTCACATGGTAACTGTTGCTGATGTGGGTTACCTAAGCATCAAGTAGGAAGACTAAGTAATCTCTTTCATGTACATGAAATCCTTTCCATTTTAGCTTTCTGATTATCCCAAAGGAAACTTGATGAAGATGGCAGCAGAGTGGGAAGAACAAATAACTATGCGTCATTAGGATGAGGTGGCTGAAATATCAGAGAAGAAAAAATATCACGGACAGTAATTCAGATCCAAGAAACAGCTTTAGACTCCTTTCTTTCCTCAAATCCAGCTGCTAACTTAAGACTCTCTTTCAGTCCTGTCTGTCCTCAGTGGGAAAAGGAAATGCAATATGAAACTAGTCATTACCGTAGCACTTCATTTCTTCCTCTCCTTCTCTTATTCAAATAAATTATTTTTGTGGGATTTCTGACACATGGGAGCTACGAATCTGAGGAGAGAACAATGATCCTACAGGGAATTTTTCTCTCATATGGCTATGGTTTTAGATAATGTTCACCAGGATGCAGGAGGCAGCTCTGTTTCTTCTAGACTTCATTAACCGATGTCTTATTTTACTGTCCCTTTTCATTATTATTACTGCTAAACAATTTTATTCAAGTTGCAAATTTGTTATTACGAACTTGGGATCCATGCAAAAATCAGCAGGCAGAGGAGAACTTTCTTCTAATTTTAACATGATATCCCAGATAATATTGAGCTCTGTTTTCCACGTGCCATGTAACAACATGCTCCAGTAAAAACGGTGACTCTTCATCAGAATTGCTTTTAAGATTAATCTTCAGGTTTAACTGCAATAAAGACAGCTTCAGGTTAAATGTGACATAAAATTTATGGGTTTGGATCAGAAAAGAAGGCGAAAAACATAGTTAAAAAACTCTGAAAAAAAATTATTTACATCCTTTGCAGTTAACATATGGTTGTATCAAGCTGTTATATAAAAACAATGCTGAAGTAAGGAAGTGATTGTAAAAGAAAAGTGGTAAGTTTAATGTTAAGAAAAATACTAATAAATGTATCATCATGGGCCAGTATTTAATATATTTTTATTTTTTAGAGGTTCTTGTTATCATTCAAATATTCAGCGTTAGGAATTGGGATTGCAGATATGCCTTGAAGGCTTTTTTATATTTGAATTTCAAGAAAGAGGAATTGTCCATTTTACATGAAGTATTATTCTGCGAGGATTAGAAAAAAAACTTTTTTAAAACATACTAAACCCCAAAGCTTTCTGCGAAGTAGAACGTTATCAGAGAGTAAATTTTCAACAATTAAGACAACGAATCATACAAACAGCTTTATTCTAACTGTTCTATCTAAACAGAAACACACCACACAGTATGTGCGAAGGAAGGAAGGTAATCTTAACAACAAAGACAAACATCCCATGTGTAATTACTTGTCATAAATGGACACTTCTTAGTGTTCTTTGATATCTTTGAATTTATGCTGGTAAATTTCTTTTATCTTTATTTCATGTGTAGTATTGATCTGTATGAGTACTAGGGATCCATAGTCTTACATAGTTTGTTATCATTCAGAAAAATCACAACTTGATTTTAGGAGAGATGAAGCAGAGAAATGCACTCTGTGAAGCATTATGGGCTCATAAGGTTCTTTCTGGTTATTTTATTGTCAGTTAGGTAGGGCCCTGAAGAGTCAGGCCTTGACCTGTGTGAGAGGTTATATACAATAACCTCCAGAGGTCCCTTCCAATCTAGTTCTCTTTGTGGGTATCTGCTTCTGTGGAAAAATTAGATGTATTTGTATTTAACTTCATTTTTCTGGGACCACACAAACTCCCTTACTTACGTAGGCCTTCTGCCATTATGTTCTCCAGACCACCAAAACTGTTAAGCTCTGTGAGTGCACATGAACTTTAGGGCTCTGGGTTTGGAGTTTCCCAGAGAAACAGCAAATCTTATAGTCAGATTTGATGTTCCCTTCGGAATTCATTTGCTTTAATAAGTTGCTTAGAGGTCAAAGGCAATTTAAACATTACACAGACTCAGGCGGATCGAAACACCAAGACGTGGAAGGGATTCAAAAATATACAAGTCAGCAAACAGTACTATATAAATTGTTTCAATTCTCCAGAGTCAGAATTCATCCTCAAGTAGATTAAACAGATGATGTCTGATCTTTTATAGCAGCAGATAGAGCTGACAGTTGACAGTTCTTGATGTCAGTACTAGTTCAGTTTGTAAGGCTTAAACCTAAACTGGTTCACAGAATCACAGAATCACAGAATTGCTGGAGTTGGAAGGGACCTCTAGAGATCATCTAGTCCAGTCCCCCTGCTAAAGCAGGACTATCTAGAGCATATGACACAGGATTGCATCCAAGTGGGTTTTGAAAGTTTCCAAAGACAGAGATTCCACAACCTCCCTGAGCAACCTCTTTCAGTGCTCTGTCACCCCCACAGTAAAAGAGTTTTGCCTCATATTTAAATGAAACTTTCTGTGTTCCAACTTGTACCCATTGCCCCTTGTCCTATCATTGGGCGCTACTGAAAAGAGTCTGGCTCCATCCTCTCCACATCCACCCTTTAGATATTTGTAAACATTGATAAGGTCTTCTCTCAGCCTTCTCCAGGCTCAATAGCCCCAACTGTCTCAATCTTTCCTCATAAAAGAGAGGCTCCAGTCCCCCAATCACCTTTGTGGCCCCCCATTGGACTATCTCCAGTAGATCCCTGTCTTTCTTGAACTGGGGAGCCCAAAACTACATACAGTATTCCAGGCATGGTCTCACCAGGGCAAAGTAGAGGGGGGAGGATGATTTCCCTTGACCTACTGACCACACTCGTCTTAATGCATCCCAGGATACCATTGGCCTTCTTGGCAGTGAGGGCACATTGCTGGCTTATTGCCTATTAGGACTCCAAGATCCTTCTCCTCAGGGCTGCCTTCTAGAAAGTCTACTCCTAACCTATATTGGTGCATGAGGTTTTTCCTCACCAGGTGCAGGACCCTGCAATTGCCTTTGTTGAATCTCAGTTGGTTCCTTTCTGCCCAGCACTCCAGCCTGTCCAGGTCATGCTGGAGGGCAGCACAGCCCTCTGGTGTGTCAGTCACACCTCTCAGTTTTGTATCATCAGTGAAGCTGCTGAGGATACACTCTGTCCCCTTGTCTAGGTGTGGCAGGTGCATTCCCCTAAGTCTGGAATGTCTCCCTTCATAGTGTTGCCAGACAGGTTTCAGAGAATCTGCTGGAAGTTCCTAGCTAGTTTGGGACACCCAGGAAGTTGGCTGGTAGCCGATGGGAGGCCGAGATGGCTTTGATTGACCACAGTTCAGATTCGACTGAGCTTTAAAATGGGGTCCAGCTGGTGGCCATTTTGGAGCCATCTGAGGAGCAGCAGGTCCTGCAGTCAGGCTACAGCCTCCCGCTTGGTTCTGGGACGCAATCCAAGGTTAATCCTCGAGGTTGAGCTTCCTCAGCTTTTTATACGTGAGTGTATTTATGATCCAGATCACTATTCTTTGGTTAAGAGTGGGTATAGTGTAGTAGCTGCTCGTCTCAACTGATACCAGACCTTGTAAAACTTGGGGGAGCATTCATTTCTTAAATAAATCCAATTTAATTACACGTGTGGATTTTATTGAGAATGGGTGCAGTCCTCACACTAAGTCATTGACGAATATGTTAAGGAAGATTGGACCCAGTACTGACGCTTGGAGAACACCACTGGTTGCAGGCCTCCAACTCGACCGTGCCTCATTGATGACAACCCTCTGGGCTCTGTCATGCAACCATCTCTCAACCCACCTCACCGTCCACTCATATAACCCACACTCACTGAGTTTCCTAATGAGGATGTTATGGGAGACAGTGTCAAAAGCCCTGCTGAAGTCAAAGTAGATGACATCCACCGCTGTCCCCTCATCTAACCAACCAGTTAGGACATCATAGAAGGCTATCGAATTGGTCAAACATGATTTCCCCTTAGTGAATCCATGTTGACTGCTCCCAGTAACTTTCTTTTCTTCCGCATGTTTGGAGATGAAATCCAGGACAATTAGTTCCATCACCTTTCCAGGGACAGAAGTGAGACTAACTGGTCTGTAGTTACCTGGGTCATCCTTTTTGCACTTTTTGAAGATTGGAGTGACATTGGCCTTCCTCCAGTCCCCAGGCATCTCTTCTGTTCTCCATGATCTTTCAAACATGATGGAGAGTGGCCTAACAATAACATCTACCAGCTCTCTCAGCACTCATGGGTGCATCCCCTAAAGGTATGTGAATTTATGAATGTTCAGTTTGGTTAAGTGATCCCTAACCTTGTCTTCCTCTACTGAGGGAAATTCTTTGTCTCTTCAAATCTTTTCTCCTACTTCCAGGGTTCAGGGTTCATGAGAGCTGGCTTTTGCTGTGAAGACTGAAACAAAGAAAGCATTCAATAACTCTGCCTGCTCTGTGTCTTCTGCCACCAGGGTGCCCACCTCGTTCATCAGCAGGCCCACATTTTCCCTAGTCTTTTATTTCTATTGATATACTGAAAAAAACCCTTCTTGTTGTCTTTGACATCCCTTGCCAGATTCAATTCCAGGTGGGTCTTAGCTTTCCTCCTTGCATCCTTTCATTCCCTAGTAACATTCCTATATTCCTCCCAAGTGGCCAGTCTTGTTTTCCACATTCTGTAGATTTTCTTCTTCCATTTGAATTTTTTCAGAAGATCCTTAGTCATTCAAGGAGTTCTCTTGTCTCCTCTGCCTGATTTCTTACTCATAGGGATACACCAATCTTGAGCTTGGAGGTAGAAGTGTCTGAATGTTGCCCAGCTCTCACGGACACCCATAGAGCCCTGGCCCATGATACTCCACCGAGTAGATCTCTGAAGAAAGTTAGCTCTTCTGAAGTCCAGGGTTGTGATTCTAGTTTTATCCTTACATCTTCCACACCAGATACTGAACTCCATCATTTCATGGTTGTTACAGCTAAGGTTACCCCAACAAGTCCTTCCTTGCTTGTTAGCACAAAATTCAGCAGTGCACCTCCCCCTGTGGGTTCTTCCACCACTTGTATCAGGAAGTTGTCCTCAATGGTCTGCAGAAATCTCCTGGACTGGGTGTGTCTAGTCCCATTGTTTTTCCAGCAAATATCAGGGTGGCTGAAATCCCATGAGGACCAGAGCCTGTAACTGAGAGGCTACTTCCATCTGTCTGCAGAAGGCCTCATCAGCCTCTTCATCCTGATCAGGTGGCCTGTAATTAACACTCACAACAGTGTCTCTCATATTGGCCTGCCCCTTAATTTTACCCACAAGCTTTCAATTTGTTCTTCATCTGCCCTTAGGGAGACCTCAACATATTCCAGTTACTCACTCACATAAAGAGCAACTCCACTACCTCACCTTGCAGGCCTGTCTATCCTGAAGAGGACATAGCCATCCATGACAACATTCAAGTCATGTGAGCTGTCCCATCATGTTTCAGTAGTTGCACTGAGATCATGGCCCTGTGACCACACACAGATTTCCAGTTCTTCCTGCTTATTCCCCATGCTGTGTGCATTGGTGTATAAGCATTTCAGGGAGGGAGATGAGTGTGTAGTTTTTGCCCTTGAGTAGGACTTCTGGTATGCAAAAATTCCACCACAATGCCCTACAAGTCCTGAGCCATTACATCCAGGTGCCTCTCTAGAAGGACTACTTACAGCACCCTCCCCCTTCAAACCTAGTTTAAAACTCTCTCTACGAGCTGTACTAACTCTTGTCCTAGCATCCTTTTCCTGCTGTGAGATAAGCTTTTCCCACCTGTCAGCATCTGTCCTGGTGTCCTGTAAATTAAGCCATGATCAAAGAAGCCGAACTTCTGTCAGTAACAACAGGCCTGGAGCCAGGCATTGATCTGCTAGCTCTTCCTGTTCACCTCCTCATCACTCTCTGCAACTGGAGGGATACAGAACACCACTTGTGCTCCTGGTTCCTTGACCAATTGTCCCAGTGCCCTGAAGTCTCTCTTAATTGCCTTCAGACTTGTTTCTGCAATTTCATTGCTGCCTGCCTGGGTAGTAACCTGAGGGCCGAATTAGGGTAGGGAGTTTGCTCTCTATGTCCATAACCCAGGTCCCAGGAAAGCAGCAGACTTCCCTAAGGAGTGGGTTTGGCCAGCATGTAGAACTTTCTGCTTCCTTTAGAACTAAGTCATCTAGAACAAAGGCCTGGCTTTTTTTTTTTTTTTTTATGGAGCAGATTTTGTTGCGAGACTTAAACTATCTCAGCCTTGGTGACACCTCTAAGCTAGCTGAGCTGTTATCTTTGTCATTATTTGGTTCCCCTTGCAGAACATACCTGTTTAGCAAGGGCATCTGGGAGGGTGGGGGCCTTACCGGGGCCTTCCATCCCAACCATGTCAGGCAGGGACTTGTCACCGTTGCCCCTTGTCCTTTATACTACCACGTTCAGCTATACAGTTGGGGGCCACAGAGCCTTCTGTATCTGGAACTCTGGCTGCCTGAAAGGTTTCAGGGAGGGCAGGGAGTGACTCCAGGGGTTTATTTCTTTCTCACACTCCCTGATAGATCTTAATCTACTTACATCCTCCTGGAGCTCCATCACAAGGTGGAGAAGTTCCTCCACCTGAGCACATCTCCCACTGGTGTGCTCATCACTGCCATCCCACACTGGTGTAAGAACAGGGCATACTCTGCAGCCTGATGCCTGGGTTGTAGCTCAGTCTGAGAGGCTGCATTGTTGTAATACATGATATGTGCAGAGCTCAGGGATACCTTTGTCTTCTGCCTTGTGATTACCATTGTTTCCTGGTCAATTTGACAGGCTGTCAGGGTTCACCCAAGTTGACTTCCGTGCAAAGTGCTGCTGCTGCTCCTTGATGCCTGCTGCTCTTGACGTCCACTTGCTGGTTTCTTGCTCAGTGTGCAGTCGCTGCCCTCCCGAAGGGCTTTTATGGGGACATGGGAGTGGTTTTGATGAGTGACCGTTTGTGCATTCCCACCTTGTTTACATTTGTGGCCAGTGGTTCTGGCCCTGCCCACACCACCTCAGCAGCCTGCCCACACCACCTCAGCAGCCTGCCCACAATCTGCTGGTCCCTGGCACAGGCAGACTGCTTTTCACAGCTTCAAAAAGGCCTGAGAAGAGCTTTTTGTCACCCCTTTTTGCCTCAAATCCCTTCCCCAGAGCGCTGAAGCTGGTCTCTGCAGTGAGTTTCCGTCAAGGCAATTATGTCATAGTTTTTGCAATGGCTTCCAGCTCCTCCTGTTTGTTGCCCATGATGTGTAAGTTAGTGAAGATGCACCAATCCCCTTAAGGTTAAACTCAAATAGAGTGTACCATGTTTGCAGGTAAATCTCTATATAATCGCTGAATTTAATAGTAACTAAATGCACAAAAGCAGATTCTTTGCATAGGATTATTTCCTAGTAACCTAGGATAAGTCTATAAAGCTACGCTGTGTGATGAGTTCAACAACGTTCTAGATTTTTAATGAAGTCTTCTTTCCTAAGTCTCTCAGTTCTTTTGAAAGTTACAAACCAGTAATCTGAAGTATGTCTGGAGGTAATGCTATCCTGTCACTGAGCTGGTTAGATTAGCTAGAATTAACAGACTAAAATATTAACAGTAGAAAAATTTTAAAAATATAAAATCATTATTTATTGCCTCCTTTATATGTGAAGGGCCTAAAATCACCACTATATTGAAAATCAGGGACTGCAAATATTGAACAACTCAAGTGACTTAAATTTCAAGAAGAGTCACCTCTCAGGTTGAAAATTTGACAGTAGATACACTCCCTTCATAAACAGATAGATTGTTTTAAAGGAATACAAATTTTATTAAGCGTAAGAATAAAATATACTAAATAGATTTATATTAATGTTGGTGTTCATTCAGCACTTCTAATAATGAACTCATTTCATTCATTTGAACATGGACTTAAGAGGCTAGCTTAAGGCATTTGTTTTTGGGAAAGAAAAAAATGGGCAGAAAAAAAGATAGAAAAGTTTATTCAGAAAACCATGGGCAAATACAGGAAGATCTAGTGAGACTTCTAGGACTCTCAAAGGACTTTTCTGTGGCACCTGTTAATTCAGAAGTGTCTAAAAGCTAGGCTTGAAAGTGTATTCTAATTCTACCTTGCAATCCAAGAATTATTTCTACAGGAACATATAAGAAATTGCAAAATTCTTCTTCATTGGAGAGAAAGTACATTTCCTATATTGCAAACCATATCCTGGACTGCATCAAAATACGCATGGCCACCAGGTCAAGGAAGATCGTTCTCCCCCTCCATTCTGCTCTAATGAGACCCCACCTGAAGCAGTGTGTTTAGCGCTGGGGCTTCCGACATAAAAAGGACATGGAGCTGTTGGAGAGAGTCCAGAGGAAGAACACAAAGATGAAGCACCTCCACTATGAGAACAGGCTGAGAGAGCTGGGATTGTTTAGCCTGGAGAAGGTTCCACAGAGACCTTTTAGTGGTCTTCTTGTACTTCAAGGCAGCCTCCAGGAAAGAAATGAAGGGACACTTAAAAGTATCTCAAGGGTGTATAGTGATAGCACAAGGCAGAAGGCCTTAAATTGAAAGAGAGTAGAATTACGATAGATGTAAGAAAGAAGTTTTCGTTGTGAAGGTGGTGAGGCACTGGAACACATTGCCCAGAGAAGCTGTGGGAGCCCCCTCCCTGGAAGCATTCAAGGTCAGGCTGGATGGGGCTTTGAACAACCTGGTCTAATGGGAGATGTCCCTGCCCATAGCACAGGGCTTGAAAGTAGATCATAGAATCATAGAATCACAGAATCATAGAATGGCCTAGTTTGGAAGAGACCTTAGAAATCATCTAAACCAACTTCCCCACCATGGGCAGAGACACTTCTCAACTAGATCAGGTTACTCAAGGCCTCATCCAATCTAGCCTTGAACACCTCAAGGGAGGGAGCATCCACAGCTTCTCTGAATAATTTATTCCAGAGTCTTGCCACCCTCGTTGTGAGAATTTTTTCCTAAGATCCAATCTAAACCTATCATCCTTTGACTTAAATTCATTTCCCCTTGCCCTATCGCTGGACACTCTTGTAAAAAGTCCCTCCCCAACCTTCTTGTAGGATCCCTTGAGGTATTGGAAGGCAGTTACAAGGTCCCCCCAAAGTCTTCTCTTTTCAAGGCTGAACAATCCCAGCTCCCTTAACCCATCCTCGTGGCAGAGGTGCTCCTGTCCCTGGATCATCTTTATGGCCCTCCTCTGGACTTGTTTCAGCAGGTCTATGTCCCTTTTATGATGGGGACACCAGAACTTGACGCAGCATTCGAGGTGGGGTCTCACAAGAGCAGAGTAAAGGGGGAGAATCACCTCTCTTGATCTGCTGGCCACACTTGATGCATTCCAGGATGCAGTTGGCCTTCTGGGCTGCATCAGTGCAATACTGGCTCATGTTGAGCTTCTCATCTATCAAAACCCCCAAATCCTTCTCTTTAGGGCCACCCTCAACCTACTCTGAACCCAGTTTGTATTTGTGCCTGGGACTGGCCTGACCTAGGTGCAGGACCCTGCATTTTGACTTGTTGAACCTCATGCACTTTGCACTGGCCCATTTCTCAAGCCTATCAAGATCTGTTTGGGTGGTATTCCTTCCCTAAAGAGAGTCCACCACACCACACAGTTTGATGTCGTTAGCAAACTTGCTGAGTGTGTATTCGATACCATTGTCCATGTCACTGACAAAGATGTTGAACAGCACTGTACTCAGAATAGACCCCTGAGAAACTCCACTTGTCACTGGTGTCCATGTGGACATTGAGCCATTGACCACAGCTCTTTGAGTGCGACTTTCTAGTCAACTCTTTTTCACCAAGTGGTCCATCAGTCAAGTCCATGTCTCTCCGTATTAGAGACAAGGATGTCATGTGGGACAGTGTCAAATACCTTACACAAGTCCAACTAAATGATATCAAGCGCTTTTCCCATGTCAACCAGCGCTGTAGCTTTGTCGTAGAAGGCCACCAAATTAGTCAGGCAGGATTTTCCATAAGTGAAGCCATACTGGCTGTGACTGATCACCTCGTTATTTTTTTATGTGCCTTAGCAGGGCTACCAGGAGGATCTGTTCCATGATTTTCCCTGGCACAGAGGTGAGGCTGACTGGTCTGTAGTACCCAGGGTTTTCTTCGCTTCTTTTTTTTTTTAAAAAATAGGGTTATGTTTCTCCTTTTCCAATCTGTGGGAACCTCACCAGACTGCCAGGACCTCTCAAATATGATGGTTAGTGGCCTAACAACTTCAGCAGCCAGTTCCTTCAGGACTCGTGGATGTATCTCATCAGGTCCCATGGACTTGTGCACCTGCAGGTTCTCTAGGTATTCCCAGAGCTAACCTGCTCCTACCCTGGGTGGTTCCTCATTCTCTCAGCCAACACCCTCTGTGACTTGAGTGGTGTGGCTCAAGTGGTTACCAGTGAAGACTGAAGCAAAAAGTTGATTAGTACTTCAGCCTCAATATGTCCTCAATATGTCCTCAATAACCAGGTTGCCTGTGTCCCTCCAGAGGCCTCACATTCTCCCTCATTTTTCTTTTTTCTCTCACGTATCTGTAGAATCCTTTTCTGTTATTTCTCATGTCCTTGGCCAGATTTGACTCTGTCAGGGCCTTTGCTTTTCTAATCTGGTTTCTGATTTCCTGAGTAACTTCCTGGTAATCCTGAGGGACTAGAGAGTACTATCAGCAAGTTTGCTGATGTCACCAAGCTGGGAGGAGTGGCTGACACGCCAGAAGGCTGTGCTGCCATCCAGCGAGACCTGGACAGGCTGGAGAGTTGGGTGGGGAAAAATGTAATGAAATATAACAAAGGTAACTGTAGAGTTTTGCATCTGGGTAGGAACAACCCCAGGTTCCAGTATAGGTTGGGGAATGACTTATTAGAGAGTAGTGTAGGGGAAAGGGACCTGGGAGTCTTGGTGGACAGCAGGATGACCATGAACCAGCACTGTGCCCTCGTGGCCAGGAAGGCCAGTGACATCCTGGGGTGTATTAGAAGCGGGGTGGTTAGTAGGTCGAGAGAAGTTCTCCTTCCCCTCTACTCTGCCCTGGTGAGACCCCATCTGGAATATTGTGTCCAATTCTGGGCCCCCAGTTCAAGAAAGACAGGGAACTGCTGGAGAGAGTTCAGCGCAGAGCCACAAAGATGATGAAGGGAGTGGAGCATCTCCCTTATGAGGAAAGGCTGAGGTAGCTGGGGCTCTTTAGTTTGGAGAAGAGGAGACTAAGGGGTGACCTTATTAATGTTTACAAATATATCAAGGGTGAGTGTCACGAGGATGGAGCCAGGCTCTTCTCGGTGACAACCAATGATAGGACAAGGGGTAATGGGCTGAAACTGGAACATAAGAGGTTCTGCTTAAACTTGAGAAGAAACTTCTTCTCAGTGAGGGTGATGGAACACTGGAACAGGCTGCCCAGAGAGGCTGTGGAGTCTCCTTCTCTGGAGACACTCAAGACCTACCTGGACACGTTCCTATGTAGCATTATCTAGGTGTTCCTGCACTGGCAGGGGGATTGGACTTGATGATCTTTCGAGGTCCCTTCCAATCCCTAACATTCTGTGATTCTGTGATTCTGTGATTCTGTAATATTCCCCTTCTGTGTTTCATTTTGGCAAGGAGTTCCTTGTTCATCCGTAAAGGCTTGCTGGTGTTTTTGCCTGATTTCCTCCTTTTGGGGACACAGTGCCTTTGAGCTTGGAGGAGATGATCCTTGAAAGTCAACCAGCTTTCCTGGGCCTCCCAGTCCTTCCAGGACTTTGTCCCATGGCACCCTACCAAGAGGTTCCTCAACAGGTGAAAGCCAGCTCTTCTGAAGTTGAGGGTTTCAAGCTTGCACTTAGGATCTCAAATTCCACCATCTCATGGCCACTGCAACCAAGGCTGTCCATGAGCTTAATGCTGCCCACCAGTTACTCCCTGTTGGTGAAAACAAAGTCTAACATGGCACTTCTCCTTGGTTCCTTTATCACTTGGAGGAAGAAGTTATCATCTATGCATTCCAGGAAATTCCTGGATTGCTTGTGCCCTGCTCTGTTTTTTCCAGCTGATGTTTGTGTGGTTAAAATCCCCCATGAGGATCGGGGCTTGTGAACGCGCAGCAACTCCTATCTGCTTATGAAGGGCCTCATCCACTTGGTCCTCCTGATGAAGTGGTCTGTAGCAGACCCCCACTCTAATGTCTCCTATGCTTCCTTTCACCCTCGCCCATAGGCACTTGGTGTTTTCATCATCACTTGCAAGATGATCCCCTCCAACCCAAACTGTTCTATGGTTCTGTGGTGCTACTGTTTTCTTCTTATTTTTAGTGCTAGAGGAAAGGTAATGTCGCTGAGACCAGCTGAAGAACTTGTTACAGAGTAACTGTTTTAAAGGCATCAATGGTATAAGAAATAGAAAGATATAGCCTATAATCTCCATTCGAGCCACATGAGGCTCCAATGGAGCAGAAATATTCGAAATATCAAGCAAAATATTGTAGCTTTACAATTCAGTTCACTTTTGGCTTGTAAACATTTGCCTCCCCAGATTTGTGTTTCAGATTGTATCACTGACAGATGAGATGTTGTTTTATATTGAAGAATCTGAACTACAAAAATGAAAGTGAATTTGGCTTTTACATCCTGAAGAACTCATAATCTGGAGAATTTTATTTGTATTGAATTATGTTGAATCGTCAACCTACCTTAAGGAAGATTTTCTTTGTCCAGTTACTTATAGACACTGGGACACACTCTTTAATCTTTTTGGAAGTACAGAAAATACCTTTACATTTGCTTCCAAGTGTACAGCAAGTCCAGGCAACTTTGGTGAATATAGTAGGGTGAAAATGTTGACCTTGATCTGTCCTTTTCCATCCTTACCCAGCAAATATCAGAAAGAACTAGGAATTTCTGTTTACTGTCTCAGACCAGAATTAATAAGGCAAAAAAGGTAGCCTTCTGTCATCTATCCAGTCCTGAAAATTTAGTTTCAGCAAGAGCAAGGCAATACAGACAGAAATACACAGCCTTCTGGCACAGAAATCTGTGTTCTTAATAGACCATCTTATGAGCAATATTCACATTCTGCTTATTCTACCTTAGATCTATATAAAACCAGGAGAAGAGCAGGCAAGAAGGTATATGTAAATAATGAAGTTTATTTCATGTCACTTAGAAGTCCTTTAGCTTGTGCAAATGGAGACAGACTAAGAAATGTAACAGCAGATTTTTACTGAAGTCAAAGATAGCTTAAATTCCCAAATTCTGTTTCTGTTTTTTTCTGTTGTTGTTTTGTTTTAGGGTTTTTGTTTGTTTGGGAGTTTTGTTTTTTGTTGGTTTTCTTGTAGGGGGGCATCTTTGTTTGTTTGGTTTGTTTGTTTGTTTGTTTTAATCCAAAATGCTCTTCTTCTAATATGTCTTAACTATAGGCCTTCTCTGTCAGGGACTGCTAAGGGAATGTCTCAAGCAGCCTGGAACGTAAACAGGCTGCAGCCTCCTGCCTGGCGCTTGTCGTGTTGGTGCAGGGGTGACTCAGTCCCCTGCTCAAGGTGTTGGTGGGGGCAGGTAAGGCTTGGGGCTGTGGCTTCAAGAAGCCAGGAGAGGGAGTGGTAACCCCTCTTCAGAAGACCTCACCATCCCCTAGACCCATTCCGGTAATTTTTCACGAGGTGGGTAAACAGCCTGATGTGGCGGGAACTGGACTGTATAAAAGGCAAGAACATCCGCCACGAGAAGATGGCTGTGAGTGCCATGGTAATTGCAGGATCCAAGGGTGGTGATCCTTCTTCTTCTACTGCTTTCCTTTCTCTCTTTTTCTAGTCTTAACAAAAGGCTATTTGTGGCAAGGCCAGTTCTTTTGCTCGCTAATGGCTCCTTGTTGTGAGGCGTGTTGGTTGCCTAAGTGGATGATTGAAGTGCATCTTTGTTCTTTGTTGATTGATAAATAAAATCTGGCGTTAGGATCTCTGATGTGACTCACCTTTAATCTTGGCCTAGGAATGGGTGAACCTGAGTCATTGTCCTGAAAGCTCTGGATGTGACAGTCTCTGACATAAAATTGTTTCTTAAAGGCACTACTGGAAAGTTAACACTTTCTTCATTTATCAGAATTTCACATTATTTGACACCTTCGGTATTTAAATAGAAAAACTATTTTTTCATATATTATGTAGCATTGTGTCTCTTTTTTTTACATAGTACAACTTTCCATTCTTTTTAGGAGGAGAAAATCTTTATTTTACTAATTCAGATGTTATAGAAGATCTTCCTCGGGGCACCAGGTGGGCTGGGAGACACCGTCAGTGTAAATGTATTTTGTATTAACATGTCATCAAAGAGTTCAAGTGAGGAAAGAAGCAATTTATCTTAAGTGTCCATAAACACCTATAGAGAAACATATGACACCTTTGAATACCAAACGAAATCATGATCAGTGATACTGTAATGAATACCAAATAAATCTGTAATGAGAAGACCTTAAGTATTATTTTAATTAATTATGCCACAATACTGTGGGAGTGTACCAATAGTATTCTTAGGCAGTATGCTCTACACTGACTGTTAACTATATAATTAACAGAATCACGGAATGACAGAATGACAGACTGTTAGGGGTTGGAAGGGACCTCAGAAGATCATCTAGTCCAACTCCCCTGCCAGAGCAGGATCACCTACAGTAGGTCACACAGGAACGCATCCAGACAAGAGAGGAGACTCCACAATCTCTCTGGGCAGCCTGTTCCAGTGCTCTGTCACCCTCACAGTAAAATTTTTTTCTAATATTTTTATGGAACCTCCTATGTCCCAGTTTTTATCCATTGCCCCTTGTCCTGTCATTGGACATCACTAAAAAGAGCCTGGTTCCATCCTCCTGACACTCCCCCTTGACATATTTATAAACATTCATAAGGTTACCCCTCAGCCTCCTCTCAGCTAAAGAGACCCAGCTCCTTCAGCCTTTCCTCATAAGGGAGCTGTTTCACTCCCTTAATCATCTTTGTGGCTCTGTGCTGGACTCTTTCAAACAGTTCCCTGTCCTTCTTGAACTGAGGGGCCCAGAACTGGACACAATATTCCAGATGCGGCCTCACCAGGGCAGAGTAGAGGGGCAGGAGGACCTCTCTTGACCTACTTGCTACTCCCCTTCTAATACACCCCAGGATGCCATTGGCCTTCTTGGCCACGAGGGCACATTGCAGGCTCATGATCATCCTACTGTCTACTAGAACCCCCAGGTCCCTTTCTCATATGCTACTCTTCAGCAGGTCGTCCCCAAACAGGAACATTTTTTTTTTTTTCTGTAATGTAAGCAAGGTGCAGAACTTACTACGGTTTTGATGACTCCTCAAACTGGAGTGTAACCCCTTCATTCCCATCAATCTCTCACTTGCTTGAGAAATATAATCATTTAAAAAAAAAAAGGAAGGAAAGGTAAAATTACATGAACATGGGAATAGCATAAAGTTTTTCCATCAGAAGATATTAGAAGACTTTTTGTGGGATATAGAATCTAGGATTGGAAAGAAAGATCTGTCAAAACATAGTGAGCTGTATGTACGAAATAATAAATGTCCTGTTGGTATACATCTCTGTCACCTCCCAAACTCAGTTTCTGTCACTGTCTGGAAATGAAGCAGGTAAGCTTTATCCTTCTTCAGGTCAGATAAGTTAGTTCTTTTCATACATGCTTTCTTCATATCCTCTATCAAATTCCTTCACAACTTAGAATAGAAACGTCTTTAATATATGTGAAAGTTATGCATCTAACTCAGACTCACAAATATATTTTTTCCACTACCCGTTAAGCATTGAGATTATAAAAATAGAACCAAGCGCACAATAAAATAAGAGAACACTTGCCCTATTATTAACCACATATCTTTCCGGTTGTGCCATTACCAGTGTGGCTACGGGACATAAAAATTTGAGTGCTTCTTATTTGACTTAACAGAGGTGTTTTTCCTTTCTAGTGGAACTTCCTCAAATTACACCTAATTCTTTCTTAAGCTGGAGAAGGAAGTAACCTTTACTATCATTACCTACACAAAACAGATTTAAAATCAAGGAACTGTATATCTGCAATAGCTATTGACTTGATTTATGTTAAATACTCTGTGATTCTGACAACCAGGCTCCTGAAAAACAGACTTCACTTAGAAATCGAAAAATTAAAAAATTCAACTTATTAGTTAAGCTTGATTACAGGAGACAATTTAGGTGCATTTAAAAAGAGAGTAAGCTGAGGGAAGGAGGGGAGGACTTTGAGAATGTTTATATCAGTAGGTTTACTACTGCAGCAAAGCCAGACATAATAGAGTCAAAGTATTGTTAGGGACCATCTTTTAGTCTTGTTGCAAAGATCATCCAAAACAGACTTTCAACAGAATCACATAATGAAAAATAAGTTTAATCTTCTCTGTTACTCATCTTGAAGCTTATAATTGGTAAGTAGCCATTTCTCTGATTATTTAGTCAAGCTTTATCATAAAATGTGTCCTTCTGAAGCAAACTTTAAGGCAATGTCATTAGTCATTTGCTGTTTTCTCACTTTACAATAAAGCAAACTCAAGTAAGTTGCCTAGTTACAATTTTTCAAGAAATGTTTTCAGCAGTGATGGTCTGGTAGTTACAGCAAAAAATAAAGCCCTGGACAGCATAAGACATTAACTTGTTGATGACACAAGCAAGAAGCATTTCAAGAGAAACTAAGTGTTCAACAACGTATTTAGTAAGATATTGAATACTGAAACATTGTCTTTCTAAACATTATTTAGCCTTTCTTTCACTACAGTCTATCTGCTGCTATTTCTTTTTCATTCTTCAGTAAAATATCCATTATTTTCCTTTTTTCAGTTCTTACTTCTCATTCTACTTGTCGTGGGTTGACCCTGGCCGGCCGCCAGGTACCCACACAGTTGCTCACTCACTCCCCACTTCACTACTGAACAGGGGGAGAAAATATCTCCAAGGGCTCAGGGTTTGAGATAAGGACAGGGAGATCACCCTCATTTACCATCCCGGGCAAAACAGACTCAGTTTTGGGGAAATTAGGTACATTTATTAAGAACTAATCAGAGAGGAGTAGTGAGAAGTAAGAAAGAAACAAATCTTAAACAGAACACCTTCCCCCCATCCCTCCCTTCTTCCCGGGCTTAACATCAATCCCGGTTTCTCCACCTCCTCCCCCCGAGCGGCGCAGGGGGGCAGGGAATGGGGGTTAAGGTCAGTTCATCCGATGTTGGTTTCACCGCTTCTTCACTCCGGGGGAGGACTCTTCACTCTTCCCCAGGGCCACTGTGGGGTCCCTCTCACAGGAGACAAGCTTCACGCTCTCTTCTCCACGTGAGTCGTCGCACGAAGGGCAATTCATCACAAACTGCCCAACGTGAGACACCTCACGAGGGGCAGCCCACCCCTCGTGAGTCTGAGGCGCAGTCCTTCAGGGGAAACTGCTCCAGCGTGAGCCACCCACAATGTCCCAAAAGTCCCACCGGCCAACCTGCTCCAGCGTGGGCATTCCCTCTTCCACGAGCTACAGGTTCCGGCAGCGACTTGCTCTGACGTGGGCTTCCCACGGGCTACAGTCCCCTTTCAGGCATCCACCCACACGGCGTGGAATCCTCGGTGGACATCTACGCGGTGATCCTCACGGTGGACTTCTGCACCTCGCCCATGGGCTGCAGGGGGACAACCCGCTTCACCATGGTCTTCACCACGGACCCGGGGGACTCCTTCTGCTCCGGCGCCTGGAGCTCATCCTCCCCCTCCTCCTTCTTCACTGACCTTGGTGTCTGCACAGATTCTCACTCCTCCATCTCTGTGCCAGCTGTTATAGCGCAGTTCTTTTTCCCGTTCTTAAATATGTTTTTCACAGAGGCATTCCTCTCCTATCATCTTACTGATAGGCTCAGCCTTGGCCAGTGGCGGGTCCCTCTTTGTAGCCGGCTGGCATTGGCTCTATCAATCTTGGGGAGCTTCTAGCAGCTTCTTACAGAAGCCACCCTGCAGCTCCCCCCCTGCCGCTGAAATCTGGCCAGGCCAAACCAAAACACTACTCTATGCTAAGTTCTAATTCTTATGAAATCTCGCTTCATACTAACTCACAGTAAACATATTTTCTATCCTACTCCTAAAAGAGAAAGAGGATATTGAGGAAAACGGATAAATAAATGAAATTGCATACATAAAACCAAATTATTTCATGCCCAAATTAGTACCCTTGTCTGAGTCTCATTATATATCTTGCTTAAAACTTCCCTTATTTTTTATGGGCTGATCCTCTAAATCCACATACAGTAACGTATCATACAAATACCACTGAAGTAATTCTGCAAGTTATCGAAATCAGTCAATCAAAATCAATTACAATCTGAAAGTGTACATCACTTCAGGAACTAACTGTATTTTCCATTAGACACATATTTCAGGCACTGTATTTGAATAAAACTTTTGAAAGAGTTGTCAGGTTTTATTCACTATTTTCTTAGTACTATTGATCTTCTTCAGCCTTCTTTCCACATGCCCATGAACTTCAAGTTTGAGAAAGTAAACTAATAGATGGTTTCACCTGGGATTGGTTTTTTCCTTTCTTATTGTTGTTTCTAAATTTTTAAGTTCTACAAAGGAAATCTAAAAAGTCCCTGACATTCACAACAACAAAACATCTCCACAAAATATCCCACACCTTGTTTTCTGTTGTATCTTGAACCATGCAATTTTTGTAATCTGTTGCTTAATTCTGAAAACCTTAAATAAGAGTTTTTCCTTAAGTTATACAGCAACCAGAATTTTTAAGTTGTGTATGAAGAAGGACTTCTACAAAAATTGTAAAGAAATAGCCTTTAGAGGCAGCTTCTTCAGGAGGTGCTAGTACTTCTCACTTGTATGCGTTTTTGCTCAATCATTGGTATTTAAAATTAATCTTGATGTTTTAATAGCCAATGGCACATGCAGACCTTTAGAGAGTTTGCTTTCAAAACGGAAGAAAGAAAAAGAAAACACAGAGAAGGGCTGAACTGACAGATTCCTTCATGCCCAGTAGCAATATAACATACTTGTGCAGAAAAACAGTGATCAGCTACTGATTTCCACCAGCTTTGCCATCAGGCAGCCAGTCTCTCTCCACTTCATGCAGTCATTGCATTCCCATCTATGAGCTCTGCAGGACATGGGCCAGGCCATAAACAGTCAAATCACATTCCTGTCTTTTCCCCAAGACATAAGCAGCTGTGATGAGTTGAAAGCACCTGCTTGCTGCTCACGAAGGCTATAATGGATTTGCAGTAGCAATTCCCTCTTTTAGTTTACTCAATCACTCTATTCACCAGGTGCATCAAGGAATCACTCCCCCTCTGGGCCAGTGCAAAGTAGAGATTAATTATGCTAATCGTCGACTGTAGACAGTAAATGCACAAAACATCCACCTCTTCTATTCCTCCAGTCAGTTCCTTTCCATCTGCACTTCTAACCTCTGGGTCTTCCCAGTGTGCCTGACTGAACTCATAGCCAGGATTTTGAGACGTATTCCGAGCATTTTCTCTAGTCATTCACTGCTATCAAGCCACACTGAGAACCTTTACTTCTCTAACTGATGTGGATATTTGTAGATTGTTAGTTTTACATCTTTATAACCACTCCTAATACTTACATCATCTCTTTTCAGATCAGTTCCTTAACATGCTGCTTTTCTAAACATTCCATAGTATGAAAGCTTAAGATTTGGATGCTTTCTACAATCTCTTTTTCTGTTTCTCAGACAGATTTTATTTCTCCTCCTAGTAACCTATAAACCAATTTGCTTCTTTCCTACAAGTTTCATGTTAAATAAGCTCTAAATAACTCCACATTTTAATTTTTTTTGAGGCCAATCAGGTTTACATGGTCAATATCAAGTTAAATGGCACATGTCATGTGAAATTCACTTCAAAAAATGGGGGATATCTGGAAATGTTAAGTGCCACAGAAAAAGAAAAAAAAAAGTAATATGTTAATAAGAATGGGTAAAAAATGTATTTTTCTTGTATTGTTTAAATTTAACATTTTCAGCACAGTGCAACAGTAGAATTTTTTTTCCAGAAATCCTGTTCCCTGTTGCAAGATTTTGTGTCAGAATGATAACCCCTCTTAAAAACACTGACATTTCTCTCTTTGAGTGTTGGAAGGAGATCTATAGTAAGTTGAACAAATCTATGCTCATATACCGGAATGTGCACAGATAATTTAAGGTCAATATTGTTGACGGTTTGCAGCATCTGTTTTAGCAAAAGCATTTAATTCTCACTTCTGACTGGTTTCCCAGTTACCCAAAGTCTCACTAGCCACCTATCCAATGAATAGTGTATTTCTATCTCTTTCTTTAAGTGTTTAGATGTGGTCAACATAAATATTCTCTAGATACTAAAGTCTGGGTAACATATAGTAACTTGAATTCAAACACATCAAATGAAAAAACAGGACTACTCTACAGAATTCATTTACATGTTTAAAACAAATCCCACTCTTCTTTTAAATATGAATGAGGCTGGCAAAGAAATCCCAGTCTGTCATAGCACAGCACCACAAAAACTAGATATCTTGCCATCAAAACTGTATATTCTTTACAATGGCATTGTCCAAAATATTTGAAAATACACAATGTTACATAGAATTTAAAATGAAAATATACAGAGAATGCATTTACATCTGAAAACTGAATTTAATTTTTTTACCACTGGACTATGATTTCACTTAATTCAATGAATGCAGTAGTAAACAACGCAACAATTAAGATATTGCAGTCATTTAAGGGGGGGCAGTGTTTGTTAGGATGTAATATTGACAGATTTTGAATCAAGTGACCGTCTCTAACCCTCACAGCCTGCTAAGCCAGGGACAAAGTGAAGAATCGAGGTCATTTTTCAGCCTATGTTAACTAGAATGTCAATTACTCTTTGCTCTGCCACAAAGCAGTCACAGAGAGTTAGTACACAGGCTCAGATGTGAGCATGTAGAGAGGGAGGACAGCCTCAAGATACATTCCGTCTGCTGATGTCAATGTTTGCCTTCCGAACCTTGTTGACAGTCAATATGCTATTAAAGGTTTGATTCACTTTTCAGGCTTTCAATAGTTAACTCAAACATGCTCAACTATTCTTCCTTTTTAATTGGATGATTTCCCAAATCTTTTCAGAGGAATTTTGTGCAGTTAAAATATGGGTTTTTTACATTTCTCAGAATCACAGAACAACAGAATGATTGAGTCTGGAAGGCAACCTTCAGGGATCATCTTTTCCTACTTCCTCCTGCTCAAGGAGGGTCACCTGGAGTAAGTCATGAAGGACCATGTCCAGACAGCTTTTGAATAACTATAGGGATGGAAACTCCACAACCTCTCTATGTAACCTGTGCCAGTGTTGAGTGACCCCACTGTGAAAAGGAGGTTTCTGATATTCAGATGGAACCTTCCATGCTTTAGTTTTCACTCTTTGTCTTTTGTTCTGCCACTGAGAACCACTGACTTCTTTACGGCTTTCATTCAGATCTTTGCACACACTCATGAGATTCCCCTTACCTTTATCTGCTCCAGGCTGAACAATGCCAATTCCTTCAGTTTTTCTTCATATGAAGGATGTTCCTGTTCCTCAAACATCATAGTGGCTCTTTGCTAGGCTCTCTAATAGCTGCACATCCTTCTTATACTGGGAAGCCCAGAACTGGATCCAGCACACTAAGCTGGTCTTGTTTCTCCTTTAAATGAGTATTGTTAAGGACTTTAATTACAGACTTTGACTACAGAAAACTCTTCTCCTTCAGGTGCTGATTTTAGTTAGTGTGTAACCATAGCTAAATCAACACTTCTCTTGCAAGGTAAATATGTCTATAATATGTCCCATTTTGGAAAGGGTGTGTAACCAGACTAACATATACCCAATACAAAGTAGAGTGAAAGAAAGAGAATGACTGCAGTTATCTAGTCCGGAGGGGCACTCTGTGAACCAGTGGTAACGGGCAGTAACACTTTTGCGTATAGCTGCAGAGAGAAAATCAGTGGAAACAGACACCATGAGCAAGAACCATAGAGATTTTGGGCCTATACTCTAGTTTAGGCTTAAGGTACATTGTACAGAACTGGAGACTCTTACTACTTTGAGAACCTACTTGCCGTAAGTTGGGCCAGTGAAAATATACCTTGTCAGTCATGATGATGAAAAGTAAAGACATGTACTTGTTGAAACAACTGACATTACTGACCAGAAACTCTGGTCTTAGTACTGGAGTTTTATGAAAATTGTGACTTGAAGCGTAGAACAAAAAGATATAAAATACCTGTTGTGGGTCACTTCCATGCACATCTGGTCACCAAGAATGGATTATTAAAGCTATTTTTATATCTATATGTATTAAGGTAATCAGTAAATAGCTTTCATGGGGCTATTTTCTTTGTCTAAGTATTCACATCATTCTGAAGGAGCAAGCAGTTGCTAAATTAGAATATTTGAAGTGTCTCACAGGAAATTTAAATTAGTTTTGCTACCCAGATACAATCACCCTATTTTACCTCTCCCTTCAGTGTTAACTGGCCTCAGTAAATAATACATGGCCATTTATGGACTCCCACAGACTGCCTGAACTTTACAGTACTTCTCAGACAAGTCCAAATCTGCGTTCCAGTTTATTCTCATGAGTGTGTTAGGATGAAACCTGGGTTTCATACAGCCTAACACTTTTGAGAGGCTTGATTCTCCTGCGGAAAAAAAAAAAAACAACCAGCTTGGCAGATGATCTGGAAGGAAGATACTCTGTATTATGAGCAAGCCCCCAGTCTGGACAATCCAGGACACAGACAACTGAGATCCAGCACAAAGTATATGCATGGAGTCTGGGCTCTGTCAGGAGGACTATATTAAACCATGGTGAAGTCCAGTTTATTCAAAAGCAAAATTTTGAAAGAAGTAGAGAATATGGCAGAAGAAAGAATTCAAAGTTATCTTTCATCAGCTGCAAAAGTAACTTAAAGATGAGGTGCTACAGTGTATTTCAAAATAGATGAAATAAGAGAAACAGAAAAAGACATATGCACCCATAACACCACCAGGTAACACTGGTTTTCATTAGAAACACTATTTTTACCTGATGTTTCCTTTGCATGGTTTAAAATTTTACCTTTTCTTCACATACGAAATTTCCCATTACAGTGTAAAAGTAACAGGTTCACATGTATCAGGAGGACCATTCTGTGAAGTGCCATTGAAACAGCATGTACACTCTCTAAAACATATGGAAAAATTAAGATTTACATTTTTATAAGATTTTTGCATAAACATCAGAAATATGAATTAGCTTTTATTAAACTACTTTATACTGATAACATTCTACATATATAAAATTCAGATAAAATGGCAAATGAGCTATCTGTGAAAAAAAATCTAGGCAGAACTGGATGTAGATGGAATTAAATAAGCAATTACTGAAAAAAAAGATAAATCTTTAAGTAGTGATCTTGTTTTAGTATTAGTCTCTAAGTACCTCTTTATCTAGTTTCTGTGTGCTGGGACAATTTAAACAGAAGGTACAAGTATAAATTCCATCCCCCTCTTCTCATAATCCTCTCAAAAGTTTTGCAAGTATAACTTTACAGTGAAGTCTTCTTAAACAGTTTGATACATATTTATCAGAAGAAAAAAAATATCGGTCTTGTACACTGGACTTGAACACTGCTAGGGTGGGGGTATCCACAACTTCTCTGGGCAATGTGCTCCAGTGTCTCACCACCCTCGTAGTAAAGAATTTCTTCCTAGTATCTAATACCCAACATAAATTCACACTCTTTCAGTTTGAAACCATTACCCCTTTCCCTATCACTACGCTCCTGGATAAGGTATCCCTCCCCTTCTTCCCTGTAGGCCGCCTCTAAGTATGGGAAGGCTGCTGTAAGGTCTCCCTAGAGCCTTCTCTTCTCCAGGCTGAACAACCTCAGCTCTCTCAGCCTGTCCTCACAGGAGAGGTGGTGATCTTTGTGGCCCTCCTCTGGACTGACTCCAATGTGGTAGGTCCGTATTTTATGCCCAGGGCCTCGGAGCTGAACACAGTACTGCAGATGGGGCCTCAGGAGAGCAGAGTATAGGAGAGAATAACCTCCTTCGTCCTACCGGCCACACTCCTCTTGATGCAGCCCAGAATGTGATTCACCTTCTGAGCTATGAGTGCACATTGTGGGCTCATACTCAGTTTTTCATCAACTGACACCCCCAACTCCTTTCTCTGCAGGGTTGCTCTAAATCAGCTCAGTGCCCAGCTTGTATTTGTGCTTGGGATTACCACAGCCCAGGTGGAGCACCTTGTATTTGATCTTGTTGAGATTTTCATGAGCTAGTGATACATTAAAGAAAGTAGGAGTTGGTCACTTTGTGAGAGAATAGGTTTGACTATACCTTCAGGGTAGCTTCGTGGCCTGTGGACCATGAGTACCTGGACTTACCTCCTGGAGCCAGGAATCACAAGCCTGATGCTCATGGCAAGGTGTATGAGAATTATCTTGCCTCTTTGTTCTCCTCAGGAGGCTGCCTTCTCTGTCAAAGCTGAGCTGATCACTATTTTTGGGGCTGGCTGGGAGCTCAGCTTAAGGACACCTAGCTTCACCCAGGCAAAATAAGGAAGATTTGAAAGGGCTTTTAGATTGAAGTCTAGGAAATCCAGTGCTCTAGAGTGATACATTTCAACATCTGCCTTCCTTATTACCTTTCTGGGTTTTGTTCTGAGGCCTTTTCATCTCTGGAGGTCTGCCTTTGGTTGCTGATAAGTTAGTGAGCTGACTCTTGGTTTAGCATGTTTTTGAACATTTCATGGGTTCAAATCACACCTTTCTTGATCACTATCAGGAGTTGTTGGAATTATGGTAGGATGGCCCTAGCTTCACTGAGACCTGGAGTAGACCTTGAAGTGTCTCACTGCATATCATGAAAATTTCCATCATATATTTACCCAACCAGTGAGCTCTGGATTGTGTCCCAAAACTAATTTTGAAAACATCTCTTAAAAGTAGCATTTTTATCCCTTGATTTCAATAATAAATAATAATTCTAGTGTTGTCAGAAGATGGCTGCTCCCTTAAGTCTTAAAGGCAGTTGGTAGTAAGAGTTTATTTTCAGATTCAGTGAACTTCATTTGTCAATATTGTATGCAGTTATATTTTTAACAATTTCTTACCATATCCCATAAAATTAAAATTTGAAAAATTTAAAAGATAACTGCTCAAAAATGCTGTAGAACAGTTTAGCCAAGTGCTGTGGGCTCTGGCTGCCTCATCCTCCTCCACTCTGTCCTCCCATGAGATTTGCTTCCCAAAGCTTATTCTTCCTTAAGACCAACTATTCTCTTCTTGGTGACAACCAATGACAGGACAAGGGGTAATGGGCTGAAACTGGAACATAAGAGGTTCCACTTAAACTTGAGAAGAAACTTCTTCTCAGTGAGGGTGATGGAACACAGGAACAGGCTGCCCAGAGAGGTTGTGGAGTCTCCTTCTCTGGAGACATTCAAGACCCGCCTGGACATGTTCCTATGTAGCATTATCTAGGCGTTCCTGCTCTGGCAGGGGGATTGGACTTGATGATCTTTCGAGGTCCCTTCCAATCCCTAACATTCTGTGATTCTGTGATTCTGTGATTCCTGTCAGACAGTCTTAAAAGACAAGCCTCACTGAACACAGACAGGTGTTTTAATTCAATAACATATGTATATTGCCAGAATTTTTACTCTGTCTTCAACACACACTTTTTAGTTGTAGTGTCATAAAAGCATTGGGAGAAATTGCTATGCCATTGCTAAAATTAGGAAGGTAAAGCTTTCACTGGTTTCCATGGGTGCAGATCTTCAAGTAATGTGCCTGACCGTGGGATTAAGGCATCTTTGCCTAAACTTTCTTTCCAATTGCAAGGCAACCATCTTGGCTAAAACATTACCAGAGTGCTTAGACCTCAAAAACTAACTGTTCTTATGGTTTTTGATGTGGGATAATTATATAAAATTACTTAATTGTCTACATAGCATTGTTCAGCTATTGGAACATTGAGAAAGTTTCCAGGATAACAGGCAGCTGGTGCATAAGGAAGTCTCCCCACAAAGGCTTCCAAAACAAACTTAGGGGTTGGTAGCATCAAGGAATCTTGATTATTCTGTCCCTAAGAGAAAATCTCTTGGAACTTAGTCTGGCTATGGAGGAGAAAGCATGGCACATTGTGGAAATATCGTGGTCAAGCTCTATGAACACAAAGGAACATAGAGACGTCAAGGAGCCAGTTGACTGCAGATTTACTATCCTGGTCCAAGAGTGTGTCATCCTTTTTATATATGCTGTCCTTGGGTGAATTATGCTCCTTATAATCTCATTATAATACCAAAACACACCTCTGAGGTACGACCACCCCTCACTGGGCTTGCGCATTGAATTTTTCTATCCTATACCTTTAAACACCAAGCAAGGAAAATTTACACCAATCACAATAAAGACATGCATGATTAGAGTCACTCAAGCTCCACCCGAAAGGTACCAAATAATATAAAAATGGCCCAAGAGAGGGGCGATGTCATGGAAGATTCCACCATCATCAAGGGAAACACCACCGCAGATGACCTCTGACTTCTGGGATCATTAGACAGGCTGAGCCTCTTCCACCCCATAGGGATGCCTTTGGTTAAGGTCTGAACACTTGATCTCACGAAGTGCTGCCCCAGGATGCTTAGGAAATCTTTACAAAGCTGCTCATAATCTGATACAACTGTAACTTTTGCACATGCTTTGCAGACAGTCACTGTCATCAGCAATCAAAATTAATTTGTGTATCTGTTGCCTAGATAAGTTATATTTGATTCCAGTCTGACCGTATGAGTCCCTGGTCGCTCTTTGTCTACAGGATTTGGCTGTGTGAGTATTTAATTCCAATCTGATCATGTGCGTCCCTGATGGCCTCATAATTCCAGCTACGCCACCAGATCGAAGACATATATTGCCACCCCTGTGAAGGCTGGCTGCGTAATTCCAGGGGCACTGCCAGATCGAAGGTAATTAGGTGTGTCACGTTAGTAACGTGGAATTGGGTATCACTCAGAACTTAAGCCTAGCTTCCCCCAGCCCCTTTGATATCTGAAGACAAGCTGGAACACAAGAGGGTTTAGCTTCTGCCAGACTGATCTGAACCTTTTTGCAACAGCAATTGTTGCCTCTTTTAACGTGACTGAAATTGACACCTTGCTTTTGCAACAGAAGTTGGTGCCTCTCCTTTTAATGCAACACTGACTCTGCAAACTCTGATAGTTGAATAGCTTCACTGAATTTTGTTACACCACTGTGCACATGTGAGATATTCTCATGCATAAATATTTACAAGATGGGGGGCCTGAATTTTAAGTGCTGAAGATCAAAGAAAATATAATTAACAAACAGCACATTCCTATGAGCTGCCTAGCATTTCCTGCAAAGTACTGGGTTTCCTCAACTCTCATTAGCTTCAATAGAAGTTGAAGAAAAGTGACATAAAGCAAGATTAGGGCTCAAAATACCAGCTAATATACATTTCTTTCTGACAGCAACAAAAAGTAGGCATGATACCCTCTGTTCAGCTCAGGACTTGTGTGAAGCCCAAATCTGTTTCTGTCTCTTTACAGATAACTGTCTCATTGATTCCAAAGAACAGTTAAAATATAATTATTTAATAATGATGCATAGCAAGTAAGGATCCAACAGGACAGCATGGGTGTCATTGCACCCAATGGGCAAACAGACCAAGCCAACCATAACAGTAACTAGGAGGTTACTTGGGAGGATTATAGAAATGCTACCAGAGTGTGTAGAGAATCAACAAGAAAGGCCAAGGGTCTCTTGGAACTTAGTCTGGCTACGGAGGAGAAAGAAAACAAGAACTCCTTCAAATACAACAATAAGAAATGGAAGAGTCAGGAAAAAGTGGGTCCACGGCTAAATGAAGTGGGAGAGATCGTAACAGAGGATGTAGAGATGGCAGGATTGCTGAATGCTTTCTTTCTGTCAGTCTTTACCCCTAAGACCAGCCCTCAGGAATCCCAATCACAGAAGCAAAACTGAAGGAGGAAAAACTCTCCACTGGTCAGCGAGGATTGGGTTAGAGATCTTTTGGAGAAACTGAAAACGTGCAAATCCATGGCCTTTAATGGGTGCATCCACATGTACTGAGAGAGGTGGTTGACATTGTCTCTGGGGCCCTCTCCATCATTTTTGAAAAATAATGGAGCCTGAGGACTGGAAGAAAGCTAGGGTCACTCTAGTCTTCAAAAAGGACAAGTCTCTTGTATTCCAGAAATACCATCCTTACGTAAAGTTTTTAATCAGCAAAGATAGCGCATGCTGATCATTATTTTTAATTACAGTGTTACCACTTGAGAGGAGTGTGATAAATAATAATAAATTCAATGTTTAAGTTTAAGCTAACATTTAATTTAAGATTTGAGATGTACTTGGAGTATTTGGCTTCGCTACAATTTTTAAGTGGGTTTACATTTGAAAGCAGGAGATATGAGCTGGATGTGCTCTGGGAAACTGCTGGGTTACTTTCAGAAACAGTTCCATTAGTATCTGTTTCTTTGTTTGAGAATGTATAAAAGCATACCCTCCAGAATAATGCCAAATGGACACAATGATATTGTATAAATGTTTTCTCATATCCAGTAACTATACGGTACCCTTTTCATAGCAAGTTATATCTTTTCATTTTCATCACAGCAAAAACTAAAACTGCTAATTTTAAACTAGTGCTTGGTATATAATAAGTAAATGGACCAATATACACAGATGAACTAGTATACACAATCTGAGTAATCCAAAGTACGACTCAATGCTGAAGGAGGTGGTCGAGTTGAACACCGCAGAAGATTAAAATACTAGTCTTATAAGAAATTTTATTATTTATGACAATCTTCATTGCTGTTTTGGTTTGGCCTGGCTGGATTTTGGTGGCTGGGGGGGAGCTGCAGGGTGGCTTCTGCAAGAAGCTGCTAGAAGCTCCCCGAGTTTGACAGAGCCAATGCCAGCCTGCTCCAAAGAGGGACCCGCCGCTGGCCAAGGCTGAGCCTACCAGTAAAATGATAGGAGAGGAACGCCTGCTATGGGTACAACCTAGAACATGGGAAGTTCTACCTGAACATCAGGAGAAGCTTATTCTATGATTAAAATGTTCATCTTCATCTCCAGAGGTCAATGCCTTTTCAGAAAACTCATAATTTTCAGATCCTAAAAAAAGCCCCTCTTTGCGTATATGTTGGAGGGAAGGAAATAAAGGTATAAATGTATATGTCTATGTGCCTATGTATGTATGCATATTTATTTGTGTGCGTACATTTAATTGTATATGTACACTTTTTTATTTTACTTCAGCTTTACTTCATCTATGATAGAAGTTTATACACTTAAACTCTGTAAATCGTTTCATGAATCTGATGTTTGTCAATGTATTCAGTTTTTTCAAATTACTAGGATTACCTAGGCTGAATTCAGATTTTTAAAGCTCTATCTACTCCAGTTTCAGATCATTTTCAAATCAGAATCGGGCTATTTTCTATATCTAATTCGCATGCAAACAAAATCCTACGGGAACAACTGAACTCAGAAAAATTCACTTCGAAATTGCAGAAATTATCCCTATTATCATTATTATCGCTGTTATTTACACACAGATCAATGTGTAATCTGAAAGTACTTTAAATGATTGAAAATGTGAGAAACTTGCATGAGGCAATTACAATCCCGATGTACACGCTCACACATGCAAGTGCACACACACAGAGAAGCTTTGAAAGCAAGAAAATGAAGAAGAGATTACCATAAATTCCAGAAATTACAGTGAGTGAAAATCTAGGAACAAGAGATGTACACAATGCTACTGGCTTTAGAAGTGACAAAACTCAATCTTATATAACTATATGGTAAGAGGTTGTTTCAAGTTGAAAGGTGCAGTAATGATACAGCTCTGCCTTTGCTAGCATGCTAGCATCCCAAGGAATGGAGACAGTTCAACCTCAGCTAGGCATGGACTTCAACTCTTCAACACAACTTCTACAAATCTGTGCTTCATAGATTGTGGTGATAGGTTGTGCAAGAACAAAGAGAAAGATAGCGTAAAAGGCAGAAATACTGTCACATCTTCAACCTCAGAAGTAATAATTTCCTTACTGAATTAGTCAGAAATTCATAATACATTTTATTGTAGCTCCATAGTACATGAATCTCAAAGGATTTTGGAGAAGTCCCAGAGTTATAACTACACAGTCAAGATGATGCTGTTTGTATTTCTCAGAAAATGCGGATGAATTTTGGCCATCACATACATTGGCAAAGAGGTATCTGAATGCTTACACAATCCAGATATCTAAGTGCAAAACAAAGTTCAAATTCCCTACTACTTTTGCTGTCACTCAGTCTCATGCCTGTTGTCTTAATGTTTTACCTATTAAAGATGTATGAAGCAACTTGCGTTTTATGTAGAAAAGAATGTTTTTTAGGTTGATAGTGAGCACAAAGACAACATATGAGACATAACAGTGGAGTCAGGTGGTGTACTGCACTATGCCAGTAGTGAAGAACTACATCTCATTAGTTTGCACATAGGTTTAACCAAATCATAAACACAGTGTGGAGTAGTCCAGACCACTGTCAAAGATGGACTACTCTGAAAAATGATCGGACACAATCGGATCTCTTTTTTTTTTTTATTTTCCCCGTCTTTGACCATATTTTCTTAAACATTTCTCAATGGGTCGTAATACAATTCATTTTGAGACATGCTTTGTTTCCTACCATTCTTATTTTTAGCAAAATCAAGAATGAAAATGAGTGTGCAAACATATAATACAAGAAGAGTTATCAGGTGGTAGAACTCTTGTCTAAGGTTGTGGAAGGGATCTTCCCCTTTGCACAATACACTCTTGTTTACAGAAGACTCCCTTAGGCAGAGACATCAGCTAGACTGCTGGTAGACTGCTTACCTCACCTTGTAAGTTGCCTGATGAAATGAAAGTTGCCTGCAAAATGACACATACTTGTAGATTTACTAGGTTTATATAGCTGCAAAAAGTGATATGTCTAGTGAAAAGGCTGTGACCCTTTATTTAGACACCTTTAGACTTTATCTTTAGAATTTGGGTATCTTCATTGCCCTTGCTAACACAATCTAAAGATACATCTTTATCATGACTGTTGAGAAACAGCCTAGTGAGGAGCCCATATACTTGCTCATTTACATTTGTTCAGTGATGTGGCAGTGACATCTACATCTATATCCAAGCCTTACTGACTATTTAGACTGTGGAGCAACTACGTGCACAGAACCTATCCTCTTTCTGCATTATGTTTTTGCTTTTAAAGTCAAGTAGCATGACCCTTAAGTGCAGCCTTACAATAGCACACTGATTCTATTTTAAGGTAATTTCATAATACAAACTTTGCACTCTTTCTGTTAAATGCTAATGATGTCCACAGTCAGACATTTGTGAGTAAATTTCAGGGTCCAGAGTATCTTCTGTGTTTAAAATTATTCTTGCAGGACATATTTTATTTTAATTGATGGTTAAGGTTTATGAAACTGACAGTTTAAATAGGACAGCCTGAAGCCTGTTTCTGGATATGGAGATTTGAAAGCTGAATTATACTGAAAAATTCCCAGTGTGTTTCGCATGTTTTGTAGAAGACAGTGAACTTTATTATGAGGCAGGAAATCATTTATTTTTGGCACAGTTTTGGTAAACGAAATTCCCTAGCTATATTGTGTTTTCCCAGTCCACAGCTAATGGTGGCTTAGAGTTGATTGCTTATGAATTCCCTTTTTAGCCCAGAGGAGTTTGTGCCAGCAGGGAACACTTGAAGAACAAGACATTCCTCTTTTTACTTGCAGCATCATCCCTGGAGGCCCTGTGTATTACAGTACCTTGCTCTAGCAGTGAACAGGTTAGAGAAATACTCCTTCAGCTTTGTAGACAGAGACCCCCATGGACATAATTTGAACTAGAATTAGTAGCTGCAATATTCAAGCTCCATTACCCAGTACAATTCAGTGCTATAGTTATAGTCTTCTCTGACTTTTAGATTCACTTTAAGTCAATTGTTTTCTTTTTATCTTCCACATGTTCCTTTTTTGTGAAAAGGCTTTAATTTTCACCTGCAATGCAGAAATGCCACTTAGCAATATTTCTAGATTTAAAAGTAAATTTACCCTGTTCCAAAAAAAAAAAAAAAAAAAAAAGATGCAGTCATGATGACACTGATTCCAGCTCTGACAAAGTGTTAAATGAGTTCTTTAGAGATAATGTTAACATTCAGGGACAAATTCAAACCTTATTACGTAGAAGTATTTAAGGGCATAAATTAATCCTTAGGACTATCTGTCCCTAACATTCTCAGTGATTTTACTATATTTATAAGCATAAATTGAGCAAAGATAAATAGATACAAACCAAATACATTTTAGAGGGAAATCATGTGTTTTTGTCTCATGATTAATTTTGAAATAAAAATCTAAAAATTCTCTTAGCTATTTTAGTCCTTTTTTTTAAATTTTTATTGTTGTTTTTTTTTTTTAAATGCCATATATATTGGAATTAAATACACATATTCATATATTAATCAGGGGAAAAATACTGAACAACCTGAAAAGTAGGAAGGAAAAAAGGGAAATATTTCTGAGAGACAGTTCTGTACCATGAAGATTAAATAGAACTAAAGAGAGAACAAATTTTTTTTTTCTTTAACTGAGGTCAGTATTAAAAGCCACTCTTCAAGCTCTATTAAAACACTCAACTTTAAGAAATTTTCTATTTTAAGAGAAGAATATTGTGCTGCAAGGTCCACGCTCAATTAAAATGATTATTTGGCTTTTCTGTGAAATTCTATTTAATCTCTCTGGCACTGTGCTGACCTGTACAGAGAAAGATGGCAAAGCTACCTCTTAGCTTCAACATCTATTCCTGTAACACAGCCTCAGCAGTCAGTTTCTAACAGCTCCTCTGACAGGAAAACCTCCTATAGAACACTTTATCATTTAATAGCCAAAATAAGAAAGAAGAAAGGACATTCCCACAGTCTGAACCTCAACACAGCAGTTCTGCATGGTGCCTACACTAGTGTTGTCAGTGTTGGAAAGAACAACTTTAAGAGGAATATAAATCTGAAACAATATTACTATCCACAGGAAGTTCCTAGCTGTTCATATCAGCTGTTCTAGCTGATACCATTATTCATGCTTGCACATGAATAAAATTTGCTGCATCAAATCCAATTTTACAAATATTTTCAGTGAAGTTACTGTTGCAATAGTTCCAGGAAGCTCAGAAGTAGATGATCTAAAACCATAATCTTTACTTGAGGAAATTTGTGCTAGTTAAGTTATACTGAAAAGGGTGGCCACTGAAACAGCTCTGTAGCACTCAGCACTGGAAGGGTACTCCTAGGCCATCCAGCTCTGTCTCTTGCTATTGCAAACAGAGTATTTTAAAACTCATTGGTCTGAGATTTTACGGTGCAAACTTTCTTCTACTGTACTGAACAGATCCAAAGTCAGCCACATATTTGTGCTTGTGCCACCTAAGCACTGTTATATTAGTCTCCTCTCAGATGGTATCTTTCCATTTATTAATCTTCATTACTTTGCCCAAATTTCTGATGAAACTGTTATTTAATAGTACAAGAATATGACCATGATCATTATTAAGATTATTTTAGATGGGTGTCACCAGCTCCTTTTGCTGTGATGTTAACAGTTTTCATATCTTCACAGAGAATGTTACCTGGATCATTCCAAGATCACAATTACATTCTTCATAGAAACATTCTGAGGGTTCACAGTAATTCTACAACAGATCACTGCTGTTGTTTTTGGCTGATTGGTTCCCAATTCATTGTAGAAATCAGTTTTTGCACTTGTTATTACAGATTTTAGTTTTGTTTATTCTTCAGGGTAATCTAAACCTTCTTATGCTCTATTCTGTCTGCCTTCTGTAGACGTTGTACGACCTGCAGATTTTAAATTCTTTTTTTTTTTTAACCCTCTAATGTCATCGATGAAAATATTAAAACACTTCTTTCAGGTTTTAACTGTGAGAATCATCACTAAGAAGCTTCTCTGAGCAAATATCTGGCCTTTTGTCATCATTGCTTAGGTGAATTCTTTACAGGCTGTCTACAAAAGCACACTTTTCTTATTTCATGAACAGTTTTGCTTGTGATGTCATTTGAAATGCTTAATCAAACCTAAGTATCTTATATCTACTGGAATACTGCTGTCTACAAAATAAGACTTCAAAGCAAAGTATCGTGTTAATGTAGCACATTTTAGCTACATAAATCATATAAAAAAGTTTGTCTTTCTCCCTGCCCCAATACTTTAGTGAACTTTCCCTCAACATTTGCATGAAAGTTCTGAAGACCTTTGAGATCAGGCTAACGGGCTTCTATGTCTGCATCTTTTCTTTCTCTTGTCTTAACCACAGGCATTACATGGCCTTTTCCCAAGATATTGTTTTGACTGCTTAGCTTAATCAAAACAATTTGCTATTTGACAGTCATATGCTACTTACTGAGGATCCAGGGATGTAGCTTAAAACTTACTTATACCTGAATGCACTAAATACCTTCAGTTTTTCTCATAGTAACTCTCTTTTTCAGAGTTTTATTTGCTCGCCCACTTCTATTTGTGCTTCTCCCATCTCTGTTATGATTACTGAAAACTAAGGAAACCTTTTTTATATTTTAGGTAAAATTTTTAATATAAATATATGTAATCATGTTTTAGATAAAACTTTCTAATATTTAACTGGGGCATTTTAATATATTTATTGATTTTTGGGTATTTATGTTTGATGTCTACCACATCATAACCATATAGCACTTCTGCCTGAAGAACATTTTGATTTTACATTAATAGAATTTTAAAAACGTGTATCAGTTCCATTTTCCACATTTCTATAATTCTTGAAATATTAGACACAATGTTCCTTTCTGCTGTTTTCCCTATATATTATTATTGTCTCTCTCCTTTTTTAGAAGGTTGTAGGTATCATTTCAGGTAAATGATTAGTTGTCTGAAGAGATAGAGACTTGTTTCTATACTTATTTTTTCTTACTTGGGAGATGAACTCCAGATTTTTTTTGCAGTTTCAATTTAAATAGATGTTAACCTAGCTTTACATGCAGATACTTAACACATTACAATCATTAGTTATGACTAGAATGAATACTATTCAGTAGAGAAATAGTAATGGTTTGGGGGTTTATTTAACACTAACTTTGAACTGAATAGACATGTCTGAAGTAATTTCCAAAGATTTCGAAATTCATCAATGCTTCCATGTACTATGTAGCACACCTTTCCAGGGAAAAATTGTATTTCCCTCATCTTTTCAGAACTGTAGAGCTGACAAATGTAGCTCATCATGTCTTGACCCAAAATTATCATAATAATCTTTGGCAGAGACTATCGTTGCATAGTCAGCTGTCACAAAGGGCAGGGAGATTGGCACTGCGCAACTAAGTTCAGATCACACCACTCAGGACACAAGTAAACTCAACAAAACACAGCCAGCCCATAGACCCATCAAGTTACACACTACAACAAACTAAATCAGCGATAAACAGGCAAGCCCACAACCTCTCCAAATATAACCCACCTCACCCCACCCCCCCAATTTGAAAAAAACTCCCAGTAAATGATGCTGGCTTCCTGATCACTACTTGCAAGCAACCAAGGTAATAAATAAATAAATACTGAAATGAGAAAATTAATTGAATAAATAAATTAGATGGACAAATAAATGTTAAAAGACACTGTACTACATCCTATCTCATTTCAATTAAGTCCATAATAGAAACTTTAGAAAATGAGGAAGTGAAAATAATAGCAATGTACAATCATAGAATCATAGAATATTAGGGGTTGGAAGGCACCACTGGAGGTCATCTAGTCCAACCGCCCTGTCAAAGCAGGATCACCTAGGGCAGGCTACACAGGAATGCGTCCAGGCGGGCTTTCAAAGGCTCCAGAGAAGCAGACTGCACAATGTCTCTGGAGAAGTCTGTTCCAGTGCCCCAACAACCTCACAAGTAAAGAGGTTTCTCCTGATGCTGAGGTAGAACTTCCCATGTACTAGGTTGTACCCATTATTCCTTGTTCTATTACTGGGCACTACCGAAAAGAGACTGGCCCCTTCCTCTTGACACCCATCCTTCAGATTATATATACATTATTATATATATACACATTATTTTATATATATATTATATATACATTATTATACACATTAATAAGATCCCCTCTCAGCCTTCTCTTCTCAAGACTAAACACCCTCAGTTCTCTCAGTCTTCCTTCATAGGAGAGATGTTCAAGTCCCTTAATCATCTTTGTAGCTCTCCATAGGACTCTCTCTGGTAGATCCCTGTTCTCTTCAATTGCAGAGCCCCAAACTGGACACAGTATTCCACATGTGGTCTCACCAGGGCAGAGTTAGAGGAGGAGGAGAACCTCCCCACAATTGCTGGACACAGTTTTCTTAATGCACCCCAGGATGCCGTTGGCCCTCTTGGCCACAAGGGCACATTGCTGTCCCATGGACAACTTGCTGTCCACTAGGACTCCAAGGTCTTTCTCCATGGGGCTGCTCTCCAGCAGGGTGACCCCTAATCTGTGCTGGTACCTGGTGTTATTACTCTCCAAATGCAGGACTCTAGACTTGTCCTTATTGAACTTCATGAGGTTCACGTTCACTCAGCTCTCCAGCCTGTCCAGATCTCGTTGGATGGCAGCACAGCTTTCCTTTGTGTCAGCCACCTCTCCCAGTTTCATATCATCAGCAAACTTTATCCCCTGATCCAGGTCGCTGATGAAGATATTGAACAAAAGTAGAGCCTGTACAGATCGCCGGGGAACACCACTGGCCACAGGCCTCCGACTTGACTGTGGTGCTGATCACAACGCTCTGTACTCTGTAGTTGAGGCAATTATGAATCCACCTCACAGTCCAATCATCTATGCCACATTTCTTGAGGTTTCCTATGAGGATGTTATGGGAGACATTGTCAAAAGCCTTACTGAAGTCGAAGTGTATGACATCCACTGCTCTCCCTTCGCCTACGCATTTGGCCACACCTTCACAGAACGATATCAGACTAGTCAAGCAGGGTTTTCCCTTAATAATTCCATGTTGGCTACTCCTGAATACCTTCTTTTCTTCCATCTGGTTAGAAAGGGCCTCCAGAATGAGCTGCGCCATCACCATTCCAGGGATGGAGGTGAGGCTGCCTGGTCTCTACTTGCCTGAAAATGAGAATGGGAATGGGATGAAAAATCTTTTGAACAGGAATTGCAGTAATAAGCAATGCTGGGGGCTCCCTTTTTCAGAAAAGAATTATTGTCTTACACATGATTGCATTCAGACACCAAAAATCCAACACACTTTGTTGTTGTGTTCATGGCAGAGGATTCCTTCCCTGAGCTGAAAGACTCTGGTTATGATTTTATACCCAAAAGCATCGACTTTAACTTACTTTATGCAATGAAGATTGTCATAAATAATAAAATTTCTTATAAGACTAGTATTTTAATCTTCTGTGGTGTTTAACTCGACCACCTCCTTCAGCATTGAGTCGTACTTTGAATTACTCAGATTGTGTATACTAGTTCATCTGTGTATATTGGTCCATTTACTTATTATATACCAAGCACTAGTTTAAAATTAGCAGTTTTAGTTTTTGCTGTGTTGAAAATGAGAAGATATAACTTGCTATGAAAGAGGGTACTGTATAGTTACTGGATATGAGAAAACATTTATGCAATATCATTGTGTCCATTTGGGATTATTCTGGGAGGTATGCTTTTATACATTCTCAAACAAAGAAACAGATACTAATGGAACTGTTTCTGAAAGTAACCCAGCAGTTTCCCAGAGCACATCCAGCTCATATCTCCTGCTTTCAAATGTAAACCCACTTAAAAATTGTAGCGAAGCCAAATACTCCAAGTACATCTCAAATCTTAAATTAAATGTTAGCTTAAACTTAAACATTGAATTTATTATTATTTATCACACTCCTCTCAAGTGGTAACACTGTAATTAAAAATAATTATCAGCCTGCGTTAAGTTTGTTGATTAAAAACTTTATGTTAAGGATGGTATTTCTGGAATACAAGAAATTTATTGTACGTCATCAAAAATTAAAAAGTGAACAGATCAGTAAATAAAGCACTCAGGTTTCACCGATAGAGTAAAAATTGTCCGTACTAACTTAAGCAAAAGTCATAAGTGAGATGGATGATTGTCGTTGATCAGCCAACAGTCAATAATCTTTTAAAAACAATGAAGTATCTCTTGAAAAAATCAACCTAACAGAAAGTATCTTTTTAAGTGATGTTGAACTAGGGATGAAGAAATCTGAAAATATTATGTACAGGGTTGGATCTGACTGTTAAGGCTATTTATTGATAAAAAAAATGACTTGGTAGTCCTCTGAACAACCTTGTTGAGAAAACAAGAACATTATAGCGTTGTGTAATTTTAAAAAAGTGATTTGAGTCTAGCAAGCTGCAAGGTGATTTGTAGCACAAATGTAAACAAATGTATAACTGCAGAGTCTGTGGTTTGGTAAATGTATGGATAAATTAGGTATCAGTTTGGAAAACATGTAAACCAGGAACCAGAATAATATGGGACATATAAATTCAGTATCTGTAACATTTTCATTTAAAACCTGCTTAAAAAAAATGTTTTAAGATTTTTAAGAAAGGGATTGAATTTGATAATCTAAATAGTTTCAAAAGATGTACCCACAAAACGTTTCAAGTGTTTGAAGAACAGAATATAAATAGCAGAGAAGAGTCTAAAGGTCTGTTATGAGATAAAAGAGGACCAAATTCACAAGGCACACAAGCAACAGAAATCTTGGATTTACATCACATATGCCAGGATGAGCTACAATAGGAAGCACAAACATAGGTTGGATGGGGCTTTGAGCAACCTGGTCTAGTGGGAGGCATCCCTGGCCATAACTGTGGGGGTGGAATTAGGCAACTTTTAAGGTTCATTTCAACACAAACTGTTCTTCTATACTATGATTCTATGATTCTGTGATTCTATGATTCTGTGATTCTGGACCCACACAACGAGAGATAAATTTCTTACAACATACGATAGATTTATATTAAAATAAATGTGTGTGTTCTGCATAAGTGATTTATAAAAGATAAAGAGCTGCACAATCCCACCCAGTGTCTTCAGAGTCATGCTATCCCTCTACAGGAGGAAACCATCTTTCACCTGCAAGCTGATGAACTAAATAAGTTAACAGTTATTTTCAAATGCAAATCTCCAGATTGAATTCAGTCCTGTTGTGTAGAGTAGTAAGTAGTTCACTGAACATAAAGAAATCATCAAGAACTGTGAGGGGAAAAATAGTACTGAAAAGCCTACAATGCTTTGGCATTTAGTGGATGTGAACTCCTAGCAAGGAATGCAATTAACAGGATCACAGAAAATAACCACTCTCTTTCCCCAGTTTGAGCTTATTCCCAAATCATTCATAAATTTTAGGCTGTCTATCATTTTGGCAAAATCTCTAGGGAAATTTGACAGTTGAATAACTGTGAGGCTAAATCTGACATTTTCAAAATATAAGTAATTTTTTGGTTTTGCATAGCTGCTGAATACAGAGCTGGTGTATGTTTAACAGAAGTGGTAAAATGTACCCACAAACAAAGAAGAAAGACACATTTGGCTTGTTGCCTTTGACAACCTTGTTGGTTTTCACTCTGCCAGTATGAACTTTACATAATAGATTCCAAAACCTCTCACTGCTGATTTGCTGCTCAGAGGAAAGGTATCCAGAAAACAACAGTACACATCGTAATTAAAATGACAACAATTAAAACCTTTCAGAGGGAGTTATATCTGGTATCACAGAATGACAGAATGATAGAATCAAAGAATTGCAGAATGTTAGGGGTTGGAAAGGATCTCTAGAGATCATCTAGTCCAGCCCCCCCTCTCCCGGCAGAGCAGGTGATCCTGGTCACACAGCAACATGTCCAGGCAGGTTTTGAATATCTCCAGAGAAGGTGATGCCACAAACAACCTGGGCAGACTATTCCAGTGCTCTGTCATCCTCACAGTAAAAAAGTTTTTCCCAACGTTTTTGTGGAACCTTCTTTGCTCCAGCTCACATCTGTTGCCCCTTGTCCTACCATTGGACATCACTGAGAAGAGCCTGGCTCCATCCTCCTGGCACTCACCTTTTATACATTTATAAACATTCATGAGGTCACCCCTCAGCCTCCTCTTCTCCAAGCTGAAGAGACTCAGCTCCTTCAGCCTTTCCTCATAAGGGAGATGTTCCACTCCATTAATCATTTTTGTGGCTCTTCACGGGACTTTCTCAAGCAGTTTCCTGTCTTTCTTGAACTGATGGCCCCAGAATTGGACACAGTATTCCAGATGCAGCCTCACCAGGGCAGAGTAGAGGGGAAGGAGAACCTCTCTTGACTTACATAATTTCTAATATGCCACAGATTGCCGTTGGCTTTCTTGGCCATGAGGGCACATCACTGGCTCATGGTCATCCTGCTGTCCACTAGAACCCCCAGGTCCCTCTCCCTTACACTGCTCTCCGAGAGGTAAGTCCCCAACCTATACAAGACTCTACACTTGCTCTTGTTGTATTTCATAACATTTCTCTCCAATCAACTCTTCAGTCTGTCTAAGTGTCTCTCAATGGCAGCACAACCCTCTGGTGTGTCAGCCACTCCTCTCAGTTTTGTGTCATCAGCAAACTTGCTGACAGTGCACTCTGTTCCCTCATCCAGCTTGTTGATGAATACATGGAATAGTACTGGTCCTAGTACTGATCCCTGACGGACGCCGTTACATACAGGTCTCCAACTAGACTCTGTCTCATTACCACAGCTCTCTGACTTCTTCCCTTCAACCAGTTCACGATCCACCTCACTACCTGATCATTTGACATGATGGTTTAAAATGCTTTACTGAAATCCAGATAAATGATGCCCACTGCATGACCGTTATCTCTCCACCTGACTATGTCTTCATAAAACACTATTAGATTGGTCAAACATGACTTCCCCTTGGAAAAACCATGTTGACTGCTCCTAATGACCCTCTTATCAGGTGCCTGGTGATAAGTCTCACATCAGGATGTCTTGAGAGAATTGGAAAGACAAGCCACTGCAATTTCTAAAAGGAACAAAACTGTACATTTTCCTGTTACCTTACATTCAGAAAAATCTAACTACTAGCTACTGGAAAAAAAAGCAAGAATAAATATGCCCAACCTGGACATCAGTATGTAAAATCTAAATGTAAGTATTTAGATTTTGCAGCATTATAAATATTGGAAATAATGTCTTCCAATAGGAAAATATTGGGCACTCTGCTGAACCAGTTTACTGGTTTGTGTTTTAGCACGTGTTTGTAACTAATAAAAAGAAATTAGACCAACAGCATTTGTACATTTTAGGTGCAATCCTGAAGAAGAAAATTATTACTAGTGGGCATGTACCTTTCACATTGTTTTCTTCTTTAATACTCAGAGATATTGTAAGCAAATGTCTGTTGAAAACCAGGACATAAATTAAATTAAGTCATAGCTAGCTCTGTTAGTATCCATAAGAATTAACACCACTGAACACCAACGATATACACAATTGAAAACATACACAACCCTGAAACTGTCTTAATATGTTTTTAGCACTATGTATGTTCCCATCTTTTCTATCTAAACTGTAGAAAGGGCCTGTAAAATAAGACTGTACATGCCTCCAGAGCTTCAGATAGTCCCATTAATTGATGCATTAACATTTCAGACCTAAGATTTAATATGTCATTTCTGGGACAGGTCTCTGTCAACATATCCCACCTGATTCATAGGAAGGGAAGGAGTAAAGGAGGAAAAAAAGCAAATTAAAAGTTCAGTCATTTAATGCCAGCCTGTCTCTGCAATCATTGACCTTAATGGAGAATCATGCCTCCAACTATTTTAATAAATCTACTTTACCTTTATAGAATTATAACCATAGCAAGATTATCTCTCCATAACAGGGAAGAATTTCCATTTTCATGCCTAAAAGGGTAAGGGATGGTGACAAAATAAGGTTAGTTTTTCTCAGCTTTTATCTTGCACAGACACATAGGATTGTAAATAGTGATGTATTATTACCAAAGCTGTGTTCAGAATTAAAATCACTGAACTTTTTCAAACTGTGGACTATACTCACAATAATCAGAAAAACAATTGAACCACACAATAAAGTATGTGTGAATGGTAAGGGTTTTGCTAGCTCCTTTTGCCTTGGAATGTTTGGTTTTTTCCTAGACCAATGGTACTAGTGCCAGAATTCTGTGAAGAACTGTGTCTGTTCTCCTTTCTATGTAATACTCATTTCATGAAAAACAGTTGAAATCTGGGTATCACTGAAGCCAATTAATTTGTTTGTTTACTTTCATATGATCCAAATATCATAGAATCATAGAATCATAGAATGTTAGGGATTGGAAGGGACCTCGAAAGATCATCAAGTCCAATCCTCCTGCCAGAGCAGGAATGCCTAGACTATGCTACACAGGAACGTGTCCAGGCAGGTCTTGAATGTCTCCAGAGAAGGAGACTCCACAACCTCCCTGGGCAGCCTGTTCCAGGGCTCCGTCACCCTCACTGAGAAGAAGTTTCTTCTCGAGTTTAAGCGGAACCTCTTATGTTCCAGTTTCAGCCCATTACCCCTTGTCCTATCAGTGATTGTCACAGAGAAGAGCCTGGCTCCATCCTCGTGACACTCACCCTTGATATATTTGTAAACATTAATGAGGTCACCCCTCAGCCTCCTCTTCTCCAAACTAAAGAGCCCCAGCTCCTTCAGTCTTTTCTCATAAGGGAGATGCTCCACTCCCTTAATCATCCTAGTTGCCCTGTGCTGGACTCTCTCCATATATCTCTCCAAATATCATCCAGTATCACTAACAAACTTTCTAACATTAGATTTTTCTACTTTGAAAAACATTGAGTTAGTGGTATTGGTATGAATGGCCTCCAGTTACTGCTGTTACAAACAGTGAATTCTATACTACAAACAGTCATCAAACATAATTTCCTATGGAGAACAAGGAAGGAAGGAGGGAAGGAAAAAAATTACTGTGATATCATGGAGTTAGTATGGGCAGTCCAAACACAGCTGAGTGACTACCATGTTCTATTCCATTCCATCACTGGTTTTAAAGTGACCATATATTTCACTTCTAGGAGATACACCTTGTAAGTGACCTCCTGTAGAGTTAGCTTCACCCACTGCTATTTTCTGTTCCAGTAGTCCTCAAGACTGTGTGAAATTCTGATCTCCAGTGCATCTATAAAGTTTCCCTCATGCATAAGATCTAGGAAATTTACAAGTGACCTACAATTTTTAATGCCTTAACCATTACTGGATATATTAAATGAGTCCCAAGACAAACACCTAACAATTTTGCCTTTGAGTCTGTCATCTACCTGTTCTGCATCCTCTTCAGACTGTTCTTTAAGTTCTTCCATTTTGCTGGAAATCCTTTTCTTCATTTAAATGCATATTTTCTTATAGTTCACCATATTAAATGTTTCACAAAAATCTACAGGAATGGCATTAGCTAAAAATCAAGCTAACCTTATCAAAGAAGATATCAAATTAATCTGTTTACTTTGTGGGTTTTTTTTTAATATTATGGTACCTTTTATTATATTGTCCCTATTTCTGTCAACACAAGAACACAGATATAAACACATTTCAAGAGAAATACGTAAACAAGACTCTATTCCACATCATGCAAGTGGGGATTCCTGAGGAGAAGAGCAATGTTCATCAGGTTCAGGGATGTAATAGGCATCATGTGACCAGCCACAGCTAAACGGACAATTAAAAATCGTGAAGTAATGAAAAGCAAGCAAAGCATGTTGATTGAAAAAAGTATTCTCAGAACAAATTTCAGTTAGTCCCTTATGAAGAAGAAACAGTGATTTGAGTATTACTGTTATGGGGGGTGGGAAAAATTAGTGTTTATTCCATGACATATTTCCTCTAAAATATTTTCTCAAATTCTAGCTGTTATCACTTCCGATCCAAGTTCCACAAGCTGAAAAAAATTACCTCTTGCATAGATCAGATTTCAATTTCTAAACAAACGAGCTGTTATATTTCTGTTATTGTTGTTTAGCTTGTTTATTATTTTATTAGCTTGAGCTGTTAAATTATTGTATTAGTGCAGCTTGGAGAAAGACAGTTCTTCCCCATAGTTTTGATTTAATGGTGACAAAGGACATTGTACAGTTATATGAAAAAAAAAAGGGGGGGGATGGAACATTAAGGTAAGAGGTGTATGGGTTCAAAGAGACCACATATGCATACCAACATAGCCTCTATAAGTTTGCAATCATAAGCATAGCTACATGATGTGCCAAGTCAAAAAACCTTGCTACTTTTGATTTTACAGACTGCAAACTGACTTTTTTGCCCTTAAGCACTATTCTTGTATGTATTGTGTGAGAATGTTTGGTAAAGAAAAGTATCCTTCTATAAGGATAGAAAGATTTGGGGTAGAAAAGGAGCTTTAAGGCTTGCAATGTAAAGTTCTTCCAGGTACCTACATCCAGCTTCAGAAGGTTAAATCAGAAACTTCTATCAGAGCTCACAGTCCTTTTTATTTTTCGTAATTTAATAAAAATGAGGCTCAAGGGGGAAAAATTATTAAAATCAGTATCAAATAAAACAACATAGTGATTAAAATCTCATTTTTGCAGGGTCTTGTCTTTCCTTGTCTTTAGGTAACTAGAGTAATAGCTGCCTTTAGCAAAGTGGTAGTAACCATTTCAGTACTAGAATTCCCAACAGCAGGAGCTGTGCCTTAACAAACGAATACGGAGATCTGAGCACAGCCTTATTCCGATCTTAAAAAGAACTTTGTAGGATGGCAGGAACATGGCTGCCAGGCTTCTTTTCTGCCCCCCCTCCCAGTGCTATTTTCCCATCCCAGCTTCTCCCTCCCCCCAAAACTGAAGGCAAATTAATATAATTGACACTAGAAATCATGAAATGTTTATTTGTAAGACAAGACTCTCTCTGGGCTATATCCAGATTTCTGTTGCTCAGACAGAGAATTCACTGTTTCAGGGTGCAAAACGGCAATAATTCCTGTCTTTACCATTCTTTGTTTCTTCGTTTGCTAGTGAAAAATGTCATATTTTTGGTTTCTTAAATATTATCTCTGAAGAGAAAACCTGCCTGGCATTTACAGCCTCAAAGTAATGATTTCTTTTCTATGTTTGTGTTTCATATGCCAAATAAATTTGCTGATTTTAGTAATTAAATACCAATAAACAAGACACACCTCTAAAAGGCTAAACATATGTAATAATGTTTTAATTCCAATTGAACCTGTTTGCTGCTGAAAGAAGTTCAGGACATTAATGTACAACGTGTATAAGTTTGTATCCTCCAGATGATCAGAGGGATGAAGTAGAAATCATAGAATCATAGAATCATAGAAGAGTTCAGGTTGGAAAAGACCCTTGGGATCATCGAGTCCAACCATTAACCCCACACTACAAGTTCACCCCTAAACCATGTCACCCAACACCACACCACATAACTGATTGATGCAGTACAAACATTGAAAATACCTTACATGTAGAGGCAGAATTTTGGACATGAGAAAAAGGCATGAGAGCCATACATACGACGATGTATAAAGCCTTCAGATACTGTAATAATGGACATTGCAATGGGTTGCAGAATATGTGTACTTACTCTCCATATCCAGAAAAAAAAAAAAACAACAAAAAAAAAAACCCAAACAAAAGCACCACTATTTTTTATTTTTCATTGTGAGCAAATTACACGAAAACTCAACTCTTGACAAGATTTAATTTGAGGGAATATTGAGGCTGGCAACAGATTTTGACCCTGCCTTTGTGCCTGCTGTTTTGAGATAAAGAGAAAGGGCAAAAGAAAAAATCAGCTGAAATTATACACTTCTGTTTCCCAGGGTGGTCATATGCTGTCTGCTTGAGACTACTAATTCACTTTGAGCCTTAAGAAAGGCCCAGTTTTACTACACTGTAGCCCCATTTGTTTACCCTAGTTTAAGTAACACCATGATTTCACTGAGTACCTATGCTGAAATAGGTAGAAGACAAAATAGATGTAAAAGATAAAGTGCAATTAAAAAGTTGGGAATATAGAAACAAACAGTAAATATAAACAGACCACTCTGGCAGACACAAAATAAACTTAGAAGAAAAAGAAATGTAGTCATCCTTAGAGACCCAGTATTCCCTAAGAGTTACCAAGTAGTAATGTTGAAGATGCTTTCCCTTTTCCCTTTGTTTAGAATAGGCATTATGTCTAGAATCTCACAAATTGTGGCAATAACTCTGGGACACTGTAAGATTTATTTTTAAAAAAGATCCTTATTAATGTGGGGAAGTAAGGCCAGACTCAACACTTTGCTGATTTCCACTCCACATACATGAGTGCATGCAGACGGGATTCGTCACCCAACAGTTTTGCTGTTGGCAGTTAGGACAGGAGGGCAGACACTCTGGGGAGTGATAAAAAATATCCTTTCTCTCTACTTTTTCAATATAAAGACGAGATTTTTTTTTTTTCTTTCAGCCAGTCATGGCTTTGATTAACAATCCCGAAGTATAAAAACAGTCAGTAAGACCATCCATTGTATGCTGGTCTTGCTTGACTTGGAGTACAAGCAGAGAGTTGCTACAGCACTAATACTGACACTCAGAGTAATCCGTGGATGCCTAAATGAACACCGATGTTGGAAAAAAAATTCCCTGACAAGCAGTATCAGCAGTAGTGTCAAGAAGGAGTGAAAACCATGGGATCTTCATGGTAGCTGAGGCAGAGGAAGGGGGATCAGGGGAAAGAGAACCTGGTGACAGAGAGGAAACCTGTAGTATGAAGTTGCAGGCAGGGGGACTTCTGCATGGGAGAGTTCCTGAAATAGATTTCTCTTCATATTACCTGCACTCTAACCTACATGGGAGGAGAGGAGCACTGAGACTTGTTGGGTTTGTTTCATTTTTTTTAAAGATAGCCTGCAGGCTATACATCTGAAAATGCAACACTAGAGGAAATAGATTGCCTTTAAAAGATTTATGTTTAATTTTGCTGTGTGCAATGCCTACAATCAAGACAGACTTAAAACAACATATCCTCTCACCAATCCTCTTTCAGCAGAAACTCTAACACTGCGTTCCAGTTTTGTGAATATCCGTGATGCGTAAACAAGTAAACTAGGGTTGTGATTAGTTGAACCTCCTCTTTGAGTATCCTCAAGTGCTACTGCTCATTTAAAAATATGTGGTACATTTTTAAAAGTTATAAAGACATGCATAGATGAGAATTTATCATCAGAGCATTTTTGGTCTGTGAACTGATTTCTGATGCAAAATATTTATATTATTATTATTATTATTATTACTACTACTACTACTACTACTACATTGCACATCTAATCTTTTAAAAAGAAAACACAAAAAAACATGTTTCATATTTGATAACAAGTATGCGATCCTACCATCAAAGGAGGAGTCTGTTGCGAAGCAAAGAGTACTGGATAGTCATGTAGGATGCCTCAGTTGCCCTGGCTGTGAGACCCTGCTTTGCCTGCTCCATAGAGGACAAACCAGTTAGGAATGAGGAGCAGGCCCGTTTAGCTCAGTGGGTTGAGCGTGGTGCTTGAAACACCAGGGTGGCGGGTTCGATTCCCGTTTGGTTCTCACGTGTGTTACCTGACCTAGTCGAGAGGTGGTATCCCTGCTCACAACAGGGAGGTTGGATTAAAATGATCTCTGAGGTCCCTTCCAGCCCAGGCCATTCTATGATTCTACAGTCCACCAGAGTGAGCGGAGACACTGTCCATGCTTACATTCTTTTAGGTTCAGTTTGGGAGCAACAGAGATATAGATGGGAACTAAATATGACACACCTTAATTCAGTCTCTTTCATATCTTACAGCTCAAATGGACACCCATTTTGCATCCCCCTGCCACTTCACTACCCCTTGTTTCTTCCCTGTCCTTTTGGTCCTGTCTATGTCATCCCTGCCACACTCACGGTGAGCTATCATAAATTTTCTGACATATATATATAAAACAAGTTTTTATATCACACATCAAATCACATTTAACATCTCTAGTGACGTTGGCAGGAAAATTGTATTCTATTGTTGGTCAGTTTTTACATTAGCTCTGTGAGGCAACTCTGTCAGTGTGCTGGTGTTTATAAAATGCTTTAGTTGTGAGATACCAGGCAGTAATTCAAATAGAATCATAGAATCATAGAATCATAGAATGTTAGGGATTGGAAGGGACCTCGAAAGATCATCTAGTCCAATCCCCCTACCAGAGCAGGAACGCCTAGATAATGCTACACAGGAACGTGTCCAGGCAGGTCCTGAGTGTCTCCAGAGAAGGAGACTCCACAACCTCCCTGGGCAGCCTGTTCCAGTGTTCCATCACCCTCACTGAGAAGAAGTTTCTTCTCGAGTTTAAGCGGAACCTCTTATGTTCCAGTTTCAGCCCATTACCCCTTGTCCTATCAGTGATTGTCACCGAGAAGAGCCTGGCTCCATCCTCGTGACACTCACCCTTGATATATTTGTAAACATTAATGAGGTCACCCCTCAGCCTCCTCTTCTCCAAACTAAAGAGCCCAAGCTCCCTCAGCCTTTTCTCATAAGGGAGATGCTCCACTCCCTTAATCATCCTAGTTGCCTTGTGCTGGACTCTCTCCAGTAGTTCCCTGTCTTTCTTGAACTGAGGGGCCCAGAACTGGACACAGTATTCCAGATGGGGTCTCACCAGGGCGGAGCAGAGGGGAAGGAGAACCTCTCTTGACCTACTAACCACCCCCCTTCTAATACACCCCAGGATACCATTGGCCTTCCTGGCCACAAGGGCACACTGCTGGCTCATGGTCATCCTGCTGTCCACCAAAGACTCCCAGGTCCCTTTCCCCTACACTGCTCTTTAATAAGTCATTCCCCAACTTATACTGAAACCTGGGGTTGTTCCTACCCAGATGCAAGACTCTACACTTACCCTTGTTATATTTCATTAAATTTTTCCCTGCCCAACCCTCCATTCTTGATCTTCTTGGCATCCAAGTAGCAACCCTGCTGTACACCAGTTAATTTTTTTGCATATTTTAATGACTCAGGTGTACCTTGACATGCATTTGTGTAAATCATATCTGTTAACAAGGCTTTTCAGTTTTAATTATTGATATTTTAAGTTACTAACATAAATAAACCAGACATTTTTATAAGCTACTTCTTTAAAAACTATGGTTGATCTCTTAGATCATGAGATGGTCACTCTTCCCTTACTGTGTTTTCGGTAACAGCTTCTCTTTTCATTCCTTTCATTAACACATTTGATTTGCGTGAATTTTGGTGGTGAAATACAGAGTAATATTTCATCTTTAAAAAGCTTTGAATACCTTAGAACAAAGGCGATGATTAAGGGAGTGGAGCATCTCCCTTATGAGAAAAGACTGAAGGAGCTGGGGCTCTTTAGTTTGGAGAAGAGGAGGCTGAGGGGTGACCTCATTAATGTTTACAAATATACCAAGGGTGAGTGTCACGAGGATGGAGCCAGGCTCTTCTCGGTGACAACCACTGATAGGACAAGGGGTAATGGGCTGAAACTGGAACATAAGAGGTTCCGCTTAAACTCGAGAAGAAACTTCTTCTCAGTGAGGGTGACGGAGCCCTGGAACAGGCTGCCCAGAGAGGTTGTGGAGTCTCCTTCTCTGGAGGCATTCAAGACCTGCCTGGACACGTTCCTGTGTAGCATAGTCTAGGCATTCCTGCTCTGGCAGGGGGATTGGACTAGATGATCTTTCGAGGTCCCTTCCAATCCCTAACATTCTATGGTTCTATGATTCTATGATTAGTCATTGGGATTGAACTCTTCCACTCTGGATATCACAGTATATAGATGAAAAACATCAGTCACATGAGGAGACAAAAATTTCTGAAACACCACCTTAAGAGTATTGGTTTCACAACAGACTTACCCCACAAGACAGTACTTGACTGGTAACAACAGTTAGTGCTTCAGCCCTCCATGGAAAGTAATGGTAGTCCTCAGTGTAATAAACATGCTATAAGAAGCTGAATTCTGAAAAGTAGTTCATAAAAAATGAATTTCCCTCATTTTTAATTTTTTGTTCTAGGAAACTCACTGACATGAGAACTTTTCTGGTTTTGCTTCTCTATGACTCTCCCCCTCTCCTTCCCACCTTTTTTTTCTTCTATCTTTTTTTTGTTTGTTTGTTTGTTTGTTCAGAAAGTAGTCAGGACTGCCAGGCCTCAGGAAAAATCAAGCAGATCGAACCCTTTCTAGCCTTACTTCACATCCGTAGTCACAAAGTAAGAACTGATTCGTAGGGGAGAAACAACACCTTGTCAATGACTCAAAGCCTGAGAATAGATACTATCAAGGAATTCTTTGATTGCATTTGCACTACCAGACATGATTATTACATCCAAAGAGAGAGGCATAAAATGCAACGAGATACTCAGTCTGTTGGAAAGCAATGACAGTTGGTTGCCTATCTGAATTCAGCTCCTTTGAAAATTTCCCTCAAGCTCTCTAAGAGGAGGATGTTGTCTTGGATTTGTGTTTGTGAAATGAGTCATGATACAGCAGATCAGTAATTGGTCAGGCAGACTGAGTAGAAAGATGTGGAAGGCAGAAATGCACCTTCTTCACTGGAAAAAAAATGCAGACCGTTCCTATCTAAATGCAAGTTTTGAGAAATTATGGTATATAAACTATTTCAAAGGGGCACCAAAAAAAAAAAAATCCAGCCTCTACCTTTCTGGCAGAGGGGACAAAAAATAGAGGGATATGGCAGGGGCTGCCAAGAGCCCCGGATATACATAGGAGTAGCTGCGGTTTAAAACAACAACACTTAAAATTGGAGGGTGTGGTGGGCTGACTTTGCCTGGACTCCAGTCACCCACCATGCGCTCCTATCACTTGTTCTCCTCAGTAGAATTGAGGGAAGAAAATAAAATGAAAAAACCTGTGGATCAACATAAAAGCAGTTTAATAAACAAAAGTGAAGACCACATACATAACCAAAGGAAAACAAAAGATTTATCCTCTACTGTCCATCAGCAAGCTGGATCCATCCACATGCCAGGAAGCAGGGCTTTGTTATGTGGTTGCTCTGGAAGTCTAATGTTGTAACAGTGAATGCTTCCCCCACTTCCTCCTTTCTCTTAGCTTTTATTGCTGAGTAGACATGATATGGAATGGAATACCCCTTTGGTCAGTTTGGATAAGCTGTCCTGACTATATCTTTTCCAAAGATCTTGCCTACCCAAGCCTACTGGTGAGAGGGGTATGTTGGAGAGACAGCCTTGATGTTGTGCAAGCACTGCTCAGCAGCAACCAAGCCACTGGTGTGTTACCAACACCTTTCTAGCTACCACTCCAAAGCACTATGAGAGCTGTGCTGTGGGGAAAGTTCTCTCTGTCTCAGCCAGACCCAAAGGATAAGGACACAGAGACAGTAACATATGTGTACCTGAACACAACATCTGGGGTAGAACTGACAGCAGCCACTAAAACCTTGGCACAACGAAATGCCCTTGGAGATAGTCTTCTTGATCCTTCTTTCCTGGTACAGAGTAAGCAAAAGCTAACTGAGAAGGGAGAAGAATAAATGTCCATGTTTCATCCACCACATCCTCATCAGAAGAGATGTTTGGCTTAAGCTATTTACACCCAACTGAAATTTAACTGACATTAAGGAGCCACTGGAACAGGGTAGCTCAACTGTTTCCATCTATGTCTAGGATTTATTCTTTAGCTTTAAATAATCAGTATTGCTAAGGCCAAGTAGGAGTATGATAATATCTGAAACTAATAGTTCATTTTTCTCAAACACAACTCATTGTTGTCACCACACTGGTGAAAGTGCTTATCCTTAGAGAAGTTGTTGATGCTCACTAGCCAAAGAAATAATTATAACTGTAAAGTGTAACTTGCCAGATAAAAGTACTGTATGGATCCCCTACTACAGAGTGGTCACTGAAATAACTTCCTAATTCCCAGGAGGATGACTGGGATGGAAATCAGACAAGCTGGAAAAGCCTATTTGAGTGACAAAAAGGAAATGAATCGTAATTGCTGTGGTTCATAAGAGCTTGTTTTTTGTTTTTCTCACCTACTTCAGACTACTCATTTGGCGGTACATCCTCCATAAGCTGCATGTTTTTCATCAATAATTCTGCAAAAGCTTAATCAAGGGGTTAACATCATAATACTTAGGTCTGGAGTTTGTTATAGAAAGTGCAGAACACAAGGTAAGAAATCTTTTTTTTTGTTCTTGAAAAAGCTTCACAGGACTAAATTTTCTGGAAATATGACTTGGCACTCCCTATAAGACCAAGCTAATCAAGGCTGTTGACAGACGTAGGTATCACCCAGCCACTTAAGATCCTACCACGGCAAAAGGGAGACTTCATCACTGGAAAATCTTTGACAGTGCTACAAATTTCCTGCTGAGATAAAACTGAAAGTTGATAAAATGAAGGAAATCAAGAATCTCTAATGAGGCATTTTGTAGTTTCATATAAACTAAACATCTCTCAGATCTACCTATCGTGATAATTCCATCAATCCTACCAAAAAAATGTCTTTTAGTATTGAACGTCAAACAAACAAACAAATCACTACCAATAACAACAAAAATAAAAAAAAGCCCGAAGCTTCATAATTTCACTTTATGTTCCTTTCTTGTATTGACTCTTAAAGATTTTTTCTTCTTGCTTTCATAATAAATCCATTTATGTTTTTGCCATAATGATTGAGACAAACAGAAGCTAAAATTAGAAAGAAAGCTGCAATAATGCTGCTAAGGAGGAGTAAATTGAAGTACTGTGTAGACCCCTACAAAAAAATAAGACTGGAAGTTTCACAATAAAAATTTCAAGCCAAGGTTCAAGGCATGCCAGTTAGGAAGAAATGTCAATCAGGTAAGAACAACTTAGATGTTAAAGGGCACAGTTTCCTGGAGAAACTTGAATGGCTGTCTGTTTTAATTCTGCTGCTTTCTGAAGGGTCTTTTAGAATATAGATATATATCTATATTTCTTTTCTCAATAGGAAAAACTTTCTCAAAGGAGAACTTTGTGTGCTATATTTTTATGACTTTTGAAATCAGTGGACTCTAGTTAAATACTAATTAAGGGAAAAAACCAATCAGAAACCTTTGCAGAAGGCATCTGACAATTTTCCCTTAAAATCCAAGTGACTTCAAAAAATGCCACTTATATTGCTGTAGTAAAGAGATAAATGAAAATAAGTTCCCTTTGTGTAGTTGGACAGAGTTAAAAGTGGAAAAAAACCACAAAAACTGCTTCTAAAAAGACCATCATAAGTTGTATTCTGGTGGCCTACATCCTTCTTGAAAATTCTGTGTGTCCCAGGTTCTCCATGTTCAATCATTTGCTGTTTTCATCGTACTTGCAATAAGGAATAGCTTGTTAATATTACATACCACTCTTGGGTCACCTAAGATTTTTGATTTTTGTATTCTACCACTTGTGATTGTTAAAATCTTTTAATTTTCTGTTGATTTTCTCATATTTGAGAATGTTCCATATATTCTTACTTTTTTTCTTTTATTTCTCTGTCTCGCTTTTTTTTTTTTTTTTTTTTCCCTGAGGAGAACGAGATGCTTGCTGCGGTTGAGTTAAGGAAGAATAACAACTATTATTCTATTGAAAGAAGTGGTTCATCTACCTTTTCAGCAAGGCTTTACAAATGCCTGAGGGAGACAACTGTGAATTAGGCACACTGACAAGTTTCAGTTTGCACACATACAAGCAGCCTTGATTCATGCAACATGCACAAGCCCTGTGCCAGCCAAATTAAATCCTTTTCGAAATTGTCTGTTTCTTGTGGTCCTCTGACCATTCCCACACCTTGAAACTGTGCTTCTTGTTGCCCCCACTAAGCCTATCCTACTATCTTAACACACCAGTAACACCTGTAACACCAGTAACCAGTAATTTTGTTGTCCTGCGTGCCCACATCTTATAGCTGTGACAGACTAAAAGAGAGAGATGAAAAGAAGCGATTATATAAAAATTGCATTTTTGATATAATCATAGCTTAAAGAAAGTGCCATTCAAGACTCCTGCCAATGTATCTGGGATACTGTTAGATGGAACACCAGATAAGGCTACTGGCAGATAATCCCTGCAGAAGTGGATATGGTGATTAGAGATACTACTGACATCAGTTCAGTTGCTAATATCAGTTGCATTGCTCCTGTATTTTGTGCTTCTGTCTTCAAAGAAAGCCTGGACGATTGTGTAAGTGTTCCTCTTTTGAATCAAGCAAGTCAGATACTTCATTTTAGACAGTGTTCAGTAGTTGTTTAGGCTGCACAGGCTGATTATGCTCTTATGCAGATCAAGAGTTCTTAACAGTTTGCCCCCCAGCAGCAAGAGCACAGCAGACAATATCTTATGCTGTAATGTGGCTGGATCTCAAATCACAGCTATTTCTAAAACAATTGTACACATCTTGCTCACAAGAGCTCATATTTCATGTATGTACACTTGAATATACATAAAATGAAATGAGGGATTTTTGTTTTCCTCTAGAAAAATGTACTGCTATTGTTTCCAACATTTTTCTGCACCTTTCTTTAAGTTTTACTGTCTATATGATAATGTAAAAGCAAGCATAAATGTGTGTGGTGTTTTTGTGCTTATAGGATTTAGAGATTCTTCTGAATATACAAAATCATGAACACTGTTTAAATTTCTTAAAGTCTACCCAACTATCTCTGCATCTGGATCACAAGACCTTAACCTATATTATTCATTGTATGCCTGAAGCTGACAGTGTTGTCAGTAGTGAATAATATACATTTACTGTTAAATCACCACTGCAGTGGAGTCTATAATGTAGCTGGGGTTGTATGTTACACTATTTTATTATATATCTACAGTGGGACTTTAAGCTTACCTCTGTTGGTATGGCAGACAGTCATTTTTACTGTTTGTGTTCATGGTTGAAGCACTCAGATTCTCTATGTATAGGTCCAGATGACTACAAAGAAGAATTATTCTGTAAGTACTCCATTAAATAGAAATATCCCTTGGGAACCATTGCACTTTACAAGGAACATTTTTACTTTGTTATTGTTATGATTCTGTGATTGGCAGGGGATCATGTAATTCTTGAATAAACGGTGACAGGTTATTCATTCATTCATTCATTCATTCATTCATTCATTCATTCACTCTTTTATTTATTTACTTACTTATTTATTTATCCTTTTTAGCTGTTGACATAAGAGTATCCTAAAACCTTTCTAACTTTAGCTTATTGCTGGTTCTGCGGGAAGACTTACTAAGTATTGCTCTGTATATGGTGATTATACAAGCTCATGTCTTTTAGACTGATCTGAAAGACAATTTTGACATGGACTATGCTAAATTCCTATTCTCTATCCACAATATTGCAGAAGCATCTAAAAGTGTATTTATTTTTAGCTGTGGATATTTTTCCATATTCTTTATGGGTGCTGGAAATACGCAACAAAATTGTTTTAGTTTTTATGTATTTAAAAGACAAGTGAGTCTGTGGTGGAGGAAAAAGAGAAAAGAATTAGTTGAGGTTGTTTTTAAGGTCTGCTAATTAAATGCCCATTGGAGGTTGTCATCTGTGGGTGTACACGCGCGAGGAATAAAAATCTTCACGTCATTCTTCCATGCAACTACAACCATTGCGAATCCAAACAGCAGCCTTACAACATTTACTCAAAACAACAATGTAAATGCTGTTTGTTAGGCTAACAAAAATCACATATTCAGAACTAAAAGGATTTGTCTATATTGTCTATTTTAATTAATCAAGACTCCTAACAAGAATATCTCTTTCCTGCTATAGTGTGCGATAAGAATTGCATAAGATGAGATCTGAAAGTAGAGCACAGGCTTCACATTTCTTGCTGTGGAAAAGCACCATACTGTAGAGCCCTCTGCTGTTCAGCTAGTTAGCCATGCTGGTGGCTTCCCTGTGGCAAATTGAAGGATGAGCCACTAAAACGTGGCTCAACAGATGTTGCATGCCAAAGAGGAAAGAAGACATTTTGGGACAGCAATGCTCCAACAGGCACACTGTGAGACTAATGAAGTTACGTGATTTAAGTCTTCAACAGCTTAGGAAAAATAACAGACTATAGAAAAGAAATTAAAAAGGGTATGAAAGAAAAACATTTTATTCTTTAGTATATATTAACACATAAAAGACACAGCTAACATCCTTGCAAGAAATTGGAATTGGAAAAGTTAAATATGGCAAAATATTTTACCCCATCCCCCTTGTATTTTATATATAACTTGTATTATTTTATGGAGTAGAATAATTAATGTGGAAAACTTTCACAGACAACTAGTACTCCAGGAAAGATGGAGGCATATTTGTGTATGTTTGTAAAAATACTAGCTCTGAAAGGAATCCTGTTTTAGCCCATTTCAAGGAGAAAAAATTAAGCTCAAAATAACATTGTGTGTTATAACATCATTTTAGACTGTGGTTTAAAAGAAATTTAGTATTTTAAACTGAACTATTCTTTTTTAATGAAAAAAAAAACAACTTATAAATGCTGTTTCAGATTTTTTCAGTTCCTTGACTAAGCTTATCTCATTGAAAGTCACCACAAGTAAAGACAAATTAAACCAAAACCACCCCAAACTCTTTTGTTTACAATTAGCTGTGAAACATATTAATCCTTGCTGACCACTCACAACACATGTAAAAAATAATGCAGTAGACAGTACAACAAAAATAAAACAATGGAACCTATTTCAGACTATAATGAACACTACAATTCATACTTATCCTAGGTCATCAGTACTGAAAATAACAAGAAACTAAATCCTGATTTTGTGAACTGATATTTGTATCCCTTGTGTTTCTAAGTGATGGCAGCAAACAGATGCATATGCATGAGACAAACCTGGTAGTTTATTGGGCTATGAAAATTGTGCATTTTCACTGAAGTTTTGCAAACGTAGATTTAATCTAAATATTGTCCTGATTAATATTCTTTTGCAGAGCTTGCATCATTAGAGTCTTTAAAACTTAGAAAATGCTTACTCGAAAACAGCTGCAAGAATTTCCACTCTTGCTTCATGTTTCTTGTTGCTAGCTTAGTAGCATTTTATATGACATATATTTCACCTCTCACTTATATAGTCATGCAACAAAACCCATCATTTTTTTGTTTATAGGGTCAGAAAATTGTCCTCTCTTATATTTCAGCTACTAAACACAGTTTTCTTTTGTGTATAGTTCCCAGTACCTTCAGAATCTCTCAACAACATCAACCTTCAGATCTTTCAAAGTGGATTCATTTTCCCCAAAATGATACTTTCCCACAGTGTCTTAACTGATTTCATCAAAGTGTCTCTGATGAGTTACTTCTCCTGAATGAATGTCATGGTGGAGAGGACCTCAATGGACAGCTCAGTCGCTTCATTGAATCCATTTTGATTGCCATATGAAATGTCAACTAATTTCAAGACTTTGGTTTACAATCACTGATCATCCATGTCAGAAAGCCTTAATTTAGTTTTTAATTCAGCTATTTTACTTAAAACTAGACCAGCCAGGTTCCTCTCATTACCAGGAGAAACATCTGCACACTTACTTCAGTTGCTTTCTTTCAGTAGTTTCAGAATTGAAGCACAGAGGTCCAATTAAATCCTGTCACCATTATAGCATAAGAGTAATCAGAGTCTGAAGTTCAAGCTACATATTGCTGAATCCAGTGAACACTACTCGCACAGACATTATACCTCTGCAAAAGCAGTCTTCAGTGTCCTGAAGTCTTTAGGAAGTGTTCTGCTTAAAAGGTTCAGCTCCTTGATCCATCTAAGAATGTGACTTTTAGGAGATTAGTGCTTGATCTTTAACATGACATCCTATTGTGACTACCACCCAGATCTCTCTTCCTACCAGAAGCAAAATTATTCCATTCCACTTATGGAACATCCCACAAATAAGGCACTAAACATGCTTTAGTGTTTTGAGTCAGTATGTTCACACTGCACCTGAGAGACACCCTGGTGTACTGCAAATCGAGGCACATTTTAAGTACCATTAATACTTTGACTTCCAACAGAAAGAAAATCTGATTTCACAGTTGTTCTCTAGATTCATATGACTCAGGGGTACCTGGCGCTCCAGTTCTTTAATTCATTCCTGTTCTTTCCTCTGATGTAATCCACTTTTGTTAGAAAACATAACTTAAAACCCTTTTGATCAGCTGTATTTTAACCTGCAACAAGTAAGGGAGGAACACGATTCCATACATTATGTGTGAAGTTACGTGATGCAAATTACACCATTTTGCTGTTACTTAAGCAATCTGAATGATGTAGTGGTGGAAACATCTTTAAACCCAAAAGGTAGATGAATATTGTGGCTATTTTCTTTCTTTTTTTTTTTTTATTGTGGATATTTTATTTCTTTTTATTTTTCAGTCTTTTAATCACAAATAGAGAAAAGATTGACTACATTTCTGAAGATCATATTTTTATCTACAATAAATCATTAGGATGCTGTTCCTTTCAGTTCAGCTTCGCAGTTTACACTACGTGAAGGGCTGTGTACACATTAAGAAAAAAGAGATAAAAAAGAGCTCAAGACCAACACAGAAAGCACTCAAGAAAACAAACAAAAAGAAAGAGATATTAATCTGTCAGTTAAGCGGTTGTAGTATTTTATATGAACAGCTCGTATGGTTTTCATTTCATAAAAAATATCGGTGTTCCAAATTTATCTCGTATTTCCCATCACAGCAAGTACGAAACTGTGCAATTTTTTTTATGTGCTCCACCTTTCTCTAAATAAACAAACAAGTAAAATGATGGTAGACAAATTTGTAGGTATCATTTTACAAAAGGGAAGGGAGTTTAAGAATAAAGGGGAAAAAAAAATCCATCCTTTGGCCAGAGGATATTTTTTTATGCAAGAAATCACATCCAGACCCAGTCAATTGTCTGCATAATAATGCTCAACCCTCTCATTTCAGACACATATTAGGACCTAAACTATGATGAAATATGCTGTTGGATCACCTGCTTAATCTTCCTTATCAAAACCTGGACCATGGACTCTAATCTCTGGCGCAAACCTCAGAGATAAAGCCTAAGTAATGAAAACTGCTAAGGCCAAAACAAATACTATTTTGAGGGTCAACAGATTTTCCTCCCAGATGTGGTCCCAATTATTACAAGTCAAACAAGGAGTGGAAACTGGATCTTACAAAGAAAGATTTCCTGCTGTGAGGGTAGCACATTGCACTGCTGTTCTTTGCTAAAGTGAGAGTAATCCATGATCACAAAATATATTCTATGTCAGTTGGCACTCTTCATAATCACACAACCCTGAATAATAGCAGCTAAAAAGCCAAGGAGACCAGGATACTTGACTGCATGCTGTGGGTCATGACATGAGAAGATCAAATACGCACTTAGATAAACTGGGTCCAAATGACTAACTGTTGAGTTGCCTGGGGACCTTCAGCTGTGATGACCAAGTCACAAAGTGGCTTTGTTACTTTGGCATTGTGAATTTCTTTATTCATTGTGTCTTCTTGTTTTCCATATTAAATACTATTAGTTTAAGAAAAGGGTATTCCCTCCTTCCCTGTCACTGGTTTACACATTCTCTAACCTGACAATTAGTATCTTTCTTGCCACTGGTAATTGTAGAAATTGTGCAGGCCAGTTTTGCATACCAGCTATACCTTTAAAGCCCAGTGTCTTTAATTGTGATAACTCTGCACTTGAGCACTTGTACTGAAAATCTCTGAAGGTCTACTTTGGCCACCAAGTCCACAATAATGCAGAATGAAGATGCTTGAGGGAGTGTGGGGTCCACAGTGGCTACAGTGACTGACATCAAGAACAAAATACATTTAGATTTACAGATTGTGAATGAGATAGAAATCAATGAGTCATAGGTACCTCAAATTTAAATAGTTCTTTCTTTTGACAGAAATGCATATAGATAGATTTTTTTTTCCCAATTGCTAAGCTCTAGAACCTGTTTGTCTTTGGCAGTTCCTAGCAGTTTTGAATAACTGCATTCTTAAAAGGCCTCTTTAAAATAAAATAATGGTTGATTTTTTTCCTGTTCCATCTTTACTTTTTTCTACTGTTCTATCAATTCTATATGTCTACATTTCTTTTTAGAATTAAAGTATTGAGTAATTTTTTTCACTGAAGGCACCTAGTCTGTCACACACAGAAATAAATTTAAAAAAAAAGAATGGTTTATGAGATGTCAGGAAATGTTTAATTATTTCCCTTTAATGATAAGGAGTACCTGAAGGGGGCCAGTACCTGAAGAAAGCCTTCCAGTATCTGAAAGAAACCTACAAGAAGGTTGGGAAGGGACTTTTTATGAGGCCCTGCAGTGATAGGATAAGGATTAATGGGTAGAAGCTGGAAAAGCATAGGTTCAGACTAGATGTAAGGAAGAAGTTCTTTACCCTGAGGGTGGTGAGGCACTGGAACAGGTTGCCCAGGGAAGTTGGAGATGCTCCATCCCTGAAAGTGTTCAAGGCCAGGCCAGAAGGAGCATTGAGCAATCTGATCTAGTGGGAAATGTCCCTGCCACGGCAGTGGAGTTGGAACCAGATGATCTTTGAGGTCCCTTCTAACTCAAATTATCTTATGATTCTGTGATTTTCCATTCCATTAAGTTACAAGTTATCTTAACTAATGACTATCCCATACTGACTTTTACAAGTCAGTTGTCCTCTCCATGAAAACATGCATATGTCTCACAAGAAGTCACAAAAATAACTACTTTTTTAATGCAAAGGTCTGTAGTGGTAAAGATTGTACAGTTCATTGATTATGACTTGAAAGATTTAAAGTGTTTTTGAAAGGACCTTTTGTTCCTGAGACCACAGGCATGCCAGAAAGATGGTTCTCATTCACTGGATGATTGTTTTGTGTAACTTGCATTGATCAGTCCACTATTGACAGAAACCAATGTAAAACATTTAAATGAGGCAGTATGAAATTCTACAACTTCTGAGAATGCAACACTTTCATGAGTCCACCACTATGTATTTGGTTTTTGTACTGCTTTAAGTGGCATACTCTCATTACTCCACTGAAGGGGCATCTTCATGGTAGCAGATATTAGGGATCATGCCCTGGAGTTGGTATTTTTGCATTCCACATAGGTAACTGTTCAATGATTTAGTTCTGCTTAAGAAGTTAAACTTGCATTTCAAAATGAATTGAGTATTTTTAAATCATCCAGTGACTTATCAAGTCTAAATATAAGTAGTAGTATCTAAATACTTTGAAAATGAGATAATGGCAAATGATTTTACTCAATTGTTCTTTATAACTTTCACCCTATGACATTAAACATATGCTCTTTTTGAAAATAGTCATTAACCTTTCACATGATGTATAACTAGCTTTATCACTCTGAAAAAAAAAAAAATCCACTCTGAATTCTGAAAAGATGATCCACTGGGAGACACACAAATGGTAAACCACACCGAAGGACACAAAAAGGCCCACAAAATATCAGTAGGGTTATAAAGGTCTATGGATTTTAATTGCTGTGTGCCATTGGGCCTTTACAAAGCAATCAAGCAGGCAATCTCTAAAGACAGCCCTGCCATAATACATTTAACAATAGAGTTCTCACCCCATCAGCAGACTAGGGTTTATGAAGGTCCCCACAGCAATTAATGACCTTGTACATTGAGAGAAAAAGACAAAATTACTTAAATTAACTACCCTTTTTGGATAGATATGCTAAGTGTTAGAAAGTGTAATTTCAGGACAACGAATGCAAAAGTTTGAATGATGATAGACAAAAAACATTCTTAGCAATCTGGTAATTTTTCCTGTGTATATTTTTAAAGGTATAGAAATTTGCCTTTCTGATATTACGTAAAGGATGTTCTGAAAAACACTATAATGGTAGCACATGAAGGATTTTGGTTTAAGTGACACGTTATAATATTCTAACTACATAACTTCATTCTTCTCAGGAAGCTGGAATATTCTATATTTCTGATACTGAGGTTGAATTCAAATCATAAAAATACAATAGTACCAATAAACAGGGTTACATGGATAATACTGTTAATTTTGAGTAAAGGTAGAAACTTTGTATATGTGTATATATATATACACACAGACACTTTTTTCTTTTTGGTATAAGTATTTTCAAACACAAATGAAATTCTACAATTGAACAACATGCAAAAATTATGATCAATGCATGAAGGTAGCCACTACAGTCTGAAGATAAGCAAATCCCATAATTAAAGCTGGATATGAAGGAGAAAAATAAAGGAAAGCCAGTCCATGGATAGAGTATATCTAGTAACTGATACACAGAATTGCATAAAGTGAGCATTTAAGAGTTTTTATCAAGGGAAAATGTGATGCTCTTTTTCTCCTGATGTGAGATAAACATTCTTTTGTGCTTGAGATATTAGATAGCATCTGTGAAAGAGGGCCAACTGTTTAATCATTTTGGGGTGGGTTCTTTTGGTGTTTGTGAGGGGTTTTGTGGTTTGTTTTCGTTTTTTGGGGTTTTTTTTTGCGGGGGAAATAATCCACACCTATATAGCTAACTAAATAATCTACTTAATTTCTTTAACTTTCTTCTTCATTTTACAGAATTTACTGCTCTTTATAGTAATGCCCCGGGACAAAACACATATAAGGATGGCTATAAAATTAATAACCTTCTGGAGTTTCTATTCACAATCTGATTTAAACCTAATCTCTTGAATTCTGTTTGATCAACCTTGAAAACACAAAGACTCAATCTGCTGTTATGGAACTACTATAATGTTATTTTTAAAGATACGTAATTATTTTGGTAAATAATATGAACTATGCACAAAAATACAAGTAAAATATTTCATAGTCCAACCAAAGAAGGTACTTACACAAATGTCATAGCTGTGCTTAACTCACAAAAAGAACTGCACTTGAAGACTTTATATACACAACGTCACACTGGTGGTTTTCCAGGAAGACTTTTATAATATACATGCTGCTGCTTGGTCTGTCCATTTTGGAAAGGAATGGTCCCCATATCTGTCTGTTTAGAAGCGAATGGCTGAATAGTTAGAACATTAAGAAAAGACATGAAACACATCTGAGTTTAAATAATATATTTCTTCCCCATGCATTCTTTTCACTAGTATATGTAGTTTCCAGTAGTACATGGCTTTGTTGAGTGAAAGAGATTTGACCTGGGAGTATTTGGAATCTAATATTTTACTGACAGTATTTTATTTGATTTTACTTGCATTACTCTTCTAGTATAAAAGAAAAATCTAGCTCCATTACTGAATGTTTTCTACTTTAAACTGAAAAAAAAAATTGTATTGCAGTCTTCAAGACATATTCTAGTTGTAGCTGGTAGGAAAGCTGTGTCTCAGAACAGACTGAATATGGTTAATGATAAACTTGCTCATTTAAAATCTGTTCAAGAATGTGGGGAAAATAAATCTGTCCCTTTCTCACACATACACTCGGTTATAATAGAAACAAGTAGTATACATACTTGAAGAGTAAAATGTGTGTAGTTTGGGGGTCCAAAATAACACAACCTATAAATGTTTTCTTAAATAAATTCATGTTGCCCTTCACCTTTTCTAACACTCTTGTTGCTCAGAACTTTTAATCAAAGTCTGAAGTGGGAAAAAAATCCTGACAGGGATACAGTGGAACAGAAATTGTGGCGAATATGTCACAACTTCGTATTTCTCTCTGAAAAGTATACCGAGATTGATCACAATTCTAACATTGAGCTTAACCCATACTTGAAGAAATTTGTCCAGTAGTCACACCATGAGGAATGAAACTTTCACACAGCTGTTGTCCTGAGCTGTCACTTAGGTTTTCCAAAGGTGAAAATGTCTGCTAATGTGCGTGGGTACTGCTGTAGATCTGTTTGTCTTTGGTGGAATATCATGACTATTTTTACGTGGTGAATTCAGAGGTCATTCTACCATTGCACAGAATCAATAAAGAAAAATACAGAACAGCCTGGAAAAAGTATCTCTGCAGAAATAAAAAATAATAAAATCTTCAAAGGACAAATTTCATTAACCTCAGTAATGATAACAATGACTGAAAAGGATATTGGTGCAAGTAATAAAACTAGTTAAGTCTTACGCCTAATGCTGAACAACCTGGATAGGAAAACTGGCATGAGAAAAGTGAACACATATAAAATGTATTTATATAAAACACTGGATCATTTCTGAATTTTATTGAAAGCAAATAGTGCTACCTTGTGATGAAAAACAAACTGAACAGGGATTCATGCATGTCTTTCAACAGAATTCTAGGTTGAAGAAAACCAAGTGATGGAAAATCGTTTGCAAATGGAACGAAAATATATGCTGGAAAGAAAAGAAAATATGTGAAATAAAGAATTGAAGAAAAGAATACAAAAACCCCATTAAAAAACATTTAAATTGGAACCCTGAATTATGAGGATAAAAACGATTTTTGAAGGATAACTTTTCTTTCAGGCCAATATTGGAGGTAAAATTTCGAAGTTACTTTTTTTTTGGTGAAAAATATATGTATTGAAAACTAAGGAGTCAACTCACACAGAAGATATTTTTAAACATCTTTAAACATACTTTCAATAAAACCTTCTCTTAAAGAAAAAAGGAACAGTTACTGAATACTGGCAGATTCTGTTAACAGTTTAATTTAATTGTTAATATAGTATTTCAGGGAGTATTTGCATTCCTCAGCTTCAGTTACCAATCCATGCCAGTTAAATTAGCTTGCTGGTTTCACAAGGCTTCTCAAGTTGAAGGAGGTTTCTCCAGAGAGTGACCTACAGCGGAAGAGAGCTCAGATGCTCTCCCTGTCCTTTGTCTACAGGTGGTTTTGTGTCTCCACTGACTACAGAAAGAAGTTTTCCTGACTACATATTGGGAGATATGAATATCCCTTTCTGTAAAGGATCTAATTACCTTCTGTAGTTGAAAGTTTACTTTAGTGCTACAGTCTCAAGTTTTTTAATTTAGTCCTTATTTATTTAGATATCATCTCTGAAAAATGTTTGCATGTATTTGAAGTTATTCAAACTTGTTTAATCATTCCCAGAGAAAAAAAATGGCTGATAATCTGCTGATTATCACATTTACGGGGTCCTTAGATCTCTAAGCTCTTGGAAAGTTCTGCGTATATGACTGAAATTACATGACTTGGTAAGACAGAGCTATTGTTTTCTGAGAAGGGGTGTTGATTGTGTGTTTATAATATGTACGATAATATACATATTGCTCCCTCAAAATACATAAATCAAAAAACTCTCAAACTTGTAAAAAAAAACATTTTGGGCCTCATTTTTATGAAAAACAGAACAAAAACAAAGATTACCATTGATTTTTCTTCTGAGAAAACTCCTTATTTCCTGTATGTATGTGTTTTACAAGAGTAAAGATCTGATACCCACTGTACTGTTATGCCCAAGGAATAAAACTATCGACTGTGCTTTTAGGGTGGAATTTAAAATGTTCTTTCAGGCCTGGAAATATTAAGTATTTTTAAAATACAGACTGACATCTTCCACTGTTTCACAGTATTGCAGAATCACAGAATGTTAGGGGTTGGAATGGACCTCTAGAGATCATCTAGTCCAACCCACCTACCAGAGCAGGATTACCTACAGTAGGTCCCACAGGAACACATCAAGGCGGGTTTTGAAAGTCTCTAGAGAAGGAAATTCCACAACCGTCCCGGGCAGCCTGTTCCAGTGCTCTGTCACCCTCACTGTGAAAAAGTTTTTCTCCAATGTTTTTGTGGAACCTCCTGCACTCCATCTTGCGTCCGTTCCCCCCTGTCCTATCACTGGACATCACTGAAAAGAGCCTGGCTCTGTCTTCCTGGCACTCACCACTTACATATTTATAAACATTAATGAGGTCACTCCTCAGCCTCCTCTTCTCCAAGCTAAAGAGACCCAGCTCCTTCAGCCTTTCCTCATAAGGGAAATGTTCCACGTCATCATTTTGGTGGCTCTGCGCTGGACTCTTTCAAGCAGTTCCTTGTCCATTCTGAGCTGAGGGGCTCAAAATTGGACATAATACTACAGATGCAGCCTCATCAGGGCAGAGGGTAAGGACAACCTGTCTTGCCCTACTGACCTACATCACTTCTAATATACCCCATATTGCCACTGGCCTTCCTGGCCAGGACGGCACATTGCTGGTTCATGGTCATCCTGCTGTCCATCAGAATCCCCAGGTCCCTTTCCCCTATGCTTCTTTCCAACAGGTCAGTCCGCAACCTATAATAAAACCCCAACCTCGGGTTTTCTTTCCGGGGTGCAAGACTCTACACTTGTCCTTGTTGTATTTCGTAACATTTCTCCCCGTCCAATGTTTTGCTGTCAAGTCCAGTTTCAGAGCAGGTAAGACTGCACTGGGGAAGGAATCTAAGCAAAAAAAAGGCTGGCAAAAAGCTTTTTGGGGGCTTTTTTTAAGCCAGCTACAGCAACCAAACCTGAGGCCGCACCCGCAGCTACAGGGCGGACACCTGAGATAGCGTGGGCCAAGCCATCCTCAGCGGCGCTGCGATTTTAAACACGGTGATCAGCTGTGAACTCTGCCCTCAGGGTATAAGAAGCCTTGGGGAGGGTAGGGACTAGTCCCTGCCCACTGAACAAAAGGGTAAGTCTTTGTTAAAAGGCAAGTACTTAAAAGGCCTGTAAACTATTCTGTGCATAGCTTTCAGAGAGTCTTGTATTGTGGAGCCAACTATGGTTGCCACCAGGTCAATGGTTGTTAGAAAAACTGTGGGCACCCAGACAGAGGCCCCAGGTAAGCATGTGGGTGTTCAGGCCTCGGGCTGCAGAGAATGCCAGAGCCTGGCACTGGCCATGGAGGGTAGTGGAAGTGACACTTGTGTCTGATGTGACCAGGTGAGCGATCTGCTCAGCCTGGTGGTTGAACTGAAGGAGGAAGTAGAAAGGCTGAGGAGCATTAGGGAGTCGGAGAGAGAGACAGATCGGTGGAGCCACTTCCTGAATGGCAAACAGCAAGCTCCACAAAGAGCAGAATATCCCCCCCTTCCTGGCCATCAGGCAAAAGCGGGGGACCTAAAGGATAGGGAGGAGTGGAAGCAGGTGCCTGCCAGGAGAGGAAGGAAAATCCCTGCCCGGCCTCCATCACCTGCCCGGTTGCCCCTGCGAAACAGCTGTGGGGCTCTAGACAACGCGAGCCAGGCAAAGGAAGAGTCAGTGGAGGGTTCACCCATAGGGCTGTCTAGTCACTCAGATACACGCGTTAGGACTTCTTCAATTAAGAAAAAAAGGAGGGTAATCGTAATTGGAGACTCCCTCCTGAGGGGAACAGAGGGCCCTATCTGCCGCCCTGATCCGACCCACAGGGAAGTCTGCTGCCTCCCTGGGGCCCGAGTTAAGGATGTTATCAAGAAGCTTCCTGGTCTGGTCAAACCCACGGACTATTACCCGCTTTTGGTTATGCAGATCGGTAATGATGAGATAGTAGAGAGACGGCCAGAAGCAATCAAAAGGGACTTTAGGGCACTGGGGCGGATGCTAAAAGGATCAGGCGCACAGGTTGTGTTTGCCTCTATTCCTTCAATTATGAGGAAAAATAGTGGTAAGTGTGACAAAGTGCAGCAGATTAATACTTGGCTAAAGGGGTGGTGCCAGCGGTCTAGCTTTGGATTTTTTAACCATGGGGAGATCTACAGGCCACCTGGTCTACTGAAACAAGGTGGGGTTCAAATGACACAAAGGGAAAAAAGGATCCTTGGTCACGAGCTGGCGGGACTCATAGAGCGTTCTTTAAACTAGATATGAAGGGGGATGGGGTTATAGCTGGGATTGCAGTGGGGCAGTGTTCTAGAAATTATGAGGACCGGGTGGCCTTCCATCCCCCTAGGGTGAGATCAGTGTGCTCAGCTTGCTCCCTGAAATGCTTATACACCAATGCACGCAGCCTGGGGAATAAGCAGGAGGAGCTAGAAACCTGGGTTCGGGCAGGAGATTATGATCTGGTGGCAATTACAGAGACATGGTGGGACAGCTCACATAACTGGAATGTGGTCATGGGTGGCTATGTCCTTTTCAGGAAAGACAGGCCAGCCAGGCGAGGTGGTGGAGTCGCTCTTTACGTGAAAGCACAACTACAATGTCTTGAACACCATCCAGGCATGGATGAGGAGCAAGTTGAGAGTGTATGGGTTAGAATTAAGGGGCAGGCTGGCAGGAGAGATACTGTTGTGGGTGTCTATTACAGGCCACCAGATCAGGGTGAGGAAGTTGATGGGGCCTTCTACAGGCAGCTGAGAGCGGTCTCACAATCACAGGCCCTGGTTGTCGTGGGGGATTTTAACTTCCCTGATATTTGCTGGAAGGACAACTCAGCCAGCCAGCCACAGTCCAGGAGGTTCCTCCAGTGCATCGATGATAATTTTCTGATGCAAATGGTGGAGGAGCCAAATAGGAGAGGAGCACTGCTGGACCTCATCCTCGCTAACAAGGAGGATCTGGTTGAAGCAGTAAAGGTTGAGGGCTGCCTTGGCTGCAGTGACCATGAAATGGTGGAGTTCAGGATCTCATGTAGCAGGAACAAAATAGCAAGCAGAATTGCAACCCTGGACTTTGCCAAGGCAAACTTAGGATTTTTCAAGCAATTACTCGAGAAAATCCCATGGGCAAGGCTGTTTGAAGGTAAAGGGGCCCAAGATAGCTGGTTAGCGTTCAGGGACTGCTTGTACCGTGCTCAAGATCAGAGCATCCCGACACGTAGGAAGTCAAGGAAGGGAGCCAGGAGACCTGCGTGGCTAAACAGGGATCTGCTGGGTAAGCTCAAGGGCAAGAGGAGAATTTACAGATGTTGGAAGATGGGGCTGGCCACTTGGGATGAATATAAGGCTGTTGTCCGAGGATGTAGGGAGGCAACTAGGAAAGGAAAGGCCTCCCTAGAATTGAACCTGGTGAGAGGGGTCAAGGACAACAGGAAGAGCTTTTTCAAATACGTGGCAGATAAAACTAACACCAGAGGCAATGTAGGCCCACTGATGAATGAGGTGGGTGCCTTGGTGACAGAAGATACAGAGAAGGCAGAGTTACTGAATGCCTTCTTTGTCTCTGTCTACTCTGCCGGAGGCTGTCCTGAGGAGCCCCATTCCCCTGAGGTCCCAGAGGAAGTCAGGGCAGTAGAGGAGTTTGCTTTAGTGGGTGAGGACTGGGTTAGGGACCAATTAAGCAATCTGGACATCCATAAATCCATGGGTCCAGACGGGATGCATCCACGGGTGCTGAGGGAGCTGGCTGATGTCATTGCTAGACCACTCTCCATCATCTTTGCCAAGTCTTGGGAGACGGGAGAGGTGCCTGAGGATTGGAGGGAAGCAAATGTCACTCCAGTCTTCAAAAAGGGCAAGAAGGAGGACCCGGGTAACTATAGACCGGTCAGCCTCACCTCCATCCCTGGGAAAGTGATGGAACGACTTATCCTTGGTGCCATCTCAAGGCATATCAGGGATAAGAGGGTCATTAGAGACAGTCAACATGGCTTCACCAAGGGGAAGTCATGCTTGACTAACCTCATAGCCTTTTACGAGGATATAACAAGGTGGATAGATGATGGCAGAGCGGTGGATGTGGTCTACCTTGACTTCAGTAAAGCATTTGACACAGTCTCCCACAGCATCCTTGCTGCTAAACTGCAGAAGTGTGGTCTAGACTCTCGGGTAGTGAGGTGGACTGTGAACTGGCTAAGGGGAAGAAGCCAAAGAGTTGTGGTCAATGGGGCGGAGTCTGGTTGGAGACCTGTATCCAGTGGAGTGCCTCAAGGGTCGGTACTGGGACCAGTATTATTCAATATATTCATCGATGACTTGGATGAGGGACTAGAGAGTACTATCAGCAAGTTTGCTGTTGACACCAAGCTGGGAGGAGTGGCTGACACACCAGAAGGCTGTGCTGCCATTCAGCGAGACCTGGACAGGCTGGAGGGTTGGGTGGGGAAAAATTTAATGAAATACAACAAGGGTAAATGTAGGGTCTTGCATCTGGGTAGGAACAACCCCAGGTTCCAGTATAAGTTGGGGAATGACTTATTAGAGAGTAGTGTAGGGGAAAGGGACCTGGGAGTCTTGGTGGACAGCAGGATGGCGATGAGCCAGCAGTGTGCCCTTGTGGCCAGGAAGGCCAATGGCATCCTGGGGTGTATTAGAAGGGGGCTGGTTAGTAGGTCGAGAGAGGTTCTCCTTCCCCTCTACTCTGCCATGGTGAGACCCCATCTGGAATACTGTGTCCAGTTCTGGGCCCCTCAGTTCAAGAAAGACAGGGAACTGCTGGAGAGAGTCCAGTACAGGGCAACTAGGATGATTAGGGGAGTGAGGGTGACGGAATACTGGAACAGGTTGCCCAGGGAGGTTGTGGAGTCTCCTTCTCTGGAGACATTCAAGACCTGCCTGGACATGTTCCTGTGTAGCATTATCTAGGCATTCCTGCTCTGGCAGGGGGATTGGATTTGATGATCTTTCGACGTCCCTTCCAATCCCTAACATTCTATGATTCTATGATTCTATGATTCTCCAGCCAGTCTGGGTTCCTCTCAATGGCAGCACAGCCCTCTGGTGCATCAACTACTCCTCCCTGTTTTGTGTCTTCAGCAAACTTGCTGACAGTGCTCTCTGCCCCTCATCGAGGCCATTGATGAATTTATTATATAGTACTGGTCCCAGTACCAACCCTTGAGGCACTCCACTACATATGGGTCTCCAACTAGACTTTATCTCATTCACTAAAACCCTCTGACTTCTTCCCTTCAACCAGTTCACAGTCTAAGTCACCACCCCATCATCCAGACCACACTTCCTCACTTTAGCTACCGGGATGTTGTGGGAATGGTGTCCAATGCTTTACTGAAATCCAGATAAACCACATCCACTGCACTGCCATCATCCATCCACCCTGTTATGTCTTAATAAAAGGCTATCAGGTTGGTCAATCATCACTTCCCCTTGGCAAAGTCATGCTGACTGTTCCTAATGATCCTCTTATCCTTGATATGCCTAGAGACAGTGCCAAGGATAAGTTGTTTCACCACCTTTCCAGGGATGGAGGTGAGGTTGAGTGGTCTGTGGTTACCCAGGGCCTCCTTCTTACCCTTTTAGAAGACTGGAGTGACCTTTGCCATCACCAACCAAGGGAAAGTCTTTCTTTATCCTGACTTTCTCTGGGGTCTCAGGGCTCTGAGGCTCCTGACGATAGTCTCCAGAAGCAAAGAAGGCATTCGGTAACTCTGCTTTCTCTGTATCCTCTGTCAGTAGGGCACCCACCTTATTCAGCAGTGGGCCTACATTGCCTCAAGTGTTAGTGTTATCTGTAATTTATTTGAAGAAGCCATTTCTGTCATCCTTGACCTTCCTTGAAAGCTTGACTTCCAAGGAGGCCTTAGCTTTCCTAGTTGCCTCTGACCAGTCTTATATTCAACCCAATTGGCCAGCCCCTTCTTCCATGATCTATAGACTCTCTTCTTCCATTTGAGTTTGCTCAGCAGATCCCTGGTTAGCCACGTGCCATGGGTTAGGGCTGGGCTGGCCACTAACGCGGACAGACGCTCTCTAACCCCCTCTTCCCCCCCTAAACAGGAAGAGAAAAGGGAATGAGGCAGAGAGACTTATGAGTTAGAGAGGGAAAAAAACCTAGAACAGCTTTAATGAAAGTAATAGAAATAATGGTAAAAAGATAAAAGTAAAGAACTATATACAACTATAGATAGTAGCCCGAAATCAATCCCGACTCCCTCTCCCGATAGAAATCACCACTGGTGCTGGAGAGCAGGAGGCACTGGGGAAGCCCCAGACTCAGCGGCGGCGGGGAGCTGGATACAGGGAGCTGGATTCGGGAACTCAGGATCCGGATCAAAAGCAGGAGGTCAGATGGATACCTCTCTGAACACCGGCCATTGCAGAAAAGGCGAAACGAAGAAAAAGGCATGAAACTCTCGTGATCACTCAATTTATACTGGATATGACGTATATGGGATGGAATACTCTCGTTGGTCACTTATTCTGTCTATTACCCCCCAGAGGTGCAACCTTTTACTTCCTTGTGCCCCCCTCTTACTACCTAGCACCCCCAGCGTGGCACACAAGAGCCAGCAGTGGCCTTGGTCACTCTAGGAATAAGTCTAAGCAGGAGCCTTTCTACATACCAGTCCCAGGCAGTGACTGTAAACATCAGGTGTTATCACTGCCAGTAGCACACACAGTCTGCAAAAACATGCTGCTGACTTCAGAACGTGCAGCCTTTTAGAAGACACTAAACTGGAAAGTAAAAATCACTAAACAGGACTGGGTTTTTAGCTAAACCCAGGACACCACGTCAGTCTCCTGGCTCTCTTGCTTGATTTCCTACTTGTTGGGATGCACTGATCTTGAGTTTGGAAGAAGTGGTCCTTGAATATCAACCAACTGTCTTGGGCCCCTTTCCCTTCCAGTACCCTGTCCCATGGGGTTTCCCCTAGTGATTGCTTGAAAAGGCCAAAGTTGGCCCTACTGAAGTCTGGGGTTGCGATCTTGCTTGGTATTCTGTTCCTACTGCAAAAGGTCCTGAACTCCATCATCTCATGGTCACTGCAGCCAAGGCTGCCCTCAACCTCCACTGCTTCAAGCAGACCCCCTTGTTAATGAGCACAAGATCCAGCAGTACTCCTCTGCTAGTCGGCTAACTCACTGTTTGCATCAAGAAGTTATTATCAACGCACTGGAGGAACCTCCTGGACTGTGGATGAATGGCTGTGTAGGCCTTCCAGCAACTATCTGGGTAGTTAAAATCCCCCATGAGAACCAGGGCCTGTGATTGAGAGGTTGCCATCAGCTCCCTGTAGAAGGCCTCATCAACTTCCTCATCCTGATCTGGTGGCCTACAGTAGACACCCAGCACAGTGTCACCCATGCTAACCTGCCCTATAATTCTCACTCATAAACTCTCAACTTGCTCCTTATCTGCCCCTGGACAGAACTCAATACATTCCAGTTGCTTTCTCATGTAAAAAACAACTCTACCACCTCTCCTTGTTGGCCTGTCTTTCCTAAAGAGGACAGAGCCACCCATGACCACATTCCATCTTTCCTACCACATCTCTGTAATTGGCACCAGATCATAACCCCTTGACCACACAGATTTCTAACTCCTCCTGTTTGTTGCCCATGCTGCATGCGTTTGTATAGAGGCACTTCAGCTGGGCTGTCCGCCACGTCAACTTCTTGGTGGAACACCACTTAATTCTCTTGAGGAGTTCTATGCATGTTTCTGCATTGGCTCCTACTACCTCAGGAGCCCCTGCTTCATCTCTCTAAGACTTTAACTGTGCTGCTGCATCCCGAGCTCGCCTCAGAGTGACCCGTTGCAGGCCTTTAGTTGCACCCTCTAACCCTGGTGTGCAATCCCACAACTTGTCACAGACAAGCCTGATATTGTTACCCCCCCTTTCCCTGTCGTAATTAGTTTAAAGTCAAGTCAATTCATCCTGAAATCTCTTGGGCAAAGACCTTCTTACCTCTTTGGGAAAGGCGACTCCCATTTGAGGCTAGCAAGCCTGGTGCTGTGTAGGCCATCCCATTGCCAAAGAAGCCTAAGTTGTGGTGGTGACACCAGCCACCGAGCCAAATAGGAGTAGACTGGATTTGCCTTAATCTCTCAGTTTCACTGGTCACGACTGGGAGGAGAGATGAAAATATGACCTGTGCCCCAGACTCCCTCACTGACTGTCCCAGGGCCCTGAAGTCTCTTTTAATGTCCTGTGGCCTACAGATTGCAGTTTTATCTCCACCTACATGGAAGACCACTAATGGTGGTGGACCTTACCAGACTAGGAAGTTTCATAGTGATGTGCCTAACCTATGCTCCAGGGAGACAGCATACTTCCCTTTGCTGAGGGTCTACCCAGCATACTGGAACCTCAGTTTCCTTCAAAAGGGAGTCACCTACTACCATAACCCTTCTTCTCTTCCTTATGGATGTGGTTGCGATATAGGCAGTGGGCTTAACTGACCGATGAGATACCTCTGGTGCAGAATGTCCATCATCCACGGCCCCATTTGGCTTGTCTTCCTCAGCCAGAGCCTCATACCTGTTGTACAGAGGCACCGGTGGGGGGGTGAGGTGGGCAAGGAGGGACTTCGTCTGCTGTCCTTAACGTGAACTTGCCTCCATTTATTCTTCTCATTTTTATTATTTAGGCTTTTGCCTTTGGTCTGACAGGGGAGAGATACTGGGGACCCCTGATTCAGGGTACTTTCCAATGGATGCTCCCATTTCTATTTCAAAGAAGGCAGAGCCTGGCTCCACCGATCTATCTCTTGTTCTGCTTCCCTGATGCTTCTTGGCCATTCCACTTCTCTCAGCTGTGCCACCATGCCGAGCATGTTGTCCACCTGTTTGCACTGCACACAGCAGTTCTCACAACCGCTGCCCATTACCAATCTACTATATAGATTACCAATGAGGAGAATAGAATAAACACAAGGTTACCAGCATAAGATCCACAAAAGACACTTGTGTATTGTCTCATTGTGATAAAAAAGGAAATATATGAATTTCTTGCCTGTTTCAGGGAAACACACAAGATATTGTATTCAGACAGGTGTATAATCAGGTTGTCATTACATTGTTGTCATATTGCAGGGTCCCCTAACCAACGGGAGAATGAAAACACTGATCTCAAGCTTTGTAAACTAGAAGCAACTGTTAATCTTTGAAAATTATTTAGTTATAGCCACTCATGCTCTCTCTTAAGTAGATGATAGACTGAATGCTTTCTTGTTTATGAGTTTCTGTTGCAGTAGTACAGAGCTGAAGTGTATGATTTTGTCACACCACATTTATTTTCCTTATTTCCTTTCTTCTCTTCTTCAGTTCCATATGACTTATTAATTATTATTTATAATAATCTCTGAAGTAAGCAGATGTTTTTCCACCTTGTTGAATCAGAGCCTTAGACTGAAATTTCTCTGAAACAGGAAGAGTGTCCTCCTACCTGCTAAAATTAAAAGCAGCAGAATAACAGAATATCAAACAGAAACAGACAGTGATAAGTCATAAACCAATATACTTCTGCTAATAATTCTGTCACTGTAGCAACAAACTGGGAACTAGGTGGCTGTACCTGAAATCAAGATACTCCTTCAAGAGAGGCAGCTCAGGAAGACTACATGCAATAAAGTAGGAAGTCAACCATTGACCTGTTACTGTTTTGGCTGTTGTTTAGGAAGCATGCATTTTATTTGATAATATATGCTTTGTAGAAACACAGAAGAGCTATAGAGGCAGACAAAGAGGGACCATTCGAGTCATCACAAGAGTTCTATGGGCAAAAGCTGAGCTGGAAACAGGCTAAATATTGTTAGCAGAATAAATATTTACGAACACCCAAAGACTGTTTTTTTCAATAGTGAATATGATTCAAAAAAAACCCCCACAAACACTTTAAAGAAAATTCATAGTCCTAATCAATGATTGTTAAAGAATAGGAAAAAAATCTGTTTACTAGGTAACGCCACTTTAGTCCAAACATTAGGGTGGTGTTTGTGAACATAGCTTATTTTCTCATCTGTCAAGTCAGGGTAACAGTACCAAGAGAAGGTTGCTCTGAAGTAGATTGGGGAATTTGTTCCCTCTGCTGCATTGATTTGATGTTTTTTCTTACCTAATGCAACAGTCTTGCTGTACTATGATTACCTTTTTTTTTTGGTTTCATGATTTTTATCTTTTAGTTGAGCTCCAGGCATCCAAAGTCCTATTGTATAGGTGCTTCTGTAGTCTGAAAAGAAAAGAAGTAAATAGGCTGCTTGGAGCTTTCTGTTCAAACAGAAAAAAAAACCAAAAAAAAAATAACAAACCAATTAAGATATTTTTTCAACTGGAAATAGAAGGAAAAACATATTTTTGGAAGTTCATGTATGTGTTAGTAACCCAAATTAATTTTAAAATCCACAGCAGATCTTTTGCCTGTTAGCATAAAGGGTATGGCACAGATGTCACTTTGACTTGCACAAGAATGCAGCTTGTCCTGAGGAAGCTTGTTTGCAAAAAATTTTATGCTGTCTGAATATTCCCATTTAGATAGCATTTCTGTTTCAAAGTATGGATGCAGTTGTCTGAGTGGTGAGGTTTGCTTTGTTCACATTTGCTACAGCATTGTAACTCTGTAACACATGCTACATGGAAGTCTGTGCTGTGGTCAGAGCAGCTGGAGCCACTTCATACTGCATTTGTTGTGCTACACAGAATGAGCACTGTAAACGATTTCAGATTTTCAGCAGAGACTGCTTGGGATAAATTAATTCTGAGAAAGTGATTCGAAGGACAGAACGATTCCTGACAATCCCCGTGTTAAGAGCTGCACTGACAACTTCAAATACCAAACTACTTGTCTACTGGGCTTGCTTCTTCTGTTTGTGGTTTATTCCAATGATTAAGTTCAGGGTACCAGGTTATTATCATTTTACTTATTTTTTTTCTTTCTCTATTTTTTTCAGTCAACCAGCAATTTTAATTAATCCACAATTTGAGAAGAAGAAAGGACGTTTGCCGGACTGCCTCTAGAAATTAACTGGTTGAATGGAGCATGTATGACATTAAGTTCTACAAGAAGGTTTTCAGAAAGGACTTTGATTATGATGAGAATAAATATTTTTGGGGTGCAGTTGGTTGTCAAAAAGTAGTGGCAAAAAAATGTAAGTGGTTCTGTCGTTCAGTATACCACACTTTGTCAGCAATTAACTGCAGAAAGAAGCTAAAGATTGGAATTCATTCCTTGTGATAAACAGACTTAGTGAGAGAGAATGAAGTTCCCAGCATAGCCTCCTAGTTTAGCCTCAAAACATTTTGTACTGAAGTTAGCTACCTTTTGGAAATGCTCTTTGTACTTCCTACTCTTTCCTAATTGCCTTTTTTGTATCTTTGCGTTATTCTTTCCCCTTCCCTCTTCCCACATTTCTTCCTGCATATAGAAAATTTATCTACAGCAGGTTCTTAGCTTCTTAGTCCTCAGTACGTGATGTTTTGACATAGTTTTACCTTCATCTTTTTCTTTTTTAATTATTTTTAAGTACAGGTCTAGTGATTACACACTGATGGTGGTTAAAAACCACATGGGTTTAGTATAATTTTTTAAGTACGGCACATTACTTTTTTGATAGTGTTAAGTCCAGTGTCTCCATATATTAAACGTTGCCTTTCCTAGTGTCCAATACTCCTCTTTAAGCACAGATATCTTCCTCTATTGTCATTACTGTCTCCATAGGCTCTTGTCTGAATATTTAGGCTCTGATTTCTTTCTCTAAAAGTTTTTGTTCCATAGCTTCTTTATTCTTTAAGCCAGGGGCCTCTGTCTCAAAGTCAATGTAATGTTCTGATCTGAAATCATGGTTTCCAACCAAAGGCTGCTCATTAATGTATTTACTGAGTTTTAAAAATGCAATAAAACATGTTTTGACTAAAATACAATTCACTGAGCTGTATTAAAACTATTTTGAGGAATGTTGTGTCTCTGTTTTAAATATCTCATCAATACAATCTAGTGAAGTGCATTAGATTAGCAATACAGAATAGGGTTGAGTTTTATGGCCCTAGCAATGGCAAGATTCATTTGTTCAATGAAATGAGCTTTATTATATTGATTATTGCTTTAAAATTAATTTCTCTTCTATTTCTTTGAAGGAAAATACTCTCAGAAGGAAGAAAAGAGAAAGTAAGCTGGACAGAGCAGAGGAGCAGGTGTGATGAAGCTGGGTCATGTAAAAAAAGTCTGTTGAAATTTTACTAAATGTAGGATTTACAATCTTCAATTTTGTACACTTCAGTGTGTGAAACAGTTATTTTTCGACAATATTTTTCTGATCAAACAAGTAATAACTTTACTAGAACACATTAAACCAAATATCTTTTAGAATATTTCTTGAGATGTTATTGACCGGTATCAAGATTTTCATTCAGTAAAAAGACCTAAGCTCCTCCATATAGATGTGCATGCTTTGTGCAACGTGTCACATTTAAAGAAATATATGAAACTTTAATAGCTAATTACTCCATTTTGTCTTCAAACTTTTAGAAATGGGAGAGACGAGTTGATTTGTCTAACCTTATGTCGACAGATTTCTCAAGACACTTCTCTGTCCAAGTGTTCTCACAACTTCTGCTAAATACCTTTAACTGTGTAGTTGAATAAGACAAGGTAGTGAAAGTAATGAGGTACGTGCATTTGATAAAGCCCTGGCAAAATCAGATAAGCAGGTACTTGTTCAAGATTTGAGCAAGGTTGCAAGGGCGGAAGAGGCAATTAGGTTCTTCAATGAGTGAACAGTGAGAGATGATATGGGATTTTAGACCTGGGTGCAAATAGTGCATGATGGAGGAGAGAAAGTTAAATAGAGACGTTCAGTGGGAAGATCACCAGAGGAAGCTTTTCTATTAGGAGCTTGTTGCAAGCTGGTCCAGGACCGGTGCGAAGATTCTGCTCATATTCTCGGGAACAAAATGAAGACTCAAAATGGAGTCAATTGCCCAAGAGATTTATTTGCCTGACAATCAGTGTAAAAATGCAAAAGAGGGAGAAAGAAAGAAAGAAAGAAGAAGGAAAACAAAAAAAAAGAGAAGTTAGTTGTTCAAGCTGGAGAGAAGCAGAACCAGAGAAGAGCTGAGCCAGGAAGAAAAAGTAGAGCCAAATAGTGCCAAAAAGTGGTCCTTTCTTTCATTTTTATCGTATAGTCCTGTTACATACTTGTGTTTCTTCTGTGAATTTTTAAGCATATTTCAAGAGCTGATTTTCTTAACTCCACCTCCCACCAGCAGTGGTAACCATGCCCAATACTGTCACTTGGAGAGGGTCTCACTTGGAGGGGGTCTCAAGAAGTCAACCTCGGGTCTGGGCACATGTGGAAGCTAGGTTGAGTTTCTTGGAATCCGCTTTATGTTCAGTTTCTCAGAATTCGCTTCGTGTTCAGGTCTGTACAGTGGCAGGAAACCTCTAGTCTTGCAGTCACTCCGTTGTTATGGCAGTGGTGTCTTTAGTGGTTTTGTTTCAGCAAAGTTGAGGCAAAAGACCAACACAGTAGCTTTCAGAGCTTCAGTTCTGGAAACCTTTCCCTCTAATTTATCAAAGCCATCTTTTAAATTTCATACTGCAAAACTAATCTTATTCCCTTTTTGTAACTGGTGGGAATATCTTCTCGCATATATTTCGTTTATTCTTGTTTTACTTTATTTTAATTTCTGTTACAGCTGTCTGTAAAACCTGATGAAAATCCGTTTTCTGTATACTAGAAATAAGCAAAAAATACTAATGATGTTAAAGTTGCAGGAAATTTCAAGGATGTTAAAATTGCTTTTTAAAAAATTCGGAGAGAGTGTGTCTTAACATTAAAGAATAATGAGACTAAAGAGATAAAATATTTTATGTCCCCTGCAATCGAAAGTGTCTCAGTATCACTGAGACACTGCTGCTTTGCTGGTAGCCCATGGTTTGGATGGATGCACCCTTCTCTGGGTAAAAAAACGGTTGGATGACTGGGCCCAGAGAGTGGTGGTGAGTGGTGCTGCATCCAGTTGGCATTCAGTGACCAGTGGTGTTCCCCAGGGATCAGTACTGGGCCCAGTCCTATTCAACATCTCTACTGATGACCTGGATGAGGGGATTGAGTCTACCCTCAGTAGGTCTGCAGATGACACCAAGCTGGGGGGCAGTGTCCATATGCTGGAGGGTAGGAAGGCCCTGCAAAGGCACCTGGACAGGCTGGGTCGATGGGCTGAGGCCAACGGTATGAAGTTCAATAAGACCAAGTGCAGGGTCCTACACTTTGGCCACAATAACTCCCTGCGGCACTACAGGCTGGGGGAGGAGTGACTGGAGAGTGGCCCGGCAGAGAGGAACCTGGGAGTACTGGTTGGCAACTGGTTGAACATGAGCCAGAAGTGTGCCCAGGTGGCCCAAAAGGCTAATGGAATCTTGGCTTGTATCAGGAACAGTGTGGCCAGCAGGAGCAGGGATGTAATTCTGCCCCTGTACTCAGCACTGGTGAGGCCTGAGCTCGAGTGCTGTGTGCAGGTCTGGGCCCCTCACATCAAGAAAGGTCTTGAGGTGCTGGACTGGGTCCAGAGGAGAGCAACGAGGCTGGGGAAGGGACTAGAGGGAAAGTGCTATGAGGAGAGGCTGAGGGAGCTGGGGGTGTTTAGCCTGGAGAAGAGGAGACTCAAGAAGGACCTTATCACTCTCTACAGCTATCTGAAAGGAAGTTGTAGTCCAGTGGGAGTCAGGCTCTTCTCCTGGGCAGCTAGTGACAGGATGAGAGGGCATGGCCTGAAACTGCATCAGGGAAGGTTTAGTTTGGATATCAGGAAGCACTTCCTCACAGAGAGGTTGATCAGGCATTGCAATGCACTGCCCAGGGAAGTGCTGGAGTCACCGTCCCTGGAGGTTTTTAAGGAAAGGCTGGATGTGGCACTTGGTGCCGTGGTCTAGCTGATGTGATGATGTTGAGTCATAGGCTGGACTGGATGATCTCTGAGTTCTTTTCCAGCCTCAACAATTCTGTGATTCTGTGATTCTGTGCCTTTGGGACAAAGGTCAATGTTATTTCAAGGCACTACGAGTAGGAATTAGATTCTCATTCTCTTTGCTCACTCGCATTTGACACTTAGTTTATCTGATATCATAAAAAAATGGTTTAGTTCCCTTGTGACCTGTCAGCTAGAGCGAAGGAAAGGGAGACAGAATGCCACTTACCTCCCTTCCCCTTCTCTGTTGTAGGAACAGAGATACATAAAGATATGTATATATATAGATATAGATAGATAGATAGATAGATAGATGATAGATAGATAGATAGATAGATAGATAGATAGATAGATAGATAGATAGATAGATAGATAGATAGCTTAGAGAGAGAGAGAGAGAGAGAGAGAGAGAAGATTCTTTATAGGCAATTGGGCAAAGATGCACGGACTCTACCTCTTGTTCTCATGGGGGATTTTAACTTCCCAGACATCTGCTGGAAATATAATACAGCAGAGAGGGATCAGTCCAGGAGGTTCCTGGAGTGTGTGGGAGATAACTTCCTGACACAGATGGTGAGAGAACCTACGAGAGGAAGTGCACTCCTGGACTTGCTGCTTGTTAATAGAGAAGGTCTTGTGGGGGAGGTAACTGTTAGAGGCTGTCTTGGATAAAGTGATCCAGTAATGGTAGAGTTCTCCATTTTTTTGCGAGGTAAGGAGAGGGGTCAGCAGAATTGCCACCTTGGACTTCCAGAGGGCTGACTTTCGTCTCTTCAGGTCCATGGTTAAGAGAGTTCCTTGAGGGCTGTTCTGGAGGTCATGGGAGCCCAGGAGGGCTGGACATACTTTAAGGAATTAATTTTAAAGGTGCAGGAACTGACTATACCCAAGTCACAAAAGATGAGCCAACAGGGAAGGAGACTAGCCTGGCTGAACAGAGAGCTTTGGTTGGAACTTAGGAACAAAAGGAGAGTTTATGGTTATGGAAGAGGGGGCAGGCAAATTATGAGGATTATAAACAAGAAGTGAAGCTGTGCAGGGAGAAAATTAGAAAGGCCAAAGCCCATCTAGAGCTAAACATGGCCACTGTGGTGAAGAATAACAAGAAAAGTTTCTATAAATACATTAACAGTAAGAGGTGGTCTAAGGAAAATCTCCATGCAGAGGGTAACACAGTGACCACAGATATGGAAAAAAACTGAGGTGCTTAATGCCTTTTCTTCCTCAGTCTTCAACAGAAAGATCAGTTGTTCTCTGGGCACACAGCCCCCTGAGCAGGAAGAAAGGGACAAGGAACAGAACAGGACATACGTAATCCATGGTTATGGACCTGCTTCATAAGCTGAATCCTCATAAATCTATGGGGCCTGATGGATTACACCCTAGAGTGCTGAGGGAGCTGGCGGATGTGGTTGCCAAGACACTCTCCATCATCTTTCAGCAGTCCTGGTTAACTGGGAATGTCCCAGTGGACTGGAGGCTGGTAAATGTAACGCCCATCTTCAAGAAGGGAAAGAAGGAGGATCCTGGTTGCTACAGACCTGTCAGTGTTACCTCAGTGCCAGGAAAGGTGATGGAAAGAATAATCTCAAGAGCCATCACAGAACAATTAAAAGGCAACAGGGAGATTGGGCCCACTCAGCATGGATTCATGAGGGGCAGATCCTGCTTGACAAATCTAATCTCATTCTATAACAAGGTGACCTGCTTAGTGGATGAGGGAAAGGCTGTCGATGTAGTGTACCTGGACTTCAGCAAGGCCTTTGACACCATCTCCCACAACATCCTTATGGCTAAGTTGGCTGCCCATGGCTTGGATGGGCACATACTCTGCTGGGTGAAACACTGGCTGGATGGCCGGGCCCAAAGAGTTGTAGTCAATGGAGTTAAATCCAGTTGGTGGCAAGTCCCAAGTGGTGTCCCTCAGGGCTCGGTGCTGGGACCACTCCTGTTTAGCATCTTCATCACTGATCTTGATGAGGGGATTGAGTGCACCCTCAGCAAGTTTGCAGATGACACCAAGCTGGGAGGGAGTGTCAATCTGCTGGAGGGTAGAAAGGCTCTGCAGAGGGACCTGGACAGACTGGATTGATGGGCCAAGGACAACTGCAGGCATTTCAACAGAACCAAGTGTAGGGTCCTGTGTTTTGGTCATGGCAACCCCATGCAATGCTACAGGCTTGGGGAAGGGTGGCTGGAAGGCTGTCTGGAGGAAAAGGACCTGGGCATTCTAATTGACAGCTGGCTGAATATGAGCCAGCAGTGTGCCCAGGTGGCCAAGAAACTCAACAGCATCCTGGCTTGTATTAGAAATTTTGTGACCAGGAGAAGTAGGGAAGGGATTGTCTCCCTGTACTCAGCACCGGTAAGGCCGCACCTTGAGTATTGTGTTCAGTTTTGGGCCCCGCAGTACAGGAGAGATATCGAGGTGTTGGAACGAGTGCAGAAGAGGGCAACAAAGCTGGTGAAGGGCCTGGAGAATAAATCTTACAAGGAGTGATTAAGGGAGCTGGGACTGTTCAGTTTAAGGAAGAGGAGGCTGAGGGGACCTCATCATGCTCTACAATTACTTGAGAGGACATTGTAGAGAGCTTCGTGCTGGTCTCACAGGCAATTAGGGACAGAACCAGTGGGAATGTTTTCAAGTTGCAACAGCATAGGTTTAGGCTGAACATTAGGAAGAAATTCTTCACAGAAAGAGTGGTCAGACACCGGAACAGACTGCCTAGGGAGTTGGTTGAGTCACCATCCTTGGATGTGTTTTAAGTGTCGCTTAGATGTGGTGTTGGGTGACATGGTTTAGGGGCGAACTTTTAGTGTGGGGTTAATGGTTGGACTCGATGATCCCAAGGGTCTTTTCCAACCTGAACTGTTCTATGATTCTGTGATTCTATGGTTCTATGAAAGAGCAGGTAAGTAAGGTTCACCATTGCTGGCAAGGATGATTGACAGCATGATTAAAAGTACAGTGGGGCCAGGAATTGCAGAGCAGAGTTGGGCCAAGGAACTTACAGTAGGATACATTGCTGGGTCTAAGGGATTCCAATGATGAGGTGGAACCTAATATTATAAGAATTGATTATAAGTGTACATCAAATTGCAAACATGGATTAAAGATGTATGCAGATAATAAATGTAAATGTCAAATATGCAAAAATATACAGGATGTCCTAGGGAAGAAAATAGGAAAGTACAACCTATGCACAGTGGGCATCAGGGAACTCAAATACAAAAAAAAAAAAAAAAAAGAAGAAAAAAAAATATTTATAAGAATTTGATTTGCTACAACTCCATCTACTGAGAAGGCTGTTTGAAATCATTATTTCAAGCTGGATTTATATTGTAGGGAATTTTCCCTGGACTGCTTCTTCTATATGTCATATTGTTGAAATCCAGGGAGAAGTCTGCTGATGAAGGAAAAAGGTTTTCTTGCTGTGAAATGCTTGTTTGGGAAAGCTGGCAGGAAGGAGGAAGAAATAAAATGCAAAATGTTATTACAAAGCCAAGAGACAAGGATCAAGCTTGTCTACACTGCCAAGATCACTAATGATTTGAAGTCTATATTTGAATTTCTCAAGCCAGAAAACCTGCAGTACCATAAAAAAGCAGATTTCAGATGGAATTTCTTTGTCTTTTTTTAATATGATTAGTCTGTCACACTTTTGTTCAGGTTTCTGTCATACAAGGTGTAATGGATCAAACCATGTATCTTTGAACTGGCATGTGTATATTTCTGTTCACTATCTTATAACTCCATTCCAGTTTGAAATGGTTTTCCCCTTGCTTTCCAATAAAAACAACCCTGCTCTTACCAGGGATGATTCTTCACTTTCAAAGCAGAATATTTCAGATAAGTGAATTGAAATGGATATAATAATAAAAGACTGTGTAAATAAACTAAAGCATTATATTAGAGTACAGTAATAAAGAACATTTGTATTATTTATCATTTCAAAAAATGTTAACTTGTACTAAATCTTGATACATGTATGTGTATATATATAAAAAAATTGCTGTATATATGAGCAGATCTATTAATATAAAGTGTACAAATTAGTGGTTTTGACAATTGCATCCAATCCTCTAAAATTATCTCTTTTTTTCTGTGTTTTTATTTTTATTTATTGCATGTGGAGGTTGGAGGGTGGAAAGAATAACATAAAAGTAATAAAGTAATGTCATTATTTTGATGAACATATGCCCCAACATGAGATTTATTTTTTTCTTTAGCAGTAGACACTGACTGTATGCAAAAGGCCAGTTCAACGTTCCACTGCTGCAATTCCCAACAATCACTTCATTTAGAGAGATGTGTCCAAACTACACTCTGGATGAAGTGACTGTCCTACACAGCCCTTCTACAGTTGCTTTCCATAGGTTATCAACAAGAAAACCTTTCTGAAAGCAGTTTTTTCAAATATCCAATGACTAAGTCTAACTGAAATAATGAAAAAATATGACATATAATTCCTTAGTGTTACTGAACAGTTTCCAGAAAACCTCTTCTTTATAAATGCAAAAAAACCCTTGCAATATTAAATGCTTATAAACATTGTAAAAAAACTGTTTTCTGGGGAGGAAATATGGGTCTGCTAAAATCATTGCACTGTGCAGACTTTTTGTACTTATTTTCTTCTATGAAGCATCAGGCATCTTCATTTATTATTTTGGCAACTGCCAAAAGATTTCTTTTGCTTCCTAGTATTTAAATGACAAAACTGAGGTGTTTGTTCAGCCTTTTTATTTCTTTTTTTTTTTTTTTAAAAAATTAAATACATAAATCATGAAAAGCTATGTACATAAAATAGTGCAATTGTTCTTTTTTTTTTCCTTTTTCTGTTGTTACTTTCGTGATTTCTGCATGGAGAAAGAATATTCCAAGGAAATGTTCTACAAGACACAGCTTGTTTGTTTTTTTTTTTCCTCTTGTCCACAGCAAAATAAATCAAAAGGTTTTACTTAATTCATATTTCACCCTCATAAATACATCAATATGAACGTGGCGAAGAAACATCTTCATTTATGAGCCTTCTCCACTGTTGATAAGTAAACTGCTCCTAATAAGATACTAAACACTTATGCTAAGAAGTAGAAGAAGAAAGAGAACATGAACAAGAACAAGAATAAGAACAAGAACAAGAACAAGAGGAACGAGGAGGAGGAGAAGGAGAAGGAGAGGGAGAAAGAAAAGGAGAAGGAGAAGGAGAAGGAGAAGGAGAAGGAGAAGGAGAAGGAGAAGGAGAAGGAGAAGGAGAAGAAATATTATGGAGGTATTAAACAATTTTGTGCTAGCCAATTTCTTCCAAAAATGACCTGAAAGAATCTCCATCCATCTCAGTTTCCCGGTTTCCAGATCAACTCTTAGAATGCAGAAAATTCAATTCTACAGGCATCAGTATCAGGAATAAAACAAACCTTTAAACTAAACATGGTGCATCATGTTGACATAACAAATGTGGACGTTAATTAAAGAGTAGCAAAATCCAACAGAGAAGTTTGCCCTCCATCTGCTTGACCTGAGGTAATAACAATGTTCATTTAACTAGAGCTGACAGATTTTCTTGTGTTAGTCCTGAATCACTGAAGTTGCCACCCTCAGTATGAATAACTATAACCATATGTGTGACATCATACACAGCAAGCAAATCACAGTTACCTACTCATTTAGTTTGCTGTCTTCTCGTTAGTTGTTTTTCATCTGTAAAACTAGGGTTCTGGCACACAGGTCAGGTGCAGGCTGGGATTCTGAATATTACATACATACACAAGTCTTAAAAACATTCCCAGGTCTTCAGATTTTACATCACGCTGCATCAAAACACTGTTGCTTTAAACCAAGATGTCCAAGATTTGTTGTAAATTCTTCAACCAATTAACAGACAGCCTTATCACCCTTTTCATTTTAGAAGTAAATAAAAGATAATTCACTAATAAAAAAACCACTTCTGTGGGAAGCAGAGGGGTGAACCATCCAAGCCCAGCTCTACAAAGATATTGGAGACAACTGGGATTCCTGTACCTAAGAAGTATAAAGACTTGTCCTTCAATATCCACCTTCTGCCTACTTGAAGTCAGGTGAAAAAATTCCAGTAGATTTCAGCTTTAATAAATCAAGAAACAAGGAAATCTTTAGTATGAAGGACCTTCATTAGAGTTTGATGTAGAAAAATATGTCTCTATTCTCTATTGCTAGGTTCTTCATATTTTTTAAATTAAAACTTTGCACAGTGACTCAAAGATCACTGTAAGAATTTGATTAACTCCTTGTCTATTTGAGGAAAAAGTCCTCAGGGTAGTTTAATTGTAGCCTGTACTCATCATAAGGGTTCTTCATGGTCCTACAACAGTGTAGCCCTAATAAATAAATGAAAAATAGTCACCAAGTCTCGAGATGCCTGTGGCCAAATGCAATTCAAAACATTTAATGAGAAAGTTGTAATTTGAGTAACATGCACATCCTAATGTTTCACTACCAGTTTTTAAGCCTAGATAAAATCCACTGTAAGACAAAGGAGGGAGGCAAACATAAAACTAAACCATATAAGAATGATTAAGAGTCACTCCTGCAGCTAATCTTAGTCTGCAAAGAAAAATGAGGTAGGATTATCAGCCATGTTACGACATTTTCTAGTATGACAAGACCAAGTGATCTCCAGCAAATCACAAATTATTAACTATCAAGACTAGAGTGAAACAAGGTAAACTCAAATATCCAGTTTACTCATCAAGCAGTCAGAAACATTGCGCTATCTTCTGTCTCATTACGAAACCAAAGTCAGATGACTTTCACCAGAAACAGACAGCATAAAGGTTTTTTTGCTTTGAAACATCACAATGTGCAAAACTTCTCTGATATAAGAGGAATTTAAGTAGTTTAAAAGTAAAAAAGAAAAGGAAGGAAAACAACTTCCATAGTTATTTGTTTGGTTTGGGTTTTGAGGATTTCTTTTACGGGGTTTTTTTTTACGGGGTTTTTTTTTTCTGCTCTTAGAATTGTTTCTTCACTGCAATACATTCCTTTAAATTATCTGAGTTCCTCAAACTCTTTTTGTTGGCTCACATGACAAGAGAGCAGCCTCATAAGTTCAATATCATAAATCCAAAGATCACAAGAATGGAGCAAAATTCATGAGAAAGGCTTGAACTCATGGCACCCCTTTCACGAATGCAGATTGCATGTCAGCATCGTTTTGACGAGTGCAGACAGATATCACACAAGATTTAAAAAATATACATTTTTAAACTTCCTCCTTCTCTTCTGCCCACTCCAAAGCACCAATTACTGTGTCCGAACAGGATAAGTGTATAGATCTCAACCTCAATATGCAGGAACAACCAATTATACAATTAGATGAATTGGAGTTGTAATTCCTAGCTCACTAGGTGACTAAATTTTGCTGCAGTGCTGTATGAAAGCATCACAGAGAGTCTTCATTGTTATGTCTAAACAGGAAATGACTTCAGTATTATCTGGTTTGGTTATTCTATGATTAAAACATACTTCTTTTCATGTGAATATGGAAGCCGTGCTTTTTGTCATATTTTTTGAATTCTTCATGTTGTCCTTGCACTGAACAGTTCTTTCAACTGAATGTCTTAATTCTCTCTTCCTCAGTGCTTTGATTCAAATTTTTGATTTGGGGCAAGAGAGAATAAGAACAAAATTTGTAAACTGATGGGTTTAAATATTTTAATAATCAAACATTATCATTTATTGTTCTCAACTCTTCCTGAGAACTTAATCACATTCTAAGCCCTTAATTTGTTTATTTTTTATTAGGTTAAATTATTAAATCTTTAGAGACCTTCTTGAAAGCATAAACAAAATAGTATCCTGTATCTGCATATTTTTGTACAACATTACATAGGAAATTAAAACATTCTTTTTGTTGCTGGAATTGGCTGAAGAGCAGACAGCATTCTTCTTGATCGGGAGCTCTGATGTCAATATGAGTTAAAATATTCTCTTCATCTCCCTGATCACTGCTTCTTCTGCCTATCTCCTTATGAAGATTATGCTTATGCTTAGTAAATGAAGAAAGGAATTAGTGATGCTCCTCTCATTTCCTGTCTTCCCACAGATGGTGATAAATTCAAATTCAGACTCCATTAAACCTGAGTAGAGAAACCCAGCAGGTGGCTACACTAATGGAAAATCCTGGCCTTGGAATAATGGGAATTGCAACCGACAGCTCTTATACACCACAAAAAAGATGATGTATTCCTATTGACAGTGTTGCATTTGAGTCCAGAAGGCTGATCTGATAGTTCAGGCTGGGCACAAGGGAAGCAAAAAGCCCCACGGGTATTTTTCTTGGCTACACCACTGTAATTTTTGTCATCTGAACCTTCTATTACAATTCATTGTACAAATCTCATATAAGTTGGAAGGAGACAAGGAAAAAAAACAGCAACAAAAACCCCCCATACCATTCTGCATTTAGCCTACAGGCATACTTTTGTTCTTTTTTCTTGGCTTAAAGGACAAATAAAGGTTGACACACAACAGCATTTCCAGCCACTTCTGTATTTTTAATGATGACATTCTTGGCCCAATTGCTTTTAGTGTTTCCAGACAAGCCTATCCGAGAGAGTTTGTGTTAAAAAGATACATAGATTGCCCTGAAGGTGCAATGCCTGATGTTCAGTCATAATTTGTGCAGGAATACTGTATTCATGGTGCTTTTTCTTTTGGATTTTTTTTTCCCCCTTCATTTAAATCCAGAGACTATCTAAACAACAGTTCTATGTAACTCACTTGGAAAAGTGATTGGACATACCTATAGACTGAATCCTAAATTTGAATTACATTTTGGAATACGAGGAGAATTTTCTAATTTATTTTTTTTACTGTGTGTAGGGTCTTTGTGTTTTAATACTCCAACAAGAATTTTTATATGTTATAAATTCTATTTTTTTATCTTTATATATTTCCAACCTTCTAAACATTGAGTTAGTATAATGGAGGAGTTGCCAATCAAAGCAAAATTTAAAGCACTTGCACTTCTGCATTATTAAACACAAGATTATTTATGTTGTTTATTCACAGAACTCAGATTTATAGTAATTTAAAAAAAAATGCAGAGTAATAATTATAAGACATCATAAAATTATTATCTCCTGTAATTTTAAATTATTCAAAAAATTATTTTGAATATTATTTCAGAGTAACCTCAAAGTACTCTGCTATAAATATCTATTTCAGACTAAGAATTTCTGCAATAAACTGCTTGGAGTGTTCTGAATGATGTTCATGAAACATGATTTGCCAAAAATGCAGTATTAACATATAGAATCTAGAAAAGCCACAGCACATTTCAAGTAGTGTCTCTATAATGATATTTCCAAAACCATTTTTTTTTCTGCTTTTAATGTGCATGGCTTCTTTATTTCACTGATTGTTGATCTAAAATACAATTAAAAAATTCTTTTTTCTTCCTTTCATTTTATTTTATTGTTTTGCAATTCTCCTGCCTTTTCTAGTCTCCTCTTGTTATGAATATATGCTCTTTATATATTTTCTGAGTTGTTTATCTGGATATTTCACTTCTTTTTGATTCATTCCCAGATAGCATATTGACTAGGACAATATTAAAAACCAAAATGTACTTTTCATTGCTTAAAAATATTAAATGGGATTGCTTTCTTATCTAAAGTACTAACTTCCCACACCTTAATCTCTGGCTATTTTCCTCCAGATTTATGGCTTTTTTTACTAGTATTCAAATTTCTTTCCAGTCATTTTACTGCAAGTATTTAAGGTTTATTTAAGGCTTATTTGAGGTTTTTGATACTGTCCTCCGTAACATCCTTGTAGATGAACTCAAGAAATGTGGGATGGATGATTGGACTGTGAGGTGAATTGGAAACGGGTGCAACAACAGAGTTCAGAGGGTTGAGATCAGCAGCACCGAGTGAAGTTGGCCAGTGGTGTTCCCCAGGGAACACTGCGGGTCCAGTTTTGTTCAATATCTTCATCAATGACCTGGATGAGGGGATAAAATGCACCCTTAGCAAGGTCGCTGATGATACAATATTGGTAAGGGCGGCTGACACACAGGAAGGCTGTGCTGCCATCCAGTGAGATCTGGGCACGCTGGGTGAAGGTGATCCCCATGAAGTTCAATAAGGACAAGTCTAGAGTCTTGCATCTGGGGAGGAATAACACCAGGCACCAGCACAGATTAGGGGATGTCCTGCTGGAAAGCAGCCCCATGGAGAAAGACCTTGGAGTCCTAGTGGACAGTAAGTTGTCATGGGAAAGCAATGTGCCCTTGTGGTCAAGAGGAAGGGGACGATCTCTTTTCAGTGGTGTCCAGCAATAGAACAAGAAATAATGTGTTTAAGTTTGAACATAGGAAGTTCCACTTCAACATGAGGAGAAATTTCTTCACTGTGAGGATGACAGAGCACTGGAACAGGCTGCCCATAGAAGTTGTGGAGTCTCCTTCTCTGGAGACTTTCAAAACCTGCCTGGACACCGTCCTGTATGGCCTGCCCTAGCTGATCCTGCTCTGGCAGAGAGGTTGGACTAGATGATCTCTAGAGGTGCCTTCCAATCCCTGACATTCTATGATTCTGTGATTCTATTTTTTTCACAAAATTAATTCTCAGAATAGTGAGTGACTTTTAGGTGGAAAAAAATTTGAGCTCTTCGTTTGCTCGTTCCAATTGTATCAATATTTCTTCCTTGACACTGACTTATGTATACTTTCCCAACATTAATTTGAAGGGTCAACACGGGAAAAATGCCAGTAAAAAAAATAACAAGTACAGTTAATATGTTCAACACCTTGTACTAATGTATCATAAAGTTTCAGGTATGAAAGAATCATCAACAATACATAGCATACACCACTTTTACCCCACATGAACCCAAACACTTTAATTAGACTAAAGTATATCAATTTTCTGGAAAGTAAATTTGCTGTCTTAAGTATAGGACAGAAGAAATCAGATTTGAACCAAAGTCTTCAAATTGCAGCATATTGCTAAACTGATAGAAAACTTATGCTCAGAAACTTTTACGGTATCACCTGAAGGTTTTCTCAGACAGCCTTTTTCATGCTAAGCCCTCTGGAGATACAACTCCCAGTCCTGGAAGCCATTTGCAGCCAATCTGGTATCTCACACCCAGTCAGAGAGCTTGTATTACACTGCAATGGTGTCAAAAGATGGAGGGTTTGCCATTTTACCATTCTTCTGTTATCAAACTACCTTTGTGACATAACCTTATTTCAAGGCTGAGTAAAGCTAAAATCAGCAGATAGACAGTGCATCTTGTCATGCCCCTGCTGAATAGAAAAATACACAACAGGGCATCTTCAACAGAAGCAGTCCTTCTTTCCTCAACATTTTGCTTAACATCTCAAATAAAGACATTTATATAGTGGAGCTGGAGGTGAGTACACTGCTGCAATCTTTTTTTGTACCTTCAATGTGTAGAATGTTTAAAAGTTCATTTTTTTTTTATACAAGGGGCTCACTGAATGCACAATTGCATTGAGCAGGAAATGTTTTGTGCTTTCAGAAAGCACAGAGAGAAACACCACATGTATCTCTCAGGATGAAAGCGAGTCTGGGACTAGAGCACAGGACAGGACTGTCTCATTTTTGTAACCCTAAAGGGAGCAGACATTCTGCATAACTGTGAATATATCACTCTTATGAGAGACCTTGTTTATAAATGATGAAAAATATCTAGCAGTATTGAAGATAAGCCAAATGGCAATGCTTGTATTCTGATATTAATCTTATCAAAGTAGCAATAATTCATATTCCCATATTAGTGATATATCCTATTATGATGGCTGACTATATCTTGGCTTAGGGAAAGTGTTGTCTGATAAATAGACTTAATGCATAATTGTCTGTCAGGAGCATGCAGCAGCAAAATGGGGACAGATATTTGGCTCTCCTTGGAGCTCATCAGCACATTTCAACTGCTTTATCTGTCAGACGAGTTCAACCTCCAATCCAGAGACAGAGAAGCTCAGTATTTTGAGACTAACTAGAGCTCAGTGAATAATTTGTAACAGACAATACACTTAAGAAAATTTAACCTCTGGCTCAGAGAATATCTCAGAGTAGAGCATGCTTTTGCTCATGTTTATCAAACTAACATGTTCAAAACCTGACTTTAAAACTCTGACTTTGGAAATATGTTATTAAGTGAAATAATTAAAAATTAAGAATTCAAAATATTTTATTGTGTGTTTTTTTAATATTTGGTCAAATCAGAGATGGTAGGTGGTGAAATCGTAGTCACCAAATTGCAAGAATGCTAGCATGTGGATGGGAAAGGCCTGCTGTGTACACAGGTATGTGACAATTTCAGTTTTGATTGTTATATGTGGAGCTTTGAAGGAAGAAGCATCTTACATACAGAGCTACAGTGTGAGGTTGAGAGGTCAAGAACACAATCTGACTTTGCTGCTTCTCTCAGATATATCAATGAAAAACTGTCTCCCCAGAGGTGCTGGCACATAGGCTCTGCTTTCCAGCTTCCTTGGGAATCGTCATGGTGCCCTTTGTCATATGTCTCATCCTGCCTTCAGGAAAATTTTGGGTTTAGATGAGGTTTCACTTATGCAAAAATTCTCAATTGCCACTGACTTTTTAAAATTTTTATTTCCTAGGAGATGAGAATTAGAAATTGGAAAGATCTTGGGTCATCTGGTTCATTCCCCTGCAAGTGAAAGATTGCTCCCTACAGTTAGATTTGTTAAATTATTAATTGCTGGTAATTTATCTGATTAATTAGAACCTTTTGCTTAAAATAAATTATTCAAATCTATTCATTATCTGACCAGTTTTGCAGGTGGCTATATAATATTCTGAAAATTATGTGCAGATATTCTGAAGTATTACATTAATGTCTCAGGCAGGATCAAAGACCTACTGTGCTAGGTCCTGTACAAACATATACAGGAAAACATAGTCCTTAGCAAGATATCTTTATAGTCCAATTAAAGACAAGTGATTAAACCACACAGTAGGAGACAAGGAAATACAGTGATAGGAGTGTACTTTGTGAAACTTCATAGGATTGCTGCATGTGTGCTCTACTTATTCTGAATTATGAGTATTTTAAACATAACTTTTCCTTCCTATCACATTCATATAAACTGTTTCTCTTGTCTAAAGCCTGGCTGATTTTTGAAGGTATCATGGTATATGTCTTCAACAGAAGAATTTCATATTCAGATCACATACATACATAACCTTGCAACATATTCCAGTCCTCTTCTCTGAAACTCCTTGTGCATAGTAATGTGCCTTTGGGAAGAAAGTCACCTGCTTTAGACCAGGAGGTAACACAGTCTTGATTCAAAATACTTTGAAACCAATGATTTTCCTTCTTTTGTACGAGATCCTAGGCTTTCATCCTGTAAAAGGTCTGAAGGACACATCTTTAAGCCAAATTCATTGTCTACAGAAAACACTTCTTCCTGAGGGAAGCTGTATAGAGCTTTGTTAACCCTCGGCTACAAATCTTAACTGATTTTAGGTGAGGGTTTAAGGCAACTCATAGAGTGTGTGTCTTTGGATGATCTCTGAAGACTTTCTGAAGCTCCTCTGCACCACTTGTCTGTTTTTTACCACAAATCATTAGCTTCCCACTCCTGATGTCACATTTCTGTAACAGCTCCCTAGTGCCTACCTCCACCTAACCTTAAAATAGATCATGCCTTCTGGCACGGGGCAGGAGCAAGAGTTTTTCAGAAAGGCTGCATTTAAGCACAATGGGTGAAGACCTGCTGCAGTGTCACTGCTGAAGGGGAGGTGAGAATGTCACGAACATTTTGAAGATCAGGGACAACAAGTTTGATCTAAATAGTCTCCACGTTTTGCTTGGAAGGGCAGTAGATATGCGGCTTTCACAGAAGACTCCTCTTGCTTACTCTTAGGCCAAACGTTTTCAGTCTTCTTTATTATTGTTTTTCAGTTTGAATTACAAATGCAGAAGAGGCGGAAGAGAAGAGGCTGGACTGTTCAACCTGAGGAGAAAAGAGGAAAATATGAAACATGTAGTCACATTTGAACGTAGTTCTAATAGAAACATCAGAAAAAAGAAAAAAAAAAAGTCCTTTGTTCTAACAATAACAGTATTTTACGCTCGTTATGCAGTGCACAGTGTCTTTCACAAAAAAAAAAATTAAATCCCCAAACGACACTTGGCATACACTACCACACCTTTTTTTCAGTGAGGTCATCAGAGAAATAATGTTGTTTTATTATACCTCTTAAAGGTCTTTTTAATTGGATAAGCCACTTACATGCCAGGAAGACAGGTAAAGATAGAACACCTAAATATGCAATGAGTCTATGTACAAAATTCGACACATTTTAATTTAGAAGACATTTTGGCAAATAGCAAAGAATGATAATGTACACATCTCTCTCTCTCAGAAACTAGGATCAGAAAAGAAGAAAAAGCCCTGGAGGATGCCTGCTGAATAAAAGAAAAACTTGCAGGTTTGGAAGATGAGGCAAAAATCTGTGAATATTAATTTCCAATCTGATTATTGCCTCTGAACTGAATATCATGCTTTGGGGTGATTGATTTTAGAAAAAAAAAATAGTAATTCATGATTTTTTTTTTTTGTTATTTTTAGGTAATATTTCTGGAAGTCTAGAGTGGCTTATTTATGTTAACTTGATCTCAACTCCTCTGTCCTCGGCTGCTCCTTCTCCTTTGTGTCTTCTCTTTGGAGTTATTTGGATCTACACATTATCTCTCCAGTCTTCTGGAAATTAATCGAGATTCTTGTTTCTCATTTAATGTATTTTATTCTAGAGGTCTACCAGAATTTTAGTTTCTAAGGAACTTACTTCTGTGTGGGAGTACACTGAAGCAGAGAAGGTCTAACAAAGGACATTTGAGACAGCGCTAGTGAAGGCCTTCCAGGTTGGCATTGATATTCTCTGTGGAACAAATACAGCAAGTAAAACAGTCTCATAATGGTGCCCTCCACCTTCAAATGTTTATAAGGAGATGCAGAATTTCTGGATTAACATAAGCTTTTTATATGTCAGAATGCCTCTCCGGAACTCTGCTAACCCTGTCTAAAAATAGATTGTTAAAGAAGATGAAGCAGTATGTGGCTTGTCATACATTTTTGTCCTCTGCTTCTTTATGGTTTAATTGTCAATAAATGACAATAGCTGAAGATCTTGTAGTGAAAGCTGCTTCACCTGGCTAAATCTCCAAGATCATCCAATGGTAGTAGATCTAACTCACAGTAAACTTATACCTACTATCGGATTTATTCATGTACCTAGTATGTAAGTGAGCTCTTGAACTAACAGTAGCATATATAGCCAACTTGCTTTCCCAGTATGCTTGTTGTCTCCATTGTTAGAGTGTTAAGCTAGAATTGTCATAAAAAAGAACATTTTAAAGCTAACCCTCTATGAATGCAGTATTTGCAATCTGTAGGAAAGAGAGCACTGTATTGTGATTCGTCTTCCATACTCTCCATTTTCAAACGCTTTTTAGTAAGTTGTGAAAAATGGATTAAGATTTTCTTAAGTGCCAGAGGAGTTAAGCATTCCAAGTCAAAAAGAGCTGGGCACATAAAAAGTGTTTTAAAATACACAAGCAGCAAGGTTTAGTTGCTTTAAAAGTATATCCTAAACGTCTTTTCTCATTCCAAATGCTAAATTTATCCCCATTGAGAACTAAATTGACGGGAAATTTTCTGTTTAAATGAAGGATTTTTTTTTTTTTTTTTTTTTTTTTTAAGGTAGGCAAGCATAAACATGCCCTAATTTTCACATGTGTAGTTTGGTGTTCACAAAAATTCTACGGAATTAATTTTTTTGCTTCCTAAAATATCTGTCTTTGGCTTGAACGAGTCAAAGTTTTAGAATGGTTAGTAGCTAAATAAGGTCTTACAGATGAAGCAAGTTTGTGAATCAGCATAAAGTCTTTCATTTTGATACTTGCAATATTATTCTGTCTCATTAGGAAGAGCAAAAGAGAATCCCTCAACATGGGCAGGACAAAGACTTTGTATATTCAATTAATGTTCGAACCAATGTAGTTTATTTGCATAATTTTTATCATTTCTGTAAGAGAACATTTTCTCTAAAGAAAGTGTTTCTGATTGTTTTCTTTAAAGCTGCTCCCCTTTTTCCTCATGAGAAAGCTTCATATTTTCTTTCGAATAGAGATAAGGGGGATTACAGGGTGTTAAAGAATCCTGCCCTGAAGGCCTTTGTCTATATTCTGTGGAGCTTTTTGTCATCAGTTCCGATTGCCCAGGCAGTTGACTATATTGAAGCTTTCACCCTACAGGAAACAAGAACTGCTAATGTACACCCTCATTTTGCCCTATGCATGAGTCAAGGTGCAGCTGAGAATGACAGCTGAGGAAAGCACCATGAAGCCACCTTCACCCTCAGTACAGGCACAGCCACGGAGACCTTACATTCAGCTGTGATTTGGCCTCCTTTACATTAGCAAGCCTCTGTGCATAGCATCAGTAACTCTAGGAATTATCATTGGATGTCCACCCACCCACCCTGAAAAATAACAAACACACTAATATAAAGAAAAATTGGTCAAATCACTGGCACTCATTATTTGTACTAGCTTGACCACCAGAATTTGTCCTATACATGAATTACCCACTCGTAGTTATATAGCAATGGCATAAAAGAGCAAAAATTGCTCATTGGTCATTAGATCCTCCTTCTACCATTCACATTCTTTCCTGCGGTGCTAATGCTTTCAGTGCTAAGAACTTATATATAGTTCTTACGAAATGGCAGTACTGGAACCTCATTGAATGTGATTGGTTCAGCACATCTCTGGGCCGCTTGCAAATACCCTTTCAGTTCGCATTAGTATATTTCCAGTCTGAATTTTCTTTTAATTTTAAAAAAAGACTTTTAAAAAGAACAAGAAGAAAGTTCAATGTTTCCTAAAGCAACATTCAAAGCAATTAAATGACATCTTTTTAACAGCATGATCTTTTTCATTTTCACTATCACCTCTGTAGCCTTAAGCAAAATCTAAAAGAGACCTTTGAAAAATGATGATTTTTTATATTTAATATGTGATCTTTTCATGTTTCTGCTGTTGTATGCTTTTGAGCTGCTTAACAACTATGGATATGTAGCCAGCAGAAGGGCAAACTTGTTTCATATCCTGTGAAGAGGTGACTACCTGAAGTGTGGGTATGAAAGAAAGTATAAGAATTCTCTGAAAGGTTTTACTACAGAGAATATAGGGCTGAGACCTTCATCTAACCCTGGATGCACATTATTCTTAATAATGCATATCCGTATAGTTTTTGCAGACTTTAAGTAGTGAGCTTACTAAAATTGACAATATTTTACAGAAACTGAAAAAAAAAATCATGTTTCCTGTATCATTCACAGTTCTTTAATTTGCAACATATCACTTTTATCTCTTCGTGCTTTAGCACCAGATTTGGTTTAATTAAATTTATGTCAAATGAACACATGAAATGAAAGAAAAATCAGAAAGCCTGCAGTTGCCCATTAGTGAGTCAGTGACTGCACAGTGAAAGGCTTTTGAAGCCTGGCTTACTGCCAGAACAAGCTTGCAATGATGCTCAGAGACACCCGTGATGCTTTGAAGGAAAGGACTTAGCTGACCTGAACCTGCACCATGGAATGAGTCCAAATCTTCATGGGCTGGATGTAAGATCTATAAGTCTTCTGTCTTCAACTATTTACCTGTCAAGTGAAAAAGGGTGTGAAACTACAGTATCTGTACATAATTAATTAGAATGAATCATTCTTTATTTAGTACCCGCAGTTCAAATAACTTTTTAACCCATTAGATAAATATTTATTGCTAATCAGTTTACTGCTTTTTTTTCCTTTTTTTTTTTTTTTTTTTAAGTGGATCTACAAGTCTATAAAATATGAAATACCACTGCCTTACCTTGCATGCAGTGGAAACAAAGTGTGTTGACCATGAGGGTGTTTCTCAGAGCTCAGCACTCTGAGATCCTGAGAGCCACGGTCCAAATTTAGCAAAGTGAAGCAGCACATATTTAAAGTAATTACTCTGTATGAACTCCAGGGTATAGTCCACTATGAAAAATTCTTTACATAGTCACATTAATCCACTATCAAACAGACAAGGAAAGGCACTCTTATTTCAGAATAAAGCCCCTGTACAAACAGCTGGATTGAGTGCCTACTGAGAAATAGCGAATTTGTATTCCTTTTCCATGATCTTTCTCTTATAGACAAGACCCTATGAATGTGTAAGTGTATTATGTGAGTTTAGCCCATTTACTATTTAAATGTAATTTTTTATACTGGGAAACTTTCAGATATATATCATCCATGATTTACACAACAGAATATAATGTTATATGATAATTTGGTAGAGTTTTGTTGCCAGACAGTAGTGAAACAAAGAATTCTCACTGCAATTGTTTTGTTACTGTCATGCTTACTGTCAGGTTATGTGTCAGTTTGCATCCAGTGTAGCAGCTGCTAACTCTTGATCCATATCTCACAGTGGTAAGACATTAAGTCCTGAAGTCTGGGCACCTCAAAACATCAATATTTTTTTCAAATTATTTCATTTTACGTATTAAATCACTTCAGCTGCATTTGAAGTAAAAAAACTAAATTATATTTGCAGCATGTAAATAAACAAAATAATATGCCAATATGTATTTATCTTCTTTTACTTTAAATTTTAAGGGTTTTTCTTAGTATTTCTTCAGTCTGAAATTTATAAAAACATCCTTTTTTTTTAGTATATGTGTATACCAGTTTAGTAGTGAAGAGAAAGTACTATTAATCACATTATACTGTTTCCAACACCCTCCATATTTCTTCGCAATACTACATACTTACTTGTATTTCCTAACATCTTCTGACTTGCAATAAGATCAGAGTCCACTGTTCTAGTTTGTCTCACTCAGGGAGATGCACAACTTGGAATGACACAGAATTACTGATTCCTAAACCAGTGACTAGATTCTGGCAGACTTAAAAACTAAAGTTGGAACTGGAAAAAGGCAAATGAAACCCAGAAAACACATGAATTTGATTTGAAAAATGAAGTTCCATATCTGAACAGTTATAATGACCAAGGTCATAAATATCTAGAAACAAAATTATATTCCGTCTCTTTACAAGGAATAGCACAACCCTACTCAGTAAGCCCATCACACTTATCCCTCTCTTTCATATCAAACTGTAAATTTGGGGAAGAAAAATAAAAATAAGCCAAAATCACACTGGATCTTTAGGATCTCCAGTGAAACATTTTTCAAGTGTATATCAGCATTACAAAAGTATTTAGTTCATTAATGTCTAGCAGCTGTCAACTCTATATTTAGATGTTACAGTGTACAATTTGGAAACAGAAAATTTCAAATACTTGCACATGCTGGGAACTAAAAATAACTACAAACAAAGGCTTTCATACCCATATCGGTTTTTCAGAAGACCTGCTATGTTGTTTTTATGTGATAGCCTAACCTCAAAACATGGTTTTATTTCAGCTTCCCTTTTGACTTACCGAGTCCTTGCAGCACCGTATCTGTTACCTGACAGTAGCATATGCCTTATATTTCCCTCCTTGCTTAAGTTTTGTGAACCATAAAAATAAAGAACACTTCTCATAAATTTATTCTATTTCCTTGATCACTAACCTTCCAATCCGTAGAAATTTGCTTTGAGAGGATTACAAAGGTTAAAGAAATTTCAGTCCATGCCTGTAACTGTAACATTTCCAATGTTTTCGCTTTGTACATTCTATTTCGCTAAACAAGATTTTGTCCAAAAAGAGAGTCTTGAATTTTACTCTCTCTAAAGTAAAATAACTGAAAAAAAGGAATATAAAGATGTTAAAAACTGCATCCATGAGTTTATAATTTGTATGATAGCAAAACTATAACATGAGGCCTCATGAACTGCATGTCACAAGTTTCTGTCACTTGTATTTATCTTGATCTTAGAACCTTTGTCACCTGCTGGGGATCTAACTAATAAGATTTGAAAAACAGTTACAATGTTTTCCAGTTCCCCAGACTGAGAGAACAGGGTGCATTCAGGAAAACAGAAAAAAAATTTCATTCAGAGATGGTGTAAGCTTGATAGCACCAGGAAAGAGGTTTCTTTTTTAGTTTTGTTTTTCTCAAGGTTTTATTTGTTTGTTTGTTTGTTTGTTTTTAATGACAGCCTCCATTCATAAAAAGCACAGCTGCTTCTTATACTGAAAAAAACCCATGTCACAGTAATCCTTAAAAAGAGTCATTTTAAAACCTGAGTGCTTCACCAAAGGAAAGTACTGGTGTGAATCAACTGTGGTTTATATCATAAGTGCTTGACATCAACAGTGTGATAAAAATACTTTCGTCATACAAAGTGCCAGTTTCTATTTTATATATGCAACTTCTTTACATAACCACTTCAAAAGTGGATTAGTGGTCCAAACCTGGGAAAACAATACATGAAATAGGTTGGAGCAGGAGACAGAAGAAGGCAGCTGTGATATCCGGTTGTGCCAGTGACAAGAAGTGTTTCCTGCACTGCTGACTACCCTACCTGTTAGGTAAAAAGTGTAGCCAGACTCATTGAAGATGCTTCAAGGATTTTAAATTATTTTTCCTTACCAAGTCTAAAATAAAAGCTATTTCTGCACCTTCCATTCCTGTTTTTCTTCTAGGTTTAATGACAATTTTTTTTGTCATTGTAAGAGAATGTTTCCTGTTTTTGTTTCAAATGTTATAGAAAAGTGAAAACACTTGCATAAAAAAATTAACTTTTTATCTGCACTGTTAAGAGAAATTTGGAGCTAACCTTGTGATTCTTTGTGGGTAATTCCATCTTTATTGAAGTTTCCAGTCAGAAACTACTGATTTCTACTTTATTTTATTTTTTCTTGGGTTTCTCTCTCACTCATACCCTACGATCTTTGAATGGAAAGATTCGTTCAGAAAGGATGTTTAACTGTCTTTCTGGTTTCACTATGTTTAATATCATCTTGATAATATGGATAACATTTCTGAGCTTGCTTAGTAATTGCATTCAGGATCATCTCATTTCCTTTTGTGAAATAAAAAAAAAAAAGAATAAACACAGGGAAATCACAGGGAAATTATGGGAACATAATTACAATTTCTGTCAAAATGCCATCTTTATGCAAAATAAAAAATAAACCTCTGTATCAAGAACAGTCTAACCAGAATGTATCACCACCTGTCAGATGAAGAAAAAATACCTGCCCTATTTGAAATCCATCTCTTATATAAATGTCACAGTTTCAGAACTGAATGACAACTTGAATTGAAGAATCATCCAAATCTCACATTTTTTCATTATATTTCTACAGCTTTATTTTTTTCCTCAAAAAAATTGGTTCTCTACTAATGTATGTGTAACAAAATGAGTTTAGCAAACTAATAAATATATGCAGAATATTCTGAACTTAAGTTCCTCTTTTTTAAAAAAAAATGTTTTCACAACATAACTTGTGACACTGAGACAGCTGCTTTTTAACAGCCTGGTTCTATTGGAACGTTTTGATGAAAGTCCAGATTAAAGTTCAATCTTATACCATGCAATGCATCTTTGCAAGGCAGGGAATCTTTCTGAAATTAAAAGCAATTGATATCTCAACCCATTTTGCCATTTTTTAAAAAGAAGAAATTTAATACTCATAAATCAACACAGATGGTTGTTAAAAGTGCAGTAATTTTTTAACATCCTGAATTAGAGAAATGATCATTGCTACAAAAGACTGCATATTTTTGATGGTCAGAAAGATAATTTCCCCTAAAATATTGTAGTAAAGGGAAATAAGTGAATCAAGGTCCTTCACAGCGTTTGTTTTCTTTTCAAAGGTGTATTAATTTAAGATGTGAAGATTCATAAGTTAAGAGGAGGAAAAGCACAGATATTGATGAAATGAAACCCATCCCTGCATAAACCATTTGGTCGCTTCTGTGGCTTCCTACAGGAATTAAACAATGGCAACACCTAAAATAAAATAGTTTCAGATATATTTTATGGATAAAAGAGAATCTCTATCGGTGAATCTTCTTTTGTAAATTCCCTATTTCCTTTAAACATGTTTTGTGATGAAATTACAAGCCAAACTAAACATTTTTCTTCTCCAGCAAATAACATTTTGGAGCTTCTCCTCAATTTATGGCTTACAGAAGGAGCTCTGTAACCATCAGTTTATACACTTCACAGTGTTCCTGACACAGCTGCTGCCTGAGTTTATAGTAGCATGATAAAAGAACAATCTTCTGGTACATGTAGCTCTTTAATACAGAATTGTTGCAGCTAAAGTGCCCAACATACATGGAATTAAGGGGGACAGGATAGGAAGAAGCACATTAATTTTCTTTGCAAAACACCTGTTATATTTCTCAGTTCAGAAAATGCTGTTATCTAGGTAAGAAGAAGAACTAAGCAAAATGTCTTCCTACAGGGAGAGAGTTACATGCTGGTTAAGAATATGCAGTGAATATATGTTCCTGCTTTTATATACACTATTTAATACCAATGGGGTGAGGAAGAGAAATCTGGTAGTGTAATCACTTAGAATTTGCAATTCAGTTGTTGTACTGGAACTTACTATAGGTATGAACAAAATGTGTAAAGAATATGTGGCCTGATATTATACTAAAAGAGTGAACTTTGCAGCTGCTTATGAATAACTAAGTGCCTGTGATTGCTATTTTTGTGCACCTCTTTAGATAACAATAATAAAAAAGAAATATTCTGAAGTAACTGTAATGACTGCAAAATTTTGCATTTCTGTGCCCTTTTTGTCATCTGCTTTTATCTGGCATTCTATATGAAGACATATTTTTGCATATATTTTGTTTACGTGCGAGCCTTGGCATTTTAGCCATCTCCTGCAGAGGCCCCTTAGTACCATATGCTTCTGTTTTTCTTCACTGTGTGATGTGATCTCTTCTGACTGTTACATGCACGTGAAAGGACAGTGGGCTTTTGGGGGAGAAGAAACCATGCTTTAAGAGAGCACACGTCAGTTGCTCTTCAGTTGTTTAGAGCTGATTGGATCTGACAAGTGTTGTAGCTACTCATCGTAATGGATGTCTCTGCTTTAGCAGAGGAGAGGTGAAAAGGATGTAATTCCCAGTAGAAGGAGGCAACATGAACTATTATTTAATTACAGGCTAATATAGAAATCCCTTGGAATCCCTTGTTGGTTTGCAGACTTGCCTATTCCTTTCTCTATGAGGCAACAATCAGGGCTTTTAATGCCGTGCAGACAGCTATGCCCGTTAGGAAAATGGTTCCTAAAACATATAATAAGGTCTTTTTTTTTTTTTTTTTGGAAGCATGGAAGTCTGCATAGATATGTCATCAGTTCTTGAAATCTAGAAATCACGTCTTAATCCTGTTTCAAACATTATTTTTCTTAATGTACAGCTTGAAATAACAATTTGACAGCAACTTTGTCTGAGATCTGGAGGTTGTGTTCTTTATTCAACAGGAAGCCTTGATTACTTCTCTGACTGAATCCCTGCACCTTGTCTCTGTTCAAGCACTAATGTTTTGATTCAGTTCAAAACACACCTGGCTCATTCCTCTGTGAAACCAATATTCACATTCTTTCTCATATGGAGAAAAAAAAAATTAATATGGTTGTTTTGAAAAAAAACGAGGTTCTGATATTTACTTTATCTCCATTACAAGCTCCACATCTCTCTGGGTAGTAAAAGACAGCAGTGGCAAGAACTGATGTTCAGGCTTAAACACTGGAAATACAATTAAGATTTCACATTCAGTTTTAAACTGGGAATAAATTAGAGTTTCATAAATGAAAAAGAATGAAAAATATAAAGTAAACTAAAAAAAACCCAACTAAACCCACAACAAAAAAAAACACCCCAAGAACCCTAAATAGCTACTGCCCGAGGTAAATGTGGCAAGTAGTCAAAGGTTTGGATCCTCTTCAGCCCCAGCTGTTTTCAGCCAAAGATGCACATTCCTGCACATTACTAGGTTTAAGCTTTTTTACTAGATGTGTTTTATATTGTTTTTAACTAGTGTAAAGACAACAGTAGGTATTCCACTACTGCTGGGATTAACATATGAGTGTTAAGATGTTGCCAAAATAGTGAAACCCTAATATTTTTCCTGTGTGAAAGATTTTAGCGGTCTCACCATAAGGTAACTAAATCAGGTATAAAGAAATAAAGTTATTATGGAGCACAGAAGAACATGAGCAATGGAAATAAAATATGACTCTTCCTGCATAAATGGTGTTTTTTTCCACAAGCTGCTGCACAGGGAAATTAGCATGCTGGAATTTATTAACTCTCTTAATACAAATAGATAGATTCTCAAACAAGTACAATCTAGGAATGCTACACCACAGATTATTATTGAGTTTGCACAACTTCTCAGACACAGCACTTCATAAAGCATGCAACACTCATCACAAGATTATAGACTTAGTGCTGAGTTATTTCACATGTAAGTTGCATGTTATTTTATAGCACTTCAGAGAATTTAAAAAATGCTGACACAATCCAGTAAATATAGATGTTTTGAAAACTCAGCTTAATGAGGAAAGTTAAAGTGATTTGCCGGTTAAAGAGTGGTATGTTTGGAATTCAAGCTTCCCTCTTTTGGTTGGTCCGATTTCTCCAGGTCATGCTGCCTTTCTTCTCTTTAAAGCTTCAAGTCACACCAGCTCCACATTATCTGCAGTATTTTTTCACTATGACCAGTACCATTTTATTTTCTTAACCTGTCTGCACACTAATATTTAATACTTGAAATGCTCAGCATGTGACATTCAAAAGACAATTGAAAAAATTATCCATGTTTGCCTGCATTGACACCAGTACATGTTGGCCTAAAGCTTTGGCTTTTGTTTTGGTAACAATATTAACTCACTTGAAGCTGACAGGAGGAAGTTTACCAATAAGTATCTGTCATGTAAAAGACCTCTAAGACTCAATGGAAATCAAATATTATGAGACTCTTCCTGGAGTTGAAACATGACAGTTTTTCCAGTTGTGTGGTCTATCATGCATTTTTTAATGTCAACACATAGTAGAGGTTGTAATACAACGATATTTTAAATTTTCAGATCCAATTTGCAGAAACAATTGTGTGAACTACTCATATGAATGCTTCACTATGTAGTGTTTTCTAACCACAATCTGTTCACTTAAAGATGCTTATTTCTTCATTATTTTGCAATTTTCAGAAGTAGAAAGTTTTTCTCTCTTCTTTCTCATCATCCTCTTTCTCATCATACCTCAGGATATGAGGTGGTCTAATGTCTTGCTGTGTGCAAAGTTATTTCACTCTGACACAGAAAGTAATCTACACATGTACTGTCAGTCAGAGTTAATTATTTGGTGTAAATGATTGGCTGCTCTAGTTTTAACAATAGACAAAACTTTTTCCCCCAAAATAAGGTTGATTGAATAGGTGAAAGCTCTCCTGACTGGCCTGTTTCAAACAGAGAAAGCAAAAGATGGCCAGTTTGTTTTAGAACTTCACATTTGAAAATTGAGTTGAATGTCTCTTGTGAACTGAACCAACAGTCACAGGAGACTGATACGAGCTCAGATTTTGTCTGACATTTTGCTTATGAGAAAAATCACTCTAGAAGCAAAAGAGTGAGGAAATCAGACGTACAAAAAGAGGCAAGGCTGAACTTTGCATAGAACATTAGAAAGTGAAAATAAGGTATTTGGAAAGAATAAAGTATAATGCAGGTATACTTTCAGATTCTTGATTTCAACAATTTATGTCTGTTTTTAAGTGACATCTCTGTTCAGAGGGAGACCTAGGAGAAGCTTATCTCCTTTTACTCAAAAAATACTAGGTCATTTTGAGCATTAATGACAGCAATCAATACACAGCAATGGCTAACTCGGTTTCAAGACAGTGAACACAGGTGGGAAATTTGACCAAAACTGGGCAAAAAAAAAAAGAAAAAAAATATTGAAAGAAATTTGAAGGTTCCTTGTCATCCATGGCATAGACAAACAGCACACCCCATTGTCTGGGATACAGAACCACAGCACCAGGCCTGTAGTCATCTCTCAGGGGAGCGAGTGCCTCTCAGTTGGCTTTTGGGGAAAATGGAAACAAGAAGTGCAAGGATATCAGCATCCAGTTTGTCACTGAGGGACTACTACAAAGATTGATGTCCCTGTGGGCCAGTTCTGGAGGGCAGGATGTGGAAAGCATTCCCCGCAGGTACATCTGTCAGTTGATATTGCTCATGATTTTTTGGCTGCCAACCGTCTGGCACATAATTTAAAGATGCCTATGGCTGCTTTAGCCCAGGGCTACATGCATGGCATAAGAGTATGCATTGGGCAGTCTCTTGTGGGCATACTGCCTTTGTCAAAGGAAATGTCCTCCCATCTTTTTTCCATGATATCACATCCTCAATGTCCTCTGCAGCACATACCAGTGTGATGCTGCTTGCGTGGGAGGAAGCATAAGGGTGGACAGTATTTTGTACTTCTTTCTGTCATTTTGCACAGATGGCAAGTGTTTATGTCTTTCCATGTGGCTGCACACTGGACAAGATGATCAAGACAGATGATTTATAATGGAGCCCACTGGAGATGAGATTCAGTCTACAGTATCTTAATTTCACTGAGATGCCCATAAATAGGAGATGTTCTTTGTCACTCGCTAACAGCAGCCCATCGAAACAGCTTTGATTCAGCCACCTTGTAGCATGTGTAGATTATAGACACATCTTTTATTATCGTTGAGGGACTACGGACACTTTAGAGCTGCTTACATGCATTCAGAGTTAGAACTGTGTGTGGATTATTGCTTTTTGGGTTTTGTCCTCCACTGCCAGTTGTTCAAAGATATCAAATCTATAAGGCATTAGGAAACAGAGCTTGTCTGTGTCAAGGAAGAGGAGAGAGAAGGAGCATTGGGGATAGCAAGGAGATGGGGAAGGAACCTGTCAGCCTTTGAGAGAAAGAGCAATGTAAATCAACTTCTTCCTACAAAAGCCTAGAGTTACACAGCCCTCTGTAATCTCTGAAGTCTTTAGAAGAAAGTATGTGATTAAAGGCTGTAGGATCAAGCACAAATCCAGAAGAAAACTTGAGATTTACCAACTGCTCTCTCAATCTTGAAGCAGGGGGATCCTTTCCTCATTTGTGGTTCCACTCACACTCCAAACAAATCTGAAACCATTACAATGCATGGCAGTTGGTCAATAGTGTGGAAAAACCTCATTTACTGACTGGCCAGACAGTTTTAAAACCTTCAGATTTTTCTAAGTCTAGGTTATTAACTGTCTGACTGCAATCACTTCTTCACCATAGGGAGCTTCAAAAGCTTTTCATTTGCATTGAATCAGTTGCCTTCCTCCCTGTCTTTTTCCCCCTGGAAATAAGCTTAAATAATTCAACAAACTGCACACATGGCTAGTGATTATTGAACCATTCTGAAACACTCCAGGCAAATGGACCATTAGGTAGTGGGAATTAAAACTTTCCTTGCAGTCACCAGGAGAAGGATATATACATATATATGTATAATCCTTTTCTCTCTCTCTCTCACTCAAGTGTGTGTGTTTGTGTGACAGTGATATTTATAAGTGTTCCTTTCTCATGGAGACTTTGTGATTGTCCAAAAAACATTTGTTTGAAACAGTGTTCAAAGACTGTATTAGAGATGACCCATGACAGTTTATGGTGGGTATAGAGTATGCATTGTGGACGTAGCAAAAGATTCTTGCTTTTAACACTACATCTTTTCACCCTGAAAGACTCTAGCATTTCTCTTTCATACTATGTTCGTGTACAGGAGTCATAGAACTCTGCTAACTAACTCTGTAAGCTACATATCACACTAGCTTGTATCCCTGTGTATCGATGTCACAAATGGGAATATACAAAAAAAAAAAAGTAAAAAAAAAGTGATGAGTGTACTTAATGATACACTTTTTTTTAATAGATAGCATGATATAAATGATCAAATACTCTTTAGGGTAAGCAAAAAGTAGTAGTGAAAAAACTTCAGCTGAAAAACAAAACAGGACAGCTTTTCACAACACAAAATGTCATGGCTGTATCCAATATTTCTAAACTGAATATCTCAGCTAGCCCTTTAGGTTTCCTCCATTTCAGTATGGCTCCTGTCATTACTACTCTGCAAGCACAGGTTATCAGATCATTAAACTCTCAGTGTTCGGGTTTTCACTTCCATGACTGGCCAGTTGGTTTTTTTGTTGTTTTTTTAAATGTGTAATTTATGCTAAGTGGCACATCAGTCATTACCTGAAGACATGAAAAAAAGCAAACAAACAAATCTAATCCAGAAAACTCAAAATATTAGTTTCTATGATATTATAAAATTTTTACTAAATAACAGGAAAACAGGAAGGGAGAGAGGACCACATAAGGCAGATGCCAATATTGGCATTAAATTTGGGCCTAGATACAGCTTTTTATTTAATTAAGGAGAAACTAATATATAGTGACACAGATCTTCTTAGGATTTAAAGGACAAATAATGCACTGGTTCCTTTGTTGTATGTTGTTCTCACAGCAGTTTGTATATGCACATATACAGTGCAAATGGATAAGAAACAATGTTCACAAATCTGATGTATAAGGTCATACTTGATTACTAGTCTTCCATGTCATGCTAACTAGAACAGAAACTTTAGTTTGAGTAAATACTAAAATTCAGACAAAACTCCTTGGCACAATTGAATTTCTTCATAGCGTGCATGACCACTATTCAGTCCTAACAGCTTAAAGGAGAATAAAATTTGACAGTTAAGAATCTGTCTACTGTCATACTGTTATGGAATGCTATCTTGTAAACATCTTCTATGATGCTATTATGAAACACTATACTGTAAAGAAAACCTCCACTGAATATCTGCAAGACATTTGTCCCACAAATCTCATACCTATCAGATTTTACATATCTATAGAGAGGTTGAGAAGCTTTCATAAGCTTGTAGAAAGTTTTGAATGAAGAACTAATTAAAGAATTGTCTCCATAATCATCCTAACCTTTCCAGTCATGGACAAGTCAGGACCACTGACTTGGTTTTAGTGAAACTCCTAAGGGTGTTCTGTGTCCTTGTCCATCTGACAGTCTTGCTCATATGGTTGGAAAATTTTCCTAGGTACTTAGCAACAACAGACCATTTAGAAAAGAAAGTATGCATCATGATCTTTCCCTTAGCCACTTATTTGTCTAGCTATGCTGGTATCGAATACTTGAGTTAAGGTTTTTCCTAAGACACTTCAGAAACAGGCAGTGGGATCTTCCACTGAGTAAACTAATATTTCACTCTCACTTAGTTAGGAAAATAGCAGAAAAAGGTAAATTTGTGAAGTCCATGACCCAAGAACACTGTCTTCTAGTCATAAGTTTTCTAAATATTTCTGCGCTATCAGCTGTGATGTCAGAATTTGAAAAGAAAAGTAAGATTGGGAGCCAATATATTTTTTTTGCAGGTAAATGCCTGGTTTGTATATTAAATTTTTTATAAAATTTAGCTATGGTTATGAAGATTAGCATAAAGTAATTGAAATCATAGGAAACCATTCATATCATGTCTATGTTATTTTTACAAAAGTTGTGCTCCTGAGCATGTTAAATTAGTTCCTTGTTCAGTTCTGTTGTTGAACAATGCTGCTTACTGATCACTAGAAATAAATTTTGCAATATTAATTTTCATTTTCAATTAAAATTAAAAATAAAAAATAAAAATAGAATAGACACTAAAATAAAATAAAATTAAAAATAAAATTTAAATAAAATTTCATTTTCAATTAAAATTAAAAACAAATTTTGCAATATTAATTTTCACTTTAATTTGATTGATGTATGGCATACATCCAAGAACTAACACTCGTCTGAGTGTTTTCTCCATGGGTGATAGTCTTCCATATGAGTGGTTGCTTTGCAACACAGTTCAATGCAATGTGCATTTAAAGCACTTTTAAAGTGCAGTTTACAAACCTACTGAAGTTCAGCCCAACATATTTAGCAATAGACCGAGCTTTACAATGGCTCTAGTACAGTAAGGAAAACAGAATTCAGACAAAGAGACATAACTGGCATTGCCCTTGTATTACTGTGATAAATAAAAATCATACTGATTTTATCAATTTATTAAAAATTACCAGAAACTCAGTTGTTCTACATATTAATAGGACAGGTTCAAAGCTGAAGTACAGAGTCATCACGATTTGCAGAAATATCACGACTGAATAGAAGGATGAAGCACAAAAAGGAATCATGGATTTATTTTCAGATTGTTGGCAAATCTGCATTAGCAGAAGTTAGGAAGAGGTGGGAAGAATTTAGTGTCATACTGAAATACAGGCTGCAGCACTCCCACCTCTAGCAATTAGGCTTCAGCACTTACTGTGTTGATTTTCTGCTTGTCCCCAGGGAACTGGGAGACCTAAATGAAACCAGGAGAGCTAATTCTAATTTTCCCTTTGTATCTTCCTTCTGAGGCTCCTTCAAACTGATGTGCAGTGTTACTCTCCCCTGCCAGGAATCTCATCCACCCTGGAGTGTAGACACTTTCCCCCATCTCACTTTTTCTTCTGTCCAGTCAGCTTGGATCTAAGGGGAATTATATTTAACCTATGCTATAGGACAAGGACTAATTCATGATGCTAAACTTGTGTAACTTTTACACTGAGTTTAGGACCACTAGACTTCAAGGCTAAGCTGATCCAAAGCCTACAAGCCCATCATGCCTGGGGAAACATAGCTAGCCCATGCTCAGTGTGAGAACATAACTGTCAGTATCTAGAGGCTGTGCAAATTCTAACTCTTTTGGTTTCAGTGAGAGTGCTTCAATACAGGATCAGAATTTGACTCCCTTGATTCATCTCATGTACCTGTCTGCTGCAAGAAATTACTAAAACAGGGTGTGAATAAAGAGAAATCCCCAAGACTTCATGCAAGCTTTGCAAAAGCCCAGTGTTTGGAGGTTCATAAAAGTTCGATCAACTTTTCTTCCTTCCTTATCACTTCTTATTTTTGCATTCCTTCACTAGAAATACAAAAATAAAGATTTGTTAAAAAAAAATCTAAGCTAGTTTTGCAGAATAAAGAAGGTTTTTCAGCTAATTACCTGAATTTATGTGTGAACCCAAATTGCAACAGAAAAATAGTCACAGAATCACAGAATTGTTGAGGCTGGAAAAGAACTCTGAGATCACCAAGTCCAGCCTATGACTCAACACTACCACATCAGCTAGACCACAGCACTAAGTGCCACATCCAGCCTTTCCTTAAAAACCTCCAGGGATGGTGACTTCACCACTTTCCTGGGCAGTGCATTCACCGTTTCCATGAGGAAGTGCTTCCTGATATCCAAGCTAAACCTTGCCTGACACAGTTTCAGGTCATGCCCCCTTGTCCTGTCACTAGTTGCCCGGGAGAAGAGCCTGACGCTCACCCGACTACACCCTCCCTTCAGGCAGTTGTAGAGAGCGATAGGGCCCCCCAGGGTCTCCTCTTCTCCAGGTTAAACACCTCCAGCTCCCTCAACCTCTTCTCATAGGACTTTCCCTCTAGTCCCTTCACCAACCTCGTTGCTGTCCTCTGGACCTGCCCCAGCACCTCAAGATCTTCCTTGCAGTGAGAGGCCCAGAACTGCACACAGTACTCGAGGTGAGGCCTCACCAGTGTTGAGTGCACGGGTAGAATTACATCCTTACTTCTGCTGGCCCCACTATTTCTGATACAAGCCAGGATTCCATTGGCCTTTTGGGCCACCTGGGCACACTGCTGGCTCATGTTCAACTGGTTGCCAATCAGTACTCCCAGGTCCCTCTGTGCCACTACTCTCCCAACCTGTAACGCTGCACGGGGTTATTGTGGCCAAAGTGCAGGACCATGCACTTGATCTTGTTGAAGTTTTCCAAGACTCTAAAGTACCAACTAAATCTCAATTTATTAGTTTATGCCGTGTATGAAATTGTTGTTAAATGGGAGTTGTGTGTGGTACCTCTTTTTACGCTGTAGCATAGTAGGACAGGACACACATTAGTCAGTAGCACTTACATTAGTTGGTAACACATGCCTTGTTGTGAATTACTGGTTAATTTATTCACTAAATTATGAAGTGGAATTATACTTTGGGCACTGGTAGTTGAGATTTTCCAATGCTAAGCAGTAATAGAAATTGCTAATCCCAGCTCATTTTGTCATAAGTTTCCTATTATGCAGGCCCCAAAATTTTGCTGTACTCAGCAGTTTCACACAGTACCTGTAGCAGAGCTGAGATGGAAGAATAAAATGTGTCCCTGTTCTCTAATATGGGATTCAATGTGGTTTCTGGAAAAAAAAGATTAAGCCATTCACAAATACAATTTTCTGTATTGTACCCTTGCCGTTACACAATCCCAACACTTGATGATCAGACAACATTGAAAATTCAGACTTTCTTTAAGCTGCAACTATTTGACCACTGGAAACAAACCCTGATGTCAGAATCCTAGCTCTGGTTGTCTGCAAATTTGGCTGCAAATTTAAGGCAAATCTTCAGAAACCTATGAGGTATGAAAAAGTTTCAATTTCTATGACTGTTAAAGAAAGAATTACAGGGTCTCCAGAGGCAAGATCTGGGAAGCAGTTCCTGGAATGCATAGACTTTCTATATCTTTCTGCTCACTCAGATTCAGTTTTGGGGTTTGTTTTATACCATTTTAGCAAAGAAGAGTTTAATCAGATTATATGTTAGGCTCAGTTGATTAATTACTCTGTTATTGAGGCAGGATTGTACAGGGTTTTAATGCTAAGAATCAGCTTCCCTAGTCCTATGTCCTGCCATCATCTGTCAGATTATGCTTCATTACTAGTCCATTCATTTTCTAGATAGCTCAGACAAATAAGGACCTAGATTATCAAACAGCATTTTTCATTTTGCCAATAATGAAATAGTTAAAAAAAGGCAATAATTTCATGTCCTCCTATGCTACAGTGTAAAAAGAAATACCACTCAAAACTCCCATTTAACAATAATTTCAAACACAGCATAAATTAATAAATGGAGATTTAGTTGGTCCTTCGCAATGTTGGAAAATCGCATGTGAGTAAAAGCACAGAGGCTATATTTTTTTTTCAGTATGCCTAGCCTTATTTCACTGGCAAACATAGCGGTGTGAAGTTTTGTAGTGTCTCATCTGAAAAAATAGAAGTTTTGTTGTCACACATTTGAACAACAGAAACAGAATCAAATAAAAAAAAAATGTGGAGAAAATCTTGCTGACATCTGCCAGAAAAAAAAAAAATCATTAACTTTCCAAAGCAAGAAGGATAGTTTGTTAAAAATCCTCTCTTAAAATATTTGGAAACCCGTTTTTTTCTTTTGTCTGTGTTCTCCCTTGTTACAAGCTAACTTCTTCAGATGTCTGCTGAAAGATGGTTGTTGTTACTGGATGTATTTCCTTAAAGAACATATAAATTTCAACACCTGTAAAAAGATATCACTTCTTCTATCACAAAATATTGCAGCATTGTAAGTTAAATATCTGCTTCACTACTATACATATGGAAATAAACGTATTTTCCTTCATTAATTGCATGCTTGTCTGGTTTACTGTTTTGCAGCAGTGTCCATTTTGATATGAAGGATAGTAACAACAGTAAAGAAAAATAGGCTATTTATATATGCTAGAGAATAATTTAGCTGGAAAACAATTGTCACAGAGAACATTAAAGTCCTTTTACTGCCTGTCTGCTTCTTGATTTTAAATACAAAAATTAGAAAAACAAGTGTTCTTTTTGCAGAGACAAGATTTCAAAATTATGAGCCTAGGGCACCTGCCCAATTTGTAAAAGTGCTGAGCATCTGAAAGTCCCATTGCCCTCACATGTTTTGTTCTGATACCACCTGAGACTTTGATCCAGCGACAATTTGCATTTTGCATACTGCAAGAGTAATCAGAATGTATTAGTTATCAAAATCATATCAGGACACACAGCAAGCCAAGTGGCAAAAGAATAAAGTAATCAGAGCTAACTGGATTATTCTCATTTCGTAAAACTTTTTTTTCTTTTGGTTTCTCAATATTGTTTCTATAACCAAGGAGAGTTCAGGATGAAACAGGACTTCCAAGTTTTTCTTATCACAAAATCTTTCTAATAGTTTAAAGTACTGTATTTGGATTCTTTACTTCCCATTTTTTTTTGCCAAAAAAGTGATAACATTGACTAATTAACTTTATGCCATCTTTTTAAAAGTATTTATTTTTCATTTATTTCCCAGAACTTTCTAGATTAAGAAAATAAGACCAAAAAAAAATGTGTCATTAAAATTACACAGTTTATGATGAAAATTATTTTTAAATCTTCCTTCACAAACTGTTATGTTTTCATGGGGCTTTGCTGAGTTCTTTGGACATATGCACATAATGACACACTAGCATTTCTTGGTGAAGATTTTCTTTCCTTTTACCTCATGGCCTTTGCTGACTGAATTGCTATGTTAACATCATAGAGAAGATAGTTTGAGGTATTTAAGTAGACAAGACCATGCAAAAAAAGTAGGTAAAAAAGAAACACGGTAGAGAACCAAAGGAATTGAGAGGGAGCAAAGGGAGATAAGATTTCTCCATAAGTACTCGAGGAAGAGGATAGACAAATGAATGTACTGGTGAGAACCCCAAAGGGCATCGTTTCACAACGAAATATACAATCAAACATGTCAAAAGCAATTGAACAGCTATGGATGAAGATAGACTAAAGGTTCTGATTCATCTGAGAGGGAGCAAAAGACCTTGACAAAAGCAAATACACCAAAATGCCTGAGGATGGGCATTATGAGAAAGATCCAGAAAGAAAGTTAATGGATGAATGGTCCTTGGTTACAACAGTGGAATAGATGCTGTGACTAGGGTGGGAAAGCAAGAAAGAAACTGCAGAAAGGAAGAGAATGAAAGAGTATTACAGGGCAAATGAAAAAGAAGGTAAGGAGCAATAAGTGGAGAGATCTCTGATCACTTAGGGCTTTTTGCATTGTTCTTCTAAGGCTAGCCATGTCAATTCCAAGGAAGACATAAGTGCATGCAAGGATCTTGTCTGAAGATAAAAAGAACAAAATGCTAGTGTTGGGCTTAATGTCTTCAGAAAGAAGTCAAAACAGAAAGATGGATCATGTATGTAAATTCTATAGTGAAATACAGTGTCTATGATAGACATGAATCAGGATAATCAAACAGGGATTTCTTGTCATCTTACCACATTCCATATCTGTAAAACACTACAGGGAAAAATAGCACCCCTTAATCTGTTATGGCTTTTGGATAAACGGAAAAATCCTCTAATCTCTGCTTTTAATCCTTTCCCATTTCCACTGACACATTCACCAAATAATGAGGATTGTGGGCAGCAAGAAAAGGGAAAAAGACAAAAGCATGGCAGAAGCACATACTGTGCAACTTTATGATGAGAGGGAGACAAAATCCTGCAGGTTAGATAGGTAGGGCACTGAGAAAGATTGGAAATTATTTTTTTCCTCATTTTCTGTGCAGCATAAATCACCAGTGAAGCCATGAAAAATGGTGATGCTCCCAGAAGCTGGTTACATGCATAACACAACAAAGTGTGGTTGGGCCACATGTTCGTTGTGGTCAGAGGCTCCTACAGCACAGCAGAAAAGAAATATGTGTACTCCTCCACCAGGCTTCATATTTTCCGTACTTTTCCTTCACCAAAGCATTCTAATCCATTCTGAAAATAAATTCTGGAAAATAAGTTCTGGAAAATGAAATGAAAAAACAAAGTCAATGTGATTTTCTCTTTTATTTGTACAATAACTAATATATTAGAAAAGTTTCAGACATAATCAAGCGTTCCTCTACATTCCAGAATACTTGTGGCCAAGTTAGTTTTCAATAAATATCAGTCTAGCTCATTCTTCAGCAAAGAAAATAGTAAAATTACTACCATTTAACATTCAAAACTCCAAAAAGCATTTCACTGCTTTGTGTTTAAAATAACCTGTGTAATAAGTTGTTTAAGTCCATTGGACAAAGTAGAGGTGCAAATTGTGACTGTAATTCTTATGACACAAGTGTTACAAAATCAGTTATTCAGTACGTTTTTATTGATAGCTCCCTGGTGCTCTGACTTTTCACTTTGCATTTATTGTAGTCCTGCACGTGTTTAGCTGTTGTGTCCTCTTACCTCTATTATAATTTCCATATCCTTTCAATACATCATTTTACTGTTCCTTTCTGTGGCTGAGTAACTCAGCATCGTACAAGAACCGGGATAAAAATGTACTGCTGTAAAGCTTTGTCATAAATATACCACATAAAGAATGTTTTCAATCTAGATTACTTTTAATTTGAAGACATGATAGCAGAAGCTAAACAGTGAACATGGTGTAGTGTCCTTCTTTGAGAAAAATAAGTGTGCAGTTGATTCCTTCAGATTCGCCATTCTAAGTTTCTTCAGAGCTCCATAAAGGAAAGTAGCTGTAGAAGGAGTGAACACAGATAATTCTAAACTGCAAATGTCAAAGCATTTAGTTACATTTTTTGTAGGTACTATTTCACTAAACTGAAATATCTGTACGAATATCTTTCTTCTCAGGCTATCTTTACATTTTTATATATGGTTGCACAATTGTGAAGTAATTGCAACTGAAAGAAAAATTATCAAAGAACTGGGCAAGATGTTATCCAAAATAGCAGCCTTTTAACTACCAAGGAGCTGCACAGACTGACAAGATTGAGTTAGAGAGACAGGGAAAGTTTACATAAATGAAAAAAAGGAAATGCATAGAAGTGCAGAGGAATGCTTTCCCACTCATTGTTGAGAGGAAGGGATTAGATTTATTTATTTTCTGAAGAGGGTTGATGGGATTTGAGAGAAGGAGGACAGAAACGCAAAGATGTCACCAAAGTTGACCTGGATATTGGAATATCCAGGGTGACTCAAATAGGAAGAGGTGATTTAGTAAAAAATACTAGAAGTTTATTTGAAACTACACACAATATTAGCAAATTTCAATGACTAATAAAATATACACACAACATATTTGGAGATAGACTCTTGTATTATTTAATATTCTTTCCTCAGCCCAGAAACACCCTTTGTTCCACATGAATATGTGTTTCAGTGAAGATACAGAATATTTAAAACTTACTAATAATCCCTGAAAAGCTATTTAAATGAAACTGCTTTTAAACCATTCTTTAACACATGGGTGCATTACATGTCTGGCATAAGAGACAGATCAGATGAGCTCTTAGAAGCTTCATTGCTGTCAAACTCTTTTGTGAGAGCAATGTTACTGAATTGAGTCTACACGATTTTTGTAATAATGCAGTACAAGTGTAGATTTAATAGGCAATTTTATCAGCAGAAAAGAATCTTTTTGACTGTAACAAAAACAAATGTCTTCCTTTTGCCAATCACGGTACTTTTTTTTATTAAAGCTGCATGAAGATCTGTGTTTTTTTACTCACCTACCATTGAAAGAAGACTTAAGATACTCTACCTATTCAGAGTTATATCATTAGGAATTCAGTAGTGGCAGATGAAATAAAAAATATTGTGCAGTAATGATGTTACCAAATTGAAAACTTTTCTCTCGGAAATCTGTTCAAAGTTTGTTAACTCCGTGAAGAAACTTGGAAACTAATCCTAATCACTGGGTTATTTTTCAAAGACATTTCCTCATTCAGATAATGGCAAAAACCCCAGATAGCTAACCAGGGAAAAGACAAATAATACAGGCTTTCACAGGTTGCTTTATTTTAAGTTCCTATATATGTAGATGATTCTGAAAATATCTTAGTTGTAATAGGGAGATATTACGTATATGAAATTGTGCAGTTTTGTGGCATTACATCGTCCTTATTTCTGAAATACTGGAAACATTGTAAGTGCTAACAATGCAATTAAAATTCTGCCTGCTCATATGCAAGTACACAATATGTAGACAATTGTATAAGAGTGTATATGAATGACTACTTAGGAGGTTACTAAGGACACCAGTAAACGATAGTATTCATTGCAGCTTTCAAAATCGCATTTTTTATGTGAAACTTTCACCCTTTTCCAGTACATCTCCTTGTCCTCTCTCTGTTACTTTTTTCCTTCTCACTCACAGGGGTCTTGATTTCTTCTTGAAGTTGATTTCTTCCTTTCTCTGAAAGAGCAGTTTCACCATTTCTTTCTCCTAGCAACATTTGCTCCAATCATCTGTTCTAGGTATTTATTCCTCCTCCATAACTCTAGGACTTCTGAGGTTTCTGTGGAAGTAAATCTTGTTGTTAATATCTTTTTGCCTGCTTTAGCCCATTTTGGGGGGCAGTAACAGTGGGATAATTCTCGAAACTTAAAAAGAAATTACAAAAAAAAACCTACTACTGTAAGAACAGAGTACAAATAAAAAGTAAATGATGGAAGAAAAATTACATGTTAAGAGTGAAGGAGGACAGAAGATCATAATGGTGCTGGGAAATTCATACAAAAGCAGTCATAGAACATCAAAGCCCCTCCAACTAGGTGTTCCTGAAGGTGGCTTTGGAAATGATTGTGTTGATAAAGCCTTCCTGAAAGCACCAAACCTGAACTCAGACACAAAGGCTTACTAGAGATATGAACTATCCCAACATTAAAATCAGATCCTCTGATATCTCTCACAATTATTGACACAAATTTTCCTAGGTTTATATAGGAACAGAAATAGCTGGATGAACATACTGACTGACTAAGGGCCTGGAAAATATCCCATAAGCAGGAGAAAATAACCACAGCAGTAGCTGTTGAAGTAAGTGACCCTATACAATTGTGGAATCATAAAAGTGTTTAGGTTGGAAAAGACCTTTAAGATCATCACATCTAACAGTACAGATGAGTAAATTAATTTTAAAAATCCTATGATGATTGCTGACTAAAAACGTTAGTTGGAAAACAGCAATAGTTCCCAGAATTCTTTGAAAGTCTAACTGAAGGCCTAACTGGTGAAGCACTGGAACAGGCTCTCTAGGGAAGTGGTGATGTTGTGATTCCCGGAGGCATTAAAAAAACATGCAAATGTGACACTCTGGGACATGATTGTAGTCATGGTACTGTTGTTTGATGGCTGGTTTTGATCTTAGAGGTCTTTTCCAACCTTCACGATTCTATGCTTCTGTGTAAAAATATTTCTACTGCAGCATGCAATCAGTTTGTACCACAGGGCACAGAGCTCCCCAAACTTCAATATCCTGGCTAGCTGAAATTTCTTCTGTCTCAAAGCCAGAATGTTTAAAACAAAGACTTTAGTCTCTGTATGTTGACTTCTTTAGATCTGGCCTGTTAATTCAGTTGTGGGGAAATTAGGGGACATCTTGATTCTTGATTCTTGATTCCTCTGTTAGCACACTTTTCACCAGGGCAAAAAAAATATATGATGAAAAATATTGCTGGAAAATATTATCCAAGCTGACTGTATGATGTTTTTCATGGGTCTTGGCCTCTCACACAAACATTTAAAAAGAAGCCCACCATTAAGAGGATGGATTAGATTTCAAGAAATGCAAATTTCTTAAATTGTGTAATTAGCATTACTTAATAGAGCAGTGAGCCAATTAAGAACAGTCCCCTATTCAGTTTAATTAGGCTAACTACAGGTAAGGGAATCATATAGTAAAGGGAGGGACATTGAGTAGAGAGATTTTCTCGTCTATCTCTTTCATGTCTGTCTTCTCCACTGTGACAGCGCTAAAGATATCTAGTTCTTGACTTTCAGCCTTTTAATGCTGGTAAGTAAACGAATCACACACTTTATATTACCAAGACTTTGAAATCGTAAGCCCCAGGCATTCTTCCTGATGCTAAGGCAGAAGAGGCGGGTGAGGGAGAGAGCAGGTGTATTCCTTCTTGCAAATCAACAACACTGCCGTATTATGTATAAATCTTAATTTCAGTTTCCTTATATGCTTACATGGTCAAGAAGATCATATATCTCTTTTGTAAAGTGCCTAGAAATGAAAGAACACTTATTTTGTGCTTATAATTGCATTCCAAAGCTAAATTTGAAAGTGCAGCTCAAGCTACCAAAGCTAGGAAAGAGAGAGAGCTGAGACAAGTGGTGTTTCCTTTTCAAAGGTCTCCATCAAAGTATGTGTTACATGCTTGTATCGTGGTTCCAATATTCATGCTTTTTATTGAAGAATTCTGAATATATATCATTCTACTTTGCTGATAGGCACAGATACTCACACTGTGGGGAGGCAGACAGATAGCAAGTCCAAAATACAGCAAAAAAAGATATAAAAAAGATAAAAATAATATATCGATATATAAAAATGTGTAAATACAAGTGTAAAAATATATATATAAAAGAGACCAAATCAACAGCCACCTTTGAACAACTTATATAAACTCTCTCCTCCTATTTTATTATCTAACACTTGGCAGTCTCAGAGTTTTTAATCTGCTTATGCTGAGGACATAATTTTGAGAAAGGAAAAATGTTTACAGATGGAGCAAAGACCCTTTCACTTCTGTTTAATCTCAGTGCAGGAGCTCTGAAGAATTTTTTTTCTTTTATGTCCCACTTTTTCTTTTCCCTTTCTATCACTTCCACAGGTTTTACAGTCAGAATTTATAATCTCAGACAGTGGAGGCCACATAAATTCCTGTAGGCTCAGGAGTTTTCTTCACTGTTAGAATTAGCACTCATGTGGGTAGGCAATGCACATTCAAAAGACTTTCCAAGTAGATGATGACACGAACAGTGCCTGGGAGAATAGATCAGATGGGACACATTGCCACCCTTTTGTCCTGCTACTGTGACAAACATTTCTTGCACAGGTATAAACATGAGATACAACACTTACAGCACAAACTTACCCTTCCTATTCTTCCTATCAGCTACAACTCTGAGCCTCAGGATTGCATACAGAGCAACTTTAAAGGGTCAGCTTCCATTTGCAGAACAGGAAAATTCCTGTTAATTACATGGGGAGCATAACTGAAGGTCTAAAGAGTGTACAAAAATCCTTACTACTAACATTGTTCACATTCACATACTCCTTGTTCTTTTGCTTCTTTTCCCAAGTCAGAGCTTATTTAATGAGAAGTTATCAATAAAGTTCTCCGTTCATTAACTAGCATTAAGTTATGTCTTCAAGTTAATCCTCATTTTATACTATATGATGATCAAAGGCTAACAATGAATGTTGGGTAACTAAAATCATGTAATGTAGTGTGATGCTACTGGCCCTACAAACTTCTGAAAGAAGAAAACACACAAACATGAAAATGTGTGCAAGAGTGGCCTCTTTTAACTTTTAATAGCAATGCTAATGTCAATACTGTAGGCAGCTGTATTTTAAATTTTTTCCCTTATATTCTGAAAACACCCGTTATTATACGCAATGTTAAAAGTAATGTCTGTAAAATATCTGATCAGGTCTAGTATTCGTGGGCAATTAAAATCTGTAGAAACTGTTTTACTGTAGAAGCTCCTAAAGAACACCTCCACTACCTACCCTGATAAAGAACAGAACATTTCATGGTATAAAATTTACAGCAAAACCTCTGCTAATGTATTTTCCTCAGCTATTAAGTATCACTATATGCCAGCATGACTTTCTAACTATGAAAGGCACAACAGAAAGTTTAAGGAAAAAATATGCAATGGCAGGGTTTCAGTTCGATTCCATGAAAAAAAAATACCAGCTTAAAAAAAAAAGTGCTTTTATGATTGATTCTCTTTTGAATCTCTCACTAAGTAGACCTGGTATTCAAAATAGGAATAAAGATTTCTAATCCCCAAGAAAGACATCCAGATGCACAGCAACAGCATTCAACATTCAGAGAGCAGCTGGTAAACTGGATTGTATTCTTTTTGAAAAGCACTATGACAAAGTTGTTTATTCAGCAAAACAAACTGTTCCCTGTGTCCGTTAACAAGGCGGGCTTTGTGCAGCACAGACTTGTGCAGTGCTGATTCCTGTTTGGAACAATTTCACACTAATTAGAAATAAGAGAAAAGGCTGTGTTCATAAACAGTCCAGCTCAAGACCTCTTTCAAACCACTCTTTCTGAAAATTAACTCAGTTGTAACCGTCCGTGAATAACAGAGTTACACAAACAGGATAGAGAAAAATATAATGTTAATAATTGCCATCTTACTGTGCAAAATGCCAATGCAAATTTTATATAGCCCTACCCAAATCATATGAGAAGATAAACTACGAAATGCGGTGCAGTTCCATCTTCTAAGGCTATAACCATAGATATTTTTGAAGTGTTTTGCAACAGTAGGAATATGTGATGAATAAAAGAGTTACTATCATGAAAGAGATCAAATAACTAAATGATGCACTAAATAAAAGTGTAGATCTGTGTTTTAATTATATATGATTATTATGGAATACTAGACAACTAATAAAATAAGAATGGAAATATTAGAAACGTATTCATCTGTAAGAAAAAATGATAACAAGAGAACGTCTTTCAGCATTATCAATACAAAAAAAAAATATGTTTAAATACCAAAAAACTAAACCTGTCAATGTCATATAGGACATGTTTTAAGGGAAATATTATGCACTAGAGAGGCTTATTTCTAATTTTGAAAGGCATCCTGCACTTTAGGTGGCATTTGCTCATGGAAGTAATCCCCTCTAAATCCATGGGGCTACTTGTGGAAGTGCCAGATGTCATAAATCAGGACTGCAGTGATAAGCACCAGTGCTTATCAGCTCTCTATATGTTGGCAAGAGACATGGATATTTGCAATATTTTCTATTACCAATTATGACAATAGGAAACTAGATGATTCCAACACAATGTTTTCAGCATCCTATACTTTTCTGATTTTATTGTAAAATTCAGTCACTAAAGTTAGATGCAGATAGCAAAAGTGTGTGCTTCAGAACAAGTCTGAAAAGAGAGAAATTCTAAACCTATATAGAAAAAATCATAGTTAACTGCCATTATAAAAAATCTTGCAAATTATTTGGTATAAATCTAGTAGTTTTCTATGTATTTCAGTATATTTTCTAAAAGATGGAAAACTGATTGGGAAAAAATAGATTTCTCCACATAACAAAAAAGAGGTTACCTTCTGATTTAATTGTTGCATACTTGATTTCTGTTCTAAAATAAAAGCTGCATCTGAGGTCTAATAAGAATTTTATTTCTTGTGTCTGCAAACAATCATACCTCAAACATAGTTGAGAAACACAAGTAGGAAGTAAAACAAAATCAGCTGAGGGTTGTGTTAAGAAAGATACTACTGCCTAGTGTTAACATGCAGCAGTCTCAAGAGTCTTCATCTCTCATGGCCTATCTTTCCGTTACTTCACCATACTCTTAAGGCAATGAAGATTTACACAACTGCTCTTATGGTGATGGGAGTGTTATATTGTATGGGTTTCAGTTTCTGGATTGCCTGTAAAATTAGTGAAGGATAAGTTCTATTTCCTAACAAAACATATGTCTTTCTATTATTTTACTTGAAAACCAAACTGGGCCTTTTGATAACTTGTCAAAATTAACTGAATTTCCTTTCAAAGATCATAGAGAACTGGAATAATTTTTATTTCTATACCCTCTGAATGAAAAGATAGTCCTAACTACTTCAACTTCATTGTAATGAATGGACTGAATTGAGGGGACAATATGTCACTTCTTTAGTGTTTATAAGAAATTATTTCTAAACATCCTGAATTTGCATGTGGAAAGTTGTCAGCATTGATCTAAGCAATAAAATAGTCCACAGATAGGATTTGTTGTCTTGTTTCCACAAATATGAGTCTGTATTTGACTCTAAAATACTGAAGGGAAAGACTTTTCTGCAAATTATTCTCATGTCTCTAAATAGAAACACAGAATCAGAATCATTCAGGTTGGAAAAGACCCTTGAGATCATCAAGTCCAATCATTAACCCTAGTTTACGAAGTTCACCCCTAAACTATACCCCCCAACCCCACATCTAAATGACCTTTAAATACATCCAGGGATGACGACTCAACCACCTCCCTGGGCAGCCTATTCCAATGTCTTTCCATTAAAATTTTTTTCCTAATATCCAATCTAAACCTACCCTGTTGCAGTCTGAAGTCATTCCCTCTTGTTCTATCGTTAATTATTCGTGAGAAGAGACCAGCACCAACCTCTCTACAACATCCTTTCAGGTAGTCATAGGGAGCGATTGACATCTCACCTTAGCCTCCTCTTCTTCAGACTAAATAGCCCCAGCTCCTTCAATTGTTCTTCAAAAGATTTCTTCTTCAGACCCTTTATCAGCTTTGTTGCCCTCCTCTGCACTTGCTCCAGCACTTCAATATCTCTCTTGTATTGAGGTGCTCAAAACTGGACACAATAGTAAAGGTATGACCTCACCAGAGCATACTGAAAGCATTAGAGATAATCACCCCATGTTCATTCAGCTAGATTTTCCACCTTACATAATAAATTACTAACAGTAGTTTTCAAACATGAAAGCCCAACCAAATTTCTTGGGAGCTATGGAGTTCAAATATCTTATCTGTGCTCCGACGAATTGATGGCATGAAATCGCAAGAAGTTTTTGGTAACTTCCTAGAAGTAATTTCTTTTCTATAGAAGTCTGGGATGGGATACAACTTACAGCTGGTTGCTACTAAACATAGTTAATGTACTAGAATTCTTTCTATGGAAATTTTAATTGCATTTTACTAAGTTTTTTTATCTAGTATGATTTTAAAAAGACAGAGGTTCATAACATATCTTTTATCCTTCACATGAATTTTAATTGTAATCTACTAGGTGTAGTTCATTTACCCAAAAGCACAAAAGATCTGTATTTCCATCCTATGTAATTTTCCTTTTCAGATTTCATGTTTTTTTTTCAATTGTGTAATTTCAGTATTTTCCTAAATGGTTGAGATCCAGGCAATTTTTTTAAAAATGGTTGAGAGCCAGGCAAAAAAAAAAAAAAAAAAGAATTAAAAAATGTAAAATGGAGAAAAAAGATTGTTTCAAAAAGCTCACATTATGACTTTCCAAAGAATGCTCTGAAGCAAGGATTAACTCCACAGTGCAACAAATAGATTGAGAGTATACAACTATAACTGGAATGTTTTTATCAGTAACTCCATCACTTACTTTACATATTGCTTGTTGTGTAAAAAGTGAGAAGAAGAAGAAGAAGAAGCAGCAATTTAGAAAGGCAGACTTTGAAGACTTTCTAAAAAACTACATGTTGCCAACATTGGTTTTCTATTCTGTCTGTGACCAGAGGACTCCCTGGAAAATTTTACCAGTTTCATGTTAACCTAAAAGCGGTATCATGTAGAACGGTATCATCAGCTAGTCAGCAGTTTATGGTTAATTCTACTTCCGATATTTTTGAAAACACTGTCCTCTACTGGTTGTCATTTTGGAATTGAATACTCAAGAATTGCCTTCTCCAATGACAGATCTCCACAGGCAGGTCAACAGTGGATGAAAAAATCTGTGAAGATGCAAAGCATTCATTATTTTCAAATTAGATGTATGAACTGTTTCTTTCACCAATATATACAACCTTCTCAGATGGCAACATCCATTAGTAATAACCAAGAATAACCAGGTTAAACCAATTATATGAACTTCATTTGCTTTTTCTCCTTTCAGTGTTCTCCATTCAATGCTCCTCCTTCATCTCTCTTTTCTTCCAGAAACAGCAATCCACAAATCATCCTTTGAAACTCCAGAATGAAGCTTCAAGTAGTAAGATTCATCCCACATTATAGCACAAAGATGATCCTCTAAGGGACTCTAGCATGTTCATCATCAGGTAGTAAAAAGACACAGTTAGCTCTCGAGGTTGATAGTTCAGAGATCCCAGTTTTCAAGCTGCTTTTTGACTGTTTCTATCAGGCATTACTGAAAACAAGAAAAAGCCTAAAACAGCAAAAGAACGGAGTTTTAAGGCTTTTAGACGAAAATCTGTGGAAAGGGCCACTGTCATTCATCAAGAAATGGCCCAGGTAAGAATAGAGTGCGGAGCATTTCCATAACTCCATGCCTCTGTTCTGACAAGGAGAAAAGAGTTTGAGGTCTCTGTGGACTGGCAGATTTTCTGGTAAGAAATTACTGTATGTATTTCACATGCAGATGTTTTTTGTTTGTTATTGTCACTTCATAACTGCTATGGTCTTTCAGTTAGCACCTGGACTGGGACATATGTTGGAGAATAAATCATCAGGAGATTGGCTAGTTCTGAAGTCAGCATTCAAATCTCTCCTAGGAAGCTTTTGTGGAAATACTAAGTTAAGAAGTTGAGCATTTTCATGCTCTTATTCATTCAATGGATGGTTTCACTGCAGTTTTCTAATGGCCCATCTAAACTCTAATTCTCCATTTTCATGGCATACACATGGATGGAATTGGAACCAGTTTTCATCATGTGGCTGAGTTTTCCTATTGATTATATTAAAGTAACTGGGCAGTCCTATTAGAGAAAAAGCATGTATAAATACAGATCAGTTACATTCCTCCTAACTATCAAATGCTTTCACTGATCTAATTATTTTCAACCTTTTACAGGACATCAGTTCATTATACCACTAAAAATCCAGTTTCTGGCATGAAAATTGTTTTAATACCACTATTTCCCATTCTTTGTTAACTGAATACATTTTGCTCAGAATAAAAGTAACAGAAAAAAGTATTAGCTGCATAGAAGTCCTTTGTTAGTGCTTTTGAACTCCCTAGTTGTGGACTACAAAGAGTCCAGAGCGCTGCCTCTCACCACCACAGAACAGAAGCGCTGAGCGCTGCCTTTTTTTTGGGGGTCTTGATATACAGGATACATTACTGAGTGTCTATAAAAAGGTTTGTGAACCTTGATAGAAATCAGAGGTGAAAATGACAGTTCAAATGTCTGGTCTGGTTTTAAAAGATCTATGGTAATGTATTTTTACTTATAACAGACACCGAGAAGGGGAAAAAAAAGAGCCAGCAAAGCAGTGTTCAGACTTATATTACACTCTTTTTCTGCTTCTGCCCTTTCCCAGAGCTGTCAAACCCAGAGCATTCTCTGAAAACTGAAGTGATTCTAGGCAGGTTACCAATAGATGTTATTTCTTATTAGTTATCTCCTTAGGATATCACTAAGACACAAAGACTACATGATTCTTTTCAGCTACAGACAATGAGTCAGGATCTGTGCGGGCTTGAAGTATGTGTTATTCAAGGTTCTCAATGCAACGGCTGGGAATAGGTTTATTTTTTTAAAACATTTCCTATTTTATGTAGGAAGCTTTATAGAACAGTTAATCAGAAGGAAAGCAAGAATATGCTGCTTAATCAACTAATATTTGAGTAGATTTTGCCAACTGACATTTAACTTTACACTTCAAGAAAAGAATCACAGAACTTTACACAAGGAAACTTGATGTTCTATTATATCCTGTGGAACCTTAATATCACTTAATTTCAGTTCTCATCATGGAACACGGCCTGGTTCTATATTCTTTCACTCCTGTTTTTACTGACCATAGAATTTCTGATACAAACAAAAACAGCTCTGCTTTGCAGAAAAAATCTTTTTCATTCCTTCGAGAAAAAAGGTTCAAAGATTTTCCTTCACTTTTTCCTAGTTCTTTGTCAAAAGACGTTCACACTCAAATAATATCTAGACCATCTCTGGAATCCTTTTCTTTACTTCCATATACTGACAAACTTTGTGGTGGATTTATAATCTGTTGACTCTGGAGAGGGAAAAGAATCAGAGTGCTAAAAATGTCTGTGCTGGAAACCATAACTGCTGTACAAACACTTATCATTCACACAGCTCATTATCTGCTCAAAAACTAGTCATGATAATCAGTGGTAAATATTTCCTAATCATTTTCAATGGACTTCTTGTCTACTGAAACTCCAAATCTCTTTTGGAAATAATAGAAGACAATCACTTACTGTCACCACAATCATGCTCCCTCTTTAGAAGCGTATGGGTGCTCTGCACAATTTACATTTTGAGAGAGGCACAAGTTGCAGTGTCAAGTTTCGCAAAGTTTGGAGGAGTTTGGGTACGTGGTTTGGGCTTAGCCTGTAATGATGACAGAATCATAGAATCATAGAATCATAGAATCACAGAATCATAGACAGAATTACAGAATCATAGAATTATAGAATGTTAGGAGTTGGACAGGATCTCTAGAGATCTTCTAGTTCAACTCCCCTGCCAGAGCAGGATCACATAGGGTAGGCCACACAGGAATGCATCTAGGCAGGTTTTGAAACTCTTCAGAGAGGGAGACTCCACAATCTCTCTGAGAGGCCTGTTCCAGTGTTCCGTCAACCCCACAGCAAAGAAATTTTTCCTCGTGCTGAGGTGGCACTTCCTATGTTCTAACTTAAAACCATTATTTCTTGTTCTATTACTGGGCACCACTAGAAAAGAAATCTCCCCTTCCTCTTGGCATACACCCCTCAGATACTTATATACATTATAAGATATCCTCTCAGCCATCTCCTTTCAAGGCTAAACAGTCCCCATTCTCTCAGTGTCTCTTCATAGAAGAGATGTTCAAGACCCTTACTCATCCTCGTAGCTCTCTGCTGGACTCTCTTCAGTAGGTCCCCGTCTCTCTTGAATTGAGGAGCCCAAAACCGGACACAGTATTCCAGGTGTGATCTCATCAGGGCAGAGTAGAGGGGGAGGAGAACTTCCCTAAACCTGCTGGACACATTTTTCTTAATGTACCCCAGGATCCCATTGGCTCTCTTGGCCACAAGGGTACATTGCTCTCTTTCTCCATGGGGCTGCTTTCCAGCAGGGCAACCTCTAATCTGTGCTGGTGCCTGGTGTTATTCCTCCCCAGATGCAGGACTCTACACTTGTCCTTATTGAACTTTATGAAGTTCACTTTTGCCTAGCTCTCCAGCCTGTCCAGATCTCGTTGGACAGCAGTACAGCCTTCCTGTGTGTCAGCCACCCCTCCCAGTGTTGTACCATCATCAAACCTGCTGCCGGTGCACTCTATCCCCTCATCCAGGTCATTGATGAAGATATTAAACAAAACTGGACCCAGCACTGATCCCTGGGGAACACCACTGGCCACAGACCTCCAGCTTGACTCTGTGCCACTGATCACAACCCTCTGAACTCTGTTGTTGAGCCAGTCTGCAATTCACCTCACAGTCCAATCATCTATCTCACATTTATTGAATTTACATACAAGGATGTTATGGGGGACAGTATCAAATCCTTACTGAAGTCAAGGTATATGACATCCACCGGTCTTCCTTCATCAACCCATTTTGTCAAATCATCGTAGAAGGATATCAGATTAATCAGGCAGGATTTCCCCTTGGTAAATCCATGCTGGCTCTGCCTAATAATCTTCTTTTCTTCTAACTGATTAAAGATGGTCTTCAGAATGAGTTGCTCCATCATCTTCCCAGGGATGGAGCTGAGGGTGATCAGCCTGTAGTTGCCAGAGTCCTCCGTCTTGCTCTTTTTGAAGACTGGAATGACACTGGCTTTTTTCGAGTCCTCAGGCACCTGTCCCATTCCCCACGATTTTTCAAAGATGATGGAGATCAGCTCAGCCACATCAGCCAACTCTCTCAACACACCTGGATGCACCTTGTTGGGGCCCATGGATTTGTGTGTTTTCAGCTTTTGTGGCAATTCTCTAAATAAATCCTCACTGACCAGTGGAGAGTCATCTCAGTCCAGTTTTGCTCCCTTAATTCCAGTGACTGGAATTACTGGGAATTCCTTAGGAGTAAAGACTGAGGCAAAGAAGGCATTCAGTAATTCTGCCATCTCTGCATCCTCTGTTACCATCTGTCCCATCTCATTCAGTAGTCGACCCACTCTCTTCCTACTCTTCCTTTTTTTCATTGCTGTATTTGAAGAAATTTTTCTTGTTTTCTTTCACTTCCCTAGCCAGAATAAAGTCCATGAAAGTCTTGCCCTTTTTTGCTGATTCTTTACATACTCTGGACACATTTCTATAATCCTCTCAGTTAACCAGACCTTTCTTCCACTTACTGTAAATTTCCCTCTTCCATTTGAGTTCTTCCAGGAGCTCCTTACCTAACTGTGCAGGTTTGTTCCCTCCTCTACTTGATTTTCTTTCTGAAGGAACGCATTTATCTTTAGCTTGGTGTAGGTAGAGTTTGAATGTTGACCAGCTCTCTTGTGTCCCCTTACCTTCTAGAATCTTAGCCCATGGGATACTTCTAAGTATATATCTGAGGAGGACAAAATTAGCCCTCTTAAAGTCCAGGGTGGAAATTTTGCTTACTATCTTTTTTTCTTTCCCTAACAATACTAAACTCTAACATATCATGGTCACTATAGCCAAGACTGCCCCAAACTTAACATCCGTAAACAGATCTTTTTTTTGTTAATACAAGGTCCAGCATCACACCTCTTCTCGTTGGTTCCTCCACCACCTGCAGCAGAAAGTTGTCATCAGTGCACTGTAGGAACCTTTTGGAATGATTATGCTTCGTTGTGTGATCCTTCCGATTAATTGAAGTCACCCATAAGCACTAGGGCACATGATCTACAGGCACTTCCAGCTGCCTGTAGAAGGCCTCATCAACAACTTCTTGTTTAGATGGTCTGTAGGAGACACCCACAACAGTATCTCCCATGTTTGTAGGCCCCTTAACTCTTACGCCTAAGCTCTCAACACTCTCGTCCTCTCCCACTGTGTTAAGCTCAATGCATTCTAGTTGCTTACTCACATAAAGAGCAACTCCATCACCATATCTTGCTAGTCTATCTTTCCTGAAAATCACATAACCATCCATTACCAGATGGATTGATAGATATCAAGTTCCCCGGTAAACATCAAAAGTATTTTGTACCTAGATTAAGTAGGTCTTAGTGGAGAACATCTGAAGATGTACCACTTATTATTGTATTTATTCCATGTAGGAACCATACTATTCATACTGCATAACATATGAGGATCACTATGAGGGATAAGGAGGACCATCGGTAGTCAAGAAGTACATCAGTCATCATACAGACACAGACCTGAATCCAAGGGATTTCTAACTTTCTGTATAAGACCCAACATGATGAGTCTTTAACACAGAGATGTTTGAAAATTAATGACAGACAAATAAGACCTTATCTATTCCGACAGCTTAATGTTAATAAGCTTGGTTTAGAATTTACAGTCGACTAACTCCTTCATACTAAGAGCACCTTTATGCGAGGTGCTTTTAAGGTAGAATAAGTCGCTTCATGCTGTTTCCTCACAGGGAGTTAATGCAAAGTAACCAGTGTACTGTAAATTCGTACCCCCGTTTACCATGGAATAATGTTACTGAGTGGATAACTCTTAATACAATGTGTATAGGGAAATCAACAACTAAGGCTCAGTAATTAGTATTAAAAAACTACTCCGGTTCTCGAAGATTCTCATTCCTTTTTTTCCCACTCATCTTTATTCATATTTTGTTCTGTGGGACGAGCTCCAGCTGCAGATTTTTTTATATAGTTGTTCCTCTCAATATCCTAATGGTAACGTGCAAAAAGAATTAGTATGTCCAAGAAAGAAAAGATAATGCAGTTTTGTAATTCATACAAGTGCTTATTTCCGGCTCATGAAATACTGTGTCAACAAATCAAGAGGTGAAAAGACTTTCACCCTACTTACCTGATGAACACAGTACAAAAAAGGGTGATGAATAACCAGAGTCTACATTTTTTTTGTAAACAACTCAAAAAATGAAACATTCTTCCATAAAGTCATCAAAACATTGCATGACAAAAGTAGGCATTAGCAAAAATTTAATTCTTGGTATGGATAATTCACTATTAGGCATATAATGAGGCTAAACTTGGCAGGGAGAGGGTCTAAAATCTCATTATAGAAAAAACACGTAACAATTAATGTGAATTATTGTTACATTGATATTATATTTTTTTTAATGATCCCTGCATCTTTAAAGCTGCAGTTGAACAATTACTATATTTTGTACCACTTTAGGGAAACATAAATGAACTCACCAGAAGAAAGGTTATTAAAATACAAGTGAAAATTCCCAATCACCTGAATTCGGCGCTTTTTTCATTTTATTACTCAGAACCAAGATGTAAGCAAGATCAGAAGAGCATTTGAAATGTTAGATTACAAGTGAAGAAACTGGAAAAATAGCTACAAGTCTGGGACAAGTTTGTGGTTTAGAGTTTGCAGTTTCTATGGTAAACAGAAACAAGTATGGCAATTAATTTCTGAAGACTGCACATTTCAACAGATGGGAAATATTTATATTAAAATAAAAATAATAACAACCCCCACACACTGAAATTTTCATTTGCTAAATAAGAATAGAAATCAATATCTTTCCTTATATGACAAATCTCTTTTTGAGAATAACAACTGCCAGGGTTAAGGGAATAGACTTATTTACAAGAAGAAGTTTTTTATCCTAAAGAGGTTTTTACCACTGGGCAAACTGAACTGTCAGACTAAAATTTTGGACAGGAAGAGACAGTTCTGAGAAGATGGTATACCAAAATCTAAAGTGGGACACATTTTATTTTTCCACTGTCTCTCCTGCAAGAATATTTCGTATTTCACAGCACTTGCCTGCTAGGAGGAAGCAGAAGGCATCAGAGCAGAAAAAGTTTCATTGACCCCAGAGAGGGTATACAGAAAAGGACACAGGTATTCCCCAGAGGCACTGCATCTCTCTAAGTGTTTATGAACTCATCACCGTTGTGGAAATTTCAGTACACATTTCTTAAGGGGCCAGTTGGCCCAGAAAATTAGTGGCACAAGAGAAGACGAACAATTTTCTTTTCCCATCCTGAGCCTGTTGAACTATGAGCCCTGTGAGGGCAAAGCAGCTGGAGAGATTACAAAAAGTGTTTTCTCTGGGATTGAAAGAGTATTTGAGGCCTGTGTTGAACCATGGGCACTGTACAGGCTGTAGGAGTGAGTGCCCAGCTTGTGATGTAGAGCTTGAAAGACACCTCTAGTCAGGGATGATATAGTAGTTGTAACAAACCAAGCTTATTAGGCTGTAGTGGTAAGCTACTTTAGGGATTTCTCTTCATGAAAACTTATGAGGCTTGTGTCTGTGCAAATTTTCATATTGACATTTAGAGAAAACAGTGTATCAGTTGAAGGGTTTTTTTGCTTAGTTTTGACTTGGTTAATATGATGTGGGTACCACTGATATCCTAAAGCATTGAACTTCCTGTCATGTGAGGGCAATGCGGGAAGAAAAGATAAATAGCAATTTTGGACAGGAGCAGATCTGGAAGAATATTAAACAATTATGTTTGAGAAGAGATATGAGTGTCTTGGAATGGTGCAGAAACACCTAGGTAGGTCAGATATGTGTGTTTAAGACATATTGTTCACTGAATTTTATTGTCTATAGGCCTGTGAGTCCATAGCAGACTAGCTGTATAAGCCCTTTTTAGTGTGAATTATGGTCATGTTCCATGTCACCAGCATACAGTTCAAAATTACTTTTATCAAAGGTTCAGAACGGGTTTCCAGTTCTACATCAAAGAAGAGTAAAATGGAAACTTGAAAAATAGGTTTTGAGGCAAAGAAATTTGTGTCTACAGTTCTTACAGGGTATGTATGCACATGTGTATATATACAGGCACAGACACATGGAGTTGTGTGTTTTCAAGGACTTGATTGAACTAGTGAAATTGAATAAAATGTTTGTGTTCATCAAAAGAAAATCAAAACAGGTTGTCAGCAGAAGCAAGGTAAAGATATTCTGTCCCAAAACAGTAATGAGAAAGGGAAGAGAAAGCAAGTGCTGAACCTATTGCTTGTCTCTACAGCATAACCACGTCCACGTGAACCACAGCTAATATATACCCTCAACTGGGGTGACTTTTAAAGTGCTCTGGACCTTTTTCATTTGCTCTTACTTCACTAACAATTTATTTGGCCCAAGGGGCCATTAAAGTAAATGGTATTACCCCAGATTTGAAATTCTGAATATGGTTCCATCTCTCCATTACACAGTTTAAAATGTCTTGAGACCATGACAGTCATTCTGATGAGTTAATGTTATTGTTAACCTACTTAGTGTTATTAAATGTTCCCTTCTTAGTCTAGCATGCATAATTTTTAAATCAGCCTAATAGATACACCATATTTATTGTACCCATAGCACTAAGTGTTAAGAATTAATAGGGATTTCATGATGAATAATTATTCAACTTAACAGTATTTTCCCAGTGGAACTTTTGCAAGTTATCCCATAAATAATAAAACAAGGTTTGTAAACATTAATGTTAAAAGAAACTTCATTATCAGGGCTCTCAGAAAAACATTTTACTGTCAACTCTAACACAATGCCATAAAGTTTTAAACTTATTAAAGAATCACTCTACTTTATACTTCATCAACTCCCTTAAGTTATAAGCTATCAGAATTAGTTGTGCTGCAAATTTTGAATCTAAGTCCTCAACACCATACATAAAAAACTCATATCTGAATAACAAGTCTCATGGTCTTGCTTTATTCTTGATCAACAAATGATTAAAATATTTACGGATGTGCTTTCCTGAACTCTGCAGTGTGTAGAGAGTTGAAATAACTTGCTCATGTCATTTTAAACAAGATGTCAAGGAAATGCCAACAAAATATTCTAATTGCAGTAAATGAGTGTATAATTCTTTAAAAAATAAACTAGCTACAAGAATGTGCTGTTGCAACCACTGTCCACTCTTAAAATGATGATCATTAACAAGTGTGTTCTGCAGTTCATGTCATCTTTTCAAAGCCTGTGCATCAAATAAACAAAAAAGGTCACCAGCTGATAACCTAAACTCTTGATTCACATTTCATAGCTCTGTGTAAATTCAGTGGTAAACTGTATTCATCCATTGCTGTTTGTTTCAAGAAGAAAGTTTAGAAAGAAACAAGAAGACTGTCTTGAAATCATGTTTCCATATGTTTAATCTCTAGCGAGGCCATAGTATAGTTGGAGCTTTAAGAGAAATAAACATTTGCACTTCATTATATCTTTTGTTATCATGTGGATTTGAGGTGTAGGAAGATAATCCTGATATTCTATTTTATACACTGTTATCGGGAGAGAGCAAAGCGCCCGAGGAGGAGCCGAAAGAGGAAGCAGCACCAGCCAAGCCCGTGGTAGGAATTATTTACCCTCCACCCGAGGCCAGGAATATTGTGGACAAGACTGCCAGCTTTGTCGCCAGGCCTCCACCACGCAGAAGAGGACCTTGACCTCCACAGAGGATGGGTCTGAGGGGAAAGGGCAACACAAGAAAGAGAAGGCAAAACGGGGCAAATTTGTGGCAGTGAAAGAAGAGAAGAAGGATTCCAGTGAGGTGGTGGTAGAGCTCACAGACAGTGCTGGGGAAGAAGAGCTGGCAGAACTGAAGAAAGCTCAAAGAAAGGGCAATTTGAACAATTCTGTTGGCCTTTAGAAGACAAGTTGCTGTTTCCTGTGGCTTTTTTAAAAAATATGACTGACATATTGAAAGAAGAGGATATTGGAGAGCTGCCTCAATAAATTCAATACTGTTTTCTTGCACAACATTTACATTTTTAAACAATACACAGCTGAATTCTCATCTTATTCAAGAGAAAGGCAAATCCACAATTAACTTTGATTGGAATCACAGGTGGTCCTGTTATACATCTCAAAATCTGCAAATCTAATAGTTTCATGTTAATCCTGTGATTTCACTGTACTTTGATGTTTAGATGACCTAAGCATCCAAAGATGTCCTTCTTTCATAAAATAAATTTGGATGCTAGCAAACTATCTCAGAAATATATTATTCAAATGTATTCACAGGTGGAGAAAACAAAGCACACACAGGAAAAGAAATTGTATCATATCAGATAACTTGCTCTACCCAGCTCCAGCAAAAGCTTCAACATCAAAATGTAACAACTGCAGAAACAATACATTTTACTCTGAGACAATGCCGTGTTCATGCGTGACATTTCTGTTATTTTCTTAGAAGACTTTGTAATTATTTTGAAGACATGTTTGTTGCAAATACGTCACTCGACTCTGAACACTTAAACCTGTGCAGGAATTCACCTGAAAAATCATTCAACATTTACCATATTACTTTGGAATATGTTTTTCTCAAATTGCTTACAAAGAACAACACTAAATGCATCCCAAATTTTCCACTGCAACTGATAAAAGTCCCTACAGACACTGTCATCAGCATCCATCCCCACAACAGAGCTATGAAAACATGGCATCTCTTACACACTAAACCTATAACATTAATATTATATCAATTTTTAAAAATATTTATATATTCTTTCAAATCCTCACACGCATACAGATATGTTTTTATGGGCGTATATATAAAATTGAAGCAGGTCTATCTGCTTCAAAGCACTTTCCTGGAAAGAGGAAGATAGGGATAAAAATCCTAGAAGTTCTCCCTAAAAGTCTGAATATGGAAACAATTTCAAGCAATGAAACTGACTTGCATGCTACCATAATAAACTTTTCATTTTGGGAAGTTCAAAAGTGCAGGCAGCACATAACCAAAACATGTTCCGTGTGAGTATTTTTATTTGGACATCCACTCATTGCTATTCTCATTGTGAGAGTCCCTAATCCTTCATTCCAAAGGCATTAGATTTTATTTTGACTCTTGCTCTTTTGTGAAGCTCAAGTTCCAGAGTGCCTCTCACTGACTTTCAGACAGATTTTCATGAAACATATCTACCATATAAGCAGTTGCTACAAAAACCTGCTTCTCTGAACAGGATTTTAAATCTTGGTCTAAGCTAGAAAGCACATTCATCACATACAGATGCTTCCTAATACATCACTTTTATTTAACCCTAGTCTCAACTACGAAGCACTATCTACCAATACACCTCTAATCTATCTCAACTCTCTTAACAGTTTGCAGTTTCAGCTTCTCTCACTGCTTCCTCTACGTCTTGTCCTAGCCTCAAGCATCTGATTGCAAAATTTTCACCTTCCTTTCTCTTTCTGGTGATGATTATCACTAGCCATACCAAATGTGCTTTTCAAACTTCTCTTATAAATGCTGCTCTCTTCGAAAATACACCTCCTACAGGAAAATAATATCACTACACAAAAAAAAAAAAAAAAGCAGGCAAAGTAAATTTTCCTCTTTGTTGGTGTGATTTCAGTAAATCTGTCTTCTATTTTCTCCCCTCTCATTTAGTCATGCCTCCTCAGGTACACTATTCCTTTCCCCAGTTCACTCTCAATTCTCTTTGTTCTACGCTGCCTTCAACATCCCTGTCCTCTCTTCCTTAACAAGTCCAAGAACACCACAGCAGTATTTCCCTAAAAATATAAACTAAATATGTGCTAAACATCCAGAAGAAGTATTCTCATAATATATATTCTAAATATGCATTAAGCATCCAAAATAAGTACTATGAATTTCAAAATGACTGTTGCATCATGTCACAAACATCTTTTTAGGGTTCCATGACTACTGTTGTGCCTAAACTGTGTGTTAGATTATTTGCTCTGTTAAACCATGCACTTCACATCTATATTTAATGTTTTCTTGAGCCATATTTTTATCATGCTTTTCAGCTTAGAGGTATTAGTTGTTCCTTTAAAATGCATTATTGTATAACAAGCGCTCCAGTAATGCCTTTCTGAGATCTACTAAAAAGAAAAGACAGTCAGTCATACTATAATGCAGAAATATGCAGTCAAATAACTGGATATGGATATGTTTTGTTGAAGGAAAGAGCACCAGAACAATTCTAAGCACCAGTTCAAGCCAGCATGTTTTTTGTCCATGATGCCTTTTTCTGCTACTGCTGTACCAGTAACTCCTGCATTTCCAGACACTGCACTGCGTCTCTTCTCCTGCAGAGTCAGTTTCAAGTTATTAATGGATTGTCTTGAGAAGACAACACACTGAGGAGCCTAGAAAAAAAAATCTTGATCTGTAGCACATCATAATAGAGTCTCCACTGTTAAAACATTAACAATGTGATTACACAAAGTAAAATGTAGCTACACAGTAGTTGCATGTAAGGACGATGTGTAAAAGAAGAATAAAAACAGGAAACTGGGAGCCCAACAGTACATCTAACTGATGAAGCTTTTGTCAAGGACATGGAAATTTCGTTGCTCTACCAAGCACAGATTTTCATGGCAGATGTCCTACTGACAAGTAAGAGAAAGAGGACTTTCTACAGCACAGGAAAGTCTGCAAAGTGAACAGCTTTCAGAAACATATTAAAACTAAAACACATCAAATAAACAAGAAAACATTTCTGCTTCATAAATACAAAGCCCATAAATTTTACAGATTTTAGGAAAAAAAGATAATAGAAGCATTTCTCTCTGTACCCCCAAATTGTCTATACCGATTTTTTTTTCTTTTTGTAAAGCTAGTATAACCATGTGGATACTCCTATTGTCTGATACCATGGGGATAGCAACTGAAAGCTTAGCCTGGGAATTTGAAATGCAGTATTTCAAATTGACTACCACATGCAGAGCAGCAGTTGTAACACTTCTATTTCCTCTGCTGTTAGTCTAGAAACAGTAAAACTCCTGCTGGCTCTCTTATCAGAGATGTGGACAAACTGAAGGAAAGATCAAGATCACATCTGGTGAAAACAAGATGAACATCTCTGCTCTTTAATGTAAATGCTCAGCACTTCTAGCTCAATATAGAATGACTCATGAATTTCAGTAGTACATTAGTCCCTGGAGGATAACCTTTCCTTTCTCTCCTATTTAATTCACAATGTTATGTTTCACAAACCCTGGCACATAAAGTCACAGTAAGAAGTCTAATGCAAAAGATGCACACGTGCCTTATACTCAAAATATTGATTGTGATGGGAACCTACTTATTCACCAGAAAAATCAACTTAGGTTAGGAAACTCGTGGAAATTGTACACTTACTGTTGGATATTTTATTTCACTGATAAGAGTTTCAACAGAATTTAAGGAGACTAGACAAAAGACTCAAAAGAAGGGTGCTTAACCTCCACTTGTAAAACCCAAGGAGAATGCTGTAAGTGCTATTGGGAAGCCAGAGTTCACAGAGCAGACTAGGAACTAACCCAGAATTCCCAGCTCCTTATGTTGTTTATGAGTAGCAAGATCAGGAAAATCAGTCAAAATTCATTTATCTGTGGAGTGATTATGGTTCTCATTTACTTGTGCATTTCTTTGTGTCTCAGGAGGATTAATCTCTCTGGATCCATAATTGGCAGATCCTACTAATATCTTGGAAACTGAAGGTTTTCTCTTTACCAATAGAAGTCAGGCTAACTGCTAAGGTGTTATAATGCTTTTATCTCTTGCTCAAATGGTTTAACTAGAGTGCTAAGAAAATCAGACTGAAATTGTTAGCCAATGCCTTTGAAAGTAAAATTACAATCAGAAGAAATAGTATTTCCAATATGCTAACCAGAAATGGGTCAAAATGCAAAGAACTTAATCTTGTCTGTCCTTCCTCAGAATTCCATGGTATGTGCCAGTTGTTCCTATCATAACTGGAGAAGAGCTTCATCATCTTTGCCAAAAACTTCCCTATTTTGGCAGATGTGACATTTTTTGGTATGTATAGGGGGAAGCTCCAAGGTGGTAGATATCAGTTATTTATGAACTAGGTTCAGTATGTCATTACTCATGGGAGTAACTGAACTGGCTTTGACAGCGCTACTTGCTTCTATAATTACAAGAAGAGTTCACAGTCTGATCCATAGTTTATCATCCACTTAATATGAAGAAATGGAAACCAAATGAACCTTACTCTTGTCATTTTATATTCCACATAGTGATACACCTAACAACTATCTTTTCAATATTCTTGACATCACAGTTCATTATTACTACCAATTAACTTTTTGTTGCTATTTCTTTCTGACATGTATATATAAATCATAAATCCTGAGCACAGAAAGATGTTCTAGAGTCACTCTCAACTCTCACAAGAAGCAAAACAAAAACTACATTTTGAAGTAGTAATATAACTTCCTGTGGTCATCTACTGCAGACACCAAGTGCCTTAATATATTTCATCCCACACCTGCAAAAATAAAATCCCTTTGGAATAATGTTGAATACATATAACCTGTATTCTGATTTATTAGGTATGACACAGTTTTAAAATATATAGGAAAACTACACTCAGAACATCCAAGAGAGTCCTATTCTTTTACATTTTGATTTTCTACAGAAAGAGTTGAATATTTTTTTCTTTCCTGACCTTAGATATTGCATTTTAAGAATTCTCTTTGGTATAAAAAGGAAGCAATGGGTTTTACTTTTGACCCAAAGGGATTTTCTGTGCAGAGAAGTGAATCTGTGCTGAAACAGTGTCAATGGCTTCAAATACTGCAGTGAGGTTTGCTATAAAATGGGAGGGGCGGGCGGGGGGGAGGGGAGAGGGCAGTAATTGGGAAGATCCCAGAAGGGCAAAGTCCTATTCACAAGTGGTTGAAATTCATCAGAACGAAAAAGCAAAATTGGTGTTCAGGTGACAAGAGAGACAGGAAAACTCACACACCATCTCCAGGACATGAAGAGAGCTGCTTGAAAACTATCACTGTCAGCTACCTGGAGAGTTCTTAAAGACATATTCATGGCTTGTTATCTATGGCAGAAGAGCTGGAGGGAGGTAAAAAGAAAAGGCTCAAGATTCAGGGTTAAAAATTTCTCTGAAAACCTTTCCCCCCTTGACTACTATTGAATAAAACAATTAGTGTTTATGAGGAAAAGGAGAAATACTCACTCTATGTTAGCAGGTATATACATAATATACATACAAATAAAGATAGAATGCCACACACATATATATACATACACACATACATATGTATATATGCATATACCTGTAAATTTGTTTACATATATATACACACTATGCAGGTGTTTTAAGGTAAGTGAATATCCATTTGGGGTTTTATTTTCTTAGACAGATCACCTTACATTTCCCATATAGGTTCTAGAATGGTTTTCCTGTATGTCTTCTGCTGACTCTACCTCTGGCAATCACCCATAATTGCACCAAACTCCATAATGGATTGTTTAGCAAAGACAAATCTGATTTTCCTCCATAGGTGGGAAGCGCAGCCAGTTGATGGGAAGGGGGCTTAGTCCACAGGAATGGAGTAAAGAATTCAGAGAGCCCCTGATGGCAGCTAGGTTCACATATAAGGTGCAGAGAACAGCTTTCATGGCCTTCCTCCAGCTCTGGTGAGCTTATACTCAAATGGGACTTGAGAAACAGCTGTGGTAAATCAGTTTTCTCTAGTTTCATTCTGCATTTGGAGGTGGTATGTCAAAACTCTTCTTGCAGGGCCTGAAGAATATTGTGAAGATGTTAGGGGACCTAACCTAACTGGTTAATCTAACCTAATGAACCCTCAGTATCAATACAGGTTGGGGGATGAAGACAACTAACAGTCCCAGTTTTCTCAATCTTTCTTCACAAGAGAGATGTTTGTGGTGAAGCACTGGAACATGTTGCCCAGAGAGTTGGTAAATGCATCGTCTCTGGAGGTGTTCAAGGTTAGGTTGGACAGGGCTCTGAGCAACATAATCTGGGTAAAGATGTCCATGCTCATTGCCAAGCTGTTGGACTAACTGGGTCTTAGAGGTCCCTTCTAATGGTTCTATGTGAAATAAGGCTCTCACAAGTCAAATGTCAGCTAAATTAGTTTCTTCTGAACAGATCTTTGTCTAGGACAAGAATTAGTGTGTTTCAGGAACAGACCATATTTGACAGTTTGCCTGCCTAAAAGCAAACAGGGATCAAATAAATTTGTTTTATTTAGCCAAGTTCTCTTGGGCTGTAGAAAAAAAATGTCTCATTTTCTTGATCCTACTAATTTTCTGTATTTTTTCATTATTGTGTGATATTTCTCAGCCTCTGCCGCACTGATGAGAGACAGGGAGAAAATGGCTGCTTGGTAACTTGATCTCTTTGACACAATGTTTTGCAGTGTGTATATAAAGTTATCTTTGCCTTTTTCCCTTGTGCTAAGACCTCAATTGATTCAGGAGTGAATCTGTAGCAGTTATCTGTTATTAAATGTACCTTTCAAACTCAGAATGAGCTCTGTTGTTTTCAGCTAAACAATTTGTCATACAAGTCAGGTAACTTGCATTAAAGTGTAGTGTTCTACTGTACAGAGAGGCTCCTCTGTCACATCTAAGCCAAAAAAGTGTTTAAATGAATGAATTAATCAGGGCTTTCCAATTCTATATGCTCTAATTTCCCTCCATAAATCATATTCATTTATTACACCCTTAATCATCAAGCTATGACGTCGTGTTTTGCAGCCTTTTCTTTTGACTCTTTACAACCCTAAATGATTTACACATATCATCTTTAATTGACACCTCAGTGTGACATCAGCAAATGGAGAGGAAATAGACTACTGAGTACGATGTCCTAGTCATTCCACCTATTATGTTTCAGAAAACCATTGAGAACATTCAGGATTTTATAAGTGTCTTTGCCAGGATATCTTTGAGTAGAGTGAATTCTGAATTCAGCTCACAAGAAAACCAGGCTATTTTTTAAATCAACAGCAAAGAAACTAAAATCTTCTTGTACATGTTGATGCCAATTAGTATTAAATTTTCATGAAGGCACACAGCTCCAAGGGCATAAATCTGGGGTTTAAAGTTCCCAAGGAAATACAAAAGGTGCATTTTGTACCTTTTCCCTTTGATTGTTCAGTGCGATGTATTAAAAAGTTTTCGGCAGAGTATTCAGAGTACAAAATATTTACATACTAGGAGCAGCACAGGCTGTGTCAAACTGGGGAAAAAAAAATAATGAAATGAGCTTGAAAATCTTTATCCCTTCTCCTAAAGGTAGTCTGCCCTTTATATCATGCATGTTTTGATCAAAACAGATCTAGACAAAAATAAATAATATTGATGGGTACTATATCAAATATATTCAAGCCAAAGAATAGTGTCTAAAATTTTCTTCCTCAGCATAACTGATAGGAAGCAAGAAAATTAGGAATATGAGTAAGTACTTCCATGCTATCCTTTCTATCCCTCATCTAAAAGGCAAACACAAAGCTCTGTTCTTTTAAAAAAACTCAACAATTTACAGCAAGGTTTTCTAATATTTGCTCTACTGAAATGCTTTTAAACAGAAAATTCAGGACTATATTAGAACATTTTAATACTCTAGAAATTTCAGTGTGTGCTGTGACAAACATAACATTGCATACATAGAATCATTAAGGTTGGAAAAGACCTCTAAGATCATCAAGTCCAATCATCAACCCAACATGACCGTGACCGCTAAACCATGTCCTCAAGTGCCATGTCTACACATGTTTTGACCTCCAGGAATGGTGACTCCATCACTTCCCTGGGCAGCCTGCTCCAACATTTCATCACACGTTCGGTAAAGAAATATTTGCTGATATCCAGTCTAAACCTCCTGCGGTGCAACATGAGGTCATTTTATCTTGTCCTATTATTAGTTCCTTGGGAGAAGAGACCAACACCCACCTCACTGCAACCTCCTCTCAGGTAGTTGTAGAGAGCCATATGGTCTCCCTCAGCCTCCTTTGTTTCAGACAAAATAATCCCAGTTCCCCCAGCCATTCCTTGCAGAACTTTTTCTCTAGACCCTTCACCACCTTCTTTGTTGGGTTTTACAGTCCCCAAACTAGCAGTTCTGAGTGACCTTCCAACAGTCACAATAAGGTAGCTAAGCCACATAGATTAAGACCTAGATCATTGCTTTGAAAATGTGAGAAATATCTAGAGGTATAAGACATGATCTTCCAACCTAACCTCTGAATCTCATTACATATTGAGTTTGTCAAACCTTTAGCATAATTAGAAAGAGTGTCTTTGAACAATCATTATAAACCAATAGGTTTAACTCGTTGGTCACTCACAACATTGGGATCAAGAATTAAAATAACCCAATGTTGAATAGTTATGCTTTTCATAACAGGAATCAGCTATGAAGCTGTAGCCATACATCTTCAGAGATGTATTGAAATGTGTTTCCCAGGGCAGTGGTGGAGTCCCATTCCATGAAGGTATTCAAGAGTCTGGTAGACATAGTGCTTAGGGGCATGATTTATTTGACTCCTCAGTGTAGGTTAGTGATTGGACTTCATGATCTTAAATGCTTTTCCAATCTAGGCAATTCTGTGATTCTATGATAATTTATTTTTCAGGGAAGCTTGGTTTTCTTACTATTATTCTGGCATGTTCTCAGGCAAAACAGGGCTATGCTCTACAATGTGCACAGTGCACCATGTGCTCTCAATGTACTATGGGCATTTCAGACCTTGCCAAGTAACTCAGCATTTTGCTGATTAGTTGACAAGTTGTGTCTAATATCTTAGCAGCAGCTTCCTCCAACATAAAATACCATTGAGAAAAACAGGGAGCATAAAGTCACTTCATTAACATCTTGATTTATAAATACTTTCAAATACACTGTGTAAGTCCTGGGTGAGATCAGGATAATGATATAAGTAAGCAGATTACTCATTATTAAATAGTTGTTTAATTATTAAAAACAAAATAACAAAAAAAAACCCAAACAAACAACACAGAAAAAGGGTTAGGATTTTGTGTTGTGTTGGGTTTTTTTCAGACATGTATTTTCCATCGTTTTATGGAACCAATTGCAATACGCAAAATAAACTGGCAATTTATTTTGAGTGACAGGCAGATAAGTAATCCTACAAAACAGGTAATAAATGTCTACATGAATGAAAATCATTCCCCATGAATAAGAATATAGGAATGCTGGTTAATAGAACAGGTGTTTATTTCTGAAACATGAATATATAACCTTCCAACCTGATATTTCTGTTTAATATAAAAGTGCTTATGTTTACAGTTCCTGTTCTAATACCATATGTAATAGAATATTTTTAGTTTAACTCAGATTTAGATTGTTACAAGCCTTGATGTAATAGTCAAAGACAGAAACATAAACTTGAAATCTGTAAAACAACAGTTTCATGCCACTACTAAAAAAAAACTTAGAATACTTGCAAAGTTTCCTGAGCTAATGTGTGTCCAGCTTTAAGAATTCTGCACATAAATGCCTCATTGCATCTCTCTTCATTTAAAATACAGGTAAAGCCACACTATATACATTGAGAAGCTTTAAGTCCATATATGTAATGCAAAAAAATGTTTTCTGATGGAAATAATAATTGGGTTTGAATTTTTTCGGCATTATTTACCACTCTGTCACCCTCAAATTTATTCTAGTTTCCTAGTGCAAACTTGGCAACATGAATGGGACATGTATGTATTTTTCAAAATCCAGAATCAGCTTTCAGAGATTTTTCACTATTTAACATTTATAAATAAAACAAGAAGCAAAGCTGTTGCAAAAAGTAAGCAAGCAGCGGTGTTACATCTGTTTGGCAGTATGATAGGCTCATTTAAATAAATATGGTCCTGTTAAAAAACTACTTTTCACTCACCTTGATAGAGAAAACGGTATGCTCTTGTATGTTGTGCTTCATGTCTCAATGACTACGTTTTTTTGTTGATTAATTCAACGGGGTATTTCAAACAAAAAAATACAGTAGAAATATCATTGCAGAGACATGCCTTTTGAAGACATTGTGGCTTCCTCAAAAATCCTAGTTAGAAACCAGGACTGGAAAGTGAATCAAAATGTAGTAAATGACAGTACAGCTCCTACAGAGAATCTTCTACAGAAGACCTCCTTAGCAAGGAAATATATACTGCATTTCTCAGGTAATAATTTACTGCAGATCCCTAGCTTTGCCAAAAATCATGTAGTTATGTGTTTATGCCAAAAATCATAAGCATATGGTTATACGCTTATGTACACTATATATAGGCTGCTAAATGGTTAGAAGTAGAGAGCATATAAGCCCCAACACTTGTTAGGACCCCAAAGTATTGCACTCTTCCGCAGGCACTCCATGTCTGTATGTTCTCCAGTGATCCTATCTATATGGAGCATTTGGCTGTTTAAGTGACTCATACTCTCTGCCATATTCAACAGATAAACACGTTAAGTACTCTTTTAATTATTTTCTCTAGTTATGTGTATATTCACATTATGGCTAAGCTAAATGTTTCTGCTTTATGGTATACTGACACAGAGATTGTTCATTAAAAATTAAAAAAAAAATCAAATAGATATTAAGAAGATATTTTGTTCAGCAAATAGAAAGGTGTAGCAAAGAAAGATGAGTGAGGTATAAGAATCAGTTTTGTTTTGGAGCCCAAAATGACTGAAAATATTGGCCGAGAAATTCATAACTTGGCACTTTGGAGTGTATAATGAGATTAAAGTGTGTAATATGTTCCTGTTCCATGCTAAAACATCCCTGGATGTCAGAAACTTAGCTGGTGTCAAGAAAATGAGGAACACAGTGTGACTAACCATGCACACTTCGAGTGACTGCTCATTGCCCTGCTTGGCAGATGACTGCTTGGCAGATATAAAGTAGAATTCAGTTCTGCAGTGTGTTACCCTCATTATGACTGTCTCACAAAGGACTTCTAATATTTTCACTGATTAGAAATTAAACAGAACTGTGTTTCGTAGCATAGGCTCTTTGGCAAATCCTTTAAAAATTGATTGAATTTTGCCAGTATTGTAAGAATAACAGACACGTCATGCTGTCAAAACTTACCATTTTGACTTGCTAAGTGTTTATTTTGCTTGTCGTGGTTTTACATGTGCGAGTTTAAAAAAACACATGCTCTGGTAGTATTCAAATGGTTTTATTTTACCTCTGAACATGGTCAAGTTTCTAAATCTCAGAAAAAGTGTATATTCAATGTCATATGTATAAATATAATGACTCAAAAGAAAAGTCCAGCTGAAAACTTTATTGGGCTCTTTAAATGGTGAACTATCCTAAACTAAGTGACTGAATTTTCAGTCTTAACATTCTTTTAGCCCAATTCTTCGAGCTTAGCATACAGATATAATGGAAATACTTGGTTAAGCACTGTCATAAATGATATTCACTGTTCTTTCTCTTAGTATGTGTGTATTCAGTGCCTGGAAGACATACTATTTCATATGGCTAACTTTTGCTACCTGTTTAAGTAGCAGAAAGACAGTGATTTTTGAGGAGGATACAACAGAAATAAGAATCTGCCCAATGAAAAAATTTTGGTGTTTTCTCACTTGAAGCAAAAAACTGTTTCTTTTAGTGACATTTTTTTCCAGAATGTACTGAAAAATATCCACCTTTAGTACTTCTGGAGCTGCAGAACAGGCATGATTTCTTTGTAGATACCTCCACTTGTGTTTTCTCTTCTGCTCTTAACCTCAGATAGAAGAAGCTAAACTAGCAAAAATCACTTGAAGACCTTTTGTGTAACCAGCAGCTTCAAGATACACATTTTAATCTGTTTTCAGCAAAATATGTGTTCATTTCGTTTACCTGACAATAGGTGGAACTGGCAAACTTCATAGACGCTCTGTAGTTTTCAGCTATACAACACAACTGGTATGTGTTTTGTTTCACTGGTATCCAAAAAATTCATTGGTGACTTGCTATGTGTAAACATTAGATAAGTCTAACATAGCCATAGAAAAGAAGTTACAGTTCAATGTCCACATTTCATCTGTATTCACAAAGCAGTCCTTAATCATAACCTAATATCAACATATTTGATTTTTTCATATATTGGAAAAATGATTGCATGTGTACAGCAAGTGTCCTAAAGTAGGTCATATATGAATGCGTTCAGGCGGGTTTTGAGTGTCTCCAGAGAAGGAGACCCCACAATCTCTCTGGGCAGCCTGTGCCAGTGCTCCGTCACCCTCACCGTAAAAAAGGTTTTCCTAATGTTTTTGTGGAATCTCCTGTGCTCCAGCTTGTACCCACTGCCCCATGTCCTATCATTGGACATCGCTTAAAAGAACCTGGCTTCATCCTCCTGACACTCATCCTTTACATATTTGTAAATATTAATGAGGTCATCCCTCAGTCTCTTCCAAGGTAGAGACCCAGCTCCTCCAGCCTTTCCTCATAAGGGAGACGTTCCACTCCCTTCATCCTCTTTGTGGCTCTGCACTGGACTCTCTCAAGCAGTTCCCTGTCCTTCTTGAACTAAAGGGCCCAGAACTGGACACAATATTCCACATGTGGCTTCATCAGGGCAGAGTAGAGGGGGAGGAGGATCTCTCTTGACCTACTTGCTACTCCCCTTCTAATACACCCCAGGATGCTTTATCATGGTTTTCCCTGCCGTCCATCTGAACTCCCAGGTCCTTTTTTACTTTATCTTTATCGTGGTCTTCCCTGCCGTCCATCTGAACTCCCAGGTCCTTTTCCCCTACGCTGCTCTCCAACAGGTCAGTCCCCAACCTATACTGGTACATGGGGTTGTTCTTTGCCAGATGCAAGACTCAACACTTGCCCTTGTATTTCATAAAATTTCTCACTGCCCAACTCTCTAGCCTGTCTAGGAATCTCGAAAAGGCTCTGACATGGATAATGTGTGGCAGGTCAGAGGGTTATGTGAGGGCAAGGCTCAAGCATAGACAACTTCTAAGTAACAATAAAAGTCACAGAACCAACACATAATTCATTGTTTAGTTTTTTGAGGCTAGTTAATCTAGAGTGCCCTAATCAAAAAAAGAACAGCAGTGGCTGAAATATTTCATCTGTATTGTTGCCTTTTATGGCTTCAGGTATTTTTCTTACTGATTTACTTCACAAGTCTTTATGTTTTCCTATACGAATGATTATGAAGGGACACTTACAGGAGATGACATTGCTTTATAAGGATAATATTTATATTTTGCTGTAGGTCAAATGTTGATCTCTTCTGATATTTAGTGCTAAGAACTGTGGTAAAAAATTGCTAATGTAGATATATGGTAATTATTTTAATACTGATAAAAGTGTTGAGATTACAGCAGATATTGCAGATGTTTTGTCTGATTCTTCATGGTCTTTCAAGCAGGCTTTTAAAAAAAGTACTCCTTGTTAGCTGAAATGCATTTTTTAGATACCAAGAACAATCCCAATGACATATGTTCATCATGTGGGGGGTGGGGGAGCTGGGGCAGCAGCTCATCCTTTTTTCCTCCTGATTACTATGAGTCCCAGGTTAGCCTATCAGTATCAGTGGGACAGCTTCTGTGCTCTTCAACTTGGATCTTTGCTGCTTGCAATTTACTCCTGTCTGTCCAATGTTAAAACCCATCAATTACTATTTTTCCTTGGCATTTAGCTTTTTTAGGATAGCTGTCACGTAGGGAGTAATATTGAAGAACCTGTAATCATAATTATCTTTGGAAGCACATGGTTGATATCTGATCTTGGATGTCTCCATTCAGGTTCATAATCTTAACAGACCAATTTTAGGTCATGCAGTAGTTGAGTGCATTGCACAGATCAGAGAGCTGTCTGCAGAGCACATCAGTCTACTGCAGTCCTCATGTCTAACTCCCTCACATACAGGGGGAAAGGAAAGAGGAGAGGTCAAGAAGAATGCAAAACAAAGGATGCAAATGCTCTCTGCTGAGTAACTGAGTTGGGATCTGGTTAAAAGCTCAAAAATATTCTTGGTCCACTTGCAAAACCTGTCACCTCCATAGCCCTGGTGAAAGCTTGTCTGCCTTAGAATCATAGAATCATACAACAATTTTGGCTGGAAGAGACCTTCAGGATTGTTGAGTCCAACCTTTTCCTAGCCCTATCACCACCACTAAACCATGTCATTCACGGCAACTTCTACCCTTCTCTTAAACACCTCCAGGGATGGTGACTCAACCACCTCCTTAGAAGGGCTGTTCCAACGCCTGATAACCTCTCAGTAAAGAAATTCTTCCTAATATCCAATCTGAACCTTCCCTGGTACAACTTAAGTCCGTTTCCCATCATCCTATTACTTGCCACTAGGAAGAACAACTCTCGCCTCTCTACAACCTCCTTTGAAGTAGTTGTAGAGAGCAATAAGGTCTCACTTCAATCTCCTCTTCTTTAGGCTAAACAGACCCAGACCCCTCAGCTGTTCCTCATACGTCACATGCTCCAAATCCTTTACTAGCTTGGTAGCCCACCTCTGTATCCTCTCCAGAACCTCAGTGTCTCTCTTGTAGTGAGGGGCCCAAAATTGGGCACAATACTCGTGGTGCAGCCTCACCAAAGCCGAGTACAGGGGCATGATCACCTCCCTGCTCCCGCTGACAACACCGTTCCTGATACAGGCCAAGATGCCATTGGCCTTCTTGGCCACCTGGACTACAGTTAAGGAACTATACCACAAACCTGTTAGGTCAGCACAGATTAATTTACTAGCAAGATCAAATAACATGTTTATTTCACATATCTATCATATAGTAACTGCTTTACGCTAACACCTCTTTTTTTTCTGTTTGTTGATTATAATGTCTAAAGAAATTCAAAGAGTTACAGCCTTTACAAGCCAATCACAAGTAGTGGGCATTCATATAGGTGGAAAACACTCATCTGTGAGTATTTTATACGATCACAGAAAAACAAGATAAATGATGAACACTAAAGCCAACAGTATGTACTGGCAAAAATTGAAACACACAACTTTTGTTATTCTGTGAAAGGTGGAAAAAAACACTTAGAATTTGTTTGCACTTGGGCGTTAAACACACTCACTCATGTGGCACTCAAGGTCAGACAGCAACAATATCAATGTAAGAGATGTTTTCTGGGGAAATGAGGTAAAATTCTTCAAAATAGCATGCAGAATACTTTTTTTTTTACAACTCATTACACTAATTACTGTATTTAGGCCCTAATAAAAGCATAACCACTTCAAGATTGTGCCTAGTGACCAGTTTCTGGACTGAGCTGTCCAAAACAGTGATTTAAAGGCTCAGTTTACACATCCTTATTGAACTATGTCATATGAATATGTGAAAAAAATCAGTCTTATAATGTGGTGAATGCACAATGTTATCTTTCTTTGTGTACTATGGCTTTTAAAAGTCTTAAATGTATAACAAAATCTTACAAGCTTGGCATCCTTCATATGTTAAATCCTATCTCTGACAGTTGAGTCTTTGAAACAATCACACTCTTGTACTTACAAAATATAATTTCCTTCAAGACATCTGGAATTGGTGTTTTTCTTAAAGAGCGTTGATAAGCACGTGGATGAATGAACGAATCCCTGCATTTTATCATTAAGGTCAATAATTAATGCATGAAGAAGATACACAAACCTGTGTCATCTGACAATCTGATAAGAGTAATATTTTTAATTGTTAAAATTTTTATAACCTTCAGAAATTTTACTCCACCTACAGCATCATTAGACTGTATTCCATGTTATCCTTTGTAAAAGGCATAGATGAGCATAGAGCTTTTAAAAGTTTAGGGTGTATTTTGAAATTGACATCAAGGGATAATTAACTGAACCTTGCAGCTGAATATGCACTTGTACCTTGAACACAAAGGCATTGTGTGGGACCATTTTTGATCTCATTTAGTTTCCAGTCACCACTGCAGTCTCTGTTTCAGTTAGCTGGATAACTGGAGTCCCTCTAGTTGTTTTTTGTCTGATGTTTTTATCTGAAGCACAGAATCGCAGAATGTTTTAAGTTGGAAGGGACCTCAAAGATCATCTAGTCCAACCCCAACTGAACTTAATGTCCTAACTGTAAACTTCCAGTGAAAATGGCTCACCCACTTGTAAGCAGATTCACTCATATTTAGTTAGTTTTAGACTCACTTACAGCCTGAAGTGTTGTGGCATGAGTATTCTTTTTAAGACATAAAGAAATCTCTGTGCCCGCCTCTGACCTATGATTGACTTTTTATAGGCCGTAGCCTGTACAATCTGTGAATGTCTTCAAAGCAATTTTAACTTCATTTTCTTTGTAGCATTTTGTGATCCCATGTCAAATATTTAATTTAAAATATACACATTTTATCATTCAATTAATTTGCTTAGTCAAACATAAATTTATAAATACGGTTTCATCTAAATTCAGACCAAAAAAAGCTGACTGCAATCCATAGTGTCAGCGTGAGTCTGTTGTTAGATAGAAATCTCACGAAGCTTTGCAAGCTCAGAATTTAGTGTATTTTCCTTATTCTCTTGTTATTCTTTCTGATTAGTGTTTGGCAGTCTTAGAAAAACGAAGGAAGATGTCTGGTCCCCAGACATTTTGTGGCATTTTGACTCTTAGTACTGATGCCCTGGACACCTCTTGACATCTGCTGGCCTGTGACTGGTCAGCTGGTCACAGGCTGAGTAACACCGCTTTAGGTGTTCTGGGTTTTCCAGCCCCGCTTTAACATTTTGACTGCTGTATAACTGACTTCCTTTGCTTCAGATCTGAAGATCTTTTGACTAGATGTAGAATAGACAGCATACGGTCCCAGGTGGTGAGCTATCAACATTTTTCCTTACATTTTTCTTTACTTTTGGCCTTCAAAGACGGAAGACACTAGTCACCCGGATACCACCTGAATCCCGCACATCCTTTTAGCTTTTCAGTTACTCATTAAATTTTGATACTTCCCAGCAAGATGTCTGAACTCTTCCATGTATTACAACAATTCTGAAGCAACATCCACGGCCCTAGTATTTCTGCTACTTACTATTGTATAAACAGCACGTATTCCATACAGTTAAGAGGCTTTGTTTCCCTCACAAAAATCTTAAATAGAAGGTTGAAGATAAAAGGAAATAGAAAACAAAAAGATATTTATATCCACTTGTATATCTTCTTCAGGAAGCAGAAAGTGTCAAATTAAATTCATGAACTGCCAGGGCTGAATGTGGTAACAAAAAAAAATCCTGCTACTGTAGACAAACTAATGTTATTTAAAGCATAGGTAGTACAAGTCTAGGAGGAAATTAGGAAAGTCAGTCACATACAAAACTATCATAGCTTAACTGCAAGTACACCTCACAATTCTCATCTCAGCATATTCTAAAGATGGGTTTGGGAAAAAAAAATATAGAGGAAACATACACTGCAAATTATATGTTTTTCACACGAATATTTTCTAAATTGTATATATGTTCGTTACAATAATCAACTATACAGTCACATTTATGAAAAGGTTCTTTTGAAAAAAAAAATCTGATTTTTATGTAGCATTAATTTGATGTATAACCAAACATGAAAAAAAAATAATAAGCAGTTACTGAAAAAAGGAATGTCCATTACCAAAGTATTATACTTCTCAGCCCTTAGAAAGCTTGTAACAGTTTACCTGGACAAAAACATGTAAGCATGAAAACACTTCATTTCCTTTTCATTTAAAGTGGTTTTCAGCAAATATCATTCTAATATGTTATAATATTAATTTGTGGGAACTCTTTGAATCTCTGGATGGTACCAACACCTTTAGGTATGTGTCTGTTTATATATACAGGTAGAAAAAGTTGAAAATTTTATGAAATAGACAATGGTGGTTTTTTTGTTTCTAGTGTGTTATTTTCAGATATAATGTATTACATATTCTGAAATAAATAAAATTTTCAGATATTTCTTTCTGAAAATGCTCTAACAGTCATTACCAAAAATACATCACAGAAAACCTTTTTTTTATTTTTTTACTGAAAGCTTCAGTGAAATATTTTTTTTTTCTGCTGGGCTAATCTTCTAAACTGCATTCCTTACAATATATTTCATGTGTGACCAGCAGGTCAAGGGAGGTGATTCTGCTCCTCTACTCTGCCCTTGTGAGACCTCATCTGGAGTGCTGTGTCCAGCTCTGGAACTCCCAACACAAGAAAGACATGGAGCTGTTGGAGCGAGTCCAGAGGAGGGCTACCAAGATGGTCAGAGGGCTGGAACACCTCTCCTACAAAGACAGGAGGTGATTAAGGCCAGGATGGATGGAGCCTTGACCAACCTGGTCTAGTGGGAGATGTCCCTACCATGGCAGGGGGGTTGGAACTAGATGAGGTCCCTTGCAACCTAAATCATTCTACGATTTTATATTAGGATTCTCAAATGACAACAACAAAATAAGGTTAATAAGTGCTGCAAACAACTTGCCAAAGACAGTCATCCAGCTAATGCTAGAGAGTGCTTCTGCCAACCCATAGAAGGAAGGAGGACAACTTGGACATTGTTTCATTTACTCTATGTAAGTGTATTTAGCAAAGACCTTGGGCCAGGAACAGGTAACAAATAGAGGTGTAAATTACAGACTAACAAATGGGAGAAAGGCAGTGTAAATTGGCCCAAGTTGAAAAAACAGTTACTTAAAATCTTAACTTCTGAGAATGCCTATGACATAGAATGTAAGATCAGTGGTGACGCTCTGGCATGGTGTTGAGAAAATTTATAACTGGCACTAGAATTCTTATTCATGTATCTCCCTAGTTGGAAAATGGCATATTTCCCTGATATCTAAGTGAACATGCAAAGATTTATGAAAATACTTACCAAAGACTTGTATGCCTCAATAGCCACACAATATATAAGATCAAAATTACAAGCACGTAAACTGCTCAGCAGAATGCAAATAGAAAGGGTATGTGCAAAAGGAAAATAAATTAAATGGCTGAAATTGAACTAATCACATTGCAAACCTAACAGCACAGGTTTTTTTTAGTATATAGACTTAGCTTTTAAGGAAACAGCCATGTCACTTTGACAATATAACTATGCACATTTTAACCAAAACTTAATTAAAAAAAAATCTATATGAAGGGGCATGGGGTTATAGCTGGGATTGCGGCGGGGCAGTGCTCTAGAAATTATGAGGACCGGGTGGCCTTCCATCCCCCTAGGGTGAGATCAGTGTGCTCAGCTTGCTCCCTGAAATGCTTATACACCAATGCACGCAGCATGGGGAATAAGCAGGAGGAGCTAGAAACCTGGGTTCAGGCAGGAGATTATGATCTGGTGGCAATTACAGAGACATGGTGGGACAGCTCACATGACTGGAATGTGGTCATGGGTGGCTATGTCCTTTTCAGGAAAGACAGGCCAGCCAGGCGAGGTGGTGGAGTCGCTCTTTACCTGAAAGAGCAACTACAATGTCTTGAACACCATCCAGGCATGGATGAGGAGCAAGTTGAGAGTGTATGGGTTAGAATTAAGGGGCAGGCTGGCAGGAGAGATACTGTTGTGGGTGTCTATTACAGGCCACCAGATCAGGGTGAGGAAGTTGATGAGGTCTTCTACAGGCAGCTAGGAGCGGTCTCACAATCACAGGCCCTGGTTGTCGTGGGGGATTTTAACTTCCCTGATATTTGCTGGAAGGACAACTCAGCCAGCCAGCCACAGTCCAGGAGGTTCCTCCAGTGCATCGATGATAATTTTCTGATGCAAATGGTGGAGGAGCCAAATAGGAGAGGAGCACTGCTGGACCTCATCCTCGTTAACAAGGAGGATCTGGTTGAAGCAGTAAAGGTTGAGGGCTGCCTTGGCTGCAGTGACCATGAAATGGTGGAGTTCAGGATCTCATGTAGCAGAAACAAAATAGCAAGCAGAATTGCAACCCTGGACTTTGCCAAGGCAAACTTTGGATTTTTCAAGCAATTACTTGAGAAAATCCCATGGGCAAGGCTGTTTGAAAGTAAAGGGGCCCAAGACAGTTGGTTAGCATTCAGGGACTGCTTCTACCGTGCTCAAGATCAGAGCATCCCGACACGTAGGAAGTCAAGGAAGGGAGCCAGGAGACCTGCGTGGCTAAACAGGGATCTGCTGGGTAAGCTCAAGGGCAAGAGGAGAATTTACAGCTCTTGGAAGGCGGGGCTGGCCACTTGGGAAGAATATAAGGCTGTTGTCCAAGGATGTAGGGAGGCAACTAGGAAAGCAAAGGCCTCCCTAGAATTGAACCTGGCGAGAGGGGTCAAGGACAACAGGAAGAGTTTTTTCAAATACGTGGCAGATAAAACTAACACCAGAAGCAATGTAGGCCCACTGATGAATGAGGTGGGTGCCTTGGTGACAGATGATACAGAGAAGGCAGAGTTACTGAATGCCTTCTTTGTCTCTGTCTACTCTGCCGGAGGCTGTCCTGAGGAGTCCCGTTCCCCTGAGGCCCCAGAGGAAGTCAGGGCGGTGGAGGAGTTTGCTTTAGTCGATGAGGACTGGGTTAGGGACCAATTAAGCAATCTGGACATCCATAAATCCATGGGTCCAGACGGGATGCATCCACGGGTGCGGAGGGAGCTGGCTGATGTCATTGCTAGACCACTCTCCATCATCTTTGCGAAGTCTTGGGAGACGGGAGAGGTGCCTGAGGACTGGAGGCAAGCAAATGTCACTCCAGTCTTCAAAAAAGGCAAGAAGGAGGACCCGGGTAACTATAGACCGGTCAGCCTCACCACCATCCCTGGGAAAGTGATGGAACGACTTATCCTTGGTGCCATCTCAAGGCATATCAGGGATAAGAGGGTCATTAGAGACAGTCAACATGGCTTCACCAAAGGGAAGTCGTGCTTGACTAACCTCATAGCCTTTTATGAGGATATAACAAGGTGGATAGATGATGGCCGAGCGGTGGATGTGGTCTACCTTGACTTCAGTAAAGCATTTGACACAGTCTCCCACAGCACCCTTGCTGCTAAACGGCAGAAGTGTGCTCTAGACTCTCGGGTAGTGAGGTGGACTGTGAACTGGCTAAGGGGAAGAAGCCAAAGAGTTGTGGTCAATGGGGCGGAGTCTGGTTGGAGACCTGTATCCAGTGGAGTGCCTCAAGGGTCGGTACTGGGACCAGTATTATTCAATATATTCATCGATGACTTGGATGAGGGACTAGAGAGTACTATCAGCAAGTTTGCTGATGACACCAAGCTGGGAGGAGTGGCTGACACACCAGAAGGCTGTGCTGCCATCCAGCGAGACCTGGACAGGCTGGAGTGTTGGGCGGGGAAAAAATTAATGAAATATAACAAGGGTAAATGTAGGGTCTTGCATCTGGGTAGGAACAACCTCGGGTTCCAGTATAAGTTGGGGAATGACTTATTAGAGAGTAGTGTAGGGGAAAGGGACCTGGGAGTCTTGGTGGACAGCAGGATGACCATGAGCCAGCAGTGTGCCCTTGTGGCCAGGAAGGCCAATGGCATCCTGGGGTGTATTAGAAGGGGGCTGGTTAGTAGGTCGAGAGAGGTTCTCCTTCCCCTCTACTCTGCCCTGGTGAGACCCCATCTGGAATACTGTGTCCAGTTCTGGGCCCCTCAGTTCAAGAAAGACAGGGAACTGCTGGAGAGAGTCCAGCACAGGGCAACTAGGATGATTAAGGGAGTGGAGCATCTCCCTTATGAGAAAAGACTGAGGGAGCTGGGGCTCTTTAGTTTGGAGAAGAGGAGATTGAGGGGTGACCTCATTAATGTTTACAAATATATCAAGGGTGAGTGTCAGGAGGATGGAGCCAGGCTCTTCTCGGTGACAACCAATGATAGGACAAGGGGTAATGGGCTGAAACTGGAACATAAGAGGTTCCGCTTAAACTCGAGAAGAAACTTCTTCTCAGTGAGGGTGACGGAGCCCTGGAACAGGCTGCCCAGAGAGGCTGTGGAGTCTCCTTCTCTGGAGACATTCAAGACCTGCCTGGACACGTTCCTTTGTGGCATAGTCTAGGCATTCCTGCTCTGGCAGGGGGATTGGACTTGATGATCTTTCGAGGTCCCTTCCAATCCCTAACATTCTATGATTCTATGATTCTATGAACAATAAAGTGCTAGGATGTACAATAATCTGTCAGTCTGAAATAGCAATATAAAAATGTCATTCCAACAAAGTAAATACAAGCTGCTGAAACAGTTTCATCTCAACTATATGTTTAAAAAAATGAATATACTTTCAACTATTTTTTTTCTTTCTCTCTCAGTCTTCTCCCTTTTCCTTACTCTTTCCTCCCTTCCTCTTGCTACTTTTGTGCCCTACAACAAAGCTATCATTTTTCAAGGTCAGATTTATTAGAATTACTAATCCTTACAGATGTCTGGGAGTAACAATCATGAGTGTGTTTCTGAGGCATTAGAAGAATTAATTCTTAACAGTGACTATATTACCAGTACCCTATCAATGTACGATAAAGCACTAACAGTTTTGATTTCTGTGCTTCTGAGCAAAAATGGTCAGCTAAAGAGTGTAGCTGCATGTTACCAGAAGAAAACTTTAAAAAAAAAAGGATGAAGAAAAGATTATTCTGAATGGCATGACACATGTAAAAGGTGATAATTACCTGTGGAGTGTGACAGGTAAAATACAAAACAGAGAACCAAGATGAAGATTTGGGAGAAATGGGAAAAAATTAAGTCAGATAGTTATAGAATGATGCAGGAAATTCATTGTTTTGAAGAAGAGCAATCTTAAATCAGCTTCTGAAATGAATAGGAATCTAGTCAAAGGGATAATGAACAAAGGTGAAAAATTCATATCTGCTCAAGCATAAAAGTAGCCTGGTCACACAAAAAGTTCAGAAAGTATAAAGATCATGAACACTGAAATTACAATGGCTGGCATGGGACATGATAAAGTATAATAAACACAGATTTCTGAGATGACAATTTGAAGGGTAGCTGTAAGCCAAACATGCAGGCAGAGTTGGCTGATCCCAAGGAGTTAGAGCACTTTACAATTTTTACTAAATGAAATAAAAAGAAAAAAACAGATAAAAAGATCATTCCAGGACATATACAATATAAACAGAGCTAAGTAAAAAACTTCTAGAGCATTATTGTAAAAATACAGTAACACATGGAGCTCCAGATAGCTTACTTTCTGCAAAGAAGGAACATGAACAGTTTTTGATGTGGTTTTCAGTTTTGTTTGGCTCGGGTTTTATATTTGTTATAAAAAAAGCTATTGCAATCAGGCCTTACAGAAACTTTTGTAAAGCGTGATGTGAGATACAAGTTGTTAAGCTTTTATTTATGTGTAAGAAAATCTTGATATGAGTAAGACTAGGTTTTTGTCAGCACGAAAGGTAGTTGTAGTTTTCACTGTGGTATTTACTATATCTCACCTCACTAAACTGTTGATAAGCACAAAATGCACTGACAAGCTGCCCAACTCTATAGAATTTATTTTTTTTGGAGCAGTGGTAGTAGTACTTCTGCCTGGCAGCTTCTGCTGCTGGTCAGGTCAGTACTGGGTGGGTTACAGACCCACAGCTTCAGTGATCTGGACTTATACATCACTCTGCAGTGGCAGAGAGCTCATGTGAATACCATACAAGGGACATCTTATAGATCCTGATTTAGCTAGATAAAAATGCCAGAGACATGCTGGGGAAAGGATACTGTAGCAACCTGACACCCAGGGACAAAGCAAAACTCACTTTTTTGCATGTTTGAGCACTGGTTTACTTCTTCTTTTAAAAGCCCTGAAGAAGATTGCTACCACAAATCAATCATTTTAAAGTTCTCATCCAAAATTGTCACAGAGGCCTCCTTGGACAGAGCAAGAGCTCCCAACCAGCAGGCTGTGGCATGCATATAAGTCACCAGACTTTGGTATTAGATGCCACTGCACTACCCATGTATCCATTCTCAGGCTTCAGGACAGCTTTAAAAATTACTTATATTTTCCACCATTCCAGGAAGAAACAATGAGAGCACTGTGTGATTCAGAACAGCTGTGGATCACAATGTACTCACAAGCATTTTTGTGCATCAGAAAACATGTATAATAAGAATGTCTAAAGTCAAGTCTTCCTTCACGAATGATAAAATGGAGCTCCAAAATCCCATACTAAACCAAAGACCAAAAGCTTTTAGTATTATCCTAATAATTATTATAGGAATATTATATTGAATGGCCAACTCTAATAAATATCTAGAACCTTTAGATGATTTCCATGATGAGTGTTCCTGATGATGACATCATGATTACACAGACAGTGGCAAATTCATTCAAGCATACAGCTAAGTATTTGTTCGCATCACATGAAAACTGGAAAACAAATGACGTTGGAATAATCTCCTGTGGAAATAAACAATGGCATTTATAACGCCAAGTACTCAATTAAAAATAAGCTCTAAGTCCCTTGACTTAAACCCATTTAAAAACAGAGTTCCTAAATGCACTCTTCTAGGAAAGGAAGGAGGGAGGGCGGAAGGAAGGAAGGAAGGAAGGAAGGAAGGAAGGAAGGAAGGAAGGAAGGAAGGAAGGAAGGAAGGAAGGAAGGAAGGAAGGAAGGAAGGAAGGAAGGAAGGAAGGAAGGAAGGAAGGAAGGACTTTTACTTGATCATCAAACTTCCCCCTAAGACACAAAAAAATTGTTTTTTCCCTACCACATTAACAAACATTGAGTATTACACAGAAAGTAATATTATCTCTTTATAGGAAGCACTAGTCAGGCTGACGGCATGAGTTCCTCAATGACTCCAAATTAGCAGTGGTCCCAAAAAAAACTCGTAAAGTATTGTCACTGCCTGGAACATTTCTTTTTTATTGACAGAGCTAAAACTGTGTTGATTGTAACAGAAACAAGAAAATTCACTGCTTAGAAGGCAGTTAGACAGAAGCAAAATACATAATACGGTGTAAATTCTTCATGGTTATCATAATTAACTATTGGAATAATCAAACCAGGAACATGATAGACTTTTCAACTGCAATACTTTATTTAAATCTACATGTCTTTCTAAATCATAAACTCTAGCTCCAGATGAAGTTACAAGCTTGATGTGAAGCTTACTAGGTGAAGTTCCTTGGCCCACGTTAAGCAGGAAGTCAAACAGGATGACCATGATGGCGTTTTTGAGCCTTGTTTTCTACAAATATATGAAAATAGAGTCAATAATTTCTCCATCGCATCAGTTACACTTCCAAGTTCTTACTTCTACCTGTCATTTGGTATGAATCTACTTACTTATTTATTTATCTATTTATTTATTTATTTTCTTGATGGTTATCTTTTCTGGAACTTCATTGTACAGAATGGTCATTAACTGTGATGCAAACGCCAATGTTTCCATGGAAACCCCTGTCCACTACAGAATATACTAGAGCAATTTTTGAACCATTTGTCCATTTGATTAATTATGTCTTTGTGCTGAAGGCGGCTTGGCTTGATTGTCTCATCATGTATTAGAGAAGCTACTGCTCTAACAAATGGAACTATTGTTTTGGGTCTATTCATCTTGGTACATCCCTGAGAGCTGATAGACATTTCAACAAAATGACTGTCCCTTAATGAGCTGCAGCTTGTCAGAATTGTTTAGGGCTTCATGCTAGGCACAGACCACTGTCATGACAGCTTCAGTTATTATGGCAATGAGTAGGTTGTCTATAAAAGAGTCTATAGAAGAGAATGACCCTGGTTTTGATATCACATAGTTTGTAATTATCAGCTATATATACACTATAAGATAGATTCATAATAGATTCCAAAGCTTTGAGACAATTTTCTGATGAACTAGTTCAGTCACAAAGAAGAGATAAAATACTTTTCCTAACCTTTTTAGCCGCTTTTTAGTAAAAACAGAAAACAAAACCCAGAAAACAAAACAATCTTACAGAATATGTCAACCAGTAATTGTTTGCAGTTTTGCTTTGTTGATAAATCTAGCTTTCTGTAACAAGATACTTTCCCTCTCTATTATATTTTTTAAACATTAATTTTACTTATTACCAGTACTGAAAATCTATACAGAATACAAAAAAAATTTAAAGCTGATAAACATAACCTAAAATGAAAACATATCTTTTTCTAACAAATTATTACATAAATCTACACAGATTTTACTCTGGTTCTAGCTCTGTCAGTTCACATCAATATTTTTGCAATTTTAGTGGACACGTCTGTCACTGTGTTGTTTACATCAGCGAATATTCATCTCTGAAATGTAAGTAGTTTTTGCGGCATGAGATTATGTCAGATACATACCTGTTTATTTCTGGCAACAGGTTTCACATATTTTGAATAACAATAATGAAAAGATTAGAAAACTCTATTACTTTTCACAATGGCCTATAATTTCACCTACGGAGATGTACACTCCTCAAAGGAGAAAGCACAAAGCCAGACTCAATAGAACAAGAACTAAGCCATCTTTAACCAGAAGCTAATTATGAAAATCAAAACAGACTTTCTACATATTTTAAAGACGTAGATTTATTATTTCCATTCTTAGATGTTCCAGTCAGTGAACAAGCATGAAGAGTCACTCTATATGACATTTATTTTAAATATTTCTCAGCACAGAATCAGTGATTAAGCTGTGCCCCTAATAATCACAGATGGAAGTCAGCACCCTGTAGCTACCAACAGCCACATTTAATCAGTTAATAACTATGGATTAAACTTAATTCAGATTAATTTGTATTAGTATAGAATTTGTAACTCAATTGCTTTCATATTAATTTACATGTTGTCTAGACATGACATCATATTGACTCTTTGTTTGGCCCAAACACTAATTATGAACCATGTAGCTAATGGATGCAAAACTTGCAGTTTAAAAACAAAATAGGATTTCTGTCTATACTGTACTGAGGACAGTTCAATATTACAGTTTAGAGCTGCAGGCTTAACATTGCCTGGGAATAACACTTCTTCATTTGCACTTCAACCTCCTTAAACAAAGCATGTTGTTCCTACATGAGGAATGTGTCTGTTGGAAAATGAAGTTGCTACCATCTATTAAAAATTGTTAGCCTCAGATTCTTCTGGGAAAAGCCCAATAAGGAAATCAAAAGGGTTAAATGAGAAACAAAAAAAAGAGAGAGAGAGAAAAAACAGAACTGCTAACAACAGTAAATGCTGCGGTGCAAAGTGGACTGAACCACTGTCAAGGTTATTTTTATCATTTATAAGTGTATCTATTCTTGGGATCCTTTCACATGAACCTGAGCTCAGTTATCACCTCTGACAGTATTTGACTTACTGTTTTTTAAAGCACATTTTCAAATAAAAGAAAAATAGTGGAAAACATCCTTGGCTTTCATAAGCATAATATGTACTTTTTCTCAGGGTTTTTTTTTGGTTTAGCCAGATTACGGTTCTATATAGGGTCCAAGATTAAGGTATGTATTACAGAAAGGATGCATTCATACTTAATGTTGTACCCATTAGTAAAATAGTATTTAAAAAATAAATTAGAAACGCTCATTTTATCCTTGAAATTTTCATTAAGAATAGTGGTAATAGTAAGAAAAACGTGACTTGTATTACCCTGAAAAATTTCCTATCTTTCTTTAAACTTTACTTTGTCTCTAGTGCCTCCATAAAAACCATCCTGGATTAATGCTTCAAAGAATTGTCAGAAAATAACTCACAAAAAGAGACTTAGTTGATAACACTGAGCTGAAACTTTATTATTCCTCTCTGCCCCTTTATCTTAATAGTGAGGAATAGCTGTAATAATTGAGCAATGCAATAAAGACAGACAGTGTTGGTCTGTCTTTTATTATTATTAATCTGAATATTCCTCACATTGATTTCACAGTTTGAATTTGATAGGATAGATAGGTAGATAGATAGATAGATAGATAGATAGATAGATAGATAGATAGACAGACAGACAGACAGACAGACAAAATAATAGTCCTCATGTTTAAAATTAGGTCTGATAATAGTTATCAGCTACAGGAAATTGTACTACTTAGGCGTATTTTTTTTACCTGCTGGATAAATATTGTTCCATTTGCTCATCTCCAGTGTGGCAGTGCCACCTAGTGGCCTCTCTTGTCCCAGGATTTCCTAGGCTTCACGTTCTCAGCAGATCATAGAATCATAGAATCATAGAATGTTAGGGATTGGAAGGGACCTCGAAAGATCATCAAGTCCAATCCCCCTGCCAGAGCAGGAATGCCTAGATTATGCTACACAGGAACGTGTCCAGGCAGGTCTTGAATGTCTCCAGAGAAGGAGACTCCACAACCTCCTGGGAAGCCTGTTCCAGGGCTCCGTCACCCTCACTGAGAAGAAGTTTCTTCTCGAGTTTAAGCAGAACCTCTTATGTTCCAGTTTCAGCCCATTACCCCTTGTCCTATCAGTGGTTGTCACCGAGAAGAGCCTGGCTCCATCCTCCTGACACTCACCCTTGATATATTTGTAAACATTAATGAGGTCACCCCTCAGTCTCCTCTTCCCCAAACTAAAGAGCCCCAGCTCCCTCAGTCTTTTCTCGTAAGGGAGATGCTCCACTCCCTTCATCATCCCAGTTGCCCTGTGCTGGACTCTCTCCAGCAGTTCCCTGTCTTTCTTGAACTGAGGGGCCCAGAACTGGACACAATATTCCAGATGGGGTCTCACTAGGGCAGAGTAGAGGGGAAGGAGAACCTCTCTCGACCTACTAACCACCCCCCTTCTAATACACCCCAGGATGCCATTGGCCTTCCTGGCCACAAGGGCACACTGCTGGCTCATGGTCATCCTGCTGTCCACCAAGACTCCCAGGTCCCTTTCCCCTACACTACTCTCTAACAAGTCATTCCCCAACTTATACTGGAACCTGTGGTTGTTTCTACCCAGATGCAAGACTCTACATTTACCCTTGTTATATTTCATTAAATTTTTCCCCACCCAACCCTCCAGCCTGTCCAGGTCTCACTGAATGGCAGCACAGCCTTCTGGCATGTCAGCCACTCCTCCCAGCTTGGTGTCATCAGCAAACTTGCTGATAGTACTCTCTAGTCCCTCATCCAAGTCATCGATGAATATATTGAATAATACTGGTCCCAGTCCCGACCCTTGAGGGACTCCACTGGATACAGGTCTCCAACCAGACTCCGCCCCATTGACCACAACTCTTTGGCTTCTTCCCCTTAGCCAGTTCACAGTCCACCTCACTACCCGAGAGTCTAGACCACACTTCCTCAGTTTAGCAGCAAGGATGCTGTGGGAGACTGTGTCAAATGCTTTACTGAAGTCAAGGTAGACCACATCCACCGCTCTGCCATCATCTATCCACCTTGTTATATCCTCATAAAAGGCTATGAGGTTAGTCAAGCACGACTTCCCTTTGGTGAAGCCATGTTGACTGTCTCTAATGACCCTCTTATCCCTGATATGCCTTGAGATGGCACCAAGGATAAGTCGTTCCATCACTTTCCCAGGGATGGAGGTGAGGCTGACCGGTCTATAGTTACCCAGGTCCTCCTCCTTGCCCTTTTTTGAAGACTGGAGTGACATTTGCTTGCCTCCAGTCCTCAGGCACCTCTCCCGTCTCCCAAGACTTCGCAAAGATGATGGAGAGTGGTCTAGCAATGACATCAGCCAGCTTCCTCAGCACCTGTGGATGCATCCCGTCTGGACCCATGGATTTATGGATGTCCAGATTGCTTAATTGGTCCCTAACCCAGTCCTCATCGACTAAAGCAAACTCCTCCACTGCCCTGACTTCCTCTGGGGCCTCAGGGGAACGGGGCTCCTCAGGACAGCCTCCGGCAGAGTAGACAGAGACAAAGAAGGCATTCAGTAACTCTGCCTTCTCTGTATCATCTGTCACCAAGGCACCCACCTCATTCATCAGTGGGCCTACATTGCCTCTGGTGTTAGTTTTATCTGCCACGTATTTGAAAAAGCTCTTCCTGTTGTCCTTGACCCCTCTCGCCAGGTTCAATTCTAGGGAGGCCTTTGCTTTCCTAGTTGCCTCCCTACATCCTCGGACAACAGCCTTATATTCTTCCCAAGTGGCCAGCCCTGCCTTCCAAGATCTGTAAATTCTCCTCTTGCCCTTGAGCTTACCTCCCGTCCGTGCAAAAGCCCGTTGCAGCATACGCTACCCTTGAAGGTGTAATAAATCATTCAGTAGCATGACACTCCTGTTCACATGCGCTACGGTGGGGATACGGTTTCAAAACAGCTTCTTGAGCTATTGTCACAGTTTTTTTGTCAGTGGCACAGCTGATAGGCAGCGTTCTCACTTTGTGTCTGTGTAAACTCAGTTGCACACAAGAAAATTGCGGAGCTGCAACCACGCTTTAGGGTTGAAATATTTAGACCTGCAATAGCAAAGGACATTTTTAACTTATGACTTGATGTCACAGGCACATGTTCTAAAAGTGTAGAGGTGGTGAACAAGACATACAGACAAGCCAGTAAGACAAACAGGTTAGACATGTAAGGTTCATAGTGGAAGGAGATTCTATTTTCATAAATAAATGTCTAAATTATTAACTACTAATGAAGTAGTTGTAAAATTACAGACCTAAATTCTGAGACTGAAGAGTAAAATATTTTATCTTTTTTACACATCTGATTTAAAAGTTCTTTTATTCAAGTGATTTTGAAACGAAAATGCTTCTATTGTATACGATCCTCAAGAAATAGAAATTTTATAGAACAGATCAGTGAAAATGTTTGAAAGTCTTTTTCTTCATACCATAGATGAACCAAGCAACTCTTAATTGAGCTTTTGTAAATTCATAATGACTCACATGAAGTTTCTACCAAAAAAAAAAATCACAGAAAATACCAGAACTTGAAATTATTTCAATGAGTATCTGTACTCAAGGTCAATGTGAATCAGGAGAAAAAAGGTAAAGATAAATAAAGTCAGTTCTGTAAAATGAAGACAAACTAATTAAGATTGGCTTTTTGGCAGTGTGGTTTTTTCATTTCTCCTTGTAATAATCATAGAATCATAGAATGGCCTAGATTGGAAAGGACCTTAGAGATCATCTAATCCAACCTCCCTGTCACAGGTAGGGACGCCTCTCAACTAGATCAGGCTACTCAAGGCTCTGTTCAACGTGGCCTTGAACACCTCCAGGGAGGGGACAACCACAACATCTCTGGGCAATTTATTCCAAAGTCTCATACTGAAGAATTTCTTCCTAAGATCTAATCTAAATCTATTCTCCTTCAACTTAAACTTACTTCTCCTTGTCCTATCAGTGGACGCTCTTGTAAAAAGTCCCTCCCCAGCCTTCCTGTAGGATCCCTTCAGGTATTGGAAGGCAGCTATTGGGTCCCCCTGAAGTCTTCTCTTTTCAAGACTGAGCAATCCCAGCTCTTACAGCCTGTCCTCATAGCAAAGGTACTCTAGCCCCTGAATCATCTCTGTGCCCCTCCTCTGAATGCGCTTCAATACATCCATATCCCTCGTATGGTGGGGACACCAGAACTGGACACAATATTCGAGGTGGGGTCTCACAAGAGCAGAGTAAAGGGGGAGAATCACCTCTCTTGACCTGCTGGCTACGCTTCTCCTGATACATCCCAGGATGCGGTTGGCCTTCTGGACTGCATGAGCGCACTGCAGGCTCATGTTGAGCTTCTCGTCTATCAACACCCCCAAGTCCTTCTCTTCAGGGCTACTGTCAACCCACTCTGTGCCCAGTTTGTATTTGTGCCTAGGACTGGCCCGACCCAGGTGAAGGACCTTGCATTTTGACTTGTTGAAGCTCATGCAGTTTGCACTGGCCCATTTCTCAAGCCAATGAAACTAATAATACTTTATATCATCATTCTATTCAAGATACCCATGTATTTCTGTCTAACAAATCAGACTTTAGCTTGTTTCCCCCTCTCAGATTTTTAAGTTTAAAAACCCGAGCCATCTGGAGCAAAACCAACCAGAAGTTACTAAGCCTCTATGGAAGACTGATACTGCAAATCTCAATGTTCCATACACCTCTCTGTAGACTAAAAAAAAAAAATGTCGATTTTTCCTTATATTAAAATTTCTTTAATTTTTTTGAAAGAGGTTGTTTACAGCTAACAGTGCATATTGAAATTGAACTTCACCTCCTTCAAACAATCACTAAACTAATTTTTGTAACAGGTCTTAACACTGCCATCTTCAATCCTGGTAAGATGCTGCAGAGGTCTCGGAAGTTTCAGAATCACAATAATGCTGGAACTCTTCTTACAGTATACTGTTTGTTTCTTGCATAGATGCAACATATTGGTAGAGCAAGCAATTTCTCTATGATTAATGAAATGTGAAGAAAGACCTCCCAGATGTTACTGAGCTGCTCTGAAAACATAATTCATTTGCTGTCTTTGCTTCTGCTTTTTATATGAGTTATACTAAGAATATCTCTTTGCAGTTGTGTGCTTTAAAGAGCAATTTTAGTACAAACTTAATGGTTTACTACAATAGATGTGATTTCTTGGACAACTTTATAAATCAAGGATGTGGAGATAAACTTTGGCTTTGCATTGACATCATAGTGTGGAGATACGTTTTGTTTTCATTTCTTGATAAGACTCCAAAACAAATTAATTCAGAATCTTACAATTGCTCTCCAATCCCATTGCTAATGGCACTGACAGTGACTGAGGCTTTTGATCAAGATGTAATAAGTCATACCCAGTGGTTAAGTCCAGGCTGAGATCAGAAAATGTATGCTGCACTAGCCAAAGGAAATAATTGAAAAGCTAAGCTAAGAGCACTGTCTAATACTAAGCTTATGCTTGAGAGCCCAGGAACTGTAAGGGAACCACCATAAGATAAGGAACCACAAACTGTGAATGAGAACTGAACATGCTGGACAATGGAATTCTTTCATCCTGCCCAACTGAGTGCTTAAAACCCACAATTCTCAGCAGAGAAGGGTTTTGATGATTTGCTGTAGTCAAGGGCAACTGGTAAGATGCCCCCACAGGTGCAGATAACATCAGTCTGACTCACAGGAACACACCTGGCCTCCTGAGGAGGTGACCATGGAGACAGCTATACTGACTCATCTGCAAGGAATGTCGGAGAGGACAGTGCATGACTGTAGCTTGCTTGCCCATACAAAAGCTGAAAACAACCATGAAAGTAAAAGTTTTCTCTGGGAAATGTAAATCTCTATTGCAACTCTATTGCAAACAAGGCTTAATTCAATTTTCATCATTTCAGTCTTCAAGACACATATTTTGACAATAAAGCCATCTTCAGTCTGTAGTATCAGATTCCTTAGCTGGAGAAGGCGGAAAAGCTAATGGTGCAAAAAGCCAAGGCATTCTTTTTGAAATAACAAGACTGAAGTACATTCTTGGAGACAGTATGACATACCTTCTGACTGTAAAAACATACAGACTTCCCACAACACAAGGACTTGCAGAAGTTTGCTGCAGGACTGCTTATTGCCCTTCTTCAGTGGTTTGCTATCTTTTCCGTACTACACCAGTGGCAGCGGAATGCTGAGTGAACGCCAGAACTGAACCAGGACAGTATTAGCAAGCAGCTGATCACTGAAACCAACCTCCCCGGGGCTTCTGACTGCATCTTAGTGCCTCTGCCAGTGATGTGAGAAAAACTCTCATGAATGCATTTCTGATAATGCTGCCTTTGAGGGTAGAGGAACACAAAGGAATAGACAGCCTTGAATTGAAGGAGCCCTGCAAGTTAAACTTTGCAGGGTCCCTGCGTCCAGGTTATATGTCACGTAAGAGTTGGCACAGGATCTCTTGTGGGACAAAGCACACCCAACTGTGGCTAAGCACATTGTGCTCCTTTTCTAACCCTGCCGAAAGCCCAGATCTTCTTTGTTTAAATTTGAAGGACATGAAGGTGAACACCTTTGACTGAAATGGCTTTTCCTCTGTCCAGATATACCTAGGATTGAATTCCTGCCTCCATGGTTCTTCAGAGCTCTGGTCAGCCCCATACCTCTGATCATGCATTGAAATCTGTAAGAAAATAAGAGTTCCACTGGGATAGGGAACTTCCGCAATGGCATACAGCCACTGCTTCAGTAAGTAAGGAAGGGTGGCATTAGATTGCTTTTCTAGGCTTTCCATCTGGATATCTGCAGGGAAAATGTTCATATATTATCTGAGATCTACCTGTGTGCCAACAGACGATTGTACGTTCAAAGAAGCAAACATTAAAAAACAACGGGTTAGGTCACTATGGCAAATGTTACATTTGGTAACTGCATTCTTCACAGATATCTATACTTGATAGCTTCATTTGAAATGTTCTTCATTGTTTAACACTGCTAAATTGTTTTCTGGATGCAATTCTCTCAAGAAAAAAATCATCTGACTTTTTCTTTGTCAAGCCAGGGACTAGTCTGAAGGACTTACATGACATCTCTGACTCTCTCCACAGGCCTAACTGTGACCAGAAGACAGCAGCATTCAGTCTTCTTGAAAACAAGGGTGGCGTAGTAGTTTTGGGGTTTATTTTCCTTTGGAACAAGAAAACACGTCATGTTTTTATTTATATTCATTTAGTATCTCTTGAAAAATATTCCTCTGGTTTCCTATCAACAAATGTGATCTGAATTCAATTGCAGCTTCAGCTGCAAGATAGTTCTCTGAATGCACAGAGATGTGAAAAATGAACGGTGTTTGACATCTAACTGATAAATGACTTGGAGCATTCCTTCCTAAGAATGTCTTACCTGCCACACACTAGGCTACTCTGGTGTGGACACTTCTATCATGTACTCTCTAAAATACGACTGTGTAAAATACCATCATAATTTTGATTGGGATCTTTGCCTATAGTTGTTTCCATACCTGTCACCATCCCAACAATTGAGCTAAGGGAACACTTGGAGACAAAGAGAAGTTGATCACTTTGTTATTACTTGATGACAAAGACCAACCCTGGTCTGAGTCAGAGTAAGTTTGTGTTCTGTCCTCCAACCTCAACCCTAATTCCTTGTATGTTTTCTGAGTACTGCTTAAGTAGCAGACTTCATTTCCACTGCTATGTATGGCATTTACTTTTTCATAATCTCTCCACACCTCATTTCCCTCTCTACAGGAGATATGCCCTCAACTCTGTTTACATCGGCAAACAAGTCTTTACACTGTTTAGTACTTTATTAATCTTGTCTTGTACAACTTCACTTTTCGCTTGAGGTTCCCATGTGTGTATTAAAAATAAAAACCGGGATATCTGTTTATTTATCGGAACACCAATACACACACATTCACAGACATACATAGACACACAGAGACGTATGTTTTTGCTATCCATTTTTCATGGTTCATGCATCTTAAATAAGGCTTGCGCATAAAAATACCCGCACAATAAACTCTTGAATATGTGACATTTAAATGATTTTCACAGTGGAGAAAAATGCATTTCCCACTACTTTCACTAGGAGGGAAAGGATTATCTCAGTATTTCAAATTTTGTTTTATTTTAAAATAGTGTATAGATGTGCTAATATTTTTTAAAGCTGTGAAACAGATATGTATGTGCATAACATAGATAAAACATTAATTTGTCAAACATTTTTTTCTGAGGAAGCTGAGTGGCAACTTCACTAGTAATTGTTTGTCAAAAGTACCGTTAGCACTTTCTGCTCTCATATTGCAGAAAGGTATTGCAGGGACTTTAATCTGTATTCATGTGCCTGATTTTCTCCTAATTTCCTACTTTCAAACTCAATATATGCCCAGCCTAACCAAAGAAGTCCTGTGGGATTTACACCTGATTGTAGATTAGTACTTTGGCTGATTTTCAAACAAATGTACAATGAATGAAAAGACTGAATGAAGCATTCCTTTATGGTTCTGGTAAGCGGTGAGAGAAAGACCACGAAGTCTGTGTTTGGAATTTCTTTCCACCAGCAAGTGTAACAACAGGAGAAAAGACTTTAAATGCCCTTCAGCAGAAATTGGCAGTAAGGGGAGACAAAAGAGCCTTTTGCTCACATCTTTTGCTGTACGATGTCTATGTGTGTTATCTCTTTCCCATAGCTGTCAATGTCAACTTTGATCACTAATATATTATCTTGGCAGAAAGACAATCCAACCTCAATCCTTAAAACTTTGTGCTTATGTAATGCACATCTTCCTAGTGCTGTCCCAACATACTAACCCACCTGTATTTCACTTAATTTAATAATGTACATTAATTAAATTAGCTCTTCCTATGATAGAAACATTAAGAATCAGTCAGGACCTACTTGTTTTCCTTATGCTAACATATCATTTTTCCCATATAATTTCTTGCAGCAGCATTTCTAAAGGGATGTCATCTACTTTGAAATCATGTTTAAAATATCTTACTTAAAGGGGTATTATGCTATTAAGTTATTCATAGACCTTCAAGAACATTCTGGTAGACCATATATGTTTATATTGATAGCTTAGATGTCAAAGCATGCACGGCACTGATCAATGACCAATGGATTAATCCTTGTTCTTAGAGACTATAATCTGATATAATTAAGGCTGCCTAATATCCTGGTTTACATATCTTGGTCAGACTTGAGATGTTCAGGTTAAAATGAGGCATGCTGACTGTCTACCTCAGGCTGACCTTTTTTCAATACCAGCAAAACCATATCTGCCAGTTCTTAAAACAAAATTAGGAAACTATACCTGCTAGTTTAGATGTTTTCAAGTTTGTTTTCAAAGAGTAATAGACTCGTGCTTCGGAAATGAGTCAGCTACTCTTCAGAGCATCACACGACCATAACATTAGTCATATCGCTTTTTATGTCTAATAAACAAGTTAAAATATGGTAATTTCTTTCCCAAAATTTGGTCTCCTAATTGGACTTCAGCCCAGAGATACATAATTGAATTCCTTCATGTAAAAAATTAGGGGAAAAAAAAGTGCCTGACTGGATAGTAATTTTTCTATAAAAGTTGGACTAACAAGGAAATCTCCATCAGTTCCCTGCTGAGTGACACTTTCCTTCCCAATATAGGATATTACACTGACAAAAACTATTCTTCAGAGTCTTCAGTAAGTGTAGACTTAAGTGTGAAAATCCCTTGTATTTTCTCTGTATAAAATATGTTCCATGAAGTGATGAAGTTTCCAGAGATCCCTCTTTAGAAATCTCTTGCCTTGTGTCAAGGTACAAGTGTGATTTACATTAAGCAAAGGTATATTGCTAAATGATGAAATATATGTTTAAAAGAGCATGTAACGATAGGATGAAGGGCAATGTTTTAAACCAGGGCCAGACAGATTTAGAGCAGGTATCAGGAAGAAGTTTTTTACTGTGAGGGTGGTGAAACAGTGAATCACAGAATCACAGAATCACAGAATGTTAAGGATTGGAAGGGACCTCGAAAGATCATCAAGTCCAATCCTCCTGCCAGAGCAGAAACGCCTAGATAATGCTACATAGGAACGTGTCCAGGCGGGTCTTGAATGTCTCCAGAGAAGGAGACTCCACAACCTCCCTGGGCAGCCTGTTCCAATGTTCCAGTGGAACAGGTTGTCTAGAGAGATCATGGAGGGGAGGCTCCATCCCTGGAGGCCTTAAAAGTCAGGCTTGATGGGGCTCTGAGCAACCTGGTCAGTTAATTATGTTCCTGCTTACCGAATCACAAATTCATAGAATCACATAATGTTAGGGGTTGGAATGGACCTCAAAAGATCACCTAGTCCAGTCCCGCTGTCAGAGCAGGATCACCTACAGTAGGTCACACAGAAACCCAGACGGATTTTTAATGTCTCCAAAGAAGGAGAATCCACAATCTCCCTGGGCAGCCTGTGCCAGTGCTCTGTCACTCTCACTGTGAAAAAACCTTTTCTAATATTTTTGTGGAACCTCCTATGCTCTGGCTTGTATCCATTACCCCTTGGCCTGTCATTGGACATCACTGAAAAGAGCCTGGTTCCATCCTCCTGACACTCCCCCTTGACATATTTATAAACATTGATGAGGTCACCCCTCAGCCTCCTCCAAGCTAAAGGGACACAGCTCCTTCAGCCTTTCCTCATAAGGGAGATGTTCCACTCCCTTCATCATCTTTGTGGCTCTGTGCTGGACTCTCTCAAGCAGTTCCCTGTCCTTCTTGAACTAAAGGGCCCAGAACTGGACACAATATTCCAGATGTGGCCTCACCAGGGCAGAGTAGAGGGGCAGGAGGACCTCTCTTGACCTACTTGCTACTTCCCTTCTAACACACCCCAGGATGCCACTGGCCTTCTTGGCCATGAGGGCACATTGCTGGCTCATGGTCATCCTGCTGTCCACTAGAACCCCCCCAGGTCCCTCTCCTCTGTGCTGCTGTCCAACAGGTCAGTCCCCAACCTATATTGGCACACGGGATTATTCTTTCCCAAGTGCAAAACTCTACACTTGCCCTTGTTGAACTTCATAAGATTTCTCCCCGCCCAGCCCTCCAGCCTGTCTAGGTTTCTCTGAATGGCAGCACAGCCTTCTGGTGTGTCAGCCACTCCTCCCAATTTTGTGTTGTCAGCAAACTTGCTAACAGCGCTCTCTAATCTCTCATCCAGGTCATTGATGAATACATTGAACAGCACTGGCCCCAGCACTGACCCCTGAGGGACCCCACTAGACACAGGCCTCCAGCCAGACTCTCTCCCATTGACTACAACCCTCTGACTTCTTCCCTTCAACCAATTAGTGACTCACCTCACTAATCAATCTTCCAGACCACACTTCCTCAGTTCACCTCCGAGGATGCTGTGCGAGACTGTGTAAAATACCTTGCTGATATCCAGACAGACCACATCCACTGCACGGCCACCATCCATCCACCTGATTATGTCCTCATAAAAGGCTATCAGGTTGGTCATATATGACTTCCCCTTGGCAAGGCCATGATGACTGCTTCTAATAACCTTCTTATCCTTGATATGCCTAAAAACAGCACCCCCCACTGCAGTGGAATTGGACTAGATGACTTCCTAAGGTCTCTTCCAACCCAACACAATCTATGATTCTATCTACTGGTGAATATAGCAGAAAATTCTGCTGTAAATAAGTACATAACAGAAACGAGAAGGATGGAAAGATGGAAGAAAAAAGAGAGAGAAAGAGAGAAACAAAGAAAAAGAGAGAAAGAGAAAGAAAGAAAGAGAACCCCAATCCTCAAACCACTCTCTATGGCCATTGTTAAATCGGTTCAAAATTTTGACACAATATTTCCTTGAACTGATGCAAGACAAATCAGTTAATAGATCAGAGGAAGCAGTTTCAAGAAGTTTGGATGCTTCCTTCCTTATCTGCAGGAAATGCAAACCTGGAATGAAAGCACTTCAATCTTAAACTCTGTAAAACAAGGGAAGCAATAATTTCTTATACAACATTAACACGGTAGTATACTAACATCAGATTTTCTTCCACAAAAGAACACAAACAAATTAGAAAGGATGTAAAAGTGAAGAAAATTTAACATGGTACCCTCTGTAAAATCTAAATGTAGAAAAAGCTTGAAAAACAGAAGACAGGTATCAAAGTAATGCACTGAGGGAATATGATGGTAAACTGGTCCATTCAAGAGTTGTTTGCCTTAGAAGATCTTGGCAAAATGATTTTTCGATCTGGAAAAAAAACAAGGAGTTGTCAGACATCCAGTCTGTTCCTCATCTAGTGTCAAATAAAGGTTCTTCCAAACAAAATTCTTAGAACTTTTCTGTGCACCAGTTCTCCAAGGCAGAAGGACTCTTTTATCTTATGTCACTTGTAGAAGAACTTGATGAAACTTGGGTTTGTTGCCAACTGACATTGTTTTCACAGATACTGCCAATGAAATTAAACGAAAGCATACAGAATTTCAAGAACTTACAGTATCAAATGTCTCTACGGTCTCACTATGAAGCTATATGTTTATGTTCATCTAACCTTACTATTTCTTACTTTGGAAGAACAGATTTCTGTTTATACATTTCACCATACTTTTTTTTTTTTTTTTTTTAAAGAAGGAGGGGTGGGGAACAAGGCACTGCTCAGGAACCTGATAGATTTGAAATCATGCCAAAAAATAATAGCTTCGCAGAATCACACACAATCACAGAATATTCGGGGTTGGAACGGACCTCAAAAAGACCATCTAGTCCAAATCCCCTGCAAAACAGGATGACCTAGAGTAGATCACACAGGAATGGATCCAGGAGGTTTTCAAATATCTCCAGAGAAGGAGACTCCACAACCTGTCTGGGAAGCCTGTTCCAGTGCTGTCACCCTCACAGTAGAAAAACTTCTTCTAATGGTTTTGTGGAAACTCCTACCACAGAGCCACAGAATAATTGAGGCTAGAAAAGACCTCTGAGATCATCAAGTCCAACCTATGACCCAACACCACCACATCAGCTGGACCATGGCACTAAGTGCCACATCCAGTCTTTCCTTAAACACCTCGAGAGATGGTGACTCCACCACTTCCCTGGGCAGTGCATTCCAATGCCTGATCACCCTCTCTGTGAGCAAGTGTTTCCTGAGATCCAACCTAAACCTTCCCTGATGCAGCTTCAGGATGTGCCCTCCCGGCCTGCCATTAGTTGCCTGCTAGAAGAGCCTGACCCCCACCTGACTACAACCTCCCTTCAGGTAGTTGCAGAGAGTGATAAGGTCCCCCCTGAGTCTCCTCTCCTCCAGGCTAGACAACCCCAGCTCCCTCAGCCTCTCCCCATAAGACCACCCCTCTAGTCCCTTCCTCAGCCTCATTGCTCTCCTCTGGACCCAGTCCAGCACCTCAAGACCTTTCTTGATGTGAAGGGCCCAGAACTGCACACAGCACTCGAGGGGAGGCCTCACCAGTGCTGAGTACAGGGGCAGAATTATACCCTTGTTCCTCCTGGTCACACTATTTCTGATACAAGCCTTTTGGCCTTTTGGGCCACTTGGGCACACTCTTGCCTCATGTTCAACCAGTTGCCAACCAGTACTCCAAGGTTCCTCACAGCTGAGCCACTCCCCAACCACTCTTCCCCCAACATGTAGTGCTGCAGGGGGTTACTGTGGCCAAAGTGTAGGACCCTGCACTTGGTTTTGGTGAACTCCATACCGTTGGTCTCAGCCCATCAACCCAGCCTGTCCAGGTGCCCCTGCAGAGTCTCCTACCCTCTGGCGGATCGACATTCCCCCACAACTTGGTGTCATCCGCAAATTTACTAAGGGTAGACTCAATCCCCTCATCCAGGTCATTAATAAAGATGTTGAATAGGGCTGAGCCCAGTGCGAATCCCTGGAGGACAGCACTGGTCACCGGACGCCAACTGGATGCAGCACCACTCACCACCACTCTCTGAGCCCAGTCATCCAACCAGCTTTTAACACAGCAAATGCTGCACCCATCCAAGCCGTGGGCTGCCAGCTTTTTCAGGAGGATACTGTGGCAGATTCTGTCAAAGGCGTTGCTGAAATCGAGGTACACCACAGCCACAGCCTTTCCCTCATCCACTAGGTAGGTCACTCAGTTATAAAAGGAGATGAGATTGGTCAGGCAGGACCTTCCTTCTTAAACCCATGTTGGCTGGGCCTGATCATCATAGAATCATAGAATCATAGAATGTTAGGGTTTGGAAGGGACCTCAAAAGATCATCAAGTCCAATCCTCCTGTCAGAGCAGGAACACCTAGATTATGCTACACAGGAACGTGTCCAGGTGGGTCTTGAATGTCTCCAGAGAAGGAGACTCCACAACCTCCTGGGCAGCTTGTTCCAGTGTTCCGTCACCCTCACTGAGAAGAAGTTTCTTCTCGAGTTTAAGCGGAACCTCTTATGTTCCAGTTTCAGCCCATTACCCCTTGTCCTATCAGTGGTTGTCACCGAGAAGAGCCTGGCTCCATCCTCCTGACACTCACCCTTGATATATTTGTAAACATTAATGAGGTCACCCCTCAGCCTCCTCTTCTCCAAACTAAAGAGCCCCAGCTCCCTCAGTCTTTTCTCGTAAGGGAGATGCTCCACTCCCTTCATCATCCCAGTTGCCCTGTGCTGGACTCTCTCCAGCAGTTCCCTGTCTTTCTTGAACTGAGGGGCCCAGAACTGGACACAGTATTCCAGATGGGGTCTCACCAGGGCGGAGTAGAGTGGAAGGAGAACCTCTCTCGACCTACTAACCACCCCCCTTCTAATACACCCCAGGATGCCATTGGCCTTCCTGGCCACAAGGGCACAGTGCTGGCTCATGGTCATCCTGCTGTCCACCAAGACTCCCAGGTCCCTTTCCCCTACACTACTCTTTAACAAGTCATTCCCCAACTTATACTGGAACCTGGAGTTGTTCCTACCCAGATGCAAGACTCTAAATTTACCCTTGTTATATTTCATTAAATTTTTCCCCGCCCAACCCTCCAGTCTGTCCAGATCCTGCTGGATGGCAGCACAGCCTTCTGGTATGTCAGCCACTCCTCCCAGCTTGGTGTCATCAGCAAACTTGCTGATAGTACTCTCTAGTCCCTCATCCAAGTCATCGATGAATATGTTGAATAATACCCTGGTTGTGTTCTACACATCCTGCTCAGAAGGATCTGCTCCATAACCTTGCCAGGCACCGAGGTCAGGATGACAGGCCTATAGTTCCCGGATCCTCCTTCTGGCCTTTCTTATAGATGAGTGTCATGTTGGCCAACCTCAGTCATCTGGGGCCTCCCCAGTTAGCCAGGTTCGGTGATAAATGATAGAGAGCGGCTTGGCCAGTTCTTCCGCCAGCTCCCTCAGCACGCTAGGATGAATCCTGTCTGGACCACAGACATGTTGGGATCTAAGTGGCACAGCAGGTCACTAACTACTTTCTACTGGGTTACAGGAGGGGTATTCTGCTCCCCATCCCTGTCTACCAACTCAACAGCCCAATTGCCCTGAGGCTGGCCAGTCTTTTTGTTCAAGACTGAGACAAAGGAGGTGTTAATTATCTCATTTTTTTTTCCTTGTTTTCCTTTACTCTGTTCCCCCCCTCATCCAATAAGGAATGGAGATTTTCCCTGACCCTTCTTTTGCTGTTAATGTATTTGTAAAAGCACTTTTTATTATCCTTTGCAGAGATGGCCAGATTAAGTTCTAACTGAGCTTTCACTTCTCTAATTCTCTTTCTGCATGACCTTACAATATCCTTAAACACTTTCTGATTCACCTGCCCCTTTTTTCAATGTTGATACACACTTTTTTTTTTCAGAGTTCTTGCAAAAGCTCCCTTGAGGTTTTTTTTTTTTCCCGAGTTGTTGCAAAATGCTCCAGTTTGCATCCGTTTGCTCTTGTCCTGTCATTAGACATCCCCCATGTCAGAAGGAAAGAGTCAGACACTCCCCCTTGACATATTTATAAACATTAATAAGATCACCCCTCAGTCTCCTCCAAGCTAAAGAGACCCAGCTCCTTCAGCCTTACCTCATAAGGGAGATGTTCCACTCCCTTCATCATCTTTGGACTTTTTCAAGCAGTTCCTGCCCTCGGTGAACTGAAGGGCCCAGAACTGGACACAATATTCCAGATGCAGCCTCACTAGGGTGGAGCAGCGGGGTAGGAGGACCTCTCTCGACCTAGTAACTACCTCCCTTCTAATGCACCCCAGGATGCCATTGGCCTTCTTCATCATTGCTGGCTCATGGTCATCCTGCTGTCCACCAGTACCCTCAGGTCACTTTCCCATAAGCTGCTCTCCAATTCAAGTTTATTATCAATAGGTTAATGCAGTCACCAACAAGGAAGTCACTAAAGCTCCATTGGTTATGCTCAGAGAGAAGATAGACATTATATGAGAACATCTAATACATAGGCTGAACCTTGCAGCAAATGATGCAGGAGCTCCTTCTAGCTATATCTCTATGAAATGAGACAATTGTAATAAATGGTGTCACTTGTGGAAATCCTTCCTGCCATGAAGGATAATTATTATATAAAGACTGTCATACACAATACATCATCTACATTTTTTGAGTTCTTACTGCAGCTCCCAGTTGAAAAAACTTCCAGTAAAAAACATACAAAAAAAAAGCATAGAGCTATCTGACATAAAAGAAATTCACTCTGAGGCTCTCTACAATTACAATTCTTTTTTTTGTTACATTTGCCTTTAGAGTTGAGAGTGTCCCCAGGACTGTTCAAAACACCAAAACTCAGGCAAGAAAAGAGATTCTTTGGTTAAGTGGAAAAGCAAAGATTTGACTCATTCTTCTTAGCAAAAGGTAGTATAAAGAGCATTGGATCAATGCTATGATTTTTGGCTCATTTCTTGTAACTGACGAAAGTGAACGGAAAGGTGTCATGTAGACAACAGCTCCTTGAATTCAGCAGCATTTTTGTAAATGTCAACACATTTTTCATATATTGTTTCTAACACAGTCTACTGGAATAGAATAAAACTCAGAGGCTACATACACCAATATTTCATTTTTTTTATAGTCTTTCCTTCCTACCCCATGATCAACCCCACCCAACTCTATTTTACAACTCAGGCTACAATTCAGACAGAGATTTAAACTCTGACATTTCTCTGTTAAGTGCTATCTATATCACAGGAAGGGCAAGAAATTTCATACTAGGAATACATTTAAGATTTCTTAGGAGTTATACTGAAATGAAAATTACTACCTGATCTTAGCATTGCTATTACAACTCCTTGTTACAAATGCTCCCTTCATAGTGACAGATCATGTTGTTTAAGATCACGTTGGATGTGGCTTTGAGCAACATGGTCTAGGTGAAGGTGTCCCTTCCCATGGCAGGGAGGTTGGAATTGCATCTTTAAAGTCCCTTCTAATGCAAACCATTCTATGATTCTATAATTCTTTCTGTAATGTATTTTGCTAAATTCATTAAGAATAAGGAACAGCATAGACATTGCCAAACATAAGGTCTTACTTGCTAAATTAGAACGAAGTAGAAAAGTTTATAGTGGTTTGACAATATTCAATAAAATGCAATTCACTTATTACTCGTTACATAAACTTACATTGATAGTGTAGATAAATATTCTTTACAATATACTTGGTCCTCATAAGATCTTTCAGCAGTAGTAAAATTATACAATTACCAACAATTTACTTAATCTGATCATGTACATGTAGCTGAAATTTATATACCTGTGTCATAAGAAAAAGGAAAAGAAAAGCAACATTCTCTTCCTTAATAAGCAAAAGTAATAAATATGTTCTGAGATGCTCTACTATGTTAGCCACTAGTAAATATGATACTATTAACATGGAGAAAGTTATAATAAGCAAGAAGTACATTTAAAATGTAAATTAAGTTTATTTGATTGCATAATCTACACTCAGAACACATCAAATCTCAAACTGAGAAGTAGATTTGCAAAGTGAGTTTAGCTCTGTACTAGTGACAAATAATTTTGATAAAGTTAGTAACTAATTTTCTAGCATGTAGGGGAAAGGAAACTGTTCTGGAAATAATGGTCAGAATCATTTTAATTGCTATTCATAAATTAATTGTCTCTTTGTTTTTATTCAGCATTCAGATGGAAGATGAGAAAACATCAGTTACTGACCTATGTTCTTGAGTTTCCTCAACAGTTGCTTCTGGATTTTATTTTTTATTTTTTAATTAGAGAACTTCAGTTGGTAAAGATTCAGAAATGTGTGAGAACTTTATTTTTAAACTGATGGGTTTATAGCTCTTTCTGCCTGGTTCACATGTCAGTAATACTGGGGGGGTTATTACTATCATCTTTAGCCATTAAAGGAATATCACTGCTATACGACTGCTCAACTTTTTCAGATGACTGAAACCGAGTTCTTTCCAAAGAATAGGATGCTATATTCATCTGAACAACACTTACAACATGTATTTGTCCATTTTGTGCCACAGAGGTATTGTTTACAAGAAAATATTCTATTTTAAGGGAGAAGATGCTAGAGACAGTAGCAAGTAAAACTGGAGAATAAGTCTACCCAAGTAGAACACCGCAATGAAAATCAGTTCCCTGAGCTTCTGAGTTAAGAAACATACATCTTGTAACCCCAGTTATGTTTCGACCATTTACTTTAGCATAGCTGAATGTCTAACGCTTGAGGGGAAAATGCTATTTAAATGTAACTTCTGTTCCTGCTAAATGCTACTTCCTCATGTGTTTCTGTATTTAAATATTTGCTTTTCCTCCTTCAGACTCTTTTTAATTATCATGACAAGTTCTCCATATTCTCTATGTGAATTCTGTTATTAAGCTGTGATCAGCTGATGTTTGAGATGCAACTGTTCCATGCTTCCTTTCTCTGTTGGATTATCTTCAAAAAGAGTAAATTTAGAAGAATTTCTGAAGGTGTATGTATAGGATGTGGAAATTTGCTTTCTGAAACCATGAGTGGCAGTGAAATTAGAAAATACTTACAGTGGGAAGACTAGATTAACAAATATTCTGGAACTTAAAAGGTGCCCAGGAATATTGAATTCAAAACAGTAACCAAAATTAAATGCATGTTTGTGGAAATGTTGCTATTTCTCCAGCCATTGCCTAGACATGAAAATGGACCCCCCACAACTTACCTGTAAGTAATAGAATTACTGTTATTTCATTAAAAAAACAAAACGAAATAGAAAGACTTGAGGCAAGAAATCTTTGTTTATCATTAGCATTCTACAGCCACAAGTGGGCACCAAACTGCCAGTGACCTCATAAATTTAGGCTCAGAAGGTCTCGGTTATGCAGATAAGGCTATCTAAGCATTTACATTGGACCAAGAACCAAATATCTGTCTTTTTCTAGTATTATTTATTATTAAACATTGTTGAATAGTAGGTTTCTGTGACAGATTTAAAACCTATAAGATAAAAAAATTCAAGAATAATGGTTTAATTTTGATTTGTGGCCCATAATCTGAATGTAGTATTAACGGGAATTCCATAGAAATATCAGGGTATTTTAATCTTTGAATGAGTACTTATAAAATGCTCTAACAAAACATACCAATATGCCAAACAATAAACTTGTACTAATGTAGTCAGGAATTTAGTCACATATCATAAATCTGGTTAACTAGTCATGTATAACTTATTCTTTATTTGTCCTCATTTCTTTCATTCCTGCTTTGTCATTGTTATTCTTCATCATCTCTTATCTCATCCCCATGTGTTACTGAAGTAGATTAAAAAGTTAAGTTGAAGCTGCTTAAAAATTGTGAAGTGCTATACCAGTGGTGGTTACTCGTAGTTTCATTGTTTTTTTTGTCCTTTTTCTCCACTTTCTCTGCTCACGATAAGAAAGAATTTTTCTTTCTCTTTTTCCTTCTGTCCCTCTCTTCTGTTCTCTGGTTCTCTCACTTTTTACGTTTCTCTTGCTATGCTTCATAACTCTTCCATTTTTTTCCCCACTACTGTTTGCTTCCTCGTTATGCACACACAAACACTCACAAAAACATTTCAGGATTTACGTCAGATGTTGTCAGGTTATCTCTTATCGTAACCAGACAGCAAGCACTCATGGTAAGTCATTTTAAATGGAATTTCTTATTGAAAGGGCATAATCCAAACATGCTTTGACAATAATCATGAGCCAGTGGGCAAGAAATCTTCATCTTTCATTATACAGTGACACCATATGGTATCTCTCTATCCATTAACTAAAGTATCTGATATGAAATGTCAAGCTTCTTTATTCCCCTCTACTTATATCATTCGCTAATCTTCATGTGAACCACGCTTTAATTTATATCAGATATACGTTTTATCTTCTCAGTTTCTGCATCATATGTTCTAATCTGCCTCCTGTTTTTTAGTGGTACATAACAAAAAGGCTTCATGGTAGCAAAAATCCTAGATCCTGGATCTTACACCTTCCATCATGTCACTTAGCAACTGTTTATGTTCATTTTTTTTTCCCTATAAACCATTTTGAACTCCATAATCAAAAACATCAGCTGGTTTTCATCACTGTTCATCACCCATTGGCTGTCAATATATCTGTGTAATTATGGTAATACTGCTACATGGAAGATACTGTAAACATAGGAATACCAGGTGGGGAAAAATAAAGTAGAAAAGAGGAATAAAAATAAAACAACAAAAATCCAATCAGATTAAATGGTCTTTGTACACAATATCAAATGCCTGTTGCACTGTCAGTCATCCACATGTTTTAACCTTCTTTCCAGGACTGTGTATCTACAGGTAAGAAGGATTAAAATTTTAACATATGGTAGAATCTATGCACAATGCATTACTTCTTTGAAGCTAAGTATGCCAGTATTTCACATGGTTAAACTCAAACTCATCGTTTGAAAATGAACTCAGTACTTAAGTAGAAAATTCAATACAGAATGATAGAACAGCCTTATTGCAATGAGATATCTTCTGACATTAAGAATTCTTCTACTGAGCTAAACATTCCTCTTTTTAATGGCACCCAGACACCTTCTGTAAACTTGCCTAAGTTGTCCACATGAAATTAATATTTTAATTAATCTCACCAAATGGAAGAAAAATGTATGAAAATACGTCAATTTTTAATCAGTAGTAATGTTTTCTGTGTTTCCACTTACTCCTTCATGCTTCTTAGATTAATTTTTACGCTTCAGAAAAAGTTTGGTATTTATCAGCTGCTAGCTAGCGACTGTGAGTTTATGGTTTATGGCACATGTGGGCAATCTGTAGCCTGCCAATAAAATCCACCTGTCACTTCCTCATGTTTCTCTCTGGAGAACAAAATTCTCTTCTATCAGCTCGTGTCCTGTGACAAGGTATGTGGTTGTGGGAGGTACATATTTGAGCTAAACGCTTGCCTCTTTCAGAGCCCTGTTAAGGACTTACACTGAGATCATTTGCAAGACGACAAAGAACACGGAATTATTAAAGCAACAGGTACAAGATTCAGTGTTGCTGTTGATAAATTCAATCTCTGCAATACCACTAATATATAATAGTAATGCTAGCAAATACTGTCCCAGGTATTTCTCATTGCAATTCTTACCAAGAAGGTATGCTTGTCTTGGATGAAGGAGAAGGAGCACAGCCCACTGACTGCCTCTTCTGTGTTACGCTCCCTCCATGCTCCTTGTATTCTAACCCTATCTATCTCCCCACCCAGTGGTGACATTTGGCATGATTTGAGTGGAGAATGGGTGGCTATAATCATGCAGGGATAATCATAAAATCATAGAACAGTTTCATCTGGAAGAGACCTTGAAGACCATCGAGGTCCCAGCCCTATCAACCCACTAAACTATGTCCCCCAATGCAACATCCTTCTGTCTCTTAAACACCTCCAGGGACGGTGACTCAACCACCTCCCTGGGGAGCCAGGGAAATGAAGTAAAAAATGAAGCAAAAAGTTTCATTCTGGGCATTGTGGCCTTCAGAATTCTGTTTTGAAGCAAATTAACTGTTCTCAGGATGGTGTTGACATAGTTAGTCTCCATCTGTCCTTGTTCTTTAGCCAAAACAGGGCCATCCTGGCACCACAAGATCCCTCCTTCAGCTGGTTCTCACTGTGCAGGCCTTGTTGATCTCCATCCCCAGTGTCTCCACAACAGAGAAGTGAACACCTGCCTTCTGTAATTCTCAAATCCTCAGGTTAAAATATTACAGTTGGTTTGTCAGACTAGTTATTCTACTTACCCACAGCCTACTCCCAGGTTTTCATTTTTCCTTTTATGTGTCAGTTGCTGCAAGTAAAATCCCATGACACAAAAGTACATGTTACAAAATTGCATGTAGCTCACATGATGGGTAAGGTATTTGGAAGTATGTCAGGATGGATTATGGGCTGTGGCTAACAAAAGGTTCCATTGTGAATGGTACAGACTCCAGTCATATCCAGTTTAGAGAAAAATAAATAGCATACCTACTCCTTTTGTTTTTAAGAAAAACAACAAAGAACACATGTACAAAGCCTATTTAAATATCCTTTAAATTACAAGTTATGTCTTGTCATTCTAATCAGTTCAGGTCCTGTTTTGTCAGGAAATACATAAATAGAAGAGAGTGTTTTCCTTGCTTACCTTTTTTATATATCATTTTTGGACTAGATGATCTTTCGAGGTCCCTGCCAACCCCTGACATTCTGTGATTACAAAAAACATTTAACTAATTGATCAATTTTAATTTTTATTGTTATTTTATAAGACTAAAATAATATAGCATTGGAGGTTGTGGAGTCTCCTTCTCTGGAGACATTCAAGACCTGCCTGGACACGTTCCTGTGTAGCATAATCTAGGCATTCCTGCTCTGGCAGGGGGATTGGACTTGATGATCTTTCGAGGTCCCTTCCAATCCCTAACATTCTATGATTCTATGATTCTATGATAGGTTCTCTGTAGACTGTCCACTTGCACACATGGTGGTCATAAAATATTTTTAAAGATAGTTCTTTTCATGTTTTTTTTTATTATTTTCTTAAAGTAAAAAGGAGGCAATAATACACATTGCATGTGTTAATTTCTATTTGGCAACAAACTCACACAAGCCTTTTAAATGAACATTTGAGAATTAACTTTGTATGCAAAATAGGAAGAACAGTTTTGGTTATTGAAGGCATAAAACATATTGCAGTCTTACCATTATTATTATTATATTATTACCAGTATATTAAGTGCTATGCTTACACTTAGATTAAAAAATCAAAATCACAGTAATTCCCACCTCTGCAAATATAAATTGGTAAGATTTTTAACTAGAATCACTAGATATATCTAAATTTTGAAACTTAAACATAAGAACTGTATGGGGATGTATTTTATCAAGGATTCTCTGAACTTGGCTAAAAGTTCGTTTGAAACTTAAACATAAGAACTGTATGGGGATGCATTTTATCAAGGATTCTCTGAACTTGGCTAAAAGTTCATTTCCTACTTATGATTAGTACTATGCTTACTGAATAGAAACTGGGTTGGATTCATCAGCACTATAACTCAGTAAGTTTGATCACTTCCTGTGTAAAAAACTTTCAGACAGATATGTGGACGCTGTACACCTTTGCCTAAAAAGCTTTGTGAGTCAATGCACTATCTGAATGACTAAATATTTATAATTTTTTTTATATAAATGTTATTATATTTAACTCCTTTTAACTCAATGCCAGAACCTTTGCTAAGTAGCAGCCATAGTGTAAACACATATAGTTAACTTCATTTTCTCAGTGACATTGTTAAAATACAATCAAGCTAATTTTTAGAAGTCTGGTAGAGATACTTACTCCCAGGGAGAGTATTTTTTTTGCCAGGTTTCAGCCTGCAGCAGAATTTCATGGCAGATTTCTGAAAACAGAAATTTCTAAGAGAAATGCTGACACAACCTTCGCTCCTGTATAGTAGTGTGAACTCACCACCGTAATAATTAAGAAATTAGGCATGACAGAGAATGTAAGTTTCCTGAGATAATCACACCCCTGGGGTATTACAAGTCATGATCCAGAGATAAGTGTTTTTAATCCCCCAAGGGTGTGATTATTTTATGATAACCACACCCCCTGGAGGAGATTTATAAGTCACATAAAAATCTTTAGTGTAAAGTAAAAAGTGCTTGTATTGCAGGAGTAGGAAAAAGTCTGGATACAGACAGTGCTTTGTGGCTTCCACAAATTAATGTACAACTGCAATGTGCAGCACCAATTCATATAATTTGCCATTAATCAAATCCATTTTACTGGAGAGTATATCTAATAAAAGTATTGTTGTCTTTCTCCAACCTCTAATGCAGCAAATACTGATTTGAAACTTCCAATGATCTCAAAACTAAAAGTGTAATCTCCATTTAAGACTGTTTTACTTCCAGGTTATGACAAGAATGGTGTTTCCCATCATGAAATCCATGCACTGCACAAGATAGCAAATGAACTATCGTCTCTTACTTACTTCTAAAACCCACATGGAATGTTGAGAAGTACTCCTGGGCTGTGAAAGGAAATAAATTCCTTCTCACGAGTAGCATTTGAGCAAAAGAAAAAAATGTAGTTACCTGAAATTCTACAATCATAACAATTTTAAAGCTTATAAAAAAACTTTGATGTTGACACCTCTCCCACTTACTGCACCTGAGATGCCATCCGACATTTGTAAACACTGACATTTAGCTAGGCAAACTGAGATGTTTTGGAACTGGCCTCTGAAAAGAGCTCCAAGTGTGCTTGTGCTTATGCTGACTGAATATATGAAAGTTCTTTGGCTTACAGGATTCCTGTACATACTGCATAGATCTTGCTTATATATACAGCACACTAGGCTTTTATGTTTCTGTCTGGATGGCCACTACATTTGTTTTTTGTTATACTTCTGCCTAACATAATAATGGCTATAACTATTCCACCATTACACCAAGATAAAGACAACGTCACACACTCACAATCACCTGGCACAGAGATCCTTAAAGGAAATCAGAAGCAATCAGTTGTTTAGTTCCATGCAGCACACAGTCCTGTGTTAGCTACCACTGTAATTTAAGCATTTGTAGTTATCTGGCAGCTGTTGCATTAAAATATTCACTTGCATTATTTAGCATTAAGCTGTTGGAACTCCAAAGAATGAAAAAATAATTAATTTAAAAGTTTTACATATCAGTCTATTCAAGTTAATTTTATTGTTATGTTACTGTAATTTGTTAAAAACACAAGTCTTCTGCAAGGAAGACTGTTACACCTCTAGCTATTCTCAAAGCTCGTTGCCATGAACTTATCGGAGAAGTCAATATTGCTGCAGAGCTGCAGAGATCATACTTTGGTGGCATTCATTATCTCAAAGGATACAGGCCAGACAAAAAGTATAGTTAAGACTCTAGGCCTTAGGAAAGTGACATTTCAGTTGCTTTAGGAACTGGTGAATAGGACTTCCTGCAAAACTGCCCTCAGGGATCAAGCAGCAGAAGAGAGCTGGCAAATATTTGAAGACATTTTTCTCAGAGCACAGGAACTATCAATTCACATGCGCAAGGAAGGCAGGAGACCTGGGCAGATGACTTGGCTATTGGTCAAGCTGAAACACAACATGGAAATGCAAAAGAAGTGGAAGCAGTGACATACACCCTGGGAAGAATATAATTATACTACTTGGGAGGGCAGGTGTTAGATTAAAAAGCTAAGGAACAAATTTAACTATAGCTACATTTGGAGAGGGATATGAAGAATAACGAGGATTTCTGCAGGTATGTTAGTCAGACAAAGACAAAAATTGTACTACCACTTAGAAATAAGACACGGCATCTAGTGACGGCTGACAAGGGGAAGGCTGAAGCACTCAACAGAATTTTTGTCCCAGTTTTCACTGGCAATTGCTCTCCCCATATATACTGAGTCCCTGAATCTCACAATAGGGATAAGGAGGTCCCTCTCATCATAGGTACAGATCAAGTTCAAGACCACAGAATCACAGTATTATTGAGGCTGGAAGAGACCTCTGAGACCATCATGTCCAGTCTATGACCCAACACCACCACATTAACTAGACAATGGCACTAAGTGCCACATCCAGTCTTTCCTTACCTCCAGGGACAGTGACGCCACCACTTCCCTGGGCAGTGCATTGCAATACCTGATCACGCTCTCAGTGAGGAAGTGCTTCCTGAGATCTAACCTAAACCTTCCCTGATGCAGCTTCTGGCCATGCCCTCTTGTCCTGCCACAAGTTGCCTGGGAGAAGAGCCTGACCCCCACCTGACTACAACTTTCTTTCAGACAGTTGTAGGGAGTGTTAAGGTCCCTCTTGAGTCTCCTCCTGGCTAAACAACTTCAGCTCCTTCAGCCTCTCCTTATAAGACTTTCCCTCTAGACTCTTCACCAGGTTTCACCAGCCCTGGCCCATTGACCCAGCCTGTCCAGGTGCCTCTGCAGAGTCTTCTAGTCTCTAGCAGATTGACATTCCACCACAACTTGATGTCATCTGCAGATTTACTAAGGGTAGACTCAATCCCCTCATCCAGGTCATTAATAAAGATGTTGAATAGGGCTGAGCCCGGTACTGATCCCTGGAGGACAGCATTGGTCACCGGATGGCAGCTGGATGCAGCACCATTCACCACCACTCTCTGGGCCTGGTTATCCAGACGGCTTTTAACCCAGTGAAGGGTGCACCCATTCAAGCCATGGGCTGCCAGCTTTTCCAGGAGGATACTGTGAGAGATTGTGTCAAAGGCTTTGCTGAAATCAAGGTACACCACAGCCACAGCCTTTCCCTCATCCACTAGGTGGGTCACTCAGTTATAAAAGGAGATGAGATTGGTCAGGCAGGAATTTCCATCCTAAACCCATGTTGGCTGGGCCTGGTCAGATTTCGGCAGCGGGCAGGGAGCTGTATGGTGGCTTTTGCAAGAAGCTGCTAGAAGCTCCCCGAGTTTGATAGAGCCAATGCCAACCGGCTCCAAAGAGGGACCCACCACTGACCAAGGCTGACCTTGCCAGTAAAGTGACAGGAGAGGAATGCCTTGTGAAAAACATACTTAAGAATGAGGAAAAGAACTGCACCACAACAGCTGGCACAGAGATGGAGGAGTGAGAATCTGTGCAGGCACCAAGGTCAGGGAAGAAGGAGGGGAGGGAGGATGTGTTCCAGGCACTGGAGCAGAGAGTCCGCCTGGGACCCCGGTGAAGACCACAGTGAAGCGGGTTGTCCCGCTGCAGCCCATGGGCGGGGTGTAGATGTCCACTGTGTAGAGGATTCCACGCCGTGTGGGTGGATGCCTGAAGAGGGCTCTAGCCCGTGGGAAGCCCGCATCGGAGCTGGTCGCTGCCAGAACCTGTAGCCTGTGGAAGAGAGGAATGCCCACGCTGGAGCAGGTTGGCTGGTGGGACTTTTGTGACGCTGCGGGGGACTCACGCTGGAGCAGTTTCCCCTGAAGGACTGCGCCTCAGACTCACGAGGGGTGGGCTGCCCCTCGTGAGGTGTCTCAAGTTGGGCAGTTTGTGGTGAATTGCCCTTCGTGGGATGACTCACGTCAGAGAAGAGAACGTGAAGCTTGTCTCCCATGAGAGGGACCCCACAATGGCCCTGGGGAAGAGTGAAGAGTCCTCCCCCGGAGTGAAGAAGCGGTGGAACCAACGTCAGATGAACTGACCGTAACCCCCATTCCCTGTGCCCCTGGTCCGCTCGGAGGGAGGAGGTGGAGGGGATTGATGTTAAGCCCGGGAAGAAGGGAGGGATGGGGGAAGGTGTTCTGTTTTTAAGATCTGTTTGCTTTTTCTTATTTCCCACTACTCCTCTCTGATTGGTTCTCTTAATAAATGTAATTAATTTCCTCAAAATCGAGTCTGTTTTGCCCGGGATGGTAAATGAGAGTGATCTCCCTGTCCTTATCTCAAACCTTGAGCCCTTTGAAATATTTTCTCCCCCTGTCTAGCAGTGAAGGGGGAGTGAGAGAGCAGCTGTGTGGGTACCTGGCTGCTGGACAGGGTCAAACCATGACAAAACCCATGTTGGCTGGGCCTGATCCCCTGGTTTTCTTCTACATGCCTCCTACTCAAGAGGATCTGCTCCATAACCTTACCAGGCACCGAGGTCAGGATGACAGGCCTATAGTTCCCGGATCCTCCTTCTGGCCTTTCTTATAGATGAGTGTCATGTTGGCCAACCTCAGTCATCTGGGGCCTCCCCAGTTAGCCAGGTTCGGTGATAAATGATAGAGAGCGGCTTGGCCAGTTCTTCCGCCAGCTCCCTCAGCACGCTAGGATGAATCCTGTCTGGACCACAGACATGTTGGGATCTAAGTGGCACAGCAGGTCACTAACTACTTTCTACTGGGTTACAGGAGGGGTATTCTGCTCCCCATCCCTGTCTACCAACTCAACAGCCCAATTGCCCTGAGGCTGGCCAGTCTTTTTGTTCAAGACTGAGACAAAGGAGGTGTTAATTATCTCATTTTTTTTTCCTTGTTTTCCTTTACTCTGTTCCCCCCCTCATCCAATAAGGAATGGAGATTTTCCCTGACCCTTCTTTTGCTGTTAATGTATTTGTAAAAGCACTTTTTATTATCCTTTGCAGAGATGGCCAGATTAAGTTCTAACTGAGCTTTCACTTCTCTAATTCTCTTTCTGCATGACCTTACAATATCCTTAAAAGATTTCTGATTCACCTGACCCTTTTTCCAAAGTTGATACACACTTTTTTTTTTTTTTTTTTTTTTCCCCCAGGGTTCTTGCAAAATGCTCCCTGCTGAACCAGGCTGGTCGTATTTGCAATGGCTCATTTTTCGCTGCATAGGGACAGCCTGCTTCTGCACTTCCATAGTTTCATTCTCAAAGTAAGCACAGCCTTCCTGGGCCCCTTTGTTTCTGATGGCTGCTCCCCTTGGGAGCCTCTCCAAAACAGCATCCTCAATAGATCAAAGTCAGCACTCCAGAAGTCCAAGGCAGAGGTTTTGCTGACGATCCTCCTAACTTCACCATGTATTGAAAATTCTATCATGGCATGGACACTGTGCTCAAGACGACCTCCAACCACATCTTCCACCAGCCCTTCCCTGTTTGTAAACAGTACATCTAGCAGGTAGGTTCCTGGTAGGCTCACTCACCAGTTGCAACAGGAAGCTCTCATCCATACACTCCAGAAACCTCTTGGGCTGCCCTCTTTCTTATGTGTTTTACTTCCAGCAGACATCTGGTAAGTTGAATTCCCTCACGAGAACAAGAGCTAGTGAATGCAAGACATCTCTAAGTTGTTGAAGAAATGTCTTGTCAGTGTCTTTATTCTGTTTGGGTGGTCTGTAGCAGACTCCCACTAGGATATTAACCTCATTGGCCTTCCCCTTTATCCTCATCCATAACCATTCCACCTCAGTGTGCCTAACATTGAATTCTAGGCAGTCAAAGCACTCCTTAACATATAACGCTACCCCACCACCTCTCTTTCCTTCCCTATCTCTAAGAGCCTGTAGCCATTCATTGTGGCACTCCAACTATGCAAATCATCCCACCACGTTTCTGTGATGGCAATTATATCATGATTTCCCTGGTGCACAATAGCTTCTAACTCCTCCTGTTTATTGTGCATGCTACAGGCGTTGGCATATATGCACTTGATCCGTGGTACAGATATCACCTCCAACACCATCCCTAGCAGTCTTGGGTTCATCCACCTCCTCCTTCCATTGTAGTTTAAAGCTCTCTCAACAAGGGCTGCTAACTCCCGCGAGAAGATCCTTCTCCCATGCTGAGATAGATATATCCCGTGTCTTGTCAGCAGGCTTGGTGACATGTCTACTGATCCGTGGTCAAAGAACCCAGAATTATGTTGGTGGCACCAGCCCAAGAGCCAGATATTGATCAGTGAGATTCTCCAGTTTCTTCCTTCATCATTTCCTGCAGCTGGCAGGATAGAAGACTCCTTCGGGTCCTGAATCCCTGATCAGTCTCCTCCATGCCCTAAAGTCATGCTTGATTCCCCTCAGACTTCTTGTAGTGATTTCCTCACTACTCACCTTAAAGATCAGTCACCAGTAGCAATTAGAGGGGCATACCAGGTTAGAGACAAAGTCTCTCACCCGGGTCCCAGGGAGGCAGCATACTTCTCTACGGGTCATGTCCAGCCTGCAGATAAGGCCCTTCACACCTCTGAGGAGGGAGTCACCAGTGACGACTACTCTTTTACTTAACAGATGTTGTCATATGAGTAGGCCAGCTCACCTTGGGCTGCTCCACTGACCCAGATGGGCTATCATCTGTGTTGCCATAAGCTTGCCCCTCTACCTCTAGAGCCTCACACCTGGTGTGTAAATTTATCTGAAGGGGGGATGTAGGATGGGAAGAGGGATACCTACAACCCTGAGCAGGAACCTTCTTCCACCTTTCCTCATCTTCTTGCTTATTTTTGCTATTCTGGTAGCAGGAAGGCAGAGAACTCTTTTTTTTCTTGTGTCTCTTGGTGTACCTGCCTCAGGGATGGTAGAGTGTGGCTCTACCAATATATCTCCTCCTCAGAGTTCTTAACCTCTTAGTTCTTAACCTCTCAACCTCACCTCATAGCTCAGCCACCATGCAGAACATGTTGTCTACTTGATCACACCCTGCACATCTGTTGTTAATGCAATCATCTAGTATTGGTGATAGGTGGGGCACTCCCTGCAGCTGGAGACCTGGACAGCTGCATGGCTTTGTGACAGCGTTGTCTGGGTTGCTGTATCCTTTTAAGCAAAGGTTACCGCTTTTGCCCATGGGGACGCCATCTCCAGGTTTCTTCCTCTTGTTGTTGTTGTGGCTGTTATTTGCCTTGTTGACTGATAATCCTAAGTAAACTGCCAGTTTCTGACTGCTAACTGCCCTAATGACTTTCACACTTCAGCTCTTGCCTCCCTCCCTAGTTTACAGCTCCTCAGCCGCCTGCCACTCACTCTTCTCTTTCCTCCAACTTTGTGAAGCTGGTAGAGCTGCAGTTCTTCCCCACTGCTCTCTACTTTTCTTGCACCGTGCTACTTCACCTGCAGGCTTAAGCGCACAGCCTCTTCCTCTGTCCGTAGAGCCTCGCCGCTGCCTTCCTGGGGCTTCTTGCAGCCTGCAGTTGCTGGCTCTGCCCACGGCACGTCAGCAGCCCACCCACAAGCTGAAGACCCGCGGTACAGAGAAGCTGCCTTTCCTGGCTTGAAAAAGCCCGCAAAAGAGCCTTTCGTCGGCCATTTTTTGCTTCAAATCCCCTCCTCAGTGCAGTCCCACCTGCACTGAAGCTGGTCTCTGCAGCAAGTCTCCATCTATCTCAGTAATTAAAAGAAAGAGCTCTTACCGCTGTCACTGTCAGCCGTCGATGTCCTCGTGGTCTGCATCTGAGTAACCTGAATACGCTCAAGTCCATGTGATCTATTGAAATGCACTCCAGGGTCCTGAGGGGATTGTCTGATGTGGTGTCTAAGATGCTCTCCATCATATTTGAAAAGTCATGGCAGTCAGATGAAGTCCTCAGTGACTGGAAATATGGAAACATCATGCCCACTTTTAAAAAGGGTAGAAAGGAGGATTCTGGAAATTATCAACCAGTCAGCCTCACCTCTGTGGTCGGTCAGATCATGGAGCAGACCCAGGAAACTATGTCAAGGTGTATGGATGGCAGAAGGGTGATTAAAGACAGCCAGCACAACTTCACAAACAGCAAACAGTGCTTGACTAATCCGGTGGCCTTCTGTAGTGGAGTTATTGTGTTGGTGGAAAAAGGAAGTGCAAAAATCTAATCTGTCTTGAATTCTGCTAGACCCTTAGCACAGTCCACAGAAAATCCTTGTTGCTAAATGGTGAAATGTGGAGTTGATGGTGGACTACCCAATGGATAAAGAATTGATTGGATGTCCACATCCAAAGGATTACAGTCAACAGGTGAATGTACAAATGGAAGTCAGGAACAACTAATATCCCGTGGAGGTTCATACTGGATCCAGTACTGCTTAATGTCTTTATTAATGACATGGCAGCAAATTTTCAGATAACGTCAAACTGAGTGCTTCAGCTGATACGCTTGAGGGAAGGGATGCTATCCAGAAGTACCTTGAAAGGTTGACGATTGGGCCCATGTGAACCTTGTAAAGTTCGACAAAGTCAAGTACAAGGTCCTGCACCCAGGTCAGAGCAATCCCCATTATCATTAAGGACTAGGCGATGAATGGTGGAGAGCAGCCCTGCAGAGAATGACTTGAGGATACTGGTGAAAGAAAAACTATATGCAAACTGGCAATCTGTGCTCGCAGCACATAAAGCAACTGTGTCCTGGCCTGCATAAAAAAAGTGTGAGCAGCAGGTTGAGTGATTCTTCCTCTTCAGTATACTCTCATGAGATCGCACCTGGAGTACCACGTCAAGTTTTGAGGGTCTCTGTACAAGAAAGACAGGGACATGTTAGAGAGGAGCCAAAGGAGGAGGATGGAAATGATCACTGGAAATGGTTGCCCAGAGAACTTGTATATGCCCCCTCCCTGGAAGTGTTCAAGACCAGGCTGGATGGGTCTTTGAGGAACCTGATCTACCAGAATTCCCTGCTCATATTGAGGGGTGGGAACCAGATGATTTTTAAAGGTCACTTCCAACCCAAACCATTCTATGATTCTGTAATTACATGAGTTACACAATAACATGGCAAAGACATGGCAAAAATCATGTCAAACTTTCAAGATTATGCTTGTATTTTCCTAGATGTTAATTTTAAGTAATCCGTACGATACCACTGTCATGGTTTAAGCCCACACAGAAAAAGTAACAAAAGGCTTGAGAGTCAAGACAAGGAAAAGGAGGCCTCAGTCACCAACCATGGTCTCAAGCAAAAACCAGATTCAACTTTTGGAAACACTATCAATTTAAACGTTAACACAAATTTACCAGTTAAATCAGAACCAGATAATGCAGAATACAACCATGTCTTGAAAACACCTTCCTCCCACCTCCTCTCTTCCTGGCAGCACAAGGGGGGCAGAAAATGGAGGTTGCAGTCTGTCCATCAAAGAATTGTCTCTAACCACTCCTTCCTCCCCAGGGACAGGACTTCTCGTAGTCTTCCCCTGCTCCAGTGTCATGTCCCTCGCAGGACACAGTCCTCCATGAACTTCTCCAGTGTGAGTCCCTCCCACAGGGCTGCAGCTCTTCATGAACTGCTCCAGTATGGGTCACTTCCTGCAGGGTGCCATCTTCCCAGTAACAGACTACTCCAGTATGGTCTTTCCTCAGAGTCACAACCTTCTTCACATGCAGTCGCCTGCTCCGGAGTGGGGTCCTCCACTGTCTGCAGGTGGGATTCTGCTTCATTATTAATCTTCATGGACTGCAGTGGGTTAGCATGCTGTATCATCATGAGCTGTAGCAGAATCTCTGCTCCAGCACATGCCCTCTCCTCCTTCCTCACTGACTTTGTTTACTGCATGGTTGCTCCTCTCACAGCCCACTCTTCTCAAAGAACTCACGCAGCAGGCTTTTCTCCTCTTAAATATGTTACCACAGGGGCATTTCTACCATTGCTGATTGGCTTGACGCTGGCCAGAGGCAGGTTCAACTTGGAGCCAGGGGAGCTTCTAGAATCTTCTTACAGGGGGCACCCCCTTCTCCCCTCTTCACCACACAAACCCAACATAATCGTAAACAATACTGTGTTTTGGTTTTTTTGTACACACTATGTAAATGTGAACGATATTGTAGAAAACCCAAGAAAGGAATTCAGAATTATTCCTATTTGTTGCAGTTTAACCACAACAGCCAGCCAGCAACTAAGCACCACCCAACTGCTCACTTATCCTTGGCAGAATAAGGGAAACAGACAGAAGAGTAAAGCTGAGAAAACTCATGGACTGAGATAAAGACAGTTCAAAAGGAAAATCAAAGCAAAACAAGGAATTTATTCACCACTTCCCATGAGCAAGCAGCTCTTCAGGTAAGCAGGGCTCCATCATGAGTAACGGTGACTTGGGGAAACTAACACTGTTACTCCAGACATCCCCACTTGCTTTTTATTCTCCCAGGTTTTTACTGCTGGACATAATGTTGTGTGGTATGGAATATCGCTTTCATCAGTTGGGGTCAGCTGTCCTGGCTGTTTCCCCTCCCAACTTCTTGCCCACCCCCAGCCTCTTTGCTGGTGGGGTGGGATGAGGGGAAGAAAATGCCTTGATGCTGTGCAAGCACTGCATAACAGTAATGAAAGCATCTTCATATTATCAACATAATTTCCAGAAGAAATCCAATACATGACCCCATGCTAGCTAATATCGAGAAAATTAACTATCCCAACTGTCATGTCCCACCCAGGAGAGAGGGACAATTGACTTTCAGATTCGTAATACACCATCGGCGCAGACAATGATGAGACAAGTCTCAAGGCCCATACACAAACATTTATTAATTTATCACAATGTATAGACCAGACTCATGACACTTGACTCCAATTTAAAAGCACGATAGGCCAGACAACATAACAACAATCCAGGAAAAGGCTAAATAGACAATGAACTACAACAACTTAATAATAATAACAAGGAATAATAAAGGACATCTAAATGCAATATTAAGACAGACAATATTACACTTAACCATCACAAGAAAGAAATTTAGGCATAAACCCAAATGAACAGTATGATAGGCCTTGTATTACTTAGCAAGGAAAAGGGAAAAAGAGAGAGACTTAATGATAACAAGGAAAAAAGACAACAACTTCTAATAGGCACCATTATACTTAAGAGAGAAACTAAGTATAAACTAAGCAAGCAGTAAGAGAGGAGAAAAGGAAAGAAGGAGGAGGAGGAAGAGAGAGAGGTGGGGGGGAGGACACAAAGATCACTGGTCCTGGTTTCTGCGTTTGCCACCAACGAGTGTTCAAGGATGCTGTCATCTTTTCTTCTTCTCCTGCACTTTTCTTCTTGGTGTCTTCATCTCAGGCTACATGCTTCTTCAGTCTGCTTTCTTCTTTTCTTCTTCTTGTAGTTCTGATCTCTGCTTTTCCTTGCCTCAATTTATACACGGTTTTCTAGGTGTGAACGTGCAGAGTGCCAGGTATGGGGATCGAGGCGCTTAATTGTTTCCAGTAATTCTCATTAACATGTGCGAATGCCCCATCTCCTTGAAAGATCTGCTAAGAGACAAGGCCATCCTGACTCTGAAGAATTAACCTATCTCATGCATGTATTTGGCGCCAGGGCTGTTTGAGGCATTTGTAGCCTTATCAGATCACCCCTCTACAACATTCCATCAGTTTGCCACATAAGACCAGAAACTGGTTTTGTTTTCTGACCATGCTGGGGGGGTTGTAAAAATGACATGTTTAAGGCAAAATCCACGAATCAGTCTGCTACACCCAACCAAAACCAGCATATCGTTTTTCAGCAGAAAGAACAAAAAGGCAGAGCAAACTGGGCAGTTTTTCCAAGTCATCACAGAATTCATTAGAGTTTTGAAGCCTTTTACTGCCATGGTTCTGTGTTTGTTCTTTGTTGTCAAAGCTCTCTGTACACTTTTGTTCTTGTTGAGTTAGACTGCAGGGTATGTTGTGGGATCCAAGACCATGGGTATTTCCAAGTAAAAGTGAAAACTCTCTAATAGACTCCCATGGCTTTTTTTGTTTGGGTTTCAGTGGCATTAAAAATTCAGGAATTAAAAATTATTTGTAGATTTTAGGCAAACACATCATGCAACATCTGCTGGCTTACCTCTTGCTTACCACTCCACACAAGTAAAATTAGTATGGCCGGGCAGTAATTATGATTTGGGGACCTATGGTTTTGCATTGACTCTGTGCACTGTGACTTGTTAGCTCATATATTTTCTAACAACCTTGGGATTTCGAAATCTGAATGAAGGAGAACCACCTCTTCCAGAAACGTTTGAGAATTTCTAGCTACCACATAGCTCCCCTGGGGGAGTACAAAAAACAACCAAACAAAAAAAAAAAGATTTTGTTTTAATCCTGTTTCAATTGTAAGTAAAAAAAAAAAATTAAATATGCACATTAAGTTGATGAGTTCTTTATGAAAGTCCAGTTTGTACTGAGTAAATAATGTTGTTCTTTGTTGATTGATTGACTGATTGAATGATAACAGGGATTTACTGACAATTATAGAGAGGAGGAATTTTCATACTTATGGGATATTTTTAAACTCCCTTATTAAATCATGTCCTACTGTCATGGTTTGACCCTGGCCGGCAGCCAGGTACCCACACAGCTGCTCTCTCACTCCCCCTTCACTGCTAGACAGGGGGAGAAAATATTTCAAAGGGCTCAGGGTTTGAGATAAGGACAGGGAGATCACTCTCATTTACCATCCCGGGCAAAACAGACTCGATTTTGAGGAAATTAATTACATTTATTAAGAGAACCAATCAGAGAGGAGTAGTGAGAAATAAGAAAAAGCAAACAGATCTTAAAAACAGAACACCTTCTCCCATCCCTGCCTTCTTCCTGGGCTTAACATCAATTCTGGTTTCTCCACCTCCTCCCCCCGAGTGGACCAGGGGCACAGGGAATGGGGGTTACGGTCAGTTCATCTGATGTTGGTTCCACCGCTTCTTCACTCCGGGGGAGGACTCTTCACTCTTCCCCAGGGCCATTGTGGGGTCCCTCTCATGGGAGACAAGCTTCACGCTCTCTTCTCTGACGTGAGTCATCCCACGAAGGGCAATTCACCACACACTGCCCAACTTGAGACACCTCACGAGGGGCAGCCCACCCCTCGTGAGTCTGAGGCGCAGTCCTTCAGGGGAAACTGCTCCAGCGTGAGTCCCCCGCAGCGTCACAAAAGTCCCACCAGCCAACCTGCTCCAGCGTGGGCATTCCCTCTTCCATGGGCTACAGGTTCTGGCAGCGACCTGCTCTGATGCAGGCTTCCCACGGGCTAGAGCCCTCTTCAGGCATCCACCCACATGACGTGGAGTCGTCTACAAGGTGGACATCTACGAGGTGATCCTCACGGTGGACATCTACACCCCGCCCATGGGCTGCAGCGGGACAACCCACTTTGCCATGATCTTAGCCAGGGACCTGGGAGACTCTCTGTTCCGGCACCTGGAGCTCATCCTCCCCCCTCCCCTCCTTCTTCCCTGACCTTGGTGCCTGCACAGATTCTCACTCCTCCATCTCTGTGCCAGCTGTTGTGGCACAGGTTTTTTCCCCCATTCTTAAGTATGTTTTTCACAGAGGCGTTCCTCTCCTGTCACTTTACTGACAGGGTCAGCCTTGGCCAGCGGCGGGTCCCTCTTTGGAGCCGGTTGGCATTGGCTCTATCAAACTCGGGGAGCTTCTAGCAGCTTCTTGCAAAAGTCACCCTGCAGCTTCCCCCTCCATCGCCAAAATCCGGCCAGGCCAATCCAATACACCTACACATGATTCCTCATGCATCACCTGGTACAACTCTTACAGAACAACTCAGTAATGTCACTGCTAAGCAAGGACTCTATAATAAACTGGAAGTGACCATAAAATGAAACTTGATCAAATTTCACAGTGTAGTGTTATGCTTGAAGAGGCATTGCAAGCTGATAAAGTTGGTAGTCAGTCAGAATTTATTTAGCAAGACAGGCATGATTTAGTAGAAAGGCAAGTTTTTTTTTATTGTATCTGAGATGTAATTAAACACAAAGACTTTGTAGAGCTCTAAAGCAATCAATAATTAAGGAAATCATATTAAAATGTTTCTTCCTTTTTCATGAGTTTACATATAATACTGAGAAATTGACTCACTGTTTTGTCTATACACAGAGCTATACCATGCTCATTTAGTTCCCTTGGCTCTCATTGTATATGTGGCCATAAGCTCTCTCCTCTTCCCAGTGTAAATGACCTCCATTCCATTCAGATTCCTGTTCCTTTTGTTAGAGATTGTCATCTAGCTTCCACATCCAGGGTTTATCTAAATCTTTGCTTTCTAAAACAAAACTGTTTGTAGGCATCCTTTCATATCCATCCACTCAAGCATAACTTTCAAGTAGACCTTCTGAGTTTCCTGCCCCTACTGTGGCACACACCTTTATCTTATGCCTTCGTCTTAGCAAAGTAGCTGTGAGTCCAGCAGATTTTAGTAAGTTAAATTTTAAACAGATTTTTCTTTTATCTAAACTGACAAGATGTATTTCTTTGTTTGGAATTTGTAATGGGAAAGTAACTCTGGCTAAAGGAAAATGTATGAGAAAGATATGGAAGAAATACTAGAAACAATAGAGAAACCCAAAGTTTTTGATTGCTGGTATATTTTGGTTTTATGCCTTGGAAGCAGACAACCCCTTGCCTCTGGGGAGAAGCTTGCATGCCCTTATGAGGTTGCGAGCTATGCTGACGGTGGCATATGCCTCCGATAGGGCCTCCCATGCCAGACAGGTCTCAACTGAAGGGTCAGACTAAGTGTGTCCACGGGTAGGATGGGCTCGCTAGCCTCCCCGCAACCATCCTAGGAGAAGGACAACTCTAACTCCAAACCCGGGCAAATGGACCTTGTTTAACCCTGTAAGGCCATCCATTTAAGAGAAGGATACTCTAACTAAACCTGCGTCCTGAGGACTTTGCTGTCACCGTCCAAGCTCACTAGGCCCTGGCAGATGAAGCTTAGGAGTAAAGGGTGGGGCCAGTTCTGCGGGCGCTGAGCCTCACCTAAAAAATCCATTGTGCAGGCTTGAAGTTTACACCCACATTTGTAAAATCCTGTAGCGAAAGGTAAGGGATGAAACAGCAGGTGATAAGGTGCACTGGAAGCCGCAGACCCAACCCTGCATGCTGGCAGTTCAGGACATTGGTGCTCGACACTGACCCCAGAGATGACTGTCTTGTTCAGCAACATCCTGAATGACCAAGCAGCCTTTTTCAGGGAGAGCACTGCTTACTCCACACGGAGAGGGGCCTAGAAAAGGTGGCCTAACCAAAGTTCATCTCCACCCTCCAACCGGTTGGCTAACCGCAACCAACAGGCATCTTCTGATGTGGTCGAACAAACGCAAAGAGACAAAGGCATACGCCTGCCTCCAAAGGTGTGTTCAGATTGACACTCGCATGTTGAAACATTAGCACCGTGCTTGATGCTGCGGATAGTGGACGTCCTGAGTGTGGTTCTGCTCTATTTGCCCATGAACTATCATGACTCAGCATCGACATTGCTGTTCTCAGTGAAGTTCGTCTCCACGAGGAAGGCAGCCTCAAACAACATGGTGCTGGCTACACACTGTATTGGTCAGGCAAACCCAAAACCGAAAGACACCTTTCAGGAGTTGGTTTCATGATTAAAAACTCTGCTGCCTCCAAACTTGAAAATCTGCCGAAGGGTGATTCCAATCACATTATCTCCCTACGCCTCCCACTATGCAACAAGCAACATGTTGTTCTCTTCAGCATGTATGCCCCAACTCTCCAAGATGACCCTGTAGAAAAGGACAAGTTCTACACCGAACTGCACCACCTTACCCAGAAGGTTCCTGCAAATGATAAGATCATAATCCTCAGTGACTTCAACGCCAGAGTAGGAAAGAACTCTGAAGCCTGGAAAGGAGTACTAGGCAAGCATGGTGTTGGAAACTGCAGTGACAATGGTTGCCTCTTGCTAGAGTTTTGTGCAGAGCAGCAGCTCACCATCACCAACGCTCTCTTTCAGCAGAAAGACAGCTTGAAGACAACCTGGATGCATCCTTGATCCAAGCACTGGTACCTCATTGACTACATCTTAGTTCACCAGAGCAACATTCGCGATGTCCATCATACCCGAGTGATGCCTAGTGCAGAATGTCAAACAGACCACCGCCTTGCGCGATGCAAACTTAACCTCCACTTTAAGCCCACACCTAAGAGAGGCAGCATTCCAAGGAGGAGACTCCAAGTTAACAATATTCAAACACCTACAGTGAGAGACAACTTCCAAGTAAACCTTCAAACTGGACTGGAAGACCATCTCATAGATCCCTCTCCTGAAGTGCTTTGGCAACATATTAAAAATAGCATCCTCCAGCCTTTTGTCCTGCAGGCAGTAAGCTCCAACAGAAACTTGGAGACATCCAGAACAAGTGGTGGATCAACCTAGCAGAAAAAGTGCTGATTCAGGTGACCACAGAGGATTCTTTGGGGCTCTGAAAGCAGTGTACGGACCCACACACCTCACTCAAAGCCAGCTGCTAAGCGTAGATGGCCAAATGCTTCTCACAGATAAAGCCTCCATCCTGAATCAACGGTCTGAACATTACCAGCCTCTCTTCAGTGTCAGCTGTGTAGTTCAAGGCTCAGCAATTCGGCACATTACACAACAGCTGGTAAAAAAAAATTGAATATCGCCCCTACTATGGGAGAGACTCTGAAGGCCATACAGCAGGTGAAAACTGGCAAGGCAGCTGGGATTGATGGAATCCCACCTGAAGTCTGGAAGCATGGAGGCCAAGCACTCCATGCTAAATTTCACGAGCTCATTGTGCATTGCTGGGAAAAAGGCAAAATACCACCAGATCTCCATGATGCAGTCATCACCCTGTACAAGAAGAAAGGAGAAAAATCAGACTGTTCAAATTACTGAGGTATTACTTTGCTCTCTATTGCTGGTAAAATTCTTACAAGAATACTTTTGAACAGACTAGTACCAGCTATCTCAGAAGAACTTCTACCTGAAAGCCAATGTGGTTTCAGAGCCAACAGGAGTACCACAGACGTGGGATTTGTTCTCAGACAGCTGCAAGAGAAGTGTAGGGAACAGAACAAAGGACTCTGTAACTTTCGTTGACCTCACCAAAGCTTTTGACACTGTGAGCAGAAAAGGTCTGTGGCAGATCCTGGAACGATTAGGATGTCCTCCCAAGGTCCTCAAAATTATTATCCTGTTACACGAGGATCAGCCCAACCAAGTTAGATATGACAATGTACCCTCTGAGCCCTTCTCAATAACCAGTGGTGTGAAACAAGGTTGTGTTCTCGCAGCAACTGTATTCACAATCCTCTTCAGCGTGATGCTCCAAAGAGCCATGGCAGACCTTGATGAAGACAACGACATTTACATCTGTTATCGTACCGATGGTAACCTGTTCAACCTAAGGCGACTGAGATCCTAAATCACCTCGTCCATGAAATTCTTTTTGCTGACGATGTCACCCTCGTTGCTCACACAGAAGCAGCTCTGCAGTGCTTAACATCCTGCTTTGCAGAAGCTGCTGAGCTTTTGAGGCTGGAAGTCAGCTTGAAGAAGACAGAAGTTCTTTACCAACCTGAACCTCAGGAAGTCTCCCATCATCCCCACATCACCACAGGCAAATCAGAGCTTAAGTCAGTGCAGCAGTTCAACTATCTAGGAAGATCATTTCCTCGGATGGTAAGATTGACAAAGAGATAGACAACAGGTTAGCAAAGGCATACAGAGCTTTTGGAAAACTCCATGAAAGAGTCTGGTGCAATAAACACCTGAAGAAAAGTACAAAGATTAGTGTCAACAGAGCCATTGTACTGTCTACTCTTTTATATGGGTCTGAATCATGGGTCGTCTACTGCCACCACCTGCAACTCCTCGAATTCTTCCATCAGTGCTGCCTCTGTACAATCCTAAACATCCACTGGACTGACTACGTGACTAATGTTACTGTCCTTGAACGGGCAGGGGTCACCAGTAGTGAGGCCATGCTGCTGAGGAGGCAGCTGTGCTGGGAAGGGCATGTCTCCGGGTTGGTGGCTCACAGCCTCCCTAAGGTTGTGCTCTATGGTGAACTCGCCACCGGCTGCTGCAACAGAGGAGCCCCAAAGAGGAGATACAAGGACTCTCTGAAACAATACCTTGGTCTTGACCATATTGACTGCTGTCAGTGGTCCACTCTGGCCTCCAATAGGGAGACCTGGAGACACACCACCCATAATGCTGCTGCCTTCTTTGAGAACACACGGAGAATTTGTCTCAAGGAGAAAAGACAACGCAGAAAGAACCATGCCTCGCCAATACCACCTAAGGAGACTTTCTGCTGTGCCTTTTGCAACCGGACTTGCCTATCCCGCATCGGCTTTTTAGCCATCAGCGCGCTTGTAGCAAGTGTGGGTAGAGCCCTTCCCATAACTTCATTCACAAAGCCTAGCCATCATGATGATGATGATGATGGAAGCAGAAGCAGGAAGAGACTGTTGGCTGGAAGATAAATTTTAGAATCCACAGACGGAAATATTTTAGAACTGTTTATGTTTAAATTTCGTTATAATCTGCATTTATCTGAAAACAGAAGGAAATAGCAACAAAGGAAAATGTGCATAGAAATCTTTATCATATCATTGAAAGGAAAGCAGCTCTTACCATTCTAAAGAAGTGGAACAAACTGTCATTAATTTGGAAGTTTGTAAGAATGAATTCATACATAATGAATACAGTGTTTATTCAGTTTACACCTCTTCTTGAGCAAATTAGTATGAAAGTCCAAGATCTGATCAAAACATATTCTAGCTTTGAGTTCTTCATTCTTTTCCTAAGTTCCATATTTTAGTTCACTAATGACAGACTTTATAAATAGACTCCAGGCTTCACAAAATTCACAGTCAAAAGTCAAACTGTTGGAGACAAGTGTGGTATTTAATCTCCATTTTGAAGGGTGGATGCAGCTCTTAAACAAAGGCGTATTTGCTTATTTATTTTTTTTTTTTACATTTAAAACACTTTTAATGTTTTCATTATTCATTTTATTGTTTATTCATGACATCATTACTCATCACAATGTTTTTAATAGTTTCAATAAATTGGTGGCTTTAAAGTCACAGAAGGGCATTACTGGAGCTACTAAGGTAATTCTTAAATCTGCAGAAAATCAATACAACATTTCTAGTGCCTTCCTGAAAAGGTTACCAGAAATGCAATTTTCTAGCAGACCATCTAATGTACCCACTTGTGGTTTCAAACATGTTAAGCACTGACATAAAGAACTGTCAAAAGACATATTGATCCTTGTTTGGTGGCACTTTACTGAAAGCAGAATTATTTTGCCAACTATAAAACACAAATCATCCATGGGAACACTGATCAACTTTGATGGCTTCCTACAGAAAAATACGAAATATACATAACAGCTGAATATATCCAGTAGAATTCTCCCTTTGAATTTATACCTGAAACCTGGTAATACTAGAAAAACAACAATAAAAAGTTTCTAACATCGTATTACACATCTTCTAGATGTCTAAAGACATGACTGACATTACAACTTTTCACAAATTTCTGGTGCTGCTGCCACTATTATAGTTTTCATTGCTATCTATATCTGGTACTGGAAGCAACAAGACTGCAGTATCACTCAGAAAGTTAATTATCACTTACAGCATAGTACCTCATTTGAAGCTAAATTGGGGATTGTAATATTATGCTGTCTTTTAGAGGACAGATTTTTCAGCCTAAAGTTTGACATTTCCTTTTAGCCATGGTAGGTTAGAAAGGAAGTATAAAAAGCAAATCAAATTTACTCTCTATATCAATATAATTTTCCAAATCACAATAGCGTTCTTGAAAAACACTGGACAATAATGCAATAATGCAGTTTTCGGTATGTTACTCTGGGACCCATATGGTATGAAACCAGACATTAGCCTGCTCAAAATATATTTAATGGATTTCACCAACTTTTCATCTTCCTTTCCTTTTGGTCTCTCTTCCTTTCCCTTGATATAAGACAAAAGGTAAATTATTTTCTTAAGAAAAGAATAGTTAAGATTAACCAACTTTTCCTCCATCTCTATTGTTCAAGTGTTGGTAATGAGCTGAAGGCAAAAAATAAAAATTCTGAAGTGTCCATTTAATACACATCCTGCTTCACTGCTGCTCATAAACTGCTGTTTGCTTTCAATTTCTGATAAAAAAAAAAAAAAGATCCAATTTCTGAAAAAACGTTTGCTTTAAATTTCTGAAAAAATGATCACAGCATGTATCCCTAAGTTCAATACAAAAAGAAGGAAGGATTGTCCAAAGGGAGCTACCAAGACGACTAGGGAGATAACATCCCAGTAAGAAGAAAAAGAAAGAGACCGGAGAAATACCATTAATACCATGTGAAGGTGAAATGATGGGAAAGTTGAAAATAATGGGCATCTCCCTTAGCTTGTGTAGTAATCTCTCTCTAGTAGTTCCTCTTTGTCTACCACAACAAGTCTGCCCTTTTCTATTTCTGCCTTCTATTTCCCATCATAACATTCACTGGATCTTTATCTACTGGCTGTGTATTACCCTTTAAGAACTGTATCTTTGCACTGTAACATCGCCTAAGACAGAGATAATGCTACTGCATGACAGCAACCCTAGGAAATATGTTTGGATGGTAGTAACAGAAACATGGGCTTCTAAAATGGGATGGAAAGTGGGTGGGGTCCGTGAGATGCCACCTGGGGTACTGTGTCCAGCTCTGGAGTCCTCAGCACAAGAAAAACATGGACCTGTTGGAGCAAGTCCAAAGGACGGCCACAATGATGATAAGAGGACTGGAAGACCTCTCCTATGAGGACAGGCTGAGGGAGTTGGGGCTGTTCAGCCTGGAGAAGAGAAGGCTCTAGGGAGATAATGGCCTTCTAGTACCTGAAAGGTGCCTATAAGAGAGATGTGAATAATTTTCTTTTTTTTTTAGCAGGGCATGTCACAATAGCACAAGGGGTAATGGTTTTAAAGTAAAAGAGGGTACATTTAGACTACCTATAAGGAAGAGTGATGAAGCAGTGGAACAAGTCGCCCAGAGAAGTAGTAGAAGCCCCATCACTGGAAACATTCAAAGTCAGCTTGGACAGGGCTTTGAGGAACTTGGTCAAATTAAAGTTGTCTCTCCTCGCTGCAGGGTGGTTGGACTAGATGATCTTTAAAGGTCATTTCCAACCCAAAACATTCTATGATTCTATGATTCTATTAACCTGTGCACAGAAGAAAGAGCTACGCAGGGGAACTGGATGAGCAGAGGGCAAAGCTTCTGGAAGGATGTTTTGAACAACACTTAAAGGAACTAGATGTAGATTTAGCAATGGATTGTGCCTAATTGGACTGACCTGCAAAGCAAACTGAGTCATTCTCCCACTTCCCAGTTCTCAGGACAGTGGATGAGGAAGAGATACGGGCTATGTTTCAAGTTCAGTGTTAAACTTTACTTCATAGAGTTCTGAGGATGTTCAGTGTTATCTAAGGAGGTATCAATAAACAAGAGGAAATACCAAAAGAGAATAGAAGTAATCTCGCTGTTACACACAGTAGACTAGATTAAAGAACAACCACGTTGTGGCTGCAATGACCTGATTGGTTTTGAGGTCAAATTTATCTGGTAATTGAATGCCTAAGGAAATTGTAGTATTTCGGTGGGAAATCTAGCATTGGGAACAGCTACATTTTTTGGACTATCCTGATTATAATTGATTCAGTATTAGACAGGGGAAAAAACAAATGACTCCTTGCAGTCCTTTCAAACATTGCTGAAGTTTAGGAACAAACAACATAAGGTTTACTTACATATGTTCCTTTCCTCTCTCAGTGCTGCTTCAGTCACAGCTTGTGGTCCTTCCTGTTGCTTTTGTTCTAGCCGTAGTGGGAGTCTGTGTTCATATGAGTTTCTCAGAACATGCTTAGCATAATTTAACTATTGTGTCCTTAGGACTATGAGAGCTTTTCTGGTTTTGCAGATGGGCATCTTTTTCAACTAATTTATTAGATTACATGAGGTATTATATTTATTAATTTATCTTTAAACTAGTTTCCTTTAAGAGGAAGCTCTGGATCTTGTTATTCTGACTCAATGTAGTTTTTCCCATTGGTACACATAGCTTTTAATAATCTGCCAAACTGAGTAACAACCCCTTCCAGTGAGTTTGCAATTTTCTGCCAACATCCCTTACTTGACCAAGAATTCAGAAGCTTTCCTTCAGATGAAAACTTGTATTCCCTCTGTATTTTGAGCATTTCTACTGAACGTAAATACAATGTAGTGACAAAATTTTTGAGCATGGAATCTCAATATTTATTTTTATCCCTCAAATTGTATTCCACTCCTGCTTAGAAACCTTGACCTTTGCTCTTGTAAAACAATTGGATCTCAACATAATATGACCCTGTTTTTGTCCTTCAGGTGTCTCTGCATTCTTTACCTGTGGGGAGAAAGGTGGAAGGGAAATGCAGATATTCAAGACTCAAGAGGAATTGCATCCTTCTTCCAGCAGTGTAGATTTGCTCTGCGTCTGTAGACTCCCCTTCCATTCTCTTTCTGAGACGACATAATGGAAGAGGAAATGAAGTGGAAGAAATGAACAAAATAAATTCAACTATATGAAAGGTACCAAGAAGATGATGCAAATCACCAATGCATAGGAGACCTCCCTCTGCCTCCAAAACCCCTCTCACCTGCCTCGTTTTGTGTCTGCACAGAATGATAAAGACACTCCAAAACCACACAAAGTGTTTGTCTATACATTAAATTGTTGCACTCAAAATACTACATAGCACAGAAACATTCAATATAAAAGTTCAAATGTGGTAGAATGACTGAGAATGAAATACAATCTTTATTTCTGGTTTATTTTGGTTTAATCTAGCTCTGTAATTGTGTTCTAATAGAGTTTTTTAAAGTAGAAAACAAAGCTGAAATACATGATAAACTAAATCATGGAGTAGGTTCACTGTTGTAAGTAAAGCAGACATGCTAGATGTTCAGACATTACTGGTATGAATATAGAGGGAAAAGGTAATAGAAGAATCTAGCTGCATGCTTTGTCTCTGGAGATTATCAAAAAGAGCTTTACATTCCCCTGATTGAAAGTCTCTGCAGTATCAGCTAGAGTGACTGGCTAGCACTAAACTGATTCTCTGCAGCAGCTCATCTTGAACCATATATAACAGATAAAAAGACAGTAAAATGTGGTTCTACAAACACCATCGTGTTGTCAAATTACACATACTTTGGGTGAAATTTTTACTAGCTTTTCACTAGCATCGAGCTCTGGAGTGCATTAGACAGAGACCTTTCTCCTGCTCGCTAAATGAATCTTCAATTTGCTGTATACTAGAATCCATGCCTCGTCACTTTGCTTACATTAGGACATCTCCTTCATTCAACTATCTGTTGTGGTTGCACACACATAAATGTTACTATCATGCTCTCATGAACACATACGAAACAACAGCCTGGGAGGATTTTTACCTTGGCTTTTGCTTCTTTCTCTTGCTAACATGTTTCCTACCCCTTTAATTTATCTGTCTGCTTACGGTTCCCTGGGATTATTTCATACCCTATCCACTGAGTGCATAGCTTCTGATTGTTTCTCTGGTCAAAAATTAATTCCTTTCAAGAACAATTAATTGAATGGAAAATCCTGTTTGGTGTAATATAAACACCAGGGAAGAAAGTAGGGGCTCCCACTTTAGTCCTGTCATCATGAGAAATCACTCACTTATTTGTCCATTGAACCTTGCTCAGAGGCTAGAAGCTCAGTCTTTGCATGAATTATAATACACCTAACAAAACCTTTATATCAATAATTTGCTATTATACACATGAACATAAGTATTAGTTCTCATCTGCACTTAAAGACACAGTGGACACCTATCTTCCTGATACTTCATTTCACACCTCTCAGAGAAACAGGCACAGTTCAGCCTTGATACATTTACTTTCAGCCACTCATACTTCTGTACTTGCAAAAGGGAGTGAGTGGGATGTACACCAGCTCTTGGCTGATGTAAAATCTGCCCACAGAATGAGAATGCTTTTGTAGGACTTTTGGTTGGTTTATGGTAGTTTTGTACCAAATAATCATCAAAACCACAAATGTCCCCTAATCTCTTGAATCTATTAATTTAAATGACAAATTCACACTTCTGGTAGGTAAAATCAAAATAACACTGAATTATTAGAGCAAGGTTTCCTGGCAGTGGCAGCTCCTAGAACTGTTGCAGTGCCTCATGCAGCCTTTCTTAGAAATGCAGTCTCTTCTTGGATGTTGTGAAATCAGTAACTGATATAATTCTTAAAGAAAAGGAATTTAGAGAAAAGAAGGGTGGAAGAAGAGATTCAGTGGCTTAAGAAGCTGAAAGGAGGTAAGAATAAATTGTTTAAAATAGAGTAGATAGAAAGACTGACAAAAGGAAATGAAGCTAATGAGGAGGAAACTTGAGGACAAATATGACTAAAGCAAAAAAGCGAGAAAAGGGGAAAAAAAAAGAGAAAAAAAACCTTATCAGTGGAGGAATGTGTTAAAAGCTGATAACAATGAGTTTTACTTAATATGACTAGTTAATAAAAGGATTCCAATAGGAGGTCAGAGTGTGCTGAGAAAGGCAGAGAAAGATTTTTTTCCTCAGCGTGTTCTGGCAGTATAGGACAGAAAGTAAAAGGTGAGAAACCTGTAGACAGGTTACAAAAGTGAGAGGGCAAAAAAGGAAAGGACAGGTTGCCACAATAGTGTGCCATAATCAACAGATTGATTTTCTGACCTTCTGAGTAGGGTAGGAAGGTAAGTGGCCATGAGATTGTGTGTTAAGGGCTTGAAAGAGCCACTCAGGTAAATGTTTCCTTTCCGTGAAAATTCCTCAGCTACAGACAATCCTGGCATTGCCTCTTTTGATTAAGTTTGTCATGAGTTTGAGTCTGTTCAGGGTTTTTGAAAGTGGAGGGAGGGCTATGGGGAGCATCTCCTTGCAAAAATTCCAAAGCCTCCTCAGCCCCAGGTAAAAGTAAGCCCCCTCTCTGGCCAAGGGCGGACCAATCAGCATCTCTGAGATCAATGTATTTAAGAGGGGAAACCTGTTGGGCCTGTTGGGCCAGAGTGTCTCTGTCTTTTGTGCTGGGGAGTTTTTCTGTTTGGAGGAGGGGGATGTGAGAAGAGACCAAACGAATGCAGTCAGAGAGGAAGGGAGAGGGGAGAGAAATCAGAGCAGAGCATTTCTCTGGAGCCCCATGGTGAGTGAGATGTCAGGGAGATGATCGCCTGCCAGCTGAGGAGACCAATGGCAGCAAAATATCCAAGATGCTAAGGAGGAGAGATAAACTGTGTAAGAGCAGAGGACATGCCCAAAGTGACCCATGACTCCGGAGGTCGATCTCACTCTGGTGGGAAGGACTCAAGTGGAGGGAGAGAGTTGTGTGTGCATCCCATGAGATGCACACCATGTGACAGCACAGGAAGACTGCCAGTACTCCTTTTTTTCCCAAGGAAGGACTGCCATGGCCAATGAGTAATGGCCACATAGAGTGCAGCCCCATCCCCTTGTGCTGATGGTAGAGGAAGGAGGTGGCTGGGAGGAAGGGAGCAGTAGTAAAGGGAAGTGTATTTAAGATCAAGTTGTATTTATTTATGTATTTCTCTCACTATCCTACTCTAATCTAGTTTATCATTGGTGGCGGTAAATTAAATTTATATTTTCTCCCCTAGTCTACTTTGGTTTTTGCCTGAGACCATAAGTGGTGAACTGAATGCTCCCTGTCCTAATCTCAATCCCTGAGCCTTTTTGTTGAATTTTCTTCCTTCCCATTCCCCATGGCGGGAGGAGTGAGTAAGTGGCCACGTGGTTCTTTGTTACTGGCCTGGGTAGTTGGCTCAAAACGCAACAAGACTGTAGTTAGAGAATGATTAATTAACAATACTAGAAGAGAAGAAGCTTCAAACAAAAGAATTACAATGAATGTATCTAGAAGAATTTGCTTTCTAATTTAGCTTGCTGCATGTCATATTTCATTTTTCTATTGTTTGCATGAAAGTCTAGTCTTTAATATATTTGGGGCAGTACTCCCTTCCTATATATGTATTTAATATATGAAATATGTAGGAGCTTGAAAATGGGAACATCTGATCCTAGGCAAGCTGTCTAAGATTAGTTTGGATGAGGAGCTGCTCTTCTAGCACCTTCACAAACCTCTGCATATTAGAACTGTTTCAGGTGAGTTATATGAACAAGTAATGAAATCAATATAAATTGTTATATATTCTCATGAGCCTAGAAAAACGTCTTCAGAGAAAGATGACTTACAAAAGTCTTAAACTACAAATGTACTTAGAGACAGGATGTTGATCTTGATTTGGGAAAGCTGCTTGCTCAAACATTTCCAGAGTGACCCTGGCAGATGCACATTATCATTCAAAGAAACAATTGTTGAGAGCCTGATTTGATCTCCACAACCTCATGGTAAAACAGCTTTCCACATCACTCTGGAGAGGAACTGGTTCAGAAACTCCTATTGCAAGTCAGTGAGCACATTTCAGAACTTCAAGTTTCTCACCAATATGAGCTGTGAGCTCTGGTAAGTTCTTGTCACTGTTTTTGTCTTCATTTCTGTGTTGGGGCAGGATGTTCATTAGCACACGGGGATATGCTGCAGATTCCAGAGCAGTCATGTATTCTTCAGAGCCTCAGGAGGGAACTGTGAATCTCAGTAAGTATGACCTGTTTTCTGCTCCATTCAAGCTTAAACACAATATTTTATACATAATTTGAAAGTATCATCAAAACATTTTATACAAGATATTTAACTGTGGAATTTCAGTTTCCAGAATATTTGCACTTAAATCCAAAGATCTGCATGCATTAGAGTGTTCATGTTTGTTTTTTTTTTTTCATAGAAGGAAGTAAGAACGTAGTGTTCGTGTTGCAAAACAGTTCATCTTTAAAAGTGTTAAAGTAAAATAATTAAAATAGCTCTTTGATGACTGATTTTTTCTTGGAACAATCTGTGAGAATTAGAGAGACTACAATAACACTCCTAAGCTGAATTTCTACGAGCACAAAATTATTTTTTTCTTCCCACAAAGAAAAAAAAAATTCACTTGCTTTGGTTAATATACTTTGAAAGGGTGTGCATTTTGATTGGAATAGCATTCACTAAAAACAGACATATTTTTAAAATATTTTGGCATGTTTTTTTCTCTTTCTTAACTTAAAAAGTGAACCAGAAAGTAGAAGGTGGATCATTTTTCATTGGAAAACAGTTGTTTGAAGAAATAGTAGGGTACAAATACTTTTCTGTACATAAATAGAAGAACTCACTTCATGAATTGGAAGTTCAAAACACCAGCATAATTTTCAGCAAGGAGTCATTCTCAGTGAATGCATGTAAGTATAAAGTAATCAGACAGACAGCTCTTCATTTGCCATACCTTTGAGGTATATCTGGGCCTATAACCACCATATTAACTCTACTTAATAAAGTGTATTAAAAGCAAATGTGTTCAGGAAGTAATTATGTAGGTTGTCATACATGTGTTAATTTTTGATTTAAAAAGAAATTATTGATTATGAATAGTATTTTAAACACTGAATCACTGGATTTTGCTGTGTTTGGGCAAGGCAGGGAAGAAGCAGGAGATGAATGGAGGAATTATGTTAATCTATGATAAAGAAAAGTCTCATTTAGCAATCATAAAGAGCACACAACATTAAGTAAAGGGCCTGCAGTAGGAAATGTTTTTTTAAAAATACTATTTGAGAAGTACTGTAAAGAGCTATAAGGCAATACAGGTATGCCATTAAATTAGTTGAGCCATTTAATCGTTGTTTAGAGACACTGAAAAACACTGCTCTGAATCTGTCTGGACCAGTGTTTGGAACAATGTGATTCTCACCAGGGGAGCAGTTAAGTGGATTGCACAGTGTTATGGTAAAGTACTGTGAGTCTACTCTAAGAAAATTTCTGTATGGTACATGCCATACACCCCAAAAAAACGGATGTGAAATTCTGACACAAAAATCTACTTCACAAGCTCCGAAGTAGTTCTCAAGGATCATAGAATCATAGAATGGCCTGGGTTGGAAGGGACCTTAGAGATCATCTAATCCAACCTCCCTGTCATGGGCAGGGACGCCTCTCTACTAGATCAGGCTACTCAAGGTTCTGTCCAACTTGGCCTTGAACACCTCCAGGGAGGGGGCAGCCACAACATCTCTGGGCAATTTATTCCAAAGTCTTGCCACCCTCATACTGAAGAATTTCTTCCTAAAATCTAATCTAAATCTATTCTCCTTCAACTTAAACCCATTTCCCCTTGTCCTATCAGTGGACACTCATGTAAAAAGTCCCTCCCCAGCCTTCCTGTAGGATCCCTTCAGGTGGTGGAAGGCAGCTATTAGATCCCCCCAAGGTCTTCTCTTTTAAAGACTGAACAATCCCAGCTCCCACAGCGTGTCCTCGTAGCAAAGGTGCTACATTTTAAATCTATGTTTAAGAAATCAGATGTTTCTTTCTAGCAGTGTGGCAACACCGGTAAGGCCCCTTAGCAAGTTTCTCCTGAGAGATAGGCAGTTGGATGTCCGGGCCATGGACCTCACCAGGCACCTCAACATCAGCTGGTGAGAGCAACAGGGATGGAGGGGGCTGTGAGAGAACTTGCCGGAGGGCAAGGGCTGCCTCCTCCTGACCTCGGAGCAGGTTTTACAATGAACCTTTTCCTCTTGGCCCTGCCTAAGCTGCACTGTAGCCCCCAGCCACTGTGGTGCCCTGATAGTCATGTTTCTCCATGGTCTTAAAACATGCACAGCTTTCCTGGGTAAACACTAGTTCTGGCGATTAAACGACATGATTTTAGAGTTTGCCTTCTTCATGTAAAATAAATATATTTGTAATTACTAGACATATCTTATTTCAAAGTTGACAATGCACAAGTTCAAATAGCATAGATGGGATGCAGAAATTGGCAAGTACTTACAGGGTACTTATCTTCCAAGATCAAAGATTTAGATTGAAGCAAATGCTGCTAGTGAGACCCAGGGCTTTTCTACAGCAGAAAAGATAAACTGCAGGATCTCTTAGAATAATTGATGGTGTGTTTTCCTTCATTACAAATGTCACCTGCCTTGTGCAATTCCCTTCACTGAAATATGTGCATGCTAACAAGGATTATTATTTACTTAATTACTTGTTATCAGACTGAAAATACATGAAATTTAGGCGTCTGGTTATGCATGGTAAAATTGCCATTGTATTTGTCTTTTTACAGTTCATGAAGTGCTCCGATGAATTGAGATACTTGGAGCAGTTATTTGTGAAGAAAAATCATGAAACATCAGGAGTATTATTCGATGTCTGCTAGATGAAGTGCCTCAGCAATGTTTGTCCGAAGTGCAGCACAGTCATGGAGTAGCTGAGATAAAAGTACTTATATATGTCTATATCAAATACTGCTGTAGTGACTATAACATGGTGGTCAGAACACTTTTAATATGGCAGTTTCCTTTGCAGTAGGAAACAGTTGTGTTTGTTTTCACAAGCACACCATGAAACTTGGGATATGTCTCAGTTTTTGTCAGGAGAGATACAGTAACATTAGTGAGCAATCTTTATCAGACAGAACAATACAAAATATAGTTAAATAATTTAAAAAAAGTTAATTGTTAATTTTATGCAGGTTTCTGTGTGCAATGAAACCTGCTATTCCTGGAAATAGCCACTGAGACAAAAGCAGTGGACAATGATCATAAAAAAAATTTCCAGGGTGGTACCTTTATTCAGAACACAAACTGTTGTCTGCTTGTGTTGTTGCACTTATAATATGTGTTAGAAATATTGGGAGTGCAAGATGTCATGAAAGATTAACTTATGGAACTGCTTCTTTCTCCTTTACGTTTTATGAGTGATCTTTAACCGAGCTTATGTATTCCTAACTATACTCCTCATGCCTATTCACATAGGGCATCCATGCTGTGAACACAGGATCAGTAGGCAAATAAAATAGTTATCAAATAGTAAATCCCGAAAAAAAAACCAGAAAGAATATCATAAAAAGACATAAAAGAGTGAAAGAGAGAGAAGGAGTAGATTAACTCAATATAGGGCTAAGTTTATTTCTTCCTTTTCTCCACTAAATCATGATACTATCTCAGGATAACACTCTTATGTTTTACTCATTAAACTGTGGTTAGTTTGAGATCTTATTACATTTACAAATGTCAGGAAAAAATCTAAATCTATGTAAGAAATGAATGCCATGAGAAGAATCCCAGCTACCTTTGAAAAGAGAGGCAGTCCAAAGCAACTGTCAAGCTTCCAAGTATGTGCCTTTGCCATGTACTGGCTTCACAAGCAGGGCAAGATCACATGTAGAATGAATCATAGAATCATAGACTGCATTACATTGGAAAGGACCTTTAAAGGTCATCTACTCCAACCCCCCTGCAGTGAGCAGGGATATCTTTAACTAGATCAGATTCCTCAGAGCCCTAAAAAGCCTGACCTTGAATGCCTCCAGGGATGGAACCTCCACCACCTCTCTGGGCAGCCTGTTCCTAATGCCTAAATCTACCCTGCTCTGGTTTAAAATCATTGTCCTTGCAAACAGTCCCTCCCCAGCTTTCCTGTAGGCCCCCTTCAGGTACTGGAAGGCTGCTATAAGGTCTCCCTGGAGCCTTCTCTTCTTCAGGCTGAACAACCCCAATACTCTCAGCCTGTCTTCATAGGAGAGCCTTCATCTTGATTTCAGAAGAAAGGAGTATAGAACATATGGGATGGATAACAACCAGGCTGTGTGCCATTAGGTCACAGATATACATGACTGAAGCACTGGTGCTCAGGATCTAGTGCAGTGGTAAGTAATTTTAAAAGTAGTTTGGACATTCAATTAAAAGCTGTATGATTATATTTCAAAGAAAGAGTAGTATTTAATTTTTCCACTAAAATACTACTGGTAGCAGCAGAAAAATGAATTATATTTACTTGCATTGTTCCTCTCAATATTGTCAGCTACTTCATTTGCTATATAACTATTAAGTGATCTATAAATATTCTACATGAACATAGTCTACTCTAATGTGAAAGGGATGTATAAAGGAATAAATTATTGTGACTATAAGCCTGAACAGGAACATACTATTCAAGAACACAAGAAGAAACACAGTTATATGGCTTTTTATTTTCATTTCCGTGACCAATAAAGCAGAGACCAACTATCTTGGCATGACTATCCTTTGAAATCTCCGTTATCACATCTAGTAGCTGGAATAGTTCTTCCATCTATGATTACATTTAATAACTTATAGTTGCTAGTTTGCTAGTGTTCAGAGATCCAAAGTTCATTCTTTTTGCCTGCAACCCTGCAGAATGTAGATTACTATTAAGTAAGATAGATACTCACTAGTAAGTAAGATAGAACTCACTAAGAGTTAACCACTTCAGCCTAGAAATGAGAGAAGAGTGAGACCAAAATCACGATCTCTTGAGGTCTGAATAGACTAAATTCACGCTTTCTAAAAAAACACAACCATCAAAACCAACAACAACAACAAAAAACCCACTGCAAACCAACAAATAAATAAACAAAGAAAAAACAACTTACAGAAATCAATTCTGGTATTCCTCTTGCAATGGGAGGTAAACTGTAATTGATATAAGGCTAACACATTTTTATTTCTTCCCCAGGCATGGCAAAATCAAAAGTCAGACCCACTTATGACAAAATTCCTATTTGAGCACCTACTGGTAATAGTGGAAGACCTTACATTGCCTTCCACTGTTTCAAAGGATGTCCCAGATCACGCAAAATTTCACACAACTTCCCAGCTCCCCATAATTTATGAAATATAATTCAAACAGCATACAACCTGCAGAAATGGGAGAAAAATGAAACATTGTGTCAAAAAAGGTAATGTAAACTAGGTAAATTAATGTAGCCATATTGTGTGTTAATATGTTTTTATGATTTTATATAATTTACTGGCAAAGAGAAAATCTAGGAAATTGCCTAAATTCTTTGTGTATCTAAGTTCAACCCAGAAACTATTATTTTAAACTATATTTGCTTGCTCGGATTTTTTTCAGCAGACAGTTCTGGATGTACCAAGAGATAAAGAAAATGGCAATTTCATCTCTGATTTTTTATCCTGATTCAGACAGATTTTGGTCACTTCCTTAGTAGCATAAGGAGGAAAAATCCTAAGGGCAGCTAAGAGGGGGAAGCTCAGCATGCTTGCTACACTTGATTTCAGAAGAGCTGACTTTCACCTCTTCAGGAACCTCCTTGGTAGTGTGCCGTGCGATAAAGCCCTGGAGGGACTGGGAGCCCAAGAAAGCTGGTCGACTTTCTAGGATCATCTCCTCCAAGCTCAAAGGCATTGCATCCCTAAAAGGAAGAAAGCAGGCAAAAACACCAGGAGACCTTTATGGATAAACAGAGAACTCCTGGCGAAAATCAAATACAAAAGGAGAACACACAAAGCCTGGAAGCAGTGACTGGTAACCTGGGATGATCACAAGGAAGTTGCTCATGTAATAAGAGACCAGGTTAGAAAAGCTAAGGCCCTGACAGAGTCAAATCTGGCCAGCGATATTAGAAATAACAGAAAAGGATTTTAGAGGTACATAAGAGAAGAAAGAAATATGAGAGAGAATGTGGGGCCTCTCCAAAACGATACAGGTGACCTGGTTACCGAGGACGTGGAGAAGGCTGAAATATCCAACAACTTTTTTGCCTCAGTCTTCACTGGCAACCACTCGAACCACCTCAACCAAATCACAGAGGGTGTTGGCTGGGTCTGGGAGAGTGAAGAGCCACCCAGGGGAGGAGCAGATCAGGTCCGGGAACACCCAGAGAACCTGAAGGTGCAGAAGTCCATGGGACCCGATGAGATACATCCATGGGTCCTGAAGGAACTGGCAGCTGAAGTTGCTAGGCCACTAGCCATCATATTTGAGAGGTCCTGGCAGTCTGATGAGGTTCCCACAGATTGGAAAAGGGGAAACATAACCCCCATCTTTGAAAAGACAACCTGGGGAACTACAGACCAGTCAGCCTTACCTCTGTGCCAGGTAAAATCATGGAACAGATCCTCCTGATAGCTGTACTAAGGCACATAAAAGATAATCAAGTGGTTGGTGACAGCCAACATGGCTTCGCCAGAGGCACGTCATGCCTGACTAATGTAGTGGCCTTCTACGATAAAGCTACAGCGTTGCTTGACACGGGAAAAGTAATGGATGTCATTTTCCTGGACTTGTGCAAGGCGTTTGACACTGTCCCACGTGACATCCTTGTCTCTAAAATGGAGAGACATGGATTTGACAGATGGACCACTCGGTGGATAAAGAACTGACTGGATGGTTGCACTCGAAGGGTTTTGGTCAATGGCTCAATGCCCACATGGAGGCCAGTGACAAGCGGTGTTCCTCAGGGGTCTGTTCTGGGTCCAGTGCTCTTCAACATCTTTGTCTGCGACATGGACGGTGGCATTGAGTGCACCCTCAGTAAGTTTGCCGACGACACCAAGCTGTGTGGTGCTGTGGACTCACTTGAGGGAAGAGATGCCATCCAGAGGGACCTTGACAGGCTTGAGAAATGGGCCAGTGCAAACTGCATGAACTTCAACAGGTCAAAATGCAAGGTCCTTCACCTGGGTCGGGCCAGTCCTAGGCACAAATACAAACTGGGCACAGAGTGGGTTGACAGTAGCCCTGAAGAGAAGGACTTGGGGGTGTCAATAGATGAGAAGCTCAACATGAGCCTGCAGTGCGCTCATGCAGTCCAGAAGGCCAACCGCATCCTGGGATGTATCAGGAGAAGCGTAGCCAGCAGGTCAAGAGAGGTGATTCTCCCCCTTTACTCTGCTCTTGTGAGACCCCACCTCGAATGCTGCATCCAGTTCTGGTGTCCCCACCGTAAAAGGGACATAGATCTGTTGGAGTGTGTTCAGAGGAGGGCCACAAAGATGATCCAGGGGTTGGAGCACCTCTGCTACAAGGATAGGCTGCAGGAGCTGAGATTGTTCAGTCTTTAAAAGAGAAGACTTCGGGGAGACCTAGTAGCTGCCTTCCAATACCTGAAGGGATCCTACAGGAATGCTGGGGAGGGACTTTTTACAAGAGTGTCCACTGATAGGACAAGGGGAAATGGGTTTAAGTTGAAGGAGAATAGATTTAGATTAGATCTTAGGAAGAAATTCTTCAGTATGAGGGTGGCAAGACTTTGGAATAAATTGCCCAGAGACATTGTGGCTGCCCCCTCCCTGGAGGTGTTCAAGACCAAGTTGGACAGAGCCTTGAGTAGCCTGATCTAGTAGAGAGACGTCCCTGCCCATGACAGGGAGGTTGGATTAGATGATCTCTAAGGCCCCTTCCAACCTAGGCCATTCTATGATTCTATGAAATTTTGGTATCATACCCAGCAAGATTAGGTACCCCTTCAAGCCTAATTCTTCTTCCATCTTTTGCCCCTTTACATCCAGAATGAAATCAAATATTTTTCAGGTACTTACTCAGGGACATTGTGAGATCTGTGACTTGTCATACCAAAACAGTAGTCTGAAGTGTTGCTTGAAGACAAGCACTCAATGCAATTGTATGTTTTAGCACAATTCTAAATTTTATGATCCATTTTATCAAAAAAATGGTATTAATTGTTTATCAACTCTTAGAAAATAGTAGATAAAATTACTGAAAAATATAAATTCTTTAGCACTGTGGGCTATGTTACAATCAGTCTATAACATCTGCTATATCATATGTTACATAACTACCCTTCATTCAAACAAAAATTAGGGAAAAAAAAGTACTAAACCTTGCCTCAAATTTCTAGATGACATTTCAATACAACAAAAAAAAGAAAAAAAAATCCTAATGATAACTATGAACATAAAAGGACTGGAACATCAAAAAACAGTAGTCTTCAGGAAATACCAGAGTATACAACTGCAGCCCATTTTTAAAACAGTCCTTCACAAAAAAACTTTTCAAACATGAGACATTATCTTCTGTTACGTACTTTTCTTTTAAATAAATAGTGTCTTTCATGTCTGCAAGCTGTTAATTCATGTAAATAAAAATCATGTGAGTTTGTCATATGATTCTGTGGATTTTTAAGAAGAAAAAAACACCACCTATGAATTGTGTAGAAACATCTTTATTTTCCACTGCATTCCTAGACTGCAAAGAAAAGAGTTATCTTAAGAAATTAAGCCGTAAACAGAACTATAGGGAAATTATGTGAAATCTATATTACCAAAAGTTTACAAGAACAGGTAGTGATTTTTTTATTATTGTTTTATTTTGCTTTTTTTCAGTATGTTCCTCTTGTTGGATATACAAAAGATGCAGAAAGGCAATGGATCAGTTCTTTTCTGGAATGTTTTTTCCCTCAGGGTATCGAACTACTTGGCCCGGGACCAACCTGTTTGTTCCCTTCTACTTAATTCATAAACTGCAACTCTTTTTCCAGCCAAATTAAATTTAATTGACATAGAAAGTTATTTGGCAACAGACTTCAAAGGAGTAAATATGCAGTGAAAATTCTGTGCCACAAAAGCAGTGAGCACCTACTTTCATATTCTGCCTAAAAACACAGAAAGACAACCTGATGCATACTGTTGAAAACAGCTGGTTCCAGAAAGCAGATACACAGTTGCACACCTCCTTATAAATGCTAACAGTAGAGATAAAATGTGACATTTATTTGGTCTTCTCTATAAATGCTATTTTAGGATGCAAAAAAGCATGTCAAAATGAGTACCAAGCAAAAATAAATTTCCTTTATCTCTTTGCTATTGATTTTTCTTTTTTTTTTTTTTTTGTTCTATTTATTTGTATTTTTGTTGCTGTTCTGTTTGGCTTTTTTCTCAGTTTTGTTTTGGTTGGGGGAGGAGGTTGGTGAAAATGAAGTCTTCAAACAAGATATTTTGCCATCTTTACTTACCTAGATAAATTCTATTTCTTGGCATGCTTACAATTATCTGGAGAAACAGAAGAATGAGATAGGTTTCTGCTCTCTAGTGTAAGGATGAATTTTGACACTGGTCGATGGTATTCACCTGGGATGAGCTGTAAGACACTTCTTCTAGAATAACAAATTATATATCTGCACTGTCATTTTTAACACATCCAATTAATTCTTGCCTTTTCAGGGGTACTAGCAGCAGAAAAATGTAACTGGAATATAAATTTCATATTTGTGTCTGGTAAGACAAAGTTGGAAAAGCAAGTTAGAGGCAAGGAAGTCAGTCTTCCAAGGTGCAAGATAATAATGTTACTGATATATTCAAAGTGGTGACTACTGTGACAGAACTGTTGAATCAGTTATAATCACATTAATTGTGTAGCTTCTCCCGCACTGTAGTTTTTATTTTCTTAATCAAATACCAAACTTGCACTTGTAAAAATTGCAAAAGTGTGTAATAGTTATAAAAGTGAATTCAAATTTAGCTTCAGATCAGTCATAAATTATTTTATCCTTCTGATTTAAATTATTATTTTTATTTATAATTTTTTATGATTTTTTTTTGTTAGCTACCTCTGGTTGTATTAACTGAAAATTATTAAGCACAGGAACTACTTCAGACCTAGTTACTGTGAAAAATATTATTACACTGTATGTCATCCTTTTCACAGGTCCTGATAGTTTACATGATCTCTAAATTGCACAGTTCTTCAGGAATGTTTGGGTTTACTTCTGTGGTTTTACAGCTTTTATTTCATACTAGGTATAGCAGATGACTAGCTTTGACATAATACTGAGTAGTGACTCTGAGAAGGAGTTTCTCTCAGTTGTCTGCTGTAGATAGAGTCTGTTTCAAAGACTTCAAACCACATCCTTTTTACCTTGCCATCTGCAAGGAGAAGCATATTTTCACAGGATTGCAGTTCAATCTCCTTGGAACAACATCATCTTCAAGGAAAGAATAATGATCTATCAGTCTTCTTTCTTGGACTGCCTGGCAGAGTGTCTGTGAAGCACCTCTCATTCAAGCTTAAACAGAAAGGTTCTTGTTTACTTCCTAATCAGGTTCAAGTTCAAAGATGGTGTTCAGTTAACTTCACTCTGAAATATAGTCCAAGAATTTTTTAGACTTCTGAGAAGAGCCACGTAATGCTTGATGTCTTGTGTTACAGATGAAACTTGACTGGCAAACAATTTTCTATTCAGCTGCTAACAGCCATATTGTGCTTATCATTCACTGGTTAAAACCAAATCTCTTTCATTTACCAAACAGCCATGGGGACAGTTCCCATTTTAAAAACTATTCATACTCATCCAATATGCAGTAAATCAAAGATTTTAGTTTTTTTCTTTGATATTTCCATGTCTGGTTGAAGCTGCATTTATTGGAATTGAATCTTGATTTGACTGTCTAGAAGGTTATTGTTGTGATTCATTTTCATGGAAGAAAAAATTGTCCACATATTCCACTAATATTTTTTATGCCCTTTGTAGGAAGGTCATGGATTTCTACTGCAGTTCCATGTAATAGGCATTCCCATCATACAGCAAAATAACGACTCTCTTCTGTGTAAATCACAGATGTTGTGTCATACAGTGTCTGGAGATGTGCAATATTTAAAAGTCTCTCCACTGACTGCATCTCAAGGGTAAGAGAAAATTACCTGCCTCTGACAGAAAACCTGATCTGTTAATTATGCCCAACATTATGGATTGGTGTTCAGTATCTGAGTTAATTACTTAATGAAGTCTGCCAGTGTCAGGTTTGTTAGCAAAAATAATGCTTTAATGAGAATTTTACTGATCATGAAGGGTGCCAGATTGACAGTGGAAGTGACTGAATTCAATTAATTATCCACAGTACAAGTACAGTATGGAGAGCAGAGGTCTAAGTATTTTCTCCATGCCGTCTACCAAGGTGCTTTATACTGCTCAAAGATGGATTATTTGTAGGGAAATAAGTGTTTTAGTCCATGACTTATTCAGCTTTTCATTACCTAAAGTGAGTAAGACATAGGAAATTTTTCCTATAAGTAACACTCTGTGAAGGAGACTGCTGATGACTTGCAGAGGCAGACAGCGACTTTCTGGGCAGAACCACTGAACTGTTCCAAATAATCTTTCCCACGTTAAGTGAGATTTCAGAAGCAGATTTTGTTGTGCATACTTGGCAAAAACTGATTGCAATTCAGAAGAGAAGCAAACTTTTTTTGCTGTTTCTTCACTCGGAAGGTTCCAAAACATCAACTCAACCATAAGCCATTTGAAGAACAACACACTGTACACTGGACTGAGGTAACTCATTCACCAAGACTGATGAAGTGGAAGTATCTTGACACAAATATTGACAAGTATTCCAAGGGGAAGGAAGATGAATATAGGAATAGTTCCTCAAGAGTAATCCAAGGAATAGAAAGAAAACCTTTTAGCAAGGAGTAAGAGTTGGTAGAGAATGGTGGGTTTGATTGACCAGTATCCCATCCATTCTTTTTCCAACACCACAGCTCAGAAAAAAAGTCTTTAGTTAACATTGTGTGAGATTAACAGTATTCTCTAAATTCATGAGAGAAAGTTAAAGAAAATCTGAGCTGAAAAAAGAAACACCAAAAAAAAAGTGTAAAGAATGAAATTATTTGTACTATAAAATACTCAACATCAGTGAGTAATTTGAGGATCTAATTGTTTTGAAATGAAAAAAAAATCCTTTAAAGTTGAATAAATGGTGAAGATATATCTGCCAGTACAGATAAATAATGATAAGTCATTAAAAGAGGCATCAAATAAGTCTTTTTGTCATTGATTCAGTAGAAGATTTAAAAATCATCAGAAATATCTCTGTCCAGATTAATTATGAAGATGGAAGGAAACAGATCTATATTTTTATTATAAGTGAGGAAATAGAAGCAATGGCAAATGTGAAAGAGTCACAGACCGACAAAGAAAAATTTACTAATGTAGGAAAAAAGAAAGCAACACTTGTACAAAAATATGAACTGTACTTAACATTGAGAAGTTTCACTCTTTTCCTGTTAGCAAGCAATTTCTGAATTCTGTCTGCTGTCCACTCAATGCCTAAATATCAATATAAATAAATCCCAGTCATTATTAGAATCAAAATATATTCTCCTTCACAGTATAAAAACGATATTTTATCACTTCAGTTAAGACTAGAGGGAGCAGTGTTTATGGCATACACAAAAGAAGAGCAAATCATTTGTGCATGTGTCTATTTGACTCACATTTTTGGAGGGTGAAAATAAACTCGATATGAAATTAATACAAATAAATACACTTTAAAAAAAATGTTGCTTCTTAACTTTTGGAAGAAAACCTTCAGAAACATCAAAACCTTCTTATTACATTGAAAAAAAAATATTTATACACTGCAGACTTTCCAGGGCAAGACTTTTGTAACTCTATCTAGCCTTTTCCCTCTGGTTCTCTTTCATTAAGAAGCTGTTAATTCTTAGTCTTGTGAAACAAAAAGAGGAGAAATTTGTGGACAATATCTATTTTATCAGTCTTATGTGGACCAACTGCCCCTTTTCCTTTCTGTAAAGTTCCTATTAGATTTATTATTTCATTGCTTGACTGATACTTGAGAGAGACAAAGATATGCAATCATTTAAGAATAGACATGGAAGAAGAGGCTTCAAGAAGGACATCTAATCTGTCTTCAACTATAGTTTTGTCATCTCTGACAGATTTTCTTCTGTCCTTTATCTTAGATTTTCATTAGTGTGATTGTTTCAAAGTAATGTCTCTGGAAGCTTTAGAGACTTGAACAAAAGGGTTGTCACAGATCTGTGTGGCAACTTAAACAAAACCACCTTTAGATTAGAGAAACAACTGCCAGTGACAGCCCTCTGGATAACACCGAAATATGCAGTGCAGTCATGCCAGAGTTAATCCTTGTAAGCAAATTAATGTGACCTCATGATGACTGTTGTTGTAACTGAGAACAGGAGATAGTCTGTAGTAAGAAAAAGGGATCAATTCATGTAGCACTTGTGATCTCTATGCCATATAAAATGAAAACTGGTGATTAAAACCACAAAACATAAGTGGTGGAAAAAAACCTAACAACCTCAGCATGTATTTCCAGCCCACAGATTTTCCCCTAGAACATTTTTCCCAAAAGAAAGATCAGAGGTAAGTTATTGATGAGTCACAATTCTGACAGAAAGTTCGTTATTTTGTGCTAGGTGACTAACAACTACCTGTTCTTTTGGTACTGATGTGAATCAAAACCAGGCACGGACTTTTAGCTGCCATCTGCATGCCTTCTGCAAGGGCCAGTTGTGTTCTTGGACCTCCAGGAAAATCAGCGGGTAATTTTGAAGTAATCACAAGCAGAAAAGACTCCTACATTTGTTACTTTTCACATATCTTTAAAAATGTTATTGAACTTTTTTAAAAAGAAACTTCATTCATTTATACCATATTTCTTATTATTCAATCACAATGCTTAATATAAATGCTATTGAAGGAAGAGAAAATCCATCAGCTGTGTTTACTACCAGCCTTGAAGAGTTTTCAGAGCATCCCTCAAACCTGTTGTTTAGACCTAAATTTCTCGGCATATTTGGCAGAATGTTCACAACACAACTATCTGTTTTTAGAATAAGTACCTCTCCCTATTTCAGTTAATTGGAAACAACTCTCAATCACCCTCCTGTGTTTAAAGTATCTGGATTAAGATATAGTGCTGGAAAGTATCAGTGTTTTAAAGACATATAAACAACATAGTTGTTTGAACAGTTGACAAACAAATTCAAGCTCCCCAGGATACACTTGTTTAGGATTTTCCCAGTTAAGCATTTTATTTGATCTCTGGGTCTGGGTGAGCCACAATTCTCAAGAATTGAAGAAGAGACTAATGGACTGGATACAATGGCTAATTCATCTCCAGGGTTTTGTTCATCGCTTGTCTTTGCTAATTTAATAGCATTATATCCAAAGTCAAATAAATCAAAATGAGAATTAGGCTTAGTACAACTAATCTTTGAAGGAAGTTTATGGCTTGCCAGATTGTAACAGTTTTTTACAATTCTAAATACAAACTTTACAGTAGAGAATTTTTTTCTTATGGAATGTTGCCAAGATAGGCTTGCAAGAGAGTTGTTTGTAAGAAAACAAAAAGTTGTGATTTTATATGTCAGACTGACGTCCTGACTTTAAAAAGAAGAGTGGGAACTTGGGGCCTAAAGATCAGAATTCAAAAAATGTTTGGGGAACTGAAGCACCAGGAAAATATTTCAGAAAAAAACCCAAAAAACAATGCAATGTAGGGCACAGATAAAGACAAGAACAGTTTTGTGGGCTTTTTTTTTTTCCTTTAATGACAGCACTTGAATCTGAAATTGAGCACAGCAGGTGGGAAGATACTGCAGGGATTTTAAGAGGTATGGCACATCTGTATGCTAACAGACTTTGGTTTTCACCCATAGAGATGTGTATCCCACAGTGTTTATAGTCACAAACGGGAATTCTATATTTCTTGCAAATACACTGTGTCCTGTTGACCCACTATTTAGAGCAGTTTAACTTCTATCTGTTAATAGCATTTGCCCTTGTTTTAAACAACAAGCTGTTTTTCTCAAAGGCTGCATTTTACACAGCCTATCTCCCAGGATACAGTACTTTTCAGGACTGTATCTGTCTGGACAGGTATGATATATAAGAGTGAGACAGTTCTTCAGCTGTATAAATCAGCATAAATTTACCAGGTTCAGATGTATACAAGAGAGTACTTGTCACTGCAAAAAGGCCACATCTCTCCCCCAAATGAACTACGAAAATTGTGGTACTAGTGATTGCAAGTGAAACAGCCAAATGCCCATCCCACAGCAATTTTCTTAGATGTCTGGATAATGCAATGACACTTGTAAGACCATGGCCCTTTTCCAAAAGGATCTGAAAACCTCCACTGGTGGGGAAAGTCACACTGCAGTCTTCTCGCCAACACTGAGCAAATTCCAGCAGGGAGATGGTTGATTTCTTCCATGTTTTCATTTTGAGTGGCTAACATAAGTGGGAATTTGTGTGGAAGTCATAGCCAGGATGGCTCTGATGGAAGCAGTTTGGCGGTATCTCATTTACAAAAGAGGCAGTCTATACACCATTTTTAATCCTACATGCCTGATATATTTAGCAAGCATTGTACAGAATACTTCCTCAGATTATTTTGAAGCATCTTTGTTACAATTTTCTTGCCTTCTGCAGTGCAGACAGCTCAACTTGTAATAGTCATGAATTCTGCTTTTAGCCTGCAGAAAAATATAAAAAGGAGAACTGATTAAAAGCATAAACTCTGAAACTACTCTGAAATATTTTACTGTAAAGCACTGTGCCTAAGCAAATGTCTATTGGTATTTCTGCAGGAAAAGTTTCCATAGTGGCTAAGCTTTAATGAAATATGTCACTCATTTAAAAGTCAAGTTAATAAAGTCTTTTATAGAACTCTCACTTGCATTCATCTTTATATACTTCTAAGGTAAAGACAAAGCTAACTACCAACAGCTAGGATTTTAAAAGTTTATCTAGATCTGGGTCATATATATAATATTTTAAATGAAAGTGACAAAAATATATCTGTATTTGTATATTTTGGATCAGTTTCACATGTTCAAAACTGTAAATCTTAAATACTTAATTTTATCATAGTTTTTTTTTTTTTTTTTTTTTTTAGCAAAACTGGTTTTAAATACATGAAAACATTTTTGAGGAATTTTGTTGAGGGCAAGTTTTACTGGATGGAAAAACTTCACTTTATTTCCAGCATGCATTTAAAAAAGAAATCCAGCAATAATTTCCTTTATGAAAATCTTCCCTTCTCAATGAAGCAACATGAAAGTATCAAGATTTTTGTCCTCTGTTTTTTTAAAACAAACGCATTCTACCAGTCCTGATCCATTTAAAAATGTCCTAGTATATGTATTCAAATGTTTATATTACTATCAAAAAACCCTTCTAAGGAGTTTGTTTCTCCATCAAATACATAGTATTTGATGAACGACACTTATACATCCAGTTCTCAACATCACTGATAAAGATATTAAACAAGACTGGTCCCAATACTCAGCACTGGAGAACATTAATTGTGACCACTAGTGATCACATTGGTCAAGCAGGACCTGCCTTTCATGAACTCATGCTGTCTGGGCCTGATCCCCTGGTTGTCCTTCACATGCCGTGTGAGTACACTCAGGATGAACTGCTCCATAATATTGCCTGGTACCAAGGTCAAGCTGACATATCTATAGGTTCCCGGATTCTCCTTCTGGCCCTTCTTGTAGATGGGTTTCACACTGGCAAGCCTCTGGTCATCTGTGACATCCCCTGTTAACCAGAACTGATGATAAATGATGGAGAGTGACTTGGCAAATTCCTCCACCAGCTCCCTCAACACATTCAGGTGGATCCCATCCAGCCCCATAAACTTGTGAGTTTCCAGGTGGAGTAGCAGGTTGTTAACTGCTTCCTCATTGATTATGGGGGGTTTACTCTGCTCTCTATCCTTGTCTTCCAGCTCAGGGGATTGAATATCCTGAGGATAACCAGTCCAACTATTAAAGACTGAGGCAAAGAAAGCATTAAGTACCTTAGCCTATTCCTCGTCCCTGGTGGCTGTTTCCCGCGGCACCCAATAAAGGGTGGATATTCTCCTTGGCTCTCTTTTTATTGTTAATGTATTTGTAAAAACCTTTTTTATTATCTCTTGCAACAGTGGCCATGTCGAGTTCTAGTTGGACTTTTGTCCTTCTGATGTTGTCTCTGCATGATATAACTAGATCCCTGCACTCTTTTCTAGTTGCCTCCCTGTTTTTCCCAAGGTGTTAAACTTTTTTTCCCGCATCTCGGCAAATGCTCTCTGTTCATCCCTGCTGGTTGTCTTCCCCAACAGTTTGTCTTACAACACATGGGTTCAGCCTGCTTCTGCACCTCTAAGACTTCCTTCCTGAAGAATATCCAGACTTTCAGGACCCCTTTGCCCTTCAGGTCTGTCTCCCAAGGGACTCTCTCAATCAGTACCCTGAGAAGGCCCAAGTCTGCCCTCCTGGTTTTGCTGGCTCCTTCCTTCACCCAGAATAGAAAGAAAACATCATTTTATGGTCACTACATCCAAGATAGCCTCTAACCACCACATCACCCACCAGTCCTTCTCTGTTTGTAAACAGCAGGTCTAGCAAAGCACTGTCCCTAGTAGGCTTACTTGCCAGCTGTGTCAGGAAGTTATCTTCCACACACTCCAGAAACCTCCTAGACCATTTTCTCTATGCTGTTCGGTATTTCCAGCAGATGTCCAGTAAGTTGAAGTCCCCCATCAACACAAGGGATGACAACTTTGAGACTTCTGCCAGACAACCGTAGAATGTTTCAACTGCGTCTTCAATGCAGTTGGGTAGTCTATAACAGACTCCTAACAGGGTATCTGCCTTGTTGGCTTTCCCCCTCTTTCTTACCCACAAGCATTTAACCTTACCACCACAGTCATGAGAGAAGGAAGTTGTGGGGACCATGTCAAAGACCTCACAGAAGTTCAGCTAGATGACACTTACTGCTCTTCCCTTTTCCACTGTTGTAGCCACACCATCAAGGAAAGCCACTAGATTGGTCAGGCAGGACTTGCCCTTTGTGATGCCATGCTGGCTGTCTTGAACCACCTTCCTGTCCAACATGTGCCTTAGCACTGCTTCTATGAGATTCTGTTCCATGATATTCCCAGGCACAGAGCTGAGGCTGACAGATTAGTACCTCCCAGGGTTCTTCTATCCTTTTTAAAAATGCGTGAAATGTTTCCCTTCTCCCAGTCTCCAGGGACCTCACCTGACTCTCATGGCTTTTCAAATATCTTGTAGAGTAACTTGGCAACTACATCAGCCAATTGCCTCAGGAATCTGGGACGCATCTCATTAGGTCCCATAAACTTTTGTTCAGGTTCCTCAGGTGATACAAATCTGACCTTTACTTACAGTGGGAGGGACTTTGCCCCCCTGGTCCCTGTGTTGTGGTCCATCAACCTGGGAGATGTGAGGAGAGGAATTACCAGTGAAAATTGATGCAAAATGTTGATGAGAACCTCAGGTTTCTCCTCATCTCTTGTTACTAGCTTGCCATTCTTACTCATCATGGGTGCGTAGGCTTTCTTTGACCTTCCTTTTCTGTTGATATACCTGTAGAAGCCTTTCTTGTCATTCTTTCCATCCCTTGCCAAGTTCACTTCTGGCTGTGCTTTGGCCTTCCTGACCTCCTTCCTACACAACCAGGCAGCATTGCTATTCTTTTCCCAACATAGCTGTCCTTGCTTTCACTGCCTGTACAGTTCCTTCTTGTCTTTCAGTTTGACTATCATGTCAAGACGGCCATGCCGGTCTTTTCCCTTCCTTGCTTGATTTCTTACACCTGGGGATTGAGAGGTCTTGCATTCCGGAAAGCATTCTTAAAGATCTGCCAGTTCTGTTCTGCTTCCTTTTCCCTGAGTGTTGTTTCCCAGGGGTTCCTCTTGACTAACTCCTTGAAACCTGGAAGCTTGGTTTCTTAAAATTCAGGGTCCTGACTGTGTTCCTCTTCTGACTTTTATCACTTAAGACTGTGAACTCCACCAGTATATGATCACTGCAGCCCAGGCTGCCTCTAATCTTGTCACCACTGATGAGCACACTTGCGTTGATGGCCATCAGATCCAGTATCTCACTGCACAGTTGGAGCTATTTCCTGGCTTAAGAATTTTTTGTCAATGTACTCCAGGAGTCTCCCAGTTTCCCTACAGCTCATCATGCTACTTCTCTGGCAGATGTCGGGTTTCATGTTGGTTCGTGATGACTCTTCTATCTTCACTTCCAGGTAGACAACAGGTGCATAACTGAGGCTTTACCTGTAGCATTATGCATATCTTTGTGACAAGGATTGTCAGTCTTGCTACGTAAGAGACTGGTCGTGCATTTGAAGAAAAAATTTCTTCTTTAGAAATTCTCCTTCTCAGGAAGCTAGTAACAATCACTGAAAACTGAGAACTGTCCTTGTTTGAATCAATCTTCCACAGCTATGTCCCATCTGTCTTGCCACTGCCACCTCCATTTCCGAGCTTCTCTATCACATTGTTGCATGTGAGGAAGGGCAAGCCCTAAAGCTAGACCTTACTCCCTAGCCCCTTCCAGATACTACATGCTGTAACAAGCTGTTAACTACAGGGTGAGGATTTGGTCCTAGCACATTTAGCACTTGTGTTCTTGTACATGGGGCCCTGTGTCTTGCTGCAATCAGAAGTTGATACTACACTCCAATGTTTCACAATCTTGGTTTGTGAATATAGGTGGTATCACTGATATTGAAAAAAAAAAAAACACAAAAGCTTTTTGCTGAAACAGTGTGCACTGTTGAGTCATTGCCTCTACCAGCAGTTGTGACTTACCAGTACTATACTGTTTTGCGCAATATTGTAAACCTATTCTGTAGAAAGCTTTTAAATCATTCATTAGCTCAAATTTCCACAATTTTCAGCTGCTAAGATCTCCAGTGATGTTACTGAGATAATAGGTCCAATATATTATCATAGATAAAAGAAACAGTCTATCTCAGGAAAGTCTTACGGAAAATGTAATAAGAACTTCACGGTCCTGTCAATAACCAGGTCAACTTTGGATAGCAATTTTTAACAGTATGGAATGTGAACCTCATTCCTTCATCATATAAAGGTACCAATGTGATCCTGCAAATAGAGCAAATCCAAAAGTATTCATAAAAGTACTTTACAAGCTACATAATAATAATGAATCAAACCTAACATTTCACAACTATTTATGGGAAAGTTTTCTTACCGTTTTCTTTTTCAGAGCTAATGGGAAAGGAAATAAATCCATACTTAACTACAAAAAGACACGGTGCAAGTTATCCTTATTCATAGCAGAATTTGTAACCTCTTCTGAAGTCCTGAGATGCTATATTTAAACTACAGTGCTCCCTGCTGGCTTCTGTCAGTGCTGCTTAGATCTTAGTATACTCTTTTGACTCAACATAGCATCACAGTAGCTCATGTATTTCTCAATGTGTTTGAACACAAACAGGGTCCAACAAAGGCAGGTGTCAGGATACTGGGAAAAAAATGTGGCAATGACACCACGTTTTTGGAAATGCTCAAGAGTTGGAGAATGCTTCTGTTCTTCTTATACCGTTTTTTACAGAGATGAGTACCCTAGGGATATAATCGTTATGACGATGTCAGTAGTACGCCTCCAGGTTTTGCTGCAGTCTGGGTCTCTGACTCTTTGAAAACTCAGTTGTATATTTGGTGTAAGAACAAGAATTGAGCAAAGATCCTTTGAAAAGGTAGTTCTTTACTGTTTTACATTCTTTTTTCTATGTCTAGAGAGAGATCATAAAAACTTCAACAACAAAAATCATATGAGTATCCTATTTATCTTAAGCAGTGCTTTTGAATAATCCACTTTTTATCGTGTTTGTCAACACTGTGTTTGATGCCCAAAAAAGATTTACTCAGAGTGCAAACATTATAAGATACCTACTGTTCCTCTGTAGTACCTCAGGGGGGATTCAAAACCGACCAGCTTAGATCTCTGTACTTCAAAGAATTTCCCCTGAAACCTTGTTTACAGCATAAGCAGAAAAACAAGGTCCCTTTCCCCTTTTGTACTACCATTAAACACATTAAAGCACAACACTCCTCTAAATAATTCCTCCACAACATACAGACAAACTCCACCACCATCTGAAATAGGTCAACTACTTTCATTTTGGTATGCTAATTTACCGCCACAAAAACTGATACTGGGATAGACAAGACTGTTTTACAGTAATTTCTGCCCTGTCCCCTGCTGCTTGCCTATGTTATTTCACAGCTTCCCAGAGCTTTATGGTAAGACACAGTAACACCTATATTGCACTAAAAAAAGTGCATAAAAATAGAAATTTAAAGTCTTCCTCTCTCATCTTCATGCCTTGAATATCTCAGAGAGATTTACAGCAGTTAATTCAATACTTTATTGATCATGTCTTCCTTTTGAGTCCTACTTTCTTTGTTTTATTGCAGAGAAGGCTGTGACAACTAAGGTGGCTTACAAGACCATCATGTAACTTACATAGCTAGTTTTATAGAAATTTACAACAAATTTGCAAAGATTTAGGAACATAGGAAACATACTCAGAAGGGAAGACAGAGGAAGGTGATGTTACAGTAGGGGTCTACTACAGGCCACCTGACCAGCAGAGCCAAGGAGATGAGCCCCTCATAGGCAGCTAGAAGTGGCTTCATGTTCACAGACCCTGGTCCTTGTGGAGGATTTCAACCACCATGACATCTGCTGGAGGGACAACACAGCAAGACATCAGGAATCCAGGATGTTCCTGGAATGCATTGATGACAACTTCCTCCTCCAAATAGTAGAGGAACCAACAAGAAAAGATGCTACGGTGGACCTTGTTCTCACCAACAGGGAAGGGCTGGTGACCAATGTGAGGCTCAGGGATAGCCTTGGTTGCGCTGACCATTAAGCGATAGAATTTAAGATCCTCAGGGCAACTAGGAAGATGTATTCCAAGCTTATGACCCTGGACTCTAGGCATGCAGACTTTGATCTCTTCAGGGATCTGCTGGCCAAAGTGCCGTGGGACAAAGCCCTAGGGGGAAGGGGAGCCCAGGACAGCTGGTCGGTATTCAAAGATCACCTTCTTCATTTCCAGGAGTAAAGTATACTGACAAAGAGGAGGCAGGAAAGAATGCTAGGAGACCTACCTGGATGAGCAAGGAGCTCCTGGACACACTGTCACACAAAAAGATACTTTACAAGGAGTGGAAGACAGGACACCTAGAGTGGGGGACATACAAGGAAGCTGCCCAAACAGCAAGATTAGAAAAGCTAAAGCTCAGTTACAATTAAAACTAGCCAGGGAGATCAAAGGAAACAGCAAAAGTTTCTACAGGTATATTAATGGTAAGAAAAAGACTAGGGAAGGTCTGAGCCCCCTCAGAAAGGAAAGGGGTGAACTGGTGACAAGTGATTTGGAGAAGGCCGAGGTGATGGATGAAAGAACTGCCCACTGTAAGCAAAGATCAGGTTCGTGACCATCTGATGAACCTGAAAGTGTACAAGTCCATGGAACCCGATGGGATACACCCATGGGTACTGAGGGAACTGGCAAATGAGGTTGGTAAACCCTTCTCTATTATATTTCAAAAGTCATGGCAGCCCGGTGAAGTCCCCACTGACTGGAAAAGGGGAAACATTATCCTCATTTTCAAAAAGGGAAAGAAGGATGAACCAGGGAACTATAGGCCAGTCAGTCTCACCTCTGTGCCTGGTAGGATCATAAAGCAGATCCTCCTGGAGGCACTGCTGAGGCAGAATAACAAAGAGGTGATTGGGTACAGCCAACATGGCTTCACCAAGGGCAAATCATACCTGACGAACCTGGTGACTTTCTATGAGAAGGTCACAACATCAGTAAACAAGGGAAGAGGAATTGACGTCATTTACTTGGACCTGAGCAAAGCCTTTGACACTGTCCCACATGACATCCTGGTCCCCAAGCTGATAAAATACGGGTTTGATGGATGGACAATTCAGTGGATAAAGAACTGGCTTGACGGCCGCACCCAAAGGGTGGCTGTCAATGGGTCCATGCCCAAGTGGATGCCAGTGACAAGTGCAGTCCCTCAAGGATCAATACTGGGACCAGTCTTTTTTAACATCTTCATCAGCGACATGGACAGTGGCATTGAGTGCACCTTTGCCACCGACACCAAGCTGTGTGGGGTGGTTTATATGCTGGAGGGAAGGGATGCCATCCAGAGGGACCTCGACAGGCTGGAGAGGTGGGCCCAGGCCAGCCTCATGAAGTTCAACAAGACCAAGTGCAAGGTCCTCTGTCTGGGTCAGGGCAATCCCAAGCACCGATATAGGCTGGGCAGTGATTGGCCTGAGAGCAGCCCTGAAGAAAAGGACTTGGAGGTACTGATGGACGAGAAGCTCAACACGATCTGTCAGTGTGCACTTGCAGCCCAGAAAGCCAATTGTATCCTGGCCTGCATCAAGAGATGTGTGGCCAGCAGGTCAAGGGAGGTGATTCTCCCCCTCTACTCCACTCTTGTGAGACCCCACCTGAAGTACTGCATCCAGGTCTGGAGACCAGAGTACAAGAAGGATATGGACGTGCTGGAACATGTCCAGAGAAGGGGCCATGAGGATGATTAGAGGACTGGAACACCTCTCCTATGAAGAGAGACTGAGAGAGTTGGGGTTGTTCAGTCTAGAGAAAAGCAGGCTCCGAGGAGACCTTATTGTGGCCTTCCAGTATCTCAAGGGGGCCTACAAGAAAGCTGGTGAGGGGCTTTTTAGGCTGTCAGGTAGTGATAGGACTAGAGGGAATGGATTTAAGCTAGAGATGGATTGGTTTAGATTGGACGTTAGGAAGAAGTTCTTCACCATGAGGGTGGTGAGACACTGGAACAGGTTGCCCAGAGAGGTGGTGGAAGCCCCATCCCTGGAAATTTTTAAGGCCAGGCTGAATGGGGCTCTGGTCAACCTGGTCTAGTGGGGGATGTCCCTGCCCATGGCAGGGAGGGGTGGAACTAGATGGTCTTTTAGGTCCCTTCCAACCCTGACAATTCTATGATTCTCAATGTTATCTGGAATACTATTTAATAGTTGCAAATGAATAGCTGCAAAATGAAAATTAATGCATTCTATTTAGCAAAATAAAACATAGAATAGGTAAATCATATGATTAATTTATAGCAGATGACAGAATTTGAATCCATTCCTCAGTGTTTTCTTTGGATAGGGGAAATACAAAGTTTTGTGTATGTTACTGTCAAATAAATCATCTCAGAAGACAGCCTCATGACTCTCTACAAGAAAAAATGAAGGATGTGTCCCCATGTCATTTTTGGGTTTACACATGTGTATATATATAACCTAACCTAACCTAACCTAAACTAACATAACATAACCTAACCTAACAATCTAGTAATCTAATAATATAATAATGTAATAATCTAGTAATCGAATAATATAATGCTTGTTGTCAATATCTGTTCATTTGTTGTTTAGTTTTCATAGAAGATTCTCATTTTGGAATTACTTTTAAACTTTTTAAAATTTTTAAATGAAAAGATTTTATTGCGAATTATACAGTTATATATACTGTACATCATCATCTCCAAATTGCATTTTAATCAAACCGTATTTAATATAGAAGTATTTCCTATAGACTTCTTCTGGCTATAATAGCCAATTTCTTTCTTCTACCAAATCTATGTAAGTCCTACTTTAAGAATTCCTTGAACAAACTTCATCCTCCACCCATAGTCTCTTGGGGCTTTTGCTTTTTTTGTTGGATTGTTGCAGTGTTGTTTAACAGAGATTTGATTTCCAGCCAAGAGGGATTTTTTATACCTTCAGTTACATACTAGGGGAACTATCAATATGAATAATGGTTTATTCTATCTCTAATTTAAATCACAAGGCAAAAACCAAAAAATAGAAAAGATCTTTTCATTCTCAGATTAATTAATGGGAAGACAACAGGCTACTCTTGTCATCTAGGAAGATCATCCTTACTGAAGAACAGAGAAGTATTTAGTTTTGGTGAATTGGTGGTCATGCCATGTGTTTCACACTTAATGATATTAATTGAATATCACATGCCACAGTTCAGGGGCTGTTGTCCCACCGCCTCTGGATTAATGACAGTGAAATATGTTTTGCACTTTGGAGTGCTGATGCAAATTTGTAAGTGAAGTTCTCACAAATGAGAAGCAAACAAAAGTTAACATCTTGACCTCATCCATTCATCTGTGTTCTCAGGTCAGAGAGGGCCTTTTCACACACTTTGCAGCTATGAACTGCTGCTAATCTTTGATGAAACAGTGACATTTTGCCAATCTCAATAACACCTGGTAAGTGCCTCCTGTTGACAGTAGTACTGTGTTTTAATGAACAAATAAATGGCTTATCTACCATTCTTGGCAAGAAACCCCAGCTACCGAGGCAGAGCACCAGCTCTCCCAGTGTTACTTGGGCTAATTGACTCATTGGATGAAGTTAAATCACACTATCCCCAGTGGGATGTGTGTTTGCCAGTAATCAATAGCTCAACAAGATCCACATGGCAGGCAATTAAGTGGAAAGTAATTAATAACCATTAAATGTTTTATTAACTATTTGCCATTTCTTCTCTCAAAAGTCCCAGTGTATTGTAAATAAGGTTGTAAAGATTCTAATAAATATGGTCTGTGTTTTCCAACAAGCTAAGTATTACTACTAAATTCTTCATTGCTCTATGCACCGTTTCAAGGAACATCTTATACACACACACATATACTGGACTTAGATCCCAGGAGAGTTTCTCAGCTAGCACTGTCCTGTATTTTTGGCTGTAGCCTGAAAAAAAGGGAGAGCTGGGAAAAGGTGAATCTCATGAAGTTCAATAAGGGCATGTGTAGAGTCCTGCATCTGGTGAAGAATAATTCCAGGCATCAGTACAGATTAGGGGTCACCCTGCTGGAGAGCAGCCCCGTGGAGAAAGACCTTGGAGTCACAGAATCACAGAATCACAGAATGTTAGGTGTTGGAAGGGACCTTAAAGATCATCTAGTCCAACCCCCCTGCCAGAGCAGGACCACCTACAGTAGAGCACACAGGAACGCGTCCAGGCGGGTTTTGAATGTCTCAAGAGAAGGAGATTCCACAACCTCCCTGGGCAGCCTGTTCCAGTGCTCAGTCACCCTCACAGTAAAAAGTTTTTCCTCATATTTTTCTGGAACCTCCTGTGTTCCAGCTTCCACCCATTGCCCCTTGTCTTGTCAGTGGACGCCGCTGAAAAGAGCCTGGCCTAGTGGGCAGTAAGTCCTAGTGGGCAGTAAGTTCTCCATGGGACAGCAATGTGCCCTTGTGGCCAAGAGGGCCAATGGGATCTTGGGGTGCATTAAGAAAGTGTGTCCAGCAGGTCTAGGGAGGTTCTTCTCCCCTACTACTCTGCCCTGGTGAGACCACACCTGGAATACTGTGTCCAGTTTTGGGCTTCCCAGTTCAAGAGAGACAGGGACCTATTGGAAAGAGTACAAAAGAGAGCAACAAGGACGATTAAAGGACTTGAACATCCCTCCTATGAAGACAGACCAAAAGAACTGGGGCTGTTCAGTGTTGACAAGAGAAGACTGAGAGAGGATCTTATTAATGTGTATAAATATCTGAGGAGCAGGTATCAAGAGGAAGGCGCGAGTCTTTTTTCAGTGATGCCCAGTAATAGGACAAGGAACAATGGATACAAGCTAGAATATAGGAAGTTTCATCTCAGCATGAGGAGAAACTTCTTTTCTGTGAGGGTAACAGAGCACTGGAACAGGCTGCCCAGAGAGGTTGTGGAGTCTCATTTTCTGGAGACTTTCAATATCCACCTGGATGCGTTCCTGCGTGGTCTGCCCTAGGGGACCCTGCTTTGGCAGGTAGGTTGGACTAGATGATCTCTAGAGGTCCCTTCCAACCCCTAATGTTCTACGATTCTATGACTCAGCTACTGGAGTACTTGATATTCGACATTTCTGGAGATTTAACAAAATTATTTTATTTCCTATGTTTTGATTTTGGGTGGTGAATGCTCTGCCAAATACTTCTGAATTTCACCCTGATTGTTTCAGAATATAGCCAAGACGCTTCCTCTCACAGAATATCAACAAAAGTGTAAACGCTTAGGAGTGAAACTGAGGTACAAGGGAACAAGTAGCTGAGTACACTAGTGGGTGTTACCAGTGCTTTTTATCAAGACATTGAAGAGCAGAATTCTTCCTTCACCACAATGTTTCCTAATCCCCATGGAAGTCTGTGGGGGCAGGAAGATTTGTCTTTGCTGGCCTTGGTCAGGGGTGCTGCTAAACTGTACTCTTTTTCTCTATGAAGATTTGTCTTTTCCTCTCCCCTACCAAAACTTCCTGCATGTTTTTCCCATCACCTTAACATGCCAAGAAATGCTTTGTCTTTCTCCTCCTCCTTTGGGAGGATATACTTTTTCTTATCAGTTACAACAGGACATTGCAGTCTTCTCTCTGGACAAACCAGCTTTTCATGGTGGGAGACAGCTTCCAGTCTCGACAGACATTTGTATCTGTGGAGAGAGTTACTTCTCTATAATAATAGCTTACTGATATCCTGGTCAAAAGACCCCTTAGTCATGGAAGGAAAATATAAAATGTAGGCAAAGAGCAGCTTGTGGGTTTGGCAGGGAATAGATTTAGGAATGCATTCACTGGTAGCACTCAAAATTTAAAAGTCTGTAAGGGAAAACATGGAAACTCAAAATTGCCTAGTGATTTATTCCAGTTTAAATTATCTTCTTGTTCAAAATTCACTTTTTCTTTTTCTTTTTCTTTTTTTTTTTTTTGCACCAGTTTATTCTGGCACAACTCATTCCTTGCTAAAAGAAGCCTTAAATTAACTCCTTCTGTGTCCTGAAGATTGATATGAATAAGGCAATCACAAATATAGCAAGCATTTTTTAGCATGATTTCTGATCTGTTATTTCTTAGTTTCCAGGCATTCCAACATATCTAAATAAAGTTGAATCTGTGCGAGTAAAACTCACCCTCAAAGTCCAAAGGACTGAGAATACAGTCCAACTGAGAGGAATAATGATCTTTAATAGAAGTACAAGATTTCAAAAATATGAATATTTATCATAACAAAAAGGAATGGTAGAAACTTGTACTGTATTTTGTGCTATAAAGTACAAGATACTTGAAATACATGTTTATTTATAAATACACCTCTTTTAAATCTGTTCTAATATGTACTGTATACTTGTGTTAAGAACGCCCCAGTACAGTCAAATATACACAGCAGGATTAGGTGGATTTATAGATTATACCACTATTCAGAACATTTCAGATTTCTTATAATCTCTAGATCTTCCTATACTAAGTACAAAGCATAGAGTTGAACAAAAAATCTGCTCTGATATATACACACAGAATTCCAATTGATTTCTGTGCTGCTGACTTCAATGGGAGTTGAATGTGTGTGTTGGAGGGCAAAAGACAGTTATTTATAGTCTAACCTTTCTAGATAAAATGAGCAGGCTGGGTGTCCTTTATTCTCTCATCTACAGTATCCCTAACACTTTCTGATTCATCTTTTATCATTTAATCTAATTCACTACAAATGAACTATAGCAGAAGATACCTTGTAATGAATAAGTGGGGGGGGGGAAGGAAAACAATCTATTAATCAGTTAGTTTTGAAACACATAAAAGTGATATGCTTTTTTTCTTATTTCTACATAATTTTTCTGCAAGTACTGTTAATTTCTAAAAATAATGTCATCTAGTTATCTACCACAGATCTCTCGAAATTTCTTCTTAGTACAGAAGAATTGATAAAGTTTAACAAAAAGCACAGTTTTATCAACTTTGTAAAAATAATAAAATGGCAAAAAATATATCAAGCAACTTTATCCATGTCTATTTATTAATTTTTAAAAAGTTACAGTCGTACAGGAGGTCTGCCGCTTCATAGTACCTTTTTGTTGTGTCTGGATATTTCAAAAATTATAGAAAATCAAGAATATTTTGGCATCAATACATTTTTTTTAAAAAAAAAGTGAAGAGGAAGAAGATTTATTTTGTAAAGAAAAAGAGAAAACAACAATACTGTTAAACCTGTGGAAGATTTGTGCAATAACATTCTCTGGTTTAATGTGAAAAATGGAAAGCCTTTCTTTTCCTGTTCTCTCCTTTGTCTTCTAACCAAGAAGATCTTATGCTTCACAATTTGGAATAAAAAGGATCCATGACGAAATGTCCAGTGTGTCAGGTTTTTCTCACTGTCTCAGCTTTGGAGACAGAATACGAGTTTGAACTAGCTTTGGGCCACATCAGAGATGTAATCCTTTCATGACTGAGAAAACGGTAACAGGAAAATTTAGCTTAAGAACAGGAGTAATAACATAGGGGTTCAGAAAAAGGTACATGTAAACAGTCTCAAAACAAGGTCAAAGTCCAGTTCTGCCTAGCTGAATTTACCATTTGTTGATCTCACTCGGCTTTTTTTCTCTTAACCCAAGAATATCTTCCCCTTCTTCCCCATGACAGTTCTAGTAATATTTAAGTTTGTACTTCTAGCACCTTACTGAAGTAGAAAATATCCTGGTAAATGATCTGATCACGGGCTTTGAAAATGATTTTGTAAAGTTCTGAGTATCTCTGAGGAGTGGTACCAGCAGAATCTTTGTAACATATATTCTTCAGGCTTCAAGGCCATGTGCTTTGCTGGACTGGACAAACTGACCAACAAAACTCTGGAGTCTACTTCTTAAGACACCCATTATAAGAACAGCAAAACTGTGCTCAAAGAACTTGCCTGCAGCAACTGCAGCTTTGAGTGTCCTTTCTGTATCTGCACCGTAAATAAAGGATTATTTTCATCCAGAGTTCCCAAGAAAACCATAATTGCACCTTTAATGTGACAGGTGGTCACTGGATAATAGTAAAAACAGGTACATGGGAAACAGAAGAAGAAATGTAAGACGCTGTGTGAAAATAAAAAGACAAGTAAAGAGGTAGCATTACTCAAAAATATAAAGGTGATTCTCTCTAAAAGACTGCAACTGTAGTAAAAATGTACATTTCAAATGTGTCTGATTCCTCACAAATCTCTTACTGTAGGTAAAATGTCAGATTTTACAGACTGACACTTCTGCCAAATTCTCACTAAGGACAAAATCACTTTTTTGCAGACAGGTCAAGGCCTTCTTCAGTACTAAATGATCAATAGCGGATACTTCAGCTGCCTCTGCTGCAGTACAGACTGTCCAAATCACCTTTACAGTGGAAACCTTCAGCAAAGCATCTTCATTTAATCTTTTTTAGGATTTCAAGTAAGTATATTTAAATGAAAAATATTTTCTAACACCTCATTAAACAGAAGTTTCTGTAAAATTAATTTTAAATCCAGAAACCTTTGTCTGAAGACTTAACAAATATTATAAAAACATACATATACATAGATTAAAGAAAATGTTATGTTCCAAGATTACATCCCCATTGATACAAAAAAAAAGGAAGACACAACATTTCTGTCCAGTGACAGAATTAATGTCTTAGTCTCACTAATATTTCAAAAGTCACAGTAAATCTTACTTGGTAGCAGACTGGCACAATAGTACTTACTATAAGTTAAATTAAAATGATCAGCTGTTAAATGTATGCTTGAGGCCTCTCTGCCCTTCTGTTTTAAATATGAAGGAAAATGTTCTATAAAAATTGTCTGTACTTTCACAGTGAACATGCTTTGTTTTTATTGATTAAATTTCCACAGCTATATTTTCAAATGAGGAAAATCCAACTTGAAGCAACCCACTCACCGGAAAGCTATTCAAGTTCTAAATTATTTCATTTGTTAGAAGATCTCTGTGAAGGGTTCAGCTGTTAACACATATATGTATCAAATTGTGCTGGATCTGTGTCCAAATTTGCTTTTAGAATCATAGAAACATCAGAGTTGTAAAGGACCATAAGATCATCAAGTCCAACCTACAGCCCTACACCACCATGACACTAAACCATCTCCTGAAGCGCCACATGCAGCCGTTTTTTAAACATGTCCAGGGATGGTGACTCCACCACCTCCCTGAGGAGATCATTCCAATGCTTTTAGCCACAGGAAACCTACGTATCTTGATAAATTAATGGGAAGCTCAATCTTAGGTGGTGGGGAAGTAAAAGTGAATGCATAGGGTTTCAGATAAGTATTGTTATGACTGTGGAACTGGACAGTAGGAATTAATGCCATGTTGAGGAAGATTAAATAGTTCTCTGCATGTTCTGTCTCACTGTTGACAAGGAAACAACATGTTTCCTCACTGCTGTGAAAACAGAAAATATTAACTTACACTGGAGATACAAAAAATAAAATAAAATGCTGATATGCCATTTTTTTCAGGTGGCATTCTATTTTTTTAAAAAAATATATACACATTTTAAAGCTGGCAAACAATTAGGTTTAAAAGTCTGCAGGATAATTGCATGCATTGTTTCAACTGGTAGTAAAAGTGCAGGAAACAAGAAAAATTATTCTTCTTGCTTATTTGGCAATTGAAAGACCGTATTAAGAGGGCTGTATCATATTTTGGGCTCTCCAGCAGAAGACATGGATACACTGAAGTGCGACCAGCAGAACTGACCAAGTTGGTCATGATGCTAGAGCACAGATCATGCAAGGTATGTCCAAAAGCTAGGTTTGTTTAGATTCAAGAAAAAAAAACAAACAAAAAAACCACCCCAAACAAACAAAATCATTTTGAGATGAGAATTGATGGCTGTCAACAGATACCTAATGAAGAGGACATAAGGAGAACAGAGTTGAAAAATTTATTCTGAAATTCTAGCTAGATATCAAGATAATATTTTTCATTATAAGAAGGGTCAAGCAGTGGAAGAGATTGGTCAGAGAGGGTCTGAAATCGCTTTCTTTGCAGATATTCAAAGTTCAGCTGGACATAGTAACGAGCAAAGTATGGAGCCAGCTTTGGACCAGATATGTCCAGAGTTCCCTTGCAATCTAAACTGTTCCTTGATTCTAAGTGTTTGCATTCACTGTTAAAATAAATACATCAGGAAAGATTTCTCAGGTCTTAGCTTCTGAAGAAAAGACAATGTCCTTTGTTTTCTTAGAGTAACTAACTAATAGCTCCTTCTACTGATGCCTTATGTGGCAGGCCAGAAGCATAACAAAATAGACTTACATTATTTTGCATACAGTTTTATTACTGAGTTTTACACATTACTCATACAATTTGTTTTAGAGATACCATGCATTGTCTTGAACATAGTCTCTATTTTCTGGTCTGGATAAGAATCATACAAAAGTATTAGTAGAATTTTCTTTTTTGTTTTCTTCAATGAAAACTTGTGTTTCTATCCTCTTGAAAAAAAAGCAAGGAAAAGTAATTAAATCTTTTTGGGGACACAGAAAACACTCCACCTGTATTATACAGGCTATATTACATGGGCTACCTGGAGACCCTCACTGTGAAATGGAATTCATATTTACCTGGAGTTGCTGGAACCCTCCTGATAAGAACTGCCTTCTTAGTCCTCCATAGGGATTCCCACCACTGAATAACAGCATAGTCCAGGAATTAATCTAGTGTCATGTGCATAGGATCTGGTTATAACTTCTCATGTTTTTTTCACTTTAAGAATGACATTTTACAAGTTGATACTATGACCTATCCTGAAATTCTAACAAACTTAAGGTATTTTGTATATAAATTATGACAAATTATTTTTGGTTAAATTAACAAAAACCTGTGTTTCTTCTTAGTGGAATTTTCAATTTGTAAAACAGAAATACTAAGGACATTCTGTAATTGTGTGATATTTGGACATGTGGACTGGAAGAATATGAGAAAACCATCCATCTCATCTTCATAATATGGGAGTAAGAAAGGAACATCTCCTAGAGGACAATGCACCATAGACAAGCTATGAGGTAGATGCTCTGTTCAGTTTCTTCACAGCTGTTTGAAGCAGCTGTGTGCAAGCCTCTTAAGTGAATCTCAGAAAAAAAAAGAACAACCATAACTATTACTGGTGTCTGTTATCATTTTGCAGAATGAACATTGTTAACTAGTCACAATACCAACCCTAAAAGCAGGAATGAGCAGTAACTGTGCTATTAATCTTTTCTCAGTTATACTTGATGGCTCTTGCTGGAGTTACTCACTAAACTCTCATAGTCTTCATCACTATCCCCTGATTCCTTCTGTAGAGAAAATCTAAAGCCCACTTTAAAGTACTGGTATAATTGTACTTAGTATTATGGTACCTAAAGCTCGTTTTAATTCTCATATGTTTATAAACTTATTGCCCCAGCTTTTCTTGTTTCTCTGTGTTTTAATGCTAAAATGCATATTTTCCTCTCCTCAGAATATCAAATATTAATATCTCGCATCTGGTACCCCTATTCAGGAGGCACTGGATAAAATAACATTGCCATACATACACGCAAAAGTATGTTCCTGGTGAAAAAAAAACCACAAAAACCCAACAGAATGTTTTTCTATAGATGTCAATGCAGTTCAAAAGATATTGTAAGAACATGTCAGACTGACAGAAAAACAACTAGACAATTATCTATTTTGGTCAGTGTACAAAGTTTTATGATTTTTTTTCCGCCAGAATTACAAAGCTAGAATAATTTTATTTCAATTTTTATTGAAACGTAAGTCCCTGATGTCCCTAAGTTTCATGAATCAGAAGTAGAGCAATATCTTTTTTTAAAAGAGTGTCCTTCTGTAGCAAGGATTAAGCCATTATAAGCCATTAGGAGATTCATGTAGATATTGCTTAAAAATTTGTTTACTCAAGTAACATGACCTGAATAAAAGCCTTTAGAGCTAGACTCTTCCAGGTTTGTCCCAATAGGATGATACTGTATAGAAAGTGACAATGGTTTTCTAATATTTTCTGATAGGAAACTCTACCCCTTGTACAGTGTAAGTCCTACAATCACATGGCTTTTGTACATTTTAGTTGTTGTTGTTATTTTTGGTGGGAGTGGTAAGAAATCAGAGTTAGATTTTTTTTCTAAATCAGGCAGTCCTGGCATTTGATTTAAGGATGAGTAAAGCATTGTAATTTTGGTTTTCTCAGTACTACTGGGTTCAACAGTAAGAGCAGCAGGAAGAAACACAGTGGAATCAAAATCTATTTCAGATTTCCTTGATGTTTTAGAAGTCTGTGTGGGGTTTTACATGTTGGTTAAGGCCAATTTTCTCTTTCTCTGATTTTCTCTTAGGCTTCAGAGTTGTCTTCCAGCCTAGTCACTGAGCTTTGGTGTAGACCTAAAATCAGAAGTTTTCTCTCTGTTCTTGTCCTTGACTGCTTTCAAATCAGATCAAAATGTATGCAGTCACCAAAAAAAAAAAAAAAAAAAAGGAAGGTAAAGGTGAAAAAAAAAGAAAAAAAGAAATTACTTCCTCTTTCTTTTAGATACTTTTTGAAAGAAAAAAGCTTTGCCAAAGATTATTTGGAGTTCTTCCCTTTATGAAAGTCTCTTAGAGGAAGTACTTTTTTAATAGTAAGAAAACATAACACAGTATTTCTTCAGGCTCTGTGATAACTGCACAGTTTTCCCTATGTTTTTCCAGTTCTTTATAGGCTTGAATAGAGAAGAATTTTTGTTTGGGGGTTCAGCTGTCAGCTTTGAGTATATGCTGCTGTTGCACAAGAAACGTCACAGCATACAGAGTACAGGTAGTTATCAGTCATCAGAGAGAGGGTGGAGAGGGAGAAGCTGAAGAGAAGACAAAGGAGACCATTTTGGGGCTACTTTTGTTTAGGGTTTGGGTTTTTTTGATTGCTTGGTTTTTAAAGTAAAACAGGGAATGTACATTACATCAGCATTATATAATTACATCAGCATTATATAAATTACATCAGCATTATACATGAAAGAAATAAATGTAAGTGGGGTCAAATAATGTTACAAGAAAGCTTTCTGACTTTTGGCCTTACTATTGAGTTTTGCATTTTTTTTATTATTTCTCACCTCTTTCCCTTTTTTCTCCACTGAAAATGCAGTAGAAAAGAATGAGGCTTTATAATTTCCCTTTACCAATTGCAACTTCAGAAAATAAATCCTAAGAGTATTAAAAAAGAAAACTGAAACTTCTGGGTTTTAGTTCCATTTTTGCTTTTTCCCCACAAATGTACTAATTCTGTGGAGAAAAATAAAGGAAGAAGAGGGAAGACACAAGAAATCATTTTCTGTGGAACTGTGAAAAGAGTTTGAAACTATGACGATCTGTTCCATTTTAAGTGCCCCCCAAATAAAGCTACACTCAGTATTGAAGAATTATACTGAAACCACATTCTTTGGTTTTGCAGATAGGTTTGGGGTGTTTTTATTATAACAGCTGCACATTTTTAGTTGATTAGAGTCATGTTGTGGCCATACCAACTCTCCACAACCACAGACGGTCTAAATAAAAGTAGAAGCAATTAGAACAGAAGTGATCAGCATTTTTCTTACAAGTTCAAACAAGCCCCATTAAAACATACAAATGATGCGTATGTAAGAGCCTTCTAACATGACATCTTGCTGTTCATTTTGGAGAATTTTTTAGGATTCACAGCCAAAAACACTGTAGTTAATCTACTTTTTTTTTTTCCTGATTTATACCTTATGGCTGAAGGATCTTCAATTTGACTTTATTTCTCTTCGCCATGGTACACATTTTAATATTTTACAAGGCAAATAATCTGTATAAAGTCATGGTGAAAAGTTAAAAACACACTTGGGAACCACATTGTAGATATTTAACAGGCCAAAAAGGTGCATTCAGGGGCAGACTTGGAATTCCTGTGGTCTTAAAGAGAGATTACTTTTCACATTTATTTACAAAAAAATATGTTTGAAAAGTCTACAGTGTTAAATTCAGCTTGAATGGCAGCAGAAGTTTTCAGGTTGGTTGCACCATCATAGTCAGGAACACAAACGTAAGAAACACTGGCAGAGTTAGAACCGTATACTATGTGCTAGAGACCAGGTAAAGGATAACTAACTTTGTTGTTTAATCAGGGAGAGAAACAGAAAAAAAATACTGATAGAGAGAAATGGGACATGAGGAAGGTGAAGTAAAGCCTTTCTTCAGAATGCTTTGTAGTATTTTGTCTCAGCTGTAAAATAATGTGAAATTTCAGCTGAAAATGCCGTATCCTGGAAGTAGCCAGCAATTTTCAAACACCGTTTCTGTAATGATTTGTCATCTGGAGGTCAAAAGTGTGATTCTTACATAACCTTTGCTGAATGTGATTTACACAACATCAGGAGACTCTGCTTTTAGAGTATCACAGGCTTTACTTCTACCAGGAACAATACTGGAACCCACACAATGGTCCTCAGAATGAAATAGTGCAAAGCAATTAATTACTGTAATAGCATAGTGAAAGACAGAGAAATGCAGAAACAAGGGGGAAAGTGTGGTAAGAGATTGCTTCCATCTGATATTTTGGGAAAGCTATAGACTGCATTAGCTGCAATTCTCAGTGGATATTTTTGTAAACCTGTGAATCCTTGTACAATCTAGATTTTGACAATTGCCGTAATATAAAATGGCTTAAACTACCATTACAATCAACAGCCATTACAATCAACTGGAGGAAATGGCAGGAAAATACTGAAATGTCTTTTCTGCCTGGTTGTCATGGTTTGAGACTGACCTCAGACCAATTTTTTTTTCTTGTTGATTAGACTATCCCTTACTGTAGGAAGACTCTGATCTGATACAAAAGAATAACACAGTAATTCTTCGTTGCTGGGATTTTTTGTTGTCTTGTCACTTTATGCAGACTTCCAACATTTTACCAATATCAAGAATGCAGATCAAAGATGTTCTGGGAGTTTTAACAGATTTTTAGGTGCTGACTGACTACCACTGTCATTGCTTATTTTATGTCACTATAATTAACAGTCAAAAAAAAAAAAAAGACAACCTCGCAACCTTACTTCTAAAAAGATGCTAACAAGGACTTTCTACATAGGAACCTGCGAAAAAACACATCTTCACGTAAGTTGTCACACTGCAGCCTCCTGCTCCCCTGATTTGCAAATATTTCTGTTGCTATGTCTGAAAACAATGTAATAACAACAGGATTAGCTGTTACTGGCTGTTGGATTGTGCTATTAACAGCATCTGCAAACTCTGATATTTCATTTGCTTATGACTAGCGTCACTTTTATCTCTGTGAAGGTAGCAGTCCAGACATAACTCGGTACAGCACAGTAAAATGTTCCCCTAAACACACTAGAGAAGGGTAATAATCACGTAAACTAAAATTCACAGACTAGTGTGTGGAGTCTAGCATGTTTTGAGAGATTGATATTTGAGTTACATTTCAGTAAATGATTGCTAAAGACATCATACTAGGACCATATGCAATGTTCGTATTACATAGTTCTACAGAAAGTTACAGAATTCTTTGGGTTCTTTGTAATTTACCGAATTGTTCAAACACAAATGACCAGAAGTTGTTATAACATAGATAATTTTTGTTCTATTCCAGATACGGAATGAAAATTTGCATTTAAAATCTTTGTGAGTGTTTTCAGAAATGAATAGGTAACAGTACTAAACCGAAGTCTCTAAAGTTAATGCATAGTAGTATGCTTAGGCTTTACTATGTACTAGCCTTTTGTTGGAAATGTGTACGTATTTTACCTATTGGTTTTAGTGATAAAGTGTATGACTGCTTTGCATTTAAGTCCTTGTGACTTTAAGATGTTAAAAAATATTGGAAAAAGAGAAGTTATGCAAATGCAGTTCTGTTGATATCAGGGAGGTCAGAGGAAGTGGGAGCAGAAAGGGGAATTTCAGCTTTAAAAACAGAGTTTGATGACTTACCTCTGCAGGCATCAAAGTGGAAATTTTTCTGTTACTTGTCTGTTGCAAATCAGTTGACATTATGGCTCACCATTAGATTATAAAAAACAGCTGACTTGCAACAGCAGATGGAATTTGAAATGGTAGGAAAAATCTGACTTCAGTATTTATGATTTTGATTTTTCCTTCCAGTGGACAGTCAATCATTAAATCTCTTTTAACTTGTAGGAGCATGTGTTTGTTCACCAACATGTTGCACATAATATCTGAAGATGTGTTACAAGTAGTTAACTTGCTCACATCGATGCAAAATTCAAAAAGAGAGCTAGATGACCTTAAAAAAGACATGCTTATAAGTGTTTTGAAATGTCTTACCACCCATTTTTTTGGAGGGTGTGAGAGGGGAGTGTTGTACTTACAGAAGAACAGCCAGACAAAACAGCATACTTGTTTCATAAGGGCAGTAGTAATGTCAGCTACCTGTCTCCTGTGGGCTTTATTGACACCCGTTTGTCTTAAACTCACCTTCAAGAATGCAGGGAAGTTGTAAAATGACAGAGAACCCTTCTGGCAATTCTTCTCTTCTTTAATTGTCATTTTTGGTTTTGTTTTTTCTGAAAAGAGAAATCAAATTTTCTCAGATACTTTTCATAAGTCACAATATCCAGCATTATGCTTTTGTTCGTTTATTGTTTCTGTCTCTAAAAAACCATAGGGTTAAGATTGTTACTAGAGCCACAGAATTAAATGAAAATTAATTGGAATCATCTTCCCATTTCATTATAACCTGCCAAGTAAGTTGTGGGAGTAGTTACATTTCTTCAGAAGCAAAACATACAGCTCCATTTAAAAATAGTAAGATAGCTGTTGTCTGTGGAGTGTATGTGTGTGAAAGAAATTAGCTCTTTAACTCTTACATGATTTCTAGAAGATGATTCCCTAGGAGTGTGTATTCCAAAGAAAGGGCTCAGCACTATAAAAGTATGAGGAGGATTCAAGACGGATTTTCCATGAGTCCAGAAACAAGCACAGGAATACAGCCCCTGCCTTAGAAATAGCTTCAAAGCCTTCAGAATGTGCTCCAAAACTGTCAGTGGAACTAGAAATGTGTTTGAAAAGGTAAGTGAAACAGGAAAGTAAAAGATATGTCAACAGCCATTCTGGCTTCTGCTCAGTAACTGCTCTGATCTGCAGCATTGGCCTCAGCATCAGCCTGCAGCAGTGCTGGAAGCTCCTGGTGTCACTTGTTTTGATTGTGTTCTCACCCTCGCATGAACACTTCCAGCAAAATGAAATCAATTACACTTCTTACACCACACTGCAAACAACATGCTAAACTACTTCATTCTTAAAACTGAGGTATTTTGAAGTACAAACTATGAAGGCTAATGAGAGCCAATGGGCTGGCAAGACATGTACACTGGGGAGGGACCCCTACGAAGGTTTCACCAAATGTGCACTTTCAGGTGTGTCTTTGTGATTGTTTTCTTCCTGTGTTAAATGATAATTAACAATCATTCTGGGGATACATACTGTAATGTACAGTCATTGGAATTACTACTGCATGTGCATATATGCTTAGATGGATTAAGATATCTCAATACAGTGTAACTGTGCTTATCTTTCACCTTTTTTATTGGATTTGCCTTTTTCAATGTAGGAACATTATAAACTGCACTGTGAAAATATATTCTTGATAATATTCATTTAACAGAACACAATATTTCAGTGATGACAAAGAATACTACTACATGTGAAAGAATCACATATAAATAAAAAGATTAATTTCTATTTTACTTATCCTTTTTATCACTTAGATCTACATAAAGTACATGTGTATGGGCAGATGAGTTCATGCTGAACATGCTATTTCCATTTGGTTCTCCTGATCGAAATCATTTATCTGCATCTGTATCTGACAAGCTTTTCATCAAGTGTCAGGCTTACCGCAGCAGGTCTGGCACATGTAACTTTTAGACCAAATCACTTTGGTAGTCTTTACAGTATCCTCAAAAGGCTATTGAAAGCTCTGATGCTGGACGCAGCTGCCCTGCTATTAAGCCATGGCAGCTGTAAAGAAATCACACTACCTGCATTCTGCAGGCCAGGGGCAGGGGAAGGAGAAGAGAGGTGAGGTGTTAGTTAAAACAGAAGTTCATTTGGTATAAACCAGATGATGTTGGTTTCTGTGTTTGATGTTTTTTTTTTTCCTTTTATATATCGAATGATTGAATCATTGCTGGACCTTTTAAACTGTAGTGGTTTGTTTTGTTTACATTTGCGGGTATCTGATGAAAATGTGCAAATCAGCCACCTTAGACTTTAAATATTCCAGGTGATTATACAAAAATGGTATGTACACAGAATGTTTGTTCACATGATCCTCTATACCATAAACATAAAAAATAAAACTGGTTGTACCTCTGGAAGGGGCAGCACAGAGTTCACAACTCAGAGGAAGCAAACACTTGTTAAAAAGCACAGATTAAGTATAATGTGGGAAAGAGAATAAGAAAAATACTTTTCCTATCCTGCTTCATGACTTTTGCTTGACAGGCATTTCTGAGGTAGTTTTTGTACAATTTTTCTTTAACTTGTGTACAAATTTTGTAATACAGCTGTTGCCTTGTAAGTTCTAGATTTTCCAATGGCAGCAGCTACCCTGAATATGATGGTAGCTGTTAAAATCATGACTAGCTACCATTGCTGTACAAGGTTAGTAGTCCTCCAGCTTTGTTAATATAAGTAGCAAAAAAATATAGATTAGGGAAAAAAATATCCTCCAAACATATGGAACTAGTCAGAATTAACAAATAGCTTCCTATGTAGCACCAAGTTGTGGGTTTTTCTGAAAAACAAACAAAACACTAGAATTTAAGAATTTACTTTTCCATAAATCTTAATGCAATTTCATGTTTTCCATGTACAGGACAATGGTTATGACAGAAGAATGCCAGAAGTTATACATAAATACAAATACATTCAGTGAAAATATGCCTGATTTGAATGAGGCTTTTATTCTCAGTAAGTCAATGCTACATATATATTTTTTCTCTTACAGTATCAGTATTTAATCTCCACCTCATACACTTAGCGATTACATATAACAAAACAGATTTTCCTCTCCAGGACAGCAGTTTTGTGAATTTTACTGTTCCGTTAAAAAGTGTGCATTAAAAGAATTCTTGGCTGGTAAAAACCTACAGAAACATCTAATTTCTATGTCTGAAAAAAAAAACCAAACCCAAAACCACCAAACATATTTGTGGCATAAATACATCCTAGACTGGATTCAGGCAGATCTAGTAGATCCATGTTTGATATACTTGAAAGATAATTTTTACTCAGACTACACAAATGCACGGAATTTAACCCAATTCTGCATAATTTTGCAAGAAGAATTATCTGGATATTCCTCTAATTTGTATGTATAATTTAAGGTTTTATGGATATGCAAAATTCTACCTTAAAAGAAACCCTCTTTGAATTCATATCACTCAACATCAACTGAAAGGCTTAGCCTCAACGTACAGCCCACAATTTATTTACCCCTAAGGGAAAGAAGAAGTTTTGAAACAGAGATGAAACTACAGATTCTTAATAAAGTACATTTTCTTACACTAGCTCTGGTAATTTGTTAAGTGATGGCCCATTCATCCTGCCCCTGCATGGAAAGAAGAAGTATACAGATATAGAAAACCAGAATTAAAAAAGAAAAAACCAAGTTGCAGTGATACAAGAATAAATATTCAAGTACAATGTTTCCCTTATGGATTAATGACCACCTGGTGGATGTTAGTCATTAATAACAGATAATTCCTGTCTGTCCATCTTTCATCTGTCTCTTGTACCCTAAGTGTGCACACAGTGTGTCCTCATGCACCTGCACCTAGTTCATTATAAAATGTGAAATCAAGCAGGAGCAATCTTCTGTTAATGACTTGCACTGAAGAAGTTTACTTGAGTGAAAAGAGTAGTCTAGCTACATCTTCATGGCTCTTGAGCAAAACTGTAAAAGCAGATACAGGATGGGAAACAGAGGTTTGCTGTACAACTGTCAACCTTGCAGTGGAGCAGAAGAAAAACAAGTCTAGGTGGGAAAACAAGGTGTGGAGGAAAATAAGGAAAACTAATCAAAGTAGGAAGGAACAGAGAGAAAACATCACCGCTGATAAAATCCTAGTGAATAACATCAGAGAGAGGGCAAACAGGCAATGATGAAAAGCACCAGCCAATGTCAAAGAAGTAACGCGAAGATCAGCATGAAAACTGTACAGCATGAAAGGCAAGACAAATGACTAACCTTTCAGCTGAATGAGTCAAGACAGAGCTGCAAGTCAACTGAATATATGAGACTTACGAGGACAAGGCCATAAGAGAGTCGTCAGCATGGAAGATGAAGTCCTCAAAGAGAAATATTCCAATGGCAGTGAGACATCCAGAAGTCAACGTCTGAAAGGAAAGCTAACACAAAGAGAGCAAACAGCTAACATTCTAGAGATACCAGTAAATGGAGGAAAAAAACAAAGGGGGTAGGTATTATTTTAGAAACTAAAACAGGGTAAATACTGCTGTGAATGACAAGAAGACTCTTTACATGAGGTCTGAGTTTGTACTAGATTTCTGCTATAACATCTTCAGGCCTTGACTTCTCCTGCTATATCCCTAGGACACAGAATTGGAGAAAAAAAAAAACCCACCAACAAACAACAACAGATAAAAGAGGGGAAGAGAAATAAGGTGGCAGAGAAAGGAAAAAGGAGAGGAAAGAGAGAGAAGAGGAGAGAAGGGGTGGGGAACTGAAGGAGGAAGAAACAACCTGTTTTATGAGGCTAGTACAGCAAAACTGTGTTGAAGTCAGAAATAGCATGGGATTAAGTCCGTGAAAACAGGAGTCAAGGAGTGAAAGTAAGGAGCAGAAAAAAAGGCAAAAATCTCCCACCTTTGGAGAAGATCACATAAAACAGAAAAAGTTCAGAAAGGGTAAAACTACTATTGTTTTTCTGCTGGCTTGATGGTTGGAGTGAGTTTCCCCTGGCTGAGCAAGGAAAGTTGTCTAAGAAACCTGTGTAATTCATTATTAACTTTATGCTTTAGGGATTAATTTTACTTTAATTTTCTGGAGTACCTCACTGCAAAACTCCTAGAGCCAAGTTCTGGTTTTGTTCAAATGACTGGAACCTTATCTGTCTGACCATTGGACCATTTCTTATATCGATGATCTGCTTGTACTGCCGCTTGGAACCGGCATTGGCCTTGTGATATCTGCATGAGCTGTCAGTACTTCTGTGCAGATCTGCTGGGCAGCATGCAGACAGAGTACCACATGTGGATCTACAAATGTTGATATGAGCATGTTGATACCCCAGTAATTCTAATAAAAATTATACAGAGTCACAGAAGCACAAAGGAGAACAGGAGATGGGCACAATGGACGAGGCACAAGGGAGCGGATGACACCATTATCTGCCAGGTTCTTTGTAGCTGCAGCTTATTTGTTTTCACTCAGATAGGGGTGAGATGACACTGTCCTGCCAGTAGTTCATACTGTAACACAACTCAAGTTAATAACGAATAAAACACTTTGACTGACAGTAAACTAAGCTCAAATCTTCATGCATCTCTCCCAGTAATATCACATTCATAGACATACTGATACCTGTGCTTGTCAGCTGTCAGGCATTAACAATTTTCTATAACTATCACTTTTTTGTATTAACTATTTGAGTGCATTTATCAGCTAGAAATGAAAAGCAGCCCTAAATACACACTTCACTGTTATATATTTGAAAAGCATCTAAATACAAATACATGTGCCTGCACATACTTCTCTTACCATTACAGAGGGAAATGATACCAGAAGTTTAGCATATGCTTACACAGACACCTTATTTTTTGCTGATAAAGAAATTCATATTTCTACATTTTATTTTAATTGGACTATTCTAGTAAAATATTATGGAGTGGCACTGTCAATATTATTTTGAATTTTACTATGGTATTGGTAGGTGGAAAAAACTTTTTAAAGCAGTATAGCAAATCAGAAATCCTTAAAAATGCATTTCCTGTGAAAATGGTGCAACAGAATATGGAAAATTTCTAGATGTCACTGAAAATAAAACCTTGTAATATATTTCAATTCAGTTCTGCAAACATTCCCTGATATGTTGCCAAGTGATCACTGAATTCCATAATCTAGACAGATTACTAGAAGACTTCTATTTTTAGTGATCCATCTGGTACTGTAGCAATTGCAGCTGATAGGATTACTGCTATATCCTAGCTATGTAAAATGCATTGATGCTGCAAGAGAAACCTGTACTATAGTACTCTAATTGCAAAGTCAGGCTGCTTGTTGGTAGTGTATATCCCAGTTTATTTTCAAACATAATTACTCTATAATTGACTAACCTCATAGCCTTTTATGAGGATATAACAAGGTGGATAGATGATGGTAGAGCGGTGGATGTGGTCTACCTTGACTTCAGTAAAGCATTTGACACAGTCTCCCACAGCATCCTTGCTGCTAAACTGAGGAAGTGTGGTCTAGACTCTCGGGTAGTGAGGTGGACTGTGAACTGGCTAAGGGGAAGAAGCCAAAGAATTGTGGTCAATGGGGCGGAGTCTGGTTGGAGACCTGTATCCAGTGGAGTGCCTCAAGGGTCGGTACTGGGACCAGTATTATTCAATATATTCATCGATGACTTGGATGAGGGACTAGAGAGTACTATCAGCAAGTTTGCTGATGACACCAAGCTGGGAGGAGTGGCTGACACACCAGAAGGCTGTGCTGCCATCCAGCGAGACCTGGACAGGCTGGAGGGTTGGGCGGGGAAAAATTTAATGAAATATAACAAGGGTAAATGTAGGGTCTTGCATCTGGGTAGGAACAACCCCAGGTTCCAGTATAAGTTGGGGAATGACTTATTAGAGAGAAGTGTAGGGGAAAGGGACCTGGGAGTCTTGGTGGACAGCAGGATGACCATGAGCCAGCAGTGTGCCCTTGTGGCCAGGAAGGCCAATGGCATCCTGGGGTGTATTAGAAGAGGGGTGGTGAGTAGGTCAAGAGAGGTCCTCCTTCCCCTCTACTCTGCCCTGGTGAGACCCCATCTGGAATATCGTGTCCAGTTCTGGGCCCCTCAGTTCAAGAAAGACAGGGAACTGCTGGAGAGAGTCCAGCACAGGGCAACTAGGATGATTAAGGGAGTGGAGCATCTCCCTTATGAGAAAAGACTGAGGGAGCTGGGGCTCTTTAGTTTGGAGAAGAGGAGGCTGAGGGGTGACCTCATTAATGTTTACAAATATATCAAGGGTGAGTGTCACGAGGATGGAGCCAGGCTCTTCTCGGTGACAACCACTGATAGGACAAGGGGTAATGGGCTGAAACTGGAACATAAGAGGTTCCGCTTAAACTCGAGAAGAAACTTCTTCTCAGTGAGGGTGACGGAGCCCTGGAACAAGCTGCCCAGGAGGTTGTGGAGTCTCCTTCTCTGGAGACATTCAAGACCTGCCTGGACACGTTCCTGTGTGGCATAGTCTAGGCATTCCTGCTCTGGCAGGGGGATTGGACTTGATGATCTTTCGAGGTCCCTTCCAATCCCTAACATTCTATGATTCTATTATTCTATGATAATTGCTTCATGAACATTCATGTCATGTTTTAATTTTATATTTTACCTTTTTGTATTATGCATAATGGAATAAGGACTAATAAATTCAAGGATTGTGAAAGGATCTCCTAGCATTTTAAGCAAAGCCACAATATGAAAATTTGTGATTTTTTAAAGAAAAAAAAATCCAAAACACGACACAAACCCCAAAATATTTATTTTCGGGATGGGAAGTGCGGGGAGGGGGCTGTGAGAAGAGTCTCTTTCTGTGCAAGTGTCAACAGCTACATCTAGTGGGTTTTCGCAGTACAAACACTTTCTCTTATAGCTAAACTGTATTTTAGGAAAGCATTTTGTATCCTGTATAAACGGAAAGTTAAAATCTTCTCCAATGTAGAGATATGCAATTAACAGCACTGATGCTTCACTGAAGCTACTTCTTTTTTTTTTTTTTTTACTTTATCTTGTGCAAATTGATCTATGGAGACAGAGTTTTCTTTGCCACTGAATTTTTTGAGCTGTGTATTTGTAGTTTTATGTACTACATTTGTATATTTTCCTTATTAATGGGCTAAATACATAAATAAATGAAATTAACTTAAAAGTATAAATTCTGAGATTTTTATTTTGCAGGTTAGGATTAAGCAAGCTAAAGTAATTTGCCACATGTTCATATCTGCATTTGATAAAAAGAAAAAAACCCTAACTATAATATTGTTTTCAGTCCTGGCTGGTGTGCTATGGATTAAAAATTCTTCAGTTTTCCACAAGACCAAGTATTATGCTTTTTTAGAACTTCCAGACGTATTCACTTCAATCAAGGGAGGCAAACTTGATATATTTCAAACAATGCCACAGAATTAATAATTTCAGACAGTGCAACAAAAATCCCACAGAACAAAACGCAACAAAAATTCCAGTCTTTTCTGAAGAGCAGAACAGTGTGTTTGCAGGAAAAATAAGAAATGTATGCTATTTATTCAAATCTATTTATTGTTTGGAAAAAAACAAACCCAGAAATAAAATAATCTATTTAGAAATCCAAAGTGATTTTTTTGTCAATAACTTCATATTAACGGAATGTGAAATACCTAGATAAATATATTAAAAATCTCCCAATCATCCTCGTAATTAAACATGCATGACTTCACAAAGGGTGAAGTGCTTTGCTGTAAAACTGCAAAAATATCAGAACAACTTTCACATTTCAGTTGGATGTCCTGAAGTCTGACATAGACTCCCAAAAACCTTCTAAGAAATTTATCAGTAGCTTAGCAGCCAAATTCTAGCATAAGTTAGCACTTAGTAAGAGTTGATAGAAGAAAAGAAAGAGTTGAATTTCAAAACAGGTAAAACTGAGCAGGTAGAACTTTAAACTTTCTGTTCATGCATAAGTTTACATTCATTAGCTGTTTGGAAAATTCAACTAGCAATTTTTTTATAATGATCCACAGCCGTTTAATGTGGATAGGAAGGAGGGGCTAAGAGAAGTCTGAACTAGGCATAGTAAATTTAATTGCAGATGCAGGTTATTATTGTTAGCATTATATAAATGCGTATCAGACAGTACTAATTAACTGCAACTCTTTCAGAAATCTGTATTATTATCACACTGAAAAATGTAATGAAAGGCTCTGAAAAGTACCATTGAAGACCATACAAAATCTAATTTCTGCCCTTCTTTAATCAGACAAGACCAAAGACTTCCTGATCCAGGACAGCATAGAACACAACACTAAATATGGTGTCAGTCACCTTCTGTGTGACAAGCTGCCACCACTTTTCTAATATCTGAATTCCTTAGAAGCAGTTTGTTTAGCTTTTCTGTATTTGGACCAGACAAATGAAGGAGGTACTTCAATAGATTGCAAAAATAAGGTATTAAAAAATTAAGGGCTGGACTTTCAAATACTTTTTAGTGTAGCTTACTTAAAAAGCAGCATAGAATAGATGCAAAAAACAATTGAAAACATTCTGCACGGGTTACCTCAAAACCAAATTGGTATCTTTTTATCTTTACACTAGGTAAATACACAGGACTGCTAAGCTTGACCACCTTATCATAGCACCTTCTGTTATGGTATCTATTAGAACTTCACTCATCTGCCAGAATCTGCTGAACAATAATCTCATAAATAATCTCATAAACACCTCTGCTCAGAGCCTCCTGTGTATCACACAAGAGACAGAAAGACAGCCTTGTGAGGTGGGTGACTCTCAAGTGTACCGTTTGGTGTCAGCACCACGTTTGGTACATTTTTGGGGAGTTTTGGTGGTGGTGTTGTTGCTTTTGGGGTTTTTTTTTTGTGTTCTGTTTGTCCATCTCGGTGCTCTTGGAAACCTCAAGAATATATCAACTACTCCTAGTTCATTTTTCCCCTGCTCTTTCCTTTTGAAACCAGTGCTTCAAAAAAATGATACAGGAGACTAAACAAAAAAACAATTAAAACCCCTAATTTTCCATATTAAGCCGAACTATTTTACTTCCTATAACTTAGACAGCCTGAAAAACAGCACCCAGATAAGCTGTTCGATTGTTTGCGGCTAAATTTCTGCTCTAGCAATACGTCTCGTTGTACTTGTTCTCAACTTACTCACGAGGTGGCACCAGAGCTCAAATTTGTGAAAATACGCTTCAGAAACTCCGGATGCCTTTTTCGAGGCGCCTGCAAATTTATCGTTTGTTTTGTCAGGACAAAGCCAGAAGGGCCGGGAGCACATTCACAGTGACAGCAAAACGAATCTGTTCAAATGGTGCAGGAAATGGTTAACCAGAACGTAATAATTAACTAAATGTGACAGATTCAGTACTCCCAGGGCATTTTATCAAACAGTAGTGAAAGAACTAGTGCTACCAAAGGAATTATGTGTACTGGCTCCTGAGCTAATTAGAAATTGACCACAGACCAGTGGGTGAGTGATTCATTAGCTGGCCACCCTTGAGGGAGAGGTTTCCCCCTTTTTGTGAGTGTGTGTGTGCACATTTTTGGTCATATTTCTAGAGGAATAGTTGTGAGTTCCTAAATTAAGTTGTGTAGTGATAATTCCCCATTTGCACCCAAATCTGCAATATACTTAGTCTGTCAGAGTGCATGGTGTTTTTCAGGTTAGAATAAATTTTGATTTTTTTGTAGCTTCCATATTTGTTTTTGTGGGCATCTCTGGGACAAATGAGGTTTTGTTTGGTTTTAAGATAAGTTTAGGGAAAAAAAAAATCCCCCTCTTATTTTCCCTTGTACTGGTGCTTAATTTCTAATAACAATTAGGAAGTGTACAAACATCCCTCCTTGGTAGAAATCTGTGGACTCATCCCACACCTGAAGGTTAGCTTAGAAAGAAACATGCTACTGAATGGAGTCCTTAGGGACTTGCATTTGAGACTCATCTTCAGTAATTTTAGGCAACATTTTACCCTTTGATAGGCTTAAAGACAAGAGCAAACAAGATCCACTCTGACCTTTGTTCATTTTTCTTCTGTTGCAGCCCAGCTTCTCTTAACAATATTCGAACTAAAGTGACAACTTCACTTACATTGCTCTGTTGATGCTCTTACTAATTTGTATAGAAAACATTCCATTATTTGTGCTGATCCCTTTAGTTTTCGCTTTCTCTCTTACCTCGATTGTTTAGTATACCTCTTTAGGACAAGGACTGCCCTTTCTGAATGGTAGGAAACCACCTTGCTACTTAGGTAAACATTTCTATGATTGAAAACCATATTTTTTTTTTTAAGTTCAGAAACATTTTCCCTTTCCAATCAGACCATCAGGGGGCCTTCTGCAAGTGAAACAGATGGTGCACTCACTCTGTTCCACAAATATTAACCTAAGCCTCACTTCTTGCAGTACTTGAAAAAGTTTCTGGACTGTAATAGTTGGCTGCAGATTTCCCACGGAAATAAAGAGTCATATAAATGCATCATAATGTTGAAGACATTTGTGAAATGTCCGTATGAACAGAACATCTTTTTTTTTTTAAAAAAAAAAGCTTTTGTTTTTTTAAATATATGTGGAAGTGTTACCCTCACTGTACAAAAATGTACACCTCTAAGATCGAAGTGAATGCCTAGGAGGATTTAGCTGGCTTGCAGTGATAGTAAACCTGCAACTTCTCAGTGAAACACTACCACACAGACCTCCACCAATCTTTTCTCTTCCAAACAAGCAGTATTTGCCTTTGCAGAAAAAAGGACAAAGGGAACACAATGAAAATGCAGTTGCTCTTGTCACTAGCAAAGATACAGATAAAATTATAGTGAAATACCTAAAAATTAGGAGAGCTGTTTAGAATGCAGCAATGTACAGTATTCATTTCCTTCTGTCACACAGTCCCATAAAACTTGTAATAGGTAACAACCATTTTTCTACTAATAACACATTTAACTTCATACCATCTCCTTCTTTACTTGAAAATTTTAAGTGCTCACTTGTTCACATTTTGATGTTGAGTAGATGGGCTGGGCTTTCACAAAAAGTTGTTGCTGAGACCCTCTTGCACTCAGTCAAAAAGAGACCACTTCAAATAAATTTGAGTTTTCAGTCTTTCCTTCAGCTTTAATTGGAAGTAATTTTTTAAAACATACTATAGACGTTTTCCATGGGTGTTTGGCTTCTCTTGACAAACAGGCTTTCCTACGCTGATGAAATTAGATTCTTTCCTTTGCACAGCTATAGTATCTGCCAATTTCACAATGACTGAAATGTTGAAACAGGAGTTTCACCATTAAGCCTAATAGTCTATTGGTTACCAGTTAATTAGTTGTGACCCATCCACCAAGTACAGGTTTGCTTTTTTGTTTTTTTCTCCAAGAGACTACCAGTCACATTGACAGTGTCTCAAAAAACCTTTGATGGAGTTTCTTCACTTCTAATAGGCTGGTACCCATGCCAAAGAGGTTAGTAACACATATATTTAAATGCATGTAAGCAAAAAATAGGTGATTATCACCAGAACTTCAAAAGAACACCACAGCTGCAATTAATCATTCTCTTTCTTTAGCAAGAAAGGAAGCAAGGGTGTTCTCATAAAGAATGACAATACCATCTTCATTTCATATTCAGTAAAGTCATATTTTCCTTCCACTCCACGTTTCCAACTCACTATTATATAGATTAAAGGATTGGGGAATTGCATTCTCCTGACATCCGCCTCTTATGAAAATGCATTTTTTGCTCAAAACATACAAGGTGGTATGGTTTTGTTTTTTTCTGAAGCTTGTCACTTGATCAAACACAATATAGGAACTTTGTGTGTAGGTCTGCATGTTTTTATGTTTTCATTGATGACCATCATGTATAATCTCCTTTGGTTGGAATCTCTCTCATCCATTTATCCTTTGAGGACAATAAGGATTATCAACAAAGTAAACTATGGTAGGGTGGAAACTGTAGATCTTGGAAAATAATTCAGGCATTTCAAAACTTGGCCCTGTGGAAGGTACATACGAATTTCCTTTCCAGCTCCAACAATGCCAATGTTTCTTCTAGAGTAAGACTTTTTCTTTTCCAGACACTTAATTGTGTTGTCTTAGATTATCTCAGTATAAGTGAAGAGGGCTTACAATGTTAAATACAAGTTAGCCAAGATGACCTTTGCTTTCCCAATAGTTTTACATGTTCTTGTTCAAATGAAAAAGTGGAAGTCATCATAACAAAGGCCAGCAGCAATTGCATGTAACCAAGTACTGCTTAACTCCACCAGTGCACTGGAGGGCTATAATTAACTAATTTGCACAGCATATGGCACAATCGAGACAGTCATGCCAAGCATGAATTCTGTCCAAACAGAGGTGGTTAAAATACTTCACTTTTTTGATATTATAAAAAAAAAATTATAAAAGTCCTACATAGGCTATGAAGAGTTTTTTCAATTCTTCATTTTTTTTTCTATATACAAAACATAACAGGCTTATTCACTCTGGAAATTAAATTAAAAAGAACAAGACAGAGACAGTGTTAGCCTTTTTGTATTGTTATTATGTTCAGTTATTTTTCTTGAATCTGGTTTGCATAAACTCTAGCTGAAGTGAAATAGAATGGTACGGGCTCAGCTATACTGTCTAACCTTGCCACATTATTTTCAGTATTTTTAGGTTATTTACTAATTTCTCTCCTGCATTGTATGCTGACAACTTTATATTAAATGCAGAAAAGCAACAAAGAACTTACAAAGTTTCACAGAAGTTAATTTTCTTTTAAAAAGTTTATTTGCTAAGCGTAGGTGAAAACTCTCCCTTTTCCATAATTAAGCAAGCAAGTAGAAACTTGTAGGACTTGTTTGACTTTGGATAGATAATGGCAACAAGAGATATTAATGGCATTCAGAATACAGATGCTAAAAAAATACATTCCAGGTTACAGTTTTTTGACATAACACATATGGACTAAGGAACATTCCAGAGAAACCTCATTGTGTAAAGCCTGTATTTTATATAAAGAGCTGAGTGAAATATAAAGATCTTCATCAACAGGGCTTGGGTGCATTGCAGGAACATGAGACTTAGTTATCGCTTCCACATAATGCCACCAGAATGTTTTCATAATCCCCTTTGAGTTCATCCTGTCAATTTAAGTACAAAAAACCACAAATGTTAGGATATGGTCTCGAGTGAAGTAAGTTTCAGTAAGCATTAAATATACATGTACCAAACATCAGTCCTTCACCTAAATAAATTAATCAATTTATAACAGATGCGTTAACCACAGACTGAATTTGAACTAAGCATCCTCACCTAAGTTCATTTGTATTACCTATAAAAAAACACATGCATTTCCAGAGTGGAACGGAGATAGACAAGGCCAGTAAAATTCCTGGGAGGTATCACAGCATAAATGAAGAAGCACAGATGATTTCTATCTCTCCACAAACTTAAACACTTTTCTTCCCTAGATAAAGTGAAAATACTTTCCTTGACCAGTGATGTCCAATGCTGAAAAATATTAAAACACTGTAGACTTTGCATTTAGGATTATGTCAAACACAGGCTACTAGTACAGTGATACTTGATTCAGCACAGGATCACTTATTCAGCTTGGAAAAAATGGATAACGTACATTAAGTATGCAGTGTAATTATTACATGCTATGTTTTCTCAACTCTGAATCTACTTTGCGGGGACATGAATTGTTCAGTGTAGCCAAGCTATGCCTCAGGCTGTTTGGATGCAATCATTACTTTGGAACCTTATGAGGTGATGTAATTACATAGCAAATCATAGATCACACACACTCATGAAGGAAGAATAAAAGTGGTATTTGGCACCTACTGAAAAACTAGCAGAAACCAATAAAAATAAAAAAAGCATTTTGATACATATAGGGAGTATGTTTCCACTCCAGTAAAGACATTTTTAGTGTTGTCTACTAGCCTCCACAAACCTGTTTTGCAAGCTTAGCTTTCTTCAAGTCCTTCACTTAATTCATATTTCCTAGAAAATACATTGGGTGGTCTGTCCCCTTTAAAAAGATTTTTGTTAATTTAACTAATTTAGTTAAGTCACCTAGCAAGCAGGCCAAATTAAAGTCAAGTTAATAAGGCATTTGCAGGAGTATAACAAATGTCAAAAACCAATAACCAGTTGCATCAGGTATCTCCCATAGAGCTGTCAGTGCAATCATCTCCCTTCCCCTGCCAATCAATGTACTTTATGTCTGCCCAGGTACAGGAACTTGGGGACACTGTAGTTTCCATCCGTTCTTAACTTCTACTGTAAGATGATATCCTGAAACATGTACCTACAGCTTTCGTGACAAAAACATTGCCCCAGAAAATGAATTAGTTCTATCAGCATGTGGATCATTGTGAACATGAGTTACTCAGCTATTACGAGTTACTACGATGAGCTGGTGACCAAGGAGAAGTCTTAACAAACTATTGTTTTGCATTTCATCGCATCTGAGAAGAAACCTACCATAATGGCTTGCTGGAGAGAGATGCCATACAGTCTCTTGTAATAGCCTTTGATCTCAGCCATATCCACGTCATGGCGCGAAACCATGATTCTGATGAGCTCTTTGTGCCGTGTCCCAAAGCCCTGTTAATAGAAAAAAAGAAATGGAAAAGGGTAAAAGGGAAAAAAAAAAAAAAAAGGAGAAAAAATGAGGCAACTTATGTCATTGAAGCATCTTAATTTAAGTTTCTGTGTGTTAATCCATTAGACTTCTTTCTGGGTGAGTGAGTCCATACCCTATTTCTTTAACAGCTCTCATGAGGAGGTCCTCTCATATCCCGCTTCTGTTCCCTATTAGCACAATTCACCCAATTTCACTTACTGCTCCAGGTCACAGGAGTTGTGAAAATACCTACATACTAGACTGTTTCAGGATCTTCATCTGTTTCTCTCAACTCAGTTTCCAAATTTTCAAGAAGCACCATGGATGTCTTCTTAAAGATTAAGTTTCTACAAGGTTCTTGTCCAGATCCGTAATTGCTTTCCTGTTTACTTTTCACTAATATTTTGTGGTTTCGTAAATAAGAAAAGTCCCAGTTAGATTTCTGCCACTGTCTAGAGTAAAAGATATATGTAATGATAGACAGATGCTATCCTAAATATGCTACAGCAAAGAGACAGCTCCTATGGAAAGACACTCCGAGGCTTCAAAGGAAGGAACAGGAGAGATAAACACAGTTTCCTTCTACAGTCCTTTTTTTATCGTCACACAAAGGGCTTAAAGAGCTCTAGCTAACTTGTTATTTTTCAGCTTACAAAGCACCCTGTGTATACAAAGGTAAGTTCTTTCTTTGTGTTACCTTCATCGCCAAATGGAGTTTTTCAGCAAAGAAAGCTGGCTTGCTTGTGGCACACTTCACTGTAATGAGACAATGAAGTAAGATCATACGTAATAAGTAACAAAAGGCATCAGTTTGGAAAGAAAACACCTTAAAATCAGTCTTACTGTTCTTAGCAGAATACCCTCTTTATCTACTTTGTATTACCCGTCTTCAAATTATGGGAAAAGTAGCAGTTTCTTTCCTCTTAGTCTATTGAGAAAGCATTTCGGTTAGTTACTATAAAGACAAGATTGAATTCCCTAGTTTACTGCCACAGCATTAAGATGTTGCTGTTTCCAAGAAGAAAAATGTGAAAGCATTCACAGCTGATCTGTGTTTTGTAAACCAAGTTATACTAAGTACTTTCCTTCTGCTTCTGATATTAAGAGGGATATGATGAGACTTACTCTTTTACCCAAAATACACTTGACTGTGATACAAAAGCTGAGTACAAGATGGGTGTCTGGCTCCTGATTCCATTCCTGGTAAGCTAGTAAGAGTGATTTAAGCGAGTCCCTTCCTCACCTTATTTTTCATGAAGAATAGTAATATTAAGGGCCTTAACATACCTTTATAATGAACTGTATACGAACATTTTCTTCAGCAAAACTGCAGACGGATATCTGATTTACTTTTAATAATCATATATAAAAAAAATGTCTTTGAAAAACATTTAAAGAAGAGTAGGTTTGTGGTTTTTTTAAAAAAAAAACACATTGGATTTTTTATACAAACCGTGCCTATTCTGACAGGTCTTTTGGGCATATTGACTTCCTGTAAAGGTCACCAACATAAGAAGACACATCCATTGTCCTTAAAAGACCTATATCAGGAGAGGTACTTCTACTTACCCATCAACTTTAACTGACTTGAAGTAACTCAATTAAATCACTACAGTCAGATGAGACTTTCCAAACTATTATTTATCAAGTTTCTCAATGAAGTAGGATAAGCCCACATGCAGGTATGATAGAAGTAAAAGGTGAGTTTTCATATAGTCAGTATATATAGTAGGTCTCACTCTGCAAAACCACTTACCAAGGGCAGTCAGGCAGTTCTCAATATCACCTTTCAGCTCCAAATCCAGCACCTTGTTCATGTCATGTTTGCTGTATTTGGTGTACTTCTGAAAGACTAGATAAAGGAAGAAAACTCAGTGAGTAGTGATGAAAACACAGTATTCTTCCTGACTGTCCTCTGCCTTACTCTGTCCTCGCTGCTGCAGCAGTGCACACAGATGACTGACTGTAGGCCATCTTTCTCATTTTCTTCTGCCAGCACAGTATACAGAGCAGTGTTACTGCATAGACCGGTAGAGTCAGCATAAGGAATAGGACTTTGTTAGTATAGTAGGGTTCATGCTCCCATTGGTAGGGACAGAGGTGGTACAGTGACTCTGCTGGAGCCTGTGACATTACGTGATATCTCTCTACCCAGGACAAGTTGGCTGAGAAGCAAGACCATGTAGGGGAGCATTCAGAACCTCTGCCACACTGATTCTTTGGCCTTGTGATCACTAGCCATATGGGACTTCATGGTAATGGTTTTATTAATAATCTGAATGATATAGCTCATGACTAGAAGGGAAAAAAACAGCCAAGCTGCCAACTGCACCCTTAGTCAGCAAGCACTTGTCCAATTACAAAGACCTTTGTAGCAGTCAGAGTCACATCTTCATAATCCATATCTTCTCGGAGTTCACGAGCAGGCCATGTTCAAAATAACATTCCAGTGAAGTAGAAAATTTCATCCAACATACCCCTTCGGAGATGTGAGTAGCTTCTTGCAGTAAGAAGAGTAATAAACACGTTAATGTCTGTTCCTTTCCTTTTCTCTCCTGCTTCATACAAGGCCTGTCATAAAGAAATCAAAGTAGTAAAGTTAACATCAGTATAATAAAACTCAAACCTAGAAATACTATACTCCTGAGGTGATCAGCCAAAAGTAGGCCATTGCTTGTGTAATGAACTCTAGCCCTTGACACAATCCATAACAAAGCTGCACAACGTCCAACTAACTCTATCAGATAGTACTTCATACTTCACTTATGTCATAGTAGTACCTGGAGAACACTATGCACATATAAAACACATTGTCAGACATTTTACAGTCACCATCTAGTCCTCCTGGGTATATTACATTCTTGAATTAAGGTATTTTTCATATATCACGATATGTTTACAGTCTGCATAGAAGTTTAGCATTAGAAGGCTATCTTCAGTCAATCAAAATTATCTCTGATACTAACTGGAAAAACATAAAGGAGAAGCATAAGCACCAAGTACTACTCGTCCTTCCATGAGTGACTTTAATGGAAAGTTAGAAATGAAGTCTCCTTCGCTTTCCTCACCTTTTCAAATCCTTCCAGAAGTAATAAATAAAGGCAGTAAAGAAGACAAAACTAAACTCTTTACGTAGCATTAATAAAAGCAGTATTGCTCAATGGCCTTTTCTTGGTTGGATTTTTTTTTAAAAAAAATTAAAGCCAATCTCCATTTAAATTGTAACTGTGATAGAAGATTTTATAGATGACGACTCAAGAAAGACTGCTAAGGTTTAGCAAGACTTTAACAGAAGTAGTCACACTAATGGTAGAAGAAATAAGAGAAAGTTTAGTTGTTTATTTCAGAATTATTCAGAAAATGACCATGAGTTTTACCAATAATTTTGAAAAGTTCACCACTGTAAAAGCATTAGCTATAGCTAACAGTTCACAACAGCCCAGATATGGTAGCTGGTTCTGCACATGCATGAATATACCCTTGTCCCTCAGTTCAAGAAGTGTGTTATAAACAGGAAGAAGATTGTGTTAAGGGAGTGGAGCATCTCCCTTATGAGGAAAGGCTGAAGGAGCTTAGAGAAGAGGAGGCTGAGGGATGACCTCATTAATGTTTATAAATATGTCAAGGGGGAATGTCAGGAGGATGGAACCAGGCTCTTTTAAGCGGTGTCCACTGACAGGACAAGGGGCAATGGGTGGAAGCTGGAATACAGGAGGTTCCACAAAAATGAGGAAAAACTTTTTCACTGTGAGGGTGACAGAGCACTGGAACAGGCTGCCCAGGGAAGTTGTGGAATCTCCTTCTTTGGAGACATTCAAAATCCGCCTGGACATGTTCCTGTGCGCTCTACTGTAGGTGGTCCTGCTCTGGCAGGGGGGTTGGACTAGATAATCTTTGAGGTCCCTTCCAACCTCTAACATTCTGTGATTCTGTAATTTCTCTAAATGCTGACCTCTACTTGAGATGGCCTGCACATTTTACAGGAATCAGACCTTGCAGAAATGTTTCTGAAGCTAAACATTAGGATTAAGATTTAGTTTTCTTCACAGCAAAGCTCACGTGAACTTTGCAGAATAGTATCCCCTCAGAAAACATTGCCATACAACATACAAATCTCTGTTAGACTTGCAGCACGCAAGATTCAGGTCAAGGATTTACAGTGAGAGTTCGTAATCTCAAGTTAGATGAAGAAGGTCTGCAGAGTGCCTAGTTTGACCTACCCTGGCATCGTTGTCAGCAAGATCATCATTCACATAGGAATCTTCGCTTCGGTCAGCCTTCATAAACAAACAAATGAAATTTCATTGATACAATCACTCAGTTCACCAATACTCATTTTTAAGTTCTGCCCTACCACTCTCATACATAACTTAATACATAATTGCAGACAGTTATATCAGTCATTCTGAGAATAAAGCTGTTGTAATCAAAGCTTATATTTCTGAGGCCATTAGCGACTTATTCCTGAAGTGTTACATGAAAATCCACAGGAAGTATTGTTTATTAAAGTGAAGTTACAGATTAGAAACTGTGATTTGCTCCTTTATGATGATGCAATAGACTCCTTTCAAGCTGATATAAAATCAAAAACTGAAAAATCAAAGCCAGGTACATGGACACATCAAAAAATAATCTTGAAAGTATATGCAAGTTTCATATATATGTATTTAACAATCAGAAGCAAATATTTACACATTTTAAAAGATATTTTTATTGTGCAGGTCCAGTGTTTAAACTCATCTGCTTTTGGATGTAAATTCATGCAACATTATTCACTTGTTAGCTCTCTGCCCATGTCCCATTATCTAACTGCTAGAAACATATCTTAAGAGCAAGGCAAAAGGTGTATTTCTCTAAAGGTAAGCATTTATTCTTTTTCTATTTCTCATCAATTGATAAGACTGCATATCTATTGTTTTTTCAGATGCTCACAGAGAGCTACCACTAAAAAAAGTCTTAAAGCATAACTGGTAAACAATAACAAATATCATTGGTTTTTAAAATGAATTTAAGATAAAATTTCATTACAGCTTGTTTAAGAACCTTTCACAGGGGCCAAGATGTATAAACAAGTAATAATGCAAGGAAATTTCTTAATATTCTCTTCTAAATCCTTATTTATTGTATGTATTTCTCTGAAGTAGTCTTGACAATACCAAATTTTATTACAGGTAACATCACTCAAAAGGCTTCAGCTCAGTATACCTTGGCTAAAGCAACCAAAGCCTTCTGAAAGTCTCCAGATGTGTCAGAGATAATGTCTTGTGTCAGATCTCTCTTCAGCACTGAAATCAAGAGAAAAAGGATTTGTAGTTTGTTTTAAAGTTATCAACCAGATTGACTAGAGAATCTTTCCAAGTCTCTTCCAATCCAAACCATTCTGATACTGTGGCTTCTTTTCAACTTTTTCCTAATTTTCCACATGGCCACTAGTAATACAGTCTTCTTACTTTCTCTAATTCAGCTGCAGGAGAAGGGGTGTATTTGTAACATGTCCTCTAACCTGTGAATCTACACAGGTCAGGAGAAGTCATTATGACCTCCCTCCCTTCCAACTCTTGCAGTCTTATGTGAAGCTTCAATTGCTTCCTATAATATCACTTCAACTTTTCTTAATGAGAAGTGGCTGTGACTGTACCTTGTCTATTACAGTGCTATACCATTAATATTTTTCTTGCTCTAAATTACCTTCCTTGTAGTATCTGCTGGCTTCTCTGATCTCTCTGTTGTTTCTTGAAGCCAGAATCTCAATTAAGGTATCTTCATCAGTTCCAAGTCCCTGATAAGAGGATTGAATTTTTAGAAATGTTATTTGACATAGCAAACTTAAAATTTAGAACAGAAATAAGATGCAAATCATGGACTTGGCCTGACCCCATCTGGAAGAAGAAAGAAAAGTGAAAGACATTGTTCTTCCACACAATTGTTATTTCATCCCTTTTAGAATTAATTTTTTATCACATTCACTATCACTGGAACCCAAAAATAAGTGCTAAAGGGACCAAGAAGTGTACATAAAGATAGGGATGTAAAGATTATGAAGAAAAATCTTCCCACCCCTTTTTGTTTTCTCTTATGTAAAGATCTATGTAGGCACTTTGGCTTTCTACCACTACAGCAGCAATCATTTTTCTTAAGGCAGAAAGAGTTCATTCTCACAAAAAAATCATCCTCCAATTCTGAAATTCAGCAGAGATTGATAGGTCTTCTGCTCAGAAGCTGGATTACCAGTATAGATTTGTTTTAAAAAAATAATAGATAATACACAAGATTTGAAAATCAAGTCCAGTGTCATTTACAGGCCCTGATAAATAATTATGATCTGTAAGAAAGTTTTCCTCACTAGTTGTTGCCTTACCTTCATGGAGGCTCTTAATTCTTCAGCATCAAACTGAGCTGGAGTTTTAAGTAGAGCCACAACAACATCTTCCAGGTGGCTTTTCAGAACTTTTTTCAAGGCTTCTTCCAAACTCTGTAACAGGAAGAATAAGAAACACACTAACCTACTGAATGAAAAGCTGCTGTTCAGGTGCAGTCCAAAAATTAGTCTGATCTTTGCTCGATCTTAATCTACATCATTCCTTTACATGTTAAAAAGATTTATGAGGCCAACCTGAAATTTTTCATTTGTCACCTTCATGTTAATCAAAGTGACAGGGTTTTTCATTAAGTGTTCAGGAGTGTTTTCACACATTGCAGTTCAGCCCTATTCACCCATTTACAGTATCAGAAGATGATTCAAAATAGGCTGTGTGGTTTTTAAGGAAAGGTAATAGTATAATGCTGTTATGATTATGACTAAATTGCTTATCTTGATAACATTTTAATGCATCCATTTATTACATGAATGCTACAGAATTTGCAGTGGAAACTGTAGACATAGTGTAATAGTGCTCTTCACGAAAGTGGAAGTACTGAAGTTAAGATTTAGGCTATATTCTAATTTGATCTAGATTTACGTAAAAACAAACAAAAAACTGAAACAAACAAACAAAAAAGAACAATAAAAAAACCTGATTTATTCTTCCTCCTGTCTGGAAACAACAACCCCAAGCAATGCTACAGATCTGGGGAAGAGGGACTGGAGAAATGCCTGGAGGAGGATGACCTGTGGGTGTTGATGGACAGCCATCTGAACATGAGCCAGCAGTGTGCCCAGGTGGACAAGAAGGCCAACAGCATCCTGGCCTGTATCAAAAATAGTGTGTCTAGCAGGACTAAGGAAGTGATCATGCTCTTTTACTCCTCACTGCTGAGGCCACACCTCAAATTGTGTGTTCACCTTCAGGCCTCTCACTACAAAAAGGACACCAAGGTGCTGAAGCGTGTCCAGAGAAGGGCAATGAAGCTGGCGAGTGGTCTCAAGCACAAGTCTTACGTAGAGCGGCTGAGGGAACTGGGATTGCTTACTCTGGAGAAAAGGAGGCTGAGAGGAAACGTTATTGCTCTCTACAACTACTTGAAAGGAGGTTGTAGCGAGGTGGAGGTCAGTCTCTTCTCCCAAAGAACAAACAATAGGACAAGATGAAATGAGCTCAAGCTATGCTAGGGAGGTTTAGATTAAATATTGAGAAAAATTTCTTCACTGAAAGAGTGGTGAACCATTGGAATAGGCTGCCCAGGGAAGTGGTGAAGTCACCATCCCTGGAGGTCAAGAAGCATGTAGACATGGCGCTTCAAGGCATGGTTTAGTGCTCATGGTGGTGTTGGGCTGACGGCTGAACTTGGTGATCTTAGAGGCCTTTTCCAAGCTTAATGATTCTATGAAATACTCACTGCTCTGTTTTGTTACATAAAAATTACAGCTCTGTTCTCCACCAGGTATGTGTCCAGGTTGTGGTTATAAGAGGAGGTCAACCTGCTTTATCATGATACCTAAAGCAGTGACATTATTTCAGGGGCAAGCACTACACCCATAGTGAGTTCTGTTCTGCTTTTGATGGTGTGCCAGGAACAAGAGTATCTAATAATCAAACAGCCTGTGTCTTTGAAATAATGTTATAATTTAGGGTTTTTTTTAAAATGTAATTGCAGTGCTGGAGCTTCCTCGAGGGGGGCGGAGGAGGGGGAGTGGGCAGGGGTAACGACTATGAAAACCACAAGTTAGGTTTCCTAAAGAGAAACAGGAAATCTAGGCTAAAATGAGATGTACGACTCATTTTCTAAGTTGCCCTTTAAAAGTTACACTCCAAGGAATCACTTTCCAAGGAGCAAATGCTCTCTAATTCTGCTATGTCAACCATGCAACTGTAGTTTCAATCTAGAGTTACAGGTTCAACTAGAAAAAAAAAAGTTACAGAGAAAAGCAAGAGCAATTAAAATCTTTTCCAGAAACATGCAGCAATTTCCAAGCTTCTCAGTGCCAGGGACTAGCAGTTTTACCACTCAGAGACAGAAGAAGAACACTGCCCCCATACAGTCATACCCTCACACCAGTGCTGGTATACTTGTGGAACAACGTTACGGTCCTACAACTTTCCTATCCTATTTAGTATTCTACCTGGACTTAAACACTAGGAGAGATGCCTCCAAGTCTCATTCTCCATCCTTCTCTTCCTCTTGGTGGATTTGTCTCCCAGGTGGTAGTGAAATCTGTGCATTCACAGGATTTAGTGATTAAAAGGATCTCCAAAGCATTCAGAAAGCTGGAAGGTCATAACTTCAAAGTTTTTCTTTTTTTTTTTTTTTTTTCAAAAGCAGTTATCATATTCAAAGGTTCAGCACTGGCAGTATAGTTACAAAGCATCTTCATTCTGTCATTGTTTTCATGAACTACAGAAGGTAGAAAACTGTAACTTTTTGTTCTACAAAGCTAAAGCCATATACACCGTTTGAGCCAGAAGCAACATTGATATTCTGGGTGTAAATTTAAGCTTGGGTTGAATTTACTTTACCTTTCCTTTAGCCTGCTGATAGGCAGCTTTGATCTGCTGACGCTGAGCATTTGATCTTTTAGTCAAGATGTCAATGATGGTGGCTTCATCCACACCTATGAATTACCAAACAAAAAAATGTCTAATATATTGGAAGTGTTACAGCCGTCTTTAGTGTGTCATTTAGCCAAATATTTTTTTAATTTTTATTACTTGCTTTATGTCGTATTTGGATTTCTTAACAGACTGAACTTTAACCAAAGAAAAAGTTATCTAGACTAACAATTAGTGATGTAGTGAAGAAACAAAATAAATAGATTACCATAGAACACAGAAACTTACATATCTACACTTTCATACAGAAAGTCTTAAAGTGCTCTGAGTTCAGAACTTACACTACCAAATAACTAAAACAAAGACAAAATGAACAGACAGCACAAATGGCACTCATTTAATTTCAGCACGGCAAATGAAAAAGGTTTTGAGTACAGGCAATGTACCAAACATGAATTTCATTAGAAGAGGAAAGCACAATAGAAGCACACACTAAAAAAACAGCATATTCACTGCCTCTTGCAGAGATCTATGGGAAATCAAATCAAAAAGTATAAGTATATTATAATCTTTTTTATTCTTTAGAAATTAAATTTTTACAACCCTTTCTTCAATATGTTCAAGAACTCTAATGTAGAATTAAGGTCTGGAATTGTAATACAACATTAGAATATGAAAGAGTAGAGATTTTCTATCAAGTGGTATAATATAATGTATTGCCAAGCTTTTAAAAGCAGAGGCACCTCTCTCTCTTGTCATTGCCTGTTGCTCTAATATTTTATTGAGTGCTATTCTCAAAATTTTCTAAGGAAGAGTCCTAATGTAGAAGGTTAAACATTTTTTCTTCTTACCCTTTACAGTAATAGCGTTGTCCAAAGCAATAACATCAGCTGATGGATCGAAGTTAGGATATGACTGTACTCCAGGGCCACCTTTTGAACTTTTCTGCAGAGGAAAAAAAAAAAGTAAATACTCATTCTGTATAATATTTTTGCAAAGAAGCAGTTTTAGATGCCTAAATATACCATGTATTTGGGTTTGCCTATTACATTATTATTAGAGATCATACACAGTTCTGTAATTACAGAGAACTAAACAGACTCGGTAATAGATATGCATAGGATCTATTCCTTTCACACGTCTTATATTAACCAGAAAGTACTTCATATATTGTTTTAGGTACCCGAGGACCAGTTTCTCAGAGCAATTATGTCCAAATTTTAAAGGTTCTTAAAACCATAAATATATCACACAGGTACTGCAAGTGCTATTGTTTTCTTTGTTCATCTTATGCAAATTGACTCCACATCACATTAAATGACTTCTCAGGAGACTCGTATGTAAGACTACATGTATTTTTTGCGTGCAAGACCTTTGTGAAGAGTTTCAAGGTTAATTCTTTGAGGAAGTGAAGAACTGTTGCCCAACTTCTTTAAAACTCGAGACATAAACCACACTTTCTTCACGAGCATTATCTACTGTCTGCCTTTGGTGAATCCACTCCTAGATGGGCACTCCCTAGTCACCTTAGTCAACACCTAAAGGGCTCTGGGAATAGCTAAGGATGATGAATTCCACTATGTGACAGATTGCATGACTTGCCCTAACTCAATAACACGACAAATCAAGTTACGGATAGGGCCTGTAACCCATCAGTACTACCTAAGCGATGTCTGCTTCTTTTATAGAAGCTATAATGTGCTCCAAGAATCTTGGATTATTTTATATAAAATTCCCATTGGTGTGATATATAGTGAGATTTTTTAATAAAAAGACTGACCAGTTGTTTACCTAAACTTCTGCAGAATCACCTATACTCATTCTCCTGATTCAAGGACTCGCTATTTTGTTTTTTTAAAATCCTTTTCTGCTAAAGTTAAGTACCATAAAAGAAATCACAAGGTCTTACGGATACATCTTTTACGTGATCATTCTGTATTGAATTACACTTCTAACATCTGATAACCAAATATTCAACTGCCTACACAATTATATCACTAGGAGTTACAAGAGAGTGGAGAGACTGCATACTTACAGCAGTGTCTTGCATACTTTTGAAAAAATCACTGACTTGTGTGATAAGGCAGAGGAATGGGAGTGTTTTATGGCCTCTTTCCCAGATTAGTCTTTGTATACTTGTTTCCATGACAAACTTAATCTACTAGTAAAAAAAGCTGTCTGTAACCATTGTAGTCAAACCAACTCAGGACTCAAGAGTCCAAGGGGGATAGGATGGTGGAGTCAAAGGTTTAAGCACAAAACATTCCGGAGTCAAAATTACAAAATCCACGAAGGCTTAGAACAGAAAAATTTATTTATTGATATTTCCTTCCTATGTTCAGTTGTTTTCAAGATGGAGGTTCCTTCAAGATCTCCTGGGACTTACTGTGTGCTGCTTTACCTTTGCTGACAGTCATTTAAGTATCTTAATCAACTTCCTTATCACAAAGACTCTCCATGTCTTCCTACTGCAGTTATCGACTTCGCACCACCACAAACCTGATTTCTAATCAGTATCAGTACTGAACATGAGATGCTTTATTATGTAGTGTGACTCCTTCCACCTTGTCACATAAGCATGACATACATTACAAACACTAAGACATATACTAGTGATTGTAGTTCCTGCTTTACATTTCTGAACCTCAACTCATGGCTTCCTGTATGTCAGCCTAAGAACCTGTTTTTCTCATGCACGTCATCTGAACGTGTTCTTACACATTCACACAACTGTGCATCAGATTACTACTTCAAAAAGGGTGACTTGAGTGAATCAGTGATTAGCCACTGGGAATTACAATTTCATTACAGTAACTAGTTCTGGCTAGGAACTGATAACTAGACTGATATGTGCAAATAAGAAATTTCTCATCTGATAGCAGACTTACTATGTTACTAGATTACACTAGAAGACACGCCACAATAAAATTTGGTTCCATTTCTAATCTACTGAAGTTCTGTCAGTGTTTATCCCCTCCTTCAGTACACAAAAAAAACCCCAACAAACGTTTGGTCGCCTATGCCTTCACAACACTTCTAAAAGTACTTTAAAACAAGAATGATGCTCTCAGAAGCTGCTAATACTTACAATACATTCCTGCTCCTGATTTTCCATGAACCATGCCTGTTTCAGAAATTCTGATACCATAGCCATGTTGAAAGAGTTTCTGGGAGTTTCTGGGAATAGATGCATAAAGTTACAAAAATCATTTCAAGTTACAAACTATTTGTCATCATTTTCAGCACCAGTGCAACTCAAGGTTTCCCACTCTCAAAATCCTTTTTGAACCATGATATACAGGGGTTAGTTTCACAAGCAGTAATTGACCTGTGCTATTGGAAGCAAGAACTTTATTGGCAGGTGATGCAATGTTCCCCAACTGCTTGCTCACCCCTACACCCTTTGCTATCTGCAGAAGTTTTAGATAGAAACAGAACACTGAACTTTTCTACAAGTCTTTTTGATGTAAACACAAAAACCATCATCCTGCACATAAGGCATTTTCACCTCCAGCTCCTCACTGGTGAAAAAAAGCAGTAGTACATGTAGAAAGCGGATGGCTTATGTACTATGGCAACACCTAAGCATCAGTACTGATTTACAAAGGAAAGTTACCAGAAACAAACTGTCTTTCCCCATTTGTTTAGTTATCAGCTATGACCCTTTAGGTTACTGAATAGTTAATTCTGTTAAAATTCAGTGGTAAACAAGTATTCTTGTCTGATTATTTACTGAGGTTGGAGCTCTTGTGTGTCATGTTAAGACAAAAGATACTCCCTTGTTAAATATACTTCCATGTAATTTCTTTGACTAGGCCCTTCCTACGGAAGACAAGTAACATCAGTGAGTTTCACTTACATTTGTCCTTATTTCTCATATAGCTCTTCCAATTTCTACAAAATAATAGTCCATTACCCATTTAAGAATGGGAAAAAAAAAAGTGATTTTTGCTTTCTACCACTCAAAATGAAAATCAGACCAGATTTTCCATAATATACTATGCATATGGGGAAAAAAAGTTCAATGGTTGTGTGATTTGACATAGAGCTCCCAATAATAATGAATAGGCTGCTTCATAACAACTTTGGTGTGAGGAATATTCGTTTTCTAATAGAAGTGGTGACGGATCAGAAAGAATAAGTTAAAGTTTTATCAGATAAACTATTTTTCATGTGTTGAAAACAGATTTTTATTTTTTTTCCAAAGCACATTTTCTTATCAATCTCTAGGGAAGGCTTGGTTTTAAAGTATACATAGAAGTAATAAACTAAAGATAATATTGATGGGTAAACCAAAGTGTCTGTAGCATGAAAGACAAGATGCTATTTGTGGTCTTGGGGACAGATCATATAGTGTATATCATATACACAAGTATAGAAAATGATGTTGCTTATGCTGCCAACACGCTTGCCTAATTTATGCCCTACTTCCCACAGAAAGGGCAAAGAGCAATTATTTAGTGACATATACCTAGGAGTGTTGCTACAACCTAGCTGCTTCTTTCCCCTATAGCAAAAACTGTAACATTTATTTCTATGTTCAGCTGCCAAGAAGGTGACAGCTACCACCCACCACCCTCCTCCAGCCCAGCTCCACCCTCTCCTCTTTCCTCCAAGGCACGTGCTACCGGTACTCCCTCTTCTCCGGAAAATTCTTACTTTTGTGCCCTTCCCTCAGCCCCAAGGGCACAAAATTCAGGTCTGCCTGTGCTGCTAGAAAAACTGAAACTGGGTCCAAATTTATACATTACTTGGAGCAGGTCTCATTTAGGTAAATAATGGTCAGAATATTGCATAAGTTTTAGGAACAAAAACTTTTCTGCAGGTCATTTACTGAGTATCAGAAAACCATACTTAACATTGCTATTAAAACCAGCATTTTATCAAGCTGTTATAGTGACTCCTGTATCCTTCTTGTATTGACAGAAGCATATGAGGCCAGATTAAGTACTATAATATACGAAGTTCTGCTGCATTTCATAACAGCACACATAAATACCGTATGCAGCAGAACGAAAACACTTGAAAGTCTCCATAGTAGGTGCACTGAGTCACCAACAGTGACATGTACAGATATTTGTAAACTAATAGGTTCACAGAGTGTATAATTGTTTAAAACTAAGAAACAAGATGCAGTCTTGCAGCACCAGATCTGAAGAGAGATGGACCCAAAAATTGCCTTTTGGTTGATAAGAGTAACACTTCTTCTGAAGAAGTGGTGAAAGGCAGAACTACTAACATCTTTCTGTTTGTTCCCACCCACACCCCTCACACCCAGCTCTAGAGGTTTTGCTGTCCTTGGGGAAGAACAGAGCAGAAGGCTGCTAGCCTACACTAAATTTGTTTTATTAAGCCTTTTAACTTTTATGTCTATCGTAATTTAAATTCAAGGTACTGTAAAAGAATTCTGTACCTTCAAAACTAAGGGTTTTTCCTCCTTTTTATATAAGGACAGTTGGGCATGTAGGTCTATATATTTCTGTCTAGTAAAGAAATAATGCAATTTTAATACAGGTCAAAGCAGATAGTGGCTCTTGAGAGGAGCTAAGGACCTTACGCTGCTTGAGAACATCAAGAAACCACCTTTTACGTAAGTGTTTGCCTGCTTTATAAAAAAAGTACAGCCAGTAGAAAAGAAGAAAACAAATCTAGGAAGACATCTACACCCCTGACAGAGCTGATGCCTTCCCTAATGTTTTGACACACACCACTCTGAATGCAAACATCTCCTAGACCTGGGAGGGATAAATGCAGTCAAAATATTATTTTAATTTAGTATGAAAAAGACTTGAAGAACTGGTAGCTTTCAGCCATGTATTTTCCTTCACTTTTGAGTTCAGGACAAACTCTGTGAACAGAGAGAGGAAAAAAGTAAAATATATCTATCTACACAGGAGTGCAAAAAGAATGTACTGTAGAAATGTGTAACACTTCTTTCTTGTTACTCTATGCCAAGTACCTATTTGAGAGTTATTTTATTTAGTAAAATACTGCCCAAGCCATGTATTCCACTTCCCAAAATGGAGCATGCAGAAGTCTGATTTAAAAGGAAGATGATCAAGAACTTAAAATTTCTCTGTCTGGCTCTCAGCCCCCAGAAGACACATTCTTGAACTAGACATATGCAAGTTTCTGAAGTTTTGAGAAAATACTTGATATTTACTGAAATTATCTGAAAACACAAAAGTAGACTTTTTTTACTACAGTCTGCGTCAAATGACACCATTTCCCCATTCTTATTTAACCAACTCATGAATCATATCATATATATCATCTCTGGTTACTGTTCAATACTAGTTAACAGAATCTTGATGTAACTTGAGGTCATTGCACCCTTCCGGAAGAACAGGCAGCAGAATTAGCAGAATTTATTTTAGAGTGGAAAATCTAGTGCAGAGAGAAAAACAATCTCATATTTGGAAAAATCAGTGGAAACTTTTAGCAGAAAGAGACACAGATTGATATAGACCTTACTTAATGTGGCTTTGCTCAAGTTCGTTGTCACAAAACCACGATTTTGCTGCTACGTTTCTAAAAGATTGTTTTGCCTCATTTTCATCATTTTAATAAGCAAAGACTCCTCTACAGTGCCAAAGCAGCGAACTATTGACTAAGTAACAACAGCTGTTTCAAGTTTCCATACAGAGCACATTGGTTGTCCCAGAACTCCAGTTTTACTGCAGAGTTCTACAGCAGTTTTCTACAAAGAGGAAGTTCACTTTCAATTTTTAAGCTTTTTTTTCTTTCAGTTCCTTACATGCATTAAAGAAAAGCATTGTGCAAGTCCTCCCATATGAATGAAACATTTCAAACCTGGAAGAATTTGTCCTACCCACACCCATCTTTTCCTTTGCCAGCAGGTCCAACCCACACAAAATTGCACAAGGTCAACTTGACAAATTTAGCATACAGTTCTTAGAGTTTGTGAAGTCTACAGACAGCATGAAAAACTACAAAAACCTACCTTTTTCCTCACAAACACTACTTGTTGCAGCAGCACAGTCCAGTGTAAAAGAGCACAGGGCTCTCCCTGCTTTTATAGTGCGGTGCAGGAGACCCCACCTAGCAACCAGTGTTTCCACAGACCCAGCAACCATTTGCTCTTTGCAGTGGCTGAATCTGGGTGCTATCCAAAACACAGAACCACAGAAAAAAAAGTCATTGCAAAACTATGTGCTGGAGAAAGCAGGAGCAGATTTCAGAAGGGAAAAGACAACGAATAAGCATGACATGGTATCTCGCCTTCCCTGCTATGGCCATATCTGTAGTATATTGCCACAGATATTTTGGGATCATAAGGTTAAAATATTAAAAATCTAAACTTCAGTTACTCCCTTCACATTTTTGACATGTCTGATACCACTTCAGAGTTTGTTCAGTGAAACTTTGAGAGAAAAAAGAATGGAGAAATGTTGATGCGGCTTCGAGGCTTCACTGTTCACTGAGCTCTAGTGGCTATTAGTTCAGTTTCTTCTGCACATGAGCCCATTGTAGAAACGGTGCAGGAATAAGACATGTTTAAACCATGATATTGATAACTTTTTTTAAAAAAAAAACAAAACACTTGGAAACTGAGAGGCTTAAAAGAAGGGCAATAACTGGCAGCTACATAATTAGAAAGAGTTTGAAACATTCAGATTAAACTTTGAAGTTCAAAGCAAGAGTGGTTTGCACAACATGAGTTCACCAGCCTGTTAGAAGTGGTTTTCTGAGAGCACTTCCTCACCAAGTCAGCCGAATGCATTTTCCTGAGCACATCCGGCACAGCACCACACAGCAATCACTGACATCTCAGATTGGCCAAGAACATGATGCCTGGTGAAGAAATACCACTCCTCGAACCAGAAACATTTTCAGCTAGCAGATTGGCCTCCCAGCTGGCTGTCATCCTGTTTACTGCTGACCTGGACCTGCTGCAACACACTGGTACCTCCAGAATGTGGAAATATGGCTGATCTGCCTCTCATGAATGAAGTGCAGTCTGCCCTTGAAACCCAGTTGTAGCAGCTAACAAAATGAGCAGTGAGGGGAACAGAGCACTGAGCAGTATTAGAGAGGACACTCACAAATTCCCCAAACGCATCACATCATTGCATACACAATCCAGCATTGCTTACCACTTTCCTCTTTGTAAAATAGCTCTCACTAATAGGGTTTGGTGTGGGTGTTGCAATTAAGCTCAGGTCCAGCACAGCTGGAGTTAAGCTCAGGTTCAGCACAGCCCAGGGTGTCCCCATCTCACTGGGCCAAAGGGGTAGACCAGTAGTGCTGCTGTGGGAGGCAGTGGCCAGCCTGTCCCAGCCCTGGGACCTGCATTTGGCTGCAGCACCAGCTCCCTCTACTTTCTGACTGCAAATTTCCCTTGCATGTTGTTTTTTCCCATTTTCCTCCACATTTCATGTGCTATTTGACAAAGGTATCTCAGATATTTTCAGAAATTGAGTAATTAAAGGGGTCTACCAGCTGACAGTGATATTGTGAGCAACCTGCTGAGTTGTATTTGTTGGGTTTTGGTTTGTTTTTTTTAATACTAACTAGTAATTACATTCAGATCTGAAGAAATCTGAAATTCAGATTACTTCTGACCTCCTGACCTTCTCCATGTCAGTATGACACTAGCAGTCCTATTTCACTAGTGTCAGATGTTGACAAAAACCTCAGTTTACACTCTTTTTCTGGGAGTGTTCCCTTAATAAGTATGTCTAATTATAATCTTTTTTATACTTAAAAGGTGAAAATCTATTCCTATCCCCGGTGCACCTAGCTGAGTCTTTTAAAGTAGTTGAGTAGCCTGGAAAGCTGGTGCACACAGACTCAGCTCATGTCTCTGAATTTTTGACGTTTTCTCAGTAAAGTGAATACTTTTACTTTTACTTTTACTGCGGTCCTATAAAGGAGTCAGTGTGTTACAAGTATTTAGGAAGACACCATTCCATGTCAACTCTTTTTTCTAATATGTTTTCTCAATAATTGAACTATTATCCCATTTTCATCACAGTAGTTTTTAACTTCTTAATTGTACTGTCTTTCAGGCTTGTGCTTCTACTTTCAGGGTGATCTGATGTGAAGACATTGTGCTATGACTCATTGCAGAAGCTGTCTGCATTTGATTTTTCTTCTCTGTAATGATCAGGTGGTGCTGACTAATGATCTTCCTGAAGCTGGAATGAGTCACTATCTGGACTTTACTGTACAAAATGCTTACACTTAAAATATTTAATTTTAGAGAGCTTTAGTGTTTATTGGTAAGGTTTTAATGGTAACTCCATCATTTGTTTCATAAAGTTGTAATAGTTTGTGTATTGTTCATTTTTGACAGCTGTTCATTTTTAGGTACTGTTTATTCACAAGTGGCAAAGCAGGCAGCTACTGTCGTAGTATACATAGTATACAAAAAGAAACATTTTTCTTGTATACAGAACATGACAGCACTCATTTACAGCTAGTATCACTGTTTTGGTACAACAGTCAACGCATTACGCAATACAGTTGCTGCTAAGAGAAATGGAAAAGTTCAGTAAAATAGAAAAGTAATTGCTTTGGGTAAACTGCCAGATTTGGCCTTGACAAATTTGTCTCGAAGCTGGTGATAACAGCTCAAGTGGACAAATGGAGTTTCCCCAAGCAATTCATCCTATATTGGATGCTAGCAAAATGAATCAGGAGGTTTTTTTGGAGATTGGGAGAAAGGTCAGAAGCCCTTACATCTATTTCTGAGGTTGATGCCTCGCCTGCTGCAGCTCTGTGCTTATTCTACCTGGGGTGCCTTAAAAAAGACTTAAGTTTGGGGGTGTTTGTAAGACAACAGTTCTACCTATACCCAGACAAAAACACTCATTTTAAAAGTGACCTTCAGATTGCCTGTGAGATAAACTTTAAGTGGAAATTGGTGCTAACAAATTGTGTTGTTATGAAATAGCATTATCCTGCAGGAGCTCCTGAGTGTAGTAAGTCAGACAGGAAGTCATAAAACAGAACTCTGCCTGTTTCCCACTGGGACAGTCATACATTTTGAGCCAGCAGATACTAAGCCAGAGACACCTGGAATATGCCTGTCCCATCTTTTGCACCTTGTGATTTTATTTATCTTCAGTAGCTTTTATCCACATCCTATGAAACTGAGGAGAAACACATTACTTCATTGCCTTAGGCAGACAGGACCTGCAGGGTAACCAGCTGTACTCAGATTTCAGGTAATGCAGACAGTTATTTAGATTATATAGATCTAAGCGCATGTAGTGCCACTGCTGTATGAGTTATACCAGTCTTACTGAAGGCAGTAATAATTCCTACAAATCATTCCACAGCAATCGCAGCACTTCTTCCACTAATATATATTTACCAGTTCCTGTGCAAATTCCTGTTCAAGAAGCACATCTCATGTTATTCAGAAAAATATCTTTTTGGCATACTGAAATATAGCACCTCCTCAGACTTTCCTCTCTTCCTTTGGCACTGCAACAGATTAGATTTCTAGTTCGGTGAAGATGGCTGCACTATCTATTCCTTTGCGCCTGATCTGCATAATTCTAGATAGATCCATCTGCACTCAGGTTGTGATCATCGTTGTTCTGATGATCCTATACCATGGCCAGGTAGTATAGAGCTTCAAATCTAGACACACAATTACTTTTCAGCTTCATGTTATCAAAACTGTGTAATGTATCTTATGGCTTCTCTGTTAAAGGATTTGTTTTCACTAATCTGTCATTTCCCTTTCAGATCATGTTTCAGCTATGGACCTCTGTGCAAATAGGGAAAAGATTGGGCAACATGCATTTGTGATACTGATTCAAAATAGTTCATAAATATTCCTGAAGAATTTGTACCTAATATTAATTGTATTAGGTTTTGCACCACACACAATATTGATCATTTATCTCCCTCATCATGAATTAGCCATTTTTTGTTAGTGCTTCATGAAATACTGAATCATCATTGATCCACTGGCAACAGGAACTCCATGCTTTAATCAAATATGCACCTGCTTCTATAGTTATAAAGAAATAAAAATAGCCCATGCAGTACTTGAAATAGGCAGAATAGTATTGTAAGATGCCATCATTTTAGGAATTAGAAGTCCTGTTCAGCTTAAACAAGCTCAAGTTTTGTCACTCATTTTAATGGAACCAGGGATTCATTTTGGGGATGGAGATTGAGAAACACTTCCAGAAGATTTTTCAACTTGTCAGACTGCCTTCCAGGCATAAGGCCCGACTCCACTACAGTTGTGTGTCAAAGTAATTTATAGGCAGAAAATCTGGACCTTCTAGGAAGCCTCTTGGAAAAAAAAAAAAAAGGGAACCCTGGTTACACAAATCCTCCTCCAATTCGCAGTAGAACAAAACAGGCAAAAATTAGTGACAAAAGTAGTAAATTGCTGAGGAAGCAATTCACTCCGTGCACATTAAGTGGGAAGTCCTAAGGGGACAAGACAAAGACGTAGGAGCACATAAGATTTTACTGTCCTATACAGACTATTATGCTTATCACAGGATGTATATAATAACAGAAATGGCATTCAAGAAAAGGAAACACAAATGATAGAGCTTTACTTTCAATAGTTGAACAATATATGACTGCTGTTGAAAGCTCAGTGACCTTAATAGAAAAAGTCTTGTGAAAACAAAAAAAGCAAATCAAAAACTCCAACACCAAACAAAACCAAAACCAAATGGAAAACAACACAAACAAAGCAAAACACATGAAACCCCCCACAAAACAGAAAAACAAAACCAACCAACCAAACAAACCAAAAAAAACCCCACAAAACAGGAGGGCTGGTAACCTGTCACAGTGGATCCTAGGAGGAATGAAACAATTAGGCAGTATCTTTCTGTGAGACCAAGAAGAGAAGCTGGATCACCAATCCTCTGTATTGCAAAAGAGCCAGCACTAACTAGCAAAAGGTTAATGTGCAGATGAATCACCTGTGTTGCAATACATAGGTTAAATTTGTCTATCTAGGGTTTTAAAGTTTATTGGGCATTCTGAAATTAGTTCAGCTCTCCAAAGTGGCTTTACATCTACTGCTATTTCTGGATTCTCTTTTTCCTTTAAAGAAAATGGATATATTAAATATTTCCAAATATCTCCTCAGGAAACTGCTGCTTTTTTTTTTTTGTTTGTTTCTATATGTTGAAATGAATACCAGTGAGTGGATTGACAATAAAAATCTAGTTAAAATAATAAAGCACATCTTTCTCTCTACCTACAATAAGAACTGAGTATCATGTTCTGAAGCTTAAAATCACTTCCATCAAGCTGAGACTTGTTTAGAGGGGCATAGCCTTGGTTTGGCTCCCACTACCACGCAGAAACAGGAATGACATAATGAATGAGTAATAACAAATTATGTTTTGCTCATTGTCTACACTCAGGGTGTGATAAGAGCAGTCAGAAAAAATCTGATGAAACTAGACATTCTTTTTTTCTAGTAATACCTGTCCCTAATTCTTCCCATTATTAATGATGATTCTTGCGGTTGGGAAAAGTTGTCCAACACAGCTTTGGTATTATTATTTCACTGAGTAGCTTACCTGCTAAAATTAGGCGTAAAATTTCTGCGCAGAGCAGACAGAATTAATTCACAATTAGTGGCCACGAAACTGATTTTCGTCTACGGAGCATTAAAACAGTTTCATCTCAGTCAAAATGAGGCTCTTAATGTGTTTTCCTCTCAAATCTTCACAAAACCAAGGTATAGTAGAGAATAATCTGAACCTCAGTATTCTGTCTGAAGGCATATTTTTTTCTGGCCTCATCCATTTTATGTGTTTTCTCCTCAACCTGAACATAAGCTCGTTGTTGGCTTTCACCAAAAGCATTTGCATTGTTACAGGCTTCTGTAGTCAGCTGTTGAACAGCAATTGCTTGTTGTGTTTCCGGCTAAAACCCCATAAAACTCCTGATTTTATGCTTCAGTTTTACTCTAGACTGAGTTGCTTTAAGGGTGTTGCTGCTTTGAAAGAAATACCACAAAGAGTGCAATGGATAATAGGGTGAAAGTCACAGTTATTCATGAGAAATTGTAAAGGGTTTAGTCTTGGTTCTGTTTCAAAAAGAAGAAACTTCAAGGCATGTTTGTATTTGTTGTAATCTGTTACACGATAGAACTGCCTAAAGGTACATAAATCAGATTAGATTTGCATCTAAATTTCCTCAAAGGGGAAAGGTGCAGATGTGACATTTCAAATGTGGTCCAGTTCTATACTGCAATAAATTATTTATCCCTGGAGCTGCTACAAGGTCTCCAAGAGTGATTTGGAACATGAGGAACATGAGATTCTTAGCCCTAGAAGTTTACCTTCTCATGCTTATGATTGGAGTGTTACTGATAACAAAATACCAGGGGCAAGAATAGAACAGGGAATCCCAAGATGGTGATAATTTCAGAAAAACACATGCAATGTAATTGATTACTAAAGGGATGGAGTTTTTTTGATGTTTTAAATAAAAATTATAAGAATGTTTGTCAGGTAAAGATTCTATCAAACATAAGATTAGCAAGAACACCAACCACAACAAAAGTACTGAAAGGAATGATCATAAGATATCTGTGGCACAAACAATCTCTTTTATTGTGTTTCTTTAATAGCTAGCACAGTCACTTCTCCACAGACACCCCCTTGTCACAGGGGAGAAGCTTGCATGCCCTTATGAGGTTGCGAGCTACGCTGGCGGTGGCATATGCCTCCGATAGGGTCTCCCATGCCAGACAGGTCTCAACTGAAGGGTCAGACTAAGTGTGTCCACGGGTAGGATGGGCTCGCTAGCCTCCCCGCAACCGTCCTAGGAGAAGGACAACTCTAACTCCGAACCCAGGCAAATGGACCTCGTTTAGCCCTGTAAGGTCATCCATCTAAGAGAAGGATACTCTAACTAGACCTATGTCCTGAGGACTTTGCTGTCACTGTCCAAGCTCACTAGGCCCTGGCAGATGAAGCTTAGGAGTAAAGGGTGGGGCCAGTTCTGCGGGCGCTGAGCCTCACCTAAAAAATCCATTGCGCAGGCTTGAAGGTTACACCCACATTTGTAAAGTCCTGTAGCGACAGGCAAGGGATGAAACAGCAGGTGATAAGGTGCACTGGAAGCCGCAGACCCAACCCTGCATGCTGGCAGTTCAGGACATTGGTGCTTGACACTGACCCCAGAGATGACTGTCTTGTTCAGCAACATCCTGAATGACCAAGCAGCCTTTTTCAGGGAGAGCACTGCTTACTCCACACGGAGAGGGGCCTAGAAAAGGTGGCCTAACCAAAGTTCATCTCCACCCTCCAACCGGTTGGCTAACCGCAACCAACAGGCATCTTCTGATGTGGTCGAACAAACGCAAAGAGACAAAGGCATACGCCTGCCTCCAAAGGTGTGTTCAGATTGACACTCGCATGTTGAAACATTAGCACCGTGCTTGATGCTGCGGATAGTGGACGTCCTGAGTGTGGTTCTGCTCTATTTGCCCATGAACTGTCATGACTCAGCATCGACATTGCTGCTCTCAGTGAAGTTCGTCTCCACGAGGAAGGCAGCCTCAAACAACATGGTGCTGGCTACACACTGTATTGGTCAGGCAAACCCAAAACCGAAAGACACCTTTCAGGAGTTGGTTTCATGATTAAAAACTCTGCTGCCTCCAAACTTGAAAATCTGCCGAAGGGTGATTCCAATCACATTATCTCCCTACGCCTCCCACTATGCAACAAGCAACATGTTGTTCTCTTCAGCATGTATGCCCCAACTCTCCAAGATGACCCTGTAGAAAAGGACAAGTTCTACACCGAACTGCACCACCTTACCCAGAAGGTTCCTGCAAATGATAAGATCATAATCCTCGGTGACTTCAACGCCAGAGTAGGAAAGAACTCTGAAGCCTGGAAAGGAGTACTAGGCAAGCATGGTGTTGGAAACTGCAGTGACAATGGTTGCCTCTTGCTAGAGTTTTGTGCAGAGCAGCAGCTCACCATCACCAACGCTCTCTTTCAGCAGAAAGACAGCTTGAAGACAACCTGGATGCATCCTTGATCCAAGCACTGGTACCTCATTGACTACATCTTAGTTCACCAGAGCAACATTCGCGATGTCCATCATACCCGAGTGATGCCTAGTGCAGAATGTCAAACAGACCACCGCCTTGCGCGATGCAAACTTAACCTCCACTTTAAGCCCACACCTAAGAGAGGCAGCATTCCAAGGAGGAGACTCCAAATTAACAATATTCAAACACCTACAGTGAGAGACAACTTCCAAGTAAACCTTCAAACTGGACTGGAAGACCATCTCATAGATCCCTCTCCTGAAGTGCTTTGGCAACATATTAAAAATAGCATCCTCCAGCCTTTTGTCCTGCAGGCAGTAAGCTCCAACAGAAACTTGGAGACATCCAGAACAAGTGGTGGATCAACCTAGCAGAAAAAGTGCTGATTCAGGTGACCACAGAGGATTCTTTGGGGCTCTGAAAGCAGTGTACGGACCCACACACCTCACTCAAAGCCAGCTGCTAAGCGTAGATGGCCAAATGCTTCTCACAGATAAAGCCTCCATCCTGAATCAATGGTCTGAACATTACCAGCCTCTCTTCAGTGTCAGCTGTGTAGTTCAAGGCTCAGCAATTCGGCACATTACACAACAGCTGGTGAAAAAAAATTGAATATCACCCCTACTATGGGAGAGACTCTGAAGGCCATACAGCAGGTGAAAACTGGCAAGGCAGCTGGGATTGATGGAATCCCACCTGAAGTCTGGAAGCATGGAGGCCAAGCACTCCATGCTAAATTTCACGAGCTCATTGTGCATTGCTGGGAAAAAGGCAAAATACCACCAGATCTCCATGATGCAGTCATCACCCTGTACAAGAAGAAAGGAGAAAAATCAGACTGTTCAAATTACTGAGGTATTACTTTGCTCTCTATTGCTGGTAAAATTCTTACAAGAATACTTTTGAACAGACTAGTACCAGCTATCTCAGAAGAACTTCTACCTGAAAGCCAATGTGGTTTCAGAGCCAACAGGAGTACCACAGACGTGGGATTTGTTCTCAGACAGCTACAAGAGAAGTGTAGGGAACAGAACAAAGGACTCTGTAACTTTCGTTGACCTCACCAAAGCTTTTGACACTGTGAGCAGAAAAGGTCTGTGGCAGATCCTGGAACGATTAAGGTTGTCCTCCCAAGTTCCTCAAAATTATTATCCTGTTACATGAGGATCAGCACGGCCAAGTCACATATGGCGATGCACTCTCTGAGCCCTTCTCAATAACCAATGGTGTAAACCAAGGTTGTGTTCTTGCACCAACTCTATCCACAAACTTCTTCAGCATGATGCTCCAAAGGGCCACGGCAGACCTCGATGAAGATAATGGCATTTACATCCACTATCGCACCGATGGTAACCTGTTCAACCTAAGGTGACTGAAGGCCCACACTAAGATCCTAAATCACCTTGTCCATGAGATGCTTTTTGCTGATGATGCCGCCCTCCTTGCTCACACAGAAGCAGCTCTGCAGTGCTTAACATCCTGCTTTGCAGAGGCTGCTGAGCTTTTTGGGCTAGAAGTCAGCTTGAAGAAGACAGAAGTTCTTTACCAACCTGAACCTCAGGAAGTCTCCCATCATCCCCACATCACCACAGGCAAATCAGAGCTTAAGTCAGTGCAGCAGTTCAACTATCTAGGAAGTATCATTTCCTCGGATGGTAAGATTGACAAAGAGATAGACAACAGGTTAGCAAAGGCATACAGAGCTTTTGGAAAACTCCATGAAAGAGTCTGGTGCAATAAACACCTGAAGAAAAGTACAAAGATTAGTGTCTACAGAGCCATTGTACCATCTACTCTTTTATATTGGTCTGAATCACGGGTCATCTACTGCCACCACTTGCAACTCCTCAAACGCTTCCATCAGTGCTGCCTTCGTACAGTCCTAAACGTCCGCTAGACTGACTACGTGACTAATGTTACCGTCCTTGAACGGGCAGGGGTCACCAGTATTGGGGCCATGCTGCTGAGGAGGTAGCTGCGCTGGGCAGGGCACGTCTCCAGGTTGGAGGATCAGCACCTCCCTAAGGTTGTGCTCTATGGTGAACTCGCCACCGGCTGCCGCAACAAAGGAGCCCCAAAGAGGAGATACAAGGACTCTCTGAAACAATACCTCAGTTTTGGCCATAGTGGCTGCCGTCAGTGGTCCACTTTGGCCTCCAATCAGGAGACATGGAGACACACCATCCATAACGCTGCTGCCTCCTTTGAGAAGACATGTAGAATTAGTCTTGAGGAGAAAAGACAACACAGAAAGAACCGTGCCTCGCCAATACCGCCTAAGGAGACTTTCTGCTGTGCCTTTCGCAGCTGGACTTGCCTCTCCCGCATCAGCCTTTTTAGCCATCAGTGCGCTTATAACAAGTGTGGGTAGAGCCCTTCCCATATCTTCATTTGCGAAGCCTAGCCATCATGATGAGCACAGTCAAGTTCTGGTTCAGGATTGAGGATACTACACACCCCTTAAAATAGTAAGTAAAGCAAAAAAACATTAAAGTGATTATTAAAAAATTAAAGCAGAAATCTAAACTACCATAGTTAAATATAACATGGATACAAGTTGTCTTCTGTTTTGCCAGTTTCCTTTTTATTTTTTTAGCAGTAGTTGTAGTGCTAATTCTATGCCATGCATCTTTGTATTGCTGTAAAAAAAATTGTAAACAATCTGTCAAAAATATATTTATTTTTATAAGATTTTTTAAAAAATCCAGGGTCCTCAATTGTTCAGCTGTTTGCTTTTCTTTTTCTTTTCCTCCTTTTCGATTCTTTCTTATTTCTCACCTGTAGCAAGAAGCCAAAGTGTGGGGGGGAAGGCAAAAGTACACCTTTATATTTTTGATTTTGTAAAAAAAAAATTAATTTTATATAAGGAAAGTACTCTTTCAGAGCAGCATTCTATCTAGATCTCATGCTATGCTATGTTCTTCACATCCCAATGAAATTATAGCATGTTCAAAATAGACCATTAGAAAAATTAGTTATAAATTTAATTAGTTGTAGATTATTTGGAAGAAAATTCCCAGTGAAGCTGCCTCTTGTAAACACACAGTGAAACCGCTTGCTGAGCTGGTGATACCAAAAGCTGTCCTTTTGGACTGCAGTATGTAGGCAAACTCCTGGTTTTAATCCCTTTTGACATAAGGGTGGGGTGCAGAACAATAGCGGTGAAGTAGAAATCCTGAGCCACTGGTTTCACCTGCCTGAGGTGGATCACAGCAGCCTTCAACCATTTCAGTCTGTATTTGCTTTTGCAACTACTGAGTAGTACGTGCTTTTCCCAGTTCCTGCTGCTGTATTGTTCACATTAATATAGGAGTGTGTCACAAGTTGTGTGCCTGGAATTATTCCAAGAGAACAGCCCATATTTGACCTACAGTTCAAGACAGGCTGCCTGTCTCGTTAGCTGAGACCAGTCTCAGCGTAATGGTATTGGCAGTGGTAAATGGGGGTATTGACCTTTCATTAGCAGAGAAGGAAGACAGCAGTACACTTACATGAAGCAATCCTCCAAAGCAGGGCAAACTTTTCTATAGTGTAATAACAGTTTCCTCTGGAAGCATTTACTAATTCTGTTTGTATGAAATTAGAGATGAAATTGCATATAAATACCCCTTACATCTTTACCAGTTTCATCACTACTGGAAATGTAGCAAGAGTATCATATTGCACATTCTTTCAGCTGAAAGAAGGAAGTGTGGACATTTGTAAAATATTCTAATGAGCTCCTTCTAATTTTATGGGTATGCTTTCAGGCATATAACATCTTTTTTTTTTTTTCCAGTTATAGTTAAGTCTGTACAACTCTGAGTTTTCTCTAGTAAATTTCAGTCTCCTGGCAAAATAGGCATTGCTAGGCAAAGGAAACAGTGACAAAAAACCTGATCCGTATTTCCCGACTTAGTTTCTGCAAGTATCTTGTTGCCTGGTGAAGCTCTTGCATTTTTACAGATTAAATATTTATGTATACAGTGTGGGAGGCTGTCAGAAAATACCAGAAGTTACGTCTGTGGAAAAACTGGCCCTGAGAAACAGGCTGATTACAATGGATGAAGGTAATTTGTTAGGTCATAATGTTTATTTATTTAGTAAAAAAAATTAAAATAAAAATAAAAATCATGTATGTTGTAGTATGGCACACAGTTGTTGAAATTGTAAGGTTGCAGCCAGACCACTGTTATATAAAACAAGATGAGTGAAGAGTATGAAGAAAATAACTCCCTGTTTTAAGCTTCTCAGCTGTCGAAGAAAAGTCAAGAAAAAAAGAACCCACTGATATGAAGGACATACTGAAAGAGTTAAGTTGCTTATGCGGCAGAAGAGAATAAGTATAGTTTTGAATATGGCTAATTATATTATTTCAAAAGTTGTGTTGCTAGCCTAGCAAAATGTGTGTTCAAATGCTAGTGACTGGTTTGAAGTTGTGTCTTCATAAGTATTTAGAAAAGTGTGGAAAACGATGGTCTTCTAAGACATTCTGGGGTTTAAAAATGTTTTGTGAATTTTTAGAAAAATAGGATTCAGCTTCAAGAACTCAACGAGTCATTGAGTATTATTTCAGCCATGGCAAACGACCATCTGTGCTCATGTTTATGTACTGTGTCTCTCTTTAGCCATGTCATAAATGCAATGTTAGAAAATGAACAAGAAAGACTGTACAAGGGAATGATCCAAGGGCTAATTATAGTCATGTCTGTTGCAAGACTGAAAAGTATGTTTAGTGGTATAATAATGTAAGAAATTTTAAGTTCTTTCTCAGGAGAATGAGTTCAGAAGTCTTCAAAAGTCTTCCATTTTGTTGTAGGAGAAAAAATAATGAACTTAAGGGAAGGGAGTTTCAGTTGGAATTTAACAAAAAACATACTAACTAAAAGGACATTTAAGAAGATATTAGAAAACTGATAAAAAAATGGATTAAGTTTGTAGTCCTGCTTTCTTATCTGTTATGTATTTTATTTAGGAATTTTTTTTTGAATCTTACACCTTTGCTCAAATTCTCCCACTTACTTCTTCCTTGAAATTTTACCTACTGATTGCTGAAAAAAAGAAAAAAAAAATTACAAGGCAAATAATTTTACCAGAGGATTCTGCCTCAAAGAAGAGAACATAATGCCACAAGGACAAAAATTACATATTATCAAATTTCGTGGCTTTCCGATTAGATTTTCCACAGACATAACATGTATCCTAACTGTGACAATTTAAAATTGTCACTAAATTGCACCTGCACTCTTAAAATATTTTTTGTTCTATAGAATCTCTCTTACCAGATACTATTGTCAGTGTTCAAGCTTTATTTTTTTTGATACACACCCTAAGGTGGCCATATTTGGAGCATAGAAGGTAGCCAAGATTGAGCCTCGAAAATTAAAATATTCAGCATCTGCAGTAGTTTTTAGTTTGAGATTTTTATTGCGTATGTATTTGGGAGTTTAAATAAGTAAAAGCAGAAGGACAGATTCTGTGAGTGTTTTTCAAGGGTGTGTCATTTAAAAAAAAAAACAGAACAGTTATGCAAAGCCTACAATAAAAGCAGGATGGTTTGCCTTGCCTCACCTTAGGGAGCAGACTGCTGTAAAACTGTGGAGAGAAAGGTGAGGAAGATTTGTGTCTTTTTCTATTCAACTTGCAGATCCTATCCATAAATCATGCTTTCACCTAATATTAAAGAACATATTTGAAACCTTCCAAAACATACGAGTAAAAGTAGTATTTTCTCAGATGTCAAACATACTTCTCAAGCATTATGCTTAAAATTTAAATGCACTACTAAAGATTAAAATTACATATTGCCATGGCTGATTTAGACATAAATAGCCCTCCATTAGTAGGGCATAGTGATCTGTTTCTATTATCAGGTAGCTGACTAATGAGTGAGTAAAGTTTGGGAATACCATAGAATATCAAGTCTAACCAATATGAATGGAATATCTATGTCTATAAATAAACATATAAACATACGTATTTTTCCAATGAAAATTTAATTGATTCTCATCCTTACTCCAGTATCTCTGCAGCTTATAGAATCAAATATGTGCCTTTACTTTGGCTTTCAAGAGGAAAATAGTGATAACATTGACAAAACAGAGCAAGAAAAGTCTTGCTGTCTGTTATACAAGCTGTAATATTAACTGATATCAAAATATTTTTCCACATTGGCACCTTATTAGTTGGTAACATCTGTGCATGTTTTTCTTCAGGGCAATGTACTATATTAGGATAATTAAGGATTTTTAACATTACAGGGAGAAATAACTGACTGACTGTGTAACCTTAAGAATAACAAGTTAAACAACACCATTGATTGTCAACCCTGTTAGGCAACACCATTGGGCAAGGCTGTTGCTTAAGGCTGTGTAACGTGAGAATGTTAGGGGAAAAAATGTGGTTTGACCAGAATGCCTAGGAAGAAAAATATTGTATAAAGTATTTTTATCTGGAAAAAAAAATTCATTGTAGCTTGTGACAAGGTAAACAAAACTCTACCTGTGAAATACTGCCAGAGTTCCTTGTTAAGTTACTCTCAAGGGATGAGACAGAATTATTAAAGATATCCTTCTCAGAGAGTCAATTTATATAACAGCAATCACTTCTATAAATGCAGGCTTAAGTATCATAGAAAAAGCTGGTATCAGTGTGATGCATTTCTCAATGAGAAAGAAGGACCAGACTACTAAGACCGTCAGCATATAGGTAAACATGAGAGGCAGCTACTAGTCCATTGACAAACAAGAGAAGAGGCTCCAAAAGCCAGTTTCCAACCACTCAGCTACACTGAGTGTTGCAATAATGACTGATTGTATGAGAAGTCAACAACATCAATAAAAATGACAATCTCCTCTTTTTTGTAAGTAATAAAGAGGAACAATGTGGTCTTGATTATTAATGCCCATTTGTCCAGGGCATTGGGAGGACAGATATTCTTTATCCATATCAATTTTCATGACTAACTTTCCACATAATAAAGGAGGAAACACTCTACATCTGCCTAAGTCAAAGAAGCATCCTTCTCTTTCACTATGGCTCTTCTGCTGAACCATAATATAAAGACAATTGCAGCAAAGTCTGAAAATCCTCTTTCATGACCCTTCTATGTCTTGCATCAGAGCACAGGGGGTAGAACAGGCTTCATAGAGCCTGTTGATGCTTATTGCTCTTGTAGCAAAAAGTAATAAAAAAACTTACTCTCAGACAACCCCTCTGTACGAAGCTCCTGTCATCACAAAGAACCTTTTCGGTGAGATACTGCTACGTACCTAAAAAATGAGGGGGTAAAATGAGAGGTAGTACTCACAACACAGGGGTGGGACCCAGACCAAGCAGTCCTGAACTGCTCCTCACAAATCACAGATTTTGATGAATTTCTGCCTTGGTAAGATTTGAGAAATTGCTGTGAATGCTAAAAGTCACTCCACTATTTTGCCATTTTGATGCAAATTGCAGTGTTCTGTACCTTGAGATATAATGAGTCATAAAATAAAACACACAATGACTGCTAAATATTATTAAAAAGAAAGAGATGCAAATATACTCTTGCTGAGGTGTGTGAATATTTAACTGTGTACATTATGGATTTAAATACTGTGTCAAGGAAAGATATTATACAAACCCAACTGATAACTGCACACATTTGCAGCATCCTTTCTTTTACGTGTTCCGAACCTCTCAGTAGAATAAGTTGTGCCTTGTGTTCCAGCAGTTCTCAGACATGTAACATGCTTACAAAACTTGCAATCTGAATGAATTACATACCTGATGTTTGACAGACATCCTCAGAGCCACATTATCAGAGCTGATCTGGATTGGCTCTAAGTGTAGCCAGAAGACAAGGAAAGCTCACTAAGATTTTGAGAGCATGGGACTATTTAAACTGTTTTAACTAACAGTTTTAACTGTTTCTCTCTATCTTATATGACATTTGACATACAGTGATGGTATTGCAGTTAGCATTAAACTACCAACATTCTTTTGAATTTGCTGTGCAGGGAATCTCCAGAGGAGCAATGCTATATATCTGTGAGATGACTCTTAATTCCTAATATCCTAGGAATTTCTATGCTGATTTTTTCATCTGAAAGGCATTAAATTCGTTAATGCCATAGCTGACAATACTGTGTGTAAAACTTCTCACACTGTGAACTGAATACTGAGACATTGGATTAGAACTGGCCTAAGGCTATAAAAGCTCTATGTGAGGTTACAACACTAATTTTTTCTTGATTATATGCAGAAGATTAACATGCTCTATAGATTGACTCATTTTAATCTGTCCCTATGGAGATTTTCTTCAAATGATCTACTTTAAATACCAAAGAATGTGACTTTCTCCTTATACTATAAAACACAGTTAGTAGGAGCACCTGATGATCTTTTCTAAATTCTCTTAGATGCATTGCTATCTGTACTATGCATAGTAACGGAATATATTATTTTGTTTTATTTTTTAACAAAAAACTAATCTCTGGAATAAGAATTAGTTTTTCCGAATTTGTGATTTGGATGTATTTTTCTTCCGTTTCTGGTTTTTTTTGGGAGGTTGTTAATTTGTTCTTTTCACTTTCACTTAGACCAATATTCCTATTCTGAAGAACGTATTCCCATGTCATCACAATCCTGGTTCTGGAAGAAAAAGAATTCTGTTTCTTCTGTTGCTAAAAGCCAAAGCAAAACCGGTAATGTTAACCTTTTTTATTTGCAAACATTTTTACACACCAAATGGTTAGAAAACTGTTAAAATTCACATGGCACAACTTCAAAAGAGGTGTGCCATTTCATTAATCATCCACCAAACTTTACAAGCAATAAGATATAACCCATTGAAACTCAGCCTGAGAAACAGATGTCAGGCTGTCCCACTTGGCTGATAGTCTGAATAACTCCTTTCAGCAGCTCAGTTGCAGTGCTGGTTTGTTTCAGCTCTAAGTATAACACGTGTGGAGCTGGGAGCGCCATCTTAGACCAGATTGGAAGTGTTTCATAGTCCACAGAAATGGGACTGTGGATTGGAGGTAGTGTGGCCAAGCCAATGGCATATATTTGACTTTTTGGAACACTACAACTACTGGTCTCTTTTTTATAAAGCTAATCTCTTCTGTCCTATTTTAAGTCCAGGGGTCCAAGTAAATTCTTGACCATTTTCTTTTTATATTTTGATGCGTGGGTGAGAGAGAAGGAGAAAAGAGTATTAGAAGAGTAGAGCCTTAGTTGTGTTATACCAATAGCTTTCAGTTTCAGACATGACCTTATCATAGAATCATAGAATCATAGAATGGCCTAGGCTGGAAGGAACCTTAGAGATCATCTAATCCAACCTCCCTGTCATGAGCAGGAACACTGCTCTACTAGATCAGGCTACTCAAGGTTCTGTCCGACTTGACCTTGAACACCTCCAAGGAGGGGGCAGCCACAACATCTCTGGGCAATTTATTCCAAAGTCTTGCCATCCTCATACTGAAGAATTTCTTCCTAAGATCTAATCTAAATCTATTCTCCTTCAACTTAAACCCATTTCCCCTTGTCCTATCAGTGGACACTCTTGTAAAAATTCCCTCCCCAGCCTTCCTGTAGGATCCCTTCAGGTACTGGAATTAGGTCCCCCTGAAGTCTTCTCTTTTCAAGACTGAACAATCCCAGCTCCTGCAGCCTGTCCTCATAGCAAAGGTGCTCCAGCCCCTGGATTGTCTTTGTGGCCCTCCTCTGAACATGCTCCAGCAGTTCTGTGTCCCTCTTATGGTGGGACACCAGAACTGGATGCAGTATTTGAGGTGGGGTCTCACAAGAGCAAAGGAGGAGAATCACCTCTCTTGACCTGCTGGCTACGCTTCTCCTGATACATCCCAGGATGCGGTTGGCCTTCTGAGGTGCATGAGCGCACTGCTGGCTCATGTTGAGCTTCTCATCAATCAACACCCCCAAATCCTTCTCTTCAGGGCTACTCTCATAAAATGGCACTAATTGGATATTGGCATTGTGATAGACCAAGTAACTTTGAGACTGGAAGACTAATGCAGTAATTTGTCTTTCCATTCAGAGCTTTAGTATATGCTACAATAGTCCCTGGTCCAACTACTTTCATGTGCCAACTAAATCTTAGTGTAATACGGTCAGACAATTGTGTGTTAACACTTGCTGTGACGCTTGAGTGGAAAGTTTTGATATTGTGTGAAATAGTATCCGTTCCAGTGCCTAATGTTCAGCTTGCTGCAACTACTCAACCTAGGTGGGTCGCAGCTGGTTTTGTGGCAGAACATGAATATACCTGCCACCTATTTGAATAAGAATAATAACATTGCAGTAGCTTTAAAACCATAAATAACACATCTGTTAAACACATGGCTCCATCTTCTCCCGAGGTTAGTTTGACACCTAACAATTCCATGATTCCAGCTATAGAAAAGTGACTGATGTGTAAGGTTGTCGAGGCTTAGGGCTGGGCTGTCCACTAAACACTGACAGGTACTCTCTAACTCCTCTCTCTCCCCAAAACAGGAACAGAAAGGGAAAAAGGCAGAGACTTATATATTGGAAAAGAAAACTAAACAGCTTTGATAAAGTAAGGATAGTACTAATGAGGAGATAATGAAAATATGATAAATATATACAAATATGCACGAAACTCATATTCACCCCCGATGGCAATGCCCACTGATGCTGCAGAGCCAGTGGCACCAGAGAATTCCCAGGCTCGGTGGCAGCAGGGAGCTGGATACAGGAGCTGGATTCAGGAACTCAAGATCGGGACGAAAGGAAGAAGATCAGACTAAGACCTGCCTGGATGCCAGACATTGAAAAAGAGACCTAAAGTCTCATGATCACTCAATTTTTACTAAATATGACACATATGAAATGGAATACCCTTGTTGGTCACCTGTCCTGTCTATTACCCCCAGGAGGTGCCACCTTTTACTTCCTTGTGACCCCTCTTACTACCCGGCACCCCCAGCGTGGCACAAAAGAGCCAGCAGCGACCTTGGTCACTATAGGAATAAGTATCAGCAAGACCCTTTCTGCATCCCAGTCCCAGGCAGTAACTGTAAACATCAGGTGTTATCACTGATAGTAGCAAACACGGTCTGCAAAAACATGCTGCTAACTTCAGAAAGTGCAGCCTTTTCGAAGACACTAAACTGGAAGGTAAAAATCACTGAACAGAATTGATTTTGATTAGCTCAAACCAGGATGGCTTCTCATGCTAAAACTGCCCATGCTGTGCTGCTTACTCATCAGCCAGTTTACTTACTATGATGCAGTATAGGTTTGTCCATGAAGTTTTCTGAAGCTGGTTGCAATAATACAAGACATGCATAGACCTGAGGCAGGTTCTCATGACTGCTGCTTAGATGTTTGTATTATGGGCAACCACACGACATGATGCTTGACTTGCCAGTGCTTTCTGTGTACTGCTTGTGATCATTAGAAGCAGAAAATTTGTAACTACACCAGGACTACACTTCTGATGACAGAAGATACAGAGAAGGCAGAGTTACTGAATGCCTTCTTTGCCTCTGTCTACTCTGCCGGAGGCTGTCCTGAGGAGCCCCGTTCCCCTGAGGCCCCAGAGGAAGTCAGGGCAGTGGAGGAGTTTGCTTTAGTCGATGAGGACTGGGTTAGGGACCAATTAAGCAATCTGGACATCCATAAATCCATGGGTCCAGATGGGATGCATCCATGGGTGCTGAGGGAGCTGGCTGATGTCATTGCTAGACCACTCTCCATCATCTTTACCAAGTGTTGGGAGACAGGAGAGGTGCCTGAGGACTGGAGGGAAGCAAATGTCACTCCAGTCTTCAAAAAGGGCAAGAAGGAGGACCCGGGTAACTATAGACCGGTCAGCCTCACCTCCATCCCTGGGAAAGTGATGGAACGGCTTATCCTCGGTGCCATCTCAAGGCATATCAGGGTTAAGAGGGTCATTAAAGACAGTCAGCATGGCTTCACCAAGGGGAAGTCGTGCTTGACTAACCTCATAGCCTTTTACGAGGATATAACAAAGTGGATAGATGATGGCAGAGCGGTGGATGTGGTCTACCTTGACTTCAGTAAAGCATTTGACACAGTCTCCCACAGCATCCTTGCTGCTAAACTGCAGAAGTGTGGTCTAAACTCTTGGGTAGTGAGGTGGACTGCGAACTGGCTAAGGGGAAGAAGCCAAAGAGTCGTAGTCAATGGGGCGGAGTCTGGTTGGAGACCTGTATCCAGTGGAGTCCCTCAAGGGTCGGTACTGGGACCAGTATTATCCAATATATTCATCGATGACTTGGATGAGGGACTAGAGAGTACTATCAGCAAGTTTGCTGATGACGCCAAGCTGGGAGGAGTGGCTGACACGCCAGAAGGCTGTGTTGCCGTTCAGTGAGATCTGGACAGGTTGGAGAGTTGGACGGGGAAAAAATTAATGAACTATAACAAGGGTAAATGTAGAGTCTTGCATCTGGGTAGGAACAACCCCAGGTTGCAGTATAAGTTGGGGAATGACTTATTAGAGAGTAGTGTAGGGGAAAGGGACCTGGGAGTCTTGGTGGACAGCAGGATGGCCATGAGCCAGCGATGTGCCCTTGTGGCCAGGAAGGCCAATGGCATCCTGGGGTGTATTAGAAGGCGGGTGGTTAGTAGGTCAAGAGAGGTTCTCCTTCCCCTCTACTCTGCCCTGGTGAGGCCGCATCTGAAATATCGTGTCCAGTTCTGGGCCCCTCAGTTCAAGAAAGACAGGGAAGTGCTGGAGAGAGTCCAGCACAGGGCAACTAGGATGATTAAGGGAGTGGAGCATCTCCCTTATGAGAAAAGACTGAAGGAGCTGGGGCTCTTTAGTTTGGAGAAGAGGAGGCTGAGGGGTGACCTCATTAATGTTTACAAATATATCAAGGGTGAGTGTCAGGAGGATGGAGCCAGGCTCTTCTCGGTGACAACCACTGATAGGACAAGGGGTAATGGGCTGAAACTGGAACATAAGAGGTTCCGCTTAAACTCGAGAAGAATCTTCTTCTCAGTGAGGGTGACGGAGCACTGGAACAGGCTGCCCAGAGAGGCTGTGGAGTCTCCTTCTCTAGAGACATTCAAGACCTGTCTGGACACGTTCCTCTGTAGCATTATCTAGGCATTCCTGCTCTGGCAGGGGGATTGGACTTGATGATCTTTCGAGGTCCCTTCCAATCCCTAACATTCTATGATTCTATGATTCTATGATAATAGAATCATGTTTTTTGATGCTAGCATGCTTTGATGTCTTAATTTTTTTAGGATAAAATTTTTCTGTCATTAGTAAAATGAAAGATAAAAGCTATGAGATTTTACAGCTACATTCCCCAAAATAAGTGATTCTTTCTCATCTTGTTAACTTGTTTTAAGCAGTGTTATGAAGAGAATTCTCATTCTGTCCATCTTGCAGAATTGCTAACAGGCCACTTCTATAAAAAGAAGGTAACTCCCTGTTGCACAGCAGTACACAATGGTGCAAGGCATAAAATAGAAATCACTATAGCAAGAAAAGTAGATAAATGGTGAAATGTGGGATATGACAAAGCTGCAAGACAGACCTCAGAATTTATGCTGGATACCTCTAAATGTTAGATCAATAAATTTTATTAGAGCTGGCATAAAGCAGCACTGAAGTAACATGATAGAGGTCAGTTATTTTCAACTAAAACTGCATCTGAAGTGCGCTGTAAATTCTTAAGCATAGAATATCAGCAGAAGATGGCCTAACTATAAACCAAGCATGCCATAAACCAGGAGGCTGGCTACTCCGATTTTAGATCATGATTTTTAACAAAAAACAAAATAATCATTCTGTGCTTTTCAGACATCAGAGTATAAATTAAGATTTCATCTCAGCCAATCAGATATATTCCTCAGCAAAACATGCCATCTATGTCCCCTAACCATTCCAGCGGAGATTTAGCCACAGACAGCTGTTACTCACTTTCCATCCTGTGATAGCTGGTTATGCATTGGTGATCTTCACTGAGGATGTTTGATCGTGATTTCCATCCAGACTGCACAAGGCAGTGTGAAGATTATGAATATGCGAACATTTGTGTTTCTCAACAGACTTTCAGCAGCTGTGTGTACCTGCACAGCAACAACTGGCTAACACTTGAGAAAATGAGTGACAAGAGTGCTATGTGCTAAATTTTCATGGATGTAAGACATGAAGAAAATTCCTGTGTTGACAGGCGATCTACAACTTCACATGAAAACTAAATATTTTTTGTAAAAATGATACCCCTCTGTATTTTCAGCAATAGCCTTGGACAGAAACAGTATGATCAGGAAGTTAAAGCTGAAAAGATATAACATATTTAGATCCACTTTTAGAAGTGAGGATGACATGAAAATTAATCAGTCAAAGAATGGTTTGGGTTGGAAGGAACCTGTGAGGGTTATCTAGTCCTATCCCTCCTGTCATGGGAGATTCTATTAAACCTTTTTAATAGAAAAAAAATCTACTCAGGTTGTACCCCAAGCAATCTTTTGCTCCCATTTCTCAAATTATAAACCTTTTCTTTTACATCTTAGATAATGCTAGGCAGAAACAGGCAGTATCTCAGAGAAGGAAGGGATGGTAAAATATAGCTTTGTAGAACGATTTAATCTCCCACTCCAAATCCCAAAGCTAGTTATGCTGTATCTAAAGCACTATAAGGAAATAACTACAGGTTAAATAAAACTCCAAACTACTTCTAATATTGTGTTATTGATTGCTGTCTGCACTCACACTATACCAGTGAAGCAAGTATTTTCTCACTGCCGATTAGAAGTATCCACTATCACTATCTACTTTCACTACCTACTACTAATAGCTGTAAACCATTGGTAACCTCCCCCCTTTGATCCATTTTTGCTCAACTCCCAGCCTTATGTCACCTGTATTTCAGCCTCCTTGGAAGATGTACTGCTTTTGTACTTGAATAGGGCTAATTTTCATCATAGCAACCTGTATGGTGCTATTGGTTGATAATCATAACAACACTCAATGTTTTAGTTATTCCTGAGCAGTGCTTATGAAGTCAAGGCCTTCTCTGTTTCTCACTACTCACACCAGCAAGGAGGCTGTAGGGTCACAAGCAGTTGAGAAGGGACACAGCTGGGACAGCTGACCCCAATTGACCAAGAGGATTTCCCATGCCATATGATATTGTGTCCAGCAATAAAATCTCAGAGAAAGGAGGAGGAAGTGGGAGCTTTTTGAGTTACAGTATTTGTCTTTCCAAGTAACCATTACACATGATAAAGCTTCTCTTTCTTGGAAATGGCCTGCCAATGGAAGGTAGTGAATTAATTTCTCATTTTATTTTTCTTGCATGTAGAGCTTTGCTTTACCTACTAAATTGTCTTTATTTCAACTCAGGCGTTTTCTTGCTTTTACCCTTCCAATTCTCTCTCCAAATCACATTGAAAGTGAGTAAGCAAGTGGCTGTGTGGGTCTCAGCTGGTAGCCAGGCTTAAACTACTGTAGAAGTTAGTATCTATATCAGAAAATATTCTTTTGGTGTTTATTTGGCTAGTGCTGCTGAGCAAATTGATTGGGGAAACAAAAATAGTTTCTAACTATAGTAATGGTGAGAGGGACAGATTAGTGAAACTAGCTTGATCTTTATTATAGTGCAGTTATTGTTATTAGATACATTAATCTGAAGCATTATATAATTGCCTTTAGGTTCTGGTGGCCCAAAATCACCACAAAAATAAATAAATCTCTAATAGACTATAGTAAATGATGTTTCTTTTTCACAACTGGTGAACATCCTATACGATTCTCTAGAATTGCAATGGTAATTAAGGACAAAAATATAGCAGAGGGGCAAGAAATTCACTGCTGAACTTTGTCTAGAGGAAGTGATAAAATCTTATAATGAAGCCCTGACAGACAGAATTTTTCTCCCTGGGAATTTTGGTCAGCAGTGACAAACTCTTTTCTTGTCTTAAAAAGACCTTAATGTCTACCACATATAATGAATAAAGGAAATACAAAGAGAGGAATAACTAATTTACCCTAATAAAGCATTAAAAATAAAATAAAAATCTGTTGACATTGGAGTCTGTTGTGCAGGCTACAAGTGAATCCAGGTTTAAGCTACCCCTTTCATATAAAATGGAGAGCTGCAGTCATTGCAGGATACACTGAGGCGTGAGAATAATTGGCACTCTGACAAGCTCTTCGCAAGATTGAGTGTTGAATGGTATTTTTAACAACTGCTCTGGTGTGCAGTATTTCAGTGGTCTGTAGTCACCAGCAGTAGATTCCACTCTAGAAAGCACTCAGGCAAGAAAGAAGGTAATTAAATTCATCATGATTTTTTTTTCTAAGTGAATAGAACTCAGGAATACTTTGAAGACAACATTATGAAAGAACACAGTATTGAGCCTTGCCACAAATGTTATTATCCTGTCTGGCTGAGAAGAAGGTCAAGTGAGGATCCTTTATCCTTATCAACCACAGTCCCTGCTCACAGTATGTTTCTTGGAGTAATTACTTTGTCAACATCATAAGTCTTCATGTCCTCATATATTTCTGGAAATGTAGTTTTAAGGCCTTCTCAGTGTGCATAAGCTGAGTTTTAAAGACTGTTTAGTGCAATGTTAACAAGAGTAAGCAAGTATCAACAGCAACACCCATAGCTACATAGGTGGAAACCCTGTAAGTTTGGTTGCTGAACTTAGAGCCATCTAGACTTTGATTCCTATACATGTGCTGTAGTTGCTTTCTGAAAAGCCCATCTTTTGTATTTCAAGTTCAGAATCAAGTATAGAGAAGGCTTTCTGCTAATAGAACTTTTTGATTTATTTGAAGGTCAGCAAAAGGAAAAGCTTTTTCTGGGGACACAGTGGAAATTGGTTGTAACAAGAGAGCAAGTAAGCAGAAACTTTAAAGAGACAGAGACAAAAGATGGCCAAGAGTTACACACGAAGGGATGTATCTCAGTGCAAAACCTGTGAGACTTGGCGGGTTTTATTTAGGGTACATGGTGAATTCTGGAAACTTTATTTCATGGACCTTGATGTGTTTGCCAATTCCACTAAATCTGACTGTGAGATGTTAGATTTCAAATGAGACAGAAGGAAAAGACACAAAACTATGGATTTGCTCTGGTCAGTTTCTAAGAAACTAATCCAGATTTATTTATAAGTTGGCTGACAATTTGTAGGATTTCTATCTTAAGTTCATTTTGGGGTGTGATCCTACAAATCTGATCTTCTTTCACAGTATCTATTCTTAAGTCTCTCAACTAAATACCTCCTCCTTTTCTTGTTTTTTTTCAGAAGCATGGGTGCGAACAGTTATCCCTTCAGGCTCTGAAGTCCCTGAAGATTCAGTAAGAATTGATCCTGACGCTAAATTACAGACCACCATTCACTCACCTATTCCTCTACCAGGCAGCATTATTGGTTCTTCAGGGGAGATCCAGGAACATCCTTCATGTGTGATTAAAACTGTTATGATTGGAGACACACCTGAAGAGAGTAAGCAGTACTTTGTGCCTCCAGTGTTCAGAATGAGAGTGTATTTCATTATTTTCCACAGAAAGGCACACTGGTACCTCATTACCATATAGTAGTATCACAGAAGCAAAGCTGCATAAGCATTATAGTCCATATTGCAGCATCACTCCAGTCTTCAAAAAGGGCAAGAAGGAGGACCCGGGTAACTATAGACCGGTCAGCCTCACCACCATCCCTGGGAAAGTGATGGAACGACTTATCCTTGGTGCCATCTCAAGGCATATCAGGGATAAGAGGGTCATTAGAGACAGTCAACATGGCTTCACCAAAGGGAAGTCGTGCTTGACTAACCTCATAGCCTTTTACGAGGATATAACAAGGTGGATAGATGATGGCAGAGCAGTGGATGTGGTCTACCTTGACTTCAGTAAAGCATTTGACACAGTCTCCCACAGCATCCTTGCTGCTAAACTGAGGAAGTGTGGTCTAGACTCTCGGGTAGTGAGGTGGACTGCGAACTGGCTAAGGGGAAGAAGCCAAAGAGTTGTGGTCAATGGGGCGGAGTCTGGTTGGAGACCTGTATCCAGTGGAGTCCCTCAAGGGTCGGTACTGGGACCAGTATTATTCAGTATATTCATCAATGACTTGGATGAGGGACTAGAGAGTACTATCAGCAAGTTTGCTGATGACACCAAGCTGGGAGGAGTGGCTGACACACCAGAAGGCTGTGCTGCCGTTCAGTGAGACCTGGACAGGCTGGAGGGTTGGGCGGGGAAAAATTTAATGAAATACAACAAGGGTAAATGTAGGGTCTTGCATCTGGGTAGGAACAACCCCAGGTTGCAGTATAAGTTGGGGAATGACTTATTAGAGAGTAGTGTAGGGGAAAGAGACCTGGGAGTCTTGGTGGACAGCAGGATGGCCATGAGCCAGCGATGTGCCCTTGTGGCCAGGAAGGCCAATGGCATCCTGGGGTGTATTAGAAGGGGGGTGGTTAGTAGGTCGAGAGAGGTTCTCCTTCCCCTCTACTCTGCCCTGGTGAGACCCCATCTGGAATACTGTGTCCAGTTCTGGGCCCCTCAGTTCAAGAAAGACAGGGAAGTGCTGGAGAGAGTCCAGCACAGGGTAACTAGGATGATTAAGGGAGTGGAGCATCTCCCTTATGAGAAAAGACTGAAGGAGCTGGGACTCTTTAGTTTGGAGAAGAGGAGGCTGAGGGGTGACCTCATTAATGTTTACAAATATATAAAGGGTGAGTGTCACGAGGATGGAGCCAGGCTCATCTCGGTGACAACCACTGATAGGACAAGGGGTAATGGGCTGAAACTGGAACATAAGAGGTTCCGCTTAAACTCGAGAAGAAACTTCTTCTCAGTGAGGGTGACGAAGCCCTGGAACAGGCTGCCCAGAGAGGCTGTGGAGTCTCCTTCTCTGGAGACATTCAAGACCTGCCTGGACACGTTCTTATGTAGCATTATCTAGGCGTTCCTGCTCTGGCAGGGGGATTGGACTTGATGATCTTTCGAGGTCCCTTCCAATCCCTAACATTCTATGATTCTATGATCAGTGCTGATGTAGCTTGAATACAGTGAACATGAGTATGGACTAAGTGACAGAGTTCCTATCATGATTCAGCGTATAGGTAATGGAAGTGGTGTTCAAGCTCCTCGTGTACAAGAGATGCCTGTTGGCTTTATACCCATTAAAGTGAAAGACAGTAGAACAGGACTAAATTTATTATGTGTTGTATATTTGTAACTTCTAAAGCAAGATGTGCAACCTACTGGATGCTCTAAAAAGTGACAAAAAATACAGTTGCAGTTAATCAGTAACAGCAATGTGCCTGCCTAGTCTGTGCCATATGCTTTGATTCTAGTTGTAAAATGAGAGAGACCTCTGGTTTGAGGATGCCTACATTCTAAAGCAATTAAACCTCTAGGCATTGTGGTGATTTGAATGCCTTTTGAGAAGCAATCTGACTGACGGCACTGAAAAGAAAGTTAAAGACCTGTTACAGATCTCTTGTCCCTGCTGTATCACAGAGGTCTGCACAAGTTAACTCCCAAGAGTGGTTTGAAAACATATATTCAGTAGTCGTGAGCCACATGTTCTATGAGATGCTAAGCAAAAGAGAAGACTGATTTTTAACATTCATTAACTTGCAGGAGTTTGAAATATTTTTCTTCCCAATGAACTGGTATAGACTGAAGGGGAACTTTGCAGTCATTTCAGCAGGTGATACAGTAAAAAAATTTTTCTAGTAGGAAACAATGATTGTATGTCTGTTTTCCATTAAGCACCAGTGGCTAACATTGCCTAAAGTAGAATTATATGAAGTGGAGAGCTTTTCCAAGAAGAACTGTGGCTTCAAATAGCCTTCAAGGTGGTGAAAAGCTGAATATGAACCAAAAGGATGGAGATGTGAGAACTGAAGTCCTTTAAATAGCTATTCTATATATATGTTTATCATACATCCTTCACTTACATAATTCACAGAACAAAAACCGATATATATATATGTATGTATTGTATACTGATGAAAATAATGAAATAGGAAAGAAGAATAACTTGAACTAAGGGTACTCTTCTCAATACACATTTATTGAGTGGAGTATTTTATAGGTCATCAAAACCGGATTTTGAAAAACAAAATTTCCATGGCTGTATGGGAATAGGATCTGAAGAGTCCATCCATTAGCTGGATAGACTATTTTAAAACAGTAGATTCTGTTAAAATGTGTCCAACAAAAACAATGTGAAAAGACAGATATTTGGTTGTGGAAAATTACTACACTGTGGAAGTAAATTAATATTGCTTCAGGATCTCAGGAAAGGTAGCAATATATTTGTATTTCACCAGCAGACAGAAATTTTTCACTTCTGATAAATTGTTTTGACCAATTCAATGAGTCAGAAGACTTCTTTTGGACACTGTTCTCTCCTTCATGCAAGAACACTTGCAGAAGTTGCTCATGTTGAGTGTCTTCATTTTCTCTCAGCAGAAGTGTTGCATGCATCCACAGTGCTCATTAATAAACCTGCGTCAGATACATCTCCTTTAGTAATGTGATCCACTCCTGTCCCTACACACACGTTTATTTACAAAGTTATGGCACATAATTCAGTTTATCTTGTAATTTTTCAAAATCATGTTTTGAAAATATTTTGACAGAAGATGAGAAACAAGTCTGGAGTACAGCCTTCGCATTCAATATATCTCTGTATTCAGGATCACGCAGAACCATTCAAGTCTCAAACAACAAGTATTACATCCTTTTTACACGTGTGTCTCTCTCAGTGACTTCTCAATCTCTCATTCTTTTGTATCCCTTTTCAAAAGTCTTTTGGTCCCAACAGAATTGGTGCATACTGCATTTAAATCCAGTGATTTAATGAACAAAGAGAATTCAGAGGGTTTTGATGATTTTTACCTGATTTTAGCACCTCTATTTTGTTAATAGATGCAGAGGGAAATTCATGGCTGCACAAGCTTGGAATGAATGTAAACAAGTGGTCATTTCTGAATTCCCTGATTGGATGGAGTGAAAACAGAGCTCTAGAAAAAGGTATATTTATATAGCAAATGTTATTTTTGCTTTCTGGAACACATAATACATTACATAAATGGGGAAAATTGTTCTTTTTTTTTTTATGTGAGCACTGACTGAAGTTGTATGGTTGAGGTTTATAAGAGTCACCATTCTAAGTAATCAGATCAGTCTCTTTTGACATTATACACCTGTAAGTTAACGATGATACTCAAAATAATTTTCCAACAGAAAGTTACCTATTGTATACAGAGATCTGATTAGGAAAAAAATGATAAATTTTTAATCAACACAAAAGAAAATAAAAGGAAATTTAAAAAATTTATGCCATGGTTTGATATAAACTGGGTCTATCAAACAAATTGCAAAAGGTAGTTTTGAATGAAGCTTTAAAGTATTCTCTTCTTAGCCAATTTTCTGAAAAAGCAGCATATTTCTGGAGGATTTTTTTAACCTAAGTTTTAAGTTTTAGTTTTAATGACATTAATATAAGTAAATAACATCAGAGTAGCCATGGACAACTAATCGTCGAACCACAAAACTATGTGTGATGATGTCTGTAGATCAAAGCTGATAAGACAGAATTGCTAAAATTCTCCCAAAGATCCTTGTTGTTTGTTATCAGAGTTTTAGAATTTTACTTGATGTTTCTAATAAAAAAAAAAAAAGTAATATGTACATCTGGAGTTGCTGTGCATTTTAATTCTGTACTTCAAATTGATAAAGTAATTTTTGTTATACGGCAGATCATTCGAACACATCTGCAGTTTGCTCTGATGTTGATCATGAAGCAACTGAGCTAGAGGAATGTACACCCAAAGAAGTGCCGTATATTCCATACAAGTTAGCTGCACTATACATCACCAAGGTAAAAAAACATAAAATAAAAAACAACAAACCAACAAACAAACACACCCTTCCCTGTGAGAAAAAAAAAAAACAAACAGCATGAATGAATATTTTACAACACAAGAATTCTGCCATTTGAATTGAGTGTCTCTTTGTGTAGGATACACTAAGTTAAGTGTGATAACTGTTTTCATTATATGAATTCAATTCACATAATGTAATTCCCTAGCATGCTTCTTCTTCCCATTTGGAAGTCTGCATTAAATTTTGAATATTGACATAAAAATACAAACATTACAATCAAAAAAAAATCTTAAGATCAGATATTAAGTTGTTTAAATTTGCCTGTTTCAGGTAAGTATCTAAAGATCAAAATCTGCCTTGTAACTGTATATGGATGTATATGGATGAGTACGTATTTGCCATCCAATGTGTTTTTCAGCATGTTTCTTGATTGTTTGGAGTGGCTTTTGACTTGCAGTGTGAGGGGTTTTGTTATTGTAGTATTTCTGGTACCAGTAACTAGCATGATTTTGGGGGGGGGAGTTGATTAGTATATTTTCTAGAAGCATAGAATTGTAGAATCATTTAGTTTGGAAAAGACCTTTGAGATCAACACGTCCAACTATTAACCTAGCACTAAACCATGTTCCTAAGTGCCAAATCTACACGTCTTCTAAATACCTCCAGGAATGGTCACTGAACCACTTCCTTGGGCACCCTCTTCCAATGTTTGGCAACCTTTTCAGTGAAGAAAATTTTCCTAATATCCAATCTAAACCTTGCCTGGCACAACTTGAGGCCATTTCCTCTTATCCTGTCACTTGTTACTTGGGAAAATAGACTGAACCTCACCTTGCTATAAACTCCTTTCAGGTAGCTGCAGATGCTTCTTGCAGGACTTGTTCTCTAGACCCTTCATCAGCTTTATTGTTCTTCTTTGGACACAGTCCAGAACCTCAGTGTCTTTCTTGTAGTGAGGGGCCTGAAATTAAACACAGGATTTGAGGTGCAGCCTCATCAGTGTCAAGTACAGGGGCACAACCACTTCTCTAGTCCTACTGGCCACACTATTCCTGATACAGACAGGGAATTTATTGGCCTTCTTGGCCACCTGGGCACACTGCTGGTTCATGTTCAACTGGATGTTGACCAACACCCCTTGGATCTTTTCCATTGGGCAACTTTCCAGCTTCTCTTCCCCAAGCCTGTAGTGTTGCATGGGATTGTTGTGACCCAAGTGCACAACCCATCACGTGGCCTTGTTGAATCTCCTACCATTTGCTTCGGCCTATTAATCCAGCCTTTCTAGTTCCCTTTGTAGATCTTTCCTGCCCTCCAGCACATCAACACCCCCACCCAGCTTTATGTCATCTGCAGACTTACTAGGAGTGCACTCCATCCCCTTGTCCAAATCACTGATAAAGTGGCCAGATTAAGTTCTAGTCAGATGTTGGCCCTTCTAATTTTCTCCCTGCACAGCCTCCAAACATCATAGTACTCCTACCAATTGGCTGCCCCATCTTCCAAAGGTCCTTTTTCTACTGAGCTCCAGCAACAGCTCTCTGTTCAGCTAGGCTGGTCTTCCTCACCATCTCAGCTTTCAGCACGTGGGGATGACCTGTTCTGCACCTTTAATATTTCCTTCTTGACTCATGTCCAGCCTTCCTGGACTCCTTTGCACTTCAGGACTGCCTCCCAAGTGACTCTGTCAACTAGGTCCCTAAATACGCCAAAGTCTGCCCTACAGAAATCCAAGATAGCAGTTCCATTGACCCTCCTCCTTGTTTCTCTGAGAATTTTATATTATGCAATAGCTATATGTACATATATGTGTGTATATGTGTGTATATGAGCTGTATGGTGACTTCGTGATACAGGCTACAGACATCTGAGCTAGCTGTAAGAAACAAGTTCATATACCTGAAGCAATCAAATTAAGACAACTCAGAGGTCTGCAGGTGATAAAGGGATAAACCCATGTAGATCTGTTAAGTCTTCCCCTGGAAGATAGATCTCTTTTGTCTTAATTGTTTTAATTGTGTCTCTTTAAAATTACTTTACTTCTATAGCAGTGTTTTTGGTGGAGGGTAAATAGAATGGCATATTGATACCACGTGGCTGCTTTGCTACTTTTTCATCATTTGAACTATGACAATGTCAGAGGGTAGAGATTTTTCACTCCTGATTTAACTTAATGTAAACATGAAGATTTAATCTGTCATCATGGATATATGCTAACAACCAGAATGCACTAGGACACCCCAAGGGAATCAAGGGGAATTCACACAAGAGGGTGACACAACCAGCCCAGGTGAAGTGTCTCTATGTGAATGCATGCAGCTTGGGCAATAAACAGGATGAATTAAGGGCCACTGTGCTGCTGGAAAGCCATGGCATAGTGGCTATAACTGAAACTTGATGGCATAATTCCCGTGACTGGAATGTAATGATAGATGGATACAAGCTGTTTAAGAAGGACAGGCAGGGTAGGAGGGGAGGAGGTGTTGCCCTTTACGTCAGTGACCAGCTAGAATTGACGGAGCTCCGTAACGGGAAGGACAATGAACAGGTTGAGAGTTCATGGGTTAAGATTAGAGGGAAGACAGGGGAAGGTGATGTTACAGTAGGGGTCTGCTACAGGCCATCTGACCAAAAGAGCCAAGAAGGTGAGGCCCTCCATAGGCAGATAGAAGTGGCTTCACGTTCACAGGCCCTGGTCCTTGTGGTGGATTTCAACCACCCTGACATCTGCTGAAGGGACAACACAGCAAGGTATCAGCGATCCAGGATGTTCCTGGAATGCATCGATGACAACTTCCTCCTCCAAATGGTAGAGGAACCAACAAGAAAAGATACTGTAGTGGACCTTGTTCTCACCAACAGGGAAGGGCTGGTGACTAACTGACATCATTTACTTGGACCTGAGCAAAGCCTTTGACACTCTCCCACACGACATCCTGGTCCCCAAGCTGATAAAATACGGGTTTGATGGATGGACAATTCAGTGGATAAAGAACTGGCTTGACGGCCTCACCCAAAGGGTGGCTGTCAACGGGTCCATGCCCAAGTGGATGCCAGTGACAAGTGCAGTCCCTCAAGGATCAATACTGGCACCAGTCTTGTTTAACATCTTAATCAGTGACATGGACAGTGACATTGAGTGCACCCTCAGCAAGTTTGCCACCGACACCAAGCTGTGTGGGGTGGCTTATATGCTGGAGGGAAGGGATGCCATCCAGAGGGACCTCGACAGGCTGGAGAGGTGGGCCCAGGCCAGCCTCATGAAGTTCAACAAGACCAAGTGCAAGGTCCTCTGTCTGGGTCAGGGCAATCCCAAGCACCGATATAGGCTGGGCAGTGATTGGCCTGAGAGCAGCCCTGAAGAAAAGGACTTGGAGGTACTGATGGACGAGAAGCTCAACACGATCTGTCAGTGCGCACTTGCAGCCCAGAAAGCCAATTGTATCCTGGCCTGCATCAAGAGATATGTGGCCAGCAGGTCAAGGGAGGTGATTCTCCCCCTCTACTCCACTCTTGTGAGACCCCACCTGAAGTACTGCATCCAGGTCTGGAGACCAGAGTACAAGAAGGATATGGACGTGCTGGAACATGCCCAGAGAAGGGGCCATGAGGATGATTAGAGGACTGGAGCACCTCTCCTATGAAGAGAGACTGAGAGAGTTGGGGTTGTTCAGTCTAGAGAAAAGAAGGCTCTGAGGAGACCTTATTGTGGCCTTCCAGTATCTTGAGATAGATACAGAAAGCTGGTGAGGGGCTTTTTAGGCTGTCAGGTAGTGATAGGACTAGAGGGAATGGATTTAAGCTAGAGATGGATTGGTTTAGATTGGATATTAGGAAGAAGGTCTTCACCGTGACAGTGGTGAGAGACTGGAACAGGTTGCCCAGAGAGGTGGTGGAAGCCCCATCCCTGGAAATTTTTAAGGCCAGGCTGAATGGGGCTCTGGTCAACCTGATCTAGTGGGGAATGTCCCTGCCCATGGCCTGAGGATTGCAACTAGGTGGTCTTTGGGGTCCCTTCCAACCTTGACAATTCTATGATTCTATGATTCTATAATTCTATTAGTCATGAAAAATGCTTGTCGTACATCTCAAAGTTATATCAGTTTTGGAGGTTTTCAAGTTATTTTAATGGAGTAAAAAAATAAATCTAAGTGTATCCCATAATTAGTTTGTATTATCTAACTCTTAATTGTAAAAATGCAATCTTCTCTACTGCCTACTATTCTTTTTTTTTTTTACTTTTTTCTCAATAATAATCTTCATAATGTTATTTTTCTTTTCCAAGAGCTTTTAGAATATTTGTAATGCCTATGTCTTCACTATTCAGTTCAGATCACTACAGTAAAAAAGGAAGAGCTGAAGAGGCAGTACTAGGACATGAAAAGAAAATCCATTTGAAGTGGTATACCGATTTTTATTCAATAGCCTATTTTCTAGTTGTTGAAGCCTGAAAGCTTTGGTTTGCAGTCATGTTGGCCATTTATGTTCTCAAGACCAAACTCTTCACTGTACTGTATCTGTCATTTTGACAATTGTACTTCAGAATTTTTTGATGGTTCATTATAATTGTAGTTGCTAGTGCTCTCAGTTGATAAATTCCTTCATCCTCTACAGATTGTGAAGGACATGCAGCAAATGAAAAACAAACACATGAAAATAATCAGACAACTAGATGACATAAGGAAAGAAAACCAGGTAATTATTCTGGAATATTAGCACTGTTGTTGTGTCATACTACTAGTGAAAATTACTCAGAGGGATAAAATATGCTTCATTCACATTTACATCTGCATTCAGATAACCATTCTAAGTCTCCAGAAATAACATCAATGTACATGACCATAAAACTTTGTGAAATCTGATTTTACTTATTGTCTAGCACAGTTGCAAAGATTTTTCTAAACTTCATCTGTTACTAAACTTTTCTGTGAAATGCCTCCTTGCTCTAATAACTGGCACCATGGTTAAAATATTTGTGTTTATGTATGTTGTGCCTCTTAAGAATGATCCAATTGTAAAGGGCTGTGCCAAGCTGTACTACCTTCCCTTATTGCCAAAGTGGGAAGTTTTATGGCCTCTTCCTCTGTGGTTACTTTCTCCACTGCTTTGCACTTAGCTTTGGTTTAGCCTTGCAATATTTTGTCAGTATGATATACAGAACAGAAGAATCCTGCCGCCTGTAAGCCCCTGCTATGTTACAAAGAGGATCCAGAGGTGCCAGTCCTCACAGTGCCTCACTTTTCTTCGTGCAAGCATTTCTGCATTCCAATAGTCAGTAATACTCCAAAAATATGAAATTACCCATATCATCTTTGGCTACACTGTTCTGACATATTTTCTCACAGCCATTGTTTCATCTTTCCACTTCTTCATAACATCATTCTCCTCTTCTGATCCAGAGTAGTAGAGGCACTTATTTCCTATGCGGACTTAAGTTTTCCATGCAATTGAAGTTTACTATGGGTGCACAGAGAGAAGGGATTCAGAAATTCCTCTGGAACCTCCAGTGGGAATTGAACAAACTCATCAGATTATCAGGCAAACTTGAGAGACTTCCCTGAACATGGTGTACAAAGGTTTGATATCCTTTAGTAGTTACCAGGTTGTCAGGTTATATGTGTCGTAATATCTGTGTAAATCCATTTCTGTTAATTTAGTAGAAATGTAACCCTTGCACAGTCACATCTCACACTTTCAGTTTACTCTGTAGATGACTAGGGCAAGAGAAAGAGAGATCAAGAAGAACACAGATGCATAATAAAAGTGAATTGCCTGCTGGACACAGATGCAAACACAGGGACTGTAATGATCTTTCTTCACCTCTGTCATTCTGAGTGCTGTAATGCGTTATTAATTAAAATCTCTGAAATAAAAGTAGTTATTGGAAGCACTGGAAATACTCATGTTTCTGATTTGTTTGTATTTCTCACAAAAAAATTTATTGCTTTATTTAGATGTTTACTGTTGCTGCAGTTATATTTTATACTACTTACATTATATCTTATACTTCCAGGCTTTTGTTTTCTCAGCAAAGTTTAATTTCTTTAAAATTGCTTAGTTATGCTTAGAGATAATTCATTCTGGTCTGTTCTCAGAAACGCTTTGGTTTTTTACTTTTGCAGAAAAACAGAATAGATACATTACTTCAGCAGTAGGTTTTGCTCAAAATCTGCAGCTGGTTAAAATGCAAATCTCTTGTGACCAGTAAGAAATATTTGTAGATGTTTGCAGCATTACCTTTTGTGGAAACAGTTCTCTTCACTGTGATTGGCTTTCGTGTTTTCATTCACTTTCATTTTCTCAAGTATCTTTTTAATACAGGAGCAGACTATAGCTGCTATAAAGAAATATTATGGTGAGAAAATGAGAAATCTGAAATTGCAGTTAGAAGCTTACCGAGAGCTGATCAACAAGGACAACACACACTGGCAAGATACATTTAAGGTAGCCAAGAACTACGTTTTTTACTTGGAATCAACGGTGGCAGGTACTGTCAGAGAGAGCAGGAACAGGCTATAGGCTTGTTTTCTTCTTAGGGACATACATTCAAATGACACACAGTTTGTGAAATTAGTACAAAACTACGTCTGTCTCCTTCTAGAGAGCCTTACACACTGTGCTCCCAAAACAGCTTGGCCTAGCTTTATGTCCCTGATGAAAACTCGGTGTGGGGTTCTCTCATACTGTCTGTGCTTACACACTTGAAAAGTGCTTTGTTTTTATATTTAGGGTGTGTAATGCTTTTCTGATGATGAACAAATACTAAGGTTTACTGTTCCTCTTTCTGTTCTGCTACCGAGGCAAAGGTTCAGCACGTTCTTGCCTTTAGGAAGGGTCTTTAGAATCAGACCACTTCTAGTCAAATATGGTAATTATAAATTGGTTAATTTTTGTTATTTTTGTGCAAGATTCCCAGGTCTTAGCAGTGTGGTCCAAATGCTACGATTTCTCAGTAGGTATGGAAACACAAACTATATGTCTTTTTTAAAAATGAAGCAGTGGTGTAGAAATTGTAAACCCTTTTGCCTCCTGCTGCCTTCAGAGCCTGAGGGAAAGAAATAGACAACTGCTCCAAGAGAAGGAAGATCTTATTCATCAAATGAAGCAACAAACAGAGAAATGGGAAGAAGAAAAGGTAAACAAAGCTAGTTTGGGTTTTCTTTTTGGAGTCTAAGGGATGTGGAAACCATTTTGTCTGCCTTTATATATGTACCTCTAAATCAGCTAGAGACTGACATGCTATGCACTTGTCTTTTTTTTTCAGAGCATGCAAGTAGTTTTTTATCCTTTAAACACCAATGAAATTGACATACATATTTTTGTCCCATTATATTATTCTTTCCACTAAAAATTTTTAGATTGTTATTTCTCTCTCTTGTTTCACATTTCATGCCTTTTGAGTAATTTTAAAATTACAGTAGAGCACATTGGTTATTTTTTTATTTAGCAGTTAGTATTACAAATCAACAAAAAACTTCACCTCATCTAAGCTACTATAACACAGTGCAATTTGTTGACCTAGCAGCAAAATTACCTTGTTTGGTAGTTCCCAGGGAAAAGGGGATGTGCTTAAAATTCCTCCAGTTTTCTGAATTGAAATAATGAAACTTCAGCTTACTAAAGATCGGAGATGGCTGCAGAGGTGGAAAAGGAAAGAAATTTGTTGGCATCTGTGAGCACAGTCTGATAATTGTTATTTTCTGCACTTTGTTCTATTCCACATAACATGTCCAAGTCTTTCTGTAATTTTGCAGGTCTTCAACAGTGCTTTATAAGAGCCAATTTTCATTGTGTTACTCAGGGAGATCCTAGCTAGCCTTGTGGTGAGGTAGGTGGCTGGGAAGTCTCAGAGCCAGATTCTCTTTTGCATTTATGAAACTGAACACAGATTTCTGTAGGATGGCAAAGTTGTCAGGAAAGAGGTGGGTTTTTTTCAAATTATGTAGCACCACCTTTCGATTACATTTTGCATAGCAGTGGTATTTAAAATAAAGGTGAGGTTTTTTCCCAAACTCTTGCAACAATGTATACAGCAATAATGCTCTATTCCTGATTGACAAACTGAAAAATCATATATTTTGCACATCATTTGACCTGATTGTTATATATCAAGGAATTTGACAAAAATATTACTATAAAATTAAGGTATGATCACAGAATCAATCACAGAATCACAGTATATTAGGTGTTGGAAGGGACTTCGAAAGATCATCTAGTCCAACCACCCTGCCAGAGCAGGATCTCCTAGAGAAATGATGATGAGGGTATAATGTTCTAAGGCTCGTAGGAAGAAGGAATACCTTCTATTAGACCAAATAATGCTGATAAGATTTGACACACACAACCTTTTCTTCAGGACTGCTTTTGGACTCTGCTTCCATAATATTATTTTCTTCAGTGCTTTCAGGTGTCTCTGTAATTTTTGTCTCTTCTTTCATTCCACTAATATAGTCAAATGCTAAAGAAAATGTCAGCATAGAACATCTTGCTACAGGCTTTTGTGAAAACACTAGAGTCTGAGCAGTCTCTGGTATATTTCTGTATTCTAGCAACAGCCAATTACTGCAAAACAACCCATTTATGTAGGCTCTGCTTTTAAGGGATGATATTAATTCACTATGGTTTACTATCTTCCCAAGGAAATGTAATGAAAACCGGTAGCATTGATTTTCTGCTATTTTCTTTTCTTGTCTTGCAGGTCCGGATTCTAGAAAATTTGTGTAAAAACATAGATTATCTTTATACCCAGCACATGCTGAGTGAGTTTTGCATTTCAGACACAGAGGGTCTTGATCTCTCTATTTTGTTTCCTGTTTATCTTTCTGTTTACACTGCAGTACATATCATCTGCAGTCAATATAATCTGTTCCAGTGCAATACTGTGGCACAGATGGAAAAATAAAGAAATGTTGAAGCTACAAATAATGTCTGTCATAACTCCAAACTCTTCAGCTTAACTGACTTATTAGAATCAGCACTGAATTTTAGTAGGTTTTCCTTTAGATAGATTTCCCTTTAGAAATTTAAAACAAAACAAAGCGTGACTGCTTTAAAATTCTTTTAGTTTTAATAAATAAATGGAATTCTTGATTATTAAAATTTATTAGTTCACCACAAATTCTTGATTTCCAAAGAGAGATAATTTGGCCTGCCTAGGCAATATTCTAGGAACTGCAAGATTAGATATGCACTGTTCTCACCTGTTTTCCTTTTGTTTTTAATTCAGCTTTGCAGGAACTTCACAACATCAGTATATATGTGGAAAGAGTGCATGACCTCATGAATATCCAGATAAAAATTCTTCACCAAAAGTCTGAAAAGACAGAAGGAGAAATTACACATGTGTCAGAAGTTTTAGAATTAAAAACTGAACAAGTGAGCACAAAAATGGAAGTGAAACCAGTTGCTTTTAGGATTACTGTAGAGGCAATCTGACTCTAGCAAAGGCCGAAGTAAACCATGGGAATAAGTGATGGTGAAAATTGTGTGCGAGTACATACATGGCTTGAGAATGATGAATTTGTCATGAATGATTAAAACATTAAAATAGTGAAACAAAATCTTATTCTTCTGGAACCAGTTGTAGTGTGCTTGTGTAGTGTACTCGTAATGTTGAAAAGCATAGACTTTGCTACAAAAACTTTTAAAGATCTACCTTATAACTGTAAAATGGAAACAAGCAGCTCATCTTATTTCATATTTCTTTTGCTTTTCTTCACTTGTGCTTTACTTTCCTCATTAGAATCTTGACAATTTCATATGAAAAAAAAAAATCTAGATCCTGGCTTAGCATGAGAGAGTTATCTTTGCTGCCCCCCAGGTAGCTAATGAAGAAGCAAAGCCAGAATGGTCAACGGAGAAGGGATATCTTTGGCAAGCATGCACTGTGCTGCAGAAGATACAGGAATGTTTACAGAAACAAGAGAGAGAAGTCACTGAGCTCCTACAAAGTCAAGAAAGATATAACAAAACCATGAAGCCTCAAATCACAGTATTAATATTCTTGCAAACACTTGTCAAGAAGGTAAGAACTCAGTTACTACAAAAAGGAAAATTTATTTATTGGATTTTTTTAAAAGTTCAGTAAGGAAAAAAGTACGGTTTTATTTATTATTGTTACTTTAGAGCCTGCAGGTAAGATTTCTGGAGTAACACGTGGAGTTAAAGAACTATAAGTACCCACTGAAAGTCAACCTACAGAAAACTGGTTAGATCAAATTTCACACTCCTTAAAAGGGTTTATTTTAAAAGGTAAACTATTGAAGCATGAGAATGGCATCATGAAAAGAAATACAGTTGGTCTTTATCCTTCTAATTGTTATATAAACTACATGAATGACAAACAAATGCTTTACAGAAAATATCTAAATTTTGATCCATATTAGGTTCACACCATATATTGTGATGTCCCTGGGGCACAACAGTACATCAGTCAGCTTGTCAGAAAGAACGAGGATGAAAGAGCTGTTCGGAAAGAAGCCTTTAATAACTCTCAGGCTGACATTGTGTCCTATGAAATATTTTATGGAAATGAACCTGCGGATGACAAAAGGTATATGGGATAGTTAATAAAGTGAAGATAGGAATCAACAGAAAAATAATGAACTTGCCACAGAATAAAAATACAGTCTAAAGAAGATGATATAATTTCCATGCATAGGGTTTTTTTTTGGGGGGGGGGGGTACGGAAATCAAAACAGTCTCAATATTTATATTAAGAAAAAAAGTAATTCACAGAAACACCAGCTACAAAATGCTGGAAAACATTTCAGCCTAACTGGCTTATGAAAGTTGTATCTAGTATATTACAAAGCACTGAAATAAGCTTATTTGTTGAGCCTGTGCCAAAACAGCAATATCTTTTTTTCTTATACTTTTACAGGATGTTTCTTCCTCATATTCTGGATAATTGCATCTTTCTTGTGGTTTAAGTAATGAGTTCCTTGCAAACTCTTCTTTTTTTTTTTTTTTTGAACGACAGGACAGAGCTCTCAGCACAGCTTTTCAGAAATCTTGGGAAATCAAAATCTGATTTAGAATATGTTGAAGTAGAGAAAATCGTGTTTGATTGTATCCAGACAGGGGAAATCCCCAACTGGATTAAAAGGGATTGTCTTTATGTAACCTTGACAGGTAAGAAATCCTCTTGTCAATTTAGAGAAGCCTGATTATCCTCAGCTAACTAACATTTCAACATAGGAAAACACAGTACGGCATAAAAGGCATTTAGATGCATGCTGCTGCCATGCCATAAGGTGTCCCATGAAACATCTTCAGTTAGGTGCCTTTTAGTGAAATACTGTATGAACTTTAATATTTGGTCATGGCTTGTAAACATATGTTTTCCACATTTATACTCCACTGTTCATCTTTGTCGATTTGAAAATCAGGTGTCTTTTGTATACTGTGTCTAAATGTTTCAAGGGGTGTCCAAGGCAGACATACTCAGAACCCTTCAGATTTGGCAGCCATGCACTGAATGCAGCAGCAAATGCAGATTTCAGAAAGAAGTAAGTGATTTTGAAGAAAACCTCAAAATATCCATTGCATGAATTTAACACAGTGTGCTTTTCTGAGATTACAAGTAGAAAAGCTTTTTCAAATATTTGGCTAGCTTTTTCTATGATTGTGCGACACCAAACCTGGTTTTGATTATTTAGGCAGGAAAAGGAAAGCAATTGTGAACTTCTCTTTGCGAGAATGACTGTTTATAATTTACAACATTCACTGAGTTTTATGTTTCATATATGTAACTATCTAATTACTGGAACTCTACAGAGGACCCTGCAACACGCTCTGAGGAGACAGAGCCACCACCCAGGAGAACTCATGCAGAAGCTTAAAACAGAAATCAAGGTAATGTATTACCACATGGTTTTAAATATGGTATTAAAAAATGCCCTCCTTCCTAACTTTTCTTAAGGCATTTGAGATTTGATGTAGATTATATCCTGTGATGTCAGGATGCACATCTTTTTTCAAAGAGCAAATCTCAACGAGAACTGCATACAGAGATTTGCAGTTATATACCCTAGCCACATTTATAATAAAGAATAACTTAGATTTACTAATTGATGAGTTACATGGTCACACCTTTCTGTGTATGAAAGGACTTCCATGTTCTTTTTTTACATCTATATATCCATTTTACTCTTTACGTATAAACTTTTTTATGCATCTTGATGGGCTCAGCTGCCTGTTACAAGTAAAGGTACATGGGAAGCATGGAATCATAGAATTATTTAAGTTGGAAAACACCCCTAAGACCATCAAGTCCAACCGTAATCCTAACACTGCCCAGTCCACCACTAAGCTGTGTCCCTAAGCATCCACTCTGTGTGTCTTTTAAATACCTCCAGGAATGGGGACTCAGCCACTTCCTTGGATAGCCTGTTCCAATATTTGGTAAACATTTTTGTGAAGAAATCTTTCCTAATGCCCAATCTAAACCTCCTCTAGAACAATCTGGAGACATTTCCACTTGTCCTATAGCTTGTTACTTGCAACAAGAGACCAACCTTCACCTCACTACAACCTCCCTTCAGGGTGTTGTAGAGAGTGATAAAGTCTCCTCTCAGCCTTCTCTTCTCCAGGCTGAACAGCCTCACTTCCTTCAGCTGCTCCTCATAAGGCTTGTTCTTTAGACACTTCACGAGGTTTGTTGGTCTTCTTTGGACATGTTTCAGCACCTCGATGTGGATGCACAGATTTCTTGCCTAGTAGTAGGTTACACATGAAGTATTGTCTCACCTGCATTTACATCAGGGTAAATAACTAAAAGAAAGAACTGCTTGAAATGAGTTTTCTCTGCTGAAAGTGACATAAACACATAGTTCAGTGATGCAACAAAAACCAGAGTACAACAATGCATTTTTCTTATTGCTGTTGTTGGATCTCAAAGTTAGTATCCCCAAAATTGCCTGAAAGTGTTACCTCCCCTACATAAACATGAACACAACAGGCTGTCATGGTTTAACCCTGGCCAGCCACCAGGTACCCACACAGCCGCTCTCTCACTCCCCCTTCACTGCTAGACAGGGGGAGAAAATATTTCAAAGGGCTCAGGGTTCGAGATAAGGACTGAGAGGTCACTCTCATTTACTGTTCTGGGCAAAACAGACTCGATTTTGGGGAAATTAGGTACATTTATTAAAAGAACTAATCAGAGAGGAGTAGTGAGAAGTGAGAAGTGAGAAAGAGCAAACAAATCTTAACAAACAGAACACCTTCACCCCATCCCTCCCTTCTTCCCGGGCTTAACATCAATCCCGGTTTCTCCACCTCGTCCCCCTGAGCGGCGCAGGGGGACAGGGAATGGGGGTTATGGTCAGTTCATCCGACGTTGGTTCCACCGCTTCTTCACTCCGGGGGAGGACTCTTCACTCTTCCCCAGGGCCATTGTGGGGTCCCTCTCACGAGAGACAAGCTTCACGCTTTCTTCTCCGGCGTGAGTCGTCCCACGAAGGGCAATTCATCACAAACCACCCAACGGGAGACACCTCACAAAGGGCAGCCCACCCCTCGTGAGTCTGAGGCGCAGTCCTTCAGGGGAAACTGCTCCAGCGTGAGCCACCTGCAGCGTCACAGTAGTCCCACCAGCCAACCTGCTCCAGCGTGGGCATTCCCTCTTCCATGGGCTACAGCTTCCAGCAGTGACCAGCTCCGATGCGGGCTTCCCACGGGCTACAGTCCCCTTCAGGCATCCACCCACACAGCATGGAGTCCTCTAAATGGTGGACATCTATGCGTTGATCCTCACGGTGAACATCTGCACCTCACCCATGGACTGCAGGGGGACGACCCGCTTCACCACGGTGTTCACCACAGACCCGGGGGACTCTCTGCTCCAGCACCTGGAGCTCATCATCCCCCCTCCCCTACTTCTTCACTGACCTTGGTGTCTGCACAGATTCTCGCTTCTCCATTTCTGTGCCAGCTGTTGTGGCGCAGTTCTTTTTCCCCGTTCTTAATATGTTTTCACAGAGCCATTCCTCTCCTATCATTTTACTGATAGGCTCAGCCTTGGCCAGCTGTGGGTTCCTTTTTGGAGCCAGCTGGCATTGGCTCTATCAAACTTGGGGAGCTTCTAGCAGCTTCTTGCAGAAGCCACCCTGCAGCTCCCCCCGCGCTGCCAAAATCTGGCCAGGCCAAACAAAAACACAGCCGTAATGCCAGCTTAACGTACAGAAATTGTTCACTGGTAAGTAATGAACATAAACTAAAATAGTTATATTGGTAGCTATTAATTTTACCACTGGTTGTGTTTTTTGTTTGGTTTATTTTTTTAGGCTTACTAAAGAACGAAGGAGCAGCAAGAGATGTACCAACAAGGTACAAGGTTCCTCTTTTGGAGAGGGACACTGGGGAGAAAGCCTGAAGCAGAAAGGCAATTTCTGCAGTATTTCTGGAGCAGAAAATGAGTTGGAAGAATTAAAAGCCCATGTTTCACTAAGTATCAGAAAACTTATGCAGGCATTTAAGTGTCAAACAGTTATAGATCTGCTTGCAAGTGGATAGGAAGTACCTCACTAAGCTATCTAAAATGCGGTATTTAACATGTCTCTCTAAGCAATATAGAGAGAGACGTATCTCCAAAGGGAAATTTTCCTCTGTGAAGCACAAGCCTCCAGAATTAATTTCACTCTACCCCACTTCAAAGTGCTATTCAGTGGTTGTTTTAAAGTGCTGGCTCTCGTACCATAGTAAGTGTTTTAACTCTTTTTTTTTTCTAATGAAAAAATGAAATTGAAGAAATCATAGATATGAAGAAAAGCTTTAAAATATAAACTTTAAAATCTGATCAGTTCTGACTCTAATCCAGTTCTGTTCAATCAAAAAAACAAATGAAGGTGAAGATGATGACTGTTCTTGTTGAACCACTTGTCTTTAACAAATAGTTGCTGAAGACAACAATACTAAGTTCCTGGAAGAAAATGCACACAGCAAATTTAGATGCCAAGTGTGCAACTTTAGGATTGGTTTGGTTTTTTTCAGGTGCCAAGAATAGGGACATGGGGCTATGAGTAGCTTATTTGCACTAGTGAATGAAATCAAATCTCTAATGTTATTGACCATGTGCTAAGTTGAAAACAAGTTTCATAACAGCACTGACCTGGCATTCAGAAGGTAACATTCACAACCTTTAATTATTTTTAACTACATTTCTGCTCATTATGTGCTGCTTCTATGGTTGAATTACCTATCCAGAAAGAACAGTCTCTACAGATAAAACATACATATGATGGTGCTTTTATGCAAACAAATTGATAAGTGTATTGTAAATATGTACTGCTGGGAACGCAATGTCTGTTTCCAAGTGCCATTAATGTATTTATGGCCTATTTCAATTGAGCTCTTAGTCTACTTTTCCATTGGAAGGAAATACAAGAGAAAAGAAACAAGGACATGGATGTCACTAAAATGTAGATGCATTATGGTGATGACGCTCAAGAGAAAAACAACTAAAGTGGGTAAAGAAGAGGGTGATTGTGTTTAGTGATGAACATACCACTCCAAGATGCAGCACCATTGATGATAAGTCCAAGCATTAGACAGGACTTGGACCAGTGCCAGTCCACCACAGGGAGAGAAAAAAACACTAAATATTTGTAAAAATATATACAAACTCTATGCAGGATGTACACATAGACCACTGATTAATTTTCTACTGCAGTTAGAATTTTGATGCATTTGGTATGAGACACTTAAGGGCAGTTTTAAATCAGCTTTAAGGATAGAAGTCATTTAATAAGCCAGAGCTCTGTTTCAAGTCGAAGGAGACATTTGAAATGTGATGCAACTATCAATTATAGTGTGGAGTAATTGAATATCTTACATATAGTAGTGTAAAATGAAATAAACTGTCCAAAAAGAAATAACTTTATTAACTTTATTGGTTAGACCGCAGAGGAAGTCATGATAAAGGAGGAGTCTGCCCTGACTGATGAGGAGTGGGTTACGAATCAGTTTGAACAGTTAAACATTCATAAATCCATGGGCCCTGATGGGATGCACCCACGGGTGCTGAGGGAGCTGGTGGGAGTCATTGCTAGGCCACTCTCCATCATATTTGGTAAGTCATGGGTAAGAGGTGAGGTGCCTGAAGACTGGAGGAAAGCAAATGTCACTCCAGTCTATAAGAAGGGCAGGAAGGATGACCAGGGTAAGTACAAACCGGTCAGCCTCACCTCCATCCCTGGAAAGGTGATGGAACATCTTATCCTTGGTGCTGTCTCTAGACATATCAAGGATAAGAAGGTTATTAGGAGCAGTCAGCATGGCTTTGCCAAGGGGAAGTCATGTTTGACCAACCTGATAGCCTTTTATGAAGACATAACCAGGTGAATGGATGGTGGTCGTGCAGTGGACGTGGTCTACCTGGACATCAGCAAGGCATCTGACACCGTCTCCCACAGCATCCTCATAGGTAAACTGAGGAAGTGTGGTCTGGATGACCAAGTAGGTGGGTCACCCACCAAGGAGGTGGGTCACTAACTGGTTGAAGGGAAGAAGCCAGAGAGTTGTGGTCAATGGGGCAGAGTCTGGCTGGATGCCTGTGTCTAGTGGGGTCCCTCAGAGGTCAGTGCTCAGGCCGATGCTGTTTAATATATTTATCAATGACCTGGACGAGGGATTAGAGAATGTTGTCAGCAAGTTTGCTGATGATACGAAATTGGGAGGAGTGGTTGACACACCAGAAGGCTGTGCAGCCATTCAGAGAGACCTGGACAGGCTTGAGGGCTGGGTGGGGAGAAATCTTATGAAGTTCAATAAGGGCAAGTGTAGAGTTTTGCACTTGGGAAAGAGTAACTCCATGTGCCTGTATAGGTTGGGGACTGACCTCTTGGAGAGCAGCACAGGGGAAAGGGACCTGGGGGTTCTGGTGGACAGCAGGATGACCATGAGCCAGCACTGTGCCCTCATGGCCAAGAAGGCCAATGGCATCCTGGGGCGTATTAGAAGGTGAGTGGCAAGTAGGCCGAGAGAGGTCCTCCTGCCCCTCTACTCTGCCCTGGTGAGGCTGCATCTGGAATATTGTGTCCAGTTCTGGGCCACTCAGTTCAAGAAAGACAGGGAACTGCTTGAGAGAGTCCAGCGCAGAGCCACAAAGGTGATGAAGGGAGTGGAATATCTCCCTTATGAGGAAACGCTGAAGGAGCTGGGTCTCTTTAGCTTGGAGAAGAGGAGGCTGAGGGGTGACCTCATTAATGTTTATAAATATATCAAGGGGGAATATCAGGAGGATGGAGCCAGGCTCTTTTCAGCGGCGTCCACTGACAGGACAAGGGGCAATGGATGTAAACTGGAACATAGGAGGTTCCATAAAAATATGAGGAAAAACTTTTATACTGTGAGGGTGACAGAGCACTGGCACAGGCTGCCCAGGGAGGTTGTGGAGTTTCCTTCTTTGGAGACATTCAAAACCCGCCTGGACACGTTCCTGTGCGCTCTACTGTAGGTGATCCTGCTCTGGCAGGGGGGCTGGACTAGATGATCTCTGAGGTCCCTTCCAACCTCTAACACTCTGTGATTCTGTGAAGACCTCATGTGGTAAGATTGTACCTGTGAAAAAGGTTTGACATAATTCTTTTTCTAACCTTTCAGAATGGCTCTAAAGCGTACAATTTCACAGAATCACAGAATCACAGAATCACAGAATGTTAGGGATTAGAAGGGACCTTGAAAGATCATCACAGAATCACAGAATCACAGAATGTTAAAGGTTGGAAGGGACCTCAAAGATCATCAAGTTCAATCCCCCTGCCAGAGCAGGAATGCCTAGATAATGCTACAATTTAGGTCCTTCTTTCACTCAATCTCATGTTTATGCAAGTTTACTGAGGCAATTTCAGGGTTTCATATGCAATTGTTCATGTTGACCACTTTTACATCTGTTTTTAATTCTGCAACAGCTAGAAAAAGATTAATTTCTTTACTGGTCAAGTTTTTTTCACTATGGTTAATGTCAACGTTAAGGGCTGGGAATTAAATTTAATCAAATTATTCACAAAACATCATTTAAAATAGCAGTTGTTACCTATTTTAAACTTAATTAAATTAATCAATATACCACAACTGATAAAAATAAGAAAAACAATGACATTTTTATTTTCTTTTGATAAGAATTGTTCAAGTAAAGGATGTACTAACTGAGATTAGTGAACTGACACTTTGTTTCTCATCCTATTGGGCCAGATATTTAACTGTATTTCTGAAGCCTAAAGTTTAAAACCATGTCTTTAGCTGAGACAACCAAAATGTGTAGATGCTACTGAAAGAACTAAAAAAGGAAAATTACAGTAATTTTTAGTTCCTAGTATCTTAAATAACAGATGACCAGTTGTCTGAGGTATTTTTCAGTATATTTTCAGTATTTTCGTATACATTCCTGCTTTATTTTTAAACGGAAAAGAAAACCAGCTTTTCTCTCGTATTAGCTTCCAAACTGCTTCCTGGTTTGCAAGGAACTAATCAATTTTAGTTCATTTTAACACACATATGCACAAAAGAACTTTAGTTTAAGCAAGATCAAAATTTTAACTTAAATACCAAAGGTGAAAAAAGAGAAATTCTGGCTGTTTCTACCATATACAAATTTTCTTCTAGTTTCCCCTTCTAAAGGGTGCTCATGATACATCACAGCAGCATTATAAAACATTAAAATCTTATTTTACTATTCCTCTAGTACATGAAAACAAACAAAAACAATAACAACAATAAAAAAGATTTTTAAAATAATGTGATCAAAATAAAGGCTGATATACTGAAAGAACAAATAACACTATCCAGAAACTTTGTTTTAAAAATGCTTTTCTCTCAGCAGAGAAAAATCATAGAATCATAGAATTGTCAGGGTTGGAAGGGACCTTAAAGATCATCTAGTTCCAACCTCCTTTTAGGAAGACTTCTATATAACATAACTCTTATTTACCTGCAAACAATCAAATCGAAATATTTGAACTAGTTCATAAAGTAGGGAATACTTTTAGGGTAAAATATGATCATATCAATTTCTTATCGAAATTGTATTTGAATGACTCACTGCAGCTACTGTGATAAAAAAAAAGTGTTCTGAGAGAAACAAACAAACAAAACTCAAAAAGTCATCCATAAAATTAATTAAAATGTAAGATAATAGCTCTCAGGATGTAGATGATATCTGGGCTGTCTAATATATACCAGGGAAGACAATGAGGTTGAATTACAAAACCCTGACATATATGAAAGAAGATGAAGAAGTTATAATTTTCAATCCCCTATTCTGCAATACTCTGAAACTTCCAATGAATACAACTTAAAAACTCGGAATGAGTTTATTAATACCCACTAGATAAAAAGATGTCGTTACTTGTATTTTATTATCATTTGACAAGCCTGGAGCTTTTCTGTCAGTTCTTCATATTGCTTATACTTAGAGCATTAGAAATGTTTCTGAAATTATTTCAAAATGAAGCAAACAAAAAAAAAGGGCTAAGTTTTCGTACTAAGTCTTTTCATGGCATCATAAGTATCATAAGTAATAGGCTTGACTTTAATCTGAGATATATGGGATCTGCAGCTGCAAATACCTTAGACATTACTGCTAAAACGATTCTTGCAAGTGCAATTAATGTTTTCTTAAAGATATGTCCTGAGTCATGGTAAATTATGTAAGATAAGAATAAATCTTGAAAAGCAATGATGTTATTCTTCAGAAAAACTCTGAGGTCAATGGTCTGGGGATTGATGTCACTTGTGTTTCATAACTAGACAGTAAAACCGTTGACTCTTGATTAGCAATAAATGTATATAGTGCTATATTACAAATCAGAACTAAGCATCTCTCTGACAATCACTTTCTGCAGCTCTTTTCAGTAACAGAAACAACATTGTACTGCCTTTCCATCACAGCTGAAATTCAAAGACATAGGCAATTTAATCTGCCTGAACACTTGTTAACAGGTTGTTTCAGGCAGATTTTGTGATACAAAGCTACAAACTACTTGTTAAAATGACAAGCAGCCACACACAATTTTTCCAGGTTTACTTTAGCAGATTTCCTGAGAAAAATGTTCTTTTCTTGTTGAGGAAGGACCCCAACCTTTCTAACTCAGGGCAGATTTGCAGAAACACAAATGGGTGGTAAGAGTTTACTACCTTTTGAATTTTCAGAGAACAAAATGGACACGACTGAATTTTTTATGCCTTTGAAAAGTTCTACTTTGAAAGTCATGAAGGCAAAACCTGTGTACATACTGTGTGCATCTTGTTTGCCATGGTGGAAGCGGGAATTGGTGTAACTAAAAGGCATGAGATCACAGAATCACGGAATGACAGAATTGCTGAGGCTGGGAAAGACCTCTGAGATCATCACGTCCAGCCTATCTGGGAGCAAAACTGTACTTATCATTACTGATTCTGCAAGAAGTAAGCAGAAGAATATGCCAGTGCCAGAAGAGTGTTATATTGCCCTGGAACAGTATTTCCACAGACAAGAATCCAAAATGAGTAAATATTCAAGGTGTTTCCCATGTTCCCCTCAATATAGTAGGTAAGGAATGCTTGGTTTCCTGAGACAAATACTGTGGGTCATCTTCCATTCTTAGATATACTGTTTTTTCCAGTCTGTAGATATCTGGACTCCATCTAAAACCAGAATGAAAGGCAGAAATAATAGATCTGACAGTTACACACAGTTTCATTACAGGAAATTTGACAAAAAAAAAATACCCTAACAAAACCTCCACAAAACTAAAACAAAATACCTCTGTCTTTTCAGAAGGGAAATATTAAAAATTATTAGCAAAAACTTGATAAACAGATTTATTATTCATATTTGGATTATGGCAGTGGTTGTGTGGAGGAAAAAGTTATGAACCAGAAAAGCATCAGTTCCCAAACATATTTGCATTTTACATCAGCGTAGTCACAAAATTTAGAGTTTGTAATTAACTTTACACATAGCAGTCCAATTCACCTTTTGGTTACCTGATTTATTAACTAGTTGTGTACAAAAACCCCATAATATCATTACCATACTGACCTTTGTAATTTAGCTCTCTACTAGGAAAATTTATGAAAGAAATGAAATGTTAAACTGAAACCTTACACCAGCATCTTTCTCTGTTCTAACCTGAGAGGCACAAGGTTTCAATTTAGCGTATGTTCTGGAGCTGTTACTTAGCTCTTCAGGACACCCAACCTGAAATGCACTAATACCTAGGATGGCTAGCTTGCCCTCCTTGTTAATGGCTTTCCCATTGTCTTGGACAGTGATAAAACTCTGATATTACTTTTTGAGTCTTTTTGGATATCAGTGTTCCAGCAGAACCTAAAACCAGGACACTCTGTATCGTTCTAACACAGAGCTACTTTGCAAACAGAACACTTTCCAGCATAAGGTAGCAATGCTCCTATGTGCAGTTCTCATTTTTTTCCATGTTTTTAGGTACCTTCAGCTCTCACATTAACCTTTCTCAGTCTCAGGTGCTTTTTCCTTCATGTGAGATCTTCCATTGGAATAACTTTTAGCTAATGCAGAAATCTAAAGCTCATCAAATTAATTTCTACTATGCTCATTTGAGGAGATGTAAAAAGCACTCATGAAACTGTATTTTTCTTTAAAGGAATGGGTAAGGTTCTACTGCTAGTCCAGTCCTAATTTTATGTCTCTCTGACTATTGATTGTTTCAGGTCCATAGTTTTGGAGTTTCATATTTTCTTATGTGTTTTAATGTTATTCCATATATAGAGTGATAGAACAGATAGAATAATATTTTTTTAAACGAGAGGCTTCACAGTAGAATGTAAGATAGTGGCAGCATGATACAAAGTCAGTTGGATTGACAGAATATATGGTTAAAAATACATGATAATTTTTTTAATCTTGTGCTAGATAAGGTCTTCTTTTTACTTTGCTTACACCCCTCGCAAGAGGGGAAAAAAGGTTGTCTGTGACATGAGCAGTAACACCAACGTTGTCAAATGCCATCTAGATGTCTGAAAATTGTGATTTTTGCCTGCTAAACTTCAGACACAGGTTATTCTGTGTAGAAGGCTTTAATTTACGATTTTTAAAATTTTAAAGGCAAATTTCTGATAGAGTTTTTATCTGTTCTCATATTCCACAGAAAACATGCCCTTACCTGATGGCAGAACTGCTCATCATCCAGAGAAATGTATATCACTGTATCACAGAATCACAGAATCACAGAATGTTAGGGGTTGGAAGGGACCTCAGAAGATCATCTAGTCCAACTCCCCTGCCAGAGCAGGATCACCTACAGTAGGTCACACGGGAACACGTCCAGGTGGGTTGTGAATGTCTCCAGAGAAGGAGATTCCACAACCTCCCTGGGCAGCCTGTGCCAGTGCTCTGTCACCCTCACAATGAAAAAGTTTTTTTTAATGGTTTTCTGGAACCTCCTATGTTCCAGCTTCCACCCATTGCCCCTTGTCCTGTCAGTGGACGCTGCTGAAAAGAGCCTGGCTCCATTCTCCTGACACTCCCCCTTGACATAGTTATAAATATTAATGAGGTCACCCCTCAGCCTCCTCTTCTACAAGCTAAAGAGACCCAGCTCCTTCAGCCTTTCCTCATAAGGGAGATGTTCCACTCCCTTCATCATCTTTGTGGCTCTGCGCTGGACTCTCTCAGGCAGTTCCCTGTCTTTCTTGAACTGAGTGGCCCAGAACTGGACACAATATTCCAGATGTGGCCTCACCAGGGCAGAGTAGAGGGGCAGGAGGACCTCTCTTGACCTACTTGATACTCCCCTTCTAATACACCCCAGGATGCCATTGGCCTTCTTGGCCATGAGGGCACATTGCTGGCTCATGGTCATCCTGCTGTCCACTAGAACCCCCAGGTCCCTTTCCCCTGTGCTGCTCTCCAAGAGGTCAGTCCCCAACCTATACTGGCACATGGGGTTATTCCTTCCCAGGTGCAAAACTCTACACTTGCCCTTGTTGAACTTCATAACATTTCTCCCCACTCAGCCCTCCAGCCTGTCTAGGTCTCTCTGAATGGCAGCACAGCCTTCTGGTGTGTCAAGAAGCTTGTGTTCAACAAGCTGAACTCAAGTCTGCAGTGTGCTGCTGCAGCAACCAAGGCGAACTGGATCCTAAGCTGCATCTGTAGGGGAATTACCAGCTGATAGAGACATGATCTTTCCACTCTACTCAGCATTTGTCAGGCTGCATGTGGAGTACAAGGCCAGGCTTGATGGGGCACTGAGCAACCTGATCTAGTTAAAGATGTCCCTGCTTACTGCTAGGGGATAGATTAGGTGACCTTCAAAGGTCCCTTTCAACCCAATGCATTCTATGATTCCATGACTCTATGATTCTAGGACTCTATGATTCTATGATTCTGTGATTCTATGATAGTGTGTTCAGTTCTAGTACCTACAGTTCAAGAAACACTGAAGAGGGTCAAAGGAGAGCCACAAAGATGATCAAAGGGCTGGAAGAAGAGCAAAATCAGGGAGGACCTCATCACAGTATTCCAGTACTTAAAGGGCAGCTACAAAGAAAGTCTTCAAAAGAAGTCTCATGGAGAAGACAAGGGGCAACAGGCACACGTTGCAATTTCTTTTCAACATAAGTTGATGGGTTTTTTTTCACAATGAGTATAATCACAGAATCACAGAATTATTGAGGCTGGAAAAGGCCTCTAAGATTATCAAGTCCAGCTGATGACCCAACACCACCACATCAGCTGGACCATGGCACTAAATGCCACATCCAGCCTTTCCTTAAACACCCTCAGAGATAGTGACTCCACCACTTCCCTGGGCAGTCCATTCCAATGTCTGATCATGCTCTGCATGAAGAAGTGCTTCCAGATATCCAACCTAAACCCTCCCTGATGCAGCTTCAGGCCATATGCTCTCATCCTGACACTAGTTGCTGGGGAGAAAAGCCTGACACCCACCTGACTACAATCTCCCTTCAGGTAGTTGTTGAGAGTGATAAGGTCCCTCTTGAGTCTCCTCTTCTCCAGGCTGAACAACCAAACTCCCTCAGCCTCTCCTCAGAGGACTTTCTCTCTAGTCCCTTCACCAGCCTCGTTGCTCTCCTCTGGACCTGCTCCAAGACCTCAATACCTGCCCAGAACTGCACACAGTACCCAAGGTGAGGCATCACCAGTGCTGAGTACAGGGGCTGAATTACATCTCTACTCCTGCTGGCCATACTGTTCCTGATACAAACCACTGGCGTTCTGGGCCACCTGGGCACACTGCTGACTGTCTAATTAACTGGAAGAAAAGAAGGTTATCACGAGTAGAGAGAGCATGGATTTACCAACGGGAAATAATTTGATATCCTGTGAAGATGTGACAAAACGGGTTGATGAAGGGAGACCAGTGGATGTCATATACTTTGACTTCAGTAAAGCTTTCAATACTGTCCCCCATAACATCCTCATCGGTAAACTCAAGAAATGTGGACCATGAAGTGGATTGCGAACTGGCTCAACAACAGAGTTCAGAGGGTTGTGATCAGCAGCACAGAGTCAAGTTGGCCAGTGGTATTCCCCAAGAATCAGTGTGGGTCCAGTTTTGTTCAATATCTTCATCAATGACCTGGATGAGGGGATAGAGTGCACCCTCAACAAGTTCACTGATGATACAAAACTGGGAGGGGTGGCTGACACACAGGATGGCTGTGCTGCTATCCAGAGAGATCTGGACAGGCTGGAGAGCTGGGCAAAGGTGAACCTCATGAAGTTCAATAAGGACAAGTGTAGAGTCCTGCATCTGGGGAGGAATAACACCAGGCACCAGCACAGATTAGAGGACATCCTGCTAGAAAGCAGCCCCGTGGAGAAAGACCTTGGAGTCCTAGTCGACAGTAAGTTGCCCATGGGACAGCAATGTGCCCTTGTGGCCAAGAGGGCCAATGGGATCCTGGGGTGCATTAAGAAAGTGTGTCCAGCAGGTCTAGGGAAGTTCTCTTCCCCCTCTACTCTGTCCTGGTGAGACCACACCTGGAATACTGTGTCCAGTTTTGGGTTCCTCAATTCAAGATAGACAGGGACCTACTGGAGAGAGTCCAACAGAGAGCTACGAGGATGATTAAGGGACTTGAACATCTCTCCTATGAAAAGAGACTGAGCGAACTGGGGCTGTTTAGCCTTGAAAGGAGGTCGCTGAGAGGGGACCTTATTAACATATACAAATATCTGAGGGGTGAGTGTCACGAGGAAGGAGACAATCTCTTCTCAGTGGTGCCCAGTAATAGAACAAGAAATAATGGGTTTAAGTTAGAACATAGGAAGTTCCACCTCAACATGAGGAAAAATTTCTTTACTGTGGGGGTGACCGAGCACTGGAACAGGCTGCCCAGAGAGATTGTGGGGTCTCCTTCTCTGGAGACTTTCAAAACCGGTCTGGATGTGTTCCTGTGTGGCCTGCCCTAGGTGATTCTGCTCTGGAAGTGGATTGGACTAGATGGTCTTTCGAGGTCCCTTCCAACTCCTAACATTCCATGATTCTATCATTCTACGATTCTATCATTCTATGTTCAATCGTCAACCAGTACTCCCAGGTCCCTTTCTGCTGGTCCGTTCTCCAGCTACTGCTTCCCCAGCCTGTAGCGCTGCAGGGGGTTATTGTGGCCAAACTGTAGGACCCTGTACTTGGTCTTGTTGAACTTCACACCTTTGGCCTTTTCACATCGACCCAGCCTGTCCAGGTGCCTCTGCAGAGTCTTCCCACCCTCCAGCAGATCAACATTCCCCCTCAACGTGGCATCATCTGCAAATTTACTAGGGATAGACTTAATCCCCTCATCCAGGTCATCAATAAAGATGTTGAATAAGACTGGGCACAGTACTTATCCCTGGGGGACACCACTGGTCACTGAACACCAACTGGATGCAGCACCACTCACCACCACTCTCTGGGCCCAGTCATCCAACCAGTTTTTACCCCACCAAGCTGTGGGCTGCCAGCTTTTCCAGGAGGATACTGTTGGAGACTGTGTCCAAGGCTTTGGTGAAATCAAGGTACACCACATCCACAGCCTTCCTCTCATCCGCTAGCTGGCTGACCCAGTCATAGAAGATGAGATTGGTCAGACAGGAACCTCCTTTCCTAAAACCATGTTGGCTGGGCCTGATCCCCTGGTTGTCTTCTCTACATGCTGCTTGACGGCACTCAGGAGGATCTACTCCATAACCTTGTCAGCAACTGAGGTCAGGATGACAGGTCTATAGTTCTCTAGATCTTCCTTCTTGCCCTTCTTATAGATGAGCATCACATTGGCCAACCTGCAGTCATCTGGGACCTCCCCAGTTAGCCAGGTTCGGTGATAAATGATAGAGAGCAGCTTAGTCAGTTCTTCTGTCAGCTTCCTCAGCACCCTAGGATAAATCCTATCTGGACCATAGACATGTTGGGATCTAAGTGGTACAGCAGATCACTAACTACTTCCTCCTGGATTACAGGAGGGGTATTCTTCTCCCCATCCCTGTCTACCAACTCAACAGCCCAGTTGCCCTGAGGCCGGTCAGTCTTTTTGTTAAAGACTGAGACAAAGGAGGTGTTAATTACCTCAGTCTTTTTCCTTGTCTTCCATTACTGTGTTCCCTCCCTCATCCAATAAGGAATGGAGATTTTCCCTGACCCTTTTTTTTGTTATTAATGTATTTGTAAAAGCACTTTCTATTATCCTTTACAGAGATGGCCAGATTAAGTTCTAACCGAGCTTTCGCTTCTCTAATTCTCTTTCTGCCTGACCTTACAATATCCTTAAATGCTTCCTGATTCACCTGCCTCTTTTTCCAAAGTTGGTACACTCTTTCTCTTCTTCTGAGTTCTTTCAAAAGCTCCCTGCTCAACCAGGCTGGTCTTCTTCACTGACAAATCATTTTTTAGCACCTAGGGACAGCCTGCTCCTGCACCTTCATCATTTCTTTCTTAAAGTAATTCCAGCCTTCCTGGGCCACTTTGTTTTTGAGGGCTGCTCCCCAAGGGACTCTCTGAACTAGCGTCCTGAACAGACCAAAGTCAGCCCTCCGGAAGTCCAAGGTAGAGGTTCTGCTGACGACCCTCCTAACTTCACCACGTATTGAAAATTCTATTATAGCATGGTTGCTGTGCTTAAGACAACTTCCAGCCACATCTTCCACCAACCCTTCCCTGTTTGTAAACAGTAGGTCTAGCAGGACACTAACCCTGGTAGGCTCACCTACCAGCTGCAATAGGAAATTGTCATCTATACACTCCAGAAATCTCTTGCGCTGCCCTCTTTCTGATGTGTTGTACTTCCAGCAGACATCTGATAAGTTGAAGTCCCCCAGAAGAACAAGGGCTCGAGAACACAAGACATCTCTAAGTTGTTGAAAGAATGTCTTCATCAGTGTCTTTATCCTGGTCTCGTGGTCTGTAGCAAACTCCCACTAGGATATCAGCCTCACTGGCCTTCCCCTTTATCCTTATCCATAACCATTCCACCTTGGTGTGTCTAACATTAAATTCTAGGCAGTCAAAGCACTCCTTAACATATAACACTACCCCATCACCCCTCTTTCCTTCCCTATCTCTTCTAAAAAGCCCGTAGCCATTCATTGTGGCACTCCGACTATGCGAATCATCCCACCACATTTCTGTGATGGCAATTATATCATGGTTTCTCTGGTGCACAATAGCTTCTAACTCCTCCTGCTTATTGCCCATGCTTTGGCATTTGCATATATGCACTTGATCCGTGGTATAGATATCACCTCCAACACTGTTCCTAACAGTCCTGGGTTCATGACAAATATTACTATTACCCACTTTGAGTAGAATTGCAGACTGAAGGCCATCCTCAGGCTCATCTCTAGTGAGGCTAGTTTTATCTCCTTCCCCCCTCAAGCCTACTTTAAAGTCCTTTCAAACAAGCCCTGCCAACTCTAGTGTGAAGATCCTTTTCCTCCTTTGAGACACGTACACCATCTGTCACCAGCAGACCAGGTGCGATATAAATATCTTCATGACCAAAGAACCCTAAATTCTGAGCCACAGGTTAATCAGGTGTGTTTGTCCACCCTCTTTCAGTGTTTTTCCTGGCCACTTGAGAGATTGATGAAAATACCACCTAAGTAACCTCCTGAGTGACATAGTGGAGTCCCCATTGCTGGAGGTCCTCAAGATGTGATTGAACAGGGTGTTAGACAATCTTATCTAGTCTACTTTTCTTGTGGAAGGTTGGACCAGGTGATCTTTCAAGGTCCCTTCCAACGCAGGCTGTTTTCCAGCTCCGTGATTCTGTTCACATTTATCAGTCAAGAGTTAAGCCATAGGTGTGCCTGGCTGCGCAGGAAGACCACTCTGCTCTGCACATCAACTGAAAGTGCCCTCAGAAGTGCTTGTAAACACCTAAGGAAACTACAAATGGGTTCAAACACATTTTCTCTTACCTTCCCAGTGGAATTCAAGACTGCTGCTAGCAGTGATCTTTTCTTATCAAGTGCAGTCAATTTCTGGTAGCGTGGACTATGTTGATAGTTGTTGCCTGTCTATTCATAGAATCATAGAATCATAGAATCATAGAATGTTAGGGATTGGAAGGGACCTCGAAAGATCATCAAGTCCAATCCCCCTGCCAGAGCAGGAATGCCTAGACTATGCTACACAGGAATGTGTCCAGGCAGGTCTTGAATGTCTCCAGAGAAGGAGACTCCACAGCCTCTCTGGGCAGCCTGTTCCAGGGCTCCGTCACCCTCACTGAGAAGAAGTTTCTTCTCGAGTTTAAGCGGAACCTCTTATGTTCCAGTTTCAGCCCATTACCCCTTGTCCTATCAGTGGTTGTCACCGAGAAGAGCCTGGCTCCATCCTCGTGACACTCACCCTTTATATATTTGTAAACATTAATGAGGTCACCCCTCAGTCTCCTCTTCTCCAAACTAAAGAGCGCCAGCTCCTTCAGTCTTTTCTCATAAGGGAGATGCTCCACTCCCTGAATCATCCTAGTTGCCCTGTGCTGGACTCTCTCCAGCACTTCCCTGTCTTTCTTGAACTGAGGGGCCCAGAACTGGACACAGTATTCCAGATGGGGTCTCACCAGGGCAGAGTAGAGGGGAAGGAGAACCTCTCTCGACCTACTAAGCACCCCCCTTCTAATACACCCCAGGATGCCATTGGCCTTCCTGGCCACAAGGGCACACTGCTGGCTCATGGTCATCCTGCTGTCCACCAAGACTCCCAGGTCCCTTTCCCCTACACTACTCTCTAATAAGTCATTCCCCAACTTATACTGCAACCTGGGGTTGTTCCTACCCAGATGCAAGACCCTACATTTACCCTTGTTGTATTTCATTAAATTTTTCCCCGCCCAACCCTCCAGCCTGTCCAGGTCTCGCTGGATGGCAGCACAGCCTTCTGGTGTGTCAGCCACTCCTCCCAGCTTGGTGTCATCAGCAAACTTGCTGATAGTACTCTCTAGTCCCTCATCCAAGTCATCGATGAATATATTGAATAATACTGGTCCCAGTACCGACCCTTGAGGCACTCCACTGGATACAGGTCTCCAACCAGACTCCACCCCATTGACCACAACTCTTTGTCTTCTTCCCCTTAGCCAGTTCGCAGTTCACCTCACTACCCGAGAGTCTAGACCACACTTCCTCAGTTTAGCAGCAAGGATGCTGTGGGAGACTGTGTCAAATGCTTTACTGAAGTCAAGGTAGACCACATCCACTGCTCTGCCATCATCTATCCACCTTGTTATATCCTCATAAAAGGTTATGAGGTTAGTCAAGCACGACTTCCCTTTCGTGAAGCCATGTTGACTGTCTCTAATGACCCTCTTATCCCTGATATGCCTTGAGATGGCACCGAGGATAAGTCGTTCCATCACTTTCCCAGGGATGGTGGTGAGGCTGACCGGTCTATAGTTACCCGGGTCCTCCTTCTTGCCCTTTTTGAAGACTGGAGTGACATTTGCTTCCCTCCAGTCCTCAGGCACCTCTCCCGTCTCCCAAGACTTGGCAAAGATGATGGAGAGTGGTCTAGCAATGACATCAGCCAGCTCCCTCAGCACCCGTGGATGCATCCCGTCTGGACCCATGGATTTATGGATATCCAGATTGCTTAATTGGTCCCTAACCCAGTCCTCATCGACTAAAGCAAACTCCTCCACTGCCCTGACTTCCTCTGGGGCCTCAGGGGAACGGGGCTCCTCAGGACAGCCTCCGGCAGAGTAGACAGAGACAAAGAAGGCATTCAGTAACTCTGCCTTCTCTGTGTCATTTGTCACCAAGGCACCCACCTCATTCATCAGTGGGCCTACATTGCCTCTGGTGTTAGTTTTATCTGCCACGTATTTGAAAAAACTCTTCCTGTTGTCCTTGACCCCTCTCGCCAGGTTCAATTCAAGGGAGGCCTTTGCTTTCCTAGTTGCCTCCCTACATCCTTGGACAACAGCCTTATATTCTTCCCAAGTGGCTAGCCCTGCCTTCCAAGATCTGTAAATTCTCCTCTTGCCCTTGAGCTTACCCAGCAGATCCCTGTTTAGCCACGCAGGTCTCCTGGCTCCCTTCCTTGACTTCCTACGTGTCGGGATGCTCTGATCTTGAGCACGGTAGAAGCAGTCCCTGAACGCTAACCAACTATCTTGGGCCCCTTTACCTTCAAACAGCCTTGCCCATGGGATTTTCTCGAGTAATTGCTTGAAAAATCCAAAGTTTGCCTTGGCAAAGTCCAGGGTTGCAATTCTGCTTGCTATTTTGTTCCTGCTACATGAGATCCTGAACTCCACCATTTCATGGTCACTGCAGCCAAGGCAGCCCTCAACCTTTACTGCTTCAACCAGATCCTCCTTGTTAACGAGGATGAGGTCCAGCAGTGCTCCTCTCCTAGTCGGCTCCTCCACCATTTGCATCAGTAAATTATCATCGATGCACTGGAGGAACCACCTGGACTGTGGCTGACTGGCTGAGTTGTCCTTCCAGCAAATATCAGGGAAGTTAAAATCCCCCACGACAACCAGGGCCTGTGATTGTGAGACCGCTCTCAGCTGCCTGTAGAAGGCCTCATCAACTTCCTCACCCTGATCTGGTGGCCTGTAATAGACACCCACAACAGTATCTCTCCTGCCAGCCTGCCCCTTAATTCTAACCCATACACTCTCAACTTGCTCCTCATCCATGCCTGGATGGTATTCAAGACATTGTAGTTGCTCTTTCACGTAAAGAGCGACTCCACCACCTCGCCTGGCTGGCCTGTCTTTCCTGAAAAGGACATAGCCACCCATGACCACATTCCAGTCATGTGAGCTGTCCCACCATGTCTCTGTAATTGCCACCAGATCATAATCTCCTGCCCGAACCCAGGTTTCTAGCTCCTCCTGCTTATTCCCCAGGCTGCGTGCATTGGTGTATAAGCATTTCAGGGAGCAAGCTGAGCACACTGATCTCACCCTAGGGGGATGGGAGGCCACCCAGTTCTCATAATTTCTAGAACACTGCCCCGCTGCAATCCCAGCTATAACCCCGTCCCCCTTCATATCTAGTTTAAAGAACGCTCTATGAGTCCCGCCAGCTCATGACCAAGGATCCTTTTTCCCCTTTGTGTCATTTGAACCCCAGCTTGTTTCAGTAGATCAGGTGCCCTGTAGATCTCCCCATGGTTAAAAAATCCAAAGCTAGACCGCTGGCACCACCCCTTTAGCCAAGTATTAATCTGCTGCACTTTGTCAAACCTTCCACTATTTTCCCTCATAATTGAAGGAATAGAGGCAAACACAACCTGTGCGCCTGATCCTTCTAGCATCCGCCCCAGTGCCCTAAAGTCCCTTTTGATTGCTTCTGGCCGTCTCTATACTATCTCATCATTACCGATCTGCATAACCAAAAGCGGGTAATAGTCCGTGGGTTTGACCAGACCAGGAAGTTTCTTGCTAACATCCTTAACTCGGGCCCCAGGGAGGCAGCAGACTTCCCTGTGGGTCGGATCAGGGCGGCAGACAGGGCCCTCTGTTCCCCTCAGGAGGGAGTCTCCAATTACAATTACCCTCCTTTTTTTCTTAGATGAAGAAGTCCTAATGCGTGTATCCGAGTTACTCACCCTAGACAGCCCTATGGGTGAACCCTCCACTGACTCTTCCTTTGCCTGGCTCTCATTGTCTAGAGCCCCATACCTGTTTCGCAGGGGCAACCGGGCAGGTGAGGGAGGCCGGGCAGGGATTTTCCTTCCTCTCCTGGCAGGCACCTGCTTCCACTCTTCCCTATCCTTTAGGTCCCCCCCTTTTGCCTGATGGCCAGAGGTGGGGGGATATTCAGCTCTTTGCGGAGCTTGCTGCTCGCCATTCAGGACGTGACTCCACCGATCTGTCTCTCTCTCCGACTCCCTAATGCTCCTCAGCCTTTCTACTTCCTCCTTCAGTTCAACCACCAGGCTGAGCAGATCGCTTACCTGGTCACATCGGACACAGGTGTCACTTCCACTACCCTCCATGGCCAGTGCCAGGCTCCGGCATTCTCTGCAGCCCGAGGCCTGAACACCCACATGCTTACCTGGGGCCTCTGTCTGGGTGCCCACAGTTTTTCTAACAACCATTGACCTGGTGACAACCATAGTTGGCTCTACAATACAAAGACTCTCCGGAAAGCTATGCACGGAATAGTTTACAGGCCTTTCAAGTACTTGCCTTTTAACAAAGACTTGCCCTTTTAGGCCTTTGGTTCAGTGAACAGGGACTAGTCCCTGCCCTCCCCAAGGCTTCTTATACCCTGAGGGCACAGTTAGCAGCTGATCACCGTGTTTAAAATCGCAGCGCCGCTGAGGGTGGCTCCGCCCACGCTATCTCGGGTGTCCGCCCTGGAGCTGCCGGTGCGGCCTCAGGTGTGGCTGCTGTAGCCGGCTTAAAAAAAGCCCCCCAAAAGCTTTTTGCCAGCCTTTTTTTTGGCTTAGATTCCTTCCCCAGTGCAGTCTTACCTGCTTTGAAGCTGGGCTCGACAGCAAAATTTTTTTGATCCTGCTTGAGCTGACAGTAATCAGATACATCCAATTGCAGAGAGATGTTTTTCCTCTTGTTTCTGGGTAAAGACTTACTGAAGAGCAGAGAAAACTACCACATGATCTAATTTGTCTGGTTATGAGCTGGGTTTTCTTATTTATCTACTTAAGTATTTTAATGACTATAAATTTAGATAGTGCATGTTTTTCACAAATTGCCTGGCCTCCAGTTATTTTGGTCAATTTCCACAGTAATTTAGGAGAAAATTGTCCTTGCTTTGAATTTCTCAGTTAAGGCTTGACACACATTCCACATGTTTTCTGGGTGATCAGAAATGAATACAATTTCTTCCTCACTGTAAAAACTTCAGATTAACTTAATGGAGTTGTTTATTTTTAGTAAATGAGAGTTTTTTCATCCTGTTAAAATACAAGTGAGGTTTTAAATTTCTCTACTCTGACAGATTGCAAAATATTTTACTGTTTTGAAATCTGCTGTAGATTTAATCCCTCAGGAGACATAGAAGTGCATATCTACATGGTGGTGGGGCAGGAATGGTTTCCCCTGACCCGCATTTGTCCAGAGAATGGAAATTGGCAAGACTGCTCTTTTCACCTATGAATAACCAGAAGAAATTGTGAGCACATAAGTGACACTGGCTCCTCTGGTTGCACAGCAAAGTGTTGCTTGGTGTGTGTGTAACTCTTCAGAACTACATAAATCTGCTCTGAATGGAAATGTTGGTGATAAAGAAAGCCCTCAGTATTTTCATTATAAAATTTAACTCTTCAGAGGAAACTCAAAAGCACTTACTTTTACTTCATTCATGTAAATCTGAGTTCAAGTACAGCAGTTTCAGCCGCTGCTGAATCTGGCATCCCTAAGGGAACTTTACATTCAGAGTCTGACAGAAAATATTTCTCCACTTTGCAGTATTTACTTTTTTTTTTTCTCTTTTACTTCATCTTACTTGGCTTGTTCTCATCCTGTTTTCATTTCTCTACTTGTTTTTTTTAAGGTCATAAATATTTTTTTCCCATCTGTGCTCAGTAATGATTTTTACTTCATTGGCTAATTTTCTGAAATATGTCTCTTAATATTTTTTATATTTTATAAATCTATATATTTATACTTCTGTCAGTAATGAAAAACACTAGTCTGGTAATGGATGTTTCAACTTATTTTATTGTCTTTTAGTGAACTTGTTAATTTGTTGATGTGGGTTTTTGTTACAATTAGCTGATTAGGTTAAGGTAAATTTTTCCAAGTTTGTAGTTTTTTTCATTTGATCATGTGACACAAATATCACACCATAAGAAAAAAATAATAACAGACAAGTTCTAAAAATAAGACTTGACAATCTTTTGTGTGTATGTTAATTTGAAAACTAAGTTCAAAATTCAGATTATTTTTGGTTTTCTCTTTATTGACTACAATTTATGCTGCAGAAAGTGAGCTCCTATGCACTGTGTAAAAGTAACCTGAAAAAATATCAGAACAAAATGTATCATTTTCTATGATGTTTCATTTATCGAATTGTCCTTAAATTTAAAATCAAACTAGAAGTGCAACTAAACCAGTTTTCTCAGAAAAGAATGCTCATCTGATACAAAGGTCAAAAGCTTCTTGTTTCTCACAGAGTAAAAGAATTGCAAAGCTACATATGTCTGTATAAGAAAATTGGGCCAAAATATAATAAAATTTATATTCTCAGTGAGATGGAAATTTTAATCTGAGCAGATTTCAATGCTACCTCAGAATTTGGGGAGAGACCTAGATTCTGGCCTTGTGAACTGTGGATATTCAACTGACATAGCAACATTGTTAAGATTTACATTTCAACATGAGCAAAGGTGCTCTGTTTGATGCTGAGATTTTGACAAGTGCCAGCTGGAAAAGATTTGCCCATCTTAAGATTTTTAAGGGTACATTACTATGATTTTGGTTTAGATTAATTGCAAATTATATTCATAGAATATATGTATACAGTAATAGAGATACTACTTCTTCACTTTCGATTAAGAAGATAAACAGTACCACTACAGTGGAAAAGGAAGGTTCTCAATATTTGTTACTATAGTGACTAAATACAATATCCAGTAATTTGCATAGTGTAATTTTCATACAAAAAGACAAATGAAAACTCAATAATTATTTTCTTTTCCTTAAGATCATTTGAATATATGCTATTATTATTGTGCCTTCTGCAATAGCATCAAAATCTACTCTTTAATGCCTAGTTGGGAAAAATACTGTAAAAAAAACTACAGGAAAAATACAGGATACAGGCACAAGAAAAAACGAGTAATCAGGCAGATTCCTACACTACTAAAATGAGCCTCATAATCAGAAATGCAGGACAATCTAAGTCTTCAGCTTCTAAAACCTTGCTCTTACTAAATCTGAATATGCTGTGCCTTCAAGAATTCCCATTTTCTCTATAATACGATTTGAAAAGCTTCGGTTACTTGTGAATCAGGAACCTTGAAAGTCACATATAATGAATGCCCAAGCACTGCACAAATGAAAGTTTCCATGTAAGGTATTGAAGATGTGTCTTCAAATCTGAGTAGCTCCCTCTGCCCGATGTTTTAATCTGGATGTGCAGAAATAAATATTGATGCTGTTGGAAAAGGCATGAATGTGTTCATACAGAATATGCACTGCAGCTAGAAAACATCTAGCAAAATTACTGCAGAATTGTAGCACAGAAGCCGCCCCAAGAAATGTAATTTTTGCCTGTTTAAAACTCAGAGTATATGGAAAATGATGAAGCACCACAAAAATCTGAATGTTTGAGTACAAAGCCTAGACTATGATGGTTTCTGCTTTTGGAACTGAGTATTCAATTTTAAAACGTACAGTTCCATTTAAACTATATGGAAGTTGAGAGGTAATATAAGTTTGACATTATGATGCCAATTTGTCTGTGGCCAGAAGAGAAGGAAATTGTAGATGGGTGTGGGAATGGGTAGAATTCTTTATTCTGGTTTAATCGGAATACTGGACCATAGTCTAACTCCCTTATCCATGCTGACTATTCTCTTTATAACAACTGCAGAATTAATACAAAAAAATTGAGTTAGATATTTTCTAACTGTAGGTGAGATACACACAGACAGAAATACTCACTTAGGTGGACAAGCTCTCCCTCTGGAGTCTTTTAAAACTGCTGACTGTTCCATTGCCTAATAGAAAAATTAGGTGCCTGCTTCAGAAGGACTATTCTGGTACATGCTTAAAACTTGTGTCCAAGTGAAGTTCTCAAATTAAACAGACCATGTATTTTCTATGTGTAAAATATTTTATAGTGACAAATTTTCAGACCATTTACCGATTTAATGCTCTATAGTTTTCTGTGTCTTGTGAAAGAATATTAGACTAAGCACCAGAGCAATACAGTTGCAGTTGTATCAAATCCTACAAAATTAAATACTACATTTTACCTTATGTGTCATTACAGTTATTCCATAAAAAAAAAGATTTATTTTATATAGTGCCTGTCTTTTGTCTAATGAGGCAGAAATCAGGCTAGAACTGTCATCAGTGCTAGCTATAAAAGAATAATTCTGGTTAGAATATGTCATCGGAACTTCTTGTCCTTTCTTTGGTTTGATATTTATTCTCTATATACGGGTCCTCGAACACACTAAAACACTGAATTGCTCCTACTATGCTTTCTCATGGTTTCTAATAGTGAGAGCAGGAAGAAGAGAGGAAGAAATTGAAGACACCAGTAACTGACAAAGTAGTAAAGAAAACCATACCCTTCTGATATATAAGCATACCTTCCCAAAATATGTCATTTACAGTGGAAACAATCTTCTCATTTGTCAACACGGCTTCACTATTTTGACTTTTTTGGCCTTCATGTCAGGGTAGGTAGTTCTACAAAGAAATACGTAGATTATTTTTCTATTATTCAGAGTTTGACATAGGAAAGAGACATAAAAAGTGCATTTTAAATAGGAAGTGATAGGTTTTTCGGTACCATACAACTCCTTGATAAAGCTGAAAGACACACACAAGAGTGGCAAATGGTAGTTTTTGTTATTTGAAATCAAGGGGTTCATGCAGAATTAAGAAAAGCCATCTTTCTCATCTGATCATAGGAGGTACAGTTTCTGTTTCTGAATATTTTTGTTCATGAAACCTTTCTTCTTTTAACACAGTGAAGATGGATCTCAATTTATTGTCAGGAAGATGACAAAAAACAGGGAAAAGATTTGTGTTGCTGCAACCACATGGTTGACTCGAAGAACTCTGAGAACTCCCTATCACTTGGTTGTACCTTTTTTGAAAGCACAGTTTATAGATGGCACTTACTAAACATCTGACAAGGAAGCTATCAAGATCAAAGCAACCCACTGTGCCTGAGAGGTCCCTAAATGCTCTCACAATCTCTGAAACTTTGAAGTGTATCTGTTCTTATAGCAGAAACGAACATGTGAGCTTTTTGTCTGCTCTTGATGACAGCTTTTTCAGAGCATTTTTTTGCAATCTTCTTGTGAACATTCCACCCTTCTCTATATTTCATATTGTAAGTCCTACATGCCTCATTTTCAGTGAGAGAAAAAGTGCCCGATCTGCCAACAGAACTTTCTCCTTGTATTTCTAAAGCCTGAGTAAATACTTCAATGCCTCATGGAACTACCACTGGCATGGAGTCCAGCTTTGTTTGAAACATGTCTCCATATTTCTCTCTTGGTTTTGTTAGTGCTGTATGCATATCTTTTCCAAGTTGCAGCAAGTTTCCAGTAACTAACTAAGAGGTCAGACACAGAGGCCTTTTCATCCTTTTTCTTACCTGTTTTCTTCCACTTTATAGCCACAAAGACACCTGTAAACATGAGCATCGTATAACTATGCAGCAATACTGTGACTATTTCTGTATATGCTATATTCTAAATTTAAAGTAATCAACATAGTATGTCTCATGGCACACACAGACCAGCCAAGAAGCACACATGCCTCTATGAGAAGTAAAAGAAAAAACTAGCTACTGCCAGTATTGATTATAATTCTGCCTATACTTAATAAAACTTATCCTGCTTTAAGATGGTATCTCAGGTGCTGCATGAAGCCCTTGAAGTCCCCTTTACTTTCTATATTGCTATGAAGATAAAAGCAAAGTTATCATAGAATCAAAAAATCATAGAATATCTTATGTTGGAAAGGACCTTAGAGATCATCTAATCCAATTTCCTTGCTATGGGCGGGGATGCCTCTCTGCTAGACTAGATTGTTAAGGATTCATCCAGCCTGGCCTTAAACATCTCCAGGGAGGGGTCATCCCCAGCTTCTCTGGGCAATTTATTCCAGAGTCTTGCCACCCTCATACTGAAGAATTTCTTCCTAAGATCCAATCTAAACCTGTTCTCCTTCAGTTTAAATTCATTTACCCTTGTCCTATTGTTACGTACCATAGACAGAAATGTGTAAAAGGGCCTCAGGCAGGAATGCAAGCAGAGATATCAACTTCTTCAACTGTGGCTGGCACCCTGGAGAAGGCAATTGTTGTATGGGCTCCCCAAAAATCAAAGACTGTCAACTGTGTCATCAAGGACTATCAACTGTGGCAGGTACTCTGGAGAAACACATGGATTAGCAGAGACTTACAGATGCCAGTTAAGAAGGACTCCACAAAGAAGAGAGACATCTCCATCAGCCACAAGGGATCACCAGAGACCACTGAAGACCTGCAGGAAAGCCTTTCAGAGCTCCAGGCCTCATGTGTAATAATCACGTATATAGGATAATTAATTCCTGCAAATAGAATGAATATGTATAATCTTTCTGGGAAAACTGATGCCTGTGTATGTAAGAGGGATATAAGCTTGGATGGGTGCCAGATATGGCATGTATGATAGATGGAACTATCCCTCATGCATCCAGTGCTGCAATAAAGAAATGACTGCTTTCTAATGCTAAATTGAGTGTTAGAGAGTTCTTCATTGACCGGAGGCAGCTACTAGGTCCCCCAGAGTCTTCTCCAGGCTAAACAATCCCAGTTCTCTCACCCTGTCCTCATAGCAGAGGTGCTGTAGCCTCTGGATCATTTTTGTTCCCCTACTCTGGATTCCTTTCAACAGATCTATGTCACTCGTATAGTGGGTACACCAGAACTGGAGGCAGTATTCGAGGTGGTGTCTCACACGAGCAGAGAATATTACTGTGAATCTAAAAGCGTGGCCTACATTCTTCATTCAGTCTTAAATAAAAATCTATCTCCTTTTATGATATCCTTCATTATTTTAGACTACTTAAAAAAACCCAAAAAAACCCCAACAACCCAAAACTGTTAAAGAGGAAGGACGATTTGCATGTGAATATAAACTTTGTGGTTTTGGAGAAGGTCTACCTTGACTTCAGTAAAGCATTTGACACAGTCTCCCACAGCATCCTTGCTGCTAAACTGAGGAAGTGTGGTCTAGACTCTCGGGTAGTGAGGTGAACTGCGAACTGGCTAAGGGGAAGAAGCCAAAGAGTCGTGGTCAATGGGGCAGAGTCTGGTTGGAGACCTGTATCCAGTGGAGTCCCTCAAGGGTCGGGACTGGGACCAGTATTATTCAATATATTCATCGATGACTTGGATGAGGGACTAGAGAGTACTATCAGCAAGTTTGCTGATGACACCAAGCTGGGAGGAGTGGCTGACACACCAGAAGGCTGTGCTGCCATCCAGCGAGATCTTGACAGGCTGTGGAGCGTTGGGCGGGGAAAAATTTAATGAACTATAACAAGGGTAAATGTAGGGTCTTGCATCTGGGTAGGAAAAACCTCGGGTTGCAGTATAAGTTGGGGAATGACTTATTAGAGAGTAGTGTAGGGGAAAGGGACCTGGGAGTCTTGGTGGACAGCAGGATGACCATGAGCCAGCAGTGTGCCCTTGTGGCCAGGAAGGCCAATGGCATCCTGGGGTGTATTAGAAGGGGGGTGCTTAGTAGGTCGAGAGAGGTTCTCCTTCCCCTCTACTCTGCCCTGGTGAGACCCCATCTGGAATATTGTGTCCAGTTCTGGGCCCCTCAGTTTAAGAAAGACAGGGAACTGCTGGAGAGAGTTCAGCACAGGGCAACTAGGATGATTAAGGGAGTGGAGCATCTCCCTTATGAGAAAAGACTGAAGGAGCTGGGGCTCTTTAGTTTGGAGAAGAGGAGACTGAGGGGTGACCTCATTAATGTTTACAAATATATCAAGGGGGAGTGTCACGAGGATGGAGCCGGGCTCTTCTCGGTGACAACCACTGATAGGACAAGGGGTAATGGGCTGAAACTGGAACATAAGAGGTTCCGCTTAAACTCGAGAAGAAACTTCTTCTCAGTGAGGGTGACGGAACACTGGAACAGGCTGCCCAGGAGGTTGTGGAGTTTCCTTCTCTGGAGACATTCAAGACCCGCCTGGACACGTTCCTATGTAGCATTATCTAGGCATTCCTGCTCTGGCAGGGGGATTGGACTTGATGATCTTTCGAGGTCCCTTCCAAACCCTAACATTCTATGATTCTATGATTCTATGGTTCTATGAAATGTAGCAGAAGCTACATTGCAGAGTTCAAAGTAATGGCTGCATTTGCCGATATTACCTACTTCTTCCTTTTTTGTAAGGTGAAAATTGCAGGATTATACGTGCATCACAAAACAAAAAAGAGATCTTCAGTTCAATAACACATTTGTAAGAATCTTCAGCTCTCCTCACATCCAAAAATGCTGCTGATGAGACACAATATTCACTAAATAATGACCGATTTGCTTGAATCTTTTTTCCACTGTATAGGTCTCAAATGCATGTCAGAAGCACATGTGTTCTTATGAACAGCTGCCCCTGCAAAGACATTGTTGTGGTTCGAGCCGAGTGACCGGCGGGAAGGAAACAAAGGAACCACGTGGTCGCTCCCTCCCCCCTACCGAGAGTGAGGGGAAGAGCCCGAAAGGAGCGCAGGCAAAGGCCTCCAGGGGTTGAGATAAAAACAGTTTAATGGTGAACATAAAATGGTAACAATAACAGTGAAATAACAGTAACGTTTAACCAAATATAACACGAGTAACATGTAACGCGGAGCTCACCACCCGACCGGACCGGAAACCAGGAAAAAGCCTGAGTGCCCAGCCCTACCACTCCATATATATATACCCCGAGCGTGACATCACGATGGTATTGAATATCCCTTTGACTAGTGACTCCCTATGCCCAGATAGCTCCTTTACTGAGAATTAACCCTATCCTAGCTGAACCCAGTACATTATCCACCCCTTATTCTATACCATCTACGTCATGCTCAGATCTCACACTTTACAATTATCATTTGCTTAATCTATACACTCCTTCCAGTATAGCCTTTGAGTTCATGGCTTCAAGGTTCCATTTATTGTAACAGTTCTTTAGGGTAGGAGGGAATGGTGCTTGATTGTGGTATACTTTGTCCAAAACACGCTGTATTTTTCATGTTCTGTGTCCACCGTCTGAAGCTTGAAAAACCATCATTTAAGGGAAGTCACTGGGCGCCACCTCAGGTTCCCTTATCGCTGTCCCTCCCTCGTTTTCATCGTAGTCTATCCTGTGTTGGTCTGGGTCGTTCTTACTGTAATATTAATCAACATGACACATAATAACAGCAGCAGTGATGACAAACATTGGCAGGGTAATTTATCAGTTAACATCACATGATTTAGTCCACTGGCTATTCTCTCCCAAAGTTAAATCCCCTTAGGGTACACACCGAACATCCCCATCCTTCTGCATCACCCACCAAGTACACCCAGGTCCCTGAGCAAAAGCAACCCCACGGATGGGTTTGCCTTTGCCTGAGGCAGGGCTAGCCCATACTGTCTTCCCCAACATGTTCCTCATACGCACAACAGGGACTTTATCTCCATCCACAGTAGGTGGGAGTTTTGACTGGGCAGGCCTGGCTCGATTGGAAGATCCTCTATTATTTACTAACCATGTGGCCTTTGCTAAATTTGTGTTCCAGTGTTTGAAAGTTCCATCACTCATTGCTCTCAACGTACTCTTTAGCAGTCCATTGTGCCATTCAACTTTTCCAGAGGCTGGTGCATGATATGGGATGTGGTACACCCACTCAATGCCGTGCTCTTTGGCCCAGGTGTCAATGAGGCTGTTCCAGAAATGAGTCCCATTATCCGACTCAATCCTCTCCGGAGTACCGTGTCTCCACAGTACCTGCTTTTCAAAGCCCAAGATGGTGTTCCGAGCAGTGGCATGGGGCACAGCATATGTCTCCAGCCATCTGGTGGTCGTCTCCACCATTGTGAGTACATGGTGTTTGCCTTGACGGGTTAGTGGGAGCGTAATATAGTCAACCTGCCACGTCTCCCCATATCTGTATTTCATCCATCGCCCTCCATACCACAAAGGCTTTACCCGCTTGGCCTTCTTGATTGTAGCACACGTTTCACATTCATGGATAACCTGTGCGATAGCATCCATGGTCAGGTCCACCCCTCGATCACGAGCCCATCTGTGTGTCACATCCCTTCCCTGATGGCCTGAGGAGTCATGGGCCCACCGAGCTATGAACAATTCACCCTTGTGCTGCCAGTCCAAGTCCACCTGAGACACCTGGATCTTAGCAGCCCGATCTACCTGCTGGTTGTTTAGGTGCTCTTCTGTGGCTTGATTCTTGGGTATGTGGGCATCTACATGACGTACTTTCACAACCAGGTTCTCCACCCGGGCAGCAATATCCCGCCACAGTCCGGTAGCCCACATAGGCCTACCCCTGCATTGCCGGTTATTCTGCTTCCATTGGTGTAACCACCCCCACAGAGCATTTGCCACCATCCACGAGTCAGTGTAGAGATAGAGCACTGGCCACGTTTCCCGCTCAGCAATATCTAAAGCCAGTTGAATGGTTTTTACCTCTGCAGTTTGACTCCATTCACCCTCCCTTTCAGTGGCTTCAGCAACTTACCGGGTGGGGCTCCTCACAGCAGCCTTCCATCTTCGATGCTTTCCCACAATGCGACAGGACCCATCAGTGAACAGAGCGTACCGCTTCTCGTTCTCCGGTAATTCGTTATATCGTGGGGCCTCTTCCACATATTTCACTTCCTCCTGCCGTGATACTTCAAAGTCCTTGCTTTCTGGCCAGTTTGTAATTGCCTCCAGGATTCCTGGTCGATTAGGGTTCCCCATTCGGGCCCGCTGTGTGAGCAGTGCCATCCATTTACTCCACGTGGCATCAGTCGCATGATGTGTAGATGAGGCCCTCCCTCTGAACATCCAGCCCAAAACTGGAAATCGGGGTACTAAAAGGAGAGGTGCCTCAGTACCAATTACTTCTGAGGCAGCTCAGACTCCTTCATACGCTGCCAGTATCTCCTTCTCAGTGAGAGTGTAGCAGGACTCAGATCCTCTGTATGCCCGACTCCAAAACCCTAAAGGTCGGCCTCGGGTCTCCCCTGGTGCCCTCTGCCAGAGACTCCAGTCAGGGCCATTCTGCCCAGTTGCAGTATAAAGCACATTTTGAACATCTTGTCCTGTCCGGACTGGCCCAAGAGATACTGCACGAACAATCTCTTGTTTAATCTGCTCAAAGGCTTGTTGCTGTTCAGGGCCCCATTTAAAATCGTTCTTCTTCTGGGTCACCTGGAAAAGAGGACTTACAATCTGGCTGTAACTTGGGATGTGCATCCTCCAAAACCCCACTGTGCCTAAGAATGCCTGTGTCTCCTTCTTACTAGTTGGTGGGGACATCGCTGCTATCTTATTAATCACATCCATGGGAATCTGGTGGCGTCCATCTTGCCACTTTACTCCCAAAAACTGGATCTCCTGCGCAGGCCCTTTTACCTTACTATGTTTTATGGCAAAACCAGCTTTCAGAAGGATTTGAATTATCTTCCTTCCTTTCTCAAAAACTTCTTCCGCTGTATTCCCCCATTCGATAATGTCATCAATGTACTGCAGGTGTTCTGGAGCTTCCCCCTGTTCCAGAGCAGCATGGATTAGCCCGTGGCAAATGGTGGGGCTGTGTTTCCACCCCTGGGGCAGTCGATGTCAAGTGTACTGGATGCCCCTCCAAGTAAAGGCAAACAGTGGCCTGCACTCTGTTGCCAGAGGGATCGAGAAAAACGCATTGGCGATATCAATGGTGGCATACCATTTGGCAACCTTTGATTCTAGCTCATATTGAAGCTCGAGCATGTCTGGCACAGCAGCACTCAATGGCGGCGTAACTTCATTCAAGCCACGATAATCCACTGTTAGTCTCCATTCCCTGTTAGATTTCTGCACTGGCCATATGGGGCTGTTAAAGGGTGAGCGAGTTTTGCTAATAACTCCTTGGTTCTCCAACTGACAGATCAGCTTATGGATGGGAACCAGGGAGTCTCGGTTGGTGCGATATTGCCGTCGATGCACCGTGGAGTTAACAATTGGTACCTGTTGTTCTTCATCTCTCAACAAACCCACCACAGAAGGGTCCTCTGAGAGACCAGGCAACATGGACAGCTGTTTAATTTCCTCTGCCTCCAAAGCAGCTATGCCAAAGGCCCACCGGTACCCTTTTGGATCTTTGAAGTACCCGCTCCTGAGGAAGTCTATACCAAGAATGCACGGAGCCTTTGGGCCAGTCACAACAGGGTGTTTATGCCACTCATTTCCAGTCAGACTTACTTCAGCTTCCAATACAGTCAGTTGCTGGGACCCCCCTGTCACCCCAGAAATACAGATGGGTTCTACCCCTCTATATCCTGATAGCATCAAAGTACATTGTGCGCCTGTGTCTATTAGAGCTTTGTATTCCCGTGGAGCTGACGTGCCAGGCCATCGGATCCACACAGTCCAGTAGACCCGATTGTCCCTCTCCTCCACCTGGTTGGAGGTAGGGCATCTCTATTCTCGATCGGAGTCACTCACTTCTTGTGAGTATGACTTGGAGGTTCCTTCAAGAACATCAGAGTCAAAATCTGTTTTCCTGTTTCGTTTGGAGGGCTTTCCACTGGAAACTGGGGCAATACTTTTCTTATGATGATCCTTCTTCTTTGCCACTTCCTTTCGCAACTCACGTATGCGTTCATCTAGGACTGAAGTTGGTTCTCCATCCCACTTCCTCATGTTCTCTCCATGGTCACGTAGGTAAAACCAGAGAGTATTCCGCCGTGTTTGTTTTCCCTGTTCTCTCTCTTGATTGGAGGAGTGCCTAGTCCTAACAGCTGAGACACATGCCCGTGTGAGTGTGGAGCAGGACATATCCACTTTGAGCTGCTGGAACTCCCGGGACAGTTCTTCCATGGCAGAAACACAAGCCTGTAGGGATGAAGACACACTTCCTTCATAATGCCGGAGCCGGTGAGCCAGTTCATCCACAATTTGTCCCTCACCTTCTCTCCAGGATATCAGTGCCAACGAGTTTGTGTATGTTTGAGGTGCACTTCATAGGAACTTCCGCCACATGCCTTCTGTGCATCGGACTTCATCTGGATCAGTGGGTGACTGCTCGTTATCTGGATTATTGTAAATCACCTCCAGCACAGCCAGTTCCCTCAGGTACTGGATACCTCTCTCCATTGAGGTCCATTTACTTGGGTGGCATGCAATATCTTCTTTGAGGAGGTAACTTTCGCTCATGCCTGACAGAAGGCGCTTCCAGAGGCTGAGGGTTTGTGTCTGCCTCCCAAGCACTTTGTCAACGCCCCCTTCCCTAGAGAGGGATCCCAGCTGTTTGGCTTCTTTACCCTCCAGTTCCAGGCTACCGGCTCCACTGTCCCAGTATCGGAGCAGCCAGGTCATAATGTGCTCACCTGGATGGCGGCCAAAATCCTTTCCCATGTCTCGCAACTCACTGAGAGATAGAGACTGGGTGATTATCTCTGTCTCTACCTCCTCTTCTTGTTCTCGTGATGGCCCTGCTTCGTTTTCATCCCTCACCAAGCGAACCGATTTCTTTGTGTACTTCTTCTTCTGTACTGGAGCAAATGATACTGGCACAGGCTCATTTTCTTGTTCAGCCGCAGCGCCTGTCACAGGGGTTGGAGCGGCCGCAGCGCCTGTCACAGGGGTCGGAGCAACCGCAGCGCTTGTCACAGGGGTTGGAGCGGCCACAGCGCTTGTCACAGGGGTTGGAGAGGCCGCAGCACCTGCCACAGGGGTCGGAGCAGCCGCAGCGTTCGTTGCAGAGACTGGAACAGTCACATCATCTACTGGTTTGTCTTCAGGTCCAGAGGTCTCCTCTTTTCCTTGGGAATAATGGGTGACATTGAAAATGGCTCGGTAGGCATGGGCCAGGCCCCAGCACACAGCAGTGATTTGGGCTTCTTTGGAGTGGCCAGGCTGACAGCATACCTTCTCCAAATACTCTGCTAGTTTCCTAGGATTCTGTATATGTTCAGGGCTGAAATTCCAAAACACTGGAGATGACCATTGTCCTAGGAGCTTGTCCATATTCTCCCACACACCTTGCCACTCATAGTTATCTGGCTTCAGGACAGGTCTCTGGGTGGTATCCTTAGAAAATTTTGGTGTGACCCCGAGCAAGATGTGGCACACATTCAGAAGACACAGGACGAAAACCAGGAGACACATGCTGGATTGGGTATTCCAAGAAAATTCAAAGTTTTCAAAAACGGTTGTGATCAGCTTGAAGGACAAACGGGAGAGAACATTCTCTTCCGCTTCCCCTATAGATTTGGTGCCGTTACTAATGAATTCAGAGAGGAGGTGCCCAAGGCATGGGAATGACAATAGTGCCTCATACAAATGCCAGCTTAACTTCATGGCCAGTGATACAATCATATTATAAGCTGTCAGCACCCCGTACAAAAGAATGATGCCTTTGACCCCTTTTCCACAGTTGATAAATACCAGCACAGGAAATATATAGGATACATAAGGATTCAGCCAATGCCACAGTGTAAATAAATAAAACAATATTATGACCACCAACTACTTGACTAATGTGCAGAATCAATCTAACAAAGTTATCTTTTTAACACTCTTTTGTCAAATCTGCTGTTATCTCAAACCCCCCGTCCCACGTTGGGCGCCAAAGTTGTTGTGGTTCGAGCGTGAAGGAAACAAAGGAACCACGTGGTCGCTCCCTCCCCCCTACCGAGAGTGAGGGGAAGAGCCGGAAAGGAGCACAGGCAAAGGCCTCCAGGGGTTGAGATAAAAACAGTTTAATGGTGAACATAAAATGATAACAATAACAGTGAAATAACAGTAACGTTTAACCAAATATAACACGAGTAACATGTAACGCGGAGCTCACCACCCGACCGGACCGGAAACCAGGAAAAAGCCTGAGTGCCCAGCCCTACCACTCCATATATATATACCCCGAGCGTGACATCACGATGGTATTGAATATCCCTTTGACTAGTGACTCCCTATGCCCAGATAGCTCCTTTACTGAGAATTAACCCTATCCTAGCTGAACCCAGTACAGACATAAAATATATTCTTTTTTTTTTTCATTTTTTAAGTTAAATGCTTATTCCTCTGTGTTGCTGATATTGCTATTCATCAACATCATACTATCTTGCTTACCAAAAACATATGCATTAAATGATAGATACATAGTTTTTTTGCTATTATTATGTGACAGTTCAGTAAGAAATCCGTGAAACATTAAAAATAACATGCCATTACAGATTAAGTTTTAGCAAATATAAACCAAACACTTGTTCAAAGGAACAATTAAAATTATGTAATTATACAACAGTGAAGAGCTGTGATCAATAGTTTATCCAGAAACAAAAAAGTGATTTAGTTTAATGCCTAAATTTCTTTCTTGTGATGGTTAGGTGTGATATTGCCTGACTTAATATTGCGTTGAGATGTCCTTTATTATTCATTGTTATTATTATTAAGTTGTTGTAGTTCATTTCTTATTTAGCCTTTCCCTGGATTTTTGTTACATTGTCTGCCCTATCATGCTTTTAAATTAGAGTCAATTGTTGTGAGCCTGATCTATACATTGTGATAAATTAATAAATGTTTGTGTATGGGCCTTGAGACTTTTCTCACCGTTGTCCACACCGATGGTGTATTACGAATTTGAAAGTCACTTGTCCCTCTCTCCTGGGTGGGACGTGACAGCTTCATGCTCACATAAACCATGACCTGCTCCTGCTGAGATCACCCCCTGTGTAGTACCCACGTTAAGAAAGGCTTCACCCCCTCATGTCAGTTTTTTTGTACTTCATTGGAAAACTATGGGTAGTGTGCATCTTCACATTTTAACCTCTTTAGTTTGAAATGAATCACACTCACCCAGTATCTACGTGTACATATTCCATTAAGCACCAAAACATTTTTTTTTTAAATGAAAACAACAATGACAAGTCAGACCTGAGGGAAAAAATCTACCAGTCGTGACATTCCTCAAACCAGAAGCAAAAGGTGGTAACTCAGGCCTAAGGGAACCATCAAATTTACAATGACTTTTCTGAAACTGACCAGATTGCAAATTTGATCATTCCCTTAGGCCTGAGTTACCACCATCAGCACCTGTACTTGGAGCCATTTAGATTGCTACTGACAGTCAAGAGAGTCCCCTCGGTGGATCTACTCTGACTATATAGCAAGTGTATGCTCCTCCACAAGAGGAGTCTGGACTCTTCTAGTTTGAATCCCTCCTCAGTTTTCATTTTTGCAGATGACTGCAAAAAAAAGTCCAGGGAAAATCACAGCTGAAACAAAAGGAGTAAACTTTGATCAAATTGCAGAAAGATCTGTCAATTGCAGTCCAAATTTTCTAAATAATTTCTTTTGTGTCCAAACCTTAGCCAAAAAAGGTAGCGTGTTTACTGAATGATTGCACCCAAGAGACATCTAGGATAATGTGACTAGAATGCTGTGTCTGAGACAATGTTCAGGCTCATGAGCTAGCACTGAGTAAGTAGTGTCCTCATGCACCTTCAACCGAGAGCAAAGGCGGACAATCTGTTTCTAAAGCAAATGAAGACTGGTGAAGACTCAAGTCATTTGCTATGAGATTCTGTAGTTAATTCACACACACCATTTGTACTCTGAGTTACCAGCAACAAGATCATTGAACCAAATAGATTCATTTTGGGGATGAGATATTTTCAAATAAAATTTACCCTACCATCACTTTCCCACTTCATATTGCACCAAGTGTCATTTAGAGAATAGAAGTGTTGGCAAAAGGCCGGCAATCTCATCCAGCCAAGTCCTGGCTAATCATAAACACTGAAAAATAATTAAATAGGAACCAAGCAATGAAATTCTTGAGTGGTGAGTTCAGCTGCCACTCTTTCTGTAACAGCAGTAGGCATGGCTGTTTGAAACCTCTGATTTCTGGCCTCTTGTCTACCAATATATCTGTGCTTTTCATGGAGCAGGTTGCGACTTACTCCATAGCAGACAGATAAGGGTTGTCTCCATTGAGACAGATAAAGGTTGGAGCACCTGAGCTATGAGGAGAGACTAAGGGAAGGCTAGGGAGAGAACCTCCTGCTGTCTTCAGCTATCTGGACGGGATGTCATAGAGCAAATGGAGACAGACCCTTCTCAGAGGTGGACAACACGAGGATGAGAGGTGAGAGGAACACAGGAATTTACAGCTAGATTCAGGACAGAATTTCACAATGCAATGTTCAGTGACCAGGCTCTCATGAATGCCGTGCAATCTCCACCCTTATCGATACTCTGAACTTAGCCAGACAGGGTCTGTTTGCCTGAGCAGGCCCTCATATTGGTAAAAGTGTTGGACTCAGTCTCTGGAGGTGCTTCCAAACTGAAGTTATTCTGCAGTCCTCTGATTGCAATTAAAATTCCACCAGACACAACTGAATTTAGCGTTGTCAAGTGCAGTCCCTGAAAAACCCTGAGACAGACATCCTCAAAAGGACAGCATTTAAACAACAAAATACCCTGCAAACCATTTGTACTGCAAGCTTTGGTCTTCTATTTTCATAAATTTTTAAAAGTTTTACTTTGTAAGCTTTCTCTACTTTGTTGATACAGTTAAAATAACTCAGTATTCTGTGATGACAACATGATTTTCTAGATACCAGGCTGTCAGAAAAAAAATACTTAATCAGGAAAGTTCATTACAAACTACGATCGCAATAAAATCAGTGGAATTCATGGCATTGAGTAAGAATATGAGATGAGACTCTTGAAAATGCTTATTAGTGAGGTCCCTGAATAGCCCTGTGAAATATAGCCTGAGCAAATCCCAAGATGTAATTACTATGGTGCATAACAGTGGCATAATTATTAGCTGTAATAAACAGTCATTGCATTAATTCAGAGCATAACATAAATAGAAACCCTGGTTACAAAGGTTCCGTAGACATAACTCAGATAATTTTCTAGGGTTCATAATCACAGATACATGCATCTAAGTGTATCTCTCAGGTATCCTTGCTTCCTTTGCTTTCTAAAGTGTACAGGTTGCTTTCCCAATGTCAGAAGATTTTTCTGATCTATAAGTTAAATCATTGACTTCTCTACCATGAAGGATTTTTACTGTAGGGTTCTTGCATGTGGAATCTACTTCTAATTCCAATAATTTTTATTCAGTTTAGTTACTTTTATTTTAATTTACATTCATTTAGTTAATTTCTGGGTTTATTCTGTATTAGTTGTACTGGAACACATCTTTCATCGCATAGGAATATACAAATGGATTCTTTACAAAACTAAAAAAGTGTGAAGAATGTGAACCTCTAGAAGGTTTTATTTCTTGCATTCTGAAGATGCACAATGTTTGTTTTTGTTTTGTTTTCTTTTTGTCTTATTGGCTTGTTACCAGTGGATTTAAGATTATATATTCAAAATGTGAAATAACATCCACTTTATTCCAAAAATTTAATGTGATGAACTCTGAACGCAAAGCTCACACAACGGCCTGTGCATGCATAAAGATTGAAATATATGCCTCAGAGAGTCCATTGCTTCCTCTATCATCACAAAGCAAGGCAGAAATTTAACCAAATAAAGGCCCCACTCCCAATTAAGCCATTCTTAAATGTTGCAGTGTTTTTTACTGAAAGCCTTCCTCTTGACTAGTAGGGTGAAAGTGACATTTCCAGGCCTATTGAAGTATCGACTCCTACCATGACCCTTCTGGGAAAAAAAAGTCAGGTCATCACAAGTTGAATCTCATGCCTACACAAGATATGAGGATTTTTGCCTTCATCACAGTTCCTGTGAAGCCTGATGACAGTTACATGGGAGTTCTGGGCAGCTTCAGGAAGGATGAACAAAGTTGTGCAAGTGTGTGCAAATAACACACAGTCTGTGAGCAGTGCTAAGGCAAGTTTTGAGGATAATAACAACTAGTTGGTGCAAAAGGGCATGAAGGTCTCTATCTACAATAAAGTACTTACATTTTCCTTTCCATAGAACAAGTAATTCTCTGTATCTTTTTATCCACAATGGCAAGAATTTGTGTCCTGTGGCTGATTTGACAATGAAGGTGTGGCTACGAACATCAAACATTTTTTCAAGATTTCTTAATATCAGACCATTTCACTCCCACCTCAGGCTTTGATAATTCAGGGAAGCTCAAGCCCTTGTACAACTGTGCAATCAGTGCTGTGCTATGCTCTCAGTAGATACTGTTTGTGGAAATTAACCTTCCCCCAGATTTTCTCTGTGGGGAATGAGAAATGACAGAAAAGATCGTTTTCAAAGCAAGCATTCCAGACCAAAGAGAATATAGAGACTATGCAAGTATTTTCTGAAAAGGAGCTATATTATTCACTTCTACTGGAAAAATTGTTCTGAATATATTTTACAGCATTTTATAAATAAGATGGTGATTAAGAAAAACAGGAAGAATATTGTGAAATATGGAATGTATTTCAGCATTTTTGAGTTACTCTTCCAAGTAACAATATTTAATAATAACAAAAGAACAATAAAGTGAATGGACCATGTTCTGAATTCTTTATTTGTTTCTCAGCCCATGGAACTCACTTTCATGCAATGAAGTTTCTATAAATTGAAAATTAATTTCAGAAAATTGTAATCTTGCTTCACCGAGTTTATATCTGTATTGACAAAAACACCACCAGACAATAAAAAGATTATCAAGAATATATTACAGATTTTAAAATCTCTCTGTATTTGTGTCCACACATGATTTCATGTGTGTACATGGAGATGATATTCTTAAAGAAGCATCTGAGACCAAAGCAATTGGTACAATCCTAAGTGGAATAAGCAAACAGAGAGTAGTAACACAAAGGTAAAATTGCTGTAGTCTTCCTAGTTGCTCCAACTCCCAGGATACATGAAAATTGAGCTTCAAAGCTCCCCAAATTACTTTTTTTTAATCTCTCTTTTGAGCAGCTGGGTTTTTTGGGGTTTTTTGGTTGTTCTTTTTCCCATGTTGTTTCCTTCCTTTTTTTTTTTTTTTAGTAAATTTACTGATCTTTGATATTTAGCTTCACAAAGTGACTTCCAACTAAAAGACTATCCTATACAAGCCCTGGGAAACACATACTTGGTTTGCTGAATATTGCTCAAGTTCTGCAATCTACTGGAAGGAAACAAATTGTCTGGAGACATCTTGTTGTATCTTTGTCTTGTCACAGCTTGCAAGGTGAAACACTAGCAAAAACATGACTGTAGGGATATATTGTGTCTAAGGGAAAGTAAAGTACAATTAGTTCTTGATCCTTGAAGACCCTGTAGATGCTCATGCAGGCAAATATAACCTTAAATGCTCTACAGTCTTCTGTGGTTGTCAGCATAGTGGAAACAGCCTCTGGCAGAAGGTGTGCTACAGGAAGATACTTTAGACTGGGACAGTGAAAGAGGAAAAAAAAAAAAAAAAAAGAAAAATACTCTGACATGGTGACCTAGAAATGGGCCAATAGTAAGCAGGACAGATGTCTGGCCAGCCTTTGGGACATAAATTTTTGTAAAAATGACAACATTTAGTTATTGATTTTGATGCATTCATACTGCTCAAAAAACCCATACTTCTTATAGTCAAATCCCTATGCAAATAGCCAATAAATTATAGACCCTGATACAGAATATACACCTGAATTACCGTTGCAGTAATCAACTTCAGGATCCTCTATTCCTTCAATTATGAGGAAAAATAGTGGTAGGTTTGACAAAGTGCAGCAGATTAATACTTGGCTAAAGGGGTGGTGCCAGTGGTCTAGCTTTGGATTTTTTAACCATGGGGAGATCTACAGGGCACCTGATCTACTGAAACAAGCTGGGGTTCAAATGACGCAAAGGGAAAAAAGGATCCTTGGTCATGAGCTGGCGGGACTCATAGAGCGTTCTTTAAACTAGATATGAAGGGGGATGGGGTTATATCTGGGATTGCAGCGGGGCAGTGTTCTAGAAATTATGAGGACCGGGTGGCCTCGCATCCCCCTAGGGTGAGATCAGTGTGCTCAGCTTGCTCCCTGAAATGCTTATACACCAATGCACGCAGCCTGGGGAATAAGCAGGAGGAGCTAGAAACCTGGGTTCAGGCAGGAGATTATAGAATCATAGAATCATAGAATGTTAGGGATTGGAAGGGACCTCGAAAGATCATCAAGTCCAATCCCCCTGCCAGAGCAGGAATGCCTAGACTATGCCACACAGGAACGTGTCCAGGCGGGTCTTGAATGTCTCCAGAGAAGGAGACTCCACAACCTCTCTGGGCAGCCTGTTCCAGGGCTCCGTCACCCTCACTGAGAAGAAGATTCTTCTTGAGTTTAAGCGGAACCTCTTATGTTCCAGTTTCAGCCCATTACCCCTTGTCCTATCAGTGGATTATGATCTGGTGGCAATTACAGAGACATGGTGGGACAGCTCACATAACTGGAATGTGGTCATGGGTGGCTATGTCCTTTTCAGGAAAGACAGGCCAGCCAGGCGAGGTGGTGGAGTCGCTCTTTACGTGAAAGAGCAACTCCAATGTCTTGAATACCATCCAGGCATGGATGAGGAGCAAGTTGAGAGTGTATGGGTTAGAATTAAGGGGCAGGCTGGCAGGAGAGATACTGTTGTGGGTGTCTATTACAGGCCACCAGATCAGGGTGAGGAAGTTGATGAGGCCTTCTACAGGCAGCTGAGAGCGGTCTCACAATCACAGGCCCTGGTTGTCGTGGGGGATTTTAACTTCCCTGATATTTGCTGGAAGGACAATTCAGCCAGTCAGCCACAGTCCAGGAGGTTCCTCCAGTGCATCGATGATAATTTTCTGATGCAAATGGTGGAGGAGCCGACTAGGAGAGGAGCACTGCTGGACCTCATCCTCGTTAACAAGGAGGATCTGGTTGAAGCAGTAAAGGTTGAGGGCTGCCTTGGCTGCAGTGACCATGAAATGGTGGAGTTCAGGATCTCATGTAGCAGGAACAAAATAGCAAGCAGAATTGCAACCCTGGACTTTGCCAAGGCAAACTTTGGATTTTTTCAAACAATTACTAGAGAAAATCCCATGGGCAAGGCTGTTTGAAGGTAAAGGGGCCCAAGATAGTTGGTTAGCGTTCAGGGACTGCTTCTACCATGCTCAAGATCAGAACATCCCGACACGTAGGAAGTCAAGGAAGGGAGCCAGGATACCTGTGTGGCTAAACAGGGATCTGCTGGGTAAGCTCAAGGGCAAGAGGAGAATTTACAGATCTTGGAAGGCAGGGCTGGCCACTTGGGAAGAATAAAAGGCTGTTGTCCGAGGATGTAGGGAGGCAACTAGGAAAGCAAAGGCCTCCCTTGAATTGAACCTGGCGAGAGGGGTCAAGGACAACAGGAAGAGTTTTTTCAAATACGTGGCAGATAAAACTAACACCAGAGGCAATGTAGGCCCACTGATGAATGAGGTGGGTGCCTTGGTGACAAATGACACAGAGAAGGCAGAGTTACTGAATGCCTTCTTTGCCTCTGTCTACTCTGCCGGAGGCTGTCCTGAGGAGCCCCATTCCCCTGAGGCCCCAGAGGAAGTCAGGGCAGTGGAGGAGTTTGCTTTAGTCGATGAGGACTGGGTTAGGGACCAATTAAGCAATCTGGACATCCATAAATCCATGGGTCCAGATGGGATGCATCCACGGGTGCTGAGGGAGCTGGCTGATGTCATTGCTAGACCACTCTCCATCATCTTTGCCAAGTCTTGGGAGACGGGAGAGGTGCCTGAGGACTGGAGGCAAGCAAATGTCACTCCAGTCTTCAAAAAGGGCAAGAAGGAGGACCCGGGTAACTATAGACCGGTCAGCCTCACCTCCATCCCTGGGAAAGTGATGGAACGGCTTATCCTCGGTGCCATCTCAAGGCATATCAGGGATAAGAGGGTCATTAGAGACAGTCAGCATGGCTTCACCAAGGGGAAGTCATGCTTGACTAACCTCATAGCCTTTTACGAGGATATAACAAGGTGGATAGATGATGGCAGAGCGGTGGATGTGGTCTACCTTGACTTCAGTAAAGCACTTGACACAGTCTCCCACAGCATCCTTGCTGCTAAACTGAGGAAGTGTGGTCTAGACTCTCGGGTAGTGAGGTGGACTGTGAACTGGCTAAGGGGAAGAAGCCAAAGAGTCGTGGTCAATGGGGCAGAGTCTAGTTGGAGGCCTGTATCCAGTGGAGTCCCTCAAGGGTCGGTACTGGGACCAGTATTATTCAATATATTCATCGATGACTTGGATGAGGGACTAGAGAGTACTATCAGCAAGTTTGCTGATGACACCAAGCTGGGAGGAGTGGTTGACACACCAGAAGGCTGTGCTGCCATTCAGCGAGACCTGGACAGGCTGGAGGGTTGGGCGGGGAAAAATTTAATGAAATATAACAAGGGTAAGTGTAGAGTCTTGCATCTGGGTAGGAACAACCCCAGGTTCCAGTATAAGTTGGGGAATGACTTATTAGAGAGTAGTGTAGGGGAAAGGGACCTGGGATTCTTGGTGGACAGCAGGATGACCATGAGCCAGCACTGTGCCCTTGTGGCCAGGAAGGCCAATGGCATCCTGGGGTGTATTAGAAGAGGGGTGGTGAGTAGGTCAAGAGAGGTCCTCCTTCCCCTCTACTCTGCCCTGGTGAGACCCCATCTGGAATATTGTGTCCAGTTCTGGGCCCCTCAGTTCAAGACAGACAGGGAACTACTGGAGAGAGTCCAGCACAGGGCAACTAGGATGATTAAGGGAATGGAGCATCTCCCTTATGAGAAAAGACTGAGGGAGCTGGGGCTCTTTAGTTTGGAGAAGAGGAGACTGAGGGGTGACCTCATTAATGTTTACAAATATATCAAGGGTGAGTGTCACGAGGATGGAGCCAGGCTCTTCTCGGTGACAACCACTGATAGGACAAGGGGTAATGGGCTGAAACTGGAACATAAGAGGTTCCGCTTAAACTCGAGAAGAATCTTCTTCTCAGTGAGGGTGACGGAGCACTGGAACAGGCTGCCCAGGGAGGTTCTGGAATCTCCTTCTCTGGAGACATTCAAGAGCCGCCTGGACACGTTCCTGTGTGGCATAGTCTAGGCATTCCTGCTCTGGCAGGGGGATTGGACTTGATGATCTTTCGAGGTCCCTTCCAACCCCTAACATTCTATGATTCTATGATTATATGATCCTATACACAGACACAGAATAAGAAATACATATCTGAAGAAAGGCATTTATGTGAGTTGTTTTTTTTTACTTGTGTAATTTCTTGACCATATTAAAATAAAATTATTTACATTGTCTAAATTCAGAAAGAAAAAATCTTGTCAAAGACTGATCACTTTTTTTGTACACCACAAGGAGGTGCAATTGGTCTTATTTTTTTGCATTTTTATTTTTGTTTTTCTTTCATTCTCATTTTTCCCCCGCTAAATTTGACCTGCCAACATTTTAATGTACCATGAATTTTGATGTTTTAATTTGACTTTTTTCCTTAGATGAAAACAGTACGTAGTCAATATTCCTAAGGTAACTGTGATCTGTGCTTGGATAACACAGATACTTTATTTTCTCATCAGCCTTTCAGTTTCTTTGCTAACCTTACATCCCATGTGCCATTTGTGCTGATGCAGGAAGAAAAATAGATCATGAGAAAATCTCCAAACCACTGTCATGATACTGAGATATTTTTGCTTGTAGCAATTGCGGAACCCCCTTTGTATTGGTTTAGTAATAATAAAGGATGAAGTTCATAAGATAGTTCTGCAGTGTAAGGAGAGAGTACTAATTCAGTGTGAAGATCATTTCTGGCTGCCAGGTCTGTTGAAGCTACTGATAAAAATCTGCATTACATGTATTGGATCAGTTGTCATTCATTCTGCTCTTTGATACAGCAGATAACAAATACTTTCCATTTGACCTTGGCAGTGTTTATCATCTACTTTACGCAAGTGGAATCAACTACTAGTCTGATTTAGCAAGTTTAAACAGCATTTATATGCAAAAATATTGTTGTACTCCACCAGGCAAAACCAGTTGTATTTGTATTTTACAGTATTTCTATAATCCATCTGGTGTGGTAAGGATAAAATAAATTTATTTCCTTTCCTGAGTTTTGTCTAACATTTATAATTTTATGAATATGGAAAACATAAGGCCAAAACAGAATGTCTCAAAATATTTGCACCACTGGTAAAGTTGAAGACAAATACACAAAATCCTTTACAGACTCTGAGATCATGTCAGAGCACTGTATGCTCCTACTGACAAACAACTTTTTATACTCGTGCACTACTGCTGTTTCTTCAGCTACCTTGTTCTGGCTGCTGACAATCTTGATTGTTAAATTTTCTGGAAAAGTGTTGCCCCTTTCGGACTGAACAGTTAATTGATCTTCATGATTCAGGAGTTGGTGAAGGACCTTTTTAGGATCTCGGGTAGTGATAGGACTAGAGGGAATGGATTAAAACTACAGATGGATCGATTCACATTGGACTTTAGGAAGAAGTTCTTCACCACTGGAGATGAGGAGGAAGTTCTTCGCCATGAAGGAGGTGAGACACTGGAACAGGTTGCCCAGAGAGGTGGTGGAAGTCCCGTCCCTGGAAGTTTTTAAGGCCAGGCTGGATGGGGCTCTGAGAAGCTCTGATCTAGTGAGAGATGTCCCTGCCCATGGCAAGGGGGTTGGAACTAGATTATCTTTAAGGTCCCTTCCAACCCTGACAACTCTATTATTCTATGATTCTATGAAATTATTTTTTTTTTCACTCATATTTTCCAGTAGGTAAAATATCTGGACAGAAACAGGATTTCTACAAATCCATTCCTAGAACATAGCTATAAAAGCTGCATGGATGTGCTGTTCACCACAGAATTTAAGAAAACATTCTTCTGCTCTTGCTTCTTTTGGTCAGCACTTTATCCTGAATGTTTTTCTTAGCTATTCTTTGAAAGACACCTTAAAAAGACTAATCTGACTGAGACAGTGATATCTTTCCCTCAATGCTCCCTCAAACAGTGCTTTAGCTATCACTTTTTGTATCGGTAGGTTTAGGCCACGTTACTCATTTTCCGCTCACACCTCTCCACGTTTGGAGTGTGCTGGCTTTCATTGTTTCTGCTATCTGTTCTCACAACTGAGCTTTATTGTTTCTTCTATTTATTCTGTGTTAAAAGGTAAGATTGCATTGTGCTGTGACTTTTTACTCAGCTTTTCTATACAATAAAGCTGTATTCCCTTTTGCTCCTTGCCTCTGTCATACTTTGCTTATTACTAGCCTTCCTGAAGTTAACAGACTCTATATTAACTTGTTCTTCCATTATGGGAAAAAAATTATAGTATTCTATTGTTTTCAAACTTTATCTTATTGGTTTAGGAAAAAAAAACCAACTTAAGAGAAACTTGTTGCATTTTTCATTTTCGTGTCCTCAAAAGAAGATGAAAAATTAATTCTTATTTGTATTTTTAAGGATCCGGGACATAACAAAAAAATCATCATTTTTCGGGTAAAAATGGGACAAGAATTAACTCATAGTTGCTTGTTGATGTAACATTTTACTCCCCGATAAGTGCTACTCCAAGGACTTTTACTATGGATACTATTTATTTATTCTATATCTAGACTGTAATGCTGGATCCATCCTTATTGTCTGCACTTATAGCACAAGTTGAGCTGATTAATCCATTTTAAAGGATCTAACTTAAAAGATAGTGCTAACAACTCACTAACAGTGACAACTGCTAGTAGTCATTGCATTGATCACTTTGTCCTGCAGAGAAGGAGAATCTAAACAGCTCTATGCCTGTGGTTTTTTACTACCCTAAAAAGTAAAAAAGTCTACAGAAAGCTGAAAATGAATTTGTGCTTGTACTCCACATCTCAGCTTCAAAACAAGTAGATCACCGCATAAACACTGCCATAGTACAAAATAACCTCTGCTATTTTCTTTCATGGATTTGCTTGCAGTTCCCCTACTCAAAAGTGAAGACCAAAAGCAACACCTTGAGTGAGACATGTAATGGATCCAGCACACTAAACTATCTGAGGGGTGACACTCAGTGGATGCCACTTCAGTGTTACCTCTTCCTTCACAGAGCTAGGAGCTGCAGTCACTGGGGAAGGTACCCCTTCTGCTGCTGGTAGATCCCATCATTGCCTATGGAGGTATATTCAGTGAAAAGGGCTGCAGAAGAGGTAGATTTACATGGTGAATAGTCCTTGCAGTTGCACTATGGTCATTTTTCAGCCAGTTCAAATAGATGCTAATTTTTACTTCCCAAAGAAAGTTAAATGAGTGAAAGGCAATCAACTCTTCAAAAGATTATGAATTATGAGAAATCAGGTAGATTAAACATTTCATTAGAAGTCCAGTACTTGAAGTAAAATAATTCTGAGGCAAGGGTTTAATATTTGGAAATAAGTACTTTTGTGCCATATGAAAAAACTTGTGGTGAAAAACATGTAATGAAGTCCTTACTGAAGTAAATTCACTTTGGGAATATCAGTGGTCTAGAAGCAGTTTCTTCAGGTACAACTCCACATCCAAAGAGTTCTCTAATTTACCACAAGATCCTGGGCCACTGCACTTGTTAGTGTTTTTTCAGTTTTTCTTCTGAAACAAACTACTGAGCTTCTTTTGATTCAAAATCCAGGTGGCATCTGGAGTACATCCTTTGGGGAAAAGTCTTGCAAAATGGTAATAAACTGCACTTTCATCACAATCCTGTCAGGCTTCATTTCTTCTTGGCACCTATCTGTGCCACAGATACTCTTGGAGAAGAGGAAGATGGTTACAAATAATTTCAAGGAATATGGAGTGAAAGTGGCACTTCAAGACCATAGGGGAGCCATCTACAGTGTGGGTCAGGACCCTCGGCTCATCGAAAGCTGGTCTTAAGCAGTGTGGTCAAAATCCACTTTGTGTCCTTCAATCTCAGAGTCCAGGATTTCTCTGGAATAGATGACTTAAGGTGTCAGGACATAGCATGGTAGTTAGGAGAAGGAGGTTTGGGTGTTTGCAGATTGTATCATTCAGAAATAGTGTGACTTACTCCATTCTGCCTTCAATCAAAATAAACCGTGGGAAACAAATTGCAGATGCTGAGAAAAAAAAAGAGGAAAGAGTGAGAATCCCCCAAATTCTGTACCTGCCAGGTTAGTTAAACAGAAATACTGAGCCTCCTGACTGAAAACTTGGACTGAAGTCCCAAGGACCGGCATTTTCAGATTTTTAAACAGCCTCATATTTTGCCTCAGATTTTACTGGAGTTTTGGAGATAGAGACCATGGAAAATCTGAGCACTCCAGCAGGCCAGCAGTCAGGACTCTTTTCTTTTGCCTTGATAAAAGAGATTTTGATTGCCATTCTTTCTTTTGCTAAAAGAAAAGAAATAAAAATAGTAAATCCTTATTAGACCATTACAGTGCTGTGGGGACACCACCTCAGTGGGATTTTGCCTCAGGCTAAGTTCTACCTCCCAACTAGAAATGCGACTCTAATGCATCCAAAAGCATGGCATGCTTCTTCCTGTGTATCCAGACAGCCCCTTTTCAACTGTGACTTCTTAACTTGGTATTCTGCATTTTGAAATATTGCTGTGCTGTACTGGAAATGCATGCTGAAAATGTAAGCAAATGATTTCCACCTAGTTCTGCAGTCACGTCAGTATGTCCTGTCACCTAGCTTTCACTGAAGTCTTCTCTAATGCATCTTCAGTGGATGTATTCCCAGATGTTCTTATCCTGTAACTACTTCAAATGCAGTATGGGTCACTGAAATGAAGTACTTGCTGGCCTTAGATTCTGCTCACACCCAGCCACCTTGTAAGAGAAACAGTATAAAGGATTACTTATACGCTACTTTGCATCATTCCTGGAGAAGTCCCATATCTTCAGAGAAAATATACTACAGCAGTCAGGGTTTTCCCTTTGAAATCATTTATTCAAAGTTATCAAAGTAAATTTTTGCAGTGTTCACAGACCGGAGCCCAAAGTCACCTGCAAGGTAAGCAGCAGTGGATGTTTAACTTCAGCATTTAGTCACAGATTATTTTAAATCTTTGGCAATGACTTCAAAAACGTTGTGTTTCACGAGTTTTCCTAGTTTCTATCGACTAATATGTATCTTGTTATCTCAGTTTCTTATTTATTTTGCTTTGCCACAGATCTGCAAGGTTTCTGATTCACCACAATGTTACACTACTTTCATACTGAAGCCATGACTATGGCTAGCAAAATGGAGTAACACAGTGATGCTATGTTTTAATGAATTTTTCATTTTATAATATTTGAATAATATCCTTGCCAACTCATTCAACACATAGAAAAAAAAAAACAAAAACAAACTACACAGACAAGCTTTATACTGAGTTTGAGTCTGGAAATGTACCACCATGTGAGTTGAAATCAGTGCAAAACTTCATAACTTTTAGTGGTACAATAAAAAGCAGATACAGAAGACAGTCCAGCAAAGCAAGTAAATCATTAACAGTCTGAACATGAAATTGTTTTATGAGAAGATTAAGGAAGCCCCAGGCATTGCTCAAATAAAACACCAATACAATTTTTCTCTTAACAGTTAAAGAACAAAGTTCATTCTTATTTATATTAGCACCTGAGCTTAAATTGCAGTTAAAATCATCACACAACCACTACATCAGTATCACTTCACTGATGTATTATTTATGTAAAGACCCAGCTAAAAGTATGATTTCCAGATATGACTCCAAAATACAGGTGGTGTTTAAGCTACGTATCAACACACGGACTTAGCTTTACAGTTGTGCTGTGTCTGTATAGTCTTCAGCAGGGTTCTAGACATTTCTCATACAAATATATAGAGACAGACAGAGTAAACAACTATGAATGAGCAAGAAAAAATGTTCAAATGAAATCTTCAGTGATAGGTAGTAAATCCTTCTGCAGAAAAGATAGAAAATACTTTCAGTAGCTGCCACCTGGTTCATCTCCATTCTGAATTTCTAGAAAATAGTGTTCTGACCACCCAGAAATACAATAATGTCCTTAAAAAGGTTGAGCAAAATGAAGCTGATGAAAATTCCACAGACAGGCTTGTTTTTCTAGAGCATGCTTGGTCTGGTGCCCATGAATTCAGAATCCAGACTGAATCTTTTCTTGAAAGTGATGCCTCTTCATTGCCTCCTTCATGGTCTTTTTCACCATGACTCCTTATGAAGGTGAGGAAATGTAATGATGAAAAACTGGCCATTTTAAATAAAATTAGAAACATAGCCACAAACATAAGAAGTATGCTACTCTAAAGAACAAATTGTGTAAGAAATTTTGGCATAGAATCATAAAACTGTAGAATCACAGAATCACAGAATGTTTTGAGATGGAAAGGACCTTTAAAAGTTATCTAGTCCAACCCATCTGCAGTGAGCAGAGACAACTTTAATTTGATCAGGTTCCTCAAAGTCCCATCCAACCTGATCTTGAATGTTTCCAGGGATAGGGCTTTTACAATTTCTCTGGGAAACCTGTTCCTATATTTTAACACCCTTATTATAAAAAAAAAAACTAACTTCCTTCTTTTAGTTTAAAATCATTACCCTTTGTCCTATCACAACAGGCCCCGCTAAACAGACTGTCCCCATCTTAGAGGTCCCCTTTAAGTACTGGAGGGCTTCTATAAGGTCTCCCCAGAGCCTTCTCTTCTCCAGGCTGAACAACCCAAACACTCTCAGTCTTTCTTCATAGGAGGGATGTTCTAGTCCTCTGATCATCTTTGTGGCCCTCCTCTGGACCTGCTCTAACAAGTCCACATCCTTCTTATCTTGGGGCCTTAGAGCAGGTGAGGTCTCACCGAAGCAGAATGGATGATGGGACTGTCCCCCTTTCTCCCTGTGTCAGTGAATTTCAAGAGCCAATAATATTGTGAAGCATTGCTGCAAACAGTAGAGGAAGGTATCGTTAGGAGCACTGTAGACTGGAAAATAGTAAATAATACAAACAGTTATAACTTGTAATTCTCAGTTTATCCTTTATTTTTTTCATGTTTGATGGCAGATACTAGGTTTCTCATTTAACTTTAATCTTCCATTTTCCATTGTTAAAAAGTTAAATATTAATCTTCTAAACTAACAGTAACAAAATGTGTGGTAGCCTGAGTTCACATAACTATATGAAGCATCTTCTGTAAGCAGTGTGTGTTTCTGTGTTTGAGGCAGGGAACTATGAAAAGAGGCAACTGCACATAGAAGGGGTGAGAGATTTTAATACCCCAGAATGAAGGATTTCAGTAGCAATAGGATAAGGGTGAGGAGGAACAGGACACTGCTTTAACTGTCTCTCCTGGGTCTTCAGCATCACAGAGTTAGAGGAACTGAGATATTTTATTCTTCAGGTTGTAGCAAGAGCTTGGTGGGTGGAAATGGAAAACAGGAAGCAGGTCCGTATCTTCTGTGTCACTACATGTCCTTGTCTTCTGGCCCTTAGTAGAGTAAGCCAATACCACCTTTCTACTTACATGTGTTCAGAAAATCTGACTGAATGAATTTTACTCTAGTTTTTTTATGAGGTTGAAAGTCCATTAGTTATAATGTATTATGTGCCTTACTGCAAAGGCATTATACTAAATATGATTTAATGGAAAATGAAGCTGCTTCCTTCCTTCCTGCCTGCCTGCCTGCCTGCCTCCCTGATTTCTTGCCTACCTGCCTGCCTGCCTCTCAATATAACATACGTTTGTTATCTATTTAATTGCAGTGATACATTAACAGAAGCTACTCGGTTACCTGAGGCCCAAAGTGTTGTTTCATATGGAAGCATATGCTTAAAAACCCTTGAAAGAGTTTAATTTTAGTAGCCCAATTGTTGTTGGGTTTGGGGTTTTTTTTCTGTTTTGGGAGGGTTTTTTGGTACTGAATATGGTCAGCTCTTGGTCTCTGGTTACAGGGTTGGTTTTTTTTTTAAATTAACTTGAAAAGTTTTATTAAACCAGTGGTCATTCAGAAATCACTCCTCCTATGACCAGAATTTACAGACATTAGACTGTTCATTTTAGAAAACTTCACACCCACTGGCTGCACTTCCTAAGTTAAATTGATGATCATCAATTTAACAGTACTGAAAGAAGAGAAACTTTAGCAAAAGAATGGAAAAGAAATGCTGACAATGAAATCTAATGAGTTAAGGAATTAGGGCCTGTAAGTTGAAACCTAGCTAATAAAACTTAATGCACAAGACTCTGATTAAATTAATCACTACATAATAAATCAGATCTTGCGTGCAGTATTCCACAACTAACTAGCAATAATTAAATGGCATCCAGGATTTCCTAAATGAGAACAAGCAGATTATTTTCATTCACACTTATAAAGAACTCAAAACACTTGGATAGGACAAGTGAACAGGGAGTAGCATTTAACAAATTCCTTGATTCAGAGATTTTTCAGAATTTAACAACTGAGTGAATAGATTTTTACAAAAATCTTTCTCCTGTTATTTTTATTTTCTGTGAGAAAGAGTAGGCAAGGAAAAAGATATTCCAAAATGTAACTCTGTAGTAAAACAGCAGGTCTCAAGAGAACTCAACAGGGAAAAAAATTGTCAATATACACAAAAATCATTAATTTCAACACTCAGAGGAGAAAATGACATGTCTTAAAACCTCCATTTGATATAAAAATTTCACATACTGAAATATTCTAATTAATAAATATTTTATTATGAATATAAAAATAACCACAAATGTGTGTAAGAAGAAACTGTGCTGAAGAAAGGCACATGATGTTCTACTACCAGAATACCAGAATAAAAGTAGTCTTCATGATGAAGCAGTTATATTCTGGAATTACTTATTAGATGTGTTGCAGTGCAAAGAAAAGAAGGAACAGAACCCTCGTGGTGCAGGCTCCCCAGTGAAGTGATAAATAAATATAGTATATACTTAAATTTGTAGAAAAATATGATTTTAGGGGACTAACCCCAGCTTCTATTGAACAGCTTAAGGGGAAAAACAAGCAAGAAAAATCCATTTAAATATGTGGTTTTATTAATGGGTTTATTACATTTTAATATAAAATAATTTTCCTAATTAAACAATGGCCACTTCTTGTCAGACTTCCCCCAATCTCTTGCTAGTTAAAAAAGGTGTGTTCAAGCTTTGCTTAAGCGGTATTTACTGTATAGAAATTTGAATGGTTCAGATTTTAAGTACAGTATTAAGCCCTATAGTAAGTCAAGCACCACTAATTTTTCTGCAATAGGTCTTAGTTCTGAATTACATTTTGTCCAACTGCAAAATGACCTGCTGTTGGATGTAAAAAAGAGAAAATTTTCTCTAGTCACTCAGTAAATGTTAACTGATTTGATAAAATATAGTTAATTTCTGCTTTGATGTGGGGGTTTTTTTCTATTTTATATTAACAATTCTTAAACAACTGCAGAATTTTCTTCCTTTCTCGTTTTGATTCTCTTTTTTAATGCCTAGTGACAGTTTTAAAACTACTTGATCAGCCACCAACATTAAAGATGCATACACAGGCTGACTGGTCTTCTAACTGCTGTCTGTAGCAGCACAAACAGAAGAACTGTAATTGAAGCTTGGGCTTTTCTGTTGCAGATACATGTTAGAACTTATCACCGTTAAGTCTCCCACATTTTGATGCTGCTGCTTTCCTCTACTTACACTAGTTATTTACAGTAGATTAAGACCCAGGTTACAGAACTAAAATGACATGGTATAGTAAAAGGAGTAAAACCACTATATGCTCTTCTTGCTCCTACAGCTTCCACAGTCTTTTTTTGTCCCATGTTGGAGACAGCAAAGACAACCAGGAACTTACTTAACCTGCTGTTAGACTATCTGAAGTGTTAATGAAAGTAGCAATACATGAAGTATGAAAATGAAGGATTTTAGGAAAGACAGATGTAACCTCAGAAGAAAAATAGCTGCAACTATTGAGCATAGCCTTTTGTAAAATAGCAATTATATCTAGTGTCTTGAGATATCACTTCAGATGTTAGCTGAAAAGTGCTACTGGTAACTATCTACAGAAATCTAAACTGCAAAAACTTTCTCAGATAACGTTAAACAAATTTACTGATTACTATTCTTGGGACTCTGACAAAAGCACTTTTGACAATGCAGCACAGAAAACCAACCATATCTGCTTTCGTTACCACAAAGCCAAGGGAATTAACCCTGTTCATACATGCTATAAATTGGAGTGATCCCATTGTTAATCTGGATTTCCTAAGCATGGATGTAAATTGAGAATTTAGCTCTAAATTAGTTTATTTTCCTTTATTCCAAGAGAGATTCTTTACAAATACTGCCCTGAAAAACCCTGACCATATGCATAGCATTTCAGATGGTCAGAGTAAACTATGAACAGTAGTGAATTGACAATATAGGACTATTTGCTACGTCAGTCTTTCAAGTAAATTTGAAGGAAGTCAGTCATGACAGTTAGGTCTTGAATTCAGCAATTTTTTATCAATGAATGGATAAAAAGTGAAAGACTTAAACTTTTACTAAACATTTTGTAATAATCTTTTATATAATGTTTATAGCAGACACTATATTAATTTACTAGACTTTCAGGAATAAATATGTGTATATTAAAGATATGCTCCAAGATAACTCATTTTAAGAATTCATTTATCAATTCTTGAAGGAATTTATTAAAGCTGTTTGAAAGAAAACATGTTATAAGAAGTACTGAGGATTAATCATGTGTATAACAAAAATCTACTGTTGACACCTTGATTATTAATGAAGCAATATCATGAAATCTCTGTATTACTTCTGTGGCACTTAATCATGAAAAGCAACATGTTAAAAGGCCAATCAGAGAGCAATGTCTGTCAGCAAAGTATACAGCCTTAAAAATTTTGAGGACTTGATGAATATTAATTCAATCCACATATCCCCTAGGAGTAGCAGAACTTCTTTTAATGCAGAAGTTACTTTAATAGAGAAAATAGCTGATTTGAACAGTTCTACTCAAGTGATACTTTTCTGATACAGCAACTATCTTCTGGAAAGTCCTAAAACCTAGTGAAACATGAGAGTTCACAAATATAATAAAAGCCCACCAAAAAGAATGACTAAATAGTCAGCTAAATCAAATCTCTTAACCCAATAAAAACTCTTCTTCAGTTTTATTACAAGTAGCCATCCACAGAAGAAAACAGAAGCAGAAGTTGTGGATTTTTTTTTTTTTATTTAGGCCCACTGCTGTATTCAAAGACAGCAAGAATTAGAAAGGAAGCCCTTGCAGAAAAGCAGGTTCATCTGCATCCAGACACAGAAGAAATCTTCATGCGACAGACTCTTTACACTGCTCAGTCAGCTCCACTTCAACGAAGCTCACCATGACAAGGTGCAAGTAGATCCCGTCACAATTAATTCCTCAGTAAGAAAAATGTCAGAAACAACAAAGCCCAAGCTAGTACTTTAAGAGAGTAATTAACACAGTTTCAGATTGAAGGACAGAGGATTCCACCTGCCCAGAGCAGTCCTAATTATCATATTCCAGGTGTCCCAGTAAATCACCCACTTCAGAGCCAACCTGTCTGCTCACATTCTGCTTCAGTCTGAACAGTGCTGTGCTCCAGGGACTTCATCCTCCATTGCTTCAAAATCTGACACTTCACTAAACTGAAGGATTTTCCTTACTGCTCTGGTGTTGTTCTTTTCAACCACAAGGGTAAAAAATAGCACAATGACTAAAGTATTTCCTATAAAATGGTCCGCTGCAAAGACTCATCAGTTGCTTTTTTTGGGGAGGAAAATTTTCTAGTCGCGTTTTTTTACAGGCACATGACCATGAGTTTTGGAGCTAGAGATTTGTTGCTCAGCAATAAATTCAGCAGTGTTGTGCCTAGAATTTTCCTAGACAACTTTTTCCAGATTTAGAGATACAGTCATATGAAGAAAACTGGACATTCAAATGTTTTTCTCTCACTTAATGGCAGATTTACTTATATTTAGCATGGAACATGTGTTAAATATTTATTTCTCAGTTGAGTGAATATGTTAAATATTTCCTTTAAGGTGACAGAAATTTGCTGCTTAAATTTATTTCCAGTATATATCAAATTAGACTAAACTTTTTGCTGCATATGTGTGATAAAATGCGTATTTTATCACTGATACACAACAGAGTGGCTATTTTGTCCTGAAAAAAACCCAACAACTTTAATAAAAATAGTACACTGTATTACACAATTTTTGCATCTCCTCCAAATAGGCAATTCACTACCACAGACGTAGATGTGCCTGAAATAAATCCATATTAAATGACACACTTTTAGATTCAGTCATGCCAGACATCACTTAGAAGACAGACTTGTCTGAAGTCCTTACGCTCCTCTTGGCTTGACTTGGTGACTCCTAGTATGTTTTACAACAGAATGAAGATCAAAATTGATGGACAAGTGCCAAACAGTTTTTCATGCTCAAATGATTGAGTCAAAATATGATGGGTAATAGGAAAACTTTCCCTCTAGGAACATACCTACCCTCTGCAGAGTGCATGACCATCAATCGGGAGATACTTAGCTTTTTTGTATATATTTTACCACATATATATTTCTCAGTAATCTACACTAATGGAGACCAAAAGGTGTTAAAATATTTGCAAACTGTGAAGACACCTCCAATCCAAATAGCAAAAAAACCCAACTACACTGTAAATCACATCTCTTTACAACGGCCTGACCTTGTTCCACTGCTGGAGTAGTTTAATGGTAATGTGACTAAACTACATTTAGCTGTGCTAATGTAAAGGTGGTATGACATTAACTTCAGACACAAGTCTATGCTAGGTGCTGGTAACTATTTCAGAGCTTGCTGTGCTCCAAAGCTAGAAAAAGGAAGAGGTAGAAAAGTTTTACGTGCAATGAACAGACCTAAAACATGTGAACAGGTTGCCAGATGCTACACTGAATGATGTAACCGATATGGGCATGAGTGGATAAGGCAGTCACAGGACAGATAAGGACTGGCATAATTCGTGCAGGACATAGAAAACTGCTAGAAGTGGCTGCTAAGATGGCTGAATGCTCTGGTGTGTTCAAGTCAGTTTGGGCACTAATGTCTGTGTTTGTCAATCTTCCTGAAAAAAATTCATTAGGGTACTCAGGAGGGATCCTTTTCAGGTTCAGACAGGTGGCTTATGCCTCTCTGTTCCCTTGGGTCTGCTTCTAGACCAGTCATCCAGGCAGCTCTGCAGAAGTAGAACTGCCTGGATGACTGGTCTAAATGCCTTCTTCCCATGAGTATGGCAATTCATTCTCTCACATGAAGAGCTTTCGGAAATTCCTGGTAGCATACAGAAAAAAACCAAAATGTGGCCAGTGAAAGCAAAATAGAATCCCTTCTGATCCATTGATTAATCCAAAATTGAAGATAATGATTTACATGCCATGTTCATGTTAAAAAGAAAGTTTAGATTTGCCATCTGCATAGCCTAAGCAGCTACAAAACACTAAATTGGATAGTATGCATTTCTTACAGTGATTTTTTTTCATTTTCTCATGCAGATGCCTACTCTTACAGACTCACTGGATTCCCACATGCAGAGTTGCCTGAACAATGCTTTTTTCAGTAAAATATAAAATCCAGTATAAATGTAGCTGCTCAATAATCACAATATCTGTGGTACATTACTTACCCTATAGTAGAGTACATGTTGAAAATGAGGTTTTGTTATGATGAGGATTTTTTATAATAGATTTCTAGATGAACTTTTAATACAGTTAGAATATGTATTGTCTTTTGAAAACAAATTCTATTTCTAAAGCAATTTGCCTAAGAAGTCTAAGACAACCGATATGCAGAAAACACTATTAATAGCTTGACTCTGTACCCTTCTTTTCAAAACACAAATTTTGTCTGAATAACTTGAAGATAATTATATAAATTTAAAAATAAATATTTCAATATAAAGGAAAGAATGAGTAATTCTGTATTATTTAGTGAGATTCAAGCTGTAATGAAGGAACTGGTAAGTGTGATAGAAAGATTTTAAGCAGCACAATTTCATTGATTCCAATAAATACCAGTAATCTGAATGTGGTTTCACATTATTTGGGGGGCTGGTTAGCTCACTCAGTTAGAGCGTGGTGCTGATAACACCAAGGTCACGGTTTCGAACCCAGATGGGTCCCCATGTGTTGCCCTATCTAGTTGAGAGGTGTCCCTGCTCATGACAGGGAGGTTGGATTAAATGATCTCTAAGGTGCTTTCCAGCCTAGGCCATTCTATGATTCCATGATTATTTACACTGTGTGATATAAGCCTTTTATTTTTTTCTACATCAGTATTACAAGAGAAGTGCAACTTTATTTTTTCCCCTATTTTCAGCATGAAATGACTTTGTGTATGTTGATATTTAGGGTTTACTTCTATACATTTTTGTAAGCTTTTTGTCCTCCAAGAAATTGATTTTTGTCTTTCTGTGATCATTCAAATTATTGTGTCAGTTTGGAAAAGAACAGACTAACTCTCATTTTAGGAAATTATTTTTTTGCAAGCAGACTGGCAAAAGGTGCAATTTAGGGCTGTATCCCTTCCTTATCTGTCCTCCCTGATTTGACTTATCTGTCCTTCCTGACTGACCTTGACTCAGAGAATACCACACTTACAGCCTTCCCGAGAGCTGAAGTGATCAAACACTGGATGCTTTATTTTATGGCTCTCTAGTTTCCAAAGTTTCATAGCAGTTTTAAACTTACTTTTCTGGTAGCCTTTTGTACCAAGATACCCATGGCTAGAGATGTCTGTTACAGCACCACCTAGTGAAAGAAGAGTGATACCTTAGTCTAGTCTAGTGAGACAGGACTGTCTGCATTAGCTTTGTGTAAATACGTAGCATAATGTGTTTATGTAACACATTTAATGTCAATTTTCTACAGAGTTTTGCTTATTTGTGCTGGGACTCCAGACAAATTGTCATCACATTTTCCTTTTTCTTCTGTTTTCTCGTGAATACAGTTTTTCAGGTGACATACACTATTCATCTGAATTTATAAATGTGTGTAAAAGTCTCTCTGATAAGGGAAAAGAGGTGATTAATACTGTAGAAGACCCATTTCAGAATGATAAGTTAAGCAAAACCTCATAAATTTGATCTTTTACTTACATGTGCACATAGGTGCAATACGGAAAGGTCTGCCAGTTAAAACTGGCAAACAGAGACTGATTTTTTGTTGTTGTTTTTAAAAATTTCCACGTATTCTTAATAATTATTGGTAATCACAGATTTCTAACTTCTGTGTTTTCCAATGTGAAGAGAAAGAATATTTTCATGACTAGTGATGTGTTGTGTTCCACATAATCAAATATAAAAATAGTGAAACTGGTGACTTTTTGGCATCCTGCACCCAGTTGACTGTGTTTGAGTCCAAGCATCACCATAGGTTAACCATAATATGGTTCCTGTAGAGTACTAATCCATAGTCAGAGATTTTCACAGTAAAATGCAACAGCCTAAACCTACGCACTCTTACTCCTGAATTTTTAAAACATCACTGAGTCGAAAGTCAAATCTACTGTACTCAGAACAAAAATATATCCCACTGGTTTTGAACTACTAAGGGTAATAACCTGGAGTATATGTGGGTTTTTTTCCTTTTCAATTATCGTTCTCTCTCATTGTTTCCTTTTCTAAGAAATTACAGTAGCAGGGGATGTAAAACACAACTACTCTATAGCTACATATGTATTCCTCCAGGTATGTCTTTGGTTGCTTCTAAACCCTACTAGCTGGTTTGTCATTTCCATGAGAAGAAATGTTTAATGGCAACCGGAATATTACTTCCATTACTTTTTGATTTTTAAGTAACTATCCACATTCTCTTTTTTTTGTTTCCTTTGTCAGATGGTTAGACTTCAGGACAAGCTAAAGTAGAACATCCCAAAATGTGCTCTACCAGCTTCTCCTAAAAGTTTTCGATTGAGGTACTTTTGTGTGTAAGTAAATTCTCTGGCTCATGTGGACCTGGATATGCACACACGTCCACAAATAGAATATGCCCATAACTGTAGAAACACAGAGTCAACAACTTGTTAATCTTATGATTCATCACAGCCATACTGTTTTGCCAGTATGTTAATGTTTTTGGACACCAAAAGTCATCCGTGATTGCAAAGATACAGGTGCTCATATACTTACGGCCCCAAAGTCATGCTGTTTATCATTTGGCTCGGTTACTGAATGCATTTTGAAAAGTAATGTTTGCATCCCTCTCATACAGCACATACCCCACTCCCTGCAAAAAAAACAAAACACAAAACACCAAAAAGACAGTGAATGCTCTGTTGCCAATAAGATGAAGATGTGAGAATTTTTAAAGTCACTTTTCCCTGTGTGAAGTTGATGTGTCAAAAAAGTCCTTGGAAAAAGGAAAAGGGAAAAAAAAATCAAAGAAAATCTTGTTGCAAAGTTCTGTGACCCATTGGCTGAGTTTATAATTGAACTTGCTTTTGTGCTCAGTCTGAAACAAAGTGTTTCAGGGCCCCCATTTCCTATCCTCCCTCCCCAGGGCCCAAGGCCAGCCCGTGTTGCAGCACCCTATGCTCATACCATCCCTCCCCTCACTCTCCCCAAGATGTCTGAGGTGGTTAGGATTTGTCAGGTCACACCTCGGCCTGTCAGGATGTGGCACCTCCTTTGCCCTGCTTCAGCCCATCGCTTCATTTGGTCCGCACAGAGCCTGGACACGAGCTGGCCTTGTTAGACACAAATAACCACAGCCAGCCAAAACGAGATGGCCATTTCCTTCCCTCATACCTTTCACATCCCCTTGGCTTTTGTTAAACCAGCCGATGCCTTTATTAACCCAAATCCCTGCCACGTTAAGAGAGGCAAGCATGTACATGTGTGCATGTGCGCACTCGTGCAGGAAACCACACCTATGGAGTTTGACAAGAGCTTCTGGTTTTGGCCCAAGGGTGGTGGAAGGCAAGGATATACCTCCAGCCCTTGCTTCTCTTACTACCTTCCTCTCTCCACAGCACACTGACTGCAGAAACTCCTCCTCTACCAGCCCCACTCTAATTTTGGCCTCTCCCACCTCTCCACATGTTGCTTTCCCAGTGTGATGATTTTCTCTTTCCTCTGCTTGCCCTCCTTTGATCTAACACCATGCTTTCTTCACCACACATCTTTCCTTCCGTCTGACTCACAGCAACTCCCCCCAGCCTTCTCTTGTCATCACCAGCTCTCCTTTTCCATCTCCACCTATTGCTTCCCTAACTTTTACTATCCCTCTTTCCTCCTGTGTAGCCTGAATCCGGAGTGGGGACATGTCTTGAAAAAGTGAGGTCTCAACTTCTGACAAACCCCACAGCCTCATCTGAAACAATAAACACACTCCAGTCATCCCCTCCCCCTCCAGCAGGCTTCATCCGCATCTCTGTAGGTAGAGAGAGTAGACCCTGAGCACAGGAACACGGGATTGTTGGCCAGTCTTCTCCAGGGACTGGGGCAAAAAAGACACCCATCTAAACATGACATTACCAACAGTATGTGCACATCTGAAACTCGACCTTTATTTCATACTTGATCAACATTAAAGTTGGTGCCTGACACATTTTATTACGTGTTGTATGATCAAGCTCAACAGCTAACCAGCTGGTAACAGCAGTGTGAGAGAAAAGTAAGGAGAGCACTGAATGTGTTTAAGATTACTAGAAATTAAATTTGTGCGTTCACATAAGAAGTCTTCTGAAGATGTATCAAAAAAATGTGTTGTATTATATTCTGTATAAAGATGTCTACATACACACAAAAAAATTATTCAAGTGAAAATGAAGAGTGAAAGTCTCTTGTGCGTGAACATAAACTTTAGAAATGATCCATAGCTAAGAAAATAATGTTTTTATTTTTTTACACCAGGTTCATTCAGTCCTACCTTCCTTTATGTGCATGTGTGCCTATTTGTATCTCCTGACATAATGAAAAATATATTTAAATTTATTTAGTAGAGTACAATAAAACATGACATTTCCCTGGAATTTTCTGTGAGGCTTAAAAAAACCAGACCACTTTCCTCCATGAGTAGTTTTCGTGGTACTTTCCTGGCAAAAATAACTATGACAAATTGTGGGTACGTGCCAGAGGAAACTTTTGATAGAGCAATAGTTGGATTTTGGAATCCGAGCTGTTCTCCAGTGGGTGCTGAATTATTTCCTAACAAGAAGAAAGCATCTGACTTCAGCACTGTGTTGAATTGCTTATACTCCTTTGGTGTTTTTGCAAGACATCTTTGTCTTTTCTTGAATATGACTGGCAAATCTGCTCTCAGGCTCCACCACTTTTCAGCCTAACTCTATCTGCACCTCCTCCCCTTCACTCCTTTTTCTTTTCCTTTTTCCATTCCCATTAAGTTACAATTCAATCTCTTCAAACATGTGATGTCTTTTTTTTTGGCACTCCCTCCACCCTCTTTCTCTCATTAGTTTAACTCGAGTTAATTAGGAGTAGTAGGCAGTGCTCAATCTGTTATGTGTTAAAATAGAACAATCCAAAACAGAGAGGCACAGACACAACTATGTGATTTCATTGTCTAAGGGAGACAGAAAACCAGTGGGGATTCTCTTATCTAGACTAACATCTTTCCAATGGTTAATCTAACTGGCTTTAAAATGTTCCGCAAGTGCAGATCTAGGATAACAAACTTTCCTTTTTCTTTTTTTTTTTCTTTTTTTTTTTTCATTTCATCATTGGCAAGAATGAGTGAATTGGATTGACATGGAGGTGATAGAGGAAGAGAAATAGTCTGCACGTCAAAATGACAATGTATATTACATGGTTAACAGAATGAGTGGTACGTGCAATGGCTGTGGATATTTTCATCTGCTGTGTTGTACAATAAGATCCTTTTTATCTTTTCCCCAAGTGTATCATCAAGATCATTCCCAATTCAATGCAGATTAAGTGTTTGCTTGAAGGATCTCCTTCTATAGGTAATATCACTTGATAAATATAGAAATGAAGTAAGAATCTAAGTATTCACTTGTTGCTTTTACAGAATTATGTATATATAGAGGTCATGCCTGATACTTTGACTGTATTGCTGATCACAGACCTTAGGGCAGACTGTGCTGCAGAAGTGAAATATAAAAGATCTGAGAAATCAACCCCTGATTGTAAAGGTAAGGCCTTTTTGATTGACTGCATATGGTACTATTTGGATAAAATGCATGCTCAGTAAAGACAGGTATAACTGTATATCTAATATAGAAATACATGTCTGTATGAAAATCATATACACATCTATATGTGTTTGTATGTTTATATATGTGTATGTAAGTACATAAATACATAATTTTTAAACCTTCAAAGACAGTTGTGTAAGATTCTTAGAATATCAACAGCCAAATTTAAGGCAATGGTTACATTAAATTCTTAATTTATATGTATATGTCTGCACACAAATGAAGATGTGTGGCAGTAATTAGTGTTAATAATTTATCCATTAATTAGTAATGCTAATTCAAATATGCTTTGAAAATACAAGAATTCCAGGGATCTTTTTGAAATCTGACACCCAGGAAACAGAATGAAAAATCTATTTCTAAGAAGGAAGAAGGAGATACATTGAAAGTACTGCAGTCAAAATGTCATTACATATATGAAGAAAAATTGATTTCCTTTCTGCCAAAATCACCTCTGTATGACAGAAAAAACCATCAAACTACTGGGGCACAAAAGGAATGTGCAATTAAAGACAAATTATAAGCTTGATTATCAGAATATACAAGAATGTCAAAGCATTGGAGAAGATAATATCTTCTCAAAATCTATATTTAGCAATTTCTTTTGGGGGTCTGTGAGCTAATTTCTAGGTGGGTAGAATCAACATAAGAACAAATAAAGAGGTGTTTCCCCATCTTTCTGTAGTTTATGGCTAATATATAGATTATTTATTTTCCCCAATAATGTTACAACTGTACGAAAACTGTATTAGATCCAGTGAGGAGGGACAGATTTGGCCCTTGTAATGATCCTTTTTTTGATCTTTATATATAAATGCAGAATTACAGTAATTGTGGTTGGTTTATTTTACATCACAAATGAAAAATACTTTTCTTTTTCCATAGAATTAAAAGACGTTACAATAATATCTCTGTGTCAATATTGATAATTAAGAGTCTAATTTGCTCAATCTTTTACTTTCTGTAAGTGTTATAAATCACAGTGTCAGAGCTGGATAAGAAAAAGGTATATACATGTGATTTAATAAAAACCCAGAGCATTATAAATCTGAACACTTGATAACATTAATAATTTTATCTAGTTTTGGTGTCTGAGATTGTAGAAATTCCAGTTCTACATGGATGCTGAAACAACTTCAGGAAGCCATAAAACACATATGATTTTGCATATAAACCCATTGTTTAGACAGAAAGTGAAACAGTAGGTAAAACCAGCAAAACTAAATTAATCTAGCATCTATCGAGCAGATATCTAGAAAGCGCATACCTTTAGAAAGGCAGAAAATAATTGTCATCTATCATGTGTATAGTAAACATATTGGTGATTTTATAAGAATAAACACATTTATTCCCCACATGCAGCAGATTACAACCATAGTTCCTGTCGTTTCTCGTTGCTTTCCCCATGCAAACTGACGTGCAAGCCCCTGAAAATGCTCCATGTCTGTAACAGCACACTTTTCCATTCAATGCATGTAAACCTCCTGTCCTTCATCAACCTATATACCGGCATGGCAAGTGTAGGAGGAAGTGTTTTAGGACGTAACAAACTAGGACAACTATTTGTGACTAGCTGAGTAAAACGGTTCTGGAAGTTTTTTATGTAACACAAAGACGAATTCTCAGTCCTGGGTGCTGTCGATTCACTGCTGTCGATGAAACTTAGTCTGGAAAGAGATTCCACAGCAAGTTCGGTTTCACACATACAGAGTACGAGACTTTGTCAAAGCTGCAAAATGCAGGATCAGATAATAAAGAGCTACAGAACCAAGAGCAAAGTAACTTTCAAAATGCACAGGTAATGCAGAGGTGGCTGTGTTCTGTGGGAGTTAGTGACACATAGCTATTCATACATGTAGTTACCTAACCTGAAATATTACAGAAGCATAAACCTTTAGAAATTATGCATTAGGAAACAATGCTTAAAGAGGAATAATAACTTTGGTAACACAAGCTGCTTTAAGCATGATGACTGTTTATTCCATTTATGTTTGGACTACAGTTGCTTTTGGCTTATTCTTGAGACATATAACAATAGAATCCAAAAGACAAATATACATGTAGGATGAAACAACGGTATTTTTGCACTTGAAACGACAGCATTTTTATGTTTAATGTAATGCTGAAGTTCACCTCAGAACTAAAACTGAGACAAATAAATATTTTAAAATGTGTTGCTTGTATGTTCTGATAGCTAAAAAATACATAAAAACTAATACTGCTACCTAGAAATCCAAGAAAATAAGAAAGGTACTGAAAATATAAAGGCAATAAAGGTCACAATGTTCAAGTTGTAGCAGTATAATTCATGATATCAAAGAATGTGTTTAAACTAAATTAGAAGAATATTAACTATGATCAGAGTCATCTTACGTGCTATCCCAAAAACATTCAGAATATTAATTGGATTGCTAATTTTCTCAGAGGTCAGAGTTTCAGCAGAAAATTTTAAGAGTTAATAAGATTCAGTGTGTTAGTAGGGACACTGGAAAAGGTTTTAGATAGTCAGGATAGCTTGCTGTATACAGAAATATGCTGCAATTTTGGGGTATGCTCCTACAATATATTTCCTTGCTTGCTATTGGCAAGAAATTCAGAGATTAATTAGATCTCTACTTTCAAATGCATTTATGTTGTTGGACTGATGTTAAAAAACGTGATATGTTAGACAATGAGGACTCATAAAAATGTTATAAATCTAATGTTTTTTCATAAAATATTAGCTCCACACTTATAGATCAGGAAAAGTCTTCCTGGGATTTATGTTTGAACAGATTAATTCTGGTATCTGGATGAGAATAGCAGAGTTGGGAATGTGTGTGTCCTCCTCTAACTTCACAAATGGAATTGAAAACATTGCAAAAGGGCCGCAAGGGTCCAGGAGACACAGTAACAAACCACACCTTTAGGCAAGAAAGCTGCATTCGACAGCAGCATCACGGACAGACTCTGCCGTTGTAAATAATTTACTCTCACTGACACATGGCATGGTCCTGTCTTCTGAAAGATATTTTTTTTCCATAAAGCAAACCCTGATTTCAAGGAACAATGGGGCTAACATATCTCTAGTTTTAAAACTGATGCAATATTCTAACTGTTAAATGAAGTTTGCTTGCTGTTGGGGTGTGTGGTTTTGGTTTTTGCTTTGTTCTATTTTTTCGCTGAAAAAATGGAAGCATCTAAGTAAAGTTTCTCGGTAAAATTTCTGTGTCTCAGGTGATAGTATTTTCTTTTGTCATCTTCATACAGGAGCAAAAAATTTGTAAAGAAAATTTTTTCAATTATTATCCAGATATATTTTAATAATGAAGACAGATATCTGAAACTATTAGGGCGAAAAGAAGAGAGATTCTTACTGTAATGGAGTCACCCACCCAAAATATTCCTTCCCTTTCTGAACCCTGACCATCCGTTTTCACAAACACTCCCTTTTTAGTCTACTGCATGCCATTACATAGAGTTCCTGCTTCTACAAAGGCTCATTATCAGGCAAAGCACTTTCTAGCATGAATATTCATGATGAATTTTCAATATTGACTCTACAGCTACAGGCACAAACTTATTTGACAAAATGTCTTTACACAATGCTCAGGTTAGTGTCTTATCTAGATTGTTAGCATATTGTTTAAGCCTGAATTGAAGTAAGTTAATTTAATTTATCTTCTTTTCTAACTCCAATTAGAATTAATAATTATTCCAAAACTAGTGATGAACACTTATAGTCCTGAGAAGTACTATCTTTATAGATAAAGCAAGAAGCTTTTCTTATTTTATGGTCAGGTCTGGGGGAAAGTGAAAAAGAGATCAGAGAACTTTTATTTGAAGATATTTGTGAAGTTATGACATTCTTATGTGTTTGGAACTTTAAAACTTTTTCCAAAACAAGTTGCCATGACTTATTTTAAGAAATATTCTTTGAGGTCTTTGTATAAACCAAACAATGAAATGCTGTACAAAAATACGAAGCCTGAAGAGTATGGTCTCAGCGTATATAAATTAACTAACCATACATTTCGTTTCATGACAAAATTAGGGACTGGATAGCAGACAAAGGGAATAGATTTGAAATACCTTATCAATACTTTATTAATTTTAAGTTCACTCTCGCAGTTTCCACAGAGGTAGCATGGCCAGAAAAGTCTTCCTCTATCCTCCAAAACAGATAAACAGCCTACAAAAATAGTAATTTGTTGTTTACTTGCATTTAAATGAATTATTAGCACAGCTGTAACTACACTAAAACCAGACAAAGCATTGCAGTCCAAACTAATAAAAGTTTTGTATTATGTTTTACATGCTGTCACAAAGAGAAGAAATGGGAAAACAAATTGTGAGGGTAATGTGGTCAAAACAGTTGGTGTACTTTGTCTTTCAGAGCTTCTTACAGTCCAAAACCTGCTATCTATGATTAAATATTTTTAATTTGTATTAGGTGAACTGAAATTTCATTTCTCCAAATACTGAATAATTCTGCTGTGAGCACCAAGTGTATTGATAAATTTACTTATATACTAACTGACATCTTAATAGTCCCCTTTAATTTAATATGAACTTTCATGACTCTCCTAAATGGAGGAATCTCATCCTACAGATGAGATCAGGTTCTGGACTAGATGATCTTTTGAGGTCCCTTCCAACCCCTAACATTATGTGATTCTGTGATTCTGCTCTTCCTCTTCACTGCAAATTACAGCACTTAAATCTCAAGTAATTTCTCCTCAGAGAACAGATATTCTGTAGTTTTTCTAGGAATGAGTCTGAGTAGAAACAAGTTACTCTCTGCTTTTTGCAGAAACATGACAGCGTTCTCCTACACTCTTAATTCAGTATCATTGGCAGTGCAGGATGCTTTACAAACAAAGGAAAGAGCAGTTAGGTTTCTAAGAACTTACAGTGATGGAAAGATACTATACAGGTATTGCTCAGGTATTACACAATTATTACAAGTATTATTTTTATATGTGATTTCTGACAATAAATCAGGTACATGGAACTTGCTGAGAAACTGAAGGTTGAAAGAACCTGAAAGGTACGTGGATCTTGTCAAAGACAGACCACAAAGTGTAAGGATTCACAGATGGTAGACTTCATCCTAACACTACAGTTGCATCAGTGAATAGAATTACTTGTGAGAAGAGAACAAAATGGAACACATTCTAGTGTACAGTGTGTTCTAACTGCCAGCTTTACCACCTACACTTGTAGTGTAGTGGGATGATGTAAAACAAGACAGAATAAGCAGATTTATTAAAGAGCTCTGAAAGAGAAAGTGAGAAGTTTCAGTGTTAGAAAGAAGACTGAGAGTCCCATCTACAGCCCCAACCATAGTGATTAACTAATCGTAGTAAAATAGAACTGATTGTAAAAATGCATTTGCTGCAGTTTGAGCCCCAGCTCCCCAAAATTCACAAATTTTATGATGGCTTTGGAAATATTTATTTTCAAAAGGTACATCACTGAAGTATGGATGCTAGAAGAGAGTGTGAACTGTCTGCTTGCACTCTTGCTGGAGTGGTGAAAGCAGAATTTCACCATCATTAACTTACAATGGGAAAACAGAGTGCAAACTAGAGAAACCAGAATTTTCTATTGAGGTCTTTTCTAACAGTTTTGCTTATGTTTTCCCAGCTTGTATAAATAGTTTGATATATAAAATTTCTTTTTGGTTCTAATGCATATCTTATCCCACAATAGCTAAAAGTCTTCATCTTATCAAACCTCTTTTTATCGCTGTCAGTGTTCCAAGTTTTAGTTTGTGTGTCGTTTGATAATCTCTTCTGCATCTTCCTTCACCCATCTCCTTTCCTATCTTCTGATTTGCTAAAAGTTTTCATACTTGCCTATGCTGAATTAACACAAAATTCAACATCAAACTTCAAGATAACATCAGAATTTTACATAGTTTTGTGCTGAAATTGTAAATCTTTCTTGGCAATAATAGGAAAGGAACAGTTGTATGCAAACCTTATCCTGAACAAAAAAAACCTGTGAGTTTATGTTGGTTGTGAGAGACTAAATAGTCTCCCATGGCCTGCAAAACTTCTGTGTCAGTGGAGTTTGACAAGATAACTAAACAAGAAAGAGTATCAGTGGTTTAATTTTTCAAGCTGAACTTGGAACTTTAGCTATACGCAACTTGGTTTTTGTGGAAAAATTGTAAGGAATAAATGATAACTCTACCTTTGACCACTGTCTCCTACCCTTGACTTATTTTTGGCTCTTGCTTTCTCCAGTATCTGCTGATCATCTGGGTAAATTTCAATTTGTTATTATCTTTATCACCAGCCCAGAATAAACCTTTGGGTTATCATCCAGGTAATATATAATTTGTAGATTTATTTTGTAGTGTTTAATATGATTGTGCATAAAACCTAACATTCTCACTACCAAAGAAATATGTCACATGTATTTGACAATTCTCAGAAGGATATTTAAAAATGCACTAAAATGTTATAAACTTGTATTGATTTTTCTTGATAATAGGAAACCTTGATGTTCTTAGGTCTCATAATCTTCCTTACATGAAGTGACAGAACCAAGGTTTTTTTAACTACTCTACTGTCTATCAAATGGAACAGTAAAACCAAAATAGGCATAGTTTTATTTTAAAACTTTTAAAAGATACTGAACTTCTCAAAGATTCGCTTTAGAGGTCTGAACTGGTTTCTTTTCTTGGAGTGTTTTAGTGCAAACCAGATGAAGCTACACAAAAATAATGTAAAGAAAAGGAGTTTATTTACATTCTTCTTCATGTAGATTTCCAGTGGCCTGAACCCACTGACAATCAAAGCAAGCTTTGCAGCATTAGCCTAAATTTACATGAAATCAAACAAGATGAAAAGTAGTGTTTAATGTATTTATGAATAGCCAAGCAGGACACACTGTACACCTCTCCAACATAAAAAAAAAAAAATAAAAAGGGAAAAAATGGAAAATTTCTGTTGCTCCTGTTTTCTTAGAAATTGTGTAACAATCTGAAAATATTTGAAGGCATTTTACTCAGGGTTGCAATAAATTAGTTAAGTAGTGGTACATCTTATTGGGCTGTACTGTTCCCAGGTCAAGCATTCTCACTCCTGAGAGAAAGGATATTCTTCTTTTTCTAGTTTCCTTCTTAGAAGGAACATGAATCATATTAATTGAATCAGTCTCAAAAAGTGGTTCGATTAGTATCTGGAATAATCTACATATATATTCAAATGCACACACATGTAACACGTTCAAAAAACATGCTTCTAATTTTAGATGGAAAGCAAAAATACCACATATCAGATGCAGGGATGTGGTTTTCACTGTAAGCTTGGATCATTCCAAGATTTGCTGTAACTGGATTTGCATCTGTAAATCTGTTGACTAATATGTTTTTTAACAAAGCAGGAAATTAATTCTCTGATTTCTTATACTAGGAAGTTATAATCTTTTTTTTCAATATTGGATTCAAGGGATCTTACAAAAATGACTAATATACTTCAAATTTGTCACAACACATGTTCTTTTTTAAATGCAATTATTTAACTAAATGGTGCAGAGGATTTAAAACTACTCCTTTGTAAGACAATAGAATAGGTCTTGACAGCATTCAGTGGAAACCAGACTAATCATATCATCCTTTCTAGTTGTTAATTCTCACTTATCAGTGATGCATATGTACACTAGTGAAATACTTTTATTAAAAACCACATGAGAATTGGATTATAACCATTGGATTATAATGATGAAAAAGTAGAGACAAATGACCAGTTAATTGTCGTCAATTTGCTATGTCTAAACTTGAAATTAAGATACAAATTGCAGGACAGGGGATAATGTCAGTATAACTAATTACCTTGAAAGTTAGTTTCTACCAATAGGAAAAGAGAGGCTCTTCATAACGTGCTGCAAAAATTTTATTGTGTGTTGGATTTTGCATTACGAGCACACGAGCACACGTATGAACAGATGTACAATCTGGTTCAAGTCCACTTTTTGTTAGAAACACTAGTCTCTGACCATATCCATAGAAACCTCTTTGAAATTTGCAAATGAAGTGATGCCTTTCTTTGTGTTAGCTGTTAATTCCAGTTAAACTAAAGAGTTGGGGAATAGAAGAGTTGGAAATCCATCCAAATCTTCTATTTGCATTACAGTACAAGGAAAATACTTGAACATCACAGTTAATTTGGAAATGTATGATGTTATTTTTTACTTATAATAATTCGGATTCCTCCTGCAAATATGGTTCTTTCCTAGCATTTCTCATTCCACTCCAAATGGTTTAAATGTGATTTTTGATCCCAGGCTTGATTACTCATATGGGTGGTTTCAGCTAACTCTTTAGCAACTCTCTGGGAATAATCACGGTAAAAGCATATCATGACAGAGAGGGGACAGAACAACACAAATGAACTGTTATTGATTTAATATTAGTTTTACATCAGTTTAATTCTACTAATAGTAAATTTAAAATTATACCCTAGGAGTTTACTATCACGATATGTGGAAAAGGCACACTGGCTCTTGAGTAAGAAGGTTGGTTTTTTTCTTTTTCACTGCAGAGATCTCGGGACCCAATACATCTTCTGCCAAGAGAAACAAAAAACACCTTTCAAAAATACTGTAGTTATAATCAAACTGATTATTAATATTGTATACTAACATTAGGAATAATAAAAAGTGATACAAGGAAATTAAGGAAATAAATATAGAAATTTTTTTAAACGTCAAAAAAGAGGTAGATTAAATATATTTCTGACCTCTTTTTTTTTCTTTTCAGAGGTATAATATCTTTTTAGATGCTCTTTAAAACTTCAAAAGTAAAAAAAAGTTTGTTTTCACGTGAGGCTTTCATAACCGAAGAACAAAATCACTACACACAAGCTTATAACGCACACACAGCAATTATGTAAAATCATCTGAGGCTGTCTAAATCTTGGCTTTGAAACAAAGCTTCGTGGAAGAAACGCTGAAAATTACTTGGCAGTAATTGTTGCTAACAATGCAGGTTAACAACTAGTGTTGAGTCTGATTCTGATCTAACCCTGACTAGTTTTGCACTTGCATGAACTCTATTGATTTTCAGCAAACTATTCATGATGTTCACTGATAAGAGCTTTTATCTGTGACCTGTGGCATAAAATTTACCTCCTTATTTATAATTATGGGAGGAAACATCAAACTATTTCATTACTTATTACATGCTCTCATTTGACCTGTGTATTGAAAAAAAAAAATAGATAAAAATTAGTTTAATTTTTAAGAGGAAAACCAGAAATTAATTTCTTGTTCTGACTCACAAAAATTTATGTCACAATTTTTAAGCATAGAATAGCGACAAAAATAACAGTATTAGAAAAATATATTCTAAATATAACCCTCATTCTATGCTACCAAGACTGTCATGACTGAAGCTATAGTTAATAACACTGTACTCATTTATTAACTAAAAAGTTGTTGTGATAATACTGTTATTAATTCCCATTTTTACAGCCCAGATATTCTTTCAAGTTTTCTCAAAACAGTACTTCAAAAGAGATATATTAACTCCCAGTAAAAAGTAGAAAAACAATAGACTATTATTAATGTTTTAATTAAGTAGAATCCTGTAGACACAAAAACTAGTTTAGCCTGAGTGAAAAAAGCATACTTTTCTCAGTTGCTAATTTATGAATGGACTGTTTATATGACCTTAATTTGGGAAATATTTGATGTCATGATTGAACAATAAGGGGAAATTGGTAGAGGAGGAAAAATTCTATAGATATAAGTAAAACACCATTGCTTCTCTTCTACGTGTTAGGACAAATTTGGACACAGACCTTTACAATTGTTGGTATGGATTATCCCAGTTTTACCAAAATTTACATCTTCTCCAGAAATGTAGATACATTTTTGATGCATCAGATTATAATGAGTTTCATATGTTTGATTGCCACCTTCACAGAACTATCATCTCTCTTACTTTTGTCTGAGCTTTTTGATGATAAATTCAAGAAGAGGGAAAACCAATTACAAGTCATTTCAGTTTAAGGAAACAAAATATACTACATGTTATCAATACTTTTGCAACTTTTAGGAAATGCTGTAATGCTGAAATAGCTTGCACTTTGTCTTATAATTTATATTACAAAGAAAATAATTTCCTGTGGCAGAAATGGATTCTATAGTTAACTTTTTCTAAAAAATGGTGTTAATAATTCCCGAAACCCTACATTCTCTCTCATTGCCCCACAACATATTAATTTCCTTTAACATTTCCCTTTTATTTTTTTTATGATTACATTTTAGTCATTATTTTATATGCAGATTGCTCTATATACAAAAATACAATATCTGTCCCCAAAATCTATACACTGTATGAAATACGATACAGAATGTATAGACCACAAAGAGTAGACTTCCTGGTAGCAGAGAGATGAGTGTTCTAAAAACGTATTTAGACTGATGTACATGGTTCTAATAAAGCATTTTTCTCTAGATAAACCCAGCTAAATTTTAGATAAATATTCCCGGGCTCCCAGTCAATCTTTTAAAGAGCAGATACTCTTCAGCAGAGAGGTTGTGTTTATCTTCTCCTGAGGGCCTGCTATCCACAGAAGTATTTTGTTAAGCATTGTTTACACTCCAGAAGCAATATAATAGTACATAAATCAAAGATAGGAAGCCCTTTCTCGGTGGTGGAGGAGAAAAATAAAGTGAAAGCCATCTCACCTGACAGTGCATTTCTCCAGTAAGATATTTTTATCAGAGGTGACTTCTTTTATAGCTACCTGCATTAATTATTCAGCTATGGGATACTCTTCAGTTTACTAGGATACTGAGCTGCTTTAAATACTTGCTTTGGAGTGAGATAATTTGTACTTTAAAATACACTATTTCTCACCACTGATTATGGAGAGTTTTTATACATTTAAGTCAGACATAGATAGCCATATGGATGCAACGTAAGTTTGTTGAAGTTCGCTTTATACCATTGGGCCAATAGTCCTAATATAGCATGTTGTCTCACCTCATCAAAAACGGAGAATGGAAACGTATCTGTTTTTATAAAGGTGATTTTTCACTGTTTTTCTTCAGCAACCTTGATTTGCAGAACCATCAGTCCACATTCTTAATGTTCTTAATGCCTGTCCATTCAGGGATGATGCGTTACTGCACTGCTGCCCATGCAACAGGAGAGGTTGTGAACTTTCCACTCTAAGCCCCAAGCTACGTTTCTAAGTGCTATGTGCTGCCTTACTCTGTTGTCATACTTTGTTGTCCATTGTGAAAAGTTTTATGGGGGAAAGGAAAAATTATCCTGAAATATGTTGAGAACATCTGTGTTCAGAGCAGAGAGTGTAGGATCTGTACATGAAACAGTAGAAATGATCTTGCTCTATTAGCAGGTGGGGCTCTGTGTGAATGAAATCCAGTTGTGGCTGTACGGACCTTTGTGTAGGAGCAGAGGAAATACTTTTTTGTCCCTCCCTGCAGAAAGTGTCGTTATGGATTCAGCAGAGAATAGGCCTCATGACAGCAGCCACTGTTTTTCTACTTCTTGCACTGCCTCTACCCTTGTAGTGAACCAACACCAGTTAAATCTGGCCATTACTGGGGCAAAGGTGTTTGCATGACTCAGCCGAACAGTTGTTATGCATGTTCAGACTTGTTCGTGGAGACATTACGGAGAAATATCTTCCTGGACATGTTTTCATAGACTGTTACCATCTGTGTAGCAAAAGAAAGATTTTTCACTAAGTGAGTTCAAATTTCAAAATCAAATAAATAGTTATGCATCTGTCAGCTGCCTCACTCCACGAGTTTATACCTCACAGAAATTTTGTGGCTAGAGAACTGCTAATTGTGTTGAGAGATACATGTATTTGTATAAAAGGAATGCTCGGATTTTCAGAAATGCAAGATACTCAATGTGCTGCAAAAGACAAGAGAAATTGCTCAGTAGCCTTGAAAATCTTGCCATTTTGGCTTTAGTGCTTCACAGAGTTAGGAGAGCTGGTACATCCCACCCAGCTTTAGATTCTCAGTTTAGATGGGCAAAGATGGCAGAAATTTCACACCAGTTCTTAACTAGTTTCTGATGTGTCTGCCTTTGCACATCGCACTAAACAGTGACCACTGTTTCTGTGCTACTGCTGTTAATGGGATGTCATGTGGAAGATTAGTAAAGTGAATTAAGCATTTCAGAGAGAGTCCAATGATTTAATGAATCTCAAAGATTTCCGTTTTTCTAACATATTTTGGTGCTTTTGACAGATATTTTCCACTCCTAGCTTAATGCCAGTTTCTGTAAGTACCAGCAGGGTGTCTGTATGAATCACTCAGTAATACCCTTTCGTAACTCTGTGGATAATCTGAATTTGAAAGAAGTTAATCAGCTAATCAGAACTTCTAGTCACAGTGATACTGTCTCAATAGAGATTTTTAAAGTGATTTTTTTATTGTAAGGTTTAAAAAAATGTAAACATGTACTTAAGTATTGAAAATTGTCTAAATTCAGCACAGATGACATAATAGAGCTACTAAACTGTGGAGCGCAGCAGCCTATTCTGTTCATCTATTCCAGGGAACCTTTGACAACAGTGCCCGAAGTGACCACAGGAGATTATTCACCTGGTTTTGAGTTACAGGAACTGTAACTTTTAGAGGGTTACTCAAGTTGTTACGCCACATTTTAGAAGTTTTTAGGCGTAATTGTTGTGGATTTCAAGGTGAAGTTTTTATGCCAAAGATACGCAGTTTGGAACACTCCCAGAGCTGTAAATGACAAGAACTGAAAGTAGAGAACATCTAATATCTGTGTACCTGCAATAAAAGCCTTCCAACTGTACCTACATTAGAGGTCATCCAAGTTAAATGTATGCACTCTCATCTCATCTACACAGCTTTGAGCATGTTTATTACAAGATAATAGTTTAATTTATTTAATGATTAAATATACATATTTTGAAGAGCAACATCTGCTTTCTGTAGGAAGCTACGGACCAGAATTTCTTACTTCTGTGATTACAATCTCAGTGTTATACAAAGAGTAAGTCACCTGTCCCCTTTTGCTGGAGAATAGAGACACCTGGACTGTGGGAAAGAGGAAGATAGTTTGGCAGTCATTCAATAAAAAAATAAGAAAAAAAAAAAGACTCCTTTGAAAAAAGACAAGCTTGTGATCAGTTCTGGGGGCAGAAAACCAACACTTTCTGGCCTTTAGAAAAATGAAAGTAATTTCTGGATAAGAAATAATTGTGTTCTCAAGATAATTTTCTAAAAGTAAGTAAAGTTATTATTTCTCCTTTAAATGTGGGAAGAGGAATTTATAAAATGAATATATGGCTTTCAGACAGTAATAGTCCAGTATACACTAACATAAAAATACCAAGTATGACTATAAATCTTCTGATTAAATCTTTTTTGTTGACATAGGCATCAAGTGTCATTTGAGCTGCACAAGGGTTTTGAAGACACTCGTATGATTTTGGCGAGGTGCCACAGGAACTGCAGGACTGTCCTGGACTGAAATCTTAGGGCAGCTAGGAAAGGCAGGGCACTTCAGATAGCGCAAGCATGTTTAGTGAAGAACATCCAGTCACAGGTTACTTCTGGCTGATTCATGTGACACACTGATTTCATTGGTTGGATTGCCAACTAACTCAACTAAAAGCTCTGCTTTCATGTGTGTGTTGTTGGCTATTAAGTCATAACTCATGTAATGAATGTGGGGCTGGAAGAAATCTCGAGAATATGCATCAAACAGTTTGCCCACCTAGATTACAATGAACCCAATCAAAAAGTTAAAGATAACAAAGTTGTCATTATCCCACTCTGTGATCACATCTCAGGAGAAAGTTCACTTGTACTCTGGAATGCTGTGTTTGGTTAGTTATTTATTTATATTCTTTTTTTAAAAAAAAATCTTTATGGAGAAACACATGGACAAATGATTTACAGCTTCTTCTCACATAGAACTTACATTTAACTTACTGAGATTGATAAGACCTAAAATTCATGCTGCCCTTGACCTTCTGTTTTAGCACTGCTGATGTCATGTAGCAAGGTATCTCATAGCTTAATTACAACTTGCATGGTGAACTACCACCTTTCATTTTTTCCTTTTGATTCTGTATTGCATAGGGCAAATCAGGAAGTTTAAACTGGGAGAAATGATATGCATTAAACTGTAAAAAACACTATCACAGTGTTCCATAATATATTATGTAGTTCTCCAAGGTATGAAGTAGCTAAAGTTCATTCATTTGCAATGAATCAACAAGTAGCAATGAAATCATTGACCAAAAGAAAGAGACTAAACAGAATCTAACATTTTCCAAGAAAATATTAACAGCAAAACTGTATAAACTTCTATATACACTATCTGTAATAGCCAAGTGTTATTTAATCCAGTATTTGAAATAATTCTACAGTCCACTGTGGTTATAGTGCTTGAAGTGCACATCTTTATTTAGATGAAATGAGTAACAGTAGTGATGCAAGATGGGAAAAAAAAAAAGTCACAGAATTAAAATGGCAGGAAGCTGTAATAGACATGAACGTGAGTTTTGAGGAAAAGGAAATAAGTTCTATGCTAGGTTGAAAGGAATCCTAGGCTGAAAGTGAATAAGGAAGTTATTGCATGGGAGACATTTGGAGTAGTCATGAATGGCTAGTCTAAGCAATAGTTAGAATTTCCTAGAGAAAGGGAGTGAAGTCAGGTATTCATAGATATGACAACACAGAAGTTAAAGGAACTACTGACATTAATGGTAATGCTTGGAGCAAGTGTCAACAGATAAGGCCTGAAGATAGGACAAGCCAATTGCTCAAGATACAAAGTAATCTTTTTGAGACTTGAGACTTTTTTAACAATACTTAAGGTTTAGAGAGAAAATAAAGGACTCAGAGGAAGTATGGTAATGAAGGTGATTCATACAACCCAAGAGCCAAAGAGGGAAATAGGAAAAAGTTGGGTGAAGTATGTGTTGAATGGATGGTGTGAAAAATAAAACAATGGTTACTGGCATGTTTGGTAAAGTTGAAACTACAAAAGGTAGTATCACTAAAGCCTGTCTAAGCAGATTTCAGGCTGTTCTTATGACATGGGATGAGGATAAATGTTATAATTTTCCAAAGAAGTTTCCATAACTCACTTCTAGCTTAATCATTTAAAAAATATATCAGGAATGCAATGGTACTTAAATATATTGAGGACACTCCTGCTTGGAAGAAAGATCTTTTGCTTTGCTTGAAACCAGAGATCTGTGTTACAGCTGCAGTTAAATTCTGTTCAATTTAGGCAAAGCTGAGCAATTAGCAAGTGAAGTAACTAGAGACAAATGCTCTGTGGCTTAATTTAGGAACGAGTGGCAGGAAGATTATTAGAGCAGTCTTTAATGTCTAAATGAGAAAATGACACAGTAATTGAAAAAGAAAATAAAAGATAAAATAAGAGGAAAACCACAAAAATTTACTAAGTGAAGATGCATTAAAAGCTATATTCCAAATAAAAATTAACATACCCTATTTAGACATTGTCTTTCTTCGTGAGACTTAGTGACATTCTCTAAGGCAGGCAAACATTATAACTAATATATTAAAGTCAGAAAGTGTTGTTAACAAAACCTGCAAATATACCATTCTACATTAACATGTCTTGAGCCAGCCAGCTGAGTCAGAAGAGCTGAAGAATGCATTGAGAAGGATGTAGCTGAGCTGGTAAGCTGGGATATCACAGTGTTGTAGCAATGGGGATGAATGTCCTTCATTTACATTGACAAACTTGTTCAAGTCTACACAGCTCTTTGCCATCTTGACATCGCACTGAGAGATGACTATTGCGAGTATACAATTCTTGGTTATACAGAAATTACTTGGACTTTTCTAAAGGCCAGAAACTTGTGCCCCAACCATATGTCCAAACAGAAAAATTATGAATGATAATTATAGGATACTCTTTAATTAAAAAATATGTTATGTATAACTAATGCATTGTAAGAGTAATCTTATGTTATCCACCAGTTAAAAGCAACAAAGCCCCCATTGCCAGATGATTTAAATGATGCTTGATATGTGAATTAACTGAGCTCAGTGAGTTTTTCAACCATTTGTGTAGTCTCAATGAAAGCAATAACAAAATCTTTGTTTCTATAGCACAAATCCATTGTGCACATATAGAAGTATAAAAACAAGTGCTAGTTCAGTCCCAGTCTGTTCTGTGATACCTTTCATCAGAAAAGTTAGGACTTAATGAAGAGAGAAGTTTTTTGTGCCTTATGAAAAGAATTACCAGTACTAAAAACCTGTTTCTCATTGAATAATCAGAACTGGGCAATATGCACCAGTGAGTTTCAAACTGGGTAGAAGAGTCCTGTCTATTAAATAATTTGTTTGGAAAGGCATAAACTCAGATTTTCCAAAGGGCACTGCAGTAAAAATTTTGTCCGTGAAACTGTGGTGCTACCTGTAAAAAACCCACAAGATTTTGTAGAATTTTGAATAGAATTTTGCTTGGTCCTGCCTACAGAGGACTTTTTCTGGATCTATAAGTTTTGTTCTAATTACATTTCTTGAAAACAGGTAAAAGAATTTGTATCACCACAGTCATCCCGTATCTCCATGATCTTCGAAGCAGGTATTAATTGCAGGAGTTATAATGTACTCTGAACATATTAAAGTGTAACCTAAGGTGGCTTGTTTTTTAGCAAATTCTTTCCAGTCTGGGAATTACTCTTGCTAACTCTCCAGTGAGGACTTAGTTTGTTTCCTGAGTTAACAAGTCTGTCTTTCCTTCAGAGCTGTATTCAAGTACGTGAAGATCTTCACTTAAAATCTGGGCACCTGCCTGCTGAACGAAAGCAATTTTACAGGTAAGGTGAGGAAGTCTTAAACTGTGTTCCCCAGTCAGAAATTCATAGTCTCTGGCTAAGCAGGTTTTTTTCAGCAATGTTTGCTTTATCAAGGTCTCAGCTCACTAAAAAGGCTGTTGCTTTTGGTCTCAGAAATAAGTAGTGTCATTTTCTCTTTGCAATGAATTCTTCATCCAATCATATGCCTGTATGCAAATATACCATAGCTGGTACAGATAAAAAAGCACAAATAAAGCTAAGAGCTCAGTCAGGACAAAAATCACTGTGCTCCCCTGATACCTCATTTCACCTGTTTTTCAGGAACTCATCAGCTGAAAATATGAAGAAGCAACATTCAGACAGCAATCCTGCTCCAGTTTTGCCAGCATTGCCAGAACCACTCAAAGATCTGAAAATTAAGTACACCAAGGTTAGTAGTGTTTATATCAATTCTTCCTTATGCACACAGCTCAGACAGTACGATGCCCTCATTCTAATCTTATATGAAGCATGGAAACAATTGTAAATCAGTGCTTAAAAAGTTTATTCTGACCTGCTTCTGATATTATACATACTAACAATTAATATTCACTGTTCCTTTTAACCTAAGTATTGCAGGAAGTGTGCAAGTGTAATAGAATCATTTCATATTTCACTTGGGGTGGGTGTTGTTTTTCTCCTGAAACAAACTTTCTGCATTGATAAGTTTCCCAAAAAGCATAAATGGAGCAAAGAAGGAAAAGTTTATGTGACTTTTCACAACACTGATAAATTAAAATTATCATATTGCATATTATTAAAATTATCGTATTACAATCAGATTAAAACAATTATGTTTTTCCACACAGGGATGTGTGAAAATTAAATTAAAATTCATTCCACTCACATATTTTTCTTAGAGATAATGAATCTGGTTTTCTCAGGTTTAACAAGTAACTACCAATAAAACAGATGAAGTCTACCATCACTAATTACTCAATATAACCATAAACTTTTTGTAATAGCAATTTTTTTTCCATATGCAGTTAGGAATACAGAAAGAAAGCCTGACTCCAGATTTGTGTTCCCAGTTTGAAAATACCTTTTGCATATTTTATATCACAAAGAAGATCTGACTCCAGATTTGTGGTCCCAGTTTGAAAATACCTTTTGCCTGTTTTATATCATAGTACGCAGATTTCTGCAAGAACTTTGAACATACTGTTGGCAGAAAATACTGGAACTCTGCCCTCTGAAACATTCAGGTAGAACAATTGATCAGAAAGGACCTTTTCTCTTTGGATGGTCCTTAGTTATTGGTTTCTAGGGTGCTGGAGTTTTTTCATTACCATTGCAATAGAAACAAATTTTATTTTCTAGAACTACTGTTTATTTTCTTTTCCAAAGGAAAGGTATTCAGTGATTACCTAGATTAATAATTTTGAATTCCATTCTATCCTCTTTTTTTTTTTTTTAATGGGAAAAAAAAAAAAAACCAACCAGATTTCAGTGCATATCTCTCGTGAATAAATCTCACTGGACCTTACTTTGTAAATATTTAACAGGCTAGGAAAGCTATGTAGTTCTGCCATGTGATAGCTTTCTACTGTTCTTCCTGGAAAGAAAAAAATAAAAAAGTTTAATTCAGAGAATATACTTTAGTGCATAGGTCACAGTGATGTTCCAGAAACTACAGTACTATGTGTTTGATTTTTTTATTTTTCCAAAGGAAAAAGACAAATATGAGCAAAAAGCCAGCTCAGAAATCTGATGGAACTAAGTATGCAAGGTGTAAATTTCTGTAAACATTTCTATTCTTCTAAACCATTCAGTTAGCAAAAAACTATTCCATTAATACAAAAAAAGCAACCACAAGATAATCAGCATGGCTGAAATGTTTATAGTGCACAATTAAGGAGAGCATCACATAGCAAAAGTGTGTTTTGTTTACCTTCATAACAGATACTATTTCCTTTAAAACTGTATATGATGTGAACTGTGCAGAAATGAAATGCACTTTTTTGCAAGTGATAAAATCCAACACACCCTCACAGAAGGTTAGTTTATTCAATGCATTCCTCCTCTCTTCTGTTATCACACAGGATTGTCTGAAAGCCACAACAGTGTACCGAGTGACAGGGAGGTGGGAGAACAGAAGTGTCATCCCATACCCAGCAGTCATCCAACAATTTAATAAAGCCTTTCCACTCTTACCCATCCTCTTAGTCTCCTACTCTGTACAAGTTAGAATGTGGGGCATGGGATTGTTTTGACCTGTTATGTTGAAGGGATCAAGATGAGAGAAACATTAGTTACTGCTGATGTGTTAACCTTTCTGTCTGAAGTGCCTTGGGCATCAGCAGATCTCTCAGCTCTGGAAACTCAGCTTTCTTTTCCTACCATGGCATAACTTCAACAACCATTCTACAAGGATCTGAAGAAACACCTGCAGGAGATATTCCAAGGAATCCCCTCTTTGGTTAGTCTATTTTATTATCTGTGAGAGAGATCATCTGAGGCCTTTTGCAGAGACTGTATAGCTAAAAAGATTCATATGTCTATGAATCTAGAGGATGGTATAGCTACATTTCAGACTACACCTTCCACATATAGCCCAGAACTAAACAATCGTCAGAGAATTTAAATTTTGATAACTAAATTGAATGCATTTTAAACAGTTAAATTGTCTCAGATGTTGAACCACAAAATATTCTTAAACTGATTTCATATCTGAATCTCCCTTAGAGATATTCCAATGGACTCAACGAGTGTTGGGAGATGGCTAAAAATGTATTAGTAAATATTTTACTTAGTTAACACTGAGGAATTAGACAATGATTGTTTGACAAATTATTTCTGTCATGATGTTTTCACATACACTAAGCCCTCTAGTGCTCCTTTAATCAGAGAAACTCAGATTAGTTAATTATTAGGTTGTCAAATTACAGGAGGGGGAGAGAGTGGCAGCACATTCTCTCACTAAGGTGTGTGGAAATCAGAAAGTGTGGAAGCACAAGACACTCTGAGTGAAGAAAAATTGCAGCTGACTATCACATTTTGTAATTACTAGATACAAAAAGATGAGGAGTAAAAGCGCAAAGATTTAATTAGAATATCTGGGAAAACCTATAAAAATACTATAGAAATATGCTCTTTTTAAGCTCAGCTGACTTTGTAGATACAAGCCACTAAGTGAAACATGAAGAAGTTTAAATAAATTATGAATAGAAAGAGAACGTTCTCTGACTATTGGTTCAAAAAGTGGTAAAATGCGTCAATAATGACATACAATTCCAAGGGAAAAATAAAATTACATTAAATATTAGCTAAATATCAACTTCTTGTAAGGAAAACCTGGGAAAAAAAAAGAAAAAGAAAAAGAAAAGGTATGATATATTTGTTCAAAGCTTAAATTTTCAGTCTTTAGGAATTCCTTAAATAATTTTAGATATTTTAACTGTATTGCTTAAAGACTATAGTGAGACTCCATGACATATTTTCAGACTAATAAATCAAAATTTATAACACTTGAAATGAGCCACATACTGGGCCACAAATATCTTCCAGGCTTAGATGTCACTGTAAAATTTACTGCCATCATCAAACTCAGGAATATCTGAAAGACTCTCATAATCCATAAGAGTGGGTATTTCAGCACTGTGCCTCACCTCACCCCAGTGACACTCAGTTCCCTCCAGCACACAGAAACCCAGCTGCAGTCCTGGTGCCTCTTCACTGTTCTCAGCCTTCAAAGAAATGCTGGTGGTGTAATTTCCCAGTTTACTGTGTGCACTAGAAAGCTTGTGAGCAGTCAGTTGAGCAACTGTCGAAATTTGGTGATTGCTTTTAACTCTGTGAAGAAGACAGCTGGGATAACTTACATTTCAGTCAGTTCTGTTACTTTTCTTGACTTCATCTCTGTAGTGTGGATTATAATCTACAATAATAATAGTGAATTACATATAAATTCTTCTTTTATGAAGAATAAGTGTATAGACAGATGCTGAATGTGGGATCATGTATAGGATCTTTGCAACATCAGAAATTAGGTATTTTCTTCTCTAAACCATACTTTTAAGTCACTTTTACAGAAGCTCTGAGGCCTGAATCCCTATAAAGACTTTGTACAATACTGAAGCCACAGAAAGAATATCTATATTCTAAGGAAGATTCAACAAGAATTTACGTTTCATAGGGTGATACCTATTTCAGCAGAGCTATGGTGTGGTTCATCCAAGACAAAGACACCCAGAGTCAAATACTTTCTTTCCTCATGCAGCACAGACACAAGGATAGCACTTCCTATCTAGCAGATACTTTATAACATACTTTCAAAATACTCAAGAACCGGAGGGAAGAATACCCTGGGATGACAAAGAAAGGCAAGGAGCAGGTCTTCTCTGCCTGTTCTCTCCTCAGGTCATTTGAGTGACCAAATCAACTGTCTACACAATCACAGAAATCCTATAGTCCTGCAGGTAACTTCAATCCTCAAAGAGTGAATGGCATCAGATTATCTAAACTGAAATCAATCATTTCAGAGAATCAAGATTTTATTGCACTGTGACACTGACAAATAAACCCAGTCAGAAGGTTTTTGACTGCAATAGCCTGTTATCTAGGCTCTATTTCAAATACTTAGTTTTTGTAGCATACAGTCCCATGTACAAAAATTGTGCATTTCCAGGTCTCGTGCAAAGAAGTCTGAAATACATTAATCCTTTGGGTTGTTGAAATAAAAACCATTTTCTCTCCTAAAAATACCAGTGAAATAATAGTTACAAAATACCTGCAACAATGTTTCTAAATCATTGCAAAGTTAATCTCCAGCCCTAAACCTCACAGACCAGAGTCAGGCATTACAAAAAACATGTACCACAGAAGGGTAGGTCTTCTGCATTTATGTCTGACAAACAGCAAAAAAAAAGCTGCCGTTGGAGCTCTGACTGACAGACAAAACACTGTAATCGCTGCAAGACAATCCCAAATGTTTTTTTTCAGCAAAACAAGGCAGTTACCAGAGGCTGTTGCTGGCTGGTATTCCAGTGTTGCCTGGATTTAGAGATCCACATCCTGGTTTTTTGCAGCATACGTTACATAGCATTAAATGAGCATGGCTGAACACACATCTACAAGTGCAGCTTCCTACAGTGTGTGTAAGACTGCTTACACGGAGAGTTTTGACTTTTTCCTTCTCTATCCTGTCTTTCATACCTGCATATACAAGACTGCTATCTAGTTTATGAAAGACATCTGGACATTTTGATTTATACAGCCTTGATATGAAGTTGTATATATATTTAATATAATGAAATAGAAATAGTATTAGAAACATTAATAAGAAAGATATTCTAAACTAATATTATGGGTGATATTTGTTGGTGCAATAAATGTAGTATTTAAACAAATACTTTGAAAACTTCCAAAAATGGTATGTTTTGCTATTATTCCTTTCACATGCAGATGTGAATTTGACATACTGTAACATCATAGCAATGTTATGTTAATATTTACCTTTTACTTTGTCTCTTTCCTTGGCAAAGTAGCTGGTTACTAAAGCTCTCTTTTTCATATTAACCATTTAACTCCTGTATTTTCCCTTTCAGAGGAGTCAGAATTTTTTGTGGAAATTACTATAGTCAACTTCACTACACATCTGAAGTTTCCAGAGACCTGCATATTCCTTTCAGCTTTTATTAAATCAGTAGTTTGCTGATCGGAGGCAGCAATGACACACTCTTTGTGGTGCCAATATAGAAACAAGCTGAAAATTATAGGAATACATTATTAGCAAATTATTTTACCATATTAATGTAAGGATAATATTTTTATTGATCTTGGTAGTTACTACCAACTATGCACTGATTATTAGCAACCATTCAGAGAGTCAGTGTAAGAAATTTTAATACTGTACGAAAGAACCTGTTCCTTGAACATTGCCATGTTTTCATAACATACATGGATATGATCAGAGGGTTTAAATCCCACACCTGTGTGACAAAAAACATTTCTCGTGAAGTTTTGGTATCTTGGCTTTGTGCTGCCCTGAGTCATTTTCTTTGACTTCACTGCCCAAAAGTTTTTTTTGGGTTTCTATTTTAGTGTTCCTGATACTCTGAACACCAACAGTGGGTCCTTTATCCTAGTAGAGGGAAAACAGGAATCACAACTTTTCTCCTAGCTAGTCTCACAACTAAGTTCCAGTGACCGAAGATGAGGCAAGACGTCGTGACCCTTAAGATAGTATAGCTGGTACAGAGGCTGCCATATTTTCAACAACAAGCATGATCAGGATCTGACATGCATGCTAGCGATGCAGCAGCACTGGGAGAGCACAAGAAGGGAGGGCATCAGCCCATCAGCAGAGGGTGGGCTCAGACACTGGGGTGCCGCTTAGAGTGATGACCCTGCTTCAGCACTGACCCAAACTCGGAGATTGGGGAAATGGCTAGATAAAGGATGACGGGTATTGTTAACATTGGGCTGTGTATATTATCATGTACACTTTAGAGCACAACCTACACAACCTGGTAGCAACATTGCCTTCACTTTTCGATATCTGTGTTGTATATTAGATCTTTCCAACGAGATTTTCCTCTTCATTTCAAGATTAACTGGTAGAGTCAGAAGTAAAAATTAACCATCTTTGACAATTTTACCAGCAGTGGTTCTGACATGGCAGACGCTAGCTTAGCACAAATCTTGTGCACCTACAGGTAAGACACAGGTTCTATTTGTTCATTTGGGAACAGAGATAAATACCTCAAATTTCACTCAGATGTCCTTAGCCTTCACTCCGCTTGTCCTCTAAATTTTCACAGCTGTGTACTAACACAGAATCACAGAATCCCAGCATATCAGGATTTGGAAGGGACCTCGAAAGATCATCTAGTCCAATTCCCCTGCCAGAGCAGGAACATCTACAATAGGTCACACAGGAACACGCTCAGGTGGGTTTTGAATGTCTACAGAGAAGGAGACTCCACAACCTTCCTGGGTAGCCTGTGCCAGTGCTCTGTCACCCTCACAGTGAAAAGTTTTTCCTAATGTTTTTGTGGAACCTCCTATGTTCCAGCTTGTATCCATTGCCCCTCATCCTGTCATTGGACATCACTGAGAAGAGCCTGGCTCTGTCCTCCTGACACTCTCCCTTGACATATTTATAAACATTAATGAGGTCACCTCTCAGACTCCTCCAAGCTAAAGAGACCCAGCTCCCTCAGCCTTTCCTTCTAAGTGAGATGTTACGCTCCCTTAATTATCTTTGTGGCTCTGCACTAGACTCTTTCTAATACACCCCAGGATGCCATTGGCCTTCTTGGCCACGAGGGCACATTGCTGGCTCATGGTCATCCTGCTGTCCAACAGGACCCCCAGGTCCCTCTCCCCTGCACTGCTCTCCAACAGGTCAGTCCCCAACCTATACTGGCACGTGGGGTTATTCTTTCCCAGATGCAAAACTCTACACTTGCCCTTATTGAATTTCATAAGATTTCTCCCTGCCCAGACCTCTAGCCTGTCTGGGTCTCTCTGAATGGCAGCACAGCCCTCTGGTGTGTCAGCCACTCCTCCCAGTTTTGTGTCATCTGCAAACTTGCTGACAGTGCTCTCTAATCCCTCATCCAAGTCATTGACAAATATATTGAACAGCACTGGCCCCAGTACTGACTCCTGGGGGACTCCACTATTCACAGACCTCCAGCTAGACTCTGTCCCACTGACTACAACTCTCTGACTTCTTCTCTTCAACCAGTTCACAACCCACCTCACTACTCAGTCATGCAGACTGAACATCCTCAGTTTAGCTATGAGGGTACTGTGGCAGACGATGTCAAAGGCCTTGCTGATATCCAGATAGACCACATCCACTGCATGGCCACCGTCCATCCACCTGGTTACATCTTCATAAAAGGCTATCAGGTTGGTCAGACACTACTTCCTCTTGGCAAAGCCATGCTGACTGCTCTTAATGACCCTGTTATCCTTTATATGCCCAGAGACAGCACCTTTCCAGGGACGGAGATGAGGCTGACCGGTCTGCAGTTACCCGGGTCCTCCTTCCTGCCCTTCTTGAAGACTGGAGTGACATTCGTTTTCCTCCAATCTTCAGGCACCTCACCTGTTCCCTATGACTTATCAAAGATGATGGAGAGTGGCCTAGCAATGACTTCCACCAGCTCCCTCAGAACCTGTGGGTGCATCCCATCAGAGTCCATGGATTTATGGATGTTCAAGTGTCCTAACTGATCCCTAACGCAGTTCTCCCCAGTCAGGGCAAGCTCCTCCTTTACCCTGACTTCCTCTGGGGCCTCAGGGCTCTGGGGCTCCTCAGGACAGTCTCCAGCAGTATAGACAGAGGCAAAGAAGACATTCAGCAGCTCTGCCTTCTCTGTATCCTCTGTCTCCAGGGCACTCACCTCATTCACCAGAGGACCTACATCGCCTCTAGTGTTATTTTTGGTGGCAATATATTTGAAGCAACCCTTCCTGTTGTCCTTGACCTCCCTCGCAAGGTTTAATTCCAAGGAGGCCCTAGCTTTCCTAGTTAGTTCCTTACATCCTCTGACAACAGTCTTATACTCCATCCAAGTGGCCAGCCCCTCCTTCCATGATCTATAGACTCTCTTCTTGAGTTTACTCAGCAGTTCCCTGTTTAACCATGTGGGCCTCAAGGCTCTCTCTCTTTATTTCCTAGCTGTTGGGCAGTTGAGCATGGTGCTGAAACACCAAAGGTCGCGGGTTTGATTTCCATTTGGTCCTCATGTGTTGCATGATCTAGTTGAGAGGTGTCCCTGCCCATGACAGGCAGGTTGGATTAAAATGATCTCTAAGGTCCCTTCCAGCCTAGGCCATTCTACGATTCTATGATTCTACGATGATCTTGAGCATGGAAGAAACGGTCCTTGAATAGTGACCAACTATGTTGGGCCCCTTGCCTTCTAGTACCCTGACGTATAACTTTTCAATAATTACAACTGAAGTAGAGCATATTTTTAGTAGACTGTGTTATTCTGTCACCGAACAATTGCTGAATCAATTAATTTTGTATCAACTTTAATATGACAGAAGAGAAAATTCAGAAATATCATATTTATTTTAATAATAGTGTAAAATACATCTCTTAAAGGCACCATTTACTTTTTTAGAATGGTGTGTGTTATGTCATATTTTCCCTACACAACTGAAAAATATGGATTTTTAAGGAACAATTACAGTGGTTTGTTCCCTTCTTTGTCTGTTTTACTGGAAAACCAGACTAATTTCTACGCATTTTATCAACAGCCTTCTCAGTAATGAGTCAACAATCTTATTAATGCTCTGTAACCAAATACCTATAGAGATGCAAGACTGCTCACTCCTGAAACTATTGTTGAACATAGCTTTAAGGGATGCATAGTGCAACCAAAATTAGAACATCACAGGTTGAAATTGCAGGAAAGTGCCATACCAGACAGACAACATTAATGGTAAATAATTGTAAAGCAATACTAAAATACTAAAGTAATAGTAAATAATAGGAAAGTAATAGTAAAGCAGACATGGTGGGAATTTCCTTTGGGGAAAGTACTCATGTATGACACTGATTAAATTTAGATTTTATAAGGATTAAAAACATTTAATTATTCCTTCAGCTGTAAGACTGCCTTTGCCAGTTACTTACTCCCATACAATAGGGCCTGTTTTTGAATTTTTGGGATCATTATAGTGCAAAATGTTACAGATCGTAAAAGCTCAATATGGGAAAAAACAATGCCCACTTCGCTTTGTTGAGGTTTTGTTTTAAGTATACCAACAATATTGCAATCAAGAGTTGATGGTATTTATTCCAGAGATGCTAAGTAAATTCAGTATATAATGTGCCTTCAACCCAGATAAAAGTTTGATCTTTGAGTAAGGACACAGTTCTTAACGTTGTTAAATGAACTTTGGGTAGGTATCAGTTTCGTTGCTGCCGGGTAAGCTTATGATTATCTTTGCTGTAGAACATCTGCAGTTGAAATATTGTTCTTTCGTGCTTCTTAATTGCTAGATGTAAGTTTGGTACACCATGAAAATCTTTAAAAAGAAAGATATTAAATGAAAACACAGAATATTTGAGCAACAACAAAGTACAATTTTACCTAATTTTCTTTGGTTTAATGTTAGATTTTTTTTCAGTATCTGTTAGATAAAGGTCAGGATAATATAGTTAAATGAGCAATACATGGTGACCTGGTTTTCCTGGTACATGGATGTTCCACATGAAGGCAACAGATTAGTAAAAGAGGTTAGGTGACATCTAGGAGGATGGAAAATCGGAAGTGGTGGTGTCTGCTGAGGGAAATCAGTGTAAAGACAAAAGACGGATCTTCAGTTTGAATGAAGTATGAAAAACTGTCAAAATGGACACAAACAGTATTAATTTGCTGTAATATCTCTTGCAGTTCAGGCAATAATAGTCAAGCATCAGCAATAGTAGTCAGAGTAAGAGGAGTATGTATTTTATGCCTACATTCTGAACAGGAGACAGGGAAGTGCTGCCAATGGCAGGGTGACAAAAGTTTTGATAGCTGTGACCATTAAATTTGAGGGAATCAAGATACTGATAAAATTTACTGAACAGATGGTGAATAGCACCAAACAGTTAGGATTACCTGAAATAAAAGGTGGTCATACCAATTACAAAGCAATGACAGCTAAGATGGTTACCCAAGGCTCATCTTTTCAAAGCCTAAAGTTATACAAGGCAAGTAGCTTCAACATTCAAAAGCAGGAATTGCACTACGTGCTGAAGACCAAAATCAGAGAGGGGTGAATTCCTGGTGTTTTACAGATAAACTTTCAGGTAGGTAGGGAGAAAAAGAGGTCCCTCACATGCTAGATGATGAGGGCATCAACACCCACATTTGCTGTAAAAACTCTGGTGGGTTTAAGCAGGTCGTTTAGGGTTGTACCTCCCTTCCACATGACAGACTTCAGTGTAAGAAGGAAAGGACTATTTGTAACAGTATATTTTTTCTGGTATGAAACACAGGGAAAATACGATGGAGAAAGTTTGCCTTCTCAAAGAAAGATAATTTCAATAAGCTGTTCCTGGTAAAGTGCATATATGATAGTCTTCTCTTCAGAATAACGTAGCAACAGTAGTACCTATCAATCAGACACCTCTCAGCTGTGAAAGGTAGATTTATTTATGATAACAGACAACAGATATATATACCACTATTATTGTTGTACTATTTCTTCCTCTGCAGATATTTATAAACAATGAGTGGCACAGTTCGGTCAGTGGTAAAAAATTTGAAGTTTTAAACCCTGCAAATGAAGAGAAAATCTGTGAGGTTGAAGAAGGTGACAAGGTAGAGTATTCCTTCTTCCTTTTTAACCCTAGATTTATACTCAATTCTGTGTCTTAAAAGCAGAAAGGCAAACATCCATCTGTGTTGATGTAAAACACCACCTCAGAGATGTACCTCCTTCATCCTGTATAACATGTTTTGTAAATAGAATTCTTAGCTTTTTCCTCTATTCTTAGGACCTTGTTCATATGAGAAAAGCTCTGAAGAGGCAATTTTCTTTTTATTTTTGTTAATAATATTGATTCTTCTCATCATCTTTGATCAGTGACATCTAATAATTTCATTGGGGCTTTTTTGTGATTTTTTTTCCTGGCTCTTGCTTACAAAATAATGTAATCTGTTTATTACATATTTATACAAGGCTTTTCACTATAGATAATGTGCAGTGTAAAAATACTGACATTTTCCTACACAGACTCTGCAAAGATGATCACTAACATCAGCATTTTCAGCTATGAATATGTCTTCTCAGTACTGTCCACTTCAAATACTTGGTTTTTTGAAAAATATATTGGAACATAATCCTAAAAAAAAAAAAAAGAAATGGAAGGTAACATGTCAAATGGGTATTAATTCCATTAAAACTGGTTTCCTTGCAGTGTGTTGAATTGATTAATGTAAGCAGAAGACTAAAAAGATTGTTGACCCCTGTAAACAAATGGTTTTTTATATTTATGAAGTTTTTGTTGGAAAATTACAGAGAGATATCATGTAATCAAAGATAAAATGAAAAACTAAGCCTCTCAATAAGCAGTTCTGTATTTTTTATAGTATGTGAGTTTTTTCCTGAACAGGATTTGCTTAGTGTACTATATATTTTAAACGTGAATTATCAAGTACGAGGAGCAGGGTTTTTAAATAGAACAGAAAAAGATACAGTTGTAAACTCTGAGCAAATATGAGAAGTAAATATTCTACTTTCAATTCACAGGAATACAAAAAGTGATGACTGTAATGGAAAGTATTTTTTTATGATTACTGATTTGAGCCTTACAAGCTTTTACTTGATTTTCTACACTTTCCCCTTCAGAGTCAACTTTTTACATCCAAAAACGAGAAAATTGTATCACTTCTCTCACAATACGACATCTGATGTTCATTTTAGGCAGGAAATACACATATCTAGAATGATTTGTATAACAAACATGTTTCAATCTTAGCAGCAAAATGCCCGTTATATGCGTTTTTATCTACAAGAACTACAATAAAAGTTAGAAGATGTTTATCTGTGTTGTAAATTCACAACAAATTACTGTCAATATAATAAGCACAACCTCTTTCAGAATCTTTTGATGCACAGTACAAAGATTCACTCTGAAATTAAGTGGTCTTTTGAGAAATACGTAGAAACCCAGTTCATCCAACATTCTGTGCTCATTGAATCTTAGTTACACTGTTCTATAATTTCATCTTGGATCTCCTGATAAACTTTGGCTTAAATGTTATCTGTGTAGCACATAAGCACTAATAATAAGGTCATAGTGAGGACACATTTTAATTTTTTCTTAGATGGAGGCAGCTGAGAAAGTCTGCACAAATCTGACTTTGGATAATTATTTCTAATAATAAGTTTTTCAAATGTCTTGTTCTTGCTTTTCTTTAGTCCCCATTACCTGTGTATAGTGCTCAGAATCACTGAGGTTTTGTCAGGCTCTTTTTGTCCTCAGCTAAAGAATTTCATAAGCATACTGTTAACTTCTGAATCATATCCTGTTAGAAACACAAGCTTTTTTATGTAAAATGACCTCTTCCCTGTTCAGTCTTTAAAAAACAAATTACATTGAAAATCAGGTTGGCCTGATATTTGATCAGCCTCAAATTAAATTACTGATGACCTGTAACTGTTCAATTACCATTCAGAATTTTTGAAGCTTTCATTCCTTACAAGCAGTCTAACAACTCGTTAAATAAAGAGATAATACTGTTCGACACATAGGTTTGCTTTCTCTCCAATAATTTTGCAAAATAATGTGTAATGACAACTACTATTAACTAAATTGCCAAGTGAAATGTACAAATCTAGTAAATTACATGGTCATTGTGAACCTAATATTCTAGACTCTAGTCTTTGGATAATGAACCAAGAGATTTTAGGAATTTAATTTGTGTATACAATAGGGTTGACAAAGGGCTGTATACTGACTTGCAGTGGTATTTAAAAAAAAAAAAAAAAAGTGGAGATTACAAAGCACAGACACATATGTAGGTGGGAACTCTTTTTCTTTTGATTTGATGGCTCTTTCAAGCTACATTTGCTAATCCTTAAGGCTCCTAGTAATGATAAAGCAGCTCAACAAATGGTCAATTGGATGTAGAATAAATGTACTTCCGTAAAAAGTCCAAACTAGCTCTAAAAGGAGCTATCAGTTTTTATACTCATGGTGTAGATTTATGCACTAATTTAAATTCATATATTTGAAGAACATTTTTTTTCTTAGTTTTTATTCACAGCCCTATATTAGCTTTATATGATTTTTATTTCCCTTAATTATTTCTGCACTTGTAATAGAACACACGGCACTGTATTTAGTTTTCATTTACATCATTCAGTCAAGTACAACTTATGGGTTCCTTTTGTTCTTTTCCAGTAAAAGCCAAGTCATACCCAACCAGTCATACCACAAAGCTGTAGAATATTTGTGATAGAAAGAGATCAGATAAAAACAGAATGATGGTTTCTGAGTCACAGATAAGTGATTAGGTGATTGGCAACAGTCTGTCGGATTCTGAAGAAAAGCAATTTTTTCTCATCTGGTAGATTTTAGCTACCTGTTGTAAGTGACTTGTCAGTATTGCCCTGTACTAATGATGGTGCTATTTGTAGAAATCCTTCCTATCTTTACCCAGACCTCCTGGAAAGAATTTAGAAAGTTCTGTGGGCTTCCTGCCTAGCAGATCTGGGCTGGGCTTTCCAAGCCACTTACCCATTCCACTCTCAGCTTTTAAAAATTAGTTGTTGGCTACCAGCGTCATTTAAAGATTCAAGACCTGGTTCACATTTAGAACAATTGACTTGGTGTTGACTTAGTCAGCTTTGCTGACTTAGTCAAACTTGATAGTGATTTCCCAAGAGAAGATTCTAGTAATCAGCAATAGTACAAAAGAAAAGTTCGAAAGAAATCCTTTGAAAAATACATGCAAATTGCTCAGGAAAACATCTCAACTATAGATTCTTCCTCCTTTTTTTTCTTTCTCTTGAAATTTGTTTTTGATGTCTAACAAAAAATATAGAATAAACCTCCTTTTTATGTCTTTGTTTTCCCTCGGAAGACTTCTACAAGAATTGTGAACTAGAGAAGAATTCCACGTAGAGAAAGCTTTTTTTTCGATAGATTTCTAATTGGGTTTTTTTGTATCTTGCAAGACCCTTGCTGAGAAAAGAGTTTCATATAATTTGTAGATTTTCCTGCTACCACAAAAGCCAAATGATAAGTAATAAGTTATGCTATAAAAACATTAATAGACCGACAAATTAGCTTGCAAAGACTTCAGAATATTTAAGCTTAGCATTTTAAACCTGGTTAATTAGTCAATTGTTAAAATTATTTTAAATAAATTGTGCCTTATGTTTTTCAAAAATGAATGTATTAATTTGTTTTTCTCAGTAATAAATTTGTATTCATTTTATGAAATATTCTAAGGAACAGATTTTACTAGCCTGATTTTTATTACACTACCAGATACTTTTAGATAATGTTGAGTACTTAAATATTAAATTTACAGATTTGGGCATTGTACATAAAAGAGATGCATCAGCAGTGTAATTGGAGGATATATCCCTGAATACAGAGTTTCCTGTTACAGAATGTATCCCTGAATGCAGAGTTTAAAAACACAAATTTTAAAAATAGATCCTTAATATGGTTTTATTTTAGAAGCTTTGAGACCCCATCTGTTTCTCATAAAACTTCACATTGCTGAACATATCAGAAATGTTTGAAAGAAAATAATCTATATATTTAAAATTACTGTGCTAATTCTGATTTATTTGCAAAACACCTTGCACATTTAACAGGAAACAAGACTTATGATAGACTCAATTATCGGTTATTAAAAAGTTTCTCTGTTTTCCCCTCAGGCAGATATAGACATAGCTGTTAAAGCAGCTAGAAAAGCTTTTGAACTTGGGTCACCTTGGCGTACAATGGATGCTTCAGAGCGAGGAAGGCTCTTGAATAAACTAGCTGACTTAGTTGAACGAGATCGGTTGATTTTAGCTGTGAGTATGATATGTAAAAAAAAAGACTGGGAGAAAAGTTCATGTTCTGATTTTTAAAGAAAGATATAAGTGTAGTATGCTAAACCTTTCAAAGGCTGTCTCAATACTTATTTTTCATCTGTATTTGCAAATAGACCTCACTAAACTGGCTGACACTCCGATCTTTTAACACCTCACATCGACAAAGTACTTGAGTATTTGATTGGCTTTGATGACACTAAGACACCTACAATCCACTTCAGTTTTTGATTCTTAAGTACACGCTAACACAGACCACATGCTTGACTGTTGTCTAAACCAAGGGTAAATCAAAGCCTAAATTTAAAGCCTGGTTCAGCGCTTACAGGTAATATAAGACAGAACTGGGAGAAATTTTCAACTTCATGGCACCGTTGTTATTTCAAGCACCTTCTGGAATTAACATTAGACAGGAAAACTGTTTGCACTGTCCTGAAGATGAACTTTGGTTTTCTCCAACAGTGCCAAAAAGTATGAAAGCGGGAGGAATATCGAGCATTCAGGATCATCACTCAGACTGATTTAGTCACAATTTGAAATATTTATCACTAGCAAAAAGCCACACTATTGATAAGCTCATAAAACTTAAATCCTTCAACTACAAAGAATATATTGCTCATTCTATTGTCCTTATGACTGTAGTTTCAAAAGACATGTGTGTTCCACACAGTTTTTTGTGGTTTCTTTTTAAAATGAAAATTCAAAAGAACTAGGGTTATTTCCCTGAAGTCCAAAAACTGCAACTGTCAAATTTACACTTTTTCTTCAACCAAGCTATTTCTCTAAATGAGACTTGTCACCTTGATATTCACCTAATTTCTCAGGAGAAACTTGAGTGGCTAGAACCTGAGTCCTTAGCAATGCTGGATTTGTTGGAGTTGAGAGAGACAGAATTGTAAGCAAGTTATTTTTTTAACAGGAAATGCATGCCACCTTGTCAGTTCAATACTAGATAAGCTGGCATTTGCTCCTTTATTGTACAGGTTAAGGCATTGCACATGCAAAAAAAGATGGAGAAATAATCTTTTTTTCCACAGGAAATCTGAAACATTAAGCTAGATTTTTTCCCACTGCCATTAATATGAAAGTATTGCTTTTGTCTGGGGACCCTCCCAAGTTTCTATCTCACTGACTGTTTTTATTTCCTACACCTTATATTATTAACTAATTTCCCTTTTTAGGTGAGCTGTGTTTGAATCAAGTTCTCTTAAGACTTCATCGAAATGAAGAGTAATTTTCTCTACTCACAGCAGAACTAGTACTGTAGAATAGAGCACTGGAATAGGCTACCTAGAGAGGTTGTGGAATCTCCTTCTTTGGAGACATTCAAAACCCACCTGCATGCGTTCCTGGGTGAACAAGTTTTCCCCTATGTTCATGGGGCACCTCCCATGCTCCAGCTTGCACCCATTGCCCCTTGTCCTATTACTGGACATCACTGAGAAGAGCCTGGCTCTTCTGTGTCCTCCTGACACTCGCTTTTTACGTATTTACAGATATTATGAGGTCAGCTTTCAGTGTCCTCCAAGCTAGAGAGACCCAGCTCCTTCAGCCTTTCCTCATAAGGGAGATGTTCCACTTCCTTAAATATCTTTGTGGCTCTGTGCTGGACTCTCTCCAGCAGTTCCCTGTCCCTCTTGAGCTGAGGGGCCCAGAATTGGACACAATATTCCAGATGCGGCCTCACCAGGGCAGAGTAGAGGAGGAGGAGAACCTCTCTTGACTTACTAGCCACCCCCTTTCTAATACATCCCAGGATGCCACTGGCCTTCTTGGCCATGAGGGCACATTGCTGGCTCATGGTCAACTTGCTGTCCACCAGGACCCCCAGGTCACCTTCCCCTATGCTGCTCTCCAACAGGTCAGTCCACAACCAGTACTGGTACTTGGGGTTATTCTTTCTCAGATACAAGACTCTGTATTTCATAAAATTTCTCTTCACCCAACTGTCCAGCCTGTCCGGGTCTCTCTGAACAGCAGCACAGCCTTCTGGTGTGTCAGCCATCCCTCCCAGTTTTGTGTCATCAGCAAACACGTTGATAACCACATAAACACTAGAGGTCAAAATAGACCCCCAAAGCTCATTGCAAAGGCATATTCCTGTGATCAGGCACCTAGTCAGGATGAAAATTATTCTTCCACTTCAGTATTTCATGTAATGGAAAGATGCCTCTTCTGAAACTCAAGAACCCTCTAGGTAGACTACGGGAAAAATAAGTAAAAACAAGATACTGGAAGAACCAGTGAGAAAATTTATTTCTGCATTTTCAATTTGTTTTCATGTTCAAAGCCATAGAGATTTTATGTTTGAGGCCAGGGAAAAATTTTATCCTATGTCCAAACAGAAAAATACCGTGTCAGTTATACCATCTGGAATGGCAAGGGCATATTTCATTTAATCAGTTCCTTCTTGCTGAAAGCCATCAAGAATTGCTGATTTCTTTGTTCTGTTCTATTCCCAAGTATGATATCTGCAATATGTCCAGCCGATTAAAATTGTAGACTTCACAGGGGAGTCACTGGTAAAACATTGTACTTACTGTAAACTCAGCCTGAACCTCTAAAGAACCTTGGACATACAAAATAACAAATTTAGAAAAGAAAATAGTATTTATAAAGCCTGGCTAGATTTTGAAACTATAGTTCAGGGTTTTCCTACTGAGTATCCTAACTGAATTGTTCACAAAGCTGAAGGTCTCCAGCTTCGATCTACTGGAAATCTTGAGAAAAATTCTAGCATTGTCAGGAAGATGTTTACACTACTTAAGAACTGCACATGGTCTTTAACTAGATATCTCAACAATTAGAGGTATTAAACTGACATTAATCCAATCAGACTCCCTAGATATGGCTGGAAATGAACCCTGTTTAGTGCTTGTTTATCTGTGGGATCATTAAAGTGCTGTGAAGCAAATTGGTCAACGGAAGAGTCATAGAACGAATATTTTTTGAATATTTGTTGATTGTTATTCTAAAGGTTGATATCTCTCTGACATGGAGATTGATGGTATGGAGAGTCAGGCCTGGCTTCGAATAAGACAAGTTCGTTTACTCAGTTGGTAGTTAGCAAGAAGCTCTGTTCTGTAGAAGTATTTATTTTTCATAGTGAGTTTTTCTCATTTAAGAGTTCTTGATAGCTCAGATCTTTTCTTTGTACATCAAATATTTAAGGTGTATCTGAGGTATTTTATTCCATGCTTTGAGTCTTCTTGCACACATAAATTGCCAATCATGTATTTATTAAGCATCTAGAAAGTTGTTCCTTAGTAATGAAACAACCCAGGATCCTAAGTTAATGTGACAGTTATTTCCAGAAAACTATTACCTACCTTGGGTGTCAGTACAAATAGGCTGAGTGAAGCCATTCACTTTACCTGCATCAGTTATTTGCACGGAATCCTAACTGATCTTTTCATCTGCACTTGCAGAATATTTAATATAAAGTAGAACAGTGTAAATTATTTAGATGAGAGTAATGTTGTTTTTTTTCAGAACATCTCACCATTACAAATGTGCCATGATCATGTTATCTGCATAGCTCATGAAAATTTCTTGTATAGAAATTGCTACCATAGGTTTTTCAAATGCTAAATATCCTTCAGAGGGGAATTAATATAACTGATTGGACTAAAGCTGAAAACAAAAGCTAAATGACAAAGTAAAAGCATGAGAACCATTATCAATATTTAATACTAACTTTTTAACTGTTGTTGTCTGCAGACAATGGAAGCCATTGATGGTGGGAAGCTCTTTTCCACTGCCTACCTAATGGATTTAGGTGCCTGTATCAAGACATTACGCTACTGTGCAGGCTGGGCTGATAAAATCCATGGACGTACTGTTCCAATGGGTGAGTAGCTTTGAGCCAATGTGATGTTTAAAAACCAGCTTTTCCTCTAAAAGCTGTACAACAAAAGGAATATATAAAATGGAAAATATTTTAGACCGTTCTTTATATAGGTTATTTAAGTTTTATCATAGTGCTCATTTTAAATGTTTAGTACAGTTAGTAACACTTATTCCTTCTCTACACCACTAATAAGTACTGTTAATTGACCAAAAGATTTTATCTTGTATGTACATCTAAGAAATCTGGTAAATTACTTTTGCACAGAAGTGTTTAGTTTATGCAATAGTACAGTTAAGAAAACCAGGTATTCATTTATTAAAGCTAGGATTAGTACAAACAGTAATATTTGTTTCAGTTACTGGATAACATATTAAAAAAAATACTAAGAGATAGGAATGAGGACGCATTTTTCAATTTTACTGAAATTTCATTCTCTTCTGTCACCCATTAAGAATCTCCACGAAAACACTCTTTCTAGCTGCCTTTTCCTAGAAGGACAAAGAAAAGAGTGATAATAAAGAAGGAATTATGGAAAACTAGTGATAAATACTTTCAAATTTTTGTGGATTTTTATACTATGCTTAATGGAACACATGTTTATTTGAATCAAAGAGAATTTTATACTTACTGGATTTTATTTAAACTAAGATCTAATATTAAAAAATTTCTGATACGTACCCAGGTTTGCAAGTAGCTTTTAAAAGAGTACATTCCAAAAAAATAGGTGATAAAAGAATAAAATAAATGAGGAATTCTCACTGGTGTGCTGTGCATACCATGTTGAGAAGCAGATATATCACTGCAAAGAGTCAATCAGACCAGCAGAATCAAAAGAAAGTAGATATTGAATCCGTATGTTCTTTACGGGTTTTTTGTTGCACAGTTAAGATTTTGGAAACATAATTTGTAAGTAAAATTTTATCCAACAAGGTAGGATATCCAACTTCTTCCTGATTTAACTGTTTCTCACATATGATTTGTCCGAATGCCTGATTTATTTCTTCTTCCCCTAGATGGAAACTATTTCACATTTACAAGACATGAGCCAGTTGGTGTGTGTGGCCAAATTATTCCCGTAAGTTTAAGTCATTTGTGTAAAGCATGAATTTTCCTGTTGCAAATTGAAATGCTTTCAAACTTTTCTATGGAAGTGCAGTTGTGAACCACTACCAGTCAGAAAATTTCAGTTTCTGAAAGATAGAGGCTATCCTGAGTACTTACCAAATTCTGCAACATGGAGTTCTGAATGAATCAGTCCAGTCCATCTTTGTCTCTCTCTGCCCTCTATATGGAGGGAAAATAAATCTCTCAAGATTGAATGATGGATAAGTTTGAAAGACAGAACTGTGTTTTATTGGAACTGAAAGAATTATAAATTAGCAAGTGGTAGAGGGTAATATTTACAGCCTATAAGCAATATCTGTATCAATATCTCTGATGCCTATAAGGAATGTCTGTACTGCGCTGTTCCAGACAGCTGGAACTTCATTTCTGACTCCTTCACTGTCTTGATGGCAAAAGTAACAACACAAAGAATGTGTCCAGTAAGCACAGTGATACTGAGACATGTGTTCCCAAGCTCCTCTTTAGAATGTCTAAATTCCCAGTTTTTAAGTCACTTATTTTAAGTGAAGACTCAAAATGCCTGCCTGTGTCTGAACATTCAAAACACTGAGAACTCAACTTTTAAACTTATTTGTGCGGTTTACACAGCTTTAGTGGCTTGCTGTGATTATATGCACTCAACACTCCTAATCCACCCACCACTTTGCACATGGTAGGTATGAGCAGTCTGACCTGACCTGAGAGCTCACCAGATTCTGAAACAGTCAGCTTATCTATTAGGTTTCTTCAGACATGTGAGTCCCATGCATGTTTCTGATGTCTTTTCGTTGAACTTGCAGATTTACTGTCTCTTTAGACCACCACATTGTTTTAGAGAACATCACTGAAATATATTTGAATCCAGTCTCTCGGACAGCTTGGAAATCTGCTAGTTTAGACACTCTTGTAGGTCAGGCACGAGATATTTCAAGTAAAACACAGTCAAGAAGCATTAAAGAAGTAGAAACTCTAGTTCTGACCACTTCTAAATAAAATTGCACACTGGAAGTATAAGCAGTTAGTACTAACACTGGATTCCCTTATCAGATATGCCAGGACTTCTAATTATTTCCATTGAAATTTGAGCATGCTGATGTAGTGTTTTTTACATAAACAAAAAACTTCAGGATTATGTGAACACTGCAAAACTCTTTTGCTAGCTCATCACTTCCATTTCCCTTCTATACACTCAGTTCCACTTCAGTGATGAAAATTCAGACAATTCTGCAATCTCTTACTTTGTGTTATTTACTCCTGTAATTTTTGAGAGTGGAGTGAGACTGAAATGAAATAGAGGCAAATAACAGTTGCATGTGTACTCCTCCCAGCATAATACTGTAATGTAATAGGTAGCTGTTAACAACCTTTTTCTCTTCTTTCATAAAGGTAAGGCACACTGCATCTTTGGTGTTGAGGCTCATGGGCTTAAGGCTTCCAAAACTATTAAAAATGCTTCCAAATATCAGAAATATTCTCAAAGTCCCTCATACTGCTTAATACAGGGTTCAAAGGAGTCAGCTACTCTTCAGTCTGGCTGAACTGACCACAACAGAAAGCTGACAGTGAAAGCTCCAGGGAAGGTGACAGGGGCAGCAATAAATATTATTACCTTGTCTCCCTCAGAAAACTGAACTGATGATAGATGTCATCAATTTAAAGTAGTAAAACTCCTAATTTCAACTCTTATCCAGCAACTTTCTGTAAGGCTTTGTTAGAAGAGTATGATTACTGTCTCTTTAGCTTGTAACTCCATTTAAAACATTGGATTTCCTGGACTCACATATGCAAAGATGACTGTTTTTCGCATAACATGGCTTGCAAGTTTCTTTTTCAAAATATCTTCATTCAGAAAGGAGTTCAACAAAGAGTTCAATCCAGCTGACAATTTGCACTATTATCATAAAAAAGCAAAGGTGTTTTTCGTGATGTGTTAGAAATAGGATACACCTTCTTATTTGTCTTTCAGTGGAACTTCCCATTGACAATGTTCATCTGGAAGATTGCCCCTGCCCTTTGTTGTGGAAACACAGTGGTTGTCAAACCAGCAGAACAAACTCCACTGACTGCTCTATACATGGGATCCTTAATTAAAGAGGTAAGTCATCAACAACAAATTTTTTTTCCCGTCTCAGAAATGTAAGAGTATACTGCAGCTGAAATGCCACAGAGGTAATACAAGCCAGGTTGTCCTCTCCAAGTAGTTCTTATTGCATGTCTAGCCTTGTACTGTGGAACTCACCTTACTGTAAACCAGTGAATCAAATCCAGTGTAAAAGCATGCATATCTTTCAGCCAAGTCCACACACAAAACCTCCACAATAACAGTTTAGTAAACTCCATTCCTTGGCAAACATATTTGTATTACAAAAGCACAGTACCTTTCAAAGTCAAAAGCAAACAAGGAGTTAGGGCAAAGGTGGGTGGTAATGACTTTATTGGCACAGTTATCACAGAGAAAGACCTGACTGTACAGTTAATTATTATCATTTTTTAATTGAACAAACTTTTCAACTGCCTGGGTTTATTATTAACAGGGAGCTGTAAAATTGAACTGATGACTGCTGTCAAACTTGTGAACTCTTGCCACACAAACTGGAAAAATACACTTTGTTCCTGAACACAAGGTGTATGGTATTTTCACCAGTGTCTCCAAAGTTATGTTGACCATTGTGTGCAGCCCAGCAAGCACCCAAAGAGGAACAGTTAAACAGTTTAACTATCCAGCTTCCCAATAAAATCAACAAATGCAATCTAACATGCTTAAGGAGTTGTCAATAATCACTAGAGTAATAACCTTGCAGAGTGTCAATGGAAATGACTTGGCACATTCTATTATTCTACTTCAAAACAGTGATTCAGCAGAGCACACTGAGTGGTTGTGCGTTAATGTTTCACAGAAACTAAATGACTATCAAGAAGGAGCCAAGTCCTGCTGTTATTGCATCACATAGTAAATGCTGTTAGATAATACTGGGAAGGAGGAATTGCTTTTTAAAAACCTGTCAGAGATACCTTCTCCAGTTTAGCAATAAGTATCAGAAAGTGTATTTCTCTTAAAAAGCTGCTTCACAGAGAAAGCAACTCTGTTATGCTGTGAGTCTAATGAAATACCTATTCTGAAATCATGGTTTACTCGAAGGAGAGCTCGTAAGTGGGAATGTCATCAGTGGTCCATTTTGTGTGCACACTTAAAACAGTTAAAGAGTGGTAACAACTGGTATAACACTGAAGCGTATTTGCTAAAAGGAAAGATGATTCTTATTTTACCCGCTTATTCAGTGTTCAACTGAGCGAGAAGCTTAAGTTTGTAATTGTTTAATATCTTTGGTGTATTACCTGGCTGTCCCGGCTTGAGCTTTAGAAAAAAGTACAAGTGTCCCTGGTAATGATCAAAACCTCAGTGATCACTTCAGCAGCTGCTCTAGAATTGCTGTGACACTATGCGAAGATCTAATTTAAATTTCAACTTCTCAAGATTCCACATCACAAAATACTCCCAAAAAAAGTCACAATATCCTTCTTAATATTCCTTTTAAAAGAGAATGTCTTCTAATACAGACATGGAAATTAAATGTCCAAAGTAAGATAGTCTGAACCAGCCTCATAAAAAACACTGCTCTTTCTTTTCTCTACAAATTGTGAAACATAATGCTATGCAAATGGAGAGAACACCATTGTCTCATCAGTCCTACAGTAAATATTAAATGACAATAAAAAGCAAAGATAAAATGTATCTGAGAATGAACTTAACAGAAGTTGCTCAGACAAAAGTAATTGCCTGTAAAGCAGGACATCAGGTTTAGAAGCTCTAACCCACCAGCGGAAATTCACCAGTTAACAAATGAAAATGGAACCTTTGCATGTAATTCCAAAGTCCTGTTTAATGCTAAAAAGTGACTAATATAAGTGGTAATACAGGAGACAGATTTTTTTTAACTTTTAATTCTGTGTGTGCTCTGCAAGTACCATTGAGATCTGATAATCCAACAGGAAACCCACAGTCACTCTTCTCATATCCATGGATTTGCCTGATGAGCAGCTGGGAGAAAAAAAACTTATTTCTCCTGTGAATGGAGCATAACTAGTAGAGAAGTGGTGGGAAACAATAGATTTGATTTGGCCCAAATAAAAAGCCTCTTTAAATAGAAAATTTGAAAGATCCTGGAGCTGTGTACATCTCAGGTAGCCAGGTTTTTCATGCGTGATAGATGATCTGCCTCTTTTGTGCTTTGTAAAGTCTCTTGTTGCTTACTCTATTTTCAATCCACTTCCAGAGGAAGAAACACAGACATTGAGTTTGTAGTGCTATTTCCATCATTTTTCTTCATAAAATTTCAGTGGAAGTCAGTAGATCATTAATTAAAATCCATCCAGTATGAGGAGGAGTAAGCAGAAGTCACCAAGCACACGGGATGATTCAAATAGCTTTAATGAAGCAGACATGAAATTAAGCAATCTTTTCCTCTACACATCTGACCGGGGGATAAAAGAAAAAAGATAAATTTATTTCTTGGCAATAGCACTGAAAAAGAACTAAAATAAAATGTTCTGGTTTTGGTTTGGTTTTCTTTGTTGTTTGGTTTTGGGGTTTTTGAGGTTTGGGGTTTTTTTTTAAAGAGACAGTTCAATAACCTAAAAGATAAGTGAGCGAAAGAGGGCATAAATAATGTGAGAGTGAACACATTTGGGGATCCAGGGCTGAGAATAATTATATAACTGAAAAAAGGTGTCTGGAGAACTCAAAAGGGAATCAAGACTGTATAAGACGTTCCTTTAGTCATTGTGCTTCCCCAAATTTACAGGGTTCTTTCTTCCAATTTAGGCAGGATTTCCACCTGGAGTTGTGAACATTGTGCCAGGCTTTGGACCCACAGCTGGAGCAGCAATTTCTCATCACATGGATATAGATAAAGTAGCTTTCACAGGCTCTACAGAGGTATTGTAATGAATGCAGGAAAACATAAGCAGGAAATGTGCCCCTCTGATTCCCAGTAATGATTTAATGTGTAACTTGTTCTATGTAACTATTTTAACTTTTTCTTTCTTTCTTTTGGCTACTGGTTTGTTAAACAAAGTCTGTTTAATGATTTGTTGGTTAGTATTAACTTTAAACATATTTAAACAATGTTTGTGTTGCAGGAAAGCCCTTCAAACAAAAGCATGCTGTGAGATACAATAGATTCTAGTACACCAAGGCTATTTTAAATATTATGCTTTGAAAAGAAAACACTTTTATAATTTTGTTTGCTTCTTTTTTAAAAAATATTTTTTTAAAAAATGCAAAAAAAAAGAAAGAAACAGACTGTGCTTTGGTTTTTTTAATTTTAATAACAGTGGGAAGGTAAGAAGGTACTTCAGAAATCTCGTTCCTGATTCTGCATACACTTAGGTGAGGTGACAAATTTTTTTGATATTTGAATGATGCTGATGATCAGCTGGGTGGCCGTAGAAGTTTATCTGAATATGTATCAGTTTAACAATTAAAAGGAAATTCACTACTTATTTTCTGTAACCTTCTGAAGAACTGTGATCAAAGATTTCTCAGTGTAGGCATTATTTAACTACAGCCTTAACAGAGTACATTATATTATCTGTCTGAATGCATGCTACATGGAAGAGTTGCCAACTGAATGGTTGCTAACTTCTTGAATGTACACTCCAAAGACGAATATCATTGCCTTATGTCAACGATCAGTACACACTGAGTGCAAGAGCTATATTTAGTCTTAGAAATCTTTAGCTCTGAAGTAAGGGAGAAATAAAACACCTAAAATCCAAACATCTGAGAAATATCCTGCAGAAGTTCACAGTGGACAGTAATAACTACAGTTCCCTGTGCTTCATGTCCCTTCAAATGCAGGTGGGCCAGAGGGTGTGTTTGCAGGCTTTGGTGACAGTCTTCTTGTGATAGTGTAACATAACAGTGAGAAATGAAGACGGGAAGGCTAATAGAGGGAGGAAGCTATTTGATGATTGCTACCCACAAACAGCTACAGACCAAAGCCATGAGGGCTTACAGTCATGTTTTCCTTTCACAGTTTTTCCAGAACAATTCTTACTAAGTAGTTCTTTTAAATTAAAAGACATCAATAGAAAGGAGTAGGGTTCTGCCCTGCAGTACCCATTTCCTCTTTCTCTTCTAAGAGAGAAACTGGAGTCAGGAATTTGCCCATGCAGACAAGGTACATAACTACTTTTTCTCTTGTACACTTTCACAGAATCACAGAGTGTTAAGGATTGGAAGGGACCTCAAAAGACTATCGAGTCCAGCCCCCCTGCCAAAACAAGATCACCTGGAATAGGTCACACAGGAATGTGTCCAGGAAGGTTTTGAATGTCTCCAGAGAAGGAGGCTCCACAGCCTCCCTGGGCAGCCTGTGCCAGTGCTCTGTCAACCTCCCAGTGAAAAAGGTTTTCCTAATGTTTTCATGGAACCTCCTCTCCAGCTGGCATCCATTGCCCCTTGTCCTATCATTGGACATTCCTGAGAAGAGCCTTAGTGCACTTTGTGCATCAAAGGTATTTTTTTATGTATAAAACAGGAATTTCAACCTAATGGGAGTAACTGGCAGAGTAGAAATCAGTGCCTACTTTAGATTACAGATACAAGCAAGTAAAGTGATGATAACCGAAAAAACCACCAGACATCTTTGGCAGTTAACATGAGTGTGTCCAGAGGAATCTCCTCTAGAGAGCGTTCCTGGTTTGTAGACTGCAAGTCACTTGCACCATTTTTTCAAATTTTGTTTTAAATTTATTTTTCATTTCTACAGTTACTGGGATAGCAGACAACTGTGAACCGGTTTTTGCTTTTTTGAAGAACTCATTGAGCGTTACTGAGGTCATAAACTTTTTGAGACTAAGCTGTCCTCTCTCCACCTTTTAGGTTGGCAAACTGATTAAAGAAGCAGCAGGGAAGAGCAATCTGAAAAGAGTTACACTGGAACTTGGAGGAAAAAGTCCCAACATCATATTTGCAGACGCAGACTGTTAGTAGCATTTTTGCTATATAAACCCATTACTTTTACAAGTCCCACGTTTTATTTCTTCTCTTTGTCAGTATATTTAAGTTAGATTGCCACCAAAAACTGGTGGCTCCCGAGTGGGTATGAAACTCTGAAAACCTGTCCACCCTGACTGTGGTTAAGGATCATCTTAATGTACTATAAATGCAGAACAAAAAGCAGCTAGGTGGATCTTACTCAGGTTTATTAACTTTCTAGCTGAATACTCCTCTTGGTACTGCTGACAGGGCAAGTAATGTTGAATCTACATTTCACATAGTGCAGCTGAATGTGTGTTTGTCTCACTGTGCCATGCTACTCTTGATAAGAGTAGACTTGGATATAAGTAAATCAATTAATATATAACAGTAACATAACAGTAAAAGGTGCTAGAAAGGGAAATGAATGTGTAGGAGATGGTGTTGCAAATGTTTGTGAAGAATTTATGATGTGACAATTCAACTTTATGCTCTGATGAACTCTGCATTTCTTTGCAGTGGACACAGCTGTGGAATTCGCACACATTGGTCTCTTCTACCACCAGGGCCAGTGTTGCATAGCAGGATCTAGGATTTTTGTAGAAGAACCTATCTATGATGAATTTGTTCGCCGAAGTGTTGAACGAGCAAAGAAGTATACTCTTGGGAATCCTCTGTTGCCTGGCATTCAGCAAGGCCCTCAGGTAAGTAATGTTACATGTTTTCAGTATAATTATGACATGGCATCACAGTGTAACATACTCCTAAACCTATTGTTGCATTAGTTTCAAGGCTAAATACAAATGTCTAGTGGTTAGTCAGTAGGACCAGGAGGAAGAAACTGGAGTGATGTTGTTTGTGCCACTATCAATAGTAAAGATGATCACCTGTGTCAGAGGTTGCTAAGATTATATATAAATACTGTCACTGTGAGTAGCTTGAGCAAGTAAGATTTAATAGTGTCCTTCCCCCTTTTTCAATGTACTAGTGTTTCATCATGTTGCTCTCAAATTTAGAATATTACAAAACTAAAACACATTGTTCTGTAATTTTCCTCCTTATGTTAAAGGATAGGCCAACATTTTCCTAATCAAATGAATGCTAAAATGCAACATTAAATAACAACTATCACGATGCTGAGGATTCCGTGGATCACATTAGAGGACTGTTAAATTAATTGTCATTCAGAGTCTTATTCACATATCAACTTGTACTACAGGGTATATGCTTACTTGGCAGAGCTATCATGCACCTGTCTGCTTGTCACTGGATAAAGAAAATCTGTCAGAGGCAAAGTAACTGCCACACATTTGATAAAGTAGGCTGTACTTCACTGGTTATGCCAGTCATTTTATGTCCTCAAAGACACCAAATAAATTGGAAAATTGCATTTCAAGCTGCATGAGATTTGAAGAACTTAAAAATAATAAGGATGCTGTTTTGATATCCTCCAATGTGTCTTGCTAGCAAGCTAATATGTTCAGCTGAATAAATTTGAATGTCAGAGGACAGGAAGATTGAAACAAGTAAAATCCAGGTGTTTGATGTACAGATAATACAAACCTAACATGAATCCACACTCATGTTACTGTGGCTTTTCTGAGTTTGAAATTCATGCTAACAATTTCAGTGAGAAATGAAATAAACTTTTACTCAAAAAATAAAATGGAAGGTTAAACATGAAAAAAAAAAGGATTACTGAAAATGTTTGAAAGAGCATGAAGACTCTTTTCTCCTCCAGTCTCATAATTTGCCCTTCCTGACTTTTTCTTCTTCTTAACAATCTTTAGCAGAAATCTTAAGTCTTTCATAGATTATCCAAGTTTTTCCTTTTAGAACTGGTACTATTCCATTTAATGGAAACTTGTAACCATGCAGTTTAGGCACACCTTTTTTTTGGTAATTTTGTTAAACATCCCTCTTTTTCTTCAAACTCCTTATTATGCTTTGACTAATTCTTTCCAGAAACAAATAATGATAACATGTACCAAGCATATTCACTGTGATTTCTTGTCACAGATCCTCCTTGAAAGCCATATTTGTCCTCCAGTTCACAGGTCCCCTGGAGGAGCACCTGCCTCAGGCAGCAAATTGGAGTAATGCTTTGCATGGTGGGCACCAAAGAAAAGCCAAAGGCCCTGCTGGAATTCAAAAGATCATATATATGCTAATTCACACATTATTAAGAAAAATTATAATAGTAACAAAGGAACTACTGACAGCAGTGTGAGCTGTATCATTTAAACTTCATCTTCAAAGTGTTTATGAATAAGAGATATTTGACCACCAGGGCAGCAGAAATTTTATGTTTTCAGCATACAGTAAGGCAATTGTTCGAAAGTAAAATGCCAAAGGGAGTACAACAAACTAAAAATCACCTTCTTACAAGTATTCTTATTCATATCTTTATAAATATAAACTTCTATCACAGCTCTAGCTGTGATTAGTCTAATATACACCCAGAGTTCTCCAGAACCTTTGAATATGTTGTGTCTTATGAACATAGTAAAACTTGTTACTTACACTGAAATATGACCTTTTTATTGCATATATGAAAGAATTAGATACACACCTACTCTGTTGATTGATGAGTACGACTAAAGAGAAAAAGCTTCTGTGCAAGAGTCCCCCTAGAAGTAATCTCAGTATCTTCATGAGCTAGTGTTTGAGGGACTGAAGTCTTTCAAAGAAAGAATCATATAAATGGAACAAATTTTTTAAAAAAAAAAATAAATAAAGAGGATGTCAAAGGCTTTCACCAAACAAAAATTACCAAGAGTTTTTCTTGACATAAATGTTATCTTTCACACAATTTTCCTTCAGGCCTGAAGTGGTGCTTGATTGATTTGGAGAGGGGAGGAGATGAAATAATGTGTGATCTGTTTCTAGTCCCCGTTTACACTACTTCTGTTTCCACTTTGTCACTGAAGGTTGAAAGGGGTTAGAGAAATATGAGCCCCTATTACACTGCCACATAAACTCCTTTTCCAGCCAAAGACCATGTATTTTGTTATAGTGTAGAGTCAAATTACAATATGCTTTGCATATATCAAATATGTTGGTGGGCCTGGGCAAGTGGGGGAGCAGAGATTATCTTCATGCCATAAACAATGTCATCTGTGTTTCTCGAACTACAAATGTGTTTTTATTCTACTAATAAATCAGAATGACCTGAAAACTATATTGAATTTCAGTTATATTTTTTGTTGATTTTTGACTTACTGTAATAGTTTGGGAAAACAACATAACTGATCTACCAGACCTAGTGAAGTACAAAACAGTCTTGCAGCCTAAACCAAGTCCTCTGTTAAATTTACAGAATCAAGCTCAGTGATTTTTATTTTGATGAAATATTTGTAGTTGACAAGAGTTCTGGGAGAAATATAAACTACATTCATTTTATATATTTTTTTCTTATTTTAGTAAAGAAACAAGGATATCAGTCCCTCTACAGCTGATTCTCCTATGCCAAAATTTCTGATTACTGGTCTATCTAAGAAAAACCTGCAAAGTTTTGAGAAGTTAGTGACAAGAACATTTGCAGGGCTCTCCAGCTATTCCACTTCAATATATGCAATTGAATGAAGCTGAAACTTTGTTAAGTTTTGGGTAATGAGTTAGAAGAACATTGTTACCAGTGTGTGCTGTTTTGATTGCTGTAATATCTTTTTGTTTAGATTGATAAGGAGCAGTTCCAAAAGATCCTGGAGCTAATTGAGAGTGGGAAAAAAGAAGGAGCCAAACTGGAATGTGGAGGAGGTCCATGGGGAGACAAAGGTTACTTCATACAGCCCACAGTTTTTTCTAATGTTACAGATGATATGCGCATTGCCAAAGAAGAGGTAAATAAATTTTTGGCAGTCTGTACTCTCATTGGAGATTGTCTGTTTTAAATATCTGTACAAAATATCCATTTAGAAGGTCAAGTGTCTACATAAAAATGCTCTCAGTAAATCTGTATTACCACCCTGGTGGTGCTAAAATGCTTTTCTTGGTTTCTGATGCCTGTTTTACTAACTCTGTGGAGGTGAAGGAGAGGAGTATGAGCTGGGCTACCAACAAAGGCTCGAGCTTAAGCTAGTAGTAGATAAGAAATGCCAAGGTTCCTATTGTTTTCATCACCCCATAGTGCCCATGTCTTATGCATCAGAGAGACGTGGGTAACAGTAAGGCAAACTTTGAAGGCACAGCTTGTGAACTCTTTGCACAGATTAAGGAGTCAGTTAAATTGGGATTTGAGACCATAAGCACCAATCCGTTATTTTGCAATAAGATAAATTAGATTGCTGTCCATTGGTGTCCATTATACTTCATACTACAGCTTCTCCAAAACTATTACAAATCTAGATGTTGCTTTATTTAGCCAGCGATACTGCTGATGCAGTCTGTTGAATATACCTAGTACCTTCAGCAAGAGGCAACAGGCTGAATTACAATGAACACCAGAGCACCTTGAGTTAGTTGTGATGGGGAGAGAGCTTTAAAAGAGGAGAGAGCTCTATGAGACATAGTTTTGATTGCTTCTGCCAGTCTAGGAGGCAGAAACAGTTTCAGTAGGAAACTGCACAATGGTATATTTCTTCACAGATCTATTAGCTTTCTTTGGATCAGCAGTGAAATAATTTCTTTTTTCACATTATTTTGAGTGTATTGAGTAACGAAACCCTAGAGAGCCAAAGCCATTTAAAGAATGTACAGGCTCTGAAACTCACAGCTTGAACAGTGGCAGAATGTTCAGTGTTTTTCTGATCTATGTAAATCAATCCTTAAAAACTAACACTAAACACTTTCCAGGAAAATCAAGTGGAAAGCTCTTGTTCTATGGGAAAGGAGGTAATTAGATGCGGTAATGGCCCCCTACCCTACATAGCCTTGTCACTGTGCTGTTGACATGGGCACCTCTGGGTGAGAACACAGAGTGAAGGGAGTGGGAAATCCAAGCCTGAGGGACTATTATCTCACATAACAGACATATGGAAAGCAGAATTAGTTGTTTCATTTGGCATACATGCCAATTTGTGCAGCTACCTGCAGAGACAAAAGTCTCATCAAAAGTATAGGGAAGGGAATGTCTTCCTCCACTTTAAAACTCGAATTTTCCAAGAAAATAAGTTTGTTGGTAAGTAGTATTGATATGCAGCATATTGTGATTCCATGCTAACTACTTTTATGATGGGTGTCTTCACCTTCATTGATTTCTTTTCATAACTATATTTATTTATTTGTTGGTTTATTAAACAGTTATTGTTCTATTAAACATCAAGGCTATCTTGATTTGCTCCATAATATGAAAACCTTCTCTTTCTGTGAAATCATAATCATGCTTAGAACTCTGTTTAGAGATGTACACTCTTGACTGAGTAAATTCAGGAGTAAGGCTACCTTACAGAAATAGATTTTTAAAATATTATTTACGGTAGTATGGTATACCAGTCCACTTCATATTTTCACATGTGTCCGAAACAGATATTTGGTCCTGTTCAACAAATCATGAAGTTTAAAACTATAGACGAAGTTATCAAGAGGGCAAATAATACCACCTATGGCTTAGCAGCAGCAGTTTTTACCAAAGACATTGATAAAGCACTGACATTTGCAGCTGCTCTTCAGGCTGGAACAGTATGGTAAGTAATGGCCTTTAATTCTTACTTCAGAACTGCAGGTGCCAATGCCAGTAGTTGTAGTGCATTTTAACACTTAATTGGTTGGTACACTTAAATATTTTAATTCCTTGTCATCTTCAGTGAAGTGGATTGATGTTATCCTCCTGTGTTATTCTTTCCCTTACTTTCCATACTTAACATCCTGTTAAAGAAATATTTCTTGTAAGTCTTCACACAACTGTTCTGTAAGCTTTGTCTGAAAAAGGCAATTGACATTCTAAAAAGGAAAGGAGATAAAAGGAAATACAATAAGAGCATCAACTCCTTTTTATCTAGGATCTGGGCATAGGCCAGCACATACTTAATTTGTGAGGATCATTTTCTATATTGTGTAAAGAAGCTGATTATCTGAAGTTCTGTGGCCTTTAAACTGGGCAGAACATCCACCTGTAGTGGAAAAGATAGATAAAATGTGACTGAAAAAAAAGGAAACACAGATGAGGAAGAACTGCTACAAGTATAAGGACAGCTCTTTGCAGTGATGGAAAAAAAAAAAAGAGGCAACCTATATGCAGTTGGAACAGCAAGAGTGAAAGCTTGAGGGAACAGAGACTCAGTCTAATGACTGACAGAGACCTGCATTCCTCTACAGTTACCTCAATGCACCAGAAAGAGAACAACTAATTATACTTTAATGCAAAACCCTATGTACAATTTGCCTTTTATCTGAAGAGCTTGCACCAGCACAAATTCCTACCCAGGTCCTGTGACGAAAAAAAACACGTTTTAAAAATACGTTAGCTATTTTGACTCGTGAGTTGGTATTCTATAAATGTAAGAAGGTGTAAAATGAAAGTGGAATTCTTGGGTTTTACTCTTGTGTGGTTGCTAGTCTGTCCAGGAACTTTGACTATGGGAAGAACATCTTTTGCTGAAAGCAGTAGAGTGGCAGCGGGAGAAATTATGAGATATGAAAATAGAGAATATCTGATCTGATAATATTGCAAGATAAAAAGAGCTTCTCAGCTAAGCAATAGGATGCACATTCTGCCAAAACTCTTCATACTACAAACTCGCTTGTGAAATTCGTTTCTTACTCATTACTGTATTTTTGTTCACAACCACAATACAGAATATGGTTTACTATTGAGAAGAACCAAACAGAACTTCTTAAATATCTACTCAAGTGAAGCTGAATTTATCTATTGGAAGTGTACTTGCAGAAGACCTGTGTCTAGTCTTTGGTTTGAGAGCATATGCACTAGTTAGGAAGGAATATTAGCATAGCCATCAGAGAAAGATATGACTGTCACTCTGCCTGAAGACCCTTGTTGAGTGTTAGAACCCTGATTATAAGTATAGTCTCTGGTAATGCTTTTTTTCTCTGAACCTTAAAGTGCACATATTTTTTTGCAAATATATTACTCAGATATAGTTTGTGAATATCACCATAGGTTTTTTACAGTTGACAGAAATCCACTGATTCTTCAGAAGTGAGAAAAGTTGTTTCACACTGTCAAAAGCACTTTTCCTGTTCTTCCAGGGTTAACTGTTACGGTGCGTTCTCTGCCCAGTGTCCTTTTGGAGGATTTAAGATGTCAGGAAATGGACGAGAATTGTAAGTAAATACTTTTAAAAATGTAGATTCACTGGAACTACAAAACTAAATTCCAGAATCCAACTTCAAACACTCATAACTAGGATGCTCAGAGTGAGATTTTTGTCAAATTATTCTACATAGTGTTTAGAGGTTTCATGTTGTCAGAGACAATGTCAAGCAAAAAATCCTCCTCTGTAAAACAAGTAAGAAGATTACTAGGTACGCAGTTTTCCAGTAGCATGCACTCTACTGATATGCAAGACTTCTCACTGTGTTTATGCTTTTGCATGTGTGTAGAAAGTGTCACAGGCACCAAGATATATATGTATGTAATTTGTGGAATCCCCTTTAAATTCTAGATTTTTGCATACGTAAGAAATTTCAAAGTCCTTGATTTAAACAAGAGTTTTCAGTTTAAAAATCTTGTCAAAATTTATGACAAAAGTAGCCCTCTGTAGTGTTTGGACCTTTGGTCTTTTCCCAAGCTAGAAGTGGAAGGGTATAGAGAAATAATAAGCTAATAGAATTATTTTGAGCTTCTAAGATTTATTCCAGTTTCAATTTGAACCATGTCCTGTCTTGCCTGTATTTATTCTGATCTTCATATTAGCAGAAGTATCATGTAGTGTGCTACAGCATGAAACATTTGATGTCATGCCTGTTCAACACATGTAGAATTACGTGTTCCGGGGTTAAAAATGCCATATACCTAGGAACAAGAAATAATTTTTAAAGCAATGAATAAAAATCAAAACATGCAAGTTTTTTCATTTATTAAGCCAAATGAACAGTACTTTTAATGAATAATGGGAGTAATTAAACAGGCAAAGTGCTTCAGAACTTTTTTTTGCTATTTTTCTGTATTTTTTTAAGAGAGAAAGTTTTTCATGCCTACTCATCACTGAGCTCAGTCTGCTCGTGATGGCATAGCTCTCACTGATGTCAAAGTTGAGAGCTTCAGCAAATGTCAAAACCAAAAAAATATACAATAATTTAGGCCATTAGTATCAAGGACTGTTCAGCATTTCCTGGGTGTCAAAAATTGGAAGATCATTAATTCTGAATTACAGCCTTTTACAGAAATATTTGGTGATTTATTTGCTGGAAATACCAGGAAAACCATAATAGGCTATAAAAAAAGATTAATATTCTCTATAACAGTGCATTTTGAAGGAATTAACACTTTTCTGCAAATAAATTTTTCCTAATGCTTGGTTCAAAATCACAATTAGTGGACCAGTGAAAATATTCCTGCTAAAGGGCAGGGAAAGATTTAGCACCAGAGAGAGTTCTGCTGCGGAAAAGAGTTTTGTAAACATGTGGCAATCAGTTCTAGGGGAGGAAATACCTGTGAAAAAACTGCACTGAAATAGCCAGGAAATCACTGTGTCAAGCCATTGATTTCCTTGAATCCTAGAATAAAGTTATCTATATAATTCTTGGAATGTTAATACCATTATGAATTAAAGTACTGAATCAGAGATGTCACATGCTAGCAGAAAGCTTCTTCAAAAACTAAGTCGGCAAACATTTTGCCATAGCATGAGTCCTGAGCAGATTTCCTTTTTGCATATTTATGAATATAGTAAGATGGCAGTTAGAATTGGAAAAAAATATAGTGTAGCAAACCCTTGTGCTATAAAATAATCAATTGTCTCTAAATAGTTTGACTGCATCAGATGTCAAACATCTAGGTACACAACAAAACGTCATATAAAACATAAAGGTGGAATCATGCTAATTATGTCAGTTAGGTTTTAGTGGCTTTCACTGTCAGAGAGATTTCATTGCAAATTAAATATGTCTTCCACTTACTTGAGATACTTGTCTATTCTTTGATTCTTGAGGAAACTCTTGACATCAGAAAGAAAGTTTTTGCAAATAACTTATTAAGCATGCTTGTGAAGACCCAACATATACTTTATCTGCTGTACACAAACCCAGTTTAGAAATCCATTAAGTTGATTAAACACCATTCTTTTGCACAGAAATGAAATTGTGCCCACTCTTCTCAGGAGAGAGTTGCTGTACCTTTCCAAAAGGCTTCAAGCAGCAGTGTAGCCACACAGATGTCTTCCTAATATGTCCAATATACTCATTATACATGTGGCCAATTGCACGGCACCACCCAAAATCCCATCCAGGATATAAAGTATATAAAAAGCATTAGCACAAATATTGCTCTTTTCTTCTCTTTAATGTAGGGGAGAATATGGCCTTCATGAATACACAGAAGTTAAGACTGTCACAATCAAAATCCCACAGAAGAACTCATAAGGTTACTAGTGGTGCAAAATTTAGCATCTTCGAATGAATCTGAAAAGGCTATGTGAAATCTGAAAAGTTTAATAACCCAAATTATTCATTAATCTTTTCACTTTCTGATTGTATAAGAGGTACTTGCTTACACTAACAACACAAAGAACAATGTAGAAAATTTTATTAACTGAGAAAAGGGAACTTTATTATCTGACATATAGCTTAATTAATTTTGAAATTCATGTCAAGAAAGAATTATTTTTTGTTTTCAGTGGAAGGTCTCTAGTGCTGTGAAAATGTTCCTTTTTCAATATATTCTTCAGATACAATTTGAATTTATGTGTTTTTCTAAATGTTAGATGGTAAGCCCTCTTCGCATTTTCTTTTCTTTGTGGCCTTTTAACGAAAGCACTTACGAGTAATTACCAGATAGATACTTTTCTGTGTCTTTCAAAAATAACAGACTTCTAGATATATTTCTTAGACTACTGAATTTGTTCATCATCCTACACAAATGTAATCTGGAAAATATTAAACAATATTAAAATCCACCTTCAAAACCTAATATTACTCCTTTTGTTATTTTTTGTCTATTACAGTTGTTTGCCACTGGGTACTATGTAGCATGTGTTTTATATCAATAAAGAGGCATTATTGTCCTAATGGTATGTTTAGATCATCAGAGCTGTACCACCTTGTCTATACAGAGACTACAGTCCCTAATACTTTGATAGTATTATAAAGGGCAAAATATGAACACACAGAACACTGAACAATTTGCAAAGAGACAGCCCTTGGCTCTGTACCATAGAGAAAACTCCTAACAGATAAGAAGCAAGAAATATTTAAGGGTAAGAAGAGAAGGGGAGATGAGGGAATGCAGTCTACTCCATGATTTATACCAGCTCCATTTTTCCTGCATTTATACAACTGCATATATCTTGCATGTTTTCCTCCCTTCTCTTCCATCCTCTAGCCCATTGTTTCTGTTCATCCTTTTTCCTCATGCTATAGCTACTTATTCTCACAAAAGCACTCTGTAGATATACATGTTCTAAATAAAACCTGGATTAAGTTTTCACCCTATGATTCTTCTCTGGATGTCTTTTTTCAGGAAGTTAAGAACAGATGTAAGACATGGCACAGGTATATCTTTCCATAGACCTCTACATTATCTGTTCTTGAAAGATGTCTGTTCAAAATCCCTTATATATGCCTCTGAAATCATTTCAATAGTCATAGTTCTCAGAGAAACCTTCTTACATCAAGAAACAAGCAACAAAATAATAGAAGAAGGAGGAGTGAAATAAAAGTAAAAATGTACTGTGGCAATAATTAGCAGACATTGTTCAGCAGAGGAAAGTGAACAGAATAAAGGACAGAAATCAAAATAAATGCAAATGAAGAGGAAAAAATTAAACTCATAAACAAACAAGCTGCAGAGAAGAAAAGAATTGTAAAATATTCCAAAAGACTTTAAAAGTGGTAATCATAGAATCATAGAATCATAGAATGTTAGGGATTGGAAGGGACCTCGAAAGATCATCAAGTCCAATCCCCCTGCCAGAGCAGGAATGCCTAGACTATGCCACACAGGAACGTGTCCAGGCAGGTCTTGAATGTCTCCAGAGAAGGAGACTCCACAATCTCTCTGGGCAGCCTGTTCCAGGGCTCCGTCACCCTCACTGAGAAGAAGATTCTTCTCGAGTTTAAGCGGAACCTCTTATGTTCCAGTTTCAGCCCATTACCCCTTGTCCTATCAGTGGTTGTCACCGAGAAGAGCCTGGCTCCATCCTCGTGACACTCACCCTTGATATATTTGTAAACATTAATGAGGTCACCCCTCAGCCTCCTCTTCTCCAAACTAAAGAGTCCCAGCTCCTTCAGTCTTTTCTCATAAGGGAGATGCTCCACTCCCTTAATCATCCTAGTTGCCCTGTGCTGGACTCTCTCCAGCAGTTCCCTGTCTGTCTTGAACTGAGGGGCCCAGAACTGGACACAGTATTCCAGATGGGGTCTCACCAGGGCAGAGTAGAGGGGAAGGAGAACCTCTCTCGATCTACTAACCACCCCCCTTCTAATACACCCCAGGATGCCATTGGCCTTCCTGGCCACAAGGGCACAGTGCTGGCTCATGGTCATCCTGCTGTCCACCAAGAATCCCAGGTCCCTTTCCCCTACACTACTCTCTAATAAGTCATTCCCCAACTTATACTGGAACCTGGGGTTGTTCCTACCCAGATGCAAGACCCTACATTTACCCTTGTTATATTTCATTAAATTTTTCCCCGCCCAACCCTCCAGCCTGTCCAGGTCTCGCTGGATGGCAGCACAGCCTTCTGGTGTGTCAGCCACTCCTCCCAGCTTGGTGTCATCAGCAAATTTGCTGATAGTACTCTCTAGTCCCTCATCCAAGTCATCGATGAATATATTGAATAATACTGGTCCCAGTACCGACCCTTGAGGCACTCCACTGGATACAGGTCTCCAACCAGACTCCGCCCCATTGACCAAAACTCTTTGGCTTCTTCCCCTCAGCCAGCTCACAGTCCACCTCACTACCCGAGAGTCTAGACCACACTTCTGCAGTTTAGCAGCAAGGATGCTGTGGGAGACTGTGTCAAATGCTTTACTGAAGTCAAGGTAGACCACATCCACCGCTCGGCCATCATCTATCCACCTTGTTATATCCTCGTAAAAGGCTATGAGGTTAGTCAAGCATGACTTCCCCTTGGTGAAGCCATGTTGACTGTCTCTAATGACCCTCTTATCCCTGATATGCCTTGAGATGGCACCAAGGATAAGTCGTTCCATCACTTTCCCAGGGATGGAGGTGAGGCTGACCGGTCTATAGTTACCCGGGTCCTCCTTCTTGCCCTTTTTGAAGACTGGAGTGACATTTGCTTGCCTCCAGTCCTCAGGCACCTCTCCCGTCTCCCAAGACTTGGCAAAGATGATGGAGAGTGGTCTAGCAATGACATCAGCCAGCTCCCTCCGCACCCGTGGATGCATCCCGTCTGGACCCATGGATTTATGGATGTCCAGATTGCTTAATTGGTCCCTAATCCAGTCCTCATCGACTAAAGCATACGCCTCCACTGCCCTGACTTCCTCTGGGGCCTCAGGGGAATGGGTCTCCTCAGGACAGCCTCCGGCAGAGTAGACAGAGGCAAAGAAGGCATTCAGTAACTCGGCCTTCTCTGTATCTTCTGTCACCAAGGCACCCACCTCATTCATCAGTGGGCCTACATTGCCTCTGGTGTTAGTTTTATCTGCCACGTATTTGAAAAAGCTCTTCCTGTTGTCCTTGACCCCTCTCGCCAGGTTCAATTCTAGGGAGGCCTTTGCTTTCCTAGTTGCCTCCCTACACCCTCGGACAACAGCCTTATATTCTTCCCAAGTGGCCAGCCCTGCCTTCCAAGATCTGTAAATTCTCCTCTTGCCCTTGAGCTTACCCAGCAGATCCCTGTTTAGCCACGCAGGTCTCCTGGCTCCCTTCCTTGACTTCCTACGTGTCGGGATGCTCTGATCTTGAGTATAATGAACACAACATTAGAGAAAACCTGGTTAAAATGGAAATGCGACAAGTATAGGTCTTCATATTTCCCTGCTGTCGAAACCCTGCTTTTGCCTAAGTCGGTTGTAGAAGTCTCAAAGAAGTATAAATAAGGCAAATAACAATAAATCTACATTTGCATTTTCATTTGAATCAGGAGTGCACTTCTGAAACTGTATGACTGATCATTCCTGCTCACCTTCTTTGGTTAACATGCAAGAGTGATACGGAGCAGCAAAATTGGGTGTATTTTCAATGTCACTAAGCCAAAAGATGCACACTTGGGCTGTGTCTGCTGTGATCCATTCACTAAAAATCATTCAGCTCCTAGAAGGCTAGTCTGCAGTAACCTCTCTCTGAATGTGTACTACATGAGTGGATGGTTCTCCTCCCCTCACAGTGTCCTTTGGCAGCATAGAACTGCATATCCAATCCTGCTAGGCTATGCTCCATGCAACTGCAAACACAGCAAAGAATGACTTTGAAGTGTAACTCAAGGAAAGGGAAAACCCAATGCAAATAAACTGATATAGGAGGAGGATCAACTCAGCCCTTGCATGCATATATGTATTCTTCTTCACAATGCCTAAAATATTTAAATACTATTCTGAACAATATTGTAAATCTCTTTTAGCTCTTGATTGACAGTCTTCTTCTATTTACTGGTTAAAGGAAGCTGTCAATGAACTTGTTTTGTCAATTTAAATATTTCAATGTAATCAAAATATAACACCCAGTAGTGATTTTGAGTTCTCTTTTTTCCCAAAAGCCTTGAATCAAAGAAGTGTTTCCACATGTATATTATACATGAGAGCATCTGTATGTGTGAGAGAGAGAGAAGAGCAAAAGAAGGCAAAGACTGTCATTCGACAAAGGTGAAACACCCAATTTTTTCATCAGAGTCAAGTATAGCTTTGGGTTAATCTGATCACACACTGAAGTTGTTCCCAAGAGATGCCAATGTAAAGAGATACACCTTTTGGCATCTAGTCAGTTTAAGGAATTCAATACGTGTGTGTTTTCTTAATGCACTTGAGACACGTTTGAAGAAGTCTTAAAAGACCTCAATAAATTGCATAGTACGGTTTACCTTACAAAAGCACATTAGTTTACAGTACATGGGAAAGTGTCCAACTTGAAATTTTTCAGAATATGGTCCCATTTTGTCATGGTTCAAGCTGACTGGGACAAAAAAAACCACACAGTCTCTGGTTCATGCCTCCCCCAATCCCATTGCCACAATGATGTGGAGGAAGAAAATTCAACTAAAAAGGCTCAAGGGTAGAGATGAAGGATAGGGGGGGTAATAATCTACCATTTAAAATGACAGGTAAAGAACCAGAGAGATTTGGAGAGAAAAACATAGATTTAATTCACCACCATCATTTACAAAGTAGGACAGTGAGAGGAGTACATTAATAAATATGACCTGATCTTAAATACGCTTTGCACGTCCCTGCCCCCATCTTCCTGGCTACCTCCTCCACCCTTGCAAGGTGCAAGAAGGGGCAAGGGGTGGGGGGTGCCATTTGTCTGGTCATTACCCACTGTCTATGGCAGTTCCTCCTTGAGAAAGTGGGCTCCTTGCAATCTCTCATCCATGCCATGTGGTGTCCATCTCATGGGAGGAAATCCTCTTCCTCCTGTGAGTCCATCGGCTCCACTGATCACTTTGGGCTCATCCCCCACTGATGATCTGTCTCGCTCCCCTCTCGCATGGGGCTCTGCAACTGCCAACGTATCCTGGACATCCTTGCCGCTGTTGATCCCCTCAACTGACAGCAATCTTCTTCCTGCCATCTCAGCCACCATGGGGTTTCAGGGAAAGGTCCTGCTCCGGCAGCCTTCTCCCTCTCCTTCTCCTCCAGGACTCTTTTCCCCCTCTTTCTTCCCTGTTCTCCTCTCACCTCCCCCTCCTCCAGCAGAAAAACTCCCCAGCATAAAAGACAGGACAACTCAAAATGAGACAGAATCAAAAGAGGGAGGTAGAACAATGGGGTCACCTCTTAAATATCTTTATTGCAGAGGTCCTGAATGGCCTGGCCCTGGCTAGAGGCAGGTCCAACCACTACCTGGGGGTGGGGGAGGCTCTCAAAGCTTCACATGAATCTACGCTCGCTTTTCCAAAGTCCTTGTAAGACTCAAACCCATGACACATTCGTTGTTCAGCCAGCCGGTTACTAACTCAGAGTCAAGGTCAGGAGTGGATTTCTCTCCACAATGCACATGCTATATCTCTCTGTGAGTATAAGAAATGTACTTTCACAGTTAAGAGTGTTTGTAACTGTGTTCACAGAATCAAAAGCTCCATCTGGCAGTGAAATAACTTTGCTGTGTTTTTGCATTATACCTGCATGCGGGTATGGTGGCTTGTGATCACCTAGTCTAGGCAGTAATAAACAAGGACTTAAACTCTGCAAATATTACACAAGCAATTAAGGAGACCTTCTCGTTCTGGGTTTGAATCACTATCATGTTAACTTAGACTCTGCAAATATTGCACAGGTAATTAATGAGGCCTCTTCTTCCTGGGCTTGAATCACTGCCATGTTACTCTTCTTACATGCCAAAGCAGCACCATTGACATTTACTGGGATGAAACATGAGAAGACCAATAGTTGATCTCTATGTAAATACTGCTTATAATGTTAGTGTAGTTGTAGTGAGTATATCACAGAGAATAAAAATTGAAAAGAGAATGTAAATTTGCTGCACTTCCTTTCAAAGTCCCTGAAAACTGACTGCTATAGTCAGTAACAATTACTGAATTCATGTTTTATGTTTGGATTGAAACCGTGATATTTTTTGTATAGTTCTTCAAGGTAGCAGGTTCCTGAGTAAACAATGCACAGCAAAGTGCTAGCAGATTTGAATGGGACTGTTTCCAGTGAACTACCTTTCTATCCCCTTGAGGCTATTGAATGCACACCTTTAATTTTCATGAAAGTACGACCAAGGAGATGCTTTTGTGATCTTCTTGGAAAGTTATCTGTTTCAGGCAAATTTATACCATATAGAAAAGCAAGTCCTAGAAACCTGAGCTCCTTAAAGACACTGTCTTGCCATCACTGAGGCCATCACTGCCCCCTTTCCTGCCCCTGACACACTATTTTTTTTAAGAGAGGGTAAACTGCTGAATGGCGAGAGTAGGATAGAGGGACCCTCAGGCTTCTTCAATCAAAACAGTGAATCTGTAATGAATCTGTCTCAGGAAAGAAAACGACTGATAATCCTTGACTGCCAGATATCCAGGTCTAAGACAGACAAGAGAAGCTATGGAAAAAAATATTCAGAGCAAGAAAGGCATCTGACTTGAATAAGAAGTGAAAATTCCCTGAGAAGTAGGTTTTAGGTTGGAATTTGAAAGATGTGAGATCTTAGCAGGCAAAAGAGCTTGGGGAGAGTTTGGAATATTCCATCTGGGACACAAAAGATAAATGCTGAAAAGACACATGCAAGAAAAAAGGAGAAAGAAATATAGAAGTATGAGGAGTTTGATAAGGAATGGAAGCAAAGCTAAGGATCACCATGAGATTCTGAAAAATCTCACTCGAAGATTTCATTATGATCCTGTCAGAGCTAACATGAAGGGTGTTAATAGGTGAAGCGTCCTTCCTTAGCCCCTCCAACATCATGTTTGCTGTCAGACTGTAGTTTTTCCTCCTGGTCCTGCTCTCCCTTTTCTTATTCAAAGTGTGATCCAGTTTTCTTGATGTTAATGTTGTCTTCCATCTATTCCACTACTGAAAAGTGGGGTTTAAATAACTCCTTATTAGGAAAAGTGCACTTTAAAGTAAAGTAGCAAAAAAAGAGACTTAGAAAAATTGGGAATAATAGTTCCCCATGAACTTAGTGGGAGGCCTGGAGGACTGAATTATAACCTGTGCTATGCTGAGAGAAAAACAGTGGCTTGATGAATATACTGCTCTGGAAACAAAAGTTAAGGATCTGGAAGCACAACATAAACTGACTTAGTCAAATAAAATGCTGTATAGTCTTGCAGGAAGGACATAAGTCACTTGTTGCATGAAAGACTGGACAGGCATAATGATCCAATAAACAGAACTGAGTATTGTGTGGTTTGACTTGAAAATCCAACTCATGAAACAGTCCTTAAAGGGCAGCAGCAAAAATGTTTCATACACAGCGTAACAAACTGGTCATGCAAGAGGAAGCAACCACAGCTGCTTTTACAGATTACTAGCAAGCATTGAGGAGAGACTTGAGAGAAGTGTTAAACAAACTATAATAAGGTTGTACAAAATGAGACCAGAATAGAAATAGCCAACTCTTTTAAGAAAAGTTATTAGCACCGAGGGTTTTTTAGAAGGAAGCAAACTAGAAGAGACAGAAGCAAGGAAAGGGTTTGTTTTATTATTTTCCTTTATATTCTTATTTAGCTTCTAGTTATATGCAAAATATAAGATTATAACTAAATAATAGCTTGACAATTACAAATGCTCAATACCCCCCAATCCAAGATGGCTCTGAACATAAGGATCAACTTGACAAACTCTAATACACACTTCAAGTTATTAAATAAACCACTGCAACTGCACACCATCCTCTCACTGTCAGCCCAGAAAAATCAGTCACCAGCATTTCTTTCATGCACTGTTAGGAAGTTTTGATAAAACAGCATAATCCATACAGCACAAATACAGCTCTGGTAAACAGAATAGTGTCTTTTTATCATCATACCTTGCCAAATGGTAAAAGTTGTCAAGACCTTACTTATGGGATCCTTACAGGTTGTTGACTCCAGCAATATGGATTCTACATTCGTTCTAACTACAGCTCCTTATTACATGTGATGACCATGCTTAGGACTGAGAAGCGTACTGTGTGATGACAGCAAGAATGAGACTGGTGAAATTTGAGCAAAATTAGAGACTTATTGTCTTTAGAAAAGTATCTGACAGGTAAATAAGTGAACCAAGTGAGAACAAGCAACACTGCCCACATACATTCAGGAATCAAGAAGGATTTTTTATGAGTGTGAAAGAAGAAACATGTGGTGTGAACACTGTATTTGGACTAGAATTATGTCCCATGCATAGAAAAATAAACACATGTTTTAGAACTCTTGTTATGGACAAACAATGTATATTGCTAGACACAGTGTCTGCGGGAGAGCTGACTCTTATATAAAGAATCTTTGATTGTGCTTATCCACTGTACCAATGGCAATCTTTAGAAGACATAAGATTCTCCTTCACCATCACCAGAAATCCTCAAGGAAAAGAATTAATGCAAATTATTTCCTATAAATTCTCATCACCAATCAACAGAGCACTTACTTTCAGCACCACGCATGGGCCCTCATACAGCACACTGATCATGTTCAAACTACAGGGAAAAATGCCAGTGGTTACATTTGGATGATGAATGACCGTAAGAAAATCATAATCTGTGTACAGATATTTATTCAACGGAGAAGTATGATTAACGCACACAGTAAAAACTTATTGCAAGTTACTTATTCGATATTAAAATACAAATTATTTTTCAGTACTCTTAACCTATTGCTTTTCTTCTAGTGGGGAATTTCCAGGGAAAATTAGTCTTCTATTTACTCTATATGTGCTAAGTCAAAATTCTCTAAAATAAATGTAAGTATTCATTTTCTTTTATGTCCTGAGCAATAAAGTGGTTCTGATTGTTGAATAAAACAGGCCTTGGATTTAGGCTAACTAAAGCTAGCAGAAGGAATTTGAAGTCGCGGTTCCACATCCAAGTGTCATGAGGGAGATTCAGTCTGCAGGTTCCCACCATTGATGATGTTGTGGCTGTAGGGGTCTAAGGCAAAACAACATGATTAGGAAGAAATGAAATCTTTTACAAGATCAAGTTAAATAGTAGAATAACAAAGAAGCCCTTGTGTACAACACTACTTCTTCATGCCACTTGCTGGCTGTCTGTTCTCAGGCTTGATCACAAATGAGGGGCAACAGTTACAGTAACAGTAAGTATGTAGAGGAGAGAAGTGCTGCCAGCTCACATATCCAAATTTCATCTCAGCAAAAATACCCACCCAATAACTTCTTTGGTATTCTCCCCTTATGGTATCTAATGTGCAATGGGAAAAGTATTAAGATTTCTACTACTTCAGCCTCCTTCTTCCGATGCATGTACTCTCTTGTGCTCTATGGTTATCTCTCTGTTAACAGCTATATAAAGGAAGCATTTGGTACGAAATCAGCTTTCCACTGTGAATGCCATAATAAATACTTTCAATATGACTGAGAAATATGATTGTGAAGTTATTTACATGGACAATTAGCCATAGTATTATAGAAATAGGTTAAAAACAAAATCAGTCCTCTCTACAGAGCTAAAGAAGGTCCACAGTCTAAAAACCAGCACTTTTCATGTCATACGTTTCACTGATCTGCTGAAAGAAAGCTTAGGTTTCATTATGTTTCTCTCTACACCTCAGCAAAAAACCAGGCGAACAACTGAAAAGAAGAAAAAAAAAGTAAGTCTTCCTCCTCTACTTGTGAGACTCCACCTACAGTATTGCTTTCAGTTCTGGGGCCCTCAGCAAAAGAATGACCTGGACCTGTTTGAGAGAGCCCGGGGGAGGATCACAGAGATGAGAGGACTGGAGTACCTTGCCTATAAGGACAGGCTGAGAGAGCTGGGGCTGTTCAACCTGGAGAAGAGAAGGCTCTGGGGAGACATGATAGAGGCCTTCCAGTACTTAAAGGGAGCCTACAGGAAAGAAGGAGAGGGCCTCTTTGTCAGGGAGTGTGGTGATAGGATGAGAAGTAACGATTTGAAATTTAATGAGAGTAGATTTAGATTGGATATTAGGAAGAAATTCTTTACTGTCAGGGTGTTAAGGCACTGGAACAGGTTTCCCAGAGAAGCTGTGGATGCCTCATCCCTGGAAGTGTTCAGGAACAGGGTGGATGGGGCTTTGAGCAACCTGATGTAGTAGAAGGTGCCTGCCCATGGAAGGGGAATTGGAACTAGATTTCATGATTATGGAAAGTTTCAGTCTGTTAGGAACTGATCACTTTAATACACAACTAACTTCTCCCATATAGCTCTACATATGACATGAAGGAATGCCTAGTGAGTTGTGAATCACTTCAGCTTCAATAGTGACAAAAACCCCTATGAAGATCTGAGTCAAACTGACTCACACTACTCTCCTCCTCTGTGTGCTAAGGAAGTAGCCAACAACCCAACCCATTCTGATTCTGTGAATTGGTGCCATTAACATTAAGGGGAAGTCAATCTCCATGAGAAAGTATCCTAGAAACCACATCATTACACTCAGCAAAGCAAAGTGTGTGTTTCTTTCACAGTATGTTTCGTCAGCCTGTATTGTACTTCTCTTCAGAGAGGTCTTAATTATTTAAAATTAAAAGAAAAATGCCAATGCACTACAGTACAAGACAGATAGCATCCGCTGATACGTCACTACCTCAGAAACCAACTACTTGGCTTTCTTTTCCCTATGTGATATACTAACCACCACTAAACAATAGAACCCTTGCAAAACCTTCATCATCTTATCTGTCACTTTTCACTGCCTCTGTGAGTATGTAGGTTGAATAGTTAACCTTCACTGGCTGTTTCACTGCTATAAACTACTTAAGTACACTTTATGGACACTGAAAGACACTTTTTTAAGTCTATTTAGCCAGATGACTGATTTTTTGTGAGATATATTTTTTGCATATATTTATTTTCTCTTTGCTTCATTTTTATTCTTTTCTGTAATCCTGTGCAACTGGTATATAAGTATGATCTTATACGTAAGTCATTGTATTACAGAGTATATTTATAACAACAGAATTTGCAGAGTTTTATTTCATAAAAAGAGATTATGAAAATTAGAAACTGACATACTGGACACATAGGAAGAAAAATACCTATGTCTTCTCCTTCACATCAAACACACCTGTCCCCTAAAGATCATAGTGATTTCACTGACTCCTTTTGTGGCTACTTCCTTAGCACACAGAGGAGGAGAGTAGTGTGAGTCAGTTTGACTCAGATCTTCATAGGGGTTTTTGTCACTATTGAAGCTGAAGTGATTCACAACTCATTAGGCATTCCTTCATGTCATATGTAGAGCTATATGGGAGAAGTTAGTTGTGTATTAAAGTGATCAGTTCCTAACAGACTGAAGCTTTCCATAATCATGAAATCCAGCACAGTCTGAAGTGATTTTTGATTGTTGAACTCAGTGCTGTCCATGCTGGCACTGACTTGCTGACAACAGTGACCAGCCTGAACACTCTATTGCGTGTACAAAAATTTCAGTCTCATCCACAAAGAGACTTTTAAATTTGAATATTTCTAGTGATATCATCTGTCACTAGCATTAATTTTTACAGCTCCAGATATCCATATGATTTATGTACACATCTCCTGTGAGCTTTGCTATGCTTTGAATAGAAAAACAGTTATTCATTTTGGTCTAGCGCTTTCCTGCCTCAGGGCTGCTTGTGTGACACTACTGTTCTAACTTCCAAAAGCATGCTTTATCTGAAAGATGCATTTTAGTTCTTTAATTTTTAAACAAACCAAATGGACATCTTTAAAACTAATCTTTCTCCTGAATGCTGCATATAATAAATTATTTTGAAGGTGAGATTTTTAATAATAATAGTATTCAACCAGTGAAATGTATAACAAATGTCAGGACACAAAAAAAATAGTATGTGAGTTGAGAGAATCCAGGAACAAGTTAAATATTTAAAACTAAAATTCTCATTGTATAAATAAGACATTACATCATTAAACAGAAAATATCTGTTTACTTTTTATTCGTTGTGCTCACTGTGAGAAAACTTGGTGTACACAAATCTGTGAGTGTGCATAACAGTGGACTACTATCACCTAGCAAAATCCATAATGCTAAGGACGGATTTGGTTCATAATAATCAGATGAAGGCAAAGGGTCTCCAGTGAATAATGTGGACAATATTTTATCTCCCCTAGTACTTATGGTCTTGAAAAGCAAAGCCTCAAAATAAAACCCATCAGGAAAAAAGTTATAAACTAAATTAAGAAGCATTACTGAGAAGGGAGAAATACATATGCCCACAGAAAATTATGCTAGCATAACAGTCTGTAGGGAATTGACGCAGAAAAACACACTGAACCTTTTACAGGGATAGAAAGAAAATGTCTCATGTTAGGTAATAGGCTGGAAAATTACAGCAATTATGATATTTTAGCATTTGTAAGAATGAACTTTTGATTACAACATTTGGAAGCAACAATAAATTGAACATTCTACCCGTGACATTTTTCAGTCATCTTCTAAGAAGTCCAGCTCTTAAGCTTTACAGCTCTTCCTCATAGATTTCCTTAAGGAATGCATACCCCAAAAGGCTAGGCACCAGCATACACACAAAGAATTTAGAATTGGGAAAAAAAAAAATTACATAGGACAAACTCAGCATTATGGACAGATTCAGAGAATTCATAGTTAACATCAGACTTAAAAGAAATGCAAGTACCTAAGGCAAAAAAGTCACAATGTGGTTTTTAGACATCAGTAATATTTATAGCAATTCTCTGTAGTTAGCAAAGGAGAATAAGCCATTTGAGAATCTAAGTAGCCAGCTCAGAGGATCTAATTTATTTAATTTAGCTTCTGTTTCATCTTTTTATACCTTCTCCTTTCTTCTCAATACTTAAGAAGTTGTTATGTAAAAAAGTGGAGCCATCCACAAACATACTACTAATGGGTAAGATGTCATTCAGCTCAATCTTTGACATTGTTATTAATGTGTGTCGCAAGAAGGCCAATAACTTTTCAGTGAAATGTGATTCTACTGCTATGACATTTGTGGCAGATGGCCCTTGTTTTCTCTTCACAGTAAGTACGTTTTTTGCCATAATATAATACAAGCTCTTCCTCCAAAAAAAATTCTATATATGAAGAAAAATCATCTGTCAAAAGAATACCTGCAGAAGGACTTCTATACAGGAAATGTTCCTAGCCTCAACGAGATGATGGCACCACATTACTTTAACTCACCTTGTCTGTCAGTGAAGTAAGAAACACATGAATGAACGATACCGTTACTGCAGAACGAGGAAGAATCCTATTTTAACCTAGGAGTGAAATAGCCTTTACTTCAATATCTGCCTGGGAGAAAACTTTACATTCTATGGTATTATCCCCTATAAATTATGTGTAGATATACAGTACAACTGAGTTAAAATATTTTCTTTTATAAAATATTTTTCTCACATTTACTATTCATTGAAATCCCTCCTAGAACACATCTGTGAAGTAGGAGATTGACAAAACAGTATAAAAATTACCCTTCTCAGGACTGCAGTCAAACTGGAAGGTTGTCCATGAATATTTTCAGGAGGTGTCCCAAGCTCTTACTATCCATGTCATCTTATTAAGAACACTGAAATTAAATCTGCATAATCTTGTACACTGAACACTAAGCTAAGAATTGCAAACCAGTTAAGAGTAATGGAGCAATTACACATAGCATAGATGAGGGGCCAGTTTCTTTCATTGCAGGGAATAGCCCCTATAATCACTAGTCTCTAGAGTCATTCTGGCACAGTCTTTAGTACAAGGATTCTTTGTTGTAAGTGAAACAGGAGAAAAGGAGAAAGTGTCATCCACAGAGCAAGCCAACATACTGGCATTTCCTAGAGAGGGAAAGGACACTGGGAAAAAGTCTGGCACCAGAGATTTGAAGCTGGGATCCTGCACAGTAAAATCCATTCACCACCAGGATGCTAGGGCAGAAAGAGAGGAGCACTGGGCTGACTATTCACACTGTGTTAGTCATGCTCTGCAATGTTTACATGCTTAAAGCTGGTAGGGTTTAAGTCTGAACCTGATTTTGTTACTCTCAGCGTAATTTAGGCATGTATGGGGTGATCTGGCCTTTGGCACTTGTAATGATCAGTTTCAAACAGGTCTGTGCATGCCCTAGTAGACGTTTGGGTGCCAGGGTAAGTTTACTGGTGGAAAAATGTTTTCACAGAAACTTCAGACAACTTCAGTCAAGGTAGCATTAAAGCAAACTTTTTATTCTGAATGCACACAATGAAAGTGATGCCTATCTCTGTGGTTTTAGCTATTGCTCCTCACTTTGTATCTCTCAGCTATGTGCAGCTGACACAGGACAAATATCCACTAATTCCTTGACCATGCCGTAGAAAGGTCTCAACTGGAGGCACTTTGGATGGCCATGTATTTGTTTGTAGTCTAACCCTATTTGTAGACTAACCCTAGAAAGCGAAGGCAAGCTAAATGAGCAGTTTCAAGGAACAGGGTGCTTTGGTTATGTAACCAAAGTGTAGCATATGTGCAGAGACAATACCAGCACTTGAAATGTAGCATGAGCAACCCCAATGTGAATTTTTGGCACACCATAAAATACCACAGAATAATAATCCTACAGACTTTATAAAATATTTCTAACAATGAATATAGTGAAGAAAACTATGCTGATGATGCTGAGGTTTATATTCATACTGCCATGGAGTTACGTTTCCTTGTTTCCTGCTGTGAGGCTCCCATACTATTTTAGTTTGCCTGTGACCCTTTGGACACATATAAAGCTTACTCCATATTGCACAGTGGTAGCTGGATTTAAGGTGGTACTTGTTTTTTTATAGTTTAACACCAGAGATTGTTCAGGGGGAGAATTCTTTGCCACTGTACATTCATTAATTTTTTGCAGTTAAAGTGAAGATTAGATATACCAATGCTGTACATTCAACACGGTTGTCCCTCTCTCTTATATTGCATTGGAAATAAGAACCTTCCTACACCTTCGTACTTGTTTAATGTTAGGAAATTGAAAGGTGTAGTCTGAGAAATTCTTGATCCTATTCACCTGTGATGTGGAAAAGAAGGGATGGATATGTATAACTTCCTGTGATGGTGTAGTGTTAGGGCCTGAATTGTATGCCCTGAATGGAAGTCGACCTATAGATGAACTTCACAATCCCACACTATATAGTATCAATCACATATCTAATGTATTGATAAACTATTGTAACATATATATATAAATATATATATATTCCAATACCAATCTGTAAATGCTTTGCTGTAACAGTAAATGTGCAGTGGGAACTAGCAGAGCAATCTTTCTTTATCTAAAGGTCAGGTGGAAGACCGGGAAACTATCTGTCTCTTACTCTATTAGAAGCATATTACAAGACTCTGAGACCAGAGGCCTAACTTTGGTGAGAAATATATGATTAAGGACCAAAATAGATAGGGAGACTTGCTTGTATTCTTCCTTTAGCCCTGGCCAGGCTGTAGTAGGAATCCAACAGAGTGGACAACAACAGATGTTTCTACATCTGAAGTTACGTAAGGTTGTTTATTTAATAGCGTAAAAGCTGGACCCTCTTGCAGCAACTTTGAAGACCTCACCTACGAGTGGACGCACTGCTTAGGACTTCCTAATTGCTGGGACAGTTCTCCAGAATCCTTACTGTAACAGGGGCTCCCCAGCAACTGTGGATCTGGATGATGATATTAGGGCGATTGGTGAAGTGTCTTCCTTAATAACTATCAACAACCGCATATAGTAATGATTAGGTGCATTACCATGCTTGTTCTTCTTGCTGCTTAAAACTAGAGTGTACTAAGCTTGCATTGCCTTCTTCATGTAATACTTTGAAATAGACAGTAAAAGAAGATGACCCTTCTGCTGCTGCCTGTGGTCTTTTCTGAGGTACCCGCCTCTTCCCAGGCCAATTAGTAAAACAAGATAGGCATCTCAGCTTTTGAAGCAGTTTTATACTTACGTACATGGGCAGTTCGCCCATCTTTCCCTCCACTCTATGCTCTCACAGCTTTCTGTGCCTGTGCCTTTCTGTTTATCACATTTTTGCATGTCATCTCTTCTTATTGTGATGTTTGAGCCATTACAGATGTTCTATAATATGATGCTGGATTCTTTGCAGAGTTCTTTGCTGCCTGCACTGAAGGAATAACAATTTACAGTTTATCCAGACATCTTTGCTTTGCAAAAACATTTCCCAAATTATTATGGATAAAGCTTTTCTATATCTGAATATTAGCACATATCTACACATTTATCCAACAAAATAAAAATCATTACTCCATTACATTAAACAAGATACTTAAGACAGGGGATGTTATTTTTCCTCCCCAAATAGAGGCTCGAGAAATGAAAACATTTTGATAAATTTGTAGTTTGTGTGTTCTACGGACTTATAAATAATGTTTTAACCTGGCTTTTTTTAACTAACGTTACCTATTGTTGTGTTTTAAATGAAGGAATAGATGGACAATTTTTGATCTGCAAAATACCTATGGGTGAGACTACATGATTCAGCAATGCTGTTTTTAAAACCAGAAACCAACAGATTTATTTACAATCAGTTACAATACCAGTTATTGTATCTGAAAAACACAGAAATGTTGGAAGATTATTTTTTTTCACTGAAATTTCCTAGTTGGCCTTTTAGATAGTCACAGCAAAGCTTCTACTGTTTGCACTAGTTCAAATATCACACGAGCAAATTTCTGACATTCCCAACAACTCCCAGCTGATCTGAAACTCTACTAGCAGCCTTAGTTCTGTCAGCAGTTACAGGATCAAATAGTAAGGATTTAGCCTTTCCTAAGGCAGTTGCTGACATGGACGTAAGGCAACACCTTATGTTATTGTGACCTCTGCTGGAGAAAACGCCGAGGCACATGTTTGAGTTGGTTTGGTTTTTAAGACATCTGGAAAGGAAAGTAAAAAGGCAATTTTTACTTTACTGTAAGCTTTAAAAATATTTTTATTATGCATTCGAGTAATAAAATAATTCATATCTGATGGCACATATTCAATGTTAAATTAATGGTTAAGTACTCACACGGCTACTTTACCAGTAGCATTCAAAAGATCCTAGTCAGATTTAGAGCAGCTCTGCAGTGGGAGCCTCACACGCAGATAAAACGGAGAAGCTGCAAAAAATGTTTACATATAGGCTAGTTAGTTTGAGAAATAAAAACAGCTGAAAAGTAATCTGAGGGCCAAACCAGCGTAGGTAGTTTTCCCTCCATGTCCTTAACCTGGGCCCCAGGCAGGTAGGAGACTTCCCTAAGGAGTGGGTTTAGCCTGCATATAGGACCTTCTGCTACCTTTAGAACTGAGTCCCCTACAACAAGGACCAATATTTTTTTTCTACAGGGGAGGTTTTGATGCAAGTTTTAAACAGTCTTGGACTTGGTGACAGCTCTAAGCTAGGCAAACTCTTATATTTGTCATTATTTGGTTCCCTGGGCAGAACATCACACCTGTTTAGCAAGGGAATCTAAGAAGGTGAGGGGATTACTGGGGAGATATGCCTTCCATGCCAGCCATTTAAGGGAGGGACTTGTCGTCATTGCCACTTGTCCTCTATATCACGATATTAAGGGACCATGAGTTAGTGGAGTTCAGTATGTGGTGTGAAAGATGTAAGGATGGAACTAGAGTGACAACCCTGGACTTCAGAAGAGCTAAGTTTAGTCTCTTTAAAAGATCTACTCAGTGGAATATCATGGGCCAGGGCTCTAAAAGTTATGGGTGTCCATGAGAACTGGGCAATGTGCAAACACTGCTTCCTCCAAGCTCAAGATCAGTGCATCCCTATGAGGAAGAAATCAGGAAGAGGAGGCAGGAGACCTCCATGGATGACTAATGATCTTCTGAAAAAAACTCAAATGGAAGAATGAAATCTACAGAATGTGCAAAACAAGAGTGGCCACTTGGAAGTGATATAGGAATGTTGTCAGAGAACGCAGGAATGCAACAAGGTAAGCTAAGACCCACCTGGAATTGAATCTGGTAAGAGGCATCAAAGAAAACAAGGATTTTTTTTCCAGGGTATCAATAGAAGAAGAAAGGCTAAGGAAAATGTGGGTGTCCTACTGGCTGAAGATACAGAGAAGGTAGACTTATCGAATGCCTTCTTTGCTTCAGTCTTCATGGCTAAAGCCAGCTCTCATGAATCCTGGACTCTGGAAGTAGGAGAAAAGGTCTGAAGAGAGGAAGAGTTCCCCTCGGTAGAGGAGAACCAGGTTAGGGACCACTTAGCCAAAATGAACATCCGTAAATCCACAGACCCCAATGGGAAGCACCCATAAGTGCTGAAAGAGCTGGCAAACGTTATTACTATGCCACTCTTCACCATTGGAAGGTCATGGAGGAGAAAAGAGGTGTCTGAGGACTTGAGGAAGGCCAGCATCACTCCTGTCTACAAAAAGGACAAAGGCGATGACCCAGGGAACTACAGACCAGCTAGTCTCACTTCTGTCCCCAGAAAGGCGACGGAACAAATTGTCCTGGATTTCATCTCCAAGCATTTGCAAGAAAAGAAAGTTTCTGGGAGCAGTGAACATGAATTCACTAAGGGGAAATCATGCTTGACGAATTTGATAGCCTTCTGTGTTGTCATACCTGGCTGGTTAGATGAGGGGAGAGCAGTGGATGTCATTTACCTTGACTTCATTGAGTCTTTTGACACTGTCTCCCATCACATCCTCATTAGGAAAATCAGGGAGTGTGGCTTAGGTGAGTGCACAGTGAGGTGGCATCATGGAAGTGAGTATGGGAAATATAAGGACAATGAGGTAAAGTCGTACGTTAAGTAAGCAAATACAATGTCAGCCTCTGACTCAGTTTAACTGTGCTGTGAACTGTAAAGCAGCAGAAAAAGAGCAAGAACAACAGTACTGGGGTTTCTCTCAGCTGTTCATCGAAACAAAACAGGAATGCAATGCTGGATTCTCCCATGTGGGAATGACTTAGAGAAGACTGCAAGCAACTAGATGTAAGGAAAAAAAGGAAAACAGTGATTTTGAATTGTCAGGGTTTCTTCATCGAAATGCAGTCCAGGAGAAATTTCCTTTCTTGATTAAATCATACACATTGAATATAAAAGAAGGAAGAAAGAGACCTACATGAAATTATATAAACAAAACACTGAGCCCTGAGAGCTGATTGCATGTGTAAAAGAAGAAATACTTCTGACATCAGAAAAAGACTGCCTGACAGGGCTGCTATTTTAACAATATTATTTAAACAGACGGGACCTGCCCTCCTGCCTCAGCCATCCCAGTACAGTGCATATGCGTAGCCCAGCACTCAGAGATTGTAAGTCTCCTCTTTAGCAGAAGGAAGACAGAGATGTAGTGTGGACACAGGAAAAAATGAACCTGCCTTCCCTGCTCCAGGTAAAGGACTGAGTTGTGGCATAGGGGAGCTACAGGACTGGGAAAAGATGAGAAGCTTCTCGACATGCTGCAACTAGATGGTTGTGACAGTCTCAGAAAAACTAGGTCCTGCAACTGCTGAGTCAGGGCAGTCCCACAGTGTGTGGCTAGATCACTCCAGTAGGACAGTGAGACTAGAGCCATGTCTGTCACTAGAGCTGCACAGCCACAACACTGCACAGAGAAGGGAAAACAAGTTCCTGCTGCATCCTTCCACTAATAATCATTAGAAGCCTGGTGCAAAGGGAAACCAAACCAGTGACCAGGCAAAGATTAGAGGAAGACCTCTACAAACAGTGATCTGCTTGTATTTTCACTGAATGAACCTGTCAGGATACAGCCCAGCAATAAGCAAAAGAATGTTCATTGTGGCTTAGTTTCTTTCAATTTAGCTCATTCTTCCATAGATTAGTGAACAAAGCAGGAGAGATATTTCCTATCTTGATGCTTAGTTTTCTAAATCGGATCAGGCTCCCTCTCTGACTTAAGGCAATATTTAGAAGACAGAGGCCCTCAAGCAGATGACCAGGATTCCCAGTGCCATGAGTATCCTAACGTATTAGAGGGGTAGAGGGCAGCTGCATGAACAACCTGCCTTAATCACAGGCCAGTCAGAAAACCCCTGGGTAACAATACGGAGGCAGGAGAACACATAATGTGAGCATATAATGTGCTTTGTGTTCCTTGTTATAACTCATGTCCCATTTTCTAAGCTGTCACAGAAACTAGGACACAGTGATTATAGGTAGGTAGACAGATAAATAGTTAGAGTTCTTCTCCACAGGCACCCCCTTGCTGCGGAGGAGAAGCTTGCATGCCCTTATGAGGTTGCGAGCTATGCTGGCGGTGGCATATGCCTCCGATAGGGTTTCCCATGCCAGACAGATCTCAACTGAGGGATCGAACTAAATGTGTCCATCGGTAAGGTGGGCTCGCTAGCCTCCCCGCAACCATCCTAGGAGAAGGACAACTCCAACTCCAAACCTGGGCAGATGAAGCTCGTTTAGCCCTGTAAGGCCATCCATCTAAGAGAAGGATACTCTAACTAAACCTACATCCTGAGGACTTTGCTGTCACCGTCCAAGCTCACTAGGCCCTGGCAGATGAAGCTTAGGAGTAAAGAGTGGGCACAGTTCTGCGCACTCTGAGCCTCACCTAAAAAATCCGTTGCGCAGGCTTGAAGGTTACACCCACATTTGTAAAGTCCTGTAGAGACAGGCGAGGCATGAAATGGCAGGTGATAAGGTGCACTGGAAGCTGCAGAGCCAACCCTGCATGCAGGTGGTTCAGGACATTGGTCGGTCAAGACTGATTCCGGAGATGACAGTCTTTTTCAGCAACATCCTGAATAACCAAGCAGCCTTTTACAAGGAGAGCACTGCTTGGTCCACACGGAGAGGAGCCTAGAAAAGGTGACCTAACCAAAGTTCATCTCCACCCTCCACCCGGCTGGCTAACCACGGCCAACAGGCATCTTCTGATGTGCTCGAACAAACACAAAGAGACAAAGGCATACACCTGCCTCTGAAGGTGTGTTCAGAAATGCTCACCAAGCACACCTCGCTCAACCATCTTGCCATGTAAGAAATGCAGCCTTTCATCCTGCATGCATTAAGCTCCAACAGAAACTTGGAGACATCCAGAACAAGTGGTGGACCAACCTAGCAGAAAATGTGCTGATTCAGGTGACCACAGAGGATTCTACGAGGCTCTGAAAGCAGTGTACGGACATACACACCATGTTCAAAGCCAGCTGCTAAGTGCAGACGGCCAAATGCTTCTCACAGATAAAGCCTCCATCCTGAATCAATGGTCTGAACATTACCAGACTCTCTTCAGTGTCAGCTGTGTAGTTCAAGGCTCAGCAATTCGGCACATTACACAACAACTGGTGAAAAAAAATTGAATATCACCCCTACTATGGGAGAGACTCTGAAGGCCATACAGCAGGTGAAAACCGGCAAGACAGCTGGGATTGACGGAATCCCACCTGAAGTCTGGAAGCATGGAGGCCAAGCACTCCGTGCTAAATTTCACGAGCTCATTGTGCATTGCTGGGAAAAAGGTGAAATACCACCAGATCTCCATGATACAGTCATCATCACCCTGTACAAGAAGAAAGGAGAAAAATCAGACTGTTCAAATTACTGAGGTATTATTCGCTCTTTATTACTGGTAAAATCCTTACAAGAATACTTTTGAACAGACTAGTACCAGCTATCTCAGAAGAACTTCTACCTGAAAGCCAATGTGGTTTCAGAGCCAACAGGAGTACCACAGACATGGGATTTGTTCTCAGACAGCTGCAAGAGAAGTGTAGGGAACAGAACAAAGGACTCTGTAACTTTCGTTGACCTCACCAAAGCTTTTGACACTGTAGCAGAAAAGGCCTGTGGCAGATCCTGGAACAATTAAGGTTGTCCTCCCAAGTTCCTCAAAATTATTATCCTGTTACACAAGGATCAGTGTGGACAAGTCACATATGGCGATGCACTCTCTGAGCCCTTCTCAATAACCAATGGTGTAAACCAAGGTTGTGTTCTCGCACCAACTCTATTCACAGTCTTCCTCAGCGTGATGCTCCAAAGGGCCACGGCAGACCTCAATGAAGATAACGGCATTTACATCCAATATCGCACCGATGGTAACCTGTTCAACCTAAGGCGACTGAAGGCCCACACTAAGATCCTAAATCACCTTGTCCACGAGCTGTTTTTTGCTGACAATGCCACCCTCCTTGCTCACACAGAAGCAGCTCTGCAGTGCTTAACATCCTGCTTTGCAGAGGCTGCTGAGCTTTTTGGGCTAGAAGTCAGCTTGAAGAAGACAGAAGTTCTTTACCAACCTGCACCTCAGGAAGTCTCCCATCATCCCCACATCACCACAGGCAAATCAGAGCTTAAGTCAGTGCAGCAGTTCAACTATCTAGGAAGTATCATTTCCTTGGATGGTAAGATTGACAAAGAGATAGACAACAGGTTAGCAAAGGCATACAGAGCTTTTGGAAAACTCCATGAAAGAGTCTGGTGCAATAAACACCTGAAGAAAAGTACAAAGATTAGTGTCTACAGAGCCATTGTACCATCTACTCTTTTATATGAGTCTGAATCACAGATCATCTACTGCCACCACCTGTGACTCCTCGAACGCTTCCATCAGTGCTGCCTCTGTACAATCCTAAACATCCACTGGACTGACTACGTGACTATTCCTGTCCTTGAACGGGCAGGGGTCACCAGTATTGGGGCCATGCTGCTGAGGAGGCAGCTGCACTGGGCAGGGCACATCTCCGGGATGGAGGATCACTGCTTCCCTAAGGTTGTGCTCTATGGTGAACTCGCCACTGGTTGCCGCAACGGAGGAGCCCCAAAGAGGAGATATAAGGACTCTCTGAAACAATACCTCAGTTTTGGCCATAGTGACTGCCATCAGTGGTCCACTCTGGCCTCCAAGCGGAAGACGTGGAGACACACCATCCGTAATGCTGCTGCCTCCTTTGAGAACACTTGTAGAATTAGTCTTGAGGAGAAAAGACAACGCAGAAAGAACCGTGCCTCGTCAATACCGCCTAAGGAGACTTTCCGCTGCGCCTTTTGCAGCAGGACTTGCCTACCCTGCATCGGCCTTTTTAGCCATCAGTGCGTTTGTAGCAAGTGCAGGTAGAGCCCTTCCCATATCTTCATTTGCAAAGCCTAGCCATGATGAGTTAGATATATTCATAGTCTTTCCAGGTGATGAAAGTAAATTTAGACTATACAGGCAGACAGTGGGCACACAGTTTCTCTGAAAAAAATATTTATTTGTTTGTTTGTTTGTTTGTTTATTTTATCCCCATGTCCCAGAGTATCTCACTTCCAGTTTTGATAGAAGAGTCCAGGAAGACCCTCATTTTGAGCAGTGAGGTTCAGATTGGACCCTCTTCCTTTCTAAATTTCCTCACGGAGAAGAACCTTGGTGTGGCTTCAGTCTTAGCACCTGTCTGTAAAGAACAGTTCAGACCCTGAGTTCTTTCATGAGTCGGTTTATTTTAGCTCAAGATGACACTTTCCAAGAGTGACTCAGAAAAAAAGAAATCCCTGGGCAGCTATACCCTTACAGCATAGGTCCTTCTCCCCTCACGCAATGCTTCAGTCCAGCAATAATATTTCGGTCTGGTGTCTTCTTGTTCCTCACTGTATCCTTTCTGTGATTCCAGGTGGACGTTCTTATCTCGAGGATGCAGTTTCTGTCATGCAGATGTGGTTGTCTTATCTTTCTAATCTGCACTGGTCTCAGGACCTTCCTTCAGTGTAAATTCAACAGTATTTAGGTAAAAGTCCACAGTGTGTGGCCTCAGGCTTCAGTAAATCTACCTACTCGTGCTAAGCAATGTCACTCATAAAAAAAAATAAAAATGTTTCAATTCATCATAATTTTAAGCGATCATATAATTAATTCTAATATTTTATAAGTAAACTATGTTAATCTCCAACACCAATGCATGTTATGTCACTTTACTCTGTGTGCAGAAATTACAGAATATTTGCTTTCTACTGCGCAGTCAAGTTCGTTCGGGTAGAGTAAATGCCAAGTGCCAAGGAGCTTATGTTAGCAGACAAAATTTGTGAAAGCACAGTTTATGATCTGACAATATGCACCTACATGATGCTAATTCAGCACATGAGCACAACCATGACATAAATAAAGCTGACAGTCTGTTTTTCCATGTTATTAGGTAGGACTGCAGTTGTTCTTGACAAAAAGAAACTGCATATAAAAAATACCTACACTTCAATATATTTCGTTTAGTGCAACTGACGAGTAGCTGGAACATAAGCTGATTTATTTTCCACCAGCATCACTGTTTTGTGTAACCATCAGAGATATTTGAAGGTGCCAGACTAGTGCTGACAAGAGTATGCTTTTAGAACAGTATTAGAAATTTTAGACACTTTCAGCTTTAGTTGCTTACAAGTAATAACAAGATTTACAAGGTGTTTGAGAAAATGTCCTCGATGTTTTAAACATGATTTCTTTAAAAAAATGAATGTAGGTTGCAGACTTTCTAAAAACATCCTTTCTGCAAGGTATGTGGAGCCATGGCTCACTCTGTGAAGCAGTCATTGAATAATTTTATTAAAAAAAAAAAAAAAGGAGAAAAAGGAATGGTTGTGTCAAAAAATAGTACAACACAGAGGATACATTTGCTTCATCCTTCTAGCAAATATGAAAAGAGAAAGAAAGGCAAAGGTTTTGAAATATCACATTTACCTTCACCTATCAAGAAATTAATTCCATGTTGATTGCAATGAAATTTTGCTTCATACTGACACAATGTAAGGATAAAACAGTCCTTCTAGTGGATATTGGTGTTTTGCTGCAGTTTTAACCTTCATACTTTAAGAACCTCTGAAGGTATTTTAGAAGGTTTTTTTTTCCTATGATTACTAGATAACACATTTTCTCTTCCTTATGTTCATTTTTTCAAGTCTTAAAAAAAAGTGTAGTGGAAAATCCTTTGTCAGAGATGCAGACTGATGATTTTAAAGGCCTGTTAGCCATTTGACTCTCTTAGTTGGCTTGTTGCTTAGAAGTAGCTTTTAGTTTGACGAGTCAATTACTTTGGATAAGCACATATCCAATTTGGTAATCAGAAAGTTTCAAATTTTAAAATAATAATTTTCATCATTAGAACTTACATTGTTTGAAAACTATTTACTCTAAGAATTATGCAATTTAAATATCTCCAATATAATAGTTTTGCTTCCTCCTGCAGTATTTTGAGATAATGGGTTATAACTCCTATTGACTACAGATTACATATTGAAAATTTTTTTCTCATCTTATTCCAGGAAAGAGAGGGTAAAAATATACTTGTTCTATATTTTAGGAAGTTCTTCACAGTGGATTAAAAGTGTGAATTACCAAAATCTCCCTTCACAGCTGTGGAGAGCTGGCCAGGGCACAGAAAAAGAGTCAAATGGCAAGTGATAAACATAATTCACTGCAAATAAAGTTATGGTATTGACGCCATGAAAAGCTCAAATCAGAACTTAATAGCCTTGACGTCTATTAAGCAGGTATTCTTTACTGCTGCACAGGGCACGCAGAGGATAGCTCCACCTAGTGTGTGCCCTGAGAAAGGCCAGACGTACAGCTTTTATGCAGTTTAGACATACATATTCATTCAACTTCCGAGAACTCATTAACATGTTGCCGCCCACTCCCGCATGCATAATACAGTCTTTCGGTGGTCATCAGGGTCTCTGGTGGTCGTATTACTTCATCATTGTAGTCTTCATCGAGGTGTCCTCTTGATGACCTCCATTCAGTTGACTCCTTATCTTTGTTAAGAGACTCCAAGGCTGGCCTAGGCTGGTTCTGCATATCTCAATCCATCTTTGAAGATAAGAGCATCCTGTCCTTGAGGAGAAGTTCCGGGAAAAGCTCCCCTTGTGGAATACCTATCTCACACCTCCATTGTCCCACTGATTCTGTTTGCCCAGGCTTATTGAGTCTTTTACATATCAGCTAAAACTACAGTTCTGGCTATAACTATGGCTCCAGCTAAAAACCACTGCTTCAGTATGACAATGTTACATGGCATAGACAGCAATGTGTAAAATGGGCCTCAAGCAGGAATGCAAGGAAAGACAGGACTGTGGCTGGCACCCTAGAGGAGGCAATTGTTGTATGGGCCCTTGGCAATCAAGCACTATCAACTCTGTCTTCAAGGATAATCAGCTGTGGCTGTTCCCTGGAGGGATGCATAAATTAAAGATAAGACTTTCTATAGGAAGTTTGGTAAAAAACACCTCTCCATCAGCCACAAGGGATCACCAGAAGACCACAGAAGACCTCCACGGAAGCCTTTCAGAGACCCAGGCCATAAGTGTAATAACTAGGTGTATATGATAATTGGTTCCTGGAAATAGAATGAATATGTATAATCTTTCTGGGAAAACTAATGGTTAAGTCTGTAACAGACACGGTGTGCATGGTAGGCGGAATTATCCCCCCATGCATCCGGCCGCAATAAAGAAATGCCTGCTTTCTAATATTAAAATTGAGTGTTAGAGAGTTCTTCAATGACCGAATTTCAGTAACAATAGCAATGCATACATGATAAAAATGGATTTAAGCAGAAAAAGAACGACAAATTTCAGAAATTCTTGTGCAATTTGAAAATTAAATAACCAATATTTTTCTAAAAGTACATAACTGTGATGTTAACTGCGGAGAGTATTATGTACAAATACACAAAATATCTTTCAATTGAAAGTCAAGGACAAAAAAAGCCTCAAATCAAATGTGCAATACTCTTTTGTTTATTATTTTGTTAACACTTCAGCAGATGTGGCTCACAGCTATTTATCAGTACGCACTGTAGCTGACATCTTGTGTCTCAAAGGAAACGAAATAAAATGTGGTATACAAGCTCCTGTTTTTAGAACTTCAGGCTAAGCAGGATGAAAGAATCAGATCCCTGAAGTGCAGATCAATATATTCAGTACATTCAGACACTCCGTAGAGTTGTAGGGAGCTGATATTTACTCCTACCTTAATTATTATTAAGGCCAAACATCTTTTAGCTCTTTACACTAACCTAAAATCCTCTAATAATGTAAATACAAGCAAGTACTCTACCAAGAATGTTTATACCCAAGTATGATACTGGTAGTACATTTGGGTCCTAACTTCAGCAATATTTCTTTTCACAAGCTGTCGATAGGTTCTCTTATTTATTAGTCCCCTCCTACAGCATTTAGACAATAAGGCTAAACTTACTGTCATAAAAATACCTTGTTTCTGTGGCTTTTGTTAACACAGACAGATGTGAATTTCCTGCATAAACTTACTATTTAGGCAAAAGGCCTTCTGTCATGTTACATAAGGAGTTGTAAGTAGGGCCTAGGTGGCTGCAAGTGATAGAGTATGGCCATGGAGAGACAGCTTCTCACTTGCGGTACCGAGTGAAAGAAGCTCAGCTAAAAGAGCACAGGAAAGAGGGAAACAATGCTGTAACTCGTTTTCCCAGCTGTCTGGGACCAAGGTGTGACAGCCTTTGTTCAGACTCACTGATCACTTCCAAAGCAGTTACTGCAGCAGATGAAGCTGTGCAGTTTCACACAGTCCAGTTTTACCCAGGGAAATATTCGTATAAGCATCTTGTTACTGAAATCTGGTCAATGAAGAATTCTCTAACACTCAATTTTAGTATCAGAAGCAGGCATTTCTTTATTGCGGCCGGATGCATGGGGGGATAATTCCGCCTACCATGCACACCGTGTCTGTTACAGACTTAACCATTAGTTTTCCCAGAAAGATTATACATATTCATTCTATTTCCAGGAACCAATTATCATATACACCTAGTTATTACACTTATGGCCTGGGTCTCTGAAAGGCTTCCGTGGAGGTCTTCTGTGGTCTTCTGGTGATCCCTTGTGGCTGATGGAGAGGTGTTTTTTACCGAACTTCCCATAAAAAGTCCTGTCTTTAGACCTCTTCTCTGTTTTCGTGGAGTTCTTCTTGACTAGAGTCTGCTAATTTATGCATCCCTCCAGGGAACAGCCACAGCTGATTATCCTTGAAGACAGAGTTGATAGTGCTTGATTGCCAAGGGCCCATACAACAATTGCCTCCTCTAGGGTGCCAGCCACAGTGGATGTCTTTCCTTGCATTCCTTGCCAAGTCCCATTTTACACATTTCTGTCTGTGGTATGTAACAATGTGACAAGCAACCATGGTGGCATTGGAATCTCACAAACCATTACCATGGCATACTAGTGACTCCAACCTGGTCTCCTTTTCCCTTGTGCACAGCCTCAGTATCACTGCATGAATCAGCCGTATGAGACAGAGCCCGGCTGCACACAGCTGTGGCCCAAAGAGCTGAATATTCCACACTATCACTGCAGGACACCATTGCTGAGCTGTCAAAGGAACCTCTCTAAATCCACCGATGTATCTTGAAAAGACCTCTGTGCTCTGTCCCTCTGGATTAAGCCTTCTGCAGAAATCACTCCTGTGTCATTCGGTGCCACAGGATGAGCCACAGCTGGGCTACCAAGGAATAACACCCTTCTGCCTCATTTTTTTCTCTGACACAACCAACCACCAAGCAGAGCAATAAAAAGTGAAAAAGTTTCTCCCAGTGGTAATCAATGAATTGAGTCAGTGATTGAGAACTCCCCCTGCAGCTTTGTCTTCAAGTAATTAGGCAATTAGAGTGTGCTAATCTTCAAGGACAGGAGCCTCTGATAAGGAGTCTTTCAACTAATCACTCTTGTTAGTTCTGAACATCCTCAAGGACAAAACACCTGGCTTTCAGCACTAAATACATACGAAATACCAGTACATATTTTTCTACTAATTAATTCAAGGATTGATTTATCCACTTTCAAGACAACATTTACATGACAGGCAGTGGGTGCTTATGCATTTTGTCTCTTCAAACTATGCTATAGCTAGGTCCCACACCCGTACTGTAACCACAGAGCTCAATGGTTAATGCTGCTTCCCAAATACCAGGCTCACAAATGCATTAGAGACACTTGCTGATCTGAAACAAACTGGTAAATCAGAGAATTCGCAGAAAATATGCATTCCATTTTTACCTGACATTAATAACTTGAAGCACAGCTACCATTGAGTATGCTTATAACTTGGTAGGTAACATTAATTACACAACACAATCACACACAGACATTTATATAGTCCAGACTTCATGGACTACAAATAGCAGGTAAAGCAAAGTTTGCTGCATCTATACAGAACCTTCTGTCACAACCTTCAGGTCATTCTTTAGTTTAGGGAAATACTGTTTCTCAAAGCTTTTTTATAACCACTGAGCATGTGTTGTCCTCAGAGTATAATGACCTTTTCCAGAGGAGGCAGGAGAATACTATTTGTGTCACCATATCACTATAATCTTTGGATTTTGTCCATTCAGTGATTTCAGGTAACTAACACATGGAGAGCATAAAGCTCATAGTGAACTAATACAGCCTAAGTTTTCTTCAAAGGAAACAGAGCAGATGTTACCTGCTTTTGAAGTTAATCTCTAGCTATAATGAGTTTAACAGCCTGTTTTTTTCACAGAGGATTAGAAAGTGAAGGAAAGGATTCAGAACAGATAAAAACTGCACCCAATTTTCCAGTGAGCATTTTGTGGGTTTTTTTAAACAAATGCTTCCTAGGATTTAAATCTCTATCAGCTTTACAATAGCTCTAAATTTCTCCAGATCTCCATGGAAGTTATTATTACATGTATTATATTCACTATTTTCAGGTCCTAGCTACCACAACTCTAGTGTTGAAAACAATACGGTATAAAAAGTCCTGTCTTTTGTTGGCTGTGGTTTTGATTCTCATCATTTTGCTTCCTGTTCATCTAAGTGCACTGAACAATCCCGGAGTATGATTTATTTTTTTTTATTGAGCAAAAATATTTAATTCAACAGCAGGAAAAAAAGACAAATAGAAGTGTAGAATCATAGAATCATTAAGGTTGGAAAAGACCTCTAAGATCATCAGGTCTAACCCCAAACCAAACACTACCTTGACCACTAAACTATGTCCCGAAGTGCCACATCTACACACTTTTTGAACACCATCCCTCACAGGGATAGTGACTCCACCACTTCCACGAGTAGCCTGTTCCAATGTTTCACAACCCTTTTGGTAAAGAAATATTTACTAATATCCAGCCTAAACTTCCCTTGAAGCAACTTGACCCCATTTCTTCTTGTCCAATTGCTAATTTCCTGAGAGAAGAGACCAACACCCACCTCACTACAACCTCCTTTTGGATAGTTGTAGAGAGCAATAAAGTCTCCCCTCACTCTCCTCTGGATTAAACAATCCTAGTTCCCTCAGCCGCTCCTCATAAGACATGTCCACCAGACCCTCAAACAGCTTTGTTGCCCTTCTCTGGAACTGTTCAAGCATCTCAATGTTTTTCTTATACTGTGGCACCCAAAAATGAACACGGTACTCAAGCTGTGGCTTCATGAAAGTCAAGTACAGTGGCATGATTATTTGCCTCCTCCTGCTGGCCACACTACTTCTGATACAGGGCAGGATGTCATTGGCCTTTCTGGCCACCTGGCCAAACTGCTGGTTCATGTTCAGTCAGCTAGCTGTCGAGCAGCATCCCAGAACCCTCTTTGCCAGGCAGATTTACAGCCACTCCTCTCCAAGCCTATAGCACTGACTGGGGCTGTTGTGACCCCAGCGCACACTTGGCCTTGTTGAACCTCATACAGTTGGTCTTGGCCCATCAATCGAACCTGTTCTCTGTAGATCCTTCTTACCCTCAAGTAAATCAACAGTTCCACCAGCTTGGTCTCATCTGCAAACTTAATGAAGGTGCATTTAATCACCTCATCTAGATCGCTGACAGAGCTGTTAAGCAGAAATGGCCCCAACACTGAGCCATGGGGAACACGGCATGTGACCAGCCACCAGCTGAATTTAACTCTGTTCAGCACAACTCTCTGGGCTCAGCCGTCCTCATCCTTGGTGGCTATGTTCCCCACTGTATCCAATAAAGGATAGAGATTCTCCTTTGGCTCACTTTTTGTTGTTAACACATTTGTAAAAACATTTTTTATTAGCTCTTACAAAAGTGGCCAGACTGAGTTCTAGTTGGACTTTCGCACGTTGTCTTTGCATGATCTAACCAGATCCCTGTACTTTTCTTGAATTTCCTGCCCTTTATTTCGAAGGTTGTAAGCTCTTTTTTTAGCTGAGTCTCAGCAAAAGCTCTGTGTTCAGCCAGGCTGTTTGTCTTCCCTGTCAGTTCATCTTATGACACATGGGGACAGCCTGTTCCTGTGCCTCTAAGACTTCCTTCTTGAAGAGTGTCCATCTTCCTGGACCCTTTTGACCTTCAGGATTGTCTCCCAAGTGACTCTCTCAACCAGTGTCCTGAAAAGGCAACAAACTGCCCTACTGAAGTCTGTGGTAGAGGTTTTGCTGTGACTCCTCCTTAATTCACCCAGAATCAAAAACTATCTTTTCATGCATGCTAAGACCAAGATAGCCTCCAACCATTACATCACCCACCAGTTCTTCTCTGTAAACAGCAGGTCTAGTGAAGCACATCCCTTAGTAAACTCTCTTACCAGCTGGAAGTTACCTTCCACACACTCTAGCAACTTCTTAGACTGTTTCATCTCTGGTGTATATGTATTCAATAACCATCATTATATAGTAATTATAATTTTCAAAAATCGGTGAAAAACTAAATCTTTGGCAGGTTCCTCTGTACTGATACTTTTACTACGCACAAAATTATACGAAGTACTGAAGTAAACATTATGAAGCCAGCACATAAACTATGCAGAGGAATATATAAGACATGATAACATGCATGGAGCTATGATTTCAGTGAAAATAATTGGCTGAAGAGCTCTGAGATATTTCTAGCATGATTTGCAGGTCTAACAACACAAAGGAAAGAAAACAGTATATGTATCACCAATGAAAACAAAATTTATTCTGTTTCTGTAAGCAACATCATTTACCATGATTTGAATCACAGTAGATATTATTCCTTTTGTCAGAAGTGTTAGCTGTCCTGCTGTCAGAAGTGTTACCTGTCCAGAACAGTACAAGACTCAAACAGAGGAGTAGCTTTATGGGTAAGTGTATGAATGTTACTTGAGGTGCTTTTGGAAAAAAAAAAAAACAGAAACAAAAAAATTTAACTGAAAGAATCAAAAGATAGAGAAAGTCTGTACAGAAAGGAGATACGACTTGAAATCTAATCATGCAAAACTACTGAAACAGTCTCAAAATTACTTTTACCAAGTAAACAGTATGTTTTCTTAAGAGCAAACTTAAAATAGAACATTGAAATGTGTAAGATCACATCCTGCCTTCTAAGTTGATGTTATCAGTAAGACAGCAAGCGATTAAACAAAACTAAGCTAGGAACCGTTGAAAACACAGCTTCAGTAAATACAAGGATGAAAGAAATTTGTTTAGATGGACCAAAAAATAAGAATAAATATTTCATTGTCAGTCTAAACTGTCTGATATTGATCACAGACCAATAGCAACAGCTAGTCTTGTTATTGCTATTCATGTTATGTATTACATGCTCATCACTGCATGTACAGGTGCATTCTGAGAAAGCATTTATTGCTGAAAATCAATACAGTGTACAAATCTAACAGGAAGTTCCTCAGAACAATTTAAGCTGGTAGATTCCTTGCTGTGTCTTTCTCCCAATCATGATGTAAAGCAATCCCACAGAAAGAAATAGTAAGCCTGCTAATAATGAGGAAGTTTAATATCCACAGAAAGATTTCACTCCTAACAGAACAAGGAATCCTTATTGAGATCTGTGTACAAAGCATAAGCCTTCTTCTACATTTCAGGACCAGGCTGCATCAAAAAAAATTTACAACTCAAGTTTATTCCAGTACGTCTTGAAAAACTCAGATGGATCACCAAATTACACAGTATATTTAAAATCAGTTTCTTCACTTGTTCCATAAACAATCTTCCTTTTTCTAAGGAATATCCAGTGTTTTCTTATGAAATGTTAAAATATAGTGAGCTAAAACCTCTATGAAAACTGGTGCCTCATGATAAATCAATCCCACGTTGTAGAAAAAGTTTATCATAAAAGCATGGAAATGTTACGGCACTGGGGCCCATGCTTAACTTCAATAAGACCACTGACAATCTTACATGGGCTAAAAACATATGCACTTTAAAAATTAACCATGTTAGAAGATTTCAAATTGGTAGACACCTTGAATAGCTGTACTTGTTCCACATCTGATAGATTAGAAATCTTATCGGAGAAAGATGAAACAAGTTACACTGCACTTAGCTGTACTGTCTCTGATTTTAAAATACAAGACTCACTGCACCCCAGATGCAGATATGTCATGGGATCCAGTCTTAACGCATTTGTCCTCTCCCTTAGTAACAACCTAGCCTCCAGTCTGTTCGCTAGAAAAAAACTGTCTTGTGGTTATTGCATTGCACTTATCTCTTGGTGTGGTCATCAGTGCTTAGCGTTTACACACAGAACACCCATGCTGATGCTCACCAAAGCTCTGACTGATCTAGTTTATCACCAGTTGTCAGCAGATGCTTTCTGAAGCAGTACAAAAGTCAAGTCATGTATAAAGTGAACTTTCTCTTGGCTCATTCTCGCAGGTTCTGGCAGTTGATTTAAAGAATGCTTGAACTGGAAATTGTGTGTGCATCATTGTATTTTATCGGGTTTATACATAGTCTGTACTGAGTTTTTTTGTAAACCTTTTTCAGTAAATTCCACAATTCAATCATATGGAGGTTGTTTTGTCATGTCACAGGCTTGTTTTATACTGAGATGTAGTTAAAGTTTTTCTAATATACAAAATGGATCTCTATTATACACAAGGCCTTCAGTGGAATTACTTTTATTTTTCAGAAGCGAGTCAGTTATCTAATTTCGCTTTTATTAATCTTGTGAGATTAAAATAATTATCAAGGCCCAAATTCTGGACAAGGAAATAAAATCAGAACATAGAAATAAAGTTGGCTGACTGGACTAAGTAACATCAGGCCGCACATGAGCTTGCATCTACCCCACATTTCCAGAAGACCTATCAGACTAAGGAACTGTTCCACCCTGGACTCTGTAGGTGTCAATATACAGTGATAAATCCACATTGCATAAGAAAACAGCAGGTATTCTTATGCAATAATAACTATCTCTGAGTCATAACATAATCCTGGGTGATATTTGAGGGAAATTGTTGCATATCTGTCTTACCTCTATTTCTCATATATATTTCTCTGCATATGAGATATTTCTTCACCACTTTGATATTTTAAATCTACTTTTAGTCTTTCAGAATGTGGTAAAGCTAGCATCAGCTAAAAATGGTACTTTAAAGGAGTTAAATTTTCTTCATACGAATGAGCAGAGTATTGCTTTTCTTTTATCTTTTTAATACTTTCCCAAAAATTTTAAATGTGATCATTCATCTTTTGAAAAGATCCTAGTTTTCCCATGTACAGTCTGAAATCTTGAGGTAAGCATATCTAACCTGAAGAAGACAAGATATATACAGTGTCATTACATGTAATCTAATTCTAATACACTTTGTATGAAGCTATGTTTTCAGTGCTTCTAAGAAAAAGGAAAATATGTCAGGGAAAAAATTACAGGCTTTTGAGAAAATGATCAACTGAATCCAAAATGTTTTTTGTTCCTCTAATAAATATCTTCTAATAAATATCCCAAAGTTTAGTAACATATTGACAAAGATGATGTATTTTTGCAATGCCTTCAAAGGCAAGAAGACATACACAATGTCTTCTTCTGAAGCCTCTCGTCTTGCAAAAACTGAAGAGCACAGACGACTTCTATGCACATGAAGATTTACAATGAAGACAGCGAGGTTCTGCACCTGCAGGAGTGTTTTTGGATTTAGGATCACTCCTCTGTCCCCCGTCATATCAGAACATGCTCTTATCTGTAACTGTGAGGGCCCCTGGGCATTCCTGGCTGTGCCACAGGGAAGTGTGGGTTTCTGGGTGGGTAGCCTGGCACTCCATAGCCTCTGGGCCCTGGCGGCCTTGTCACAGCTATGGATGGAAGAGGAAGGTTTCCTCCTCTGCTCTGAGAGAGATAGTAGCCATTCAAGGCAGGGTCTGGATGCTGGAGTGCCTGAGAGGAGCTGGCTTCTTGTGGCTGGCCTGTCTTCTTTGCTTCACTGCCATCCTGTCCTTTCTTCTTGTCTGAAATGTGTTTGGAGGACAGAATTTAAAAAACAAAACAAAACAAAACACGCAGACCAGAAATTCTGTAAGTTGAAAATCCTGCAGCTGTCTGTCCACTCTAGAGTGTGATGGAAAGTCTGGGACCCCCCCTGCCAACAGCCTGAAATCTGGGATAATGCACTTTCATGATCTTTGCACTGTATTTTCCCTCCAGTCTTTTCTGCAAGGCAGCAGTGGAGGAAAGCAGAGACTTTTCCTATGTAGCTGTATGCACTTAGATTTCATCTATAAATGATGATAAAAGTAGCAATTTCCAAGTTAAGCAGGCAGGTTTCGGGGCTGCAGACATGCCTTGCACATGGTTCTTCCAAAGACTAATCTTCCAATCTCTAATGTGGGTTTCTTTGCTACATTTGTGCCTGTAGCAGCTGTTTGTCATGCACACGTGATAGGAATAGTCCAGCAGCGTCCACAGGAAAGGAAATAACCTGTGAAATCCTTCAGGACAGACTGAAACCTGTCTTACCAAGCTAGGTGTTCTGGTAAAGATTGCTACTGTACTGTGTTCTCATTTCTAGTGTCACGGAGAACAAATGCTGTCGTGAGCAGTCCTGAATCAACAAAATAAAATAAGAGGGTAAAAGGTTTAGACATGATTGGTTTGTGACAGGTAAGAGGGATCACTGACATTCAGACCAGGCTTTACATCCTTCTTTTGTGGGCCTGGGATCTTGCAATTCCTTACAGCACTATAACGTTTTTGGTTTTTTTTTTACTTTGGTGTTGCCCGGCGTGGAATAACATTAACGGTGTTTGAAGAAAGAAAAATAGACTGGAGAAGAGGCTAATAATTGTGATTCAGTATTGTGAATATCCTTCAGGAGATTATGGCAAAGGAAGAAACCAAGTTCAAAACAGTCCTTACCTCGGTTTGGAGTGGATTCGTCTTGCTTGCCTTCTTTTTGCTTTGGCTGTGGTGTTTCTGTCTCAAATGGATTTTCCTCTTGTTCGTTTGACTTTTGTGCCTTTTGTTTATTTCTTCTTTTATTTTCTTCTGCTTGCTGATGATGGGGAGAGAAAGGGCATCTTTCAGTGACCTGAATGGCTTCTGTGATATTTAGTAAAATTGAAAATCAGTAATTCTGTATTCCTTACACTTTGTAGCTTCTTTTTAAGTTCCAAGTTAGCTTCCTTGTAGGATTTGGATGTAGCGTTGAGATAATAAATACTCAGGCTAAATTTAAAGAAAAATAATTTCTTGTTAGGTGGTGATTTGAATATAAAGACTCTTACAGTATTCATATAGCAACAACTACATTTATGTTAACATAAGGTCTGTACCTTTTCCTCATTTATTATGTCACTAGTAGTATTTTGACAATGAACAATGTGCCTCCTACAGTAGGAAGAAGGCATTGTTACTCCAGGGGAAAAAAAAGCTGAAAGAAATTATTCCATCTATTAATGCTCTACATTTAGTAGTTAAGGAATATGATCCATAAAGCTATATACCTCACTATGAAGCCTTCTAAAAAATAACTTAAAAAAGAATTAACTTGTATGACATTTCTTAAAAACAACGAAACCATTTTTATAAAGCTTTTGAACTAATAAAATAGTTAAACTCAAATGCTGCCAAGAAAACAGCCAAAAGCACAGGTTTTTATTTTTGTTATATATGGCAACCTCCTTCTAGTAAACAAAAACATAATTGCATAATGCAGATTTCATTTTTCAGTGTGTTCTACTACTTATAGGATAACCTTATAAAATTAGTGTTCTTTATCATCCTGATTTAATTAGAGAAATTCTAATATTAATTTCTTTTACAGATGTAAGCAGTAAATAATTAATCTGCATATACTGTTTCCTCTGCTTTGCCTGATTTTGTCTTGTATTTTCCTTCTTTATTTTTTCTTTTATTTATTTTTTTTGTTCCTTTGCCTTAGACCACTCAAAAAAAGGAATAACACTTAAAAAAATAATCAGTAGGAGATGACTATATATTTCAGAGGACAGGCTGGATTCCTTGTTTTTCTATCCAAGGGTTAAAGTATAATATGATGTTAATTGAATCTTGGCAAAATTTAATCTCAGAATTTAATTTTGCTCATGTAAAATTATTCTGTAGTTTCTATCATATTCTATAGTCTCCTCTGCAGTTTTGTCAATTCTACAATGCAGGGTTAAATACTAGGTCATCTCTACGCAAAACAAACTTTTAGTTCAGCATTATTCTAAATGATCCAATATATGTATACAGCAGTTTAAAATGCCTTTATAAAGTAAGACTCAATGCAATCCCTGAGAAAGACTACTCTGGGCTTATTATTCTTTACCAGATACTGACTGATTTACCAGAAAATTTCTACTAGCCCTATTTCATAGTCTCCAGCACCCTGTCTCACTATCCTGTCCCAACGGCAAGGAAAGGCCAAGGCACTGAAGATCAGACTCACTGAAAGTTACTGAGAAATAGCTCAGCTTCACAGTAGCCGTGTTTCTATTGAGCTTGCTAAAGATTTATGATGTGCAGTGCTGCCTACTTGACAAGGTGATTGAAGTCACATCACTTCAGATGTCCTATGGTCTTTTGCATTTTAAAAGCTTTGCCACTATTGTGAAGACAACAACATTTCTAAAAAGAAACAACAAAAGCAAAAAGAAAACCACTGAACAAAAAAGAGCTATTATGCCTTGTGCAAAAGCACCGTAATTATGATCAAATAAAAGGCTCATGAATTCTTCAAGTCCCTCACCAGAGGGCAATCAGCACTGTATTTAATTAGATATTCAGGTACTGAAGATTCAGAGTGAAAGAAACTTAACAGACCTTAGATTATGCAAACATTGAGTTAATAATCTATACGTACACCATCAGCAATATAAAAGGTAGGATGAGTCCAGGGTTGGAGGCATAACCAAATACCTTCCCAAACCAGGAAGGGAAGTCATGCTCCAGAGTTTCTGATATGACTTCAAACATTCTAGTCTTCCCACTATTAAACAGAAAAGTTGAAAATATATCACATATAAATATTATGGCAACACAGTAGTATGAATATATGTCATATGTCATATCAAACTTTAGAAATGGATAATAAACTATATGTAATATTATTTAAAACTTGATACTCTGAAAGTAATATTGTTTAAAAATACTATTCAGGTATTTTAAGGGGGAAAATGGACACCAATACTTTTATTTTATGCCGATAGATTTTGCCTACAATTACCACTAAGATTACTTCTCAAAGAATCAATGTACCAAATTGTGAACTCCAACCCTAGAATGAAGTGCAATTTGTACTCTGCCAAATCCTGGCAAAAAAAAAAAAAATCTCATCTTTGTATGGTTGACATGCAAAGAATGGTCTGTTTGCAACTTGTTTCTGTTCAGTGTTGTTCAGCCTAAATCTCCCATCTTTCTGCTGTGTACCAATGTTACAGAAGTCTGTGTTTTAGGAGATTTTGGTTATTCTTAGAGTAATCTGACAACCTTCATGCATAATTACTCCACAGACAGTTTATCTACATAGTGTTTTCTCCCTAGACCATTAACTTTTCCTTACAGAAAAATTTTAACAGATGTTTAAAAGTCCTCATCTGACAATTTGGCTTTTGGTTCTGCCTCACGATATAGAGTTTGAAGGGGTTTTTTTTTTTTGGCTGAACAATATCAGTAAAACAAGTCTGTATAGGTATTGAGATTAATTGATAATTTTAGTTGGTTAAAAGAATTGCCACCTGACATTCCAGTCATTGATGTCTCCTGTCACCTCTTTTCATTTCTTGTAAAGCATTTCTGACAACCAGGTCTTCTTCTTTCTTAACTCATTGTTCTAAAAGCTTATCTCTTCACATCAATGTAAAGAGGTTGCAGGTAGAACTCTTTTTCAGACAAGTTCTTTCTCTGCTCTTCCCCCACCCACCCACAGCAGATGAGAAATTCCACTCTGTGCTGTCGTAATCTTTTCCCCAACACGTGCAAAGCATCTTCTATTGCAACTTTGCTAATGCTGTCTCCTGGCTTCCTTACGTCTGGCAGGTCTCTTTTGAGTTGTATGTGCTATCTTTAGTGATGAATTAAAAAAAAAAAATATAAAAAATAAACCAAAGCAGAATAAAAACAAACCAAAAAGAATCAAAGTTTTCATAGCAGAAAAGAGCTAGAGAAAAATATTTTCTTTTTTTTAATAGAGTCATGCACTGCCAGCATTTACCTACTGACTGCTCAACAGCAACATCACCTATAATCAAGTTAAATGAACTTTCATTAGCTTCAAGCCCTCCTTCATTAAAAGTTACATTGAAGATTTCACATTGTCCTAGTTTGAACTAAACAAAACCAGTTCTGTTCAGTGATTCATACTTTCCAGCTCACTCTCTTCTAAAAGGCTGCACTTTCTGAAGTTAGCAGCATGTATTTGCAGACAGTGTCTGCTACTAACAGTGATAACACCTGATGTTACTGCCTGAGACTGGTATGCAGAAAGGCTCTTCTTGTAGAATCGTAGAATGTCTTAAGTTGGAACGGACCTTAGAGATCATCTCATCCAACCTCTCTTCCATGGACAGGTATACCCTGAACAAGACCAGGTTGCTCAAGGCCTCATCCAACCTGGCCTTGAACATCTCCAGTGAGGAGGTATCCCTAATCTCTCTGGGTTTTACCACCCTCGTTCTGAAGAATTTCTTCCTTAGATCCAATCTAAACCTATTCTCCAATTTAAATCCATTTCCCCGTGTCCTATCACTGGACACTCTTGTAGAAGTCCCTCCTCAGCCTTCCTGTAGGATCCCTTCAGGTATTGGAAGGCAGCTATTAGGTCCCCCCGGAGTCTTCTCTTTTCAAGACTGAACAATCCCAGTTTCCTTAGCCTATCCTCATAGCAGAGGTGCTCCATCCCCTGGATCATCTTTGTGGGCTTCCTCTAAACTCATTCCAACAGATCTATATCCTTCTTGTGGTGAGGACACCAAACTGGATGAAGTATTTGAGGTGAGGTCTCACAAGAGCAGACTAAAGCAGAAGAATCACCTCTCTTGATCTGCTGACCACACTCCTCTCGATGCATCGCAGGACACAATTGGCCTTCTGGGCTGCATGAGCACCCTGCCAGCTAAAGTTGAGCTTCTCATCTGTCTACACCCCCAAGTCCTTCTCTTGAGGGCTACTCTCAACCCACTCTGTGCCCAGTTTGTATTTGTACTTGCGAATGGCCAGACCAAGGTGCAGGACCCTGCATTTTGACTTGTTGAAGCTCATGCAGTTTGCACTGGCCTATTTTCCAAGCCTATCAAGGTCCCTTTGGATGGCATTTCTTCTCTCAACTGAGTCCACTGCACACACTTGCTGAGGGTGCACTCAATGCCATTGTCCATATAGCTGACAAAGATGTTGAACAGCACTGGACCCAGAACAAACACCTGAGGAACACCGTTTGTCACTGGTCTCGACATGGACATCGAGCCATTGACCAAAACCCTTCAAGTGCAACCCTCTAGCCAGTCCTTTGTCTATCAAGCAGTCCATCCATCAAGTCCAGGTCTCTCTGTGTTAGAGACAAGGATGTCATGTGTGACAGTATCAAATGCCTTGTACAAGTCCAGGGAGATGACGTCATTTGCTCTTCCCATGTCAACCAGAGCTGTAACTTTGTCATAGAAGGCCACCAAATTAGTTAGGCATGATTTGTCCTTAGTGAAACCATGTTGGCTGTCACCAATCACCTCATTATTTTTCACATGCCTTAGTACAGCTACCAGGAGAATCTGCTCCATGATTTTACCTAGCATAGAGGTGAGGCTGACTGATCTGTAGTTTCCTGAGTTTTCTTTGCTTCATTTTTTAAAATTGGGGGTTATGTTTCTCTTTTTCCAGTCTGTGTGAACTTCACCAAACTGCCACAAGTTCTCAAATATGATGGCTAGTGGCCTAGCAACTTCAGCCACCAGTTCCTTCAGGACCTGTGGATGTATCTCATCAGGTACCACGGACTTGTGAACCTTCAGGTTCTCTAGGTGTTCCTGGATCTGATCTGCTCCTACTCTGGATGGTTCTTCACTTTCCCAGAGTCAGCCAATGCCCTCTGTGACTTGGGTGGTGTGACTCAAGTGGTTATCAGTGAAGACTGAAGCGAAAAAGTCATTGAGTGCTTCAGCCTTCTCCATATCTTTGGTAACCATGTCACCTGTATCACTCCGGAGAGGCCCCACATTCTCTCTTGTTTTAATTTTTTCTTTCACATACCTGTAGAATCCTTTTCTATTATTTCTCATGTCTCTGGACAGATTTGATTCCACCAGGGCCCTAGCTTTTCTAGCTCGGTTTTAGTTTCACAAGCAGTCTCCTTGTAATCATCCCAGGTTACCAGCCCTTGCTTCCACCCTTTGTGTATTCCTCGTCTGTGTTTGATTTTGGCAAGGAGTTCCTTGTTCATCCATATAGGGTTCCTGGTGTTTTTGCCTGATTTCCTCCTTTTAGGGATGCAGTGCCTTTGACCTTGGACGAGATGATCCTTGAAAGTCAACCAGCTTTCCTGGGCTCCCAATCCTTCCAGGGCTTTATCTGATGGTATGCCACCAAGTAGGTTCCTGAAGAGGCCAAAGCCAGCTTTTCTGAAGTCAAGGGCTTTGAGCTTGCTGAGCATCCCCTTCTTTGCTGCCCTTAGGATCTCAAACTCCACCATCTCATGGTCACTGCAGCCAAGGCTGCCCATGAGCTTAATACTGCCCACGAGCCCTTCCCTGTTGGTGAGAACAAGGTCTAGCATGGCACCTCTTCTCATTGGTTCCTCTATCACTTGGAGGAGGAAGTTATCATCAATGCATTCCAGGAATCTCCTGGATTACTTATGCCTTGATGTGTTGTCTTTCCAACTGATACTGGGGTGGTTAAAGTCCCCCATGTGGACCAGGGCTTGTGAACAAGCAGTGACTCCTCTCTGTCTATGAAGGGCGTCATCCACTTTGTCCTCCTGTTCAGGTAGCACACCCTCACTGTAATGTCCTCTATCCTTCTTTTCAGCCTGGCCCACAGACATTTGGTTCTTTCATTATCACTTACCAAATGTAGCTCCATGCATTCTAGCTGTTGGTCGACATAGAGGGCAACATCCCTTCCTTGTTTCTGCTGTCTGTCCTTCCTGAAGAACTTATACCCTTCTAATCCAGCACCCCAATCATAGGAGTCATTCCACCATGTCTCCATGATGCCAATTAGATCATAGCGCTGCAGGCATGCAAGCAGCTCCAGCTCTTCTTGTTTATTGTCCATGCTGCACGTGTTCACGTAAAGGCATTTGAACTGGGACCCTGATACAGTACTCTAAGTCCCCAAAGAAGTGATATACTTATTCCTTTAGTCACCAAGGCCACTGCTGGCTCTTGTGTGCCACACTGAGAGTGTCAGGTAGTAAAAGGGGTCACAAGGAAGTAAAAGGTTGCACCTCTGGGGAGTAATAGACAGGACAGGTGACCAACAAGAGTATTCCATTCCATATACATCATACTCAGTATAAAACTGCGGGATCACAAAGGTTTTAGCTCTCTTTTGCCTCTTTCTTCAATGGTTGGTATCCAGGGAGGACTTCACCCGATCTTCTGCCTTTGATTCCAATCCTGAGTTCCTGAATCCAGCTCCCATGTCCAGCTCTCCACTGTCACTGAGCCTGGGGCTTCCCCCATGCCTCCTGCTCTTCAACAGCAGTGGGAATTGCTATCAGGGGGGAGTCGGGTTTGATATCATATATATATATATATATATATATATATATATATATATTTGCATATAGTTCTTTATTTTTTATTATTTCATTATTATTTTTATTATTGTTTCATTCAAGCGGTTTTGGTTTTATTTTCCAATCCATAAGTGTCTCTGCCTCATTCCCTTTTCCTTTCCGCCTGAGAGGGAGTTAGAGAGTTAGAGAGTTAGGGGGTTAGAGAACTTCTGTTAGTGTTTAGTAGCTGGCGCAGCCTTAACCCTTGACATACATATTTTTATGAAGAGCAAAGTATATCTGCATTTGACAAAAAAACTTGCTGGAACTATTATGTTTCTCATTTTTAAGAGTTATCAGTGATATCACCATTTCAGTGATATCCAAATCAATAACTGCATCTACTCAGATCTGACTCCAGGTATCTCCCTCTATACTTTCTTTGCTGTGTTTCAAACAAACAGCCTTACTTTGCAACACTTGCTTTGTGATCATTGCTTTCATAAATTCAAGTAATTTTCTCTCATCAGAATTTTTTGGGAATGTCATGCAATTCTCCCTCTTAGATGACTGTGATTATTGCAGCTGGCTAGAAACAATCTCCGGAATATCTGGCCTTTGGCCAAAGCTAAAGTGTTGAGATCCTTTACAAAGTGCACTGGAGATTGTGTATTAAATTGTGTTTTGTTCACAACAGTAATGTATTATTCAAACCTTTCATTGGAATATCTTTTACCATTCCCTGTTCTTGCATTGCTAATACTTTGTTCATAATGAAAGACTAAAGACTAAAGTCTTCAAAAAAAAATTTCAGACATTGTACTGTACTGTACTCTTTAGAGTTGTATGTCATGCTACCTGTCAAGTAAAGGTGATGAAAATGGTCCTGGAATTGCCAGGGAGTGTGAACAGAAGGAGAAAGCATGGCAACACCTAAACCAGCTTAAATGCAAGATACCTGTTTGCACAGGCAAGGCAGGACTAAGTGTTTAGAAAGAACTAATGAATATAGAGTTCTTGAAGACCTCAGAAACAGAATCAGCTTCATAGTGGCATTAAGTACATGCATAAAAGTACATGCCAGTTGGTGAGAAGCTAGAAGTCAGAGATTGCACCACCATATGTTTAGCACACTACCATGCATTCTGACATGCCCTTCCTACAGGGCATATGCAAATGTTTCCTGAAAGCCATCACCCTCAATCCAGCAGACCAGAGATGAGTAAGAAGTCACTGCTCTAATACTCAGTAATAATTTCTGGCTTAATTACAGAATTTTTTTTTCTGGCAATTTTTTTTTCATGACTAAAATTAAGGACTTTCTGTTCTATACTTCAGATTAAAATTTCTAAAGAATTACTCAGTGTTCTAGGATTCCAGCTTCAGAAATTATCCTCAACAAGAAATGTGACACAAGTGAACACTCAGCCTGTCAGGTGCTAACACCTACTATAGAAGCTCTTTTTCATTACTGCATCATTCACTGTGATGTGATGAGGCACTTTCTTACATCAGTAACAAAAGATAGATGTGAAATGCAATAAACCTGAAAGGACCACAGTCGAAAGATGGTGGGATGGAGACAATGGTGTACACAGCAGGCAGTGTGGAGAGAAAGAGGATGAAAAGCAGCATGGCCATATAGAAGTTATTGGATCTGGAAGCCTTGAAGACCCTCTCCTGGGGAACATTGCAGCACATCACTGCCCAGCACTGTAGGTACATCGAAGTGTGAAGGCGGAACACGTTGATTGCTGGAAGACACGGAGCATAAAAAGATCCCATCCTAGAAAAGAAGCAAAGAAAAAAACCACAAACACTTCTGTCTTCCTAGATATGCCACTCATTCCCTGTGTCAGTATGCTTTGCAGACAAACACACTGTGTGCTCAGAAACCAAGGCCACAAAGCCATATTTTTTTTTTTATTGGCCTTTTCAATCTTGCTTTAAGAAAAACTGGAGGTGTATGGAGAGAATTCTCCATAAGAACTTTTTGTTTCAAAGTTACAAAGCTGTTTTTCTTTGCAAATTAAACGACCATTTGATGAAATATTATTCACTCTTACTTTGTATCTTTATTTTATGTAATGTCTCACCTGTGTTGCATAAAAAAGGAGACCCCTAAAACTAGGTATTATGAAAATAATCTAGTTTATTCTTCATTATTTTTCTTAATATATTGCACCACTTTAGGAAAGATTTTTTTGTTTAGCTGATGTTTATTCTACTTTTATTACAATGGTTATTTAGTGCTTCATTCCAACACACTGTTTATCCATTCTGTAAATTTTTTTTTCCTTATTATATATGGTTGCATGATTAGAACACTGAAATAGTTGAGATCATATTAATTTTACCACAGCTTGCTTCTTCTGTCATACTGACTGAAAAGCCATTAATTTCACTTGCCTAGCCAAATGATACAGAACATAACACGTTGGAAATCTACTTTTTACAAAATCATTGTCTCGGTTAAAAGGGCTGAGCTACTTTTCATCTGAGGGCCTCATTTTTAATATTTAAAAATTAGGAGATAAATCTACACCATTGGAAAGACCTTCCAAGTGCAGAAACATCATGATAGATTCATATTAATATCTCTCCTTACTCTTTTCATGTATGTTCAATGAAAAAATAAAGGATTCACTAGTCTATAGTGGAAGGGAGAGAGCACCGCATGGCCCTGTTCCTTATCCTCATGGAAATCAGTTGCAAAAGACTCCTCAGTTTCAACAACTTCAGAATCTGGGTAGCTTATGGTGTTATCATAATATTTCAGTATAACATTTATTATATGGTAGACAAATTCTTGTCAAAGCTTACAAATACAGGGGAGACTTGAAAATGATTCACATCCTACTTGCCTTGTGAAAACACAGAAAGTGTTTTCCTAACCACATGGTATCTCTGTTGTAAACAAAAATAAAAGCCTCTTGTATCCTTTCTAGCTCTGTGATAGTGTCAGCTCACCAGTTGCACCTAAAACTCTTTTTTATTCTCTTTCAGATGAGCACAAGCATGTGCGATAGAATTTGTAAAGCTCAGATAAAACAGAAAACTACTTATCCTATTTACACATTAATTATAAATGTTGTTTTGGCAATGTTTGTTTATTATAATTCAGATGACTTTTTTGTTACTGCTCTGATGTATCTGGTTCAGTTTAGATCATCAGACCTTATTCTGAAAAACTCTGCGGCTCTTTTGCCTTAATCAGTCCTACAAATATCAACTAGCATCTAAACATTGTCCCAACCCAGCGATAAGCAACAAGCCAAAGGATGCTGTACCTAAACAGCGTCATAAAAGCACAGGTCAGTGTCCGTGCCAGAATATGTATATTGGGGTATGGCAGCTTAGAAGTGCACAGTCTGTACATGTAATGAAGTATAAAAATGATAGGTATGCACAGAAGCTTTGCTAGAGAATAATCAGAAATCAACTCCCTCACCCCATCCTCAACACCTCTTAGAGAATCATTTCCAACCTATCTTGTATCTGTGTTACTTACAGCAGCATAAATATTAGCATCATCAGTTCTGTATAAAATTGCAAGTCAAGTTTATGCTGCAACCTCATCATTTTGATGAATAACAGCCTAAGAAATGCTTCCTATCCAAAATTAGAAGGCTGAGAGCTGCTTTCCTAAACTGCAGAACACAATACAGGTGCATCATATGCCAGTAGCAGGGCAGGTCTCCCTCCATAGGACATACCTTCACTATGAGGCCATAAGTGCTCATCCTCAGTGACAGAACTTCCTTCTGAGCAAGACCACGGCGCTGCTGTCAGGGGCCTCAGTACACCCACCTCTCAACAGGTTGCAAAGTTTGCAGAGTATTTGCAGCCTCTTTCTTTGCCATATTTCTGCAGCATTTCTTTGACATGCACGCAACACACAACCTCTGGGCTTTACAGAAGTGAGGGCTTCTGCCAACAAAAAAGTCCTAATGGCAAAGCCATATTGAAAGTGAAAAATCAGGCCTTAGCAAGAATTAACTTTGAGAATTCAACAGTGCTTGAGGCAGACAGTTTCTTAGGAAGACCGAGCATCTTGCATGAGGACTTTGCACACTGATATTCTTTACCAAAGTCTAAAAATGGGATGAAGAAGACCTCTTCTAGAGCTAATGACTAATACTACAACAGTAGCACTTTATACACATTCACAAGCCTCCATGGATAAGTGTATATACATTTTTTTTAAGGCTGTTTTTTCACAGGACACATGGGAAAATAGTGTCAAGGTATTCTGGAAAGCTGAAATTCAAAGCAAAAAAGTACAGGCCAGATGCTTGCTCTAGCAAGCAGTCAGTCAACAAAAAGATAAGGTTCATCTACGCAGCTTTTTAGTAGCTGGTCTGATCAGCTCATCGCAAAATCCTGATGCATCTGGTCCCATAATCTTAGCCTAGAAGCAATTTTGAAGTGGTCCCACTGGTTGCAGTGTACCAGAGTTTGGTATATATTGCACTTCCATCAAACTAAAGCAATGGGACAGGATCAGCACTTCAGAGGAATCTTTCACGGTTAACAGATAAACTCTGCAGTCCTGCACATGCAACATGTTTTGCCACACCTACCAGATCATGCCTTGATTAAAGATCAGTCCCAACACGTTTCCACTTATATCAAATTCAGAATACGATGGCTGAAAGAAACAATACAGATGCTTTCATTAGGCTTGCAAAACCAGTTTTAAGATCACTTACAATAGATTAAAACTGTCACTTCCAACAGCAAGGCCTCTTTGATTCTCATTTTAAATTCAAAATTCAGCTGTGGGGTCTCATTATGGTTTTGTCTATGAAGGAAGTGCTGTAGCACAAATTTGTGTTTCCAGTATAAACACATCAATATAAACAAATAATTATTTAATCTCATATATCTGAACTATTCATCTGACTTTCATTCACAAGAGTGGTCACTTCGAAGGGATATAGAAATGTTGTCAGAGAATGCAGGAATGCAACAAGGTAAGCTAAGACCCACCTGGAATTGAATCTGGTAAGAGGCATCAAAGAAAACAAGGATTTTTTGTCAGGATATCAATAGAAAAAGAAAGGCTAAGGAAAATGTGGGTGTCCTAGTGGCCGAAGATACAGAGAAGGTAGACTTATCGAATGCCTTCTTTGCTTCAGTCTTCATGGCTAAAGCCAGCTCTCATGAATCCTGGACTCTGAAAGTAGGAGAAAAGGTCTGAAGAGAGGAAGAGTTCCCCTCGGTAGAGGAGAACCAGGTTAGGGACCACTTAGCCAAAATGAACATCCGTAAATCCACAGACCCCAATGGGAAGCACCCATAAGTGCTGAAAGAGCTGGCAAACGTTATTACTATGCCACTCTTCACCATTGGAAGGTCATGGAGGAGAAAAGAGGTGTCTGAGGACTTGAGGAAGGCCAGCATCACTCCTGTCTACAAAAAGGACAAAGGCGATGACCCAGGGAACTACAGACCAGCCAGTCTCACTTCTGTCCCCAGAAAGGCAACGGAACAAATTGTCCTGGATTTCATCTCCAAGCATTTGCAAGAAAAGAAAGTTTCTGGGAGCAGTGAACATGAATTCACTAAGGGGAAATCATGCTTGACGAATTTGATAGCCTTCTGTGTTGTCATACCTGGCTGGTTAGATGAGGGGAGAGCAGTGGATGTCATTTACCTTGACTTCATTGAGTCTTTTGACACTGTCTCCCATCACATCCTCATTAGGAAAATCAGGGAGTGTGGCTTAGGTGAGTGCACAGTGAGGTGGCTTCAGAGATGGCTGCGTGAAAGAGCCCAGGGGGTTGTGATCAATGGAGCAGGGTTGAGTTGGAGGCCTGTAACCAGTGGTGTTCTACAGGCTGGAGTGCTGTGCAGAGAGGAAACTAATGAGGTTAGACAAAAGCAAATGTGGGGTCCTGCACCTAGGGAAGGACAACCCCATGCACCAAAATAGGTTAGGGGTAGACCAGCTGGAAAGCAGCCCTGAGGACAAGGATCTTGCAGTCTTAGTAGACAGTAAGTTAACTATGAGCCAGTAATGTGCCCTTTTTGCCAAGAAGGCCAATGGTATCCTGGGATGCACTGAGAGGAGTGTGGCCAGTAGGTCAAGGGAAGTCATCCCCTCCCTCTATTCTGCCTCTCTATTCTGTGGAATCTTGTATCCAGTTCTGGACTTCCCAGTTCAAGAAAGACACGGATCTACCGAGAGAGTCCAGACAAGGGCAGCAAAGATGATTGGGGGACTGGAGCATCACTCTTACAAGGAAAGATTGAGAGAGCTGGCATTTATCCTGGAGAATAAAAGGCTTAGAGGAGACCTTACAAACACCTATAAATATCTAAAGGGTGGGTGCAGGGAGGATGCACACAGACCCTTGTCATTAGTGCCCAATGACAGAACAAGAGGCAATGGACACAAGCTGTGACACAGGAAGTTTCATCTAAATATGAGGAAGAAATTCTTTACTTTGAGGCTAACAGAGCACTGAGAGTCTGCCCAGAGAGGTTGTGGAGTCTCTGTCTTCAAAACCCGCCTGGATGCAACCCTGTGTGATGTCCTCTAGGCAGTCCTGTATAATGTGCTGTAGGACATCCCATTTTAGCAGGGCGCTGGACTCGATGATCTCTAGAAGCCCCTTCCACCTCCAATGATTCTGTGATTCTGTGATGCTGTGATTCTGTTTTTCCAAGTCTTTAATAAATTCTACATCTCTTGCTTTGCTCTATTTACTAGTTTCTAATTCATGAACACTTCCAATGCAAACATTGAATACATTGCTTTTGAATGACAGAATCAGAATCACAGAATCCGAAGGGCCCTAGAAAGATCATCTAGTTCAACCCCCCCGCCAGAGCAGGATCACCTCCAGTAGGTCACACAGGAACCCATCCAGGTGGGTTTTTTAATGTCTCCAGAAAAAGAGACTCCATAACTTCTCTGGGCAGCCTGTTCCAGCACTCTGTCACACTCAGTGAAAAAGCTTTCCTTCATGTTTTTTCTGGAACCTCCTGTGCTCCAGCTTGCACCCATTGCCCCTTGACCTATCATTGAACATCACTGAGAAGAGCCTGGCTCAGTCCTCCTGACACTTGCTCTTTATCTATTTATAAACATTAATGGTGTCACCCCTCAGTCTCCTCCAAGCTAGAGACCCAGCTCCCTTTGTCTTTCCTCATAAGGGAGATGTTCCACTCCTTTAATTATCTTTATGGCTCTGCGCTGGACTCTCTCAAGCAGTTCCCTGTCTTTCTTGAACTGAGAGGCCCAGAACTGGACACAATATTCCAGATGCGGCCTCACCAGGGCAGAGTAGAGGGGGAGGAGGACCTCTCTTGACATACTAACTATGCCCCTTCTTATACAGTCCAGATATTCCTGGCCACGAGGACACATTGCTGGCTCATGGTCATCCTGCTGCCCACCAGAACCCCCAGGTCCCTTTAACAACTGAAATACACACATACATACTAGCTTATGTGCCTATACAATAGAACAAATCTTTCTGGTAAGAAATTACAGCTGTACACTTTTCATTTACCCCTAAATGTCTGAATTAAGCATATAATTTATATGGTTTTGCCTTGTCACAAGGTTCTGTATAATCAGCTTTCTCATAAAAAAAAAAAAAGTTTTGCTAGACTAGAACTGGTGACTTGCATGATTCACCATAGTGGGTGGACAAAAAGATCATTATTGATGTGTATCTTCCAGGTATTAAAGGATGACTGATAGAGAGAGGAAGGGATATGAGATACAAAAAAGCTATTCTTTTAAGGTTGAACCAGGACAAAATTTTTCTACTAAAATCACTAGTAAAAGTCAGAATTTAAATTGCACTATGTTATATTGTTGAAATATTTGGAACTCCTACACTGATTCTGTATAGTTTTGTGTATATATAAATACATGTATATAAATGTGCTCTATTTCTGTTGCATATCTTTATAAATGTGCTTCCATACGAGGAAATACCAGACTACTAGTATCCAACTTCAAAAGCAGTTGACCAAGGGGGCCTGTAGAGAGGGATTCAATATTTTAAGTGACATGAAGAGATGAATAAGATCATACAGAATCAAATAACGTGTGACTTTTTTAGAACATAAGGGCTAACATTAATGAATAAAATAATTTGAAATTTAATTTTTAAACAAACAAAAGGAACTGATTTTCCACACATATGCAGGTTAATTCCTGGAATTCTCTGCCAAAGGACATTTTAGTTGTTGAAAAATATTTAGGGTTCAAAAAAAAGTCAAAAAATTAGAGGATGATAGGTACATCATGAGCACTAACCACAGCAATACACGTATAGCTAATTCCTGCAGAAGAGTTTAAGCTCAGATATTTCCAGAAATTCAATAATTTCTAGTTCACACTTCTACTTCTGGCTGTTCTTTCAGGCAGCTCACTGGATCTGAGGACCATAATGGACCAGACCATTGCAGCTATTCTTACTTACTGTCAAATAAATAAATATATCAATAGTAAGTTGGTTTCAACATCCCCTACCAGCAGATGTGTTGTTGACACTTTGATAGAAATAAAGTGTCACAGAAATAAGTGTCCCCCTCACTGCTGCATAAATGTGTCACAGTTTCCATTAACAGTGTTGAAGCCCTTAGTTGGGGGCTGTGAAGTTTACACTCACTGCTCATTGCCTCTCTATGTCTTTTACTTTGTATATGGATGAATAGCTAGAAAGAAGGTTGATATCTGTGCAGCTTTTTAGTCCAGACTCTCACTTAAAGTTTTTTTCCTAGAACTAAAAAACCCTGGCTCTTTTGGAGAAACACACAATGACACAGGTGATGTCTACATATTTTCATATGCTGTTAGAGATGACCTTTTTCCCAGTGGTGGATATTTTCACAAAACTCAGGAAGTGAGGGCTGGTTTAGCTCAGTGGGTTGAGCGTGGTGCTTGAAACACTAATGGTCGCGGGTTCGATTCCTGTTCGGTTCTCACGTGTTGTCTGACCTAGTCGAGAGGTGGCGTCCCTGCTCAAAACAGGGAGGCTGGGTTAAAATGATCTCTAAGGTCCCTTCCAGCCCAGGCCATTCGATAATGATGATGATCAAGTGTGGGCTAGATGAATGGACAGTGACGTGGACTGAGAGCTGGTTGAGTGACAGAGCTCAGAGGGTTGTGATCAACAGAGCAGGGTCAAGTTGGAGGCCTCTAACCAGTAGTGTTCCCCAGGGATCAGTACTGGGCCCAATCTTACTCAACATGTTTGTTAATGACCTATATGAGGGGACAAAGGGTATCATTAACATGTTTGTTGACGATATAAAACTGAGAGGTGAGACTGACACACCAGAGGTCTGTGCTCCCATCCCGTACAACCTGAACATGCTGGAGTGCTGTGCAGAGGGGAACATTATGAGGTTCAATAAGGGCAAATGCAGCTGGGGAGGAACAACTCCATGCCTCAAAATAGCTTAGGGGTAGACCTGCTGGAAAGCATTTCTGAGGAGAAAGATCTTGGCAAGTCCTGGTAGACAATAAGTTAACCATGAGCCAGCAATGTGCCCTCATTTCCAGAAAGACCAATAGTATCCTGCGGTGCATTAAGAAGAGTGTGGCCAGTAGGTCAAGTCACATCATCCTCCCCCTCTATTCCACCCTGGTGAGGCCACATCTGGAATACTGAGTCCAGTACAGGGCTCCCCAGTTCAAGGGACAGAGAACTGCTGGAGAGAGTCCAGCAGAGGGCAACAAAGATGGTTAGGGGACTGGAACATCTCTCTCATGAGGTAAGCCTTTATAGGCTCTGCTCTATTGATTGAATTACAGTTTTATATTCCATTAACATCCTTAAAGCAGGAAAAGACGAAGAGCAAAAATTAAGTCTAAAGTGTTAATAGATGAATGTATGTGTCTTTACTTGACAGCTGGCACTTCCAGTACAAGACAAACTGCCCTACAGTTGACTGTGTGGCTCCCAACAACAGAAAACATCTCACAAAATATACATCTAGTAGCCTCATCCAGCTGTTCAGGATACCCAGGAGGATCTCAAATAACGTTAGGCATCTGTGGCTGGGCAGGTCATGCAATAAAACTTCCTTGTATAAAAAGCAGCTTGTTCAAAGTAAACGGTAAGACAGAAGAGGATTCACGAAGCCCAAGTGGAAGCCAAATCACTCTAGGTCAAAAGTCTGTCCTACAGTCTTCAGAATGGCTTTCAGTCTTGAATTTATTCAGGTTCTTCCACTGATTGTGGATATCCTGAGATGGAAAAGATCAAGGCTATCACTTCAACATCTTTAGAAAATACCACGTCTGAGTTATTTACGTTAGATATAGCACTAACTACAATGCTTCATGTGTTCTTTACATCCAGCTGTACCTATTGCAAGGCTATGGAACATCATAAAATGTGAGATGCAATTTAAGTATATGAAAACACACAGTTACACAAGATGTCATGGCTCTCTACCCATGTTGTATTCAAATTCCTGTATTTGATTTTGGTATTTCAAGGTTATAACTTGTTTGTCCACAATCTGACCAGCTGGTAGTCTTTGTTTCCAGATCTACATCAGTCTTATTTGAGAAATACAGTAAAATTAACAGGGAGAAACGTAAACCTGCTATAAAGGCCAAAATTTTGCAGAAGCCAGCACATAGCTATGAGATTGCTATAGCAGAAAACATGAAAACTTTCTCTTCCTCTGGAAAATCATCTTTTCTTTGGAGGCTGCTTTTACTAAAACAAGAAATTTGTACACATATGAAGTAAAAATTTGAGGAAAGGAAGACAAAAGAATGGCAGAATATCTACAATTGCTGATCCAACAGATGTACTTGAGATAGCTTTAAATGACTCAGTTCTCTTCCCTGCATTTCTGTAAGTGAGGATCTTCACAAGATTGACAAATACCCTGACTACTATCTGTCAGCTTCAGACCTTACAGTGTAGGTATAATAGCTGGATAAATTAACCTAGCTCAGTTCTGTGTAAAAGAGTGAATTTCTCAACTCCCAAGTGAGAGAACTGACAGGGCTGCTCACCAAGCCACCAAGCTCACCAAGCAGTTCCGGCAGACTGGAGATATTCCAGCTGATTGGAAGTCAGTCAATGTAACACTTGTCTATAAGAAGGGCCTGAAGGATGATCTGGGAAATTACAGGCCTGTCAGTTTGACTTCAGTGAAGCTGATGGAGCAGAACATTCTGAGTTCCATTATGCAGCACTTGCAGGACAACCAGGTGATCAGGCCCAGTCAGCATGGGTTTGTGAAGGGCAGGTCCTGTTTAACAGATGTGATCTCCTTCTATGACAGGGTGACCCTCCTGTTGGATGAAGGCAAGGCTGTGGATGTCCTCTACCTTGACTTTGGTAAAGCATTTGACGCTGTTGCCCACAGCATTCTCCTGGACAAACTGACCGCTCTTAGCTTGGGCAGACATAACCTTTGCTGGGTAAAAATCCAGTTAGATGGCTGAGTCCAAAGTGTTGTGATCAACAGAGTTAAATTCAGATGGCGACCTGTCACGAGTGGTGACCGGGCAAGGCTCCATACTGGGCCCAGTCCTATTTAAAATTTTCATCAATGATTTGGATGAGGGGATAGAGTGCACCCTTAGTAAGTTTGCAGATAACACCAAGCTGGGTGGAAGTGTTGATCTGCTTGAGGGTAGGGAGGTTCTCCAGAGGGATCTGGATAGGTTGGATCACTGGGCCAAGGCCAACATCATGAAATTCAATCAGGCCAAATGCCAGGTCCTGCATTTTGGCCACAACAATCCCCAGCAGCGCTACAGGCTTGGGGAGGAGTGGCTGCAGAGGTGGCAGGCAGGGAGGGATTTGGAAGTGTTAATAGATGGCCGTCTGAACATGAGCCAGCAGTGTGCCCAGGTGGCCAAGAAGGCCAACAGCATCCTGGTCTGTATCAGGAATGGTGCTGTCAGCAGGAGCAGGGAGGTGATCATGCCCCTGTACATGGCTTCGGTGAAGCCACACCTCGAGTACTGTGCCCAGTTTTGGGCCTCTCTCTACAAAACGGACATTTTGGTGCTGGAGAGGGCACAGAGGTGGGCTACTAAGGCAGTAAAGGATTTGGAGCATATGTCATATGAGGAATGGTTGAGGGATTTGGGGCTGTTTAGCCTGGAGGAGACCAAGGGGAGACCTTATTTCTCTCTACAACTACCTGAAGGGAGGTTGTAGAGAGGTGGGAGTTGGTCTATTCTCCCTCATGGAGAGTGATAGGACAAGAGGAAATGGCCTTAAGTTGTGCCAGGGGAGGTTTAGGTTGGATACTAGGAAAAATTTCTTTACTGAGAGGGTTGTCAAGCATTGAAACAGGCTGCCCAGGGAGGTGGTTGAGTCACTACCCCTGGAGATGTTTAAGAGACAGGTAGTTGTTGTGCTGAGGGACATGGTTTAGTGGTGTTGATAGGGCCAGGACAAGGGTTGGACTCAATGATCATGAAGGCCTCTTCCTACCAAAACTGTTCTATGATTCTATGATTCTAAGAGCTCAGCATCTGCTTATGTTACAGGACTTACTAATTTAATTTCAGCTAAAATAGTTACAGTAAAAATATTTATAATAAGATTTCTGTAACAAATTCTGTCATATTTTTCTCCACAAACACTGTGTGCTAAAAGGCCCTATCCAAAATCCCACAGAAATAAAAGAGATTATACTCTGTGGAACAGGGAATGAGTCTTCAAACTGCAAATATATGAAAAATGTGTACCCAGTTTTCACAATCAAATAAGTAAAAAAAAAGAACAAAAAATCAACCCACAAACATTTTCTAAAGTGAGCAAAGTCTAAAGAATAAGACAAATATTGAGGCACAAGCAAATTCTGAGAAAAACTAGCATAATGTTGTTTAGGGATTTTTTGAAGTGATTTGTCTAGCCAAGTGTTAACTCTGTAGGATTGAAAGAAAAATGTAATTTACTATAAAATTTTGAGCTGATAATCTGATAAAGATATTTAAAACAGCAAGTTAGATACTTACAAACCCATACTCCAAGTCCCAGCACCAGCAGTAATTGAAAAACCTAACAAAGACAGCTCTCAAGAAATCTCCAATTAGAATTGTGATGTATGTTGTCATCGTATCAGAGACTGTCAGCCGCACAAATTCCTGTTAGAGCAATATTTTCTTTTAAGATTATATATAAGCAATTAATAATTACAATAACAATGAAATACAAAACTAGAAGAAGATTTTGCTCCTCCTCTACATTCACCAATTCTGAAAAATGCCAGGAGAAAAACCACCCTGCATTTGCCAGAGATTTCCTTTGCTCTAAATTATGCTCATATTATCAGATGAGACTTCCAGAATATGATTAGACTGGGAAAGGCTTCCAATCAAGATTGCTGCTATAAAAGAAATCTGAGCTGGTAACTTAAACTGCTTTTGATCTCTCTGACTTTGGGACGACTAACAACATAAAATAAGAAGGGAATGGTTTGCTTTCTCAAGGAGAACCAACCCCCAACAAATATGGAAGTGAAAGAAGAAAATCCTAATGGAAATCCTCATTCCTCTACTTTTATTTTAGTAAGCCCCACTGAACCCTGCTGTAATGGGCCTTATCCAATATCACAAAAGAGTATTACTCTACTTGATCTGAAATTAAGGGGAAAATGGTGGAACTCTTGGTGTTCTTTAGCTTATTGTTTACCAACTGTGAAAAGACTAGAGGGGCTATTTTTCCTGCCTGTGTGCTCCCCTCTCGTGACTTATTCAGTTGGGAGGTGAGATTGTCAGTGGTGGAGCAACAGCAAAAATTGTAACCCAGTGGTGAATTCATTCTCATGCAGAGATCAGTAATGACAGAGTATGATGAAATAGAAGAAAGAGGAATGTTTGAAATTTTTTTGGAAATCATGTTTTATATTAATAGGTCAATAAGAGTAAACATTCAACTTGGTTTTTTACATAATGTTACTTCGTTAAAGAAGAGATGCTTTCTCAAAAGCTGCTGTAAGCGTTATCTTACACGTTACTGGGAAGTAAAAATGCAGCACCGAAGTGTTGATACACATTCTGCAGTGTTGCTGTCTGCACGTGGAAGTGCTACATGAACGTGTTTGAGACTAAACAGATTTTCATGCACGTTGGAGCTCCGAATTGTATCATCAGTTCCTTGACAGCCAGTTGCATTGCTGACCACAGGCTCCACTAAAATTTTCACCATAACGCTGCAATGTAGACCTTGTTCTGGTGCTCTTGAGAGCCTGTAAAATTTTTTTTGCGTAGCTACACAGTACTTGGACTGGGATTTTCCCTTCAGTGTAATCCAGCTAGATAAAGGCATAGAGATGTGAGTCACTGCTGTATCACAGTCGCTTACTCCAGTAACAGAACATTTTATAACAGCAGGAAGGATAAGAACATAGGTGTGAAACTAAGCATTGGCATGGCAAAGAAACCTTCTCATCAGCTGGCTTCTCTTCAGCCATCTTGAGCATGGAATCTCTTATTAAACTTGGCTTTTTTTCCAAATCCTGAAGCTTCAAGGCTGATGAAACCCACGCGGCAGGGCCCTGGCTGGATTAGGAAGAAGAACACATGGCGCAGGGATAGAGAGGGGATGCCCCGACTTGGTCAGTGCTCAGCATCTCTGTTTCAGCCCTGTCAGAGCATTTCACATGGACCCACTGAGAAGACTAAATGCCTTGCTTGTTGTTGCTTCACTTACAGCACACTTAGTGCTGTCCGTGGTCTGGCTGATGTGGTGGTGTTGGGTCATAGGCTGGACTTGAGGATCCCAGAAGTCTTTTCCAGCCTCAATAATTCTGTGATTCTGTGATATTCTTGTTGAAATACTCCTTTTTTAGCCTTTTCTGTAAGTCTACTGTAGTCAGAAACTGATATTGCTTCATCAAAATTCTAATCACAATTACCACATTTATTAGGGGCAGTGATGAATGAAGCTTTTCAAATTGGCTGAACAGTTTTTGCAAGACAAAGATTGGATGAGGAAGAGGAAGGTAAATGACGAGAACAGTGAAGAGGGAGGAAAAATGCTTTCAGTGCCATCAACTACTGAGAGAAAGAATTCCCTACTACACAGGATCCAAAGAAACTCAAATGATTTTATTCTTCTCACGTTTTTAACTCAGGAAAATGTCCTATATCTGCTTTTCCTCACATTTTCCAATATTAATACTATTTATTAGCAGATAATCAGCAGGTTTAGGTATATCTTGTAACAGACTATGATCTATTTTCCAGTTACATTACCTGTCCTACCATTGTTTCCCAGCATGGTCCTCTGGGCACATCTGCAGGGTCCACCTGTATTGGAGGAGCAGTTGAATTTTCTGGAATAGTACCATTGTACAGACTGGCTTCCCATATTGTCATGTTATACTTGACTATCTTTTCTTCTTCCAACTAAGAAATAAAGTGGGGAGGGAAAAAAAAAAAAAAGACATGAGCTTGTTACCAACTATTAATCTTTTCTATTCCAAGACTTCCATTACCAGCTCAGGCACGGACATGACTTACAGTAGGGAAAGAAAAGAACTTTTTCCACCATGCCTGTGATGGGCTGGAAATACTCATCTTTGCCCAGCTACCCATTAAAAATAGTGAAGTAAATAGCTTGCCTTGAGATTGATTTCATCCATCAGGGCAATAATGAAAGTGTAGAGGTTGCCAAGAAAAAGAGCAAAGATTCGTCCCAGCTGCCATCTTAGAGCTATTCGAGGGTGGTAGTTTTCCAGAGAACTGATTACATCAAATAAAGTTGGACAGAACATTCCTAAAAGTGACATAACCATGTTCACCTGAGAGGGCAAAAAGAAAAAAAGAAGTTTACAGTGAAATTTTAGAGAAAAGTTCCTTTATTATTATTGATTTGGGTGAAGGGTGCATTTCCATTAGTACTTTTTATTTGGCTTTTGATTTAATGAAAACCAAAATCTACTCCGGGAGTCAAAAGATGTTTTCACAAAAGAAACAAGGAATTAAAAGTCAATTATCGTCTACTGCAGGTGGTATATGAGATCTTTTTTTCATTCTACATTTCACTTAAACCTCTGAAGTAATCAAATGTCAGTTATTCTAACTAGTACCTACATTTTAACTAAAATTCTGCTGTCATATAACTTAGAAAAGCCTCTTTCTCTACCACATTTCTCTACTGTCTCTACCACATCTTCCCATACACACATAAATATTCTATTAAAAGCATTCCTACAAAAATACTGCACTTAATTAAATTTACCTGAAATCTCACCTAAAGTAATTTCTAGATGTCACAGAATCACAGAATAATTCAGGTTGAAAGGGATATATAAAGATCATTAAGTTCAGCTCCTTGCTTATCACAGGACTACCTAAAACTAAACCATATGACATTGTCTAGATGCTCCTTGAACTATAACAGGTTTGGTGTCATGACCACTTCCCTGGGAAACTTGTTCCAATAATTGGCCACCCTTTAGGTTGAGAACCCTTTCCTAATGTCCAGTTTGAACTTTCCCTGACACGGCTTCATCTTCATTTAATTTTCTCATGTCCTGTTGCTGGTCACCAGAGAGAACAGTTCAGCACCTCACCTTCCACTGTCCCCCTTGAGGAAGTTGTAGACAGTAATGAGGTCACCCCTCAGCTTTCTGTTCTCCAAGGTGAACAAGCCAAGTGACCTTAGTTTTTCCTCATAAGTCTTGCCCTTCAGACCTTTGACCATCTTGATTGTTCTCCTCTGAACACACTCTAGTAGTTGATGTTCTTCTTATATTCAGGCCCCTGAAATTGCACTCAGGATTCGAGGTGGGGCCACACCAGTGCAGTGTGGGTGGGACCAATCACCTTCCTCGACTGGCTAGTGATGTTGTGCCTGATGTACCCCAGGGCATGGTTGGTCCATTTGGCTGCCAGTGAACATGTTGACTCATATTCAACTTGCCAGATCCCCAGATCTCTTTCTGTGGGGCTGCTCTCCATCCCCTTGTCCCCCAGTTTGTACATAGAACTAGGATTTCCCCATCCCAGGTGCAGAATCTGACACTTGCTCTTGCTAAATTCCATAGAGTTGGTGACTGACCATTTCTCTAGTGTCTCTCAGATCTCATGTCCTCATTGCATAAGCAAATTCAGATGACCCCTGCTTCTCTCTGTCTGATTTTCTTAGAAACCTCTAGTAAGATTAGCCATCTTCTTAGCAGTATGGAAATGGAGCAAGTTTTCTGAAAGCAAACTGAGAAAAACAGGCAACTAGATTTTATAGAGTTTGAAATACAGCACAGCCTATAAATTCTACAGACAAGTGAGGCATTCTAGTAATATGACATTCCTAAGCAATTGCTGAAAATTGTTTCAAGTCTACTCGAATGTTTTGGTTCTAATCTGTCAGCCAAAAAATTAAAATAATTGAAAAAAAATTAAGAGTGCATCTATTAATTTTAAGTTTAAAATAAAATTGTATTTAAAAAAAATTGGTTTATGGGACTAAAATCAAGAAAAAAGATACAGAAACCATTGTCCTAGTCTAAGTCACAAAAATGGTTGGAAAACACAAAAAAAATATTTATTTGAGAGGAGTCATATTAAAAAATAAGAGTACTTGATTTAATCACAAAAAAAATATGGTTGTTCATAGGACTCCAGGGTTCTGATTGCACTGAAACTAGTATTTTTCAGCCATGGTGGAGTCCATTTTTTTAGAACTATTATAAATTTTATATCACAGTCAAAAGGCACTATGCCAATAAATTCACTCACTGAGAAATATGTACATTCCAGCTCTTAAAAAGTTTCATCCATGAGACTGGTGTTCTTAATGAAAAGCAATAAATAGCGCTTTTGTTGTTATTTTTCTGTTCCTGTTTTTTCATGAGCTCTAGAGATAATCACTGGATTTTTCTATTAGTTGGCAATCAATACTGCATTCTGTGTATGGCTTGTGGCACCCTGTAAGGAGTGTGTAGATATTTTTTTATAACACATTGTGTCTAACTCACTTAAAAGAAAGACTATATGCCCAATGTGGCCCAAGATGGTAAAACTGCAGGTGTCAGCTACAGCCAAGAGGACCAATCATGAATTCTTGAAATTCAAACTTATTATAACAAACTATATATCTTGTTTATCAATAGAAATATTCAGTCTTGTTGTGATGCTGCTGCAACTCAAACCATAATCCTGACTGATTCCGGTGTCTTGTATCCTGAAGCAGGAAGATCTAGGAGCAAATGTGTGCATCAGATGAGATGTCCTGGATCACACCAAAGTTTGGCCTAGCTCAACAGATGCCCAAAGATGAACAGGTCAAATATGTAAGCATAATAAGTCCTAGACCTCAACTACATTCAGTCTGGGTATTTGTTCAGTTAAGTGTGGGGTTTAGATATACAGTAACCCCCAGAGGACTTGTCTTTTGTGTTTTAGATCAGTCTTGCTTCAGATGGATATAGATTTTGGCATTCTACCACTAGCGTCTGCTATCTTTTTCTGAACCAGGGTTCTACTCAATTAATTTGATGTAGCTTAGTTCTCATACTAGAAGACATAGTAAATACGTATTTTGGAAAAAAATGTATGTACTTTGGGTAGCTTTAAATATAGCACCTGCTAAGTTTATAGAAAATTTCCTTGTTGCTACATGGAAGAGGCAGGAGAGAAGTCATTGCTTTTCTTTTTCTTGAACATTCTTTTCTACATTTTTATTATGTTGTCCTTTTTACGTCTTATCTGACTCAAGTATATTCTTTCTCATTCGTTTTCTATCTGTATTTTGCCATTTCTTGGCTATTCATGCTCCCTACAAAAAAGAGCATTTCTAATTCTGTAGAAAAGATGTTACTAAAATAAGAGGTAAGATGAAGCACAGAAACTTGCAAAGCTGAAAACCAAGAAATTATTACAGCCAAAACCGCAATGTTTTACTCTCTTGCCTTACTGACATAGAAATTTCCCTGAGACGGAAACAATAACCAAGAGGCACCCACTAATTATTAAAACTGGTTCGAAACATGGCTTTGTATCTCACTTTCACATTGTCCACTCCAGATCCCAAGTCTCCGCATTATACTCTGAAAGCTAGAAAATTATGCTTACACAAGCTTTTCTAGCTGCTGTGAATCTGGTAAGAAATCCCATTAATGCAATCACACCTAAACACCAGACCTTTGGCATATTAAACTGTAGCAACACAGCACTGAATATTAAACACTGACTGCTTTTTAGTTAAATGGTAAGTTCATTAAAAGTAGTCTAGCTAAAATAAACCATATCTTCCATTAACGATTACAACAGGCATAGATTACTCTAGTATCTGCTGCAGAGAGCACTAGTAAAGACCTATTTTGCTAGTAAATCCATTATCATTTTTTAAAAAGAAATTAGAAATAGAAACTGTATTTCACACTAATAAAAGATACTTGGCAATTCTGCTCTCGCAGGGGGGCTGGGCTAGATGATCTTTTGAGGTCCCGTCCAACCCTTAACATTCTGTGATTCTGTGATTCTGTGGTTAACAACATGATTTAATAACTTCAATACAAATGTACTCCATCTCCACTACTAGGATAATAAAAAAAAAATAATAAGTAGCAGGATATTTTTGTCAAAAAGCCTATAGGGTTGTTTCAGCGTGCAAAAACTGTAATCATAGAATCATAGAATCACAGAATCATAGAATCACAGAATGCAAGGGGTTGGAAGGGACCCTGAAAGGTCATCTAGTCCAACCCTCCTGCCAGAGCAGGATCACCTAGGGAGCAGGATCACCTAGGGCTATACATTTTTGTTGATGGGGAAAAAAGAAAAAAAAAATATGTGTAAAACGTACCTCCCCTTTGTCCAAAATGTTGTCAATGATTCTGATTCAGAGAAATCATTCTGTCTCTTCCTAAGTTTTCTCTGCTTTTAAGTAGTTTTACTTTTAAAAAGTAGAGGGATCTATCTGAGAAAATAGGGTACCTCAGTACCACAGAAACGTTCATACTCCATTCTAGCTCTGCAGACTATCTTCTATCAAATGAGGAAAGCAAATTTTGTCCAGTAATTTTCATTCATATACCAAGGGAATCAGTGTCATTATCCTTCACTTTACCAAAATTTCCAAAGTCATGGAGAAATTGTCACAGGGTGCAGATTGTCATTCATCCATGAATAATGGCAAAGTTGCCTTAGCCACTCTCCTTTAGAGACAAAATTTCTCCAGATCCTAGTTCTGTGATACAGTCTCCTTAGCAGTATTTTTTTGTAAAGCAAACAAAAGTAAAGCAATGAATGTAAACATGTATGTGTTTAACTACTTTCCAGGTTGCAGCATAAGCTAATATAACAGCTTTCAGTAGCACAGTTCTTAGTAGTACGAATCTGTTAGCACACCTTTCAACCAAGAAAAAACTGAATTCCTCCTGAACTGTCTTTATCTGCTAGTCTGTTGTCACACTTGGAGCTTGTGTTGCTTTAAGCAAAGAGGTTTTACATGGCTTTTCTTTCCCATCAGATGAAAATGTAATAACTTTTATCAGGTAACTTAACCCAACCTCAGTAGCCGCATTTCTCCGATTTTCAAAGGTGAGTTGCTGGAGTTTTTAATGCTACTTTTTCACTGGGGTTTTGATGTTGAAAATCAAGGATTTACTTTCTTCATTCCATACACACACATCCCAGCAACTTTGTGAAGGTAGCACCTCTTTTACCTTAGATACTTTAAACAAGGTATTTACTTCACACTTCAGCTCAGAAGATGAGCTTTAAGAAACAAACAGTTAGTTTTATAACATGCACAGTAGCGTCTTTGCTAAGAAAGTCAAACTTGCCTCGGTCTTCATACAGCAACACTGATTTCAAGTGTGTACTTTACACTACAATAGCAGACACAATCACTATCGCTACACTGCAACCAGACAGGGTTGTGTCTGCGCTGGAAAAGGGTAGATTAAACACACAAAAAAAATGGTGTTGGACTCTTGGACTGGGTGGTTGGAACTGGAAGGCATGACTTTCATCCTGTTTCTGCACTACAGAGTTGTATCCATGAGGCCCCAAATAACTTTGGATATGCCCACCCACCAGCCACTTTGCTTGGGCCAGTCTCAGGAGGAAAGCAACAGGATACCAGGCCTCTCAAAGAGATTTTTTAGTCAGTAAGTAGCTGGAAACCAATCTTAAGATCACAGAAAAGGAAAGGTAAAGGTCTCAAACAAAAACTAAATACAAAGGGACATTTGAAAGAACCAGCCAAGGAATAATTTTAATGAAGTGGGAGGTAGAGAGACAAGAACAATTCTTTTGTTAGATGTTTACCATCCACACTCAGAATATTTAAATTCACAGGAGAAGAAGGCAACATGCAGAGGAGAAGAACACAGTTTCAAATCACATCTATTTTAGAAATATGCTAGCACGAACTTCATTTCTTTCCCACCACCCGTAGTTCTCCAGACCTTCCAGGGCAAATTTCTGGGATCTTCTGACAACAAAAAAGATGAGGTAGCCACTTCCAGCAAGGGTGCATAGTGCTAAGAAATTAGCAAGAACCCTCAGGAATCGAGTCAAGTGAATATTTTCCTCTTTTCGGCTCTCCTGCTCCTCCACGATAGCTTCCTGCACTTGTTAGAAGGAAAAGAAAACCATGAATACTTTAGTTTTCAAGACCGACATTGCTCCACCAGTTGTTAGAAGTCAGTTAAATAAATTATGAGTATGTGAATGCACACCTGGGCACCTGCACACCATCTCATGTTCTGAGATGAGCTGATACTGTTTCATCTGTTTTGGACTTTGGCAGACCCTGGGGCTTTGGCTCCCCAGAGTTCACTTTGCTTCTGCTGAGCATGTCCCCACAGAGTCTAGTTACATCTGCTCTCATGTGCCAAAAAGAAAAAAGCATGTTCTGACGGATTTCCAGGTGTTATGAGGATGAGTGACCCAGCAGGATGAATGTGTGATCAGCTGCCAGAAAAGGAACTGCCACACTTTAAAAATGTGCATTTGTGAGAAAAGACAAAAACTTTTTTATTCCAAAAGTCAGCAGTTCAAAAGGGATGAAAAGAAAGTTTACATGTAGGAACCCCCAAAAAAGCGAAGAGGGCACAGCTTCAGACTGTGGAATAAAATGTTTGGCCCACATTTACACCTGGCCAGAACTGAGAAATATTAAGACTCTGCTGTAGCTATGATCTCCAGCTCCTACTTTTGCCAGCAGTAAGAGCTTTTGCTCTGAAGTGTCCTCATGCAACCAAGTTTGGTTACAGCTTCATTTGCCAGAGGGGAGCTCCTCCGAATTTCTGCACTCTAATATTTATCTGCATGGCTCTGCTTTTCTTACTACTTGTGGTTGCTAAGTAAATAAAAGGGGTTTGCAGTAGCTCTTGAGCAATCCTCCCATGACCTCCTCTAAGAAGACATTTTACTCTTCCTCTCTGTGGTTCCTTGCTCATTTGCAAAGATCACAGTAAAGTTTCATGAGTTATTTCTCATAATTGAGTCTCTGTCTCAACTGATTTGTATTTTTCTCCAAACAGCTTTCAGCAACTGACCTTAGTAGGCAGGCAAAGAAAGCTCACCCAATCTCAATGTTCTGTCAGTATTTCTTCTATATTATTTTTCCTAGGACGTTTTCTCTCTATTGACTTTGAGTGCAGTTGTCTTTTATGCCTGCAACTGGGAGGGTAGGTAGGATGAGGTCGTATGTTTTGCTATATCACCACCAGAGAAAGGAATGGTGTTGTGTGATTAGGTAGTGCAGACAATGCTTAGTCCTGCAGTTCTCATTCTGTATGTTATCAGTGTGACTGCAAGTCTAGCATCTTATTCATTACCTGGCAGTATCTTGTTAGTGAATTCTCTATAGGTTATTACATTGAAAATTAAATTTTCCTTTGTATGCTGCACTCGTGTCCCAGTGACTCCAGTGTAGAAACACATTCTTTAACACCCAGCAGATAAAATATATGCCCTCCACTGTTTTCACAGGGGTGTATCTCACATCCTGTCCCACATTCCTCACAATGGTTCTTTAAATCAACATATTCTATGAACTGAAAAGATGCCTAAGAATGTCCTTGTGCTGCCTTTCAAAATGAGCTATATTCCATAATCAATCTGAAAACAAAATCTGGAAAATAACCCTTTTTCTTACTGAAAATCAAGTATACAATCAAGTGTCTGAGGCCAATTCTTCTGACATGATGAATAGCCTGTTACAGATGGTCCTATTGGTTTGTCTTATAGTATCTCTTCAGTGTAGCAAGAAAAGATGATAATGTGAGGTTGGAATAGTGTCGTGAGCATTTAAAAACGAAGTTTTTCAGACAAGCACCATAGAAACTGGAAGCCATCAGAGATGAGAAAAAAAACCAAAATTTTTACAGTAGAATAATTTTTCTGAAACTAGTACTGCCATCACAGAGGACACAAAAGATGCCATTAACGTTTTTTCTTCCACAATTAAAAGAAAAAATTAAGATGGCGAGGCACAAAGACCCAGACTCAGATGGGTATAGCACTGCCAATTCTGGTTCAAGCTTCTGCACCCCAGACAGAGCTGGTTCTCGACCTTAGTTTCATCTGATTCATGTCAGTGTGAAAGGCAAATCAGGATACCTTACCTTATCGAGCTCTATTTTACCTTAAAGCTTGTTGTGATGGACGCAAATTTATTATCTGCTGTCTCAGGATTGCCAATCAGGTAGTCCCAGCTTGTGAACATTTTCCAGCTGAAATTAAAGCTAGTATCATCCCCACCACCTTCTTCATTTGCATTCCTTGCCATTCTACAAAATCCAGAAAGATGCAGGAAGATCTTGTTGGAGTTAATTGGAGTTAATTGTTGGAGTTAATGTTATGTGAGCGTAATTTGCAAATTGTTCCTAATTTCTAACATTGCTCTGGAAAAGAAATTGTTATTATTGCTGTCAGTTATGTTATCCTAAATCTGAAATATTCATTCTGAAGCAAGAGAAAAGGATGGAGATTTTCATATTTAGAGAATTTACGAGCTCAGAACAAACATTTTGATGGAAAGAATGCATTTATTTCATTAATCCTTAGAGAAACTCTGCTGGATAATAAACTCAACATGAGAACAATATTGAGAAGATTTCTCAAAGAGAAATCTGCAGAGCCTCCTGAACTGCAATAAATTTTATTAGAGACTTCACAATGACAAAAAAAAATAATTCTAAAATAACGAGCCAGAAGAAAACCTGATTATACTGTACAGAAGTATCACTAGCACGGCTTTCTATCTTCCCTTTCATCTTGTATGTATTTGCCCGCTTAAAAACAAGATTTATAACAGCATTCACAGACATCAAATTATTTCTTCTGTGATTTGACTTAATCTTGACTACTAAATTCTCTGTTTCAAAGTGCTGTTATTCATGTAATAATAGTGGTCTTGCTTCTGCAAACTTTATAATTTAATTCAAACCATTAAGTACAAGGATTGAGTATACTGGAGTTTCATTTAGCCTTCAGTATTGTATTTGTGTTTTGATCAGGAAAAGGCACCACATATACTAAAGCTCACTAATGCAGCAGAGTTGTGTTATTAATCTCAATGCATTCTACGCACTCCAGCAGTTCAGTAAAATACATATTCTCAAATCTAGGAAGAGAATAGTAAATAGTACAGAAAATTCCTTCTGAGCTGTCCTAAGCCATTACCATAGTAATTTTATTTCATTCTGATCCTAAGACAAAACTCAAGTCTAATTTTTTTGAGAACTAAAGGATAATATATTACCAGTTGTACTGCTTAGACCCTGTTTCACTTACCCTATGCTCCTACTGTTTTAACATTAAGTTCTCAACATTATATTAAGCATAGTTCTCACACTGCTGGAGATTGTGTCGAGATCTGTGGGACATTAACCCTTACTATGGCCAGTAGCATTTATTCCTCTATGCCACTGTGCAAGTGTGACCTAACCGCCATAGTCTTGCTGAGAATCATTTACTGCTGAGTGTGAGTTACAAATGGAATTATTTGCCATGTGTTTCTTTTTCTCTGGTCTTCCTCATTCATAAAAGAATTTAACTCACATAAGGTATCAGTAAAGGTAAAACAATTGAATTTCCTGGTTATTAGCAGACATTCTGCTAGATGCATAGTATTGTGATAAGGTGGGTTGGCAGCACTCTTTTTTACTTTATGCTTTTTTTTAAATTTTGAAATTCCAGTAGGTAAGTGTTTTGTTATTTCAGTAAAGATTTCTTTCTACTTCCACAACACTGCAACACAGCTGCTGGTGCAGAACAATAGATAAATAAATACAAGCTAAAGGAATCTTACATGACTTTGACCTTGCACTTGATCTTGCATTGTCCCACCCTTAAAATTCTCATATATTTAAAAAAAATAAGTCTTAGAGGTCAACAGTGTAAATATCTGCCTCTTTGAAGGTACTTTATTCCTGAGCCAAGGAGAACTTACGTTCGAATGACAATCATAAAGCTGTAGCCAATAGTCCCAACTCCAACAAGGAAATACGAAAGAGGCATCCTGAATTTGAGCCATCCAATTGTCCTCTGGTTATTGTAATAACCATAAAATAGTACAGAATACTGTGCAAAGCCCTGAAAAGTCAGCAAAAATTATAATGGCAATTCTATTAAATATGCACATAATCAGAAATTTCAATAGTGATGTGTTGAAACATTAACTTCAATGTATTCAGAACAGCTGTAAGCATTACTATGATAAATCTCATAGGATGGAAAAATCTCTTATTTAGAAAGACTTGGAATATTTCATACCAACTTTTACATTTAAAACTCTCCATGGGCACTCCATCTATGATTTCATGTGTCAAAACTCTTTCATCCACGTGCTTCTTTTTGTAAAGAGAAAAATGTTCCAGTTTTCAAAATTTGTTTTACAAATCACTTGCAGATAAAATGCCAGACTTTTAACTCGATTTTCACATTTCTAAAGTTTACTTGCATAACCTACTTGGTATAAAATTCTCATACACTCTCTCTGTCTAGTAACGTTGTCTGCTCTTCATCAGGTGATCATTCAATATACACTAACCAATAGTGGTGTTTTATGGATGAGTATTCAGTATGTAGGGTTTTAACACTTAGACCCCAAGGCCGTAAAAACAGCAGTGTGAGTGTACCTTCTTTCTTAGTGTATCCGCTTTTCTAAAAATTTTAGTGCAAATTAAACTCTGTTTTAGGGGCTGTTTTTGCAAAACAATTGACTTGTTAGTACTTTAGTAACTGAAAAAAACACGTCGATATCTAAAATCATCCAAATAACCAAAGCTTACTGATAATCCTCAGGTTAGAGCAAGAATTCTCATCTAGAAAATAACTGTATCCAGAGTCTTTACACGGACAGGCCAGCACATGTACAGCAGAGGCAAAGCTCCAGCTGGATGTAATGATTTCAAGTGAGATACAGAGTATTTGCCCATGCAATTGGTGGGTAGACCATGCATTACTTTGACATTAGTACAGTAAGTGGGGTTTGTGATTTAAAAAAGCTATTTTCTTCACTCCACTTTTCAGTAGCATTTTCCCCTTATATATTGTTGCAAAACATGTGCTTAATCTATTGTGGTTTTTACCTTATATGAAATGAGTCAGAGTGTTATCTGGAAAACTCCATTCACAATTCTATGATGAAAGTGAAATACTAGTGTATGATAAACAGAAACACCATTCAAAATGTCTTGATTTGGTAATCAACATATCCAATTTTTCTTTGTATCAGACTATCTTTGAGACATGTGCCTACACATGGGGTAGTAGTAAGTTCTTCTGCAGTAAGTGTAACACTCCTATATAACACATTTATTACTACTAACAAATTAGTCATGACACACTCAAATTCAATAGTATATATTTTGCATCTTTTTGGTCATTAAAACATCCTATAATTCCATTTTAGCTCAGGTTTCAACACAGCCTAACATGGCTTTGTTCTGCAAAGTCAGAAATAATTTCTCCATTGCATGTCATTCAGTGTGTTGTTTCCTGGGCTTTGCTTACTGCACTTCACCAAGAGGCTTGAAATATCCTTAGCTGTGTAAAGGGAGGCAGGCACGGAAGATCTCTTTCACTCCTTTCTGAGCCTAACATAAAACAGGTGTGAGACACGAGTGTTGGTCAAATGCTTTATTGTAATGAGCCTTGAGAGTCTGATTATTTTAGATTTGGATTATTATCTCAACTGTAAAATATATAATGTTGAAACTGAATTCTAAGTAAAGTATATCAAAATACAAAACTGTCTCTCTTTTCCATGTCAGTAAAATGAGTATAATTTCAAGTGCAAAAAAAGTAAAAGATACATTGAGTTCATCTCTTCTTTGCTATTTTCACGATTGGTGGGGTTTGGGTGTTTTTTTAGTATGAAATAATGTTTGCTGGTGTGAGTTCATTTACATGTAACCCACTTCGTAGCCTACCGGAACTGCTGGCAGATGAAATGTAGTATATTCTATGCTGTTTAATTAAAGATGTCATTGTCTTCAGGAAGTATTTCTTGATTTGACTCACTTCAAGAGAATTCTTTTTTTCCCCTCAGTATTTCAGGTGATCCATCCCTTTCACTGCCCTATTCTATGTTTATTACCTTCGCATTTGTTCCTTGTGTAAATTGCTACACTGCATTTTCTTCTTCAGAGCTGTCAGATCCTGTTTCTGACAGTTACTATAAACTTCCATCTGTTTTCATTCATCTTTTCTCAGATATGCTTCTTTGAAAAATTTTGTTCCCATTTGCTGTATAAATGTCTTCTCAGTCAAGTTTTATTCTGATGTTCTGTCATCTTACAACCTGATTCTTCCTCCACTAATAGGTGAAGATTGAAAATAGAGCCAAGGAAGCTAAATAAAGAACAAAAATCTGGGACCATCTGAATCGGCACAGGAGGGTATTGAGCCACAAATCAACAGATCCTGTTTGAGATCTACATGTCACAAGATTAGGGAACTCTCCACATCTTAACCATACAAAGAAATGGCAATATTGCCTGTGCAGTTCTCCCCACGGGCACAAGTGGAATGGGATCTCTGTTAGGCCAAACCTACATGGAGAGGCCACTCTTAAGTGAGTCGTTTTGCTGGCAGCTAGAGAGGTTGAGCTGTAAATTGGAGGAATCTGTGCTTGATTTTATTTTTTTAAAAAACTGGTCTGCTTCCAGCATCATATTCATGCTTGCCATTGCTAAAACACCTCAAGTGCTAAAGATAAGTATATGCCCAACTCTTTAAAAGTCTTGGTAGTTCTTACAGAAGAGAAAGAATACAGCATATTGAGGGAGAAAACATACTTAATTCAGTGGATGCTGCTTCCATTAATCTGAAAGTAAACCTTAACTAGGTAGCTGCATTTTTTTACAGGTGAAGAGTACCTTTTGAGGACTCTACACGAAAGAGAAACTTAACATCCTTCTAAGCAACATATTGAAAATATCAAATCTACCATCATCTGACTTTGTCAAGGTTGTATCATCTGTATATAAAGACAATGACTACAGAGATGTGCCAAGTGAAAAATGAGATAAAACTCTTATTTTCAAGAAGAAAAAGTAGCATGTCATGTCTAGGAATATGCCAGGAAGTATAGATCCTCAGGCTAGACTGGGAATCGCACCAATGATAAAGAATTAAGACATGCTTCTCAAACCATCTAAAATATCTGCATATTGTTACAGACGTGAAAAACTAAAAATGGCATTTTTTGTTTTAGAAAAGGCCTGCAGAACATATTTTTGGAATTTCTTTTCTTTTTTTCTAATTCACATCTGTTTCTGAAAAACAAAGCACCAAATTCTCCCATAGGAAATAGGAAGTCGGCACCCAGGAACGTGAACCCAGCTTTGAGACTTTTCCGTATGTGCATGGATTGCTACATATACCTAAATGTGCATATGGACATTGAGTTTCATTATATGTTTTGTCTGAAGGCAACATCTATACTTGAAATTTGTGAAGAAAATCCATGTAAATTAATTCTATTTCCATTTTCTCTGAGATATTACATCTTAAGTCTACGAATATTAAATAATGAAGTTAAAGCCCATAATAATCAGTCGTGTGAATATACAGTATTGCAAGTTTGTGCACTTACACTAAAATCCCAGAGAGTAGCAAAGTTCATAGCACTTGCTTCTTCAGCTCTTGGGACAGTTTTTCTAGGTAAAGAGCCATATGGCTTCCCCATCAAAGCCTAAAATGAAAAGTGAGAGCAATTTACATTTTAAAGCAAAATACCAACAAAGGGAAGGAACATCGACCTGTCATTTCTTAAGAAGATTTTGTTTTATTCTCTAAACTCTTTTCTGATGAAGACCTACTACTCCAGTTCTTTTCACTGGTCCTCAGGTTAATGACTGAAACCACGTTTAAAGTACGCATTAATGGTGCTTTTAAATTTAAAGTTATGTTTCATTAGTGTCGATGGATTGTCAAACTGCCTTTTCCATTCAAAGGCAAAACAGAAGTCCAGACTCCTCTGATGAGTGGTGTTTGTCTTAAAGACAATACCAGAAGATTCAGTTTTCTCACACTATGGATTTTATTGGTTTTTTAATTGAAATGCATGGGAAGATGCTAAGCATTCAGTTTTTTGATTCTAAGAGTCCCAATGCTGCTGACAAGATGCCTGCTCAGCCACAGTATATGTCCTCACAAGGTTCTTTCTAAGCTCTACCTTGAAAACTGGTAGGCATATTCTGTTTTGTTTCAACAGATGATGGATCATGCTATTGAAATTCTGTACTAGGAAGCTATTGGAAATTTCTACCTAACTCTTTCCCATCTGCTTACTAGAAGGTAAGTAAGAGGACAGTGCTATCAGGAAGATCGCACAATACTTTTAATTCCATATAGGTCTTGCATGAATTACATCTTCTATCAGCAGCATTATTATCAGTGATGTTGCACGTAGCACAGAACATGAGGAATCTCTCTCATGGCTTTACAGCTCTGTTAGGCGTTACCAGTATGTGAGTATTATGGTAAGTGAGTAGGTTTCATGGTGCCTCAGGGGCCTGGAACGTATCTTTCTATTGAAATACATATTTTAGGCAAGTTAATCTACTTAGTCTCAGTTTCTCTCCTTAGTTTAAAAAAAATATATATATATAAAATGTTTAGCAACAGACCATGGGAAAACACTTTCAGGATGCAACCCTATAGACATCTTGCTGTCATGTCTATTTCAAGAAATCTCTCTGCAGAGAAAACTGTCCACAAAAAAAAAGCATATTTTTACAGCCCTAGTACATCTTAGTACTTTTAAATGGAGCATAAGGAGATTATAAATTTATTTCAAGATCCAGTCCTATGAAATCTCACTGCAAAGACAGAAGTTCACATAATAATTCCCAATGATAATTAAAAAAGATTCCCACCTCAGGCACCATTACGAGTCCAAAGGTCAGTCCAAAGAGAATCATGTTTATTCCATACATCCACCGCAAGAATATGAAGTAAGATGCTACTGATGAGCCAAAGTGACCTATGGGAAAAGAGCAGATAAGTTAGTCCTCTTACATTATTCTACCTCAAGATGAAGACACTCCAAGTTTATTTGAAATACATAAAATCAGAGGAGGCTTTTCCTTTTCTTTATCACCATAATTCTAATAACTTTTTTTTTCAGGCTGCACATCAGCTTTCACTGACCTGGCAGAAAAAAAAAGAAACAGAAAAAATGTAGAAGAATTATTTATAAAGAGTATTTAGGGTGATGGAAAAACTGTGGTATTTACTAATATTAAATCTTCCAGTGGCAGAATTCAAAGCAAATCACAATTTCCTTTTTTTTTTCTTTCTCTCTGATGTGGATTGTAAGCATTCTTGACATGGCAAGCTAACACTAGCCCAGTTTTAATAGGAAGCAGCACACAATTAGCCGGTGGGGGTAAGGTCACAAAGTCCTTGTAAGCGCTGTTATTGGACTGACCATCACAGCTGCCCATAAGAACAAAAAGATCTGCAAACATGTGTACAATTTCTTGCTCATTCTTTACTATTTAAGTGTTCCACCTGCACCCAGGTGTGGACACAGTCCCATCACCAAGTGCACAGATGAAGCCTGGGACTTCACCTTTGCTAGATCCCTACCCCAGATCTGTGTGGAATAGAAAATGCTGCAAGGGAAGGAGTGAGCACTGAGGGGTCAATTTGGCCAAGACTCTGCAAGCAAAGCCAAACAAAATTAACAGTTTAAGCTCAACTCCATCTTGCTGCAGTAGAGATCTGCTGAATACAAGACAGCTGGCAGTCATACTCACCTTTCAGAATTAACAAAATACCAGCTTGATAAAACTCATGTCTTTCACATTGAGGTTTCCCAGGTGTACCAACACAACTCCAAATACAGAAAATTTTCTCAGCATGAAGCCTTTTCTTCCCAGGTCTTTCTCGTAAGTAATGGCCCAAGGAACTTTTCAGTTCAGTAGCATTGCCAGACATGTGTGCCTCTTGCTTCAGTCCAGCACATTCATTTGACCTCTATTTTTCTAAAGCTGTATTATTTGTATAGGCTTAAAGTGATTTTAGCAGTTCTATTGTTCTCACAAAGTGTGTTTATTTCAACTTTGCTTTTCCCATTAGTTTTCCTGCATCAGCTGGCAGCGGTAAGGTAACACAGCTACTACTTCGCTTCAGTTTGCACGAGACAAAATTTTTTATGTCATTTAACATTGTTTTACTAGTACAGTATTTCTTTTTAATTCAAATAAAACTTCCCCAGTAGTACCTGATTAATCTGTTTCCACTCTACAGGACCTTAATTCACTTTTCATTTACAATCTGTCTACAGCTCTGGCTATTCTTGAGAACAGACCAACAATCAACAATGTTACAGTATAAGTATCAGATTTTCTAAAAAAGAGACACTATTTCATGTTAACTCTATTTCATGTGAGCTGAATGACAAACAAGACATATATTTGCCATTCTCATTTTCTTTGTTGATTACCTAGATTTCAAAGTAGGTATCATGATAGTCCTGCACTAATGCTAATTTATAGGATAAAGATTGTTAGTGTTCTGAAACTGGTTTCTTTCAGACAAATCATGTTTGGTTGTTTAGGTGTAGTTTTTTAGAAGGATTGAAGTACAAATATTAGTGTTTCCCAGTGTTCAGAAAATTATACTTACTTTCCCTATTTTCTACTGTAAACAGGTACTGCTGTGTTGGCTTGGGATTTTTTAATAAAGACCTCACTTTGAGACCAGAAAATGCAAATCACCTTCACAGCAAAGCACAGAGAGATCTTATGTTGTGAAGTTAACTGGCTGGAATTTAACAGCTGTAAATGTTTGCTGGGCATAAACTATTCCTTCACACAGAGATATTTTGCTAAATGAAGAGGTTTCCTATACAGAGTAGTCTGTATATAAGTATCAGTGCCTGCTGTTTACACTTTCTTTTATCGGGGATCATGAAAGATTCAAATAGAACTTGAAATAACGTAAATTCTTGCTTCTCTTTTAGGTGATATTGACATGGCTTCTTCTTATAACTCGTTAATACACTTCTGTTATTAGTGTCTGCCTTTGGGAAGAAAATAGCTTATAGCAGTGATCTTAGGGAATTACATAGGGTTTCTCGGGGCTAAGAGGCTGCTCGTCCAACTATAATCCTGTCCGTCAGAAGCAGAACCTAGCCGTGAACATTCCATTTCCAAACATGTTTAACTGGTGAATGAAATACACTAGACACTCACTTGTGTGTATGCATGTATTCTGATGAAAAAAAGATTACCATGAACATCAGTTTAAAAATGGTAAACTGTGTAGTGACATGGAAGGCAATTGTACAGACACAACTATGTGATGGAGAACTGAGTTAGTGTATTTTGCATCATCAGATTTCCAAGAGTGGTCCAAACAGCCTACTTTACCTGTCACAATGTGATGTCATTTGCTACTTGTTTCATTGTACTCTCTCCTGCAAAAACTAGTCAATTTTATAGACAGTGTTCCCTCCAATTTCCTTTATGAAAGCATATCTTTCCAAATGAGACTGCAGCCCATGGGAACTAACATGACTGAGGCCTCACCACAAACAATGCTGTTCAACAACAGTGTCTTTTTTTAACTATTGATGCTGGTGTCCAAGCCTAGTATTCAATGATTTTTTTCAACCATTCCTCAGTATTTTGGGTGGATTGAAGGAGCCAGTTATTACAGGTGAGCTCTTGCTCATTCCAACAAGGTTCTCTAAAATGTTAAATATTCTGCATTTAGAAAGTCTTACGTAAAGTCTTAAGCAGCCAAAGATATTTTTCTGCCAAATTCGTCATAAGCAGTATCAGGCATATTCTATTCATTGCCTGATGTCATGTGTTTAAGTCAACAGTGTTATTACCACCTTACAAGAGGATGAACTGAGCCCCAAAAGACTAAGCCAATGGTGCAAGGAGTCAAAGAGGAAGATCCTCGATCAGCTTGGAGCCATCTGGAACTATACTGCTTTTTTAACACAACCGTGTGTCTGAAGACAACAATCTAAGAACATTTCATTCCTTGAAGATTACACATACAAGCTTGAAGTTGACTCTGTTGAAAAGGTGGCTGCTCCTTCACTATGTTCTGTATTTGATCTCTGATAAAATCTGGAGATTTTGATTAGAGATTAGATTAAAATTGGAAATTAGAAAAAAATTGGTTTTACAAATGATTTTATACTGACTCTGCTAATCTGAAATTTGGAAAATGCAACACAATCCTTAACACCAATAGTTTGTTAAATTCCAAGAAACAGAGGATAACTTTGCCCCTTTGATTAAACTTGATACAATATAAGCAATGTAGTACATATCTGAACTACATATAAATTCAGACTATGGTTAAGTTTCCAGAAAAAGTTGAAGTTTTCTGGTCTCTGTGACTCAATGTATCTTAAACCCTATCCTTCTCTTATATACAGACTAGGTTTTTTTTTCTGTTACAGTTTCCCTTACTTCTCCTTTTTTAATATACAAGCCCTCTTTTTTCTGTGACTTGGAAGCATTAACAGCATGGTCATTAAGATGACCTTGATCTTAGCACTACAAATTCACCAGATATGAGATACATGTTAATCCTACTGCTTGGATTAAGCAGGATCAAATAAATTGTGACTTAGAATTCTTTTCCTCAGCAATACTTCAGAGGGAGTCCCTTGAAATCAAGCCTTTTTCTGGACTATAGAATTTTGGACAAAACTGTGGTTTAACTGAACTTCTTAAATTACTGATATTCAGACTGAGGTTTGTTTCTGCAAGTAAAAGCAACTGCAGTTTGCCTTATCAATATGTTGCATAGAACAAAAATTAACAGGAAAAAAAAGTTACAATGTTACCCCTCGAGATTAAGAAAAGGTACTATCTCACTCTGATTTTAGGAGCTTCCAGGTGACAGCCAAAATGTGACTCATTTCAAATGAAAAAATAAAGAGATATAAACGCAGGACTGGAAAAATTATCCTTTTTTATTTTTATATTCTGATTTTACAAGGAAAGAAACGTGTCTGTTGGAAGTTATTACTATTTTCTCTTATATGTTGAGACCAATAAGAGACTACATGCATCCTGCTGCTGAGTTTAACTACACATATAAGCATCTCTTTTCTAAACTCTACCTGAAGTGTACAGACAATCCGCTCAGAAGTCTGTAGACCGTAAGTTTTAGGACGTTATATGATTTCTCCTTTTGCAGTCCAAAATTCCACAAAATTTAAAGTTTATCATTTTACCAATCTTCTGCTGTTCTGGTTACTGCCTTTTGGTGCAACCCACAGCTTATTCCAAAAGCAACTTCTCTAAGATCAATTTCCATTGCACTTTCATTGGCACTTCCTCAGTGGCAGATCCTCACTCAGGTACCCATACAGTTAAGCCAAATATTCTTCAAAGAGAGGGCTGCGGTTTAAATTCATCACTGGAACTGAAATATAAAATTGACTTGTGCCAAAAACCTACTCTCACACATATCCATAGTACTAGCTATGGTTCTGTTGTATTTACGACTAATATACAAGCAAAATCAAGATCAGTACTGTTTTCTCTGTGTCATATTTTACAATTGAAAATGGGAAAAATAACATCCAAACAGGGTCAAGGCTCAAGATGATGAAAAAACATGACAGAAACAATTATAGCATGAATACAGACAAAATAAAGTGCAAGCAGGTAGTTGCTAAATCACAATTCCATTTTTCTATGACTGACTTCAACACTGGCTCCTGAGCCGTTTTCTGTGTAACGAGGACTTTCATCTGTAAGGTGACTAATACTCTCTCTTTCAACTAGCTATAATATAAAACTCAATAAATATTAATGAAAACAAATACTCATTGATTTTATACTACACATTGAATACAGACATGTATTTCTAAAGAATCAAAGTTATTTGTCATTTTGGCATACATCAGGAATATGATACTTGATGCTATTTTTTCACCTTCTGTAAGTACTTACTTTCAATCTCCTTAATCTTCATTTCCCAGGGTATGCAAGCTGTCTTAAAATTCTCAAAATCTCTTTGAAATTTCATCCATTTCTAAAAAAGATCACAGATTAAAACCCCCATTATCAGTGCCCAGAAGCTCAGTTTCCCCTTGAGCTAATGCAACCCCTCAATCATCCACAGCATCCTTTGGCAGAGCCCCCTGCAACAGACACACTACCTCATGAAGAACCATCTCCTTTTGCTTGTTCTGAATATGTCTCCTACTGGCTTTTTGTGAAGTCCGTATTTCTTTCACAAGAAGAATGGTTAAATTATTCCTTCCTTTCACACCAAACACTTTTTTAAGAACTGTTTTTGAGAATTCAATTTGTCATTCCTTCTGCTACTCAAAATTCAGATCTGGAACTCCAGCTGTGTCGTTCAATTACAATTGCTCTACCCAGTAGTTTATCTGTTGGATAAGGATAACTTCTATAATTGAGCTTCCTGTGCCCAGCTGAATTAGAAAGCATGATTATATTTGTGAATATTAATGTTTATGACGTGGCTACAAAACTACTTGCAGAAAATCCAGTATAACTAAGTGTAAACTTAGCCATATCAAGTAGTCTTGCCAAATATTCTCAGCATCGTTCTGCATCAGCATTTTAATTTGTGGCAAGAGTGTGCTTCTGAAGTGAATCTCAGAAACTATCCCAATTTATCACACTTACATTAACACTGTAAAGCATTGTCAGAGTATAGAACTAGGTCAGAAGATCTACTTGAGAAGTGTACTTGAGACACATGCTAATCTACATCCACTGCTACTGGATATTTAGTCTTTGGGACCACAGAAGACTTATCCCAAAGACCTGGCAGAACGCATGTTTGGTGGACACTGGGTCCTCAGCAAGCAATGCTCAGCCTTTCAACCACAGTCCTACAGAGTCACACTTCTTCCTAGGATATATGTGGTCCTAGAGCTTTGGCTGAATGGAGATGACCACGTTTTTTTTGCTGTGGGGCAAAAAGACATTTTCTGTTCCTTCACAGAGGGCTCTTTCAAGAAAAGACTGAGCTTTGGATTCAGTCTACATAAAAAACAAATCTAAACCAAGAGAAATTAACTTGCACAAGATACTCTTGAAAACTCTTGCAAACCACTTGATTTTTGTTTCGATGACAAGTTTCAATCAAACTGTGAGCTTGCATTACAAATCTTTTCACATGAAAGCAGTAGAAATAAAAGTGTTAAAATGCAAAGAAAGGCAAGGAATTCTATTTTGGAAGATATGTACTTATGGCAATAATCTGGAAGAGGCTCCCCATTTGCACTACACGAACTTATTGAAATAATAAATTTACCTTAGTCATCATCACTTTGTATGCATAGAATTTTTTTCCTTTTCCTTTTCCAAGAGCACCTTCAAACTTTTCAACAAAAAGCTGGGCTTCCCTGGACAATTGGGACAAAAAAGAGGTACAGATGATGCTACAGTAAATTTGATATTGTCTCTAACATGTCATGGAATTTTTCATGTGGTTTAACTCCTCACTCCTCACTTGTATAATCTTGTTCCCTTAGTAATGTTTAGAAAGAAAACCTCTGAGATTTTGTACTTCACAGAAGACTAGTCATCTGTAGTGCAAACAGAACAAACAACTTCAGTCATCTTCTCTAATCCAAACACTTTTGGACCTCTGATGTCTGCCTACATCCACTTAGTGTTATCAAATATTTTTAGTCACAGTGACTTTCTTTTGCAGTTCAGCTACTGCTCGTATGTGCCTCTCACAAACTGTTACTCCTGCTGGTTCCATCTCACATAAATTGTTGCTACTTAAGAGAAATTAATTTTCATTTTGCATTTTGGAGATATGTATATGCTAGAGCCTTAGTTCACCTGTGTCTACACTTCTCAAGACTAGATTTAATTCAACTCTTCAGAATTTCTACATATATGATCTCTAACTGTACATATTTTAGAATCGTTTCTTAGAAATGTAGCTTCAGTGATCCCCAGAAGACTGAAATTTTGCTTATAAAGATAAAGAAGTTAAATAATACACTGGTGATACAAATATAAAAGAAATAATTTTAAATTGTTTTTAAAAGGCATAACAACCACAGATTAAAACAATAAACATATGAGATCAAGAGTATGTTAATATTTCCTCCATTTCATCTAATTTTCATTTACAAGTATGACTTCCATGTGTGCCACTGTTGAGAAAATGTGCCCTAAAGGCTAAAAGTCCTGATCTAAACCACTGGCAAACAGAATAAGAATTCTTAGCTGTCAGTGTATGCACAAGACTGTATAACTATTTTATCATTGCACTAGATGACTGCAAAACATTGTATATTAGATATTATTCTAAGCAAAATGTAAACTGTTGGGAAAATGTTAACCGTGATGCACGTCTCCAGAAATGTTACAGATAAGTTCACAGAGTGAAATTAATACTCATGCTTATATCTTCAGCTCATATATTTCATGTAAGCAAGGAAAAAATTATGTTGAACTGTAAAATCTAACAGTGGCATTGGCAGAATAGGGGTGGAGCTGTGATAAAGGAGAATTAAAATTACGTGTAAAGAAGGCTATTAGCCATGTCGTATTTTTTTTAACTCATGATTAAAAATATCAATATCTTTAAAAATACTGTGTATTTTTAGTAACTGCAGATCTTCATCCTGTAATCTGAATATCTGTCAAAACCTCTGCCCACTAGACAGCCACTGCACCAGTTTCTTTATCTCGCAGTACCAAGGCTCCAACGGTATAAAATTGTGCTACTGAATTTAGCTTTCACTCTGAGAGCTTTCCCTCCTTGAGAGAGAAAAAATATCTCCCACCTTCCAAGTGCTCATGCCTAAACCCAGGTGATGAGAGATCAGGACCATTGCTAGTTCAGCTGACCACCCCAGGATTTCAGCTTGCCTTTCCCCACCATCTGAGTTCTTATCTTCTCCTTTAAAGATGCAGGTTGACAGAAGCAAAAAGATACACACAACGACACGAATTCAAGTAGGATCACTTTTTATTTTGTCTGGGGCAAAAAAAAAGTTCTGCACAGATTCAGATGAAAAAGATAAAATACCCATCCATCAGCCCATCCACATATCCCACCTATTTACCACTTAAAGTGTTCCTCAGGGAACACTTCAGTCAGTCTCTCTTAAGGCCCTAGATTCCTAGATAGCTTATTCTCAATTCTATAGCTCTGGATCACATTTATATTCTGTATTTTTGGAGTATGATATTTCTGTACATTAGTTAACTTTGACACTAACTGAGCTTGCTTTATGTCACTTTGAGTCCTGAGATTTTCTGGCTTAGCAGTCACATCTCATTCTTTCATTTCGATTCTCAAAAATTCTGCTCTTACGTTTCAGTCAGGGAAAACATATGCTTTCAACTTCAGAAAAACAGCATCCAAGAAGCCCTTTTTAATCCATGTTCTCAGGATTTAAAATCTCGTTGCAAACTCAGTAGATATAAGGCAGTCTTAACAGCAGATGGCAGCTTCCTCATAAAATCAGCAGTCAGTGCTGGAGCAGTACCATAAAAGCCGCCAAAATCAATAAACTGGGTATGTACCAGTCTCCTAAATCAGCATTATACTGTGGATTCAAGAGGAAAATCTCCCTCCACCACTTCTATCACTAGCTAATTGAAGTATTGGCATCCATTCTTGAAAAAAATACTGGAATAAAATCTACAGAGATGTAGAAACTGCACTTTCAATTACCAGTTAGAATCACAGAATCATAGAATTGTCAGGGTTGGAAGGGACCTTAAAGATCATCTAGTTCCAAACCCCCCGCCATGGGCAGGAACATCCCTCACTAGATCAAGTTGACCAGAATCCCATTCAGCCTGGCCTTAAAAACTTCCAGGGATGGGGCTTCCACCACCTCTCTGGGCAACCTATTCTAGTGTCTCACCACTCTCATGGTAAAGAACTTCTTCCTAATGTCCAATCTGAACTGATCCATCTCTATCTTCAATCCATTCCCTCTAGTAGGACTACCCGACATCCTAAAATGCCCCTCATCAGCTTTCTTGTAGGCCCCCTTGAGATACTGGAAGGCCACAATAAGGTCTCCTTGGAGCCTTCTTTTCTGCAGTCTGAACAACCCCAACTCTCTCAGTCTGTCTTCATAGGAGAGGAGCTCGAGCCCTCTAATCATCCCCGTGGCCCTTCTCTGGACATACTCCAGCATGTCCATATCTTTCTTGTACTGTGGGCTCCAGAACTGGATGCAGTACTACAGGTGGGGCCTTACCAGAGCAGAGCAGAGGGGGAGAATCACCTCCCTCGACCTGCTGGCCACACATCTCTTGATACAGCCCAGGATACGATTGTCTTTCTGTGCTGCAAGTGCACACTGACGGCTCATGTTGAGCTTCTTTTCTACCACTACCCCCAAGTCCTTTTCTTCAGGGCTGCTCTCAAGTCGGTCTCTGCCCAGCCTATATCAGTGCTTGGGATTACCCTGACCCAGATGGAGGACCTTGCACTTGGTCTTGTTACACTTCATGAGGCTGGCCTGGGCCCACCTCTCCAGCCTGTTGAGGTCCCTCTGTACGGCATCCCTACCCCCCAGAGAGTCAGCCGCCCCACACAGCTTGGTGTTGTCAGCACTTAGGTGGTTATGCTGCAGAATATGAAGATTTTAAATGGGAAGTTCGTTTTGTTGGGGTTTTTTTTAAAGTTAAGCAGTAAGTTAACAATTTAAGGGGATAGTATGAAAACAACCATTAACACATACAAAACATTAACACATACAAAAACCTCCATAATGCACATGAACACATTTTCATCTCCAGTTGAACACAAAGTTCTCTACAAATATCTGCTACAAAATTATGCTAATCAGACCAAGAAAAAACTTTCCACAATGAAAGTCATAAAAACATTTATTTTAAAGGCTATATCCAAGCCTTCTGTTCACTTACGAGACCTATCTTTTTACAAGGTTTTCTGCCAAAATTACTATTTCTTATCTCTTGGACTCTCCATCAAGCAATCCTTCATGTTAGAGTGTTAGCAGTATTTAAGATTTTTCTCTAGGACAAAACAAAAAATTTCTTTTTGAAGGTGGTCATCTCGACCTCTAGGTGTAATGACTCCCCTGAATGCCTGCCTTGATTTTACTTTGTCAGTGTCCTGCTCCAGTGTGTGCTGGTTACAGAACTGTGACAAACCACCCCTAAAGAGGGCCAGTTTAGCTCAGTGGGTTGAGCGTGGTGCTTGAAACACCGAAGGTCGAGGGTTCAATTCCCGTTCGGTTCTCACATGTTGCCTGACCTAGTCGAGAGGTGGCGTCCCTGCCCAGAACAGGGAGGTTGGATTAAAATGATCTCTAAGGTCCCTTCCAGCCAAGGCCATTCTATGAAATGTTACTGCTTTACAATTCAGTTTCTCAGATTTTCACTCCATTGACCTACATTGGACTAAGCTCATCACTGAAACACAAACAAACCAAAGTTGAACTTCTTAATTAGCTGTTACACACGCAGTTAACTAAGTTAACAATGCAGGTCTGGAGTGTAAAGCCAGTTAGATTCATGCGTGTACAATATTTATCAATCTACTCTCATGAAAGAAATATGAAACAACCCCTTTCATTTTTTAATGTATTGTTTTCCTGTATTTATAGATTTGTTGTATAAATTTTGAAACAATTAATTAAGTCCAAATGGTAGGGGTTTGGTGGGTAATGTTCAATTTATACTGTTATTTGCATTCTAGTCTAATTACCATACTATATTTTTTGGAATTAATATGCCTTTCGGCATTCAAAGAATCACAGGATCACAGAATGTTAGGGATTGGAAGGGACCTCAAAGATCATCTAGTCCAACCCCCCTGCCAGAGCAGGATCACCTACAGTAGATCACACAGGAACGTGTCCAGGCGGGTTTTGAATGTCTCCAGAGAAGGAGATTCCACAAGCTCCCTGGGCAGCCTGTTCCAGTGCTCTGTCACTCTCACAGTGAAAAAGTTTTTTCTCATGTTTTTATGGAACCAGTCTTTCCAGATCCCTCTTTAGAGCCTTCCAACCCTCAAGCAGATCAACACTTTCACCCAGCTTGGTGTCATCTGCAAACTTACTGAGGGTGCACTCCATCCCCTCATCCAAATCATTGATGAAAATATCTAACAGTACTGGGCTCATTCCCTGCCCCTCTGCACCGCTTAGAGGGAGGAGGTAAAAGTGGGAATCCAGTTAAGCCTGATAAGAAGGAAGGGGTGGGAGGAAGGCATTTTTAAGATTTGGGTTTATTTCTCATTTTCCTTCTCTTGCAAGGCAGGGCTGGTCACTTGGGAAGAATATAAGGCTGTTGTCCGAGGATGTAGGGAGGCAACTAGGAAAGCAAAGGCCTCCCTAAAATTGAACCTGGCGAGAGGGGTCAAGGAAAACAGGAAGAGCTTTTTCAAATACATGGCAGATAAAACTAACACCAGAGGCAATGTAGGCCCACTGATGAATGAGGTGGGTGCCTTGGTGACAGAAGATACAGAGAAGGCAGAGTTACTGAATGCCTTCTTTGCCTCTGTCTACTCTGCCGGAGGCTGTCCTGAGGAGCCCCGTTCCCCTGAGGCCCCAGAGGAAGTCAGGGCAGTGGAGGAGTTTGCTTTAGTCGATGAGGGCTGGGTTAGGGACCAATTAAGCAATCTGGACATCCATAAATCCATGGGTCCAGATGGGATGCATCCACGGGTGCTGAAGGAGCTGGCTGATGTCATTGCTAGACCACTCTCCATCATCTTTGCCAAGTCCTGGGAGACGGGAGAGGTGCCTGAGGACTGGAGGCAAGCAAATGTCACTCCAGTCTTCAAAAAGGGCAAGAAGGAGGACCCGGGTAACTATAGACCGGTCAGCCTCACCTCCATCCCTGGGAAAGTGATTGAACAACTTATCCTTGGTGCCATCTCAAGGTATATCAAGGATAAGAGGGTCATTAGAGACAGTCAACATGGCTTCACCAAGGGGAAGTCGTGCTTGACTAACCTCATAGCCTTTTACGAGGATATAACAAGGTGGATAGATGATGGCCGAGCGGTGGATGTGGTCTACCTTGACTTCAGTAAAGCATTTGACACAGTCTCCCACAGCATCCTTGCTGCTAAACTGAGGAAGGGTGGTCTAGACTCTCGGGTAGTGAGGTGGACTGTGAACTGGCTAAGGGGAAGAAGCCAAAGAGTCGTGGTCAATGGGGCGGAGTCTGGTTGGAGGCCTGTATCCAGTGGAGTCCCTCAAGGGTCGGTACTGGGACCGGTATTATTCAATATATTCATCGATGACTTGGATGAGGGACTAGAGAGTACTATCAGCAAGTTTGCTGATGACACCAAGCTGGGAGGAGTGGCTGACACACCAGAAGGCTGTGCTGCCATCCAGCGAGACCTGGACAGGCTGGAGGGTTGGGCGGGGAAAAATTTAATGAAATATAACAAGGGTAAGTGTAGAGTCTTGCATCTGGGTAGAAACAACCCCAGGTTCCAGTATAAGTTGGGGAATGACTTATTAGAGTGCAGTGTAGGGGAAAGGGACCTGGGAGTCTTGGTGGACAGCAGAATGACCATGAGCCAGTACTGTGACCTTGTGGCCAGGAAGGTCAATGGCATCCTGGGGTGGATTAGAAGGGGGGTGGTTAGTAGGTCGAGAGAGGTTCTCCTTCCCCTCTACTCTGCCCTGGTGAGACCCCATCTGGAATACTGTGTCCAGTTCTGGGCCCCTCAGTTCAAGAAAGACAGGGAACTGCTGGAGAGAGTCCAGCACAGGGCAACTAGGATGATTAAGGGAGTGGAGCATCCCCCTTATGAGAAAAGGCTGAGGGAGCTGGGGCTCTTTAGTTTGGAGAAGAGGAGACTGAGGGGTGACCTCATTAATGTTTACAAATATATCAAGGGTGAGTGTCACGAGGATGGAGCCAGGCTCTTCTCGGTGACAACCACTGATAGGACAAGGGGTAATGGGCTGAAACTGGAACATAAGAGGTTCCGCTTAAACTCGAGAAGAAACTTCTTCTCAGTGAGGGTGACGGAGCCCTGGAACAGGCTGCCCAGGGAGGTTGTGGAGTCTCCTTCTCTGGAGACATTCAAGACCTGCCTGGACACGTTCCTGTGTGGCATAATCTAGGCACTCCTGCTCTGCAGGGGGATTGGACTTGATGATCTTTCGAGGTCCCTTCCAATCCCTAACATTCTATGATTCTATGATTCTATGATTCTATGATTCTCTGACATGATTGGTAATAAATTAATTTCCCAAGTGGAGTCTGTTTTGCTTGTGATGGTAATTGTTGAATGAACTCCCTGTCCTTATCTTGCCTCAAGAGCTTTTCATTGTTTTTTCTTTCCTCTCTGATTGAGGAGGTGGAGTTACAGAGCGGCTTTGGTAGGTACCAGGCATCCAGCCAGGGTTAATCCCCCACATGAGGTTTCTGCCTTGATGTCTAAACGATGTCACTGAAAGACCTCTATTCGTACATTCCTGCAGACTTTTGCCACACTTTTTCCTCTCCATTTCTTTTGTACTAAAAATTAAATGTTAGGACACGAAGAATGACAAATCAATAAAAAATAGTCCTGAACCCATAGAACACTTTTAGAGACCACAACAACCATCAAAACCTCATACATTTATATGTACACCTACTTGGAAGAAGTGTGACTTCATTAACATGAAGATGTGTCAAAAACAATACAGAGCTACAAAACTGAGCTTTGTAATCACTGGTATCATGTGTTATAGGTAAATTAGCTATATCACAAGACAGGCCAAAGTGTGCCCCTTTAGCTAACTGTGAATTTAAAGAAGCTTCAGAGAAACCTTACCAATTGAATTACAGACACAGGGAACTAATTAATTGTTGCATGTGGCTGGGCACTATTGTTCCAAGAGAAGCCTGAGTTAATTATTAATGCTAGGTGTGCAGTTACAGCTTCCAAAGTCCTAGGTGTACAGTACTTTGGGTACCTCAGTGTTGCAGAAAGAGGATCAATTACAGCTCTCAGAGGTTGCTGCTAATGAATAGGATTCAAGTGGATTGTTCACATTTTTCAGTAACAGTTCAGGAATGCTTCAGTCTCCAAGATCTAAAAGCTCATTAGAAAAAAATGTCATATTAATATTGATCATCCAGGACTTCTCCAAGTTTTAAAAAGATTGGCTAAAAACTGATAGCAAAACATCTATTTTCAGGCACAGCTCACTTGGAAAGCAGTTCAGCAATAATAATGGGCAAATGATAGTGTTATTTAATACCCAGATGGCCTCCAGGACATTCAGGCTGGCCTCCACGACTGCCAGTATGTCCACAGTAAGAGAGACAAAATGATTCATTGAATTACAAAAAGTATATCCAAAGATGAGAAATTTCCACTACCTCACACAGGTGCTTTATTGTATCATTGACATATGTAGGCTTATAAAATATTCTGATTCAAATCAGCCTGTCTTGATGAGTAATCTAAGTCCTGTAATAAATAAATTATTCTAAAAAAATACTGAAAAATAGTCACATGATATTCTGTCCCTGGCGGATAAAGAGGAGACTGCTCTGCTCTGTTTTTCTTAGAAGAAAAAAAAGTTGTTATGGGTCTCTTTACAATCTATATTTAAGTGGAAGTCCCTTAAAAAGCCTAAACTTGAGATTTGACTATCTGTTTTGTTTATATATTGTCATTTCACTTTTTTGATAGTTTGATAACTGGCTTGTGGTACAGCTTTAAAGTGAGACCTCTGTTGGCCCATTTTTGGTTTCTTGTGCTCAATTGTCTGATTATATGGTATCACAATAGGATTTGCTAGTGGATATAAACTACGTAGGTGCATATAATACATATATACATAATAACCTTCGCCATTTTATAGCACAAAACTTTGGCTATCTAAAGTGTTATGTACACTAAGAAGATAAGTGATATTAGTATACCAGAGTCAAACAGAGTAGCACAGCTTTTAAGCTTTCCCCTCTCCTTCACATCTGTGCAAAATCCAACCAGCAGAATGCACAGACAGGGGCACAGTCCCCAATATCAGACCACCAGAGCTAAATTGTGATAGCTTTCCCTGGAAGTCTTCTAATTTGCAACAGCTGAAGCTGTGGCCCATGAGGTTTCTCTTTTTTTTGTTTGTTTTCCTAAGCCAAAAATCTTTTCAGTCATTTAACCTCTCTTCTCCAAATAGCAGTTATGTAAGTAATGACTGATGATCATTATCATCTGACGGCTTTTCAGGTAGTTTTGTGCTGGCCTGAGCAGGCACTGTCAAGAGCAAATGTGCACAAAATTACCATTTCACATAGAAAAAAAATGGTTGTCACAAGCTGCATAAACCAGTGTAAGGAAAAAAAAATAACAACAAAACTCTTCTGAAGGACAATATTTGTCTTGGAAATGAAAAAAAGTTTGGAGTCCAGCCACAATTATGCTTTCAATAGCATGTAAAACTATGTCCCTAGCCGGTAGCATACATGTCTATTGCTTAGAGTCTGGGTGAGGGGTGATACTGTTTCCTGCATAACATCTTTTCGTTCCTCTCCCTGGCTTCTTCCTCACTTCTTTCACAGACCTGTAAAGATGCAACCATGATGTCTTAAGGTGAGGTTAGTCTGACAGAGCTGGTACAGCTCAGCTTCAAAATGCAGGGGGACACTGCACCAGAGCAGTATTCTCAGTCATGGTTCTTCAGATAATAATCAGTAGCTGTTTGAAATGCATCTTTCTAGATGCAGGCATGTAAATCAGAAATTAGAGCTTCTCTAATTCACCGGTGCAGCTCTATTAAGATGCTATTTCAGCAATGAGTTTCTCAGCCAGGTTTCAAGAGAACGCATTTTTACAGAGCAAAAAGTTCTGCATCTGTATTCTAAAGTTAGTGTTCATTCATGAATTTTCGTAAGAAGAATGAAGGAAAACACTATTTTTAAAAGTAGTCACTAGAGCTAAGTACAAATCATTTTTCCCACTCTGTACTTTTTAAGCTATGAAAAAGCGCTTCCTCAAGAGAATCTACTTTTGAATCATCAAAGTGACTGAGTATCTGGTCTTAAAAATGTTTAAACTAAATGTTTCAACAATTAAAAATTTCTTATTGCTTGTTTAAAACATAAAATTTAGTGGAAAATAAATCTTTCACCCAAAATACTTTGTTCTGACAACACTTCTTTTTAAAACATACTATTTAGAATGGAAAGTCCTAAACAACTCTAATAATCACTTTCGAACATAGTATGAAAAAGGTACGGGGTTTTGGTCTTATTTTGTCAAGAATATGTAACAAATCATTAAGCATTCATGGGAAAAATATTTTTTTTCCATTTTTGGAAGAAAATCAGTGCTAATACAGAACAAACGTGGAAGTAAGATTTGGCTCACAGTAAAGAATGTCTAACATGATGCTGAGAAGAAATCCGCAGTGAAGTATCTTTGTATTGTGAAAACTGAAATACAAAGAACAGGCGAATTTCTTCTAAGAAGATAGGCTTCTTTTCTTCCCCACACATCCCATAATAGTGTAAAACCTGCACAGGGGAAAAAGCGGATGACACAGAGAAATACTTGCTGAAAAAGGCTGTTGACCAAAAGTTTCAACACCTAATATAAGAGTATTGAAAAGTCATGCTATTAATTTACAAGTTTAAGACACTTAAAGCTTGTGTGTGTCCATTTTCCACATGTACAAAATTAATGTCAATCCATCAGACTAATGATTCTCATATAAATCTTAAATAACTTGCTAAAATACAAAACAAATACACAGACATCCTAAAACGTGCTGATATAGAAATGTCTATATGGTTATAACTACTTCCATAACAGAGCATCCATTGTTAAGACTGTTTTAAGATTATTTTAAGCAGCATAGTAACAACATCTCTCAATCGAATTTAGGCTCCAAAGAGCCTTAGTCTATGTCTGCATTTTGTTATACAAATGATTGGGTAAGATTCTTTCAAAGGTACCGAGTGCTTCCAAATTCCATCATTTTCATCTAAGACCCTAAATACAGATATAAATGCCTGGTTCTCAACACACACACCTAAAATTGTGACAAAATATTAGTTTTTAGCTTTTATGGTTTATTTTGTTTGCTGGATTTATGTATTTTGTCTGCTGAGGTATGCATGACTGTGATATTTGGAATAGGATTTCCTGGTACTCTTTTTGAAATCTTATTTGACAGAGACACAGAGTAATAAACATAATGCTTCAGATAAAAAAAAAAAAAAGTAGATTTAAAATAAATAAACTAATCCTAAGAATTGTAATTTCTTCTTGGAATATACACTTGTGCTTATCTTCTTGGAATAAACACAGAAAAAAACTCCAAACTTTGTCACAAATCGCTGTAAGAGAACATTGATGTATTTTTTTATTAAAATAAAGCTTCTGATGTTGGCAAATTGAATGCATGTCTAATCTCCCAGTCTACATTGTCAATAAGCTAATTTGGAAAGTTGATGAACCAAAAGATTTCTAGGTAGGATTCCTGCCCATGCTGAACATACAAGGACCCTGAATGTTAATAAAGAAATTATTAATATAAAAAGGCAGATAACAAGTGTGGGATTTTGAAAACTCACTGTTGGTTTCATTGAGAAAGGCCAACTCAGAGGACAAAAAATAGTAGAGCGTTCACTGAGGGTAGCTAGAAGCACTCATCCAACTACCCACATTTCATAGCAATGTAGATATTTAAGGCTGGAAAGAACTGATATTTCCACTTCCCATCAACCTGGAAAGGATGACACAGTCTGCAGACATTCATTGAGGGGCTACTGAATCAAACAACTAGTGGCTGAGCTAAAACATATAATGTAAATATTACACATCCAATTTAGAGGCTTTTATCTGTAATTATCATTTAATCTCACTGCAAATACATTCACAGGTTATCCCCAAACAGATATTTTTTACAATGTCATCTAAGCAGATAGAGAGAACCAGCTGATGTTAATCATAGAACTATAGAACGCTTTGGGTTGGGAAGGACCTTTAAAGATGACCTAGTACAACAGTCCTGCAATGAGCAGGGACATATTCAGAGCACTGTTCAACCTGATCTTGGACACTTGCAGGGATGGCGCATCTACAACTTCACCGAACAACATATTCCAGTGTTTCATCACCCTTATTGTAAATTTTTTTTTCCTTATAGCTACTCTAAATCTACCCTCTTTTAGTTTAAAACCATTAGTCAACATCCTGTTGCAAAAGGCTGTGCTAAGAAGATTGTCCCCAGCTTTCCTATAGGCCCCCTTTAAGCATTGAAAGGCCACTAGAAGGTCTCCCCAGATCCTTCTCCTCTCCAGGCTGAACAACCTCAACTCTTTCAGCCTGTCCTCATAGGCGAGGTGCTACAGTGCCTTGATCATCTTCATGGACTTCCTCTGGGCCTGCTCCAACAGGTCCCTCTTTCCTGTGCTGAGGACCTCAGAGGTGAACACAGTACGCCCAGTGGGGTCTCAACAGAGCAGAGTAGAGGGGGAGAATCACCTCCCTCAACCTGCTCACCACACTTTTGATGTAGCCCAGGATAAAATTTGTCTTCTGTTCTGCAACCATACGTTGCAAGCTCATGTCCAGTTTTCATTCACCAGTACCCTGAAGTCCTTCACCATGGGGTTATTCTCAATCCCTTCATCCTCCATCCTCTATTCATGGTTGAGATTGCTCTGACCTCATGAGGTTCACATAAGCCCACTTCTCAAGCTTGTCCAGGCCCCTCATGATGGCATCCCGACCCTCAGGCATGTGAACTACACCATTCAGCTTAGCGTCATGTGTAAAATTGCCGAATGTATGCACAATCCTATTGTCTTTGCAAAGATACTGAGCAGTACTGGTCTCCTGAAAGAGGTTACCCATCATGGATCTCCATCTGGATTTTGACTCACTGACCACTAACTCTCTGGATGCAGCCACCCAGACAATTCCTTATTACCTAAATAGTCTACCTATTAAATCCATAAGTCTTCAACTTAGAAAGAGAAGGATGTTGTGCGGAACCATGTCAAGGGCCTTACAGAAGTTCCAATAGATGACAACCATAGATCTTCCCTCATCCACTGATGTAGTCACTTCATCATAGAACGCCACTAGACTGGTCAGACTTGCTCCTGCTGAAGCCGTATTGTCTGTCTCAAATCACTTCCATGCCTCCATGTGCCTTACCATACGTTCTAGGAGGATCTGTTCCACGATCTTCCCAGGCGCAGAGGTCAGCCTAACATGTGAGGAGATTCCAGGGTCCTCCTTTCTACCGTTTTTAAAAATGGATGCAACGTTTTCCTTTTTCCGGTCAGCAGGGACTTCACCCAACTGTCACGACATTTCAAATACCATGGAAAGTGGCCTGGCAGATACATTAGTCAATTCCTTCAGGACTTTGGGATGCATCTCATCAGGTTCTGGAGAACTATATATGTTCAGGTTTATCCTGTGGTCACCAACTTGATCTTCTCTTACAGTGAGAGGGACTTTGCTCTCCCAGTGCCTGCCTTGAGGTCAATCTACTTGAGAAGTATGGGAAAAGAAGTTGCCAGTGAAGATTGAGGCAAAAAGATGTAAAGTACCTCAACCTCCTCCCTGTTATTACTAGCTTTCCAGACTGGTTCATCAAGGGAAGCATACTTTCTTTGACCTTCCTTTTCTGGCTCATACATGTAGAAGCCCTTAATTATTCTTTACGTCCCTTGCAAAGTTCAGCTCCAGCTGGGCCTTGTCTTTCCTAACCCCTTCCTACATAACCAGGTAGCATCCTTATGCTCTTCCCGGGATACCTGTCCTCGTTTCCATTGCCTGTACACCTCTTTCATCTGGGTAGGAACAACCACAGGTTGCAGTATAAGTTGGGGAATGACTTATTAGAGAGCAGTGTAGGGGAAAGGGACCTGGGAGTCCTGGTGGACAGCAGGATGACCATAAGCCAGTACTGTGACCTTGTGGCCAGGAAGGCCAATGGCATCCTGGGGTGTATTAGAAGGGGAGTGGCAAGTAGGTCAAGAGAGGTTCTCCTTCCCCTCTACTCTGCCCTGGTGAGACCCCATCTGGAATATTGTGTCCAGTTCTGGGCCCCTCAGTTCAAGAAAGACAGGGAACTGCTGGAGAGAGTCCAGCACAGGGCAACTAGGATGATTAAGGGAGTGGAATATCTCCCTTATGAGAAAAGGCTGAGGGAGCTGGGGCTCTTTAGTTTGGAGAAGAGGAGACTGAGGGGTGACCTCATTAATGTTTACAAATATATAAAGGGTGAGTGTCACGAGGATGGAGCCAGGCTCTTCTCGGTGACAACCACTGATAGGACAAGGGGTAATGGGCTGAAACTGGAACACAAGAGGTTCCGCTTAAACTCGAGAAGAAACTTCTTCTCAGTGAGGGTGACAGAACACTGGAACAGGCTGCCCAGAGAGGTTGTGGAGTGTCCTTTTCTGGAGACATTCAAGATCTGCCTGGACACGTTCTTATGTAGCATTATCTAGGCGTTCCTGCTATGGCAGGGGGATTGGACTTGATGATCTTTCGAGGTCCCTTCCAATCCCTAACATTCTGTGATACTGTGATTCTGTGATTCTTGCTCTTTAGTTTGCAGGCAGATGGCAGGTCTTGACTTGTCCATGCCATTTTCTTGCTCTCCTTTCCTGATTTTTTACACCTGGGGATAAACAACTCTTGCACTCTATGCAAAGGGTCCTTAAAGATCTTTCAGTTCTCTTTTGCTCTCTTGTCCCTTAGGGCAGTTTCCCCAGGGGTATTCTTGACTAACTCCTTGAAGAGCTAGAATTTTGCTTTCCTAAAACTCAGGGTGCTGACTTTCCTCTGGCTGAACCATACTGTTCAGTACTATGAACTCCACCAATGCATGATCATTGCAGCCAGGCTACCTCCAATCGATTTCACAGACTAGCTCAATTATATTGGTGACCATCAGATCCCATATCACACCCCCTCTGGTAAGGCTTTCCATTACCTGGGTTAAGAAGTTAATCTCCATGCATTCCAGGAGTCTCCTGGATTGCACAGTTTGCTGTGTTACTTTTGCAGTAGACGTTGGAATGGATGAAATCCCCCATCAGGATAAGAGTATGCAAGAGCAGAGCCTCCTGTAGCTGGAGTAAAAAGCCTTATCAGTAGGCTTCCTTTGATTGTGTGGGTTCCCTTTGTTTCTTTGGTCTCTATTTCTTATCCACAAGCTTCCAATCTGCTCGTGACTATTCCTCAGAGGCAGCTCTTGATACTATCCATTTCTTGACGTAGAGGGTGATGCCACCATCTCTCCTCCCTCACCCGTTCCTTCTGAACAGTCGATAGCCATTAATAGCTGCACTCCAGTCGGGATTTCTCCCAGCAAATTTCAGTAATGGCCACCACGTCATAGATTTTTGGCAGCATAGTGGTTTCCAACTCCTTCTGTTTGTTGGCCGTGATGCATATATTGGTGTAGAGGCACTTCAGTTGGGCTGTCAGCCATGCCAGCTTCTTAGAGAAACACCTGTTAATTCCTCTGAGGTATTTCACCAGTGTTTCTATATTGGCTTCTATAACCTCAGGAGTCCTGGCTACTCTCTGTAAGACTTCAGGTGTGTTCCAGTCTACCCAGAACATCACAAACCAACAGGATGAGGGCCCTCACCAGCACTCCATCCCCCAAACCTTAGTGCATTGTCCCACGGCTTATCATGAATGAGCCTGAGGTTATCCCCTTCCCCCTTCAAATGTACACTAAAGCTCTGTTGATCACCCCTGCTAGCTTCTGAGCAATGACCCTCTTCCTCCTTTGAGAGAGAAGAATTCCACTCAACATCAGCAGACTTAGTGCCAAGTAGGCCATCCTGACAAAAAGCCAAAATTCTGTGGGTGACAGAATCAACACAGTTGTGTATTAATAGACTGGATTCGTCTATTTCTTCCATTATCACTGCCTGCAACTGGAAGGAGAGAAGGAAAAAAGTGCTCCGGCTTCCCTTACCAACAATCCAAGGCCCAGAAGACTCTTTTCATTGTCCTTGGACTAAGTGTAGCAACTTCATCACCACTCATATGGAAGTCCAATAATGAGTAAGAGTCTGAGGGCTATACCAGGCTAGGAAGTTTACTAGGAACTAGGAATTGCTGGGATAGAAAAACAGCTATAGAAATAAAAGCTCTGTTCAATGAAAGAATGCAACAAATTTTAATTTTGTGTACACAGAGAGTCTTCAGTTACAGACTATACAAAATAAAGTAACTGTTATCCAATTAACTAATCTGCCTATCTAATTTTCCTGAAATTTCTCTCACCTTTACAATGCTTCCACTATTTATCTCCAAGGTACTCAGTTCTCTTTCTACCCTCTTCCATGTCACCTTCTTTCACAACATACCTTCCATTTCTTCTCTGCAACTCTGTCCTTCTCAAAATGACCCTATCTTCTAAAAGAAAAAATCTGTGGACCTTTCAGACACACTTCATATGCTCTCTCCTATCATTATGTCTGTATTTTCTATCCACATCAAAAACTGTCTGCAAGACCATTCTTCCTCTGTTAGATATATCTAATGAAACATGGTCATACATTTTGTTGGTATTTGTGCAGTTCTGCAGCGAATGAGTTATGTAAAACAGAGGAGCATGCAGTTTTGGCAAAAGAATTAAGTTTTCTGTGTTTACCATTTCCTGTACTTGGTAGGAAGTCAGCTCTAAATGAAAACTTAATTTTCCGTTGTAATGATAACGTAGGTTTGCTAGGGCAAAATACAGTTTTCTATGTGTCATACCTAAAAAATGTATGAAAATGTGAGCTCATTTCCAGCCTGTTTGCTTTTTCATAAACTCAAAAAAAATATTTGTTTTTCCTTCCAGAAAGTTAAAATAGAAAAATAAATACTCTCATCCCAATCCAGTAATCTTGAGGTGTTCCTGAAATTGCATCATATTTCTTGAATCAGATATGAAAGTTATCAATGGAAGAATTTATCAACATTAACCTGAGTGAAGAAAATGAAAAAAAAAATCACGGATTGCAAAAGAAACTTACAAAATAAAAATATGTGAGTACTTCGTATCTATTTCAGGTCTACAGAGACATAAAAGCATTGATCTGCAATGCCATTTACCTCCATTTTCTGTGAAAGAATATTCTAGGAAAGAGAGTTTAGAGACAGTTTGAAAATTATGTTAGTAGTTCTAGAAATAAAGTAGAAGTTCAGAAAACAGTGCAAAGTTCAAAGCAGGATGGTAGACATTCCTTACGGAAATCAAACATACTTCAGAACAGACAACTTCTTTTTCATCTTCCATGGCTTGTTTCGTAGTGTAGCGATCAGTTTTTTTTTTTCTTCTACCTCGTCTTTCAGTTTAGCCAATTCCTCCTCTGTTATCAGCTCCTCCTCAGAGTCAGAATCAGAGCTTCAAACAAAAGCATAAACAAAAGCCATCAACAAAACTCAGAAAGCACAGAAGTTTTCAGTGAAACACATATCTGGTGTTAATTCATGTTAATGTTGAGTCCTAGAAAAATGTCTTCACTGTTGCACCAAAGGGAAGACACAGTTCACTTAGACGTATTATTAATTTCAGTACAAAAGGCAAAGCTTGCACACAAAGTGCTGAGCCAAAGCTGAACCAGCATTGCACCCAGAGCATTCCGTGAAGAGTGCCTGATAGCCACTGATTGTTCCTCCTAGTTCGATCAGTCTCCTAAGAGTCCAGCCCAAATTCACAACAGCAAGTAAGGACGCTATGACTGTAGCCATAAGTGGCCACCTCACAAGTGGCCATCTCACTTCAGTGTGCCAGTGATCAGAGAAGAAAGAGATGCCAAAGACCAGTTTAAACCAGACAATTGCTCATCCACTGATCAACATTTCAGAGATGGGAGAGATTCAAAGCCACATTGCAGCAAGGCTGTGATGTGCCCTAGCACCCCAAATAAGCAGATGCAATAGTAATTGCATCTCCAGGTGTGTTGTGGTTTTAATCTGAATTTCTTATCCATGCATTTGTTTGTAGTACCTTTGGAAATCATTGCTGATTAAGACAATGCTGATTAAGACAATGTCCACTTTCATAAAACCTGCATAGATATCCTTTTCTGTGAACAATCTTACATCTTACATGAACTAGAGGGTAGCAAATGTAATGCCCATATACAAGAAAGGTAGAAAGGAGGACCTGGGAAACTATAGACCTGTCAGGTTGACCTTACTACCAAGAAAGGTCATGGAGTAGATCGTTTCAAGTGCCATCACATGTCAATTAGAGGACAACCAAGGGATCAGGTCCAGTCAGCATGGGTTTATGAAAGGCAGGTCCTGCTTGACAAACTTGATCTCCCTCTATGACAAGATGACCCAATTATTGAACGAGGGAAAGACAGTGGATATAGTCTACCTAGACTTTTGAAAAGCATTCGACACTGTTCTCATGGAATATTTATAAAAAAACTGGTGGCTCATGGCTGGGATGAGCATAATATCTGCTGGATAAAGCACTGGTTGGACAGACAGGCCCAAAGAGTGGTTGTCAATGGAGTTAAAACCAGTTGGCAGCCGGTCACAAGTGGTGTTCCGTGGGGCTCAGTGCTGGGACCACTTCTGTGCAAAATCTGTATTTATGTCCTTGCTAAGGACATGGAGTGTATCATCAGTAAGTTTGCAGATGACGCCAAGTTGAGTGGGAGTGTTGATCTGCACAAGGATAGGGAGGTTCTACAGAGAGACTTGGACAGATTGGATCAATGGGCCAAGGTTAAAGGGATGAGCTTCAACAAGGCCAGGTGCCACATCCTGCACTTGGGCCACAACAAGCCCATGCAACACTACAGGCTTGGGAAAGTGTGGCTGGAAATCTGCCTGGCAGAAAGGAACCTGGGGATTCTAATATACAAGGAGCTGAATACAAGTCAGCAGTGTGCCCCGGTGGCCAAGAAGACCAACGGCATCCTGGCTTGTATTAGAAACAGTGTGACCAGCAGGAGTAGTGAGGTGATTGTACTCAGCACTGGTGAGGCGACCTCTGGAGTACTGTGTCCAGTTTTGGGCACCTCAATACAAGAGGGATGTCGAGGTGCTGGAGCAAGTATGGAGGAGGGCAAAAAAGCTGGTGAAGGACCTAGAAAAATAGTCTTGTAAAGAGCAACTGAAGGAGCTAGGGCTGTTTAATTTGAAGAAGAGGAGGCCGAGGGGAGACCTCATCACAATCTACAACTATTTGAAAGGACATTGTAGAGAGGTTGGTGCTGGTCTCTTGTCACGGGTAATTGGTACTAGAACAAGACGAAATGGCCACAAGCTGCAACAGGACCTGGGGGTTCTGGTGGAAAGCAGGATGACCATGAGCCAGCACTGTGCCCTCATGGCCAAGAAGGCCAATGGCATCCTGGGGTGGATTAGAAGGGGAGTAGCAGGTAGGTCAAGAAAGGTCCTCCTGCCCCTCTACTCTGCCCTGGTGAGGCTGCATCTGGAATATTGTGTCCAGTTCTGGGCCCCTCAGTTCAAGAAGGACAGGGAGCTGCTTGAGAGAGTCCAGCGCAGAGCCACGAAGATGATGAAGGGAGTGGAACATCTCCCTTATGAGGAAAGGCTGAAGGAGCTGGGTCTCTTTAGCTCAGAGAAGAGGAGGCTGAGGGATGACCTCATTAATGTTTATAAATATGTCAAGGGGGAATGTCAGGAGGATGGAGCCAGGCTCTTCTCAGTGATGTCCATTGACAGGACAAGGGGCAATGGGTATAAGCTGGAATACAGGAGGTTCCACAAAACCGTTAGAAAAAACTTTTTCACTGTGAGGGTGACAGAGCACTGGAACAGGCTGTCCAGGGAGCTTGTGGAGTCTCCTTCTCTGGAGACATTCAAAACACACCTGGACTCGTTCCTGTGTGACTTACTCTAGGTGATCCTGCTCTGGCAGCGGGGCTGGACTAGATGATTTTTTGAGGTCCCTTCCAACCCCTAACATTCTGTGATTCTGTGATATAAGAAACAAGTTCTTTCCTATGCAGGTGGTGAGGCACTGGAACAGGCTTCCCAGAGAATTTGTGGAAGCCCCCTCCCTGGAATTGTTCAAGGTCAGGTTAGACAGGATTCTGAGCAATCTGGTCTAGTGGAAGGTGTCCCTACCCATGGCAAGGAGCTTAGAAGGGTATGAAGATGTTTTCCTGATTTAGGTGAAAAACAGAGTGGAGGAAGACAGATTTCATTGACTTGTACTGTGATGTAGCAAAAAGGGTAGTATTTGTACAATTTAGCAAAATGACAATGACAGCAACAAGTACAATATTATCTCCCTATGGATCAGTATTGCATTTAGTTTTACTTTTTGGTTTGGGGCTTTTTGTTTGGTGGTTTGTTTGGGCTTTTTGTTTTCTATCTCAACTTCTTATTTTAATCTTATCATGCTTTTTCATGCTGAAAGGTCTTGGCAATTAAAACACTAAACAAGCAACATGTACATTTAAACAATATGTAGCATTTGTTGTGCTAGGTCCTCACTGATTTGCCAGACAGGTTATATCTCTATACTGCCACCCTTCTCTTCTGTAGAAGGTTTTTTAATCACTCTGCAGTTTTGTCAGCCAATCCCTGTCCTGGTTTTAGCTAAAAACATCAATTGTGTATAGTGATTTTTACTTTCCAGTTTGGTCTCTTCTAAAAGGCTGCACTTTCTGAAGTTAGCAGCATGTTTTTTGCAGACAGTGTCTGCTACTGGCAGTGATAACACCTGATGTTTGCAGTTACTGCCTGGGACTCGTATGCAGAAAGGCTCTTGCTGATACTTATTCCTACAGTGACCAAGGCCGCTGCTGGCTCTTTTGTGCCACGCTGGGAGTACCGGGCAGTAAGAGGGGTCACAAGGAAGTAAAAGGTTGCACCTCCAGGGGGTAACAGACAGGACAGGTGACCAACAAGAGTATTCCATTTCATATACGTCATATTTAGTATAAATTGAGTGATCACAAGAGTTTCTGCCCTTCTTTTACCTTCTTTTCCGTTTTCTGCCATGGCGAGTATGCACGGAGGACTCTGTCTGATCTCCTGTTTTTGATCCGGATCCTGAGTTCCTAAATCCACCTCCCTTTATCCAGCTTCACCACTGAGCCTGGGGCTTCCTCTGTGCTACCTACTCTGTAGCATCTGTGGTGATTGCTATCAAGGTCAGGTTCAATATTGGGCTTATATATAGTTATATATAGTTCTTTTATCATTTCACTATTAATTCCATTATTGCTTCATTAAAGCTGTTCTAGTTTTTTCTTTTCCTAATCCGTAAGTCTCTCTGCCTCATTCCCTTTTCCTTTCCATCTGGGGAGGGCAAGAGAGGGTTAGAGAGCGTCTGTCTGCGTTCAGTGGTTGGCCCAGCCCTAACCCGAGACAATCTCCTAAAAGTCTAAAAATATAATGTTCTTGAGGTAACTTCAAAAACATTCTCAATTTTTTTCTCAATTGTTGTGCTTACTACATCAAGAACAAAGTCTTAATCCAGGCAGCAATTTCTAATTATATTGCTCAAGCATATGAATTTTAATGCCAAGAACTTTGGAAGACAATGAAAAACATTGTGTCTTAATTCAATGTTATATTTTCAGTGGTCTTTTCTAAATTAATGCTCATAAATGTTCAGAAGACGATAATAAGCAAAGAAACATGGATTGACACATGCAGAACTGTTCCTATATGAACACAGGAAATTGCACAGAGATGTATAATTGGCACCACAGTGAAGAGACAGCACAATGAAAGATTTTAGGCATTCTTGAAAGAAATGGAAATGAAGTGGAAGTATATTGAAATGGGATCAGGGACAACCCCTGACATTCTGTGATTCTGTGAAATTAATGTAACAGCATGTCTCACTGTGCCTTTTTTCTTTCCTTTGGCTACTGCTGTGCTCTCCAGTGATGCCTTTGGGAACACAAACAGCTGTAGCAAGTGCTGAATGGGGGAAAGTGAATCTCCTCCTCCACAGACATAAGCACGCCTAGCTCCATTTGTTCTATTATACACCATTTCCAGGGGTTGTTCCCTTTCAATAGCATAAAGAAGAGCAAGATGGCAGGAAAATACAAAATAATTTTCTGAAGTCCTCTGTGTCAGTAGGGTCTTGCAAAGACTTCAGTAGGAATTAAATGCTCTGGAAAAGTTAACAGTATTTCAGAGGGAGTGAGTAGTAGTAGACAGACTGGGAAACCTCATCTCAGTCCTTAGTCCTGGATTCTTGGAATTTTGGCACTTATCTATTATAAAAAGCCAGCTCAAATCTAACTGGGAAAAGAACTCAAATCTTGTGAAAAGTGCTAAGATTCTGCACTGGAAATAGAATAGGGCCTTGGGGATTCAGAGACCTATTACCTTGGGGTTTGGGGGAATTTAGTTTTGGGGAAAGGAAAAAGCAGGAGAGATCTCACCTGTTATCACTTCTTTCTGTCATTTGCTCCCCTCTTCTGTCACTTTCACCCCCTTTCACCAGAGAAGGGCTCTTAAGATATTTCATGACAGTAGGGGTGACTATGGCTTAAGTTCCTGTTTGATCTGATCGGATTTGATCTAATCTTCAGAGTATAAGCAGTCCCAGAAGGGACTGGCTGATCATTTCCCAGGGTCCTACCCTGGACCTATGACAAACCCCCGACCTTGTTCTACTGAATTGGATTTGGCTTTGTGGGAAGTTTTAATTTTGCTCAGTCAGCATTTCCTCACTGAACAAAAAAGAATGAAAAAAAATCTGTCCACCTCTGATTGGGCTGTAATGAGTAAGAGAGTCATACTGACTGCTGTTATTACACAGCTATAAACGAAAGTAGGTTTTACATAAAACAACTGTGGTTCTATACTAAGAAAAAATAATTTACTCAATTACCCAGATCCCAATTTCTTTTTGTCTTTTTTCTTCTTGTTGGCCTTCTCTTTTTTTCCTTTCTTATCAGGCTTTCTGTCCTGTTTCTTCTCATTTTTGCCTTTCCCACTTTTACCTCCTTTCTCATCTTCCTCTTCATCATCTTCCTTGGAGTCCTGATTTGCCTGGTTCTTCCTGGCTTTTGCAGGGTCCCCATCAGAATCACTGCCCTCATTTCCAGCTGCTCGTCCCCGTTGTCTGCGGTTTCTGTGTCTGCGATGCCCAGCTCTCTTTGTCCCATCTTCATCATGCTCGTCCTTCTCATCACCATGCTTCGCTCTCCCTCTGGCATGTCCCCTTCTGGTTCTCGGTGCCGCTCTCCTTCCCACTTTATCTGTGATAGAGAAAAATAAACACATGAGAGAAGGCAGCACACTAGAGGGAGACCTTTCCTCCTCCTTTATTCATGCAAATAATCAGAAAACAGCTAAGTGTAGTCTCAAAACAATCCACACTCCTGACCTGTTCCTTGGACATTTTCTTCATTCTCAGCTGCACTGCCTTCTTCATTGTCAACGTCACTGCCATCTGTGGAGTGAAAACAAAGGCCAGTGCATGTGAAGTGTGGGTCAGTCATTAGGAATGCAGGGATTTTAAGAAATTCTTATCAATTAGTGCATTGTACTCCCTTACACCATTTCACAAACCCAGCTTTTTGGAACACAGAAAATAGTTTTCAAGAAATAAGATGAAGTCAGCAACATTAGTTACATTTTCCTTCAGCTCTCAAATAAGTAAGGCCCAAAGTGATGTTATGAATAATTCCTTCTCATGCAATATATATATGTAGAGGAGAAGGACCCTCAAAATGAAACATGACAGCAATATCCTTCAATGTGGGAAAAGAACAAGGAAGATGAAAATGCTTCTCAGGCAATTCTCAAAGATTTTCATCAACTTATGAAAGATAATCACTGGCAGAGACAAAAGCAAATTAAAAGAATAATTTTCTAATTTGACTGACTGGAGGGCATGAAGCTTCATAGCTGCAGGATGGCCGAAGGGCACAGTTCCAAAAGATAAAGTAGACTTACTCTCAGTTCCAGCAACTGGTTCTCTAAGCACATTGACAAAATTTGACGCAGCTCAGTTGTATGCTGCACTCCCGTTCTCTGCTACCACTCAGGAGATCACTAAAACACTGGAGACTCCAGAGAGGAAGCCTAATTACAGAAGCAAGTAGTATTTCTAGTCAGAAACATCTTTAGACTGGGGTGGATCTTCAGCTTAAGTTTTTCAGTCTCGGTAACTTCAATAAGAGATGCTACCTCTGCTATCCAACAATAACCAAGAAAGTATACGAATCATTTGCCTAGTACTTGGCATTATGCATATACAGAGAAAAAAAGAAAAATGTTTCTCTCTTTCATATGCATTATATCTATCAAAACATTTAATTAATATGCTCTCTGCAAAAACTAGTTTGAACATATTACTTAACAGGTCACTCCTGAAACTGCTAGTGGTATTCACCAACAATGTTTCTTCAGAAGTAAACCAATTAACATCTGAGAAGCCAGGAGCTAACAGGCTCTCTTGAGGTATCTTTGAGCTTATACGTGTGGGACAGCACTTGAGACACAGTGGTGAGGTATATACAAATACAAGGTAGAAAGAGATTAATGAGAAGATTAAGACATATTACCATGAATAGAAATAGACAATTGTCATGCCACTCCTATATACCCTGTATATTCCAGATGCATTTTTTTCCCCTCTGTCAGGAGACATGACATGTCATGATCGTAATACCTGCATTTTTCAGGTATTTTTACAAGGTGTGTAATAATGGGCAATGGATTATCATCCAGAATTTGACTGTCATTTTAAAACTGGGATATATGTAGGGAGCCTAAGATCTTTCCACAAAACATTTTGTTCTAATTACATTTTCTATTATTTCCACAGCATCTGCACAATATTTTTTAACACTATGCAAAATTATTATCATTCAATATCATCAGCGGAATGTGAAAATAAGTGCTTCTTTGTTCTGCCTGGACATATACCTTCTGCTGCTGAGAGTAACCAGATATCCATTTGACAAAGATCATTACATTGCTATTGAAAGCTTACAAAGATGAAGACAGACACTTCTAAAGTGATATATTGCATTCAACAATAGGGCATGGTCTTTTATTGCAACTAATGCTTTTATGGGTTGCCTTCAGCCAAACAGAAATTCCCAGGGAAGCATTTTAATGGTACATAACTGGCCTCACTGCAGATTCTGATGAGCCCATACAACATGCAAACAGCTGGAGGTTTATCATATATACTGCATGCATTGCTAGTCAAAGTGTATAGTGCTTGAGTTCACATCATATTGACATAATAGTGAAAGTGACAATGGACTACGGAACACAGCAGGGCAGAAGATAGCTGTTGGGGTTTAATTAATCCTAATAGCATAAGGGTAACAAATGACACAGTCTGAATCCTGAATCCCGTTGAAGTAAAATAAAGTGTTAAACTAATTAATAGATTTCAGGCTGCTTGAATAAAGAGCTGGGAACACTTCTAGAGGGGATCATATTTGAATAGTGACTACTGTGTGTCTATATCTCTTTTTTTCATCTAAATGCTTAGGCACATGAATGATAAAGAAGTTTTAAAAGAAATTAGAAAAACCATAAATCAAACAGAAGTATACATTGCCACAAAATAAGCCTAGAAAACTTGACCAGTGATTACATGGAATCATGCAACTAGAATAATAGTTAAACCCAACATGCACAAGTGCATCTGCAAAAGTTATTTCTGCAAAAATTTAAAATTATAGCTCCAAGCTGAACTTCAGAATATTCCTGCCTCCACAATCCTACGCTCATGTCAAAATGGAACATGTTGATATGAAGAACGTTAGAGGTTTGTCTTTCTCATTATGGTGTATCCACAGAATAACAGATCTCTCCCTGGTCTTGGGGAATGGTGTAGAAATCATTTTACTAGAATTTATTTTTTAAAAAAGCTGGAAGACAGCTTGCAGTCTACTTTATATGGGTTGTGTCACTAGTAAAAAAGCTGAAGCTCAGGGTAGACCTAAAAGTTATCCACTTGTGTCAGCTGTGACAACAGTGGATGCTATTTAGGAGGAACAAAATCACTGAGGAGGGGGGATGAAGGAGCTTTACCACCCCTGAGGTCTGTCCTGAACAGTGTATATGTAAGCATTCACGTAAGCTACACAGCCACTCCACACCACAGACACATTACAGATACCCTCAAGACTTGTAATTCAAATTGTATTAACAACTGTCTTCTTGAGTTTGAAGGTTTTCCACATATCATTAAAAGACGAACATTTTAGCTGGTTGGGCATTTGAGCAGCACGACAGATAATTATTACTGTGCTTAACTTTATTATTATCAGAAAGCTATTTCAGGTCATTAACTCTGCAGTAATTTTCAAAGAGGAAAGTAAGAGGCTAGGCAGTTTACAACATAGCACTTCATGTGCTTGTGGCAAATCTTGTCTTAATGACTATTGGAGAAGCATTCCAACAACACACAAATTACAATTCATGGTGACACTAAATCTAAATGCAGTTTAACATTAGATTTGAAAGTATTTCTATAAACCACAACATAGTGAAACAGCTGAGTACGTTTCTCACCCACTATGTTCATAGAATCACAGAATCATAGAATCATAGAATGTTAGGGATTGGAAGGGACCTCGAAAGATCATCAAGTCCAATCCCCCTGCCAGAGCAGGAATGCCTAGATTATGCTACACAGGAATGTGTAAAGGCAGGTCTTGAATGTCTCCAGAGAAGGAGACTCCACAACCTCCCTGGGCAGCCTGTTCCAGTGTTCCGTCACCCTCACTGAGAAGAAGTTTCTTCTCGAGTTTAAGCGGAACCTCTTATGTTCCAGTTTCAGCCCATTACCCCTTGTCCTATCAGTGGTTGTCACCGAGAAGAGCCTGGCTCCATCCTCGTGACACTCACCCTTGATATATTTGTAAACATTAATGTTATCACTCTATAGGAAAACCAAAGAACATTTTTGATGCTCCGGTTTGTTAAAATAAAAGTGTGCAGTCTTTGTAGCAGGAACAAAATCATCACTATGTGGAATACTTTTAGATCAATATACTTGTCTTCTGCCTTTTTAAACAGATCTTCATGTGATCCCACTTATACAAAGTTCAGTGAATCCTCTCCCAAAATCATCTAAGCCTTTCTAAAATACTGTCTAGAATTACTCATTGCTCCAGAAAACGGTTGATAGAATCTCCTTTCTTCATGACATTAATATTCATAGGGTTAATATCAGATTTTTAGGCTATGAGTCAGTTAAGTTGAGTTTACATGGCATAGAGCAAGCTATTGCTCAGCAATTACATCTTCCAGGATATATCATTCTGCCCTTACAATACATATATCACTAGGTATTATTTGAAACTATAGTTTATAACTCATTATGCTTTAGGAAATCCAATCACTTCCTGATTTTTTTTTTTTCCATGGTAGTTTAAAGGGAACTTTCTCATCTTTCTAGGCTAAGGGCAATGAAAGTGTAATCTGAGTAAGCTATCAATCTACCTGAAGTCTTATTTATGTCACAATGAGCCACAAATGAGCCACCAAGACTAAAGAAGGACACCTTGGATATAGGCTCAGACTAATGGACAAGTCAGAGACTGCAGTGAAGCTCAGGAAAGAGTTCCAAATGTTGATATGTTGGCTGGCAAGGAAACTAAGGACATAAAAAAAGTTATAAAACCCGAGGAGTCTTTACTACATGAATTGGCGATTTAACATATTGTAGGGACAGCTTTATCTTTATCTTGCCAAGCTATTTGTGTAGTACTTATCAGAGTGTACTACTCAGATTTCATATTCTGGATTTCTTTAAAACTTGTTTTATACTGATATAGTTTCCTTGGTTTTTCACTGTGAGAGGAATAGTGATTCTTGGAAATACCCAAGAATCATGTGACCCACTGCTGTGCTATTACTCCCTATGTAACCACTATGTAAAACTGGCTGCTGCACACTAGCAGCATGCTAGTGTCATTAAAAAAATAAAATTTAAAAATCAGTGGTGGTATGCAAAATAATCTGTAATTTAAAAAATGCTATCAGATTTTTTTTTGTACATGTTTTGAAACAAATTTATACTTAATTAATTGTCAAGCTAATAAAATGGATCATATGCAGATAGATTATTGCAAGCAATTACTGTGTCTTCCTTTGGACTGGATCATGTTGGACTTTTTTTCAGTGACAGAAAGATACCTACCTAAATAGCTAATAAACTGGGTATCCAACATGCAGAAATGTCAGCAATGCAAGATTGCATTAGACAAAAAATGCTTTTGAAGTTCTAGTAAAGAATAAGAGTTATATAATATTCAGTTCTAGATATTTACATATGCTTCCTATTCTTTCCGATCATGTAAATATGAGAGCGTCTCAAAAACACTTCCGTGAAGATTAATATCACTAGAAGTAACAATTGCGAATCAGATCAGAAATAATGAGATCACACAGAAAGTCTATGGTAAGAGTGAGTTTTATGGGAATAGACATTAACACTATAGACTGCATCCTATAAAATCATAGAAGCATAGAACAGCTTTAGTTGGAAGAGACCTTCAAGATCATCGAGCCCAGCCTTTGTCCCAGCCCTATCAACACCACGAAACCATCTCCCTCAGCACAACATCTACCCGTCTCTTAAACACCTCCAGGGATAGTGACTCGACCACCTCCCTGGGCAGCCTGTTCCAATGCCTGACAATCCTCTCAGTAAAGAAATTTTTCCTAATATCCAACCTGAATCTCCCCTGGCACAACTTAAGGTCATTTCCGCTTGTCCTATCACTCTCCGCTGAGGAGAATAGACCAACCCCTGACTTGCTACAACCTCCCTTCAGGTAGTTGTAGAGAGCAATAAGGTCTCCCCTCACTCTCCTCTTCTTCAGGCTAAACAGTCCCAGATCCTGCAGCCATTCCTCGTATGACACATGCTCAAAATCCTTTACTACCTTTATAGTCTGCCTCTCAGTGTATTTCCAAAAAACTTGGAAAAACAACTTAGCGCACCTTGAGCTTGATTTTTCTTCTGTGTTTTTGCCAGTTACTGTTGCAATTTTTTCTTCCAATGGAGTAAAATAAAAATCACAGCCCCCCCAAAAATATCCTGTCCAGTGATAGCTATGAATATATGAATATAATAACTTCTGTTCAGTTAGATTCACACTAGCAAGTATAGTGTTTATTTTTCTGTACTTGAATTGGCAAGTCTGTAAATAGTGAAGTAAGCAGAACACTTATACCAGTGTTACAATGCCACTAATATCTCAGAAGGCTTGCTAGTCTTATTGTATGTGCTGTGGCCTGCAGGATTCTACACACAGTGTTTCCAGAAGTTGCCTTATAGGCAACTTTTTGCAGGTTGCCATGAAAGAGAATTTGTCCAAGTAAATTTAGCCCTGGCAACATTTGAAAATTATGGATGGGGACCACATGGAATCAATGGAATATATTCAATCCACATCCATAAATTACTCATTTGTTTTCCACTGGTAAGAAAAATTACAGATGTTCCACTAAAACAACAGAAGCCGAGCTCACATAGATCAGGTTGGTACTGTGGCCAGCATTGGGTACATGATCTGATTACACTTCCCAATTTCCCTCTGGGTTGTACTTACACACCACAAGGTTTGGTATCTATCTCTCAGTCTGTGGCTCAGGATTTTTATTAGGCAAAATTACTTTCCAAGGATAAACAAGTTTATTGCACAATTTCAGTTCAAGAATTTTAGGCCAAATCTGATTTTGCTATTGTAACATCTATAGAAGGTAAAGGAGGAGGGTGATTCACTGAGAAACACCTTAGTATTTCACCCCCTTCAGTAAAGCATAGATAAAAGTTCCCAGGTCACTATCTCTGTGGATACACCCACATTTACAAACCCATGCCAGACAAAGACTTAACCACATAGTGCTTTGTCCTACCCAAGACTAGAGGTTTGAAAACTTGCAACACCCATTAGTAACTGTAATAAAACAACAAGGAGAAGCCACATTTTCATTGTGTTTTCATCACACAGTTGGCTTGACATTGGTTAATTTTTCCTTTTCACTGTAATCTTTACTGCAAGAATTAGGATAAGAATATTAAGTGTCCAGCTATGTAGCATTCTTAGTGGATCTGAAGTCAATTGCATTTTTTTACTACCTTGTGAGAAGACAGGTCTTTTAAAGTTGATACTTACAGCTGACCAGCTCACTGCCTATTCTCTTTATTATGTTTAAAGGATAATAGGTACTTTCCATCTGATCTATTTTAAACACACTTTCTGAAGATTTGTGCCCCAAGTCTTCTTTTTCTGTATGAGAATCCTAGAACAATGAATTCACATTCATGAACTACTGTAAAAGATTTTGCAGAAGACATGCTGTGAAACAAGAATGGCCAAGCCAGGGCCTTACCAAATATATCAAAAAGCAAAAACATATGAACCTAGATTGCACTTTTGCAACTGCTGATGTGGTCCATTCTTTGCAAGAATCTTCCTCAGGACCGTCAAGAATGATGAAACAAAGCTTCCTCTAAAGAAGTTACAACTAGATTAGTGCCTGAGCTCTGCGCTGACTAACTCCAGCCCCTGGAACATTTTAAATCAAAAGTGGACTAAGAATCACATACTGAAATTGTCTTTATAGTGGACCTCCAGCTTTTCAAGTCTTAAATTCAGACAACAGTCTTGAATTTACTCACACGATCTAATCTCCAGACATATTCATAACTGCCATTAATCTAGTTAAATTTTGTTATAAATTCAGTCTGAGATAAACTTTCATGCAAAATGTGTCAGAGTTATCTTGATTCTGCATCCTAAAAATCTCAGCCTTCTTCAGGTAAAAGATGTGTGGGTTTTTGTTCATTGTGGGAATGCTAACCTCTATACTTTTAATGAATAATGAAGTCACTGAATCAGAAGATAAGTCAGGTCAGTCAGATTCCTGCAATTAGAAGACAGACGTTTATGGTAAAATTAGAACCTTGATATTCTAAGAATTTGTTAATCAGAAATGCTTCCAAAATGTGTATGTTCTATGGTCATACTCATTTTGTTTCTTATTCAGATAAAATTTCTGTTGAACCTGATAAGTATTTTGCTTATGCTACACTAAATTCTGTGCTTCTCTCACAAATGATCTCCATTATTACATACTGCTTGAAAATTAGATTGGTCAGTAAAGGGATTTGTAGAAAGAAGTAGGAGAAAAAAAACAATGATAGGTGAACTTTCCTTCAAGGAAAGGGAGGAAAATAGGATGAACTCTTAAAATGAACTACTTTTTGTATTTTGCTAAAATGCTAAGCAGTCCTTTCTGAAGTTTTATATGGAAGCAAAACACGTTTTATTAATATTGCACATTACAAGAATGGATTAAAACCACAAAAAGTACCATTTAGTAGTACCAGCCCTGTTACTTAGCAACACCTAATGGTTCCATTCAGAAATCAACCTAGAACAAGGTCCCAGGCAGTTTTGTTCCATGCTGAAGATAAGAAATGTCATGCCTGTTCCATACGCAAAAGATCCATATTTTGGGAAGAGGAGTAGAAAGCACTTCACATATCAAAGACTTGCCTTACACTTTGCCAGAAAAAGCCATTAGTCATCATTATCCTGGGTAAATATTTCTCACATCCAGAAAAAATGCAGTAGCAGTACAGGAATATTGTGAATCTTAATATGAAGAATGTTTGAAAATTCAAATACTAAAAGCAGTAAGAAAATGAGGCATTGAGCAGCTTAGAGAAGCCATAAAGCACCCTTGATTTCTTAATCTTCCCTATGTACTACATATAAAAGTAAGACAAGTAATAGAGTTGTGGTTGCACTCTTTTGATTCACTAACCAGTGGAAAGCCACATTGCCATGCTACAACTAGACAGCTTCCACAGCAAAGCTGCTTTCAAAAGCCAAGTAAAATACATTTCCAAGCTAAAGATAGTGAATTGTGACAAAGGAGATTTTGGTTAGAAAGAACAAGAAGAAAAAAACCTTGCACGCTGTTGAGCTACATGCAGCAGATGAGTATGTGCTTAAAATGCATAATTGTAGTTGTAATTACCATTTCCTTCAGTGGCGGTTGGCTTTTCATGTCTAGGCATCGTTACTATTTCATAGAGCTGCTCCAGCTGCTACCTACATAAGAGCTCATCTGAAGGTTAAGTGGTTCAAGATGAAGTGTATCACATCAACATCGCCCCGTCTGTCACTGAACGGATGGTGCTGGTGAAGTTTCAGTGACTGAAATATAAGAAGATACTAATTTCCTAACCAATTAATCTTTCATGAACGTTTAGTTTACTATTTAGAGTTGGCATGCTCGGGTCAAAAGAATGGAAAAAGTAGTTCAAATTCTTTGTTATTATTACTGAAAAAACCCACCTCTCCTGCAATGTACTTACTTGTGACGAACACTAATGTTTAAACGCTTAAGTGCCTTACTGAGCAAGGATGCTGTGTGCTGTCCACATGGGCACACTGATGCTGTACATCGGTCTGCACTCCAGTATGGAGGATGTTATATGGATTTTTTTTCTCACAGAAGATAGCATTTATCTTAGACCTACTCAGATTGTATAGCTTTAACAGCCTAACACTGATTTAAAGCATCTTAGCAAAAGGAGACAGACGCTGATATATCTGCTGGTTTACATTTGCTTCTTCTTGCAGTTCCATTAAGACTATTTGTTTCTGCCTTTACCCAGATGTTACATCCTAAGTTCACCAGTTTTACCCGGATTCACCTTGTATCTATAACACCAGACTAGATTAATGATGAAACAAAGCAAAAATTTAATTAACAATACAGGTTAGGCTTGGAAGTAAAATATTTGAAACAATTCGTTACATATAAAGTAACATTTTACAAATAAAATGACATTTTACAAATTAAATAACATTTTACAAATAAAGCAACATAAAATGCAAATCTTGATTTGTATTCAACTAGGTATCTCATAGCTTCCACAGTACTCCTCATCTGGTATTCTTTCAGTCTGACCTAGCTTAAAAAAACAGTAAATACATGCAGAATATCCCACATTCTGAGACGCTCCGAAGATGGTTTTTGATTCTCTTTCCCACATAACTATGAAAGTCATCTGTTCTTTCTGAAGCTGTCATTCAGATGTCTGAAGGAAGTTTATCTGGAAATTAACCCTTGCCTTTTCATTTTCAAATTTTAGCATCCGAGATTTTTTGGAAATGCTGTGAGCATTGTTTAGACTGACCTGAAATTCAGTTTACAGATAGAACACATCCAGGTGTTTAGTTCTGTATTCCCAAAGAGATTAAGTCTACAGGTACAATTATAAGAGGCCTTTGTCTACTAAATATGTTTTCTGAACTATTAGTATGTCCTTTACTGTATTCTTGTATTAGTCATTATATAACATTCCTGTGTATTTTTGTACTTCAGAAAGATTTCTAATGCAAAAAAAGAAATCACAGTATCACAGATTCACAGAATGTTTGAGGTTGGAAGGGACCTCAAAAGATCATCTAGTCCAGCGCCCCTGCCAGAGTAGGATCACCTACAGCAGATCGCACAGGAATGCATCCAGGCAGGTTTTGAATGTCTTCAAAGAAGGAGACTCCACAACCTCCCTGGGCAGCCTCTTCCAGTGCTCTGTCACCCTCACAGTGAAAAAGTTTTTCCTCATATTTTTATGGAACCTCCTACGTTCCAGCTTGCGCCCATTGCCCCTTGTCCTGTCAATGGATGCTGCTGAAAAGAGCCTGGCTCCATCCTCCTGACACTCCTCCTTGACATATTTATAAACATTAATGAGGTCACTCCTCAGCCTCCTCTTCTCCAAGCTAAAGAGACCCAGCTCCTTCAGCCTTTCCTCATAAGGGAGATGCTCCATTTCCTTAATCTGGAAAACATTCAAGATGTCTTTCAAAGCACACAGTTAAACAATGTTTTAAGAACTCAGAAAAAAAATAGTATTCTAAAAATTCACTAGGTAGAGTTCAGTACTTCTTTAATAATAGAAAGAAGACCATCTTGGGAGGAAAAATGAGCATGGCATTTAAGCTACTGATTCTGCAAGTACTTGCAAAAGGAGGCAGTGAAAGAACTGCAACAAGATGTTTTCCAGTTGCAGTCAGATGAGGACCGTAGACTTGATGAAACCATAAATATTTACCAGAAATTTAAGTTAATAATACGACACTTTCGGTTTTTTAATCCTTTTGGAAAATATTTGACTGCATATATGAAAAGGAAAGAGACATATATTGAAGGTTGATTTATTAATCTTGCCAACATGAATACCAAAGTTGCAAAAGTAGTAATCAAAAAGATAGATAGACAGATAGATAGACAGACAGACAGACAGACAGACAGACAGACAGAAGAATTATACAGAGTTCAAATGTGGTCTCTGGGTGAATATTTGCTGTGATGTAGGTGGATTGCATATTCCATCTTATTTGTTTCTCAAGGTATCCTGACATGGACAGTGACCAGATTTAGTGAAATAGTTTTACCATGGTGCAACATTTTAGTATAGACAAGCCAAACCCAGTCTGGTTTGTGGCTTACTTTTGTGACTGCAGGAGTTAACTGTCTCCATAAGTTCCACCACTTGCTGCCCTCCTCACCGTAATACTAAAACTGTCTTGTGAACTGGGTCACTAATTAAAGCAAATAATCAGTTTTTTTAAGTCAGCTTAGTGCAGTGATCCCATCCACAACACAGTCCCACAAACAATTGTATTAGCACAGAAAGGAGACAGAAATTGTGACATAACGTGGGAAAGGGCAGCCAGGCTCAGGAGGCAGAAAGAGGGTGCAAACCTTTGAAGGCAGACTTGCCACTTCAGACATGTAGCATAAAGCTACATCCTGTATTTCTGTTTATCTCAAATTGTAACAACTTAACTTCATAGCATCTTTCTGCTTCTTTAGCACAAATATAAATGACTGCATAGAGAGCATGAACAGTTTTTATTTACTCTCACACTGTACAGATGCTTTTTACAGTCTTGCAAAGAAAATGTCTTTAACTCAGCTCTATTTAATAGCATTAAAAACAAAACAAACAAAAAAGGAGTGGGTTTAATATATTAAAAAAATAGGAAAATGGCCCCCAGAGAACTGGGCTCATCCCTAAAGACGTTTGTAGAACACTGCAAAAAATTCTGTTGTTAGCAAACATGCCACAGTTTGGTTTCTTTGTTTGAATCTGTATCTCCTTGTCAAAGACTTTTAGTATATGCCAAGTGCTGAAGCACGTGTAGTACACAAAAGACGAGGATAGGAGAACATAATTATCTCTTTACCATGACTGAAACTCATGGGAAAACCTGTAATGAAGGAGAAATGCAGAGTATTCACAGAATCACAGAATCACAGAATTTTAGAGGTTGGAAGGGACCTCAAAAGATCATCTAGTCCAAACCCCCTGCCAGAGCAGGATTACCTACAGTAGACCGCACAGGAACATGTCCAGGCGGGTTTTGAATGTCTCCAAAGAAGGAGACTCCACAACCTCCCTGGGCAGCCTGTGCCAGTGCTCTGTCACCCTCACAGTGAAAAAGCTTTTCCTCATATTTTTATGGAACAGGGGCTCGTCCGGGATTCGTCTGCATACCCTTCCTCATGCTGCTAAGGTGATAACCCATTTGATAGTTATCTGCCAACCAGAAAAAGCTATCCAAGGGAAAAAAAAAGGTGACACCAAAGGATGATGACATAACTGTGGTACAAACATTAGTGGCTCAGTAAATCCGCAGGCATCAATTTTGCTTGTAATCAGCACTTAAGTTACAGTGCCACAACTAATACACAAAAAAAACCCACTGTAATTTCTTTCCCATCACTTCTGCAAATCACCTGTGAATCCTCTCTAACAAAATGAAATTACCTGAATGCTGATTTTGCCACGTTCCAAATTGCGTTTTCTATCCGTTTCCAAACACACTGCAAAACTTAGTTCTGTCAGACTTCGCTGCTAAAGGTGACTCTTTTCAGGACAGGATTTTAAAATACCATTTCGTTTTGAGGCGCACAAAATATATATTCTGCCCTGTTGAATGACATGAAAAAATCAGGCAGTTACAGAAGTAGATATGAAAACAAGCTCAAGTCACAGCACTGTAGCTATGCCAATGAAAATGTCTTTTTCTATGTAGTGTAATACTCACGTCTATCTTTTCCTAACCTGCTACACTGAAATGATTCAGATGAGCCTGAACAGCAGTAATTGGTAAGTCTGTGCCTACCATCGTCATTATCCCTTATGTTTTCACAGCTGAGTGGATGATTATGATGATCATGTCCGGGAGCAGTGGGAGACTGCATGAGGTGGGAGCCAAGACAGGACAGGGGACAAAACTTCCCCATGGGCACCCTCCCTCAGCAAACAGAGCAAGGTGGTGACACTGGCACTGGAGGTACCCAGGCAAGGGTGGGAAGCCACAGTCAGATGACCAATCAGGTTGATTAATCTCATGCAAGAAACTTTCAAAAGCTGACTCACATCTCTTTCAAATATTAACTCCTGAGTCAACATATTTAGCTCTTGAACACTGACTGGTGAATGCCAGGTAACAGAAACACAAGTAACCAAGTTCTGATGCCACACTGGTATTCACAGAGTAAACAGCTACAGCCTAAATCTACTCACGGACAAAACTTTATCTGAAGAGAGGTCTCTAAACAGCTCATGAAAGGAAATCTAGCAGTCAAACAACTACACAAAATTCCAACAGTCTTCTGCAATTATTGTATATGAAGCCACACGTAGCTTTTCTGACATTTCTGAAATATTGTACTTCAAGTTTCTCTGAAAAACGGGAAGTTAAACTAAAAGTTCAGCAGGATGTATTTTTGATTATACTTAGGTGCTTTACACTCTCCTGGTAGACATGATTACCAAGTACAGAGGGAAAACACCAGAAGTCTCATGAGGAAGCCATTTTTTAAAAATTTCTAGTCAATTAATGTAGATAACCAGAAATTAGGATAATGTATATTATTTAGGGGAATTCATCCAAATTGCTCTTGATCACTGAATCTATTCTGTTCCATCATTAATCAGAATGTTTTATTAAAGCTCAAAACAGCTTTAAATTTCTAAATATTCAGTAAAATTATTTCAAATTATTTTTTATTAGAAAGGGAAATATTTAGGAGAGCTTCTACATATCCATATGATCTGTTCTTCAGACCACTTCTGAAAATTTGTAGCCACAAGCATTTGGGAAGTTCATCTGAAGATACGTGTGTATATATATTTCTTTTAATAATAATGCTACTCAGAATTAGTTAATCATATTCTCATCTTTATGCTAGTCAAAATGAATGGCTGATGAGTGTTTGCTAGTACAGATCTCTTGTTTAACGACATACAATAACACACACTGTCAGCTATATCTAACTGTTCACAGCACCTGCTATGCTGACAAAAGGCACACTGCTTAGATAATTTCATTTGCTGTTTAGTTGTGTTTGCACACAATGGAGTGATTCCAGAATTACTTCTCGGTGCAACCCCCAAAAAGCGGTGAATGGAAGTCTCAGCTTTCACAGACTGTTTGAGATAGAATGTGCTTGGGAGCACTAAAATCCTGAGACCATATGACTCTTTCAGTGTGGAGTGTAAATCCATGGCTTATGACAGCCATGAATGCCTTATGTAAAACACAGATCAGGTCCTCCTAAATACCATGTCGACTTTAATGTACTCTACTACACCACATAACACTTGCACAAGCTATTATTGCTCAGAGAACATAACATTCAACAGTGACTACTTTCCAATCCGAGCTTTCATTGCATTCTTCAGGCAGCCTGTCTGTAAAGGACTTAGCAGTCACAGGTGACACAGCTCAAAACTCTCCTTACCACTGCATATGTCAGAAGAAGTGGAAAGGTTGCAATGATCTTCAGGGACTTCTCTCTTTGGACTTCGACCATTGCATGTTTTTGAAGCAGATTTGTCTATATCTCATGAAGGCAGTAGGATCAGAACAAGCTCTACGTATTCTCTAGTTAGCATCTGTATCACACTCTGGTTTCTCTGTTGTCATGGCAAATGCTATAAAACCAACAATGACCTTTTCTTTTTTTTGTGTGTGTGTTTTTTTCAGGGATATCATAGAGCAAAGAGCACCAGGACTATGTTTCGTCATAGTTAGGAGTTAGAAAGTAAAATGTTGAACCTGAACTTCAGTGAAATAACAAATCCCTGAAGTAAAAAAAGCAAATCCTGCAGAATGACCTTTAGCCAGAGAGACCAGTTTATTCATACCTCTCTGTCTCACATGATCCTAAAAGAATTATTTGCAACATCAAAGGTCCTCATCGATGAAAACAGCAGCATTTTGTAATCATTTATGAAGGGAAAATCCTTGGGAAAAACACAGCCTAGTGCTCCTGAGCAAAGGAAACTCCAAGACCACTATGACAAGATGCCACAACCAGTGACATTTCTGGTACTGCAAACCCTGGGTCAGCCTTCCAGCCACCCCCAATCAGAGGCAAGGCAGCTGGGCATGAGGCATTGAAAGAGTTTTCTTTTCCTTTCTTTTCCTCCTAAGCTTCTTAAAGCCTTGGAGGTTTAAGTATCCACTTTCTGTGCCTACCATGCTATGTCACACAGTATTGGTCAAGAAATGGGAAAGAATATGACAGTTTTATTAGTATATATTTGCTTTTATGATGTCCTGCAACACTCACCTATTAAATTCACCTCTCCCCATACACACATGCATATCTGTCAAACTATACTAATTGACTTATTCCTAACTTTTGCAGAAGTACAGAGAAAGATAATAGTTTATTATTTTTTTCATTCTTTGGCTGTCACAGTAATGAAAAGTGTCATGAAAGATCTTTCATACATGTTCAAAACATCGCTCAGTTTGTAAAACTACGCAAAGCTAGATATATAGGTAGTGTTGATGAATAATACGTCATAGTTCCATCTGATAGACAGACAGACAGACAGACAGACAGACAGACAGACAGACAGATAGATAGATAGGTAGGTAGGTAGGTAGGTAGGTAGGTAGGTAGGTAGGTAGGTAGGTAGATGATAGATAGATGTTTTGTTAAACTATTTGTATTACAATGTGATGTGAAAAACTCCAGGCCATGAAGACCTTTCCCAAGAAGCTGCAGTTTCAGCTGCTATCAGCAGATGGCAATGCATGTGAGTCAGTCTCACCTTGATGCACGGGCTGGACTCACAACACCTGCAGTCAGAAGAAAAATAGGTGTTGAGCTACTAAAGAAAACGGAAGACCACCCCTCAGAGATTTTTCTTAGAAGCAGCAAAAAATGAGTATGAAATTAAATCATATTAATCTTATACCTTATCAGTTATGTCCCTACATTCCATGTTAGATTTAAATTTTTCAACCATTTAGACGGTGTTTGCAGCTGGTGACAACATAGTTGAAAGCTTTGGGGTAAGGACAAGTGAGAAAGCAAATAAAGAGGATGTTGTTTTAGGAGTCTACTGTCAACCACCCAGTCAGGACGATGACATTGGTTATTATTCTACAAGAAATTAATGAGTGCCAAGTGATGTCCCTCAGGGTCTGTGTTGGGACCAGTGTTCTTGAATATCTTTTTCAATGACATAGACAGTGGAATTAAGTGCACCCTCAACAAGTTTGCAGATGACACCAAGATGAGTGGTGCGGTCAACATGCCAGAGAGACAAGATGTCCTCCAGAGTGAGCTGGACAAGCTGGAGAAGTGGGCCCATGTGAACCTCATGGGGTTCAACAAGACCAAGTTTAAGGTCCTGCACCTGGGTCAAGGCAATCCTCATTACTAATACAGGCTGGGTAAATATGTGCTAGAGAGCAGCCCCACAGAGAAGACTTGGGGTTACTGGCAGACAAAAATCTGGACATGAGCCATCAATGCACACTTGCAGCCCATAAGGCCAATCACATGCTGGGCTGCAATCAAAAGAAGTGTGGCCAGCAGATTGAGCGAGGGGATTCTGCCCCTCTGCTCTACTCTGCTCTGGTGAGAACTCACCTGGAGTACTGCATCCAGCTCTGGAGCCCTCAACACAAGAAGGATGTGGAGTTGTTGGAGCAGGTCTAGAGGAGGGCCACAAAAATGACCAAAGGGCTGGAGTACTTCTCCTATGAGGACAGGCTGAGAGAGTTTGGGTTGTTCAGCCTGGAGCAGAGCAGGCTCTCAGGAAACCTTATAGCCGCCTTCCAGTACCTGAAAGAGGCCTACAGGAAACCTGGTGAGTGAATGCTCACAAGGCTGTGTAGCGACAGGATGAGGAGTAATGGTTTTAAACTGGAGCAAGGTAGGTTTAGATCAGATGTTAGAAAAAAAGTTCTTTACAATGAGGATGGTGAAACACTGGAACAGGTTGCCCAGAGAGATGGTGGAGACCCCAACTCTGGAGGCACAAGGTCAGCCTTGATGGGGGTTTGAGCAACCTGATCTAATTAAAGGTGTCTCTGCTCACTGCAGTGGGGTTGGACTAGATGACCTTTAAAGGTCCCTTCCAGTTTGACACATTCTATTATTCTATAGTAACTTCTTGGTGCAGGTACTAAAGAAGCCAACTAGTAAAGGTGCCTGCCTAGATTTGTTGTTTGTAAACAGAGAGGGACTTACAGGCAAACTGGTGATTGGTGGCAGTGTTGGTCACAGTGACCACAAAGTACTTGGTTTCAAACCATTTGAGATAGGAGAAAAGCTGGCAACAAAACTTCAGCGCTGCATATGAAGAGAGCGGGCTTTGGGTTGTTGAAGGAGGTAGTTAGTAAGGTCCCCTGGGAATCTGCTTTTGAAGGTATTGGGGTCCACGAATATTGGTCACTTTTAGAGAGCCATCTCTTAAGAGTGCAGGAGCAGGCAATTCTAAAGTGTCAGAAGTTAAGTAAAAGGAGAATCAGAGAAAACATTGGTTCATTTCTTGATGAGATCAGTCACCTCACAAATAGGTTGTAGACAAAGCAGAGGCATTTAAAGCTTTCTTAACCTCTGCCTTCAACACCAGTGGTGGACCCTGGGATCCCCAGGGCCCTGTGCTGAAAGACCGTGAGTGAGGGGATGATAAACTCCCAGCTGACCCTGACCTTTTTCAAGACTTGCTGCTCCAGCTGGAGGCTCATAAATATATGGGGCTGATGGAATTCATACCAGCATACTGAGAGAAACGGCTGACGTCATCACAGGACTTCTTATCATCATTTTTCAGTGGTCTTGGGAGCTTGGACAGGTCCCAGCTTACTGGAAGCTGGTAAATGAATTTTCAAGAAGGGAAGTAAGGAAGATCCTGGTAACTACAGGCCTGTCAGTCTCACTTCAGTGCCAGCTAAAACTACTGAGAGGATTATTCTGGGAGTTATTGAGAAGCACTTGAGAGACAATGCATTCTTTTATCAAAGCCAACACGGATTCAAGAGGAGAAAGTCCTGCTTTGAACAACTTTATTTGCTTTTATGACAAGGTTATCCATTTAGTTGATCAAGGGAAGATGCAGTTTTCTAGAATTTTAGCAATGCTTTTGATACTCTCTCACATTATCCTCCTGGACAAAACATCCAGCACACATCTAGACAAATGCATGATACATTGAGTGAACAACTGGCTGATAGGTTGGGCTCAAAGGGTTATAGTAAATGGGGTTACATTAGGCTGGTGACAGTCACCAGCGGGGTTCCCCAGGATGCAGTTTTAGGGCCAGTTCTCAATGTTTTTATAAATTATCTGGACAGACATTGAAAGTACATTTAGTAAGTTTGTCAATAATACTAAAATAGAAGCAGTTGCAGACTCGCTCTATAGCATACCTTACAAAGAGATCTGGATAGGCAAGGGAGCTGGGCTATCACGAATTCTATGGAATTTAACAAATGAAAGTGCTAGATTCTGCACCTGGGATGAGAAATCCTGGTTGTATGTACAAACTGGGGAACAAGAGGCTGGAGAGAAGCCCCACAGAAAGAGATTTGTGGATTTGGGTTGATGTCAAGTTGAATAAAAGTCAACAGTGTGCCCTGGCAGCCAAAAGGACCAAGCATGTCCTGGGGTGCATCAGGCACAGCGTCACTGGCTGGTCAAGGAGGTGATTGTCCCACTCCACACTGCACTGGTGTGGCCCCATCTTGAGAACTGTGTGCCGTTTTGAGTGCCTGAATATAAGAAGGACATTAAACTACTAGAGTGTTTCCAGAGGAGGGTGATCAACGTTTAAACTGTCTTCAAATTTTCATCATGTTCTAATTATAAAGAATATTTTTCTTTGTCTTCATGTTAACTCAATACATGAATTTAAGATGGAGAAGCTGAGCAGTAATGTAGAAACAAAGCATTTTTCTGGAGCTTTCTGTAAAGGATCTTAAAGTAAAGATGATTTAAAGAATCCTCTTTTCTAGCACAGAAAAGAGTATAAGTCATTTAAATGAATCTATGTTTGAAATAGTGTTAAAATATTTCAAAGATTCAAGGTATTAGACCTAGGGAACTTAATTTCATTTTACTAGCATAAATCCTATGTACCCTAAAGAACATACTCTAGTAAACTGTGCAAATGAGATCAGATTTTTGTTATAAGAAAGAAAGACATGAAGTTCATTACCACATTAAAGCCTCACTAAGATTTTTATGATGTTCAAATTCAGGATTTTCATTTCAGCCTGTCTTGGGAATATGCATGTATATTTAGAGGTCATGTTCTGCTCTCTGCAGTCTTCAATTTCAGTACTGTAAACGAAAACATACTTAACCCAGATGATGCTCTCACATGTCCTTCAATATAGACACTAATATCAACACTTTAAAGAACCATTTCATGGGCTACAGAGTCATTGTCAACCACAGCCAGCAGACTGCAGTAAAGGTTGCCCAGATGACTAGTGGAGACCCTGGTTCAGGTGAACATCGAAGCACCCGCTTACCCTAAAGCATGGGAGCAATTTCATCCAGGACAACAATCAGCCATTAAATGTTTAACGCGCTAGATGTTTAGATCTTGTTACTACTCTCCTAATGGCATATGTGTGAAGAGTTTGATTCTCAACAAAGCCAATGGCAAACTCCTCACAAAGAATAGACCACATCAAGGCCAGCGACTAGGGATCAATGCATTCTCCGAAATCAGACTGTGGAGGTTTGTGGGAGTCTTCTCACAGATGACAGGGCACTGTTGCAATTCATCATTTCGTTATTCTGGCTCTAGGCATGTAATTCCATTGTAATCCAGTTCTGAGCCTAGAAAAGTGATGAAATCCAGCAGCGAGCAAATCTAAAATCTTTTGTGGAAATTATTTTTTCCTTATCTTAACATTTTACTCAGAATTAATGATGAATCTAATATAAATTTCTCTCTTACCTTCTTTCAATCTTATTCTCTTGTGAGAGAGTGATCTCTCCTTTGTTCCTTTTGTTTTGACTGCTTTTTCTCACCCTCATAACTTGATTTTTAAAAATACTACAGAGATCACATATTTTCAACTGAAAGCATTCATTCTTGTTAAGATGAAACATAAGATAAATGCAATTATTGAAAGATCTGAAGAAGTTACACAGCCTGTTCAATCACAAAATGCACCACGGGAATCTTGCAAACTTGTAGTGTTGTGTTTTATGTATAACGCCTACTGCATTTACTCAGCCATGACAATGCACACAAACAGACAAATTATCAAAAAAACATATCAGTTGATTTTCATAGCTAGAATTTTAAACAGAGCCATACTAATACAAAGGCTATTTTTGTACTGTTATGCTACTTTTTCATTGGATTTAATTTTTATTCAAAATTTCATTAACATGATTTCATAGTGCAGAGGAGAAAAAAAAACATATCAAATTCCATTTTTGTGGATGATACTGTTTATATACTGGGGATATATAATTATTTCAAATTCCAGTATCTCTGTTAATGAATTAACATGATTCGTTCATCTCCCTAGGTTCTTTCTGAAACAGAGATAACAGAGATGGTCTTCCATGAGCAAAAACTAAATTTGCGTGCTTTGAATTTATCAGATTTTTTATAACTATTAATTTCTAATGTGATTTCTTCTCTATTAGTTTTATACTAACCGTTAAAAAATAATTTAATCATATACATACACTGTTTGCAAGGGTATGCACCTGGATTCTCTGCCTCTGAGAGTAACTAAATCACTACCGCCAGTAAGTCAACCAAGCCAGTGAGGGTGCAAAAAAGACATAATATTGCCAATGATGACATTATAGAAAATCTCAATTGCCTTTATACAGACCATGCTGAAGAAAAAAAGTAATGTCTTCATAAGTGGCAGAAAGCCCTAAACAAAATTTTAACCAGAAGTTGTCATTTGTGCTCGTCTCCAGTTCCTTACAATTTTGACAGCAAACAGTCCAGCACGTGAGTTTTGGTTTGTCACAACAAAAAATACGAATTTTCTATCACAGCTCCCTCACTGTTTGTTTTGATTTATTGTGAGTCAGTACAAAAAAAACACAACTGTAGGGGAATTTCTTGTGGAGCAGGGGCGCGGTATCCCTTTAAAGGATTGGACAACCCAGTTTAGGCCTAAACAAAGGCTCTGTCCTTGAAGCTGCCTTGGGGCATGGGAAGGAGGAGGTTTATCTGTTTTGTGAGAGCCTTGGCGGGGGGGAGAAGGGGGGCGAGAGCCGCCTGCACAGTTGAATGGCACTATCCAATAAAACGCTGGCGCGTGTAAACCTGTAACTGACCAACTCTGTTAAGGGGCAGGCGTGTGAACGCTGCTTAACGGTATAGATTGAGCTGTGTGATGGTCGTAAGTTGGCTGGCTCTCCGAAGGGACCCTTCTAGATCTGGCTCCTGAACAAGGGACCCCTCTTCATCTGGCACTCGAACAGGCTTAAAATGGCGAATTGCTTAAATGCGGATTGCTTGAATACGGAAAGACTCTGCAGCATCAGACATGAGATGATTTGGGAGCTGGAGAGCCGGAGGCAGGAGAATTCCAGGTGTGACCAAAAGGGCACCGGAGACGAGAGCTTGAGCAGCCCATCAAGGCCCTACCAAGGTAAGACCGCGATGGAAACTGACACGACAACTCGCCTCCTTGTCAATATACTCTCTAAGAGAGGAGAAAAAGTACAGAAGCGAGAGGTATTGGCCCTGATCCAATGGGCTCGGAAACGGGAGAAAATGAATGACCCATCATTAATCTTTAGCTCAACAGAATGGCGTGAAGTAGGAGATCTATTGTGGGACTGTACTTTAGAGGGAGGAAAAGAAGGAAAAGAAGCGAAAGAACTAGGAACGGTTTGGAAAACCATAATACGCACTCTAGAAATCATGCAAGCAGAGAATAAAGTTGCCGCGGCAGCGATCGAAGCGTTGGGGGGAGAGCAGGAAAGGAAAAAGGCAAAGGAAGAAAGGCCCTGCTCGTCCCGACTGGCGACATTTTTTCGGCTAGGACAGACACGCCCCATGAAGCGTACAGCGGCCCCGTCTGCTCCTCTCTGAAAGCCTTGTTACAGAAGCCGCTTGGAACCGAGGGAAACCCGGAAGCGGCGCTGCCGCGGGACTCGAGAGGCGGGGCCCGGCAGAAAGAGGAGGCACAGGGCAGAACCGACTGGCGCCCGAAAATTAACCCCTTTGATACCCTTTTCCGACGAGGATTCTGAATCAGAACTGAGTCCTGACAAATCTGTCAGAGGTCATGATCAAGTTATGCAGCGAATGGAGAGGCCTCGGACCAAGAAAGAGGAAGATCCGAATGAACCTCTGAAAGAGATCCTGAACAAACTCGCTGAATTATCAACTAGACGTCAAGAAATGGAAGAAACCTTTAAACCAGTTTCATCGTCACTTTGGAGACAACCAGAAACCGTACCTAAGGTCCCACGAGAGATTCAACCATTATCCCATATAGTACCACGGGTTGAACCCTCAGCTCCCCCACTACCATCAGCTCCCTCATTCAAGCCTGACTTTCAGACTCGAACCATAAAGGATCCTTTGCAACAGCAGTGGAGCGGTGTCATCAGAGATGCTATAACAGAGGGAGATTGGGAAGCAGCCAGTTTGATTGCGTGTCTCGTTACTATTAATAACGGACAAGGGACCTGGGAACCGCATGATTGGAAGATCTTACAGCAAGTGAAATAGACTGTCACCACACATGGCATCCGATCAGAAGCTGCACGAAGTATTATACAATTTGTTTTTACAGCAGACGTATTGTGCCCAAATGACTGCACTAATATTGCTTTGTTATTATTAAACCCGTCACAATATTTACTGTGGGAGAGAGAATGGAAAAGATTGGCTCTGGAAGAGGCCAACAAACACTGTGAAATTAACGATCCTTTATATGGGCTACAAGCAGATATGTTGACTGGTAGCGGAAATTATGCCACCACTGCAACTCAACTGACGTATCCAACAATCATCAGTCCCAGAAAAGAAAAAATCACCCCCATATGCAACGGTACAACAAGGGACGACCGAGCCATTTAATCAATTTGTTTATTGATTGCTGCAATAAAGGATGCTACCGAGTTAGCTGAGCCGCTGCAAGAACACTTATTCCATACACTTGCTTTTGAAAATTCCAATTCAAGTACTAAAGCCATTTTGGCCACCTTACCACAGGGCGCGGGAGTGGATGAAATGTTATTATTAGCATCACGAGCAGATCAAAGCAGCCAAGCTGCAGCCTTTACCGCGGCCATGCAAGATGCCATTGAAAGGCAAGGACACTTGCCACTTTATCCAGAAGGAAAAACAGCTGGTCTGGTAATCCAAAGAGAGAAGCAGCCAGGAGGCCAGCAGCGGGACCGTGCTTTCGCTGCGGAGAATCCAGACATTGGAGAAGAACATGCCAAAAGACTGTATGGTGTCACATATGTAACAGTGACACCCATGCTACCATGGCATGCTGGAAGTCGGAAAACTACAAACGCAGCACGCAGAGGCCGCGCGCCAAGACACAAATCAGCGCCCAACCTCAACCGAAGCCACAGACAGTTTCCTACAATGAAACAAACCCGCTACCTGGGGAAGCCTCGGCATAGATGTGGGAACCGCAGTAGAAGTTACACTGCAAGACAAACAAGTAGCATTAATCCCGACAACTGCGTTTGGCCCATTATTTTCAACTGACTCTTTTGTTGGAGGGCTACTGCTGGGACGGTCATCTACCGGCAAACAAGGAGTTGTAGTATTACCGGGAGTTATTGATGCCAACTATACAGGTCAAATAAAGATTATGGCTTATACATTACAACCACCTGTCACCATTCCAAAAGGAAGCAAGATTGCCCAGATCGTTGCCCTTGAAGCAGCCCATCCACATCAGCCACATCCAAAAGAGGGACAAAAGTGTATTGAGAGTGTATTGAGATCCATCCAGGGGCAGACGAGGAGCAAGTAGAGAGTTTATGGGTAAGAATTAAGGGGCAGGCTAGCTTAGGTGATACTGTGGTGGGTGTCTACTACAGACCACCTGATCAGGAGGAGGAAGTTGATGAGGCCTTTTACAGGCAGATGACAGCAGTCTCTCAGTCCCAGGCCCTGGTTCTCATGGGGGATTTCAACTACCCAGATGTTTGCTGGAAGTCCCACCCAGCCAGTCATCCTCAGTCCAGGAGGTTCCTCCAGTGCATTGATGATAACTTTTTGATGCAAATGGTGGATGAGCCAACCAGGAGAGGAGCGCTGCTGGACCTTGTGTTCACCAGCAAGGAAGGTCGGGTTGAAGCAGTGAAAGTTGAGGGTAATCTTGGCTGCAGTGACCATGAGATAGTGGAGTTCAGGATCCTGTGCGGTAAAAACAGAATACCAAGCAGGATTGCAACTCTGGACTTCAGAAGGGCCAACTTTGGCCTCTTCAAGCAATTGCTGGGGGAAACCCCTTGGGACAGGGAGCTGAAAGGTAAAGGGGCCCAAGAGAGTTGGTTGGCGTTCAAAGACCACTTCTTTGAGGCCCAGGATCAGTGCATCCCATCAGGTGGGAAATCAAGAAAGAGATCCAGGAGACCTGCATGGTTAACCAGGGATCTGCTGGGCAGACTCAGGTGGAAAGGGAGGGTGTATAAATTGTGGAAGGAAGAGCTGGCCACTCGAGGGGAGTACAGGACAGCTGTCAGGGAGTGTGGGGAGGCAATCAGAAAAGCTAAGGCCTCCTTGGAGTTAGAACTTGCAAGGGAGGTCAAAGACAACAGAAAGGGCTTCTTCAGAGACATTGCTGACAAAACTAACACTAGAGGCAATGTAGGCCCTCTGTTGAATGAGGTGGGTGCCCTGGAGACAGAGGACAGAAAGAAGGCAGAGTTGCTGAATGCCTTCTTTGCCTCTTTCTACACTGTTGGAGACCGTCCTCAGGAGCCTCAGTCCCCTGAGGCCCCAGAGGAAGTCAGGATAAAGGAGGAGTCGGCCCTGATTGATGAGGAGTGGGTTAAGGATCAGTTTGAACACTTAAACATTCATAAATCCATGGGCCCTGATGGGATGCACCCACGGGTGCTGAGGGAGCTGGTGGGAGTCATTGCTAGGCCACTCTCCATCATCATTGCTAAGTCGTGGGTAACGAGTGAGGTGCCTGAAGACTGGAGGAAAGCGAATGTCACTCCAGTCTATAAGAAGGGCAGGAAGGATGACCCGGGTAACTACAAACCGGTCAGCCTCACCTCCATCCCTGGAAAGGTGATGGAACATCTTAACCTTGACGCTGTCTCTAGGCATATCAAGGATAAGAAGGTTATTAGGAGCAGTCAGCATGGCTTTGCCAAGGGGAAGTCATGTTTGACCAACCTGATAGCCTTTTACGAAGACATAACCAGGTGGATAAATGGTGGCCATGCAGTGGATATGGTCTATCTGGGTATCAGCAAGGCCTTTGACACCGTCTCCCACAGCATCCTCATAGGTAAACTGAGCAAGTGTGGTCTGGATGACCAAGTAGTGAGGTGGGTCGGGAACTGGTTGAAGGGAAGAAGCCAGAGAGTCGTGGTCAATGGGGCTGAGTCTGGCTGGATGCCTGTGTCTAGTGGGGTCCCTCAGGGGTCAGTGCTCGGGCTGGTGCTGTTCAATATATTTATCAATGATCTGGATGAGGGATTAGAGAATGTTGTCAGCAAGTTTGCTGATGATACAAAATTGGGAGGAGTGGTTGACACACCAGAAGGCTGTGCAGCCATTCAGAGAGACCTAGACAGGCTGGAGGGCTGGGCGGGAAGAAATCTTATGAAGTTCAACAAGGGCAAGTGTAGAGTTTTGCACTTGGGAAAGAATAACCCCATGTGCCAGTACGGGTTGGGGACTGCCCTGCTGGAGAGCAGCACAGGGGAGAGGGACCTGGGGGTTCTAGTGGGCAGCAGGATGGCCATGAGCCAGCAATGTGCCCTCGTGGCCAAGAAGGCCAATGGCATCCTGGGGTGTATTAGAAGGGGAGTAGCAAGTAGGTCAAGAGAGGTCCTCCTGCCCCTCTACTCTGCCCTGGTGAGGCCACATCTGGAATATTGTGTCCAGTTCTGGGCCCCTCAGTTCAAGAAGGACAGGGAGCTGCTTGAGAGAGTCCAGTGCAGAGCTACAAAGATGGTGAAGGGAGTGGAGCATCTCCCTTATGAGGAAAGGCTGAAGGAGCTGGGTCTCTTTAGCTCAGAGAAGAGGAGGCTGAGGGATGACCTCATTAATGTTTATAAATATGTCAAGGGGGAATGTCAGGAGGGTGGAGCCAGGCTCTTTTAAGCGGTGTCCACTGACAGGACAAGGGGCAATGGGTGGAAGCTGGAACATAGGAGGTTCCACAGAAATATGAGGAAAAACTTTTTCACTGTGAGGGTGACAGAGCACTGGAACAGGCTGCCCAGGGATGTTGTGGAATCTCCTTCTCTGGAGACATTCAAAACCCGCCTGGACGCGTTCCTGTGCGCTCTACTGTAGGTGCGCTCTGGCGGGGGGGTTGGACTAGATGATCTTTGAGGTCCCTTGCAACCTCTAACATTCTGTTTTTCTGTGAAAAGCAAAGAGGAGATGAAAGTTTTGGGTCATCAGGATTTGACGTCTTCTTGACACTAGACATGAATTCCCAGCCACAAAGAAGAGTCACCCTACAACGAGGGGAAAGTCAAGTTCAGTTAAGACCAATGCTTGACACCGGAGCGGATGTCACCATCATTAATCAAACATACTGGCCACCCACGTGGCCCCTGCAGGCTCCCATGACACAAATTGTGGGAGTGGGAGGAATGAAAGCTCCTCAATCCAGTAGAGACCCTGTGACTGTAGTTTTTGAAGATGGACAACAAATAGTCTTTCGGCCATATGTCATGCAGTTACCTTCAACTCTTCAAGGCCTGATAGGCAGAGACTTGCTGTCTCAACTCGGAATGGTATTAACCACTGATCAGCATTTATCATGACGGCCACTGCTGAGCAGCCGCCCATACTAAAGATTACCTGGGTAACCGATACACCTGTATGAGTGGAGCAGTGGCCAATGACTAAAGACAGGCTGCGAATAGCAGAACAAACAAAAGCGCTTGAACAAGTAACTGCTAAATTACAAACAGGATGGAGTGCACGCCGTCTTGAGGATCGCCCCCTGTCATTGCTTATCATCAATACAGATTCCAACCCTCTTGCCATTGTGCTTCAATGGCAAAACAAAAAGGGGGAAGAACCCCTGGAGAGTCAGCAAGAATAATAGAATGGGTATTCTTACCAGTGCAACCTGAATTTCGCCTAATGAAAAGAACAGAAGCCATTGCCGCGTTGATCCGAAAGGGCCGATCTGAAATAACGAAAATATATGGGTTGGACCGGGCAGACATTAGTATTCCCGTTAGAAATGAAGACTTGGAATGGCAACTACGGCACTCCGTCGAAATCCATGAAGCATTGCTGGGCTACTCTGGTCTGGTTCACAACAAGCATCCTAAGGGCCCACTATGGCAAGTAATTGAGCAACACAAATGGCTAGAAAAACCCCTGTGCTCAAAGCAACTAGTGGATGGAAGGACGGTCTTCACAGATGCAGGGCGGAAGACGAGAAGCGCAGCATGTGTATGGCAACAACAAGGAGCGTGGAAGAAACATACAATCCAGGGTGACGTTGCAGATAGCTTACAAATACTCAAACTGAAAGCTGTATGTTGGGCTTCCCAGAATTGGAGCAAAGAGCCTCTCAGTGTGGTTTCTGATTCCTTATATGTTGTTAGGGTTGATGGTAATAACCAGCAGAGTGATCTCTCTTTAGCTAAAAGCAAGGTGGGGGAAACCAGCTGCCTTTTGCTTTGTTAGAAGTGTGTGATTAAGGACCAAAATAGGTAGGAAGACTCCCTTGCATTCTTCCTTCAGACCTGGCCAAGCTGTGAGAAGAATTCAACGGAGCAAACAACACCAGATGTTCCTGCATTCAACGTTATGTAAGGTTGTTTATTTAATAGTATAAATGCTGGACCCTCTTGCAGTGACTTCGGAAACCTCACCTACAGGTGGACGCACTGCGTAGGACTTCCCAATTGTCAGGAGGGTTCTCCAGAAACTCGCTGCAACAGGGCCTCCCCAGCGACTGCGGGTCTGGATGATTTAGGGTGATGGGTGTGAGAACTTTGACAGGATGAATTAAGAGTTTAGTAAAGGCATTTTTGGTTTTTGCAGTTTTAATTGTTATAGGCTTAGTTATGTTTAGTTGTTTGATAAGTATAATCAAGAAAATGATAAGCAAGCTAGTGGGCGAAGTGTGGGTTGTCCAAAAAGAAAAAGAGGGATATGTAGGGGAATTTCTTGTGGAGCAGGGGTGTGGTATCCCTTTAAAGGTGTGGACAACCCAGCGTAGGCCTAAACAAAGGTTCTGTCCTTGAAGCTGCCTTGGGGCACGGAGAGGAGGAGGTTTTATCTGTTTTGTGAGGAGCCTTGGCGGGGGGGAGAAGGGGGGCGAGAGCCGCCTGCACAGTTGAATGGCACTATCCAATAAAATGCTGGCGCGTGTAAACCTGTAACTGACCAACTCTGTTAAGGGGCAGGCGTGTGGACGCTGCTTAACTGTATATATTGAGCTGTCTGGAGCAATAAAGGGAGGACGACTTGTAGCCATATTGGTGTGATGGTCATAACTTGGCCGGCTCTCCGAAGGGACCCTTCTAGACACAACCATGGTAAAACATGCTGCAAGCTAATTACCAGCTTGTGACATTATGCCAGTTACATTAATTAACTGCACTTGATCAGTGCTAGCTATAAAAAGCTGTACTGTTTGCACAGCAGCCTATGATTTAAGAATGGAAGTTGACCTTCCTGTTTTTAACCACACTGATCTGTCATGTGAGATTTATGCCACTCTTGGAGGCAATGCCGAGACTAGCTAGGCTACTTGTTGCCTCATGAGCTAAGAAAACATTGTGCTGGCCTATCAATGCCCTCCCAAAGATCTCAACTAAATTTTTAGTGAGCAAAGGTTATGGGGGATCTTCTAAGGACGGTTTCCATAGCAGAGACATGTGTGAGGGCAAATAAAGCCCTCCAGACACCTTTGTTTGTCCCTGGGGCAGAACACAGAGGACAAAGGAAGATGCTCACTAAAATCCAGATGAACAGCCAGTGAGATCCACAAAGGGATGTAGCTGGGCACTTAACACCCACTGAAGCTAGCGGAACTAGTCAGTTAGAGGCAGTTCCTGATGACATCTTCATTTGAGCATTGAAATACTGAACCTCACTAAATCAGTGGGCTCTCACGTAAACATAATACTAACAATTAATACCAGCCTCCATAGTGAGTCACAGGTACTAAAATGTGTGTGGGAACACTTGTTGAAAAGGCAGAGATCACCTCTAGAAACCATTTTCCTTATATTTTGTACTGTAACTTTCCTTCTAACTCATGAAATTCCTGAAAAATATGTGACTATACACTTACAACATCCTAAAAGCCTATATAAAAATTCTGAGTTAAGATGTTTCCCCATGACAAAGGCCAAACCATATTCATGATATACACCCCCCAGTGACATCATTATTCCTCGTTCACGTCATTTTTGTCATCTTTAAGAATACACCTAGCTGTCCGGGCTTTAGCTTAAAAACCCAGTTGTTTAGTGATTTTTACTTTCCAGTTTAGTCTCTTTTAAAAGGCTGCACCTTCTGAAGTCAGCAGCATGTTTTTGCAGACAGTGTGTGCTACTGGCAGTGACAACACCTGATGTTTACAGTTACTGCCTGGGACTCGTATGCAGAAAGGCTCTTGCTGATACTTATTCCTATAGTGACCAAGGCCGCTGCTGGCTCTTTTGTGCCACGCTGGGAGTACCGGGCAGTAAGAGGGGTCACAAGGAAGTAAAAGGTGGCACCTCCGGGGGTTAATAGACAGGACAGGTGACCAATGAGAGTATTGCATTCCATATACGTCATATTTAGTATAAATTGAGTGATTACAAGAGTTTTGGCCCTTTTTCTGCAATGGCCGGTGTCCAGAGAGGACTCCATCTGACCTCCTGCATTTCGTCTGGATCCTGAGTTCCCGAATCCAGCTCCCTGGATCCAGCTCCCGCCACCGCTGAGCCTGGGGTTTCCCCAGTGCCTCCTGCTCTGCAGCACCAGTGGTGATTGCTATCGAGGGGAGGGAGTCAGGTTTGATATCGGGCTACTATCTATAGTTGTATATAGTTCTTTACTTTTATCATTTCACTATTATTTCTATTATTGTTTCATTAAAGGTGTTCTAGTTTTTCTTCTCTAACCCGTAAGTCTCTCTGCCTCATTCCCTTTTCCTTCCCGTTTCGGATGGTAAGAGTGGGTTGGAGAGCATCTGTCCGTGTTAGTGGCCAGCCCAGACCTAATTTGCAACACTAGCGCATTTTTCAAAGTAACACTCCATTCTTTTAATGGCTTGCTATTTCAAAATAGATTGTGTACTTTTGCGTACATATAAGAACAGCTTTTCCGGACCAGACCAAAGCTTCACTCTGGCTGTAAGAGTGACCATAAACACAAGCTATGGAAGAGAGGCATCTCTGACTCTTTCCCCTAGTACCCTCCTCACAGCTTCTCACTCTCCTCAGTTCACAGCCCTACCAAGCCTGACCATGGTTCCTCTGTATTAACCAATCCTCAGGGAACTTCTCTTCCGTATATTTGTCCTGCAGTCCATTCATTATTTTGGCACTCTTCCACACCCTGACGCTTATCTGCCTGATGAACCAGCACCTCTGCTCATGATGAATCCAGCCTTGCTTTCATTCCTGTCAACACTCATACTGGAAGAGACTGCAAACAAATGACCCTGCTTGACGCATGGCATTCATGATTTGATACATCCCTAAGGACAAGCCACACGAGTCCGCCATCTCAGATGTGGCCAGCCTCTGCCAAGTTCTGCCCCATGCCGTGCCATGCACGGGCCAGCTGAATGTTTGTCATCAAGTTGCCTCAGAGGTCAGAGGCAAAGCAGGCACAACAAAGTGGTTTTCTGCCCTCTTTGCAAACATTAGCTTTCCAAAAGTCTTCTACTTTCTAAACAGTTTATTTAATTTGCATGTAGAACTGGTAAGAGCTAGATAGTAGCAGTCACCATTGATGTAAAACAATTTCAAACACTTTATTGTTGAAAGATTCCATTTTAGTTAATTTCACCTGCTGGGCAGTGAATCAGCAAAATTATTTTGTTCTGGTAGAAGAAATATTCTGAACCTAGACCTTTGATGGGACTAGTACCACTGACATAGTGGCATGGTATGAGGAGAAAGGAGCTATCACTAGCTTTTCCTGAGGCAGTGAGATCCTGTGGGGACACACTAGGATAAGTCACCATGAGTTACAGTCAGAAACTCCTACAGAAAAGTGGAGTAGGGGCAATTTGGACCCTTGGGATCTCTGTACAGAGGCAAGTATGATTCCCAGATCTAAAGCCACACATTGCTACCAGGAACTAAGAGGCTGGCTCTTGTGTGGTTTTTGTTTATTTATTCACTCTTGCTGCCTTTTTCTTTTCAGTGTTTGCTAAAAAGAGAAGAAAAAGACCCCAGCATCTACTAAGCATGATGAACAATGTTCTTTTCTTCCACAAGGGATGAGGGGCAGTTTTGCTTTTTACATGCCAAAAAAATTACTACAGCAATCTGCTTCACACTCTGTGTTGGTTCACAATGTGTGTTGGCAATGTGACATTTCAAAGTTCACTTCTAACACCCTGAGTAGGAGTGTGCACACTGGACAAGCTCCTGCTGCTGGGGCCTCTGTCTGCAGTTCTACGTTTTCACTCTCTTCCACTCCCATCCACCTCTCTTGATCTTGGGTAGTCTCCTCGTCTAAGACTCAGCGGTGCCAGCACAGAGGCTCAGGATTAGTTTAGCATGTTGTGAAGTCTCGTTAACTCCCAGGAGCTGAAGAGGTGTCCTCAGTTAAGATGCACCAGATGAGGATAGGGCTGTGTCCCAACACTATTGACTATGGTATAACGGTGCTCATGCTCATGCTATGCATGCTGCAGCATGGAGATGAAAATTAATGTATTTATACTAAATGCTGTTACTGATACATGGCCTTGCCCTGTATCTCCTCTTGGTCTTGGCTATCCTTTTTCAACCACCCTGGACCACATAGCTAAATCTTTACCTACTCTTTGCCCTTTCCCTCTTGCTCCACCTTCAGCTTCTCTCTCCTTTCCTTACATTGCAATAATCAACTCCTCCATCACAAAGCTCTGATCTGCACATCTCTTCCAAGTCCAGCAAGTCTTTGTCACTTTTGTGTTCAACTGGCCAGCATTTTTTGTGTAAGGCACAGGTCCATTTGGGTAAAGAAGCAGGAGACACTGGAATTATTCAGTGCAGATTTCCTTCTGACATATTTTCAAACAAGGGAAATATTTCCTCTGAGCTGATATCAGATGATATTCCCAATTAGTCTGCATATTAAGTAAACATGGTTGAGGTGAGGTTCATGTCTGCTTTCCATGCCACTGCTCTGGCTTTAAATGTATTGTCTAACAGCTAAAAGCATTCTTATTTACAAATTACTTAAAAAGCAGTAAGCCAGTGCTCCTCAGGAAAGCAGCTATATATCTCTTTAAGGAGTGGCCTGATTCTCCTTTCTGTTACACCAGCTTTACATCCATGTACTTCTGCTGACTTCAACCAAGGCAATGCAAGGATTCTTCATTTCGGAGGGAAAAAAAAACACAAAAAGCAAACAAACAAAAAAAAATCAGCTCTACAGTCTAGATGAACAGTGTTGAAATCATGAGCCGTTTGCAGTCTTTTGTTACCTGTTAAGTCATTGCTAGAAAAATACATCTTTTTGTGCTCTAAATTACAAAAACTGAGCTCAGTGTTAACCTGAGTAAAAGCATGGCAACTGCTGTCATCCCTCCCTCCCCCTCTACACCACACTCCAGCAGTATGAAAGGAGACAGACAGCACTGCCAGACAGGGTAAGGCAAAGAGTGTGTCAGGGGATAACAAGTAAGGAAAGCTGAATTATGCATGCAGAGCTCCCATCAAAAAAAAAGTTATTGATTAGTTTCTGATGTAAGGGGAAAGGCTAAGATGTACAACATGGATATGAAGAAGGCTCTGCTGAAGTCAATGATCTTGGGCTGATTTAGGTGACCTAAAAAACAAGTCCAGCCGAATTCAGGACTGTATCATTTTGCAGGAGCTGAAGATACCTTGTGTACAGTTACATGTCACTCATTCCACTAAGTCTGGTTTTGCAAGACAGGAAACTACGGGCAGCCAGGACTCAGTCATAGCTCTCAGTCTCACTACAACTGTGACTGAAAAGTCTACACTGTGAAAAGCCTGTTCTGATTTCAGTCGTTTTTAATTAGTCACACCGAACATGAATAATACATCTTGTGGTCATCTGACATATCTTTTGGTTCCGTGTCCTCTTTGGTGTGACCTTTTTACACTAGCAATTTTAATTTGGAGGCCTGATGCTACTTAATACATGATTTTTGCGTCTGAAGAAGTCATACGCTTTTGGTTTTATTCAGTAGATCTTTAGTTATCTGATTTAAGCACTCTCTCTGCTAAGATAAAGGAGGGATAGTAGTTTGTAATGTGCCCAATGTTAAGGCACAGAAAACTTCAGTTAAAAATCCTGAAGCAAGCCTTCTTATAACGTTCTTTTGCTTCAAGAACAGGGTCAACTCAGTCAGTGAACTGGTTTTCAACTACTGTACAGGCTTCAGATTTGCTACATGGTTGTGAGAGTAAGAATCTGTCCAGTTTCCTGAACAAGGAGACAGACTGTGATTCAGACTACTTTTATCCTTTGTATTGCTGGATGTTTACAAACTTTCATTTTCAAAAGATTCTCTACCTTGTGTGCTAGGAAATGCAGACATCACATCTCTGGTTGATTTTTTTTTTTCTGCTGAAAGGTTAAGTAAAATTCATTTGAAGTAGAAACAGAAATATTTGATAAATACTGTTTGAGTAGGTCATAGAAAGATAACCACAGGAGCAAGTAAACTATTACAAGATAAAGTAGCAACTTCTGAATATTAAGTATTGACTATCCAAAAAAAACCCCCAAACCCTCTCAAATGGCTCTTCATTGAGGTTTATCCACAAAAAAAAATGGTGGTTCCCAACACTCCTTTCCCACCCCCAGACATCAGGTTGGGGGTTTTAGTATTTTCAGTTCCCACACTTCATGAAGCCTGCTCAAAATCTGTAAATAGTCAAACCAGTGACAGAAGACAGACTCTTGCAATCCAGGTTGATATCTGTCTCAGATAACTTTGCATAGTGAGCTGTAAAGACTTGTGTACCACATGTCTCTGTTTTAGCTAACAGAAACTCCATACTCTTATTTGCATCCCAGGGGAAGAGGTGAGCACCACACAGTAAAGTGCCTGCTCCGAAAGGAAGGATTGCTGTCCACTTCTAGCAACACAACCTTCTGGACCCTGTTAATGCCTGTAAGAGCTGAGACAGAGATACAAACTGCTTCAGCACCTCATCCCTGCATGCTCCTCCCTGTAATTTCTGTACAATAGTAAAGATGAAAATGGATATTAAACTGAGCTCCATTAATTCTTCAAAACCTCTACTGAACACCTGCAGAGATGCTAAATGATGTCCAAAGACATGTTGCCATCGTGGGTGGAGCATAGGCAGATGGGAAGCAGGGTAAGAAACTTTTCATCAGAACCTAGGAGGTCTTACTCAGCAAATACTTAGTTCTTGCTGTGACTGGAGGTTTCGCCATGTGCCAATGCAGTATGATGCTCAGAGGGCCATTTAAGGCAACTTCCCTTGGTGGACCTCTTCAAGACTTTCTCTGGACATCAGAATGATTTCTAGTTATAATGGTTGGAATCACTCAGCAATCTCAGTTATTAAAAATGTAGATACAAATGTGTGTGGCTCAGCATGCAGCAAAATGAGCAAAAAAATTTTCTCAAGGACTTGTACGCTGTGTGTGTGATATGTAATGAACTCACAATCAAATCTGAATAAATACAGTCTAAAAGCAATACATGATACTGTATGCCTGCCTAAATAGACTTATTAATCATGGAACAGAAGAATTCTTGGTAGGGTTTCAAAGCTACTTCTGAAGTTTATTAGAATGAGGCATTAAGTGATGGAAGCAGGAAAACGTCAAGAGACAACAACAGCACTACTCAGCTATGTTAATCATTCTTTTAGTATGTTACGTAGCAGAAAACAAAATGACAAAGATAATGGGGAAAAATTAATGTGTTACAGGACTTCTGGAAGAGTAGGTCTGACTTTGTAGCTTGCTGAGCATATATTACAGTGGGTTCAACTTTTTCTGACTTTATTTTTCCTTGGAAATGGGAAAAGCAAGTTATGGAGACATTACCGAATGTTAAGGTTTACCTGGCATCAATAATCATTAATAGATTGAGAATAGCTACATTTTCTCCATATTTTTTTAGTATGTTCCATTCAACAATCACAAAACAAATAATAAAATTAGCATATTGATGTATATAATTACAATAATTAAAAGACACCAGTATAATATCCCTTGTCTCCATTATGCTAGTCCGGCACACTTTTTGCCTATGTTTGTTGTACTGAGGAGTAACACTACTTCTGTTGGCCTAAATTAGCTTCAGAAAGACACATATCACCAGCAAACCTGCAAGAGGGGAAAGAATAGGGCCTTTTCATGCAGTTAGGACTCTCTGCTCCCTCTGATTGTTCTCATGTACATGGAAAGTACTTGAGCCCCTATCAAGGACACCTCCCGTAGACAGGATGGGTGCAGGGTGACACATTGGTACAGGGTTTGGAGGAGGTCTCATTTACTCCTGCTCACACTAGAATGGTCTGCCGTGAAGTGTATGTTGTCTATGACCTTCACTGGGCAGAGAAGCAATAAGCTTGCAATGAAATTGCATGACCATATATGTCAAAACATTGCCAATTACTATTTAACAAGAAGCAGGCTGAGCCTTCACGCAGCATCTGATACCCACAGGATATTCTCACTATAATTCACCAGGGAAGCCAAAATTATCCCAAACGCTGTGTAGAATAGGCTGGCAATCCACTTAAATCCCCTTACTAAAGTATTACGGCAAAATTCAACCACAAGAAAATTAATCTGCTGAAGGACCTTAAAAAAATATATTTTTTTTTAAGCATCCTTGCTTCAAGCAAGTTGTTACACTTCAAGCTGTTCAAGTTGTTACAGCTCACGGAGCTGATTTGCATGTGCAATATCTCTTTTTCTGTCTTTCTTCAAGTTTTTGTCCCAGGTGAGGTCTCTAATCCAATCCACTGTTTGACCTTACAAACAGTTTGTGTCTTTACAAATGGGACTGTATGTAACTATATTAAACTAAAGCCATTTGTAAAGGTGCATTTGGGTTGGATACTCACTTCACTTGTGACAGTGAAGGGCACAGTTAGTGTTATTCAAGTATATCAGGATAAGAATAATGCAAGGAGTAAGAGTCTCTAAAAACAGTACCAGTGTTAAAAGAAATGCTTATTGAGTCAGTTTGAATTTCCTTATGAAAACTACCTTTCATTAAATGATTTTTTTTCTTTCATTTCCAAGAACTATATATGAAAAGCTTTTGTTATGCAAATGTACTTATGAACAACCACCTAAAGAATACATTATTTTTTTCTATTGTTTACCTGGAGCTGTAACAGGTGGTATAAAAATAACAGTACGAAACTTGAAATGGAATCTGATTACATACTATAGAACAACAGCAGTTATAATCAGTTCCAAGTAACAGACTTAAAAATTGTTTTGCATGCCTTCTGAAAATGTGTACATGTTTTCTCAAGTGGCAAAACTGAATATCCTCAAGAACTTCAAGGAAATTACTCCCTGAAAACCTAGATTATTTTTTAAGATGATAAAAGAGTAAAGTTCTAGACATGTTTAATCTCCTTCCAAATATTACAGAAACATAGTCTCCAGATGATCAATCATTTTTTTTACTCTGCAGGAAAGAGTACTGCTGAAGAAAATGGGTGAGGATCACAGTAGCAAAGTAACAAACCAATGAGTATCATCTTAAAGAGGAAAAAAAGCCACAAACTGGCACTGTAAATTGAGGGTTTGACCGCAGTTACTGTCTATCTACTGTAGAGAAACTGAGCATAATGTCATATTGTGGAAAAAAAAATAGCTGGTAACCAAGAAAATGTAGCAATGTAAATTAATTGTTTTTCTACTGTTTGGCATCCAGTGAAAAAATCTACAGCAGTTAAAAATGTCCTTGTGCCTTACACCTATTTTTTCCTGTGATACCACCAAATAAATAAGTTTTTCCAAGAAAAGCCTTCCTTATGGTGATTGACTTCTGACATAAATTTCTGAGAGGTTAACAAGGAACAAAAAAAGACATAACAACTACCCCTTCTTTCTCATCCATGAAGTAATGTCTTCAAGTGGTACTGGATTGTTCTTTCCCCCCAATGCTTTAAGAAATATTTTCAAGTCATAACAAATATGTGCAGCAAAGCAAAAACACCCAACAGACCTAAGCCGAATGAAACAGGTTAATATTGGCAACAAAAGGCCATGCTTTGTCCAAGGCAATATGCTGCACAGTGGAAGTGCAGTGATGACAGTCACCAGCCACATTGCCCTTCGTGTTCTAGATGAATTATCTTTACCTTTTCATACTTTCAATACCAGCTCCCTCTGATGATAGCCCATTCATCGGGGTTGTTGGGCAACACATCTGTTTATCAACACTGACAAGAAAGGCAATGGCAATAGAGAAGACCCCAAGGTACAATTCAGAATGGCTGGTTTGAGTGCATACTGAGACTATTGCTTTTGCTATTTTGTTGTCCTCTTCAGACTCTCTGCAAACTCAGCCTTGCGTGTGATGGTATTTTTCTAAGTGGCTGTGTGATAAAAGTACATTTGGTTCCATGTAGACTTAGCTCACTCTTTCCACCATTCTTCTGAAATTTCAAGGGCACAAACTATTAGCCTGCATTTAACTAATGAAAGCGACCATATCCATCATAAGCTACTTGAGCATTTTACCTAGGTTTCATTCTCAGCTTGGTTGAATATCATAGAATCATAGAATGGTTTGGGTTGGAAGTTATCTTCAATGTCATCTAGTTTTAATCCCCCTGCCATGGGCAGAGACATGTTCCACTAGACTAGGTTCCTCAAAACATCATCCTGCCTGGCCTTGAACATTTCCAGAGCAATTAAGTATGAATATGCTGTCACGAAGACTGCAGAAAATGCACATCATATGAGAACAGTTCATACATGGGAGGCTCTTGTTCAGTATACCTGAGTCACAGATCCCTCAGGGAAAGGAAAAAGACACAAATAAACTAAATATTGGTGGGCTAGACAGATGCTAAGCTGACAAAGAGGTGTTCTTGTCAGTGATTTGTTGTTACCATAACCAATGTTGAAAAATGGATTACAGGGACACTCCCTTGTTCATTTCAAAATTGGTTTATGCAGCCAGGTGGTCTGAGTTGACCTGCCTGATTTTTCCTGGTGTGGGTAACTCACACCATAGTATCTCTTCTACCGGAACAAGTCTTTGAATGGCAACCTTTACTTGAAAATGGTAGTGGGCAACAATAAACTCATTTGGCAGAGAAATGTTCAGAAGTGGTCGATCCGCGTTCCAGATGACCCAGAGTTTCTGCAGATAATGAACCCTAGGAGGTGCTGGCCAAAGCACTCTACCTACCAGAAATGTCAAAGAAAGCACTGCCAGAAAAAAAAGATCCTTCACACTAATATAAACTCATTTCTTTCAGATCTTTACATGTTAGCCAAGTCATTGAATAAGCATCTTGTAATTAAGAGGATATTATACAGCAGGCACCTCCAGAGAGTCACTCATCTCCTAGTGGACAGCGGGATGACTGTGAGCCAGCACTGTGCCCTTGTGGCCAGGAAGGCCAATGGCATCATGGGGTGTATTAGAAGGGGGGTGGTTAGTAGATCGAGAGAGGTTCTCCTTTCCCTCTACTCTGCCCTGGTGAGACCCCATCTGGAATCTTTTGTCCAGTTCTGGGCCCCTCAGTTCAAGAAGGACAGGGAACTGCTCGAGAGAGTTCAGTGCAGGGCAACTAAGATGATTAAGGGAGTAGAGCATCTCCCTTATGAGGAAAGACTGAGGGAGCTGGGGCTCTTTAGTTTGGAGGAGACTAAGGGGTGACCTTATTAGTGTTTATAAATATGTAAAAGGGGAGAGTCACGAGGATGGAGCCAGGCTCTTCTCGGTGGCAAACAATGATAGGACAAGGGGTAATGGAATTAAGCTGGAACACAAGAGGTTCCACTTAAATTTGAGAAGAAACTTCTTTTCAGTGAGGGTGACAGAACACTGGCACAGGCTGCCCAGGGAGGTTGTGGAGTCTCCTTCTTTGGAGACATTCAAAACCCGCCTGGACGCCTTCCTGTGTAACATCATCTAGGTGTTCCTGCTCTGGCAGGGGATTGGACTAGATGATCTTTTGAGGTCCCCTTCCAATCCCTAGCATACTGTGATACTGTGATACTGTGATACTGTGATGATCAGGTAAATTTGGTCTGAGCCCTATCATTAAATTCAATAATATAAAAATACAAGGATGTAGTGTTAGTAGTTATTGTTTTCCATTACCCATTACTCTGTGGGAGATAAAATAGTTGTAGTCCTCAGGGCTGTGAATCCTGAACACTAAATTCACCAGAGAAAACAAAAAGTCCTCCTTGGTATTAGGATATATTCATAAGGTATTTCAGTCATTTAATAGCCAGAAGTCTTTGATGAAAAAGGTTTGCTAAGTTACAAAGAGATGATTATTTATAAGCATTTCACTAGCATCACAGCTGAACATGCTACTTTACAAAGGCTTCTTTAGGCAAGTACAGCCTAAACCACAAAATTCCTACCCTGAGGAGACTATACTCTAAGCTCATTTACTCTTGTAAACAATTGCAGTATACCACTGTTCCTTAGACAGCTTAAAATATGTGTATCCTATTAACCATAGTCAATAAATGGCTAATTTGACAATCTTTTTTTTTTTTGTCCAGAAAGCAACAGAGTTGGCCACTAGGATATATAGTTTAGTGGTATAATGGGGTGCATATTCACATGTGTGTAAGACTCAATAGGGTTCTATTATTTAGAACTAGTCTTTTTTTTTCCCCTCCTTTCTTTCGATTTCTCTCTCCCTCACAACTCTGTAATTATTTGTTCCAAAAGAATCATTCCATTTAGCAGATATTTTTAAGAATACCTTAACACTTCTAGCAGAAGCTATGGTAGAAAGATTAAAAGCATGAGGCTAGTCATAGATGCAATCAGTTAACTCAGGTATCCTTTTCTGAAGTACTTTTGAAAAAAAGTGCAACTAATTTCATTTATTTCACTGCATCCACAAGATAGTGAAGTGATTGCAATGATTATCCAGTATGTCCTCCTTCTCCTCCTTCTTCTTCCATTCTAACTGAGACACCAAGGGGTTTCCAGTTTTCTTATTTAGTCAGTGCTTCTGACCAGCTAACACGATTTCCACCTCCATCTCTCTGCTGATCAACCAGATTCCTTTTTCTGTGTCTTGAGCTGTTGTCTTCAGCTATGGGAGGAAGTCAGATTACTATAGTGTATTCTAATCATGTCTGAAAAACAAGCCTGTTTCAAGCCTCCATACACCTGTGTTATCCTTCACCACTGCAATAGTGTTTCCCCAGTCTTTTAACTTGGTGTTACATTTCCAGATTTGTTGGTCAGTGTTCAAGTCCTCACCTTTTGTCTTTCCAAATTTGCTTTCACCCTGTTTCTTAACCTTGTCTCCTGTAGAAAGAGTTTAATTCTATGAAGGCTCTTATTCTCTTGTCTGGCTGCACAAAACACTACCTCACAGAAAATCTTTACCCCTTCATCCATGCTAATCATCTGTTGAACAATTTCTTGAATTGATTCACATGCTTACCTTCTACATCTTCGCTTTTCTCTTCACAACTTGCATCCATGATTATAGCCTTACTAGGACTTATTATGCAGTCATGAAAACATAAGCAGATAGAACCGCAGAGGCTGCAAGATTGTTTAGCGCTGTTATGGCAGAGGGTATGATGGGTATGGTAGCATGGAGTTACGGAAACTTGAAGCATCTTTTTTTTTTTTGCAGGCAACTCTGTAACATGTGTTCACTGATCAGTGAGAAGTAAAATGTTAACTCCATCCATTTTGCCCTTGCAATATTCTGACATCTCCTTACAGAGTTATGCAAAAAAGCCAAGTGATGCCAAACTACAGCACTTTGTTTCCCATGGGGGTTTGGATTAATTTGAGTTTTTTTCTGCAATTCCACTGTTTTAGCAACCCAAGTTTAGGCACTGTTTGATATAAAGAGGAAGGAACAAAGCTGTAGGAAAAATGGGCTGCCACGGTCAAAAAGACAAAGGAACTTCAAATTATGTACTTACTTCACTATTATACAGGCACATGGCAATAGTGCTGCTGCTGCTGCTGCTTACACCAAAGAGTCCTGTAACTTTTTCACCAGTAACTTTCCTGCAAAGGCGAGGTCTTCATAGAATTTCCTGTAAAGATGGGAAACATAAAGATGATTCATCTAGAACAGAAATGAAAATGTGGACAGTGACTTGCTTATTTCTCTTTATAACTTCCTGCCCCTTTTTTGTTCCAGGGCCTCTCTAGGTCATCCCACCACGCCATCCAACTCTTCTTGTGTCTGGGTATCCTATCTGAAGGCGATTAGTTTCTGACAATAGGCAAGCATTTGGGGGAAATTTTGGTGACGGATTACTTGTGTCAGTGTTCTCACTATTGCTGTTACTGATAGGACAGGACTGCAAAATGGAAATGTGTCATAACACAGCAGAAATGAACATGTAGGCTCTGCATGCTATTTTTTATTTAGTATTTATCTTTCTTATGTGTCTTGCTCTTCTTTGCCTGGTTTCTCTCTCCTTGAAATTACAGGATTGTTTGGGGTTGTTTGATTTGGAGTTTATTTTCCAAGGTTCTGCAAATATGTGTCTCTACCTTTATCATCTTTCATGCACAGAACTCTGCCAAGCAATGACCCATATCTCTGTGACTGCCAGTTTCTCACACAGTCACTTCCCTGCCTTCATTGACAGTCCTTCCCAACCCCATCCACAAATATCTCCACAGCCCATTAACTATTCCCACTTTTAATGCTGTCTTCAAATTACCTCCCCGCCTCAAGCACACTATTGGTGTCTGGAGTTTTTGGTTTGTTTTTTTCTTGTGGAGAATCTGTTTGTTTCAATCACAATTAGATTTTACTGTTCTATTTCCCTCTTCTCTGTCACTTTGTCTTCCTCTTAGATGATGACTCCTTGCACTAGAGCTTCTGGTGTTTGGAAAGTATCTAGCACATCATTGTCTCTGCTGTAAGAAGAAAAAAATCTGAAATTATTCCCCATACAATATTATGCTATGCTACTTCCTAAAATTTCTACAGTCATGTGGTCACCTGTGTTGCACCCATCAACTGTTTAATCCAGGGGACACACATAAAGCACAAATTACATTTGCAACCAGTTCAGGTATAGTCAAATAAAAATCTTAGTCTCCTAACCATTTGCACTGGAAATCAAGACTTTACTCTTTAAAACTTTCCTATATTCAATGGCTTGGATCATCCTTGGTATGAACAGACCCTGCTATTAACAGACAGTAACATCCTAATTCTCCATTCTCTCACTCCATGTTATTATCCTCCAGAAATGCTCTTTAGAAGAAATTCATTGAAGAGTCACCCACTCTGCTGTCTGAGTAAATCTTGTCAGGTGTCTAAGCTTCTTGACCCTACAGAGAGAAATGTGAAAGTTTCTGATTCTCCCACTCTTTGAATATGTCTGTCTGGGTAACAACCATGTCAGCTTAGCTGGCATATCTGTGCAATTTGCTTTTCCCTGTTTGCAGCTAGCCGTGAATTCCCTCTGGCTTCTTACATGTTAAATAGTTTAACAAGGACAGACAAGATGTGTTGACAAAGTGAATCTTCAAACAACAAAAAATCTGCACTCATCTCTTTTCACTTAAACTCCTACTGCCAGTGACCTTGAAGTAACAGGGAGTAGAGCTCAAGGAAATATCACTGAACTGCAGTTTGAGAAACCTTTAACTGAAATCCAGGTGCTCTCTCCTGCCACACTGCCATTCTCTAAAACAAAATCAAGTTCCCTGAGAAACCCAGCAAGTGCTTCTCACCAGCTCAGCAACTTCCTAGAAACCTATTCCTAACAAGAATTGGAGTCCTTTTACTACTTGTGTTCCCTGCTCCTGCCAGTTCCCCAGCTATTCCCTGCTGTGCCCCATGTGCTCAGCCGGAGCTTAAACTGGACTCCTAGCAACCAGCAGCAGACTACAATGCCCACCCAGTGCCTCCTATCACATCATTTATAATCCATTTTTTTCTCAGCAGCTCACACCATTTAACGTTAGCTGGATAATACTGAAGGCATTGTGCAGGAACTCTGTGGGAAAGGCCCTGTTAACCTGAGGGCCACTCACTCATACACACACTGCTGAAGATTCATTCAAGAATTCAGCAAAAGGTTGCTCCCAGAAAATTCCAACTTGTCCGTATTTGATGAGAACTCTTTACATGAAGTAAACTTCTTTACATGTGAAAATGTGTGCTGCTTAGAGGAAGAATGTGCTGGATATGGATACAGACTAACTGATCAGCACATTGACTCTGGTGTAGGTACATCTTACCCTTGCTACAAACCTAAAAAGCCAAAGTCCTTTTTTTGTTGTCTTTCATTTCTTCTTCCTTTTTTTTCTTTTTTTAAAATAATGTTTGAGAGTTGAAAACATAAAAACTCTCTGAACAACTTGTTGTTTATCTGAATAACATGGAGGCCTTCAGCAGTAGCATATACTAGCTTTACTTTAGCACATTACATGACATAATATGTACTTCCTTTGCTGTTAAACATGTGCAATTTAATGGACTAAGTCTTAAAAAAAACTTTTTAAATGCCAGTTGAAATGCACAAACAAGCAGCAATTTTTTTTCCTCTAGCAATGCTACAAAATGCCACAAAAATAACTACCTCCACACTAACCTACAACAGAGAAGTATCAAAAGCAGTAGATAGGCTTGAAAATATCTGCGAAGTGGCTTTCAGATATAAAACGTCACCTAATTAATATCAAGCAAAGTATCTAGTTGGGTTTTTTTTCTTTTATGTGGTACAACCTGCTATCAGCATCTGAGGTACATATTAGGTTGGATGTGGCAAAGACTTCACTATTGTTCCTTTTTTGTGAACACTGGCTTCCAATATGTTTTTTGAAGAAAACTTTACTTGCTGTTACCAGCGGTTTTTACTTATCAGCTCTATAACATTTGAAAAGCAACAACTGAAAAATTCAGTCGCTTAGGGCTTATCAGTTGTCATGTAAAAACTGGAAGGAATTTACCTGCTCGTGTCTGTGAATGACACCAGCTGCAATAATGGAGATGGAATGGTAAACACTCTTGATGTAATTGCTTTCTGATCATTTTGGATCTCAGCAGGAGCAGAAGTGTGCTTTTTGTTAATTTACACAGATTACTGTAGTCTTTAAAGCAGGTTAGAACTTAGAAGAAGAGCTCTTGCACAAAAACAATTTATGTGCCTGGAAATCCAGCAAAGGCTTAGGACTTTGCTAGATAACTCCCCATGTTGCAATCACCAGCCTGCATGCAATAGCCACCCTTTCTTCCCAGCTGAGGCGCCAAACTCAGTTGCTTTCTCTCACATGTTCACTGGATCCTTCCTGGAGTATTACAACTCCCTATACTGTGATATTAAGAAAAGCAACACAAAAGTCTTGTCAGTAGATTATGCCCACTTGGTCTTTCATACAGATGCATGACTTTCAACACATTATTCATTGGTGTAGAAATAAAGTAACTTTTCCATAAGTTTTTGGTTTGCCTGTATTATCAGCACGTCTTGATCGTGTCATGCAATCATGTTAATGATTGTGTCTCTGTGAACAACTCACCAAAGTCTCAATGTCTTTTGGTGTAGCAGAGCACAGAAAGGATACAAACATTTATGCATATGATGGGTGAACAAAGTTTCTCACTTTAGTCAAATACAAGAGAGTAGACGAAGAAGAATATGAAGTATCCCAGTGAGTTTTCCAGTCCCTGATGCTGAACTCCAGTTTAGGTGACGCTCATAGTCATACTCATCGTGCCATATCCACAGGAATCTTGCGAAGCATTAGAGGGAGCTCAAGGGCTGCTTTGCACTTCCCCATATGCGTGCTACCAGCTACTAACCGCTGTCAGATCCCAAATTTGCCTTTCTGTTGAACAAAAATGGGAGACACACAGCTGGCCATTTTCCAGTGCTTGCAGCTTCTCTTCTGTGTCTTTTTGGAGAAGCTTTCCTGCATTGCCTTCCACTCTGTTTACCAGATAAAATTCAATGATTTTTAAACCAGGGCTAGTAACATCATTTCTCATGCACTATAAAGACAAAAGAACCGAGTGCCTGTGGACCAGGGTGAAAGGAAGGGTAGGAGACTTTACAGTGGGAGTGTGCTATAGACCTCCCAATCAGGAGGACCAAGTGGATGAGGCCCTTCATAAGCAGATAGAAGTTGCTGCTCGTTCACAAGCCCTGATCCTCATGGGGGATTTTAATCACCCTGACATCAATTGGAAAAACAACATGGCAGGGAACAAGCAATCCAGAAGATTTCTGGAATGCATTGATGATAACTTCCTTCTCCAAGTGATAGAGGAACCAACGAGTAGAGGTGCCATGTTAGACTTCATTCTCGTCAACGGGGAAGGGCTGGTGGGTAATGTTAAACTCGTGGGTAGCCTCGGCTGCAGTGACCATGGGATGGTGGAGTTTGAGATCCTAAGGGAAGCTAAGAGGGGAAAGCTCAGCAAGCTTGAAACCCTTGATTTCAGAAGAGCTGCCTTTCACCTCTTTAGGAACCTCCTTCCTAGTGTGCCATGGGATAAAGCCCTGGAGGGACTGGGAGCCCAAGAAAGCTGGTTGACTTTCAAGGATCATCTCCTCCAAACTCAAATGCATTGCATTCCTAAAAGTAAGAAAGCAGGCAAAAACACCAGGAGACCTATACAGATAAACAAAGAACTCCTGGCAAAAATCAAATACAAAGGGGGAAGTTAACAAAACCTGGAAGCAGGGACTGGTAACCTGGGATGATTACAAGGAAGTTGCTTGTGTAATCAGAGACCAGGTTAGAAAAGCTAAGGCCCTGACAGAGTCAAATCTGGCCAACAATATTAGAAATAACAAAAAAGGATTTTATAGGTGTTGTGGTTTAAGCCGAGTGACCGGCCGGGAGAGACAAAGAACCATGTGGTCGCTCTCTCACTCGCTCACCCCTGCCGGGAGTGAGGGGAAGAGCCCGGAGAGAGCAGGAGGCGGAGGCTTGTAGGGTTGAGATAAAGAAAAACAGTTTGTTTTAATGGTGAACATAAATGGTAACAGTAACAGTGAAATAACAGTAACGTTTAACCAGATATAACGCGAGTAACATGTAACGCTGATCTCACCACCCGGAACCCAGCGCCGTGCCGCCCTGACCCAACACTGGGAAGAGAGAGAGAGAGCCCCCCACCGCGACCAGCCCCCCTCTATATACCGCGAGCATGACGTCAGGATGGTATCGAATATCCATTCAGCTATTTTTCCCGACTAGCCCTTTTACTGAGAATTAACCCTATCCTAGCTGAACCCAGTACAATAGGTATGGAAGAGAAAACAGACAAAAAGAGAGAGAATGTGGGGCCTCTCCGGAACGATACATGTGACCTGGTTACCGAGGACGTGGAGAAGGCTGAAGTATTCAAGAACTTTTTTGCCTCAGTCTTTACTGGCAACTGCTCAAACTACACCACCCATATCACAGAGAGTGTTGGCTGGGTCTGGGAGAATGAAGAACCACCCAGGGCAGGAGCAGATCAGGTCTGGAACACCTAGAGAACCTGAAGGTGCACAAGTCCATGGGACCTGATGAGATACATCCACGGGTCCTGAAGAAACTGGCAGCTGAAGTTGCTAGGCCACTAACCATCATATTTGAGAGGTCCTGGCAGTCTGGTGAGGTTCCCACAGATTGGAAAAGGGGGAACACAACCCGGGAAACTACAGACCAGTCAGCCTGACCTCTGTGCCAGGTAAAATCATGGAACAGATCCTCCTGATAGCTGTACTAAGGCACATAAAAAATAATTAAGTGGTTGGTGACAGCCAACATGGCTTCACTAGGGGTAAGTCGTGCCTGACTAATTTAGTGGCCTTCTACGACAAAGCTACAGCACTGGTTGACACTGGAAAAGCAATGGATGTAATTTTCCTGGACTTGTGCAAGGCGTTTGACACTGTCCCAAGTGACATCCTTGTCTCTAAAATGGAGAGACACGGATTTGACGGATGGACCACTCGGTGGATAAAGAACTGGCTGGATGGTCGCACTCAAAGAGTTGTGGTCAATGGCTCAAAGTCCACATGGAGACCAGTGACAAGCGGTGTTCCTCAGGGGTCTGTTCTGGGTCCAGTGCTCTTCAACATCTTTGTCAGTGACATGGACGATGGCATTGAGTGCACCCTCAGTAAGTTTGCCGACGACACCCAGCTGTGTGGTGCCGTGGACTCACTTGAGGGAAGAGATGCCATCCAGAGGGACCTTGATAGGCTTGAGAAATGGGTCAGTGCAAACTGCATGAGCTTCAACACGTGAAAATGCAGGGTCCTTCACCTGGGTCGGGCCAATCCTAGGCCCAAATACAAACTCGGCACAGAGTGGGTTGAGAGCAGCCCTGAAGAGAAGGATTTGGGCGTGTTGATTGATGAGAAGCTCAACATGAGCTGGCAGTGCGCTCGTGCAGCCCAGAAGGCCAACCATGTCCTGGGATGTATCAGGAGAAGCATAGCCAGCAGGTCAAGAGAGGTGATTCTTCCCCTTTACTCTGCTCTTATGAGACTCCACCTCAACTGCTGCGTCCAGTTCTGGTGTCCCCACCATAAGAAGAACATAGGTCTGTTGGAGTGTTCAGAGGAGGGCCACAAAGATGATCCAGGGGCTGGAGCACCTCTGCTACGAGGACAGGCTGAGGGAGCTGGGATTGTTCAGTCTTGAAAAGAGAAGACTTCAGGGGGACCTTCCAATACCTGAAGGGATCCTACAGGAAGGCTGGGGAGGGACTTTTCACAAGAGCATCCACTGACAGGACAAGGGGAAATGGGCTTAAATTGAAGGAGAATAGATTTAGATTAGATCTTAGGAAGAAATTCTTCAGAAGGAGGGTGGCAAGACTTTGCCCAGAGAAGTTGTGGCTGCCCCCTCCCTGGAGGTGTTCAAGGCCAAGTTGGACAGATCCTTGAGGGGCCTGATCTAGTAGAGAGGCGTCCCTGCCCATGACAGGGAGGTTGGATTAGATGATCTCTAAGGTCCCTTCCAGCCTAGGCCATTCTATGATTCTATGACTCTATGATTCTATGGTAAAGGTGGAGTCTCACTGTAATGAAGCTGTAGTAGTGTTAGATCTTTTGATAAATGCTGGACTAGACAAGCCTAAATGAAACAATAGTAAGTGCGACTGTTCTGGGGACTGATTTGCATTAACTGGTTGAAGGGACCAGTCTTTCATTTCAAACCTTAATACTATAATTCTTTAATCTCATTCACTGTTTATGTAGTTGACCTCTTATCTTGATGCCCATTACCAAAGCACCTGATGCCTCACAAGGATTAAATTAACAATAATAAATCTCTCATTTTTCCCATCAGGTAGGTGTTGGAACTTGATTAGGAATAATTTAAGCCATTGTTAATCAAGCCACATTCCGTCCAGGCAGCAAACAACTCTTGTTGACTGAAACATTAGTAAACCAGAACATGATGAAACAAAGCACCAAAATAAAAGAACTGGGGTGTGAAGCCTGAAGCATAAGTCATGCCTTGGAAATCAATCAAGAATTTGGGCAATGGGAGGGCAGAAGGGTAAAGAAGCCAAGAGGTAGGCAGAACTAACTGGAAATAACTTCCACCCCTTAAGACAGCTGACTAACACAGACTGCATGAGCTGAAACTTGTTTATTTGAACACTGCGAATCCCGTACAGGTTTCTGCTGGTCAAATGTTTTGGAGCTGGAGGCAGATGAAAGTGGTGAAGGTTACAACAGGGAAAAAAAAAACCAAACAACAAACCAATAAAACAAACAAACAAACAAACAAAACAAAACAAAAAAAAAACACAAGAAAAACCCCGAGAACAAAAACCATGCTCTTTCCCCCAGGGGCTGGCACTGGGACCGACAATCAAAGAGACCTGTCCATTAACCCTTGGGAAACACACAGGTGGTAGGTGGGAACAGTCTTGGAGAACAGCCTGCACATTCCTCTTAGGTCATGTTTACTCACCAGACATTTGCTACAGCCCGAAGGTAAGACAAGGAGAGCTGGTTGGGACAGGCTGTTTTGGGGCTTTCTCATTTATTTACTTATTTCCTGCAAATTCACAGCTACTGAAGGGGAAGGAAACACAAGGAACTGGAAGGGTACTTATCACCCTCAGTATCATCTCTCCTCTCTCTCTTCTTTCCTGGCCCATGTCACTTTAGGACCTTAGCACTGATGTCTTTGTGCTGGAAATGAGTACTTTGGCAAAAAACTGCAGAAAAACTAGCACTGTGCCCAATGAAATTGTCTTGCAAAAATGTAAAATAAAATAAAATAAAATAAAATAAAATAAAATAAAATAAAATAAAATAAAATACCTCTAAAACTTCTTAGAAGGGGTGCTTTAGACAGTTTCCAAAACTGTAGGGTATAATCAATTTATCTTTTTTTTTTTGCTAGTTGACTTCCGGGTAGTGGGCGTCCAAGCATCTCATCAATGTGATTCATTCCTCTGCAGGTATTGGCTCTCTTTTAACACATCTGTATTATGAATTTTAAGGAGGGGAACACTAGAAATGGACACAAACAGAAAATTATCCCAAAGCATTAATAAACCTTTCACAGGCTGGTACTAAAGAAGAGCTATAATGAACATGTCAAATTACTTGAAACTCCTGTCGTGCTCCGAGACCACCTCATGGTCTGCTCCTGCTGCAGCACAGTTGACCTAGAATCAGTCTGCTCATGCCTGCCCCACTTCACAACTGAAATCAGAAGCTAATTCAAGTTAAAAGTTGAAGAAATTTGGTTCCGGCTACCTGAGACAGATCTCTTCTTCCTGAATCCAGAACATCTCAAGACACTCCTGTATCACTTTTAGAGTGGAAATATTTATTTATGCAGGTAAAGTCATGACACAAATTTTAACAGAAGGATGAAGGCTGCCAGGTGAAGTGACAACAGTTTTTGAGTTCAGTGCACAGTAAGGTCAATGCAAAACCACCTTTTCACAAAAACACTCCTATCACTATGGTAGCACCTTTTTTTCCTTTACTCTTATAGTTATGTATATGACTGGAAAGAAATTAAATGCTCCCTGATGCCCATTCCTTACTGGAAGGGAAGAATAAAAGTAATAATTTTGTCATTTTCCTGCTGAAAACCTCCCAGGTTAAGTATGTAAATTCAATGAAAATGACATTTTCTCCAAATAAAAATATTAATGCCTGATTTTCCAGAACAAATGCCGAAATGACATTTTTCTATTTGAAATTATATTTTGTCATGAAATGTCATTTGAGTATATCCAAATAGCAACTCACAGAAGTTTCAGTGCAGCAAAAGCAATAAAACTAAGTACAAAAAGGAAGCTGTTGAACCAGTGAACTGGTTCTTCAGCAGAATCAATTGCAATATAACATACATCACAAGAATAGAACTTTGTTATTGTTATTTCAAGGGATGAGTGTTAGAGAAACAACAGGTTAGTATCTATAATAGAGGCTGATTCAATGGGCTGCTTCAGGAGGAATATGATATGGCATAACCAGTTTGACTAATTGTAAAATAGGTTAACATGACATGGGAGGTGGCTGTTGAATGGAGATGCAACTTTTACGAAGTATTACATGTGTGTCATATCTGCAATACTGATTATTCATGTCTGCTTGCAAACAGACTGAAAGTGCTTGCTGTTAAGTGTATATATTGATTTAGTCATTTTGCCCTAATGGAGTGAAAAGTGTTGTCATACAGGGCACTGATGATTCAAATACACAGCTCGGTGAATGAATTCTGTTTCGTGGTTTTTTTAATAATCTTCTGTTTTCTTGTGTTAAATAGCTTCACTGTCTTAAAAAAAACTTAGAGCACTGCTGGAAAACCTGCCCACAATATAGGTAGTATTAGCCAAGCATTACAGCACAGGTGTCCCAAGTTTCTCCCCATTGATTTTTTGCACAAAAATCTGAGCCTGCAAGAGCTCCTCCATTTGTATTTTCCGGTGTTTATTCTACAAAGGTCAAGTGACATCATGCGTCTGTGTTTCTCCTTGCTCATTGTGTATCTGTGTCATCCTCATCTGCAGTTACTAAGCTAAACCTAAGCCCACGTGCAGCACTAGCCTACTCCTCCCAGTCATATCCTGACAGTAAACCAGACCTAATTCCTTGCCTAGCATCACTATCAGTCAGGAGCTATAACTGGACACAGACCTTTGCACTCACAATTTTAAAAATGCTTTCCACTCAGCTTCCACTAACAGCATGAGGACCACAGGAGCAAGTTGGTAGGATTTTTTTTTTTTATTATTTCCTGAGACACAGAAAACATCCAGACTCCTATAATATTTTTTCAAAGTGACTGGAACATTTTATTTAGAGGAATTTTGCACAAAATGAAGGCAGCAAACCTAAGGATCCTCACAGCTGTAGGTGCTGGACCCTGTTGCCTCTCCTCTTCCTGACAGCATTATAGGAGTGAAAAAGAGCCAGATTTTTTTGAAATACTGGTAGCTATGGATGAATTAGCAGCTGAAACATTTTGTGAGTCTCAAATTTATACCTACCTGCAAACCAGGAGTCTGAGGGCTCAGCCAAAGACACCATTCCCAGGACTTTCACTTCATCCACGGAGAGTTCCTAAGCTTTGAGAATTACCAGAACCAGGTTTCAGGAAAAGCATTTTCCTTCCTCCTGCTGATGACTTGCACTTGACTGAGGCAAGCCATGGCAGCAAGCTGAGGGTCCCAACTCCAGAGCCATATCCCAGGAATGTCCAGTGCCTTTAAGTCCCCAGCCTTGAGACTGACCATTTGCACACATGGTCAGCCTACAGTCTAGACAATTATTTTTACTAGATCTATTTAAATACAAAAACTGGTGGCAAATGGTTCCTTCCAAAGAGTGAATTCTGTTGATTGTTCATAAGTTTCATTTAAAGGAGTACAACTTTTAACTTTCAATAGAAAAGCTTTGGATTTGAGCAGACTTACAAAATATTTAGGACCTTAAGAACTACCTTCTGAAAATCCAAGCTTTTGTTGCAGATGCATTCCAAAATAAGTACTCCAAATTTAAAAGCAAAAAGGGATGACTGAATGTTTTCATGCAAATATAATGTTTTTCAATGTAGGCAAAATGCTGCAAAAAATGGTTGCTGACCTAAAGTTTTGCTTTTCCACACCCTCTTGTGTAACGGCACAGAAAAGTTCAGGGAAAATAAAATTTAAAAAAAATCAAAAAAAAAGCTCCGCTCAATTTTCAAACCTCAAAGAGATACAACTGTAGATTTATTGAGATTAAGCTGGCTTTGGTTCATTCTAACCAGAACCTGTTCAGAGCAGAATTTAAGGCTGATCAGCTGCAAACCCATGCCATACAGTAGTCTGTAGACAGTAACATGAGTCTACTTTATTCCACGAAGTTATCCCATTAGCTTCAATGGGACAAACTAATTTTCTAGGCTTATCTATATTCTAAAGTGTTTGCAGAGTTTGTGTGAAAAACAGCTACTGGGGAAGAAATAAATTATTAGTGAATAATTTGCCTCAGTACACCTCTTGTGGTCCATAAGGACAGCTGGCTTTGAAGATTTAGCCTTCCACTCTGCTTATGGATAAAGTATATCCAGTACTGTAACATGCAGAAGGACAGCCTTCCACAGAAGGATAGAAGAGGAAGGAGAAAAGCTCACTTCCTTGCAGTAAAGGAAATAACATTAACACAGATCTTAGCTAGTGATTTAATGACATATGTTGTCCCCTGTGCAGTAAAGTTTCTTCATGTGATTATCTCTTATTATCATCTTATTATCACCTGAATTTAATGATGAGATTATAATTTTAAGTGCCTGGAAGGTATACTTGAAATCCAGTCCAGTTCAGCTTACAATCAGTATGCATAGTAAACCGGAAAATTTTAACATATGTACCTGTTCTGAGATGAATAGAAGAGAGAATCCATGGACATTGAGGCTTATGGAAGAGTCGGTGAACAAATTTATTTCAAAACCTGAAAAGCTGGCAGCTTGATGGAAGGGCAAGACAGGATTAATCTCCATGTTAGTGCCCCAGATGGCTTTGCTTACTTCTTCGACTGTTATTTGTACATTTAAACATCCTGTCACTGAAAGATTACTTTGCCACAAAGGAACCCTGGACATGCTGAGAAAATAAATGCTGCTGGAACATGCACACTTTTTGAATGTTAGCAGACCGGAATTTCTGGACTTGAGTGAGAGCACTGTACACTAGAAAATAAATTATTATAGTGCACTAATCTATGTCTTCTTTATCAATGTCTTCTGTATCAAAAGATGCAACACTACCTGTCTATCTACCAGCTCATGTTAATAAACTAAGAAGTAAGCTCTTGATGCTCAGGCTAGGAATTAGCCACTCAGGCAGACATGACCCAAGTCATGTTACACAGTTTGGCCTTTAAATATCACTTTTGTGTATGCAGCTCTGTGAATTGTACACTCAGAATCATGCCCAACGTTATGATGTATATATAATTCCCAGCATATGCCTTTATTTGAGGATATTTGTTATTCCCGAAGAAAAAAAGTACTGTGAACACTAAAAGCTAGAGCAAACATTCAAAAAAAGCCAAGGTACGTTAGTCATGCAACTGTTTAGAGGTCCTGTGATTTTGGGGTGCAAGGAGTCAACACTACGAGGCACATAAAACCATTTTGCTTGCAAAGTGCAGCAACACCATTCAGGGGGGAGAATGATGAGTTCTTGAAAACGTGGATTGTTTTCTTCCCTTGGTATCAATGAGGCCCTGCTCACTAAAGTGTGCCAGTGTTTGATGGGTTAAGAACTTCATGAAAGTGGTTCTTGGCAGATGTGAACTAACTGCTGAAAACAATCTCATCTGTAAACCTGCACCAGTCTGGCTGGCATTGAGTTTCCTATCCTTATACCATGTTCTAACTTATCGGATACGAATCACAAAAGTTAAAGACATAAAGCATCTATTAGCTCTTGAGTTTCCTATCCTTATACCATGTTCTGACTTATGGGTTACGAATCGTAAGAGTTAAAGACATAAAAGATCTATTAGCTCCTCTATCCTTCTACTGCTAGATCAGTCTAATTCCTTGCTGTACATTCAGCACTGCTTTCAAGACCTTTTATAAAAGTAGCATACAGATTTTCACCAATTTTTTGGCAGTGCAAAAGCCTAATGGCTCCAAATTAGAAATTTTTTTTTTAATGTGTAGAATTTGCCTAATTTCACGGCATTACTTCCTTGGCATGCCTGTGGCATTTTCTCTATATGTTTAAGTGTTTGCACTTGTTTCCACTTCTGCCACATCATCCTATCAACTGCCACAGCAAAGGAGAAAATTCCACAAAGGTGGCATTTTTCAGCATCCTCAGAAGTTTTCAAAACACTCCATAAAAAGCAGCATGGCTGCTGGAGTGGCTGGTGAACACCTATTAAAAGGAAAGGCAGAATTATACAAAAGTGCAGGGACAGACTTATACTGGCAGCGGCATGACTGAACTTTTAGTCAGCAACAACAGGCTGTGCTGAATGTTGTTACACATCATGCAGTCTGTTTACAGAACACTAACAATAATATGCAAAGAAAATACTGCCAGTCAAAAATTTGAGGTTTCTTCTTGCTATTTAAACCTTCCTGTAATGGAAACTGAAAGAGCTCTCTAAATGGGCAATTCTTCTGCATTATTAAAATGTCATGTTCATCCATGGGTAACTCTGTGCTGTTACAAGTACACAGGGAGCTTGCTGATGCAGCCTTTCTGTGTAATGTATTTCGTATTGCAATTTCTATTTATTCTTCAGACTGAAGTTGCCATTCCTGCAATAAATATCTCTCTTCAGAGCACATCAGTAACTCAGTATGACAGAAGCCCGGTTTAAAAGATTAGACTCCAGAGAGCATACTTGTATTCATCTCCTTCCTATCTGTATTCCTTTCCTCCCACTACAAAGGTGACAACGCCGTAGAAATTAGAAGCACTTTTGTGATTCAGCATTTGTTTTAATTGAAATCTTCAGTCGCCTCCATCCTTTTTCTTCACGGAAAATGTTGCCCTACCTGGCACACAGGAAGGTGAGAACAGGAAAATCTTACTGCTCTGGTAGTTATCTCCTAAATTACATGGTGGCCTCGGGGGATAGGCTCAGAAAGGTGGTTTATTATCTTCTGACAATGTCGGATCACAGCATACCCACTAGAGCCAGGCAGCAGTTTGAACATGAGTAATACACCTCATTTAGCTGTTACTGACTGTAGGGTTGGAAATCCAGGGTGAGCACTCAAAGCTTATTTTAATGGGTTAACAGCACATACTACAGAGTCGTACAATCATAAAAGTAAAATATAGGAAAGCCATTTTATTTCATCTCTCCTTGTTCTAGCTTGTTCCCTAAAACATATTTTCTAGATTGTGGCTGACTCAAATCAGTCTCTTACACTTTCTTTGAAGTGTTATACCCAATCTATTATCACCACCAAATCTCAGTTAATACTGAAGTCATCACTAGTACTGAGAAGTGCCAGGAATCGAGTTTTATGAAGAATTTTCACCTTTTTTTTTTTTTATCATACGAGCTATATTTGTACAGTAAACAACCAAAACTTTCATTATTTTTCAGGAAGAAAGTTTCAGGACCTGGGGAAAAAAAAAAAGAAGTGTTTGAATGGTCAAAACATCTTCAGATAATCCTGTATTAATATCAATTTTGAAACTATTATATTGCATTATATATATTACAAGGTATATTGTACACATACTTCATACTTGAAGTGAGACATAATTTATTAAACACTGTAGATTTTTAGCTTAAATATTGACTGGAATATCTTCATATGGTTCAAACATTTTCCTATTCACTTGTTGTAAGAGACGCTTAAGCCTGCAAAATAGGCTTGATTTCTTCAGAATGTTCATATTTACACATTTTTACTGCACATTTTCAAACAGAAAGCTTGTCAGAAATATAGTCTGGCACATTTTTTTTTGTTGTTCAGCTATAATAAATGCCAGATATAAAGAAAAAATGCACCTATTTTGTTCTTTTCATGTATACCAAAGCAAGCACATTGTACCTGCACAGGTGAACTCCAACACATTCTGAATGTAAGTATACATATTTTCAAATTCAGCCCATGCATAAAGCTGTTGCACACACTTCCTCAAAATAAATTATATTCAGGAGAGAGAAAAACATATCATGTTCTAGTTTAACAGCAGGGAAGCGGTGTAGGAGGGAGTTTCCTAATGATCTCCGAATGGAAAAAAGATGGATGCTCTGCTGTTGTTTAAGACAGTTGTGCAAAAGTGCCTGTAATTTTATAGTTCCAAAGACACTTATCACAGTTCTAAGTATCAAGCAACACTTACATTTCAATAACAATTTCCCAAGAGACTGTGACAACTGCTAGGGTTCACAGGAGAACAGCACTGACAGCTGTAAGAAAAGTTCAGCATTAGCTCAAACAGTGCTGATGTGGTGGGTTAGGCTCCACTTTTAGATTTTAACACATTATTATTTTTTAAAGGGTCCAAGGAAATCATAAGATCCTGAGTGAGCAGAGAGAGTGTATAGTAGCTTTGCAGACAGAAAATTGCCCAGTATCAGGGTTTGGTTTTTTTTCTCGTTATCAGTTCAAGGAAGCGCAATAAAGGGCCCTGAACTCAGAAAATTAGTTCAGATTTAAATAAATGAACAAATACATGCAGAATTAGGGCTAACATTGGCTATTAACCCAATACTGCAAATCTCTAATTGTTGTATTTCTTTTCACTCCTTCAGTGGAGCTAGTCATTACTGCAAGATCCTAATTGTTATACCTGTTCCCAGGGAGATACATGGGGAAGGTACAGTGTCTCTTTGTATTTTGCAAAACCAAATAACAAGACATCAGTAAACAGCATAGTTTATAGAAAGCTTTGTGTCAGGACATTGCAGAAAAAGCTCTAGAGCTTGGGCTGCTAAATTGCACCAATACAACCTGCATGCACAACCATGCACAAGCAAAATAGATTATTTCATAGTACATTATTTTTATACATTTATATTTTGGTAATTATGACAATGTGTTTGGCATACTCTCACCACAAAGCAAGAAAAGACAGTTTGAACACACATGCACATATGCTTAGTCTTTCACACAATTTGGGAGAGGATTGAAATTATGGCTTTACATAATGTATAGCAAGTAAGTAAGCAGTAGCTAAATGTAAGACAGAAAGTAGTTCTATCTCACAGTAGTTAAAACTCAGCAAACGTAGCTTTTCTTTATCAAATTTTGGTTTTCATTACAAAGAAGGCTGGGACAATGAAATGAAGACAAGAAGATTGTGGACAGAAAAAAAAAAGAGTTTGTTTCAGGCTGTTTCTGTCATCTCAGCATTGGCTCTGCCAGTGTTCAGAGTGGCAACCTGGTTTTATTTTCATACACTTAAATTACCATTTTCCTCACAAAGCTGCTGAGAAAAAGAATTATGACATTTGTGCAGCAATAATAAAGCAGTGAGATAAATGGCCTGCATCTTCCAGTCATTTGCTGACAGATTTTCTGAATTGGTGTTGAAGGAATTTGCAGTCTCCTGGCCCAGCAGCATCTCTGAGTGCTGCAATGGTGTTCAGCAGGGCTGGCAGCTCAGTCTCCATACTCTGACACGGTCATAACTCTGGCCTGTGGCATTTTACTGCAAAATACAAATCTTGCTATTCTGTAGTTAGGTAGTAACTTGGAACAGAACTGTGAAGAAAACAGAATTTTTATTTAGCCTAATTTATCTGGGATTGGTAGCAAATTCTAGGTAGATTTTTTTTCCCCCCCAGATATTGTGGTAATTAAATAATGTTGTTAGACTTTGCCACCAGCGTACAGCTTTGCTGCAAAAAGGTAGGAGTGCTCCCAGATGATAGAGTGCCTGTATAATTTTATTCGCTAAAGAGAAGCTAAATTCTAATGTCATGGCCACAATTATTTTAGCTTTGGCATCACATCAAACAAGTCAATACCACTCTAAAAAGCAGTGTAGAGCAGTTGCAATGAATAACTATAATCCACTTCTGCAAACTCATTTATTTCAGTGATATCAACATAAGCTAGCCCAATACAGAAAAAAGATTTAGAGCTTGTCTACTTTCTTCACGTTACACCAAGATGATGACATTCATTTTAGGCATACCATCTGAGCAGGCACACGGTGGCAGCATCCTGATAGCTTCTATTGTACTGTGAGTTAGAGCTTTCAGACAAGGAAGGTTTTCAATGATGGCTTCACTTGGTTATAAAAGTGCTGACCTCCATTCGCAATGGCATTTTTCAAGTAGTTGGACATCCATCGCAAAGACTTGCTTAGACCAGGAACTGCCGAACAGTCATCAGAGCAGCTGCAGGGTAAGCACAGAGCATGCTGTTGTGAAATGGTGATACACAGTGCAATATCAACCTCAGAACCCAATTCTGATGTGTTGGCTGCAATATTTTCTGCAGCAGTAAGAGACACATTGCAGAGGGACAAAGACACCAACTTTCCTGGCAGTCTGAGCTCTCTAGGAGATACCACCTCCTATGGGAGAATTGCTGGGGATACAGTATCAAGGATGTCTCACATAGACAGGTAAATATCCTTTTGGCAAACGAAGCTTGGACTAACATATTGGGTTACTTGTCCTAGCTCAGGGAGAGTGACACCACTAGCCAAGGGCCATGCTCTTCTGTGCCCCTGCTTTTACTGCATCTGCAGTGTACCTTACTGAGGTTGTATCGGTATGAGCTACACTCATGACAAGAAGGTGATAAGTGCACCTTTACAATGAGTTCTATTTAAGCATTTTGGCCTGTTGGGTCAAAGGAACAGTGATTCTTCACTGTGGAACACCTCCTTACATGCTTTGTGAAATGGTATTTTCTTAAAAGAATGGAAGAAGAGCTCTCATTGGCCATGGTCTACTTCAAAGCAACTCAGCTTCCATAAGCCACTGTTTCCACTACAGCAGGAATCACTAGCTGAAGGAGGCCGAGTTATCCCACCTGTTAAAGGAAAATTCTCACCAAAACTCACTGCTCAGCAGCACCAGCCTTTGTACTCATCCTTTGCAGAGCAGCAGGTAATATCTTGCCAGCCCCTAAGCTTGCTGAACACTTCCCAGTGTCCAGTCTGTTAAGACTGCCTCTGATTTGCTATTTCCTTTGAAGCATTGCACCACATAGTTTCATTCTGATTCACTTTCTTTTTCCAGTCTCTCACAGCCTCCATTCTCTCACTTTTCATGATGTAAAGAAAGGAAGGTTGATTAAGTGGAACCACATCAATGTACAAGATAAATATTTCTAATTAAAGAAAATGTAAATGCAAACCTGATCTATATTTAGGAATAGCGATATTTCTTATCTGCTTCAGTACACTTTGCCTATAATCTATCAGCTGGGTCTAGACGTGACAGTGGGGAGCAGCGTTTGTATGTGTTATGACTGTATGACTATGACATGGGGCCTTGGATCCTTTGCAGGAGCCTAGGTGAACACTCAGGTGCATGGCAATGCTGTGTCAGAATAAAATACAGCCCACAGCATCCCCTGTGTCCTGCTTTCCACACAAGAGAAACTCAAGTGCAGAGGCCAGAATGAAATCACAGTGCTGTCCAAGAGCTCCACTGATCTGGGTGATCATGGGGTTGGAACCTGGGATGTAGACCCCAAAGGACATTTGTTCTGCAGGGCAAGCATAACCTCTGTTACACTGCCTCCTGTGTAGTGTTCTTAGCTCAGAATGTTGCCCCTTCCATCCAGACTGTCCACTCCCTAGTCTCTGTGTCTAGGATGAACATCTGATAGACTTATCACTGAGCGTGTATACTCTGGGGCAGTATCAGCTGCCTAAATCACTCACTCATAATATATTATTAATATAGATGCAAGAAACCTGTTATTTCGCTTGACAATGCCTCTTCTTTTCCCCAGCTATTAGTGGAGTTTCAGACTCACATGTTCTTATGGGCAGCTGTTCCTCACATGCAGAGTTTCAGAGCCTGCTGCTGTTGGGACTTCAGGTTAACATAAAGGCAGTCAGATACCAAGAAGGAAGAAGAGCAACATGAAAACATGCTTTATTAGTTCATTTATGCACAAGATCTGCTTCTGTAACACTTTTCCAGTTCCCTGATTATAGCCATTTTCCTTCTTCAGCAATTCTTAGGTTTTGCCACCATGCCCTGCTGCCTTTTTGATCATGGACCGTATTTAACCACTCCAAACCCAAGCCTCTCTCCTTCACTTCATCCTGGTCACATAGGTTACCAAACATTTGTTTGCAGATGTGTCATGCAGCATCTAGCAGCAGTGTTCCAGGAAAACTCCGAGGCATTTTGAATGTAAATTTTCTGCTGATCATCTTTCAGCTTTTATGATAGCAAAGCCAAACACAAAAGCCAGCAATGTAGCAACTGGCATTCATGTAAAACTCGGGGAATATGCAGCCTATATGCAGGTCTTTTGATATCAGTGCAGCTTGAGTCGCTACTAAGTAAATTCAGCATGCACGGGAGTCCCCAGTTACAATCAATATTGATTCACAAAGTTAATCTTTCCTTGATATGCTGCCCATGCTGCTAGGACCTGGTCATGGAACACTGAAATCAACTGAAAGTAATTATTAAGAGTTAATGAAGACCTAATTCTATGACAAAATTGTTCTTCTGAAACAGAAAAGGAGGTCAAACATAAATGCAGACCTACAAACACACTCAAAATTAATCATGACTTTGCACATAAATCAGCCATCACGCTATCTGCACATACTGCCATAGTAACTACCCAGCAACTCCTATGGATTTTTAATCAATTTACATCAACTATACATTGCCTGTGACATTGTTAATCCCCTGGCCTACAGACATCCTGAAAGTTCCACTCCTCTCCTCCAGACTAAAATTAGGTACAGACATACAGATACCATGGAACAGATCCTCCTGGTAGCTGTACTAAGGCACATAAAAAACAATTAAGTGGTTGGTGACAGCCAACATGGCTTCACTAGGGGCAAGTCGTGCCTGACTAATTTAGTGGCCTTCTACGACAAAGCTACAGCACTGGTTGACACTGGAAAAGCAATGGATGTAATTTTCCTGGACTTGTGCAAGGCGTTTGACACTGTCCCACATGACATCCTTGTCTCTAAAATGGAGAGACACGGATTTGAAGGATGGACCACTCAGTGGATAAAGAACTGGCTGGATGGTCGCACTCAAAGAGTTGTGGTCAATGGCTCAATATCCACGTGGAGACCAGTGACAAGCGGTGTTCCTCAGGGGTCTGTTCTGGGTCCAGTGCTCTTCAACATCTTTGTCAGCGACATGGACGATGGCATCAAGTGCACCCTCAGTAAGTTTGCCAACAACACCAAACTGTCTGGTGCCGTGGACTCACTTGAGGGAAGAGATGCCATCCAGAGGGATCTTGATAGGCTTGAGAAATGGGTCAGTGCAAACTGCATGAGCTTCAACATGTGAAAATGCAAGGTCCTTCACCTGGGTCAGGCCAGTCCTAGGCCCAAATACAAACTGGGCACAGAATGGGTTGACAGTAGCCCTGAAGAGAAGGACTTGGGTGATGCCCCCTCCCTGGAGGTGTTCAAGGCCAGGCTGGACAGATCCTTGAGTAGCCTGGTCTAGTTGAGAGGCGTCCCTGCCCACGACAGGGAGGTTGGATTAGACGATCTCTAACGTCCCTTCCAACTTAGGTCATTCTATGATTCTATGTCTCCCAATTTGTTTTTGCTCAGTGAAAGCCATATATTGTGAGGAAAAAATACACTGTATTGGACAACATATTGTGAAACACCTGTATTGTTTCACTGATGACAAGCCTTCCCAGATGATGATGATGAGAAGCTTTAATAGTTAAAGCTCGGCAAAGGAACGGATAGATATGTTGAAAAAAAGAATGGGTAGTTGAGCCATTATCCAGAACCCCACTGGAGATAACTCTAAGTCTTGTCATACATGGGGACATGGGTCCCTGAGCTAGGCATCTGTGCTAATCATTTTATCTACATGGAGAAATGTATGGGCCAATGTTGATATAATTATCTCAGTAAAGTTATATCAGCATAAATCTTTGCATGAACACTCTCCTTCCTGACTAAGACTGCTAACATAGGAATTTATTCCAGCATAACTATAGCATTATAATTAGACCAATACAGTTCTAGTGGTAAAAATTTCCATTTAGAAAGCACTGTCAAAATTACTAGAGGAAACAACACCAATTCACCTTAATTTGTTGAGCCACATTTCTTCACAGCTATTTTTGTACATACTGGAAGGAAAATAAATTTATTCTCTTTATAATTCAGAAGGGAGAAATTTTTACATTTTGTCTTTTCTGTGTCAACAGTAATTGCTATAAAGCTTCTTATCAAGAATATGTAGTATAATATAACTCACAAACCAGAGAATCAAAAGGCAATACAGACCTCCAGTAAGACTCAGTATAGCTCGGTGAGCTATGATTAGGGGGAAAACAGCGAATTTCCTATTTGAGCTAATTAAATGTAATCACGGCTGGCAAGTAACTGTCCCCCCTCCAGGTGCTTAACAAATCTGTTTGAAAGTTCTAATTCCAGATTAAATCAAAGTACAAGCAAAAGGCATCAGCAATAGCATGGCTGCTACTGGAATATTACAATATAACATCAGCCATCTGACACAAATCAACTGATTTTTTTATCTGGCCAGTTCTCATTATGATCATCCCAGTTCAATATGATCTTTTCTGCACTGCCTGCACTCAGTAATTTGCTCCTTTCTCCACAGCCAACAATGAAATGTGGAGGTGGAACAATGAGCTCCTTTATGGCAGGAAAGAAAACAAAATACAACCCTTTCACTGGATATCTTTTGCTCTTGGTCTCTCTCTTTTCCTGAGACAATGGCTGCCTACACGTTTTCAAAAAAGAGAAGGCTAAAGAAGATATTATTAAAGTTATAATAGCCAAAGAGGACATCCTTTTCATAGAACAACGCTTACCTATACAGTCTCTACGCAAGTGTTGTAGGATTTCTGCAGGCACTCACAGTTTGAAACTGCACACTATGAGGCCTTTGTGCTTCAAGTTGCTGCAGTAGGACAGGTGCATGTCCCCCTCAATGGGAACTGCAGATAGGCTGATATGTATGCAAGACCCTGCCATGCTATAGCACAGGTTTGGGGCATGAGGCCAGCACTCCTGACCTCCATGCAGGTGTGGGAAAGCCAGCGTAGCCCTGTTGCACAGCGTGTGGAGTGATGGACCAATGAGAGGGACTACAGTGGCACAGTGCAGACAGTGGACTTGGCAGAGCTCTTCCTCATGCATGGTCCATTTGCTTGGCTTGCCAGACCTAATCTAGTGCTGTCACTGTCACTGTAAAACATCCCCAGCCAATGTAAATCTATATCAGCAAAACCATACAACAGACACCAAGCCAAGCACTAAGGTCCTCCAAAGCTGCTGGTTATCTCCCTTTAGGACATCACCCTAATAATTAGCAAAATCAGTGCAGCTCATGGTGGGCAGAGGAGTTTGCCCATATGGAGTAACTTATGACACTGAAGCTTTCGTTTCTCTTTTAGTGGTACCCCGAGGAGACAAACAATGATTTCAATAAGGATTCCTAGACTTTTTTTTAATAGGATCCCTACAGAAGATTATGGTTTTAATTACAGTTGATGGAGTTAAAATCTCTATTCTATCCTGTTGACCCCATGAGATTTTGATTGTAAAAATATGTTCTTATTGTTCCTCTGGGTCTTTTCAAATGCCTACCCTTCTTTAAGATCATTGTCTTAGCCTGTCTCAAGGGTTTTGTTTAAATATTATTTTTTTCCTACAATATATTATTTTCATTAGAAAAATACTTTGTCATTTATTACATGCTCTGGGTCCTTTGAGAAGTCCAGCATCTCCTGAAAAGCATGAGTGCTTAGTTCCTCGTACGGGATGCTCAAGACAGCATCCCTCAGGAGAGCACTGAGAGGGAGCTGGGAAGAGGCTGAATGCAGTTCCAGTCTAACTGAAAAGCAGGTGAATAGCTGCTGTGAGAACAAAGACTGCATTCATCAGCAGAACAAACTGAAATTAATCCAGCATTATGGGCCTGGAACTTCGATTCTTCTTAGAGCATCTTCACATTTACATCCAGCCTCCCAGACTGGAAAAGAAGAGGAAAAGGGAGAGCGTTGTAAGTCACCTAAGAGAGATGAGAGATGAGTAGTCTAGGCTTCTTTACACATCTCTGGCTTCGCCATTCAGCATTTCAGGAAACTTTAAGTCTCTCAGACTTCCACTGCCACCAGTCACTCCTTTAGTTTAAATAGATGAGGAGTGTTAGAATTTCTTATCTCTTCTAAGGACCCATATGAAAGGTGGTCAGGAGAGCTCAGGAAGATAACTTCTTCAGTTTAAGGGGACTTCCTTTTCAAAAATCCCAGGAAATTACATCCCTGCATTTCCAGCTTCTTCCACACCATGAGAAAGCCTGATATGAGAGAAAATTTAACAATGCGAAGTCAAACACTGAAAAGTTCATAAACGTTAGCATAACGGTAGGTAAAATTTTGAGCAGAAAAAAATGTGTGCAACAACATAATGCTGGGAGGAGTGGCTGACATGCCAGAAGGCTGTGCTGCCATTCAGAGAGACCTGGACAGGCTGGAGAGTTGGGCGGGGAAAAAGTTAATGAAGTATAACAAGGGTAAATGTAGAGTCTTGCATCTGGGTAGGAACAACTACAGGTTGCAGTATAAGTTGGGGAATGACTTATTAGAGAGAAGTGTAGGGGAAAGGGACCTGGGAGTCCTGGTGGACAGCAGGATGACCATGAGCCAGCACTGTGCCCTTGTGGCCAGGAAGGCCAATGGCATCCTGGGGTGTATTAGAAGGGGGGTGGTTAGTAGGTCGAGAGAGGTTCTCCTTCCCCTCTACTCTGCCCTGGTGAGACCCCATCTGGAATATTGTGTCCAGTTCTGGGCCCCTCAGTTCAAGAAAGACAGGGAACTGCTGGAGAGAGTCCAGCACAGGGCAACTAGGATGATTAAGGGAGTGGAGCATCTCCCTTATGAGAAAAGACTGAGGGAGCTGGGGCTCTTTAGTTTGGAGAAGAGGAGACTGAGGGGTGACCTCATTAATGTTTACAAATATATCAAGGGTGAGTGTCACGAGGATGGAGCCAGGCTCTTCTCGGTGACAACCACTGATAGGACAAGGGGTAATGGGCTGAAACTGGAACATAAGAGGTTCCGCTTAAACTCGAGAAGAAACTTCTTCTCAGTGAGGGTGACGGAGCACTGGAACAGGCTGCCCGGGAGGTTGTGGAGTCTCCTTCTCTGGAGACATTCAAGACCTGCCTGGACACATTCCTATGTAGCATTATCTAGGCGTTCCTGCTCTGGCAGGGGGATTGGACTTGATGATCTTTTGAGGTCCCTTCCAATCCCTAACATTCTGTGATTCTTTGATTCTGTAAAGCTGGTAACATAATGCGTAACATCAAGCGGCCTGCGCTAAAGTTATCCCAGCATCTCTGACTAAATACTAAACCTAAATACTAGGTTTCACAATACTCATGTTTCTTTCTCAGAGGTTTCTGGACTGCGATGCTTGTGTCAGTATGGAAAGCATAATTTTAAAAAAAAATGGACTTCAAAGACAACTTTGAAAACACAGATTTTTAAAATAGTCTAAATCATTTTTGTAGGGAAAAAAAAGCAAGTAGCAACTTACATTAATTTGCAAAGTATCGAGTTCCATGAAGACTGCATGTTCCTAAAGTCAAGTAAAATCCCATACTTACGGTGATCATGAATAGGTATACTGATTAGCACTCACTTTTTCCTTCAAAAAATAACGATGAAAACCTTTTTGCTGGAAAGCATACCCCAAAACTACCAGTTCTTACATTGAAAATCTAATCTGGCTGACGATACTTGATAACCACAACGTTTCCAGTACAAGAACTTCTGTAAACTGTTATTTAGCAAAATTCTGCTAAGCTGATGAAGGAAGACACTACTGCTAAACACCAGAAGCTCCTCACAAATCTATCAGCATCTTGTCTCCTTTCCGCAGAGGTGAAAGTACATGAGGACCAGCAATTCAGCAAAGAGATTCTGCTGAAGTAAGGATGGGTGATTATCTATGAAACACATCTAACACGGATTCACCAGCAGTTTTGTTACTATAACTCCCAAATTCAGGAAGTGTGTTTAGCAATCCTTGTTTCCAGCTTGGTTGTAGGTTAAATTCTAATGTGCAGATATCCTATTAAATCATAATCACACAGTATTTCCCATTAAGTTAGCTAATAAAGAGCAGCAGCTGATGGTAGTAAGACTGACAACCTGGACATTGCCATCATTGATGGATCTTAAAAAGACAGGTCATCCTGAAATACTTTGAAAGCTTCTAAAACAAGTGCCAAGATCAAAAGTCACAAGGTCAGCATGCCTAAGGGTTAGTACAGTATTTTGTCTTTTGTCACTGGTTTGGAAAGACGTGGTAAAGCTGGGTAATTGTGAGCATGCAGTGTGACCTCTTCAGGACAACCTTTTAATCTCATGAGCTTGATTTCCTGTAAAGTAGCTTAAAATAAAACAAAAAAAAAAACCCCAGACCTTCAATAATTAGGTCAATCTGCAAAGCTTCTCTAATGAGTAACAATTTTTTTCCTCTAAAGCGCTGGGTTTATACAAAAGATTGAATTTTGTATTTATTTAATAACAGTAAAATTTAAAAAAAAAAAAAAAACAAACCTGCAGGATGTGTCTATTTTGCTTTCAAATACAACCTCAAATCCAAATTTCCTAGTTAGAAAAATATTAGTGCCAAGGTCACCAGAAAATGAAAAAGCATGAAAATTAGAAAGGGTTCATGTAACCTTACAAAAAGCAGAATAAAAAATCTTTAGTGAAACACTGGAGCTCCTCAGTCAAGGAAAACAGATGAAGATGGTACACAGACAATTTTCAGAAAAATCAGAATTGTTATTAGCAGATGCTAAGATTCTTCAGTCGGTGTTAAACAATAACATACCACTCCTGTTCGTTTCCTCAATCAGTATGAGCTCACCTCATATGAGACATAAATCAATGTGTGGATTAATGGTGTCGTGATCCCCAAAGTTACAATATGCTGTAAGGCTTCACTGAAGGTTTTCATTTCAGTCATACAAGCAGCACTGTATATTGAAAATCATGAATATTTAAAAAAAAATAAATAAAAAAAGGTTGTCCTCTTAGGAGATGTAGGTAAAAATCAACACAACAAAACATGCAGTTTTAGATACTCCAAAATTTAATACGATATGCTATTTGCAGACATACAGTGACTCACAGTAATTAACAGAAATGGAGACTGCAAATTGGCTGCATATCAAAGATTAATATAAATCTTTGCAGCTGGTTTGTTGTTATCATTTGACCCTTTTAGGACTCAGTTAAATTAACATTTTAATAATGCCATAGTTTCTAGCAAGATGGTCCCCAGGAATATTTCTCCCACCAGCCCCTGTGAGCTGCCAGATAACTTCTTCAGTTGACAGGGTGTGACCAGAGCCCCATATGGCCCTTTTGTCACCCTTGCATTACCATGCAATAAGTTGGCTTCCCCTATACTCCACCTAAACACTCTGATATCCTGTGATGTAATTTAACACTATTCTGCCCACAAAAACTCACAAATTGAGGGATTTTTACACTCCACAATTGAAAGAAGAAATAGTTAGATATACTATAATGGCATAGGGATCGATCTTGACATGCAGGACTAACAGCAGGAAAGAGAAGAGCATGACAAAACTTTCCAGAAGGCATTTCAGATGTGACAGTAATAAGTTGTTATCCCCTCTGTAACTTGTATCTTTTCTCCAAAATACAACAGCAGGTAAAAGGTAGGGAGGGGAACTCAAGAAACATGTCATTTTGATCTGTCACCTACACTGCGAGAATTAATTTGAAATTCTGATTAGGGGAAGAGGAGCAAGCAGAGTGTCCAGACACTGTCATAGGGTAAAACATCAACCAAAGGCAAACAAAAACAGGCCAGTGGGCTCTGTGCATCTCTTCACTGCATTTTCAAGCCTGTAACCAGCCAGCAGTCCATTCATTTCCTTTAACAAAAGCCACAGTTCATGACTGTAATCTCCCAAAGTCACTAACCTGCTGGCTTGGCACAAGCACTTACAAACATGACAAATTTCACAGCTGAAATGAGCAGAGTCCTTGCACAAAGGGGAGATGGGATCCATCCACCAACCTGCTGCCCAAAACCAACCATAAGAAAGGCAGCAGCATGCAGACAAGCCAACCCTTTGTCTGCTTTTGTTCCTAGAGCTCTGCCACGAAACAGCTGCAAGCTGGAAAAGGACTCATCTCATTCACATTCATCTGCTGGCCAGTAGTCAGGCCAGAAGCACTCACCAATTGCTGGCTATTTAATAACAATACCAAGGCAACTCGAGAAACCCGTAAATGAGGGGTGGGCTTGAGTGTGTGCTCATTCTCTTCATAAAGTGAATGGTAAAATAAATCAGTTAAGCAGTGGATGTGCCAAGCTGAGCTTCTAAATCATAAGCTACAACATTTTCATTTGTTGCAGTGGCTTTCTGCTAATGGCTGCAGGGCTGCTCTAAAGCCTGAGCAGAGGGCCTTCATACCAATATGAATGAAAGCAAATGTATTGAATGCGTGGGTTAAGTGACAGGGTTGTTGTGATTTCCGTGTCAAAGGAAGGGGACATGGATAGATTCAGCTGTAACCCTCTACTATGGAGAATTGCATCACTGTGAGAAGATGAGAAAAGCAGATGGGGAAGTAATGCTCTGGCTACCATGTGCAAGTGAGGCAGGAATCTTGAGTAGGTCATGGCCAACATGAGAAGGCAGATGACAGAATCATGTTTCACCTCGCCACTGCCTTTCCATGATCCTATTTTCAGTAAAGATCTATGGGAGAGACATCTTAAAAAATCTCCATATACAGCACCAAGAAAAGGCTTCTGGTATACTCACAAATAGAGAGGTTCCAAGTAACTTGAGCCATTCTCAGGATCTCCACAGCAATATCACTGGTACCATATTTGAAACCTTTCCTAGCTTATCTCTTCCCTATTTCTTGTCCACTAATCAAATCTAGGTCCAGGCTAGAAAGCTAAAAACAGATTTATTTGCCACTTAGTGTAGCTTGGTCAATACCGCTTATCACCTTGGAGAGACTGCTAAAGCCTCAACTGAAATAAAGCCATCTTAACTGGTTAGGCTCTGGATAAGCAAACACCATGAGGATTTTCTCTTTGTGTTGTTGAGCAAATACAGAAGTGCTGCTCAGGCAGGACATTCCCTGTTGCTCCTATAATACTGTCTTGACAGCAGTGTAAATCAAATCTCCATCAGGTAGTCACCAAAACACTCACTTGCAGCCTCACCAACCATGGGCAATCCCCTGCTTGAGCCCTGGCTGGCAACAGTGCCTACCTGCACCCAAGGAGAGGTTTGGCCACTTTCTACTGTGGTTTTGCCACTAGGGCAGAGTCCCAGAACCTGAATTTACAGCAGAAGAAACCAATGTAACTCCACACATGGGTTAATTTTTCTATGCAGAAAGAAGTGATTGATGCCCTACACTCAGCCATAAAACTTTCTGATTGTCTGTTGGAAGGGCAAGGTGAGCTATGACCAAAAAGTTCATATCTGTGTTGTTTTCCATGGGAATTGCTCTGAGAGGCTGAAACTACAAGCAAGAGTTACACTAAGAATATCTGTAGGTAAAAATTCTATAGATTTTGTATTTTTATTTACTGTAGTTTCATTATTTTTTATTCTTTTATAATTTTAGCAGTAATAACCTTAATGCTTACTGACTAACAATCCTCAAAATGCTTTGGGATAAATAGCCTCAAGTGTAGAGGGTAAACACACTGTTTCCTTTAATAACAAAACATTGGTATTTTTTCCCAGAATACAGCAGCTAGGAGCATAGAATGGTGAAATGACGACTATAGTCTCTTCATGGTTCAGATGCCCTGATGCCCTTAAACTGTTAATGTCACTTTCTATGCTTTGGTATCTTTGTATCTTTGGTACTTTCCTTTGGAAGAAGTGCTTGTCTACATTACCTTTTAGTCATAAAATTAGCCTTCCCAGAAGACAGTAACTGGTAGCTGTCATCTTCTGCCCACAGGTGTTCCCACAGGATTCTGGTAAGGTAAATGCTGCATTTGGACCTCTTCTGTTGTCCTAATTGCAAGTATGCAATACAATATATATTCATAATTATATTTGATATAATTTATATTTTGCTCTGCTACAGTCAATGAGCATTTCACCATTAATTACAAAAGGAGCCAAGTTACGTATGTGATACTATGCCAGTCCTAATTGTACTCCTCTATCAGCTGTCATCTTTCATAATTACTTATCAATTTCGGTTACATCACTTTAACTACTTCGGGGTCATTGTTTTGAGACTGACGACTACCACATTTGAGACTGACGACAATCACATTTATGTTTCTTTTGTTTTTTCAAATGACTCAGCCTATTTCCTAAGCACCCCCTCTCTCCCCCCGCCCATCTTTGACCCTATCAATACTTGGCTTCGATTCCACTTTCCTCATTATGGCTCCAATACTCATAATTACGCAAGTCAGCTACCTGGGCTACGCACTTTCTACCTCAAGTGAAGTGGGTCCCTAAACTGACTCCTGGATCACAGCATCAATCCAGTTTGTACCTGATGAGAAGTTCTGGGGAACAAACAGAAGGTGGCAGATATGACTTGTCAGCTAGTGTTTAGGGAAGCAGAGATGTTTAATTAATGGATTTACTGGCAGAGTCCCAGTCTGCCTGCATGCATTGCAACACCTCAGTAGCACAAGGATGCCCAGGTTCCCTGTCCATCTTCCTTCTCCCTGGTGAGCCCCTCTCACACAGCAGCACTTCCACTCTTAACTCTATTTTCTGTCAAAGACTCTGCTTTTCCACTGACATTAGGAGAGCACTTCTGATCTCAAATGGTTACTTAGGTTTCAAAAGACATTGGAAGGTTAAGATCGCATCAAAACAAATTACAAGATGCCAGTGCTAAATCTTTGCCAGAGAGAGCTTCCTCTTACACAAAGTCTGCTAGATTATACTGACAAATACTTCTGTTCCAGCAAAGTACCTCTGGCACTAGTATAATAAAGCCTCTCTCCTGTTCGTCTTACAAATGAAAGAAGCCACATGGATGAAAACTTAGTTTTGTCGTTATAGAAATGCCAGCACCAGGAGAGCTTGTAATAAAGTCAGAGATAACATTGTCAAGACATATCTGTAGCACAAACTTGCCTCACAGTTATCTAATCCCTAATCTGGCTAAGAAGCAGCCAAAAATAGGGTCTCAGCATTAGCACTTGTACCTGCAGGCCCTACTAACAGACTGCCTACTTAAATATCCACCAGCTGTTTTTATAATTTTCCGTGAAGTGGAGCGGTGAAAAACTCCCAAGCATAAAGCTAACAGTTTTTAAAAAAAAATTACGTAATTTGTTATTATTAGTTATACTTTAGATGTAACTTTCTTGTTTGTCAGTGAAATCAGACTTCATGGAGCTTTTCCACACTCTATATTTATCTTTGTTTCATATTTTACGAGCTGTAGTGATCACTTTCTTCAAAACACTGCTCATAAGCGTATTGCCTCTGTCTTTCAAAAGCTGGTTCCTTTGTAGCAATGGAAAAGAACTCTTGGGTGCAATTATGCTCTACTGTGCTTTTCAAATGTTGTCATGACAAATCAAGTGAAGTCGAAAGTTGTTGGTGAGAAAACTCACCTCCTTCAACAAACAGTTGAAGTAGTAGGAAAGATGGGAGATCAGGCTAACAAGATGACATTCAATTACTTGCTGAAAACCGACCACTTAAGAAAAGTACCTGAACACTGCATCTCGTCCCAGGGAAGAAAAAATAAATAATTAATTTCTCTTTTGTGTGACTGGTTGGAAACACATTGAAAAGGCATGTTTGTACAAAAGGACCTTGCACAGCTTCTTTCTGATGGTAGAGAGAAAGTCTTGTGAAAAAACACTGCAAATGTTTTGGAAATGCCACTACTGTGACCTTTTAACACAAAGCTGGATGCACAAGCAAGGATCGCAGTTTCCAGAGGTCTGAGAATCCAAAGCCCCAGGAGTTCACCACAATCTGACAAACTTTCAGTAAACTCCTCAGTGACTATCTAGCTTTAAAACCTGTCTTAATCGCAAACTGTGAGACTTAAAAAATACGATGTGATGCTACAAACAGATAATAATAGGAGGGTTATCAACAGTGGAAAACTGATAGAAGTAACAAAACTAAAAATTCAAAAGTGCATAAAACAAGGAAATTAAGTCCAGGTACTGAAAACCTATCAGGAAGAAAAGACATACAGAATATATAGGATGCTTATATTTATTTCAAAAAGAAGGAAAAAATAAAATTATAGTCCAAAGAATTAATCCTCCTTGAAGTTCTGGTAAATTATGTATTTTTCCATATGGAGAAATATTTATGACATAATGACATTATTATTATTAGGAGGAAGAGGAGGATGAGGAGGAGGAGGAGGAGGAGGAGTGGTGATGGTGTGTTGTGTTGATGTTTTGCTGTTTTGCTGTTTTTTTGTTGTTTTGTCATTTTATTTTTATAGTTGTTATTTTATTGTTACAATGCTTATTTTACAAAAAGCTAATATGCATTTTCAGGCCTGTGATGACAGAGTATGCACGACCACCAGTGGGGCCACACTGAGCAAAGCCAAGGTACTTGGGTAGGTATCACTGGCAGTTCAGGATAGGCCTGGAAATTTCTCCTAGTACTTGATGATTGAGTGCCAGCTCTCAGAGGAGATTCTTCCTGCCTCTGCACTTTCAACTGCCAGATTACTGAATTTATCCAGTGGCAGAGTAACTAAACTGTGCAATTTCTGCTGTTCGGCACGGTAAAAATAATGATGCCAGGAAGACACTCATTCATATCTGTAAATTTGCTTCTCAGTATTTTACAATGTCTAGAAACAGATTTAACTGAGTTTGTACGAACTAGCATGGACAGGCTGGGCTAATTTTTTACAAGCAGCACTATGAGTACTGAAGCAATCTCCTAGCAATTAAACAAATGGCAGAGCAGCAAGGCTCCTGGGGTCCTTCTGTGATTCTCCTACTGTCACATGTGTCCTTGTCCAATCTCTTGGCTCAGTATGTTCAACTAGGTACGTAAATCCATGTTTACGTATTGATTTGCTTTCTACGACTGTTTGGTGTAATTCCCATTTTTATTCTAGTAGAGCAGGCCCTCTTTAGTCCAGAAGAGAAATGCATCTTCTCCCTAGCAGCTGGGGCTTTCTACAAGGAGAAGTAAATTTAATGAGATGATCAAGAGGAAAATGGCTGTGCATTTTATGTTTCAATATTACAGATAAATGTTGCAATCACTTTTTTTATTATTTCAGATTAAAATACAAAGGAGCTGTTACATGAAAGGTATGTGTCTGTGGGAGACATGTTCCAGAGCAAAGTGCTTGCCTGTTTCAGAGCCCCATTAAGGACTTGCACTGAGATAATTTGAAGATAGGAAAGAATAGGTAATTTATTAAAGTGACAGATATAACAGATTCTGGACCGCCGTTGATAAATTCACCCACTGCAATAGCACTATCATATAATAATAATGCTAGCAAAATACTACCCTGGGTATTTCTCAACAAAAGGTGAAAGCACAATTCTTACCAAGAAGGCATCCCTGACTTGGGTGAAGATGAAGGAGCACAGCCTGCTGACTGTGTCTTCCGGCTTTGTCCTCTCCCCTCAGCAACATACACCCTCCATATTTTTTATATTCTAACCTTGTCTGTCTCCCCATCCCGGGGTGATGTTTAGCATGATTTGGGTGGAGAGTTGGAAACTGTAGTCACATATGTTTAGCCCATACTTCTCTAGGTTCTTTAGTGTAATCAGAGGTGTCAACTTTAATATGCCACTAGGGATAATGAAGCAAAAGGTTTCACTTTGGGCACTGTGGCCTTCAGAACTCTGTTTTGAAGCAACTTATCTGCCTTCAGGACGGTATTGAATCTCCACCTGTCCACATTCTTTAGCCAAAACAAGGCCATCCTAGAACCACAAGACTCCTTTCTTCAGCTGGTTCTCATTGTGCAGACCTTGATCTGCACCCCCAGCGCCTGCAGAACAGGTACGTGGACACCTTCATTCTGCATTCTTAACTGCTTAGGTTAAAATTTCACAGAAGCATGCAGCATTACCCAAACTGGCAGTACAGTTGGGCAAGTGAAACCTGGGTAGGCAGTTCTCCCTGCTGCATTGGCATTCCTCTCTGTATCACTGCCTTATATTCAAGCTCAGATAAACACCACATTTATTCTTTTATAAACCAATTCTCTTTACTATTTGAAGTAAGACTACCAAAGGGAAAAGAAGTTAGAAATTAATGCTATCAGATACCTAGAAGGAACCAGGAACACACAGGCAAAGATATCTCCTAGTGCTAAGAAATGAAGAGACAGGTTCAAGGTGTGGGTTACAGGAACTTTGCCAAATCATCTTCTTTGAACGGTATCTCAGTCTGGGTATGCACTAACTTCTCTGGAGAAGTAGTGTTTTAACTTCTGTGTGAGTTACAGCAGAAATACTGCGGGATGTAATGGAGATATTTTAGCTTTCTGGAGTGCTTGCAAATCTATTGTTACTTATAAATCTGGTGTTACCAGTTAATATAACTCTAGTAATGAGCGAGTATGTGGTTATACAGAAGTGCCTACTAAGTCACCATAAAACTGCAAAAGGTGCTGCCATGTCATTTCACATACACACATACTCTACAGCATATCAAAGTATTATAACTGCATCATCCACATGCCACAGAGCATTTTAAAAATTTGGAATAATAAGCAGGATCTCAAAACAATGTTAGCATTTCAGTTGAAAGGGGTGCATGTATGCTTGCAATTTCACCAAGCAACTTTTATACCAGTGCTTTCTGAAGGCAGTATCTTTATACAATATAGACCAAATTTTCAGTTGGTCCTTACTGTCCAAGAAGAGCATTTTAACACTGAAAAAAAAAAGACTTGCAGAGAGAAATTACCTACTGAACACTTTTCATCCAGTTTGCAGCCATGCATTTGTCGACATTTTTAGACATTTGAGAACTGAAGCAAAGCTCAAACTGCTTTTATGTTCCCAAAACAAAGTGCTTTTAAGTTCTGCAAACGGAATTAGTCTTTCCTTAGCGCAAATACATAAACAGGAGAAACCTTGTTACTTTTCTTAACACTTGTGTTGTTTCTATTTAAATGTATGTCCATCTAAACTGTCTGAATATTCTTTGTACTTATTTATCTAGTTTATTTTGAGACCACACAAATACTGCTTTTAAACTACTTATTTTCCCTGGAAGTCAAATTGTATTTAATACTTTTATTTAACAATTACTATTTTCTCTAATATAAAAATTTGTTGATTGTTATGAATCCATATCGAGCTCTGAGATCCAAATAAGACTATAAAAAACACGTAATACACAGTGTAAATAATGCTATAAAAGAATATAATAATATAAATAAGTCTTAGAATCGGCAGCTATAATTGCTTATCCCACAAAATGTATCTTTCACTCTCTGTGAAAAGTTACTGTAATTCCCACCCCTCAGTTAAGTACTGTTGAACTTAAGCAGGAAGCAAATTTTCAAGGACAAGGAACTGAGTAATGTTGCGTATAATCTATAGTCTTCTGAAGTTACCAGCACTTGGTCTTATTCCTGCTACTGGGGAACATTTTTGTCCTGATTTGCAAGTTTCAGCTATGCTTTTAAAACTCCAGCCTTTTAAATACTCAATATTAGTCATAAAATAAATTTGGCTTCTATACACTCTGGAAACCCATTATTACAATCTTACTAGTAATACACAAGTCTCCACATGATCTTAGCTCCAAAGTATAAGAACTCCTGGGGCTCTTTTGTGTGAAAGATCTAAGTAGCTTAAAAGGGCATATCTCTCTTATGGTACCACTAATTCACACTTACAATTTTCATTCTCTGAGGAAATTTACTGCTAATTGGGTTTGACACAATACTGTGGTACTCATGGGGTTCCAAGAGAACAGTACAAGAAAGTGTTGGGGTATAGGGAATGAAGATTAGATATTATTTTCTGAGCAAATCGACAAATTATCCCTGAGCTCTTCTAAGGATCAGAGAAAAGAATAAATAGTATTGTCCTGAAAACTCTTGTGAGGAAAGAGTTAAAGCTAAGTTGTTTGTGGGATTTTTTTCTTTCCTTAATCTGAATGAGGACTTTCACAGACATTACCAGTGGTATCCTGACAAATATTTACATCTTTGTTGTAAACAAATTATGAGCTACATATCCAAGTTAGCTCAAAAGCATCCCACTACAAAAGACAGGAAGGTGAGTTGCTCCAAATGAAGCCTGTCCCTTATTGCAGGAATCTTTTTATGTCCCACAGAAACCTGAATAATTGCTGTGCCTTGAAGAAAATAACTTTCATGTGAGATATGTTCCTGTATTGATTAAAAAGGTTTATTTTACATTTATATCAGACACAAAGAACTGTATTAAGACAAGGCAAACTCCGTTCACAAGCGGAGCTGCGTAGCCTAGCAGGGTCTGTACAGCTACACAGACACAAGAATTTTGTCACCACCAAATGTATTACATGAATCCAAGTGTTGCTGTATTGAAAAAACAGGTGTTGCAGATCCAGCTGCTTTCATAATGCAGCTTCTCTGCCTGCCTCAGCCCTCTTACTACATTGTCTATCAACGCTACAGCCACAACGTCCACCTGTAAATACTTCCCTACTTTACAAAAAATGAAAACCTATTTGTTGATTTTCCAGGACTGAGACCTGGTCACGTTTCAGACTTTCTATATGAGGATGAGTAGTCGAACCACACCACATGTACAGCTTGACCTTTGCCTAGGACATGTGCAAAAATACACAACAGTCTTACAAGGAAAATTAGGACAATATTTAATTGTCAGTTTAAATAAAGTAAGATTGGGCAGAAATTCCCTGCAGTCTGAGTGACCATACCAGACTTCTATTTAAATGTACCAAAAAAAAATCTAGAAAATTATGATTATGAATTGGATGTATACCACAAGTACTACAGTTTTCTCAGGAAAATCATTGTGAGGAAGATAGAGAACTGAATAAAGCACAGTCTGTCCTCCTGTCCCATTAAAAAAACCCAACAAAACACACCACAATCAAACCCAACAACACAAACCTAAGAACCAAAAAAACTCAGCCACTAACAGGTGCTTTCATATAATCTACTAACACTTCAGAAAGACATCTTCAGCAGTGCTCAGCATTGACATAATTGTGCTCATGCCACAGTATACAGTAAGAGTACATAAAAGTCAATGGAATTTGTACGTTTGACTATGATGCAACAAGAATTAAAACTATGCAGAATTTTTCTGTATTTCAAATGTTAGTGTTTCTTAAGCACTTTTTACTAGTTACTGTTTAGCTATTCTGAATCTCCACCGGTGTAGCTAAGATCAGAATTGGTCTTAAAAATGAAAATTAAAAACTGGAAACGTCCTTTGTGTATATACCTACGTCATTTTTCAACTGCGATGAAATGAAGGTCTGCTATGCCCCCCCCCAAAAATCACCAAAAAAACCAAACTCAAGACATCAGGAAATTTATTAAGAACCTGATTTATTTCCAGTATACACTTCTGATACAACATAAGGGCTGTTTCAGTTTTATTGATGTACACATTTAATATACTCCTTTCTCAAAGAACTCATCCTGGTTTGAGCTCAACAGAACCAATTTTGTTCAGTAATTTTCACTTTTCAGCTCAGTCTTCTCTGAGAGGCTGCACTTTCTGAAGTTAACAGCATATTTTTGCAGACAGTGCCTGTTACTAAAAGTGATAACGCCTTACGTTTATAGTTACTGCCAGCGATTGGAATGCAGAAAGGCTCTTGCTTATACTTACTCCTATAGGGACCAAGACCAGTGCTGCATCTTGTGTGCCTCTCTGGGGGTGTTGGGAAGTAAATGGGGCCACAAGCAAGTAAAAGGTTGCACCTCTGGTGAGAAACAGATAGGACAGGTGACCAACAAGAGTATTCCATTCCATATACGTCATATTTAGTATAAAGCTGAGGGATCACGGGGGTTAAGCTCTCTTCTGGAATGGCCAGAATTCATTTGATCTTCTTACCTTTGATCCTGATCCGGAGTTCCTGATTCCAGCTCCTGTATCCAGCTCCCCTCTGCTGCTGAGCCTGGGGCTTCCCTGATGACACTTGCTCTGCATTATCAGTGGGGATTGATATGAGGGGGGAGTCAATTCGATATCAGTTTTGTATATATATACATGGGGGTTTTATTATTGTTTTACTAAAGCTGTTTGGTTTTCCCTTCCAATCTGTAAGTCTCTCTGCCTCATTCCCTTTTCCTTTGCTTTTCCTTCAGTGTTCACTGGCCAGCCCAGACCTAACCCTCGACACTTGTAGACTACCAAGATTGAAACAGAAAATAAGAAAGAACATGATGCAAAATATGAAGCAACCAGGGAAAACTAAAGACAGATCTCATGGGCATTACACAGATCAATAGTAGAAAAATGTAGAAGATCACGGAAAAAAAATGAAGTTGTTTAAAAGATTTGAAATTAAACTATTTACTATTTATATTCGTTATCAAAATTGCTATAAAACTCATTTACCAGAAACAAAAGTTTCAGTAAATGAACAATGCACATATCCACTTCCGGACACGTTTGATAATGTTGTGAGGGAAATTATGAAAACTTTAGGTTTTGTCAGGCAATAGCTCCCGATTAATAATTTGGATAGTAGTGTTTTTTGTGAAAATCACAGAATCACAGAATCACAGAATGTTAGAGGTTGGACAAGATTTAGTCTATGCAACAGATTTTAGACAGACTGAGATACAAACAGCATATCTCCACTCATACTGTATACTTGTACTTCAACACATACCCTGTCCCTATGGACTGGCAGCAGAAGATTCCAGAAAGAGATTCATGTGGTAGAGAAAGGTCTTCAATTTACTGTGCTTAAAGCTGAACAATCAATGCTTAATATAGCACGATCAATGTCTGCACTATATTTGAGTCTTTGTTAAAAAGCTTTAGTAATTATGAATCAATGAATTTTTTTCAAACACAACTACATCCATACGAGATCTGAGGCATTCTTGGGGAATAACGCAGTGGTAATTCTGTGAATGCTGTAAAATTCTGATTGCGATCCGGTTTAGTGGACTAACATCATTCAGATCAGTAGTCTCCAAGCTTTTTTGATTATGCACCTCTTTAGTAAAACATTTTCAAGCATGCACATCCAGTGTACCTACATTTTCATAAGTGAGATACAGGAGTTACTGAAGTTCTACTATTTTCTTCCTGCACCCCAAAGGATGATTTCATGCACGATCACAGCTTACACAACTGGAGCACTGCAACAGATGGAGATGAGCCCTTCAGGAGAGACAGGCAGAGAAGAAGAGGAAGAGAGCTGCCCTCCATGTGAAGGAGCAGCTCAGATACGTGAGGCTCAGGTGCGCATAGGAACTTATGAGTCAAGGTTGGAGGAGCGGTTGCTAAACATAATAACTGTGGTGGGCTGAGTCACAGACCGCCAAGGGTAAGGAAGCAGATGAAGGTTTCTACGAGCAACCTGAGGCAGGCTCTGTGTGACAGACTCCCATCTGCATTGGAAAATTTAACATGTTGGGAAACCAGCCATCCAGGAGATAGCCAGAGTGTGTCAAGGATAACTTCTTCCCACACAGGTACTGGGCCAAAGAGGTGTGACAGACAGTGGGTGATGCTGTACTGACCATTAAATAGTGGAGCCAAGTTCCTAAGGGGGCTGAGGAAAGAAGGTGCGTAGCAGAGCACAGGCTACAGGAGAGCAGACCTCTGGTCATTTAGGGAATTGGTAGGTGGTGTACCGTGGGAGTAGGCTCTGAGGAAAAAAGGAACCCAGTAGAACTGGCTGGTCTTGAGGAGGGCATCCTCAAGCACAAAAACATTCCCCCTCTACACTGAGACAACCATGCAGACTTATCAAGAAGCTGTCACCACGCCCCACTCGTGGGCCTCTGCCTGCCCCCCTGAGCAGCCGCCTGGCATCGCGCTCACTGCGCACCTGACATCACCGCTCCGCGCGTTAAGAAACCGTCCGCAAAGCAGCGCCACGGAACCCGGCCGGGCCGCTCACAAAGGGCGCCTTCACAAGCCGAAGGAAGCCCCCCGACTCCCTGAAACGCCCCAGCGTGCCGCCGAGACCAGCGACTACCGGGCCCAACGCGGAAACCTAACGATAAGCAACCTCCCTACCAGCGGCAAACCCTACCCTGCAGACCGGAACCGCCTGCAGCGCCATGGCCACGCCCCCTGGGACGGGGGCCGGGGAGGCCGCTCCGTACACGGCTCCGTCCCGCCTCGTCGGAGACGGAGGGGCGGACGTGGCAAGCTTCGTTCTGTGATGTCACCCATCTCAGCGTCCTGTCCCGCCCCGGCAAGCGGCGGCAGCACGGGTCGGCCTCGTGCACGCCCTACTCCCGCCCCCCGCGGCTTCTCACCGCCCCTGGACGGCAGCGCGCATGCCCCGGCGGCGTGAGGCGCCCAGGAGAGGGAGGAGCCAGAGGGCGGGCGCGGCTCCCTCCTCTCTGCGCCTTCACGCCGCCCGCCCCCCGCGCGTTTCGTCTCGCGCCGCTGCCGACACGGGAGTCGCTGCTGCGGGAACAAAGGAGGGAAGCGGCGGCGGCGGCAGCGCCGCCAGACGCGCGCCCCGCGGCCCCCCGCTCCCCACTCCCCCAGCGGCCTCCCGGAGCCACCCTCGGCGCCTTCTCCGACACCTGTCGCGGGGATTCTGGCCCCCGCCGGGAACAGGTAGGTGGAAAGGGGAGTCTTGTGTTGAGCTCTACTCCCTAGGACCCTCACGGCGGCGGGGGGTTGCCCGGGCCTCACCGCCGGGGACTCCGCCGGCCTGCCGCCGACGCGGGGGAAGGTTGCTGGCCGGGCCGGTGCGGTGCAGCGACGGCGGCGAGACAGTACGGTTTCCGTGTCCGGCGGCGGCGCGTATCCTTTTTGAGGCCGGGCTGGGCGTGACTCAGGGGTTTGCGAGTAGCGGCCCTACCCCGCCGCTCCGGCTGAGCACCCACGCCCGCCGTCACTGCTGCTTTGTGTTCCGGTGTCCTCGCCGGAGTAGGCGGGGGACAGGGCGCGGAGGGGGAGGGGGCTGCAATTAAGACGTACCGCGCTGCGAGCGCTTGGCAGCGGCCCCCCTTTTGTCTGACTCGCCCAGTCGGGCTTCATGCTTCTCTTGGAAGTGTCCGATGTCGGTCCGCCCTCTCCGTATCGATTCCTCCGCCCCGCTTCGCCCGAGGGCGGCCGTGCGGAGACGTGCGGCGCCCCGAGCGGCCCCGGTGAACTCCCCTTTTGTTCTGTGTTGCTCTTCTTTCATTGCGGCCCCTCTTTGAGAGGAGGATGTTGAGGTAAATAAGTATTTAGGTCAGCGAGCCCATCGCTGACGTAGTTACTGGGATTTAGGGTTGGTTTCAGTGGACGTTGGGGTCTTCCGTCGTTTTGCTAAAATGGGTGGCCTGCGGGGAGGGGGCCGGGCCGTGCACCTCGGATGCGGAAAGGCGGCCGTGGTGCGGGACCCGGGTCGCTGACGGGATTTACGCCTCCTTCCCGAATTTCTCTGGTAACTCTGTGAGTCAGCGGCATGAATGGCTGTTGGGGTTAATACGCCGTATAGAAGGGTCTCGTGTCGGGAGGTCCCAGGGCGAAGGAGGAGCATCCGTGAGGTTATGACCCGCTCCTTTGGTGGTAGGAGGAGACCTTTTTTAGTTACCGTCGTTGGTTGGTTGGTTTTCCCCCCCCCCCCCCTCAAAGCGGGAAGGGTTAACTGCCCGTCCTCAAGGTTGTGGGACGCATCTGTGAAACGGTGGCTGCCCGTCTAGGCCCCTGAACCCACCCCGCCGTCCTCCCAGCGTGGAAATGGCCGTCGGAGGTGACGGGCTGGCCGGTGATGCTGCATTTTTCTGCCTTCAATTTCGGCACTGCTGGAAGGGAAGGGGTGATGATCGAATTTCGCCGCCGCCTCCGGGTCCCCGACACGCCGACCGAGTCTTGGCGGCCCCGCGCAGGATCCAGCAATCCCGCCGGGAATATTTATAAATAGGAGCTGATTTTAGCAGCGTACCCGGGAGCGCCGCGGCCTCGCGCGCCTGTCACGTCGCAGCCGTCTGACAGGCGGAAGCGCAGGCTCTCGCCACGTGACCCGCCGCGGCTGGAGGAGCGGCCTCACGGCTGCGGGCCTGGAGGCCGAGCCAGCCGGGGAGGGCTTAGTCGCCTGCCAGCGGGCCGACGAGGAAGGACAGCGGGGTCAGGCAGTGTGAGTACGCGGCCATAGGTTTCCCCTCGGGCGCGTTTTTGTAAGGGCACCTTGCAGAGCCCGGGGAAGCGCGGCCACCGTAACGGCAACTCGAGGTTGCGTTTGGGAGTACGTGTTTCGGTTAGTGGGAGCTGCGGAGGCTCCGGTTTGAAGGAAGCCATTACTGGCATTAGCACCTAAAGCTAGGTTTGGTACGTGGTAAAGGGCACTCTGCGGCACGATGGTTTGGAAGTGGAGCAAGTCGGTTTGAGGTTGGTGGTGGCAGCATGTATGATAGCACTTTGAGCTTACCTGCTTAGTAAAAGAGCAGAAGTACCCTCCTTACCTGTGTTACATAGACACAGACCTGCAGCGTAGAGCAGAAGTCTGTTTTTAGATTTCTCTAGATGTGTCATGGTTTCATCTGACTGCCTTGACTGGTGTGTGTGGCTGCAGAACTGTACCAGAAAAGGTGTGAAGCTGTTTGGTACTCATGAAGGGCAAGTGTTTATACCTGTAACATATTATGAAGGCATAAATACTATAACTATTTATACCTAGAAAATGAGGTCCCAGCAGGCAAGCAGATGAATGTCACTTGTTTACTTTCTCCTGCTCTTGGCTTACTTTGATCCCAGAAATTTAGTGTAACTAGACAAAGGCAGCTGTCGGTTGCAGTTGTCTAGTGGAATGTAAGTTTACTACTTGCAGTGTGGGAATTCTTAATTAGAAGAAGTATTTCTCTGTACATAGCAACAAATTTGCTTTTGGTGATTTTAGCTTCTCACAAGCGCCAGGAAGACAGCAATCTAGAGATTACACTAAAATTTCTCCAGGTGCCATGTGCAGTGCTTCTCCTAAATTTTAATTTTTGGAGGATAAGTGCGGTATTATGTATCCTCAATTTGTAGCAGATTAGTTGACTACTGTGTGCCTGTTTTGTTGCCCTTGGCACTGAAGAATTCAGCTGTTTTTCAGTTTTTCTACTAACCTTGCTTTTAAAAGGTTAACCAGCAGTGAATGTGAAGTATTTTTATTCCTGACTTCTGCAGTTCATGGCAGGGAGTTAGTGTTGTCTTACCTTTGGGAGTCTCAAAAGTCTTCCTATAACTTTAAGACAAAAGATTTAACTGGTATTTTTTTCCCCTGTTTGAAGTGTGTGGACTGTGTAATAGGATGTGTTCAACAGTTTAAGTTTATTAGTTTTAATTCTCGTGGTAGAGTAGGAGTCTAAACTTATTTCACAAACACTCATTGCCTTTCTAGTTGAAGGGCCAGTTGTAAACATGTTGTTACTGGTTAGTGCTCAGTGTTGGGTTTCATACACAACTTAAGCAATGTTCAGGGCCTTGTTTTGGAAACTCCTTCTAAAGATAGGATACAGAGTTCAGATGGCTGCTACCAATACTTCGGGGATTTTTATTGTTCTGTTTGACAAACTTATTGTGAGAGTAGGAACAGCTAATAATGGAATTGGGATTACATAGTGCAAGATGAACATTACTGGAAAAGTGGGTCTGTTCTGCCGGAGTTGAGGGAGAGAGGAGGGAATAAGCTATGTTATTTGTCAGAACTTTTGCAGATATGAACATGGCCTTGCTTATTCTGTGTATCTCTGTTAGTGGTCAGAGGTTGGTAGTAAAGGGCTTTTTTGGCTGTCGTGTTGAATTTAGTCATAACTTGCATGTGCAGCTCAGTTGCTGACAAGTACGGTATTTCTCAGTATTAATATGGTGACACGTCTCTTAAAAGTTCGTAATGATGTTACTTAGCAATACGATTGCAGTATTCAATGGTATATTAACACCCATGTAACTTCAAGAATGCTGATATCACTTTTGGGGGACAGGGTGATCAGACATACTCTAATTCTATAATTGATTTTGGTGACATGCCAGCTCCTAATGCAGTTCTTGGTTTTATTTACAGCATTGAGATGACTCAGGAGACAAACCAGACCCCAGGGCCTATGCTGTGTAGTACAGGATGTGGATTCTATGGAAATCCTAGAACAAATGGGATGTGTTCTGTTTGCTACAAAGAACATCTTCAGCGACAGCAGAATAGTGGTAGAATCAGCCCAATGGGTAAGGGTCTATGGTTTGGATTGTTTTAGTTGGATTGGATTTTTTTTACTACTTTAAGAATAAAACATACAGAAAATTATGAGGAAACCCAGAATACTTTTCAGAAGAATTTCTGAAAGCTGTGTGCTAAAACAATGGATATCAAAGAGAGTACTACTTTAAATCACAGTAAAGATAAAAATACACTTCTTTGTAATATGTTCTGGTCAGCTTGGCATTCAGCCATAACTTGCTTCTTCTGATAGCATATTCTTGTACAGTCTCAGCATTTTGGTTAACAATATAGCCTGTCTTTAAGAGGTAAGATGCAGTAGCAGTGAAGATTGTGTGCAGGCAGTTAATAGCTGTACATGAGACTATTGGATTAATATATGTTCTACAGTTTATTTATAACTAACTTGTCAAATTTGTGTTATATAGGAACAACCAGTGGTTCAAACAATCCTACCTCAGACTCTACATCTGTACAGAGAGCAGACACTAGCTTAAACAACTGTGAAGGTGCTGCTGGCAGCACATCTGAAAAATCAAGGTAAGATGAAGGCATTGCTTTGCAGTTTGAATGAGCTGTGAGTGTAGAGCAGGTGGAAGGCCTGCAGCAATCCTGCCCTGTTGCAGTGAGTTTCTGGAGAGAGGATCAAGGGACAGTCTACTTGACAGTGCTTTATGGATCTCTGTACATGAGAACTGATTAAAATACTTGGTGCTGGACTGCTACATTTAAAAGATGGGGTTTACTTATCTGGAGAAATATTTTCTACAGGTTTGCCTGTTTCCTTCCAGGGGAACCGAAATAGAGTTAAAAATGTGTTTTGAAGATAGCAGAAGCAGCGGTTAGAAATGTGTATCAGTAGTAGTTGAGCAGGTAGTTTAGTAAAAGTTTAAACTGTCCAGAGCCATTAATGTGAATGCAAAACTAAGCTCTGTGTTTCACTGCACTCAAACAGAAATGTGCCTGTTGCCGCTTTGCCTGTAACACAGCAAATGACAGAAATGAGCATTTCGAGAGAGGAAAAAGTAACGCCGAAAACAGAGACTGAGCCAGGTATGTTTGCAGAGGTCAGACTGGTGACTTATAGAAGCTGATGGCCTGTTTACTTTTTAAATAGACATCTCCTGTTGTGGTGATGGTCGCGAGGAACTCTTAAGATTTTTACAGGTGCTTTGTGAGTACTTTCCTGTCAGAATTGAGAATAAAGACTAGTGCCACAATCTGATTCTAAGCTGCATGTTCAATGTTAGTAAAAACACTGACACTTGTGAAGGTGATTTTGGCTCCCAAACCTTTTTTAGATGTCAGGCACTCTAAAATTGTATTTGAGCAAGGTGTTCATTTTGAAGTTGAAATGTTTGAGAGATTTCTGGGTATTATATATCAGTACAATTCCTGCTGACTCATGGCGATGAAAATGGCTTGTTGCATTTGGAGGAGTTCTTAAGAAATTCCATTTTACAGATGAGTGAGGGTGTGGGGGAAGGGAACACATGCTTTAAAAATACTAACAAGGGTTTTTGACTACTAACTAGGGTTCCTGAACTGACTGACTGATCAATAGATATAACCAAAGTAGTGTTCTACAGATGTAGGATACTTGTGGTCATAATTGGTGGGTGTGAGTTGTCAATTTAAAAGTTTCATTATTGTACTGGAAGGTTGTAGCTGTAGTAGTTAAAACTATAAAGCATAAACAGACAGGGTAGGACAGATTTTTTTTTTTACCTAAAACTAGTGAGACGCTGAATTCATATCCATTTGTTCAAATGGATATCTTGAAATATTTATTCTGTACTTAGACATATCCACAATTTTTCATTTCATTCAATGATTTTTGAAAGTCTTAAAACACTAAAGCTGATGCTTAGTAGGAAGCCTGTTCTTTCAAGCTGAAGATAAAATTCACTTTTTCTAGTTTGAAATCAGTAGATGAAAATTGCAGCACATGCTACTCAGCAGTGTATAAAAATGATATTTTTTTTATCTGGGTATATCTTTGGAAGTGAAGACTGCTCTAACACTTGGTATTTAATTGTTTGCTGTTTGTGTCACCAAGAGCAGGCCATGCTTAGGTTGCTTAGGTCTGGTTCCACATACCTCCAAGGACAAGCAGCTCATTAAGACTTTCTAAAGAGTGGCCTGCCTGCTATGTCCAGGTGCATACTACCTTATTTTTCCTACTAACTGGAAAATTTCTTTGCTTTCTTTTACCTTCCTTGAAGCAATATCCTTTTGAAAGACTGATTTACCACTCTTAAGGAAGTAAAAATTGCTTAGCTGTCTTTATGGTGACATTTGTACAGAGCTTTTTACCATTTACAGTCATGTGCCAAATCTGGGTTATACCTGGTGTACAAAAGCTGATCCATGCTCAGAGTTGAGATACTTGGCAATTGCATTTCTTTGGAGAGATGAGTGCTAGGTGACAACTTCACAAAGCTAGCACACTTGGATACATCCACATGGCCCATTTGTGGCACATTTATCCAATTCAAAACACAAACTACATGCATCTAATACTAACAAGATTTAGTATGATATATAGTTTTTTCCTTGCTTTCATTGAAAGTCACAGTGCTCTTTTATTAGTATGCACATTCTCAGAAAGGGGTTTATTTGGGTAGAGGATATTTTCCATCTAGAAGGTGTGGTTTTGGCATTATAGTTACCAAAGTTGCACAACTTGAGCAGTATTTATGTTATGTCTGAGGTGTTTCTTCTGTTCCTCAGTTGAGGTCTGTTATTCTTCTATTCCTTTGTTTTGCAAGGCTCTATCTTTTACATATTTGAACCTGTTACCTTCTCCCAGAGTTTTGTCTTGTGAAATATTTCTTTTGTCTGAACTTCAGTCTTTAATCAGCAAGTCATGCTAATTCAAGATATTGTGACATGAACTGAAGTGCAATTATACAATATATTGGGGGTTTTATTATCTATAGACTGAGAGGAGATTTTTTCAAGTATTAGCTTCCTGTAACTGGTGTCATCTGAAGAGGCTTTCTATGTGTAACTGGGAAATAATTTAGGCTTTTCTACAATATTTATAAACCCTTTATGTCTTGCTATAAATTTCCACCTGACACATGGAAGGCAGGAAATAAGAATACCTAAAATTGGTAGCAGTACTAGGTGACTTTATTCTCACTCGAACAGCCAGTAGAAATTTGTCCTTTTGCCAGGTGTAAAGGACAATCTTCAGTGATTATTGACATATACTGCCTGTTGTTCAGGTCAACTGTGTGATAGGTAGTGTGACACAACACTCCGTTGATGAGATGAAAAAAATTCAAAAGCAGCTCAAGATATTTAGGTGTCATTGTGAATGATTTTGCAAGTTGAAACAAGCTAAAGCTGTCACAAACTTGTGTCGAAATCACTGAAAAAACTACCAGAGAGCTTAAATGTGTCTGGAAAACATCGTGGTACAAAAGTGCCTCTTTGAGTACATACCTGCAAATTCGTGAGACAGCATCACCATCAGTCTATTAGATAGTAACAGGTCATGAACAAACAATGTAGCTTTCAAACAAAGTGGCTTGCTTTTCTTTTAATGTCTTCAGGAGTATGAATTCACATTTGCTTCTGCCAGATTTTCATTAGCATGTGAAATTTTGGATGTTTCCCTTACAAGCCAATGAGTTAAAAATAGAGTTACATCTGGTCAACTGATTGGTTTTTTTAGCAGTCGGTAGCATAGAATTTATACTTGTTGGCTGTTGGAATTGAACCAGTGAACTTGAAGGTGATGAGGTTGAGAACAATAAAATAGTGAAGCTTAAAAGGCTTTTCTTGGTTGTTTTTTCTTGCTTTGTTTTGGTGTTTTTTCTGTATGTGTTAGGGTGGCGAGGGTCGGGTTGTTCTTTCTTTTTTTCCTTCATACAGTTTGAGATTGCAGCCCGGATTCTCATGCAGAGTATGGTGCTAAGGCAATTGTATCTTAACTTTTGAAGGAAGAAAGAAATGATGGATATAACTCGCTTACTTGGTTGTAATTTGTGTCTGCTGTGTTCTCATGTAACTTGTAATTTCGTTGTTCAACTTAGGCTGTCCATCTTTTCAGACTAAAATACAAGTCCATTGTCTTAATATGCAATATAAGGACTGCAAAATTTTTAGTACAGCTTTCTGCTCTGGTGCTGCGAAAGTGCAGTCTAATGTCATATTAATGACTTTTGACTTTACCTTTTTGTTGCGAATTAGGGCTGGGCTGGCCAGTAAATGCAGACAGATGCTCTCTAACCCCCTCTTCCCCGCCCCCCCCAAATGGGAAGGAAAAGGGAAATGAGGCAGAGAGACTTAGGAGTTAGAGAAGAAAAACTAGAACAGCTTTAATGAAACAATAATGGAAATAATAGTGAAATGATAAAAATAAGGAACTATATACAACTGCCTATAAGCCCGATATCGAACCCAACTCTCTGCTCCCCCCGACTCCTTCCCCCAATAGCAATCACCTCTCATGCTGCAGAGCAGGTGACACCGAGGGAAGCCCCAGACTCAGCCGTGGCAGGGAGCTGGACAAAGGGAGCTGGAACTCAGGATCCGGATCGAAAGCAGGAGATCAGGCGGAGTGTTCCCTGGACACCGGCCATTGCAGAAAACGGAAAAGAAGGGCAGAAACTCTCATGATACCTCAGCTTTATACTAAATATGACGTATACGGAATGGAATACTCTTGTTGGTCACCTGTCCTGTCTATTACCCCCCTGAGGTGCAACCTTTTACTTCCTTGTGACCCCTTTTACTACCTGGCACCCCCAGCGTGACACACAAGAGCCAGCAGTGGCCTTGGGCACTATAGGAATAAGTGTCAACAGGAGCCTTTCTGCACACCAGTCCCAGACAGTAACTGTAAACATCAGGTGTTATCACTGCCAGTAGCAGACACTGTCTGCAAAAACATGCTGCTGACTTCAGAAAGTGTAGCCTCTTAGAAGAGACTAAACTGGAAAGTAAAAATCACTAAACAGAATTGGGGGGGTTAGCTAAAACCAGGACACTTCTTTTCTCTTTTTAGTTATTCTACTTTTTCCATGGTGGGAGTTGGGTCTTAGCTTCAGCAAGTCAGAATGCTTAAATATCTTTAGTTTTTATGCTTTCAGAACTTTGCTCCACTGCTATGCTTACTGCTTACCAGAACTTTGAAAGTTTAAGCTTTCGTGATCTTGTTTTGGTTAACTTTTTATCAGAGAGACTTACGAAAACCTACTGGTGTTGCTTTAGTAGCCCTTTCTGGTCACTTTTGATAAGAGGAGGGTTAAAAAGTAATACTAAAACATTGAATTCATTCCTCTCCAGTGTGAAATTTCAGTGGGAAAATACCTACAGTAGACATGCTCTTCTGCAGCAGCCATACTGTTTTATGTAAGAAAAACTTACCAGTTTTGAAAACCTGTTCTTAAAAGTGTTTTTTAATTTTGCATGGCAGTCCTGCATAGTCACCGTGGCTTAATATTGGGGTCTGAGAAGAGCTTTGTTCTCCAGGTCATAGGACTTTTCTGTGTATAGGTTGAGTAGCAGTCATGCTGTGGCATGTGGCTAACTTCTCTCATCAGTGGCTTTGCTGTTCACATGTCTCCCGTATAGTCTGAAGATGCTATGCATATTTACATGAAGGAAATTTTCCTGCATTCGTGATGCATTCAATGTCTGTATTTATGTGGATTTTTTTTAGATACCTCTCCAATACTAGGATTATGTCAGTCTTTATTGTCCTAGCAGATCAGTGATAGGCTTCCTTGTGCGTGAAGGTAATGCGTCTTACCATAACTATACATAGTAATTTAAGACCTAAATAATAACACCTGCCCAGTTCTGAAAATCTGTTGCTCCTAAGTTTTTCAGCATTATAATAAGAGAACTGATCTGGTAAAATTCAAGTGAAGTAAACCTGACCAGGTGACCTCTTGAGCCAAAGGCTGGGAAGAGAAATGACTGAGGTGATGGCAAGCAATCTGTGCCAATTGTTAAAAGTGATAAAACTGTTTGAGCGGTGAGGATTTGCTTCATCTGAACACTCTTACTAGAAGCAGATCTAAAGATATGTCATGACAGAACAGCTTCAATTTTCATCTGAGACACAGGTTGATGAAAAAGAATTTTTTTTTTTTCTGAGCTTTACATAAGAGGCAGGGTATGCAGCTTTGCCTCTGCCCTATCGATGACTCAGAAGCATATTTATGAAGGTTTAATGTAAAAAAATCATCAGACTTAGCCTTGCTGGTGTAGAAAAACAGGGTGATTCTTAATTCATGGAGAGTAATAAATTGAACATGTTTAGTTTGGATTTATGGGGCTATGTCGCAGCTTTTTTTGGGACCTTTTAGTACCCATTGCTGCATGTTGCATACTGCTTTTCCTTCATAGAATATGTTCTAGTTGTGGGGGAAGGATCCTGTTCAGCAGCCCTTTCCGGAAATGTGCTGCTGTGGTTTCTTAGGATGACCTTGATCACTCTCCAGTTCCTGGGCTGCCATTTATCACAGTTTCTTCATGCAAAGTATGAAGTATACCTGTAGTAGTTGGTAGGGTTTTCCATTAGATGGTTTTGTTCTTGGTGTCTTTGTTTTGTGGTGCAATAATCTACTAGGCTATCTCTTTGCCTTGGGGATTCCTGGGAAGTTGCTGTTCCTGCTTTTGCTTTCATGTTGGCTTGTTAGGCAGGGATAAAGGTTGCTCCTCTTCTTGTTTTTTCTTGAGTGTGTTGTGAATAATTGAAGGTATAGAGGTCACTGTTGATTTGTTCCTTCTGCATTTTCTTTTGCATCTGATTGAAATGGCATGTGTGCTCCCAGGGCTTGTATTTATAAGTTGGTTCTAATATGGATGAAGCTTCCCTCTGGCTACCTGTGCACCAAATCACAAAGTGTGTGAGCATTTCTGGTTCCTCTTTTTTGTCTGCCATGGCTTATGATTAACATTTCATTTTTAAACAAATCAGAAATGTAACAGATGTATAATGAGTTTGACCATGCTTTTTGGGAGGTGTTGGCTTTTTGTTGTTTTGTTGTTTTTTTTGTTTTAATGCCATAGTTGATGGTTGTTAGCCAAGGTGCATAGTATCCCAATGGGTTTACACTGGGATATTACTGGGTTTTAACCTGTTTTTTGGTCACAGGCTCTCAAATAGATTAACTGATACTGAACACTGTTTTACTTAGAATTTAAGTGCAAGTTCATCTAGAAAATGTTAATCATCAAGACAGAGAATTTTTTTTTTCAAAAAAAAGCGGCAATGGGAGAAATTACTCCAGAAAGAACCAGTAGTGGTAGTGATTGCCGTATTAGTGTTGTAATAGTTTTCCTGTCCCTCAGACTTGGCAAAATAGCACTGACACTGAGCTTCCCAAAATTTTTAGGAAAAGATGTATGCAAAGTGTTATGAAGGTAGTAAATGGCCTCAGTCGTTCATGAGGACTATTACTATAATGTGTATATTTATGTATATTGCTGTAATGTAAGTATAAAAAAAGTATTAGCAACCATTGTTCCACTGCATGAAACTTTTTGGTGATGAGCACTGAAGGTTCATTGTTAACTTCTGAGAGTTTGTTACCTACAAATCATGTTTAAAATATGAAGTCCTGACTGGGGACTGTCTTTTAGAGTGAATTGGGAGGCTTTCTGGGTGTTAGTGGCAATAGTGAGCTGGTTTTAGAATACCTACGAACATAGTAATGCAAATGTGATTTTAAAGTATGAAGAGTAAAGATAGTAAAACAGTCAGAAGTTTCTTCATGTCTGGAAAAAATCCTCTTAACACACTTAGTGATCCAAAAGAATCTCAGCTAAGAAGTCCTATTTGTGTGCATAAAGTTGATTACATATAAGTTCTTGGAGGTTATGTAATCAATTTACTCTGGAATGCATTTTGTAGTTTGTTCTGGTTTAGATCAATAGATGTCATCATACAGCTGGGAGTGTTCACAAAAACTGTACCAGGAGCAGGTATTAAAGTTTTGTACAAAACATACCTCTCTCAGCTTTCTCTGTTCCAGTTTGCATATAAAGACGATATTTAAAAAAAAAAAAGTTTGTCTGATAGAAAAACAATTTTTTTTAAAAACACAATGAAGAGATTCACAGAAGAACAAATTTTTGTCCTCAAGAGAACTTAAATAAAAGGTGACTCAAGTTTGTCTGAAGGTATTCACAACAGGCAATTAAAAATGACTAATTTTTGACTGTACATGCTTGAACACTCAAACTGAATGCAGTACAAAAAATACAGATATTCAGTGTAAATCTGTACTTCTTTCTTTGAATTACTGAAAGTCTTGAAAATATGAGGGCTCTTTTGAACTGTGTGTGTTTTGTAGCAGTGTTCTGGATCTGTCACAGTATCAGTGACTTGCTAGCTGCTGTCTTAGTGAACTCCTTCAGGTATCTGACTTTAAGTGTAGTGGAAAAGTAACCTAGTACTATGACAATAACACATTACTGAATTTCATTTGTTTCTAAAATATGTTTCTATTAGTTATATTCTCTACAGGTACCCTCCTCTGTTCAACAACTTCAGCTGTGACAATACTGTTATTGCTTTAATTTAAATGTTACTTGATCACATGATTTACTCTTTTTTTAAATATTAAATGTGTACATGGAACTTCTGGAGTGCTTTCCAAGCCCTTAAAACCTGTGTACACCTGTGTAAGTGTAACAACTGCCTTATGTTTTCTAGCTGGTGGAACTTTGGGAAAAATTATTTTGTATAGAGAAAAAAAAGTAGAGTGCCTAAAAGTCCCTATTCCTGTTTTCCATTTTATAGACTATGTAGTCTTTATGTAGTACCTTAAACAACATCAGGGTTTTAGTGGGATGAATCAATCCTCAATAAATGCATGCTATTGAATAGCTAGTGAAGTCAAGTAAAGGAAATTTAACGTTTATTTCTTTGCTTACTTTAACAGTTGTTACTCAACCAAGCCCATCAGTTCCTCAGCCTAGTGCTTCACAGAGTGAAGAGAGAGCTACTGAACTGCCCAAACCAAAGAAGAACAGATGTTTCATGTGCAGAAAGAAGGTTGGCCTTACAGGTATGAGAACACTTTGTCAATTTTGAACAGATCTGTATGATTACTTGCCTCTTGCTAGATTACATTTGATGAAATATCTCTACCATTAAATTTACTTGCTTCTTCAGAATCCCAGTGACTTAGTGTAGCTGTTCATTTCTCTTACTCTGTATGTCAGAGTAGACAAACATACCCTCTTTGTAGTGACTAAGCCCTTAATTTACAACTTAATTAAATATGAGGCTTCCTAGTGATGTTTCTCCTTTTTTTTGCGTACAGGATTTGACTGCCGATGTGGAAACTTGTTTTGTGGACTTCACCGTTACTCTGACAAGCATAACTGCCCTTATGATTACAAAGCAGAAGCTGCAGCAAAAATCAGGAAAGAAAATCCAGTTGTGGTGGCTGAAAAAATCCAGAGAATATAAATTAGCCTGCTCTTGAAAAGACTGATTAACTTTTTGTTTTCTAATATATCCTAGGAAAACACAAAAGAGCAGGTGCATGGCCATTTTTGTTTGTTCTCCAAAGTTTTACTTTTAGTCTTGTCTGTCTTAATGATATTTCAGAGCATTTGGGTATTTGTTACAGGCAGAATTGGATAGATACAGCCCTTGAAAATATATATGCCCTCTCCACAATATAACTGGATGATCAGAAACATGCACAGGGACACATGCAGAGAGGAGAGACTGTCTAGTTATAAATATGTGCCAAACAGATGTATGCTATCAGAACGTTTGCAGCAGATCTACCTTCTGAGATGTGTTTGAGGTATGTAGTCTGTGGCTAGTGTTATGTGCCTGCTTTGGAGAAGGACACATCTAGAAGGTTGGCAGTCTACTTCTATTGCATAAAGTCTCATTCTAATTTTGGTTTTCACACTCCGTTGTTTTCCAACAGGATATAAGCTGTATAGAGCGGTCCACCATCCCAGTAATACAAATGTTGGTGCCGCATTTAAGAATTTAAGACATAGCAGTTGCACTGAGGAAAATGGGGAAAAAATCGGATGCGTACGAGACCACTGTTCTGGGAAAAATTACATTAACTTTAGAATCATGAAAATAGGTTTGGAAAGGAAGTGTCCTGATAGGAACTTATGAACTGACATGTAACAGTTGTCTACTTTTCTTTGCATAGCTAAAAATGTTTTTTAGCACAACAATGCAAGATTGGTTTACCAAAAATAGTTGCATATATTTTCAGATGTAGGACAGCAGCTCTATCAAACAACACATATCTGATGGAGTAGTTTGCTGAAATACTAGGGCAGTTTATTATTCATATACTACTTCTGTGTGTTCTAATTTAAAAAGAATACTAGGAGTTACTTTTTTTCTAGTTTTAAATGTAACAGTTGCACTGTTCTGCATGGAAACCATACCCAACATGGCTGCTGTAGACATAAATGGTAGCTGGAACCACTGTTGGAGGGCTGCTTTATCATTTTTAGTTGTACTTGGGTGTAGGACTGTAGTGTTCTTGGGTGTATTGCATGGGCTGCATTATCTACAGCATTGTACAACTAACAACTCTAGAAAAGGCAGTATACTTTACTGATGCTTGTCTGGTAATATCACTTCTGTGTTATAATGGAAGGGGTTTTTGTGATGTATGAAACTTGTGGGTTTTTTATATAAACAAGTACAATTTAGACTAGTGTTGTGGTAATGCCTGTTCTCATCTGTAAATAGTTATGTACGTACACAAGGCACTACTCCTGAAATACTTATTTTTTTTCCTTTTTTTTTTCCCCCCAATGTTCAGCCCTAGTTTTAGCTTCACTATTAAAAGCATCAGGTTTTTGTTTCTCACTTTGTTCTTCTGAGTTAATAGATAAGGAAACATGAACCGGTTAGCTCACTAGGTTAGAGCGTGGTGCAGATAACACCAAGGTCACGGGTTCGATCCCCGTTTGGTCCCCACGTGTTGCCTGATCTAGTAGAGAGGCATCTCTGCCCACGACAGGGAGGTTGGATTAAATGATCTCTAAGGTCACTTCCAACCTAGGCCATTCTATGTACAGATAGTTCATATTTATGTATTGCACATAATCATGCTACCCAGCATCTATGCTATATTGTATTATGTAAATAATAAAAATCATGTACAGAAGGAAATACTTCCTTTGGTGATACTTCATTTGTTTTGATTATTGCTTTAATCAGGCAACCTTCTAGAGGTTGAGGTACAAAGTTAATGCTAACTTTGTACAGATGTCATCTTGATGCTTAAGCATGCCTATGTCCAGCTGGAATACAGGTAACTGCTTGATGGCACAACAGAAATGCCAGCAAAATGCAATGTGCTTAGAAGGAGCAAAGGAAAGTCAATTTCTTTTTCTGTTTTTTCTATGAAAGAGGATCTATTATGAGAACCAGTACACTGATTACGCCATTCTGTCCACATCTTCACTTCACAGAATTATCATCAGGATCAGCATCCAAATACAGATGTTAAATATGCCAGATTTATCCTTCAAAGTGAGAAGAACTGAGCACACAGCATATGTCACCTTGAAGGAAGATACCTTCACTGCTGGATAATACATAAAAATTGCTGTCCTGTGTTCAGCTAGGATGGGGTTTATCTTTCACTAGGATCTGGGAGGGGGCATAGCCGGGATAGCCGAACCAAAATAGCCACTAGCCATGGGGATATTGGATACCATTATGACGTCATGCACGGGATGTGTATAAAGGGAAAGCTGAGTAACGAAACTTTCTAGTGAATCCGGCCCACAAACAAGGCAGCAGCCAGGTGGTCGGGTCCCGGGTGGTGAGATATCTGTGTTACACGTCGCATTACACGCTGTCGAGTTAATACTACTGTTGCCACTGTTACCTTTTTTCCTTCCTCTCCTTCCTTAAAATTTTTTTTAATGTTTTGTTCTTAAAAACTGCTCTTGTCTCAACCCAACGAGGCTGTAGCTACTGCTTGTTTCCGAGTTCTCCTCCTCCTTCCCAGTGGGGGAGGTCTGAGCAACCATGTGGTGCCTTGTCGGCATTTGGCCGGAACCACCACGGTTTCTTATGTAAGAAATGGATAATGTGCATCCCATCAGTCAGCTGATACTCGCGTGATACGTTGCTACTACAGCCCAGTGAGGGAACACAGGCGTGCTATGCTACTTCGTTTTCCAGCATGAATTGTATGACTTAGCCATGGAACTACTTTAAAGCACCAAACTTAACATATTTTTTTTTTTAACTTTTGTCTTAATGTGAAATCAGCTACTACACTGCAGTATAACATGCATAATTTTTTTTTTTTTTTTGCATTTTTACTTTTGAACCTGACAATGCTCTATAACTGGATATTTGAGGAGAATCTGTCTGGTTTTGATACTGTTGTGGCTAGAGTGTTTCAGGACAGGTACTTGTACTGATACTGGTAGTTTATGATGGCCTCAATCTCACTGCTTTTTCATCTGAACAAAGGCTGTACTTGTTGAAATAATTCACAGATGTACTGAGATCCAAGTATGGAATGAAAAAGCTGTCATTGTCCTATAAAATCATTTATGTGTCATATGTAAATTGCCAGCAAGTGGGGTATGAGCCTTCACTGAAAGCCTCCTGAGCTTTGTTTTTTAATAACTTTTATAGTGCATGTAATCATTCAGGAGTACTAATTCTGTTCAGACTCACTAAACAGTTGAAGGGAAGGTTATTTAAAAAGATAAGGTATTGACAAAGCAGCAGAGGGTTAGGTTTTAAACTTAGGCGCTAACACTGAACATTTTCCTTGGCAAAGAGTAAGAATGTGGAGGCAGAGTCTTTCAGATCCCACTCTTTCAGATCTTTCAGATCTCCACTGCCCAATTTGTAGATCGGTATACATTCATAAAATAAAAGGGTAATTCCCACAGCGTTGCCACTCACAGTTGGTTTTAATATAGTGGTATCAAAATGCTTTGAGGAAGAGACCATCTTTTGTAATGTCTAAGCAGAAGCCATTCATAAAGCTGCTGTCATTTGCTCTTCCAGTTTAAAGTGACAACAGCTACAGATAGCATATCCATCTTCCAGGAAATAAACATGATCGCTTCACATGACACTGATCCTCATTTAACATTTGTCTGTTAGATTGAGATGTTTCTTGTACATAAACACACTGTTCTGGGAAGAGTCTTCCTCTGTCCTAAACAAGTTTACCAGATGATAGGGACTTTTTTTAGTTAGCAAACAGAGAGGAGCATGCAAACAAATGAGTAGGTGAAAGCTGCTGGGTGGTTGAAAATTTTGCTAATCCTCAATCTGTGAAATACTTGCCTAGCTAGTGTTCAGCTGTGTGCTACTATTTTCCACAGGACTCTGTGCAAACTTCTGACAGCTGTTACTGTTAAACCTGAAATTTGGAATATAATGATGAGTTTCCTGTGGTGTTTCCAACCTGTTGCTGAAAGGCCAGTGAGCTGCTAGGTGGTTTGGTGGGTTGTGGTTCATAAAGATGCTATGGGGTTGAGAGGCTCTTACTGTCTTCCTGGTGCCAAGTTCTTTGAAAATGTGCTTCTGATAATCGCTTATCCTGCCATGCGTTTTGGAAGATCACTATTCACAACTTTTAGACATCAGCTTCTATTTGTCTCTTAGTCTTGGTCCCATGTCTGGTGTCTGCAATGAGTCAAAATGCTTGTGAGTTTCTCAGCATTACTAAGCAACTCTACAGTGTCACCTGGCACATGAAGGAGGAAATGCACCACAAATGAGGAAATCAGTTTGTTTCAGATCTCCAGGTGTGTTAAGTGGTAATGGTTCAGAAAGCAAATGAACTTCAGTCTCTGTATAGATATGTGATTTTTATGTTTGTTTTATTAGTTTCTGAGCCAGCCAAACACTGAAAATGCATTTTCTCACAAATTCCCTATTACTGACTCCATTGAAGTTTTGCATAATTAAATTTAGAACACCCGAGAGATGTGATCGACCATGCTCTGATTCAGGTGACACAAAGGGCTCTGGCAGTGTACCTGAAAGTAGCTGGATGTCACTGGAATTTATAAATTACAAACTCAAACAGTTAACTGCAGGGAACAGTGGGAAAGCCTGAGCTGGAAAAAATAATGAGAGTGACTACCCATGGAGATGTTAAAACAGAATCCAGAAGTAAAATTCTCTCTGAATGCAGTAAAAATTAGTTATCACAGTAAGGTCAATATCTAATAGAAGAGAGATTTAAATGCCATTTCACAGGCCTGAGTTACCTGAGATTTAGATGCCATTTCACAGCCCTGAGTTACCCCTCAATCTCCTGTAAACAGTTGGGCAGTATTTACTTCAGCCTCTAAACAGCGCATTGTAGCAATAATTTAGTGACGGACAAAGAAGAAACAGGATTGGGGTTTTTTTACTAAGCCAAAGAAAATACAGACTATTTCTGCTTGAAAGGACACATTGGCACAACAGAACAAGGGACCAGATTTCTGACTTGTTTAAAGAATTGAATTCAGTGTAAGAAGCCAGTCTTGGCACGCTCTGCTGTAGGTGGTCCTGCTCTGGGAGGGGGGTTGGACTTATATGATCTTTGAGGTCCCTTCCAACCTCTAACATTCTGTGATTCTGTAATAGCAGAGTACCAACAGCCTGTCATTTAAAAAGAGGTGTACTGAGATAGGCAGTACTGAGATAAATAAAAGAATCAACACCTACACTGTGACTTGACTGTTTAGATACAAATCTGTACCATTTAAAAAAAAAAGTTTGTTATTGAAATGACTCACCTTTTGTACTGGTTGGTAAGATGTAGATGATATTTTTTTAATGCCAGTGTGTGTTTCTCTCCTGTAAGCTCATGGCCAGTATTGTAGCAATGTTGAAAGTTGGGTTTCTCATGTGATTGTTACTTTGGCTTAAGCCCTCCAAGTAAGATATCTGTATCTTTACTCAATGTCTTTATAGTCCTACCTTTTTTCTCCTTGTTTCTACAGCCAGCTCACAGCATTTATTCCCAAGCAACCATAAGCCTTGTTATCACAAACGGGATATTTCATTATGGAGGGAAGATAATAAGTTAACAGCATATCTGGTTTTGCATCTTTGTACAAGCACGCATTTAGGACTATGTTATGTAATTAGTCCTGACCCAAGGCAGTTAAGTCTCACGCTTAACTGACCCCATGGGTACCTGGGCAGGTGGAGTGCCTACCTCTGCAGGAGTTTCACAGTGAGGTTACCTGTGGCCAGTGCCAAGCAAACGCATTTCGAGAGTGCCTCCCCTCCTTCTAAGTTCCTATTGGGATACCTCTAGCACTACATGACAACCATTGTGGCATGATGCTGTTTTTAATCCATATTGTGGCAGGTCACAGCATTTCTGTGATGAAAGGAAAGAAGGATGATCCAGGAAATAATAGGCCTGTCAGTTTGACTTCAGTGCCAGGGAAGCTGATGGAGCAGATCATACTGAGTTCCATTATGCAGCATGTGCAGGACAACCAGGTGATCAGACCCAGTCAACATGGGTTTGTGAAGGGCGGGTCCTGTTTAGCAAACCTGATCTCCTTCTATGACTGGGTGACCTGCTTGCTGGATGAAGGTAAGGCTGTAGATGTCGTCTGCCTTGACTTGAGTAAGGCATTCAACAGTGTTGCCCGCAGCATTCTCCTACAGAAATTGACTGCTCTTGGTTTGAACGGACATAAGCTTCGCTGGGTGAAAAACTGGTTAGATGGCCGAGTCCAGAGAGTCATGGTCAATGGAGTTAAATCCAGTTGGTGACCGGTCACGAGTGGTGTCCCCCAGGGCTCAGTACTGGGGCTGCTCCTGTTTAACATTTTCATCAATGATTTGGATGAGGGGGTGGAGTGCACCCTCAGTAAGTTTGCAGGTGACACCGAGCTGGGTGGAAGCATCGATCTGCTTGAGGGAGGGGAGGCTTTCCAGAGGGATCTGGATAGGCTGGATCACTGGGCTAAGGCCAACATCATGAAATCCAATAAGGCCAAATGCCAGGTCCTGCAGTTTGGCCACAACAACCCCCAGCAGTGCTACAAGCTTGGGGAGGAGTGGCTGGAGAGCTGCCAGGCAGAGAGGCACCTGGAGGTGTTAATAGATGGCCGTCTGAACATGAGCCAGCAGTGTGCCCAGGTGGACGAGAAGGCCAACAGCATCCTGGCCTGGATCAGGAATGGTGTTGTCAGCAGGAGCAGAGAGGTGATCATGCCCCTGTACTCGGCTTTGCTGAAGCCCCACCTTGAGTACTGTGTCCAGGTTTGGGCCCCTCACTACAGGAGGGTCACTGAAGTGTGCTGGAGACGATACAGTGGCGGACTACCAAGCTGATAAAGGGCTTAGAACATAAGTCTTGTGAGGAAAGGCTGAGGGATCTGGGGCTGTTTAGCCTGGATGAAATGGAGGGGAGATACTTCATCGCTCTCTCCAACTACCTGAAGGGAGGTTGTAGAGAGGTGGGAGTTGGTCTGTTCTCCCTAGTGGAGAGTGATAGGACAAGGGGAAATGGATTTAAATTGCGCCAGGGGAGGTTCAGGTTAGATATTAGGAAGAATTTCCATACTGAAAGGGTTCTCAGCCATTGCAACAGGCTGCCCAGGGAGGTGGTTGAGTCACTGTCCCTGGAGGTGTTTAAGAGATGACTAGACGTTGCACTGGGGGACATAATTTAGTAGGTTGATAGGGCTGGGACAAAGGCTGGACTTGATGATCTCCAAGGTCTCTTCCAACTGAAACTATTCTGTGATTCTGTTTTCCAACAGCAACGACAACTATCTTGATCCTTTTATCCAGTGTGTGGCAGGTGTCATTAAATGTTAGCAAGGCATATTTAGAGATGTATATTTGGACTTCCCTTTATTGTTTGATTTTATCTTCAGATTCCACTGGCAATGCTCTTTACATGTGGTGCTCTTACATCGTGGTGCTGATGTTTATCAGCTTGTCAGTATACTCTCTTGTGAGAGAGGTGTTAGAAGCACAGTTTGCCAAGCTATTATGTGGCAAACATGTAGGTGGAGAAATGCTCCCTGCAGCTCAGACCTTTCATATTTGGAGACCTATGGTGCCTGTCTCTAATTTTTTTGCCTGATTGATGATTTTGCAATATAGCAAGACATGATGAAGTCTTCATCTTCGCTTGTAATGTCACCAAGATTGAAGCACAGATCTGAGGGAAAAGAAAAGCAATTTAAGGACAGCATTTTTACTGTAGATTTGGTTGAAGTTTATTTTGGTAGTCAGTGAAAAGCTGGGCACATGATGAATATGCTATGAGTTCCCAAGGGAGCCTGTGAAACAGTTTGTGCATAGGACGTAATGCTTCTGGGATACCAGGACAGGCTACGTTTAAACAGCATTAGGCTAGGGTAGATTTTCCTTAGTTGTATTTTAATTAGCATGTGATTTTTAAGGGGAAAAAAGGTTTATGACCCTGGAAAAATCCTGGTCCCTTTCAGTCTGGTCACAGCCTTCAGACTGAGGCTTAGCTGGTTCCGTTGATTATTGTAGTGGACTCATCTCACAGATGATATCCATATGGATTTATGAGTTTCTTCTGGAAGCTTACCTACTGACTGACCTTATAAGACCTAAGACTTAGCTGGTTTGCTGCTGATTCAGTCACCACAAGAACTAATAGAAAGTTCGTTGACTAACAGATTTAGTGCAAGGAGGAGGCAGGGACAGAGAGGAGAGGTGAGACCACCACACAGAGATTTGCATGAGCTGCTGAGGAATTGCCATTTTGATCTCAGTGCTGTGACGAATTGGCTGATACCTTCAAGCATGTAGCAGTGATGCAAAGGTTGGCACTTGCCATCATGTGTTCAAAGTTTGCTAACTGAGTCAGAGACCTTAGCCTGCAGGTTATAGAAAGAGGTTTACATTGATTTAAGGTGATAGTCTCTTACACGTAAGCACCTGGCGGTAAATAAAGGACTAACGTTAGGAGTAGTTCCCTGGCTCCTCAGCAAGACTTTCTAAGCCAGAGTTTGGAAATCATATTATGTTAGGAAATAGCCTTGAGGTTCAAGTTAATTTACCCAGTGTTTCATGTAAGCAGAGGTTGTTGTCTTTAGTGGTTTGTCATCAGATGAGGGTGAATCAGTATTCAGCACAGAGTCATCTCTCAGTGCCAACCAACCTTCAGCAAACAGAGGCATCTGCAAATAGCAGATCAAGATCAAAGGTTATATAAGCAAATAATATTGAGACTTTTACAGCCCATTTCCTCTTTGTTTCCCAAAACTCTTCATGGTGGTATGTAAGGGTTGCTGTCCCAAATGCACAGAGCTGAGGACAGAGCCCTGCAGTGCCAGCCCCAGCTGAGCCATGTCACCAGGCTACTGCCACCAGGTGCTTGACTCTCCTATAGTTTTTCACCCCTTCCACCCTACTATATGCAATTGCTCCCTCATATGTTTTTGTCCTAGTTATCTAAGATAAAAAACTTAATTTTTTTCCAAGAGCGGTGTCACAGATCACATGCAGGGTGGATGAGTTGCACTGCCAGGAGCAGAGGTATGACGTCTGGAGATGCCCCAAGAGCAGAGTAAACACATTTTTCAGTGAGAGCAACATATCATCCATGTCCTAAACTGTCCCTGGCTGCATAAAGCAGCAGTGACAGTGAGTTCCACACCCACCTCTCCTTGCTTTTTCAGGAATGCCTCTGCTGCATCCCTGCTTCCCTCAAGCTCTGGGGTGGCAATAGCTTCTCCCCTATCACATGGGAGGTGCAGCAGCCTTTTGATTGGAGCCATCTCATTGTGCTAGCAGACAAAAAACAATGAAGCCTAGAGGTAACTGTTCCTATTTTTACATTACAGCAAACATTGCCCCAAAATAGCTATGTACTCCGGTATGCTTCTATGAAGGCTAAAATCCACCCATTACTACATTCTGACCTCAATCATGCTATTGAAAATCTTTTATTACTGGAACTTCAGGGCTGGCGTTTTCTTTCATCTTTCATTTAATCCCCTTCTCCTCCTGGTAGTACTTTATCAGTTTGAAATTAATCTATCTGTGATTTTCTTAAAAGAGTTCACATAATGCAAAAAAACTGCTGGGGGATGTTATTTTTTAACTAACTACTGTAAAAGGTTATGCTAAGGACATACTTTTGCAGAGCTTATTAATACTGGAGAAAGAAAGCTAGTATGTGCAGAGCCTGCTTCTCAGCATAAGTAGTACATCGTTTGGGCTGCAGGAAGAGGGCTAATTTAAACAAAAACTTGCACAAGAATACCACTATTGACTGCAAGTCCTAAGCAGTCAGGGTAACTTCCACTTTCTATCTGCTAACTATGCTTTTTTTTAGGGCATGTTTTATTAACATCAGTTAAGTTGCTGACTTCTGTTTATTTTTTTAAACAAATACAATTTAGTTAGGTGCTGAGTTCAGACACAGAGATTGTATGAAAATCATGTGTCTTCCCAAACCTGATCATTTTGGGTTTTTTAAAAGTCTGTTGGTTAAACAGAGCTCATTGGTGCACAGATCTGTTCTAGACGAATGCTGGATCTGAAACTCCCTGCCCCTCACTCTCCCACAAGAGTTGTTTTGATGCTCTGTGTACAAAAGTGAATCCTTGTGTTTTTCAGAAATCATAGAATCATAGAACATTTTCGGTTGGAAGAGACGTTCAAGATCATTGAGTCCAACCCTTGTCCTGGCCCTATCAACACCACTAAACCCTGTCCCTCAGCACAACATCTACCCGTCTCTTAAACATGTCCAGGGATAGTGGCTCAGCCACCTCCCTGGGCAACCTGTTCCAATGCCTGACAACCCTCTCAGTAAAGAAATTCATTCTAAACTCAACCTGAACCTCCCTTGGTGCAACTTCAGGCCTTTTCCCCTTGTCCTGTCACTCTCCACTAGGGAGAACAGACCAAACTCAACCTCGCTACAACCTCCTTTCAGGTAGTTGTAAAGAGCAGTAAGGTCTGCCCTCAGTCTCCTCCAGGCTAAACAGCCCCAGATCCCTCAGCCATTCCTGGTATGACACATGCTCCATATCCTTTGCTATCTTGGTAGCCTGCCTCTGTACCCTATCCCACACCAAAATGTCCCTTCCGTAGTGAGGGGCCCAAAACTGGGCACAGTGCTCAAGGTGCGGCCTCTCCAAAGCCGAGTGCAGGGGCATGATCACCTCCCTGCTCCTGCTGACACCACCATTCCTGATCCAGGCCAGGATGCTGTTGGCCTTCTTGGCCACCTGGGCACACTGCTGGCTCATGTTCAGCCAGCTGTCCACCAACACCCCCAGGTCCCTCTCTACCTGGCAGCTCTCCAGCCACTCCTCCCCAGGCCTGTAGCACTGCTGGGGGTTGTTGTGGCCAAAGTGCAGGACCCAGCATTTGGCCTCTTTGAAACTCGTGGAATTGGCCTTAGCCCAGTGATCCAGCCTATCTAGATCCCTCTGGAGAGCCTTCCGACCTTCAAGCAGATTGACACTTCCACCCAGCTTGGTGTCATCTGCAAACTTACTGAGGGTGCACTCCATCCCCTCGTCCAAATCGTCGATGAAAATGTTACACAGAATTGGGCCCAGTACTGAGCCTTGGGGAACATCCGTTGTGACGGGCTTGGGTAAAGGAGATGCTCACTTTTGCTTTTTGAAAACTTTTCGTGTTAGCAGGGTTACAGCCACGAGCATAGTATATAACTTTTTTGATTCCTACTTCAAGGAAAGAACTGTTCTCAGCCCACAAAAGTAGTAACACAACCAGCTCAGGAGTCTGATTCAGCTTAAAATAACCTGTGGCTAACCACAGTCTCCCTCATGCCTCATGTCTCTACTGACATGTCCAAAAGTGATTGCTGGGTAGGTCCTGACACTTCACAAAATCTTCTGAGAGAAAGGGTTGGCTAGGACATCCCATCAGGGTCTTCATGCTGCAGATTTAACCCTGACACTTGTTCCCAGGAGAGCAGAAGTCCCAGCTGCCATCTCTGTCAATGGCCTGGTTCGAATTCCCCATGCCTCTCCAGTAGTCCTGAGCTGGCTGACAGGTCTGCGGGAGTCCTAGCCATAACCGCTGCCATGCCACCCCCAGCCAATCCTCTCCTGTGCCAGTGACACCTGCTCTAGACACAGCAAGCCTCTTGTTGTGGTTCGAGCCGAGTTACCGGCGGGAAGGAAACAAAGGAACCGCGCGGTCGCTCCCTCCCCCCCTACCGAGAGTGAGGGGAAGAGCCCGAAAGGGGCTCAGGCAAAGGCCTCCAGGGGTTGAGATAAAAACAGTTTAATGGTGAACATAAAATGGTAACAATAACAGTGAAATAACAGTAACGTTTAACCAGATATAACGCGAGTAACGTGTAACGCGGAGCTCACCGCCCGATCGGACCGGAAACCGGGAAAGAGCGCCAACCCCCACCCCGACCGCTCCATATATATATACCCCGAGCATGACATCACGATGGTATCGAATATCCTAGCGACCCCCTATGCCCAGATAGCTCCTTTCCAGAGAATTAGCCCTATCCTAGCTGAACCCAGTACACCTCTCCTTTCAGGGACTCAGCATCTGAATAATAGCCTTTTTTTTCCCCTCTCCTGTATGGATTCATAAGGAATTTCAATATAAGAAAATTGCATTTAGACAGAAATAAAGAAACTACTGGGTGTCTTCAGGTTCCCCTTTCCCACTGCTACAAACCAAGGACAAAGCTACTCCATTTACTTAGTGGAAGTAATCATCAGCAAGTCCTGGAACAAGGTTTCAGGTCCAAGTATGTATTTTGGGCAGGCATGTCTATTTTATCTGCACTGATGGTGCTAAGTTCCAGCACCATGAAATCAGACCCATTTAGACTATCCTGCTAAGCACCAAAGTTCAGAGGGACTTTGGGTAGCCCAAAAGGCTATCCAAAGGGCAAGGTTATTCACAGTACCCCAGGGGCTATCTATGCCACACCACCACTATAATGCTGAATATTGAATTTTAGCAGTGTCCTAGATTGACCAAGGCCCTGTCAGGTGCACCATGAAGAGAGTCAGCATCTACACCCATTGTGCTGCCTCTGCTGGTCCCCAGGATGCTGAGGCAAAGGACTAAAAGAGAAAATGCTTAAAGCTGGCCAGCTGAGCCTGCATGGGGGTATCCCTTCCACCAACACTGCTCCAGCACAAACACACACTCCTCACACTCACTGCAAGTGCCAGGGAAGATTTAATTTCCCCTGGAGATGTTGACCTCACTTTACTTGTGCTCTGAGGCAAGGCACATGTCTGCCATGAAAACCTGCACAAAGTTTTCCAACGTGCCTCGTGGATCTGAATGTTTACCTAATTGTACTTGGAGGACACTTTAGAAAACAAAATATAATTTTTTTCTAAGTGTTCACATGTAGAACAGAAGTGAGCATGGACTATGATCCAAAGGGATATTTTGCATTTTGTGCATCTATTTGCAGTCCATTTTAACTTTGAAATTGCTGAAGTCAGGGCTCATACATGCAGTTTGATGAAGATTTTTAAGCTTTTCCCAGAATATAAGGTTCTGATAGTGCTCACAGACTGCACATCAGCAGGAACTCACAAAATATTTATGGAAGGAGCTGTGAAGGCTAATACTGCTGCCAGCAGTGGTGCCTGCTCCTCTTATATCCTTTTGAGAAAGGTAAAATAACTATGTAGTTGTTGTACTCCTTTTCTGTCAGAAAGAATCTGTTTTAAGAATTAGCTTTTATGTAAGTAAGGGTCAGTGGAGAGAAAGAAAATATCTCATTGCCTCTCTCCCCATTTTCTGTGCCCTGGCATACAGTTACTGCGCTCTTAGTAGCAGCTCTCATCCCACACACTGCATTTGTAGAGGGAGGAAGAAACTGTGGACACTTGATACTGTTAATCAGTCTTGGACCAAGTTAAGGATGTTAGCCGTATATTTTTTCCAAAATCTGTCCAACACACAATCTGATGCTATCTTTCAGCAATGACCAACTGTCATGTGTATCAGCCTTGGTACAGAAAGACCAGACATTTCCGTGGTAGCAGGCAAACCCCAAGCTGTTTGGCCCTTGCACAACCTGTACAAAATATTCTGCTGCTTCCAGGTCTATAAAGTAATGTGTTTTACTTGGGCAATAGGCAGGACTGGCTGTTACTCTACGTTTTCTGTGAAACCAGCCCAGTCTACCTCAATGTAATTTGCTGTCCTGCCCTAAGCTTTCTCTGTCAAACCAAATTGCAAAATAAATACATGAAAATATCCTTCTGATAAATCCGAGCCAAAATGGTAAGAAGCGGAGAGGTAACAATCCAGAAGGTTCCTGCAATGTGTGGATGATAACTTCCTCACACAGCTGGTAAGTGAATCGACCAGAGAAGATGACCTGCTGGACCCTCTGTTTGTGAACAGAGAAGGTCTAGTGGAATATGTGGCAGCTGGAGGCCATCTAGGGACCAGCTATCATGAAATTATCAAGTTCTCTATTCTTGGAAATGCTAGGAAGAGTGACAGCAAAACTGCCACTTGGGACTTCAGAAGGACAGACTTTGATTTGTTTGGGAGGTTACTCAATAAAATCCTTTGGGAATCGGTTGTGAAGAGTGTAGAGTCCAGGAAGGCTGGACACTACTTAGGGAGGAAATCTTGAAGGCACAGGAGCAGGCCATCCCTACGTGCCTTAAAATAAGCTGACGGCATAGAAGACCAACCTGACTGGATAGAAACATATTGCTGAAGATCAGGGAAAAAGAGTTTATGGCCTCTGGAAAAGAGGGCAGGCCACTCATAGTGAGTAGAAGGATAACGTTAGGTTATGTAGGGGCATTATTAGAAGGTCCAAGGCCTAGTGGGAAATTAATCTGGCTTTGAAAGTAAAGGACTGTAAGAAAAGTTTTTTTAAATACTTTAATAACAAAAGAAAGAACAGAAAGAGCCTCCATCCCCTGCTAGACCCAGAAGGAAATATAGTAACAGAAGACAAGGATAAGGCTGAGGTGCTTAATGCCTTCTTTGCCTCAGTTTTTAGTAGTAATAACACCTGTACTGAGGGAAGCCAGCCCCCCCAAGCCAAGAGAATGGGATCGGGAGCATGTCCCCCCCCACAATTCATGCGGAGACGGTCAGGGACCTACTACTAGATGTCAACATCCATAAATCTATGGGGCCAGATGGGATCCACCTTAGAGTACTAGGTGAACTGCCGGGAGTTCTTGCCAGATCACTTTCCATCATTTATCAACAGTCCTGGCTTACTGGAGAGGTTCCAGCTGACTGGAAGTCAGCCAATGTAACACTCATCTCTAAGAAGGGAAAGAAGGATGACCCAGGAAATTACAGGTCTGTCAGTTTAACTTCAGTCCCAGGGAAGCTGATGGAGCAGATCATACTGAGTTCCGTTATGCAACATATGCAGGACAACCAGGTGATCAGATCCAGTCAGCATGGGTTTGTGAAGGGCAGGTCCTGTTTGACAAAACTGATCTCCTTCTATGACTGGGTGACCCGCTTGCTGGATGAAGGTAAGGCTGTGGATGTCGTCTGCCTTGACTTGAGTAAGGCATTCAACAGTGTTACCCGCAGCATTCCCCTACAGAAATTGACTGCTCCTGGCTTGGACGGACATAAGCTTCGCTGGGTGAAAAACTGGTTGGATGGCCGAGTCCAGAGAGTCGAGAGTCAAGTTAAATCCAGTTGGTGACCGGTCACGAGTGGTGTCCCCCAAGGCTCAGCACTGGGGCCGCTCCTGTTTAACATTTTCATCAATGATTTGGATGAGGGGGTGGAGTGCACCCTCAGTAAGTTTGCAGATGACACCAAGCTGGATGGAAGCATCGACCTGCTTGGAGGCTTTCCAGACAGACCTGGATAGGCTGGATCACTGGGCTAAGGCCAACATCATGAAATCCAATAAGGCCAAATGCCAGGTCCTGCACGTTGGCCACCACAGAATCACAGAATCACAGAATGTTAGGGGTTGGAAGGGACCTCAAAAGATCATCTAGTCCAACCCCCCTCACCAGAGCAGGATCACCTCCAGTAGGTCACACAGGAACGTGACCAGAGAGATTTTGAATGCCTCCAGAGAAGGAGACTCCACAACCTCTCTGGGCAGCCTATGCCAGTGCTCTGTCACCCTCACAGTGAAAAAGTTCTTTCTAACGGTTTTGTGGAACCTCCTATGCTCCAGCTTGTATCCACTGCCCCCTGTCCTGTCATTAGACATCACTGAAAAGAACCTGGCTCCATCCTCCTGACACTCCCCCTTGACATATTTATAAACATTCATGAGGTCACCCCTCAGCCTCCTCTTCTCCAAGCTAAAGAGACCCAGCTCCCTCTGCCTTTCCTCGTAAGGGAGATGTTCCACTCCATCATCTTTGTGGCTCTGCGCTGGACTCCCTCAGGCAGTTCTCTTTCCCTCTTGAGCTAAGGCACCCAGAACTGGACACAAGATTCCAGATGCGGCCTCACCAGGGCAGAGTAGGGAGGGAGAAGGACCTCTCTCGACCTACTTGCTACTCCCCTTCTAATACATCCCAGGATGCCATTGGCCTTCTTGGCCACGAGGGCACATTGCTGGCTCATGGTCATCCTGCTGTCCACCAGGACCCCCAGGTCCCTTTCCCCTGCTCTGCTCTCCAGCAGGTCAGTCCCCAACCTGTACTGGCACATGGGGAAGTTCTTTCCCAGGTGCAAAACTCTACACTTGCCCTTGTTGAATTTCATCAGATTTCTCCCTGCCCAGCCCTCTAGCCTGTCTAGTTCTCTCTGAATGGCAGCACAGCCTTCTGGTGTGTCAGCCACTCCTCCCAGTTGCGTGTCGTCAGCAAACTTGCAGACAACGCTCTCTAATCCCGCGTTCAGGTCATTGATGAATATATTGAAGAGAACTGGCCCCAGCATTGACCCCTGAGAGAGTCCACTAGACACAGGCCTCCAAGTAGACTTTGCTCCATTGACCACAACTCTCTGCCTTCTTTCATTCAACCAGTTCACACCCACCTCACTACTCGGTCATCCAGACTGCACTTCCTCAGTTTAGCTATGAGGATACTGTGGGAGACAGTGTCAAATGTTTTACTGAAATCCAGATAAACCATGCCCACTGCACAGCCACCATCCATCCACCTGGTTATATCTTCATAAAAGGCTATCAGGTTGGTCAAACATGACTTCCCCTTGCCAAAGCCAATCTGACTGCTCCTAATGACCCTCTTAGCCTTTATATGCCCAGAGACAGCACCGAGGATAACTTGCTCCATCACTTTTCCAGGGATGGAGGTGAGGCTGACTGGTCTGTAATTGCCCAGGTCCTCCTTCCTGCCCTTTTTAAAGACTGGAGTGACATTTTCTTTCCTCCAGGCCTCAGGCACCTCCCCTGTTCCCTACAACTTACCAAAGACAATGGAAGGTGGCCTTGCTATTACTTTCACCAGCTCCCTCAGCACCCGTGGGTTCATCCCATCAGGGTCCATGGACTTACGGATGTTCAAGTGTCCTAACTGATCCCTAACCCAGTCCTCCTCAACCAGGGCCAACTCCTCCATTATCCTGACTTCCTCTGGGGCCTCAGGGCTCTGGGGCTCCTGAGGACAGTCTCCAGCAGTATAGACAGAGGCAAAGAAGACATTCAGCAACTCTGCCTTCTCTGTATCCTCTGTCTCCGGGGCACTCACCTCATTCACATGAGGGTCTACATTGCCTCGAGTGTCAGTTTTGTCGGCAATGTATTTGAAGAAGCCCTTTCTGTTGTCTTTGACCTCTCTCATGAGGTTTAATTCCAAGGAGGCCTTAGCTTTCCCAGTTGCTTCCCTACATCCTCTGACCACGGTCTTATACTCCACCCAAATGGCCAGCCCCTCCTTCCATGATCTCTGTACTCTCTTCTCCCACCTGAGTTTGCCCAGCAGATCCCTGGTCAACCATGCGGGTCTCCTGGATCTCTTTCTTGATTTCCTACCTTTTGGGATGCACTGACCTCGAGCATGTAAGAAGTGGTCCTTGAATACTGACTAACTCTCTTGGGCCCCTTTACCTTCTAGTACCCTGTCCCATGGGGTTTCCACTAACAATTGCTTGAAAAGGCCAAAGTTCGTCCCTGCTGAAGTCCAGCGTTGCGATTGTGCTTGGTATTCTGTTTCTTCCGCACAAGATCCTGAACTCCACTATCTCATGGTCGCTGCAGCCAAGATTACCCTCAACCTTGAATGATGGCAGAGTGGTGGATGTGGTCTACCTTGACTTCAGTAAAGCATTTGACACAGTCTCCCACAGCATCCTCACAGATAAACTGAGGAAATGTAGGCTGGATGATCGGGTAGTGAGGTGGACTGTGTACTGGCTGAAGGAAAGAAACCAGAGAGTCATAGTCAATGGAGCAGAGCCTAGTTGAAGGCTGGTATCCAGTGGAGTGCCTCAAGGGTCAGTACTGGGGCCAATATTACTCAATATATTCACCAACGATTTAGATGAGGGAATTGAATGTACTATCAGCAAGTTTGCTGATGACACTAAACTAGGTGGAGTGGCTGACATTCCAGAAGGCTGTGCTGCCATTCAGAGAGACTTGGACAGACTGGAGAGTTGGGCAGGGAATAACTTGATGAAATACAACAAGGGAAAGTGTAGGGTCCTACATCGGGGCCGGAAAAACCCCAGGTTCCAGTATAGGTTGGGGAATGACCTGTTAGAGACCAGTGTAGGGGAAAGGGACCTGGGGGTCCTGGTGGACAGCAGAATGACCATGAGCCAGCAGTGTGCCCTTGTGGCCAGGAAGGCCAATGGCATCCTGGGGTGGATTAGAAGAGGGGTGGTTAGTAGATCGAGAGAGGTCCTCCTGCCCCTCTACTCTGCCTTGGTGATTGTCGCGGGTTAGGGCTGGGCCGGCCACTAACGCGGACAGACGCTCTCTAACCCCCTCTTCCCCCCCCCGAACGGGAAGAGAAAAGGGAATGAGGCAGAGAGACTTACAGATGAGAGAAGAAAAAAACGAACTAGAACAGCTTTAATGAAAGTAATAGGAATAATGGTAAAAAGATAAAAGTAAAGAACTATATACAACTATAGATAGTAGCCCGATATCAAACCCGACTCCCTCCCCCGATAGCAATCACCACTGGTGCTGCAGAGCAGGAGGCACTGGGGAAACCCCAGGCTCAGCGGCGGCGGGAGCTGGATACAGGGAGCTGGATTCGGGAACTCAGGATCCGGATCAAAATCAGGAGGTCAGATGGAGTCCTCTCTGGACACCGGCCATTGCAGAAAGGAAGGGCGAAAAGCCGAAAAGGGCAAAAGGGGCAAAAGGGCCGAAAAAGGGGACGAAACTCTCGTGATCACTCAATTTATACTAAATATGACGTATATGGGATGGAATACTCTCGTTGGTCACCTGTCCTGTCTGTTACCCCCCGGAGGTGCCACCTTTTACTTCCTTGTGCCCCCTCTTACTACCCAGCACCCCCAGCGTGGCACACAAGAGCCAGCAGTGGCCTTGGTCACTATAGGAATAAGTATAAGCAAGAGCCTTTCTACATACCAGTCCCAGGCTGTGACTGTAAACATCAGGTGTTATCACTGCCAGTAGCGCACACTGTCTGCACAAACATGCTGCTGACTTCAGAAAGTGCAGCCTTTTAGAAGACACTAAACTGAAAAGAAAAAATCACTAAACAGGACTGGGTTTTTAGCTAAACCCAGGACAGTGATACTGCATCTGGAATATTGTGTCCAGTTCTGGGCCCCTCAACTCAAGACAGACAGGGAGAGAGTTCAGCGCAGAGCAACTAAGATGATTAAGGGAGTAGAGCATCTCCCTTATGAGGAAAGACTGAGGGAGCTGGGTCTCTTTAGTTTGGAGAAGAGGAGAATAAGGGGTGACCTTATTAGTGTTTATAAATATATAAAGGGGGAGAGTCATGAGGATGGAACCAGGCTCTTCTCGGTGGCAAACAATGATAGGACAGGGGATAATGGAATCAAGCTGGAACACAAGAGGTTCTACTTAAATTTGAGAAGAAACTTCTTTTCGGTGAATGTGACAGAACACTGGAACAGGCTGCCCAGGGAAGTTGTGGAGTCTCCTTCTCTGGAGACATTCAAAACCCGCCTGGACGCCTTCCTATGTAACATCATCTAGGTGTTTCTGATCTGGCAGGGGGATTGGACTAGATGATCTTTTGAGGTCCTTTCCAATCCCTAACGTACTGTGATACTGTGAACCTTCCGTGCTTCAACCGGACCTTCCTTGTTGGTGAGCACAAGGTCCAGCAGTGCTCCTCTCCTGGTCGGCTCATCCACCATTTGCATCAAGAAGTTATCATCGATGCACTGGAGGAACCTCCTGGACTGTGGATGGCTGGCTGGGTAGGCCTTCCAGTGCCTTCCAGGCTTGGGGAGGAGTGGTTGGAGATATGCCAGGCAGAGACGAATTTGGGAGTGTTAACAGATGGCCAGCTGAACATGAGCCAGCAGTGTGCCCCGGTGGCCAAGAAGGCCAACAGCATTCTGGCCTGGATCAGGAATGGTGTTGTCAGCAGGAGCAGGGAGGTGATCAGGCCCCTGTACTCGGCTTTGCTGAAGCCCCACCTGTGTCCAGGTTTGGGCCGCTCACTACAAGAGGGTCATTGAAGTGCTGGAGACGATACAGTGGCGGACTACCAAGCTGATAAAGGGCTTAGAACATAAGTCTTGGGAGAAAAGGCTGAGGGATCTGGGGCTGTTTAGCCTGGAGAAGAGGAGATTGAGGGGAGATACCTCATCGCTCTCTCCAACTACCTGAAGGGAGGTTGTAGAGAGGTGGGAGTTGGTCTGTTCTCCCTAGTGGAGAGTGATAGGACAAGGGGAAATGGATTTAAATTGCGCCAGGGGAGGTTCAGGTTAGACTTTAGGGAGACTTTAGGAAGAATTTCTATACTGAAAGAGTTCTCAGCCATTGCTGCCCAGGGAGGTGGTTGAGTCACTATCCCTGGAGGTGTCCCAGGTAGGTGTTGCCTTGGGAGGAATCGTTTAGATAGAGCTGGGACAAAGACTGGGCTCGATGATCTTCTAGGTCTCTTCCGGCTGATACGATTCTATGATTTTATGATTCTATGATAAGAATCAACTTTAAGGATAGTGATGATAATGAAACAGGTGACTGGTGACTATAGCTTGCAGTCTGGGAAGCGGGGATATGTTTAGGCAGCCAGATTAAAACAAACAGAAGAAACAACTGTGCCACCCAACACATAATGAACAAGTACAACTTCATAGTCACTGGATGTTACAAAGAGCAAAAATAGAAATGTTTCATGAAGGGATTAGACCAACTGAGAAGCTAAACCAAGCTTCCCTTCTGCAACGTTGGCTTTAAATTTCTTTGATGTGCTGGCTGAAAGCTATGAGGGAAGGCTCGTGCTATATCCTGCTGTTCTCCTGCATGTCCATATTTATCAACCTTACTAGAAATAGGAAGTTGGGCAAGATAAATCTTTGGTCTGACCCAGCTGAGATGCTTTTACATCCCCACATAGGGAAGACTGCAGTTATCGCTGCAGGAGAACGGATGTGGCAAGCAATGGCTGGTGTGTCATGGAGGACATACCCACTCTCCACATGAAGAACATAACACTGTCAACAGCTCTGGGATTAGGCCCACTCCCTTTGCTCTAGTTTTTTCAAAATCGATTATTTTAAATAAATGAAAACGGAGTGGGGGAGGATTTGCCTGATGGTGCTAAGGTTAGGGTTATCAGCATGATGGCTGAAGCCCTCTGTGGGTTCACAGAAGAGGTATTGTGTAGGAGCAAGAGTTGTTCAGGCCACCTCAATGCCTAATTAGCCCCACAACAGCCTAATGTGCCCAGGAGGATTTACAAAAGACATTTACCAGGAGAAAATCAATTCTGTTTGCAGTGAATGAAATTTTACTTTCTTCCTTTTTTTTCCTATATTTTTTCTTTTTGTTCAGTTGCATTTCAGTTAGCAGAGGCCACTAAACAACCATTAACTTGTAGCAACTTTCTGCAGCTGGATTTAGCCTGGATTTAGCAGATAGCCCAGAAATTACATTTTATGAACTAATTATAGGAGCAGTTGTTTTTCGGCATATCTTCGTAGGAGAGGTGCTCCAGCCCTCTAATCACTTTGGCCCCTGCTGTGGACTCGCTCCAACAGGTCAATGTCCTTCTTATGTTGGAGGCCCCAGACTTTCTGGAGCTCACAGGCCATCATTAATCAGTCTTTCAAGGGGAGAATAGTCCAGGATAAGATTTCCTGGGACTGCATTAAAGATGAACTTCACTTACATTTTGTAAAGGTGAGGAACAGGAGGGGGGAGAAAGGTAGAAATGAAGTTTAACATTTCGTTTCCCATCCATCAGTTCTTACTGTGTGCTTCTTTTCTCATCAACTCAAAAATGCATCTATTTTCTTCTAACCCAGCAGCATCTCTGTGGGAAAAATGTTATCGAACTAATCCCACACACTTTAAACTAAATCACATTTTTCAAGGAACACTTAGAAAATCATAGACAGTCAACTCCAAGGACAAGCACACTGGAGCCTACTGCTACAGGTCCTGTAAGGGAGCTCAACCACAAAGCCTGGCACAGATCTTGCAGCCACACACCTGTGATGGTGCTGGCAACTCACTCATGGGTTCAGCATGTGTTTTATGCTTTCACAGGCTGTAGCCTTTAGCATTGCAACCCATGTAGCATCTGGTTGTTGGACAATAACCACCAGGCAACTCTGTAAATGAGTCCACATTACTGTGGTTCAGGATTTTTTGTCCGTTTGTTTTTTTTGTAGTGGTTTTAATTTCAATGCTATTTTCACAGTATAAACAGCAAGGAGGTGAGTGTTCCTTTAGGTAGTTAGCCTCATCTTCAACAGTGCAGATCTCAACACCCCAAGGCTGGAGGACTGTCCAAAGAAGTACTGCAGCTATCAGACAGTGTACCACCTAAGACTGTCACACCTTTGCCTATTCTGTATTTCAGCAATTACTCCAACTATCTGTGTGGGTCAGACTTTTTCAGTGAAGGTGAATCATAGAATCATAGAACAATTCAGGTTGGAAAAGACCCTTGGGATCATCAAGTCCAACCATTAACACTACACTACAAGTTCGCCCCTAAACCATATCACCCAGCACCACATCTAAGCGACACTTAAACACATCCAGGGACGGCGACTCAACCACCTCCTTAGGCAGTCTGTTCCAGTGTCTGACCACTCTTTCCATGAAGAATTTCTTCCTAATGTCCAGTCTAAACTTGCCCTGTTGCAACCTGAAACCATTTCCACTGGTTCTGTCCCTAATTACCCGTGAGAAGAGACCAGCACCAACCTCTCTCTAATGTCTTTTCAAGTAACTGTAGATCATGTTGAGGGCCCCCCACAGCCTCCTCTTCATCAAACTGAACAGTTCCAGCTCCCTCAATCGCTCGTTTTAAGATTTATTCTCCAGGCCCTTCACCAGTTTTGTTGCCCTCTTCTGCACTCGTTCCAACGCCTCGATATCTCTCCTATACTGAGGTGCCCAAAACTGAAGACAATACTCAAGGTGTGGCCTCACCAGTGCTGAGTACAGGGAGAAAATCACCTCCCTACTTCTGCTGGTCACAAAATTTCTAATACAAGCCAGGATGCCTTTGGCCTTCTTGGCCACCTGAGCACACTGCTGGCTCATATTCAGCTGGCTGTCAATTAGAACGCCCAGGTCCTTTTCCACCAGACAGCCTTCCAGCCACCCTTCCCCAAGCCTATAGCATTGCATGGGGTTGCCGTGACCAAAATGCAGGACCCTATGCTTGACTCTGTTGAAATGCCTGCAGTCGGCCTGGGCCCATCGATCCAGTCTGTCCAGGTCCCTCTGTAGAGCCTTTCTACCCTCCAGCAGATCAACACTCCCTCCCAGCTTGGTGTCATCTGCCAGCTTGCTGAGGGTGCACTCAATTGCCTCATCAAGATCATTGGTGGATAAATGATCATTGACGAATCAATGATCATTTATATGTCACTAGAGTCAAAAGTGTGAAATAGCAGTAAACATGTAGGCCAGCAACTTCATGGCACTTGGAAACAGCTGCTTCTCTATGTGATGAAGTGTACTTTGAAAGTGTGGAGATGCTCACAAAAAGTGACAACACATGATACTGTGAGGGGATGTTATAAAAGGCTGTGGCTTGCCAGGGACTTAGAAAGACTGTAGATGCTCTGGCAGCCCAGCCTTGAGGAGACATGCACCAGGAGAAGAGGCAGAGGGACAGTGCAGGGGTAGAGGGAGATCAGTGTAGGCAGGTAAAACCCTCCACCCACAGCCTGCCCCCTGCCACCGCTACCCCTGGGCTGCTCCTAGTCGTCCAAAACTATCCCTGTAAGACACAGCCTTGGAAATATGGTAGGGAAAAGAAGGGAAAGGCTTGTTTCTTCCATTTTTCTCCTTCCCACCTTTCCTGTCATTATTTCTTTTGTTCTTGCTTTTTTCTCTATTTTTCTTCCCTTTCCTTTTTTCCTTTTCCTTTTCCTTTTCCTTTTCCTTTTCCTTTCCCTTTTCCTTTCCCTTTCCATTTTCTTTTGCACATCCTCAAGAGGTTTTATGAAACATGGGTAGTATCATCAACCACTGTTCTTAAAGATAGAGAAAACCTGAAGTGCAGAGGTTTATGAATGTTGTTCATGCTATGTCCTCACACTGCCTGACCTTGTCTCAGCCTCACACCAGCACCTACAGCCAGATGTGGCAGCTGCTGTGCAGCAGCAGCAGCTCCCAAACACGGCAGAGGTACAGCTGAGAGCTGCCTGTGCACATGAACTGCTTTGAGATGGCTTTTCTATCGGAAGTGCAAGTACAGCAATTTGAATTTAATATTATTCTTGGAAGTTTGAGATGGTGTTGAGGTGATGCCCTAGTGATGGAAGCACCAGCAAAGAAGTGCAGAAAACTCTCCTCAGCTCCCCGCTCTCCAAAAGGCCTATGGTGAGAGTTTGGGTTGTTTGTGTAGGTTGGATGAATGATGAGGTCGCTAACTGGTTGAAGGGAAGAAGCCAGAGAGTTGTGGTCAACGGGGCAGAGTCTGGCTGGATGCCTGTGTCTAGTGGGGTCCCTCAGGGGTCAGTGCTCAGGCCGGTGCTGTTTAATATATTCATCAATGATCTGGACGAGGGATTAGAGAATGTTGTCAGCAAGTTTGCTGATGATACAAAATTGGGAGGAGTAGTTGACACACCAGAAGGCTGTGCAGCCATTCAGAGAGACCTGGACAGGCTGGAGGGCTGGGAGGGGAGAAATCTTATGAAGTTCAACAAGGGCAAGTGTAGAGTTTTGCACTTGGGAAAGAATAACCCCATGTGCCAGTATAGGTTGGGGACTGCCCTGCTGGAGAGCAGTGCAGGGGAAAGGGACCTGGGGGTTCTAGTGGACAGCAGGATGACCATGAGCCAGCAATGTGCCCTCGTGGCCAAGAAGGCCAATGGCATCCTGGGGTGTATTAGAAGGGGAGTATCAAGCAGGTCAAGACAGGTCCTCCTGCCCCTCTACTCTGCCCTGGTGAGGCCGCATCCGGAATATTGTGTCCAGTTCTGGGCCCCTCAGTTCAAGAAAGACAGGGAGCTGCTTGAGAGAGTCCAGCGCAGAGCCACAAAGATGATGGAGTAGAGCATCTCCCTTATGAGGAAAGGCTGAAGGAGCTGGGTCTCTTTAGCTTGGCTTTCAGCTTTCAGCTTTCAGTTTTCAGCTTTGGCTGAGGGGTGACCTCATTAATGTTTATAAATATGTCAAGGATGAGTGTCAGGAGGATGGAGCCAGGCTCTTTTCAGCGGTGTCCACTGACAGGACAAGGGGCAATGGGTGGAAACTGGAACATAGGAGGTTCCATAAAAATATGAGGAAAAACTTTTTCACTGTGAGGGTGACAGAGCACTGGAACAGGCTGCCCAGGGAGGTTGTGGAATCTCCTTCTTTGGAGACATTCAAAACCCGCCTGGACATGTTCCTGTGTGCTCTACTGTAGGTGGTCCTGCTCTGGCAGAGGGGTTAGACTAGATGATCTTTGAGGTCCCTTCCAACCTCTAACACTCTGTGATTCTGTGATTCTGTGAGTTGTGCAAGCAACCTCCCAGACATTAGCACAGAGCACCACATTTGTGGGAACAATTCCCCATAATATGTTGAGGTGAGTTCTGAATGTCTCAAGAGGTGGAGACTCTACCTCTTTGAGCAGCCTATTCCCATACTCTGTCACTTTCAAAGTGAAAGAAGTTTCTTCCTATGGTTAGACGAAACTTCCTATGTTCAAGTTTGTGCCCGTTACCTCTTGTCTTGTCACTGGGCACCACTGAAAAAGAGACTGGCCCCATCCTCCTGACATCCACCCTGTAAGTATTTACAGCAGTGATAAGTTCCCACACCAGTCATCCCTTCTCCAGATTAAAAAGCCCCAAGTCCCTCAGCCTTTCTTCATAAGAGAGATATTCTAGTCACCTAATCATCTTTGTAGCCCTTTTCTGTACCCTCTCCAGCAATTCCCTGACTTTCTTGAACCGGGAAGCCCAGAACTGGACATATTAATCTATATGTGACCTCACCAGTGCAGAGTAGAGGGGGAGGATGATCTGTTGTTCACCAGGACTCCCAGGTCTTTTTCCACAGAGCTGTTTTGCAGCAGCTCAGCCCCCAACTCATACTCATACATGAGGTTATTCCTCCCTAAGTATTCAGCGCTTGCTGAATTTCATACGGTTATTCTTTGCTCAACTCTCCAGACAGTCCAGGTCACATTGGATGGCAGTGCAGCCCTCTCGTGTGTCAGCCACTTCTCCCAGAAAATTTGCTGAGGGTACACTTCATAAATTTATCCAGGTCATAGACAGATATATTGAACAGGGCTGGACCCAGTACTGACCCCTGGGGAACACCACTTGTTATGGACCTCCAACTAGACTCTGTGCCTTTAATCACAACCCTCTGTGCTTTATATTTCAGCCAAGTTTCAATCCACTCCACTGTCCATTCATCTAACCCACACTTCCTAAGCTTGCCTATGAGAATGCTGTGGGAGACCATGTAAAAAGCCTTGCTGAAGTCAAGGTAGACAAGATCAACTGGCCTCCCTCATCTACTCATCAAGTCATACCACCTTAGAAGGCTATCAGGTTTTTCAGACATGACTTTCCTTTGGTGAATCTATGTTTACTACTCCTCATAAACCTCTTTTCCTTCACGTGCTTTGAAATGATGCCCAGAGTGAGCTGCTCCATCACCTTTCCAGGGATGAAGGTGAGGCTGACTGGCCTGTAGTTTCCCGGTTTTCCTTCTTGACCTTTTTGAAGACTGGAGTGACATCGGCTTTCCTCCAGTCCTCAGGCACCTGGCCTGTTCTCCAGGACCTTTCAAAGATGATAGAGAGTGGCCCAGCCATGACTTCTGTCAGTTCCCTCAGCACTTGCAGGTGCATTCACTTGTGGATATCCAGTTTACATAACCGATCTCTAACTTGATCCTCTTCAACCAAAGGAAAGTCTTTCTTCCTCCAGACTTTCTCCATTACCTCCAGAGTCTTGGATTCCTGAGAGCTGGCCTGGGCAGTAAAGATCAAAACAAAGAAGGCATTCAGTAACTCCGCCTTCTCTGCATCCTCTGTCACCAGGGCACCTGCCTGATTCAACATTGGACCCATATTTTCTCTCATGCTCCTTTTGCCTCTGATATACTTGAAGAAGCCCTTCCTGTTGACCTTGACATACCTTGCCAGGTTTAATTTCAAGGAGGCCTTGACTTCCCTTGTTTCATTCCTGTGTATTCTGGCAGCATTCTTGTAATCCTCCCAAGCTGTCAGTGCCTTCTTCCACTTACTGTAAATTTCTTTCTTCCACTTGAGCTTTTTTAGGAGCTCCCTGCTCAACCATGCAGCTCTATTGCTTGCCTTGCCTGATTTCTTGCTCTTATGGATACACTGATCCTGAGCTTGGTGGAAGTGGCACTTGAATATCAATCAGCTCTCTCTTGAGCCCATCTACCATACAGAGCCCTAACTCACGAGATTTCTCCGAGCAGTTTCTTCAAGAAGTTCCAGAGCCATCATGACCCTCTTTGACCTTCTCTGGACACGCTCCAGTGCCTCAATGTCCCTGTAATGAGCTGCCCAGCTCTGCACACAGTACTCGAGGTGTGGCCTCACCAGTGCCGAGTACAGGGGGCACAATCACTTCCCTAGTCCTGCTGGCAAAACTATTTCTAATACAAGCCAGAATGTCATTGGTCTTCTTGGCCACGTGCACACATTGCTGGCTCATATTTAGCTGCCTATCAACCAAGACCCCCATGTCCTTTTCTACTGCACAGGCTTCCAACCACACATCCTCAAGTCTGTATACTGCCATGGGATGGTTATGACTCAAGTGTAGGACCTGGCCTTTGACCTTATTCAACCTCATACAATTAGTCTTGGCCCATTGATCTAGCCTGTCTAGATCCCTCTGTAGCGCTTCCGTTCCCTCCAGCAGATCAATACACCCATCTAACTTGCTGTCATCTTCAAACTTACCAAGAGTGCACTCAATCTCTTCATCCAGATCATAATAAAGACACTAAAAAGTGCAGGCCCCAGTACTGAGCCCTGGGGGACACCACTTGTGTCTGGGCACCAGCTGGATTTTACTCCATTCACTTTCTGGGCCCAGTCTTCCAGAGAGTTTTTTATCCTGAGCAATGTGTACTTATCCAAGCCTTGAGCCCTAAGTTTCTGAAGGAGGATGCTGTGGAAAACAAATGCTGTGGGTGATAAAGGCTTTGCTGAAGTCCAGGTAAACAATGTCCACAGCTCTTCCTACATCCGCTAGGCATGTCACCTTATCATGAAAGGAGATGAAGTGAGTCGGACAAGATTTGCCTTTCATGAACCCATGCTGTGTGGGAATGATCAACCGGTTGCCCTGTAGTTGCCCTATGATGGCGCTTAAGATGATTTGCTCCAGGACCTTTCCTGGGACCAAGGTCAGACTGACAGGCCTGGATTCTCCTTCTGGCTCTTCTTGTAAATGAGCATCACATTTGCTGACCTCTAGTTGACTGGAGGTTGACTAGTTAGCCAGGACTTCTGATAAATAATGGAGAGTGGCTTGGTGAGCACTTCTGCCAGCTCCCTCAGTACCCTTGGGTGGACCCCATTCAGTCCCACAGACTTGCATGCATCTAAGTGGAGCAAGAGGTCACTGATCGTTTCCTCTTGGATGGTAGCAGCTGCATTCTGCTTCCCATCCGTATCTTCCAGTTCAGGGGGCAGGGCATTCAGGAAATAACTGGCATTGCTGATGAAGACTGAGGCAAAGTAGGCATTTAGTAGCTTGACCTTATTGTTGTCCTTGGTCACCAGGTTTTGCACTGCGTCCAGTAGAGGATGGAGATTTTCCTTAACCCTCCTTTTACTGTTGTCATATTTATAGAAATGTTTTTTTATTATCTTTAATTGTACTGGCTAAATTAAGTTGTAGCTGGGCTTTGACCTTTCTAATTTTCTCCCTACATAGTTTTGCAACAACCTTGTACTATTCGTATGTTACCATCCCCTTCTTCCACTGACCATAGATTTACCTTTTCTGTCTGAGTTCTAGTAAAAGCTCTCCATTTAGTCAGGCTTGTCTCCTACCTCGCTGACTCATTTTATGGTGCACAGGGATGGCTTATTCCTGTGTCTTGAAGATTTCTCTCTTAAGGATAGCCCAGGCTTCCTGAACTCCTTTGTCCTTCAGGACTGTATCCCAAGGGACTCTGTCAATCAGTCTCCTAAGCAGGGCGAAGTCTGTCCTCTGGAAGCCCAAGGAGGTAGTTCTACTGATCCCATTCCTTACTTCCCCAAGAACTGAAAACTCTATCATTTCATGATCGCCCTGCTCAAGACAACCACCAATCTTAACATCCCCCACTAGTCTTTCTCTGTCTACCAACAGCAGGTCTAGTACGGATCCATCCCTAGTTTGCTCACTCACCAGTTGTATTAGAACGTTACACTCTACACACTCCTGCGGTGGGCTGAAAGGCACGGACTCCGCTCTTGAGAGAAGATAAGACGGAGTTTATTAGCAAGAAGTAGTATTTATGGGTTACAAACAGGAGACCAGACTATGCAGCCAGGGATGTTATTAGCTCAGGTACTCCTTCAATCACTCTCTAGTCACACAGGGAGAACAGACTTTCCCAGGTCTGTTTGATCATACTCTCCCATTTACTCCCATGCACATGTTGTATACAAGAAGCATCTTACCTGTTCATTCTCGTTAGCAAACTCCCAACATGAGCTGTACTCTGCTGGTGACAGCCTCGTCTCATTATTAGCAAGCGAGAGTTATGTACTTGTTTAGAAAAGAGCTCAAGGATGAGTCTCTTAATTTTTGCAAAGCAGTGCTGCCAGCACAGCTAGCTGTAAAATGTAGGGTATTCGCACACTCCAGGAATCTACAGGACTGTTTCCTCTCTGCTGTACTGTATTTTCAACAGACATCTGGAAAGTTGAAGTTCCCCACAAGAACAATGGCTAGCAATTCTGAGATTTTACCCAGCTGCCTACAGAATAATTCATATATCTCTTCATCTTGCTTGGGCGGTCTGTAACAGACCACCACCATGATACCTGCCTTGTTGACATTTCCCCTGATTCTCACCCATAAGCATTCAATCCTATCATCATCATGTTCAAGACAGTCCAGAAATTCTGTGACATTCAGGGGCACTCCACTGTCTCTCTTTCTGGGCCTACCACTCTGTGTAGATACCCACAGAACAGGTTTCAGTGAAAAAAAGGTGAAATGCAAGGAGGTGTTAATTCAGCTCAGCTCTGTCTTGCCTTGACAGACCCTTATCTGTGATGACCACAGGGGAATTGTGAAAAATGACCCAGCTCTGAGTTATCCCAGAATGAAACAGCAGATAAAGGACCAAAACCTGAATAGAACGAAAATCCAAATCACAAACATTTTGCCTCGAGTCTCATATTCAACCACTATCTTTCTCGAGATAAGTTAAATTTGGCTGAGTGAATCATGTATGTACAAGATATGTTAATTTGGCTGAGTAAATCAAGATATGTTAATCTAGCTGAGTAAATGACTGGTGTGCTAGCCATCACACAATTAGTAGGGGGCACCTAGGAGAGATAAGGAGAAATCTCATCATACCACCAAAGATAAACATTCTAGATAGCCCAGTCCCCTCAGACATACCTCTGCCCCTCCCCCCCTCCTTTTATCCTTACAGGGTAAAAGCTATAAGATTTTGGGTAGAATTCGGAGAAGTTTTTCCAACAATACAGTTGGACTGTGGGAGACTCTTCCCCCCCCTTATTTGAAATGTCAAATGAAGAGATTTTCCCTGGGATTGAGAACCCTTACCTGAGAGAGAATAAGCGACTAAGACATGTGTGGCATACTTTAAGATTGTTATTGTTACTATCTTTCGTTCTTTTAAAATTTGTGCTAGGGTATTTTCCAGGAATCACAGTTTTGTAATAGTGTATCCTGTGTATTGTTGTTTTTTTTTTCTCCTCAAATTGCAATAGTGCATTCTTCCATTGTTTCCATAAAACCTGCAGAAGTCACACATAGGACCTGTAAGTGAAGTCCTAGTAAGCCACTAGTTTGAACCTTGCAGTGAAGCCTGTGTATTGCACTTGTGAGTGAAGTCCAAATTGATGGCTAGTTTGAACCCTTCTGAAGAGCTTACAGCCATCCAACATTGCACTCCAGTTATGTGATTCATCCCACCATGTTTCCGTGAGAGCAACTATATCATAGTTTTCCTGTTGGACAATGGCTTTGAGCTCTTCCTGTTTATGGACCATGCTGCGTGCATCAGTATAGATGTACATTAGTTGATGTGTTTTTTGGTGGGTGGAGGTCTAATTCCTATCTGATCATTTCCAGGCACTAGCTTGAGTCCTAGCTCATTGGTAGCCCTAGTATCTTCACTATCACATGGCCGACTGTTGCCTACCTCTACTGAGACAGCAGTGGAGCTAGCACACCATCCCACAAACATTGACGTGTCACTCCCAGTCTTATCTCCAGCAAGACTGTTTTTTCCCCTTTCCCCCTTCAAATCTAGTTAAAAGCTCTTTCCATAGAAAGCCCTACCAACTCCTTTCCAAAAATTATTCTTTCCCTTTGAGATAGGTGTTGCCAGCAGGCCTGTTGTTGCCAGCAGGCCAGGCACCATGTAAACTAACCCATGATCATAAAACCCAAAGTCCTGCTGCTGGCAGCAGGCTTGCAGCCAGGAATTGATCTGATGGGTCCTCCTCATTCTTTCTGTATTAGTCCCTGCAATTGGAGTGACAGAAGAGAACACTACCTGTGCTCCTGCTCTCTTGACCAGTTGACTGAAAGACCTAAAGTCCCTCTTGATCACCACCAGATTTCTTGTTTCAAGTTTGTCATTACTCACTTAGAAAGTCAATGATGAGTAGTTGCAAAAGGCAAGGACAGGGACTAGGAGAATGAAGATCTGCCCATGGTAAGAGAAGACCAGGTTCAAGACCATCTAATGAAGCCGAAAGTGCACAAGTCCACAGGACCTGATGAGATCCATCCACGGGTCCTGAGGAAACCAGTGGAAAAAGTCACAAAGCCACTTTCCGCCATATTTGAAAAGTCATGGCAGTCTGGCGAAGTTCCCACTAACTGAAAAACAGGAAGCATAACGCACATTTTCAAAAAGGGAGATAAGGAAACCCCAGGGAACTACAGGCCAGTCAGTCTCCCCTCAGTGTCTGGCAAGATAATGGAGCAGACCCTCCCAAAGACTCTGCTAGGGCACATGGAAAATGAGGAGGTGGTTGGTGGCAACCAAAATGGCTTCACCAAGGGAAGATCCTGCCTGAACAAATTTGGTGGCTTTTTATGATCGAGTTACAGCACTGGTGAGTAAAGGGAAGAGCAACTGACATCATCTTCCTGGACTTGTGCGAAGCATTTGACACTGTCCTACAAGACATTCTAGTCTCTAAACTGGAAGAACATGGATTTGACGGATGGACAACTTGGTGCATAAGGAATTGTCTAGATGGCTGCTCTCAAAGAGTTGTGATCAATGGCTCAGTGTCCAAATGAAGACCAGTGCCACGTGGAGTCCCTCAGGGGTCAGTATTGGAATCAGCACTGTTTAACATCTTTGTTAACATGGACAGTGGGATAGAGTGGACCCCCAGCAAGTTTGCAAACGACACCAAGCTGTGTGGTCCTGTCAGCACGCTGGAGAGAAGGGATGCCGTTGAGAGGGACCTTGACAGGCTGGAGAGGTGGGCCTGTGCAAACCTTGTGAAGTTCAACAAGGCTAAGTGCAAAGTCCTGCACCTGGGTGGGGGCAATCCTAAGCGCAAATACAGGCTGGGCAACAAGCGGACTGAGAGCAGCCCTGCAGGAATTTTGGATGCTGGTTGATGTAGCACTTAACATGAGCTGGCAATGTGTGCTGGCAGCCCAAAAAACCAACCACGCCCTGGGCTGCATCAAGAGAAGCATGGCCAGCAGGTCAAGGGAGGTGATTCTGCCCCTCTGCTCTACTCTTGTGAGATCCCACCTGGAGTACTGCGTCCAGCTGTGGGTCCCCCAGCACAAGAAAGATATGGATCTGTTGGAGCGGGTTGAAAGGAGGGCCAAAAAGATGATCAGAGGACTGGACAGGCTGAGACATTTAGTTCTGTTCAGCGTGGAGAAGAGAAGGCTCTGGGGAGACCTTAGTGTGGCCTTCCAGTATCTGAAGTGGGCTGTACTGGGTTCAGCTAGGATAGGGTTAATTCTCAGTAAAGGGGCTAGTCGAGAAATAGCTGAACCAAACTAGTTGCTAGTCAAAGGGATATTCGATACCATCCTGACGTCATGCTCGGGGTATATATAGGGAGCTGGTTTGGGTGGGGTGGGGGCGCTCTCTCCGGTTCTCGGTCCAGGCGCGTCACTGGGTTCCGGGTGGTGAGATCCGCATTACATGTTACTCGCGTTATATCTGGTTAAACGTTACTGTTACTTCACTGTTATTGTTATTATTTATGTTCACCATTAAAACAAACTGGTTTTTACCTCAACCCCCACAAGGCTCTGCCTGCATCTCCTTTCCGGCTCTTCCCCTCACTCTCGGTAGGGGGGAGCGAGCGAGGGAGCGACCACGTGGTTCCTTTGTTTCCTTCCTGCCAGTAACTCAGCTCAAACCACGACAGGGGCCTACAGTAAAACTGTAGAGGGACTTTTCATAAGAGCACGTGGTGACAGGACAAGGAGCAATGGTTTTACACTAGTGCAGGGTAGATTTAGATTAGACATTAGGAAGAAGTTCTTTACTATGAGGGTGGTGAGACACTGCAACAGGTTGCACAGAGAAGTTGTGGATGTCTCATCCTTGGAAGTGTTCAAGACCAGCCTGTATGAGACTTTGAGCAACCTTGTTTAATGAGAGGTGTCCTTGCCTGTAGCAGCAGGATTAGAACTAGACGATCTTTAAGGTCTCTTCCAACTCAAGCTATTCTATGAATCTATGCTTCTATGTTTCTATGATTGTATGATAGTAATTTGAGGGGCGTACCAGAGTAGAAAGTTTCCTTGCCACATCCTTAACCTGGGCTCCAGGAAGGCAGTGGACTTCCCTAAGAATCAGGTCAGGTCTGCACACTGGGCATTCTGCTCCCCTCAGAAAGAAGTCACCTGCAACAATGACTCCTTCTCTTTATGGAAGCAGTTTTGATGGTAGTCTTGGGCTTCCTTAATCTTGAGAACACCTCTAAGCAAGGCATATCATCTTCCTTGTTGATCACTTCCACTTGCAGATTGTCCTATCTGTTGTGAATGCACGCCTGAGAAGGTGGGGCTGTTACTGGGGCAACACACTTGCCACCCTTCCAGGAACTTGTTTCCGTTGCCCCCATCCTGATCTTTAAGCTGACTGAGAGAGGAAGGGGAGCCCTCCACATCCTGAGCTCCATCTGACTGTTGAGCCTGTTTTAGCGAAGGCAGGGTGTGGCTTTGACTGTCTATTTTCCTCTCACACTCTCCGATGCTCCTCAATCCACTCACCTGTTCCCAGAGCTCTGTCACCAAGCGAGCAGCTCCTCTGCCTGGCCCCACCTACTACACCTGACCTCACTGCTGCCCTCCCGTACTGGTGTGAGAGCTAGGCACACTCTGCAGCCTGATGCCTGGGTGGCTGTGTGTCTCCTCTGGTGATCTGTCTGGGCAGCTGCATCACTAGCCAGCTTACCACCTTTCCCCCTCTCCTTCAAAGTCAAACACAGAAAAAGATGAAGGTTGGTGTAAACACAAGGCCTTTTTATTTTGTTTCAACAGTACATGACTTCCTATTTAGCATGATCAACACCAAGCAAAACAGTGGAAATCGCATCTACCATTTTCCTAATACATTGCTTTTCCTTGAAACTACAGGGCTATAACAAGAAGGATAAATTCAACAACATTCACTCCAACTAGGCATTTTCACAAACAAAAGCCTATGCACAACAGGTGATAAGCACACAAAATCAAGGACCAGAATCAGAAAAGCTTACTCCAGTGAGATGTGAACTCTCCTTTGGGGAAAGAAGGTTTGTCTTGAAGAAAAGGCTGCCAACCTCCTCAGCTAATGAGTATGCACAACTCCTTTTTTAAAAGCTTTATCAGCAACAGCTGTTAAAGGAATGCTCCAAAACCAGAAGGCAAGATAGGACACAGAGACCAAAGCCTTCACTTGTCACTAACACTGGTCCCTTCTACTGAAGGCTTATCTCCAGGTTTTTTGTACCTAAATGCACCTAGGAGCACTTGGCAAAGTGAAGCCTTGGGTGGCTTAAGTAAAGATGAAGGTAAAACACTTTCACGTTTTGGTTAGTCCTGGTCTTGGCTGGGTTTAATTGTTACAAGCTGACCCTAAGAGCTGTGCAAACATCATAACATCTGCCTGATGGGGCAAATATTTTTACCTGAAGCGTTAGTGGGTGGGTGTAAGACTGCCTTTTAGCCTTTTCCTTCCCCCAGTTCTGCTCATTCAGCATAGTTATTTTAAACCAAAACCAAGTGTATGAGAAACTACAAACTAAAGCCAGGGGGAGGAATTGTGAGTCTAGGGGAGAAAATGTGAGCCTAGGCATGCCTATTGCATTCAATTCTGCAGAACTGACTTCCTCTGCAGAAGCCACAGGTGATCTCATTGGTTGGAGTACACTCTAATTTAAGGCATTTTCCAAGAAAGAACTCCCACTGAAATGTCCAGGAAACTGCCCTCCAAACACATTGCTCCGACTTTTTAGAAAAAACAATAGTTCTGCTAACTTACACAACAGATTGATGTTGCTGATGTCTTTTTGCTTCCCAAGAATTGGTTTTGTTGCTGCTGTTGGGTTGTTTTTTTTATACAGAGAGCCCTGCAGATGTCACTCGCTGGCTTGTCAGTTGAGAGAAGCTTTAAGTCAATGTTCCTAGTAGTTCACTATTAGATATATGCTTGTGTAACTTAAAACGTGCCGCTGTCTCTGTAGTGTGCTTAACTTCAAAACAATCTGATTTTTAAACCAGTTTATACTCATTTATGCTGGTCACACCATATGCTTGTCCTCCTGTGTCAGATTCGGTCATCACCGTGCCACCAGGCACATGACAGGGGACAACGTTAAGGGCAGAGATTCTTCCCTGGGACCAGCTTAGGTCACAGTCTCTAATCTGGCCAACACCAAATGTTTTATAGGACGTATGAAGATAAAGCATAATGTGCCCTTGCATTAAATTTCTCCTGAAGTTCTTACAGGTGATTTTGATTTAAATCTTGAAGCAGAGCTTGACAGGTTGAAAAGTGTGATATAATTATGCTAGGATTAGCTACAATTATTTGGACTTGTATTATTAAACACCTAAGTAACTGCTTTGGAAAGCTGCTCAGTTGTTCGACCTCAGAAGGAATGACGTCCATGACTCAATTTTTCCTGAAAATGTATCTTCTTTCCTGAGTTTCCCACTTAAAACTCCACTGACATGTCATCTTTATTTTGTAAGTTCCTCTGATCTGCCTTCTCTCAACTTTAAATTATTTTGTATTTTTTACCACCCTTTTCAAGTCTCTTCTTAAATTCATTATTTTCCCAGTCTTCTCTCAAATTTTCAAAATTCTTTGGGATTTTTTTTTCAATGCCTTCTACTTGTATACTATCATTTTAGAGTTGAGTTAATCACTGCTACACACAAGACTCCAGACAAGGCAGCATCTCATCATATTTATTCATACAAATCCAGTATTTTAAAGGTTGCTACTTTATCACCTTATGTTATGGATTGTTCCTGGAAATGTTTAAAACAATATTCTTAAACATCTTGTCTAAGCAATGTTGTTAATATTTCTCCTTTAAAAACTTGAACATTCTCTGAAGGAACTGGGGCTTTTTATTTTTCAAGACTTGTGTATTCTTTTTAAATGCATAATCAAAACCAGTCATAATTTATTTTGCTCAGTTGAACAGTAGATATTTAGCAAGAATATTACCCTTTGCTATACTGTACTGCATAATCACAATTAAAATTTTTAAAAATTCAAATTATCTGTAAATATTTTTAAATTAAAATATTACTATTCATGTTGGCTTTCATAAAACCATTAAAATTTCTTCATTCCTGGGTGTATGTTCAGGCACAGACTTCTATACAGGGTCATTTTAACATTTCTTTTTCTAACAGAAAGTCCACTTACAATACTGAAAATGTTCAGTACTGTGAACAAATACACTTTTTCTTTTTCTTCCCCACAAAGCTTTCTGATTGCACAAAAATTGGAGAACAAACATAAACACTATGTCAAGGCAACATTTTAAAGTGCAGAACTCCACTTGTCACACATGAATAATTCAAGTAACATTGCATAATGCATTGGTGATACTTATTAGCATTTCATTAATAATCAAAACTTAAAGTGACATGAGATCAACATATAACAGTAATTCAAATACATTCCAATTATAATAAATACGTGCTCATCTGAACATAGAACACATTAAGTATATTGTCCCAACAAGCAAGCTTTCCACTAACTACCTTTTTTTTCTTTGCCTGAAGGTTGTGCTCACATTGAACATCAAGGCACATTAAGAAACAAAGATCCCCTCCACAGTCTGGCAAGAGAACTAAGGGGGAGTGACAGCTAGAAACTGTTGGATGTACATTTTTCCAGAGGTTTTATCTTAAGTCAGTAGCACTGTGTTAATTTATACTGACTGAAAATTAACCTTTTCTTTTCTTAGTCATCTCCCCTTAGTGTCTGATGGTCTTTTTTTTTTTTTTTTAAAAAAAAAAAAGGGGGAAGGAGGTTGCCTTAATTTGTCTTCAGCTACAAAGTTTTGTGACAAGGATGGAGCGGGAATAGTGCAACTCCAAGCCTCCATTAACATTTTGGTTTGAGATAGTAGTGCTGTTCTGAAGTGAATTCCAAATCATCCTCCCTTACTGAATCCAGGCTCAGTTTGGTACACAAGGACTAAGTTCATTTTGGAGGAAACTACACTGGAGACTCAGCTGCACACCAAATATACTCCAGCCTCCAAATGTTTTTTCTGGCATGAGAGTCTTTCTCCATTCAATCCTATTCAAGATGCTTCTGTTTAAAGTACCTCCTAATTTATCTATCACATTAATTCCTCCACTGTCTTTCTCTCACATCAAATTCTAGCTTCTTTCCTTTACCCCTAAGCACCTCAGCATTCAGTGTAATGCTATCCATCCTGCTCCTCAATTCTGCTCTTGGGCATTGCAGTGTGGTTCAGGCAACCCACAGCACTGTCTCCAGGCACAGCTCCTCCTCCTCCAGCTGAGCTTCTTAGAAAAGTTGATTCTCCAAGTCTGGGTACTAGACTCCAGCAAAGCTGTAATCAAGAGGCTGAGTTCCTACTTTGTGCCTGAATTTAACAAGAATCAAACTGCTCATGATGCAGCCAGTATTCAAATACAAAGCTCACTGGCAGCAGTCATCCTAGGCAGTCCCTTTGTAACTGAGCCAGCAGTATACTGTTGAACTTGTTAGTTTTTCCGTATCCCCAGTTTGCAAATAAGCAACTCCTCATCCCCTGCAAATCTTTTAAGAAGAAATGCTGAATCCTATCAACAACACTACAAAATATTGGGAAAACAATTAAGTCAGGGACAGCTAAGACTACCACTAAAACAGAAGCACTGATTTAATTCACAGGTCTGGAAGCAAAGAAGTAGGGCAGAAACACATTGTACACAAGGGTGCATAAGCTTTCCCCACCCCAGAAAACATTCTTGCAGCAAAGCCAAAGCTGAAAACCATGCAACCCCCTACGAATAGTTTCTAACACTACCTGGGAGCAATAAAACGTGTGTCACAGATCTTTGGTTTTGGAATGTGAAAATTGGTCAATTAAATTCATGTTGAAATTCATGAGGAAAAGTGCTTCCTGAATGAGGAAACCAAGTTAAAGAGTTGATGATTGTATTTGCCAAACAAGTGTGCTACTGTGCAGGTGACTGAGACACTTGCAAAACAAAATGGTCAAGAAAATAACCTGATGGAATGTGAAAATCTTAATCTTTAAATTTTTATTCCTAAAACCTTAGGAATTACTGGATGTTACGGATACAAAGGCTGTGCATCTGCTAGCACGGGGCAGAGGGCAGTACCCTCTGAAGACACCTGAGCCAGCTCTCAACAAGTGAGCAGGGCAGCTGCACTTCGCTGGCATCTGCAAGCCAGTGTTCCTGCTGCTCAGTAGGGCCACTTGGCTTTGACCAAAAAACCACCACTTTTTTGAAAAGACTGCACTGCTTTAAGTGCCCAGGCTAGCTTTTAAATTTTCACTTGATAATACACTGTCTCATGTAGATGTAACCGTAACAGTATGTAAGCTCTGAAAGTGCTTTTAAAATCAGAAGGTTAACAGTGATCTTGGGCCAAGCATTCTCTCAGAAACAGACATGAGGCGAGACTTTGGTGATTTGACCTCGTTTGTTTTGCAGAGGAAAGTCCTGTGCCTTTATATTGTCAGGCAATGAGATAAAAGTGCGTAACAAAGCTTAGTGAAGTCAAAGCTTAGTGAAGTGAAGGCAGTTTGAAGCAGGTCTTAAAAGCATATTCAATATGTTTGTAGTAACTCAATATTGTCATTATTGACACTGAAATTAAAGCTTACATCCTTTGTGTTGCAAAAATATAGCAAAGACACAACAAGCAATGCCGTTCTGAAACTCATCTTGCAAAAAAAAAAAAAAAATCTCATAAAAAGTAGAGAAACATTCTTTATCAGAAAGGAAGTTGCACAGATTTCCAAAACAAAAAAGTGCACATTTCTAACCTGGAACTGTACAGGGCTGGAATAATGGTTGCCACATTGAAGGACACGTAAGAGCACATTAAAGTTGAGCCGCTTTTCCGGTGACAATTTCCACCTCAAGACAGAGGTGGTAATGGTCAGAAATAGTCCGTTCCTCTTGGATTAATTTTTATTTTAACCCCACTCACTTTCCTTACAGAAAGGAGAAGGAACATCATATCATCCTGTCTGAACACTCAGGAGCAAAATCAAGCCTGGGAAGGTTCTGAAGGAGGCTGAACTAGATGAAGTATTCCCTCTAGTCCAGAAAATCCTCTTCATTTGTTTGCCATTGAGTAGCCTGCTCAGATATCTTAGTGCCTGCTTCTAATTTAACACAAGTTTCATTCATCTCTCTCTGAGCTGAAGGCAATTCAATGGAGCAGGTGGAAGATCAGGCTAACCACTTCTAGACTTGGAAATAAAACCAGTGGAAAAGCAGTTCCAGCTGACAGCATCACCAAACAATGCAGCCCGCCAGCTTTCCCAGCCCTTCTCCTTCTCCTGTGACTAATGCACCATTTCTTATTTGATTCTTCCACCAGTTCTCCTTTGTCTGACTATGACTGACAAATCTGAACTCTTTGATAATAAGGACCCTTATTCATTTACAAATACACACTTACTTAATTTGTCTTTAAAAAATAAGCTTTTAAGCCACACAATTACTTTTAAAAAGCTCCTAAACAAAACCAAAAAATGTTCTAAATGCCCCCAAAGGTCACTGATTTTTCCATACTTGGTGATAATATTACAGAAACTGCATTATTCTGTGGTAGTAATTATCTGCAAAATCAATATTCCAGCATGGGATGTTTTTTTATTCAAGTGCATTATAGACAATGAGTCTCATTGCACTTTGTAACACTTCCTACACTATTATTAAAAGAAAGAGCAGGCATCCCCTTTAATTAAGGTATTCACCAAGTCACTTATCAATGTACATATGCTATTTTTACAGAGAAGTTTAAATACCTTTTTCCTCTAGAAATGCCATAATTTTGGTAAAGTCACTCTTGAAAGGTCTAACAAGATTTCTAACATTTGCAAGTTTTAAAACATTGAACAAAAATGAGCTGTCATTCCTGATGATCAGGCACTGTGTTTAATAAATCTTCTCCAAATCAGATGCAGAGTGATCAGCAGAGTATTTTTTTTCAAAAGGGAAAAATATTTATACTGAACTTGAAAAAGGAACCACTTGCTTTCCAGCCACATACACTTCAGAAATATTCCGATCATCACCTGAAATAACATGGTGAAAACAGAAATTTGCACATAAATCTATACTTTGATTTAATTAATGAAAACGATGCAATCCATAAAATCAGTTTTGGAATACAGCATTTTCAGTGACCTGCTCCTAGGACTGAGGAAGTTTTATTTGGAGAAAATTAGTCAAGGCTATCACAAAGATCAATGGATGTTTAAACTACCCTTGCTTTTTTTAAGAAATAAGCATAGCACTCAGCTACTGCAATGGCATCACACATTTTCTACATATTGAGTAGATTCAAAAAGAAAATGTTACATACCCGTACAGAAAACACATTGTCGCACAGTATCTGAACTAACTCAGGTACCAGGCAGCAGTAAAGCCAAAAGCTCCTCAAGAAGTCAAAAGCCTAATTAGAGAATGACCCAAACATGGCCAGAGCTAACACCAGCCACCTCCACATAGCAACAAAATGGGCAGCGCAGCTCTCGTCCAGACAACGCCCTGTGAAGAATATCTGTTCTCTTAGTCAGGTGGGATTGTTTGGGCTGTGTTTCGTTTGTTTTAAAGGCTACCTTTTTTTTTGTCTGAGAGTGAAAAAAACCACAATGGTAACTGCTCTGCAGAAGTCCTACTGAGCTGCACTGGTTCAGAACTGGTGATTAGCATGTCAGTGTTGCTTTATTGTGAAATACGATTTAGCTTGCACTGTAGACAGAGATAGGTGTGGTAATAAATATGTCAAACTTGGTGCACCATGTTAAACTGACTATGTCACAAAGAACAAAAGTTAAACTAATTAATTCTTATTCAATATTTATAAACAAGAATCAATAAATGTAAGTAAATAATTAATTACTGTAAATATATATTCACATTAATAGTGACATATTAATTTTTAAATAAAATATAAATAAGCATATGTAATTTTCATAGACAAATATATATTTAATTATGTATAAATAAATTTGCTTTTAACCTCCACAGGAATTTAGGCAATTTTTGATGTATGACAAGGGAATTTTATGTGAGCTGAGAATCAGAACATACCTAGGTACAGGAACTTCTGGAGAGCGTCCTATTAGAAAGCAATGGGAGAAAACCGGATTCAGAAAGCAGTATCTACTACACCAGATCATAATCATTTGAACCTTGAAAGAACTGACAAAAATAGTTTTCCCAAATATCACTACTAACAATAAAATAAAAATTTAATTTTATCATTTTCTCATAAATAACTTTTGAGTAAGGATGCTGTATGTTTCAGAAATAAAAAACTGCGAAAGTTTGACAGTGTAAACAGATATGACTAAACCACAACACATTCCCTTCCTCTTTCTTAAGAGTTCTCAGATTCATTTCATACTTATTGAAAAATAAGACAAAACTGTAAGCATTTTTAGAGTCCCAAGAACTGTAAACTTAGCTGAAAAGGTTTAGACTTAAAGTGGAAAATATTTTCTTTTTCATAATTATTTGAATTAGGAAGAAGACTTAACATTTAAAGAATTTAATCTAATCGAAATTTCTATATACATGATGACATTCAGAACAGAGACCGCAACAGACAGTCCGGCCACATCAGTAAATTTAAATAACTGTTCACAGAATCACAGAATCACAGAATGTTAGGGGTTAGAAGGGACCTCAAAAGATCATCTAGTCCAACCCCCCTGCCAGAACAGGATCACCTACAGTAGATCGCACAGGAACGCGTCCAGGCGGGTTTTGAATGTCTCCAGAGAAGGAGATTCCACAATCTCCCTGGGCAGCCTGTTCCAGTGTTCCGGCACCCTCACAGGGAAAAAGTTTTTTCTAATGTTTTTGTGGAACCTCCTGTGTTCCAGCTTGTACCCACTGCCCCCTGTCCTCTCATTGGACGTCACCAAAAAGAGCCTGGCTCTGTCCTCCTCACACTCACCCTTGACATATTTATAAACATTAACGAGGTCACCCCTCAGCCTCCTCCTCCCCAAGCTAAAGAGACCCAGCTCCCTCTGCCTTTCCTCATAAGGGAGATGTTCCACTCCCTTCAGCATCTTTGTGGCTCTGCGCTGGACTCTCTCAAGCAGTTCCCTGTCCCTCTTGAACTAAAATGCCCAGAACTGTACAGAGGAACAGGAGGACCTCTCTCGACCTACTTGCTACTCCCCTTCTAATACACCCCAGGATGCCATTGGCCTTCTTGGCCACGAGGGCACATTGCTGGCTCATGGTCATCCTGCTGTCCACTAGAACCCCCAGGTCCCTTTCCCCTGCGCTGCTCTCCAGCAGGGCAGTCCCCAACCTGTACTGGCACATGGGGTTATTCTTCCCCAAGTGCAAAATTCTACACTTGCCCTTGTTGAATTTCTCCCTGCCCAGCCCTCCAGCCTGTCTAGGTCTCTCTGAATGGCAGCACAGCCCTCTGGTGTGTCAACCACTCCTCTCAGTTTCGTGTCATCAGCAAACTTGCTGACAGTGTTCTCTAATCCCTCGTTCAGGTCACTGACGAATATATCGAACAGCAGTGGCCCCAGTACTGACCCCTGAGGGACTCCATTATTGGCCACTATCTTTTCTAATCATAAAAGGGTTTTGGATGAGGTGGTGTGCCCGTTGTGCAATTCCAGTTCTGCTTACATTTTTGTATAAAAATTGTGCTTTCAACTCAAATTAACTGTCTTGAGTTCTTGATTAAATTTACAACAGCAGTGCAATCAAGGCAACCTAGCCTTTACCTGAGAACAGGTTGCCGCTTTTGAGTCCGAACTCAAAGTGTTACCTAAAAGTGAATTGCTTTTTCCTGGCTGCCATTTATTACTGCAAAAAAAATGACTCTAATTGTCAGCTTGGGCTAATGAAACGTGTTAAAAACATATTACATGTGGTTTTGCCCATGGGGATATGGGACTGCCACTAAGGACATCAAGATTACAAAAAAAAACAAACCCACACAAACAAACAAACAAAACCAAAACAAAACACAGAACAACAAAGCAAAACAAACAAACAAAACCCCATTCAGCCTCTTGGGCTGCAACACTGACAGCAGTGGCGCAGTACACATCATTCCTGTTGCTCTCAAGAAAATTCTCAAGACACTTCTTATGGTTGTTTCACAGTCTTCCCCCCCCCCATCATTTTCTGTAATTTTTTTATCATTAATCTGTTTGGATTACCTCAAAATTATCGGCAGAGAACAAATCAAAGGGGCTGTCTGAAGCCTTCATGTTGATTAGCAGTGCATCAAACTCTTTGCCGACCTCAAAATTCCCAATCACATCATCTAGGCCTAGAGCTGAGGAAGAAAAAAAGCTCACAAAGAGATCTTCAACACAACCTTCTTTTCACCATCTGGAAACATCTGGTAACTTATCTGAGATGTTCAGGGGAAAAACTACAAGGATGATTACACGGAAAAAATGAAAGCAAATTCAATAGTGAGCATGTTAGCATCTGAGTGCTTAAATAACTTGTCAGTAAAAATGTGTATTTTGGTGAATTTCTGAAGGGCACCTGTTAAGGGTAAAAGATAACTAAAAAAAAAATTTGAACCCCTCTTGATTTTAATTCTTTGAATGTTCTCCATTGATTTTGTGTCACTGCAGATCTGATGTATAGTTTCCTTAAAATGAAATAAAAATCTTTTACATTGCAAAAACATTGAGGGTCGAAAAGGGGCAATGAAATGAAGTCAGAGAAACAGTGAAGTGTGTAATACACCTTGCTAAGGCAGTGTTAGATTTAATTGTTTAAACAGTTTAAACAATTTTGACAGGTTGTATAGACCTATTACAGTAGTAACATGATAATATGACAATAAGAGGTGCACAGAGAGGATAACTAAGGCTAATCAGCAGGAACAGAGAACAATGCAGTGTGGAAAAAAATCATAGCCATATCTGAAGGTCTCATACCCACCTGTAAGTCTTGTCTTGTGGTCTGTTATTTAGCTTTGTTATTTCAAAGCTTCATTACAACCTCTGGTTCTCAGGTCCACAGGCGCTGAAAATCTAGTTTCATCTGCAGTGACTGGGTGCCTGCAAGTGCTTAGAGTATCTACACATATGCCTTTGTGTCTCCTTTGAAATTATTTAGGATAGTTCTAAGTTGTACAGAGTATCTGTGTATTGAATCATCTTTTCCAACACTCTGGAATTAAACTGAGTCATCAAAGCAGAAAACATCTGCAAATTCCTTAACTTGTTTTCAGATTGCTCCTGCCTGACAACAGAGCTTCAGCCTTCAGTGAAGTTTTGTTTTGGCAAGAACTTCACAATACCTTAAAGACGTTGAAGCTCCTCCAAATGATAAAATATTTTCACTACTTACCAGTTGCACCTAAAACAATCTCATATTCCTTCGTTTATGAGCAGAATGCAATTTTTAGAGTAAACACAAGAGGGTGACATGTGTTTAGGAGTTTCAGCAAAGCAAATTATTCCAAGGGAGAATTGCCACAAATTTCCACAAATTTGTCTAGGCTACCGGAAGGTTGTAGAAGTAATTTATATTATCATAGAATCATAGAATGGCCTAGGCTGGAAGGGACCTTAGAGGTCACTTTAATCCAACCTCCCTGTCATGAGCAGTGATGCCTCTCAACTAGATCAGGCAACACTTGGGGACCCAACGGGGATCCAGCTCGCATCCTTGGTGTTATCAACACCACGCTCTAACAAGTGATTCAGTAAGCATAAACCAGTTCAAATTAAATATTTTTCAAATAAACAGGTTTACTTAGTAAACCTAGGAACCCAGATAAAACACATACTAGAGTGGTTGTGAATGGAAATCACATGTGACTTTGGGATTTTTATTACATTTTTATTATATCTTTCAAACTTCCATTAACAGTTCTCAACGTTGTTTTCTGACAACTACAAAAATGTTACACTTGGGATCAGTTATTTAGCAGGTAGTGAGCTTATTTCTGGTAACTGAAACAGAAATAAATTTTTACTGACGTGGATTTGCTCTCTGTTAAATAATACAAGTTCCACCAAAACTATGCTAACCATATAAATCAGTAAGTGCATCCTGATTGTGACAAAAATTCCACTGAACCAGAATAATTTATACAAAATTACTATATTCTGCAGATACAACTGTGTTTTAAACACCCACGGTGCTCATCCTGTTTAAACTTTGTGTGTTTCTCTGACTGAAGAGTGATTTGCATGATGTTCTGTTTTGCTGGAAAGACGGTGACAAACTGCCTCACTGAGAGCTCAAAAAGCAGAAAAAAATTAGAAACTGAAGAAAAACATGATGCATGCATTTATAGTAATTGTATAGCTTTTCCTCTAAGTGTTGGTTGCTGAGAAAACAAAGTCATTCCAATCGGTGCGACAAACGTAGAAGCACTAATGATTACAAAGTCTGAGCATTTTTGCAGAGAAAATGTCCAATTCTGAAAAATCAATAATACGAATACTCTTCTGTAATAAGCCTAGTGTGGGTATGTAAGACTGAAGGACACCTCAGCCCAACAGATACCATTTTAGACTTCAATCTGGCACCAGAAAACCTGTGAATTCAACTACCCTTTAAAGACAGAGAGACAAAATATGAAAAAGTGCTGTAGTTCTCCATGTACATCCTAAAGAAATTTCTTCTTACCTTGGCTTCCTCCTAGAGTGGCTAGTTTAAAAGCTTCTTCCAGAGTTAGTCCTGTTTCATTTACTTTACTGATCTGAAGGCTATTAGATGCCATCATTGTCTTCCTGATGGCATCAAGCATAGAAGCTGAATATCCTCCAGCAACATCTAGAAGGCATGAGACACTTAGAAACAAGCTTTGGGAATAATTCTCTAGGTTAAACTTCTATGAGTTTTAATTAAATGTTGCAGTGACAGATGTCATAAACACAAAAGGCTTTACTGCTAAGGAGTGTAATTCCTAATAAAAGTGCTCTCACATACAAAGTCAGGCAAATAGAACACAACACAGAGTAACAGAAACGTGAAAAGTTGTTTTTCAAGCCCAGTTTACTCTCATGAGATAAAAAGACCTTTCTTCATTCATTTCTGGATTTATTCTTAAACACCTTTGGGCCAGTTCTAGATTTTAGTACTCCAGACTTCACTGCTCTAGAAGTTTGGGGTGGGAGGGGGAAAGCAAGTCCACAGATTGGAGATATGCTGACTTTTAAATATGCACAGGTAGCCACGTTTTTCACAGAATCATAGAACCATAGAATGACTTCAGCTGGAAAGGACTTCACAGATCATCTAGTTCCAACCCCCCTGCCATGGGCAGAAACACCTCCCACTAGCCTAGGTTGCTCAAAGCCCCATCCAGTCTCACCTTGAACACTTCCAGGGAAGGAGCTTCCACAACTTCTCTGGGCAACCTGTTCCAGTATTTCACCACCCTCATAGTAAAGAACTTCTTCCCAATATTTAATCTAAATCAACCCTGCTGTAGTTTAAAACTACTGTCCTTTGTTCTATCAACACATACTCTTATAAAAAGTCCCTCTCCAGTTTCCCTGTAGGCCCCCTTCATGTACTGGAAGGTTGCTATAAGGTGTCCCCAGAGCCTTCTCTTCTGCAGGCCAAACAGCCCCAATCCTCTCAGCCTGTCCTCATACGAGAGGTGCTCCAGCCCTCTGATCATCCTCGTGGCCCTCCTCTCAACCCTCTCCAACACATCCACGTCCTTCTTGTGTTGGGGGCTCCAGAGCTCGATGTGGTACTCCAACAGTTTTGTATCTCACAACAGTTTCCAAAAGAAACCAGTTTTATGGCAAACTACTAACCTGTGCCAAGGCCAAGCTTCACATTGTGTTTCAGGACCTTCTGCACATTTAAGACACCACTGCGCAACCTGGATTAGAAGAAGAAACATGTTCTGTGTGATACAAGCAGAGAAAGTTAAGGAAGAGCAGGGCAGCAGAGTCAATTCATGACAAAGGCTCTAAGAACATGTGCAATAGACTGGGTTTATTAACCTGGGATCAAGCATTTGCATTATAATCTGAAAGATAGGGTTTAATCACTTAAAAAAGGTAGGTTTTCTCAGTTAAAAATTCCCACAGTTTTACAATTGACTGCTGAAAATGAGCTCTCAGTATACTTGTGAAAAAAATCCAAATATGATGTAAAGTATATTCCAGGACATGGGAGATAATTTCATGAGTTCAAATAACTTATCACAAACAAGATACTGATTATGTTAAAGGCAAAATAAGTGTTCATACAATATTTCATTTCTACTTAATAGAAAGAAGATTATATAGACCATTCCCAACTCCCCAAAACATGTTTACTTTGGGTGGAAGGAAGATGGCCTGAATCTGCCATTGACAGAAGAGTCAAGAAATAAAGTTTAAAAAATGACAGAGGAGTCAAGAAATAAAGATTAAAAATTTAATTTTTATATATATATATATATATATATATATATATATATACGCGCACACACACACGCACATACAGAGTTGCAAGAAAAAAATATGTGAACCTTTTGGAATTTCATGCTGTTCTGCATTAACTTGTCATAAAATGTGATCTAACCATCATCTAAGTGTGTTGAATAATATAATGTGCCTAAAGTAATAACACAAAAACAACTCTGATCCTCCATGTCTTTATTGGACACACTCATTCAACGGGCAAACAATCTATAAATGGAGACACTTTGGGACTGTGGCTACTCTACCAAGAAGTGGGCGCCCAGTTAAAATTACTCCAAGAGCTCAATGAAGACTCATCAATGAGGTAAACAAACAACCCTGAGCAACAGCCAAAGAGCTGAAGGCATCACTGGAACTGGCTACCATCTGTGTTCATGAGTCTACAGTACGTAAAACATTGAACAGCAGGGTGTCTATGACAGCACAAAGGAAGCCACTGCTTACTACAAAGAACATTGCAGCACACCTGAAGTTTGCGAAAGAGCACATTGACACTGCACAGTGGCATTGGCAAAATGTCTTGGGGACTGATGGAACAAAGATTGAACTATTTGGAAAGAACACACAGCACTACATCTTGTGTAAACAGGGCACTGCACATCATCACGAAAACGTCATCCCAGCTGTAAAGTATGGCAGAGGAAACATTGTGCTACGGGCCTGCTTTGCTGCATCAGTGCCTGGCCAGCCTGCAGTCGTTGAAGGGAAGATGAATTCCCAAGTGTATCAGAAAATTCTTCAGGACAATGTGAGAATGTCTGTACATCAGCTGAAACTCTGTAGGTGTTGGGTGATGCAACAGGACAATGACCAAAAACATTAGAGCAAGTCCACAACAGAATGGCTTCAGAAAAACAAAATCCGCCTTTTGGAGGCCCAGACCTCAACCCAAGAGAGATGCTATGGAATGACTTGAAGAGAGCTGTACACGAGATGCCCAAAGAATATGACAGAGCTAAAGCCAGGAAGAATGGGCTAAAATCCCTCCTGAATGATGTGCAGCTCTGATCCACAGCTACAGGAAGTTCCTTGTTGAGGTTACTGTTGCCAATAGGGAGTCAACCTGTTATTGATTCCAAGGGTTCACTTATTTTTTCCACTAGCATTTTGAATGTTGAATGAGTGTGTTCAATAAAGATACAGAGGATCAGAATTGGTTTTGTGTTATTATTTTAGGCACATTATATTGGTCAATACTCTTGACTTAGATGACGGTTAGATCACATTTTATGACAAATTAATGCAGAAGACCATGAAATTAAAAAAGGTTCACATACTTTTTCTTACAACTTTATATGACTATATTGAAAGATCATTCAGTCCACAGCATATCATACAGAAATGGAACTTGGATGATCATGCTCAATCCCGTACCTTTCTTTCTGGTACTGCATACATACATACATAGCCTTGTAACAGTAAGCTGGACGAAGGGTACTATTGTGAACAACAGCTCTATTTAATTGTACACCTTTTTTTTTTGTGGTTTTTCTTTTCTTTCTTTTCAACTTACGAAAAATTAGAATTGGGGCAGTGTGAAATTGCAGCTCCACGAAGACTAAAAAGTTTCAGCTCTTCTTCAGAGAGGTAGCAAGCATGAGCCATCACTGTCTAAAGAAAAACAAATTCACCAATTTACTCAATATTGCATTTACTTGTGATTGCCTGTGATTTTTCTCTACATTGCTTTTAACAGCCAAAAGGACACCTATTACCATCAAGAGAAATTAAGGCAATTCTTGAATGAAGCTCTTGAAATCAACAAGGGAGAAGCTCTCATTAGCTTTACCATGCCTGATGTATCACTACCTCAGCTTTTTTTCAGTTATTTATGTGGGAAGATAGTGTGCTGACTCTTGCAATGTCTGCTGTGACCTAAGAGCTCTAAAGAACAAAAGAAAGAATTCCTCAGTTGCTCTAGCATTGTCATAATCTTATGATTTATATTTCATAGCTAATCCAGCCACAATCCCGAAGTCACAGAAGACAATGACAGGGATTGGATGAAAGAACTGCCCATTGTAAGTGAAGATCAGGTTCGTGACCATCTGATGAACCTGAAAGTGTACAAGTCCATGGGACCCAATGGAATACACCCATGGGTACTGAGGGAACTGGCAGATGAGGTTGCTAAACCCCTCTCTATTATATTCCAAAAGTCATGGTGGTCTGGTGAAGTCCCCACTGACTGGAAAAGGGGAAACACAATCCCCATTTTCAAAAAGGGAAAGAAGGATGAACTGGGGAACTATAGGCCAGTCAGTCTCACCTCTGTGCCTGGTAAGATCATGGAGCAGATCCTCCTTGAGGCACTGCTGAGGCAGAAGAATAACAAAGAGGTGATTTGGTACAGTCAACATAGCTTCACCAAGGGCAAATCGTGCCTGACAAACCTGGTGGCCTTCTATGAGAAGGTCACAACATCAATAAACAAGGGAAGAGCAACTGACATCATTTACTTGGACCTGAGCAAAGCCTTTGACACTGTCCCACATGACATCCTGGTCTCCAAGCCGATAAAATATGGGTTTGATGGATGGACAATTCAGTAGATAAAGAACTGGCTTGACAGCTGCACCCAAAGAGTGGCTGTCAATGGGTCCATGCCCAAGTGGATGCCAGTGACAAGTGGAGTCCCTCAAGGATAAGTACTGGGATCAGTCTTGTTTAATATCTTCATCAGTGATATGGACAGTGGCACTGAGTGCACCCTCAGCAAGGTTGCCAACGATATCAAGCTGTGTGGGGCAACTGATATGTTGGAAGGTAGGAGTGCCATCCAGAAGGACCTCGACAGGTTGGAGAGGTGGGCCCACGCCAAACTCATGAAGTTCAACAAAACCAAGTGCAAGGTCCTCCATCTGGGTCGAGGCAATCCCAAGCACCAATATAGGTTGGGCAGTGATTGGCTTGAGAGCAGCCCTGAAGAAAAGGAGTTGGGGGTACTGGTGGATGAGAAGCTCAACATAAGCTGTCAGTGTGCACTTGCAGCACAGAAAGACAATCATATCCTGGTCTGCATCAAGAGATGTGTGGCCAGCAGATCGAGGGAGGTTATTCTCCCCCTCTGCTCCATTCTCGTGAGAACTCACCTGTAGTACTGCGTCCAGTTCTGGAGCCCACAGCACAAGAAAGATACGGACGTGCTGGAGCGTGTCCAGAGAGCGGCCACGAGGATAATTAGAGGGCTCGAGCTCCTCTCCTGTGAAGACAGACTGAGTAAGCTGGGACTGTTCAGTCTGCAGAAAAGAAGGCTCCGAGGAGACCTTATTGTGGCCTTCCAGTATCTCAAGGGGGACTACAAGAAAGCTGGTGAGGGGCTTTTTAGGATGTCGGGTAGTGATAGGACTAGACGGAATGGATTGAAGCTAGAGATGGATTGGTTTAGATTGGGTGTTAGGAAGTTCTTCACCATGAGGGTGGTGAGATACTGGAACAGGTTGCCCAGAAAGGTGGTGGAAGCCCCTTCCCTGGAAATTTTAAGACCAGGCTGGACGGGGCTCTGAGCAGCCTGATCTAGTGAGGGATATCCCCGCCCATGGCAGGGGGTTTGGAACTAGATGATCTTTAAGGTCCCTTCCAACCCTGACAATTCTATGATTCTATGATTCTACCACAGGGATTAAGCACTGGGGCTGAGAGTACCTCAAATACAATGGAAGATGTATGCACATTTAGCATTTTCCCACTGTCTGTCTATGGATTTGCAGCAGGACATATATACATGTGGAATATTCTTTAACTAAAATAATCTATTTCCTTATGCAATTGATTAATGACTTTTCACTCTTGGTCTCCATAGCTACTTTAAAAACAAGCCCACAAGCAGTATACACAAAACAGAGAATTAGAGAATAGCATAATTTCACAGAATCACAGAATGTTAGGGGTTGGAAGGGACCTCAAAAGATCATCTAGTCCAACCCCCCAGCCAGAGCAGGATCACCTACAGTAGGTCACACAGCAACGCGACCAGACAGATTCTGAATGCCTTCAGAGAAGGAGACTCCACAACCTCTCTGGGCAGCCTGTGCCAGTGCTCTGTCACCCTCACAGTGAAAAAGTTCTTTCTAACGGTTTTGTGGAACATCCTATGTTCCAGCTTGTATCCATTGCCCCTTGTCCTCTCATTGGACATCACTGAGAAGAGCTTGGCTCCGTCCTCCTGACACTCCCCCTTGACATATTTATAAACATTAATGAGGTCACCCCTCAGCCTCCTCCTCTCCAAGCTAAAGAGATCCAGTTACCTCTGCCTTTCCTCATAAGGGAGATGTTCCACTCCCTTCACCATCTTTGTGGCTCTGCACTGGACTCCCTCAAGCAGTTCTCTGTCCCTCTTGAACTGAGGGGCCCAGAACTGGACACAATATTCCAGATGTGGCCTCACCAGGGCAGAGTAGAGGGGCAGGAGAACTTCTCTCGACCTACTTGCCACTCCCCTTCTAATACATCCCAGGATGCCATTGGCGTTCTTGGCCACAAGGGCACATCGCTGGCTCATGGTCATCCTGCTGTCCACCAGGACCCCCAGGTCCCTTTCCCCTGCTCTAGTCTCCAACAGGTCAGACCCCAACCTCTACTGGCACATGGGGCTGTTCTTTCACAGGTGCAAAATTCTACACTTGCCCTTGTTGAATTTCGTAAGATTTTTCCCCTACCTAACTGTCCCAGCCTGTCCAAGTCTCTCTGAATGGCAGCACAGCCTTCTGGTGTGTCAGCCACTCCTCCCAGTTGCGTGTCGTCAGCAGACTAGCTGACAGTGTTCTCTCATCCCTCGTCCAGGTCATTGATAAATATATTGAAGAGAACTGGCCCCAGCATTGACCCCTGAGGGAGTCCACTAGACACAGGCCTCCAACTAGACTTTGCTCCACTGACCACAACTCTCTGCCTTCTTTCATTCAACCAGTTCACACCCACCTCACTACTCGGTCATCCAGACTGCACTTCCTCAGTTTAGCTATGAGGATACTGTGGGAGATGGTGTCAAATGTTTTACTGAAATCCAGATAAACCATGCCCACTGCACAGCCACCATCCATCCACCTGGTTACATCTTCATAAAAGGCTATCAGGTTGGTCAAACATGACTTCCCCTTGCCCAAGCCAAGCTGACTGCTCCTAATGACCCTCAGCCTTTATATGCCCAGAGACTGGAGTGACATTTTCTTTCCTCCAGGCCTCAGGCACCTCCCCTGTTCCCCACAGCTTACCAGAAACGATGGGAGGGTGGCCTCGCTATTACTTTCACCAGCTCCCTCAGCACCCATGGGTTCGTCCCATCAGGGCCCATGGATTTATGAATGTTCAAGTGTCCTAACTGATCCCTAACCCAGTCCTCCTCAACCAGGGCCAACTCCTCCTTTACCCTGACTTCCTCTGGGGCCTCAGGGGAACGGGGCTCCTCAGGACAGCCTCCGGTAGAGTAGACAGAGGCAAAGAAGGCATTCAGCAACTCTGCCTTCTCTGTATCCTCTGTCTCCAGGGCACCCATCTCATTCACCAGAGGGCCTACATTGCCTCGAGTGTCAGTTTTGTCGGCAATGTATTTGAAGAAGCCCTTTCTGTTGTCTTTGACCTCTCTCATGAGGTTTAATTCCAAGGAGGCCTTAGCTTTCCCAGTTGCCTCCCTACATCTTCTGACCATGGTCTTACACTCCACCCAAGTGGCCAGGCCCTCCTTCCACAATCTCTGTACTCTCTTCTTCCACCTGAGTCTGCCCAGCAGATCCCTGGTTAACCATGCGGGTCTCCTGGATCTCTTTCTTGATTTCCTACCTGTTGGAATGCACTGGTCTTGAGTAGGGTATAATCCAATTATTCACAGACAAATCTAATTGGTATTACCTTATGTGTCAAAGGCCCACTCAAACAGAAAATGAAGAGTTCTGTTAGGCCTTGCAATCTGATGATAAAAATGAGCATGTGCACAGGGACTGCTTCCACTGAGCATACCCTGATAGCATTGTACTCTTGCTGTCTCTACTCATCAAGCTTAAACCTAAGTGTAAATGCAATTAAAATAGCCACATCATAAGCTAAGGACATAGATATGTTAGCTGCTGAACTGTATCTCTGCTGCTCTGGACTTCTTTTTAAAAAGAATGAAGTATTTCAGCCACACCTCTGAAAAACATACTTTAAAATATACTTTTTTAAAGTAACTCAGTGTCTTAGTTTTGGTGGTCGGGGAGGTGAGAATATCTGCAGTTTTATGTTTATGCTTCCCCAAAAAAACAGGAGTCCGGTCCCAAAAAGCACCAGTAACCCTGATTTTCAGTGACCCTTTTCAGTGCTGTGCATGTAAGTCTGAGAGAATTAAGACCTATGTTTTTGCAGCATAATATTGTCTTTAGCACACTGACACAACAAAACAACATGCATAAGATTGTGCAAGAAAACAAAAGTTAGTACTGTGTACATACTTAAGTAGTCCATACTGATTTCTCAGGTAAAAAGAGCTGTGAAGAAATTTACTGTGATACACTTTTGAAGACAGAGATGGAAGTTCAATAGCTAATTCCCAAGGAGCTCCAAGCTACTTTTTCTGACTGAAAATTCCCTCACAAAATTCTAAATAAATTTGACTGATGTTTAAACACTCTGACTGTAGTTAGGCTGTTCATATTCACTCTTACATCGGCTCTTCACTGAGTAAGAAGGTGTGTCCCGGCACTCCAACCTGTACTTAGTGTGGGCTGACATCAGATCTGCTAGCATCTATTTCACCAGCATAAAGCCTTTCAAATCTGCAGGCCACCATGCCTCTCAATACTTGGTAAAATCAGCTAATGAGAGTGATTTTGGATAGTTGGAACAGTAAAGTGTACCTGCCTGTATGTGAGGTTAACAAAGAGAACATAACCGGATAAGCTGCTTTTCTGTAGGAAACTGGCAAAAAATTAATTTGGTCCTACCATAACACCATAGACCAGATCTTCTGGAAAAAACAGTGTGTGAGACCATTGTAATATATGGATAACTGGCTACTGCCTATGAATTACCAGCTCCTACAATAGCAACTTTATCTAGTGTTCCTCTGATCCCACTGTCCAATTCTTTTTGGAATCCTTGAAAAATGGAATAGGAAGCATAAAATAACTTTACTGGTTCATCTCCCCTAAAACGCTTTGGAAAAGTGTGGGTTTGTCTAAAGTTCCAACACCCTGATCACCACCTGTGCATCAGAGAACGTAAAATCAATTTACTTTCCCCCAGATGTCATTAACCTTGATAAAACAATATAAACTTTTCAAGTAACTACAGTTTACTGTATTCTTTACATGGCTAAATTTAAGCTATGGTGTGGAAGTTTTTGTGCAGCTACCTTGCTGGTAAGCAGCTTGTTTTTATCATACAACTCAGTGTAATTCTGGTAGGCAGGAAACATGTCCTCGACAAGTTTGAGTTCTTCTTCATTCTCACTTATGTGACTCTGCAATAAGAAAATAAAAAGCAACAAGTGCTTTAGATAGCATTAAAACTGACATTATAACCTTCTGAGCAACCTACTGGCGGTGAACATAAAATGATAGAAACTAGTATTTGTAAAGCCTATACTTAGATCTAGTCCTTAGGTTTCTCTTTTCATTAGAGAGGTTCTCAGGATGCAAAAAAGTAGCTCAAATTTGTCCCATTGAAGTGCCAGGAGGTGGCACGCTTGAACAGTCTATTCCTGTTGTTTGATGACATAACTGCCCCCTTGGTATTTGATAAATGTTAAAATAATAAATAAAATAATACATACAACTGTGAGGTAAAGAGAGAACCAGCCTACCACAAAGTAGAACCTGGGATAGGGACAAAATATAGGTAGCTGCTCCATGTATCGTTAGATGGTCTGGTTAATTCTTGGTCTCAAATAAAAATCTGATCCTCCTGTACTCCCATTGAAGCACATATTTTCAAAATGCCCACTTCATATTAACAAAAACTCCCAATGTAGGATAGATTTAAAACAGTATATGCTTAGAACCGTGGAAGCAACAAAGAAATATTTCGAAGCTTCAACACCTGTAAGCTTTAAAATACACTGTTTTTAAACACAGAAACTTCATCACACTGGAAATCCCACAGCTCTATTAACAATGTTAAATAAGGTAAAAGGTGAACAACAATTTGATCTAGCAAAATCTGCTCTGTACAGGAACACCAGAAGGCAAAGTGTCAGAACAACTTTGGACTAGGAATACCAACCTTTAGCAACCCAAGGGTTGCTCTAACCTTCCGTACAGGGTGCCAGTCTCCTAGTGACCATGGCCCAGGGCTTGCCAAATTGCGCATCCTTTCAACTATGAGCCTTTTCATTTCCTGTGGAGGTCACGATGTTCTTGCATGGAATCGTCAATAATTTCAGAGAAATTTAAGGCCAGGCTCCAAGTTAAGAACATGGTTTAAATGATTTGCTGAAATTATGAAAACTCCCTGGTCTGTGGGCTATCTATTCAAACTATCTATTCAAATTGTATATAGAGCCCTCAAGACTTACCTGCACATGGAGATCACAAGCCTGTGCTAAATCACCAAGTGCACCCAGCAAATCCTCTGTGCAAGAAGGGCCAAAGCGGGGGGTTATTATAGGCTGTACCCTTGGATACTGAAAACATTAAAAAGATATGATTGGGATTCTCCATCTATATATTAGTAATCACAATTAAGATGAGAATTTCCACAGAAATTACATTTTGTTTCCATTGTTTAGCTTGCTACATCCTTGCCAACACAAATCAAGCTATAGAGTAATTTCCTTATTCTTATTCGAAATCTCACCACAGAAATAGAGATTTAAAGTGGGTTTTCTTTCTGAAAAGTTCTAATCAACCATAGCAAAGCAGTTATTTTCATTAGAATTCTTTCATCAAGTCACTGAGATTTTACCAGACTTCAGGGGAAACACTGAATGTTTTTTCATATTTGCTGACAGTCCTGTATGCATTACAAGAACTAAGTCAGATGAATGACCAGACATTTTTCTGAGTCCCAGTTCTCTGACTATCAAAGACATAATGATGCAAAACTGCAGACTTCTGTAAAGTCAAAGTCTTTTCCTTCTTCAATCTTCTCCACTCACGATAGCAAACTGCCTTCATAATCCTGACAGGAATGCTACACAGCAACAAACAGTGAAGACAGCAAGACTAGAGCTACAGATGTTTACCTTAGACCTTGCACTTCTGGATTAAAATTTTCATGAAAAACAGACAATGGTATGACAACTCTGCCTTCAGTCACAGGCAACATTTATGCATGTGGTACCAGCAGAAGACAATACATGATAATTTGGCTTACAGTTTCTTACACCATCTCCCAGATATAAGGAGCAAATTAGTTGACTTACTCTACTAATACAGATGATTTTAGCATTAAAATCTAGGCATCTGTTCTTGAATATTTTGAGATATAAATGTCAACAAGTTAAGCTACTGAAAACAGAAGGCTGAGAAGGAAAGCATCCCTGCATATAATATTCGAGTGTAAACCTCTATCTTCACCTCAGAGTGCAAACCTGAATTTCTTTAGAAACACACTGGAAGATATGGTGACCCAAAATACTATCCTGGTAACGGATTTGTAACTGTTCTGTAAAAACACTGATTTTGGCTTGGTGAGAACTTATTTGACTTATCTATTTATATATCACAGAATGATTGACTGACTTCCACCCTTCTTAGCAGAAAATTGTCCTTTCTATGATGCTTAATATTTTGAAGCTCATAGAGAACATGCACAGAACATTACTTTGCTGTGCTCTTACCAGACAAAACTGAATTTACACTGGTACGAGTCCATTTCTCAAGAACCTGGTAGAACATTTTTCAAACTGATAAGATCTACATACTACACAGAAGGATGTATATTTATTGATTTGTCACTAAACCAGCAGAGTTTGTCAGTGGGATTAACTATTTCTCACACAGAATCTTCTGAGAACAGAAGTGAATACACAGAACTATACTTACCTTCTTTTCCAGTAGTTCTTTAACAAACCTGAAAAAAGGTAGGAAAAAATCTGTTACAAATATGTCATCTGTGTTATGAATTATGAAAAATGTATAAAATATTTACTTAGATAACTTATTAAGCACTTTAGACACTGAGCAATTTTCTACAGAAAGTTAGGCCAGATTCTCAGATGAAATAAAAAAGAAGCACACAATGAAGTCAGGATAGTTACGCCAAATAATGCTAGTTGTGAATTTCATCCTGAATACAGAGATTTTGTTTTTCATTTGCAGTAATTAACATTAGACATACGGTAATTATTCTGAGTTCTCACTGAAAACCAAATACATGTTATATTAAAGTCACTGAAAACATAATTACAAGGTACAGCTGCACCATCAGAGAAGAAAAAAGCACTTAAATTTGTCCATGAATTTAAATTACAGCATTAAATGTATGTTATTATTTAAAAACCTATTTTTAAAAGATGCTGCAATATTTCATATATCGCTGCAACATTTCATATCTCACAGTCATTGTATATGTCCTCATTCACTTAAAGGACTCTTGATTTTCTGGAAATGCTTATACTAATGTTAGCACATAGATTATCTATCTTACAGAAAATACAGTATGAATTTACTTATTTTGTTAAATGAAAGAAGCTACCTCAGGGAATGTGTGGATATCCATAGAATAGGTTTCAGTGAACAAAGGTGAGATGCAGTTCAGCTTTGCCCTACCTTGACAGACTCTTAACAGTGATGACCCAAGAGGGGTTGTGAAAATGACCCAGCTCTGAGTTGTCCCAGAATGAAACAGCAGACAAAGGACCAAAACCCCGAATAGAACCATAATGTTGCATAAGACATGTGTGGCATACTTTAAGGACTGCTACTGTTACTAACTTGTGCGCTTCTTAAATCTGTATTAGTATATTTTTTCCAGGAATCACTGAGTTCTGTAATAGTGTATACTGTGTGTGAAGTTCAAACTTATTGCTAGTTTGAACCTTGCAGTGAACTCTGTGTATTGGACCTGTGAGTGAAGTTCAAATAGATTTCTAACTAGAGCCTTGCAGTAAGGTCTCTCCATCACAAGGACCTCTACAAAAAAAGCTGCAAGCAGTCAATGTGGATAATGCAGATGAGTAAATAAAACTTCCTCTGACTTTGAAGGGAAGAAATTCTTTAAAAACTCATATGCACAGTGTAAGCAAATAATTTTCAAAAGCCATTTTGAGATTGGTGCTGGCCAGGATCTCTGCGATTTTTTTGGTCATAGTTTATATTCAGAAAAACCCATAATTTTGGTCACAGCAAACACTGAATCAAATTTGTCAAATATCTTCAGATGGAAAAGAATAATCCTGGAGGTTAGAGTCACAACACTGAAGCTGGTGCTTGATCACCATCTGGAAGTGAGAGACCTAAGCTCAACTACTGCAATTACTGAAGGAGTTTCAGCCCACCACTGTCTAATTTTGAGAGCCAAAATGCAGTGTGAATTAGGTGTCATCTCTCTGTCTCTCCTCTTAGCCATTCACCTGATATAATAAAATATCCACTGGAACAGAAACTGTAACACAAGTACAACTCTCAGGTGATAATCCAAAACCTCCAAATGGCTGTCTTCATTCTTTTTCACATTCTTTGAGCAGTGTCAGCATCGTTTCAAAACTGAAATACCTTTCTCAAAATACCCAATACTTTGTTGGCTTATGTACTTCTCTATGAAGACAGAAGCTCCAGCTCAAACCACTGTCTTCTGTAGCAGAACAGATTTAAGCACGGGTCTCCTCTTTCCAGATGACTACAAATATTAGTAGCATATTACATATTCTAGATTTCAGTTCCCTAACTTTTTATTCAACCATCTTTTCAGGAGATGGGTAGATTGAAATTCTTGACTTGAATTTAGATTCAATATATGAAAGACTTGGAGACGTATATTATTTCCATGGATAAAACATAAATATTTCAGGAGGTTAACTGTAAAGAACTGAAATCTGTGTAATACATTTTCCAACAATGTGACAGATCACATTTCTTGGGTTCTTTAAAAAACAAAACCAAAAAAACTTTGCCTTTTTTAAGGAAGAGCTTTTTTCATCCATCTGCAATTGTATTGCTCAATTCAGGCCTTATGAGGAAGGTACTCCTGATCCATGCCAAGAAGCACAGAACTCTCTTCTCTAACAGCTCTGGGGTACTTGTGGCACACTGTCATCCACAGCCAAGAAACATTCTTTATTAACACAATCACATGAAGAGGGAGTTGGAGGCACAGGATAGGTATTTAAAAGAAAGCTATTTAGATCATTCTGAAGCTTTAAAAAAAATATCACAACTGGAAGTTCTGTCACTTCCAGGCCCACTCAGAAGGATTCACACTGTATTATGAAAACTGGGGATTTACATGAAGGGAAACAGATGCTTTGAAAGTGAAAATTTCTAATAATACATATTTTGAAAATATCTTTAAACATAAACGCCATTAGAAATCAATGACCATTTCCAATTTTTACTAGCATTCTTCTAGTATGATCTGCAAAAACAAGGTAGTGACTTCACACAAGTGCGATACGATGCCGTATTTCTGTTACGTATTTTCTCTTTCAAGATTGTATTTGAAACAAGTATACAAGTAAATAAATAGTCCCAAGAGAAAAGTTGCATGCTTGCTCAAGCATTTTCTGAGTATGAATACAAGAGACAAGGGAAACCTAAACAGTAGGATTCCACACTCCAGTCTTGGGTCCCTTCTGTCATGTACTTTGCCTTGATTTGATTCTCCTTCACTCACTCAGCTGCAAGTTAAGAGTAATTTCACGAGTGCTGTGCTGGAGGAGAGGAGAACCACAGCCTGTGTAAAATGGGTTATATGAAAGCTGACTCCTAAATGGGGGAGGGAAAAAACTCAGAAGCTAATGGGTGTGAAGGAACTGACTGCCACCCCACTATACCACATCAGGTCACATTACCTCCACACACAGAGCTGTGAAAGGAAAGAGAAGGCAGAAAACAGACAATAACATACACATATTATCTCCAAGCCCTAGAGTTGTAGCTTCCCCTCTACTTTGGAGGAGCTAGAGAGAAACCGCTTGGGCTGTGCAGCAATTGGATATGCATCAATTGGCAGAATTGTAGGAAATAATACTGTCAAAAAAAAAAAATGTTCCTGATAAATTTACACCTGCAAATTCTTGGTCAGCTTTACACTCACTTCTCAGATGTATGAAAAAGTCATATCTCTAATGGCTATGCCATCAATTTAATCACCTTACCTTTCTGTCTCTTGGATGGAGTCAGCAGTAATCTCTTTGTATTGTGGCACATTGTCATTCATATCCATGCAGACTTTTCCAACAAAGCCTCGTTGACCAAATTTATCTGTTGAGATGCATAAGAATCATAGAATGACCTAAGTTGGAAGAGACCTTAGAGATCATCTAAGCCAACCTCCCTGTCACAGGCAGGGACACCTCTCAACTAGATCAGGCTACTCAAGGCTCTGTCCAACCTGGCCTTGAACACCTTCAGGGAGGGGGCAGCCACAACTTCTCTGGACAATTTATTCCAAAGCCTTGCCACCCTTGTACTGAAGAATTTCTTTCTAAGATCCAGGTTAAATCTATTCTCCTTCAACTTAAACCCATTTCTCCTTGTCCTGTCAGTGGACACTCTTGTAAAAAGTCCCTCTCCAGCCTTCCTGTAGGTTCCCTTCAGGTATTGGAAGGCAGCTACTAGGTCCCCACCAAGTCACCTCGCCTTGCCTCGCCTCCTCTCCTCTCCTCTCCTCCAGGCTGAACAATCCCAGCTCCCTCAGCCTGTCCTCATAGCAGAGCTACTCCAGACCCTGGATCATCTTTGGGGCCCTCCTCTGAACATGCACCAACAGATCTACGTCCCTCTTACGGTGGGGACACCAGAATATACAATTCAGAATCACTGGTTCTCAAAAACTGCTATCAAAGCCTGCAGTGAAATCAAAATAGAAAATTCCACCCCAGTCAGCTTAATTTAAGATAAATAGAATTTATGCTCTTTTCTTATCTTTAAGCGAGGACCATCCATGTGACTTTTAAGGCTAAAAAGGAAAGAGAAAAAATCCTCCAAACATTTAAATAGAGCTCTCCTCTTCCACATTAATACTCAAGTTTATAAATGTTATAAATGGGGACTAGATCACTGTAGTTTAACCACAACCAGAATTCATAATGATAGTATATGAAGACGACTGCTGTAGAGGAAAGAAATACAAGCACCAAAGTACGGTAGCTATAGTAGATGATCACCCTGAGCTAAAGAAAGGGAACAAAGATCTCAGTAAACCATCTCTCCTTAAGATAAAGGTATGAGGTTCCTAACCTGCCTCCCAGGTGCAGTTGCATGGAGCAAATTACAAAAGCTCCTTCTAATCTCTTTCTTGAGATTTATCTATGCTAGGACTCAGTACTCATGCACAGGACTTAAAAGGAATGCATATAATATTAAATTCTGTTTTTAAATGTGTTTCTAAATTAGATCTCTTTTGTCCACTTTTACTGTCTTATTGTTGAATACAACTGCTTGAAACTTTTAGATTTTCCTACAAAATCAGAAAGACTAGAGAATTTTTGATGGAAACCGAGATTCTCATTCAATTGCTCTGTTTGGGAGTTGGCTGAGCCTTGAGAAATCCTGCAAGAATCACAACACTTTCAAACAGCAGGGGTTCTCAGCGGTGAACAGAAGGGAGAGGAGATCCTGACGCAACTCCCACTGTTCCAGTTCTGGACAATGTGTGGAGATTTTTGATCTTGATTCTCAAATGAAACTTCAGTGTATCAAGAAATTAATGCACTGACTGCACCTCTTGTCATTTAGCCCCTTAATCCTGAAACAGCAAAAGGCTAGAAGGAGCAGGGAACTGCCACTGAAGAGCAACTCCAGCAGACCTAATTCAAACTCAGCCAGCAGCTGATTTGGGAATGAAGAGACTAGCAGAAACAACAGTAGGAGAGAGGCAGTTTACATGAACAAGGGTAACTAGAGTGGATTTTGGGCAAACAGCATGACAGATACAATAAATAAAAAGCAAATTAGTAGAAAGACAGACCCCTACCTAGTCTAAAACTCCCATGGTCTGTTTCCTTCAACTAATACAGCCTGTACAACATCCTTCAAAACTCACTGTTAGTCTTACCTATAATTTCAGCAAGAAGAAGAGAAGTATCTGTGTAAATTGTTGCAAAGTAGCAAGCTGTAGTTGTGCCATTCTTTAGAGTTCGTCTCTATAAAAAGAAATCAATTTCAACTGTCTGGAAAGAAAACATAGTCAAGCTGCCAAAATGCAGAAGAGGCAGTCTGATTTCAAACTGCAAGAATATCTAGTTATTGTGAAATTTTGCAATGAAGTGGGAGGGTAAAATACAGATTTTTAATTTCATAATAGCTTTTTTAGGTCTGAGTGTTAATAATCACAAAAAATCCTCTTCCAAATCCATACAAGATTTTAATAATGGACAAACCCACAGAAACCATTCTCTATTTCCTTCACTCAAACTTGAAATAAATTTTGACTTATATTTAGAAATAAAACCAGCCATTTATGTTTTTTCCTAGCTCTGAAAGGATCTCAGATTTTCACAGTGAAACACTGTTTATCTAATACTAGCAAAGTAAGGCTTTTGGGAAAAAGTAATGGCTTTCACCTGGCCACCTGATGTGGCTGAGAAAAATCGCCCAAATTTCATGTATAAAACCACTTTGCTATCCAAGGACACAAAGTAACAACCTTTAAGGTAAAAATAAACTGAGATCAACTGTTCAGAGTATAATTTAATTACTTACTTAGTTACACCATTTAAAAGGCAAGGCTGGACGATATCTGCTCGTATTACTTTTGGAGGACACACCAGTAAAAAAGGAGCCATTTAAAATTACATTAAGTCATGATAAAATGTGTAGCTTCATTTGGTCTTGGGACTGATTTACACTGTATTGACTAGCAATCCAACATATAGATATAAAATACATTTTTAGGTTCTAACTACAATGTAATTTGAGAATTTTTTTTTTTTAATGAGATAGAAGGTAGGACATCCAAAGCAACTTTGAAGAATGGCTAGAACTATTTATTTGACAAAGAAGAAGTTAATCTCTGTCTTTTCCATACAATGCTCAAATTAAAGCAAATAATTAAAAATATGTCTTTAAAGGTTCCTAAAATGAGTCTCAAAAATAATAATATCATTACTGAGAAAAACTATCTTTGTCTTTCTTAGCTTTGAAAACCTAGATGCCTAACATCATTGCTTGATGAAATCTAAAAACATTCTATTTCTAAAACATCAGGCTGAAGAATTTGCTTTCCTAAATTCAAGAGACCAGAAGAATTTCCAGCTAAAATCTGTCAAATTTCATCTAATTTGTTTCCTTTACCGAGTATATAAAGCATTTTGGAAATAGAATTTTGATTTGAAAAAATTCACTATGTTTTCACTACAACTCCAAAAGTACAAAAATAAATATGAAATAATATCTGCAGGTTTAGTCTGAGTTCCAACAGCTGAAGGTTATTTTCAGCCAGCTCAAACATTGCAGAGCAACTGCTATCGTGCAGCATTTGGGGGTCAAGACATTTTCCTGACCTTGTTCTATTTGAAATACATGGGGAGAGCATAACCATTGTGTTGAAGCTCCAAAAATTAACTTCCATCTCTCACTGGCCATTCTTTTCCAGGTGATGCTATCAAACACTTTGCACAGTGAGCACTTCAGCTGTGCTGATGTCACACAGTCTGAACTGAAGGACACAGAAACAGTATATTGAGGCACACAGTGAGATCAACCCTACGCTTTAAGTAGCTGAAGGCATGCGTGCTTGCCTCTAGAGTTTATGACCAAACTGCTCCTACATGTTTTTGTTAAGGCAGAAAGTATTTTATTTTTTCTTAAATTCATGTGGCAAGGACAGTATAACTATTTCAGATTCACTGTGTTATTATTTTGAAAAATATAGTTCAACAAGGGCAAGTGTAGAGTTTTGCACCTGTGAAAGAACAGCCCCATATGCCAGTAGAGGTTGGGGTCTGACCTGTTGGAGACTAGAGCAGGGGAAAGGGACCTGGGGGTCCTGGTGGACAGCAGGATGACCATGAGCCAGCGATGTGCCCTTGTGGCCAAGAACGCCAATGGCATCCTGGGATGTATTAGAAGGGGAGTGGCAAGTAGGTCGAGAGAAGTTGTCCTGCCCCTCTACTCTGCCCTGGTGAGGCCACATCTGGAATATTGTGTCCAGTTCTGGGCCCCTCAGTTCAAGAGGGACAGAGAACTGCTTGAGGGAGTCCAGTGCAGAGCCACAAAGATGGTGAAGGGAGTGGAACATCTCCCTTATGAGGAAAGGCAGAGGTAACTGGATCTCTTTAGCTTGGAGAGGAGGAGGCTGAGGGGTGACCTCATTAATGTTTATAAATATGTCAAGGGGGAGTGTCAGGAGGATGGAGCCAAGCTCTTCTCAGTGATGTCCAATGAGAGGACAAGGGGCAATGGATACAAGCTGGAACATAGGATGTTCCACAAAACCGTTAGAAAGAACTTTTTCACTGTGAGGGTGACAGAGCACTGGCACAGGCTGCCCAGAAAGATTGTGGAGTCTCCTTCTTTGGAGACGTTCAAAACCTGCCAGAACGTCTTCCTGTGCGATCTACTGTAGGTGATCCTGTTCTGGCAGGGGGGTTGGACTAGAAGATCTTTTGAGGTCCCTTCCAACCCCTGACATTCTGTGATTCTGTGACTCTCTGAATATGTCAAATTACTAGACAAATGCAAGGCAACTTACACAAGCCAAAATATTTAACCTGTTGAAGACATTTCAGTCCACATACTAAAGGATACATTTCAGTTACAGGACAGAATCAGTACTCTGCAACGTGACTTAGCTGCTTATTGTTCATTAAGTGGAATTTGACCTTAAATTCTTTATATTGCACAGAATCAGTCTAGCTCAAACACAGCCTCTCTCTTTGTACCACAGCACCATTTACAAACTTCATCTAAAGACCCTGCAGTGAAAGATATTCCTGCAACAAGGACCTCAGTTGTAGAAATGTCTTAGATTTGTTGTCTGTGAGTCGCATTTTTTCTTTCATATACTCTTTGCAGAAGGTAATTTCATAATAGAAGCTTTTTGTGCAAGAAAGGAAATACTCTCTGAATTTGTCTTTTTTGCCAAGCTTCGTTATTTCTGCATTGAGGTTGTCAGCATGTGCTGGCTATACTAGCTCTGAGAGTAGTCGTAAATGTTGGCCATTGTACTCAGATATCAGAATAGACGATAAACAAGTTTGTTGTTAACCATGTGATTTAATGAACTGTCTTGTCGGCAACCACAAAACAAGACTGGAACTAGTAAGGGACAATCTTAGCTGGCAATAAGAACAGTGGCTATACTGTTGGCTTTATCTGGTTTTCATTACATTAAAACATGCTCTACTATGTCTGCTGACCTGAAAATATACATATATTTCACATATATGAATGTTTTCAAGTAGGTAAATGCCATTTTCAGTACTTACAACAACCCTGGTGTACACTTCTTCTGCAAAATCACTGTCTTTGTATTTAGCTTCTGTTGGGAATGTGTACGTAGTCAACCACTGCAAAAGAGGAAGATCTACTCTTGTACCAGTGAATGAATACTGAGGGGCATGAATGTGTGTATCAACCATTCCTGGCATGAAGAACTCACTAGAGAAAGAAAAGAAAATTATAAAAGTCCAAAATGTCACAAGAAATTTACATGGTAAGTAGTTTTGGTTTAAACATTAAGTTTGAGCAAACCCCACCAAACACTAAGTACAGACTGACCTTTCTCTTACAGCATCAGCCTATCAATGCCTACTGTACCTCTGCCTATACTCCTTTTATGGCATGAATCAGTTGAACAATAACTTTTACACAGACTTATATAGACCTAACTGAGAAAAAAAGAAAAAAAAGAGCATGACGAATCCAACTACCTTTAATATTTACCCAGACTAAATACTAACAAATTAAGGCAAATTGAATTCACAATAACTAAAATTTCCCCAATGTAGAATCCACCTGAAAAAAAAAAAGAGATTTGGGTACAGTCTTGCTTCTTAGTATGGACATATTTAGAATGTCAAACCATTATATTTATACAAAATTGTAACTTTCTATATCCCAGTTTACCTCTAGACTATATAGATATCTATGCAAATATATTCAATCAATGAATTTCAAGATTTAATGGAAGAACAGTCACTGTATCATGTTGACAGAGACACTGGTTGAAAAAAAATCTCTGCTCAATATTTTGACAGGAAAGACATATTTACAATGGAATTGTAACATTTTTTGTAGTCATGTAGTATTTGTGCAATAACAGGGATGAATATAACAACATTACCAGGAAGTTGATACTATTATTTTGTTTTGTACTGGAACTCTATACAGCATAAGATTTCTCTCACTCTTCTCCCTTTCTCCCTACCTACTAAATGAACAGTGATTTCAACCCCTTTTATCTCCCCTTCTTCCTGTTTTCCTGCATGCTAGAAATGCCAAAAAGATCTTTCTCAATCTGATCTATATTACCAGCATCTTTCATTTTCCTCAGGTTATTTCAAGTGAAGAAAACATCTAATGACTCATATAATCTGTATGATTCCAACAAAGCATACAGATTCTTTAATAACTGAACACTAAAACAATGCAGCTCTAGATTCTAAGCCACAAGCCATTTACAGCTGTGCTACTACATGCAAAGCAAAGCATAGCAGGTGCAATTCAAAACTACGTGACATTACCAAAAAGTGGGAGGGTTTCACCGGCTGAACTAAAACACTCTAGCTGCAATACAGTTAGAAATTCAAAGTTCTGTGTTTAGGAGGTTTAAATCTTCTAATTTTATTAGTTTTTTATCAGGAAGTGTATCAAAGCCTAACGAATTGAGTTTCATATCTGCAGTGTTAGTGTTTGCCCTGGTTTTGGCTGGGACAGACTTTATTTTTCTTCCTAGCAGCTGGTACAGCTCTGTATTTTGTATTTAGTGTGACAAAAATGTTGGCAACACACCAATGTTTTGGTTGTTACTAAGTAGTCTTATCCTAAGTTAAGGATTTTTCAGTTTCCCGTGATCTGCCAGTGAAGAGGTGCACAAGAAGCAGAGAGGGAGCATGGCCAGGATGGCTGACCCAAACTAGCCAAAAGGATGTTTGATACCACTGAACATCATGCCCAGTGCATAAACTGTGGGCAGTCGGCTGGGAGGGGATGACGGATGCTTGAGGACTGGCTGGGGATCAATCAGCAAGTGTTGAGCAATTGCACTGTGCATCACCTGTCTTTCTTAGGTTTTATCTCTCTCTTTTTGTCTTCCTTTTCACTATTATTATTGCTGTTATTATCTTATTTCAATTATTAATCTGTTCTTATCTCAGTCCAGGAGTTTTAATTATTTTTTTTATTTTCTCTTAATTCTCCTCCCCATCTCACCAGGGGGACACAAGTAAATGAGCAGCCATGTGGCACGTAGCTCCTGGTTGTGTTAAACCACAACAATGCTACTTATATTTACTAATTCTAGAGTTTTGAACTAGTTGGACAAGATCATTGCTAACAAAATGGATGTAAAATGTAATCTCAAGAAAAAAGGGCATTTACTTCTGTAAGCACAGAAGAGGTCATGTATGAAAGCTAAACATGGTGTTTTGCTCTGTGCAGTGTGAATCAGCAAGCATAGTTCAGCCATGGGTGAATGCAAAAAGCACACAGATCGTCGACCCTCCAAATCCCCATCCAGGAGGCTAGCAGCTCTTGGGTTAAGAGCTCTCACAAAGCTGAAAGGAAGTTTTGCCCATGAAGTTGGATTTAATATGCTTCCTGACAAAATGTATTCAGGAGACTCTTATTACTTTACTCGGAGAATAAACCGCATTTGCTGGAATCGATCTAAACAAAACACGTACTGGTTATTCAGTTCTCTTATGTCAGACGTTTTGAACTTCCACTTCCTAGCCAGTTGCTCTTGTTGATCAGTTTGTTCAAAAAACACAATCTAAAAGACAGAAAACATAGTCAGATACTTTAAACCCATACCCCACATCAGCTTTACATGAAGGAAAAATCAGTGATATCTTAAAATGGATTTTACACACTTATTACAAAGATGATAGGTTTACACTGAAATACTTGTTCTTCCTGACTATGAAGTGTGATTTTCAAATACGTACTCACAATTCAGTGAATAACCATGCTCACTTTGTAGCTCATAAGAAGACAAGTATTCATTCTAAAGAAATACCCAGGCAGAACCACACAGACTTCAGTGTCCACTGGCAACACCATGCTAGTAGTACAGTTGATCATTGTGGAGAAGTGTGACAGCCTTATGGGAACGCAATTATGCTATTCAAAACCAGAGGGGTCAAATTAACTGCTTAGCCTAGGACTGACTGGCACTGAGCTAAGTATTTTCCAAATTTCTGCTCATGTCATTAATGTTGTGGGGTTTTTTTTAAGTGCCTAGGAAGAGAAAAGAAATCAAGGGGGAAAAATATGGATTATCTTTTCATTTTTCAGAAAAGACTAAAAGCATGCCTAAGATCTTTGTTTATTTCAAAAAAAGCTACAACATGGAGCCTACCTCAGCCCTCCTAGGGAAAATAGACTCTACCACTGTTGAGCTTCTGTTGCCAAGTCAGAATTTTAGCACATTTTCTGTTTATTTTTAAATTCACTGCTATTTTAATCTACATGATTCTTGGCAGATGAATCCTCAAGTTTTTAATTCTCTGGTCTGGCAATAATAAACACGACAACTCTCCAAGAAAGAAAGAGCAGGGAATCTAGAAACTACAATGCTCACTACAGGCTCGAGGCAGGACCTGGATTTCCCCAACATTTGACAGAGTAGAGGACCCTGCTGCCTATCCTGGTCAAAGACTGCCTGTCCTGGGCTTTCAGGAACTCATGCCTACGGACAGTTTCTGCCAGAAACCAATGCATGGTCTTCTAACTCCCTTGGTATAAGAACTCACTCCTCTAAGTTCAAGGGAGTAACCTTACTGGTGTTGGCATCCTCCTGCTCCTGTGAAGGTTCCCATGCTGAGGGCCTGTATCACCCTCATCACAGCAGTTATTTACAGTCCTGTTCTCTCAAGTGTATGACATTTCCTTTTGTGTCTTCTATTTTTTACATAGGGAAAAATAAGCAAAGGCTGCTAACTATAGACAAGAAGTTTTTGGCTGCTTAGTCTTTTAAATGCACATATGGCTTGTATGATTTACGCTGTCTAAAGAGCAGATGTTTTAAATTTTTAGTCAGAAAAAAAATCGCAGTATTGTAGTCCACTTATATTTCACATGAAGCAGCATCTCTTTCCTTTTAAAAAGGAATACAGCCAGCTTAATTAGCTATATATGTGTAAAGGGCTTAGAATACAGACCTACTGAAGTTTCTGATGAGCAATAAAGAAAACATCACTCAGATGCTGAAGGCAAAATGGATGCAGAATGACTAATGTTAGAGCTGCTGGAAAAAAAAAAAAAAAAGTGGGGGGCGGGGGGAATGAAAGAGAGAGAGAAACATGAAACACCAGATGGCAAATTCTGGAAACAGGCGTTGCCATGGAAAAGAAGTGGCTATTATAGACTCTTAGGGTACACACAAATAAAACACTTAACTCATGCAAGTGTCCTGGTTTGAGCCCTAACTCTTGACAAAGACTGAAGAAATATGTTCCAGGTGAGCTGGACACATGAAATCAACCCTAAATCTGACACCTAGACCATTGCTGTCAAATGTGGCTACGGATGAATCAGCACGACATCTATACTCTTTCAAACGAAGTTCCCAATAGAACCCTGTGGTAATCCCTGAGATGTTCCCCATTGCTTTACTATGTAGTTGCTCTGGCCACCTTTCTAACACTGAATGCTTTAAGGTGGTCCCAGGCTTAGACATCTGCCTGGGTATTTGTTTGTACATTTTAAGGTAGCCAACCTGGTGCACTGGTCCTTCAGATCAGTTCTGAACCTTAACACTGTAAAAGCAAGGAAAAACTCACTAGGGAGTCAAGAGAAGTGCACAGGAAAGACTAAGACCTTCAACTTGTAAAGAAGGAAGTCACACACAATGATGAGCACTTTGGAAAAAGCGTATCACAGAAAGCAGGATCAATGGCTGCTAACACCACGCCCAAAAATTCTGATCAGTTCTGATGTGTCACACATGTGATAGGGCTAAAGGAGGCAAAGACAAGGAGCCGAGACCTCCCCTACCCCTACCAGGGTAACCCGGTGCCCAGCTCAGGCCCTTTTTACTCAAAAAGGTCCTCAAATGTCCTTCATTAACACATAGCTGGTCCACCAAACTATGCATCAACCTTGCTACAGTAAAACCTGACTCCCTCCAAGCACCACAATGCTATCTAAAGGAGAGAAAATGAACAATCCTGGCTGAGGAAACACGGGATTTGTTGATCCAACAGCACCTGTGTTACTTCGCTCCTGGCTATGTTGTTCATAGATGAAAATGAGTAAGGGGTCCATGCCTATTTCCCTCCCACACGGTATTCTTCCCTCCATTTTTTTTTTTTTTTGCAAGTAGAGATGATGGCTAGTTCCCAGAACTGGGATGTAAGGCCAGATGAGAAACAGAATCACTTACTAGACCCAGCTCCTAAAAGAATAGCCTAACCTGCTGAGAAAGGCTAACCAATGCACTCCAGATGGATGTTGTTGCCTTGGTACCTCACTCCTTGTACAGCTAACACACATCACTTGCTACTGCAGCTGGCTTATATCAAACACTTATGTGTGGCAGCACTTAACAATATTAACTCTTATTCCACAACTCTTGCTCTTCCCACGCCTCCAGCAGGAGCTTTTAGGTTAATAACTGTTCTATTTACTTAATACTCTACTCAGCTGAGTTAAATACACCAACATTTCAGTGATAGTACACATTTTGCACCCGTCTCTATTTTCTTTACACCGAGGAATACTATTCTTTCTATGTGCCATTCCTCAATAGCAACATCACGTTGATCTGCAAACCACTCAGTTAAACACAGCCCTTACTTAGCAAAGTTAACAATAACTTGGGTCTTCGTACCTGACAGCAATAGTCTCCTTGCTAAAGCTCCCTTTCCCTCTACAGGCCAAGCACAGAGAGCTGGCATTTCACCTGCGGTCTTTACCAACCACATATCCCCTCAGGCAGTGGGGGGTCTGAGCAGCGTTTCTGTAGCACTGGTTGTATGCTCCCGTCCCATAGAGGAAAGGCAGGGACCAGCACCAGCAAACAGGACCTGGCTGTTCAGGAAAGTTCACCCTACTCACTCTGTCAGAGACCGTGCAAGATTTTTCCATGATGGAGGAGGCATGAGGCAAAAAGAATTATACCTATTTAGATAAACTTACTTCTTTGGGAGTGATACTGAAGGAGTTTTATTGTAAATGTAGACAAAAAGGTAAGTGATTTTCTAAACACCATGTCCTTGTTTTAAAGCCAGCTCTTCATGAAGTTAAATTATGAGTAATTGATTAAAGGGTACCAAAATGCACTATATCAGACCCTGGAACAGTAAAATGCCAGGAATTTATATTAAAGAAAGACGAAAATTAAGTTCCTGTTACTGTGCTCTGGTGAAAATTTTGGACAAAAGTTTTGCTGGGAAATGTGGTTTGTGGGGTTTTTTTTTTAAAAAAAGAAAAACAACAACAAAACAATTGCATAGGAATGTGCCAATTTATGCAAGAAAAACAATATCCAGTGACTTCCTGCTCACTGGGAGAAGGGAAGAGAGTGACCGAGAGCACAAATCCCTAGGTATGGCTTACTAAGGTACCTGTTTTTCAAGAAAATCACTTTAAAGTCTTGATTTCCTAAGAATGCTGGGTGAGAACCCTTTTCTGGAAACCATCATTAAAGAGAGCAGGACAGGATACGAGTTTCTGCCTCCTGCACCTTACACAATCTAAACCCTTTTTTCATTGAGCTATATTGTTTTCAGTTGACCCCGATCAATACATAGTTATATAAGTTTTTATCCCCTTCCTGTACATCAAAATACAGCTTCTCATAGACTCTGCTATGTCTTGCACAAGACTCCTGAAGAAGTTCCTAAAGAGCTCCAAGAGGGCTGTCTTGAAACAGGCCCTTCTGGAACCTGTATGCACAGATTTCAAATGCTACTGAAGCCTTCAACTTACTTGCAAGAAAGAAAAAAATACCTTTATTTATTATATATACAGGATGCCTATATGTGTTATTGAGTCTAAGAAATTAGCAGTCTACCTACACAACATGCATTGCAAACTGAGTATCGCCTCTGATATTGTTAAGGGAATGATATAGCTTCCCTGCGGAATCAATCCTGCACTAACAGGAAGTGCAACGCTTGTTTTAAACTTGGCTTATGCCACTAACAAGCTCAACACCATCATCCTAACTCCTTATGCCATGGTTTTCCTGTGACAAGAAAAAGCAAGCCTCACTGAGAACTTCGTGCTTGGTTACAGGGGGTAGACTGCAATTACTCTTACTCACTATTTTGGTATTTAAAAAATGAAAAACCCGCTTGTGAAACTGAAAGAAAACTGAGAATCTGAAAGAATGCCTGGTCCAGGCACGCTGCTGTTTCGGAAACATTCAGCATACTCCAGAAACCTATTCAGGCTCCCTGCAGACTTGTGCCAAGGAGATAACACCCCATCCCAGTTATCTCCAGCTCCTGCAACATGAAAATCCCTTCTCCGCGGCTCTTTTGCCGATACACACCGACCACTCCGGAGTGCGAAAATTTTCCAGTTTCTCCCTAGACAGCGACAGAGACGACCCTGACCCTCACTATCACCGAGACCGAAAAGGGTCTGTTTCACCCCGAGCCACTGGGACACTGCGGGAGAGGGGGACACCTGCAGAACCTCTCCCCGGCGGGATGGCAGGCTGGGGCATCGCCCCACACCTCCTCCTCCCCCGGCCGCCCGGACCGGCCGCCCCGGCGACACCCCCGTTCCCTCGCCCTCCGCTCTCACCGTCCCGCTATCGTCCACCCCCAGCAGGTGTCTGTGGAGGACCTCCATGGGCGCGGAGAGGCTGGAGTGCACGAAGGTCCCCCTGAAGACGTGGGCGAGCGGCGAGCGCTGCGGGGATCCCATGGCGGCCGCCAGCGGGGCTCGCTTCGCCGCGGCGGAGGCGGCTTCGAGCTGCAACCGCAGCGCTGCCGCCCCTCCGCGTCTCCCGCTGCCGGCGACGGCTTCCTGGACTGTCACCACTTCCCCACCCCGTGGTGATTTTCTCTTCTGGGAGTGGTTTCGGCGGAGGGAGAAGGGAGGGCGGGCCGTCCCCTTTCCTCGACGGCGCAGGGCCGGGGGTGGTCGCGGGCGACGAGGATGGCGGAGAGGAATGGTGCGGGGGGTGCTCCACGGCCCCAAACCCTTGGCCTCCCCTCCAGGAGGATGGGCCCTCCTCCCTCTAAGGGACACAAAAGCCTAAAGGAAAGCCCAGTGGGTTTTGGGGTCCCAGGTCGTTTGTGGGAAACAGTGAGAGATCCGACAAAGTCTCTGGCATCAGCTGGCGAGTGTCTGGCAATTTAGCTTTTGCAACGAACCCGTAGTTTGTAACCACTTTCTAAAGTTTAGTTTGCAGGTTGAGATGAGTTTGTACAGTTGCTCTGCCACAAGCTGCCAGCAGCTTGTAAGCGGTTGTTCTGTGCCTGGAGCACTAGGAAGCTTATTGGACATTTTCAGACAAATAGACCTCTTTTAAAATATTACAAACTTTAAGCATGAATTCTGAGGTGGCAGTTACTGCTTCATTTCAGCTCTTCTATTGTACTCAGTTCTCCAAGGTGAATCCCTCAGACTGTCTTCTCAGTTCTTGGCCTGTATACTGCACATAGGAACAGAAAATAAATGTCAGATGAGGTACTAGAACTACCCAAAGAAAGCAGGCAAATACCTCATTCAGTGGAGATGGTCTGCAGAAAAAAAAAAAAAAGTGAAAACAGACCCAGAAAAATGAAAGGCAGAGGAGGATTAATTTTGGTAACCCAGATAACTACACTTTCAGGACCATATTCTGCTCCAACGACCTAAGTCAAAGTACATCGTGAACATGTGCTAAGAGAATTGCTAGTGAAAATATTGGGACAAGACTTAATGGGGCCAAAATTATGTACACCAAGAAAAACACAAGTGGCTTCTGACACCTTTCTTTGTCAAGCTGTGAAATGACAAATGAACTTGGCATCAAGAGCACTGACACAGTCATTCTCAGAGCTGGATTGTGAAGTTTGTCTTTTCGTAGTTTGATATTAAAAAACCTTTGTACTTTGCACTGTGCTGATGCTAAACAAATACACAGCAGATTATCTTGCCTACAAGGTCTCCAGATCAGTGGTGGAAGGAGAGAAAGGTGCAGTGGGAAAGCACAAGATTAATATAATTCTAGTCTGCTATGGACAATTTACCAGGCTTTTTTCATGCTGTCTTTGCAAAAGAATGCTTCATGTTGCTGTGAAGGAAGTTTAAAAAAATGCCAGCTGAATGATCGTACCTGGATGTTGCTGTCAGCTTTGTTGGGCCATAGAGTGTCCAAAATAAAATCGATATGTGAAAGTGGTTCTTACATGCTGACACTGCTAATTTCTTGTGAGAGGTCTTGTAGTTTAAGAAGACTCCCAAAGAGATAAAATGAAAGTTTTTAAGATATGTGGCAGGTTTTTATTGTATTTCTAATCTCTTTGATGTGAAAAAACCCCAACAAACAGAACACAGTTTAATCTAGTTTGGAGAAGAAAGTGGCATGATGATCTTTCATGCAATTCATTTTGCTTACAACACTGTGATCATAGAATCATTATAGAATCATAGAATGTTAGGGGTTAGAAGGGACCTCAAAAGATCATCTAGTCCAACCCCCCTGCCAGAGGAGGATCACCTAGGGCAGGCCACACAGGAACGCGTCCAGTCGGGTTTTGAATGTCTCCAGAGAAGGAGACTCCACACGCTCTCTGGGCAGCCTGTGCCCCTACAGTAAAGAAATTTCTCCTCATGTTGAGGTGGAACTTCCTATGTTCTAACTTAAACCCGTTATTTCTTGTTCTATTACTGGGCACCACTGAGAAGAGATTGTCTCCTTCCTCTTGACACCCACCCCTTGATGGATATCTGTCTACGTTAATAAGGTCCCCTTTCAGCCGTCTCCTTTCAAGGCTAAACAGCCCCAGTTCTCTCAGTCTCTCTTCACAGGAGAGATGTTCAAGTCTCTTAATCATCCTCGTAGCTCTCCGTTGGACTCTCTCCAGTAGGTCCCTGTCTCTCTTGAGTTGGGCAGCCCAAAGCCGGACACAGTATTCCAGGTGTGGTCTCACCAGGGCAGAGTAGAGGGGGAGAAGGACCTCCCTAGACCTGCTGGACACACTTTTCTTAATGCACCCCAGGATCCCATTGGCCCTCTTGGCCACAAGGGCACATTGCTGTCCCATGGACAACTTACTATCCACTAGGACTCCAAGGTCTTTCTCCACGGGGCTGCTTTCCAGCAGGACATCCCCTAATCTGTACTGGTGCCTGGTCTTATTCCTCCCCAGATGCAGGACTTTGCACTTATCCTTAATGAACTTTTTGACATTCACCTTTACCCAGCTCTCCAGCCTGTCCAGATCTCGTTGGATAGCAGCACAGCACAGTGGATAGCAGCACAGTGGTATTTCCTGCTTCCTTGAACAGGAGGGTAATAAACTTTTTAAGATAGCACCAAAAGTATTTCAGTTTAACACTTGCAAAAACCTTCTTAAAAAGGTGTTTCTCAGGGTGATAGTGCTGTGTTTATTCAGCTTCAGCTGAAATGAACTGTATTCCAAACTGTGACCCCCAGGTAAGGAAAATTGTCTTTTGCTGTACGAGGAGTGAGAGAGGCTGGTTTTGCCATTGAGTAACAAAAGGTAGAGGGAGTAGCACTGAGAAAGAAGGTGAAGAGAGACCAAGCCCTGCAGAGGTAAGCCCACTTGCTCCTGTGAAAACAGGAGTCAAAGCATTAGACAAAAAGACTGGCTGTCCTCAGGGCAACTGCACTTCTGAGTTGGTAGACAGGGATGGGGAGCAAAATACCCCTCCGGTAATCCAGGAGGACGAAGTTAGTGGCCTCCTGTGCCACTTAGATCCCAACAAGCTCATGGGTTCAGGCAGGATTCACCCTAGGGTGCTGAGGGAGCTGGCAGAAGAACTGGCTAAGCCACTCTCTCATTTATCACTGATCCTGGGTAACTGGGGAGGTCTAAGATGACTGTAGGTTGGCCCGCATGATGTACATCCATGAAAAGGACCAGAAGGAGGATCTGGGGAACTATAGGCCTATCATCCTGACCTCGGTGCCTGGCAAGGTTATGGAGCAGATCCTCCTTGCCATCAAGCAGAATGTAGAAGACAAGCAGGGGATCAGGCCCAGCCAACATGGGTTTAGGAAAGGAAGGTCCTGCCTGATTAATCTCATCTCCTTCTATGACTGGGTGACCCAGTCACCCGGTGGATGAGGGGAAGGCTGTGGATGTGGTCTACTTCAATTTCAGCAAAGCATCTGACACAGTCTCCCACAGCATCCTCTTGGAAAAGCTGGCAACGCATGGCTTGGATGGGTACACCCTTCACTAGGTTAAAAACTGGTTGGATGACCAGGCCCAGAGAGTGGTGGTGAATGGTGCTGCATCCAGTTGGTGTCTGGTGACAAGTGATGTCATCCAAGGATCAATAATGGACCCAGTCCTGTTCAACATCTTTATTGATGACTTGGATGAGGGGATTTAGCCTTAGTAAATTTGCAGATGACACCAAGTTGGGGGAGAGTGTCGATCTGCCAGAGGGTAGGAAGATGCTGCAGAGGGACCTGGACAGGCTGGGTTGATGGGCTGAGGCCAATGTTATGAAGTTCAGAAAGACCGAGTGCAGGGTCCTACACTTTGGCCACAATAGCCTCCTTCAGTGCTACAAGCTGGGGGAGGAGTGGCTGGAGAGCGGCCCATCAGAGAGGGACCTGGAAGCACTGGCTGGCAACCAGTTGAGCATGAGCCAGCAGTGTGCCCAGGTGGCCCAGAAGGCCAATGGCATCCTGGTTTGTATCTGGAATAGTGTGGCCAGCAGGAGTAGGGATACAATTCTGCCCCATCAGCACTGATGAGGCCTCCCCTCGAGTCCTGTGTGCAGTTCTGGGCCCCTCACTGCAAGAAAGATCTTGCGGTGCTGGAGTGGGTCCAGAGGAGAGCAACAAGGCTGCTGAAGGGATCCTAGAGGGACAGTCTTGTGAGGAGAGGCTGAGAGACTGTTTTAACCCCCGTTTTCCATTAAAAATCTAAGAAATTTCCTCCAGCTACCTTACATAAAAGGTGAGAATTACTACAGTGATAATCTAGGCTGTATTTATAAATAAGAAGAAAACCAGAAACAGCGACAATTTCTTCCTGTAGCAATTTTAGGGAGAAAAGTCAATACCATACACTGTTGATGATAAATTTATTTCCATAAGTGAGTTCCAAACACTGTGAAGTTGTGTAATTTCACTGTTGAAAGACTGGGATATCTCTTCTGTTTTTTCCAGCTGTCATGTGGGAGAACATGAAAACCCCTGAAGAGGGCTAGTGGAAGAATGATTAACATACTTCCCTACTCCCAGACTTTTTTTGGCTATTAGTTTGCAACTGTTATACACGCATGCCGTAAATGAGACCTCAGCCATTTGTGAAAAACTGAGTAATTCTTCCAAAATATTGTAAGAGGACTACAGTGATATTTAGTTTCACTGGAATATGCATGGCTAGATAGAAATGTAATGTTTTTTTTCTGACTCTTACATACAAATCAACTGAAAAAAATAAACGAAACAACTTGCTCTTTTTTGCAAAATGACTAAGGATCTGGGGACAAAGGTTTAGCTTCTTACAAATTACACGTTTTGTTCAAATAACATTTAGAAAAAAATCTTAACTTTAGAAACTCCTTGAAGTCCTCATACCTGTAGTAACACTTTTATGTTGAAGTATGTAATCACTGTACTTTAACTTATTTGTGTTAAAAAAGAACAGTCTGTCTCACCGTTCAGTAACTTTTCAGACTGTCTGTCTTCTAAATCATTGCATTCTCATTAGTTACAGAATTTAGTCTTCAGGCTGAGTCTTGAAGCCAAATAACTTCAGGGCAAGAAGAATAATCAGTCAATGTACTTCTAGAAATACAGAGACAGATTTTAGCAGAGTTAGAGTGTCTTCATTCTCATTAACACTTTCACTTTTTTAATCTCTCCCCCCCACCCCCTGGTATATTATACAAAGCAAGAATTCAATGCCTTGTTTCAAAGTTTCAGAGCACCTAAGCTGATCCTGCAACAACTGAGAAATAGGAAAAAAAAAAGACTTTGTTTCTTCCCCCCACTTTCAAAAAATAGTTAATAGGTACATGCCAGGAAGCAGAAGTTCGTATCATCAGGACTGTGCTGAGGTAAGATATTGCAGAGCCTGAGCATCAGGGTACAATAATTATTATTCTCTTACAGAAGTGAATGTTCTTACTGCATTTTATCGTCAAAATGTACCTTGTATATAATTTGTAACATAGCAACTAAGTCAATAGACAGAAAAAATTAGTTGATTTATCTGTTATTGAGTTTTGTCTGTAAAAGAAAGACCTGAGTATACAGCAAAGACTTGACATTATTCAGAAGAAGAAAGTGAAGCATGATAAGTATCTACTCTCAAGTGTGAGATTAAGTTAGAAGCTAGGGTTAATCCAGCCCAAGCTACTTGAAGCACCTGATTTTCCCTGAAACTTTTATATCATTGACATGTATTTACAGTAGTTTATTTTTACAACTCTGTCTAAAACTGAAAACTATCCCACTCAAAAAGATTAAGAAGCAATGACCATACATGCAAACTGCATTGCACTTAACACCACGGGTATTCACTCTGCGGGTCCTGAGCAGAGCTTTCAGCCTTTAATTCCCAAATCTACAAAGGCTTGGGAAGACAAGGCTCAGACACCTCCATGGGAAGCTGGAGTTTTCTTCTAATGCTTTCCATTTCCAAAAGGGACCAGTACTAGCATAGTATTGTCATAAAATACCCCTTCATTAGACTTTAAAGTTAGTACGTCTACTTGTTCACTGATACATAATTACCTGAAGGCTGATGTTAGTTTTAACACTGATAAACATTTCCTAGTTTATTGCTAAGGCTTGTTCCTATTAGGAACTGCAGTAATCAAGCCAAAATAAATTCTTAAGAAGAGCGAGAAAATGCTACACAAATATCAATAAAACTCATCTCTCTCTAAAAGTACAAGCATGAATGGATGAAATATTCCAGAAGGTTTTGTAGGCAAACTTATTTTCCATTTCCACAAGACATAGAGGATGAATCAATACACTTGCTAGACTTTACCTCTGATTGTACTAAGAGAGAAAAGGACAGAATTTGCGTGTCTGCTGTTGTTGATGCATGTTTACAGGGAGCAAATTGGACCAGTACTCGGAGTAGCTGCCTGGGCCCTTTCACTGAGAAAACTTGGGGGAATTATATTACATGGTGAACATAACAGGCGTAATAGAATGGGATCAGTTGATTTCTACTCATGGCATCATCATAAACCACTGTACTTAACCATTTTTAAAAACTGTCTTGCTACTGTTGCTTTCATGCTCAAAACACATAAAATCATAAGATATTTCAACATATTATTGGTGACTAGACATTTATCTAAGGTTGCATTGCTAGCGGTAGATAAAGCACTTAAGATATATATACAAAGATAAATTGTCATGAGGAATCAAAGTGAGCAGTTACTTTTTGTTTCCTGTTCAATGCTGCCCACACATTAACACTTCCACTGCTTTAAACAGGAGCAAGTGACATCCTCCTCTAGCCTTGCCTGACAGTGTTGACTGAGAGTCCTAATGAACTCTGTCCAATGTGCTTCCACTTAGGCTAGAATTATATTTTTTTTTCTCCAGTCATTTGTGAATTCTAAACCATGATGAATACAAACCCAATTAATAATGCATGCATACAAACCTGCTCCTGTAAAATAGCTTAATAATTGCAATGTATTAACTGGCAGTTGTATTTCTAAGCTTTATGAAGGACCTCTTCATGTGCACTGGTGTTCAGTCAAGTAGTAAAATCTTTGTGAAAGGTTTTGTGAACAGGTTGGAGGAAGTCTATTAGAAATAAAAAAATAATATTACAATATTATTATTTCATCACTGTATTCCAGAAGATATTAAAACATAAATATATATACTGTGAGAATTAAAATAAAGTTCAAACACTTACTGAATTCCACTGGCAATAGTGATGTGTGTTAGCTGAATTAACTAACTTAGTTATTCACAGATATATACTTCTATGGATTATCAGCTCTGGAATTGACAAGAAATTTACTTCTATGACCTGTTAACCAAAAGTTTCTGCTTTCCGTCTACAACATGGCTTCTAAGCCATCTAAAAGCAGTAGTCTCTTCTTTAAGGTATACATTTCTGACTTCCTGAGAGTTTGTCTTAGAGAAGAAGAGGGAGAGTGAAGGAAGGGAAGGAGAAATGGGAGAGAGAAAGGAACTTATTAATGATAACCACTACGTAGATGTGTGTGTCAGTTCTATTTACACAAGTTTCAGTCTGAGAAGTTGATAAAAAAACCCTTACTTTCCCAAAAAGCAAATATCTACAATGGAATGTTCATCACTTAAAGTTTGATCAAAATATTTGGTGTTTCACAAACACTTTCCAACCTCACCCCTTTCCTAATAGGCTTTTATGGGATGTTGTCTACTGGCTAAGAAGCCCTATAAACTAGAGTATTGGTCAGTATCCTTTGTAGAGACCATGTAGACATGTCAAAAAATATGATTACATAAGGCAGCAAAAGTACAGGCCTTAATCCTTTCTGTATCCATTCTTTAGTCGTAGTTTTTGTCTACATTTTGCTTGTGTTTTCCAGAGATTTTTCAGTAGTGTGAGTCTCCCTCATAATATTACAGTTTTATCTCGCTTGCTGGTTCTTACGCACTCAGTGTTATAATCTTTAAGTGCTACATGTGTGTGCCATATCGACAGCCAACAAATATGTTTATGTTAGCAATTTACTGTGCTGGACATATGGATTTCCTAGACATTTTTTTTTTTGAGGGTGGGAGGTGGCATGTACAGATTTGTCTTGTGTCTACATTTAGAATAATGCAGTGTCCACTTATGTGCTTGACATGGTTCCCCTCTTGGTCAGAAGGAACCCACTATGACATTGCATGCAGGAAGCCATATCAATGTTCCCATATGTGATGTGTCTGCAAGATTCTTCAGTAGTTTGCCCTTTACATGTGCACAGGTTTCTGTTAGTAAAGACTAGGCAGTCTGGGGTTTTTCTACAGAAATCTGGTTCCGCTTACCACCTATAGACATGTTCATCTGGGAATCACTTACCAGGCATGGGTGCATGCTACGCACTAAAGACCAGAAGCTAGCATGAACTCCATTGCCAATAAACACAACTTGGGTACACAATCCTAGAACCACAACACACAGCATCAAATCAAACCTCTATGATTTTGAATCACACCACTAAGTAACGTAATATGCTTGACAGAAGGGGCGCCATCCAGAGGGACCTGGACAGGCTCAGAGAGTGAGCCACTATAAAACTCACTGAAGTTCAAAAAGATCCTGAATGTGGGACGAGGAAATTACCATCATCAGCAAAGGCTGTATGATGAATGAGTTGAGAGCAGTCCTGCAGAGAAGGACTTAGGGGTATTGGTGGACGAAAAAATAGATATAAATCAGCAACATGCTCTTGCAGCCCTGAAAGGCAATTGTGTGTTGGGCTCCATAAAAAGAAGTGTGGCCAGCAGGTCAAGGGAAATGACTCTTCCTCTGTACTCTGCTCGTGGATCACCCCACCTGCAGTACTGTGTCCAGATCTGGACACCCCTGCACAAAAAGGACATGGACCATGGACCTGTTGGAGTTGGTCCAGAGGAGGGCCACAAAGCTGATCAGAGGGCTGAAACAGCTCTCCTGTGAAGAAAGTCTGAGAAAGCTGGGGTTGTGCAGCTTGGAAAAGAGAAAGCTCTAGGGAGATCTTACTGCAGTCTTTTAATACACATTCTTACTTATATATATATATATCTTATATTATTATTTCTTATAAGAAAGACAAAGACTTTTACCAGGGCATTTAGTGATAGGACAAGGGGTAACATTTAAGCTGTATGAGAGTGGTTGAGATCTGACATAAAAAATAGATTCTTTATTATAAGAGTAAAGAGTATAACAGGTTGTCCAGAGAAGCTGTGGATGCCCAGTGATTAGAAGTGTCCAAGACCAGACTGGATGGGTCTTTGAGCAATCTCATCTAGTTGAGGAAGATGTCGCTACACATGGGAGCAGGGTTTGGCTAGATGACCTTTAAACACTATAGTAAGGTTGTTAAACTGCTCCGTGGCTCTTCCCTTCACACATACATGCAGCTAAATCTATATAAAGAAGAAGAGACAATTGTGACCTGTAGTCTGATCATCTATATAGTATGCATGATTGACAATGCCTGAGGCTATGCATGCTTGGATATATCTCTAGAAAGACCTCGATGCGTAATTTACCAGTAATGGAGAATTCACTATGACCTTTAATAAGATATACCATGTTACTTTTATTGGTAATCATTTTTTCAAGGGGAAATAAAAAAAAAAAAAAGAAAAGAAAGGGACCTTATTTATAATTCAAATTTTTTACCTTGGATTTCCAGACACACAATTTTTTTATATTGAATAGGAACCCCTTATGAAAGCTTCACTTTCACTGAGCTCAACACTGTCTCTTTGACAAGACAAATAGTGCTTTTCGTCTTTCAATATATAGTTGTTTTCTCAGACTTAAAAGTTCCTTATGGATGTTCTCTAGATCCTGTGTAATTTCAGTGTCTTTCATGGGCATTGAGAACTGAACACAATATGCCAGAAGCAATCAAACTAATGCCAAATGCAGAGGTTATATAATGTCCCTATTTATACATCTGAAACCAGCATATTTGCCATTTTGCCTGCACTGCTGCACTGAAAAGTCATATTCACTTGATTACCAATCACAGTCAATCCTATGGCAGTTAGCTACTGAATAAATACACTCTACATTCTTTATTCTAAAGCATATACCTTATATTCATTTTTTTGTTGAAACATATAATTTATTTGAGGCAGATAGGCTGTCCAGATCACAGAACTGGATTTTATTACTTACTAATCTCCCTGCCTTAGTGTCTTTTGAAAATTTTATGAGTGACAATTTTGTATTTTCTTCCAAAACAATGGTGAAAATAGTGTAAAGCCAAGCAGTGGTATCTGTACAATTCCAGTAGGAACACACCATAATGTACTTCTGCATTTACAGCATGCCTGTATGTCTATCTGCTTTCTCATATGAGTTCATGGGGTGATCATCAGCAGACTGTGTATGGCACTCTGTGTTTTATCTGATAAAATAGATTTGATAAACATTCAGTGTGAAGGGTTTTTTTTCTGAATTTTCAGTATTTTCAATATTTATATTTTTATTTTCAATATTTTTTTTTATTTTATCACTTCCCCAGAGCAGATTTTTTTTTTTTTTAAAAAAAAAAAAGCCAGAAAAAACACTGGTGTAATTGTTTTCTGTCTTTTTTTTTAAAAAAAAGAAAAATCACTTCTTGCAATGCTTTTAGAAAAGCAGTGGGATCTCCACTCCAGAGTATCTGCGTGTATCAGCTGGCACACATTAGTAAATGTCAACTCTGAAATGCTTTCAGAATCAGTTAAAAAAAGATGAAGCAACCTGTCAAGCTGTCACAGATTAAATGACATCCTATCAAGGATCTGGGTACTGGGTCTTGTTTAAGAGCCAGTGGGATTAAGACTTCTTCACACACTTACTCCTTGGCATGCCCTAATATTAGGTTCCCAAGCTCTCTACCTTCATTCCTAGCAGGAAGGTCACTGCTGATCCAGCACAGCTGGACAAAAAGTCATCTGTAGGCTGCTGCTGTACCATTACTGGCCGTTACCTCTGCTGGGTATTACTGAATACGGATGCTGGACATCCCCTGGCACTCATCTCCACTCATCTCTCTGATCTCCAGGACTTAGTCCCACTTCCAGGATGTTTTCTTAACCAGGATCTTCACCTGCTCTTTTCCAGGCCCCAACTTTCCCAGGCAGCATAATCTGTGTGCAGAAGCAGGACTTGTGATCAGTCTCCAAAGTAGTGCCTCATGTCCCTTCATCAAGGGCATCATGTCCCATCATCAGGATTCAGAATGTGACACTTGTATTCAGACCAGGTGTTACCAGCATTTACAACTGTCCCTTATGCCAATTGCAACTAGCAAGTAGCAGGCTTCTGCCTGGGAGCATAAAAGTTCAGTTTCAGCCATCTACTCACATACATACATGCATCTAATTATCTGCCACCTGCTAACATTCTCAGCTAAGCTATTTTTTTAATCCATGGCACAAGTAAGATTGTTTTTGTGATTCAGAAGTACTGTCATGACTCAGAGGCCATTTTTATATGCAAGTACAACACTTTAAATAGTACACTGTGACAGAAAGAGCAGACTTTGAGAATCTCCTCTGAGAATCTTGGTCCCTGGTAAGTCACATTCATTCACACATTTTAAGTATTCAACTGCTATATTTTTGTAGTTTTTCAGATTAGATACAACAGAAAAAAAATATAAGCATTTGTAAAAGGCAGTTAGTTTATGCAAATCAAATGGGGTCCTGTTTCTCAGTCCTCTGCACAGCCAGAGTTGCAGAAAAACAGCCGAGGCACATCTAATGGATTTCCAGTGAGTGCTTCATTATCTGGGAGCAGAGAGGTTTTATCCCACTGCCTTGTCAGTGCAAGAGAAAGAGATGTTTGGAATAACAGGCAAGTGCCAGCCTAGAAGTACTGTTTCTGCTCTGGCTGTGTCATTTGAGAAAGAGAACTTCTACTCTCTGACTTTATAGCTACACTACTTTTTGTTGAATCCCTACCCTACAGCTCCCAAGGCAGGAAGCCTGGCAGGAAGACTGTCTGGGCTGAGGAAGAAGAAAAGAAACTCCCATACATCCCCAGGAGAAAGTCTGTAACTCCCACAGTATCAGCACCAATTTTTAGTTTTTTTTCTCAAACTGGATGTCAAAGAAAATGTTTCACTCTACTTTTTGCCTTTTAGCCTTTTTTTTTTTCCCCAAGAACTGAAGGTTAAACATTACCTGCTAAAAGGCGGGAGAGTGAGACAGAGTTCATAGCTCTTCTTGCAGTACGTATACATCCCCCAGAGAGCCTCCCAAGCCTCCCGATGTATGTGTATCATTCTTCACTGAAGGGTGTAAGTAGAATCGTAGAATCATAGAACCATAGAATCATAGAATCATAGAACAGTTCAGGTTGGAAAAGACCCTTGGGATCATCAAGTCCAACCATTAACCCTACGCTACAAGTTCACCCCTAAGCTATATCACCCAACACCACATCTAAGCAACACTTAGTAGATGGATTCCAGGATAAAGTCAGAATTTTGAAACTGTAATATACAGTTGCAAGAAAAAGTATGTGAACCTTTTGGAATTTCGTGCTGTTCTGCATTAATTTGTCATAAAATGTGATCTAACCATCATCTAAGTGTGTTGACTAGTATAATGTGCCTAAAATAATAACACAAAACCAACTCTGATCCTGCATGTCTTTATTGGACACACTCATTCAACAGGCAAACAATCTATAAGTAGAGACACTTTGGGACTGTGGCTACTCTACCAAGAAGTGGGCGCCCAGTTAATATTACTCCAAGAGCTCAATGAAGACTCATCAATGAGGTAAACAAACAACCCTGAGCGACAGCCAAAGAGCTGAAGGCATCACTGGAACTGGCTACCATCTGTGTTCATGAGTCTACAGTACGTAAAACATTGAACAGCAGGGTGTCTATGACAGCACAAAGGAAGCCACTGCTTACTACAAAGAACATTGCAGCGCACCTGAAGTTTGCGAAAGAGCACATTGACACTGCACAGTGGCATTGGCAAAATGTCTTGGGGACTGATGGAACAAAGATTGAACTAATTGGAAAGACGCAGCACTACATCTGATGTAGAAAGGGCACTGCACATCATCACGAAAACATCATCCCAGCTGTGAAGTATGGCGGAGGAAACGTCGTGCTTTGGGACTGCTTTGCTGCATCAGTGCCTGGCCAGCCTGCAGTCGTTGAGGGAAAGATGAATTCCCAAGTGTATCAGAAAATTCTTCAGGACAATGTGAGAATGTCTGTACATCAGCTGAAACTCTGTAGGTGTTGGGTGACGAAGAGGGTCCCTTCGGAGAGCCGGCCAAGTAACAACAATCCCACCAATACAGTTACATGTCATCCTCCCAAGGCTTCAAACACTGCTGCGGCGACTTTCTTTTCTGCTTGCATAATTTCTAAATTGCGTATTATGGTTTTCCAAACTGTTCCTAGTTCTTTCGCTTCTTTTCCTTCTTTTCCTCCCTCTAAAGTACAGTCCCACAAAAGGTCTCCTACTTCATGCCATTCCGTTGAACTAAAGATTAATGACGGGTCCTTCATTTTCTCCCACTTCTGAGCCCATGGGGCTAATACGTCTTGCTCCTTTACTTTTTCTCCTCTCTTAGAGAGTATACTAAGGAGGCGAGTTGCCACGTCAGTTTCCCTCGCGGTCTTACCTTGGCAGGGGCTTGATCAGTCGCTCAAGCACTGGTCTCTGGTGCCCTTTTGGCCACACCTGGAACTCTCCCGCCTCCAGCTCTCCGGCTCCCAAATTGGCTCAGGTCCGATGCTTCGGAGTCTTTCTGCATTTAAGCAATCCGCATTTAAACAATTCCGGATTTAAACGTCCATAGAGGGTCCCTGTTTGGGCACCAGATGAAGAGGGTCCCTTCAAAGAGCTGGCCAAGTAACAACAATCCACCGATACAGTTATATGTCGTCCTCCCTTTATTGCTCCGGACAGCCCAATCTATACAGTTAAGCAGTGTCCCCGTGCCTGCCCCTTAACAGAGTCGGTCAGTTACAGGTTTACACGTGCCAGCGTTTTATTGGATAGTGTCACTCAACTATGCAGGTGGCTCTCACCCTCCCTTCTCCCCCTGGCAAGGCTCTTCACGAAACAGCTACACCTCCTCCTCTCTGTGCCCCAAGGCAGCTCCAAGGACTGAGTCTTTATTTAGGCCTAAGCTGGGTTGTCCAAAACCTTTAAAGGGATACCGCGCCCCTGCTCCACAAGAAATTCCTCTACAGGGTGATGCAACAGGACAATGACCAAAAACATTAGAGCAAGTCCAAAACAGAATGGCTTCCGGAAAACAAAATCTGCCTTTTGGAGTGGCCAGGTCAGGGCCCAGACCTCAACCCAGTAGAGATGCTATGGAATGATTTGAAGAGATGCAGAAAGAATATGACAGAGCTAAAGCCAGGAAGAATGGGCTAAAATCCCTCCTGAATGATGTGCAGCTCTGATCCACAGCTACAGGAAGTGCCTGGTTGAGGTTATTGTCGCCAATAGGGAGTCAACCTGTTATTGATTCCAAGGGTTCACTTACCTTTTCCACTAGCATTTTGAATGATGAATGAGTGTGTTCAATAAAGATACAGAGGATCAGAATTGGTTTTGTGTTATTATTTTAGGCACATTATATTGGTAAATACTCTTGACTTAGATGACGGTTAGATCACATTTTATGACAAATTAATGCAGAACACCATGAAATTACAAAAAGTTCACATAATTTTTCTTGCAACTATAACTGACCTTCAGTATTGCAGCAATGGATCATGAGAAGGAGGGCCAACCTCACAATGCAGAAGAAGCCGGTGTCCAGGGAGAATCCCAAGTAGCTACTGAACAGCTAGTTGGTGGTCTGAGATCCAGGTAAGTGTGGTAAATTCTAGTTTTCTAAGCAACACATAGTATATTTCAGAGGTGTGTGTAAAGCATAGCTGGTGAGCTAGGGGTCACTGAGAGACTAAAGGAGTTAGATGTGTCTAGGCTATTCCATAGCCATGTGCTAGCAAATCCTAAAAGTTCTTTAAACAGGAATTACCTGCTCCAGTGATGCCAGATCTGGTGTGTTGCACCAGAGGAATCAGGCAGAAATATCCAAACAAGTTTCTGAGTGGTGTATTTCATGAAGTTTTCAGCTATATTTATTGTTTACTTGGTATGAGAGGTGATCCTTCCCAGACTCTGATCTTAAAGTATGCACTGATGTTGCAAAAGTTAGGTCCTATGTACTTTTGGGAATGTTAAAGCATGCTGGAACTGGCTGAACTGAAATAATGGGTAATGATATTGAGATTATTACTGTTAGACCTCCTGATTTTACCTTAGCTGTGTAACCACAAAATTGATTTTGAAGAGTAGTGAATTATAGCGAAGGCTGAACTGCATGGGGAGCCTAATTTTCATCATTCACTGCACAGCTGAATAGTCAAGCTTGAACTGAAAAAGCTAGGCTACATTGCCACAGGCAAACTACGAAAGAGATGATCAGTTGAGGATGTTTTTCATCACCAAATGAATCTGGAGGTTACATTTGTCTATACTTTTGGCAGTAAAATTGAGTAGAAATAGAAGATTTTGTACGTATTAAACTTATTACTGATAGGAATCCCTTTATTTCTCCAGGGAGCAAACTCATAAGGAATGTTTATATTGTGAAGCAACTTTATACAGTGAAGGAGTTAACTGGTAAAAACACCTAGTACTTCACTTTCCAGAGAAGTTGATTGAGGCAATTTCTAGGCAACTTAGTTTTGAGGAGGAGCAGATATCTTTTCTACTAAGCTGTAATGGTTAAAGATTAAGCAACTGATTAGCTGAGGATTGTATTTACACTAACAGCAACCTCAGTTCAAAATAGCAACACCCACCAGTACCTAACTCCTCACTGCCAAATACTTCCATTCACTTCCCATGCGCATACACCCACTTTGTTTCTTGTTCCTTTAAATCATGCTCAGGTGCACCAGATTAAATACAGTGATTAAGAGTGATTACAGATTATATACTTTCACAGTGAACGTATGTCTGCTAATAAAATGTCTAATTTCAAAGCAGGTGTACCAAGTCTAATAAGTACTTTGGGGCCTATTTTCCCCCCTATTTTCTGATTTAAACTTCTGAAATTATATGTTTCACTTGGCAGAAATTCTTATTGTTGTCCCTGTTCAATCTCCACTGGGTGTTTGGTTTTAACCTCCAAAAAAAAGAACGAGATTTAATAGCTTTCTGCTTAAACTCGAGAAGAAACTTCTTCTCAGTGAGGGTGACGGAACACTGGAACGGGCTGCCCAGAGAGGTTGTGGAGTCTCCTTCTCTGGAGACATTCAAGACCTGCCTGGACACGTTCCTGTGCAGCATAGTCTAGGCATTCCTGCTCTGGCAGGGGGATTGGACTTGATGATCTTTTGAGGTCCCTTCCAATCCCTAACATTCTCTGATGATTCTATGATAACAGACTACAACTGAGGTATAAAAAGTTACAGAGAGGTGGTTTCAATGTGGAGGATGTGAAACAGCTTACTATAGTATCCCTGTGACTTCTGTCACTAAAGTATTTTTTAAAAGGTCTTATGAAGTTTCTAGTTAAGATTTTGAAAGTTTATTTTCACCTCAGCAAGATAGTTCAAGGACTGTGTACGGAGACAAAACTGAGGTCAACCTACCCCTTATAGTCGAGTGGCTACCACAATTAGTTGTTCTTTCAGCTAGTTCCTTCAGCTAGTGAGTTGCTCTTTCACAATCACTTGGACTCAAAAGCTACAGCAATTTCTGCCATGTCAGGATCTAGTATCAGATCTTATGTCTATTCCCTAAGCCATTTCAGGCCCTAATTACAACAATCTGTGATTGAATGAACTTTAAATTAAGAATCTGGATTTTCAGTAACTTGAAGACAAGAAGGGAAAGGAGAAGAGAAAAAGCTATTTCAACTCTCTCACATGCAGACTAAATGCCCTATTTCCCACTAGAACTTCCATAAGCAAAGGCTGTGATGCAACTCTCACCTGCTATGCACTCATACATCTCTGTATTCACACATCTCTGCATTCACAACAGTAAGAGTTGTTTGATTAAGGCTGCATTTACAGGATTTGTGATTAGTGCAATGAATAGCACAATGAGAAATGACTAAATGAACAAGCTGGCTGTGTTTTTCTGGAGAAAAAAAAAAAAAAAAACAAAAAAACCAACAGCCCAGTGTCCTGGAAGAAAAGGAAGGAAAGTTTTCCTTTCAATAATTCCCTTACTTCTCTCTTGGGATGCTGGATAAAACTGCTTTGTCCTTCTCCTCCATCTCACTTCTGTAGATACATAGGTATTTGAACAACTGCCTGATTTTACGTTTGAAAGACAATGCCTGCAAGATCAGGGTCTGCTTTCTACATTAGGGAATCTCCTTCAAAATACTGAAAATGTCATAAGTGTTTCTCTACCATTCTTCTAATTCACAGTAACATCATTATTAGTGTGTTTTCTATTTAGCTAACTATTTGGGAAGTATAATTAAATTTTAATTTCAGTTCTTGATAATGGGGAAGGTTAGACATTCTCTTATGTGTCATATCAGCTCATAGAAAGAGATAATTTTCATGGTTTTACTGAATTTGCCTTCAGAAGACCCTCAGTGTTGCTTATACTAGACTGATGTTCACAGGTCACCCTGACTCATAGATTGGTGCTTAATGGGGCTGAACTAACTTCCACTTGTTGAAAACAAGACCTTCTGTTTCCAAACAATTATCCTAAAGACTCACTGAATACTAAAGGATTCGCATATATCCAAGAATCTAAGTATCATAATAGTTCTTTACTTCTGGATCTTTATCTTCTTTAACAAGCCAATGTGTTTTATGGAATCATAAGTTTCCAGCTCTTATTCAGTATGAAGAAATAATGGAAAAGCACTTTGCTTTTTACTTTCTGCAACTATATGGAAATGAGAGTGGCTTGTGTTGCTACTAGAACGATACTTATTGACTATTCCGTAGAATGATCATTCATGTATCCAGGGAAACTCATTAGGAAATGACAAAGGAGACATTCTGCATAATATGAACCTTAAACACTCGTACCTTATGCAAGTATTTCAGTAGCCCAAGCCTGCATATAAAGAATAAAAAGCAGCAAAAGAACCTTCCTGTTGAATAAGAGTCAGGTGATCTTCCACCCAGTCTTGAGAGTTACAAGAAGTTGGCATTAGTTCTTACTTTCGAGCCATCCAACCTCCAGTAAAAGAGTAAGCATTTCACCACAGAGTTAAATATTGTACAAAAAATGTGTTCACTTGGTAGAATGCCTTATTTATTTCTGCACAAAGTAAATTCATTGGATTAAGATTTTCACTGAGAATCTTTCTCCTGTCACAAATACAGCCCAAGAGAGATGCTGTAAAGTAACAGAAGTATTTGGAACTGGCATGAACTCAGCTGATTGCTGTACTTACTTGTGCTTAGGCAGTGAGCATTTCAATGCAGCCATGACTAGTTAATACCAGTTGCTTACTCTTCTCTCCTTCCAATTTTTAATAGTTTGCTTGCTCCAGTCAAAGAACATGGCTCTGAGAAAGATAGCTCCAGAACCTGCTGCTTTCATTAGCCTTAGCTATACTGAGCAGAATATCTCCAGAACCATTTCTAGAAAGAAGGTACAAAATAAGGGGGAGCATTGATATTTCAACAAATGAAGGCCTTCCCTTTCTGTATCAGAGCCTGTATGAACCACCCACTGTTTTTGAGCTATTCACATACTGAATTACTTTGAAAGCCAGGGCTGGCTCTGCTGTGTGTTTGCAGGGTTCGCTTAGGCATATGTTGGTTATTGTTTAAGCCTTTCAATCACGGCTTCCACCAAGGCACATTTCAATTATTGGATTGTGTTTGAAGTAACATAATTCAGGTCACTATTAAGGAATTGATGGGGAGATTAACTCATAAAATTAGGAGCCTTGTCTGACTGCACAGCCAAGGAAAATCTCAGTTAAGTGCTTAAAGACATATATGTACCATTGTTACATCCTAGGGTGGATTTGTACTTATTTTAAACTGTAAACAGTAAGCTTCCTAATATTCAATTAAAGCCATCCCAGACTTAATTCTACAATAGTTCAAAGATTTATTATATTTATGGTAATATAGCAGCAGGAAGGACCTCCTCAGTCAGGGAGATCAGTCATTTGGTACCACTTCATGAAGTCCTGTAAATCCACACAGTATCAATTTCCACCTTAAAGATGTCTAGGATTCTTGTGAGGTGGCAGCAGCTGCACACCCTCTGTTCTCTAATGGAAGGGATTTTTTCTTCTGGTTTCTAGCCTAAATTTAATCATGGACATCTCATAGATCAGGTGAGCAAGGTCTCTTAGTTTATGGATGAACTAAAATACAGATACAGATTTATTTTTTCTATGTACCAGAAGGTTTGAAGTCAGACTGATTCCTGTTAATTTTCAATTATAAATTACTCTTTTTTTTTTTTCTTTCTATTCATGCAACACTAAAACTATAGTGTTTGCTTTCTACAAGCTTCCAAATTTAAACATTTCAATCATGTATTTTTTTGAAGAGAACAGTAACAAAGATCTGAATGCTTCCAAAACATGTTATCAGGATACAGAGCCTTTATAAACCTATGGTCTTAATAGAACGTATTATTCCCTAAAGGAAATATAGTGTAGGGTAGAAAGCGTTCTTTTTGGCCTTTTTTTGACCTCAATCTCTATGATTATTGATGCCATATACTGTCAGCACTTAAGAGGCTACAGTAAAGAGCAGAGCAGGGGAGCTTGCATTGCTACATGTCCAGTAGTCAAGAAATAGATTTGTGTATTGTAAAGTAACAGTGGTAGTTTAACACAAGCCTATGTGCATGGTGTATTTATTCGTGTTAGCCTTTATTTGTAGGTAGTACATGTTTTCTTAAAACCTTATTAAATAAATTACTTCTGTGTGCTGGAAAAAAAAATTTCACTATTTTTTTCTAAGCTTGTTGTTTACCAAAGTACTAAGAGGCTAGAAGAAAGCAAGTAAGTCGCGTAAGTGTGAAAGGACATACTGTTAGGTCATGCATTCAGGGGCTGTTCTGAGTGTTCTACGTTACTGCTCTCAGAGGCACAGTCCTGTGGCTGCAGATGTACAATGGGCTTTCCATCTGTTTTATCCTTCCAGTTTGTTCAAGGGCCAAAGGCATATAACCAGTCCTCCTTTTATTTGTTTAATCATCAGAAGGATCAATGGTTACAACTGCAAACATAATAAACAAACATAGAAGCACAGTGAACATAAAGGTGTTTTGTTTGACCAGCACGGTGTGTCTGTATGACAATGATGACTGAATAAAAGCTGAGACTGGTTAGTCAGATTTAAATAAATAGTTCTCACACGGATGTAACTAAATATTCCCCTGAGGAAGTTACCAATGTTCCAAATAGATTTCCGTTTTCTGGATATGCACAAATCCATTCTGTATTCAGGCAGTTCAAACGCAGGCTGTCATTGGAAGAGGTGCTAAGGGCTCTGGCTCTGGCAGTTAATAACTTTCAGGTTCAAGGCAGCAAGTCTCCTCCATCAACAGGTAGCAATGATTATCAGTCTGTAATAAACTCTTTCACAGTTTATTCTCATTATTTATTGTCATAGGTTTAAGTCTGCTGGGGGTTTTGGTAATGGGGGTGTTGCAGTTTTCAAAGGGAAGGTCGCAAAAATGTCAGAACTTATCTACATGTAGATAAGCAGGCACTTTTTATTGCAGCACTGGAAAGCCTGGAAATATCCAATGCTTCAGATATATCACAAAAATTCAGCCTATTTATACATTTCTTATGCAAAATTATGATAACATATTTTAACATAAACATGCATACAATGCCCGCTATTAATTTTGACCTTTATAATGATTGGTTCAGCCCCTATTAATATTCATATATCCTATTTCCATACAATTGTTGGTCATTGCGGTGAGACCATGTTTAATCACAAAGCACACAAGAGATAGGGAGGCATGCCAACGTATATTGATCTAAGTGAAATATGCTGGTATTATTAAGGTGCAGGTGCAGTGCTACGGATCTGGCTTTTCCAAGTATGAAACATTCCCTGCTGGTTTTGCAACTTGTACCAGCTCTAGCTCCAGCCATTTTCATAAGGCCTGCGTCTGTGATTTTTTAGCATAAGTGAGGTTTTTTGTATTTCTTATCCTTATCAACAAAATTATTTAATTAAGATAGCGATTAGTATTCATTAAGGAATTAGCTCTTTAAAACTTAAATTTGATTACAAGAGGGGAGCTGTGGGGGATGGCTCCTTGCAAAACTTCCAAAGCCTCCCCCAGTCCCAGGTAAAAGTCAGACCTGCTTCTAGCCAAGGCTAGACCAATCAACACCTCTGCAATCAATGTATTTAAGAGGAGACATATCCTCTTTTTTTTTTTTTTTCTCTCCTCTCATTATCTCTGTCTTTATGTCCTGTCTGTGTGTGGGGGAGTTTTTCTGTTTAGCGGAGGGGGAGGTGAGAGGAAAGCAAAGGAACTCAATCAGTGAGGAAAGCAAGGGAGAAAGGCACTGGAACAGAGTGCTTCCCTGGAGTCCTGTGGTGAGTGAGATGACAGGAGATGACTGCTGGCCAACTGAGGAGATCAAGTGGTGAGAACGTCGAAGATGCCATGGTATGTGGAGAAGCCCAAGCCAGAGGGAAGAGAGATGGCACAAGAGCGGAGGATGCACCTGAAGTGACCCGTGACACCTTTACTTATAAACACATATATTAATGGCAATTTACATTCTGTAAAATCAGAGGCACAGAAAAAATAACTTCAGTGGGATTGATTTCTCACTGAGACAATAAAACCTAGTATGCATCTCTGGATGAAGTGAGACAGTGCCGCTTGCTAGGAAGAGGCTACTGGGGATGGTTGTTGTTGGTGGCAGCTCTATGTCTTGACTAGGCTGGGGGATGAGGGGCCTCTTTTGCTGCCTGCTAGCACCATCTTGCCTCTCTGTGGGCATTACTTCACTTCTGGCCTTCCCAGCCTGGACCTCCCAGCACACTGGTAATCCTGGAAACATTTCTTCGGTCAGGTACAAACTTTCTGAGCACCAGCTGAACCCATACTTCAGAAGCGAGCTGGGCAGCTCAGATGGGTGTACCAGCGGATCTTCATGTGTCAAGAAGCCAGTGTACCCCAGGCTTCACAGTCACATGGATGCTTTCAAAATTTGTATCTCGCATGTGGAGAATGACCTTTGGACTTTTTTGTTCATCTTTTTTTCCAGTTTGCCATCAAAATTGCTACATAGATATGAGGTTAGAGGTAATCTGCTGCATGATACAGTGACTGCAGTTTGAAATGAGGATGAATTATAAGAAGCTTTGCTATTAATATCACATTACAGAGCAGTAGAGTTATTTTACAAAGTAATTCTTTTGGTGGTGAAGGAGGGAGTAAAACTGTGAGAGATAACAATCTCAGAGTTTGTAAAGAAGTCAAGCTTTTGCAGTCACCATGGTTACTTACCTCTAAGCCAGAAACAGGGATGGAACATATAATTTATTTTCTTGAAACTGGTCTGCCCTATTGAAACTGTATTGTGTCCTGGGTTGACAGGAATTTTATTTGAGTAAAACTGTTCAAAGGAATAGGCCTGTGTTAGACACCAAACATCAGAGGCATTAATCAGTGTTTCTACACTCTGCAAACAACAATTGTAAAAGAGAGGAACTGATAGCAGGAGCAAAAAAAAATGAACTGGCCAAGTCAAAGATTTTATTGGACTATTTTGGCTTTTAAAGCAGGTTGGTTGTAGTGCATGGAACATTTTCTAGCCCTTCTGTATTGATGTGTTTGCTCTTGTAGTTGTCTTCTGTATCAGGAAAAAAATTGCCAGGAAGGAAGTTAGTTTCTGAAAAGTTATGATTAAGAGAATATTAATGAAAACAGTATTTCTGATTATTAATTTCTCTCTACCAGCCATAGGAAGGACTTTCTCTAGAGATTCTCATCCACTTGCTCAAGTCTCATTGAAACTCACTCCTAATTAGGAAGAAAAACAGCTGACAGTTGTGGGAGAGGATTTTTCTTCCACCATTATTCTGCTTGAACTTTGGAAACTCTTTAACTCCAGTTCTTCAACAGCTGCTTAATTAACTGAGAAATACTTATCTAAAAACTAAATCTTCACTAAAAGTTTCAAACAACTCCTGCAAGCAGCAATAATCTCACATTGTAGTTGCATCATCAGCCTATATACATGCAATTTGGGTACCTTGTCATTACAAATATGCTATTGATTACTAAATAACATTGTCATCTTGCTATGTATTTTCTTACTTAACTAAGAAACAAGAAACTTTCACTGGTCGGCTGTGTTTGGTGAGCAATGTAAAGCAGTATCACATTGGTAATTGACAGGGCCAGGCTGCACAAAATAATGCAGGGCCAGGTCTGTAGAGAGATATATTATCTTTTATTAGATAATAATTCAGCAAATGACCAATGCAAATGTCTGGTATTTGATTAGCAGAAGTCCTCCTGTTACATGTAATTTTATATAACTCAATAAAAGCTTGCAGAGAGAAATTACTTTCCTGTGTTACATACAAATCCTATAAATTTACATCACTTTACAAAACACAGCTTGCTCCATCTTCATACACTATGGGTAACAATATATTGTTCCATACGCAATTTACTTGTATGACGGTCCGTGTCCTTTACTGCAGTGCCATTTGCAACACAAGAAGCACCGTGGAATTCTTCCTTGAAAATATCTGCTTTCAACATTTAATAGAGACCTACCCACTACCTTAGCTGTTTGTGAGGGGTGCTCCCATTCTCAGTCAAATCCATGCACGTAATTAGACTGCAATGCTAATCCACAGTGCACCTTTAGAAAAGCAGATGGTTCTGATATCAGCTATGTGGCCTACTACAAAATGATTGGATTTATTTAAGAAATGAAAGCTCCCCCCAAGTTTACAAGTTCCGGTATTGGTTGAAACGAGCGGCTACTGCACTACACCCAACCCTTAACAAAGACTAACGACCCAGATTGTATTATACACTCACCTGTACAAAGATGAGGGCTTTCAACCTCGAGGAGTCACCATGGTCAGAGTCCCAAACCAAGGAGGAGGCTGTGCCCCGACTGCAGGACCTACTGGTCTGAAGGGACATGCTCCAATGTGCCCCCGACAGGACTCCGTTTTAAAGCTCAGCTGAATCTGAGCTGTGATCAGTCAAAGCCATCTTGGCCTCACATTGGCTGCTAGACAAATTCTTGGGTGTACACCTAGGCTGGTGGGCTAGACCCAAACTAGCCAGAAACTTCCAGCAGTTTCTCTGAAATCTGCCTGGCAACTGCTGTGAGGGGAGGCATCCCAGACTAGGGGGATGCACCTGCCACACCATTTTACAAAGCACTAGGAATATACCTACCTAGAATATCTGGTAAGACATCATTAGACCTTTTTCTGTGATAATACCAATTTTATAACCTTTTACTATTAATAACATTATTTGTACATTTGATACTAATCCTAGCACTAAATCAGAACTGCACTGTGAAAGTTGTCATTTTCATGTGCATTTTTATTTCATGCTTTTGATTTGGTCTTTAATTATAAATACTTGCATCATAATTCATTGTACAAACCTGGTGACATCATCAGTTATTATAGTGACCAGACATTTGATTTTGATACTTATGGTTTCCATTATGTAAAGCAAGAGTTCTGACAGCTGAATATTGCTTATTTAGCTACATCACAGTCACCACATTTACTGCAGTCAAGACAAGTAATTCATGAGCTAAATTGTGAACAAAGATTAACTTTTTGCCTGCTCTATCTCCCCTGCAAAGTCAAACAATAAAAAATATATCATGTAAGTCTTAGACTTCACCTGTAATAGAATGGAATCATAGAATGGCCTAGTCTGGAAGGGACCTTAGAGATCATTTAATCCAACCTCGCTGTCATGGGCAGGGACACCTCTCAACTAGATCAGGCAACACATGAGGACCAAATGGGAATCGAACCCACAACCTTTGGTGTTTCAGCACCACGCTCAACTGAGTGAGCTAAACTGGCCCTCAGTGAGCTAAACCAGCCCTGAAGAATAATAGTTCACTTGCAAATACCTTTCAACAGAGAAGAGCACTGATGCCCACCCCCAGTGTGGTGTTACAAATATAGAAACACTGTTCTGCTGTTACCATAGAAATCATTTAAGATCACAACAAAGAATTGTTGGGAAATTTAGGAAGGATTTAACTGATGCTGTTAAATTTCACCTATTTATATTTCAGTGCACAAAATACCCACACAGGCATAAAACATGCAAGCCTCTGCTCATTGAGAGTGCCCTAACAGGGGACCTGTCGTGATGATGTGAAGTTCTGTAGATTGTGACTGTTAGACAGCACATGGGGGTGTGGGGAAGTCGGGTCAGCAATAGGAGCGATATCTTCCTTGCTGAAAATCCTTGATGCTCCCACTCCCTGAGAAAGGGCTAGAATAATAGAAGTCTGATTGTTAGTCGTCTTATCCAACTCCTCTTTGCCCACAGGTCTTACGCCATTGGAAGATGGATCCTCCACTCAACTCTTTCAAGATTTGGATCAGAGATTCACTTCAGGGATGAACAAGAGTTACATCAGCTTTCTGGGCTGAAAAGATTTTTAACCAAAAATCTAACTCATCTGAGAGTTGAGATCTCTAGGACAGTAACCGTTCCACCCAGAAAGCTTGATAACAGAAATACATACTGATATAATAACTTTTCGAATTAGTTTCTGTGTGACCAGTTTGGGTAAAAATGTTGTCACATTTGTGAGCAAATATGCTTCTGAATCATTGCATTACAGTGAGGCTCCAGGTGCTCATGAGGTCTTGCCAGCAGTAACAATTTTGTCCTAAGTGTCTACAACTGCATAAGACTTCGGAGTCAAAATTACCGTTAGCACAGTACAAATTTAAAAATCTCAGATCCAGAGAATATTAGATTTAGTAACAAAACTCCCATTGATTTTCATAGAGTCTGGACTTGACCCAAGATAAATAAAGTTACATAATTCTAAGAATACCCTTCAGCACTTCCAGAGCAAAACCGTTATGCAGTGCTGCTCTACAAATTACTATACAGATCTTTAGTACTAACTAAAACAACATGCTGGTGTGGATTTGAAGGCTCTTTTGCACATGGCTAACTGACAGAGGGTCACCAAGCAGAGTATAAAATTAGTTGTGAAAGGAATAAAAAAGGAGCTCTGTTTTCACGAGTGGGCAATAAGCAGTTTCCAGATTTCTAGTCTCAAGCGCTTATGATTGCAATTGTCCTGCTCATGACAACTCTCACATTTGAACTTCCCCAGCACACACACATCTGTGAAGTGATCCAGCAACCTCCAAAAGAGGAAAAGGCAAACTGTCTGCTCTCTACGAACTCGAATGTCACACTTCAGTTACAAATATTCAATCCTAAACATCCACCCCTTACAGATATTTCTTCCAAAGTCTCCAAATACCTAGGTAAAAAAGAAAACATTAATTAATTTTTACTTATACGTTCAGATCTTTCTTCTAAGAATAAAATTGCTTATCATGCATTTTATCCTTTAGGGAATACAGCAAGTAACTTTCAGTGAGAGGCAAACATTTAATCAGATTGATGCATATGGATCACTGTGTGTTTGCTCATAAATTGTCCTAAAAATTTGTTCAGTCAGTGCCTAAAAATGTCTGAATTGATAATTTTACATTAATTTATAGTTTTGGCACCCAGATATGAGATTGCTGTAACACTGAGACAATTCAGAAAGCAAATTCAGTATGTAAACACACTGGGTCTGGGATGGCATTGACTTTCTCCACAGCAGCCTATATGGTGGTGAGATTTGTATTTGTGACCAAAACAGTGGTGACAGCAGGACAATGTTTTGGCTGTTGCTGGACAGTGCTTGCACAGAGTCAAGGTTCTCTCACACTCCGCTCCTCACCAAGAAGCCAGACAGGGATGGCCAGGAGGCTGCGAAGAGACACGGGTGGGAGAGCTGACCCAAACTGATACCATATGACGTCATCTTCAGCAATAAAAGCTGAGGGAAAGGAGAAGGCAGAGAGTGTTTGATGGTGTTTGTCTTCTCAAGAAACTGTTAAATATGATGAAGCCTTGCTCTCCAGGGAGTGGCTAAACATCTGTCTGCCTATGGGAAGCGGTGAGTGAATTCCTCTTTTTGCTCTGCGTGCGTGTGCAGCTTTTTCTGTCTCTGTTAAGACATCATTATCTGAACACACAAGTCTCCTCGTCTTCTTTCTACACTGTGCCATACCAGAGAGAAAGAGCAGCTGTGTGGGCATCTGGCTGTTAGCCAAAGCTGGGTGATTTGGTTTGGCCTGGCCGGATTTCGGCAGCGGGGAAGGGGGAGCTGCAGGGTGGTTTCTGCAAGAAGCTGCTAGAAGCAACCCAAGTTTGACAGAGCCAATGCCAGCTGGCTCCAAAGAGGGACCCGCCGCTGGCCGAGGCTGAGCCTATCAGTAAGGTGATAGCAGAGGAACGCCTCTGTGAAAAACATATTTAAGAACGGGAAAAAGAACTGCGCCATAACAGCTGGCACAGAGATGGAGGAGTGAGAATCTGTGCAGACACTAAGGTCAGTGAAGAAGGAGTGGGGGGAGGGATGAGCTCCAGGTGCCGGAGCAGAGAGTCTCCTGGGTCTGTGGTGAAGACCATGGTGAAGCGGGTTGTCCCCCTGCAGCCCATGGGCGGGGTGTAGACGTCCACCGTGAGGATCACCGCGTAGATGTCCACCATGTAGAGGAATCCACGCCCTGTGGGTGGATGCCTGAAGGGGACTGTAGCCTGTGGGAAGCCCGCATAAGAGCAGGTCGCTGCCAGAACCTGTAGCCCATGGAAGAGAGGAATGCCCACGCTGGAGCAGGTTGGCTGGTGGGACTTTTGTGACACTGCGGTGGACTCACGCTGGAGCAGTTTCCCCTGAAGGACTGCACCTCAGACTCACAAGGGGTGGGCTGCCCCTCGTGAGGTGTCTCACGTTGGGCAGTTTGTGATGAATTGCCCTTCGTGGGACGACTCACACCGGAGAAGAGAGCGTGAAGCTTGTCTCCCGTGAGAGGGACCCCACAATGGCCCTGGAGAAGAGTGAAGAGTCCTCCCCCGGAGTGAAGAAGTGGTGGAACCAACGTCGGATGAACTGACCGTAACCCCCATTCCCTGTCCCCCTGTGCCACTCGGGGGGAGGAGGTGGAGAAACCGGGATTGATGTTAAGCCCGGGAAGAAGGGAGGGATGGGGGGAAGGTGTTCTGTTTGTTAAGATCTGTTTGCTCTTTCCTCGTTTCTCACTACTCCTCTCTGAGTGGTTCTCTTAATAAATGTAATTAATTTCCCCAAAATTGAGTCTGTTTTGCCTGGGACAGTAAATGAGAGTGATCTCCCTGTCCTTATCTCAAACCTTGAGCCCTCTGAAATATTTTCTCCCCCTGTCTAGCCATGAAGGGAGAGTGAGAGAGCGGCTGTGTGGGTACCTGGCGGCCAGCCAGGGTCAAACCACGATACTGGGCGACCACAGTAAATAAGCAGTTGCTTACTGAGGTGGAATTCCATATAGGAAGCCACACTAACTCTTTCTTATCTGCTTCTTTTCCCAGCTAACTGAAGAGAAGGGTAAAAATTTTCTTGGCCCCACTTTGAGGTCCTGTCAGCCAGCAGCTCAGAGGTACTCCTGAGAAGCTGCTGCTGAAAAAAAGTGTTATGGGTAAAGTGTCTTTTGGTGGCAATATTTTTCATTTTCAGGCTTCTTTCACTCTACAGCATTTTTCCAAGACTTCTGAGGAATTTCACAATCTGAGCTTAATATGTCAACGTGTAATTGTTTCTTTTGTGTGATCAGTAGACGATTTGTGCAGCATTGTTTTCTGGGTTTTGGTTTGGTTTGGTTTTTTGGTTTTTGGTTTGTTTTTTTTTAATTCACATGACAGGGAGCCAGAATACTGAATGAGCACTTTAGCACAGACTTTTGAAAATTCACTATTTGTCTACTTGTGGTATTGCAGCTGCAGGTATGAAGGTGAGGCTGGGAAACACCACCTTTTAAGCTTTCCCTGAAAGCAAACTCCAAATTAAAAGCCAAGTTCCCAGGTCAGGTGTCTGCCCTTGATCCCAGCCTCCTCTCCTGAGCAGCTTACTAGATCATCTAGCTCGCAGGTGGCTGCACAGATCCGCGAGAGTAGCACCACTGCGAGATAAAAGCAAGTCAGTTCTGGGCTATGAGAGCGAAGCACTTTCGAGACACCCAGCCTGGAGACCCGAGATCGGTGATGGTTTTTTAAGCCACGATCGATCTCCAGGCAGCCTGAAGCTAGCTTCCGAGCCATCCTTTTCACTTTGCTATACTGACACCTGGTGTAGCAGGCAAACTTGACTGAGAGAGAAACATAAGGATGTCAGTAAAAGCAGCACTACAAAGGCTTGCGTGTTTGCTCAGCCATTCGCGATGGGAGACTGGCAAGCAAGTGCCGATTTTTGAACTTAAAGGGTTATTTTCAGCACCGTTTTCTTGGAAATAAATGTTTCTGTGGAATAAATGTTTCACTAACTTTTTTTTTGGTATGTTGTCTGTAGAAGTCATATTGTGGGCAGCAAAATTAAATAAGGCACTGTAGTGAGATGCAAGAGTTTTGCATTCTACTAGTCTCTTGCTGAACTTGTAACCCCTGTGACTTCATGCATCTACCCTAACTTATTTGTGCAGTAAACTCTGGAACAGCAACTGCCACACATACAAGGGGCTACTCTGCCATATTGTCTTTGGTCTAATGGCAAAACACTCCTGTAATTAAAAAGACACAACCCTCAATCTAAATAAGTCAAACATGAAGGCCAGTAGACTATCTTGACAATAAATCAGTTAAGGAAGATATATTTAACCATCTATATAGTTTATTTAAGATCAGTAAATCAAGCTCCCTTGTAATATCACTTAGTTTTGAGAGGGAGCATGGCATTCCCAGTGGTCTTGCTGTTAAAGCCATAGCTATGTGCAGAATATAGCTATTGCTCATTTGTGTAACTAATGGTTAGCACTGCTTTAGTATGAAAACAAGATAAAAAAAAATCATAACTAAGTAAAAAGCCCGTCAAATTAAAAGGTAAATTGATAACTCAGTATTTTGTCATTGTGAAGGTCTAGCTTCAGTTCTGGTAATAGGATTCTTATTCTGAACTATTCTTTTTAGCTAATTTCCATCTAGGCCCAAGGAGACCAAGTACATTACGGAATACTTAAGGTCCATTTCAAAGTTTCATATAAATTGGTTTCATTTTCACCTAAAATTAAGAGCACTCAAACAGCAACAAGATATTTCATTCCTTGGAGCCTGCTTGCACATCTAATTTAATGTGCTAGGGGGCAATAAACACTAACTTGTCAGGCTAATTAAGGTAAAGTTGTAGGTTTATTATTTGGATTAATTTTCCATGCTCAGTGGGGAACAATGCACATTCTTAATACCAGCCTCTATAGTGGAGAGAGGTATGGAATGCCACAGTCTCAGAGTGGCAGGGGACAAGAATGCCCAAAGAGACCCATTCATGCAGTGTGCTGGGTGAGCACTACAGTCTTTTTTGTTGTCACAGCTGGTCAGCTGCTAATATTCTGTCTCTCGGGGCCCAGTGCTGGGACGGCTCCTGTTTAGCATCTTTATCAATGACCTGGATGAGAGGATGGAGTGCACCCTTAGTAAGTTTGCAGATGACACAAAACTGGGAGGAAGTGTCGATCTGCTGGAAGGTAGAGAGGCTCTGCAGAGAGATTTCGACAGATTGGATTGCTGGGACAAGGTCAATACTAGGGTGTTCAATAAGGCCAAATGCTGAGTCCTGCACCTTGACCACAACAACCCCCATCAGCACCACAGGCTTGGGGAGGAGTGACTGGAGAGCTGCCAGGCAGAGAGGGACCTGGGGGTGTTGATAGACAGCCGGCTGAACATGAGCCAGCAGTGTGCCCAGGTGGCCAAGAAGGCCAATGGCATTCTGGTTTGTATTAGGAATAGTGTGGCCAGCACGACACAGTAGGGCACAGTAGGATAGTGATTGTGCCCCTATACTTGGCACTGGTGAGGCCACACCTCAAGAACTGTGTGCAGTTCTGGGCTCCACAGTACAGGAAGGACATCGAGGTGCTGGAGAAGGTACAGAGAAGGACAACCAGAATGATTAGGGGACTAGAGGGTAAGTCTTACGAAGAGAAGCTTAGGGAGCTTGGGCTGTTCAGCTTGGAGAAGAGGAGCCTGAGGGGAGACCTTATCACTCTCTACAACTACGTGAAAGGCAGCTGTAACGAGATGCGTGTTGGCCTCTTTTCCCTAGTGAATAGTGATAGGACAAGAGCGAATGGGTTCAAGTTACTCCAGGGGAAGTTTAGACTGGATGTTAGGAAAAACTTCACCGAAAGGGTTGCCAAGGGAGGTAGTAGAGTGACCATCCCTGGACGTGTTTTTAAAAAACAGCTGAATGTGGCACTTGAGGAGATGGCTTAGTGTTACCGTGGTGTAGGGCTCTAGGTTGGACTTGATGATCTTAAGGTCCTTTCTAACCTTGATGTTTCTATGATTCTAATGTGATTTTTCTAAGGGATGTAGACAGGCATCACCTTTGTTTGGTCTCCACAGATGTTAGAGAGGAGTCTAGTCATGAGGACATGAAAGGAGAAACTAATAGAACATAGGGATCCAAAATGTAATTCTTTCTTGATGCAGAGAGATCATAATGTTAGTACTACTTACACCCAAATGCAACCCAAGCTATTACAAAAACTGAAAGAAGCAGAAAACCTTCTGCTGAAACACAGTAGAAACAATAGCTCTGAAGTTCCTGTCACTGTATAGTTCTGAGGTGGCTTAATCCTTCATGTAACACTTTCCTAAAAGAGGAAGACTTTGGCATAACAGCAGCAGTCTTTCTAGACATTTTTTCTGGATTTCTTATGATCTTTTCAGGGTGTAGGATTACAGTTTTATAACTGTGGTGGTTTGGCCCTGGCTGGAGGCCAGGAGCTCACCAAAGCCGCTCTATCACTCCCCTTTTTAGATGGACAGGGGAGAGGCGAGATGTAACAAGAAGCCCGTGGGTAAAGATAAAAAGCAGTTTAATATAGCAATTACTGCGCGCGGAAGCAAAGCAGAATGGAACAAAGATTATTCTCTACTTCCCATCGGCGGGCGATGTCCGGCCGCTTTCCCAGGAAGCAGGGCTCCAACACGCGTAACGGTTTCTCCGGAGGACAAACAGCGAATGCCCCCCCCACTTCCCTCTGCCTTCTCCCTTTATATCTGAGCTGACGTCATATGGTATGGAATACCCCTTTGGTCAATTTGTTTCAGCTGGCCCGGCTGTATCTCCTCCCAAGATGTTGATCACACCCACCCTACTACTGGGAGAACATCAAACCACAGCCTTCGTGCTGTGTGGGCACCGCTTAGCAGTAGCCAAAACACTGGGGTGCTATCAACACCCTTCTAGCTACCGCTCCAAGAAACACAGCACGGAGAGAGCTGCTGTGGGAAGATTAACTCCACCTCAGTCTGACCCAATACAATAACATAAAGAATATATTGTCTTTTCTCCAAATAATGCAGGTACAAGCTTGTTCCATTCTGAGAGGTTCTGTCACCAGCTTATTATAAGAAAGACTGAGCCACTACTGAAGAGTTATTATCACTTGAGTATATTAGCCATTTCCAGAGAAAGACTTCTTAAATCTCTGTCATGTTAGCAATAGTAAATCCACTGCTGATAAAAGGAGTAGTCTGATTTTATGGGATTTACTTTTCATTGGAAATGAAAGATTTGGGGTTATTTTGCCTTTCTCTGCTATAACACAAAATATTGTAGGGCTCTTTTATCCTTTTCCCCAAGACCTAGGGCTTCATTTCAGGTACATCTCACAAAGATCACCACTTCCAAGCAAGCAGTTTGTTTTATGGTTCTGGCATCAACCCTGTTGCCGCTACTGCAACTAACCCAGAGTAATCTATTGTTGCTGTCACTCAGGGGCTGTTTCAGCTGTCATTCAGGCTAGCAGATTCCACAGTGCAGAACCACACTGTGGGACAAATAGAGAAAATAACCCTAAAAGGAACAAAATAGTCAGGAGATGAGTAAGATCTATGAGAAAAAAAACATTACACGTGTATCTTGAAATTATTGATTTAATAAATGCTGCAAGTTTCACTTCTGCGACATATACTAATGTGTAAACTATGGATATCGTGTACAGATTTTTTTCCACACATTATATCACATCTGCTCACACAGGATTTAGGAAACAGAAAGCCAAATGTGAGGAGCATAGCTGTAGTGAACTTGAGACTCAGAAATGTAAACTCTTCTAAAAAGAGAGGTATCAAATGAGTGCTGCAATTCAGGAACATGCAAAATCCATACATTTTTTTTTGTACAAAAACATGGTCTCCTGTGTTGCAGATTTAAGAAAAATACTGAAATGTTTGGTACTGCTTTCATAACACTTCTAATTAAGAGGCTACACCAGATCCTTTTAACTTGCATTTCTAAAGCTGTTTCAAAGGCAAATGCAAGTACACATATCTAAAATTCAGGCTAAATCTTCATGTGTTTTATGTGGTCTTCAGCACCTGTTTTCAGATCCTCAGATTCAAACTTACTGATGTCTGAATTATGAGTCCTATCCCTATTACTACAAATAGTTGTTTTCTCACTGACTTCAGTAGGAAAATAGGTAGCTCTCACGTGATTTCATTTTAAGTGTTTTAGAGGCTCCAACAGGACAATCTACTACCTGACATATGCTGAATATTTCATTTCTAGTCATTATGGGTGATTTCTGTGAGAACATGTTATCACTCTGTTGAGGGTTTGGGCTGGGCCGGCCACTGAACATTGACATGCTCTGTAACCCCTCTCCATCTCCAACCAGGAAGAAAAAGGGAATGAGGCAGAGATTTATATATTATAAAAGAAAATTAAAGCAGCTTTAATAAAACAATATTAGTGATAATGAGGAAATAAAATAATGAACTAAATACAAATATATACAAAATCAATACCAAACCTGACTTCCCTCCCTGATAGCAATCCTCACTGATGCTGCAGAGCGGGCAGCACAGGGGAAATCCCAGGCTCAGCAGCAAAGGGGAGCTGGATACTGGAGCCGAATTCAGGAACTCAGGATCAGAATCCTCCTTGGATGCTGGCCATTGAAGAAGAAAAGAGAGAGGCCTAAACCCTCATGATTCCTCAGTTTTATACTGAATATGATGTATATGGAATAGAATACTCTTGCTGGTCACCTGTCCTGTCTGTTATTCACTGGAGGTTCAAATTCTTACTTCCTCGTGACCCCTTTTACTTCCCAGCACCACCAGTGTGGCGCACAAGAGCCAGCAGTGACCTTGGTCACTACAGGAGCAGGTATAAGCAAGAGCCTTTCTACATACCAATCCCAGGCAGTAACCATAAGCATCAGGTGTTATTACTGCTAGTAGCAGACACTGTCTGCAAAAACATGCTGCTGACTTCAGAAAGTGCAGCCTTCAAGAAGATATTAAACTGAGAAGAAAAAAATCATTGAACAGAACTTGTTCTGTTTAGCTCAAACCAGGATACACTCCCTAGACAGAGCTACCTCACTTCAAATACTAGTGTACTTTCAACTGTTTTGAGGTTTAAGACGGTACTTTACACACTTGCTGTAAGTGATGAGAGCACATACGCAGAGCGCATATTTTTCATATCAGTTTTGCTTTTTAATAGCCTTCAGATATAAGGGTAGGCAGAAGAATGAAGTGAGACATGCTGACAGTATGCATGACCAGCTCCCTAAACACCCAATTATCAAGAATGTCTCTCCACGCTACTTACAAACATTTCCTCAGTTAATTAACTAAGTCAGCCTGATGCTTCCTATAAGCAGAGATAGTTTTGCATTTTCTGCCAGCAGCTGTTCACTTGTGAGAACTCTCGAACAAAGAAAAACACATACAATTGTAAGTCTAGATGGCTATAAACTGGCTCACATTTGATTACCTGCTATACTTTCCTCTATTTTCCTTGCTAAGTCTATGATTTGCATCTCAGCACCCAAGTACATGTCTACTATAGGGAGAAAACAAGCCACACTTTTCCTAATTAACCAGTAGTTCTATAAAGCTTCAGAGGCTGGTACTATTTTAGTACTTTAGAGTGTCATGTGTTTGAGTCTGGCAGGGTTTTTGGAAAAGCGGAGGTAGAGATGTGTGGGATGTTTCGAGAGCCTCCCCCACCCCAAGGTAGGAGCTGGACCTGTCTCTCACCAGGGCCAGGCCAATCAGCCCCTCTGCAATCAAGGTACTTAAAAGGTGACCCCACTGTTCTCTTTCTCTTCTTGATTTAAGAGGCGACTCCATTGGTCTCCTTCTCTTTTTTGTTTCGTCTGATTTTTTAGCTGTCTTGTCTTTAATGGTGGGGAGTTTTTTCTGTTGGAGGAGGGGAAGGTGAGAGGAAAGCAAAGGAACATCATCCTGAAAAGAAAGAAGGGGAGAAGTGTTTCAGAGGAGGACGAGAGAGAAAGTTGCTGGAGCAGGACTTTCTCCTGAAGCCCGTGGTGGCGGAGATGGCAGGAAGGTGAGTGCCTGCCAGTTGTGGGGACTGACGGCAGCAAGGACATCCAGGATGTGTCAGTGCATGCAGAGCCCCATGCAAGAGAGACTGAGCATCAGCAGAGGATGTGCTCAGAGCGATCCGTGGCCCTGATGAACTCCTGAGGAAGAGGATCGCTTCCTGTGAGGTTGTCATGTCCCACCCAGGAGAGAGGGACAAGTGACTTTCAAATTCGTAATACACCACCAGCGTGGACAACGGTGAGACAAGTCTCAAGGCCCATACACAAACATTTATTAATTTATCACAACGTATAGATCGGACTCACGACAATTGACTAAAATTTAAAAGCACGACAGGGCAGACAACATAACAAAAAGTCCAGGAAAGGTTAAACAAAGCAAATGAACTTACAACAACTTAATAACAAGGAATAATAAAGGGTATCTAAACACAATATTAAGTCAGGCAATATCACACTTAACCATCACAAGAAAGAAATTTAGGCACAAAAACTAAATAAACAGTATGATAGACCTTGCATTACTTAGTGAGGAAAAAGAGAGAGAGACTTAATGATAACAAGGAAAAAAGACATAACAAATTCTAATAGGCAGCATTATACTTCTAATTACAAGACAGAAAGTAAGTACAAACTAAACAAGCAGTGTGATAGGCCTTGTATTACTTAGTGAGAGAGGAGAAAAGGAAAGGGGGGGGATGCAGAAAGAGAGAGAGAGGTGGAGAGGGGGGAAAACAGGGAGAGACAGAGATCACTGCTCCTGATTCTTGTGTTTGCTGCCAACGAGGGCTCAAGGATGATGCCGTCATCTTTCTTCCTCTCCTACGCTTTTCTTCTTGATGTTTTCATCTCGGGCTACATGTTTCTTCAGCCTGCTTTCTTCTTGTAGTCCTCCTTGTAGTTACCCTAACTTTGCTTTTCCTCACCTCAATTTATACACCATTTTCTATGTGCAGACGTGCAGAGAACCAGGTAGGGGGATCAAGGCACTTAATTGTTTCCAGTAGTTCTCATTACACGTGCGAATGTCCCATCTCCTTGACAGATGTGTGAATGCCCCATCTTCTTGAAAGATATGATAGAGATTAGGCCATCCTGCCTCCACAAGATATCCTAATTTCTACACATATTTGTCACCAGGGCTGTTTGAGGCATTTGTAGCCTTATCAGATCACACCTTTACAACATTCCATGGGACCAAAAATTGGTTTTCTTTCCTAACCATGACGAGAAATGTTTAAGGCAAAATCCATGAATCAGTCCGCTACAGACGTGGACACCATGCGTCCTGGAGAAACTGCAAGGAGCCCCCTTTCTCAAGGAGGAGCTGCCATGGACCACAAGTAATGGCCAGATGAACTGCATCCCCCACTCCCTGTCCCCCTTGCACTGCTTGGTGGGGGGAGATAGCTGGGAAGATGGTGTGGGGGGAAGAATTGTGTTAAAGATCAGATCATATTTATTGATGTATTCTTCCCACTACCCTACTTTGTAAATGTTAAATTAAATCTAGGATTTTCTCCCCCAGTCGTTCTGGTTCTTTACTCGTCACCTTAAATGGTAGATTATTACCCTCCGTATCCTTAATCTCAAACCCTTGAGCCGTTTTAGTTCAATTTTCTCCCTTCGCATCACTTGTTGAAATGGGGGTTGGGGGGAGAAATGAGTTGGAGACCGCATGGGTTTTTTTGTTTCCTGGCCCGGGCAGTCGGCTTGAACTACAACATAGGGTAATATAGATTAAGCCAAGAACAGAAGAGCCCAGCCCATGCAAAACTAGAAGCACATCATTGGCCAACGTGTTTTGTACCACCTGATAGTTTAAAACATTTGATGACAGGATGTCTCAGAGTTGCCTGCAAACTTTAATAGGGAAGACTGCCATAGAGTTATGCTGGGAGGCAGCACTGTGTCCATGCTGGACACTACTCATACCACAGTGAATTCACATTAGCCTAAGAAATCCTTATATATGGGAATCTGGTTTTCTGGAAAGCTGTACAGGTCAACAATGACAGCTGAAGCCTATGATAAGCATTTCCCCTAGTGAAATAAGAATCATCTTGCATGCCTGCCTTATGCATGCCATTATCTAATTAATTGCTATCAGTGTTGAGTCACACTAAATGAGAATTGGTAACACTCCTAAGGACAATCAGTTAACAGGAATTCAACTACGTCAACAGTACCACTGCATCACCTTCGTTGTTCTGATGACTAACTACCAACATCCATCATTTTCTTCTTCACTAATGTATTCAGTAAGGACCCACAAGGTTCAGTTAAACTCCTTAAACCCCATCAGTCATCCCAGGTAGGTCACTTAAACTGCATCTCAGTATCCTGCAGGCATGGTGGTAGTATTATTTCCTCTCTTTTGAAGTTTAAAAACAAAAACTCATTACTCTTTGTGAAAGAAGAGGTACAAGTCTTTCAAAATCTATTAGAAACTCTAAAGAATGTTCCTATTATCCAACTACCCTAAAGAAATTCTCAGAAATCTCTTTGATGACATTTGATTTCTTTTGAAAAATATCCTACTGTAATTCCAAATATGCTTTAACTTCAGCCAAAATTAAACAAAATAGTTCTTCTTATACCTGTTAGAGGTGTCTGCAGTAAAATGCAAACTCCTTTTCCTGTAACAGCAAATGTGCCCAAACATCAAGTAAGCAATTTTACAAGCTGACTCATAGCCACCATCATAAATGGTTTTAGTTATAGCAATCATTTCTAGCAGTATATATTTCAACTGCAGTTATGACCAAAGACAGAACACTTGCCAGAATCAAAAGCAGAGAAGCTGGACTAACACCAACCAGGCGCCGCAGCAGCTGTGCTCCCTCACAGCAAAGTTTCATTAACTGTAGCTATCGATTGCCCACCAAAACTCTGGACAGAGCATTAGCAGTGTGACATGAAGATGCCAACTGTGGAGGACTTTGCCCAGCGTTTGTGTTTTGATGCCACACCTCATGTGTATCACACTGCTCTTTGCCAGTAATGACAGGTTGTGTCACCACTTTGAGAGCCCTTCCCTTTATTTTCTCATTATACAGCTGCTGCCAGTTTCTTATTGTTTCAGGATTTCCCCTCACCTTTGGGGAAAGAGCTAGGCCATTACTAAATTTTTCCAAGTGGAAGAACATTTCCCATAAGGATATCACTTTCAAAAGCCAAGTTCACTTCTGATGACTTGACTTCCCTTCAGAGAGATTCTTTCTAAAGCCACATCTAGATTACTTATTAACACCCATCTACCACCCAGCCCAGTCATCTGCAGCATGTGGTGGGATATTCCTTGTTCACTCAGTCTTTACTGACATCAACTGGCGTAACAACAGCCCACATCACATTAAATAAGACGTCACTGCTGTCCTGCTCGGAGAACTTACCTGTCAATGCAACATAACTTTCACAACAATTTCCAGTCCCTTCTTGGTGCTTTGTAGCTTCCCTATACTTCCAGGACAAACCAGTGTCCTTCTACAAATTTTAAACTTGGTAATTTCTTGGGGTATATTAGTTACTTGAAAGCACCAGTATGTTTAATCACAAAACTAGTGGCTTAGCTTATAAACAACATGTTCATAGAGTGGGTGGAAAAAAGAGATGGATCATCAGTCGTAGTCCTTTATGACTGCAAACAACTACATAATAAGCAAATCCAGCAGACAGACTTTGTCTCAGTGAAAAGCCACAAAAGTCATCATGTCTCACAGGAACAGAGAAGACCAGTACAATGTTTTTCAGTAGTTTACTACTAGTGGTTATCAAAAATACCTACCAAAAATCTATGTATGCAAAAGATCTATATGGGACTGAAAAAATAAAATAATCTTAAGGAATGAAATTCTTCAACTACAAAAGGGTGGCATGGAAAACAACCAAAACCCAACACCTCCTCGCTGCCCCCTCCCCACCAAAAAAGAAACCAGGCAGATGACTAGTCCTTAAGAGATCATTATGCAAATATGTTTTAGATATTATGATACAAACTTACAAGAACTTTAGAAAAAGTAAAAGTATCTTCTAGTGTACAATATGAGCGACCAATCTAAATAAAAGGAAAAGCTTATTCTTAAGGTTTCATGTAGTGACAAGCACATACACAGTTAAGAAAAAACAGCAAAGCCCACTGTTTCATGACACAAGAACTTTGCTGTTGCCTGGTATTATAAAGACTAAATAAAAAAGTTGTCCCTTAAATCACAATTTTCTAGGCTATTGACTGCTGAATGGCTTAGTACTCCCAATTTTAGTAATGAGATTTTCTTTAAAGTTAAGGTAAACTACAACAGTCACAAGGTGGCTATCTCTACCCAAAGGATAAAGTTTCAGTATCTCCCCCATTGTAGGAGTGAAGAAAGGAAATAACCTCAGAGCTGGAATGCCTCGCAATTAATTTGAAGAAGACAATTCAGGAATCAAATTTTTCCATCTCCCCTACCACACATCAAGCGGAAGATCAAAGCAGATGTGTAGCTGTTAGGGGTTAGTATAGTATATTACCATAGGGCAGAGTATATTGTCATAAGTCATGTTATTTAATTACTAGGAAGTACTTCTTCAGCTTTATTTATAGAGACAGCAGACAATACAGAAGAACTCAAACCAGTCTGAATCCCATAAAAGACAGCTACTGCAAATCCATTTAAGTTCTTTGTAGAGCTTAATTCACATTGAAATAACCCCCTGGAAAGAACTGAAAATCAGGAAGAGAATAATTATACAGGCATCATTACACTGCACAAGTGTTTTCGTATCAGAACAAACGACATTAGATCTGCAGTCAAAAGAAAAGAAAGTGTGAGACCTGCTATGAGAAATTAAAAGTCTTAATTTTTTTTCATTTCAAAACACTGGTAGTAACAAGGTCACAAATTTGTAATGCATACTTATATACAGTAAATAAGCATTAACTGCTTATGAACTATACTGATGATGGCATTTAGGCCCTCTTTTTTGCACAGAAAAGAAACAATAGGCATAAGGATAATGACTACTTCATATTTTGACCCTCTTTAGAAACTCACTGACACAAGTTGCAAATTCTTCCTTCAGTAAACTATGACAGCTGGTTTAGCTCTTCATTTTTATGTCAAAACTCTGTATCTGTGCTAGACTTTCATGTAGCTTTCCAAGTTGAAATACAATTGCCTAATATTGACTTTAGGACAGTTACACAAAGACGTTTTGTTCCAGAGAAACAGGAAGTTTTTAGATGTATGCAAGAAATAAATATGTGTAAAGATTCAACTTCCATATCTTTTTCACAAGAAATTCTGCTCTTAATACAAAAAGGCATTTATTTACACAAAACCTCAAAGTGTCATAATACAATACCAACATTTACATACGATGACTTTAGATGTCAAATCAGCTTCTCCGAGTATTTTAATGAAAACAGTTTACCACTTTTGATTGCATATAATCTGTTAAATAAACTCAACCTTTTACATCTCTGTCCTTTCAATATTCATACTTTTAAATTGTTCTTCAAGCACATCAGAATCTTCATTACTGTCTGTACTACAGAAGTTCAGCTCATCCTCTAATCCACTGCTTTCTTGGCCATTTTCAGTAGCCACACTTTCAGTTCCATCTTGTCCTTTATTAATCCTGCAGAAACCAAGAGGATGTTATCAGCATAACTCCGGGAATTTAATTTTCTTTTAAAGTAGAACAGGATAGAGGGTAGAATATTCTTCTGGGGAATGATGTGGGTAGGAGGTGGGGAGGAAGAGATGGACAATAACCTAAAGTTACTTTCACCTTGAATAGAAAAGGCAGTAAAGGGAAAAGAGTCTGTGAAGAAAAAAAATAAAATACATGAACAGTTTGACTAATTACGCAACTGCTTGTCAGTAACTAGTAAATTAATACAAGATGCTCTCTAAAGAGACAACTCTAGTAAAAGAATAAAAATCCAGAAACCTGCTAAATCTATTGCAGTAATTCTGCTCAGTATCAACCCTTATTTAGTTTTTCTGTTCACTAGTAACTGAATCATCAAATGACAGACAAAATGCAAACACTAAATTGGCTTATGCATATTTTATGGTATGCTACACCAAAATTAATTTTTCGGTGTTTTGTTCTTAAGGAAGATATGCATTTTACCCTTTGGTATTAAAATAAAGTGTCTTATCTAAGTAAGACTTCTTTCGGTCCAGCCTCACTAACATCAGTAGGCATTTCAACCGTACTTTCAGCAGAAGAAAATTAAGGTAACGACTCCTACTTATTCTTGTCAAGACTATTCAGAATATGGCATAAAGTACAACAGCTTCTTGGCAGTTTCCAAACCAGCTTTATTAAAAGGGGAAGAAATGGTGCAGTACTGAAACTTATATAATTACTTACGGAATTACTATTTCTTCTTCTTTTCCACATTTAGCACAAACTTCTAATTTACCAGCACATGGTCGACAAATAATATGGTAAGGATCTTTTACAGTCTTCTGAAGGCATTTCACACTGTGAAGAGAAAGAAAACATGATTCAAAAAATATTTGTGGGCACTTAATAAACTTTTTGTGTTCAAAGACAATATAGACATATTCTTCAAAAGAGGAACAACATGTTACAGGCCAGTTTCGTATGAAAAACATGGTGCTTTAAGAAGCAGCACTATCAAAGTCATTGGATGTCTTCCCTCTCCTTTAACTCTTTCAGGGAAGAATTATTAAACAAAAACTGAAGAAGAAACATAGCAAACAAAGACAGACTTCATTTTTTTATGAACACAAGCCTGCACAGAACTGTATTCTGAACAATCCCAACCTAATTGCACAGAAGTTTTTTGCTATTCTTTTTCCAGATATAATTCTATAGATTATGTGATTTCTAAAATGCTATGGTTTAACACTGAATTGACATTTCTCCAGTCTTGTATTTCTGGAAAACAGAACCTCAAAGTTTATATCCCATGTAATGCAGCTGTCCTAAAAGTTACTCTTTCTTGGTTCCTCACAGAATCACGAATGTTAGGGTTCGGAAGGGACCTCAAAAGATCATCTAGTCCAACCCCTCTGCCAAAGCAGGACCACCTACAGTAGGTCACACAGGAACGTGTCCAGGTGGGTTTTGAATGTCTCCAGAGGAGGAGATTCCACAATCTTTCTGGGCAGCCTGTTCCAGTGCTCTGTCACCCTCACAGTGAAAAAGTTTTTTCTAATGGTTTCGTGGAACCTCCTGTGCTTCCATCCATTGCCCCTTGTCCTGTCACTGGACATCACTGAGAAGAGCCTGGCTCCTGACACCCTTTACATATTTATAAACATTACTGAGGTCACCCCTCAGCCTCCTCTTCTCCAAGCTAAAGAGACCCAGCTCCTTCAGCCTTTCCTCATAAGGGAGATGTTGCAGGCCTTTCATTACCTTTGTGGCTCTGTGCTGGACTCTCTCAAGCAGTTCCCCGTCCATCTTGAACTGAGGGGCCCAGAACTGGACACAATATTCCAGATGTGGCCCTACTAGGCCAGAGTAGAGGGGGAGAAGAATCTCCCTCAACCTACTAGGCATGCAAAAATCTATCAGGAAAGATACAGAATACAGTTCTGAACAGTGGATTTTGCAGACTTGGCTAAAACAGTCTGAAGAAAAGCATCAAGTGTTTTTCCTTGCCTTATAAGGAGAGATGCACTAGTACCTAGTGAAATGGAACTTTTACCTGCTTTACCTGCTTTCTGAAATCCGATTCTTAAGCACTATCACCTTCTCCCTACTATCTTCATCTAGGCCCTACCGAGTTTTCATTATTAAGGTCTTCCCTCTCCTCCATGAAAAACCTACAGTTAGATGTCACTGGAAATACCTTTGGTTTGGGGTTGTTGTTTGTTTTTTTTTTTCTTTCATCTATGTTCAGTTGCACTAGTACAAAAAAAAATTTCACAGCTTTTACCAGCTGTATCATACCAAACAGATACACTACTGATGCAAGCAAGGTGGACAGACTTTTTTTAAAAAAAATGGTTTAGTTTGTAATAAAACACTTGAAATAAAAGTAAAGTAGGGTTAGCCTGTGGTTGTACTAACAATCATAATCTTGAAGATCTTAAAAAACTCAAAATAAGAGAAGTCTTCCATTCCCATTGTCTGTGACAGAAAGAATTCATTATTTCCCACAGTCACATTTTTAATGTTTATAATGTCTTTATTTTGCCTAAAAGCTTCACCCATTGAAAATCTTCATAGTCTTGTCCTTTTAAATCAGTGGCCTACTCAGCCATTCTACTACATGTAGGCATGGATAGAAACCACCACCTGCAGAACTAGAATGGTCTGCAGCCCAATTTCCTTTTTCAAAAATATGATGGAAAACACCACGTATTCTCTATAAGCAGGTGTCCCTCAATGCCCTTCTCTGATTTACATGCTTTTTTGGCCTGCTCTTTTTCCTTTGAGGGTAGGCAGAGAAGCAGCAAAAAAACCCCATCCACCACATGATCTGTTACAGCTCATTACTTTTAAACAGGATGCATAGTCATTGGAGAAAGAGTTAAAAATAGGCAAATCCCAAATTTATCCATGGTGAATAGTACCTCGAATGATGAGAACCAGTGAGTCTTCTAAGCAAAATATTTTTTTTTATACGAAAGGGTGAAATTTTTTACTGAAAACAAAATATTTGTTGCATATGGTTTCATATTAAGAAGTAAAACTTCTCATAAGTAGGAGTTATAGTATGAAGAAACATCCCTCCCTTTTGAGGGTAGGTTTAGCTCAATGGGTTGAGCGTTGGTGTTTGAAACACTGAAGGTCGCGGTTTCGATTCCCGTTTGGTTCTCACGTGTTGCCTGACCTAGTCGAGAGGTGGCGTCCCTGCCCACAACAGGAAGGCTGGATTAAAAGGATCTCTAAGGTCCCTTCCAGCCCAGGCCATTCTATGATTCATTCTATGACCTACTAAACATCAAAATAAAATACACTGTTATTCAGGGAACTTCACACATATATTTATAGAACCTCTTCAAGGAGTTTATTTCAGAAGTATGCAACTGAGAACAGTTCATAAATGCAGAAAGAACTACTGTGACAAAGCTAGCTATATCCCACACAACTGCCCAGCTGTGAAGTTTCTCCAAGTTCAACATTTCATTGTTTGAAATACCGTCTGTGTCTGCAGCCACAGAGGTAAGGATCTCTGCAGCTAAGCAAGTAAGAAGAAAGCAGAGTACCCACTTCAGAAAATCAACCTATCGCAAACTTGTTATTTTTAGATATTTATCACTTGTGTTATTGTAGTTATCCAAAACACCTAATGCGGAACTGTATGCAAACAATGTTAAACATTTAATATTTGGGATTATAGTTTCATAGACAAAAAGAGAGAACATGCTAAGAGGCAATGCACGTATTGCAAGCATTTTGTAGGAATTGAGGACTCAGTGATGCTGAGCAAAGTGTTGTTCGTGAGTTTTTGATGTGACACAAGATTAAAGCATTCCTCTCCTCATTTCTCTTTTAGACTTTGTGAACTACAGAAGTATGAGATGTGGAAGATTCCTCTAGTACTGACTTGTAACAAGGCCTTAAAAATTGTTACAAGTGGTGCAGGTTTGACTTTTTGTTCAGGAGAACACACTGAGTTTTAGAAACTTAGAGGTCCACAGTTCAAGAATTTTAAAAGTGAAGAGGGAAGAAGTGGCTTTTCCGCTGTGTTTCCTTTTCAGAATTTCAAGATGAAAGACTAATGAATTAGGAAATTAACATTGCACATATGCTGTCATTGCTGACTCCAAATTTTAAGAAAGTCATATAGCAGCAGCTACTACTTGTGATTTTCCAAAACTAGAGTATTTTCCAGTAAGTTCATAAATTACAGCATCAGTGATTAACACAAAGTACCTTAACTCACCATTTTTTAGGCTTTGATAGCAGTTTGTACTTGCTGAATTTTACCCGCCACTCCAAGATACCTTTGCAATGCTGACACAGTCCATCATGAAGCTTAGCATTTATTTTCTGAATAAATGAATAAAAACTAGAATAAGAATACATTTAATATTTTCTAGTTTTATGAGTATAATCTTGCTTACAAAGATTTCCACCCTTCACATGATTAACACAGTATTTAGAAATATGTTTGTTCAAGATTAATATAAACATTTAATATACATTTACTGCTAGTAATGTTCTTCAGTGGCAGGAGTATTGAGGTAGTCTTCATTATTATTATTATCATCACCATCATTTTGATAATGCAAATAGTAATACCTATTTATGTTGTTATACTGTTGATAACAGATTATTATAGATTTTCTCATATCACAATAAAGTAGAACCCACACATTATTTGCAGTCAAATCACTCCATACCTCTTTCATCATAAACTTCCTTTATGGAAAGAAGCAATTCATTTTTTCTCCGAAGTGTCTAAGATAAAATCCTCAAAATGGCCATTTAAACTACGGCATATTTTCAAGACAATGGAAAGTTTACTTTAAGATCTTTTGCAAAATTTTGTGTTTAGTTTGCTCAGGAATACAAAATGCCAAATGGCCAGCATTATTTGCACAGAGAAGTTATTCTGAGACACAACTACTATCAAACAACAGTGTTACCCTAAGTAACAAGCAATATATACTTGTACATTCAACATACTTTTATTTCTTCTCTATCTAAAAATGCCAGTAGTAACTTCATCTATCATACTGTTGTACATATTCATTCACAACTTTAAAAACAGCAACTTCACAATTAAAAAAAGAACATACGGCCAAAAAAAAATTAATTATGCCTTTTTAAAGACAACTTAAAAACTGCCACTATTAAAATGCTCAAAACGGTATCTCTTTCTCAGAATTCCTAGAAGTTCATTAGAACAGATGCTGCATTACTTGGGATTAGAGTTTATGTTATTCTTTTTACAAATAAACTGCAAAGTTATTCTGTGCATATAGTAGCTTCTGAGTAATTTCCTGGGTTTATGACTTCCAGGATGATGACTCGGGTTCACTGATTCCCAGGCCAGGATTAAGGTAAATCACACCAAAGATCTGAACACCAATTTTATTTATCAATCAGCAAAGAGCTAACAACAATGTATCTCAATCGTCCACCTAAATCACCACGCCTCACAGCAACGAGCTATTAGCAAGCAAAAGAAACCGGCCTTGCCATAGACAGCCTTTTGTTAAGACCAGAAAAGAGAGAAAGTAAGTGATAGAAAAAAGAAAGATCACCACCCCTGGATGCAGGGACACCACGGCACTCCCAGCCATCTTCTAGTGGTGGGCAAAGAGATTAACCCCTTTTAGATAGTCAAGTTCGCGCCACATACAGCGAACGAGGTTGGGGAATGCTGGGGGCTTCTGAGGAGGGGTTACCCCTCCCTTTCCCAGCTTCTTGCAGCCACAACCTCAAGCCTTACCTGCCCCCACTCACACCTGAGGCAGGGGACTGAGTCACCCCTGCACCAACACGACAAGCGCCAGGCAGGCAGCTGCGGCCTGTTTAGGTTCCAGGCTGCTTGAGATATTCCCTTAGCAGTCCCTCACAATGACTCACAAGAGTTTCTTACTACTCCACAAAGTTCGAATTCAATACACTAAACAAAGGAGCAAGCCTAGCTTTAAAAATACAGTATCTTACTCTATTCCGAAAAAACATATGGGACAGAGGAAATGCTATTTAGAAGTAAAACCATAGTATGGGACTTGGTTTCCATTGTTTCCCTTTTTACTAAACTTCAACCATTCGGTTTAAGTTTTTCCATGATGCAGTTGACTGAAGGTGGTGTGCTTTTTAGGTCGTTTGGTTAAAAGACAAAACTTTTTTTTTTTTTCATATGATGGAATATAGACTTGGCAAGACAGATGGATGGACAGAAGGACGGAAGGAAGGCAGGCAGGCAAGAAGGGAGGAGGTTTTCCAGAATGACTGAACAGTGAATACAGAAATTTATGGTTCTTATGCCAGCCATGCATTATGGATTAAATTTTCCAAGAAACATAAACATTTGGCTAATGTGGAAACTTTCTGAAAGAAGAAAACCGCCATTACGTTCTCAGCAGATATCTGTTAAAAAGGGCTGGCAATTCAAACTGCTGTCAGCACTGACTGTGTTCATTCTTCCAAAATTTGAAGAAATGTCTTCTTCTCTGTTCTTGACTAGCACAAAATAAGGCTCCAAGTATTATAGCCTGAACAAGCTTCTAATAACCTGCAAATTAGCATGAACTTCCCAAGTTCTCCCTCTCACTCTCCTGATTTGCATTGATTAGTAATGCAGGGGAGGAGAAAGACACAAACACTGTAATTTGTATTTCCAGGTGTCCTTTACTGTAATCAACTATTTTCGGTATTGCTAAGGCAGAACCCAATAAACGTTGAAAGACTACAGTAGTTTAAGCTGAAGACATCTGGTTGTTTTTCCAAAGGGAGTAAGCTTCCTTTCTGAAAACCACTTTGTTGCCAATAATATGTCCTGACATCATGTCCGGGCGCTGGGAGCCCTGTTACTAAATGATGCTGGGACAGGCTCAGCGACGGGTAATGCACTTGGAGTGGAAGAGGCCATGCTCAGGACTGCACGTGGCATAAACAGGACAGCAGAACAAAATAGGAGTTATTTTCTCCTCTCAACTGAAGGAAATCCAAAGTTTGTCAAACAGGTGGCCTATTACAAATCCTCTTAAATATTTGCTGTGGAACAAGTGAATATGCATAATTATCGTTGATGGACCTTTATAAAGCTCTTCCCCCTCCCAACATGCTTATCATCTGGCTCCAGAATACACAGCAATCATGGAGTGATGAAATTCTTTATTATTTTTGTTTTTTGTCAGACAAACTAAAATGCAGGCCATCCCAAATTCCAAAGATACCTTTTCATGTTACTCATAGTATAGGTATTTGCATAAAAATAGCACTTCACAGCAAGGCCAAGAGGCTAGTCATGTGACATAAAGACTACATTACTAGGACTTCTTCACCTTTGCTTTGAACACAGCCCTGCATCTTACCTGATGCCCTCATCTCAAAGATCAGCTCTCCCTCTATATTAACACATTGTTTCACCACTGAAAAAGGTCTTTGGAAGCAACCCACAAGGAGCTCTAAAGTCAAAAAAGGTTGATAGAACTCAACTGGACAGTAACAATCACATCCATATATAGGCAATGAATGAATCTCCATCAGACCTAATCTGTGTATTTAGATTACTTCTACACAGTCACATTTGAACTGTTCCTTTTTCTTAGTATAATCAGCGCAAAAATCAAGAACATGGATCAAAATGGTGCCAGTGTCTTTTGACACCAAATTAGAATATAGCTACGAAGATCACATTTATGTGTAACTGAAGACTCTGATTCAGGCATAAAACACCTGGACTTTTCAGCATAGTCACCCATAGGATCACAAATCTTACACAGCAACTCTAAGAAACCATGTGGTATCTGCTCAGAAGGTAACAACTGGAAGAAAGGCAACAGCTTTTAAGTTCTAATTTCCTCCTTCTAACAGGCACACATATAGTACAGTCTCTTCCTCCCCTTCAGCAATTTCCTCTATTTTTTTTACCCAATGCTGGCACTTCAAGTATGGGATGGTGTAGTTAATCATTGGTTCAGTGCATCTGAATATGAAAGAGACTATGACTCTACAATCTTTTTACCAGGCTGTTGATTTAGAAAATCAATTGAATATTATGGATTGATTTAAAGCAAGGAAGCAGGGACATTCACAGTTTAACCTTGACTTGTGTTGGATTTGTAAGTTTATTTTGCTCAAAAAAAAAAAAGCCTGATACTTAAATTTTAGTATTACTAAACCAAGTTGCTAATTTATGGTATTTTCTGTACTAAATTCAACATTTCCTTTGACCAAAAAAAAAGTATATCACTTTCAAAAGCAACACAGACTTGAGGAAGCAAAGAAATCTTTCCCTAATTAAAGATTTGGATGTTTTTTCGGATTTCAGAAATCACAAAAGAATGTGTCAGAGGAAGCTCTCCTAACAAACTGGATGAGAAACTTTCCTGCTCAGTTCCCAGACAGAACGGGGAGGTTATTAGTTAAATCAAAGAAAACCCTCCATTGCTTACTTTTTGTACTAACTTTTAAATACATTTTGTCCATTGTTTAAACTTCCATATATTTGTATTTTCTTCCTTTTGTCCATGGAATAGCTTGCTTTCCTTTACGAGTACAAAAAACCAACCCACCCAAAGGCCTGAGCAAGGTCTGTCAACTTTGTTATTCAGTTCCAACTGTTCTACCCAGGTAGTTAGCTCTTACAGTCAAAGGGCTTGTAGTGCTTATGATTTCTTGGTGTGAGGACTACTCTGACAGCTTTGATTTCATTTCTGCCCCAGCAGTTTCTCTATTTTTAACACTCATTTCCGTGTTTTAGTTAATAGCTGTTTCCTCTCTTACCATACCTCCTCCAAGGGCAAGTGGAACTCCTCTAGTGCTTACAATATATATATTCTCCAACGAAATTACAGTTATGCAGTACAGACATACATAAACTGTACACAGTTGCAAAATATTCCATGTGTATACAATATACGTACTGTCAGGTCAACTGCATTAACAAAATAGCATGCTCTGTACGCCCGCATAACTCAACATTAAATCATTTAACAACCTGCCAAAAGCAGTTCAGAATACATGCACCTACACCTACTAACTTGACACATAAAATAATTCCTAGTTTAAGCTAGTATTAAAGCTCTCACAAGCAGGATGTAATAATGGGGTTTCAAAGAAGCCTCACTGTTTGGACATTTCTAATTATGTGTTAACCTATGGGTATTTTGATTTACCCTACTGAAAGCAGACTCCTACTACTGAGCACACATCAGTGTTCTATGCTGCTGTAAATGAATGTAATGTCAACATCATCCACAAACTACCTTGTCAGAAGCACAGGTGATACTGCTTTAACTAACAAGGTCGAATGCAGCATTTGTCAACAACTACACTTCTCAGAAAAACAAAACTTCACAGGATCTCCTTCAAAGAGCTTCACTTGCTTATATATTGTTTTAGTATTACTTTGAATTCCATTTTCTACACAGATATTTTCCCATCTCTTTAGAAAAAGAAGTATATTTAACATTTTAACCAAAGACTCAAAGTCTCCCTTATATCCATACTGGTTAAGTATGCATGGCTAAGTAGCCAGTATTTTAGGCTCTTTGGTGTTTTATTGCTATGAACTTTAAAACACAGGAAATCTTTCTCTACACCCAAATCCTAAAGGCCATCTTGGAGACCAAGATGCTTTTTCAGATCAGCGACTATGGATCTGAAAACATGCATACAACAAGCAAGAGAATGTACGCACCTGGAAGGACCAACAGTCAACTCCTGTCCTTTTCGCCCACAAAGAACTGAATGTGCTCTCCCTCTTTCCCCGCTCCTCCCTGCCCTTGTGCTCCACCTTCCATTTAGGTTAGAATCCAAAATAAATGTTATGCTTGCTCCTCTTCCCCCTCACATGAAAGGCTATAACCCAGGTGTGAATGCACTTCTGAACCCAGAATAACAGGGGCGGCAAGAGAGTAGACTTTAGCCTACCAAGCAGCAAGAACAGAAACTAACCAAACTCTAGTACTGTTATATGACTATTCCAGTCAGCTACTGGCTTATCTAAACTCCCTCTCTGAGTTTCAAGTCACAATCACTGACTCAGCACTTAAGTTCTGTTCCTACTGCCTTCCTACTGTCTTGACCAGTGTCTCCACTGAAACAAGTTATTCATCCATACAGCCATTTGAAGAAGTAGCTGACATCAACACTATGCTAAAGCTGAGGTTCAGAGTTAATAACCTCTGAAATTTAAGGAAACGTGGATTTATCACCTGGTACGTATTTAATGAAAGGAAGGAAATGGGGAAACAGATCAGTCATTTGGGTGTAAATATGTATCACTTTGTGGTTTACCATTTTATTACAGTGGAGTTCTAAATGTTCTCACTATTTGCTTTCATCTCTGGAACTACTCCAACATCCATGCTCACTTATGTAATATACTTTACATAAAATGTATATTCATATAACATAATGTATATTTCTCAGTTCAGTGCTGCAAACAGCTGTTCTGGAACATTCTATGGTACCCATAAACAAATTCCAAGATTCAGTAACTAACAACATAATGCATCTTACCCTGCCCTGGGTTCTCTCTACATTTGACCCTAGGATGCAAGCTTTCCCAGTACTGTTGTAGACAGGTACCCAAATATAGCAGAGAGGCAGTGTACTTTGCTGCAAGGGCATTTCACCTCAACTAGCTTATCCCAGTGTAGTAACGACTAATGATTAGAGGAAAGACAAATGGATCTTTCAGCATATTCTACAAATAACCAGATCTATTGGTTTTAGGATTAGGAAATGGATGCCAAGGTCAGTGTTATTAGCAAAAACCTTTTCAAAAAACCACGGAATAACTGGATAATGACTGCTATCAGGGAAGAGTCAAATGATTACATTAGGTCACTTTTTTTGCAGATACTGCTTAACCGAAAAAAAGTGGAAATAAAGCTGCAAATAGCTACCTCGACTCTACCCACAGCACAACCTGAAGCTACTGTAGTTAATAACAACACTGCTAATGAGTGCACAAATACAGCAGGATAAAAATTTTAACCTAAGAAGCATTCTACAGCCTTTCAATATAGTGTTACGTTGGACAGTTGTCGTGGTTTGACCCTGGCCGGTGCCAGGTATCCACACAGCTGCTCTCTCACTCTCCCTTCTCCACTAGACAGGGGGAGAAAATATTTCAAAGGGCTCAAGGTTTGAGATAAGGACAGGGAGATCACTCTCATTTACTGTCCCAGGCAAAACAGACTCAATTTTGGGGAAATTAATTACATTTATTAAGAGAACTGCTCAGAGAGGAGTAGTGAGAAATGAGAAAAAAGCAAACAGATCTTAACAAACAGAACACCTTCCCCCCATCCCTCCCTTCTTCCCGGGCTTAACATCAATCCCGGTTTCTCCACCTCCTCCCCCCAAGTGGCGCAGGGGGACAGGGAATGGGGGTTAAGGTCAGTTCATCCGACGTTGGTTTCACCGCTTCTTCACTCTGGGGGAGGACTCTTCACTCTTCTCCAGGGCCATTGTGGGGTCCCTCTCACGGGAGACAAGCTTCACGCTCTCTTCTCCGGCGTGAGTCGTCCCACGAAGGGCAATTCATCACAAACTGCCCAACGTGAGACACCTCACGAGGGGCAGCCCACCCGTTGTGAGTCTGAGGCGCAGTCCTTCAGGGGAAACTGCTCCAGCGTGAGTCCCCCGCAGTGTCACAAAAGTCCCACCAGCCAACCTGCTCCAGCATGGGCATTCCTCTCTTCCACGGGCTACAGGTTCTGGCAGCGACTTGCTCTGATGCGGGCTTCCCACGGGCTACAGTCCCCTTTCAGGCATCCACCCACAGGGCGTGGAGTCCTCTACACGGTGGACATCTACGCGGTGATCCTCATGGTGGACATCTACACCCTGCCCATGGGCTGCAGGGGGACAACCCACTTCACCATAGTCTTCACCACAGACCTGAGGGACTCTCTGCTCTGGCACCTGGAGCTCATCCTCCCTCTCTTCCTTCTTCACTGACCTTGGTGTCTTCACAGATTCTCACTCCTCCATCTCTGTGCCAGATGTTGTGGCGCAGTTCTTTTTTCCCCGTTCTTAAATATGTTTTTCACAGAGGCATTCCTCTCCCATCAATTTACTGATAGGCTCAGCCTTGGCCAGTGGCGGGTCCCTCTCTGGAGCCAGCTGGCATTGGCTCCGTCAAACTCGGGTTGCTTCTAGCAGCTTCTTGTAGAAGCCACCCTGCAGCTCCCCCCTCCCCGCTGCCAAAATCTGGCCAGGCCAAACCAATATAACAGTGTACAACAGTAGTCAAAGATGAGCTAAATGCCAGAGGAAAAGAAACCTTCAGCAGTGATTTAGGGGAGAACTATCCTCTTTCAGCAGCTCTGAGCATTGTTCTGATCTAATAAGCTAGTAACTGGTAGAAAAGAAGAAAGCCCCACTCCTGTATCAGTCCTTGTGTCGAGATTGCTACGATTTCTTCCTGTCACTCATCACACCTTGAACATCTGTGGCACATCTGATCATTCAAGACTACACCAATCAGAGATGAAAAACTGTCATCATTCAGCATAGTCTGTATTTAAACTATGACACTGATCACCACTTAATCTTGGTTAGTCTAACTTCTTTCCATTATTACAAAGACCTCTGTACATCCTTTAGCATTAGAATTTGTACATGGCAGTATGCCAAAAAAAAAAAAAGAAAGTATCCTTTCCATTTAGAAAACACTATCTAACCTTCTTCAAGAAGGTTCTTCCCTGTGTTCACCATCTCCATGAACTGGCAAGTACAGAGAGAAATCATTCACTTGAAACAGAAAGACAAAAACCACCGTCTTATATCACTGTTAATGCCCACAATGAATCTTGGCTATATTCAAGAGCTTCTAAAAAATAAATATTTATGTAAGTGCATGGTAGTGCATAGTCAGTTCTACAAGATATAAAATACTTTAAAAGGGAACAAAACCAGCCATGTGGCTATTCAAGCGATTACTGCAGTTACAAAACTGATGTCTCTATTCAGTCTTTCTTTGAAGACTCTTCTGATAGACCAACTCTCTAGGATATTTTTGTGTATGTGTGTAGAAGCCACACAGGAAAACACTCTCCTATCAGTGACTCACACAATAAATAACAAGGGCTCTGCATAGAGCTCCAGGAAAGCAACCTGCTCAACTTGCAAAACCAGTCCTACAATACCAAAAAAAAACCCACCAAAAGCAACCAAACCAAACAAAACAAAACAAAAACACCAACCCACAAAACACCCAAACCTCCCTCTTTGGTGCCACTGCTCTACCTTACTACTTTCTTTCCCTCCTTTCAGTTCTTCTTTACAATCCAGTCAGGTCTCGTTAAAGGGACACTGAAAACAATAAATAGCACCAAACAAGCCTGTTCTAGAATGTTCACCTTGTGTTTTGTTTTATTCATCTCTTTCAGTTTAGCTCCTAAGACAAAATATTTCACTTTTGTGTTGTTACTGCTCAGGCACACCGGTCTTCATCCTCTCCCACACTGCTATTATGTTACCACAACTACAAGCACAAAGCACATTCCAAGAATACACTGTAAACCATTTCCTTTTCCTTGCTCAGAAACAATCCAAAAAAAAAAGACAACAATGGCCCTTTATAACAACAGTGTGAAAATATCAAACCGTGATAACATGTGTAGCAAAAGCACTGATTATACAGTTGAGAACACCTTTCTATGTAACAAATTAGAAAAGCCCCTCAGCGTTCTTTTAAAACCTTAAACCCAAACAGAAGTCTTTTTTAAGCTCTCTCAAAAGTATGCACAGAGAAGTTTTATACAGATGGTGAGGGGAGTTGTTCAAAATGAATTCTCAAACGGTCCAGATGTCGGAAGGAAGACCACATAGTCACAAACTTTGAGAAAACCAATCACCTCTCAAGAAGTCATATAGCAACATGGCAAGGAAGGTTTACTTACTGCACTCACTGCACAAAAGTAAATGCTTTGTTTCAGTCTTCCTCTTAATAATTCTTCATCTTAACGAGGGCTTATACAACAGCCTAAGATACAGGGCCGGGCAACAACTGACTGAAATGGCTTTTTACAGATCGCTTCCTTAACACTGCAGTGAGCCTTTCGGTTAAAAGTTCCTCCACCGTTAAAAGAGGTTTCTCGGCTTTCCGCTGCCATACGACTTCGTTTGCGATCCTGAAGCTCTTCAAGACCTCCTGGCAGAAGGCCCATAGGGAGCGGCCGTGCACCCATCAGGCCGCAGAGTTCCCTCTCCCGCCGTTTCGGCACCGAACCCCTCTCACCGCTCTGCCCGCGCTCCCCCCTCCAGCAACTGCTCCGCCGCCCCAGGGAGAGTTCGCCTCTGTCTCCGTGGCGCCTCTCCGTCCGCTGGGCAACGAGCCGTGCGGCCCGGCCCGGCCCAGCGCTCTGCCGGCAGGGTAGGGCAGGCTCCCGGTGCCGCCTTACCTTGCACCGCGCGCTGGTATCGTACTTGTCGTTCCTGAAGGCGCGCGAGTTCTGGTAACGTTGGGGCCGCGTGCGCGACACGTTCCCCTTCTCCGAGCTCATCCCCCGGGCAACCGCCAGCACCGGCGACACCTGACCCGGAACCGCTCCTCACCCTACCGTCTCCCCATTGGCCCGCAGATGGCTTCCGTAGAACGCCCCCGCCCACCTGCGTTCAGGCGGAGCCTCAATGGCTGAAGAGGCGCTGCAAGCTGCTCCGTCATTGGTGCGCTGTGGCCGGCGGCGGGTCCCCCCCGGGTTCCCCCCGCCCCGCCGGCCTCTTGGGCGCTCAAGGCAGGCACTCGGTCCGATGCTGTCGCGAGGCGAGGCGAGGTGAGGTCGGCGTCGCCGCTGCTCCCCTAGGACGCGCAGAGGGCAACGCTGCCGGGAACGCGCGTTCTCTGACGCGGAGCGCAGTTGTGGGCGCCGGACAGGCCCGGGGCGCTGACAGCTGGCCGCCGCCGCGCCGTTACTCAGCACAACCGGCACCCCTCCCCCCGCCGACCGGCCGTTCGAGCGGCGGCGACTGGGAAAGTGCGGGTCCGCCGCCGACCAGCGGAGCGCGAGGCGCAGGTACGGGCTCTCTCCCTCCCGGCAGCGGCGGGGCCGGGACGGGGAGGCGGGAGGGGAGAGTGCGGGGCCGGGCGAGTGGCGGTGGGCGAGTGGCGCGGAAGCAGCTGGCGCGAGTGTGGTGTCGAGGTGGCCCATGGGCAGGTCCGGCCGTGCTCTTCCCTCCGCCTGGGGCAGGCGTATGGCCGCCGCTCTCCCAGGGCTGTGCTGTGGGGCAGGAGACAGGGCCGAGGCGGGCATCGTGAAGGAGGCGGCCGTTCGGTTCCCCGACCCGAAACCGGGCAAGAGGGTGGCGATCCCCGTCCGCGTCCTGGCTCGGAATCTTCTCCACTGCCTCCATCGATGCCCGAAACACCGGGAAGAGGGAGACGGGGGGCCATCTGCTTCGGAGACCCCCGGGGGTGCTGTGGGAGGTCTGTCCCGGGGCCACGTCTCCGCTCTCTTGCCGCGAACGCCTTTGTTTGGGGAACAGGCGCGCGGGCTTTTTACACACGCGTTAAATACTGGCTTTTAGCGGGTGTCCGTGTGGGCGTTGTTGACTTCCGCGAAGTCACTTTTTAGATGCAAACACCTGAAGAGTTCATTTAGTCGTCGCGAGCCTGATTTAATGGATTTCTTCAGCTTCTGCTGTTGACGGTGGGAGTGACGCTGGCCTTAAAGTTGCTCTCAGGTATTTAGTCATTTAGTAATTTAAAAGTTTGAAGTATTTGGCCATAAGGTAGCTACAAAAATGCATGACCGCGGAAACCGAAATAGTACGGTCTGAATGAAGCACCAGTTTTAAACGTTTAGCGTCTTGTTAGTGCTTGACCGCCTGGTGCAGTGAAGCACCAGACTGATGTGGCTGAAACACAAGAGGGGCTTCGGCGTCTGTCAGCCTGCGGGTGGTTTTAGCAGGCTAGTTCTGTGGTGCAGTGTCTCACCTGGAGCACGCAAAACATTATGTAATCCGGTTTAATCTCGCAGTTGCCTATCTGGGATCTTTGTAGTGTTGGTTTGTTCTGTAGGTGGGAAGGAATGGCTAGATGTTTCACTTATCGTTTCATATATTTCCTTTCTTTTTTTTTCAGCTGTGCCATTAGGTTTTAAGGTATACAAGTAACCAGGGGAAGAATAATGTCTCTGTATGCAGGTTAAGCTTTATAAAATCAATAGAATTTGCGAGAATAGTAAAGCTATTTATTTGTTTAAAATCAAACTAACCGTAGTGAAGTTTTGGACCTATCAGGCTTCTCTGGTTTTATGTCGGTTGCTTTATTCTTTGAAAACTTTGAAGTGACTTTGAGTTACTTCATAGTATTTCTTGATATGGCTTTTTCATTACTGATTTGACTTCCTCAGTGTTCCATTTGGACTGCTGTGTATTATGTCTTAATAATTGTATTAGTTTAATCCTTTTTTATAATACCTGATTAGACACTGATTTTTTTTTTTTTCTAAATATTTTGTTGCTTCAGCTGTTGAATTGTTGGAGGGCGATCATACTCTTCTGTTCCATTTTTAATACAATGCAGGTGTTGAAGTAAATGTGTGCTTCAGTAGTCTCTTGAACTTAAGTTTTCATTGAATTGTGTTCAATGAAGGACTGAGGGAAACTTCTTTAGAGTTTCTTATTGCAGCAGTATCTAGTGAAGAATGATTATTTTGAAATAATAATAAAAAAAACCCCACATCCAACAAGAAAGAAAGCCAAATCCCCCAACAATTCGAATATCTTGCCAGTTAGTTAGAGCACCACTTAAATTTACAAGCCCACAGCTGTATTTACATGTTTGTCTTTGTTCTTACGAGTAGTTCCTATGAAATAGGTAATTTAATTTAAATACACAGTTAGAATAATCTATATTTAATGTAAATATAAGATTTCTAGATAAGTGTTTACCAGGGTTAGGCTTTTGAGGTTAATACGTAGCGAAGTACTCAAAGACGTGCATGATAGGAGCCACTCTCATGTTATGATTTACAGAGAGAGGAGATCTAGAATAATAGCTTATATGAAAGAACTACATTGGTGTTATCCTAGGAATCACAAGATAAATATTTGTGGAGTTCTTTCAGATAAGATAGAGTTTTTACTTTCCCCTCTTCTGTCAGCCTTAATAAAAAAGATTAATTGCTGTAGAATGGATTGAAATTACTGCCTGTGGACAGCTTTACATTTGCTATATTCTACATTACTTTTTTATTCATAGAAAAATTAAGGAGAGGTAGACTTGATAAAATCATTTGGCCTTCCTTTTAATAACTGTCCCAGAAGGGGTCAGTGATGCCACTTGGGTCTGTTTTATTTCTTAGCCTTTGTTGGTACAGTAGTAGAGGTTTATCAGCTTTCCACAGGATTTTCCTACTTAATTTTATCTGGAAAAATGCGGTATGATTTTAAAGTATACATATTTCTTTTACTGTATTCTCTTTGTCATTAGTAATTTTGCCAACATTAGGAACTGCGTTTGCAGAACAGCACTGTTTTCTTTATAAGTACTGAAATGATGGTAAAGGTGAAATAATGATGATGTTGGGATATATCGATCTCTGTGTCTGAGGATGCTATTGTAATGAGTACAGAGGTTTACATCATAGGTGCTCAGAAGGTGTTAGACTGTAACTTAGGTATTCACAATGTGCCTTAGGTAAATGAGTCCCATTAAAGGTATTAATTTATACTTGTGGAACTGTATGCTTAAAGTAATTTGTGGTCAGTGTTGTTTTTGCCACAGTTTCAGTAAGAGCTCAAATAAAGCATACACCAAGCGCACTTGTTATTTTAGTGATTTTTGATGCAACTTCCCTTGTGATATCTTGCTCACTTTCCATAATTGTATTTTAGACTTAGTAAAATAATTGGTCTCTTTAAGATGGTTGATCTCCAAAGCTTTTACGAAGACTGTCTTTTCATTTTTACCATAACTTCTGGCTGGATGAATCATCAGCAAATCACGTTTCCTTCTAACAATAAGAACATTAAAAAAAACCAACCCCAAACCCAAACATACTGTTGGAGGGTAACATTGGTTTATTCCTTCATGTGGTATCTGAGGAGTATACCATTTGATGAAAGATAATTCCTGTTTAGTTGAAGTTAAATTATGGCATCTGGTGGGTAACTACTAGGCTGAAATGCTGAATCAGTTGAACTTTTACACAGTGATATCAGAATTACTCTATATGCCCTGGGGACTCTCTCACATCCTGGTTAAGAACACACTCACAATACCATGAATGTCAAACCGGTTTCAGTATAATGGAAACATTGTTTGCATTTAGTTGAAGATATCCTCCTGAGGAAGTTCAGTAAGTGTATCAAGATTTGTTTAGCTAGTGATGCTAGGGTTCTGCTGTTTTTCTTGTGTCTTCTGAGTGAAAAGCATAGCAAGTGTTTGTTTTAAAGGAAAGAGTTATTGCTAGTCGTGCAGAACAGGTCTGGAGTCAGAGTCTTGAATTTCGGTAGATGGTTTCCGTTGGATTAAATGGACTTTCTATAAAGTCTGCACTGCCATCTAGTATGAGGAAAGAATAATACTTAAGCCATGGTCTTAAACATCAGTCACTTGCCATATGTGGCAACAGCCCATCTTTAGCACATTTAAACTATCTTGGGGCACAGTACCACACCACTTCAGCTGATTAACTGTGGTTACTGCAGTACTGTTCTGTGTGTGAATTCCACAGACCAGCTTCCAGTCTCCTAAAATTACTTTGACAAACAGCAAGTATTTTCTGAGTGAGATTATATTTGTAGTGTTGTTGGGCTCTTTGTAGTAGTAAATAATGTAAACTCCTGGGTTCATTCTTTCTGGCAGATGGATTGGGAAGCAAGTAAGAAACTGTAGATATAATTGTATGCTGGAATAGAGCACAATCTGGTGTGCCTGGGCAGGACAGGCTATTTATACCTCACTTTTGGAGGTATGTGTTCTTTGAAGTTTTTCACATAAAGTAGTATTATTATTTTCACGTGGAATAAATTGTAGCATCTAGCTTGGTCTTTTTTTTTTTTTTCTGAAAAGGTGGAGAAAATTACTTGGAATGGATTGGTAAACCACGATTTTTGGTAGAAATAGGAGAGTGGTTGATCATTGGGTCATAAACACTTGTTACAACAAAAGACTGTTGAGGCATCACAGCATTTTCTCTAGGCTATGGACATTAACTTTCTAAGTCAGGTGAAGAAAATGTCTCCTTTAGTGCTCACAGCTCTAAGATGGAAAGAAGGAAAAAAGTATTGAGTTTTTCCTGTGCATGAAATAGCCTTTTGCTAATCCCTAAACCTCTTCCATTGACCTTTTCCACTTCTTGTCCTGACTTGCAGGTTAAAATTAAACTTAATGTCCAGGTAATCTCACATGACAGGGAGTGGATGAACTATTCCAAATTTGAGTGATTACTTATGCTGATTACACAAGTACTTGATACTGTTGTCTCTGGCTGGCAGAAATACAGTAATTTATTCAGGAGCTGCATTTAACCTCCCATAAAAAGATAGATTGAATCTTATCAGTAGACTCTTCCTGCCATCTCCTCAAAATTTGTAGTTTTGGTCATCCATATCTATGTGTTTTCCCTCTTTTCAGGAAAACTAGAGATGAGCTGAAAACACTTTACTGTAGCACCATTGGCAAAAAAATAGAGATTTGTGCCCTACAAAGAAGAGTAGTGTTCCAAGAATGCTCATACAGTTTATCAGACTGTCTTGCTATGACTGTGTTTACTACTCTACAAGTATATGCTACATAACATTGTATGCAGTGTATATATTTGTATTCTACCACAGGGAAGAGACCATCCATCCACATATCCAAAATACAGGTAGCTGTCCCGTGTTATATATTCAACATCTTTTACAGCAGTGTCCTTGAAGCTTTTCTAAAGAGAAGCTTATACAGGCACGAAAACTATGCTTGTGTACCAGTTGTACATTTGTGGATTATACAAGTATTTCTAAAATGACATGGGACTGTGGACATCATAAGTCAGCTTCTCTTGTTCTCATTCGTAAACTTGGATCTAGCAGTCAAAGCCAATACGTGAAACTAAGAATTTCTGTTCACAGTGATGTCACAGGAACTGAACTTGAGACCTGTAGATAGATTTAGGATGGTAAAGTTCTTTGAGATGAACTGTCAGATGCTTATCAGTGTAAATGCTTATTTTATGTGTGCTGATTTCCAGCATGGCTCTTGGCAGATTTCATTGCTCTTCTTATCTCTGCAGAAAAAAGTATTGTCACAAAAATTTTCTTTATTTTTTTTTTTTCCCACTTGACTCTCCCAGCTGTAAACTAAGAGGACACAATGCTTGCTTTTCAGGGCAATTCTGTCTTTACCTAGTTTGCTCTAGGTGTATCTGTATTTATTCTTCCCCACTCTGTTAATGTTTTGAATTGGTAGTGTACATTATATTGATTTGCCAAATACCCATGGTAGAGCATTTGGTTTGGGATGTTTTTTGTTAACATACAAAATAAAAATAATCATATTATTAATGTCAATTTCTTAGCACAATACAGGAAACCATGGTTAATAGTTTCTTTGAAGGGCTTGGAAACACTTAGGTCAGCCTGTATGTGGAGCAATAAAGAGTTTATGACTGGATTTTAGTCTACTAAATGTCTACAGTGTTTGCTAAGCCAGTAGAAGCATCTTGTTTTGTCTTCTGAGTTTTGACTTTCATGTAATTTTCATGCTGCTAATACTGCCTGCAGGAGCCCATAACTCAAAATATGCAGAACATATTCTCTGTATTTTAGGAAATGCTGTAGAGTTTTTTGGCTGCAGAGATCTGCATAGCCTTAGTATCCTTCAAACACTGCAATGTATTTTGATTGTTCTTTATAACAAGTATTTGTCAACAGGATGAACGCTTCTCTCAATGGCTTAAGAGCAAGAAGTTTCCTGTAAAGAAACTCAAAAACTCATGCTTATTCTTTCCCTGGGTAGTTTAGTTTTAATATCGAGCAGGGCTTTAGAGTTATCACTCTTCTTTAATTATATGCTCATTGTAAAGTAGTTAATAATATCAAACAAGTTATTACCTAGAGAATTTACATAATATATTCAAATCTGCATTTGGTTAAATGCTTCCACTAAAATTATGCATTATTTTCTAGAGAGTTACATTTACATTTTCTATGAGTTTTTCTTTATTTTTTTTTTATATAGGTTTGTAACTAGAAACTGATACCATTCTCTCTTCCTGTTTCAGACTAGAAGATGAATAATCTTTCCTTTAGTGAGCTGTGTTGCCTGTTCTGTTGTCCACCATGCCCAGGGAAAATTGCATCCAAACTGGCATTCTTACCTCCTGATCCCACATACACACTGATGTGTGATGAGAGTGGTAGTCGCTGGACTTTACATCTCTCAGAGCGAGCAGACTGGCAATATTCTTCTAGAGAAAAAGATGCTATTGAGTGCTTCATGACTAGAACAAGTAAAGGTAACAGGATTGCCTGTATGTTTGTCCGTTGCTCATCTAATGCCAAGTATACTTTGCTCTTCTCGCATGGAAATGCTGTTGACTTAGGTCAGATGAGCAGCTTTTACATAGGACTGGGTTCGCGGATTAATTGCAACATATTCTCGTATGATTATTCTGGATATGGTGCAAGTTCTGGGAAACCAACAGAGAAGAATCTGTATGCTGACATTGATGCTGCTTGGGTGGCTCTTAGGACAAGGTAAGACATTAGTTGGCATTTTTTGTTTACAGCATGCTTATCAAATGATTGTACTTAATCTGCATTGGTAGTTTAAACAGAAATGCTATATTTTAGCGTTAATGGATTCAGATCAAAACAGACTGCTAGTGCCTTGTGCTGAATATGTTAATATTGAGCACAACCAGCACATAGTACTAATATACTAGAAAAACTGAAATGCGTTGAAATTTGAATGAAGTATGTTTCAGTCTTGAATGATTAGAGGACAATCCTTATTGTCACAGTTTGGGAATCTCAGAAGATAGGAAAAACCTGTAATAATTGATTACCCAGTAATGGAACCACCAGTGGTGGAGAAAATGCAGGTTGCTTTTTAGATAATTCTACTTATTTTTTTTTTTTTTTAGGAAGTGACAGTGCAAAAAACTGTCATAAAAGAACCTAGCGAGACTTAATTTGGATTTCTTTATGGTGTTCATACCACCTTTGTTTGAGAATTCAGACTAGCAGCTACAGCATTTCCAAAGATACCTTTCTATATAAAACAAAAAGATGGTTTTTATGTTAGCAAAATACATTATGGTGGAAACAAAATCCAGGAATTTGAATCAGCGGTGTTAGCTCAAATAGATTAAAACTGAACAAGTTAAAAAAGGGTCAAGCGAAAGGATGTTGTTTCAGCAATTTCTGTGTTGTCAGACACTGGTTTTAGGGAAATAAAACAATAAGATGAAAGACTCTGAAGGCATGCTCTGATGCAGTTAAGAATCCTAGGAACTAAAAAATGCAACACCGAATACTCCGTTCCTAAATTTGAAAGCATTTTTCACCATGGTTTTTTTCATAAAGAGCAATATTCTTCCTACAAGTACCCAAACTACAAAAAATTATTTTTTTAAAATGCTATGCAATCATAAGAATAGATGTCACACACCAAAAAAAAATGTGTATTTTGCACTAAAAAGCTGTGAAGACCTAAATTTAATGTGGAACAGCATGTTACACTTTGGTCATTGCAGCTTGAGTGTGCTGGTTAATACCATAAGATCAGGGATGCGACTTAGTGTAAAGGCATCTGTGAAGGCTCTTGCCCATGAAGCCTTGTAGTTGTCATAGTGAATCAGTGTAATAGTAACTATTTTCCTATTACTTTGGAGTGGATTATCTTTTTTTCAGCATTCTAAATCCACATATATTGTCTTGCATTGTAACAAAGGTATGATACTCCTTTTTAAAGGAGGGTATCTTATTCATACATTAAAGTAGGGGGAATGCTTATTATCATTAGCCTCATAGAACTACAGGAGACAGGTATTGAGCCTCATATATTCAAAAACATTTGTACTGTGATGTTGGATTAGGTTGTGGTATTTCTTTTGATTATGGTGGCAAACTGAGATATGACTACACATCCATTCTGTAAGCCAAGAGCTGCAACAGCTGCTCTGATGACTGTGATTTATAGCTGATAGGTGATGTGGAAGATAGCCACTTAATTTTAAATACCCAGTAACATTGGCAAAAGCATAGTATGGTTTGTGAACAGTGTGGAAGACTGACTGAATTGTTTCTGTACCAGAAAATAGAAGAGAACTAGATTCTGAAAATTATGAAATTTACAGGCTCTATTTTATGAACAAATTTATAATTATTGTCTCCTCCTTTCCCTGATGAGTTTGATTAAAAACCCAAAAGGAAATGTGATTGCAACTTGAATTCTCTCCTCTGTTCTTGAACAGTGCATAGCATACCTTCCCTAATCAAATAAGATTGGTCAGCTGTGATTATAATATCCTGTGTGAATATCCTTTGCTGAACAGACATTGTTGGAAGGGAACTCTAAATACATGCTATGTCTGTCTGCTTTTCCCTCATCCTTTCAGGAATGATCTCACTTCAATACCACTTGCTGTCTATGATCTGTTTTTATGTCAAAACTTTAAAGATACATAATTCTGTAGTATATCAAACTTGGATTGATCTGCTAACTTGTGGATTTCACAAACAGGAACTTAATTTTTTCTCTTGCTTTAAAAGTGCATAGTATTACAAGTCTCCACTGTGGTACTTGGAACAACTTTCCAATTGGCAGACCTCATCTTGTCCTTGTATCTGAATTCTGAATGAAGCAGAGAGAAGTTAAGCACATTGCTCTGGATATACTGGCTCACGTAGTTTGATTACCATTCCATGGTATTCTTTTGAGCCCTGTGACAGTGTAAATACTTGATTAATGTCTGGACTGGAATGGAGTCTTTGGTCATTTGCTGAAGCATTGATTTACTTTTCTAGCATAGCCTGTTCTGCCAGTGTTACACTGGCACCATCTTTAACATTTTGTAAGGTAAGCATTCTACAGAAATTCAGTGGATTGTTTGCAGGACAGATGTAAGTATACCTGTAACTCCTTTGAAATTTGTGTTGATGGGATGCGAGAAGAAAGGGATCCGACACTTTTAAACTGTGTCTGACAGATTATGATGGGACAAGAAAAGAATGGAGAAATTAAGTAGCTGTGATCAACCTCCAGAGGTAAAGTTCCCTGTATTCCCTGTTCTGATGAATGATATCACCGAACCCAGCATCAAAAGGTGTTTCTGGGGTAGTTGAAATGATGTGGGCTTCATTCCACAGTCAATACATCTGCTTGTGGTGGAGATGTGTTAGTGTTAAATTTTGTATCTTGGAAAGACAGCAATCTGTAAATTGGCACATCTATCCAGCAGGGGCTGGACAGTTACGATGAAATACTCTGAAGCTAATTTTGAGGGTGATGGTGAGATTGGTCCAACACCATTTTCTTAAAGGTGTTTGCTGTAAGAGTATGTGAATATTATCATTCCTGTAAACACAGAAAGCTAATCTGGCAGCAGATCAGAAGAGGTAAACAGCAGATGAAGATTCTCAATTGTGTCACTGTTTTTTACCTGCTCTACTTTAATAGGAAGCAGTAGCTATCTGTGTGGCTGCTGACCATGGAAGGCAGCAGTGTGATTCACTGCCTTCATCTTTGGGAAAGTTGCACATCATTGCATAGTCATATGCCTGGGACTATATGAAAGCTGCAAGTGAGGACATTCTTTTTCTGACTGTCATAGCTACAAAGTGTTGAAATGCCAGGAGTCATTTTGGGATATACCTATTTTGTGCTGTGCTGGTCCCTGAAGGCCTTTGATGACACACTAGCAAAGGTGGAAAGGTTTAACCAGCCCTAAGCAAATGCAGGGCAAGTGCTGTTCAGTCAGAAACCTGGACACTCGCTAGAGCTACCTCATGACTAGGTTTAGATTTAAGAAGCCCAACAGCCTTTTCATTGTTGCTTATCATGGACTGTATATATACCAATTGAAGGGTAAATCTCTAACAGAATGATGTGTCAAATGGACAGCATGTCCATTATTTTCACATGTAGGATAATATCAAATCTATTTGGATGCTGGCTGAAAGTGTTCATTTGACTATTTACAGATTACATTGTGTTTTCATTCACAAATGATGGGTTTTTATTGCTAGAAAGTGAGATGCCTTAACTTTGACTATTTGAAAAGGAAATGAGCTTTTCTTGAAGTTGATAGGGAAAAGTAGCTCAATGTGTCATGAAGAGAAAACTTGCCAGTAAAACAAATGTAACAGTAGGTACCACAAGTAAGTTTAAAAAAGGCCAGCCTGTCCTGAGAGAGGAGGTGCGGTTTGTTGATTATTACTTGTATGGTCAATGGGCTTCACTCTCATAGAACACAGTTCCCTTTTTCTTCTAGCAATGTTACACATTGTACACACAAAAAGGGGAATGTGTATCTGTACTGGTTTCAGCTAGGATAGGGTTAATTCTCAGTAAAAGAGCTAGTCGGCAATAGCTCAACCAAACTAGTGCTAGTCAAAGGGATATTCGATACCATCGTGAAGTCCTGCTGGGGTGTATATAGATGGAGCTGGTCGGGGGGTGGGGGCGCTCTTTCTCTTCCTGGTGCCGGGCGGCGCTGCGCTGCTCGCTGGGTTCCGGGTGGTGAGATCCGCGTTACATGTTACTCGTGTTATATCTGGTTGAACGTTACTGTTATTTCACTGTTATTGTTACCATTTATGTTCACCATTAAACCAAACTGTTTTTATCTCAACCCCACGACCCTCCGTCTCCTGCTCTCTTCGGGCTCTTCCCCTTGCTCCCAGCAGGGGGGAGCGAGTGAGAGAGCGACCACGTGGTTCTTTGTCTCTCCCGCCCAGTCACTCGGCTTAAACCACAACAGTATCTGAACTGAGGAAGAGCTGTATCCTTATGAATTTTATTCAAGGCCTGGGTATTTGATACTTACACGTGTGGAGGATGTTCATGTCCTTCTTGCTATGCAGTTTACAGCTGTAATTTTGTGTGTTAAGTGTGTGATGACAAAAGGTTCTGAAATGTTCACTGAAAATTCCATTGGAATGTTCCCCCTTATTCCATGTGCCCCAAGCACTGCTGTCATTTTCTTAACTGCATATGTTGAAATAGCTTCACAAAGAGTAGCCTCTGTAGAGCATTTATTACACCTCTTCATTAGTGTGAGCCTGAGAGGTACTACTGAAAATGTACTGATGCCTTATGTAACTGAAGCTTAAAAAAAACACCCCAAACCCCACTTGTTTCAGCTAGATGTGTTTTGTAGTTTGCGTATTGCACGTCATGGTAGTGTAATATATATCTAATGAAAATATGTAATAGGATGAATATCCACTGTTAGTGATGTATGATGTGTATACAATTAAAGTGTTCAAGGTAAGGTAGGGTGGGACTTTGAGCGGGCTGATTTAGTGGAAGATGTCCCTGTCTATGAGGAGAGTTGAGGGGGTGGACTAGATCATCTTCCAACCTAAACTGTTCTATAATTCTCTGTAAAGAAAAAAAGGAGGGGGGAGGGACAGAAAAGAGTTGAACTACGACTAAGTGTTTAATAAAGTCCAGAAAAGGTAATGTTGCAGAGACTGAAACATAACAGAAATGGTGAAAGTTTCTGCTACAGCACATTGTGAAGTTTGTCACAAAGGCAAAAAAACAATATTTCACTGTTGTTGGGCAGTTCTCTTCGTGCCGGAAGCTAAAGAGATTGAGCAGGAGTGTTCAGGATTACGTCTTTTACAAAAGACCATCTATATCTGGTCAGTATATGTAGGCTCACAGAGGAGGATACTGGCTTCATTAGTCAACCTGTGTTAGCTTGGCTCCTGATTCTGGGGAGTGGTCTGAATGTACAGTTGTAACTATTTATTGGCTTACTCCTTCCTTAACCCACTAGTGGTGTGTTATTTCTTGCCTGGCCCTGAAGATAACCAGCACAAGGCAGCAGGAAAGTAGTTGCTCCTCTGCTTCCAGAAGAGATTAGCTTAGTTTTGTAAACTAGTCATGAAGCCCAATGAGAGAGCAACATGTGGCTGAAGATGCAAATAGGAAAGTGATTCTTTTCTGTTTGGTGATAGCTTAGCTTTGTAGTGACATTAACCTGTACCTATAGCTTACCTGTGGTGATAGGACAGAAGTTTGTGTGTGTAGACCCTCTGAATGGATGCTAACAAGCTTATGTCAACGGAGTATATTTAGTTCTATGTGAAAATTACTCTTAAAGTTCCTTATGCTTTCTAGGCAAGTAGCTCTTAGGTGTCTGAACATAAAGGAAGAATCTGGTGTTGAAAGGAATTGCAATCTCAGTTGCTGTGGGAATGAGAAAAATGTTCCAGGCAGCCTTTAAACTGCAGAAAATACTTATCTATATTTTATGCGAGATTCAGTCCAGAATAATTTGTCCCTGAGGAACACTTTCCATCATATTTGAAAAGTTATGGCAGTCTGGTGAAGTTCCCACTGACTGAAAAACAGGAAACATAACCCCCATTTTCAAAAAGGGAGAAGAGGAAGACCTGGAGAACTATAGGCCAGTCAGTCTCACCTCAGTGCCTATCAGGATAATAGAGCAGATCTTCGTGAAGGCTCTGCTAGGCCACAGGGAAAATGAGGAGGTGGTTGATGGCAACCAAAAAGGCTTCACCAAGGGAAGATCCTGCCTGAACAAATTTGGGTTGCAGCATTGGTGAGTAAAGGGAAGAGCAACTGACATCTTCTTCCTGGACTTGTGCAAAGCGTTTGACGCCATCTTACGCAACATCCTGGTCTCTAAACTGGAAGGGCATGGATTTGATGGATGGACCACTTGGTGCATAAGGAATTGTCTAGATGGCTACTCAAGGAGTTGTGATCAATGGCTCAGTGTCCAAATGGAGACCAGTGCCAAGTGGAGTCCCTCAGGGGTCAGTATTGGAATCAGCACTGTTTAACATCTTTGTTAACATGGACAGTGGGATAGAGTGGACCCCCAGCAAGTTTGCAAACGACACCAAGCTGTGTGGTCCTGTCAGCACGCTGGAGAGAAGGGATACCGTTGAGAGGGACCTTGACAGGCTGGAGAGGTGGGCCTGTGCAAACCTTGTGAAGTTCAACAAGGCTAAGTGCAAGGTCCTGCACCTGGGTGGGGGCAATCCTAAGCGCAAATACAGGCTGGGCAACAAGCGGACTGAGAGCAGCCCTGCAGGAATTTTGGATGCTGGTTGATTTAGCACTTAACATGAGCTGGCAATGTGTGCTGACAGCTCAAAAAACCAACCACGCCCTGGGCTGCATCAAGAGAAGCATGGCCAGCAGATCAAGGGAGGTGATTCTGCCCCTCTGCTCTGCTTTGTGAGACCTCATCCAGAGTACTGTCTCCAACTATGGAGCCCCCAACACAAGCCTAATATGGACCTGTTGGAGCGGGTTGAGAGGAGGGCCACAAAGCTGATGTCAGGAGTTTGAGTCTGGCAGAGTTTTTGCTAGCACGGGGAGGGCTGTGAGGGATGGCTCCTGTGAACCTTACAGACCCTCTCCCATCCCCAGGTAAAAAGTTGGACCCACCTCTGGCCAAGGCCAGACCAATCAGCGCCTCTGCAATCAATGTATTTAAGTGGGAAAACTGTTTGGGCCACTCACTCTTTGTGTTTTTTCTCTGTATCCCATCTTTTGTGTTGGGGAATTTTTTCCTTTTGGGGTAGTGGGAGGTAAGAGAGAGGAGAGCAAGATACATGGTCAGTAAGGTCAAAGGTGGGAAGAAGGCACCTGAGCAGAGCATTTCTCCAGACTACTGTGGTGAGTGAGATGGCAAGAGATGATTGCCTGCCAGCTGAGGAGATGGACAGTGGCAAAATGTCACTGGAGGGAGAGGGTTGCCTTGTATGAGATGTCATTTGGCGTCAGGAACACTGTGTGGAGTCCTCTTCTCTGAGAAGGAAGGACTGCCATGGACTATCAGTAATGGCTAGATGGACTGCACCCCCATCCCCTGCCCCTCCTTGCACTTATGGGGGAGAGAAGTAGCTGGGAAGAAGGGAGGAGTGGAGGAAAAGTGTATGTAACATCAGTTTGTATATATTTGTATATATGATCTAGGTGAGAGGCGTCCCTGCCCATGACAGGGAGGTTGGATTAAAATGATCTCTAAGGTCCCTTCCAGCCTAGGCCATTCTATGATTCTATGATATTTATGTAGTCCTCTCATTATTCTGTTCTGTTCTGATCTAGTGTATGAGAGGTTGTGGTATGTTACATTTGTGTTCTCTCCAAGTCTACTTTGGTTTTTGCCTGTAAGTGACAGTACATGGTAAATGAATGCTCCCCGTCCCCATCTCAGTCCTTTTTGTTGAATTTTCTCCCTCCCAAGCCCTAAAAGGACGTTGGTTGAGGGAGGATTGACTGAGCAGCCGCATAGTTCTTTGTTGCCTGTCTGGGCAGCTGGCTTAAACTATGACAGATGATCAGAGGACTTGGAGCATCTGCCCTATGAGGACAGGCTGAGACAGCTGGGATTGTTCAGCCTGGAGAAGAGAAGGCTCCAGGGAAACCATGTAGCAGCCTTCCAGGACCTGAAGGAGGCCTACAGGGAAAGTGGAGAGGAGCTTTTTATAAGGGCATGTGGTGATAGAACAAGGGACAGTGTTTTTAAACTAGAGAAGGGTAGATTTACATTAGATATTAGGAAGCTCTTTACTATGAGGCTGGTGAGACACTGTGACAGGTTTCCTAGGGAAGCAGTGGATGCCTCATCCCTGGAAGTGTTCAAGGCCAGGTTAGATGGGGCCTATGGCAGGGTGATCATTAAGGTCCCTTCCAGCTCAAACTGTTCTATGATTATATCGTAAAAGTGCTTTCTCTGTGAAGGTGTATCTGTACTTTTGAGATTTTTGTCCAAGGTCCTTTCTGGTGATTATGGCTTAAAAAACCTCAAACGTAACAAAGCCCACCATTACCACTAGCAATAAACTGAAGGCCTGTCTATTCTGATACAAGTTATTTAAGATTACTTGAGTAGACAATAGTGTTTACGTTACTCCTGTGATGAATGTAATGAGCTTTCAAAGATAGCAACCGTTTTTACAACACATCTTTGAGCTCTTGTCAGCAGAACAGTTACTTACAGCATATTTCTTTTAACTGTTGTGTTACCCTTCCTCAGGATGGTCTGCAATTCGAAGGCACTGATTGAGAGAACAATCTCACTGCCAATTTTCTCTTGATTGACACTTTCTCATTTGGGAGACCAGGTCTGTAGTCAACTAATAATTTTCTACCAAACTTCTTGGAGTTTACAGGACTGCCAAAAGGCAAAGTGGGTGAATTTTATAACTAGGGGACTTAACAACTGCTATCTTCTCAAGATATCTTGCATTTTGGACTAGAAACTGATGTTTTCGGGATAGAGGAACTGAGGGACAGCTGGGTTTTTCTTTTATCCTGAGATTTTCAGAGGCATGGTGAAGAGAAGAGTGAAGACTGGAGATGGGTACAGCAGATAATTGTTCTCTGGATTTCAAGCTTCTTGATTTGGTTTGGTTTGATTTGCTTTGGGATTGGGTTGGTTTTTTTGTTTTTTTTTTTCCCCAAGCCAGAATATTCAAAAGTCTGCTTTGACCATCACTTTTTGGTGATTGGTCTCACTAATTTTAATTTCCAGACAGCAAAACAAATAGCTTCCAGCGGGTGATGTGGATGCAAGCTGCTTGGCTGAGATGGAGAAAGGATTACTTTAATCTAAATATAGTAAATGCTTTTCTTGGATTACTTTTTGTTGCTAATATTTAACTGTCATTAGGTTGGAGGATTTGGATCCAAAAATAGGGGAAGAATAATAAGAAAGAGGAGGATATATGCTCCAAAATATACTACTTTGAAGTTTTGCTTCAAATTTCTCTGTGATGGCCTGTATCTTGTAAAACTCAGGATCTGAGGAAATATGAATGTGATAATGTGCAAGTTTTTATTCGGGATTATGTTATGTCATAATGTGCTGTGCAAACTATACTAATCCATACTAATGATGCGAAGTGTCTGATATTAATCTTATATGAAAGGAATAGAAGGCCATACTATGCTTTCAGAATGGACAAATGTTATTTGAATTATTTTGAATTGGGAGATTAATTGTAAAAGGATAGGTGGAAGGCTGTTCTTTGGTGTTTCAGAAGAGATCCAGAAATAGTAACAACCTTACATTTGCCTTGGTTTCAAAGATTTCATTTATGGTATTTTTGTGTGTTGGAATTTTGATAAATCTTAGTTAATCAGAATGTTTGACATTCTTTTTATTCTCTGAGAACAGTTGTGAGATAGAGAGCAGCTTGCCTGTAGTTCCAGGCTGATGATTGAGTCTTAGTGGTTTAGAACTCTTAATTTGATTAGGATCCTACAAAGTCTTCGTAGGAAATGCTGATATAGTAATTAAGCAGTCATGACACAGGTAGATTCTATGAATGTGTTGATGCTAAAGCTTTGACAAGCTTTTATGTTTCACACTAGCAGAACACACTTTAAATAAATAGATGAATAATTAAATAGACAATATTAACTGTGGATAGTGGATTTTAGCCCCAATTTAGAAAGCTTATTGGGGTGCCTAACAAGTTCTGCTAGTAATACTTGCATTTTAGTAATACTGAAATGTGACTTTGCTTTTCTTGGCGTCTTCCTAGATATATATACGTATTTTTAAATTAATTGTGTTTTACATACTGATGTAACACATGGGACATGTTTTCCATCTTATTGAAAAGTAGTTGTGGATTTTTGTTTATTTGTTGTTTGGTAATTTGCTTGTCTTAGTGTATGTGAAATATCTTTTTTTTTTTCCCCCCTAATGTTCCTATTTCTGAGGATTTTAGACTATTGATTTTAGTGTTTGGTGACCCATACAGTTATCATACAGTTATTTAGCCATATTTACAAGATACTGGACAATTTTTTCATTACCTCTGTTTCCCCGGCTTTTCTGGGAATGCTTTTCTGCATGATGTACTAACTGAGAAGTTGTGGACACGACCTCCCTGGAAGTGTTCAAGGCCAGGCTGAATGGGGCTTTGAGCAACCTGGTCTGGTGGAAGGTGTCCCTGCTCATGCGTCGAGGATTAGGACTGAGCCAGGCACTAAACGCTGACAGGTGCTCTCTCAGAGGAGACTGAGCTTAGAAGTCAAATTCACTAGACAGAATTGGTTCTGTTTAGCTCAAAACAGGACACCATAGCAGGGAGTTTGGAACTACGTGATATTTAAGGTCTCTATGATTTTATGAATTTGAGAACCTCTTTGTTCGTATGGGTATTGTTATGTAGCTTTAACAGAAAAGGTGCATGCATTTATTGCAGAAGAGGTAATGGCTGCAGTTTCCTTCCCTTCAGCTGAAACAAATTGATTGGCAGTCCTTTTAGGATTATAGACAGTTGGCAATTACTAAACTTACCTCATGCTGTTCCATAGTGGTTTTAAGCTGATCTTCTTGAACTCAGAAAGCTAAACAAACTTCTGATAACATGTAATAAAAAATCTTGTGGGTTTTTGATATTTTTTTTTTCTGGTAATAAGCTGCATACCTGTTTCAGTAACTTAATTTCCTAGAGAAGTTAATCAAAGTTACTCAGACACACTTGCAGTCTGAACCTGTAGTAAGAGGAATTTGTTAGTATAGATCAGTGTATCATCAACTCACTTCTGCAGTAGGCACTGTTCTTGCCAGCATAACATTCATCTTAGAGGCTTTTCCAGTGTTACTTAGGAACCAGCTGCTCTTTGTGTACACGCTAATGTGACTTGTATAAGTGTTAACTAAATGTTTCATGACTCTTGTATACCTCAGTTAGAGACAAAATGAGTGTCTTCATCGTATGAGGGAGGCTTTGACTTTAATTTTGTAGTGCTTATTGGGCTGTCTTAATTGTGGGTCAGATTTTTTCCTCTTGCCAGCCTCCATGTCAAATCAACTGATAAGGAAGAAGCGTCTCAGGTATTACATAAAATATATGTTTATTCTGACCACTGTCTGTTTGGGCATGCTTTAGGTACCACTAAATTGCTGAGGAATGTTACCAGCCTGCAGTTTTTATCAGGTACCAGAAGAGTAAAGCCAACCAAATTTTTACAACGTGGCAATAACCATAGAGCTAGTCAGTTTTTTGTTACAGATCCACTAGAGTTACAAGTAAAGGCTTTCAACTAGTATATGTTGCAACTGCATTCAAAAATCCATATTTTAAAAAATAAGCCCATATTTCAGTAACTTTAAGGCATGAGGCAAAAAAACGTATTGCAAATACAGAGTAAATAATTATGCCTGTAAAGTCAGGAATGTTATAGTATATACTTGCTTGTTCTTCTACCATCTATTTCATAGAAATTTCAGGAAATTTTCATCTTCAGAAATGCTGGTTTTTTGCCTTGCTATGTAGTTGCAGTTTTGACCATTTCACTTTATATGCTACCTTTGTTAACATTTTAAATTTTCTAGGTATGGAATCCGCCCTGAAAATGTGATTATATATGGCCAGAGTATAGGAACAGTACCATCTGTGGATCTTGCTGCTAGGTATGAAAGTGCTGCTGTAATTCTTCATTCTCCACTGACATCAGGAATGCGAGTAGCTTTTCCTGATACGAAGAAGACCTATTGCTTTGATGCATTCCCCAAGTAAGTGGTAGATTTTTTTTATTATTATTATTCTGTATGCATTTTTCTCTATTACAGAAGTTTTAGACTAGGGAAACAAATATGGCAAATTCTGTGAAATTTATTTCAAGGTTAAAAAAAACAAAGTTGGACCAAAATCAGGCTGAATAACAACAATAGGTAACATTTGCTTTGAAAGAGTTCACAGAACTTTATAATTCTTCTTTAACAGATAGCCGCTGAAATGATTAAAGATGTGAAAAAACTGAAGTGATTAGTTTTCCTAGAGGTAGCACCTAATGTCGCTAATTCTAACAAGTGGTTCTAGTCCAGTCAATTGGTAATCTGGGGAACTGTGAAGCAAGTATTTTATGTATGTTTCTGTAAGCAGCAAAAACTGGAAAACTGAGTACACAGTAAGTGAGGAAAATCCCTGTCATGTATTTTAGCTATGCCACTATTTGGCATACAAACCAATACACTTGTCTCAAAGAATTAGTTGTATTTTGAGCGTCAAATTTCAAAGACTTTTTTTCCCCATAGACTGTCAAACTTTAAGTGCTCAAGTTCTTTCACCTCTGACAAGTACTTTTTAAGTGAAAAACTCTGGAGTAATATTTTTATGAGTCCAGTGACTTTGATTACTATATTTGCTTAAAAAAATCAATACAAATTTTAGATGGATTTTACTGTTATTTGATCTTCATAGTTTCCAGCAGTGTTTTTCTTTTCTGGATTACTTTATATGTGCTACTGTAATGGCTTTCCAGGGTATTGATAAGATAGAATTTTCTAATGATTTAAAAACTTCAGGCTTAAATTATTAGAACTATAAGTGGTAATTAAAGTGAAATTACTATTCTGGTCTTTCAAAAAGACTTAAAGCTCACTATGTTCATAGATATAATCTTTTTCTTACAGCATTGACAAAATTTCTAAGATAACATCTCCTGTGTTAATAATTCATGGGACTGAAGATGAAGTAATTGACTTTTCACATGGCCTAGCATTGTTTGAGCGTTGCCAGAGACCTGTAGAACCACTGTGGGTAGAAGGAGCAGGACATAATGATGTGGAACTCTATGGACAGTACCTTGAAAGATTAAAACAGTTTGTATCACATGAGCTGGTGAACTTGTAATTTTCTTTGTATATTTATTTGCTTTTTCATTTTGCTGCAGAACTGCACGCCTTAATCAATATGTAACGTAAAACCTGAAGGTTGTGTTTTCAAATCATCTTGGTTGCCTTCATTATACTTACAGGTAATGATTTGTCAACATAATTATGAAGGTTTTAATGCCAGTATTATAAACTGGAATTACATGATCATGCAGTCAGGTCTGGCGGTTCATATTAGTTTGTGTGAGATTTTTTTTTTCTTTTGAGATACACAAAAAAAAAATCACAAGAATTACTGTATGATATTTTAATTATATAAAATCAAATCCTATAAAAGTGTTGCCAAATGCTTTAGCATATCAAAAGAGTTTATAAATATTTTTTAAACATCTCGATTTACTGTGACTTTCTTTTGCACAGGTGTAAATTAAAAAAGCAAGTGTTCTGTAAAAGTGTAATAGCCATGAAATTTGAATAAATACTAATGTATGTAATAAGAATAGACAGTCACTGGAAATGACCCATGCCCTGTTATAGGGGGAGGGGGTCAAAATATATCTCTTTCTGTACTTTTTGTATCTTTTGTGCTTAGTTTTACTTCAGTTGTTGGGTTTCTTGTGTTGTCCCTTACTTTCATGTTAAACAAATTTACCCATTCATTTTCTCAGCAGTCCTAATCTTACCAAAGTAATGCGACAAGTTGTTGCTGTAAAGTCAATATCATTCACATGAGGCTACTAAGTACTTTGAAACCAGTTAGACTTTTAGAACCTAGAAGACATTGCGGACAACATAGTTTTAAACATTGATTATGTAGAGATGCAATATTTCATTAGAAAGAACCTGCACGTTTATCCAAATTTGTAATAAACAATTTGCAAGTTGCAGTTGTCTGGTCAGGCTTACTTTTGGATGTTTAGTATAAAACTTTATTGGTTTTCGACAATTGTATGGAAATTTTACTAATCGTACCTGGATGGGGTTGGGGAAGAGGCAAGAAGAGAATTTTTCTATTAACCGTAGTAAAATAAACTTTGTAAGTTGCCTTTCCCTTGAATGCATTTTGTGTGAATAAAACTATGAAAAATAAACTTAATTATATGTAGCCTATTTATAAACAAAGTAATACTCCAACAGTACACACTGTGCTGCTAATTTCAAGGCCTTATGTAGTTTAATTGTTCTGCTTGGGTTTTGTGATTGAGAGTATTGTATATTTAAGTGGAGCTTCAAGTATTATGAAAATTTTGGTTGAGATGTGTTGATTAACAGTAAACGATATTCCACATGCTTGCTGGTTTTGCTTTCTTTCTTTTGAAGAAATAGCAACAGTTGCTTGTGATATCAATAAACAAGTCACCACTGTCTGCAGGAAATCTGAGAACTAAAGCAGCAACCCATTGTCAGTACATTCTTTGTCAGTGACTACTGTTCTGATAACCCTCCCATCCATATAGCGCAGGTTGCTATTTTCTGCTATTCACCATACAGGTTTTCTGCTACTTATAAAGTGGAGCTACTTATAAACATTCTTCTGTGATGAATTCAGATCTAGCTTTCTTTGGAAGTGTGCTTTTTCGTTTGTTAATTGAACAGAAAAAAAAAAAGATTGATTTGTTGCCAAGCAACTGGGCTTTTTTTGTCTCTTTGATTAAGTATGCTTCAAGATGTTATGAACTTCAGATTAGTATTCAGGCACTATAATATTAGACTTAAAGTTTTTCATCCTAATCTAAGATTTTGCAATTGGAAGTGTGCTTAGATATGTAAGTAAGCTTTACTACCTCATACTGTATTCACAGTTTGTTTTAATTTTCTTGCTACCTATCCAGCCATCTTTTACATAGAAATCATTACCATTAAGTACTTTCTTTATGACAAATTAAGTCCATTTTGAGTCCTCCTAATAAATTCACAAATAAAGGATGTAGAACTGCAATGGTATGTGATACAGATTGGCTGATAGTACTGCAAAATGCAGGCAAATGATCTAGTGCCATCAAAAGAACTATCTGATTGTGCTAGGGGATATTATGGCACCTTGTAACTGAAAAGACAGAAAAGGTGGCATATAGCAGTTTTGCTGCTTTTGTTCTGTGTTTTGCTGAAGCAGGACAAAAGGCCTGACTGTTTTGTCTTCAGTGGATGCAGCTGTGATGGATTACACTGGTGAGTAAAGGTTCTACTGTCTTTGGGACCACTTATGCATAGTTAAGTATTGCCAGTTTGTTCTGACTTGTGTTTCAGACCTAGATTTTTCAGAGGGGCTGTTTACTGAAGGAATAAAACATGATTTTAGGCATGGTCTAGTTTGTATCGAGAATCATATTATGGCAACAATCTTCTTACCAACATAAAGCAACTGAGATGTTGCAGCTAGAAGGAAGGCATTTGACATTGTGATTGTCCTAAACTATTGTTTTGGTGAAATTGACAATGAGCTGTTGTTTTATGTTATAAATGCAATTGCCTCATGATAAATAAGAGTTGATTCAGCATTCTTTAACAAGACAATGTCTATATTTTAGGGAAGAAGAAAAGAGCATTTTGTGCATCAGTGGTCTCATTCCTATTTTTTTTTTTTCCTTAAGAGACAAACATTTGACAGTAAACTATGTTTTTCAGTTCTGGAAACCTTGGCAAACCAACTTTAAAAATAACTTCATTTATGTAAAATATGAGATTACCTCTAAAGGTGAAGTTCTGTTTAAACATGTTTTGATGTCTCACATTCCCAACTGAAAACATTTCCTGTCTTTACTGTCTGCTTGTGGCAGAAAAGAATTCTGTGTATTCAGTTAGCTGTTCTTATTGACTCATTGCAAAATTGTTTTCATTTGCAAGCTCTTTTTAGTGTAAAAAAATTGGAATGTTTACTTTTGACACAGAGCTGGGAGGAGTAGTTGACACACCAGAAGGCTGTGCTGCCATTCAGAGAGACCTGGACAGGCTGGAGGGCTGGGCGGGGAGAAATCTTATGAAGTTCAACAAGCGCAAGTGTAGAGTTTTGCACCTGGGAAAGAACAACCCCCTGTGCCAATATAGGTTGGGGACTGCCCTGCTGGAGAGCAGCGTAGGATAAAGGGACCTGGGGGTTCTAGTGGACAGCAGGATGACCATGAGCCAGCGATGTGCCCTCGTGGCCAAGAAGGCCAATGGCATCCTGGGGTGTATTAGAAGGGGGGTGGCAAGTAGGTCAAGAGAGGTCCTCCTGCCCCTCTACTCTGCCCTGGTGAGGCCGCGTCTGGAATACTGTGTCCAGTTCTGGGTCCCTCAGCTCAAGAAGGACAGGGAACTGCTTGAGAGAGTCCAGCGCAGAGCCACAAAGATGCTGAAGGGAGCGGAACATCTCCCTTATGAGGAAAGGCAGAGGGAGCTGGGTCTCTTTAGCTTGGAGGAGAGGAGGCTGAGGGGTGACCTCATTAATGTTTATAAATATGTCAAGGGGGAGTGTCAAGAGGACAGTGCCAGGCTCTTTTCAGTGATGTCCAATGACAGGACAAGGATCAGTGAATACAAGCTGGAACATAGAAGGTTCCACAAAACCGTCAGAAAAAACTTTTTCACTGTGAGGGTAACAGAGCATTGGCACAGGCTGCCCAGGGGGGTTGTGGAGTCTCCTTCTCTGGAGACATTCAAAACCCGCCTGGACGCGTTCCTGTGCGATCTACTGTAGGTGATCCTGTTCTGGCAGGGGGGTTGGACTAGATGATCTTTTGAGGTCCCTTCCAACACCTAACATTCTGTGATTCTGTGAAACGCTGATGTGTTGAGAAGTGAATAATCTTGTAAAATTGCTTCGAATCAGACAAAATTTCATATAAATAGGAATAACTAGTAAGAAGAAAGAACAACTTTAGTTTCCAATTTGGAATGTTTTGGTTCAATGTCTTTTTCAGTCTTATAGAAAAAGATAACGTGTAATTATAAAGACCTGCATCACATTTCATAGAAACCAAACACTTTGATCTACCTGAAGGCAAACAATTTTGGAATTGCAATCCATGACAAATTTATTACCTGCTTTGGAGTGGAAAACAAATTCCAAAACTGCAGATTTTTTTCCCATAAAACAAACAAAAAAATCCACCCCTGGCACCTTCCCAGTTTTCCCTTCTAAATGACATTGTGCAGCAGGGCTAGGTACCTGTCAGTATAGAATATTCCAGGTCCTGCAGATACAAATTTTTCTCACTATATAGTGGGCATTGTTAGTATCTTAAAGCAAATGGTGTTTAAGAACCAGAGGAAAAAGCATCCTACATAACTAGAGGGCTGGTCACTTGAAAGCAGCTTTGCAGAAAAGGAGTTGGGGACCCTGGTGGACAACAAACTGACCATGAGCCAGCAATACATCCTTACAGCAAAGATGACCAACAGGACCCTGGGTTGCATTAGGCTGGAGGAAGTGATCCTTCCCTTCCACCCTGCAGTGTGAATGGGGACACAGCTGGAGTGCTGGGTCTGGGTCTGGGCTCTCCAGTGTAGGGAAGAGACAGATGTATTGGAGCATGTTCAGTACAGGGCCACAGCTATGACTGAAGGACTAGAGCATTGTCGCTGGGAAGAGGCTGAGAAAGCTGGAGCTGTTCAGCCTGGAGAAGAAAAGGTTTAGGTTGATCTTAACCATGTGTGTGAATATCTGCAGGAGGGAGTGGAGAGCACCATGCTTTTCCCAGTATTGCTCACTGAGAGGACAAGAGGCAACGAGCAAATGCTGAAAAACAGGAAATATTAGCTGAATACCATAATACAACTTCTTTTCAGTGAGGGTGGCCAAACACTGGAGGCATCTGTGAAGGTCTCTACAGATATTTAGAACTCGGCTGAGCACAGCCCTGGGGAACTGCTTTAGCAAACCCTACTCTGAGCACATGAGTTGGACTACATGGCTTCAAGGAGTTCCTTTCAACATCTGCTCTTCAGTGGTTTTATGAAGTATGGCATGTGAATCAGGTGGTTGGCACTACCCATATTTGTGTGCCATCACCATCCACCAACTCAGAAGTGGAGACTGTTGAGTTACAAGAATTATCTTCATTTAGCTGTCCCTGCTTTTCATGGTTTTTCAGCAGCAGAAAGACAGCTACAGTAAAAGCCCTTTATCTCTTAGTCCTGAGACCATCACTGCTTGATGTGCCATTGCTGAGACTGACTCTAATACCAAAATTTATACCATAGATGGTCACCAGAGATCATATTGTTACTCTACTACAAAAGGAAGATTGAAAACCTAGGTATAAAGCGTAGGTATATTGTGCTGAAAAAAGTGCTTGAAGATGTCTTGAGCATTCTCATCTGCTATTACCCTCTGTGCTTTGGAATCAGCAAAAGAGACCAAAGGGAGACAGGGTCATTTTGGGTTGTTTTAATAAAATTGTTAAATAAAGCTTGTTCTACGTTGCTTGAATAGTGTTTGTAAAATAAAAATCAAGAAATTGTTTATGTTCTCATCGCAGAGGGAGAAAAAGTTTTTTGATGACTTTGTAACTACATCACGCTTGCTCCCCTTCATTTAAACGGTTCAGATACCATTTTATCACTAAAAGTTAGTGTGAAGACCGGTTGAGTTTACGTAGAAATTTCAGATTGAAATTTCAGAGTTAAATAGCCTTAAAATCTTAACATATGGAAACTCTTAACCAATTTGTATTGTGAGAATATGAATTGTCATGGGTTTGAGTCTGGTGTGGGTTTTTTTAAAAGTGGGGGTGGACTTTTGTGGAGCTTCAAGAGCCTTCCCCACCCCCAGGTAGCAATTGGACCTGCCTCTGGCCAGAGCCGGGCCAATCAGCACCTCTGCCATCAAGGTATTTAAGAGGGGACCCCATTGGTCTCTCTTTTGGTTTTGTCTTGTTTTGAGCAGTTCTGTCCTTAATGTTGGGGAGTTTTTCTGTTTGAGGAAGGGGAGGAGAAGGAACGTTTCCCTGAGGAGAAGGAGAGGGAGAAGGCTGCCAGAGCAGGACCTTTCCCTGAAGCCCATGGTGGCGGAGATGGCAGGAAGGTGATTGCCCCGTCAGTTGAGGGGACTGACGGTTCAGCAGTGAGAACCGTCGGATGTGGCGGTACATGCAGAGCCCCATGCGAAAGGGGAGAGAGACTAAGTGTCTTTGCCCAAGTGCCCAAGCATGTGCCCAAAGTGATCCGTGATTGACTCCTGAGGAAGAAGAGGATTGCCTCCAGTGAGCTGAACACCATGCGGCAGGAAGGGGAGACTGTGAGGAGCCCTCTTTCTCAAGGAGGAGCTGCCATGGACCATGAGTAATGGCCAGATGGACTGCACTCCTCACCGCTGCCCACTTTGCACTGATAGGGGGGAGGAGGTAGCCTGGGAGATGGGAGGGTTAGGGGTGAAGGGCAAAGTATATTTAAGATAGAGTCACATTTATTGATGTATTCCTCTTACTATCCTAGTTTCTAAATGGTGGTGGTGAATTAAATCTGATTTTCTCCCCAAGTTTCTCTGGTTCTTTACCTCTCATCTTAAATGGTAGATTATTGCCCTCTATCCTTAATCTCAAACCCTTGCTCCTTTTTAGTTGAATTTTCTCCCTCTCCATCACTGTGGAAATGGGGATGGGGGGAGGAGTGAGCTGGAGATCACGTGGTTCTTTGTCTCAGTCGACTTGAACTACAGCAGTTGTAAACCAGCTGTAGAAAAAAATACTGTTTCTCTGTGAAGAAATTCCATTTTTTGATAATAATATATTCTACATTATCATTATACCTTCATCCCCCGCCCCCCTTTTTATTTTCAGTTAAGATATCTTGCTCTTTCTTTCTATGAAAGAAAGTAACTTCTAGCACATTTTGATAAAATAGCAAGACAAATGCTATAAGAAAGAGGTTAGCGTAAATTAAATGTTCCTAAAAACTGATTACTTTGCCAGTAAGGAAGGAGCCAACCTTAAGAAAAGTATCTCAGCATCAACTTTTCCCTAGAGGTATTAGTCAAGTATCTTACCCTAGTAATCTATTTGAAAATAATTAGAAAACCTCAGAAGGGTTTTGTTGCCGGGAAGAGATTTTGTGGGCGCTAAACACAGCATCCTACAAATGGTTGTAATTTTAACATTTCATTTTCAAAGTTTTTTGTTTATAGAGGGCAAATAGTTTTCTAACCTTTGGTGCTGAAGAGAAGGCATGGAATAGAGATTATTGAAGACAAAAGAGTCAATTTACCTTCCTATTATGCTAGAAGCTATGTGCGTCTCAAGTAGGTAGTTGTGTCCTGTTTCCTCCCAGAACGTAGGGTGTAACTATGTGAATGGAATCAGGCTCTTATATTGTGACTTTTTTTTTTCTTCAGAACCATAAAGCCAGAACCAATAAGTCTTAAACTAGCTCAGCAGTTTAAGTAATTTGATCAATAACTCTAGAACCTTGAAGACCTCTAATGGCAGTGCAGGTCTCTCTCAGACATCTTACACGTTGCAAACGCCCTTGGTTGGGCAAGTCATCTGCTTTTAAAGGTCATACACTCTAAGTATACTTTAAATGTAAAAGGATTGTAAGCCATCCTAAGGATAGTGTGGACTCAAAATGACCAGCAGCATTGTCAGAGCATTACTGATTTGGAGGCACATATGATGTGTTATGATTCTGCCCCAAATCTTTATTAAAATAAGTTTGCTGTGTCCATTTTGCAGATGCTGCAGACTATACAGAACAGAACTATGCTGGTCACTGGTTTGAAATGGCTTCCCCGGAGCGGTGCTATTTTGTTATGTTAATGGCAATTTTTCAATTCATTAGAAGCATATTCATAAAATGTTTGGGTAAAAAAAAACCCAGTGCTGACAAGAGGCATTGTGCTTTTCAGACCTTTCTGCTATCCAAGATGGCATATGATGATGTAATTTACTTCTTCATTTATTATTTGGTCAACTCTTTTAGTGTGCTGTACAGAGAGGGGCAAAGTATTTCACGGTTTACTTAGCAGAATTTTGTTTCTGCTGTAGTATCATTTATAGCTAGCATCAAGCTTGATTAAAAGCCACTGCCTGTCAGAGGTTTTGTGGCTTCTCAAATGCAACCCAGACCATGTGCTTCGAGCCAGAAGAGAAAGGTAGGCAAAGAACAGAGTCTTGAAAGAATGTATGGGTTCTGGCTCTGCTGTAGTCATGGAGCCCAGCACTTTCTCAGTTTGCCTGTCATAGCGGGTGTGTAATAGATAACCTGTCATTCTGTCATTTGTGATTCCTAAACAAAAAGAATTTGAGTAATTCTAAAAGTTAGGATGATATGCAGTCTGTATTTTATGTGTTTCTCTGCAGTCACAAGGGCCAGAGGACGGCTTTAAAGAAAAGTTGAGATTAGTAGCTAGAGCTTTTCAGAGACATGAGATATCATAAGGCATGATAAAACCATGGCAAATATGAATATGCAGTCCTGGAAGCACCTCCAGAATAATACAGATAGGTATACATTAAAGCTAAGCCATGATCATTTCAGACCTTGCTGTTACAGTATGTTACTGTCATACTAGATTTTCACTTAGTAACAGTAAAGAGATACATTTTACCTAAGACAGTGTTCATGGATAACAAAATCAGGGTGTATTTGCCCATTACATTTATGCTTGCTCTCTACACAAATTTACATAAACAGGTTTGTTTACATGGATGTTTTGGGAATAACCACCCTAAAACCCAATCATATATGAATAAGAGTGTTCATGTTTGAATAAAGTATTAGGACTCTTCTGATTATTGCTTCATCAATGTTCAACAACTCTTCCTGACTGAGTTGTCTCTCTTTTTCTGTGTGTGGTATGTGGTGACTTGGTCATCCATGAGAATGTGTGTGTTTACAGTAATTTCATTGTTCTTTTATTTAAACTTCAAATTCTGAATTGTAATTAGTGCTGTATAACTTCAGTGAACACTAGTAAGCAGCCAGGAACCACTAGGATATAGGTGTGTGTTTAAGTATTTGATTAATATTTTTAAATATCCACATTTCCATATATCACTGTTAGTGCACAGTAAAGACTGTGTAGTTTTATTGGAGTCAGTTTTGTGATTATTTATGATAGCCAAGGATTTTATTCTTATTTATAGTGAATGATGTAACTGTCTGCAGTGTTTTCCTGTGTGTCTCGTTTATGGTTCATAGAGGATTTTTTCCTATTATGTGGGTCTAATTAAAGAAGCTGTATGGTCATGATAATGAGAGCTGATCCCCTCCATTAGACTTCCATGAAACATAGACATCTGTTTCCACATCTAAATTTTATATTATTGCAGACTTCTGCACTATGTAGACTGCACGTAGAGCAACAGGATATGGGTGCACAATAAAGCTTTTACTTAAGCAAACGTATTTTCTTGTATGTCAGGTTTTTTTCTGCAGTAACCCTGTGACCTTACAATAAATGCAGGATTACTTATGCTTTTTTTGTTTAATTCTATCGCACTTACACATGGGTTAGAACATGTGAACAGATAATCAACTAGTGCACAGTAAATGCTTTCTTTTGGGTAAATTATCTTAAGAAGTGCCCTAGTATATCAGAATATTGTCCCAGTATTCCATCTGCAATAGTGATAATCTGAGATTTTATTTAGGAAGAGCTTGCAGACCTGGGTACTCTCTGTTGTCAGATATTCTCATACTCCACTTGCATCCTAAATTACAGAACTAGAGATGTTTAAGGGTACATTCAAATCTATGCTATTTAATATCTGTTTAACTTTTGTATGTGAATTTGTTTATCCCTTTTTGAATTTCTTGATGCTGTTGTTCTGTGGCTACAAATCCAAGGATTTAGTTACTCACTTTAAAAGAAGTACTTTCTTTTCTCTAGGTGTTTTTTGGCTTATGCTTCACTGTAACTGATAATTTCTAATACCATTGTGTATGTTGAAACACCTAGGATAATGACTTTTTGAAAATTGCAGCAGCAGGGAAACAACTAAATAAACAATCTTAGACTTCAAAGGCTTTTGACCACTAAGTCGCATGTTGCCAGACTGCTTGTTGTAATGATTGCTGGTCTAACAATACTAATTCAAGTAATCCACAATTTCATTGCCACCTGTGAATATAGAAAGTCTTGCCTTGAGTTCAGATTGTCTTGTTCTTTAGTCACAGCTCTCAAATGCACACATGCCCATTTCTCTCTGCCAGTTCTTACCTGTTCCCTTTTTTCACCCTCGCACTCTGTCTAGCAGTCTGTGTGCTAGTCTTGGCTCTTCACAAGCCTGTACATCCTCCCAGAAATCTTCCACCCTGCTGTGAGAAGTGGATGAGGCTCTACTGGCTGCATGCCCTGTTCTGCATTCCAGTGGCTTAGAGGACCTTAGACAGGAAGGGACTCGTTGCAGCAAATGGTCAGCTATTCCTGCTTTCCTAGGGGTAGGTTTGTTGCCAACGGAAGAAAGAGTAGCCGGAAGACTAGAGGAAACTGAACACTACAAAGGCATGTCTCTACTCCCAAGTATTTCTCTTACATCTTTTTTTTATGGGAAAAGAAAATAACAGGAAAGAGAAGACGTGGAAACCATAAAGTCCCACTGGTGGAAAAGAAGAAAGATTAAGGTCTGGGGGAGTGGAGTGCAACAGGCCCAAAGATGGGTCTTTAAATCAGATAGAAGGGGCTTGTGGTTAGGTAGAGGAGGGCAAGAAAAACAGAATGAAAGAAAAAGGGGAGGTGTTGGGACTATGAAGAAAATTGAGAGAACTAGGCAAAATGCAAAAAAGAAGAAATTAGGAGAAAATGACAAAAGGAGCTCAGCACTTTGGGCTTCATTAAAATAAAACATTTTTAAAAGAAAACCTAACTAGTCTAGATGCAGTTGGAGAAGTTAATAGGTGGAGAAGTGCCAAATGCAATGAAAAACAAAGGAGAAGAAGGAAAGTGGAAAAATAAAAGGAAGCAGAAAAGAGGATGGGGGAAACACACTATAAATTTACTTTTTTTTTTTTTCCCCAATTCCTGTGTTTTGTTGTTATGTCCTTGGGGAATCTGTTTATTCTGGTACAGGAATTGAAGTGTAATGATAACACATCCTCAACTTTATTCATTGACGCCATTACTGTGCTAGGGCTAGACCAGTGGTCTCCAAACGTTTTTGATCATGCAAATGTGTTTGATCATTTTTGATGATGCAACCCTAATAGATGTATATTTATTTATTTATGAATTATATACATTTACTATTGTACTACTGTAGTATGTACATTATCAAACATAGACAAAACCAGAAATTAAAAAAGGATGAGATAAAGATTAAGCAAACATTAAGATTTTATTTATTAATGGTAGCAAATATATATTCCTGCCTTAGAGTGGGTTATCTTGCATATACCCTGGAGTGTACTCCCCACCTCCCTCCACACACACACTTTGGAGACCAGTGGACTAGACCCTAATGCAACGTCTAAACCTTCATGAGGAACTCTCTCCAAAGCTGTTGCTGACATTTCCTATGGCCTCCGTGATATCACAAGGTGCAGAGCTGTCTGACCTCCTTGTCGCAGGAATCTAAGCGTTCCCAATACTGCGCAGGAACAGATCCTGATGTAGCTAGTTAGCCAGCCAAAATCAAATATATGATCATTCAGTCTGACCACGTTTGAATTTTTCTAGGTTCTTATTGTCTTATTTTAATAGCTACAAGAATCAAAATTAACAGTTTTCAAAAACATGCATGTTTTACCGAAGACAGTGGCCTTCAGTAGTTTCTAGCCCTGCTACAACCGAATTAGACCTAAAAGTTTTTGCCTCAGAATTTTATTCTATTTAAAGTCTTATGTTCAGTAAATTAGTGAGCTGTGTATGTCCTTTGAATTAAATCTGCAGTCATGCTTTCACTTGCGCAGATGAGAGTAGATTTACTGCTTCAGGGATAACTTTATTTACATGGGTACACTCTTAATTTTTGAATATATTTAATGTAACACATTAATGTGATATTCAGAACTTCAGTAATAAATCATACTGGGCTTTCCTGAGAAGAGTAAGTCGGCAAACACCTATGTTCATTTTGTCATCTTCCCATGTGCTTTCCTGTGAAAATTCACGTACCAAAGGTTATGGGAAGGTAACAGCCGTAAGAAAATAAGCATAGACTTCTATTTAGAAACTATTTCTATGTTTCTTTGTAATAACATTTACATTTAATATTTCTAAAATTCATTTTCTTATGCCTAGAAGCAGAAATTTCAAGCAGTAACAAAAGTCATTGATTGTGAAATAAAAATATGCTAAATAAAAATAAAAATAAAAATAAAAATAAAAATAAAAATAAAAATAAAAAGTCGTTGATCGTGAAATAAAAATAGGCTAAAAATGGATTATTTAGAGGTATTTTTTAGATTAGTTTGCAACTGAAAGCTTTCTAGATTTCTTTATGCCCTCTGCTGACATACGCCTGAACTACCAGACATGCTAGGCTAAAGAGTCTTTGTTGCAGGCAGACTAGCTGATACAGTCTTCAGTTCAATGGAAACATTCTGAATTTGAGTGCAGTAAGAATGCAGGAATTTATGCCATCACAAAAAGTGGCAAATTATATTACCCTCTTTAGATTAATTTATACTTGTGTTTCAAATATGTGCGTGCAGTTTAGTGTTTTTTTCTGACTTCCTTGTCATTTCATACGTTTTCTTGCATGAGTCCATCAATGGTATTCAGTGGCCTTGCTCATAACTTAAGGACCAGAATGGGTAGATCCCTAAAAGATATTTTTAATCTTCTGGGGCTTTACCTTTCTGCTGAGAATAGTGAATAAGAGAGTAATTGTTATGAAACAGACGTTGGCTTGCATAGAATTGGACTGAGAAGATTTCTTGTCTTCGGTATGTTTCCCTACAGTAGCAGCAGGCAATTCCTCTGCACTTTGTTTTTAACTCACTTTATAAACACAAATCCATCATTAGTTTCACCTGCTGGAATACTGGTTGAAGTTGACTCAAAGATAAAAGGGTCTGTATCGTGTTAGCTGTCTGCTACCCTTTTAGTAGTATTTAATGACTGTACTGTTTATGAGACAATATTGGCAGAATGATAGGAAGACAATCTGCATTGTGAAAAAGAAATTATATTATCTATGAGATTATATATATATAAAAAGTTTCCTATAGAGCTGTGTGTAGATAGTGTGTCTGGAATTTAGCTCCAAATAGAATACATTCCATAAAGTTTTATAAGAGATCTGTTTCCCTGAGGATGTTTATGAGTCTTTTCAACAAGGAAGAACTAGTGAACTCAAGCCTAGCCCAGTCTGCTGTATTAAGAACATATGGTGGACCACAAAAAGTCCTGAGTCCCTCTTCTTTAAGGCAAACTAATGCAAGCCTGCTCCTTTTGATTTACCTCCTGCATTTTGAACCTGCAGAGGACACACAAGTTACATTGCCAAACTAGCTTCAAAACAGAAGCTTAGATTCTGATGTAATGCTAAAATTCTAAAGAGAATAGACACTCTAGAGGGTGTAAGGCAAATGTTTAATTAAACTTCAAACTAATGAAAGAGGCATGGGAGCTGACAACACCAAGTGTTCTTGAGTTTGCGCTTTTTCTTATGTGCTGCTGCTTGCTGGACCAGTCCTGAGATTCTTCACGCTGGGGTTTGAGAGGTCAGACAGGTGCCTGAGGTCATAACTGATGGGTACCTTGGGGTGTGTGACAGGGGAGATCACACCTTTGGCCTCTGTAATTCCAACACTTCTCTGAGTTTAGCCTATTTGTAATCCAGAGGAGATTTCAGTGCTGCAACTGGAAGATCAAATATGTTGCTAAGTGTTAGCCAGAGATCAATGATAGTGGTCTTATACTTTAGATTAGGCTGGTCCATTGTAAGATGCAGATTTTCTGTTGCTAGTATTATCTGGACGTTTAGAAGACCCTTGAGCCACGAAGGACTTTGTCCTAAGCTTCAGTTCCTTCTAGTTTCTGTGCAAATTCTACGCATCAACATCTTTGCCAGGGCTTTCTTACTCCTTGGCCATGTTCAAGTCAAAGACAAACAAAAATGGCCTTCACCTGACAGTTCTGGTCAGATCTTAAATACTTCTCTGACTTAAGTTCTAGCTCAAGAGTAGTCCAAAGAAAGGAACGGGGCTCCTGTGGAGTTCCAGATGGTGTCAACTAGCTGCATATGAAAAAGTCAGCATTTTATTGACTAAGAAAAAGAAAGTTTGTAACTGTCTGCCTTACTCACTGAGGAAACATTTGAAAATTTGGCTAGGGAAAGGGACATTGTGTGCACCAGGATAGAAATGGAATTTTTCTCCAGGCAAGCAATTCCTGTTCCACTCCAAATTTGGAATGGAATATGGCACTAACCAACAGTGATGGAGAGTTATCAACCAGACTAACGTGTTGGTTTGGTTTAAATCAGGAGTGTAGTAATTACTAACATTTCCCTTAAAAATGTGATTACTGAACTTCAAAATTGGCACCTATGGGATATATAGGAGCCAGTCACATCTCCTGCCTTTTGTTGTACCAGTCAGCAATCTCTCTCATTAGGATGATATGCAGTCTGTATTTTGAAGCTTAATTGTAGAGCTGCAAGCTTTCAGGCAGCTATTAAGACCACCTAAATATATTTATATAGTGTCTCACAAGAAACTTAACGACATTAAATTGCAAATATATCAGATAAAATAGGATCCCTTTTGGGGGGGTTGAGAAAGAAGTGCTAAACAAAAGCTTAAGTTTTGGACCAAATTTGGATCAAATAAAGCCACACATTTCAAAAATACCCCAGAAGTCATCACTAATAAATATCCTTTAGACTTACATCTAGGAACATGTCACAGGATACTTGCTATACAGGATAGACAGATCAGATAGTACTGCTTCAAATTTAATGATATCCTATGAGAAGAGGTCAGAAATAACAGTGTGCAATGACATTTGTATCCATTATCTCACTTTAATTCATTATCTCTACATCAAGTTCCCATTTTGCATTGGGGTGGGTGGTTTAAAAGTGAAAGTGATTTCTGTACTGCCTGACTTTCAGACAATTTATGATTGTCACATATCTCTGATTCTGAAAAAGTGTTTTCTTTCCCCAGTTACTTTTTACAGACAATACAAATTGTGAAGCTGACTAAAGGTAAGCTGTTAACAAAAATGCAAAATCAACAGGGAAAAGCCTTTTTAAAATTCTTTCAATTAAAATAACATGCCACGAAGATGAAGCTACTATAGAGTTGTGGTGGGTGAACCTTGGCTGGCTGCCAGGTGCCCACCCAGCCACTCTCACTCCCTCTTCTCAATAAGAGGCAGAGAAAATAAAATGATGAAAGGCTTGTGAGTTAAGGACAAGGAGATCACTCACCAATTGCTGTCACACACAAAACAAACTCAACTTGGGGAAATTGGTTTAATTTATTGACAATCAAATTAGAGTAGGGTAATGAGAAATAAATCTCAAAAACAGCTTCCCCCACTTCTCCCTTCTTCTCAGGCTCAACTTCACTCTTGATTTCTCTACACCCTCTCTGAGTGGCTCAGGGGGACAGAGAACTGGGGTTTTGGCCACTTCATCACACATTGCCTCTGCGGTTCTTTGCTCCTCGCTTTCTTCCCCTGCCCCAGTGTCGAGTCTCTCACACAGGAGACAGTCCTCCATGAACTTCTCCAATATAGGTTCTTCTTATAGGCTGTAGTTCATCATGAATGAGTCCAGCATAGGTCCTTTCCATGGGGTGCAGTCGTTCAAGAACAGACTGCTCCAGTGTGGATCCACCACAGGTCCTGCTATAAAACCTATTCCAATGTGAGATCTTCCGCATAGCATCACAGGTCCTGCCAGGAGCCTGCTCCAATGTAGTCTTTCCATGGGGTCCCAGTTTCTTTCAGGGCACATCATGGGGTCCTCCACAGGCTGCAAATGGCTGGCTGTTCCACTGTGGTCATGCGTGGGCTGCAGTGTAACAACCTGCCTCACCATGGTCTTCACCATGGGCTGAAGGGAAATCTCTGCTCTGGCATCTGGAGCACCTCCTCCCTCTCCTTTTTCACTGACCTTGGTGTCTCCAGAGTTATTTTTCTCACACATCCTCACACCTCTCTCTGGATGTCGTTGTGTTTTTCCCTTCTTAAACGTGTTATCAAAGGTGCTACCACTATCACTGATGGGCTCACTCTTGGCCAGAAGTGGGTCTGTCTTGGAGCTGGCTGGCATTGGCTCTGTTGGACATTGAGGCTGGAAAGGGTCCAGAGAAAGGTCATGAGGATGATCAGCGAACTAGAAGACCTGCCATATGAAGAAAAGCTAAGAGAACTCAGTGTGTTCAGCCTTGAGAAGAGAAGGCTCAGGGGAGACCTTTTTACTGTGTATTAGTACATAAAGGGTGGCTACCAAGAAGATGGAGATGCCCTTTTTATGAGGAGTCACATAGATAAAACAAGGGGTAACAGGTACAAGTTGCTCTTAGGAAATTCCAGTTGAGACCATGAGAGCAATCAGATTGGAATAATCTTCCAAGTGGTGGATTCCCCAGCCTTAGACAGTTTTAAGGCTCAGCTTGACAGGGTGCTGGGCCATCTCATTTAAGCTGTATTTCTTTACTTTAGAGGATTGGGCTAGATGATTCCTGAGGTCCCTTCCAATCCAGTAATCTATGATTCTCACAGAAACCACCCACTAACAAAACCTTGCCGTGTAAAACCAATACAATAATTTACATTTTTGTCTCCTGAGAGGTGTGTGAGTTGAAACACTAATGTCACAAGTATTAGACTTTAGATAACTGAAATCAAGTTAAATAACAGACGTCCTGATAATCTCTATAATTCTGTAACAAACAATCCTTTGTGCATAGCAAGAGATTTGACCTAAAGCATCCATAGCTTTGGGAAACAACAGTATCCCATTCTTTAGCTTTTTGGTTAGCAGAACTGTGAATGCCTAAGTGTTTATGTTCCAATTGCTGAGCGCTTCAAGGAGAGGACACAAATTTTCCCAGTCTCAGACAGCTTCTTGTTCTGACCAGTCCTGCTTAAGAATAACTCCTTTTCTGACAGTTTCTGTAAGTAGCTCTCATCATACACATTTAAGTATTTGCTTACCAGGTTCAGCTCTTGACTCCTTTGTTCTCAATTCCTTAGTATGAGAGCATTAATCTGGTGCATGTGCAGGGGGAGGGTTAGTCCAAAGCCTGCATGAACCTTAACCCTGCAGCAGAGTCCAATGAGAAACTGCTGCATTGCTTAGGCCTTCCTTGAGTTAGTCTGAACCCATGGAAAGGTCTAATCATTGTAGTAGCTTAACACCGTTGGTGATTCCTTATGTTGGTAAACAATGTAAATACATGCTAGGAAACACCATGCTTGGTGGAAAATGTTGGCCAAATGAGTCTTGTAGATGGGCTGTGTAATGCATAAAGCCAGCAGGACCGCTTCTGGTCAATGTCTCTTCCTGTGCAGTCCCCACCTCTGATTCTCTAAAGACTCGGTTGTGTGAGGTTTTTTGGAGAGCCCCCAACTAGTGATTTTTTTCCCCAGGGTTTGGCTTAAATTACAGCCAATTACAGCCATGTCCATGAAGTCTGTGCATGCGGTGTCTAATTCAGACATGGGGAAAATTGCTTTGACAGTTATTGTGCTCTCTGTACACTCAGCTTGAATTTTCAGCTGAGAAATCGTAATTCAAGAAATCTTTGCTGAGTTTTACGTGCATTATCTACAAACACGAAGTGTGTTCCCAACTGTAGGTGGGGTTTTTTTGGTTGTTGTTTGGTTGGGATTTGGGGGTTTTTTTTTGGTTCTCCATGGAATTTTGTGGAGGTAGGGTTTATCTATAAAAATTTGGTGTCAGTCCAACATGTACATCTGGGTTGCTTAGTAAATGTGCTTCTACTGCAATAAAATGGGCAATAGGCGAAGGGAGTGGAACCAGAAAGCAAGAGAGAAACAATAGTCTGGTAGCAAGAGAATCTGAAGGAAAATTTAGGCATCAGCAGAAAACTTTCCTGATCTAGCCTTAAATATATAAAGAATGGCAAGCTTGCACTGAGAACACTCTCTTGCCTTGAGAATGCTATATACTTTATTAGGTATTTTTCATGTTTCTTTCCTCCTAATTGTTTATCTAAAATTAAATGATGGTGTTTGAGGACACGGCAGGGAAATTATATTCTATTTTCTTAAAAGAGCTGATGTGTTGCTAAGGTTATAATTTTTGCTTTGTTTATAACCGACACAGAATAGGAACATGCAATTAATCTGAAGGGCAGTTCCTTCCTAAAAACTTACTGATCTGATTGTGGTCCCATATGGTACTTAAAAGTTGTTGGGAAATCTTAAGTAAAGTTTATGTACACAATTACAGGCTCTAAACAGTTACTGTTCAGAAATAAGGTCTTGGCATTACAATGAATACTACTAAGCAAACATCAGCTCCTTATTCCGTGATGGCCAACAAGGCAAGAAGACTTTAGAGATGATCTGGGGAGAGAAGAGAATAGAAAGAAAGCAGATTTTTTAATCCAAAGTGCCCATATTCTGGAGTGTACTGCAATTCTGGTTCTGTCAGTTTTTTAAAAAGTGCAGCAAAGTTGGCAAAAGAACAATAACAATGGAGAGATATGAAACAACTTCCATGTAAGGGACAAAGAAATATTGTTAATATGTTTAGACTGGAAAAGAGACAAGTATGGGAAAATGTGATGGAGTGGCATGGAGAAGGTGAATAAGAAGTGACTGTTTCTTTCAACGTAAGAACTGTGGGATATCATATGAAATGAGTAAGTGGAAGCACCAAACCCCAGAGCAAGAGGTATTTCTTCCTGTAAGTAGAGATGCTGCAGAACAACCTGTCACAGGACATTATGGATGCTAGAAACTTAGGTGAGTTCAGAAAGCAACAGAGTACTTTAACAGAAGCTGGTTAAAAGAAGTATATCAACATTGACACAGAGCTGCAAGTCATTGGAAGATAGGGAAGCAGTCCGCCAAGTGTTGATGAATGTTTAATTAACCTTTTTTTTATACTCTTGTTATCTCCTGTCATCAGCTACTGCTGGAAGCAGTCTACTTTGCGAGATGAACCTCTGCTCTGGTATAGTGAGTCCTATTTTAACATCACTTTATGTTTCTTAAAATAAATGGATCTGTAAAGCCAGTAACAGTCATAGTGCTTTTACCTCAAGATCTTGAGTGGCGCGATTTTTAGGATTAATAAATATTTCAACCCAAACGTCCAGTTGTTTAAGGTGACACATGTTCTGCAGAACTGCAGATGCACTTCTGACAATCAAAGGATTCACTTCTGATCGGCAAACAAATACGTCTTGTTTTTACATTTGGCTGTCATTAATATGAGACACTTCAATTCCTGTTTTTTGTAATAAAAAAGTTCAGGATGATATCCTGTGCAGGGAATCCAACAGATAACTTTTCCTGTAACAGTGATTAGCCTCTGTGTTTGTTCTTTCCCAAAAGGAAAAAGGTTCAGTCAGCCATCTGGTGAACACACTGTGTTGAAAGAAAACTGAAAATTTACTAGAAACAAACACCTTCAGTTTTACGTATGTTTATGATTGCTTTGGTACAAAACAAGGTAAGCAACATAACTGCTTTATTCTACAATATTACTTAAAAGTTTGTCAAATGTGTTTTCACTGAACTTTAGAGAAGTTTCTATAAAAGAGTATAATTTTGAGGACTATAGTCTGAATGTGTATCAGAGTTAAGAAGCCAAAGCATTGTACAAAGATTTGCATTAGCAAATCATCTTGTGCAAAAAATTTGTCTTGCAGATTTTGATGGAAAGTTGTTTCAGATTTGGATTTAATGTCACGGAAATGAGCATTACTTTGAAGTCCTACAGTTGCAATTTACCTGTTACATTTTCAAATATGCAAAAAAGTATTCCTACCTGCATATACTTCTTCTTGGAGGAAGTGAGTTACCAGCAAACACAGGTTTTCAGTACTTTTCACGTCTGCTTTTGGCAACACTCTACAACCAATGTAGCTTTGTTCTTTTTCCAGAGGTATTTATAAATGCTTTTTAATGGCGTAATATTCCTGAGCATTTCTTTTGAAAATATTTATATTGTCTAATCAAATATGTAACAAGTGTTCATAAAAGCAAAGCACTTAAAATGTATTTCTTTACAGTGAAAGTAAGACACTCCATCTTTCTCCAAGATCAAAAAGACACAATTTTGTCCTGTATCTGGCTTACTTGTATATATCTGCCAATGTGAATGCACATCAGAAATCTGTGTTTTAAGCTCTGCTCTGCTTTTTGTGAATTTTAGACTCTTAACCAAAATAATTCTCTGTTAACATAAAAATGGAGAGCAAAAAATTCAGGACAAACATTTATTGCATAGAAATATTAAATACACAATTTAAAAGTAATTACACTAAGCACATGAGATGAACCACAGATGATCACAGATATTCCAGGTACTCTCAACTACTAAATTCTGGCAAGCATTTTGTAGGAAATTGTGTATTTAACAATTTTTATACTGTTTTATGGATTGTGGAATGTCTCATAATCTCTTGTATATCAAAGATTTTTGATGGATGTATAAAGGTCTGTAGACTGTGGCTTTTGATTTACAAGCACAACACTCCAAACTCAATTCTCATGGGATTGTCTGGCTTAACAGTTTATGTGGTTACATATTGTTTATGTTTCTTGAACAAACAAGTAAGTAAGACCATTAAGGTTATGTTATCATTAAGGTTATGTTTCTGGTAACTCATTTAGCAATCCGTCTCCATCCATATTTCCATTAAATGCACACGAACTTTACTATTACACTTTACTAGGAAAATTGGCATAAATGTCAACCCAATTTGCATTAAGTGAACTTACCTTCACTTAGAAGGTGCACGCCTTTCAAGAGAAGCCTTCTCAAGGAAAAAGTGTTTAATACAGAAGACAATAATGTATTTTTAATAACATTGAACTAAAACGTCAACATAGAAAATATCTATTTCTTAATGTGAGTGATAGGGGATCATGATTTTTATTCAGATGATAATAATAAATAATGAAATACGAATTTGTTGAATTTTGTGTTTCATCAAACTGCACTTTAGGAAAAGTATAAAAGGCAAAATACAGCTTCCTTCTAGCCATACTTGCATTCTGGTTTTTTTGTTCTTTTTCCTTTTGTCTCAGTTATTTGCTACCATTCATGTTTTCCATCTATGTGTATCTAGTTCCTTACAGTTACCCCATTATCATTTGTTCTTTATATTTATTTTTGACTAATCTCTAAAAAATCCAATTTATAAGTCCTCCTTTTAACCTTCAGTGCAGCTTAATCTCCCTTCATTAACAGGAATTTTGAAATTATTTTGCTGATTCACTGTCAATGTCTATCAACTTCTGTTGTTGGGATTCAAGCATTTCTCATCTTCATATGACCGAGAATCTTGAAATTCTGACATGTTTCTCCACTGTAAAATTTTTGGTAACAGCCAAAGTGAGGAGGGAGAATGAAAGGTAGGATGTAGGCAGAATTCAGTAATGGATCATTTGGGGAAGCTTTAGGGAACTTGATGAAATCCTTGGATCACCCATAGCAAATACTGCAGTCTTGGGGCCACATGTCTTCTGTCAGCATCACTGCTGTGGGACAAAGGCATTTTCACTGATTAGAAAGACTTTTTCTGCAAGATAAGTAAGGACTGAACCCAGACTTTGAGCTCCTGAGTGACTGCATTTGCCACATACCACAGGTTTCTGTTGTTTGCTTTTAGTGTTATTAATTTCAGTAAAAATAAATGAATTCTCTAATAACTTTCTTCCCACTTTTTTTTTTTTTTTTTGGTAGAAAAAAGCAAACTTTGTCAGGGGAGTTGGTCTAGATGATCTCTAGAGGTCCCTTCCAATCCCTAACATTCTATGATTCTATGATTGTCTATGGATTTGTTTTGACATGCATCAAGGTTCTGTGTTCCCCCAGTATGCATTTAAACTGTTGTCTTCTCCCTTAAACTGTTGTTGTTTTGTTAACTGCTGTTAATTTTGAAGCACAAAGTATGTCAAAGTAGGACCAGGCTTTTACCAAGAGCAAACCTGTCCTCAGCCTAGGCACCCTTTGTATTATTTCAGGAATTCAACATTTTTTTGCCTCCCAATGTATTAAACTCCCAGAGAGGCAATTAAAAATCCATGTATATTTAAAAACACAGCTACTATATGGAAAAGGTATTACCACAGAGTACCTGGGACATATGCCAGAGAAGCTTAAATAAGGAAAGAAGTATCTATGTTTGCTGTCTTATCTCAGTAGACCAACAGTAATATTTTCTAAATTGCAAAGACCTGGATGGGAATTCAGAGAATAGGATGGAATTTTAACCAGTAACTTGATATACTTACACTGTCCTTGCTGTCTGCTAGTACCTCTTTTTGTTCAGAACGAAAGTTGGCTTCCTTCTCACTTACTTTGAAATCATCACACCATAGTGACTGCAGCAATGACCTCTTTCAGGTCTATCTTTTGCTATTTTCAAACTTGGGTGTGCACACTTAGAGGGTTTAGGGATTGTTTTATTCAAATGTATCCACTATTTAAAAGGATTAGAGCTGTTGGGTGAGAATTCCGTTGTGTAAGAGATCTAGTGTTTTTACAGCTGACAGGTATATGTGATTTACCTGAGACTGACAAGTATGTTGTCTAAAATACACACACACACACACATGCATACATATGTAATGCTGTATATTTAGCTTCAGACTAACTAATGTAGAAGTGTTCCTACTTTGTGTCCCCATATGGTAGTACTAACAAACATCTACTCAGCTTTCACTGAAATGAGATCTTTGCAGTCTTACGACTGTGAACGCTGATTAACAGTCTGTGTTTTTTCATTCTGTATATGAGTACCTAAAGAGTAAATATTCTGTTTCTGGACTCCTATCTTCCCAGTGGATGAGCCACACTTCGTGTTAATGAAAAACAAAAGTGTTTGAAGAAGAACAGATTTGAAGGGTTCAGTTCTATTGTTTAATGAGAACAGAAAACATACCCATGTGGCAGAATCACCTTGACAGATTTTTTTTTTTGTGGAGGTACTACATTATGGAGAAAACAGTTTCTCAAAGGAGAGGGAAGACTTAACCTTAAATGATTTATGGAATACAGAGATTTCCACAAATTAAATTGCATGAACATTTTGTTATAATAGGCAATCTTGAGGAATAATTCAGCATTAATTTTTATTCAGTATTATATGATGAAGAATAATGGAAGGAATTATACTAAAAAAACCAACTTTCAGAAGTCAGACACATACTAAAAACAATGTACCCAGTAAAAACCTCGAATACTGCATCCAGATCTGGTGCCCCTACCGTAAGAGGGACATAGAACTGTTGGAGCGTGTTCAGAGGAGGGCCACAAAGATGATCCAGGGGCTGGAGCACCTTTGCTATGAGGACAGGCTGCGGGAGCTGGGATTGTTCAGTCTTGAAAAGAGAAGACTTCGGGGGGACCTAATAGCTGCCTTCCAACCCCTGAAGGGATCCTACAGGAAGGCTGGGGAGGGACTTTTTACAAGAGTGTCCCCTGGTAGGACGAGGGGAAATGGGTTTAAGTTGAAGGAGAATAGATTTAGATTAGATCTTAAGACGAAATTCTTCAGTACAAGGGTGGCAAGACTTTGGAATAAATTGCCCAGAGATGTTGTGGCTGCCCCCTCCCTGGAGGTGTTCAAGGCCAGGTTGGACAGAGCCTTCAGTAGCCTGATCTAGTAGAGAGGCGTCCCTGGCTATGACAGGGAGGTTGGATTAGATGATCTCTAAGGTCCCTTTCAACCTAGGCCATTCTATGATTCTATGGTTCTATGAAAACAGTACACTTACAACTTATTTGCTACAGTTTCACTGTACCTGAACAAAATTCACACATCCAAATAGACAACGGAATTAATAATTGGACACGTGCGTTTCATGGACAAACATAATATTACATGTGTAAAATGGGTGTCCAGTGCCATGCTGACCTTTTTTTTTTTTTTTTTGAATTTGGCATTTTTTGCAGCTGAGATGTTTGAATTTCACATTAAACAAAGGTAAACTACTTTCAGTTTGGTTTCACCCAAAGTCATTGTCAAATGTGAATATTCAGTTTGCATGTGCATTGCTGAAATAAGGCAAAGATTTATAATCCCACATGTTGGAAAGATTGTGCTCATGGGCATTCCAAAAGAAATAAGCTAAAGAAGGAATGGTAGCAAAGAGATGTGATCAAAATGAAGATGAAACTGCCTTATACACCTAAGTGCTTCCTTCACTGTGGTTTAGTAAGAAGGGCAAATTAGGAACTGTTCCAACCTCATTTGTGTTTATATAGAAAAATCTCTGCCTGGAGTAAAGTATTACTCTAAATCTCAGACCTGGAGGCTATTGCTTTAAGCCCAAACGGGAAAGCAGAGCTGCAGCCATGCTCACCTCTCGAGTAAGTGCAGCTGCTCATTCCTCCCCGGTTCCTGCATACGGCAACTGCTGTTTTGCGGTGCGGTGGTTTGGAGTTGCCCTTCTCTGAATGCTGCAGTCCTAGTGAAACACTGCAAGCGAAGGCTCTCCGTATGTCTAAGATTTCAGGCTAATTGAAGTTGATTTGCAGTTTATCATGTAGTCACTAGATGTCTCCCTATGCTGTAAGCGAACATAGGCTATGCTTACTGGTAAACAAAGAAGAAATCGCTGGAACCAAAGTTCCGTGGGGCAGTGTTTACAGGAATAGAAGTGAGTTATCGCTTTGTTTCCAACTTCTGGAATTTTCCCAAGGAAATAATTATGTTGGAAAACCATGGCTGTATTTCCCAAACCATTTCGCTTTCAGCATCTCGCATCTCATCAGGCTGCGCTTTTTTTTTTTCCTTTTTTTTTTTTCCCCTCCTTTTCTGTGAGTTGTAATGAGTTTGGCCCAACCTCAGTGCACTGGAAACGGTGGGAGGTCCCAAAGAGGTCCGAAGGAGAAGCCCGTTGTCAGATCCACATCAAAGCTGACAGCCCGGGAGGCTGCAGTGCCCTGGAGCTCTGAGTCCCCAGCAAAGGTAAGTTCTGGAGCTTCACAGTCCCTCTTTGAGTTTCTAAACGAGATTGATGCTCTTTGCAGTGGAACAGCTGTGGGCACTGGTTCTCTGAAATTCTGAAAATTTTTGGGTTTAGTTTGATTTTACTCCAAATCAGACTTAAAAAAAATTAAAATCCCAGAAAGCGGAATCAGATTTTCCAGTCAGCTCGTTTCCCAGGTCAGAGACTGCTCAGGCTACGACTCTTCTAACTCCATTCTCTACTCCGTTTCAGCCCAGTAAGCCAGCACGTAATGACAGCCGCCTCCTACCTTTCTGCTTTTTACTAGTGATGCCTGATTTACTTCTCACCTCCCTACCTGCTGCCGTTGTGCCTCCCTCTCCCAAATTGCACGTACATTATGGATTTTATTATTATATTATTTTATATTATTTTATATTATTTAAAATTTTTATTTTAGTTTTATGTTTTATCTGGCATTAGCATTTAACGCTGTGTTCGGTATTTTAGCTGTAATTTAGCATTTTTCCACGCCTCCCGGCGAAGAGCCGTGGGTCAGGTCACGGGTGTGAATCACCCCCCGTGCCTGTTCCGTTTCTGCCCCCAGCCCCGGGGGCTGCAGGAGGCGGCACTCGGACCCTTCCCAGCGGGTGGCAGCGCCGCAGCGGCCTTAGTGCCGCCGTCTCGTCACCAGCCAGCCACCTCCGCGCCTGGGCAGCACGGCCCGGCGGCTCGGCACCTCCCACGGGCCGGGCTGGGCCGGGCGACGCCAGGCGAAGCGCGACCTCCCGGCGGGGGGCGGGCGGCGCGGATCGGGGGGCGGCCCCGCTCCTCCCCTGGCGCAGGGGCGGGCGGCGGTGACGGGCGGGGCCGCGGCGGCGGGGCGCAGACGCCTGCATTCGGTGCCGGGTAGCGTTGCCCCCGGCGAGGCGGAGCGGCGAGGGGATTGCGTCCACTGCCAATTGCGTAAGGGCGGCAGCCAGGGCGGGGAACGGCGGAAGGTGGCGAGCAGCCCGGCGGCCTCCCGCCGATTCCGGGGCGGGGTGCGCCATGCCGCCGCCTTGAGCGCGCCGCCGCCGCGCCGACAGGCCCAGGTGAGTGCGCGCGCGGCCGGGGGCGGTGGCGTGCCCGGGGAGCGCGTTGGGGCGGTGCGATGGGCTGGGACGGGACGGGACGGTGCCGCCGGGGCGTGCGAGCCGACGGGACGCGGGACGGCCTGCCGCGTTGCCCGCCCGGGCCGTCGCTGACGCACCGACCTCTTTTGTTCCCGCGGCCGGCGGGAGGGGAGAGGAGGGAGGGGAAGGGAGGCAGCGGGGGCGGTGGCGGCAGGCAGCGGCGGGCGCAGCCGCGGCGGCTCCTGCTCCGCCCGAGGCCGTGCGGGCGCGTGCCGGGGCGCCGGCGCGCGGTGTGTGACCCCGGAGCGTGGCAGGTGCGGGCTCCGCGCCCCTCGGCGGGACCCGGTGGCAGGTGCCGGCTCGGGAGGTGCGTTGTGAGGGGTGCTCTCGCTTTTGTGAACGCACTGGATGGGATGCTCCCGGGATTGCTCTGGACAGCCAGGCTGGTCTGGGCTCGGACCGTTTATTCCCATGACGGTAACTTGGCTGTCCCGTCCCGGTGGGCATCCCCGAGAGCCGGAATTGTCGTGGATTGACTTACTGTGCCCGGTGGCCAGCAGCCTACTGTACTTGCCTGGAAGAAATAGAGTGGGAGTTGTGTATCTTAACCCTTCTGATAGTGTGTGGTGATGAGCACGCTGCATTTGCACTGCATCACAGCTTAGGTGAGCAATGTGTGCTCAAGGTGCTGCCTTTTTTTATATATGAAACGTGAATTAGTGGCATGGATTGTTTAACCGGGAAAAGATCTTATGTTCCTCAGTGATTATAAAAATTGAATAGTGCCTCGTTTTGACAAAGACAGTGCAAAAACAGAGATAATGCAGTACTTGAAATTTTTCAGTGGCTTCACTCAAGTTTTGATGAATCACAGAAAAAGATTTGTGAGAGCTTATCTACGTTACCAGTATGAAACGGCCCATGGGTAGCACTGGGGAGAAGGGGAGGTTCACTTTTGTTCTTAGGAATATGTAGCTATTGAAAGTGTTTTGTCTACATGGATCTTACACATTGCCTGCATGAATGTGAGATCTGCCACATCAAGTTTGATGAGCTGGTTTCTCTTGCTGTCTCCTTATTAATATGGCATCCAGCAGAGTATGCTAGGTCAAGTGTCCAGAAAAATAACAGTTCTAGGTAAAGCACGGGTAGCGTACCCAGCTACAAAGGGATTTAGGAGAAAAAGAAGGAAAAAAGGGTGAAGAGGGAATAAGGGGACTACTGTGATGTCCCTGCTAAAGTGAGGTTGCATAAATGTCTTCTGAAATTCAACATCTGCTTTGAACAGTGGCCCTGGTAAGTGCTGTTCGGAAATGTGGCTAGATAGTTTTTCAGTGGTGATCTGAAGGGCTTTTTAATTCTGAACATTAACATTTTTGCCCAATAGTTTGTGGGGAAAATAGTGGTGAGGGTTGGTTGGATGCTTTTAACCTGTTCATCAGACTTGGTGCTCATTGGTGGAAACACTAAGCAATTGAGGACAGGGGACACCTGTATGGAAGACCTGTTGTTTTCAGCAGACACTCTAAAATCCCATGGTCCCATGACTGGAATAGTAATGACTTCGTGGTACAGTTCACATTTCTTCCAAATTGAGAAACCAGGGAATGGGGTAGGGGTGCAGGACCTTGGTCGTGACATTGTTGAATCTCATGAGGTTCACATGAGCCCACTTGGCCAGGTCTCTCTAGAGGACATCCCATCCCTTTGGCATATTGACCTCTCCACTCAGCTTGGTGTCATCTGCAAACTTGCTAGTTCCCACTATATTGTTGACTAAGGTACTAAACAGCACTTGGAAACAACATTCTTGTCACCAAGATGCAAATACATGCCTACATACCTTGGACAATCTGGACTAGTAATGTCCTTTAATTACAGGTAATTTATTAATTTGCTTTTAATACAAGATGCATTCATTAACTTCCTCTATCATGTGTCCAGCATGTTGCAGAAAAATCTTTAATAAACAGTTTCCGCATGCTGTTTTTGTGCATTTTGAAGTAAATCAGTTCAGCTTCTTAGTGTGGAAGTCTTGTTTGGAGAAACTGAGCAGTGTTCTGCGGGTCATTCTTTTTCATCCATGTGAGGAGAGCAGGGTATTAGAAACATCAAAGATGTTTTTCAGTAACTCAGTTTTGTTTATCCTACGTGTTGAGTATGAGGTATAGCCCCTTGCTTCTTCATCTGGGAGAAAGCACTAACCACCTTATGCACTGGGATCAAGAGCTCCAGCTCGTTTTTGTTCTGCCTTGCAAAGGAGCTGAGGAGAGGCTGGGGAACAGGGGGAACCAGTTCCCCAGTGTTTGCTGGAGGCTGAGGCTGCTGCCTTCACAGCTGTAGTGGTACAACACTGCTACCCCCACCCTACAGGTAAAGGAGCTCCTCAGATGATGGGCCACGTCTGCAAGGGGACATGTCTGCAAGGAAGCTTACCTCACAGTGTCTGTCGCGACTCTGTTCTTCACTTTCACCTTAGATCACAACACCAATGATTTGAAAATGCTGACAGGAGTCAGTGGAGCAAATTATTATCCTCTAGTAAATTTCACTTTCTCTATATTAAAAAATGATATGATAGGAGTATAGTGTGAAGTATGTGGCCATATGTATGTCTATGAAGTGTATGGTCTATTCTTTGCATTAGCAGGGCAGTTCTGTAAAATTATATGGTGTGTACATCAAAATGTGATTAAAATTGGTGTTGTAAGTTATAGTTTCTTGTTTGGAATCAAACCATGATTGTACTTGATATATTCTGAGCTTATTTTTACTAAAAAATATTTCACTTCTGGTTTAATATTGATGTTTTTGGCAGGACAAATGGGAATTAATTGTTTCTAGATGTGGATGTAGAAATCCACAGAAATATTTTCTTAGAATAGTAGTACTGAGAAAGGAAATGGAGAAGGAGTAGAAAAATATACCTTGAAGAATGATGTGAGGGTCAAAAGTGATGTGTTTGCCAATATGGAAAGGAAATACTGACGACATTAAAGAATACATACTTTAGAACTTGTAACTGATTTTATGCCTTTGTTGTGAGGTAGGTTAACAAAACAGAATTTATTAGTATTTCTTCTATCTTTTTGGGCATGGGACTGAGAAAAAAGTAATGGTAGTGCACTTGTGCAAAATGACTAACTATACCTGGCAGGATATTGCAGGACTTGGCTGTTGTGTGCAAAGTTTTTGAGGTTTCCTAGAAAGGAATTTACCACAGTAATATGAACTATGAATGCAGCCACCAGTTCAGCAGAATGTGTACTTACTTGTGGATTGGAAGGCTTTGTTTTGCTTTTTTGAAGACTTGCTTCTGTTTTGACGTATCCCAGATAGACAGTTTGTGATTTTAATTTTTTTTCATAAAAGCAAAATAATGGAAAATGTTTTTTTTTTATTTTCCAGAATTGTAAAGAGTTTTATGTTGTGTAAGTTAAATCACTGTACATTGTTCACCAGGCTCTAAACTGTGACTACTGTGGTACCTCAGAGCCATACAGGATGTTGGCATTCCGAGGTGCAGTCAAGCTATCCTGCATTAGCTTAGCTGTAGAAGCCCTTCTCGTGAGACCAATAACAGTTTCAAGACTTTTTGCTCTCAGGGATTTGGCTGGTATGTGCCTTGCCCTTTCTACAACACAATAAAAACTGTTCCTATGTTTCAGCTACCCTATGTCAGTCTGACACATTAATTTAAGCCATCAGGCAAAGGTGTGTTTTGTGCTGATAATGTCCACAGATAATTGCAGTGGCTGAGCCAAGGGGGTGATTTGGCGGTTTTATGAGGAGGTGATTTCAGAAAAGTGAAGGCAGAGGAAGTTAATTGAGATCTTAAAGCATAGTAGAAGAATGGCCACATCATATCAGGTGTGTTCATCTAGACAGTTGCCTGACGTGTGACAGGAATGAGTAACACGTATGGTGAAGTTACTGTATAATGGCACTACTGCTTCGAGCCTCCAGCAGCTTACTGTTTAAGGACTTGAGTGCAAGGCAGAATTTATGCAACAGTCCTTGACTCACTTCTTTTCTGGGACCATGTAGCTCTCTGAACGTATGTAAAGTTGTGAAGTTTGTGGCATCCAGTATTGAGTCAGGTTCAGAAACCTCTGTATTTCTGCTTCTTTTTTGTTTGCCTTTTTTCTCCTTTTTTTTCTTGGAAGAGACATGAACAGTCATTTTCATTCTCAGCACTACTTCTGACTGTATGGACCTGTGTTGTATACCTTCTCTCTTAGTCATCTTTCTCCAGGATGAAGAATCCTTGAGGAGTTCAGACAACTAAGAGGTGCTGATGTCACAGCTGTTTGCTCAGTGGATGTGATTTGGAGCTTTAAGCTTATCTTTTAATGCAGATTCATTTAACTTGGCTCCTACAAATGCAAGCCAACTCTTAAAAACAATATGAGTGGGCAGCTACAGTATTTCAGCTTCTCAAGCAGCGCTGTTTTCTTTGTGGCTGATGCACGGTTAAACCACGCAGAGATGGTACTTCAAGTATCATTTACCAAAATGTCAGTTGGTCTGACAAAAAATTACAAGAACTTGAAAGCTTTTCCTGAAAAAAGCAACAGAATAAGTACAAAAACCACAATGAAGAGCAAAGAAATGCATATACTGACTTGGAAAAGAGCATGCTATACTACTGATTCATGTTTTAAATGTTATACACCCATGACAATCCACTGATTGTTAAGTGATTCTATCAATACACATGGGAGTTTCTTGGAATATTTATGCTTCTGTCTATTGACGAGAGCTAAATAGGGGATGTGATTCTTCTCCTCACTGCGTGTTATTTTCTGTTCTATCATATATGGTTATAATCTATCTATGTGAGCTCTTCTAATTTAATAATAAGAAAATAGACGTTTAATCTCACTTTCACCCTCTTGAATGGATTGCAGGCCAGAACTCTGTTTGATCAGTGGTTCAGGGTACTGCCAGAACTGGAGTTGCCTTCTCTGAAGTGTATTACCGTTACATAGAAAATCTGTGTGCAGTGAAGTCCTGAGCTGTAGCTGGTTTGGGTGGGATTTGTGTTCTAGAGACTGCTGATAACACTTTTTCCTATCATCAATATGAAAAGTAGCTGTAAAAGATTTTTTTCCCCATCATTTTTAGTTTTTTTTCCGTAACATCATCTTCAGGTCCTCTAAGGTGAATGCTGCAAATTCGTTACTTCTACATGGAAGCTGTTGACATAGAGCTATTTATTTGCTTAAAAGTAGGCTTGTACTCAGATGCATCTGAGCTGAGGGAGGCCAAAGTGTTCTGTAAACTAGCCCTCACAATGTCCCCATGAGGCTGGTGACAGCCTTGTTTCTCATGTTACAGGCTTCAGCCCAAATAAACTGTGACTCACGCAGCAAGCTCATGGCAGATGCGTGATTAAAATGCAAGTTTCCACTCTTGATCTCTTATGAAAGTTATTAAATCTTTCATCTCATAAAATGAAACGGGGAAAATTTTTCCATTTGCCTGTTTCAGCACACGTGCTGTATTTCCTGGTGTGCTCTCTTAGATCCTCTGTATTTAAGTCATTGATCAATTCACTTGTACGCAAAGAAGCAAATGGTTTCTGCATGATTTCCTCCAGCAGAACATGCTGTTGTTTTGGCAATAAATGTAACACAGAATAGAGTCCCCCAAATGGTAAATTACAGTTACAAAGAATAACTGTCAAAAAGAAACAAAAGGAAAAAAAATTGAAGTTGCTGAAAGTGTTAGGCATCATTGCAGATACACAGACCACAGTTCAGTGCTATAACTTTGGGCTTATGTTTCTTGTTTTCTAATACATCTGAAGATGTATTAGAGTGGACTGAAGATAGCAGTGTCTTGAGATCCATTAAGAGCACTTGAATGCTTGCAGGACATCTGGTGCCCGGGAATTAGAAATGACCAACACATCCCTGCAGCTCCTGCAGTAAGACACATCTGCAGAAGAACTACAGAAATCCCTAAGCGTTGTACATGAACTTTCTGAAAAGTTAGATATCTGCTGCAGCAAATGCTTTTCTGACAATTACGTAAGTGAAACCGAGTGCCAGCTGCAGAGCTCATTCACATAAACTGTGGGGGAAGGACAAAAGCCCACTTGTCACTGGAGAGGGGAGCTTTTTTTCTCATACAAAACTCCACTTTTCCTCTGATCTTTCAGCCTCATCCTTAATGGAGATGTGTCAGATACCTTCAGAAGAGACTAGGAAATAAATCCGTTACTTCTCCTGTATGCTGTAAGCTACGAATTCAGAGGTGGTTTTGCTTATGTGCTGTAATTTCCTACTTGTTCCCACAAACTTGTATTCCACAGGCTACAAATTACCTGTCTTCTTCCCTTTGCAGCAATCTTCTCACCATCCTCTCATGCTTCCTCAGCATCCTTTCTAATCATAGAATGTTTTGTGTTGGAAGGGACGTTAATGGTCATCTAGTTCCAGCCCCACTACCATGGGCAGAGACACCTCCCACTAGACCAGGTTGCTCAAAGCCCCATCCAGCTTGGCCTTGGACACCTTCAGGGAGGGGGTTTCCACAGCTTCTCTTGGCAACCTCTTGCAGTGTCTCACCACCCTCACAGTTCCTCCCTTTGCGTTTTGTGACTTAGGTGCTGTGGCTGAAGCACTTGCTGGTGAAGACTGAGGCAGAAAAGTCACTGAGTATATCAGGCTTTTCCATATCCCAGGTTACCAGGTCTCCTGTTTCCTTCCAGAGAGGACCGGCATTTCCCCTGGTCTTTCTTTTATCACTGACATACATATAGAAGGTGGGGTGTTTTTTTTGCCCTTGATGTCCCTGGCTGGATTTAATTGTGTCAGGGCTTTGACTTTCTTAACCCGATCCCTGGCTGCTTGGATGATTTCTCTGTATTCCTCCCAAGCTATTTGTCCTTGTTTCCACCATCTGTAGGCTTCCTTTTTGTGTTTGAGTTTGCCCAGGAACTCCTTGTTCATCCATGCAGGCCCCCTGGCGTTTTTGCCTGCTTTCCTCTTAGTCGAGATGCATTGCTCTGAATCATATTATCCATAGATAATAACTATATTTTTTTTTGCATATCATCTAAACATATTTACTTAAACTTTCCCTACTCATATATAGGTTTGAGATTTGCTTCTGACCCGGGGAGAGACTTGTGAGCTGAAAAGGTATCTTTAGACCAGATGATGAACATTACTTCCATCTACAGACCTTGCACTGAAAATACTATGCGTGCTTGCAGTTCAGTCTGTTTGTCTGTGGTACTTTGGAAAGACTTGTGTTAGGAAGTGCAGTCCTCAGCTTGAGTAGCATCCAGTGGTTGCGTGTCATGCAATTTTGTGTATATTGATCTGTGTCAAAAAAAATTGGTAAAAATTAATAATTACTACACAGGAAATTCAGAAAATCTGATACCATATAACTTATTTTGGACAAAGTTTTATAATTCTTCCCATGTTTGCATCTCTGTTTCTCACTGACTTTTGCTGTTTGCCCTGATTCTCTCCTGAAACTGCTGAGCAAGAGAAAAGACTCAGCGGTTGCATGTGGCAGTGTATGTGAAGAAGGATGTCTAGGCTTTTTACACTTCTTTAGATCAGTTGGTACTTTTCAGGCTGTTGCAATGGGATTTCCAACAGTTACTTATGAACTGTGTTAATGTGTTTTACTGCGCACATATTCTTTCCAGCTTTTGCACACAGAAATGCAAAAGTAGGTTCCTGGAAGTATTCATAGTGAATAGGTGTAATTTCAAAACGAGGCAGCGGAAGAAAATGTGGAAGCAGGAAAGAAAGCATGTGGGCATCCCATATGTGTGCTGGGAACCATTAATTTTTTAATGGTAAGGTTAAAATGTGTTGAACTGGGAACTTATAAAGCACTTGAAACATTGTCCTGAAATTAGTATCTTGGTTCTAGTTGACGGCATGAGAGGCTTGTAAAGGTGTACATGTCATGCTTTAGGAGTTTGCTTTACGCCACTTTATGTGCAGCAATTGTAGATACTTAGGAGCTTTTTAATTCTGACTTCTTATCCCTTTTTTTTCTCTTGGGTTTCTTATAGCCCTTCAATCTGATACCAGACAGGTGCCTCTGCCAGGAAAGCAGCAGTAACCAATATGGTGCTATATTGCATGGGGAAGTATTTTTCTTGATGTGTGTGGTTTTCCCCCACCCTTCCTCGGTCTTTTCCTTGATGGCAATTATACTCCGAGATTAAATGATGTGGTAATAGGTCAGTGCTGCAGCTGGTGCTGTTCGATAGCCCAGAGCAACAAAAGTGAGATTTCTTCTAGTTTCTCTTTTATTTTTAAGATTTGTGAACTATGCATCCTTAAAATATACTGTAAGGGAAACGTTAATTTCTTTGCACTGCATGGGAGTACTTTGTTAACAAAGTTTTGAGAAGGTGCAAGAGTATGTGTTTTACATGTTTTGTTACACCGAGAAAAGTGTGAAATATCTCGCTGTATTTCTCATATTTTGGGTGGTGTTAGGTGCTGCTTTGGATTAGCTTATGAAAGAATCCAATTTCTTTCCAGGAAAACAGGCTTGAACTGAGTAACAGATAAGCATGCTGCTTACTTCTGAGCTCATGCTCACGTCTCACAGGTTCAGATATTATCCCTTGGTTGCACAGTGCATATGTTTCTAGTTTCTGCCAGCATGAACAATGTGGGCTTGTATGAGTATGTAGTAGTGGCACAAGTTAAAAGTGGTGAAGGAATACGTGAGGAGACTGGAGATGTTGCGGCCTGTTCAGTGGCTCTTTGCTGTCTGCCTGCTGGGGTTTGCTTTCCACACATCTCAGATGCTCTGTTGGCAAAAACTTCCAGGTAATGTTGCTTTTAGTTAGATGTTGTGCAAAATAAACTTTTTCCTCCCTTAATGTGGTGTAAGCTGAGTTACCTGATGTGATGACTATGAGGAATGCTTGCTTATGTTTTGGGAAGGGGTACATAAGCAGGAGTCTGGATTGTGTGGAGCAAGTAGTGTAGCCTTCCAGCAGATTAGTGGTAAAGGGTACACAGTGGGCTGAAGCATCTGAGATGCTCTAGCTGAATCTGTGCATTGGAAGCTTCCCTGGTACTGGTGAGCTGGAAGCACATGCCTGTGTGTGGCCCTGACTAAAAGCCATGGTGAGTAATGGATTTGAAAATACTGAGTAATATCCTCTTGAAGGCTGAAGGATGACAGGTTTGGTAATACTGACATAGCAGCCTTTCAAGTGGCATGACAAATACGGTTTGCACAAGTTGAATTCCATTTAACTCTTTTAGGTAAGGTCATCAGTTTTATATTGCAGAAGAACTTGGCTTTTACTGAAAACACTCTTGAGGCAACCTGCAAAATAAAATACTGCATCACTTTATGTACTACAGTACAGTTGTAAAAGTGGTGGTATTCGTGTCAAGGACTACACTGTCAGGACAAGGTGCCCAGATCATGAGTTTGTTTAGGAGACCTCCTACATCTCTGGGTTTAGGAGGTCCTCGTGACAAGAGACAGTCCCTTCTGGTGTTTTTGCATTTTGACTTTTTGTGGGCTGCTTGTTTTTTTTAAAGGAACATGACATAGGCACAGGTCGAAAGGAAATGGCAAAGCTTGGGTGGAGAAAGAAAATGTGTTACATGGAAAAATTCAGGTGCAGGGGAACTTGCAAAGAAATGTGTTTAAAGAGTTCAAACAGATTATTTTTCCCTCCTGCATTTTCTCCAACTGTATTTTTATGACCAAATAACTACACTCCCTAGGGCAATAACTGACCATATAGCCAATTACTACACTTGAATTTGTGTGATGCTATCTGAAGACTTCCACAGAGTGAAGATAAACAAGTCATAATTTGAATCAGATTACCAGTATGTCTTAATTTTCAAGAAAAGCCAGTAGCTGCTCTACAGGATAGGAAAGATCCTTTTCTCAGCTGGGGAGTTTCAAATAATGCAGGAAGTAAATGTTGAAATGGTTACTCCTCTTGTAATGGAGAATTATATAGTAAATCTTTTGATTGTGCTAAGTATCCCTTTATGGCTTTGTTTCATTATTTTTATTTTGTAAGGGGTAAGACAGTGATTCTTTTTTTCACCCTTACTTGGGGTGACCTGTGTTTGCACTTGAGTGGAATAGTTGGAAAATTTTCACAGTTCGCAGAGTGAGGCTTGCAAACAAGATGGAGTGCTTTGTACAAAACAAAATATGCTTGAAATACGAGACAAGTGTGTTCAATCTCTGTTGTAATGAATGACTTTTTTCTCTAAAGAGCTAGCAGTGCTTTAAGAGGCCTTAATAGGCAAAATTGTGTTTTTAATTAAGTTTTGCATAACCATGCTGGTTTTAGTTGATGTAGGTGAGCAATTAACAAACTTGTAACTTTTTGTATTATGTTACAATGAACAATAGTTATTTTGTCAGCGTGATAGATAAATGTGATTATCTGAAAACTTTTTAACCAAGTTTAAGGAGTTGGGGGTCCAAACGAAAAAAACCTCAGTGGAAGCTCAGATTTCTTTAAATTCTTAATAAAAAAGATCCTTCAGTATTTGCATCAGCTAGACATGAATACCATCTTTGAATTAGTTGAAAGGCATCTTCTCTACTCAGCTTTTGACATGACTTATAAAACATAGAAATGATTAATTTTTCACTGCTGAAATATGACTACTTGTGAAAGCAGGCTGTTGTACAGTGCCTGTAACACATAGGGCAGTTACATTTAACAGTGGGAGATTAGGTGTGGGAAATAGTTTTTCAAAGAACAGAAAGGAGAATGGTGAAAATCAATTAGCTACAATGAACAGGTGTGAGAAGTACTGTGGGAGGTCTTGGCATAATTTTTGCACTGTGGGGTGGCTGCCACAGTTAGTGTTTCAGTGCCTCTGTTGTTGTTGCATGTACATCTGGAGGTGCGTTCTCTCTCATGAAAGCCTGTTCAATAATAAAAACTCTTTTTTTGCCTTGAAACAGTGCAGTATCACATTTTGCAGCATGTAAGACAAAAGGCTCCTCTGCTGGTTCTCAGAATAAGATTACTGTTGTCATGTTTCTACTTCACCAGTGTGCCTGACATTTCAGAGTATAACTCAGGCCTCCCTTAGTTGACAGAAGAGAAAGAGGATCTTTTTATTCTTCCGTTATGGGTAGTTCTTACTTTGTAATTCATTTTGCTATTTAATACACTTGACTTAGACCTAAAACCCCTTCAGGATTTAGTTTTGAAAGTTAGGTTTCAGTTAGCTGAAACTTGAGCAGCCTTATCAAAAAACTTTCATCCCTGAGAAATGTTAGTAAAACAAAAAAAATTTAAAAAATCATGCCAGCTTTGTGAATACTCCATATGACACAACACAGTTGACCAGAAAGCCTGAGAAAACAGTCAAATACAGTTTTGCATCCTTTAAAGCAAACCAGAGAAGTGTGGTAGGCTAGAACTGCTGGTGAGGATGGGCAGTGATGTTTTTGGTAAGATTTTCTCATTGGTTGCTTCAGAAAAAGATGGAAGCAATACCAGTAACTGAAATAAAAGCAGCACTCACTTCTTGATGAGAGATACAGAGATCTGGAGCAGTCATGTTGCTTCCAGATTTCGCATCCAAACTCAGACATCTCAGCCACAAGAAAAACCCTGAGATTTGCTGAACAAGGTGTAGGTGACTTTGTTACAGAACCATTTCTGATGCACCTTTAACAGCAACCAAATCCTGCTGTGAGTAAATTAAAAGCTGAAGGACTCTATATGCCTTAGCTAACATTGGCTAAGTTGCTTCAGCATGAATATAAATTAAATTGTGTTAGATATTTTGTGCATTAAATGTAAATGCTTCTTACTTTTTAAAGTGTGGAAGAAAGGCTTGTCTACTTCAGGTTCTTTTTCGTAAAGGAAAACAATGAGGAGTTTGTTCATTTTCTGCATACAGAAGAAATACATTTAGACATTCTTTGCATAACTGTGGAGAAGAAGGAGTTGCTACATTTCTCATTGTTCAGCTTGTTTCCTAATTGCATAATACAAGTTAACTGTGGAAACACTGTGAAAAATACCTAGTGGGACTATGAAGAAATGGTCTGTACTGTACTGTGTTCTCATACCAGACACTTTTGAGTTTAATTTTGTTGAAGATATATATGCTGTTGTTTCAAGCTGTTATACCATGGTGAATGACCAGTAGCAACTGAGTGACTGACACAGTTTCCATGACTTTTCTTCTTAAGAAGGCACGTGGATTAAACTTTTTGTTGTTGTTCGTTTATTTTTTCTTTTTATATATTGCACAATGTATTCTGAAAGCTTCTTTTATTTTTTCCCTCTGTGTGCGTGTGTGCTCCAGTGACTTTATAACATGCAAGACGCTGATGCCAGGGGGAGCTCCCCTGCTTTCCTTCGGCCTCAGAATGGGAGCAGTCACAAGTCTTCAGGGTATGTCCCAGGAAGAATTGCCCCTTTCCGTCCTCCGCCGCCTTTGCAGAGCCATGCTGCAGCTGAATTTACCTCTGCAAGACAAGAAGCCCGGACAAGTCTCCCGTCCTTACCAGTGGATCAGCACCACCGCCAGGCAGAAGCAAATAGGCACAAAAATACTCTCATTTGCTTTGCCATTTCTAGCCTTTCACTTTTTGTTGCACTGGGGATTTTTTTGGGAATAGCTTCAAAATATGCTCCAGATGGTAAGTTCTTTTGCAATCAAAGTCATTCTAAAAGGCACAGTCCCTGTGAACAGAACTCAGTAATTCAGCATCAGAATTAGTTTTAAAAGTTAGATGTAAAAATAGGATGCTTACTGCAGTTTTAACATGGATGGAATAGGTGTTTGGGGGCTAGGATAATTTCCTTTTTCTGTTGTAATTTTTGTATATTTTTACTTTGAGTGACTTGATTTACTAATATGAAGCAAAAAGGCATAGCAGTGAATAAAAACTACTGGTGAGGCGGAAAGAAACATGAAAGTTGTTTAAGTGTAATTATTTTTGTCTGCAGAAGAAGCTGCCTAATATGTCACTAAATTGCAGATAAAATAAAATTCTGCTTCTTCAAGCAGTGACAAAGGAGGGTAGTAAAAGAGTGTTCATGTAGAAACACTTAAAAATCTGCAAAAATTTATACCAACAGTATAATTTTTTAATATTTTTTTATATGGAAATTGGGCAGGGAGCTTTTTGTTTTACCAGCACTGATATTTTTCAGCTCATCTTAGAAAACTGGGCAACTTCCATGGAATGTGAAAAACCTTCCAAATGTATCAGTGGTTATAAGGCATGAACAGGTGATGTGATTAATTGCTGATCACTAAATGTACATCCCTCTGGCCAATATGGCTAGGGGTTGATAAGAAGGGCATTTGCTAGAGGTTGGTAGAATAGTTTAGAGTATGGGTTTTATTGGGTTTTGTTTGTTTTTTAAGGCATAATTTGAGTTTCAAAAAGCTTGAAACTGTTGGCTGTTATAACATAACACACTTAGATTCCTCAGTGGCTTTTGGCATAGTAACTCAAAAGATTTAGTTTCCAAAGTCAATGCAGTGTGGGCTAAACAAATTAGATAATCAATTGAAAATTTCAGATGACAGTGCAAAATGAATGCACACATCTAACTGGAGTGCTCTTGGTGGTGTCTTGCTGAGATCTCTTCTTAGGTGAAGTTACTGAATTTTCCTTGTAATTACGAAGGAAAACAAAAAAAAAACTGGAAGAGTAGTAAATGGAAAGTTATTGCTATGTTGTGATCCAGATCACTGGTAACCAATGTGTGTATCTACAGTAAATACTTTGGTTATGGCCAAGTTCAAGAGAAGGCTGAGAGGTGACTTTGCTGGTTGACTCTGGGAAGTACTTTGCAAGGGGAAAAACCTTTCTGCTTTGGTACCAAGATTTTAACTTTAATTAAAAATTACAAATTTTGATGATGGTTTTAGTAGAAGTGGGGTGTTAAAGTGTCTTTATGCTTTAAAAGTTGGTAATGTGAAGGAGATGGCTTGCATTTTTAAACAAAGTGAGTTTGGAATGGTTTTGCTTTATCCACAGTAGCTCATTCCAGAGACGTTGAGGTGTGTGGATTTTTTGCATGAATGCATGGTCAGCACGTGGTTGATGGATCACCAGGAATACTGAGAATGTTGCAGGAAGAGTTGCTGTGATTTAGTATATGGGCACTTTTTTTATTTTCTTACAGTAATGCCTTACGTAAGGCTTAAGGAGTAACCCAAGGTCATGACTGCTTTCCTTCAGTGTCCCACTGCTTCTCAATTTGAAGCCCATGCCAGTGTTCAGCGTTAATTGTTGCGTTGTGTCTTTCTGCAGTTTCTATTCGTTATCCTTTAAAAAAAACCAACAAAGAACAGGCACACATAGAGTACTTTAGAAACCCAAGACAAAAGAAAAACTCCTACAGGCACCAAGGGAAGTCTGGCTAAAATTTTAGTATTGCAGTATTGTTGTGACAGTAACTCCCCAAAAAGTTTGCCAGCAGGTTGAAACGTTAATGCACACAGCTCCAACTTGAGACAAGAGAGTAGAGTGTCTTTACAAATGATTGATAAAACAAGAAGGAGAGTGTGGGGCTTTTTGTATTAGTGATGGAACAAAGAGGAGAGTGTCCTTCATAAATCAGGGAATCACAGGATGGAGTGTGTAAGGAGAAGATAATGAGATACCTTGACCAGTAGGGCTATTAATCAAGTCAACAACAAGGATGCTCTAAACTTTTGAACTTTGAGAAAGATTGCTCAGGCTTAATAGGCCTATGAATATTAACTTCTCTGCCCTGAGCGGCATGAAGTTGATGAAACATGCAACATATGTTGTTGAGGGGGGTACATACTAAGGGGGAACAAGTAATAGGAGGATCAGGAAGTCTGTACCTCCTGAGTAGTTTAGTCAGTGGGGAAAGAGAGAGGGTTCTATCTGGCCAGGAAATTAGGATAAAAGGAGGCTGCATCCTCTACCAATTTGAGAGACCTCACAGGGACTTGGCAACCCTGGTGAACTCTCCCTTTATTCAAATAAAGTTAAGACTCCGGTCTTCTTTGTGAGTAGTGACCTCTGGCAGTGTGATTTTTCCATACAAACCTAACACATGCAGTGCTGCAGCCAATAACACCAATTCCAGCTAGGTGTGTTCTTCTGGAGGGCTAATTGGAAATCCATATCGTCAGGCTGTTTAAAAGGCAATGGAGAGAATGTGAGATTTAGCAGTAATTGCATGTAAAACCTAAACCTCCTGCACACCTTCCCCTAAGGGAAAATGATAACTTATCTGCATTTCTGTTTGTGTCTGTCAGCTGGTTTCCTTCTTCCTCCTTGCTTTTATCTTCCTGTCATCATGTTTTTTCCTACGGGGTCCTGAACACTGGAGATCATCAGAAAGAGCACTGGAAATGCAATTTCCTTCCCTGTTTCCAGGACCTTGTGCTGCAGGGTCAGGATAAAAAGCTGGGGGCATTTTCAGGGAAAAGTCCTGCTTCTGCCTTCGCAGCTCTCAGCTGGAGCTTGCCCAGGGTAAACAGGATCCTCAGAAAATTTAGCTGCCAGACTGTGATAAACTTCTGCTGAGCATAATATAACACTGATAACTTTTTCCCAGAGGCCTTAAAAAGTCCAGACTTGGCTAAGCAGGTAGAAGGCAACTATTTAGCTATATCTTGAGAACTGTGTCCTGTCTTTTCTCCTGCCAAATTTCATATCCTTGCTCCAGCACATAGAAAGTTCTAGAATTTATTTTTTTGGCGTAGTGTTCTTTTGTGGTTTGGTGTTGTGATTTGTTCGTTTTCTTCACAATTTGCAAAAATATGACTTCCTCCCCTCTACTTTGCTAGAAACAATGAAACCTTAAAGAGAGCTGACCCATTTTTACAAAAATGCAGTGAATCAGAGATTTGAAAAATTTTCTGTACCTTTTCTTTTTAACTCAACCAAAAAAAATTACAGTTACTGGATGTTCTGTGAATCACACTAAGCAGAAATCATCAGGTTGCTGACTCATGGTTTCCTCACATTGCCCTTTGCTACCAGCCAGGAAATACATGTTTCTTCACAGTGCTTATGTGTGTGGTGCCTGGGGGAAGGGGTTTAGTGACTCTGCCTGAGTCAGGCAGTAGACTTGCATTATCTGACGAGTGCTTAGCAGTCTTGCTGATTACATTGCTTCTTGCTTTTTGGCTTTCCCTCATCTGTTAGATTTCATTTGCTAAATGCTGTCTTCCTAGGATCCTCCCAGAAGATTTTATTTTGGTTTTATTTTTATATCACTGCTTGGATGCCTTCTTCTCTTACTCAGTTCTGCTAATTTTTTCCCACTGGTAGTCAAATCTTGGTTTATGTGAGTTTCCTGATTTGGAAAGAATTTGAAATGTGGAGAGTAACACCAAAGGAAAAACATTTCTGTCAGCAAAATTAAGGCTGGCTTGCATTAAACTTATGGATAGATTTCACGTTCTTTAGATTTTGCAAGAACGAGCTATTACTCATGGCTTTTTGCCCCCAAAGTTGCATTGCAGATGGGTCTTTTTCTTCGGAAGATAACCTGTGAAAAGGCTATTATGGCTGTTTTTGTCACTTGGGGTGATAAGTAGTGTATTTTTTGCATCTTTTTGGTTGTCTTTTGCCTAAGAAAAAATTTCAAGTCTGACTTTTCCTTGGATTTTCTTACTGAAAGAATATACTTCCCATTTCTGTTTTTGTAGTATGTCTATGCTGCTGTGTTACTCAGCTGCTTAATATGCTTAAGATGTGTGTTGTAAATACTACATTGCTGTAACTTCATCTGAAATCACACAACCCTGTTGCTTCTTCCTGCTACTTCTCCTTTTCTGACCTCATAACGTGGTGTTATTGTCTATGTAGTACCAGATCTTCACCAGGATATTCAGCAAGGATTGCATCTGTCTCTTATTTCATGTGGTTTGTAGCCTGATATTTAAGCTGACTTCCTAAGGAGCACAGACTCTGAGTTTAGAACCAAATGTCATGTCCTTTGGAAACTGCTCTAAACCGTAAGGTATTGTACCAGATATGCTAAGAATAATTTGTCCCTCTCTATCCCTTACGTGCAAACCTACACTGAAGGAGTGCTTTGGATGCTTAAAAGCAAGAGGGGATTGGCCTTTCTCATGCAGGGAGAAACCTTGGGGGAGGTGAGATATTTCAGTACTTTACAGGCCTAGGACATCCAATGCTTACTGTGACTGCTGTGGATCTGAGTGCTTCCCACTTAGCTCTCCCCATCTACTGTAGGTGATGTAGACAATCTCAAAAAAAAATAAAATCAAGTGGAGTTCAAACAACAGGATATGTTGACAGTTCAGTCTGTGGTCATCAGTAGTTGAATTTAGTGTAAGGATGCTTTCCTGCCCTTACGAGTTTGGCCACTTTTCAGCTATCTTTATGACTGCTCAGGTACAAACAGTAGCATCAGTGGCTGTGCTACTGTAACCACAGAAGGAGGTGGGAACCCTTTGTAGGTGACTGACTGCGCCCTGCTTGTGTTCATCCTAATGCTACGTTGATTGATGTGATGATGCTTCTTTTTTAAAAGCTGAATTTCACATTGTATTGCAGAAAATTGTCCAGATCAGAATCCTCGTCTTAAAAACTGGAGCCCTGGAAAAGATCCTGAAAAGAGAGTTTTGATAAAAAAAGGGGATTTGTTCCGTCTGAACTCGGATGCTACAGTACATTCTATAGTTATACAGGATGGAGGTATGAAGTGGCAAGATGAACATCATGCTTCAGTTTACTACATAGTTTTTACTTCTGTGACTATGTGAAAAATGTGTTGGAATTGCATGTTGCAGCTTATTGACCAGATCCCCTGCTTTTACTTTTCAGCTTGCTACCAGGTCAGGAATATAATAAAAAGATGAACGAACAATGTACAGTGTTTTCAGTGGAGAATTGACATGGCTTTCTGTAGGATATAGTAAAACAATACTCAAATATTTGCCTTCCTTGAAGGTCTGATTGTTTTCTGATGGTGACTGTGGTTGGTTAGTAATTCTGCCAGAATCACAGAAAATATTAGAAATAAACTGACCAAATTTTCAGAAACGTAAATTACAATTAGTAGGAGTTACTTTCAAAAATATTCTTAAGTTGTTGTGTTCTTATATGTGTTTAATTCATGGATGTGGAAAATAAATCTGGAGTTTTTTGGTTGTTGCAGAACTTGGTTCTTTGAGTCTATCTAAATTTTGCTTTGACCTGCAGATTTTTAATTTTTTTTCCCTTTAGGGTTACTTGTTTTTGGTGATGATAAAGAAGGTTCTAAAAATATTACTTTGAGAACTCGATTTATCCTGATAAAGGATGGTGGAATGCTTCATGTTGGAGCAGAGAAATGCCGCTATAAATCCAAAGCAACTATTATTTTGTATGGGAAGTCAAATGAAGGTGCTGATGTGCCAGAATTTGGCAAAAAATTTATTGGCGTGGGCCCTGAAGGAACGCTGGAGTTACACGGGGACCAGAAGTTATCATGGACTCTTCTGTCAAAGACTATGTATTTCTCAGGGCTGGCCTATGGTCATTACGCATTTGAAAAGAATTTTTCCAGAGGACTAAATGTGAGAGTGGTCGATCAGGACACAGCAGAGATTTTGGAAGTGCTGAAATTTGATACTCATGAATATTCAGAAGAAAGCTCGAAGCTCCAGAACTTACTGAAGAATTTAAGTCCTGGTCGCATTGTTGCTATTGCTGTAGGAGATTCAGCTGCTAAAAATCTACTGGAGGAAACCAGAATAACTATTCAAAATCTTCTGGGAAGTAAGTTTGTCAGAGGATTGAGTTACAGGTAAATAATTTATTTTTCTCTTTTGTGCTGAGTAAAGGTTAGATACAGATTCTGCTGCTTTTGGGGGAACTCGTTAAATTTTGACAGTGCCTGTTCTTAAATTCTTCAGAGGTTTCATGCTGGTACTGCAGTAGTAGCGTGCAGTATTTTGATCATTCTTTTCAGTTGCCCAGGGTTTGATCGTGGAACAGCAGAAGAGATATAGTAGGAATTATTAAAGAAGGAAACTTACAAACATCTGTGTCATTCATTTAGTTTTTTTGCAAATGACTTTTTGCAGTGCATGTTCTGAACTTGGCTTTGTGCTGTACAGGGTCAGCAATATAAGTGAAATGGACACCAAATCTCTTAACAGTCAGTCTGTTCTTCGGCTTACACTGAGATGATGTTTAACCTGCTTCTATTTTCTGCTATTTTCAAGGAAATCTGTCATTTATTGTTTTTATTCTATTCTTACCCCTCACTATGCCCCAGCATCTGGATTCCAGTTAGTTTCCTCCCTCTGCTTTAGCCAAGGTGGGCAGAAGCATCAGTTCGGATACCATGTTCTGACCTCGGTTCCAATCAGGAGCATGTTTGTGTTGGTGGCTGTGTAGGCATATGGTCGTGGGATGGGAAGTGCTTGCAGGGCTGCCATTGAATCAGTTTGGTCAGAGGTGCTGAGATGCCAATGAGTACTACCTTCAGAAAGCAGTGTAGCCTGTGTGGTGGTGGTAGCTGTGTGGCTGTGCAGCCAGCCCTGACCTGACCTGGAGGTGTGGGTTTTGGGCATTCATCTCTGCCAGTGACCTCCGTGCTGGTTTGTCTGAAATGAAGAACTTCTCAGCCTACAGCTGGGAAAAAGCAGCCTTTCTTTCTTCTCTGCTGAACTGATTCTTGTCTGTTTTCATTAGTCCATAGAGCTTCTGCAAGCATTTAAAATTGTCTTGCTCTGCTGTGGAAGGTGGGCAAAAAGTTCTCCCTGAGTGTTCATGAAGAGAAGCAGGGTCATTTTGTTAAATCTGTAAGGCTAATGAAGGAGATTTCAGCATGGAAGCAAATACTCTGTTACACACTTCTCTTCTGCCTTGTCCTGGAAAATAGCATGGGATAAAATATCTTGCTATTTCTAAAAAATATTGATATATGAAATATTGAGCTTGTTTGCTGCTGCTACTGAGAAGCTGGACCAGTATGTTCTATTCCTGTGAACAAAGAACACGAAAGAGTTTCATTTGGCCTTTTAATCCCAATCAATAGGAACATCATGAGGGGACTGAGTTAAAGGCAACTGGATTGAAGTTGATTTTGTTATCTGCCTTTGAATCAATCATTAGCAACAAACTACAGTCTGACTAGCTCACACTGTTTTCATTTGGTATAAATGATTCAACTTTAATGATGCAAAGTTGTTCAGCTTTTTAATAGATGATCTAGACTGCGTCCTCTGCACATATAATTATCGCATTACAGACAAGGAAAGAACAGCAAAATAATATTGTTTTTGGAATTTGGTGGCTGCTTTCCATGCTGTGCAGTTTGTTTTTCATTTCCAAAAACTTGGATGCATTGAGCAGAGCCATAGGAAGGGAAAGGACATCCAGGACAGTTCTCTGCTCTGTGCTGTTGCTCAGCCAAGTAGGCCAGCTGAGGGGAGGTCCAGTGAGGGGGAGAGCAAAAGTCCTTGGTCTTAGCCTTCACAAACACTGGTAATCCCTCATGCAGAGATTGTGTAACATCACACACTCCCTTTTCTGGGTCTGAGCATCTTGAAAGGTTGAAAAGGTATTGCCCATCCAGTGCAGTGGTTGCCAGCAGCTGATAGTGGCTGTGTCATAGAATCATAGAATTGTATCAGCTGGAAGAGACCTTGAAGATCATGGAGTCCAGCCTTTGTCCCAGCCCTATCAACCTGCTAAATGATTGCCCCCAACTCAACATCCACCTGTCTCTTAAACACCTCCAGGGACGGTGACTCAGCCACCTCCCTGGGCAGCCTGTTCCAATGGCTGACAACCCTTTCAGTTTAGAAATTCTTCCTGAAATCTAACCTGAACTTCCCCTGGCACGATTTAAATCCATTTCTCCTTGTCCTATCACTCTCCACTAGGGAGAACAGACCAACTCCCACCTCTCTGCAACGTCCCTTCAGGTAGTTGTACAGAGCGATGAGATCTCCCCTCAATCTCCTCTTCTCCAGGCTAAACAGTCCCAGATCCCTCAGCCTTTCCTCATAAGACTTATGTTCTAAGCCCTTTACCAGCTTGGCAGCCGCCTCTGCACCCTCTCCAGCACCTCGATGTCCCTCTTGTAGTGAGGGGCCCAAAACTGGGCACAGTGCTCAAGGTGCAGCCTCACCAAAGCCGAGCACAGGGGCATGAGCACCTCCCTGCTCCTGCTGACTACACTGTTCCTGACACAGGCCAGGATGCTGTTGGCCTTCTTGGCCACCTGGGCACACTGCTGGCTCATGTTCAGCCGGCTGTCCATCAACACCCCCAGGTCCCTCTCTGCCTGGCAGCTCTCCAGCCACTCCTCCCCAAGCCTGTGGTGCTGCTGGGCGTTGTTGTGGCCGAAGTGCAGGACCTGGCATTTGGCCTTACTGAATTTTGTGATGTTGGCCCTTCTCAGCCTGATGCATGCACAGTCTGCTGGGATCCTGGGCCACGGCTCTGATCCACTGCGTGCCACAGGGCTGCATGGCAGCAGGCAGTGACAGTAGGATCGGTGCTGCCTCCTAGTCTTCCTGTGCCCCAGTAAGCCTGTCAGGGAGTAGGATTCTGTATCGCTTTTCCTGTGATTTTCTTTTGGAGAAAACGTATCTTGTTGGGTGTCATGCTAAAAATGTATCTGAAAGTCTCCTCTTTGTATTTATATATTTATATATGGGACATCCAAATAGTTTAAACTGTGTTTCTTTTCAACTGAGATCTGCTCATTTTAATTCTACTTTTTGAAGTTGCATTTTGACATTGTTTCGGAAGATTAAAAGGACAAAAGGATTGTTTATGATTTCTGTCCTCCTTGTTTTGTCCCTTTCCTGTTTTTGTGAAGAGTTTTGTTAAGGAACATTGTATTTAAATGTTTACTGCTGTTTTTCACAGGCAAGCCTGGGCTTTTGTTGGTGTCATAGCTGGTGTAAATTCTTCCTGTAATGAATCAGTGAGGAACTATGAAAATCACAGCACTGGGGGAAAAGCTCTTGCTCAGAAAGAGTTTTTCACAGTGGATGGTCAGAAGTTTGTTGTGAGAGCTTACAGCGAATGGAATGATGGTATGAAAGCATTTTGTGAAATTCTGCAGTTGGGGAAAAAGTAAAAAATACTGTATATACCTTTTTTTTGATAGAACTGTTGATTACAATTTAAATTGCTGAGTGCTGCTCTAAGGTTTGTGGGGTTTGTTGGTTTTTTTTCTTGCTGTGGATGAAGAATGGGGACACAATTCTTTAGTACAACCTATTTTCTCAGTCTGTTTGTGTACAGCATGTGAACAGCATAACATTAAGAGTCTTAATTTTTAATATGTTTAGGTAGAGATAAGGGGTCTTATAAAATACTGAAACAGACTTTTTTTTCTTTTCTTTTGGTAATTTGTCAGTCACATATTTTAGATCTAAGCTTCTGAAACAGTGATTATGATCCTAAAAGGAAAACTTGGTAGAAGCCAAGAGAGAAGTGTTTTATTTTGTTACAATCTTCTGCTGCTGTTTGCTGCTGAACTTTAAGCAGGATTTCTCATACCAAGTTAAATCAGTGATGTAAATAACCCGGAAGGCCTGCCACTGCTCTGCTCCTATCTTTTATTCATTTTGGTGTTTAAGATAACTTTGATCTGAGTATTGCTTTTATGGGTAGTCATCTTTTCTGTTTGTATAATTACTAAGCAATATTATATTTGCCTCAGAAGAATTTTGCTAAGGTAGATATTTAATTGTTAAGTAAATGATCTATTTGATAGTACTTTTTTACTGTTCATTACAACCCTATGAAATCTTGTAGATTGTGTTTTGGTGGATTATTTTTTTAAAAGATGTTTCTTCTCCTTGCTGGTACTGCAGAGGATACGTAAAGGTTGCTGACTTTTGCAAATCCATGGCGAGGCAGTGTGGGTAATTTAGTCTGCCAAACTGTTTTATTAGTTGTGAATAAAAAAAAGAAAGTCCACCTAGGTCCTTGATTACATCTGGAGAGTTTTAAATGGCATAAAAACTGTCACTTGAAACAAGTAGAGGTAGCTGGACCTACAAATTTTTGCCATCTGAGATTATGGGGTTTTTAAAAAAAAAAAAGATTTTTTTTTTTTTACCCCTGTCACTTTTAATTCTGTATTTTTATTCATTTTATATGAGAGCTAACAAATGGTTGTAATGGTATCTCACACTGGCACATTTTAGAGCAGAATTTTGCTTTAGAGCCTGCGGAATCTCATACACTGCTCACTCATATCTTCTTGGAGATGGTTTCATATAAAGTTGAATATACTCTTACAGGGTATTTGCTTTTTTTCTTAAATTAGGTGTCCCAATTTCAGGCTTCCAGGTAGAAGCTCTAGGTGGAGTAATACTGAATCTTCTGGATGATGTTAGTAGTTGGGAGCCTGGAGACCGGATTGTGGTCGCAAGCACAGACTATTCAATGTATCAGACAGAGGAATTCACCCTCCTTCCCTGTCCAGAGTGTACCAAACGTCAGGTGAAAGTCAGAGGTATGAGAGCAGTCGCCACTTGAAGATTCATGTGAAATACATGTTCGTGGTAGTGCACCCTCAACAGTCGGTTTTGGTGGGAGCAGTAAATAACAACTTGTTCTGCATTGCTCTACTGGTGTAATATGTATGTCAGGATGGGATATGCATTTCTCCTTGCTATAAAATGTCTCATTGTGTCAGGTTAGCTTACTGTACTGATTCTCTTCTTGTGTCTTTGCAGGCTTATTGAATGCTTTAGTTTTCTTTCAAGAGGGTTATACTTGTTTTCCTTTCTTCTTTCTGTCTTTTCACTAGTTCTCTTTATACGTGGTTGAATGGCTGTTGTGAACATTACCATTTCCTTTGCCTTTAGTGCCTTTCCTATCTTTTGAAGCATTATAATGATAACTTTTTCTGTTGTTACTGAAAAGGGAGAAAAAGAAAAAAAAAAGAGAGAAGGTTTTTCCTTTTCTTTCCCTCTGTTTTTCCTCAGTTCCCATTCTACTCCCCACCAGTGAAATGGTTATGAAATAAGTGGCACTTCCAAGGCTTTGCTCAAATAGGATATCCCTGAGCAGTTGCAATCTGTTTTTCCTTTGGGTGTGATGTGCACAAAATGGTTATGTGTGGTGTTGACCGTTTCCTTTTTAATGTGAGTCATTCTGCATGCCTTCACAAGAGCCTCCCATGGGACTGGCTTCCCAGCTCTGCTGGTGCCAGTGTTTTCCTTCTGCCACTAGTGCCATCGTCTTTCTTCCTGGTGCTCTGATCCACCAACCTCAGGTCCTGAGCTTCACCTCTTTCTCCCTTCTGGTGAGCATTGGCGGCTTGCAGCACAAACTAACTGGTTTGTTAGTTTGCAGGTCTTCAGGATCTAGTTTCACCCCGTTCACCTCTGTACGATGCAGCTTCTTGTACTTCAAACCACTCTTCTTTCTCTCAGAAATTTTCTGTCAATGCCCTCAACCTTTCCTCTTCCTCTGTCCCCTTCTAAGGGACTACCAGTTTGCATGTCTGCTTTCCAGTGCTATTTGCATTCCACAGCATTGGTTAACGTGGGCCAGGTATTTTTTATCGTGCTGTGAGGTCCCAAATATGGAAGAAGCATATCTAAGTATACTTTATGCATCGGAGAATACCAAGGTGTGTGAAGCTGCAGTGCTGACTTAGTGCTGTCAAGCATGAGCTTCCTGGGCTTTGTTCTTAAGTGTCTCATGTTGTGTGTGCTACTGGGCACAATATTTTAAAGAGCAAGCTTAACTTGAAGGTTGCAGTAAGGTTTTTGTCACTACAGAATATTAAATCTGCAAACTGTTTCATCTTGGGAGTCACATACCGTGAAAAAACAGCTGCTTTTAAAGGTTTTAAAAAAAAAGATATGATTTATAATATGACGTAAAATACAAAATCTCAGGTTTTATTTTTTTTACAAACAATGCTATATGTACTATGTATACATCTTTAAAAGCTGCTAAAGGAGATGAACTGGCCCATCTTGGTTTTTTTTTTTCACTCACAGTATCAAGTTCTCTTTGTCATAGAGATGGATCCTGTTTAAAAAACCCACAAACTACCCCATATATTTGTTCCACAAAGAATTAAATTTCTGTGGAATGTCATACTTGACATGCTGAAGAACTCACCATGGTTTTAAATTATTTCTTGGGGTTTTTGCTAAGTTTTTAGCTGTTCTGGCCTGTTTGTAGTAGGAAAGCTAGAATGTACCGTTTTGTAGGATGCCTAGTTCCTCTTTCTTTGCTTTATTTATGTATGCTAGTCAAATAGAAGTTAAAACAACAGATAGCCTTCAAGGGGAGGAATGTAGTCCCATTTACAGACTTTTATTGTCTTTTTAAATACTCAACAGCAGGGACAGAATTAATACTGCTCTTAGTTCTTCATATTGTGTTAATGACCAGTTTAGGCTTGTGTCCTTTTGTAAGCTTTGAAGGAATAGTGACAGTCTATTCAGGGAATCAATACGTGGAAAAAAACAGGAGGGAAAAATATTTTAAAAAAATGAGCAAATAAATACATCTTTTTGCAGGACCAGACTATTTTCTCAGTTTGTGTAGACAAGTAAGGAATTGATTGTTGCTTTGGAAGAACAGTGTAAAACTGGAGTATCTTGTCTTCTGTAAGTTTAGTTTACGTGTCCTCATAATAGATATCTCGGAAAGAGCAACTTTAGTTATGAAAACAAATCCTTTTTTCTTTCAGAGGGAAATGAATACAATATTTCCTAAAGGTGTTTTGGCCTCATTTTCAGTTCTTAACTCTGCTTCAGAACAGATAAAACAGTCAGTTTTCTGTTAAAGATAATCTGCATCTATGTTTCATTAAAAGTTTTTGGATTAATTTAAATAGGATTAATTTAAACTTTTCTGTGTTTTTTTTTCCCCTTCTGTTCACAAACTATTGGACTGAAATTAAGAAGCACTTGCAAATAAAATGTTAGGATTTGTTTAGGATTAGTTGTCTTAGTAAAATGAAAAATACGTAGACAGTATTTGAGAGGAAGCGTGAGTAGCATACTTAATTTGTCATCCTGTAAGATGCTTAACATCATTGAGTCAGCTGCAGTCTAGAAGCAGGGAGTTTACTTAGTGCTAGCTGAGTTAGTTTTTATCATCTGACAGTTACGTGTTTTTCCTGTGTGTTAGCATAAGAAAAGTTATGAGAGAACAGCGTATTATGCTATCAAAATGCATAGGTTTCGTTGCTACAATTAGCTTGCTTATATAAAATAAGTTGGTTTTGTTTGTAATCCATGACACTTTTTTTTTTTCCCCCCTCCCCTTCAATACTGTTCTTGGGCAGAAAACCCGCAGTTTCCTCATGTGGGAGAAGTTATTGATGGAGTGGACATGAGGGCAGAAGTCGGAGTTCTTACAAGGAACATCTTAATCAAGGGCGAAACAGAAAATACCTGCTATCGTGAAAAGGAGTGTCAGTTCTTCAGTTATGATACTTTTGGTGGACATATCAAGGTCTGAAAAACATTTTGAAGTAGCTTTCTGTCATGTAAAGGGTTATTGAGGACAAAAAGATTAATCACAGAATGGCAGAACTGTTGAGGCTGGAAAAGACCTCCGAGATCATGAAGTCCAGAGTATGACTCAGCACCACCACATCTGCTAGACAATGGCACTAAGTGCCACACCCAGTCTTTCCTTAAACACTTTGAGGGACAGTGACTCCACCACTTCCCTGGGCAGTGCATTCCAATGCCTGATCACCCTCTCTGTGAGGAAATGTTTCCTGATATCCAGCCTAAACCTCTCTGACACAGTTTCAGGCCATGTCCTCTTGTCCTGTCACTAGTTGCCTGGGAGAAGAGCCTGACCCCCACCTGACTACAACCCCCCTTCAGGTAGTTGTAGAGAGTTATAAGGTCCTTCCTGAGTCTCCCCCAGGCTAAATACCCCCGGCTCCCTCAGCCTCTCCTTGTAGGACGTTCCCTCTAGTCCCTCCACCAGCCTCATTGCTCTTCTCTGGACCCCCTCCAGCACCTCAGTATCTAATGCTAAACTTGAAAGGATTTGAATATTTAAAGAACATGAATTTATACAGCTGCTTTGAGTAGAAGTAACTTTGTACTCATCTCTCCCAAAATTAGTTTTAATTCAGCAACACTTTGCAGAATTTTAGGAAGGGATATCAGTGCATGAAATGTTGTAGAAGTATCCAGCATATATTGCAATGTTGCATGGCAGGAATTAAACCTTAAAAGTCCTGTCTATGCATAGCATCCTGTAAAATTGCAGAATAAAGTTTGATTTCTGTTTTCTCCATCTTCCCTCCTCTCACTGCCTTTTGCCTCCCCAAGTGATGAGCATTGAAACGTAGCTGCCCCATTTGAAATGGGGCACTAAAGAGGCATGGAGAGGAAAGAAACTGACTTCAACCATGATGGGGTTTTTATGTATTAAAAAAAAATAAATAAATGAAAGTACTAGGGTTATTCAAAGGAAACTGCTTCTAATTTCTTTTGTTACCGTAAGCAGAAAAAAAGCTGAGGGGAAGCAGTAGTGTAGAAACTAATAGTTGAACTTCCGTTCATTTATGGTTTGGGATGAAAGGATTGAGCAGCAGTGTGTCAGCTCTTTGCTGATGTAGAGAAGTTTGAGGCCTTGTATTTTAAATGCAATTGTATTTGTGCTCATTATGTGCTGGTCACAGTTTAAATCTCTCTTTCTAGTATATTTGGGTGCAGATTTTAATTTTACAGTGGTGGACATAATGGTGGGAAAGAAAATATGCCACTGTGTGGCAGCTTTTGTTTTGTGGAAGAGAAGTAGGTGGGCTCAAGACTGCTGTGTTTAAGATAATGTCATGAAAGAAGATAATAACAAGCTGTGAATCTTGCAAAGAGTGACCTTGATTGCCACAATAGCACAAACATAGCAGACCCCTCAGATGTCTGGAAGATAGAACAGAAAACAAACATTTTGAGTTGTCAAAGTTGTTAAACTGTTCCAGACAACTGCTCAGAGTGGCTGAGTGTCTGCTGCCAAACCTGGCCTTCAGCACTTAAAAGCATTTTCAGCTTATGTTAATCTTTCCTACTGAAGCAGAGGAAGCCTGGACAGTCGCAAATGTTTATGTCCTTGAGGGTTTTGATAATCTTGGATTTTCTACTGGTCACTGGGGCAGTAGTACAAGGAGGATTTATTGTCAGTGAGGAGAAGTTGTGGTTTGTAGTTTTGCGACTGCATTAGTGCTTTTGTATATCTAGAGTTGAAGATCTCAGGGATGCTTGGTTTTGACCATACCTCTTGTATTTTAGGCATACAAACTTTAGGAGAGTAGTTAGGAGAGGGGCGGGAAAAAAAGTCCGTATTACTTATTTCCATAGAGGACAAAGTACATACGAAAATTGTTATTTTTGATAAATACCCAGTACAGGTAAATTAATGAAATAACAAAGAAGTTTCTTTTTCCGTACCACAGCTCTTTTGATTTCTGTTTTTGCAGCAGCCTAGGTGGAAGAAAATACTTCTGTTTCCCTGTGTTACTGTACAGCCGTATTATGCTGCTTTTACTTTGTATTAGGTAGTGTTATTGTGAAGTTATATGATTCTGAAGGCAGTTTCTTACCTACCTTAGTAAAAAAGGTCCTCTGAAGTGCTGTGTTCAGTTTTGTGTTTCCATTGCAAAGAAGATGTAGATGCATTGAGGTGTGTCCAGTGAAGGTAGTCTGTGGGACTAGGTGATATTGGGCCTAAGATGATAAGTGGCAATGGGATTAAGCTTCTACAAGGCAAATTCTGCTTAGATACCAGGAAAAATAAAAGGAAGGAACCAGCTGATGTTGTATGGCCATCTCTGTGGCTGGAGGTGTTCCTTGGGCGATGTGCTGAGTAGCTGTGTTTGAGCTGACCCTGTGCTGAGCTTGTGTTTGGACCATGTATCTCAAAAGGTTCCTTTGAATCTGTATTATTCTCTGATTTTATTCAGCTAAGCCCATCCCAGGTGGGCTACACTGGTGCGGCTTCAGCATGCACAGGCCCTCATGCAGGTGACTTCTCTTTTTTTGGACAGGTCATGATTATATGTTTATTTATGAAGGATATTATTTTGTAAGACAGGATATAGAGCATGAGAGTAACTATTGTTTTAACTTTTCTTGTGTTGGCCTGGGATAATTATGTACATCTATCTTCTGTACATCTGGTATAGCTGATGTATTAACTTAAATTTTGATTGGTTAAAAAGAAAATACTTGGTTATTCATTCTGGACTTTTCATTTCATTTCTAGATTTTGAAGAATTTTACATCTGTTCATCTCTCCTATGTGGAATTGAAGCAAATGGGCCAGCAGCAGATTGGAAGTTACCCTGTTCACTTTCACCTTTGTGGTGATGTGGATGAAAAAGGAGGTTATAGTTTTAAGACTTACCTGGAAGGTCTTTCCATTCATCACTGTTTTTCTAGATGTGTGACTGTTCATGCAACTAATGGCTTGCTGGTAGGTGCAAGGAGAGTAGAACAGTGTGTTGAAATAAATGTTAAAAAGAGCATTTAGAGCAAAAGTAGGCCTCACCTTCCCTCAAGTACAATGTTCAGCAATGTGGGGTTTTTTTAATTGCAAAAAAGTAAATTAACAAGTGCAAACAGTAACTTATTTTTGACAGATTTCACAAGTGGGGTTTTTTTTCAGATTTTTCCAGGCAGCTAAGCTCTCTAGACATAGTAGTAGTGTGTTTGTAAGGGATAAATAAAACTGTATGCGTGAATCATCTGAACTGCTGATACTGAAGCTTTGCTCTACAGCTGTGCCAGGATAGTAAAACTAAATGGTACTTGTCAAATAAATCTGTTAATGCTATTACTACTGACATAATGAACTTGTATTTCTGCAGATAAAGGACACCATTGGTTATGACACACTAGGTCACTGTTTCTTCATAGAAGATGGCATTGAGCAGAGGAATACTTTGTTCCACAACCTTGGGCTAGTCACAAAACCAGGCACTCTTCTTCCTACAGATAGAAACATCAGCATGTGTGTTAGTATTAGGGATAAAGTATATGGAAGTTATGTCCCAGTGCCAGCCACAGACTGCATGTGAGTATTTCATGGTGAAAAAGTAAAACCAAACCAGCTACAGCAGTTAAACTCCTGGTGATCTCTTGACAATGCATAGATGGGGACATTTTTATTTATAATTTATTGAATTCAGTCACCTTAAGTGTAGTTCACATAGTAGTAGTAATTTAAAAAAAATACTATGTGGTCTTTATAAAAGGGAAAATAAGTAGTTTTGTAGGAAGGTGGTTGTTTCTTGTGATACTAGTTCAATAGACTTCTAAGGCTGCTTCTTCAGTGCCTTTGCGTGCACATTCTCAAATTGTCATTGCTAGTTTTTCTGCATCCTACTAATCTCTTGTAGAAGCTTATTAAAACAGTTTATCATTTCATGGAGTAGCTGAGCAACACTAAATAAAATACTGTGCGTTGAAGTAAAAGAATAAGAAACATTTCTGACTTTTAAATGGCGGGAAGTGTGATTTTTACTTCATCTGTAAAGTAGTGACTTCAGACATCAGTTTAGCTTTTTCTGATGTGCATGTTACAAAGGGGAGCTATTTCTGTAGGAGCTAGAGCTTTGGCATAATAACTTTTTTTTTTTTCTGAATAATATTTCAGGGCGGTTTCAACATTCTGGATTTCTCATCCCAACAATCATCTTATAAATAATGCAGCAGCAGGTTCACAGGTGAGGCATATGGGTGTAATTCAGCATAAACTACTCATGCCACTGATACTTGTAAAACCTGTAACATCTACACTGCCAAAAATATGTACGTTTTTCTTTTTCATATATGAGTATGTTCTTTTTGTGTTTGGCAGCTTATTGGCATTGCAAGTGCAGGGTTTGTCTAGGTGTGCCTTTAAGAGATGCCAAAATCTTTGTTCTGGATGGAACAGAGGAGATCTCTTGCTTCTTAGTAAGACTGACAACAGTGTCTATGTGTATGTAGAAATAAATCCTTTTATTTCTGAAGAACTAGTGCACTTTGTCTTAAGGCTTTTGTATTTTCTGTAGGTTGTTATGAGTTTACTGTGTGACTGCTCTGCAAGATTTGTCTGCATAGTTGTAGTTACTGGAATGAGAAATGACTACCAAAAACATTCATTGATGTAGAAACAGCTACATCACTTTTATTGTTAGTCATTAGTCATTTGTTTCCCATCAGTGATCACTGACGTGTTTTTACTTGTTGTAAGCCCTGTATTAGTGCATATCTTGTCACAGCTGCTTCCAAAGTAAAGCTGAACTACTCAGTACATGTTGTGAAGGAGGGGACTGGAGTTTGTTCTACGTCTACATTGGATGGAAAGCTGAAATGTGAATGATTTTGAGTGGATTTTTCTGAAGAGATCAGTGGGAATGGAAAATAGGAAAGATTTTTGTTGTTGCAAAGGCTCTGGTGCTGGAAGTAGAATGTGAATATGTGCCTGTGTATTCTTAGACACAGGATGCATAATAAAGCATTATTAATAGAATTCAAAATACTTAAATAATTTGAAATATCTGAAGCATAAAAAAAACCAGAAAATTTTATTTTGCTTGTTATGTAGTCTGGCTTTTTTTTTTTTTTTTTTGAGAAACTTTTCTAGTTGGCTGTCTACCACTGAGAAGAATCCGGACAGACTTACCAAATCAAGCCATTTCTTGTCTTTCCAACACAGTGTCTTTTAATTTTGCCTGCTCTACATAATATTCCTTTACCTTGTTTTAGCATTGCAGACAAAGTTAAAGGAAATGGCTTCTTTGATCTGGTGCTTAAAATCTACAAGGTCATCTTGTGCCTCTGTAGTGTATACCGGTAGATGTTGCTTCCTTTTGTTATGGGAACGTGCCTGGTCAGGGCAAGCATTTGCGTATGTTACAAAGTTTTGCACTAATGTAACTCCCTTGCATGAGTATAAAGGGACAGCATCTTACTATGTTTCAGAAACCGAATACTTCAACTCTCTTGATACAAAACCTGTGCTGTGTAGGGCTTTTGCTGGTGTAAACTATAACTATTCACATGCAAATTAAATTTTCCACCCTCTAGCACCTTCGTTACACCTTAATGTAACAATAGATTTCATTGTGTATCAACAATAGATGTTTCTTGTGTTTGAGCTATATATGAGAGAAGGGGGAATAAAAACCTTTTCCAGTTTTCTGAAAGCACTTGCAGGTTTTTAAGGAACTTGTAAGTTCATTAAACGTTCTTTTCAAGCTTTGGGATGTGTTTTGGATGAAAATTACTTGATTCTGCCAAGCACAGAGCTATATTTAATTATGTGTGAAGTAAGATTTTGGTATTTTTATTAATGGAACATCCACATTTGCTTTGAAATTGTTAATCACTGGAAATGTCAGTGTGTCATCATTACAGATGGGAGTATGTTACTGAGGAGCAGAATTTCCAGGACTGTTCCGAAAATGAGTATATTCTCAGTGAAATGCTTGAACTTTAAGCCAGAATGAATTTGCTTTGTCCATGTTTCTTTAGAAAGAAAATATTCTTTAGGAGAATATTGACCGTTTTTCGTTAGATGGAGCACTCAGGGCACGAGTTTCTTTAGCTACTGTTTACCCCTTTAATGTGCCTTATGCAATGATTTTTTTTATTATTATTTTATTTTACGTGGGCACAGAGTATGTGATGAGGCAAAATTTTTTCGTGTGTGTTGATAACTGCTATGCAGGTGCTGTTGCAATGCCTCCTCTTGTGAAGCCAGATGTAGTTGAAAGGGGAACTTCTGTGGGTCTGATTTGGCAGATAAATCCAGTTTCTTTAAGAGCAGGGATGTTGAAGAAGTGGAGAAAATGAACACATGCTGAAATTATTACTGCATGTTATTGGCACAGTACTCTTAACTGGCCAGCCTTCTTGATGTGCTTTTTTTCCCTTCTAAAAGCTCTTGTGGGTTTTTTGGCTGTCTCGTTAAATTCTGACATAAGCAGAGATGAACAAACCTTAGTCAGACTATAACAGTGAGGAGAGCAGGGGGTTTTGAGTATTTTACTGTAAGCAATATGATTTGCTAGTAAACAGGAAAATCCAGACTATGTGATGAAATATAACTGAAATGAAAATATTGCAATAACACTGACAGTTTTCTGTTTTGAAATTTAGAGGATCTTAAATGTGTGGTGTTACATGGCCTCAGTGAGAAACAAAATACTTTCTAGTGCAAATAAGGCTATGTTCTAGTGAATGACCTGCAAACTTCTATTTCCACACTAAGCAGTTGCTTGGAGACTTCATTTTGAATAACATATTCCATTGTGCACAATTGGTTTGGACTATGTTCTTATTTGCTTACTTGCTTAAAATATCCAAGTTCAAGTTAGCATACATTTATTTTGTTATTAGATACATGAGCACTGATAGTAGTATCAGACTGATTTGTAAGTAATGTCATTCTCTCCTTACTTCCAGGATGCTGGAATATGGTATTTGTTCCACAGGATTGCTACAGGAGATTCTCATAGTTTAGCCATTGAAACCAAGTCAGAGCTTACACCCCTAGGAATCTTCTACAACAACAGGGTTCATTCTAATTTTAAGGTAATGTGTTATATAATTTATTTTAAAAAAAAATATTTCTTTATTTGTAGCTATTTTACAGTAGGACCTATAAGCTGATTAGATGATGGATTTGTTCTGTTTGAGCTGCATGTTTCTATCTAGGTATTAGAGAATGGTATGTAATCAATATATGTGTAGTTTCTTGCCACATTTTTGAGTATTAGCTGTTTGTCCTTAAGAAGATATTAATCACAGTGAAAATAAATTAAGACTTCTAATGAAATAGGTTTCAGATACTATTCTCTTAGCAATGATACTGTTTTCTACTTTGAAGAAAGCTGACCCTTGAAACGTCAAAGTTTATCACAGTTATGATTCATCTGATAGCTTCCTGGAGTACCTGTGGCTTGTTTTCTTGAGTCTCTAATGTACAGTAACTCAGATGTTGGCACATGGTGGTACAAACTCTAACTAGATGTTAAGCTTCCAGGTTGCCTTCAGGAGCCCAGCCACTGGCAACAGTTTTTTTGTTGGTGGATTCTTAGCCCATATACAGACATTCAGTATTGTTTCATTAATGTGACTTTAGTTTTTCACCTTCAACTAAGTGAAATTAAAGTCCTTAAATAAATAATTTAATTTGGAATCTAGCTGCTCCATGTTTGTGTGTGTGTATATATGTAATATAATACAATGACATTTAGAAAGCCACCTAACTTTCAGTTTACCTAAAAAAGTTCAGGACCACTGCTGGATTTTTTTTTTTACCAAGTAAAACTGATTTTATTTGACAGTTTAGTGTTTGGGAAACCAAGAAATTATGCACTGTTTTATGGAAGTTGTGTTTATGGTGTGTTTGGAACTGTAGGGCATTTGTTCAGATTGGAATTAAAGCATAATGAGTCCAAAAGTGCATTGTAAAGAAAAAAGTGTTTCAGTTGTATGGCTCTTATTATATTTAAACAAGGTTAGCAGTTTTTGTGCTAAAATTCTATGTTAGAAGAGGAAATTCACCAGCAGGTCTACTAGTGTAGGAGCACTCAGATGTGATTGTAATTTGGATCAGAGGCAAATGTAGCTGCAGGAATTTGTCTTAAGTAGTTCAAGTTAGATAACACAGATGCTTCCTTCTGATTATGTTTCCCCAAGTAAGTTATTTCTTACTGGATTGCTGAGCTTCAACCTGATTGCTTGGGCAAAAATCTGCTTCAGTGGTGGAGGCAGTTTAGTTTTAAAGTGGAATACAAAGCATTTTTTGTAGTGGGTGTTTTTTGGTTCTTCTTTTTCCCCATTTGTGAGAATATTTTGACTTCACCAGAACACTGACTTCCAGATTTTCAGAACAGCATCTGGAAGTAAGTGTAAAACCTCAAATGGTTAGATGTTGCAAAGAAAATCTGAAATGAACTTCAGTGATTTTCAATTATTTTTTTTTTTAAGTTCTAGGCAATTACTTTCTTCTACCCAAATTAGTGTAGACAGATCGTGTTTCTCCCTTAAACAATATGGCAATTAAGGACAAACTGAAAGTTCTATGAGTTTCTAATATGTGTATTGAATGCAGTGTAGAGTTTAAATTTTAGGAACTTAATGTTTACTCAATCTTTAGTCTTGGAGAGTATGAATTTTCTTTCCTTGCTTGTTTCAGGCTGGTTTGTTCATTGATAAGGGTGTTAAAACAACTAATGCTAGCGCTGATGATCCCAGAGAATATCTCTGTTTGGACAACAATGCAAGGTAAAGGATATTATCTTTCAAGTGAGTGAAAAATGGCAAAGTTCAGAGAATGCTCTTACATTTTTAGAATAGTGTATTTATTTATAAATAATAATTAATCAGTAAGTTCATATATATTATTTTCCTTCATCTGTTTATCTACTTTCGGAACAACAGACCATGGTATGCCTTAAAGGATTTGGTTGTTTCTTCCAAACCCTTGCGCAGGAAACTGTTCAGCCTCTTAGAGGACATAATTTTAAACATGCTCTGCTTGTCATGCTTGAAGTGTTTTCTGGAACTACCTGAAAGTAAAGTCTTTAAAATCTACTTTTCTGATTTATGATTCAGTTCTAAATAATTGTTAGAAAAAGGGTTAACAGAGCCAAGTAATGTATCCACTGGCATCTCTTACTGCTGAATGCTTCCTGCTCTACCTTCTGGACTCAGAGACCATAGCTCAATGATAGAATTTTACTAAAGGCTATTTGCAGAGATAGTACAGTCAATGTGTCAAGGGTTAGGGCTGGACCAACCACTAGACATTGGCAGATGCTCTCTAACCCCTCTCCCTCCCCAAAAGAGAAGAGAAAGAGAATCAGGCAGAGAGACTTATGGGTTGGAAAAGAAAATTAAACAGGTTTAATAATAATAGTACTAATAAGAAGTGAAAGTAATGATAAATATATACAAAACTGATATCAAATCTGACTCCACCCCACCAGTAGCAATCCCCACTGATGGTGGAGAGCAGACAGCACTAAGGAAGCCCCGGACTCAGCGACAGAGAGGAATTGGACATAAGAGTAGGATTTCAGGAACTCGGGTTTGGGATCAAAGGCAGAAGAGTGGAAGCAGTCCTCCTCAGACACCAGCCATTGAGGAATAGGCCTTAACTGCTGTGATCCCTCAACTTTATACTGAATATGACATATATGGAATGGAATACTTTTGGTGGTCACCTCTCCTGTCTGTTCCTCACTGGAGATGCAACCTTTTACTTGCTTGTGACCCCTTTTACTTGTTACACAAGATCCAGCAATGACTTTGGTCACTATGAGAGCAAGTATAAGCAAGAGCCTTTCTGCATCCCAACCCCTGGCAGTAACTGTACATGTCAGGTGTTACCACTCCTGGTAGCAGACACTGTCTGCAAAAACATGCTGTTTGAGAAAATGCAGCCTCTTAGGAGAGACTGAGCTGAAAAGTAAAATCACTGAACAGAGTTGGTTCTGTTTAACTGAAACCAGGACACAGCCTCATTTACTTCAGTGTCCAAAGTGAGAGAAAATAATGGAGAGTCTAGGAAAATTCCAGGTTATACTGTGTCTGGTTAGTCTTGTCCTGAACTTAAATAAAATAGCCTGGAATAGTGGTCAAATGACAATATTGGATAACTGTATCTGTGAACATATTATTGTGACAACTAAGCATTAAGACTGAAAGTATAGTTCATAAGATTATCTTATTTCTGATTGATCTGTTTTTAGGATGTCTTAAGTGATAGTCGAAGATGCAGACAGGAAAGTTCTCAATTCTCAATACTTGATACGTTGTGATTTGGAAATGAACAAGCTAGTTGAAAGTTTTGACAGAAAACACCTGTAACACTTGTGGATTACCTCAGCCAGAACAGGTAGTCAAGAGGGACATAAAAGGGGCAAAACGGCATGTGAGAACCTGTAGTGTGTTGACAGGACGTCAACATAGGATACAAGAAACTCAGTGCATGAGATGGAGCTCATATTTCACTGCAGCTAAAGAAGTAATGAGGCACTCTGCAACTACATGAGGCCACTAATCATTGTGCATGAAAACACACTGGACTGGTTTAAGCATAAATTGAAGATCCTGAGACTGTTGAACACAAACATTCACCCATAATCCCCTTCTTTCCCTAGCGGAAGGGCAGGGCAGATCCAAATTAGAGTACAAAGTGATCAGGATAAGGGGCATATCATAGAATATATTTTTACCAGTGCAAATTACCTTTTTGTTTGGTTGGTTGGTTTGATTTGTTTTTTTAAAAAAATATTGCTTTTTCTCTGAGATCTTGGGGATAATCAAGTGAAAACTTGCACGAGTTTTTAACCAAGCTGTTTCTTCCTGGTATTTAAAATCGATTACAGACATAGCTTACCATACAAGACAGTAATGGTAGCAATGCAGAGTGTCTGGGTGGGAGTAAAAAAGGATCTCAGGTGTGCTCATGAAGCACTCCTTAATATCAGAAGAACTGGAGTGATTTGAAGGAGAATTTAGACAGATCTCCAGCCTTTTGTTGTGTAGTGTATGTCAGCTCTCTGTGTCCATCCCAGGAGCTTTAATTCCCTTCATCAAACTTTGACATTAATGCTGCAGTACAAGTAGGGAGGCGGTACTTTGGGGAGGGCAAAAACAAAAAGCAAAGGGGTAAAAGTAGACGAGATGCAGCTAAAGAAACTCAGGGAGATTGAGCAGAATCTTGTGATAGTTACTGGGAAAGAGCAGTTTTACATTCCTGCTTCATTATACTGTGAAGACAATCTTCTAGAGGTAGAGAGCTAGAGGTGCACCTGGTTTGGGCTAATGTCATCCTAAACTTAAAGCAGAGTGGATTTTGCCCATCAGATGGGCATGAGTGCTTATCTTGCGTGTTCTGTCAGCCCAACATATGCAACGTGTAAAACAAACAGTATTATTACACTGAGTGTTTGGGTTTTTATCTGTCTCAGGTTTCGACCCCATCAAGATGCAGACCCTGAAAAGCCTCGAGTTGCTGCGCTGATAGACGGATTAATCTCTTTCAAAAACAATGATCATGGGGCCTGGGTCAGGGGAGGGGACATCCTCATTCGAAACTCAGGGTAGGTATTCAGAATCAAACAGCTGCAAGTTGTTAAGATCTTGCCCCTGAAGCTTTGTTTATGAAAGTGCAGTACAACAGGGTTGTAGGAGGTGAGTGATGCTGTAACTCAAGGAACTTCTCGATATCTTGAGCCACTTTCACACTATCCCACTACTTTAAATGAAACAAGTTTATATGTGATTAGATGAGAACCTGCTTTAAATGGCAGAAAGAAACTAATAAAAAGGAGTCTAAAAGTTGGTATAGACAGTAAATTTATACTGAAGTTCCCTTGAAAGTTTCATGTTCTTGATTAAAATATATAGGAAATTACTTGACTATTTTTTTAATGGCAGCATTTTTATAAAATTTATTAAGCGTGTGGTGTTTCTAAATTCCACTAACAGAGAAATTCAGGCTTTCTTCAGTACGTAGGAGGATGTCCTCTTACAGTAGCTTATTGTAGGTTAGTCCAGAAAGCATGACTGAAACTTTGAACTTTCTTTTAGGTTTGCAGACAACGGAATAGGTTTGACATTTGCTAGGTGAGTATTTTAATCACTGCTGCTTTTTCTTGCCAAGAAACTTAAAAAACATACATCCACCCATTAAATTTAATATCAATCTATTGAAATTAATATAAATCTATTGAAATTAATATCCATCCATTAAAATGAATACATATACTTTCATAAGGCTGTCATTTCATTTTTTGGGCCAGTCAACGCAAATGATGTAAATACTGTAAACTGACACAGCTGCCAAAGCTTGCACTTTAGTTCAACCTGTGCTTGATTTACAGCACAATTCGCTGCCTCTTCACCCAAAGGGTTATGTTTATCTAGATATTTTTGATATTGTATGATTCCTTAAGCAGTTTTGATTTTCCTCCTGAACAGTTGGGAGTGACTAATTGAAAAGAAAGAGGATGTGCATTTAGAGGGGGCAGAGTCTATTTCTAATAAAGAAAGAATCAAGTAATGTGTATAGTAAGCCAAAATTGCAGCCATTTAGGTTATGACAGACTGGTTCTAGAATTGCAAAAGTGGACCGTAAAAGGGAGGTAGAAACGTTAATGCTCAGCTCCCTGCTGGCATTTCAAACAGCGTGTAGTACTTTTAGTGATTAAATTTATTGTTCTCTGTGTTGTAAATGAAGTCTAGACTGCTGTGCTTTTAGGAGGACTACTGCAGAAGTACAAGTAGGATCATACCTCAGGGTGTTCATCTACTGGAGAGTCTTGGCTAAAAGCTTATCTCTGATGTTGCTTTCATAGTGATGGGAGCTTCCCAAATGATGAAGGTGCCAGCCAGGAGGTATCTGAGTCGCTGTTTATAGGTGAGAGCAAGAATTATGGGTTTCCAGGTGGCCAAAATAAATATGCGGGAACTGGAGGAATAGACAACAAGGCACGCACTCTGCCTAGAAATCGGTAAGCATATTACGGTGAAGGAATTAGAAATGATGCAAGAAACATTCTCTGTATCAGGTGTAAATACCCTTCTTTCTTGAGCTGAGAGAGATTACATCTCTTGAAGGTGATGCTCTTATTCTTTTTAACGCTTTGTGTGCAGGTGGGTCACTCTCACGTTCTTGCTGAGTCAGTTTTCATCTAGTTTCATCTAGTGATCTCTTTTCCCTCGTGATTTAAGTTTTCCTACTTCAATGGGAGTCATGCTTGTTTAACGTAATGTCAAGTCCTGCCCTTGCCAGGAAAGAAAGGTGAGGTAAGCCAGAGCAAGTTGTCCAGGACCACATTCAGGCAGATCTAGAATATCTCTTAGGGATGGAGACCTCACAACCTCCCTGGGTAGTCTGTGCGAGTGCTGAGTCACTCTCTCAATGGAAAAGTTTCTCCTTGTGTTCAGGCAGAACCTTCTGGCAAGTGCCTTTGGACCTTTCACTGCACACCACTGGAAAGAGCCTGGCTCTGTCTTCTTTGCACCCTGCCTTTAGAGATTCTTGTGCGTTGAAGAGATTCCCACCTGAGCCTTCTCTGTTTCAGACCGAACAGGCTGAGGTCTCCCAATGTTTCCTCCTATGGGACGTGCTCCAGTCACTTACCTTTGTGGCCCTTCGCTGGACTCTTTACAGTAGCTCCATGTATGTCTTGTATTGGGGACAACCATTCTAGGTGTGGCTTCACCAGTGCTGAATAGATAAGGAGTATCACCTCCCTCGATCTGTTGGCAACACTTCTCCAAATACAGCCCAGGTTACTGCTTGCCATCTTTGTGCCAAGGGCACATTGTTGGCTTATGGTCAACTTGGTTTCCACCACGACCTGTTGGTCCTTTTCACTGGTGTGTAGGGTTATTCCTCACTAGGTGAGACTTTTCACTTCCACCTGTTGACCTTCCTGAGGTTTCCGTCTGTCAACATTCTGGCCTGTCAAGGTCTGTCTGGATGACAACATGACTCTCTGGTGTATCAGCTGCTCCTCGCAGTTTTGTGCCCTCTTCAAACTTGGTGAGACTGTACTCAGTGCCATCATCTAGATCACTAATCTAGATCTTGTCGAGTAAAATTGGACACTGTATTGACCCCTGGGGGGCACCACTAGTTACTGATCTACAGGCAGACCTCTTGTCACCACCCTTTGTGAGCCTCTTGGCCCAACCATTCATCTAGTTTTCAGTCCGCTTCGTTGTGGACCTCTGGGCCAAACCATTCAGTTACTTTTCAATCCACCTCATTGTCTGTTCATCCACACCATTCTTCATGTGGATTGTATGGGGTACAGTCTCAAAAGCCTTACTGAAGTTTAGGTAGACCATGTCTATTGCTCTTCACTCGGCTACCAAGACAATCATTTCATCACACAAGTTTATCAAGTTGGTCAAGCATGACTGCTCCTTGCTGAATACATGCTGATTGCTCCTGATGATTTTCTTGTCCTTCATGTGCCAGGCTGGTTTCCAAGATTAGCTGCTTCATCACCTTCCTAAGGATCAAGCTGAGGCTTACTAGTCTGCAGTTCCCTGGGTGTTCTTCCCTGAAGTTAGAAGTGACATTTGCTTTCCTCCAGTCTATGGGCACTTCTCCCAGTTGTCGTAATCAGTCAAAGAGCAGGTGTTATTGTCTTGTTGTATTTCCTGTATTGGGAAAGGGGCACATTTACAAATGGACAGTGATAGGTCTTTGAACAGGAAAGTTTAAAAGAGTGGGGGATTTTTTGACTTGTTAGATTAGTGCAGAAAGATTTCCTTTACTAAGACCTAACCTGCAACTCATTCTGTTAATGTTGCATTCTTGTTTTTTCTGCAAGGAATTGTATTTATGACACAGATTCAGGCTTATCTTGGGTTTTGTTACAGGATGCTATAAATATTTGCTTCCATTAACAGAACATTTCCAATCAGAGGCTTTCAAATTTATGATGGACCTATTCACCTTACCAAATGCACATTCAAAAACTTTGTGCCAACTCCAGACAGATTTACCAGTGCAGTTGGATTCTTGATGAAAAATCCATGGCAGATGACACCAAAAAACAACATTTCTCTTGTGAAGTTTGGTCCAAATGTAAGTTTATTACAAGTTTTCTTTTATTCTTGCAAATGGCTTTCTTCTTGCTGTATTTAAAATAAGCATGTAAGGTGGCCCTAGGTCATCTTTCCCATACATCCCTACTCCAGAGCTTCTCTCTTGGTTGAAAGTCTTCCAAGATGTATCCTTTGTCTCCTAAGCAAAAAATAAGTACGGAGAAGTAGAATATGTTGCAATAATGATTTTTTCATAGCTAATGGCAAACCCAGAAGGATATTTTTGTGAGGTTTGATATATACTTAGTTAAGAATTCTCAGTTGCAGACATAAACACCATTCAGAAGCAAGAGCTGCCCTGAGCGTGTAACTAAAAAATCAAGATCCCAGTGTCCTTACCATAAGGTTTTTAATCAACTTTGTCAAATTCCTGTGTGTCTGCAGGTATGCAAGTGTTAGTCTGTGCTTCGCTGGGGAAAAATACAAATATTTCAATTGTTGTTGCTAGGTTTCTTTGAGAGCCTTCTTTGGAAAACCTGGTCCTTGGTTTGAAGAAGGAGATCTGGATGGTGACAAGAACTCGATATTCCATGATCTAGATGGTTCAGTGACTGACTACAAGGATACGTATGTGGGCAGAATGGATAACTACTTAATTCAACACCCCAAATGCATTAGTGTTACAGAATGGAGTGGAGTAGTTTGCAGTGGGACCTACGCACAGGCTAGTACACTTGTAGCTTTCTGTTTGGGGTGGATTTCCAGTATGAACAACTTGTCGGGGCAGGGGGAATGGAAAAACTACAAATCCCATGTCTGGATATAAAAATTCTGTGATGTTTTAAAAGCACTTTTATGCATATTACATTTGTCAGGAAGTTGTATACGTCACGTTTCCTTCAGCACACATACTGAGAATAAGGTATTAGATGTTGCAAGATAAAACCAAATTTGTACACATGCCCGGAGTTCTGTGTTGCGGCCCCATCTGCTAGAAGATTTTTGTATTGGGAGTGTTTTCTTCTGCTGAAGTTCTGTCTGACTTTTTTTCACAGGATGGTTTTAAAGGGGCTTCCCCCCATCCCCGTCCCCCATAAACAGGGATACTACCTTCTGAATACGGTGTCACATAAGTTTAATTCCCAGTCTGGTTTTTATTCTGTATAAGTTTGACCAAGTACCGTGGCTGACTAGTTTTATTTTTTCCCCCCTTCCTGCCTGCTTTTCTCTGTAAAATGGCCAAAATCTACAATAGTTTGTCAAATAGGCCTCTTAAGGAGGTATTTGTGTGTAGCATAACCTAGAACATCAAATTGTAGTGTTTTGGCTGATAATTTACTGATTATTCTTCACTTTTTCATTTCCTTTGCCCAAGGTCCAAATGTTTCCTCTTTCTTTTCATCCTCCTTAATATCATGCAGGTTTATGTCCAAACCTGGAATGGTCAAAATCTTTCCATGACTATTGTACGAGATGAGTACCCAGCCAATCCCATGGTTCTTCGAGGTATTAATCAGAGAGCTGTCTTTCAACAATACCAGCCAGTGGTGATGCTCCAAAAGGGTTACACAATACATTGGAATGGAAAAGCTCCAAACATCACCTATCTTTATCTCATTAACTTCAACAAGTATGTTCACTTTCTTTCATGTCTTTGATCCGTAAACATTACTAAAGTAAAGTCCTGCAGAGTTAGCGTGTGTGAGAGTTTGGACTGATCGGTAAGACTGGGGTTTAGGTTGTGGTTTTCTTTGTTAAGGTTAAGCAGTAGATTTGCACCTCAAGTTAAAGTTTTGTGCAGTACAGTGTCTTTAAGGAAAATCCTTTAGAGAAGAAGATGTGTAAATAGTGAAGTTGAGCAGAATTGGAGTGGAATAGTTTAACGTAATTGATATTGTTGTCAGATAAACTTATTAAATGTCTACAGTATAAAATCAAATATATCCTGAGAGTGTCAAAGTTACTGTAACATTGAGCAAAGCACTGTGTAGAATCACAGAATCACAGAATGTTAGAGGTTGGAAGGGACCTCAAAGATCATCTAGTCCAGCCCCCCTGCCAGAGCAGGAACACCTACAGTAGAGCGCACAGGAACGCGTCCAGACAGGTTTTGAATGTCTCCAAACAAGGAGATTCCACAACCTCCCTGGGCAGCCTGTTCCAGTGCTCTGTCACCCTCACAGTGAAAAAGTTTTTCCTCATATTTTTATGGAACCTCCTATGTTCCAGCTTCCACCCATTGCCCCTTGTCCTGTCAGTGGATGCTGTTGAAAAGAGCCTGGCTCCATCCTCCTGACATTCCCCCTTGACATATTTATAAACATTAATGAGGTCACCCCTCAGCCTCCTCTTCTTCAAGCTAAAGAGACCCAGCTCCTTCAGCCTTTCCTCATAAGGGAGATGCTCCACTCCCTTCGACATCTTTGTGGCTCTGCGCTGGACTCTCTCAAGCAGCTCCCTGTCCTTCTTGAACTGAGGGGCCCAGAACTGGACACAATATTCCAGATGCGCCCTCACCAGGGCAGAGTAGAGGGGCAGGAGGACCTCTCTTGACCTACCTGCTACTCCCCTTCTAATACACCCCAGGATGCCATTGGCCTTCTTGGCCACGAGGGCACATTGCTGGCTCATGGCCATCCTGCGGTCCACCAGAACCCCCAGGTCGCTTTCCCCTGCGCTGCTCTCCAGCAGGGCAGTCCCCAACCTATACTGCCACATGGGGTTATTTTTTCCCAGGTGCAAAACTCTACACTTGCGCTTGTTGAACTTCATAAGATTTCTCCCCGCCCAGCCCTCCAGCCTGTCCAGGTCTCTCTGAATGGCTGCACAGCCTTCTGGTGTGTCAACCACTCCTCCCAATTTCGTGTCGTCCGCAAACTTGCTGACAACATTCTCTAATCCCTCATCCAGATCATTGATAAATATATTGAAAAGCACCGGCCTGAGCACTGACCCCTGAGGGACCCCACTAGACACAGGCATCCAGCCAGACTCTGCCCCATTGACCACAACTCTCTGGCTTCTTCCCTTCAACCAATTAGCGACCCATTTCACTACTTGGTCATCCAGACCACACTTCCTCAGTTTACCTATGAGGATGCTGTGGGAGACAGTGTCAAAGGCCTTGCTGCTATCCAGATAGACCACATCCACTGCATGGCCACCATCCATCCACCTGGTTATATCTTCATAAAAGGCTATCAGGTTGGTCAAATGTGACTTCCCCTTGGCAAAGCCAATCTGACTGCTCCTAATAACTTTCTTGTCCTTGATATGCCTAGAGACAGCGTCAAGGATAAGATGTTCCATCACCTTTCCAGGGATGGAGGTGAGGCTGACCGGTCTGTAGTTACCCGGGTCATCCTTCCTGCGAAGAAAGCGGAAGAAAAATCTTCTGTTTGAGGGTTTGGGAGCTTTTTGTTCCTGTTACTTGTTTTTTGTGTGACCTGTTTATGTATTGTCATTTAAACTGTTCCTATAGTGAATCATCCATTTTATTTTGTTTTCAGGAATGATTGGATTCGTATTGGTCTTTGTTATCAGCCAAATACGGATTTTGTTATAGTATTGGAAACCTTTCAAAGGCGATCATCAGCTCTATCAAGCAAGGTAGAGCGCTACATGCCTGTATCTTCAATGATGGAGCTTGAAAAGCGTCAATCAGACAAGAAGTTTTACTTTGACAACAGTACTGGGTAACTCCTTGTAACTTGAGCCTATTGGAAGACGTTGTTTAACCTTAAAATATCCAGTTTTATACTGTTAAAAGCAACTGATTGAGACACCTATATAAGAGGGAAGAAGTTGCAAAGGAGCCCAAAAGCCACTTGAAAAATACTTTGCGTGACTTTGAATCTACAAAGTACGATGGTTGTCCATGGTTGTCAATGAATTAATTTTCTAAGAACACCACAGTTGTCATAGGTATTTCTACTCCAGGCCTGGGGAGAATGTACTATTTGACATGCTGCAGAGCAGTGTCTTTCAGAAAGTAACTTCTAAGTCTCCAGAAAAAAGTTGGGCTGCCTTGTTGAGCTGAAAATTCAAGAGATTTCTAAGAAGCTTTCTGTTCCAAAAACATTTTAAGAATGTATTTCTGAAAACCCTAATCATTTTAAGCCTTTTGCAAAAGTACTTAGAAGCTCTAGTCTCTCTTTGAAAAGTATTTCTAACAGAGGTCACTGAGATCCTTCTGAAAGACTTAAGATGCGGTCAGCTTTGAATAAAATAAGTCCCATATACATCACTTGTGTGTTTTGCAAATGTTAATCTTTAATTTATAGTTTGTTCTCTTGTTTATTTTGTTCCATTGTCTACTGCTTTGTTTGTCTGTACTAAATATGCAAATGAATGTAGCTTTTGAAAAGATATGCTTCTTTTGTCTAAGAAGAATTATGATTCTCTGTAGACGTTAATGATCACTATCCCCGAAATTACATTTGCAGAAGTACAGTTACACTTTCCAGTGCTGGTGGGTGAAGGTGAATATCCAAGGAGTTACTGCTGGTTATCTGCAAAGATCTGTGATCAAAGAAAACATTATGCTCTGCAGTTTGTTTTTTGTTTCCTGCAAGCCACTGGCTGAGAAGTGACTATTCTTTTCAAAGCATTTACATTCATAATGTTGTTTTTTTCAATTGTTGGGAGTTTCAGATATGTCAATTCTAGTAAACTGTAAATATTTTTAAAAAGTTTAAAAAATGGTGGAGAAATGATTACTGTAATTTCTCTGCTTCTGAAAATCATGAAATATAGCTGTTAAGGTTAAATGTAAGTACCTATCTTTCCACCAATTGATCTGGATTCTTTTTTCCCCTTTTGTGTAGATTACTATTTTTATTTCTTCAAGCCAAATATAATAGGGATGGTCACAGTTATTGCTCATCTCAGGGATGTGAAAGGATCAAGATTGTGACCAAGGATTCAGCAAAAGGAATCAGTAACTGCATGGCGAAAGCTTACCCGAAGTATTACCAAGGTCCAACCGTCACAATGCAGATGCCAGTAAAAACTACTATACCGTGTAAAAAATGCGGCACAACTCAGGTAAAATAAATAAGGAAACAACGTTTGCAAACTGTATAGTTGGTGTTGCTGTCTACTTGACTTAAGGCAGAATTTCAGTCTTTCAGCATGAAATACTTCACCTTCCAGTTTGCAGTGTCCATGTTGTTGATCTGTACTCTAGAAGACGGGGAGTCCCTTGTAGCACAAAGGTTTCATTTTCATTCTTTGAAAAATGCTGCTTCAGCCTGTCACTCTGGGTGCTACAGAGACGGAACATGGGTCGATTTGACGTGTTACCCTACAGTATTGTCTGTACTCGATGTAGGATCACTTTGCTGCATAGATCTATATGCTCTTGGCCAACCTCCTTTTTTGGGTCTTCGTTTATTAACATAAACTTTCCATTAATATAAACTTGCGTTATCCGTTTTAGCTATACAAGCCAAGGAAAATACTGAAAGTAAGGAATAAAATGGGTTACACTATACATTCTGATATTTATTAGCATTGCTAATAATGAATAATGCCACTGACAAATGGATGCATTTGCTCTGGAGCATGTTGTAAAATAATAGAATCATAGAATGGCCTAGGTTGGAAGGGACCTTAGAGATCATCTAATCCAACCTCCCTGTCATAGCCAGGGACGCCTCTCTACTAGATCAGGCTACTCAAGGTTCTGTCCAACCTGGCCTTGAACACCTCCAGGGAGGGGGCAGCCACAACATCTCTGGGCAGTTTATTCCAAAGTCTTGCCTCACTCGTACTGAGGAATTTCTTCCTACGGTCTAATCTAAATCTATTCTCCTTCAACTTAAACCTATTTCCCCTTGTCCCATCAGTTGACGCTCTTGTAAAAAGTCCCTCCCCAGCCTTCCTGTAGGATCCCTTCAGGTATTGGAAGGCAGCTACTAGGTCCCCCCCAAGTCTTCTCTTTTCAAGACTGAACAATCCCAGCTCCGGCAGCCTGTCCTCGTAGCAGAGGTGCTCCAGCCCCTGGATCATCTTTGTGGCCCTCCTCTGAACGCGCTCTAACAGTTCCTTGTCCCTCTTATGGTGGGGACACCAGAACTGGACACAGTATTCGAGGTGGGGTCTCACAAGAGCAGAGTAAAAGGGGAGAATCACCTCTCTTGACCTGCTGGCTACGCTTCCCCTGATACATCCCGGGGCACGGTTGGCCTTCTGGGCTGCATGAGCGCACTGCCGGCTCGTGTTGAGCTTCTCGTCTATCAACACCCCCAAATCCTTCTCTTCAAGGCTACTGTCAACCCACTCTGTGCCCAGTTTGTATTTGTGCGTAGCATGTCTGGCATGATAATGTTGAAGACGCTTGGATATGTGTACTTAATATGTGTTGTTTGATATCCAGATGGTATTCACCAGTGATCCTCACAAAAACTACCTCCTTGTACAGATTAATTCATCTGGTAAAAAAGAGTTAAGTAGAGGTCAGCAAGCATTTATTTCTGTAAGTATTCTTTGTGGTTTTCTTCTGTCTTTTTAACAGTTCGTATTGCAATAGTTGTACAGCTCTACATAACAGTAACCTCACTTCACTTGGATGAAAAGTGTCGGTTCGTAGTTTGATCAGCTTTTAGCCTCTTTGTTTTTTAATTAACCTCAGAAGATGAGGGCCCAAAGCTTAGTTTTGTATTCAGATACTTTCCTGCTGGAAAGAAAATTGTACCAGTAAGGAAGAGTTTACAATCTTCAGATTCATATTGAAATCTAGACAGATAGACATTTGTTGATGGCTGCATTTGGGGGATGGGAAACCAAAACAAAGCCAAACCAAAACAAAAAGCAACCTGTTAGTTAAGTCTATGTTGTTAAAATCGGTTTTTTACAAACAAATTGGTGACTTAATGGGATGAGTCATTCAAGCCATTAAGCTTCGCAAAACTCCTTCAATATGGCAGTTACTAAAGAATCCATAGAGATTCCTGTATTTGTTCTGATGTGGTCCTGATAAGCCTATTGATGTGATACTGTTTAAAATGTAGTTTACTTAAGCTTTTCTGTTTGGATGCTGAAGGAGAGTTGCACATGATGCTGAAATAGTATTTGCAGGTGTCCTCACGCCACAAAGCTTAATGTCTATATTTGGCTTACAGTCTGCAATGTCAGTGCATTAGTTTGGTTGAGACAGTAAAACTCTTGAGCTATTAAATTAAGATAGACAAATGGCACATGAGCAGCATAACCCTAGCAGCTGCAAATGTCCATGGAAACATGTGTGCTGTGTCCATACCGGTAAGAGCACTCCAGAGGAGGCAACTGGTCAGGAACTGGGCTGCTGCAGAGACAGATTACCTGTGCTATTACCAAGAAGTCCAGGTGGTTCAATAGCTGAATTTTAGCTTTCGGAAGTAGGAGCAATGACCAAAGCAGGTAATAAGTCACCTGAAATGCGTGATTTTTCTGTAGAAGCCTGGGATTGAAAGCTTCCATGCAATTTCAGAAGTCTGACTGAAAACCGCCCCTGAAGGGGGGAAATGAAGAGATGCCAGGGAGAAGCAAGAGTTTGTAAAGAAATTAGTACACCACTGTGTCTAAACTAGATGAAGATTAACCCTGTATGTGGTAGAATTGCTGTAAGATTCATAGTAACTTAAGAAAGAAAGAAAAAGTTCTTCTCTCTTTTTCTCCTCCCATTCAGGTCAATGACACTATGTTTGCCTTCAAGGATAATGGTATACTTATTGTTGTAGTTGATGCCTGCATTGGCACAGTGTTGGGAAACAAATTTTTTTCTGAAGTAGGCATTAAGCATGTAGATGGATATTTAAAATCTGGGATTCCACAAAGGTACGTGTAATGACTTTATTTCTATTATGTCCTGTAAGCTGTAGCCCTGTTCTCTAGCAAAGATTTAAATAATGGTGTCTGTATAGGAGCAGTGAAAGTGAGCAAAACACATATCTAGACTGAGAGTGAGGAGAAACATAGCAGCATTTAACAGACAGTTTTGCCTTATTTAAGAAAACAAAGCAGCTCAAAGTTTGAACACTTAGAATTTTCCAGTGTTGCCTGTCTTTTACCTTACAAAGAATTTTTTTAACAAAGCAGCACTTCTTTGCTAAAAACAAGAATAACTTTTTGTTTAATAGGGTCACTTAAGGACACTGACAGGAACTATGTGACAAGGTATACTGTTCATTCCCTGTCTAGGGAGAAAATTGCTTATCATTAAAGAAAGATAAAAAGTTTGTGTCAGAAGAATCAGTTTTCAAATATTCTAATTTTGGATCAATATCTAAACTTGATTTTTGATGCAAAATATTAAACTATATTTAAATAACACTTCCCAATGATTTTTAAGTTAAAAGTCGCTTTAAAAAAAATGTACAGGTGAGTGCTCTTCTAAGTACTGCTCTCAGAAAGAGTTGACTAGTTTCCATGTCATAAAATGACGTGGCATGAGCACCTTTAAGCAAGTGGACTATGTGGCCAGCTAGCTGTAAAATCATGTAGTAGAATATTATGAAAATTTGTGTTTATAACAGCTGCTGTTCCTGCACCATTTCTGCTGCAGGTCTATCGTTCTACTGAGCACAAGGGGTGATGTAGCAATTCCTGATAATTTATCAAAAGCCTTGATGTTTCTGGGGACAGCCAAACCGCCTTATCTTCAGAGCAATGGTTGGTGGAAATTTTGTGCATTTCTTTGACACCTCCTTGGTCTGGGTGTTTATGTTGGCATGGTGGGTTTCTCACAAGGGAGTGTGGAAAGGATGCAGCTGGTGGAGTATGGTTGCCAGTTTGCACTGGTGTGGGCTGCTGCGTTTCGCCGTTGTTGTGGGGGAGAGGATGTGGGCAGCACTTCAGCAGATGAGGCAGAAAATCCTTCCTCTTGCTCCAAAGGATATTGTGTGAAGGTTGTAACAAGCAGAGAAGTGACTGTCAGTTCTTTGCGCCTGTGGATTACAAAATAGGAGCCTCAGGCTTTTTTCTCCAAGCCTGTATTTTGTACTTTGCCCAGGGAATCTATTTTTAAACAATCTCCTGCGTGAGACTCGTGTTTCCTGTTCTAAGAAAATTTGAAGGTAGGGGTGAGAAGCTTTTCGTATTTTGAGGGCTGATTGATTGCTTTTTAGGCCACATGGGGTAGCTCTCATCCATCCAAGGCCCTGGCACAAGTCCCATATGAGGTTTTAATAACTGCCCTGATGGCTGCATTTTCAGATTAAGATTTCAGAGTATCTAATACTGAATATTGAAAAAGGAAATTGCAAATCAGTATCTCCTTGCGACATGCACTTGCATCTGAGAGTGGATTAATGTCCTGAATAATCTGGAGAGAGGAATTTCAGGGGAGCATGCCATTCCCTTCCCAACCAGTCCTGTATGATGCTTTGACAGGCTTGGCTGGTTTGATAACACTGAGCTGTTTTTGTCACAGGAAGCCTGGCCTTTTTGGGCTTCAGAGGAAACTTTAAGCCATCCTGGATTAAGCTGTTTACCAGTCCTGCTGGACATGGGCTTCTTCAGATAGAGAAGTATATCCCTTTACAACTGGAAGAATATGGCTGTGCCAGAGCAGTCAAAAGCCGACAGAAAGACCTTGAGCTTCTAAAGAAGGCTACACGAGCTCCTTAAAGACTAGGATGTACATAAAAGCTGGAGAAGAAAAAATGTGAACTAACTTATTTTTTTTAATTTATGGCATTTTAAACTATTTTGTTATCCAGGTAAGTCATGTTATTGTCTGACAGATGTTTGCCAGCATTGACCGCTTGAATGCCAGTCTGTGCACCTTCTCGTTGTACAAAATATTAAAGAATTTATTAGTATTTGTATAAACAGGTTTCTGAGATTTTTTCATTTGTCTGTATTTACTGTAAACAAGTTCCTTCTGTTTAGTACTGCTTTTGTATGTAAGAGGGTGTTCATGAAAGCCTTAATTTTTTGGTAACAGGTGTTGGAGTACATCTTGGATTACTTGAAAAATTAACATTAAAGTCTCTATAAACAGCTTGAACTGGTCATTATAACTTACGTCTTTTCCCTCAGCTGTTTAGACATTTTCCTTCATCAGCAGGTCCGCTCAGTTACTTTCTCAGTCTTCTTTTCAAGTTGTTAAAAAACAGTTTTCCCTATGCATGCAGTTGGCTCAAGGGGTTTTAACTGCAGTAAAAATTTTGCTTTGCTGTATGGAAGGTGGAGAGAAGAGATTCAAAGATCCAGCCTGGGGCCGGGTGGGGATTGTCTACTGTGCAACAGTACACATGCTGGTACTGTGTACCCGCATGGCATACAGAGCAGAAAATGACTACCATTCTTTGGGATCCCTGTTTAATAATACTCACATCTAAATAGACAGCTGTGTGTAAGTTACTTCAGCAAATAAGTTGTTAAGGCTGCAGTCTTGGGTACTGCTTGACTTCAACATTTTCTTTTAAAGCTTTTAATCAGAATTACAAAGCTGAGATACCTTTTTCACTTTTTTTTTTCCCCCCCTAAGGCTATCTCAGCTTTAACTTGTAAGTGAATGGAAAGTGTACTCTGTTCATTCAGGCATGTTCTATCTTTTGCCTTAATATTCTTCTAATATGCTCATGTTGTTAATTCCTAATTAAGTCAGTTTGATTTCTCCTGATTTTGTTGCCATTATTTGACACTTTGTGCAGATAGTGTGAAAATCATTCAGAATTTAGGCACAACTGCCTTGTTTTCAGGATCCTAGTCTTTGAAATAAAGTTTCAGAGACTGTGAAGATGCATCTCATAATAGGGAGTAATAGGTGCCATAGAGCTAAAATGTAACCATAGTTCTAACAAAACTGACTTAGTTTCTTTTTCTTGTGTATGTTCTCATTCATTCTAGCAGGTCTAGTGTATCTGCCATTCAGAGAATCTTTGTGCTTTGCATTCAAAATGGAGTGGCTGTTGGAAATGAACTATATGCCTGTCTTCTCCAAAGAAGATGAAAAACTATGGGGATTTTTTTGTGTGTGCTTTAAAGGAGGGGAGCACAGTACCAGACCTATTATGTTGTTCATTTAAAAATATGCTACCTCAGTGCTATAGTTAAACTGCCTGGTCTGGTGTAGTCTCCTAGGTGAGTGGAAAGGGGAAGGGAGCACAACACAAGAGGTGAAGTTCACAAATAGATGACTGATGGGTTTTTTTTGTAAAACTAAGCCAAATGAATAATTGTGTATTTTGCAGTTGTTTTGATGCACGGTTCTCTTGTAATGCTAAGAAAAAACAAAAACCACAACAGATTTTGTTAGGGAGATGTGGTAAATCTGAGACTAGCTATAATGTTAGGTTTTACTAAGGCAGGGCAATAGGATTTAAGTGCAGTAGCGATAGTGTTTGGGGATGAAAATGATTTTGAGACTTCTGCTGTTCTGGGGGTCATGCTCAGCAGAGAAATATCAATGAGGTAGTGACCTTCAGGCTTGTGAAATTGGCCATTATGTATAAGATTCTGCTGTTCTAAGCCATCATGTAAAAATTGTACTTGGAAGTGTCAAGGGTATTCTGATGTAGGACTTACTGATGTCCAGTTGGACCTGAAGTTAGTTATACTGTTGTCTTTTGTGTAAACTTAAACACTTGATAAATGGCATAAATAAATTTTTACATCTGACAAGGCAGTCAAAGCTTGGGTCTCTTCTGTTCTTGCATCAAGTAATTTCATAATGTGTGTTGTGTGAATACTGTTTTATTAGGAAAAAAACTGATATTCTTGCTAAACTGTTTTATGTATAATACCAATAGACTTGTGAAATTCATGAAGCATATCCTACTCTTCTTTCAGAGACAAGTTGTGAATACTGGGGAAGGAGGCACTGGGTGACTGAAGTTATGGGTGTGTCTCCAAAGTCTGTCATCTTAAAGTCTGTCCGGGCCACTAACTTGAATGTAGAGTCATTTCAGCTTGGTGTGCGCCATCCTATTCATGTCTGAGGGGACAGTAAGAAGATGGAGCCAGGCTATTCTCAATCATACCTGGTGGCACAGGACAAGAGGCAACAGGCACACATTAAAATGCAGGCATTTCCATGTAAACAGAAGGAAAAACTTCTACTGAACAGGGTGGTCAGTCCCTGAAACTAGTTGCCAGAGAGGCTGGGGAGTCTGTCTGTGGAGGAGCAGCTGTAGGCTACCCATGTAGCTTCGAGACATGTGGCATCCTGGGCCATCTCCAGAGCTGACTGCCAGCCCAGTTGCTGCTGTGGATGTGTGCAATTAAACTTACTAAGTACCCAGAACACTGTACATAGCCTGCCTTTTCCAAGCGCACCCATCACCACAGGCTGCAAAGGCTTAGCCACACACTTGCCACTGCATGCCTGAAACTCAGATCTTGACAATGAGGCATCTCTGCCCCAAACCCAGACCAAAAGGCTTTGTAATTGCCTCTTCCTGGTCAGGCTTTGTAATTGCCTCTTCCTGGTCAGGCTTTGTATACAAATAGATCAATTTCCATCTCTTACTCAAATAGTGTGATTCTACGGTAAAGAAATTGAAAACTCACCAGGGTTGAGAAAGGAAGGCAAGTCTGAAGCTCTCTTTAAGGCACATCTGGACTCCACAGATTGTTTTTGCATTTTATTTTGTGATTGTTTTAAAAAAACCCCAAGAAATAGCAAAAGAATAAATAAGCTTCTTGGAGCAGGGATCAGGTTAAGTGTACTATCAAGTGTACTGTCTCTCTGGCCAAAGGCACTACTGAAAATCTACTGTATGAGGGGCTAGAGCCCCATCCCTAAAGAGCTGTTGTAATGGTGAGGACATGCTTTAAGAAAATACAGACTTAATTCTGTGTATTGTGGGACTGCAGTGACAGCTGAGGCCCCAGATAACTTCTGACCCAGGACATTAAAATGACTTTTCCTGTTCAAGGCAAGTCCTGTGATTTCCTCTGCTTCCCCTTCAGCTCATTTTCACATTATGTAGGAAGGATGTACGTCTGAGGACAGACACCCAGCTCTGACTGAAAAGCCCAATCCACTGGGTTTGATGATAGGTGTATCATATGGCACAGTCATCAGTGCAGGTCAAAGAATGTATATCATGGCTATATTTCTTTAAGCTGGTTCTGGTGTCATCCTAGTGTTGAAACAAAGAAAAGCAGTAACTCCTGAACTTCAAAATTTTATTTATGTGAGCTTTTCTTAGTAATTACTTTTCCACCTCTTCTGCTCCTACTTGTTCTAGCGCTTATCAGAAAGTTCTGTCCTTTTCTGGAGTTCCCAAGCATTTTTTTGTTTTATAATACGTTTTTTTTTTTTCTCATGTCTTGTGATAGTTAAAATTCTAAAATTCTACTCAATATTGAAGTATATAAGGCCAACTTTGGCTTGAGAGAATTTATGAACGTTTTAATTACGTGGTTTGGGAGTACTGTAATTTTGCATATTAAGTTGTATTAACAATTGTAACTTCCTAAAAAATACAAGGTTTGTCTGACCATTGACTTCCATGACCAGGAGTGATGGGACTGGCAAGTCACCTCTCTTTTCATATGATGAAACTCTGGAAAAATAAATAGGTTTTGTATACAATAGGAGCAATTCTGGGAGAGGGCAATCTGGGAATCTCCTGAGATCAGCCTAGCTTTTCTGGTATGTCATCTTGTGCTCTTGTGTTTCTTCCCTTAACCCATACTGAAAAAGTTCAGAGAAGCTTGTGCTTTTCTTGAAAGATTCGTGGTTGTTGTGTTTGGCATACCACTGAGAAATTGGCTTGGTCATATCACAGAGAAATTTCAAAGAAGTCAGTCCCTATAAATTTCGTCCTTAAAGGCCAACTTTTTCACTTTTTTGAAAATTTTTTTTGTATTTGAAAGTACAAAGCAGACTTAATTGCCATGCCTGGGAGGCAAATTCCTTGTTTCATTCTTCCAAATTGAATGGGATGACAGCTGAATATCCTAATTTGCTTTTTTTTTTCCCCTAAGGAAATGTTCACAGAACATCTGCCTTTACATATAACTTACTCTAAATGGAACACAAAAACAGTGACATTTCAGGATTTATTTTTATGTGTATGCAACTTTATAAGCAATAACGCTGTACCAGAACTGCTATGAAAAGTTAGAAAAACAGCTATCTCTTTCCCGCACAGCATTCCCAGTGGCATTTGCAACAGATACAGTAGTATCAGTTCAGGCATTTTTGTGTAATTGGTAGCTTTTAGGGATGGATCTCACAAGATGTGTTCAGCAGAAGATATTTTATTCCATCTGCAGGGTGTGAACTATGATCTAATAGTTTTTTCCCATCTCTGGTGCCATGACGGGCACAACGTCTCAGGAATAGGAGACAACACCACAGTTCTCTGTGGTCTCATATTATTTCTAGTTCAGAGAAATAATCATCACTCAGCTGCATATGTCTGCTTTTCAGTATTTTTTTTAATAGTGTAATAAATTTTTCCATATAGCAGCATGGTTTGAGTTAAATTTTTCTTTTTAATGTTCCTATTCTGGTATCAGATTTTTCTGTCTATAACAGTGAAATGCAATATTAGAAGATTCAGGTATGTTTACTCACTTGAATCATAACAGTGTGCACAATTGCCATTGGATTCTTCTGCTAGTTAGCAGGCAACTGTAAAGTAAGAGCTCATGTCAGGCTCTGATAGTTGGACATGGAAGAGAAGAAATGCAGGTTCAAGAAAATGTTGTTTGCGATCTCTTTGCCCTATAAGGTATACACATCTTTTTGCTTTTGCTTTGTAGGGACATGGTTCTTACTCTGACTTCTCTGTCAGTCCATGAGGAGTGGGATGCTGCTCTACTCAAGTACCTTGTTCCCATAGAATTTTCCAATTCTGATACTCCAAATGTTTTGCTGCCTGTGGGATTTTCTGACTGTCCTTCTTCTCCATTAACTGTTTCCAAAGTATCTTGGGGAGTGCGTTGGACCTCTCCGGTTCTCCCACTCTTTTAGTCTACCCAGATTGATTTGAGTTTCAAAATATCTGTCTAACAGAACCATTACCCAAAATTTACTTTTTACATTGAATTGTCTTATTCCGATGGCTCTCATTGTAGGAACGTGAGGTGTCTGGAAAAAGATGGGCCTGGCTGAACAGAGAGCTTTGGCTAGAACTCAGGAAAAAAAGGGGAGTTTGTGACCTTTACAAGAAGGGGCAGGCAACTGCAGAGGACTACAAGGATCTTGAGGAGTTATGCAGGGAGAAAATTAGAAGGGACAGAGCCCAACTAGAACTGCATTTGGCCACTGCCATGAAAGACATAAATGTTTCTGTAACTACATTAACAAGAAAAGGAGGACTAAGGAGAATCTCCATCATTTATTGGATGCAGAGGGAGACGTAGTGACCAAGGATGAGGAAAAGACGAAGGTACATACCATCTTCTTTGCCTTAGTTGTTCTAGAGGTACCCATCCCCCTGAGCTGGAAGACAGGGGCAGGAAGCCCCCATAACCCAAGGGGAAAATGGTTAACAGCCTACTGCGTCTCTTAGGCACACACAAGTCTATGAAGCTGGATGAGATCCACCCAAGGGTGCTGAGGGAGCTGGCAGAAGTGCTGATGAAGCCACATTCCATTGCTTACCAGCAGTACAGGACATGAGCTAGCAGTGTGTCCAGGTGGGCAAGAAGGCCAACGGCATTCTGGTTTGCGTCAGGAATAGTGTATATGTATGTATATGTGTGTATATATATATGTATGTATGTATGTAAATAGTTTAATTTTCAGGTAAGTAATTAATTTTGAGCCAAAGCTTACCCAGAAAGCTTCTTTTATTGGGTGTGTAGAGACTGTTCCAGAGAAAATGTGGAAGGATCACAGAATACCCAGGAAAAGAGCTGACTGACTCATCATGTAAAGACGTGTGTAAGTGGTGGTATGATTCTTCTTCTTCAGATAAAGTATGTCACAAACAGGAATGGGTTTCCGTGCAGGAAACAGTGCTTCTGTAAAAGGGGCCAGGGAACAGAGTGTATTAGGCCAAGGCAGTGGCAGAGCAAACAAGTACAGCGGCTACTGATTTCCTTCCTCTGTAATGCTACAGTATAATTTATTGCAGAGCTGCGGAGAAGCAATTACTCCAGCTCTGATTCAGATGAAGTAATGCATGCTCTTATCCTAACAGACACTTAGATCAGAAGGTAAAAATGGAAATGTTTGGAAAAACAAATGCAGGCAACTGAATATATTTGCTATCAGAATTAATTTTCCTGAGATGATATCAAAAAAAAAAAGGAAGTTCTCTTACGAAGGAAATCGTTCCAAGACGAGATTAGCATGAGGCTATAAGAGTGCTTTGACCAAAGGAAGTTACATTTTTGTAACTCCAGTTAGCTAATGCTTCTGAAGCAAGAAGTGCTATGATGTGCAAAAACAAACTGTACCCCTACTGATTTTACAAGCACTGCCAAGAGATGCAGAACATCCCTTCTTTTTGTGGTCTTGTGCTCAAAGGAAATGTACACGAGCTCCTTCAAGAGAGGCCGAGTTGTCACACCTGCCTGTCCAGAACCAGCAGCCACTGAAAATAAGATCTGGCTGAGCAGGCTAGAAATAAAAGAGTTGGTACCCAAATATTTCTGAAGTGAAATGTTTTGGAGTGACGCTTTGTAAAGCAGAGCTTTTCTTGAGCCATTTAGGAGTGCTAACTACCACAGGGTATATCAGACCCTGGGAGGCTTGCACTTATTTGCAAAAGGTGTTTTTGGTATGTCTCAGCTACAGCCTGTAACAGCACGTAGGCGCCAGCCTGGGAGGAGCAGGCACTTCCTGGGGTGTTTGCAGCTCCAGTGCGCTTGGACCCAGAAGAGACAGTGTCAAATGGCAGGGATCTTGGATTGGTTTGCTACTTAGCACCTGTCCAGCAGCTATTGCATCATCTTAACAAGATCTTTCCCTTCCAGGCAAAGCAACAAGGAAAGGCTTTCCAAAAGAGGGGGTCACTTTAGTGAGTTAATGTGAGTCTCTAGATTGAAATTTTGATGCAGGGAATTAGAATAACCTCTGGGTGAAGTTTGTTGGAGCTACCTGTTGAGCTTCGCTTTAAGGCATGGGTTGTGAACACAGATGAGAGTATCTTGGGTGGGAGCACTGGGAAGTTGAAGGAAAGATTAAAAGAAACAACACAAATTACTGAAGAAGCTATTTTCCTTGCCTCTTAGCTCCCACTGTCATCTTGAGCATTAAATTCCAGATGTTCCCCACTGAAAATCTCCAAGAGATGTCCATCTTTGAAAAAACCCTGTGAGTAGGCTGTTGAGTAGAATCTGAAGCTATTTCGCAGCATGACTTGAGGATTGTGATTTAATCCACCAGCAAAGATGTTCTCAGATAGCTCTGCCATAGCGCTCTTGCCATTTTGCATTGTAATTAAAAACATAACAAAATCTCGGAAGTTGTTGCCTCTTGAATAAAATACGGCAACAATGCATTGGAGACTAGGGGAAGCTGAACTCAGGAGATTTTCTTTCAAAGCTGTTTCCATCAAAGTAATGGTTATTATTCTGTGGACTCTAAAGAACAGATCCAAATGGCAATAAATATAGTTTTGGTCTTTCAGTACCAGACTGAAAGGTACAGATGGAGACAGAGTATGGCGACTGCGTTGGGTTATTTGGTGCCAGCTGATAATTGCAATAGCAGCCTACTCCAAAAATGCCGTAGCAGACCCTATGGAGTTGTTTATTCTTAACCTGGCACCTATGTATCTTCTTTAAATACTGCACAGGGGCTAAGGCCCCATGCATTTACTGAAAGGGCGTATCAAAAGGGGCTGGTTTTGCCTCTGTGCTCTGGGTCCTTTCTTCCTTGCCTGTTCCACAGTTCTTCCTCCCAGATCAGTTTTTCTCCAGATGTCGATTAACTAAAGCTCATTAGTTGACATTAATTCAGCCTTAAATATCCATTAGATGTTCTTGTCTCTCCTGTTCTTAGTCATTGTGGTTTTCCACACCCATGGAGTAAAAAGGCAGTCAGCAACAGCCTTATTAACCCTTCCTCTTCCAGCAGAAGGACAAGGTTAAACCTTAACTCAATATAATCTAAAGAACATTGATAAAAATCAAATTTTCAGACTTTCTACTCCGTATTTTGAAAGACTGCCAGCAGCTGTTTCTTTCCTGTATCTATGTAAGGGAAAGAAGTTTCCACTAGCACTTATGGCTCAATCATAAATCTCAGCAATGCTGTCTGAGGTTTTTTTCAGGAGCCATGCTGTACAGTTTACATAACAAAGCAACAAAGTTGGAATCAAAATGGTTCACCACTGCATTAAAGGGAAAACCTAAGGTCTCCAATAGCATTTCAAAACGTTTATATCATTTATGTATTAAACAGGAATTATGTGACTTATGCCAGGTTGTTTGTTTGTTTTTTAATTTTTTTTAAATGTTATTTTTTCATGTGAGCCCTTATATTTCAGCAGAGGGCACTGTGACCTTACTTAGAACTCAAGTTGTTAATTGGGCCGCTTGAACATGGAAGAAAATTATGCCATTTTTCCTCAGCGTTAGTCCTTAAATCACAAGGTTATATATAGAGGATTTACTTGTTCTCTGGCTTTAGTCGGATTGCTCAGCTGTGGAGCATTTTGTGATGAGCATCCCACAGCTACAATGGGAGATGCAGTTATGAGCAGCAGAGGCAGAGTGAGATGTTGCCCACCACTTTGTTTACAGGCTGTCTTACTAGAAGCTATCGCCACGATCCTTCTACTAAGACAACTATTTCTTCACAAAGTATTAAGTAACAGATAAACCTTCACATAAAAGCTGTATGGCACACAACAGCGACCTCTAGCTACCTATTATTCCCATTCCACCCACCGTGCCCACAGGAAGAGTTGCAGCAGTTCACTTTCTCTGACCTTTTGTCTTGATTCTGGGTAAACATGACAGCTGAAGCTAACAGGGATGCTCTGTGACAATGTGAGAACAATGTCTTGTTTTTTCACTTCTGTTTTTCACTTGATATGTTACCACCCTTGCTGTTTTCAGATTGACAGGTTTCATTGTGTGGCTCCATTTGCCTGGCACAGTTCCCCAGCAATAACCTCTGTGGCCATGCTGTCAAGGATGATGTCACAAACGAGTGATTTATATCACATGAATAATCACCATCAAAGGTATTAGGAAAAAGTGATTTAAATATGAATTTGTAAAATGTAAGGTTCAGTGGCAAAGTTCACTGTGGGACTTACTACATCGAAGAAAAATACAAAGAAAAATCAAAGTAGAAGCAACTTAGAATTATTCACGCAGAGACTGCATAACAGGTGAGGAAAACTCTGGTCATTGAGTCTCACTGCAGTTTAGAGTGTGCCCCCTTGCTTTCTAAACTCCTGATGGAGCTTAGATGCAGCTAGATCCAAACTTAGAATCAGACTTGATCAACGGTTTGTGCTTAAGCAAAGACATATAAAGGGTAAAGAAAACCTCCTGTTGTGTCACAACTGCTTCTCAAAGAGGAGCCTAGGTGCAGATGGATTGAGACTTAGTCCCCACCTTGATCAGTGGTTTATGTCTAATAGAATTAGACACATGGATTTCATTAGCATGCTGTCAGTCACTTACTGAAGATCTGTTGCAAGCAAGGCGTTTCTCCACTTTCAGTAAGGAAAGATCTCTCAGTCTCAGGTAAGGAATCCCAAACCTGGAGAGTCATCCCTGCTCAAGCAGAGAGTAACCTGGTATGTGGTCCAGTTGCAATTCAGGGAGCACTCAAACTGGGCTCATCCAATGACCTGCTGCTGGTAAAAGGTCTCACTGCCTCGAGGAGCAACCTTGAGAGTTGTCCCAGCTCAAGAGATCACTGTCACGCAGCCACACTGCCTATCAGGGAGAGCTCAAAGGAGACTCACATAGGCTGTCATATTTATGGGATAAAGTGGTTGGCTCATAGTGGAATTGCATACAGTGGGAGAGTGTACATGAGGGTCCTTGTAGCCATGGCTTTCTTTGTTCCTTGATGAATGAGTCTTGGAAAAAACCACCTGCTTTTCAAGTGTTAATCTCATGAATGGTGTTCCAAGCTCACGCATTGACACTCACTGGGTCAATGCTCCTTTGTGAGTTGTCTAGAGGAGTTCTTGGTCCATCTACATACAGCTCAGGCCTTTATCTTCTCTGCAGCCTGTACCAAAGTAGTGCTGGTTTGGTTAAGGGATTGAGTGCATCTGTCACAGATGGCAAAGTCAAGAAACTTCAAAACCGTACTGACCACAGCACAGTTCTTGACTCTCGATGATGCAATTTCTATCATGTTCAAAAGGTTCTCTGTTGTGTCTTGCTCTGAGTCAGTATGTTGTGCTGGTTCTGAGAAAACCAGTCTCTCCTCTGTACGCTGAGCACTTAACAGTATAACTGCCACATACTCTCTTGGGTTTTGGCTCCCAAAATATACAAAGAAATCCTTCACACTACATTGCCTTTTACTTGTTCCCCAAGGCCTGTATAAAATGGGAGGCATGAAAAACAAGGTTGATGTTTAACCTTCTGAGGAAGTTTTAAATGATGTAACATTATGGTAAAGAGAAGGAGGAAAAGAGACACAATGTGCACTTGTCTTAGCTTGAAAAGGAACAAGTAATGACCACAGTAATGAGAACAAACAATGGCATGAGTGACATAAACACTTTGTGAGGGGCTGAACAAATGTCTCAAAGAGTCTGTGTTTTCTTGGAACCCAAACAAGCCAGAGCCACCTGCCTGGCACCTGTCCCTGTTTGTGCGGGGCTGACTCAACACTTTGCTGAGCCCCCTGCCCCAGCCCTGCACCGGTGGAGCTGTGGGGGTGGACAGGGCTTGGATCTGTGGCTGCAAGAAGCCGGGAGAGGGAGGGGTAACACCCCCTCAGAAGCCCTCAGCATCCCCCAGACCAGTTCCTGGTAATTTTCTATAAAGCGATGTGGCAGGAACTTGGCTGTATAAAAGGGGATCACCCCTGGCAGTTGGGCACTTTTCGCCCACCACTAGAAGATGGCTGCCTGTGCCGTGGTCATCAGTGATCATGGTTTGATCCAAGGGTGGTGATCTTTCCTTTTCCTATCGCTTTTCTTCTCTCTCTTTCTAGCTTTAACAAAAAGGCTATCTGTGGCAAAGCTGGTTCTTTTGCTCGCTAGTGGCTCGTTGTTGTGAGGCGTGGTGATTGTGCTAAGTGGACGATTGAAATACATTATTGTTAGGTGATTGATAAATAAAACTTGGGTTCGGATCTTTCCTGTGAGTCACCTTAATTCTGACCTGGGAATCGATGAACCTGAGTCAACATCCTGTACTTTGGGACATGACAGTTAATTGGCGTAGTCGGCAAGGATTCCTTGTGCCAGGAGGATCCAGCAGGTACACTGTTTCTCCATCTGATGAACTCGGATGGGGAGAAATGGGAAGCGGCCTTTCAGCTTTAAGCCAGGAAGGGCTCAAGTAGATCACAACTCCATGATTGTTGGTTCATGACTGCTCCCCGATTGATTGAGTGTGAATTGAGTAGTGGCAAGCCATGATGCATCTGGTGCTTGACTGCTTTGCTGTTCTTTGGATATTGAATGAATACAGGGGGTACTTGTACTCACTGGGAGTAATATGGACTGTGGTATGTGGAATACAAGGAGACGCCTTGATGGCAATGCAACAAAAGAGTACAGTAAGGTCTCTTCAAACTCTGGTAAAGAATTGCAAAATCAGCTATCAGAGAACTGCTGCAAGAGAAAGAGCAGAGATTTTGTTAGATATGGAGTGCAGGATGACCCGTCAACTCCGTGCGGACTTGTTTAAATTACAAGAGAAGTATAAGATGTTGTGCGGGATGCTTAAAATTCAGAGTGGAACTGGTAGCTCCGATTCCAAGGGTGAGACTGGTTTTGACCCTTAGCGAAGAAAGGAGAGCAGGAGTTCCAAATATCCAAAACACTTTATCCTTTAACAGATCTGGAAGATTGCAGGAAAGCAATATTGCGTCCTTTGATAAAAATGGAAATAATAGGTGCTGGGGAGCGCAAAGCCCTAATCTGGGAAGAAATTGCTCAGTAGTTAATTAAGTATGGGAGAATGAAACAGAAGGAATGGCCACCTTCCCCAAGAAATCGGGATGAAAATAAATTTGCTGTGGGGGGAAGGAGTCAGAAGGGGAATTGCTCGAGATGTAATGGATGGAATGCCTACCATGGTGCTAGAGAATCACAGAATCACAGAATGTTAGAGGTTGGAAGGGACCTTAAAGATCATCTAGTCCAACCCCCCTGCCAGAGCAGGACCACCTACACTAGAGCACACAGGAACGCGTCCAGGCGGGTTTTGAATGTCTCAAGAGAAGGAGATTCCACAACCTCCCTGGGCAGCCTGTTCCAGTGCTCGGTCACCCTCACAGTAAAAAAGTTTTTCCTCATATTTTTCTGGAACCTCCTGTGTTCCAGCTTCCACCCATTGCCCCTTGTCCTGTCAGTGGAGGCCGCTGAAAAGAGCCTGGCTCCATCCTCCTGACATTCCCCCTTGACATATTTATAAACATTGATGAGGTCACCCCTCAGCCTCCTCTTCTCCAAGCTAAAGAGATCCAGCTCCTTCAGCCTTTCCTCATAAGGGAGATGTTCCACTCCCTTCACCATCTTTGTGGCTCTACGCTGGACTCTCTCAAGCAGCTCCCTGTCCTTCTTGAACTGAGGGGCCCAGAACTGGACACAATATTCCAGATGTGGCCTCACCAGGGCAGTGTAGAGGGGCAGGAGGACCTCTCTTGACCTACTTGCTACTCCCCTTCTAATACACCCCAGGATGCCATTGGCCTTCTTGGCCACGAGGGCACATTGCTGGCTCATGGTCATCCTGCTGTCCACTAGAACCCCCAGGTCCCTTTCCCCTGCACTGCTCTCCAGCAGGGCAGTCCCCAACCTATATTGGTACATGGGGTTATTTTTTCCCAAGTGCAAAACTCTACACTTGCCCTTATTAAACTTCATAAGATTTCTCCCCGCCCAGCCCTCCAGCCTGTCCAGGTCTCTCTGAATGGCTGCACAGCCTTCTGGTGTGTCAACCACTCCCCCCAACTTCGTATCATCAGCAAACTTGCTGACAACATTCTCTAATCCCTCATCCAGATCATTGATGAATATATTAAACAGCACCGGCCCAAGCACTGACCCCTGAGGGACCCCACTAGACACAGGCAACCAGCCAGACTCAGCCACATTGACCACAACCCTCTGGCTTCTTCTCTTCAACCAGTTCTCGACCCACCTCACTACTTGGTCATCCAGACCACACTTGCTCAGTTTACCTATGAGGATGCTGTGGGAGACGGTGTCAAAGGCCTTGCTGATGTCCAGGTAGACCACGTCCACTGCATGGCCACCATCCATCCACCTGGTTATGTCTTCATAAAAGGCTATCAGGTTGGTCAAACATGACTTCCCCTTGGCAAAGCCATGCTGACTGCTCCTAATAACCTTCTCATCCTTGATACACCTAGAGACAGCGTCAAGGATAAGATGTTCCATCACCTTTCCAGGGATGGAGGTGAGGCTGACCGGTCTGTAGTTACTCGGGTCATCCTTCCTGCCCTTCTTATAGACTGGAGTGACATTCGCTTTCCTCCAGTCTTCAGGCACCTCACCTGTTACCCATGACTTACCAAAGATGATGGAGAGTGGCCTAGCAATGACTCCCGCCAGCTCCCTCAGCACCCGTGGGTGCATCCCATCAGGGCCCATGGATTTATGAATGTCCAAGTGTTCAAACTGATCCTTAACCCACTCCTCATCAATCAGGGCAGACTCCTCCTTTGTCATGACTTCCTCTGGGACCTCAGGGGACTGAGGCTCCTGAGGACAGTCTCCAACAGTGTAGACAGAGGCAAAGAAGGCATTCAGCAACTCTGCCTTCTTTCTGTCCTCTGTCTCCAGGACACCCACCTCATTCAACAGAGGGCCTACATTGCCTCTAGTGTTAGTTTTGTCAGCAATGTATTTGAAGAAGCCCTTTCTGTTGTCTTTGACCTCCCTTGCAAGTTTTAACTCCAAGGAGGCCTTAGCTTTTCTGATTGCCTCCCTGCACTCCCTGACAGCTGCCCTGTACTCCACCAAAGTGGCCAGCCCTTCCTTCCACAATTTAAACACCCTCCCTTTCCACCTGAGTCTGCCCAGCAGATCCCTGGATAACCAAGCAGGTCTCCTGGATCTCTTTCTTGATTTCCTACCTGATGGGATGCACTGATCCTGAGCCTCAAAGAAGTGGTCTTTGAATGCCAACCAACTCTCTTGGGCCCCTTTACCTTGCAGCTCCCTGTCCCAAGGGGTATCCCCCAGTAATTGCTTGAAGAGGCCAAAGTTGGCCCTTCTGAAGTCCAGAGTTGCGATCCTGCTTGGTATTCTGTTTTTACCGCACAGGATCCTGAACTCCACTATCTCATGGTCGCTGCAGCCAAGGTTGCCCTCAACCTTCACTGCTTCAACCAGACCTTCCTTGTTGGTGAACACAAGGTCCAGCGCTCCTCTCCTGGTTGGCTCATCCACCATTTGCATCAAAAAGTTATCATCGATGCACTGGAGGAACCTCCTGGACTGAGGATGGCTGGCTGTGTGGGACTTCCAGCAAACATCTGGGTAGTTGAAATCCCCCATGAGAACCAGGGCCTGGGACTGAGAGGCTGCTGTCATCTGCCTGTAAAAGGCCTCATCAACTTCCACCTCCTGATCAGGTGGTCTATAGTAGACACCCACCACAGTATCACCTAAGCTAGCCTGCCCCTTAATTCTTACCCATAAACTCTCTACTTGCTCCTCATCTGCCCCTGGATGGGTCTCAATACACTCCAGTTGCTCTCTCACGTACAGAGCAACTCCCCCACCTCGCCTCATCAACCTGTCTTTCCTAAAAAGAACATAACCATCAAGGCCCACATTCCAGTTATGTGAGCTGTCCCACCACGTCTCTGTAATTGCAATAAGATCATAGTTCTCCAGCCGAACATAGACTTCTAATTCTCCCTGCTTATTCCCCATGCTTCTTGCATTGGTATACAGACACTTCAGAGATTTAATGGAGCATCTGTTACCGTTGCTTGTGCATTTTATGCCTAACCCTGGGATACTTCCCCTTGGTTCATGTGTAGAGGCTCGGGTTTTATCCCCTTCCCCCTTCCAACTTAGTTTAAAGCCCTATCTATTAATCCCGCCAACTCTCCAGCAAGTATTCTCCTCCCTCTCTTAGACAGCTCTACACCATCTATATCTCTCATGCCCAGTACTGCATAAACTTCCCCGTGATCATAATACCCAAAACGTTGCTGGAGGCACCAGTCTTTGAGCCATGCATTAACTGCATCTACTTTTCTTTTCCTTTCACTATTCCTGTCACCTACTAAAGGGATAGATGAGAAAACTACCTGTGCCCCCGATCCTTTGATCGCCTGGCCTAACAACTTAAAGTCCTTTTTAATTCTCTGAGTACTTCTATGATTGATCTCATCACTCCCAACCTGGACAATCAACAATGGGTAATAATCAGTGGGACTCACCAGCCTGGGAAGTTTTTTAGTAATGTCCCTAATCCGAGCTCCAGGGAGGCAACAGACTTCCCTGTGGACTGGGTCTGGACGGCAAATGGGACCCTCTGTTCCCCTCAGGATGGAGTCACCAATGACAACTACCCTCCTTTTCTTTTTAGTTGAACTAGTCCTGATGCATGGGTCTGACTTACTCAGCAAAGTCAACCCTATGTCTCCACATTCATTCACCTCTTCTTTTCCATGGCTCTCCTCTTCCAGAGCACTGTACCTGTTCTGTAGAGGCAACTGAGCAGGTGAGGGAGGCTGGGCAGGGACCCGCCTTCCTCTCCGAGCCAGGACTCGTTTCCATTCCCCCTCATCACCTTGATCCCCTCCTTTGACCTCATGGCCAGAGGGGAGGGGATCCCCTGTTGCATGTGGAGAGTGCTGTGTGTGCATCAGGGACCGGCTCCACCAATCTATCTCTCTTTCACACTCCCTAATGCTCCTCAGCCTCTCCACTTCTTCTTTTAGCTCTACCACAAGATGGAGGAGATCATCCAACTGACCGCACCTCACACAGGCACTGTCAGATGCAGCCTCTGGGAAGCATAGGCTCAGGCACTCCCTGCAGCCGGCAGCCTGCACAGCTGCGTCCTTGTGCTGGAGCACTGTTTGGGTCCCCACACTCCTCCTCGTGGTGGCTTTCTGTCTGGTGGCAACCATAATGGGAAAGAAGGAAAAAAAAAAAAAAAAAGATTTGACCAATAACCACTCCTTCACCTCTTATGCCCAGGGTCTGCAGTCCTCGCTCTCCCTGAGCCAGCAGTAACACCCCGCTGTGCCCGCGGATCACCAGAGTCCAGCAGGTCCTCCCCTCCCCCACGCTCGCGCCGCTCTCAAGAGTCAGATGGCTGAGGCCGCTTTTGAGTTTCGCGGGCTGCCGGCTTCCTCCTCGCCTACGTCACTCGCTCCCGCCTCGCGAGATTCCCTCTCAGTTCCGGGTCCCGCTCTCTCTCCTCAGCTTCACCGTCCCCGGCAAAGCCCCCTCTCGCCTCAATCCGCCCAGAAATCGGAGAAAAAAGAAGCTTGTTTGTGCATGGAGGAGCAAGCAGAAAGTATCCCCAAAGGGAGAACTATCTGCTCAAGATATTAATGGGGTAGAACCTAGACCAAACGTGCAGACGAACACCCCCACAGCCACAGAGAAAGAACTAACTGAGGAATCAGACACGCTGTCCCCAAGCAGTGGGCCTGGAGACAGCGGGTGTGTTTATTTAAGGAGGTTCACGGAAAACAGCCAAGGGGACTTGCTGACCACTTTCCCCCTTGGTACTTTTAAAACACCCATCACCTTTTTAGTAGGTACGGTGGCCCAAATACCGGCACTCCAAACTGATGTTGCCAATCACAACGGCATTGTTGCTGATAGAAAACAAATTTGGGTAACTGGTGTGTTTGGCAATCCTCAGCCTGAGGCAACTGCTCGAGCTAAGTGCTGGCATCAGGAGATGAAATGGCAGCAGAACCTATGATAGTGACACTCCTGACAACTAATATTTTGGGACTAGGTCTGTGGACAGGGTGGTCCTGTGTGGATTGGAAAAGAAAGCAGGGGGTGTTCAGTCTCCTGGATGCCTCTGTGAATCTGCTCCAACCTGTGCCAGAGCTACATCCCCTCCAAAATTGTTAATGTGAAACCTTGCCCCCTTTCCTTGGGAGCAAGGAAAAGAGCTAACTCAGTGACAGCCGAGTTAAGGGACAAAGGGATAATTGTTCCAAAACATTCCCTTTAACTCTCTTATCTGGTCCATGTGGAAGCAGAATGGGAAAGTTTGACTAACTATTGATTACCTGCGTTTGAATGCAAACATAGGTCCATTAACAGCTGCAATGCCTGATATGGTGGAACTGATTTCGAACATACAGGAACAAGCACATCAGACTTTAGCAACCGTTGATGTGAAAGATATGTTCTTCATGGTTGCCTTGCGGGAAACTGACTGGGATTGTTTTGCTTTTATGTGGGAGGGGGTGCAGTCTGCCTTTACGTGCCTCCCTCAGGGGTATCCTCATTCCCTGACTGTTGCACACTATGCCTTAGCACAGGAGATTGCCCAAATCGCTCCCCCAGAGGGAGTTAAAGTATGCCAATATGATGATGATATATTGATTGGTGGCCCTGAGGCCACCACAGTGAGACAAACCGAAAATGAATTAATTGCCCATCTGGCAAACTTAGGACTTCAAATTCCGGAAGAAAAAATACAGCTTCCTGGCTCTGAAGTGAAGTTCCTGGGTATTTGGTGGAGGGGGGGAGAGGTGTGTATTCTCCCTGAAACCTTAACTACCCTTGAACAAATGAAAATACCTGAAAGCAAAAGGGAATTGCAACATGCTTTAGGCCTGCTGGTATTCTGGAAGAAACACATTCCAGTTTTCTCTATTTTAGCTCACCCTTTATATGGTTTGACACACAAAAGGGTGATTTGAAACTGAACTTCTGTGCATGAGGAGGCTTTAAAGCTGCTAGTTTTTTGAGGTTGCGGTATACCAAGCCCTGGTACCCATACACCCTACAGATCCACTCCACATAGAGTGAGGTTTTGCAATTCATGGACTATCCATACATATGTAGCAGCGTGGACCAGAGGGTCTGACTCGACCTATTGAGTTTTATTCATGTAGCTTGAAAGATGCAGAAAAACAGTGTTCAGTGTGGGAAAAAGGCCTCTTTGTAGTAAGTCCAGCTCTGCAAGAAGCTGAAAGAATCATATGGTGACAACCTGTCATTCTAAGAGGACCCTTCAAGGTCTTGAAGTCACTGTTGGCTGAAATCACACCCCGTGCAGGGGTTGCACAGAGAAGCAGCAAGGAAATGGTATGTGCGCTTAGACAACTGCTGCCACACAGCACAAATAGAGGAGGGAACAAAAGCTAAGCCCTTATGGCATTCTCAATCCCAACTCCCATCATGGCCTTTGCACTTGATATCTGTGCTTGGATCACCACAGATGTATGTGGTAAAGAACATAAAATCATTGACCCGATGGATAGTACTGTGTGTTTAACTGATGGGTTCAGACAAACTGGATGTCTTCTTTGTATCTTTCAGGAATTTGAGGGCAAAACATTTTCATCATTGTATTGGGAGGACAACATTAATGTTATAAACCTGTTTATTTGCTGTACCCTTTGATCATTTTATTGTTTGTATAGATCATAATAGTATGTTTTGGAAATATGTACTGCTAATGATTATTAATATTATCTGTGTAATTTTATGTGATTGTGTTGTACATTATAACAGGGCATTGATCCAAAACAACGAGGGATCTATGTTACTCTTAGTGGTTTCAATAACTATATCTATTGTAATTAGTATTTGTAACTTTAAAGGGTCTATAACTGAGGAGTTTGTGTCACAGGTATTCAGGAGAAGGTATTGGATCATTTATGGTTAAATTCTCCAAATTGAGGGAAAGTAAGTTGTAATGCATGTACCACTGATTGCACCTGGAACAGAACATAAGCTCTGTTCGAGTATCAAAATTGAGATAGGGCCTGGAGCATGCCTATGTAGGCAGCTCTATTTGAAATGGCATCTCCTTGTCCTGAAGATTAGTTTGTCATGGCTAGGCTTCGCAAATGAAGATATGGGAAGGGCTCTATCCACACTTGCTACAAGCACACTGATGGCTAAAAAGGCTGGTGTGGGATAGGCAAGTCCGGCTGCAAAAGGCACAGCAGAAAGTCTCCTTAGGCGGTATTGGCGAGGCACGGTTCTTTCTGTGTTGTCTTTTCTCCTCGAGACTAATTCTATGTGCATTCTCAAAGGACGCAGCAGCATTATGGATGGTGTGTCTCCACATCTTCCACTTGGAGGCCAGAGTGGACCACTGATGGCAGTCATTATGGCCAAAACTGAGGTATTTTTTCAGAGAGTCCTTGTATCTCCTCTTTGGGGCTCCTCTGTTACGGCAGCCGGTGGCGAGTTCACCATAGAGCACAACCTTAGGGAGGTGCTGATCCTCCGCCGAGCTTCAGCAAGTTTTCAAGATGACCGTGCAAGACTGACTGGCATTGGACATGTCATGCTAAAGGGATAAGGCCTACCTAATGGAGGGAGGATGCTGCATCATTTCCTGTAATGCCACCACCTTTGTGGAGAAAGCACACATGAAGATGAAGGAAGTTGCAGACAGGACAACGGAGTTACTACTGAAGGGACTACTCACCACCTTCTGGATATCCTCTAGGGACTGTCGGGGTGGGGAGAGTGGCACATACAAACAATTACTTGATTATTTTCCTCTGCTGCTTCTTTTCTCTGCCCTTTCCTGTAAAATCACCACCCTAGAAGACTTCAGAGAGGAAGAAGATACCTGATAGGCTGTTTGAGCCACGTGGTGGTGTGACGGACTAAACAAATGTCTCAGACAGTCTGCATTTTCTCTGAACCCAAACAAGCCAGAGCCGCCTGCCTGGCACCTGTCCCTGTTTGTGTGGGGGTGACTCAGCGCTTTGCTGAGCCCCCTGCCCCAGCCCTGCACCAGTGGAGCTGTGGGGGGTGGACAGGGCTTGGATCTGTGGCTGCAAGAAGCCAGGAGAGGGAGGGGTAACACCCCCTCAGAAGCCCTTAGCATCCCCCAGACCAGTTCCTGGTAATTTTCTATAAAGCGATGTGGCGGGAATTTGACTGTATAAAAGAGGATCACCCCCGGCAGTTGGGCGCTTTTCACCCACCACTAGAAGATGGCTGTGTGTGCCATGGTCATCAGTGATCATGGCTTGATCCAAGGGTGGTGATCTTTCCTTTTCCTATCGTTTTCTTTCTCTCTCTTTCTAGTCTTAAAAAAAAAGCTATCTATGGTAAGGCCGGTTCTTTTGCTCTCTAGTGGCTCGTTGTGAGGCGTGGTGATTGCGCTAAGTGGACGATTGAAATACATTATTGTTAGGTGATTGATAAATAAAACTGGGGTTTGGATCTTTCCTGTGAGTTACCTTAATCCTGGCCTGGGAATCGATGAACCTGAGTCAATGTCCTGAAAGCTCGGGACATGACACCCTTTCCTTCATGTGAAGATGGAATTTATGTAGCCAAGTCATCATTTATATCTGTGGATTTCTCAAAAACATCTACTTTCCAGTTAAGCACTAATAATTTCTAAAAACTCAGTTGCAAGAGAAATGCATTAGAACTCCATTCTGCTAGTGTCAATAGCATTTGGGTCATGTAAGATCACTACCTTGTGTTTCTTGACGGGTTAAATTGCACATTGCACCCATGAAAGCACAGCTGCGCCCTGTCAGACTTCAGCAGACTGCAGAAAAAAACCTGAGTTTGGCATAATGGCGTTTCACAGAGGTGTGTCTGAGAGGACAAAGTGACCTGAGAAGGGGATAACAGTGAAGATGAGCAGCTGTGGTACAGGGCAACTGCTGGAGATATGAGGAACATTTGTGTGAGGTTGAGTGACCCCATCAGCTGCAGGAGTGGTTGGGGGGCCACAAGCAGGAGCTGACGGAAACGCAGCTTGGCTGACAGTGGCTGTGGATAACCAGAGTTGGCAGTGGAGCTAGGTCTCCAAGGGCCAGAGCAGGGTGTCCAGGTGCCCCTGGGATAGCAGCACCCCATGTCTGAGTAGATACCCATGAGACCTCCCATGAGCCACACGCTTGTGGCACTTTTCTGTCATGGCTGTTGGCAGATGAAAGAGTGGCAAGCTCCCACGGGGCAGAAGAGAGGCCAAGAACACCACAATAGGGATGTCAGGGAAAAGTGATCCAGTTCATCATTTGTTCTGCATCAGCTCCTTTCCTCTGACCCTTCTCTTCATTTCCTTACATACTCCTCCTGCATAGGTGGTGTCTCTCCCAGTGTCCATATCAATTACACTAATTGTGCTGATTACTCAGAATATACTGATTTGTTTAAACCATCAATCCTCTTTGATGCTATCCTTGCAAATGATTTAAATGCCTCCTTCAGGGTTTAATGTTCTTCTCTCTTCAAATACTGCAGACTCCGTGATCACGGCCAGGTTTTAATTTAGAAGTAGTACAGGGTGTTATTAGATTGTGATTATTTATTTTGTAATCACTTTTTGCCTAATTTAGGTCTGGTAGCTGTGAAAGTGATTCCCATTCACACTTAACATTGGCTGTAGTATCTCATTATAATATGTGCAAAAATCTATCAATTCTTGCTGATTTCTTTTCCCTTTCCACTTCTCTTGATGTTTTACGTAGTTCGGCAGATTTTTTGTTAGCCCACCTAGCAGTACTTTTTGTAAGAGATTTTTGTAACATCTGCTTCTGTGTATACACACTGAGTCTAGCTATTAGAAACTCTCTGAATGCTAACACATATATTTCATTTTGTAATACAAAGGGAGCTAGCTTAAAATTGCATACCTAATTTCTGAATGCTGAGATGCTAGCAAATGTTTGCAGGCCCTGGATGTTGTGATTTAATGTGACTTAATCCTCCAAGCAGAGGTTTGCTTCAGTTAGACTAAGTGCAGGTAAAAAGCCATCAAGGCTTGATGAAAATTTGTTGAATAGGGACACTGGTTAAAGAGAGGAGCCTTCACTTGGAAACTTTGACCTAAAAAGAGTGTCATGGTAAGGAAAGTAAAATCCTCAGTCAGCCCAACAGCAATTGCTTACAAAAGTATGTCCTTCAAATCCACTGGTTTACAATCTAAGCACATGTTTAACCCAGCAGGCAACACTGTATTATAAACACTCTCAAACCCAGTTTAGAGCCAAGAACAGCAAACTGTGTTTGCCTCAAGACCAAGCTTTGCTACACTGCAGTGCTGATGGCTTGAAGATCTCCAGGCACATTCACATAGAATTATAAAATATCTCAAGTTGGAAGCGACCCACAAGGATCATCAAGTCCAACTCCTTGCTCCTCGCAGGACTATCTAAATCTAAACCATATGACCAAAAGTGTTGTCCAGATGCTCCTTGAACTCTGAGAGGCTTGATCCCTGAACTACTGCCCTGGGAAGACTCTTCCAGGGTCTGACCAAGTGATGGCATTTTGAAAAAGCCTTTCTGTGGGAAAGGCGTATGTTTTGGCACATCTTTTTTTAACAATTGTCTTATAAAAACTCTGCTTACAAATTAAGCATGCTTGCTTTGCAGTTGGTGATTTTATATTGAGGCAAGAGCTTTGGTGATTGCTTTTACCAGGAGAAAACTGCTAGACATGTAGTTATTACATTACAAATATTTTTAAATATGTTATTTTCTGCAGGCAAGAGGTGCTGGTCAGATATTGAGATAACTGTCCACATGATAGAGTAGAAATGGATGTAAATGGATAGGTCTTTAAAGATACAAATAGTTGTGAGACTCTGGCAGTAACTTTGGCTCTCAGTGCTCACATGTATCATGCTCTATAGCTGCTCTTTCAGGCCCTCATTTTCTCAAGGATTGCCAGGTTCACAAAATTATCTTCCTGACATGGGAGATAAAGCTTTTGTGTCCAGACTCATCCCCTTCAGTTTCATCCTCTTGTTGGTGCAGAAGGTTTTTCCTCATTTATCACATGTCATACTGATGAGGAAACTTTGAAAATAAACTTTTCTCTAACATAGCCCTGCATCAGGTAAATGAATGGAGATTTTGGAGAAAAATGTTCTGAAGCAAGTTTTATTTTTCTGTGAAATAGCTTCAAGCTATTCAAGTTAACCATGCATGACTCTATTCAACTTGCCCTGTTAGACTTTGTAAGTAATTGAATTTTTGGGGGAACAAATACAGTTTATTTTGGGGGAACAAATACATTTTCCACAATTCATCCTTTGTTTTGATTATTGTTTCTTTAACATATATCTTACTTTTGTTCCTGTTGTTGTTGCTGTTCCCATCTCCTTGTCTTGTAAAAGTGACCCAGACACAAAATATACTTGTATAGAAGATTGTGCTCAATGCCTAAAAGCTGACCCACAGACAAAAATTTTGGATTGCAGATTGTGCAGGTGTTTGCAATAGAGAAGTATTGTAAAGGAGTGGTATCAGTAGACCAGCTGTGCTAGCACTCTGCTAATCAGCTAGTCTAACCTAATCAGCTGTACAATTGATGGAAGCCACTGTTTTGATATTTGAATAAGAAAAGAGAAATTATGAGGCTCAAACCAGAACTGGTTTTAGGCCGAGTACCCTTTGTTCCTCACTGATTTCCATGGATGCCTTGGAAACGTGGGTTTTAATGGCATTGACCCCATAATCACCCCCTTTTCTTTCTGACATTGGTGCTGCTTTGCTCCTCGGAGCTTTGGGCCCTCTTACATACAACCCCACAGCTGCTTTTTGCTCTCAGCTTGGAGCCCTTTCACTCAGGCTGTTGGGACAGTGTTTCCCAGATCCTCCAGTGCAGAATCTTCCCTATAGTGTTCCCACACTGCTGTTGCTATGCATTTGATCTTGTGGCCTTGCTCATGCCCATCCTTGTGCTGTAGTTATGGCAAGTTCTCATGGGAAGCAGTTGCCGATGCCACGAGATTCATTTCCCTCTTTCCCTATCCTGCAGCTGTGACTCCAGTTTCCATTTGGAGACGCAGTGATGTGCCTGCACAAAGCTCAAGACATGGCCAGGCATGCACCAGCTGCCTGGGCCGGAGCATCTTCCTGCCAGCAGCAATAGCAGCACAAGCATGGGTAGTCAGCAGGGACTTCAAGCAGGTCCTGATGGAAACCTGTAGTGTTAATATGGGAAATCATTGAGGTATATCATCTGCTGAATGAGAGAGGATAGCTACATCTGGGAGGATGTTCCTCTGAGGATACCCCATCACTTTCTTCTCTCTCTCTCTCCCCATCCCTCCTCTTTTTTGTCTAATTTTTCTCTGCAAATAACTTTGACCATTAGAGCTGACCAAGCTACACACCCTGCCAGTACATCTTTGTACATGGGAATCTGTCTCAGCATGTTTTGTACAGCAGCTTTCTCCCACTGCTGCAAACTGTTGTAAAGAACATTTTTGTGAGGCCTTACTTAAACTCTGTAAGAATTTATGTATATGCTATAATTTGTATGGCATGCTTAGCAATCCTCAGCCTCAAAAAGAAATACAGGTTTTTGAGGCAAAATAAGCCACATCCATCAGAAAGCTGTCACATTCAAACTCATTATCTAATTAAATTACATGCTGGACTGCTGCCACCAATGGCTAAATTTAACAGGTTAGCCTTGTAGTAATGCTTCTGCTCTCTGTCTTATCAGTGACCACAGGTGCAGTTATCTTATCCAGTCTGTCATGTTCCTGTCTACCTCCTAGTGTTTCAGTGATAAAGAAGTAAAGAGATTATACATTTCATTAACGGCTTGACTGAAAAACAGAGATTTTCCTTTATGCCTTCCACTAATTCCTGTGTATTTTTCTCTGATCATATTCTGTTATTCCGTCCTCTCACTGACTACACTAAAGAAAGAAAACTGTGCTCCTTGCAAGCCTTTTGCTCTGATCTGAAGCCTGTTTCAGCAGTCTTTTTCCAGTGAGTTGACATATCATATAGTCATGAATCAGCCTTAAAAAAAGTACAAACTAATGAACTTCAAGATGTTCTTTAATGGTGCATGCCAGACTCTTGTAAGAAAAACATTTGATACCAAATGCAGAAATACTGGTGAAGGTATGGTTCTTCCATGACTCCTTCAGCTTGTGAAGGCCTGTGCAAATGTGAAATGTTTTGATTGACAAAGGTCATGCTTACATGGGCTCACTGAAAAAAATTGTTCATATAGTTGTGATGCAGCACGTACTACATTTGCCACCTACTACATTTGCCAAGGGACATAGAAGTTTCACTGTTTTCACAGTAGAAGTTCATGTGTGACTTTTGGGCTTTTCTGCTTGCTCCAAGGTTATGTAGATATGTTAAAAAGACAGGCAAGTTTAGGGTGAGAGAGATCTTCACTCCTTGTATAAGCTATTAAGTCCTGATGAACTCTCAGCTTTAAGAGAAGGGTAAGAAAACATCTTAGTGCTGTCTACAACCACTTAAGGGCCTGGCTGGAGAAGTTGCTATTGAATATCAGGAAAAATCTTCTTTCCATGAGGGTGGCCTAGAGTCAAATTGCGTGGATAGTTCATGGTGTCTCCACCTCTGAAGCTATTATCGATGTGACAAGCCCTGAGCTATCTGTTTGAGTCAGCCCTGACTGAGCAGAGGGTTGGACTAGAGATTGCCTGAGGCCCCTCCAGCCTCCCAGCTTCAGTCCTGCAATTATAGCAGCACTCCATTTCCTCTTTACCAGGCTGAACCAATGCTCCTCCCCTAGCATCTCCTTGTATGCCAGGTGCTCCTGCTCTGCAACCATGTCACTGACCTCCACTGTTTATGTAAGGACATCTCTCTGGTGCCAGGGAGCCCTAGGCTCCCTTCCCTCAGTCTCATGCCTATGCTCACACCAGTGCTACCCAGTATGTGTGTGGCCTGTACTGGAGCAATTAATCTCAATAGCTCTCAGGATGCAAATATGCAGTGCTTTTATTTGTACTACTGAAACATGCTGCTATTTGATAATAAAAATTATAGTTCCGGTGTGACTTTCAAAACACTTTTTTTTTCTTATTTGAAGTATAACAGCCAAGTTTTACATAAATGAAAAAAATAAACACACACAGATATGCGCTCACACACACACATACATGTCTGACTATTCAGTCTTTTTCCCTCAAGCACAAACTTACGCTTTAAAAATATTGCAGGTGCAGCTATGGAAACCCTTTGAAAACTTGGTGCTTTGTGCTGAAATTATTGAATTATCATGCTAGGTAATCTCAACATGTTTATATTGCAGAATACTTAAACTACAGGGCTCAACACAGTCTTCTACCTCACTCTTACACCTGTTTTAGAAGCTCATAATTTGAGATCTCGTGTGTAGACAGCAACGTAGCATATCCATGACAGTCTCCATTTGGTATAATCTTTAGTTAGTCTTAAAACTTTACCTCAGCAAAAACAGTAGAAGCATGTATTCAGAGATGGAACTATAACTCAAAATTTTGCAAATTAATTTACCTGATAGTTTTTTAATAGCAAGAATTGCTACCGTGCACATGGCTTTTAGAACATTTCACTTAATCATACAGTGTTGATAGGTATCACTAACTCTTACGTGCACTCAAACCTTGAGTATGTGGTATAAGGTTTGAAGTATAAACATTAAATCAGAGTTGTATTATTAGTCCAATCAATAATTCTTTTAAATTTTTTTTTTGGTTTGTTTTGCTCTCTCTTTGAAAGAATTTAGAAACTATCTGGAAAGCTGTATGCACTATTTCACAATTAGCATCAACTGTCTTGTTTTAATTTTACTGTTCTATACTACTAATCACAGTTTAATCTTACACACAAAAATGTTTTGGTTTCCTGTAGATATCAACTACAAGAAAGTAAGTAGTGGAAATGTGTCATGGGTTTGAGTCTGCCAGGGTTTTTGGAAGCGGAGAGAGGGCTCTGGAGGATGACTCCAGCGAAACCTCTAGAGCCACCCCCAGCCCCAGGACATGCCTCTGGCCAAGGCTAGACCAATCAGTGACTCTGAAATCAATATATTTAAGAGGGGAACCTATTGAACCACCTGCTCTTTATCTCTCTCTGGAGATTTGTTAGCTCTCTTTGACTCTCTCGTATTTTGTTTCATGGAGTTTTTTCTGTTTGGAGAAGGGGGAGGTGAGAGGAAAGCAAAGGAATGCAGCAGGTGAGAGAAGCGAGGGAGAAAGGCACTGGAGCAGAGGACTTCCCTGGAGTCCCGTGGTGAGGGACACGACCAGGAAATGATTGCCTGTGAACTGAGGAGATGGACAGCAGCCACAACATCTAGTATGTGGTAGTACATGGAAAACCTCATGCCAGGTGTCAGAAAGACCATGCAGGAGAAGAGGACGCACCCAAAGCAACCTGTGACACCAAGTAGGACAGACTCACATGGAGGGAGAGTACTGCCTCCCATGAGATGGACACCACATGACATCAGGGGAACACTGCATGGAGCCCTCTTCCCCAAGAAGGAAGGACTGCCATGGACAATGAGGAATAGCCAGATGGATGGCACCCCCCACCCCTTGCCCTGCCTTGCAGCGATAGTGGGGAGGAGATAGTCGGGAGGATGAGAGGGATATGGCGGGGAGTGTGTTTAAGATTGGCTTGTGTTTATTTATGTAGTCCTCTCACTATTGTACTCCGAGCTAGTTGATTCCTCCCATCCTAATCTCAGTCCTCAAGCCTTTTTAGCTGAACTTTCTCCCTTCACATCCTTGTGGGGATTGAGCGAGGAACCCCATGGCTCTTTGTTGTCAACTCAGGCAGTTGGCTGGAACTCTGATGAAATGACACAGCCATGGTAGTCTAGATATGTGAGTGAGGCAAAACTTGTGGACACCGGAGTATAGTTTTGGAGGATGGAGAACATAAACTCTCAGAGAGTCAATGTGAGAGAAAAAAAAATATTTTTTTTCTGTCAGGAAAGCTTTGGTTACCTGGAGAGTGAAGGAGTACCTTCAGTCCAAAGGTACCTTCCTCCAAAGGTACTCTTTGAATAGGAAAGCATGTAGTTTCATTTATATTTTTGAAGGAAACAGTGTTCCTCATGCTTTGCTACCTGGTAAATTCTGTCTAAACTATGAGGATTTTAAATAGAATGTTCTTCTAGGGTCCTCTGATTTTTTTTACTATTATTTTATTTTATATTATTTTATTTTATTATTTTTAACTTTCATTTTTTTAAAATTTAATTTAGTGTAGTTTAGTTTAATGTAATTTAATTCTCCCGTTAGTGTTAGCCACAGTGCTTCCCTTTTGTCTGAAGCTATGAGATAGCTCATTTTTGGTTTGAAGTGGGTAGCCTTGCCTACTTGTCACCTTCATTGTGGGCTTTCCTAGCTGCTGATTTCTCTGTCCTTGTCTGATTCTTCATTTTCCTGTTGCTGTGTTTCATCCACCTCCTGAAGTGCTTCTCCTGTCTATGACAGCAGCTCCCAGTAGTCCTCTGCTGACCCCTCCTCCCAGTCTGTGTCCCATCTCTAGTGAGCTGGACACTGTTCCTGGATCATGGCTACTTCGTATCACCTCCAGAGGGGATGGAAAACCCTGTGGCACAGTCTGCACTCCTTCACACTTGCATGCTTGCTTCCCTCCTATCACTTAGCTCTCACCCTCTAAATGACAGGGTTATTCCAGAGGTCTGGTCTGGCTTCCTAGTCTGCCTTTTCTACCTGGCATGCTTGGTGAGTTTTCTTATTTTGATTTTTTTTTTTAGCTCTTCAATTTTTTAACTGCCTTAAAAATCATTTTATGGATGGTAGGAGAAAGGGTGTGTGGTTGTTGTGGAGAAAAACAGTGGCAGTTTGAAAATATATTGAGTATAACATAGAAACACTCTAAGAAGATAAATTTCTGATATATTTCTCTATGCATTAAAACATTTCCAGATTTACAGTATTTTTACACAGAATATTCTTTGGCAGATCCTTATTCCAGATCCAGCTGTTTGTCCTCTTCTGTCAGCTGATTTTTGATGCAAAACACTTGTATTTTCACGAACATCATCTATTTTTTTCGTTTGTGTTTTTCTTTTGGTTTTATTCTATATTAGACATGGTGCTAGGAGTGTGCTCTGGGCTGTGGCTAGACTCTAAAGAAGGCTGAACTATTTCCAGACTGTAACGAGACCCAACTCATATTTAATAATTTAATCAGTAGAACCCACAAATCTAAAAAAAGTGGTATTAGCTCTTGTATGCACAATATGGTCATGACACAGTTCGTCTCTCATCATGCTATTTTATTCTCAGATTTTTTTTTACTAGAGGGTACAAACACGAAAGAAAGGCAGGACAGAACTCACAGAGGCCGCAATTCTGACATGCTGTCAAATAAATGATATGGATCTTCATAACCTTTATTGGCATATATGCGGAGTGAATCAGATACCTTCTGCTGAATCACAAACTGCGTTTTGCAAGTCCTTTATAGCCATAAAATATTTCTGCAGTGGGAGGGAAGGTTCTTCAAAATATACAAAATTGTTTGACTCTATACTGAAACAGATAAGTACCTGTAATTAGTCTACAGAACTGTGTTTGAGATGTTATTAAATAATTATAAAGGTCTCATTCGCTTCTTGTTAAAAGATTGCTTAGACAGACTCAGTGGCAGCTTAATTTGTTAATGAATCTATTGTCAAGTAGGTTGTTCCATCTATTTCTAAATATTCCTTTGAAGCTTAAATGAAAAAAACCCTCCATTAATATTTTGGCTGTAAGTGATCTTGCATTTCTGAAATTGAGAAACATTGCCCTGAAAACATGAAGGCATCTGCAATCTGGGATTTCTTGAGAGATGTCCCCCCTCTAATGGCACCCTTTCTGGAAAGTTTCACTGTCCTGCATGTCAGGTTATGACAGCTGTTTTGCTTGTCTCAGCCATGGACAGTATCCTCCTTCTGCCACTGAATGGCAGCCTGCAGAGTTTGAAAATGCTGTGATACCTTCCTGGAGATCTGGATGTAAGAGTTTGTACATGAGTGCCACTAAAAACCAAGACGCCACCTAGCTGACTTCTTAAACCTTGGTTCAGACTGCTCTCTGCTTGAAGGATAAATTTTAACTGTGTCATCAGAACAAGATGAGAAGCTCTTAAACCTTGGTTCAGACTGCTCTCTGCTTGAAGGATAAATTTTAACTGTGTCATCAGAACAAGATGAGAAGCTCTGTGGAAATGAATTTCTGATTTTAAAAGAATGGAAGAAAAAGAAAGGTCGTGACTCATGTTGCCTGTCCAAGGGACTGTATTTCCTACTGGTTATATGATTGGGAAAATGAAGCATGTGAGCCATACAAAGGTCTGGCTCTGTTCAGAAGTGACATCAGAAGTTAACTTTTCAGTGTCAAAGAAGAGAGTGCCCCAGATAGGTTTTCTTGGTCAAGATTAGCTATTTTGGGTTTAACCTTTTAGTATATACATTGTGTTTAAAGAATTTAAAATGACATTATAAAGAAACACTACTCCCATACCAGCTCTGGGGAAAAAAATAATCATTCCTGTAGTTAAAAAATGCATTGGCAGTAGCGTCTTTAGCGTAGTTAGGTCTTGTGCTTCTCTTTCCCAGCTGAGAGCACTGGCAATTTCAGGAAGTTCTGTCTTTATAAGTGAAATTAAAAATTGCCTCAAGCAGTTTATATTTTTAAAAATTATTTTAAAAAATATTATTCCATAGTTCTCTTTATACAAAATAAAATTCACAGTACAAAGGAGACCATCTGTTTTTTCGCACTAGTCAAACAGGTCTTTTTAGTCTCTTTTTGAAAGTGTTTTGTTATGGATCGTCCACAAGACTACCATGCTAATAATTTTTATTACCGACTTTATTACTTTGATTATTTTGTTTGCTTACTCTGATAATATCAAAATCGGCTACTGTTCAGACAACCCCTGGCGGTAGGGCAGGAGCGTTTATAGATGAATGCATAGATGGTTATGCATTTTATGTAAATAATTAGTTCAGACCAGTTATTTCTGTGGGGAACAGGTTGCACACTAAGTGCCCTTTAAATACATGAAACGCAACTGGTGCAGGTTGAGTGATTTAGTTTCTACAGTATGGATACTCTGTTCTGCATGTTTACAAGTATACCAAACATAACCATCTTTAGGACATATAAATTACATACCATTTACAATTCTATACAGTTCTATTTGTACACAAATAACTAACTCTTCATCCACATTTTCTAAATGTGTAACTATTATTCCTCTGTACTTAACTATTGATGAACTGGAAGCTGAGAAGTATGTTGTGATTTTTTTACATAAAACGCAAACTAAGGTTTGTTGCAGACTGTAGATAGGCCTTCTGAATCCCAAACCCTGGGATGCTTTTCGGCAGCACACACTGTCCTGTATCTCCAGACAGATTCTTCTGCAATAACAGAAACTCACAGACCAGAATGTTCTGAAAACAGGACTAGCAGTTTCTGAAATGTCTACCATAATGTCTGCAGCTCACGCAACATGCATGGATGGCATTCCCTTCCCATCCACCAGTACAAAGGCATTGTTGGAGAGATGGTTCAGCAGACGTTAGCTAAGGAGCAAGCCAAGATCCCAGGCTTCGGAGGGTGGTTGGTGCCATGCAGCAGTGAACCCCAGATCTTCTCTGATCTTTCACACTCACCCGTGGCTCTGAGCACAACCAGCCTTGGGCAAGGCTCCTAATAAATCAGAGAGAACACATGTCAGCTAGTCTACACATGGATTTGTGGATATGTTTGTGTTGATTTAGAAAGGTTTGAATCTCTTTGGCTTGCTTCAGTGAATTTATGTTATCATCATGTGGCTTTCCAACACAATGGGTGATTGTTGAGATTCTCTGTGGGAAAACACAATATGGAACATTGGCTAGCTAAAGAATTCCTCCTGCCTGCTGTTCTTCTGTTTGCCTAAGATTGCTGTGACTTTTTATAAAAAAAGGACACGCCTTTAAAGTAAATCTCAACTGGAATATTTTCACTAACATTAAAGTAAGGAAAGGACATGGTGGCAGCCTGGACTTTTCACTAAGACTAACATAGATGCAAGCACGTGTTGAGGGAAAGGTAGTTTAAGGCCATGTGCGGAAGAATCATTTCGCATTTAATCAATCTATCATTTTCTCCTGTGGAAGCCAGAAACAAATCTCAGAAATGCATTTCTCTTTGCCACAGTTTTGTATTTTTTTCATCAGGACAACCTGCAGGCTAAGAACAAGTGCTGAGGTTTTGGTATTTAGACAGCTAAGTAAATCAATGAAGCTTAAAGCCAAAATTATCCAGCGTTAGACCAACCGAATGTCAAGAATCCAATGCCAGCTTATGATAAAGCCTTGATCTGTCGATACACCTGCTATGCATTTTCTCCATGGCGTTTCAGTGTTCAGAGTAGAATAGACAGCCATCTCCCTCTTGGTGAAGAGTGAATGCTGGGCGAAGTTGGTGAGATAGCAGGCTGAAGTGGCTTCACAGGCTCAAGCCAAAGATTCAGGGAGCATGAACTTGAGAAATTAAACTGTCAAGCTGTGCTGCAATCTAAGTGTAAAAAAACCCTCCGAAATCCTTCGCACTTTTCTGTCAACAACACTAACACCTTTGCAACGCTTATGAAGACTGGTGGGGTATACCTTTCATAAAATTTTGTTACTGTGAAAGAAAAACCCACCAACAAAATTGTTGCTTGTAGTGATTCAAGATTAAACATGGGGATACCTCCTGTTTTCCTGTTTAATTTTGAACTTCTCCAAAACTTAGATGCAATTCTAGATCTCAGTTCTCTGCTCAGCCTTTTCTCCATAGAACCTGTCCAGCTGGCAATTCCCGTTCTTTTATACTAGGGACAATTCAGTTTTTGCCATGTCTTTAGTGTGCAACCATACTACGTTATCTGAACACCAAACACCATTTTTCACTCTGCAGTTACCTTGAACAGGCAATCAGAAAAAATGTAATATTTTTAACATTGGAAATATAATGGATTTCAACTTTATTATTTTACAGTCACCTATTTCATCAAGCTTTAGATGTCAAAAGGTAGTACCCTTTGGATCAGAGCCTAGCCAGTCCTTGCCTTGAAGACTTGTCTGCTCTTAGAATAGCAAAGGGAAAACAAGAGAGGAGGATGTTCGTCACATCTAAATTAAGTTCTGTTTGGCTGATGGGTAACTTAAACGTGACAGGGTTTTTGCTCTTTGTTTTTCATTATAAATATGAGCTACATGCCAGCTGCAAAGTTTTATCTAGGTGTGCATGTCAGAAATGGAGATTCCATATGAAAGTAGATGTTTCTGGACGGAAACTGGGTTTCAGCTTTCTGGTTTCATAGAAGAGCCTATATCACATCTTAAAGCTATCTTACATGAAAGATATTTACTTTGCTTAAGCTATAAAACAAAAACAACTTCATTAGTTTCAATAGTAGTTGCAACTGCCAACTATCTCTATAACACTTAGCTCATAAAAATGTCTATGTGCAATCATCCTTTATATAGCACCAAAATGACTTTTACTTACATTAAGTTAATCTTATATTTCTTGTGTCTTTTAACATCTGTGAATGTTCCTAGAAGAGTCTCTGTCATGTGGAAAGTACTGATGAGTTTCAGGCTTGCTAAAAAAATAGTTTTTGCCCAAATGAATCATAAAAAGGTTGTGGTGTATGACTTTTGGTCACACACTACATCTGACAAAATTCAGAACTCAGTTGTATGGTGAAAAAAGTATATATTAAAAGTATATATTAAAAGTATATACTAAAACTTCCCAAGAGTAACAGCAAAAGCCAAAACCCCTTGTCTTTTTTATTTCTGGAGGCCTGAAGGAAAAACTGGCATTCCAGAATCATCAAGACAGTTAACCGTGAGATCAGAAAATGGCAATGTGAACAAACAGGGTACAACAGTTTTCACTTGCCTTTCTTTACACACATGGTGTCTTCCAGAAAGTGTAAGGGACCTGCAGAAAATCTCCCTGTGCCTTATTACTGGTTTTCCAGCTCCTAATCTACTGTAGTCCAGTGGCCTGCAGACACCAATGTCTGCAGACACTTTGTTCCTTTCATAAACAAGCAATTTTTTACCCTCTCATTTGTAGTTCTTAGCTGGAAAATATCCTTGCCTTAGGTTTTGCTTAAGTTTGGTTTTGTTTTCAAATGTGTTGAGAGTTGATGTGATTGATTCTAATTTATAAATTACTCAGAGCTGCAAATCACATCTATGGGTTGGAAGTATTAAAGACATCTTTGTGTAAATGCCAGAGTCTCCTTATGGGGAGCTGAATTTTGATGTCCAACTCAGCAGAAGCACTCACAAGAGATACTGAAGTGCAAGCAGTTTACTGAAGGAAACCCAGCACATTAAATGTTTAGGAAAGAAGTTGGTCAGGAACACATAATCGAAGCAAAACTCTTAATAAAGATAGCCAAACTGCATACAAGATACAGTATTACAGCAGATTTAAATCTGAGGTAACAAGTGGGTTTGTGCTAATTCCAGAGATCTGGGTGTGCCTGCATTTCACCTGTGCGCTGCAGTCGGTCTGTTCAGTAATTATTTCTAATAGTGTGAAATTGGTGAATATTGTCATCCCAAACAGACCCAACCCGACAGTGATACATCAAGGGTTGCTGGCTCCCCTCCCAAGTTTGCAATGCTATGCTGTGTTTGAACTACTGAGAAGAGGAGACAGCTACGAAACTTCTCCTTTTAGAAGCCAGGGGAGTGAAATCTTCATCAGCTACATGAGAAAACTTGTTACTCTCAAGGCATTCCTGCAGCTGACAATTATACACAGATAGCGGGTAAAAAAAAAAAAAAAAAAAGAAGAAAGGAAACAGACTTGACAAGTGTTGCATTTGCAGTAATTAAGAAGATGCCCACACTTTTATTGTTACTGTGAGCAGAAAAGCGTGGCAGGCTACGGGTCTGGTTTGAGATGAGGAGAAAGTTCAGAAAGGACTGTGGTTACTTATTTCACAAAACAGTCAGAACAAAATAGGATTACACTGTTACCTGTGGGTCCTGCTCTGCATAAGTTAAAATAATAGTTGTCATTTTCAATGCAAAACTATTATTTTTCAAAATATACTTTGACTTTTCCTCTTTTGTTGATCTTGTCTCTTACAAAAACTGGCTTGAATTCTCTTTTCCTGCAACTCTTCATATTCCTACTAGACTCTGAGAAAGAGAGTGTGACTTTCAGATGCTTTCTACACCATGCATATATAGAGAAGGTAACACATTTTCCCTCTGGGGAGGAAAAAGATACGCAAAGAAATATGAAGACTGATACTAGCATAATCTTTTAACATTAGATCAAACAAAGCTTGCTAGTACAATCCCTTTACAAGGCTGTAAAACATCCAGGGAGTCCTTCCCTTTGAGAATGCTCACTGTAGGCTCTGAGCTTGGCAGAACTTAACCTGGAGGCACAAATTCTTCTCTGAATGCCCCTTCTCCAAGAGAGTATGCACCTTCACTAGTTTAGACACCTCTAAGTGTGAAACTGTGTATTTCCTGTTTAATCTACCAAGGCCTCAGCAGCTTCAGGTGGGTTCTTTCTGTCCTGTGCTTCATGTCTTCAACATGTATTTAGCATCCCTGCTTCTTCACGTATATGTTTTCTAACTCTGTGGTTATTCTTGTTCACACTTATCTTTGCTTCCTCTCACTGGATGATGTTTATGCCCTGAAGCCTTATTTTTTGCCTTCTCCAGCTGTGACTCCCACTAGTCTGCACTGACATTGACCTTCTCTGGCCCTTGGATGTACCTAGTCAGCCTGTGGTAACAAATATAGATAACAAACATTCCTATAATTCATTGGTCTGCACAGTCCTTCCAGTCCTGAGGAAGAAACAGGGGGCTTAGATTATACTGCGGCAATAAATTCACTGAGCTATTTCCTTGGAAACTAGGGGACAGGAAGCAAAGAAGGAGGATGAGGTAGCGGTGGCAGGTTAAACTCCCAGGGGGGTGATTCACAGATTTGCATTTTATCTCTGAGGTTCCAGTGATTCCTTCTTCATATGAACTATCAGATAGGATAAAAAAGAGATGGAATAAATAATGCATGGTGTCATTGGCTGAAAAAATACTGCTAGAATTCACTTCAAACAGCATAGTCTATTATATTGTTAGATTTTCAGAGCCCTTCCATTAGTGCACATTTAAACATGTAGTATTTTCTAATTAAATGTGTTGGTAGGAATTATTTATTTTAATAATTAAAACATTTCCAGAGCTCCCCGTAGAGTGTTACCATGGAGGATCAGACCCTCTGCTGTGAGCACTCACAGCATGCTAGTGCACAGTATAGGCCAGCTGCTTAATGTCAGTTGTGCAGAAGCATAAAATCTAATCCTGAGGCACATTAGTGTTGATTGCATGTATCTGTCCTTCCTATGGCTGTGTCAAAGTTAGTTTTTTGAGGTAGCTTTTGAATTCTGGAGCTTACAGTGCCTATTAAACATCCTCAGATAGGTTGCAAAGCTGCCTATCTTCAACTCCACGTGGTGGGGATGGTTTATGCGTATCTTTGGTCCTCTTAGCTTGTTGATCCAGGACAAAAGTAAAAGGTTTTCATGCTCTGATTATTTGCCTTGTCTCTCTTCTTGAAAGACCTCTGACGAGCTGGCATTGCCCCTTCTTCCACTAATCTGTATTCTTGGCATACTCCTTTTCTTTAATTATCAGAAGTTAAAAACATCTGCTCCTTGTGGATATTGAAAATCCCATGGCATGCTCTAGGAAGGAGGGTTTGATGTGGCATCCATAGCCAATATTCCTTTTTGCCATTGCTGTGCAGCACACTGGCTGGCTACCAGTTTTCTTGTGTGGCTGCCACCCTCCCACTAGAGATGGCTGATACTCTGTGTTTGTGTGTGGGCACATGAAATGAGGCAGACTACAAGGTGCTTTCGAAACAAGAGGTATAATACAAAATTAAGCTTTGCTACCATCAGAAGTTCTCCAGTCTATCTTCAGAGATGCAAAGCCCACGCTAACATGAACAAAAAGAAACCTGGAAAACAACCAGTGAAGGTGGGAGTCACAGGGGACATGTATCCTTCCAACATAATAAAATTGTTTCTGTTTTTATTTTGTGTAAATAAGAAAAAAAAGATCAGGGAACTGGCTAAGAAGCTATGCTCTTTCAGACTAACAAGCTATGTTCTGTCAGGCTAACAGAGAAACCTGAGGAAAGATTTTTTTATTTTTTATTTTTTTTTAGCTCAGCCAATTAAACAAATTAAATAATTTAAAATAGGTCACAGAAACAGCTGTCAACAAAATATTTTTATTATTAAGATACCCTTGCACTACCTGCTTCCTTATCTACACATAGAGAAATGAGATCAGTTAGCAATCCTGATAGCCCTCAAAAATGTGACAACAGTCCAGACCTCCTACGTTGTCCTAGTGAATCAATAATGTTGTGAAATATTCAAAGGTTTTGATCTGATTTTCAACGTTTATTTCATACTCTTACATCTTTGGAATGCTTACAAATAAAAATTTCATAGTTAGCATTCTTCAGGCTGTGATTTGGAGTTGTGTGAAAGTTTATCAACAGTTTGTGGGGAAATATCAGTGATCAAAGCTAAAGAAATCCCTTGGCATTGAAGCAATCCTTAGAAAAAGATATCTGAAACCAGCACAATCACACTAGCAGGAACTGAAAGAATTTTTTGTCTTGAAAATATCAAATAAATATATATATAAAACAAGCTGAAATCTAGACAAAACATTCAGGTCAATGGTTTAGCCATTCCATTAACAACAAGAAACCAAAGCATTGTCTGAACTTGGGAAAGAGTCTTTTGAAAGACTTGGAAGTCCACAACAGACAAGAAGATCATTTCCTGCCTACTCTATTTTTATTCACCTAAGGGTAAACCAAACCAAACCAAACCAAACCAAACCAAACCAAAACTCTTTCTGCTAGAAGGAATTTCTTTTCAAGGACAAATACACTACATCAATCCTGCTTTTCTAATACTTCTTTTTTTTTTTTTTTTTTCCCCTGGAGAGTCAAAACATGGAATTAGATAAAGTACTTACTCCTGGCATATGGAATGCTGTACTATCTTCTCTGCTATTTTAACTGATCACTAATGTGCACACGTGAGTGGAAGTTACAGGAGTCAGTAGTGTGCTGCTGCAGCAACCAAGGCAAATTCAATCCTGGGCTGCATCCTCAGGAGCATTACTAGCAGAGACAGATCAACCCATTTTACTCTGTATTTGTCAGGTTGCATGTGGAGTACTGTGTCCACTTCTGGTCCCCATAGTTCAAAACAGTTGCAGAGAGACTGGAGATGGTCAAAGGAAAGCTATGAAAATGATCAAACGACTGGAGAATCTGCCCTTTGGGGAAAGACTGTGGAGTTAGGTCTCTTGTCTCTGGAGAAAAGAAGGCTCAGGGGGACCATGATGGTATTCCACTAGTTAAAGGGTGGATGCAAAGAGGATGTAGGATCTCCACAAGAAGCCACATGGAGAAGGCAAGGGGCAACAGGTACAAGTCACACTCAGAGAGGTTTCATCTTGAGCTAAGACACAAAATTTTCATAGTGAGAACCATCAATCACTGGAACAACCTCCCCAGGGATGTTCTGGAATCCTCATCATCGGAGTATTAAAGACACAATGGGACAGGATCATAGATAATCTCATCTAGGTTCCCTTTCTCATGGAAGACTGGACCAGATGATCCTTTGAGGCCCCTTCCAACCTTGACTGTTCTGTGGTTCCATGATTCCATGGTACAGGACAAACATTAAATAGTAAAAAAAGAAGTGTTTAGATAAATCCACTTTTGTCTGTTTATTTTATATGTATGAAGCTCACAACTTCCTCTAGAATGTTATATTTTCTTTAAATCATTTGAAAGTTACTTGAATGTGCAGAAATAAAAATGTTTTAAACTAACTTACTGTCTGTGAGACACCAAGCACAGCTAGACTCCTTTACCCAGCATCTTTACTAAGTCTAGACTGAGTCTAGCTGTGGATTCTGCTTCTCTGTAGCCTAAGTGCTCTCTTGACTGCTTCATTGACAAAGAAGTGACTGCCATAATTCTGCATAATAACGTGTGTTTACCTGCATTTCATTATCACTTAGTAACCCCTACAAAACTGACTCTGGGAAGTGCTGGCAATTGATACTGTTCTTTGTGTTCCTTAACTTATCAGTGACATTATCTGATGAAAACAGATTGAGCATAGTATCGCTGCACTAAGTGACAGTAAAACTGGCTTAAAATAATTCTCATTTACAGCTATTTGGATTGCTAAAAAGATGTTGCACGTACAGATTAAAGTAGTTCAAGCATCTGATGCCGATTATATGTCACAATTTTAGGCTTGAACACTGATTTGCACAATTCATTTCCATTTTCTCAATGACATGTCTAGATGTACAGCTTGTAAGAGGAAGGGAGTCAAACTAGAGGTAAAAAGAAGCAATTACTTTATAAGTTTTATAAAAGCTAATTCATGGAGCTGTTTTACTTGTTTGATCTCTGCTTTTGCACTCTGAATACTGCAGCCTGTTTCAGAGTTGCCTCTTATGACAGTTCAGACTGGTGCCTCTGACCTGACGAAGCAAGGTCACATATACTTAGTCTTCTTGTCAGCCTGTTTTCTAAGTGGTGAGCATGAAAGTGGCCCCATGAAAGAAGAGTCCAAACTAACATCACTTAGGCAGCCAAGTGTTGTTTAAAAGCATGGTATGGGAGAAAAAAAAGAGAGAAGGGGGTATGATCCTGGCCAGCAGGGAGCTGAGCGCTCAGAACTAACTGGCTGAGTAAACCAAAACATGGATCTCCCAGACATGGTTAGAAGCTGGAGCAGGATAAACCAGCTTCACAGTCCAGGAGTTTACAGCTGATACACCTCATCAACGAAGATCGCTAAATCTAAAATCAGATCCTTGTCCATCCATTTTAATGAGGAGCTGCTGCTACGACTGCCCCAGCTGTCAGTATATGATCTTCTGGCACCACATTTTCCCCTGTGCCTGTCATAGCCATGGTCAGCCTCTCCTGGCTCAACATGCTCTAGGCTGTCTCCACAGCTGGGACCAGAGGAATTTCAGTCTTTTGGGTCAGACATCATCAGGTTCAATCACAAAGACTGGCAAGGCTAATAACCCTCCAACTTCTACCTGGGTATTTGAGAACCTGACTATTTGAGAAGTCATTCCTGATCCTCTGAAGTTCACAGCACAGCATATAAAGACAATCCAGCATTAGTTTAACTGCTTCTGCCTTAATCTATTGCAGCATAAACTACTGCTAATGAGGAATGAATTCCATGAGAGTTAAGTCCACAGGGCCAGTTCTGACTCCATAGGAACTCCTTGTACTTAACACTCTTTTTATAATCCCAAAGCTTGCAAATGCTGTGGGTTTACACTTAATTCTTCCAGCGTATGAAGAAGCATAGACTGTGACTAGACTAAACATAGACAGTAAACATATTTAGCAGCTGATAACAAATTCAAATATTTGGCAAAATCACCTATGTCCCTACAAACATTTTACTTATTTGAATTTCTCCACCACTCTTGGACACAGGTCAGAATTCCCTGTGGAGTCCAGGATCCTCCTTCCTACAAGGAGTTTCTTTGCCAAGGTCTAGAGGCTCAGTTTCTCTTTTTGCCCCCTCCACTTTCCAACAATTTTCCTTTTGTGGTCCCATCAATTAAAAAGAGGTCTGCACTAGGAAAGCACCTTTCTTCCTTACTTCATCATAATTTCCAAGATTTTTAGATTGATACTAATATTTTAAAGTTTGCTTAGCTTAAAAAAAAAAAAAAAATCATGATTTTGGACACTAATTTTTCTCTAAGATCCACCCGTCCTGTTTTTCCTGAGCTTCACCTCAGTGGGAACATTTATAAAGCATGAGTCTTCATAGTGACAGCTTGACTGAATGCCATTGTGTGGGAGAAGTAAACTTAAAGATGAGAAGTTTGCATTCTGACCAAAACAAACTTAAGGACCTACTGCATCAAACCTAAGTTCTTAGCAGTCCAGTAAGACATCCTTAATGCCACTGCACACTTTAGTCTCTTTCACAATAAGAAAGAGGACAGTGGCACCATTTGTTGGCCAGTAAGGGCAACAAGTACTTTTGAAAGTATTAATACTAGATGGAGGAAATAGAGAGAAGGGAGATGACCACTCACACTAACAAAAACACGTGGCCTGCTTGCAAGTTTCTAGTCTCAGTCAAAAAACCTTTCGCATTAAAGAAGTTTGGTTGCAAAACTTTGAACCAGATTGTCAGGGGGACTGCCAAAGGTGGTCTCAGGAGGTGAGAAGGAGCAAGCAAGAGGCATTGGGCTAGAGAGCTGAAATGTGTTTCTATGATGCCCTTATCTTCTTGCTATCTTCGCTGTTAGCTGACAAGATAATTAGTATATATATAGCTGTTACTTACGCCTTCCACAACTCTGTGGTACAGATCTGACCTGTTTCTTGCCCACTCACCTCCCCCTCCACCCACCTCCAACTGGATACCAATCTGTGACATTTTTTGCTCATTTGTTACAGTTGTGCAGGCTGGCCCTGCTGTGCATGGAAAAACAAACTGGCTCATTTCCTCTCTGCATTTATACCCGATACGCACAACGTCAATATGGGGCTCTCTAACTGTATTACTATAGCAACTGGTCTCAGATGCCTCTTGGATCTATCGTTTCAGCAAAAGCATTCAGTATTACATAAAAGATTTTCAGCTGGACTTCTTAATCTTTTCCATTGTCCTTACTGCTGGTTTTGCTCCTGCAAAATAAAAAAGGTCAGAATTAGAGACTCAATAAGGTCATTGAATACCTGGTGACAAGTGGAAAGATAACTATATAAATAAACAATAAAAAGAGAACAAGTGTTTTTTACTTTCAAAATATTAAGATGAGATGCTCCACTTCAATTTTCAGTGCTCAAAAATTAAACAAGTAAACCTTTTCAGAGATACTTTTCATTGGCAATAGTTGTACGAGCGATGACAAGAAAGACTCAGGTTTATGAATTTGGGGCTTTTTGATTCTCAGTCTAATCTCATAGATATTTACTTATGTGATTGCAATGAATGATTCTTTGAACACATGACGATTATGAAAAGTTACGTGGTTTTGTACCCAAGTTATATATATTATTTTGGAAAAAAACTTTCCTAGTGGGCCTATTGTAAATTGCATGCCTCTGACTGTAGTTGGATATCTAATACGATTATTTCAAGATTATTTCAAGTGGTGGCTTCAAGGCTATTTAGCTGCTAAAAGTGCAAAAAGAAAATGAGGACTTCGGTGCATGTGCGCACAGTTAACATACCGAGCAGTTTTAAGACAACAATATTGTACAACACAAGAACATCATAGATTTATAAACATGGTAGTGTAAAGAACCTGGCAATGATCATCTTGGCAAGCTTGGGAATAGTAACAAAGTCTCCAGAGAAATATTGTGTCAAAGGGTTAATGCAGAAAGGTTTTGAATTTTAGTGTAATTTTTTTAAAAAAATTATGGAGATATGTTATATGCCATCTCCTTGTCATATATTGCCTCTGTTGTGTTATGCTGCCACTGCATGTCACTCTGAGGAGAGAAAGAAAAAGATTTTAGCAAGCTTTATAAAGTTCTGGTGGCGTTACCCTGTTGCTTGCAAAGAAGGAGTGACCATTGTTAAAAGCAAAAATAATTTGGAATTCTATGCAAGAGTTGCTGTTCATTGCATTAGGTTGTTTTAATTGAAATCCAGGGAACAGCTAATTACAGTCTGTACTTTATTTACGGAATTTACCATGTCACTTTCTTTCACACTAAAATTTCAGTGGCTATCCTCATTACTATTTTGTGCTTTATACTCTGAACCAAACAATTTAGAAGTCAACCCACAAAAAAAACAAAGTGTAAAACCAACCCTATAAAAATCCTAAAATATTTTAAAAGTTTTTCACTGCACTATGTACATACATACAAGCAAATCTATCTCTTGAAGAGTAACATATTCACCAAATGTTTGAAACACAGACTGTATAACTAAAAGACAACAGTATAAAACTATACAATTAATTTTCTTCCATTGCCACAACTTGGAAGACCTTATGGTTGTAAGGAGCCCACATTTTGACAGGATCCTTAGCATTCATGTATTTTAGACATATTTAAGGTGGTAGGTTAATGTACATTTTCACATGGTAAGTTTTTAAGTTTGTACTGCAGCTTTACATTTTAATGAAATTATTATTTAGTTTTTCTTACCAATTGTCTTATCTTTTGCTTTAAAATAAACTAGATTGTAGTTGTTCTTCTCTCCAGGATGAAATCTAGAGAAAGGTCTGACTCACACCTGCTGTTTTATCCACATGTTATCTTAGCCATCAAAATATTCCTTGAAAGCAAACAATATGAGTGAGGTGAAGAGGATAAAGACCCTTGTATTTCTCCAAGATAGTGTCTTATTTCCTTTCTTTTTTGTTCAGTAACAATATGACTTCGAAATTTTTACTGTAAATAGTCACTGTAAATAGACAAAAAATGAAAGATTTTACTTTCTTAGACTTTTGGAAACGAAAAATAAAAAAGAAAAGACAGTATTGTTGAAATGCAGAAAGAGTCTGGATATTTGGTACCTGAAATAACTTCTTTTTCATAACCGGAATAAAACTTGCATGAAAACTCCCTGTATAGTTCAAAAACCTTCAGTTCAAAGACCTCTTTGCATTGAACAGTAAACTACCCCAAACCAGCACTGCCTAAGGCTACTCAGTAAGAAAACACTAATATGAACAGGGAGTTTCACTAGAGCTTCTAAATGTTACACTCAAGACTGCAGAAAGCTGTCTACATGTGCTCCAGAAGAAATTCTTGAGTGCACTTGGTCCTGGTATCCTGTTTTCTCAAGGCAAAAAAACACATTAACTTAAAGATGCAGAAAGTAGTGTCTGAGTCTCAATGTATGTAATAATATCTAGAATTTCCTTAAAAATTGGTTCATCTCTTTTCTTCTCTGTGGAGACCCACACATGGAAATCCACAGGTGTATGAGTGGATGCTGCCTGCTGGGGGGTGTAGACCAATAGCAGGCACCTGCAGGAACCCAGGGACGGGTAAAAGGAGTCATCCCTTTGAGAATATCTCAGGAAATACTCAAAGTCCGCTGGGACCAGGGGATAAGCATTAAACCAGCAGCAGACAACAAGACTGTCTCCTGCAAGGAGAGAATTCTGCTCTCCCTAACATTTTTGGTCATTAAGTAGCCATTGTACAATAAATGCATGTTATAGCATGTATAACAAGCCTTCATGTGGGGATTAGAACCTGTACCCCTTCCACAACATCTCAGCTCCCTGCTGCTCTGGGGTACTGTCCTTTGTTTCTCTCAGTCCCACATGAACCTTGACTCATGGGTCGCAGTGAAGTGGTTAGGGTGACTCCTGTGAAATGGGAGAGAAGTTTTACATCCTCTGAAGCAGAGAAAGGAACTGAATTGGTCTTTGCTTTGTGACAGGTGACTTTGCTAACGGATGGAATTGTTTTCCTCCTCACCAGCCCTTGTCAACCATCTCAATTGAGAGAGATGTTTGCCAGCATATTCTGGACAGACAGAGGTTTTGCTAAAAGATATTTTTCTATATACAGTTTGAAGTATGGCTTGCCTAACGGAGGGCATTGCCTAAGAAAGCTGAGGCAGAAATGTTTCTGGCTGAATGTCAAAGTCATGCCTATGTATGAAACCTTAGCTGAGATTCTTCTAGCTTCCTAATATTTAGAAGGCTTTAAGGCTAAAATATAAATGGAGGTATTTAGGAAACTTTGTCAAATTTTAGAGATTGGCAGAGAAAAGAATCACAGGTGTGGATTTACTGGGTCACTGAATTTTTTCATATCTGACAAACTAAAATTAAATACATATACTAAAATTAAAACATATAATTTATGACCAAAAAAAAATGTCATCCTTACTATTGTTTCTGCTGAGAGTATTATTTTTTACTTTATCCAGTAAGTTGTTCAATATCCTGAGACTTGTCCAAAGTCACACTGAGGAGATCTTTAGTAATACAATATGATTTAGTTCTTCTGCTAACAGTAGCTTGAAATTTCTTAAAGTTCTTTTACCTACTTACAAAAAGGTCAAATGATCTGGTGAGCATGATGCTTTTGAGGGCAGTAAGCAACGCTTAAAAGCAGAGCTCAGGCTGTAGGAGTGCTATCACTTTGCTTTGAATACAGCATTAGTACTAGAATTAGGAAATTGATAATTTTATCCCAGGTGACAGGTGGCAAAACTTCTTTCCTCCCCAGGTATCGATGATCTCTGCAGTCGATAAAACACTGAGCTTACTGCAGGAGACAGCTCGAGGTATATGGTGATTAAGTCTTCCTTTGCGCTCCCCAGCTCAACAGGCAACAATATCAGAGAAGAGATTAGCTAAAGCCAGTCACTGGAACCTGCGGCAATAACAACATGCAAGAACTTTTAAACTGCTGTGAGGGCTGGCTCTTCTCCCTGCAGCCCTGCTCTTTACACCTCTCTGCTGTAGAAATGCACCAGTGTTGCACTCTGCTGATAGACTGGAACCTGTCACATTATCTACATCTCTCAGCATGAGGGAAAGGCAGCTGGATTCATAGCAGTTCATCGGTGGAAAGTTGGCTGTCCAAATGAAGAATAAACAGGCGAATTTGGTGAGTTTCCCATTCTGTTTAAATGCATTGAAATGAAGCAAGAGTTTTGTGGTGGTGATTTTTTTTTTTTAAAAAAAAGTTAATTTCAGATATTGGGATTGTTCTTTTCTGGGTCTCTAGAGATTGTCATGGATGAGAAAGTCTGGAAAGACAATTTACTTTAAAAGTTCCTTTTGAGATTAGGTGCACGGTGGACTAGAATCACTGTGAAGTCACAATTCCCTGAAAATATCAAACTTTGTGGCCAATGCAGCATCAGGGTACTGGAAATGTATCATACAGCCATATTTTTTTTCTATATTTGTTGTTCCAGGTAAGGCAAACAAAATAACCAGTACAAAAGAGTTTCAAACCTTTTAAATAAATTAACATCACCCATGGAAGTGAAAAAATGAAGTTCAAAATTACCACACAGCTTAATGTAACATTGTTAATTAATTCATAATGCTTAAGTAATAAATACAAAATAAGGAGAAGTTACATTTTTAAGCTATGAAAGAATATGAGTGTCTTGCATTCCCTGTGTTGATTGTTGAATGTTTAATTCACGTCCACATGTGTACGCTTTGTTTTGATCCTTGTTACTTGTAGAATTCTACTTTTTCAGTAACATTTCTTTTATGGATAGGAAATATCCACTAGACAAAATGACGGCTTGCTTCTGCACCCTTTTCAGTAAGCGATATGCAAACACCTTTCGAGGGCTGATGCTTAATTCTATTGAGAACTTTGAACAAGGGATATTGTTTTTGGATATGAGTGAGATGTTTTCATGTGGGCTTTTGCTTTGTTATTGCTTTGAACCTCACAGTTTAATATTCTAAAGAGACTAATTTGTTCTATGTAAAATAATTATTTTTATGTAATTTAAGTGATAAAATCACAGAAATTTTCTTGCTCTGTGAAATTTAATTTAAATGGAACATATTCATGTATCACTAAAACTATACAAATACAAGGAATTTTCCCACAGAAGGCTAATTTGGAAAGGGTTCCCAACCATGGTAGGTGATCTCACCACTTCTTAAAAGATAAGCTGTTATGTGACTTCTCTTGATTTCTGTGCTTTCCATACTATGACTTTGTCAGAACGCACTGCTAAGTGAGGTAAGGGCTGAGAGCTGGTGTCTGATAGTGGCATTATCAATGGGTGCAAAAGGAGCCACCTTCAGACAGAGCAGGGGCTGGACAAAAGGAAAAAAAACAACATTATATGGAACTGCTCTCACAGCCCTCTGGTGTAAGAGAGCAAGTAGGTTTGTGGCTTGCTGTAAACGTTCAAGTTGTTTTACTGACACCGTGAACACCTGTCTATAGATGTCTGGAAATTATAACATTTTCATTACTGAGGGAAGGGATAAATTAAACGTAAAATGGGTTCTCTGGGTCTTTTCCATTTCTATCACAGATTTTAGAGCACAAATGTTTTGACATGCAAGTGGAGGGAATACCAGGTCTGATTTGTTTGTGTGCAATGTCAGAGGCAGAGATGTACAGGCGCTCACATTGTAAAGCATATCAAGGGAGCTGAAGAGATCCCAGAGTATTTCCCCAACAAGTAAAAAGAATAAGAGCTTAGCTACTCCTTCTGAAGAATTCATAAAAATATGTGTTATTTATATTGTTGGCTATATTGCTGTAAGTCTCTTTGAAAAGTATATGGGGAGGTGGGCTTGGGAGAACTCAGGACTGGACGTTAAAGTGGTTTGTAGTCTCTAGATCCCAAACATACTTACATACCTGCTGAAAATTATATATAAAATTTGTTTTGAAGATCTTCTTTTCTATAGCTAAATGATAGACCAGAACTAGTTTTCTTATCCCACCACCTAAACAAAATTATAAACATACTCTGAAAGTTGATGGCTTTTCATAAAATTGTCTTGTGGAGATCTGATATGCTTTTTGTATGTTTTTGTACTTTTCTCTTTTAATGAAAAGAATTGCAGAAACCCAAGGTATCTAATGATTTTCAAGGTCCTATTCTTGCTGATCTAAGTGTCATGTTGTTCTCCACAGCAATACTGTTGTCACAAATGGTGAAGATAGTAATAATCAACAGGAGAGTACCATTAAAATAATAAACATAAGTTCACATGAGAACAAAATAATATTAAAGTAGGAGGAGAAAATTAAAAAAACAATGTTGTCTGATAGCAGGAATTCTTCTGAAGGGTGAGGTTCCTTTCAGAATGTTGTCAGTACATTTTAAAATGGCTGGAAATGCAAATTAGAATATTTCATTTGTAATAAAGATAAAAGGATTAATTGTTTGCATGTTTTGCTTCTAGACATTGAAAATAATACTTCAGTTGTGCAATGGCATGTTCCCCTTGTTAAGTCTCTTTATTGCAAAAGGAGCAATACATGTAGTCACTACCTGTACTGCTATATTTTTGAAGATCAGTAGTACAGCCCAATCTTCACGCATACACACTAAAACAATGAAAATTATTATTGTTGTTTAAAGAGTATGTCTTGGAAAAAATACCATCTCCTGATGGTATTTGGCTGAGAATACAATTTAAACAGTCTTGGTGTTGCATAGTATTGATTGCTTCTCCCAGAAGCTGAAGTGTCAAGATCGGCTAGGGAGGACCAAGTTCACAGGATTGCATTGGTAGAGCCTTCCTGTGACTAGCACAAAAGAGCAAAGAAACAGAGGATTTTCAGCATCATGCATCTCTGAAGTAGATTTCCACTGAATGAATGGAGAGCTTTTGCTTCTTAGAGACTGGTTCTGTTGATCTCCAGCGCCATCCCTGTCCCAGGCTCACCAGCTCACAGCAGCTGGTGGAGGGCCTGCTACAGGAAAGGACCCAGCATGGTACCTCAAGGAACATGTTTTCTGTACAGTCAGGCCAAAAAAAAAAATTTGTGGATTAGACTTCTCAACACTTTATATTCACAGATTTTAAATGTATGGGTCTCTTTCTGAATCAGTAACAGATGGATTATTTTTTTGGAGTGTGGGCATAGTAGCCCGCTTGCCTGCAGTGATTGTTCACTGCCATTTCCCAACCATCTGGGTTTCAATTTACTCTACTTTCTGACACTGATCTCTGCTAGCTGAAGGATTGCTTCCCTGCTTTTGGAGTACTCCAGAGGTCTACTAGTACTGTTGCTGATGAGGTGTGCTGCATGAATCTTCAGTGCGTATGAAAAGATATCTCACTGGGAAATAAATGCTCTACATACTGACTCACTGTGGAGACTGGAGAGCTAATATGCTGGTGTCTGGGTTAGCAGAAGTTTATTACAACTGAAAACCAGGTGCTTCCCAGAAGCACTGAAAGAGGTTATTAGGCTAATGACGCTATTGTCTAATTATGCAGCTATTGTCTAATTACGCACTGCCAGGCTTTTGATGCCTGATCCCAGAGATATCAAGGTTTTCCTACAGACGGGGTTTATTTGTCTGATGCTTGCAGATAGTTACAATCATGACATGTACAGTGTGAACTGTGAGCATCCAGGTAGCTGCCAGGTTTGTTCTGAAACCACAACACCCTCTGGCCTGCAGGATAGAGCCACAGTGAGGTCAGACGTTCATGATCTGGCTTTGCCCTCTGGTGGTTCCCTCTCAAAAAATTTCTGGGGATTGAGAGAGGAAAAGATCTCAGAAGCTGAAAAGATCTGAGGAAATGGCAGGTTTATGTGATAAAGGCAATAGCAAAGATTAAAAGAAGAGAAGGTCTTGCAGATGTTAAGACTGCAAAGGCCAGGGAGGATGCAGAGGAAATGTCTGAGACAAGAAGATTCAGCACTCCTCCACTGAGGCAAGCCTGACAAGGAGGAATTTTGCTAACACACGGTTCCTTGCTCCTCTGAGATATGCTTTGACTTGACAAGTGCTTACAGCTGGAAAAAATACAAAACCAAAACTCTGTTCCTTTCCTGGTTGAGAGGACATATTCCAAGGAGACTCTCTTGTATCTCAGTAATACAGAGACTTTTGACGAATTTGGAACTTTAATCAGAGGCATCTTCACACTGGCCTTCAGAAAGCTGCCAGTAACACTAAAGGACTTTCATGAAGTGTGGCTGACTTTTCATTTGACAGGTAGAAGCATTCTGAGGGATGGCAATTGTTTGATTTTTACCACCTGGGCAATATATGTGCTGGCATTCCTACATGTGTGGGAGTAAAACCACTGCTTCTCCTCCTGAAAAAAAAGCAACTAGCAGCTACTTATAGCCTATAAGGGAGAGAACTGCTCATCTGATAATCCAGTTGAGATGTATCACAGGTCACAGGCAGCAATTAGAATGAAGAATGTTGTATTGCAGTTTGAGAAGGAGAATGGCTGTTATAGGTAATGAAAAAAAATTATGCAGAATTTAAATATCAAGATGTAGCTTTATTTAATGTTTTTGCTGCTTTTCATGCTACTTTAAACTACGGAGCACAGAGAAGAATGCTTTCATAGAAAGGACTTTTCTTTCATACTAGAAGATATTTTAGTTTGAAGGAAAAAGTATAAGGATAGTCATTGTTATATCTAGTCATAAAAAAAGCAAACATTTTTACTTGTTTTAGTATTTGCAAGCAGAAAGCTGTCAATTAAACGAAAATGAATACTTAGAGTGGATATGCAAATGTAGGGCTAACTCGTGCAACAGTTTTTTGCAGAAAGATCACATGGGGAAATAGATACTTATCAGTGACTAAATAAAGTCCGAGGCATGGCACAAAAGTATGTTTGGCCAGGTCTCCCAGTAGGACAATTTTACATCACCTTCTGAAGTAGCCTGCTGTCGAGTGTAAGGGCTGGGCTGGCCACTGAACACTGACAGATGCTCTCTAAACCCTCTTCCTCCCCAAACAGGAAGGGAAAGAGAATGAGGATGAGAGACTTATGGATTGGAAAAGAAAACTAAACAGTTTTAATAGAACACTAATAGTACTAATGAAAATAATTAACTATATACGAAATAGATATCGAACCCAACTGTCCCCCCCCAATAGCAATCCCCGCTGATACTGCAAAGTGGGCAGCACTGGGGAAGCCCCAGGCTCAGTGGCAGAGAGGAACCAGACAGAGGAGCTGGTTTTGGGAACTCAGAGTCAGAATCAAAAACAGAAGAATGGATGGAGTCCTCTTCTGACATGGCCGTTGATATAAACAAAGACCAAAAGAAGCAAAAAGTGCTTATCCCCATGATCCCTCAGCTTTATACTGAATACGACGTATATGGAATGGAATACTCTTGCTGGTCACCTGTCCTGTCCATTATTCCACAGAGGTGCAACCTTTTACTTCTCAGCAGCCCCAACATGTTACACAAGATTGAGAAGTGGCCTTTACAGGAGCAAGCATAAGCAAGAGACTTTCTGCATAGCAGTCCTTGGCAGTAACCATAAACATCAGATGTCATCACTTCTGGTAGCAGAGGCTGCCTGCAAAAATATGCTGTTCAGAAGTGAGTAAGCTGAAAAGTAAATCACTTGAACAGAATTGGTTCTGTTTAGCTCAAACGAGGACGCCTGTGTATAGGAGGACAGACCATCGGTTGTACTCCTGTCATGCTTGGACATAGCAGTTATCATACCCTGTAGCATGTCTAACCAATCTCTCAGTTTGGGTAGTTGGTACCTATATCTTTCAGAGAAAAAAAGCAATAAAATAATCATTCCTACCAACCACATGACTGTATGGTCTGTAAACCTCCCCCCTTGCAAGCATTTGTTTTCTCCCTTACGTTCTGGATCCTGACTTTAATTCTTTAAGTCTTGCAAAGCACTGGGCTCTGTGGAGATGGACAGCATGGTACAGTCCAGACAGTGCCACTACCACACTGCTTGAAATTGCTCCAAGCCTCTCTCCATTCAAAAAATGATGTCCTGGAAAAGATGTGAAAGCACTAATAAAAAGCCAAAAGCCAAAATGCATTCCTCTCTCTCAGATCACCTGCTTGTTCTTTTTATACCAGAGATGAAAAGTTTCTGTGGACCCAAAATGATGCTGTTCATTCCATTGTAACAGGGTCCCAGAGGTATTTTGTACTTGTGGTAGGAGAAGGAATAAATTTAAAAGTGAAATATACATATTTGTAAATATTTTTAAGTCAAATAAGGTATTTCTTGTTCTCAGGTTTCTTTTACTGGTTTTACCTTTAGAACAAAAAAGAAAAACTACTTCTTTTCTATCCCAGTGTAAAGGATCCACATTGCTGTTGGTTCTGATTCCAACATTCAAACTTGTATCATTCTATTTTAGTAAATAGTGTTTTTTTCTTAATAAAACCATGCCTATAATACCCTGAAATAAATCATTACTAGAGAAATAACTCACATGATCTAAGTTGATATATCAGTTATTTCTATTTTGGGTAAAAACCATTTGCACACTTTGACATGTTAAAATTTTCCTTTTTATTAAATTAAAATGCTGGACGAGAGGATGAAGGTTTCTTTAAACAGTCCATTCAAAACATAGCGTTTATTTTTTCAGTTAATAAATTTTTCACTTAAACGTGCTTTTCCCTGTTGTTGAATAATCAATGCAGTTCTCATTCTTTTTCTTTTTGTCTTCCTTAAACGTCTATGTCTTTATATGGGTATTTTTCTCCTTCAAAGGATAAAGGAATATAAGGATGGTCAATACCTGTATAAATCTACACTTGTAAAGCAGACATTAACTCTGGATTTCTGAAGTTAGGTGGTAAGAAAATCCCATATTCTTTATTACATGGAGCACTAGCTTTGTTAGCTACTGTTTATGCAATTCATTTTAAAATAAAAAAAAAAAAATAAACTGTTTCTAAATACACTTCAATATCACTTCAGTTTTCTTAGTGGGTATCAGAATCACAGAATCATAGAATTGTCAGGGTTGGAACGGACCTTAAAGATCAGCTAGTTCCACCGCCCCTGCCGCCATGGGCAGGGACATCCCTCACTAGACCAGGCTGCCCAGAGCCCCATCCAGTCTGGCCTTAAAAACTTCCAGGGATGGGGCTTCCACCACCTCTCTGGGCAACCTGTTCCAGTGTCTCACCACCCTCAAGGTGAAGAACTTCTTCCAAATGTCCAATCTGAACCGATCCATCTCTAGCTTCAGTCCATTCCCCCTAGCCCTATCAGTATCTGACATCCTAAAAAGCACCTCACCAGTTTTCTTGGTATCTTTAAAACCAGTATTAACAGTGTCAAGCTTTGTGGGTATTGACAAGAAAGACTTCCCTTGTCTAGTGTACAGCATCTATAAAGATGTAGAAATACTTGTGAAAAAGCTGACAAATGCGTAAATGAGACAAGCCAGAATGAATAGAAAATAAGGAAAGGGGGAATAAAGCGTTGAACTTGAAGTTGCTAATAAAAGGTTCACATTGTTATGCTTGAACTGTTGGAGGGTTCAGGAATCAAAATACGGTGAAAATTGTAGGAAAATCGCAGGCTTTGGGAGACACTTGAGTAGGTGCGGACAAGACAGTGAGGAGGAGAGAACATTGAGACTGACACTGAAAGTCCCAGGCAAACAGATACAAGGCAGATTTGTTCACTATTTGGGTACCAACAGCTTCTGCAAACACTTAAGTAATTGTGATTTGGGTTGGAATGGAAGTTCATTTTCTCCCTTCTGCTGCAAATGTCTGCACCTTCTGTCTGGCTGTAAAATCCCTTGCCTTTTTCTTTAGCCCTCTACTTCTTCACACTTCTGCTTGTTGCTGTACAAAATAATGCAGGAACAGTAAACTCAGTAGTGAAGTCACTTCAGCTTAGTGTCCGCTTCCATATTGTAATATGGAATATTACATACATGTAATATTGTTGATTTAAATCAACATCCAGCATGTTTTACCAAAGTATCCAAATCAAGAAGAAATATGGCCCAGCTTCAGAGCAGGTAAGACTGCACTGGGGAAGGAATCTAAGCAAAAAAAAAAAGGCTGGCAAAAAGCTTTTGGGGGGCTTTTTTTAAGCCGGCTACAGCAGCCACACCTGAGGCCGCACCGGCAGCTCCAGGGCGGACACCCGAGATAGCATGGGCGGAGCCACCCTCAGCGGCCCGGCGATTTTAAACACGGTGATCAGCTGTGAACTCTGCCCTCAGGGTATAAGAAGCCTTTGGGAGGGCAGGGACTAGTCCCTGTCCACCGAACAAAAGGGTAAGTCTTTGTTAAAAGGCAAGTACTCAAAAGGCCTGTAAACTATTCCGTGCATAGCTTTCCGGAGAGTCTTTGTATTGTGGAGCCAACTATGGTTGCCACCAGGTCAATGGTTGTTAGAAAAACTGTGGGCACCCAGACGGAGGCCCCAGGTAAGCATGTGGGTGTTCAGGCCTGGGGCTGCAGAGAATGCCGGAGCCTGGCACTGGCCATGGAGGGTAGTGGAGGCGACACTTGTGTCCGATGTGACCAGGTGAGTGATCTGCTCAGCTGTGGCTGAACTAAAGGAGGAAGTAGAAAGGCTGAGGAGCATTAGGGAGTCGGAGAGACAGACAGATCGGTGGAGTCACGTCCTGAATGGCGAGCAGCAAGCTCTGCAAAGAGCTGAATATCCCCCCACCTCTGGCCATCAGGCAAAAGAGGGGGACCTAAAGGATAGGGAAGAGTGGAAGCAGGTGCCTGCCAGGAGAGGAAGGAAAGTCCCTGCCCGGCCTCCCTCACCTGCCCGGTTGCCCCTGCAAAACAGGTATGGGGCTCTAGACAATGAGAGCCAGGCCAAGGAAGAGTCAGTGGAGGGTTCACCCATAGGGCTGTCTAGGGTGAGTCACTCGGATACACGCATTAGGACTTCTTCATCTAAGAAAAAAAGGAGGGTAATTGTAATTGGAGACTCCCTCTTGAGGGGAACAGAGGGCCCTGTCTGCCGCCCTGATCCGACCCACAGGGAAGTCTGCTGCCTCCCTGGGGCCCGAGTTAAGGATGTTATCAAGAAGCTTCCTGGTCTGGTCAAACCCACGGACTAATACCCGCTTTTGGTTATGCAGATCGGTAATGATGAGATAGTAGAGAGACAGCCAGAAGCAATCAAAAGGGACTTTAGGGCACTGGGGCAGATGCTAGAAGGATCAGGCACACAGGTTGTGTTTGCCTCTATTCCTTCAATTATGAGGGAAAATAGTGGAAGGTTTGACAAAGTGCAGCAGATTAACACTTGGCTAAAGGGGTGGTGCCAGCGGTCTAGCTTTGGATTTTTTAACCATGGGGAGATCTACAGGGCACCTGATCTACTGAAACAAGCTGGGGTTCAAATGACACAAAGGGGAAAAAGGATCCTTGGTCACGAGCTGGCGGGACTCATAGAGCGTTCTTTAGACTAGATATGAAGGGGGATGGGGTTATAGCTGGGATTGCAGTGGGGCAGTGCTCTAGAAATTATGAGGACCGGGTGGCCTTCCATCCCTCTAGGGTGAGATCAGTGTGCTCAGCTTGCTCCCTGAAATGCTTATACACCAATGCACGCAGCCTGGGGAATAAGCAGGAGGAGCTAGAAACCTGGGTTCGGGCAGGAGATTATGATCTGGTGGCAATTACAGAGACATGGTGGGACAGCTCACATGACTGGAATGTGGTCATGGGTGGCTATGTCCTTTTCAGGAAAGACAGGCCAGCCAGGCGAGGTGGTGGAGTCGCTCTTTACGTGAAAGAGCAACTACAATGTCTTGAATACCATCCAGGCATGGAGGAAGAGCAAGCTGAGAGTGTATGGGTTAGAATTAAGGGGCAGGCTGGCAGGACAGATGCTGTTGTGGGTGTCTATTACAGGCCACCAGATCAGGGTGAGGAAGTTGATGAGGCCTTCTACAGGCAGCTGAGAGCGGTCTCACAATCACAGGCCCTGGTTGTCCTGGGGGATTTTAACTTCCCTGATATTTGCTGGAAGGACAACTCAGCCAGCCAGCCACAGTCCAGGAGGTTCCTCCAGTGCATCGATGATAATTTTCTGTTGCAAATGGTGGAGGAGCCGACTAGGAGAGGAGCACTGCTGGACCTCATCCTCGCTAACAAGGAGGATCTGGTTGAAGCAGTAAAGGTTGAGGGCTGCCTTGGCTGCAGTGACCATGAAATGGTGGAGTTCAGGATCTCATGTAGCAGAAACAAAATAGCAAGCAGAATTGCAACCCTGGACTTTGCCAAGGCAAACTTTGGATTTTTCAAGCAATTACTCGAGAAAATCCCATGGGCAAGGCTGTTTGAAGGTAAAGGGGCCCAAGATAGTTGGTTAGCGTTCAGGGACTGCTTCTACCGTGCTCAAGATCAGAGCATCCCGACACGTAGGAAGTCAAGGAAGGGAGCCAGGAGACCTGCGTGGCTAAACAGGGATCTGCTGGGTAAGCTCAAGTGCAAGAGGAGAATTTACAGATCTTGGAAGGCAGGGCTGGCCACTTGGGAAGAATATAAGGCTGTTGTCCGAGGATGTAGGGAGGCAACTAGGAAAGCAAAGGCCTCCCTTGAATTGAACCTGGCGAGAGGGGTCAAGGACGACAGGAAGAGCTTTTTCAAATACGTGGCAGATAAAACTAACACCAGAGGCAATGTAGGCCCACTGATGAATGAGGTGGGTGCCTTGGTGACAGAAGATACAGAGAAAGCAGAGTTACTGAATGCCTTCTTTGCCTCTGTCTACTCTGCCGGAGGCTGTCCTGAGGAGCCCCGTTCCCCTGAGGCCCCACAGGAAGTCAGGGCAGTGGAGGAGTTTGCTTTAGTCGATGAGGACTGGGTTAGGGACCAATTAAGCAATCTGGACATCCATAAATCCATGGGTCCAGATGGGATGCATCCATGGGTGCTGAGGGAGCTGGCTGATGTCATTGCTAGACCACTCTCCATCATCTTTACCAAGTCTTGGGAGACGGGAGAGGTGCCTGAGGACTGGAGGGAAGCAAATGTCACTCCAGTCTTCAAAAAGGGCAAGAAGGAGGACCCGGGAAACTATAGACCCGTCAGCCTCACCTCCATCCCTGGGAAAGTGATGGAACGACTTATCCTTGGTGCCATCTCAAGGCATATCAGGGATAAGAGGGTCATTAGAGACAGTCAACATGGCTTCACCAAAGGGAAGTCGTGCTTGACTAACCTCATAGCCTTTTACGAGGATATAACAAGGTGGATAGATGATGGCCGAGCGGTGGATGTGGTCTACCTTGACTTCAGTAAAGCATTTGACACAGTCTCCCACAGCATCCTTGCTGCTAAACTGAGGAAGTGTGGTCTAGACTCTCGGGTAGTGAGGTGGACTGTGAACTGGCTAAGGGGAAGAAGCCAAAGAGTTGTGGTCAATGGGGCGGGGTCTGGTTGGAGACCTGTATCCAGTGGAGTCCCTCAAGGGTCGGGACTGAGACCAGTATTATTTAATATATTCATCGATGACTTGGATGAGGGACTAGAGAGTACTATCAGCAAGTTTGCTGATGACACCAAGCTGGGAGGAGTGGCTGACACGCCAGAAGGCTGTGCTGCCATCCAGCGAGACCTGGACAGGGTGGAGAGTTGGGCGGGGGAAAATTTAATGAAATATAACAAGGGTAAATGTAGGGTCTTGCATCTGGGTAGGAACAACCCCAGGTTCCAGTATAAGTTGGGGAATGACTTATTAGAGAGTAGTGTAGGGGAAAGGGACCTGGGAGTCTTGATGGACAGCAGGATGACCATGAGCCAGCACTGTGCCCTTGTGGCCAGGAAGGCCAATGGCATCCTGGGGTGTATTAGAAGGGGGCTGGTTAGTAGGTCGAGAGAGGTTCTCCTTCCCCTCTACTCTGCCCTGGTGAGACCCCATCTGGAATATTGTGTTCAGTTCTGGGCCCCTCAGTTCAAGAAAGACAGGGAACTGCTGGAGAGAGTCCAGCACAGGGCAACTAGGATGATTAAGGAAGTGGAGCATCTCCCTTATGAGAAAAGACTGAAGGAGCTGGGGCTCTTTAGTTTGGAGAAGAGGAGGCTGAGGGGTGACCTCATTAATGTTTACAAATATATCAAGGGTGAGTGTCACGAGGATGGAGCCAGGCTCTTCTCGGTGACAACCACTGATAGGACAAGGGGTAATGGGCTGAAACTGGAACATAAGAGGTTCCGCTTAAACTCGAGAAGAAACTTCTTCTCAGTGAGGGTGACGGAGCCCTGGAACAGGCTGTCCAGAGAGACTGTGGAGTCTCCTTCTCTGGAGACATTCAAGACCTGCCTGGACACGTTCCTGTGTGGCATAGTCTAGGCATTCCTGCTCTGGCAGGGGGATTGGATTTGATGATCTTTCGAGGTCCCTTCCAATCCCTAACATTCTATGATTCTATGATTCTATGGTCATAGCTCCTTGCTACTGAAACACACTTGCTGAAGATTTTAGAAGCATCTTATGGCTCAGCTGCTTAATCACAAAAAATTGTAATTAGGTTATGGGCTGGCATTTATGTAGCACCTAATATCAATCTGATCACTAAGTCAATCTTGGAGAATGTGATTTAAAGTGTTATTAGGCCTCTTAAATATCCTAATATGTGTAAAAGTTTTTGTTCTGATATGACTCTTCTTTTGTGCAGCTAGCCATTTCTACATCTAATGAAATGTATAAAAAAATCTACCCTCTAAAGTATTATCAGTGTCTGGTATCCTTCTGAACATTTCACTTCAGGATACTTCTGCTACTCAAAGATTGTACTAATTCAAAATAGTTATATGAGCAAGCTAGAAAAGATTTTGGCCTGATACAAACATGTTGACAGCAATAGTTCAGCCATATTTCAGTTTAAGATGGCTTCAGTCCTACATAAGACTACATAGATGGTGACTTTGAGGAGATTATTTACAGTTTCATGATGAAATGTCTTCTTCCTTTGCTCCTAAACAGGAAAGGCTGACACAGAATTCAGTCACATTAGCTTAATTAAGTGCTGTAAACCCTTCATATTTTGTACTTTGGGAATTTTTCTTTTAATGTCAGTATCATTCTTAAAAACAATGCTTTCAGTCTGAAACCAAAGAGCAGTAGAACACAAGTTTTCAATTTTTGTGACTTTTGAGCAGGGACAACATTGTAACTGAGGAATACTCCACCAAGGACTGAATAACTAGATCTAGAGGTGTCTGGATCTGCATGTCTGACTGGTTTGACTATGCCAAATTGCTCCTTCGTCTGTGCAGATCTGCACTGGATCTTCACTGGATTCTCCAGTTAGGATTTGCTCACCTGTTTGAATTTTCTGAATTTTTTATATCTGAAATCAATTTTAATGTTCTGTGACAAGTGAACCTACATTTTTCAACAATGAATGGAGGGAGAATTGTCTTGGCTAACTCAGTAAAGCTGCTGCTTATTTTCCCCAGACACATCTTTTTCAGCTTTTTTTGTTGCTGAAAGGTACTCACTAGCAAGAGAAAGGGGGATATTGCTTTTCACGTCTTATGCACCAGCATGAGGAAAACAGGTCACCAGAAGGTCATTAACTGTTCAAAATCTGCAATATGTAAATATATTCTTTAAAACTGACCAGTTTGGAATGAGACCAGTCTGTAATAGCTTCATTCCCCTGAAAGCTGATCCAAGCCCTAAAGGAGGTGACCTAAGGAAGACAGGCAACACTCAGTGCAATCCCTGTGAGAAACTTTCTCTTAACCGGGAGATATCAAAGTGGGAACCATGGATTTTTTCTTTAGTGCAGTGTTCAGCTCTGTAGCAAGTGGTACTCTCACACTGTCTTTTCCTGAGGATGCTAAAGGAGTTTCCTAGGTAACCTTAGTCATACTAAGATTTCCTATTGGTTCTGTATTTGTCAGTGGGTAAAAGCTCTGAACTGCTTTCAAGAAGGATTGTTGTCCTCCAGCTCCAGACTCTAGATGATAGGTACAGAGGGCACTAACTACTTACTTTATCATAAATGTTACTTTCTGCTTTAAATCAAGAACGAACAAGATTTATTTCACTTCCTTTTTAGTGTAAATCCTTGCAAATGAGGTCAGATACTTAGGAGAGCAAATCATTAAGTTTATGTCGTAGTTTGAGCCAGCTGCCCAGGCCAGCAACAAAGAACCACACAGCTGCTCAGTCACTTATAAAATCATAGAATCATAGAACTGTCAGGGTTAGAAGGTACCTTAAAGATCATCTAGTTCCAACCCTCCCGCCACTAGACCAGGTTGCCCAGAGCCCCATCCAGCCTGGCCTTAAAAACTTCCAGGGATGGGGCTTCCACCACTTCTCTGGGCAACGTGTTCCAGTGTCTCACCACCCTCATGGTGAAGAACTTCTTCCAAACGTCCAATGTGAACCGATCCATCTCTAGTTTCGATCCATTCCCTCTAGTCCTATCACTATCTGACATCCTAAAAAGCCCCTCACCAGCTTTCTTGTAGTCCCCCTTGAGATACTGGAAGGTCACAATAAGGTCTCCCTGAAGTCTTCTTTTCTGCAGACTGAACAGTCCCAACTCTCTCAGTCTGTCTTTGTAGGAGAGGTGCTCCAGCCCTCTGATTATCCTTGTGGTCCTTCTCTGGGCACGCTCCAGCACGTTCTTATCTTTCTTGTACTGAAGTGTCCCCCATGCCTGTCTCTTTAGGGATGGGGAAGGAGAAAATTCAACTAAAAAAGTCCAAGGACAGCGAGAGTTTGTTCACTGTTTATGATCATGGGCAAGAACCATGGTAGATTTGGGGAGAAAACATTAATTTATCACCAGCAGTTTACATATATACCACCCGAACTTAAGTACACTTACCTCTCCCCCTTCTTCCCAGCTACCTCCTCCCCACCATCGGCATAAGCAGGGGCAAGGGTTGTGGGGTGTGGTCCATCTGGTCATTACTTATTGTTCATGGCAATCCTTCCTTCTCAGGAAAGAGGGCTCCTTGCAGTGTTCCTCTGATTCCACGTGGCATCCATCACACAGGAGGCAAATCTCTCCTTCTGAGTGAGTTCTTCCCAACAGCGTCGGACTGATCTCGGAGTTGCGAGTTGTACCAGCCATGTCCTCTGCTCCTCTGTGGTCTCTCTCGCCTTCCTGGCATAGAGTCCTCCATGTGCCACTGCATCCTGGATGTTTTGCCACTGTTGGTTTCCTCAGCTGGCAATCTTACCTCCCTGACAATCTTACCTCTCTGACAATCTTACTCACCACCAGGGCTCCAGGGAAGTGCTCTGCTCTGGTGCCTTCTTCCTGCCTTTGCCCTCACTGACCCAATGTCTTGCTCTCCTCTCACCTCTCCCTCCTCCAAACCAAAACATCCCGCAACACATAAGACAGGACACAAAGAAAAGACGTAACAAGAGAGACAGAAAGAGGTATCCTGGCTCAGTAGGTTCCCCTCTTAAATACACTGATCACAGAGGCGACAATTGGCGTGGCCTTGACCTTGGCAGTTCCTTTTACTTGGGACTGAGGGAGGCTCTGGAAGTTTCACAAGGAGCCACAGCCCTCCTCCCACTACCAAAAGCTCTGCCAGACTCAAACCCACAACAGTATGTAAATGCTTGGGGGATTCAAATATGAGACTGAGATTTTGACATGTCTGCAAAAATATGTGCATAATGAAAAAATTGACTGGAACTGTGCTGGAGGTTTCCAAATGAGAAACATTATCTTGTTCTGTCATTTCAGCATAGATCCTGAGTTTAAGCATCAAAACATCTCTGTGTAAATGACCTGACCTGCTCTCCAGACAAGCTAACTGGGGGGAGGGGAGAGGAGGGAACCATCCTAGTCACAAGGTCGCATTGTTTCAGCAAGAGATTGCAGGAATTATATACTTTTTATTAAACTTACTGAAAACAGAGGCCAGAAGTTATTCTGACTAGAAACCATGGTATGTCTCTTACTTTGACATCTGACCCTTACAGTGGCTTTGGGGAAGTTGTGGGAAGTTTTCACATTTAACAGAGCTAGCTGCTAATCTTAGCATCTACACTGCTTGTTTTGGAACCAGTAAACAGGCTCTGCAGAGGAAAACGTAGCACAAGTCATCAGAGCTGGAATTTTTTCACTGCTTGTTTTTCATCTGTGAGCCTAAAGATGCCAACATTTCACAGAATCACAGAATCACAGAATGTTAGAGGTTGGAAGGGACCTTAAAGATCATCTAGTCCAACCCCCCTGCCAGAGCAGGACCACCTACACTATTTATGCAATTTCAGTTTAGTTTAGCTCACTAGATCATTCCTTTCTTTCACATTCTGCAGCTGCAAGGAGGATAATCTCAGTTAGAAATGGTAAACAGGCAGGACTCTAACAGGAATCACTGCAAATATAAAGGAAGAATACATTTCTTTTGGTGTCATAATTCCATATGAAATGTATTAGCTCTAAAGAACACTGGTGTGAGTCTTTGCATGGGTTGCTCTTTCACACAGAACTTGAAAATTATCTCATCCTGTATTTTCCTTTCTTGTGTATAGCTACGATTTTTTCCTTTCTTTTTGGACTGAGGTCAGTAAACTGTCTTCACACTATATTGCTGAAGTTAGTTTTGTTCTGAATTAACTAATAAGAATAAAAAGGTTGTACCTGTTGCAGAACAAGGAGGAATGAGACAGTCTTGAAATGACTACAAAAGCTCGCTGTCATGGTTCAAGCTGACTGACCAGCAGCGAGAGACAAAGAACCACGTGGTGACTCCGTCGCTCGCTTACCCCTACAGGGAATGAGGAGAGTCCAGAAGGAGCAGTAAGGCAGAGCCTCGTGGGGGTTGAGACAAAACCAGTTTGATTTAATGGTGAACATAAATGATAACAATAACAGTGAAATAACAGTAATGTTTAACCAGATACAATGCGGGTAACATGTAACACAGACGTCTCACCACCCGGAACCCAGTGACGTGAGCTCTCAGACGGAGAGATGGAAGGAGAGAGAGACCCCCACCCTGACCAGCTCCCTCTATATATCCCGAGCATGACGTCATGATGGTATCAAATATCCCTTGGCTAGTAGCTAGTTTGGTTCAGGACCCCAGCTGGCCCATCCCTTAGAGAAAATTAGCCCTATCCTAGCTGAACCCAGTACATTATCCACCCCTTATTCTATACCATCTACATCATGCTCAGATCTTACATTTTACATTTATCATTAGCTTTCTTGTTATATATACATATAAGCACACAAGCACATATATACAGATATCATTCTCTTAATCCATACACCCCTTCCAGTATATCCCTTACATTCATGCAGGCCATGGCTTCGGGGTTTCATTCATTGTAATAGTTCTTAAGGGTGGGAGAGAATGGTGCTTGATTGTTGTATGCTTCGTCCGAACTCACGCCGTATTTGGCACGGCCTGAGCCCACGGTCTGAAGCTTGAAGATGTCATCTTAGGGAAGTCACTGGGCACTACTTCAGGTTCCCTTATCGCTGTTCCTCCTTTGCTTTCATCGTAGTCTATCCTTTATGAGTCAGGGTCATTCTTACTGTAATGTCAATCAACATGACACATAACAACAACAATAGTGATGACATACATTGGCAGGATAATTTATCAGTTAACGTCACATGATTTAGTCCACTGGCTAGTCTCTCCGAGGGTGTAGGGAGGCAACTAGGAAAGCAAAGGCCTCCCTTGAATTGAACCTGGCGAGAGGGGTCAAGGACAACAGGAAGAGCTTTTTCAAATACGTGGCAGATAAAACTAACACCAAAGGCAATGTAGGCCCGATGAAGAATGAGGTGGGTGCCTTGGTGACAGAAGATACAGAGAAGGCAGAGTTACTGAATGCCTTCTTTGCCTCTGTCTACTCTGCCGGAGGCTGTCCTGAGGAGCCCCGTTCCCCTGAGGCCCCACAGGAAGTCAGGGCAGTGGAGGAGTTTGTTTAGTCGATGAGGACTGGGTTAGGGACCAATTAAGCAATCTGGACATCCATAAATCCATGGGTCCAGACGGGATGCATCCACGGGTGCTGAGGGAGCTGGCTGATGTCATTGCTAGACCACTCTCCATCATCTTTACCAAGCCTTGGGAAACGGGAGAGATGCCTGAGGATTGGAGGGAAGCAAATGTCACTCCAGTCTTCAAAAAGGGCAAGAAGGAGGACCCGGGTAACTATAGACCGGTCAGCCTCACCTCCATCCCTGGGAAAGTGATGGAACGACTTATCCTTGGTGCCATCTCAAGGCATATCAGGGATAAGAGGGTCATTAGAGACAGTCACCATGGCTTCACCAAGGGGAAGTCATGCTTGACTAACCTCATAGCCTTTTACGAGGATATAACAAGGTGGATAGATGATGGCCGAGCGGTGGATGTGGTCTACCTTGACTTCAGTAAAGCATTTGACACAGTCTCCCACAGCATCCTTGCTGCTAAATTGAGGAAGTGTGGTCTAGACTCTCGGGTAGTGAGGTGGACTGTGAACTGGCTAAGGGGAAGAAGCCAAAGAGTCGTGGTCAATGGGGCGGAGTCTAGTTGGAGGCCTGTATCCAGTGGAGTCCCTCAAGGGTCGGTACTGGGACCAGTATTATTCAATATATTCATCAATGACTTGGATGAGGGACTAGAGAGTACTATCAGCAAGTTTGCTGATGACACCAAGCTGGGAGGAGTGGCTGACACGCCAGAAGGCTGTGCTGCCATTCAGCGAGACCTGGACAGGCTGGAGAGTTGGGCGGGGAAAAATTTAATGAAATATAACAAGGGTAAATGTAGAGTCTTGCATCTGGGTAGGAACAACCCCAGGTTCCAGTATAAGTTGGGGAATGACTTATTAGAGAGTAGTGTAGGGGAAAGGGACCTGGGAGTCTTGATGGACAGCAGGATGACCATGAGCCAGCACTGTGCCCTTGTGGCCAGGAAGGCCAATGGCATCCTGGGATGTATTAGAAGGGGGCTGGTTAGTAGGTCGAGGCTCTCCTTCCCCTCTACTCTGCCCTGGTGAGACCCCATCTGGAATATTGTGTCCAGTTCTGGGCCCCTCAGTTCAAGAAAGACAGGGAACTGCTGGAGACAGTCCAGCACAGGGCAACTAGGATGATTAAGGGAGTGGAGCATCTCCCTTATGAGAAAAGACTGAAGGAGCTGGGGCTCTTTAGTTTGGAGAAGAGGAGACTGAGGGGTGACCTCGTTAATGTTTACAAATATATCAAGGGTGAGTGTCACGAGGATGGAGCCAGGCTCTTCTCGGTGACAACCACTGATAGGACAAGGGGTAATGGGCTGAAACTGGAACATAAGAGGTTCCGCTTAAACTCGAGAAGAAACTTCTTCTCAGTGAGGGTGACGGAACACTGGAACAGGCTGCCCAGGGAGGTTGTGGAGTCTCCTTCTCTGGAGACATTCAAGACCTGCCTGGACATGTTCCTATGGATCATTATCTAGGCATTCCTGCTCTGGCAGGGGGATTGGACTTGATGATCTTTCGAGGTCCCTTCCAATCCCTAACATTCTCTGATTCTGTGATTCTGTGAATTAGTCGGTGGCAAATGGTGAAGCTGTGTTTCCACCCCTGGGGCAGTCGATGCCAGGTATACTGGATGCCCCTCCGAGTAAAGGCAAACAGTGGCCTGCACTCTGTTGCCAGAGGGATTGAGAAAAACGCATTGGCGATATCAGTGGTGGCATACCATTTGGCAGCCTTCGATTCTAGCTCATATTGAAGCTCAAGCACGTCTGGCACGGCAGCACTCAATGGTGGTGTAACTTCATTCAAGCCCTGATAGTCCACTGTTAGTCTTCCTTCCCCGTTAGATTTTTGCACTGGTCCTATGGGGCTGTTAAAGGGTGAGCGAGTTTTGCTAATAACCCCTTGGTTCTCCAGCTGACGGATCAGCTTATGGATGGGAACCAGGGAGTCTCGGTTGGTGCGATATCGCCGCCGATGCACTGTCGAGTTAGCAATTGGTACCTGTTGTTCTACAACCCTCAATAAACCCACCACAGAAGGGTCCTCTAAGAGACCGGGCAAGGTGGACAACTGTTTAATTTCCTCTGCCTCCAAAGCAGCTATGGTAAAGGCCCACCGGTACCCTTTTGGATCCTTGAAGTACCCTCTCCTGAGGAAGTCTATACCAAGAATGCACGGAGCATCTGGGCCAGTCACAATACGGTGTTTATGCCACTCATTTCCACTCAGACTTACTTCAGCTTCCAGTACAGTCAGTTGCAGAGTCCCCCCCGTCACCCCAGAAATACAGATGAGTTCCATCCCTCTATATCCTGATGGCATCAAGGTACATTGTGCGCCTGTGTCTACTAGAGCCTTGTATTCCCGTGGAGCTGACGTGCCAGGCCATCGGATCCACACAGTCCAGTAGACCCGATTGTCCCTCTCCTCCACCTGGCTGGAGGCAGGGCGCCTCTATTCTCGATCGGAGTCACTCACTTCTTGTGAGTATGACTTAGAGGTTCCTTCAAGAGCATCAGAGTCAAAATCTGTTTTCCTGTTTCATTTGGAGGGCTTTCCACTGGAAACTGGGGCAATACTTTTCTTATGATGATCCTTCTTCTTTGCCACTTCCTTTCTCAACTCACGTACGCGTTCATCTAGGACTGAAGTTGGTTCTCCATCCCACTTCCTCATGTCCTCTCCATGGTCACGTAGGTAAAACCAGAGAGTATTCCGGCGTGTTTGTCTCCCTTGTTCCCTCTCTTGATTGGAGGAGTACCTAGTCCTAACAGCTGAGACATGTGCCCATGCGGGTGGAGAGCAGGACATATCCACTTTGAGTTGCTGGACCTCCCGGGACAGTTCCTCCACAGCCGAAACACAAGCCTGCAGGGATGAAGACAGACTTCCTTCGTAATGCCAGAGCCGGCGAGCCAGTTCATCCACAATTTGTCCCTCACCTTCTCTCCAGGATATCAGTGCCAACGAGTTTGTGTATGTTTGAGGTGCACTTCGCAGTAACTTCCGCCACATGCCTTGTGTGCATCGGACTTCATCTGGATCAGTGGGTGACTGCTCGTTATCTGGGTTACTGTAAATCACCTCCAGCACAGCCAGTTCCCTCAGGTACTGGATACCTCTCTCCATCGAGGTCCATTTACCCGGGTGGCATGCAATATCTTCCTTGAGGAGGTAACTTTCGCTCATGCCTGACAGAAGGCGCTTCCAGAGGCTGAGGGTTTGTGTCTGCCTCCCAAGCACTTTGTCAACGCCCCCTTCCCTAGAGAGGGATCCCAGCTGTTTGGCTTCTTTACCCTCCAGTTCCAGGCTACCGGCTCCACTGTCCCAGTATCGGAGCAGCCAGGTCATAATGTGCTCACCTGGATGGCGGCCAAAGTCCTTTCGCATGTCTCGCAGCTCACTGAGAGATAGAGACTGGGTGATTATTTCTGTCTCTACCTCCTCTTCTTGTTCTCGTGATGGCCCTGCTTCGTTTTCATCCCTCACCAAGTGAACCAATTTCTTTGTGTACTTCCTCTTCTGTACTGGAGCAACCGATACTGGCACAGGCTGGTTTTCTGGTTCAGCTGCAGCACCTGTCACAGGGGTCGGAGCAGCTGCAGCGTTCGTTGCAGAGACTGGAACAGCCACATCATTTACTGGTTTGTCTTCAGGTTCCCCGCACACAGCAGTGATTTGGACTTCTTTGGAGTGGCCAGGGTGACGGCATACTTTCTCCAAATACTCTGCTAGTTTTCTAGAATTCTGTATATGTTCAGGGGTGAAATTCCAAAACACTGGAGATGACCATTGTCCTAGGAGCTTGCCCATATTCTCCCACACACCTTGCCACTCATCTGGCTTCAGGACAGGTCTCTGGGTGATATCCTTAGAAAATTTTGGTGTGACCCTGAGCAAGATCTGACACACATTCAGGAGGCACAGGACAAAACCAGGAGACAGAGAACGAGAACCATGCTGGATTGGGTTTTCCAAGAATATTCAAAGTTTTCAAAAACTATTGTGATCAGCTTGAAGGACAAGCAGGAGAGAACATTCTCCTCTGCTTTCCCCATGGACTTGGTGCTGTTACTAATGAATTCTGAGAGGAAGCGCCCAAGGCATGGGAATGACAATAGTGCCTCATACAAATACCAGCTTACCTTCCTGGCAAGTGATGCAATCCTATCATAAGCTGTCATCACCTCGTACAAAAGAATTACACTTTTGACCCCTTTTCCACAGTTGATAAATAATATTGCAGTAAATATATAGGATACATAAGGATTCAGCCAATGCCACAGTGTAAATAAATAAACCAACATTATGACTACCAACTACTTGACTAATGTGCAAAATCAATCTAACAAAATTATCTTTTTAACACCCCTTTGTTAAACCTGCTGTTAACTCAAACCCCTGGCCCCACGTTTAGCACCAAAAGATGTGGTGGTTCAAGCTGACCAACCAGCAGGGAGAGACAAAGGAACCACACGTTCGCTCAATATGTCTAGGAAAATTTCTTCAGAACTTTAGTCTAAAAGTATACCAGAATTTTTTATTTGTTACTGTAGTATGTCTTAAGTAGATTTTTAAATTATTATTTCTGAAAGTTATTAACAAAACCTATTTTATGTTTATTTCTTAAAGATTTACTTATTTCTGGGTATTGAGCCTGCTGCAGCACCACAGCCAGTATTCAGAGAAATACCATGTTTGAAAGACTTTATTTTGGTGAAGTATGTGGAAAAAAATATGTTCACAGAAAATAGCTTGGGTTTTTTTATGGGTTGTTTTTTTTACAGCTTCAGCAGGCTTTCAGATCACCACAATGTTTCACTATATGGGGACTGCTTGGGATTAGAATAGGTCAAACTAAGCTGTGTTGCCTGATCTAGTTGAGAGGTGTCCCTGCCCATGACAGGGAGGTTGGACTAATATGATCTCTAAGGTCCCTTCCAGATTAGGCCATTCTATGATTCTATGATTTTATGATTTTGTTTTCATGCTACGGTTACTTCCCAGAATTACTCATCTGCAGAATCCTAAATAGATGTTATGCATAACAAGAGCAGGCGGCTAATTAAAAAAGTACTGTAGAAGGTGTTAGGGAGCTATGCAAATCACTGTAGTATTAAGGATTTGGTGGGATTTATTTTTTTTGGTTGGTGTCAAATTAATGCATACTTTCTATTGGCAAACTTTTGCTTGTATTTAGCAGGATCATCCAGTAAAAATTAAAATCAGGCTTAGGACCCTTGAATAAGCGATTTTCAGAAATAACTTCTGCTATAGGTATTCCAATATCAATTCAATGTGCCATGGCCTAACCACAGCCTCTCCTCCTTGCTTTGACAAGAGGTTGCAGGAATTATGCCCTATGTTTCCCTGCAATCTCTATATTTACAATGGAGCCGTACATTGGCCATGCACTGGATATGTAAAGCTATTACACTACGAACAATACAGTATTAACCAGCAATACTTCTAATCGATATTCACTTATATGTATTGATGCATACGTGTGCAATCTTTTTTGCTCATAAATAATTTCAGGAATCTCTAATATTCCTTTCAGTGTGAAAATGCATTTAATTTCCTTTCTGTTTGTTTGGTTTTTTGTTTTTCTGGTGAATACAAGACTCATTAAGCTAGAAAAGATCACTTTCCTCACCCCTACGCACCATATCTTTATTATAGCCCTTTTTTGGCATACTGTTTTTCTCCTTGTTTCACGTAAGATTCTTTTGGCTTGCCTTTTTTCCTTTGATTTATCTTCCTTTCCTTCTTTCTTCTGTTTGCCCATCTTCTCCCTCATACACCCAAGCTGACTATTTTCTCAAAAAACCCTAAGCTAAAGTAGTATTGTCTTCCTGAATTTTGACACACTCCGATCTCATCATCATCGCCCACTCCTCTCTTTTGTTACATACCTAAAAGAACTCAGCCTCAGTGTAATTCCTTTAAATGTCCAGTACTTGTTTCTGGGTTCTTTTTAAGAAAAAAAACCCCACAACCTTTTATTTGCCATATTTTTTTCCTATTATACTTTCTAAAAGAAAACCCTCATACTTTACCTTTATAGCTCCATACCTGTAAAAGCAACAAATTGCTAAAAAGCGTGGCCATGCTCCCACTATTCTAACCTCTACTAAAAGTTCTTGTTCCAACTGCATTGTGTCTACATAGAACCAGATCATTACACTCGTATGGACCACTCATTGTAAATACTGAAATTCCTTGGCTGGCTAAAGTAAATTTTAGCATAGATAAAGATGACTCTTCTTTTAGTCTCTAAAGTGGAGGACTGCATCACAGATTTTGTGCCCTCTATGTTTTTGCTTCCAATTCAAATCTCCAGCTGGGTCCAGGCATTTCTGGATTCTGAGCTCTACTTTTCCATTGTCAGATGATCTTTAAGATCGATGGATACATGTTGAAGGAAAACTAGTGTGACATAACTCAGCATAAAGTCTTTTGGAAGGAAAATGTGATACTAGTTTATGAAATCTTTAAGCAAATTGGTTTTATGCATCCATGCTTGTTCTCTCATGGTCTTCATGAACTTACTCTTTCACTCAGATACATATCCAGAAGCACCAAGGTTTGTGTTCAAGTGGACATGCACGTGCTTCCATTCACACCTACTGTGATAATACACTAACCTTAATATTCTGTTAAAAACTTCTACAGCATCAAAACGTGAAGAAGAGAAAAATAAATAAATAAATCTGGAATACTTGGCTGAACTGTTTTTCTATTTCATAGTCTATATCATAAAAACAGGTAAAAAAATTCATCTGCACTTCAATGTAACAAATATCTCTGTTATAAAACCAAAGTGACTGTCATAGAATCATAGAATGGCCTAGGCTGGAAGGGACCTTAGAGATCATTTAATCCAACCTCCCCGTCATGGGCAGGGACACCTGTCACTTCAGTGGAAAAGAAGAATGCTAGGTGATAGCAAGCATTGTCTTGTTTATATAAACAGTTGTTTTGAGAATATGATCATATTAAATGACATAGCAGTACCAAATCTGGGAAAGGATTAATCTGCTATAAGAACTTGGGGTACCATGGTAACTATTATTTCCAGAATTCACAAGTTACATTGCAGTTAAGAAGATGTCTATCACTATTTGTGGAAAATATCTTGTATAGGATAATGAGATAAAGCAGAATTCTATTATTTTTCGTTCCAATCCAATAAAATTTTTTTTTATTTGTAACTGTGCTGAAAAAGTAGCAACTTTTGACTACAGTGTAATACTTATTATTTTAAGGCCTACATAAAGAACATGAATTGGAAACGGCTCCTACAGGTCCTTTCCTCACTTTGAAGTGTGCATAAAATACTATTTTCTTCTACTCATTATTTAATTTAAATTCCCTCAAAGTGCTATAAGCAAAGGACTAAATACAATGTTAGGGGTTCTATTTCGCAAAAGCTTGTAGAAGTTCAAGTGCTTATGTATTTACACATGTATATAGGCCCCAGAGGTAAACTGCTTCATGCCCACCAAGCAGCTTTTGTATTCTGGGATTCTGTGTAATAACATTGCTGCAGAATGCAATGTATACGACCAGCTTTCTCACCCAGATATTGGTGATGTGAAAATCAGATCTTTAACAGCTGGCATTTATGTACTTCATGTAATCGTACTTGCATAATCAGTAGTACTTCATGAAGCAGACATGTAGCTTCAATAAAAACCACTGGAAGTTCTACTGACTTTGAAGTTCAGCATGGGTCCAAATACTTTGCTGGATTAAGATTTTAATTTTATTTGAGAGAAAATGTTATGATGTTCAGCTCAATAAAAGTTATAGTCTTTAGGTATGTGAATAATACACAAATTATTAAGCTTCCGTCTGTCAGATGTCAGAACAAAGAATAAGATGAAAAGATCATGAAATTCCTCTTACATAAATTTAATGGCTTATGCTGGCTGGACTATTTCAATACTATCCTCTTTAGGGCTTCTCTGATGGGAGAAAGGATGGATGCATGGTAGCCAGATGAAGCAATTCGGAGTCATTGCCATCCTAGCTTGGCCTTAAATCTGGCAGGAGGTCTAGAAGAATGAAAGCGAATCTAGAGTGATGAATTAAAATTATGATGCCTTATATAGAATGATGAATTAATAACTTCTGGAGGTGAGACAGATCAGTTCTCTCTATTAGATAAACATAGACATCCTTCAAGCTGGTGACCTCTCGGTGTTGGGAGGACTTCTGTGGAAAAGGGCAGTATGCCAGCTCTCACAAGGAATTCTCTTTTAGAAGTAAAGAAAAGTGAGGAAAAAAAAATCTTTTAGGTTTACTCAGCTTTCCAGAACTTTTGCACCAAATGCTTCTACTCTTTCTTTAAATTAAAAGGGCAGTGCAGGGGCCACAGAACTGCTGTTCACCATACAGGAAAATCTGAAAACTTAATTGAAAAATATTGCCCCACTCTCTTTCCCTAGAAAATTTTCTTCCTTATTTGCATGTTGTTTTCTGGGTTGTGTGAGGTTTGTCCCTTGGACAGATTCCTACAGAGAGAACAGATGAGTGAATTGGTTATGGTTTGGGGCATTAATAGTCTAACAGGGAAATGGAGATGCAAAATCAGAGCAAGGACTCAATTTTCTCTGATCTGAATGGATTGACCTTGGCATTCCCTCTGTTCCCCTTGGTGCTTCAGTGCTTTATGCCTGACAGCCAACCATATAGTCAAAAAAGATCCTTTACTCATAATTTAAGTCATAAATACTTTAGCAATCCAAAAATCTAAGAGGATGAAGTCTATTTTTGTCACTTGTGTAAGGTTAATGTGTGTCCCAAAACTTCGTGCACGTTTACTAACACATAATTGCTACAGGGAGGTGTAAAAGCAAAAGAGATAAACTTGCATAGGAACATCTTGGTTTCCTATAGTTTTTTAATTGAGAGGAATTAACTGAAAGACATTGTGTAGCTGTAGGATCTAAACTATTCCTAACAGATGCAGAAGATGCTTTTTTCCATCTTTTACACTGGACATATGGTAAACTACTATACTTGTTTTTTAGTGAACAGTAAGGAGTTACTATATGCTGAAGTTTTTTAAATACTGGCCTAAAGTTTTTAAAGACATGTAATAGTACCGAGAGTAAACTAACTATACCATTGTGCCTTACTTGGAGACCGAAGTATTAAATACTCTGAACTTGTACTAACAGAAAATTGTTTAAGGCTAGGATTGTCATCCATGCTGGATTGTGAAAGTATGATTTAATAAAACGACTGTGTAAAGACATTTCCCAGACCAAATCCAGTTTTCTGAAACTATAACTCCTCTTATTTTCCTCGAGTTTTACACGAGTGAAGACAAGTCACTGACCGCTGTATCAAACAACACGGCCTGACCTGTGATGCAGCCATGGATACTTAGCAGATATTTGTAACCAAGCCTTTATAACTGCTGTTGGAATACTTTTATCAGTTTTCTTTGTTTCGTCATTTGCTTTATTGAGTTCTTTGTCTTTATTAATTGACAGCGGCATATTTTTCAGAAAAGCGTAAATATGAAGAGAATGCTATGGTGTTTCTTAAGCCCTTGGATGTTTTGAGAACATTGCTTCCAAGCCTTTATACATCTTGATCTGTAAGGGTCCCTCTCCTGAAGGCAAAATGAGCATTTGTGCCTCTTCTGTGGAGTAACTCACAAAACATTGTTCACTTCTTGCATTACAAGCAAGTTTCACAGTCTAAGCACAAATATGTTGTGTCATCAGATGTTCTCTTTTTGCTGTGTTCTCTTGATATGAAGTGATAAATGTGTCTCGAAATGAAATACAATTTAACATTTCTGTAAAAATTAGGCTAAATTCCAAGTTGAGCAATTCTTTGTTTTGTTCTGAATTTGCTGCTTGCTTTTTGCATAAGATGAATGGCAGGTTTAGCAGAAACTACTATATGGTATTTGTTCATGCTGTCTGCTCTATAAGGTATTACAAGTATTTCTGACAATGTTGTACTGGAGAGTGTAACCTTTTGAGATGAACAGACAGGAAGAGAAAAACTGAGTGCAATTAAAACTTAAATGTTGAAAGTATGATCTTGTAGTCTGTGCTTAAAATGACTTTCCTCTGTAGTAGGAGTTCGGCTTGAATAAACGCTACATTAAGGGCTTCTAAGAATCTGTAAAATTGTGCCTTTGTTTGCCCTGTTGTACTTTAATGAGGTGTCCAAGCATGTTTTAGAAAGAGATGGTCTTAATCTCCAATATTTTTCTATACTGCTTCTTCCAGTAGTGAGTCAGAAAACGAGCTATCTGTTTGTAGTGTCCCCCTGTTTACACACTCCAAGGCAAGAATGATCAGGTGGCTAGGGCATTAGTCAGAATTAAGAGGATACAATTTAACATAACTTTATACAGTTTTGACAGTTAACATAACTTTATACAGTTTTGACAGTGTGACACATAGGGCTGTTTTTCAGCCATAAATTGCCAACAGTACTTTTCTCTTTAGTCTACCATCCTATGATGATGACTTAGGTAAAGCTCATTTTTTTAATGAGCTGGTATAACAAAGCTCTATCTCCACTTCTTTCACATTACATGGAAGAAAAAAACCCCAAAACTGTTTTAACCCAGTGTTCAGTTTGTTTTGAAACATGAAGTCTATTCCTATTTAGGTTACAGTTATTTTCTCCTGTTGATGACACAAGCAGTATTTAATGTAAAACGCTTCATCTATAACCCTCAAAACCCAGAGACTATTGTAGATGTATGCTTTAGAAAATAAAGAATTTTGATAAGGATACTTTTATTACTTAAAATCTAATGTTTCAGAAATTTTGGTGGCCCAGGAAGAGTTCTAATGGAGTTTCAGGGATGGTTTTGTGGTCTGACTTACAGAAGGGTGAAGGATCACCTTCTGGTGCAAGCAATTAAGACTGATCACTCTTTTTCTTTCAAAATCAAAGTTCTGTTGGAGTCTTACTGCTCTCAGGAGGCTTGACCTAAACAAGCATTTTGTAAGTGTCCACCAGAAAATATTGGTATTGGTTTTGTCTGTCCCTACAAAATTGGAAGATATAAAAAAAATAAAATCCCGTGTTAGTTAGGTAATAGGCAGCAACTATAGTACATAATTTCCAAAAAAGACTCCTGCAAGACTTTGATTCTGGTGTATTTAAATTCTTATTTAAAACTTTATAAATTAGAAAATGCAAAAAATCTTTCATAATGCAGGCAATAAAAAGCAGACATGTACAACACACTCTCCATAGAAGATACATGAAAGAAACTATAACATTGTTCCCATTTAAAGAAAATTCAATACTTTATATCACCCTTTGGGTTATTATTTTTTATTTTTCTACAGAAGGAGGAAACTCTTGAGGAATTGTTTTTTCTTTTTTTTAAAAAAAAAAATAGAAAAAAGGCTTGGCAAACACCTTTGCCTTTGAAAACCTGTATTTTATAACCCACACTTTGAAGAGGAGAATTCACAAACAACCCTATGCCCCTCTGCAATTGTGTAATATCGTTGATGTAATTTCTTTCATGAAAAGCTAATGAAAGAAAGCATGTGACCTTTGTTTGTTTGTTTTTTTTTTTCATGGAGTTGCCAGTTTATGGAATAATTTTTGTGGAGCTTGAGGTAGTTCTGAAAACATGCTCAAAGGTCTGGGAATGAAAGCCCTGCAGATTTTTCATACTTGTGATCTACTTGTGATTTAAGATCTTGCAAAATGTTCATATTGTAAAATAAAAAATAATTTTAATTTGTTGAACGTCATGATTTTCTACCAGCTGATGTGTCTAGACCCCTGTGAAGAGTGGCACTACCTTCCACTTGGGTATCTACTGATTTCCCCCCAGCATGGTATCATTTATGAACTTGCTGAGAGCACACTCCATCCACGTCATTAAAAAGGTTAAACAGTATTTGATAGTATTGATCCTGGAAAGATGTTACTAGTAACCAGCCACCAGTTGGTCTTTGTACTGTACATTAGGCTGATCATAGTCCTTTGAGCCCAACAGTTCAGCAGTTTCTCAATTATCATCTTCTACTACAGTCCACATCTTAACAGTTTGGCTAGCAGAGTACTATGGAAAATCACAGAAAAGGCTTTGCTATAATCAAACTACGCACACCCACTGCTATTTCCTTGTCTCTACAGTCAGTTATCTCATCACAAAAGGTAATCAGGTCAGTAAAGCTTGATCCCTCTAAGGTAAAATAATGTTAGTTATTCCTAAACATCAACTTGGTTTTTGTGATCCTGCAAATGGCCTTCAGGAGTATTTGCTCCATGCTTTCCCAGGAATTGAGGTGAGACTGATTAATCTGTAGTACTCCAGATCTTCTTTGCCTCTCCTAAATATATGATGTTTGTGTGATGTTTGCCTTTTCCTTTTATTTTTCTTTTCTTTTTTTTTTCCCCCCCATCATCAGGAGCTTCTCCTGATTACCATGATCGTTCAAGGGTGATTGAGAATAGCCCCACACATTGACATCAGCCAGCTCCTCCAGTACCCACGGATGGATCCCATCAGGTCCTGTGGACTGCTGTGTGTCCAGTGTGACAAGCATGCCTTCACCATGGGCACTACCTCACTCTCACAGACTCTTACACATGCATCTTAACTTCTGTATTTTAGCAATGAAAAACAGAAAACAAGGAGAAATAAGCAAAGAGTTTTCTCTACTTCCAAAAATATTAATGTCACCACACACTCTTAATTACTAAACCCTAGTGAAGTTCTAGTTCACAAAGTTATTTCAGCCAAATTATTTCCCAAATGTATCTGGCAATATCTTTCAATTTAAATATTTATAACAATAATGTTGCTTTAGTTATTTTTAGAGGAAAAGCACAACTGATGAAATGACTATGAAGCAAAACTAGACACTTGAACTGGTGTTCTTTCTTCAGGAAGGACTTTTTAGGAAAGTATCTAAAGAAAATAGATGATTCCTGCTCTTCTGGTTTCACCACTTAGCTTTTGAACCCATTGACCAATTTTATCCAACTAAGGGGGAAAAAAAAAAAAGGCAAAATTCTGGCAGTTAGTTAAATTACTATAAAAGTCATGAAACAAACAAACAACCAGATTGTGCTTGCATTAAGTAAAGAGATACGAATAAGCAGAGGGAAATCAGGGGTGTTACAGTGGCCAGAAGAGTGTTAACAAGTAAGTTATCAGTGTTCACCTAGCCCTAGGTGAATTGAAATGTGTTGTTCATTGTCCAGGGAGACTGCCACAGTAATTATTAGAATAGCTAATAACAGGTTTACTACTTAATGTAAACACAGAATAACTTAAAAGATACCAATAAATTTACCCCTTTGTTTTTCCCCAATATCATAAGAACAAAATTAAAGCTTCTGCAGACTTCTGCGGCAAATTGCCCGGTACTATTTTCCATATGAACTTCATCTTTCCACTCCTATGAATTTGTTTGTGCTAGTTTAAGTCTGTGCTAACATTTGATCTGCTCTACTTTCTGTTTGTTTGGTTGTAGTACACAACATGTTGTATACAAGACCCCAGGTAATAGGTCCATTATGTCTCATGATGAATAGCAGAAACTTCCAAACTTATTTGCTATGTAACATTGATGCAGCTGCTGAAACAGCTGAAGCTAAGTGTTACATCCTAAGGTAAGCACAATAAATATTCAAATTATTTCAAATGACTGTATGTCATAAGAGTTACTTTTAAGAGGTAAAAAAACATACAAATTCTGTGGTTTTGAATATTGCCCACTGAAAGATTAGAGTCCTGTCATATCTTTAAAAGTTTTCACAGTTGCTTTCACAATTCATACACATACATAGAATAAATAGTTACAAGTGTTTTCCAAATATACAGATGCTGAAGATAAATGAAGGAATCAAACTCATCCCAGACTTTTTTTCCGTTAACATCAAAGACAAGACAACACAACACATTTGCCATCTACTGGGAAAAACCTACCTCTTCTGTCTCCCAATCTTAGTCTCTCTTCAGTTTCTACTTCCCTTCACCATGGACCTAGGAAGCTATTTCGACAGTGACATAATAGCTTGTATTTACGCTACACTTGTATCATCTTGGTGCTGCTTACTGCTGCCTCTTGGTTTTGTTTTCTGTCAAACAAGAGCATGGAGGGCAGAGCCTCTCTTTGGGGCCCCTTGCTCCTCAGCTTACCAGGAGGTAAGCAAGATTGTCTTGCTGCAGACATAATCAGCACTTAAACTCCCACAAACATGGCTCCCAGGATAACATCCAAGCAAATCACACTCCTCTGCCTTCCAGAAGACTTATAAGCACTCACCAGATGCAACAGCTTCTTCTCTCATGAGTTCATGGCAAAAGCAGAACTAATTTCAAGCCACCTGTCTCAGAAGTTGGTTGTATGTGCTTTATAACAGCATAGTAATGCAAATACTTGCAAAGATTATAGCCCCAAGGAAGACTCTTGATACCTCTGGCAACACCATGTGGTTGCAATAACAATTTGACTGCCTACAGCAGATACACATACAAATAAACATAAATCCATTCTTCAGTAACAGGAAGGGGATGTCAAAACTGTTCTCAGTAATATGGCAAGGAATAGTACATGTTTACACAGTGTTTTGTTTGCTTTTATTTTTTATTTCTTACAAGTACTTCACAAGCATGAAATACGCACAGGGCCTTTATTCTCAGGCCTTTGATTATGGTTCAACACTAGTTGGGCATTGGCTTTCCAAATATCATCCTTGTGTGCTAGGGCAGTATCTCTGTATTCCTTTCAGGCCACCCATCCCTGCTTTCACCTTCTGTACACTCAGTTTTACGTCTGAGTTTTGCCTGGATCTCCTTGTTCATCTATGTGGGCTTCCCAGCCTTTTACCCACTCATCAGGATGGGCTGTTCTTGTGCTTGGAGGAGGTGATCCTTGAATATCAACCAGTCCTCCTGGACTCCTCTTAACTTCAGGTCTTTATCCCATGTGACTATTTCAAGGAGATCCATGTAGAAGATGAAGTCTGCTTATATCTGGCTGTGGTGTTCCTCCAGCAATACAGTGGTGGCTGAAGCTCACCTGTGAGGACCAAGGACTATAAAAGTGAGGCTAATTACTAGATGTCTATAGAAAGTTTCATTCACATGACTAATGAGAAGACACTGGGAGAATAGGTTTGTTCAGCCTTAAGAACAGAGCCTACAAGGAATCTTAGTCATTGCCTCCAACTGCTGAAGATGTAGGGAAGATGGAGCCAGATTGTTCTCAAAGGTGTATGGTGAAATGAGAAACAAAAACTAACACAAATAGGGACATGAGTAATTCCAATTAGCTGTAAGGAAAAGCTTTTTCACTAAGGCCATGCTTAAACACTGAAGCCTTGTCCAGAGAAGCTATGGAATCTTCAGTTGCGGGGTTTTTCAAGACCTAATTGGACAAAGTCCTGAATAAGCTGATCTAAGTGGACCTACTTTAAGCAGAGGCTTGGACCAGGCGACCTCCAGTGGCCTCTTCCAATATAAATGACTCTGTAGCTTCTGTCTTGCTAATGTGAAGTGAAATGAAAACATTTCATAGGCCCTGAATGACTGTTTCCAAGCCTCTGAGTACTTTAAACCTGTCCCAAAAGTTCAGTGGACCTTCAACTCTGTTAGAAGATTAAAACCAGACAAGTGGAGCCCCGTCACCACATATTGACATGCTTTCTTGTAATTTGTGATGAATATCTGAACATACTTACAAATGTGAAGAACAAACATGTAGGTAGAATGAGAAAGGCTGAATAATGATATCAGTCTACTATAAACATAACATGCAGTCATGTCCTTCTCTGCTCAGGATGAAAATACTTTCTTGCCACGCATACAGTATGCCTGATAAAAACCACAACAGTGATGTTTACAGGCATATGAGGAATAAACATATGGTGTGTACAATATAAAGGTTAGAAACCAATAATGTGTAGGTGGTTATTAAACATACATGTTTCATTAAATCCTGTCAGACCATGTAACAGGCTGAAATCTACTGTTATGATAGTTTATACAAATGGTGACTGGCACTTGTCAAGTTTAGGTGAATTATGGACTGAAATAAGAAGGAAGTTGTTTTCTGTGCTGAAACTTCAGCCTTCACATCTGAAAGAAACAATATTTTCACACCTATTGACCTGTGAATTGCTTTTCACAAAATTTGAGCTTCTGATTGTGTATTAAATTCATCAAAGCTTAAACTGCACTTGGCTGTATTTTTTTCTGTTTCAGTTTGAAGTTTGTAGCCTATTTAACACAATTTGCTATTTTAAATAAGAACATTTGGTTGCATTTTACATGGCACTGTGAGCTGAATAAAGAGCATAAAGCTCTCTGTGTAATTAAACAGTTGAAGGCAGCAAACTTAATATTCCAGCTGCCAAAGGTTTAAACAAGGCTACTGACAAATCAGTAACACAAATATTTTTGTATCCTGTCCATTATTTTCTTTAGAGATAATTACTTCCCACCTTCCCAACAAGCCACCTTAAGAGCACATCTTCTGGGTTGTATATAAGTTGAGCTTTTAAAAACTAACCTGTGTGCAAAATTCTGTGGGATTTGAAAATCCTGAGGTTGCTCTAATGCCTAGTTAAAGAGAAACACTAGAGTTGGGAAATTTGATAGTTATGACTAGCAGATAGAGGAGACATCAGAGGATTTAATCTATAGATGCCACTAAAAATGATAAAGCTAATTGACATAATCAGCAAATAGGACCAAATGCTGATGTGCCTCAGTAGGGAATAAATGAAGCTAAAAGTATTCATAAGAATGGCTCACCCAAATGAGGTAACTTGGTACAGTTATAGGTGTTGGAGTGAAAAGACTCTCCAGATGATGTCTCTCTCCACCAAATGGAAGGCACTTAGTCAGTCTGGAGTCTGATTAGTGGTCTGGAGGGTATTAGACTATCTAATGCCATAACACAGTCCTTAGTCATTAGCTTCCAATCCACATTTAACAGAGAATTTATTATGTTCTTTGGAAACTCTGAACCATATTTCTTGCTTATTATTATGGCATTAGATACACTGTGAGGAAAATTTATCCTTTCATAAATCATTGCAAGTATGGTGGCTATATCTGGAATAATTCTATTCATCATAATATGATGTTATCTTTTTAAAAGAGAAAGCTTAACCACTCATCATAGCAGCACACATCTGACTTTTTCAGTAACACGTTCTTCTAAGGAATCTTTGTAAGAAGGGTTAAACAATAAGTACAAATCCATGGTTTAATGGCTGCAAAACACTTACTGTATTGTCAATGATCCCTGAAAAAGTGTCTACCCAGATTTTTCATTTTTTAGTTTTTACATGGCTATGTAGAACAAGTCGAAATACTTACTTTCTAACACTGTTGCCTGAGCTTGTGTGCTATCACACTAACTAGCCATCTTGTTAGCTCAGCCATGGGGACTTGAACAGCCTCTCACCTCGTGAAGAAAAATCGGCAGCGAGCTCAGAGGCAGCTTTCCTCTGGGACACTGCACTGGTGCCCTGTGCTCAACATACAGGGCAATGAAACTGGTGTGCCAGTTCCCAAGGTGCCTGGAAGGTCATAACAAATCCAGGAACCTAACCAGGACTTTGAGAGACACTTTCAGTATTAGTTGAGAGACTGTTAATTACAGAGATGCTCCTCGTTGAACTTAAGAAAAGCAGGCGCCCCCCCCCTCCCCCGGTTGTGCTCTACCAACAGGTACCACACTATCTTTTCTTCCAACTTAGTGTTCCTATCTGCCTAAGTGTAAACATGAAGGAAAACCATTGGATTTAGTGTGGAAGGTGTGCACGTGCAACTGCTGTTAGATTTCAAGAAGCAACATGCGTTATTATGGGGAAAATATTAATTTAGTTCCATTGAACTGCTAGTGTAGTTTAATGAGAAGTCGTCCCCTGGCAAGATATTGGCAAAACACTGAGGCAAACAAGTGGTGTAATCTGCCATGTTTAAGCACAGTACAGCTACCTGCCCTTTTCACCTACGGTGACTGTTTCCCATTTCGCGCCGGGCACCTTCTTCGGCTCACGCCCTAAACTAAAATTCTAATTCTACCCTGGCATATGATGACTATTGATTGCCACCAAGCACACCGCGTTCGCCCGACCACACCCAGACGGCTGTTCCCTATCACCCCTCCCGCAGCGGCTCCCGCGGGTGCATTCCACCTCCCCACCCCGTCCCAGGGGCTCCCCGCGCGCAGTCCCGCGGCCGCCGCTCCGCCCCAGCCCGCCTCTCTTATTTCCACTCCCCCCCACGAGGTGTCTCGGCAGCATCGGTAAAACGAAGGGCGTCGCGGAGAGCTGCCGGGCGACTTGCGGGTCCCGGCGGCTCCGCGAGCCATGGGGCAGAGGCGGCGGAGCCCCGGGGCGGCGGAGCCGGGCTGTGCCGTGGAGGGGCAGGCAGGCAGCGGCCGTGGGCGGCTGGCCGAGTCCTGGCGGAGACTGAGCTCCCGGCACGGCTCCTCCAAGCGAAGCGGAACCTCCGCGACCGCGCCGCCGGTGAGTGACCGTGACCCTGACCGGGACCGGGACCGGGACTGGGAGTGGGTCCCGAACCGAGACTGGGTTCCTCCGTCCAGCCAGCCTCGTGAATCGGGGTGTGACGGGTGGGGGTGGTGTTAGGAAACCTGTTGCAGTTCGGAAGCGAGAACTCCCCCCTTCCCGTGCGCTGAGCCTGACTTTGTAGTTACAACAGGTGCCAGCCTCCTGCATTTACTGTCGGTGTGTGTGCCAGTGTGTGTATGTGTCTGCGTGTCGCTAGCCGCTCGGGAGCGACGCCGACGAGGACGGGATGTATTTACTGGACACTTGGTGCTTGCCTTGCACAGCTGAGTGGAAAGTGGCTGCTGTCACAAGCAGAATAGTCAGAGGCAGGTAAACTAAAAAAGCCCGTGTACTTGTGAATGAGAGTTTTACCACTTGGGAAGGTGTCTTCCTTGATGGTGCCTTGAGCCAAGTTGGTGGGAAGTGTCAAGAGTCGCTGAGGTGGATGGACAGACGTCTTGATGAAAAGGCATGCCAGCGCATAGATTACTTGTCAGGCAAATGAATGTCTTGGCAAGATACACACGGAAATTGAAAGAGCAAATTAAGTATTCACGTAGAAATGAGTGCCATTTATTAGAGTGTTAGACAGTCTTTTCCTTGGGATCAGAACCCTACTGCTAGGTGCTGAACACACACAGACAGAAAAAATTTTGGATGAACTGCTCATGGTCCAAGTGCAACCTCAGTCCTTATGGGTTCAGAAAAAACATTGTGTGTTCCTGCGGAAGGCTGACGTTCTGAGGTGTAGTGGGATATGCCTTATTCAACAGAAATGTATTGCTTAAAAAAGAAATATAGATATATATATAAGCTTTTCAGCTGGGGAGATGGCCCACAGGTTGAATGCCAGTTAGGGAAATGACATAAGAGTGAAGAAACCTACGGTGGAAAGGATGCCATGGCAACAGGAAATCATCAGAGAAAGTGACAGTATTCTCTTACGGCCGGAGAAAAAGAGGAGCATTGCATTCATCTGTATCATGCTGTAGACTAAACGAGTGTAATTCAGTGAGTGTGTTTTTCAGAATGCATTAACTTCTCTTTGCAGTAGGTGCCTTAAATTTAATTCTTAGGTAAGAATTCTGTCACCAGAACTGTACAGAAAAATGCACAACAGAGTTCAGGATTTTGTAGCGCTTTCTGAGTTTTTATTTTCTAAACAAAGTGGTTGTGTGGCTTACAGTGGAAATGTGTTCTTACTCCAGGCAAAACCCTGAATGAGTTTCAGGTTGCGAGTGTTTGGTCACAGATGAAAATCCGTATTAATCTTTGAATAATGTTTACGTTTCCAAAATCTTTTTAAGTGGATGAGCATATCTTCTCTAAACTAGTACTAAGGTGGTGTATTTATACTAGTGGGTTTGCATTACACTTAAACTACTAAATTCCATAAAATGCAGGACAGATGAGAAAGGCTGATTCTGAATGCTTTTTTTAGTGGTGTTTTTTTTTTTTTTAGTATTTGTGTTAATTTTATTATATACTACTTTTTTTTTTTTTCAATGGATAGCTATTAGCTTGCATTTTCTTTTATGTGCTTCTCTTTTTTATAAGAGAGCATAGGATTTCTGGAATCACATTTCTTTAAGAATACTTCACTTTGGATCATTTTTCAAAGTGATGCCAGAACATTTCCCACCACCACCTTTCTTTTTGTTCACTCTTGTCCCAAAAGATCCCTGCAAAAAAAAAAAGAGATTTAAACCCTTTCAGCACTAGTGTTACGGTGTTACCTTAGTCTTGCCTTCCTGACTGTGTTTTTCTTGTAGTAACTTCTACTTCTCTGCCACAGTTTACATTTTAAAGGTTGTCACTGGTGTGAGGAAGACTTTTGGGAGTCAGCACTGAAATAGGAGGCTGGCACAAGTGATGCTGTGCATGTGTAATTTTTTTGCTCATGGATCTTCCCTAATCTTGTCTTAATACCGTTGTTCTAGGGTCTCAAATGATTTTTGTGCCTTTTTAATTAAGAAAGGCTTGATTTAGGCAGTGTGGTTAATCATCTGGAAAATGGCCAGGATGTGTGGACTTGCTTTCTTTTGCTCCTTAAGCAGTCTAGCAGAATAGCCTTTTGTAATGTGCCTTAGGGGAGAGGCCACTACCTGTGGAGACAGTTTTGGATAGGTGGAAGATGATGTGGGTAATCCTTCAACACCTCCCTTAAAACTTTGACCATCACTTCCTTAGAGCAATCTCTGAGGTTTAACCTGTGACAAACTTACTTCTTTAAATTGAGATTTATTAAAAAGAAAATGTGGAGTGACACAGGTATGTGTTTTGCATAAAGGGTCTCATCTGAATGCCTTGCAGAGCCATTTAGGTAGGTGTTCTTGTTGTGCAAGAAAAGAAAAATTCTGCATTTTGAGGAACTAATTTCATGGAATCGTAGAATGGTTTGGGTTTGGAGAGACACTGAAGATTGTCTAGTTTCAACCTTCCTGCCATGGGCAGGGACACCTCCCACTAGACCAGGTTGCTCAAAGCTCTGTCTAACCTGGGCCTCTTCCAGGGAGGAAGTATCTACAATGTCTCTGATACAACTTGTTCCAGTGTCTCAGCATGCTTACACTGATGAACTTCTTCCTTACATCTGATCTAAACCTCCCCTCTTTCAGTTTAAAGCTATTACCCCTTATCTTGTACTTGCCCTTGTAAAAAGTCCTTTTCCACCTTTCTTGTAGGCTCCCTTTATAGTCTTTTTAGAAGGCTGTTACAAGGTCTCCCCAGAGCTTTCTCACCTCCAGGTTTAACAACCCCAACTCTCTTAGCCTGTCTTCACAGCAGAAGTGTTCCAGACCTCTGATCATCTTCCTCTGGCCCTTCCGAGCAAGCCCATGTCCTTCTCATGCTGGGGGCCCCAGAGCTGAACACAGTACTGCAGGTGGGGTCTCATGAGAGTAGAGGGGGAGAGTCACCTCCCTTGACCCGCTGGCCATCCTTCTTTTGACGCAGCCCTTATCCACTGAGTGGTCTATCTGTCAAATCCGTATCTCTCCAGTTTGGAGACAGTGGTGTTGTATGGGACAGATGCTTTGTGCAAGTCCAGGGACATGACACCACTTGCTTCTCCATCATCCAGCAATGCTGTAACCTCATCATAGGCATTCTTTAGGCACAATTTTCTCCCAGTTAGGGCTTGCTTTACATTTTATGTCAGAGGCAAAAGTTTAAAATTAGTAATTTCATGTTGTAGCAATTGTACATTAATAGTGAGAATAGCTGTGTTATTTTTCTGCATTCTTCTTATCAGGTACTGTCTACCAATATATGAATTTTCCAACCTTCTTTTTCTTCATGTAATTGTGGAAATTACTGATCTTGATGTTTCACATTAATTAAATGAAAAAGTAACAAGTAATAATCCTAAAAGTTTACCTATGTTTTATTTAATTGTTAATTCCTAAAGAATAATTTGTAGCCTTACTTCTTTACCAAAGTAAGTTTTTTATTTTATTTACCTTGTTTTGATATTCGTCCTTAAGTGATAGAGTTGTTTTATTGGCAGGAGCTCAGGGAGAGAAGGACATTTGAGATAGAAAAGATCTGCAAGAGCTAACATTGACTAGATCACACATATGGCTGCTACTGAATGATGTCTAACTTAAAAGCTGTTATCTTTGTTTATAATGTACTGACCCCAGTTACATTTTGAGTAAAGGGATTGCATATTGAGGGACTAAATTATTGCTGTTGCTTTGGAAGTGAAGCCTTTTCTACTGTTTTCCCCTCTCAGTCATCTGCCTGTGTAACTCTAGTAACAGAAAGCTGAGTGGAAATGCCCTTCATCAGCTCAAGCTGATGAAAATTTTGCTGTTCAAAACAACAGATCACATCTTGGATCGTGTTAGATTTTTGCCTATAACGTTTGGCTTCTTTCTGCCAAGGTATCAAGTGGCATTTGCACTTGCGGCCTGTTAGCTATCTGAGGTTTTTAATCTATTTTAAGCAGGGGCTGCACAGTTCTAGTTTAGTGAAAAAGGAGCTAAGTGACTATTCTGCTATACAGTTTCTGATTACAGCAACACCTTCTCTTTATTGTTCAAACACAGAATCACAGAGTGTTAGAGGTTGGAAGGGACCTCAAAGATCATCTAGTCCAACCCTCCTGCCAGAGCAGGACCACCTACAGTAGATCATACAGGAACGTGTCCAGGCGGGTTTTGAATGTCTCCAGAGAAGAAGACTGCACAACCTTCCTAGGCAGCCTGTGCCAGTGCTCCATCACCCTCACAGTGAAAAAGTTTTTTCTAATATTTTTATGGAACCTCCGATGTTCCAGCTTCCACCTCTTGCCCCTTGTCTTGTCAATGGACGCCGCTGAAAAGAGCCTGTCTCCATCCTCCTGACACTCCCCCTTGACATATTTATAAACATTAATGAGGTCACCCCTCAGCCTCCTCTTCTCCAAGCTAAAGAGACCCAGCTCCTTCAGCCTTTCCTCATAAGGGAGATGTTCCACTCCCTTCATCATGTTTGTGGCTCTGCGCTGGACTCTCAAGCAGCTCCCTGTCCTTCTTGAGCTGAGGGACCCAGAACTGGACACAGTATTCCAGATGTGGCCTCACCAGGGCAGTGTAGAGGGGCAGGAGGACCTCTCTCTGCCTACTTGCCACTCACCTTTTAATACACCCCAGGATGCCATTGGCCTTCTTGGCCACGAGGGCACATTGCTGGCTCATGATCATCCTGCTGTCCTCTAGAATCCCCAGGTCCCTTTCCCCTGCGCTGCTCTCCAGCAGTTCAGTCCCCAACCTGTACTGGCACATGGGGTTATTCTTTCCCAAGTGCAAAACTCTACACTTGCCCTTGTTGAACTTCATAAGATTTCTCCCCGCCCAGCCCTCCAGCCTGTCCAGGTCTCTCTGAATGGCAGCACAGCCTTCTGGTGTGTCAACCACTCCTCCCAGTTTCATGTCATCAGCAAACTTGCTGACAGCGCTCTCTAATCCCTCATCCAGGTCATTGATGGATATATTGAACAGCACTGGCCCCAGTACTGACCCCTGAGGGACCCCACTAGACACAGGCCTCCAACTAGACTCTGCCCCATTGACCACAACTCTCTGACTTCTTCCCTTCAACCAATTAGTGACCCACCTCACTACTTGGTCATCCAGACCACACTTCCTCAGTTTACCTATGAGGATGCTGTGGGAGACATAATAGGTTTTTCTTGATTCTTTTGAGATCAGATTTCCCACAAGATATTTATAGTAACTCAGAAACAAAACGACAAGTGAGAAATGTATGAACACATGAAACACAACTTTTTTATTTTGCTGCAACATCAATGAAGTTAGCTGTGAACCAGGCCATTGAGCCTGTCCTGGAGACTGAAAATCAGATGGTCTGAGTATAAAAGATTGACAGGGAAAAATCAACTACCTTATGGCAGGGCTGAGCTGTAGTTACATGTGTATGTGGCTGGGCAACAGTATATGTACAGTAGTTGTCACTCAGTGAGGGAGGAGTTGGGTTTCGGAGTGACTTGTCATGGACCAGGTTAGGGGGCCTTGACAAAACTTAGCTTGCCATCTGAGTTCCACATTTGTAAATTTGAGAAATTATCTGTCCTCTTTCTTAGAGTTAGATGCAAAAGCCTCTGATGAGGAGACTGTTAAACTAGGTGTGATACAGGAGAGACGTTACACTTAGAGTTATGTGAGAATGTGATGGGGCAAAGGTGCAGGGTGGCAGTAAGAAGACAGAACTTGGACAAGTTAAAATAGGGCAAAAGGACACCCACTTCCAGGGTGTGTGCACACCTGTACACAGTCTGGGAGTTGAGCAGGAGGAATGAGAACTTGGTATGTGTTGATAGAACTGCAGCATCACTGGGATACCGGTGGTATGGTGGGACAGCTAATATGGCTGTGACAAAAGGTTACAAGCCCCTCAGGAGAGATAGGCAGGGAAGAGAAGGAAGGGAGCTGCTTTCCGTGTGAAGGAGCATCTCATAAGTGAGGCTCAGATCTTGGTAAGCGCTTGTGAGTCAGGATCAGAGGAGAGGTCACCAAGTGTGACGCAGTGATAGGATGTGTTAGAGACCGTAAGGAAGCTTTCTCTGGAAAACCTGAAGATTTCTCTGGGTCACAGACCACCATACTCATTGGGAACTTCAGGGTATCTGGATGCCAGTAATCCAGGAGATTGCTGGAGCTGTCAAGGATAACTTTGTGTTATCAAATGTTCCATCAGTCCTCATGCAGCACACCATGCAGACCCTGTCCATAGAAAGGCTGACTCATTTTTTCTCATTCAAGGTATTACAGGATTTTCTTCCAAGGAAACAACTCTTGTCATCTTTTCTTCTGGCGAGCAGAAACAATATATTCATGAGAACTTTTTGTTGCACTTTTAGATGAAGGCAAGGTCATGCAAGTGGTGTAGTTGCTGGTGATGCGTGATGAGCTGTCTGCGGGCTGGTCTTAAAGTTAATTGACTGAGTTGGTTCTGCAGCCAAAGGATTTGTGCAGCACAACACCCTGGAGGTGAAGTCACATGTGCAGTGCAGCACAGCGTGGGCCAGGGTGTACTCAGGTTAACTGGTATGTGGATCACTGACTCCTTGGTGTCCGATGGTCTCCATGTCAGGACCTCTACAAACGGAGAAGGTGGTAGAGCAACAACAGACACAGATAAGGCAGATCCTGACCACCTTATTTATTGTCACCAGCAAGGTCTGTGAGGCCTCTAAACTTAGCGACAGGGCTCAAGGAGGAGAGGATGATGTGTGAGTCAGAGATTACATAATACAGGAGCACTTGACTTGCACATGTCACTGGGATATGTCAGGCTGCATCCCAGGGTGCTGAGGGTGATGAATGATGTCCTTGTGTAGCTGGTGTCTGTCAGCTCTCAAAGTTTGTGCAAATCAGGTCCCCAGGGAGGTCCCGAACAACAGGAGAAAGCCAAGTGTCACACCCACCTTCAAAATAGGGCAAAAAACAACCTGAGGAATTGCAGACTGGCTGGCCATCTGTCAGTCCCAGGTAGAATCAGGGAATAAGCCCTCCTAGAGCCTATGTCTGGGCACAGCAAGGAGAAGACAATGACAGGGAGCAGCTGGCAAAGACCATGCCTGACCAACCTGACTACGTTCTTCAGCAAAATGGTGGGGACGAGAGCAGCAGATGGCACCTACCTCCATGCTATACCAGGTTTTTGGCACTGTCTGTCCACCTGGGCTGTAGCATTACTGGTGGGATGACCAGGCCCAGAGAGTGGTGGTGAGTGGTGCTGCACCCAGTTGGTGTCCAGTGATTAGTGGTGTCCCCTAAGGATCAGTACTGGACCCAGTCCTATTCAACATCTTTACTGATGACCTGGATGAGGGGATTGAGTTGACCCTTAGTAAGTTTGCAGATGACACCAAGCTGAGGGGAAGTGTCGATCTGCCAGAGGGTAGAAGGGCCCTGCAGAGGCACCTGGACAGACTGGGTCGATGGGCTGAGGCCAACGGTGTGGAGTTCGACAAGACCAGGTACAGGGTCCTACACTTTGGCCACAATAACCTCCTGCAGTGCTACAGGCTGAGGAAAGAGTAGCACAGAGAGATCTGGGAGTACTGGTTGACAACCGATTGAACATGAGCCGGCAGTCTGCCCAGGTGGCCCAGAAGGTCGATGGCATCCTGGCTTGTATCAAGAATAGTGTGGCCAGCAGTAGTAGAGATGCAATTCTGCGCCTGTACTCAGCACTGGTGAGGCCTCCTCTTGAGCACTATGTGCAGTTCTGGGCCTCTCACTGCAAGAGAGACATTGAGGTGCTGGAGCAGGTCCAGAGGAGAGCAACGAGGCTGGTGAAAGGACTAGAGGGAAAGTCCTGTGAGGAGAGGCTAAGGGAGCTGGGGTTGTTTAGCCTGGAGGAGACTCAGGAGGGACCTTATCGCTCTCTACAACTACCTGGAGGAAGTTGTAGTCAGGTGGGGCTTGGGCTCTTCTCCCAGGCAACTAGTGATGGGATGAGAGGGCATGGTCTGAAACTGTGTCAGGGAAGGTTTAGGTTAGATATCAAGAAGCACTTCCTCATGGAGAGAGTGGTCAGATATTGGAATGCACTGCCCAGGGAAGTAGTGGAGTCACTGTCCCTGGAGGTGTTTAAGGAGAGGCTGGATGTGGCAGTTAGTGCCATGGTCTAGCTGATGTGTTGGTGTTGGGTCATAGGCTGGACTTGATCTCAGAGGTCTTTTCCAGCCTCAGCAATTCTGTGATTCTGTGATTGTGGTCTTGGAGAGAGGACACATTGCTGGGTGAGGATCTGGTTGGGTGTTGGGCTCACAGCATCTGGTCCAATAGGGTCAGATGCTGCTTGGACACCAGTATCAAGTAGGGTCCTGCAGAGTGTGCAGGGCTTGTCATGTTTCACTTCTCCACTGGTGACCCAGAGGAGACGATGGAGGGCATGTGGAGCTCTGGGGAGGAGGCAGCTCTGAGGCATGGTCCTGGGTGCTGGTGAGCAGTGAGCTGAGCTGGCATCATACACTGGACCCAAGCAACAATGAGGGCCAGTGGTACCTATGGTGGTATGAGCAGGACACATCCACGACAGCCAGGAGAGGACAGGGACTGTCCTCTCTGCTTAGTGAATGTCAGACCCTGTCTGCGTACTGCCTGCTGTTTGAGTCCCCAACACAAGAACATCACTGACAAACTGGTGGGAGATGAAGGGAGGCTACTGACACAGTGGGGCTGGAGCCCTTGACTTGTGAAGAGTAGCTAGAGGACCAGGGCTGATTCAGCTGGGAGGAGGAATGGCTTTGGGGTACCAATTGGCATCCTCATGATTGATGAGGGGATGGAGGAGATGCAGCCGGGGTCTTTACAATGGTTCTTGGTGGAAGGGTAAGGGGCAACAGTACAGCTAAAATGTGGAAGGCTGAAGCTAGAGATAACGAGAAGCCTTTTCCACAGGAGAACATCCCAGCAGTGGAGTCAGGGCCTGGAGAGGGTGGGCTGTCTCAATCCTTGAGGTTTTCGTGCTCTAATTGGGTGAAGTCCTGAGCAGACCAGTCTGACCTCCTGGCTGAGCCTGCTCTGGGCAGGCACCAGGACTGGAGACCTCCTGAGGTCCCCGCCAGCCTGAGTTCCCCTAGGACTGAATAAACTAACATTAAAAGGTTCTTAGTGAATTAATTTACAAGATACACACTGGCACATCTAGTAACTCTTGTGTATAATCATAGTAACTTCTTGAAAAACACAGAAGAGTACCAACAGTGGTTATCAGAATTGAAAACATACTTCTTAAGAAAAACAAAAATAGTAGTTCTAGCCCAGGGAACGGACTGGCAAAATAATTCGATGGTATGATAAAATAATATATTATCAAGTATATTACAATATTAATAATAATATATTAATATATTATAAAGATATTATAAAGTAACACTTTGCCTGGTCATTCTCTCTTCTGCACCGGCAGAAGAGTGCACCCCTGTCACGTGAAAGGTATGTGGCTGTGAGAGGCACGTACCCCAGCTAAGCACTTGCTCCCACAGTCCCCTGGCCCGGCTCTGGCTCCTCCCTGCCTCCTCCTATGGATAGAGAATTTAGCTTGCATGAGCTGTCTGAAAGCAGGTACCTGTTATATATGAATGTAATACTTTTCTGATGGCTTAGTTGTCCAGAAAGAGTAGCAATAAAAGATCAAATAAAAATGGAAACCAGAAATCTCTGGGATGCAAGATATGGGCTTAGATGGATGAAGGCTGAGATAATTGCTTGTGCAGGTTGGATGTAGAGCTACTATAGGACTCGCATAATCAGATGAGTTGTAATGAATTTTACTTCTGATCTGTTCTTACCATCTTTGAAGAAAATACTTTTTCTTTAAATCATTTTTCCTGAACTTCTTGGTAGCGGAAGAGATCATAACTCATTCTTTGCACAAATATTTGCTAATATATGGCACACTGGACAATTTGTCTAGCTTTTATTTTAGGTAACTACTCTTTATTATAGAATCATAGAATGATTTGGGTTGAAAGGGACCTCAGAAATCATGTAGTTCAAACCACCCTGCTCTGGCAGGGACATCTCCTGCTAGACCAGGTTGCTCAAGGCTCCATCCAGCCTGGCCTTGAACAGTTCCAGGGACGGAGCATCCACAACTTCCCTGCCCAATCTGTTCCACTACCTCACTGCCCTCAGGATAAAGAACTTCTTCCTTATATGTCATCTAAACCTACCCTCTTTCAGCTTCCACCCGTTACCCCTCATCCCATCACTATAGGCCCTTGTAAAAGGTCTCTCCCCAGCCTTCTTGTAAGCCACCTTCAGGTACTGGAAGGCCGCTATAAGGTCTCCCCAGAGACTTCTCTTTTTCAGGCTGAGCAAGCCTAGCTCTCTCAGCCTGTCCTCGTAGGAAAGGTGTTCCAGCCCTCTGAGCTCACTTCCCTTGACCTGCTGGTCACACATCTCTTGATGCATCCCAGGATACAGCACTGTTGGCTCATGTTGATCCACCAGCACACCCAGATCTTTCTCCCTAGGACTGCTCTCAATCCACTCATTGCTCAGCCTGTATCTGTGCTTGGGATTGTCTCAACCAGGTGCAGGGCCCAGCTCTCCATCTAGTCAAGGTCCCTCTGGACGGCATCCCTTCCCTCCAGTGTGTCGACCACACTATACAGCTTTGTGTTGTCAGCAAACTTGCTGAGGATGCAGTGGATGCCACTGTCCATGTCGCTGACAAATGTTATTATTCATTTTGCATATATATAATGGGATTTTAAGATATTACTCATATATAGTGGAGTGTTTTGGTTTTCTTCAGTTTGTTTCTGTGTGCTGTGGATGAACAAAGGTTTTTTCTGACTGTATGTGGATGGATTAATAACAAAGTCAAAACCAATGGCTTCAGATTAAATGCCATATCCTGCACCTCAACATGAGGTTGAATCTCTCCTGAATGTGTTGCCTAGTGTCTCTCTGCAGTGGGTTTCCAGTGAGGAAGCCTGTCAAGAAATTTCTTGTATTAGACCAGTCCTATATACATACTTGTCTGGACAGTTGATCTTGGGTTTATTCTTTTATCAATCAGGGGAAAAAAAGTTATATTCTGTGCATTACTTCTCTGGTGCATATGCAGACTACTCTGTTATGTAGTGTGACAGCTGAATTTTTGAAGTTTAATATACCATTATGATTTTGGGGATCATGTTTTTCCTCAGGACAGTCCTGATAAAATGTTTTTGCTTGCCTGTGAAAGGAGTTCTCTGTTGTGTGAGACTCAAGTTCTGTCTGATGCTGGAAAAACATCCACAAGCCTCTATTATTAGTATGAAGTAATTTTGAGATTGCTAAGTTTTGTGCTCAAGGGAAATTTTTGGATTTAAATAAATCTGGAAGACCTTTCCATGCTAAATTATTTTGTGACTGTGGCTTTTGAGAGTAGCACTCTGTACCTGGTGGAGCAGAGTGTGGCATAATTGACTGCAGTCATAGGTGATCTAAGTCACTGCAGAGCTAGGATGTGCTTTTTAGCACAGAAGATGAGGAAACAAGAAAAAAAAACCAAACAACCAACCCAAAGAAAGAGGTGAAATGAATTCTCTTGAAAATGATAAAATTGAACAATTGTTCCATTTCCACAATTTTCATTTGTTTTTCTCCCCTGAAAAAGCATCAGGGGTTATTATCTTGAGGAGACTGTGTTTTAAGAAATTACCAAGGTCTGAAGTTACCTTGTTGTTTTTCTTTCCTGTGGAGATACTGATCATTAATTGTTAATATAATCTATTCTGTGTCTGAAATCAAAGCAGATGTATTTCAGAAGGAGGTGGAAGTTTAAGAATTAGTATCATAGTGTCAAACTCAATGTGCATAATTTAAAAATTATTAATAATTTTCATTTACTTCTTTGGGGCCTGATAATTTTTAAGTGGTGGCTGGCCTTTCTTTTTTCAATAATAGGCTGATTTCCAACTGAACATCAAGAATCATAGAATCCTGGAATGTTAGGATTTGGAAGGGGCCTTTAAGAGATCTAGTCCAACCCCCTTGCCAAAGCTGAATCACCTAGGGCAGGTCACAAAGGAACTCATGCAGGCAGCTTTTGCAAGTCTCCAGAGAAGGAGACTCCAGAACCATCCTGGGCAGCCTGTACCAGTGCTCTGTCACCCTCACAGTAATGAAGTTTTTCCTAATGTTGAGGTGGAACTTCCTATGTTCTAGCTTGTACACGTTATTTTTTATCCTACTACTGGCCACCATCAGAAAGACACTGGCCTCTTCCCCTTGACACCCACCCCTCAGATACTTATATACGTTAATAAGATCCCCTCTCAGCCATCTCCTTTCAAGGCTAAACAGCCCCAGTTCTCTCAGTCTCTCTTCATAGGAGAGGTGTTCAAGTCCCTTAATCATCCTTGTAGTTCTGCATTGGACTCTCTCCAGTAGGTTCCTGTGTCTCTTGAACTGGGGAGCCCAAAACCAGACACAGTATTCCAGGTGTGGTCTCACCAGGGCAAAGGAGAGGGGGAGGAGAACCTCCCTAGACCTGCTGGACACACTTTTGTTAATGCACCCCAGGATCCCATTGGCCCCTTTGGCCACAAGGGCACATTGCTGTCCCATGGGCAACTTACTGTCCACTAGGACTCCAAGGTCTTTCTCCATGGAGCTGCTTTCCAGCAGGACGTCCCCTAATCTGTACTGGTGCCTGGTGTTACTCCTCCCCAGATGCAGGACTCTACACTTGTCCTTATGGAACTTCATGAGGTTCATCTCCACCAAGCTCTCCAGCCTGTCCAGATCTCAGTGGATAGCAGCACAGCCTTCCCGAGTGTTCCAGCCACCCCTCCCAGTTCGTATCATGAGTAAACTGGCTGAGGGTGCACTCTATCTCCTCATCCAGGTTGTTGATGAAGATATTGAACAAAACTGGACCCAGTTCTGATCCCTGGGGAACACCACTGGCCGCAGGCCTCCAATCTGACTCTGTGACACGGATCACAACCCTCTGAACTCTGTTCAACAGACATATTTTTAAATCTTGAGCACTACTAACTGAACGTTGTTGAACTGGTAGCTTGTGAGTTGGTGATGTAAGGGTACTGTTGCCCCTGACCACCTGCAAAAAGCTGAAACTGGCCCCTGATGGCTTGCTTTCCTCTAGGACCTTTCATTTATTATCTGTTCTACACACTTGCTCAGTTCTTGCCTGAAAATACTGAATTTCATTAAAAAGAGAAAGTTCTAGATTACAAACAATAATTTAGTTCTTGCTCCTTACTCCTTAAAAAGGAAACCAAACAGCCTGTGATGATGAAAAATCCCTAGACCTTTGAGTAAGAGCATGAAAATTTTTATCTAGATCAGAAGACGCTTTTACCTTCCACAATCTCTTTTGCAAGTGAGGTATTTGTGGTCCTTTGATTTATGTGGTGTATTTTTTGACTGTGTTTTTTTTTCTTTTTCCTGTGGGAAGAAACTACTGTGAGGCATACATGTAGGCTTTTTGAATTTGCTTGAAGGTTATGGCGTATTCTGTTATTCATCACAACATGTTACAGGTGAGTACCTCTCTGAGTATCCAAGATGTTAATAGCAGTTGGGAAAGCAGGAGCACATTTGTAGACACAACTTGCGCTTTTCAAACTAACACTGACTGGAAAGTGAAAAAGTGTCCTATTACAACTTATATGCTGTGTTTGTAGCTGAAAGCAACTCTTTAGAAGTACATATATTTAATACTTCTGCTGGTGAAGCACTTCAAGAATCCTGTCACTTTACAAAATGAAAATGTAAGAAGACAAAAAAATCAACAAAAAAATCAAATCTTTTCTGGTGCAAGTAGGTTTTTTTTCTATTCTTATGTTCTTTTTGCTTTCAGATAGCATATTTTCTTTAGTGACATAACAGAAGTGTTGTGTGAATAATATATGAAGTAGGCAATCCTCTGTTGCAACGTTTTGAAGTTTGCTTCAAACTGTCTTGTTATAGTCACAGTGATTGCAGCGGTTCAAGGAGAAAAAAAATAAAATATCATCGCTAAATAAACAAGCAAATGAAAACTTTCTGCTGCTTCTTGCCAGACTTTAAGTGCTTGCTCTCTGGAAATAAAGTGTAATGAGAAAAAGTATCTGGTGGTAATGTGCATATTTATTATAGTTAGTTATTTTGTCTTTATTTCTCATTATTTCCCCTGAATGGTAATAGCATGATATTTACTGTGACTATATTTTCAGTGTTTTACTCGTATATTTAATTATCTTTTAATGAACACACATCAGATACTTTTTATAGACCAGCCCAGGAAAATATAGAACTTATGAAGATAGATGAAGGTTTGGTGATATCAGAGTATTTATGCTTAATCCTGTTATGTATTTAAGAACAAGAATAAATGAATGGAGAAATATGCTTGTGTATGTTTATATGTATTTCTCAACCTAATGAAAGATTATTTCCAAGCATAAAACCAAGAAGGACAGAGGAAGTTCCTGGGAGCAGAAGCTTATGTTTGGCTTACAAATGATACTCTGCTTCAAGTTGCTTATGACATTAATATTGAAATAATGTTCTATTGGTACAAGGGCCACTAGCAGTGTTAACTGAGAGTTGAATCGCAGAAGCTCCTTTGTAGTTATCATGATCTGCATGTTTAAAACCTTTAAAGACCCAGTTTGCATAGACTCACAGGTCTTATCCACTTACATACTCTGAAAATTTTAGCCGTGGAAAGATAAAGTCTATGAACTTCATGCTCTTTTGGTTGGTTCTGCTTTCAAACCCATCCAAACTAAAGACTAAACCTGGAGCTTATTCATGAATAAGCAGAGGTGACTGTAATAATTCTGTGGACCTAATAGCCTAGTATTTCCGTCCTCTGACTTCAAGAACAGACCTCCATTAGTATTCCTTGCTCCTTCAGGATGTGCCCTTCTGCTGGCCTAGAGGATATTTTGGCACAAAGATCTTACCTTCATGTTGAGCTGTTACTCTTTTGGGTAACTGTGAAGCTGGGTCCTCATACCACTCCTAACTCCTTCTTCACTGGACTAGGTGGCGTGCAAAGATGCTAACGGGATCTTAGAATAGAACTAAAGAGAATCTAGCCTGGAATGTTGAAATTACTTTCCTGTTGGAAAAGCTGAAACAGACTGTAATATGTTTTGCTATTTGCTCTCATTTCTTCTCTTCATTTTGAAGATAGTTGCTATGGAGAACCCAAATCTGCAGAAACTTTACTTTTTCAGTTGTCTTTGGTTCTTCAAAGTAAGCCAACCTTTGTTGTTACAGAATTCCCAGGCACTAGAAGTTCTTGACGTGATGGGCTCTAAGGAATTGCATTAATGGTCTCCCAAGAGAAGGGGATACAGAAAAAGGGAATGAAGCAGAAAAGAAAATGTGGCTACTGCGTGTGACTGGATGAGTTAGAATTTCCAGATGGGCTGGTGAGAAGCTTTGAGTCTTAAAAATCTGTCATAGGAAATGAGTAAGGCTGTAGTAACATCAGAAGTTGTGAATGAAGCCTGGAGACAAGTGGAAAGCTACTGAGGCAAAAAGGCAGGCAAGAAAAGATTTTGATGAGCTTAACAGTGAAGGTAGATGCAGTGAGGTCCATCTCACACTGGTGAGTGTATTTATTCTGCTATTTAATTATCAAAACTGTGACAGGATTGGATTTGATTCAACATAACTGCTCTGGAGACAATGAGCTTTTGATTTGAGATGTGCAGTCTTGTTTGAAGAAGGTATTTCCATCATGTTTGGGTATTAGTTATTTTAAAAGCTATTATTAAAAGACAGCTGTTAACCATTTACATTGACAATGAAACAACAAAGATATTGTGTTGTATGAAAATGCAACTTAATCAGAATTCAAGCTTCAAACCTATGTGGACCAGGACTATAGAAGCTCAGATTCATTCCTGACACAAAGCATTTGGAGTTGGTGTAATGTACCCTGATGCTGAGCATATAAAACCTTTAAATATAAGAATGTAAAAGCCCAGGGATACCAGAAAGCTTTTAAATTAAGACTTTTAAAAAACACTCTTAAAATTATTCCATACGAGCCATGAAGAAGGCAAGCCCCTTAGTTATGATTGTTCTTTGCCAGTTGATTTGACAACCTTACTAAAATCCTCTGATGGTAATTTCTCTGAGGTGCTGAGAGGACTTAAGAGATGTCTTATTTCACACTATTGCATCAACTGAGTTATGATGCAAGTAGGGCAGCAATGATTTGTCCCTATATCAGTGCTGGAGTGTGACTGTATAGATGCCAGCTCGTGTTCCAAGTAGGGTGGCACTACTCAGACGTCAGAATAAGTTGGTCAAAATCTAAGCTGAGTAGTTAAGAAAATGCAGAATACAATAGGTGGCTTACAATGCACAATATTTTTAAATGATGATACAGTAGTAAGCAGCAGTTTCATTAACTGAGACACAGTTAATCACATGATTGTTCTGCTGTGGTTAACAACTAGCAAAATGCTAAAATTACCCATGGAAGGATGTTATTCAAAACCTAACCAATGAGTATGCTTATGTTAGTATTAATAGATTCTCAAATAAGGGATGAATTTTGAGTCAGTGAAGAAACACACTCATGATTTTGGCTCATCAAGTGTGGATTTTTTTCATTGTTATGAACAAGTTGCTTCTAGGCTCGAGAGATGCTGATTTGGACTTTTATTTCAGTACAGACACAACTTAATCACTGCAGACCTGATAAACAGTAGCCATGTGATACAAACTAAACCCAAGTCACTACTTGTACTACTTGTACTTCATTCTACTGACTGGTTGTGATACTTCAATGGGAAGGCCGTGGTGAAGTGGCAACTGTACAAAAATGTCTGTTAAAGCAGAAGTTTACTTTAGCTATTGCTTCTGTTTTTTAAAAGAGGCATAGGGTAACAACCAACATGCTCACTGGTGCATACTTTTGGAGGTGTTCCTCATGGTCTCCTACGTAGAGAAACTTAGAACCAGTTAAAAATCTCTGTGTGCTGCAACATAAATTGGCTTAAGAAAAAATGCAGAACAAAAGCACCCAGCTTGTGTAGATTGTTCTTTGCACTTCACCAAGATATCCTTATGTCTGTCTGCCCATAAGAACCTCTTTGTCCTACTTTTTCTGCTTCTTCAGCTGTGGGACTGTCTGAACCTCCCACAGGCCAATCTTTCTTTTAGCAGTTAATACTTTCTAAAGGTGTCAGATTTTTCTTTGAAGTCAGTGATTTATTTGTGTGTGTCTTCCCTAGACTGTCCTCTTTGTGTGTGTTAATTGTTCTGTTATTTCCCTCAGAGACTTCATGCAACACTGAGACTACCATCTCTGTACATGTTCTTCTCTTCCCACTCAGATTTTTATATGTATGTGTATATATATGTAGAGTCTTTTTGAAAGCTGCAGCATAAGGATGTGTTTATATTGTGCTATTCCTGGAGAATGAGCAAAACTACTATTATACTGAAAAGCACTGATGGGCTCATATCACTTTTTTTCATTAAGTTTTAGAACTATATATTGCTTGAAGCAATGATTCTGCGCATTTTTTCCACAATTTTTCATCTGCTTCTCACAGTCTTTCCTCCTTGGTTTCATTTGCTTAGAAACTGTGGTGTAGTTAATATTATAATATCCAGACTGCTGCTACCTGTCTCTCTCGTGAGTCAGATGAGTTAGAGCATGGGCTGGAGTTGTGTCAGACCTAGCCTGCTAGAATTGAAAGGCAAGTCAGAATATCTGGTCCTCCTCTAGAGAGGCAGCGGTCTTGTGACATAAACCAAACCATTTTCCTGGTTTCAGCCAGAATACAGTTAATTTTCCTCCTAGTAGCTGGTATAGTGTTGCATTTTGGATTTAGTATGAGAATAATGTTGGTAACACACTGCTGTTTTTGTTGTTGCCAAGCGTTTATACTAAGTAAAAGATTTTTCAGCTTCTCGTGCACTGCTGGCAAGAAGGATGAAGGGGCACAAGAAGTTGGGAGCAATTACAGCCAGGATTGCTGATCCAAACTAGCCAAAGGAATATTCCATACCGTATGTCATCATGCCCAGTGTATAAACTGAGGACAGTTCACTGGGAGGGTCAGATCACTGCTTTAGAACTGACTGGGCATTTTTTCAACGAGTAGTGTTGCATTGTGCATCACTTCTTGTGTATATTCTAATTAGTTTTATCATCATTGTCGTTATTATTGTTGTAGTCTTTTTGTCCCCCTGTCTTTTTTTGTCTACTAAACTGTCTTCACCTCAGCCTGTGAGCTTGAGGATTTTTTTCAATTCTCTCCCCTGTACCACTGGGTGAGGTGAGAGAGATCGAGTGAGCAGCTGTCTGGTGCTTAGTTGCCAGCTGGGATTAAACCATGACACCATTTAGTGTTAGAACTAGAGGCAAAGCTTAACAAAAGTGCATGTTCAAATAGTGTGTCTCTTTGGGTTTTTGTTGTTTGTGTTTGTTTGTTTGCTTTTTTTTTTTTTAACTTCTGGCAAATTTGCATAAGGACATTTCCTAGACCATTTCCAGCTGCTCAGTTGACGTTATAATAGGATAGCAAAGTGATTCTGGTACCTGGACAGAGACTGAGATAGTCTCTGATAGAATTAGTTTTACAGTTCATTTTATTTAATGTCATGATTTTGAGAGTAGTCTTTAGTCTCATGCTGAAAATACCAGGTGTATTTCACTTGCATAAAAGTTGAAATATTTTTAATATCCTGGAAGCAGTGATTGTAAAACAAAATAATACAGTATTATAACTTTATTATACATAATACATATCTGTATTATGTTTTTCTTCACTAAGTAATATGGCATTGTAGCTACTTGTGCCTCCTATGCTAATGACCTTGCTGAGTATGATGTTATCATCATAGGCAGCTAGGGAGATCACAATTTATTGCTAGCATCTGGGTGTGTGTTCCACTAACAGTTGCCTGTGCTGTAATGAAAGGAACAATTCAAGTCAAATTAAGAAAACTGAGGATATTTCACTGTTTCAGTAATCGGACTAGACAAGATACTTATACCTTTATAATCAAATCTACACTGGCAATTGGGTCTGAAATTCAGTGTGTGAAAATTTGTAGGTGTTTTTTTCATTCAACTTATTAATCTGAGAACTTCAGCTGCTGAAATTGCCAGACCTCTGGATCTTGATATTCTCCTTAGAAGTCATTGTTTTGCTCTGAAGTAGAGAAGGAGGTGTTAAGTCTCAAGTTTTATTAGGAAAATCAGCTGTTAAAACATTAGTCTTAGCAACTCATAATAGATACACAGCTGATTCAGTGCATAATGAAGTGAATATGGAAAGTACAGTTAACAGGTATCTCGACATTGTAAATGAGTCATTCACTTGCCTCCACGTGCCCTTGTTCAATGGGTTTTCTTGTTTTTTTTCTAATATTTTCTAGGTATCCCCCAGCTGTAGTTAGAAACGTGCTCTTAGCATTAAGAAATCTGGGTATATCTAATGTACATATTCAGAAATGGTAAGAAATCTAGCACATGCACAACATATCTGGCACCTGATGCCCTTGGACTACTTTGGACCTGCACACATGCAGTACATAGTGCATCTTCTTGTAAAAGACAAAAGGACAAAACTTTGTCACAAAAGCTGTAGCTGGATTAATGAATTCACTGATGAGATAATCCACTTTTCATAAACACAACCTCTCTGTATTAATGTGCTTTCAAAGCAGACTCTTCTACTGAGGTGTGGCATTGGCAAAACCTTACTGCTTTAAGAAATTGAATGTGATTTTTATAGATTTTCCAGAGTTACTTGCCAGTATGGATGGAATTTTTTTCAAAAGGAAACTTCTGAGGTAGAAGAACAAGACTTCATTTTGAGTTGAGTTTGTTGTGTATAAATACATTTTTTTAAAAAATATTTTAGATAGCTGTAAGATTGATTAAATACTAGTATTGCACGGTTGAAGATGATGCTTCCATGACTTCCTCATACATGCAAGGAATGAAGTATCATGTTTTCACATGTGCAGTAGGGGACCTAGTGAATTTCTAAGTATATTTGGAACAGAATAGTATATTTATGGAAAATTCAAAGCAAAAAGGAAGAAAAATCTAAACTTTGTTGAAAAAATAAAATGGTGTTTGCTACCTTGTAGTGGTTTGACCGTGGCCAGCCGCCAGGTACCCACACAGCCGCTCTCTCACTCCCCCTTCACGGCTAGACAGGGGGAGAAAATATTTCCAAGGGTTCAGGGTTTGAGATAAGAACAGGGAGATCACTCTCATTTACTGTCCCGGGCAAAACAGACTCAGTTTTGGGGAAATTAGGTACATTTGTTAAGAGAACTAATCAGAGAGAAGTAGTGATAAGTGAGAAAGAGCAAACAGATCTTAAACAGAACACCTTCCCCCATCCCTCCCTTTTTCCCAGGCTTAACATCAATCCCGGTTTCTCCACCTCCTCCCCCCGAGCAGCGCAGGGGGACAGGCAATGGGGGTTACAGTCAGTTCATCCGACGTTGGTTCCACCGCTTCTTCACTCCGGGGGAGGACTCTTCACTCTTCCCCAAGCCACTGTGGGGTCCCTCTCATGGGAGACAAGCTTCATGCTCTCCGGCATGAGTCGCCTCACGAAGGGCAATTCATCACAAACTGCCCAACATGAGACACCTCACGAGGGGCAGCCCACCCCTTGTGAGTCTGAGGCGCAGTCCTTTGGGGGAAACTGCTCCAGCATGAGTCCCTCGCAGCGCCCCAGAAGTCCCACCAGCCAACCTGCTCCAGCGTGGGCATTCCTCTCTTCCACGGGCTACAGGTTCTGGCAGCGACTTGCTCTGATGCGGGCTTCCCACGGGCTACAGCCCTCTTCAGGCATCCACCCACTTGGCGTGGAGTCCTTGGTGGACATCTACGTGGTGATCCTCACAGTGGACATCTGCACCTCGCCCATGGGCTGCAGGGGGACAACCCGCTTCACCATAGTCTTCACCACAGACCCGGGGGACTCTCTCTGCTCCGGCACCTGGAGCTCATCCTCACCCCCCGCCCCTCCTTCTGACCTTGGTGTCTGCACAGATTCTCACTCCTGCATCTCTGTGCCAGCTGTTATGGCGCAGTTCTTTTTCCCGTTCTTAAATATGTTTTTTTCACAGAGGTGTTCCTCTTGTATCACTTTACCGATAGGCTCAGCCTTGGCCAGCGGCGGGTCCCTCTTTGGAGCCGGCTGGCATTGACTCTATTAAACTTAGGGAGCTTCTAGCAGCTTCTTACAGAAGCCACCCTGCAGCTCCCCCCCCACCGCCAAAATCCAGCCAGGCCAAACCAAAACACCACTGATGGATACAATTGCTTTTCACATTGAAATAAAATCTTTTTTTTTCAGTTATCAGCGTACTTTTAGACACTGCTATTGGCTATCTTCCAACACAGGTATAAGAAAGTCCATACACTTCCCATGTTATTGAAGAAATATTCAAAATACCTGAAATAGAGATAAATGGCAATGTCACAGAGGTATGTGTTTGAAACAGTTTTAAGACTATATGCTCAATAAACTGGCATAGCAATGATTTGCAAATAATTAAGACATGTATGGAGGTGGAATTTTGTCCTGGTAGTAGTAAATTCTTTCATTACACAAAATCTTTCCAAATTGAACATCTTTGTTAATATCAAAAGTGTGCCACTAGGAAACCTCTCCTATATTAATTATATTGAAGGACCAACAGTTCTGAGGTCTGGAAAGATACAGTTCTTGCTGAAGAAGGAACCTTTTGTTCCTTCCCAAACTGAATTTTAAGCAGTGACTTACTATATTATAAAATACATCCTGATGTTTACTCTAAACCTCTTGATACTGATGGTGATATGGAAGAAATAGGACAGTTTAAAAGTCTCTTCAAAAGAGAAGAATATTTTGAGGCCCTGTTACAATAATGTATTGATACTTTCGTGTTGATTCTTTTCTGAATGATTAATGTTATTTCAGGTGGTTTAAAGATCAAGACAAGCACCATTCACTGTTTTAAAGTTGCTTTTAGAAAGGTTTTTGTGCAGATGACCATTTTCTTTTTCTTTGTCTGCTTTAGCTTAGTACCAGGAATGTGAGAGGTCAGAAATTCTGGCCTAATCATTTGCCTTGTTTCAGTGCAAGAAAGGTCAGAATTGCATTGCTAAATTCTTGCCTCCTGTTGCATTAAAAGGAGAGGCACCAATTCCTGTTGCCAGCAAGAGACAACAATTTCTGTTGCAAAAGCAAGGTGCCAATTGCAGTCATCTCAAAAGAGGCAGCAATTGCTGTTTCAGAAAGGCTCAAATCAGTTAGGCAGGAGCTAAAACCCCCGTGTGTTCCAGCCTGCCCTCAGATATCAGAGGGGCTGGGGACAGCTAGCCTTAGGTTCTGAGTGATGCCCAACTCTATGTTACTAACATGACACACCCAGTTGCCTTCGATCTGACAATGCACCTGGAGTTATGAGGCCAGCCTTTATAGGGGTGGCAATATCTTCGATCAGATGGCACCCCTGGAGTTATCAACAAGGACTCTCACGGCCAGATTGAAATCAATCTGTTGGCTCTGTAAAGATTTCCTGAGTATCCTGGGGCAGTGTTCGGACCTTACGCAAAGGCGTCCCTGTGGGGGGGAAGAGAGGCTCAGCCTGTCAGCTGATCCCGGAAGTCAGAGGTGTGGTCCGTGGTGATATTTCTGCTGATGATGGTGGTATCTTCTCTAACATCCCTCTCTCTTGGGCCATTTTTATATTATTTGTTACCTTTCAGGTGGAGCTTCAGGACTCTAGTCATGCATATCTTTATTGTGATTGGTGTAAATTTTCGTCACTTCGCATTTAAAGGTTTAGACTGGAAAAATTCAATGTGCAAGCTCAGTGAGGGGTGGTCATGCCTTGGACGTGGGTAGCTTTTGGAACGGAGGTGTGTTTTGATATTATAACTACCTGAAGGGAAGTTGTAGAGAGGCGGAGATTGGTCTTTCTCCCTAGTGGAGAGTGATAGGATGAGGAGAAGTGGATTTAAATCGCACCAGGGGAGGTTCAGGTGAGATATTAGGAAGAACTTCTTTACTGAGAAGGTTGTCAGGCATTGGAACAGGTTGCCCAAGGAGGTGGTTGAGTCACTGTCCCTGGAGGTGTTTAAAGAGATGGGTGGATGTTGCATTGGGGGGCATCATTTAGCCGGTTGATAGGGCTGGGACAAAGGATGAACTCGATGATCTTCAAGGTCTCTTCCAGCTGAAACTATTCTATGGTTCTATAGTTCAACCAAGGACAACATATATCAGAAGATGACAGACTCTTGGACCAGGATAGTCAGTGTGCAGTCAACTGGCTCCTCGACGTCTCCAAGTTCCTTTGTGTTCACAGAGCTTGACCACGATATCTCCACAACATTCCGTGCTCCATGGTATTTTCTCTTAGAGACAGAATAATTAAGCTTCCTTGATGCTACCAACCCCTAAGTTTGTTTTGGAAACCTTTGTGGGGAGAACTCCTTATGCACCAGCTGCACATTGTCCTGGAAGCTTTCTCGATGTTCTGATATGTGGACAATGCTATGTAGGCAACTGAGTAATTTTAGATAATTATCCTACATCAAAAGCTGTGAGAATGGTTAGTTTTTGAGGCCTAAGCACTCTGGACATGTTTTAGCTAAGATAGTTGCTTTGCACTTAGTTCTAAAGTTTAGGTAAGGTGCCTTAATCCCATACCTCCACAGAGATATGATGAAATTGGAAATGGGAATGATCATTGGAATTAGGTTTTAAAACCTAAAAATCCAAAGGGGATCTTTTTTTTCAGAGTTCTCTAACATTCAGTACATTTTAAGTGTATGTTAGGTGTTACAGAAAAAAAATATATGGCTTAATTGAAAAGAAGTGCTTAAGTAAATGGACACTCTCGGTATATACTGTTGTTAGTATTTAATTTGTGGCATTAGAAATGTTTATTACCAGGTTTGGAACCTGTTAGAAAATGACAACAACAGAAGGAAAAATAATCTGATATAGCTGTGCCTAACCTATGGTTAGTTCTACCCTTTGAAAAACAAAAAGTACTACAGCTCTTGGGAAGGAAAAGAAACATAAAAAATTAATCTTTTTGAAGGGCATCTGCTATCATGGTTCTTTTTTCTCTGAACAAAAAGGACTGAAGTTTTTGTTTAACATAACCATCCACTTGCCAGACTTATTGTGGGATGTGTCTGGAGAACATTAGCAATAAAATATTGAAAACTTTTTAGCTGAGACATGTATAAATGTGCGCAGGGTACAGTCTACCTATTGCAGCAAGTGGACTTAGAAATGAGAATTTTATAACAAAAAAAGAACTTGGTGCATTAAGTCAAATATTTAGAGTCTTCAATTCTGAATCCAAGTTCTTTATGCTAGAATGAATCTTATTTGTGTATGCAGTGCAGAAGTGTAAATCTGATGATGTGTGTGTATCACATAGAAATATCTATTCACATACAATTCCGTTTGACAGTATCACATGAGAACTGATTAACAAGCACAGAAATACAAGGTTAGATTACAGCCTGTAGTCATAAACCATTTTGTTTCAGCCTTGTTGGAAAAAAACTCCTACCTTGCAAATGGACCTTAATCAGACTTGGGTCAACAAGAGTCAGTCTTCTGGGTTTCAAGGGACCCTGTGTGCAGAATATGGTTTCAAAGTATCTTTCCTATAATTTCTTCTGAATTGTTTGTTCTTAAGAGTGCTCTACTTCTTTGTTCTTAAGAGTTCTACAGAGCTTCATTGCATTTTCTGCTAGTCTGGAGGTTATTTTCTCAGATGATAATGACTGATTTCATGAAGTTCTATGTGTGGCCGCTGCAACTCTTAACGTTAACAGCATGGGCTGTTTTTTGTATTCTGTCATGTCCACAAAGTATTCCTGCCATGACACTTGGAAGAATTCTGATTCCTCTTTACTTGCACAGTGTGATACTAGAAGTCATTTGGGTTGCTATTGCTTAACTAGGATGGTATATGGAAGTAAACTATGAGACTGGTGTGTTGGCAGTTAGTAATAGGACTTAAACAGAAGATGGAAATCCAAAAATTACTTGCTATTTCTTGTGTGTATATATGTATCTACACATACGTGTATATATATACGTTTATATAAACATATATGTGTGTGTATATATATGTGTGTATGTATACATATATATACATATATACACACAAGAAGGCTATACTTTATGTTCTAATATAATTCTACTTTGTGGCTATATAGTCTACACTGTGCAAAACTTGCTTTTTTCAATTTCCCAATATGGACGTCACTTTAAGGATGTGTACCTTGAATGCCTGGAGCTGTTCTAGAGAACGAGGGCTGGTGCACAGGAGTGTGAGAGAAGTGCAGCCTAGGCTTATCGCTTGGTCTTGGAAGCATACAGTAACGATCTAGAGGTGGATTAGAAAATTTCTTATAATTTCTCAGCTCATATATAACTATGTAATCAAACTTTAGTAAATTTGTAACCATTTGTCATTTTACTAGCTACTGTGTGATTCAGCTTAGGCTGGTGCACTTGCACAAGCATATTTTGGTCTATTTTGAAGCTTAATTTAAGTCAATGCCTGTTGCAATTGGAGCTGTCCTTTAGATGCCTGCTAGAGGAGATCACACTTCAGGTTACTGCTATAGAATTGCAAAATTGCTTTCTCTCCTGGAAGTATATTTCCTGATACATCCTACGACTTGATGGCATGTAGTCTTATCATCCAATCCCTGTTGTCATTTAACAACTGTTGAGTGTGTGATCTTGCTGTTTTTACTGTGAAATGAAACCTGAGGAAATCTGGTAACCTCCCGGTTGTCTGCTGCTTTTTTTTTCTTAAGTACCTTTTCATATGGTTGCTTTGACTTTCTTTAATAGTTTAATTCTCCTGTAGCTTATCTAATCTCTTGCAGTCTATCAAATCTTTTATTACAGTCAAAAGAGATAAATTTTAGTGTGCTCACTTTGTTCGGGAATCTGGCTCTTTTTATCTAATGAGGCTGTTTAGTCTATCTGACATGCTTTGGTTTTGCCAAATTTCCTCAAGTTTTTAGTCCTAAACGTAATGGAAACAACTTTTTCTGTACAACTGTATGGAATAAGTAGGGCTGATTTTGTTTCTTGTTTTTGGGAAGAAGGGTTTGAGAAACTCAGGAAAAAAATGTATGGAGTAATACACTAATAGTACTACTGATGGATTTTATTCCTGCACTTAAGTGACTAAAAAGTGTAACATTATTAAAGAAAAGAACCAAGGAGACCGAACCAAGAATTTCTGTTCTTCAAGCAGACTTTTGATTGTTATTTGCATTAAAGTGTCTACAGATTGCCACATATGTGTGTCTTTTCTCTTAAGTCTTTTACTTCCACTGAAACAAGTTTAGAATTAAAAAAAATCGTCTTGAAACCTGACATATATTTGGCTTGAATAAACAGTGCCATTTCATCAAATGCCAGACTTTTTGTGGAGGCAAACACTGTCATTTGTGATACAAGTTTGACAACTTTGTTTCAGTATGAAGATTCAACTAAGTCCATATGCACTGAGTATATATGACAAATAAATTCTGCTAGCAGAGATGCTTCACATCCTGTGTCCTGGGGAGGTCTTGCTTTCTGTTCTCCATTCTGTGTATGTGAGGGATTCTGGGAAGATACCAGTGCCATTCTGGTCAGGGAGACATAGAAAGACATTTATGATGGGGGTGGATGAAAGAGCCCAAACTGGAAGAACTGAACCTTCTGCATGGCAATGGAGGTCTGCGTGCACAAGGTAAACAGAAATCTTGCAAGAGGCTTATGACAATACATTAATAGTATCAAATGTAAGTATGTGGACAAGGCCTTGATATGTTGATCTGGAAGAATATGGACCCACCTTGAAATGAATTGTGTGATTTAGATGCTGCAGAGGACACTGTGTGATACTTTTGCAGACCACTGCATATCCTTAAAGTAGTTTTCATTGACTAGTCACTCACAACTGATTGTAATTTTTTTAAAATTTAAGTGCTGAAAAGGATGCCTAGACTTATCAGAGGTTTGTCACTTTTTTTTTTTTCTCCGCATCCTGATAAGAAGCTTGGGCACATCTGGCCTTGTGTAACTAGATGCATTCTGTCTTAACCATAGTGCCTCTTCCTTACTGAAGAGTAATAAGCACATGAATGTATGTTAGATTTTATTTTTATGCAATGTTTCAAAGTCTCCATAAAAAGGCAAGGAATGTTCAAACAACAAGTATAAAAGTCATTTAGTCCTTTTGCAACAGTATAATTTTCAGGTTTTTCCCTCATTTAAAACTACCGTGTATTGCCAGAGGGGAGAAAGCAAAAGAACAGCTTTGCTGCTGTTGTTGATGGAGCAGGACACTGAACATACCCCTGCCCATCTTCTGACTGGTAGTAGTAGGTCTTTCCATTTCAGGAGTCTGCCTAATCAAGACCTTGCTGAAGTTTACTTTAACTTTTTTTTTCAGGTTCTATTTCCTAAGTGAAATATAACCTAGACTTTTGCTTCCTGATGGTCACTCTAGCCATACGGATAATGATAACAGATGCAAACTACCATTTGTAAGATTGCATTATCTTCCCTGTTTCTTGGAAATGTTTGCCCTTATGCTGCTCACTGTCATAAATTTCCTCATTAGGGCTCAAGTTATCATTTCTAACCAACAGTATAGTAATAATTTTGACCACTGTGTAGAAACATTTCTAGAAAACTTCTACATAAGTATTTTTAAACTAAGCAGGCTTTGACAGAAAAGCTAGCTGTTGTAAGATGTTATTCTTTCCGGGTGTTTTCTTCACTACATTGTTATTACTGTAGCATTTATGGAAGACGGGTGAGAAGAATTCTCAGAAAAATATCCAAACAAAACTATTTATCTTACAACGTTTCTCCCTCTCACATCTGTTTCTTAGCCTAGCTGTTTGCTCCTCTGAAGGGCCTTTCACACATGTATGAGAGTATGCATTATGTAGCAAGTGGGCAAAAATTCAAAAGATGTAAAATTCTGGAATCCTTCTAGGTAAAGATGAGGATCCTGACATGGATCAGATACCTTGATTAATTTTTTCCTACAAAGCTGTAGACTTCATTTGATGTTGCTTTTAAGCCTTCAACAGTTTGACAGTAGTGATGATTTGGCATCTTACAGGTCTGTGGTTTGTTTTTTTCCAAGGGCTTAATCTTTATACTTATAACGGGATGTCAATAAAACACATGCATATTCATTGTGAAAAAAAACTATTTTAATACTGTATTTGTAGTTCGTATATATGATATGGATTATTTAACCTTATCAAAACCAGGGAGAAGAGGTTATTCACATTTTCTGCATCGTGTGTTCTTTCTTATTATTTACTCGAATTGGATCCGCAGGATTCCTTAGGATTGTTGGACCTCCACTCAGCACATGGCAAGAGGCAAGTGATGGCATGCTTTTCAGCACTGTAGGTCACAATCAGAGATGTGTTTAGACAGTCCTGTCTGTTATTTTTACCGTATGTGAATAGTTTGGGCCCCTAAAAAGTTTATGCACTTCATTCTGCAAACTGATTCTCCAGAAGCCAGCTCCCTCTTCATAAATTGACATGCTGTTTCCCCTGTAGAGGACATATGGGAGGGTAACTGAGCTGTGCTGCAACGACACCGTGCTTGAGCATGGCCTCGCTCTGCTAATGGCTCAGGGATCTCTGGAGGTATTAAGGGAGGTAACAGGTCCTTTTGTGCATTTTTGATCAACTTGTTCTACTTACGGCATAATGAGATTCAGTTCCTGGTCTTTTTTTCTGTGTCATGTCTTAAACCACAGGACTTGCAGTAAGAGCAGGGAAGACAGACATTGTTCTAGGCTAACACAACTAGACTAGAGCTTTCTGGCCTGGAAAAGGTTATCTCCACTCAATTACTGGTTTTTGTAGCTTCTACATAATGGAATTTGGACTTTGAAAGCATTCCTGTGGTATGAAAAATTGTGTCATTTTAAAGGGAGAGGTTTTTATCTTGCAGGATCTAGATAAACTCCTTGAATAATTCAGGCTGCTTTTGAGGTCCCAGTCAACTTTACTGTGAGCTTTCGGAGTAGTGAACTTTTAACATGCTCCATAGTTAAGTTTGCAAAAGAACCGTCAAAAGTTTTATCTGGTTAGCCTTTCTTCAAACATTCATGGCTGTAAAATAGAAGAATCTCATTCTACCCTTACATAAAGTATAAAATTGGAGCCTACATGAAGCAATGGCTGGGTACTGTCTTGCGCTTATTCTAGCTTTTGAAGTTTAGTATTCTTACTGAATACTATGGGGCCAGCTTGCTCTCATAAGAAGCCAACATTTTTTCTGGGTCAAAGCTTCTAATTCTGAATCTAAATCTACCCTGCTTTAGTCTAAAACCATTGCCCCCATCCTATCATGATATAGCCTTGATTACTTGTCAAGCTGTATAAAATAGCTAGGCCTTTTTTTCCCCTCTTCTTTTCTTAAAACAGGTCTTCATTCATAATTATGTGAAATAATAGCATTTTATGAGTGTGATTTGAATGCTTTTTTTTCTAAATAAACAGTGGGGCAATGCTTAATCATCTGTAAGATGCACAGTAAAATGAAATAAAAAAGGGAGTATTTGCTTGCAGTATGTTTTTAAATGTGTTCAAATATATGGTTTTGGACGAAGGATGTTCAGGTGTTTTTATATTGCTCATGCAAGAGGAAATGAGGAAAACATACCTTGCAGTAATACACTAGAAGAGGATGTTGGAATTCAGTTTGAGAGATTTTTAATAAAAAGTTTCAAGTGTCCTTTATATTCTTGTTTCTTTGCAGAAGTCAGAATCTGCACCTCTTCTTTTAAGCAACTATAAACTGATTCAACTAACTTGCAGTGAAATGTTCATTGCAAATGTTTGGGATGTGCTTCAGGGAAATCTCTAGGTACCGTCTTTTCATCTCAAGACGAAAGCTATTGTATTACAAATTTTCATTCTTTGAAAATCAAAGTGAGATTCTAATACTTGATGATTCCAATTCTTGGAGAGGCAGGGAAAATAGTTTAATGGGTTGAAGAGCATTAATTTGTGTGAAAAATTAGTCTAGGCAATTTTAAAGTAAATCCTGCTATTTAAATTACATCTTTATTGTGTTGAGCTTTGATTGCAGGATTCTTTCAAACCTAAATGTCCTGTAATTTTGTAACAGGGTCCTGTAAGTTTCGTAATTCAGGCCTTCTACTTGCATAAAAGGGCTTATAAAATAAAACAAACATCACAAAACAACAAAGGTATACTGTAGAGCATGTGGCTCTGAGTCTTGTTCTTTGACAGTTGGAGTGGAAAACTAGTAATTTTCTAGTCTTATTTCAGGCTTCACTGCTTAATGAAACCTGATTTTTTAAAGTTACTGCCTTCTTAGAATTTAATTATTCTGTCTTCATTCCTCAGAGTGATTTTGAGAGACAGACTTTAGGATTTTGATCGGGAATTTCTCTGCTTGGCTTTTAGAGGAGATACAGAGTGACTGGGGGCAGTGCAACTGCAGAACATGGTAACAGGCAGAAAACGTTTATTTTGGTGCATGTGTACATACTGCAGAAAAATGCTGAAATAAAATAATAGATGAATGTATTTTTTTTCCCTAGAGAGCATAGCTTCCTAGATGCTTATGTGAGTTTGTTTTTGGTGTTTTTTTGTCTATTTCAAATTAATATGTAGCAGGGAAAAGAGACTGTCTTCTTGCTGTCTCTCTTCAGCGCTGCTGTGATAGGATACTACTGTGGTGTGTTGGTTACTAGAAAGCTACTTCAATATGGCCAGAGTGTCTTATGCAAGTTGCAGCAGGGATCCCACAATTACTCTTATTTTTGTGATATGCAAGTATCAGAATGGTCATGTGAAGATAGTTGCTGCTAATCACCTTTGTAAGCACAGTAGTGTAGCTTTTTCGCTCTTGTAATACTGTGTGGGTACATTGTCCTTAATCTGGTCTTCTCAGCATATGATAACCGTGGCAGAGAACAGTAAGCTCGCAGCCTCCAGGTTCATTGCTAATGAAAGCAAAAAAAATCCCAGTAACCCAGCTCAACTATGCATAGCTTAGTTACACTGTATCTCCTGTAGTGTAGGCTGATTAAACCATAATGAGATGCCAAATTAATGTGTTAATGTGTTAAATGTGCCTGATGTTATTTAGCGTAAGACCAGGCTCTTACTTATTTGTCACTTTCTCAAAACATAATTTTTTCTTCAGGTGTCACTGTTATTTTTGATAAATGTAGCATTGATGTAGAAATTAAGTAAGGCATTGGGCAAAACTAATTCCAGTTTAAATACATTGGGAAAAAATTTGCTTGTCTAATTTGAAATATGGAGAAGTAGAAAATAAAACTTCCAGTATGCTGAATAGATGGGAGAAAAGTTCAGGTATCACCTATGGTTGAGCAAAATTCAGTGAAACTAGTAATTAAAAAATCAACAACCAATCCTTGGTTATAATTTAATATTCTCAAGAGAATACCATGATAGTTGAGGTCACTTTTAAAATATAAATTCTTTCACTTTGCAGAATAAACATATCATTAGCACAGAAAAATGACTCAGACTTGTAAAGTGTATTTCCTGATGTTTGCGTAGTATTAGCTTCAGTAAGAGGTGCTGTTCTATATATGCATACGCATACACGTTGTACATACACGTACATACACGTTGTACATACACGTTGTACATACACGTTGTGCATTTTTGCAGTGTGAAGCCCATATAAAAAGCCATTTATAAGTGTCATTAAACACATACAGGCTGAGGAATGTGGAAGAAATACCCTCCTGAAAAGTGCTGAGCATGTTCAACCTCCAGTGGGTGGATTTTGTAAAATGGGATTGCACTTCAATGCTTCAGGTGAAATTGAGATGGTTGAAAACAGCATATGCTTTTGGAAATTTGAAGGGGAGGTGAAAAGACAGCATCTTTGTTTTGTTTTTTGAGGGAAGGATGGGACCACATAGTAAGTGCCTATTGTCTGTAATACCAATGTGTGCTCATGATGACTTTGTAAATTAATGTGAGATTATAGTATAATCAGAAATATATGATTAATTGACTATAGTATAATAGCAAGCTTCTGAAAGCTCAGCTGTGTATGAGGAAAATACGAAAAAATTACTTTGTTTACTGATTGCTTTGCCAGCTGCTAAAAATACTTTGCATACAAGGGACTTTAACATAAGATGACAAGTCAAGTTGCTTCATTGTCTGTTAAGTATATATACATGAAAGAGGGTCTCCTTTGTACAGCGGCATCAGGAAAATGTTCTAATCGGTCTCAGAAAATTTTCTGTTAAAAGACATAAATATTTTTATAGTCAGAATATTTTTTTCTGGTAAATAGTGCTTGTGTAATACTATGTAATTATATAAAAATACACATGTAGACAATATTTATTTATTACTAGCGCACACATGTTTAAATTGCTTAAGTTTTATTCTTTTTATTTGCATCTTCAGAGAAAAATGTCACATTCTTCTAAAAAATATGTATTCAGTTTAAATATAAATGTAGTAATTATGGTGTTCACTTCTCAGCAGCATTTAGTGTTTTATTTAAGAATACTTGGAATAGGGAAATTATACCTGCTGCTCACCAGTGAAAACTGTTCATTCTATGTACTTGTCTCACTGCAGTCTTCACAGGTTAAAACAACAGCTTAATTCTTTATTGTGGCAGTTTGACAGTCTGGGGAGGCTTTGTGCATGATGTCGTCAATTTGTTTCTCAGGTCCATAACATGAGAAGATTATCTTATTGCACATGGTAATCCTGGTCTTTTCTTCAGAAATACTGCCAACATTTTTACTTACTTGTTGCTTTCAGCAGTTCATCTTCTGTTTTTTGTTATCCTCACACCTTCTGACTCACTCACACTGCACATCATTCTTGTTTTTCTGTTCAAATGGATTTTAACTGCAGAAACGGTTTCATTTTACAATATTTGTCAGTTTCGACATTTTTAATGAAATGAAGGACCTTCTACATAGTGCACAAATTATTCTAGCTTACTGTCTCACCTGTTTACTTTTTACCATGCTTGCCCAGGCCTCCTTAACATCATTGATGAGGAATTGACAAGCTGTTTCCATTTCCCCTACAAATGTTTCCTTACCTCTATAAGCACAATATGTTAAACGTCCGTCCTATGTTAGTTTAGCAGGAAGTCTTCAAGCTTTCAGACTTAACTGTAGTCTTTTCTCCATCTGGATCATTGTAAATACATAGGCAGATAAATGGCTAGTTTTATTTATTTAATTAATGTCTCATTCTACCATTTCTTAGATTTTTTTTTTCTTTTTCTCCGAGCATATGTTCAGTGGTAGAGGACAAATTAGTCCTCCAGTATTTGTACAATATTTTGTATTCTGGGGTTTAGAAAAAAAACAAAAAAAAACAAGTGCTTGGCAGTGTCTGCACATGAGAGAGAAATCTTGTGCCAAACACCTACAGTTTAATTAAATCCATTTTGTATTTTATACTGAAGTATTCAGGGACATAAGGAACATAAAAATGGAATACAGTCAGGATATAATACTGACAACCACTAAGCTTGCAATGCTGCTCTCAAACAAGTGTTGCAACATATGTGTAGTATATTTAAAGTCATACTTCTATAGACCAAGAATGTTTCTCATCATACAATTCTGGTTGAAAGTCTTGAGTACCTCCATTAAAGCTACAGGAATAATTCATGGAGTTGTTAAAACTGTCTAACAGAGATGACTGCTGAATCAAAAAAGCTTAAATGGATTAATTTTGGTTTTAGCTTTCCTGATTTCATCTTCAAATTGTTGCATTTTGGGCATGTAGGAGTATACACTGGAAAATTAATGCTATATGTACAACATTTTATTGATTTCTAGACTAGTTACTACTTTGCGGAAGTTATTTCGGTCTGAGAAAGATAGACAATACTGAGGATGGGACTTCTTGATTAATTTTCAGCATCATTGGAATAGTCAGAATTTAAGAACTCCCTCGTAGGAGAGGAAATCCCTGCTCGGTCAGAGGCTGCATCTTGTGTGCTTTCATCAAAGCAGCATGTTGTAATGGGTTGACAGGATTCACAATTAAGAGACAATGTTAGATGCTATCCTATGTTGGCCTAGAGACGTCTGTGAAGTATGTTGTCAGCTCATGCAGATGATGAGCTGAGCTCAGAAACGTCAAGACCAAGTGGGCTTTATGTACAGAAAAGGAAACTACATATTTAAAACATCACACTTAAGAGTATTTAAAAATTAATTACTTCTTAAAGTTTACACAACATAATTTCAAATTTTTTTTTCTTTTGATATCCTTTGCTTTTTAGCAGTAGCAGTGTATCTGAATTCCATAATAAATCTTCATTGTGGGACATGTCATTTCAATTGAAAATATTGAAACAGCGGGTACTCACCGCTTGAAAACAGGCTGACACATCTCAATGAAAGCAGCAGAAAGAGAGCTTCCTCTTGCTCTTTTATTACCTTTTTGTCATATATACTTCAGCAGCCCCTAATAAATGTAATAATTTAAAAAGATAAACAAAAACTCAATAGAACAAATGTGGCAGAAAAAAGCTGATACATAGTAAAAGAAAAAGAGAATTGTAATACAGACATTGGTGGTATTTTTGCAAAGATATGACTTAGTTGAGAATGGACCATTTAATTGCTAGAATGGAACTGAATACTGTTCAGTAGTTGAGGTGAAAACCAGTTGCTTCTTCCAGTAGGGGAAAAATAAGAGGCTTGATTTTGAACTTTTACTGCTAAAATATGAACAGGGAAGTTGCAATCAAGAAACGTGTTGACTTTTTGTACTGCTTATCAACACCTTTGTTAAAATCAGTGGTGACTAAGAAATACATTCGGGTGACATGCATATTCTTAGATTAAAAGAGTGTTTACTAAGTCAGGAACTTTTTGAAAGCCCATGTGAAAACTAGTTTTAAGATGAATATCAGAGTGAAAAGTAATTTCTATGAACTTTCTTGTCATGTCTAGCATAGGAAGTCGGCTAGGAAGAGCTCCCTTAGCCATTGATAGATATTTAATCTAAATATCACTGCTTGGCAGATGTTCTTGTTGATTCTTCTTAATGACAGGAGCAGTGTCTGTTCTTAGATCATTAGGAGCAATAATTAACATTAATTCACAAGAAATAAAAGAGAGAGTTAACTCTTCTACCACTTGAATTGCTCACTAAGTACTTCCAAAGTTACAGTAATCCTTCTAATATGACAATGCAAGGATCCCTCCCCTGTTAATGCAGACCTTAGCTAAATTCTGTGAATCTCCAAGAGGCCCTGGTACTGTGAAAGAGCACCTTTCCTGTTCTCACCCATCTAGCATGTCTGTGGTGCAGCAGAGGGCAACCTTCACTGAACAACCACTTATGCAGGAGGTCAGATGATAGTGAGAGTCCACACAGGTCTACCAATGTATGAGTATGATCCCAAAACTACTAGAAGGCTTAACCTTTCGTATATGCTCAAGAACTTATTGTCCTGTGGTTGAAGTGTTATGAAGGTGTAGTGGATTGCAGCAGCATATTCAAAGTCCTGATTAATTAAGACTGCTTAAAAGTAAAAATTGTGAATGTTGGCTAAATGTATGTTATGCAACTGTCCTACAGATACTGTGTCTTTTGCATATCAAACTTTTCAATCAATCTCTATTTAATATCTGTTTTGTTCTTTATTTACTTCTCAGGTGGCACTATAATTTTAGCTGCACTTATAAGCATCTACTTGCAATCTACTGTGTCTACTTCCAAAAAATTACTTGTGTTCCTGTGATCTCTTTACTATGTTTCTATGTCTAGCCTTAGTTACATAAAAACTTCTATAGCTTTTCAAAAACTGAAGATAGTTATCCTTTCAATTGCTATTACTTCTCAAATATATTGCTTTTGATGAACAAGTTCATTTGATTTAGTGAATTCTTAAAATAGTCTTGCATCAGAGGCAGATCAAACCTGAGGGATTATGTAAACCAGGGACGTGTTTAGACTCCACATTAAACTAGTATGCTCTTAATTAGCTTTATTAAAAAGTGTTGTGAAGGCCTTTCAAGACAAAACACTGACCTGTGTAGACTGAGATAACCTATGTAGTTGATCTGTTTTTTTGCCTGCGATATGACACATGCTTGCAGAGCAGTTGGAGTTTTGGGAGACAGTGCCCATCTCAGCAGTGACTTTCCAGTATCCAAAACTAGCTGGATGTTTGCTGCTTCAGAAACATGGAACACAGATGGGCTATGTCATTCCTTGCTTAATCTGAGCTGGATGGCTGTGGAGCTTCCTGACTGCTTCAAACTTTTGTGTATTTTTCCCTTGTTATCTGTCAAAACTTTCAAGATTCCCTTGGTGGTAGTGAACAGCTGACATTTCTCTTGTGAAAAATTTACCAAAAGTAAGTGAAACTATTGTTAAGAAATAAAGCAGTAGTGCTGAAGTTAGATTATTTGAAGGGACAGATTTTACGTGCTGATCTAAACTTTGAAACTGAAAGAATAAAAATTTAATTTTGTTAGTACCAGCAAAAGAATTGGGTGAACTCTTTTGTACAATGGGTAAAGGGCAAAGGGAGCTGCATCAATGAAGCTGGATTTTTAAGTCATAGGACCCTTGTCCCCTTCTTCCCCTGGTTTCTTTAGTGAATAAAATAACTACTTGAAGACTTCTGACCACAACAGTGGACACAAGTAGAGCCTGAACATTGAAAATTATTATGTATATTTTCCCTTTGATGGGTTAGAACAATGTTTCCTCTGCCTCAGTGTTCTCTCTCTGTCAGTGTCGGAAGAAAAGGCTGGTCAGAGAGAAACTATAAGCGTAGCTGCACTCTCCAGTGTCATCATCTTTTCCATCCTCAGCTGTCACAATTTTTTAAGCGCCAGGTGTGTTCTCCTCAGCGTTCTCCTTTCTAAACAGAGGAGTCCTACCCTCTTTAATCTCTCCTGCTAGGGCAGCAATTCTGTTCCCTCCCTCCTTCCCTCTTTTCTGGACTTTTTCTGATTCTGCTTTCACTCTTGAGATTCAAAGACTGAAATTGCATGCAGTACTCAAGATTCAAGCAAACTATATTTTTTTATAATGACAAAATATTTTATTTCTGTTCTTGTCAGCTGTTCTGACCAGTTGAATGCCACGTTTATATGTCTGTTGCTGAATGTCATTAACAGTATTTTCACTAAGAATCACTATGAACAGTTTGTTCTACTTCCACCTGAGGTGAAGGACTGGGTGATAAATATTCTTTCAGTGTTGGGGCATGTGCTCCTGAAATAAAATGAAAGACATTCCTCATTGAGCTAATTCTATCTCTATAGAAGAAAAAAAAAAGTTGCTCTATGTCATCAGGCATATATTACCCAGAAGAAATGAAAACTAGAAAATTACCTGCTTTCAGTTGTCTCAACTAGCAGAGCAACTGGTGTGCTTGCTCAGGAGAATGGGAGAAATCTCTAACTTTACTCAACGCTGTCATTCAGTGTCTGTAATATCTGTACTTTAAAATCCGTGTTTTACGAAGAGGAAAAAAAAACCACCCAAAACCCAAAACACTCTTTGCTGTTCTCAAAATGCCTTCCTTTGTTTCTTTATCAGCATGATGGAGTTCCAGAAGGTGAGAGCTGATCTTACAGCACTGAGCCCACAATTGAATACAGTTGTATACTAAAAGCTATTACATACAGCATACTAAAGTATAATTTAAAAGAGCTTTGAAGCATCTTTGTCTTTTCTACATTGCAAGCAAAATTGATGGAAGTACGTTTTAGTGAAGAAAGATACAAACTTGCATTTCTCCATCCGATTTCTGGAAATATTCTCATGATATGATATGTTATTATGGAATTATATTAGGTTTATGTGAAATGCACTCTGCTTTTCAGTAACATTTAAACTTCAAAATCACATTTCTTTTCTAACATTTAATAGTGTTCTACATTGCTGGTATTTTTTTCCTGTGAGATTTCTCAAATGAAATATGCCACCACATGTTAATTCTGTTATCTTTCTGCGACTCAAGCGTAAGACTTATTTTGAACAGATAAATACCGTTTTTAAATACTAAGCTTAAAATTTTTCAGGTCTGTCAAGAAAATCTTAATTGAGTAGCCTACTTGTATTTTATACTATACAGAATTTGTTGGAGGCTTATCACAGTAAGAAGGGACAGTGAATTTTAGAGGAAAAAAAAACATTAAAAAGGAAAATGAGCAAGAGTAGTCAACTTAGCGTAAAAATTAACGCACCAAATCTGTTGGTGATGGATTGTGAAGAAAGAGTGACAGCATTTCCCTAACGTTTTGCATCCTGAAAATACTGTTCTACTGTGTAAGGTTTTTTCTGCCTAAGAAATGTGATGAAGACAAGCGCTCAGATGGAATGTTGGCAATATTGTAATCACTGCTTTATTTTTCTTATCAGAGATTTTAGTGTAAAGCTCCAAACTTAAATTTTTCTGGGCAATGTCTAATGTCAGAAATAGGTGGACTAAGAGATCTGTATTTCATCACTTGTACACTCTTGTGATAACAAGAAGTTGAGCTTTATTCTAAAGCATACAACTTACTTGAAAGAACTATGCAATAGCTCTAAGTATGTATAAATTTGATTGAGACCAACAGACCTGTGAGGTGGCATATGTTTAGTGATGCTGTCAGCAAGTTTTTGTAGTGAAGTAGTCATTGTTTGAAACTTTTAGTGACTGAGTATCTTAAATTGCTTATGAGTTTTCTTAGTGCCGCTGATAGAGTTGCACAGGTGATTCAGGATGTGCTACCCAGGGACATTTCTTGGCATATGTCATAAAGAAACATCATGAACAGGAAACGATGGTGGCAAGCCAGGAGAATTAAAGGCCTATGCAGGAAAAGAAGGGAGTGTGGCTTCCCAAAGAAAGCATAAAACTACAGAAAATAAGGATGAAAGTGGTGGTCATAGTTACAGCAGTTGTGTCTTCTGACTGTCCTTCAGCTCTTCTGAAAAGTACTGTGGCCTGACACTGCCTGCGGTGTCACGGCTTGGCAAGAGGCACCCCTGTCTCTCCCAAGACCATCTGTATTTGTCTTATGAATGCTTTCTAAGTTTTCAAACAAGTGTTGGCTGGTCCATTGCAGCTGTCATGCTTACGTACCTTTGCCATCTTTTGTCATAGGTGTGATGTAAGAAATTAAAAACATGGGGTTTAATTCTCCCTCAGTAATTTTGTGGATTTCTAGGTAGAAGAAACTTGACTATACAAGTCCCCAGGCAACCTGATCTAGCCTTAAAGCTAGCAGGAGGTTGAATGGGGTGGTTTGAATCAGCAAGTGGATAGTAAGTCTACAAAGCTTTTATAAATCAAGATTGATATACTCTGAAGAGTCAAGCTGTAACTCTGCTGCCTAGGGACAGCAGCTCTCCCATGATGAAGGGCTCTTGGGCATGGGGTTGGAGCACCACCCCTATGAGGACAGGCTGGGAGAGTTGGAGCTGCTCAGCCTGGAGAAGAGAAGGCTCCAGGGAGACCTTATAACAGCCTTCCAGTACCTGAAGGAGACCTACAGGAAAGAAGGGAAGGGACTCTTTGTCAGGGAGTGTAGTGGTAGGAGGAGGGGTAATGGTTTCAAACTGAAAGAAGGCAAATTTAGATTAGCTATTAGGAAGAAATTCTTTTCTGCGAGGGTGATGAGACACTGAAACAGGTTGCCCAGAGAACTTGTGGATGCCCCCTCCATAAGTGTTCAAGGCCAGGCTGGATGGGGCCTTGAGCAACTTGGTCTAGGGGGAGGTGTCTCTGCCCAAGACAGGGGGGTTGGAACTAGATTGTCTTTAACGTCCCTTCCAACCCAAATGTTTCTATCATCCTATTCTGTGTGGAAGTGCTGAGTTATTATTAAAAACTGCAAATACCAATATTTTTGATCCTATCTTTCAAGTTTCTTCTTGTGCTCTCCAGTGAAGGAAAGAGATGATATATATGTGGAAAGATTGGACATATTAGGAGGAAGGGAAAGGGATACAGGGGTGCCCCATGTGAACCTTTGAAGTATCCACATTCTCCCATCCTAGAACAAGACAAAGGGATATGGATCTAATCCCACATTCTTGCAGAATCTTGGGGACAATAGTGTATGGAATTTAGAGCAATTTACCTTCTGCTCCGTATCAAACAGCACCTTGTTCTTCTCAAATCTCATTTTGTTTTCTTTTTCTTTACATTGCTGTCTCGTACGTCTTTCTGATCTTCTTCCCACCCACTCCTGTGTACAACCAACTGCTCTTTGAGTCAGGAGCTTTCAGAGTATTTTAAAGCCCTGCCCCTTACTACTACCTACTCTTATTGTCCAGCTTCGTGGTGTCTTTGTGCTACTCATTCTGCCAGTCTTTCAGGCTTGCCAGATGTCAGGTAGACGTACAAGAAGCCCATCAGATGCACTTGCTTGTGGCTCACCCATAGGCTCCAGTTTTAATGACCATGATTAAATATTCATCTTTTCTTTCTCCATGTCTTTCTGCTTTAAGTCATAGGCACCTAATACCCTTGCTCTCTCTTGACTGTGTTGTTTTATACTTTATCCTGGGCCTTTGATTGACATTTGTACCCACCTACTTCCCTACTGTTGTCGGAGAACAAATCTCCACAAGAGTGTATGTGCAAAAATTTAGCCATCTTGCTTTTTCTTTCCTTATGATATTTTTCCTCGCTCCCCACACTTCTTAGACAGCTAAGGATGTGTCTCAACATGTAGTGGATATACTTCACAATCTATTTAGATGTGTTTTAAACTCATCTGAACAGAATAATATAAACTATCTGTTTCTTCGGTTCTGTGGTCCATCTATGCAGATGAATAACCAAATTCCTACTTTTTTTTTTTTTAAAAGAATCTGTAGTTACCTACTGAAATACCTTGAGATGTTGGAAATTCTGCATTAGCTGACACTGTTTTGAAAACGAGTGAAGTGAGTGTTTTCTCCCCTTCTCTGGGGAGAAGGACCTGGGAGTCCTGTTGGACAACAGGTTGACCATAAGCCAACAATGTGCCCTGACAGCTAAGAAGGCCAGTGGCACCCTGGGATGCATTAAGAAGAGTGTGGCCAGCAGAGGAGGTTTTCCTCCACCTCTACTCTACTCTGTGCTGGTGAGGCCTCATCTGGAGTACTGTCCCCAGATCTGGGCTCCCCCATTCAAGAAGTACAAGGAACAGCTGGAGTGAGTCCAGCACAGAGCCACTAAGAGGATTAAGGGACTGGAGCATCTCCCATATGAGGAGAGGCTGAGAGAGCTGGGTCTGTGTAGCTTGGAGAAGAGGAGGCTGAGGGGGATCTCATAAATGCTTATCAGTATCTAAAGGATAGGTGTCAGGAGGATGGGGCTGGACTCTTCTCAGAGATGTCCAGTGACAGGACAAGGAGCAATGATCACAAACTGGAAAGTGGGAGGTTCAACCTAAACATAAGGAAATACTTCTTTACTGTGAGAGTAACAGAGCACTGCAACTGCCCAGAGAGGTTGTGCAGTCTTTGGAGGCTTTCAAAACCCACCTGGATGTCTTCCTGTGTGATCTACTGTAGGTGATTTTATGTAGATCAGAACGTGCTTTGAATGGATGAAATATGAGGTGGTCTTTTAATTATTGATTTGTGTGTTTCTTTATGTTACTAAGTGACAGTAGACACAGTATGTTAAGGTATGTAGCTGAGTTTCTGTCATATTATGTCTGACATTCTGGCTCCCTTCCTTCCTCCAGTGAGTTCAGTTCAAAATATGTTTATCATTCACAATCTTAGATCATAGAAGCCCTTAATTCTCACAGCCTCTAAACATTTTTTTTGTTTGTTTTCATATGGTTTCTAAAAAAACCCATATAACCCCTCAAATGAAGTAACATTTTTCATTTAGGGTTAGATAAAGGATTTCTAGTAAATATAAAGCATACTATTTGTACTTCCCTATTCATCTTTCAGGCAATTTTGGGTTCACTGACAGGCCTGTTAAATTTGTTAGCTTTACCATGTTTTGCCTTATACTTTGTCCTAAGCAGTAACAAATATAGTCTATTATCTATCCGTACTTATGTGACTCTATTCAATTGCTGCTGAATTCACTTCCTTCTCTTAATTTTTTGAAAGAAATTATGTAGTTCTATAATGTGCAAGTTAAGGCTGAGGAATACGTGGAATTCATCTTAATCTGAAGTCGGTAATGGATAACAGAATTAATATCATGTGGGAAGCCAGTTGAGGAAGAGATACAGGCTCACCTAAGCAGTGTTTTGAACTCTTTCTCCAGAATCTCGGTTTTGAGATGTAGGGTTAATTAAAACTGCATGAAAAGCACATAGTGGGATATCCTGAAATCAATCAGTATAGCAGCAATGGCTTATGAAACAGGAAATGTTAAAAGTGGATACTTTCATCATCTGTGAAGTGCCACAGAGTGCAGAATACTGAAGACCAATAAATTCAAAAGTGGACTGAAGAGCCTTAAAAATGAATGTGCCCACATAGTATATGCCCATAGCAAAGAGGTAAATTTGTTGCTGTGATGATAAGCATTCTAAAACACACAACCACCTAGTATTTCAGTTGGTTTTAAAAAAATTGCAGAAGACCTAATTAATCATCTGAGTTAAAATCAGTATGCTGGATTTATAGTAAATTGTTCACAGCCTGTAGCTCCCGAAGGGATGATGTCTAGCTGTGAAGACTAAATCAAGGAGCCTTAAAACTATTTCAATAGAATGAATCCTTAACTTCATTAGAAACACACCAGATGCTTGCGTTTTGCAACTCTAGAGTCACTGAGATGTCCAAGTTAAAAAGTGAATTTATTGTGAAGTCTGATACAGCTGCATAATGTGCAAACAAAGCACTTCCTTATGGTAATTAATACTGAATTACAGAATGTAAACGATCATGGAGTAACATGAACTCCAGAATGTTCATTTGCTATAGTTGGAGTCTCCAGTCTTTGTGAATAACAAATTGATGTTTCTTGAGAAGCCTATGTAAATCTTATATGCAAATATCTGCAAGCTAAAAGCAGCTGGAAAATTACATTTTTAATCTCGTACATAAATGCTTAGTGTTCTACTACAGATGGTGCATTTGTTGTCTGTTAAACAAATGTCAGTATGATTAGGGTCTTACAAAATTTAGGAAACTTTTATTTTGTGGTGAATAAGCCGATAATGCTGTTAAGGTTCATTCTAGCCTCATTTAAGGTTAGATCTGGGGTGAATCACCCTGTATTGCTGTATTCTGCAAGATGAGTAGAGTGAGGGTCAGTGCCCTTTGGCTGAAGTTCCATGACACACTGCACAGTCCATCTTACAGCTGGAAGGTTGGGGATCCTTACTTGATGCAATGCTTCTTTTACCTCTGTTTTACTGTGACGGACCAGTCCCAAAGTGAGAATACTGGTGGTGGTATAGGTTCTAAAGCTTAAAATAAATATTTACAGATTTTCCCTATGTATTTGTTTCATACAGTTTTGAGTACAGTTTTTCTGTCCTACATAGAGTAATATACCACATAATTTTTCTGTCAAGTTTCTGGGTTTGTTTTTTTTCCTTCAGCAAAGACATGATATGATGATGAGATTGGTTAAGCCAGACAAAAGGTCAACAAGGTAAATATTGATTCTATACATCAAGAAAAAAAGAAAGTAAAGTTCTGAAGCATAAGTTTCACATGGATTTTTCCAAAACACAAAAATGGGAATCCATTAGTTAGAAGTTCTTACTTAATGTAATATTTATTCAGACACCAAACTTTTGCTGTATCTTGACTTGGCTTCAATTTTTTTTTCTTTCTTACTCTTTGCTGTCATGGTTATTTTGGGGAATTCAGTATTTTCTGAGGGGGAAGAGGCTGACTTTCTAAGTATTTTATGATTTTAAAATCTCCCTGGACTCCAAGCTGCATAATTCATATAATTCAAAAAGCAAGTGAAATCCCTGCTCTAAAGGAGTATAATCTAAAATGTAGATTTCTTGTATTTAAGTAATTTTATGATACAAATTCGAAACTAATGACTACATTGTGAAAAGTACAAATGTGTATGTCTCTGGTAAATTGATATAAAATTTTAATTTTAGTTTGAGAAACTTGAATTCCTACTAATATAACTGAGGTATGCCTTCATCACATTCATTACCAGTATTGTGGATTTCCATCCTTAAAATGTACTGAATAATCAGGCTTTGAATCACAAATTGCCAGTGCTAGACGGTGTACTTCTTGCAATAACATTTTAGTGTTTTTAGCTTAGAACCTTTGGCAGTAGCTCCTGTAGATTCAATATTTTCCCTACAAAGCATCTTTTAGGTAGAAGATTTGCCCGCTTAATCAATCTGGTAATGCATTCCTTAGTCAATCTCTTGTACAGTGTTTGACAGAGTACATACATTCCCTGACTACTTACAATCTGTAAATAAACAATGTATGGATGTGGGTGTAAAACAAACAATCCTCCTACCCCAAAACCAGCCTCTCCTGATAGGCAGATTATCCATTCATAGGTTAGCTAAATTTATTTTGCTGTGTAATATGTACTATTAAAGATGGGGTTTTATATACATAGCCCACATTCTAGGGGAATCCACATTTCTGAGATAATTTTGCACTAAAAGTGCAATTATCTAAATTTCTAATTGTCGTTTAGGTAGAGGACTAGTGGGATTGAGCGTTTTGGGATTGTGTTTTACTGGTTTCTAGTTTGACTTCACCTGAGTCTAATCAAACTTGATGCATGAACTTCTAATGTGCAGGGGAGATGTATATACATACACCCTTGATTGTCAGTGGAAACATCAATATGTATTTGTTCTAACATTTCGGCTTGTTGTAGTTGATCATAATATTACTAGGTTATCAAACTGAGAGTTTTTATTAAATACCAAGTATATAAATAGTAGAAAACGTATCACCATGTACACTGGTAGGTGGTGTAGCCAAATCCATCATCCTGTGGATAAAAATATTTGAGTTAAAGATAGTGGCCTTTCCTGAGACTTCACATTATCACCATTATAAGCTGTCATCTAAAGTGATTGTATTTTCTACTCTATACCATCCCATCCCCACCACAATTTTAGTACGAAATAGTCAAAAAAGAGATTGTACTAACTCTTTTTCACATAACGTTTTGTACTAGTTAATTTCCTATATACGCAATTCTTACAAAATAGTTCTGCACACTGAAACTCAATAAAGGCTGGATGAAGTGCCACTCCATTATATCTACTGCTGATGTCAAAACTTTCTGTTGTTGCATCTAGTTTATAATCCAAAGCAAAGGGCTATTATGTCATCCTAATACTGGGTGCCCTAACAAATGCTTATCATAGAATCACAGAATGTTAGGGGTTGGAAGGGACCTCTAGAGACTCCACAACTTCTCTGGGCAGCCTGTTCCAGTGCTCCATCACCCTCACAGTAAAGAAGCTTCTCCTCATATTGAGGTGGAACTTCCTATGTTCTAGGTTATAACCATTATTTCTTGTCCTATTACTGGGCACCACTGTGAAGAGACCAGCAGCTTCCTCTTGATCCCCACTCCTCAGGTGTTTATATACATTAACGAGTTCACCTCTCAGCCTTCTCTTTTCAAGACACTGTCCCACATGGCACCCTTGCTTCTGAAATGGAGACTTGGATTTGACAGATGGACTACTCCGTGGAAAAGGAACTGGCTGGAAGGTCGCACTCAGAGTGTTGTGGTCAATGGCTCAATGTCCACGTGGAAACCAGTGACAAGCGGTGTTCCTCAGGGATCTGTTCTGAGTCCAGTGCTGTTCAACATCTTTGTCAGTGACATGGACGACGGCATGGAGTGCACCCTCAGCAGATTTGCCGACGACACCAAACTGTGTGGTGCCGTGAACTCACTTGAGGGAAGAGATGCCATCCAGAGGGACCTTGATAGGCTTGAGAAATGGGCCAGTGCAAACTGCATGAGCTTCAACAAGTCAAAATGCAAGGTCCTTCACCTGAGTCGGGCCAGTCCTAGGCACAAATACGAACTGGGTTCAGAGTGGGTTCAGAGCAGCGCTGAAGAGAAGGTCTTAGAGGTGTTGGTAGATGAGAAGCTCAACATGAGTCACGCAGTCAAAAGTCCAACCGTGTCCTGGGGTACATCAACAGGAGTGTGGCCAGCAGGTCAAGAGAGGTGATTCTTCCCCCTTACTCCGCTCTTGTGAGACCCCACCTTGAATACTGTGTCCAGTTCTGGTGTCTCCACCATAAGAGGGACATAGAACTGTTGGAGCATGTTCAGAGAAGGGCCACAAAAATGATCCAGGGGCTGGAGCACCTCTGCTGTGAGGATAGGCTAAGGGAACTGGGATTGTTCAGTCTTGAAAAGAGGGACCTAATAGCTGCCTTCCAATACCTGAAGGAAACCTACAGGAAGGGTGGGGAGGGACTTTTTACAAGAGTCTCCATTGATAGGACAAGGGGAAATGGATTTAAGTTAAAGGAGAGCAGATTTAGATTAGACCTTAGTAAGAAATTCTTTAGTATGAAGGTGGCAAGACTTTGGAGTAAGTTGGCCAGAGAAGTTGTGGGTGCCCCCTCCCTGGAGGTGTTCAAGGCCAGGTTGGACAGAATAACCTGATCTAGTTGAGAGGCATCCCTGCCCATGACAGGGAGGTTGGATTAGATGATCTCTATGGTCCCTTCCAATCTAGGCCATTCTATGATTCTGTGATGATTCTATGATTCTTCATAGAAGAGATGTTCAAGTCCCTTGATAATCCTTGTAGCTCTCCATTGTACTCTGTCCAGTAGATCCCTGTGTCTCTTGAATTGGGGACCCCAAATTTTGGGGAGCTCCAAAATACTGGATAAAGTATTCCAGGTGTGGTCTCACCAGGGCGGAGCAGTGGGGGAGGAGAACCTCCCTAGACCTGCTGGACACACTTTTGTTAGTGCACCCCAGGATCCCATTGGCCCTCTTGGCCACAAGGGCACATTGCTGTCCCATGGATGACTTACTGTCCACTAGGACTCCAAGGTCTTTCTCCATGGGGCTGCTTTCCAGCAGGACGTCCCCTAATCTGTACTGGCGCCAGGTCTTATTCCTCCTCAGGTGCAGGACTCTACACTTGTCCTTATGGAACTTCATGAGGTTCATCTCCACCAAGCTCTCCAGCCTGTCCAGATCTCTTTGGATAGCACCACAGCCTTCCCAAGTGTCAGCCGCCCCTCCCAGTTTTGTATCATGAGTGAACTTGCTGAGGGTACACTCTATTCCTTCAGATGGCCACAGGCCTCCAGCTTGACTCTGTGCTGCTGATCACAGCCCTCTGAACTCTATTGCTGAGCCAGTTAACAATCCACCTCACAGTCCAATCATCTATCCCACTTTTCTTGAGTTTTCCTATGAGGATGTTATGGGAGACAGTATCAAAAGCCTTACTGAAGTCAAGTTATATGACATCTATTGCTGTCCCTTCATCTACGCATTTGGTCACATCTTCATAGAGGGATATCAGATTAGTAAAGCAGGATTTCCCATTAGTAAATCCATGTTGAGTACTCCTGATAACCTTCGTTTCTTCCATTTGGTTAGAGATGACCTTCAGAATGAGTGGCTCCATCACCTTTCCAGAGATGGAGGTGAGGCTGACTAGTCTGTAGCTGCTGGAGTCTGTTTTCTTGCTCTTTTTGCAAACTGGAGTGACATTGTCTTCTTCCAGTCCTCAGACACCTCTCCTGTTCTCCATGACTTTTCAAAAATCATGGAGGGAGGCTCATCCAGTTCTCTCTGCACACGTGGATGCAGCCCGTTGGGGCCCATGGGCTTGTGTGTTTTCAGCTTCTTCAAGAGGTCTCTAACCCAGTCCTCACTGACCAGTGGAGAGAGGGTGACGGAACACTGGAACAGGCTGCCCAGAGAGGTTGTGGAGTCTCCTTCTCTGGAGACATTCAAGACCTGCCTGGACACGTTCCTATGTAGCATTATCTAGGCATTCCTGCTATGGCAGGGGGATTGGACTTGATGATCTTTCGAGGTCCCTTCCAATCCCTAACATTCTGTGATTCTGTCTGCCTCACTCCAGTTTTGCTCCCTTACTTCTAGTGACTGGAATTCCTGAGAGCTGGTCTTAAGAGTAAAGACTGAGGCAAAGAAGACATTAAGCAATTCTGCCATCTCATCATCCTCTGTCACCATATATCCCACCTCATTTGGCAGTGGACCCACTTTTTCCCTACTCTTCCTCTTCTCATTGATGTATTTGAAAAAGTTATTCTTTTTTTTCTTCCACTTCCCTAGCCAGCCTAATTTCCAAGAGAACTTTGGCCTTTCTTGTTGAGTCTCTACATACTCTGGCAGCATTTCTATAATCCTTGAAGTTAACCAAACCCTTTTTCCACATATTGTAAATTTCCCTCTTCCATTTGAGTTTTTCCAGAAGCTCCTTATCTATCCATGCGGGTCTTCTGCCTCCTCTGTTTGATTTTTTTAAAAGGAAACGGATTTATTTTGCTCTTGGTGGAGGCAGAATTTGAATATTGACCAGCTCTCTTGTGCTTCCCTACCTTCTAGAGTCCTTGTCCCAGGATACTACTGAGCAGATCTTTACAGAGGGCAAAGTTAGCCCTATTACAATGTCCAGGGCAGAGATTTTACTTATTACCCTTCTTTCCCTAACAATGCTGAACTTTAACATGTTATGGTCACTACAGCTAAAACCGGCCCAACCTTAACATCCGTGACCAGACCTTCTTTGTTAATACAAGGTCCAGCATTGCACCTCTCCTTGTTGGTTCTTCCACCACCTGCTGCATAAAGCTGTCATCAGTGCACTGCAGGAGCCTTTCGGACTGATTATGCTTGGCTGTGTGATCCTCCCAACTAATATCAGGATGGGCATGAGCACCAGGTAACATGATCTTGAGGCTGCTTCCAGCTGCTTGTAGAAGGCCTCACAACAACAACTTCTTGGTTTGGTGGTCTGTAATAGACGCTCGCAACATTATCTCCCATGTTAGCATGTCCCTTGATTCTTACCCATAAGCTTCTGACACTATCGTCATCTCCCCTTGGGTTAAGCTCAGTGCATTCTAGTTGCTTCCTCACATAAAGAGCAACTCCACAACTTTGCTGTGTCAGTCTATCCTTCCTGAAAAGTACATAGCTGTTCATGACCACATTCCAGTCATGTGAGCTATCCCACCATGTCTCTGTAATTGTGATGAGATCATAGCTCTGCGACTGCACCGAGATTTCTAGTTGTCATGGGTTTGAGTCTGATGGGTTTTGGAAAAAGGTGGGGGTAGACTCATGCGAAACTTTGAGAGCCTCCTCCACCCTCAGGTAGAGTTGGACCTGCCTCTAGCCAGGGCCAGGCCAGTCAACACCTCTGTGATCAAGGTATATAAGAGGTGTACCCATTGTTCTTTTGTAGAGGAATTTCTTGTGGAGCAGGGGTGCTGTATCCCTTTAAAAGGTTTGGACAACCCAGCTTAGGCCTGAGTAAAGAGTCTGTCCTTGGACTCGCCTTGGGGCATGAGGAGGAGGAGGTTTTGTCTGTTTTGTGAGAGCCTTGCGGATGCTTGGCTGGATGTGTTGGCCCCGGGGGGAGAGGAGGGGCGAGAGCCGCCTACATAGTTGAATGGCACTATCCAATAAAACGCTGGCGGGTGTAAACCTGTAACTGACCAACTCTGTTAAGGGGCAGGTGTGTGGATACTGCTTAACTATATATATTGAGCTGTCCAGAGCAATAAAGGGAGAACGACTTGTAGCCATATTGGTGTGATTGTCGTTACTTGGCCGGCTCTCCGAAGGGACCCTCTTCATTCTTTCTTTCTCTTTTGGTTTCATCTTGTGTTGAGCTGTCCTGTCTTTAATATTTGGGAATTTTTCTGTTGGAGGAGAGGGAGGTGAGAGAAGAAAGGAACATCATAGCCCTGAGAAAAAAGAGAGGGAGAAGAGTCCTTGGGGAGAAGAAGACTGCCAGAGCAGGACCTTCCCCTGGAGCCCTGTGATGGTTGAGACATGAGGAAGGTAATTGCCTGTCAACCGAGGGGACTGACAGTGGTGAGAGCCCCATGCCAGAGGGGAGAGAGACTGAGTATCATCGAGGGATGTGCCTGAATTGACCTGTGGCCCCGATGGACTCACGAGGAGGAAGAGGATTGCTTCCTGTGAGGTGGAAACCATGCGACAGGAAGGAGAGACTGCGAGGAGCTCTCTTTCTCAAGGAGGAGCTGCCATGGACAACAAGAAGTGGCCAGATGGACCAAACCACTTGCCCCCTGTCCCCCTATGCATAGATGTGAGGGAAGGAAGTAGCTGGAAAGATGTTGCAGGAGGAAGGCTATTTAAGATTGAGTTGTATTTATTGACATATTCCTCTTACTTTCCTACCTTCAGATCAGCAGAGGCATCTAGGCATCTGTTAGAAGCCACTGCCTGCACTGAAATGTCTGTCTAAATTGGCCAGGTCTGTCTGAGTGGTTGCATCAGATTTCTCAGGCACCAGCTCCGTATTTGCATTGGTCTTAGTTTTCAGACAAGTGCCTACCATTATGACAGGTAACTGGCCATGAGCGGTTGCTAAACCATCACCAGTGATGTTTGTGACTGGTGCACTCCTCGTGTGCCCCACTGGCTGCTCTCTGTCCCATGCACCGCTGTTCCTCCACTGCACTCACGCTGCCCTCTGGGAAAGCCTGCCGGCGCTGGCTGTGGAAGGCTCCCGCCATGGCTGCTGTTATATTTGTCGTGGCTCTTGGCTCTCTTCACGCCACGTCAGCCTTTCACCTCCGTCGCGAGAATCCCCGCCTAGTTCTGGATCTTCCCACTCTCCCTCGGCGTTACTGCTTACCTATGCTGGCGTTAACTAAATTATACATGAAATTATACATATAGTGCCTAAAGTATCTAAGGGAAGAAATTAAACACTTTCATGCCCTGGCGACTTACACAGAACCAGTTAATATTTATACTCAGAGGAGCCAGAGCTGTCATTCCACAGAACATATTTTTGAGCTCTCAGATTCTCTGTCTTCTTTACCACCTTAAACTAGTCAAGTATAAGAGGAAAGGCAGCATTTGAGTGGCCTTTTCCCCTTGGAAGACAATATAGGATAAAATATAGGATAAAGGAACATTTCTCTGGAAACTGGTAAAAAGGAGGGGTCAGTCTCATAAATTGCAGGTGATTATTAGGTATTGTGACAAATTCTTGTTGCAAAAATTGGAGAGCTCAGAGGCTGACCATTGCAGAGTCAGGGAAATATAACTAACTTTTGCTTTTCAAAAAGAGTTAGAACTTTCTTAACTTCGGCCATTTATATACAGTCTTTTATTAATCTTTATATACAAAAAGTACACTTTGGGCATGTTTTTCTTTTGGCTGGTTAATGGTGCATATTGTTAGTACTTTGATTGCTTAATGAGCATGTTAAATAATCCAGCAACACTCTTAAATCCTCATCAATCCTGATGCTGCTGCAGAGATTACAGATCCTGTGTTTAAGGATCTAGTGACCTCCACACGCTTCTATTCTCGGTACACATGTGGACACTATTCTTGCTTTTACCATTGCAGTGGCTGTACCGTATCTCCTTCTTAAACTTTGTTCAAATGTGTAATCCTTCAAGATTATGTAATGAGCACGTATTTACCCTTGAAATCATATTTGGTCTTTTTTTCATAATCATCTCAGTGATTCGTTTTAATACAATCCTTTCTTTGTTCAGACTTAATAATTACAATTTTTTTTAACTTTAATTTGTTTTACCTATGCCATGCCATTCTACTGTAAAATGCAACTGTACATTTAAACATTTATTTATACATTTCCAAATGCAGACACCAGCTTAAGGGCCTTTGCTGCAGGTGGAGAATTTTAATAGAAATTAATTTATTCCTCTCAGGTGGGCATCCTGGCCCTCTGGCTCATCATCCTGTTATATTTCTCAAAATCTCTTTGTGCTAATATTTTGCTTTCTTGAATAAGTTCTGTTGTCTTCTTTATATGCTGCGTAGTTCTTTAAATTGAGAAGTTAGTCAACATATTTTTCTGGTGCTGTAATACAGTTTGTAAGTCTTTGAAAAACACTTTAAATTTCAAGATGTTTGCAGTAAATGCCTTTTAAAGTCTTTGTAGACAACTTTATGTCTAGTATATTTTTCTGCTAGTGGTAAAAACTTAAATGATTGAGTGCTAATAATTTGATATGAATTATATATACACTCAGTCTGGTCTTTTTTTCTGTATAAATTTGTTATTATTAACTTGCCATCCCTCTTGATAAACTAATGTCATCTTAGGGGAAAAAATGTGTTATATATTTAAATGGATAGGCTATATGTACTGAAAATTGGAAGAAGAACATATCTTCAGCTTTGTGCACCCACCTAGAAAATACAGACTCGAGTATTTTTCACTTATACAGTAAGAAGGCATTGAGTGAGGGACTTGAATTCAAGTGAGCCACAACACCTCTATTGACACCTACTTTCCAGGGTACAACACCTTCAGTGGAGTCTTCACAGTGCCCCACTCCAGTTTCTAGACAGAAAACGTACTTCTTACACCGGTTCAGGTCCCACTGATTTTCCCGTCCCTTTATACCGTTACACAGCAAGACAATTTCAGCTCCACTGGGATAAGGACTTCTCTCCATTGTGGTTCAAAGCACAGCAGCTCATGGCCAGCCCCAGGCCAGTATTGAGGGTAAGTTCATTTGTATGCAACTTTACGACCACGACAAATGGCCTTCAAAATTGTTTTTGCTGTGGTGTTGCTTTTCAATGCTGACACATTGAATAGGTTTGCTGATCATGCACTTAAGCGTCCAGCAGGATTTTAACTGCTCCCTGGTGTGTTGTAACTGAGGAAGCTGGATTCACAGGGCAAATGACTGTTAAATTTTGCAGTTAATCGAAATCTTGTCTCTTTTTTTTGGGTAGCTTATCCCTACTTAGTCAGTCAGAACTAGCCACACTATGCTCCCCCTGTTGCTAGTTGTTAGTGCAGAGCATGCCATAATCCACAAAACAGCTATGTTGTTTTAAAGTTAGGAATTTAAGACCAAAAATTCATGCAGCTGATGTAGATCTGCTCCCCCTTTGTCCTCTGTCACAGACATTTGAGACTTCACATATATATCAGAATGGAAATGAGAGATTAACTACTTTCTGTTTAGAATTGCTCAGCATCTTTGAGAACTTCAAAGGATTTCCAAACCAAAAAAGGAATTTAGATCGTCTGTAATAAAATTTTGTTTATGTAAGGTAAAATATGCTTGTTTCTCAAGTAGATTTACTAAGGAAATGACAAGTAGCTTTTTCAATAAGTTTTACTCTTACCAGGAGCAAAAGAAAAGGCTCATTTTATCTTGTACTTCTAGCCCAAGTGAGGATATTTAGCTGATGTGATATGATTACTTTTTATGCATTTGAAACTTCTGATGTTCTATAAGTAGTTTTCCTAGGACATAGGCTCATTCGTATCTATGAAATTGCTGTTGATGCTCTGGGAAAATCCAGCTACCAGTGTAATGCCCTTTCCTCTTTCTTGTCTCTTTTCAGCTAACAAATTGCAGACTTTTAGCTGACGCTATAATTGCATGGGTTTGGTTCTTGATGTGTCATTAAACTCCACACTGATGACAGCTAGGTATTATTGCCTGAAGAGAAGTTAGAGAAAACAAGTCGTACAAAGGCAGAAGAGACACTGAATGAGCAGGAAAGCAGTCTTCTTTCAAAGAGCTCACTCAGGCTTCTGGATGGGATTTACTGGTTTAAGTATCAACCATGGAGTCCAAAGCTAGAGGAGATGAGGAGTTAGGGATATATTAAAATGTCGTGAGTACTAAATGAAGAGAAAATACAAACACTTTTATCTGTATATAATAGAAATAAACGTCCTGAAGTGTGTGCTACAGCATCATTTTTCTCCAATTGTATGTTAAAAATCTTGCAGAAGTCCTTCCTGAGAAGTTAAAAAAAATGGGGTTTCAGGTGATATGCTTCTAGTATTGAATAGCTGAAGAAAACAAAACATGGAGATAGTTTATAATATCAGAAGAATTTTATTTCCTTAGGGTAGATTCTTGTGAATATATTAATATAGCAAGAGTTATTACCGTGCATGTAGGGATGGGATATATACACAAGTTAAGTTTTCATTTGAGATCATCAAAGCTAAACCAATAAACATTTGTCTAAAGATAAACAACCAAGCTCTACTTGAGCAAAAGGATTCACGAGCTTCATATAGACTAATAACAGGGATCAAGAGATAATTAGAAACAAACACATAAAGGCAAACAAACCAATAAAGGGATAAATAGGAAAAAAACCACAACAAAACCTTACAGTATGTCTAGTCATAAAAAATCATACTGTAGTTACAAATGAATGAAATACTATCTTTGTGAGCTTACAGACAGCATAACAGAGTAGCTCCGACAGAAGTAACCTCCATGATTTAGCTCTTGCAACATAGATGTCATTATTTAGGAACTGTATAGCTATACACAATATATTGGCAAGCAAATTAAAGTTGCTGAATATTATAACCAATAAAATCTTTGAGTGATTATTAGTCACCATGGAATATGATTCTCCACCTCTGCAAGGAAGAATTGGAAGAATTAAGGATTTATTGGACAAAATATTCAAGTGCAAGCAAACATATTTTGGAGGAGGTACCAGAACCCTTGCTGCCCAGCTCAGAGGTTTAGACAACTATACTGGTTCTGTCTGTCTTCAGATAAAGTAATTCTTAATGTATAAGCAAAAGTAAGAGCCTGTGGAACAAAAGATCTTAGCTGTTCATATTCCTAGAATTTAACTCTGTTACAATTGTGATTTTTTTCTGTTTTTTTGCTTATGATGATTTCTTCAGTGCTCACAATGCAATCCGCTTTGAAGACTTTTTCAGTTTTAGATAGATTTAGGTAGTCTTTCAGCAAATTAATTGGTATAAGCTAATAAATTTGTACTAACCACAAAATGGCAGCTTTTACAATATGGCTGCATTTTATGAGTTTAATTATAATAGCATCTTAAGAGCTACAACTGCGGTATTTCATATATTAATAGAAACTATGAGGAACTAACTAATAGAAGTGCATGCACAGGTGGAAAGTTACATATAAACAGAAAAGCCTGTCTGAGATGTCACACCTGTTCCAAGAATAGCATTCCACAAACACTTTGAATGATTAACACAATTTTCAGCAATCTTATCTGGATAATAAATACTTTTAATTATTATTCTCTGAGGGAGATAGTTTGGGAACAGGAATGCTAGACTTTCTGAGAGAAGGAATTTCTTCGTACATATTTCATAGGACTGCCTGGATTGAGGTGGCATGAAGACAGATAACGAACTAAGAATAAATGATTTTACCAAACAGTAATGTAATTTTTATTACTTGCAGGGAAGTAGAGATATTGCTATGATATTTACCTCCAAGAGCTAATTTTTTTACTTAAGATTGCCAAATATATATAAAATTGCCAAGTATGCTAGCCTGTGGTGTGACTCTGAGCTATCTACATTAACCTAAGATATTTACACAGTCACACGCACCATGTGTTCCACTTGATGAAGCGTCTGTCACTCCCTGACCTGCAGCATAAACTAGAAAGTAGGATTTGTTATGTTTTAATATCAGGGAATGTGCAATCACTGTCTGTTGCAATCAGCAGGGACAGCAGCCTAATGTGCCCGGTAGCACTCTCAGGTGTTTTCCTCTGAGACCTGTGTGTATATAAACCATACTATCTTCATCCCCTTCTGTTATTTCAGATTTGCAAATGATTTGAATTAGTACTCCTGTGACCTCATGTCTTGACCTGCTTATACCTGGTAGAGGTTAGGGTCAAGGTGATTCGTTTTGATCACAAAGGTGAAATTAAGACACAAACGGTGTCAGATGTCACAAAAGCAAAACCCTTTATTGACTAACAACCACTATAGAGTGATAGGAAAGAAAGATAAGGAAAAGGAAAAGCGAAACAGTAAAATGTCTAGAATAGCAAGAACTACCACCACAGATCCAGCGACGTCTCGCAGGTCCAGCTGTTTCGATTTCGGTGGGGAAGATTCTTGAAAGAGTAGCTGTTCCCGGTGGCACTTTATAGTGTTCCAAGAGCCGCTTTGCCTATCCTCCGCCTATTTGACAGATGCGTATGAGGGTCATCAGGAGCGATCTTTACCCCCCTCCAGCGTCGCCTCTGTCAGTGGGGCATGCATAGGTGTCTGGAGGGCCCATTTTTTGCAGACATAGGATGACTTGATGGTTTGTAGACCTTTGGGCTTGCACACCGTTGGGCTTTCGTGCTTGCAGAACAGCTGCCTTATCCACAGTTTACATCGGTGGGCTTGCAAGACAACTACTGTATCGGCGGTGGTTGTTCAAGGCTTTGAGCCCTGTGGCTTACCAGGCCTGGGCCCTGAAGTTGTCTTTATCAATAGTCAAGTCCTGTGGCTTATCAGGGCTGGGCTCTGAAGTTGTTGTTTTAGAACTTATCAGAGGTCCAAGCTTGCAACAGCAGCCTTGTTGTTTAAGTTTTAACACAGTCTCTTCTTTTGCGGGGTCTTTTAGCAAGGATGAAACAAATATTTCTTCACGGGGCATTTTAGCAAGTTTTAACACCAGCAAGGTTGAGGCAAATGTTCTTAACACAGTCTCTTACACCTCAGTTGTCATGTGCACTGAAACTAGCTTAATTTCTGGAATGGCTTGTTGTCGTCTACCTATCTTGAAGGCTAAGAACAGATGCTTATCACAGTGGCCTACGAAATAAATTGCAAAATCTTTTTCATTTCATATCCAGGCATAAAGAGTCTCTCCGATACTCAGACTTCTAGCTCTGCTGGTTTTTACAGACAAATGTAATGAAAAAGTGGCACAAGTCAGCACTGTCTTCTCGTAGCTACGTGGGTCTGTCTTGACCCGCTTATTATTATGGCACTTGACCCACTTATTATTATGGCACTGGATGCATTTCAACAGAGCCAAGTGTAGGGTCCTGCATTTTGGTCGCGGCAACCCCATGCAATGCTACAGGCTTGGGGAAGGGTGGCTGGAAGGCTGTCTGGCGGAAAAGGACCTGGGTGTTCTGATCGACAGCTGGCTGAATATGAGCCAGCAGTGTGCCCAGGTGACCAAGAAGGCCAACGGCATCCTGGCTTGTATTAGAAATTTTGTGACCAGCACAAGTAGGGAGGCGATTGTACTCAGCACTGGTGAGGCCACACCTTGAGTATTGTGGTCAGTTTTGGGCCCCTCAGTATAAGAGAGATATTGAGGTGTTGGAGCGAGTGCAGAAGAGGGCAACAAAATTGGTGAAGAGCCTGGAGAATAGACTTTATGAGGAGCGATTGAGGGAGCTGGGACTGTTCAGTTTGAGGAAGAGGAGGCTGAGGGGGAACCTCATCGTGCTCTACAATTACTTGAAAGGACATTGTAGAGAGGTTGGTGCTGGTCTCTTCTCACAGGTCATTAGGGACAGAACTAGAGGGAATGGGCTCAAGTTGCAACAGGGCAAGTTTAGACTGGACATTAGGAAGAAATTCTTCATAGAAAGAGTGGTCAAACACTGGAACAGACTGCCTAGGGAGGTGGTTGAGTCGCCATCCCTGGATGTGTTTAAGTGTTGCTTAGATGTGGTGTTGGGTGTTATGGCTTAGGAGTGAACTTGTAGTGTAGGGTTAATGGTTGTAGTGTAGGGTTAATGGTTGGACTTGATGATCCCAAGGGTCTTTTCCAACGTGAACTGTTCTATGAGTCTATGATTCTGTGATTCCTGATAGAAGTTAGAGTCAGGATGATTTGTTTTGATCCCAGAGGTGAAATTAAGACACAAACAGTGTCAGATGTCACAACAGCACAACCTTTTATTGACTAACAACGACTGGAGAGCGATAGGAAAGAAAGATAAGGAAATGAGAAAGCGAATGTTTAAGATAGGAAGAAGTATAGCTACCACCACAGATCCAGCGATGTCTTGCAGGTCTGTCTGTCTTGTTTTGGTGGGGAAGATCTTCAAAGAGTAGTTGCTCACGGTGGCATTTTATAGTGTCCCAAGAGCTGTTTTGCCTACCTTCCTCCTGTTCAGTGTATGCGTATGAGTGTTGTCAGGAGCAATCTTCACCCTCCACAGCATCTCCTCTGTTGGTGGAGCAAGCACAGGTGTCCAGTGGGCCCATTTTTTGCAGATGTAGTATGACTTGACATCTTGCACACCATTTGGCTTGCACACTGTTGGGCTTTTGTTCTTGCCAGACAGCTGCCTTATCAGCGGTCAAACCGGGCCCTGACGTTGTTGTTTAGGACTTATCAGTAGTCAAGTCGAGCCCCATGGCTTATCAGTGGTCCAAGCTTGCAAACAGCAGCCTTAAAGTTTCTTTGCGAGGAATTTCAGCAAGGTTAAGACAAACATTTACACAGTCTCTTACAGGGTCATACAGCTACTAGGTGGCTTAGTGAGTGGTAATACACAATGACTTAAACATTATTCTGGCCATTGGTATTGGGGGTCTTGACCGTTTCTCTTGTTGCCTGGATTGGGAAATTTGGTAGCCCACTTCACTCAAGTTTCTACACAGTCAGATATTAAAACAGAACAAGTCCAAAATCTGTTCCTTATAGGCCCTATATGTAGATATGCTTTAGACAAGTATGCTCTGGCAAAATGAAATTCATAATGCTGTAGATGTACTGATTTTATCATAAGTGATAATGTTTGGGAAAGTCTCAGAGTAGTAGTGCCATTTTCTATGGGATTCTGTCTTGTTGCTATGACTGAAAGACAACATGTAATTCCCTATTTTTTTCAGTTTATTTCTTCATGTATTTCAAAGAACAGGACAGTATAAAAATAGCCACACTTCTTAATTTAATTTCCACTTTTCCAAGAGCATGTACTCTAAAAAGGAGAAGTGAAGTCAAGACTCTGCAGGCACTGCTGTGAGGAAGAAACTGGGGAAATGCAGTTGCTTTATACTGCATTGCAGAATCACAGAATCACAGAATGTTAGGAGTTGGAAGGGACCTCGAAAGATCATCTAGTCCAAACCCCCTGCTAAAGCAGGATCACCTAGAGTAGGTCACACAGGAATGCATCAAGGTGTGTTTTGAGTGTCTCCAGAGAAGGAGACTCCATGGCCTCTCTCGGCAGCCTGTTCCAATGCTCTGTCACCCTCACAGTTAAAAAGATTTCCTAATGTTTTTGTGGAACCTCCTGTGCTCCAGCTTGTACCCATTGCCAATTGTCGTATCATTGGGCATCCCTGAGAAGAGCCTGGTTTCATCCTCCTGACACTCACCCTTTACATATTCATAAACATTAATGAGGTCACCCCTCAGTCTCCTCCTCTCCAGGCTAAAGAGACCCGGCTCCTTCAGCCTTTCCTCATAAGGGAGATGTTCCACTCCCTTCATCATCTTTGTGGCTCTTACAACCATTTCTCTGTCCTCCTTGAACTGAGGGGCCCAAAACTGGAAATAATATTCCACATGCAGCCTCACCAGGGTGGAGCAGAGGAGGAGGAGAACCTACTAGCCACCCCCCTTCTAATACACCCCAGGATGCCATTGGCCTTCTTGGCCACGAGGGCACATTGCTGGCTCATGGTCATCCTGCTGTCCACTAGAACCCCCAGGTCCCTTTCCCCTGCACTGCTCTCCAGCAGGGCAGTCCCCAACCTATACTGGTACATGGGGCTTTTTTTTCCCAGATGCACTTTGCAAAGTGTAGAGTTTAAAACTCTACACTTGCCCTTGTTGAACTTCATAAGATTTCTCCCCGCCCAGCCCTCCAGCCTGTCCAGGTCTCTCTGAATGGCAGCACAGCCTTCTGGTGTGTCAGCCACTCCTCCCAGTTTTGTGTTGTCACTAAACTTGCTGACAGTGCACTCTGTTCCCTTGTCCAGGTCTTTGATAAATATATTGAATAGTACTGGTCCCAGTACTGATCCCTGAGGGACTCCTTATTATGCCATCAAGGATCACAGAACCATAGAATCATAGAATGGCTTAGGTTGGAAGGGACCTTAGAGGTCACCTAATCCAACCTCTCTGCTATGGGCGGGGATGCCTCTCAACTAGACCAGGTTACTTAAGGCATCATTCAACCTGGCCTTGAACATCTCCGGGGTTGGTATCACTGACCTCTCTTTACAATCTATTCTAGAGGCTTGTCACCCTTGTACTGAACAATGTCTTCCTAAGATCCAATCTAAACCTATTCTCCTTCAATTTAAATCCATTTCCCCTTGTCCTATCAGAGGATGCTCTTGTAAAAAGTCCCTCCCCAGCCTTCCTGTAGGATCCCTTCAGGTATTGGAAGGCAGCTATTAGGTCCCCCCAAAGTCTTACCATTTCAAGACTGAACAATCCCAGCTCCCACAGCCTGTCCTTGTAGCAGAGGTGCTCCAGCCCCTGGATCATCTCTGTGGCCCTCCTCTGAACTCGTTCCAACAGATCCATATCCCTCTTATGGTGGGGGCACCAGAACTAGATGCAGTATTTGAGGTGGGGTCTCACAAGAGCAGAGTGAGTGGCGAGAAGCACCTCTCTTGACCTGCTGGCTACACTTCTCCTGATGCATCCCAGGATACAGCACTGTTGGCTCATGTTGATCCTATCATCCACCAACACACCCAGATCTTTCTTGTGCATTGACGTGTTGAAGGTCATGCAGTTTGCACTGGCCCATTTCTCAAGCCTATCAAGGTCCCTTTGGGTGGCATCTCTTCCCTCAAGTGAGTCCATGGCACCACACAGTTTGGCATTGTCAGCAGACTTGCTGAGGATGCCCTCAGTTGTTCCATCATGTTTCCATGGATGCAGGTGAGGCTGACCGGTCTGTAGTTACCTGGGTCCTTCTTCTTGCCCTTTTTGAGGACTGGAGTGACATTTTCTTTCCTCCAGTCCTCAGGCACCTCTCCTATTCCCCACAAAGATGATGGAGAGCGGCCTAGCAATGACTTCCAGCAGCTCCCTTAGCACCCGTGGGTGCATCCCATCAGGGCCCATGGATCTGTCCATGTTTAGATTGCCTAACTGATCCCTAACTCAGTTCTCCTCAACCAGGGCAAACTCCTCCTTTACCCTGACTTCCTCTGGGGCCTCAGGACTCTGGGGCTCCCGAGGACAGTCTCCAACAGTATAGACAGAGGCAAAGAAGGCATTCAGCAATTCTGCCTTCTCTGTATCGTCTTGTCACCAGGGCACCCACCTCATCAGCAATGGGCCTACGTTGCCTTGAGTGTTAGTTAGTGTTTCAAGAAGCCCTTTCTGTTGTCTTTGACGTCCCTTGCACGGTTTAATTCCAAGGAGGCCTTAGCTTTCCTAGTGCCTCCCTACATCCTTTGACAACAGTTTTATATTCCAGCCAAGTGGCCAGCCCCTCCTTCCATGTTCTATAGACTGTCTTCTACTTGAGATTGCCCAGCTGTTTCCTGTGTAACTGTGCAGGTCTTCTGGCATGCTTTCCTACCCATTGGGATGCACCTATCTTGAGCTTGGAAAAAGTGGTCCTTGAATACTCACCAGCTATCCTGGGCCCCTATACCTTCTAGTGCCCTGTCCCATGGGGTTTCCCCTAGCAATTGCTTGAAAATGCCAAAGTTGACCCTGCTGAAGTCCAGGATTGTGATCCTGCTTGGTATTCTGTTCCTACTGCACTAGATCCTGAACTCCATCATCTCACGGTTGCTGCAGCCAAGGCTGCCCTCAACCCTCACCGCTTCAACCAGACCCTCCTTGTTAATGAGTATAATTATTTATTTGCTATTTTTGAATATACTGCATGATCTAAAAATCACTTCAGAAGTGAAATAATTTGTTTTGGAACTGGAGAAACCTTTTGATTATACTTAGTGATGTGACAAACCCAAAGCTGTAGGGTCTAGGATGAAAAAGATGATGCTTTTCTCCTCCCTCATGCTGTTGTACCTTTAAATGAGACAAGTCCCATTCAAAGCCCAGGGTAGAAATGGAACATCTGAAAGTGGTTAGGAAGAATATTCTGTATGGGGGATGGTGGGGGCTTCTGATCATTTTTGATTGACAATTGCTCACTTTTTTGTTTTGTTTTAGCAAAACTGGGTACTGCACATTTTCCTTCTAAATTAGGGAATTAGATATACATTTGTATCTCAAGTGATAGCAAAACAATGCTTGTAGTAATGTTTGAGAATACTATGGGGCAGGAGAGTAGGACAAGCTGCATTTACTGAAGGCTTCCATGATACCGCTTTCACTGCATCTGCCTTCAAAATGCTTGGTCTTTTAGCTTATCCCTTTCCGGCTATTTTTATGCACTCTATGTTTTAGTAACTGTTTGCTTGGATTTTTTCTTCACTGACTCCGTACTGAACTCCACTTTCTATCCTGGTGCTTACTGACTATCCCATCTCCATTGATATGTTCATAACCATACCTCAAAATCAGCAAAATTTCTCAGCCACCTTCAGCCCAGGAAGCCTTGTGCATACTCTGATGAGTCTCTTCTGGCTTGGTTTCCACAGTTCTGATCCATCCTTCTCCACCTGCTGGACTCCGTAAACATCTTTCCTATAAGACCTTTTTCTCCCAAGGTTACTACCGTGAGTCCCCAAATATGATGCCTCTCTCAGAAATTGCATTTGAAAACACAGAGTCAGCTCCTTTCCATGCCTGCATTTTAGTAGATCTCTCTCAGAGCTTAACATTTTGACCATTGGCACAAAAAGATGGAAGTGTTCTCCAAAAAACAGCCCTGTAAATTACCCTGTTGCTTTTCCCTTTCATTTCAGTTAGGCAAAATTATTTCAGCTTTCCTTTTCTGAATTCTAGAAATTTATTTTATTATTAAAGAGATCTTCCTTCTTCTACTTGCAATGAAACTCGCACCATTTAACTGCTAGTGATAGTTCAGGATTAAGTAATTCCAGCTGCAGTGCAGTTTTATCTTTTTCATGGCATGATGTTGTGTTTGGAATGCAGTATATTAGATCAAAACACTGCCACTAACACTATGCAATTTTATTCATTTTTTTTCTTTATATGGTGATTTAGACTCTTTCAGTGATATTTTTTGACATATTTTCTCATGTGAGTATACCAACTGCTTTTTGCTGTTAATGTGAAAACATGGAAAGCAACAGCTTATTAAGAAAACAATTGATTTTTAAAAAATGTAAAATTATTTTTAAAAGGTTGTCTAAAACTGGTTGAGAAATCTGTTTCTTCATCTTCATTAAGAAAAATGGCTACATACTTTTGAAAGTTTCTTCTGTGGTTGAATTACTTCCCTGAGACATTGTCAGTCTAAGAAAAAAAGTTATTTTTTAGAAATGTTAAGACATGCAGCACATACTTGTTCTAAATCTCTTACTGACAGCTGTTATAATGCAGCCAGAATATTTTAAATTTTCTTCTGTTGTAAAACAACAAGTAACACTTTTCATATAGAACATTGATCTTCTGTCGGAGTCATGGCAAAAAAAAAGAGGGATGCTGCTCCTGTGGCTCAAGTACTAACAAGCAGATTTTCAAAGATGAATGTAGTGTATTTTGTAGGCCACTAATTTGCGTTTATCAGGAATGGAGCTAAAGACATCTAGTGGTTTAAATGAAAAAATACAGATAATTCTACAATGCTGAAACTTGGATTCAGCAATTCTCAAAAAAGCACTGCAAATAGCATATGAAAAATATTATGTTATTAATACTGTCATTGACAAAATAAGCAGAATCTTCACTTTTGTTATGAATGAATGAATTCACTTAGTTATTTTCACAATAATGAAAAATTGCAGATTTTTTTACCCACTGTCATAGTTTGAGTCTTTCCCACTGGGAACAAGAGCTATGCAGCTGTTCACTCACCCCCACCTCCCTCCCTTTAGGTACGAGGAATGAGAAAAATTCAACCAAAAAAAGGCCTCAAGGATTGAGATTAGGACAGGGAGGGTTCATTCTTCACTTACGGACATGGGAAAAAAACAGAGTAGGCTGGGGCAGAAAACATAAATTTAATTTACCACCATCAGTTTAACCAACTAGATCGGAGTAGAGTAGTGAGAGAAAATAAATACAACCTGATCTTAAATACTCTTCCATCCTGCCCCTCTACTCTGCCCTGGTGAGACCGCATCTGGAATACTGTGTCCAGTTCTGGGCCCCTCAGTTCAAGAAGGACAGGGAACTGCTTGAGAGAGTCCAGCGCAGAACCACAAAGATGATGAAGGGAGTGGAACATCTCCCTTATGAGGAAAGGCTGAAGGAGCTGGGTCTCTTTAGCTTGGAGAAGAGGAGGCTGAGGGGTGACCTCATAAATGTTTATAAATATGTCAAGGGGGAGTGTCAGGAGGATGGAGCCAGGCTCTTTTCAGCGGCATCCATCGACAAGACAAGGGGCAATGGGTGAAAGCTGGAACATAGAAGGTTCCGTAAAAATATGAGAAAAAACTTTTTCACTGTGAGGGTGACAGAGCACTGGAACAGGCTGCCCAGGGAGGTTGTGGAATCTCCTGGACGCCTGGACGCGTTCCTGTGCGGTCTGCTATAGGTGATCCTGCTCTGGCAGGGGGGTTGGACTAGATGATCTTTGAGGTCCCTTCCAACCTCTAACATTCTGTGATTCTGTAATTCTGTGATCCTCTCCCTTCCTTCTGGCTGCCTCCTTCCAAACCAGTGTTGCAGTGGGAGCAGAGGTGGGCTGTGCAGTCCATCTGGCCATTAATCATTGTTCAAGGCAATCTTATCTTCTTGGGAAGAGAGCTCCCCTAGTCTTCCCCTGAGACCATGTGATGTCCATCTCAAGGGAGGCGATACTTTCCTTCCGCGAGTCCTTCACACCAGCGTAGGACCCACCAGTGGGTTGCAGTGTCCTCTGCTCCAGCACAGGTCCTCCTCAGAGTTGTGGTTTGCTTTGGTCACATCCTCTACTCCTGCATAGTCTCTCTCCCTCCTGGCATGGGGTCTTCCATATGCTGCTGCATCCTGAACATTTTGCCACTGTCAGTCTCCTTGTTTTATAGGCTATCATCATCCTACCATCTCAGCATGGGCCCAGGGAGATCTCTGCTCCACTGGCCTTCTTCCCCCTCTTCTTCCTCAGAGATTCTGGTGACTGCATGGTTGCTCTTTTCAAATCCTTCCCCTCTCCAAAACAAGCAACTCCCCAACACAAAAGACAGGACAAACAGACAAATAGGCTGGCCCAACAGGTTTCCTCTCTTAAATACATTGATTGCAGAGGCACTAATCGACCTGTCCTTGGCCAGGGGTGTGTCTGACTTCTACCTGGGTTGGGGGAGGATGTGGAAGTTTTGCAAGAAGTCAGCCCTACAGGCCTCCACCTGTTACCAAAAAACCCCACCAGACACAAGCCCATGACACCCACCTTGCAAAATACCTGGAAGTGCAAAGACATATTATCTCAGGACTCAAATGGCATACATGTTAATTTCTTCCATTTTGTTTCTAGCAATACAAGGCAAATCATAGAAGGAAAAACTCGTGCATTAGTAATTTACAAAATGTCTCAGTTGTACACACGTTCGTGTTGCAAGTCAATGTTACCTGCTTTTGCCTTGGCAGTGTCATGGTCATGGACCTCTCATGACCGCTTCTGGGACAGACTGTATGATAAGGGTCCCATTGCACACATCTTCGTTTTATCCCCATGACTGAGAGATTGTCTGTAAAGACAGATTTAATAATTCGTCTGTAAGAATAAAGCCATTTATTTCCTGAAATGCTTGGAACTTCTGCTTTATCCAATCATTAGCAGTCATAATGCTGCAAGGAGAACTTGTACTCTCAGTCATTTTGCAAAGTGATTGGCTCTTCTTTGGCTTTACTGTCAACTCTTACAAGTAATAAATAATGTGTTTCCTGCAGTATTTATAATCTGTAGTGTATGTAACTGTGGTTCATAAGTATTCAAAAATTATTTCAGTGAGTTTGACTAAGCAAAAATGTAGTTTTCTGTGCATTTAGAGTCTTTGTGCATGTAAGGTAGTTACAGACAAATGCATGTGCTATCTTAATTTGTGCAGTGGCTGGACAAGAAACAGCAAGAACAAATTGTTTAAGAGGAAACTCTGTTTGCCACGATCTTTGCCACAAAAACAGCTATGTTTTGCACATGAGGAAATCTGAATCACAACCTTCAGGTGTTTTCTTGAAATTCTGCAGTTCTGCTTAACCTTAACTGTCCAGAAACTGCTTCTGTTTTACAAGAGTATAAAAAAAATATGAACAAAAATGGAACTTCTTGCGGAGCACTAAGATAGCTCTCCCTGTTGATGAAGGGAAGGAACGAGTATTGTTCTTCATTTTGCTAGGATGAAAATTGGCTAGTCTCACTCTTTTCCCAGTTTATCAGTCCAAGGTAATACTCCTTATCACTCCATCATTTTTTTGAAAAAAAAACCAACAAACCACAAAAGCAAAAAAACCCCAACAAAACAGTAAAATTAAGGCCCCCCTTTGTGAATTTAGAGATACTATCAGCTCATTTTCTTGTATCTTCTTCTTGGACATGCTTAATGAAATGTAAGAGATACAATTTCGCTTTTGCAATTCAAATGATCATTGCCTCAAAACTGTGAGATTTCCTTCCACTATCAGTGAATATTCTGGAGAGAAATAGTAATTTTCCTGCTGCTTACATTAGTTTCTTATTCATAACCTTAACCAGCTCTGTTCAGTATCAGTCCTTCATTAGCAATCTCTACTGTACTGCTGACGATTATTGTGACTTAATAATCATCAAGAGTATTTTGACATTTTTTAGGAATTGGTGATTGATAGCTTATACTTCCCAGCTCAAAGGCAGGTCTGATATAGAGACTGCTGGCAAGATTGGATGCTGGAGCTGAACTGGTAGTACATTTGCTTTTATAAGCAGCCAGAGAAGCCACAAAGAATGAAAAATACTGCTTGGTGTTTATTCCTAAGCAGGCAAATTTCTTTATGTGATTTATTATGACTGTTTCAGTAGAAGGGCAACAATGCATAAAGCTTGTTTTGTTTTTCTTTATTAAGAAAAAATAAATAGAGTTAAAAAAAAGACATGGGTTTACCTGAAATTTGATGGTGGCTGTGGCAACACAGTGGTCTTCACATGTTGAATGATCTGTTGCTGTCTGCTGTGTTTTCTGGCTGAACAGTTTAATACTCATCCAGTTGTAAGATTGACATGGTAGCCGCTAGGCACTTACGACCAGGAATTCTGATGCTCAATTTGATAACCAAAATTTTATCTATTTACTTGCACATCTAGCTTCAGCTGCATAAATTCCATACAAACTGAGAAATGTTCATTAATTTTTAATGATCAGTTTAGCAATGTTACCTATTTACTGATTTTTTTAATGTATTTTTGTTTTCTCAGTTCCCTGGAAAGCTGCCCTGTACTTAGAAGAGTGTAATATTTTCTGTCTTGCAACACTAATGAATAGTTGTTCATAACTAGTGAGAAATCAAAATTTTTTATTCTCTCTCTCACTCAGCCTTCTAGAAGTCGTTGGGTACATGGTATTTGAGATGGTGTATAAATACATCAGTGTGTATGGGCAACCCTTCTCTTCACCGATGAGCTGAAAGTATTTCTTTCACTTAGTTTCTCAGTAACCTTCCTTAAATGACAATATAAATCTTCGTGAAGACATCAGCCTTGCGGGTCCTCCCTCTGTCCAGTCTTTTCTGTAAAATACCTTCTTTGTTTCAGCACAGCATTTATTTGAATTCCAGCTTTTGCTCTTCTAATTTTGAGGTTACTATTTTCTGGTGTTTGAGGATCTCAGTTTTTTCTTGATACTTCAAAGATTTCTACAGGGATACTACATATGAAAATCCGGAAAGAAAATTCAGAACCTAGGGATACTGCTCTAATACACTTGTTTATTCCTTGTTTTGTTTGTGCTTTATCTTTGATTTTTTTATCTTTGTTTGTGCTTTATCTTTGATTGAATCTTTTGTCAGAAAATATTCTTGCATCAATTCTACTATACTCAGATCCAGCAATCTCGTCACTATTTCATTAAAATATAATTTTAACAATTTGGTTTAAATTATATTCTTTTATGGTGATCTATAATTAGCACTGACTAAGATTTAAGTGATTTACAAAGCTTAAAACAAAAAGAAAAATTGCTCTTCTCCAAAAGGTTGAATGTATTTCTTCAATATTTGTGCAGATGGTGCAACAGATGTCTCATATCAATAACTTCTAAACTTGTCATTCTGCTTTGAAGTTTTCTACATATGTAGATGAATAAGCAAACAGCTTTGTAATTTTTTGGCACAACTTGTATTAGGGAAAGACACTGATCTATATGGGAAAGGTGAAAGCTGCTTATTGTTTATAAATTGTTTTTGCTTCTGCTTTACATCTCACTGGCTAATTTATCAGGACCAGAGTCAGCTTGCCTGAAGCATCTCTGGAAGGTTGAATGTCATGGCAAAATATTCCAGGAACATTTTAAAGCCAGTCTGTCACAACTTTCTTCAGAGATGGTAGAAAAAAACATTTTCTATGCACTGAATAGGTTCCCCATGATGTGATTTTTGCCATCTGATGTGATGATACAGCTCAGACTGGAGCTCCGAATTCCAATTATATTTCAATTTGTTCATTTTCAAAAATGACTGGTTCTTGCAAATATAGTTCAATTTTGCACATCCTGTAGGTTGGATAAACCTTATTTAGTAAATCAGGATGGTTCCCTGTGGGCGTTACAGTACCTGTGTTGGCAGATGGGACTTCCCACATATGCCCTTTGTGCTTGAGGAGGTGAGCACCTGTCAGCAGCCCCATTGAGATCCATCTGCTGTGTGTGCCCCAGCCCTGTCAGTCCTCTGCAACCAGTGGGATGGCGTAAACCCAAATAATATACACAAATACTTTCACTTTAAAAATACTTTAGTTAAAATCACAATTGTTCAGCTTTTTTCTAGGCCTAGGTTCTCACAGCATGGTTGTGCCTGAGCTTGCCTAAACACAGATTGTGCCGCTGAACTTGAAGATTACTTAGGTATTTAAAGCTAAATTTCTGCATTTTTTTTCTCTTTTTTTTTTTTTTTGGTATTTTGTTAGTGATTGTTATAGCAAGAATGTGACTCCAGAATTTACTCTCCACGTGTAGAACAAATTAAACAAGTGCATGGAAAAAAAGTCTATATGTCAGTACAGAAGGCTTCAGGACCCTATGAGAGTATCCTTGAGTGGGGTGCAAGGGTGCTCCTTTGGTGCTTTAAAAGAAAGCATTGATGGAAATCATAGGAGATGGTAGTATAAAGGACAAAATAGTGAAAGAATAGGTGGTGAATGACTATGAAACTGGAGACAGTTAATCTAGCAAATGGAAGTGAAGAAGCTGTGTGCTGTGTGCTCCAAAAAGTAGAGAATACCTGAACTACATTTCAAACATAAACAAGCCAATGTCAGTCACTAATTGTCCAGTGTTACTCGTAAGCTGTACTTAAACCAGAAATGTATGACAGGAGGTTTTCATTACTACCAGGTCACTTCTTATTTTAAAATAACCTAGACCTGTGCAGAGGACAGTGTATTTGATGAAACTTCACCATTTGTGTTCAAGTAAGAATCTCCAAAATATGAAATGGTGACTGAATAAGATTTTGCTTTCTTCTTAGATGACGTTTGAAGAATCTGTTTCAATTGTTGTCATTAAGCTTAGGTAAAGAATTTTTTTTTTCAAAAAAGAGATGCAAATATTTTCCTGATTTTTCCTCTTCTTTTTATCTTCTTTTTTTTTCTGTATCTATTTTTTTTAAAAAAAATCTGTGCTTTCTCCAGCATAATGCTTTGGAGATATTGCAGGTGTTTTATAAAGGCTCTCCGCTTGGAAAATTAAGTCATCCCATTAAAAAAAATAAATAAATTGTTGTAAGTCTACAAGACAAGCTTTAGAAATATATATACGCTTCAGAAGTAGGCACAAGTTTGCATAAGAAGCTTTATGCTTCACCTATGACTAGAATCTCTAGGAAAAATGTTGGTCTGATCTATTAGTCATTTAAATGTTGCATGTCACCATTCATGCACCTAGTTTGCTCTTAAATGCAAAGAATGCAAAGAATGCTCTTAAATGCAGTTATTAGTGAAAAGTTTATCTTGAAGTATACTTCGCCATCTGTCAGTAATTGTCTGTTGAATCTTTAGAAAACTGTATACTTGCAAATGATTTGCAAGCCAAAAAAACTCACAGTGCATTGTTTTATTTATTGATGTTCTACTATGCACCTTATTCAGTATAGTGTATCAGTTCTTTATGTGCAGTAATACTTTCACTGATTTCATCAGATTTTTGTCAATTTATCCTACTTTGTAAGGTCTTTTAGTATATGTGCATAATGAAAAACATTGCCACATTAACTTTTTCATGTGATTTTTTTTGAGTTAGCAAAACATTTTTTATGCTTTTCCCAGCACAATTCAATTCTCTCTGGTTTTTTTTTGGGTTTTCAAATGGAAGGTTCAGTGAGATATTTTTCTTTTTTATTAGAAATACAAATAAAAAAATTCTTTCAGATGTTTTCTCACAATTTTTTTAAAGCTGGGGTGTCCTTCCTCTTAGATAAGAGGAAGAGGAATAAATGATCAAAAAATTGAGAGTTTTTCTGCATAGTGATAAGTAATGCTCAGAAGGTTTTAAAGTTAATATCTTTAGAAGACCATGGCTGTACTCACTAAATACTATGTCTTTCATAATCTGTAAGCGGGATTATTTGACCAGTGATACTCCTTCTTTGCTCAGAAGGTGCATTTCCTTAAGTGGATAAAATTGTAGCTGCTCCTGGGGAGTTCCTGTGGCTGAGCCTTCCCAGGAGATACTCAGAGGCTGGGTGATACTCAAGTCAGTACACCCAGAAATTAATTTCTAGAGGAATAAGAGATATGACAAAGGGAGATTCAATTTGCAGGACTCTTGACAACATTGGCAAATCTAGGCCATAACACAAAAAATAAAATGTTGAATTGAGACATTTCAGGAAAGCATGTAAGTAAGAAGCTGGGAAAGAAGGAAACAAAACCAGGAGCGCTTTCTGAAGGAGGCGTTAGCTATATACTCGCCTCTTGACTGCTCCATTGGTGGGCCAATGACTAGTCAAGATACTGAACTTTTAGTCTTGCAATGTGCATGAGTCCTACTAGTATTCATATTTTTTTCTAAAAAACTTGGAAGCAGTTATGCTGAAAGTTAATAATCAAAACAACCTGCTAAAATGTGTTTGAAGGGGGACGTGTTAGCGGATCTCCTGAGTTAGGCTGTGTAAATGATACTTTCCCTCGTGGACTCTGCAGGTGCAGTATTGTAACAAATTCAAGGTTCAGCTCATAGGAGGGTTCCTTCAGAAATTGTGTTTTTCTCCCTTCAGATGGCTCAAAATATTTCTGCATTGTATAAACAAACTTTCAGTTTAGCATACTGTTTCAGTATTTCTGTGACATATCGCAACAGCCTTGCTAACAGCCCACGCAAAACCCGCAAAGCAAGAAATCGCACTGTGTCCTTACTAAACAGGACTATCAAATGTGATAGATAAGCTTTTTCTGGAACTTCTTCATGTACCATCATGCCACCTATTCCCACACATTAGATATGTATGTTGTTTAATTTCAGTTTTAGTGAAGAGAATGGCATCCAGGAGTGATGAGAACTTTTCAGAGCTGTAGCTTAAAAAAGGAAAGGAGAAACCTCCCTCAGCCCTACACTGAAGGTGCTGGTTCCCGGTTCTCATTCTTCCTACAATGACTATTTAACACTGATCTCATCTGTTTTATCTCTGTTGTTCCCACTGGTTATGTGTCAGTATCCTCATCACAGCTAATGTGTATTAATAATACGTAAAATCTCACATAAGGCCCAAATCCACAATTTTTTGAGAAAATAGTTTATCCAGTTACTCTGCTTAGATCAAAGAGAAGGAGCCTTTCCAACCCAAGGATCAGTAGAGGAATGCATGGAGGGAATCTCTTTCCAAGACAGGCTTTGAGTACTTGTTGAGGTTTTAGAGATGTTGAGCAGTTAACAGTACTGGGAACCATCCCAAATGTGCTCATATGTAGAAGAGTTATTCTGCCATGCCGGTTGAAGAGTATATCAAGTCCCCACTAAAGAAGTAAGCAGCATGACATTACTATTTCTCTTTTTTAATGTACATGTAATTGTAGTCTTATCTTCATTTTAGATACAGACACATTTTATGTTATTCTTCAGCATAAATAAGCTTAAAGTTGAGATTTGTGTCCATACAGAAAACCAATCTGATGTAGGAGTTACAGACCTCTGGCTACTGCTGCTGGAAGAAAATGTTAAAAGAAAAATTTGAAGGTTTCTTATTACATTTTAATTTCCTGTTACACTGAAGACAGGGTATAAAGAAGGTGGAAGGAGGACCCACTTGAAATGAAACAAAGCACTGAAATGTTTTTTGTGCATGTCTGAGTGGAATAAATGATGAGAATAAATATATGTAAAATTAAAAGCCGCTTTTATTCACAAATGTTAGTAGATACGTGAATCTAAAGAAATTGCAACAAGTTGTTTTGAAAAACAAGCACAATCTCATTTTTCATACCTATATTATTTCAGTTGCACTGAATTTTGCAAAATAAACCTAAATTAATTTTAAGTGCCTATATAATTACTGCAGTGTGACACTAACAGTTGGTGGCAGAGTACTGGACAATTTAGGTATCAGAACATACAAAAGCTACAATGTGAGTTGATTGTTGAAGAGAATATATTAAGCTCTACAGTAAAGATGCAATCTAAACTTTTGACAGCAGAACACAGAAATAATACAGTGGCCCAAAACTTCAAAGAATACTGCTAAAAATGAAAAATATGTTGGAGTATATATTGTATAGTACTTAAAGTGGATTTTTTAAAGTGCAGTACTTGAGATACTCTTACTTTTAAAATACAATTTTAATTAATTTTAATTTTTAAAATTATCTTTTTTAAAAAATAATGTGTTTTTAAGAAATATTTTGCTTTGTAGAAATGCAAGGTAATTTATCTTTTTGCACTCCAGATAATCCCACTGAAGCAATGAACAGAAAGTATTTTATTTATTGCACTGCACAGAGCAGTTTATAGTAGTTGAATATAGCATAGTCAAGCCCACAAAATATGTAAACTTAATGCAAGGTAACAGTCATAAAAATAAAAGATCATATGCTGCTACTAAGAATGTCAGTATCTTTCCACCTATCTACCTAGTTTGTTAAATCTTAGGAGGAGGTACTCACACATCCTAGCAGGAGAAACTGTTTTCATCCATTCAAAATGACGGTGATACTTGAGACACAAAACATCCAGGGAAAGTGTATTTCATGGCTTGAAAGGTTAGCAGTGGAGTATAATCTTTATTTCTTGCTGACACTACTTATTTTATCTCTGAATTAATAATCTTCGTGCCAAGAGAAGTTGAAAATACACTTTTGCCCGGTGCTAGATATGAGTTGCACAAGAATTGCCATTACACAATAACCACATTATAAAGTTTTAAGATCACAAAGCCATTATTATGAATTTTCTTTTACATTTCTATAAACAATTCTTGTAAGAGAAGTATGAACAGAAAGCCACAGACACTTTATTGGTAACCATCCACCAAATATATGTGAGTGTAGGATAGGGTCATAGGATAATTAAGATTGACAGTGACGTCAGGAGATCCTCTAGTCCAACTGCCTGCTCAAACTATATGAGGCAAACCTATCTTAAACTGTATTCCAGTGAGAGAATAAGCTAGGGCTTGGAAACATTTCTTCCTCTTCTCCTTTTGCGGAAAAAGAAAACTCTTTCATTTGGTTTAGAAAATATTTCAGAAGGATAATTGGTACTTAGCTTTCAATAGTTATTTTGAATTATATTAATAATTCTTACCTGTGAATAGGAAGAAGTATAATCAGTGGCTAAGAATGAAGTGTATGCTACTGAACGGCTCTATCAAATACCTCATTTGTTTGCTATTACAGTTTTAATTGTTGACCATGATCTGAAATGATGGTATTCCTCTCCTCAATTTTTCTGGTTAACTATGGCAGGATATTGCTAAGAGTAGGGAAAATGAAAACACTGAAAAAACCCGAAAACATTAATGCAATCACAATTCATTCATGAGAATGTATTTTTTGTGTCTCAAAGTTTTTTGTATTCTGCTGTTAATGTTAGAATGGCATTTCAGCAACATGACAACAATTCCTTTCAATACGCAAGACAGTTTTTCCAAATAAATCACAAGATAAATGGTTAATGTGAATAATATTTTGCAGAAAAAGAACAAACGGTAATACTGAATGAAAAAAAAACAGTAGAAGTGTGGCATAACCCTTCACAGCTTCTGCATATAGAAAGTTCAAAGTCAGCTTTTTCTTAATTCGTACTGAAGTAATATACACATTCAATTTGCACATGAGAGGCTTGGATTGATGTTGTACGTAGGGCAGAAGGAACAACTTGTGCTGTTGTCATGCAAATTGAATTTTGCTTTTTGACAAAATGCTTCACAGCCAGATTTTATCTGCCTATTCTGAGCCTTGGTAAGAAAAAACACACCCACTCTCTGCTAAACTTTTACCCAGATTTTTATGATATTTACCCCTTCACATGCCCCCCCCATTCTAGTGCATTGTCTGTGTGTTGCACTTTGTAGCAAAAATATCTTTGCCTGGTAATGAATTGTGGGTAGCTGTATAACAACATTGAGTAAGGGAAGATTTCAAGGGACTACTATTTTTTTTAAGGAAAATTATATATATTTTACTGTAATATATTTGGAACTATCAGTACTACTAGACGTTTCTTGGTACCTTAGCTTCCAAATGCACAACTACAGAAATGACATGAAGCTTTTTTGTCTGGTAAATATATTTAATGTACTTTGACTCTCAAACTGGAATTCAGGAGTGGAGCTAGCAGGAACAATTTGGGAGATGTGTTGCCAGTTGTACATTTTCCTCGAAAATAGCAATGCATGACATTCCGGTAAAATTAACATTTGGAGTGAAGAGGATTGGAAAAATAGTTCTATATGTTGCCAAATGTTCCAGTTTAAGAGTTTATTTTAACAAGAGTAGAAACTATTTTTTAGATAAAACTATTTTTTTTACTAACTATTTTTTCGTAGAAAATTGAGAGTTTTTCTTAGTGAACGGTTTGCAGTAAATAAACTTACCCTGTGCGTGCTCTGGGCTGAGTTAGAGGATACACTCAAGAGTACAGAAAAATCTTTATAGTTTTTTTTTAAAAAAAGAAGTCACCATTTGTTTGATTTAAAAGCCCATTCAAAATGAAAAATCTGCATATTACAACATTAATTTGTCACGCTACTGCGACTTTAACTTCTAAGAAAAACTTTTTTAAATTAATACTAGACTTGAATATTCCTTTAAATAAAAATATAGCATTTTAATATAAAGAACAGTTGCCTCTGCTGTCTGTACAGTGTTTCTCAGTATAGTCAGGAAACCATGTGTCACAGCTGATGTTCAGATAACTATCTTATTTATATACAGGTTAATCTTTTATTTATAAATGTTGCTCTGACAGATGCGGACAACTTCCACCCTCAAAGGCAGGCCCACAGAAGTGCTTTCAGATAGTGGATGAGGTCTGGCAGCAAGTTTCTGTAGCAAGCATTTTACGTATTTAACCTGTTTAATAAAGCTAAGTATTTTTTACCTGTGAAATCATGGTGCAGGGTGCACTTCCAGTTATATACACAGATTCTTAACCTTCTGTAATTAAGCATTTATATTAAAAGTGAGACCCTTACAAAAGGACCACAATTTTATGGGATTATTTTTCTAAAACAGTGATTGATTTATTTGAACAATACAGGTTCAAAATTCCTATAATATTTGCTGTATAGGACTCTGTGTGTGTGTAAGCCAGCTAATAGTCAAATTAAAACCTGTTACTATAATGGAGCCATTGTTTGATATCAGGTAGTTAGGGTGGCCAAACAGTATGTCCTAGCCATAGGACATGCTATGTTTTTTCATTTTTTCATTCTTCCCACTGCTGCTACTCCTTCCTTTTTACTCTGATAGTTTTCTCCATTGTTTTTTTTCCTGCATTTCCTGCATTTGTTATATATTCAGTTTGTCCTAGACTAAATCAAAAAGAAAAAAAACCAAAAACCTCTACATGTGTACAAGTATCATTCTTTCAGAGTGAATATTAGTGACCAACTGGTCATATATCATTCTCCAGTCTGTTTATCTTATTACTGTTTTTTAACAAGCTGATGTTCTTACTCCTGTGCTTTTACAAGCTTGACACCTAAGGCTGGAACTGCATGACTTCTCCAGGATTTTGTTCATAAATCAGCTGCTGTTCTTTTCATCTGCCATATTTCACAGTGAGATTCACTGAAAACTGAATGTTTTCAGCACTGAGTCATTGTGGATTGCTGCCAGTGATGCCACAGCTCTGAGCAGGAAAGCATAGCCTTCCTCATTGCAATTTATTTCTGTATTTGCACAGCACTTCTTCCACATAATGTGTTGAGCTAACACTGACATTCTTACTGATGTCAAACCAGATGTTCAGTTCAGAGGAGTATAGTAGTTGATAACAACATGTATACAATTTGTACACCATATATAAAGCCTACATAAGCAAACATAAACGTTAGCACAGTCTTCTTCAGTTAGTATTTTTCTTAATTGAGCAATGATTTTCAGTGTACTTGACAGACTTTTCAAAATGTGAACCCTCATTCTTTGTCTCTCTAGGATCAGTATCTGTTAGATCTTTTTTTGTACTGTAAACAATGTGATTAATACTGATATTTGTTAAGTGAAGTAGCTAAGACCTAGTTTGATTTATAAGAGTACTCAGTCTCATTAATACAACAAAATTCTGATGAGTATCCAGCTGTACTGCTATGTTATACAGAAAAATAATAGGATTATGCTGTAATATAATTTATCCAATATACAAATACACAGAGTATTTTTAATAGGAATTCTGAAGACTCCTATGCCTTGCATTCTAGAAGAATGCTTTTGTATTAAAACCCACAGAATTTGTGAACCAAGTTAGTTGCCATTAAATGGCTTGTATGATAGCTTTACAAGCAACACTAACTTAAAAGCCATTGGGGTAATAGAAGCAATGTCATGATTTCTTTATTTAAAATAGGTTTTTGAGAGTAATAGATATTCAGAGTTACTAATCATACTGGATGATGCTCTATGCCATCATGTTTTTATGATGACATGTGCTATGCTATGTTTTTATATGAAAAAGAAGATACAACAAAATTACCAAGGTGTACTTTAAATCATTCGGTGTATAAGCTTGTATTCGAATTAAATTTAAAAGTAACATTAGTAAAATACTATTTTTAGGTATGTTTTCGAAATGCATTCTACAAGTTTGATACCTTACACCACTAGATGTCATTGTAGTTGAATCCTCCTGTTGGTTTTGTATTAACTCAGTGCTGCCTTCAGCCACTGGATGGCAACTTTCAATTGTTTTCAGGTACGAGGGTTTTTAATAAGCTAATTTACACAAAGTGGATTATTTTCGTGCTTCATTTAATGCTACAGTGCCTATGTTTGCAGAGAAAAAATAATATGGATATCTGAATTTTAGATTTTCAGTGAAGTCTGGGAAGTTAGTACTCTCCATCACCTTTGGTAAGTCATGGGGAACAGGTGAGGTGCCTGAAGACTGGAGGAAAGCGAATGTCACTCCAGTCTATAAGAAGGGCAGGAAGGATGACCCGAGTAACTACAGACCGGTCAGCCTCACTTCCATCCCTGGAAGGGTGATGGAACATCTTATCCTTCACACTGTCTCTAGGCATATCAAGGATAAGAAGGTTATTGGCAGCAGTCAGCAGGGCTTTGCCAAGGGGAAGTCATGTTTGACCAACCTGAGAGCCTTTTATGAAGACATAACCAGGTGGATGGATGGTGGACACGCAGTGGATGTGGTCTATCTGGATATCAGCAAGGCATTTGACACCGTCTCCCACAGCATCCTCATAGGTAAACTGAAGAAGTGTGGTCTGGATGACCAAGTAGTGAGGTGGGTCGCTAATTGGTTGAAGGGAAGAAGTCAGAGAGTTGCAGGCAATGCGGCAGAGTCCAGTTGGCGGCCTGTATCTAGTGGGGTCCCTCAGGAGTCAGTGCTGGGACCAGTGCTTTTCAATATATTCATCAATGACCTGGATGAGGGATTAGAGAGCGTTGTCATCAAGTTTGCTGATGACACCAAGCTGGGAGGAGTGGTTGACACACCAGAAGGCTGTGCAGCCATTCAGAGAGACCTGGACAGGCTGGAGGGCTGGCTGGGAAGAAATCTAATGAAGTTCAACAAGGGCAAGTGTAGAGTTTTGCACTTGGGAAAGAATAACCCCATGTGCCAGTACAGGTTGGGGACCGACCTGCTGGAGAGCAGTGCAGGGGAAAGGGACCTAGTGGACAGCAGGATGACCGTGAGCCAGCAATGTGCCCTTGTGGCCAAGAAGGCCAATGGCATCCTGGGGTGTATTAGAAGGGGAGCAGCAAGTAGGCAGAGAGAGGTCCTCCTCCCCCTCTACTCTGCCCTGGTGAGGCCACATCTGGAATATTGTGTCCAGTTCTGGGCCCCTCAGCTCAAGAAGGACAGGGAACTGCTTGAGAGAGTCCAGCGCAGAGCCACAAACATGATGAAGGGAGTGGAACATCTCCCTTATGAGGAAAGGCTGAAGGAGCTGGGTCTCTTTAGCTTGGAGAAGAGGAGGCTGAGGGGTGACCTCGTAAATGTTTATAAATACATCAAAAGTGAGTGTCAGGAGGTCGGAGCCAGGCTCTTTTCAGCGGCGTCCAATGACAGGACAAGGGGCAACAGGTACAAGCTGGAACATAGGAGGTTCCACAAAAACATTAGGAAAAACTTTTTCACTGTGAGGGTGACAGAGCACTGGCACAGGCTGCCCAGGGAGGTTGTGGAGTCTCCTTCTCTGGAGACATTCAAAACCTGTCTGGACGTGTTCCTGTGCGCTCTACTGTAGGTGATCCTGCTCTGGCAGGGGGGCTGGACTAGATGATCTTTTGAGGTCCCTTCCCACCCCTAACATTCTGTGATTCTGTGATTCTGTGAAAAGAGAAACTGGAGAGATGGACTTTCCAATAGCTGTACAACAGTCTTGCTTGAAGGGAAGTTTCCTGTGGTGCAGTTTCGGTAAGAGTTAAGAAAATTGTGATCTAAAGAATTCTTTGAGCCTCATCTGAGAAATTTCAGGTTCACTGAAAGGAGCATGCAAGGTACTGTGCTTAGTATCTGGGTACTTGCTTATTTGGCATTTACCTGGCACAGGAAGTGTAACAAAATTTCTTTTAGTACTGGGACAGATAAGAAGACATAGGCTCTTATACAAGTATAACCTTTCAGCAACACAAGTGTTTAATAAATAATTGAGAGCTTGATTTTGTTGAAGGATGTAGGGTTTTCCTAGGGCAGGTGCCTTCGCACCTTTTTCCTTCACTTTTCCTCACCATCTTCACCTTCCTGATCTCCTGCAAGCTCACGTATGGCCTGGCACCAACAAGCTGACCGGGGAACAAGATTCTGAAGACCTCCTGCTGCAACCTTGGCCCCCAAAGGCTGAGATGTCCTTCTCCCTTCTCTGGGTGGGACTTTTTGGCCTAACTGTGTGGGTAGGTGTGCCAAGGATGCCAAATGTGAGTCCCCGCAGTGAGGGCTGGCATCCTTCGCATCTGTAAGCAAAGCCTATTTGTGCTGAGAGTGGGGAGGGCGGCTATGACAGCTTCTTCCTCCCTTGAGAGGCAGCAAGGCATTTTCTTCCCTTGCCATTATTTCCCTGCTAATCTATGCTGCTAATTTGCATGTTTGACCATAAATTAAACCTATACATAGCTGGGTGGAGATCTGCCATCTTGCACAAGGGATGCTTCTTGGGCACCTTGCACTGCAGCCGCAGCTTTGCAAATGCCTTTGCATCCCCAAAATCAGAGGCACGAGTGTGGACTATTACACTGATGGGCTGTGACTCTCAGCAAAGGTGTACAAGCAGGGTATGCACTGCTTTTATCTCAAAGCTCCACTCTGCTTGTGGAGTTATTTTTGTCATACCCTCTTGATAGAAAAATCATTTTATTGGTTGTTTAGTATTACGTTAGAGCAGTTTTAAAGCCCATTGACATAGGCTGAGATGGTCTTTAGGTCTTCACACAGATTTTAACAAGTCCCATGGGCTGTAGTTCTAAATTCAGTCTACCTTTTTAAAAATTAAATGCACAGAATCTATTGGTTATACATCTGTATTTACTTCATTTACCTGCAGTGGAATATGAGGACCCCTTCCTCCAAAGAAAGAAATTCAGCTTATGAGTTGCCTTCATATTTATCTATCTGTCTGTCTATGTATGTATGTATGTATGTATGTATGTATGTATGTATCTATCTATCTGTCTGTCTGTCTGTCTGTCTGTCTGTCTGTCTGTCTGTCTCAGTTTAACTGTATATCAAAAATGTGTATAAGATATTAAGAAATTGCATTTCCAGTGTGAAATTAATCTCTTGTGAAGCTCATGGTGATACCCACTAAAGGCGGGTGCTTTTTCTAAGAGTGTATAAAATGTCATATGCAGTGTGCTTTTGGAGACTTTTCTTACATACCAAATTCACAGAATCATAGAATCATAGAATGGCCTAGATTGGAAGGGACCTTAGAGATCATCTAATCCAACCTCCCTGTCATGGGCAGGGACGCCTCTCTACTAGATCAGGCTACTCAAGGCCGTGCCCAACTTGGCCTTGAACACCTCCAGGGAGGGGGCAGCCACAACATCTCTGGGCAATTTATCCCAAAGTCCTGCCACCCTCGTACTGAAGAATTTCTTCCTAAGATCTAATCTAAATCTATTCTCCTTCAACTTAAACCCATTTCCCCTTGTCCTGTCTGTTGACCCTCTTGTAAAAAGTCCCTCCCCAGCCTTCCTGTAGGTTCCCTTCAGGTGTTGGAAGGCAGCTACTAGGTCCCCCCAAAGTCTTCTCTTTTAAAGACAGAACAATCCCAGCTCCCTCAGCCTGTCCTCGTAGCAGAGGTGCTCCAACCCCTGGATCATCTTTGTGGCCCTCCTCTGAACTTGTTTGAACAGATCTATGTCACTCTTATGGTGGGGGTACTAGAACTGGACGCAGTATTCGAGATGGGGTCTCACAAGAGCAGAGTAAAGGGGGAGAATCACCTCTCTTGACCTGCTGGCTACGCTTCTCCTGATACATCCCAGGACGCAGTTGTCCGCCTGAGCTGCATGCGTGCACTGCCGACTCATGTTGAGCTTCTCGTCTGTCAACACCCCCAAATCCTTCTCTTCAGGGCTACTCTCAACCCACTCTGTGCCCAGTTTGTATCTGTGCCTAGGATTGGCCCGACCCAGGTGAAGGACCTTGCACTTAGACTTGCTGAAGCTCATGCAGTTTGCACTGGCCCTTTTCTCAAGCCTATCAAGATCCCTCTGGATGGCATCTCTTCCCTCAAGTGAGTCCACAGCACCACACAGTTTGGTGTCGTTGGCAAACTTACTGAGGGTGCACCTGATGCCGCTGTCCATGTCGCGGACAAAGATGTTGAAGAGCACTGGACCCAGGACAGACCCCTGAGGAACACCGCTTGTCACTGGTCTCCATGTGGACATGGAGCCATTGACCACAACTCTTTGAGTGCGACCATTCAGCCAGTTTTTTATCCACCGAGTGGTCCATCTGTCAAATCCGTGTCTCTCCATTTTAGAGACAAGGATGTCATGTGGGACAGTGTCAAATACCTTGCACAAGTCCAGGAAAATGGCATCCGTTGCTTTCCGGTGTCAACCAGTGCTGTAGCTTTGTCGTATAAGGCCACTAAATTAGTCAGGCACAACTTGCCCCTGGTGAAGCCATGTTGGCTGTCACCAACCACTTAATTATCTTTTATGTGCCTTAGTACAGCTACCAGGAGAATCTGCTCCATGATTTTACCTGGCACAGAGGTAAGGCTGACTGGTCTGTAGTTCCCGGGGTTTTCTTTGGTTCCTTTTTTAAAGGTGGGGGTTATGTTCCCCCTTTTCCAATCTGTGGGAACCTCACCACACTGCCAGGACCTCTCAAATATGATGGCTAGTGGCCTAGCAACTTCAGCTGCCAGTTCCTTCAGGACCCGTGGATGTATCTCATCAGGTCCCATGGACTTGTGCACCTTCAGGTTCTCTCGGTGTTCCCAGACCTGATCTGCTCCTGCCCTGGGTGGTTCTTCATTCTCCGAGACCCAACCAACACCCTCTGTGATTTGGGTGATGTGGTTCGAGCGGTTGCCAGTGAAGACTGGGGCAAAAAAGTTGTTGAATACTTCAGCCTTCTCCACATCCTCGGTAACCAGGTCACCTGTATCGTTCCAGAGAGGCCCCACATTCTCTCTCATTTTTCTATTTTCTCTTACATACCTGTAAAATCCTTTTTTATTATTTCTGACATCTCTGGCCAGATTTGACCCTGTCAGGGCCTTAGCTTTTCTAACCTGGTCTCTGATTACACAAGGAACTTCCTTGTAATCATCCCAGGTTACCGGTCCCTGCTTCCATGCTTTGTGAGTTCCCCTTTTTTATTTGATTTTGGCCAGGAGTTCTCTCTTTGTCCATATAGGTCTCCTGGTGGTTTTTGCCTGCGTTCTTCCTTTTAGGGATGCAATGCCTTTGAGTTTGGAGGAGATGGTCCTTGAAAGTCGACCAGCTTTCTTGGGCTCCCAGTCCCTCCAGGGCTTTATCCCATGGCACACTACCAAGGAGGTTACTAAAGAGGTAAAAGTCAACTCTCTTGAAATCAAGGGTTTCAAGCTTGCTGAGCTTTCCACTCTTAGCTTCCCTTAGGATCTCAAACTCCACCATCTCATGGTCACTGCAGCTGAGGCTACCCACGAGTTTAACCACCAGCCCTTCCCTGTTGACGAGAACGAGGTCTAACATGGCACTTCTCCTTGTTGGTTCCTCTGTCACTTGGAGAAGGAAGTTATCATCAATGCATTTCAGGAATCTCCTGGATTGCTTGTTCCCTGCCATGTTGTTTTTCCAACTGATGTTGGGGTGGTTAAAATCCCCCAGGAGGACCAGGGCTTGTGAACCAGCAGCAACTGCTATCTACTTACGAAGGGCCTCGTCCACTTGGTCCTCCTGATTGGGTGATCTGTAGCACACCCCCACTGGAAAGTCCCCTACCCTTCCTTTGACCCTGGTCCACAGGGACTCGATTCTTTCATGATCACTTGCCAGGTGGAGCTCCATGCATTCTAGCTGCTCCTTGCAATAGAGGGCAACACCCCCTCCTCGTTTCCCCTGCCTGTCCTTCCTGAATAGTTTATACCCTTCTAGTCTAACACACCAATTGCAGGAGTCATTCCACAGTGTCTCTGTGATGCCTATCAGGTCATAGCGCTGCAGACTCACGAGCGTCTCCAGCTCCTCTTGTTTATTGGCCAAGGTGCGAGCATTCATATAAGGGCATTTGAGTTTGGCCCCTGATAAGGTGCCTGGAGCTCCCAATAAAGTACAATTGTACTTCATCTGTGCTAGCGACTCTGCTTCTGATGCCACTACGTGTATCCCAGGGTCATTTTCATTTGATCTGGCTACCACCCCTTCCCCCTTCATATCTAGTTAAAAGAATGCTCTCTGAGTCCTGCCAGCTCATGACCGAGGATCCTTTTTCCCCTTTGCATCGTTTGAACCCCAAAGGGGAAAATTAATGAATAGAAGCAGAGATAAGCTTGCAGACTGCTGTCAACTGGCACAAGTCTGTATTCTGTTAGCTTTTTTACACTTGAGTAAGCCGAAACCATTTGTTGTTTCTTAGCCTACATTGCTGTGTCAAGTGTGTTCAGGTCTATCTGTAGGTATGGTTCATTAAACTAGCCAGGGTTCTGGAATTTGAAAATAATTGGGGAAAAAAACCCATCACAACGTTTTGTCTTTGTGGACTGGAAGTCTAGGGTAAGACCTTGGTAGCTGATCACCTTCCTTTAAAAAACAGAACAAAACTCTTTCACTTTACGTGTTCCATTTTTTCATCCCTACTACCTACTGCTCCAGCCCCCTTTGTGCAGACCTTTCTGCAGCAATAATCATGATACACTTCTCATTCACCTGCTCCTCCTGGTTCCATTGCTGTAGCACCCACGGACACCATTCCTGTTGTGGGAGGTGCAGAAAACCTTCAGGTAAACTGAATTCCTATCCCCTGTACAGGTTAGGAAGCGTAAAGATTCTTAATGCAATCTGACAATGGAAAGGATGAATCATAGGAAATTCGTAAATAAAAATGAGCATTTCAGTTTTCATTAAGAGAAGTCAATTAAGAGCTCACTATGAAAAAGGAAAAAAGAAACCTGGATCATCCCATTTTTTAAGACAATTGTGAAAGACAAGGTCAGAAAAATAGCTTTGTTGTACCAATTTCTTTGTGTATAGTGTCTTTCTGAATCCAATGTGTTGCCATACTGAATTATCTTCTAGAAAGCAGCAGAGGTAAGGATGTTTCAAACAGCCTTTACTGTTTTACCATGTTCTTATGCACTTATTCTTAACAAGACACCCTGAATGTATTCCATCAAATTTGATTTTATCATTCTCAAACATGTTTGCTGTTGTAATCTTGAAATGCTTCTTCATGTTGGTTATAAAGTCTCTTGTGGGTGTTAGAACTGACAGGTGCTGCCATATTAAAACAGAACCAAAAATGCTTTTGCTAAACATGTAGGACAAACAAAAAAAGTTCTACCAGAATTCTACCAGTGTCTGTGATTTATAAAGATCTAACTATTGCTGTGATGTAAATTATGGGAACATGATTACTTACTGTTTTCTGGTGCCTTTCAGGAGAAGAAAGTCTACAACCTTTAGCTGCTAAGCGATAATTCAGACACTAGGATATTATATTTCCCCCTAAAGAAAACTGTATCATTTGCATTAGTCTTTGATGTTTCGTATGACTTAAATAATAAGGGGCCGGTTGGCTCACTTGGTTAGAGCGTGGTGCTGATAATACCAAGGTCGCAGGTTCGTTCCCCGTTCGGTCCCCATGTGTTGCCTGATTTAGTTGAGAGGTGTCCCTGCCCATGACAGGGAGGCTGGATTAAATGATCTCTAAGGTCCCTTCCAGCCTAGGCCATTCTATGATTCTGTGATGGTAAAATAAAAGCAAAAACCAAGCCACATTCAGAAAATTATTTAGTTTATTCAACTAGGTTTTATCCCATGTATCAGAAGGTCTTTTTAGAGAGAAGGCAAATAAAGCATTTTGTCACATGAGTTTCTTGCTAGGTACTTACTACATTTGTAGAGTTCCTCTGTTTAATAACTGTTCCCCTGTTTAATGACTTCTGTTTAATTACTTCTTTAAATTCAATGAAAGCGTCTTTGCACAAAATCTGCATAAGTAAAGCTATAGGAGGCTTAAACTTGCTCGCCTTTAAGAGAATGCTTGTTTGCTGAAGGATGTTTCCTTTTTGAAGTCAAAAGGCTTACTTAGATGCATACAGTGTCTGACTGCATGGATGTTTCTGGAACCAGGGCCTAAAAGCATAAGTTACTCAGCCTGGATCAGCGTTGTTAATATATAATAATGACTGACACTTGTTGAAGGGCTTTGTGTGACAGTGCATAGGTCAGGAATGAACAATTCCTCTTCCAAAGAGCTTTTGGTTTAACATGTAAGGCACAGTTTTAGCAGTGAACCTTACAGATGCCTTGAGCTAGTTGTTTTTTCACAATTCTTTTGCAAGTATTGACTGCCTTCTTTTTAGGAATGTCATGTATTTGATGCACTCCTGACATGTAGATTTTTTTTTTTGCCACAGAAACACATTTTGTTGCAATACTGAAAAGATGATGTTTCTATGATACTTCAAGGATGTATGCTGAAGCTTTGCCTCAGAATTGGCAACTGTCAGGATTTTAGGTAAATGCTTCCGAAGCCAGTGACAGTATTTACTTCATACAGACTGTTTTGAATAGTTGCTCTTATGAGGTTGGGGAGATGTCTGTTTCAGTTGAGCAATTTAGCTTTCTGATTCCTTAACTTAACTGCAGGGCAGGTTTTATGCATTTATAATGCAGTTAAAAATAGAGGAGCAAGAAATAATGTTGTAAGAGTGATATATGCATGCAAATACTGTACCAACTCAACTAAAATGTCAAAATAAGTATTGCTTCTTGTGGAGGACTTTCTCCTCCCATGCTAGAATGCAGAGTGATGTTAAAGACCAGGGAGACCCAACACCATGCAGTCACCTTGGAAAGCTCAATCCAGCAGCTCCTCAGAGAGATAAATTAGGAGGTGGTTTGATCAGTGTCAGCACACACTTGCTAGGATGAACTAATATTCTAACAGACAAGTATACCAGGAGTTGTGGATGGAAGATGGCAAGTTTTAATCTAAAATACAGCCACAGCACTGTCCATTGCAAAAGCTAGGAGCTGACAGAAGCTACTGTTTGCTGGCAATTTTAAAATCAGAACTAGATGGTTTGTGTCGTATGCATTTCCACGCAGCAGTGATCTATTAAAGAAAGTGCTACTGTTTATCCACACAGGAGATTGAACTGAATGATCCTTTCTGACATTTACACACCCAGTACAGATCCGTAGAGCAAGATACTTGTGCAATGCTGGTTGATTCCATTTAGTTGCACTGAAACTTACACTGAGTGCCCACTTTTCTCTCTCTACGTGGGATTTGACGTTATTAGCAGAGATGTTTACTTTTCACGGTTTTATAGAGTTGGATCATAACCAACAGGTTTGTGTTGAGGAAAGCCACCATATCCGTGATGCGGTAAGACCAGACCTTGCTGTGTGCTGGGATAGGCTGAGCACTTCTGCGATAAGTATCACATTCACATCCAACACTGTGAGAATGAACTGTAGTCAGGTGTCTTATGTAGGATCAATCCACAGAGCAGAGGAGAAGTGATATGTAAATATGGAATAGCTGCCTTTACAGTTGCAGTTATTCAACACATAATTATGCTTTCATGGATAGAAAATATAATTTTATGGCGCAATAAAAATACTCCTTTTTTAGAAACCCAGCTTGAATGCATTTTTAAAATATGTGGATGGAGGGAGATTCTAAGCTAAACCAAAGGGTAATCCCCAGTGATCTCAGCACCATTTGTTTAGAAGAAACAATATAGTTTAAGAATTTGATGTAGAGGAATTTCTTGTGGAGCAGGGGCATGGTATCCCTTTAAAGGGTTTGGACAACCCACCTTAGGCCTAAATAAAGGCTCTGTCCTTGGAGCTGCTGCAGGGAGGAGGACGTGCAGCTGTTTGTGAGACCCTTGCCGGGGAGGGAGGGGAGAGGGAGGGCGAGAGCCGCCTGCATAGTTGAATGACACTACCCAATAAAATGCTGGTGCGTGTAAACCTGTAACTGACCAACTCTGTTAAGGGGCAGAGGCGTGGACACTGCTTAACTGTATATATTGAGCTGTCTGGAGCAGTAAAGGGAGAACGACATGTAGCCGTATCGGTGGGCTTGTTGTTACTTGGCCGGCTCTCCGAAGGGACCCTCTTCAATCTGAATTTGAATGAATACTATTGTAACACAAGATCATAGAATCATAGATTCTATGATTTTTCATATTTCTATTTCATATTTTCAGATTTCTATATTTTTAAGTTGCTCAGAAATTCTCTTCTCTATTAGCTTTCTGGATCGCTATCGTTAGTATTATACAGGGCATTTATTTTAATAATGCATATCTTGTGCACAGTTGTCATGTTGTTTATAAATATTTATGAACAAGTTTTTACTATAGTACAGATCCTAAATTGTTCAAACTTGAAGGTTTGAACAAAATTTTGGGAAATGGGCCAAAATGTAAAATGATTCTAAGTGGATGTTTTGATATTCAATTACGTGTAGAAAGATACCTGTGGTCCTGATTTTATTTTCAGGAAGGTTTTGATTTTATTTTTGTTTTTATTTTCTAAGCTTTAGGGAAGCTCAAGGCTAAAGGAAGGTACAATAGATTAGTTATAAGAAATACAAGATTTTAACAGACATGCCCAGGTTGCATGTAACTATTCAACTTACTTGTTGAATATTCTACTGCATTTGCTGAGAAAACTGCATTTTCCTGGCCCTTTCCAGTGGCTATAGTTATCTACCAGTATTATTTATTTATGCACAAAAATCACAGAATCATCTGATTAGCAATGACAAACTACAGAAAGCATTTTTTAAAGAAATAGATTCAAGCTTTTCTTCAAGTTTCATAAATACTTGAGGAATGTGGCTAGTTTAATGAACTCATTAACTGTTTTGGATCGTGCTTTCATGTCTTCATTTTTTTTTTAAAGAATATTTACTACTTTTTTCACTGTAAAGATACTGGAAAATATTTATATTTTATATATATATATTCCAGCCTTCCTCAAATACTTTGCATGTTGAAATTTGTATTCTCATGCATAACGCACTGAGTTTCTGGTTACTTAAACATGAGATAAGGAGGATTTACTAAGTTTTCTAAAAGTAAGAATGCTGTGCATACCTCCATCACCTTACAATAAGCTTGATTTATTTAAGAACCCATATGCTAGTCAGCAGTTTAATGTTTCATTTAGCTACTGAAATTTGTTAATTCTTTTTCAGTTGCCACTCAGATTTTATTTTCAGAATACAAATGTGATTCAACATTGACACATTGTGAGATGTTACAGTTGAACTTACTGATGCAAAGTATTGGTGACTGAAATGCCAAATGAATGCTCTTTCTGTGTAGTATGTATGTTTAATACTTACTGATTTTTCTCAACTTGAAAATCCTGAGTGTTCTCATATGGCAAATTATCGTCAAGATTATTCCAGGAACAATATGATATCAGTATTTATCTGTTGCTGGTAATCAGGAAACTGAAAATGGTTTGGAAGATTTTGAGATTCACTCTTGTACCAAATATAGAATTTCTTATCTTCCCTATTGTTACACTGCTTGCCAGCATGAACAGCTATATAGGTATTTTAAAACACTTTGTTAAAGAAACATGTGATTTTTTATTAACATTGTGTGGCCTACATTTGTTAAAAAACAGGCATGTGTTACATGTGACTGGGGTCTAAGTGAACAGGGAAACATCTTTGAAAGTACTTTCAGATTCTTTATGACTATGACAGTGCATGGTGATATGTTTTGCACTAACATATTCAATACTTGCTTCTATTGCGAGAATGAGATGATGCTGAGTAGGCTATGAATGTTTTATAAATTACTGTTAAAAAAATCACACTCATGCTTTTCTCGCAGACTCTGGATCTCTCTGATGGCGTGCTGTTCTGAACTTTTATTGGAGATTAAAGTACTGGTGGTGTAAGAAAAACACCATGAAGTTAAAAAAGAAAAACAAACACCTAAAGCATCCCTTTTACATGCCACAATCTTAGTGTGTGGATACATGCTCCTATAGTATACATTGAAGTGAATGACAGATGTACCCTATTTTGTGATCAGCTTATGAGATCACTTGCTTCACATTTTTAACAGAATTGCTGGAGACAAAGATTGCATTCACAGCCAGGGACAAGTTCCTACTTGGTAGGTGTTTGCTTTTGTTCCAACAGAATGTCTATAGCACTTTACAGATAAATTCTGAATGGGAAACCACTGAGTGAATGAACTTGGTGGTCTCAAAACAAAATGATGCTTTGTCTCAGGAAGAGGTGGGGCCTGGGATGAATGTGGTAAAAGCATCAGTATGTATTACCCAAGTATCACTGTTACCAGGATATTCAGAAAAATTCAGGTCACTTTTACATTCTGTTTGCAAATTAAATAAAAAGTGAAATAAATACAAACAGCTTAGTAGAAAAAGTCTGTGACAGTGGAGAAGAACTGAGAAGTTTCTATGCAAGAATTGGAATAATATTCTTGTCTTCCTGTTACTTGGATGGATAAAATTAGACTGTTTGCCTGTCCTTTTCCTGATGTACAATAATAGTTTGAGTGGGGAAATCTGTTCTTGATACTCTGAGAGTGTTCAAAGATCCAAAAAATCCCTCTTCAGATAGGTTCAATGCTACTTTTTTTTTTTTTTTTTTTTGGTGAGGAGTACATTCCATGGATAATTGTCCTTTTTATAAATTTAGGATGAACTTTAGCAATCCTTTTAATCCATGTACTTGTGGATCTTTCCCACAAGTGATTACAGTTTAACGTTTTATAGAAAATACAGGACTGAAAGGTGCAGTTTTGCAATTAGAACTGCTGTTATCCTCTTGTCGTAAATGAAGCAGGATTAAATCTCATTAATTTTTATGCTGAAAATAACATCTCTTTTGTTTCTCTGAGTATGAAATTTTTCCCTCTTTCATTTATCTATGAATATGAATGTCAAAATTTAATTACTCTGTCATACGTCATTATAGAAAGATTTTGCTAGCAATCTCAAATTTATTTGGATTGTAGATAGCTAGCTTTATCTGTAATGAATTATATTCCTTCTCTGCTACAGTAACCAATTCTGTACGGCAGGAAGGATGGGCTTTAATGCAGTGCTGACATTGAAAAACTGGAATGTGGACTATGATTGTTTCTATCTGCAGTGAGCTGTAAGAGTGCAAAAGTAACTGTTCCCTGTCTCCTGGTCCACAGGGGGAATTAGAGGCTTTGGTATTATGCCTTGTTTTGCTTCCTTTTTAGCATTTTGTGACTTTATTCCCCACTTTGGTTATCTTTCTTCTCTTTTTTTTTTCTAATTTATTTCAGTGTAATCCATCCCGCATTCCTGTTCTTTATTTTGTTGTATCTGTATTAAGTTACTTCCTAAAACCTGAAATGAGTTGTGGAAGCCAAACTCCAAGCTCCCAGGTTCCAGACTGACATGCCGTGGATGGTGGGTATGGTGATGTCTCCCTAAAGGACATGTTGGTAGAAATTTCCATAGATTTAAGGAGAAATCAACAAGCATAGTGGAATAAAACATTTAAAGAGGACATGTCAAGTAATCTCCAGCTCAGATCACTGCTGAACTTGACAGCAGATAGAGGATGGAAAGATATCTACGGGCAATCCGTTATCTCTCTATCTCCCAGTGAGAAAAGGATAGTGTTATTAAGCATGTCTATTTTTAGGGAGGGGGGATAGGTTTAGTGAGGCAGAAGTGTGAAACTCTCAACTCCACTGCTGCGTTAGGTTGCCTTTCATGTCAGATGTTCCACTCCCAAATTCTTTATCCTTTATTAAAGAATATATGCAATGTTACATTTCCTAATAATTGTTGTCTGCTGTTGAAAGCTCTCTCAAGATGCTAGGACGCTTCTCATGTTTCTTCTGCTCCGTGCTAAGATTTAGATTGCGTTCCTTGTTTTCTGCTTTAAAATCTGCTACCTGTACTTCTATGATCAGAAAATTCTATTGAATGTGCTTGAGTGTTTTGAGACTCTTGTTGGGGTCCAAAGGAAAGGGAGAAAGTGAGCTATACTGACAGAGGGATGAAGAGGTTAGGGGACACTGTGGCGGAAGCAGCAAGGAAGACAGGAAACAATGCTTTTTTAAGCATACTTGAAATGGTTTGCTTGTTGCTGTTCTAAGAGGACTTTAAAAAGCCTACAAAATGGTTAGACTTCCCAAATGAAAGTGGCAAGCAAGTGAAAAGCTGTTAAAAAAGAGGAAAATTGCAAGGAATAAAGGTGCTGAAAGTCTGAAATTGCCAGTTCACTTAAAACTTGTTGCTCTTGGTTGTAGAAGTGTTCTGAAAGATTTTTTTAATTCAAGGAACTCGTACAGGTAAGACCCCTCTGCCAGTATCTGTGAAGAGTGCCTGTCCTTCACTAGGGTAAAATGTAAAATTCCTCAGTTTGCTTTCTTATTATTTTTAGGTCTGGTTTTCTCCTATGTGTTCTTCTCTAAGAAAGGGAAGGGGAAGACTGCTCTCATGAAGGAGTATGTAAGGGAATGGGCTTGACTTTTAACCTGAGTTGCTTATGATGGAACTTCACCCGTTGACTCTATTATACAGGAGGCTTTTGTACAAGACTCTTTTTTGTAAAAGGCTTTTGTGCATTCGGTCCCCATGTGTTGCCTGATCTAGTTGAGAGGCGTCCCTGCCCATGAAGGGAGGTTGGATTAAATGATCTCTAAGGTCCCTTCCAGCCTAGGCCATTCTATGATTCTATGACCTGTCTAATACAGATTAAAGTCAAACAGTTCTCCCTGTTGGTGTGTTACAGATAATGTAGGAAGCAGCAGGCATTTTTACTGTCTCGACAGGTATTTCCTACACTAAAAGCTTTTCTTTGCTCATGAAACCTCTCTCTATTTTAGTCTTCTATCTGACCATTATGTCTCCCTTCTCCTTTCTGATGCCTGAATAATATTGTCTTCATTATAGCAAAGTTACTCTGCATTTACAGTGCTGCTGGGAGAGCCTTTGGAGTTTCCTATTTTAATGTTTAAAAAATATATAGTAGTGCCTGACTATTGTCATTTCCATTATAACTCATGGGTGATATATCAGACAGCTGTGTTTACACATTCAAATTACAGTTTAAAGTCTGAGACTTATGGTAATCCTTCTCATCTAATCAGATACTTATTCTAGCAAGAATTAAAACCATGGAACTGTTTACTCATATCATTATTCCAGTAGATACCTATAAAGCAATAAAGTAGGCTAGAAGTTTTTCTGTGGAATATCTTTTAAGCAGACAGAAAATTTTCAGTTAGTTTAAACCAAGACTGAATTTTGTTTTGCCTCCAATAGATTCAAGAAAATGTTTTTCATAAATGGTTGCTATAGTCAAAGGAAAATTGGGCATTGAAACTCCAGAGCTGCCAATGGTCAGCTAGTGGCTGAGGTGTTCACGTATCTCTCTCTTGCCTCCTTTTGTTATTGTTCTCCCACAAAATTTTAGTTCAGGCTGCTCCTATGTCTGTTACCCATTCCATCTCACCTCACCCCTAGAGGAGATAACAACCAGATAATGCTTTCTATTTCAGAGAAGTTTAGCTAGTTCTGTTTAGTTTTACCAAAAAACAAACATTCAGGGCAAATATTGAAAAAATGATGAAAAAAATAATCACGCCTGTAGGTTTGTCCTAAAGAGTTTTTTATTTTTTATTTTTTTACTATGAAATATTTTCTGGGTAACATGATTTGAAATGGTTTTACTTTGATATTATTTCAACCTAAACTAAAAACCTGAAACGGTAGTTAATGCACTGGTTAGTATCTGGAGACACCTTACCAAGAAATTAATGTCAAATTAAACTAAAGTATGTTTTCTCTCAAATATCAGATTCAAATGGATTAATGATATTTACAAAGTTCTTAAGCTCAATTACGAATCTCATCCAAGAAATATATATTTATTGTATTCCTAGAGGTTGTCCTTAAATTGCACTTGTTCAAAAAAAAGTACGAAGAGCACTGGCAGCAGGCCTGGATTTCAGAACAAATAAACAGAGTGCAAGGATGCTTCTTGCGGCCTCATTTTCAAATATGCTGAATATGCAGCTGCAGCTCCCAGTGCTTTAGAGACCAGATGTGAGGTTGCAGCTGAAAATCAGGCTGTAAATGAACTCCAAAAACAAGAGGGTAAATAATGTTCACAAACCCTTTTCTGTTTTAGTAGTCGTTGATAGTGTGCCACTGATTCTTTTAAAATACTGCTTTAATTAACACTGTTTCCTGAGGCCTCCTGTTCCAGTGCTTACTTTTCCTAGATTTACATAGACAGAAGGTTGAAGAGGGTCCCTTCGGAGAGCCGGCCAAGTTAACGATCATCACACCAATATGGCTACAGATCGTCCTCCCTTTATTGCTCCGGACAGCTCAATATATACAGTTCAGCAGTGTCCCCGCGCCTGCCCCTTCACAGAGTTGGTCGGTTACAGGTTTACACGCGCCAGCGTTTTATTGGGCAGTGCCATTCCACTATGCAAGCGGCTCTCGCCCCCCCTTCTCCCCCCGGGGCCAGCACCTCCAGCCAAGCATCTCGCAAAGCTCTCACAAAACAGATAAAACTTCCTCCTCCCTGTGTTCCAAGGCAGCTTCAAGGACAGAGCCTCTGTTTAGGCCTACGCTGGGTTGTCCACACTTTTAAAGTTATACCGCACCTCTGCTCCACAAGAAATTCCTCTACAGAAGGTAATGTTTTTCTCAAGCTGAAGTAGAAAAGACTACTGTGCAGAAGTAGCACATGTCATTCTGGAGCGTCAAAAACAAACTCCCAAGTGTTAGGGATGTGTGAAAGATGTTTTTTCTTAACAGCTCAGACTAAGTGGTAACTAGCTTCACAATGGACCAGGGCACTGTGGAAAAGGTTGCACTTCTGGTAGACGTGAAGTCAGCCAGAAGCTTTCACTAGTTGCAGATGATATTTATATAATTTTGAGTTTAAGACAACAAAGCTTGGGGATATGACTGATGCATACATGTTAAATGGACATGTTTAAATGAATATTTTCAAGCATATAGATGTGCAAAGTAGTGAATTAATTACAGGGTTCTTACTTCCAGATTTTCATTGGGTGACTTGATTTATGTGCAAGCCATAAATTAACTTAATCTCTGAAATAATGCAGGATTCGGGAATATATATAGTTTGCTGCAAGCTTTTTGATTACATTAGGAAAGTAGCACTTGCTAATTGTGCAGCAAACACCAAAACTCACCTCCATTCACTGTGAAAGCCCTGAAGAAGGAAAAAGGATTGTTCATAGATGTATCATATGCAAAATCAGTAATTTTATAATAAAACAACAAAAAAGCATGTGGAAGTTATCTGGAGTTTTTTTGAGTGCTGCACAGAATGCACTGGCATCACGCATCTCAGTGCAGTTGTCCTAGCAAACACGAGAAGGAGATTATAAGAGATCCATAAAGTTTCATAAATCTCTCCTAAGAAAAAAGCCTAGCGTATCATTGCAGGCTTTAGAAGCTGGAAAAAAAGGTAGAGCACTAAGTCATCTAGGCTAATCATGTTTCTACTAACTTTCTTGTGAGGCCACCCATATTTTGATATAATTCACTCTCCAAGAGTGTCCACTTGAAGATTAGTGAGTTCTATGTTTTTAAACCTCATCACATTCCTTCTGGTTATTTTGATTTAATTTCTAAAAACATCTTGCTTGTATTCTGTGCCCTTTTCACTGAGAAAACCCAGCAATAAAATGGTCTTTCTCAGACAGATATACCTATTGAAGTTTTAATCTGTGATCACTGAATAAAGGGAGATTAAACAATCTTATCAGGAGAGATTAAAGGACTTTATATAGCACAGTGTGTGGATTTGCGTTATCACATTGGAGCTCTGTCATGGGTTGACCCACTCTTGACTCAAACTCTTCAAAGGTACTGCATGTTCTTATGTGAAATACAAGGCCAAATTAAAAGAGTAATGGGATACAGTTTTCCCAGTAGTGCACAAGACCTTGAAAGCGGTGTTCGTGCAGGCACATAGGAGCTGACTTGTGGAGATACTGATTTTTTCTTGAGATCCATGAATGTTTGATCACACATCTAGAATTCACTTTTCTGTCAAACCTGAATGACATCTGCTCATGGCATGGCTGTATTCTGGCTGCTGTCCATGCTGCTGCACCATCTCCGAACTGCCAATCCATTTCCAAGCCAGTGAGGGAGAAACGGTTCAGCAAGAAAAAAAGCTGGAGGAGCTGGAGCTCCATAAAGTTTGAGGCTCCTGGCACACTGCATGTAATCCAGGACAGACGGGTCAAACTTTGAATTAGAGTACAGATACAGAAATATACCCACAGGAAATTATTATTCATTTGTGTAGTAGTATCAAAGGAAAAGATAGAAAACACTTTAAATCATATCAGAAGCAAAAGAGCCTAGTGATGTGAGACTTGCTTATTCGTTGCATTTCTGTTTTCCAGGGTGTTTTTGAGGAGAAGTAAGGAACTATTCTTTCCTTTACTCTGCCAGAGAAAGCTAGGGTAAGAAGTGTAGAGTAGGGAAGTACTGGGAAGATTTCTGTGTGGGAGCCACACACCTCAGTAAAACTGCCTGGCATTCAGGTGGAAAAAAGACTGACACGTGTTTGGAGGCACTGGGGCTACTTCAGCACCTGTTTAGCATAGTACCATGTTTTTCCTTCTTGCTGGTCTACCTGTTAGATTTAGAGATCCATCTGGCTGGTTTTCAAATATCTGAATAACACACACTGCCAAGTCCAAAATAAAATGGAAAAAAATGTTCTGAGTGAAAGATGGGTACAGTTTAAAAACTTCATGTAATTTGGAAGTTTCCCCAAAATATTATGGTAGTGGATGGTGTAATCATTTACTCTGCAGGAAAATGGCACTAGGAGCAGTAGTCGACAGCTGGTTCTGATGCTATTGGTGCTTAGATGGGTTTTCAGTTCAAACTAAGAAGGATAAATTAAATATTATAAATGCTTTAGGAATGTATCTCTAACAAAGCATTATTGTATAAAATCTAAACAATAAGTTTTTGCATATAAGTGAGGTTAAAAATGGAGGCAGAGTGGATCAAAGTACTTACGTCAAAGAAAGCAGTTGAAAATTTCTGAAAGATAAGCTGAATGTGTGATGAGAGACTAACTCTGTTTCAGACTGTGGGATAAAACATCCAATGCGAGAGCTTTTGTGGGAAAAAAATCTGTAAAATAAAACACAGCATTTCACCAAATATGTTTCAAAACATGGGCTGGCTGACTTCGCTTGAGATTTGATGTACTATAGAGTGCTACAAGCCAAAATCTGAACAAAAGCTTGATTGAACAACCACAATTCCAGCACATCAGAACAAACAGACTGAGTCAATAATGGCTTTTGGGCGAGGCAAGCCAATCTGGAAACAGATGCAAGAACTTAAATGGATTATATACCTTTTGGGATTTGGTAACATTGGCAGGCTCTTCACAGTGTATAGCTAAAGGCACTGTCAACATCTCTGCCATCTCTCTGAGGTAGGAGGAGACCAAAGACAACATTGAATGATGAACTGTGCGAGGAGATTTGTTGTAAAATCAACCACCACCTGAGACCCCTGCTCTGAAAAACTGACTATGGGAGGCAGTCCCAGTGGATTGGATATGAAAGTCAGAAAAAAATATTAGGTGAACATTACCAAAAGGGATTAAAATAAAAAAAGTGTATTAATATACCAAAAATAGACAATAATGAGTTTAGGATTTTTTTCATTATTATTACTTAGAGATGGACCAGTGTTTAGAAGAAAGTACTGTATACATAAATCATGTATACAGAGCAAGCTGCTAATCTGAATGTTATTAACAACTTTCATTTTGAGGTTAGTTTCATGGAAGAAAGGAACATAGGAAAATATAAAGATCCACTTTAAGCTCTTTTGTATGAAAATATTTTCCCTTTGTTAATTGCCCAGTTACATTTAACTCAAACATTGTTATTTGCCATCTGCCTCTACATAACGTGCCTGCTTGTTGCTGTCTTTAAAGAGTCACATTTCCCACAGCCAGCTTCTGAAATGCCAAATTAGGATTTACTTATAAACCCATTGGGATAAAAGTTAGCAGAAGATGCCATATGACAATAAGGTAAGTACTCATAGAAAGGCTAAATTACATTATTTCTAGATAAATTACATTTTTTCCTTTCAAAGTATGACAAGACAAAAACTTGTATATAAACGCTGCTTTATTTCCTGTGGTCCTCTTTCCCCTCTGACTTCTGAATGTTTGAATGTAAGTGAATGCTGCACAGAGCAGAGATCTGTGGAAACTAATCAAGTCTATGCTCTGGGTAGCCACAGGAACAGGTGAGAAAGCCCTTGAAAAATTGCTAGCATTTCTGCACTTCAGAAGTTCAAGCTAAAGGTAATGCAAACCAGAAATGTGTATTATTTTCTAGGCAGATCTGCATGGTGCTTTTATAATTAACTGGAATAGGCTATTGCAGCCTTTTTGCTCTGCTTGTGATAAACTGCAACCTAGAAGTACTTAAGTAATACTATATTTGTTTCATATAAAAACTGTGTAATTACTAATAATATATTTTTGTATCATGTGAACTATCTTTTTCCAAGACATAATTTGCAAATTCTCTGTAAACTGTAATCCAGGTGAATTATATTGTTGGGTAAAAAACCCCAATTAATTTAGTATAATTTCCTTGTAAAGACATAATACAACACTAAAAGCTTTCAGTCTCAGGTTTGTTTTTTTTTTGTTTCTAATGATCTTTACACCCTGAAGAACTGTCTTTTACAAACATTATGTTACAGCTGAGGTGTGGTGCCCAGCTGATCAACAGTAGTTGATGATTCCTTTCTTAACCTAATTTTTATGCAAGTTACTGCTGTGTTGCCTAGTTATATGTCCCTCAGATAAAAACGGTGTCTAGGACAACATTAGGGAGAAATACAGTATACTTTTGCCCTGTTTTTACTCTCACTGCTACTACATGTGCTGATAATAGAAAGAAGATATTGAATTACGTGGAACAATATATGAAGTACTATGTCCATTCATAAATAGGTGGTCTTGCCTACTGAGTTCGTTTCTTGCTATTTTTAACTTTTCGTTTTTCAGCCAGGCATTCTGTAATCATCTATTTTTAAAATATTTTCCAGATGTGAGTTTTCAAATAATGAAAAATGTCTGGCAGTCATTATTTATGTATGTGGTGCAACCCTGGTAATGGGAACACTTAAAATGAAATATTTTTACTGATACATTTTTGACACAATATCAATATCATTTAACATAAATTGCTCTTAATGTAAGCACTTTGCTACAATCCCTATGAGTTTTTAGCCAGTGCCACCACATCTTTGTGTGCAAAACTTACATATTTTAGTAAAATTTATTAGAAAAACAGTAACAAGGACCTTTAAAATCCATCCTACCTTTATTTTCTGATACCTGTGAAATTTTCAAGCCCTTCCAGATTAAATCTTTACCTTGGTAAGAGAGATGTGTATTTGTTAAACAATAATACTGTCATATTTGTGGCAAAGTTTCCCACTAGACCCTCCTTTAGTGCCATGTTTGCCATATTAGGCTAATCTATGATGGTTTAGGATGTTATTTCTCTTTATCAGCATATGCAACCAATATTAAGGTTCCTCCTATATCTTAGTTAGAAAGTACGTAACTCTATTTGTTTTGTGTTTACTTTTTACAGTTCTACTTGGCAGAAGAGGCTGCCCAGGGAGGTTGTGGAGTCTCCTTCTCTGGAGACACTCAAGACCCACCTGGACACGTTCCTATGTAGCATTATCTAGGCGTTCCTGCTCTGGCGGGGGGATTGGACTTGATGATCTTTCGAGGTCCCTTCCAATCCCTAACACTCTGTGATTCTGTGATTCTGTGAACTTTATCTTCTATATTATTCATTTCATACTTGTTATTGTACTGTTGGATTTTTTTCAGCAAAAACTACCAGAAGAATATTTTTACAGTATAGGAATTGTAAAAACTGTAGAAAAATAGAGACTTGCAGGGATCTACAGTATCTGAAATTATATGTAGACAGAGAATTTGAGAATTTTGAATAACCAGCTTTAATCAGACAATTGAATGTTTCCCTGAAACTCTTATCTTAGAGATTTTTCTGTGGCCAGATAGACTAGGTTGAGCCAAGAAGAGGAGAAAAACATGCAAGCTGCAGAGACCCAAGTTTGATTCACTACATTTCATGATCCAGTAATGAACCTCCTACTCATTCCGTATCACCATTAAATTTTGGACATAAACTTTCCACTTTTAAATGAGCCATATTGGTTGTAGTTTGTTTACAAGAAAAGGGAACTTGATAGCTTTCCCAAATCTGTATTTTGATTTGTGATAATTGTTTTGGTGCTTTTTTTACAACCCCTCAGGAGGCCTTAGGATCCCTTTAAAATGGTGGTGGTAATATCCTTTCTCTAACATTCTCTAAAAACAATTTCTTTGTCCTTTTCTACCTGCATACATGACCTGAATTATTTTGGTGTGAATTGTGACTGCACCTTGTGGCTAGGCCATGTGGTTAGCCTTCTGATCTCCTTTAAAGTATGTCAGCTTAGCTCTCACCACTGATGTTCTGAAAAACATCACACCAGGAAACACAATACAGACACTGAACAGCAGAGTTAAAAGAGAACCCTGCAGATGTGTACTCTTGCAAAATACCCTGTCCCCAGAAGACCACCTGTCTCCCATTTTCAAAGCAAAATCTCATGAGAGGTAACTACCTCATATGAGAACCACAACATTGTTGGGAAACCTTTGTATACCCATGACCTCACCTGCATTCTTTTTGACATGCCATTGGCCTCAGAAATCTCCTAAAGCATATTTAGGCTAGATATACTGTACTCAGAGGATCATGTGTCTACCATATTATCACTGCACTCCATCTTTTTTTTTGTGCCAGAAGACTCTCGCAAACTGAAAACAAGGGCAGAAGCGGAGCTTGGTGCCAACAGTTCTGCTAGGGTTGCAATATTTCTAGTGTCTGCTCTGAAGGCTGGTGAAAACTACCTAGGTTTTTATAAAAAACCAACCCACGTATTAGGTGTTACATACCAACTTGCAGCAAAGCTTAAGTTTGCAGCCTGTTATCCCACTAATGAGTCAGGGGTTGTGATATGTTCATGTTACACAGAAGGAAGTGTGCAATCATTGCGTTAATGATTTTTAAGTTGCTATTAGAAGCAGGCCATCCTTCCAATTTATGTATGAATACATTGGATATGTTGTGACACCATGTTCTCTTCCATCTTCTTATCTCATTAGTGCTATCCTCAGTTGCTTGTAGCTTATTGCATGCACATAGAGTTGCAAGAAAAAGTATGTGAACCTTTTGGAATTTCGTTGTCTGCTGCATTAATTTGTCATAAAATCTGATCTGTCATTTAAGTCGAGAATATTGACAAATATAATGTGCCTAAAATAACACAAAAACAATTTTGATCCTCCATGTCTATATTGAACACACTCATTCAACATTCAAAATGGTAGTGGAAAAAGTAAGTGAACACTTGAGTCAACCTGAAAAAAAGCTCATCAGAGTCAGGTTAACCTAGAGTCTTGTTAAGAAAATGAATTTGGAGGTGTGAACTAGAGCTACGTTGACTGATAAAAAAACACTCAAACTTTTTGAGTTACCTCCACACAAGATATATTCTTATGTGAGCCATGCCTTGCCAACAAAAGCTTTCAGAGGATCTACGATCAAGAATTGTTGATTTACATAAAGCTGGAAAGGGTTACAAAGTGATTTCAAAGACCTTAGAAGTTCACCAGTCTACAGTGAGGCAAATGATCTACAAATGGAAACACTTTGGGACTGTGGCTACTCTACCAGGAAATGGGTGCCCAGTCAAAATGATTCCAAGAGCACAACAAAAACTCATCAATGAGGTAAACAAACAACTCTGAGCGACAGCCAAAGAGTTGAAGGAATCATTGGAACTGGCTAACAACTGTGTTCATGAGTCTACAGTATGTAAAAAATTGAACAGAGTGTCTGTGGCAGTACACCACGAAGGAAGCCACTGCTTACTACAAAGAACATTGCAGCACACCTGAAGTTTGTGAAAGAGCACGTTGACACTCCACAGTGATATACTGATGGAACAAAGATTGAACTATTTGGATAGAACAAGCAGCACTACATCTAGCATAAAAAGGGCACTGCATATCATCAGCTGAGAGTGGACCTTATTAACATATATAAATATATGAGGGGTGGGTGTCAAGAGGAAGGAGACAATCTCTTTTCAGTGATGCCCAGTAATAGAACAAGAAATAATGGTTTTAAGTTAGAACACAGGAAGTTCCTCCTCAACATGAGGAAAAACTTATTTACTGTGAGGGTGACAGAGCACTGGAACAGGCTGCCCAGAGAGGTTGTGGAGTCTCCTTCCCCGGAGACTTTCAAACCTGGCTGAATGCGTTCCTATGTGGCCTGTCCTAGGTGATCCTGCCTTGCAGGGGGGTTGGACTAGATCTCTAGAAGTCTCTTCCAAACCCTAAGGTTCTCTGATTCTATGATTCTGTGATCATGGAACATCATCCCAACCATAAAGTATGGTGGAGGAAACACCTGGGCCTGAATTGGTTTTGTGTTATTTTAGGCACATTATATTTGTCAATTCTCTTGAGTTAGATGACGGTTAGATCACATTTTATGACAAATTAATGCAGAACACCATGAAATTACAAAAGGTTCACATAGTGTTTCTTGCAACTGTATAAAGTGAGCGTACTTATGAAATTTGATGCCCAGTAACTCACATTTTTCTCACTTTGCAGTTTTGCAGCATTTTGTGTGAAAAGTCAGACTCAGTTGTAAAAGGTGAGTGGAAGAAGATGTCAGTTTTAGGTATTTTAGTCAGAAAACCCTAAGTGGTGCAGCAAGCTGAGAATGGTTAAAAATTACATCATTTGTAATGAAAGATGAAAATTTGGTGTGTAGTTCAAAATATTTCCTGTAACTTTGTTGTTGATTGATGCTGTGTTACAATACATCAATACTAAATTCTGGTAAAAAGTAATTACATTTTATGAAGTATAAGAACAGCCATAGTTTAGATCCCTCTAAATTATATGACTGAAGTTAGTTTAATGAAATTGCATTTTTTAACCTTCATTCCCAACTATCTCTTGGTCTCAGAAGAAGCAGCTAATAAATAGGGGAATTATATACAGGATAAGAAAGTGCCAACATTTTTGCTTAGAACCAGATTCAGCTGTTACTCTTCCTAAGAATTCAGTATATGGTGTTCATAGTGGGCTTAGCTAGGTATGATAGACTTTCCACTAGATTAATTTTCCTCCGTCAGCAACTTGAAGAGTTCATGCAGAGCTGCTTGCTGATAAACTTTTCTCCATCAGAGGGTATTTTCTGGTACTGATCCTTCCTTGCATTCCCCACGTCTCCACACCTACTGTTAAAATATTGAAGAGCCTAAAAAGGTGGTATAAAAATGTCATTGCCAAACAGTTAAGACATAACCTTCAGTCTAACCTGCAAAGCTACAAAAATGAATCTCTAAGCCAATGAAAGTTTCGCGTTGCTAATCCTTTCACTACAGGGATGCAGCACAGAAACCTAACTTCATTGTACCTCTCAAAGGGTGCTTGATCTTGAGCCCTTGCATTTTTAGGTGCACACTTTTACTTTCGCAGCACATGTTGCTAAGCCAAAATGTGTATGTAGGATGGAAATGCATGAAAAAGGGAGGGAAATCGGGTCTGTCCTGTTCTGAGGAAAACTCTTTGGCTTAAGGCAAAATGCCTCCCAGCATGTAGGATGGCAAGAAGTGCATATATGTAAAGACCTGTCTGTTCATAAACTAACATATCGTATAATACTACTTGCAATGCATATCAAATTATTGAGTTTTGCTACCTCATTTATTTTTAGAGTAATAATACAGCTGAAGTAACAGATACAGTGTTGGCAGAACACAGGCTCGATGTTTTGTGAGAGAATTCTTGCAAGAGATATTTTAACTGCCTGATAAAATATCTCTTATTAGAGGGGGAAACCCATCAGCATAAACAGCTTGCATTGTGATATTGTGTAGATGTAGTGTAATTTGTTAATCTTTTTCGTAGATATCTGAATCATTTTATTTGAAAGATAATTCACCATGATCAGGGACTTGGGTCGTTGCTATTCAAACAACGCCAACATAGGCTTCAATGACTTGACATGTGCAGATGCTCCCACTGTGTAGCCTAGTGGGACTACTCATAGGCCTTGCATAATGTGCAGGTTTAGCTCAGTGGGTTGAGCGTGGTGCTTGAAACACCAAAGGTCATGGGTTCGATTCCCATTCGGTTCTCATGTGTTGCCTGACCTAGTTGAGAGCTGGCGTCCCTGCTCACAACAGGGAGGTTGGATTAAAATGATCTCTGAGGTCCCTTCCAGCCCAGGCCATTCTATGATTCTATGATTACTCCTGCAGAACTATTTGCAGAATGGGAACTTTTATCTGCCCCTTGGCATGCCTAGACATTCAGACCACTATGATTTCAATTTAATGAATGCTTCCACTTCCCTTTAAATGCTGAAGAGAAATGTGAGCGGATAAAAATTAGTATCTACTGCCTAGACATGAATGCTGTAGACAGATCACTATTACTTACAGGAGAAATGTTGAGGATTTGTTTCTTTCTATTTTGTTTGCTTTAACAGTAAGTGGAGCTATTTTTTTATTATTCTAAGTATTAGTTTAATTTTGCAGTCCTTGCATGCCCTCTTCAGTGGTGATATACAAATGGTTCATCCAGTGATTAAAAAAATGTTCATTGAACTGTATAAAATTCAACAATACTTCAAAGTTCAATATTCATGGACCTTTCCATGTGATATGCTAAGCTAATGTGATCGTCCTACAATATTCAAGAAATTGTCAAATAAACAATTAAATAGGTCAGTAAGTCTTCTTGAGTAAAACCATAGACTTAGGCCTAAATCCTTCTCATGGAGTGAGATTCTGTGTGGAATGACAGGATAGTTCGATTGTACCAGAATCTCAGTATAGTTGGTCCACAGGAGGGTCTGAGATAGTAATTTGTTGCTTAAAATTAGAATAAGAAGATTGCTTTAGTTTTCTTTGAAAAAGAAATAGCAAAATTTTGAATCCTCTAGAAATCTTTGTAATATGTTTTAATTTTTCGTTTCAATGATTGGTGTTACAATTTTTTAGTTCTAATTTGTGGTTATTTTGGGTAAGTAGCATATACTGTGATGAGTATTATATTCCTACTTTACATAAGGCATATTAAAACTCAGAATTACTGCTTTCTTCATGACTTTATGACTTATGTACCATGATATATTAAAAAATGAAAAATATTTAATGGCAGCATTTAGTGTGAAACAATACCTTAAAGGTTTGCTGACATTGAATTCTAAGTAACAGCATTTCCACTTCTTTTCTCCAGAAAAAAAACCCATGAACTAAATAGTGCAATACAGAAAAGACAGCCTAATAGGAGACAAAATTCTGAAGCTGATTTTTTATTTAAATAATGTGATTGGTTTACAGTGCATGCCACGAAAATGGGAAAGGTTTTCTAAGTAGTATAATGAGAGTCTGGGGTTTGTGTAAAGGTCTCATTCTTCACAAAAGAAGTAGTTACTAACTTGACATGCAGAGTCCCCTTTATGCCACTTTTATCTGTTTAGAAACAATCTGGGTTACCATATGCTTTAGCATGCTTAGTAGTATGCTTCTCCCTATGCATAGTTGTATTTTATGGCTTTTTGCTGCATTTTTTTTAATGAAGCTAAACTGTGTAACGCTGCTACCTGATGCAGTCTCATTCTTAAAATGTCTGCTTTACCATGGAATAATACTGGTGTTTGTGCACCTTTTTTGCAGCATGGGCTCTCAAGGTATACTATAGGTATTGATTAATTAACCTTTTTGCACAGAATTGCATCACACTGTCAACTTCGATCCAGGGAAGGAGTGTAGAACCAGAGATCATAAACCCTTTACTGTCACATAGATGGTTCCAGAAGCTGTCTTTACTACTGCTGCTAAATGCAGGATATTCTGCGTTTGAATGCTGCAAGTGTGCTGTGAAGTGCCAAAGCATGATAGTTAGAAATGAACAAGCATTCTCTTAATTTCTTATCTTCCTGTCATCAAGGAAAAAAAGAAAGAAATGTAGGAGGTTGGGAGAGCTAGCAGTACAGACCCACAGACATTGGCAACTGACTGAATGTCAAGCTGCAACCTCCCTAAGCCTGTCCCTTGCCTCATAAACCTGTTTATTTTTCAATATGCCCATCCAGCTTCTTCATTTTCTCTGGCTCCTTATGCCTCTAGTCTACTGCTTCAGCTTCTACCACTTTCTAAAGGTGCTAATGAACTCTATGTACTTCATTCTTAAAAAAACCCTAGCATTAAAGAATTTAAGCATTTGCGTGGTCTCTTTGACCCAAGAAGTGGTAGAAGCCCTATCCCTGGAAACATTCAAAGTCAGTTTGAATGGCAGTCTGAGCAATGTGATCTGCTCAAAGATGTCCCTGCTCACTGACAGTGGGTTGGACTAGATGACCTTTAAAGGTCTCTTACATCCCAAACCATTCTATGACCCTGCAGTTAAATCTAAAAGAATCGATGGTGGGGCAATATGAAAGAGAGAGAACTGCTTGCACATGAGGAAAAATGTGTGGAAAATTGGGTAGGTTCTTTTGGTTCCGGCTGGTCATAAGGTGCTGGTCGCTAGGAGTTTGAGAAGCGGGGCCAGAGGGAAGGAATTCCTTTCACATGCAAAGGATGACAATAGTAAAGAAGGTTCCCTGTGGAAGTTGTGCCATGATTAGATGTTTGGGGAAGATTTACCCTAAAGCATCTAAAGAGATTTTGTTAGAGAAGAAAAAAAAATCATTTGCAGAAACTTTTTCATGTTTGTTTGTATTGTGTCAGTAGTCTGAATTACATTAAGATAAAAAGAAACCAAATTGACCCAATGAAGTAACGAATTAGAAATTGTTTTGGAGAAAAATGCAGTTTTCTAAAAATACGTAAAAAAAAAAGTTTCCAAAAGTCTCTGTGTTCTTTTTCTGTGTTTTTCATCTTTGAAATCTGTTCTACATATTAACAATTGATTTTGTAATATGCTTTCTAAATATCTTAGGTGACCCTTTCTATACTATTAGTCATTCAGAATAGGAGTCTCTGCCATATTTGTTTTTGGGTGCTCTTGCCCAGTAACACCCTCCTGAAACATTTATCGTCAGTGAGGCATTCATTCTTATTAGCGCTTCCTTTAAATAAATCTCTTGGTGGATGGAGTACTTGTAGCTATTTGTTGTGTCATACAGAACACTAAATTCTCGGCTTTGTGTATAATGAAATTTAACAGTACCTATAATGAGCCTAACATAGTCACAGATAGAAATATATACCTTTGCATGACTTTGTTCAGTTCTTGGTCAGAATAAATCTCTGGAAAGAGTCTGAAACCACAGGCAATTCCAAGTCTTTCATATTATATGTATTATTGCTTGAACTGAAATATATGTGGAAGTAAAGAAGAACACAATGTATCTGCAATCATTTCCTACTAGAAATGCTAAGGAAATTATTTTGGTTCAACTTGCCATGTGCTAGAGATGCTGTTGTCACGATGGTCTAAGAAATGAAGCTCTGTAGGAAAAAAGCAGTAGATTTTATTAGACAGCTTTTCCTTTTTTTCTTTGGAGGAATGAAGTTCCCTGATGAGATGAAAGGATTCTAAGTTTGGAGACTTACCATCTAATTTTACTGAAATAATGTAGATCTGAGTGAAGAACATAGCACCTTTCCCTGTACACTTGCTTAGTTTTCCATTAGTCTGTTTTTGTCAATTTGTTTTGATCTATAGCTAATAGAAATACAGTTTATTTAGAGATAATTATTGATAACATTCAAAATTCGTTCATTCAAGCACAAAAACCTGTTTTTTTAGCAAAAGACAAAATGGGAATATTCAGGGCTCAGGTGGGAGGGGGTCGTGCAGATTGTTAATCTGTATTGATTGTCAATCAATGAAACAATTCCTCATGATGAATGTCTACTCAGAAAATTAATGTTAAAACACATCTGCCTATATGCATTTGATTTCAACAAAAAAGTGAACAGAAGTTTAGCCAAAGGAACCAAAGATGGAAAATTATTTATAGTCATTATAATTAAAAGTCTCTGTCTAAAGGGTGATTTCAATGTGTTACTGAAGAGATGGCTGAGGAATGTCACAGTTTTAGGCCTAGTTTAGTAATGAAATTATTTCAGTTGGTTCACAGGTGTAGCCTTTCCTTGTACAGAAGCATCTGAGAAGCAAAAGGTAGTGACTTAGCATTTGAGATGCATTTGAACCATTTGATGCTTGTCATCAAATGTCTCTAGTGTCTGTAGTGAATATTCAGTTTCACTTCTCTGTCAGCATTTCTCAGCTACGCAGTCAGCTTGCCTGCTACGGTATTAGCCATAGCAATTTACTGAGAGTGATAACACCTTGTTGCACTGACAGTAATCCTCGTTAATTTCAGCATTCAGAGAGTTGTGAGTAGCTGGGGATAGGAACAGATACATATCTAATTATGCAGTTAAAACTGAAAACATCTGATAAACTGTATCTAGTATCACAAGCATAGTATAATCTCAAAAATAAAGGTAAAATATAATGTTTAAATCCCAAAATCACATATCCTCTTCTGTTCATAAATAAAATATATCAGAACAATAATTTTACTGAATCACAGAATCAGAGAATGTTAGAGTTTGGAAGGGACCTCCAAAGATCATCCAGTCCAACCCTCCTGCCAGAGGATCACCTAGAGTAGATCACACAGGAACGTGTCCATGTGGGTTTTGAATGTCTCCATAGAAGGAGACTTCACAACCTTTCTGTGCAGCCTGTCCCAGGGCTCTGTCACCCACATAGTAAAAAAGTTTTTTCCTAATGTTTTTGTGGAACCTCCTGTGCTCCAGCTTGCCCTCATTGCCCCTTGTCCTATCATTTGGCATCACTGAGAAGAGCTTGGCTCCATCCTCCTGACACTTACCCTTCGCCTATTTCTAAACATTCATGAGGTCACCCCTCAGTCTCCTCTCCTCCAAGCTAAAGACCCAGCTCCTTCAGCCTTTCCTCATTAGGGACATCTTTGTGATCATCATCTTTGTGGCTCTGCACTGGACTCTCTCAAGCAGTTCCCTGTCCTTCATGAACTGAGGGGCCCTAAACTGGACACAATATTCCAGATCTGGCATCACCAGGGCAGAGTAGAGGTGGAGGAAAACCTACTAGCCACCCCCCTTCTAATACACCCCAGGATGCCATTGGCCTTCTTGGCCACGAGGGCACATTGCTGGCTCATGGTCATCCTGCTGTCCACCACAACCCCCAGGTCCCTTTCCCTTGCTCTAGTCTCCAACAGGTCAGACCCCAACTTACACTGTTGCTTGGGGGTTGTTCTTTCCCAAATGCAAGACTCTACACTTGCCATTGTATTTCATCAAATTTCTGCCCACCCAATTCTCCAGCCTATCCAGGTCTCTCTGAATGGCAGCACAGCCTTCTGGTGTGTCAGCCACTCCTCCCAGTTTCGTGTCATCAGCAAACTTGCTGACAGTGCTCTCTAATCCCTCGTCCAGATCATTGATGAATATATTGAATAGTACTGGCCCCAGCACTGACCTGGGACTCCAGTAGAGTAGGGACTTCACAGTGGAAGGACTCTGCTAGATACAATGTATTTGAATTTCAATCAACACAGTTGTGGAGTGCTAGAAAGTATATGGTTTATACTCTGAAAAATAATATGCAATCTGCTTATATGTTGCCTCAGAATCTGAAGTGTTTCCTTCTGCAGAGATTCCAGCTTGCTCTCTCCAGATCATGAGGGGCTTCCTGGAGATACTTGCAACACTGGTGTGGAGAAGCAAACTAAGAAAATGTCACTGAGATTATGGTATTCTTACAGGAACACAAAAAATGTCAAAATGTATTTTTAGCTCTTCAAAATATGACTGATAATCTTCATTATGGAATAATAACACAAGTCGTTGTTCATCCCAGGTAAATCTTGCATAATCCCCAAGGTATTGTGCATTTTGCAAACCATGGAAATGGCATTGAACATTTCTTGAAGTCTGGTTCCAACCTATCTCCACAGAAAAGAGTAGGTCAAACTCAGGCATTTAAGTTAGGAACTGAGCAAAACAGTGAGGCAAAAAGAGGCCTAAAGGAAATAAGAAAATCAGATGGTATGGATAAGTATTCATTATGGATGGACAAATGTTCTAAGTAATTTCAGCTGTGAAACAATTTCAGTGCCATGTGAGACCAACAGTAATAGTTCTCCCTCTAAATAAAAAAAAATGTGGAAATGCACTTACTTCTTGCTTCAACACATGAAATCACTGCAGATAGGGTGATACGGCATATCTCACAATGATTTTCTTCTTTCTAACTTAGGATATTTATTTAGCTTTAAAGACTACTTTTTTTTTTTTTCCTGCTGCAGAAAAGAACTCCTGTATTATTAGTCTTCATGCTTTAAAAATAAATATATCAGGTTTTATTTATAGCAGATCATTTTGGGGACTCACTATGTTATTCTTATTAGAATTTCTTCAGTGTATACAGTCAGCATAAAAATAACGTACATTGGTATTTTAAGCAAAAGTGGCACGTGGTACCCCATAGTAACGACATGGCTTCATACAAAGATCAGAGGGAAAAAGTTAGTTTTCCTTCTTAATGGAATAGTAAGATGACTTATAAAAGGCTGTACAAAATGTACCATCCAAAAGAGTTAGTGTTTGTTTATCTTCTTTCACATTTAAATCTATTGAAATTGTAAACTACTTGTTTGACATCAATGTAGGGGTTTTTTTTTTCAATTTGTTTATAGGAATACTTGCCTTTTGAGAAGAACAATATCAAATATGAAATATAAACCATTCAAATATATTTTCCCTCCACACAAAGAACTATTCCTACATAGCCAAAATAATGCATGTGAACAACAGTTTTCATGGAGCTCCAAAAAAACCTAAATTAATCAGTTTTGGTTGGGAGGAAGTGCCGTGCCTGGGATTGTTGTACAACACAACTTTTCATTTTGGAATTGTACTATAATTCTGTGGAGCCTACTTATGTCACTTCCTCTCTTATTTTTTTTTCTTAGCAGAAATATGGCAATATAAAATTATATATGAAATACCTGGTAATATAAAATTACCAGACTGTTTGATATTTTTTGTATACCTGATGGTGGTGGGGAAATGTTAGGCTTTGATTTTTGTTTTTAGAGAGCCTTCTTTATAGACATCTTCACATATGAAGATAATTCCACTGCAATTTGGGCATTAAGTTCTAGAGCTTCGTAAAAGGAAAACAGAGCAAAATGAGTGCACAGAGAGAATAGAAAACTCTTGAGATGTGTGTTGGAGAGCAGTATGTGCCATTGTCTTACTATTTTGTCATACCATAGATAGTCGCAAGCAGTACCTAAATTTTTCACTGAGCAGATCTTGGAAACCACAGAGAGACGCAGTATAAAGATTTCCAGAACAGACAGTAAAATGCTATTTCTAGCTGGAATAAACCAGAAATGTTCACAGTTGCAGAAATAAACTTGTTTTGTACTATTGAATCAATATTCATCTTTTACTTTTTTCCTCTTGCAAATTCAGATTCAGCTTATAAGAAACTTAAACATGGATTTCACTAGGATGCTGTTACCATTCTCCCAGGCTGCTTTGTCTTCCAGACATCAGTGTGGTTTTCCAATTCACTCTGCAGCAGTCTTGCCTAACCAACAGGGAATGCAGGCAATGCTTGAGATGTGTTGGAGCTGCCTTGACTGGGGCTGGCAGAGAGCCATGGAGTTGGAAGTTGGCAAAATGCTGCAAGATGCCCTGAGGAAAAGCATTCATCCACAGCCCTTCCTTTCAAACTGACTCCTGCTGTGCTTCTATCTGACCACTCCCACGTGGGATATATACGGGGTGTAGGATATGGGACACTTATATTCCAATGTCCAACATACAGGAATTGCACTGGGATTTACATTTTTATTGTGTTCATGCATGACATGTTCACGTAAATAATTATGCTACCCGTAATGTCTGCCCACTGTATCATTAAAATCTGAAGCAGTGACCTGTACTTTCCTTAGTGGTGAGTACCAAGTCTCAGGGAAACACTGAGTGTCATGCCAGGATACCTGGTAAAATCACGCAGTGACTGCCTTCTGTTCACTGGTGTCAATTTGTAAATCTTTGGACAAAGAGATCTCTTTATGTAGATTCCAGCAACAGAGTTTGTGGGCAGTGCAATGTTCCCGAACTGAACTTAGTATCTGGGTTCTAGTTTGAGCCAGTATCAGTGTCACTAATTAAAGTGAAAAGTTAAGCTTCTCAAAGGCTGTAAAGAAAAATCTGGTTTAGCCTTATTTCTCCTATATACACTGTTCAAGTCTAACAAAAGTTCTTCCTCCTTTCAGGAATATTCCTTCCCACATGTATTCCAGGAACAAAAGTAGCAGTAAACTACATGGCACTGGTTTTGCTTTAAACAACAAACCTAATGAGGTCCTACCCTTCTGTTGGCACAAATGCCAGAAGTCATTACAGTGGGACCCTGGGGTCATTCTTAATACAGTACTAGTAAATTGTGTAGCCACTCCCAATGCTCTCAAGATGCAGAGGCAGGTTTACCATGGTGTACTCCCCTGGGAGAATGCAACATAGAGCCTTGTTCTGCAGTTAGAGTTTTGTCATAGATAGTCTGTATAGTGGCAGTCCAGAATGGTCAAGAGATGTTTTCCTGAGCCCTAAGCTTGTCACCTAGGCTTTGGGACAGTTCAGAATCCTCTGTCAGTTCTTTGGCTTCATAAATTAGCAGCTGCTCTGAATGGCACCAACAGAAGTCTGCTTTTGTGTCATCTTCTCCACTTCACTGAGGAAGCAACCAATGATTAGTGTTTGTCTTGCGGATTTTTTCTTAAGATGATGAAATACTCCCTTATAAAATAGATTTCGTGCCAAAATACTATCTTTTATCCATACTTTTAATCAACCAAGTATTCTGTCAAACTTACAAGCAGTTTTTGTAATCAGCAAAATAAAATCTATATTTCACAGAGCTCGAAATCTGAAGGACCTTAGGTAAATACCTGGGTATATCCTGAAATCTGTTTATGGATATTTGCAATGAGTTTTTATTTATCTTCTGTTTTTCAGAGTAACTCAGGTGTTTCAAGAGTTGCAAGGGTGACACTACTTAAGTCAGCCTTTTAGCCATGGCAGTCTGTCTCCAAAGGAGAGAATGTTAAACGTATCAATTATTAAATGCTTTTTTTCTTAAAAAAATAAAGGAAATATAGGTGGTCAACAAAATGTAGGCAGTCAAAAAAATAAGAAATGGCCTTCAAACAAAATGCTAGCTGAACTAGAAACAGGCTAGAGATAGAGAGAAAATTTTCCTTGTATGAAGGAAGTTAAAAAGAGACTGCTGATTTCTTCACATCTTGTTACAACAAAGGGTATTTCTATATAGCTGCAGATAATATATATGGACAAACTCTATATAGACGACTGTCAAAGATATCTGGTCAATGAATGAAGTGAATCATTCTTGGGGAATAAAACTGTGGTTTAAATCTAAGTCTTTGTGAAGTCTTCTTAGCATCTTCTATCAATGCAAAAGTTGAGGTCATAATATCAATCAATGCAGTGTTTTCCCCATTTTAATTGTGTGTTTCTGTGATATTTCTCTGGCAGTGTTATTAGATATTCTCTGGGCTGCCTTGGACCCAGAGATCAGGAGAACAACAGCAGAACACAGTACAACAAAAGTGCTCTGAGATTTCAGTGTCACTTCAATGTTCCTAAAATATTTTATTCCCTTCTAATTAGGCACAAAAAGAAAAAGAAGAAGAAAATAAATTCTATTAAATTATGATGCAAAGTCATTTTTTGTTACTGAGCACAGATGAAAATAGAGAAGAGATAAGCCTACTAGCGTTTCTTAGTTCTTCACTTGTGTGCAATGTGCTAGAAGTAGGCTAGGTTTTTAACAAAGAATAAGAAAATATTTCCATTCTATTTTTCAGATGGCCAACACAAAGGAAATGATGGAGTGGTGAGGTTTACACACAACTTGCACATCTCCCTTAAAAAAATTTCTTTTGATCCACTTATTTTTACAACTCTTGCTTGAAAGCAAGTACATAAATGCACAAAAGAGACAAAATGGCTTCCTAATTACACATTTGGAGATGAAATATGAAATGATACAGTATAGATTCAAGATTGTGTAGATTCTAAGCGGTAGATTCCCAATAATCAAATTTTCTCAGATAAAATTTCTGTTAAATGTATTTTCATTGCATAATGCCAGATGTATTTCAGTTGTCAAGTCTACTGCCTGCTTGGTTTCCCTCTTACCTGTACTGTATTTATATTAGTCATTTTCCTGGTCATTGATTTGTAGAACAAGAATATTTTTTGAGAAAAATAGCAATTAATTAGATGAATCCAATGAAGCTTTAATCATTTTTGCATATGCAAATATAAATTAACACTTTATATGTAAATGCTGACATCTCTGGTGGGTTGAAATATCCTGCCACTCAATTTGTGAGTTTCAAAGGGGAAAATCTGATTTAGCAAGCTTACATATTCAATGTGCAACTGCGTCTTCAAGATTCAAAGAGACAAAGTGGCTGTGGACTTCTTATGGAGATGTTAAATGTCAGAGAATCTGTACAACAGTTTTTCACTTTTTGAAAAACCTAGCCTACACAATTAGTACTATGCTGACTTTTCAAAGAACTGTTAGCAAATGTCCTATCATCTTTAATGAATGTCATTTTCATGCCTATTTACAACATTTGCTAGATAGAAAATTCAGTCTTTTATATGAGTATACAGGATGTTGAAAATGCTATTAATTGGATACCGAAAGGTTTAAAACAGGTACATTGTTCTGCAGTCCTTGCTCTTGTCCATAATACTAATTAGTATGAATCAGTGAAACATGATTGTCATGAATGTATGTATCAAAACTTCAGACTTCCTGGGTGCATTTCTGGTTTGTTTTAATGGATATAAAGCACATATATATATCCATAGGCCATGTATCTCAAACAACAAATACATAGAGCAAACTCTCTGAGCCTTTCTAGTTGTTGCTTCTATAGAACTTGTAAAGCATATGCACAATAAATTCCTTCCACTGTGAGGGCTTACAGAGCTATATTTGTATGAATAATCATACAATCATAGAATGCTTTGTGTTGGAAGAGACCTTAAAGATCATCTGGTTCCAACCCCCTGTGCCATGGACAGGGACACCTTCTGCTAGATCAGGTTGCTCAAAGCCCTCTCCAACCTGGCCTTGAACACTTGGAGGGAGGGGGCATACACAGCCTCTCTGGGCAACCTGTTCCAGTGTCTCACCACCCTCACAGAAAATAATTTCTCCCTAATGGCTAAGCTAAACCTACTCACTTTCAATTTGAAGCCATTACCCCTTGTCCTGTCACTACACTCCTTGATTAAAAGTCCCTCCCCGTCTTTCCCCTAGGCACACTTTAAGTACTGTCAGGCCACAATAAGGTGTCCCTGGAGCCTTCTCTTCTCCAGGCTGAACAACACTCTCAGCCTGTCCTTAGAGAGGAGGTGCTCTAGCCCTGATCATCTTTATGGCCCTGCTCTGGACCTGCTCAAGCATGTCCATGTCTTTCTTATGTTGAGCGCCCCAGAGTTGAACACAATACTTCACGGTGGGGTCTCACAAGAGGTGAGTAGAGAGGCAGAACCACCTCCTTTGACCTGCTGGTCACACTTCTTTTGATGCAGCCCAGGTTGCAGTTGACTTTCTAGGCTATGAGCATGTATTGCCAGGTTATGCTGTGCTCCTTGTCAACCAACACCCCCATGTCCTTGTCTGCAGGGCTTCTCTCAATCTACTCATCACCCAGCCTATATTTGGATTTGGGATTGCCCCAGCCCAGGTGCTAGACCTTGCACTTGGCATTGTTGAACTTCGTGAGGTTTGCACAGGCCCACCTCTTAAGCCTGACCAGGTCCCTCTGGATGGCATTCCTTCCCTCCAGTGTGTTGACTGCACCACACAGCTTGGTGTCATCAGCAAATTTGCTGAGGGCACACTTAATCCCACCGTTCACTTTGCTGATGAAGATGTTAAACAGCACTGTTCCCAGTACCGATCCCTGAGGTACTCCACGTGTCACTGGTCTCCAATCAGATGTTGAACTGTTCACCACAATTGAGTGTGACCATCTAGCTAATTCCATGTCCACTGAATGGTCCATCCATCAAATCCACAGCTCTGCAATTTAGAGACAAGGATGTCATGTGGGACAGTGTCAAATGCCTTGCACAAGTCCAGGTAGACAACGTCAGTTGCTCTCTCTTTATCCATCAATGAAAACCACCAAATTTATCAGGCATAATTTGCCTGTAGTTGAAGCCATGTTGGTTACTGCCAGTCAGCTCCTTATCCGTGTACCCTAGCTTAGTTTCCAGGAGGATCCACTCCATGATCTTGCCAGGCACAGAGGTGAGACTGACTGGCCTGTAGTTTCCCAGGTCTGCTTTTTTTCCCTTTTTAAAAATGGGGGTTATGTTTCTCCTTTTTCCAGTCAGCAAAAACTTCACTGGACTTCTATAACTTCTCAAATATGATGGATATTGACTTAGTGACTTCATTGGCCTATTCCGTCAACTCAGGTCACATGATCAGTATACTTTCAGATTCCTTAGATAATTTTGAACCTGATCTTCTCCTACAGCAGGCAGTCCTTCATTCTCCCAGTCTTAGTTTTGTGCTAGTGCAACTCTAGTGTTGCTGTAGTTGCAATCTAATGGAAATAGACTTCATAAATGTTTATAAGTATGTCAAAGGGGAGTGTCAGGAGGACAGTGCCAGGCTCTTTTCATCAACATCCAATGACAGGACAAGGGGCAATGGGTTCAAGCTGGAACATAGGAGGTTCCACAAAAATATTAGAAAAAAACTTTTTCACTTTGAGGGTGACAGAGCACTGGCACAGGCTGCCCAGGGAGGTTGTGGAGTCTCCTTCTTTGGAGACATTCAAAACCTGCCTGGACACGTTCCTGTGCGATCTGCTGTAGGTGATCCTGCTCTGGCAGGGGCGCTGGACTAGATGATCTTTTGAGGTCCCTTCCAGCCCCTAACGTTCTGTGATTCTGTGATTCTGTGAGTATCTGGGTGACACTAACTCATATGATTTAGTTTTTCATAGTCCTGCAAGTAGCAGGTTGTTGTACTCAATGATCCTTATGGGTTCCTTCCAACTTCAGATGTTATGTATTCTAGAATTCTGTGAATGTGAGGTAGAGAATTATGTGGGAGAGCATAATGTTCTTCTTGGTTCAGGCATACTTGTTAGTTCCCACAAATAACTTCTGAGTCTCTGTTTTGCTTTATTGTGTCAACACTGGTCTGGAAGGAAGGAGCTGAGGAGAAGCTGTAGGATAGTACAGCAGATTGAGGTTGTCCTGTGGCATCCCATTCACTCAGTTCTGTGTGGTACTCTCACATAGCTATCGCATAGCTATGCAGTTTGTGCACATTCCATACACCAGCACACACTCCCCCCACCCCACCCCCCCCGCCTTTAATATCAAATAAGATACCAGGAAGTCTTGGGAAGGTTTGCCTTGCTCAAGTAGCAGTGCTTCCATTTTACTGCAGGTCAAGTAATCGTTAGTCTCAAAACTTAAAAAGCTTTCAAGTCCCGTAACACAGGCTTTCTCACCTGCCTTATCCATCTGGCAGTGTCAATGCAGTATGTTTGGATAGCCAATGATTGGTACTGATGAAGGCAGGCTTCTCTATTAAAGCAAGGAGTTACAGACCTCTGACAGCAGCAGAACAGACTCAGTGAATCAAAAGGTCCTTTCTGGTTTGGTGCAATGTGCTCTAAAGCAAAGATCCCTTTCTGTAGCACCTCCTCCCAGCAGCATTCTTTATGAAGTGGGAAAGAAATACAAAGGTTTCTGCAAGTGATTAGCTCTGGTAATATGGCATGGAGAAAGAAGCATTCTCTTAAGTAGTGAAGTATAAAGCTATTCTGGTTTTCTGGTGACAGTCTTAAAGTCCATCCAAATAGCACCAGGAGACTCCTGGAGATCAGAACAAAGGTGCTATATGCTGTCTCTCAGAGACACACTGGCAGCAAGAAGTATTGCCACATTCTGCACTGTTTTAAGCTCTCCAGTGGATGCACTCTGTATGGCCTCCTCTGATCTTATGAGGCCTTTAAAAGCCACAATTATACTATCAACTTTGAATGTACACATTAGCATGCTTCTTTCAGAGTCTTATATATCAATTATTTGAGTTCTAATTTATATTCTGTTAATAATGACAGATTTTACAATATGTTTATTTTTAACAAGTCAGTGCTATGATAGTTGTCTAGGTGTTTGACAAAGGAGAGTGATGCCTTACACACAGAAATTGTGTTATGTTGTGCAACACGATGTCTGCAAGTCATAATACCCCCAATAAATGGAGTATAGTGCACAAACATTAGAAGCTTGATTTTTACCATGTCAGCTTATCAAATTAAGACAGATATCATAAGCTGCTAAAGGGAACCTGGGCAAACTGTAAAAGTGCTTTCCTTCCAAACTGCACAAGTAGAGGGATAGCTAATTGCAGATGCTCTGAACTGTGTTGCTCCTTGTAAGTCTTTTCTAATGCCACCTTCAATAAGCTTTAGGTTCAGCCTTTGGTTATCTTGTTTTTGGTTGTATTCTGAAACCACATAATCATCTGTGAGATACACAGTAAGCTGTTGTAAATTCTTCTTAATTGAATTAAAAAGAAGAAAATAATTTTTTTTCTGCAGAACTTCCCTTTCACTAGGTATCTCGTAATTAGCAACAAATTATCTGTTTTTGCACTGTTTTAGATTCCATTTTTAGTTGAAATTAATCTTTTCAAATATTTGTGATGCTAAAAGTTAATACATACATGCTGCATGATATTTAATAAAAAGACATACTTGTGTAAAAGTAATTAGTAAAGTTTAATTAATAAAAGTTATTAAACTTTTGGGGGTTTTGTGGGTTTCTCCAGAACAACTGACCCCTGGGTCCAACCTTGGGAATTATTGCATAAGTATTTCCAGGAGTCTCTTCTGGAGGGTGCTGTTGATACAGAAAGGCTAAATGAGTTTGGTGGGAGACTGGACAACATTCGCAGAACAGAAGTCGCCTTCAGGGTTCCTAAGGAATTAAAAACCACCTCAAGGCTGTAATGGAGGCTGTAAATGTATGGGTGCTAGGATACCATCACCTCTCACCATTATATGTGTGTATTTGTCCTATTGCTACACTCTTCCGTAGGTCCTGCCTGTAGCAAATGTTGGATACATGATACTTTGGTCTGACTGTCTTTCTGTTCTGATGATCTTCGTATTTGTACTCACATCAGTGCAGTCTCCTTGTAATCTGTAATGCCAATACGTGATTTTGTAGAAAAAATCCATTTTTCAGTTGTCATCCTTTAGATTTGACGGACTGCATCACAGTAATCTTAGGATGTTGTAGAATTTGTACACTGCACATTGATGTTGGCATTATGTAAAGATGCATGCTTAAGATACGGAGTTCGAAGGCAGTGCGTAATCAAGCTGATTATTTAGCACAGTCATATTACATATGCAGTGTACATATTGCAGCATTAATTAATTGGACAATTTGTCTTTGATATATGGCAACAGGGAGGTGTTATGGGAAAAAGAATTTATATCCGTAATAAAGCAAACAAAAAAAGAAAAAAAAAGAGAGGAAAAAAGAAAAAAGAAAAAAAGAAAAAAGAAAAAAGTATGCCTAAGAATGATATTCTCTGAATTATACTGAGTTGTGTGGTAGTTGTAACATGGGGCTGTGCTGATGTAAAATTTATATTAACTACAAATGCAAAGAATGTGAGTAAACATTTTTACAGATACCATATGATTTTCATAAAAGCTAGGAAGATTTATTCCAGTACAGTCATGTATTGTAGTTCATTTTCTTAGTGCTCTGATAATCAGCCACTACTTGTTTTCCTTCCATAGCAATCTCATACGTGTGTTGCATTCTTATTTTTCAAATGTATTGTGTTGTCTTATTCACAAATACTCATATGTTAGGGGAATAAAACAGAGAAAGCCAAGCAGTAATAGTGCAAAAATTTGAAAAATGCTGAGAAATACAGCATTAAATTTGTTTTAAGCTTGCTGTTATACAACTTGGAAATGAAATATAATGCCAGTGGCCACTGCAAATCTTACAGCTTAACTGCAAGAGGTGTTGGAGGTGTTTTTACTACTGCATAGCGTTGCTTGGCCTTCTGGTTTGGGTGCAACAATTTCCCACTTTAATGTCATTGTAACTACAGTTCCATCAAACAGTGGGAGAGGAGTCAGAAAATATTTAATTACCTCTGTAGGAAAAAAGCTTTCAAGCCTCCTTCATTTTTCTTTTAAATAAGCATACTACTTAGGGGAGGGTAATTTATTGCTTAAATATTGATATGGCTAGAAATTTCTAGACATTTTAAAGGCAAGTTTGTACAGCAGTCAAGGTTGTGTATCCTGAAATATTTGTTTATAAAGGTTATCACATCACAGCTAAGAACAGCCTCTTCTCTGTAGGTCTCAAGGTCCACCCACATCATTTGTCTGTCTCTGACATTGACCATTAGGGAAGACTGGGAACAGGATAAACATACAGTGAAACTTACTAAGCACACTCTCCAGCCTCCAGCATTTTTGCACAAAGTCATTCAGACCTAGATGTGATCTCTCTGTATTTAACATGCATATATGCACTTTCTCTTTCCCCCATGAATTTTTTAAATATCTTCTGATAGCCTACTGACTTTGTATCTGTGATGTCCTGGGACGAAGCATTCCACACCAGGTGCAGGCTGTGTGGAGAAGCAGCTTTTTGGTTTATTCTAGACCAGCTAGGTTTTTTTTTTAATTTCTCTTAGTTATTGTAAAGAAAAAATCCAGAACAATTGTTTTGTGTTACCTTTTGCTACACCATTTGCACTTTTATGTCTTTTTGTCATACTTGTTCTGATTTTCTCTTTCCCAGGCCTCCTTGTCAGCTTAATCATTCCCCTTTATAGTTAAAATTATCAATGTCACCTTCCTCAGAACTCTTCTAGTCTATATGTTGTTTTAAAATGAAGAATCAAACCCTACACAACACTGAAGATTATATTTACTGTGGAATAACATAGTAGAAAATATCACAGAATCACAGAATCACAGAATGTTAAAGGTTGGAAGGGACCTTAAAGATCATCTAGTCCAACCCCCCTGCCATCACAGGATCACCTACAGTAGAGCGCACAGGAACGCGTCCAGGCGGGTTTTGAATGTCTCAAGAGAAGGAGATTCCACAACCTCCCTGGGCAGCCTGTTCCAGGGCTCGGTCACCCTCACAGTAAAAAAGTTTTTCCTCATATTTTTCTGGAACCTCCTGTGTTCCAGCTTCCACCCATTGCCCCTTGTCTTGTCAGTGGACGCCGCTGAAAAGAGCCTGGCTTCATCCTCCTGACGCTCACCCTTGACATATTTATAAACATTAATGAGGTCACCCCTCAGCCTCCTCTTCTCCAAGCTAAAGAGATCCAGCTCCTTCAGCCTTTCCTCATAAGGGAGATGCTCCACTCCCTTCAGCATCTTTGTAGCTCTACGCTGGACTCTCTCAAGCAGCTCCCTGTCCTTCTTGAACTGAGGGACCCAGAACTGGACACAATATTCCAGATGTGGCCTCACCAGGGCAGAGTAGAGGGGCAGGAGGACCTCTCTTGACCTACTTGCTACTCCCCTTCTAATACACCCCAGGACGCCATTGGCCTTCTTGGCCACGAGGGCACATTGCTGGCTCAGGGTCATCCTGCTGTCCACTAGAACCCCCAGGTCCCTTTCCCCTGCACTGCTCTCCAGCAGGGCAGTCCCCAACCTATATTGGCACATGGGGTTATTTTTTCCCAAGTGCAAAACTCTACACTTGCCCTTATTAAACTTCATAAGATTTCTCCCCGCCCAGCCCTCCAGCCTGTCTAGGTCTCTCTGAATGGCTGCACAGCCTTCTGGTGTGTCAACCACTCCTCCCAATTTTGTATCATCAGCAAACTTGCTGACAACATTCTCTAATCCCTCATCCAGATCATTGATGAATATATTAAACAGCACCGGCCCAAGCACTGACCCCTGAGGGACCCCACTAGCCACAGGCATCCAGCCAGACTCAGCCCCATTGACCACAACCCTCTGGCTTCTTCCCTTCAACCAGTTCTCGACCCACCTCACTACTTGGTCATCCAGACCACACTTCCTCAGTTTACCTATGAGGATGCTGTGGGAGACAGTGTCAAAGGCCTTGCTGATGTCCAGGTAGACCACGTCCACTGCATGGCCACCATCCATCCACCTGGTTATGTCTTCATAAAAGGCTCTCAGGTTGGTCAAACATGACTTCCCCTTGGCAAAGCCATGCTGACTGCTCCTAATAACCTTCTTATCCTTGATATGCCTAGAGACAGTGTCAAGGGTAAGATGTTCCATCACCTTTCCAGGGATGGAGGTGAGGCTGACCGGTCTGTAGTTACTCGGGTCATCCTTCCTGCCCTTCTTATAGACTGGAGTGACATTCGCTTTCCTCCAGTCTTCAGGCACCTCACCTGTTACCCATGACTTTTCAAAGATGATATCATTATACTGTTAAGCTTTTTCCTTTCCTAATAAATCCTAGCATCTGATTAGCTTTTTTTTAAAATCTCTTCTGAGCTCTTAAATGACATTTTCATGGAACTATTTATAACAGTCCTGATATCTCATTTTTAAGTAGTAGAAGCCACCTCAGAGACTATCGTTAGGTGTATAAAATTAGGATTGGGATTTTTTTTTTTGTATGCATTACTTTATCTGCATAAAAGTCCATGATTTTATCAGCAATTCAGTCTTGGAAGATCTTTCTGCCTTTCTTCACGTTAGGCCATCATCTTTAATTTTGTTGCATAAGAACAAATGCCAGTAAACTTCATCACTCTCTACTTTTAACTTTTCTAGGGCATTCATAAATCTGATGAATAGCATGAGACCAAAACATGCTGTAGAACATTGTTGACCTTTCTCTAGCGCAAAACCTTGTCCTTAACTCAGTACTTTGCTTCCAATAGTGTTTAGCTGCTAGTTTTCCATTTAACCTTTTCTAGTTTAGTTTCTCTAAGGATTTGTAATATGAAATATCTCTCAAGAGCATTTTGAGCTCTCAGATAAGCTTTATCAACCCCACTTTCTTCATCCATGTGCTCGTCAAATAACCCTGAGAACTCTTGTGTTTGCAGGGAATGTCTTTTCTTTACACTGTGTTGATGGGTTTACTTATCTGTTTCCATTGATTCTGTTCTAGAGTAGTTTGTCTCACAAACGTGTGAGGCTTTCTGACCTTCCCTGAATCTTTGCCTGAAACCTGTAAAAATTATGCCACCAGATTTGACGCCTTCTAATTTTTATGACATCATGCAATTTCAAGCCAGATGAACTGTCCCTAGTGTTTTAGTATTGTTAATTCTGTCAATGCATTTTCTATTTCATTTAGCTTCACTTTAAGGCAGAAAGATTTCCTCAGGCTCCAACATGAGAAACCTCCTTCTGCTGTCCTTGGTGAAAATTTGTTTGCTTTTTGTTATAACCTTATCTTCTCTGTGAAAGCATAGTCAAGACCCTGAATTTCAGGAAAGCAAACTTCCAGCTCTTCAGGGAGTTAATCATAGGACCCCCTGGGAAACCATCCTCAGAGCCAAGGGAGCAGAACAGAGGTGTCATATCTCCAAGGACATTTTCCACAGAGTGCAAGAGCTTGCCATCCTCCGGTGTAAGAAATTAAGCAAGGAAAGGAAGAGAGCAGCATGGCTGACTCAAGACCTGCTGGTCAAACTAAAAGGCAAGACGAAACTACACAGGCAGTTCAAGCAAGGACAGGTATTCTGGGAAGAGTATGGGGATGCTGCCCAGTTGTGTAGGGATGAGATCAGGAAGACCAAGGCACAGCTGGAGCTGTACTTGGCAAGGGATATGAAGGATAACAAGAAGGTCTTCTACAGATATACCAACCAGAAAAGGAAGGTTAAAGAAAGCGCACCTCCCCTGATGGCAAAAATTGCAAACTAGTAACAACAGATGAGAAGGTGGCTGAGGATCTCAACAGCTTTTTTGCCTCCATATTCACAGACAACCTCCTACCTCACACCTCCTCAATTGAAGGACAACAAGACATGGACCAGGGGGGCAAAGTCCCTCCCACTGTAGCGAAGACAAGGTTTGTGACCACCTGAGGAACCTGAATGTACACAAGCTTATGTCACCTGATGAGATGCATCCCGAAGTCCTGAGAGGATTGGCTGTGCCTGTGTTAAGTATGCAATACTCAGGTGTTTAGGGCGCACTCAATTTCTGCTCAGTCATAACAGTGAGTGAGTATTTTGGAGGATCAGTTGTTCATCAAAAAATAATGAATTTGAAGAGTTTTAGGTTTTTTCCCACTATTGGTTGATAATTTAGACAGTTGATCAAATAGAGATATGAAAATTTCTTTAAGGTATTAATAATTTCTTATTTTTTTTATTCTGTCAATTCTAATTATATATATTAGTTTAATATTGTTCCTGAAATGTGTGCTTAATAATATTCCAAAAGCAGCTGTATAATTTAGCAATATTCCATTTGCTTTTGTGAAAGTTATTTTAAATTCTTAAAAACACAATATAATGTGTGCAGTGCTATGCTTGAAAAAGGTCTTTTTGTCTTCTGTAATTAGAGTTGCTTAGTGCAATTTCAAGTACATTCAGATATAACTTCACTGAGCTGATCTTTTGTACTCAAACATAGAAAAGCAGCGCCAAGGCAGAAGACTGGGGTTTGAAACTTGGCCTTTTTATCCATCAGCACATTTATAGCAAGCATGGGTAGAGCCCTTCCCATATCTTCGTTAGCAAAGCCTAGCCATGATGATGATGAAACTTGTGGTAATAACACTTACTTCCATTTTACATTTCATTGTGACCAGCTCTTGTCATGTGACATTGTTCAAGTTTGCTTCATAACAGCTGTTAGACAGGAACTGTATTTTAAAGTGGGCTTTGAAAAATTGTCACTTCAAGGTAATTTTTTCTCATTATTCAAACAGCAAAAGAAAAGCTCTTTGTTTGCTATGTAGACAAGAGATATACCTATAACTTCATGGTATATAAATGTTGGTATAAAGCACTGATTTTCCACTCCTCCATGTAAAATTTCTTAACATGCTCTTTAATCAAGACCAGAGGAAACCCATGAAATAAACTTGCTTAATAGTTTCAGTTAATGCAGTTAAATTGCACGGAATTTTATGTAGCATCACATTTGCATGACATGGCATCCGTTCTAGTTTTTAATCCTCAGAAGTATTTACACGTGGTGGTCCCTGAGCCACTGCTATTTGCACAAAAACAATATATGTCAACTGTGCTCGTTGATGTGCATATGTTAGGTGATATATTTACTGGGCCACAAATTAATTTCCTTGGAATGCCATTGGATACAAGAGGAGAAGATTATTTAACCAGTTACATTAAACTTTGCATCTAAACTACAAAGAATAAAAGTTGCACAAACGTTCTAAATATTTTCTCTAGAAGGATGGTTACCAAACACTTAGCAACAGGAGTCTTTTTAGAACTGTAAAGTTTATTTACTAGATATGTTTATGTCTGACTAATAAGACAAATTCACATATTTTTACATTGACTTTGAGATGCCTTTCATAGTTTTTGATACAGGCTTTTTAGAAAGGATGGCCTTTTCCCTACAGGTACAGATGTCTAGTTCAGTCAAATTGGGGCAGGACAGGTCATAGGATTCTTGAGATTGTCTTCGTGCACATGTATGAAGTAACAGCATTCTCCAGACTCTTAGTTAAAATGCAGTATCATCTTCTGGCAAATCTGTGTCTTCTGTTATACCTCATGGGCCCTATCACATTTTTGCACATTATTGTCACAAAAATTCAGGAGAGATTTTTAATGCTAATGGCTTTTAAGGGATTTTATTGCTGCTGCACATTTTCTAGTTTTCTTCCTGGAGAACAGAAAGGAGACAAAGGCAGACTCAACTTTGTATTCTATTAGTTGGAAAGTGTTGAGTAGTGCCAATAAATGACATTTCATTAAATAAAATTTGGTACTGGGCTGTAGAAATTAATGTACTGTAATATGCCAAGGAAAAGAAATTCAGTCACTGTTTTATATGTTCATAATGATGTTTTGGTACAGAATCCTTCCAATAAAAGTAGTGTCTTTGCCTTCTTAAGGTTCTTACAGTAATACTGAATTATATGAAATGTGACCACAGATGTTCATACAAGTGACTAAAATGACTTTTGACTTATGCAGAAAATTAGTCCTCAGGTTGTCCTAACATAGCTAGAAAAAAGAGCAAAGGGGCTGCCAAGACCCCCTTGGCTCTTGTGTTGTACATCTAGGCCACTGTTCAGATAAGAAGTCAAAGCCATAGAGTTAACATTTCCCACCCATCAGAAACTGAGGGAGAGGACAACCAGCCACAAAAGGCCACAGTTGTCTAGACTGGGGACACATGCAAGGTGAACGTCCCTCTCACCTGCTGGTTCTGCTTCAGGAGCGTGAGCTGCAAAGCTCTGGCCATCTCAGTCTCAGCCTAACCTCTGTTATTTTTCTGTGATCATAAGAGAGGTTTGCAAAGCATAACTTGTGGTTTGCAGTCTTTGAAGCCTGTGTATGGGGCTTACAGAGCAACTTTGTATTGCTGCATTTGATGGAGGTATTGAATTTCACTTCAGTCTTGTTGGGCAGCCCTCAGCTAGATATTTCTCCACTGGGGGATCCTCCATGAACAAAATCCGGGAGGTCACAGTGTGGGTCTAGAAATAATGAATCTACTCAGTACCGGTATCAGGCTGCCTAGCTGTGTGTCACACAAGCATTGCATAGCTGGTGTCAAAATTTTTATCTCAACAGGAGTTCAAGGGGAGACTCCATTATGAACTTTTCTGCATTTTTGCATTCCAGGCTCACAGTCTGCAGCACTGGGCTCTGCACGGAACGGTTTTCATAGAGGCTGTAGTTGTTGTTAACAGGACTTGAATTCTTAGGAGCATATTAAAGAGTTATTGAAATAATTGTATACCTTCTCCCTTGAAGTGTCTTTCCAAGGTAGATAATACATTTATTTGACAGCAAAATTCTAGGGAAATCACTGAAAATTCATTTTCGAAAATATCCTGAACTACTTCCTCACTGCTTCCATTTTGTACTTGGAAATTATCTATTATGTTAATCTGTTATATAAATAATATACTACGCGTCTCAAGTCCAATGCAAAAAGAATGTATGCATAACAGAAATACAGTTTAATAATATTCAGTATAGTGAAAGCAGACCCTTTTCCCTAGTTGGGAGAAAAAAAAAAATCAGGTTGCCTGTTCCCAAAGCAGTCCAGATGGAATCCCAGTGGGCAGCATACAAGTGTAAATGAAAGGAGTTTTATTTTTTTTCAGGCACTTTATGCTTCACATTTCTGTTATGTTTCTTTGCTTTCCCAGCTATGGCGTACTACTATTCAATTACTAAGTCTTTAGGGATTTTTCAGTTTCCAATGTGCTTTGTCATAAAGAGCTTCTACATTTTCCTTGTATTGAAAATATGTTTGCTTCATTAGAAGACTGGTTTCAAACCAGTGCACAATGCTTTTGTTTTACTGTATGCTTTGATATAGTCAAAATACTACATATGATACTAAATAAAATACCTCAGATAGCAAACCATCTTATCATGTTACATTCTTTAAAGTAATTTATGTAAGCTGTTCTGTAACAACTTTCTGGAGCTCAAAATATAAATCTAGGTTGTCATGGATACACACATGAAAAGGCTTTCTTTATAAATATGTCATGAGTCTGACAATTTATTTTTAATACATGAAAGTAGATTTTTCCCAAAAAAAGATATAGTATATAACTAGGGTCATTATGGGTTACTCTGCACATAAATAAAATTTATTTTTCTTCCTGTTCATCATCAAAATATTTTTAAACACTGAGGTTTATGTGGATGACAAAATGGCTGATGAGAACCCTGGGCTTTTCTCTTACCTGTTTGACTCCCCTTTGTACCAAATATGCCTGAAGCGAAATTTGTACGTTGCTTCCCAGCAGTTAGAAATTTAGACTTTTGTTTTCTAGTATAGGTCCAGCAGTGCTTTCAGGTCTGAAGATATTTCATATTTCTCTTCCAGTAGTTAAACTGGATGCAGTAATTATAACATGTAGCTGGATAAGCTAAATAATTCATGGAACTTTCAAGTCAGTAGATATCTTCCAGTATCATATATTTTGCTCCCCTTCTCTACTACATCACTAGTGCAAGAGGCAATGCCCTCATATGTGATTTTCTATTACCAGTGATTATAAACCAGAAACTTCTAAGCCTGTGATAAAAACTGATGTCTGTGACTAAAAAAATTAGAGCAATAAATTGCAGAGAATAATTCATTGTAATAAAATAGAAGTATAGTAAACAAATGATGCTTAACACTTTTGATCTGTCAGTTTTTATAGAACACCAAACAGAGGAGATGCTAGTTTAAAGCTCTCAAACTGGCTGTGTCTTAAAAAGTAAAACAAAATAAACCAAAGCAAACCTTTAAAGAGGATAAATTGAGAAATTCCACAGAATAAGCACAAAATATTAATAATTATTTAGAAAATCATGTTTCTTCCAAGAGTAAGTAAAGGTTAATCTCCTGTTTGTTGCATGATTTGGTGGAAAAACAGACTGTATCTAGAATTTGTGCAGTTCTTCTCATGGAAATATCACATTAACTAAAATGTTATTAAAAATTTTACATATGAAAGCATAGCCCCAAGACTTGTTTAAAGTTTGTATCAAATATCATATAAATCTGACAAACAGTTTCAAAGATGTTGATGCAAGTATTTGTACAGATGTTCATTGTTATTTTCAGGAAGGCTTTTGTTCCAAGAATTCCTAACTTGGTCACGTTTGTCCAGCTTCAGTAGTCAGTGTTAATTTTTTTTGTCCTCCAAATTACCTTAACAGCTGTAGTAAAATGATACATAAATCATATCCATAGATGCTCTGTTCTATAAAGAATCAGAAAGCCTTTTTCATGAGTCTGAAAAATAATTCATGACTTGTGTCCTAAATATAACAGATACCTTATGCATAACACAATAGAGGCATAAAGTCTAGTGCCGACAACTCAGGAAGAGTCTGTTTGTTTGCCTTCTGGGACTAAAGCATAAATCACAAAGCCAAAATTCCTGACCTAGCATATTAAGAAAGTGCTAAAAATATGAAAGAGGGGGTGAAATCGTACAGTCCTGGAGAGAATCTGTTGTTTGTTAAGGCTACCAGCATCACCATTGTTTGATAAAATATAACATAGGATTACTACATTGGGAAATTGTTGTCTCTTAATTTTTTTTTCAGGTTCCGGTGGTAGATAAAGGGCCTAAAATACATCATACGTGTACTGCCTTTTGGCTTGAAAATATTGCTAATAAGGATTCAAAAGCAGGAGTAGAATTAGTAGAACTGTACAAATCAAGAGACTCAAATAACAGAGTGCTTTAAAAATGTTATTCCTGTTGGACATTCACAATGAAGACATTAACCTGACAACAACTTGCTAGATATGCCAAAAAAGCTCCTCCAGAAAAGCCTTCCAGCAGCTCTATATTGCCAGTGCGATCTGCCCATTTAATATTGGTGTGAGTTGCTAGTTTTGTAGCAGCAATAGCAGAGCCACGAGTACTGTCCAGTGTTACAAAGTGCATGCTTAAAGGCCATTGTGGAGACCAATAGCATAACTGAGTGGTACTTTTAAGAAAAATAATCCTATTTTCTCTAGCTATGTTTTCCTACTTCTGTGGATTTTACTGTCACTATGTCTGAATAGTTACATGTATTCCTTCTGGAGATGTGGAAAAGCATGGGCAGCTTGTCTCCTTAAATAAACAAGTAGTTGGTCTGTCATGAGTAGTGCTAGATTTGTGTTCTGCCAAAAAAAGATTGATTCTTCTGCAGTGCAGTTTTATATTCCAGTTCCACTCTGCTGTCTGATTTAACAGTTTAGAACTATATGAGTAGGGGACTATTGTTACTGATCACTTAGTAGAAGAGTTCACAAATATTTAAAATCCTCTCCCAAAGTAATGAAGTTGGGGCAAGCATATTTGGAGTATGAGAAATTGCTTTTCAAATGAACTGATTTAATTACTCTAAAAACTGTGAAACAAGAGTGATGCAATGTAACAATAATAATGAGGATTTAGCGTCTAATTTCCTAATTTCTGTGCTTTCTTTTGAATAAGGAACTAAGCTGTGTTTTACATCTGAGCAGGAAAGGGGTTAAAATCCTGTAACAACAACAACAAAAGGGATTTTAAAAAAACAAGCAGAGTTTTTTCTTCTCTCTTTCCAAGAAAAAAAATTAGTTTCCTCTTATGCATTTTTTCCCCAGTAATTTCCCAATTATCTAGAATTACAGGACTTCAGAAATGTATCATGTATATTCAATACCAGACTCCAGTCAAAAGTTGCCTATAATGTAAGACACTATGAAAGAATGTCATATTTAATGTTGATACACATGCTTGATATGTTTGAGTCTTCTGTCAGAGCTAGATGGATTTTTAGCAAGTCAATGCAGATCATTTCTCTTAATTTTCGGGGGCATCTGCCTTGGTGCCTTCAAATGGCATTCCCAGAACTGGTTAACCAAGTGCAAATTGAGACTACAGATTATTTGATAACATTGATGCTCTTCTTACTGTTGCCCTCATCTGGCACTTTTTGCATTACCCATCTGTTGTGTCTGGGCAGGAAACTAGATTACTGGAGGGCGTTAACTACTTTTCCTACAGCTTTGATCAGTGATAAGTCTAAAAGGCCCCAAACGTTGATTTTGTCCCCAGTGTGCCACTGAATGTAGGTATATAATAAATACAACAGATACAATAGAAAACACATATATCACACCATCCAGAGTTTGGTTGCTGTCCAGATGTACTTATAGTTGTCCCAGTGAAAACGTAGGCGTAGAACTGCAGGTGTTTGTGAGCCCAGGGTATAACAAGAACATATGTGGACTTTGTATGTGACTTTATCAAAGCAGTGGGCTGGAGCACCTCTCCTATGAAGACAGACTGAGAGAGTTGGGGCTGTTCAGTCTGCCGAAAAGCAGGCTCCGAGGAGACCTTATTGTGGCCTTGCAGTATCTCAAGGGGGCCTACAAGAAAGCTGGTGAGGGGCTTTGTAGGATCTCGGGTAGTGATAGGACTAGAGGGAATGGATTGAAGCTAGAGATGGATTGGTTCAGATTGGACATTAGGAAGAAGTTCTTCACCATGGGGGTGGTGAGACACTGGAACAGGTTGCCCAGAGAGGTGGTGGAAGCCCCATCCCTGGAAGTTTTTAAGACCAGGTTGGATGGGGCTCTGAGCAGCCTTATCTAGTGGGGGATGTCCCTGCCCATGGCGGGGGGGGGGTTGGAACTAGATGATCTTTAAGGTCCCTTCCAACCCTGACAATTCTATGATTCTGTGAAATTTCTAAAATAGACTTGATTAAGGTTGTCAGTATGAAGGTGTATTTTAAAGTAGACCACAGGACTCAATTATGTGTGTTTGAAAACTGTGGTTCTGAATAGTATCTTTTGTTGCACAACTTAGTCTGGCTTTTGCGATTCCCATTTTGTTTAATCTCATGAAGACTCCAACCTTACATGTTTCCTTATGTTATTCTTTAAAAGAGAAACACAAATTGATTGGAGAATGCACAGGATCAGCAGCCCAGTAATTCATCTTGCCACTGCCTGGCAGAAGGCATTGCTGCTCAAAATGTGTGAGGAAACAGTATGTAAAACTCTTATGCAAGCTTTATTTTCCAGTAAGTCTGAAACCTATGTGAAGGACTTCCTAATAAAAGTTCAAGTATACAGTTAGCTAATTCATAGCACCTGGGTAATAAGCCTAATTTTAGCTATTTTTCAAGGACTTTTTGCTATTAGTTGCTAGCATACCTGTTTGTTAAACTGATATGAGAATCTTTGTGCTGATGCTGCCTGCTGTGTTTACCTGTTCTGGGCCATGAGTGACTGGAATGTTTTCTTGTGAGTGTGAGGGTGTCCCAGCATGGTCTTTTCAGTTTTGATGACTGAACCATTCACTGACAGACAACTTTCATGATAAGTACTTGGTGGCCAGATTAGTTCCTCAGACTGACATGAATACTGGTACACAGCTAACTAAGCAGCTGGGGTAGGTAGTAAGGACAGCATGGGCTTAGCTATCTGCAGTGATGCGTGCTGAGGACAATAAAAATTTGGTGGAAGGGAATTCTCAGGAAAGCAGGTGTATTAGTAATGAAACACCAAATGTGGTCAACCCTCCAAGTCTAAGCCAAGTGGCTGCAGGAGGCTTAATCATCAGAGATGGTATCTTCTCTAGAGTAAAGCCTTTGCATTTGGAAGGAGAGTAAAGCTGGTGTAAGGGATGCGTGAGGATAAGTGGTACATGTGGAAAATATTGTTTGGTTGTCTTGAGTCTTTATAACCCCAGAAAAGAAGTCACTAGAGATGTCTGCAATTCTTTGCCACTATCAAAGGGTATGAAACTGCTTTCCAGTTCTGGAGGACTGTGAGTTGAGGTGAGAAAGATGCTCTTGTTGATATTGCATCTGCCTGCAGCAAGTGAAAAGAAGTACCTTATTGCAAGGTAGTTGCTGTGTAGGGTCTTTGCTGAAATGCTTAATCATCAGGGTAAATTATTCCCTTTTATGAACTCAAGCTGAAGAAGAGAGTCTGTAGACAGATGATCTATAGATCATGGAAGGAGGGGCTGGCCACTTGGGTGGAGTGTAAGACTGTGGTCAGAGGATGCAGGGAGGCAACTAGGAAAGCTGAGGCCTCCTTGGAATTAAATCGTGCAAGGGAGGTCAAGGACAACAGAAAGGGCTTCTGCACTGCAGACAAAGCTGACACTCGAAGCAGCGTAGGCCCACTGCTGAATGAGGTGGGTACCCTTGTGACAGAGGATACAGAGGAGGCAGAGTTGCTGAATGCCTTCTTTGCCTCTGTCTATACTGTTGGAGACTGTCCTCAGGAGCCCCAGAGCCCTGAGGCCCCAGAGGAAGTCAGGATAAGGAAGGAGTTTGCCTTGTTTGATGAGGACTGGGTTAAGGATCAATTAGGCAATCTAAACATCCACAAATCCATGGGCCCTGATGGGATGCACCCATGGGTGCTGAGGGAGCTGGCGGAAGTCATTGCTAGGTCAGCCTCCATCATCTTAGGTAAGTTGTGGGGAACGGGAGAGGTGCCTGAGGCCTGGAGGAAGGCAAATGTCACTCCAGTCTTCAAAAAGGGCAAGAAGGAGGACATGGGTAACTGCAGACTGGTCAGCCTCACCTCCATCCCTGGAAAAGTGATGGAATGGAACAGTCTAGGCATATCAGGGATAAAAGGGTCATTAGGAGCAGTCAGCATGGCCTTGCAAGGAGAAGTCATGTTTGACCAATCCGATAGTCTTTTATGAGGACATAACCAGGTGGATAGATAATGGCTGTGCAGTGGATGTGGTTTATCTGGATTTCAGTAAATCATTTGACACCATCTCCCACAGCATCCTCATAGCTAAGTTGAGAAAGTGTGGTCTGGATGATCAGGTAGTGAGGTGGATTGTGAAGTGGTTGAAGAAAATAGGTCAGAAAGTTGTGGTCAATGAGACGGAGTCTAGTTGGAGGCCTGTATCTAGTGGAGTCCCTCAGGGGTTGGTACTGGGATCAGTACTATTCAATATATTCATCAATGACCTGGATGAGGGAACAGAGTGCACTGTCAGCACGTTTGGTGACAACACAAAACTGGGAGGAGGGGCTGACACACCAGAAGGCTGTGCTGCCCTTCAGCAAGACCTGGACAAGCTGGAGAGTGGAGAGGGGAGAAATTTAATAAAATACAACAAGGGCAAGTGTTGCATCTGTAAAAAGAAAAAACCCATGTACCAGTATAGGTTGGGGACTGCCCTGCTGGAGAGCAGCGCAGGGGAAAGGGGCCTGGGGGTTCTAGTGGACAGCAGGATGACCCTGAGCCAGCAATGTGCCCTCGTGGCCAAGAAGGCCAATGGCATCCTGGGGTGTATTAGAAGAGGTGTGTCTAGCAGGTCAAGAGAAGTTCCCCTGCCCCTCTACTCTGCCCTGGTGAGGCCACATCTGGAATATTGTGTCCAGTTTAGGGCCCCTCAGTTCAAGAACGACAGGGAACTGCTTGAGAGAGTCCAGTGCAGAGCCACAGAGATGATGAAGGGAGTGGAACATCTCCCTTATGAGGAAAGGCTGAAGGAGCTGGGTCTCTTTAGCTTGGAGAAGAGGAGGCTGAGGGGTGACCTCATTAATGTTTATAAATATGTCAAGGGTGAGCGTCAGGAGGATGGAGACAGGCTCTTTTCAGTGATGTGCAATGACAGGACAAGGGGCAATGGATGCAAGCTGGAGCATGTTGTTCCACAAAAACATTAGGAAAAACTTTTTCACTGTGAGGGTAACAGAGCACTGGAACAGACTGCCCAGGGAGGTTGTGGAGTCTCCTTCTCTGGAGACATTCAAAACCCACCTGGATGCGTTCCTATGTGATCTACTGTAGGAGATCCTGTTTTGACAGGGAGGTTGGAGTAGATGATCTTTCAAAGTCCCTTCCAACCCCTAACATTCTGTGATTCTGTGATTCTGTGAAATTTCATGTTTTCTGCATTTTATTAACCAAGATAATAAAGACTAGAAAATGTCTCTCTTTTTCCTATTACAGTAACATAACTCAGTAAAGTTGGAATCTGTGCTGGAAAGGATAGAAAAAATGAGGTTACAGGTCAAAACTGAGAAAGCATTAACATGAAGCTAAGAAGTGCTCAGAACTTAATGGCTAAAATGCAGATACACTTTTAGCATAAACAGAAATCTGAGTGAGCAGCCTCATTTCTGTTGTAAGCTGCAGAGGTTACAGAATTAACAGCTTGCCTACACTTCAAAGTCAATTTAAGTTAATATGGATTGTAATTTAAAATGCAATATTTGTTTCTAAGTAACAATTAACCATGGACATTTCGAATTCAAAAATAAAATTATTTTATGCCTATATGTTATGATCCTTTTCAAAATCAAAAGTCTGCAAACTGATTAAAGAGCAATGTGTGGTGAGATGTACCATTCAAGGATATAGCTTCAATAGTTCAGGCGCCGGCAGATTTACAATTACATGGATGGCAAGTAAAGGTAAAATGGTGCAAATAATCAGAAATTTCTGTCAGTAGCTGCAGAAATGAAACCATGAATAATGGTGAAGGCTGCTTGTGACATGTCTGGTCAAACTTCCATTTTCTGTCTATATAGTATAACCTTGAGCCTGCACTTACTTATTTTGCAACAGTCTAACAGAGTCTCTAGGGAAAATACCCCTGGTTGGGTGCCTCTGCACTGCCCAGATCACCTGCTGTCTCCCAAGTCCACTTCCCCTGGTTCTCTGCACTGGCTGTGTGCTTTGATACTCCTAACATCTCCTATGGTAGCCCAGCTAGTCACCTTCCCAAGCAAAACCAGATGCAGATCAGTTAAAGGTGACCTCAAGGTGGTAGTGAGTAGATGTATAAAATAATTTAATTGTATTTGATATTCATCACACACCTATAAATCTTGATATAAGAGAAAGAATACTATTTATTCTGACTTTTCAGTCAGTTGCCAAAAGCCATAATTTATACCTCACACAATACTGTTTATGTATGTGCTTGAAACCATCTATAGAATTGTCTGCATCTAGGACAAATTATTTAGTTAACATTTAGTAAGCATATAGACATTATGTTAATATGTGTGTCTGTGTCTGGTGGAAAGGGTGTAATGGACAAGCATGCAGCAGAAGACCTGTGAAATATCTTAGGAAAGATAACAGTGGATAAAGCTACCTCAGGCATATTGTGAATAGAAGAGATGTGAGAGTAGTGGAGAAATTTTATAAATTAATTATCAGTTGAGTTAAACTTCAAGAAAATCTGGGTCCATTAAGATGTTATGGCAGGCATAAAATCAAACATAGTTTATCCAGACTTCACAAGATACACTTATCTTTCTATTCTATGATAATATTTGTACAATAATTATTTTATAATTATTATATTTCTGGGTTTTTTGCAAGAAATCACACAAAATAAAAGTAAATAAATTGGAATATGTGTGTTGAAAAAAATTCTATTGCTATCATTGTCTTCTCTTCATTGATTTCCTCTGCAATATTGCTTAGCTTACAGACCTATGAAGTGACTGAGTAGTAAGATGACTGCTACTTCTTGATTATACCCATGAAATGCTTTGTTAGCTCTGACATTTAAATAAGAGCTTCTGTACTACTTTTTCTGTTGCCATCCTGCCATTTCCTCCACAAAACCTGTGAGATGGCCAAAGCGCGTTGTGAAGAGCTACCACCCGTGCTTCAGCATGTCTCTCTAGTAGTCACATGATGAGCACTGCAAGCAAAGGGGCACAAGGGCAGCTCTATTTTCTCTAGTATTTGCTACCCCACTGGGCAACGCAAGCCCTTGTGGAAGCAGGAAAGGTGCTCCAAGAGCAAGGAAGCCTTTGCAAAGTGGCCTATAGCTGTAGTGTGAAGAAGAATGTATCCTTCTTCTCACATCTTTGAGGTAGATGAGAAAACCAGGTGTGACATCATGGGAAAACTCTCCTACCTCTACTTAATGTTTGCCTCCATTTAGGCAGTGGCTGCACAGAAGAGTTTGCTCTCTGTCATGTTGACCAATACGTCTTTTGGGTTCCTTGTCCTGCCCTTTCTGCTTTTTCATTTGCATGGGGTTTCTTATATCATAAAGGAATTGTTAACTGGGCAGGATAGGAGAGCAGTGGCTGAGTTTGTAGTCCGTAATACCTTGTTGTATATGTTTGCTCTCAGGTTGAAAATGTTGGACATTACTGGTGTGCTCAGAGTGAACAGAATGTTAGTGGCTTCTCAGTAATTCTTCATTCTTCATTCTTCATCCGCAGAGGTGTTAAAATTTACTATATCGGAGCTTTCTAAGTGTGGGATTATTATCATGTTAGATGGCAGGATTCAATGAAGAGGTGGTCTTAAAAATTATTTCCATAAACATTAGGTTTAAGAAGAATAGAAATCTTGCTGTATTGCAGGAAGCAACAAAATTTATCTTCTATTTGGTATGCCTGCCTGTGGTACCAAAAGTACTCCTTGGCAAAAGACAAAGAACTGGATGTGCATACTGGTGATGCAGTGAGCATGCTACGGGGACAAAGTGTTTTAATATGAAAGTGTCAGCTCTGTCTTTTAGCTCTAGTAAGGTAGAGACTTAAATCCTAGTGGGATTCCTACATCTCTGCATCTCCTGATGGGCGTCAGATTGTATAAGAGCTAAGCTGAGCACTTGCTTTTCCCAACAGGATAGAGTAAGAGATTCAAACTCTGTCTTTTGCACTGAAGTGATAAAAAGTCCCACAAACCAAACAAAACCAAAGAACTCCCTAAGCATTCACTAGGTATTTTAACCATTGTTATCAGTATGTCTGAAAAAAGGCTCTGGAGAATTTGCTTCTTTGGCCTCTAACCCTTCACTGTTTACATTTACCAAAATTAGTGGAGGCTCCTGACAAGACAAATAAATCTCCTTGCTTCTTGACTTTTCTCAGATTTACACTCTAGTGCCTCAAAATCATTGCAGTATTGCTTATAAGTAAGAGACATATATTAAAGTTAAAATGAATTAAAACAAAGGCAGAGGAGGGATTAAATGATCTGTCCAAAGGCACCCAAGAACTTTGTAGTAGAAGTGAAACTCCCATATCACAGTAACGTCAGAGCTTCTTAGCTCTGATACTACTGGCAGTATTCTTGCCCTCACTTTCTGCAAATACAAGTGACTAGGCAAGTCGCAAAGGAACAAAGGAAAAATAGGCCTGTGAAAGAAGGCTGATGTGTATTAAACACTGCAGCATGTAGCAGCTCTTGTCCCTAAGGTGCTGTTTGCAGAAGGTGGCAATGATAGAGCTCATCTCAGAGACAGAAAGCTCTGTGGAAGCTAGAAGATACATTGGGCTCACTATTTTTAGTTTATTAAAGCTATCTGTTATGTTTCTTTATTGTCTTCAGGTCTCTAGCCTCCTCAGAGATTTGTTACTCTACTCGTTGAAAAGAAGGGCAGCATGCTGTGATTCCACTGTCTTTGTCCCTAGCACACTGACTGAAAATTTTGGTTTATGGCAGGTACCTAATCCAAAACAGAAGTGAAAGGGTCAGGCTAATGTTAAGTCTGGTACCTTCCCAAGAAACTTTTTTGTGATCTTCAAAACTAAAGTTACTAGCATGGACTTGGGGGTGGGAGACAGGGGAAAGGCATGGTCATGGTCGTGTCAGGAGTCCTTGTTTCCGATTTGTTTGGAATCTTTTGCTTTCTCTTTACTATGAACACCAAAGGTGTTACCTTTATAATAGAGCAAAGTTACCATGCCACACATGTGTTAAGGTGCATGGTATTTAAAGTCAGGGTTATTTTTTTCTACCTACGTGGTTTTGCATCTTTAATGGAGCCTTAGAAAACTAGTTTCAGAAAATCATATTCAATTTCACTAGCAAGAGCAAGGGTTTTTTCCCTCCTTTTATAAAACAAATACATTCAGAGCTAAAGCAACAAAGCATTTAAATGTATATAATTTAAACTAGCTACTCAGTCATAACCAAAAATTCATCTGCATAAATTTTGTCACAAGGGAATGGCTTCTGGTGTTCTACCTGTTCCATTTCACAGACAACCCATGGTCTTTGCAACTATGAAGTTTTATAACTTTTCCATATACAACTGGGTGCAACAGGTGAAGGAGCTCTTCTGCTGCATAATCATCCTTGCACTGTGCTCTGGGTTATTACATTCCCAGCAGAAGAATTTTTTATCCAACGCTGAGATTGAATAAGAACATTCGTACAATTCTCCACAGGGCATAGTGAGTAGGAGCTGGCTGATACTCTATGTATTCTAAAGAAGCCTAAGATACTGGGCTTCCACTTTAATGCACAATTGCTCCTTCTACATGGGCCCCAATATATAGGTTTTGGAGAATATTGATCGATGTACAAGGGCAAGATTTCCTTTGGAGAGGAAGTCTGGAGTGCAAACACCAATTCTTACCTTGCTTTACTGGAATAACTTGAATGGTTTTAGGATCCTCCTATTACCTTGGAGGCTCTGATGATATTGACTGAGGTACTACTGTGTTTCCCTGCTCTCCTCAGTTGTCTGTCCTTAAACAACATTCCAAAAGTTTTAATTTGTGGCCCTGCTGCAAACCATTATAGACAGTGATATGTAAACCAGGCAGATTAGCACAGCCTCATGGAAATAATGTTATTCATCTCTTTCCCCTCATTTAGAGAATTATTCAGCTTTTGCGATGAATGTAGGGGCAATAATAACAACTTATAAATAGAGGAGAAAAATATGTCCACTATGGAGAACAAAACGAAATATGAAAATGGCAATCAATGAAATCTAGCAAAGTAAATTGAATGTGTATTTTCTAACTTGAGTTATAAGAAACTTTTCTGAAAAGTAGCTGTTTCCCTCTGTAGTCTGAGTAAAAAACAAGGTGGCGTCCCTGCTCACAACAGGGAGGTTGGATTAAAATGATCTCTGAGGTCCCTTCCAGCCCAGGCCATTCTATGATGCGACTCTATGATGATGATGATGAAGTCATTACTGGCAAAATAAAAATTCCCACTGCTTTATAGCATATTTGCACTTTTTTATTCTTCTCTCATGAAATCTTCATCCCCTCCAGAAAGACAGTGGGGAAAAAGGATACTTCTCCTTTAGCTGTCGAGCTGGCATTAGTAATATCTTCATTAGCTGGAAAAGCTAGATACTGCCCCAAATGGAAACATGCTTTGTTCTACTTAAACAGCACAGCACTATTACTTCATTTGTTTCCATGTCTTCAGTGCAATTATTCTGCACATAGATTTAATATTCAGATGATCGGAATTCTGAACCTGAATTGTTCTTTATTTTTTTCCCCCTTCTGCCAGAATGTGCACATTAACCCTAATACTCTTACACTGTATCTTCTAACCACTGCCACTTACTGCTGGCACACCAATACTATGCCATATCAATGAACCTATGCTTTCTAGGTCCATTACATCAGGAAATTAATAGTGAATTTTTTGCCCTTTCAGTCTTTGCTGAGCACTGGCCCCTCCCCTCATGCCGGTTTTCCTCTCCTCGCAATGCTTTGGGGAAGAAAGCACAAGGACCCCTCCGCTTGCTTTATTTATCTCCTTTCTGCCTTGCTTTTCGCCCAGGGAAGCGGAGGAGCGAGACGGATGGCTCAGCTTGCCCGAGAAAGGCTAACCCCGCGGCTGCTCTCTGAAGAAGGCAGGAGGGAGAGAGCAGGAGCGGTAGCAGGAGCAGCACTCTCGCCACAGCATTTTTTTTTTCTTTTTTTTCTTTCTGCTTTTCATGCGGGCTGCCCCTTTCCGCTCAACCAGCGCAGCCTGCCCTGAGCGGCGGGCCGTTCGCTTCCATCCAGCCGCATTTGGTATGCATGAGCGCTGCCGTTCCCACACAGAAGCTTGCTTTCTTAAGGAGGATCGGTATCCGCCACCGATCCGTTTGCCCAGCCCAGCCCAGCCCCCTTCGCCTGGCCTGGCCAGCCTTGCCCTGCGGCACCGGGGGCGCGGGCGGGATGCGCTTGGGACGCCCGCTCCCCGGCGGGCGACTTCGGCGGTGAACGCTGCCAGCTCTGCGGCTGTTCTCCCCCTGGGGTTTGTGGAGCGACATGAATCAGACCGACACTCCCCGGCCGCTCAACTGGACCATCCGGAAGCTGTGCCATGCCGCCTTCCTCCCCTCCGTCAGACTTCTTAAGGTAGGGTGACAGCCTGCTTCGGGAACCGGGGTGCCTGGCGCTCGGCAGTCTGTCCAGAGCACGTGCAGACACCGTGGTTAGAAAGTTAATTCAGTAATGGTCCCAACTTTACTATTAATCAGCCGCCCTGCTACCTTTAAAGCCCCTTGCGAGTTACCAGAATGGTCTGTCTGTACTCCAGGTCGCCGTGTTTATCAGTAGAGAGAGGTCTGTGATGGTGGAGAACGGATTAGGGATGATGGGTGTCATCTGTGTTTCTGTTTACGTTACCTTAAAAAAATCAAGCCGTGAACTTCTGGGGATGAAGAAGGAGTTCGTTTCTAAGGTGTGTTCCTTTGTGTTCCTCTGCTATATCTTCTTCGGGGTTGCCTACTCCCTGCAAAATACCTGAAGGTCCAGTACTACTCAGAACAACTTGTAAGTGGAACAGCATTGGAGTGGACCAAAATTACTTCAGTTTGTTGAAAGCTGTGTGTAGGAACAGGATCAGTGTAGATGGCATTGGTGAAACTTTCTGATTATAATTGTTTGTTTGGGTATTTAAACCAAGTGACACAGTTTTGAGGATGCTTTTGAAGGTGTTTTAAAGGTGCTTTTTTGAAAAAAATATTTAGGATCATAGACAATGGAGGGCTCAATCTCAGCATACAAAGTACCACTACTACTGCATGTACCACTGCAGACTTTTTAGAGGCATTTGTAACCAGAAACCAAAATACATTTAATCAACTTTTTGATGAAAAAAAGGTTACATTAAACTAAAAGATCGTGTTTGCTCTTGTAAGTTCATAATTAATGACATTACACAATGAAAATTTGAACAATAAAGTCGTGTCCCTTTAGACATCTGCACCTGTCAGTTTTATAAAATGATACATTCATGACACTAATTATCTCAGTTCATCTTAGTACTTAATAGTTTGTCTTTGGAATTAATGTCCATCCAGTTAAAACATAACTACTCTAACAGCACATTAGAAGGTAGTGTTTGATACAACCCTTTGATTTTGTGTGGATAGCTTGGAAATTAGGTCAGTCCTTACTAATGCAACATATTTGAATGTGTAGTGTATGACAGTGCATTTAGCAGACATATATTGCATGTATGATTACTGTATATATGATTCACAAGTGACCATACTGTGTATCATAACAGGTATTTGTCACATTCTGACAGAAAGGGGCTAGCCTAGAAAAATATTTCTCTTTCCAAACCAGATGTATGGCTGCTGGGAGGCGCATTGCGAGCAGCTCCAAAGAACAGAAGGAAGATAAAACTCAGGTTGCTGAAAAATTAAAATGTATCTAAATACAGAAGAAATCAGAAAGTGGTGATGTTTCCCTTTAAAAGTCTTCCCCCCCACACTCCATGTCCCAGAGGCACACGTTAAAATGTCCATACTCTGTAAGTCAGATACATTTAGGAAACCATAATTTTCCTGAAGTGTGAGAACTCAGATGTGGGGAATTTTACTATCATTCTCAAGATCAGGGGTGAAAAAAAGTATGCAGTATCCTTTTTTTTAGCAAACAAATATTGCCACCTGTGCATGGTTTCTATTCAAGTTTTTAGTATTGTGATTAATTATTAAAAGACCTAAATAAAAATGATTTTCTGAAGCTACAGTTACAACCTTTTAAGTCCAGATAAGAAGTGGACCCTGCAGAGTTAACAAGAACGAGGCAAATAACCAGAGATAAGCACCCTCTGTATAGAGAAGCTGCAAGGTCTGGGAGAGAGCACAGAAAAGGAGGTGGGTGGGACTTTGGCCTTTCCTGAGCTGATGAGCAGAGCTGGTTGATCGGAGGAGGCAAATATGTGTATCAGCAACTTTAAGGCTCCAAATCAGCTTAAAATTTTACTTCCAATTTATACTTATCTTTGACTTTTTTTATTTAACGTTCAAGATAAGTGATTCATGAAAGAGCAGGACCCAGTTATACTAGTTTGCCAAAAGATACAATAGCCAACCTGAAGGAATTCTTCTGTCATGAAGAGCTATTATGGAACGAGTATGGTAGCAGCAGCATTAAATTACCAGATGAGCGTTATAAATATTTTTGGTTTTCCTCAGAGAATTTCAAAATTTGTATGTATAAAATTCACCAATTGGAAGGATGTCTCTCTTCTTTTCTCTTTTGTGTCTTTCTCCAAAAAATAAACCAGAAAACACTTTTTTCCCTCTCATCTTTTAATTGCCCAGTTTCCAAATGGATTAGGTGGTTTTAAGGATAATGCAATATTGTTTCTCCATAGGCATCCAGTAGACACATTTTATACGGCTTTCTCTGCCATAACAGAATAAACTTTGTCAAGGCCATCCAGTTTTGCTCCCTATGCTTTTCTTCAGGGCATCTGTTCCCGTTATAACACACTTCACTAATGCCTTCATGTTTAGGTATGGTTTTGTAATCCTGTTTTCTCAGTTCTTCGTTTTCTAACAGGCACGGAGAGTACTAGGAGCTGCATTTGAAATACAGATTGAAACACCTTATTGGAGAGCATTTTTACAACTTGTGTCATCATCTCATCCTTCACTCCCCCAATTTTTTCCTCTAATAAATATTCCCTGTAGTACGTTTTGTGCTGGTAATTTTTTTGTTTCAGTATGCTTAAACACATGCTAATGGAGCATCTAGTACCTTCCCATCTGAAGTAACAGGATTAAATAAGTGCCTTAAGCACATGTGCAGAGAGAGTGGCTTTGTGCAGAGAGTGGAACCATCATCACACAGAATCACAGAATGTTAAGAATTGGAAGGGACCTCTGGAAATCATCTAGTCCAACCTCTCTGCCAGAGCAAGTTCACCTAGAGCAGGTTGCACAGGAGGGCATCCGGGTCCGTTTTGAATATCTCCAGAGATGAACACTCCACCAACCATCTGGGCAGCCTGTTCCAGTGCTCTGTTCACCCTCCTGAGACAGGTTAGTTTCCAGAGGTGGCTTTCCAGCAGTGACTTGTCCAGCTTCTGTTTCTCTGCCTGAAGAGAACCTTAAAGTTTGTTTGACCACTGTCTTGTCGGCAAAATCTTGTTTGGCCAGAGTCTTTGCTACCTTGGTATTTTATTATTTCTTTTAATGAACAGTTTATTCTACTGGCAAGCAGTCCTGATCCACTTTTTTACATTATATATATAAGAGCTATTGTTCCAGTTGCAGAAAGCTCCCATTTGTTTTATGGTGGAAGAGTTTCTGAGTTTTCTCATGTCAAGAGATTGCCTCCCAAAAAAGGAAGCCAAGTCAAAATGGCAGGATTTAGAGCAAACAGATATTTCAGAACAATTAAAAAATTTATGAATGACATCATGCTAAAGACTTCACTCAGAGGATCCTGTGCCCTAGGGGGGACTGCAGATGTTACACTTCTGCTTGGGACAGATGCGATAGATGCCATGGGATGAAAGAATGAGCAATACACTAAAAACATACAACTAAGCTGAGAGTAGACAGAGGACTGAAAAATAAGAGGTTTGTAATGTGCAATAAACTTAACACCACAGATTTATACATGTGTGTGTTCTAAACATTTGAAAAGTAACAAATTACCCAGATTATTTTTTTCTTAAGAAAAGTACAAACATTTTTTATAATGAATTTGAGCTGCATATCAGTAAGTAGACTGGGAAGGCAGAAGCTTTTGAGGGGCAAGGAAAGGAAAAAGAGTGAATTGGAAGAAGCACTAGAGAAGATGTTTTGGCTAATTTTTTCCACCGTATGGCTCAATAAAAATGCCTGCTTAGCTCTACCAAACACCTACAAAGAATATTTACCTAGCCTGGGCAGCAGCCTAATCTAGCTCTAGGAACTGCTAAAAGTTTAAAGGGATCAGACACTAAGTTCCGTTATGATCTTGTTAATTATTTTTGGCCTACCAAAAATATGTCAGGTAGCCAAAGAGAAAACTAAAAGCCTAAAAATTGGTTCATTAGAATGAGGCTCTGCTTCTTTTTACTGTGAGAATATATGGATATATAAATCTGGCTGGGCTGAAATACATGAAATACAAATGTGGACAATATTTCTCCCAGTACAAGAAGTTTGGTTATGTCCGTAAAGAAGGTATCTACAGGGGTAAAGACTGGGAAACATATGGCAGCTTTTATTAAGATATATGGTGAAATAACACACTGTTCGACAGTTTCAGTTGGCTAAAATCTCATTGCTATTTCATTACCAAACACAACTTTATTTCAGGATACTTTAAAAAAAATATGATTTGGTAAAATGAATGAAAACTTTTTGCTTCTTGAGAGTCATGGAAGAGTATTATCGGTGGATGAAGAACTGAATATAAGCCAGCAATGAGTGAAAGCCAATTGCATCCAGGGCTGCGTCAAGAGAAGTGTGGCCAGCAGGTCGAGGGTGGTGATTCTGCCGCTCTGCTCTGGTGAGACCCCACCTGCAGTCCTGCATGCAGCTCTGGAGCACCTAACACAAAAAGAATATGGACCTCTTGGAGCAGGTCCAGAGGCAGGCCACTGAAATGATCAGAGGCCTGGAACACCTCCTCTGTAAGGACGAGCTGAGAGTTAAGAGATGTTCAGCCTGGAGAAGGGAAGGCTCCTGGAATGATCTTATAGTGACCTTCCAGTACCTGAAGGGAGCCTACAAGGAAAGATGGGGGAGGGACTGTTTACTAGGGCATGTAGTGACAGGGCAAGCGGTAACCATTTCACAATGAAGAATGGTAGATTTATATTAGGTATTAGGAAGAAATTATTTTCTGTAAAAGTGGTGGGATGCTGGAACAGGTTGCCCAAAGAAGTTGTGGAAGCCCTGGAAACCCTGGAAGTGTTCAAGGCCAGTATGAGATGGGGCTTTGAGCAACCTGGTCTAATGGCCATGGCAGAGGGATTGGAGCTAGATGACCTTTAAGGTCCATTTCCAATCCAAATGATACTATGATTCCATGCTTCTGAACCCTCTACTGTGAGAAAAAGTGACTGTAAAAGAGGAGAAAGCTGCATATTTTAAGAAATGCTTTTATTCTTCATGGTTTGTTTGTTTTGTGGGTTTTTTTAAACAACAGTTTTTGGACTATAATTCATAGAAGATGCTTTTGATAAATAACTTTTAAAACTACGTGTAGCTGAGTTTGTGTGCCATAATTATAAGACAGTAAAGTCAGATTGTGCTGTGGTCTTCAAAAACAGAAGCATAAACTTTTTATGGTATTTTATTCACTATCAGTGAGAAAATGAGCAAAAATCTAGATACATAGGCAGTCAAAATGTGTAGATTTTTTTCTCTTGGCTAGTCTTCTGATGCCCAGGTGGCAGTGTGGTCTTCTGTTTATCACTGCTTAATAGTTAAGAATTGATTGTGATTATTATTTTAGCTAATTTATCATATCCGCCTTTCAAACTGCAACAGGAGAGGGTGAGTTTCCTAAGTCTCAACTGAAAAGCTGAGAAACTTGGAACAAATCCTAATACATACTGTTGTCATTAGTGAGCTGGCATGATAAGTGTTTCTGAAAGTAATATGTACATTGCTGACAGTAAAATGAGGGTAGTAATTTACCTGTACCTGCACTCAGCTGCTTACTGACTTAAATTGTCATAGTGTATGAGACACCACTGTGCATCCTGCAGGAGGATTTGATGCATTCTGGGAAATAATGACAGTTCAGCCCTTAGGATCAGACTACTTAAAACACAGGTGTGTAGAAAATATCAGGTAATGTAAAAATTTCCGTATAAATTTACTAATAGAAAAAATAGTCACACCTCTCAGTACAGTGGAATGCTGTATAGCAGTATGGATAATAGTGCCATTAATATATATGTTCAGAAACAAATGGTTTTATAAACAAAGTTCTGTTTTCCTACTAGAAAGATCATAGTTGTATCTATCATATTTGCATGTTTTTGACTTCTATTCTGGAGTGCAGTATTTGTCCTTAGAAGCTCAAAAGCCATGCTACCAGCAAGAAGAAAGATTCTGCTTTCTGTTAGGTGAAACTATACCATCAATTTCATCATTTAAGGATGGCAGGAAAGAGACCTAGCTAAGGCATTGCCGTGTCTTTGCAGTCTCCTGCTTTATGATCAAGAAATGCATTTAATGCCCCAAATCAGGGGAGCGATGGGTGTTTGCAGTGTAGCTTCATAGCACCTTTGCACAGGTGTGCCTGTATCACTACTGCTCAGCTCTTAGCTGTGCTTCTAGTGCTTCACATTTTATAACCAAGTAATGGCAGTATGGCGAAGCCACTTTATAGCTGGGGCTGAAGAACCAATAATATGCATTTTGGTGGTTGCATATGCCAAGAAATTACTTATTTCTTGAAGTCATTTTTCTCACAACAATGAGCTGAGCTGATCCTTCTCACGTAGCAGCTGGACGAGTTTGTGTGTAAGGAATTTCTGATAAATTATGTCAGTTCCTTTTTTTCTGAAAGGGACGGAAGTGTGGAACCTAATAATGATTTTCTCTTTTTTGTGTTCAGAAGTAGTCACTTTGTGTGGTTAATTCTTTGGTGCAGTATACATTTTTATGTTACCTAAGGTGAATCAGATCTTATTAGCAGTTTGCCTTATTGACTGAATCTTTTCATGAATATGACTCCAGTTGGTGACCACTGACATGGAAGTAACGTAGCAGCACATCAGTTTCCACAACAAGAAGTATTACAGGGTGAGATCAAAAGAAAAAGCCTTGAAGTTGAAGTCATGCTTCTGTGTGTCAGCCTACATGTCGAAGTGGTAGACACAGTAGTGCCATTTTGAAGGAGGAGTCTGTAGTTGACCAACTTCATGTAGAGGGAAAAGCAATTTTGACTTTCAGGTTGGAAAAGTCTGTGTGAATGCGAAGTTTCTTTTCTTAAACCAGAGAATTTTAGAAAAAAAATGGCTTTTCTTTCTAGGTGTGTATGTCAGCAGCACGTATTTTGTTTTTCAAAAGGAAATTATGGAAAAGGTTTAGATAGAAAATACTAAATTTTCAGTCTCAATACACCAGTTAAGGCACAAAAATACCTGGCTGTTTTAAAGTAAGGATCCTACAGGTTTTAAGCCTCTTACATGTCAGTATTATTTTGCAATGCCTTCTCTAAATCCCTGTGTTTCATTAGTGTACTTACCTTCATCTTAGGAAACACAGTGGGGTTTTGCCACCTTCTGTGCCATGTGGCCAACGGGCTACCTTGCAGGGAAGTTATCCAGGATTGTCCCTGTTTCCTGCATGCACAAGGACTTGGCTTATGAATGATCTCTGCTTCCCGTGAGGCTCAGTCTTTTCAGATTTGAAAACTTCTGGGAGGTGGCAAGTGGCCTCAATTCCCACTGGCCTTTGCAAGAATTGATAATATACAAAACACTGCGATAAACTCACCTATCAGAAAGTAAATATAAGTCTCTTAATTTGTGACTGCATGAGAAATGTTTTATGGTGTTTTCAGAGAAATTAAGTTTTAAAGCAGTAGCATTTTTGATGTATATTAACAGAATAGAAAAAAGTTAAGGCTGGTTCTGAACAGACACTGTTGTTTTAAAAATAATTGTAAAATACTACTAAGTACAGAAGTCATACAACCAAGAGGCTACAAAACACAATGCTGCTTAATGTGTTAGTGGAATCCTGTATTAACACCATAAGATTTTAGTGTTGTTCTGCAATACTGCTCCTTATGTTTGAAAGGGTGCCACGTGAAAAAATCAGGGCAGAAGACCATAACATGAAGTTGAGTGGTTTTATTCCACGTGAATTACTAACAAGACTATGCTACAGTGTAAAAAGAAATGCCCTTGGGACTCCCTGGAAATTCATGTCAAAACCAGTAATAAAGCATGAAATAAAATCATTTCATTGAAAATATCTTTCATCCCCCAAATAATATGATGATGTGAAACAGTCTGACAAAGTGCCTTTAGCAGTGTCAAGGAAGTTACTGAAGAAAATATCAGAATTCTTTTAATGTAATTAATACAATCATTACACTACTGAGAAGGCGATTAAGTGGAAGCATTGTCTTTCAGTAACTTGTTGTTTGTAGATGCAGAGGAAAGAGGTAATAACTTCCAGAGTCATCATAATTCTTGTGCACTGCATTGTTTTGTTATGGAAGGATGCCATTTTTTGAACTTTGTGGTTTACTGAATTGGCATGGCATGTCACTGCCGGGTCTGTTGTAATGAAGTATCACACCTCAGTTTCCCAGTGCAATGGCTTGATGTGCATCTTTGCATACAGCTAGAAAGAGAGACCAAAACTGCAACTGGATGAACTAATTGCAGGATATCTTGAGGACCTTCCAGACTGACTTTTCGATGATTGTATGTAGAATTTTCTGGTTTTTTGAATCACAGAAGGCATTTTCCAAATGCATTCTTGTTTTACTTAAAATTACTAGGTGGTGTCTTATGCAGGAAGACATCTTTGATGAGCAGGGTTTTTTTCTGGGTGCAAATTCTGTTATCGCATTAAACCTGTGAAGATCTGCAAAATCTAGCGTAATACAATTGCTCTTGTCAGTTTCCCCCCCTCCCCTACATTTCTGCCCACCTCCCTGCTGGCCCTTTTCCTGAACTATTATCACTCAAAGCAGTTTTCTGACATACAGCTGCTTAGCCTGTACTCAACAGAAGTGATGGTGGTGGCAGGTTACGATGGCAATAGTAAGAACAGATAATATGCAGTCCAGTGGTTAAGCCATCCAAGGAAGGGATCAGTTTCCTCTGCCCAAAGTACGGGTAAATCAGGCATCAAGATTGCCCCAGCGCTCATTAAGACAAGTATAGCAGTAGTTAAAGGTATTGCTTTGGTTTTGGATATTCTGATTGCAATTTTGTATTGTGTTTGATATATCTGGCTGCAAAGTAATACTGCTTGGAAGCCAAACACTTTTAAAATTCAGTTCAAATTCAACTTTGTCTTTAAAAATAATATTGTGTCAACTTTCTCCTATGTGGACAAGATAAATTGTGAAAAGAGACCCTGAGAATTTGCTTACTCTATCCTGCCACTAGCAGGAGTATTTAAATACATGTGATTTCTTACAGGTGTTTGTCTAGGTTCCTAAAGCCATAAGCCTCACAGACAAACTTTTATAATGACCTGATCTATGCCATCAGAAATATTTTTCTGTGATGTCTGCCTGGATCTTTCTTGCTGCACTTAAAGTCTATGATTTCTTATTTTGCCCACTATGAGCAGAAGTGATGAATGTATCAGCCTTTTGTGCTTAAAAATTCTTGTGTTGTGTTTGGAAATTGGCTAGGTTAATAGATCCACTCATGACATATGACTCTTTATCATCTTCCAACATAGATTATTTATTTAATGGTTTCCTCCACAGAAGTTAGATTGAGATTCCCTTTCGGCTAGTTTTTTTCACTGCTTCTCTAGTCTTTGGGTATCTCAGTGGAAAGGCCAGAAGAGACGTGAGGGACTCCTCTCAATCTTCCTTGCTAATTCTATCATCTCTATAAACCGGGGAGGGGTTGATAAGGAAACAGAAAGTATCACAACCCTGCTTCATTCCTGTCTCCTAGAGAGACTAAATAACGTTTCTGTTAAATTGCCTATAAATTCTGTCTGATGTAACCAACTTTACAGGAACATGAAGTGACTGACAGCTATGAGGCCTCAGGGGGAGTTTGAGAGGGGGCACAATCACTTCATATTTGTACACTAGAAATATTGTTTTTGTTTCTTTGCCAATAATAAAACCAGTGCTTTTGAGTGGTTGGATTAGCAAGGAAATTTTAACACTCAATGTGGGGGACAGTCAGCAGCACAATACTTACTAAGACACTGAACTTCAAGCATAAGTGCTACCTTTATTACACAAGAAAATGGGGAGGTCTAATGTTTATATGCATTTCTCTGAATTAAAAAGGTAATTTTGATCCTTCTAACACAAATTTGGGGGGAATGAACAAAAAAAGGTTTTCAGAGATATCCCAGTGGGAAAATAAACATGATCAGGTTATTTTATCTTGCTACATGTGATTATTTAAGAATAATTTAAAGATCTGATCTATCAAGCCAAAAATATCCTGTGCAGTTTCTTATTAATGGTGACTGTGGGAGATGTAGCTTATTCAGGATGGGAATAGCAAATCGATCAGAGAATTGCTATTGCTGTTGCTATTGGTGTTGCTATTGCTTCTTTGCTTCTGATTGCTACTAGTAACATCCAGGGATGAGATTTTTTTCTCTTGATTACTTTTGTCTTTGAAGTAGTGCAAATTTCCAGTATTATTTAATGTTCAAAAATTCTCAAGTGTTACTAAAACAACCCATGATAAACTGGATGTCTGTAGAGTTAGAACAAATGATAAGAACTACTTGTTCACCTTACAGTGCACTGTGCCAGGGATCCAACTGCAATTGGAAGTCTTTAAGTACTTAAACTGAGTAAACTGTTTGCATTAAATTATCTGATAAGTTTAGCATCTTATTACCTTGAAATGTGTTAGCACAAATAGTCTCCATTAATTTATTTAGGACTCATCTGAAGTCCGATGGAACCAACTGAGACACTTTCCTTGATTTTTAGGGGGTCTGATCCTTATTTGCCAGATATCAGAGCATGAAGCAGAAAAACTGCAATACTCCAGGATATATATAATGTACATAATGTTATTTTGATTCAAGACTGGACTTGCATTGAGGTATCTCTCCTGCAGATAGTTGTGTGCATAACTAATGCTACAAATTTTTTTTTTCATATCAAATCCCAAGTCTACTCTCCCCTAAAAGTAAATGAGGAGGGCAAAAAGCTGAAGCAAATTACTTAATTTGATTAAATAAATGTGAGGAGCTGCATGGGAATGTATGGGATATTTATTAACTAAATAGATTAGCAGTATAATATAGAAAAAAAGTTCTTTCATTTTCTTTGACCAATGAGATAAACTGACTATCCATGGCTAGCCCTTGTTTGCATTGATGCATTCACAAAATATTTCATTACAGTTAAACCATATTGAAAGTGGAAAGTTTTCTCCTAGTGCTTTGGAATTGCATAGTGAAGAATTCTACTTCAGCTCGTTTTGTGGATTACACTTTATTTTGGTATCAGTGTGATCACTTAATATGACATTTTGTCAAGCCTTGATAACTAGATTCTTTGTGACAGACATACCAACTCTATTTCTACTCTTAGCATGTGTTAGTAAAAACACATTTGAAAGACAGAGTTCATTTCATGTCAGGAAGGATTTCCCCTCTACCTACCTACCACTACTCTACCACCACTCTACACCAGGCTCAAGATAAATGCATTCCCTGAAAAAGAAAATCAAGTAGAGGAGGCAGGAACTCCTGGAGCTCCTGGAGAAACTCAAACTGAAGAGGGAGATTTACAGTAAGTGGAAAAAGGGTCTGATTAACTGAGAGGATTATAGAAATGCATCCAGAGTTTGTAGAGATTCAACAGGAAAGGCCAAGGCTCTCTTGGAGTTTAGTCTGGCTAGGGAAGTGAAAGAAAACAAGAAAAAATTCTTGAAATACATCAATGAGAAAAGAAAGAGTAGGGAAAAGTGGGTCCCCTGCTAAATGGTGTGGAAGAAATGAAAACAGAGGATGCAGAGATGGCAGAATTGCTGAATGCCTTCTTTACTTCAGTCTTTACTCCCAAGGCCAGCCCTCAGGAATTCCAGTCACTGAAAGTAGAGGAGCAACTCTGGAGTGAGGATGATTCTCCACTGGTCAGTGAGGATTTGGTTAGAGAACAATTACAAAAACTGAAAACACACAAATCCATGGGCCCCAACAGGGTGCATCCATGTCTGCTGAGAGAGTTGCCTGACGTTGTGGCTGAGCAACTCTCCAACATAATTGAAAAATGGTGGGGAACGGGAGAGGTGCCTGAGGACTGGAAAAAAAGCCAGTATCACTCCAGTCTTCAAAAAGGGCAAGAAGGAGGACCTTGGCAACTCTAAGCCAGTCAGCCTCACCTCCATGCCTGAAAACGGCTGTGGAACAGCTCATTCTGAAGGCCATCTCTAATCAATTGGAAGAAAAGAAGGTTATCAGGAATAGCCAGCATGGATTTACCAAGGGGAAGTCTTTCTTGACTAATCTGATATCCTTCTACGAAGGCATGACCGAATGGGTCTATGAAGGGAGAGCAGTGGATGCCATCTACTTCGACTTCAGTAAAGCTTTTGATGCTGGACCCCATAACATCCTTGCAGGTAAACTCAAGAAATGTGGGATAGATGATTGGACTGTGAGGTGGATTGCGAACTGGCTCAGCAACAGAGTTCAGAGGGGTTGTGATCAGTGGCACAGAGTCAAACTGGAGGCCTGTGGCCAATGGTGTTCACCAGGGATCAGTGCTGGGTCCAGCTTTGTTCAATATCTTCGTCAACGACCTGAATGAGAGGATAGAGTGCACCCTCAGCAAGTTCACTCATGATACGAAACTGGGAGGAGTGGCTGGAACACTCAGGAAGGCTGTGCTACTATCCAACAAGATCTGGACAGGCTGGAGAGCTGGGCAGAGGTGAACCTTATGAAGTTCCATAAAGACAAGTGTAGAGTCCTGCATCTGGGGGGGAATAACACCAGGCACCAGTACAGATTAGGGGACGTCCTGCTGGAAAGCAGCCCCGTGGAGAAAAACCTTGGAGTCCTAGTGGACAGTAAGTTGTCCATGGGACAGCAATGTCCCCCAAGAGTTCTAATGGGATCTTGGGGTGTGTTAAGAAAAGTGTGTCCAGCAGGTCTAGGGAGGTTCTCCTCCCCCTCTACTCTGCCCTGGTGAGACCACTCATGGAACACTGTGTCCAGTTTTGGGCTCCCCAGTTCAAGGGAGACAGAGACCTACTGGAGAGAGTCCAGCGGAGAGCTAGGAGTATGATTAAGGGACTTGAACATCTCTCCTATGAAGACGGACTGAGAGACCAGGGGCTGTTCAGGTTTGAAAGGAGGCGGCTGAGAGGGGGTCTTATTAACAGATATAAATATCTGAGGGGTGGGTGTCAAGAAGAAGGAGACAGTTTCTTTTCAGTGGTGCACAGCAATAGAACAAGAAATAATGGGTTTAAGTTAGGACATAGAAAGTTCCACCTCAACATGAGGAGATACTGTTTTACTGTGAGGGTGATGGAACACTGGAACATGCTGCCCAGAGAGCATGTGGAGTCTCCTTCTCTGGAGACTTTCAAAACCCACCTGTATACATTCCTGTGTGGCTGCCCTAGGGGATCCTGCTCTGGCAGGGCAGTTGGACTTGATGATCTCTAGAGGTCACTTCCAACTCCTAACATTCTATGATTCTGTGGTTGTGTGATTGTATGATTCTATGATTCTGTGATTCTGTGATTCCATGATTCTGTGATTTGGCAGTTGGACAGCAGTTTTGGGACACATTCTCTTTCTTGGCCTTAACCAAAGCAAGTTACATACTGCAACACCATCTCAAGTAAGCTGGCATGTGTCTCTTCTCCCATATTGTTTCTTCCTTCTGCCAAAATGCTACTACATGCGCTGGATGAATATGTATTAATGAGAAAAAGCTCTCCTGAATATGAAAAATCCCGGTTTTGAAACACCTGTTATGTATCATCATGACTAAAACTAGCATCAAGATCCTCAAAGCTGATTTTTAGTGCCTTATTTTTGTGTGCTCAGAATTAATATCTCTTGGGTCTAGATTGACTCTTCAGAAAACGCTGAGGCAACATTCTCTGGAAATAACAGTGCCAATGCAACCGTAACAGTCCCAATACATCCATAACAGCCCATTATCGTTTTTCCTGAAGCTGAAGAACTCAAAGTCACAAGGATATGGTACTTGCAATGTGTCTGTATCAAAATTGCTCCATTAAAATTTTAGCTCTTTCTGGATTTTCTCTTCTGCGTTTTGATGATGCAATAGACTGTGACTCTGAATTTCCCTTTAGAGGTCTTCCTCAGATACTCAAGTTAGCTGTCATTAAAACACTAACTTTCTTCTGTGAGGCTTTCAACTGGCCTGGGAGGCCACAGGCAGCATAAGATAATGCACTTGTTTCAGTGCAAAACAAAAAAACTCAGTAAAAAATGAAATACCCATAATTAATTCAGGTAGTTGATATATAATATGAATCCTCTGTGAATACATAAATACTAAAACACATGAAGCTTAAAGAAGCAATTATTATTATATCCCACTTGTTTGGATTATGTACATATTAGTAGATCTCTGCTTGTAGTAGTTGTTTTTCAAATTCCGTTTGTAAAAGTGGTTTATTTAAAAATGAAATATTGAAGGAGGTTGGCAACAGAAATATTGACAAGATGTTATAAGTAAAATAAAGCAGATCAAGATAGTAAAGTTAGTATTAACACAATGTCATTGTGTCATTGAGCTTTAATGTTAATGCAATATCTCTGAACTTCATTCATACGATAAAATTCAAATACATTTTAGAATGTCATATTAGTAATACCAGCTTGCTGAAGAAAATCTATCTAATCAAGTTAATCCTTCCACTAGCTCCTGTTTGCTGTCTGTTTTCCAATCTCATACTGGACATAGTAGATTTCTGGTCCCAGATCTGAGTTAAAATTAGTTGGCTCTTGCATGTATGGTAAGAATCATAGAATACCTTGAGTTGGAAGGGACCCATAAGGATGATCAAGTCCAACCTCCTGCTCCTTGCAGGATCTACCTAAAGCTAAACTGTATGACTAAGAGCATTGTCCAGATGCAACTTAGTGCCTTGGTGCTATGACCACTTGCCTGGGGAGTCGGTTCCAGCAACTCACCACCCTCTTAGTGAAGAACCTTTTCCTAATGTCCTTAATGCAGCTTCATTCCATTTTCCTCATGTCCTATCTCTGATCACCTGAGAGAGGAGATCAGCATCTCCCCCTCTGCTGTCTGGCTTCTGTTCTCCAAAGTGAAAAGCCAAGTGATCTCAGATGCTTGTCATAAGTCTTGCCCTTTAGCCCTTTCATCGTGTTGATCACCTAGTTTGATGTCATTCTTATACTGAGGCATCCAAAACTGCATACAATACTTGAGGTGAGGCTGTACCAGTGCAGTGTGGAGTGGGGCAGTCACCTCCCTTGACTGGCCAGGAGTTCTGTGCCTGGTGAACCCCAGAGCACGATTGGCCCATTTGGCTGCCAGGACACACAGTCTGCTCATATTCAACTTGCCGTCAACCCAGATCCCCAGATCTCTTTCTGTGGGGCTGCTCTCCAGCCTCTCCTGCACCTGTTTGTACACATAGCCAGAATTGCCCTGTTCTAGGTGGAGACTTTGGCACTTGCTAAATTTCATACAATTGGTGATTGCCCAGCTCTCTAGTCTATCCAGATCTCTCTAGAAGTCCTCTCTACCCTCAGAGAGTCCACAAGTCCTAATTTAGTCTCATCAGCATTTGTGTGTACGTTTGACTTCTGCACCTAGATCATTTATAAAAACATTAGAACATTACTTGACTTCCCATTTGCTATTTTACTCTCAATACTAGAAGCAGTGATGGAAACTGGAGTTCATGGTAGACATCAAGGCTGAACAACAAGCAGCAGTATGATTATTCAGCAAAGAGGACCATCTGCATCCTGCATTGCATTAGAACTGTGGTCAGCAAGGGGTAAAGGGAGCTGATCCTTCGCCTCTATTTGTGAGACCATGTGCGAGTGCTGTATCCAGCTCTTGTCGCCCCAGGACAAGAATTGTATAAACATGTTGGAGTGAGTGTGATGGTCAGGGAGTTTTTTACGACGTGCAAGAGAGAGATGGGTTCAACCATAGGAAGCGAAGGTGGAGAGAAAATCCTGTTTCTGGCCTTCTGTACCTGAAGGGAGGGTACAGAGGAGATGAAGCCAGAGGTTTTTCAGAGATGCAAGGTGTCAGGACAATAGTGGAAATAAATAATCATAAGGGTGTTTAAGCACTGAGACAGGTTGTCTGAAGAGGCTGTAGACTTTCTGTCTTTGGAGATGCTTGAAACTGAGCTGTATAGGGCCTGTGCAGTCTGATCTAACTGGAGATGTCTGGTGAATTATGTTTTCCTGATTTAATATGGTTTGCAAAATGGAGCAAAGGCTGTTAATCTTACAAGAAAATGTCCTTGGTTTTGCAGTCATCTATTCTGTTTTAAATGTGGGCAGACATATTTCTAAACACTTCTTTAAGCAACGCAGAACAGTACTGCCACTGCTAGGTCATTATCACAGGAGCTTCTTGAATTCAGGAGCTGTTAGGAGAGTCTTCTTGAAGTTACTCTCAGTGCTTGGTGGCAGTGGATATATCAAGAGTGAAAGGTGACAAACTTTGTATATATTCTGTGGATGTGGAGCAGAGTGGTTTGTAGGTACACATTACATTGCAATTATGTTCTGGAGTTGGCTTTGCTCTAGCAGCTTTGCAGCTGAGTGTCTCACAAATTTGTTTGGATAGCTGATTGTATCACAATGGTAGAAACTGATTTGCAGCAACAAGCAGCTTTCAGAAAGTTCATACAGGCATTGTGTCTCTGACTCTTCAGCATGCTAGCAGTTGAGCTAGCAATTTATATCAGCTACATGCTGTTTGTTATCTGTGACCCACTTCATTTCAAATTGCATATTTACTCGTTTATGCACAGTTATGCACAGTGGGACTATCAGTCATGTCATTGGCAGGAGTTGTTTAGATCAGTCTTTATGAATAGGGCCAGGCACCACTGACAGATATAGTAGAGGACACATCCCAAAAAATCCTGAATCAGGGGATTGACCTCAGGCTCAGGCTGTCTCCTTCCCAGAGAGAAGCACAAAAATCCTGATTGTCAGTTAATAATGAGGTTGTGCTGCTGCAACCATGACTGCAAGGATGGTAAGAAAATGGTGTTCATTATAAGGAAGGACAAAGTGTCTTGGGTCTCACAGGTCCCCTTTGGATAATGCTACTTTCTACAGCAGAGGCAGTGGTTGATGTGGGGCATGACTGGGTAGAAACTGCACATTCTGGACAAATTGAGAGGCCACAAAGCTGTGAGAACCAGGTCTGACAGAGGCTCAATTCTCTAGGGAAGGTTAGCTCTGATCATCTCTACAGAAGTGGTCTCAGTTGGCCCTAAGCTGTAGTGGGCTCACTGCCCCACACCCAGTTTCCACAGACAACTTCATGATTGTCATGGGTTTGAGTCTGGTGGGTTTTTTTTGTAAAAGTGGGGGTAGATGCATGTGACACTTCTAGAGTCTCCCTCACCCCCAGTTAGGAGTTGGACCTGTCTCCGGCCAGGGCCAGGCCAATCAGCGCCTCTGCCATCAAGGTATGTAAGAGGCAACCCCTTTGTTCTTTTTCTCTTTTCATTTTGTCTTGCTTTGAGCTGTTCCGTCCTTAATGTAGGGGAGTTTTTCCTGTTGGAGGAGGGGGAGGTGAGAGGAGAATAAAGGAAGGTCGCCCTGAGAAGAGCTAGAAGGAGAGGAGTCCCAGAGGATAAGGAGAGGGAGAAGGCTGCAGGAGCAGCAGGGCTCTTTCCCTGAAGCCTATGGTGGTTGAGATGGCAGGAAGGTGATTGCCTGCCAGCTGAGGGACTGACGGCAGCGAGAATATCCAGGATGTGGCGGTACTTGCAGAGCCCCATGCAAGAGAGGAGAGAGACTGAGCATCACCGGGGGATGTGTCTGAAGCGACTCGTGGCCCCAGTGGACTCAAGAGGAGGAAGAGGATTGCCTCCTGTGAGGTGGACACCATGCGGCAGGAAGGAGAGACTGCGAGGAGCCCTCTTTCTCAAGAAGGAGCTGCGATGGACAATAAGTAATGGCCAGATGGACTGCACACCTCACCCCTGTCCTGCCTTGCACTAATGGGAGGTAGGCAGTAGCCCAGAAGATGAGGGGGGGGGACAAAGTGTATTTAAGATTGGTTCATATTTATTGATGTATTTCTCTCATTATCCTCTTCATAAATGGTGGTTGTGCATTAAATCTATGTTTTCTCCTGAAGTCGTTCTGGTTCTTCACCCATCATCTTAAATGGTAAATTATTACCCTCCCTATCCTTAATCTCAAACCCTTGAGCCTTTTTAGTTGAATTTTCTCCCTCCCCATCACTGTGGAAATAGGGGTGGTAGGAGGAGTGAGCTGGAGACCACATGGTTTTTTAACCCAGTGGGCTTGAACCACAACAGTGGTTTGTGCAGTGAACTATGGCCATGGACACAAGGTCACAGTCCCCAGAGAACTGTTCCAGGGCAGTGGATGAGGGTTTGCAGACAGGGATTTTGGGGGAGGCAGGAGGTGTTACAGAAGTTTGCAGTGCTCTGACCTGCAGCAGCCAGAGCTGGCCTTGAGCATAGGCAGCCAAACCCCTAGGAACTGGAGAAAAGAGGTTGCGGAGGACGTTTGCATGGGAAGATGGTTTCAGGCTCGTCAGAACAACCAGAGCTTGAACCCTTTGACAAACCCTTGCAAGGGGATGCAATACTGATGAAAAACATGGGGGGTTTGGTTGGGTTTTTTTTGGAAGAGATAACAACAGAACACTGAGAAGGCCTGTGGAAGACTTTCCAGTCTCACTTGAATCAGTGTGTAATTCTGAGTGTTTGCTTCATAGAGTGGGTTGAGCCTCGCCCTGAAGAGGAGGACTTGGGGATGTTGATAGATGAGAAGCTCAACATGAGCTGGCAGTGCGCTCATGCCATAAGGCCAACCATATCCTGGGATGCATCAAGAGGAGTGCGGCCAGCAGATCAAGAGAGGTGATTCTCTGCCTTTGCTCTTGTGAGAAACCACCTCGAATACTGCATCCAGTTCTGGTGTTCCCGCCATAAGAGGGATATGGATCTGTTGGAACAAGCTCAGAGGAGGGCCATGAAGATGATCTAGGGCCTGGAGCACCTCTGCTATAAGGATAGGCTGAGGGAGCTGGGATTGTTCAGCCTGGAAAAGGGAAGACTCTGGGGGCACCTTATAACTGCCTTCCAATACCTGAAGGGATCCTACGGGAAGGCTGGGGAGGGACTTTTTACAAGAGCGTCCACTGATAGGACAAGGGGAAATGGATTTAAATTGAAGGAGAATAGGTTTAGATTGGATCTGAGGAAGAAATTATTCAGTACGAGGGTGGCAAGACTCTAGAATAGATTGCCCAGAGAGGAACCCTCCATGGAGGTGTTCAGAGCCAGGTTGGATGAGGCCTTGAGTAACCTAGTCTAGTTGAGAGGCATCCTTGCCCATACCGGCGAGGTTGGATTAGATGATCTCTAAGGTCTCTTGCAACTTGAGACATTCTATGGTTCTATGATTCATAAAAGAGCTTACAGCAATCTAGTAAAAGGAATGTTTCATTAATTCCCTGCTTCCATTTTCTTTAGGTAGGCAATTTAAGCACCATTATTTGCACAGATTTATTGTACATGTACACTCAGTTGAAGCACATTTTGAAAAAGAAACCCTTTTAAAATCTGAGTTGTATTTTACAAAGAATTTTTACTTAAGATAAATATATACTAGAATATTTTTATGAATAAATATTCCCCCTTGCAGAATGTACTGATATGAGCAAATTTTCACAGTAAAGCATTAGGCAGCCATTAGGCTTTTTCTCAAGAAGCTGTGCTTTATTTGAAACATTGATCAAGGTATTACTATGAAAAATTCTACTTTACAATTCTACTTTAGTGAAAATATAAGTTCAATATTTACCCTGCACTGTCAGCCTCACTGTTTCTCTTTCAAAGGAAAACATGTATGATGTCTTTCTAAAATGCTTAAGAATTGTTTCTTCAGTACTGGTAATGGGGCTCATACCCTTCAGTTGTGTTTTGTAGGGCAGGCCTTTTTTTTTTTTTCCCATTGTTATACACTCAGATAGAGCAGCCTAAAGGAGTCTTCTTTTAAGCCTACTACGTATTAATAAACTAGCGCTGTGGAAAAATCGCTCCTAGCTGAGCTGCATGTGTTCACATATGTGCTCATACATCTCCTTGTAGTCATAGAGCTATCCATGACATTGCACCTTAGAATGATTGTGGGTACAGTTTGAAGTCTATAACTTAAGAGGTCACAAGTATAGCTATTGCTCTGGTCTTGAAAGGATAAGAAAAGTAAAATTTGTGTCCACCAAAGGTACGTTGTCACAGCAGAGTAAACAGAAGTCTTCAAAAGTCTCCACCCTGCTTATAGCTTTGTACTGAAATACTGAAACTCAGACCTTCTGAATAAAGATGTTTCCAGATGCCCTTGAAGAATTATCTCCTTCCTCTTCCTTCTGTCTTCCCAGAAATTGTCCAAAGGCTGTTTTCCTTTTCTTCTCTCCTTGAAGGATAAGCTAGTAATTGTACCTGGAAGCAAAGTATCTACTCACAGTCAGTTCTTCTGAAGAATTGTGGAGGATCCTTCCTGAAGTACTTCAGTAGCTACACCTGCATTTCTTTCCAGAGCTAGAAGATCTTGTCAGATAGTTCCACTTCTGATGCATGGAAGACTAATCACCTGCCAAGGTTGTGCAGCTACATCTAGATAGATGACATATGAGTTGTTGACCAGTTATTCACCAGGCCTTGGACATCAATGATGTTTTGAGCTCTGCTGTTTCTTCCCTTTGGCATATGACAAAGAGTTTTGTGAGGATTGGATGTGTTTTAATTAGAACTAATTCAGCTAAATATATAGATCTACTGAAGGTCAGATCATGTGATATCTTTCCAAATGGCTTTGAATACATAAAAAATATGAGAGTCTCATTTTTCTTTTTAGAACATTTTCTCAACAGGAGGTTGAAAGAAAAACTCACTGAAGTGAATTAGACAGATATTTTCCTCTGTATTACCTGGAATATTGTGTCCATTTCTGGGCCCCTCAGCTCAAGAAGGACAGGGAACTGCTTGAAAGAGTCCAGTGTAGAGCCACAAAGACGATTAAGGGAGTGGAACATCTGCCTTATGAGGAAAGGCTGGGGGATCTGGGTCTCTTTAGCTTGGAGAAGAAGTGGCTGAGGGGTGACCTCATTAATGTTTATAAATATATCAAGGGTGAGTGTCAGGACCATGGAGCCAGGCTCCGTGACAGGACAAGGGGCAACAATTGCAAGCAAGAGTATTTTGTTCCACAAAAACATTAGGAAAAACTTCTCCACTGTGAGGATGACGAAGCACTGGAACAGGCTTCCCAGAGAGGTTGTGGAGTCTCCTTCTCTGGAGACATTCAAAACCTGTCTGAATGTGTTCCGGTGCGATCTACTGTAGGTGATCCTGCTCTGGCAGGGGGGTTGGACTAGATGATCTTTTGAGGTCCCTCCCAACCCCTAGCATTCTGTGATTCTGTGATTCTATGTTTGGTATTTGAATCATAAAAGAGAAATATTACTTTATTGTATGGTCTGTTGTATGACAAAATGTCATTTCTTGTAAAATTTGGGTAAAAAATAATAATTTTTGGATTAAGTTATTTGGATTATTCAGTGTGTTTAAATATGATGTGCTCTATCAGTAGTCATTCCCATCAACAATTAGATGCCTAGGAAACATCCTATTCACCCCTCAATATTTTACAAACCCATGCTTGGATTTCTGCCCAGGAAAAGTAGTGGGACACAAGAACAGTATCTTCTCAGTTTGTGATGCTTTCATATTGTATGAGTGTCGCGGGTTAGGGATGGGCCGACCACTAACGTGGACAGATGCTCTCTAACTCCCTCTTCACCCCCTAAATGGAAAGAGAAAAGGGAATGAGGCAGAGAGACTTACAGGTTAGGGAAGAAAAACTAGAACAGCTTTAATGAAAATAATGGAAATAATGGTGAGAAGATAAAGTAGAGAACTGTATACAACTATAGATACTAGCCCAATTATCAAACCCAACGCCCTCCCCCTGATAGCAATCACCACTGGTGCTGCAGAGCAGGAGGCACTGGGGAAACCCCAGGCTCAGCTGCGGTGAGAGCTGGATTCGGGAACTCAGGATCCGGATCAAAAGCAGGAGGTCAGATGGAGTCCTCTCTGGACACTGGCCATTGCAGAAAAGGCGAAACGAAGGGCAAAAAGGACGAAAAGACTGAAACTCTCGTGATCGCTCAATTTGTACTAGATATGACGTATATGGGATGGAATACTCTCGCTGGTCACCTGTCCTGTCTATTACTGCCTGGAGGTGCCACCTTTTACTTCCTTGTGACCCTTCTTACTACCCGGCACCCCCAGTGTGGCACACAAGAGCCAGCAGTGGCCTTGGTCACTATAGGAATAAGTATCAGCAAGAGTCTTTCTGCACACCAGTCCCAGGCAGTAACTGTAAACATCAGGTGTTATCACTGCCAGTAGCACACACTGTCTGCAAAAACATGCTGCTGACTTCAGGAAGTGCAGCCTTTTAGAAGACACTAAACTGGAAAGTAAAAATCACTAAACAGGACTGGGTTTTTAGCTAAACCCAGGACATATGAGCCAACAAATTTAAGGCTGATTAACTGACCAAGAAATCTCCACAGAGAACTCAAAGGAATAAAGAAGGTAGCATTAATAATTCAGTATGTGATTCTATGCGCTGTGAGCCAGGGACCTGAACCAATACTTTATTATAGTGTTAGACGGACTGTATAGCTTTCTCTAATGAAACATGAAAAATAGCATTCAGCTCATTCATGCAATCACTAAGTACCCACAGTTATGTTTTGGGCAAATTCACTGGTTTGTACATTACCTATATAATTTGGGGTGGGTACATATTTATTAACTTTGAATGACCTGTATTTCATTAGTAAGAAAGTTTGCCTAACCATTTGCATATTCCAGCCCAGTCCTAAGACTTTCTTGTGACAGAATACATGGTTTGCATAGATAATTTCTGCTTCGCTCAGGTTCTTCTAATTTTTTTTTTGAACCCTCACAGTGAAAGATGATAAATGTAAATGACTGTCTCCAAGGCCATGCAGAATGAAAATAGAAATAAAACATTTATGGGGTATGAATCTCTAGCTAAGAAAGTGAAGAGTTTCTAATATAGTCTGTTGAGAAGCACGCACGAACTCCGAGATGGTGGAAAACGGAATTCACTTTATTGCAAGCAGGCACTCATATTTATACCTTCTAGCACGAAGCACTATTTTTGGGTTACAAACAAGAGATCAGACTATACAGCCAGGGTTGTTATTAGCTCATGTACTCCTTCAATCACTCTCTTATCACACAGGGAAAACAGACTTTGCCAGGTCTGTTTTGATCATACTCTCCCGTTCACTCCCATGCACATCTTGTGTACAAGAAGCACCTTATCTGTTCATTCTCACGGGCAAGCTCTCAACATGAGCTCTACTTGGCTGGTCAGGGTCTCTTTTCATAATTAAGAAGCAAGAGTTATGCACTTGTTTAGGAAAGAGCTCAAGGACGAAAGTCTTAACTCTGCAACGCAGTGCTGCCAGCACAGCTAACTAAAATGTAGGGTATCCACAATAGTCACCTTAGAATTTTTTTTCAAATGTGAAAATCGGATACATACTTGTGAAACCTTGGTTAAATTATAATTGTCGTGAGATATAAGAACAAGAATAGTAATAATCTGCATGTTCTTAATCTTTGCAGCAATCACAGAATGACATGTGTAACCAAGCTGAATAAAGCAAGATGCCATGTTTTCCATTGCCATTATCTATGCATAAACAAGTAAAATGAGCTTAACCTAAACTGTAATCTTGTCATAATCTTGTAAGTGGTGTAAGTAATTACCGGTTAATGGAGAAAGAAATCATTGTCATTCTCTTCAGAATGACTTTTTGTTAGGAAATGGTTATATACCCCAGTAGACGTGTGTACATCATGGGTCACAGAAACATTTACGCTGGAAAAGATCTTTAAGATCAAGTTCAACTGTAACCTAGTAACGCCAAGTCCACCACTAAAACATGTCCCTAAGTAGCACATCTACACATCTTCTAAATACCTCCAGGAATCGTGACACAACGACTTCCCTGGGCAGCCTGTTCCAATGCTTGACAGTCTTTTCAGTGATGAAGTTTTTCCTAATATCCAATAACCTGATGGTCATTACTTGCCTCTTAGCCTCAAGTCCTGAGCGACTTCACTGAAGTACATATAGACAGCATGGAGACCTATTATCAGAGAGTATGTGTTAGTTCTAAGTTGCAACCTTGGCTGCTTTTGTCTCAGGTGGTAATGTTTAATCTTCTATTTCATCGTCTTTACAGATTTCCTGACTGGAACCATATAATTGCAAAACAGAAATTAGAGGAAATTAGGCTCGGAATTCTGCCTCTGTCCTTTTGTAGTTTCTGGGTTACCTCTACCCATATGGTGCAAGCATTTTGCTATGATGCTTGGATAAGAAACTATAAAATTAATTATGTTGTAAAAAATTAATGGTGATTTTAAAATACTGTCTAAGGACAGTATAACCCAAGCAGGTAGTGTTTTTTTGTTTGTTTGTTTTTTAAACAAACCCCTCCTGTAATCCAGGAGGAAGTAGTTAGTGACGTGCTGTGCCACTTAGATCCCAGCAAGTCTAGGGGTCCAGATGGGGTTCATCCTAGGATGCTGAGGGAGCTGGCAGAAGAACTGCTCTCTATCCGCTCTCTATCATTTATCACCGATCCTGGCTAACTGGGGCGGTCCCAGATGACTGCAGGTTGGCCGACGTGACGTCCATCCATACGAATGGCCAGAAGGAAGACCTGGGGAACTATAGGCCTGCCAGCCTGACCTTGGTGCCTGGCAAGGTTATAGAGCAGATCATCCTGAGTGCCATCAAGTGGCTTGTAGAAGACAATCAGGAGATCAGGCCCAGCCAACATGGGTTTAGGAAAGGAAGGTCCTGCCTGACCAATCTCATCTGCTTCTGTGACTGGGTGACTCGTCTAGTGGATGAGGGGAAGGCTGTGGATGTGGTGTACCTTGATTTCAGTAAAGCTTTTGACACAGCCTCCCACAGCATCCTCCTGAAAAAGCTGGCAGCGCATGGCTTGGACAGGTGCACCGTTCGCTGGATTAAAAACTGGTTGGATGACTGAGCCCAGAGAGTGGTGGTGAATGGTGCTGCATCCAGTTGGCGTCCAATGACCGGTGGTGTCCCCCAGGGATCAGTACTGGGCCCAGTCCTGTTCAACATCTTTATTGACGACCTGGATGAGGCGATTCAGTCTACCCTTAGTAAGTCTGCAGACGATACCAAGCTGGGAGGGAGTGTCAATCTGCCGGAGGGTAGGAAGGCCCTGCAGAGGTACCTGGACAGGCTGGGTCGATGGGCTGAGGCCAGTGGTATGAAGTTCAGCAAGACCAAGTGCAGGGTCCTACACTTTGGCCACAATAACCCCCATGCAGCGCCACAGGCTGGGGGAGGAGTGGCTGGAGAGCAGCCCAGCAGATTATGTAAATAGTTAACAGATTGCATAACAAGTGATATTTTGATTGTTTTTCTTCGTGCCTGTGCCTACACAACATGAATAATAGTATTTATCCAAAAATAGAAAACAACAATGCAGTTCCTAAAGAGCCGATAGTGACAACAGAATGAAACAGACAAACCAAAACACTTGATAGTACCTAAGTTTGGCACATATTTGAATTCTTTTCATTAATTCATGCACCTTAAAAGATTTTTCTTCACATTAAGAATACCCCATCATTTGCCATGAATGACAAGGTCTGCTTCAGGAAGCTCATGTGCAAAGAATGACAAATTAAAGTAAAATAGTAAGCCTTCAAGAGAAATGATTGGAAGGATGATGCTGAATTAAATATGATACTGCTAGAAACCATTGCGTGTATTCTTCATATAGTAAATCTACACTGCGCATTCAGATCTACTCTATTTATATGGTAATCTATCATATCCATTTTTTCAGCTGTAGAATAGGAAATGTTTCCTAAGTTGTAAAGTAGATTCAGCTTTCATTTCTTATTGTGATACTAATTATTTCGGCTTAATGTAAGTCATTTATATAAGTATGCATAATATTTTTGTTCCTTATTCAGTTGTTTGAATTTTCATAAGGTATTCATGGACCAAAAAAAAATCACGAAGATCTATTTTTTCCTTTGTGGTATTAATCTACACATTTCATTTGTTCTTGATATGTTGCTGTGGAGATGATAAAGCTGTCTTTATTTAGAACAGTATTGTTAGTCTGGTGCATTTATATGGTATCTTCAAACATGTCTGGATCTGACAATATTCCAGATCTAAATCATACATTCTAGAGAGATCATCAGAGAAGGTGTTTATATGGGCCATACTCAAATGGCACTGCTTTTTCAGTCCCTGCATCTGGATTATACCTAGTTCTGCTAGGATATGTGACTTATTTTGTAGAATTTGTCATCTATTTTTGTGTATTTGTATGCAAATAATTTGTGATGAACTGAAAACTTTCATTTTGAGCTATTAGTTAAGTTACTAGTGAAGAAAGTCTCTCTCACAAACCTGCTATGCATTATTTTACAGGAAACATGGCATCATATTTTCTTAATGAACTTCCAATATTCTTACCCATTTGGTGCATTAAAGAATATATACATTATTGATACATATGTGAAATTCAATATACAGTATTGAATTCCCCTCAGTTGTGGTTGCTGCTTGAGAGTAGCAAAGGCTTCCATGATCTTTTTATGACCTGAAACTCAAATTTTTTGAGAGTGATGAATGTTTTTTGAAGTTCTCTTTTGTGTAAGTCTAGTCCAAATATAGTGTTAGTGATCTGAACTGGCAAGGTTTCTAGGCCTTTTGTTATTTTTACACTTAGTTTGTAAGATACGTGCTTCTGCTCAAATCAGTTTGCAGCCCCAGCTGTGCTAATTGCACACTGTTCTGGAGGCTGGCAATGATTCCAGTTCATTGGGTTGCATATAGCATATGAAGACACAGTTGACTTCTTTATTATCTCCTTATGGATCATCATGAGTCATCTCTTGAAGAAACTAATTTTTGTTTGATTGTCTTACCTAAAGCCCCACGATGTGACGACTTATGACATCCATTGACGATTGACTTCTGCCTTTGTTATAAGAATGCAAATCTCCACAAATCCACACATTTCTGTTGTGCAGGACATTTGCTTTTGTGTGGAACGGTTTAGTTTTATAGAGCATCTTTTCCGTATGGATGACTTGTCTTTTCAGTTTACATGCACTTAGTTGCACATTCGCTGTTCGCATTTTTTCTCACTAAGTCCTGTAGATCAGGCATGCCTCGTTATCTATTGTGTAACATGAGAGCGATAAGGCAGATTTTTGTCCTTGACATGGTGTCATAGTTTATTTGCGATACAAATACAGTAATTTCTTCAGATCATCATTTAATTTGTGAGACTTACCTCTTTCGGCTTTGATTTCCAAATATTAATACTCAGTTACTAAACCAGTGTTATGTGGCCTTGTGGGCATATGTTGGATAGAATCAGCTGCATTTGAGTATAAAATGTTTGGCTGCTTCTGCACGTGGAGTATATGTTCTGTTTATATTCTCTGGCAAATTTTTTCTTTTGATATTTTTCTAGCATGCAGCTTTTAATGGTTACAGTCCTCAGTAGACCTGAACGGAAAATAATTTCTTTATCCTACCAGAAGAGGTGACATTTTGTAAATTTATTCCTTACTCCAGAACAAACCTGAGCTTGCCACCCCTTCACTTGATGACTGCTGACACCTTTAGGAAACCTGAGTTCAAGAGGTCTTCTACTCAGTATTAAATTATTATATCATCTTTCTTTATTGTGTGTTTCAATAAGTAACTACCGCTAAATTCCTGCAGATTATGCAGGTGAGGTCTTAGTAAATTGCCTGTTATTTAATCAAATACATTTTTCTTCATTATAATTAAAATATGATTTTTAGGACAAATTTTATTTAAAAATATAAGATTCTTCTATAATTCACTGAGTTTAGAAATCAGAAAAAAACCCACCATCAAATATTAAATACTTCAAGTGCCTTTTTTTTTTCCATTTGAGATGAACTTATATTTCAAGAACTGCTTTCCTTTTACAGGATCCTTACCATTTTTTAAAGACTAAATTAAATTTTCATTTATTAAATGTAAATTAAGAATTAGTAAATGATAATAAGTAAGTGCATTGGAGCCCAATTCAGCTGAAGCAGGCCAGAAAGACCAGGCCACAGGAGTTTGCAGGTGTATTATGCAAGCCTTGTACATGACATTGACTGTTTTATTTTTTCTGTCACCCAGATTCTGTGCTCACTCTCCCATCCTGATCATTTGTTTCCTGTTCAACAAGGAGCAAAGAAAGAAAACATTCAAAATTACTTAAAACAATTTTAGTTGATTCTTTCAGGTCACACAACTGTATTTTTCGGCCTCTATGGGGAAATTTTTTTTTTTTTCAATAGGGACTATCTAAGGTCTCTTTTTTTTTAAGGAGTCCACTCATGACTGCTTTATATCTAGCTCTACCTGCTCTTCTGCTTTGAAACTGCTGTCTGATGCCCAACACCTTTTGTAGTGCTTAGCCAGCAGCTTCTCTCAGTCTTCAAAAAGGACAGTGCATTTTTTGCACTTGCCTCTACAATGAATCAACAGGATATCTTGTACAAGAAAAAAAGGGAAAATAGCAGAAGTAGATTTTGGAATGTGGCAGGATTTGCTTCAAAACCGTGTGATTAATGTTTGAAAAAATATGTAACTCATTCACCTTTTCTAGCTTTTTTTTATACAGCTGACCTTAAGTCAGATCATTTTAATCTGGCAAAAGCTGATGGCTCTTGAAGGACCTGCTTCTTCAATGTCAGTTGCTTTTTCCCCACCAGCTCTCTTTTGCCACTATTAGCATTTATGAGGCCACATCCTGAGCAGGGTAACAATAGATCCAGCTTGGAAAGGTAACCATTTTAATCAGCACTAGCGGAAGCAATGGAAGTGAGCTACTTAGGACAAGAGAAAAGTATGAGTGTCCTTTTTGGATTTTTGATAACTTAAAGTAGCAAAGTAACCACAGCTTTAATGGATGTCTTTTCGTGGCAGACTATTCAGATTTCTTTTGAAAACGTATTTGTTCAGTACAGTATGCGCTTGATACTAGCTCCTTCCTTCTTTTATATGATCCTTTGCATATAGGTTATTTTTTTTCTGTTTCTGCAGGTGGTGTTGAAAATCACATGCTTCCGCTTCACGAAGGAAGTAAATTCAGTGTGCATTATTAGCATTTTGAATAACTTGTAGTTTGCTTTTAGTGGAAAACCAGGCCAGTATGTTCTTGCTTTTACCTCCCTCCTCATCCCTCTATTCACATTAGCACTGAAATACTCTGTGTGGTGCATTTCCAATGACCTACTGCATTTCTTGAGCCTTTAATTTCTTCTGTTTGTGAGTGATGTACCTTAGATTACTGTCAGCAGCATGCAATAATTTTCAACTAAATGCACGCATTTCATGTCTTATTAGCTAAACGTGTATTATTCCATTGACTGTATACATAATTGTCTAAGACTATTTCCATACCTGAAAATTTTTGCATTCTAATAATGTGGTTTTTTATTTGGGGCTTTTTCACTCCTTAGCTTTCTTCTTGAGCAGCAGCAGTTAGAAGTGATATTAGTGAAGTCAGTAGGCACACTGCTCTGATTGCCCTTGTTCATTTTGTCAGTACAACTACTCAGTGCCTGTTTTTTTAAAGTTTTAACCTGGCTTTTAAATTCTTCTGAAAGCCTAATAGGCCAGACTGTTGACTGTCTCACATCAGTCTTAGCTAGCAAGTCAAAACCACTTGGTGTTCGTATGTGTATACAGTGCACCTTCATGACAAATGCATCCAATCAACACAATTTTAAACCAGTGAGCTATTAAAGCGGTGTCGCGTCAAAAGAGGCAACAATTTCTGTTGCGAAAAAGGGTCAAATCAGTTTGGCAGAAGCTAAACCCCCCTTGCATTCCAGCTTGTCCTCAGGTGCCAGAGGGGCTGTGGGGGTGGCTGGGCTTAGGTTCTGAGTGATGCCCAATTCAGCGTTACTAACGCAACGTGCCAATGCACCTTTGGTCTGGCAGGGCCCCTGGATTCATAAGACCAGCCTTCATGAGGATGGCGACATACTCACACAGACAAATTCAGTGTGCCAGTGTTAATAGGGACTCACACGGCCAGATTGGAATCAAATATAGTTTATTGAAGCAACAGATACACAAATCTGTTTTGATTGCCAGTTATAATGACTGTCTGCAAAGCACGTGCAGAAGTTACAATTGTATTAGATTATGAGCAGCTCTATATAGATTTCCTAAGTCTCCTGAGGCAGCACTTGGTGAGACCAAGTGTTCAGATCTTACCAAAAGGCATCCATGTGTGGGGGGAAGAGAGGCTCAGCCCCGTCGACTGATCCCAGGAGTCAGAGGTGGTCTGTGGTGGTATCTCCTCTGATGATGGTGGAATCTTCCCTAATATTTCCCCCTCTCTTGGGCCTTTTTATACTATTTTTCACCTTTCAGGTGGAGCTTGAGTGACTCTAGTCATGCATATCTTTATTGTGATTGGTGTAAATTTTCCTCACTTCGCTTTTAAAGGTATAGACTAGAAAAATTCAGGGTGCAAGCTCAGTGAGGGGTGGTTGGTCCTTGGAGGCGGGTAGCTTTTGGGTGGATGTGTGTTTTGGTATTATAATGAGATTAGTTCATGCAAAGGACAGTATCTATCAAAAGATGGGAGACTCTTGGCCCAGGGTAGTAAATGTGCAGTTTACTGACTCCAGGTCTCCAGGTTCCTTTGTGTGCACAGAACTTGACCACAATATCTCCACTCCGGTGGAGTGTGGTTTTTTCTTAGAGTAAGAAAATCAAGCTCCCTTAATGCTACCAACCCTTAAGGTTACCTTAGAAACCTCTGTGGGGAGAACTCTCTGCATACCAGTTGCACATTGTCCTGGAAACTTTCTTGATGTTCTGATGTGTGAACAATGTGTGAACAAGGTGATTAAGTCAGTTTGGACAATTATCCCACATCACATGATGTGAGAAAGATTTCAACAAAGATGTTTGCCTGGTGATTAGAACTAAAATCTAGGTGAAAAGTGCCTTAATTCCACAACCGGTGAACAAGATTTCTTTTGACCTTGCTTCCTTCATCTGTTTTTATTTGGCTACAAAACTGGGTACACAAATATACCATGCGGTTTACCTGTATGTAAGTTCAATATGTAAATGCAATTCATTCTCTATGTGATTCATCAATAGCAATGTAATTACTGGAAGCCTAAGACTGGATAAGCAATGAAAAACAGATGCTTCTCTCTCTCTTTAAATCATCTTAAATTGTGACCTGCAGGAGGATCAACAGCAGTGCTGGTATAGACAAGTAAGCATATGACAGATGTTACCATCATTTTGTTAGAACAGCTAATACTAAGACATCGCTGTTTTAAAAGATCGTGGACACAAGTAATTGTTCACAGGGAGAGAAGTAGAAAAATAGGTATATCTACAATAATGGCTTTGCTTCCATGTGGTTTAGATGATCTGTGTGTTCTTCTGTATTCTTATAGGAGTGGAGACCAGTGTTAGAAAGAACGAGGACAAGAACACAGATTCCTTCTCTGCACACTACTGAAGTACGTAGTTGGAGGGAAGTATGAGCATGCAGACAGTTTTCTGTCTGATGCTAGGAAAAGAAGAATTCCGTAAATCCTGAATTCTTGGTGGGAACGATCTTAGGCACTGCCAAATGCTTTTCTCCCCCTCCCCGCAAAGGAGCATTTGAAACCTTCCTTATTCCGTTTCTGTCCTTGAGGAGTGAGGGGACAAATCTCTGTCTGAAAATACTGAAAGTCCTGGGGAAGAGAGGGGGTGACTAAGGACAGTCCTGAGGTGCATATGCAGGAATGCCACAAAGATAAATATTTTCGGAATTCTGTAAGTTTTGAAGGCTGAGTTTCTCAAGCAAGCATTCAGATGCAGTTGTGTATGCTGTGTTTTTTTAGAAAAGTGAGGTAAAATGCATGAAAACTCAGCAGGATCTTGTGACAGGTGTTGTACAAACAGATGAATGAGTTAAAATTATTGCAGTGAAAGAACTAAGAAAGAAACAGAGACATCAGTGTGGAAATTGGGCGTTCGTGTAACCCATGCCATAAGCTGTGTCACACAGCAGCGCAGCTGAAACCCTGCTGCTTCTCCTACTTGTTTAAAGAGTTGGTGATTTCTGTCTCTCTAGGGGATCTGTACTTGGTTACTATGAAACTTGGAACTGGCTGCAGAACTGATTCACTTAGAAGTACCGTAGGAAGAGTTTGTCTCAAAATAAGAAGTCTGTACATTAGTTTTAATATAGTGTAATGCTTAAACTGTATTTTAATCCTTGCTGTATTAGTCTGGTTCAGCTTTAACTGTAACAACAGTTACAGTCTTTCTGTGCTTCTACATGTTACTAAAATATTTGTTTTGTTTAGCATGTGCTGTATTCAGTTATGCTCTTTCCATATATTTTAAATCCTATGAGGTATGGTTTCTTTGTAAGTTCAGAATCTTGGTGGCCTTGAAGTCAATGTCATGAGTTACCTAGAAAGACGTTTTCTCATCCACAGGATAGTAATAATATCAGGATCTCTACAAAGTTATTTAACTTATTTTAAGAGGAAAAGGAAACCGCCACCAGAATTGTGGGGACCCAGACAGTGCTGCAGTGCAAGCATGCAGCTGTGCAGGCTGCCGGCTGCACGGAGTGCCTGAGCCTGTGCCTCCCAGAGGCTGCAGCTGACAGTGCCTGTGGGAGGGGCGGGCAGTTGGATGACCTTCTCTGCCTGGTGGCAGAGCTAAAGAAATAAGTGGAGAGGTTGAGGAGCATCAGGAAGTGTGAAAGAGAAATAGATTGGTGGAGCCACTCCCTGATGCACACACAGCAAGCTCCACACGCAGCAGGGGATCCCCTCCCCTCTGACCATCCGGCCAAAGAAGGAGACCAAAGAGATGAGGAGGAATGGAAACGGGTCCTGACTCGGAGAGGCAAGCGAATCCCTGCCCGGCCTCCCTCACCTGCCTGATTGCCCCTGTGGAACAAGTATGGGGCTCTGGAACAGGACAGCAAAAGAAGTTAAGAGGCAGATCGATATGCACCCATGGGACTGACTGCGGTGAGTGAGTCAGCCCCATACATTACGACCAGTCCAACAAAGAAGAAAAGGAGGGTAGTTGTTGTCAGAGATTCCATTCTTAGGGGAACAGAGGCTCCCATCTGCTGCCCGGACCCAGCCCACAGGGAAGTCTGTTGCCTACCTGGAGCTCAGATTAGGGACATTACCAAAAAACTCCCTAGTCTGGTGCATCCAACTGATTAGTAGCCACTGCTGGTTGTCCAAGCTGGCAGCAATGAGATTGAACAAAGAAGTCTAAAGAGGATAAAAAGGACTTAAGACACTAGGGCAACTGGTTGAAGGATCGAGGGCAGAAGTAGTATTTTCTTCAATCCCTTCAGTAGCAGGTAGGAATACTGAAAAGGACAGGAAAACACATATGATTAATGCTCAAAGGCTCAAAGGCTGGTGCCAGCAGCAACATTTTGGGTTTTTTGATCGTGGGAATGTTTATGCAACAGCAGGTATGAGAGCAACAGGTGGAGTGGAGTTGTCTCTAAGAGGGAAAAGAATTCTTGCTTTTGAGCTGGCGGGACTGATTGAAAGGGCTTTAAACTAGGTTTGAAGGGGGGAAGGGGATAAAACCAGGCTCACTACAGACAAACCAGGGGGAAGTATTTCAGGGTTAAGGGTGAAAACAATGGCCCAGCTCAAGTGCATCCACATCAAGGCACACAGCATGAGCCATGGTAACAGATGCTCCTCAATTAAGCCTCTAAAGTGCCTCTATACCAATGCAGGAAGCATGGGGAATAAGCAGGGCAGCTAGAAATCTGGGTGCAGTCAAAGGGCTGTGATCTCACTGTGATTACAGAGACGTGGTGGGATAGCCCACATGACTGGAATGTGGTAATGATGGCTACGTGCATTCAGGAAAGATAGACTGACAAGGAGTGGTGGTGCAGTTGCTCTCTATGTGAGTAAGCAACTGGAATGCATTGTGCTTAACACAGTGGGAGAGGATGAGGGTGTTGAGAGCTTATGGGTAAGAATTAAGGGATATACAAACATGGGAGATACTGTTGTGGGTGTCTAATACAGACCACCTAAACAAGAAGAGGTTGTTGACAAGGCCTTCTACAGGCAGCGGGAAGTAGCCTCAAGATCACAGGCCCTGGTGCTGATGGGGGACTTCAGTCACCCTGACATTAATTGGAAGGATCACACAGCCAAGCATAATCAGTCCAAAAGGTTCCTGCAGTGTGTTCATGATAACTTTCTGCTGCAGGTGGTTGAAGAACCAACGAGGAAAGGTGTGATGCTGGACCTTCTATTAACAAAAAAAGGTCTGGTCATGGATGTTAAGACTGAAGGCAATCTTGGTTGTAGTGACCATGAGATGTTAGAGTTTAGTATTGTTAGGGGAAAAAAAAAAAGGTAATAAGCAAAATTTCTACCCTGGACTTCAAGAGGGCTATCTGGCTAACATTGTCCTCCTCAGAGATATAATTAGAAGTGTGCCATGGGCTAGGATTCTAGAAGGTAGGAGAGCACAAGAGAGCTGGTCAATATTCAGACTCTGCCTACACCAGGCTCAAGATAAATGCATTCCCTGAAAAAGAAAATCAAGTAGAGGAGGCAGGAGACCTGCATGGTTAGGCAAGGAGCTCCTGGAAAAACTCAAACTGAAGAGGGAGATTTACATGAAGTGGAAAAAGGGTCTGATTAACTGAGAGGATTGTAGAAATGCATCCGGAGTTAGTAGAGATTCAACAGGAAAGGCCAAGGCTCTCTTGGAGTTTAGTCTGGCTAGGGAAGTGAAAGAAAACAAGAAAAAATTCTTGAAATACATCAATGAGAAAAGAAAGAGTAGGGAAAAGTGGGTCCCCTGCTAAATGGTGTGGAAGAAATGAAAACAGAGGATGCAGAGATGGCAGAATTGCTGAATGCCTTCTTTACTTCAGTCTTTACTCCCAAGGCCAGCCCTCAGGAATTCCAGTCACTGAAAGTAGAGGAACAACTCTGGAGTGAGGATGATTCTCCACTGGTCAGTGAGGATTTGGTTAGAGAACAATTACAAAAACTGAAAACACACAAATCCATGGGCCCCAACAGGGTGCATCCATGTCTGCTGAGAGAGTTGCCTGACGTTGTGGCTGAGCAACTCTCCAACATAATTGAAAAATGGTGGGGAACGGGAGAGGTGCCTGAGGACTGGAAAAAAAGCCAGTATCACTCCAGTCTTCAAAAAGGGCAAGAAGGAGGACCTTGGCAACTCTAAGCCAGTCAGCCTCACCTCCATGCCTGAAAACGGCTGTGGAACAGCTCATTCTGAAGGCCATCTCTAATCAATTGGAAGAAAAGAAGGTTATCAGGAATAGCCAGCATGGATTTACCAAGGGGAAGTCTTTCTTGACTAATCCGATATCCTTCTACGAAGGCATGACCGAATGGGTCTATGAAGGAAGAGCAGTGGATGCCATCTACTTCGACTTCAGTAAAGCTTTTGATGCTGGACCCCATAACATCCTTGCAGGTAAACTCAAGAAATGTGGGATAGATGATTGGACTGTGAGGTGGATTGCGAACTGGCTCAGCAACAGAGTTCAGAGGGGTTGTGATCAGTGGCACAGAGTCAAACTGGAGGCCTGTGGCCAATGGTGTTCACCAGGGATCAGTGCTGGGTCCAGCTTTGTTCAATATCTTCGTCAACGACCTGAATGAGAGGATAGAGTGCACCCTCAGCAAGTTCACTCATGATACGAAACTGGGAGGAGTGACTGGAACACTCAGGAAGGCTGTGCTACTATCCAACAAGATCTGGACAGGCTGGAGAGCTGGGCAGAGGTGAACCTTATGAAGTTCCATAAAGACAAGTGTAGAGTCCTGCATCTGGGGGGGAATAACACCAGGCACCAGTACAGATTAGGGGACGTCCTGCTGGAAAGCAGCCCCGTGGAGAAAAACCTTGGAGTGCTAGTGGACAGTAAGTTGTCCATGGGACAGCAATGTGCCCTTGTGGCCAAGAGGGTCAATGGGATCCTGGAGTGCATTAAGAAAAGTGTGTCCAGCAGGTCTAGGGAGGTTCTCCTCCCCCTCTACTCTGCCCTGGTGAGACCACTCATGGAACACTGTGTCCAGTTTTGGGCTCCCAAATTCAAGAGAGACAGAGACCTACTGGAGAGAGTCCAGTGGAGAGCTAGGAGTATGATTAAGGGACTTGAACATCTCCTATGAAGACAGACTGATAGAACTGGGGCTGTTTAGACTTGAAAGGAGGCGGCTGAGAGGGGGTCTTATTAACAGATATAAATATCTGAGGGGTGGGTGTCAAGAAGAAGGAGACAGTTTCTTTTCAGTGGTGCACAGCAATAGAACAAGAAATAATGGGTTTAAGTTAGGACATAGAAAGTTCCACCTCAGCATGAGGAGAAACTTTTTTACTGTTCGGTCCCCATGTGTTGCCTGATCTAGTTGAGAGGCATCCGTGCCCTGACAGGGAGGTTGGATTAAATGATCTCTAAGGTCCCTTCCAGCCTAGGCCGTTCTATGATTCTATGATTGTATGATTCTATGATACTGTGAGGGTGACGGAACACTGAAACTGGCTGCCCAGAGAGGTGGTGGGGTCTCCTTCCTTGGAGACTTTCAAAACCCACCTGTATGCATTCCTGTGTGGCCTGCCTTAGGGGATCCTGCTCTATCAGGGGGCTTGGACTAGATGGGAAACTACATGTAGATAGGTTGGTGCTGGTCTTTTCTCACAGGTAATTAGGGACAGAACCAGGGGAATGGTTTCAAGTTGAAACAGGGTAGGTTTAGGCTGGACATTAGGAAGAAATTCTTCACAGAAAGAGTGGTCAGACACTGGAACAGACTGCCTAGGGATGTGGTTGAGTCGCCATCCCCGGATGTGTTTAAGTGTCGCTTAGATGTGGTGTTGGGTGACATGGTTTAGGAGTGAACTTGTAGTGTAGGGTTAATGGTTGGACTCGATGATCCAAAGGGTCTTTTCCGTCCTGAACTGTTCTATGATTCTATTCTATGATCTCTAGAGGTCTCTTCCAACCCCTAACATTCTATGATTGTATGATTGTATGATTGTATGATTGTATGATTCTATGATTCTATGATTCTATGGTATAGATTTTTTCTGCAACTGACTTCTATTGCAACTATGGTTGAAATAGACTCTAGATAATAAGACAAATAGAACAGTCTGGTATTTGAACTTGTTAAATCTCTACTCCTTCAGTCCCATCAAACTTCCTTTAATGTTGATTTTATAGGAGTTTGACATCTTATGTTAGGTAGTCTCATGTGAACAGTCTTTTTGATAAGAACCTGTAAGATCTTTTCTATTGCCATCTTTCACAAGTATCCTCTCTTAAGTGGATGAATAAGTTACAGAAGGGTTAGATGGAAGAAGACTCATGCCCCAGGGAAAATATAATCTGGAAGTGAACAAAATAGTGATGTGATTCACGTACTTGAAGATAGAAAAATTATTGTGTGTCTTTTCTGAGGATAAAAGAAATGTTTATTTAGTGTTTAACATGTGCAAGTCTCCATGAATTTGTAGTACTGACTTTGAAAATTAAATAGAGTCTAGAGATGTTATCACTTAGTGTCATTCTGTTTTCTGATGAGAACAGTCTAAGTATTCTGAATACTTGGGTATCAGCTAATCAGACAATTAGAAACCAAGATTTGAAGATGTCGTTTTGTGTGTGCAGAATGCATAGAACAGGATTTAAAATACAGCTTAAGCAAATTATGCTGAAAGAAGTGTACACAAATTATGATTTTTTTTTTGGTTGACTAGGTAGTTAATGGCTCCATTTCCGATAAGTATTTCTTTGAGATCAAATGTAAGCTTGAATAGTTTTCCTAGCTCTCAATTTTAAGGAAAACTGTGCAAAATATCCATAGTAATAGAACTGATACCTCATTTAATAGGTCATCAGCCTCTTCCTGGCATGGCAAAAAGCTTGTAGCCAATAGTCCTTGAGCAAAAATCATCTCTTGCCTCTGCCTCAAATTTAACCGAACTTCTTTGTTCCTATTCTGTGGCTCAGATCTCATGTATATTTATAACAAATAAGAGATTAAATGTTTATCCTTCACGTATATGTATTGCGTAGAAACAATACAAAGGAGCGTAAAAGAATCATAGAATGGTTTGTATTGAAAGGGACCTTAAAGATCATCTTGTTCCAAGCCCCCTGCCATGGGCAAGGACACCTCCCACTAGAGCAGATTGCTCAAAGCCCCATCCAGCCTGGCTTCGAACACTACCCATAGTCTACCCATGTTGAATTCAAACATAGTGAGCAGCTATGCTTCAGACATCACTTTAGACATTCAAAGCAGCAAAGCCCTCAAAATAACAGCGTTGTCCCGAAAAGTGTTATTTGTGAGTTAAAAGTACCTGTAGAGATTCATGAAGGTTGACTGAAAATAAATTTTTATTTTCCTCCATTGAAATGCTCTTGACATCACCAGATATGAGAAAAAAGGTAAAGCAGACTCAGATCGGTTTCCTCCTTCTGAGGATTTTCTTTTTGTGGGCATTGCTCTAATTAAATAACAAAAAATAGTGCAATAGTCTCAGAGTGGCAAAGTCTGGGTTATCTAACACCTTTCTACTATTAAATTACTGCCACTCCACATCATTCTTATATCTGTAAGGATTTTATTGTTGTTACAGATATCAGGAGCTCTGTTTCTGTGTCTGGTGAAGCAGCATCCTTTCTAACCCAGGTCTTCTCAGAACTGAACTGTGGCTTCCTCTAGGGAGACGTCATCTAAGAGTACCTGTAAATTTTTCATAAAGCAAGTCCTTGCTTTCTAGTTACATGGTATAAAATGAAGGTTTCTCAGAACTACATCAAATATCCGTGAATGGATAAAAAAATCTTGTTAAAAAGTAGCGTATTATGACAACTTTACTGACACCTGTAGCTTATGTATGATAACACATTAATTCTTTGACAACACTAGCACTATGTCAATATTTTGAGGCAAATTTCCTGCAAATGCAACTACCACTTTTATTCTAGGAGTCAGCTAAGTATTTTACTGTTCATATACTTACAGGTTAATGCAGTAGTGATTTTTTTAATACATGCTCTTTAATTATTACTTTGAGCAGCACACGGTTTCCAGCAATGTTGTATTATTTGATTAACATTTTTAAGATAGTCTTTCTGTTGATACTTTGGCTTCCTGAGAACAGATGTTGTGTTACCTACATTGCTTCATTTCTTCAGAGAAGAAATGCCTATTTGTGTTCAGGGAGGAGATGCACATTGCTATTTTTTGAACTACTTTATAATTGCAACATTTGGTTTAAAAGAGAAATTTCAGTTAAAGTATATGAACATTAAAACTGACTCTCTACCAGAACACCTGTTTTTCTGGAATTTAAGAAAAGTTATTAAAAAAAATAACAACCCGTAACTAGATTTCAGAATAACAGGGATTGTTTCACATTTTCTACAACAAGAGAACTATAGATTTTAGAAAAGTCGCAAGTCTTCTGATTTTTTTTTTTGTACTTTGTTTTTTAATTATCCTGTGCTGGAAAGGAGAAGAAGGAAGGCAAGTCATTGATAAGGTAGCTGAAGTAAAACTTGATGTGAGATTTAGTTAACAGGAAAGTCTGTTCAAAGCAAATGCTAGCCTCATGATTACACAAAAGTGTCTCTCAATTATCCTTACTGTATCTGTTCCACATTGCACAGAACAGGTCATTATTGAGCCAGGACTTAAGTCTCTTGGTTGTAAAGCTGAGTTACTGACATATCTACAGATATGTGAGAAGCAGGTAGCAGAGAGAAAGTCAGACAGTTTCCAGAAAAGTCACGTGCAAGCTAGTAGTTACACAATAGCAATAGAAATTTTGTGTAAACCAAAAATCTCCTCTTTCCTTTTGGTTACCTTCCCTGACCTTGCCATTTTTTAACATGTATGAACCACTGCGACTGCAGTAGTGAAAAATGGCGATTGCTGACGAAAGAAGCTATTTAAATGGAAAATAAAGAAAACATCCATGGTTAGCCATGAATTATTCCTTTTGTATGCACAAATCTTTGTTTCCATCTATCAAAAGTAACTCTATTTTTATTTAATTGACTTGTATTCTGTATTATAAATCTGTTCATTAAACTGAGGCAGAATTACAGTGGAATTTAATACAGCAGTAGCTATTAATAATCCTAAGAATGTGGTGGAGTCACTCTTTATGTGAAAGAGCAACTGCAAGGTGTTGAATACCATCCAGGCATGGAGGAGGAGCAAGTTGAGAGTGTATGGGTTAGAATTAAGGGGCAGGCTGGCAAGAGTGATACTGTTGTGGGTATCTATTACAGGCCACCAGATCAGGGTGAGGAAGTTGATGAGGCCTTCTACAGGCAGCTGAGAGTGGTCTCACAGTCACAGGCCCTGGTTGTCGTGGGGGATTTTAATTTCCCTGATATTTGCTGGAAGGACAATTCAGCCAGCCAGCCACAGTCCAGGAGGTTCCTCCAGTGCATCGATGATAATTTTCTGATGCAAATGGTGGAGGAGCCGACCAGGAGAGGAGCACTGCTGGATCTCATCCTCACTAACAAGGAGGATCTGGTTGAAGCAGTAAAGGTTGAGCACTGCCTTGGCTGCAGTGACCATGAAATGGTGGAGTTCAGGATCTCATGTAGCAGAAAGAAAATAGCAAGCAGAATTGCAACCCTGGACTTTGCCAAGGCAAACTTTGGATTTTTCAAACAATTACTAGGGAAAATCCCATGGGCAAGGCTGTTTGAAGGTAAAGGGGCCCAAGATAGTTGGTTAGCGTTCAGGGACTGCTTCTACCGTGCTCAAGATCAGAGCATCCTGACATGTAGGAAGTCAAGGAAGGGAGCCAGGAGACCTGCGTGGCTAAACAGGGATCTGCTGGGTAAGCTCAAGGGCAAGAGGAGAATTCACAGATCTTGGAAGGCAGGGCTGGCCACTTGGGAAGAATATAAGGCTGTTGTCCGAGGATGTAGGGAGGCAACTAGGAAACCAAAGGCCTCCCTAGATTTAAACCTGGCGAGAGGGGTCAAGGACAACAGGAAGAGCTTTTTCAAATATGTGGGAGATAAAACTAACACCAGAGGCAATATAGGCCCACTGAAGAATGAGGTGGGTGCCTTGGTGACAGAAGATACAGAGAAGGCAGAGTTACTGAATGCCTTCTTTGTCTCTGTCTACTCTGCCGGAGGCTGTCCTGAGGAGCCCCGTTCCCCTGAGGCCCCAGAGGAAGTCAGCGCGGTGGAGGAGTTTGCTTTAGTCGATGAGGACTGGGTTAGGGACCAATTAAGCAATCTGGACATCCATAAATCCATGGGTCCAGACGGGATGCATCCGCGGGTGCTGAGGGAGCTGGCTGATGTCATTGCTAGACCACTCTCCATCATCTTTGCCAAGTCTTGGGAGACAGGAGAGGTGCCTGAGGACTGGAGGGAAGCAAATGTCACTCCAGTCTTCAAAAAGGGCAGGAAGGAGGACCCGGGAAACTATAGACCGGTCAGCCTCACCTCCATCCCTGGGAAAGTGATGGAACGACTTATCCTTGGTGCCATCTCAAGGCATATCAAGGATAAGAGGGTCATTAGAGACAGTCAACATGGCTTCACCAAGGGGAAGTCGTGCTTGACTAACCTCATAGCCTTTTATGAGGATATAACAAGGTGGATAGATGATGGCAGAGCGGTGGATGTGGTCTACCTTGACTTCAGTAAAGCATTTGACACAGTCTCCCACAGCATCCTTGCTGCTAAACTGAGGAAGTGTGGTCCAGACTCTCGGGTAGTGAGGTGAACTGCGAACTGGCTAAGGGGAAGAAGCCAAAGAGTTGTGGTCAATGGGGCAGAGTCTGGTTGGAGGCCTGTATCCAGTGGAGTCCCTCAAGGGTCGGTACTGGGACCAGTATTATTCAATATATTCATCAATGACTTGGATGAGGGACTAGAGAGTACTATCAGCAAGTTTGCTGATGACACCAAGCTGGGAGGAGTGGCTGACACACCAGAAGGCTGTGCTGCCATCCAGCGAGACCTGGACAGGCTGGAGGGTTGGGCGGGGGAAAATTTAATGAAATATAACAAGGGTAAATGTAGAGTCTTGCATCTGGGTAGGAACAACCGCAGGTTCCAGTATAAATTGGGGAATGACTTATTAGAGAGCAGTGTAGGGGAAAGGGACCTGGGAGTCTTGGTGGACAGCAGGATGACCGTGAGCCAGCAGTGTGCCCTCATGGCCAGGAAGGCCAATGGCATCCTGGGGTGTATTAGAAGGGGGCTGGTTAGTAGGTCGAGGCTCTCCTTCCCCTCTACTCTGCCCTGGTGAGACCCCATCTGGAATATTGTGTCCAGTTCTGGGCCCCTCAGTTCAAGAATGACAGGGAACTGCTGGAGAGAGTCCAGCACAGGGCAACTAGGATGATTAAGGGAGTGGAGCATCTCCCTTAGGAGGAAAGGCTGAGGGAGCTGGGGCTCTTTAGTTTGGAGAAGAGGAGACTGAGGGGTGACCTTATTGTTTACAAATACATAAAGGGTGAGTGTCACGAGGATGGAGCCAGGCTCTTCTCGGTGACAACGAATGATAGGACAAGGGGTAATGGGCTGAAACTGGAACATAAGAGGTTCCGCTTAAACTCGAGAAGAAACTTCTTCTCAGTGAGGGTGACGGAGCCCTGGAACAGGCTGCCCAGGGAGGTTGTGGAGTCTTCTTCTCTGGAGACATTCAAGACCTGCCTGGACACGTTCCTATGTAGCATTATCTAGGCGTTCCTGCTCTGGCAGGGGGATTGGATTTGATGATCTTTCGAGGTCCCTTCCAATCCCTAACATTCTATGATTCTGTGATTCTGTAATGTAGTGCTTAGTATTATCCCAACGAATGCCTACCAGACAGAGTAATGAGATTTTTACAATATTAAAAAGTTGTAAAACATTATTTCAGTGTTATTCATGTTACCAAAGACAACAGTGTGCAAGTGATGACAGAAAAAAAGCAGTCAGGTTGTTTTTTAAAAGGGTAAGTTGAGGGAACCACTGCAGGCATTGGAATACAAGTGAAAGACCTGAAGAGCCTTTTTATCTCTATCATGAGTACAGGGAAGAAAAATTAGACGTGCAAGACACTGCTATGAGGAGAACATATTGAGCATTAGCTCACTTCCAACTGTAAAAGAAATTCCAAGGAAGGCCAGGTTAAAAATTGCTTTTAAGGTCTATTTTTTCAAACTTCCTTGGTCCTTTATTAGAGAAATTCTTGCTTCCCCTCCTGCCCCCTTTTCCTTCACTCAAATGATTTAATTTTTCACAGAAATTAATAAAGGTATTGCTTGTTATAAATACGCGTTTAGGAGAAAATTAGGGTACTCTTTAAAAATTACAAGCACAGAAATCTTTGTGATTTTATTCCCAGTTGAAAAAACAAATATATAAAATCAGTTGTAATTAGAAAAGAATAATGTACTGCATTCTGCAAAAGTGACCTACATGTAAGTGTATGCATCTTTCATGATCTTTCATAGCATGCAAAGGATATAGCAGCCAGCAATACTGGAACACATCACTCAGTCAGCCCATCTCATTTTTGCTTATCTCCCCCATATTTTTTTTTCTTTTTTTCCCCTTTTGAAAGACAAGTTGAATTGTGTAAATATTTTACAATGTTCCCTTCTCATTCTGTAACTGAATAATACATACAAAGATTCTGTGCATTTTACCAAAATATGTTTTCCACCTTCATTCCTTTTTACTCCCTCTCCAAAAATCTTTCTCTTCAAACAAAATCTTCTGCCTCATTTATCATCATGGATCCTGAAAGGAATGTATCTTGTGTACAGAGCTCTTCAGGAGAGAGACTCTTGCAAGTGTTATGACATTTGAAATATTGCTTGAAATACTAATTTCCATTTAAAAAAATGCAATACTAAGGGCTAATTGACTTACAGGCCAGACTGTAGCTTGAAAGCCACAGGTTGTGCATGTGTATGTGCATGAGATGGCTTGATAACTTACTGCTACCTGATATCCTTGGGGATTCAGCAGTATTCTTCCCCTCACACCAAATGCACATGCACTAACAGTAACATCTCCATCTCAGCCGCTGAGGGGTGGTGCTTTCTGCAAGACCAGCTTTACTTGGATGCTCAGGGAAGGAAAGAACTTGGTCCTAGTTTTATACTACTTATTTTCACTTTTGGAGAAGCTGGTACCTTATCCACTAGGATACGTGCCTCTCACAGCCACATACCTTTCACGCGACTCAGTGTTGGTTATAACTTACAGTATTTATTCAGCTAGCAGTACAGGCTGAATACCCCGTGCGGGAGATTTGAGGGAATTAAAGGACTGTGTATATCATCTCCTTTTATGCATCCACAAGAGTCAGGCTCAAGTGGATTACATTTCCAGAGTATAGAGTACCCAGAGGATCACCAGTGCTGCAGGTAGCTGCTCATCAATGACAATTCTTGTACTAATTTCTAGGAATGACTGTTTGGCTTATAAATATCTTGAGAGTTGTTCACAAGTGTCCTACATTTTCCTTGCTTTTGTTTTCCTAATACATGTGGCCCAACTGTTTGCAAAGTGAATCATGTTGGAAGTTTGGAGCAGGGAGTGAAAGTACAGGTGTCCTAAATGGACTTGAGCATAAAGAGGCTTAAGTTTCTGAGATCTCTTAACCTGATGATTGTAATCTTATGCAGTAGGTAAAGCTAATGTATAGCTTCTCGTGAGCACAGCTTGTGTTTGTGAAATTTTTCTTAAATACTGAAATGTATTGTGAGTCTGAATGGAGAGAGATGCAAATTATTACACATCAAAGTAATATAAAGTGTCATAAAACAAAAACATGTTCTGAACAGCATTGTATCTCTCACAGTGATTAATGCTTCCTCCTTATACAATTGCTCAAAGTATCCTATAGAAGATAGAAGAGTTTTAGCTTTAAACTGAACAGTAAACGTTTGGCATATTTGCGGTAGCATAAGTATGTGCATGTATAGCACTCCCATCTGATGAATCTGTGGATGGTAGCAATATTTTGAATTATATCTAATCCTAATTTAGTTCTTGTTTTTCATACTATGTGGAAATAAATCCTTTTGTCAATTATTCCCCAAGTTAATTTCTTTTTACTGGATTTAAATTTCACTGAATATCTTCATGATCTTCGTAAGCATTTATTTTAACCTCCTCTTCAAAACAAGTAGTTCTAACGTTCAGTCCTTCAGATATACAATATGTCCTTTCCATGCTTAGTTCAACAGGTGCACCACAATTAGGTTTTTTAGTATAGGGTGAGAAGCTCAAATGAAACTGTAGGATAAGCCACCTGTGTTGAAACAGCATCAGTAAACTCACCCCTCACTATCAGATCAGCACAACTACTTTTCGTTGTAGAAGTAGCTAACCTCATTTATCTGAGTAACTAGGATATCTTATAAAGCTAGTTGTTGGGATTTTTTTGGGGGGGGGTGGCCTTTCTTTTTTGATTTATAGCTGTGCTATACTTTGATTATTATGCAAGTTTGCTCTAGATCCAACCATCTAGCTGACTCACACCATCCCTTATTGGGAGAGTAGCTTGATTTTGAGTAATTGTGTTAGAAAGTTATCTTGTGATTGCTGTAGCTTCCACATGAGAGGTTTCAGAGCCAGATCCACAGCAGGGTTGAAAAAAGTGGTAGAGCCACTTATGGAATGTCATTGCTCCCTCCTGCAGATACACTTTCATGTGTGAAATGCATTATGTGAGGTATTTCTATATATTTACATGTAAAATGAGGACTCTTCTCTGCCGTAGCATGTGCCATCGTCAAAAGTAGTGGGGGCATACTTTCTGGCTTGGAAACACAGGGGACGAGTATTTCTCTCCCTCCTCCGCCTGCCAGGGCAACCGCATTTGCATGATTTCCGCAAGCTCCCTATCGGCAGCTCCTATTCCAATTTCATCTTGCAGTCGACAGCCTTCTGTTCCTCAGCGAGTGTAGCTGAGGCAGTGGAGGCTGCTCAGAAGAGATGCACACGTGTCTCTCTCCTGTCCCCAGCTGGCCCTGGGGCCCCTGGGGGCCCTGCTGCTGTCTCCCAGGCTGCTGGCAGAGAGAAAGGCAGGCAGTATCTGCCAGCACAGCAGCCCTCTGTTCTCAGGAGACCTCATTCTGCTGGGACTCCTGAGTGAACATCTTGCAAACACTGTTGTTAATCAGAGCGCAGTCTCATAATGCTCTCTGCTCCCCTCCACTTTTTAAAATAAATAATAACAATAATTCAGAAATCAAACTCTCTGTGTGCAACATTGTGGATATGGCTGTTGGAGTTGGATGTTAAAATAATATCTGCCCTCCTCAGTCAGTGTTCCTGTTTTGTTTATCTTCTGCCTTGGTAGCCGAGGAGAACATTAGCAGAGTTGGTGCTAGAGACACAGCTCTTAAGCCTGTCACTTTGTGTATCAGTGGAAGCTACACTGAAGGGACTTGTCAGAGGAGAGCTAGCTCTGCAAATTAGTTTGTAACAGTTGACTGCTTCAGAAAAAGGGAATTTTCTTCATTGCCAGATCCCACTTCATCAATATTGTATTAGTTTCACTCTCCCTTGGTAACTAGGGTAAGCACAGTACATCTCTAACCATTTGCACAGTACATCAGAGAGTTTTAATGTCATTATATTGCCTAGAATGGAAGTGGCATTAAAAAGGCTTTAGAAAGTGGTTCTCCTGTATCTTTTTAATGTTCTTACACTGGAAGGAATGACTGCAACTAGTAATAGATAACATTAAGTGGAAAGTAAGAACTAATTTGCTTCTTTCTCTTGAAATAAATGATGGGGATTTTGTGTCTGAAGAACCATATGCAAGTGCAATGATTGTAAAAGCTTACAGAATTGAAGTACTTCTCAATTATATTTAAATACCTTGGGCATTGTTCAAGTATACTCGCTATATGAATAAAATAATGTTTTGCCTATAGCTTATATATAGGCTTTGTTTGCTGCATGTGGTATTGTCTTTTTACGTGGAGATTATGTATTTAACATCTTGGTTTACATCTGTACACCACAGGGAGAGAGACCAGATCCTGTGTCTCCTTGGATTACTAGTTTCTATGGCAGCAGAAATGGAGATAATGAATTCAGAAGATGTGGGTTTCTGTCACAGTTTGATGTTATAATCCCTTCTGAAACTGCTGTACTTCACTGCAAAGGGTAGGAGGCAATGACCTCTGTGGAATTACCTAGAAGAAGAAAATGAAAGCTGGTGATTCTTCTGAAAGATTATTCAGATTCCTGTCCATTTTAAGTAACCAGCAGTTCGTGTAATGTATCTGAAATATTTCTATACATTTCCAGCACGTGAATTATCTTCAATAGTACTCTAAGGATTGGAAAAGATGATAGATAATGTTGATTGGACATTATTCTTTAATCCTACCACGTACTGAGGACACAGAAGAGAAAAAAATATCACTTTGTCAACCTCCACCCATTTATGGGGTTTTTTTTTGAGCTACAATGTACTTGGTTGTGTTTAACAGTGTCGACTGTCCCAGCAGTATTTTATACATATGCACATTTGGAATTGTGCTTATTGCAGTTTGCAGCTGCTGTGTCTTGCTGTGCCTCTGAGCAAACTCTGTCTTTTCTACAAGACCATTTATGTAGTGGAATTCAGCAATTATCTCCCACCCTTAACCTTCTCTAGGCTGAATAAACGTAATTCCTTTCTCTGCTCCTCATATTTCATATGCTTTTATAATGAGCTTGTTGTGTTCTTCTTTACACTGAAATCACCTCAGTGGAGCAGATTAATGTGAATGTTGCGTATCAGTATCCCTTGTTACTACTGTTTTCGCTAGAAAAAGCAGAACTGTTATAAGAAAACATCCTTTACATAACTAGTAATAGATTCTAAGAAGAAAAATAATGAAAACTTTTGTTTTCTTCATTTTCCTCATGTAGTTTTCAGGTTGCAGCCTCTTCATTATGGCTATATGTAATCACTGTCTCCGACTACCCAGCTAGTCTAGTCTAGTCTTGCTCTACCTGTGTTACCTGTGTCCCCCAGAATCAAGTGGAATGGCTGACCCAGACAAAAGACCTTAGTAGCTTCTGTGGACCATCATACTCTATGGCTGCTTCTTCTGAGTGCAGGCGTCTAAGTATTGGCAGAGTATTTTGGATCAGTTAGTTGGTACAGCCACCACAAGACCACTGTGTTCCTTACAATTTTCTTCATGATCCAGTGGCAAATGAGCCTAAAGCAGTGGCCTGATGCACCTTTGAATTGTGAGTAGCCTAAACATCCAGTCACTTGAGGAATTAATTCTGATTAATAAGGCATGCATACTGAGTGGACCATACAGAATCATAGAATCATAGAATCATAGAATCATAGAATGTTAGGGATTGGAAAGGACCTCGAAAGATCATCAAGTCCAATCCCCCTGCCAGAGCAGGAATGCCTAGACTATGCTACACAGGAACGTGTCCAGGCAGGTCTTGAATGCCTCCAGAGAAGGAGACTCCACAACCTCTCTGGGCAGCCTGTTCCAGGGCTCCGTCACCCTCACTGAGAAGAAGTTTCTTCTCGAGTTTAAGCGGAACCTCTTATGTTCCAGTTTCAGCCCATTACCCCTTGTCCTATCAGTGGTTGTCACCAAGAAGAGCCTGGCTCCATCCTTGTGACACTCCCCCTTGATATATTTGTAAACATTAATGAGGTCACCCCTCAGCCTCCTCTTCTCCAAACTAAAGAGCCCCAGCTCCTTCAGTCTTTTCTCATAAGGGAGATGCTCCACTCCCTTAATCATCCTAGTTGCCCTGTGCTGGACTCTCTCCAGCAGTTCCCTGTCTTTCTTGAACTGAGGGGCCCAGAACTGGACACAGTATTCCAGATGGGGTCTCACCAGGGCAGAGTAGAGGGGAAGGAGAACCTCTCTCGACCTACTAACCAGCCCCCTTCTAATACACCCCAGGATGCCATTGGCCTTCCTGGCCACAAGGGCACACTGCTGGCTCATGGTCATCCTGCTGTTCATTTAATTTACTTTGAATTTGGACAATGGAAATCAAGCCAAGAACACCCAGCTGCTCCCTATGGTATATATGTTAGTGCTATTCTGAGTTTTAAACTTTTAATCAGTTTGAAAAACATATGGAAGGAAAATTGGTGTTGTTATGGATTATTTTCCCACTCTTATAAGATACCCACCAGTGAGGCAGTTTACTGCTAGACAGTAATCTATAGCAGTGAGAAGAAATACCAGGAGTAGCATTTTCTGTCTCATTCACTTTGAAGTATTACAGAACTTTCCCCAACAGCCAGTTTCTAGCCAGCTTCTTCTTATCTGATTTCTTCTCTTGTTGCACTTGTAAGTCAATTTTAAACAAAATAGTAGCCTTTGAATGTGGGGTTGGTGTATGTAAGTTTTGTGCTGTATATAACTTGATATTTCTGTATGCATGTGAAGAAAAATACGTACATATACACACACACATATATAAAAATCACTGCAACAAACAGACTGCATTAGTGGCTGGTCAGAGAACATAGCAAAGTACCGAAGAGAATTTTATTGCTTTTCTAATCTTTTCGGTACCTTTCCTGACCCACAAAGCTAGAGAAGTCACTTAGGAGTAGATGTACCAACACAAGGCACCATGTCTAATTTGTCATAAAGTAGAATTGAATGAAATGCCTTCATCCCCAAGTTACAGTCACTCTCTCTCTCTCTCATGTTTGGACACACACAAATTTGTTGATCACTTTGGTGATAATCACAATCCCAACAGGAACTGTTATAGTCATTATTCCACCTATAAATAAAAAATGCAAGGTTTTGGAGTTTGGTGCTTCCACAGAATCACAGAATGTTAGGGGTTAGAAGGGATCTTGAAAGATCATTTACTCCAACACTCCTGTCAAAGCAGGATCACCTACAGTAGCTCACACAGGACAGCACCCAGGAGAGTTTTGAAGTCCCCAGAGAAGGAGACTCCACAACTTCTCTGGACAGCCTTTTCCAATGCTCTGTTACCCTCACAGTAAAAAAGTTTTTTCTCATATTGTTATGGAACCTCCTATGTTCCAGGTTGTATCCATTGCCCATTGTCCTGTTACTGGACATCACTGAAAAGAGCCTGGCTCCGACCTGGCACTCTTCCTTGACATATTTATAAACATTCATGAGGTCAGCCCTCAGCCTCCTCCAAGCTAAAGAGACCCAGCTCCTTCAGCCTTTCCTCATAAGGGAGATGTTCCACTCCCTTCATCATCTTTGTGGCTCTACGCTAGACTCTCTCAAGCAGTTCCCTGTCCTTCTTGAACTGAGGGGCCCAGAACTGGACACAGTATTCCAGATGCACCCTCACTAGGGTGGGGTAGAGGGGGAGGAGAACCTCTCTCGACCAACTAGCCACCCCCCTTCTAATACACCCCAGGATGCCATTGGCCTTCTTGGCCATGAGGGCACATTGCTGGCTCATGGTCATCCCGCTGTCCACCAGAATCCCCGGGTCCCTTTCCCCTGCGCTGCTCTCCAGCAGGGCAGTCCCCAACCTACACTGGTACTCGGGGTTGTTCTTTCCCAGGTGCAAAACTCTACACTTGCCCTTGCTGAATTTCATAGAATTTCTCCCCGCCCAGCCCTCCAGCCTGTCCAGGTCTCTCTGAATGGCAGCACAGCCTTCTGGTGTGTCAACCACTCATCCCAGTTTTGTGTTGTCACCAAACTTGATGACAGCTCTCTCTAATCCCTCATCCAGGTCATTGACGAATATACTGAACAGCACCGGCCCCAGTACTGACCCCTGAGGGACCCCACTAGACACAGGCCTCCAACTAGACTCTGCCCTATTGACCACAACTCTCTGACTTCTTCCCTTCAACCACTTCACAACCCGCCTCACTTCTCGGTCATCCAGACTCCACTTCCTCAGTTTACCTATGAGGATGCTGTGGGAGACAGTGTCAAATGCTTTACTGAAATCCAGACAGACCACAACCACTGCACGGCCACCATCCATCCACCTGGTTGTGTCTTCATAAAAGGCTCTCAGGCTGGTCAAACATGATTTCCCCTTGGCAAAGCCATGCTGACTGCTCCTAATGACTTTCTTATCCTTGATATGCCTAGACACAGCATCAAGGGTAAGTTGTTCCATCACCTTTCCAGGGATGGAGGTGAGGCTGACCGATCTGTAGTTACTCGGGTCCTCCTTCCTGCACTTTTTGAAGACTGGAGTGACATTTGCTTTCCTCCAGGCCTCAGGCACCTGACCTGCTGCCTGTGACTTACTAAAAATGATGGAGAGTGGCCTAGCAATGGCCTCTGCCAGCTCCCTCAGCACCCACAGGTGCGTGCTGTCAGGGCCCATGGACTTATGGATTTTCAAGTGTTCTGACTGATCCCTAACCCAGTCCTCCTCAACCATGTCAAGCTCCTCCTTTATGCTGACTTCCTCTGGGTCCTCAGGGGAGTGAGCAACTCTGCCTTCTCTGTATCTTTCTATCCTCTGTCTCCAGGGCACCCACCTCATTCAGCAGTGGGCCTACGATGCCTCGAGTTTTAGCTTTGTTGGCAATGTATTTGAAGAAACCTCATCCACCGTTTGCATCAAGAAGTTGTCATTGATGCACTGGAGGAGCCTCCTGGACTCAGGATGGCTGGCTGTGCAGACCTTCCAGCAAATATCTGGGTAGTTGAAATCCCTCATGAGAACCAGGGCCTGTGATTGAGAGGTTACTGTCAGCTGCCTGTAAAAGGCCTCATCAACTTCCTCCTCCTGATCAGGTGGTCTGTAATAGACACCCACCACAATATCACTTATGCTAGCCTGCCCCTTCATTCTCACCCACAAACTCTCGACTTGCTCCTCATCCGCCCCTGGATAGATCTCGAAACGTTCCAGTTGCTCTCTCACGTAAAGAGCAACTCTACCACCTCACCTTATTGGCCCGTCTTTCCTAGAAAGGACATAGCCATCCAAGCCCACATTCCAGTTATACTTGTCCCACCACATCTCTGTAATTGCAATGAGATTGTAGCTTTTCAACAGCACCCGGTTTTCTAGTTCACCCTGCTTATTCCCCACGCTTCTTGCATTGGTATACAGACACTTAAGAGACTTAATCGAAGAGCATCTGTTGCTGTTGCTTGTGCCACTAGAGTGGATGCACTTGATCTGGGCCATTGTTTTCACCCCTAACCCAGGGATACTTCCCTCTGGCTCATCTGTAGTGAGCCTGGTTTTATCCCCTTCCCCCTTTTGCCCAAGCTGCGGGCATTCACATAATTTTTCCTGCTAGAATCTTTCTCTTCTCCAGGATGACTAGCTACCTCTGCAGAAATTGTCGTAGCAGAAATTCGGTTCCATGTCTCTGCCTAACTGAGGTGCTGTTCTTTCCTGTGTTTCCAAAAACTGGTAGAAAAAAAAGAGGACTTTTTTTCACATTGGCTGGTGACAGTTGTCTGATGAGCACCTGAAAGAAGGTGCTTTTATGGTATAGCTAGTGTTTTATGAGCTTGAATTAATCTAGCTCAATAGACTTAATGCACTTGAAAATGGTTGAAAATGGTTCATTTCCCTGTTCTAAGCAAGACCTTAAGTATGAACTGTACATACCACATTAAAGAACCAAAAGCTGGCTTTATCCTAAAAACATCAACAACTGAATCTTACTTCCTTCTGTAATGGTGTTTAAAACCAGGGAAGGAAAGAATTCCTTTTATATATGATAGCTGTTTTATAGTGATGAATCAGACAAACATGTATTTGCTAAGTGTGAACAATGTAGTCAGTGTTGCATAAGGCATAAAAACAGTCTGTGCCTTGAAGAACATTTTAATGTAACAACACAGATGTTGAGCAGGCAAAACATGACAGAGTTCCCAGTAGTAGATAATTGATAATTTTATTCAAATTTGTAATTAATATAATCTAGTCACTGTTTCTGGGCTTAGTTGAAAATGTCTTGACTAAATACTCGCTGAGACACAAGTCCGTCTACTGAACTGTATGAAAACGTACTTAATATGAGAAGTGGTTAGTGTAATTTCGTCTGGCATCAATCAGCCCAGTGAGTGACTGAATTACTTTGAAATTATTTGCTTTATTCAGAGCATAAGATAATTCTTTGTACTGAAGAGGGAAGGGTATTCCCTACTGAAAATAGCAATTGGTATTGAATGTGATCTGTTGCTGTTACAGAGTTCAACAGTAACTTTTTCTTACTACTTTCCCTTTCCCTGCACTCCATGGGACTAACAGTATTGAGTATTTGAAGTCAAGGGGACTACCTGTTGGCTTCCTGGAATGCAAATCCAGAAAAGACAAGCTGCATTCTCCGTGGGGAGCAAGTAGTGACTCTCTACCTGTCTTGATAATCTAGGCTCTGTCAAATAGAGATGTGGAGCCCTTGCAGCTGCAGTCAAGGGAAAGCAAAACTGTTTCTCTGTTGTGTTCTAAAAAAGAACCCCATAGTGTTTGCTCATTGGGGTGCATGGAATTAGAATGTATGTTGGCATGAATCTGCCTTTGGCAGACAGATAATGCAACTGCTGATTTCACAGGTCTTGTGAAAAATCATTAGCGTAGCCTGTTTCTCCATTTATAGTCTTATGCAAGAGAGGAGAAAATAAATATCTACTGATTTTCCTAAACTGCTTTTGTGCATACAACTCAAAAATAGCTGTGTGCTAAAAGCCTGAATTTTCCTGTAGTTGGGATTATTTTTTAAACTCCATTACAATTTTTTAATGAAAAATTACTCATTGCATTTTTCTACTGATGAAAGTTATCCTAGGCTACAGTTATAAAAATGTCTTCTGTCTTTTCCACTTGAAGCTTCGGGAACTCTAGGATTGGGAGAGAGAAAAGTAACTTCACAAGGTGGCTGAAAACCAGCAGCAAGTAGTGAGTGCCAGGGCTGAGACAGAGCCTCTCCCAAGCGATAGAGAGGTGCTGACAGTGCAGCTTCGCAGTGCTTGTGCTGAGAGAATGGGTTATGGAGGGATACCTGGATTATTGCTTGAGATTAAAACAAAATCAGAAATAAGAACAGTACCAGGAAGCTGGACTGGGTTATATCCACCCCACCAGGGCTAAGAAAACATGTTTTCACATGTATGTGGGTGCTGTTCTGGGTTCTCATCTTGCTTCCCCATCAAGGATTGGTGCCACAGAGATACTGCTATGATGGCTGGGAGTGCTTAAGTTCACACATGGTTAAACAAAAGGCAGTGCAAACACAAGTGACTGGTATTGAGTGGGATGAGAACCATGTGTGTAAGTCTTGTCCTGAATGCATGAAACTTGATGCATTTGCTCGATTTTATATTACAACATAGGAGCTCACCTGCAGGACAAGTAGATTCTTCTGTTCCAATAGTGGAAATGTAGCCACTCTGAGCCATGCCAGAATTCTTGAGTTCTCAGCATAGGAAAGGTGGAGTGCTTAATATGCTAATGATATGTACTTTGCTTCTAATTTTCTTGGGTTTGTGGTGTCGTGGGTTGACCTTGGCCGGCCACCAGGTACCCACACAGCCACTCTCTCACTCCCCCTTCACTGCTGAACAGGGGGAGAAAATATTTCCAGGGGCTCAGGGTTTGAGATAAGGACAGGGAGATCACTTTCATTTACCGTCCCGGGCAAAACAGACTCAATTTTAGGGAAATTAGGCACATTTATTAAAAGAACTAATCAGAGAGGAGTAGTGAGAAGTAAGAAAGAGCAAACAGATCTTAAACAGAACACCTTCCCCCCATCCCTCCCTTCTTCCCGGGCTTAACATCAATCCCGGTTTCTCCACCTCCTCCTCCCAAGCGGCGCAGGGGGACAGGGAATGGGGGTTACGGTCAGTTCATCCGACGTTGGTTTTACCGCTTCTTCACTCTGGGGGAGGACTCTTCACTCTTCCCCAGGGCCATTGTGGGGTCCCTCTCACGGGAGACAAGCTTCACGCTCTCTTCTCCGGCGTGAGTCATCCCACCAAGGGCAATTCATCACAAACTTCCCAACGTGAGACACCTCACGAGGGGCAGCCCACCCCTTGTGAGTCTGAGGCACAATCCTTCAGGGGAAACTGCTCCAGCGTGAGCCACCCGCAGCGTCCCAAAAGTCCCACCGGCCAACCTGCTCCAGCGTGGGCATTCCTCTCTTCCACGGGCTACAGGTTCCGGCAGCGACTTGCTCTGATGCGGGCTTCCCACGGGCTACAGTCCCCTTTCAGGCATCCACCCACACGGCGTGGAGTCCTCGGTGGACATCTACGCGGTGATCCTCACGGTGGACTTCTGCACCTCGCCCATGGGCTGCAGGGGGACAACCCGCTTCACCATGGTCTTCACCACGGACCCGGGGGACTCTCTCTGCTCCGGCGCCTGGAGCTCATCCTCCCCCCCTCCGCTCCTTCTTCACTGACCTTGGTGTCTGTACAGATTCTCACTCCTCCATCTCTGTGCCAGCTGTTAATGGCGCAGTTCTTTTTCCCGTTCTTAAATTGTTTTCACAGAGGCGTTCTTCTGCTATCACCTTACTGATAGGCTCAGCCTTGGCCAGTGGCGGGTCCCTCTTTGGAGCCAGCTGGCATTGGCTCTATCAAACTTGGGGAGCTTCTAGCAGCTTCTTACAGAAGCCACCCTGCAGCTCCCCCCCCGCCACCGAAATCTGGCCAGGCCAAACCAAAACATGTGGCTTCTTGTGATAAAGATGGTTGTGGTCATTTTTCCTTTGAGCAAAGTGTTGCTCTTGGCAGGTATTTATTTGGTATTTTAGATGATTCCTGTTCTTTGGGGTAAAAGAAAATAGGAAAACCAGAAAAAGAAAATTAATGCTGTCTAAAAGAAACAACAAATATTTGTTTTCTTCCTGCAAATAAACGATACTACAAATTACTCTTCAGAAATAACAAAAATATCTTCTCAAAGGGGCTTGTAAAATGAGAAATATATTTTGCTTAAACATTGTGCAGTTCACTTGAAGTAGGTTAAAAGTACTTTGGTATTAATTGGAAAGCCAGCATTTGCGAATCAAAGACTTTATACATCGTCTGATCCTGCTTCTTTACCAGTTTTGTTTTTGTGCCTGCTACTAGCATCAAACAAAATAAGCACAAACATAAAATCAATATATTCCAAGCTGACAGTAAAAAATATGTAATTCACTAAATACAAGTGTCCTCATGTGTAGAACCAGCAACTGTATTTTAAATCTTCTCCAATAGCCATTACTATAATATCTGACTCCAGTTTAGCAGTTCTGTTCACATCACATCTCTTTTTATTGCTTGCATTTTGATACACTGAGGATCCTTCTGATGATCTGTTTATGACTTTTTCATTTTTGCAATTAGTAGGTGTGTAATATTTATTTAAAATGAAATTTCATGGTGCTAACCATAACCACTAAATTCTTGAAGCGCAGCATATAGCAACTTCCATCTTCTGCTCAGTCAGAAAGAGTTGAGAGGTACAGTGAGCAATATAAGCAAGTTGAAAATGGAACATATACAGATATTTTTATTTAGGATGTACAGTTATCAAAAACAAAGTTTTGTATCAGTTAGAAGGACACTAGTATTTAGTACTTGGATTCGTTTTATTTCAGTCAAGTAGTGTATTTGTATAGAACAGTGTCTTCAGAGCTGACAAGTTTAATGGAAGGCTGTGGTATGTCCAGCACAGAAGCCATACATAAAAGTTTGGGGCTGATGCGTCTCTAAGCCATCCTTGAATCTGAGTAATCTGCTTGATACTGCAGCACAGGCTTAAAGCAACAAGTTTTATAGCCAGTTTGGCATATCCTAATGGTTTCTGTAGATAGATCTGTGTCAAGATAGCATTTGCTGCAGATCTGTAAGGAAGGGGAAACAGGATGTGTGCTTTGGGATGCTTAATTTGGCTTGGTAGTGGCTCTGGAAATCAGAACTAGAAGCCAATAATTAATATCAGAGTTGAGGACTGGACCCCAAACATCATGTCACAAACCAGGCTGGTCAGCAATCTTAGTCACTCTACAGGCAATCAGGAGAAGCAAGTATTTTTCCAGCAAGTTTGGTTTTCCCTTTATGTTCTCCAAGTGCATTTGCACCCTCTCTCTTCAAAAAGCGGTCATATGGATGCAGTTTACTTCTATGTATGTATTACTTATCATGTTGTGAAGACTCTTCTTGTCTGTGTTTTGTTTTGGCAGTGTTTTTTTATGTTCTCCATGTGCTGGGATTCTGTAGGAGCTAGGAAACACAGCAGAAGGCATTAAACACACAGTCTGTGGCAGTACCCTGCAGCCTTTATGTTTTCTTACTTTCTAGATGATAAGAAATTTATCCTATTTTAATTTGGTTTGCTTTTTCTGCTATTGTTTCTTCCAACTTTGAATTAGAGAGCAAATTTCGTTGTCCAAGACTTGGAATTCCACTGCTAGAATTTACATATGTCCTCAATGGAAACATGCTGTTGTAGGAAGTCTCTGCTCTGCAATGGAAAAGAAAATCAGTGCTTTGGCTGATTTTAGAAAAAAACAAGCTGTTAGTGATAAATAGACTGCTCAACCACCTTGTGCTTTTGTGTACATATATTTTTTTATGTTTTTATTTTCATGTATCAAGTGCAGTGAAGATACTAGGTAAGACAATGTCATTCAGTAGACTGCTTAGTAATGTTGTGTAGGAAACACTCAATAAGCAATCAGCTTAGCCATGCAGTAGGATTTCTGTTAAGAGAAAATGAATAAAGGAGTTGGAGAAGTTCAGATTACTGAGCCTTTGATTCACAGAGTGAGACCAGTGTGGATAGGATGTATTAATGTTCTCATTTCAAGTCCAGTTTTGAGACATGCTGTCAGAAAAATAGCACTGATAGTATTTGGGGAACCAATTTAAATAGAATGTTGAAATGAGAAATACAAGGTAACACTGTGTTATATAATGCACTTGCTGCAGAGACCAGCTTCAGTGCAGGTAAGACCGCTCTGGGGAAGGGATTTGAGGCAAAAAGGGGCTGACGAAAAGCTCTTCTCAGGGCTTTTTGAAGCTGGGAAAAGCAGTCTGCCTGTGCCGGGGACCGGCAGGTTGTGGGCGGGCTGCTGAGGTGGTGTGGGCAGGGCCAGCACCACTGGCGGCAAATGTAAACGAGGCGGGAATGCACAAACGGTCACTCACCAAAACCACTCCCACGCCCCCTTAAAAACCCTTCGGGAGGGCAGTGACCAGGTTGCTGCGCAGTGAGCAAGAAAGCAGTGAGTTAGGTGTAGGCAAAGTGAGTGGACAGGCTGCATAAAAAATTTACCAGCTTGTGCAAAGAGCAGTGGTCTCCACTCGGAGCAAGAAGACTATGCTCCAAACGCAAACCAAAATGGATGTGGAAACCCAAACAGAGCTCCTACAGAAGGACGCGGTTTTGCAGGACACAGGCTGCAGATAATGCTACGGGGTCTCGTATAGCTGTGTGCAGGTAGATGATCTGTTCAGCTGAGCAGCACAGCTGCAAGCTGAGGTTGAAGGGCTGCAAGGTGAAATAGGCTTAGGAGCATTAGGGAGGCTGAAGTGGAGGTAGACTAGAGGAGCCAGGCTCTGCCCTCCCTGCAGTGTAAATGGGAGCTCCCACCAGATAACACCCAGGATCAAGGGGCCCATATATACTGCGTTTGTTGCTGTGGCAGAAGGTGAGCGCCCTCCTTGCCTGCCTCGCTTCCTCAGGTGCCTCTGAGAAATAGATATGAGGCTCTGCTGGAAGACAGCCAGCCTAATAAGGATGTGGATGACAGACAACCTATACCAGATGTCTTACCACAGTCAGATAGGCCTTCAAGCCACATAACAACCTCTTCCACAAGGAAGAAGAGTTGTAGTTGTTGGAGACTCACCCCTAAAGGAAACAGAGGGCCCAATATGCCAGGTTTACCTTCCTCATAGGGAAGTCTGTAGTCTTCCTGGAGCCCAAATCAGGGATATCACTAGGAAACTCCCTAACCTGGTGCGGTTGTCAGACTATTATCCACTACTGATCTTCCCGGTAGGTGGAGGGGAAACTGCAATCACTAGTCCGAGGGAAGTAAAGAGAGACTTGGGACAGTTGATGAAAGAGTCTTGAGCACGAGTTATTATCTCTTCCCTCCTTCCAATTGCAGGCAACGACACAGGATGAAATAAAAGAATCCAGTCCGTAAATACATGGCTCCGAGACTGGTACTACATGCAGGGCTTTGGGTTCTTTATTCATGGCTGGTTTTATAAGATACCAGGCCTGACAGTTATATGTAGGAAAGGCTTATCTTGCAGAGGGAAAAAGGGTTCTAGGTCGAGAATAGCAGGGCTCATTCATAAAGCTTTAAACTGGATTTGAAGGAGGATGGGGCTGTAGCTGAGTTTGCACCAGCGAGGCAGTATTCTAGTGTTAATGAAGACCAGAAAGCCTCCACACCACTAGGGTGAAATCAGCATTCTCAGCTTTCTCCCTGAAATGTCTATACACCAATGCACATAGCATGGTGAATTCACAGGATGCCTGATCAAGACAAGAAAGTTGATAAGCTGATAGCAGCCTCGCAGTTACAGGCCCTGGTTCTCATGGAGGATTTTAACTACCCAAGTATTTGCTGAAGGCCCGCACAGCCAGCCAGTCACAGTCCAGGAGGTTCCTCCAGTACGTCAGTGATACTTTTTGATGAAAATGGTGGATGAGCTGACCAGGAGAGGAGCACTGATGGATCTTATATCAAGAAGGGTCTGGTTGAAGTGGTGAAGGTTGAGGGCAACCTTGATTGCAGTGAACATGAGATGATGGAGTTCAGGATCTTGTGCGGTAGGAACAGAATACCTAGCAGGATCGCAACCCTGGACTTCAGTAGGACCATCCCTGGCCTTTTCAAGAAATTGCTAGGGGAAATCCCGTGGGACTGGAAGGTAAAGGGGCCCAAGATAGCTGGTTAATATTCAAGGACCACTTTATGGGGCTGGTTAGCTCACTCGGTTAGAGCGTGGTGCTGATAATACCAAGGTCGCGTGTTCGATCCCCATTGGGTCCCCATGTGTTGCCGGATCTAGTTGAGAAGCATCCCTGCCCATGACAGGGAGGTTGGATTAAATGATCTCTAAGGTCCCTTCCAGCCTAGACCATTCTATGATTCTGTGATTCTTCCAAGCTCAAAATCAGTGCATCCCAATGGGTAGGAAATCAAGAAAGTGAGCCGGGAGACCCACATGGTTAAACAGGGAACTGCTGGGCAAACTCAAGTGGAAGAAGAGAGTCTATAGATCATGGACGGAGGAACTGGCCACGGGGGGGGAGTGTAAGACTGTGGTCAGAGGATATAGAGAGGCAACTAGGAAAGCTAAGGCTTCCTTGGAATTAAAGCTTGCAAAGGAGGCCAAGGACAACAGAAAGGGCTTCTTCAAATACATTGCAGACAAAGCTAAAACTCGAAGCAGCGTAGGCCCACTGCTGAATGAGGTGGGTGCGCCGGTGACAAAGGATACAGAGAAGGCAGAGTTGCTGAATGACTTCTTTGTCTCTGTCTATACTGTTGGGGACTGTCCTCAGGAGCCCCAGAGCCCTGAGACCTCAGAGGAAGTCAGGATAAGGAAGGAGTTTGCCTTGTTTGATGAGGACTGGATTAAGGATCAACTATGCAATCTGAACATCCATAAATCCATGAGCCCTGATGGGATGCACCCACATGTGCTAAGGGAGCTGCTGGAAGTAATTGGTAGGCCACCTTCCATCATCTTTCATAAGATACGGGGAACAGGAGAGGTGCCTGAGGCCTGGTGGAAAGCAAATGTCACTCCAGTCTTCAAAAAGGGCAAGAAGGAGGACCTGGGTAACTGCAGTCAGCCTCACCTCCATTCCTGAAAGGTGATGGAACAACTTATCCTCGGTGCTGTCTCTAGGCATATCAAGGATAAGAGGGTCATTAGGAGCAGTCAGCATGGCTTTGCCAAGGGGAAGTCATGTTTGACCAACGTTATAGCCTTTATGAGGACATAACCAGGTGGATGGACAGTGGCCATGCAGTGGATGTGGTCTGTCTGGATTTCAGTAAAGCATTTGACACTGTCTCCCACAGCATCCTCATAGGTAAACTGAGGAAGTGTGGTCTGGATGATCAGGTAGGGAGGTTAATTGTGAAGTGGTTGAAGGGAAGAAGTCAGAGAGTTGTGGTCAATGAGACAAAGTCTAGTTGGAGGCCTGTATCTAGTGGAGTCCCTCAGGGGTTGGTACTGGGATCAGTACTATTCAGTATATTCATCAATGACCTCGATAAGGGAACAGAGAGCACTGTCAGAGAGTTTGCTGATGACACAAAACTGGGAGGAGTGGTTCACACACCAGAAGGCTGTGCTGCCATTTAGCGAGACCTAGACAGGCTGGAGAATGGAGTAGGGAAAAATTTTATGAAATACAAGGGCAAGTGTAGAGTATTGCACCTGGGAAAGAAAAACCCTGAGTACCAGTGTAGGTTGGGGACTGATTTGTTGGAGAGCAGCACAGGGGAAAGGGAGCTTGGGGTTCTAGTGGATAGCAGGATGACCATGAGCCAGCAATGTGCCCTCATGGCCAAGGAGGCCAATGGCATCCTGGGGTGTATTAGAAGGGGGGTGGCTGGTAGGTTCTCCTCCCCCTCTACTCCACCCTGATGAGGCCACATCTGGAATGCTGTGTGCAGTTCTGGGCCCCTCAGTTCATGTTTTGATATTTACTTTTATTTTTTATCATCCTACTCTGATTTGATTAGCAATAATTGAAATTAATTTCCCAAAGTCATGTCTGTTTTGCCTGTGAAATTAATTGCTGAGTGATCTCCCTGTTCTTATGTCAAACCATGAGCCTTTCATTGTATTTTCTCTCCCCTGTTCAGCCAAGGAGAGGAGTGATAGAGTGGCTTTGGTAGACCTTGGTATCCAGCCAAGGTCAATCCATCAAACTAGCAAAAAAAAAAGAAAACAGTGCACCTGTTCCTGACCAGTTCCTTCAGCAACCAGGGACAACCTTTTCCTGGTTCCTGAAGGTCTTGGATGGATGCCTGCTCTTCACCCAGGCAAAAGTTAATTTTTTAAGTCTGAACTTAGATTATGTAACTTGAGGAAAAAAAGCAAATAATTGCATTTGCTAATTAGTTCCTCCACACCAATAAAGGAGAATCAGATATTTAGAGTTTAATTAGTTATGAAACAAAGACAGTTCCATTCTTGAATAGTTAATAAGGGTTAATATTAGCTTTCGGGAAATCAGGTGTATGGTCTTGAGGCCTCTTAGTTACCTAAGAGTAACTAATATGAATACATATGTTAGTCACAAGACCTTTGAATTTTTTCATGTCATACTGTGCAGGCAGATTGACAATGAAGGCAGGGAAGAGGGATGTGCAAAAGTTGTAGTTCTTGTGACCTAGAGAACTGATGAGAGATAGTTGCATAGGTTTTGTCCCACTTAGAAATTTGATGTAGTTACAATGAATTAAAACTCACTACGATAGCGTCTTCCAGCTAAAACGAGTTATTCAGGTTGGTGAGTTTGCAGCCACCTTTTAAAAAAAAGTATCAATTTTCAAGGAAAGACTTCCAACAGTTCTGCTGTAAAATTATTTCCTTTCGTAGATAGTACTTCTGCAGTAAATCTCTTGAGTAATATCAAGAGGGTAAGCAGTGCTTATTCAAACTGAAAATTAAAGAGTGTGGTATGTACTGAAAGGAAGATTAATCTGGTGATATTGCAGATGTTTGAAATGCTGCATTTTTTATACAGATAAATAAATGACCCTTCTTGCTTCTGATTTAATCATTTCAGTTCCATCTGAGATAACAGTATGCTGTTTGGTTTGATGATACTACAGTGACCTCATTGTGACTCCAGTTTTTTACCAGTTTTATTTAAACTCTGGAAGAAATATTGGATATTAGCATTTAAGATGGTTTCTCTGCATATAGGTAGCTCATGAATTAATATAAATTCACTCTCTTGAACTGACCTGATCCTGCTCTATTCTTTTCAGAATCAGTTTTAAAATGGCAATCTTGGAGTTTTGTCACAAGCAGTAGGCAGTGTCTTGATATCTTGTAACCTGATGACTCTCTGATATCAGTGACTCTCACTATCAAAGGAAGAACATGCCGTGCAATGATGGCACCATTGCTGGCTAGTCTTTTACCCTTCTGTGTGTTGTGGTCAGGCTTATCACATTCTTTCATGTAGGCACATTGTCTCTTTAATATCTCTTCAATATTTGTAACTCAACAGTGTACATATGTACAACTACTGAAGCTAGGTGCAAATGAATTCTGAGGTGCTTGTTAAAGTAGGAGCAAGAATGCAATACTAATGGCAAAAGTAGAGATCGGCTCAGGCACAGAGAAGCAGATATTATATTTCAAAGCCAGCCCTTTGCTTTTCTTTCTAAAAATAATTATTAAGAGCTCTGTTTAGCAATTTTAAGTAAAATACAGTAGAAATGTTAATGTTTCAGTTTTAAAACATTTTTACTTGAGCTTACAGAAAAAGTGGTATATTTTAACAGGGAAACTACTTCATATTTTCTTTGTCCCAATTGCTTTTAATTTCATTCAAAACATTCCTTAATAAAATTTCTTCTACTGAATATAAAAATAGAAGTAACAAATACATTCTAAATTAATGTGAGCAAGAAAAAGGTTCAACTTTTATCTATATACGAATCAGGGATATATGTGATACGTTTAAAAATGCATTCCTATCACTAGTACAGACTGGTTTGTTATTGTTTTCCACGTACCATTCAATATGTACAGCTGTGTGCACAGAGATATGTATGAAAATTTCTTTACACATTTAGGAAAAACTCAGAAAGTAATGATGAGTTGTCACTTTCCCTGCCTTGACACTTGTAATTTAGGTAATTAAGTAATTAACGTTAATGTGACTTGTCCCCTCATGAAGATTAATAATTTCTAAAATTTGAATCTGAATAATAATGTTTATAATTATACTTTACTTATTAAACTTAAAAATGTGGTTTCTGATCTCACTCATTCAGCTTTTCAGTTAAATAAATGCTTTGCTTGATGTTTGAGGAAATCTACTATTTTAATAATGAATAAACTGTAGCTCAGTTTTATGCAGACACATTATTCTAGAATTATTTGGAAAAAATTGCTTTTAATTTTTGATCTGTATGAGTTTACATGCAGAAGCTATTTTTGCGCTAATACCTGAAGTACAGGCTAGGTCTTACTGAGGCTTTTTCACCACTGCAGGTTAGATATTTGACTCCTCATCCCAGCACCAACTGGCAGTGACAGCAGTGGGGATCAACTTCCAGACTGCCTGGTTTTCAAACAAGGGGAAGAAACGAGCCAACTCTAGCTTTATGACCCTGAAAGCTTGATTTGAGGGTGCTGTGACTGACAGTCAAAGCTGTTAAGAATTTGAAGAAGGAACTAATTTGCACCAAATCTGAGTGCTGATCCAGGGGTAACACACAGTGTGATCACACCTGAAATGGTAACACCACCTGGTAGCATTGAAGCAGAATTCACAGGACATCAGTGATGCTTTGAAGCTGTTTCCCCTCAAATTTAAAATGTTTTATTTGGGAGAATTTTCAGATAATTTAGGCTATTTTATATATAAATTCTTGTAGTAGGGTTGTTCACCTACTGCATCAGAACTCGCTGCCAGTTCCAAATTTCTGGTGCATATTTTTCATGTTGCTAAAAGCTCCAAAATTATTTCTTAGAGAAAGAATGCTTTCAAGATTGCTGTCTGTCCCTAAACAGTTCACTGATGAGTTGAATACCATGAGTAGTTTTGAACTGATAAGAAGTTTTGAAGCAAGAACAAGGTTGTTAGTTGATCTAGAAAAGTACTGATATAGCTTCTGTTTATGTGACCTAGGATGCATTGCCAGAAATGTCTATAGCACATAAATTAATTTACTTTGGAGTGAGAAAAAGTGGTGTCATTATAGTGATTTTTAGAGTATCTGCTTACAAATCAACACAAGACATCTCGTATGAAAAGCACTCTTCTCTAGGTATTTTTTTCTTTAATCCTTTCCCTAATATTTCTGGATTACAGAAGCATTTAGAGTGAGAGTGAGTGAGTGAGTGAGTGAGTGAGAGAGAGAGAGAGAGTGTGTGTGTGTGTGTCTGTGTGTGTCTGTGTGTGTCTGTGTGTGTCTGTGTCTGTGTGTCTGTGTGTCTGTGTGTCTGTGTGTGTCTGTGTGTCTGTGTGTCTGTGTCTGTGTCTGTGTCTGTGTATCTTCATCCTCATAGTACAGTCTGTTCATCACATACCATGTTGTCCAATAAAGGGGTTCTCGAAAAGTTACAGAGCTAGAAAGGGAGCTGCACTTGCAGAAACAAATCAAAATGAGAACATGAGGCTATTCACCTGCCTCACTACCAATTATCATAGAATCATACAATGGCTTTATTTGAAAGGGACCTTAAAGATAATCTAGTTTCACCCTCCCACCACCATGGGCAGGGACACCTTCCACTAGATCAGGTTGCTCAAAACCCCATCCAGCATGGTCTTCAACACTTCCAGGGATGAGGCATCCACAGCTTCTCTGGGCAATCTGTTCTAGTGTCTCAACATCTCGTAAGTAAAGAACTTCTTCTTAAGGTCTAATCTAAATCTACCTTGCTCTAGTTTAAAACTTGCCTCTTGTCTATCACCACATGCCCCTACAAAGTCTGTCTGGTTTGTGTTCTATTATCTGTCCATCAGAATTTTCTGAAATCCCCTTTTTTGTTCACGAAGGGAACTGTTAGAAATCAGTGACACTGTTTCAAAAAAGCCCACTAGCTATTTCTTTAACTATTCTTAGATATTTTGGATCTCAGAACAAATTATTATCAAGTGAAAAGGTTTTTAGGAGTTGTTCAAATCCAAGCCTTTCTTGGGCTTCAGTGGGTATTTTGACATGAGGACATCACTTACAGGACTGGGCACTGTCCCACAGTTTACAGTGTGTTGTAACAACTCCTGATGAAATAGAAAAAGAAACCTGTAAGGAATAAGATGATATGCCAAACTGAGATAGAGCTGAAGGACCGAGTTTGTACATCACAATCCATGAATCCCAATAAACTGAAGAAGAAAAGGAAACCTGTGTGCAGAAAGCTTTTGGGCAGAGATAGAATCAGTGTCAAGATTTCTTGATTTCTACTTCTATGTAATAATTGGCAGAGCTTGAATGTCTGCAGGAAGGATGTTCTGTGTGGGAATGTTAAGCAGCAGTAGATGCAAAAGGAAAATACATTAAAAGTAGGCCAACTAAAATTATTTCTTTTTATCTACCCCTCAAGCTTCTGGCAGAGAGCGGTTTACATGGTCAGTCAGGAGCATCTTCCAGAGCAGTGTATTTGAAATACTTTGCTTACAGACGTTGATGGTTTCTTTCATTAAATTATCATTTTATGAATCTTTTAACTCATCCTTCTTTAATTAATTCCTTTAGTACACTCTAATAATATACTAAAGGAATTAATAGCTAGTAAATAGTACTCTAGCTGAAAGAGGTTTTTTATTTTTACGTGTGCAGAAAAATTCTTGATTCCTAACTGCTTTTATGAAAAATAGGGAATTACTATCCCTTGGTCCCTCTCAACAGTTTTATCTAATTTTCCCTCCCTTTCCCCTCCTTATTTGTCTCAAGTGGAAATGACTTATCTCTTACTGCATATACTAATACGAAAGTATTTTGTACCTGTAATTATTTTTGTTGATGGACAGCCGGCTGAACATGAGCCAGCAGTGTGCCCAGGTGGCCAAGAAGGCCAACGTCATCCTGGCCTGTATCAGGAATGGTGGTGTCAGCAGGAGCAGGGAGGTGATCATGCCCCTGTACTCGGCTTTGGTGAGACCTCCCCTCAAGTACTGGGTCCGGTTTTGGGCTCTTGACTACAAGAGGGGCATTTTGGTGCTGGAGAGGGTACAGAACCTTCACTACTTTGGAGCATGTGTCATATGAGGAATGGCTGAGGGGCCTGGGGCTGTTTGGCCTGGAGAAAAGGAGGCTGAGCGGAGACCTCATTGCTCTCTACAGCCACCTGAAAGGAGGTCGTAGCAAGGCGGGGTTTGTCTCCCTAGTGCAGAGTGATAGGACAAGGGGAAATGGCCTTAAGTCACACCAGGGGAGGTTCAGGTTGGATATTGGGAAGAATTTCTTTACTGAGAAGGTTGTCAGGCATTGGAACAGGCTGCCCTGGGAGGTGGTCGAGTCACCATATCTGGATGTGTTTAAGAGATGGGTAGATGTTGTACTGAGGGACATGCTTTAGTGGTGCTGATAGGGCCAGGGCAAAGGTTGGACTCAATGATCTTGAAGGTCTCTGCCAACTGAAACTCTTCTATGATTCTATGATTTCTTCATCATTAATAATTCTCTTTTATTTTTAACTCATGTGTGTCAGAAAATACCGGTAATAAATGGACCTTGCTGATGAACAATCTGGTGGTAAATGAACAGAACAGATACATTTTACTGTCAGAGACAGTGAACTTGTTATCAACAAATAAATTAAAATGTGTAAACCCAGAGAAAACAGGAAGGGAATCCCAGAAGTCTTCGCTATGGCGTGAATCTTGGCTGTTCCCATCGCTATACTGCCACAGAATACTGTGTTTTGAACTACGAATAGGTTAATTGTATCCTGAGCTTTGGTATAGTGTGTAGATTTACTGCCCTACTTCAGAATACTTAGAACTTTACAAACCATATGGATACTAGCTTCAGAAAATCTCGTCTGACTTCTGTTTGTTTTACTCTTTTCCATGAACTTGTCAAAAGAGAATACGGTAAAATTTGTTTGTGAGGTCCATGTGCTGACTGAGATCAGAAGATGTCAGGAAATACAACAGTGAAGTGTTTCAGTAAACAGTAAATATAAAAGCCATGGAGCATTTAAAGAAAGTTAAGAATTACAGCCCAAACTTGATTAGTTCTTTGTAGACTTGTAAAACAGGAAGTGCTGTTTTGCTTCAGTTGTTTTTGGATACTGTGAAAGCACTTTCTAGACTACTTCCGTGGGAGGGGAAGAGTGGAGAGCCAGATATAAAGGCCTGTGTAAAGCCGGAGGGACACAGCTACAGTATTTCTCTGGAAATTAAGAGAGAGTAAAACCAGCTAAAGATTAATCTGATAACAATGGCTTTGGGGTCCATGTAATTTAAATCTATCATCAAATTATATTTTTAGAAATAAAAAAGTAGGATTTTTAATATTTAAAATATTATTTTAATATTATTCATATTAATAAAATTCCACACAGATTAAGAGAGGAAAAAATATTCTGTAGAAGATAAAATCGGAGTATGCAGCATGGGTGATATAATTCCTGGGTAAACCAGAAGACCTCTCTTCCTTGTATTTTCTAGGAGCTTAAAGTTTTATAGCTCTATATCACAGAATCACAGAATTACAGAATGCTAGAGGTTGGAAGGTGCTTCAACGGATCATCTGGTTGAACCCCCCTGCCAAAGCAGAATCACCTAGGAACACGTCCAGGTGGGTTTTGAATGTCTCCAGAGAAGGAGACTCCACAACCTTTCTGGGCAGCTTGTGCCAGGTCTCTGTCACCTTCACAGTGAAATAGTTTTTTAAAACATTTTAGTGGAACCCCCTGTTCTCCAGCTTGCATCCGTTGACCCTTGTCCTATTGTTGGACATCACTGAGAAGAGCCTGGGACCATCTTCCTGACACTCACCCTTTACATATTTATAAACATCCATGAGGTCACCTCTCAGCCTCCTCTTCTCCAAGCTAAAGAGACCCACCTCCTTCAACCTTTCCTCATAAGAGAGATGTTCCACTCCCTTAATCATCTTTGTGGCTCTGCGCTGGACTCTCTCAAGCAGTTCCCTGTCTCTCTTGAGCTGAGGGCCCCAGAACTGGACACGATATTCCAGATGCGGCCTCACAGGGCAGAGTAGAGGGGGAGGAGGACCTCTCTCGACCTACTTGCTACTCCCCTTCTAATACACCCCAGGATGCCATTGGCCATGAGGGCACATTGCTGGCTCATGATCATCCTGCTGTCCACTAGAATCACAGAATCACAGAATGTTAGAGGTTGGAAGGGACCTTAAAGATCATCTAGTGCAACCCCCCTGCCAGAGCAGGACCACTTACACTAGAGCGCACAGGAATCCTCAGGTACCTTTCCCCTACACAGCTCTCCAACACATCAGTCCCCAGAGTTTAGTTCTGTAGCCTTCACTTATACCAGAAATTCCACTAAAATCTAATTATGTGAACAAGTATTTTAATATCTGTTGATCAAAAAATGCTAAATCTTAATTAAAAAGGTAAATCTTATGTCTTGATTGTACCGGTATAGTGACTGAGCTTCTACAAAAATGTGACACCTAAATATGAAATCGTTCATCTGAATGCATACTCATTGCACTATAGGAGATTGTTTTGCATAAATAAACATCACTTATGTACACACATTTCTAAATAGGAAGCCAAGAGTATTGCCGTGCTGGAAGATTTAATGTAACTCTTCTGATCACTTTCTAAATAGAAAGATCTTCTCTCCTTCAGTCACCTATAAGACTTCCACAGTTTGTCACAAAAAATATTTCTCTCAGTAATGGAAATTACCAACTCTCAAAAAGGAAGCTATCTTCTTAACAAAATTACACTCTAAAATTTTATAAATCATGAGCTATTTCTTGCTTTCTCAGCATCTCTGAGCCCACTAAATGTACTGAGGTGTCTGAATAGTGTCACTTTGCTTGCAATAGCTGTAATGTGAAGTCAGGCAGGCATTAACTTTAAACCAAATTTTTTAAGATCTTGAATTCTGTTATAAGGTATACAGGAATTTGAAATTAACTGGATGATGCAAGTCATGTTCAGAAATCACATAAAGTCATGTGTACATTCTAATTCTCATGCAAAATACTTCGGCTGTGGAAGAAAACCCCAAACTTTTTTTTTCAGACATATCTTGCTCTCTGTTCTTTCTTCCAGTCTCAGTACTTTTGCTGACTTTTCTTATAGTAGGCTTTCTGCTTGTGTGAAGACCATTTACACAAGCATTACGTTATGCTAGCTGTGATTCACCTATGTTTTTTCATTGTTGTTAAAATGAAGTTGAAAATCAAAGAAACCAATAGTAGATCAAAGTTTTTGGAAGTACATTTTCACTGGAGTTTATGCAGTGGCTTTTAACTGCTGTTGCATAAAACAAGCTGGCTTATTCAAGTCTGCATTGATAAACAACATATAAACCATTGCTTTGGATTTTCATATCCCTTGAACTGACTTGGAAACATTCTGAAAAATTGAGAGAGCTAAAAAAAAACAAACTTGTTTTGTCTGTCCCTCACATTCAGTGGATATTTTTTTCTGTTTCTGTGTTAATGGGTTGTGCTGTGCTAACATGAAAACTCAGCAAATGTCTTTCTAAACTGCCACCAGGATCTGTCCAAACACTACGATAAGTGTCAAGTTTCAATCAAAATAATACATGGTTCTGTCCTTTAGAAGACAGCTACTGAACTGATGAGATTCATGTTATGTGCCATATACAGGCAGGCTCAGGGAGTAAATTGGTATTGAGGATATTTAAAATTATTAGAAATTCTGACTAATTGCTGTTCCTGTGTCAATCTAGGAGTGTCTACCTGGCATATTGATTTTTTAGTATGGTAGAGTAGAATTCAAACTTGATATCTAAATTTTACATAGCTCAAAGTTCTCTTGAAAGAGCAAAGAAGCTCTTCAGTCTTGCTTTGAATGTATTCATACTCTCTTAGATGTCTTTGCAAATTTAAGTTTGCCCATTCTCTTCTCTTGCAAGATTCCTTTTTTTGCCCACTTGGTGTAAACTGCAGCATCAGTCTCTCTTACTTCCTCTGTCAAACATATCTGACACCTCCAAATAATTTTCACACATTGTAGGTAGAGCTTGTGTCGTGGTTTGACCCTGGTCAGCAGCCAGGTGCCCACACAGCCACTCTCTCACTCTCCCTTCTCCACTAGACAGGGGGAGAAAATATTTCAAAGGGCTCAAGGTTTGGGATAAGGACAGGGAGAGCACTTTCATTTACCATCCCGGGCAAAACAGACTCATTTATTAAGAGAAAAATCAGAGAGAAGTAGTGAGAAATAAGAAAAAGCAAACAGATCTTAAAAACAAAACACCTTTTCCCCCATCCCTCCCTTCTTCCCGGGCTTAACGTCAATCCCAGGTTCTCCACCTCCTTCCCCCGAGTGGCGCAGGGGGACAGAGAATGGGAGTTGCAGTCAGTTCATCCAGCGTTGGTTCCACCACTTCTTTGCTCTGGAGGAGGACTCTTCACTCTTCCCCAGGGCCGTTGTGGGGTCCTTCTCACAGGAGACAAGCTTCACGCTCTCTTATCCGGCATGAGTCGTCCCACCAAGGGCAATTCATCACAAACTGCCCAACATGAGACACCTCCCGAGGGGCAACGCACCCCTTGTGAGTCTGAGGTGCAGTCCTTTAGGGGAAACTGGTCCAGTGTGAGTCCCTCGCAGCGTCAGAAAAGTCCCACCATCCAACCTGCTCCAGCGTGGGCATTCCTCTCTTCCACGGGCTACAGGTTCTGGCAGCAACCTGCTCTGATGCGGGCTTCCCACGAGCTACAGTCCCCTTTCAGGCATCCACCCACACGGCGTGGAGTCCTCTGCATGGTGGACATCTACTCGGCGATCCTCACGGTGGACGTCTGCACCTCACCCACGGACTGCAGGGGGACAACCCGCTTCACCAGGGTCTTCACCTCGGACCTGGGGGACTCTCTGCTCCGGCGCCTGGAGCTCATCCTCCCTCCCCTCCTTCTTCACTGACCTTGGTGTCTTCACATGTTCTCACTCCTCCATCTCTGTGCCAGCTGTTGTGACGCAGTTCTTTTTCCCCGTTCTTAAATGTGTTTTCACAAGGCGTTCCTCTTGTATCACTTTACTGATAGGCTCAGCCTTGGCCAGCAATGGGAGCTGGAGCCGGCTGGCATTGGCTCTATCAAACTCGGGGAGCTTCTAGCAGCTTCTTGCAGAAGCCACCCTGCAGCTCCCCACCCCCCGCCGCCAAAATCCAGCCAGGCCAACCCAGTACAGCTTGCTGGCCTTGTATGACCTGTAGTTTAGGGGATGGATTTTGGCAGTGCTCTGTCTGCACAGAGTAGGACTGAGAAATTGAAAAGTCAGGTTTCTTTCAGTATTTATAACTTTTCTGCCTAGCATCAGTGATGAATAAAGTTTCTTTGCAGATCTAATTTTAAAGTAGATTTGTTATCTACAAACTGAGGTGTTGCCTTATGGAACTTACTCTCTTTTTCCAGTAAGACTGCTTGCAAGGTGTTCATATTGAACTAACAGATATTGCGGGGGGGGGGGGGGGGGGGGGGGGTGTTACTTGTATAGGTACCGTAATGGAATGGTTTGATTTGGAAGGGACCTTCAGAGATCAACTGGGCCCTACTATGGATAGGGACACCTTTCACTAGTTCAGGTGAAAGGTATGAAGAATGATTTCTTTTTCTCTGTCTGTGCTAAAGCTAATGTCCTGTAAGCTTTGGTTATTCTAAATTCAAAATTATAAATGTAAGGTTATGATAAAGAGAAATTGCCTTACAAAATATTAATGATTATAAATATAATTAAAATCCTGCAAGTTCTGTGATACCTTAGATCCACAGAAATCTTTTCCAGCCACTACTGTACCAAGCATCCCTCCATACAGGATGACAACCAGGGCAATGTTTGTCCAAATGTGGAGCTAAATGTCTCCGGTGATCACTGTTGCATCTGTTTGCCTGTGAGGGTTTTAGTATGTTCTCTGAAAATCCCTTTGTTACTAAATTTGATATTTTTAAGAATAATCTGAAAAAAAAAAACCCACCTACTTTGGGCTTGCTCCAGCATGTTGGCATATCTGCATATGCTCTGACTCACTCCAAACTGTGATGCTGACAAATTTTCACTTGCTTTAACTTTTCAGGTACAGTTATGTCAATATAATTTTCATGGTGAAAATTTGAACTATTTGACTTTCATGATTTAAAAAAACCCCACACCATACATAGCTCAGTCATGATGAACCATTTGAGATTACACTTTACTTTTCATGTTTGTTTGCAATTCAGACTTGAGTGCATTTTACTTGAACAGACTGGAGACAAGTCAAATGATAAAATGGATGCACACTGGGCACACAGAGAAAGAAATGTAATACTTTTATGTTTGTCATAAAAGTATTCATATTTTTATGTAAAGCTATGTGTGCAAAAATACTCTGAAAAGAACACAGAAATGGGAGAAGAGCAAGGGGGTTGCAATATGCAAGCCGTATCTTCACATGAAAAGAAATTATGTCATTCACAAACAAAATCAAAACAGTAAACTAATTTTGCCAATGCTGTTCTTTAATCTGTGTATGTGCCAAAAATGCTTTGAAGCTTTCAATATAGAAGATAGATGCAAGGTTTAACTGGACATTCAAGCTTACAGAAGGTCATCATGGGTTGGATATGTCCAGTCTCATGTTAATAAACGCCCTTCTGAAACAGAGGAAATGTTTTGAGTTAGCCAGATCAAACTTTTGGAGTTGTTCAGATAACTTCCAGTGCGTACTTTCTTCTGCTTTGACTGCAGGAAAAGTTGGAAATAGTTACTGTGGTCCTCCAGGATTTTTTCTGGGAGACCAGGTGGATGTTATTAACCAAGTAAGGAGCCTTTTCCAAAGTAGGAGGGAAACAAAGACAGATTGTCTAGGGATGACTTATTGGCTGTTGATCCCATAATTTAAGGGAAATGTTCTTTTCTGTACATTTGTGGTTATTTCTTCTTCCTTAAAGCTGGGGGTAATATCTGGAAAATACTCCTAAAATTTTAATATGGCTTTACAGTTACCTCTTTTTTTTTCATATTTCTCAGGAAAAACAGAAAGGAAGTAAAAATGCTATGAATTTTCTTTGTGACTCATAGTGATGCAGATTTTTTCAACTTTTGGTCCATATATGAAAGCAATGCAGGCTTCTGGATACATTGAGATTAGCAGGAAGACTGGGAAATTTTCAGCTCTGCCACAACAACGCGTGCTAACTACAACTGAAAGTCATAAAAGTCTGAAGGCCTTCACCCATCAAGCATAAAACTCTGCCATATTCTAATGATTACAGAGTTGATTTTCCTTCTTTTTTTTTAAGATGAAGCCAAATAACACTCCGCAGTCACCTTCATGGGAAATACAAGCGCATGTCACTTCTGAAAATGTACATCTGATGGCACAAATCCTGTCCCATCATCTTATATTGCATCTGTTCAGGGAGAAGCCAAGACCTGACTTACAAGAGGTTTGATAAATCACCCTTTAGTCCCCAGTAGAACACTACAGATGCTTATACTTGCACTGTCCATAGCACAGTTCTGACAACTGGGGTTAGAGATCACTCTTGGAAGTAATGCTCTTTTTTTTCTGTGAAAAAGAAATGTACTCAAGCTCTGTCTCCCTTTTCCCTCTCTTTGTTGTAGTAGGTGGCATCAGTCTATTTTTAGTATGATCCATTTAACTCTGGCCCTTGAGACATCTGATTGAAAACAGAATGTGGAGATAACTACCGATGATAAAAAGTAAACAGACCATTTTGCCACTCCATCACTGATTTTCAAATCTCTAATATTTGGAAGCCTTTTGGAATCCCCTCTGGAACACTTCCCACCACAATGCATTTTCTTGACAGAGGGGAATGGAGTATTTCTGTTAAAAGTGCTGTCAGCTTGACAGAGGGGAAATGAGCATTGTGTACATAATGAAGGTACAAACTATTTTGGTACAGACTTGTACTTTCAGAATATTCTACATTCTGTGCTATCATAAGCCTCTAAGGAGTGCTTTTAAATGCTTTGTTGTTGTTAGATAACTTTGAATTGTTTTGAGATACAGATATATGAGGTAGCCTCATTTCATTTATTTGATTTTTCTCTCCCTGTGGACATTTGTTCCATTATTGCAATAACATAATTTAAACAAGTGTTCCTGCAAGCATCGAAACAAGTTTCCCAGATTTGCTCTTCTTTGGTGACTGACTTCAGTGTTTAAAACGAGGCAAAATTTAATTCAACCTTTTCCAGTTTTGAAGGCATTTCTCTCTTTGTCTTTTTTCCTTCTTCCACGTGGACCCACTGTGCCAAGTAATTAATATGCTGCTTCAGCATTTTTCCTACTGTTGGCAACACCTATATAGTCACTTCCTTCTTCTCTACAGGCTATTTTAGGACTTTGCTTCTCTGTGACCTCTTTTATCCTGACTAGTTTGGATAGATTTAGTCAGTCGAGTCAAAAGTCTTGGATGTTGGGAGCAAAAAACATGACTACATGAGTCTGATAGGCTGTGCTAAATATCAGAACACTTGCCTGACTTGCTGTACTTTCCAGTCTCTGGCAGGCATGGATCTGAAATTAATGGAAGTTTTATAATGGGACAGTTTAGGAATTTTTAACAAAATCCACTCAGGAATAAGTCACATACCAGTTCTAGGTCTACTGAGATGCCTTCTGTCATGTTTCCACTGGAAACATCACCATATTTTTGCATTTGAGGCCCTGGAGACAAGAAAGATGATGAGAAATACTGAACTTCCCACAAGAATGCAGAACGTCTTATAACTAAGTAACCAGGTTTAGGCAAAACTTACTTTGGTTCCATACCCATACTGGAGACCATTGTACAATTAATGGTTATTAACTTCACATATCCTGTACCTGAATTTTAGTGAGATTATGATACTGAACTCTGTGCCTTATACTGAGCTAAAATAGTTCCAGAGTCAACAGGATCTGAGGATATGGCAAGAATTAAAGAGAAGGGAAAGTCACTACAATGATAGGTTCTGGGATTGAGAGTTCCCGTGAGATAGAGTTAGATCAAAAAGTTAGCCATGCATTCATATAAAATTGTTGCCTCAAACAAATACATACATAGCTAAATACATGACTTGGGGACATAAAAAAGTTAAAATGAAAATTAAGACACAATTTCTAAGCCAGTGAAGAAGGAAAATCACTAACAGTGTTTAGGGTGAATGATTGCACTCCCATCAACACCCCAGAACTGCAAAAACTAAACTCTTTTAAAATAAACTCAAGTACTCAAATCAAGGTATCTGTTAGTCTCCTGAAACAGAGAAATTGAAGTTTACAGGATGGAAGGATGGAAGACTGTGAATCACATTTGTTTTTTGGCAATGGATGTGAATCAACTTTTCCTACCACCTTGAGTCTGAATGTCTTGTTCAGATGGCAGTAAGGCATTCAGAGTTGCTCTTTGCTTCCTGCAGTATTTTTGCCAGCAGTTATCCTGTTTGCAAGTATGCTTGTGTGTGTTTGACCAAAGAGTGGACAAGAAAGGCCTAATTTAGTGGTTGCAGTGCATCCATCTGGGAGGTGAGTGTCTGACTGCAGCAAATACCTGTGTGTCTGAATATAAGGTTAACAAGAGCCCAGAGGACCCGACAGTATTCTAGGATTAATAAACAACAAATTTAGATTCAAATCTTCTCTGGCTGAAGAGGGATTTGAAGTTGGGCTGTTCACTTAAAGAGGTGAAGTGGCTTTAACATCATAGTTCTCTATGACTATTTTTTTCTGTCTGACTGCAATTATTAAATTTCAACCAAATTCATTAACAGATTTTGAATCGCTAGGGTTCTAGTGTTTGTTTTGTTAGTTTGTTTGTTTGTTTTGATGGCTAAACTGTTTACCATATCATAAGACTGCATGTTCATGATTGATATATTTCAGTCCTCCTTTTACCTAGGTTAAGAGATTACCCTTCCTGAAAGCACATATATAGTTTTGTTTTAGAAATAAAGTTGTTTTAACGAGGATGTTTTTTACTTGAGGGTTGAGCTGCTTTCTCTTCTCAGATATTTTGAAACAATATCAAAGCATGAAAGAGTTTGTGCTGAACTCTGTGGTCAGATGCTGAATATTTGTGTAGAAGTGCCTGTAATCAAAGATCTGTAGAATTTCATTACTTCATATTTCCATCTGCAAATAACCTAAGTCTAGAAAAGCAAATGGAAAGTGAGAGAAATGAGACAACTGAGAAAAGTAAATAGTAAAAGAAAAAGTGAAATGAAAGAAACAATGTGATAAAGGGGAATTCTGTGGAGAGATATTAAAAAGTTACTTGAACAAGAAGAATTTTAGAAAGAAAGATTTCCTAACTAATTACTATTTTTGTAATTGTTTTTTATGTCAACAGAGAGGTGGAAAGAGAAACAATCAAGTGACAAACCAATGGCAATCATAATTCACTTTCTCCAATTCCCTACTTTTCTTAAAAAGCTTAATCAAGTTGGTGTGACTCAAGCAAAAGGATTGTGTAACGTCACGTACAAATGCTCATGAGAAGATGAGAGAGAAAGACAAGAGGGAAAAGAAATTATAAAAATTGTTTTCAGGTGTCTTTTTGTTGTTTTGTTTAATTTTTAAGATAACATGTTTCCAGATAAATTTTTTCTTTTTAGAAAATACCTTAAAAATTATCATCTCTTTCCAGGATTTATTGTCACTAGCTGAATCAACTGCTTACATCCGTCATCTCCTCCACTACACTTTGAATTAAAGACTTGATGTAGACTTTGATAAAACAGAACAAGCAAACAAAATCTGCCAGTTTTCTTCCTAACTCCATGGATGTTCCCAAGAGTCATTGCCTTTAGAGCAGCAGCTGGATGTTCATTGTGCTGAATTACGTATAATGAGAAGAGAAACTATGTACTGCTCTCGCAATTGCTCTCAGCCCATCCCTGAGTCATTGTCAGCCCACTAATCTCTTACAGAAGGAATGGAATTGAATCTGTCAGTTCTGCTTACCTGCTTATGAAGAGAGGCTTTAATTGTTGCTTGATTAGATTAATATTTTACTTTACATGCACAGAACTTCAGATTATCCGTACTTGAAAAGTTTGCACTTACTCTGTGGTGCAACGGGTTAATACCTACCTGATATTTTCTTTCCTCTACTTCCTTTGCAATGTTTTACAATTCATTTGGCACACATTATGTAGTTAATTCTTTTCAAAGAGCAATACATTGTGAAGGGCTACATTATATTTGGCTCACAGTTTATACTTAAATGATAATAATTTCCTGGAAACTTTCATAACATTTGGTGTAAGTACCCTGAAGTAATGGTTCTGGTAAAATTGATGGTATAAACCACTGCTGCTTAACTGAAACCAAGTTATTTCTTCTCATAGTGTAGCTGTTATGGATGATATTGTTTGCATACTGTCTATGAAATGTGTTAAGCAATGCACAGAATTGAATGCAGTTAGGTTATTTTTAGTATACATGTAGCCTCAAAAAAAAAGGCATTAGTGGGCTTTGTTGTACATAAACATTTTGATCTATCTAATGTAGCCAAAATTGTTTCCAGATTTGAATTGTAGTTTTACAGATCAGGAGAAGTATTTGCAAATTTCTGCAAATGTGAGTGAATAGATTTTTTTAAAAATAGCCATCATATAATCTTAATCTGAATGTTTCTTTTTGCAGTTGGAAAGATGTGTTTAAAGTATTTTGGGAAGATGGGGAAATGAGAGGAAATATATATTTTAAAACCATTGGATGGGATTGTACCTGATGGCATCTCAAGGATAAAATTCTGAAACTTCACAAATATGATTTAACTATGTATATAAAGTAACTGCCTATTATTTAGCCAAATGTGTAAAGCTTCTGTGAGATAGGAAGGAAATATGATTAAGACTGTGTGTAGGACAATCCTGAAGATATAAAAGTTTTGGACACCATCGCTGACTTTTCAGTTACTATCTTTTGCTATAGTGTTTGTGAGACTCAATGTGCTGTTGTCTGGTACCCATGTCTCTTCATTTGAGTACAAAAGTGGAAACAAAAGCTTTACAAAATCAGGTCGCTAGGATGTTGTACTAGCCTTTCATCTGAGAAAGTAAAATAACTTTGTGAAATGATAAGCAACTGATGAGTTCATTCTTTGTTCTTAAAGTATGTGCTGCTGGTCTGGCAGGGAAAGGGAGGGGAGGTGAAGAGGGAGTTGTTTTTGTCTGTTTTCATAGAATCATAGAATGGCCTAGGTTAGAAGGGACCTTAGAGATCATCTAATCCAACCTCCCTGTCATGGGCAGGGACGCCTCTCTACTAGATCAGGCTACTCAAGGCCGTGTCCAACTTGGCCTTGAACACCTCCAGGGAGGAGGCAGCCACAATGTGTCTGGGAAATTTATTCCAAAGTCTTGCCACCCTTGTACTGAAGAATTTCTTCCTAAAATCTAATCTAAATCTATTCTTCTTCAACTTAAACCCATTTCCCCTTGTCCTATCAGAGGATGCTCTTGTAAAAAGTCCCTCCCCAGCCTTCCTGTAGGATCCCTTCAGGTATTGGAAGGCAGCTATTAGGTCCCCCCCAAGTCTTCTCTTTTCAAGACTGAACAATCCCAGCTCCCGCAGCCTGTCCTTGTAGCAGAGGTGCTCCAGCCCCTGGATCATCTTTGTGGCCCTCCTCTGAACTTGTTTGAACAGATCTATGTCGCTCTTATGGTGGGGGTACTAGAACTGGACGCAGTATTCGAGATGGGGTCTCACAAGAGCAGAGTAAAGGGGGAGAATCACCTCTCTTGACCTGCTGGCTACGCTTCTCCTGATACATCCCAGGACACAGTTGGCCTTCTGAGCTTCATGAGCACACTGCCGACTCATGTTGAGCTTCTCGTCTATCAACACCCCCAAATCCTTCTCTTCAGGGCTACTGTCAACCCACTCTGTGCCCAGTTTGTATTTGTGCCTAGGATTGGCCCGACCCAGGTGAAGGACCTTGCACTTAGACTTGCTGAAGCTCATGCAGTTTGCACTGGCCCTTTTCTCAAGCCTATCAAGATCCCTCTGGATGATATCTCTTCTCTCAAGTGAGTCCATGGCACCACACAGCTCGGTGTTGTAGGCAAACTTACTGAGGGTGCACTCAATGCCGTCGTCCATATCACTGACAAAGATGTTGAAGAGCACTAGACCCAGGACAGACCCCTGAGGAACACCGCTTGTCACTGGTCTCCATGTGGACATGGAGCCATTGACCACAACTCTTTGAGTGCAACCATCCAGCCAGTTCTTTATCCACCGAGTGGTCCATCTGTCAAATCTGTGTCTCTCCATTTTAGAGACAAGGATGTCATGTGGACAGTGTCAAATGCCTTGCACAAGTCCAGGAAAATGACATGTGTTCCTTTTCCCATGTAAACCACCGCGGTAGCTTTATTGTAGAAGGCCACTAAATTAGTCAGGCACGACTTGCCCCTGGTGAAGCCATGTTGGCTGTCACCAACCACTTGATTATCTTTTATGTGCCTTAGTACAGCTATCAGGAGAATCTGTTCCATGATTTTACCTGGCACAGAGGTAAGACTGACTGGTCTGTAGTTCCCCGGGTTGTCTTTGGTTCCTTTTTTAAAGGTGGGGGTTATGTTCCCCCTTTTCCAATCTGTGGGAACCTCACCACACTGCCAGGACCTCTCAAATATGATGGCTAGTGGCCTAGCAGCTTCAGCTGCCAGTTCCTTCAGGACCCGTGGATGTATCTCATCAGGTCCCATGGACTTCTGCACCTTCAGGTTCTCCAGGTGTTCCCGGACCTGATCTGCTCCTCCTCTGGGTGGTTCTTCATTCTCCCAGACCCAACCAACACCCTCTGTGATTTGGGTGGTGTAGTTTGAGCAGTTGCCAGTGAAGACTGAGGCAAAAAAGGTGTTGAATACTTCAGCCTTCTCCACATCCTCAGTAACCAGGTCACCTGTATTGTTCCGGAGAGGCCTCACATTCTCTCTCATTTTTCTTTTTTTCTCTTACATACCTGTAAAATCCTTTCTTGTTATTTCTAATAACTCTGGCCAGATTTGACTCTGTCAGGGCCTTAACTTTTCTAACCTGGTCTCTGATTGCACGAGCAACTTCCTTGCAATCATCCCGGGTTACCAGTCCCTGCTTCCATGCTTTGTGAGTTCCCCTTTTGTATTTGATTTTGGCCAGGAGTTCTCTGTTTATCCATATAGGTCTCCTGGTGGTTTTGCCTGCTTTCTTCCTTTTAGGGATGCAGTGCCTTTGAGCTTGGAGGAGATGATCCTTGAAAGTTGACCAGTTTTCTTGGGCTCCCAGTCCCTCCAGGGCTTTATCCCATGGCACACTAGGAAGGAGTTTCCTAAAGAGGTGAAAGTCAGCTCTCTTGAAATCAAGGGTTTCAAGCTTGCTGAGCTTTCCGCTCTTAGCTGCCCTTGGGATCTCAAACTCCACCATCTCATGGTCACTGCAGCCGAGGCTACCCACAAGTTTAACATTACCCACCAGCCCTTCCCTGTTGACGAGAACGAGGTCTAACATGGCACTTCTCCTCCTTGGTTCCTCTGTCACTTGGAGGAGGAAGTTATCATCAATGCATTTCAGGAGTCTCCTGGATTGCTTGTTCCCTGCCATGTTGTTTTTCCATCTGATGTCGGGGTGGTTAAAATCCCCCATGAGGACCAGGGCTTCTGAACCAGCAGCAACTGCTATCTACTTACGAAGGGCCTCGTCCACTTGGTCCTCCTGATTGGGTGGTCTGTAGCACATCCCCACTGGAAAGTCTCCCACCTTTCCTTTCACCCTGGTCCACAGGCACTTGGTTCTTTCGTCATCACTTGCCAGGTGGAGCTCCATGCATTCTAGCTGCTCCTTGACACAGAGGGCAACACCCCTCCTTGTTTCCCTGAAGTCATGTCCAACAGGCACTACTCAAATGCAAAACCCAGAAAACAGTCATTTGCCTTTCTCATCTCTAGAGTATTTCATCTCTTGTGATTAAATTTTCTTCAGTGTACTCTAAGTGTCTTCACTGGTGGGATTTATTAGTAGCATGACTTTTCCAGGTTTGGCAGGTGGCAGGAGCATAGTGACATTTGTGTCTTAATACTGGAAGAAAAGTCCTGTGTTCCTCTTCATATGTGGGAAGCGACTGTATTCCTATCAGTGTATTTCTGACAAAGAAGAAAAATTGCATTTTCTTAGATGTGTGATGTGTCACATTTCTGTGCCACATTTTCATCCACTTCCCAAAGGACTCCTTGACGTCATGACAAGAGGTTATCTTTTTTAGGGATGCTATGAGTACAAATGAAAGCAAGACCTCTTTACATGCTGAAGTCTTTGCAGTACTCTTGAGGCAGTATATTTTGGGAGAAAAAAGAAATCCAGGGAGGATGGAAGCAGTCCGTGAAGTCTTCTTTAATTGATGAACCAAAAGGACATCAGAAGTTTAGTATTCATTCTGAAAGCTAACTTTCCTTGCTTTCTGTTTGAGCTTTAATTTCAATTCTGTTAGAAGAGATTTATCTACTGGATAGATTGCAGAGACAAAACTTCCCAGAGTTATGTTACAGACACACATATACACTAAAAAAAATAATGTTGAGTTCAAGACTGTTTTCATAAATTCATAAGCCAAGAGAGTGATTTTTTTTTATTCTGTGATGCTGAAGTAATGTATTTTCTGAACTTTGATGAATTTGACGAATCTGTCATAAATCTCTTTGTGAGTAAGGGATGGTGAATTTCTGTAATTACTCACACAGACTCACTACATGAATAGTATTTTTTTTCCCTACCCATAGTAATCTGCCTGTCAGACAACTGCAAAATGTGGGAACCACCAATGTCTTAAACTCTTGGCTATCCAAATTTGAAACACCGTAAATTCAAAATAATATCTATTTGAGCCCCTAGGAACTTTGTGAAGGTGTATAATATGCTTTATAAAGCAATAGTGATGCCTTCTACCTGATGCATTCAAGTTCTGCACATATGGCTGTGGTTGTACATGAATACGTCACTCAAAATGTCTCAAACAACTTGAAGTTCAGGACATCTTTTTCAGATGCTTTGGCATCAAACTTGTCTATCAAAGGTAGTTCTGCTATACAAATCCAGTTAGTGAAAAGTTGTAACAGAAACAAAGCATATAGCAGACATTTTGAAGAATTCATAAGTTTTGAGAGAGTCTGTTTATCTATTGAAGGAGAATAGATTTAGATTAGATCTTAGGAAGAAATTCTTCAGTACGAGGGCGGCAAGACTTTGGAATAAATTTCCCAGAGACATTGTGGCTGCCCCCTCCCTGGAGGTGTTCAAGGCCAAGCTGGACAGAGCCTTGAGTAGCCTGACCTAGTAGAGAGGCGTCCCTGCCCGTGACAGGGAGGTTGGATTAGATGATCTCTAAGGTCCCTTCCAACCTAGGCCATTCTATGATTCTATTTCTTATTTTGTGCTGCTATGTTTATACACAAGTGAGTGTATATCAACATGCCAGCACTTTTTACAAGAAACGTCGTGAATCATAGGATCATAGAATCATAGAATGATTTGGGTTGAAAGAGACCTCAAAGATCATTTAGTTTCAACTCCCCTGCTGTGGCAGGGACATCTCCTACTAGATCAGGTTACTCAAGGCTCCATCCAACCTAGCCTTGAACACTTCCAGGAATGGAGCATCCACAACTTCCCTGGGCAACCCGTTACAGTTCCACCCTCAGGGTAAAAAACTTATTCCTTATATGTAGTCTAAACCTACCCTCTTCCAGCTTACACCCATTACCCCTCTTCCTATCACTACAGGCCCTTGTAAAAAGACCGTCCCCAGCCTTCTCATAGGCCCCCTTCACACCTATAAGGCTGGGCTGCTAGAAGGTGTCCCTGGAGCCTTCTCTTTTTCAGGCTGAACAAGCCCAACTCTCTCAGCCTGTCTTCACAGGAGAGGTGTTCCAGCCCTCTGACCATCTTGGTAACCCTCCTCTGGACTTGCTTCAACAGCTCCATTTCTTTCTTGTGTTGGGGACTCCGGAGCTGGACACACTATTCCAGGTAGGGTCTCACAAGGGCAGAGTAGAGGGGCAGAATCACCTCCCTTGACCTGCTGGTCACACATCTCTTGATGCATCCCAGGATACAATTGGTTTTCTGGGCCTCAAGCAGACACTGTTGGGTTGTGTTGATTTTACCATCCACCAACACGCCCAAACCCTTCTTCCCAGGACTGCTCTCAATCCACTCATTGCTGAGTCTGTATCTGTGCTTGGGATTGCCTCGACCCAGGTCCAGGGCCTTACACTTGGCTTTTTTAAACTTCATGAGTTTGGCCTGGGCCACCTCTTCAGCCTGTCAAGGTCCCACTGGATGGGATCCCTTCCCTCCAGCGTGTCAACCGCACCACACAACTTTGTGTTGTCGGCAGACTTGCTGACGGTGTATTTGATGCAACTGTCCATGTCGCCGACAAAGATGTTAAATAGTCCAGGTCCCAGTACTGATCCCTGAGGGACACTACTCGTCATTGGTCTCCACTTGTATATTCAGCCATGGCCTACAACTCTGTGAGTGCAATCTTCCAGCCAGTTTCTTATCCACTGAGTTGGCTATTCATCAAATCCATGTGTTTCAAACTCTTGGCAGAATCATAGATTCATAGAACAGTTCAGGTTAGAAAAGACCCTTGGGATCATCGAGTCCAACCATTAACCCTACACTACAATTCCACACCTAAACCATGTCACCCAACACCACATCTAAGAGACACTTAAACACATCCAGGGATGGCGACTCAACCACCTCCGTAGGCAGTCTGTTCCAGTGTCTGACCACTCTTTCTGTGAAGAGTTTCTTCCTAATGTCCAGCCTGAACTTGCCCTGGTGCAACTTGAAACCATTCCCCCTGGTTCTGTCCCTAATTACCTGTGAGAAAAGACCAGCACCAACCTCTCTACGATGTCCTTTCAAGTGACTGTAGAGCATGATGAGGTCCCCCCTCAGCCTCCTTTTCCTTAAACTGAACAGTCCCAGCTCCCTCAGTCGCTCCTCATACGATCTATTCTCCAGGCCCTTCACCAACTTTGTTGCCCTTTTCTGCATTCACTCCAACACCTCAGTATCTCTCCTGTGTATCCTTAAAAAATGGGACAATTTTATATAATGGCATATATTTATACATAATATGTGTTCTTATCTTCTTGTAAAATGGTGCAGAAAAAAAACCCCCACTCAGATATAAAATCTAATAGCTCACAAAACAATGAAGTTGCACAACAGCCAAGACATAGTGTAGTCTCCAAATCAGCCCAGTGGTACCAAAGAATCACAGAATAGTTGAGGTTGGAAGGGTCCTCTCAAGATCATCTGCTCAACCCCTCTAATCAATGAGGGCCACCTAAAGCTAGTTTCCCAGGACCATATCCAGCTGGCTTTTGAGTATCTCTAACACAGTCAACTCCACAGCTTCCCTGGATATCCTCACAGTGAAAAAGTGTTCCCTACTGTTTAGAAGGAAGCTCTGGAATTTCAGTTCGTGCCCATTGCCTATTGTCACTGGGCACCACCTGGCTCCATTTTCTGTATGTCCTCCCTTCAAGTATTTGTACACATGAATGATTCCCCCTAAGCCTTCTTTTGTCCAGGCTAAATCTCAGCTCTCTCAGCCTTTCCTTATAGGAGAGATGTTCCAGTCCCTTCATCATCTTCACAGAATCATTTAGGTTGGAAAAGATGTTTAAGATCATCAGTCCAACCATTGGCCTAGCACTGCCAAGTCTACCATGTCATGAAGCACCACATCTACACTCAAATACCTACAGGAACTTTTGCCCTTCAGGACTTCCTTACAAAGGCCTTTGTCAACCGAGTTCCTAAATAGGTCAAAGGCTGTCCTCCTTAAGTTCAAAGTAGAAGTTCTGCTGAACTTTCTTCTCCAAGAATTGAAAACTCTGTTATTTTGTGATCACTGTTCCCAAGGTGGCCTCCAACCGTCACATCACCCACAGGTCCTTCTCTGATCACAAAAATTCCAGTGGGGCCCCTTCCCTAGTTGGATCCTTCACCAGCTATGTCAGGAAGTATCTCTGAAACACTCTAGGAACCTCCTAGGCTGTTTCCTCTCTGCTGTGTTGTATTTCCAGCAGACATCTGGCAAGCTAAAGTCCCCCAGAAGAACATGGGCTGGCAATCATGAGACTTCTCCCAGCTGCTTATAGAATACTTCACTTGCCTCTTCATCCTGGCTGGGTGGTCTATAACACACTCTCCTCCTAACACAGCCCAGGATACCATTAGCTTTTGTTACTGCAGTAGCACATTGCTGGCTCATGTTCAAATTGATGTCCACCATGGCCCCTAGGACATTTTCTACAAAACTACTTTCCTGCTTCCCCATCCTCTGCTGCTGCCTGGAGTTATTCTTACCCAGGTACAGGACTCAGCACTTCACCTTGCTGAATTTCATTAAGTTCCTGTCTGCTCATTTCTGAAGCTGGTCAAGGTTACTCAGAGTGGTAGCACAGCCCTCTGGTGTATCAAGCTTCCATGAATTTATGGGGGGTACATTTGGTGCCATTGTCATAGTGGCCTCTCACAGGACTCTCTGCAGTATGTCCTTGTCTCTCTTGTACTGTCCTGAGGAACCCAGAACTGGGCACAGTACTCCAGGTGTGTCCTCACCTGGGCTGAGTAGGGAGGAAGGATCACTTTGCTTGACTCACTGGCAACACCTTCCAAATAAGCTCAAGATGTCATTAGTCTTCATTGCAGCAAGGGCACATTGTATGATTGGTTTCCACCACCATCCTCAGGGCCTTTTCTGTAAAGTTCCTTTCTGGCATATACTCGTGCATGGTGCAGGACTTGGTACTTCTCTTTGCCGAACTTCCTAAGTTTTCTGTCAGCCCATTTCTCCAGCTTGTTAAAGCCCATTTGGATGGCAGCATGACTCTTTGGTTTATCAGTCACTCCTCCCAGTTTTGTGTGATCATCAAACTTCAGCCTCATCATCCAGATAAAGCCACTGAGCAGGACTGGACCCAGTACGGATCCTTGGGTATACCACTAGTTACTGACCTGCAGCTAGATTTCATGCCACTGATCACCACTCTCTATGCCCAGCCATTCAGCCGATTTTCAGTCTACCTACTGTCTGCTCCTCCAGCCTGCATTTCAACAGTTTCTCAATGAGGATCTTTAGGAGACAGCATTGAAAGCCTTACTGAATCCTGTGTAGCGATATCCACTTCTCTCCCCTCATCTACCAGGCCAGTCATTTCATCAGAGAAGTTTATTACGTTGATCAAGCATGGCTTCCCCTTGTTGAACCATGTTGTCTCCTCCTGACTGTCCTCATGTCCTTCATGTGCCTGGAAAGGGTTTCCAGGATTAGCTGCTCAATCTTCTCCCCACGGACTGAGGTGAGGCTGCCCAGCCTGTAGTCCCCATGCCAGTTCACTTTCTTGCCCTTCTTGGAGATAGGAGTGACATTTGCTTTTCTCAGGTCCTCAGGTACTTCTCCCAGAGACCATGATTGATCAAAGATTTTTAAGAGTGATCTCACAATGACATCAGCCAGCTCCCTCAGTATTCATGAATGTATCCCATCAGGGCCCATGATCTTAAGTGGGACTAGTTTGCTTAAGCATTTATTCACTGACCTGTTCCTTTTCCACGAACAGCAAGTCCTAATTTCTCCAGACTTCCACCCTCATCTCTGACACTTGAGACTCATGATTGGCTGGTCTTGCTAGTGAAGACTGAGATGAAGAAGGTATTTGGTACCTCAGCTTTTTCCGGGTCCTGTGTCACCAGGATCCCCACTTGGGCCCTGTGGGCCCATGTTTTCCCCACCCTTCCTAGTCACCTATCTGTTTGTAGGAGCCTTGCTTCTTGCCTTTGGCAGCCCATGCTTGATTCAGTTATAGCTGGGCTCTGGTGTTCTTAACCTCATCTTCAGATGCTCAGATGATGTCTCAGAATTCCTCCTATACCCCGTACTTTCAGTACCTTAAAGTGTATGGAATGTCTCTATACATTTTAGATAACTGTTTCCCCATGCCTATTCTTTATTTGTCCATATGGAGACTATAAAGATGAACAGAAACCTGACTAAAACACAGTTTCTCTGTATCATGAATACTGACTCAGTAGTGAGTAGAACTACCACCCCTTCATGTTGAAAATTTTCTGCCATAGGCTATACATAGATAGCACTTCAAATGTATTTACGTATTCTTGCAGAATACAGTAATCCTCTGTCAAAGATTTAAGTCTGGGCCAGCCACTAAACTCTGACAGACACTCTCCATGAGCCTCCCACCAACCTCCCAGAGGAGGTTAACCGGGAAACCAGGGAGAGAGACTTTAAAATTGGGAAAAAACCCCTTGAACTGGCTTGATGGAATAGAAAATAATACTAACAATAACAGTGAAGATGTCGAACTATGTACAAACATATGCAAATACATAAATACATCCAAAGATACAAATGAATATGCTAATACAGAATCTACACCTTCCAGATGGTGCTAGGCCTGGCACAGAAATCAAACCAGAACATCCTCAAATATGTGTTATTAGGTGTATGTATTAAAAAAGATGGTTAACTGGTTGCTCTTAATTTCCTCATTTTGGTACATTTCATATAGATGTCCAAGAGAACAGAAAGTGATGATTTTAGATGAATGGATTCAAGCTTATTTGACCTTTCACATAGGTGAAAGGCTACTGTACGGTGTTGTACCACTAAGATGATATGTGAAATGACCTATTCTTCTTCCATAGTTCTCTCAGAAATAACTGATGTTACTTTCTTGAGGGGGAGCATATTCAGTTCTCCATCAATATTTTTCTATGTCAGTCTGCTTTCCAGTCATCTGATGGCAGGTCACATGTTTAGTCTGAGATTACAAACAGTTCATTTATCTTCAGCCTTCTAATTGTTTTCACCAGTCTATTTAACTGGTATTCAGCTCCATGTCACTGTCAGCAGTGAAGACTCTTTTACTATTTGATACTCTCACCCAAAACATGCAGAAGGTGCTGTAACCACATTAGAAACTGATTTGGAAAGAAATTCATTGTGGTGCAGGAATGTATACTGAGTTTATGACAAGAAAATATGATATCAGGAGGCTGTATCATAAAGGTTTAAAATGGTAACTATAAAGTGTTCTTTAGATAATAAATTATGTTTTGATGTATATTGTAGCACTTTCTTATAGGAAAGGTTGTTACTCTCACAGTAGTTGTGCTCAATTTGCTTAATAATCAGACAGCTATAAGAACAGAAGGTTTTTATCTTTAATTTGAAAAGCATATGCTTGGACCATGTGCCTTAGCCCAGGCATCTGGTCATAATTACTTAGGAAATCTTTTACAGAAAGACAGAAGTAATTCTAGACTATTTAACAAGTAGGTTTTACTAAAGCAACATGCATTTGTTTAACACAGTGTATCTTGTCGCAGTTCTGGAGAGCCATTTACTGCTTTACTGGAGTTCCCATTGTGTGCAGTCACAGTCATAGCAGAGGACTGCATGGTGTTTAGTCCAGGTTTGTGATTTATTCATCCTGACAGGTGATCCTCATTTCCTTGCAAGGTTAGAACAAGTATTAGGCAGCCTCTCTATTGACTCCCTGCACGTGCTGCTCTTCTTGGATCATTTATTAGGAAATACTTCTGGGCTGCAACAGAGGTAATTCTTCTAGACTGACTCTTTTCAAAGCAGAAGAGAAGGCTTTGGAAGGATTAAAGCTGCAGAAAGAAGTGTTAGAGATGTGTATTTTGATAGGCTTAGTAGTGGGGGCTTTTTTTCCATCAGACTGTAAGAGGATAACTAGGACTTCACTGATCTTGTAGGTGTAAATAAGCCCTTAGGTTTAACTGCTTGCTGGTTCAGGTTTCACCTCTGAATCTATCTCTTGTTCTGGTTCCTCTCTTTGAGATTATATTGTATTTATCATATTCTAATTCAGTTTCCAGTAAAGTGTCAAATGCAAAGATGTAGTGAAGTAAGACTGAAACTTGACTTTTGTGCAGCGCCTGAACTGCAGTGAGACTCAACCTGCTATTTTTGCTTCCTGCCCTATTCTGCTGTCTTGCCTGAGATAAGCCAGTGTAATTTTCGTGGAGGTAGCTCTACTGTGAGTACATATATTGTCTCTGAACAAGAAGTGTTGATGTTGAATATTGATTTGTGGAAGGTTGGTATCATGAAAAAGAAAAGCACACTCCCAGAATTCAAAGATAAACATCATCATCATCATCAAAGTTTCAGGCTGTTGATTTCAGTCTCTGTCAGGGGAAAAATATTTGTGTTCAAGAACTGATGTGGACAGCTGTACTTGTTAATGAAGAACTGTGATTCCACAAAAGGAAGTCTGGCTTTATTACTTTTGGCTGTAGGTCTGCTCATAAAAAAACCTAATTATAAGGAATAGCTAATGGCTGAATTTTCTACAAAAATTAGTGAGCAAAAAATAGCTGACAATAAACAAGTATTTTCAGACTGCCTAGGTATTTTTTAGTGCTGCCGTATGCTGCTGCCTGCTTCTTTGGCTGTCCTTCTCCATATATAACTGTGACTGAGGTATTATTTCACCTGTGTTGGCATCTCCTCCAGCTCTTTGGGAGAAAATGAGAGAGGATCAAACATCACCCTACTACCAATTCCTAGATTGAAAGGACTGAATTAACTTGCTGAGATCTCAGCTGTAGTAATCTGCTTCCTCAGGAAGACTGGACATATAATTATCTCGTGTTAGAATTTCATGAAGATAACTGTAGATAGCTCTCTGAGGCCTGTTGCAGTCTGATTATCTCAGAGCTTTCTGAGATTTCCCTATGTCTGTTTAACTTTATGATGCACTGAATTCTTTACCTGAAACAAAGGCTTGTTTTGAGGTCTGTTTGCTTTGTTTTTTCACAACCTGTTGAAACATTTTTAGCTTTTGAGTACCTTTGGCAATATTTTTTTTTTCTGTCCTGCTTTTGTAGTATCTGTAACTATACCAGATACGATATGTGCTTTTAGAGGAAGTGTGTGAAAAAAGCTTCCATTTCTGCCGTGCTCCGTGCATGTGTGGCCTGCGAGACTCATTGACCATCACCTCTGTGCTCTTGGTGCTATTAGTATATTGCATATTTTAAGTCCCAGGAAGCACTACTAGGGAAAGAAAACACTATGTGATGAGTTTTAAATGTTATGCTCTAATTTCTCCTTGAAGAATTTTGTTGTTTTTCTAGCATTGGATGAGAGAGTACATGTAGGTCTAGAGCTGTAACAACACATGTTTTGAAGCACCCACAATTCTGTTTACCTTTTGTTCTTCAAGTTCCCAGTGGCCTTTATTCTGCCAGTCCTCACTCATGTTTCACATGTGCTTAAATGTGGAGGTAAATCTCCTGCTGAGTGGCATGTCTTCATGAGGTATTTCTAAATCAACAAAGAAATGATGGAATATAGAGAATATCATGTAAGAGAGAAGTTAATGATTATTATTACATCTGCTTTTCTGGTGATGAATCAGGACCAATTAAGTGAGAGATCAGAACATCCCAGAACACAGATACCCTGAAATTAGTATAAGCAATCTTTTACTGAGCTTTTTCAGGTAAGATTTTTCTTTTTCTTCTTTAGTCATCTGAAGATTCTTTTAAGCAATACATGCTTCACTTTTCTTTATAAAGAATGTAATACTCAAAGGGATAGAGGGGCATGGTAAAAGAAACAGAGCCCTAGCCTCTGCTAACTTAGGATAAGGATATATTTCTAGTTAATAGAGGGTGAGGTTTTTCTCTCTAGTGATGTTTGGGGCAGCTTGTTGACTTTCACCTCAAAACAATTTTTCTCCACTATGTTAATAGAAAAGATACCAGAATTGAGTCCCATCAGCTAATAAATAATAAGTTAAAAAAGGATAATTGTAACCTCTAGAGAAGAACAGCTAGGATAGTTGGTGGATTGTTTGGTTTGGTTTTTTTTCTTCATTTTTGTTCTTTTTATGAGGTGGTATAGCAGACCACATTGCCAAACATTTAAGTCGTTCACAAAAAGAAGGTCTGATAGTCTATGGAGCTCTAGAGAGTAGCTCCTTCAGCTTAAAAACCAAGTATTTGGGAAAGTATCTGTAAACATAGTTGAACAAATGGGAAAGGATGAACTAGTTAATCTAGCAACAGTTAGACTATTGACAGAGAAACAAATGGTAAAAAAAAGACTAATAATAAATGTACTGTGGGAGGGAGCTGACTTTATCAGCAGTAGTATTCTCGAACAGCCTTACAATGAGAATTGTGTATGTGAAATAACGACACATCTCATTATACCATAAAGGGATTATGTGATATGATGTCTGTGATAGATACACAGAACCTAGGAACAACTGGATGCTTCAGTCACCAATTCCTGTTCTCTGTCATGTCAGCAAACATAGGTAAGTGAAGATACTCACTGGTTTATTCTCTAACGGCAGTAAATAATCAGAAATGCTCAGAAATGCAGGAAATTATATTGGCAACTTTGCTTAAAAATGACAGCTGAGGCTTTTACAAACATTAATCCTAGTGAAAATCAGTGCTAACTAGATGTGCAGATTTGAAAGGGCTCTACTAATTAGGCTGTGACTTCTTCAGTCACCAGTTGGTCTGCAATACCAGCCAACAGTTTTCTAAATCACTGTTTCCCAAGATAGTCAGGGAAGTGTTAGTTCCTAGAGTGGCTGTTAGACCTTTTTAGCGGGAAAGGAATTGTGTTTGTATGTACTTTGTGCTCAATGAGTTTGTGCAGTAATAGTAAGAATTCAGAATTTTTAAATATTTTTGTCTGAGTGACTTTGTATCAATGCTCTGCAATCCCTTGGAATAGTTTTGTTTAATGGGATTGAAGATGACACCAAGTGCCTGCAGCTCATTCCATGCTGTAGTCAAAAGTCTTTATTACTCAGTTACATTCTCTTACATTCATTTTATGGTACTTTTTCTTCTTTCATCCACCACATGCGTGCTTCCACTCTTTTCTGAGTTTTTTTCAAGAGCTTCAGATATTCTGTTTGGAATTAGTCTTGCAGATTTGTGGTCTTAAAATTCATTTCTTGTATAGGTGGCTTTTCTTTGGTTCAATTACATATCTTCACAGTAGCTCATCATTTTAAGTGTATGAAGTAAGGCAGTCTATTTAATAAAATCTTAGTGCTAAAAACTGAGGCATGTACAGCCATGAAGACTGCACTTACTCTGAAAAGAGGTTTAGAGAATGTCTTCGTCTATGGGCTCTGCTGACATGGCAAGTGAAGCCCTGCTAATTACTTAGATTTTGTGGTTTGAAAGTTTGGGGCTTGGCTTAGTTCCAACTGTTGGCTGCAATGTCTGTGTACGCAATGGTTAATCACACTTTGGACAGAAAAGTCTAACCACCTGCATATGTCCTTTGCTTTTGAATAATAACATTTTCATTGATTCTTTGTGCTCCAATTTTTGCATTTATGCCGGACTATGGATCCTTGAAGTCCTTCACAACACATGAGTATTCTTTGAGGTTTTATTTTTTAAAATATTTTTCTTAAAGTTGCATCTTTCTTAAGGCTTCCCCTGCACCATTCTTCATTTAGAAAATGTCACTAGACAAGATAGTCACAATTCTATGTATCATGACCAAGATACTACATAATCCTGTTTAGCTTTGCTCCTGTTGCTATTTTCCAATCCTGTCCTCCTCTGCTTCTTGTATGTGTGCATGGTCTATTTAAAATTCATTCTTAGAGTGGCAAATCTCTAACTATACAGAAGATTCCTTGCTGATGCTATGTAAACTTTACATAGTGCCAGTGTCTAGCCATAATAAAAATAGGCTGCAGTAAGTATGAAAAATTACTTTAGAAAGAACAATTTCAACTTTTTTTTTTTCTTATTGTGGTGCATTTTGCTTTTATTCCACTTTACCCATTACCAAAGAGGAAATTATTCTGGTGTCTATACCACAAAACATACCTAATGGAATTGGGGAACCCTGGAATTCAGCAGGGCCAACTTTGGCCTTTTCAAGAAATTGCTAGGGGAAATCCCACGGGACAGGACACTGGAAGGTAAAGGGGCCCGAGATAGCTTGTTAATATTTAAGGACTGCTTCTTCCAAGCTCAAAATCCTACCCAATGGGTAGGAAATCAAGAAAGAGAGCCAGGAGACCCACATGGGAACTGCTGGGCAAACTCGAGTGGAAGAAGAGAGTATAAAGATCATAGAAGGAGGGGCTGGCCACATGGAAGAAGTATAAAACTGTGGTCAGAGGATGTAGGGAGGCAACTAGGAAAACTAAGGCCTGCTTGGAATTAAATCTTGCAAGGGAGGTCAAGGACAACAGAAAGGGCTTCTTCAAATACATTGCAGATAAAACTAGCACTTGAGGCAACGTAGGCCCTCTGGTGAATGAGGTGGGGGCCCTGGTGACAGAGGATATAGAGAAGGCAGAGTTGCTGAATGCCTTCTTTGCCTCTGTCTATACCGCCGGGGACTGTCATCAGCAGCCTCAGTTCCCTGAGGCCCCAGAGGAAGTCAGGATAAAGGAGGAGTTTGCCCTAGTTGAGTTTGCCCTGGATTAGGGATCAAATTAGGACACTTGAACATCCACAAATCCATGGGCCCTGATGTGATGCACCCCTGTGAGTGCTGAGGGAGCTGGCAAAAGTTATTGCTAGGCTACCCTCCATCATCTTTGGTAAGTCGGGGGGAAGAGGAGAGGTGCCTGAGGACTGGAGGAAAGCAAATGTCACTCCATTCACTTCTAAAAGGGCAAGAAGGAGGACCCAGTTAACTGCAAACCAGTCAGCCTTACCTCCATCCGTGGAAAGGTGATGGAACAACATATCCTTGGTGCTGTCCCTAGGCATATCGACGGTAAGAGGGTCATTAGGAGCAGTCAGCATGGCTTTGCAAGGGGAAGTCATGTTTGACCAACCTGATAGCCTTTTATGAGGACATAACAAGGTGGCAGCGCGGTGGATGTGGTTTATCTGGTCTCCACAGCATCCACACAGCTAAACTGAGGTAGTGTGGGCTGGATGATCAGGTAGTGAGGTAGAGTGTGAACAGGGCAAAAGAAAGAAGTCAGAGAGCTGTGGTCAATGGGATAGAGTCTACTTGGAGGCCTATATATAGTAGAGTCCCTCAGGGGTCGATACTGGGACCAGTACTAATCCATATATTGATCAACGACCTGGATGAGGGAACAGAGAGCACTGTCAGCAAGTTTGCTGATGATGCAAAACTGGGAGGAGTGGTTGACACACCAGAAGGCTGTGCAGCCATTCAGAGAGACCTAGACAGGCTGGAGAGTGGAGCAGGGAGAAATTTGATGAAATACAAGGGCAAGTGTAGAGTCTTGCATCTGGGAAAGAACAACTCCAAGAAACAGTATAGGTTGGGGACTGATCTGTTGGAGAGCAGTGTAGAGGAAAAGGAGCTGGGGCTTGTGGTGGACAGCAGGATGACCACGAACCAGCAATGTGCCCTCGTGGCCAAGACGGCAAATGGCATCCTGGGGTGTATTAGGAGGAGGGTGGCTAGTAGGTTGTCCTCCCCCTCTACTGCATCCTGGTGAGGCCACATCCGGAATGTTGTGTCCAGTTCTGGGGCCCTCAGTTCATAAAGGATGGGAAACTGCTTGAGAGGGTCCAGCGTAGAGCCACAAAGATGATGAAGGGAGTGGAACATCTCCCTTATGAGGAAAGGCTGTAGGAGCTGGGTCTCTTTAGCTTGGAGGAGACTGAAGGGTGACCTCATGAATGTTTATAAATGTGTAAAGGGTAAGTGTCAGGAGGACAGAGCCAGGCGTTTCTCAATGATGTCCAATGACAGGACAAGGGGCAGTGGGTGCAAGCTGGAACATAGGAGGTTCCACAAAAACATTAGGAAAAACTTCCACTGTGAGGGTAACAGAGCAGTGGAACAGGCTGCCCAGAGAGGTTGTGGAGTCTCCCTCTCTGGGAACTTCAAAACTCCTGGGCGCATTCCTGTGTGAGCTACCGTAGGTGATCCTGCGTTGACAGGGGTGTTGGAGTAAATGACCTTTCAAGGTCCCTTCCAACCCCTAACATTCTGTGATTCTGTGAATTCGTTAGGGCTCTGTATAAGCAAGTGTTCGTTTTAGAAGTCTTGTTTACAGAAATTCATGACCAGAAGCATACACTCAAGTTCATTCTTTAAATAAATTCAGAGAAGTTATCAGCTATATGGACTTCAAAATTTAATTATCACTTAAACAGTGATGAGAAACAGTGCTTGTATATCATAATGTCTGGCCAGGATGTTTTAAAGAATGTATGCTATCTCAGATACAGAAAAAAACCCAACAGTAAATTACTTTTGTACTTTACAAATTTACAGAAATTTCTTTTTGCACTGCTAGTTACAATCTGTAAGTGGTCTTGTTCCTTACTTTTTAAATGGAATTTTCTTCTGCCTTTTCTTAAGCAATACATCATGTTTTGAGGACCAGTTCAACAGGTGCCAGCTTACCCTTCTTTCTCTTAGCTTACATTTATAAATTGCCTTATATTCACCTTCAGATCCTCTCCATTCCTGTAACTCTTCTGTCCTTAAGCAAAAGTAGTCAGAGGAAATTATCTGTCAGACTTCCTCACGCATCTTTACAATGATTTTATCTAAATAACTAATCTTTGAGCATCCAGTAGCCTAATCAGGCACCTGTGCAAAATCTTCCCCTTTGATTGACTTCCTGTGATACACTCCCTCCTAATTTGAACTTAACATTTTAATTTGAAATCTACCTATCGTCATAAAAGGTCTATGTCAGGCACTTTCTCGTATTCCCTGAGAAGTAGTTGGTTAGCATTCAGGGACTACTTCTACCGTGCTCAAGATCAGAGCATCCCGACAAGTAGGAAGTCAAGGAAGGGAGCCAGGAGATCTGCGTGGCTAAACAGGGATCTGCTGGGTAAGCTCAAGTGCAAGAGGAGAATTTACAGATCTTGGAAGGCAGGGCTGGCCACTTGGGAAGAATATAAGGCTGTTGTCCGAGGATGTAGGGAGGCAACTAGGAAAGCAAAGGCCTCCCTAGAATTAAACCTGGTGAGAGGGGTCAAGGACAACAGGAAGAGCTTTTTCAAATATGTGGCAGATAAAACTAACACCAGAGGCAATGTAGGCCCACTGAAGAATGAGGTGGGTGCCTTGGTGACAGAAGATACAGAGAAGGCAGAGTTACTGAATGCCTTCTTTGTCTCTGTCTACTCTGCTGGAGGCTGTCCTGAGGAGCCCCGTTCCCCTGAGGCCCCAGAGGAAGTCAGGGCAGTGGAGGAGTTTGCGTTAGTCGATGAGGACTGGGTTAGGGACCAATTAAGCAATCTGGACATCCATAAATCCATGGGTCCAGACGGGATGCATCCACGGGTGCTGAGGGAGCTGGCTGATGTCATTGCTAGACCACTCTCCATCATCTTTGCCAAGTCTTGGGAGACGGGAGAGGTGCTTGAGGACTGGAGGGAAGCAAATGTCACTCCAGTCTTCAAAAAGGGCAAGAAGGAGGACCCGGGAAACTATAGACCCGTCAGCGTCACCTCCATCCCTGGGAAAGTGATGGAACAACTTATCCTTGGTGCCATCTCAAGGCATATCAAGGATAAGAGGGTCATTAGAGACAGTCAACATGGCTTCACCAAGGGGAAGTCGTGCTTGACTAACCTCGTAGTCTTTTACGAGGATATAACAAGGTGGATAGATGATGGCAGAGCGGTGGATGTGGTCTACCTTGACTTCAGTAAAGCATTTGACACAGTCTCCCACAGCATCCTTGCTGCTAAGCTGAGGAAGTGTGGTCTAGACTCTCGGGTAGTGAGGTGGACTGCGAACTGGCTAAGGGGAAGAAGCCAAAGAGTTGTGGTCAATGGGGCGGAGTCTGGTTGGAGGCCTGTATCCAGTGGAGTCCCTCAAGGGTCAGTACTGGGACCAGTATTATTCAATATATTCATCAATGACTTGGATGAGGGACTAGAGAGTACTATCAGCAAGTTTGCTGATGACACCAAGCTGGGAGGAGTGGCTGACACGCCAGAAGGCTGTGCTGCCATTCAGCGAGACCTGGACAGGCTGGAGGGTTGGGCGGGGAAAAATTTAATGAAATATAACAAGGGTAAGTGTAGGGTCTTGCATCTGGGTAGGAACAACCCCAGGTTCCAGTATAAGTTGGGGAATGACTTATTAGAGAGCAGTGTAGGGGAAAGGGACCTGGGAGTCTCGGTGGACAACAGGATGACCATGAGCCAGCACTGTGCCCTTGTGGCCAGGAAGGCCAATGTCATCCTGGGGTGTATTAGAAGGGGGCTGGTTAGTAGGTCAAGAGAGGTTCTCCTTCCCCTCTACTCTGCCCTAGTGAGACCCCATCTGGAATATTGTGTCCAGTTCTGGGCCCCTCAGTTCAAGAAAGACAGGGAACTGCTGGAGAGAGTCCAGCACAGGGCAACTAGGATGATTAAGGGAGTGGAGCATCTCCCTTATGAGAAAAGACTGAGGGAGCTGGGGCTCTTTAGTTTGGAGAAGAGGAGACTGAGGGGTGACCTCATTAATGTTTACAAATATATCAAGGGTGAGTGTCACGAGGATGGAGCCAGGCTCTTCTCGGTGACAACCACTGATAGGACAAGGGGTAATGGGCTGAAACTGGAACATAAGAGGTTCCGCTTAAACTCGAGAAGAAACTTCTTCTCAGTGAGGGTGACGGAACACTGGAACAGGCTGCCCAGAGAGGTTGTGGAGTCTCCTTCTCTGGAGACATTCAAGACCTGCCTGGACACGTTCCTGTGTGGCATAGTCTAGGCATTCCTGCTCTGGCAGGGGGATTGGACTTGATGATCTTTCGAGGTCCCTTCCAATCCCTAACATTCTATGATTCTATGAAGTGGCTTAAGGTGATCGCCTTTCTAAAGCACACCCACTTGTGCACTTTGTTTTCTGCAGTCTCAGTTTAGGGGTCGATTATACAATACCTCTGAACAATATTCAAAAGATCTTTTTTTTGCAGACTCTTTACTTTAGGTCTCAGTAGTGTCCCTGGTTTATATTTAAAGTAGATTAATGTGCCATTAAAACCAACTGAATAATTTACATGCACTAATAATGTATAAGCCATGCAGCATCTTAGGGAGAACTCTGAAACAGGAGAGAGATGGTGCACACAACAAAATATAGCATTTGCAGAGGGAAACAAACCAAAACTAACCAACCAACCAGAAACCACCACCACCGCAACAACAAAACAAGCAAACAAAAGAACCCCAGAATTGCTCATATCTTTTGAGAATGAGTTGTGCATTCCCAGTGCAGCCCACTACAAATTACACAGGTAGCCTCAAGCTGGCTATTCTCTACTTGCACTCAGAACCATACTCTTCCGAAAATAAAATGTGGATATGCACATCTAATTAGGATAAAGCTTTTAAGAGTGTGATATTATTGAAAAAACAAAATCCCTTTGATGGCAGTTCACACCAATAAAATAGGCTTCAAGAAAGAAACAGAAATATTGGTCTCTGTTCAGATGATTATTTTTGTTTAAATATTGCACAATTTGCTACTTTTTGGTCTTATATATTAAAATCCATTGCTTCCTCATAATTATTCTATCAGAACTAGGAAGCAAGTTTGTGTTTTAGACGATTTTCAAGGTCATACTTCCATTGTGTTGAGTCTAATATCGAAAACCTTAATTTTGGTGGAATGAATTTTCAGGTTACCCAATGAAAGTCTGTTTCACATTCTGCTTCTACACTTTATTTCCATGGCAATATTGATAATTAATTAGATACAGTTGAAAACCTGACTGGGTAGGAATTAAGGGGTTTATGCAGTTTCTTTTTTCCATTGTGCTGCCTATTACTGAGCTAAAATTGCAATGAAATGAAATTTGAAGAGTTCATCACACTGTAAATTTTGACCAAGACCTCTACCAGTTTATTGATGGATGAAGTATTCTATAAACACTTGGGAGAAATCTTGTGGTCACTTGCTGTTATTCTCGCGGGGGACTTCAACTTCCCAGGTATCTCCTAGAAATACCACACAGTAGAGAAGAAACAGTCTAAGAGGTTCTTGGAATGTGGAGAATAACTTCCTCACACAGCTGGTAAGTGAACCAACCAGGAAAAGTGCCCTGCTCGACCTCCTATTTGTGAACAGAGAAGGTCTTGTAAAGGAGGTGGCAGTTGGAGGCCGCCTAGGGAACAGTGACCATGAAATGATTAAGTTCTCTATTCTTAGATATATTAGGAGGCAGAGACAGCAAAACTGCTGTTTTGGACTTCTGAAGAGTGGACTTTGACTTTTTTAGGAGGTGACTTGATAGAATGCCTTGGGAGTCACTTTTGAATGGTATAGGAGTCCAGGAAGGCTGGACACTTTTTAAGGAGGAAATCTTAAAGGCACAGGAGCAGGCCATGCCCACATGCTGTAAGATGAGCCAATGGCAAAGAAGACCAGCCTGGCTGAATGGGGAGATTTAACTGAAAATTAGGGAAAAAAGGAGAGTTTATGACCTCTGGAAGAGGGGGCAGGCCACTCATAATGCATCCATAAAGACTCCCGGGCGGGGGCTTGGCTGGGGTTTGGCTTGTGAATTAGTACCTGGTACCATCCCCTCTCATATGTTGCTTGTATGCAGACTGCTTTTTGCATTAATGCAGCTAAATCAGAGAGCTCTGAGGATTTAATAACAGGTGGATCCCCTTTTCCTTGGAGGTCTATGCTGCCAGCCCAATAGGCAGCTCATGCAATTAAGGAATGATTATGACCTCTGGGTATGGTGGTTAAAAATACTTCTGGTCCCCTAAAGCCTCCTGCTTCTTTCTCACTTAATGTAATTTGATCTCCCCCCTCAAAAGAAACACGCTGCACATACTCAACTTCCAATTTTCCCTGTTACTTTAAAAATTTCTCCTGTATTTTTACCAAGTCTGCTGGCAAACACGGGATTGTACACACAGTACAATGCCTTTGATCTGGCAACGTCCCTGGAATTACGCAGCCAGCCTTCACAAACTAGGCAGTATGTGTCTTTGATCTGACAGCATCCCTGGAATTACGAGGCCATCAGGGACTCACACGATCAGGTTGGAACCAAATACTCATATGGCCAAACTCCGTGGATAAAGGGTCAACAGGGACTCACACGGCCAGATCAAAATCAAATATAATTTATTGAAGCAACAGATACACAAATTCATTTTGATTGCCAGTGACAGTGACTGACTGCAAAGCACGTGCAAAAGTTACAGATGTAATATGAGCAGCTCTATAAAGATTTTCTAAGTATGCCAGGGCGGCACTTGCTGAAACCAAGTGTCTGGACCTTACCCAAAGACGTCCCTATGGGGGCAGAAGAGAGGCTCAGTCCATCGACTGATCCCGGAAGTCAGAGGTGGTCCGTGGTGGTATCTTCCCTGATGATGATGGAGTCTTCCCAACCATCCGCCTCTCTTGGGCCATTTTTATATTATTTGTTACCTTTCAGGTGGAGCTGAAGTGGCTCTAGTCATGCATATCTCTGTTGTGATTGGTGTAAATTTTCCTTGCTTCACCTTTAAAGTTATAGACTAGAAAAATTCAATGTGCAAGCTCAGTGAGGGGTGGTCACACCTTGGAGGCAGGTACCTTTTGGGATAGAGGCATGTTTTAGAATTATAGTGAGATTAAAATGAGCATAATTCACCCAAACAACAGCATCGATCAAAAGATGACAGACTCTTGGACCAGGATAGTCAATGTGCAGTCAACTGACTCCTTGACGTCTCCAGGTTCCTTTGTGTTCACAGAGCTCGACCACAGAATCTCCACAACGTTCCAGGCTCTGTGAGATTTTCTCTTAGGGACAGAACATTAAGCTGCCTTAATGCTACAGGTCTCTAGTCTTGTTCTGGAAACCTTTGTGGGGAGAGCTCCTTATGCATCAGCTGCACATTGTCCTGGAAAATTTCTCAATGTTCCGATGTGGGGACAATGCTATGTAGGCAATTAAGTGATTTTAGATAATTATCCCACATCAGATGCCATGAGAATGGTTAGTTTTTGAGGCCTAAGCACTCTGGCAATGTTTTAGGCAAGATGGTTGCCTTGCAGTTAGAACTAAAATTTAGGCAAAGGTGCCTTAATCCCACACTGGCCCAAGGCCAACATCACGAAATTCATTAAGGCCAAATGCCAGGTCCTGCACTTTGGCCACAACAACCCCCAGCAGCGCTACAGGCTTGGGGAGGAGTGGCTGGAGAGCTGCCAGGCAGAGAGGGACCTGGGGGTGTTGATGGACAGCCGGCTGAACATGAGCCAGCAGTGTGCCCAGGTGGCCAAGAAGGCCAACGTCATCCTGGCCTGTATCAGGAATGGTGGTGTCAGCAGGAGCAGGGAGGTGATCATGCCCCTGTACTCGGCTTTGGTGAGACCTCCCCTCAAGTACTGGGTCCGGTTTTGGGCCCCTGACTACAAGGGGACATTCTGGTGCTGGAGGGGTTACAGATCCTTCACTACTTTGGAGCATGTGTCATATGAGGAATGGCTGAGGGGCCTGGGGCTGTTTGGCCTGGAGAAAAGGAGGCTGAGCGGAGACCTCATTGCTCTCTACAGCTACCTGAAAGGAGGTCGTAGCAAGGCGGGGTTTGTCTCCCTAGTGCAGAGTGATAGGACAAGGGGAAATGGCCTTAAGTCACACCAGGGGAGGTTCAGGTTGGATATTGGGAAGAATTTCTTTACTGGGAATGTTGTCAGGCATTGGAACAGGCTGCCCTGGGAGGTGGTCGAGTCACCATATCTGGATGTGTTTAAGAGATGGGTAGATGTTGTACTGAGGGACATGCTTTAGTGGTGCTGATAGGGCCAGGGCAAAGGTTGGACTCAATGATCTTGAAGGTCTCTGCCAACTGAAACTCTTCTATGATTCTATGATTTCTTCATCATTAATAATTCTCTTTTATTTTTAACTCATGTGTGTCAGAAAATACCGGTAATAAATGGACCTTGCTGATGAACAATCTGGTGGTAAATGAACAGAACAGATACATTTTATTGTCAGCGACAGTGAACTTGTTATCAACAAATAAATTAAAACGTGTAGACCCAAAGAAAACAGGAAGGGAATCCCAGAAGTCTTCGCTATGGCGTGAATCTTGGCTGTTCCCATCGCTATACTGCCAAAGAATACCGTGTTTTGAACTACGAATAGGTTAATTGTATCCTGAGCTTTGGTATAGTGTGTAGATTTACTGCCCTACTTCAGAATACTTAAAACTTTACAAACCATATTGATACTAGCTTCAGAAAATCTCGTCTGACTTCTGTTTGTTTTACTCTTTTCCATGAACTTGTCAAAAGAGAATACGGTAAAATTTGTTTGTGAGGTCCATGTGCTGACTGAGATCAGAAGATGTCAGGAAATAAAACAGTGAAGTGTTTCAGTAAACAGTAAATATAAAAGCCATGGAGCATTTAAAGAAAGTTAAGAATTACAGCCCAAACTTGATTAGTTCTTTGTAGACTTGTAAAACAGGAAGTGCTGTTTTGCTTCAGTTGTTTTTGGATACTGTGAAAGCACTTTCTAGACTACTTCCGTGGGAGGGGAAGAGTGGAGAGCCAGATATAAAGGCCTGTGTAAAGCCAGAGGGACACAGCTACAGTATTTCTCTGGAAATTAAGAGAGAGTAAAACCAGCTAAAGATTAATCTGATAACAATGGCTTTGGGGTCCATGTAATTTAAATCTATCATCAAATTATATTTTTAGAAGTACAAAAAACTGTCAATGCTCTTGAATTTCTGTTCTAACTGAAGCTGTTCTATTATTCTATGACTGATTCTAGGAATCTATGATTTGTGACAAATTGTTCCTTTGTTCAAATTACTCTATTTTTAACTAAATGTTCCTCTGTTAACATGTCTGTCCTGTTCTGTTAGCTTATGAAAGAGCAACACACAGAGTTGAAAAATATTATGCCAGAAAGTAATTTTTTTTTAAGCCGAGTATGCAAAATACTCTAGTATCTCACCTTTTCAACGGACGTATCTCCCCCTTCCCAGGCAGTGCATGTTGTACACCTTTGTGGCTAATGTCAGGGTGAGATGTAGTGCTCACAGATTGCTCGCAACACCTGAATGACATTTCAGCCTTGCTGAAACAAGAGTCCTAACCTGGCACCAACTTATTGGAAGCTGAGACCTCGCAGGAGATCTGCATGGGGTTTTGTGGTGGCAGTAAAGTGAAGATATTTCAAAAAACAGCTAGTTCCTGGCATCTCCATGCATTCACAGGGTATCTGCAGGAAGAAGCATATGTGCATGAGAGCCCTGTTGTTCGAACTGTCCTTGGTAAGCTCAGGAGGTCTCCTGTTTATGGGCAGCTGGCATGAGGCCAAAGGAAATTAGCTACAGTTGTATAAGCAGATCCCTAAATAGGAAGCAACTGCTGCAATGGTTCCTGCTTTCTTCGAGCTCCTCAGGTTGTTAGCAGGGGAAAGGAGGTGTTGCCAGATCATTTCTGGATTGTGTTAGAGGCTCTAGAGAGCAACTGTGTATCAGAGGGAGGAGAGTTATCCCCTGTCTACTCTCCTGGAAGCTGCATTGAACTTTCTTCCTAAAAATCAGGCCAGCACTGCTTATTTAAGATGAGAAATCATTATGTGCAAGATGAAGCTTTCAGCTGTTACTACTCCCAAAAGTATTTCTGTCAAGAATCATGAAATTTCCATAACTTACAAATGCTATTTTTCTTACCAGCCTTAAGCACCTAGTGATATGAAACCTTTCAGTATAAAGAGTAAAATGCTGGAGAATCTTTTACAGGTTTTTTACACAATTTACTTAAGAGAATCCCACTTCATGATTTTTCCTGGCTCACAGGATTTTTAATGTAAAATATACAGACTTCATGTACCACTTTGGTTTCTGTTCTCAGTGATACTTCTCTATTCCTGTTATGTTGCAGATTGTTTTCTGAATTTCTCCTGCATTCCTCAGTCATTTAGAATTCCATCTAATAGGGATGAATGTAGCTACTCTAATATGCATCAGGGTAATGAACCTTCCCATGATGTTTTGATGAGATGTCAGACCTAACTGTTAGTTTAAGTCTTTGGGATGCTAATCAGTGGGACTAACTAACGTAAACAAGCAAAAGTTTTATGGCTTTTCCTTACTGTGCTGTCTTAGAAGCCACATAAGACAGAAAAAAAGTAGAGGAGGGGGGCTGAAAATTTGTAAAAGAATGTGAGAGAATTGGAACCTCTGTTTGGACTACAGCCTTGTTATAACATGCACAAAATCAGTGGTGTCTCTCCAATTTACAATACTGTGGATGCTTGTGTACATGAAAGTGAATCCCTTAAAGCTTCAAGATGTTTTGAAGAGGAAAATGGAAGAAAGCCAAACCTGGAAGGTGGTTGAGGAAAGAGGAGAGCAGGAAACAGTGTTCGCATTTTACAGCAGAGTTGCATTGCTTCTAGTGTTTTGAGATCACTATTACTTTGAATAGGCAGGTCCTTCACGTGGCCCAATGAGAGATAGACATATGCTACTGTATATAGACCACTCTGGTTTCTTTCTTGCTACAGTCTGCAAGCTTTGAGTCTTTCCCCCTTACCTCCTGGACTGCTCAGGTTAGCATTGTATACACCATATATCCTTTTGACTTTCTAGTTATATTTTCTAGAAAACAGAATATCTACACTCTACTTTTCATTAACTTCAGCCATTAAAACTACTGACAAATCAGCAGACAAAACTACAGTGTATTGTAATACTGATACCATCATGGCTAGGCTTCGCGAATGAAGATATGGGAAGGGCTCTACCCACACTTGCTACAAGCGCGCTGATGGCTAAAAAGCCGATGCGGGATAGGCAAGTCCGGTTGCAAAAGGCACAGCAGAAAGTCTCCTTAGGAGGCATTGGCGAGGCATGGTTCTTTCTGCGTTGTCTTTTCTCCTTGAGACTAATTCTACGTGCGTTCTCAAAGGAGGCAGCAGCGTTACGGATGGTGTGTCTCCACGTTTCCTGATTACAGGCCAGAGTGGACCACTGATGGCAGTCACTATGGCCAAAACTGAGGTATTGTTTCAGAGAGTCCTTGTATCTCCTCTTTGGGGCTCCTCTGTTGCGGCAGCCGGTGGTGAGTTCACCACAGAGCACAACCTTAGGGAGGCGGTGATCCTCCATCCTGGAGACGTGCCCTGCCCAGCACAGCTGCCTCCTCAGCAGCATGGTCTCCGTACTGGTGACCCCTGCCTGTTCAAGGACAGTAACATCAGTCATGTAGTCAGTCCAGTGGATGTTTAGGATTGTACAGAGGCAGCGCTGATGGAAGCGTTCGAGGAGTCACAGGTGGTGGTGGCAGATGACCCATGATTCAGACCCATACAAAAGAGTAGACAGTATATACTGATATAAGAAGTAAGAAAGTTAGAATTTTCTTGCTGAAAGGAACTATGCCAAATACTCTAAACTAATGGATATTGATTTGAGTATGGACTTAAAAGAAATTTGCTGGACTATCTCCTGCACAAGACCTCTCTGGAAAACTATAATCTGTGATATAGAAAGTAGTTTCAATTTTTAATTTTGAATCCTGTGTGAACTGTAAACTGTTAAAGTTTATCAAACCTCCAAAGACAAGTAGGTCAATATTCACAAATACTTAATAGACATCAGTCATTTAGAATTTGGGGATTATTTGTGAACATATTTAACAATGCTATTGACAATATACCCAGGAAAAATCAGTGCAACAGAGTTTAAGAAGAGAGCTGCTGTCACAGGCCTTTATTGATATAGGACAGATGTAAGCAGGATGCACTTAGAAACAAATGGAATAGATCATACCTTGCTGAAGGTAATGAATTATTAGTTCTTTTATAGCAAGCCTCTAATCTTAATTTGAAATCATAGAATCATGCTTTTATTTAAAGCATTTGAGGCAGCTGGTAATTAAGTATATTTAATTGTAAATACAGTCTTTTATGTGTAGAAATGAAACACATTCATCACATCCCCAAAGAGTATGCGGAAGATGTAGTATTGTATAATATTAATGAAAAATTAACATAACAGATTTAGCTTTCCTGGTGATAAAAATACTCTTAAGAAAAACTGGGGGAAGTGGCATGATTTCAATAAAATAGACTTTCTTGTATGAAAATAAAGAAGGAAAGTTATGAACTAAAAAAAATTGTGGAGAAAAGTAGAAGTAAATAAATAAGATCAGTACAAAGGAAGTCTTTATTAGAAGAGGTAATTCCCCTCCGAAATTACTATTTTCCACAAGACTGAGAGAAACAATTACTTGTATAAGGGCTCTGAAATAATTTCCGGTTTAAAATTTTCTTCATAACAAACACTTCATATTGTAAGGTCATATACTGAATAAACAAGTGTTAGGTCAATACTTAAAAGAGTACTGCATTGTATTTGTTTTGCATATTGCATTGTATTAAGTTGATGAGATTAACTGATTAATTAACTGATTGATTAACTGATTAATTAACTGATTTAATTAAATGCCCATCAGATTCAACAAAAATTATTCTAAAAATATTTACAATGAATATCACATTTTTTGAATTATCATTCTGAGCAAAATGAAAGGAAAAAATGGTTTTGTATCATGAAAATTACTTAATTAGACTTGAAGTGAAATATGTTATTGCTGGCAATAGAAAAGCAAAGCAGAGTGAAGACTGGGACCACCCTTCTTGCCTGTCTGCTGGTTAGGTTATTTATTTAGGAGATGTAAGACAGGATTGTTTTAATTTTTCTAAATAATCAAGTATTGGAGTCAGAAGTGTAATTCCATTGTTCCATTACAGTCCCCTTTGAAAATTGTCCAAAGTTTCAGAAAGCCATTCTGATTGTTGTTATTGTTGTTATTGTTATTGTTATGCTGTCTGTTTAGGCAGGTCAAATTTTATACCAGAGAAATAGACACATTTGCTTGTCACCACACTTTAATTGAAAGATAGAGGCAAAGGAACTTTTTTCCAAGATTTTACATCCATGGCTAACAAACTACTAAGTACTAAGGGCATGAGGAAAAATAACTGGACTGCTGGTGAAAGTAGTCTCTGGGTTTGTATTCTCTACATCAGCGAATGTTTGCATGTGCAGGGAGGAGTCGTGTCAGTGGGACAGGGTGGGAAAACTGTGCTCCTAAACGTGCTGGTGGTTAGCAGTCTGCCTCTGGAAGGTCAGAAATGGAATTCACCAAATTTATCTGCAGCGTACATTTCTCTTTTTGAGTAAATATCACGATCAGGCTCAAATACTGCTGGAAAAACACTTTCACTATAGAGTAGTACTCATAATTCCTCAGTATCTACTTTTCTTTCTACCTACCACCACCTCTTGCTTTTTCATTACTTTTGGGAGGGTTTTCTTTTAAGTATCGTATCCCTTCATTCCATGAAGGATGTGTGGATCATAATAATTTTATGGTCCACTTTTATTTTACCAGGGTTCTTAAGTATATGCTACCATGTATTTTTCTTGGCATATACAAAATCACCACAGGCACATATACAGTGAATTGAAAATTTTCCTTATTACAGAAGTATATTATAATACAACAATTCAAAATTATTGCAGCCCTAAGTTAGCCAGGGAATTATCCAACTCATTAATTATTGATTAACTAACACTGGAAATCACAGCTGACTACTGGATCAGTACAGAATAATGCTCTATGAGGTTTCCTTAGCTGTAATTGCCCTTACACCAAAAGACTAAGGAGATTTGAGTGTTTTATGCCAGAATATATTCTGTTTACTCAAAGTTCACGTCAATGAAAATTCAAAGAAAAAGGAAAATTCAAAACTGGGTTTATTTTTCTTCAGATATTGTATTTTAAATACATTTTTACACTGTCTATGTACTTGTCTACTGCAATGGATTTTTCAGTCTTCCTTCAGATTTACTAGCAACATGGGAGGGCTTTAGATTCTGAAGTCTGTATATCTGCCATCCAGTCACAATAGAAATGATACGATAAATTGCATGTATCCGAGAACTGGCAAGAGCAGCTGGTAAGATAATATTGTCCCACTTGCAATTCCTTTTTTCACAAAGTACTCTTTTATAGGGTAATTCTGTTTTGTAAGGGAAGTTCCCACTTTCTCTTACAGAATGCTTTATTGAAGAAGTTAATGTTGTCCTGAAATTATTTGAAAAATGTAGTTACTAAAGTACATGCTTCAGATAATTTTACTTCTGTGATCTTGTTTGTTCAGGGGAAAAAAAAATAATCCTTTGGATTTTTTCAAGGTTTCCACGCACTTTCTGACAAGTCAATTATAACAGCCCATGCTTCTTTGTCAGAAACATGAATCTACTTATTTCTCCTGCACTATAGCTTCATGTGGAGAGAGCTCCATACTACAGGTTTCACATATATGTTAATTTCTTCCTAAGAAATTTTATATGCATTTTCCTGTTTCTGTGTAAGTCCATCTGTACTACATGCAGTGGAAGCTGTAACATGGATCATGCAAAGGAATCACAGAATCATAGAATGGCCTAAGTTGGAAGGGACTTTAGAGACCATCTAATCCAACCTCCCTGTTATGGGCAGGGACGCCTCTCAACTAGACCAGGTCACTCAAGGCCTCATCTAACCTGGCCTTGAACACCTCCAGGGAGGGGACATCCACAGCTTCTCTGCACAATTTATTCCAAAGTCTTGCCACCTTCGTACTGAAGGATTTCTTTCTAAGATCCAATCTAAATCTATTCTCCTTCAACTTAAACCCATTTCCCCTTGTCCTATCAGTGGACACTCTTGTAAAAAGTCCCTCCCCAGCCTTCCTGTAGGTTCCCTTCAGGTATTGGAAGGCAGCTATTAGGTCCCTCTGGAGCCTTCTGTTTCCCAAGCTGAGCAATCCAGTATAAGTTGGGGAATGACTTATTAGAGAGCAGTGTAGGGGAAAGGGACCTGGGAGTCTTGGTGGACAGCAGGATGACCATGAGCCAGCACTGTGCCCTTGTGGCCAGGAAGGCCAATGGCATCCTGGGGTGTATTAGAAGGGGGGTGGTTAGTAGGTCAAGAGAGGTTCTCCTTCCCCTCTACTCTGCCCTAGTGAGACCCCATCTGGAATATTGTGTCCAGTTCTGGGCCCCTCAGTTCAAGAAAGACAGGGAACTGCTGGAGAGAGTCCAGCACAGGGCAACTAGCATGATTAAGGGAGTGGAGCATCTCCCTTATGAGAAAAGACTGAGGGAGCTGGGGCTCTTTAGTTTGGAGAAGAGGAGACTGAGGGGTGACCTCATTAATGTTTACAAATATATAAAGGGTGAGTGTCACGAGGATGGAGCCAGGCTCTTCTCGGTGACAACCAAAGATAGGACAAGGGTAATGGGCTGAAACTGGAACATAAGAGGTTCCACTTAAACTCGAGAAGAAACTTCTTCTCAGTGAGGGTGATGGAACACTGGAAGAGGCTGCCCAGGGAGGTTGTGGAGTCTCCTTCTCTGGAGACACTCAAGACCTGCCTGGACATGTTCCTGTGTAGCATAATCTAGGCATTCCTGCTCTGGCAGGGGGATTGGACTTGATGATCTTTCGAGGTCCCTTCCAATCCCTAACATTCTGTGATTCTGTGATTCTGTGAATCCCAGCTCCCTGAGCCTATCCTCATAGCAGATGTGCCTCCCAGCCCCTGGATCATCTTCACAGCCCTTCTCTGAACATGCTCCAACAGATCTATGTTCCTTTTATGGGGGGGACACCAGAACTGGATGCAGTATTCAAGGTGGGGTCTCACAAGAGCGGAGTAAAGAGGAAGAATCACCTCTCTTGATCTGCTGGCCACGCTCCTCTTGATGCGTGCCTGGACATGGTTGGCCTTCTGAGCTGCATGAGCGCACTGCTGGCTCATGTTGAGCTTCTTATCTATCAACATCCCCAAGTCCTTCTCTTCAGGGCTACTCTCAACCCAATAGTAGTACTCTCAACAACTCTGAACTCAGTTTATATTTGGCCTAGGATTGGCTGGACTCAGGTGAAGGACCTTGCATTTTGACTTGTTGAAGCTCATGCAGTTTACATTGGCCCATTTCTCAAGCCTACCAAGGTCTCTCTGGATGACATCCCTTCCCTCAAGTGAGTCCACGGCACCACACAGTTTGGTGTCATTAGCAAACTTGCTGAGGGTGCACTCACTGCCATTGTCTGTCTTGCTGACAAAGAGGCTGAACAGACCCCTGAGGAAATCCACTTGTCACTGGTCTCCACATGAACATTGAGCTGTTGACCACAACTCTTTTGAGTGCAACCATCCAGCCAGTTATTTATCCGCTGCGTGGTTCATCTGTAAAATCCATGTCTCTCCATTTTAGAGACAAGGATGTCACGTGGGACAGTGTCAAACGCCTTGCACAAGTCCAGGAAAATGACATCCATTGCTTTTCCCGCGTCAACCAGTGCTGTAGCTTCATCGTATAAGGCCACTATATTAGTCAGGCACAACTTGCCCTTAGCGAAGCCATGGTGGCTGTCACCAGCCACTTCATTGTTTTTCTAACAGGAGAATCTGTTTCATGTTTTTACCTGGCACACAGGTAAGTCTGTAGTTCCCTGGGTTATCTTTGCTTCCTTTTTTAAAAATGGGGTTATGTTTCCCCTTTTCCAATCTGTGGGAACCTCATCAGACTGCTGTGACTTCTCAAATATGATGGCTAGTGGCCTAGCAACTTCAGCTGCCAATTCCTTCAGGACCCGTTAACGCGCCGTTAACCGTTAACGCACCTAACAGTTCGTTCTGCGGTGATCAACTTCAGAGCAGGTAAGCCTCCACTGGAGAAGGGACCCATGGCCATAAGAACTGAAAAAAGCGCTCTGTTTTAGAGGGGGGTTGAGCCAGGAAAAGCTCTTGCTGGTGCGGAGGACTGTCCCTCTGTTGGGCGGGCTGACAAGAGGGCCTGGGCGGACCCATCACACCCAAGGCTGACTCAAACAAGCCATTAACACGCCTATTGGTTCATTTTGCAGTGATCAATTAGTGACTAGTCACTGCCCACTGAGCACAGACTATCCATTCAATCAACCAGTACTTGTGAGTCACCTGAGCAGTGCTGCAGCTCATAGAGCAGGGTGCTGTTCATCTGCTGTCCTAAAAGGTGTGATTCTTTTAAGTGGTTTGTGGCCAAGTGGGCTCATTCCATCTGACTCTCAAGTCTTGAGGTGTCAGTTGCTTGAAATCCAGCCATGGTTACCAATTGGTGAAAGGCTGTTGCTAATAAAATCTGTGGGTACCAGGACAGAGGCCCCACGCAAACATTTGGGTGTTCAGGCCTCGGGCGTCAGAGAATGAAGGAGCCTGACACTTGCAATGAAGGGTAGCAGAGATGACAGATCTGACCAGGTGAACGATCTGCTCAACCTTGTGGCTGAGCTGAAGGATGAAACAGAAAGGCTGAGGCGTATCAGGGAGTCTGAGAGAGAGAGAGATTGGTGGAGCCACTTCCTGAATGGTGAGAAACAAACTCCACAAGCAGCAGAAAATCCCCTCCCCTCTGGCCATCAGGCAAAAGGGGGGGACCTAAAGGATGGGGAGGAGTGGAAGCAGGTGCCTGCCAGGAGAGGAACGAAAATCCCACCTCGCCTCCCTGACCTGCCTGGTTGCCTTTGCAAAATGGTATGGGGCTCTAGACAATGAGAGCCAGGCTAAGGAAGAGGTGGGTGGAGGTTCACCCAAAGGGCTGTCTAGGGTGAATCACTCAGACACACGCATCAGGACTTCTTCGTCCAAGAAAAAAAAAGGAGGGTAATTGTAATTGGAGACTCCCTCCTGAGGGGAACAGGGGGTCCTATCTGTCACCTGGATCCAACCCACAGGGAAGTCTGCTGCCTCCCTGGGGCCCGGGCTAAGGATGTTATTAAGAAGCTTCCTGGTCTGGTTAAACCCTCTGATTATTACTCACTTCTGGTTATCAGTAATGATGAGATAGCAGAGAGACGGCCAGAAGCAATCAAAAGGGACTTTAGGGCACGGGGACGGATACTTGAAGGATCAGGTCCACAGGCTGTGTTTTCCTCCATTCCTTCAATTACAAGGAAGAATACTGGAAGGTTCAAGAAATTACAACAGATTAATACTTTGCTGAAAGAGTGGTGCCAACGGTCCAGCTTTGGGTTTTTTAACCTTGGGGAGATCTACAGGGCACCTGGTCTACTAAAACCAGACGGGGTTCAGATGACTCAAAGGGGAAAAAGGATCCTGGGTCACGAGCTAGCGGGACTCATAGAACCTTCTTTAAACTAGATATGAAGGGGGAAGGGATTACAACCAGATCAAATGTAGATGACCCAGAGATAGGCACGGCAACATCAGAAGCAGAACCTCTAGCACAGCTGAAGTACAACTGTACTTCATCGAGGGCTCCAGGTAATTTATTAGGGGCCCAGCTCAAATGCCTTTATACGAATGCCTGCAGCTTGGGCAACAAACAAGAGGAGTGGGAGATGCTTGTGAGTCTACAGCGCTATGAACTGATTGGCATCACAGAGACATGGTGGAATGACTCCTGCAGTTGGTATGTTGGACTAGAAGGGTATAAACTATTCGGGAAGGACAGGCAGGGGAAACAAGGAGGAGGTGTTGCCCTCTATGTCAGTGAACAGCTAGAATGCATGGAGCTCCACCTTGGCAAGTGATGACGAAAGAATCGAGTCCCTGTGGACCAGGGTCAAAGGAAGGGTAGGAGACTTTCCAGTGGGGATGGGCTACAGACAGCCCAATCAGGAGGACCAAGTGGATGAGGGCCTTCATAGGCAGATAGGAGTCGCTACTTGTTCACAAGCCCTGGTCCTCATGGGGGATTTTCACCACCCCAATATCAGCTGGAAAAAACAACATGGCAGCGAACAAGCAATGCAGGAGATTCCTGAAATGCATTGATGATAACTTCCTTCTCCAGGTGGTAGAGGAACCAAGGAGGAGAGGTGCGAGGTTAGACCTCATTCTCGTCAACAGGGAAGGGCTGGCGGGTAATGTTAAACTCGTGGGTAGCCTCGGCTGCAGTGACCATGAGATGGTGGAGTCTCCAGTGCCCTGAAGTCCCTTTTGAGGGAACAACTCCTTTATTTACCCCTAATTATGACAAAACTGCTGTTTCGCTTTCGTAATGTAGAGAAGCTTGAGTGCCTTGAAATTCATAGCTACGTATCAGTAACTAGTGGTTGATTGCATGGAGTGCTGTGGGGACCTACCTTTCAAATGTGTGTGCAGATCAAAGAGTGTGTTCTGGCAAAAAAAGGGTTTTCTCCTGGATATAACAAATCTTTCCTATTTCCGTACAAAGATTTTTATCTCTGTCCTAGTATGTTCATCTTGCAAGTGCATAAGTATTTAAGTAACTTCAGAAATACCTTTTCATAAGAAAAAAATGTGTATTTGCATTAGCATTACAAGAGTACTTATGGTGAGTTGACCCTGGAGGCCAGGATCCCACCAAAGCCACTCTATCTCTTCCCCTCAGTGATGCAGGTCAGAGAAAATATAACAAAACGGTTGTGGGTCAAGATAAGGACACGGAGATCACTCAACAATTACTGTCGTGAGCAAAATGGACTTGACTGGGCAAAATTAGTTTCATTTTTTACCAACTAAATCAGAGTAGGGTAATGAGAAATAGAACCAAATCCTAAAACACTGTCCCACTCCTCCCTTCTTTGCAGGCTGAACTTCACACTCTTCTGGCTGCTGCTGTGCAGCAGATTTCTTTTTTTCCCTTTCTTAAATACATTATCACAGAGTCACTTTCACCATCACTGATGATCTCAGCCTTTGCCAGCAGTGTGTTTGTCTTGGAGCCAGCTGCCATTTGTTCTGTCAGACATGGAGGAAGCTTCTGCATTTTCTTACAGAAGTCAACCCTGCAGCTCCCTCGCTAACAAAAACTTGCAACGCAAATCCAATATAGTACTGCTGAATTATTTTGTTTTCCCAAATGCATTTTTGCGTTTCTCAAGTATTATTCAGATGTTGATCACTAGCATGATGCTTTTTTATCTTGTTACCTGATGTATGTTTTGTCTGTATGGAATTAAAATTGAAAATGTTTAATTTATTAGTTTTTATTTTGTGTTTTGGTATAATCAATATAGGAAAGCTCAAAATCAGGCCTTAATGTGCAAGCATGCAAACTTTTTAAACATTTTTATGCAGTAGTATTTCTTGGCAAATTTTGAAAATTAATTCTAAAGATGGTTCTGCAGATTAATACTAAAGCAAATAAATACATAATTTCAGCAGTGAAAGAGGTCAGAGATGGCTGAATGGTGGTTTGTATAGAAAGGTTTGAAGAAAGAGTAGGCAACTTTTGTGTTGCTTAGATTGCAGTGGGAAAACACTGAAGGAAAAGAAAGAGCTCTATTGGTTGTCAGGAGGCAGACACAGGATTTTTTCTTTCCATAAAAAAATTGTGTTACCCTCTAAATCTCCAAGTGCTAAGAGTCTTCCTCATGAACAGACCAGCTACCTAAGATGTTAAATCTGAGACAGCAAGGGACATAGGTTGAAAGTGATGCATCATTTATAAAATCACCAACTTGTAGCATAAGCTGTCTTAGAAATAAACTTAGTATGTTTCAATAAAGTACACAAATGTCTAGTCTAGCTACCATAACCATTTTCATGCAATGCCCCTCAATGCTATGGAACTGTTTTGATTTCCCACCATAACTGCAGAGCTTAGCAGTTTTGATGCTTTCTGAGAAAGTGTGTTCTCTGCAATCAAGCATCAAGGGAGAGAGTGAAAAAAAAATAATAAGCAGCAGGCAAATGCTCTTAGGTCTCCCGCATATGTGGCTGAGTGGAATATTATTCTTTTGGGGGCAAAGAATTGCAGACTGTTGTTTCTTCTCAAAATTTCTGGCCAGAGCAGACTATGATTAGGTAGCAAGTTAAAGTCTTCCTCTTGTGAGAACGCAGAAAAGCCTACCAGTTACAGATCACAGAATCAGAGAATCACAGAATGTTAGAGATTGGAAGGGACCTCAAAAGATCAAGTCCAATCCCCCTGCCAGAGCAGGAATGCCTAGATAATGCTACATAGGAACGTGTCCAGGCGGGTCTTGAATGTCTCCAGAGAAGGAGACTCCACAACCTCCCTGGGCAGCCTCTTCCAGTGTTCTGCCACCCTCACTGAGAAGAAGTTTCTTCTCGAGTTTAAGTGGAACCTCTTATGTTCCAGTTTCAGCCCATTACCCCTTGTCCTATCATTGGTTGTCACCGAGAAGAGCCTGGCTCCATCCTCGTGACACTCCTCCTTTATATATTTGTAAACATTAATAAGGTCACCCCTCAGTCTCCTCTTCTCCAAACTAAAGAGTCCCAGCTCCCTCAGCCTTTCCTCCTAAGGGAGATGCTCCACTCCCTTAATCATCCTAGTTGCCCTGTGCTGGACTCTCTCCAGCAGTTCCCCGTCTTTCCTGAACTGAGGGGTCCAGAACTGGACACAATATTCCAGATGGGGTCTCACTAGGGCAGAGTTGAGGGGAAGGAGAACCTCTTACCGATTATCCTGGAATCAGGTTAAGAAAGTCCAGCAGTGTAATTATTTTACCATAGCCCTTTGTAGCGTGGCCAGACTACAGGTCCTTATCCAGAAGTAACTGTTGGTAAGAAGCAAGCTCATTTCTACTTGTTAAGTACATTGCTGTATTTCACTGTTTAAAATATTAGGGTTTTTTTCTGTTATACTAACTGCTTTAATTACCTGATAACCACCATAAATGATGATAAATATATAAACAAGTCTTTGAATGCCTTGAAATGTGTCATGCAGCTTCAATGGTTTCCTATGTCTTGTTCTTCCATATATTTCCTTTGTAAATTATGTATCTTATTTCTCTGCAGAAAAATATTTCTACCTTAAAAAGAAACAAGGCAAATAAGTGGGTTTTTTTGTTTGAAAAACTATAACCACATGTTACACTGTAGTTGTACCATCTGGCCTGCAGATATTTTAGTGGTAAATATTAGAAGGTTAATACCTTGATTGGTCATCACTCACCCTTCAATAAGATATTCAGGTTTTGGCTGGATTCATTTTTGTGCTGGAACCTCTGCTACCACTGAAATCAGTACTGAGAGTTTGATTTAACTGGAAGCAGTCTTTTGATTATTTAGGAGAACGTACTGGGAGCAAGGCAGATGTAGAAGAAATGCAGCACATAAAGAAAAAAAAATTACGTCATTCTCCAGGTACCTCACAAAACAGACACAAGCCAAACTTGGTGTAACTCAAAGACTTTATTTTGTTAACAAAAGGTTGCAGAGTTATTTAAAATGCACTAACTTGGGAACTAGCATTTCCTTTTTTATACTATTTTGTGGCAAGGCCCCTTTCTATTTTTAGCATCTGAAAGTGGTATTTGAGAGTACTGTTTGCAACTGCTGTATTTTTTTAAGGTAGAGATTAATTTTCTTCTAGGTTAAATAGTGCCTAAAGCCAGAGTATGTTTGTCAGAAGGTTCCTACAGAAAATTTTAGCTGGCTTGAAAGTAACACAATGGAGAATGCTGGTGCATAAAATGGCAAAGAACAGCTTTGTAATATAGGCAGTACCTTAACATGGTGCTGGTGCTGAATATCTTACACAGTTCAACCATGGCCTCATAACAAATGTTTGGTAAAATCTATAAAACTGTTTAAAAATTAAATGAATGCAGTGAAAAATTTCACCTGTCCTGCTTTCTTCAGAAGAGGAAGCACCTCTGCACTGAGGCTAACTTGATTATTAGACATCTCTGGAAAACATCTGCTGTGTTTCAGTTATGTTATAACACTAAGGCTTCTTTTATGAGAGTCTACAATAATAGGCTTAGATGTAGGGCATATTGTACACTGCTATTATTAGGACTTTCAATGGATTCTGACATATACAGTCATAATATATTGGGTTTGATCATCTATAGTATTTGGAAAACAGCCTTAGTGTAGCTCTTTTTCTTTTTTAATAAACTTTCCACTAGCAATTTTCCTTTCCTCATCTAGGGTAAGTTTATATACCTAAAATCATCACTGGAGTTGAAGAAAAAATTGGAATTTTCATTCCATAAAAACTTCAATACTTCAACATTTTAAAGAGTCAGTGATCTCCAAAGAAGCAGAAAAAAACTTGGAAATCTCAAGAGGAAAAGAGAGTGAAAAGTTAGGGTTGTAATTCACATGAAATATAAAGAAGCTGAAGCAGTTGTGGGTTTTTAAATTGTCATTTTCAAGGTATTGTTGGAGCCAGCTCAAATAAAGATTTTGTGTCTTCTAGGTGTCAATTTTGATGCATCTAAAGGATATACTGCAGTTCAGGCATCCAGTGTAATCCCATTTAGCTGAAGGAGTGAGAAGAATGATTTACGCTGAATCACAGAGTACCTTTTCTTTATAATGTCAAGTGCTCTTGGATAGGTGGGACTCAAAACTTACTTTCAGCTGTCCTGAGCTCTGTAGAGCTGTTTTAGAAGACTGGGTTCTCGATCAGCTGAACTAATTTTCTTTAAGATGTTGTGTTTACCTCAAGAAACAATTTATCATTTTTAAATGAAAATATTTATGATTTGCTGGGGGAGCTTGCATCATGCAATCAAATGGGATTGCTTGCAATGTCCTGTCCTCACTGTTGACAGATGTAGTATGTCCTCACACTAGCTAAGGGTGATTTTCCTTCCATTGTAATTCCTGTCGTTCTTAGCAAGAAAAAATGCTTCTTTGCATTTTCTCATTGCTCAGTGAATCTATGTTATTTTTTAAAAAAGGATGTCTTACTTCTGAGACCCTGATAGAATCTGTGCAATTTGCATCTGCTTTTTGGTCACGATAGCTGTATATGCCAAAAAAGATTTTATTCTTTCTCCAGTGCTTTCTTAGTATTTTGACAGCTCACAACAGTGCTAGTAAATGCCTAGTGGTATCTGACACTGCAGTTTTCACAATGTATTTCTTAAGTACGGCATGGTCAGGTTACATTTGCAAAATATTTGGTAATTTGTTTATGACTGTAAGCATCTGCTGAATTCTACAATTTAAGAACAATCTGCATTCATAGAGCGAGTTCTGCCTGGCATCCTTGAGACATTTTTTTCTTGAACAGTTATAAAGTGTGAAATCCCTTCGTGAAGTTGCATGCATACACAGAGAGGCAAACTTGTTCTGAAAGTCCAAGTGACTTGCATATAGTTTTATTATTAAAAGTCCATTACTAGCACTGTAGTGCTATCTGCTGAAAAGTAGGAAGGACCCACTGCTATTTGAGCAGAATTTTCCAAATGTCCCTTTCTGTCGTGAAATGCAAATTCTCACTTCCCTCAGACTTCTCTGCCTATCTATAGTTATCCATGTCATTTTGTCTGAACTCTTTTTTTTCTTCTTATATTGAATATCATTTGGGTTCTCAATCATACAACCGTTTCTGCTGCAGTGTTGTCACTTCGTTAGTGTTTATGTAGCAAACTCAGGAAAGTTAAGACACAGATTAAAAATATTTTGTATTAATCAGACAGAAGAATTTTCTTCTAACTTCATTGTGCTCTGAGATCCCAGACAGGGGAAGGAAATGAAAAATGCAAATCAAGAGATGGTTTCTGTTCTCAGGATCCCTGGATTTTTGTTGTTGTTGTTTAGTACCACCAATGTAGGTTTCTTGCTTTGGTTGGTTTGATTGTGGGGTGTTTTTTTTCTATGCTATGTGAAGGTACTATCTACCTCAAATAAAATATCTGTACCCCGTTTTTTCATAGCCCTTGCACACAGGTCTTGCTACCCTTGTATTTGCAGCTTGGCCTCAGCTACCTCTTACCCAAACAATGTATCTTCAGTCTGAAAGCAGAGCTCACAGTGCAATGTCAGGAAGGGTGGAGCAAGTCTGGGTATGGTCACTGTGCTTCTGTCAGAGCAGGGGCTATCACCCTCCGTTTCAGTAGCCTCTTCGCCCAGAAGGTGACAGCTGTTACCAGTGGATAATGGATAGCATTGCTCTGTAAGGCATGATTTTTAGTGGTTTCCCAAAGCTCATAGATATTGATAGCTTCACTCCTGTGAAAGCAGCTTTGAGTCTCATTTACTCAGAGTTTCAGAAGTTGTTTTAGCAAAGGGTCTTGCAGGCATTTTTCTCACTTGTATTGACACCTGTCATGACATTCTTTTCAGCCAGGTAAGTTTTGCTTAATCAGTAGCTAGAAAAGTGCAGAAAGTGGACTTCAGGGTGATGAATAATGTTGTTAATGCTTGCAAGGAAACAAGAGTGAAGAGGAGTTTCTCTCTGAATGGGAGAGATGGATTTGATGAGTGGACGGTTCCATGGATGAGGAATTTATTGGATGACCACATGCAGAGGGTGGTGGTCAATTGCTCAATGGCCAGATGGAAATTGACAACAAGTAGTACCCCTCAGGGGCCATATTGGTACTGGTGCTGTTTAATTACTTCACAAATGACATGGAGGGGTCAAGTGCACTTTCAGCAGGTTTGCAGACAACACTAAGCTGAGTGGTGTGGTTGACAAGCCTGTGCCAACCAGAGGAGCCTGGACAAACTCGAAATGTGGACCCATGTGAATCTTACGGGGTTCAACAAAGCCAAGTGCAAGGTTCTACAGCTGGGTTGGAGCAATCCCTGGTATCAGTACAGGCTGGAGGATGAAGGGATTGAGAGCAGTCCTGTGGAGAAACACTTGAGAGTACTGATAGTTGAAAAGCTAGATGTGGGCCAGCAGTCTGTACTTGCAGCCCAGAAGGCCAGCCATGTCCTGGGCTGCATCAAAAGCAGCGTAGCCAGCAGGTCAAGGGTGGTAATTCTACTTCTGTACTCCATTCTGGTGAGACCCCACCTGCAGTGCTGTGTTCAGCTCTGGGATCCTCAGCCCGGGAAGACATAGACATGTTGGAGCAGGTCCAGAGGAGGGCCGCAAAGATGATCAGAGGACTGGAACACCTCTCCTATGAAGACAGGCTGAGAGAGTTTGGATTTTTCAGCCCGGAGAAGAGAAGGCTCCAGAGACACTTTACTGCAGCCTTTCAGTATTTAAAAAGGACCTATAAGAAAGATGGGGACAATCTTTTTATCAGGGCCTGTTGCGACAGGATGATGAGCAATTGTTTTAAACTAAGGAGAGTAGTTTAGACTAGATATAAGGAAGAAGTTTTTTTGCAATGAGGGTAATGAAAGACTGGAACAGGTTGCCCAGAGAGGTAGTAGAAGCCCCATCCCTGGATGGGGCTCTGAGCAACTTGATCTAGTTTAAAATGTCACTGCTTACTGTAGGGGCATTGGGCTAGATAACCTTTAAAGGTCCCTTCCAACCCAAAGTGTTCTACAATTCTGTGATTTTACAAGTATGTGCTTATAATAAAATGCTGGGTAATATTTTTAAACACTAACAAAGGTAATTGAAGGTCTTAAAAGTAGTAAAAAGCAGTGCTTTTGCTACTCATGATCTGACACTCTTAATCTCCAGCTAATCATAATGGTTTGTTTCTGTCTATATCAGTTCAAATGAATATATATGTCAAAGATGAGCACAAAGCTAGAAGTTTCACTTTACTTTTTGCCTCTTTGATAACAAAAATTATACCAATAGGTTTTCAAGACTTTTAAATCTGTAAACTTTTTTGATTAAATGTAATAGCATCAAAACAGAGGATAAATCATAGCAAGTATAGAAAGCAATATGGTATAAAAAGCATTCAGAAAACACTAGATGTTACAAGTCTGATGGCCAAATACATGTATTATAGAACCAGAAAACAATGTTGCAGCTATCTTACTCTAATAATAACACTGACTTGAAGTAAGAAATTCTCCTTCGGTATACGGGCAAAGAGCAAGATGGTTGATAAAATATACTAGGGTCTTCTAATGGACTAGTGGCAGAGTAATACAGAATGTCACAAACAACAGACGTTATTTATGGTGGTGGATCAATAACTGTACCAGAGATGCATCCCTTGGGATACTCTTTATACATGCTGGAGCCTTACGAAAGGGCATATTCCATGTGAAATAGAATCTGTCACTTTGTCAAAGGTGCCTTTATGGGTTAGTCTGACTGGAGAATCATGCTCTGATTTCATAGTGGTTTGCAGGTTCCAGGTCTTCGTTTTAATCTGTTTTGGACTGGGAGAAATATGTTTTATTTCCATAAACATAGTAAGTACATGCTTACATCAGGCCTTGTCATAAAGGTGCTGCTTCATGTGGTTAGCAGTGCATCTTAATGTCCTTTCCCTATGCAATTTGAGAGACAGAAGGTAATGAAGGCAAAGAAAGCAGTGGTCCTTCCTGTTACCTGTCTCTTGGTGAATACACATCAGATCATCCAAATTCCAGGGTACCTTTTTGTATTGTTACCTGCAGAACTGGAAAATTCTTCTCAGCAACCAAAATATATTCATGAACCACTATAGCATTGTCTCAAAAATATTTTGCCAGAATGACATGACTAATTTTACCGTCTATGTCAGCGGTCACTATTGTTTATTTTGTTTTCAGACCAAGTATTTTTTTGTGCTGGTTAAAATGGCTTGCCTGCTGTTTCATTGTTTGCATTGGAATAATAGATCGTTTTGCTGCTCAAGGATCCATAAAAATGGATTGTTGGAAAAAAATTGTGTCACATCAATGTGTTTCTTATCTAAACTTCCAAAGTTTTTTTTAACTCAGCCTTCTCAGGCGAAGTGGTAAGCTCAGGTTAGTAACATTGTCAGTAGCAACTTGATAATCAACTAAGAAAGAGAGCAGTCCAAAAATCCAAACTTGAAATGCTACATATCCCATTCAGCTGGAATTGATTAAAACTCAATCCATCTAATTAAATTACCATCCAATTAATAAAGGAAACAAAATAGTTCTGTCAGAGAAGAAACTGTCCATTTTAACTTTAGACCCTAAGTTTAGGGTGACCAACTAAGTTTGCAAAGTGCCTTCCCGCCACTCAGAAGCTGTAATTGTAACAGCGGTTAGAAAGGGCTTAGGTGAGAGTGGTGGTACCTTGATGGGTCAAAATGCCTATTTGTATAAAGATGTCACTTGATCAGTGACCCGTGAACCTCTTATATCTGTTCCATTTTGTTTTCTTCTCCTTTTATTCAGCCATTTCTGATGTTCACTAGAATGAATATTTTGTTCAGGAAAGCACAGTGCTGCTGAATATTTGCATTTGCAGCACAATATATAACATAAAAATTACTGGCACATAAAAACATGAAACTGCCACTCTTAGCTTTCAAAATACAACAGTTTAGATTTAAAATATGTTCAGTAATTAACAATTTCGCTTGCAAGATGGCTCAAATATTTTAATCTGTCTGTTATAATATTAGAGAAAAATACCTGATCAGGTTCTGAAATACATTTCATGACTGAGTTGTTTGTGTTTATTTGTGTGTTTAGAGAAGCTTTTGGATTGATTTTCTTCTAAAAGCATGTGATTCCTTATGGACACAGCTGTAAGTCTCTGGGAGCCTTGTGTACTTGTGCTCCAGAAAATAATTTAGTCCTCAGTAACAACTTGAGATGTCTGTTGTGAAGGGGAGGTGTTTGTTCCGTATAAGTAATTTTGCTGGAACTAAAAATAAAATTTACATGCCACACATATCAAATCTGAAATCTAGTAACACGTGAGATCTACCTATCCAAATTGAATAAAAATAGCTATAGAATCATAGAATCATAGAATCATAGAATCATAGAATATTAGGGGTTGGAAGGGACTTGTAGAGATCATCTAGTCCAACTGCCCTGCCAGAGCAGGATCACCTAGGGCAGGCCACACAAGAACACGTCCAGGCAGGTTTTGAAAGTCTCCAGAGAAGGAGACTCCACAACCTCTCTGGGCAGCCTGTTCCAGTGCTCCGTTACCGTTACAGTAAAAAAGTTTCTCTTCATGTTGAGGTGAAACTTCCTGTATTCTAACTTAAACCCATTATTCCTTGTTCTATTACTGAGCACCACTGGAAAGAGATTGTCCCCTTCCTCTTGACACCCACCTTTCAGATATTTATATAAGTTAATAAGATCCCCTCTCAGCTGTCTCCTCTCAAGACTAAGCAGCCCCAGTTCTCTTAGTCTGTCTTCATAGGAGAGGTGTTCGAGTCCCTTAATCATACTCGGAGCTCTCCGTTGGACTCTCTCCACTAAGTCCCTGTCTCTCTTGAATTGGCAAGCTCAAAACCAGACACAGTATTCCAGGTGTGGTCTCACCAGGGCAGAGCAGAGGGGGAGAAGAACCTTCCTAGACCTGCTGGACACACTTTTCTTAATGCACCCCAGGATCCCATTGGCCCACTTGGCCACAAGGGCACATTGCTGTCCCATGGACAACTCACTGTCCACTAGGACTCCAAGGTCTTTCTCCATGGGGCTGCTTTCCAGCAGGACGTCCCCTAATCTGTGCTGGTGCCTGATGTTATTCCTCCTCAGGTGCAGGACTCTACACCTGTCCTTACTGAACTTCATGAGTTTCACCTTTGCCCAGCTCTCCAGCCTGTCCAGATCTCAGTGGATAGCAGCACAGCCTTCTGGTGTTCCAGCCACCCCTCCCAGTTTCATATCACCAGTGAACTTGCTGAGGGTGCACTCTATCCGCTCATCCAGGTCGTTGATGAAGATATTGAACAAACCTGGACCCAGTTCTGATCCCTGGGGAACACCACTGGCCAGAGGCCTCCAACTTGACTCTGTGCCACTGACCACAACCCTCTGAACTCTGTTGCTGAGCCAGTTCGCAATCCACCTCACAGTCCAATCATCTATCCCACATTTCTTGAGTTTACCTGCGAGGATGTTATGGGAGACAATGACAGAGAATAAATACATTGTTAAATATGAAATTTTATTAATTTACTGAATGTTACTCTATCATTAGCTATTCAACAAATAATTTAAGGAGTAATAAAAATAAAATTGGCTTAAATTTTTAAGATGGCCAGGAAAACAGTTTACATAAACTAATGTGCATACATACTCTTTTACACATTTTTGTGTAACTGTACACAAAATTAAATTGAGACACTGAGTAGAAAAAGGCAAGATTTTAAAATTTATTTTTGTATTTGGCATCTGTTTCTTGTCTACTTGAATAGACAGTTTAAAATAACTGAAGAAAATGTTGTATCCTCATGGGACTACAGAGTGGAGAGATCTTCCTGAGATGTAGAATCATAGAATTGTCATGGTTGGAAGGGACCTTAAAGATCATCTAGTTCCAAGCCCCGCCATGGGCAGGGACATTCACCACTAGATCAGGTTGCTTAGAGCCCCATCCAGCCTGGCCTTAAAAACTTCCAGGGGTGGGGCTTCCACCACCTCTCTGGGCAACCTGTTCCAGTGTCTCATCACCCTCATGGTGAAGAACTTCTTCCTAACATCCAATCTAAACTGATTCATCTCTAGCTTTAATCCATTCCCCTAGCCCTATCACTACCCGACATCCTAAAAAGCCCCTCACCAGCTTTCTTGTAGGCCCTCTTGAGATACTGGACAATAAGGTCTACTCGGAGCCTTCTTTTCTGCAGACTGAATAACCCCAACTCTCTCAGTCTCTCTTCACAGGAGAGGAGCTCAAGCCCTCTAATCATCCTCATGGCCGTTCTTTGGACATGCTCCAGCACATCCACATCTTTCTTGCACTGTGGGCTCCAGAACTGGGCACGGTACTCCAGGTGGGATCTCACAAGAGCTGCTTGAGCTGCTCTCAAGCCAGGCACTGCCCGGCCTATATTGGTGCTTGGGATTGCCCAGACCCACATAGAGGATCTTGCACTTGGTCTTGTTAACCTTCATGAGGTTGGCCTGGGCCCACCTCTCCAGCCTGTCGAGGCCTCTCTGGATGGCATCCCTACCATATAGTGTATCAGCTGCCCCACACAGCTTGGTATCATTGACAAACTTGCTGAGGGTGCACTCAATGCCACTGTCCAAGCTATATCTCCATTAGGAAGAAATGTGATGCACTACTACAATTGATATTGAGATCCTGCATTATTGTGACATGTACTTTGGACATTCTTCACCATGAGAGTGGTGAAGCACTGGGACAGGTTGCCCAAGGAGGTTGTGGATGCCCTATCCCTGGAGGTGTTCAAGGCCAGGTTGGATGCAGCTTTGGGCAACCTGGTCTAGTGGGAGAGAGGTGTCCCTGCCCATAGCAAGGTGGTTGGAACTAGATTATCTTCAAGGTCCCTTCCAATCTTAACCATTCTATGATTCTATGATTTTACTTCAGACAAACTTTAAAACAGTCCCCTGCATACATTATATTTGTTGTGAATGGAATCGAAACTGTGGAAACAAAAATTTCTTTCTGGACTGTGAACCCTAAGTGGTCCAAGGAGTGCCACACTGCCATTTTTTCTATCTCCTACCAATGGTGGTACATGTTACTGTGCCATAATAACACAATTTATTTTTGTTTCTGCTCAGTTTCTGTTGTCTTCATTTCTCTTTTATCCCTCCTTGTTTCCAAATGACACCACAGTACCCGTGGCCTGAATCTCCTACTGACTCTGAGGAGGCCAACTAATGGTAAAGGGAAAGGGGAGTGAGGCAGGAGTTGTCCTAACATGCAGGTACCACTTGGCCCTAAGACACTGAATAGTCAATGGGGGATTCAAAGCTTTGAGATGGGGAGAAGCACAGCTGAAACCTTTTGTCAGGAGCCAGTGTGTTGACTTAGCTGCTCTTCAAGAAATTTTGGAGGGTTGCCTGTATGTATGTTTGAGAAAGTTGTCACCCTGGTGGGGAAACCTTGGCACTGTTGGACTGTACAGGTCAATGGCTAACAAGCTCAGGGTGGTCTGCAGGTAAGAAAATGCCTATTGTTATGCAGGCCTTGCGAGAGCGTGAAAGAAAAGTTAGTGACATTTCTAGTACCTGTCCGACACACCACAGAGTCAGGGTCAAGACGCAGGGTCAAAGAGTGCAAACCACACATGATGAGATCTCCTCCGGCCCATCCTGTATAATGAACCTCAGTCTATAGTCGTGGGAACCCAGGCAGCTAGCAGGATCTGTAGTGTGCTTGTACCAAAAAAATGTTTGTTCAAGATAACCACAGCAAGGACATACCTCTAGAGTTTGTCTGTGGTCCCAGATCATCAGTTCAGTGGTTTTCCTAGTCTTGAATTTTGTCATTATTTGTCCTCTTTTTGCCTGTATTACCCTCTGATCATTAATCTTTTTTCATGGAGTTTTCTCCAGATTACCTGCCGTCAGAGAAGCCTTAGACCTTTTTTCTGACATCTGTTTATGGATTTTGCTATTTCCTTGGGGCCACGCACTGTATCTTTTAGGAGACCAAAGGGACTGATATTGCCATCAGAAGATATTAGAAGAAAGACCAATAAAAACAATTGGGTGGCAACAGATGAGTTATGGGCATGGCAAGAGAAAGTAGAGTAGGTATGTAAAGCAGGAGAATTGCCATATTTGTGTGTTCACGAGATCTGCAGCTTAAATGGGGCTTGAGATGGTATAGGTAATAATATGAAATATGAAATAACTGATAGAGTTTGGCTTGTTATACCTACACAAAGCACTGCTACCTGTTTGTTGTGGCAGTGGAAAATTTCAAGACTGTTGGCACACACACTTTGTGTTATGTCCTGGAGGACTTCATGCTGGTACAGCAAAGTCATCATCCCTGTGTCCCCACTTGGAGCTGACATGCATCTGGAAACCACAGAGAAAAGATCTTCCAATTTAGTATTTTCTAAACGGAATCTAATTCATAGTTGCCAGAACTAGTTCATGAACCGAAGTAGTGACAGAAGTAATAAGGGAGTGCTCTTCAGAAACTCACGTCCTGTGTAAATGCTAATGTTGTCACAGTGTATGCCTTAAAATAAGGAAACTTTTGTGTGTCAGTAGTGACTTCCGAGAAGACAAGAAGGTTTGATTGTGGTTCATTTGTAAAGCTGGCCTTGAATAATTCAAATTTCTTGAAAAATCAACAATGTGTTTTTAAATTTGATAATGAAATGTTGGTTTATAGCCATTCTCCACAATAAAAGAGGCTGGAGTCTTGCTGTGTTTTAGTGAAAGCTAAAATAAAATATGGTTTTGGTGGGTTCCAAATTCATCGATGAGGGCACTGTTCTGTTGGCATCATGAGGCCCCAAAGGCTGTCTCAGTTGAAACTGCTAACAGCATGGGATGAAAGTTATTTTTCCATATTGTAATTGTCTTGCTTAAGAACTCAAAGATCCAATATCATTAGTAATATCCATTAGTAATGTACTGAAATCATGCTATTTAATTGTTTATATTTTACTCTTTAACTCTAGAAAGAGGCTATGTTTTGCAATCCCAACGAAGTAGAACAGAGATTTTGTGAAGGAAAAATTACATTTCCCCTCTTGTCTGCCCTGGGAGATACTGCTTTTTTAATACTCAGAAAAAAGAAGAATGGGGATGCTATGACTTGGAGTTGACCCATACTTAAATTCATCAGAATAAACTTAAGTAAAAATCTGTGGTACTTAGCATAATGGATTAATTTTTGTAATAAGAGTAATGCAACTGTTTAGTGATGTAGAAAGTGCTGAGTAAAATAAACCGAAAATCAGAATTCAAATTCTGCTTTAGCAGAATTTTGCCCTCTTTGCTTGAACTGTATCATTCTTAATGACTTATATCTCTTCAAAATGAGTATTACAAATTCGTTGTATGTCTTTCTGGGTGAGATAAAAAAAAAAGCAATTAGCAACACAAAATCTACAGGTGAACTGCTTTATGCATTCTGCGGAATGTTTGGTGGGGTTTTATTTTTTTTGCCTAATGTAGTCTCTAAAGTGTTCTTATACTTTGGAAAAGTGGGTATGAGCAGTTCATGGCTGTCTTGTGAAAGTTCAGCACTCAATATGTAAATAACCAGTGGCAAAATGGGGTCCTGTAACTTGAGAGAAAAGGGAAGGACTGTTACTGAACAAAGTATTGATCAGAACTCAGGTCTCATTTAGACTCTGGGATACACTTCTCCACGTGCCTCCCTTTTGTTGTTTTGGGGTTTTTTCTTTCATTAAATGGTGCTAATTTGCTACATACATATAATGGCTGTAATCCTCACAACCAAACTTGTCAGTCATTCACAGAATCACAGAATGTTAGGGATTGGAAGGGACCTCGAAAGATCATCTAGTCCAATCCCCCTGCCAGAGCAGAAACGCCTAGATAATGCTACATAGGAACGTGTCCAGGCAGGTCTTGAATGTCTCCAGAGAAGGAGACTCCACAACCTCCCTGGGCAGCCTGTTCCAGTGTTCTGTCACCCTCACTGAGAAGAAGTTTCTTCTCGAGTTTAAGCGGAACCTCTTATGTTCCAGTTTCAGCCCATTACCCCTTGTCCTATCAGTGGTTGTCACCGAGAAGAGCCTGGCTCCATCCTCGTGACACTCACCCTTTAGATATTTGTAAACATTAATGAGGTCACCCCTCAGTCTCCTCTTCTCCAAACTAAAGAGTCCCAGCTCCCTCAGCCTTTCCTCCTAAGGGAGATGCTCCGCTCCCTTAATCATCCTAGTTGCCCCGTGCTGGACTCTCTCCAGCAGTTCCCCGTCTTTCCTGAACTGAGGGGTCCAGAACTGGACACAGTATTCCAGATGGGGTCTCACCAGGGCAGAGTAGAGGGGAAGGAGAACCTCTCTCGACCTACTAACCACCCCCCTTCTAATACACCCCAGGATGCCATTGGCCTTCCTGGCCACAAGGGCACGTTGCTGGCTCATGATAAAAATGTGCTGAAATTTTAAAAGGCTGTTGATGAGTAGGATCTCATTTAAGTAACAAAAAAAAAGGTCAGATAATAGTTTCAGGTGCTGAGCCCTGCTACACTGCAGTCTATATCAAAGTCCTCCACATTGTCCACATTCACTGACCTAGAAACAAGAACTCCAGTACTAACAGAGAGACTTGAAATGTCAGGAGTTTCAGTATAGAGAACGCATGGGAGTAGTAATGGCATAGAGCTTTTCACGTGTAGCTTGACACTTTCTTGTTGCTTCCTTTAAAGGACCTCCAGCAAAACCTTTTTTCTTTCTTTTTTTACTTCTCTCTAAGGAATCATCTAGTAAGGAGCAGCTTTATATGGGCAAACTGAAAGAAAATATTAAAGTACAATAAATGAGCAGTATTGAGGTTTCTTACGAAGTGATACACATTTCTGTGTTTTGGCCTTTATTCCTGGTAAACATTGGAAGAGAAAGTTTATGAAAATTGTTGGCCTGTAGTTAAGCTGTCGACTCTACATATTTGCACGTTGATTCAACATATTTGCAGTCTGATTCAACCTGTGCTGATGCATCCAAGGTAGCTTTCTGCTAACTAATATGAATGCTGAAGTTAAACCAGTACAAAGGTTAGCATGGCTCAGTGATTGAATGTTTGGTCAGGCTCAGTTTTGCAGCTCATGCTTTACTTTGTTTTAGTGATAAAGTGACTATTAATAAATGAGTTTGCAAACTTGAATTTTGCATTATACTTCTGCCTGCTGTCAGGCATTTAGCTGTGGTAACTACATACTGCTAAACTGATTCATGCTGGAGTAACCTTAACACTCCTGGCAACCACATCCTGTACTTCAGTCAATGCATTGGTTCTCTATTGCTTCTTCCACCACAACTGACCAGTAAACATTTCTTCATTGCAAAGATCCACCATGGATAGATTTCTGAGGCTGTAATGAGTGTCACAGCCTTCTAGGCTGCTTTTTATTCTAAGACATTTGGTCTTGCAGAGCTTTCTCCATCGTGTCAGGATGATTTCTTGCTTTATCCAGGGAGGTGAAGGTGTACAGTCAGTGAACTCTGGAAAAGGATACACTGAGATATACTGTGCATACTCACATGTCCCTCAAAATAATTGTGGGCTTAAAGTGAAAAAAAAACAAAAAGAAAGAAAATACACTCCATGGCCTGAAGTCTTCTTTGGATTATAACTTACTGTGCTGCAAGGTTTTCTTCACATCCACAGATGAGAAATTCTATTCACTAGAGAAAGCATTCCCTGTGATGCCACAAAAGAGTTACTATCACCCTACAAACTATAACACACCCTTATCACATCACCAGTTATATCTCTGCAGATCTGTAACAGCCACTACAAAGACTGACTTTCCCACACTCTCTGTGCAGCTGAGCCAGTCTGATGAAATGGAGACACTTCACAGCACCAATGTACAGACATTAAGGAAAAAACATTTGCTTTTTATGGAATTACAGAACAGGAAAGGTTGGAAGGGACCTCTGGAGATCATCCAAGCCAGCCCTCCTGCTCAAGCTGGGTGAGCTACAGCAGGTTGCTTAGGTCTACATGTAGTCAGAATTTTAATATCTACAAAGATGGACACTCCACAGCCTTTCTGAACAACCTGCTCTACTGTTCAAACATGGTAACATTTTTACCTATCTTTAAATGGCATATACTGTATTTCAATGGGTGCCTGTTGCCTCTGGTCATGTCAAAGAGCACCGCTGAAAAGAGCCTGGCTCTGTCTTGTTTGCAGCCTCTCTGCAGGTATAATGTATGCATTGATAATATATGCATTGATATATATATGCATTGAGATATATATGTGCATTGATAATATATGCATTGATAAGATCACCTTGAGCCTTATCTTCTTGAGGCTAAACAGTCTCAGCTTTCTCAGTGTTTCCTCATAGGAGAGTCCCTTCGTCATCTTAGTGGTCATTCAGTGAACAGTCTCCAGTATGTCCATGTCTCTCTTCTACTGGGGAACCCACAACTGGGCACAGGACTCTAGGTGTGGCCTCACCACTGCTGTGCAGAAGTGAAGTATCGCCTATCTCAACCTCTTGGCAGCGCTCCTCCTCATGCAGCCCAGGATACCATTAGCCTTTGTTGCTGTATTGGCACACTGCTGTCTCATGTTCCACTTGATGTTCACCGGCACCCTTGGACATTTTCCACAGATCTGCTTTCTAGCTGGTTGAGCCTCATTCTGTGCTGGTACCTGAGGTTCTTCTTACTCAGTTTCCTGAACTTCTTGAGGTTCCTGAACTTCATAAGGGAAAAGGGGAAACAAAACCCCTATTTTTAAAAACGGGAAAAAGGAGGACCTGGGGAGCTACAGGCCGGTCAGTCTCATCACTGTGCCTGGCCAGATCATGGAGATGGTCCTCCTGGAAACCATGGAAAATAAGGAGGTGAATAGTGACGGCTTCACTAGGGTCAAATTGTGCCTGATAAAATTGGGAGCTTTACGCTGATGAAGCGACAGCGTTGGTGGATAAGAGAAGAGCAACTGATATCATCTGCCTGGACTTCTGCAAAGCATTTGACACTGCCCCACATGACATCCTTGTCTCTTAATTGGAGAGACATAAATTTGATGGATGAATGAGTCAATGGATAGAGAATTGGCTTGATAATCACACTCAAAGAGTTATGATGAATGGTTTGATGTCTGGGTGGAGATCAGTGCCAAGAGGTGTTCCTCAGAGGTTGATACTGGGACTGGTGCTGTTTAACATTGGGGAAATAGCCAGTGAGATCGAGTGTGCCCTCAGCAAGTTTGCCAATGACACCGAGCTGTGTGATGCAGTCAACACACTGGAGGGAAGGCGTGTCATCCAGAGAGATCTGGACAGGCTTCAGAAGTGGCCCTGTGCAAACCTCATGAAGATCAACAAGATTAGGGCAATACCAAGCACAGATACAGGCTAAGTCATGAGTAGATTGAGAGCAGCCCTGCGAGGAAGGACTTGCGGGTGCTGGTGGATGAAAACTGAACGTGAGCCAGCAATGTGTTCTTGTAGCCCAGAGAGCAAATCAGATTATGGGCTGGAGCAAAAGAAGCGTGGTCAACAGGTGAAGGGAGGTGACTCTTCCCCTCCACTCAGCTTTCATGAGACCCCTACCTGCAGTACCGTGTTCAGCTCTGGGGCCCCAGACGTAAAAAGCACTTGGGCCTCTTGAGTGAGTCCGGAGGAGGGTCACAAAGATGATGGGAGGCTGGAGCATCTAACCTATGAGGACAGGCTGAGAGAGCTGGGGCTGTTCAACCTGGAGCAGAGAAGGCTCTGGGGAGATGTTATAGTGGCCTTCCAGTACCTGAAGGAGGCCTACTGGAAAGATGGGGAGGGACTCTTTATCAAAGGGGGTGTAGGGATAGGCCAAGGAATAATGGTTTCAAACGTGAAGAGGGTAAATTTAGATTAGATATCAGGAAGAAATTATTTTCTGGGAGGATGGTGACATACCAGAACAGGTTGCCCAGGGAAGTTGTTGATACCCTCTCCCAGGTTGGATGGGGCTTTGAGCAACCTGGACTAGTGGGAGGTGTCCCTGCCCATGGTAGGGGGGTTGTAACTAGATGATCTTTTAAGGTTGCTTCCAACCCAAACAATTCTATGATTCTGTGATTCCATGATTCCTGTCAGCCCATTTCTCCACCTTGTTGAGGTCCATTCAGATGGCAGCACATCCATCTTGTGTATCGACCTCTCCTATCATTTTTGTATTGTCTACAAATTTTCTGAGGGTGCACATGATCCCATTATCCAGACCATTAATGAAGATGTTAAACAGTATTTGCCACAGTATTTACCCAGATGTGACTTAGAACCACCCCTTTCCTCCTTCCTTGGTAACTTCAGCTTTCTGCCTCAAAGTGGTGAATTCGACAAAGATTTTCAGATGCCTAATTGCCAACATTTTTTCTATGGACAAGATTTGTTAAATGATTTTAGTTAAACTTTCAGAAAAGTCTTTTTGTCATATTTGGCTTCTAAAGCTACTGAATTTTTAGTCATATTTTATAGCATTATCCACAGAGGCTTTATCTCCCTAAAATTATTAAAGATCATACATAGGGTGATAGCTGTGACCAGTAAGCATTTTCTTTTCATTTTTCTGAAGAAGTTTTGACCTCTCCATTGATTTGCCTATGTATTGTCCTTCTGTTGCACTTCAAACTTTGTGTGTAGATTGATGCTGCCTAAAAAATGATTCATGAGATGAGGAGCAATGAATTTTACTTTGCATTACACAAGTGAAACACAGTTCAGATCACTTAAACAAAGAACCTTTATGTTCCATATATCAAATGAGGAAAGAATCATAGAACGACAAAATCACAGAAACACAGAATGGTAGAGGTTGGAAGGGACCTCTGAAGATCATCTAGTCCAACCCCTCTACTAGGAGCAGAGTGACACAGAGTAGACCACACAGAAACACATCCAGGTGAGTTTTGAAAGTCTTCAGAGATGGCGACTGCACAACCTCTCCAGGCAGCCTGTTCCAGCACTCCACTACCCTCACAGTAAATAATTATTTCCTTGTGGTTAGGTTGAACCTCCTGTTTTATAGTTTGTGACTGTTTCCCCTTGTCTTGTCACTGGACACCACTGAGAATAGCCTGTCACCATCCTCCTGACACCCACCCTTTAGATATTTATAAGCATTGGTGAGATAGCCCCTCAGCATTCTCTTCTCCAAGCTAAAGAGATCTAGCTCTCTTAGCCTTTCGTCATATGGGAGATGATCCAGTCCCCTAACCATCTTAGTGACTCTGTGCTGGACTCTCTCCAGCAGTTCCTTGTCCTTTGTGAGTGGGGGAGCCCTGTTCAAGAAGGAGAGGGAACTGCTTGAAAGAATCCAACACAGAGCCACAAAGATGATGAAGGAAGTGGAATAGGACAAGGGGCAATGGGTGAAAGCTCGAACATAAGAGATTCCACAAAAAACATTACGAAAAACTTTTTCACTGTGAGGGTGACAAGAGCACCGGCACTGACTGCCCAGGGAGGTTGTGGAGTCTCCTTCTCTGGAGACATTCAAAACCCACCTGGACGCATTCCTGTGTGACCTACTGTAGGTGATCCTGCTCTGGCACGGAAGTTGGACTAGATGATTTTTCGAGGTCCCTTCCAACCCTTAACATTGATTCTGTGATTCTGTGAATTGGACAGAGTACTCATGGTGAGGCCCCACCAGCACAGAGTAGAGAGGGAGGAAAACTTCTTCGACCTGCTGGCCACACTCTTAATGCACCACAGGATGCCGTTGGCCTTCTGGGTCATGAGGACACATTGTTGGCTCATGATCAACCTTTTGGGACAGGCTGAAAGGACAGAAAGCTCAGAAAGGACATGTCTGAGGATACTAAAACCACGTTTGCCAAACATAAGTGCCCTGGAGTAGTAGTACCTGATAGCACTGTGCTATGTATATGGTATTTGTAAACATATTCTCTGGTGTTGATACAATGTTACATGGAAACAGTACATGGAAGGAGAAGAATTTCTGACTATTGAGGGAAAATGTCCAATAGGCTCTGTATTCACTCTGGTAAGAAGGAAGACTGAAGGAAACATTGAGCAGAACTATCCAGCTAGTTGGACTTCAACAGGCTTTACACTTCAGTGGCAATGTGCTGCAGCATGAATGTTTTAGAGCAGCTGTTTTGCTAATTGACCTTCGAGGAGGGGAGGGGTGTCCCGCAGAAACAGACACAGGCACCAGCAGAAGGATAAGCTTATTTTACTGTCTATTTATTACAAGAATAAGGCAATGCAAGGTTATTATACCCTAGTTTTAAGTAGCAAGGACAACAAGCAGGGTAATGCACCTAATCATTACTATATGCGGTTAGTGATAGTTATTAAGAAAGATACATCACCAATCGCCCTAATATCATCATCCAGATCCACAATCGCTGGGGAGCCCATGTTGCAGTGAGGATTCTGGAGAACCGTCCCAGCAATTGGGAAGTCCTGCAGTGCATCTACTCGTAGGTGAGGTCTCCAAAGTTGCTACAAGAGGGTCCAACTTTTGTACTATTAAATAAACAACCTTATATAACTTGAAACACGGGAACATCTGGTGTTGTTCACTCTCTTGGATTCCTCCCACAACTTGGCCGGGGCTAAAGGAAGAATACAAGGGAGTCTCCCAATCTATTTTGGTCACTAATCACATATTTCTCACCAAAGCCAGGCCTCTGGTCTCATGGTCTCATAACATATTTCTAACAAAGCAAGAGGCAGCTTAGTTTCCCAGCCTTGCACCTGATCTTTAGCTAAAGAAAAATCACCCTGCTGGTTACCGCCACACATTCAGTCTTAGAGCAGAGCTTTTACAGATTGGCATTGGAATATATACAGATATGCTAAAATAGATTATCAATACATTACATATGTGGTTAATACTATATAGTATGGGGTTGTGACATTCATCTATAGCTCAACTTTAGTTCAGGGCCTATGATTCAGGCCCTAGCACTACAGCAGCTGACTTCCACTTATCAGGAAGCTAAAAGGTGAGAAAAGTTGGTTTTAGCTAGAAGCATAGAAAATAGGTGCTTAAGGAATCGGTGAGCTATGTACTGTGCCTGTTTCTTGGACCCATGCTGGCCCTTTCTTGTTCATATCATGGCTTATGGGATCCATTCAATTCTTGCCATAGCAAGCTTTCCTCTGTCACAGGAACTGCCCTGGGCTAACATGTGCAAGGTATATGAGATGTAGTGGTGATCTGGATTGGATGTTGTTTGCAGGATAATGTGATCAATAAACTCAGAATTTGGGGAGGTAATACATACCCTAAGTTCATTTAGCCACTTTTACCTGGAGCAATTTCAAAGATTGCATACATTAGTTTTTATACTCTATTGCAACCAGTGATGTGCCTCATTTTTAACAAATTTTAACATCCTCTTTCTGGAGTATAATCACACCTCTTTCTCACGATGTATATCACAGCATGTAAACAGATTTCTGTCTGACCAAGTTGCTTAATATTGAAGAAAATGTTTTTAAAATGTTAAATTGCAGAAAAGCCATGCTTACCAATGCATATTTCTGGTATTTCATGTGGGTGGGCACATTTCATGATGTGTCTCCCATGATTCGGAACTCTGCGGTGCCTGAAGTATCTATGTGAAACCTTTCTTGCTAGCAGTGAGATTCCCATTGTAGACTTACCTCTTGCTACACAGATGTTAAAAGAGCAAATGAAAAACATTTTATTAGTAATGTTTATATGTGCCCAAGCACAAACATTAAAGATGTACAAGGATTATAATAGAAGGCCCCAAAAACTGACTGTAAACCCACTGAACCATTGTCCTAGACCATCTTCCATTTTCACTACTAGATTATAGATGATGACTCTATTATTATGTGATGGTGACTAGTGTTATGTGTTTTGCAGTATTATTTGAAAAGAAAATTTTTCAGGGTTTTTTTACTTTTCTGAGAAACCTGGTAGTACGAGGTACACAGTTACAGGAAAACAAAACAGTTCTTATGAGTATTTTTCTTCCAGAGTCTCTCATAGTTTGAGGGTAAATTTCAGGCATAAAGGAAAATTATTGTATATTATTAAATAATTTATCACCCCAAATTCCAAAAGCTATTTAAAACTCTTCTGTCTGGTTCTTATCACTGCAGAGACCAAAGTAAGGAAGATACTGAGTATTTTCAAGCCATTAAGATTTATTTACTGAAACTGTTTTTTATGATGTGTGTATGTTTTGCTGTCATCTACTGATGTGTATATAAATGGAATCTGAAAATTGAAAGTGCAAAGGAAAAAAGGTGAAGCATTCTGAGCTCGCTAAGCACACTGACGGGGAAGGAGAGAAGGAATAAGAGTCAAGCATGTATGAAATTCCTATATACGTTTTTCAGTGCTTTTTTTTAAAAAAATATCATATTGATTAGGCAGCAAAGGCACTGCTATTTTATACAGAATGACAAGGATCTCTCTTTTGGGTTTTTTTCCCAGTGCTGTGGCAATGGTCTTCAGAATGTTGCTAATTATTGAGTCAGGAATTATTTGTAATTTTCAACTACAAAAGCAGGAAAATATGGATTTACTTAAAATAAGAGTGACAGTGTTTCTGTAGCAACTAATAATAGACTTTGTTCAGTTTGCAAATTCAAAAATGGAAGATATTTCAAGTAAACAATTTTCTGATTTTTCCATAAGGAAGGATTTGTAGAGCACACAAGTAAAGCAGACATACAGAAGAAGATGGGGTATGTGTTTCTGCTATACAGCCTGACTTCGGATAGTGAAAATCTCATAAAAACAACTACAGCTTAAAACTTGATATTTCCTCCATTTCCAGTTTAAATAATAGCTCTTATTATATTGGAGGGGTTTCAGAAAATCAGTAGTCTTGACATAGATTCCAGTCTCTGTATAAAAATGGTGCAGACAGCTTGAAGAATGGGTGGCAGAAATCCTTCCTTGATCTCCAGTTCCTTCTTCATAGAATCATAGAATCATAGAATGTTAGGGATTGGAAGGGACCTCGAAAGATCATCAAGTCCAATCCCCCTGCCAGAGCAGGAATGCCTAGACTATGCCACACAGGAACGTGTCCAGGCAGGTCTTGAATGTCTCCAGAGAAGGAGACTCCACAGCCTCTCTGGGCAGCCTGTTCCAGGGCTCCGTCACCCTCACTGAGAAGAAGTTTCTTCTCGAGTTTAAGCGGAACCTCTTATGTTCCAGTTTCAGCCCATTACCCCTTGTCCTATCATTGGTTGTCACCGAGAAGAGCCTGGCTCCATCCTCCTGACACTCACCCTTGATATATTTGTAAACATTAATGAGGTCACCCCTCAATCTCCTCTTCTCCAAACTAAAGAGCCCCAGCTCCTTCAGTCTTTTCTCATAAGGGAGATGCTCCACTCCCTTAATCATGCTAGTTGCCCTGTGCTGGACTCTCTCCAGCACTTCCCTGTCTTTCTTGAACTGAGGGGCCCAGAACTGGACACAGTATTCCAGATGGGGTCTCACCAGGGCAGAGTAGAGGGGAAGGAGAACCTCTCTCGACCTACTAACCACCCGCCTTCTAATACACCCCAGGATGCCATTGGCCTTCCTGGCCACAAGGGCACACTGCTGGCTCATGGTCATCCTGCTGTCCACCAAGACTCCCAGGTCCCTTTCCCCTACACTACTCTCTAATAAGTCATTCCCCAACTTATACTGGAACCCGAGGTTGTTCCTACCCAGATGCAAGACCCTACATTTACCCTTGTTGTATTTCATTAAATTTTTCCCCGCCCAACACTCCAGCCTGTCCAGGTCTCACTGGATGGCAGCACAGCCTTCTGGTGTGTCAGCCACTCCTCCCAGCTTGGTGTCATCAGCAAACTTGCTGATAGTACTCTCTAGTCCCTCATCCAAGTCATCGATGAATATATTGAATAATACTGGTCCCAGTACCGACCCTTGAGGCACTCCACTGGATACAGGTCTCCAACCAGACTCCGCCCCATTGACCACAACTCTTTGGCTTCTTCCCCTTTGCCAGTTCACAGTCCACCTCACTACCCGAGAGTCTAGACCACACTTCCTCAGTTTAGCAGCAAGGATGCTGTGGGAGACTGTGTCAAATGCTTTACTGAAGTCAAGGTAGACCACATCCACCGCTCTGCCATCATCTATCCACCTTGTTATATCCTCATAAAAGGCTATGAGGTTAGTCAAGCACGACTTCCCTTTCGTGAAGCCATGTTGACTGTCTCTAATGACCCTCTTATCCCTGATATGCCTTGAGATGGCACCAAGGATAAGTCGTTCCATCACTTTCCCAGGGATGGAGGTGAGGCTGACCGGTCTATAGTTTCCCGGGTCCTCCTTCTTGCCCTTTTTGAAGACTGGAGTGACATTTGCTTCCCTCCAGTCCTCAGGCACCTCTCCTGTCTCCCAAGACTTGGCAAAGATGATGGAGAGTGGTCTAGCAATGACATCAGCCAGCTCCCTCAGCACCCGTGGATGCATCCCGTCTGGACCCATGGATTTATGGATGTCCAGATTGCTTAATTGGTCCCTAACCCAGTCCTCATCGACTAAAGCAAACTCCTCCACCGCGCTGACTTCCTCTGGGGCCTCAGGGGAACGGGGCTCCTCAGGACAGCCTCCGGCAGAGTAGACAGAGACAAAGAAGGCATTCAGTAACTCTGCCTTCTCTGTATCATCTGTCACCAAGGCACCCACCTCATTCATCAGTGGGCCTACATTGCTTCTGGTGTTAGTTTTATCTGCCACGTATTTGAAAAAACTCTTCCTGTTGTCCTTGACCCCTCTCGCCAGGTTCAATTCTAGGGAGGCCTTTGCTTTCCTAGTTGCCTCCCTACATCCTCGGACAACAGCCTTATATTCTTCCCAAGTGGCCAGCCCCGCCTTCCAAGAGCTGTAAATTCTCCTCTTGCCCTTGAGCTTACCCAGCAGATCCCTGTTTAGCCACGCAGGTCTCCTGGCTCCCTTCCTTGACTTCCTACGTGTCGGGATGCTCTGATCTTGAGCACGGTAGAAGCAGTCCCTGAATGCTAACCAACTATCTTGGGCCCCTTTACCTTCAAACAGCCTTGCCCATGGGATTTTCTCTAGTAATTGCTTGAAAAATCCAAAGTTTGCCTTGGCAAAGTCCAGGGTTGCAATTCTGCTTGCTATTTTGTTTCTGCTACATGAGATCCTGAACTCCACCATTTCATGGTCACTGCAGCCAAGGCAGCCCTCAACCTTTACTGCTTCAACCAGATCCTCCTTGTTAACGAGGATGAGGTCCAGCAGTGCTCCTCTCCTATTTGGCTCCTCCACCATATGCAACAGAAAATTATCATCGATGCACTGGAGGAACCTCCTGGACTGTGGCTGGCTGGCTGAGTTGTCCTTCCAGCAAATATCAGGGAAGTTAAAATCCCCCACGACAACCAGGGCCTGTGATTGTGAGACCGCTCCTAGCTGCCTGTAGAAGGCCTCATCAACTTCCTCACCCTGATCTGGTGGCCTGTAATAGACACCCACAACAGTATCTCTCCTGCCAGCCTGCCCCTTAATTCTAACCCATACACTCTCAACTTGCTCCTCCTCCATGCCTGGATGGTATTCAAGACATTGTAGTTGCTCTTTCACGTAAAGAGCGACTCCACCACCTCGCCTGGCTGGCCTGTCTTTCCTGAAAAGGACATAGCCACCCATGACCACATTCCAGTCATGTGAGCTGTCCCACCATGTCTCTGTAATTGCCACCAGATCATAATCTCCTGCCCGAACCCAGGTTTCTAGCTCCTCCTGCTTATTCCCCAGGCTGCGTGCATTGGTGTATAAGCATTTCAGGGAGCAAGCTGAGCACACTGATCTCACCCTAGAGGGATGGAAGGCCACCCGGTCCTCATAATTTCTAGAGCACTGCCCCGCCGCAATCCCAGCTATAACCCCATCCCCCTTCATATCTAGTTTAAAGAATGCTCTACGAGTCCCACCAGCTCATGACCAAGGATCCTTTTTTCCCTTTGTGTCATTTGAACCCCAGCTTGTTTCAGTAGATCAGGTGCCCTGTAGATCTCCCCATGGTTAAAAAATCCAAAGCTAGACCGCTGGCACCACCCCTTTAGCCAAGTGTTAATCTGCTGCACTTTGTCAAACCTTCCACTATTTTCCCTCATAATTGAAGGAATAGAGGCAAACACAACCTGTGCGCCTGATCCTTCTAGCATCCGCCCCAGTGCCCTAAAGTCCCTTTTGATTGCTTCTGGCTGTCTCTCTACTATCTCATCATTACCGATCTGCATAACCAAAAGCGGGTATTAGTCCGTGGGTTTGACCAGACCAGGAAGCTTCTTGATAACATCCTTAACTCGGGCCCCAGGGAGGCAGCAGACTTCCCTGTGGGTCGGATCAGGGCGGCAGACAGGGCCCTCTGATCCCCTCAAGAGGGAGTCTCCAATTACAATTACCCTCCTTTTTTTCTTAGATGAAGAAGTCCTAATGCGTGTATCCGAGTGACTCACCCTAGACAGCCCTATGGGTGAACCCTCCACTGACTCTTCCTTTGCCTGGCTCTCATTGTCTAGAGCCCCACACCTGTTTTGCAGGGGCAACCGTGCAGGTGAGGGAGGCCGGGCAGGGATTTTCCTTCCTCTCCTGGCAGGTACCTGCTTCCACTCTTCCCTATCCTTTAGGTCCCCCCCTTTTGCCTGATGGCCAGAGGTGGGGGGATATTCAGCTCTTTGCGGAGCTTGCTGCTCGCCATTCAGGACGTGACTCCACCGATCTGTCTGTCTCTCCGACTCCCTAATGCTCCTCAGCCTTTCTACTTCCTCCTTTAGTTCAGCCACCAGGCTGAGCAGATCGCTCACCTGGTCACATCGGACACAAGTGTCGCCTCCACTACCCTCCATGGCCAGTGCCAGGCTCCAGCACTCTCTGCAGCCGGAGGCCTGAACACCCACATGCTTACCTGGGGCCTCTGTCTGGGTGCCCACAGTTTTTCTAACAACCATTGACCTGGTGGCAACCATAGTTGGCTCTACAATACAAAGACTCTCCGGAAAGCTATGCACGGAATAGTTTACAAGTCTTTTAAGTACTTGCCTTTTAACAAAGACTTACCCTTCTAGGCCTTTTGTTCAGTGAACAGGGACTAGTCCCTGCCCTCCCCAAGGCTTCTTATACCCTGAGGGCACAGTTAACAGCTGATCACCGTGTTTAAAATCGCCGGGCCGCTGAGGGTGGCTCCGCCCACGCTATCTCGGGTGTCCGCCCTGGAGCTGCCGGTGCGGCCTCAGGTGTGGTTGCTGTAGCCGGCTTAAAAAAAGCCCCCCAAAAGCTTTTTGCCAGCCTTTTTTTTTGCTTAGATTCCTTCCCCAGTGCAGTCTTACCTGCTCTGAACCTGGGCTCGACAGCAAAATGGCCTTTACCTCCTGATCACCGTGTTTAAAATGCTTTTGTCTGATAGAAACCATTCAGTTTCTACTTTTTTCAACTCTGTGAAGAACAGTGGAATTGTCACTGAACAACAAGGCAAGAAAATTCTTCCAGAAAGCTACTGGATATTTTCTTGGATTTGGGCGTGGTTTTCTGAATATATACTGTAAAGGAATTTTGAGTGTTGTTTCAAAGGCATCAGTTCTGGGTCCTCTCTTTTTGCGAAGAGAATTTCAGAGGAAAAGCTTTTCTTTGAAGACAGTTCACGAAACAACTGTCATCATCTTGTGTCAAGTATGTTCTCTGGATATATTTTGATACCTTCTAGGAATTAGTTGAGGTTGGAGAAGGATTTATAGTAATTGATACTTATAATTTCTAAAAACTGACATCTATATTGTAGTTCTTGCTGCATGTGTATTTATCTCAGGATACAAAGCAGGTTGCGGCAAACAAAAGAAAGCCAAACTGCTGTTAACCACAGAGATATATGAGTGTGGGACTTTTATCAAAATGATGGAACCAGTTTCACTCAGTATTTGTCACTGCAGCCATTAAATCCTATGTTTCAGGTTAACAGTTGTTAGGAATTGTAGAGACTGTGACAGTGAGCTGCTGAACTTCCAGATGACTCAAACCTCTAGACCTTTCAGTAGTCCAGACTCCAGTTTAGCTTCCCAGGTAAGAAAGAGCAGCAGTGTGAGAGGAGCTACCTGGGGGTTGTTTTCATCATCTGATTTTGCCAAATGGAGCTAACTTTCCTTGACCACAGCCAGATAGCAGCATAATTGTGTCAAGACTATAAGTAAGCTGGAAATCACGAGAATATTCTAAATTTTGAGTGATGGAAGTAGTCTAATTACCAGAGTATGCTAATAATTCAACGCAACATAATACAGATGGTGATTCCACGATCTGTGTTTACTAAATGTCTAATAGTCCTATTTCTTCAAGTAGTGAGTTCTACAAGATACTTCCAAAAGTAAGATGCCTCTACAAGTTGTTCTCCAGTTTATGCAGTATATGTTCTTCACTGTGTTCACTTGGTAGACTATATTGCAATCCACGAAATAGAGCAGCAGACCTATGATAATCTGTATTTGTTGTTCATATAAAACTTATTTAATTTTTAATTAATGCCTCCCCTTTACTTGCCTTCATGTTTGTCAGTGAACTTAACCATAAGGAGGCTTAAAACCCCAGATTTGTTTGGAGGCTGTTTGCTTTACACTCTAATCAGTTGACTGGGTTGGACACCAAATGGTCAGCTTTTATCCTTAAATGTGTACTAGCTCCCATGGGTACACCTGTGGGTGCTTTGTTTGAGGGGGTGTTAAGTATACTTTGAAGGCTGAATTTATTTCACTTGCACAGACATATTCTTCAGAAAATTATTTATCCGATTTAGAAATGCCCTCACCTAAACAGGCTATCCTTTCATGTGAGAGAACTGGATTGACCTATGAAGAGTCTTTAAAGTTTGTTCAGGAATCATGGCTCCTGACTGAAACACTATGCACAAGCTCTTATGCACCAAGCTACTCCAGGTATGAATTTGAAATTTATTTGACATGCAGCTCCCTCACTGACAGAATGTAGAAGAGAAACAACCAGAGCACAAGCTACATTCTGTCCTTTAGCTTTTGCTAAGAAGAACAGATCCTTGATTTGCTATTTATTTTCATGTGTGTAAAGTTAAAAACTGCAGTGTGGCCAAGAAAGGCAAGGTGGAAGGATATTGAATAAAGAAGCCCTGATAATACACCATATTTCTTCATTTTCTTTTACATGGTATAGGAGAAACACCACACTTCCTTTGTATGCTTCGAATCATTGATTCTGTTTGATGCCTAATTCCAAACCTCTGCTTCATGTTTAACTGCACTGTCACACAGCCGCTGCTAGCTACAACCTTCCCTGTGTCAGGACTGAAGGATAAAGCTACCAAGGTCTGTATTTATCACCTTAGGAAATATCTGCTGTTAAAAAGTAGTAGTTATTAACATCTCCCTGTAACCAGTCCACTTTAAGGAAGGTGTGTTTTGCACAAAAAAAAAAAAAAAAAAGTGCAAGGAGGAAGATATGTTAGTAGGTAGTAGGTACTTTCCAGAGTGAAAGTCCATTAGTGTCATACATGAACTTTGCTCTTCTTGCTGGTTTGGCTGTCCTGTCATTACTTATCACCAGTCTAACTGGTCTAACATTATTATGGGCCTCCAACCTAAGCCTTCATACCTGCATTTTTGTCTATGCTTGTTTTCTGTGGCGTATGTTGGAAACTGTTGGTAGTTGAAGCAGCATAATTATGAGGGTCATTAGGAGCAGGCAGCATGGCTTTGCAAGGGGAAGTCATTTTTGATGAACCTGATAGCCTTTTATGAGGACATAACCAGGTAGATAGATGATGGCAGTGCAGTGAATGTGGTTTATCTGGATTTCAATAAAATGTTTGACACTGTCTCCCACAGCTTCCTCGTATCTAAACTGAGGAAGTGTGGTCTGGATGATCAGGTAGTGAGGTGAATTGTGAACTGGGTGAAAGAAAAAAGTCAGACAGTTGTGGTCAATGGGACAGAGTCCTTCAGGGGTCAGTACTATTCCATATATTCATCAACAACCTGGATGAGGGATCAGAGAACACTGTCAGCAAGTTTGCTGGTGATGCAAAACTGGGAGGAGTGGTTGACACACAAGAAGGCTATACTGCTATTTAATGAGACCTAGACAGGCTGGAGAGTGGAGCAGGGAGAAATTTGATGAAATACAACAAGGGCAAGTGTAGAGTCTTGCATCTGGGAAAGAACAACTCCAAGAAACAGTATAGGTTGGGGAGCAGTGTAGGGGAAAAGGACCTGGGGCTTGTGGTGGACAGCAGGATGACCATGAACCAGCAATGTGCCCTCATGGCCAAGAAGACAGATGGCATCCTGGGGTGTATTAGGAGGAGTGTGGCTAGTAGGTTCTCCTCCCCCTCTACTGCATCCTGGTGAGGCCACATCCGGAATGTTGTGTCCAGTTCTGGGGCCCTCAGTTCATGAAGGACGGGAAACTGCTTGAGAGGGTCCAGCGCAGAGCCACAGAGATGATGAGGGCAGTGGAACATCTCCCTTATGAGGAAATGCTGTAGGAGCTGGGTCTCTTTAGCTTGGAGAAGATTGAGGGGTGACCTCATGAATGTTTATAAATATGTAAATTGCAAATTTGTAAATATGTAAATTGTAAATATGTAACTATGTAAATTTGTAATGATTTCAGATGAGATCTTAAAGTACCAGATTATGTCACTGTAATTGCATTAGTGTCAACATTTTCAGAAAATGATTTACAATACAATTCATTTTTAGGAAAAGAAAGCGATGTAGCTTGTGGCTTATTTGATTAATTATTATAGCATGGAGGAGGCTGGTGGAGTGGAAAGGACTTGTTATCTATTATATGTACTGTTGAATTAATCTTAATGCACAATATAAGACAACTGAAGCCATTTATCTAAATTTGTATATCAGAGCAGAAATAACAGGTATGGACAAAGCCTAATGATTTCACGAGATTTGCTAGACAAATGTAGACTGTATGAGGTCAGATTATATTACTCTATTTTCACAAAGACACCAGATATCTTCCTTTTCCAGTATGTGAGGTAGCCTCAGCTACCCAAGCCAAGCCTCAGCTTGACTCCTGTGACCACTCCCCTCCATCCCACATGATGTCCTGGGCCAAGCAAAATGCCAAGCCCTGTGTGTGGCCCTGATGAGGACGGCACTAGAGAGCACAAGAACATGAGGGTCTGCCATGCACATACACGATGCATGGAATCAAGAAGTGAGAAACAAGATAGAAACCACCCTGCACAACTGTGAAAAACCTCTTCCTTCTTCTCTCTTAACCCTAGCAGTGTGCTGAATTAGCTTTGTCAGCTACAGAATCTTTACTACAACATACCGATTCTCCACAATTTTCCTGTGTGAAGTCTGTGGCTTTCTAAAAGACCACTGCAGAAAGGTGGCGGTGGCCAACTTTTATTTTCTTTACTTTTTGGTTTTGTTGTCCTTGCTTGGTGTTGGCTGCTCTTTACATGCGTCATTGAAGAAAGCTAATTTTAAGAATACTGATGTGATTTCCCAAGAATCCCTCAATACTGGATTTGGAATGTGTTGTAGCAGAAAAATATGCATATAATAAACTGAACTAAAACTTTTGACCTAAAGCATCCCAGATATTTTGCTGCTTGAAATGTTGAACCACATTCAGTAGAGGAGTCACCTTTCTTCTTCATCATCCTAAACCAACCAAAGTTAATTTCTGTTCCAGAAATGGTTACAAATACATGGTGTTCAAGTTGCCGTCTTGCAAGGTGTTCCACTATTCCCTTTGGATCTTAGTGGCAATGTGTTGAAAGTGTGCTAGTATGTTTACTGCACATCCTGGAAGTGAGGTCCCATCAGTTATGGAACACAGGGCCAGCCTAGAGATACATAGTGGCAGGGGAAAAAACATTTACCCCATCATTAAATAACCAGTGAAAGTTTAAAAATAACCATTTTTTTTCCTTCAACAGGAATACAAATAGATCATTAATTTATGACTGTGGTTAGAATAAATGCATACAGCCCTCTAGTCTTTCTTCCAAGAAAGTTACCTGAAAGACCCTGCACAAAGGCCGCATGAAGCATTCATGTTATAGCTAGGGACTGAAAGATTTTATAAAGCAGGCGAAACATTGCGGATTTGGTTACAAAGAAAATTAATTTTGCAATATATGAAGCCTGTCTGGGCAAACAGTTGTCTTGTGTATTTCACTCACTATGGTTAGATCTAGTTCCTAGTCATTTAAACATTCAGTCACAAAAGAAAACCTGTGGTTGAAGGCCGAGGATAGCTTTTCAGTCTTTTGACTGATGCTAATTGCAAAGCTGTGTTTGTTTTAGGAACTGGAGTTAGCAGGACCAGACTGCTCCATGTTTTCTAATTTCCAGTGAACTGATATCTAAAGTTTTTAAACTTTTCATATTGTGCTTAGATTCAAATCATTATGTTAAACATTTTTAAATTAAGTGAGGTGGATAACTAGTACAACAGAACAAATATTAGCTGTTCAATAGTTGAAGCTGTAGCCTAAAGCTGTCATGACTACTAAATATGAACTTCCTATTTAGTTTGAAGCTTAAAGAAGCTGAAATATTTCTGAAATCAAGAAAAGGTATAATCTTGCCTTCCTTACATGTTTAAATCTATGGCAATTAGTGTTTTCTCAAAGTTGGATCACCTATAGCTAAATATGTATGCAACGAATAGGCAGCTCCCCAAAAAATCATTATGTTCACAGGCATATCGTCTGCTGCCATAGAGGTAATGCTCTGGCAATGATTTCCTACTAGGAAAGCCTTTCTCAGGCTTTTAACTACATGTGTTGGTGGGAACGAGGTCAGTGATAGATTTTATCTGTGTTTTGAGATGTTACATGCCTTTGAAGACTTTATGCTAAATATACTCATCACCTCCCATGCCACTTGTACCTGTTCTGTTGCCTTTTATAGACCTTTTGTAGTTGTGGAGATTTCAGTGAAGGTGGTGTTGGTCTAAGTCTTAAGAAAAATCCTTTAGCTATGAAATTAATTAACTTTTATGTTGGCTTATTGCTAGCAGCAGTTGAGCTCCTCCAAAGACAATAATGAAAAGCTTCATTATTGGCTGCAAATGCTTAAGATAAGTGGGGAACGGATAGCTACTTTAATTTCTGACAGCAGCTCAAGACTGTAGAGTTGAGCTTGTATCAGCACCTGCAGATAGTAATCAGAGCCTTGAACTTCCTCCTCTCTGTGCCATAATCACCCGATATAAAATTTAACCACAGATTCTCAGCCTGTTGAAGTCTATAACGAGATACTCTCCCTTATGACACAATCAGCTATTTATATTAAGCAGCAACTGGTCTTGCAGAGCTATGCAAAAGGTGCCTTTTATGTTGACAAAATATTTCAGGGTCAAACAACATCCTTTGTGTTAACAAGCCCAGCTAGGCAATTTTTTTACATTTACATCAGATTCAAAATCCTTCATTTTTGAAAAAGTTTGGATGGTTTTTTTTTAAAAATAATGTATAGGTTTTTCCTAAGAGAATAAATCCATAAGTGTCTAAATACTAATAAACTCTCATTCAGTCATGACAAAACTAAACATGTATGGATAGGGTTATTCTTCTCCAAGTCTGTGATACTTGCTTCTTTTGTGGTTTGCTTTTTGCATTCATTTCCATTAAGGAGAATCAGGTAGACTATTCTCAACTTTAAGACTCCTGGTATCTGAGACTCGTGGTGAACATTGGTAAGTTTATATCTGCACAGAGAAGGGTTAAGTTACAAACCTGAGTATCTAAAAATCTGCAAGTTCCTGGATTTAAGTACTGTGTAACTACAGATAAAACTTGGAAGTAATACGTGTTAAATGAATGATAGCAGAGTTGCGTTATAATTGTGTGAAGACATGTACATTTAATCATTTCTTACCTTTGGAAAGGTTCAGATTAAATGAAGCTATCACACGACTGGGGGAATTTTTCTTTCTTCATTGTTGTGGGAAGAGAAGAGAATTTATGGTTAATAAGAAGAGAGAAATCAGCATAAAGCTGGTTTTAAAGTATAATATGGGACACATCGTTTGTTATTGAAAAACTCAGGTAGTTTTATTTGTCTATGATACTGACACAAGGAAAATACTTAACAAAAATATAGATGAGCTTCCAGATTACCATTCAGAAGTCTTCGCTGACTCAGCTGAGAAATCACAACAGTGACAAGAGGTGGCCTGCATTAGGTAATGTTCTGATTGCAGATGAGAAAGGAATGAGGCATTTAGGAAAGAGGGAATTGCTTCCACTGGCAGGTGCTGAAGAGGGGGTGGAAGTAGGTTCCATGGTTGAGATATTCACTGTCCTCTGCAGCACAGAATTATTCCCACTGAAACAGCAGCTATGCACTTGATGAGAACTGGTGACCCAGGATTTCCTGAGGAAAGAAGAAAAAAGAAATCACAGGACTTACTTGCTTTGCTTTCCGAACACGAACTCCATCCTGCCTTAGCAGAAAGATATGCTGGGGAGAAGGTTTTTGCCCTGAAAGATCCCTCTGGCATATTTACTGATTTGTCTGGTTTTAAGTATTGGAAAGAGGGCATATTCTGAGTCATACATATGTGCATAGGGCCACCATTCCGTTTAGCCCAGACTTCTCCTAAGCAGAGCCTATGTAGAACTAACTCTTTCTCAAGCTTTTGTGGCAGGATGTCTGCTTGATGGTGGTCTCCAAAAAGTGCAGGTACTGGATCCTTCTGTTGTTTTTATGTCATCAGCTCTGCTAGGTAAAATGTTAGTATTACAGTATGTGCTTTGTGTTAAAAATTTTAAGACATCATCAAAAAGATAAACTGAGAACAAACTTTTTTCATTGCAGATCTTATATTACGAAATAGCAAATCTATTGAGTATATCTCTTTGTAAAATATCCTGGTTTTCTCTTTGTTTCTCTATGCTTTCCCACAACATTTGAATGGCTTTTACAGTCAAAGTCTGAGACACTAATGAGGAAGCTGTAGGACAAATGGAAGAATAACAATCTGAATAACATGTTGAGAAACTTTGGATATATTGTGATACTTTTCAGTTCCTGTGACATCCTTTCATTTTTTATTCTGTGTTGTGGTTATTTAATTCCTGGGATTTTTTTTTTCCTGTAAAAACTAGTTTTCCTATCTTTTATGTAGCTATCCGTCTGCATATGAATGCAATGTAACAAACCAGGTGACCTAGATCCTGTTAGCATTGCCATACAGAAGAAGGCAATTATCATATTCTTCTGTAAATTCAGAGAGAGACATTTAGAGTGAACAGCAATTCTGCTCTCAGGCTATACCTTCAAGGTTTTAAACATACTGCAGTTATGGAATTTATAAAGGTATCTTAACTTTTTTAGTTTATATGATATAACTGTAGAGGAATTTCTTGTGGAGCAGAAGCGCAGTATCCCTTTAAAGGTTTGGACAACCCAGCTTAGGCCTAAACAAAGGCTCTGTCCTTGAAGCTGCCTTGGGGCATGGGAAGGAGGAGGTTTTATCTGATTTGTGAAGAGCCTTGGCGGGGGGAGAAGAGGGAGCAAGAGCCGCCTGCATAGTTGAATGGCACTACCCAATAAAACGCTGGCACGTGTAAACCTGTAACGGACCAACTCTGTTAAGGGGCAGGTGCCTGGACACTGCTTAACTGTATACATTGAGCTGTCCGGAGCAATAAAGAGAGAACGACTTGTAGCCATATTGGTGGGATTTGTCATTGTCTTGACCGACTCTCCAAAGGGACCCTCTTCATCTGACGCCTGAACAGGCTTAAAATGGGGAATTGCTTAAATGCAGATTGCTTGAATACAGAAATCCTCCAAAGCATCAGACGTGAGCCGATTTGGGAGCCGGGGAGCTGGAGGCGGGAGAGTTCCAGGTGTGACCAAAAGGGCACCGGAGACCAGAGCTTGAGCAGCCCATCAAGCCCCTGCCAAGGTAAGACCGCAATGGAAACTGACGCAGCAACTCGCCTCCTTGTCAATATACTCTCTAGGAGAGGAGAAAAAGTACGGGAGCAAGAGGTATTGGCCCTGATCCAATGGGCTCAGAAACGGGAGAAAATGAATGACCCGTCATTAATCTTTAGCTCAACAGAATGGCGTGAAGTAGGAGATCTATTGTGGGACTGTACTTTAGAGGGAGGAAAAGAAGGAAAAGAAGCGAAAGAACTAGGAACGGTTTGGAAAACCATAATACACACTCTAGAAATCATGCAAGCAGAGAATAAAGTTGCCGCGGCAGCGATCGAAGCATTGAGGGGAAAGCAGGAAAGGAAAAAGGCAAAGGAAGAAAGGCCCTGCTCGTCCCGACTGGCGACATTTTTTCGGCTAGGACAGACACGCCCCATGAAGGGTACAGCGGTCCCGTCTGCTCCTCTCTGAAAGCCTTGTTACAGAAGCCGCTTGGAACCGAGGGAAACCCGGAAGCGGCGCTGCCGCGGGACTCGAGAGGCGGGGCCCGGCAGAAAGAGGAGGCACAGGGCAGAACCGACTGGCGCCCGAAAATTAACCCCTTTGATACCCTTTTCCGACGAGGATTCTGAATCAGAACTGAGTCCTGACAAATCTGTCAGAGGTCATGATCAAGTTATGCAGCGAATGGAGAGGCCTCGGACCAAGAAAGAGGAAGATCCGAATGAACCTCTGAAAGAGATCCTGAACAAACTCGCTGAATTATCAACTAGACGTCAAGAAATGGAAGAAACCCTTAAACCAGTTTCATCGTCACTTTGGAGACAACCAGAAACCGTATCTAAGGTCCCGCGAGAGATTCAACCATTATCCCATATAGTACCACGGGTTGAACCCTCAGCTCCCCCACTACCATCAGCTCCCTCACTCAAGCCTGACTTTCAGACTCGAACCATAAAGGATCCTTTGCAACAGCGGTGGAGCGGTGTCATCAGAGACTCTATAACAGAGGGAGATTGGGAAGCAGCCAGTTTGATTGCGTGTCTCGTTACTATTAATAACGGACAAGGGACCTGGGAACCGCATGATTGGAAGATCTTACAGCAAGTGAAATAGACTGTCACCACACATGGCATCCGATCAGAAGCTGCACGAAGTATTATACAATTTGTTTTTACAGCAGACGTATTGTACCCAAATGACTGCACTAATAGTGCTTCGTTATTATTAAGCCCGTCACAATATTTACTGTGGGAGAGAGAATGGAAAAGATTGGCTCTGGAAGAGACCAACAAACACTGTGAAATTAACGATCCTTTATATGGGCTACAAGCAGATATGTTGACTGGTAGCGGAAATTATGGCACCACTGCAACCCAACTGACGTATCCGACAATCATGCATCAAGTTCCTCAGACTCGGGCTCATCGAGCGCTGTTATCGGTCCCAGAAAAGAAAAAATCACCCTCGTATGCCCGTGTGCAACGGTACGACAAGGGATGACCGAGCCATTTAATCAATTTGTTGATTGATTGTCTGCTGCCATAAAGGATGCTACCGAGTTAACTGAGCCGCTGCAAGAACACTTGTTCCATACACTTGCTTTTGAAAATTCCAATTCAAGTACTAAAGCCATTTTGACCACCTTACCACAGGGCGCGGGAGTGGATAAAATGTTATTATGAGCATCACGAGCAGAATAAAGCAGCCAGGCTGCAGCCTTTACCACGGCCATGCAAGGTGCCATTGAAAGACAAGGACACGTGATCGCAGCTGCTTTATCCGGAAGAAAAAACAACTGGCCTGGTAACCCAAAGAAAGAAGCAGCCAATGGGCCAGCAGCGGGACTGTGCTTTCGCTGCAGAGAATCCAGACACTGGAGAAGAACATGCCAAAAGACTGTATGGTGTCACATATGTAACAGTGACACCCATGCTACCGTGGCATGCTGGAAGTCGGAAAACTACAAGCACATCACGCAGGGGCTGCACGCCAAGACACAAATCAGCGCCCAACCTCAACCGAAGCCACAGACAGTTTCCTGCAATGAAACAAACCCGCTACCTGGGGAAGCCTCGGCATAGATGTGGCAACCGCAGTAGAAGTTACACTGCAAGACAAACAAGTAGCATTAATCCCGACAACTGCGTTTGGCCCATTATTTTCAACTGACTCTTTTGTTGGAGGGCTACTGCTGGGACGGTCATCTACCGGCAAACAAGGAGTTGTAGTATTACCGGGAGTTATTGATGCCAACTATACAGATCAAATAAAGATTATGGCTTATACATTACAACCACCTGTCACCATTCCAAAAGGAAGCAAGATTGCCCAGATCGTTGCCCTTGAAGCAGCCCATCCACATCAGCCACATCCAAAAGAGGGACAAAAGCAAAGAGGAGATGAAGGCTTTGGGTCGTCAGGATTTGACGTCTTCTTGACAGTAGATGTGAATTCCCGGCCACAAAGAAGAGTCACCCTACAATGAGGGGAAAGTCAAGTTCAGTTAACACCAATGCTCAACACTGGAGCAGATTTCACCATCATTAATGAAACGTACTGGCCACCCACGTGGCCCCTGCAGGCTCCCATGACACAAATTGTGGGAGTGGGAGGAGTGGAAGCTCCTCAATCCAGTAGAGACCCTGTGATTATAGTTTTTTAAGATGGGCAACAAATAGTCTTTGGGCCATATGTCATGCAGTTACCTTCAACTCTTCAAGGCCTGATAGGCAGAGACTTGCTGTCTCAACTTGGAATGGTATTAACCACTGATCAGCATTTATCATGACAGCCACTGCCGAGCAGCCACCCATACAAAAGATTACCTGGGTGACCAATACACCCGTATGGGTGGAGCAGTGGCCAATGACTAAAGACAGGCTACAAATAGCAGCACAGCTTGTGGAAGAACAACCTGAGGCCGGCCACATCAAATCATCTGTAAGTCCATGAAACACCTCTATTTTTGTAATACCAAAAAAATCAGGAAGGTGGTGACTTGCGAAGAGTCAACTATCAAATGCAAGCTATGAGAGCACTTCAGCCTGGATTACCGACACCCACCATGATCCTAAAACAGTGACACATTGTAGTAATAGACTTAAAAGACTGCTTTTTTACTGTTCCCTTGCATCCAGAAGATACACAATGATTTGCCTTCACTATACCCTCTATTAACAGGGCAGCGCCGACTCGACGTTTTGAGTGGGTTGTTTTGCCACAAGGGATGAAAAACTCTCCCACCATGTGTCAGTTGTATGTTGATAGGGCCTTGCATCCAATTCGTCAAAAGTTTGCCTCAGCACTTCTTTATCATTACATGGACGATATTTTGCTTGCAACGAAACAACCTTTGAGTGACGCCGACTTAGCCTGGCTCACTGCTCAATTGAGTAAACAAGGTCTTGTGCTGGCCCCAGAAAAGGTACAACGTACTGCACCCTGAAAATATTTGGGTTGGCTAATATCAGACGCACAGATAAGGCCGCAGAAGATCACATTACATGCAAACATCCAGACATTACATGACACTCAAAAATTGTTGGGAGATTTGCAATGGGTGCGAAACATTGTTGGAATCACCAACGATGACGTACTTCCATTTTTACTGTAGCTGCAAGGCACAGAAGCTAATAGTCCCTGTTCTTGCCCAGCAGAACAAACAAAAGTGCTTGAACAAGTAACTGCTAAATTACAAACAGGATGGAGTGCACGCCGTCTTGAGGATCACCCCCTGTCATTGCTTATCATCAATATAGATTCCAACCCTCCTGCCATTGTGCTTCAATAGCAAAAGAAAAAGAGGGAAGAATCCCCTGGAGAGTCAGCAAGAATAACAGAGTGGGTATTCTTACCAGTGCAACCTAAATTTCACCTAATGAAAAGAACAGAAGCCATTGCCGCGTTGATCCGAAAGGGCCGATCTTGAATAACGGAAATAGATGGGTTGATGCCAGCAGACATTAGTATTCCCGTTAGAAATGAAGACTTGGAATGGCAACTACGGCACTCCGTCGAAATTCAGGAAGCATTGCTGGGCTACTCTGGTCTGGTACGAGCATCCTAAGGGCCCACTATGGCAAGTAATTGAGCAACGCAGATGACTAGTAAAACCCCTGTGCTCAAAGCAACTAGTGGATGGAAGGACGGTCTTCACAGACGCAGGATGGAAGACAAGAAGCGCAGCATGTGTATGGCAACAACAAGGAGCGTGGAAGCAACATACAATCCAGGGTGACGTTGCAGATAGCTTACAAATACTCAAACTGAAAGCTGTATGTTGGGCGTTCCAGAATTGGAGCAAAGAGACTCTCAATGTGGTTTCTGATTCCTTATATGTTGTTAGGGTTGATGGTAATAAGCAGCAAAGTGATCTTTCTTTAGCTAAAAGCAAGGTGGGGGAAACCAGCTGCCTTTTGCTTTGTTAGAAGTGTGTGATTAAGTACCAAAATAGATAGGGAGACTCCCTTGCATTCTTCCTTCAGACCTGGCCAAGCTGTGAGAAGAATTCAACGGAGCAAACAACACCAGATGTTCCTGCATTCAACGTTATGTAAGGTTGTTTATTTAATAGTATAAATGCTGGACCCTCTTGCAGCGACTTCGGAAACCTCACCTACGCACGACGCACTGCGTAGGACTTCCCAGTTGTCAGGAGGGTTCTCCAGAAACCTTGCTGCAATAGGGGCTCCCCAGCGACTTCGGGTCTGGATGATTTAGGGTGATGGGTGTGAGAACTTTGACAGGATTAAGAGTTTAGTTAACACATTTTTGGTTATTGGAGTTTTAATTGTTATAGGCTTAGTTATGTTTAGTTGTTTGATGAGTGTAATCAAGAAAATGACAAACAAGCTAGTGGACGAAGCGTGGGTCATCCAAAAAGAAAAAGGGGCATACGCAGAGGAATTTCTTGTGGAGCAGAGGCGCAGTATCCCTTTAAAGGTTTAGACAACCCAGCTTAGGCCTAAACAAAGGCTCTGTCCTTGGAGCTGCCTTGGGGCATGGGAAGGAGGAGGTTTATCTGTTTTGTGAGGAGCCTTGGGGGGGGGGGTGGCGGGGGGAGAAGGGGGAGCAAGAGCCGCCTGCATAGTTGAGTGACACTATCCAATAAAACGCTGGCACGTGTAAACCTGTAACCGACCAACTCTGTTAAGGGGCAGGCGCCTGGACACTGCTTAACTGTATACATTGAGCTGTCCGGAGCAATAAAGAGAGAACGACTTGTAGCCATATCAGTGGGATTTGTCATTGTCTTGACCGACTCTCCGAAGGGACCCTCTTCGTATAACCTTAAGCAATCCAAGTTTATGTTGTAGAATCCAACTTCCTGTGCTTAAAAGAAAGTATAAAACAAAGAATACTGTGAAGTATTTTTCCGAGGTAGCATAGCTGATATTTTACTCACTCTTTATTTGGACAAGCAAACTAACAGTATTCATACACTTACAAATTGCAATTTAGTGGAAAGAGGCATGTAAAATTCCACAGTCTTGCTGAAGTGACTGTAGAAGAGACCCACAGATAAGCATTTTTCATAAGCAGAGCTTGTGCTTCTAAGGCTTATGCTGTGCTTTTCACAGATTGCTGATTCTTCCTTAACTTGAGCCTTTTGCAGGCGTGGACAGATCTGACACTTGGGACAATCAGTGGGGAACACTTGTGGAAAGCATTTAGACTTCTTTGTTTTCGTAAAGGCCTTAGCTTTCAGAGGTTGATCTGAAATGTTCACTTTAAAAAAATACTTCACCTAGAGCCACAGTACAGAATTATCCACAAAGTAACACTTGGATTTTGACCTCTGTCTTCGTGTTAAAATCATTGGTGTCTGTACGCTTCCTTTGCTGCGACGTCTTTGACGGCAATAGCATGCAGATGAGTAATTAATAACAGGAGATTTGCAAGATGTTGCCTAGTGCAGATGCATTGATTAGTTATCTGGCAGGACAGTTTTCAAGTGTAAACCTAGAGAATAGATCTGCATCAGATTTCTTGAAGTAATAAGAAGTTTCCAAGGAGTGAACTGCTACGTAGTTTGTAAACTATTGGCTAGACCCCAGGAGAAGCTCTTACGGCGGAAACTACCTGGTAACATACTGACTTACCAACCTGACTGGTAGAAAGATTGTGGTGGGGGTGCTGCCAGGAGTCCTGGCAGCCACAGAGGCTTGGACCACCTTCATCAGTGTTATCCCCACCACCAGCTCCCGATGTCTCCAGGAGCAGAGAAAAGCCACTCTAGTTATCCTTCTCTCTCAGATCTCTTCCCTTTACTTTCATAGTTGGTTTAGGGCTGCTGATCTGAGGTGCCAATTCTAACACAAAAGTCTGTGCCTTTGGAGCTGCAACCTTCCCATAGCCTGAATGAGTCCTTGTGTTTTCTCCATGTAATTAAGAAGTGCCAAGAGCACTTTAAATCCTCAGAGATGGAGTGTTTCTATATATTTTTCTCTTTTTCCTTTTGATAAGCTGTAAAATTACTGAGGAAATGTAAAAGAAAAGAAAGAGGGAAGCATTTCGATTGCTTTATGGTGCAGTCTTTTGAGTTGCTAAGGAATCTGACCTCCCTACACAGCAGCAGTCACTCTGGCTTGACCTGTCACTCCTATCTGCAGACCCTTCAAGCAGATGTGACTGATCTGAGCTTTGTTCACATTGTGATTCTATGATTTCCAGCAGATTGTAAAAGATGAACCCCTACATTGATTTTCAGTTGTAATACATCCTGCTGCAGATTGTCTCCTGGAGACAAAGTAGCAGGCATATTAGTGTTGTTACTGGAGAGACCCAAGGAAGATCCCTTAGCACTAAATTCAATAACTGAAGCCTGATACATACTAGCATTTCCAGCATTGAAATAAAATCCAACAAGTTCAGGACCGAATTCAACTCTGCATTTCACTGATGTTACACCACTGATTTCAATGGCTTTGTCTGTCAGAAACTAAATGTAAAGTTTGGCTAAATGCAATCCTTGCCTAATGTTGTTTCAGAATATACGGAACTAAAATCTGGGTACTCTGAAATGTACTCTACCACAGTGTTTAGTTCCTACTCTACTGCCTAACTAAAAATAGTGCAAAATTTAATTAATTCCTAGTGCAACTTTCAAAATTGTTATTATTTTTAGCTATACTTGGTACAAAGTATCTAATTTATCAAATATGGAGTTAACCATTCTTAGAGTAAATTATATTCTTCCGTGCTGGTAAACTTACCGTGCTGTAACAGAATCACAGAATCACAGAACAATGTTACTTACTTTGAATTATTTTGGATATGGGAAGAATAGCAGAGTTTAACAATAGCAAGAGCAATAAATTAAGTGTACTTAATCATTTTTTCTCCAAGTTGGTAATAAACAGCTTTCACCCTAACCAGAATTCCACTGTGCTGCAGACAGTATGGTTGTATAAACTATATCTACTGTATGCAGCCACTCCAGAAATGTTGTTCTACTCTTAACAGTTTGCAAAGCTAGCTAAGGCTCTGTGTTAAAAGAGCAATCAGAGGTATTCCTTGTATGACTCTGGACAAAGTCTTTCCTCACTGACCCTTTTAGTTTTGCAGTAATTCTTCTATTGGGCAAAAGATCATCTCTATCACAGAAGCAGAGGTATTTTTCATGTTGTTTTGATTACAGGTGCTTTTGGTAAGTTATTTTCTTTCCTTTAATCCTGCTTGCCAAGTCTTACTAAAAATTAGGATTTTTTATTTAAACAAATAATTTTCAGTGTAAATCAGTCACAAACTAAAAAGCCAGTACAAACTAAAAAGACGGTACATTAAAATTCACATAACCTGCCATTTTAAATTCTTAAATTGTCATTTCCTAAGTGGTCAATAGTGAGTAATGGGACAGACCTGCTTATTTAGAATCTAAGATTTTCTAAATAATCTTTTAATAAATTACACTTCAGTGAGTCAGGGACAATCTTTAAGGAGTCTGACTGCAGTGGGTATGGGATTATTCCTTAAATTTTTGTAATCTTTTCAGTTTTTTTGTTTGAGAATAAAATTGTCCAAAAAATAATTACAGAAACCCTTAGGAAAAAAAAATACATTTGAAATAAGAAGTAAAAAGTTTCAGCTTGCATTTTCTTCAGTTTTTTCTTTTCTGATCTGAGAAAACAGTGCTAGATTTTAATCATACATTTAGTAAGACATTCTTGGTGGTGGCCTTAATTTATTCTTTTTAAAAATTAAACCAATCCAAAAGAGTACTATGGAGCTCAACCTAATTTATACGTTTGCTGAACCATAGGCACCTGTAAGTTAGAAAATTAATAATTTAAAATACATAAGCAAAACCCTATAGTAATGTCACCCTCAGTAGCCCAATGGAAAAGGTAATTATATCATTCAGTGGTTTTTTTGTGTGTGAGAGAGCAACAAATTAGAAAAACTAATCCATTTCACTGAACAATATTTAGCAGAGCTCAGAGACTTCAATTAACCACAATTTAATAAAGGTACTAATCTGTATTAAATGAAATCCTTCAAGGGCTCACACTAGAACAGTGTATAAGTAGTAATCAGCAAGTCCTGGTGGAGGAACCTGCTGGGGCAGATAACTGGAATGTGCTGTGTAATTAAATTCCAGGAGATTTAAACCCACCAAAAAAGGAGAAGTTGCCCAAGTCTTTTGTAAGTAAAAGGTGTTTGAGTTGTTTCTGTCCCTGTCACTAGATTTTAATATTCAGAATATTCAAAACTGTATATTCTAAAAAAAAACACATTAAAATCCTTACTTCAAAGTAAAGACAAAACAAGCAAGTAATTTAAAGCCGCTTACATGCTCTCCCTGTGAGTGACCCCTATCATTCAACTGTGCAAATAGTAAGACTAAATTCCTCAGGTGGGTTTTTTCCGTCTGTGTACTATGAGTATTCACTAAAATCAGAAGCTCTAATTAGCCACACTTTCTGTGTTTAATTCTTTTCAGAATTCTCTGGAACATTGCAAACTATACTCAACAAACAATGCTGGAAAGCAGCAGTGATTTTCATTCTCAGTCATGTGGCATTTGTGTGTATGTAGTAATGACTAACCTTGTAGAGTTCAAGCACTCTAGTGTCTTTAGGCAATATTTGATTTGTATTAATTTAATTAAACACCAATACCAACTTGCTTTCCAAAGCAGCTTCAGCACAAGAAATAAGAGTCTTCAGAGATGGTTGTGTTACAATTTCTGTTACTGCAAATCTTAGTGCAAGTCTTATAGAAGACAAAAAAAAATTAAAATTACAAAACAAAACCAAACAAATTGTCTATTAGTGATGTTCACATTAATCATTTTGTGTCTAGGGACTTGGGTTCCAAGTTTGTGATCAGTGAATGAACAGACTGCCAATTTTGCCAGTCCTGTCTGACCTCAGCAACACTGAACTCTGCTGTAGTCTGTGGGGTGGCAGAGTGGAAATTGTACTTCTCATTCCAGCAGTGTTAATGTTTTACATTACGTGGTCTAAGCTATGTCTTTCATCACAACTCTGTATTCTCTTGTATACCTTTCCAAGTAAAAGAGTCAGCTGTGACTACCCAGACTGACCAGCTGATCACACAAGTCATAGCAACTCTTATTTCCTTGAGCCTGTAGCTTGCAACTGAAATCAAGAGTGCTTTAAGGCCATCATTTAGGGAGAATGAAGAGGGGTTGACTAGCCTATAGAAAATCTTTTAATACTTCATGGAAAGTTGTTCCACGAAATGTATCTATTCACATGAAAATGTTTTACTATGTGCTGGAGTGAAAAAAAAAAAAGAAAAGAAGATGGTAAGATCTATCAAAAGTAGAGACAGTTCTCTTCTCCCTGTCTTCGTGTTCAAATGCTTTCATTGTGGCTTGCCCGGCTGTTCCCTGTATCAGTGCAAAAGCTGTAAGCTTAAGCTTCTGCAGGTGGGTTTCAGCCATCAACAGCCTTTATCACAACTATTAATTTCAAATTTGGTGGGAGAAAGAGATATGAGGCTCAATCCCAGAGAGTTAGGTTCTTGCATGATGAAGGTTTGCAACATTTTGCCCGTGAGTCAGTGTTTCTTTTGAAGGCTTCAACTAATGTGTTCATACTTGCAGGTATCATCTAAATTAGTGTAATGGAGATCCCCCACCCCAATTGTGTTTTATGCTTATACATGTATATATACAGTTGCAAGAATTATTGCATGCAAGGAACCATACAATAGCAATAGAGTTTTCTTGTTAAGACCATTTCTGGCAGGTGGTACATGAAACAAGTACACAGAATCAGCCAGCTGTTGTGGCTAAAAACACAAGAAAGTGTGGTAGCAGTGTGAAAGCATGGGGCTTTTTTTCCTCATTCCTAGACCCCAGTCCTTCACATTTTCCACAGTCATGATGTGTGCATTGCCCACACAGAAGAATTTACAGGATTTGAGATTTAATGAGCCCACCCAGGTTCACTATCAAATTGTAGTCCTAATGTTAATTCAAGGACTAGAAACCGTAGAACTACCTTAATAGTCCTGTTTAAGTCAAAGCCAGAACAGAATGGAAGAACGCCTTTACGTAAAGCTTTCAAGCATCAAGCAAAGCTGAATCTGTAAGTTAAAATAAGATGGAGAACCCAGTGAAATATTTGCTGTTACGTATAATCATAGAATTAGAGAATGTATTGGACTGGAAGGAATCTTAAAACATCATCTAGTCCAACTCCATGAAGTGAGCAGGGACATCTTTAACTAAATCAGTTTGTTCAGAGCCCCATCAAGCCCGACCTTTAATGGGTCGAGGGGTGGAGCCTCCACCACCTCTCTGGGCAACATATTCCAGTGTTTCACCACCCTCATTGTAAAGAACTTTTTTCTAACATCTAATCTACATCTACCCTGCTCTAGTTTAAAACCATTGCCCCTTGTCCTGTCACTACACAGCCTTGTGAACATTCCCTCACCAGCTTTCCTTTAGGCCCCCTTCAGATACTGGAAGGCCACTATAAGATCTCCCCAGAGCCTTCTCTTCTCCAGGCTGAACAATGCCAACTCTCTCAGCCTGTCCTCGTAGGAGAGGTGCCCTTTGATCATTTTTGTAGCCCTCCTCTCGACTTGTTCCAACAGGTCCACATCCTTCCTGTGTTGAGGGCTCCACAGCTGGACCCTATACTCCAGGTGAAGTCTCACCAGAGAAGAGCAGAGGAGCAGAATCACCTCTCTCGATCTACTGGCCACACTTCTTCTCATGCAGCCCAGGATGTGATTGGTCTTACGGGCTGCAAGCATGCATTGTTGGCTCATGTCCAGCTTTTCATCCACCAACACCCTCAAGCCCCTCTCTGCAGGGCTGCTCTCTAGAACATCATCCCTCAGCCTGTGCTGATAATGAAGATTGCTCTGACACAGGTGCAGGACTTTAGGTCTTAATTATGTGTTGATACATAGTATGATTAAATTCTGATATAGAATACCTTTAAAGTTATTTATTTCACAAGAATTTAAAATTAAAATCCTGCTTGATATCATGTCTTTTGCTTCAGAAATTTGGCAGATTGATCCAAGTCTCAAAATTCCTGAGACTAGAATACTAGTTGATTTTTTTGACAGTCTTTTTAAAGTAAGACCCTCTGTTCAGATCAAACAAGAAACACTAGAAGCATCTGCTTAATTTATAATTCCTGTGATTCTCTTCTTTTATTAGTCTGTGATTTTGTAAGAAGTTCTGTCACAAAGATATTACTTTCCTTCTATTTTGACCCCGAACAAAACTCATGGACCTTTATAACATCAAGTTTTGTGGTTGTTTCATTGTTGTTAAAGAATAGTATGTGTTTACTTCCTTTTAAGCCACATGGTTAGAACTAAACAACAAGGAGAAAACAGGAATGATGGATTCATGTGCACAAAAAGAGAAAAACTTCCTAAGACTTTTATTAAACACATCTTGTGTGTCATACCCGAGTGACAGAATATTTAGAATAATGTTTACATTGAATATAAATGATTATATTTAACTTTCTTTGCCGATTAAGAAAGCTCATGCTAAGGAACAACCTGTGAAATTTCACTGTCCAAAGGGAAGAAGACAAATAATTATTAAACGCATGGAAGTGTATGACAAAAAAATATCTTGCATCATGCACTTACCTACAACTGAGCTCACAATTTAAGTTGTAGAATTATGCACTTTTTAAATACATCTATGTGAAATTTTCCTTTCCTTTTCCTGTGTGAAAATTCTCCTTCAGAATGTTGTAGGACTCTTGGATTAAATAGTCTTGGATTAGATTCATCTGAAAGGAGGGAAGAGCTGATAACACTAGTCCCATTGGTCTTTATTTTTTAATTGAAGTTGAATTAGTACAGACTGTTTACAGAAGGAGAAAGCAAAGTTTCATTGTCAAAAGAAGCAAGGGAGCAGGAATTAACACTAGAGCATGCAACCTGACTGAAATTCATAAAATCACAGACTGATTTTGGTTGGAAGGGACCTCAAAAATCATCTCGTTCCAACCCCCTGCCATGGCAGGGACATTTTCCACTAGATCAGGTTACTCAAGTCTCCATCCAGCCTGGCCTTGAAAACTGCCGAGGATGAAGCATCCACAACTTCCTTGGGCAACCTATTCTAGTGCCTCAGCACCCTCAGGGTAAAAAAGTTCTGCCTTATATGTAGTCTAAACCTACCCTCTTTCAGCTTGCACCCATTACTGCTCTTCCTATTACTACAGACCCTTTTTAAAAGTCCCTCCCAGCCTTCTTGTAGGCTCCCTTTGGGTGCTGGAAGGCTGCTATAAGGTCTCCCCAGAGCCTTCTCTTTTCCAGGCTGAACAAGCCTAACTCTCTCAGCCTGTCCTCATAGGAGAGGTGTTCCATCTCTCTGACCATCTTGGTAGCCCTCCTCTGGACTCTCTCCAACAGCTCCATGTCTTTCTTGTGTTGGGAGATCCAGAGCAGGACGCAGTATTCTAGGTGGGGTCTCGCAAGGGCAGAGCAGAGGGGCAGAACTACCTCCCTCCACCTACTGGTCACACATCTTTTGATACATCCCAGGATATGGTTGGCTTTCTGGACTGCAAGTGCACAGTGTTGTCTCATGTTGATCTTATCATCCACCAACATGCCCAAACCCTTCTCCCCAGGACTGCTCTCAATCCACTCATTGCCCAGTCTGTTTCTGTGCTTGGGATTGCCTCGACCCAGGTGCAGGGCCTTGTTAAACTTCATGAGTTTGGCCTGGGCCCACCTCTCCATCCTGTCAAGGTCCTGCTGGATGGCGTCTCTTCCCTCCAGTGTGTCAACCGCACCACACAACTTTATGTTGTCGGCAAACTTGCTGAGGGGGCACTCGGTGCCGCTACCCATGTCACTAACAAAGGTGTTGAGGAGCACTGGACCCAGAACAGACTCCTGAGGAACTCCACTTGTCACTGATCTCCATGTGGACATTGAGCTGTTGACCACTACTTTGAGTGCGACCCTCCAGCCAGTTCCTTGTCCATGTAGTGGTCCATCCATCAAGTCCATGTCTCTCCATCTTAGAGACAAGGATGTCATATGGGACAGTGTCAAATGCCTTGCAGAAGTCCAGGTAAATGACATCAATCGCTTTTCCCATGTCAACCAGAGCTGTAACTTTATCATAGAAGGCCACTAAATTAGTCAGGCACGATTTGCCCGTAGTGAAACCATGTTGGCTGTCACTAATCACCTTGTTATTTTTCGCATGCCTTAGTACAGCTAACAGGAGGATGTGTTCCATGATTTTACCTGGCACAGAGGTGAGGCTGACTGGTCTGTAGTTTCCTGGGTTGTCTTTGATTCCTTTTTTAAAAATACGGATTATGTTTCCCTTTTTCCAGTCTGTGGGAACTTCACCAGACTGCTGTAGCTTCTTGTACATGATGGCTAGTTGCCTAGCAATTTCAGCCACCAGTTCCTTCAGGACCCCTGGGTGTATCTCATCAGATCCCATGTGCACATTCAGGTTCTCTAGGTGTTCCCAGACCTGATCTGCTCCTACCCTGGGTGGTTCTTCACTCTCCCAGATGCAGCCAGTGCCCTCTGTGACTTGGGTTGTGTGGCTCAACTGGTTACCAGTGAAGACTGAAGCAAAAATTCATTGAGCACTTTAGCCTTCTCCATATCCTCGGTAACCAGGTCACCACCTGTATCACTCCAGAGAGGCCCCGCATTCTCTTTTGTTTTTCTTTTTTCTTTCACATACCTGTAGAATCCTTTTCTGTTATTTTTAATGTCCCTGGCCAGATTTCATTCCATTGGGGCTTTAGCTTTTCTAACCTGGTTTCTAGTTTCACAAGCAATCTGCTTGTAGTTGTCCCAGGTTACCAGTCCTTACTTCCACTCTTTGTGGCTTCACCTTCTGTGTTTGATTTTGGCCAGGAGTTCCTTTTCATCCATATAGGTCTCCTGGTGTTTTTGCCAGATTTCCTCCTTTTGGGGATGCAGTGCCTTTGACTTTGGAGGAGGTGATCCTTGAAAGTCAAACAACTTTCCTGAGCTCCCAATCCCTCCAGGGCTTTGTCCCATGATATGTTACCAAGTAGGTTCCTCAAGAGACCAAAGTCAACTCTTCTGAAGTCAAGGATTTTGAGCTTACTGAGTGTCTCTTTCTTTGCTGCCCTTAGGATCTCAAACTCCCCCATCTTGTGGTCCCTGCAGCTAAACCTGCCCATGAGCTTAACATTGCCCACCAGCCCTTCCCTGTTGGTGAGAAGTATACTTAAAATCAGAGTTATGAAATCTTCATGGTCCTACAGGTGACTGTCTAGCTGTTTCATGTTTGCTGAACTATGACATTGTAAATATGCTTCTTGCATCATTATGTAGTTACACATGATCACCCCATGACAACGTTGTATGTTCAAAGCATAAGCAAAGTGCATAAAAAACAGTTTCTTGTTCTGTTCAGAGTATCTGAGTTGGGGTTCATCTAACAGTGTTTCAAATTGATCATTCACTTCAATGACTTCACAAATGCTCATATTCCATAGATATTTTCAACTTCTCCCCTTGCAGTTATACAAACATGCTGTAGGTATCACAATAAAACCATATTTTTGTAAGGATAAAATAACTATCAAGTATTACTATACTCCTGATTAATTCAGGAATTTAATCATCAGGTTATACTCTAGTTGTGTTTTTCTTGTTTATTTATTCCTGGACTGAAACACTTCATTAGGTGGACAATTGAAACTTGGATATAATTTTCCAGGAAAATCAAATGTCAGCAGTCTCTGGATGGTGTACAGAAAAAAAAAATATGCTAACTATACAGCTAAATCTAGATATAATAATGCAAAATATTATAATGCCAAAATTGCTATGAAATAAAATCCTATAATACCAAACTTTGTAGCAGTATTTCTAAGAGAAATGTAACTGTTAGTACAGTGAGCAAGATTCCTTTCTCAGAAATAGCTTTATAAGAGCCACACTTTGGATTTGGTATGTGTTTGCTAAAGCAACTGCCCACAAGATGTTTCTAATGAATAAAAGATTTTCCTACCTTCTGCCCTTCCCCACCTCAACAATAAAAGCCACTAAGGGTTGCATGAGAGAAGATCTTTCAGGCAGCAAAGGACTTTCTCTGATATTTTCAATTGGGCTGTGTCAGACAAAGCAGAGAAGAAAGGTCTGTGCTGTCAAGAGTAATAGCTGTGACTTGGATGCATAAAAACTTGCTTTTATTTCCTCTAATCGCTTTCATGTTTGGTGAATGGCAACTGTGAGTCAAAACATCCATTTTGATCTGCTACTGAGAAATGTTTTCCTTAGCTCTAGTTGACAAGGGGATACTTTTGTAAGGCTTGCAAGCATTTTGCTCTATTTGCCTTCAAGTTTTATGTCCCTGGTCTCATTTACAGTATGCTAGGGATTGGAAGGGACCTCAAAAGATCATCTACTCTAATCCCCCTGCCAGAGCAGGAACACCTAGATAATGTTACACAGGAAGGCATCCAGGCGGATTTTGAATATCTCCAGCAAAGGAGACTCCACAACTCCCTGGACAGCCTGTGCCAGTGCTCTGTCACCCTCACTGAGAAGAAGTTTCTTCTCGAATTTAAGTGGAACCTCTTGTATTCCAGCTTGACTCCGTTACCCCTTGTCCTATCATTGTTTGCCATGAGAAGAGCCTGGCTCCATCCTCGTGACACTCCACCTGTATATATTTATGAACATTAATAAGGTCACCCCTTAGTCTCCTCCAAACTAAAGAGACCCAGCTTCCTCAGTCTTTCCTCATCAGGGAGATGCTCCCCTGCCTTAATCATCTTAGTTGCTCTGCGCTGAACTCTCTCCAGCAGTTCCCTGTCTCTCTTGAACTGAGGGGCCCAGAACTGGACACAATATTCCAGATGCAGTCTCACCAGGGCAGAGTAGAGGGGAAGGAGAACCTCTCTTGACCTACTAGCCACCCCCCTTCTAATACACCCCAGGATGCCATTGGCCTTCCTGGCCACAAGGGCACAGTGCTGGCTCATGGTCATGCTACTGTCCACCAAGACTCCCCAGTCCCTTTCCCCTACACTGATCTCTAACAGGTCATTCCGCAACCTGTACTGGAACCTGGGGTTGTTCCTGCCCAGATGTAGGACCCTACACTTTCCCTTGTTATGTTTCATCAAGTTATTCCCTGCCCAACTCTCCAGTCTGTCCAGGTCTCGCCAGATGGCAGCACAACCTTCTGGCGTGTCAGCCACTCCCCTCAGTTTAGTGTCATCAGCAAACTTGCTGATGGTACACTCAATTCCCTCATCTAAATTGTTGATGAATATATTGAATAATATTGGCCCCAGTACTGACCCTTGAGGCACATCCACTGGATACCGACCTCCAACTAGACTCCGCCCCATTGACTACGACTCTCTGGCTTCTTTCCTTCAGCCAGTTCGCAGTCCAGCTCACTACCTGATCGTCCAGCCCACACTTCCTCAGTTTAGCTATGAGGATGCTGTGGGAGACTGTGTCAAATGCTTTACTGAAGTCCAGGTAGACCACATCCACCGCATCATCCATTCACCTTGTTATTTCCTCATAAAAGGCTATGAGGTTGGTCAAGCATGACTTCCCCTTGGTAAAGCCATGTTGACTGCCCCTAATAACCCTCTTATCCTTGATATGCCTTGTCATTTATTACATTCTTCCTTTTGTTTAAGAGTTAGCTAAAGTACTAGGTTTGGTTTCAGTTAAGCGTATCACTGAAATAAATGGTCGCAAAAGATGACATAATAAAAAATGACGTCTGGAGAAAATAATGGAACTGTTCTTTATAATGCTATATGAATGGCAAAATGGAGAGAGCAATATTGTAACTTCATTTGGGATATGTCCACCATCTCTTCACAAGTACATATATAAAAAAGCTAATGTTGAAAGCACTGTTGTCAGTGTCATAGTAAGACACTAAATGATACATGGAGCTTGACACATGCCTAAAATGTATCTCTCCATTATTTATGTTTCTTAGGACAGAACTCTGTAAAATCTGGTGCATAAAGTACTGGGAAAAGAAAAGTAAGAAAGGGTATAGGACAGAAAATTAAGTAGCTACATACATATAGGATCTGTGCACTTCAGTACCCAAGTTTTGTATACCAAAGGTGGCAAGAGTGGTCCAGGAGGGTAGCACTGTCTGCATGCGCTGATGAATCTGAAATTAAGATAGTAACGAGACTAGCGCAGAGATCCTGGCTGAAGTTTACCAAAATCTGAGGACCAAGTTTTCCACTGGCAGGGTGTGTTTACAAGCTGGAACCCACATTTTACTCCCATGTTTTGGTGGGGTTAGTGCTCTAGATGTTTTCCAGTTCTAATGCTGATTCTGGATTACCACGCATGGAAAGTGCAGTGGTCATACTCTATCTGTACAGAATTTTGTGTGATATGGAGGAAGACCTTTTTAAAAGTGAGTAACATCTGTTGGTAATACCTCATCATGGAGGAGTACATGCCTTGCAGCTGTGCTGTAAATTCCATAGGTTCTGCCATATTGTTCTCCAGACTAGAGGAGGATTAGATTAGTGCCAGAGTTCAGTGAATTAGTGTAAACTATGGTTTTTTGGCAATTGCTGTCCCATGATAATGGTTTCTCTTTAAGTCTGTGCTCAATGCTGTAGTCATTTCAGTCCTCTGGACATATCTGCTATGCACTAGAGCTCTGGAGTCTTAACGTGATTCAAGCAGTGTTTTCAGTCTCTTTCCTATGCCTAGTTCTGGTGTTTGTTCATGCACCTGAAGCCACAAGTATCACACTGAAATATTTCCATAATATTTTATCCCTGCTTCATATGAGATGCTGGTATATTAGATTGCACTACATACAAAAAATAGGTACATTTACAATTTGCTCTGTGCCTGTAAAAAACTACAGCTGTGAAAACTTGACAAAAGGAGTATCTACTTCCAGATCTCTCTTGGTTGCAGCTAAAGTCCACTTAAAATTATTAGTCCAGAGAGATAATAGGACATAGACTGCATTAGTAAATCTTACTATGTGATTTGAAAGTAGTTCCATTTTTTCTAAGTTTATAATGCAAATTCCACTGACCCTATCTGCTTAATGTTGTGATGTAATCAGAAATCATAACATGTTTCATTCTGATTTGTGCAACTTGGGCAGTATGATTACCAGCAGAAGAAAGCACAGTGCTGTTAGTTTATTCTATATCAGACATTATCAGGTCTGAATAATAAGGGCTCATGTAATTCAAAATAGTTCCAAAATGCCAAAAAAAAAATAATTATGAATTTGCCCTTATGACACAGAAAACCTAAGAAGCATCACAACTACACTGGACTGCTCTACTAGGGTGAGAGATGCTTCTTCTTGGACTTTTTTGTCCTGTGTCTATCTGGTGACAAGTGTTCATGCAGGAAGCTGGGGTGGTTATTGCTCCTGCCCAGAGCCTGACTGTTACTCGCTCATGCTGTGCCAAACTGAATGGAAGAGGAGAGTTATCAATTTCAATCATGCTTGCCCTTGGTTTGGTAATGGAAGGTGTTTTCAAATGGGATGACCCAAAAGAGATACCTGAATGCAAGGTGTCTTCAGGAGAAGAGGAGAGGAGAGATGGTGAAGAAGCACAGAGGGATATATAGAGAGAAGAGGATGTTGCTCTGCCCAAAAGAAAGATCTTCCAGTGTTTTACCTGAAGAAGATGCTGAGTTTGGCTCAGTGGAAGAGGAGAGATACAAAAGAACTCATCAGCAGTGTTGTCTCATCTCTTATAACTGGCCCTTGTTTTGTTCCATTTTTCCAGAATGGTGTCTGGAGGAAGGCGAGAGGGTAGACTTCAACCAAGGCATTTTAGCAAAGGATGCCTGTGGGATTGCATTATGCAGCAGGTTCAATAAGGACTTGTGAGTAACTGCAGGGCTGGAAAATGAGCTGAAATGTGAACAGTGGTGTATAACTGTTCCATTTGAATGTTTATGCTTGGGTAGCGTCTAGAATCCCAATTCGTTGAGACTCTTTCATAGTTATGTACAATTTAATTTAATTCCTTTGTCAGCTCAGCACCCACGCAGTGACTAGCAAAACCACCTCACTCTAATGAAAGAGCAGACAATGTTATCGCTGTCATACATATGTGAGGTAAAATGAGCAATTTGGAAATCAAGTAGTTCAGACCAAAATTAGATTCAGTGAAAAACTCCTACGTATGCATTTTAACCTCTTGATTTTTTATTTAAAAGTGATCTGTTTTAATGTGAAAGTTTTCTTTCCTTAATTTGAGGAAATAGGAATAATCTTGCACTTTTGTTGAAGCCAAACACAAGTTTGCCACTTGAAAGTTAAGTAATCTACCAGCACTGAATGACAGAAGGATATTTCCTGTGTATTCTGATTTCCAGCTATGTATGTGCACCTATTTACTTCTGTGGTATCATGTTTCATTATGATTTAATTTAATTTAATATAAATCAGAATTTTGTATAAGTGTATTTCTGTTCCATCAGATTTTATAAAAACAACTTGATTTTTGTACTTATTCCTTACAATTTTTATTATAAATTCTTTACTGCGGTGGTGCAAAATATTGGGGTTATGCTAGATAATTCTGTGAAAGTGTTACCACAGTACTGAGCAGTGGTGGTTGAGAAAACCACATTAATTTTGAATAAATAGGAAAGGCACATAATAGATACCAAAACAGTGGATGTCCACTTGCTACAATACCAATCTGTAGTTCACCTTTGGGGCACAGTTCTGATTCCTATCAGAAGGAAGGATGAAGTTAACTGGAAAAGGTTTGGAGAAGGGCAGAAAAGAAGATAAAAGGTAACAAATGGTTTCTGTGTGAGGAAGTGTTTGATAAACAGTTAACCTGGGGAAAAGAAAAATAATTAAGAACCTTTCTTGAAAACCATGACTGGTGTGAAGAGAATGGATGGGAACTGACTGCTCACTGCCTCTCTCAGTAATAAACATCATGGGAAAGTGTGAGGAGTCATATTCAGAACAAACAGAAGGAACCAATTCTCCCTGCACTAGTGAGAAAGACATTAATGATGCTGAAAGTTGGCATGAAGTCAACAGACAACTTTGTGAGGAAAGCCCATGGAGGGTGAAGGAATGTGTAGAAATCACAACACAGAAGTCTGTGAGCAGAAAATAATTGCTAGCTGAGAAAGTACTAAGAAAAAGCATTGTACACACTCTCCATATTTTACCTTTCCTCCAGCACCTATTTATGGCACTCATAGAGACAGGATAGTGGCCTAGATGAACGCGTCATCTGACTGAGTAGGGCTTTCTTCCTAGAAAAGGTTTATTTACTTATTTAAACAACTTTAAACTCACAGTGGATTTGGTGAAATCATAAATAATTTTCTAAAGAAAATCATGAATTGCGTAGGCTTAATTCCTCCCTTCATAAGAAGAAAGTAGGGGAAATTTTTGAAAGTGTTCTTTACAGTATATCCTTCATTTTAATAAGCTTCTCTTTAAAATTTTCTCCTTGCACTTCTGTTGATCTTGAGGAGAACTGTAGGAGCTTGGATGTCTACACCAGTTCTTGGATCTAATCATTCTAATCCTTCTCCATGGTTCTTTTTTAAATGTCTGTTAATCATTCTAGTTAAGTTATCAGTTGCATGGATAATAACAACTGAACACATATACTTTGTCTATAGAATGGTTTCAAAATGTATGAAGATTAAATATAACTTTACATAGCAGCATTAACAGAAAATTTCATTTTTGTTACCTTGCAGGAGTAAAAAGTCAGATACAATGCTTAAGATGATAAACTATTGAGTGAAAAGTACTCAATTTTTTTTAAAATTACTTTTTCTTTTAAGTACAGTATAAAAATTACATCTGGCAAAAAGTGCTAGACAGATAAATTCTGTAAAATACTGCAGTAATATATGACTGCATTTTATGTCCTCATACTCTGTACTGAATACAACTTGATTTTGAAGACAATTCAACATTGTTCTTGGAAAAACTCTGATGATAAAGTATTTAGGAAGCCAGAAGAGCAAAACCTACAGAAGTACAGCTCTGGTGGGTAAAAGTCTGATGTCCAGCCTCTAAGATGCTACTAGCAATTAACGTCTGTTAGAAAATTAAACATTTAGAGACACTTTAATGATCTCCGTCTTAATGTCCAGGAAGGTCAATTCCTAATTCTTTAAGCAAGATACAGAAGTGTTTATAATGCTTATAATTTGGCAATGCTGAAAGGGTGTCTTGTGCACACCTAGCAATAAGTTTATATTGAAGCATTGACATCCTTTGTGCTAATTTATCTATAGAAGTTTACAGATATAGCATCTTTACTCAGAGACAGTGGTATTTGGAAAAAGTGACCATTTGATGAAGGAACACTAATCTCATCATCTTGCAATAACATTGATGCAGTTCAGTCACCAGATGTTTCTGTAAATCCTATCTGTAATTTACTTCAGTAATAATCCATTGCCTGTCCAGCTTCTGTGCACTGCTGCAAGGTAGGGAAAGGCTTTTAACAACACGTCTGTTGACCCAGTGAGACCTGTCTTATAACCTGGTTACTTGTTGGAGATAAGCAAAGTTAGGAAAAAGAGGGTTAGAAGAGCCTCCAGTTCTGCTCTACCACTGAAATCACAGGTTTCTAAAACTGTAACTCTTGGTGCTCTTTTTAAAATAAGGTTAATTCAGAGGTCATCACAAAATGTTAAAATCTTACTGAAAAATTTCTCTTCTTAATTAATTTTTAATATTTGCCCTCCTCTTTTATAAGGAGTCACTACTACTGAGCTTATTCCTAACTGCTGTTTGAGAATTCGTTTCATTAACAGTTAGGTGGGTTGAAATTTTAGATAATATGTGTGTTTGTAGCATTAAATATGCAGCATCCACCTCTCTGAAAGCACTTTTTTTGCAGTTGCACCCAACTGAAAAAAAAAAACCAGCTAACTTTATTACTCCTCAAAAGATATGAGTATCATGGCACTGGTAGTTTCATTGGCAGAGGCTAGTAACATTAATGCGTCTTTAAATGAACTATGGCAAAGACAGTTGTAATTTCCTGTAGCATGAGTGGCATAGTCCAACTCTACTTATGTCCCTATCTGAAAAATATTCTTCACAGTGCTACTGGGTAACACATGTATATGCGTGCATCTGTTGTTGCTTGTGTTGATTTCTTAAGATGAAAGATGTTCCTTCTGCCCCAGGTTACTTTTCAAGCTGATTGGTTAACAATCCCCAGAATCTTGTCAAGTCCAAGCACTAAAGTTTGACTTCAAAGTTTTTATCTGAATTTTTACTCATTTATCTCAATCGTGTGAAGTCTTTCCTTCTCTCTTTCTCCACCCTCTCAACCAAATCACGTCCCTAATCCTGCTGGCCACACTATTTCTGATACAGGCTGGAATGCCATTGGCCTTCTTGGCCACCTGGGCACACTGCTGAAACAGAGTGTGTATATATATGCATACAGAGTGTATATGCGTACTTACTTCATTTATACGTTGCATACAAAATACATGTGTGTATTTTACATAGAAAATTTATGAAAGTAAGAGAGAAAAAAGTCTCATGGATTAGCCAACCTAACAGAAGCTTTTCAACATTTGTGATAAGAAGATTAGAAGTTGGTACATATGCTCAGCTCTGCCTGTTCCGGGCCCATTGAATTGTTTGGGTTGGAAATCTGTACGATCATCAAGTCCAACCATTAATCTGTCAATGCCAGGTCCACCGCTAAGCCATGTCCGACACACTACATCTACACATCTTTTAAATACCTCCAGGAATGGTAATTCCAACACATTCCTGGGCAGCCTGTTCCAATGCTTGACGACCCTTTTAGTGAAGAAATTTTTCCTAATGTGCAGTCTAAAACTTCCCCTGGTGCAACTTAAGCCATTTGCTCTTGTCCTGTTGCTTGTTACTTGGAAGAAGAGACCAACTCCCACCTTGCTACAACCTCCTTTTGTGTCATTGTAGAGGGTGAGATGGTATCACCTCAGCCTCCTTTTCTCCAGGCTAAACAACATACAGAATAGTTTAATGCTTGTCTATTCATTGGCACCAAGGGCAGACAGAATGTTTTCCATGCATTAGATGCAGCCTTATTAAAAAGGAAAGGAGGGTATTTATGCATATGTAGGAGTAGAGAGGAATTAATCTGAACTTGGGAGGGGGGGGGAAGGAAGTAAAAATATTTCATATCTGGAACCCTGTTGAAATAAGCAATTCAACAAATATAGTCGCTATGTACTAAAAAATCTGAGTGTTGTTCATATGAAAAGATTGTTCAGTGTTGGTATCAAGAAAGTACAGTAAGGAAGTAGTTCCCAAATTTGTAAACATTCAAGTTGTGTTTTAAGTTACTAACTTTAAGCTGAAAACAATGCAGTTGCTTGTCTCTGAAAGACAAAGATTAATGTTTATGACTTTCTGAAAAGTTACATTCACTACAGTACAGCAACTGTGGTGACAAACAGTGACAAACCCTGACTTCTTTGGGAAAACGCCATTGTTGATTAATTGCGAGATATTTCAGCTGTGTATAGATTTCCCACAGTTACCCAATAGAGACAGTGGTTTCATTCTTCAGAGATTAACAATCTCTCTTGTGTGCTCACGTTCTTTCCAGCTTAGTACACTGTTTCTTTTGAAGGATTTGTTTTCCTGGGTTGAACTTGAGAACCCAGAGCACCTTATTACACTTTCACTAGCTCAGCTGTCTAAGGGGCAAAGAAGTGGGAGAAAAAAAGCCCGTCAAGGCTTGTGCCAGTTAAAACCAGGCTCACAGGGGATTTGTTTTTCTTTCAGTGTCAGATTAGATGTTCAGACTGAGTGGTGTTTTGGGGCTGTGGGTGAGTGTCCACCAAACCCTTAACGAGGCTAATCCCAGAGCATCACATTCCAAGCAGCTAATGGGTGCATGGGCTTTGCCTGCTCTCGCGTCCCTGCAGCTTGTTTAGGGGCAGTTGCAAATGTGTTATTAGTGATGACCAGCGGCAGGGGAGCGTGGACAGCAGAGTTTACTCCAGGACAGACTTAAATGCCGAGTTTGATGCTCAGGTAAAGAAGAGAGAGAAAAAAAATGTTCTTGGTGGGATTTTGGAGGTGGGTTAATAGAGAGACTTAACGTAGAGATCTAAGCTATGAGAAAACTAAACCCAAGTATGGTAGGGACTTCAGGAGTTCACTGTGGACTTTAAATGGTTTTATGAATTAATACTGAAGGACTTGTTACAAGACAAGAGAAAGAGAAGCTTCTTGTTCTATTATTCTTAAAAATACTTCACTGTACTTTCCTAAGCTTTTTACTACTTTATTAAATCACATTATAAACTAGTTTAATGCAGACTGCTTTGTTATTAATGTGTTGATTTCCTTAGTTACTCTAAATTTGATACAAAGACTCTACAGCAAGTAACATTATTTATTATACCTCTGAACTTTCATTGCAAGGGAAGGACGAGGAATTATGAAATGAGTAAATAATGTATTTTGGATTATGACTCTGTCAGATAGCGTAGTATATTGTTTGAGATATAAAAGCTGGGAAGTCTTTTTTTCCTGATGTGAATAAAGGACTTTTTAAATCAGACTATCTTTTTTGCAATATTAAAGTTGAAGAAGTAAGATGAAAATTCAAATGCAAATTTTTATTGTATTTAACATTCCTGATTTTCTTTTCTACTTGCAAAGACAGTATGAAAAAGAGTAGGAAAACAAATTTTAAATGCCAGTTTCTTGGTGTTTGAAAGCTTGCTTGTATACCTAAAGGAGAAAGTTTTCTGTGAAGTACGTGTTAAAGCACCTTTTTGTACTGAATCTTGAAGCTTAGATAAATTTAATTAGTGGCCATCTTTATGAAAGATACATTAGGTCTATATAGTAAGTAAATTTACCAAGGTATATAGTTTGCAGAAATATATGCAAAATTTGTGAAATTAAATAAAGGATATTTCTAGGGAGTGTTGGCAGCATAAATGATAGTATGTGCTGTGTAAGCTCTGCAGGAGGAGCTGATTTTGGATGCTTATGAAAACTTTTAATTCCTTCTAGAGAAGATAAAGGATATTGCAAGCGTAGTGTTAAAGCAAACAAATATGAAGATAAAACTGGCATTATTCTGTAAGTATTCCTTTTTTTGTCAAAAACCAACTATATATACCATTTTGTATCAGACTTCTTAAGGCTATGTAGACAGCTTGTGTACTCTTGGAGCTTGAAGGGGAGAAATTTCAAGAATGTGTGATACATACAGTAAAGTATGTAATTTCAGATGTTAGAATTGCAGTATCTGACTAATAATTTTAACTTCTTTTCTTTCTCTACAAGACTCAAGCAAAATAAAAAACCCGTAACTTTCCCACATACTTCAGCTTCAGGACAATCTCTTCAGGATAATCTCTTCTATATAAAATAAAACTTTTTTAGATTTTTCAGAATTTAGATTTAATTGTCCTTTGCTTCAACATGAAACAAACTTTGCCACAGATTCTACAATATGTTAACTTTCTGGTTGCTACAGTAAGGAAACACAATAAAATACGCTTCTATTTAGTGTTTTTAATAATTTTTTTCCTTAATGTAAAAGTCAGGTTACAGTGTCTGCCATTCCTACAAAATATGAAGTCTAGCAGATTCATCAAATAAAAATACAAGTAGAGGAAAAATGAAATATTGTTACATAACATGAGTGACCACTAGATTATCATAGAATCATAGAATGGCCTAGGTTAGAAGGGACCTTAGAGATCATCTAATCCAACCTCCCTGTCATGGGCAGGGACGCCTCTCCACTAGATCAGACTACTCAAGGCTCTGTCCAACTTGGCCTTGAACACCTCCAGGGAGGGGGCAGCCACAACATCTCTGGGCAATTTATTCCAAAGTCTTGCCACCCTTGTACTGAAGAATTTCTTCCTAAGATCTAATCTAAATCTATTCTCCTTCAACTTAAACCCATTTCCCCTTGTCCTATCAGAGGATGCTCTTGTAAAAAGTCCCTCCCCAGCCTTCCTGTAGGATCCCTTCAGGTATTGGAAGGCAGCTATTAGGTCCCTCCAAAGTCTTCTCTTTTCAAGACTGAACAATCCCAGCTCCCGCAACCTGTCCTCATAGCAAAGGTGCTCCAGCCCCTGGATCATCTTTGTGGCCCTCCTCTGAACTTGTTTGAACAGATCTATGTCGCTCTTATGGTGGGAGTACTAGAACTGGACGCAGTATTCGAGATGGGGTCTCACAAGAGCAGAGTAAAGGGGGAGAATCACCTCTCTTGACCTGCTGGCTACGCTTCTCCTGATACATCCCAGGACACGGTTGGCCTTCTGAGCTTCATGAGCGCACTGCCGACTCATGATGAGCTTCTCGTCTATCAACACCCCCAAATCCTTCTCTTCAGGGCTACTGTCAACCCACTCTGTGCCCAGTTTGTATTTGTGCCTAGGATTGGCCCGACCCAGGTGAAGGACCTTGCACTTAGACTTGCTGAAGCTCATGCAGTTTGCACTGACCTATTTCTCAAGCCTATCAAGATCCCTCTGGATGGCATCTCTTCCCTCAAGTGAGTCCATGGCACCACACAGTTTGGTGTCGTTGGCAAACTTGCTGAGGGTGCACTCAATGCCGTCGTCCATGTCGCTGACAAAGATGTTGAACAGCACTGGACCCAGGACAGACCCCTGAGGAACACCGCTTGTCACTGGTCTCCATGTGAACATGGAGCCATTGACCACAACTCTTCGAGTGTGACCATCCAGCCAGTTCTTTATCCACCGAGTGGTCCATCTGTCAAATCCATGTCTCTCCATTTTAGAGACAAGGATGTCACGTGGGACAGTGTCAAATGCCTTGCACAAGTCCAGGAAAATGACATCCATTGCTTTTCCTGTGTCAACTACCGCGGTAGCTTTATTGTAGAAGGCCACTAAATTAGTCAGGCACGACTTGCCCCTGGTGAAGCCATGTTGGCTGTCACCAACCACTTGATTATCTTTTATGTGCCTTAGTACAACTACCAGGAGAATCTGCTCCATGATTTTGCCTGGCACAGAGGTAAGGCTGACTGATCTGTAGTTCCCCAGGTTGTCTTTGGTTCCTTTTTTAAAGATGGTGGTTATGTTTCCCCTTTTCCAGTCTGTGGGAACCTCACCACACTGCCAGAACCTCTCAAATATGATGGCTAGTGGCCTAGCAACTTCAGCTGCCAGTTCCTTCAGGACCCGTGGATGTATCTCATCAGGTCCCATGGACTTGTGCACCTTCAGGTTCTCTCGGTGTTCCCGGACCTGATCTGCTCCTACCCTGGGTGGTTCTTCACTCTTCCAGACCCAGCCAACACTCTCTGTGATATGGGTGGTGTATTTCGAGCGGTTGCCAGTGAAGACTGAGGCAAAGAAGTTGATGAATGCTTCAGCCCTCTCCACGTCCTCGGTAACCAGGTCACCTGTGTTGTTCCGGAGAGGCCCCACATTCTCTCTCTTTTTTCTTTTTTCTCTTACATACCTGTAAAATCCTTTCTTGTTATTTCTAATGTCTCTGGCCAGATTTGATTCTGTCAGGGCCTTAACTTTTCTAACCTGGTCTCTGATTACACGAGCAACTTCCTTGTAATCATCTCAGTTTACCTTCTGTTATCTTCTGTGAAAAAGACAAAAAAATAACTTTTTATTTACAGAGAGTAAGAAGTAATGAATATAGCTATAAGTTCTTATTATGGTACTTTATCATTTATACTAGTGACATTCATTGAGTCTTGGAAATTTCCACAGTTCACAGCAATTTTCAGAAGTCCCAGAAACACAGCTGTCTGGGCTTAAACATGAAAACAGGGTCCAGTTTGAGTTAAAAAAAAAAGGTAACATTAGGTAGATAGTACGGTAATGTTAACGAAGGTAATATTTAGAGAAGTTACTGTCTAACCTTACATAGTAAAAGGTAACACCACTTAATTAGTTAGGCAATGTTATAAAGACACTTTCGTATTTTCTCTTCATAGAGATAAGATGCTTGGATTTCCTTCAAATTATCCAAAATTCATTTCAGATTACATAACTCTCAGATAACTTTATTCTAGTTCATAGTTTATAGTTCTGTTTATGCTCTGTAATTAGATAATTTTATTTTTAAAATATAGTTTATAAATTTATCTGTTTAAAATGAAATTTTAAAGGAAGTTTCAGCTTATCTCCTTATTAAATGAAATTATTGAATTTATCTGGGAGCATATTTTGCAGAGCTCACCAGAATTCATTCTGTATAGAATGAAGACTCTCTAGATAATAAAAAAATATTTCAGAACTCTGAAAATCACTTGTTTGTTGCTTGGAGGATTTTTTTCTTTCCTACCCATCTATCTTTCCTTTTTAAAAGATCTCTTGTATATCTGAAAATTAAAACTATGCTGAGGGAGATTATTTGCTCTCATTTGAGTATGTGCAGAATATGAGTGTTACAAACAAACATGGTTTCATTGAACTCTGTCAGTTTTAGAGGCTACATCAGCTGGTTATCTGACTGAATATACCAAAAAGTTTTCATGTCTCATTTCAGAAACAGATCTTCCTGCTTTTTTATTTTTTGGTCGGGTAAGTGGTCTCATTAAGATGTCCACCTATGAAACTTTTTTTTTCATCTCCAGATTAAAAAGCACTCTCAGTACTTGTATAAAAAATTGAATCAGAATCATGGTATTGTAAGTTTTATTGTAAGATATTTATTTTCTAATTTCTGAGATTTCTATTTGATCTGTCTTAATTTTTATCACTAAAATAGAAATTAGATTTTTCTGAAGTATTTTAATGAGTGGATTTGTTTTTTCTCTACCTTATAGAGAACTTTACAGTTTGAATTAATTCTTCTCCAGTGATTCCTGCCAAAAGAAGATGATAGCATCGGAGTAATCTGTATAGTGAATATGAAAACAAACTTAAGAGCTTGTGTTGGGTGCTTAGCTTTAGAAGGCAACCATAGTTCTAATGGAAAGTGTTTGGTCTGTGCAAAATATGCACTGTGCATCTACAAAGTCATCAAAGTTTTCTTTATGTTTGAAATTTGTCTTCAGTTGTACTGTAAGTTGTGTTTAATAAGCAAACAGTACTTACTTTCTCTTTTTTAGGCACAAAAATCGTGGATAGAAAGAGCATTTTACAAGAGAGAATGTGTTCGTATCATACCCAGCACCAAAGACCCCCATAGGTAATTGCATGCTACTTCTATGAAAAATGAAAGTTCATTACAAGAAAATGTCTATATATATGTGTGCAGATATAAATAGTTTGTAAAGACTTATTTCATCAGAAGGTGGTTGAATTACATCTGGAGTGATGGATTCCTACTTCACTATTTTCTACAAAAAAAGAAAAGATAGATCAAAGGTGGATCAGTGTCTGTGTTTAATTTCGTAATCTTCTTAGTTCAGTATTCATTACCTTGAATATTGAATGCATGATACACAGTGCTGTCAAAGGAAAACAACTGAAGTGAACTATGAATTTAAAATATGTACTAGTCCATGCAAAAGCTGATTATTTGGCTTAATGTCATCTACAGGTAGTAGAAAACATTCTTTACCTTAACTTTGTACATCTTTAGAACAAAGCATAAGTTTATTGAAATATATGAGAGTCCGAAGTAAACAAGATCATGGAAAAAAAGAGGTACTATGTTGCTTCCACGAATAGAGGCTTCGGAGAGCAGGGAAGTGACCAGCAGAGTTGAAAAGGGGTCTTCTTTTTCTGATCATTTGTAGGCTGTTTTAGATAGTTTGTTTCCCTGTTCATTTATGCATGCACATGACCCAAGTTTTCTGTTTATTTAACATCACAGGTGTTGCTGTGGACGTCTAATAGGTCAACATGTTGGACTGACTCCAAGCATCTCTGTTATTCAGAATGAGAAAAATGAAAGCAGGCTTACTCGCAATGACATCCATTCAGAGAAGTGGTCCATCAGCAAGCACACACAGCTCAGCCCGACGGATGCTTTTGGAACCATTGAGTTCCAAGGAGGAGGACACTCCAATAAAGCCATGGTAACCATGTTTTTCTCTTAGATAAATAGTACTACTACCTCAAAAATCCATTCGCAAAGAATAAATAGCATTCTTTCTTAACTGCATTTTAAAGTACTTTTGTAAGACCATACCCTATGTTTTTATATATCATGTGCCAAAGAATAGGTGGGCAGATTTAACAATAAAAACTGGAGTGAGCTTAAGAGGGTCTACCTTTATAAAGACTGCAAACATGTTAATGTGTTGCTGTCTTGATTTTCTTCCAGTGGCTAGTCATCCCTCTTTTTCTGAGTAGCTCTAGAATTCAACTATGGTTTCAACCATGCTGGATGCGTCCGCAAGGCTGACAAGTGTGAAATACACCAAGTTTGTTTTAATATTCATCTAGACATATATCAGAGGATAAAGTCAGGCTTGATGGGCCTCTGAGCAACGTGCTCTAGTTGAAGTTGTCCCTGCTTACTGCAGGGAGTTTGGACTAGACAACCTTTAAATGTCCCTTCCAAGCCAACGTGTTCTATTACACTATGATTCTGTGATAGACCAGTTAGGCTTTTGGTTCATTTTTCAATTACTTAAGAGGTCCAGTAAGTGCCTAAGATAATGTCCTAGTGTGAGCTAAACAGAACCAATTCTGTTCACTGTTCTTACTTTTCAGCTCAGTCTCTTCCAAGAGACTGCACTTTCTGAAGTTAGGAGCACGTTTTTGCAGTGTCTGCTACTAGAAGTGATAATGCCTGATGTTTACAACTACTGCCAGGGATTGGGATGCAGAAAAGCCCTTGCTTACATTTGCTCCTATGGTGACCAAGATCACTGCTGGATGTTGTGTAACACATGTTACTGGGAAATCTCTATTCTGCCACAGAGGACAGTGAATGTCACTCCAGTCTATAAGAAGGGCAGGAAGGATGACCTGGGTAACTACAGACCGGTCAGCCTCACCTCCATCCCTGGGAAAGTGATGGAACATCTTATCCTTGGCGCTGTCTCTAGACATATCAAGGATAAAAAGGTTATTGGGAGCAGTCAGCATAGCTTTGCCAAGGGGAAATCACGTTTGACCAACCTGATAGCCTTTTATAAAGACATAACCAGGTGGATGGACAGTGGCCATGCAGTGATTGTGGTCTATCTGGACATCAGCAAGGCATTTGACACCGTCTCCCACAGCATCCTCATAGGTAAACTGAGGAAGTGTGGTCTGGATGACCAAGTAGCGAGGTTGGTGGCTAACTGGTTGAAGGGAAGAAGTCAGAGAGTTGTGGTCAATGCGGCAGAGTCTGGCTGAATGCCTCTGTCTAGTGGGGTTCCTCAGGGGTCAGTGCTGGGACGAGTGCTTTTCAACATATTCATCAATGACCTGGATGAGGGATTAGAGGGTGTTGTCAGCAAGTTTGGTGACAACACGAAACTGGGAGGAGTGGCTGACACACCAGAAGGCTGTGATGCCATTCAGAGAGACCTGGACAGGCTGGAGGGCTGGGCAGGGAGAAATCTTAGGAAGTTCAATAAGGGCAAGTGTAGAGTTTTGCACTCGGGAAGGAATAACCCCATGTGCCAGTATAGCTTGGGGACTGACCTGCTGGAGAGCAGCACAGAGGAAAGGGACTTGGGTTGGAGAGAGTCCAGCGCAGAGCCACAAAAATGATGGAGTGGAACATCTCCCTTACGAGGAAAGGCTGGAGGAGCTGGGTCTCTTTAGCTTGGAGAAGAGGAGGCTGAGGGGTGACCTCATAAATATTTATAAATAAGTCAAGGGGGAGTGTCAGGAGGACGGTGCCAGGCTCTTTTCAGAGACGTCCATTGATAGGGCAAGGGACAATGGATACAAGCTGGCACATAGGAGGTTCCACAAAAATATGAGAAAAAAGTTTTTCACTGTGAGGGTGATAGAGCACTGGAACAGGCTGCCCAGGGGGGTTGTGGAGTCTCGTTCTCTGGAGACGTTCAAAACCTGCCTGAACATGTTCCTATGCGATCTACCGTAGGTGATCCTGCTCTGGCAGGGGGGTTGGACTAGATGATCTTTGAGGTCCCCTCCAACCTCTAACATTGTGTGATTCTGTGTGATTCTGTGATTCCTTGAACAAGTAGTTTAATCATAATGTAATGCTGTGGAGCGATATCAAAGTACATTAATGTGAAGACATTGCTCTAGCACATTGAGGACATGTTTCCCGCAGCCATGTATTTATTTCTTCTGTGTGACATTATATATAAGATAGAATCTGTCTGGCTCTATCTAAACTGCAGAACGTGGGACTTTGTACATAGCAATGTTTGTCATTGCCAAGACGCTGCTTTGGACAGCAGTGAGGGTGGAAGCAGAACTCCCGGGTACTCTGCAGAATAACTTGCCCAGCAAACCAGTACTGTTGTCTTTGCCTGACTTATTCCCAACAGGTCTCTCAGATCTGTTGTGGTGCTAGATTAAAGACAATGAAGAGCTTAGGTACTATGCTAGCAAGAGCCTGATATTTTCCTCAGATGGATACATAGGTGTTGGAATGATTACTTGAGTGTATGCTTCTGTTTACCCAGGTGGATGGTTTCTTTTGATAGAAACCAGAAGACACTGTTTCCCCAAGAAACATTATGTCATTTCTCTGAGTGTATCACACACACTTTCTGTTCAGTTGATAAACAATCACCTCAAAATCTGCAAGGCCATCGCTAGAGAGGGACTCTAATTCAGTGAATAACATTTGTTGGTGTGAATAAACTGACACCTCCCTGAGCACTGAAATTAACTAAACCATACTGTTGATATCTTCACAAGGAGTGGGAAGAAAAGAGAATTATTTTTCACCAAAACTAAGAAAGATTCAGATATAGTAACCATCATGATATTAACCATATATGAATGCCTTGCATTAAATCTGTCTTTCTGAGAAAGGATGGTAACTAGAGCATTTTGAGTGATGTCCTTGAAGATCATTATAAAGCAGCCATGTGCTCTGCCGATTCAAAAGTAGTCTTGGGCAGCCAAGAAATGATGAAGTGTTTAGGACAGTACCCATTTCTCTGGAAGATTTCTGGTCTTTGTTGTGATTCTGGTGTCCTAGCAGAGAGCTGTAAGAGAACAGGAGATGCTCCAAGTTATGTTTTGTGCTCAAAGAAATATACTTGAAATGAAACCGTGGAGATAAAATTGGAAGTCAGCATGAAGGAAAGAAGAATTGTGTCATGGAGTGCAGTTAGGAATGAAACACTAAAGAATTGAGAAAAAAAAAAAGAATATGGAAAGGTATTTAAAAACTGAAAGATCTAAATGACAAATTAAAAGTTAAGGATGAATAAACACAAAGTTTTATTACTGGAAAAAATTTGACTTTATCTTGAAAGTACTAGAATGAGGAAGAAAGCTTCATCACTAGCCATTAAACCCCACCCAAAACATGGAAACAATCAAATTCTTCATGAATTAAATAAGTCTATAAAAGCTCCAGAAAATCAATCATCCCACTAGTGGGAAAAGTGTTTCAAATTAAATGATTCGCTAAGTGTCTCTTTAATGAGTGTTCTGATTGGTTATCAACAGTAAGAAAAACATCTTTCATATCACCAGAACACAAATAAGGAGGTTTCCATAACCTCCTTCCTGTGTGTGTTTTTTTAATGGAAACCAAATAAAGAGCTTTGTTACCCTACAATGTGTTTGTCACTGAAAACAGTATGAAGGTGTCTTTATGGTCATACTTCCAGCTCTGAACATTATGTTAGGGTAGATTAGACCTGCCTAACTAATTGTTTCAGTTTCGTTAGTAGAAAGTGTGGAACCTCTGTCTGTGAATTTGCTGGGTACAAGGTCTTTCCCATAGTAAATAAAACTTAACCAAATCAAAAGCTCTCTATGAAAGCTAAGAGCTTGCTCAGACTATGCAACCAATGAACTTTGCCTGCAGAACAGGGAAGAAAAAAAGAGCTTTTAAATTGTATTTAAAATAAGACTCAGAAAAGGGAACTAGTAGAAGCTAATCCTTGGAAAAAATCATGTTCAGATAATATATTTTTAAAGCCAAATTAGAGAAACTGGAACATCAACAGAGGCAGGGACAGAGAGAAAAAAGGGAGAAAACACTATATATGGGCATTTGTTCTTTTTTAAATATGCTCCTTGGCTATTTAGATTAAATACCACTATAAGATACAAGCTGATTTTGACTGATTACCATGGTAATATAATATTGTGCCTATTGACTAACAGAATAACCCTATAAAGCAACAACATTTAGCAGGTTTAGCAGGTTTACTCACATGAAGGAAGGCCTCAGGGGAAGCATTTGACATAAAATTGACCACCTGTTCCTTGCTTTATTTCCTTAAATGGATATGAAAATTATTAAGCAAGGAAAACACAAAACTGAGTAGTGTCATCTTGGTCTGTGCTAACAGCAAAATTGTATTTTTATCAGAATCAGGCTAAAAAGAATGAGATAGGATTTATTAAAGGAAACCATAACCTCAGATTTATAATTGGAGAGGTGGTAGTCAATTAATGGAATGTATAAGTTGTGTGTAAGACTGACAGATAATTATTTCTTCCACATGAAGTAATAATTATATTTGAATAATACATATATATGGTTATGTACTCCCTATATATAAATTTTATAGTAACAATATATATACTTTGCATATATTTTATGCAAGCTACAAATGCAGTGATATTGTATCAGTTGCCACCAGGCAATTAACAGTGGCATCTTTAGATGTGAAAATAAAAATTACACTGAAATTATAATAGAACACATCGGTTTGGAAATTGAAAATACAGTGTAGGTTTATATGTTGCCAGTAGAACTGACTGAGCCATTGATTTAATTTCCAAAGTGACATAGAATAAAAAGTCTCAGACAGCATGAATTTTGTTAATACCATTGAGTTGTTAAAGTATCTTCAGTGGGGCTGCACTAGGCTACTTAAATCAATAATATGAATAGCTGAGGGTGCACAAGACTATATAGAAATATATAGCCAAGATTACATAACATTGGTTAATGAGATCAGTTACTAAAGAGGTCTTTCTTTCAGTCTTCATGTAACCGCAGATGATCCTGCAACAACACTGTGATTTTTAGTTCTCTATCAATCTCGTATTTTCTTCACATGTGGTTCATCCCATTAATGTTTAAGAAACATTTTTGCTGTTTAAGAAACAGTTTTGCTTCTCATATTTATATTTTTTTATGCCAGATTTTCGATTTTTACTATTGTAAAAAGATTTAAGAGGGATCTGGAATATATAAACTTTATTAACAGCTTTTGCAATAAATCAGTGGATTAAAAAAGATAGGAAAATCAATCAAGTGTAATCTGCTTATATCGGTTCTCTCTCAATAGTTTAAGAAATAACATGGATGAGTTCATCTAACTATACACTAGCAATTTATTACCCTAACTCTGAATGCAATTATCAAACCAATGTGAGTGATTTGAAATAGATTGTGATTGAAATAGATTGTGGTTGTTATCAGACCAGTTAAGACAATATTGCCGTGATGTATTTTGCAGTGAAATTGTGATCAAGCTAAACCATTTTTAAAAAATTTTACTGTCTGCCTTTTCACACATTAAAAAAAACCCTTAGCATTCGTTCATTAATTGATGTGCCTGATCTTCTAAAGTACTGCTCTTTGCAGAACTGAAATTTCTCTTTTCAGGGTGAGGTGGAAGATGGCTATTTGAAAAGCTTTAGTGAGTTAAATACATTCCTCCAAATGCATTCCAATGGTAAAAAGAACAGTAAAACACTAACATACATTTGCAGCTGTGGAAGAAATAGATTACTTCAGTGTTGTAAGCTTAACATTTCTGGTGCATGGAGATGTGAAAGAACATCAATAGAATTCCAGTGTACACAAACAGTTTCACAGACTTTCTGATGTTATTAAGGATGTTCAGAAATCAGCCATAAGATAACATATTGAGTGTTATGATAACATATTGGGTGTTACCAAAACTGTGTAAAAAGGTTCTTAAAAGGAATCAGTGCTTTTGAGAGGAAAAAGAAAGATAATCTTGTGATGTACATAAACTACAGAAAAGGCAGAAAACATTGTTATTGTTATGGTAAATGAATACTTAAAGAACATTTACAGAATTTAAAAGATGGTGTCCTACATGGAGAAAAAGGAAAAATAACAAAGAAAAGCATCTGTTCAAAGCCTATTTAACTCAATGGGGATCCTTAAACTGACTATTTAGTTGAACTTAGATAAGGCTTCAAGATTTTGAGAAGAATATTAACTTAGAAGGAACCAGTCCAGTTTCAGCCTAAGTGACTGTTTTTCTGTTGAATTCAGACAGAATTACATCAGGCCTAATTTTTTTGTGTGAAGATCACACTTTGAGGGAATCAGTCTTTAGCCTGAAGAAATGTCTGCAGTGATGGAATTTTGTTTAAGGCGGGTCAAATTGCCACTCAGTACCTGAATCAAAGAGAAAAAAAAGGAGCAACATTATACTGCAGATCACAAAATGTTCTCTGAAGTTTTTCTTTGAAGAAATTGAGCAAAACTCTGAATTGTTTTATTTTATTCACTGAGACTCTCATCTGAAATCATTCACCATATACTTTAATAAGACAGCTGTGCTTGAGTAACAGAGTAGTAATTTTACCATTCCGGAACTTCAACTTCTGCCCTAGGGCATTGGAGTCCAACCTGCAAGCTTCTGGCAGTTTGACTGATGATAGGCAAAGTTACTTTTTTAGGAAACCACTTGATAAAAAGTGAAAAAACTATTGGCTACAAATTATACCCTTTCTGAGTATTTCTCTGCTGGTTTAGGAAAGAAATGGGCATGAGAGCTTGAACTTGGTGGTTTATCTTTTCACAGTGTTATGCTGATGCCAGTCAGATCAGTCAGTAGGTTTTGTGGTTCAAAACTGGTTTTACTTCCTATCTTGCCCTCCTCTGCTGACACATAACAACTGAAGTTCTGCATCTTATCCATACACTACTCCCATGAAGAAGGGATTAAAACTGATTGTTTCTGCAGCTGACAGATAGACCAGACATGGAATTTCAGGGTAGCAGAGCACTGATTTAACTTAGATTTACGTTTAAATTTTTAATTTGCCTCCAGATTCTATAGCAAAATAATTCAGTAAAGGAGGAAATACTCATTAAAAAAACCTGGAAAGACTGAACATTCTGCTGCAAGATTGAAAGAAATGAATTTTTAATATGGACAAAAATGGTCTTAAAAATGTTTATTCATAATTTAATGCATACTTGGGAAGTGATGACAAAAGAATTCTCTTGTACTTATTAGTTAAGGTTAAGTAATGGCAAAAGAGTAATCCTAGGCATACCAAACTGAATATGGCAAAAACAAAATCAGACTAATAAAAATTGAAGTCTGCACACAGAAGAATAATCATGATATTTGGCACTATTGCCCTTCTCAAAAAAGCGCCTAAAACTTTAAAGCTAATCCATGATGAATTAAATTTTAATCTACATCAAAATAAAACCTTTATTTTTGCTTAATTCCCCTTTTTTAAGTAAAATGAATTCCTATCGGAAGGATAGAGTTGTTTTTTTCCTGCATTATAAAGAACAAGCCGTTCAGAGGGTACATTGTGCTCCTCCCAGGCATTAATATTCTATGCTCTTTGTCCATTAGCTGCTATGAATTTTCATGACTGCTACAGAGAACATTACTGATGCATGGAGGTGAATGTGCATACCCAAGTTCATGCTCAGCTTTCAGTTTGACGGTGCCACCCTTGCTTCCCTGTGACTATTAGCTCAAATGGGCTTCTGCTTCCAGAAATGTTAACAGATGTTCACTGTGCAACAACCTGTTCTTGCAAAAAAAAAAAAAAAAAGAAAAATCTATTAGCAATTTTTAAAATCAAGTCCTTATTTCTTATTCAACTAGAAAGGATACATACAATTTACTGAAGAAAGAGCAAATTTTTAGCAAGAAATATTGATAAGACATGTAAAAAATAGACAAAATGATTACATAATGTATGTGAAATATACACTATCTGGCATGTTACAATAAAAAAGTTAAAATTAGGCATTCCTCTGGCTGAAAGCAAATTTATAAGCCAGCAAAGTGTCTGGGTTATACACTTGATGACTATGCTGACAACCCATTAAGGGAAAGAGTACTGAAATAACTCTACATGCATTGGTTCAATCAGAAGTTTGATATATAAATGGCTTTCTGTAGCCTATTTTATTCAATTAAGAAGGTTCTTCCAGTCCCATTTCTGCTATGTAACTAGAATTCAAAAAAGTATCTGCCCTGTCATGGACTTTGTGAAACCCTTGACACATCAGCAACAGAAGGAGCAGGAGAAATGCTTGTCAGGAAGAGACAGATATGTGAGTGACATGGTAGTGCTGTAGGAATTTTAGCACACACAAGTGGGCATGTTCTCGCTCAGCGCCAAATGCTGAAGATGTAGCACAGAAGACTCAACAACTGGAAAGGTGTAAATGCGTTTCAAAGTGCTTTTAGGGTCCTGTACCCTGTTAAGTGAATTCATGAATCTGTACAAATCAGTCTGTAAGTCATAAATTAGCATTTGTTCATCCAAAAAGCATTTGTTTAGTAGTCTTGCTCAGTTTAAACTTAGGGGTGCTTGAAAAGTCGAGCTTTTTTCCTACCTTGTGAGAGTTTGATTTTGTTAATTCAAGAATAAGGTACAAGTGACTCTGACTACATAGGTCATCTTTGGCAGATGATTCAAATTTTTGTTCCAGTTTTTCATCCATAAATTTAAGGCATTTATCTTTCAAGCATTGGTAAGGATATTGAAGCAATTAATGATTTAATTTACTAAGCAAAGGAAAATTGTCCAACCTGTGAATTGCAAGCGTTCCATTATTCCCAGTTTCCTAACTTTTGAAAAATCGTCAAGTTAGCAACTAGTTTGTGCTCTTGTCATAAAGGTTGCCTTTTTCCAGTGATCTATTAGGTGTAGATGATATGTATTAGGAACCGGTGAGTGTAACCAATCTTTTTTTCTCTACTACTTTCCTTGTTTCCGCAGTATGTACGTGTGTCTTTTGACACAAAGCCTGACCTTCTTCTGCATCTGATGACCAAAGAGTGGCAGCTTGAGCTCCCCAAACTTCTCATCTCTGTGCATGGGGGCCTTCAGAATTTTGAACTTCAGCCAAAACTCAGGCAAGTCTTTGGAAAAGGACTCATTAAGGCTGCTATGACAACTGGAGCATGGATATTCACTGGAGGAGTAAACACAGGTAACAGCAACACTGAAATGAAAGCACAATGGCATCTAGGACATTTCATCACAGGAAAAAATAGGACTGTTGAGATTAAGGAGCCGTTCCATATTTTGTTTTATTAGTGTTGGCTGTACTGTATGCAAAGAAGAAAATGCCAAGTTCATAACAGCCTGGAAACTACCAGGAAATAAAAGATTTGCTAAAGCATGAAAAGCACACTAGGGACCTGAAAATAAAGCCTCCTGTGAGGCAATTATATTACTACATTGCCAGTGAAAACTTTAGAATATAACAGTACACTACAAGGAGGGACTACTGACCAGAAAGCAAAGAAGTCAGACTCTTGTTACATAAAACAGAAACCCTTTTCACCCAGAAGAGACCTCTGTTTTATCTTACAATATGATCTGAAATATGAAAGGAAAAAAAGTTCGGTTTATGGATGTGATGGAAAACTTTCTTGTGAATAAGTGTTAGTTTTTCCTTTCTTGTAGACAGTTCGACCTATTTTTTTTCCCTGTTGCCCCTGCAACAAGACTGATAACATTGCCATTTCTGTTCAAAGAACATTTGTAACCTACCATATGTGTGTCGTAATGACAGAAGTTAACAGTTGGTCCAGCTCTGCTGGGAGAGAGCTTGTAGGTCTTAGGAATAAGCTGCTAAACATAGTTCTCCAGATAAAAAATTTTGGGCAGTGGCTTCTCAGTTACCCTCTCTGAAGACAGCAGAGAGGAGGGAGTCAGAGGAAGGTCAAAGAGTTCTGCTAGAGTTAAATGCAAAAAGTTTTGAGCTACACGTGCTTGCAAATTCTTACATCATTCTAATTAGCTGCAGTAACAAAGCTATAGTTTATGACTTTAGTAATCCCACAGAATGTATCCTCTTACTGTCTGTGGAAAACATTACGATCATTCTATCATGCATTAATGTTAGTGCTTTTTGGATCAACTCCTACGTATTTGAACATGAATCTTGAGCTCTTCAGTTTCAAGAGCACATAAAATTTAAAACCATCAGTTTTATCACAGCAGCAATACAAAGAGCAATGAAGAGGCATAGCTTCTGGAGTGCTAGAGATATAAACAGACAGACTAACATGTGTGCAATATCCCCATATCTCTGCAGAACAAGAAAGAAAATCAGGTTGAATGTTGACCTGTATGCTGTGTTAATGATCGTTGACAGATACAATTGTAGCGAGAAAGGCAGAGACAGATACAAATTTTAAGTTAAAAGCACATTAGAAAACTGATATTGTACACTCACTACAGTGGATTACCACAGGAACTGTAGAAATCAAACTACAGAAATTTTGTGAACAAGGACTGAATATAACATTTGCATTTGGCAAATGGACATAGTTTCCAATGCCAAAACAATGCAGATCACAGAATCAGAGTCACAGAGTCACAGCATCACAGAATCACAGAATCACAGAATGTTAAGCCTTGGAAGGGACATCAAAAGATCATCTCGAAGTCAACATAATTACTGTTGAAGTGTGGGGTTTTTTTCCTGTAATCAGAAATTACCTAGGCAATATAACTGCAGGAGCAGTTCTGCATTATCAGTTAATTTCATTGCTGTTTTTTATTCCTAGAGCAAAGCAGTTGATTGCTCCAAGGCTGGATTTTTGGACTATGTATATGAAAATTGAGTATGCCTGAATGCGTTCCTGTGCAGTCTGCTGTAGGTGGTCCTGCTCTGGCAGGAGGGTTGGACTAGATGATCTTTGAGGTCCCTTCCAACCTCTAACACTCTGTGATTCTGTGATCTCTATGTGAAATTGTACAAATTGAGAACTTCTGTATACAGTCTGTTTTCTTGATGATGAATTTTTAAATTAGATTTCTCTGAAGGAAAGTATAATTGAAAAATCCTGAAATACTATTACTGGACTGATAATCAGTGATATAACAGGAGTGGTACATACTTGGCTTAACCATGACTGTCAAATGACTTAAACAAGTTCTTCTGAATATTCATGTCATGCTGAAAGTTGATTATTCTAAATAGCAGAAATTTTTGCAATCGGAACAGATTTTCTGTTTTGGATCCTTTGGGATGCTGGATCATGGCTTATTTCACAGCTGATTGCAGGTGCAGGGGTTTGATATTTTTCCTCTTCCCTCTCAGGAAATAAGTTAGACTCCAAGACTTTGAGGATTTGTAAGGTGGTTTTTTTTCTTACATGGTTCATTTGGGATGCAGAAAAGCTAATGTCACATCTACTGTATGACTGTTGTAATTCTAACCCAGTCATCTTGAAATTGTGAAATCTGAACAAGAAGCAAAACCAGAAACCAAATAACAGATAACATGCATGGGAAATCCACAGGTGTGCTTCAAGGCAGCTACATCACAAAAATAGTTATTAATACACAGGTAAAAAAATATTTTATGAAATGGAATGACACTTATCCTCTGCACAGAGATACTGCTGAAACACTGACAAAGCTGGCCTAGAGCATACAAGGAGAGTTATTGGAAGAGAACTAGGGAGCAGTCTTCCTCTCTGTACTAATTTCTGTTTTCCCACTGCTCCTCAGGAGGTTGCAATGCTCTACTGGAAGCTCTCAGACAACTGAGTTTGTTTGGAAAGAATGGTAGAATAGCTTACTGCAGAGAAGTGTAATGATGTTTTCAAATTATAGTACTTTATTCAGACAGAAGGGAAAATTTATGTGCTAGCTACACTTTTGGGGGAGGGCTTGGGTGGAGTGTTAATTTCTCTGCTTCTTTCTATGCTTGGAACAGACACAAATGCTTCCATACACATAGGTTTGTGAACACAAGTGCAGGTAAACAAGTTACAGTGAACTGTCAACAGTCTTATTTCTAGAGCTGTGTGATTTTTATTTGCTAATTAATTTAATATTTTGTAGATTAAATGGACCTACAGTATTACTGCAATAATAATTAATAGGAGTATATTCATAGCTTTACTTAAGTATATGCATAGGGGTTCACTGAAAAAGAATTCTAAAAAAACCCATACTGTAATGAACAAATATGAATTTCGATTTTATGCTGTTTCCTTCCCCAGGAGTCATTCGGCATGTTGGAGATGCATTGAAAGATCATGCCTCAAAATCTAGAGGGAAGATCTGCACCATTGGTATAGCTCCATGGGGGATTGTGGAAAATCAAGAGGATTTGATTGGCAAAGATGTAAGCCCTATATTAACATAGATTACCTCCAATATATATTAATCTTCCAGTTCTTTTTTGCTTTCGTCTCTATGCCTCACATACCAGTTCCTCACAGAATTAGTGTTTGCAAGAAAAAATCAATACATACACGGGTCTTCCATTATGGTTCATAGCAGTTTTGACATGCTAGTGATGAAATTCCTTCACTGTACATTCTTTAAGCATAAATTATAATTTCCTTAAATGCTATTCTATTAGTTTCGTCCTTAGAGCACTATGAACCATGAAAAGTGCCAAAGAAAACAATGATTGCAAAGCTTGAAGTCTGATTCTGAAACAATACTATGATGCACTGGTCAAATTTAAAATTATGGACCATCCCTCTTACAACATATTCTGTCCTATACATTTTTACTACTGAAATTTTAAAGAGTCGTATGAACATTGGAAATAAAGTCACAGCTCGAAGAATCATTACTTCAGTCACCTTCTGAAGAGTGGAGTTGGTGTTTCTTGTGCTCTTTCACATAATTCTTCTTTTAAACCTATAATCTCACTCAGAAAGATTAATTTCCTAATTTTAAATACACTACTAGTTTATCTGCAATGGTTATGTGTTACCTGAAGCTTTTCTGATTCCTTTTTTTTTCCCTACTTTTGTTTTGTTCCAAAGAAATCTGCCTGAGAATCAATGGCTAACTATGAGTGGGGATGCAGTTTTCATTCTGCTTAATGAACATTTTGCTTGTCTACATTACTCTAAACCACTCTTCTCTGTACATTCATCCATTAGCAGGTTGGGTGAGGGAAGAAGGTTCAATTATGAGTTAGGTCAGAAGGAATTACAATGAGTACGAAAAAATTGATCCAACTGGATTTCATTGCAATTCACTATTAGAGTATAGCTCTTAAGGAGAATTGTATTAGTGTGGCGTTTTGTACTCTAATGCCACTAGCGCTTGAAAAATAGGGTTACCAATACATACAGACGATCAGGACTCTGCAGCAGTAATTTTGAGTTACTAATTAACTCTTCTGAGACGCAGTGCAAAAGGTGACTAGCAAAAGTAGCTAATCACAGAGATGAGATGAATCTTTAACATTGAAGTGTAACGTACACATCAATTTCAAGTAAGCAGTCTTTACGGACTAAGCGTGAAATTCTGGAAGCATTTCAAGAAGAAAGAAGGAAAGAGAGGCTGTCAAATTAGCCGTGAATTTTGGGACATTGTTATTCCTCCAATAGTTATTTCCACCTGCTGGAAAGCTATCTACCTCTGTTCTCAGCTAGTCACCACCTGTTAAAGGGACTCTGGAGCTCTCTTTACAGTACAAGCTAAGAAAGAAATTGGTTTCCTAGCTATTCCAGTCAGCTGGAACAGCCTCCTCTGATATCTGATATCTTTAAGAGGTGTTTTGCACTAAATATCCTTCCAATTACACAGGAAATCAAGAAGTTGTATGATAACTTTTTTTATAAAAAAACCTTTCTGTTAAATAAAAAAAAAATATATATAATAATACTTGGTCTCAGATCTTAGATCTCCTAGATAATCGGACTGGAAGTGACAATTTTTTTTTAAAAAAAGTAAAGAAAACAAATTTTGATAAAGTCTTCCGGCAATTATATCAGTAGAATTACAATTACAGGGTCATTACTAAGGACAAAAGTAGTCCTGAAACATATAAGTAATAGACAAAGTTGAAACTTCTCCTCTGAACCTTCTGGTCCCAAATATTTTCATAAATGCGATGCTGATGCATTTCTATTTTTATCTATCTCTGATGTACATGTAATGATATCACTCTATGGTTATTGATATTGAATTTCATCTTCCATTTTATTGCCTAGTCAAGCTGCTTTATGAGGACTTTAACTTTTCGTAGTTCACTGAAATATCTGTAAGCTTTTCACATTCTTGTTAACCCCAAATCCCTTTCAATCGTGTTGAACAGAACATGACCCAGCTTGAGGCAGGCCTCTTATGTCACTAAAGCTTCTTAGTAACACTCAGTCTTTGAAAAAAATAAATTTTCCTTCTTACTGTTTTCCCTCCCTTTCCCTCAGCTTTTCCCAGTTACTAATCCCTCAAAGGATCTCCCCTCTTATCCAATGTTTGCAGTTTCTTTAGAAGCATTTGGTGAGGAAACTTTTTGAAAGCTTTTTGAAAATCAAAGTGTACTATATTGACTGGCTCATTAGAGGTGAATGGTGTGAAATGAACCAAGAAGGAGAAATGTAAATGGTACCATAAGCATGTAAAATGAATCATCATTAAGCAAGAAACAGCAACCATAGATAATTATGCAGGGGGAAAAAAGTGTCAACCAATAGTAAAAGGCCTGTTGAACTCCAGCATCAATGTGGCTTTATGCCTGTATGCACTGTGTCTAGTTAAATGATAATCTTAACAGAAGAGTTGTCAAAACATAGCCTTCTAACATCAGATAGATACAGAAAATTGTCTTAGTCATGGGATTTGGGGGGAGAGGCAGGGGGAGAGGGGCATTTTTTGCCATTGCATATGTCCCAGTGCGTGTTGCCTCCCTGTGCCTGTGGCAAGTCAGGCATGCTCAGCAGAGATGTGCCTCTACCAGAGCTCCAGCCCTTGCCTGGCCTGCATCGAACTTGAAGTCATAGATGAGGAGTTCTATGCAATTTAGCAGTCCATCCAAATCAGCCAGTTCTTGGGAATCCCAAGGGCTTTTATTAAAAACCGTCAGGAGAACTAGCCAAGTTAAGCAAAGCATTACTGTTTGTTTGCTATTTGTTATATTGTGATGGCTAAAGATACCTGGAGAGTCTTGTCTTACTACAGCACTGTAAAGCAATTTAGCCCTCTTAATGAACTTATATTCTAATTGAAAGACAAAGCGCACAAGGGAGAGGTAGGTGGTTGACTTATTTCTAGTTTTCTGATAGAACTGAGAAAGTAAGCTGGCTTGTGCAGTCTTGTAGAAAACTTGAATTATAAACAAGTTTCTCCGTACATACAGAGCCATTCTTCCTTTTTAAGAGTGCACTCTGTGAGTCTTCACAGCATGCATGTCTTTACTTTCAGAACCTGTTCAGTCCTCATTTGAGTTAAATTCCTAGTCACCTCTGTAGGAATAGTATCTGGATTACAAAGAGAACATTAATTTTAGTACTTTCTTTTTTGCTCAGTTAAAACACTCAGATAAGTTTCATTTTCAGTCCAAACAAGCTAGTATTTCAAACTTAAATCAAGATATGCTTTCATTGTGTAATTCAGTGAAAAGGACATTTCCAGCATACTGTGATATGTCATTGATCAGTCAAGATGCTGTAGTATGTAACCTACTAACATAAACAGGATGCATTTTTTAGTAATTACAGTTTTGAGAAACAAACAAACAAGCATTCATTTTCTTATTCAACTATTTGACCATCAAAATTAGCTTCTATGCTGCTTTGATGAATCGCTACAAAACCCATGACACTCACTGTTGTATGCTTGCTGTAAAAATCCTTCCATATGTGGATCCAGCAGGTTGCATAAGGAGAATTCCTAGATTCTTTTCAAATTTCTTGGGGTTTATTTGTTTCTCGTAGATACTGTTATAGCCACGTATTATAGTGTGTTTCTCTCCCTATATTACTTCACTGATCTTTTGGTTACACTCAACAACTAGAGTATGGCAAAACCGAAGCTCAGCAGAAATTTTGGAAAAAAAGTAAAATATTTATTTTTAATGAAAACTATAGTCAGTGAAAAGGAAGCAATATGGTGAGCTTTTATCATTTAGCAAAGCAGAATCAACAACCCAAAACATAACCCTACTTTTTAGACTTGTGCATAAACTGATAAAAATGTTACATAAAGCAAAAAACCTTATCAGGAAAAAACCCCACTATTTCTCACAAGAAATGTTTATCTGTATAGTAAGTATATAATATATATTATATTATATTATATTATATTATATTATATTATATTATATTATATTATATTATATTATATTATATCATATCTTTTAATATGACAGATGTTTATTATACAAATACATATTTACTATAATAAATAATGTATCTATTGTATATCTCGTATATGTTATATGTTATGTATGATATATTACATATATCAACCCCTTAAAAGCATGCTGTATTCCAGAATAAATTATATTTTTTTTTATTTCCTAGAACTCAAATGTTGGAAGTACTATCTTTGACATTTATAGATGTTCTTTATGGACTTTGCTAGTAAGAGATGCCTGTTCTTTTATACTGCTCAGAATATTCGGGGAAAAAAACAAACAAATTTAATAAAACTCAAGCAATAAATATACTGCTACATGAAACCTACTTTCTTCTGCAGCTGAACTCATCAATAAAAGGCCCAAATATTGTCCTTTTTATATAAAATCTAAATTTATATTGGACTAAGCAGAAGTTGAATCCAAACATCCTTAGATATATTTTCTGTTAAAAAATAAAGCCTGAATCCAAACATCCTTAGATATATTTTCTGTTAAAACATAAAGCCTGGCTTTCTGATTCTGTTTCCAGATAATGCTTCTGATTTCTTAAATGCTGCAGTTTCAAAGCATCCAATTTTTAAATTAGTGCAGTTAATGAATTTTATGTCATCAGCAAAGTTTTCTCTGGGATGCTCCAAGAGTATCACAAAACTCTGAAGTCTTGCTCCACTTGCTCAGTTTTATTTTCAGCTTTTTTCAGTATCGATGTGGATGATGAAAAAGGGAGGAAGTTTACAAGCTGGAATGTTGTATGCACTTTGGAAGGCACAATCACAACAAAGAAGTGAGAAGTTAGCCTGTCATGGAGTAGGTACTAGCATGAACTTCTGAAAGTCCTCAGACTGGGGACAATAACTAGCTAATAACTAGACAACTTCTTCAGGAAAGATGGTGACCTTCCGTGTTGTAGTGGGTCACCAGGTAATTATTAGTAGTTAAGAACTTGGTTACATTATAACTCAGTGCTGTTTCAGAAGGACGAGTATTATGCTGGAATTTAGTGATGGGACTGATATACAACCTTTGGAATCATGGCACTGGTCATAGGTGAGGCCAACATCTAGTTATAAGACAAAGAAGCAAGAGCAAACAGGATGTGCAGAAAACATAACCAATGAGGAATGCTTAAAACTTAAAGAGCTAGAAATGTTTACTGTGTATTACAGCTGAACTAACTGACAAATGCTTGTTTTCATCAACACACCAAGTCCTGTCCACTCCCTACCCCCAATCCCATCAGTAAATGCTTCATTGTAAAGGACTTCACTCTGGCAGTACCAAGTCCCCTTCATTCTCAAAATACCACCTATGTGACTGAGATTGCCAAAGGTTATTCAAACCAGAAAAAGTGTGCATTCATGAATTAATGATGCATTAAAATTAGTATACATGAATACTGCTTGTGTGTATGAAAAAAAAATTTATACAGCTGTCAAGCTTGATGGTTATGTAGCCAAAACTCACTACTTTAAACTGTGGCCTTTAAAACACATTCTGGTGAGTCTTGCCAGAAAGACCAGCATTCATAGTACTTACTCTGTATGTGTGTACCAGATGATATGTACATCAGACTATGAGATGTGCTACACATTTCCTATGCATTCTTTTTTAGTAATTTGAATAACATTAGCTTATAGGATGAGACCGCTTCCTTTGGTCTTTCATACTTCTTTGGTTTTATAGTGTCAGAAAGATTATGTTTTGTTTTAATTATTATCTGCAGGTTTCAGAATAACAAAGTTACAAATCTCTAGGCAACTAATTAATAAGTGTATATTACCTTATAGTCATTGGATTTGTTGTTACCAATGTTGACTTGGTTTTGATAGATATTTTGCAATTATCCTCCCACAAGATTGTTAGTCTTTGAGAATAAATTGAAATGCTGGGGGAAAAAAAAAAAAAAAGATTACAAATGACCATAAATAGTTAGTTCACAAGGTTTTTTTGCTGTAACTTGTATGCAGTCTCAAAGTATCAGATTCCCCATGCAGGCCAGGTCAGGAAGCAATTACTATAAACAAAGGTGTTAGGAAAAGAGTTTCAGCTCTCTCATTGCAAACTACAGGATGGGAAACATTCCTGGGGCAAAGCTAGGGACTGGCATATTTGTAGCATATGCAGAGAATTTGGACCATGATGCTTCCAGGGTCCTATAAATTAAGCTAGGAATTCCTCTATTCCCTAGTGCACCCCCAAACAATGAGACTGCAGAGCAGGCCTAATTTGATCAAGAGCTACTACTTTATGAGAAGCAAAGCACACATCTTTCTTTTTCTGCCACTATTCTGAACACACCAAGTTTGTAGCAAATTATTTGCCTTTACCTGGACTACCTAGATGCACACATTGGATCACATGGCATGTCCATGTTCATGGACCTTAGCAAGATACCCTGAGCAATTGTTCAAGTGCTGTCTCTATGTTGGGTGCCATGTGCCTGTGGGGAATATAAACACACTGTGAGAATGCTCTTAATTCAAGTTTGCTGCCACCTCAGGGTGCAAAGGCAACTGCGGGGATTAGCCCAGCTCATTACCTATTGACAGAATACCCTCAACCTGAAAAGTCCTCTTTCAGAGAATGACAGCTGTCACATTCATTTGTTATGTTTAGAGGGGTTGTCTTGAGCATAAATGCTTCCTTTCAGCTTTGCAGAGAATGATGGTGGGAGATGTTATTTCCTCTTCTCAATGCAGAAAGAGAATGAGAAAACGTTAACGTCAAAGTTTTCCCAATCTTTTAACTTGCTTGTAACTTGTAAGGAATTGAAAAGTACAAAGGAATGGGAACTGCAAGATTAAGAAATTGAAAACCTGCTGAGTGTTGTGGAAAATCAATTCACCTCAAGGAAATAGCCTCAGAGCCGAGGATTTTCTTGCCTTCATGAAGATTTTGTTTATCCTTTAATTAGGGAAAGAATCTGATGGTGTCATTTGTGAAATTATTATTAAAAATAAGTATTTTAGGTGTTGGATTGTGCATGCTGTGAACAGTTCATTTGAAAATTATTGTATTTTCATTTTCATATCTATAAAACATGTTAGTAGTAAGATTCACCTTGTAGCTAAACAGCAGATACAGAACCAAAGCAGCTCTGCAGCAGAATTACTAAGTCAATGTGTGGAGCCTTTGATGCTGCCACTCATTAGAACTGCAGATTAAGCTATCACTGTTATAAAGTTTTGAGCTGTGGCTCTCAGGGACAAACCGCAAGCTGGAATTGAAGTGGAATTGCATGCGTAGCAACTGGTGATCATACAATGAGTGGGCAACTCAAGTCATTCTTGTTCTATCAGAGCTTGTTGGCCTGTGTACTGAGAGATGGGGCAGGTATCAGTTTAAAAAATCTGTAACTGTTTTCATTTGATTCTTAGACATGTGAGAAAGAGCAATGTACTGATATTTCTTAAGCTATATGCACCTGCAGAATAAATGTTTTATGAATGGAGCACCAAAAGAAACAGGAAGTCTGAGCCAAAGCTACTACCTGTTCTCACAGCAAAGTGCACTGCCTTGCTGTTGCCCAGCTGACCTCTCAGTCTTCTCAGACCTGTTTCCTCCCTTTGCAGGATAATCCACCTACAGAGTACCCTCTTAGAGTACCCGGTATGTGATACTAACAGCAAAAGAAGTCTGTGGGTTTGCCCTTGCCATCCAAGAATTATCCAAAGTGAAAATAATAGAGAATTTGATCTGTAGCCAAGGAATTACTAATACATATTATCTCTTTAGAATAACAAAAAGGGAGAGAAGCTTAGTAAGAAATTAATATATTTGTCTGCATGTATTTTTGTCAAAACATGAATGTACACTTTTAAAAAGCACAAGGTTTTGTTAGATTTGCAAAGTGAGCAATGCCAGAGTTGTGAAAAAAATTCCTTGCAGATGAAGTATAACCCAGCTGAGTTTTGTGATAAGTCACTTTGGTGTTTCTTCAGCTAGGACTTAATTTTACAAATTTTCAGGGGTTTTGTCTTTCCAAAAGACAAAACATACATAAACTCTCCAGGGAACAGTATTTCTAGTGAATGTCTTTCAATGATCAACACAACACTAATTCTTTTGTCACATCAGTGTCGTCACTCAAGTCCCACTAAAGCAGCTGACAGCCAAATGTGGCCCAGTGCTATTAATTGGCTAGGACTGGGATAACTCTACAGCAATTTACTCTGTCTGCAGAAAAGTTTCTCTTGATGAAAACAAATCTAAGTAAGTGTATCAAACTCCACATTGAATGGAAACTTTTAAGCTGTTGTGAAAGCAAGCAACTACCTTTGTACTATGCTAGGAATGGGTCAATACTTTTTTCCAAGGAAATTGAAAATGTAGTGTAGCGTTACAGGTACACCTCTCCAAGAATGGAGCTCACCTGTGTTGGTGTGTCTGCAGAGGACCACCCATGCTGGTGGCTCTGAATGAGTTATGACAAGGAGCATGGAGCTGGGTGGGGCCTGTGCAAGAAGAGTTAAAGATTTTGGTCAAATGAGGTGAGGATTTACAGCAACGCTATTGGAAGACAGAAGCCAACAGGGGGTCTGGTGTGTGTGTTTAGTCACACAGAGGTTTGAAGGACTGACGGTTAGCTGGACTTAACACTGAAGCAACGGCTGCTGGTGCTATTGAAAGAGGTTGCCACGGAAAACCCTTTAAGAAGTGTCTGCATCTAAAATTTCAGTGTTTACAAGAGGTGACCACACCGTTTTAACTGCTAAAGTTATGTTTATGCAGACTTTTTTTTCTTTTCCTCTGTCTCTAAAATTCAGGTGGTCCGACCGTACCAGACAATGTCCAATCCCATGAGTAAGTTGACAGTGCTCAACAGTATGCATTCACATTTTATTTTGGCTGACAATGGCACTACTGGTAAATATGGAGCAGAGGTGAAACTTCGTAGACAGCTGGAAAAGCACATTTCACTTCAGAAGATAAATACAAGTGAGTAATTGCTTATATTGCTTTATAACTGCAGTTATATCACAGATACTGAGTTTAAATGGGCAATAAGGTTCTATGTAAAGTAAGCATAAACTAATCAAAGCAAATAATGGTGACAACTATAAAATTGGGTTTAGAGTACTGTGGGTGACAATACAGCAGAAATAGCTGAATTTGCTAAGTTTCAAACAGTATTTGTTGAGGCTCTTCAGGTTCAACCTAAGTCTTTAATACCCCAGTTCCCTTAGCAATGCATACGGTTATATCCACTTGTGGAATTAGTAAAGGTAAACTGTGACAAAAAGTAAGGGAGAGGTTTTACGATAAAGACTTTGCAACCTGGAAGAGATAACTGATGTGCATAGAGGTATGTAAAATCCTGTTTAGTTACAGGAGAAATGACTGGCCAACTCAAGCAGTCCCAGATACATTGATATTTAGGGGCAGAGAAAGTATTCCATAGAAGTGTTACTGTATGTTTGCACTATATTTATTAGGTTTTCCTAGGTGGCTGTTATTAGCCATAGCCAAAGGCAGAATACGAAGTTAGATGGTCCTTTCACCTCATGTTTTAAAATCATGGTGGTACATTGCATATCATGATCAGACTGAAGTCCCAGTTTTTCTCTCAAAGTTACACTTTTTTTTCTCTTATTATTATGTACCACTTACCTGCATAAAATGAAAAGTTAATAGTAACCTAAGTAAGCATTTCTGCTTGGATAAAATAAAAAATATTGTCTCAGTATTATTTTTATTATTTCTGTAGTGTGTGGATGCTTAATTTAGATGAACAGTTAATATTTAAGCATTTTGGAAATATTTTTTTTGCTTCTGTTTATAATGAATTCATTTATAGAAACCTATCAAATGGAAAAAGAATCAGCTCTAGGAATTGAACCCAGGCTGTACACAGATAAGAAATCTTCCTGCCATTGCAGGGACGTCTCACGCTAGATCAGGTTGCTCAAGTCTCCATCCAGCCTGGCCTTGAAAACTGCCGAGGATGAAGCATCCACAACTTCCTTGGGCAACCTATTCTAGTGCCTCAGCACCCTCAGGGTAAAAAAGTTCTGCCTTATATGTAGTCTAAACCTACCCTCTTTCAGCTTCCACCCATTACTGCTCTTCCTATTACTACAGGTCCTTGTAAAAAGTCCCTCCCAGCCTTCTTGTAGGCTCCCTTTGGGTGCTGGAAGGCTGCTATAAGGTCTCCCCGGAGCCTTCTCTTTTCCAGGCTGAACAAGCCTAGTTCTCTCAGCCTGTCCTCGTAGGAGAGGTGTTCCATCTCTCTGACCATCTTGGTAGCCCTCCTCTGGACTCTCTCCAACAGCTCCATGTCTTTCTTGTGTTGCGGGATCCAGAGCAGGACGCAGTATTCTAGGTGGGGTCTCGCAAGGGCAGAGCAGAGGGGCAGAACCACCTCCCTCAACCTGCTGGTCACACATCTTTTGATACATCCCAGGATATGGTTGGCTTTCTGGACTGCAAGTGCACAGTGTTGTCTCATGTTGATCTTATCATCCACCAACATGCCCAAACCCTTCTTCCCAGGACTGGTCTCAATCCACTCATTGCCCAGTCTGTATCTGTGCTTGGGATTGCCTCGACCCAGGTGCAGGGCCTTACACTTGGCCTTGTTAAACTTCATGAGTTTGGCCTGGGCCCACCTCTCCATCCTGTCAAGGTCCTGCTGGATGGCATCCCTTCCCTCCAGCGTGTCAACCGCACCACACAACTTTATGTTGTCGGCAAACTTGCTGAGGGGGCACTCGGTGCCACTACCCATGTCACTAACAAAGGTGTTAAATAGTCTGTGTCCCAGTACTGATCCCTGAGGGACACCACTTGTCACTAGTCTCCACGTGGACATTGAGCCATTGACTGCAACTCTCTGAGTGTGGTCTTCCAGCCAGTTCCTTATCTACTGAGTCGTCCATCCATCAAATCCATGTTTTTCCAACTTGGAGACCAGGTTGTCAAACAGGACAGTGTCAAAGCCCTTGCAGAAGTCCAGGTAGATGGCATCAGTTGCTCTTCCCTTGTTGATAGATTCTGTTACTCCATCATAAAAAGCCACCAGATTTGTCAGGCAGGATTTTCCCTTAGTGAAACAGTGTTGGTTGCCACCAATGACCTCCACATTTTCCACGTGTGTTAGTAGAGCCTTGAGAAGGATCTGCTCCATGAACTTGCCAGGCACAGAGATAAGACTGACTGGCATGTAGTTGCCTGGGTCTTCTTTTATTCCCTTTTTTAAATAGGGGTTATGTTTCTCCTTTTCCAGTTAGTGGGCACTTTACCGGACTGCCATGACCTCTCAAATACGGGTACTTGAAAGTGGTGTAAGACTAGGAAACACATTTAGACTTTTGGGTTCGTATGATAATGAAATACAATCAGGCCCAATGGGGTAAACAGAAACTAGTGCGTTGGTCATGCTTAAATCTTTCTCTATGGTGAGCATAGTCTGTGCTTAAGTTAAAACGGTGTGTGTCCTGGTCTGAGCTAAATAGAACCAATTCTGTTCACTGATTTTACTTTTCAGCTCCATCGCAACAGATGTGCTACTTACACCTTTCAAAACCACTGCATGAACAACGTACACTACAGGCTTTTAGTTTTTATAATATCAGAGTATATAATGTTATTTCTCAGAGTGCAGTGTGTAGGCATGTACAAATATGTGTTCATCCTAAGTGGTGTGTGCATGCCTATGCATTTACTTAGCAGATGGAAATAGTATTATCTAATCCTAGGTTGACCAAATTCACATTTGAAAATGGTATATGTGATGTAATCAATCTTTTAAAACTGTGCTGCAAATAATAACTATTTTGAAGACATTTATGAGAAAAAATTTGACCTTTTGCCATTTAAAGCATGACATTACATTAGGAAATCTTTGTGTTAAAAAAAAATCTCTTTGGAGAGGTTTAATTTAATTTAGGTGTGGACAAGAGTCTTATCTGTGGAGACCTGATTGATGGATGAACGTCCAAACTTTGGTCTTTCAATTCAAATGCTTTCCTGGACTCTTCAAACACCTACAAAAATGAAGGATTTCTCCTCTCTTGTTTCTTTCTGCAGGCTTTGGCCCTCCGCCCTCCTCTGCCCCTCCCTCCCCAAATTTATCTTTTCCTTTCTTTCTGTGACATAGTATATCATTTAACCTCTGCCTCCCAAATCTCTCTCTCTCTTACAAACACAAAACCATTTGGGTCTTACAACACATATTAGAAATAGAAATGTGAGAGAATGAAGAGGGAAGGTTGCTGGTAATATTTGTACATTTTGGTCCAGTGATATCCACAATATTTCTGCCAGATTTTGTTTTAAAAGAGGGTGATTGAGTCCCACCCAGCGTCTAGTTAGTAGAAAGGTGACCATATGTGTGAGAGAAGGACCACCTGCCCTACTGGGTCAGCCAAACAGATGGTCGCTTTCTGATGCCTTTCCTCACTCTCATTCCTGGCAAAGTGACAGAGATCGTTTTCCCTGTTCATGCAGGAGTGCTGCTGCAAAGGGATTTTCATCCAAACACGAGTGTGTGCAGCCATCTATGTATGTTCCTATTGTATTCTAGTAGTAAGCATGTGGAGAGGGGAGAAATACTGACAGCACCAGATTTTTGTTTGCTGAAGTGTCAGGAGAAGGTATAGTTTTCAGTTAATCACCAAACAAAAGAGCGGAGGGCTAGAAAACAGAACAGATTTAGGAACTAATAAACTGTTGGTAACTTCTTATTTCACAGCTTGTCACTGGACAATAGTGCTGAAAACAGATTTTGTTCTTATTTTTAAGCCTACCTAACTTCAATATGCTAGGCTTGTCATTTCTTCATATTTGCTTTGCTTTGCTTTGCTTCAGCTGTGTCTTTCTACAGTGCAGTGGTAGCTCTCCTGGGTGTTTGTGATCACACACTGTTCGCAAGGGGAAACTTGAACTTTGTGCTCACCTTCTAAAGACACAGGAAATGGTATTCACTCAAGTAGATTAGGAGAGTGGCAGTCTCTTTTATAAAATTCAAGATTAAATCATGTTACCAAGTATGACAGGTAATTCTAAAGACTCAGCTATTTTTGTTCCTAATATGGCATCACTCACAGTCATTCAGCAGTATCTAATTTCCTGAATGAAAAAACTTGCCTTATACCCACTGTGAACACCAGAGAAAGATTACATTCAACATTGTTTCTACTTTACGTTTTTAGCCTTTACCATTTCCATAGCTCCTATTTTGCCCACAGCAGATATTCAGGAATTAAAAAATGCTTTCCAGGCAAGCAGAGCATACAGTTGCATTTGTGGGTCAGTCTGAGTCTACTGAGGACAGAGTCACTCAGTTGTGCATTTAGCTAGAGGTCAACTTTATGCTTCAATGCTCCAGGCAAGTCTGTTTTTCACAAGTGGAGATTATTTTAATACAGCCCAGCAACCATTTCTTGGAGTGAGTCATAAGTTATCTCAAACTCATGTAGTTTCAAAGTGCATCATTTTATATTAGGAAATGTTGAAAGTAAGATGAGCTTTTCTAAAACTGTTTCAGGTTCAAAATGAAGTATTCAGAGAGATCTGATCAGAAATATTTCTGGTTTTCATTTCACAAAAACATGTGAGTCTTGGACTTTTTGAATGAATTTAAAGGCAGGGAAATCACCTTCTGAGGGTCCTCAGTCCGACTCTCCTCTCCAAGTGTATTATTGTCAATGCTAGATAAGTCTGTCCATAGCTTTGTTTAGCCAAGTCTGAAAACCTCCAAGAATGGATATTCAACCATCCATGTGACTTGCAGCAAAATGTTTGGAAACTTCCCCCCATCATCAGTGTTGGATCCCTTTTTAGGGCCTGACCTTAGCAAGAAGAGTATGACTCTAACACCTTTTTAACATTTTGGCAAATAGTTGTAGGCAGGTATAAGATTACTCCTTAGAATCACAGAATCACAGAATCACAGAATGTTAGGGATTGGAAGGGACCTCGAAAGATCATCAAGTCCAATCCCCCTGCCATAGCAGGAATGCCTAGATAATGCTACGTAGGAACTTCACAGCATCCTCATAGGTAAACTGAGGAAGTGTGGTCTGGATGACCAGGTAGTGAGGTGGGTCGCTAATTGGTTGAAGAGAAGAAGTCAGAGAGTTGTGGTCAATGGGGCAGAGTCCAGTTGGCAGCCTGTATCTAGAGGGGTCCCTCAGGGGTCAGTGCTGGGACCAGTGCTTTTCAACATATTCATCAATGACCTAGATGACGGATTAGAGAGCGTTGTCATCAGGTTTGCTGATGACACAAAGCTGGGAGGAGTGGTTGACACACTAGAAGGCTGTGCTGCCATTCAGAGAGACCTGGACAGGCTGGAGGGCTGGACGGGGAGAAATCCAATGAAATTCAATAAGGGCAAGTGTAGAGTTTTGCACTTGGGAAAGAATAACCCCATGTGCCAGTATAGCTTGGGGGCTGACCTGCTGGAGAGAAGTGTAGGAGAAAGGGACCTGGGGGTGACCATGAGCCAGCACTGTGCCCTCATGTCCAAGAAGGCCAATGGCATCCTGGGGCATATCAGAAGGGGAGTATCTAGTGTGTTGAGAGAGGTCCTCCTGCCCCTCTACTCTGCCCTGGTGAGGCCACACCTGGAATATTGTGTCCAGCTCTGGACCCCTCAGTTCAAGAGGGACAGGGAACTGCTTGAGAGAGTCCAGTGCAGAGTCACGAAGATGATTAAGGGAGTGGAGCATCTCCCTTATGGGGAAAGGCTGAAGGAACTGGGTCTCTTTAGCTTGGAGAAGAGGAGGCTGAGGGGTGATCTCATAAATGTTTATAAATACATCAAAGGTGAGTGTCAGGAGGACAGAACCAGGCTCTTCTCAGTGACGTCCAATAACAGGACAAGGGGTGATGGGTACAAGCTGGAACATAGGAGGTTCCACAAAAACATTAGGAAAAACTTTTTCACTGTGAGGGTGACAGAGCACTGGCACAGGCTGCCCAGGGAGGTTGTGGAGTCTTCTTCCCTGGAGACATTCAAAACCTGCCTGGATGTGTTCCTGTGCGATCTACTGTAGGTGATCCTGCTCTGGCAGGGCAGTTGGACTAGATGATCTTTTGAGGTCCCTTCCAACCCCGAACATTCTGTGATTCTGTGATTCTTTTCCAAAGATTAAACAAACCCTGCTGTCGCAAACTCTTCTTTTCAGACATATGCTCTGGACCACTATGTACCCTTGCATGTTTTCTGCAGATGCTTGCCAGTTTCTCTTCATCCTTCTGGAAGTGGTGTAGTTTTTTGACACTGGCTGGAGGCCACTTGCCCAATACAGCTGCTCTATCACTCTCGTTCCTCAGCTAGACGGGGGAGAAAAAATACAACAAAGGGCTCATGGATCAAGATAAGGACAGGGAGATGGCTGAGCAATAACCATCATGGGCAAAGCAGACTCAGCTTGTGGAAATTAATTGAATTTATTACCAATCAAATTAGAGAAGAGCAATAAGAAATAAACCAATTCTTAAAAATAACACCTTCTGCTCACCCATCGTTTATTCCCAAGCTTAACTTTACTCCCAATTTCTCCATCTCCTCTCCCCGAGCAGTGTAGAGGGACAGGGAATGGGGGTTGCAGTCAGTTCATTAGATGTTGTTTCTGTCACTCCTTTCTTCTCTCCCCAAGAAGAAAGAAGTGACGGAACTCTCCCTTTCTCCCCCTCCTCCAGCATGGGGTTCCTCTCGGGGGATACTCTTCTTCAGGAGCTTCTTCCAACATGAGTCCTTTCCACAAGAGGCAGTTCTTCACAAACTGCCCCAACATGAGTCCTTTCCATGGGGTGCAGTCCTTCAAGAGCAGACTGCTCCAGCATGAGTCGCAAGTCCTGCCAGCAAATTTACTCCAGTGTGGGCTCTTCTCTCCACGGGTCCACAGTTCTGCCAGGAGCCTGCTCCAGCACGGGCTTCCCACAGGGTCAAAGCCTTCTTTGGGCATCCACTTCATACAGTGTGGGGTCCTCCATGGCCTACATACAAGTGGTCATCTACACTCCATCACCTCCATGGACTTCCGAGGGAGAGCCTGCCTCATCATGGTCTTCACCACAACTCAGAGGAATCTCTGCTCAGGTGCCTGGAACACCTCCTTCCCCTCCTTCTTCTCTGACATTGATGTCTTCACATATTCTCACTCCTCTCTCCAATTGCACAGTAGTTTTTCCATGTCACAGAGGTGTTCCCATCATGACTAATAGGCTCAGCCTTGGCCAGCCGCAGGTCCATCTTTGGAGCTGGCTGGCATTGACTCTATTACACCTAGGGCAAACTAAAATCAGTGTCTTGCAGAAACTGCCCCTGCAGCCCTCTGGCTACCAACACCTGGCCATACAAACCCAATGTAAGTGGACAGCCCAAACCTGAATCCAGTACTTCAAGTGCAGCCACAGTAGTAATGAATGGAGTGGGGGTGGAATAAGAACTCACACTTGACACAGTACTCTAACGTAGTGCAAGTGCATGTTTGTTTTTCCTTACATGCACTGAGAGCATGCTGTTGGATCACATTCCGATTGACATTGTCTGTAACTCCAGAGCCATGACCTAAGGATCTAGTTACCTGATTAGAACAAAAGATACAAGTTTTACTCTGAACAGTCAAGTAATTTACCGTATTGGGATCCTTTTCCAAGAATGATCACAGAAAAATTGCAATTCATGTGGGATACTTCAAGTCTGGACTTCATTTTCCCAAAATAACGAAAATAACTTTGTTTTAAAAAATATGGTCTACTTGACTGTCCTTCCAAAAATAAGTAAAAGCCATTAAGTATTTATCTGCAAGAAATAGTCTGCCATGATGTTGTAGACCTAGCATTTAATTATTATTTTTAAAAAAAATTCATATACCTCCCTCAGGTTACTCTCATCTACAATATTGCTTGATTAAAGTAATTCTGAAGTCTTATATTTCAACATTCAGTTTTATTCTGAAGGAATAGGAATCAATATATCCTCTAAAATGTTGAGAATTTCTTTTCTAGAATACCTTACACAATTAGTTACCTCCTCACCCTGATGCCTGGGAAGGCCTTGTGCACACTGTAGATTCTTCATCCCTTTTGCAACTGCTTTTTTTTCCAGATATTGTATACTTACATGTTCTTTCCAGTGGGTCACAGTGGTGCAAAGAAATGTTTTGGAAGGAACTGTTTAAAATAAAAAGGTAGAACAATTTTCACCAGGAAACTGGTATTGGCATTGGCTTAGAAATCAACAAATATCTTGCAAATCTGCAAGATGTAAAAGTGCAGTTAGACTTTTTTTTTCCCATCCTGGGAATATACAAGTGGCCAATACAAAAAATAGAACTTAATTTATCACCAAACAGATGATGTAATCTATAAAAAGGGAAGGGAAAGAAATGAAGCATCTAATTATTAGAGATAACCTATTGCAAATTCTCCGGTTTTGATGTTCCTGGACGCTAACAAAGCATTTCTGTGATTTGTGCTAAAATGGCCTGGTCATTTGCTAAAATGTACATTGTTACCACTTCTGCAGAATATTGCTGAGTAACACAGTAGGTACATCAGTCTCACCTCGAGCCAGCAACACAAAAGAAATCTGTCTATAAAATGTGTGCTGGAAGTTACAAGTCATGAAATATTAATTCCTGCTGCTCCACATATTATTAGATTAGAGTAATTGCCAATGTAGAAATTCAGCTAATACGTCTGATGTGAAAACTGCTAATCATTTTCAGGCAAAGTCACTCTGGTAGTTGACATGCAGTGAGTTTCCACCATTTTGTGATTAGGCAGAACCATGTTTTCTCACTAACAATTGAGGTCGAGAGTGACTTCATATGACATAAAAATACCCTTTACCAATACTTACAGAATCTTAAAAAATCCAACTTAAAGTTTCCGCCTTTTGGCTCTACAATTATGTTAGCATTTTTAGAATATGCAATTCATTCCTCCTGTTTGCATTAAGGCCTTCAGTTCATGTGGTATAGTTGCTTCTATTAAATGAATTGTTACAACTAACTGAAATATGCTGCAATTCTTAAAGAACCTGCAGCATGATTGCCAAGCACTTCATCACAAATGCTTGCTTTCCTTTGTATGAATGATCTTACTGGAGCAGTGGAGAAAGACAACAAGAGATTATTTATATACATAAGATGACAGCAGATATGAAAGTTTTTAATTTGAATGAAAAAGGTTGTGAATTCACTAGGAATGTTGAAAGTTTTTTCCTGAGAAGAACATGAATAATTATCTTTCAGCAGAATCAGTATCTGTATGTGACACATAGCATGGTGTCGCATTATGTCACATTGCATTCCATCACGTCGTAGCATAGCATAGTGTAGCGTAGAGTAGCATAGCATAGCATGCAGTTACAGCATGTCCTTATGTATGCATAATGATTTTGGAAAACATACAATCATTTTCTTTGTCTTGCATGTATCAGCAGATACATATGAGTAATAAAATTTGTGTTTGATGTGTTAGAAAGGAGCAATGTGCATTGAGTAGTGGTTAGAAAGGCAAAATAAATTTTTGTGTGATACTTGAAAATCTGACAAATGGCCTTGAAAACGTATTCATCAGGTGCTAATAACAGTTTTCTTTAAAATCCAGATATCTTTCTTGTATTGAAAAAAAAATTTACCAAACGATTTAAATCCTGATCAGAATACTGACAGAATTTTCTGTTCTCTGTAACTTTCTGACAGAGATTTTACATCCTTAAAATTTGCTTTGGAAATAGATTAAGTCTAACCAGTGAGGCAGTAGAATTCGGATTGGAATTAACAGCTAGCATCATGGATTAAAATGTAACAAGACACAATATCTGCTCTAATGATTTAAAAGAGGCTCATTTACTTTTCACTTTTGACTGTTTAATTTCAGTCATTTTATTGTATGAGACATAACCTCAAACAAGGGAAGAGTAGTGATGAGGCAAAAGAACTTCACTGTCATGAGGAATTAAAATAGCAAGAATATTTAATGTCACCTAGACATCAGGAATCCAGCTTTTCCTGGAGACAGGGGAAGATATTTTTCACTACGAAACCTTTATTCTTCTTATAACCAGCTACCTCCTTCTCCAGGAACAGTTATGCTGAAAAAAAAAAGCCCTTTTTGAGATTTTTAACAATTCTTTTTCCAGCAGACCTAAAGATAAGGTAAAAATGAGAATTTGTAACCAAAGATATACTTGAAACCAGAGGATTAAGCCAGAAGACATAAAGACAATGCATGCTTAATTGCAAGTAGACTACTTCAAAAAAAAATAGAATATTTTGAGTAGTTTGGTTTATTTTGTATCTTTTATAAACTCTTTTAGCTTTTTGAACCTTACAGGTCCAGAAAATGGAGAAAATTGTTTCTTAAAAGCCAAATGTGGGCTATAAATCAGAAAAGATTCATATGCAGGCAGCTGACCACCATTCTGGAACAGGCGGACTGTGTCTTTGGGCAAGGCTTTGAAGAATAAGGTGTACACTTATGTTAAGCTAAATGTCTATTTATATTAAAGGTGCCACAATAGATGTATATACCGACCATCGACATTACTTTGCATTTCCCACTCCCCTGCTACAACACTAATACCTTAAGTGTTATCTATGTTGTGCTTCATCTTCTCTGCACCGTTTGAAAACAACAGAAAAAATACGTGTTCTGTACCACAGTTTTATTAAGTGTTGATGCCTCATCTTCTTTCCTAGAGATCTCAGTGTTTTGGTTTCTATTTCCCTCAAGAAAGGGAAAAAAAGCCACACAAGCTTAAGTGTATTTTGCCCAAGAATCACTCTGCACTGGCCAGTCAATTCCATGCACTGAGACATGTTGGTATCTCTTGGAAAGATTACCACACCAAATCCTTACATTGTGTAGTTCTAACTTGTGATATTCTGACTTTTCTTTTACTTAGTACATTTCTGGAAAAAAGTCTCTTAGACCATACAGGGTTTCATGTGGAATATTACTTTCATTATCAATCTGCAATTATTCTTATTTTAAACATGCTCAGTGGTGCTGAAGGTTCGCTCCAGCTCTGTAGTATGCTCTTTGAAAAAAGACCACAGGCATTGGTACCCATGTCCTTGTATTCAATCCTTTTTCTTTAGAGAATTAGTGAGTGTAGTTGAGTTTTGGTAGGCCTGTGAGAAAAAGTTACCTCTGAGTAAGGAACTGATAGATAAAGTTGGGTGATTTGTTTGGGTATAGAAGGAAATTTGGAGAGGGTAGTAAGTGGACAACATCTGTTCATGTGACCCGTGGACTTCCCTTTGTCATCCTATGCCTGAGAATATATGAAGGAGGCTGGGAAGGCAAAGGGACGTTCAACTGTCATTACTGGCATCTTCTCTGACCATTGCACCATCATCAAATGCTTCGGAATTGTCATGTGTTCTTTCATATTCTGTGCAGTCCTAGCTGCATTTTCATAACTACACATATGGGAATATGTAGGTACAGAGTTAATTCCAGGAGAGAAAACATGCTTTAAATTTTACTCCTGTGAAGTCTGAATAAAACTCAGAACTGTTTGAAACTTGACCCATTTTAGATTTTGTTAGAGACTGGAGACTTGTGCCTTTTTCATCAAAAGCACCATGATGTTGGTGGATCAGGGACTGGAGGTGAAAATATAATCTCAGAAATAGCTGTTAAAGCACAGGCAGGTTAAAAACTGTTAACATGCAGCTGATTGAGTGCAAGTGGATCCATACTTCCTCTCATGAGCTTGACTTTCAACAGATAAGTTTGTTGAAAACATGTGTTTTCATGTGGCTGATATATAAGCAAAAGAACACAGGTTAATTCAACTCTATCATGTTTGACATTTTAGATTTATTTGCTAGAAATATAATTCACTATAAAAATCAGAACAAAGCCATAAAACTAAGAAAGAGGTATTGTTTTAGGGTGACTCTTTTTGAGCAAAATTTCTACTATTCCATATCTTACCCGTAGCAGTTTTCTAGAACAGTTGAGGAAAGAGGAATAATTTTCTGACAAGTATGCAAAGTATGACAAGGAAAAGCTTCTCAATATGTGTAGTTCAAGGCAGTGTAAAAGTTTGTTATGTTACTGTGGTAACTTTTTTTTAAAAAAAATAGCTGTAAAATGTAGCTGGCTACAGTATGTGGTAGTGCTCACACCACAAGGAAAGTGCCAGGGAATATTAGACAGAATGTGAAAATTACTGAAACTGAGTCTCTTAGTCTCTTACCTACAGCTGATGAGCTCTAAAAAGAGCAAAACCAGTTAGGTCCTGTAGTACTGGCTTAATAAACAGTTGACTGGTAGGACAGATAAGGTAAGTTTTGGCTGAAATCCATGAAGGTTCTTGTGCATGTTACAGTAGGGGTCTGCTACAGGCCACCTGACAAAAAGAGCCAAGCAGATGAGGCCCCCCATAGGCAGATAGAAGTGACTTCACGTTCACAGGCCCTGGTCCTCATGGGGGATTTCAACCACCCTGACATCTGCTGGAGGGACAGCACAGCAAGGCATCAGCAATCCAGGATGTTCCTGGAATGCATTGATTACAACTTCCTCCTTCAAATGGTAGAGGAACCAACAAGAAAAGATGCTATGCTGGACCTTGTTCTCACCAACAGGGAAGGGCTGGTGAGCAATGTGAGGCTCAGGGATAGCCTTGGCTGCGCTGACCACAAAGCGATAGAATTTAAGATCCTCAGGACAACTAGGAGGATGTATTCCAAGCTTACAACCCTGGACTTCAGGCATGCAGACTTTGATCGCTTCAGGGATCTGCTGGCCAAAGTGCCGTGGGACAAAGCCCTAGAGGGGAAGAGGGGCCCAGGACAGCTGGTCAGTATTCAAGGATCACCTTCTCCATGTCCAGGAGCGAAGTATACCAACAAAGAGGAAGGCAGGAAAGAGTGCTAGGACCTGCCTGGATGAGCAAGGACCTTCCTGGAGTGGAAGATAGGACGGCTAGAGTGGAGGGCATATAAGGAAGTTGTCTGAGCAGCAAGAGACCTGATTAGAAAAGCTAAAGCTCAGTTACAATTAAAACCAGCCAGGGAGATCAATGGAAACAGCAAAAGTTTCTACAGGTTTATTAGCTCAGTGGGTTGAGCGTGGTGCTTGAAACACCAAAGGTCGCGGGTTTGTTTCCTGTTCGGTTCTCATGTGTTGCCTGAGCTAGTCGAGAGGTGGCGTCCCTGGCCATAACAGGGAGATTGGATTAAAATGATCTCTAAGGTCCCTTCCAGCCTAGGCCATTCTATGATTCTAGGATGATTCTATGATTAATGGCAAGAAAAAGACTAGGGAATGTCTGGGTCCCCTCAGAAAGATAATGGGTGAACTAGTGACAAGTGATTTGAAGAAGGCCAAGATGCTCAACAACTTCTTTTCCTCTGTCCTCAGTAGCAAGGGCTCCAGCCACACTCCCGAAGTCACAGAAGATAATGGCAGGGATTGGATGAAAGAACTGCCCATTGTAAGTGAAGATCAGGTTCGTGACCATCTGATGAACCTGAAAGTGTACAAGTCAATGGGACCCAATGGGGTACACCTCTGGGTACTGAGGGAACTGGTGGATGAGGTTGCTAAACCCCTCTCTATTGTGTTCCAAAAGTCACGGCAGCCCAGTGAAGTCCCCACAGACTGGAAAAGGGGAAACATAATCCCCGTTTTCAAAAAGGGAAAGAAGGATGAACCGGGGAACTATAGGCCAGTCAGTCTCACCTCTGTGCCTGGTAAGATCGTGGAGCAGATCCTCCTGGAGGCACTGCTGAGGCAGAAGAATAACAAAGAGGTGATCGGGTACAGTCAACATGGCTTCACCAAGGGCAAATCCTGCCTGACAGACCTGGTGGCCTTCTATGAGAAGGTCACAACATCAATAAACAAGGGAAGAGCAACTGACATCATTTACTTGGACCTGAGCAAAGCCTTTGACACTGTCCCGCATGACATCCTGGTCTCCAAGCTGATAAAATATGGAATTGATGGATGGACAATTCAGTGGATAAAGAACTGTCTTGACAGCGGCACCCAAAGAGTGGCTGTCAATGGGTCGATGCCCAAGTGGAAGCCAGTGACAAGTGGAGTCCCTCAAGGATCAATACTGGCACCAGTCTTGTTTAACATCTTAATCAGTGACATGGACAGTGACACTGAGTGCACCCCCAGCAAGTTTGCCCATGTCACCAAGCTGTGTGGGGCAGCTGATATGCTGGAAGGTAGGAGTGCCATCCAGAGGGACCTCGACAGGTTGGAGAGGTGGGCCCAGGCCAAACTCATGAAGTTTAACAAGACCAAGTGCAAGGTCGTCCATCTGGGTCGGGGCAATCCCAAGCACTGATATAGGCTGGGCCGTGATTGGCTTGAGAGCAGCCCTGAAGAAAAGGACTTGGGGGTACTGGTGGATGAGAAGCTCAACATGAGCCGTCAGTGTGCACTTGCAGCCCAGAAAGCCAGTCGTATCCTGGGCTGCATCAAGAGATGTGTGGCCAGCAGGTTGAGGGAGGTGGTTCTCCCCCTCTACTCCATTCTTGTGAGACCCCACCTGGAGTACTGCGTCCAGTTCTGGAGACCAGAGTACAAGAAAGATATCAATGTCCTGGAGCATGTCCAGAGAAGGGCCACCAGGATGATTAGAGGACTGGAGCACCTCTCCTATGAAGACAGACTGAGACAGTTGGGGTTGTTCAGTCTGCAGAAAAGAAGGCTCCAAGGAGACCTTATTATGGCCCTCCAGTATCTTGAGGGGGCCTGCAAGAAAGCCGGTGAGGGGCTTTTTAGGATGTCGGGTAGTGATAGGACTAGGGCGAATGGATTTAAGCGGAAGATGGATCGGTTTAGATTGGACATTAGGAAGAAGGTCTTCACCATGAGGGTGGTGAGACACTGTAATAGGTTGCCCAGAGAGGTGGAAGCTCCACCCCTGGAAGTTTTTAAGGCCAGGTTGGATGGGGCTCTGGTCAACCTGGTCTAGTGGCGGATGTCCCTGCCCCTGGCAGAGGGGTTGGAACTAGGTGATCTTTAAGGTCCCTTCCAACCCTGACAATTCTATGATTCTGTTATGTGTCTTTGAAGTGACAGCTTTGAACAATATATTGCCTGTAGGAAGTAATTTGTCTTACATAGACTCTGCCCATGTCTTGCCTGTTCCGAGGATACTCTAAACTTTGTCCTTTTGCAAACAGAGATCTGAAAATCCAAAGAAGGCATCACAATTTTTTTTCAGCAGTTTTTTTTGATACTGTCCTTTGATGTCCTTTGGAGAATTTTTTGGGACCCGTCTAACATAAAATGAAGGTACAGTCCAAGTGTCAGGTCCACAAATTTGTCTATCAATGCCACATCTAGCAGGAAGCGGATACATCTCTGTGTAGATAGAAGAAGGAGGAGCACTGAACAAATAAAAATGAGAGCACTGAGATGAGGCAGAAGAGAAAGGAGAACAGGTGGGGACAAGTGAAATGTGATCATACTCTTAGGGAACAGGAGAATTAAAAATAGAGGAGATAAAAGAGGATTAGGGATTAGACACAAGGAGACAGAGAGGAAGTAAATGTGATTGGGATACCAAAGAGGAAATAAGAAAGATGAGAAAACAGAGTGAAAGTGACCATTAAAAGGGGAACAAGGAGAATGAATGCAAACTGCAAAGGAAACAATAAAGCTGAGCAAAATGGAATTTATAAAAGTAATTTTAAAGTGGTTTTGGAAGGCTTGGAAAAAGGAAAAGGAAATTATAGCAAATGAGATTCACTGAGCCTATGGCAGAAGAAAAGGCAAAAAATAAACTGAAAAACAATAATAAGTCCTATGGTTGTGATGTTTCCTTCATTAGTAGCAGTTCTTTGTCATTATGTCACACATAATCCATTAGTTTGGTGAATTTGAGAAAGACAGCAAATATTTTTAGAATTTGTTGTATTGGCTTACCAGGTCACTTTATTTTCTCCAGAACTAGGGCATGTAATGACCCTCAAAAAAGGTGGAAGTTCCACTTATTTGTGAAAGTAGGAAACTGTTAAAGTTCTTCAGAAGTGAGTGGGATGATTCTGGTCTCCTTTGGGAAAACCAAACCAAAACAAACAAACAAAAAGTGTAAGTTTCTCTGCCCTTATTATTGAACAGTTCCTTTCAAGGATTAAAAGAAATATCTGTTTTATCTTTGCTGTATCTGGAGTTACTGGGTCTGCTCTGGGGAAGATACTGGAGATAAGGGGTGCAGAACAGAGAGAGCTAACTGTAAGATATGGAGCTATGTGAAATTAAGTTTGAGCTGGTTGTAGCGTATGGGGAATGTTCCTGCCTCTGTGAGTAGTAAGACCCAGCCTGCCTCTCCATGATCCTGTGAAGGCAGCTATTTTCCCTTTCTTCCAATAATATTCATGTAGCAGTTAATAATATAATTGCTCTGGTGGTAAACATACTGCAGCTGTGATTTGCAGAGCTGTGGAAAGCAGATCTATTGTTTATGCAGGTGATCTTACCTATTTACTATTGATACTGATTTTTTAGTCAAAAATTGTTTCATACACATCAGGAGGTGTTTCCAAAAGGATCTGAAGGCTGAAAACAGAAGACTGGAAAAACCCAAGCTGTGATGTTATTTACTGTAACCTCATAGGAAGGATCTGGATTATTTCAGGATGTTCTCTATTATCACTTAGTCTTTCTGAGGCAGTTGGGACTATAGCCAGTAACTCATAGATGTCCAGAAGTGAAACAGGCACATTTGTGTGGGCAAACTTTTTAAAGACTGTTACAAATTCAACATTATTTTAAATCTATTTAAGCAGCACTTACACTGTGGTTAGACAGACTCTATTAACAGCCAGAGAGCAATATCTGTTGACTCTATATTACTGTAAGGCAAATATTAGTTCAGAAATTAAAAATTCTTTTCCTCAAATCTGTTAAGTTCATGCTGGGTGGACTTTTGCTTATTAAAATTCCAGAGCCTATTTAATTGTTTGTTCACTCTGTGTAAGCACCTCACAGAAGGGTATGCAAGTGCTATGCAAACACTTAGAGCAAAATGCTTCTGAAAGCCACAGGTTTTCTGTGGTTTCTTTTAGCCTTTTCTGATGCAGCATACTTCTACATACTCTGCTGGCCCCATGAAAAATAGCAATGGCCTGGAAGTTGGGCTTTTAAGGAAGATTTCTTGAGCTAAAGACTTTCTTTGGTTTTCTTTAAGTTCCCAGATCCCACAAGTTCCAACTTGAGTTTCAAGACACCATAAGCCTCAAACTCTGCAAAACACTCAGAAATAAATGTTATTTTCCTGTTTCAAATATGAATGATTAATGCTTATTAGTTGATTTCCACTCAAAAGTTGTAGTTCATCACACATATTTAGGTTAGAACTAAGATCGGATTTCATCTATTGTTCAAAACTGTCAGAGCTTGTAAGCACATGAACATTTTTGTAGAGCTTCACAGCACTTTATCAGTCTTCCATTGACAGTTAAATGAGATTTTCCTCTAAATGCCTCTGACAGTCATAGAATCACAGAATCACAGAAGCAGCTGGAAGAGACCTAGAAGATCACCGAGTCCAGCCTTTGTCCCAGCCCTATCAACCTACTAAATGATTCCCCCCAGTGCAACATCCACCCATCTCTTAAATACCTCCAGGGACGGTGACTCAACCACCTCCCTGGGCAACCTGTTCCAATGGCTGACAACCCTTTCAGTATAGAAATTCTTCCTAATATCTAACCTGAACCTCTTCTGGCACAATTTAAATCCCCTTGTCGTATCACTCTCCACTAGGGAGAACAGACCAACCCCTGCCTCTCTACAACCTCCCTTCAGCTAATTGTAGAGAGTGATGAGGTCTCCCCTCAATCTCCTCTTCTCTAGGCTAAACAGCCCCAGATCCCTCAACCTTTCCTCATAAGACTTATGTTGTAAGCCCTTCGGTCCTTCCATTACAAAATCCTGAACTGCAACCTGTTGAATATATGGCCTGTTCTTGGGAAACACATAACCTGTTTCATGCAGTTAACAATTTGTTACACTAGCATCTGCTTTAGGATTAGAGACCCACATGTGCATGTTTTATGGGACATATGACATAGATTTCCATCTGTACACCTCTTCCATGCCAACCCCTGTGCAGTAAGTCCTCCAGTGGGACAGCTACAGACCCCAATATCCAAAAAAATACAAATAATTATCAAAATCTCCACCCGAAATTTCCGAGTAGAAAAGAAAGAAAATTAACGTAGAGAAACCCACACCATATCTGACCTGATGAAGGAGCAAAGGTGGCCAGCAGGAAGACAGCTCGGATGCACCTAATACCACCCAGTGTTAAGATGCAGAAATTAGAGACATTTCTGTCAGGAATAATAAATTAGAATCTCTACCTTTTACTTAAGCTATCATACACTCAACATACTGGTATGTTCCAGTTACTCTTATAAGCACCCTTAAAAACATCATCAGTAAACTGTTTCATAGTAAATGAGGCTTATTGTTCTCTTAAAAAAAATGGGTAACTTATGTTTAGCTCTTCATAAAAGGAATTACTAATTTATAAGTCAGTTATAGATTATTTATAAATATACTCACAATATAAAGTATTCTTACTGTTGTGGGGGTTTACTACAGACCACCAAACCAAGAAGTTGTTAATGAGGCCTTCTACAAGTACCTTGACGTAGCCTCAAGCTCATGTGACCTGGTGCTCTTGGGTGATTTCAATCACTCTGATATTAGTTGGAAAGATCACAAAGCCAAGCATAATCAGTCCAAAATATTCCTGCAGTGCATTGGTGACAACTTTCTGCTGCAAGCAGTTGAAGAACCAATAAGGGGAGGTGCAATGCTAGACCTTGTATTAACAAAGAAGGTCTGGTAATGGATGTTAAGGTTGGGGCAGTTTTGGCTGTAGTGACCATGACATGTTAGAGTTCAGTATTGCTAGGGAAAGAAGAAGGTTAATAAGTAAAATCTCTACCCTGGACTTTAATAGCGCTAACTTTGCCCTCTTTAAAGATCTGCTCAGAAGTATCTCGTGAGTTAGGACTCTAGGAAGTAGGGAAGCGCAAGAGAGCTGGTCAATATTCAAACTCTACCTTCACCAAGTGCAAGATAAGTATATTCCTTTTTTAAAAAAACAAATAGAGGAGGTCGGAGACCTGCATAGATAAACAAAAAGCTCCTGGAAAAACTTAAACAGAAGAAGGGAATCTACAGTACGTGGAAAAAGGGCCTGGTTAGTTAGGAGGATTATAGAAATGCTACCAGAGTGTGTAAAGACTCAACAAGAAAGGCCAAGACTCTCAGAACTTAGTCTAGCTAGGGAGGTGAAAGATAACAAGAAGAAAATTTTCAGATACATCAATGAGAAAAGGAAAAGTAGGGTGAGAGTGGCTCCACTACTGAATGAGATGGGAGATATGATAATAGAGGATGCAGAGAGAGCAGAATTGCTGAATACCTTCTTCACCTCAGTGTTTACTCCCAAGACCAGCCCTCAGGAATCCCAGTCACTAGAAGTAAGGAATCGAAACTGGAGCAAGGAAGACTCTCCACTGGTCAGCAAGGATTGGAGCAACTGAAAATGCACAAATCTGTGGGCCCTGATGAGGTGTGTCCATGTTCTCCTTCTCAATGAAGTGGCTGAAACAAGAAGCTCACTGTGGATGTATCAGGCAATTCCAGCCCGTTCTTTGCAGACTATTGTATAATGTGCACACACAAGCTGAAATAGTGCTCTTGCAGAAAACCTCTGACTCTTGCATTTCTAAGGAGATACAGAGATCTAGAAGGAAAAGTATTCTGATTAACAATTAAAGAGAAGTCTGTCAGCTATCTTCTTCCCACAGCCAGAGGTTCTGTCTTATTGACATCACATGCCAACACTTTTCAAATTGGTCAGGTGTTACAGTAAGACAAGGCATGGTCAATTCTCAATTTCATAGATGCAGAACTGTTAGCAAATGCAGTGTTAATATCTAGTCAGGAACATCTTGCAATATCTTGCAATATCTTCCTACCCACTGGAATTTTTCCGCAGACCCTCTTGCGTTCATTTTCAGATTCCTAATATTTAGTGGCAAAGATGCATCCAGGATCTCTGGTATCAACCCGTATAAAATTTTGATTCAAACTGCTTTGTATTTTTCCTGAGAGTTACTGAGATGGAGACTTCTTTGATATAAATAGCTAAGGTTTTATTTTGAAACAAATATAATGTCACAAATAATTTAAATGTGATTTGGAACATCACAGAAAACTGAGAATGTGATAATTCCCACCTACCTTCTTTTTCAAATTTAAGACACTCAGGAAGACATCATTTTTTTTTTTTCACATGCCTGTGGACTTCCTTTTGCACACTGTGGATTCCATCACTGCTCAGAAATTAATCATCATAAAACTGGAAAAGCTCATAACATTAGGATTCAAACAACTGTAGTCTATAGAACTTTCATGAAAGCCAGTAGTTATACACCGAAGAAATATCACTGACAGGGAACTGTTACGTGCTGTGCAACTGTTGTGACTATAGCAGTTTAGAAATTTTAAAAATTAGAAAAAAAATAATAAAAGAATGCTAGAGGAATTTTAGAAATGTTTTCAAATGGCCAATTCATTTGCCTATAAAGGCACCAATGATTCAGCCGTATAGACTAGCTGTCATTATATTATTAGAATTCATAGCTGATGAATATATAGCAGAGTACACTGGGACTGAACAAACTTCCAGCAGACTGAAGTAACCTGCTTTAAAACAGTTTGAGATACATAGGTGACAGCATCTATAATGATTATTAAGCATCACTCCAAACTCATAAAATTTTTACTTTTTAGTCTTACTAGAGGGCTGTGAAGACTTCACTACTCTGATAGCCAGAAATCTGAACTCCATCTAAAAATATTAATGGCCAATGTGCTGTGTGTCATAAGGATATTCAGACAGTCTTTCACCCTTTGATTTGCTAAGGAAGATGAGCCAAACTCATCTTGTCATGTCATAAGATGGAGTCTTGATTCCCCATATACTTCTTTTGGTTTTTTCCTCTATTTGTTCCATTTTTTTTCTTTTTGGACATGGATGAGCATAGCTACAAAACAGTATTTTGCATGGAATTTCATAAGTAGCTTGCACAATGGCACTGGTGTGCCTGTATTTCCTACTGTGTGTTTTCTCGGATCACATCTGCTTTCTTCATGGTCTTGCTACACGCAAGACTCATTTCTCCTGTGATCGGCTTAATCATACCTTTCTCTTTTCCAATATTTCCTCCTAATGAGGTTCCATTTTGCAGCAGAATTTATTAATTGCCAACTAAATTACTTTACATCTTGTGAATTTTCTTGAATTACGTTACATCTTGCGAATTTTCTTGATTTCTGAGTCCTTAATGTCATCCAGACCGAATTTGACTCATTACAGAGAATACTTCATGTTATCCTATTAGCAGATGTCAGTACCAGTTCTACTTCTTGTTTTGAAGTAATTAGTGATAATGGTAATATTAATAGTAAGGATAATAAAGGTAATTAGTAATAAGGGTAAGTTTTCAATGAAACTCCATAAATACTACACTGGCACCTGCAACTCTGCTATTAGTTAATTATATACTGTCAAATCTGTGCACTTAGATTCAGCTTTGCTAACAGTTTCATGTATGGCATTAGAGCAAATACTTTACAAAATACCACCTTTGGTAGATGTTACTATCAGGCTTTTAAATACACCACTCTTGTTTTGTTTGTATCCGTATGAAATAAAATGGGCCCTGCCAGTCAGTTTCCAGAGGAGAATACTACACTGCCAAAGAGAAATACTAATGTAAGATTTCAGTGAGTTGTGGGCCTCCTAGTCAGACTTCATGTTAGATCTGCTCTGTGATCAGTCTTTTGAGCAAGGACAGCTGAAACAAGAACAGTGAATGGAAATCCTTATTCAGCTACTAAGAACTTCCATAGAGAAAAGCGATACAAGAAGAAAATACTGACTGAAAGTTAAAAAAAACCCCTTGGTAACATTACCTTAGCCAAACGATTAGATTTTAAATTACAGAATATCTTCTTCCAGGTTTGTGTGACAATTTTAACTGAGGAGACTCATCAGCCGCCATGTGATAATGTTGGGAAGTATCATAAAGAAAAATATTCTGCACCAAGGATTTCATTTTTATTAAACTTCTGATAGCAATTGCCTGGATTTTATAGCTCTGCTTACACATTTCTTAAGATAAATAAACATCATGCACTTTACTTAAGTTATATAATTAAAAAGTCACAAACTCACAGTAATGTACATTTGTAACAAAGCATGCTGAGAGTCTCCTCAGGAAACACGTTCGCTTGTAAAGTAGTTCAGGAGGTGCTTACAATATTTTGCTGTAGTACACAAGAACTGTTTCTTTTTTGTCTTTTTAAAGACCAGTGTGTGCTTTTTTTGACAGTAATTCAAATCCTTAAAAATTTTGTGAGTATCAAAAATCATTTGATTTGTGAATGTTTCTAGGTTATCTAAGCAGATTTAATGTTCCAGTCTCAACAGGCTTGCCTTTGCTTCTCTGGACTGAACTCCCTCAAAATGGAAACATGAGGCAGTCACTTCAAAACTTGTTGCATAGCCTAATGAAACTTTTCCCAACACAGCTATTAAGAGTTTGGGGCACTCTTTTTATTTTTTCAGTAACATCAAAATTTTGTTAGCCCTAGCCTGGTGTCAGATGGCCTTTGTCTAAATCCATACAACTTTCCTGGCAAAGTATGTGCTGAGACTTTTGCAGAGGGCTCCCATCTAATTTTACCACAAGTATTGAAAATGAAAATGTCTCTCCTCTGGTTCAGGACTAGTTTGGTTGTCTCTGGAGCAATGTCCCCAGTGTGGAGACTTAAAATCAAGGAATATGGTGCAAAAATTGGAGAGAATTCAGAGAAAACCTGTGAGACAGACTAGAATTAGAAAATGAGTATTTCAGTGACTTGTAATTGAATATGTTTTGTTTATCAAAGAGAAGGTTAAAGGGCCATCCAACTGCAACTTTAAAACGCTTCCAATACAGCAACGGAAGTATTATAGAGGATATTTTAATACAGCAAGCAAAGCTACTGGAGGACCCAATGACTAAAAGACTACCATGCAAAATCTAGATTACAAGCAAGCAGCAAAGTCATGACTCTGAACATGTTAGGAAGAATTGTAGTAGCTTCTCTATGTTTTCAAACCAAAATTTGATCTTTGCATTGTCTATTTCAACCGTAACTATTGTATTTAAAACAGAAAATAATTCTAAAAAATCCTGGTGTATGCAGTTGAACTGACAAGATCACTACACTGGTCCCTTCTGTCCCAATATCTATGATTTTTCTGAATGCTATTTTCTTTAACATAATATTATACCCTCATAATGGAGTAATTTCAGTCTGATTTTTTTTTGTTTGTTTTCTGTCTTGTGTTTGTTTGCTTTACTGGCTTTGCATTTTTTTGTTCGTTTTCTTTTGTTTGTTTGTTTTGTTGTTGTTGTTGTTTCTTTCTTTCTTTTACTCCAGGAATTGGGCAAGGGGTTCCAGTGGTGGCCCTTATTGTGGAAGGAGGTCCCAATGTGATCTCCATTGTTCTGGAGTACCTGCGAGACACTCCTCCTATTCCTGTTGTGATCTGTGATGGCAGTGGCCGGGCATCTGATATTCTTGCCTTTGGTCACAAATACTCTGAAGAAGGAGGGTAAGTCATTTCCTAGTGTGTGTTCTTTCTCCGTCCACAGGTTCAGTTTGGTGGTAAGATAGAGCCGCGGAAATTACTTACAATGTAGTGCAAAACAGAACTTGGCTCACATGGCTGCTTACATCATTAATATGGATGAAGTATTGAAGGTATCCAGAAAAAGAAAAAGGAAGAAAAAAAAAAGAGTTAAAACTATACTAAAGAAAGTCTTCAGAATAAAACAGAGTCACTGAACCTGTGTCATCTAATTACATGACATATAGTTCATTGACAAGTATAATGTATGGCATCTTGCAGTTGCGGGTCAAAGGGTTCAGTCAAAGGACACAGAATTATTTTTACTGGCTTAGATATGCTCTGTCATTATAATATAGTGTACTTACATCATTCAGTTTCGTTTAGCCCTATGTGTTTATATAAGCTAATTTGTATTTGCCTTGGCTATTGGTCATGATTCTGCACACCCACCTATATTCACACATGACCGCTTGTGCACTCATCTACATTTGCATTGTCCCACCTTTCTTTGCAGACTCAAGGTGAGGCAAGGGTAGTATTTAGCTTTTATTATTTAAAAGTCAAGTATGTTTTTGTCACAGAATCACAGAATCATTGAGGCTGGAAAAGACCTCTGAGATCATCCAGTCCAGCCTATGACCCAACACCAGCACATCAGCTGGACCACAGCACCAAGTGCCACATCCAGTCTTTCCTTAAACACCTCCATGGACAGTGACTGAACCACTTCCCTGGGCAGTGCATTCCAATGCGTGATCACCCTGTCCATGAGGAAGTGCTTCCTCATATGCAAGCTAAACCTCCCCTGACGTTGTTTCAGACCATGCCCACTTGTCCTGTTGCTAGTTGCCTGGGAGAAGAGCTCGATCCCCACCCGACTGCAACCTGACTTCAGGTAGCTGTAGAGAGTGATAACATACCCCCTGAGTCTCCTCTGCTCCAGGCTAAACAACCGCAGCTCCCTCAGGCTCTCCTCATAGGACTTTCCCTCTAGTTCCTTCACCAGCCTCATTGCACTCCAGCATGTCAATATCTTTCTTGAAGTGAGGTCTTTTTCGAGGTGAGGCCTCGCCAGTGCTGATTACAGGGGCAGAATTATATCCCTAGTCCTGCTGGCCACACTATTCGTGATACAAGGTGAGCTGGCATTGGCCTTCTGGGCCACTTGGACACACTGCTGGCTCATAGTCAGTTGGTTGTCAACCAGTACCCCCAGATCCCTCTCCGCCGGACCACTCACCAGTCACTCCTCCTCCAGCCGAATGCTACAGATACCACTTCCAACACTGGTACATCACCCCAAGTCTTATCCCTAGCAGTCCTGGGTTCATCAAAAATATCACCATTATCCACCTCAAGTGGGATGACAGACTGAAGGCTGTCCTTAGGCTCATTTCTAGTGACCCTGTTTTTATCCCCTTCTCCCTTTGAGCCTAGTTTAAAGCCCTTTCAACAAACCTCACCAACTCCTGTGCAAGGATACTTTCCCCCCTTTGAGACATACTCCATCTGTAGCCAGAAGACCAGGTGCCGTGTAAACTTCACCATGATCAAAGAACCCTAAATTCCAACGGTGAGACCAGTCTCTAAGCCACGTGTTAATCAAGTGTGTTTTCCACCCTCTTCCAGTGTTTTTCCCAGCCACCTGAGAGATTGATGAGACCACCATCTGTGCACCCAAGCCTTCAACTAGTCGCATGATGCCTTGTAGTCCTTTTTAATTGCCTTTGGACTTCTCTCTGCAACCTCATCATAGCCAACCTGGATAACTAACAGAGCAGTAATCAGAGGGCTGCACCAGAGCAGAGAGTTTCCTTTTAACATCTCTAACCTTTTAACATCTCTCCCGAGGCCCCCAGAGGCAGTACACTTCCCTATGGGATGGATCTGGTTGACAAATGGACCCCTCTTTTCCCTTCAGAAGAGTCACCTACTACAATTACCCTCCCTTTTTTTCTTAATTGAAGAAGTCCTAAGGCATGGTGGTGAGTTACAAGCCCTAGGTGACTCACTGGGTGGGTCTTTGTCTCTGTCTTCATTCACGTGGCCCTCAAGTCCCAAAGCCTCATAATTATTGTGCAAGGGCAACTGGGAAGATAAGGGAGGATGGGAGGATTTTCGCTTGCTTCTCTGAGGAGGGACTTCTCTCCATCCCCCCTTGTCCCTTAAGTCCCCTCCTTTTGCCTGATGACAGGAGAGGAGAGAGTCCTCCACTTCTTGTAAAGCCTCCTCCTGCTGTCTTTGCCTCAGAGTGTGGCTTGACCAATCTATTTCGCTTTCTCACACTCTCATGGTTATCAAACTCTCTGCCTCCTCCCTCACTTCAACCACCTGTCTGAGCAGGTCATTTATTTGAACCCTGCACACAGGCAGTGTCTCTGGCTCCCTCCATTTCAAGTGCCAGACTCAGGCATTCACTGTAGCTGGAGACCTGCACAGCCATATGTTTGCAGAGGAGCTCGGTCTGAGTTCCCGCATGTGGCTTTTGGCCATGTTGTGACCATAAACATCTCTCTGGCTGGAAGGGAACCAATCACTGTTTACTGCTTGCCATGCACCTTGCTCACAGGCCCTTGAACGCTACTGTTCCTCCCCTCCCTCATATTAGCACTCCCTGTAGAGTCAAACTTGCAAGCGTGCTTTCAAGTTCCAAAGTGTGTATTATTGAATGACCGAATCTTTAATATTCTTTATTCTTCTCCTCTACCCCACAAAATATGTAAATAACCATAGAATCACAGACTCATTGAGGTTGGAAGGGACTTCTCGAGATCATCTGATCTAACACCCCTGCTCAAGCAGGGCCACATACAGCAAGTTGCCTGGAATTTTATCAAGATGCTTTTTCAGTATCTCTAAGGATGGAGACTCCACAATATTTCTGGGCAACCTGTGCCAGTGCTCAGTCACCCTCATTGTGGAAAAAAAAAAATATTTCCTGATGCTCAGAAGTAACTTCCTGTGTTTCCATTGTCTCTGGCCCTGTCACCAGACATCACTGAAAAAAGTCTGGCTCCATCTTCATAACATCCTCTCGTCAGGTATTTATATATATTCACAGAATCACAGAATGTCAGGGGTTGGAAAGGACCTCAGAAGATCATCTAATCCAACCCCCCTGCCAAAGCAGGATCACCTACAGTAAATCGCAGAGGAACACGTCCAGGCAGGTTTTGAATGTCTCCAGAGAAGCAGACTCCACAACCTCTCTTGGCAGCCTGTTCCAGTGCTTTGTCACCCTCACATTAGTTTTTCCTAATGCTTTTGTGGGACCTGTGCTCCAACTTGCACCCATTGCCCCTTGTCCTATCACTGGACATCACTGAGAAGAGCCTACCCTTTACATATTTATAAACATTTTTATACACATTTATATTTTGTATTTTATTTTTTTATTTTTATATATTTTATTTATTTTTAATACGCATTTATAAACACTCATTTTAGGGTGTCGGGTAGTGATAGGACTAGAGGGAATGGATTGAAGCTAGAGATGGATCAGTTGAGATTGGACGTTAGGAAGAAGTTCTTCACCGTGAGGGTGATGAGACACTGGAACAGGTTGCCCAGCGAGGTGGTGGAAGCCCCATCCCTGGAAGTTTTTAAGGCCAGGCTGGATGGAGCTGTGGGCAACCTGATCTAGTGGGTGATGTCCCTGCCCCTGGCAGGGGAGTTGGAACTAGATGATCTTTAAGGTCTCTTCTAACCCTGACAATTCTATGGTTCTATGATTCTATGAGGTCACCCCTCAGTGTCCTCCAAGCTAAAGAGACCCATCTCCTTCAGCTTTTCTTCATAAAGGAGATCTTCACTCCTGTCATCATCTTTGCAGCTCTCCACTGGACTCTTTCAAGCAGTTCCCTGTCATTCTTGAACTGAGGGGCCCAAAACTGCACACGATATTCCAAATGTGGCCTCACCAGGGCAGAGTGGAGGGAGAGGAGAACTTGTCTCAGCCTACTAGCCACCTCACTTCTAATACACCCCAGGATGCCATTGGCCTTCTTGGCCATGAGGGTACATTGCTGGCTCATGGTCATCCTGCTGTCCACCAGAACGTCCAAGTCCTATGCTGGCCTCCGACAGGTCAGTCCCCAACCTGGCACATGCACTCTGTTCCATCATCCAGGTTGTTGATGAATATAAGTACTGGTCCCAGTACCAACTGCTGAGGAACTCCACTAGATATAGGCCTCTCAGTAGACTCTGTCCCATTGACCACAACTCTCTGACTTCTTTCCTTCAACATAGAATCACAGAATCACAGAATGTTAGAGGTTGGAAGGGACCTCAAAGATCATCTAGTCTAACCCCCCTGCCAGAGCAGGACCGCTTACAGCAGAGAACCAGTACATTGATGACATCCTTTCTGAGCTTTCTCTTTTGGAGGCTGAACAGTTCCAGCTCCCTGAGCCTTTTCTCATACGTGAAGTGATGCAGTCCTTTGATCATCTTAGTGGCCCATCCCTGGATGTATGTCCATGTCTCTTTTGTACTGGAGAACCCAGAACTGGACACCAGACTCCGGGTGTGTCCTCAGTGCTGAGGAGAGATGAAGGATCATCTGCCTTGACCAGCTGGCAGCTCACCTCCACAGGATGCCAATACCTTTGTCACATTGCTGGGTTATATTCAGCATGGTGTCGTCTGGGACCCCAGGTCCTTTTCTGCCAGGCATCTTTCCTGCTTAGGGACCCTCATCATGTACCTGTACATGGGGTTGTTCCTACCCAGCTGCAGGACTTCATATTTCCCGTTGTTGAACTTCACGAGGTTCCTGTCAGCCCATTTCTCGAATTTGTCAAAGTCCTTATGCCAGAGAGTAGCATGGCCCTCTGGCATATCAGCCACTCCTCCCAGTTTTATATCATCAGCAAACTTGCAGAGGATACACTCTGACCCATCTTCCAGATCATTAATGAGGATGTTCAGCAGGACTGGACTGAGGCTTTGTTCCTGGACTACACCATTAGTTACTGGCCTCCAGCTAGACTTAATACCACTGATCCCAATGCTCTAGGCCCAGACATTCAGGCAGTTTTAAATTCACCTCACTGTCTGCTCTTCCATTTCATACTTCCATCAGCTTCTCTATGAGGATCTTATGAGACAGTATCAAAGGCCTTACTGAATTCTACACAGACAATACCCACTGCTTGTCTCTCACCTACCAAACCTGTCATTTCATCACAGAAGGTGATCAACTTGTCAAGCATAACTTCCCCTTGGTGAATCCACAATGACTACTCCTACTCTTCTTCATGTCCTACATGTGCCTGGATATGGTTTCCTGGATTAGTTGCTCCGTTACCTCCTCATGGATCAAAGGAAGGCTGACCAACCTGTAGTTTCCTGAGTCATCTTTCTTACTTTTCTGAAAGATAGGAGTGACCTCAGCACATCTACCCATCTCTTAAACACCTCCAGAGATGACAACTAAACCACCACCCTTGGCAGGCTGTTCCAAGAATTTCTCAGTAAAGAAATTCTTCCTAATATCCAACCTGAACCTTCCCTGATGCAACTTAAGGCCATTTCCCCTTGTCCTATCACTCACCACTAGGGAGAAGAGAGCAACCTCCTCCTCCTCACTACAGTCTCCATTCAGGTAGCTGTAGAGAGTGATAAGGTCTCCCCTCAGGATCCTTCAGGCTAAACAGCCCCACATCCCTCAACCTTTCCTTATAAGACTTATGTTCTAAGCCCTTTACCAGCTTGGTAGCCCGCCTCCGTAACCTCTCCAGCATCTCGATGTCCCTCTTGTAGTCAGAGACCCAAAACTGGACACAGTACTCGTGGTGAGGCTTCACCAAAGCCAAGTACAGGGGCATGATCACCTCCCTACTTCTGCTGGTAACACCATTCCTGATACAGGCCAGATGTCATTAGCCTTATTGGCCACCTGGGCACACTACTGGCTCATGTTCAGCTGGCCATCTATCAACACCCCCAGGTCCCTCTCTGCCTGGCAGCTCTCCAGCCACTCCTCCCCAAGCCTGTAGTGCTGCTGGAGGCTGTTGTGGCCAAAGTGCAGGACCTGGCATTTGGCCTTATTGAAACTTGTGTAACTGGGCTTGGCCCAGTGATCCAGCCTATCTAGATCCTTCTGTGGAACCTCCCTACCCTCAAGCAGATCAACACTGCCACCCAGCTTGGTGTCATCAAACTTACTGAGGGTGCACTCTATCCTCTTGTCCAAGTCATTGATGAAAATGTTAAACAGGACTGGCCCCAGTTCTGAGCCCTGGGGGACACTACTCATGACTGGCTGCCGACTGGATTTAACTCCATTGACCACAACTCTTTGGACTCGGTCATCTAATCAGTTTTTCACACAGTGGAGTGTATTCCTATCCAAGCCCAGAGCAGTCAATTTCTCTAGGAGAATGCTGTTGACCATGCGGAGTAACAGCAGCGGATAGTAGTTAGATGGCCAGATGAGCTTGGGCAGTTTCTCCACAATATCCTGGTTCTGCAATCCAGCAAGCAATAAAATTCTCAAGTGATAGGTTGGGTGAACAAATGAATGCCTCTGTTCCCTGCAACAAGGAGCTGACCATGGTAATCACTCATTGCGTCTTCCTGGTCATATTGCATGGGTTAGGGTCAGGTCGTACAGGTCCTTTGCTTGAAGGCACAAGTTGTTGTGTTGGGCAGTAGCCTTACTCCTGGTGCCAGCAGTCACCAACTTTCATCATTTGCCTTCTCCAGGGATTGCATTGACCTAGATACTAGGTATGGACTCTGCCTGCATCTCTGTTGCAGCTAGGGTCCTGGGTTCTTCAAGGTGTAACATCTCAGAAAAGATCTATCTCCTCATTTTCTCTGATGTTGCATTGCATGCTCACTTCCTACCATAACTCCTATGCTTGGTGACATTGCCTCTCCAAGACAACAGACCTAGATGAAAGAAGACCATCTCTCCTAGCATCAAGGACAGACCAAGCAGCATGGGACATAAAGAGCTGCATGCACCGCCCAAAGCTCCATCTACATCAAAGCCTCTGCCCTGGCAAGGGGAGCTACTCCAGCACCCTACCTGATACTATTTACAATGGAATAAATTCACAGAATCACAGAATGTCAGGGATTGGAAGGGACTTTAAAAGATCATCCAGTTCAACGCCCCTGCCAGAGCAGGATCACCTACAGTAGATTCAGCTGAGTCCCTCTTATTTGCAGCCCCTTGAACAAACTGCTTCATCTGTTGACTGTACATGGCCTCATTCTTATATCAGTGTCTCGGAAGCACCAGCTTATGGGTGCTTGACCCTCCCTAATAGGAAGTTAGTTGCAAATAAGGCTACAGGCAACCTAGATCAAGGAATGCTCACCATGCTTGTTAGAAAATGCTGGAGTTTTCTCAGGCCCACACAAGGTGGCTTCCCTTACCTTGTCGTTACCTGGCAGCAAGAGGAACCCTCAGAGGGTTTCCAGGTGTTCCACAATGATCGTTGCTTGCTCAGAAGCTCCCAAAGCAGAACCCAGAGTCTGCTGTTCAGAGTAGGAAATAATCACTAAAGGAGCATCTAACAATTTAAAACAGAATATAGAAGGGGAACCAAAATGCCCTCAGATTCTTTTAATGAAGAGCTATTTAATACTTTTTGTCTAAAAAAAAAAGGGTTAAATAGCTTCCAATCTTTCAGCTGTAGTAATCTTCTGATCAGGATTCACTGGAAAGTTACTCATTTTTGTGTGTGCTAGAATGTGTGAAGATATGTATTCACTCCTACAACAGAGTTGTACAAATAATAAAAAAAAAAAAAACATAAGCACTGAGCTCTACACCAAGCACTTTTATGTTTGTTTTTTTTTTAAATAAGTGTGATCATGAACTTACTCAACCTAATACTTCTACCAGGAATAAGATGGTTTACCACAAATGTTTAAATCTATTTTATATTCAAGTTCTTGCATAGTCCAGTGCTGAATCTGGGGTGGATCTGAATGTGCCACATTTCATCTGAATCTTTGAGAAGTTGTTCCTCTGGTTTCGGTGACCTCACTGTTAATACATTTAACATAACCTTACTCAGAAGTGTTTTATCCCATTGTTCTCTATATACTTATACAGTTTCCATCTACCTTGTGTGTGTTCTGATCTCATAATGAAAATATAGTAAGAAGAGAATGAATTTAATTTATTTCAATATATGTAAAGGAAGCCTATAAGAAAGATGGAGAGAGACTTTTTACAAGGGCCAGGACAAGGGATAGTGGGTTTAAATTGAAAGACGGTAGATTTAGATTAGGTATAAGGAATAAATTCTTTACTGCAAGGGTGGTGAAACACTGGAACACGTTGCCTAGAGAAGCTGTGGAAGTCCCCTCCCTGAAAGTGTTCAAGACCAGGCTGGATGAGGCTTTGAGCAACCTAGTCTAGTGGGAGATGTCCCTCTCCATGGCATGGAGGTTGGAACTAGATGATCTTTAAAGTTGCCTTCCAACCTAAAGCATTCTATGATTCTATTTCATCATCACAAACTCCTGCCTTTAAGAAAGGCAAGTGATAGAATCACTAGAGGCAGAACAAGCAAGTAATTTCTTACATGAGGTGTTCAAGTCTAGCTTTGTGAGAGCCATTCTTCTGCCTTACTATGGATCTTCTTTCTGTGATGGTGCCACTCCAGGTCGTGCTGTCAGTATTTTTTTTTTCCTCTTCACCTCACGCTAAATAGAAAGCACAAACTATGAAATCTGTAAAGGTAGCGAGTGGAAATTTCTGTGTGTTCATCCTGCTTCAGAAACATCAGTGTAAAATGCAATGATATCTTTAGGAGTACCACAAATGAAGCACTAATATTGTTTATATTAATAAAAATATTTACCCAAACACATTAGACTTCAGACACAAATTGGATACTGTTCCCCTCTGTAACCTACTTTTGAATAGTGCTTAGCAATACAAGAAGAATACTGAATAATTGGCACATTAACTAAGCTCAGCTACTAGCATTTCTTTTGGATGGAATCTGAGTAGGTTATACAAAACTATGTCTATTAGACTCTAAATCAATGTAGCACATCCAAAGTGCATACGGAATATAATTCTACAGTCCACTGTGCAATCAGACTATAAAGTTAAACTCTCAGAGCTCCTGAGAGCAGCTTATGGGTCAGGGTTAGAGGAAAAGCAGAAGAAGGTGATACCATAGTGGGGATCTGCTACAGGTCACCTGACCAAGATGACTGAGCAGATGAGACTACCAAGATGGTCAGAGGGCTGGAACGCCTCTCCTACGAGGACAGGCTGAAAGAATTAAGTTAGGCTTGTTAAGCCTGGAAAAGAGAAGGCTCTGGGGAGACCTTATAGTGGCCTTCCAATACCTGAAGGGGGCCTACAAGAGAGCTGGGGAGGGTCTTTTTACAAGGTCCTGTAGTGATAGGAAGAGGGGTAATGGATGGAAGCTGAAAAAGGGTAGATTTAGACTACGTATTCCTTACCCTGAGGGTGGTGAGGCACTGGCACAGTTTGGTCAGGGAAGTTGTAGATGCTCCGTCCCTGGCAGTGGTTATAGTTGTGGATAGGAGTACAAAAGAAATTTAAAAAGACTTTAGGGCTTTGGGGAGATTGCTTGAGGGCTCAAGGATCACAAGTGATGTTCTCCTCAATCCCTCTACTGAGAGGAAGGGATTTCAAAGGAAGGAGAAAAACCCATGTGATTAACACAAGGCTTAGAGGTTGGTGCCACTGACAGAACTTTGTCTTTTTTGACCAGAGGGAAGTTTTCATGGCCCTGGGTCTACTGGCAACAGATGAAGTTGATCTGTCCCATAAGGGGAAAAGAATCCTTGTGCATGAGTTGGCAGAGCTCATTGACAAGATTTTAAACTAGTTTTGAAGAGGAATCGGGGTGTAACTGACCTTTCCAGTGAGAACCCTGGGTGTAGTAGCCCAACACTTGTGGTGCAGTGTGTTGGCATCTCAGATAATGAGAGGGTCTACCACCTCTCAAGGTTGAAAACTATGTACTCAGCTCCCTTCCTGAAATGTTTGTACACCAATGCATGGAGTATGGCCAATAAACAGGAGGAGCTGGAGGCCATTGTGCAACAGAAAAGCTATGATATAGCAGCCATCACGGAAACCTGGTGGGATGACTCCCACAAATGGAGTGCTGCAATCAATGGATACCAGCTTTTCAGAAGGGACAGGCAAGGAAGGAGAGGTGGTGGAGTGGCGCTCTATGTTAGGGAGACATATGAAAGCATGCAGATTAATAAAGGTGATGATAGGATTGAGTCCTTATGGGTAGGCATCAGGAATAAGGCCAGGAAGAGTGATAATCTGTGGTAATCTGTTACAGACCACCCAAGCAGGATGAAGAAGTAGATGAAATTTTTTATAAGCATTTGAGAGAGGTTTTCCCAGTTGCTACCCCTTGTGCTCATGAGGGACTGCAACTTCCAAGATGTCTGCTGGAAAAACAACACAGCAGAGAGAGAACAGTCCCGGAAGTTCCTGGAGTGTGTGGAAGGTAACTTCCTGAAACAACTGGTGAGGGAGCCAATCAGGGAAGGTGCCCTCCTGAACCTGCTTCTTGTGAACAGGAAAGATCCTGTGGGGGGAGTAAAGGTTGGAGGCTGTCTAGGGCATAGTGATCATGAGATGATTGAGTTTTCAATCCTTGGAGAAACAAGGAAAGGAGTTACTAAAACTGCCACATTAGACTTCCGGAGGGCAAACTTTGGCCTGTTCAGGAGACTGATTGACAAAGTCCCTTGGGAGGCTGTCCTGAAGTATATTGGAGTCCAGGAAGGCTGGACATACTTCAAGAGAGAAGTCTTAAAGGCGCAGGAGCAGGCTGTCCCCACATGCTGAAAAATGAGTAGGGGGGGAAGGAGACTGGCCTGGCTAAATAGGGACCTTTGGCTGGACCTCAAGATAAAAAAGAAAAGTCTATGACTTTTGGAGGAGGGAACGGGTCTCTAACGAAGACTATAAAGATGTAGTGAAGCTATGCATGGAGGAAATTAGGAGAGCCAAAGCTCAGCTAGAGCTAAACCTAGCTACAGGTGTTAAGGATAATAAAAAGTGTTTCTATAAGTTCATTAACAACAGAAGGAGGACTAGGGAAAATCTCCATCCTTTACTGGATGCAGAGGGAAACATAGTTAGAAAGGATGAGGAGAAGGCTGAGGTGCTCAATGCCTACTTTGCCTCAGTCTTTAGCAGTATAACTAGCTGCTACCCAGACACCAACCTCATGAGCTAGGAAACAGGGAGAGAAAGCAGAACGAGGTCATCAGAATTAAAGAGGAAGTGGTCAGTGACCTGCTGTGTCACTTAGATGCACAGAAGTCTATGGAGCTGGATGGGTTACACCCAAGGGTGTAAGAAAGAGTTGGCAAACATGGTCACCAAGCCACTTTCCATTATTTACCTGAAGTCCTGGCTAACTGGGGAGTTCCCAATGGACTGGAAGGTAGAAAGGCAGAAAAGAGGATCTGGAAAGCTATGTACCCAAGACAGCCTAAATGAGAAGGCTGCTTAAATACAACCTTCCTTATGTGGTGAACTGGAAGAATTATTTTGCTGCTCATCACTATTGGCCCTAATGTAAAGCTCAGGTTCTCCAGGCTCTGAAGCACTTAGTTTCTCATTTACTTAAAAGGTGAAAATGTGTTGAACAGCATTGAGGTGTAAGAACATGAGATCATGAGTAAATATCCTAGTTGTCAGTAACTCTACTCCACATAAAGCCAAAGCATTTTTTTGACTGTATAATCAAGGATGCTTTCTCATTTCATTGTTTTACATAAAAGCACAAGCTGGCAGTGCAACTATTTATAGTATCTTTCAGTTTCTGAAATGAAATTTTGGGCTTAGATTCTACATGTGTCTTAAGAAAAATAAAATTATGATGAGAAAATAGAATGGGTTTCATCCTAGGATTTTTGGATGCTTTCCGAAGTCCTCTAACTGAAGATTCTTCCAGTTCTATGTATTTTTTCATATACTTCATATACTTTTCATACTTTTTAATATATTTCACCTTCCCATATCATACCCAAAGGAAGTTAGAACTTTATTATTTTCTTTTAGATTGTCCAGTTGATGTTTTTAGAAAACTCTTAGCGATTAATCTCTTTTCTCTCTTAGTTTGAAGGATAGAAAATGTCATAGTTCTGAACCATTTCTATTTACAGTGATAGCACTATTTTGTTACAAAGAGTCTTCTTGATTAAGCAAATTCCCCACTGATTTTTTTTAAAGAGCCTAGAAAAGGGGCTTCAGAATTTACAACATATATGACATGTTCATCTGCAACTCAAAGTATGTTAGTGCTTTTCAGGGCATCAGCCTTTCCAGATTGATTTTCTTTAACATGGAGGGATTTTACATTTCTACCTGGGCTCTGACATCATGTTTCATGTTTTCATGTGCTTGCAACATCCTTGCTTCTATACAGGAGGTCAGGTTATTTTTTTTATAATCTCTGCACAGGAATGTGTCCAGGTGAGTTTTGAACATTTCCAAAGAAGGAGACTCCACAACCTCCCTGGACAGCCTGTTCCAGTGCTCTGTTACCCTCACAGTGAAAGAGTTTTTCCTAATGTTTTTGTGGAACCTCCTGTGCTCCAGCTTGCATCCATTGGCCCTTGTCCTATCATTGGACATTACTGAGAAGAGCCTGGTTCCATCCTTCTGACACTCCCCCTTGACATATTTATAAACATTTATGAGGTCACCCCTCAGCCTCCTCTTCTCCAAGCTAAAGAGACCCAGCTCCTTCAGCCTTTCCTCATAAGGGAGATGTTCCACTCCCTTCATCATCTTTGTGGCTCTGTGCTCGACTCTTTCAAGCAGTTCCCTGTCCCTCTTGAACTGAGGGGCCCAGAACTGGACACGATATTCCAGGTGTGGCCTCACCAGGGCAGTGTAGAGGGGCAGGAGGACCTCTCTCGGCCTACTTGCCACTCACCTTCTAATACACCCCAGGATGCATTTGGCTTTCTTGGCCACGAGGGCACATTGCTGGCTCATGGTCATCCTGCTGTCCACCACAAGCCCCAGGTCCCTTTCGTCTATACTGCTCTCCAATACATCAGTCCCCAAACTATACTGATCCTTGGGGTTGTTCTTTCCCAGATGCAAGACTCTGCCCTTGTATTTCATAAAATTTCTTCCTGCCCTACTCTCCAGCCTATCTAGGTCTTGCTGAATAGCAGCACAACCTTCTGGTGTGTCAGCCACTCCTCCTAGATTTGTGTCATCAGCAAACTTACTCACAGTGCACTCTAATCCCTCGTAGAATCATAGAATGTTTTTGATGAATATATGGAATACTACTGGTCCCGGTACCAACCCCTGAGGGACTCTACTAGATACAGGCCTCCGTCTCATTGACCACAACTCTCTGACTTATTTTCTTCAACCACTTCACAATCAATCTCACTACCTGATCATCCAGACCACACTTCCCCAGCTTAGCTGTGAGGATGCTGTGGGAGATGGTGTCAAATGCTTTACTGAAATCCAGATAAACCACATCCACTGCACTGCCATCATCTATCCACCTGGTTATGTCCTCATAAAAGGCTATCAGATTGGTAAAACATGACTTTCCTTTGGTAAAATCGTGCTGACTGCTCCTAATGACCCTCTTATCCCTGATACGCCTAGAGTGTTCCATCCCATCACCTTTCCAGGGATGGAGGTGAGGCTGACCAGTCTGCAGTTACCCATGTCCTCCTTCTTGCCCTTTTTGAAGACTGGAGTGACATTTGCTTTCCTCCAGGCCTCAGGCACCTCCCCTGTTCCCCACAACTTACCAAAGATGATGGAGAGTGACCTAGCAATGACTTCTGCCAGCTCCCTCAGCACCCATGGGTGCATCCCATCAGGGCCCATGGATTTGTGGATGTTTAGATTGCCTAACTGATCCTTAACCCTGTTCTCATCAAACAAGGCAAACTCCTTCCTTATCCTGACTTCCTCTGGGGCCTCAGGGCTCTGGGGCTCCTGAGGACAGTCTCCAGCAGTACAGACAGAGGCAAAGAAGGCATTCAGCAACTCTGCCTTCTTTGTACCCTCTGTCACAAGGGCACCCACCTCATTCAGCAGTGGGCCTACATTGCCTTCAGTGTTAGTTTTGTATGTTATGTATTGAAGAAGCCCTTTCTGTTGTCCTTGACCTCCCTTGCAAGTTTTAATGCCAAGGAGGTCTTAGCGTATCTAGTTGTTTCCCTACGTCCTCTGACCACAGTCTTATATTTCACCCAAGTGGCCAGCCCCTCCTTCCATGTTGTGATCCTGCTTGGTATTCTGTCCCTACCACACAAGATCCTGCAGAGTTACCATCCGATGGTCGCTGCAGCCAAGGCTGCCCTCAACCTTCACTGCTTCAACCAGACCCTCTTTGTTAGCAAGTGTAAGATCCAGCAGCACTCCTCTCCTAGTTGGCTCATCCACCATTTACATGAAGAAATTATCATCGATGTGCTGAAGGAACCTCCTGAACTCTGGATGGCTGGCTCTGTAGGCCTTCCAGCAAGTACCTGAGTAGTTAAAATCTCTCATGAGAACCAGGGCCTGTGGTTGAGAGGCTGCTGTCAGCTGCCTGTAGAAGGCCTCATCAAGTTCTTCATCCTGATCAGGTGGCCTGTAATAGACACCCACCCCAGTATCACCCATACTAGCCTGCCCCTTAATTCTCACCCACAAACTCTCAACTCCTTGTCTGCCCCTAGACATAACTCAATACATTCTAGTTGCTCTCTCAGGTAAAAAGCAACTCCACCACCTCACCTTGTTGGCCTGTCTTTCCCAAAAAGGACATAGCCATCCATGACCACTTCCAGTCATGTGAGCTGTCCCACCATGTCTCTGTAGTTGCCACCAGATCATAATCCCTTGACCTCACACAGATTTCTAACTCCTCCTGTTTATTGCCCATGCTGTGTGCATTCGTGTAGAGGCACTTCAGCTAGGCTGTCGGCCATGTCACTTTCTTGGTGGAATATCCCTTAATTCCCTTAAGGTGTTCTATGGATGTCCCTATTGACTCCTACTATCTCAGGAGCTCCTGGTTCATCTTTGGAAGACTTTAACAGTGCTGTCACATCACCAGCTCACCTCGGAGTAACAGGTTACAGGTTTTTAGTAGCACGCTGTGCCTTTAACCCTGGTGTGTCATCCCACAGGTTGTCACAGACAAGCCTGATATTGTTATCCTCCTCCCCCTTTGCAACTAGTTTGAAGTATAAATAAATATAGTAACAAAAGATAAGGATAAGGCTCAGTCTTTAGTAATAGTAACACCTGTACTTAGGGAAGCCCACCCTTCAAGACAAGAGAATGGGACTGGGAGCAAAATGTCCCCCCAATAATTCATGAGGAGATGATCAGGGACCTACTACTAATACATGTCAACATTAATAAATCAATGGGGTCAAACAGGATACACTTTAGAGTACTAGGTGAACTGGCAGGGATTCTCGCCAGACCACTCTCCATCATTTATCAACAGTCCTGGCTTACTGGAGAGGTCCCAGCTGATTGGAAGTCAGCCAATATAACACTCATCTCTAAAAAGGACAGAGGGATAATCCAGGAAATTACAGGCCTATCAATTTGACTTCAGTGCCAGGAAAGCTGATGGAGCAGATCATCCTCGGTTCCATTATGCAGCACATGCAGGACAACCAGGTGATCAGACCCAGTCAGCACGGGTTTGTGAAGGACAGGTCCTGTTTAACAAACCTGATCTCCTTCTATGACAGGCTGACCCACTGGGTCAGTGAAAGAAAGGCTGTGGATGTCATCTGCCTTGAGTTTAGTAAGACATTCGAGAGTGTTGCCCACAGCATTCTCCTAGAGAAATTGACTACCCTTGGCTTGGATGGGCATACACTTCACTAAGTGAAAAACTGATTGGATGGCTGAGTCCAAAGGGTTGTGGTCAACGGAGTTAAATCCAGTTGGCAGCCGGGCACAAGTGGTGTCCCCCAGGGCTCAGTACTGGGGCCAGTCCTGTTTAACATCTTTATTAATGATTTGGACCAGGGGATAGAGTGCATCCTCAGTAAGTTTGCAGATGACACCAAACTGGGTGGAAGCATCGATCTGCTTGAGGGATCTGGATAGGCTGTATCACTGGGCCAAGGCCAACACGATGAAATTCAATAAGGCCAAATGCCAGGCCCTGCACTTTGGCCACAACAACCCTCAGCAGCACTACAGGCTTGGGGAGGAGTGACTGGAATGCTGCCAGGCAGAGAGGGACCTGGGGGTGTTAATAGATGGCCAGCTGAACATGAGCCAGCAGTGTGCCCAGGTGGCCAATAAGGCTAACGACATCCTGGCCTGTATCAGGAATGGTGTTACCAGCAGAAGTAGGGAGGTGATCATGCCCCTGTACTCGGCTTTGGTGAAGCCTCACCACGAGTACTGTGTCCAGTTTTGGGCCTCTGACTACAAGAGGGACATCGAGGTGCTGGAGAGGGTGCAGAGGCAGGCTACCAAGCTGGTAAAGGGCTTAGAACAAAAGGCTTATAAGGAAAGGCTGAGGGATCTGGGACTGTTTAGCCTGGAGAAGAGGAGATTGAGGGAAGATCTCATCGCTCTCTACAACTACGTGAAGGGAGGTTGTAGAGAGGCGGGAGTTGGTCTGTTCTCCCTAGTGGAGAGTGATAGGACAAGGGGAAATGGCCTTAAGTTGCATCAAGGGAGGTTCAGGTTAGATATTAGGAAGAATTTCTGTACTGAAAGTGTTGTCAACCATTGGAACAGGCTGCCCAGGGAGGTGACTGACTCACCGTCCCTGGAGGTATTTAAGAGACAGGTGGATGTTGCGTTGGGGGGAATTATTTAGTAGGTTGATAGGGCTGGGACAAAGGCTGGACTCGATGATCTTCTAGGTCTTTTCCAGCTGACACGATTCCATGATTCTCTGATTCTAAGCCCTGTCGATCAGCCCTGAGATCTGTTGGGCAAGGGCCCTCTTCTCTCTTTGGGAAAGGTGACTCCCATTTGATGCTAGCAAGGCTGGTGCTGTGTATGCTGTCTCATTGTCAAAGAATCCGAAGTTGTGGCAGTGACACGAGCCAGAGAGACACATATTAATAGATTGGATTCACCTGAATCTCCCAATGTCACTGCCCATAACTGGAAGGAGAGATGAAAATATAATCTGTGCCAGAGATTCCCTCACTGATCGTCCCAGTCGCTTTTAATGGCTCCTGGACTATAGGCTGCAGTTTCATCTCTACCTACATGAAAGACCACTGATAGGTAATAGTCTTAGGACCTGTATCAAGGGGTAGGACTCAAATACTAATATTTCATGTAATATTACTATTTATTTCTGCCGTTGGGCCACTTTTTGCAAGTACTAACATTAGCGCTGAGGAGGAATATAAAAATAGTTACTTTTTAAACTCCTAGAAGATAAGCATCAACAAAAGCAAAATGGTTTCTTTGAGTCGACTCGGGAACAGAGAAATTTTTTTGTTGTTTTTTCACCTGGTCCTGTGCAGCATCAATAAGGTGAGTTAAAAAACTGGTGGGATATTCAAGCTAAAATCAGTAACACTGACAACATAAAGGCTCCCAGTTTCGTAAAATGAACCATGAGCTAAATTCTGCTAACTCACTGATAGAAAGGAGTCTTCAGTTCACCTAGAAGTGTTAGTCTCCCTCAAATCCAGATTGTCAGCATGGATCTTGTTTTTATAAGGAAATCCCATGGAGCTGATAGTTTGAATGACCTTCTTTCACGCAATATGTGGGAACTGAAATAAAATGTTTGGAGATGAGGGACCCCAGCATGATCAATGTGTTTTTCTAGAACAGGGTTTTCTAGTTCATCTCTGATGGTTTCAGGAATTCCTGTCTTTCAAACCTGTCTAGAACAACCTGCAGTGATTACTTGTCTCTTTATTTGTTTGACCCTTGGCTAAAGTTGCAATGTTCCCGTATTTCTGTTTTTCTACTTGATTTTTTCTTTTCAAATTTCAGACTTATCAATGAGTCTTTGAGGGACCAGTTGCTAGTTACCATACAGAAGACTTTCACATACACGCGAACGCAGGCACAGCACCTTTTCATTGTCCTCATGGAGTGCATGAAGAAGAAGGAGCTGGTATGTTTACACTTTCCTCGGAGCAGAGAGAGAGCTCAATGCATTGTTTTGATCAAGTATTTCAGGTGGCTGTTGAAGGATTTCACAAATCTGTTCACTGTGATCTAGACACCAAAAGGGTATTATATCATGTTGGGTTTTTTTTTGCTTTAATCTATATTTTCTCCTTGGAAGTGATTAGTCCAATAGATGTGTTTCCTTTCTAAATTCCTCTACATTTCCCTTGACAGGACAAAATTCAGCTAGTAGAGTCTATTTGTTAGTACTTTTCCAGTCTTTCTCAGGCATATCATGATTAAAATTCTACCTCAATGAACTACAGAAAACTTTGGAAGGAAGCATAATTGCTTATCTGCCACTGGGACCAGATTTTAAAGATACTGTAGCAATGCACAGATTCACCAGGGTATTATTTTCTTATAGATATATGTGAGAGTAAAAGAAGACAGCTTGTCTCCAAGACTCCTATTCTGCAGTGGCAAGGCTATCCCTTTAATGCATACTTATACTTTCTTGAAGAGCACAAGATCTTTCAACTGTTTCTGAGAGCTCCATGAGGCTAAAATCACATAGTAAAAAGCTTGGGATTCAATTCTAGGGATTTTTATTTTGTACAAACTGACTGAATAGACATGCTTCAATTTTTAACTTATTCTCGCTTCTGAGCTTTGTTTTTTGTTGATGCCTCAACTTCCTGGAATTCCTGTATGATGACAGTCTTTAACACTTCATATAGGGTAACCATCAAGAGAAAAGATTTACTCAGTTGTTTTACAGAGGTTTCATTTTCTGAAACTGTTTAAGGTTTTTGTGACTTCATCCTCTGCAGTGCCTTTTAATTTTAGTTGAAAATACAGCATAGTGTAATGAATACCACTGGAGGGGAACCTGACATGTGCCTTGGACAACGTCAGAGAGGAGAGGATCCCAAGGACAACTTTTCAGGGAAGACATGACAGCAGCATGCATTTCCACTACGCTGTGGAAATCCACTATATTGATGGAACTGGACATACAGCAGACTCTGCTGCCTTCTTCTTCCCACAATAAGAATTCAAACTGTACAGCAGCCTTTAAACACCTGTTAGCTATTTGCAAGCAGTCAGGTCAGCCCATTAGGTGTAGACTAATCATACCTTCTCTAGGTGAACTACATCAAGATAGAGAGTTCTTTTTTTTTCTTTCTTATTATTTTGGGGGGGTTTATTTTTGATTTTTTCCCTACGAAATTCTTTGCAGTGAGGGCTCTCAGAAAACTGTGACGGTGCTACAGAAATACTTTTCCTCTCCGTTTATGATTGTCAAGATGTACCATGACCTCTGTGGCACCTGAATTTGCTTTACATGTGTAGTACATATGTGCCCCAGTCTACCTTAATGTTAAATTGCTGTAACATTTCCTATCAATAACTGAGAGAATCTCCTTAGGGAAGCAGCATTAATTCTTTTATGCCCATTTCTGAATGGCATCAGTTTTCTGCATGCGAACATAAAAAATAATACTAATTGATAGAAGATGGAAGAAAGGAATGAGGAGAGGAGACAGAGGGATAGTAAAAGGAAGGAAACAAGGGAGGCAGAAAGTCAGGAAGGAGGAAAGGCATGAAAAGAGGAAGGAACAAAGAATAGAAATAGACATGGATATTGAATCACCAAGACTGGAAAAATGCAGTTCTGGATTGTTCCAGATATCTAAATCCAGAAATGGTTGTCAAGCTTTGAACAAACTTTTACCATGAAGTTAACTGTGAAGGTTTTGTCTGCAGTCTTCACATCAAGATCTTTATTCCAAACAAGGCTGTGCATTTGTTACAAGTTTCATTGCAGATGTGTGACCTCTGTTACTGCTGACATTCTTTACCTACATGTCTGGTGAAGAGCTAGTAGCCAGGAGACGGTTTGCCCAAAATTAGTGTTCTGAATTTGAATTTATACCACTAACTCAACCATATATAAAAGGATTACATTAAAACAAGTGTTTCTCTCTGGTAACTTAATTGTAATCAGAGTGTTAATTTTAACAGTGGTATGCTAGAAAGATTTTATGCCTGAGGTGTGGTTGTTAGGTTAAATATGTCCTTTAAGACTCATAAGCCTGTATATGAATGTTAAAGAAAGATGGTACTAATAATGAGGATAGCATTACCAGAGGAGATGGATGACCTTGTAGATGCAAAGTATTCCCAGGAATGCGTGGTGACTTCACTGGTTCTACAAAAGCAGATATTTCATATTTCCACATCTGTCCCAACTCTTGTTCTTCCTCAGGCTTGGCCTTATAATTTGGTTGTGCATAAAACAAAACACTTTTTGCTGAACTGACTTCATCATTAGTGTGAGCTCCCCTCTCCCAAAAGAAACAAATAGAAGGAGGGTGCAAAAGATTGCCTCAGAGAGCTCAGCAGCAGCCAAATTCATCATGGCTATTTTCCCTAAGTTCATGGTCAATGTGCTCAGCTGTCTGACTTTGTGGCTGCTGAATTCACAGGGAGTAAACTAGACAGTGGAGGAGAGATTTGTCATGTTACAGCGTGCCACTAAACAGTTAAGTGGAAACAGAGTACAGGCAGGAGGATACTTTTATAGCAAAGTACATAAATACAGATGAATTACAGATGGGGAGAGAGAAAATAAATGAAAGTTAATCTCTAGAAAGAAAAACAAAGCTACCTTTGAAATATTTTTTCCTTCTCTACCTACTTAGAATGTGTAAAAAGACCAGTATTTCTTTTATGAATTTGACCTAAGTGTGGTGGCCAGGGAAAAAGCATAATCATAACAAAAATTATCCTCTTCACAGAACATCACGTTTTTCAAATTCTGACATTTCGGACTTCCCTCTTAAACATCGGTCTCTGGATTGTATACCCATGGACATAATTATTATGATGTGCAATGTTCTATTTATTTGATAAAGTGTAAGTTCATTTGTTGAATAAAATCTGAGTAAACAACCTGGATGATAAGGTGAGGCCATAGCAAAGGACAGATCTGTATCTGTTAGGTTTTCAAGGCAGAGCAAAGTAGTAGTAGTTTTTATTAAGTTGTAGGAGTAGTTTTTATTAAGTTGTAAACTTAGCTGTGTTGGTACTGCAATCATCAGAGTTTATATTCAGAAATGTATTTAGACAGAGGTGCTTAATGAGGTCTATGGTATAAAAATCTATTAAAATTAAGCAGACTACACAGGTCTGTATATATAACTGTAGATTACAAGGTTAGAGAGTTCTTTGCATAAAATTTATGGAGATTTTCTACTGTCACATTTACTAAGAATACTTTTTGAAAGTTTGTGCTGAGAAGTTCCTAAAATAGGGGCATGAAGGCCCACCAAAGCTAAGGGGGAAGGAGGCAGTATTGTAAGGGCCAGTTCACAGTTTTTTTCAAAACGTTTTTTCTATGTGTTCCTATCTGTTCCTACATGTCCCTAGCTATTGTCAAGCATGTTTGATATGTTTTCCTGTATTCATGTATCATGCAGAACATTAGAAGTTAAAAAAGCCCATTTGATGATACCTTGCCTGCCAAGAAAAGGAGGGGAGAAGAATTCCATAAATTAAAAAATAGTAATAATAAAAATAAATAAATAGAGTTATACAGTCTTCAAGTGTGCTTTTTCATCTACTATGGGTACTTTTTGACCTACTAATGTGGTTAGCTTGCTGATCTCAGAATACAAAGAGCAGGTGAGGGCACTGCCTGAGGACTCACTCTGGCAGTGATATTTTCCAGTGGAGCCACTTTTCCAATGAGTCAAGTGGCAGCGAGGAAGGGAACCCCTCAGTAGGCTAGGAGAGCTCACTTCAGATAGTCCCTGAAAACCTGTTGTGTTATAGTTCAGAGTCTGTCCAGCAATATAAAGCAGTGTTTATTTCCATCTTAGTAAATAAATTAGTCTTATAAATTTCCCTTAAAGACATTAATTATTGTGTATGAGTTTTCTGACAAATACAGGCTACTCTGTTCTTTTAGTAGTTAATTGTTTTGCAGCTTAGACTGCCATCTTGCTTTGTTCACAAATCACAATATGAATTTCTCAGAAGCCAGAATGTGCTTTCCAACAATCTGCATAGGTCCATCTCTGGAGCTTCACTGGACAGAGCGCTAGGAGAGGCCACTTTGGCAATGCAGAAAGGTCCATGTCCCTGAAAACAGACACACTTGCTGCAGCGAGATACATTTGTCATAAAACTAATACTTCCAAAATAGTCTTTTGGGAATGAACAGACTAATCTCACATTCACTTCATAGAAAAAGCAGTTGCCATGAGTTGGGATAGGTCCAATATCAGTACTCTAATAATCAAAAAATGACACGCAGTAAAGACTGTGTACACCCTGCTGGGTGGGTTTGTTTTCTCATTACTACAATGACCATTTTCTACTAAATTTGTTTCCTTGAATATTTGAAGGTTCAGTTGCTACATTAAGCAAACTGATAGTGTCATTGCCTACTACTTACATTACACAAAGGGTTTGCAGAAAGAAAAGCGTGGGGATGGTGGACATAGGTTTGTGTGCATCCATGAATTCCTGGAACTCATTTGCACATGAAAGCAGCAGACACAATTTAATTAGTTTTTTGATAAAGGGTAAACATATCACATCTCTATCTCAGCAAGTAACGTATATTTTTTACTTGCCTTTCATTTTCTCTGTTATTTCTGTACCTCAGTGTACAGTGTCTGTGACAAACATAATGGCTGCTTGGGAATAGAATAAACCTTACTTCTGCTTTGGTATTGCTGAGTGTGAATATATGGTAACAGGTCATGCTGAAGTAGCTGGGTGCATTGAGCTGAGATCAGGACAACCTGTAATCATGAAGGTACTTGCTATTTATTGTGGTTTTCTTTCAGACGAAGATGGATCCAAATTATCCAGAAATGCACAGTGAATGAGCAGGCTGTGTTGCAAGGCTAACATTCATACCCTAAGATTGTCTTACTAATGCGGGGCTTTGACTCAGTTTTTTGGTTACTTACACAAAGTACTGGCAAACTGTTGAGTGATTTAGCAGTTTCTTACTTGTTTGGACTACAAATAAGACTTACTCATCTTCAGTGGTGTCAGTTTTGTCTGACTGAAAAAACTGGAGCACACCTGTCCTTGTTTCTGCAAGAGTTTATACTGGGAAGAGCTTGACTTGATCATATACTGACTGCAAAAAAAATTGTGCAGACTCAGTGAATTTGTATGCTAATTAAACACCATCTGTAACTGTTTATTAGCATACACAGAGATATGTGCTAAAATAAATATTACCTAAATCATATGGACTTCTAAGACTTCACCAGCATATTGTCACTTCATTTCTTTGGCCCTTCTCAAAGGTTAAAACATTCATTCAGCAACTCTTGTCTCTCCCGTGAAAATACTCTGTGAGATTTCCCGTGTAAAGTGTACTGATGCTAATTGGACCTCTGCATACACATGAAAGTACCAGTCCTCTTCAGTAGTGACTGTAGCAGCTCTCCTAATTTTTGATGAAGGATAAATCTCCTATCCAGTCAGTGCAAATCAGTAGGATTAGTCTAGTACATAGACCCTACCTCTGTAAGTGTTAAGATGATGATAATGGAGTAGTGTCAAATTCTGCAAACCTCATTTGATTTGTTTTTGCTAAAGAGTTAAAACCATAGTTTGCTTTTTTCAGTTGCCAAGAACTCAGATGAAGTTTGCTGGGTTTTGCCATTGACTCTACAGAGAACAATATCAAATCCTAGTACGAGGTTTTTTATTTCAGTAATTCTGAGAAGAAGTTCCACAAGCAAAGCAGTTATATACATTTTAAAATATAAAAAAGACAAAAATTAAAAAATACAAATGCAGCTTTTGTATTACACTGAGCCTTTGAAAAGCTTTTGATCCTACCAGCTGCTTTTCAACTGCTATCAGATGAGGTAGGGCTTCTGCTAACAGAAAGCACAAGAATGTCAGACCTACCGTTGAAGCAAAAGTGTGCAATTTAGGCATTTATTGGATTCATCCTGAACCTCTGCTGTGCTATCTTCAGCACAAGTCTGCAAAGACCAATATTCCTTTTGTTGCTAATATTCTGTAAGCAGATATTTTCTGTTGTATTTGGTTCATACTGACTGCACAATTAACACAGATGGGAGTCACCTAGTAGATACTAATGTAACTTACTACAAATCTCTATGTATTCTGTGATTAAAATTGAAGGTACAGAAAAATAAATTCAGACTGTTTCTTTTCCCTCTCAGCATATAAGCTTGTGGAAAATATCCATTACCCGATGTACACTATTAACAAGTAATTCTGGGAAATGTACACTGAATCATTGTGCAGCTCTGTCAATTTTCCCAGTAATGAAAGTGAAGGCAAAACTGCACTGTGTGACACTGCAACTTCCACCTTAGATAATATAGACCAATTTTTGCAATCAGGGAAGTGAAAGGATTCATTGTAGTTTATAAACTCCATAATGCTGTTCAGAAACCTTTTTTACTCCCTGCCTCTATTTTGTCTGGGGATTGGTAATTTCTTTTGTCTTTCCTAGAAAATCTAATTACTCTTTCTGTGGTTTCAGGTGGGGCACAGAGACCCATTTCTTAGTGCTCTAGTATCATAGACAAAGAGCTCACTGTATGAGATGCAGCAGTAACTACAAATTTACTGTCCTGTAGGAATATCTTACACTAAGGAAGCTGCCTTTTCAAAGTATTACTTCCTTAGTCTCAACTGCAAGCCAGCTAGGAAATTAGTGCTTTGTGACTACTTTTACTGCTTGGTTTTTGTGTGTTATCGTGATGTTATTGTCAACCTGAATACAGAATAAGCAGATGCCTGCATCATATATAGCAAAGCAACCTGGGCATCCATGTACTGTCAGACTATTTAGAAATACGTTGCAAAGCAAAACTAGGAAATTAAGTTTAAGATGGAGCAAGACTCCACAACTTTAATACTATTGCCACCCAACTAACTTACCATAATTCCTTTTAAGGTTAGCATTTTTAGTTCAGATTAGAAGAAATATGCATCCACGTAAGTCCTGCAGACAACATATTTTGTGTCACTGACTTGAAGACATAATTTTTCAGTATATAAAGCAGTGGGAATGACCATACTGAATTCTTAGTATCTATGTCTTAACTCCTATTACCTGGGATTCAGATGTCAGAGCCTTACGGGTGATAAAGCTCCATTATTTTATTCTCTGTACTACTCATATTCCTTTCTACCTATTTAAGTGATTTTATGTTTTCAGAAGAAAATCTCTAAAGATAGTGTCTTGTCAAAACTTTCAAGAACCCTCCCAGTAGAAGAGTTGGAGGACGTGAACTACATCACATTTACTCCGCATTTATTTCCTTGAATCAGGTTGATGGAAGAGCTCAAATTATGCCAATGTTTGAATAAAAATGCCTTTCTCACCAGCCAAAATTATTTCTGTCTTGTGGCTATTTTGAACTAGTTCTAATGCTGCAAGTTTACATGGAAGCACATCTGTGTTCATCATCACAGCCTGTTGATGTGCACAGCCTGTGATTTAAAGGACAATGTCTAAATTGTATTCCTCTGCTTTGTAACTTATGATTTATAACTTATGCTTTGTAACTTATGATTTGCATTTATATGTTTCTTCATCTTTAAAATCAGGGACTGGGATTTCGCTGCCTGAATAAATGACCTAATGTAACAACAGCATGAAACTTGTTATATAAGGAAAGAAGGGTTGTTTTCAATGTTTTTACTGTCAGAATTTATTTTTGGTCATTTGTTCCACCGGAAAATACGTGTATTCCATTCCAAATTGTTGACAGTGCTGTAAGGCTTAAGAAGTGTGTGGACATTATAAAAGATAAAGTTTTTTTACATGGGACAGAGCTGTGAGATTTCCAGAGCCTTTTCGCTTCAGTCATTAAGAGGCTGTCACAGATGTCTTAGTCTGGAACAAAAGCTACCAATTATAGGGAAAGCCAAACATTTAGAGTAATATCTGTCAAATGATTTTCTATGTTCCTAGATGGCTCCTCAAGTGCAGAATTGCCTGTCTTACAAGCACTTTATTTTTTCCCTGCTTATTACCAGTCAATGAGTCTATGGCAAATTATTGGATCAAAGTGCTGCCATAATGCAAAAGGAGATGTAAAATTTAAAGACTTTACAGCTTCCATTCAAACTTATCCCCTCATATCTGCTCCCTCTTATTTCCTCATTCAGAATTATTTTCCTTAGTCCTTAGAACAATAGACCACTTAGTTTAGGTTCTCCCTAAACATAGTCTTTTATTCCTGAATTTCCTCTTATGTGGCCATCCCCTTTCTTCTACCCTATTATCCAATGACTCACCTGTTCACTTTGATCTTTGTCATGCCTCCACATCAAGCAGCTTTTCCCCCGATTTAAATAGGATTATTCATTGCAAGAGTAAAGGAAATGCTTTCCCTTCTTATCTGAACCATTTTGAGGTTTCACATGACTGGCCTCCTTTAATGTTTTGCTTTATCAAACTCACATTTTCTTTTCAAGGTAACTTCCTCTGAAATATTCAAATAGGCCTAGCTACATTTTGAATGTCAGCACGAACTCTGGAAGGAATTGCTTGTTTTAGCTGAACCAACCCAGATCCTCAAACAGGAGTTTCAGGCTGTATTCACAGCAGCTCTTTTGCAGAAAAGGAAGACTTTTTTTTTCTGACTTATATAACTGAGATGTGTACAAACAATTTGTGTTTGTCAGAGGTGAAACTTAAAAACAGTCAAAACTTTTCTGGACATAGCAGAAAAGGAATCACCATATACATTTTCCTGATGTCACAGTGAAATGATGGTGAGAAACAACGCCATCTCAAAAAAGTGTGAATAATTTGTAGCATTCTTAAGATGCTGTGAATACAGTATATAAAGAGAGCACTCTTGCCTGCTTTCTCTGCTCTCATGACTGTTATCCTGTTCTTTTCCTCTGTCTACAGTCATCCATTGTCTAGTTAGCAGGCACTGTCAATCTGAGAATGATTTCTCTTCTCTGTCTCTTGCCTTCTGCATGACAGAGGGTAAGATGTCTTTCTGTGCTAGTACGAACCACATTCTCCCTGCTGATTGGGTGCTGTTTACTCTCTCTTCAAATAAGTGCAAGCTAAAAATGTGAATATATTTCAGCTCAGTCTTCATTCTCTGAATTGGCTGAGATATACCCTACTGTAAAAAAGAATTGTTCACATGTCATAGCATATTTTAGAAATACTGTCTACAAACTGGTGCTGCATAGCTATTCAGATTCAATCCTGGGTCCTTGTACTGGCCTTGAACAGAAACTCCTCCATCTCTGTGGAGCTTTCAGAGTAAGTCCTAGCAAAAAAAACAAAACAGTATAGTGGGAGAGAAGGACTCTCTTTCTGGTTAGAAAAGTTATTTAGGGACGGACTGAATATGCTTGTAGTTGGAAGGAATTTTTATGTCATGTGATTAATTTCACCGAACACTGTTTTGAACTATTTCAAAGCAGTTTTTTACATTAATTGCCATCCCATGACCTGGCAAATTTGCAGCTATGATGACTGTGAATGCCGATCCTACCCTGTTGCTCATTGTAAGAGTAAAATCAATTTTGTGTAGAGTGCAAACTGGTTTGCAGAGTAGCAGCTCATAGTGAGGAAGGCTTATTGATTATGTATCCAGCTCGGCCCAAATACAGCAAACTGTGACACAGCTAGACTGGCTTAGAGAGGACTCTGTAAAGCAAGCCAAAGATTTTTGTATCAAGGAATTTCCGGTAGGTCTATGTGACTTATTCATTAGGACACTAGAATTGTTCCTGTCTGTCTTCTGCCCTCTCTACACAGAATAAATCTGCTTCACCCAGATTAGTAAGAGACATAAATATGAATGGTTATTGCGGAATTGCACAGGGTAATAAGCTTTAAGAATTCGGGAATTTTTCTATTAGAACTTATTACAACCTATCACAAACTGCTCCTTTTCCTTCGAAGGATCTCACCTGTCCCACCACTTCACAGGTTGTCTCACCTATGAATTCATTTGCTTTCTGTTTGACGACACCTTCCCTCCTCAGCATCTATTTCATGTATCCTCTTCTTAGCTGGTCCTTTGATTTGGCAGCTACCATTAAAGAGACCACATGTACACATCTGCATATGGACAGCTGTGATTTCTATTTCTAAGGTAACCATGCATTCACATGCGTAGAGAACATGGGAAATCCTAAGTGCCAGTGCAATATTTGTGTCTCTCAGTGTGTGAATAATTTCTGAAAGTCTGTTTGGTATTCACGGCTCTCAGCTAAGACAGTATGACGTGACTTTGCATACAGAATTGTGATGCAATATCACTGTCAAGGCAGGAAAATAACAGAATGTGTCATATTAGGTTAAACTGACACCACTGAGACAGAAACTGTGTAAAGGAAAGGGAAAGGGAAAGAAAAAGTAATCTACCAAGCAAGAATGGAGCTGGTGCTAAACAGAAAGCAGAGCTGGTTTAAAATGAATGCTTTTCATAGAGTCTAAGGCCAAATAATCTATTCCCCCAGCTCTATTCCCCCTGTTCCAGCACCACTCTTACATCCCACACTCTTGACCTTGCTTTCTATCCTGCTGCACTTTTTTTCTCCATCTATTTAGTTTTTCATTTGCTTTCTACCTGCTCTACCTGAAAATTAGGTTTCTACCCTGCTGGATGGTAATTATTGCTGGCAAGTATCATGGTGTGCTGCAATCATTGTGCTTGCAGAGAAGGTCTGTTTTGGCTCAGTGATTTCCCAGCACATTTTCCTAGAAGAATTAGAACTTCCTGGAAGTTACTCCTGTTCACATTAAGATACTTCAGTAGAATCTGCAGTGAGGTAGAGGGAAAACCTTTCCAGTTCAGGGGTTGTGGGTTGGGTTTTTTTGTCTTTTCCTGCTTTTAAGGGCATCCTCGTGCATTTCTTTCAAGCAGGTTTCATGGAGGCAAAGAAACAGGAGATAGTTTTGTGACACAAAGGTTTGACTGTTGGGTCTCAACCACCTCCTCCTGAATGGAGCACAGGAGAGCTGGTGGTTCTCGTCCGGCTGCCCCCAGAAGTTGCTACTATCTGCTATAGTTCGCAAGTACATCACTGTGAGCATATCAAAAGGAATCCAGACATTCGAATTACATTTAGCAAGAATATTGATGCCTGTTAACACTGTTTTGGGAGTTTGTTGGTGCAACCTTTACTGGTGACTCAGAGGCAGTTTTGCCTTTTTTCAAGTGTGTTTTCATCTGAAGATTTAACTCTTTCCTCAGTGCAGTGCAATGCAGTTTTGTATTTGTAAGGGAAGTTAACATCAGCTTCCGTTATATTTGTAAAGAAGAGAGAAAAACATAAAAGAAAAAGCACTTGCTGTTGGAAGACACATTTGTTCATTGAGATGCCTCAGGCAATTATCTGAAAAAGTAATTTCAAGCCAATAACACACTGAACACTGAGGAAAGAAAGGAGGAAATCGAAAAAAAAGACCAACCCCAAAATATCCAAGGTGGTAGCAGAGGAACATGAAGAACTGTTCTTTAATTGAGTTTAGCATCGACAGCTGAAACTACCATCTACATAGAAGTTATAATATGGCCCAAATTGCTAGGAGAAAAAAAAGAATATTTTGGATTTTTTTCTTTTTTGAATGTAAATTGGTTTTTGGCTCAAAAGGAAGTAGCTGAATAGGGTAAATGGTAGGTTTACTCTCTAATATAATTCCATTATGCTCAGAAAAATAGAAAACCATTTTATAGATATAGTTTGAATCAGATCAGCATAAGGAAAATTTCTCAGTTTAATCTTCCCTTTTTACAGCAGCACAAAAAAAATGGCTAGTGATAGTCTGCCTAATACTGCAACTCTTACCTCTTGTTTTCTTTGAGCAGGGTAAGCAAGTCTGAAGCATGTATTACTTTTTAACCCCAACTTCTTGGGGTTTAATTTTTATAGATAAATGTGCCGAATTTCATATAGACGCACCTTACTAGGTTTCTTTTTCTTTTGTCTTTCACTGAAGCTGTACAGAGGCTAGGATGCAATAACAGACTTAAAACAGACTACAGTAGGTATTTTTAAAGATTAATGGCGCTTAGTGTCTCTTCATATAAAGAAAAAAGGCTTTTTTTTCTTTAGTAATGAGTTATTAAGTCAGTTTCTAAGTCTTGAATTTACTGTTATTTTTGCATCTCAGTGGCAGACATTTATCCAGCAAAAGGTAACTGCGAATAGAGTTTACTGACCCAGGTATTTTCCTTTAGCACAGCAGTTTTATATACATTAGTGCAGTAGCATTTGTAGCCCATTCTAACAGGGCTCTAGTGAATGTCCTCTTTTAACATTCCCGATGTGTTGTTTCTGACTTTTCTGCAGTGATTTACCCACCAGAGCACCTGTAAATGGCAACTAGCAAGATGACAAATACATCAACCACTCCTGAAATTAGATGAGTACATTGCAAATATAAAATTCTTAACTATTAATTGGGGAAAACAGCAGAAGACCATGTCTCTATCAAGGCAGACAGATATATTTTTTGAGATGTAGAGATATTGAACATTTCCAAGTGTAAAGTCTGCATGAATGCTTTAGAATGTATCTCTATTTCCTCGTGTCTTTGACTACAAAAATTAAAGGATACAAGAAAAACTACAAATACTCTGTAAGTAAAGAAGTGAATCCACATTTTAGGAACAAAATGCAGAAAAAAAAATACATGCTTTCTTTCTGAGAAGGTCAAGAGAGTCTTTCGGAGACGGATCTCATCCAACAACAAAATGGTTTTTTGCATTTCTCAGTGTTTCATGAAGCTTGTTTATTCTTTTTAGCCACATTTAAAGGTGACAGGAAAAAAAAATGGCAGCATGTAAGGATGTGTTTCCAAAAGATATTGTAAGAAAAGGCAAGGGGAATGTGCAGCCTTCTTCACTAATTAATCATTCAAGCACAACAGCAACCTAACATGAAGATACACTGCATAAGCAATACAGGTCTGCTTGGGATGCCCAGAGTTCCTCACAGGCTGCTAGTCTGGGACTCAAAACATAGCAGCAATTTTACTCCAGTCCTGCTACCTCATTCCTGAATAAAAAATAGTTACTGAAAAAGAACACACAGCTGCAGCTGTGTAATTATCTGGCTTTGCTAGGTAAAGTAGAAGTGATGATAATACAACCTGATCAGCAGGGAGCACGCTGCAGCTTTAAGCCTCATCTTCCAAAATCCATTCTGCAGAGCCATGAGTGTTGAAATATTTTCCTTTAGCCATTTAAAAGCAAATTTCACTGTACTCAAAGATCTCTGACATCCAATAGTGAAAGCAACCAAAACATCTGGCAAAGATATAAGGTGAGCATTGTTATATCTGAATAAGACTGCAGATAGGACTCAGATTTTACAGAGATAAATATTTTATCAACAGTGTGACAAGGTTGGCTCCTCACCTAATTACAGGGCAGTCCTATTTTAAATCCTCCACTCTGTGAATTAAAAAAAAAACATTGTTCAAGCTTTAAGGCAATAGTGGAAAGAAGAAAAAAATAATCTTCCTAAAACCATGGGAAACCATGACAGAGCAAAGACCTGCCTTTGATGTCCAGATTGATAAAAAGCTGCTTCACCAGATTGGAAGGCAATAGTTCAAAGGATGACTAGCTATGAAAAGTTTCTTTTAAGGAGCTGCATGAGTAGGAGTAGTAAGCTGCTTCATATTGTCCAAAATTATCCTCAGGACCTGTGACAGTTTATTGTCACAGCAGGAGAGTCATAGATCTGATCTGGTAGTTAGTTTATGAAGTTCTGATCAGTAAATTTTGGTGTGCAAACTAAAAAGTACAGTCCTGCTCTGGCAGGGGGGTTGGACTAGATGATCTTTGAGGTCCCTTCCAACCTCTAACATTCTGTGATTCTGTGATTGGTGGTCAATACTCTCTTTACTACTACACATATCCCAGTTAGTGTGGGATATGAAGATTATCACATAAGCTTACTATATGCATCCTGAATGTTACAGGCTTGCCAAAAATTTCACTTGCCGACCCATCAATGTCTGATGTTAGGTAAGGGATCTCTGAGACTCTAGGAGAGACCACCACAGCACAGTCAGCTGCTATGGAGAGGGAGCTCAATGAGCCCTGATAGCTGCAGATAGTTATAAAGTGGTCAATTCATAGTCAGATTTTCTGCCTTGTACATGCAGTTTTGGCTGTTTATGAGCCCAGTCTCCAGCCAAGACATTTTTTGGGGGTCAGTACTGTGTTCTCACTGATAGCCTCGCATAAGGGATTAATTTTAGATAGGCCTACTTGCTAAGCACCTGTTTGGACTAAAGTTCAGTTAGCTTAAACAGGAGGAGTGCATTCATCACAGAGAAAAAACAGCTATGAATAATGACTGTTAACCTAAACCATGCTGGACATATCTGTTTACTGTCCTGTAAGATTTTATTGATTCAGAACATTCAAAAGACCATAGCTACTCAACTCACAGCATTTTGAAATGAAGCATCATGATATTTTGCTTTAGTTCTGTCTAAAATTCTAGTTCAGTCTTGGGCTAAAATGATAATAATTCTGGTATGAGTCTGAGCACTCTCCATTTCCATCTTTTTTTTCCAAATTATTTGTCTTCTTTTTCTTTATTCTACTACTTGAATTGCACTAGACCTCTTAAAAATAATAACAAGTAGCAGTTACTGTGGAAAGACCCTTTTTATTCTAATGTAACTAAATTACATGGGTTTAGTACAGTAGCAATTTGTTCTGCTGAAGGAGGTTTATTTTTCTGAGGCATGCAGTGAAGAGAGATGAAGTTGGAAATTCAGGGTCATATGTGGTCCAATACAGCAAAGTGCTTTCCCTAATTTTCCTGTGGTGAAAAGTTGTTCAGTGCTTGCAATTTGTGTGATGCCTTTTAATTAAGCTGGGAGCTCACTGAGCATGTGTTTAGTTTGGGGTGTACGTTATTCTGAATTGTTGTTCAGTATTTTCAGTCCCTGATGTGCAGACTGCTTTACCTTTGGGTTTAAAGGAAGAGTGTTCTGCCGTGTGATGGTGTCACCAGGCACAGTGACAAAAACATGACTTTCCCAACATTAGCTGTTCTGTTTGCCAGGCTGTCACAACTCCCTTCATTGCTATAGAGATGCTGGTTGCTGCAAAAAAATGTGTAGGAAATTGCAAAGCGTTGTGAGGATGTTATGATCAGACTGTTAGCTGTGCTGACTTACTGTCAGCACCTGCCAGAACTGCCCATGAGAAGGGAGATGTTCCCCTTTCCCACTGGATAAGGAAGGAAGGCTTTCTCTTCCATCTGCCTTCTGACCTGCCTGCCTGGCTGCTAACCTCTGTGGCACAGTTCGTCATCTGTGGCAGAGGAAGCACATGAGCATACACAGTACATAGGCTGATCTCATCAGCTTACATTTTTGTGTTTTGAGATGAGACATACATAGATATGTGTATTTCTACCCAAATTACCTGTGTTTTACAGGTCAGGAGAGCAGGCTGCCTGCACTGCAGGGAAAGCTTCCCTGCCAGTCATTGAGGAAGTAAGAAAAACAATGGGAGGAACATACTGGAAAAACATCAGTGAATATTTCTTTGCTGAGTGGGTGGTAAAACCTTGGAACACCTAGGGAGGTGGTCAATACCCCATGCTTATGAGTGTTTAAAAGACGCAATGCTCTTAATAATTTGCCTTAAATTTTGGTCAGCCCTGAAGTCATCAAGCAGTTGGACTACATGATCATTGTAGGTCCCCCTTCCAACTGAAATTATTCTATGCTGTGCTATGCTATGCTATGCTATTCTAGTTGTGTTATGAGGATAGGCATCAAGTGGTTTACCGGAAACATCTGTATATTCCAGGAGCAAGAGAAAATAGATCATTAAAGTATCATTTGCAGTATTTTTGCTTTGTCTCAGGAACACTTTGAAGGGGCAGACTAAGTCTAATTTGAAAAGTCTACTTTAAATTGTGAGAACACCAAACATAAATGCTTTCTCATATTAATGGTTTTAAGCATCATCTAAATCAGTTGATTAATTGAGTTAAGCCTGTTTCGTACTGCTTCATTCTGTTTGTCTTTTCAATCTCTAACATGCCATACTACTGTTACTGGTACCAAAATCTCTTACCTCTCTTTGAACCCCCTAGAGCTGTAGGGTCAAATGGAGGTAGAATAGGTGTTACAAGAGGGCTCCACTGGATTTCTTGGGATATACTCTGCAGGGCTATTTCAGCTGAGAAACTTAACCTTGTTACCAAAGTGTTGTCTTAGCCTTGACCACTTTATGGATCTTGTTTCCCTGTCATGGTACACTGTTCTTTATGCCCTGATTGTTTGCTGACCTCTATGCCAGATGCTGCATGTTTAGTGTTGCTGTATATTCAGTGGTGCTGTATGAGTAGGAGTATAGGAATGTGGGGACAACATAACCTCCTAATATGAATATAAAGTATGTTCACACAATTCCTAATTAAAGGTATCAGTTAATTAAAAAAAAATTAAAAATTGAAGCAGTCCATACTGGCAAGAAAAAAAGAAAATCAGGTAGCAGGTATTCAGATGAAAATAACGATAGAGGTGTCATTAGTAAAGGAGGGGCACTGATAAGTAGCTGCAGTTGCAGTTGCTTCCCACGAAGCAGAGGCCCAAGAGCACCTATTACCATGGCAACAAAAGAAGAGAAGGGATTTACACCCCTATATGCTTCAGTGCAGTCTTAAGCAAGAGTGAAACTGGCTGGAAAGAACAGCCCCACTATATTCATTCTTTATGAATTGTATATCTCACCCCACTGCCTCAAAGCTTATACCTAATAGTGATAAATCACTGACCACACATGGCTATAGATGTTTCTGGACCTGTTAGAAGCCTAATTCTTAGCTTATTTATTTAACTTTATGCTATATAAAATCATGAAGTTGAATAGATTGCTAATTTCAGTAGAAAATATTTTTTCAATGTTGTATGCCATAAGTCTATAATACACATAATTCTTCTTAGTAATGTACTGGAAACACTAACTCTAATGCTACTCTAATGCAAGAACATTCCTTCATCTCTAACTTTATCCTGTGAGTATCACTGAAGACTATTCTTCCATGTGCTCATTAATACAATTCCTATCTTTAGCAAATTTTTTCTCACAAAAAATAGTGTGTCTTAGTCCTATTTAATAAGTTTCTCATAAAATGTATGAAGTAAGATCACCTCGTTGCTATCAGGACATTTTGAAATCCAGTTGATGTCGCCCTGATTTAATATCTTCTTAAAAAAAATTACTCTGTTTTCAATAATGCTATTGTCTTTTAACATTTCAGATCACGGTATTTCGCATGGGATCGGAAGGGCACCAGGATATTGATTTAGCTATCCTGACAGCATTACTAAAAGGTAATGGAGTTTCACTCCTCAGTGAGTCTGTGTCAATATAGATGGATTAACTCTTGTGTCTCTGCTGTGGGGAAATTTGCATTTATTGACAGTATCTACCATATCAAGATGGTAAATCTATACCATGAAGTTGAAGTGTACTTTTTGCTCTCACTGCTTTATGCAAATTCAACTCTTTCTCTAATGTTTAAGTAGCTACTGTTTTTCCTTTCTGAACTTTTGTTCTCCACCTACAATTGCTAATGCATCAGTGGTGACACTCACTGGTTACTTGAGAAGATTAGTGCTCAAAGAAGACAGCCAAAGAACTTCTCTGACTTAGATTGCCTTGGTGGCTTGTAGAACATCCAGAAGGAGGTCATCTCCCTTTAGATAAAACTGTCAATATTGTCAAAGTAAAATGTTACCTGTAGTCATCCTAGGAAAGCTTGTGAGGCCTTCCATCCTCTGCTGGTAGAGCTAAGAACTCAGCTGTTAGGGTGATATGGGTCTTAAAATTCACAGGTCACTAAATCTTTCTAAGCCATTACATGTTACACTTACGCTCTTAAAATACTCTTACAGTAAGTTTGCTGTTGCTGTGGTTCATTATATTTATATTTATATTTATATTTATATTTATATTTATATTTATATTTATATTTATATTTATATTTATATTTATATTTATATTTATAGTTATAGTTATAGTTATAGTTATAGTTATAGTTACAGTTACAGTTACATTTATATTTAAAGTGCCTATCACCATATTGACAAACATTCCTTGGAATTAATTGTCTTACAGACACACCATTTAGGTTTATACTCTTCCAAATATGGTATTATCAGGTAATTTAATATCTGCTTGCAGATACAGAAACAGGTGAGATATTAAAGACTCTAAAGCACATGTACTTAACTGATGAAGGTTTACTCACCTAGGCAAGGCCTGGTAGGTTATAGCCCTCCATCTATATGGCATTTCCCCAGATGGGATTTTTCACAAATTGCATGTATCAATCATCATGGTCATTTTATTGCTGTTTGGACTATTTTGTGTTATGTAGTACACAGGTTGTACCAATTTTAAAAACAGAGAATAATACATACTAAGCAATTTTAAAGAGCGACCTGAGAAACATTGGGGAATTGGATTTCCAAAGGTGGCTGGGGAAAGTTACACTTCATGAGGCTCTTCAGCAGCTGTCATCATGCTACTTCCACCTCCACACCTGAATAAGAGGGTGCATAATGCCATGTGGCAGTCCTGAGTTTGAGTCATAACAAAAAAAAATGAATAGGTCTGCTGTGTATTCAAAAGGTAATGGAAATTATTCTTGCTTGTGCCAGGGCTTATTTTTCTTCTAATTTGCTTCTTGTGCAGGTTACAAAAGCTGTGTGAAAGGGAGAAGGCCTGAGTATCTTTTACCTTACCAAGCAAAAGAGCATTTTATGTTTTACACAACGATTAATCCCATTTCAGAAATATTACTTTAAACATTTAAAACAAAGTCTAAACAAGATCAGCAAACAAGCACTGACCACTTCAAAAGTATGTGTGCAAGATGATAGATACCAGCCAATGGACCGTGTAGGGGAATTTCTTGTGGAGCAGGGGCGCAGTATCCCTTTAAAGGATTGAACAACCCAGCTTAGGCCTAAACAAAGGCTCTGTCCTTGAAGCTGCCTTGGGGCACTGGGAGGAGGAGGTTTTATCTGTTTTGTGAAGAGCCTTGGCGGGAGAGGTGGGGAGGGGGGGGGAGGCAAGAGCCGCCTGCATAGTTGAGTGACACTATCCAATAAAACGCTGGCTCATGTAAACCTGTAACTGACCAACTCTGTTAAGGGGCAGGCGCCTGGACACTGCTTAACTGGAGATATTGAGCTGTCCGGGGCAATAAAGAGAGGACGACTTGTAGCCATATCGGTAGGATTTGTCGTTGTCTTGACCGGCTCTCCGGAGAGACCCTCTTCAGGAATGAGCTAGAATTATTTTGCTCCAGTAGCTTTTGTTTCTTTAGGCTCCTGTAGTACTGCTTTCACCACTTCATTTTCTCTTTTTGACGAAGATACCAGTTATTTCTCCTGGAGGTAACATGGCTATTTTGCTGCTACCCTGAGGCAACAAGTTTCAGCCATGGGCATAATTCAATCCCAAGGCATTTTGGACATACTCACACAGAAATAGTATAAATCAAGGTGAAGAAAAAGAAATATTTAAAAGCAAGGAATGAGAATTGCATCCATCACCAGATTCCTCTTCTCTATCCTTAGGAAACATTTTAATTACAGTTTTTGTGTCTTAAATACCAGTTTTCATATCTTACAGTTTTCATATCTTAAATATAACTAGATCCTTTATTATCCTCACACATTCTTAAGACAGTCTCTTAACAGTTCTTCTTAAGACAGTCAATAAAAGCACTTCTCTTGATTTCTGTTAGTAAGATACAGATTGTCTTAAAGTTGTGATTCTGCTTTTCCGGTTATATTTTCAAGGTCTGAATCCCAACATAGAACCCTGATGTCTCTTACCACCTTGAAAGCTGCCTCTTAGAAGCTGAAGGAAAGGGAGGGATTGATTTCTGTTTGAAAATTTATTTTGCAGTATTTACATGAGCAACTGTACTGTAGTTGCAGTCTGGATATATGAGTAGTCCTCCCTGATCGGGAATATCCATTTTCCAAGTGCCTAATTGGTCCTGTCATTTCCTTAGTTAAAAAAAAAAAAAAAAAATTACCTTCACTTTTCTAATAGTAGTACCATCATAGTGCGCTTCTGTTAGTTCAGAAGGTGTCTGGATCTGTGTAGATAATTTTGACATATCCTTTCATGTTCACATGGCAATTTTGATTTGGTCATCTGCTGATAGCAGCACTTCTGTCTTTCTTAAGAGCCAGAGAAACTAAACCTTACATCTCCCTACTCCTCAGCACTTTCAGTGAAGATTAGGTTTATGAGATGCCTCTTGTTAATCTCAACTTTCTGATCAACTTTCTGAATGAAAGTCCATATGAGTTTTTAGTCAATGTGTGCAAAGACAAGATCTCATCTGAGGCAAGTCAGTTGTCCTTATTACCATATCTTTATAAAAGGTTTTGCCCCACCTTGAGAAAAATACTTCCTGATGGATAGTTGAGGTTTTCATCAAATCAAGAAATGTAAGGTTGCAGTGCTAAATCACTTGTATGTTGATTTACTACTAAGCAGATTTGAAGATCGACTCTGAATTATCTTGAAATTTTTAAGCTCAGATCTGAGAATTATTCACTTCTTTAGCACTGTGTGAAAAGGGGCCAGAGAAAAGTATAAAACTGGAGAGTGATTTTTGGTTACTTTTTCTCAGTCTCATTTCTTCCTAGCCAGTATTCAAGGTGCATACTAATTAATTACAAATCCCACCCTGTGTGAGTGATTTGTTTAGGGAGTAGGAGGAGGACAAGGACTGGGAAATATACAGTATCATTTCTTGCTTGCTCTGTAAAATTGGAGAAATTTTAAACCCACATCAGGCACTCTGCCGACGCAGGAACTCTCCTGGATGGGATATTCCACAAGCCCTAAACCCTGCACTGAATATGATTGTTTCCTTGTTTTGATGCGTCACTTGTTTAATCTTGTCAGCAGATCTATGTTTCTTGGAAGTGGTCTCCAATAAACTAGCGATTGGCATCCAAACTGGTTATCAATTTACATTGCATGGATGTCACAACAGCACATAGCTTGTGAATTCCTCTTTCCTTTTTTTAGTTTCAAGAGACATGTGAGAAGTAAGTTTCCGATTGCATGGATTTGTATCAAGTAAATTTATTAATACTCTTTAACTGTTTGTGCTTAACTTGAACAGTTGGAACTTTAAAGGTAATGGATTTTGTCCTTTTGCAGCTGCAAACTGAGCAGAAAGCATGTGACAGGAAAGTTAAAGACAGCATACGGAGATGTTCTAAAATATAACTGTTTTGAAGTGGCATCAAAGATCCTAGTTCAGAAAGCTATTGCAATGTCTGGAGCATAGTGGCAGCACCAGCCATGTTTCAGCTGGTGCTGCAGAAGCCTTCCCAGTGTAATTGTTAGCATTGGGAAAGAGGTGCTGTGTGGTGCGAGTATATTGTAATATTATTGCCATGCAACCCTCTGAGATAAGCCATGTTAGGCTAATGCAGATCTGATGTCTCTGTATACTTTCCACCCTGTGAATCTGATGTCTATGTATACTTTCCACCCTGTGAATAAGTCATGATTCATGCTCACTGAACAGCCATCATCATGTAGTACCAGATGGTCCTGGAAGACAGTGTGATGGTTTGCCAACGATGAGATCACTGACTCGGAAGAATTTCAGAGTTAGGCCAGATACCTGGTTACTGCAGTTACAATTGTTGCTATCAGCTTTGTTAGTCTCAACTGATTTGCTAAATGCCAGGAAGATGCTTGTAACCAATGCAGTGGAAACAGCCTTTTCACCAAAGGGCCGCTGGAAGACAAGACAACATAAGATCTGCTGAGATACAGAGCAGAAAGTTAATTTAGATCACTATTTCCCCTAATCTAATACTTGTCTTTAAATGGTTATTCAAAGAGGACACTGACATGCTTAGAAGAACTGTGGAAAAGAATCTCTGACTACAATTTCTATCCAGAGACAGGACTTCTATTTCATTTCAGCTTTACAGATTCCTCAGCAGTAAGTATCACAGACTATCCCAGAAGAACCCTTTAAAGGTTTGCAATAAACTTTAGCAAGTATACAAAAGCCTGTAGTCTATGTCTTCTGTAATTTGGGATCCTGCAAGGGTGCAACACTCACTGTCTGGTGTGTACTCTGGCTCACCTAGGATACAGTCAAGTTTCTGGTCCCAGGCGTTATCGTTGATGAGTACTGCATTTTTGGTCCAAGATGTTGGATAAATCATCTGACTTTTTACTGGAAGAATCTGTGTAAGATGTGCAAGCACTCCTGGATGGCTGCCTAAGAGCATAAACTTAACAGCTGTAGGAACTAAGAGCTGTGGCAGATCTCTGTGTTCATTTAACTTCGCACCATCTTTTCATTGTCTGTCTACATCCAGCCATAACTATACTGAAATAGAATACTGCCAAATCAATGCATTGCATCTCAAATGCAACTTTTCTTCTAGGAGCAGATGAAGGGAAGGAAGAGTGCCACTGCAGACATTAGTCATATTGTCTTAAAACATTCTTTTGAGGAACATATCTTGTGCTCAGCCAGACACCAGGGTACTGAATAAATATTACATAGACATTAGTCATATTGCCCAAAATATTATATGACACAGTAAGTATGCTGTGGTGTACAAAATGATGCAGTGCAGCTGCAGGATGAAAAAGAAATATAGGAAGAGGAAGTGCTAATTTCTCACCATTTACAGTGTTAACGTCCTAAGAAGTTGTTCCAGTGTGACACATGTGTTGATGAAAGCAACAGGCTATTAAATTTACCTTATTTTTTGATCTCCCAAATATTCTTTGGCTTTGATTTGGGTACATTACAGTAATGCTCATGAGTGAGATGAGTCCTCAGGTCACTTTTCTGGATTCTTCTTACTGATTCAAATCCCTATTCTGTAGCACCTAATGCAATCAAGGAAATGATTGAAGGGAGACAGTATCTTAGAAAGTCCACCTTTGTCCACCACATTTGTTCCAGGGAGTTTTTCTTATATTAATGGAATAATTTTTACTTCTTAATACTGGATAGATTTCCACCTGAAATAGCCTGAATACTTCAATTTTCATTTGAATCAGAAGACATCAGTACATCCAGAAATAAAATTGAGTGAACAATATCCACAGCCCATATGCTACTCTGTGAAAACTTGTAATTTTTATTTTCCTTCACCTCTTATGTAAAGCCAATGTAATCCACATTCACCTGAAAACCACAGAGGGAAGACAGGAAAGAAGAGAAGGGTGCAAGGGCTTCCCTGGGAGCAGCCATCCTGCCACATGCATCAGAGCTCTAGCATTCAGACCTGTACTGCCTAGTCTGCGCCCTAGCTGATGGACTGGTTTTGGGCCTGAAGTACAGAAACCCCTTGAAAAACCATACATTTCCTTCAACTGCCAAATGTCTGCAGCACTCTGCAAGGCAGTGAAATGAGCCAATATGGTAACAAGCACCAAGAATAGCATCATCCCTGGGACTGCACATCCACTCACAGGAAAACTTGTCCACTGCTGGCAGTCTTAAACACCATAGAGGGAGGAAGGAAGGACAGGGGCTGGACAATGACTTTCTTTCCCCTCTGCTCAATGTTTAGAGCGACAAGCATGCTCAAAGAAAGCAATTCTGATGAACTGCTGGGATTGGGGCCTTTTTGGACATGCAGCCACTGCCTCATGCCCCGTGACAGCTGGCCTTTCATGTGGTCAGATGCACCAGAAGGTCCTGTGTTCTTCCTAAAACACAAAAAAAAGGCCCAGGAATGCTGGGTCACTCGACAGAATCTGGAGAATGCTCCCTGCTAGAGGTCAGAAAGCGTTCACCTGGAGCCTATATGATTTGACTTGAGTTTTCTGAAGTTGGAGCAGTGTAAGTTGCCCACTTCCTTCCCCGAGTCCATCTGATCCACTCTTCATCCAAAGTGGTTTCAAACTAGGCTGTAGCCCTGGGTACCCAGACTGTAGACTGCAGTGAATTTCAGAAAATCAGGAAGTGGAACTCCCTCATCACATGTGCAAAATAGTTCCAGGCTGCCAGATCATGTCACTGCCCCTGGGTTTTGGAGTTCACCCATGTGGCTCCTCTACTACTCACCAGAGAGCTTGCCTGAGCAGCTGTCAAAGCTCTCACGTCTCCTGCAGACACACAGATGGGAAGGATGAAATCCGATCACATATTCAGAGGATCTGTTGTTTGGTTCAGAAAGAGGGAGAGTATTATTTGCTGTCTGTACTTAATTTACACTACCATACCCACTGTGAATAGTTTTTTTCTGGTTTTATAAATCGAGATATTTTTGCCCTTCACAAAGTCAAATATTTTCTGTTCTTGACTGTTGCATGTTGCTTGTGTAAGAAATTCAGAAAAATTCAGATGTCACTGGCACCCTCCATGAGATCTCTTGTGAGAGCTTTTGTCTGTGTCTTAGTATATAGCAATGAGAAGCTTACACAAAGAGGTGTTACTGTTATTTCTTAGTCATAGAAAGCTCCTCTGCTGTTTTCATATTGGGGTTGTTTTGTCATTTATTTCTATCATTTTGCTCCTGCATCAACTACCTTTTTATCAGAGCTCATTTCTGTAATATAATGAAAGTGATCTGGGAGATCTACAGTCCACCATCTCCCAAATAATTGCTGTAGATATTGCCAAGTATTTGGCAAAGTTAATAGTTATGAATTAAACTGTACGCTGAACTTCCCAAAGGTATGCTGAACTGATCCTTCTCAGAGAATTTCAGCAGCCAGCACATTATGCCTCCAATTTCAGAGTCCACTTTGAGCTGAAACAGTGCATAATTTTTTAGTAGTCCTGAAATGGGAACAGAAATACCTTGAAGTAATGAAAAGCTCTTGTTGTTCCTCACTCCATTATATCAGTGTAAGAATTAATAAAGACAAGTGGAGGTATGAGGCCTTTAAAAAATGAGGCTTTATACAATCACCTAATCACTTCAAGCACCTGTGTAGTTAAAAGTCAAAGGGCTTTTTATTTATTTGGTTGATCAGTTCATTCAAGCAAGTTCTCACCAGCTCACTGGCTCACTTCAGTGCCACTGAAGCACAAGTACTATTTTATTATTATAAATCAGCTAAAAACCATGAAATCTTCAGTGAAATATTAAGGAAGCACAGCAGGCAGGAATGTCCCACAGCGTCCATTAAAATTATACGGGAAAACATACCCTCCCTTTCAAAAAATAAACAGGTCCAAACCCATTTTATCATCTCCATATTTTTGTACTTAATTTGCATGTATTGTATCTTGATACCAGCTTTATAGCCTGCTTTCTTACATGAATTTGGCACATTTAGAGCAAAATTTGTCCTGCCAAGACCTCTCAGTACAGAGGAGAAATTCCTATGCTTGTAGAGGATCCTTACCAGGTGGGAATGGATAAAACATGTGCATAAAATGCATGACTTGAAATCGGTTGGGTCTGCATCAGCTGAAGCTGACTGTAACAGCTAGATGCGCATTTTGTGTGTGTCGCATTAAGAGGAATATAATTTTGATATCTGTCAGTGAGAGTCCCAGGACTTTCTCTGAACCAAGGTCCCAGCAAAGGAATTCCAGAGACCCAGCAAAGGACTGTCAGAGTCCCAGCAAAGGTTCTGCCCCTGATTGATCAGGGTCCCAGCAAATGGACTAACTATCAGATTCACAGCAAAGGACTTGCAGAGACTCAACAAAAGTTCTGCCCCTGATTGATCAGAGTCCCAGCAAAAGATTTTTACTGATCAAATTCACAAAAATCGAAATTAGTTACTTTATTGAGAGTGACAGATCAGATTCGAGATTGCCATTGATAAATTTACTAACTACAATAGTGCTGCTAATTAAGGTTAATATTGCTAGCAGAAATGATAATAAAACAACCTAGGAGTAACAATCAGCAGAGAGTGAAAGACTCAACGCTGACCCAGAGAGGTGTCCCTGCCAGGGGTGGAGGAAGAGAACACAGCCCATCAATTGGTCCATCAGGTGTTGAGGTTCTTCTCTCCCAATTTAACAGTCATCTTCTCCATCCTTTTATACCCAAAATTACGAGGTTTCCCCCCACACTGATCATGTGTAGTATGGTTTGAGTGGAGAGATGAGTGCTATCGTCACACATATTAAGCATGGTCTCTATAATCTTCGTTAGCATATGCAAGGATTGCAACTTTAATATGCATTTCATAGGTAATAAGGCACATATCAGATATGGTAGTCTTCTCTAAGAAACAAAGGACCACGCCAGCTCCTATTATCTTGTTTCTTTTTGCTGACCAAAAGCAGGGCTGTCCTGCCTACACAGGGCCTCCTCCCCAGCTGCATCCTTTAATGGCTACGTGAGTCTCCACTCCCCTGGATTGCACTGGATTGCTTTCCATCCAAGAGGAGGGAAACCAGTTCACCTGAACTTGCATCTGTCGATATCACATGGGGAGTGTGAGGAAATAATTAACGTTTATGAGAAACAGTATTTTATTAAAGGAAGAATGGAAGGTTTAGTATTGTTTTAATATCAGATCAGTTGTAGAAATGACATGTACATCTGCAAGACTTCTGAGAAAGGTGAGTTACCATTGTGGTCTGTTGACTGAATCTAAAGTATGCTTTTTTTTTTCTCTTCCTCTCTTCCCTGCACCCCTGTCTGTATACACAGGAGCTAACGCATCTGCTCCCGACCAGCTGAGCCTAGCATTAGCCTGGAACAGAGTAGACATCGCCCGTAGCCAGATTTTTATTTACGGGCAACAGTGGCCGGTACAGTATATATGCATCATTTTCTACTGAAAGCACTTTAGATGCTACATAATATTAAATCCATTCTGCTGCTGGTGGTGGTTTTAACACGGTTTAAAATATGCTGAGTCATGCTCCCAGCCTAACACAAAGTTCCCATCTACAGCTACTGAGGGCAAGCATGGTTAGACATTAATGTGTTCTCTTGTTCAAGGAAATGGTGACATCTAGTGATAACACTGAAAGACCACACCTTCAAAGAAACAGGAAACATTTATACTATCAAGCAATTATTCTAAATATCTTTTTACAGCCATGTTACAATGTTTAAGTATAAAATAAAGGAAAGGCAAAACGACCTGGACAAGGGATTAGAGAGCACTGTCAGCAAGTTTGCTGATGACACAAAAACTGGGAGGAGTGGCTGACACACCAGAAGGCTGTGCTGCCATTCAGTGAGACCTAGACAGGCTCTAGCCTGTTGAGCGGGAAGAAATTTTATGAAGTACAATGGCAAGTGTAGAGTCTTGCACCTGGGAAAGAACAACCACCAAGCAACAGTGTAAGTTGGGGACTGACCTGTTGGAGAGCAGCACAGGGGAAAGGGACCTGAGGCTTGTGGACAGCAGGATGACCATGAGCCAGCAATGTGCCTTTGTGGCCAAGAAGGCCAATGGCATCCTGGGGTGTATTAGGAGTGTGGCTAGTAGGTCAAGAGAGGTTCTCCTCCCCCTCTCTACTCTGCCCTGGTGAGGCTGCATAGAATCCTAGAATGTCTTAGGTTGGAAGGGACCTTAGAGATCATCTAATCCAACCTGCCTGCCATGGGTAGGCATGCCCTTAACTAGACCAAGTTGCTCAAGGCCTCATTCAACCTAGCCTTGAACATCTACAGGGAGAAGGCATCCACAACCTCTCGAGGCAATCTATTCCAGAGTCTTGCCACCCTCATACTGAAGAATACATCTGGAATATTGTGTCCAGTTCTGGGCCCCTCAGTTCAAGAAAGGTAGAGAGCTGCTTGAAAGAGTCCAACACAGAGCCACAAAGATGATTAAGGGAGTGGAACATCTCCATTATGAGAAAAGGCTGAAGAAGCTGGGTGTCTTCAGCTTGGAGGAGACTGAGAGGTTATGTTATTAGTCTTTATAAATATTTAAGGGGTGAGTGTCAGGAGGATGGAACCAGGCTTTTCTCAATGATGTCCAATGATAGGACAAGGGGCAACAGGTGCAAGCTGGAGTATAGGAGGTTCCAAAAAACATCAGGAAAAACTTTTTCACTGTGAGGGTGACAGAGCACTGGAACAGGCTGCCCAGAGAGGTTGTGGAGTCTCCTTCTCTGGAGACACTCAAAACCTGTCTGAACGTGTTCCTGTGTGACCTACTGTACGTGATCCTACTTTGGCAGGGGTGTTGGATCTTTTGAGGTCCCTTCCAACCCCTAACATTCTGTGGTTCTGTGTCATTCTTTTTGCTCTTCAGGCAATATGCTTTTATATGCAAGTACTGAATTTTATGATGATCAGCTATCAAAAATATGCTGCACAAATGTTGGAGGTTATCAAGTGGACCACAGGAGCTGATCAGAAACATTACCACAGAGGTGCTGTGGCTCCAAACCTAAGCTGATGCTAATTTCATGCCCAGCGCTGCCCTGCATCTATCTGCCAGTTTCACATCTGCATCATCCTGCATTCCAGCGCCCAGCTGTGGGAACAAGCTCCCAGGCCAACTCCCTTGTTCTGGGGAGTACTGTGCACTCTGCAGCAGTGGGAGTGCTTTAAGTAGAGGGGTTACTGAACGCTGTGTGGGACAGAGGAGGAGTAATCAACTTCCAACTTGTGCTGCATTTTTACAGTGGTCGAAGTCACACAGAAAAAAAAAAAGAAGCACTCTATGTGTACCTGTAGCTCCTTAAAGCCCTCCATATCTTCACTTGGAAGGTTTATTTGGATTACAATATTTTTACTGTGACTCTTCTTTTGTCACCACCATGAAAATTTCAATATGCTATCATTGTATAAGCATTTACAACTCCTCCTGGAAAAAAAATGGTAACAAAAGGAAAGGCTTCTGTTTAAATATCTTTGCTTTAAATGTAGTTTCTGAAGCTTGCTACCTCTTTTAGCTAGATTCAAAAATCCTTGCCTTTTGAGTTACGAAGTGAACAGGACTTTTCATCTTGTCTTCAACATTGGGCATAAGTATGCATCAAAACAGAGAAGACATTTTAATCGTACTAAACTGTTCTTATTGTTATTGCTCCATCACAACATCATAGCAGAAATTTTCATAAATCCTGCAAGCTGAAATCATCTTGCAAGCTAAAAGCTGAAAGTGTGAGATAATATCTCAGCCTTCTAACTACCCCCAACCTGCAAGAGGTAGAAAAGGAAAGGTAAGAGGATGTCTTGCACTTGGTCTTTAAAAGAAATGCTAATTGTGAAGCTATTTCTGCTTCCTGGGTGTCAAATTTTCCCTGAGTTTCTACACCATGAGCAGGGAAGAAAAACAAGTACAGTCAGAATTAAAGTGAGTGTGTGTGTGCACATGACAAAGACACTCAATATAAATAAAATGTTTGGCAGGGAAGTGAGAAATAAAGATAATAATGAGATGTGTGAATAGTGTGAAGGTGTGGTCACCATTTTCTTGGGTTTCAGCTCCTTGGTCCTAATTTGGACTTCCTGGAGTATATTAATTTTAACAATCTGGCACTCATTTTTTAAATGCTGTCCTGAATCAGAGAAATCAATATAGACTTAAACTGTACTTATCCCATTTTAAGCTTAGCAGAGCAACTCTCAGAATTTCATCAGGATTCCCTGCTTGTGCCAGAGTAACTGGACCAGCTGGTTACAGCCTGCAATGCCCAGGAACAGCCTGAATTAATTGTTTGCTTTGCAGGTGGGCTCCCTTGAGCAAGCAATGCTGGATGCACTGGTGTTGGATAGAGTGGATTTTGTGAAATTACTCATAGAAAATGGAGTAAGCATGCATCGTTTTCTCACCATCTCCCGGCTAGAGGAATTGTACAATACGGTAGGGCCAACCTAAGGCATATTTTCTATCTCTATATCGGTTGTTCTAACTCCCACTCGTATTACGACATGATGATGCACAAGGCAGCCAACACCTGCCTCAGAAATTTTCTGTGGTAGAAGTCCACATTGTCTCTTAGCTTTGTCATACAATAGAACACACTATGTCTTGCCCACCTAATCGGCTGTGTGGATTTTGTAAGACATGGATTAAGCCCCACACAGTACCATCTGATTTATGGTCACTGCAATTTCAATACAATAGACCTGAGATTTAGGCGGATGGGACTATCTGGAAGTTAGGACCTGTAGGATGGTGATATATGACTCCTTACAGTATAAGCCCTTATGGTTTCAGAAAAATCTTGCAACTGTTAATCAAATTCAGCCGGTGGAAAACAAATAGAAGCGAACTTTGTGAGATAATATTCTGAATTTAAAGGTGAAATCTGATAATTTCAGGAGGTGTCTTACAGTGAAAGACTTCCCATGTCCAGAGATGATAGTCTTGACTTTAAAAATCCTAGTTGCAAGTTTGCCCTTAAAATTAACAAAAAATTGCACAAGTTCAAATTACTTCTGAGTTCTCAACTGCAAAATTACTTCCAGCATTCACATCATTATTGCCTACTAAAAGAAACCACAAAGTTCAAGTTGCTTAAGTGGCATGGAAAAAATCTTAAAGCATTGTCTAGTTCTTAGTTCTGTCTGTTGGTAAGAGGTTGTAATATGGTACATAGCCCTGTTCAAAAATTTTTTCTCCTAGTCCTTTTCAAATCCCTGCTGTCATAAGCTGGCACACTGGGCTGTTACACAGAGATGTTTCACACTGATGGTGTTCATAACTCCGTTTTTCAAAATTACCAAATATGGAAAGAATTCATGAAATTTGTGCAAAATACAGAGGAACAGGTATCAATGCCACCCTTAAGACAGATTTCTATCTGATCTTTGATCATCTTCAACTTTGCCTATCATTTGTCTAGCATTTCTGTTTTAAGAACAGAAAGCCTATAAGCTTTCCTGGTCATGAGATGAGCATTGTAGTTCTTGTACCAAAGCCAGTTTTTACAGGGAACAAGTTTGAGGGAGGTCTCCAGTTCAACAGCTAAGAGAAGGCCTTTGTGAACAAATTTACTGTGAGCTACAGAAATTACCATAAATTGTTCATGCAAGAGTTCCAAAAGACCCAGGCTGTGAAATGTCTAAACTGCCAATTATCATATATTAGGTCATATATGATAATTGCCTTAGCACAAAAAAAAAAAATTACAAGGAAAGTTAAAAACTAACAAATTTTAGCATGAGCCCTGAGAGTGATCTGGGAAGCTACACATCAGTGAATCTGTCTTATGACATGGCAATTTGTAAAAATAAAGAAGAAAAGGAATAGACATGGGGATCAATTTTCTGTCAACAAAGAGTTCACCTGGCTTCTGTAGGAAAATGTGCACCCTTAGAAATCTGTGACAATTTCTGAACTCAGCACTTCATAAGGATGCTGTACTTGGTCCACTTGTTTTTGCAAAACCTCTCTGACAACATTTCAAAACCTCAAAGCTTATTAAAGAAATTTAGCTGTCATGGCATAGAAAATAAGGGACAGTTGTGGTTTAAAAACTACTCAAAGGATATAAAACAGAGTAGGAATACATAATCACTTTTCACCACAAAAGGCCATTGTGATCAGGGTCATCCAAAACCCTGTCCTGGGACCACTGCTGTTCAGCCTGTTTGGAAATGATCTGAAAAATGATAACTACTGAAGGAACAATGTTCACAGGTGATTTAGCCTACTGCTCAGGGTAGGCAAATCTGAAGCAGTACATGAAGAATCACAGGAAAGTCTCATCATGCACAGTGATGGAGTTACACAGAATTAAATGTTGACAAATGCAGAGCAATGTGTATGTGGAAACACTGACTCTGCATGTATGCATCTATCATCAGTTACAGCCAAAGAGGCCTCCCATAAAGGTCTCTTAAAATACCAGCAACTGTCAAAAATACAACAGAAAAGGAAGTACTTCTCCATATAACATACAACTGAAATTAAGGGGATTTAGCTGCAGGTGGAGTCAAAAGAAGACTGAACCAGTTCACAGACTTCCACACTGTTAGTGGCTTTCAGACAAGACAGACTAGACCCAATGTCAGTCTCAAGGGCTTTCTGAATCACCACCAGTGGAAGTGGAGATCCTGTATGCAGCAAGGCTGATGATTAAGCAGCTGGTTTTCCTTCCAGTCTTTGATGGAGGCTGTGTATGTTATACTGGGCTCCTGTTTTACCTAGGCAAAGGAGCCTAATCTGGTATATAGGACCTTAGTTTACATCCAGTATAGGCATTCTTGTGATTCTGTACAAAAGAGAAGTAGGGTGAAATAATGTTCTTGTAATTTTTTTTAATTATTTATTTATTTTTATTGATGACACTGGACAATTGATGTGCTCTCAGTTGCCTGCTTTTTGAACTACTAAGGTGAGAAAGCCATTTAAGCATTTACATTTTCAGGTCTTTGGAAAATGCAAAACTATTTTATTCTTCTTTATGTATGATCTGTCCTTTTCAGAGACATGGACCAGCCAACACACTGTACCATCTAGTCAGGGACGTCAAAAAGGTAAGAGTCCAATATACAATAGGTTGGAGAAAGTGCTATGATTGCTCTGTTTTGCATGAGCTTTCAGTCAGAGCCCTTGCTATTACAAAGTGTGCTTTCTGTACATATCTAATACGAACTGTTGCATACAAAGCACAATTAGCAAGTTATTTGGCTTGCTTTATTTGTGGGTTTGGATGCTTGGGTAATAGTGCTTCTGCTAGCATAATTGTAAGCTCGTACATACTGTGTGGATTTATGTTGTTATCTGTATTTTTCCATACCTGCAACTATTGTCAAAGCTAATTTCCATGTTTTTAGCTTACTTCCAAGCCTGTAACATAGCCCTTATCCTAATTTGTTGAAACAGGTTGTCCTTCTGTGTTGTGTGATATATTGTAGCCATCTTCCTCAGCAGAAATATAGAAAAAGAAGTAGTGCAACTTTCTTCTGCTCCCTTATTAACCTGATTTCAAGCATTTTGAATTATAAAGAGCCATTGGATTGGCAGGTCAGAAACACAGAAAGGTATGGCAACATGAAGGAGATATCAGATACCTTTAGCAATGTGTTCAGGATTAAAAGTGTTACAGCATCCACAGTCAATGAAAATCCCTTATCCTCTAAATATATGGATCAAGTAAGGAGATTGAGTCTGCAACTGACCTCATCAGCTTGAATATTCTCCCAAAGCACATGTAGATTAGAGCGTTGCACATTACATAAGTCGGACCTCAAGGGTGGCATACTTGAGAAGGGAGATTTCTGTGTGTGGGACTAGGTAGAAGACTGAAAACAAAACAGAAATTTTTTACAAGAGTAGAGGTTTGGTGGTTTCTTCTGTCCCTGACAGCTGAGCAGAACCAAAGGCAACTAGGGGAGAGACGGTACTTCATGTATCATCTTCCTCTTAAATAATGCTACAGAATAATCAGTAGGTATGTTTATAAAGGCTCTGGTAGTTTTCTTTGGTTGGTATATTGCATGTCATCATCGCTGTTCAATTATGTATAGTTTATCACGTGACCATTGGAAAGTCACCATACAGAAGAAACCAAAACTGTCATTGTGCACAAATTCCATTGAATGGAGCAATGAACTAGAATTCATTTAGATTGGGTGCTTCTCTTGAGGCCACATTTACCAGATTTTTTTTACTAAATGTGCAGTAATTTATGTGCCCATAAGCATTTGAGACAAAGGTCATCTGTCTTACTTTAAAATATATTCCTTTCCAAACACCTTCTCTCCCCCAGCATCACCTTTCCAAGTCCTCCTTCAAAGGCATAGCAATTTGTGCATCAAGTGACTAAAGAAAATCTTTTTCTGAGTCCCTTACAAAAGATATATTTTTAAAGGGGATCTTGAAAAAAGGCATCAAAATAGGCGAAGACCATTAGAATTCGTAGGTATATATTGATAGACATTGGTATAAAATAAACTTACACTATACTTCATGACATTGTTCCATGGTGATTTCTAAATGCTAAGTGATGGTTATTTATCCATAAATTAATCTTTCTTTCCTCTGTCCATATCTAGTCTCCAGTAATTCCCACTACATGAAGTAATGTGTACTACTCTTAGATTATAGTTAAGGTCTTGAAAAACAAACAGCCCAGTGCAGCCTTCCAGCACCTTCATCAGAAAACTTCGCCTCTGGGTCTATATTTCTCATTTTGCCAGTGATGAGAACAACCACAGTTCACATGGAGAAAAGTGGCAACTCACCACCTGAGCAGATCTGCCACCTGAGCAGATCCCTTAGCAGTCAGCTAGCCTGTAAATCAGTCAACAGATCTGACAACAACTTAACTGAAAACACCTCCTCAGAAATAATTTCTTAATGGACATCACTATTTGACATCTAAGTGGCCCACCGTGCATCAAAACCAGACCATACTGCTGATGCTAGTTTTTGAACTGATACAGAGAGAGAGATGCCAGATATGAAACCTCTCAGATTTAATTGCAGTATCACAAAATACAAATACAAAAATGTAGTATGTCACCTTGAAACAACTCTTAAAGGACATGTATACTCTATGCTTTTTGTGTATATATCCCAATTTTAAAACCTGCACTGTTTAAAACGATGTATGCTAAAAGTTATTTACATTTATATTGTTGTGAAATCTCAAATAGATAATGGGTGCTTACAAATCATACAAGCATTATATAATTTGTTACTATTTTACTACATAGCTGTATAAATAATGAGGATGGATTTTTCTGTTGTTGTTTTAAAGACAGTCCTGCCTTTTTAATAAAAAAAAAAAAAAAGAATTGAAACACCAGAAGTCACATTACCATATCCTCTTTGTGGCAGCTTACCAACACATATGTGCCCACACACACACATGCACAAACATGTAAGACAGTAATATATTTTCTCTTTGGATTTGCAAATATCGCTGTGAAGTCTTGGCAGCATGTTGTAAAGACCTGGAGACACAGTCTTAAAGAATTTACGGTAAGCAGAGCACTCTTAAACTCTGCACATATTCAGAAGACAAAATACTTCTTAATGACTCTCCTTTAGAGACAACTGTCCACATCTCTCTTTTTGTTCCTCTTAATTCTGTAACTATATATGGTGACAAACCTTCCTGTATTGTTTGCATCATAGTCTTTTTGACATCTCCTGTCACAGAGAATTTGACATACAGGGTTGACTTCCTTCCCCAGACGATACAAACCGATGCACCCAGCCTAAGCACGAAGAAGCAGTGGCCCTGCTGGACATCCAGTCTGTAAGTGGAGGTTGCCCTCTACAGACTGTTTTTAAAAAATCCCTTTCCTGGCTCAACTATCTAGAGAAGATCAATAGAAATTAACAGATTATTTCTTTTCACGTCCCGCCCAGGAGTGGGGGACAAGTGACTTAGATGCATAATACCCCAGTGGAGTGGACAACGGTGAGACAAGTCTTAAGGCCCATACGCAACCATGTATTAATTTCTCGCAGCCTATAGATTGGACTCATGATAATCGGTTTTAGTTACAAAACACATTAGGGCAGGCTAATATACTATGACTTAATGATAACCATGAAAAGACTAGCTATACAACAAACTACAGCAAGCTGCATGTTACTTAATGATAACAAGGAAAAAGGACATATAACAACTAACAGGCAGTATTATACTTCTGATTACAAGACAGAAACTAAGTATAAACTAAGGAAGCAGTATGATAGGCCTTGCGTTACTTAGTGAGAAAGGGGAAGGGGGGCAGGGGGGAGAGAGAGGCAGGGAAAGAGAGGTCACTGGTCATGGTTCCTGTGTTGATCCCGCCACCGAGGGTTCAACGATGCCATGATCTTTTCTTCTTCTCCTCTTGCACTTTTCTTTTTGGTGTCTTCGTCTCAGTCTACATGCTTCTTCTCTTCTCCTTCTGTCTGCTTTCTTCTGTCTCTTGCTTCAACTACTTCTTGTGTCTATGGCCCTCATTTATACACTCTTTTCTGCAGTATATCAGGTAGAGGATCAAGGCACTTCATTGTTTTCAATAATTCTCATTACCGTATGCGATTGCCCTATCTCCTTGGGAGATACGCTATGAGACAAGGCCATCCTGCCTCCGCAAGATTCCTGATCTCATGCATATATTTGGTGCCAGGGCTGTTTGACGCATCTATTTATCAGATCCCCTCTACAACATTCCATTTGGCACTTACCAGTTTGTCACACAGGACCAGAAATTGGTCTTGTTTTTGACCAAGCTGGTGGTTTGTAAAATGCCAAGAAATGTTTAAGGCAAACATTCACACATCTGTCTGCTACATGCTTTAATACCAAAATGCAATATAAGCAATATTTCATAATTCCACTCTAAGGTGATGTAAATTTTCAAGGTTCTTTGTTTCGGACTGCATTGTATGTCTACATTTCCAAAGACATAACAAACAGTATATAGAATTTTGCAAGTATTATTTTTTCCTTAGCACGCAAAATCAGAAGCTTGTTGCCTGCTGAATACAGAAATGCACTTTAAGTGAAAAGAATACTATAACTGATTAGCTACGGTTAAAGTAGAAGTTTCTTCAGGAAAATAATAATTCATTAGCACTGAAGAATTTGTCCCAATATTAAAAGGTTAGTTGATTATTAACTGGGGTACCTATCCTACCCAAAAATCAAGCCTTCTCCTCAGTCATTTTTTTACCACCTTGACCATACTAGGATTAGCCCACCCAAATTTTTGCTGTTACTGGAAGGTTTCTGGCCCACTTGCACCACTGTTCTTCATTTGCAAGCAGACTCATTGGCACTAGGGTAGTTTAAGGTCTGCTGATACGGTGAATGCTTTGGCACATGCATAACTCCTCTCGCAAGGATGGTGCAGTTGGTTCTACTAGGGCTGCTTGCTTTGGAAAAACTAATTGTGTGTTAGAACGGAGTCATATATGTGTGTATGACTGTAATATATATTTCTGTTGTGAATTGTGAGTTTTCTTCAGTCAAGTGTTTCAATATTATTTGGGATATTTAGATGCATCTTTTATTAAAGTTACTGCATTGGAAATTTTTATCTAAATGAGTTTATGAAATTTTAGAAATGAGAACTGTATCAAGAAATTCACACTTTGTAACACATACAGCACCCTGATGCCTGTTGTGCTTTCTTAATTGCTCAAGTACGTTTTGCCACTTAATAATACCACAGCATTCAGGTTTAGTGTCTTACATTAAGATAGCAGGAGTCTGTTGAAGAGCTACAGCTCTGTCTTGGAGCTACAACTCTCACTTCTGCCAGTACCTTCATCCTTTTTGTAGCAAAACTTTCAATGCCTTAAGCATTCTGGAGAGAGAAGAACATTTCAGGGGAAAAACAAACAAACAAATAAAAACCTAGCGTGATTTAATTTTTAGATATACATTATTTTCCTTGAAAAAGTTGAGAATAAAAATGAATGGGTTCAGATAAAATAAGCTAATATGCATTCCTGCAAACCCTAGTGATTTCTCTACCCATGTGATTAGCCAAGAGTAGGGAGAGTGCAAAAGGATATGCTAATGGAAGATACTTGGCAGCTCACCTTTTGCCACTAAATTTTCTTGATCCTCTGTCAGTTTGAATTCCTTGCCCGTTGTGAGGCATGGTACACCACAGCACTACCTCCCTCTCTTCTTCCTCAACCTTTGAGCATGCTGTTTGTACCACGGAGAGCAGGGAGGGAAATAAGCATTGCTCTTCCTGGTTGAAATAGAAGAAGAAGGAGGATCTTTGCATCCATTTCATCGCAGAAACAGTTGCCATCTGCTCTCCATTAGTGTTTCTTTGCTCTGAATCTAATAAGCACATCTGTGGACAAGCCAGGCAGATATTTGCAGACATGCAGCTATTTCCAGCAGTCCTAAAATTGCTCTGTATGAATTACTAACCTTCTTTTGAAGACCACATAAAAAGAGCTACAGGCTAACTGTAATCTGTGCTGTATATCATTATAGAAAATGTGATTATTTTATTACAGTGCACTGAAAATACTTGAAGCTAACAATTGCAATTTCCTGATCCTTCTGCAATGTTGACTATACAACCTAATTTATTAGTAGAGTAATTGTCTCTTTTTTCCAAGGCTACCACTTGCACTTCACAGGAGCATAATTTAATTCTCTTCCTACCTTTAATGTGTAGTCGCATTTCTTGTACAATGACATACAGGACAGAGAAGGTTCTGTAAATCTTCAGGGCTCTTAAAGAGATCAGTAGATCTGGGTGTCCACCATTTATTGAATCATGCCTTCCTTTTGGTAGGGAACTGCTCACAGGACTTCCAAACAATTTGTGGGCAATTTGTGTCTTCAAACAATTTGTGGGCAATGATTTGGAGAGGGAGGCAAACTCTCATTTGGTGGCATTCCCTTCTCATTGTCCCTCTTCTTCTGTTTAGTTTGTGGAATTCCCAAGGGAGAACCAAGAGGCAGATGTGCCCACACTGAGGTCTTGCCCTTCCATCACTAGAGACACCCAAGAGCTCTTCACTGGCCCATCCGTGAGACCAGCCCACCCTGAAATTTTTCTGGCCTCCTAGGTGTTACATCAGACTTGCTGCTGCTGGAGAATAGAAATGCTCAGATAACTCAAAGGCGGACTCAGATTCATATGCAGTAAGAGACAAGCTGTTACTTAGATCTTCTGTCATAGCTTTGCAAGCCATTGGAGAACTCATAACCTTAGTGTTACTGTTTTCAGGCTTGACAGCAAAGAGAAGATGTATGCAGGGGTGTTCACAAAGTGAAGGACAAGAAGACATGAACATATTTATCATTCTTTTTCCCTTCAAAATAAAAGGTGCATGCTGAAGACATTGTGTATGTATATTATTTTTAATAGAGGATAAGAGAGAAAAAGATATATAAGAGCAAGTGTGTAGATGTCTTTTCCAGGATCTTGCTAAAGACCCTTGCCAAAAGTGCAGTTCACCTCTTGGGAGACAATCGCCCTAGAACTACTGGAGATAAGGTAGAAAGATCACTGTGCTTAGAGGGGCTTTCAGTTTGTTGGGAGTTCAAAGAGGGACCGTCTAGGCTTGTAGTTTCTTGAACAAAACCCCAAGGAATTAGCCACAGATGTTTTGTTTATTATACCTTTTATGATTTCACACATAGAGATGCTTTCCTCATCCTAGGTGTGGAATTTAAGCAGGGTTAACCACATTTACGCAGAGATAACCACAAGAACAAATGCTAACAGACTCTCCTTGCCTTTAGCAACTAGCCATAATAGTATCTCATGCACTATTGAAGCCCTGTAGAGTAGATAACATGGCTCTTTCCTCCCTGCCCTTCTTTTCTGGAACACAGGAAGGAAACACTGCAGGGTGGGAAGATCATATGCAGGAGCTTGTTCCACGTGAACAGATGATACTGCATGCTGTCACTTTTCACCGTGCCTTGGCAGTGCAGATAAGGCAATCCAAAGAGATGCCAGCAGAGACATAAAATGCCAGGAAAATAATTGTGGGGGACAAACAGTGCGGAAAAGATGCTATCTTGCAGGACTAGAGCCCAGCAACTATGCTTACCTTTCAAGTGTGCTTTTTGTTCTGCAGTCATGTTCCTTGTGTCCCCAGCTGAAGAATATGAGTACTGTGTACTGATGTTATTTTCAGTTCATTCCAAGAAGTTCTTCACCTTCTTATTTAACATATGTCTTCTTTCCAAGTGAGAATATCCAGGTTTCGGATCTATTGGATCTATTTTAAGGTGAATTAGTTAACCATAATAATAATACATTCCTGGTTTTAATTTTTTTTTTTTTTTAATTCTAACATAATTTTAAAGTGTATATATCGATGCCAGTAATAAGACATTTTTCTCCCCCACCATCCTTCTGATTTCATTGCAGGGAAACTTGCCTCCTGATTATCGGATCAGTCTGATTGATATTGGTTTGGTGATAGAGTACCTGATGGGAGGAGCATATCGCTGCAATTACACCCGAAAGCGGTTCAGAACACTGTACCACAATTTATTTGGGCCCAAGAGGGTAAGGAGTAAACTGTTTGCCAGCTGTATGACTGCAGCCATTGGCAGGATTTTCCATAACTTCTTAGATGGCTACAGGCTGAGAGGACGTACATGTGCACAACAGTGTGTATGGTGTACAGATTCATTTCCATTATGTACATAGCAACTATTTTACCACAATGCATCACAAGCCAACCACTGATACAGGCTAAATTTTTTATTAATATTATTAAAAATTATTGCATTCCGCTGCCCTGGTGAGACCAGGATTTAAAACAGTCTCCTCTCACTCTAAAATCTGCAATTATGAACATCCACAGCTTCTTGTCCTGTACCAGCAATAGCATAGGGCACCTGATTTAGACTGAAAAAGCTTGCGTTTTGGTAGATACATTTCCTATATCATGTTTCGTGCTTTTGATTGTGCCCTGAAGGTATCAGGGCAAAGAAACCAGCAACAAAAATTGTCTTTAGTGGCTCCACCAGAGTCAGCAGGCTCATGACAAAACCACCACTCAGTATTTTTGTGGTTTTCGTGTTCAGTAGATTATAATACTTGAATCCAAAGTAAGATTACTAACTTTGTAAAACATAAAATATATTTATCATTATTCATAAGGCCACCAACCAAATCCAGCACGAAGAAAAATCTGCTCAACTGATCCCAGTGAGATTTGTATTTCTCTGCCTATTTTTATCTCACATTTTCGTTTCTTGCCTCAGTTCAGATCTTAACAATACACACCACTGAGTCTTGCTCTAAGCGCATATAAAGAGCAACAGCTCTGAGAAACTTTTACAGCCAAACACCTGAAATGGATTTGTTTGTTTCCCTACACTGCGATTCTTCACTTTTGAGAGGAGAGGTAGTAATCATAGCTGCTGGGAGATACTTCCGTCCCATAGTTACTCCATCAAGAAAAGCATTTGAGTTAATGACTTCACAGATACTGAACCAACATGCAGAGCAGCTGCACAGCAGTCAGTAACAGTGTGCCATTGGGAATGGCCAAAATACTGACGTACTCCAGAGAAATCCATTCATGCCTTAGCAGTAATTCCTCTCTGTTACCACAGAATTGTTGAGGCTGGAAAAGATCACTGAGATCACGAAGTCCAGCCTATGACCCAACACCATCACATCAGCCAGACCACGGCACTAAGTACCACATCCAGCCTCTCCTTAAACACCTGCAGGGACGGTGACTCCACCACTTCCCTGGGCAGTGCATCCCAATGCCTGATCACCCTCTCTGTGAAGAAATGTTTCCTGAGATCCAACCTAAACCTCCCCTGGCACAGTTTCAGGCCATGCCCTCTCGTCCTGTCACTAGTTGCCTGAGAGAGGAGCCCGACCCCCACCTGACTACAACCTCCCTTCAGGTAGTTGTAAAGAGTGATGAGGTCCCCCCTGAGTCTCCTCTTCTCCACGCTAAACAACTCCAGCTCCTTCAGCCTCTCCTCATAGAACTTTCCCTCTAGTCCCTTCCTCAGCCTCATTGCTCTCCTCTGGACCTGCTCCAGCACCTCAAGATCTTTCTTGCAGTGAGGGGCCCAGACCTGCACACAGCACTCGAGGTGAGACCTCACCAGTGCTGAGTACAGGGGCAGAATTACATTCCTACTCCTGCTGGCCACACTATTTCTGACAGAAGACCTGCAAACCAGCTGTAATTTGTATGTGAATCCAAATGTATGTATTCTGTTGAGTGTTTTGGTGAAATAGGGTCATAGTGAAAGTTGAATTGAATATATGTATGCAATTATTTGTTGTACGTATGTATGTATATTACATTGCATTTTATTACATATACATTATTGGTACTATATATTATCTATTATATGCTCTATATTATATGTTATACATCACATTACATACTCATTTATGTATGTATACACATATAGTTGTAATTTATCATCACCCTCCTGGGAGAAATAACATTTTTCTAACTTTCTTTGTACAGCCAAAAGCCCTGAAACTGCTGGGAATGGAGGTAGGCCACCTGTGATAAATCTTCATGTCTTTTCCTTCTTTGGCATATAGATGCTATATAGAAATAATATTTGAATTCACTCGAATGAAGACACCAATATTTATTTTCAAGTTTTGAGTGAGAAATGTGCTACATAAGTTATATTTTTTGTCCTAATAACCTGTTTACGTCTTAGATTAAGAAACATTTCTTAATAGAACTGCAGCAGCCAGACTAGAGAAAAGAAGGCTCTTCCCCCTCTATGCATCATTTTTATTTTCAGGAAGATTAAACAAAATGTTTCAGTCTGTCAAGCCAGGCAGAATTTCAGTAAGATAACTATGTAATTTCAAAACGTGTTTGGAGAAGTGAAGTGGTTGCAAACAATTATGCAGAAATCCTGAAATGGGCCAAATTTCTCAGTTTCGTTGACACTTTTGGCTACTCCCAATGCTTTGAGGAGATAGCAGTGAATTATTGTTTGTTTATTTTGTATGACTTTGATTTTGCTGTCCACAGACACAGCACAGAACAGGTCAGTTCATCTGATAAAAAGTAGTAGGCTAAAATGCGAAAGAAACCATGGGCAGTAGGAACAACAAAGAGCTCAAGAGAGAAGAGATAAACATGGGGTACAAAGGCAGAACTGGAGTGAAGGAAGCAGTTTCCTGCTTTGAGCAAATTTAAAGGGAGAAAAACACAAGAAAGAACATCCTCTGGATATGAACTTTCTGGAGGTGGAATGAGGCGGATACATTACAACAGGTGTTATATTTGGAGTGACCTTTTAGCTTTATTTTAAAGTTAACTTTACCAAAATGGTTCTGAATATTGTGTGACTGTGCTCTGTGTTTTCAGGGAGAAAGAACAGTTCAGAGTGATAGTCCAAAGCTCTTTTTCCTTGTGTTTAGGTGTGGGGCTACTGACTTCTTAATTACAGTGCATGGGCCAATATTTTTTTCATCATTTTCCAGTGTTAAATATTTTGTCAAAAAAAGCTGAAAGGGGTTGGCCTGCAGGGAATATGTTTGACATCTCAGGTACTGACTCCAATGCATTGTGTGAAATTAGTATGTTCCTTCACTTCTGGAAAGCAGTCCTGTGGAGAAAGACCTTGGAGTCCTAGTGGACAGTAAGTTGTCCATGGGACAGCAATGTGCCCTTGTGGCAAAGAGGGCCAATGGGATCCTGGGATGCATTAAGAAAAGTGTGTCCAGCAGGTCTAGGGAGGTTCTCCTCCCCCACTGCTCTGCCTTGGTGAGACCACACCTGGAATACTGTGTCTTGTTTTGGGCTCCCCAGTTCAAGAGAGACAGGGACCTACTGGAGAGAGTCCAAGGGAAAGCTATGAGGATAATTAAGGGACTTGAACATCTCTCCTATGAAGAGAGACTGAGAGAACTGGGGCCGTTTAGCCTTGAAAGGAAATGACTGAGAGGGGACCTTACTACATATCTTGAATATCTGAGGAGTGGGTTTCAAGAGGAAGGAGACAATCTCTTCTCAGTGGTGCCCAGTAATAGAACAAGAAATAAGGGTTTAAGTTAGAACACAGGAAGTTTCACCTCAACATGAGGAGAAATTTCTTTACTGTGAGGGTGACGGAGCACTGGAACAGGCTGCCCAGAGAGGTTGTGGAGTCTTCTTCTCTGGAGACTTTCAAAACCTGCCTGGATGTGTTCCTGTGTGGCCTGCCCTAGATGATCCTGCTCTGACAGGGGGGTTGGACTAAATGATCTTGTGAAGTCCCTTCCAACCCCTAACATTCTATGATTCTAATTCTCACAGGATGATGTCCCTTTGCGGCGGGGAAGGAAAACAACAAAAAAAAGAGAAGAAGAAGTTGATATTGATTTAGATGACCCTGAGATCAATCATTTCCCCTTCCCGTTCCATGAGCTGATGGTGTGGGCTGTGCTGATGAAGCGTCAGAAGATGGCACTCTTCTTTTGGCAGCACGGGGAGGAGGCTATGGCTAAAGCACTGGTGGCCTGTAAACTCTGCAAAGCTATGGCCCATGAAGCATCAGAAAACGACATGGTGGATGACATATCCCAAGAGCTGAACCATAATTCCAGGTGAATTTTCTTCTGTGTACACTTCCTGGGGTTAAAAAAAAAAAAAATGGATGGAGACTGATGAACCTGCCTGAAATTTTCTTATCTGTACCTTGCTTTCATTTCTGGTTTGTAGGGGAAATGCAGTCCTTTTAGCAGAAGTCTAAATGGCTTTTAAACAATCTGCCTGCCAGAGAAGCAAGATTGTTATCAGTATAAGTTCTAAAATAAGATGTCAAGAGAGCAATGAAATATCTATATTGTCTACATGTTCTCCCTGAGGCCGTAAGAGTCACACTGCCACCTTTCTCTGTGCTTTTTTAAGACACTCTGTTCATCCTAACAGAATAGTTGTTGAAATCCTTATGAACATAAGACTAGGGCAGAAGTGTTTATTAACCAACAGCTGGTGCTTAGGTGAGCAAGCCAAGGTAGTAGATTCCGTAATAATCCTTCCTGATGTTAAAGGTCTGAGACACAGAATTTTAAAAGGGGTACTGGACACTCCTTTTTCCAGAAGACTTGGCCACAAAGCCATGGGCAAACATCACTGAAGCAATCCTTTAAGCTGCAGATAACCAGACAATTTCAGCTAGAAACATCAGGGAGGTGGGCAGGCAGGTGGGAGCAGACAGCTGGTAGGTGCGAGTACTCACCACAGCTAAGTCAGGGCACTTATATGCCTACCATTAGCCACTCATGTATGAAAATGTGGGTTTGTATATGTACAGTCAACATGATTTGCATGATGGAGGGTGATGCCCCCCTTGCAGAGGCGGTCAGTTCCAGAGCGGTGTTTTTTGCAGCAGGCTGCTTGGGCTAATGGGAATGAACGAAATGTCTCTCTGTTGCAGGGACTTTGGCCAGTTGGCAGTGGAGCTGTTGGACCAGTCATACAAGCAGGACGAGCAACTGGCAATGAAACTGCTGACCTATGAGCTGAAGAACTGGAGTAATGCCACATGCCTGCAGCTTGCAGTGGCCGCGAAGCACAGGGACTTCATTGCTCACACTTGTAGCCAAATGCTGCTCACAGACATGTGGATGGGTCGTCTCCGGATGCGCAAAAATTCTGGCCTAAAGGTCAGCTCTGTTTTAAAATAAAGTTAACAATTGGAGGAGTTCTAATAGATGGTGACTGGGCTTACAACAAATCAGTGACAATTGGCTCAGCTAGCTGTATTTCAGGTGCTTGTTTGTGGTAATGTTAAGCAGTGTATATTCTTCCTGTGTTCAGTTTCTCAGCAGGGAACTTCGCACAAACCCAAGTTTAAAGCAAGCAGTACAAGTTTCTGTGCAACTCCCTGCCAGTCTTCCTGGTGACTGACCTGAAAGGATCTAAAGGATAATTCAGTTTTCAAAGTTGTTTAAGTTTTACTTCTCCTTTTAGCGTAGGGGTCCTCTCCTGCATTAATTGCGTGTGTGAAAAGTGGTAACTGCTCAGCTGTTCTGTTTTGTGAAAGGATGTTTGGTAATGGTGAGAATGCATGCATCTTTATCACACTGGGTCTAACTCCATGACAGTGATGAATGAGAGTAAGTGGCTGATAGTATTCTCATCATCTTCGTGAAGGAGCTGTGCGTAAATATTGTTCTACTTAGAGAGAAAAAGCTTTCTTGCATTTGCAGACATCTTTACTACCTATATTTCTGACTCTACTCACAGGCCAATTGCCCTTCAGGGGGGCTGCTACCTGGTTCACTGCTTGGCTTTGCAGATACTCAGCCTAGGTAGATGAGGATCAGTGCAGCAATTAATTTCTCACTGCCTGCTTTCTTCAGTATGAATCTGTTAAGCTATAAAATATATCTTTATTTCTTAATGAAGGTAACAGACTGTTTCCTTTCAGCTTCTTGTAACATCAGGGGTTCACAGGGATCCTTTACTCAGTCTCTAGTCTTCGTTTTATTTCACTGAAGCGCATTAGCAGGGCCTGTTCAGAGCTAAAGCAGACTAAAAGCTACGTGAGCAAGAAGTAGCATAGCAAAGAAATAATTTTGCAACCATGAGTCAAGCATTATTTCCCTTGAACAATTTTCCTCTGTTGAAACTGGCAAACAGCAAGAAGGCTCAGTGCAATACTTCAGAGTCTTGCAAGGGGTGTATAGCACTAGTAGGAGGGGAAGACGCAATTGTTAATACTGATTGTTTTAAAAACAGCCTCTCTGGAAAGCCAGGTCTATCCGTAACCCTCTCTCTCTGGTGCAAGCAGCCTGGTGCTCAATTCTTACAAGACTGGACACAACATTTGTATATGCTAACTGCTTCTAATTAGAGTACTTTGGATGGTGTCAACAACACGTTCTATCTGCCAATACGATGATCACAAGCAGGCACCCTCCCTGTCCTGCCAACAAGCTATCTGATTTCCCTGTCACTTATACAAAAATATTTTTCCACAAGACTACAGCAAATCCAGGAAAAGCTTTTGTGTTTGTGAATACAGACATGCCACTTCTTTTTGCATTGTTTTGATATCTCTTCAGTTATACTACTGATTCAACCCCAAGTATAGTTCAAGTATATCCACACAAGGTAATTTTAATGGTTTCTGCTTTCCCACATCATGACAGAGGGAAGGCAGAAATGAAAGAGCTGGCATTAATGTGAGCATTACACAGCTGCCACGTTACTGAAGCAAGATCTGAGTGGACCAAATAGCTAAACAGATCAGCATTAGCTTCTGCTGGCTTTGCCTTATCTCCACAGATCCACACATGCTTGTGCCTTGACTACCTGTGTGCATTAGGTGTTAACACAGCGCTTGAGACCTATTAAGCCTCTCTAGAAATTAATACTGACTATGTGTAATTTACACTGATATTGTCTATTATGTAGAAGGCAGAAATTTGCAGGTCCAAGGTTTGAACGCCTCAGTGGTTGCACCTATCATATATTATGGTATGTATTGATATGTATGTGGTGATCAAGCAGATAAAATATGCGAGAGAAGGAGCTATCCATAGCACTCACAGCAATACTAATAGAAGTTATGTGCTTTGTTTTATAGTGGAACTCTGACACCATTACCCTGAGTGACAAATAACTTTATTGTCATAGAAACTCACATGGACGCCTATCTTTCATTTTCTAAATGTCATGAGGCAGTAGTTTCCATTTGATACTAAGTAACCATCATGACTGTAATCTGCTTACTGTGATGATTATTGTTATTGTTATTATTGCTTTAGGTAATTCTGGGAATTCTACTTCCTCCTTCAATCCTCAGCTTGGAATTCAAGAACAAAGATGATATGCCTTATATGTCCCAGGCCAACGAGATCCATCTTCAGGAGAAGGAGCCAGAGGAGCCAGAGAAGCCAGCAAAAGAAAAAGAGGAGGAGGACATGGAGCTCACTGTAAGTGCCAACAATAAATCACCAGCCTTGGTGCTGTCAATTTGTTGTTCCCAGCTCTATGGGCACTGCATGCTGTCGGATGGCTAAATTTAGCAGATGATAGGATACCACTCTCAAAACTCCCCTCTCCTCAGTGGGATTCAAATCAGACAAGTTGTCATGATTGTGTCTCAACAGTGCAGCAATTCATGGTGATGTTGAAGCATCATGTTATGATGTGATATCCTGCTATTTTGATTCAATTTGATATCACAATGTCTGAAGTAAATTCATGAGATTTCAGAATTGAAAACACTCAGCCATTATAGATTAGTGGGCTTCTCTGGTAGAAAAGAAGCTCACCGATTCTTCCTTTCGGTGGAAATGCCCTAAGATTCATAGAACCTAGAGATTTATTTTTTTTTCTTTTTACTAACTTCATTACAGGCCAAATAAGTGTGCAAACAGGCAAGAAAAATCATTAAAATATTCTTCAGAATTCTTTAGGAATTTGTGGCCATTATCTCTCAGACTTGCAGTTATTAATCCACTGAAGACATTAGCAAGCAGCTAGGCAGCTCAGCCCTTACTAAGAGCTTCTGCAAATCAGCAGAATTGTGTAAAAAAGGGCTTGTCTGTATTAGTAATATAGCCTTAGAGGAATAATTTGTAGCACAAAGAGAATCAAATAGCTAAAGCTCTGAAAACTGTACAAGTTACATACTTCCAGGCTTTTGTTCTCAGACTTAACACTTTTTAATTTGGGCTGTTCTCATATGAGTGATAATCTGGCTGAGCTTAGTTTGATTTGCTTTGGTTTGGGTTTGATTGTGGTGTCTTTGAAAAGCTTAAAACTCAACCCTGGTTGGTCAAGGTCAGGACAGGGACATAGAAGTAAAAAGGATTTTCCTTGTTAATTTTAAACAAAACAAAACACACACAAAAAAAAAACCCTCAGACTGTTTCCCACAGGCAAGGAGCTGCCCACAGGACCCTGTCTGCAGGCAGGCAGAAGGACCTGCCTACAGGACCCAAAATGCAGGCAAGCCGAAGGAGCAGCCCACAAGACCCACCTCCAGGATCCGTTTGCAGGCAAGAACCTGGCCGTTGGGAAGGACCAGAAGCCAGAATAGCAGCAGTGGGGCATTCTTTGCTCATTAGCTATTAACTGCAATTTACTATACCTGGCATCTGATCCACTTCTGAAGTGCCAATTCAAATCAAATAAGCACTTTGCAAGCTGCCTTTTTCTTCGCAATGGGGAGAAATCTGGGGAGGAAGTAAGTTCTATGTCTCTGCAGTTATCCCAGCTCCTGGTTTCTTGTCTACAATACTGTGTTTCCTTTTAGCCCTCTGACTCCTGCTTCAAGGAAGTGGTGTGTGAACTGGATCTGGTTTTCCAGATGAGTCTTAGATGTTCCCTCCTTTCTCCTCTCCATGTGCTGACAGTCCTATTGCTCTTTCCTGTCATTGACTCTGCCCTTAACACCTTCAAATTTGTTGCATCGTTCTAGTGAAGTTTCAGACACTTACAGCCTCTTCTATAAAATAAGAACTGTTGCTGTGGAGTTCAGCAAATTTAGAAACAATGTCATTGGTGTACTACTGCTGACTTAACATTTTTGCACATAATCTATACTGTGCTTTAGGACTTCCCACACAGCTTCTTCACTCAGGGGTCCTTCAATGATGAGGACAGATGACTTACTAGCAATGCGACATTTGCATGTAGTGCAGTGGTTAGATGCCACAGCGAGTCATATTAGTCACTTTCTTGGCACCATGTCAGGGAGAGTTTTCCTACCCAACATACAAGAAAATATTTTAGATTGGTTGCAGCTTTATTCAATGGTCTGGCATAAGTTAGCTCATGTCTCTTCTCCAGTAGAGATAGGATGCCTACAAGACTGTTTGGGAAGTGCCTTTGTGAAGTTTCCCCTTAGCCACACTTACATTAAGGACACCTTATTCATAGTTCCTTAAGATTTATTATTGTGATGTGATACCACAAATGTTTAAGCAGTTGCTGAACTCTGACACAGTAATCAGTCACTCACTCTAACCATAGCTTCCAATTCAGAATGATCTACATATTTTTCTGGACATTGTTCTCTTCAAAACAAAAAAAATAGTGGTAGTTTTTGCTTTTTGTGTGTGTGTTTACTACAGTTTTCTTTTATTGATTTACTTAATTGGCACATGATTGCTTAAAATAGTTTGAAATTTTTTTCTGTGGTTTGGATTTCTGCACTTTGTTCAGCTTAAAGCCTAACCAAACAGAAATGATGAACTGAAATTCATTTTGATCACCTCTGAAGTACATTTCAGGCAAATAGTGTACCATCCAAACAATCTGCCTACCTCTGTTTCTAGTAATTCTCCATGAATATTTCTCAAGTCTCTGTATTCCTATAATATTATGCCCATATGCATTTTTATAAAGTATTGCTAAGATGAAGAGATCATATCTAGTCAAGGTCTTTTCATTGACTTTTTATGCATTCTTGTGTGTCCTGCACTGCCAAGCCCAGGTGACAAATGATAGGTCAAAAGAGCCTGTTTCTTCCAGTGGACTGCACTTGCATGGGGCCACAGCAAATTTTTTTCATTATTTTACAACTCATCTACATAGAATATTGTGATCACACAGACTACTACAACAGTGAAGCAAGTCTCCCCATAGGTGCATCTGTATTCAAGTATGAATTTGTTTTATGTTCCTCTCAAAGGATCTGGTGGGTAGCTGAACATCTGGATATACTATAAAGATGTAATGTTTATTCTCTGTAAACTACTTGTTGCACCTGCTTTTAACTTTATAACAGATATATGGGAGTGCTGGGCACAGCTAGATGCTAGGCAATACCTAAATGCTTTAACGCCTAGATGCTAGGCAACAGATTTTCCTTATAGCAGCTACTCACAAAATTATGCCTGAATGCTGCTTTCATCGTTGCTCCCCCCAGCACCAAGGAATTTACCACAATTTATACATGGAGCTGCCAGTCATTAATCCTGAATATTGGCCATAGAAGAGTAAAAGGGCACTAAATCGTAAATATCAGTGACATGTTCTATTTGTACAATGTCCTGATCAGAGCATTTGTTAGTTGGTGATTTTCAGGTCAATCATAAACCTCAGCAGTCTGCCCTTCTCTCACAATATTAGTGATTCTGGAAGCCATAACTGGGAGCTCCTCATCCCATTCAGTTTGGGTATTAGAATTCCCTAGTAAATGGCCTTATTTCAGAATACAGAATAACTCTTCTAGGTCCTTTAGAAGATATTTCACTTGTTGTTTTGCTCATTTTTTTCTAATTTTCCACATCAGACATGAAGTTTGGATTTCCAGAGGCACCACTAAGAGTCTGAGTTTGGACTTTCCAGCAGTGGCAAAGCTAGTTGTGTTTGTCTCAGGGCTCACATTATCTCATCTGTAGTATGAATACTTAGCTTTTTCTCTATGGCAAGAACTAACTGTTGTGGTTTAAGCCAAGTGACCAGCTGGGAGAGACAAAGAACCACGTGGTTGCTCTCTCACTCGCTCACCCCTGCCGGGAGTGAGGGGAAGAGCCCGGAGAGAGCAGGAGGCAGAGAGAGCAGGAGGCGGAGGCTCGTAGGGTTGAGATAAAAGCAGTTTGTTTTAATGGTGAACATAAATGGTAACAATAACAGTGAAATAACAGTAACGTTTAACCAGATATAACGCGAGTAACATGTAACGCGGATCTCACCACCCGGAACCCAGCGACGCACTGCCCTGACCCAGTACCGGGAAGAGAGAGAAGCCCCCCACCACGACCAGCCCCTCTCTATATACCCCGAGCATGATGTCGAATATCCCTTTGACTAGCGACTAGTTTGGTTCAGCTATTTTCCCGACTAGACCTTTTACTGAGAATTAACCCTATCCTAGCTAAACCCAGTACATTATCCACCCCTTATTCTATACCATCTACGTCATGCTCAGATCTTACACTTTAGAATTATCATTAGCTTTGTTGTTATATATATACATGCACATATACACAGATGTCATTCTCTTAATGTATACACTCTTTCCAGTACATCCCTTGAGTTCATGGCTTCAAGCTTCCATTCACTGTAACAGTTCTTTAGGGTAGGAGAGAATGGTGCTTGATTGTGGTATACTTGGTCCAAAACTCACGCTGTATTTGACACGGTCTGTGCCCACGGTCTGAAGCTTGAAAAAAAACACGTCATCTTAGGGATGTCACTGGGCACCACCTCAGGTTCCTTTATTGCTGTCCTTCCCTTGTTTTCATCATAGTCTATCCTTTGCTGGTCTGGGTCGTTCTTACTGTAATATTAATTGACATGACACATAACAACAGCAGCAGTGATGACATACATTGGCAGGGTAATTTATCAGTTAACATCACATGATTTAGTCCACTGGTTATTCTCTCCCAAAGTTAAATCCCCTTGGGGTACACACCGAACATCCCCATCCTTCTGCATCACCCACCAAGTACACCCAGGTCCCTTAGCAAAAGTAATGCCACGGATGGTTTTGCCTTTGCCTGAGGCAGGGCTAGCCCATACTGTCTTCCCCAACATGTTCCTCATACGCACAACAGGGACTTTATCTCCATCCACAGTAGGTGGGAGTTTTGACTGAGCAGGGCCAGCTCGATTGGAAGATCCTCTATTATTTACTAACCATGTGGCTTTCGCTAAATTTGTGTCCCAGTGTTTGAAAGTTCCATCACTCATTGCTCTCAACGTACTCTTTAGCAGTCCATTGTGCCATTCAACTTTTCCAGAGGCTGGTGCATGATATGGGATGTGGTACACCCACTCAATGCCGTGCTCTTTGGCCCAGGTGTCAATGAGGCTGTTCCGGAAATGAGTCCCATTATCCGACTCAATCCTCTCCGGAGTGCCGTGTCACCACAGTACCTGCTTTTCAAGGCCCAAGATGGTGTTCCGAGCAGTGGCATGGGGCACAGCATATGTCTCCAGCCATCCAGTAGTCATCTCCACCATTGTAAGTACATGGTGCTTGTCTTGACAGGTTAGTGGGAGCATAATATAGTCAACCTGCTATGCCTCCCCATATCTGTATTTCATCCATCGCCCTCCATACCACAAAGGCTTTACCCTCTTGGACTTCTTGATTGTAGCACACGTTTCACATTCATGGATAACCTGTGCAATAACATCCATGGTCAGGTCCACCCCTCGATCACGAGCCCATCTGTATGTCACATCCCTTCCCTGATGGCCTGAGGAGTCATGGGCCCACCGAGCTATGAACAATTCACCCTTGTGCTGCCAGTCCAAGTCCACCTGAGACACCTGGATCTTAGCAGCCCGATCTATCTGCTGGTTGTTTAGGTGCTCTTCCATGGCTCGATTCTTGGGTATGTGGGCATCTACATGACATACTTTCACAACCAGGTTCTCCACCCGGGCAGAAATATCCCACCACAGTTCAGCAGCCCACATAGGCCTACCCCTGCGTTGCCAGTTATTCTGCTTCCATTGCTGTAACCACCCCCACAGAGCATTTGCCACCATCCACGAGTCAGTGTAGAGATAGAGTACTGGCCACTTTTCCCGCTCAGCAATATCTATAGCCAGTTGAATGGCTTTTACCTCTGCAAATTGACTCCATTCACCCTCCTCTTCAGTGACTTCAGCAACTTGCCGTGTGGGGCTCCATACAGCAGCCTTCCATCTGCGATGCTTTCCCACAATGCGACAGGACCCATCAGTGAACAGAGCGTACCGCTTCTCGTTCTCCGGTAGTTTGTTATATCGTGGGGTCTCTTCCGCACGTTTCACTTCCTCCTGCCATGACACTTCAAAGTCCTTGCTTTCTGGCCAGTTTGTAATTGCCTCCAGAATTCCTGGTCGATTAGGGTTCCCCATTCGGGCCTGTTGTGTGAGCAGTGCCATCCATTTACTCCATGTGGCATCAGTCGCATGATGTGTAGATGAGGCCCTCCCTCTGAACATCCAACGCAAAACTGGAAATCGGGGCACTAAAAGGAGCAGTGCCTCAGTACCAATTACTTCTGAGGCAGCTCGGACTCCTTCATATGCTGCCAGTATCTCCTTCTCAGTGAGAGTGTAGTGGGACTCAGATCCTCTGTATGCCCGACTCCAAAACCCTAAGGGTCGGCCTCGGGTCTCCCCTGGTGCCCTCTGCCAGAGACTCCAGTCAGGGCCATTCTGCTCAGCTCCAGTGTAAAGCACATTTTGAACATCTTGTCCTGTCCGGACTGGCCCAAGAGATACTGCACGAACAATCTCTTGTTTTATCTGCTCAAAGGCTTGTTGCTGTTCAGGGCCCCATTTAAAATCGTTCTTCTTCTGGGTCACCTGGAAAAGAGGGCTTACAATCTGGCTGTAACTTGGGATGTGCATCCTCCAAAACCCCACTGCGCCTAAGAATGCCTGTGTCTCCTTTTTACTAGTTGGTGGGGACATCGCTGCTATCTTATTAATCACATCCATGGGAATCTGGCGGCATCCATCTTGCCACTTTACTCCCAAAAACTGGATCTCCTGCACAGGCCCTTTTACCTTACTACGTTTTATGGCAAAACCGGCTTTCAGAAGGATTTGAATTATCTTCCTCCCTTTCTCAAAAACTTCTTCCGCTGTATCCCCCCATACAATAATGTCATCAATGTACTGCAGGTGTTCTGGAGCTTCCCCCTGTTCCAGTGCAGCATGGATTAGCCCGTGGCAAATGGTGGGGCTGTGTTTCCACCCCTGGGGCAGTCAATGCCAAGTGTACTGGATGCCCCTTCAAGTAAAGACAAACTGTGGCCTGCACTCTGCTGCCAGAGGGATCGAGAAAAACGCATTGGCGATATCAATGGTGGCATACCATTTGGCAGCCTTCAATTCTAGCTCACATTGAAGCTTGAGCATGTCTGGCACAGCAGCACTCAATGGCGGCGTAACTTCATTCAAGCCATGATAATCCACTGTTAGTCTCCACTCCCCGTTAGATTTTTGCACTGGCCGTATGGGCCTGTTAAAAGGTGAGCAAGTTTTGCTAATAACCCCTTGGTTCTCCAGCTGACGAATCAGCTTATGGGTGGGAACCAGGGAGTCTCGGTTGGTGCAGTATTGCCACCAATGCACCATCAAGTTAGCAATTGGTACCTGTTGTTCTTCAACTCTCAATAAACCCACCACAGAAGGGTCCTCTGAGAGACCAGGCAAGGTGGACAACTGTTTAATTTCCTCTGCCTCCAAAGCAGCTATGCCAAAGGCCCACCGGTACCCTTTTGGATCTTTGAAGTACCCGCTCCTGAGGAAGTCTATACCAAGAATGCACGGAGCCTCTGGGCCAGTCACAACAGGGTGTTTATGCCACTCATTTCCAGTCAGACTTACTTCAGCTTCCAGTATAGTCAGTCGCTGGGACCCCCCTGTCACCCCAGAAATACAGATGGGTTCTACCCCTCTATATTCTGATGGCATCAAGGTACATTGTGCGCCTGTGTCTATTAGACCCTTGTATTCCCGTGGAGCTGACGTGCCAGGCCATCGGATCCACACAGTCCAGTAGACCCGATTGTCCCTCTCCTCCACCTGGCTGGAGGCAGGGTGCCTCTATTCTCGATCGGAGTCACTCACTCTTGTGAGTATGACTTAGAGGTTCCTTCAAGAGCATCAGGGTCAAAAATGTGTTTTCCTGTTTCGTTTGGAGGGCTTTCCACTGGAAACTGGGGCAGTACTTTTCTTATGATGATACTTCTTCTTTGCCGCTTCCTTTCGCAACTCACGTACGAATTCATCTAGGACTGAAGTCAGTTCTCCATCCCACTTCCTCATGTTCTCTCCATGGTCACGTAGGTAAAACCAGAGAGTATTCCGGCGTGTTTGTTTTCCATCTTCCCTCTCTTGATTGGAGGAGTACCTAGTCCTAACAGCTGAGACACGTGCCCGTGCGAGTGGAGAGCAGGACATATCCACTTTGAGCTGCTGGACCTCCCAGGACAGTTCTTCCACGGCGGAGACACAAGCCTGCAGGGATGAAGACAGACTTCCTTCGTAATGCCAGAGCCGGCGAGCCAGTTCATCCACAATTTGTCCCTCACCTTCTCTCCAGGATATCACTGCCAACGAGTTTGAGTATGTTTGCGGTGCACTCCGTAGGAACTTCCGCCACATGCCTTGTGTGCATCTGACTTCATCTGGATCAGTGGGTGACTGCTTGTTATCTGGATTATTATAGATCACCTCCAGCACAGCCAGTTCCCTCGGGTACTGGATAACTCTCACCATCGAGGTCCATTTACCTGGGTGGCATGCAATATCTTCCTTGAGGAGGTAACTTTCCCTCATGCCTGACAGAAGGCGTTTCCAGAGGCTGAGAGTTTGTGTCTGCCTCCCAAGCACTTTGTCAACGCCCCCTTCCCTAGAGAGGGATCCTAGCTGTTTGGCTTCTTTACCTTCCAGTTCCAGGCTGCTGGCTCCACTGTCCCAGCATCGGAGCAGCCAGGTAATAATATGCGCACCTGGATGGTGGCCAAAGTCCTTTCGCATGTCTCGCAGCTCACTTGGAGATAGAGACCGGGTGATTATTTAAGGCTCTACCTCCTCTTCTTGTTCTCGTGATGGCCCTGCTTCATTTTCATCCCTCACCAAGCGAACTGATTTCTTCGTGTACTTCTTCTGTACTGGAGCAACCGATACTGGCACAGGCTGGTCTTCTGGTTCAGCTGGAGCGCTTGTCATAGGGGTCGGAGCAGCCGCAGCGCCTGTCACAGGGGTCGGAGGAGCCACAGTGCCTGTCACAGGGGTCGGAGCAGCTGCAACGTTCATTGCAGAGACTGGAACAGCCGCATCATCTACTGGTTTGTCTTTAGGTCCAGAGGCCTCCTCTTTCCCTTGGGAATAATGAGTGACATTGAAAATGGCTTGGTAGGCATGGGCCAGGCCCCAGCACACAGCAGTGATTTGGGCTTCTTTGGAGTGGCCACGCTGACAGCATACTTTCTCCAAATACTCTGCTAGTTTTCTGGAATTCTGTATATGTTCAGGGGTGAAATTCCAAAACACTGGAGATGACCATTGTCCTAGGAGCTTGCCCATATTCTCCCACACACCTTGCCACTCATGGTTATCTGGCTTCAGGACAGGTCTCTGGGTGATAACCTTAGAAAATTTTGGTGTGACCCTGAGCAAGATCTGACACACATTCAGGAGACACAGGACGAGAACCATGCTGGATTGGGTATTCCAAGAATATTCAGAGTTTTCAAAAACTGTTGTGATTAGCTTGAAGGATAAGCGGGAGAGAACATTCTCCTCCGCTTCCCCTGTGGATTCGGTGCCGTTACTAATGAATTCAGAGAGGAGGCGCTCAAGGCGTGGGAATGACAATAGCACCTCATACAGATACCCGCTTACCCTCATAGCCAGTGATACAATCATATCATAAGCTGTCAGCACCCCGTACAAAAGAATCATATTTTGATCCCTTTTCCACAGTTGATAAATAATATCACAGTAAATATATAGGATACATTAGGATTCAGCCAATGCCACAGTGTAAATAAATAAATAAACATTATGACCACCAACTACTTGACTAATGTGCAAAATCAATCTAACAAAATTATGTTTTGAACACCCCTTTGTTAAATCTGCTGTTATCTCAAACCACTTGCCCCACATTGGGCACCAAAAGGATGTTGTGGGTTAGGCTGGGAGAGACAAAGAACCACGTGGTCGCTCTCTCACTCGCTCACCCCTGCCGGGAGTGAGGGGAAGAGCCCGGAGAGAGCAGGAGGCGGAGGCTCCAGGGGTTGAGATAAAAACAGTTTGTTTTAATTGTGAACATAAATGGTAACAATAACAGTGAAATAACAGTAACGTTTAACCAGATATAACGCGAGTAACATGTAACGCAGATCTCACCACCTGGAACCCAGCGACGCACTGCCCTGACCCAGCACCGGGAGGAGAGAGAAGCCCCACACCGCGACCAGCCCCTCTCTATATACCCCGAGCATGATGTCGAATATCCCTTTGACTAGCGACTAGTTTGGTTCAGCTATTTTCCCGACTAGACCTTTTACTGAGAATTAACCCTATCCTAGCTGAACCCAGTACCCTAACTAAATATTATATCACTAAAAATACAGTTTTTAAGATAGGAAAAGTTGAAGACTAGTGTCCTCATGCCCCTGGCCCACCCACACCGCCGGGGAACAGTGCTAGCAGCATCTCACACCCCAGCAGAAAGACATCCATTCAACTGACCTGGAAAACAGCAGTGAGAGTCCTGCCGGCAGTCACAAGGCAGAAATGCTGGCCCTCTCCGTAAGGAGGGCTTTCCCTTCATTTCTGTGAGGGCTTTGGAAACCCTCATACAGCCCTGGCACCCTCTGTGTCCTTTGACACGTGCTCACCAGCCAAGGATGACTGAGATCCTGCCACTTCACCCCTGCTCCTCTGTATTCACCTTAAAGAACCAGTGAGCACATGCAAAATCCAATTTTACACAACTTTATCTCAAAGGCATTAAACCTTTTTTTCCTGCCAATCTTTCAAGACAGAGAACGGTAACCCTAGGTGGAGGCAGCATTTCCATACATAGGATAGGATACAGTGAGTTGTGCAGAGAGACGTATAATATATTCACTATATTCACCCGGCCATGTACCATTTCTACAACAGTTTTGTGTGAATACAGAATAAATCTATATGTAACATGTAGATTTCGCTAAGGATAAAATGTGAAGAGCCTATCATCATTCTAAGAGGCTGAAAATCCTGTTGTTTTGTTATAAAACATATATTGTAGGATCATTAACATATATTAATGCTTAAATGTCTAACCCAAAACCTCCAAAACTGCCCTAGTTACCTCTCAGTGAATGGTTCTCAATTACATAAAACAAAATCTGCCCCTCCCCCCCCAAAAAACCCAAAACAACAACAAAGAAAAAACAGAATCCTGATTCGAAAAATCTCCATGTAAAAACTATGCACACATCAATCCCTTCAGACTAAAATGATGTAGTTGTACTGTACTTTACAATGTCATTGAGCTGCTGCCAGGCTTACCTTGCATCGATGATAACTTTTTGATGCAAATGGTGGATGAGCCAACCAGGAGAGGAGCACTGCTGGACCTTGTGTTCACCAACAAGGAAGGTCTGGTTGAAGCAGTGAAGGTTGAGGGCAACCTTGGCTGCAGCGACCATGAGATAGTGGAGTTCAGGATCCTGTGCGGTAAAAACAGAATACCAAGCAGGATCGCAACTCTGGACTTCAGAAGGGCCAACTTTGGCCTCTTCAAGCAATTACTGGGGGATACCCCTTGGGACAGGGAGCTGCAAGGTAAAGGGGCCCAAGAGAGTTGGTTGGCATTCAAAGACCACTTCTTTGAGGCTCAGGGTCAGTGCATCCCATCAGGTAGGAAATCAAGAAAGAGATCCAGGAGACCTGCTTGGTTATCCAGGGATCTGCTGGGCAGACTCAGGTGGAAAGGGAGGGTGTTTAAATTGTGGAAGGAAGGGCTGGCCACTTTGGTGGAGTACAGGGCAGCTGTCAGGGAGTGCAGGGAGGCAATCAGAAAAGCTAAGGCCTCCTTGGAGTTAAAACTTGCAAGGGAGGTCAAAGACAACAGAAAGGGCTTCTTCAAATACATTGCCAACAAAACTAACACTAGAGGCAATGTAGGCCCTCTGTTGAATGAGGTGGGTGTCCTGGAGACAGAGGACAGAAAGAAGGCAGAGTTGCTGAATGCCTTCTTTGCCTCTGTCTACACTGTTGGAGACCGTCCTCAGGAGCCTCAGTCCCCTGAGGTCCCAGAGGAAGTCATGACAAAGGAGGAGTCTGCCCTGATTGATGAGGAGTGGGTTAAGGATCAGTTTGAACACTTGGACATTCATAAATCCATGGGCCCTGATGGGATGCACCCACGGGTGCTGAGGGAGCTGGCGGGAGTCATTGCTAGGCCACTCTCCATCATCTTTGGTAAGTCATGGGTAACAGGTGAGGTGCCTGAAGACTGGAGGAAAGCGAATGTCACTCCAGTCTATAAGAAGGGCAGGAAGGATGACCCGAGTAACTACAGACCGGTCAGCCTCACCTCCATCCCTGGAAAGGTGATGGAACATCTTATCCTTGACGCTGTCTCTAGGCATATCAAGGATAAGAAGGTTATTAGGAGCAGTCAGCATGGCTTTGCCAAGGGGAAGTCATGTTTGACCAACCTGATAGCCTTTTATGAAGACATAACCAGGTGGATGGATGGTGGCCATGCAGTGGACGTGGTCTACCTGGACATCAGCAAGGCCTTTGACACCGTCTCCCACAGCATCCTCATAGGTAAACTGAGGAAGTGTGGTCTGGATGACCAAGTAGTGAGGTGGGTCGAGAACTGGTTGAAGAGAAGAAGCCAGAGGGTTGTGGTCAATGGGGCTGAGTCTGGCTGGTTGCCTGTGTCTAGTGGGGTCCCTCAGGGGTCAGTGCTTGGGCCGGTGCTGTTTAATATATTCATCAATGATCTGGATGAGGGATTAGAGAATGTTGTCAGCAAGTTTGCTGATGATACGAAGTTGGGGGAGTGGTTGACACACCAGAAGGCTGTGCAGCCATTCAGAGAGACCTAGACAGGCTGAGGGCTGGGCGGGGAGAAATCTTATGAAGTTTAATAAGGGCAAGTGTAGAGTTTTGCACTTGGGAAAAAATAACCCCATGTACCAATATAGGTTGGGGACTGCCCTGCTGGAGAGCAGTGCAGGGGAAAGGGACCTGGGGGTTCTAGTGGACAGCAGGATGACCATGAGCCAGCAATGTGCCCTCGTGGCCAAGAAGGCCAATGGCATCCTGGGGTGTATTAGAAGGGGAGTAGCAAGTAGGTCAAGAGAGGTCCTCCTGCCCCTCTACTCTGCCCTGGTGAGGCCACATCTGGAATATTGTGTCCAGTTCTGGGCCCCTCAGTTCAAGAAGGACAGGGAGCTGCTTGAGAGAGTCCAGCGTAGAGCCACAAAGATGGTGAAGGGAGTGGAGCATCTCCCTTATGAGGAAAGGCTGAAGGAGCTGGGTCTCTTTAGCTTGGAGAAGAGGAGGCTGAGGGGTGACCTCATCAATGTTTATAAATATGTCAAGGGGGAATGTCAGGAGGATGGAGCCAGGCTCTTTTCAGCGGCGTCCACTGACAGGACAAGGGGCAATGGGTGGAAGCTGGAACACAGGAGGTTCCAGAAAAATATGAGGAAACACTTTTTTACTGTAAGGGTGACCGAGCACTGGAACAGGCTGCCCAGGGAGGTTGTGGAATCTCCTTCTCTTGAGACATTCAAAACCCGCCTGGACGCGTTCCTGTGCGCTCTAGTGTAGGTGGTCCTGCTCTGGCAGGGGGGTTGGACTAGATGATCTTTAAGGTCCCTTCCAACCTCTAACATTCTGTGATTTTCTGTGATCTGTGACTCATGGTGAATCATAGACAAAACTGTGTATTAGAGAAGGAGATGCTGTCCACACAGAGCAGTATCTTGAGTTATTCCCACCCTGTTGCTTCTTGCTCCAAGGGAAAACACATTTGTTCACATACGGCATTGCGGCTATTCTTTTAACACAGTCCCTTAGGTTATTTCTGTATGTTTCTAGTGGGGAGCCTTTTAGATTTGTAAATACTGTGTTATAATTAACAGTTGGGGACATCAGGTCAAATCTAATCCCTAGCCATCTCAGAGCAATCCCCCATCTGTAGCATGGGGGAGGAAAGAGGCTAGTATTATACAATGCAATTAATTCAAAATTAATTATAACAAGATAAAATTACAGCATCATTATCAACAAGAAAGCAACAGCAAACAGGAAATCAGCATCCATGAGCTAAAGCATAAATCCAAGTACTGAAGAGCATTATCCTAAAAATATTCACAACTTGCTGATTACAGTGAGAGCTAAGGGTGTCTTAGAGTTAGAAAGTTTATAGAATTGTGAAGGATTTCAACTCTGTAAAATAATCCCTTTCACTAAAGCACTGCACTGCTCATTTTTTAAAGCTGCCAGCATTCATCTTCACTCTGCTGTAAAATTCTTGAGCACTAGAGGACAGCAGAGACAAAGCCTTGGGAAAAGCTACAGAAAACTGTAGCACCACATGTCCACTTCCCTTACAACAGGGTCACAAGGTAGAGGGAAGCAAAGAAATTAGTGCCTTCTTCGGCTATAACTTTCTGAAAGCGTTCAGATCATATTCCACTTTTTTTTTTCCCCAAATAAACAATACCTCATAGATCAGGAAATCACTTTGGTTTGGTAGACTTCAGGTGATGACACCTGTGGTTCCGTGAAAGCTGTGTAATCTCTGCTACTACAGTTATAGTCATGAAGTCTCATGTTCTTGAAGACTATCCACTTATCTGTTAAGAACTCTTCCTTGCTTAATAGCCACTTCATCTTTTTCCTTTTTTTTAATGAAACTCTTGATGAATTTTTAAGGAGGCTTATATGCTCTGTGAGAATCAAAATGAGGTATATTTAATCCTTTAATACACATTATTTTATCTACATTTATGGCAGTGAACTTAGAAAGCTACAGATATAAAAAGATAAAGGAAATAGATAACTTCATTAAAGCAGGCTACAGTTTTAAACCTGAGGATCTCAGCAGGTTAGTTTCAGTGCAGTATACTTGTGTCCTGAATCTTTCGTCTGTTTTATTAAAAAGTCACGGCAACATTTGTGCATAGTCAAATTCAGTAATATAAAGGACCACATGGAAAGTAGTAACACCAGAAGAAAAGAATAATTACATAAATGAAATGAAAGAGAAATATTAGGCGAAAGCCATTAGGAGTATACATGATCCTAATAATATTACAAATATCTACCGATTGAAAGAAAAAAATGTGGTTATCAGGTTAGCCTTACAAATTACTACTTTACAGGACCAAAGACCTATATGAATAGCTCCAAATGAGGTATAGAAAAAGACAGAAAACAAAAGACTGTGATTCTTACTTTTAAATATGTCAGAAGTACATCTCATATTCCTGAAGGTCACTAGAACCAGATCAAATAGGTCACCTGAAACTGATCAGTCATGTATGTGCTGAACATTCTGTTGAATCAGAGAGCACTGAGATAAATAAAAGAAGTGTCATTGAAAGACACTATATCTGGCATCTAGTTGTTCTCTTTAGGGACTTGATTTTCCATGTTTTAAAGTTGCAGATGAGAACAGTATCTTCAAGGATGGTGAAAGTTTGCTTCAGTTAACATGCAACTAGGGAAGTGCTTTGATCTACTTTTAGAAGAATATTACAGAAGCATTTAAATAAAAACATCACTGTGCAATTCCTGCATACTTAAGACAGTTGTATCTCAATTCTTGTAATGTTGCTTTCATGTGCAGCAGTGCTACAATCTATAGGTGCTGCCACAGACTGAATTGTGAGAACTTGCTCAGTGCACGGCGACCTAAAATCCACTCTTGGTCTAGTATTCAGAAAAGCATTGTTCCAGAAAGAACATTTAATAGATTGTGTTGTACTCTAAATACAAAGGAATACCTTTTAAGCATTAACTTTAGTAGGTTTGTAGTTTCATCACTCCTTCCACCTCTCTGCAGCTGACCATGAAGTTATGAGTAAGCAAAACGCTACCATCTTTTGCCTGCACGTATAGCTGGAGACTCCTTAAGCATGTGTTTCTGAAGCTCAGCATAGCTCAGTGAGTCTGAATTGCAATGGGAAGAGTGAGATCAAGTCTAACAGAAGCAATGCACAAGAAGTCTGGAACTTCATTAGGGAAGAAATTACAATCATGTAGAAGGACCTTTCAATCCAAGGCCTTAATGCTGCAGTGAACCCTACTGTCAGTCTATTACATCCACGTTAAGTTCACTGTGCGATCATCGCCTGTGACAGATCCAGTGATCAGCGTAAAAAGAGTCACTGGCTTCACTGCTTCCAGTCCAGCAACTGCAAACTCATTTTTCCCCTGTTGTTCTCTCTCAGTCTCAGTCTTATGTACTTCCCTTTGTTTAAAACCAAAACTTATCTGTTTTATGTCTGCACCTGTTCATTTTATAGAAGCACACCACAAAATAGATAGAAATTTTGCTGTCCATACAGCAAAAAGGAGAAATGTTCTCCAGATCTCAATTTTTGTTCATCAGTCAAGGATTTCACTGACTAGTGCTGACAGCTGCTGCCAAAACATTGCTTTTCCAGCTTACAAACAGCAGCTTCCCTGAAAAAAAAATTAAAAATCTGAAAGCAAAGCATTTTACACCTAGCTGTGATCACAGAATCACAGAATCACAGAACATTAGGGGCTGGAAGGGACCTCAAAAGATCATCTAGTCCAGCTCCCCTGCCAGAGCAGGATCATCTACAGTAGATCGCACAGGAATGCGTCCAGGCAGGTTTTGAATATCTCAAAGAAGGAGACTCCACAAGCAATCTGAGCAGCCTGTGCCAGTGCTCTATCACTTCCACAGTGAAAAAGTTTTTTCTATTTTTGTGGAACCTCCTGTGTTCCAGCTTGTACCCATTGCCCCTTGTCCTGTCATTGAACATCAGTGAAAAGAGCCTGGCTCCGTCCTCCTGACACTCGCCCTTGACATATTTACAAACATTTATGAGATCACCCCTCAGCCTCCTCTTCTCCAAGCTAAAGAGACCCAGCTCCTTCAGCCTTTCCTCGTTCCACTCCCTTCATCATCTTTGTGGCTCTGTGCTGGACTCTGTCAAGCAGCTCCCTGTCCCTCTTGAACTGAGGGGCCCAGAACTGGACACAATATTCCAGATGCGACCTCACCAGGGCAGAGTAGAGGGAGAGGAGGACCTCTCTCGGCCTACTTGCCACTCACCTTCTAATACGCCCCAGAATGCCATTGGCCTTCTTGGCCACAAGGGCACATTGCTGGCTCATGGTCATCCTGCTGTCCACTAGAACGCCCAGGTCCCTTTCCCCTGTGCTGCTCTCCAACAGGTCATTCCCCAGCCTATACTGGCACACGGGGTTATTCTTCCCCAAGTGCAAAACTCTGCACTTGCCCTTGTTGAAACACATAAGATTTCTCCCCGTCCAGCCCTCCAACCTGTCCAGGTCTCTCTGAATGGCAGCACAGCCTTCTGGTGTGTCAGCCACTCCACCCAGTTTTGTGTCATCAGCAAACTTGCTGACAACACTCTCTAATCCCTCATCCAGGTCATTGATTAATATATTGAAAAGCACTGACCTCTGAGGGACCCCACTAGACACAGGCCTCCAACTATACTCTGCCTCATTGACTAGAGCTTTCTGACTTCTTCCCTACAACCAATTAGCGACCCACCTCACTACTCGGTCATCCAGACCACACTTCCCCAGTTTAGCTGTGAGGATGCTGCGGGAGATGGTGTCAAATGCCTTGCTGATATCCAGCTAGACCACATCCACTGCACAATCACCTAGTTTTGTCTGAAGATCAAGAAATCAGAGAAGTTTTGAATAGTTTCCTTCAGAAATCTTGAAAAAAAACCCGAAAAAGCTTAATTTGTCTTTCTCAAGGAAACACAAAAATATCCTTTCTTGTAGGCAATGCTGGGACGAGGGAATGGAGAATCCTCAAGAAAGAAGGACGAAGAGGAAGCTCAGAGCAGACACGGACTGATCCCTGTTGGAAGAAAGATTTATGAGTTCTACAATGCTCCCATCGTTAAATTTTGGTTTTACACAGTAAGAAATCTTTCCTGTTACTACTGTTTGGACAAATACTAAAGTCGGATTAAGGTTATATTGTGTGTTTTGTTGAATGTCTGCTCGCATTGAATGGTTTACACATAAATAGCTTAATAAAATTCTTTTGTGGAGGTCAGCTATCACTTGCAAACCTCTCTAAGACTTTTAAAGACTACCATTTCATTCAATAAGTTAATGTTTAAAATTCTAGTGACTATATATGTTTTTTCTTCAAATACAACAAGTGACAGTTTCCTGTAATCAGTACTCCCTAGGAATTCCCTACAGGAGAATTCTCAGTAGGAGAGCTCCCAATAGTTAGGCCAGTGGGAGACTGGGCTGAATCAAGATATTGAGTTGTATTATAATTGATGAGGGAAAACAAAAAGCAGATACAGTGCATCCTTTCTTGGAAAAATTTATCTTTGTTCTGTTTTGACTAGTCTGCAGAGTGTCTCTCACAGAAAGTGTCCGCAGAAGTACCCACAAAATAACAAAGACATAAGCAGCAGCTAATATAGGCTTTTCAGGAACAAATTATTCCAAATCAGTATAATCTCACTGTGTGATAAAGAAACAGAACTTGCAGATAGAGCAGGAAAAAAAAGTCATATATTTTGACTGAAGTAAGACAGTACCAAAAACTTTCCAAGATATTCTCACAGATAAATGAATAACTGTTATATTAAAGTCACTATGTGAATACAAAGCTTTTTGGCAATTAGTCCTCAAGAGTAGATACTAATTATTCACTATCAAGCTGGAAACAGGGATTGGAAAGTGTTCACTTAGGGTGTCTCCTACATCAGGTGCTGATATTTTCATGCAAAACTTGGATGATAGAGATTAGTTTTTAAATCTGCAAATTGCACTGGAGTGTAAAAGGATGAGATAAAAAAGTAAAATGAACACAGATAGTAATCCTTTCAGTCTCCTCGACTTAAATATTCTATTCCACTTCAGCCTCTGCATCATGTAATAAGTATGGACTGGTTTGAAGGACTCAAAAAAGAACAAAAAATGTTGCAGGAGGTCTGTAAAACATGACTTGAGGGAAGTGGGGTTGTTTTGGAAAAAAAAAAGAAAAAAAACAAAGTCTGCAGAAGTATAAGTCTTTAAATATGTGTAAACAGCTGCAGAGAGGCACAAAATGGAGTCATCTCCAAATCCTTGCTGAACAGGACAAGAAGTAATGGTTTAAATTGCAGCAAGGCATTTCTTCACAAAATGTTAGGAAATAATAGTTTCTTACTGCTTTGAGAAGTACTGTTATAAACTGTGTAAGTTGTTAGATTTTCCATTATTAGTGGTTTCTAAGTCTATCTTATTGAAACATATGTCCACTGTGGTACATTGTAATTAATTCTGCCTCAGCACCATGGAATTGGCTAGATGACTTCAGGCAGTCCTTCCCGGTTATGTTTTTTGTCATTCTACTGAATGCACAGAAAATCACAAAGAATTCATCCTTTGGTAGATGATTTCTTATAAGAAACATTGACTTGCTGAGCTCCAGATAATGTCTACTGACAGCAGAAACAACTCACATCAACCGAGACTAAACTGTGATAGACAGCTTATGGCAGCAAATAGCTCCAGTTGGGCAACTCAGAGTAACTAGTTGCTGCACTCTGTGACCATTGAGCATCAATCAGGCCAATGATTCTAGAAATTGCTCATCAGCAGCCTACTCTCATTCAGTTGCAATATGTGTTATGCATGACCAGAAAAGTCTTTACACTGTGAACAGAAACATCCTGGCTCTCCCTGTTAGTTCAATTTTGAAATGGAAGAAAAAGATCAATGTTGCATTTCTATTAAGACCTGTTCCTACAGTTTTATGTCCTGAGGCAGGTGTCAATCAAGCTCACTTATTAAAGCCATATCTTGGCTACAGTGAAATAATTAAGGTGGATTGTGGCTGCTGTGCTTCACCAGTTGGGTATACTTGGAACATCCTGGAGACTGAAAGCAAAACAACTTTCAAATGAGGGCTAAAATTGCACAGCCTATCAAACTTTTTACAGGCAGAAATATTAATCACAGACTTCAAAAGAAAGCCTCCAAATTTTACATTCCACAGTTGAAAATACCAGAAAAGCGGCTATTTGTAGGTCATTTAAAATAAAATTATTCTATATCTACCTATCTGCTATTAATCTATAGCTATATCCACCTTCATTCTTAAGCTACACAAGTGTGGATTAAATGTGAGGATGTTTGGATAAGAAACATTTTGTCTCAGCAGATGAGCCAAAATAAACAGTTTTTTCTCAGTGAAAAAATGTGCACACACAGTAGTTTCAAAAGTCAGCTACTCTCTTCTGTTCTGTGACTGTTGCATTGAAAACCATGACTCAAAGATTTCATCTCACAGAATGCTTGAAGAGAAGAGGATGGCCTTCCCCTCTTAACTACTAGCTTCTGACTAAGAGTTAGCTGCAGGGGTAATTGAACCCTGAATAAGAGTCGTTTTCTAAATATCAAAACAGTGATGCCCTGTGTTTTCCAGTTTGGGACCACTTCACTTTATGATCAGATAGTTATTACATCAGTGAGAAAAGGAAAGGGTATTCTTGCTCTTGAAACACTCTCCTGCTGGTACAATTTCTAGGTTTGTACCTTTACCATCATGAGGATTCAAGTATTTTTTATAGAATGGGACAGCATCCATAGGATAGCAGGGAGCAACACACCCTAGAAGTTTCTTAGCAGGCATTCCTCACCTTAGTTTCTTCAGATACTGCTCTCAAGGGTGAAAATAGCAGCCCCTACCTCATTGTCAAACTGTGTAAAACCAACAAAATAGAGTTCAGCTACTTGTTCAAAGAATCTTGAGTACCAGCATGGGCAGCTGTACCAAAGGTTGACCAGTGTGCAATCAGGACATTGTCTTGGAGTGCAGGAACAAGATAGAGATCTGAGGAGACAGAATAAGGATTTCACTCACTGTCCAAAGGACTTCTTTCTTAAGTTGAAGTCAGGCAGTTTTAGCATCATTCAATTCTTAAATAAAGATGCTTTTTTTTTCATTTTTCTTAATTTTTTTTCCAAGCAAAAATTTTCAGTATAGTTCACTAAATTTGAAAAAATAAAAATAAAAACCCCAAGCAAAACCAAAAAACTCAAACACCTCAAAACCAAGAAGTCCCTAGTAACACTGAGAGTCTTGTAGTTTATGTCACCTTTGTAACCTTAATGTTCCTTTTCTTTTGTCATACTAACTAACCAAAGGCTGCTGAGTCAGACCAAATTAGTAAGATTTGCTGATAATCAGTAAGATCTCAGAGGAGGGCTGTTAGGTGACAGCGTCACCTGGCTTTTTGCACTGTTGTTGAAGGTGTTATTTCAGCTAGGGAGGTGTGTGTGTCCAGTTCTGCCTGCCCAAACTGAGTTTCTGCTGACTCAGCAGACACCCTAGATGCTGACCTAAGTCAATATTGCTCTCCGTTTCCTTTAGGAACCTGAAAGGGAAACCAGTCTCTAGACCTGAGCACTGCAATCCATCGTCATTCAAAACTGAAATACGAATGACATGATTTCCTTCCCTGTTTTATGCAGACAAGAAGCAGGGGTTCAACTGGCTCTCTCCTCTGTACTGATAGTTACGGCCAATGTAAAGAATTGTCTCAAGTGTCCTTCAAACCAGCAACTGGAAGAAATCCCAGAACCCTGTGGCTTTTACGCAGAGCAGAAGTCATGTTCTCTAACAAATACAACAGGACAACAAATCCTATTCTGTGAGGTGCTAAACACTGAAATAATCCTACCCTAGAGTCTTGAGCCCCTCTGTGGTTGTTTCATCTTAAGTCTGACACCAAGTACACCATAGTTGTGAGTAACATGCAGTTGAGAGAGAAAAACTGTATTGAAATACAGATATGTGAAATAAGCTTTGTGCCACAGCGACTAAAATGTTCCTGCAGGGAACTGAATCATCTTTTCTCTGATTTAAATTTGGTTTAAGATGCATTTTCTTGTAAGGCTACTGTTTGAAATGCAAAGTAGACAGGCAGTTGTATACTGACTACCACAGACCCCAGCCACAGCCATTCACCCTTGCTACATCCCATGCTTCAGTGTGACACTCAGGTTCCTCTGAGTTTTATGAATCTGATGATGCAATTTGCCTGTCTTGCCTTTCTTTGACTGACAATTTCATTACATTCAGCATGTATAAAGACAAGACAAAGAAATCAAAACCGTAAGCCACACTTTCCACTGTATCAAAAATTAGGCCAGAAGGTACCTATATTAGAGAAGGAAAAGTAGTTATACATAAAACTTGCAAAACTATAAGGCAAATGAATATGTGACTATGCCTGGCTACTAGCTGCAGCAATGTGAATAGGAGTAGCAGTGCTTTCGGGAGGAATCACAGGTTAGGTCAGCGCTACATTGGGTAAGAAAACCTCTAGGAACACCCAGGATTTTCTGGCCTCCAGGAATGCCAGAGTCAGCCTACACTAGGTGAACAGGGAGAAAAAACACAGAGGAGAGGTGTTAGAGAAGTAAAGGGTGTTAGAAGCAAAACAGAGAGAAATCGTCACTTAGGTAACTTAGTTTTGGTAGTTGGCATAATTGTGTCACAGTTCCCACCACTGTGGGATGATCCAGGGGGACTGCATTAATAAAATCTTGTTGACGATGCAGTGTAGCTGGAGGAGAGGACATCTGTGCATGTATTTTGCAGATACCACACTGTATATGATTTGAGTTTTTTCAGACAACCCAGAACACTGTCTGGTTGTTCAATTGCCTGCTTAACTCTGGTTACAGTGGAATTAGGAACATCAAGTCATACCCATGAAACTAGCTCAGTCGAATATATAGTGACTACTGATAGTCTTTTTTGGTTTTTTTTTACAGCTGGCATATATAGGCTACTTGATGCTCTTCAATTATATAGTGTTAGTGAAGATGGACCGCTGGCCGTCTACACAGGAATGGATTGTCATCTCATATATTTTCACTTTGGGAATAGAGAAGATGAGAGAGGTAAAATCAGCTGAACCAAGAAAGACAGAATAAAAAAAGTAATGTGTTGTGGTTTTTTCATTTTAATATATTTGTTGTTATTTTTCTCAGTATATTTTTTGATGAATGAGCTTATCATGAAATCATTCTTTTAATGCAAAAAAAAGCTGATGGATTGTTAAAAATGCATCGCTAAAAATCTATCTTCCTCCATTTTAAAATCAAGAATCACTCTCTTTCTTTTTCTCCCACAGAATTTCTGTGTTCAGATTTCTGTGTGATGCACATTCAGTAGCATTCACAAGTATGGCTTGCTCTTCTGACATATCTTAAAGCTCGGTTATATGACTTGAAATGTGGCCCAGAAACAAGTATGTTTAAGTGGAGGAAAAGAAGATAAGGTATAAAAGAACAGACATGGAGTCATGGTGATAACATGACAACCAAAAAGCCCCTGTTCAAACCTTATCCCACTCCAGACAGAGTTCATTCAAAATTTATGTCTGTCCAAATATCTCATGTGAAGACTTTAGATAAAACCAGCTGTAACTAGGGGAAAGCTTAGATCCACATTGAATTTTGCAGCACATTTCTAATTTTATTTCTCCCTTTAACCTTGAAAATTTTTGCTAATTATGTCGAATAATTGCATGCGTCTCCGTAAAGATGCTACAGCAGACACGTAGAGCAGAGACACAGCATTTAAGATGGCATTCAGTCCGTAGGCTGAATGAAGTTGTTCTGCCATCTCCTGCCCCTCATGGTCTTTCCAAGTTGCACTTACCACCGTGCCCTTTTCACTTGGCCAAATGCGCATTTATTCCACAATGGCACCAGAGGCCACACCCTGGTGTGAGTGGGTGTGAGTCCCATTGAGCTTAGCTGGAACACTACATTTGTACCCCTGGGCTGCATTTGTTACCATCCACATTTGTATTTTCTGCAGCAAATGCTTTTGAGGACTACACTAAAAATGATCTTGCAACAACAACTTAGACTTCAAAGACAAATTCCAAACACTGTAAGGTAACAAATAAAAAATATATAATATATAAAAATAACAAAGGAAAATACACTAGTTGTGTGGCCTGTAATGAGTGTACCTCACAAACCAAAGGAAAAAGTAGCCGCACAAGGACTCTGCAATACTGGTGGAGTCTAAGCACCATTGGCTCATTAGGTGGGAGGCTGCTGGAGGAATCATGTGTGCTGCTTTTGTCTAATCATTCAGCCCAAATTGTCCTTTCCACAAAAGTTTATCAAGAACATTTGTCCTAATGGATTTCTAAGCAGATGTTTGAGATTGTCATGGAAGAAGAGCCTAAAATTCGTTCTGAAAACGAATTATAAGAAAATTATAAGAATGGCATTCATCTTTTTAAGGAACTGTATGAGTCTGCTCAAACGTTCTCAGACTGAATATAGAAAATTAAAACAAACAGTTTGTTAACTCCCTAAAAACTAGAAATTATTCATAGAAATCACTTGAGGAACAGTTTCAACATTAATTTGGGTAAAAAATCAAGTCTCCCCAATGATCTTGCAAATAGAATGATGATAAATTCGTAAGACAAAGTTAATTATTTTTCTGAATTATATTCTCAGCTATGGAACTTAATTCCAAAAAAAACAGGTCCAAGTGGTAGCTAGTATCTTTCTGGATTAAATGCTAAATCCAGGCCTTTATGATTAAATGATTGTTAATTATTTGTTGATAGTTTAAAACACATTTTAGAATATTTTTCTTTAAATTTGCAGCTTCTTTAAATGTGAATTTTCTGATCAAATATTTTTCTGTATTTCTCTCTGTATTCCAGGACTCTAAGTAGTGTCAGTAAATTTGAAAACCAGAAAGATATACATACACTTCCGATTTCCTACAGAGTTTAGAGCAACTGAGCTTTTCATCCTATTAAGTATCTTGCACATAGATATAGGCTAAGAATGGTTGAAATTCAAGATTTCTCAAAAAAAAACCGGAAGTTACATGAGGTATTTTATACGATTGGAGTCTATTCAGCCTTGCTTTTGGCCTGTGTGGCATATATCTGTTTACCATAGATTTCTTCAATCTTAAATTAAGACAGCTCTGCCCATTTCCTCTCCATGTTCTCTGTCCTTCAGATATTGATGTCAGAGCCTGGGAAACTGTTACAGAAAGTAAAAGTTTGGCTCCAGGAGTACTGGAATGTTACTGATCTCATAGCCATTCTCCTGTTCTCCGTTGGGATGGTGCTCCGTCTGCAAGACCTGCCACTTCGGAGTGATGGCCGAGTGATATACTGTGTTAACATTATTTACTGGTATATACGGTTATTAGACATCTTTGGAGTAAACAAGTATTTGGGACCATATGTTATGATGATTGGAAAAATGGTAAGAGAACTTGATGCACTTCTTCTATGATTTGCCAGCATGTTTTTGACTCAATGTCTTTGGCCAATGACATCACTGCAGATTCATCTATATGGTTTTTTACGAACTAGCATTTTCACGTAAGCTAGAAATTGGTGCCTCATTGATTCAAAACCTCAGCATAGACCCCCAGAACTGAGGATTAGATTCTCCATGTTCTGTTACGTGACGTGTTGCTTGTTTTACTCTGAGATCTTTCCTCAACAGCAAAGCCATCCATCCTCTGTGCTTCATTTGCAGAAAATACTAAGGATGCTAATTGTCAACTAGTTGTAAAGGAGAGTGGTTTGTTAAGGTTAAGGAAAAAAAAAAGAATATTTGGTACCCTGAGACTCTTGAAGTGTGTGGTAATAGGTATGGTGTGTTCAAAAATATAATGGTTATGATGAAAGCTGTGACCTTTCTGTAGTTTGCTCCATATCCATATATTGTTCCATCTCTCCTGTTCAGGTGTGTCTTTGTGAGATGAGAAAGCCATTTGCATAACCACAGCCTCTGTTTCCTGGTCACATGACATCTACACAACATAGCAGGAGTATGAATAGTTTATGTAACAGTAACTGCATAGAGGAGCAACCAAGAGATATTTGCTGTCCGATGTATAACTTTTGACTTTGGGGCTTTTTCTTCTTATATTTCAGTAGAAATGTTGCATTAAAGCAGCGTTTTGCCTGTGTGAGTTAAAGAAAATGTCTGAGTTTACAAATGCGCATGCATTGGTATATGAGTGCCTGCACATATGGCTAATATACATACTTATGTTTTATACACAGTTATCCAGCCTTTGTTGTATAATTCATGGTTGTTTCATGCATTCTGGAGTTTAAGATTTATTGGGGGGAAAAAAAAAAAAGATTGAAACCCCTTGAAGCTGGCTTTCAGTTAAAAAAATAAGCTGAATATTAACTTTTCTAAATACAAATATTCCTGCTGTCTGGTTGTCGACAATAATCAGCAAATCCACATGGGCTGTCTGTTGTGTTTGTCTTACCATGATCCTAAAAGACAAGACCCAGCCACCCTCCTTCCTCACCATCATAGGAAAAAGGTATGCATACGAATGCAGGGACAACAATCCCTCCTTGATATTACATTAGTCACAAGCTCAGTGATTCTAAGGAGGTATAAACTGAAATGCAAAATATATGTCTAGTTTGGCTCACTACCCAACAAGTGACCAGAGGACCACTGTCTTATGCCTTCAAATTACCAGCTTCAACTTCAAACCCACAATGGTGGGTTTGACAAAGAAAGAGCAGCTTGGTAGGGGGGAAGTGAAAGAGAGAGAGAGAGAGAGAAAAACACAAAAGAAAGCAAAAGAAAGTGATTGTATATCATTATGTCCTTCAAGGAAGCCAACAGGATGTTGATGGGAGAGATTTTCAGAGCCCTAAAGTACAGACCTGAAAACACTTAAAAGTTCTTTCTGGAGGTTACTGTAAAAGGACAGGGGGACAAGAGAAAGAACCAACAACCAAAGGCAAAACATTGCATTATCGGCAAAACATTGCATTATCATGTGTTTCTTTCCTGTCCCACCTGGACTGTATTCTTCTATCAGGGAATCTGGTGGTCACTGTGGCTTACACAGTACCCAGTATATAAAACTCCTGAAAAACAGCTACCCTCCTACTCTGTTGTATTTTTCACAGGAGCCTTGCACAAGAAGTTTCAGAGCTGTAGTGCTAGAAAAGGCATTCTGAAAAGCAGTTCAATAATAAACAGATCGGCCATGAATAACAAACTTCTAGTAGTCAGTGTTATGGGTGGCTGATAGGAGCACAGCTTCAAAAATAGTATAAACAGTGTTTTGTTTTTCTCCTGGGGTCAACACAGAAAGGAAGGGGCTGAAATCAGCTAAATACTATTTCCATTCCTTTGTCACCCTCATGTGTGTACAACAAACTAAGCCTCACTCCCCTTTCTGTGGAAAACAAGTGCAGGAAAATCACTAGCCTCTGTACGCTCAGCACCCACTCAGAGGGTGTTGAATTTAGTTACAGAAGTACTCTGAAGGTGTGGGCAACTGCTAAAGGATGGAAGTTCTTTTATTTTGTGCCTTCCTGTTCTTTGATTTTCCTGCCTCATCCAGCTTTCCATACACTCAGCAACTCTGACACATTCGCTTTGCCCAGACATGCAATGCCCAACTGGTTTGAGTTACAGAAATTTGCCTCTTGCAACTATTTTCTGGACAATTTATTTCCCTGTGTAATGGCCAGCCCATTTATGTCACGCATGTCCAGGCTGCAGTGGTCTCCCTTGTATATTTTTGGTTAAATCATATGCCAGTTTACCTCCTTGGGTTCTCTCTTTTTAATTCCATGGTCTTATAAATACCTTTCAATCCTATGGAGAACATCAAGCTGGTTATATGTATTTCTACAGAGTAAGCCCATTGCAGCTGTTGAGTTCCTCAACAATGTTTAATGCCTGAGCTTTTATCCTGAGCTTCTATTGTGAGTAAGTTTCAGCCTCTGGAGGAAAAAAAGATGACTCCATCTTTCCAACATTAAGCAACTTTAAGCCACATTAAGCAACATTGAGCTGTAATAGGCTTTACCTCTGGACACTGTGAATAAATACACAAGTGAAATTAAGCAAGAGGCAGGAATGTGCTTGAGCAGTTTAAAATCAAAGCCCTGAAGTGAAGATAGGAGGAGGAATCAAATGACCAAGTTTATTATTATCTACTAATTTTAGTAACAGAGTAAACTTAGTATAATGTGCTTTTCTGATCCGTGTGCAGTTATAGATTTACTACCCATTATTTGGGAATGAAATCAAATCACTGTGGCGTGTCAAGATTGGTCAGAGCTGTATCAGTTCCCTTACTGTGTGGGAATGTCTACATTTTCTTGCCTTCTCTCCAAATAAAAAAGCGGAAATAGAACAAGCTTGTTTATATAATTGCACCAACAGTTCCACATTTTATCACTTTATAAAGAGGTGACTAATGGGTTCTTCAGAATGATTGAAACAGCCATTGCCTTGTTAAATTTGCAATTGTAATTTTACCCTACAGGCCAAAGGACCTGATACAATGTCCATTAGAGTCAGTGGAAATTCACCGATCGATTTCACTGGATTTCAGACAGGCTACTGAGGTTTAAGAAAGATACCCAGTTGAAGGAGGAAAAGTTAATATACAGCTTGAATAGAGAATAACACTGAAATTTTTGTTTCTTGCAATATGAGGTCTAACTTCTGTGACTGCTCATCAAAACCACTGGAAGTTTTTAAGAAATTGTCTTAAATTGGCAACACTCATTATGTTTTTTTGGATGGATGACATTTTAAAATAGGTATTATATTACATCATATTGTGTTATATATTCCTACCTGAAACAAAGTTTCATCAAAGAGGTAAGGAGGAACCAGGTTTCATCTCCAAATTCCTTCCCAAAGAGCAGGGAGAACTAAATGTAACTGTGCAGCTTTCCCATTTCAGGATGGTCTCTGAGGTACAATGATCTGGAATTCCTCTTAAATCAGATCTTCTTGAGAGAGTAATGCTCTGAGTAATAAGGGGATCCTGGTTATTTACATGTCTATTTTTTAATTCTTTAAGAGATTTATTTTCCTTTCTTATGTCCTGATTTTTTAAAATTTCTTCACTGTATTTTTATGGACGTCAAGACTTTTGTTTCCCTCTGCTTTTTTTCGCTTGTCCCTAGTTCCTTCTCTCTAGTTTCTTGAGATCCCTGCCCTACAGGCATCTTACTCCTACAGCCTCCCTCTCAGTAAATACAAGAATATCTTTTTCTATTTGCTCCTCTGTACCTCTCTCTTTTCTCTGTTAGTTACATCTCCAGTGTTACTTTGCCCTCAGGTCTCTTTCGTGCTTTAAAACTGAAGAGCATTTGCAGTAGCACCAGATCCATCTGCTGCAAATGAGTCCTCTTCTCCCACCATCTCTTGTCATGAGCTGCCCTGCTCTTAAGCTATAGCACGTCCCCCATGGAGCAATAAGGCCACCCATTGAGGTACAGGTTGGTTGCACACCTGCCTTGAAGGGAAATCAAAATGCATCTGAGATAGAAAATGCAGAGACTAAAGGGCTTAGAAGTCATAGGGTTTAGAGGAGTTTTGGGCTCATTTTTGGCCGGAGACAAAAATTATATCCAAAGCTGTGAAAAGCAGCTCTGCCATAACAAGTTTTATAATTGAAGACCTATATGTAAACCTGTAACTAAAGTTTTTAAAGGCGTCTTACCAGGGACATTAGAGGACTCCCATTTGGGTTTGGGGTTATAAAGCATCTCTGCTGTACCTCTTTGATGCCCATCACTCTGCTCTCTGGAGAGTCTTTTCTAACATAGTTCCTTATCTAATCTTCAGCTTCTGTTCAGCACCTCCTAGGATTGCTGTCACACTTTTTCAAGGAACATTTTGAATGGGTAGGCACTGTTTGCAATCACTAATTAAAATTGTGGATATGCTAATAAGGCCTTCAACAATGGAGAAGAATAGAGTGTCTGCGTTATTTGCTTTTTTTTTAAAATATGTCTTTTGTCAGACTGCCCCACCAAGCTGATTTCTAGTCCAACCAGTATCACAGCTTTCATTTCTCACTGGTTACCACCATGGTGTCCCTTATGTTGCGGTAACGGGCTGTTCTGCCACCCATTACTCTGTATGTTTGATGCATCTTTCCTCCTTTGCTCCAAGACAACACCTACCAGTGAGTAAAATTACCCATATCAGCCTTTTTGTTTCATTAGTTGCCACTACGTGCCTAGAAACAATACATCATCTTGTGACCCTTGCCCAGACCAGGCTGCTGGTTCCAGTGAACCTATATTCTTGTTCAGGCAACTTGTGTGACCAGATAGTATCTTGTATTTTCAAGCCTATTCATAGCATTTAAATTGTTCTTAAAAACACACTGGGTAAAACCAAGGATGCAATAACACCACTTCACTTCTTTGAAAATTAAATTTGTTATGTATAAAAGTGAGAATGACTTTTCAAAATTTGTTTTTGAAAATTCTAAAATTTGCAGATTTTTTTCTTAGCATGCAATAATGGGAATATGGATAAATAAATTCCTCTAATTCTTGTCCCTTGTTTCTCTTTCTCTCTCTTTTCTTGTCACTACATTCAGATGATAGACATGATGTACTTTGTCATCATCATGTTGGTGGTTCTGATGAGCTTTGGTGTCGCAAGACAAGCTATTCTTTTCCCCAATGAGGAGCCTTCGTGGAAGCTGGCGAAAAACATTTTTTACATGCCTTATTGGATGATCTATGGGGAAGTGTTTGCAGACCAGATAGACCGTAAGCAAGTTTATGATTCTCATACTCCAAAGTCAGGTATTCAACTTCGATCAGATGATGTCCAATTAGATCATGTGTGTGTGCTCAATAAATGGCTCAGGATAGAGGAACTCCTTCATTACAGAGAATGGTCACAAAACCACATTTTTTTCAGCTAATATTGGAGTATCAGCTTCAGAATATGTTTCTGGCATCACTTTGCAATTATTTAACTAGAAATCTGTAACGCTAAATTGTCTTGCATATAAAGAACATTTTAAATGGTTCCTTTTTACCAACTGAGTGACAGGGATACCCTCCCAGGTATCCACCATGAGTTCATTATTATACCTGGGACATAAGATGTCAGTTGTTTTTTTCTTATCCATTGGTTTGCTTTTAGACCTAAATACTTTTTACCTAACTTCATACTGAGCATCAAGTCTAATAATACCAAGTAAGACCTTCAGGTCCTGTGCTTCATAAGGATCTAATCCAGTGTGTTTTCTCTGTTACGTACTCACTGCTACCACCTTTATGCTAAACTATGTGATGCAATTCTTTGGAGACAGTAGATGCATTATTAGAATTTTGCTTCATTTATTTATTGGAAGGCAAGACTATGCTCAGGTCAGTGCAAACAGAACAAAGGATCGTATTTCATATACTGCCTCCTCAGGATTCATTTGGCCGGTGATTAGTAAAACACCAGTTTTCTATTTAAGTTAAACGTCCTGGTGCCACCCAGTGCATTACACCAAAGGGGAGGAGTGGCCATGGGAAATGATTCAACAGATGAACAAACTGAAATGAAATCACAAAAAAAAGTATCTTTAGAAAACACTGACATGCAAGTGATGTTCATCATAAATATATGTAAGACTTGACAGCATTTAGAAGTGAGTTTCTTTTCCAGTGGCATATGGAGTCCATTAAAGCTCTGTTTCCATTTTATCCTATGTACCACCTTGGAAAAGGGCAGTGTTTTCATAATTTATCTTCTGCTTCTTCAGTATTGATCAAGATTGAATGCAAAAAAAAGGTGCTGATTTCTCCTGTGCTGGTTAAGGTAATAACCATAACTATACTACCAATACTCTCCCGGATTTAATGGAGTTTCAGACAGGCAGATGTATTCCTATCACATGGCAGATATTTCAGCATGTTCATTTCTTTTTCCTGGTTAGCACAGAATCATTAATGTGGTTACAGATGAAACCTCTTTTTTATGTTTACTTTCTCACTTTGTTTTCAGAAACAGAATGGCATGCAAGGAAGTAAACAAATACCTAAAATCACAAAGCTTCTCATTTAATTTAGCTTTTTAACCAATTCCCTCATTTTTATTCTTTTTCCTTTTTCTCTTTTTTAAAAGTTCATTTCATTCCAAAGGCATAATAGCTGGGAGTATAAAACTTCACCTTGCTCCAAGAGCATAACAGGGGGATAAAGCTTTATCCTATTAAACTAGGACTTCCTTCCACAAGCAGAATTCTGTCTGTCCCTCTACAAGTGACCATGTATTGATATTGTACTAACCACCATAGTGCAACAAACATGTCAATTGGCTGAAAAAAAACATTATTGGTATTTTTTAAATAAAATGCTGGTTACAGTTTAGAGCCCTGAAACCTAAGAAACTAAATTGTCTTTGAATGAAGCATGGATTTTAAGTATGAAAAGATGGTGACAGGCTCCATACCCTTGCACAAGGGTTTAGGGATAGTCTTGTGTGTTCAGAAATCGTGGCAGTCTGGAGAGGTTTCCCTCTGGAAAAGAGGAAACATAACCCCCATCTTCAAAAAGCAGAAAAAGGAGGATCTGGGGAAGTACAAGCCCCTCAGTCTCACCTCTGTGCCTGGCAAGATCATGGAGCAGATCCTCCTTGAAAAGTTGCTAGGACACACAAATGGAGAGGAAGTGATCGGTGGCAGCCAACGTGGCTTCACCAAAGGCAAATTGTGTCTGACAAGCTTGGTGGCCTTCTACGATGATGTTACAGCATCAGTGGATAAGGGAAGTGTCACCTACCTGGACTTATGTAAAGTATTTGACACTGTCTCACACAACATCCTGGTCTCTAAACTGGAAGGACTTGGGTTTAATGGATAGGCCACTTGATGGATAAGGAACTGGGCAGATGGTTGCACTCAAAGAGTTGTGATCAATGGCTCAAAGTCCAAATGGAGACCAGTGATGAGTGGTGTCCTGCAGGGATCGTTACTGGGACCAGTGACATATAGTATCTCTGTCAACAACATGGACATTGGGATAGAGCACACTCGCAGCAAGTTTGCCAATGACACCAAGTTGTGTGGAGTGGTTGACGTGCTGGAAGGAAGGGATGCCATCCAGAGGGACCTTGACAGGGTTGAGAGGTGGGCCCAGGCCAACCTCATTAGGTTTAATAAGGCCAAATGTAAGGTCCTGCACTGGAGTCAAGGCAATCCCAAGCACAAATACAGGCTTGATGGAGAGCAGATTGAGAGCAGTCCTGAGAAGGACTTGGAATTTGGAGTGTGTTAGTTGATGAGAGGCTCAGCATGAGCCGGCAGTGTGCACCTGCAGCACAAAAAGTGAACCATGTCCAGGGCTGCATCAAAAGGAGTGTGACCAGCAGGTTGAGGGAGGTGATCCTCCCCCTCTACTCTGCTCTGGTGAGACCCTGCCTGGAGTACTGCATCCAGTTCTGGAGCCTACAGTACAAAAAAGACATGGGTCTGCTGGAGAGAGTCCAGAGGAGGGCTACAAAGATGGTCAGAGGGATGGAGGACCTCTGCTACGAGGATGGGCTGAGGGAGCTGGGATTATTTAGCTTAGAAAAGAGAAGGCTCAGGTGTGACCTAATTGCAGCCTTCCAGTACATGAAGGGGGCCTACAGAAAGATGGAGAAGGGCATTTTACAAGGGCCTGTAGTGATAGGACAAGGGGCAATGACCTGAAACTGAAAGAGAGTAGATTTAGATTAGATACTAGGAAGAAATTCTTCACCATGAGGGTGATGAAGCATGGGAACAGGTTGCCCAAGGAAGTTGTGGATAACTCATCCCTGGAGGTGTTCAAGGCCAGGCTGGATGGGGCTTTGAGCAACCTGGGCTAGTGGGAGAGAGGTGTCCCTGCCCACAGCATGGGGATTCGAACTAGATTATCTTCAAGGTCCCTTCCAACCTCAATGATTCTATGATTCTATGATTCTATGGTTCTGTGATCCAGATGCCCAACATTTAAATCTCACAAAAAAAGACATAGTATAATTACTTCTGAGGCATAGGGAAAGCAAAACTCCTGATAGTTTCAACTCCAGCTATAATGGATTGTTATTTTTCTGTCTGTGTCAAGGAAACTAGGAGTTGTGGCAAAAGTGGTGATGTCAAAAATGAAAAGCAGCACCTAGTTCCTCCTTCCTGAGAGACAGATGATTTAGGGAATTAGAATCTGTCACTCTTTCAGCACAAAATATGCACAAAATGTCTGTCTGAGGCTTAGTTATCTCAGAAATGTTACCTCTGGAATAGACTGGGAACATGAGCAAATGGTGTGTGATGTTGTTATACAATCAGAATGACCTGAGTGGCACCCAAAAGGTTTTACTAGTACACCTACACTTTTTCACTATTTGGAAATTTGTTGTTACACATATTTTCCAAGTTGTTCTAAGCTAAATCAGCCACTGTATCCATGTTGGAGTATTACAGTGTTTGCACTTTCTCATATAAGGTAAATGTTTTAAAATTATTATGCTACATATAAATTGCATTTGAAATTTATAGTTTGGAACAGATTTTCTCTATTACTGTTTTTTTTTTTAGCAACCCAAAAGAGTTTCTTTGTGGTTTTCTTTATGTTTTGATGTTTAATATTGCTACATTATTTACAAATTTCGTAATCAGCAAAAGTAGTGATCTTGAAAGTGCATATACATTTGAACGCGGCTTCTGGAGATTATTCTAGTGTCTGAGAAATGTACAAAAAAAAAAACCCAAAAAAACACTACTCTAAAATTTCTAACTTTTTTTTCTTTTTTTTTTTTATTCTGTGTTGATATGTCAAGCATCCCATTAAGGCTGACCAGATATAATGTCTAGATCCATCTCATCAGCTGGCAGCCTGTCCGTTTAGTGGGTCTACTCTGATTTTTATCTCAACATACTGCACTGTTAAAACACTAGCTAAATGCCTCGCTCTAAAATAATGCATGTCATATACATTTACATTTTTTACCCATAATTTCTGCATTCATTTCATTTTTTAAATACATATGTTAACTGGAGTATGTATTAGAGTCCTGTTGGCATGTGATCTCACCTTCAACGCAGAAGTGGGAACACAATTAGATCCTCACTTCTGGGAGTATGAATATACTATTTAGTAGTGTTGTTTATTATCAGTGATGTACCTAAATACTACATTCTACAAATTCTGTCAACCAATTGTAATAAGGGGAATAAAAAAAGTGAACTGAGTAAATCTTTTAGAACTGTGTTCAAATTTTCAGGTAAATTCAGCAAAAAAAAGCAAACCCAGTCTCAGTTTATTTTCTCTGAGAATACTCTCAAAGTATTTTCTCTGAGACTGACAGTTGATCATGGCCACGCTACCCGGGGAAGAAAAGAGGATCTGGGTCAGGGAACCGGTGATGGTAAATACAACTGTCTCACTTTTAGGCTGCCTTTCCTAATCCATTTGAACCTTGTGCTGCCCAATGGGATCCACGTGGTGGCAGCCAGCCACTCCACTGCTTTACTGAATACCTGTCTGGAAAGAAATCCACACTGTAAAATCTCTCCCTCAGTTCACCTCACTTACTCTAGCACTATTGCTGGCAATTTTAGCCAAAAAAATTCACAGCACAGTTGTCACATGCAAAGAACTTTGATTTCACCTTACCAAGCTATCCAAGCCTCTCCAGAATACTACGGATACAGAAGTATTTAAGAAACACTGAAGAGGAAAGGATTATTCACAGAATGAGTTTGCTTGGTAAAAAAATGTAGATAGATGACAAAAATGGCAACTTGAGAAATGACAGTCACCTTGTAGTAAATCAGCAGTGGAGCTCTCATCTTCCTGTGTTCAGAAGCCAAAGCAACTGAGAGTGCTGTTAGCCAACATGGATATAAGTTTTCTTGATTTGGACTATTTTTCAGAGTTGCCTGGTGTCTCACATGTCAAATTTGCATCTGGATTTTCTTTCCAGCTGACAGTCTTTCAAGTGCCATTTGGAATCTGAAGAACAGTCTGAGTTGCATTTGTTCCCTGTGCCTACTCCCTTATTGAAAAAACCTACATAGTTTAAGAGAAAAAAAAATGGGTCCTCTTTCACTTATGTTGGAGGAATGCCAAGTAACCAGAACACAATTTTTTCAGAAGACGAGAGGTGATTGTACTCAGGTTTTAACTATCCAATGAACTTAAGAGGAAAGAATAATTACTACAAAATAATTTTTTTTTATTATTTCTTAGTTTGTTAGATTTTTTTAAAGTTCTTCAAGGTTTCTTAGTATAAATGAAAATTTTACACCAAAGTCTATATGATCTTGGAGGTTTCATGCTTTTCCTGTCTCCATTGGAGCTTCCTGTAACGGCTGCCATTTGTGTGGATCATTCTGGAATTAAGACAAACAGAGCAGCTTTGCACAAAACAGAATAAAACATATCTATGCGCTTTTTTTGCTTTTTTTTTTTTTAATTTGCATTGCAGCTCTGCAGCACAGGATAAAATTTGTGCAGAGCCTACACACCATTTTGAAAGTCTCTTTGGCCTAATTGTAATAGTATTCCTCTTCCTGGCACTTGTCTGTGTTACTTTTTGGGTTCCAAATGGTTGGAGATTTTTTTCTTGAGAGCTGAGGAGGAGGGAGGGAGAAAGCACTACAGAGAACAAGAAAAATACAAGGATTTGCTGCAAATTATGATTAATATACCAGCGGAATGGAGAAAGGCTTCAAAGTAATTTTTAATGTGCCTAAGAGCAAGAAGCAACATGTAAGGTCACAATGCTGTTGTTAAAGCAACTTTTTTTTTAAGTAATGAGACACTGTTCAATTCCCTGGTGTTTCTGCTTATGAACAGAGCAATGGTGTGAGATTCAGAGATCCCAGAGTTCAGTATTTCCTCCGTTAGTGAAAAAGTGGACAGATTGAGACAGCTCACTCAGTCTATTGAGCAGCCTGACCATCCAGTAATGTTGCTTGGACATTTGTTAAAATACTTTCACATGCTGAACTGAACATTCAAATCAAAATTGGAAAATACCTATATACTCATCAATAGGATGATGAAAGTGCGTTTAAAATGTGCAGACGAATAAAAACCAGAAAATATGAGTTGGTTTGTTAGTTAATAGGCAGTTATGGTTTCCTTATTCTTTGAAACTGTGATCATATGAACACATTACACAGTTTCTTGTGATTTCAAACAAATCAGTTTGTATTGTAAAAGCTATTTGGAAATAAAGCAGTTTCATTATGTACTTTCCTCTCTCCATTATTTCACATAACTGCTTTGGAGAGGTACAGCTGGGGGAAGTGTCGTGAAGGAGAAATTTGCAAGTGTTGTTTCCCAAGCCCTCCACTCAATACAGAGTGAAAATGAGCAGTGTCCATGCCATGACAATGATTACATCAGGGAAACAAAATCTTCCAGAGCTCTGCCACCACTTTAGGCCTGAAACATACAAAGGCATGGATTCCTGCTGTTTGCTTTGCAACTATTTGCTGGCCAGGAAAAAGGAATGGTTAGGTATGTAGGAGGAAAGGCCCATACAAGAAACTGTAAATGGGAGCCAGGAAGGAAAAATAAGCATAGGAGGAGATCGTGAAAAAGGAAGCAAGAGATGCAAAAAATACATAGATCCGCAGCTGTCAGGATTCAATATTTGAGAGATGAATGCATGTTAATGCATGTTAATACATGTAATTAAAATTGAAAGTCCAGCCGTAATTTTCTAAGCCCTGAGTTCAGGACATAATGTCCGACCATTATCCAACGACCTGTAAGTATCAGACCGATTGGGTTTTTCATTTACCTGAAATAGACAGAATTTGCTTCAGCAAAACATTTCACTAGAATTAAGTATTCTATGTGTTGTTTGTTAGACAAGGCTTTAATGTAAAAAGACTGGTATGTTCTCATACATGTTGAAATCGTGCTTTGAAAAAGTTTCTGCATGTACTACAAAAATCACTCTATTTCTCTAAACATAACTAAAATGGTCAAACCATACATGAAAGGCGGGTGAGGATCCCTCAGGAACAAGGTGCAGTACTCAGTGAGTGAAAGCTTTGGCTTTTTGGAAAGCATAGTGTTATCACAGTGAGAGCCCCGGGACACCAGTGCTAATCAAATGGGGACCTGATGCAGTGGAGCCCTGCTCAGGAGTGAAGCTCAAGAGAAAAGCATCACGGGGTGGATAATCAAACTTGTCCTGATGAACTTATCATACATATGCAATGTCCTATTTTGCTCATTAGCAAACCCACCAATGTAAAGCAGGTGCTGTTGTCTGAATACTGAGATCCATGCCTGACTGTAACATTGGCACCTGTGCCGGGGTATGTGCAGATGAGGGGCAAGTGGTGGGGACTCTTCATACTCAGATAAGGGAGGTGAACTGTCCCAGGCTACCATAACTCTTCTGGAACCCTACAAACAATATTCTTTAATGAATTTATTATATGAAGATTTTTACAAGCAAATATCTTCATTATCTAAAAAGATTATGATTGCTACTTTTAGCCTTCTGCCAGAGTCCTGTCGTTTTTCACAGAAAGAGAAATTTTTGGTTCTGATTTCCTGGGAGTAATTGTTTTAAACAATCAGTTTATTTTCTAGTGGAAAAACTACTTTGAAATTAATGTTATCATTTAAAGATGGAAGAAGATGTTCAGTAATGTCCAGTCAAATACAAACTTCTGCATTTTGGACACACATCATACATTTTCTCATGCAGCTGAAGATGTGAATATTAAGTGGTGGTTTTAGTTCTCCATAAATAAGGCATAAGATTAGTATTTCCTTGTTTTTTAAAAACTCTTCCCACAAAAGAACATGCAGAAGAGAACTTCTGCAAATCTTCAGGACGAGCCAAACACCTATGCATGTATAGAGTAAGGGAACTTGTCTTTGTATGGAGTATAATTTGGCTATCACTGTGTGGCATAAAGTGACAAGGAAGCACTAACTGTACTATAAATACTCTGTTGCAGGCCATTAAAGCTGAAGAAATCAGTTTTTTTCTTGGTAGTTGTCAAAGCTGACCTTTTTTTGGATTAAATCTCAGGTGGGGGTCAGGCTCTTCTCCCAGGCAACTAGTGACAGGACAAGAGGGCACAGCCTGAAACTGCATTAGAGGAGGTTTAGGTTAGATATCAGGAAGCCCTTCCTCACAGAGAGGGTGATCAGGCATTGGAATGCACTACCCAGGGAAGTGGTGGAGTCACCATCCCTGGAGGTGTTTAAGGAGAGGCTGGATGTGGCACTTAGTGCCATGGTCTAGCTGATGTGGTGGTGTTGGGTGGTAGGCTGGACTTGATGATCTCAGAGGTCTTTTCCAGCCTCAATAATTCTGCGATTCTGTGAAATCAGCACTAGTTTTAAATGATCTGCAAAGTGATGCTTCTTGAGAATAAAGAATTGCATGCTCAGCCTTTTCTGGTACTAGTATGTATTTTTGTTAAGTAGGAAGGATTAGTGATACCAGTGGTCCAGACACAACAGAGCTGCTCGTAAAAGTAGTATTTACTTGCATTTGGCTTTGCTAATTCTTTTTCCTTGAGTTGACTATTTTGGGAGAGTTCTTGTTTGAAGCTGATGTATCATGTATTCTTCTATCCCAGATGACTACATTTCTATATGTAATAGCCTAACAGATATATATAGTGCCTAAACTCAAGTACTCAAATCACACATAATATCATGATTGACAGTACAGTCACCCATGGCATCCATGAATCCCATGCCCTGTGAACCAAGTCCAAAAGGACCTTTTTCAGAAGAAGTAACAGCTGGTATTGGAAATCATGGCTTTGGTTACCTAGGGTAGAATTCTACAAAACACAGCACTGGCAAACTTCGTTGCCCATGAAGTCAGTGGGAAACTCCCATGGGTATCTGCAGGAACTAAGCTGGCGCTAAGTAAAGTTCCTCAGTTAAACTTCTTTTTTCCGTGGAGACACAGGGAAGCTAGCTGTAGTGCTGTGCAAAATTTACTAAGATGGTTTGTACAAGGAAACTGCTTCTTCAATTATTTTCTTGAAAAGCTGATTACGGAGGTGCTTAGGACCACTAGAACTCAGGCTAGAAAGACATAAACTGAACCCACACTCGCAAATGCAGATCACTCACCACCACACATGAACGCATGTTAAAAGAAAGAGCAAGGAAAACTATTTCACAATGTTTTCTCTCGCCTTGTCTCCCCTTGATTCAGTTCTGTGATGTTGATACTGAGAATGTTTTGGTTCCAAAACACTCAGGGAAGAAACAGGTGGCAACTTTGCTGCCTACATGGCTCTTCACCTGTTGCAGTAAAGACCTGATAGTCTCCCCCGCTGTTTCTAGGCATGCAGTCAAAAGTCCTCAGTAGTCATTATGAGTATGTCCCAGAAGGGCTCAGGGCAGTGCAGTGCACAGAAATAAATGTCTAGCAAACTTTCATGTACTTCTTTTTCCTTATCTTATCACATCCCTCTCCATCAATCAAAAAAAAAATCAAGCTTTCACCATTAAAAAAATTCCTCAGATTTTTTCCAGGATTAAATACTTTGATCGTTTTATTTGCACAGCCGCTAATTACTACCAAAGCACCATGATGTTTCAGCTGTATGTAACCAGGCAGCTTATTCGCATCAGGCACATCTCCCGCAGTTTCTGAGAGGAATATTTTGATATTTATGGCAAATAATACACAAGAACTGCACTTTATAGAGTTTGTGATAATGAGTGCAAACTTTTAGAGGGGAATATCAATGCCACTGTTATTTGGAAGGTACTACTTTGGCAGGCAGGCCTTTATAAATATTTAAATATTTCTGTTAAAAAACACTGAAAAATAATATTCATTCCCATTTTGCATTTTTTTGCATTTTTGTTCCCAGCTCCTTGTGGTCAAAATGAAACCAGAGAAGATGGCAAAATAATCCAGCTACCTCCCTGCAAGACAGGAGCATGGATCGTTCCTGCCATCATGGCCTGTTATCTCTTGGTTGCAAACATCCTTTTGGTGAATCTCCTCATTGCAGTTTTCAAGTGAGTGACACATTGCAAAGTATGGATTTTGGGGAGGAATCAACGTTGTTCTCAGCCTAAGGCAGCTGCGAAGATGAAGATTTTGGCTGAGATTCGTTTTCAGAGGATGTGAGGATGAGAAGAGGCATTAGATTGTCTCCAGAGAATGAGGGAAATGCCATGATTTCACATTGTCTAATTTCAAGGACATACACCCAATAGGAATCAGGTCAGAGAAGCAAAAAAAAAGTTTAAAGTTCAATTATGGCATCATTCACTCCCAATATGGAAAATAAGAATAAAAATACTTGTCTTGCTGGGTTGTTTTAAGACTTGATGGTTGTACAGAGCAGATTTACACAGTAGTAAGATACATGGAAATTGCTGATAGCCACTGTGTTTTGCTGAAGTACAAACTTACTCATTTATTTTGTTCTTCCTCCTCTTTTTTTAGCAAATAAACATTTACCACTATTAGTGAAATATGTCTAGTTAAGGTACTGTCATACCATCTTCAGTGAAGTACCCAAAATCATTTCAATCTGTTGTAATTTTCCTCTTCTTGCCTTCTAGCAATACATTTTTTGAAGTCAAATCCATATCCAACCAAGTATGGAAGTTTCAAAGATATCAGCTAATCATGACATTTCACGAAAGACCTGTTCTCCCTCCACCTCTGATCATTTTCAGCCATATGACTATGATATTCCAACACCTCTGCTGCAGATGGCGGAAGCATGAAAGTGACCCAGATGAGAGAGATTATGGATTAAGTAAGCCTCAAACAATTTACACTTTCCAATGCCCTTGGTAATATCTAGTGTTTGACATGAATGAAGACTAATTCCAGCACCTTGATAGCCTTTCCATCAGAAAGACGACTTTTAACCGCAAAACCATTATCTGAATAAGTTTTACCTTCATTGCCCAACACTTAGTTCTCCTCAGAGCATTAGTGAGGCTATGCTTTTCTGGGATTTTGGGGGGTTGTTCACCACCTTGTTCCTTCAAAGCCTAAGGGGTTTGTTTTGCTGTTCCTCGAGGTCTGTCATTGCTAGAAGTTGCTGTTTCTCGAGGTCTGTCCCAGCATTAGCCCATGCCACAGCCCAGTTGTCTATGATGCAAATGTTGGAGCCATGTAGTGGTACTAGAGATGCAATTGCAACCAGACTGCTCTCCTCTCACTCACATCACATTATCTGCCACAGCCCTTGCTGCTGTCTGCAGATACCAGCTCTTGCCATGTCAAATAGAGCCCCTGTACTCTTAGACTCCTTTCCTAGCAGTCTGCTAATTTGATTGTATTTGTGTTAGGTTACAGGTGGACTTTGGCTCCCACTGCCTCTCCAGGAACTGACCAACAGCTGTATTTAGATCTTATGCAATCAAAACATTCATGTTTGCTCAGCATTTGCCTGCTTAAGTGTTTCTGTCTCCAGAATCATATATAATTGAAGCCACTAATTTGGTAATTAGCTGCATCTATCTGCTTTCATACCAAAATGGCAGATAAATTTGAAGCCTGCTTTTGAAAATTTAGTCCATGAATTCCACAATAAGAAGAATGTAGTTGATTTCATGTGTTAGTTTTTTGCCAAAATCACAATATTCCATGTTTCCACAGAACTTTTCATAACTGAGGATGAACTGAAAAAAGTCCACGACTTTGAAGAGCAGTGCATAGAAGAATATTTTAGAGAAAAGGATGACAGATTCAATTCCTCCAATGATGAAAGAATCCGTGTCACTTCAGAAAGGTGTGCTTTTTTTGCTTGTTCTCTCACAAGCTGATGTGGAAATCTGTTTCTGTTGCCATTCTCACCCTTTCTTTTTCTTGAAAAAGGAAACATTTGACATATTTTTAATAGGTCTTAACTAAAAAGTAGGGTGATAAAAGGTGATGAATTTCTTTTCTCTCATTTTCTATTTTTGCTAAAGCAGATGTTGCTCAAAGTTTTGAAAATGTGAATCTTTTAACCAGTTGTATTAGAAACATAGAACTTCAGGGCACAAGTGGTCCAGAATACAGTGGGGTAGTAAATGAAAATTCCTCAAGGAAAACTGCAGCTTTAGCAGTGACCTGCTAGCTGTTCAGATGGAGCAATCCTTGTTTCAGGATGGCCTTGCTAGATATGCTAGTTTCATTAAGAGCAGCAAGAGTTGCCATTAATTTAAAAGGAACTAGACATTTCACCTACAACAATGAAAACCACAAAGGACAAAAGTGATACATTAATTTATTCAAAGTTGGCACTCTTTGAACTCATCAGTCCTAAAAAACTCATAAATCCGTTTGCCTGCTGTGGTGCTTATATCGTTTCATCACACAACAGCAAAAGAGTTACATTTCGAGGAGAGAGTTTGTTGTTTGATTCATAGCACTGTTACCAGTAAATATGTTACGGCAATATCCTGTCAGATATTCATAGAATTTATGAACTACTGAATACTCCATTCCCTGAATACTTCACTTTGACTTGAATAACAGAGGTCAGATGAGTTGTCCTTGTCATCAATTACACAGATAAAACACTCTTTTCCTTATACATAATCTTCTAGTACTGCCCCTGATGCAGCCATGCCTAAAATATATTTTCAGTCGGCAAGAAAACATGCTTTTTAATTTGGTTTTGAAATAAATCTATCCCAGAGCAGGATTAGCAGTTATAATATCTTTTAATCATCTGCATGACTGAAAAGTCTCCTAAAACACGCATTTTACAAATGAATATTAGAGAGGAAGTATGGTAAGGCATGGAATGGTCTCCTTGTAAAGAATGGCCAAGAAATCCAGCTCTGCTTGGTCTGGAAGAGACCAATGAGGAATGAAATGATAGAGGTCTGTATAACTGTGAGTGTAAGGAGAGGGTGAGTAGAAATTCATTGCTTGCTGTCTCTCCTGGAACAAGATATAGTGGAGGAATGGATTAATCTAGCAGGAGCCCAGGTTCAAAATATACAGCAACAGGTGATTTTTTTCATGCAGCAAGTTGTGAAATGGAGAAATTTTAGAAAGCTGATCAGATCTAAAAGAAGCTGATGATGTCAGTTTAAAGTCTCCATGGGTTCAAATGGAGACTAGACAGGCTTATGGAAAAGAATAAGGACTGGTGAATACACTGAGATCATGTTCAGCAGGTGGACCTGAACTGCCCACTGTCTTGCCTCTCTTCCACATGCCTGTGATACACTCAGCTCCTGCTTGAACATCTCCTACTTGCAGCTGTATTTATCAGAATGCCCCAGGTCCTGCTTGGAGGAAGAAAGACTGCATACCATAGGTGCAGATCACAGTAGTCTGGAAGAGGGAGTAGGGGGCTAGCACTGGAAGGAAAATGGGAGATGGGAAGAGAGTCTTACTTTGAGGCTTAGCTTAGGTGTGTCCCAGACACAAGTTAGCAGCTCAGGAAAACAACAGAACAGGAGATGCTGTTTCTTATTGCATTGACCTGGGTGTAAATGAATAATTTAAGCTAAGTAGTCAGTGCTGTTCTGTGTCAGGACCAAAGTGTCTTTGTCTGGCTCACCTACAACAAGCTGCAGTTCCCTGACCTTGGAATAGTCCACCTTGGCAACCTGTGGGGCCTGTCTTGGTTCAGAAATCACTTCTCTTGTAACAAAGAATACCACAGAGGTGTCCAGAACCTCTCCTTTACCCAACCCTTTCACAATCAGAAAGTAAAAGCATAACATGACACTTGATGTTTGCCTTTCCCTGACCCGAGTTACTCAGTAACTTGGAGGAGTAGCTCACCAGATAGCATGTCACACAGGCACTTGGAAGTAGCATGTGATTAACCAAGCAGAAAAATACAAGGCTGTAAGGCATTTATCAGGTTAGGCAAATCTCTGTATATCTCCTGGAGACCCATGAGGAGAGCAAAGTTGGATAAATTCACTTCATTGCAGCAAAGGAATCACAACTTTTCCTGGAGGGCTTTCCTTTCTAGCCACTGTGAAACTTTCAAGTAGCACATTTTGTCCAGCACAGGGGCATGCATAATATGATCAAAGAGACTGCACTATTTTCTTGATATGGCATGGAGCCACTAAACCAATATTTTCAGTAGGCATTTTTCCATATGGACAGGTCTTAACTCTTTCAAACTCAATGCAACAACTCTTGATTCCAAAGGTAACAGGGTCATATCCTAACAGTATTTAAAAAACAGATAAGCTGACTGGAGCAGATATTATGTCATCTTTGGTACTATATGGTATCCATTACTATAGCACCTTAGTGCTATAGACTGCAGTGCATTTATACGAACAGCATCTGTGCAACTTATTTTCTTGATTTCAAAGATGGCAAGCTGAAGTGCACAAAAATAGGTTTCAGTTGGTAAAAAGGCTGCTACTGAGCCTACCAGATCAGGCTACAGATGCAGAATGACAGTAAGAAAGGTCTGTGAATCCACCAGAATCTCTCTGTAATCACAAAGAGTTAAGCAGTCTTAGGGTCCAGATGGGAACACAGCCAGGACAACCCAGACTCCTTGCCTGCAGAAACCACTGCACCTGGGCAAATAGGCTGGCCACCTGCATCAGCAATGCTTTACCAAAAGATGTCAGGCAAAGTACCAATAGCCTCTTACAATCATTGTTTTGTTTAAATAAATCCATTCTACAGTCACCTATAATAAGCAGAGTGGATAGCCCTGTGAGTGACTTTCAGTGTCTACAGTTTTTGTAGCGGTTGAAAAGGATTTTGATGTGTAAACGATGTCTTAAAAATGAGCATAGGTCTACAAAGGGTCTTTTGAACCTACTTCTAGAATTCAGTTCAGAGGTCTACCTCTGAAAAGAGTGTCTTTCATTAAAGCACTACTTCACTTAAATTATTTATGAGTGCGAAAGTTAACAATAAATAAACTAACAAAAATGAATGCCACTAAAAGCCATCATCTCTCAAATCATAATTAAAAAGGCTTATCAAAGGTAATATAAAATATTTGCAAGGTTCCCAGTTCTGATTGAGTTACAGAGTATTGCCTTCAGATAGTCAATGCTTGTTTCACATTTAGGAATTTTTGAGTTTCAGCAGACACACTTGATGTACATTTTACATGTAGCTTCCTCTTTTTCTGTTCTCTTTCCCATCTGTTAGGATGGCTTGGCACCTTCTTTTATGTTGGATAAATCTTATTGTAAGGAAGAGCACAGGTGCATCATAAATGGACACTCTGAGATTTGGCAAAAGGTTTTTATACAAACAAAAAAAAATCCAGAGAAAAACTTCGGCAAAAAAATCCAAAAGCAAAAAAATCCAAAGCAAAACTTCTTATTTTGAAATATTGTGCTAATTCAAAACCATTCCAGAAGGAAGTACAGCTCTATCTGTCTATTCACTGAGTGCAAGATCATTCAACAAAATGGGAAGACAGAAAATTTTACTTATTAAAACATTTTAAGGACAAGATGATGATTGTATTTCACCAGAACATATCCTCTTAAGTCCACAGTGTTTCCCTGATTTGATCATGTTGCTAGTAGCATTACTCTCAGACCATGATGCTGTTTTGTGTAATGAATGATTGTAGAACTGAACATCAAATTAAGACAATATCACTAATGAAATGAATACATCAATCATAGAATCATAGAATACTATGTTGGAAGAGACCTCAGGGATCATCTGGTCCAACCTTTCTTGGGAAAAACACAGTCTAGACAAGACAGGCCAGCATCCTGTCAAGCTTAGTCTTAAAAGGCCCAATGTTGAGGAATCCACCACTTCTTTGGGGAGATTATTCCAATGGCCGATTGTTCACACAGTAAAAAATTTTCCTCTTGTGTCTGATTGGAATCTCCCCAGGTAACTTGTTCTCATTACCCCTCATCTTTTCCATGTGACTCCTTATTAAAAAATAAGTCTCCATCTTGTTTGTAGCCACCTTTTAAACACTGGAAAATGGTGATAAGGTCTTCCCTAAGCCTGGTTTTCTCAAGGCAGAACAAACCCATTTCTCTCAGCCTTTTCTCATATAGTAGGCTTTGAGTCCTTTGATCATCTTTGTGACCCTTCTCTGGACCCTCTCCATCTGTATATTTTTTTTGTGTAACGGGGACAAAAACTGAACATGGTATTCCATGTGTTACCTGACAAGGACTGTGTAGAGTGGGATAGTGACTTCTTTATCTCTGCTGTTGATGCCCTCCTTGATGCAGGCCAGCATCCTGTTGGCTTTCTTTGTGGCTGCATAGCACACAGCTTACTCATATGCAGCTTGTTGTCCACCAGGACACCCAGGTCGCTTTCCACAGACCTGTCTCCCAGCCAGGTAGATCCAAGTCTGTGCTGCACTCCTGCATTATGTTTCCTGAGGTGCAAGACCTTATACTTGTCTTAGCTGAACTTCTTCCTGCAGGGTGGCTCTCAATTCCAAAGTACCCGCTTTGCCACTCAGTTTGGTATCATCAGCAAACTTCATCAGGGCACACTTGATCTCATCATCCAGATCCCTTATGAAGATATTAAACATTGTCAGGCCCAATATTGATCACTGGGAGACCCCACTTGTGACAGGTTGCCAGTCTGAAATGGAACTATTTACGCGGACCATCTGGGTGCAGCCTGTCAGCCCATTCCCCACCCAATGCATAGACCATTTGTCTAGACCGTATTGCATCAGCTTCTCCAGGAGGATGCTGTGGGAAACTATACTGAAAGCCTTGAAGAAATCCAGGTAGACAGTGTCCACCGCTAACCCCACATCAACCGAGCAGGTTACTTTGTCTTAGAAGGAGATCAGAACTGTTTGCTCTTGGTGAATCTGTGCTGGCTTTTCTAAATCCAATTTGTGATTGTCCCCAGGAGGATTTGTTCCATAACTTTCCCAGTGACTGAAGTAAAACTGATTGACCTATAATTTCATGATCCCTCCTTTAAGCCCCTCTTGTAGATGGAGGTGACATTAGCCTTCTCTCAGTCTTCTGGGATGTCTCCTGATTTCCATGACTTCTCAAAGATTATGGAGAGCGACTTCACAATGACAGCAGCCAGGCTTTTAACAGCCTTGGGTGGATGTCTGGGCCTCTTGATTGGTAGCAGTTAAGTTACTGTAATAGTTCACAAGCCAACTCTTTCTTCACTGGCAGTAGGTCTCTGTTTGCGTTGACCTGGATTTTTTCTCCCAAGGCCTGGGGTTTAACAGTGGTGGTAAAGAGAGAGGGAAAGAAAGTGCTGAGAACTTCTGCCTTTTTAGTGTTGCTAGTGGCTAATTTCTCTTCTGTTTAACAGCAGGCCAATATTTTCTTTCTCATTCTGGTTTTCGTTTACATATCTGAAGAATCCCTTCTTGTAATTTTTGACATCTCTAGTCAATTTCAATTCAAGCTGAGCTTTTGCCTTTCTAACTGCATCTCTTACACCCAGGCAATGCCCTTATAGTTCTCAGTGGGCATTCACCCGCTTTTCCACCTCTGGCAGCTTCTCTTTTGGTTTGAGCAGACTCAGAAGCTTGCAGTTAAGCCCTTTTCTTTAAAGGGGATTAACTGTTTTTGTGCTTCCAGGAGAACATTCTTGAAAAGTCTCAGCATTTGCTAGCTCCTTGGAAGCTTCCCAACGTATTACTCCCAGTCAAGCTCTGGGTGAGCTGAAGTTTCCTCTTCTAAAAACAAAAATCTTTGCCTTAGTACTATCCTGCAGCATTCTCAGCAGGACCCCAAACTCCACAATATTGTGACCACTGCAGCCAAGGCTATCACTAACGCAGATATTACAAAGCAGGTTTTCTTGGCTTGTGAGTAGCAGGTTCAGCAGTGCCTCATTCCTGGTTGGCACATCTAGCATTCGTATGAGGAAGCAGTCTCCTATATATTCCAGGAACTTGATGGATGACATATGAGCTGCTCTATTGTTCTACGAACAAATGTCTGGTTGAAATCACCCATAAGAACCAGGTTCTGTTGACTCTAAGCAGATTCCTACTGTTTGTTCCCCAGGCTGTATGCATATACTTGAGATGGTTGGTCTTCTGGTTCACATCTTGGGAGGTAGCTAAGAAACAGTTGTCACTCCTCTGATTGGCCTGGCTTACTCAGCAGTTGGTTGCAATGGCATGAGCACTGCCACTTTGAACGACTTCACTGTGATTATTTAACAAGTATTTGTTAAACAATGGCCATATGCAATATATATAATAAAAGGTGACTAAATTCAGCTAATAGCTTTGGTTGGAGGAGATCATCATCACTCAAGATTTCTTTTCATAAATAAAATTATACAGCCAGGGCCAACCCTGTAAATACATCTGTGTACTTCTCACTTCTCTACGCACATCTCTTGTTACACTTGGTTTCTGAACCCAGCCTACACTATCCTTATCCCATTGAGTTTATATTAATTTCCCACTACTATCAATGCAAAAATATTTGTGATTACTTCCATGGCAACTGACAGACCATGTAACTCAAAAGTCTCTCTTCATCTTGGACAGCAATACCACCAGTCTTACATTCTGTACCTCTGGCAGTAGCTAATAAATCATGTTCAGGGCAGACAGGACAAATGCTGCTCATGACCATTAGTGTGTACAAGCAAGGTGTGTTCAGTAGCACTGCATAGCCCTCACGTGAATGCAGGATTCAAAACTTATCTCACTACGGACAGTTTTACTTATATTCCAGACACAAAAATGTAATCAAGTGCAATAATTGAACTGGCTGTGTTTGTATTAAAAATTATTTCACCTGTGTACATCTCTCAAAGCAAGGAAAAAAACAAACAAAACAAAACCAAACAACCCAAGATTATCCAGTTAGATTCACAGAATATCATAATTAATTTCTGTTCCTGGGTAACTGTTGCTGGGGTGACATTTTTTGTTGGTTGTGATCTAAGCATTCTCAGGTAAAATCCTGGAGGTTTCTCAAATTGTTCCATATGTCTGACAGCCTCAAAATTGTGATATCTGTTCATTGTCTTAGAGCAGTTGTTACCGAATATGAATGTGTGACAAGGAACTCAATTATTAGCTGATAAATGTTTCAAAAGTATAATTGTTTTTATAAAATAGCAGTTTAGATAACAACATGAGAGAAAATTCTATGCTTCCCATGTAAACTGCTGTCTCACTACGAAATTACATCCTGTGCTTGCAATAACATTAATCTGTTATGTTGGAGAAGCTGGTAAAACTAGAGGTAGACTGATGCCTAAATGATAATGAGTAGCATGAGCTTCTTTGAAACTACTGGTTCATTTCTTCGCAGAGACCACTTGACCAACTATTGATGGCAGCAGTACAGTTACTGCTTACCATTTGATTTTCTGTGCTTATGGTTTCGAAACTCATGATCTTCAACAGAAAAAGCCGATATTCCACAGGAATGTGAGAGTTGCTGTAGGGAGTGGTATCGTACTTGTCCCTCTCCTCTCTTGTGCAGACAGCTTGCTCTTGCTCATGACCATGAGGAGGCCAGATCTCAGTGTTCCACAGCTAAAGTTCTGTGCATTAATTAACAAGGCATTAATGCTGCCCAATACTCACGCATTGCTAAAATCTGGTTTCGTACTGAGCAAGTAAAAGTGTTTATGGTGTTGCCAGTTCCAGGTCACTGGTCCTGTTGGGAATTCAACTAGCAGTAGTAGAAGATGGTATTTATCTCATCAGAAATCCTGGCTATGATTCACAGGGTGCCTATTAACATTTGAGTATTAATTGCACTAACAGGCAGAGAGTAGAATCATAGTATCATAGAATCGTATCAGCTGGAAAAGACCTTGCAAATCATTGAGCCCAGCCTTTTCTCAGCCCTATCAACCTACTAAATGATTCCCCCCAATGCAACATCCACTCATCTCTTAAACACCGCCAGGGACGGTGACTCACCTCCCTGGGCAGCCTCTTCCAATGGCTGACAACCCTTTCAGTATAGAAATTCTTCCTAATATCTAACCTGAACCTCCCCTGGTGCAATCTGGATCCATTTCCCCTCATCCTATCACTCTCCACTAGGGAGAACAGACCAAACCCCACCTCTCTACAACCTCCCTTCAGCTAATTGTAGAGAGCGATGAGGTCTCCCCTCAGTCTCCCCTTCTCCAGGCTAAACAGCCCCAGATCCCTCAGCCTTTCCTCATAAGACTTAGATGTTGTAAGCCCTTTACCAGCTTGGTAGCCCACCTCTGTACCCTCTCCAGCACCTCAATGTCCCTCTTGTAGTGAGGGGCCCAAAACTGGACGCAGGACTCAAGGTGAGGCCGCATCAAAGCTGAGTACAGGGGCTTCTGCTCACCACACCATTCCTGATACAGGCAAGGATGCAGTTGGCCTTCTTGGCCACCTGGGCACACTGCTGGCTCATAAAAGACTTGTGAAGTGTGGAAATCCTGCCATTTGATATTTGTCACTTCTCTTTTCAGTTTTCAGCATCTACAGGAATGGGGAGAACAAGAATTGTAACCTTTAAAATCAGACAAACATTACTATATAAATATGTTCCTTTTAAACTGCTTTGGCAGATAATAGAGATCCCTGGTCTATGCTAGAGACTACAATCAGAGGAAATAATAATGAGAAGAAATTTCATATGTGCTATTTACACAGTGTCACTGTGTAAAATTAGAGGACTCCATACAAATCCTTCAGGAGAGACATTTTAGAAGCCAGAAAATTGAAATGGTTGAAAGCCACTGGCATAAATTAGTACACAATTCACCTTGAAAGTTGAGAATATTTTAAAATGAGACAAATCAACAGTGTAGAACAGATTTACTGAAGTTTATATTAGGATCACACATTTCATTATTACCTGTTAATATCTTAATCTTTTTATTTATATATTATGATAGGTAGCTAATAAATAACTTTAAAATCCATCATTTTCATACCTAAACTATTAATACAGACTACTCAAAGCACCATCACATTAATGGAGAAATCTTAGTGTGTGTACCCTGTTGCAGGCTGTGTTTGGTTTGATCAGTTCTCTCCCCGCAGTTTTCATGCATACTTTACATGATATTACCTACCTCCAATAAGATTAGCTGATGCTTTTATGTGTATATATATATATGAACTAAAAATTAATCAGAGAACAAAGAAACTCTCCCTAGGTCCACACAGCACTACCTGGTGTAAATCTGGGGCAAACACCAGGGAAAAAAAATATATGTTACCTATCATCTATGGCCCATTTTTGTTACTTCATTTAGTTCTGCAGTTAACTGTGGTGGTCCTGACTGTGGCATAACTGAGGACAACATCATGTGCCATCTGCTTTACGTGTTATTCATTCATAACAACTTAATTAGAAGTTTTGGCCTGGTCTAACTGGACTGTTTTCCTGAGTGAGTGTTTGTTTGCTGAACCTCTTTTAGCAGAGTTTTGAAGTAGATGAGGTGGCTTTGAATTTTAGACCTATTTGTTCCCTTTTGTTTAGGTGATGTATTAGAGGAACATCACTGCTTTGTAGAAATTAACCTGCTTAATTCTTCCATTTTCTTAGGGTAGAGAACATGGCCATGAGACTAGAAGAAGTAAATGAGCGAGAGCACTGTATGAAGGCCTCCCTGCAGACTGTTGACATCAGGCTTGCTCAGCTGGAAGATATGATGGGACGAATGGTGACCGCCTTAGAAAAACTGACCGGAATAGACAGAGGTGAGACAACCAAGATACGATCCAGGACCTCATCAGACTGTACTGATGCAGCCTACATTGTGAGGCAGAGTAGCTTCAATAGTCAGGAAGGAAATACTTACAAGCTTCAGGAGAGCATAGATCCTACAGGAGAGGAGTCCATGTCCCCAACATCCCCTACGATCACACCCCGCATGCGAAGCCACTCGTTCTATGCAACAAATATGAAGGACAATTGTGGGCTGGAAAAGTTTGAAAGCATTTTTAAGGAAAGATCTCCAAGCCTGCATCGGGCTATCAGTTCCCACTCGATAGCAAAAGAAGGAAAGATTCCCTTAGCCCCTACTAGCACTTTGTCGATTGCCCCAGACTCTAGAAGGCCTTCTTCTTGTATAGATATCTACGTTTCTGCCATGGATGAGATGCATTCTGACACAGAGCCTCTTGACAGCTCTGTAAATATTCTTGGTACTGGAGCTGCAGCTCTGCAGGCACACATAGCTTCTTCCATTTTAGCTAACAGTGCATACATTAGCAGTACACCTAGAGAAAAGATTTCTGGCAGGAGTCTTGATTACGAGGAAACCTCTGGAATAGAAACAAGAGCATTTTCTTCAGACTATTCACAAATCACAGATTGCCAAATCCCCTGGGATTCAGACCCTCCCTTGTATCACACTTTAGAGCGATCTAAAAGCAGTCGTTATCTGGCTACAACTCCATTTATTCTGGAGGAAACTCCAATTGTGAAATCTCACAGTTTTATGTTCTCTCCATCTCGAAGCTACTTCAGCAGCCTTGGCATCCCAGTGAAAACAGCAGAGTACACAAGTATTACAGACTGCATAGATACAAGGTGTGTGAGCACTCCCCTGGCCATCGCAGAGAGGGCCAGTTTCCCTGGAAGTCTCGGGGGCAAAGTAGAGGATTTGGGATGCTGCCACCCAGAGAGAGAAGCTGAACTAAGCCACCCAAGCTCTGATCATGAGGATATTGAGGCCAAAGACAAGAAAGGGATCCCTTTATCTCCTCAAGATGGCAATGCTACAAGAACTCTGGCCAACAGCATCCCACTTCCAAAAATAGAACGGGCCAACAGCTACTCTGCAGAGGAGTCCAACGTGTTGTATCCACAGCACACACGGAAGAGCTACTCTATCAGTGACAAACTTGACAGACAGCAAAACACAGCAAGCCTGAGAAACCCCTTCCAGAGGAGTAAGTCCTCAAGGCCAGAAAGCAGAGCGGACAACCTGTCCATGAGGAGATTGTCAAGAACAGGAGCCTTCCACAGCTTTGAAAGCAAGCACAGCTAGGCCTAGACAAAGCCTACTGGCAGTCTAAAGGTCATCTTCTCTCCAGTCCATTTTTCTTAGCAGAATTAAAAAAAAAAACCTGACATCACCCAGTGTCAACTGCAGCTGGTATTAGCCACATTGTCAGTCTTGGCATTGCCCACTGGATTACTGGATCTTGACCCAGTTGATATTTGCACTTAAGGAAAAAGGGAGATATAAAAGCTTTACAAAGACTTCAGTAACAAAAGGAATAACAAGCCCCTTTTATGAAGTCACAAGAAAAAAATGAGTAGTTCAGCAATCTTACTTTTATTAGAAGACGTCCTAAGATCTTTGATCATTATTCAAGTTTTTAGGATGCAGGAATTAACTGGAAAAAAAAAGAGATGTACAAATTACATGTTCTAAACTTCAGTCACAAGTTCTTTTTTTCTCTGTTTCACCATTGTGATGACTGATGAAGAGCATTTATTATTTCTTTAGGAACTGGCAGCAAACAAACTTAAAGTCTCCCAAATTCCTTGCATCTCACACTTGCGGAAAATGAAGAAAGATGAACAAAATAACAACCATAACACTCAGTTGTCTCTTTTTGTATCAAGTTCTAGTACCACAAAAAGATTATATTTTTAAGAGCAGAAAGGGAAATGAAATGTCTTTTGTACTGCAACTTAAATGGAGGAAGAATTTATGTTAAAATATCTGGTGATTTCCTGTGTAAAACAGGCATTCTAGATTCTCGCACAGCTGAGCAAGCTCAGGATGAATGTAATTAAGCGGAATAGTATATATTTATTTTTTTACCACATTTGTCATCAATATGTTATCTCATTAAATCAATTGATGTGATGGAACAGTAAGAACAGGTATCTCATTAAAACTATGGATGTGATGGAACAGTGAGAACAGGGTGATCAGAGAAGAGCACAGTAAGGAATAGCTTCTCACCTATTCTCCGTTTAATTACATATACAAATTGGGGAGATTTATCCACCAGTCTGCTACCAGGATCTTCTTGCTGTCCCACCTGAGTTGCCATTTTTTTACATCATTCCCTCAACTAAAAAATATACACCTTTTTTTTTTCATGAGGACATGGCCGTATTTGAACATTTCAAAGTATACATTATCAAGCAGTCTGAATCCGGATTAATATATTTAGACTGACGTTGCTTAAGGGAAAACATTTAACATTAACTGGAAAACACTAAAAAGTATATATGCTTTTAAGGTAAGTCAAAGAACCACCGGTGTCTGTAAATAGCAAAAGCCATCAGTTGCAACTGGGCTCCCACCGTTCAACAGCATGTCACACAGTGACACATCTTAGTAGGAGAAAGTATGTCGGAACAGTATTGCAGTTATGAGTTTTGGCTGAAGACAGTCGTAACTCCACTGACCCCACCCACATTCCTAAGGATCCACAATGTCAACCAGAGTTTCAAAATTCTTATGAGAAGATACTACGGTGGTCATAGGTAGAAGGTATGCAGAAGATAGGAAAAGGGTGGAGAAGCATGAAGTGCAACCAGATCAAAATTTCATATCCTTTATGAAGGCACAACTTGTAAGCTTCTAAGAAGTTGAAGCTAGTGCAATTAAAAATTAAAATATCTCTGCAATGACCAACATCTGTGTAGAACCAGCTCCTTTTTGTTACTGAAAATTAAATATGCGAGTGGGGTACATAATTCCCATTACTTAAATGGAAACTATCTTCCAGGTGTCTAAGGCAGTTTTGAAAATGCAGACTGATGTTTTCTCACTGGGATCTCACCCAGAGAGCACTGTGTGATAGCTAAGTACAAAAGGCAACAAATCCAGATGTAAAAATAATCATCAACTTCAAGAAAAGAGGCAAAAAAAAAGGTGAAAACATTTAGGTACTGAGTAACTACATTGGAAAGTTCAGGAAATAAAGAAATGCAGCATGGGGACTTTAAACACAATGTGTCTCATACTTCCTGCACCAGCGTGTTCCTTGCTTTCTTCTGTTCAGTCAGGCTTTCAATGAGGTGAACTCCACCAAGACACGATGTTTATGCAATTGCCTTGCAGTCCATGTGCAGCGTTATGGTCACATGGCAACACTGAGAAAGGTCAGAAACCTTTCTGTGCATTACAAAGCCCGCTTGTGACAGGCTGATTGTTGAACAATAGCAAAACGCCCAGGGGGCAAAGGAACTGTGTGTAACAATCTGCGTCAAATGTGCCAACTTTTGTTAGCAGCCTTTTCCTAAGGCTTCTCCAAATCTATCCTTGGTGAGTGGAGGGGGATATTCTCACTTTGTGTTCTTTGTTACTTTTACGAATGTCTGCTAAAACTGCTCATGGACTCTTCCACCTTCACCGTATTACTGGGCTACTCTAGAGGAATTTAAGATTCATTAGAAATTCTTCAACAGTGCTTAGTGAATCAGTTCGAGGCATAGGGCTCTCCTCTTGAGTAGATTTCATTGTTTGTCAGGGTACAGGAATTTGCCAAACCTAGAAGCTGTATAAATGTTTAGGATACAGCACTTTATAGATCTGGAGCACACATTCCAGGTAAAATGAAACAGGACACTTTATTTACCTCTTAAAATTTGTCATTATATCTAAAATGTAAATTCAATGTTAAAAGTGTGATTGCAAGATGTCAGAGCACTACTTTTTTTTTTTAATGTTTCCCATTTATTCTACAATGTGGTATCTATAGAATATGTTATGATGGGTGTTAGATTATTTTATCCTCACCAGTTTTTTACACATGACATCAAACCACTCCTTTTTGAATTTGATGGTAAAACACCCATTCCTTACAATGGAACCAGATTTCTCACACTTGATACTATGAGCATTTAGTGAGAGCAGAAGACTTATCATCCATCATCATGTAGCTATAGCATGTGCCATATGACGTATTCTGTATCAAAGGATAGCTTATGAAGTAGATATGTATACACATATAGATATACATAATTCCCATATATAAACCAGTATAGTTGTGACATGTGGTAATATTAGTGAATGTTACAGGATAGTTTTAATATCACAGAATAAGGTCTTGTTTGTAAATCTGTAACATTCAATAAAATAGCACATGTTGCATCGAGTATTAAATTCCAGTATCCAATTATTAGCTTATATATGGAATATTCATTTCTGGTCACAGTGTGTAAGTCTGCTATGTTTCACACATTTCTCTGTATAGCTCCACTTAAAGTCTGTATGAGCTGATGTACAAACCTCTAATGAGCCACCGTGGGCTGTGACAGGTGCGTTGTGATAGTGTGAAAGATGAACTGGCATGTTATGCAAAAGATTATAGGATAAATGAACTTTAATAATATTTTGAAACTCAACTGAACTTAGCTCTTTGTTTACATACACTGGCTGACTGAGGAAGCAGTGTGCAGTATTTTATAAATATTTTCCCGTAGTAATCCATTCTGTTGTTTCCAGTTTAAGTGATGCTATTCTATAGTTGGGGTATACACTTGTCCTAGGTATTGGATTATAGCACATTATTCTTTCACAATAACAGTGTGATATGACTGAAGTAGTTTCTCTTCCTTAGAGTCCAGTCTTTTTTTGTGTGTCAATTAAAATGCATGCACTGTTCCATGAATTTCTTTGGACTACTATGAGATGTAACATTTTGCTATTGCCTGCCTGTAAAGAAGAATCCAGTTAGGAATGAATTCAAGCTTTTGGATGTTTACATTATTTCCATTATGTTTGATCTTTAGCAAAGTAAATGACTTTTGTATTGTTTTTAAATGACAATTGTATTTTATGAAATTGAAATATTCAACACTAAATGCGAACCCACAGCAGTGCTCAGACATTCGGCTCTCTCTTTTTGGAAGAGATAGGTGCTACATTATTGTTCTTAGCACAAGTGCCAGTTAACAAATGGCAGTGAGGGGATAATTTGAAAATATAATGAAAAACCAAAACATCCATTCATCCACATAAGGAAATCCCTCTGGGTTCCAGATACAGATTGCTTTTTTTTTCATTTTCCATTTATAGATTTCTTTGTTAAAAAAAATGATTTGTACCTTTTGTGGAATGGATAACCTTTTGTCAGGGAATAAATATCTTAGTTAGATATATTTTTTGTATGAGAAGAAAATGAGTTGTTTATTAGAAACTGTCAGCTCATGGATAATGCAGTTACACAAATAACTGTTCAAAAATAAGTGCTGGTAGCAGCACACAGCCTTAGTCCAATGACTGCAGTCAGAGCAAACAAGTATCTGTCCTGAGAGCAGAAGTTATCCAAGGTATTAGCTTAGAATGAGCCAGTGAAACAAAATTATCTGTAAATTCATGGTGCAAATTTTCAAAACAAGCATAAATGTCTTGCTATGTTGCTCAGGTTATACCTTAGAGGATCTGATAGTCACCAGAAGGGAAGATGTGAGCTGGTCATTCCTGGGTTTCCATAGGAATACTTAAGTAGTTCTGATGTCTCTCCCCTGCTTAAAAATATTATTTGCATTTTTGTACAGATATGCACAACTTTTTCAACAAAGGCCACATTATCAGTTCTGTTAAATGATACTAGGTATAAATCACCTTCTTCAGAAGAAATAGGAAAGCTTCGTAGCATGAATTTTCTCTCGTCCACTTCAAGTAGCAGCACAGTCCAAACTGGGCAGAAGTAAAACGTGGGTATCTGCATACCTCTAGAGGGTATTCACTGGCCTTGACACACCTTGGCACAAAAGCAATAGTGTTGAATGTGGAGGGACTGAGTTTCTGCACCACAGTGCTTTATAGCCAATCACAAGGTGAATGTGATAGGTCACCCAGGCTTGTCTTCTCTGAGACTATGGTCTTACTGATGCTGGTGCAAGTCTGCAGAAAATCCACTGATTCCAATGGAGTACTCTGACTTTTGTCAGAGAGTGGATTTATTTGGCATTTGTATCTCTGTATTACTTGGATTCATGACAGATTATCCTAAGTCATCATCAAGTGGGAAGTCTAGGGACTGGTTGTAAAACAGTTTCTGACCTTTTAATCGTTGCTGTATGCTTTCAGATCTCTTGTAGAGCCACACAGTACTTATTTCAAAAAGCTATTAGGAAATAATAATAATAATAATAATAATAATAATAATAATAATAATAATAATAATAATAATAATAATCCTTGTTTATTTTAGTATTTTGGAGGGAGGGAGAAGGGACAGAAGTAGGAACTGGCTGTGAAATACAATTCTATGGCTGCACAAGAGTAAATGTTATATCCTTCTTCCACCACTGCAGTTGTTGTACATGCGGAGAGTCTATACGCTGCTACTGCTGTCTGGAACAGTGTTTGCAATATACTATATTAATAGGTATTTAATTGCTTATTATTTGGACTATCATTTGTAAATGTATAACAATCATTTATAAAGGGAGAAAAATTATTAAAATGTCATTTTAGACAAATTCCTACTAATACGAAGCTTTTCAAGTGTGATTTGTGTAACTATATATCACTAGGGAAAATGGTCCTTTTCAAAGGTCTACTGGATTCACAATGCACTTTTAGACTGTTTAGATATGTAATAAAAAGCAGAAGTTGGCAACTACAACCGCAGAACTTTCTGAAATTTCTGTAACAATTGTTTTGCAATTAAAAAAAATAGATATGTAGTTCAAAACACCTATTCTTACCAGAGCATTTATGGTGATTTGCTTTCAAAGCAATAAAGGAATGACACTGGCAGCTGCTTTTCTCTAAGATCTCTCACTGCTCTAGTCTTACCTTTACAGCTGTACAGAAAAACAAAGGGTTTACACAATTGCGCACAGATGTTTTGAATGTTTTAAGTTATTTCCATTTCTGAAATCAGGTGTCACTCAGGAATCCCTTATTCTGACCATTATCAGACACCGATTTGAACCAAGACAGACATAATTCTTGGTGTGTTTATTTAAAAGGAGTAAACAGTTTATTTTATTTTTAACTACCATTTCAGCAAGGGGAGAAACGTAAGTGTTGATTGCTGATCTTCTCTAAATTTCTTCCATGCAGACTGCAAAAAGCATGCTCCTTTGCAATAGTTTCCTCAAATGGCTAGCATTGCAGACTCTGGTAGCTAAAGAAGATTCATTAAAGACAAAGAGCACCAAGTAAGCCACTAGTACTTATGACATGTTCTGAACTGGTATCTCACCTTCCTCAAGAAAGAATTCATTGTCCCCCTCTTCATGCAGGTATAATCAGCTCTGATACTTCCTCACAAAAATGCTGAAAAAAAGACACTGACACAAGGTAATCCAACATCAGAATCTTCTGCCTCCACAAATCAGCCTTCACTGAGACAACATCTTTTACCTAAAAGCAGAAGAAACATAGGAAACAAATATCCAATTGAATAAGAAAGGTACCAGACACTGTCGCAGAGGCACTTACAAAACCTCACAGGGCAGGTACAAACCCCCAAAATTTATTCTAACCTGAAAACCACCACACACTCCGACAGATAAAGTATATTACAGATTCGGGTGCAAGTTGGGAATTATCACTACACAACTGGATTTAGGAATTTGCCACTATTCCTTTAGAAATATGACCAAAAATGTGCACACGCTCACAAAAAGTGCCAAAATCTCTTCCTTAGTGGTACCCAGGAAATCACTCAGCCATGGGGGCAGTGCAAGGGTCTCTTAAGGATATCCAGAAGTTTTGCTCACCAGTAGGGAGTGGTGGGTGCTCTCGATGCCGGGAGGTTTTCTTGGGTGGCCTCCCAATCCAAGAGGAGGGGCAGTCCCCGACTGCAGGCTGGCTGCTCTGAGGAGGACAAACTCAGATTGGCTCTCCAGTGGGGCCCCGTTTGTACCCGAGTAGAGTCTGTCTGTGGTCAATTTCTAGTTAGCTCAGGTGGACAAAAGGCATGGTAAACGAAGCCATCAGGCCTCAATGGCTGTCCTTGTAGCAGGCCTGTTATCAGACCTTTTGTAGGGCCTGCTGTCTGGGAGGATGCAACTGCCACACACTCAAAGCAGATCTGCACAGCTCAGTCACACCTCGGGAGACGAATGGTTCAGAGACATGTTCTTCATTTTAGATTTCTGATAAGCAAACACTAAATTCCTTAATCAGATTTTATCTAATCCTTTCTCAGGGACTGCCATTCAGTGAAGACTATGGAAGCTCTGAAGCTCTAAAAAAAAAAAAATACCTGTGCCAGACAGTTATCATTATGCTTCTCTCCAGGTAACATGGTTTTTCACAGGAAAAATCTTCACCTAAATTCAACCACTTGTAAGTGCTGGAAAAAAAGCAACATCAACAACCTTAATTTTTATTCCTGTGAGCTGCAATCTTGTGTAGCTTTTAAGGGTACACATTATGCATTAAGCATAATGGCAAAGAACTCCATTTAACGTTGACCATGGCAGTCATTCCTCATTCCTTATCCTTGTGACTGAGTACAGCAAGAACTTAGAGCTATGGCAGCCCTCACTGTCCGTACTGAGCCCACACTGCGCATACTGGTCTCAAATGTCACCTTGTTTATGTTTCTGGAACAATTTTTATAAAACCTCGGGATTGCATTATTTTGAAATTTTCAAATAATTGCAGGCATAAATACTGTAATTTTGGATTGTATTTTTTGGATTGTACTTTTGGATTATACTTAATATATAAGTACTATACTTTTGCATAAGCATTACTGCTTATATGCATGCTTCAGTTTGCCTGTACCAGCATCAGGAATGAGCGCAGGTCTGTGTGTCCACTAGATGTATTAACTTCAGCATTGAGTTGGTAGGACAAAATGGCATACCCAATAGGGTAGGAAGAAAGGATGTGGACAGTTTATCACCAGTTTACTCCAGACAGACTTGGTAGCAAGGTTGGGAGACAGAGGATTGTCTGTATGCTCATTCTTTTGTGTTCATTTCCTTCTGGAATGTGGTGGAAGTATGTTAGTACTTGTGCTATAACATATAGGTCTACCCTAGGTAAGTCCAAGCAATACATTGCAGTCCAAGGTGCAGATCAAGGCTGGGACTGGAAATAGAACTGAGTGCTTTAGGCTTAAAATCCCATAGTAAAATAATATCTAAATAAGTAAAATCAAGTGCAGATACCTATACACTTAAGCAACATGCACGAGAGATTTTAGCAGCATGTTGGAGTATTCATCTCAAGTAGTCACTGGAGCACAACATGATCCCTGAGTCTCTTCTCTTTAAGATAAGTGCATGAAACTACTGTCTTTAAAGCCATAATTTCTTCCTCTTGTCTCCAAGAAAGTGTATACATTGGTGTTTTGTAGATAAGGCAAAGCAGATAAGCACCTAGTTTATGGATCAAAACAAAATTTAATGTGAAGCAGACACTAAAGGCTCAGCTTTACTGAGAACTTAGTTCTGGGTGCACCAGGAAGTCAGGGAAGAACTTTTTAAGTTCAGAAGTTGCACAAACCAATTATATATTAAAAACATACTAATCAAGAAAAAATTACTCATATGAGTTGCTGTTCTGTTGAAATTTAGCAATATGCATTATTTGTTAAAAGTATTCTAATGACGCTTTCATGTTTAAGACAGGATCGAGAACTTTACTTTGCCTCTACCAAAAGGGAGACTTTTCCTTTCTGTTCTGGTGGAATTGACCCTATAATCAAAAATCCCACATTTTAACATGTTTTAATAGATGTTATGATCTAAGATAGTGAGAGGAAACCCTTTGTTCTTGGCACTAGATGTTGAGATAGATACAGAAACTAGCAACGCACTTGACCTACGGGAGATTGGCCTTATGTGGTGCCATATAAATTCCCACACCACTATGTCTGTGGAACTCCCCTCCTTTAAAAATGCATTTGGAGTTGATCACTGTGCCTTATAATGTGACATTAAGGGCAGAACTGGCTGACCTGCCAGGTTAGTACAAAGCAATCAGAACCTCCCTACAAGTAGATCCTGGGATCCCAGTTATATTTTTGGTAATGCAGGATGTTTAGATAACTTCCTGATTTGGAAGGGGTGTGTTGGTTAGCTCTACCTACATCTAAAGTTATTCATGCTGAAAGCCAGAGGCATTCTAAAACTGAATGGAAGAATACTGGAAAACATGCAAGGAAACGCAGCATTTCAAACCTTTTTCCTTTAGCATCTGTCCTCCCCTCAGCCCTTGCAGGTGAGTAATGCTGGGACCACCCTGGACGCGGAGGTGGGGGCTTTTTGTCTCCAGCCCAAGGTGTGACCGCGCTGCCTACAACTCATCGGACGATTTGCTGTCCCTTTCACCTCGCTACACAGGTTATGTGACATAATGTTATTTTTGCCAAAGTGACCGCTGGATGTCACTGTTTCATGTCCGAGAGACAGCGACACAGACACTATGGCTGGAAATAGGGGAATCAGGGTCCTCAGGGACAAAAAAAAACCCAGAAGTTCCCAGCCTGCCCCAGGACAGGTGTTTGAAGCATCCCTCCGTGAAAGAACAGGTGATAAAAGGAAAATTAGGAGACAAGTAGGTCCCTGCTATAACAGAAGTGACACTGCAACCCTAAGATTGCTGACTGAATCACAGTGAACCTTGGTTGAGATATACTAGCAATTAAGAATTATGAACACCAGCAGGCTGAAGTGGGAAGCTCTCTGAAGTAAATTCTTGGAATTCTAGAGAGACACTAGACTCTTGGGTGGAGAGACCCTACTATGCTGGTGAATAGCAGGTGTAAAGCAAGAGGCTTTGGAGGAAAAAGTGAAGTGCCTGATCTACTTGCACTGCCCATGTTTGGTTGCACTTTTTCTAGCTCTCGGATGAAAAGTATTGCATAAATAGCATAACTGCTCATGTGGAAATCATCTTCAATTTGAAAATTACATATGGGAATGGTAACATTGTTTCTTAGAATCATAGAACGCATTGGGTTGGAAGGAACCTTTAAAAATCACCTAGTCCAACCCCCCTGCAGTGAGGAGGGACATCTTTAACTGGATCAAGTCTGACTATGAATGTCTCCAGGGATGGGGCCTCCTCTCTGGGCAACCTGTTCCAGTGTTTCACTACCCTCGTAGTAAAGAACTTCTTCCTAACATCTAATCTAAATATACTCTCCTCTAGTTTAAAGCCATTGCCCCTCCTCCTATCACCACATGCCCTTGTAAACGGCCCCTTCCCAGCTTTCCTGTAACCCCCTTTAAGTACTGGAAGGCCACTATAATGTCTCCACAGAGCCTTCTCTTCTCCAGCTAGAACATTCTTATCTCTCAGCCTGTCTTTGCAGGAGAGGTGTTCCAGCCCTCTGATCATTTTTGTGGCCCTCCTGCTCCAACAGGCCCATGTCCTTCTTGTGTTCAGGGCTCCAGAGCTGGACACAGTACTCCAGGTGAGGTCTCATGAGACCAGAGTAGAGGGGCAGAATCACCTCTCTTGATCTGCTGGCCACGCTTCTTTTGATGCAGAAACATCAGGAAAGCTTGATCATGTTTTAATTGTTCAGAATTTTGCTAAACTTTGCAGTTTTTAAGGCTGAAATTTTCAGGGCTGATTCCTGGTTGAAGGTACATATAACCAGGGAAACAAACGAAAGGTTTGTCCATGCTAAAATAATAATAGTTATATTTGAATTTTGCATGCATACATTAAATCAATGAGCAGCAATTTATTTTATTTTAGCAGCTAAAATCCATGAAAATTTCATAGAATATCTCAAGCTGGAAGGGATGCATAAGGCTGATCAAGTCCAACTCTCTGCACATAAAGAATCTACAGGGACTTTACACCCGCAGCACTGGGATATGGTAGGTCAATTTTAGACTAGCCATCAAAAGTAGAAACAGGACGTGTCTCACTACAGTCCTTTATTAAATTACCTCCCATAACAGAAATCTGCCTAGCAGATGCACAGGTTTCAACGTTGCTGGTGAATCTCCCTACTAGAATGCTGCAGTTGAGCACTCAAGTTGAGGTGCTGGAGCAGGAAGTGTCTAGATCACAAATCTTACGAGGAGCAGCTGAGGGAGCTGGGGTTGTTTAGCCTGGAGAAAAGGAGGCTCAGGGGAGACCTTATTGCTTTATGTACCTACCTGAAAGGAGGTTATAGTGAGGTGAGGGTCGATTTCTTCTCCCATGTGACAAGCAATAGGACAAGAGAAAATGATCTCAAGTTGCACCAGGAGAGGTTTAGATTGGATATTAGGAAAAAATTTCTCCAGCAAGAGGGTTGTCAAGCATTGCCACCAGACAGAAATCCACGACGCAAATGAGCGTGGGGACCCAAACAGTGCTTCAGCATAAGAACGCAGCTGTGCAGGCTGCCGGCTGCAGGGAGTGCCTGAGCCTGTGCCTCCCAGAGGCTGCAGCTGACAGTGCCTGTGGGAGGTGCGGTCAGTCAGATGATCTTCTCCACCTTGTGGCAGAGCTAAAAGAAGAAGTGGAGAGGCTGAGGAGTATCAAGGAGTGTGAAAGAGAGATAGATTGGTGAAGCCACTCCCTGATGCAGACACAGCACTCTCCACATGCAACAGGGGATCCCCTCCTCTCTGGCCATCAGGTCAAAGGAGGGGACCAAAGAGATGGGGAGGAATGGAAACGAGTCCTGGCTCGGAGAGGAAGGCGGGTCCCTGCTCGGCCTCCCTCACCTGCCCAGTTGCCTCTGCAGAACAGGTACAGGGCTCTGGAACAGCAGAGCCAAGGAAGCGAAGAAGTGAATGGATGTGGAGCCATAGGGCTGACCTCGCTGAGCAAGTCAGCCCCATGCATCAGGACCAGTCCAACTAAAAAGAAAAGGAGGGTAGTTGTCATTGGTGACTCCATCCGAAGGGGAACAGAGGGTCCCATTTGCGGCCCAGACCCAGCCCACAGGGAAGTCTGTTGCCTCCCTGGAGCTCAGATTAGGGACATTACTGAAAAACTTCCCAATCTGGTGAATCCCACTGATTACTACCCATTGTTGGTTTTCCAGGCTGGCAGTAATGAGATCAATCATAGAAGTACAAAGAGAATTAAAAATGACTTTAAGTCGTTAGGCCAGGTGATCAAAGGATCGGGGGCACAGGTAGTTTTCTCATCTATCCCTTCAGTAGGTGACAGGAATACTGAAAGGAACAGAAAAGTACATGCAGTTAATGCATGGCTCAAAGACTGGTGCCACCAGCAATGTTTTGGGTATTATGATCACAGGGAAGTTTATGCGATACCGGGCATGAGAGATATAGATGGTGTACAGCTGTCTAAGAGAGGGAGGAGAATACTTGCTGGAGAGTTGGCAGGCTTAATCGATAGGGCTTTAAACTAGGTCGGAAGGGGGAAGGGGATAAAACCCGACTCACTACAGATGAGCCGGGGGGCAGTATCCCAGGGTTAGGTGTAAAAGGCACAAGCAACGGTAACAGATGCTTCTCCATTAAATCTCTTAAGTGTCTGTATACCAATGCAAGTAGCATGGGGAATAAGCAGGGGGAATTAGAAATCTCTGTGCAGTTGGAGAGCTATGATCTCATTGCAGTTAGAGACATGGTGGGACAGCTCACATAACTGGAATGTGGGCCTTGATGGCTATGTTCTTTTTAGGAAAGACGGGCCGATGAGGCGAGGTGGTGGAGTTGCTCTTTACATGAGTGAGCAACTGGAGTGTATTGAGATCCATCCAGGGGCAGATGAGGTGCAAGTAGAGAGTTTGTGGGTAAGAACTAAGGGGCAGGCTAGCTTAGGTGATACTGTGGTGGGTGTCTATTACAGACCACCTGATCAGGAGGAAGAAGTTGATGAGGCCTTTTACAGGCAGACGACAGCAGCCTCTCAGTCCCAGGCCTTGGTTCTCATGGGGCATTTCAACCACCCAGATGTTTGCTGGAAGTCCCACCCAGCCAGCCATCCTCAGTCCAGGAGGTTCCTCCAGTGCATCGATGATAACTTTTTGATGCAAATGATGGATGAGCCAACCAGGAGAGGAGCGCTGCCGGACCTTGTGTTCACCAACAAGGAAGGTCTGGTTGAAGCAGTGAAGGTTGAGGGTAATTGTCCTGGGTTTAGCTGAAAACCCAGTCCTGTTTAGTGAATTTTACTTTCCAGTTTAGTGTATTCTCAAAGGCTGCACGTTCTGAAGTCAGCAGCATGTTTTTGCAGACAGTGTGTGCTACTGGCAGTGATAACACCTGATGTTTACAGTCACTGCCTGGGACTGGTATGTAGAAAGGCTCTTGCTTATACTTATTCCTATAGTGACCAAGGCCACTGCTGGCTCTTGTGTGCCACGCTGGGGGTGCTGGGTAGTAAGAGGGGGGCACAAGGAAGTAAAAGGTGGCACCTCCGGGGGGTAATAGACAGGACAGGTGACCAACGAGGGTATTCCATCCCATATACGTCATATCTAGTATAAATTGAGTGATCACGAGAGTTTTGGCCCTTTTCCCCTTTTTTCTTCATTTCGCCCTTTCTGCAATGACCGGTGTCCAGAGAGGACTCCATCTGACCTCCTGATTTTGATCCGGAACCTGAGTTCCCGAATCCAGATCCCTGTATCCAGCTCCCTGTATTCAGCTCCCGCCACCACTGAGCCTGGGGCTGCCCCAGTGCCTCCTGCTCTGCAGCACCAGTGGTGATTTCTATCGGGGGAGGGAGTCGGGTTTGATATCGGGCTACTATCTATAGTTGTATATAATTCTTTACTTTTATCTCTTTACCATTATTCCCATTATTTTCATTAAAACTGTTCTAGTTTTTTCTCCTCTAATCTGTAAGTCTCTCTGCCTCATTCCCTTTTCTCTTCCGGTTTGGGGGGGGAAGGGGGGGTTAGAGAGCGTCTGTCCGTGTTAGTGGCCGGCCCAGCCCTAACCTGCGACAGTAATCTTGGCTGCAGTGACCACGACATGATAGAGTTCAGCATCTTGTGTGGTAGAAACAGAATACCAAGCAAGATCGCAACTCTGGACTTCAGAAGGGCCAACTTTGGCCTCTTCAAGCAATCACTAGGGGAAACCCCTTGGGACAGGAACTGGAAGGTAAAGGGGCCCAAGAGAGTTGGTTGGCATTCAAGGACCACTTCTTCCAGGCTCAGGATCAGTGCATCCCAACAGGTAGGAAATCACAAAGGAGATCCAGGAGACCTGCATGGTTAACCAGGGATCTGCTGGGCAGACTCAGGTGGAAGGGGAGGGTATATAAATTGTGGAAGGAAGGGCTGGCCACTCGAGGAGAGTACAGGACAGCTGTCAGGGAGTGTAGGGAGGAAATCAGAAAAGCTAAGGCCTCCTTGGAATTAAAACTTGCAAGGGAGGTCAAGGACAACAGAAAGGGCTTCTTCAAATACATTGCCGACAAAACTAACACTAGAGGCAATGTAGGCCCTCTGGTGAATGAGGTGGGTGCCCTGGAGACAGAGGACAGAAAGAAGGCAGAGTTACTGAATGCCTTCTTTTCCTCTGTCTGCACTGCTGAAGACTGTCCTCAGGAGCCTCAGTCCCCCGAGGCCCCAGAGGAAGTCAAGGTGAAGGAGGAGTTTGCCCTGGTTGATGAGGACTGAGTTAAGGATCAGTTTGAACATTTAAACATCCATAAATCCATGGGCCCTGATGGGATGCACCCACGGGTGCTGAGGGAGCTGGCGGGAGTCATTGCTAGGCCACTCTCCATCATATTTGGTAAGTCATGAGCAACGGGTGAGGTGCCTGAAGACTGGAGGAAAGCGAATGTCACTCCAGTCTATAAGAAGGGCATGAGGGATGACCTGGGTAATTACAGACCTGTCAGCCTCACCTCCATCCCTGGAAAGATGATGGAACATCTTATCCTTCACACTGTCTCTAGGCATATCAAGGATAAGAAGGCTATCAGGAGCAGTCAGCATGGCTTTGCCAAGGGGAAGTCGTGTTTGACCAACCTGATAGCCTTCTATGAAGACATAACCAGGTGGATGGATGGTGGCCACGCAGTGGATGTGGTCTATCTGGACATCAGCGAGGCCTTTGACACTGTGTCTTACAGCATCCTCATAGGTAAACTGAGGAAGTGTGGTCTGGATGACCAAGCAGCGAGGTCGGTCGCTAATTGGTTGAAGGCAAGAGGCCAGAGAGTTGTGGTCAATGGTACAGAGTCTGGCTGTATGCCTGTGTCTAGTGGGGTCCCTCAAGGGTCAGTGCTCGGGCCGGTGCTGTTTAATATATTTATCAATGACCTGGACGAGGGATTAGAGACTGTTGTCAGCAAGTTTGCTGATGACATGAAACTGGGAGGAATGGCTGACACACCAGAAGGCTGTGCTGCCATTCAGAGAGACCTGGACAGGCTGGAGGGCTGGGCGGGGAGAAATCATATGTGGTTCAACAAGGGCAAGTGTAGAGTCTTGCACTTGGGAAGGAATAACCCCATCACAGAATCACAGAATCACAGAATGTTAGAGATTCAAAGGGACCTAGAAAGATCATCAAGTCCAATCTCCCTGTCAGAGCAGGAACGCCTAGATTATGCTACACAGGAACGTGTCCAGGCAGGTCTTGAATGTCTCCAGAGAAGGAGACTCCACAACCTCCCTGGGCAGCCTGTTCCAGTGTTCCGTCACCCTCACTGAGAAGAAGTTTCTTCTCGAGTTTAAGCGGAACCTCTTATGTTCCAGTTTCAGCCCATTACCCCTTGTCCTATCATTGGTTGTCACCGAGAAGAGCCTGGCTCCATCCTCGTGACACTCACTCTTTATATATTTGTAAACATTAATGAGGTCACCCCTCAGTCTCCTCTTCTCCAAACTAAAGAGCCCCAGCTCCCTCAGTCTTTTCTCATAAGGGAGATGCTCCACTCCCTTAATCATCCTAGTTGCCCTGCGCTGGACTCTCTCCAGCAGTTCCTTGTCTTTCTTGAACTGAGGGGCCCAGAACTGGACACAGTATTCCAGATGGGGTCTCACCAGGGCAGAGTAGAGGGGAAGGAGAACCTCTCTTGACCTACTAACCACCCCCCTTTAATACTCCCCAGGATGCCATTGGCCTTCCTGGCCACAAGGGCACAGTGCTGGCTCATGGTCATCCTGCTGTCCACCAAGACTCCCAGGTCCCTTTCCCCTACACTGCTCTCCAATAAGTCATTCCCCAACTTATACTGGAACCCGAGGTTGTTCCTACCCAGATGCAAGACTCTACACTTACCCTTGTTATATTTCATTAAATTTTTCCCCGCCCAACTTTCCAGCCTGTCCAGATCTTGCTGGATGGCAGCACAGCCTTCTGGTGTGTCAGCCACTCCTCCCAGCTTGGTGTCATCAGCAAACTTGCTGATAGTACTCTCTAGTCCCTCATCCAAGTCATTGATGAATATATTGAATAATGCTGGTCCCAGTCCCGACCCTTGAGGGACTCCACTGGATACAGGCCTCCAACGAGACTCCGCCCCATTGACCACAACTCTTTGGCTTCTTCCCCTTAGCCAGTTCACAGTCCACCTCACTACCCGAGAGTCTAGACCACACTTCCTCAGTTTAGCAGCAAGGATGCTGTGGGAGACTGTGTCAAATGCTTTACTGAAGTCAAGGTAGACCACATCCACCGCTCTGCCATCATCTATCCACCTTGTTATATCCTCATAAAAGGCTATGAGGTTAGTCGAGCACGACTTCCCTTTGGTGAAGCCATGCTGACTGTCTCTAATGACCCTCTTATCCCTGATATGCCTTGAGATGGCACCAAGGATAAGTCGTTCCATCACTTTCCCAGGGATGGAGGTGAGGCTGACTGGTCTATAGTTTCCCGGGTCCTCCTTCTTGCCCTTTTTGAAGACTGGAGTGACATTTGCTTCCCTCCAGTCCTCAGGCACCTCTCCCGTTTCCCAAGGCTTGGTAAAGATGATGGAGAGTGGTCTAGCAATGACATCAGCCAGCTCCCTCAGCACCCGTGGATGCATCCCGTCTGGACCCATGGATTTATGGATGTCCAGATTGCTTAATTGGTCCCTAACCCAGTCCTCATCAACCAAAGCAAACTCCTCCACTGCCCTGACTTGACTGTGTGCCGTCATCGTCAAGAAGGCCAATGGCATCCTGGGGTGTATTAGAAGGGGAGTAGCAAGTAGGTCGAGAGAGGTCCTCCTGCCCCTCTACTCTGCCCTGGTGAGGTCGCATCTGGAATATTGTGTCCAGTTCTGGGCCCCTCAGCTCAAGAAGGACAGAGAACTGCTCGAGAGAGTCCAGCGCAGATCCACAAAGATGATGAAGGGAGTGGAACATCTCCCTTATGAGGAAAGGCTGAAGGAGCTGGGTCTCTTTAGCTTGGAGAAGAGGAGGCTGAGGGGTGACCTCATTAATGTTTATAAATATGTCAAGGGGTAGTGTCAGGAGGACGGAGCTGGGCTCTTTTCAGCAGCGTCCATTGACAGGACAAGGGGCAATGGGTGCAAGTTGGAACATAGGAGGTTCCATAAAAATATGAGAAAAAACTTTTTCGCTGTGAGGGTGACAGAGCACTGGCACAGGCTGCCCAGGGAGGTTGTGGAATCTCCTTCTTTGGAGACATTCAAAACCCGCCTGGACGTGTTCCTGTGCGCTCTGCTGTAGGTGGTCCTGCTCTGGCAGGGGGGTTGGACTAGATGATCTTTGAGGTCCCTTCCAACCTCTAACATTCTGTGATTCTGTGATTCTGTGATTCATTGGAACAGGCTGCCTAGGAAAGTGGTAGAGTCACCATCTGTGGAGGTAAAAAAAAAAAATAATAAAAAAGACATGTGGATGTAGCATTTAGGGTTATGGTTTAGTGGTGGACCTGGTAGTGCTAGGTTAATAGACTCGATGATCTTAAAGGTCTTTTCCAATCTAAATGATTGATTCTATGATTCCATGTGCGCTGCTGTATAATGCCAAAATTTCTGAGAAACCAGGTCCCTAATCACAACCTAAAGCTCCTGGTAGGGCATTTCTCTGCCTCATTTGAAGAGTCTCAGACAGAGAAGAGATAGTAAAATGTGGTAAATCTTTCAGAATGCTTTTTATATGCTATATGATAGAAGGGGGCACCAATGACATAACTAGCTGTTTCTTCTGCTTCCTATTTACAGATGTTCTGAGTTGGCTATTTTACACCTCCTGGGCTTGGAAAGCAAAAAAAAAAAAAAAAAAGGATCAGGTGAAAAAAAGTCTCTTTAATGAGTCCTTAATGGACTTCATATTTCAGGCAAGATGCTGGCTGGAAAAATCATCTGTAGAACGTACTGGTATGTCTCGCCCAAGAGACTTTGAGAAAACACAGTTACAAACTTTTGGTACCTACTGCATTAAGCAAAAGCTAGGCAGATTCACCAATCTAACTTTTGTGCACAGTTGTTTCAAATGACCATGATATCCCTTTGCTTTGAAGATACAGTGCTAAATCACACTCTCCTTCAGTTCTATGCCTGCCAACAGAAGCACAGGAGAAAGGACTCAAAATGACGAAAACTAATATTAAAGACTTTAATCTCCTACTGTGGCAATATCACACCTTCAACCAGTCTATGAATCTGGAAGTTGGGATAGATCTTCTGCTACCATCTTTCTATTCACATCCATCACAACAATTTCAGACCAGTATAGCTTCCATACAAAAACCATAACTATCCACTTAACACACTTCCCAGCCTCCTCAGCTCCCAGTGAGGAAGGGTTAGATCATCCCAGAGTAACGGCTCATCAGGTATGCAGGAAGTAGCGCATGGCACAAAGAGACACTAAGGTGCTGTAGGGTTCCAGAAGAGTTTATTACAGTAGCCTGGGACAGTTCACCTCCCTCATCTGAGTATGTAGAGTCCCAAACACATCCTATCCTCTTATCACAGTAAAGTGGAGTAGGTCACTTTCCCCTTCATCTGCACATACCCTGGCACGGGTTGCCAATGTTACAGCCAGCTGCAGATCTCAGAATTTGGACAACAGCACCTGCATTGCATCAACAGGTTTACTAATGAGCAAAACAGGACGTTGCATATGTATGATACATTAATCAGCACAGGTTCAATTATCCACCCCTGCAGTGCTTTCTCTTGAGCTTCACTCCTGAGCAGGGCTCCACTACCTCAGGAACTCATTTGATTACTGTGGTAATTCTACACTTCTCAAAAAGCCAGAGCTTTCACTTGCTCAGTGTTATGCCTTGTCCCTGAGAGATCCACATCTGCCTTTTGCTCATAATAGGTGCAGTTAAGAAAGAGCAGCTTCAACAGCTGAAGAGTTCACACACCTTTTCCTATAAGCTGTATGGTCACTCGTATCCTAAATGAGGGCATAACATAAACCAGTGTTCCCTTTCAGTGAGGAAGTGCCTCCAAGAAGAAAAGAACAGCTTCCAAACACAAGGCCGACATGCAGGACTGGAGATTTGTAGCAGGTCTAAGCAGTTCCTGAGGAGGGTGCTTTAATAAGCTGTAGTGTGTAGGTACACTCTGAGATTAGGGCTTTTGACTTTGAGCTGTGATTAGAGTCCCGTTGCTTCAGTTATCTATCTTTGGGTCACAGCTATCATTGCAGTTTGTTTCCTATCATGCCGTTGATTATGGTGCACTCATGTTCTAGAGGTGCTAACATGAACCACCACTTGTGGACCATCACAGGGCCTCAGCAAGCAGATTGCTGATCGTCTTTCTTCACACAGATTTACTTGGAGTTTGATGCACAGAAGGAGCACACTAGTGTTGATTGCTTCGTAGGCTGCTAACATTATAACTGTTGTCATCTGCACTGGTATCTGGTATGGGTATGGTCATGTGAGTTTTTTGAGCTTTGTACCTCTTTCTGTACAGATGGTGGATTATGAACACCAGCTTTCAAGGTCATACCACTCTTGGGTCTCATCGTTCTTCCCTGCAACTTTCCATTTTCATGTTAGAAAAAAACATTCTCCCTTGTCTCTAAAAGCACTGACATGTCCATGCATTTCTGTGGGCTTCTTACCTGCATTTGTACACCACCACCATCCCTCAAAAAAGCCCAAAAGGTTAATAGCATGATCAAATTGATACTACAACTTGAAAACTTTCACTTATTTTTTTTCTAAAAAAGCACTGGAAAATGGGCAAGTAACAAAAAGACAGGAAAAGTAATGTCCTAGATAAATAAAGTAAATAATTCTTGAGTAAGCTGTGCACAATTGTAACTTTTGAGGTAATTTTTGTCTGATATTTTTTATTAATACAGTAAATTCTTTTTGGTGTTCACCTCTGTTAGCAAACAGTACCTGGACTAGTACTAGTATTTTCAGAATCACACTCTGCTTGAATGATCTGTCATATATCTGCAGAATTTAGTTTTTGAGTATTTGCAAGCAGTTCATTCTCTCTGACCAGATAATCAAAGAACAGGATATTTTAGATTCTCTGACAAACTGGAGTATATCCAAATCCTTTTCTGGGAAATTAATTCTTGCATGTATGAATTTGAAGCACATTTTGTAGAAGACTCTGCAAGTAGCACTGCTTCAATTAAGGCTTCAAGGAAAACCCATTATTTGCAATACACACAGGTTTTCAGGTGGAAGGAAAAAGCCAGGCTTCTTCCCACTTCGGTCTAGGAAATCTGAAGTTAGTGTTTCTACTCCTCTTTAATTAGATTGTGATTCAGGATCACATATTTCAAGGTGTTTAGCACCTAATCCTTCACAGGTAGTTTAATACGAAAACATTCAAGAGCTGCGTTTTTCTCCTTCAGCCAGTCTTTTTATAGTTATCAAGGTTATTCAAAACAGTCACACAGCCACAGTGTTACTTAAACTGTAAATAGTTACCAACATTCCTCAGCTATCTGTCTAACTCACTATGGCCACAGCACAACAAGCCCATTTTAACACGAACAGTTGAACAGTTCCTACACAGCTTTAAGGTCTTTCAAAACTGTAAGCAGTAAAATGAATTGCAGACTTTCTTTCATTGTATTTTGAAGGTGCAGGGAACTCTAGTTACAACCTTCAGTTTCTTTGTATCTCACATTAAGAAGCATTATTAAAGTTGCAAAGCCCTGCAAAGTTAGCAGTCAAAAGGTCATCTATGCATTCCCTTTCTGCACAAAATGATAGATTTATTTACGTATTCCGTTACTATTCCCTACTTCCGCCTCCACCTGCCAACAGGATTAGTTTAAATTAATAAGCACTCTCAGGCTGCTTGTGAATATCAACTTCTAATTTCATTCTGACTTTTTTTCTGTGGTAGTCAATGTTAAAATACCAAGTGTGTTTGCTTCTTTATGAAATACTTTATTTCCACAACTTTGACATGTGTTGATAATTTCAGTTTACAAAAATATCTGTAATTATAGAAATCTAATATGAAAGACTTGTCATCCAAACTTCTAGCATTTTTTTTTACTGAATGTTATCCATTTTAGATATTCTTTGTGGCTATTTCTGCAGCTATAAACATATATTGCCTTTGCAAATGGCCTCAAGTGAAGTATCTGTAAAATTAAGGAGATCTGTGATGGTGAAAAGTTTAATTAATTAATTTAATTAAAGTGACTTAAACAAAACCATAAGAGCTTTGTCGCAAAAACAGGAACAGGCCTCAGTCATAGAATCACAGAATAACAGAATCATAGAAACATAGAATCATTAAGTTCTCCAAAGACTTCTCAGTCAGATTTTCTTTAATTTTCCTGGAATCCTCTGTCTCATTCATGACCACTGACTGCAAGCTTTCCATGGGAAGGTATTTTGTGACAGAAAATATCCTTTTAGAAAAATGAAATATTCTTTAGGATTTAGAAAAACTATAGAAGCAAAACCAGGCTGCCTTCAATAGCCCTCCCAAATCCAGACAATTTCTCTCCCTGTCTGCGCATGACTGCATCTATCTGCTCAGCTGCCACAGCTGTTCTCCCCACTAGCCTCCTCCTCCTTCTCCTCATGAGCCAGGCAGGGGAAGGGAGGTTTCAGTCCCCAGGCTAATGGCACCAGGGCTGGAAGGGCTTTCTCATCAGCTTGTGCCTAGGAGAAAAGTGGCAAAATTAAACTCAGGCATTCAGGAAGCAAAATTTTGTTTCAGTTCCCTGATAACTAAACAACTATCGAGAACAAAAAGATGAAAAATAAGAAAAAATATCTAATATCCATTTAAGAAGAAAAATTTTCTTAAAAAAATCACCAAAATCGAAATGCATTTTTCCCCACATGAAGAGTTCTTGGACGCTAATCAGCTTTATTCAGACTTCAGAAAGAAATTAAATTTGTTTTGCTGCACACCTCTGATTGCTCACAGTAATTTCATCCCATGTGCAGACTGAGGCAAAGTCATGTGGATAAGATGACATATAATCATACAATTACAGACTGTTGAACACACAAACCTCAGTGCTCTGAGGATACACAGGCACCTCCAAGTGTAGCCCTTCTTGTGAATGTGCATCTGCAAAAGATTAATCTTAGTAGTCTGGGACAGCTATACTATTTGCAATCTTCTTGAGGGAAGAAAACAACCCAACCACTCACCCCCACCAGATATTCCTTATGTGTCATTAATGTTGGACCACAGCAGAGATGAAGCTTGCACCACTGCAACCTTGTGCTAGAATTATTGGAGTGATAACTAACTGTTGTTACTTGTTGTTACTGTTGTAAGTAGTTGTCCTCTCCATGTTCAGGAGAGTGTTCCAGGTCTTCTCCTTTTGCAGCCAGTCACAAACAGACTACCAGCTCCCCGATGGCTGCCTCAGCCCAGATCCCAGTCCCACCTCTCTCCTCCAGTGCACACTGTTTCATCCTTGTCCCAACATCCTGCCTCCTGGATATCAAAGAAGGCCAGGCAGCTGCAAGATGGTTCTCTGAGCCGTATTTCCAAGTCTCAAGCAGTTTACTTCCATTGCTACCAAGTGACGGCTCTCCCTGTTGCCAAAAATATGACATGGAATATGCCTAAAAGATCTCTTTCTTACCTTTAACTTCACAACAGTTATATTTCATTTCTCTTCTGATGGACTAAACTTGGCTTACCTTCAGACAAAATGAGATCAGCGTTAGGCCAGTGTTTTAATTTGCATGATACACAAACTCTGAAAGGAGATTGACAACTCAAAGTCTAGTATTTGAACAACTGAGATTAATTTTAGAAACTTTCACTAGTTTCTGAATTCCCCTCACTGCTGCAACGCATAAAAACCCACATAAAAGCCAACACACTACCCTGAGGAAAAAGTCAAAGGGAAATTAATCTAGATACTACATGTAACACAGAAATGTTAATGAAGCAGTGCAGCTGGTGCTGCAACTGAATCTTGTCTTTTATCTGCAGCAATACGGAAAACTATGTCAGAAAGCAAATCTGACTTTCAAGTTGATTGTGACCTCTTTAATTTATGACCTGGTTTTAGAATTATAGCCCATACTGAAAGCATGTGATTTTATCCATCAGCAGAACTGGGGGTGGCATTCTCCTCCAGTTTCTGCTGTACAAAATTATAAACTTCAGTAGGAAGTGGATAGGGAAAGAGTTTAACTCCAGACCTTCTAACCAAGTTGTAACCTAGCAAACTCCAAAATCCAAATGACCACAGTGGACAACAACCTGCTGGACGGAGCCACCTTTGCCTCCCTGCAATGCAGACTCTCATCAGTGACCAACAGTCATAGGAGAGGAACTACGCTGTGGATATGGCTGCACAGGCATGACTGCCATCCTCTCCTCCAGATAATGTATTTGTTTTCAGTTGTCCCTGCCTGCTCTCTATTTTCTCCAGTCAGTCATGATACCAGCCTCTGTCATATGCTGCTTTTCATGCCTGGGCAGGACTCCCAAAGGTTCTCCCTACTCTGCCAGAAGACCTTTAAAGTCCTGTGCAAGGCTCAATGCCTACAGAAAATTCATCTGGTCAGGTTGCTGATGCGGTGGTATGATGTTGTCAAGTTGCCTCCTACTTATCTCTCTGTTTCCTACATTCCCTTGTAGTACAGGCTTGAAAATCTGTGTCTGTTTTTTCAGCCGGTACCTGCATAGTGAGGTCCTCCTCCCTACCTAGGCCTCCTCACCTCTGTGCTAACACAGGCAAACCACAGCATCACTGCTTTACCAAGCGAGGTGGCTGTGGGCAGCAACAGCCCAGGATGCAGCAGCATTTCTCCCTGAGAGGGAGAAGCACAAGCCTATGCGGTGTTTATTATTCACGGTTAGGGTGAATGACCCAGTACCTTGGTTTTGTCTTCATGTGGTATTTGAAATAGACAGGGATTTCTATCTTCCCTGTTTGCCAGCTCTCAGAGGAGTTCTATTCAAACTGTTCAGTTCAAGTGGTACTAGTGAAACATAGGAGTTTAAAAAAGCAGCTTTAGCAGCAACACAAAAAAAATACCCAAATGTATCAAAGTTAGGCATAAATCCATTAAGCATCCTGTCCTTTTTCAAGCATACTTTGTGACTTGCTCTGCTTACTGTGTATATCTGTTTCATAAAAGATCTTTGTCTATTGTAGGGCATCACTATTACAGGGGGCTTAATGACTTTTTTTTTTCTTGAAAAAGATACATTAATTTCATTTTCAAGGATATCATCCTTTTATCTGCAGCTGCAAATGATTATAAAGTTATTGGGCTGTTCTACATATCAGGAGAAAAGGAAAATGGCCAGAGTTAGCCTTCTATTCATAACTTGTGTGAGGCTGCCATAAAAATGCCCTCAAAAAAGGTCCTTTACAATGACGCTAAGTGGAATGTACCTTCTGCACTGTGTCAATATAAAGACATGGTACAAACCTAGTAACCAGACTTGTAAACTGTTACTACTTTAATATCTAGCTTGGTCACAGTAATTCTAAAAAATATTAAAACTTCTCCCATGTGCTTCACAGTCAAAAGAGATTTTGGGTTTTTTATATATATATATATATATATATAGTTTCAAGTGATTGGATCATGATTTTTTACATATAAGGTTTGCTTAACAAGTTAAATCTCTTAGTCAAATCTCTTTATTTCAAAGTTCAGATGATCCTACAGATACTTAGCAGTGTTTGTAAAAATTCATAGGCTGACGAATTCATAGTCTGAGATTTCAAAACTAGGCAAATAAATTCATATTCAGACCTCTGAGTGAGTTCCCTGAATTCCAACACTCACTGCACCATCACCACCAGCAGTTCCTACCAGTCCTTTTGCAGCCTATTTTCAGGATGAGGAACACATCACAAGAAAATTCTGTCTTGCCAGACTTGTTAAGTCTGCTTTCACATACATTTCACAGAATATATGTTATATATTCAACAAATGTAGCAGAGATGAAAAGTGTCCCTATACTCACATCCAAGAGTTTTAAAAAATAAGATAAACATATTCAGATGAACATATTTATGTTAGAAAATCTGCAAAGAAAATGTTACTTGATAGGATTTTTTAGAGTACAGTTTGAACTTTCAGGCTAGAATAGCAGAAGACTGTTCAGGTACTTTGTGAAAAACTCCATGTTAATTTAAATTTAAATACAAATACAGCCATTTTAAAGTGGGGTTACCAGCTCTGATGCTCTAGTAGTACTGATGTGTCATTGTAAATATACATAACAATTTGATAATCAATAAATGTATGAATCAAGAAAGTCAACACAGAAGTTCAGAAAAACAGACTTCAGACTCATACATACTTTGCTGCCTTCAGCACTGAGTACACATGTATTCCTAAAATACTCATGTATTCTCAAATCATGGATTACTTTCCCAGCATGAGTCATATCTTCTGCAAGTGAAAAAGCTATGCAGCTCAACTCCTTTTAAACAAGCGAAAGTCAAAGTATTCTTTCTTGGCATCCAAAGAGTCAGGCTGTCAGGGGTTGAATGTGCTCAGCATCTACTGACTTCCCCATCCTACCAGAAAACTTCCATAGTCATTCCCACATATAGTCTTAGGTCTGCAAAAACCATCCACAACATACCATTGTAACACATCCTGTGATGGCAACGGGGTCTGTTTGCCCTACCACTCATTGCTAGAGAGATGCTTTATGTACTCTTTTCAATGAGATTCTACTACTTCCATTCAACTACAAGAAAGTTGTTGAACTGGAGACAGGGAGAAATCAAATTTCATCAAACTGCCAAACTCAAATGACAGCCTTGCAGATTTCTGAACTGGATCCCAAACTACAACTGCATTTTTAAAGTTAGAAGCTAGCAACATCCCACAAAAGTAAGTATTCTTACAACAGTGCTTTGAGCAACCTGGTCTAGTGGGAGGTGTCCCTTCCCATGGCCGGGGGGTTTGGAACTAGATGGTCTTTAAGACGCTTTCAAACACAAACCATTCTATCATTCTGTTGTTCTCTGTTTCTACAGTTTTGAGCATAAAAGGTTCAAATAACACAAGTACAACTATTGATCTCAAGTCTTACAAAAGTAGCCCACAATCTTGTAGTGCAGTAGAATCTAGGTCCCTTTGAGAGAATCTAACCTTAAGTTTCTAGCATAGGCACTAAACCTCATTCCAAATGTATTTGGGGATCACAACTTGAACCTTACTTTTTTCCTCTTCTTCTCCAATTGTAACTTGGTGATGAGCATATTTGTGTATCATTCTTTCTCAGAGTAAGGTGTTGTTAATTCTGCTCAGCCTCCTTATGTAAGTTTGCATCTTATTCAATTGATAGATCCCGAAAGAAGTTTGTCTGTCTTCTGGAAAAAAAAGCAGGCTTCAGTCAGACCTATATGCTATCTTTAGAGTTAAGTATCAGGCCTAACAAGGACTGTAGAAAATGGATGTAAGAGCTGGTGCAGTTCTGAATAAGCAACAGTAGTGTGGATTAGTGAGCCCATCTGACTGGCTAATTACACCAGATGCTTTGCTGAAGTCATCAGCTATACTCTGTCAAAAAGCACATATACGGAGAGAGAGATGCAGCTCTTTCATAACTATATATAAAATATATGTGAGTGCACATATATATATGTATATGCATATATATATTTAACATCTTAATACATTTTTTGTGGTCCCAATGCATACATGCTGTATTACAGAATCGAAATTTCTTACTGTTGGATCTTGGGGGAACTTGTTTCTTTGGTTCCTCCAAACAAAACTCAAGATGGAAGAGCTGTAGACAGCTATTAGAGCCTCACTTGGCCCTACAGCAGACAAGGTTTCAACGGGTGGAAAAGCCCGGAAAATGGGTAGAGAACACTATTGTTGTTGGAAGCATTGGACCCCCACCAGGAGGGAGGCAGGAGATGACAGCAGAGGTACGCTGGGGGACGAAGGACACAGTGCTCTCATCTTCTGATGGTATCAAAGGAGACTGCACTAGGCACTCCCGCAGGATTCCCAGCATCTGAGTTCACCCTGACCATAATGCTTCCATCTGGGGACTGCTGACAACATACAGCCACTTCCTCCTCAGACAGAGATGAAAGCCTCACTTCTGAAAAAGAAAATAATTACAACCTTTTCCTTATTTTAATACTGTGGACTTGCAGATAGAAACTGGAGGGAAGAGCAGTCATTGATCATTTAGCCTTTTATGCAACTCTCACTCCTGGCTGGTTATTTTTAATTTATGCTGTAATACATGGAAGGCAGCATCACCCTCTGCCTCCCTCCCCAATCTGGAGAACATCAACTGTCATCACGATGATGATGACTAACTTCAAGCCATTGCCTACCCTGTGAGCTCTGCCTCCAACAGGGCAGAGACCAATGCAGTCACTGAGAAGGTGCTCAGCCCACTTGGCTAGAGGCCCTACCCTTGGGAAAAGTAACAGCTTGTTGTGAGCCATCCTCATCAACTGAGCCGATAAATTCCTTCTCCCTTGTACATTAACCTTAGCCCAGGGTAGACATGGGGGCTATTCTCTTTTTGTGCCAACTTAGTAATGCACATTCCCACAGACAACTGAAAATAAATGGAGAAAATAAAGCTGACCTCAACTTCCAGACTGGAAAGGAACTTGCTGGAAATAGTTATGCTTTCCATTACTGTCCAAGAAAGTTGTACCGAAAGAAAATAATTCAGAATAAAATCTTCCACACTCCTGCATGCAGCAAGCACAAAGGAGCTACTGGAGATCTACAATCTACTCCCATGGGTGCACAAAGAAAATCACAGTGCTGGAAAGGATTAGTCAAAAGAAATTTGGAGTGATTTTGAAGTAAATTCTTTTGCATGTGCAAAAGAATTCACTTGAAGAAGGAACATTTTCTTTGTAAGATCCAGATGCCACATCACTCTAACGAATAAGATGAAGTCCTCTGAATCTGAATTACTATCAAATAGAGTAACTACAGATTAATTAATTTGTGGTGTAGCCAGTGGCCAGGTCAAAGTAAAATTATTGTGACAGATGGCCTTGGCTCTCTGAAGAATATTAGATCTTTGCAGTATTTGTGGAAATTGGAATTCTAAGGGGAAGGCATTAGTGAGTGTTGGAAAAACTTGGCCCGTACAATTATATGTGCACAGAAGGACATGAAGCAGAGCAGAGGGGTAAAAAAATGTGATATTTGCTGGTACAGATGTGAAAGCAATCTCTCTGAGGAAAAGAAAAAAAATTCTTTTTGCAGATGGCAGGAATATCATAAACACAATAAAACTGTTTTGCAAGGGCATAACCCTGTTTTCAAAAACTACAAAGAAGTACACAAAATAAATAAATACATAAATAAATCCCGAAATACGGCTACATACATGTAGCAAATGGGCAAGTCAAGGATTAAAAAAGTGTCATTCCTAATGATACAAAAAGATAATTCTGTGTCAGAGTAAAAGTTGAACTCATCTGGAGAGGAATAACACCAAGCACCAGTATAGATTAGGGATTGCCCTGCTGGAAAGCAGCCCCATGGAGAAAGCCTTACAGTCCTAGCGCACCCTTGTGGCCAAGAGGGCCAATGGGAACCCAAGGTGTATTAGGAAAAGTGTGTCCAGCAGGTCTAGGGAGGTTTTCCTCCCCCTCTACTCTGCCCTGGTGAGATGACACCTGGAATACTGTGTCCAGTTTTGGACTCCCCAATTCAAGAGACACAGGGACCTACTGGAGAGAGTCCAAGGGAGAGCTCTGAGGATGATTAAGGGAGTTGGACATCTCTCCTATGAAGACAGACTGAGAGAACTGAGGCTGTTTAGCCTTGAAAGGAGATGGCTGAGAGGGGATCTTCTCAACATATACAAGTATCTGAGGGGTGGGTGTCAAGGGGAAGGACACAATCTCTTCTCAGTGATGCTCAGCAATAGAACAAGAAATAATGGGTTTAAGTTAGAACATAGAAAGTTCCACCTCAACATGAGGAGAAATTTCTTTACTGTGAGGGTAACGGAGCACTGGAACAGGCTGCCCAGAGAGCGTGTGGAGTCTCCTTCTCTGGAGACTTTCAAAACCCACCTGGACGTGTTCCTGTGTGGCCTGCCCTAGGTGATCCTCTTCCCTAGGTGATCTTGCTCTGGCAGGGGGATTGCACTAGATGATCTTTCGAGGTCCTTTCCAACCCCTGACGTTCTATGATTCTATGATTCCTGGAGAGCAGTGGCTCCAAAAACATTAGCGCCGTCACTACCTACAGGAACACACATCACATAATTTTAGAATTGAATTTTTTTTTTTTTTTTTTCTCACTAAGTGGTGTAAAAAGCTGCAAAAAATGTCCTTAACTCTTTTTCTTCATGTCAAGCCTGCAGCTCTGTTACACACACACACTGTCCTGCTCTGCAGTGCATGGAAAATCAGGGAGTTTTCACAAGTCAGGAAGCTGTGTTAGAAGCCAGGCAGTTAAGATTAACTAGCAAACAATGAAAAGACAGAGTCTTAAACACTCCTTCTTTGTCAAGAGTTTAGATTCAACATGGCCTAGTACTAGAACCCGAAATTTATGGCCTGGAGGCCAATGGGTCTCATCGAAGAGTCTTATCCAGCCCAGAGATTGATTCCAGGTAGGAATACTTGGTTAAGATAGGAAAAAAATGCTGTCCCACTTCTGTTTACTATATCTCTAGCTCCTTTCTCCCCCACAGCCTGTGGTCTATGGGCTTAGGCAGACCACTGACCCAACCCTGAATGGAGTTGTAGAATAACAACTCAGAAAAGACCATTTTTCAGATAGATTAACTCCCTGATCCAGCTGCACAGATCACAGAGTCACAGAGTGTTAGAGGTTGGAAGGGACCTCAAAGATCATCCAGTCCAAGCCCCCTGCCAGAGCAGGACCACCTACAGTAGGTCACACAGTAACGCGTCCAGGCAGGTTTTGAGTATCTCAAAGAAGGAGACTCCACAACCTCCCTGGGCAACCTGTTCCAATGGTCTGTCACCCTCACAGCGAAAAAGTTTTTTCTCGTATTTTTATGGAACCTCCTATGTTCCAACTTGCACCCGTTGCCCTCGTCCTACCATTGGATATTACTGAAAAGAGCCTGGCTCTGTCCTCCTGATGCTCCCCCTTGACATATTTATAAACATTTATGAGGTCATCCCTCAGCCTCCTCTTCTCCAAGGTAAAGAGACCCAGCTCCTTCAGCCTTTCCTCATAAGGGAGATGTTCCACTCCCTTCAGCATCTTTGTGGCTCTACGCTGGACTCTCTCAAGCAGTTCCCTGTCCCTCTTGAGCTGAGGGGCCCAGAACTGGACACAATATTCCGGATGTGGCCTCACCAGGGCAGAGTAGAGGGGCAGGAGGACCTCTCTCGACCTACTTGCTACTCCCTTTCTAATACACCCCAGGATGCCATTGGCCTTCTTGGCCATGAGGGCACATTGCTGGCTCATGGTCATCCTGCTGTCCACTAGAACCCCTAGGCCCCTTTTCCCTGCGCTGGTCTCCAGCAGGGCAGTCCCCAACCTATACTGCCACATGGGGTTATTCTTTCTCAAAAGCAAGACTCTACACTTGCCCTTGTTGAACTTCATAAGATTTCTCCCTGCCCAGCCCTCCAGCCTGTCCAGGTCTCTCTGAATGGCAGCACAGCCTTCTGGTGTGTCAGCCATTCCTCCCAGTTTCATGTCATCAGCAAACTTGCTGACAACATTCTCTAATCCCTCGTCCAGGTCATTGATAAATATATTAAACAGCACCGGCCCGAGCACTGACCCTTGAGGGACCCCACTAGACACAGGCATACAGCCAGACTCTGCACCATTGACCACAACTCTCTGGCCTCTTGCCTTCAACCAATTAGCGACCGACCTCGCTGCTTGGTCATCCAGACCACACTTCCTCAGTTTACCTATGAGGATGCTGTAAGACACAGTGTCAAAGGCCTCGCTGATGTCCAGATAGACCACATCCACTGCGTGGCCACCATCCATCCACCTGGTTATGTCTTCATAGAAGGCTATCAGGTTGGTCAAACACGACTTCCCCTTGGCAAAGCCATGCTGACTGCTCCTGATAGCCTTCTTATCCTTGATATGCCTAGAGACAGTGTGAAGGATAAGATGTTCCATCACCTTTCCAGGGATGGAGGTGAGGCTGACAGGTCTGTAATTACCCAGGTCATCCCTCGTGCCCTTCTTATAGACTGGAGTGACATTCGCTTTCCTCCAGTCTTCAGGCACCTCACCTGTTGCTCATGACTTACCAAATATGATGGAGTGTGGCCTAGCAATGACTCCCGCCAGCTCCCTGTTTAAGTGTTCAAACTGATCCTTAACCCAGTCCTCATCAACCAGGGCAAACTCCTCCTTCACCTTGACTTCCTCTGGGGCCTCGGGGGACTGAGGCTCCTGAGGACAGTCTTCAGCAGTGTAGACAGAGGAAAAGAAGGCATTCAGTAACTCTGCCTTCTTTCTGTCCTCTGTCTCCAGGGCACCCACCTCATTCACCAGAGGGCCTACATTGCCTCTAGTGTTAGTTTTGTTGGCAATGTATTTGAAGAAGCCCTTTCTGTTGTCCTTGACCTCCCTTGCAAGTTTTAATTCCAAGGAGGCCTTAGCTTTTCTGATTTCCTCCCTACACTCCCTGACAGCTGTCCTGTACTCTCCTCGAGTGGCCAGCCCTTCCTTCCACAATTTATATACCCTCCCCTTCCACCTGAGTCTGCCCAGCAAATCCCTGGTTAACCATGCAGGTCTCCTGGATCTCCTTTGTGATTTCCTACCTGTTGGGATGCACTGATCCTGAGCCTGGAAGAAGTGGTCCTTGAATGCCAACCAACTCTCTTGGGCCCCTTTACCTTCCAGTTCCTGTCCCAAGGGGTTTCCCCTAGTGATTGCTTGTAGAGGCCAAAGTTGGCCCTTCTGAAGTCCAGAGTTGCGATCTTGCTTGGTATTCTGTTTCTACCACACAAGATGCTGAACTCTATCATGTCGTGGTCACTGCAGCCAAGATTACCCTCAACCTTCACTGCTTCAACCAGACCTTCCTTGTTGGTGAACACAAGGTCCGGCAGCGCTCCTCTCCTGGTTGGCTCATCCATCATTTGCATCAAAAAGTTATCATCGATGCACTGGAGGAACCTCCTGGACTGAGGATGGCTGGCTGGGTGGGACTTCCAGCAAACATCTGGGTGGTTGAAATGCCCCATGAGAACCAAGGCCTGGGACTGAGAGGCTGCTGTCGTCTGCCTGTAAAAGGCCTCATCAACTTCTTCCTCCTGATCAGGTGGTCTGTAATAGACACCCACCACAGTATTACCTAAGCTAGCCTGCCCCTTAGTTCTTACCCACAAACTCTCTACTTGCACCTCATCTGCCCCTAGATGGATTTCAATACACTCCAGTTGCTCACTCATGTAAAGAGCAACTCCACCACCTCGCCTCGTCGGCCTGTCTTTCCTAAAAAGAACATAGCCATCAAGGCCCACATTCCAGTTATGTGAGCTGTCCCACCACGTCTCTAACTGCAATGAGATCGTAGCTCTCCAACTGCACATAGATTTCTAATTCCCCCTGCTTATTCCCCGTGCTTCTTGCATTGGTATACAGACACTTAAGAGATTTAATGGAGAAGCATCTGTTACCGTTGCTTGTGCCTTTTACACCTAACCCTGGGATACTGCCCCCCGGCTCATCTGTAGTGAGACGGGTTTTATCCCCTTTCCCCTTCCAACCTAGTTTAAAGCCCTATCGATTAAGCCCGCCAACTCTCCAGCAAGAATTCTCCTCCCTATGCTGGAGCAGGAGTTCATGCATGTTCAAGAGGATGGCAAACAACGCTGTTGTTGTTTGGACTGTCCAAGATGCAGATTAGATTCGAGCGGTCACTGGCACAAAAAGCCCGTGTGACTTTGTGGAGCACTGTGCTTCTAGATTATCTCCAAACTTGACCCATCTGCTTCCCCCACCCCATGAACTTACCATGCCCTATTCCTCAGGTCATGGTAATTGTCCATAACTGTGGCTCACTGCCTACAAAAAGTAGCTCACCTCTGTTTCACAGAAAGGAAGTAACCTTGGATTACTTTTGGATGCATCTTGCACAGTTACAGGTCTCAAGGGCTGTGGAGAAGATGAAACACACAAGGCTATGTAACAGACACATTAACTGATATGAAGCCAGGGTCAGTGCAGTGCTAGGTGACAACCTCTGAGAAAAGCCAAAAGGTAGGTCAGCTGGAGGATAAAGGACAAAAGGCAAAGGGAGAAGAGTATCTATGGGACATGGGACAAGGACAGTTGGTGTCTCGTGGTGGAAAGAGACAAGTGTGTCCCAACAAGGGATTGGACTGGGTGCCCCTTTCTCTAGCAGGCCAGGAAAGTGTGAGGCAGGGCCATGACTCATCCCCCACCCCGGCATATCCCTACAGCACGTAACAGGGCTATAAAACCCCCAGCATCTTAACCCACCCTGGTGTTCCTTCTCTCTGCCTACCCTCCTCCTGATCCAGAGGGTGCTTCAGCTCTCTGGGGACCAGCTGGCAAAGGGCACAAATCAGACCAAAAGTGTGCTGCATGTTGACCCCCTTTTAGACCAAGGCCAACAAGCAAATTCCGCCTGAGAGTTGCTCTTTGCACTTCGTGGGTGCAACCTGCACAAACTTCAGAGGGTACATGGTATAACCTTCCTCACAGGACATAGGGAATGAACTCCAAAGTGAGAGCAGTCGGAGTTTTTCTGCATGTTTTTGCATGTGAGAGGCAAAAGGCTTATATTTGGGGCAATACAGTAGTAAAAAAGGGAAAAAAGGTCCCTGCTCGCTGGAGTTGAACCGCAGTCTACACAACGGTGCATCAGGCTGCAAAAAGTATTCTTAAAGAATTTGATGAGGTGCTTAATGAACTGGAACACATCAGGGATATAACACATCATAATGATATAAATTCCAGTTTGCTACTAAAAAAATGTATGCAGATGGAAGCCAGTCAGCACTGAGAAATAAATTAGAAGTTAGTTGAACTAGACTAGGTGGTGTGCTTTGCTACTGTGAAGAGGGAACAGACATTGAGTGAGCAGGTTAACCCCATGGTCTCCAAAATGAAGCCAAATTAGAGAAAGGCAGAAAGTCTTTCAAAAGCTGTGAATGTGTGAGGCTTGCATGAAATATAAGAAATTATACAAAAGAGCTACCAAAATCTCTGGAGACTCCTGATTCATTTTGATCCAAGACTGGCACAGAACTGAGATAGATATATATGTCGTCTGAATGATCAGGTAGTGAAGTTGATTGTGAACTGGGTGAAGGAAAGAAGTCAGAGAGTTGTGGTCAGTGCGACAGTCTACTTGGAGGTCTGTATCGAGTGGAGTCCCTCAGGGATCAGTACTAGGACCAGTGCTATTCAATATATTCATCAACAACCTGGATGAGGGAGTAGAGTGCACTGTCACCAAGTTTGCTGATGACGCAAAACTGGGAGGAGTGGCTGACACACCAGAAGGCTGTGCTGCCATTCAGTAAGATCTAGCCAGGCTGGAGAGTCAAGTGGGGAGAAATTTAATGAAATACAACAAGGCCAATGGAGAGTCTTGCATCTGGGAAAGAAAAACCCCGTGTATCAGTATAGGTTGGGGACTGACTGTCGCGTGAAAGGTATGTGGCTGTGAGAGGCACGTACCCCAGCTAAGCACTTGCTTGTTTCAGAGCCCCGTTAGGGACTTGCACTGAGTTTTCAGAGCCCCACTAAGGGCTTGCACTGAATTTTCAGAGCCCCGTTTAAGGACTTGCACTGAGACAATTTGCAAGGTAACTAACAATAAGTGATTTATTGAAGCGACAGATAGAAGATTCGGAGTTGCCGTTGATAAATTCACTCTCTGCAATAGCGCTAATATACAATACTAATGCTAGCAAAATACTATCCCGGGTATTACACACCAAAAGGTGGAAGCGCAATTCTTACCAAGAAGGCGTCCCTGTCTTGGGTGAAGGAGAAGGAGCACAGCCCGTCGACTGCCTCTTCCTCTTCTGGGGTCTTCTCCTCCCAACGACACATACCCTATATGCTCCTTATATACTATTTTTCACACCCCCTGCCCCCCACCCCGGGGTGGCATTCAGCATGATTTGAGCGAAGAGTGGGTGACTATAGTCATATAGGGATATTAGGGTAAAACTTTCCACTCTGGGCCCCGTGGCCTTCAGGATTTTATTTTGCAAAAACTTATCTATGTGCAGGATGGTTCACATTGTTAGTCTTCCATGCGGCCTTGCTCCTTAGCCAAAACAGGGCCGTCCTGTCGTCACAAGACTCCCTCCTTCGGCTGGCTCTCACTGTGTAGGCCTTGTTTTCCTCCGTTCTCTGGGTCTGCACAACAGATAAGCGAACACCTGCGTTCAGCAAGTCTGAAACCCTCAAGCCAAAATATCACATTATCCACCCCGTGACTATAGTCACTCAATCGAGCTTGAAATCATGCTCTTATAAAGTCAATCTTGGGGGTATCCCTTATGTTTAACTTTCTTTCACCTGGATGTAGCTCCAACTCCGTCCACCCGGACACCATGCGTACCTGATGAATTAATACCCGAGTTAGCATGGATCTAAAGCAAGCTAATAACATGCAAAACATCATAATCACAATAACTATGACTAAAATTGATTGCAATAAAGAAGCAAGCCATCCTGATAGGGAAAAAACCCATACCATGCAAAAGTTTGTTTAGCCATTGTACTTCCATGCTTTCTCTAAGATTTCTACTTGCTTTTGCTACACGCTTCATATGATCTAACTGCTCGTCAAGATCTTTTGTTACATTAGGTATGTGAACACAACAAGTATCATTGATTAGGTTTAAGTATCCGCACACTCCATTTTCATGCAATAATAACAAATCTAAGGTCAGCCTATTTTGTAATGACATTTTTGATGTTGCCTGTAATTGTGTATTTAATGCTTCCAACCCGACTCTGGTTGCGTTGGCCAATGCTTCAATCTGACCAGTGAGGTTATACAACATCATTCGATTTTGAAAAGCCATTAGGTGAGGTGTAAAGATTGACTCTAGAACCCATCCAACCACAGTTCATGTCGTCGGGTGTTGCCAAGGATCTGTTGAACTTTTTTTGACTCGTCCCCACAGAGTCGGTGCAAGTGGTTGTCTTCTCCAGAGAAGGCAAAGTGTTAACAGTCCCAACGCGTGTTGACGTCGGCGGCCCTCCACGGTCAAGTCGGTAGTCCACGTGCCGTCGCTGCTAAACCACACAGTGTGTCCTAGGGAAGGTATACTAAGTTTCGAACAGATTATATCAGACTTAACATTGTTATTGGTTACATGAGACCAAGTATCATTGAGTGAAGTGGTGTAGTTGCGACAAATACAACCTAATCGAAGGGCTTGAGCTATCAGGCCCAGCCTTTGAATTTCAGTGTCTCGGCTACTGCAATTGTAAACTTTAGTGCACTTCCAATTGTAGTGTTTTGGAGTCTCTAAATGAGAAGTATCAAAGTTTGTGTATTGGACACCAACCCGTATGGGATCTTCAGGTAATCCAATGATTCCACTCCAATCAATACACCAGTCAGTAGTTTGCATGTAATCCCAGTGACCATGTTGTGGTTCTCCCCATACCCTAGGTATATGTATTCTCCACATATAGCTCCTGTGGATAGGAATATAATAAACAATGTAATCATCCCCATTTTAAAATTTTGGTCTCCAGATTATTATGAGTACCAGGAATACAATAATTCCAATCACAAATATGAACAGTCCCTGGGGGCACTCCAGTTCAGTGTAGGGTAGTCCGTTGTCCCAGGTACAGTTTCCTGACATCGGGGTTCCTGTAAAATAAAAAAAAGAAAAAATGCTCGGTTGTATGACCGACAAATGTTAAATTAGGTAGATATTATCCATCTAGTGCTGATTCGATGGAGCTTTCCAAGTAAAAGCAAATAGAGCTTTGTCATGTTCCTGTAGAGGAATCATAAAAACCATATCCTTAACATCTAAGGTTGCCATCCACGGTGAGAAGCTCCCTGTATTTGAGTAACCAATTCTGCAATGTTTGGTACAGCTGCAGTTAAAGGTGCAGTATTAGCATTTAATTGTCTGTAATCAATAGTAAGCCTCCACTGTCTGTTTGGCTTTTTTACTGGCCAGACAGGAGAATTGTATGGGGAATGTGTACGGCTAATAATGCCTCACATTTCTAAATCTTCTACCACCCCGTCAATACCCGATTGTGCAGCTGCTGGCAGGGGGGTACTGCTTTATGTTTGTTATCTTTGATGGAGGCAGAGATGTAGACGTCTCTAGTAAGTTTATTGTTTTAGGCTCATCCCCCTCAAGCGGTTCGCTGTCTCCGTTACCTCGTCCAGCAAAACTCCAGACTGTCCCATCGGGTAACTTCCACACTCTACCATACAGTAAATCAGATCCCAGAATATTAGTGTTTGCAGCACCGACTAAAACCTCAGCGCGAGTTAATTTCTTTTCCCCTGGGAGCCACAGGACAATTTTAGCAGTAGGGCATTCCTTTATAACTCCATCAATTCCTGTAAATTTTATCTTATGGCGACTAGGTTTTATGTTAAAGAATTCTGCAGTTTCTTTAGAGATTACTGATATTTGAGCACCGGTATCAATAAGGAAATTTGTATAAACTTTCTTTGGCCCTGTTGGAACAGCAATGATAGGTTCGTAACGTTTGTTAAGGAGCCATTGTACAGCTAATATCCTCCGAGCAGGGTGGCTCACTGCCCTCCCCGGAGCTGCATGTTTTTTGTTGAATCGTCTGCTAGGTCAATTAAATCCTCTGGTGGGGCCAAAGGCACGGGCTTATCAGAGACTGATTTATTCACTGCCGATTGACTCTTCCCTTGCGGGTTGTTTTTCTTACTTAGTATTTGCACCAGAGTTTGGAGGTCGGCGGTGGGAGTGCCGTGTAGTTTTTGCCGCGGTATTCCCAGAGCCAAGGCTTTACGCCAAAGACCATTACGCTCGCTATCGAACTGTGATCTGACTTGTGGCTTAGGTTTTACTGTGTGGACCTGGCGAACTCTTTTCAAGTTTTCGGGTGGTTTCCCTTTAGTCGGTCCGACCCAACCCATACGGCGCCCGTAATTCACTAACTCCTGTACAAACTCATTCCAAGTTGTTACATGTGCCCGAAACTGTGGGGGAACTGCAGCAGCCGCCGCAGCATTCATAGCATGGGTATTTTGTATGCGCTCCTGGACAGTAGCTACAAATGTTTTTAAGCAATCTGGGAAGCCACGGATAAGAGGAGATAACCTTACTGGGTCAATAGGGGCTGTCATCGGGGACGTCCTCAACAAGTCCCTCTCATACATTGCTTGTATGCAGGCTGCTTTCTGTACAGACGTGGCTAAATCATTAAACCCTGGGGTTGTAATAACAATGGGATCTCCTCTCTCCTGAGGATCTATGCCGCCAGCCCAATAAGCAGCTCTTGCAGTCAAGGTATAAACATGATCCTCACCTGGTACGGTGGTTAAAAATACTCCAGGACCCCAATAACCTCCTGATTCTTCCTCACTTAGCAGAACTCGATCGCCCCCCGTAAGGGAGACTTGCCACACATACTCTGTCTCAGACTCCCCTGGGCGTTTGGAATACTTTTGCTGCAATTTAGCAAGTTCAGTTGGAGAATATGCCGTGGTTCGTACAATAGTGTGAACATTGTCATTACTTTCGTTCACGACCTCAGGTTTAATTAATGGTTGGACAGAGACAGGATCACAGTCAAGATTTTCCACCAGCTCCTCAGTGTCGTTATCGCACCCAATGCCTCCATCCCACGATTCAGGATCTGTATTGTGTACCAATTTGCAGATTTGTTTAGCCGACTCTACAGAAGGCATTTGGTTTAGGATAAGATCTAATTTTTCCTGTAACCGTTTTTCTCGCATCGCGGCTGCATCCAATTGCATTTTAAGGTCCCGATTTTCACTCTCAAGGTTGTCTACTGAGGCCAGCGATGCTTTCAGCACTGCGTTTTCAGATTTTAGCAGAGCATATTCTACCTTTAGGTTTTCTACTTGAGTTTCCATTTTTTCTCGACTTTCCCTTTCGAAAGCCAGTGAGTTTTTTAACACTTCGTTTGCTGATTTTGCCATGGCATATTCCACATTTGCAATTTTCTCAGGTGGAGGAGAATCTCTGATCTCTTTTCGCGCGCAAGATAAACAAGTCCCCTCCTTAACTCTTTGCTCACTCCTACATTGTTTTATTCGCTCTACCACTTTGTTCCAAAACTCCTGGGCCCACTGTCTCCTAGCTTCAGATAGTGCACACTTATATTTTTGCAGGAGTTTATCCATGGCAACCCTGCTCGCTGCGCCAATTTACTGTCGCGTGAAAGGTATGTGGCTGTGAGAGGCACGTACCCCAGCTAAGCACTTGCTTGTTTCAGAGCCCCGTTAGGGACTTGCACTGAGTTTTCAGAGCCCCACTAAGGGCTTGCACTGAATTTTCAGAGCCCCGTTTAAGGACTTGCACTGAGACAATTTGCAAGGTAACTAACAATAAGTGATTTATTGAAGCGACAGATAGAAGATTCGGAGTTGCCGTTGATAAATTCACTCTCTGCAATAGCGCTAATATACGATACTAATGCTAGCAAAATACTATCCCGGGTATTACACACCAAAAGGTGGAAGCGCAATTCTTACCAAGAAGGCGTCCCTGTCTTGGGTGAAGGAGAAGGAGCACAGCCCGTCGACTGCCTCTTCCTCTTCTGGGGTCTTCTCCTCCCAACGACACATACCCTATATGCTCCTTATATACTATTTTTCACACCCCCTGCCCCCCACCCCGGGGTGGCATTCAGCATGATTTGAGCGAAGAGTGGGTGACTATAGTCATATAGGGATATTAGGGTAAAACTTTCCACTCTGGGCCCCGTGGCCTTCAGGATTTTATTTTGCAAAAACTTATCTATGTGCAGGATGGTTCACATTGTTAGTCTTCCATGCGGCCTTGCTCCTTAGCCAAAACAGGGCCGTCCTGTCGTCACAAGACTCCCTCCTTCGGCCGGCTCTCACTGTGTAGGCCTTGTTTTCCTCCGTTCTCTGGGTCTGCACAACAGATAAGCGAACACCTGCGTTCAGCAAGTCTGAAACCCTCAAGCCAAAATATCACACTGACCTTTTGGAGAGCTGCATAAGGGAAAAGGGCTTGGGGGTTGTGGTTGACAGCAGGATGAGCCAGCAATGTGCCCTCATGGCCAAGAAGGCCAATGGCATCCTGGGGCATATTAGAAGGGGAGTAGCAAGTAGGACGAGAGAGGTCCTCCTGCCCCTCTACTCTGCCCTGGTGAGGCCACATCCGGAATACTGTGTCCAGTTCTGGGCCCCTCAGTTCAGGAAGGATGGGGAACTGCTTGAAAGAGTCCATTGCAGAGACACAAAGATGGTTAAGGGGGTGGAACATCTCCCTTATGAGGAAAGGCTGAAGGAGCTGGGTCTCTTTAGCTTGGAGAAGAGGAGGCTGAGGGGTGACCTCATTAATGTTTATAAATATGTCAAGGGGGAGTGTCAGGAGGATGGAGCCAGGCTCTTTTCAGTAATGTCCAATGACAGGACAAGGGGCAATGGATACAAACTGCAACATAGGAGGTTCCACAAATATGTTTTAAAAAACTTTTTCACTGTGAGGGGGACAGAGCATTGGAACAGGTTGCCCAGAGAGGTTGTGGAGTCTCCTTCTTTGGAGATATTCAAAACCCACCCGGACGTGTTCCTGTGTGACCTACTGTAGGTGATTCTGCTCTGGCAGGGAGGTTGGACTAGATGATCTTTCGAGGTCCTTTCCAACCCCTGACATTCTGTGATTCTGTGAACGTTTAGGGCAGGGGGGCAAGTAAAGGAAAAGAACTTATTTAAAAATAGCAGGCAGTCAAAGAAACAAGCACATAAATGTATTTCCGTAAAAGCAGGTTTGCTGTGTCTGTTTATTTTTTTCCATCTTTCCTCAAAGTATAGTTGTTTAGGAACGGTGACTTCCTTGCTTAAACCAAAAAAAAACCAAAAACCCCCAAAATCACAAACACAGTAAAACCCCACCATCTCAACCTAAGTACTCATGATGAAACGATTCCTTTTTTCCCCGCTCCCGCTTTTCTTATGCTCCGTCTCTCTCCTCACCCCCGGTGTGTCTGCTGGGTCTGCTGGGAGCACGGCAGGAGGCCGAGGGAAGTTGAATCCCAGTCCAGGGACAGTCAGGGAACGTTTTGTACTCGGCACGGCAGTCAGGCCGGCTGTAAAAAGCCGTCAACAACATGATCTCAGCAGCAGCAGGAGGAGCAGCCAGCAGATGATCGCTAGAGCAGAGAGGCTGGAGCTGCGGGCATCTGCGTCTGGCACGGGGCAGCGGGCACTGCCGGCCCTCATCCCGTGATCCAACTCGCCTGTTTCCCAGCTAGTATGTGAACGCTGAGGTTTTCCCTCTCCCTGACACACACACTTGAAAATGCGTGGGGAAGGTCGTTTCCTTTTCCACCCCACACCCCCCTGCCCCCCAACCCCGACGAGTTTAACCCTAGCAAAAGCATTCCCTTCCAACTTCCCCAAACCCTCAAAGGCAGCTTGGCCAGGAAATAGAGAAAGTGGCTTTTGATGTCACCAGCTCCAGGACCAGAGCTTGGCTCAATCACTGGCTTGATCTGACTGGGTAATGACAGAATAAATGGGGAACACCTCCTCTCCCCAACCTGCACAGAGCTGCAGGTTTTGCTGGAGCCGACCCAACCCTTGCCACATCTTTCACAGGCCAAGGGTCCCTGTGTGTTGTCAGGCCTCCTCCCAGCGATGAAAAGTGTGACCTCATCTTGCAACCTGTTAGCTGTTTAAGACTAATAGGAATGCATATGTATTGAGCTGGATTTGCCAAGAGGTGGCAGCAATGTGAGTAGTAAAGGAAGGTGTTGATTGATGGGATGTCTTCAGCTGTGTATGGATGTCCTCTGATGATCTGTGTATGTAAATTACAGTGATTCATTACTCCAGCAGTCGCTGGGTCTCACTATGCTTTAAATATAGAAGAGTGAGACCTGTACTACACTCTGATCATCTAATCTGATTTTTTCTCATAATTCTGAAGAAACACAGAAAACTGCAAAAAAAAAGCTGGAAGCATTCCGTGTATATAAGAGCACTGAGACTTATTCTTGCATGATAACCTGTAATGAAATGTGGTGTATGAAAAAAAGTATGAGTTCTTACAGAAGAAAAGAACCCAACACTAACAAACCTCAGCTGTACTCTTCTGACCGTCAGTTCCTGGTGTAAAGGGAATGTCAATGAAACAAAACCAAAGGTCATCAGAGTGAAAGCAGAGAGGGAGGAAAGGCCACGAAGGAGGAATGCTGCTTGTCCTTAATAGAGGAGATTGTAGGCTGAAGGTGGCCAACTGGGAATGAAGGCAGAAATCGGGAGTCTGAAGAAAGATGCAGGTCAGGCCATGGTGCCATGAGGGGATCCCTGTATGGAAACAGGCTCAGCCATGCTGCAAGCTGACAGCTCCAGGGCACAGGGACATTCACTTTCCAAGGCATGTGTTGAAGAATTTGTGTTACTTACCGTCTTTTCAATCTTACTGTACCTGCATGTAGTAGTTTCCTTGTTGGCTATTAAATGGCACATGCTGGAAGACCAAGTTATCTCCAGGTTTACCTTAGACTTACCAGAGTCACTGGCAGTTAGAAAAAAGCAAGCATTACTCATTCCTAGTATTTTGTTCTCTAAAAAAAGTACATCTATGGCCCAAACACATTTTTTTCTTCATTCCTGTCCTCCAGGACTGAACTTCTGGCTCTTTGGTGCATGAGCTTCAGAAAGGGCAGAGAGAAACTTTGAAATGAATCATGACTTTTACAGCCAAAAGAAAATATACAAAGTCTAACTACATAGCTCAAGCATTGGCATTCTCCTTGAGAAAATAGACCTTGGCCATTTTTACCATTTTACTGTGCATGCATTGTGCTATTTTTATAACTGCAACTGAAAACAACTGGATTTCCATGAGTCAGATAGGAAATTATGGGAAAACTGGGAATTGACTGTTTTCTACAAAACTATGCAAATTTTTGCATAACCTCCAGTACAAGTCCCTTCCATTTCTTTTGTAATATATGTGTTCCATGTTTCATCTGATGTCATTATCTATTTTAAACTGCCACCTTTTTCCCCATCCTCCCTGACTGTCATCTGTCCACAACAATTACTGTAAATATACAAAAATACGTCAATCTTTCAGCTTCAAAGGAATTATTTCACAAGGCTTTTTTTCTGTATCTTTTATTTTTCGTAGCTAATAGGCTGCCCCAATTCTACAGACAGTTGTGAAATGCAAGGAAGTCTTTCTAAACACGTATGTATTAGCACAAAAAATGTGCAGTGAACATGAAAGACAAGCATCTGCCTTTCAAATGCTTTGAATTGTTGTTTTCATGTAAGATAAATTTAGACATTGATATTTACCATACTATAGCAAACCTACATCATGTGTGCACATAGAACACACACTCACACACATGTATTTTCCATGAACCTGCACAGTAGTAGAATATCTTCTGCAGTGTTGCAAACAGTAATTTGTGGCCTACAGAAGATCAACAAAATCTCTTTATTCACATTCATTTTTCAACCAGAAAAAAAACCATTTAAAACTCAACAAGAAGCAGCCTATACATCTCACAGAGAATTTTTCTGAATCTCTGTGTTTCATCACTTCCATTTTCTAATTCTAGTTTTTAATTCCAGTGGCTTCCAAAACATTTGATATGCTGCATACTCTATTATTGTTTCTCTAAATCCTAATCCTGAGCTTTTGACGGCACAGGCAAAACTGTTGCATATTTGACTCTCAGCCTGAAGCTGTAGCACTTTGTCAGCCCAGAAATTGCAAGGTGCTAGTATAACTGAACAATGTTATTACAAAGATGGGAGATGATGACAGCATAGCATAGTAAATGAAAGGGAATGTACGAGGCTGAATCACAGAGAATACTGAAAGTGGGCCAGGGTGTGAGAACTTGTGGCTTGAAACAGCAAATTGGTGAAGAAACTCAAGAGCACAATGAATTTTTGAGAAGTATGCTTGTACTATCATGTGTTGAATGGACTGGGGCTGGAGAAAGGAGGAGAATGTGGTAGCTGCCCACAAAAAAACATTAGGACCTATGTGAAAGCATTAGCAATATAAAAAAATGGTGAGATTGGAAAACGCCCATTCCTTTCCTCTAAGAGGTGAACCCAAATGTCTCAACTTGCCTTTCATTCAGCAAAAGAGAACAGAAAGAATACCTTCTTCTCAAGTATCTTAACTTGCGTGTGTCATTTCCAGTCTCCCATCCATAACACTTCATTTAAACGGCTTAAAGAGTTGCCTTTCCTGATGGTGGGATATAGTCCTCCATTTTCTCTGTGCTCATGGCTGAGCTCCCAGGCGTAAGATCTCTTCTTTAGGCAGTCTGTTACTATAGAGACAAAGTAAAAAGTCTATACATTTGTCATGTCAGCAAAAGCCCCTGGTGCCAACAGCAGAACAACGAAAAAATGTAGCTCTTGTTCTCCCCAGCATAGATATATGTGGTTATAGCAGGTACTCCAAAATAGGAACACCTTTTGTTGATCTGAATTTTCTAATGGGACTAGATGCAGCCACAGTGGTGAAGGGGGAGGCTGTGTGACTATACAGCCTTTAAAGATGGAAATCAGTCACAATCTAAATGGTGGGGATGACGATAGAGGTGCACGAATACTGTCTAGTAACACAAGAGCATGTGCTGTACTACTCAATAAGGGAGTTGAGTTCAGTTTAAAGTCCCCTTAAAACCATAGCTTGCTCAATTCTCTTTCTCTTGACATCCGTGCTGAGCTGTAAGGTATTAATAAGCAGTTTGATGAGATCCTTTAGCCCTCTCTATGAGTATATCTGCCCTCTCACACACTCTTCCATTTTTTTCCATTATGAACTGATGCTCTCTCAGGACAACTACTTTTCTGCCTCTGGTTTTCACTATCCAAGGACACTCTCAGAATATGAAGGCTGAGGAACAAGTCTTGAGCAATTTATCTAAGTCATAATTTATTTATTTTTTTAACTCTGATATTCATGCTGCAGACAGGAAGCAAATACCTGACAAACTTCCCACAGTGGGGTCAGTAAGTGTATCCAAATATTAATCCATCTGATATTGCCAAGGGCAATGACTTGAATTACGGGAGTCAGGCTGCTACCTCTCAGCAAACTTGTAGCCCTTGGTAGCACTCAGTGGCAGAGGAAAGTGTGTCTTGATTGCTCTGTGAATGAGCAAAGAGCCCGAAGTGATCTACATTTATTAAATGAAAACAGAGGCCAACAGGATTTTCTCTCCCAGTACCACAGAGTAAAATGTCTAAATATGAGAGCACAGGCAAATAAAATGTCCATCTTAGTGTCAACTCAGATTAAGAGAAAGTAACAAACCACAGTTCAGCCACCCACATAAAATTATAGTCACTGCAACTCGCACTTCTTATATGCTAGTGAGGACAATTACCCCAAAGGACTATGATGCAAAGTACAACGCATGCTCAGAGACACATTTCAGTTTCCCTTCTCCTCCTATGTTTATTTTTGTGCACAGTGAGATACCCTGGCCCAGTAACTACTCTTGCTCAGCAATTGCCTTGATCCTTAGAAGCTGTAGGAATTAGTTGAGCCATATGCAAGGGAAAAAAAAAAAAAAAAAAAGGTAGGATTTAGATTTGATTTCTCTTCTTACATTTTAGAGTTATTCATTCATGGCATGTGCCAGCCGCAGGAATGAAAGTAAGTACTGTATGCTTCCACAGCAGCTATGAACTCCCCTTGCTATTTTGCAGTGACTGTGCCAGAACAGTTTGGAATCAAAGCTTTATGAGTGGTAGAGCATAGAGGTATGTACACATACACAGAGGTGTGTATGAAATATACACAGAAATAAATGCAGGTCAGAAATATTAGGCTAATTTTAACCTTACTGTTAGCACCATCTAGTCACGTACAGTACCAGCCATATAAATGTATGACACTCCAACTTCTTCACCTTTCCTGCTACAGACTGGGACTGTGTATGCCCCAGAAGAAAGAAGGACAACGGAAATTACCAGTCTTCTTTCTGCATATTACAGAGAACAGAGAGAAACACTATGTATACTCTTTTTTCTTTTTTGGTACGTATTGTGAAAATACTTAACTGGAATATTTGCAGAAATCTAATTCCTTTTGTAGTCTTCACAGCAGTCTTGGGATCTTTCTAACTAGCTAGATTCCATAATCTTGCACTATTTTCTAGCCAGCAGGTCAAAAGGTTTTTCCTCAGAAAGATGTCACAGATGCCTCATGCATATGGACATAAACTAGACACAGGTTCAAAATTCAAGGGCATGAAGATTTACTAAAAGAATAAGATATTATGGTCATATAGAAGAAATAAAATTCATTTAGTTGAGAAGTGAAATAGAATTGTTTGGGCAGACAGGAAGCTTATCAGCTACACTGCCTGCAGATACCTAGGCTGTTATCAATAAAACTTCAGTAGTTTGTGTTGGGACTAACTTCTAATTAAGATTTTTTTTTTCTGTCTTAGGTTTCCATAACACGTATGTCAAACACTTCCTGTACAACTGAAAGCAAAATGAGTTAACAGTATGTGAGATTTTTAGGCTGTTACAAATTGAAAACTCTACAAACCTAGAGTTCTGTGAAAAGCTTATATATTTTACAAACATAGTAGCCATATACAAATAGCCAAAATATTTAGTAGCTTAGGTCTCACGTCACAGCCACTTTATCTCACTTATTTATAACATAATCAAGCCTATTGTTTATAATTTCCAGTCCTACTGAGTAAGCAGTAACAGAGAATAGAGAACAGTCAACATCCACACACGAAATGCAGGTGAAACAAAGATAAAGTACTAAACAGGTTTTATTTTCTTTTTCATATATAAATGCTTTTGCTCAAGAAGAACACCACTTTTAAACAGTTTTAACACTTTTTTTTTTTGATGGTAACAAATGGCAGTTTATAGTCATAGCTGTCTGCACAAAGCTTCATGCATTTTCAAACACCTCAGTCTTCTCTATCAGTATTGAAGAGTTGTTGTTGGTATTGGTTTCACAGTCTCATTAATAGCTTTATTATTAGGCTGCTAGCTTTAAAAGGAGTGGTAGGATGAAGGAGGATGGATGCACACGCATCAGGCTGTAGGCACAGAAAACATGGAGCAGCGGATGCGAAAAGTATCAGAAAGTCGGGAGTTAAAAAGTAGCTTTCTCTCCTGGTGGCCCAGCACTGCAGCAGAACCAGCCCCATGCACACATCAGGAAAGAGAAATGTTAAACCAACCTGAACATTAAAAACATGCACGTTTCTAATAAAATGCATGGTCTAGTAATATCTATTTCATCAGATCTCATCGGGTGAGTCATGATGGATCTGGCTAGTAGTTGGACAAAAGACTTCCAGAGCATAAGGAGACACTTCAGAAAAATAAATAATTCAAAAGATAGTGTTGTTCCACAGTGGTCAGAATAAAATCGGTGGGAATTAGAAAATAAGGAGTTAGGAAATGCTGTTCCACTGTCATTGCAGAGAAACTCGGTCCATATGAGGTAGCTAGAATGTTGCCATTGTACTTTTCAGAAAGACTGGAACTTGAAATCTGTTCACATTCCAACATAAATAATTACACTTTGGATATACTGCTGCAGCTGCATGAAAAGCATTCCTTAGCTCTTGCCCTGCATTTTTACATTGAGATTTCTTCATTCCTGTGAGGAATTAGTTCCTTTCAACAAAGGATGAAATGATGATTCCCATGCCTTGCTCTTCAAATACTTGGAGATTCCTCAGGAGGGCATCATACAGAATGAATATCATGATCATCTACTAACTGTCTTGGCAGTCCAAGATGAATGTATATCGCCTTAAGTATCTGTTTACCTGGCCTGCTTCTCAGAGACCCATGGGGTGCTGGACTGTTAGGATCTTTACTTTCTAAATGCAAATTGCAAAGAGCTTTGGGTCAGAGATACAGCACATACTGAAGGATTTTTTGGCACCATCTGTATAAAATAAGTTGGCAGTGCATACTCAAGTCCTGCTAGCCACTAGGCAGATTCCTCCTGCTTTCTCATATTTCTTTTCTTTAGTGCATTTTGTTAGAAAATAAAAATATCTGCTTGAAATGACAGAAGACTAATTCTGTTAATAATTCAGTAAATCACACACTTATCAGGAACGATATCATGGACATAACTGAATTCATCTGGAAGGTTATTTCACTTTCAAAGACCATCTCTAGAGCTCCTGAAAAAGGTAACTTGTTAGAAACTGAAGAAATTCACTGTCTGCTAACACTCTGAGATAGTGTACCTTTTCAAATGAAAAAAAAAAAAAATGCTGCATTAAAGTTCCATTAATTGCTTATTTGATAGCATCACACACCAAGTTGAATAAAGGCTGATAACTTGAGATACTCAGCATGTTAAGTTAGCATCACTCACTGAAACAAAATCTTTCAAAAATACATTAGTTTATGGTTGTTTTGTGCCCATCCGACCTCTTTCAAAAAGTGCATGGCTTCATCTTCCTTATTGATTACAGTCAGAATGCCCTAGTGACTAGTGGAGTAGTTCAAAGGATTAATTTGGAGAAGTAGACCCTGATTTACACTTGTCCTAGAAGATTTTTTTTGCCATACATTGTTTCTGAAAAACAACACCACCAAACCTGAAAGTGATGCTTATTGTTTGTATCACTTAAAAAAAGAAATTGTACTGCATGCTCATCATGTAGAGGAATGCTGGTAACATGAGATACTCAGTATGTTGAGTCTATTCTAAGTATTGTACTATACTTCTACAAAGCTACATATCATTCTGGACAGCAATGAAAACACCAGCCACACACAAAACCCAGTAGGACAAACAAATCCATGGAAGGGAAGAAAGTGATCAACAGACATCACAAATACAGCAGTGCTGCTCAGGGTTGTGTATGCCAGCTTTTCAGAGAATGCTTGAGTGAGCAGTTCCCAAAGGGAGGACATTAAACACTGCTCAGAGGCTGTGCATCCCTGCTTGCTAAAGGAAGCTGAAGGGCACCATATGTGTAATTTAGATCTCCATTACCATTATCCAGGTGTCGTGGGTTGACCCTGGCCAGCCGCCAGGTACCCACACAGCCGCTCACTCACTCCCCGTTCACTGCTGAACAGGGGAGAAAATATTTCCAAGGGTTCCGGGTTTTGAGATAAGGACAGAGAGATCACTTTCATTTACCGTCCCGGGCAAAACAGACTCAGTTTTGGGGAAATTAGGTACATTTATTAAAAGAACTAATCAGAGAGGAGTAGTGAGAAGTAAGAAAGAGCAAACAAATCTTAAACAGAACACCTTCCCCCCCATCCCTCCCTTCTTCCCGGGCTTAACATCAATCCCGGTTTCTCCACCTCCTCCCCCTGAGCGGCGCAGGGGGACAGGGAATGGGGGCTGCGGTCAGTTCATCCGACGTTGGTTCCACCGCTTCTTCATTCCGGGGGAGGACTCTTCACTCTTCCCCAGGGCCACTGTGGGGTCCCTCTCACGGGAGACAAGCTTCACGCTCTCTTCTCCGCGTGAGTCGTCCCACGAAGGGCAATTCATTACAAACTGCCCAACGCGAGACACCTCACGAGGGGCAGCCCACCCCTCGTGAGTCTGAGGCGCAGTCCTTCGGGAGGAAACTGCTCCAGCGTGAGCCACCCACAACGTCCCAAAAGTCCCACCAGCCAACCTGCTCCAGCATGGGCATTCCCTCTTCCACGGGCTACAGGTTCTGGCAGCAACTTGCTCTGACGTGGGCTCCCCACGGGCTACAGTCCCCTTTCAGGCATCCACCCACACGGCGTGGAGTCCTCGGTGGACATCTATGCGGTGATCCTCACGGTGGACTTCTGCACCTCGCCCATGGGCTGCAGGGGGACAACCCGCCTCACCATGGTCTTCACCACGGACCCGGGGGACTCCTTCTGCTCCGGCGCCTGGAGCTCATCCTGCCCCCCCTCCTTCTTCACTGACCTTAGTGTCTGCACAGACTCTCACTCCTCCATCTCTGTGCCAGCTGTTCTGGCGCAGTTCTTTTTCCCGTTCTTAAATATGTTTTTCACAGAGGCGTTCCTCTACTATCACCTTACTGATAGGCTCAGCCTTGGCCAGCGGCGGGTCCCTCTTTGTAGCCGGCTGGCATTGGCTCTATCAATCTTGGGGAGCTTCTAGCAGTTTCTTACAGAAGCCACCCTGCAGCTCCCCCCCCACCGCTGAAATCTGGCCAGGCCAAACCAAAACACCAGGTAAGGCAGGTAGTGTTTGCAGTTGTTCCACTATTCACCGCTCATGCAAAAAGAAATACTTGCTTGAACTGGTATAACACTTAATCAGGGTGTTTCCACATCTTTTACATTCTTGGAGGACAGAATTAAATAATACTGGTTGTTAAATGTGGCAATCACTTTGAAAATGAGAACAAAGGGTACAATGACAAACTAATTTTATTTTTTTAAAATAATCTTTATGAGTGGATTGCAATCCCAAAAGCCCCAGACTCAACAGAGAAAGTCCTAAAAAGTGAAGATACTACATGATCTTCTGTACACAAACTTCTTAATGGCAACTGTATGCATTCTCAAGGTCTCTAACAACCGGTCAAGATAAAATGCAGTTTGCATCTGTTGAAAGTAATGAACTCTTGCTGTATTCACTCTGATCTTAACGCCTATTCCATAAAGTTCATTTATTTTGTAAGCTTACAGGGGAAGAAGATAATTGAGAAAATTCCAACTAGTATGTTCAGCAACTTCAGATGCAGATAAAATTAGCTCTTTGATTATTGGCACCTGCTGAGCATTATTTTCTCTGCAGACCTTCTCTGGTACAGCAGATTGAAAGTAAAAAAACACTTATATGTGGAAAAAGGAAGAAAAGTGTTTGTGGTTTTTTTACATGTACAGTGGAAAACATGGGAATTATGAGTTGCTGCTCCCCTTTCTTGCCCTTCAGAGATAGTGACTGTACCAGAACAATGTAGGCTGTGAAGTCAAGAGCTGCGGTTCTTAAAAGGCACAGAGGATAAGCAGGCTTCTTAAAGTTTTATGTACATGTAAATCTACCTAAATCACTTTTTCTATCTTTCATAGCCAGGTGACTCTTGGGAGGAAAAATCAAGATGTATTCACTTCTGCACAAATACCAAAACTTCTTTTGTTACCATGTAATATCTAATGCTGCTTTAGGAGAAATAGAGTAATCAATATTTATTTGTTTCATGAAATTCTCAGAACAGCTGCTGATATATACATGAATGGGTAAATTTAATTTCCCTTCACTGTTATGCACAAAATATGGCACAATGGCTATTATGAGGAAAAGCATAGTTCTTTGATGTTTTTTCTATGGGTAAATGTTTACTGAAATTTACCTTTATTATTTGATCTTATGTTGAATTCTAAGCAGGACAAGGTGTGGATCTGAACAAAGGTTTTGGCAGATTCAGCATCGTGGGCAGCAAGTTCCTTGTACATGTAACTACTGGGTGGAGTTAAACAGCCATTGCATACCATGAATTACCACTTTAGGATGATGGAATCCAAACGAGACAGGCAAAATCTATGTTTGCAATACAAGTCATTATAAAATATTTAATATTTTTGATTTGTGTTACCCCTTCTGACTGGTGTGACTTGTCCAGGAACATGCTAAATATAACTGAACTTCTGAATCAAACAGACTTGTGAGAGAAGACGAAGGTAGCTTCGTGACAGAAAAGAAAATTAAGAAAGCCTCAACAATAGACTTGTTCCCTCTACTTCTTTCAAATAATAAAAGGATATTTCATATTAGATTTGTATTTGCAGCAGCAATAGTTGCTCCTTGAACAGTGTTAGTGAGACAATAATAACTTTTTCACAGAGAAAGTTGGTTTAGAAGACAAAGTTGGCCATCATGCTAGAAGTACTGCCTGACTTGCCCTGCAAAGGTTCTCTTGCAGCTGTCTTGTTAAGTTGCTTCACGTGAAAACTGAACCTCTACAGCTGTTACACAAAGTTAAAACTATTTGGTTTCAAATTTCAGCACCATTATTTGTACAGTCTAAGGCCATCAGGAACTTGCTGTTTTCACCAGTACAGTCTTCCCACGATTTATTCTCTGTCTATCTTGAAGAAGTAGATGATTAAGGGAGTGGAGCATCTCCCTTATGAGAAAAGACTGAGGGAGCTGGGGCTCTTTAGTTTGGAGGAGACTGAGGGGTGACCTCATTAATGTTTACAAATATATAAAGGAGGAGTGTCACGAGGACGGAGCCAGGCTCTTCTCGATGGCAAACAATGATAGGACAAGGGGTAATGGGCTGAAACTGGAACATAAGAGGTTCCGCTTAAACTCGAGAAGAAACTTCTTCTCAGTGAGGGTGACAGAGCACTGGAACAGGCTGCCCAGGGAGGTTGTGGAGTCTCCTTCTCTGGAGACATTCAAAACTCGCCTGGACGCCTTCCTGTGTAACATCATCTGGGTGTTCCTGCTCTGGCAGGGGGATTGGACTAGATGATCTTTCGAGGTCCCTTCCAATCCCTAGCATACTGTGATACTGTGATACTGTGTGGATTAGAGTCAGCTAGACCTACTCACCCTGGACCTGACTACTCACCTGAGTGACAAAATTTACCTGAAATGCTGCTAATCTCGAAATCCAACACTCTGATTTTCTCATGGAGCTCTGAACGTGCAGCAAGATGTGTCATTTGTCTGAGTCAGTGTTGAACTTTGATGCTGTGAAAAGCCGAAATTAGGACTCGGTAGTCTTGGTGACTATTAAGCAGGTATTCTTTATGGCAGCACTGGATGCACAGAGGATCACTTCACCTGATATGCCTGCCGTAGAGAGTCAGATGCATAGCTTATACGCAGGTTATACATACATATACATTTGTGAGGCCACACCTCGAGTATTGTGTCCAGTTTTGGGCCCCTCACTACAAGAGGGACATTGAAGTGCTGGAGAGGGCACAGAGGAGGGCTACCAATGGTAAAAGATTTGGAACATATGTCCCATGAGGAATGGCTTAGGGATCTGGGGCTGTTTAGCCTAGAGAAGAGGAGATTGAGGGGAGGCCTTATTGCTCTCTACAACTACTTGAAGGGAGGTTATAGAGAGGCGGGGCTTGGTCTGTTCTCCCTAGTGGCAAGTGATAGGGTGAGAAGAAATGGCCTTAAGTTACACTAGGGGATGTTCAGGGGAGGTTCGGATATTAGGAAGAATTTCTTTACTGAGAGGGTTGTCAGGCATTGGAACAGGTGGCCCTGAGAGGTGGTTGACTCACCATCCCTGAAGGTGTTTAAGAGAGGGATAGATGTTGCCTTGAAGGACATGGTTTAGTGGTGTTGATAATGCTAAGAAAAAGCTGGACTCTATGATCTTGAAGGGCTCTTCCAGCCAAAACTGTTCTATATTCATGATATTTCTGAGAAATTATTAACATATTCATTATTTTCTGAGAACTCGATATCATAGGTTACCACCCACTCCCACATGCACATTACACAGAATCACAGAATGTCAGCGATTGGAAGGGACCTCGAAAGATCATCAAGTCCAATCCCCCTGCCAGAGCAGGAATGCCTAGATCATGCTACATAGGAACGTGTCCAGGCAGGTCTTGAATGTCTCCAGAGAAGGAGACTCCACAACCTCCCTGGGCAGCCTGTTCCAGTGCTCTGTCACCCTCACTGAGAAGAAGTTTCTTCTCGAGTTTAAGCGGAACCTCTTATGTTCCAGTTTCAGCCCATTACCCCTTATCCTATCATTGGTCGTCACCAAGAAGAGCCTGGCTCCATCCTCGTGACACTCCTCCTTTATATATTTGTAAACATTAATGAGGTCACCCCTCAGTCTCCTCTTCTCCAAACTAAAGAGCCCCAGCTCCCTCAGTCTTTTCTCATACGGGAGATGCTCCACTCCCTTAATCATCCTAGTTGCCCTGTGCTGGACTCTCTCCAGCAGTTCCCTGTCTTTCTTGAACTGAGGGGCCCAGAACTGGACACAGTATTCCAGATGGGGTCTCACCAGGGCAGAGTAGAGGGGAAGGAGAACCTCTCTCGACCTACTAACCACCCCCCTTCTAATACACTCCAGGATGTCATTGGCCTTCCTGGTCGCAGGGACACAGTGCTGGCTCATGGTCATCCTGCTGTCCACCAAGACTCCCAGGTCCCTTTCCCCTACACTGCTCTCTAATAAGTCATTCCCCAACTTATACTGAAACCTGGGGTTGTTCCTACCCAGATGCAAGACTCTACACTTACCCTTGTTATATTTCATTAAATTTTTCCCCGCCCAATGCTCCAGCCTGTCCAGGTCTCGCTGGATGGCAGCACAGCCTTCTGGCGTGTCAGCCACTCCTCCCAGCTTGGTGTCATCAGCAAACTTGCTGATAGTACTCTCTAGTCCCTCATCCAAGACATTGATGAATATATTGAATAATGCTGGTCCCAGTCCCGACCCTTGAGGGACTCCACTGGATACAGGCCTCCAACCAGACTCCGCCCCATTGACCACAACTCTTTGGCTTCTTCCCCTTAGCCAGTCCACCTCACTACCCAAGAGTCTAGACCACACTTCCTCAGTTTAGCAGCAAGGATGCTGTGGGAGACTGTGTCAAATGCTTTACTGAAGTCAAGGTAGACCACATCCACCGCTCTGCCATCATCTATCCACCTTGTTATATCCTCGTAAAAGGCTATGAGGTTAGTCGAGCACGACTTTCCTCTTATCCTTGATATGACCCTCTTATCCTTGATATGCCTTGAGATGGCACCAAGGATAAGGTGTTCCATCACTTTCCCAGGGATGGAGGTGAGGCTGACCGGTCTATAGTTTCCCGGGTCCTCCTTCTTGCCCTTTTTGAAGACTGGAGTGACATTTGCTTCCCTCCAGTCCTCAGGCACCTCTCCCGTCTCCCAAGACTTGGCAAAGATGATGGAGAGTGGTCTAGCAATGACATCAGCCAGCTCCCTCAGCACCCGTGGATGCATCCCGTCTGGACCCATGGATTTATGGATGTCCAGATTGCTTAATTGGTCCCTAACCCAGTCCTCATCGACTAAAGCAAACTCCTCCACTGCGCTGACTTCCTCTGGGGCCTCAGGGGAACGGGGCTCCTCAGGACAGCCTCCGGCAGAGTAGACAGAGGCAAAGAGCCCAGCCATTTTGCTGTCGAGCCCAGCTTCAGAGCAGGTAAGACTGCACTGGGGAAGGAATCTAAGCAAAAAAAAAAAAAAGGTTGGCAAAAAGCTTTTGGGGGGTTTTTTTAAGCCGGCTACAGCAACCAAACCTGAGGCCGCACCGGCAGCTCCAGGGCGGACACCCGAGATAGCGTGGGCGGAGCCACCGCGGCGATTTTAAACACGGTGATCAGCTGTTAACTGTGCCCTCAGGGTATAAGAATCCTTTGGGAGGGCAGGGACTAGTCCCTGTTCACTGAGCGAAAGACCTAGAAGGGTAAGTCTTTGTTGAAAGGCAAGTACTTAAAAGACTTGTAAACTATTCCGTGCATAGCTTTCCGGAGAGTCTTTGCATTGCAGAGCAAACTATGGTTGCCACCAGGTCAATGGTTGTTAGAAAAACTGTGGGCACCCAGACAGAGGCCCCAGGTAAGCATGTGGGTGTTCAGGCCTCCGGCTGCAGAGAGTGCTGGAGCCTGGCACTGGCCATGGAGGGTAGTGGAGGCGACACTTGTGTCCGATGTGACCAGGTAAGTGATCTGCTCAGCCTGGTGGCTGAGCTGAAGGAGGAAGTAGAAAGGCTGAGGAGCATTAGGGAGTCAGAGAGAGAGACAAATCGGTGGAGTCACGTCCTGAATGGCGAGCAGCAAGCTCCGCAAAGAGCTGAATATCCCCCCACCTCTGGCCATCAGGCAAAAGGGGGGGACCTAAAGGATAGGGAGGAGTGGAAGCAGGTGCCTGCCAAGAGAGGAAGGAAAATCCCTGCCCGGCCTCCCTCACCTGCCCGGTTGCCCCTGCGAAACAGGTATGGGGCTCTAGACAATGAGAGCCAGGCAAAGGAAGAGTCAGTGGAGGGTTCACCCATAGGGCTGTCTAGTCACTCGGATACATGCGTTAGGACTTCTTCATCTAAGAAAAAAAGGAGGGTAATCGTAATTGGAGACTCCCTCCTGAGGGGAACAGAGGGCCCTATCTGCCGCCCAGATCCGACCCACAGGGAAGTCTGCTGCCTCCCTGGGGCCTGAGTTAAGGACGTTATCAAGAAGCTTCCTGGTCTGGTCAAACCCACGGACTATTACCCGCTTTTGGTTATGCAGATCGGTAATGATGAGATAGTAGAGAGACGGCCAGAAGCAATCAAAAGGGACTTTAGGGCACTGGGACGGATGCTAGAAGGATCAGGCACACAGGTTGTGTTTGCCTCTATTCATTCTATTATGAGGAAAAATAGTGGTAAGTGTGACCAAGTGCAGCAGATTAATACTTGGCTAAAGGGGTGGTGCCAGCGGTCTAGCTTTGGATTTTTTAACTATGGGGAGATCTACAGGGCACCTGGTCTACTGAAACAAGCTGGGGTTCAAATGACACAAAGGGGAGAAAGGATCCTTGGTCACGAGCTGGCGGGACTCATAGAGCGTTCTTTAGACTAGATATGAAGGGGGATGGGGTTATAGCTGGGATTGCAGCGGGGCAGTGTTCTAGAAATTATGAGGACCGGGTGGCCTTCCATCCCCCTAGGGTGAGATCAGTGTGCTCAGCTTGCTCCCTGAAATGCTTATACACCAATGCACGCAGCCTGGGGAATAAGCAGGAGGAGCTAGAAACCTGGGTTCGGGCAGGAGATTATGATCTGGTGGCAATTACAGAGACATGGTGGGACAGCTCACATGACTGGAATGTGGTCATGGGTGGCTATGTCCTCTTCAGGAAAGACAGGCCAGCCAGGCGAGGTGGTGCAGTCACTCTTTACGTGAAAGAGCAACTACAATGTCTTGAATACCATCCAGGCATGGAGGAGGAGCAAGTTGAGAGTGTATGGGTTAGAATTAAGGGGCAGGCTGGCAAGAGTGATACTGTTGTGTGTGTCTATTACAGGCCACCAGATCAGGGTGAGGAAGTTGATGAGGCCTTCTACAGGCAGCTGAGAGCGGTCTCACAATCACAGGCCCTGGCTGTCGTGGGGGATTTTAACCTCCCTGATATTTGCTGGAAGGACAACTCAGCCAGCCAGCCACAGTCCAGGAGGTTCCTCCAGTGCATCAATGATAATTTTCTGATGCGAATGGTGGAGGAGCCGACTAGGAGAGGAGCACTGCTGGACCTCATCCTCGCTAACAGGGAGGATCTGGTTGAAGCAGTAAAGGTTGAGGGCTGCCTTGGCTGCAGTGACCATGAAATGGTGGAGTTCAGGATCTCGTGTAGCAGAAACAAGATAGCAAGCAGAATTGCAACCCTGGACTTTGCCAAGGCAAACTTTGGATTTTTCAAACAATTACTGAAGAAAATCCCATGGGCAAGGCTGTTTGAAGGTGAAGGGGCCCAAGACAGTTGGTTAGCATTCAGGGACTGCTTCTACCGTGCTCAAGATCAGAGCATCCCGACACGTAGGAAGTCAAGGAAGGGAGCCAGGAGACCTGCGTGGCTAAAGAGTGATCTGCTGGGTAAGCTCAAGTGCAAGAGGAGAATTTACAGATCTTGGAAGGCGGGGCTGGCCACTTGGGAAGAGTATAAGGCTGTTGTCCGAGGATGTAGGGAGGCAACTAGGAAAGCAAAGGCCTCCCTAGAATTGAACCTGGCGAGAGGGGTCAAGGACAACAGGAAGAGCTTTTTCAAATACGTGGCAGATAAAACTAACACCAGAGGCAATGTAGGCCCACTGATGAATGAGTTGGGTGCCTTGGTGACAGAAGATACAGAGAAGGCAGAGTTACTGAATGCCTTCTTTCATAGAATCATAGAATGTCAGCGATTGGACGGGACCTCGAAAGATCATCAAGTCCAATCCCCCTGCCAGAGCAGGAACGCCTAGATTATGCTACACAGGAACGTGTCCAGGCAGGTCTTGAATGTCTCCAGAGAAGGAGACTCCACAACCTCTCTGGGCAGCCCGTTCCAGTGTTCCGTCACCCTCACTGAGAAGAAGTTTCTTCTCGAGTTTAAGCGGAACCTCTTATGTTCCAGTTTCAGCCCATTACCCCTTGTCCTATCATTGGTTGTCACCGAGAAGAGCCTGGCTCCATCCTCGTGACACTCACTCTTTATATATTTGTAAACATTAATGAGGTCACCCCTCAGTCTCCTCTTCTCCAAACTAAAGAGCCCCAGCTCCCTCAGTCTTTCCTTCAAGATCATAGAGTCCAGCTTTTTCTTAGCATTATCAACACCACTAAACCATGTCCTTCAAGGCAACATCTATCCCTCTCTTAAACACCTTCAGGGATGGTGAGTCAACCACCTCTCAGGGCCACCTGTTCCAATGCCTGACAACCCTCTCAGTAAAGAAATTCTTCCTAATATCCGAACCTCCCCTGAACATCCCCTAGTGTAACTTAAGGCCATTTCTTCTCACCCTATCACTTGCCACTAGGGAGAACAGACCAAGCCCCGCCTCTCTATAACCTCCCTTCAAGTAGTTGTAGAGAGCAATAAGGCCTCCCCTCAATCTCCTCTTCTCTAGGCTAAACAGCCCCAGATCCCTAAGCCATTCCTCATGGGACATATGTTCCAAATCTTTTACCATTGGTAGCCCTCCTCTGTGCCCTCTCCAGCACTTCAATGTCCCTCTTGTAGTGAGGGGCCCAAAACTGGACACAATACTCGAGGTGTGGCCTCACAAATGTATATGTATGTATAACCTGCGTATAAGCTATGCATCTGACTCTCTACGGCAGGCATATCAGGTGAAGTGATCCTCTGTGCATCCAGTGCTGCCATAAAGAATACCTGCTTAATAGTCACCAAGACTACCGAGTCCTAATTTCGGCTTTTCACAGCATCAAAGTTCAACACTGACTCAGACAAATGACACATCTTGCTGCACGTTCAGAGCTCCATGAGAAAATCAGAGTGTTGGATTTCGAGATTAGCAGCATTTCAGGTAAATTTTGTCACTCAGGTGAGTAGTCAGGTCCAGGGTGAGTAGGTCTAGCTGACTCTAATCCACACAGTATCACAGTATCACAGTATGCTAGGGATTGGAAGCATCCCGACACGTAGGAAGTCAAGGAAGGGAGCCAGGAGACCTGCGTGGCTAAACAGGGGTCAAAGAGTTGTGGTCAATGGGGCAGTGTCTCGTTGGAGGCCTGTATCCAGTGGAGTCCCTCAAGGGTCGGGACTGGGACCAGCATTATTCAATATATTCATCAATGACTTGGATGAGGGACTAGAGAGTACTATCAGCAAGTTTGCTGATGACACCAAGCTGGGAGGAGTGGCTGACACGCCAGAAGGCTGTGCTGCCATCCAGCGAGACCTGGACAGGCTGGAGCATTGGGTGGGGAAAAATTTAATGAAATATAACAAGGGTAAATGTAGGGTCTTGCATCTGGGTAGGAACAACCCCAGGTTTCTGTACAAGTTGGGGAATGACTTATTAGAGAGTAGTGTAGGGGAAAGGGACCTGGGAGTCTTGGTGGACAGCAGGATGACCATGAGCCAGCACTGTGCCCTTGTGGCCAGGAAGGCCAATGACATCCTGGAGTGTATTAGAAGAGGGGTGGTTAGTAGGTCGAGAGAGGTTCTCCTTCCCCTCTACTCTGCCCTGGTGAGACCCCATCTGGAATACTGTGTCCAGTTCTGGGCCCCTCAGTTTAAGAAAGACAGGGAACTGCTTCAGAGAGTCCAGCACAGGGCAACTAGGATGATTAAGGAAGTGGAGCATCTCCCTTATGAGAAAAGACTGAGGGAGCTGGGGCTCTTTAGTTTGGAGAAGAGGAGACTGAGGGGTGACCTCATTAATGTTTACAAATATATAAAGAGTGAGTGTCACGAGGATGGAGCCAGGCTCTTCTCGGTGACAACCAATGATAGGACAAGGGGTAATGGGCTGAAACTGGAACATAAGAGGTTCCGCTTAAACTCGAGAAGAAACTTCTTCTCAGTGAGGGTGACGGAACACTGGAACGGGCTGCCCAGAGAGGTTGTGGAGTCTCCTTCTCTGGAGACATTCAAGACCTGCCTGGACACGTTCCTGTGTAGCATAATCTAGGCGTTCCTGCTCTGGCAGGGGGATTGGACTTGATGATCTTTCGAGGTCCCTTCCAATCGCTGACATTCTATGATTCTATGAAAGAAGGCATTCAGTAACTCTGCCTTCTCTGTATCTTCTGTCACCAAGGCACCCAACTCATTCATCAGTGGGCCTACATTGCCTCTGGTGTTAGTTTTATCTGCCACGTATTTGAAAAAGCTCTTCCTGTTGTCCTTGACCCCTCTCGCCAGGTTCAATTCTAGGGAGGCCTTTGCTTTCCTAGTTGCCTCCCTACATCCTCGGACAACAGCCTTATACTCTTCCCAAGTGGCCAGCCCCGCCTTCCAAGATCTGTAAATTCTCCTCTTGCACTTGAGCTTACCCAGCAGATCACTCTTTAGCCACGCAGGTCTCCTGGCTCCCTTCCTTGACTTCCTACGTGTCGGGATGCTCTGATCTTGAGCACAGTAGAAGCAGTCCCTGAATGCTAACCAACTGTCTTGGGCCCCTTCACCTTCAAACAGCCTTGCCCATGGGATTTTCTTCAGTAATTGTTTGAAAAATCCAAAGTTTGCCTTGGCAAAGTCCAGGGTTGCAATTCTGCTTGCTATCTTGTTTCTGCTACACGAGATCCTGAACTCCACCATTTCATGGTCACTGCAGCCAAGGCAGCCCTCAACCTTTACTGCTTCAACCAGATCCTCCTTGTTAGCGAGGATGAGGTCCAGCAGTGCTCCTCTCCTAGTCGGCTCCTCCACCATTCGCATCAGAAAATTATCATTGATGCACTGGAGGAACCTCCTGGACTGTGGCTGGCTGGCTGAGTTGTCCTTCCAGCAAATATCAGGGAGGTTAAAATCCCCCACGACAGCCAGGGCCTGTGATTGTGAGACCGCTCTCAGCTGCCTGTAGAAGGCCTCATCAACTTCCTCACCCTGATCTGGTGGCCTGTAATAGACACACACAACAGTATCACTCTTGCCAGCCTGCCCCTTAATTCTAACCCATACACTCTCAACTTGCTCCTCCTCCATGCCTGGATGGTATTCAAGACATTGTAGTTGCTCTTTCACGTAAAGAGTGACTGCACCACCTCGCCTGGCTGGCCTGTCTTTCCTGAAAAGGACATAGCCACCCATGACCACATTCCAGTCATGTGAGCTGTCCCACCATGTCTCTGTAATTGCCACCAGATCATAATCTCCTGCCCGAACCCAGGTTTCTAGCTCCTCCTGCTTATTCCCCAGGCTGCGTGCATTGGTGTATAAGCATTTCAGGGAGCAAGCTGAGCACACTGATCTCACCCTAGGGGGATGGAAGGCCACCCGGTCCTCATAATTTCTAGGACACTGCCCCGCTGCAATCCCAGCTATAACCCCATCCCCCTTCATATCTAGTCTAAAGAACGCTCTATGAGTCCTGCCAGCTCGTGACCAAGGATCCTTTTTTCCCTTTGTGTCATTTGAACCCCAGCTTGTTTCAGTAGACTGGGTGCCCTGTAGATCTCCCCATAGTTAAAAAATCCAAAGCCAGACCGCTGGCACCACCCCTTTAGCCAAGTATTAATCTGCTGCACTTTGCCAAACCTTACAGTCTCTTGGTGGGCTTCAGAGATATCTGGTGGTCATTGACTTCATCCTTCTGTTCATAACGATGTTCTTTTGGAGGACTATAGCCTGTACTCCCTTGTTTTTGCTCACATGCAAGGTCTGCAGTCTTGAGGCATCCTGTGCCTGTTTATCTCATAGTAGCCTTGGATTCCGTTCCTGGAGATAAGTCCCGCTCAAAGCATTACAATGTGCATACATATCCATCTCACAATGCAATTGTTACATAGTTCACTGCTGTTGCTTTTTACGAGGCTTTTGACTAGTAAATTTGCATCAGGCCCTTGCTTCACCTTTGTAACTCAAAAAAGTAGCACACACCTTAATGCTATTGGTACTAATTACCGTTCTTGCTAGATTTCAAACAAGTGAAATACATATAAATAGCTGCACAGTTTTATAAACAGCTGCATTAAAAAGAAGTACCACATGTTCATAAGAGAATCACATCTTCTCCCAGTTTCTCACCTCAGAAACTAAGCACCATTTAGATCATCTGCCTGTCCAAGTCAATATATATGTATATTCAATATATATGTATCTTAGATATTGTTGCATATATGCAGCAATATCTATGTGCTTTTCATGGACCTGTAGTGGGTCAGAGCTCTGAGATGTGTACATGAGGTTCCATACTCTGTGGGACAGAAGAGCTGGATAACTCAGGCTACGCTACACAACCTTGCTCCAGCATTGCCTGTGCTCAAAACTAGAAGTTACATAGCCAAGTCAGCACAGTAAGCACGACCTAGTAACTTCTTTACCCTAGCAGGATTGATCAGCTTTAATTTAGCACTGGTTTGATTGCCCACACTGGAGCTGACTTGCAGTCAACTACCTCAGAAGCAAGGGCAGAGTATGCTTTTATCTGCCCTACAACGGCAGCCTTGGAAAGGCTTTCAGAACAACGGCACTGAGTAGCAGGACATTTCGAGCAGCCAAGAAGAAAATACAAAGGATGAAGTACTACCTTTAGCCACACTGGTCAAGCCAGAAGAGTACTTCCCCTAGCTGGTGTTCTCTGGCCTGGACCCCAGCCCTGGTGTGCTCTGAGGCTGCAGTTGTCCTCAGGACTTCCAGAGTTGCCCCGTTTCCTGAGAGGATTCACACTCACAGCTCTCACCTTGAAACCAAGCATTCAGACTGTTGGGCTATTCTGGAGAAAGTGGGCTTCACCCTTCTTTTTAAAACAATTTGACTTTGAATGAGAGAATTAACCTCTTCCTTAGCATACTTGGGTAGAACAGGGCAGACATCTGAACCCCAGGCTCTGGTCTACAGTCTCCTTACCATTTTGCAATCAGCTATCACAAAGCCACTGTGCTGCTTTGAAGTTTGTTTGAAGCAATTTCTTAAACTTTGCTAGGCCACTGCACAGTGGGCCTGACCAAGTTGCTACAGCTGCCTCAATGTTCTTAGCAGTGACTGAAATGTGGGCAAATTTACAAACCAAATGCTGGCTGAAGGACCACTGAGGAGCTGAGTATCAGGGAAATTTAAAACAAGTTAAGAGTTTAAGCTCTTCTAGCATTAAGAGTCAGCTGTGGAGCGAGTCTTTGTGGTTGTGCATTTGTGCAGTTTATGTGCCTGTATTGTGATCTAGGTATGTAAAACCTTCTCTGGCTCTCTCACAAAACAACGAAAATCAAGTTAACTAAAGCTGATTTGCCACAGACTTTAGCTTGAGCTGATTTCAGTGCAGGACTGATGAGAAGAGATTTTACCTAGACTCAGTACAGGCTAACATTATAACAGAGGCACAGAAAAGGAGTGAAAGTCAATGCTTGATTGCTGTGCAGAAAAGCATTCTTTAAGTATAAACAAACAATCCTATATTTTCTTCAGTAAAGGGTTATAATAGAATTTTTCACATTCCAGGGTAAATGTAACAGTTAAGATAACCTTAATGAGTAAGACAATGTTCTTAACTGGTTGTTACTAAACAAAGTTTGTGCGGGTACAACCAGACCAAAACCCAGGATCTACTATTGTATTGTTTAGATACATCTTTCCAAGACAAAACTTTTTTTAATGGGGATATCTCCTTTTAGAAAAATAAAAGGACTAGGAGGATGAGTTTGAGGCCAGAGAAGCTTTTCTAGTCTCTCTTTTGTCCCTAGAAATTATTTAGGATAATGTGGCACTTAGGTGCAAGCCCAGGCATATTCAAGCACAGTACAATTCATATTGTACTACATGTACAAAGGCTGTGTAGTAAGTAAATCCTAAAAGCTGAAAAAGCATTAGAAGCATGAGCTGTAGAACCCACAAGAGGCCTTGACCGGTACTGGTAAGCAGAGGAGAATAAATATGAGGGTATTACCCCACAGTACCCAAAATTATGGCAGGAAGTCAATATGTTTGAACCCTTTGCTTTTCTGTCACCTCTTCCCAAGCACTGACTCTGAAACTGCTCCAACCAGCTCATTCAGCTATCAGGTCACAGAACCACAGATTGCTGAGGTTGGAGGGGACCTCTGGAGGTCATCTGGTCCAACCCTCCTGCTCAGGCAGGGCCATCTAGAGCCAGTTGCCCAGGACCACATTCAGGTGACTTTTGAATGGATGGAGACTCCACAATCTCCCTGGGCCAGTGCTTAGCCACCCTCACAGTGAAAAACATTTCCTGATGTTTGGAGGGATCCGACTGAGTTTCAGTTTGGGTCCACGGCCTTTCGTCCTGTCACTGGGCACCACTGGAATGAGCCTGTCTCTGTCCTCTCTGCATCCTCGCTTCAGGTGTTAGAATTCAATAAGCATTAGAGTTCAATAAGAACTCCCAGTGTCTCCTCCAGGCTGAACAGTCCCAACTTTCTCAGCTTTTCCTCAGAGGAGAGATGCTCCAGTCCTTTCTTCATCTACATAGTCCTCTACTGGACTTGTTCCAGTATGCCCATGTCTCTCTTGTACTGGGGAGTCCAGAATTGGACACAGCACTCCAGGTGTGACCTCACCAGTTCTGAGGGGAAGGATCACCTCTCTCCACTTGCTGACAGCACTCCTAATGCAGGCCAGGCATTTGCCTTCTTTGCTGCAAGAGCACACTTCTGGCTCGTGTTTGACTCAGTGTCCACCAGGACCCTCAGCCTTTTACTGGAAAGCTGCTGTCCAGATACTTATTTTATCCACAAAGAATTTCTATGGATAAAGAATTAAAGTTCCTAAGGAGTATTCTCACAACCGCACTGTGAAATGCCACGATCAGTGGCAATTACAACATTAGAGCCAGTTGGGTTGCCACTACTCTTCCAGCATCCAGCACGGCTTCCCAACCCTATGGTTGGGAAAGCTCCAAATATAGCCTATGCTAATGCTTCAGGACTCCTGCTGCTGGAGGATTTGCAGTAGTAGTGACGCAGTGGTGAGAGACTGCAAAAGATCCTCACTTCTTGAGCAGAATTGTCCAGGGAGAAAAATACAGACATCTTCAATTTCAGCTAGAATTTAGAAAGGGCTAATGTAAAGTCAGACAACACCCACCCTCTCCCCACACCCCACAGGTCTTGCTTCTGATGAAAAACACCAGTAAAGGGGAGGGAAAGGAGATAAATTTCTGCACATAACTGGAAACCAAATTCTGTATCAGAAAACATTTAAAAAGTAACTTTGATCTTTAGGATATACAACACAAGCATTCCCCGTTGTTTCCTTGCCTTTCGCCGTGCGAAAACCTTTCTTGTCAGGAACTGTTGTCGTGCAGAAAATCTCAAATGGTTAAATTAAAGGCTTAAAGTAAAAGCTTTGTATAAGTTTAACACTTTGAGGAACGCCAGGAGCCATGGGAAAATGCCAGGGATCTTGGAGCTGTGTTAGAGGACTGTTATTGCATTACTGCAGCAGCAAGGTGATTCCTCACCTCTCAGTGTTGTCTCAGGTTCAGTGATGGGTTAATGTGCCATCATCTCAGTCCTGGTGGTGGGTTAATGTGGCATGCCTCAGTTCCAGTAATGGATTAACTTGGTCTCAGTTCTGGTAACGGGCTGACATAACACAGTCTCAGGTTTGGCGCAACGTTAACATGACATCCTCTCAGTCTGAAGGCCCTTCAGCGACAGCTTAACCAAGAGCAACAAAAACTTCCAACCCATTCAAGGTGCCTCTGGGGATATAAAATCAAAATAAAACCAGAACAACACCTAGCAAAAGAGTTATAGGAAGCGGGAACAAAGAAGATGCTGAGAGCTTGGAGGTGGGGTGGATCGACCAGCGGGTGGGAAGGGGCAGCATCCTCCCCGACTTCCCTCCCCAGGGCCGCCACGGGGAGGAGGGTCGATGTTTCGGGGCGAGTGGAGGCGGCCATGTTAACAGAGAAGCACACGCCAGCTGCTCTACCGCGGAGGCGGGCGGGCGTAAAATGGAGGCGACAGGCGAGAAGGGGCATCCGAGGTGAGGGGAGGCGGATCCAGCGACGGGGACGCCCCTTTCCGGGGAGAAGAAGGAGGCAGATGATGGGCTGTAGCTGGAGGAGCTAGAGACTGACGGGGCGAAGAGGGGGGGGATGCTGGGACCCCGATAGCTCGCCCCGCTTGCAGATTGATGCTACGCTCTGCTACCACCCCCACCCCCAAAAAGAAAGAGAGAAAGAAACGAATTAAATTAGACACATATTTTTATATGTTTATGGGTTGAAATTAGATGATCTTTTAAGTTCCCTTCCAACCCGAACCATTCTATGATTCTACGATATTGTATTTATTGTATATGTAATGTACATACATGTATATATGTAATAGTATATGTAATATACAAGAGCAATAGGTTTATATTTATTATATAATATAAAATTGCAGGAATATATGTGTATGTATAGATGTGTATATATACATACAAGTGTATGTGTGTGTATATATATATATGGTTTTTACGTTAAATATATACATATATCTATGTGTAAATTTTTATTTTTTTTTTTTGTGCCAGTAGCAGTGGCAAGGGCTGATTAGGATAACCCGTGGACTTGCAGTGGGCCTCCCTGCGGTGGAAAAAAAAAAAAAGGAAAAACAACCAACAATAACATAAAATTAGCGAGAAGAGGAAAACAGCCGCAAAGCCCCGGGTGCTCCGTGCCACCGCGGCAGCGGGTGCGGGAGCCATGGGTGCGGGTGGGGGAGTGTGGGGGGTGCGTGGGGTGGGGGCTGTTTCCACGCGGCTCACGTGGGCTGGTCGCGGGCAGGGAGGGGTGAGGAGGGGGGGATGGCAGAGGGAGGCGTGCCCAGCATCCCCGATCTAGGGCAGTTTGTTCAACTGCGGTAACGAGAGCTCGATGTTCCCGCAGCGCGGGGATTTCTGAGAACTGGGGCTGTGTCCTCAGATGAACCTGGCTGCCTACTTCTCCCCTACCTGCTCCTGCGCCTTAAAGCGGCGATGCGGACTGAGAAAGTGGGACCCACCTTCTACTAGAGCCGCACGTACCCCTGCAGCCCGCAGTGCGGTGCGGAGCTGCGAGCAGATGGGGAGGGGCGGGCAGCGATGACCGGCGGCCCCTCCGCCCGGAAACGGGGACCCTGGACCCCGCTTGGACCCCGCCAGGGTTCGTGACCGACCATCCATCTCCATCTTTGAAGATTTCACACCTTCCTCCAACTAGATGTGTTTATAACCTGTATCTCAGCATCCCTTCTTCATGATGGCCTTTCTCATTACTGGAAATTTCTTGCGTATAAAAGTTACTCAACGAATGTACCCAAGGAGCAAAGGGCCAGCGTTCCCCAATGGAAATGTCCAAAAAAAGCCTGTTGTCACCTGGTAGGGCAGCAACAATTCTTGAGAAAGCAGAGGCTGGGATGGTTTTATAGGATCAGTTTAGGAAGCAGTGTGAACCTTTGAACCAAGTGGAACCACATTTTCTAAACCTAGCTGTAAGCTGAGGTGGATCCCCAGTTCATATTCCCACTTTCATTGCATGCTGGTGCTGCTGCCAGTTCATTTTTCATTGGGTGTTTTCGCTGCAGTAACTGAAGATAGACATTCCCAAATTAACATTAGTCTAGTTTTCTGCTTTTGAACTTGAGACTTGCGCACCCATACATGCACTGAAGAATGGTGTCTGATGCAGGCTGTAAAATCCCTCTGGAATGCTGGATGTGTACTCAGGCAGCTAGTCCATGCTGAGTTCAACACTGCCATGGCTACACTACTACCGGTATCCAAACCCGCATTTCAATCCAGATCCCTGGTGCCCACGTGGGCTGTAATTTCACTGAGGCATAGGCATCCCCTGGGTACTTAGCACCTGCAAAATAAGCCCCAGGAGTGAGGAGTCGTCCTTCTTTCTGAGGTCTAGGATCAGCAGAATTGGTCACAGTTAAGCCCACCAGATGCAATTCAGGAGACACTAGAAAGAGCTCAAGAAGGTAAGAACAGAGAAGCTCTAATTCTCCAAGTAGCAAATGGTTTGCTCTGTATCCACAATGCGTGTTTTTAAAGGTTGATGAATTTGAGACTGCTAATCCTCATACTCCTGGATTTTGAGGTGACAGAAGTGTCTATCAGCAGCTTTCTACTGTGTAGCTTGTTTTAAAATGTAAGGACAGTTTGCTAGTGAAAAAACTAGTTTTAGCATACTTCCTGTGTCTTGCAAGCCTTTATATAGCAGTCAGCTGTGCTGGCTCTTGTTTTCCCTTTCCAATCTATAAAAGTCAAATTTGAAGGCTTCTGTTACTTCAGAACGGTTTACAAAGCAACTTTTTGTTTGCTGTGTGTTCAGTGACTGAGATGCATTTCTTCGAAAGGTTAAAACTCTTCCTTCCTACACCACAAGGCTGCATGACGGGCAGTTGCTGTTGTCTGATGGAAAAGGTTGACATAGTTCCCTGATAATAAATGCAGACAATCTGGGCAAACGCCTTGGTATGGTGTACACGTAAAATACTTTAAAATGTTTATATGACTGCTGAATTACCATTCTGTAATACCGCTACAATATCAATCACGTAACAAATTTTAGTCACAAGCTTTAAGAACACAGGTCAGCAGACAGACTATTTATCCTGGCATATAATTTCAGCCATTTTTCCCAGCTAATCCAGCAGCATTCATCACCCTCCAGTGCTTGCAAGGCATCAGGCAGAGTAAGAGGCTATAATGTCCAGATCTGATGGGAAAGAGGAACAGAATGGGTTATCATTCTTGAACCAATACATTATCAATAAACCATCAATCAGTCCTCAGCATCCTGTCAAATTGTATGGAGCTTATACCTCATATAATTTCAAGGGCCCTGGAGAATGGAAAAGTCAAGGCAGAAACTGGAATAACACTTGGAGCCTCTTACATTCAAAATATGAGCAAGTATTAATACAGATGTAAGATGGATTTCTTTTTATCTCCTTGGTAGGAAGACACCATCAGAGAAGAGACTTCTGCACTATGCAGAGGAGCCCAAGGAAAGCAACTGAACAAGGTTTGAAGCAGAATGATCAACTCCTGATGGTCTTTACATGCCCACTTGCTCCTCAGAAAAGTCTTCTTGATCACAGCAGTACTAAAGGTCATTTACATGAAGAAGCCTTATGCTCTGGAGCATAAAAACCCCAGAGACCGAGTGTGCCTGCCAGGCACTTGTGTGCCACCCTCATCTTCCAAAAAAACAATGCAGTGTTTTAGGCACAGGGTCAGGGTGCAGGAGATTTTGGAGGCATGGGGAAAATAAGACCTGACATGGTTTTCATTCTTAACACTTCTGCTTTTGAAAACAGAAAACACTTGAAAGCCTCAAAGATAATAAATAGCTCTTCTTCCTCTGCAGAAGAACCTGTGTGCACTGCTCTGGCAAAGAAAGCTGAAGTGCCATGGGAAGGGTAGCCTTCTCCTTCAGAAAACACAGACTTGTTCTCCTTCTCCTCTGCAGATGCTTGAATCTCCCTTCTCATTCTCCTCTTTGCTACTTCCCCCTGTGATGTCTCCCCGCCCTCCCCTCAAGCGTGAGTCCCCAGCTGTGATCTGAACCCCCACCAGTCCCTTTCTCACTGCCTCGAGGGATCATCTTCCTTGCTTACATCCCCCGAAAATACTCCTCCCTGTGCATCATATCCAAGCTAACAGCCCCTATCATCTGGATTTGATACCATCTCCAAGTACAAAATCTGACTGGCATCAGTCAAATTTAAGTGTCATTTGGACCTAATTACTTTGAGTATTGAAGCTTTGGACTATCACATAGGTCAAAATGAAAGGTGTTATTTTGTGTTAATAGGCAATGTATTCTTGCAGGCATACTGGAATTATTCTGAAAGCTCAGTACGCTTTCTCATTGTGGAAATGGTTGCAGATTATTTTTTAGACTTTAAATGACAAAAAAGCTAGCAAACAAAAAAAAAGCTTTTTTTTCTTCATTATTAACACTTCTCTCTCTGAATTAATGTAAGAAGTATGTAAATGAAGGTACTTTAACACAATGGTTAGCCTTGGCCTAGGCAAGTCATCTTCTGAGAGCAACTTCCTATCACGGAAAGGTGGATAATGACATCTCCCAGCGGGAATTTTTGAATAGTGTTAGCCAAAAAAGTTCTGAAATTGCTGTGAAAAAAAAACAGGCAGCTTGAAGCTACATCCCAGATATCCAGATGAATGAGCCAGGGAGGTAGCTTTCCATGGAAAATGCTCTTGCTCCTCTGAAGGGGCATTTGTTAAGCATTAAAACAATGTTAAGCACTGGAAGAGGCTGCCCAGAGAAGTGGTTGAGTCACCATGCCCAGAGGTATTTAAGAGACAGGTAGATGAGGTGCTTGGGGGAGCGTATTCAGAGGAGGGTCACAAAGATGATCCAGGGGCTGGAGCACCTTTGCTATGAGGACAGGCTGAGGGAGCTGGGATTGTTCAGTCTTTAAAAAGAGAAGACTTTGGGGGAACCTAATAGGCGCCTTCCAATACCTGAAGGGATCCTACAGGAAGGCTGGGGAGGAACTTTTTACAAGAGTGTCCACTGATAGGACAAGGGGAAATGGGTTTAAGTTGAAGGAGAATAGATTTAGATTAGATCTTAGGAAGAAATCCTTCAGTACGAGGGCGGCAAGACTTTGGGATAAATTGCCCAGAGATGTTGTGGCTGCCCCCTCCCTGGAGGTGTTCAAGGCCAAGTTGGACAGAGCCTTGAGTAGCCTGATCTAGTAGAGAGGCGTCCCTGCCCGTGACAGGGAGGTTGGATTAGATGATCTCTAAGGTCCCTTCTAACCTAGTTCTCTGATTCTATGGTTTACTGCTGAACCTGACATCACTAGGTTAATGGCTGGACTTGATCTTAAAGGTCTTTTCTAACCTACCTGATCCTATGATTCTGTGCTTCTAAGGGAAGAGAAGGTTGCAGATGTTGGTACTAAACAGAAAAGTTGTGTTTATTGATAATGTATTGGTTCAAGAATGATGACCCATTCTGTTACTCCTTCCCATCAGATCTGGACGTTATAGCCTCTTACGCTGCCTGATGCCTTGCAAGCACTGGAGGGTGATGGATGCTGCTGGATTAGTTGGGAAAAATTCTCAGAGAACAGGGCAAAAGTGACATATGTCCCCTGACGGCTATCTTGTTAGACAAATTGCTGTATTCATGTTTTCTGTTTGATCTTTATCACCTTACAGATATGGAGCCACTTGTTCCTTTGTCTGAGTGGTGGTGGTTGGTTGTTTCCCCAGCTATGATACACAAAATTATTTCAGCCATATACCAATCATCCATGGCAAAGGATTATTATTGCCCGAGGTTGTACCTAGAGATTTAGCATGCTAGCATACAAAATGGCTGACATCCACTCCTTTTTATTTCCTGCAGGAAGACGGCAATGCTGCCTCATTTCTGTAGCCACTTCCCCATTATTTTCACGTCTGGTTAAAGAGATTAATAGCAGTCTGTAAAGCTCTTTAACCATTTGGGCCCTGCCTGTTTTTATGAGGAGGGAAGGGCTGCAGTTGAGGACACCAAGGTCCAGTTAAAGGACCCTGGGCTGCTGTGGCTCAGGCCACAGTTCACAAAAGGAGCGTGAAACTCCTCTGTCCGACCAGAGTACCTCTGCAACCATACAACCATTTCAGAGGCACACGAGTTTTACTTAAGACTGATGCTGTAGAATGGCCTGTGCACATGGGTTCAAAGGCTGAGTCTTTCCCTGTTATACTCTCCTGACACTTGCAAGAGTACGGTATGCAAACTAACATACTTCATGTCTCGGTGTTGCTAGTTTGCAGAAGATGGCAACTTTTATCCCTTTGAGTAGCGCTTGATCCATAAAATTTTTCACTGTTTTTGTAGAGCACTGGGTCAGACAAGCTTCACAGCGTGCTGCAAGCTCATTGCATTCACTGGAGGAGGAGAGAACGGGAGATACACTGTTCGGTTAGAGACTGCCAGTTCTCAGGACTCATTTGAGCTGGGCGATGGGAAACAGCCATACCCCTGTGCCCAACTCTTCCGCAAGGCGATCAAGCTTTCCTCCAGAGGTCCGTAGCCAACGGGCCGGGAGCGCCGCTCGAGATACAGGTGTGCCTGGCAGACGACCACCCGAGGGTCTCTCTCTGTCTCCACCCGCCCCACCCACCACCTTAGTGCACCGAATCTGAGGGAACTGTGTGTCTCAACGCTGACTCTGCGACGGCGAGATATGCAATGTCGAGGCGTGAAACGCTTCTCCGCGGGGGCGGCCGCTCCTCCTGCGTCCCGCCTCGCCGGGCCGGGGAAGGGCCCGTCCTGAGGTCGGGCGGAGAGCTGCAACCCGCGGCCGGGCGGGCGCCAGTTCCGCTTCTCGTCTCGGTCACCGGAACCCCGCTCAGGAGAAGCCTTTCCCCGGGGCAGAGCGGGGGCGCTTTGCCACTCCACCCGCCCAGCTCCGGCGCCGCCACCGCTGCTTGTGGGCATGGCCAGTAAGGGTCGCGGGCGCCCGCCGCGTTTGCAAGTGTTTGCGCACCCTTCGGAACCTCTCTCTGATTGGCAGGGGCCTTGCCAGTGACATCAGCCTGCTCACTTCCCATTGGCCGGCCCGTTGCTGGGTGCGTACGGCTTCCAGGGAGCCACTTAACCCGCTCGGTGCCGCTCGGTATCGCTCCGTCCTGCCGCCCCGGGCTCACCCCATGTCGCCAGCTGGCCGGCGGGGCCGCCACGTGCTCGGCACGGGGAGCGGACGCAGCCTACGGCGGCGGAGTGGGGGCCGCGGCGCCCCGCGTCCCTGGCGGTTCCGAGGCTTCGTCGCCCTTTTAAGCGAGCGCGGCGCGGCGCCCGGAGTAGCACGCGGCCTGGGGAGGGAGCGCAGGGATTGGTGGGGCAGCAGCCCGGCGAACACACCCCCCCCTAGAAAAGGGGCGCTGTGAGTGGCGGGGGAGGAAGGTAAACAGAGCCGGCCGGCCCTGCCCGCTGACCAATCGGGGGGGCGGGAGGGGGCTCCGAACCTTGACGTGATGGAACTCTGCGCGGCTGTCCGCGGGCAGGAGTACGCGGGCGGCGCAGGGCGTGGGGGGCGCACATCGGCGGGCGGTCTCCTCTCCCTCTGCCCCTGCACCAGACCCGGGCCGGCGGGCGGCGCTCCCACTCGGCGGCTACGCGCCGCCCTCGGGGGGCGGCGGTGAGGGACTTGCCGGCGCCCCGCTATTTAACTTCCCCCTCCTGCCCCCCCGCCCCGCACACACACCCCGCTGACACACCCCCCGCGCTTCTCCTCCTCCCCACGCCGCAGAGACCCCGCGCCGCGGGCGGGCCATGGCTGGCAGCGGCGCGGCCGGCCCGGCGGGAGCGCACTAAGGGCGCCCCGGAGACCTCTCGTCGACGGGGGCGCGGCCACACCATGTCGGCCGTCGCCTACGTGGACTTCGTAGCGGCGCAGTGCCTGGTCTCCATCTCCAACCGCTCGGCCGTGCCCGAGGCGGCGCGGCTGAAGGTGCCGGGTGAGGGCGAGGCCGCCCGGGAGCTGCGCGACCCCCGTGACGCCTGGAAAGACTACTGCGCGCTGTTGGCCATCGCCAAGAGCCTGCTGGAGCTGAACAAGTACCGGCCGCTTCCCGCCCCCTCCGTCTGCAGCGACAGCGTGGAGAGCCCCGACGAGGACGCGGGCTCCGACAGCGACTCGGCCACCGAACCGGGCTCCAGCCCGCCCCGCAGCCCGCCGCCGGGGCCGCCTCCCCGCCTGCGCGCTGGTGGGGCCGCCCCCAAGGGGAAGCTGGCGGCCGAGAAGCGGCACAAGTGCCCCTACAGCGGCTGCGGCAAGGTGTACGGCAAGTCCTCCCACCTCAAGGCGCACTACCGGGTGCACACAGGTCAGCGACGGCGGGCGGAGGGGGGAGGGGGTGGAGAGAACGAGCGCTTGTCCTCGGATGAACCCGTCCGGCGCGCCCCCGCAGCCCTACCTCTCCGCTCTGCGTTCGGGCTTGCGGGTTTTTTTCCGTGTTTGGTTTTTTTTTTTTTTTTCCCCTTCTCTCCCCCTTTATCTTTTTCCTTCTTTCCCGCCGCCGTGCCAGACCGGCGCACCCGGTCGTCCGGCAGTAGCCCCCGCCGCGCTTTGCCCGCTCCCCGGCCCTCCCGGAGCAGCTGCCGCCCCACGGCGAGCTGAATGAACTTCGCAGGGCTGGGACAGCTGGGAGGACGACCGAGCCAGGGGACGCCGAGCCCGCTCGGGGCGTCGGCGAGGGAATCACCGAAACGACAGAAAGAAGCGGGTTCTCTGCTGCTTCAGGAGGGCGAGCTTGCTGCTCCGGCGCAGAATTTTGCACATACCAGGCAAGCCGGCGGCGGGACGGTCCTCCGCCGCGCTTTAGGTTGGTGCGCCTGCCGTCGAAAACCGCGTTTCTCTGCCTCGCGTTCGCCGAGCCTACTTCGAGCCATTTCCCCGTGGCGGGGGAGCTGGACGCCCCGGGGCCGCGGTGGCGGCGCCGGGGAGGGGCGGCCTTGCCCATTGCAGCCGCGCCTCGGGAAGGGACAGTGGCGGGACCCGAGGGGCTGGAGGAGGTGAAACTTGAGGAGCACGTCACCTGAAAACTAGCAGCAACCCCACGGGCTCCCGGTGGAGCACACCACCGCCGAGGAGTGACTCAAAACGGTGCAGGGCGACGCTGCCCAGGCCGAGGAGATTTGGGCGCCGCCCGTAGGCCATCAGCCTCTGCTCGGCCCAGACGGGCCGAGCTGTCGCGACCCGGCTTTAGCGTGTTCCACCCATAGGAGCTTCTTCGTGCGTCGGGCAGCATTCCACCCTACCCCTACCATCGGCCCAGCGCTTCAGAGGGTGTGGCAACATGGAAACCCAGAGATACAAAAATATCCGCTGCATCAATTCTCTGCGGAAGCGCTGAAGGGACAGCAATTGTAGCCTTTCGGCTTGTTTGTGATTTTGTTTGGGTTTTTTGTTGTTGTTTGCTTGATTATACTTTTTAAACCCTCCAGTGCAAGTGGCTGAATAAGAACCTTTCCGTATCTGAATTGCAATTGAGGTTGCAGCACAGTACCCAAGGCTTCTTAAAAACTGCACTAAATTCAAGGGTTGTGTGCAAGTATGGAAGGGGGTGGATCAGAGGAGACAAATGCAATCAGCAGTTATTTAATGTGCATCACATCAGTTCTGTAGATGGTAGTTCTTTTCTGGATTTTGGCTGTTAGCAGTGACAGTGAGCGGTGAAGTACAAAACAAGTTTATTAGCTGAGAAATGTGTTATGAGGCATTGTGGTAGTGTGTAATGCAGCCTGGGTAGGGCATGGCTGCACCTGAACTCAAGCTAAGCTCCTGTTGCTCTGGCTTGCTTCTGTACCAAGGTGTACATGTCTTCCCTTGACAAGGGAAGAACAACTGATGCCATCTACGTGTCTTGCAGGGGAGGTGGCCACCTGGTGCTGGTCACCTACCTGTGCCCTGTTGGCAGATCTGGTGGGTGGTTAGCTCCAGAGATTGGGGGAGAGGAGGAGGATTACTGGATATGGCTCAGTGGTGAGCTCTGCGGTTAAACAGTTAAGATTTTTTTCTCTGAGCTGGGAAAAAAGATGATCAGCGGTGACCATTTGATTACCTCAGGACAGGTGCCAAGGATTGTTGTGTTATTGGCTCAGAAACTGCAGCTCTGATGCTTTTTTGGAGACTGAATGTAACTGATGGCTTGAAAAATGTTGGCTCATAAGTGTCAAAGAAAATGCATTAGCATCATTTCCACTTGCTGCCCCATGCTCAGATACCCACCTCGATATGGGAATCAAAATAGGCATCGACTGGGATAGCGTTCTGGGTGGTGGCATGTAAATTAATGTACTGTACAATCCACAAGGCTTGCTGTAAACAGTACTATTACAATAAGTATCTCCTGAAGTGGTGCGGTGCTTTAGCATGTGCTGCTCACAAGTGGGTGGCCTTAGCTCCAAGTAGATGTTTGACTTAGATGCACTGATGTGCTGTCACATTAGTTTTGTGTGATTAAAACTGCTATAGACATCCAGCAGTAATGAACTTGCAAAGTTTCCTAAGGTAAACAGTTAATTGTAGCTAACGGAAATGCTAAACAGTACTGCTAATGTTAATTTTATAGATGGCAGAACAATTCCTTGGCAACAGTGGGATTTAATGGGACCTCTGGAGTTACTTGTAATTGTATTAATGCTCCCTCCCTAGTACCATTTTCTTTTTTTGGGGGGGGGAGGGGTTTCCCCAAATAATTTCTCTCTCATATATCTGAGCCTCTTGAATTGCTTTAATCACACTGCTGTTTCTGGCCACCAACTGGGTTTCTTGTTGCTGTGTAGCCTTAAGTGAAGGTGAGTATGCAACCACTGATAGAAGCTTCCTGGTCTTAAATTTTTAATATTTAATCCTAGTTTCTCTATCTTGGAAAATGGCTTCTGGATTTCTGGTCACAGTGGTGAGCTTACTTGTAGCCACAGCTCTCTTCACTCACAGATACTAACCAAGCAAGCTGGAAAGCTCTGGATGTTGCTCTGTACTCTGTAATGGTGGGAATCTAAAAACTCACCAGACCATCTTTGGTAAACTCATGGAAAGCAAGAAATGAAATACCAGATAAAGGTAGAAGAGTAGAAGACCAAAAACTTGAAGAGGTTAGAGGTTTGTTAATGATTCTCTAAACTTCTTGGTTCAAAGGCATTGCATATTTCAGAGACTAAAAATATCTGTGTTACTGTTTGCTTCAAGGCTGGGCCCTTGATAAGGACTTTAGCTCAGTTTCCAGAATATCCAGATTAGCCGTCCCATCAGAAATTGCCTTCTGCATGGATCTTAACAGAAAAAGGTCAGAGGATGGCACTGCATGTGCTACTTGTACAAACAGCCCCGCTTGCTTGTGCCACCAATCCCACTGACCTCAGCCTGATGTAGTACAGCAGGATTTGTAGGAGGAAGCCAAGGAATTCTGAAGTCTGTCCCTTGCTGGAGGTGATAGTCCTTTCATTACTTGCCAGGCCCCTGGTGTTTCTGTGATACAGTCAGGCTTTATTGTCGTGCATGTGTACCTACATTTGAAACATCTTAACGTGCAAACAACCCAGGGATACAAAACCAAACATAACACTGAAACTGAGCTGCTACCTCCCCTGTTCCTTCACTACCATAAAAAAAAAGTTGGAATTTATTATTTATGTTCTGGTGTCTTGAGCAATGAGTGAGTTGTTTCCAGGCAGCATCTCTGAGGTGCACGCACTTGGTGTAGGAGAGAAGAGAAGGCATTATCCCCAATTGCTTATGAGACAAAAGCTGTTTGTCAGAAAGGCAGGTGGAGGGATAGTTCCACAACATGACCATACTTTAGGTTTCCCCATCCCATATGGGATGGTGTTATGGGAACACAGGACATGTAAAGTCTGCTGAAGTTGAGTGGTGGCAGGAGGGATTAGGAGTGGTGTGTCTGCTTGGGAGTCTTGAGATAGCATGACCAACCCTTGTAGACTTTCCCTTCAGAGCACAGAAGAAGGCCCAGATGGATATGCAAGATGTGTGTGAGACCTAAATCCTTAAAGTGGTGCAGAGATCAGGAGAGGGCAGAGGACTCGGCTGACCAAGGAAATTACAAGCAACAGCAGGTATGTAAGGAGTTACCTTGAAAACACGTAGACTTCTCTAAATAGGTAGTCCATAGAACCGTAGAATGGTTTGGATTGGAAGGGACCTCAAAGATCATCTAGTTCAATCCCCTCTGCCATGGCAGGGACATCTCCCACTAGATCGGGTTGCTCAAGGCTCCATCCATACCCTTGAACACTTCCAGGGAGGGAGCATCCCCAGCTTCCCTGGGCAACCTGTTCCAGTGCCTCACCACCCTCAGGGTAAAAAAAACTTCTTTCTCATATGTAGTCTAAACCCATCCTCTTTCAGTTTCCACCCATTACTCTTTGTCCTACCACTGTAGGCCCTTGTAAAAAGTCTCTCCCCAGCCTTCTTGTAGGCCCCCTTCAGGTACTGGAAGACTGCTACAGGGTCTCCCTGGAGCTTTCTCTTTTCCAGGCTGAACAAGCCTAGTTCTCTCAGCCTGTCCTCGTAGGAGAGGTGTTCTGTCCCACTGACCATCTTGGTAGCCCTCCTCTGGACTCTCTCCAACAGCTCCATGTCTCTCTTGTGTTGGGGGCTCCAGAGCAGGATGCAGTATTCCAGGCGGGGTCTTGCAAGGGCAGAGTAGAGGGGCAAAATCACCTCCCTCCACCTGCTGGTCACACATCTCTTGATACGTCCCAGGATATGGTTGGCTTTCTGGGCTGCAGGCACACACTGTTGTCTCGTGTTGATCTTACCATCCACCAACTTGCCCAAACCCTTCTCCCCAGGACTGGTCTCAATCCACTCATTGCCCAGTCTCTATCTGCTTGGGATTGCCTCAACCCAGGTCCAGGTCCTCACACGTGGCCTTGTTAAACTTCACGAGTTTGGCCTGGGCCCACCTCTCCATCCTGTCAAGGTTCCTCTGGGTGGCATCCTTTCCCTCCAGTGTGTCGACCAGACTCACAACTTTGTTGGCAAACTTGCTGAGGGTGCATTTGATGCCATGGTCCATGTCGCTGACATAGATGTTAAACAGTATGGGTCCTAGTACTGATCCCTGAGGGACACCACTTGTCACTAGTCTCCACTTGGACATTGGGCCATCGACTGCAACTCTTTGAGTGCGATCTTCCAGCCAGTTCCTTATCTACTGAGTCATCCATCCATCAAATTCATGTCTTTTCGACTTGGAGACCAGAGTGTCACACAGGATAGTGTCAAGGTGGATGTCCAGGTAGATGGCATCAGTTGCTCTTCCCTTGTTGATAGATTCTGTTACTCATCATAAAAAGCCACCAGATTTATCAGGCAGGATTTTCCCTTAGTGAAGCTGTATTGCTTGCTGCCAGTCACATCCACATTTTCCACATGCGATAGCAGAGCTTTGAAAAGTATCAGCTCCATGATCTTGCCAGGTACAGAGGTGAGACTGACTGTCATATAGTTGCCTGGGTCTTGAAAGGGTCCCTTCGGAGAGACGGCTGAGTTAACGACCATCCAACCAATATGGCTACAGGTCGTCCTCCCTTTATTGCTCCGGACAGCTCAATATATACAGTTCAGCAGTGTCCCCGTGCCTGCCCCTTAACAGAGTTGGTCAGTTACAGGTTTACACCCGCCAGCGTTTTATTGGGCAGTGCCATTCCACTATGCAAGCGGCTCTCGCCCCCCCTTCTCCCCCTGGGGCCAACACCTCCCGCCAAGCATCTCGCAAAGCTCTCACAAAACAGATAAAACCTCCTCCTCCCCGTGTTCCAAGGCAGCTTCAAGGACAGAGCCTCTGTTTAGGCCTAAGCTGGGTTGTCCACATCTTTAAAGTAATACCGCACCTCTGCTCCACAAGAAATTCCTCTACACCTGGGTCTTTTTTTCACTTTTTGAAAATGGGAAAAAAAGGAAGACCCATGCAACCCATATGTTTGATTGTGGTGGGTAATGTGTAAGGTTATTAGTAGCCTCAAAGATGGGGGGCTGAGGGGAAAAGCAGCTTAACAGAGAGACATGTGCAGGACAGAGGGTTTCCAGGGAATACAAAGGTGTATGAGAGTAAATAATCTCAATCAAAAGGTCTGGGCAGGGAGCAGAGAGCAAAAGGCAAGATAGCAACAGGGAGAGGGAGGAAGAAACAAACTTTAAGGAACATATGTTAGCCATCATGATGTGAGTACAAACCAGTTAAAATGCACATGGCTGCTGAGGGCAGAGACTCACGGTCAGGAGAGAGGGACAGAGAAGGTGCCATAAAACTGGTTTGTGAGATGCTTCCTCCTACCAGGACCTGCAGGAATTCACTTGCCAGGGAAGGCAAATCTCAGGGACTTTTCGGTATGAGGTTCTGTGAATTGGTGGGCACTTCATGTTTGCATCAGGTGCCTTTAATTAAGAGGTTAGATGCATAAAAACTAAATCTGTGAAATCTGCTAGTCTTTTCAGCCAGCTGCATCATCGTGTAGACTGGGTCCAAACGATACCAACAGTTTTGTCACCTTGGGCAGGTGATGCAGCTTTGAGCTCTCCTGGCATTTGACTCTCGCTGTTGTTCAGTAGCAAGGCTGTAGACAGAGGCATGGACCTGTAGGTTGTTGGTCTGCTAAGTGAAGCTGAGGAGCATTTCTGGTAGAAAGTGCTGCCGCTGCCTAGTGCTGCAATCCATATATCACGGCATCGATCCAGTTGCTGTATCAGTTTGGTTTTGACCATGCTGCTTTGTTCTTTGTGTTCTAAATTATCACTAGCTTGACAGATGTTGATATGTTGACAATCCTCTGCTTGTTGGGAGCTTTTTTTAGGTATTTTCATGAAGCATAATCTGAAATTTAGCATTTTAAGTCCCTCTTATCCCGTTCATGCAACGACATTTTCCCAGATCCTTTAGAATAAGACTGAAAAGCTGAAAGTGGAGCCAGCAGGATGTATTTGCTAAATTCAGACCTCTGAAATGTCCCTTCTCAAGGGTTAATACAAATGTGTGAATTGCTGGAGTTATACTGGGCATGTTTCCAGGTCTTGAAGAAAGATGATCATACTGACCAGAAGCCTTGCCAGCTGAGAAAGGTAGGCAAAAATCCTCAAGATGAAGTTCAGTGTTGCCTGACTCCCAGTTCTTTGTTTTTGTGGGGGTTTTTTTTGTGTGCCTATTTTACCCTCTGCTAAAAAAAACTTTAAGCAGGTGTATGTGTCACAGTGGGAAGGCACTACAGAAAGGTTTGTTCATTAACTGGGTCAATATCTTTATGTTGTACGAACTACAAAGAGTTGTATTTTGTTTTGGTTTATTGCACATGTAGAACAGATACAACAAGCAGACATCACCTGTAAGAGTGCACCTCCTTTTTCAGAGTGCAGCTTTACTGAGTACTTGCATGTTGTTGTCCTGCAGCATTGATACCCACAGTGTTGTGGGTGTCACCTGTTCCTGCTCACCTGTGTGTACAGCCCCAGCTCTCAGGATCCCTGCAGGAATGAGTGTTCCCCTTTGTCATCCACTGTGCTGTCATGCACTAGGCTGCTGCTGCTCCTGGCCTTGTGCACCTCCCAAACCTGCAGCTAGAAGAGCAGAGACGGGCCACGTTAAGATTAAATGGCCTTAGCCTGAGGTTGTGATGGCAAAGCATGATTTAGATACTGTTTACCTGTGGTAGCGCAGTTTGCCATCTATGTTCGAGTAATGATGACTGTGAATAGACTGAGAGCACTCTGGAAATACCTTGAATTTGAGGGAAGAGTCTGTTGAAACACTGGCTAATAAATTCATGGTGAAATAACAAAAATTGTATTATCATTTAATCATTCATATGAGGCAGAAGCTTGGGCACAGTGCTCTTTGATCCCATGTTAAGTACCCTCAGTACCAGGCTAGGAGTTGGTTACTCTCCACTGCTTAATACTGAAGTATTACTGCAAAAAGAAGGAGGTTCAAGCAGGGATAAGATAGGAAAGGAGAAGAATTAGGAACTTGTCTCAAGTACCCAAGAGTGCACTACTGAGCGCACTCCTCTCAGCTAAGAAAGTGCAGATTTTTCTCACTGGAGAGAGACTAGAGGGGGTGGGGTTAGAGAGAGAGATGGAGATCAAGACATATGGAGATCATAGAATCATAGAACAATTCAGGTTAGAAAAGACCCTCGGGATCATAGAGTCCAACCATTAACCCTACACTACAACCATTAACCCTACCCTACAAGTTCACCCCTAAACCATATCACCCAACACCACATCTAAGCAACACTTAAAACACATCCAGGGACGGCAACTCAACCACCACCCTAGGCAGTCTGTTCTAGTGTCTGACCACTCTTTCTGTGAAGAATTTCTTCCTAATGTCCAGTCTAAACTTGCCCTGTTGCGACTTGAACCCATTCCCCCTAGTTCTGTCCCTAATTACCTGTGAGGAGAGACCAGCACCAACCTCTCTGCAATGTCCTTTCAAGTAATTGTAGAGCATGATGAGGTCCCCCCTCAGCCTCCTCTTCCTCAAACTGACAAGTCCCAGCTCCCTCAATCGCTCCTTGTAAGGTCTAGTCTCCAGGCCCTTCACCAATTTTGTCGCCCTATTCTGCACTCACTCCAACACATCGATATCCCTCTTATGCTGAGGGGCCCAAAACTGAACACAATACTCAAGGTGTGGCCTCACCAGTGCTGAGTACAGGGAGACAATCACCTCCCTACTTCTGCTGGTGACAAAATTTCTAATACAAGCCAGGATGCTGTTGGGCTTCTTGGCCACCTGGGCACACTGCTGGCTCATATTCAACCGGCTGACAGTTAGAATGCCCAGGTCCTTTTCTGCCAGCCTGCCTTCCAGCCACCCTTCCCCAAGCCTGTAGCATTGCATGGGGTTGCCATGACCAAAATGCAGGACCCTACACTTGGCTCTGTTGAAATGCATGCAGTTGTCCTTGGCCCATCCATCCAGTCTGTCCAGGTCCCTCTGTAGAGCCTTTCTACCCTCCAGCAGATCGACACTCCCTCCCAGCTCAGTGTCATCTGCAAACTTGCTGAGGATGCACTCAATCCCCTCATCAAGATCATTGATGAAGATGCTAAACAGGAGTGGTCCCTGCACCGAGCCCTGGGGGACACCACTCGTGACTTGCCGCCAACTGGATTTAACTCCATTGACCACAACTCTTTGGGCCCAGCCATCCAGCCAGTGTTTCAAGCCATGGGCAGCCAACTTAGCCGTAGGGATGTTGTGGGGGATGGTGTCAAAGGCCTTGCTAAAGTCCAGGTACACTACATCGACAGCCTTTCCCTCATCCACTAAGCAGGTCACCCTGTTATAGAACGAGATTAGATTTGTCAAGCAGAATCTGCCCCTCATGAATCCGTGCTGACTGGGCCCGATCTCCCTGTTGGCTTTTAATTGTTCTGTGATGGCTCTTGACATTATTCTTTCCATCACCTTTCCCAGCACTGAGGTAAGACTGACAGGTCTGTAGCTACCAGGATCCTCCTTCCTGCCCTTCTTGAAGATGGGTGTTACATTTGCCAGCCTCCAGTCCACTGGGACATCCCCAGTTAACCAGGACTGCTGAAAGATGATGGAGAGTGGCTTGGCAACCACATCCGCCAGCTCCCTCAGCACTCTAGGGTGTAATCCATCGGGTCCCATGGATTTATGAGGATTCAGCTTATGGAGCAGGTCCATAACCATTTCCTCATGGATTATGTAGGTCCTATTCTGTTCCTCATCCCTTTCTTCCAGCTCAGGAAGCTGTGTGCCCAGAGAACAACTGGTCTTACTGTTGAAGACTGAGGCAAAGAAGGCATTAAGTACCTCAGCTTCTTCCATATCTGTGGTCACTGTGCTTCCCTCTGCATCCAAAAAAGGATGGAGATTCTCCTGAGACTGCTTCTCACTGTTAATGTATTTATAGAAACTTTTCTTGTTATTCTTCACCACAGTGGCCATGTTTAGCTCTAGGTGGGCTTTGGCCTTCTAATTTTCTCCCTGCACAGCTTCACTTCTTGTTTGTAACCCCCATAATTTGCCTGCCCCCTCTTCCATAGACCATAAACTCTACTTTTGTTCCTAAGTTCCAGTCAAAGCTCTCTGTTCAGCCAGGCTAGTCTCCTTCCCCATCAGCTCATCTTCCATGACTTAGGTGTAGTTAGTTCCTGCACCTTTAAAATTAATTCCTTGAAGTATGCCCAGCCTTCCTAGGCTCCCATGCCCTCCAGAACAGCCTCCCAAGGAACTCTCTTAACCATGGACCCAAAGAGACGAAAGTCAGCCCTCCGGAAGCCCAAAGTGGCAATTCTGCTGAGCCCTCTCCTTACTTCACCAAAAATGGAGAACTCTAGCATTAAATGATCACTTTGTCCAAAACAGCCTCCAACAATTACCTCCCCCACAAGACCTTCTCTATTAACGTGGAGCAGGTCCAGGAGTGCACTTCCCCTCGTTGGTTCCCTCACCATCTGTGTCAGGAAGTTATCTCCCACACACTTCAGGAACCTCCGGGCCTGATCCCTCTCTGCTGTATTATATTTCCAGCAGATGTCTGGAAGGTTAAAATCCCCCATGAGAACAAGAGGTAGAGTCCGTGCAACTTCACCCAGTTGCCTATAAAGTACCTTATCTATTTCTTCATCCTGGCTGGGAGGTCTGTAGCAGACTCCCATGACGATATCAGTCTTGTTGGCTTTTCCTTTGATTCTAACCCATAAGCTCTCAACCCTGTCATCACACTGATTAATTTCTAAGCATTCATATCCCTCCCTAACATAAAGGGCCACCCCACCACCTCTCTTACCTCGTCTATCTCTTCTGAAAAGCTGGTGTCCATCAATTGTAGTACTCCAGTTGTGTGAGTCATCCCACCACATTTCTGTTATGGCAGCTATATCATAGTTCTCCATCTGCAGAATGACCTCCAGTTCCTCCTGTTTGTTACCCATGCTGCGTGCATTAGAGTAGATGCACCTCAGCCGGGTCACCTTTCGGATGGGAGAAGCCTTCCTGCTGATACTCAGATGTTTCCATAGTACCCAACCTCTCAACAACCTTTGTGTTCTGCCTGCAACTTGATATGAGATTGAGAGATGGGGGGAGAGATGGAAGGGGGTTGAAGAGAGAAAAGAAATGAGGGATCTAGAGAGAACAGAGTGCATGGGGGAGAGAGGTGTCAGAAGATTGGAGGAAAGAGGTCATGAGAGAGAGCGAGGCCTAGAGGGATCAGGGAAGTGGTATTGCGGTTGATACTGGTATTGAGACATATGGCAATATCAAGAGTGATAGTTATCGAGGGATCAAGAAATCAAGATGGAGCTCAAGACATTGAGCGATTTAGACATTAAGATCAAGGTATCCAGAGATTGAGATCGATACATTGAAAGAGATTAAGAGAGGGATAGCAGGTATTGAGATAGCTATTGAGGTATTGAGATACCAGGAATGACATACATCAGGATTTCAAGAGATATCCAGAGATATCAAGATATATTGCAATTCTGAGAGATTCCGAGATTTTGGAAGATACTAAGATACCAAGAGATATTGAAATATTTTTAGATATATATGTAAATAGGGAGGCATACTGTTCTGAGGAAAGTCTTTTGACAGGCAAACGGCAAAGATCACGGTCTGGCCGTGAGACTGTGAGGACATCTCTTGCATCTGATGCTGTGTCACACTGGGGTAACAGCCAGACTGCATCTCACTGAGGTCTGGAGTCCCAGCAGGGCTGGATTTCAGCAAGTGGGTTTTGCCCCTGGTCTTTTGAAAGAGACTTGGACAACTGCATGTGTGAACAGCTGTTGAGCGGTAGCTTTGAGGATGTCAGTGCAGTCTTAAGTACTTGCTAAAAGCAACATTTGAACATCTGGATTGTCCTGTGGTGTTTAATTATGAGTGCTGGCAGAGTAAGTCCCTTGCTACAGCCTATCCACTCCATTGCCTGTCCTGGGAGTATTGTCTTTGATCTGTTGCCAGGCCTGGTTGCCACTGGTTCTAGGGTTTGCAGAAACCCTTGTTTTAGGCACATGGTACCTATGTGTCCTCACTGATGATCTCACTATGCTGTTTCACACCAGCATCCGTACCTTGTGGTTGGCACATGTTTTAATGGTCTGCGTTGCGGTTCAAGCCAATTGGGACAAAAAATGCCACAGTCTCCAGCTCACTCCTTCCCCACCCTCATTTCCACAGTGATATGGAGGGGGACAATTCAACTAAAAAGGCTCAAGGGTTTGAGATTAAGGATAGGGAGGGTAATAATCTACCATTTAAGATGACAGGTAAAGAATCAGAGTGACTTGGGGAGAAAAACATAGATTAAATTCACCACCACTGTTTATGAACTAGGATAGTGAGAGGAATACATCAATAAACATTACCTAAACTTAAATGAACTTTGCTCCCATCCCTCCCCTTTTCCTAGCTACCTCCTCCTCCCCTGCCCATCAGTGCAGGGTGGGCAGGGATTGAGGGGTACTGTCTATCTGGCCATTCCTCATTGTCCATGTCGTCTCCATCTTGAGAAAGAGGGTTCCTTGCAGTTTCTCCTTCATGCCACCTCGTGGAAGGCAATCCTCTTACTCCTTGTGAGTCCCTTGGAGCCATGGATCACTTTGGGTGCGTTCTGCACTAATGCTCAGTCTCTCTCCCCTCTCGCATGGGGCTCTCTGCATCTACCAAGGCATCCTGGACCTTCTCGCCACCATCAATTCCTTCAACTGGCAGGCAATCACCTTCCTGCCATCTCAGCCACCAAGGGCTTCAGGGAAAGGTCCTGCTCCAGCAGCCTTCTCCCTTTCCTTCTCCTCTGGGACTGTTCTCTCCTGCTTTCTTCTCGGGGTGATGTTGCTTTGTTCTCTTCTCACCGCCCCCCCCCCCCCCCCCCCCCAATCCAACAGGAAAAAGTTGCCAATGTTAAAGACAGAACAGCTCAAAGCAAGGCAAAACCAAAAAGAGACATTAAACAATGGGGTTACCTCTTAAATACCTTGATTGCAGAGGTGCTGATTGGCCTGGCCCTGGCCAGAGACAGGTCCAACTCCTGTCTGGAGTAAGGGGAGGCTCTTGAATCTTCACACAAGTCTACACCTTCTTTTACCAAAAAAAACCCCAAACCCACCAGATTCAAACCCATGACAGTCTGATTTTGGAATGATGAGTATAAAAGCTGTTTGAAAGGCCTCCAGTCTCTCTGCCCTGAAGTGGAGGCACAGATGTCTTTATTCTTTACCAGAATACCTTGTGTGTGGACACTTAATCAAAACCCAGTGTCCCACAGGAGATTGCTCATTCGGGGGGTGTGGGGCAAACAATGCACTGAGAGCAAAAAAAAGAGAGAGATACCTGAGACAGCAGCTATTCTGTGTCAGGGAAGGTAGCCTGCCTTTTTTCACCTCTTGTAATAAGCTGGACCACATTCTTGACATCCACCTACAGAATCTGTCATAATTCAGGAGATCGAGACATTCAAGGGTGGTGGCTGAGCAGGATCACAGGGGATTAAAAAAAAAAAAACCCCGAAGAAAAAAAGAACTGCTTAAAATTGACATCCCCGAGTCAAAGATTGTGGTTCAGCACCAGTTATGCCTAAGAAACCGAGATCTGTTTGGAAATTTTGAGCTCTAGAAGCCACAGAGGTACAGGAGGGTCTTGGAAAGTGAAGGTGGGGAATTAGATTCTCTCATTTGAACCATGCAGACCTAATTGTGCCAGTCCTGTTTGGCTAAGTAGTTTTGCTCCTGCAAGAGGTTTTGCTATTTGGGCTTTCCATGTCTGCATGCTTACCCTTGTCTCTCTTTCACACCAGGTTTCACTCCAGGTTTCTGGCCGGGGCCTGGCTGTGGCTTGATCGGGCTGTGCTTTGGTGGGTCATGTGAGCATCTCTGCAAGATCCCCCCTTGCTGTTATCTAAGTGCAGATGTGCTGCTTGTTGAACATACAAGGCCAAGCAGTGATGTAGTGTGATGCGTGTGTTTTCTGGCACCCCAGCTACAAGTTTCTTGACTGTACCTACAATCCTCCTTGCCAGTCTTCTATGCTATTCCCACACCCTTTTTTGTTCAAATGAATTAAACTTTGTTAAACTGCAGCTCCTCACCTTAGTCATCCACATCTAAGGAAGGATTTTATCGTGAGAAGGCAGATGATGAATCAGGATATAAGTACTACCTGTAGTATTACCAAGTCTGCTAATGCCCCCTGTGTATTCTCTTCCCACACAAGACTACAATGTGGGAAAATCTGAAATGTCCCAATGTAGGGCAAAAAAAGCTAAATAATTTACTGTCCATTTGGAATAAAATGGAATCAAATAAAGTGGACCTGCCTCCTGTCATGCAAAGAAGCTTGGATACAGAGTTTAAACTCACAGAGAAACAAAAAACTAACCATTTGTAGTAGAGGGTGGGGAGGAGGAGCAGAGAGAAAAGGTCAGGTGAAGCAAGAGAGCAAAGATTGGAAAGATTCACAATGGACTTTGTATCCATATGGGATTTAAAGAAAACCAGAGCTGCAGGAGTTTTTTAGATTCCAAAGAAGACCTGTGAAGAGCCACCATTAGCTTGTGCTCAGCATAATCTGTATCTCCTGCTTCGTGGTGCCACACAGGATGAAGAATGGGATCTCTGCAGAAGCACCTGTTCCTATAACCTGTAAATCAGTTTGTTCCACTTGTTCTTTCCATAAGCTGCCCTGCATATATCTATGTATCTATTTTTTAAAAATAACATAATTTACATCTTGTATGTCTTGTCTTCAGATCCTGTCACACATAGTTTTAAGGTATTGTGATATACCATTACCCATTCCTTCATTTTGTGATGGAAATCCCACCTAATCTGATTCTTAAAACATAAAGACTGTACTGCCACTACAGGACATGTAATAGCACCCTGTTTTGCTGGTTTGTTCTGCTTGTTTCAAGCTGTAGCATTACTACTTCTAAAGCTAAAGGGGAAAAATAGTTTGGAAAAGATTCTTGACTGAGACATCACACAGAAATCCGTATCTCCAGGGGGAGGCAGCACTAGCTTGCTTTGCAGCTCTGTGGGACATTGCTTGCCTGGCTGTGTTTGCCCACTGGAGTCTTCCACAAACATCTGTGCTGCTTTAAAAAATAGTGTGTCAAATGCAACCAGCAAACAAAGTGACTAGCTTTGCCATGTGGACAATCGTCACATGTCATGAGGCATCTCTGTCTTGCTTTAAAGGCTTCCTGATGCGCACTCTCCCCTGGTATGCACTTATTAAGACTGTCACTGAAGCACTGTCCCTCTGGGCTGGTGTCATCTGTTACAGCTTTGTGACTGAGGGCAGCAGCAGATCTTCAGGCTCTGACAGAACTGCTGAGGGCCTGGAAGAGCCTCCTCACCATGCTTGTCTCTCTGCTCTGAGAAGTCTGGAGTTTAATGTGTCCTGGTGCTAGGGATTATGCCTGGCCTGCTTTCAAATATGCACTTCCAAAGCAGCGGTGACAGCCTCTGTGGGCTTGTATCGCCGAGCTGGTGAAGCTGTTGTTCAACACAGTACCTGAAGGTTTGGTGGTGGGCAGTGGGTGCTGGTGGTAGCTCTTGTGCCTCCGAGGGAGCATGGCAGCTCATCTCAGACAGCCACCTCTGCTGCAAAGGCCATCCTAGTGCGCAGCCCTGGCAGTAGCAGAGCATACCTCTGCAACACCAGGCTTCCTATGGCTTTTGGTATGGTCCTCCTGCCTGCCTCGGGGCTGGTTCCTGGTGGAGGGCAATGCTAGAGCCCTGCCTTCACCCAGAGCTTTGTGGTTATGCTGTGTAACCTAAAAGTGCTTTCCCCTGGCACATGAAATGGGTGTGTGGGTGGAGGTCATGCTAGTCATGTTTCAGAGGGAATTACAGTAACCAGGCTCTCATTTTTCAACCTGTCTGCAACTCTGGGAAGCAAGGGAGTAGGGGGAAGCCCGGTTTCTTGACAGCTACATGAGGCCAAATTCAAAATACTGCTTTTAGGCACTGGGGTTGGATGATACTACTGTGCCTAAATTGTAGATGCTGCATCCCAAAGACTAAGGTCCTTCTTATCCAGCCTGGGCACCTGCTCTCCCTTTAGTACAGCTAGGCACTTCTGCAGGCTGAAAAGCTGTCCTGAGGTAGGTAGTTGGAAATGTGGCTTCCGGGGATGGGGTAGGATGCCTCAGCTGGTCCCACTGCTCTGGGGTGTAAGTGCCTGACATAGAGCCATACATAAGATGCCTCTGCACGTGCAAGATGTATAGCACTTCTCCCACTTTCATGGAGAGTGCTCGAAGGCTTTTTCTGGACCTCTCACTGCAGCATGCTTCAAGTACCTGTGACAGAAACCATGAGATAGGAGGAAGGGGGAGGGGAGGGGAGGGGAGGGGAGGGGAGGGGAGGGGAGGGGAGGGGAGGGGAGGGGAGGGGAGGGGAGGGGAGGGGAGGGGAGGGGAGGAGGACAGACATGTGCCTTTGATGCTAGGAGACCAGGCTGCCTTGTCTCCCTCTGCTTCTTCTGCATCCTTGTCCCGTGATTGAGGACCAGCATCACCCTGAGGTGAAAGAAGAACAAGGGGAGCAGCTAAAGGGCTGCTGTACCTGCACAGTCCTGCTTGCCTGGCTGCAGCTCTACTGTGTGTTGGCCCGTCTGGGGTGGAGCAGCTGCCTGTTGGGGAGCACCGTATTATTAGGAATCTAAGCTGTTAAAATGCTGTGTTATTTAAAAGAGGATCACTAGGGTTTTCAGGGCCTGTGGCTTCTCAGCTTACCTGGTCTGTCCTCATCCTCTTGACCTTTGGGATGCCATCAGTCACTGCCCCCAGCCCCATCTCTCCTCCCTACACTGCTGCTGTACTTTCCACTGCTGGTTCTCCTCCTGGTGCCTGGGAATTTCATTCAGGTCTTTATCCTTTTATCACTGCTGTGGTGTCTGTGCAGGACTCCAAGGCACGCTTTCTTGTAAATGACTCCTTTTTCTGCACTTTAAATGTAAAGTGAGCTTGCCTGTTGTGCCAAACTTCACAGTACAAAGAAATACTGGCGTTCTTGAGTTTCTCTCTAACTCTCCAAGCTGGGAAACTCCTGCAATAGTTTTTATATTTTGTAGTTGACTATAAATAGCTGTCACATAGCTGTCACAGAATTACAGAATCACAGAATGTTAGAGGTTGGAAGGGACCTCAAAGATCATCTAGTCCAACCCCTCTGCCAGAGCAGGATCACCTACAGCAGACCGCACAGGAACGTGTCCAGGCAGGTTTTGAATGTCTCCGAAGAAGGAGATTCCACAATCTCCCCGGGCAGCCTGTGCCAGTGCTCTGTCACCCTCACAGTGAAAAAAATTTTTCTCGTATTTTTATGGAACCTCCTATGTTCCAGCTTGCACCCGTTGCCCCTTGTCCTGGCAATGGATGCTGCTGAAAAGAGCCTGGCACCATCCTCCTGACTCTCCCCCTTGACATATTTATAAACATTAATGAGGTCACCCCTCAGCCTCCTCTTCTCCAAGATAAAGAGACCCAGCTGCTTCAGCCTTTCCTCATAAGGGAGATGTTCCACTCCCTTCATCATCTTTGTGGCTCTGTGCTGGACTCTCTCAGGCAGTTCCCTGTCCTTCTTGAGCTAAGGGGCCCAGAACTGGACACAATATTCCAGATGTGGCCTCATCAGGGCAGAGTAGAGGGGCAGGAGGACCTCTCTCGACCTACTTGCTACTCGCCTTCTAACACACCCCAGGATGCCATTGGCCTTCTTGGCCACGAGGGCACATTGCTGGCATGTGGTCATTTATATTCCCTTCAGGACCTTCTTAAGAAAGGGAATTGAGACATCAAACTGCAGTAGTGTGTGATGTCTATGACTGAAAGCTCTCATGTGAACTTCAACACTTCTAGTTTCCATCTGTGCCAGGGTCAGCCTTGCTGGTCAGGAGGCATTGGGTCTGTGCCTGCAGGCAAAGCCTTAGCAGCCTGCAGAGATTATCTGTGGGGATCTGGCATGCCAGGAGGATTACAGTGAGTGCTGCTCAATCCATACAGTCTTGTTTTTCAAAGCAAAAGTGAGATGTGGTTTAGTTTAAGGTGTTTGATTTGGTTCTTCACCATCGTAGCAAACATTTATACTTATAGACCTGTGAATAACGAAGTCAGTTTTGTGTCCTCAAATCATCTGTTTAAGATACTGAAAGGAGACCTATACTCTCTGGAGAAGTTGGGATTTCTGGGGTAAGGGAGGAGGGGGTTGTGGGACTTCTATCTGCAACTGTTTTACTCTATGTGTTGCAGCCCTGAGGCTGTACAGCTCTGTCCCTCCCTGCTCAGTTCCTCCGGGGCTGGAATGTTTTATCCTAGGTGCAAGATTTTCTTTTGCTTCTTTTTTAATGGTTACAGATAATTTTATTCATCAGAATGGAAGTGTCAGAATAATAATACTGGCGTTCCTTTCCCAGTCTGCCTGTGACATGACATGAAACACATACAGGCACAGGCAGAGCTCGTCTGTTGTTTAAACAGTCTTCATGGTCATGTAAGGTTCTGCATCAGAGTACAAGTTTCATGCAGTTGGAGGGGTTTCTGCTGGAGGTGAGACTGAAACCTGAGGAAGCGAGTCATCCACAACTCTGCAGACGCTGGCACCATGGCAGGAAACAAAAGTGGCTTTTTCCCCTCAGCAGCGTGTTCCCCAGCTCCTTGGCAAAGCTCGTTCATGCTGGCCTGGGTTACCCCTACCCAGCTAAATCTCTTGTCATCCTTTCCTCCCCACAGGCGAGCGACCGTTCCCCTGCACGTGGCCTGACTGCCTTAAAAAGTTCTCCCGCTCCGATGAGCTCACCCGGCACTATCGAACCCACACCGGTGAGAAACAGTTCCGATGCCCCCTCTGTGAGAAGCGGTTCATGCGGAGTGACCATCTGACAAAGCACGCCCGCCGCCACACCGAGTTTCATCCCAGCATGATCAAGCGATGCAAAAAGTCCAGCTCCAGCAGCTCCTTGTGAAGGCAGGGCTGGCATGGGGAAGGGAGTGGGACAGGGCAAGCCACGGCGAGTGTTCAGGCAACAGCACTGGAGCAAGATTGCCCTTGCCATCCAAAAGCATGTGTAGCTAACATTCAAAAAAAATTCACAACCGGCTCTGTGTCCCTCTCCCTGTCCTCCACTTCCCTACCCTGTGCTGGGAACAGTGGTCTGGAGCAAGTGGGCAGCAGGTTGAGAGGAGGGAATGGATGGTCAGCAGAGAAGGGGGCCACCTCTTCTGGTGTCAAGTGTTGATGCTGATGTACATATGTCTGACTGGATGGTCTGGCCTGTGCCACCACAATAGTGTCACCCCCAGGTCTTTGTGATTGCTGTGTCATGAACATGTTTTGTTGAACAGTGTAATGCTGCTTGTATTTAGAGTTTGTAAAGTAAAACTGCTTTCTGAGTTACATAAATAACTCAGATAAAAATTCCATTACATTGTAGAAGTAAGTTTACTTCTGTCTCAGAACGGTCCTCCATTTAAAGAGACTGTTAAGGGAAAGATTACGTTACTAATAGCATCTGACTATATACTAAGGTGAATTTATACTCAAGAAGGCCCATTAAAGTAAGTTGGTCTTTTAATTTTTCTTTGTATTAACTATACTTCTGCACATAAGCTGCACTTTTCCAGTAAAAAAAAAAGTATAATTCAAGAAGATACTTCAGCAAAAAAACCCCACAACAGCTCAGTCGTTTTCTGACAGTGTATGTGTTTAGTTGTTATTCATTTACTTGGAAAAATACAAGTCAGCCTAGGTAGTGTGGGAGGGCATGGAAGCAGAAGCATACATCTCTCAGTTCATCCTGTACTTCTAATTTGCCCGTAAATACAGTACTGGACTATAGAAATGCCACTAACAGTGCTTTATTCTGCTGTGTTTTATTTGAATGGATGCATAACAGCAGCTACCATCATTATAAACTGCTGCTTTTTAAAGGCTTTTTCTCTTCCTACACTTGCCTTAAAGATTTATTCTCTTCATACTCTTGCCTAACTCCCGCAGAATCCTATGGGAGTTGTGTGTGCTTATGGAGAGAGTAGACCTTTCCGTAAGAGCACTCTGCTAATGGAAGTAGCTGAAACTGTTGTGAGGACCACTTTGGAAGGGCTCCTGTATCTCTTGATCACTGTTTCTGTAGAGTGTGCGGGAAGATCGTGAGATAATTGGAAGTAAAAGCATGGAAGACGTGTCCTTATGACATAAGCTTCTCTTGGTACTTTGTGTTGTACCCGTGTCACGTGTGGCATGTCAAATACTGATAAAGGCAATACTTCTTTTATTTTAAAGCTACTTAGACTCTTTCAGAGGAGCAAAAAGATCACTTTTTCATGGTCATTATCTGAGTATTTCATTATTATTATTTCTTTTTATGTTAAAAGCATGAACTGTAAGATGTTATCAGTGATTTTTTTTTTTTCCCTCCTCAGCTGCGTAAGGGGAGGAAGATTCTGTTTACACGTTACTTTTTCTGGAAACATTCTTCTTCTGTTTGGTTATTACCCCTTCCTCCAGAAGAGGAAGGGGAGGTGCAGCCCTACTGTAGAGACTTAGGGCCAAATTCATCGTGTGAGTAATCATGTTGAAACCCAAAGTGTTTCCACTGCAGATGAATTTAGGTAATCTTGTAAAAATCTGTACATAAAAAATATCTTGTTAGTACATCTGCAATTACAGTATTTTATTGTTTTACCTGATAAAAAGCTTGCTTCCTAGAAATGAACATAAAAAATGAACTCAGAGAGTGTTTTCTTCTACAGTTATATAACGCTTTCAGCATTAGAAATCAGTTTGCCTATAGTGTTTTTACCTGTGTAGTTTATGATACATTCTGTCTATGTGAAGAGAACTGCTTTTAAGGCATTGGGGATATTGAACAGTCTGTGGAGTAAAAAGGGATGTGTTTTCTTCAGTGAAGACATCAGGAAACCAAGCACACTTTCTACCTCTGTTTCAGCTTTTTGAAACATTTGTTTTACAAACCAAACTTTTAATTTCTGGTGTCCAAATTGAGTTGTGGAGACATGTTCTTCCTAACACAAATAGGTAGCACCGGTATTTCTATTGATCTAGAAATACAGAAAGTGTTCTGCTTACCAGTACTGTTATTGCTGCCTTGTTGAGTGGGATCAGGGCCACATGTAGCCCAGTGAGATTCAAAGGCACATTCATCATTATTCTTCTCTGTGAAGATCATGCAAAATTTCAAGTCCGTCCTACAGTCTGGATTGTTGCCATTTTGTAGGACAAATGCAGCACTTGGAAAATTTAGGCCTGATCCTGTGGAATTCAAGACACCCTCACATTCTGTCAGCCACAGTGGGAAGCCACAGCTGATAAGCAGCTCCTAAATCAGGATATAGATGTTTTGGTCACTTTAGCTACCAGGATTAACCGACACACTGAAGTAAATGGCCAAGGTTTCCACCTTGTGTATTTGGGGTAGAATGCACATTTAAGGAAATGTCCTTTTCCCTGCAGAATCTGGAAAAAGCAACAGGCAGGGGGTATTTTGGTCTGTGGGACAATGGGACATACAGGCACATGTGATCATTTTGTGTGGCAGGATCCTGTTTCTGAAAAAAACCTTCCTAAACTGTAACCCATTTGCTGTAACATATGCTTTATTTCAAAATTGGACAGATGGGATTAATGGGATTCATTAACCACTAACAGAATACATTGGGAATAATCAGGTTTGGAGATTTCGTTTTACTGTTTTGTTCATTTGGGGTTCTGGGTTTTTTTCTTTTGGTAAAAGCAAACAATGTCTCTAACATATAAAAACTGCAGATTAGTTCTCTGCATCTTGAAGTTAAGTTTTGAAGAGCATTGCAAGTGTTGGAAAAGAAGAAGAAAATCAGGTTCTCTAATACTGTATGTACTTGTACTATTTTGGAAATACTTAACACTGCTGAAGTTAGGACAGCTCCTCTCCTTGGTTAAGAACGCTCTTTACTATACAGAAGTCATGGCTTTAAAGTTAGAACTATACAACATACTTCTTTTTTGAACAGTTTTTCATTACTTGTATTACAGAACTATTTTCAGTTTGCAGATGGACTTAGCCCAGCATACACCAGACTGGACACATACTTCAAAATGCTGGTTTACAGCCTAGTAATCTGTAACGCTGCAAAATAGCAACTTCCAACAGTTTAATCAGTTTTATTTTTGTACAGTATTCGTATCCTTTATAAGTTATTTTGCTGTCCTGTTTTGTAAATCACATGAAATTGTAAAAAAAAAAAAAAAAAAAAAAAAAAAGGTAGGCATAGATGTTTTTGTACATATGTATATATATATTGTCCAAATAAAGACAAAAAGGAATAAAAAAACCCCAAAATTTGTTGTTTTGAATGACTTGAGTCAAGCAGTGGTCATGTAAACCAGTCTGAATGATTAAGAAGAAAATACTGGTGCACATGATGGCATCTTTGAGTTGAGTGGTGTATGAACCACCTTCAAAGGTCTTGGTGTTTATAGTTATTATTTAGCCTGTGTCTTTTTTCTCTGCTTTTCCTTGGTGTTTTCACAGGTATTCCTTCTGCTGCAACTGCAGGGAGACAGAAACACAACCTGCCATGGGGGAACAGCGTCCCCTCACCAGGGTGCTCCAGCTCCCAGGAGGTCTCTCTCCCATGGCTCGGTGGCTTTTGAGCTCAGACTGGTGCTCTCCCTTGCATCATCTAGCTGCTCCACAAGCTCATGATGCTTCAGCCTCTGCAGCCACACTGGTTCCTTGGGATTTCCATGGGTTTAGAGGGGTTGCCTGGTGTAAGGAGGAAAAAAACCCCACAAACCCAAAACTATCTGCTTAGCCTCTGGAGAGGAAAGCACGGAACTCTGTGCCAAAAAGATCACTGTCATTTACGGGCACTGACATTATGGTCGCTAAAAGCAACTGCTTACATGACCTAACTTAACTTGGTGCATAGGAAGAGTGCTAGAGTGTCATTGCAAGATGAGACCCTGGACCCAAGAGAACACGTAACTCTCCAGCAATGCAGGTGGGGGGACATCTGCATCTGGAACACAACTTGCAAGCAGCCTCCAGCTTTGGCTTGATGCTGAGTGTTCTGTCCATGAGTTAGATGGCTGAATGACAGATAAAACAAACTCAGTATAGGGTTTTCTTTTTTTTTAGCTTGTAATGATTCTAGGAATAAGGGGCACAGAGCTGTTGCATTTGGCTCATTCCCTTGCAATCCCATCATAAAGGTCTTCCCATAAATTTACCATTCTTCACCTTAAACCTCTTAATATTTGTTCTTAGTGTTTTAATTGGAACAGCTACCAAAATCCTCCTAGTGTAGAGAAGGCCTTACCCTTAGGAGGGTGTTTTCAGTCTTTGATATCTAATACACTGTACAGAGTAGTCTTGCTAGGAGTGATGTAAATTTTGGCTGAAATAGGTATGACATGTGAAAACTAGGTGCATCTCTAGTTGTGGCCAGACTTCAACAGTGACATGGGGAGCTATGACCCTGAACACAGACCAACTGATTCAGAAAGCACAATTTCTACAAGAGGAATTTTCATTTCTCCTCTCTGCGAGCTATGGAAGGAAATGTGCCATGAAAGTCCTGTTAAAATGCCTGCAGGGTGGTTCAGAAAGCTGCATGCCAGGGTGGCTTTCTCAACCTGCTTGCTAGGGTGACTGGAATGACTATCCATGGTAGACCTCCATGGTCGTCTGAAACAATGCTGGTCAACACTCTCATATCTAAGGAGTCAGTGAGGTTTCCTTTCTGGGTCAGAGCTCCGTAACAACTGCTACTTTCACAATGGCTTTTGCTTTGGAAACAAAAATCTCTCCCAGGTTGAGCTCCTCACACCTCCCAGCCACAAATGACATCACCAGCAACTTAATGCACAGTCACACTTGTCTGAACAACATACTTGCCCAAGTCCTCTTTAAGGGACTGCCCTAAAGCAGGGGAAGCTTTCCCAATGGCTAGAATTGTGCAGCTACCATGCTTTCAGTGTTGTGCTATCCTCAACTGAGAAACATCCTGGCCACTAAAATACCTCATCAAACACTTTCACAGGCACTATGGAAATCTTCCCATTTAAAAAAGAGAAGGTCTTGACTGGCATCAGTTCTAATCCTTAACAGACACTTGTTTCTGTAATACTACACACCATATTTTCCCAGTTCATGTATCTCTCTATACAGAGCATAGGTATGCTTTTTGGGGGGAGAGAGAGTGGAATCCCTATTGCTTTCAGCTTGTATTTTCGAAATTCCTATAAATGTTACCTTTTTTTTTTTTTTTTAACAGCGTACGGCCCCCAACTGACAACTGATAAACATCCTAACGCTTTTCATAGCAAAACCCTTCAGTCTCTGTTTCGGTATTATCTGTTGCCTCTTAGGCCACAAAATGCCGATCAAAGCAACACCTGATCATCAGCACAGCTGAACACAAGGAAATGGAGCATGTAAACCACAGGACTAGGGGAATTACTGATTAGGTAAGGACAGTTTACCTCCCAAGATCCCAGAAAGCTTTACAGGAATTCAGAAGCCAAAGAGCACAGACAAAATCAGAACCCTCCTGACATTGTGCTAAAAAAGGGGCACAGAAAAGCCTTGGACTTTCCAAATTGCTTTTTCTTCCTCTTTGGGCTGATGGGCAAGAGCCTAGACAGAGCGCAGAAGTTGTTTCAGGAGATGCTGGTGTTAAGAGCTCCCTGGAGAGACCACATGCAGTGGTCTGGGCTCCTCTGCTGTTAACCATTGCTTTGGTGACCTTGAATAGTATTTCCCAGCAGAAAAGACTTTTGAGAGCCCAAGAAAAGCCATGTGTGACTGCTCTGTCAAGAACACAAGCCCAGGGAAAAACACAATTGTGTTACTAGTTTGTGCAATGATGCTGGTAAATCACTGCCACTGTTTTATAGGAAAACAATCCAGGTCTTACCTAGAAGCTAAGCTACAGCCTGGTTTTAGATCCAATGAATCATTTTCCTCAGGGGTATCATTTTTTTTACTGAAAAATTTCAAGGGGGACAGCCTTACTGTAAACTCCTTCCAAGTAAAATAAAAGAGATTCTTCCAATATAGCTTACTCCAATAATTTTTCATGAGCGTACTGATTTCTGACATACTGGTGCTTAAGGAACTGCATACTCACTGGAGGTGCTATCACTTTAATGATACTGTCATCAAACCAGTATATTTTATATATTAAAGTACATTTTAAATAATATAAAAGTTCTGACCAAAAAATTTCTTCATGAACAGCACAGTTGGCCTCAGGAGCAGACACAAAGTGGACTCAGGATCTTCAGCCACTGAGGGCCACAGAAAACTGTAATATCCGTGGCTTTTCTCCTGAACAGACCTCTAAGTATCATTACAGAACCACATAGTGGGGCTGACCCTGTTGGCAGTGTCTGAGAGCAAGTCCATTTGCACTTCTTTTGCTGATCACCTGTTTTGGATTTACTTTGTAATTCTTCAGGAAAACCATCACCAAACAAATACCCAACAAAAAAACAACCAACACTGTTGAGAAGCACGCACGAACTCCGAGATGGCGGAAAACGGAATTCACTCTATTGCAAGCAGGCACACACATTTATACCTACTAGCACGAAGCACTATTTTTGGGTTACAAACAAGAGATCAGACTATACAGCCAGGGTTGTTATTAGCTCACGTATTCCTTCAATCACTCTCTTATCACACAGGGAGAGCAGCCTTTCCCAGGTCTGTTTTAATCATATTCTCCCGTTCACTCCCATGCACATCTTGTGTACAAGAAGCATCTTATCTGTTCATTCTCATGGACAAGCTTTCAATACGAGCTGTACTTGGCTGGTCAGGGTCTCTTTTCATAATTAGCAAGTAAGAGTTATGCACTTGTTTAGAAAAGAGCTCAAGGATGAAAGTCTTAACTCTGCAACACAGTGCTGCCAGCACAGCTAACTAAAGTGTAGGGTATCCACATTTCCCCCTTTTTTGTTTTTGGGATCATCATCATAGTCATATGTTGTATTTTTCAGTTCTTTGGACCCCTTGGGCAGCACTTCAGGTGAGATCGTTAACTGTAATGAAAAAGAACAAAATAAAACACTTCCCACAACAACAAATTATATTAAACACAAGTTTAACACAGAAAACCATGTTCTGAGATTTAACCAAATCATATGCTTGCTAAAAAATGTGTAATATTCATCCCACTGCGTTGTTAACATTTTGCTCGCTGCTCTACCTGAGTTCCCAGGACTCACATTCACTGCTTTGCAGGGCAAGAATGTGAGAGATACCCCTGCATCAATCCCAGGCCTCTGTTACCTCAATGTGGTTGTGCTGCTTGTCGAGCACACAAGGCCAAGCAGTAATCCAGTGAGACGTCTGTGTTTTCTCACACGAGGTGCAAGTTGTTTGAGCGTACCTACAGTTCCAATCACCAATCACCCTAAATCATCCAGACCCGCAGTCGCTGGGGAGCCCCTGTTGCAGCGAGGTTTCTGGAGAACCCTCCTGACAACTAGGAAGTCCTACACAGTGTGTCCACTCGTAGGTGAGGTTTCCGAAGTCACTGCAAGAGGGTCCAGCATTAAATAAACACCCTTACATAACGTTGAATGTGGGAACATCTGGTGTTGTTTGCTCTGTTGAATTCTTCTCGCAGCTTGGCCAGGGCTGAAGGAAGAATGCAAGGGAGCCTCCCTATCTATTTTTGTCCCTAATCACATACTTCTAACAAAGCAGAAGGCAGCTAGTTTCTCTGTCTTGCTTTTAGCTAAAGAAATATCACTGCTATTATGTGGCTTTGATTAGACAGTCTTACACAACCAATATAAGCTTCATTGTTAGTCACACAAAAAGAATACATATCAGCACAACAGGTAACACTGAAAACAATTACATTTTCCCATAATTGCTCTGCCATCAGCCGTAAGCATCTTCTACCAGTCCAATCCATGTCGTCGTTGGTAATCGGTACTTCAGGGTCCCATCATGTCACTGGGCGAAACAAAGGGATTCAACAGGTGGGCCCAGTGCATGGTCGCATTGCTGCTACGCTGTTGAAGTAACAGAATGCTGCACAGCCACATCATACGGGATAGGAACGAAATCATGGTCATTAAATGGCTTAATTCATTTTGCTGGCAGCCAATAAGGTCCTGTAGATAAAGAAACACAGCCATAACCTCTTCCCCACGTCAATAGAGGTACCGGACCTTTCCATTCATTAGTATGAATGTCTTTATACATGTTGTGGTTCGAGCCGAGTGACCGGCGGGAAGGAAACAAAGGAACCACGTGGTCGCTCCCTCCCCCCTACCGAGAGTGAGGGGGAGAGCCCGAAAGGAGCCGCAGGCAAAGACCTGGAGGGGTTGAGATAAAAACAGTTTAATGGTGAACATAAAATGGTAACAATAACAGTGAAATAACAGTAACGTTTAACGAGATAAAACGCGAGTAACATGTAACGCGGAGCTCACCACCCGAACGGACCGGAAACCGGGAAGCGCGCATGCCCCCACCCCGACCGCTCCATATATATATATACCCCAGCATGTTGTCAGGATGGTATCAAATATCCCTTTGCCCGATAGCTCCTTTACTGAGAATTAACCCTATCCTAGCTGAACCCAGTACAATACAGTACGTTAGGCTTTGGCAAGTCTTTCTCTTTTTCCTTCTGAAATCTCAGATGAGGAGTTAACATGTCAAAGATGGATATATTCAGAAAATTTAAGACATATGTCTCTTTAGACAACTCATGTGAAGACATTCGGACAACAGTGCTTTTCTGTTTCTGTAACATTCTTTTCAGAATGAGATGTGCTCTTTCCACAATGCTCTGTCCCGCTGGTGAATAAGGTATCCCCATCACATGGGATATTCCCCATTCCTGTAAAAATACTTTAAAATTGTTAGAAACATAAGCCGGACCATTATCCGTTTTTATCTGTGACGGCACTCCTAATGTGGCAATAGCACGCAGCAAATGCAGTCGAACATCTCTAAACTTTTCATCACTATGCACTGTGGCAACAATAAAAGATGAGAAAGTACCTACAGTAACATGCACAGATTTCAATTTACCAAATTCAACTATACGTGTAACATCCATTTGCCACACATTATTGGGAGCAAGACCACGAGGGACTGCTGTTATATTAGAGTTCAGTGGCATGGTCGCTTGACAATCTGGACATGACAAAATAACATCTTGAGCTTGTCAAGATCTTATGTTAAACTCTTTGGAAAAAGCCTTACTATTTTGATGATAAAAAGCATGCGAAAGTCTAGCTTGTCCTAATACATCAGGAACAGCAGTCATAGCAGCCAGAGAATCAGCCCGAGCATTACCTTCGACTAACGGGCCAGGCAGATTAGAATGAGAACGAGTATGTGTCACAAAGTATTGGTGTATCCGATTACTACAAAGTAAGCATAATTTCTGAAACAACATGAAAAGAACACGATTAGAAACATGTTTTAAAAAGGCAAACTCAATTCTGCACAGAAGGCCATATACATAATGTGAATCAGCAACAATATTTACAGGTTGAGATGAGAAGAGCTGCAATGCTTCACAGCAGCATGCAGCTCAACAATCTGTGAAGAACCTTCTTGCAGGACAATATGATTTTTCCAGTCTTGAATATCAGCATCATATCAAACCACTACTGCTTTATGCGATTTGCTGGAGACACCTATAAAAACAGTCAGTGCTCCAGGCAGCGGTTCAGGGCTGGCTATGGGAGTGGCACTCAAAGGCATAACTGAAAGTGATTGCAATGTTTTATGACAGGGGAGATTAAACTCCAGCCGTCCTAGAAAGTCAGCTAACGCAATCTGCAAATTCAAAGACATTTCCAGCAATGTTGCAAAATGTAAGTTTGACACAGTGAGATGTAGTATATCAGGATCTCTTGCAAACGTGCACGACGCTCTATGTCGCAACTTCATCAGTATTTCTGCTATCATATCAACTCTGCTCCAAATTGATTTAGGAGATGTGTGAGGCAAAAAACCCATTCAAGTATATAAAGCTTTTCACAATCCCATTGCCCCAAGATAGCATAGGGCTGGAATTGAGCATTAATTATAAATCCCCTTAATTCAATGTTTGGATTGTAACGATGAGCAAAATTCGTTTGTAGCTTATTGGCTACTTTTTCTAAGGCAAGCTTTGCTTCAGGGGTTAATTTCCTCTCAGAATTCAAATCCAAGTCTCCCCTTAACAAATCAAAAAGATGAGATAATTCTTCAGTAGTAATGCCCAAAGAAGGATGAATCCAAGTAATTGTTCCCAATAATTTCTGCAAATCATTTAAAGTACAAATACTTCGATTCAAAGTTAATTTCTGTGGAGAAACTAATGTATTGGTTAATTTCCACCCCAAATACTTCCATGGAGCTTCTATTTGATTTTTTTCTGGTGCTATTTGTAAACCATACATTTGCAATGATGATATCAAAAAGGAGCAGACTTGCTGCAGGTAAATCTCATCCATGTGAGCTATCAATGTATCATCCATATAGTGATAGATCAATGCATGAGGTTTTCTCTGACAGGTTCCAAAGCAGAACCGACCACGAACTGACATATAGTCGGACTATTTTTCATTCCTTGAGGCAAGACAATCCATTCATACCTATCCATCGGCTCACTATTGTTAACACTTGGGACTGAAAATGCAAAATATTTGCAATCATCATTGTGTAACAAAATTGTAAAAAAGCAGTCTTAGACCTGGTAGTACAAAAAGCCCCATTTTTGATGCTGAGGATCGTCTCAACAACATAGCATGCGTTTCAAATGCCAGTAGTCCATTGCAATTAGAGGATACTAAAGTAACTGAATTATCCTCTAAGTTGACTGGTTCATTTGTTTCTATGTCCAAGCCGGCACTCCCTGCAGTCGCTCGGCTGAAGGCAAAGTCTTTGTCTCTACTGTGAGAAGCCTGTTGGATTTCGGGGCACCGGGTCTCACGTCCCACCTTCCATTTCCCGACTGAGGCAAAGTATTGCCATGAGAATCAAATTTAGATCGACATTGAGTAGCCCAATGAAAGCCCTTTTTGCATTTAGGGCACATTGTACCTGGTTTTCTTATTGATCCTGCTGTCCCCTTCCTAGGGCAATTTTTCGTTACGTGACCTTCTTGTCCACATGTAAAGCATTTAACACTTGCTTTATTTACTTGTGAGCTGCTGAGCTGATGCAGATGCTTCAGCATTATACGTATCCGATCCCACATGCATGCAAGCCTTAATAAAGTCTGTAACAGTAGCTGTTTTGTTAGTGGGTCTCGGCATCTCCAGAATTCTTTTACAGTCCGCGTTAGCATTTTCCGCAGCAAGCTGCAGTAATAATGCATCTCCTGCCACTGGTACATCTATCTGTCTTTCAATAGCTTGTTGTAATTTATCAATAAGTTGAAGGTAGCGTTCATCGTTAGCTTGTCTGATAGTGCCAAAAAGTTTGCTTGATTTTTTCATGTCAGGAATCTTTTTAAAAGCTTTTGCTGCTAATTTTGCAGCGAGCTGTAAAAGTTCTGTAGTAAAATGAGCTTGAAGCTGTGGATTCGCAAACTGACCCTCCCCCAACAGTTGATCCAGGTTAATTGGAGCATTATTATTTTGAGCTACTGTAGCATGGGATATACATAATTCCCTGTATTCTACATACCAAATTGTATACTGGCTGGGTGTTAAAATCAACTTAAATATCACCTTCCAATCATGAGGAACCATAAGAAAAGCCTCTTTCATTGTCTCTATTAAATTTTCAGTATAGGATGATTGAATACCCGATTCAGCAACCGTACGCCGCAACTCTTTCAGCATGCTATGAGAAATCTGCCGATGTTCTGGTGCCTGAGTCCCATCCGGCCACGTATGAAGAACTACTGACATAGCTTCAACTACCTGTGGAGAAGGGAGGGGTTGCATAGGGTGGGGGTCGATAATTGAGTGGAACAAGAGAGTTCATCTGACCCTTATTTTGACACAGCTGCGAGCCAGATTTTGACAGCCCCTTTCCTTTTTCTGAAAGTCCTGAAAAAACATCCTGAGCAGTAGGTGCAGATGCCACCATGGCTCTAATTGGCGTGAGCGGAGGATAGAGGTTGGGTTCTGCCTCGGGGTCGCCAGGACCAACATCAAAGGAACTGTCATCCTCCTCCAGATCCCCAGTTCTCAGCACAATTCCCTCATAGCCACTCATCAATCCTTCTTGCAAACTGGTGAGGTTGATCTGGCTAGTCTATACCGCAGTTTCAGTTTGAGAAGATAAAAGGTTTACACATGTTGTTTGACTTGCAGTCTCTTTCTGTAGCGTAGGTGCTAAGTCAGTTAAATCATTAGTGAGGTCAATAGCAACAGCATTTTCACCAGTATCTGCTGAATCACCTGCGGTGCCTGCCACGCTGCTCTCAGAGCTAGCATCAGCAGCGCGTGGTTTCAGTGAGCGCAACGCCGCAAACAACGCTTTCCGTGTCACTATATTATCAGCCAAACTGTCATGACCAGCATGTTGTGCTTTAGTTAGCTCTTCGCCTACACGTTTCCAATCCTTAATTTAATTTCATTTCAGGGGCAATTACAACCGATCCATAAAAGTAACAGAGTCACTTTCTACAGGCTAATCTTATACTCTCCCTCCTTAGCAATACACATCAGTACACCATGATGAAGTTGCTGTGATCGTGTCGCGTTTTGCCCCATTTTTGTCCCCCGGCTGCAGTCCTCGTACCTGTTTCCTGTTGAAAGGCGAGGATGGACACGTCAGTTAATTCATCACCCCGTTCGGCTCACTGAGGGGTACTTCTCTTGGATATGATTAAGTCCCGATTCGGGCCGCCATTTGTTGAGAAGCACGCACGAACTCCGAGATGGCGGAAAACGGAATTCACTCTATTGCAAGCAGGCACACACATTTATACCTACTAGCACGAAGCACTATTTTTGGGTTACAAACAAGAGATCAGACTATACAGCCAGGGTTGTTATTAGCTCACGTATTCCTTCAATCACTCTCTTATCACACAGGGAGAGCAGCCTTTCCCAGGTCTGTTTTAATCATATTCTCCCGTTCACTCCCATGCACATCTTGTGTACAAGAAGCACCTTATCTGTTCATTCTCATGGACAAGCTCTCAATACGAGCTGTACTTGGCTGGTCAGGGTCTCTCTTCATAATTAGCAAGTAAGAGTTATGCACTTGTTTAGAAAAGAGCTCAAGGATGAAAGTCTTAACTCTGCAACACAGTGCTGCCAGCACAGCTAACTAAAGTGTAGGGTATCCATACAACACAACCCTGACGTCCACGAAAAAGCTATTAGATAACTCAAACTGAGTGTTGTTAGACTGCAGTAAAGATCAAGCAGCATAATGTTGATAATCTACAGCTTTGGCTGCAAATTGTGGCAGGAGGAATTGGAGACTTTTCCCCTTTAAATTACATGATCTCGATTACCTTCAAGCATATGTTCACTTTGAGCTATTCACGTTGCATATTACCTGTGCCATCTTCTGCTCTCTGCTCTTTTCCAACAGCTCCTTGATACCTTCTGCCAACCATCTTCTCAGTTATCATCTGCTCCATTCTTCTTGCTTTTACCAATACTGTGCCACTGTGCATGGTTCCTTATCCTCAGCAGGTAACCGTCATTCCTGTCCAGCTTACTCGCCGTGTTCTCATCTCTGCACTTTCCCAGGGGTTGTTAATCTGCAACTAGGTGCCTTGCTCTTCTATGAATGCCCACAGGGCATATTTGCCAAGATTTCATGTAGCTTCAGGTGCAATAGTGAGTACAAATCATTTGCAACACTAAACTCTAGCTAATGACATGCATAATACCATTATTTTGAGACTGACACACACTGATGTTGGCAGCAGCTCAGCTCCATGAAGCCACTCGGTCCCTGGGAGCCTCCTCTCTCCGTGGGATGGAAGAGACAATCAGAGGGCAAAAGTGAGACAACTCCTGAGTTGAGGTAAAGACAGTTTAACAGGGAAAGCAAAAGCCCTGTGCATAAACAAGGAAAAATAAGGAATTGGTTCACTACTTCCCATCAGCAAGCAGGTGTTCAGCCATTTCTCCAGAAAAGCAGGGCTCCAATACACACAGCAGTTACCTGCAAATATATAACTCCCAAATGCCTCCCCACCTCCTCCTTCTTCCCCAACTTTTATTGCTGAGCATGGTGTCATATGGCATGGGATATCCCTCTGGCCAGTTGGGGTCTGCTCTCCCAGCTGTGTCCCTTCTTAACTTCTTGTAAACTTCTTGTGCTGGTAGGGCAGTGTGAGAAGCAGAAAACGTCTTGATGGTGTTCAAGCACTGCCCAGCAATAGTGAAAACATCCCTTTGTTACCAATGGTGCCATATAAGCTACATGAAGCAAATTAACTCTATTCCAGCCAAATCCAGTATAACTGTGTCGTGGTTCAAGCCGAGTTACCGGCGGGAAGGAAACAAAGGAACCACGTGGTCGCTCCCTCGCTCACTCCCCCCTACCAAGAGTGAGGGGAAGAGCCCGAAAGGAGCCGCAGGCAGAGATTCGTGGGGCTGAGGTAAAAACAGTTTGGTTTAATGGTGAACATAAATGGTAACTATAACAGTGAAATAACAGTAACGTTTAACCAGATATAACACGAGTAACATGTAACGCGGATCTCACCACCTGGAACCCAGCGATGCGCCGCCTGGACCGAGCACCGGGAAAAGAGAGATCGTCCCAACCCCGACCAGCTCCATATATATATACCCCGAGCATGACATCATGATGGTATCGAATATCCCTTTGACTAGCGACTAGTTTGGTGGAGCTATTCCCTATTCCCGACTAGCTCCTTTACTGAGAATTAACCCTATCCTAGCTGAACCCAGTACAAACTGTCAAAAAAATATCGTCTTGGTAGGGGTAATAGTTCAACAGAAGGAAGACTGGACAACTGGGAAATTACTTTGAGAGAAACTGGGGAGCAGAAGAAGAGTGGGAAAAGCTGGAGGAATTTGGTGGAAACCAGAGAGATGAGGATTGCACCACTGGGAAAGAGCTGAGCCACAGGAGAGGACATTGATGGGTATGCTGCTATAGCACTGGTTATTACCTCTTTTACCTTCTGCCTCTGCTATAGCTACTTGCCTTTATTCTTCCACATTTTCCCTGCTGCTTTCAACACCATCATAGTGGTGACTGTGAAACTTCCAACGGCTAAACACATCTGGTTCCTGCACTCATCACCCCTCTCCCTGTTTAACAGTTTAGCTTTGTCAATGCCAAAATTAAGTACAGTCGCTACTAAATCACCTCTATTTACAAAACACTGCCTTTCATCCAGGCTGCCCTAATATGCAAAGGACAGCTGGACCACTGAGCCACATAGGAGCAGCACGGCTCTCGGCAAGCCTAGTCTGTGAGTGCAATAGCAGGGAAATATTCCTGTGATTTTCAGATGTTCAGGCTGGGACAGGGGGAGGCTGTTTCTCGGAACAGAGGTGGATGTAATTCCCTTCCCCATCTCTTACTTCTCCAAATTATGATGTATTGGATTAATTAGCAAGGTACTGGGGAAAAGATGCTTCTGTAGCAAAAAGTTCAAGAAAAATTTGTTTTGGTCATTTTTTCAGTCAGTCAGAACTGAAGAGAGTAATACTGTTTCAGAGTTATTTATGGTGAAACTGGAGCACCAAGGTTCCCCTTGCTTCCCGTGACATAGCTTCCCTGCCAAGACAGCTCCCATCAGATATTGTGCCAATTAAACTAGTAGAAACTACAGTGCGCCTTTCAAGAAGCAGGCCAAATGAAGACAGGAGAGAGGACTGGGAAATGATGCACGCAACATCAAAACAACTTCCATAAAATTATAATATATTTTGATGTATTGTTACTAGGTACTGCTGAGCCAAAATAGCCCTTCACCTGAGCATGGAGCACCTTTCCCAGCACAGGTGGTGTTAAAGATTATGGGGTGCAGGGACAAGAGAAAGAATTGTGCACTTTGTGGGATCATCACTTAGCCAACCCCTGAGGGACAGCCACAGGACTCTTGCTCAACTTAGCAAATACTGATTTAGAGATCTTCTCACATTTCCTTCTCTGCCCCAGGCTTAACCACACTATCCAAAGCCACAGCACAGATAGCATCAGATGATACATTGTTATGCAGGTGTTTGTAAAACAGAGTGACAAATCTCACATCTTATGTATCTGTTTGCTCTTAACACTTCGCTTTCAAGAAAACACTGTGGAATGGCATGGGAATTGGACAAGGAAGGTGAGAGGCCTTGCTAAGGGAACAAGCAGGTAACTGCAGGTTCATGGAAGAAATGCAAGTCAGTTTCCACACTCCACAGGAAGCAGTATTTGAAGACGGTCCAGAAGCTTCTAGAAAGAAAGCATCAGCCAGAAAACTTAGTAACAGAAGAGGCACCACCTTGATGTGACCCATATACACAAGAGCCTCCAGCAGTGTTAACTGTAAGCAAAACTTGCTATCAGGCCTGGAGCAGGTGCCTACCCTTGTCTCTAAAGAGCACCTACCACACTTTCCAGTAAGCAGCCCAGACTAGCTGTGTCTGTTTCATCATCTCTAACTCCAAAGCCTGGAGACTAGATGTTCCCAGTCAGCAACAACCTTAAAAGGCCTCATTTATTTTCCTTTCAGTAAAAGCCTTAGCTTCACGTGAGCATGTTAAAAGCATTTTGCAAGGGTCTGTCAGGGACTGCTATGAATGTCTCAAACAGCCCGGAACCTAAAGAGGCCTCAGCCACCTGCCTGGTGCCTGCCTGTGTTGTTGCGGGACTCACCACTTTCCTGAGCCCACTGTCCAATCCTCGCACCAGTGGAGGTGCGTAGGCAGCTAGGGCTTGGTGCTGTGGTTGCAAGAAGCCAGGAGAGGGAGGGGTGACACCCCCCTCAGAAGCTCCCACCATCTCCCAGACCTGTTCAAACAATGCGATGTGGCGGGAACTTGACTGTATTAAAGGTGAGAACCCCAGGCAGTTGGACGCTGTTTGCCCGCAAGAAGATGGTTGCGTGTGCTGTGGTTGTGGCGGGATCCAAGGGCGGTGATCTTTCTTTTCCTATCCTTTTCCTTTCTCTCTTCCCCTAGTCTTAACAAAAGGCTATCTATGACAAGGCCGGTTCTTTTGCTTGCTAATGGCTCTTTATTGTGAGGCATGTTGATTGCGCTAAGTGGACGATCCAAGCCCATCGTTGTTACTTCTTTGTTAATTGATAAATAAAACTGGTGTTAGGATCCTTGGTGTGACTCACCTCAATCCTGGCTTGGGAATCAGTGAACCTGAGTCATCCTCCCTTCTCATTCTAATTTGCTGCTTCAGATGACTAAGCAATCTCTCCTAGTTAATAGTAACGTATATGCACAAGTGCCATTTTATGACAGGACTAACATATGGTGCAAGGTGATTTGTAATTGATTTTCAGTATTTAGTTTCTGAAGATCTTTTTATTTCTCACAGACCCTCACAATTTCCATGCTGTATCTCTCTGTCTCAATATATGAGCAGACACAGATGTTTGTCAGAACTGCAGACGGTGGTGGAAAAAGATCTTTGCCATAGTCTTTGGCTGGTCTAAACAACAGGGGAAAGTACCTATTTTTGGAGAAAGCTCAATTTATACTTCAGCTGTCAGGACTGCTTGGGATCTTTCCACTTCCGCATTTCTGACCCGTCCTGTCTAGTCAGCAGGAAAAGTTGGATACTACATGTATATTTAACCCAAACTCTCATTCATATCTCCCCGCCCCCCCCCCCCCCAAAGTTACACTGACATGAATTCCATGGGGTTTTATAGCAAGAGTCCCTGAGGAGCTGAACAGCAGTAGCAAAGCATGACAAAGAGCAAGAAAGCTGACAGCACAGAATGGGCCCTTTAGACGGGTAAGGAATGCTAAACAATGCTGTAGCTACACTAAGCGACTCGGTGTGGATTTTCATGGTTGAATTCATTATCCAGTTCAAAAGACTTCCTTTTAAGTGAGGACGTCTCTGTGGATGCGATACTCCTTTCATGCATACTGGGAGGTTACTAATGGGAACACGTGTATGGGAGGCATAGTCACGTTGTATAGCCTGTTTGCAAAGAGCAACGGCTAATTTCATTTTGCAGTGGATTATTTTATTTCTAACATTCTAATGTATAAAGCCTGACATGACAACTCCATTGGCAAAATTCAGTGACAGGATACTGTTAACAAAAACTCCCCCTCAAAATCAAGTGGACTCCAAATTTTGTATACAATTCTACTGAAGACTACCTCTCTGTGAAAACAAGAATACTTCATGTTTTCGTTTATTTATTGACATGTCAGAATGACGTAAAATTCTACCAACCCCCAACCGATCATCCAACACCCTATTCCTTATCCACTGACAATATCAGAAATGGCTTAAAATTCTATCCAATGCAACCAACTTAAACCAAACACTGACCCTCCCCACCCATAAATCTAACCAAACAAAACAAAACACAACAACAGCAATGACAACAATCAACTAATCTATTTATAGCTTAGTCCCCACATTTTGAATTAAGTCCTCGTATCTTGTGTCCTGGGTGTAGCTTGTGTCCCCAGGTGTCCTGGGACTCAATCATTTTTATGTACATTTTACATACCAACTGTAGTTTCCATTTCTTTACAAATCACTCTTTGCAATTAAAGATTTTTTTTTCTCATAGTTAACTAAATAACCAGGACTTTAACCTGGGTTTTAAGCATTCTGTTGATAACATCTACTTTCAAATGCTTAACAACTACAGCCAAAACCCCACTAACGTATTTTATGGCTATCTGTTGAAAATCCATTTGCATATACAATCATTTCAATGCAGCGGAATCCTTGTAAAAAGCCTTCTGGTTTTAACTTACACAAAACCAGCAGGACTATTTTCTCCATCTATCACCAAAACCATATCAAGTTTTACTTACAAAAAAAACCCCAGCAAAAAGATATATATTGCTTCACCTTTTTTTCCTGCACATTAACTAGCTCACTGTTTTAAAACTACCTGGCTTTTTGTCATTTTTCTCCTTGTTGAGAGTGCCTTGCTAGAAAAATAAAGATCTTATCCTTCCAGAAATACAAAATGGAACATTATCTAAAAAAACCAAGCCAAATCCAATAATAAAGCATATCACTCTAACAACAGTATATACTTTATACTAACTTCAGGTAAATATTCACAAGACAAAAAATAATGCACATTCTCTTCCTACACATCACCATCTTCATACATTCAAAAAGTTTCCATTTCAGCAGGAAAAGTTTGGAGAACATTCTTAACTGTGTTACCTAAAGCAAATTCCACTTTCTGGAAAAAAAATTCACAACAAAAAACCAGACATAGAATTAGTCCTGTATAGTCTAAAAAAACTAACTGTTCTTCTGAGGTTACATTACTGGTAAAATAACAAAATACAAGAATCTTCATTTTCTATTTAAAACAATTATTAAAAAACGTAAGTTCTTTGGAGAAAGAGGCCACTATGAAAGATTTGAAGAAAAACCCATGCACTTTAACTCTGTTACTTTCACGCAAGTTTTCTGAATCAAAGTTCTCAATCGTCAGTTCTTTGCAGGTTTTCATCTTTCACAATTTCTGAAGTCTTGAAAGCCAGATGTTCCCAAAAGTTCTACAAAAACATTTTTTTACTATCTATCTATCTATCTATCTATCTATCTATCTATCTATCTATCTATCTATCTATCTATCTATCTATCTATCACTGTTCTTCCATCCTTCCAAGTCGCCGTCGCTGTCTACAGACAGTCTTTAAATTCCATTTGTTTGCCTCCAGCACAAGAGGTCCATTGTAGACAAACAACACCGTCATCTTGTCATTATAAGTGAGATTCTGCAGGAGCTGGTGAAAAACAAAAAAAACACAAAACAGCTAGAAGAGATGTTCCTCACTATCTAAAAAAGGTAAAGGAAGTTTACATAAAGCCTTAGATCTCAAAAGGTCAACATAGCAGGATTAGAGTCTTTACGATTTGTTCCCAGAAACCCCACAAGGAGACTCCACTCATTCTTCAGGCAATTTACATGTTTCACTACTCTTACTACAAGAATATCTTTGTACTTAATCTGTACCTTCTTGCTGCAAATTAGGTCTTTGCTTTTTTGCTGTATCCACAATAGGTAGAGAATATCGTCTGGTTCTCCTTTTTTTTTGCTAGGGCAGATCAGGAGTTACTTAGGTGTAACTAGCATATCTCTCTTGTGCTCTTCTGAGCTATGCAACCTCCATCAGTGGAAACTGAAAACTCCTGTAACTTCCTAAAAGCCGCACTGCTTCTGGAATCACTCCAGCCACTGTGTTACTTTTCTGAAGTGTAATGGACACTTACTGTAGTCTGAGTCTTGTTATGCACAAGCCCAGCAGACTGACAGATGTCATACAAGCTGTACAGCTATCTGCAGTGCACAGGATGACTTTTAGTAGTTTTCTTGCAACTGATGCTCAACTTGCCACTGACAGTAACTTCTTTCTTCTCAGACATTTAGGCGTTTATGCCTTTGGCCAGGTGCTGTTGATTTTTCCACGTGCTATGCTGGCCTGTGCTTAAATGCATTCTGTTTTCAATAAAGTTACCTCATCTAAGATTGTTTTTAATTGTAGTCTTGCTCTACAACAAAGAAGCATTCACTCCCAATATGGTGATTACTTGCATGTTTAATAAGTATAATCTACTTCAGCATAGATAGACAATAAAAATACTGATTTTCAAACCCAAGACTCACTCCTAAAGAACACATTCATCTCATCTATTTATTCTGACAGTGAATCACAAGTATCCAGAATACAATTTTCCTAATCAAATCTACTGCACATTAATGTATATCCCTTTCCCTCTGTTGCTTGCTGCAGGAAAGCCACTGTAAGTGCAGAGTATGGCTTTCTCCTCAGCCTGCTCTGCACAGCCTTTTAATTATCCTCTGATGCAGCCGACTCAAACCATCTCATTGGCTAAAACATTTCCATGAAATGTTATCTCAACAATGTTCTTTGCGGCAGGCCATTACAACTTCATGTTAACTGTGGTGATCATCTACTTGCAGTGGATTGAGAGAGGAAAGAAGAAAGAAATACGTTCAGTCACCTCTTCATAACAGCATTTCTTGCTGCTGAATAGTGGTGTAAACATTCCTTGATCTTCCTCTTCCATAATGTTAAACGGACTTTTTTTTTTTTAATCCTCTGAAATTTCTTTCTTCTGCTTTCTCATTTTTACTCTGATCTTTCTGGTTAGCTCATTTTTCTGCCTTCTTTATTCTTAGTAATCTGGCAACCAGCACAACTTTTAAAAGAGACTCTGAATCCTAGATAGTAATTTTCCACACTTCCTTACACGTGGGAAGCATTACAGTTAGTAGAGCTATCTCTATCCTTTCAACATCCAAATAACTCCCTCATTTCTCAAAGTAGGAGAGAGCACAGAAAAGCATATCCAAAAAGGACAGAAATTCCAAGAAGACAAAAGGGGATAGATAACACACAGAACAAGAAAGAAGTAATGTGGACAGCAAATGACCAAACTGTGGGGAGGTAAGTATATTGCAAGATCTTAATAAGAACTGTACAGTCCATTACTGAATGCTTGCCTCCTTAGTGTACAACTAACTTTTACTGGTTCAATCTGTCTTGGATCAAGTCAAACATACATTAGCCCCTGCTAAAGGTGCAGGTGAATAGGCACCCTGCTTACTAGTCCTCTCAAGCCACAGTATCACATCACTGCATCACCTAGTAAATAAATTACAATTTTTTTTAAATTGTAACAGAAAAGCACAATTAAGCACTGGTTATTCTTGACTGAAAAGTCCTCTTCAAGCCATTCTCCATGGAGCATAACAACGACCTTTTAAATCTGATTATTACTTGAATAGTTTTCCACCATTAATGTGTGACTCCTTTTGTTCTTCTGACGTCACCAGCATTAGCCTGTTCCGCCATCATTATCTGACTTGTCTGGAAATTGGTCTTTGCCACAATCCCAATGCTTGTGAGCTAGAGGCACTACATTTGGCAGCCTTGTCACAATGTACCCCTATCCACTGGTGGTGAGCTTGTGATACTTCCACAGAGGCCACAAATTCAGAATGTATTTGTGATAAAATGAGCCTTGGCATAAGTTGTCTGAATTTCTGCCTGGACTGTCCTTAGACAAACTGGCTCATAGTTACCCTTTAATACTAAGTTCTAAGGTAAAACAGAAATAAGTTATACAGTGTTCATAGGGATATTATCACACAAACCAACTCTCCTACCCATTAAACTTTCAATTTCATTTTCCACCACGCACCTTTGGTGTAATAAAGAAGTACTGAGACGTGCTTTCTTTACAAGCAGTTTTCACAACCATTTCAAAAACTCTTCTCTCATTCATCGGATCCATTCCCTAAAAGAAAAGAAAAGAAAGAAAAAAAGGTTGTTTTCTCCACTATGTCATAAGCATCTGTACCTGACAGATGGTTATATTCTGCACTATTGATCCTCACCTGATTGATTTCATCTACAACCCTGAAAGGACATCTGTTGAGTTCCTGTAGAGCCATCAGGTACAACATAGTGGAAACACTTTTCTCACCTCCACTCTGATGATATGGAGTCAATTCATGAAGTTCAGTGCTACTGTGGAATTTGACTCTAATGCGAATCCCGTACTTGTCATACTCCTCCTACAAAAAACAGTACCTGTTAAACCCAGCTTCTCTGTATTACAGCTTATTTGATAATGACATACAAATTGAAGGAAATTTACATCAAATGTTCTACAGGGGTCTACAAACTACTTAGGTTCAACTTAGTATCAATATATTAATTCCATTTCATAATTCTTCCTTAACTCTGATCCATTGTTAGATAGAGGATTTTTAATACCATTCCCTTCTTGTGCCAATGATTTGCTAATTTCTGAATCCTTGATAAGAAAGACTGGATACATATTAAGAACATTGACAAGAAAAAAAAAATCCTAGCTTGAAAAAGGAGAAAGCAATGGCCTTGTAAATTCCATTCATCATGAAAAAATGCATTAGGGTACATGATGCTATCAACTTGAATGGTGGGGTCATGGCAGGGGTGTCCATGTAGGTTAAGATCCCATCTGAACTTCTCCAAGTGCAAGCAGCCTAATTAAATCTGCCACTTTTTCTCCACTGACAGACCGAGAAACAAAGTTTCTACAAAATCTACCATGACAGCAATCTGCCTTTCCTACTCAGTCAGGAAAAACACACACAAGGATTCTGGTACTGGCCTCTTCTTCAACAGAAAACTGATGCTTGTCAACAGTCTGAGTCAGTGATGCATAGGGGTGGGGTAACAGAAGGAGTTCAAAAGACGGCCCATGCAAAGAATACTTTCATGACTCAAGGAATAAAAGAAATCCTTGGAGTACTTGCTAATATTTCTGAAGTTCAGGTAAACTCAGTGCAGGAAGCCCATACCAACTGCCTACTGTTTGGTCTACATAAGACACCATCTATGCACGTATCAAGGTAATGAGAGCTACAAGGGAGATTCAAAAGTTTCAGGAATATGAGCTCCAAGAGGTCTATCCATATTCATTGCAGAGGCATAAATCCTACACTTAGTGGTCATTGAACCACATTCTTCTGATAACACAATTGTAATCCTTATGGTTTAAGGAAGTAGTGGAGGTGATTCCTGACGGCCAGTCACAGAATACATCTGGATGTAGAAAGGACCATTGTGGCAGAGAAACAATGAGGAACCCATCCCATAGAAGCTGGCACATTTCAGTTTGGTTTATATTGCCACAAAGCAACACCACAAAGCAATGAGGCTGGTGGATCTCGAGGTGTTGGAGCACATCCAGAGGAGAGAAATGAGGCTGGTGGAGGGACTAGAGGGAAAACCCTGTGAGGAGAGGCTGAGGGAGCTGGGGCTGCTCAGCCTGGAGAAGAGGAGACTCAGGGGAAATCTTATCACTCTCTACAACTACCTGAAGGAAAATTATAGTCAGTGGGGGTCAAGCTCTTCTCCCAGGCAACGAGTGACAGGACGAGAGGGTATGGCCTGAAACTGTGTCAGAGAAGGTTTAGGTTGGATATCAGGAAGCACTTCCTCATGGAGAGGGTGATGAGGCATTGGAATGCACTGCCCAGGGAAGTGGTTCAGTCACCGTCCCTGGCGGTGTTTAAGGAAAGGCTGGATGTGGCACTTAGTGCCATAGTCTAGCTGATGTGATGGTGTTGAGACATAGGCTGGACTTGATGATCTCAGAAGTCTTTTCCAGCCACAACAATTCTGTGATTTTGTGAAAGCACAATCATCAAAAGGCATACAAACCTGGTTGTCCTGGCAGAGCAAATTCCCACTGTAGAGCTGGTTACTATGAAGAACAGCAAGGTCTAAAAGTCACCATAACGTAAATGAGACATGGCATTTTAAAGTCTTAAAACTGCCTTAAGGAACTTCAAGTTCATAGGAACGATCTTCAGCTTCTTTGCTAGCTTTGGGTCTTGCTCTGGGATGAGTAATGTACATACCAGATAGCATCTAATGTTGGAGAGGATCTATAAAAGCCACTCAGATCATCTAATCTGCTAAATCCAAAGAACAAGCCATCTTTTGGTGTTCCTGGTGTTTTACTATATCTGCAGGAAGGCAAATATCCTCAGCGTCAAAGTGTTAGGGCTGGGCTGGCCAGTGACTGCTGACAAATGCTCTCTTAATCCCTCTCCCTCTCCAGAATGGGAGGGGAAAGGGGACAAGTCAGAGAGACTTCGGGACAGGGAAACTAAAACAGCTTTGATAAAACAGTAATAATACTAACAAGGAAATGATTAAAAAAATGAACTACATACCTATATATAAAAAAACAATTTAGAACCTGACTCCTCCCCTTGCCAAAAGCAATCCACACTGAGGCAAGCAGCACCAGTGGAGACCCAAGTTCAGGTGCAGAGGGGAGCTGGTGGATACAGGAGCTTGATTTGGGAACTCAGGATCAGGATCAAAAGCAGAAGAATGGACGGAGTACTCTCTGGACGTCAGTCATTGCAGAAGAGAGCTTAAGTCCTACAATCCTTTAGCTTTATATTGAGTATGACATATATGGAACGGAATGGAACACTTTTGTTGGTCACCTGTCCTATCTGTTCCTCACTGGAGATGCAACCTTTTACTTCCTTGTGACACCTTTTACTTCCCAGTACCCCCAGTGTGGCACACAAGACCCAGCAGTGACCTTGGTCACTATAGAAGCAAGCATAAACAAGAGCTTTTCTGCATCCCAATCCTTGGTAGTAACTGTAAACATCAAGTGTTATTACTTCTAGTAGCACTGTCTGCAAAAACATGCTCCTAACTTCAGAAAGTGCAGTTAGAAGAGACTGATCTGAGAAGTAAAAATCACTGAACGTAATTGGTTTTGTTTAGCTCAAACCAAGACACTCAGGACTCCAAAGTACAAAGTCTTATACTACTATTTACCTTCATGTACTACAAAACTCTAGTGCTTCTAGTGTAGAAGTATCACAGAAACATGAAACTGTGAATACTTGAGGCTGAGGCAAATGCATTCACAGTTTTGAAGAGAATCAAAGCGATGTGACATAGCTATAAACTCCTGTTTGCTAAGTGCCAACTTTTTCAAATTTTGAAGGTAGGTCACCTTTCTCATCCTTGGTGTTTTCCCTCTTGGCAACATGTTGGCACTTTCAAAGACAAACTGAAGACCTGCCTTGAGAAGGACTGCTATATGACCATGACAGACACACTGGAACAAAGCCACACTTCATGCAACTTAATCTATTTGCAAGTGGATTTTGGTTACCATTTCATTTTTCCCACACTACAAAAGGGATTTCTTCTTTGGCATTTAATGCAGCTTATCAGAAGAACAATTAGCTTCTTGGATTTGCAGATTGTAGTTTGACAGCCATAACTGATAATCAGCAGCCTAAGAAGGAAAATCATGCAGCATGCTTTCAAAACAAATGGAAGTTGCTGCACTGGTATTTTGGTAAGGGGAATTAATAAAACATTCTCCTAATCAGTGAAGATAACAGCACCATAGGTTAGATGAACTTTCTCCACTTTAGTAGGATTTGGAGCTTCATTGCCAGGATCAATCTCAACAGACCGACAGTTTGGCTTGCTTATGACCAGGAACACTTGGCATAGTGGAGTCAAAAATATCCTTAAGCTCACAGTTCGGTTCCTGTTTCTTCTCTAACAGACACTTGCAGAGCTTTTTGTATACTCTTGGGAAAGAGATGGCACTGTGGAATATGAACAACACATCAACTTCACGTATGGAGAAATTAAAAAAAAAAGGACCTAAGGCCTCTAAGCCCACTGTACTTTCAGATGCATTGGCACAGACTGAAACCAGGCTTGGAGAAGTGTAAAAGGTACAGGCTCACCAAAACTGTCAGTATAAAAAGATCCATCCTTCAGCACAGCTGCAATGGCATCAGAAAGTCAGGTCTTTGTTGCCAAAATGTTTGTCAACTTGCACTACAGTGCAGTCTGTGCATTACATGAGTCTTAAAATCACCATTACAAATATAAATTTAAAACAGAATACGCAAATTCTCTTCAGTCCACTGCACTGACTATTTCTCCCCAAGGTACTGCTGATGCTTTAAGATCTTCACCAGATGTAACCTTGCCTATAAAAGTCACTGAGGGTGTAACGGCCTGGGCCAAATGACTGCACCTTCCAAACCAGATAAAAAGCCAGCAGACGAGTAGAAAGTACATGTAGAACCAAATCAATTCACCTTTATAATAGTAGATTTAGCCACCCATTCAGTCCCCATGTGTTGCCTGATGTAGTTGAGAGGCATCCCTGCCCATGACAGGGAGGTTGGATTAAATGATCTCTAAGGTCCCTTCCAGCCTAGGCCATTCTATGAAAATAGAGTACCACAAATTAGGTAAAAATATGGAATTCAATCACTAAATACATTTTAGTTACAGCTAAAGTAAATATATTGCTTCTAACTGAGCCCTTTAAGTTGTAAGAAGCTTTCAAAACTCCTATGCATCTGGACAAAGACCCATTTTCCCTTAATCAGACTGGTAAGCATGTTCCAGCACAAAAAAACCCATGTTCATCAATAGAAGTTAATTACCTTTTTTAAAATAACACCTTTCCTACAATCTAAATGACAACTTGTTATTTTTTTGCTAACAATTTACAAGCAAAAGATGCATGAAAATATGAATGTTATTCTTCCAAATGAAAAATAAATCATACCTCATTTTCCGCATGAAGATCAACTTCACCAACACACTGCATTGAACTAAAGAAGTTACTGAACGTCTCGCTAATTTGCTCAATCAGTTTTTTCAAGGGGGTTAGCCACTTTTCTTTGACCTAGAAGTAGACATATCCATATAAAGCCATTTTTAATAACTGAACTTTCCTTTAGGGGCAGCATTTAAATTCAAAAATATTGTAATTACAGAAGCTAACCTCTCAGTTTACACTCAAGACAACTTGGAAGGCTACCCTTTATTTGTACATACATTCTATTCTAATAAAGACATAATGATGGCATAGTCTAGGCATTCCTGCTCTGGCAGGGGGATTGGACTTGATGATCTTTCGAGGTCCCTTCCAATCCCTAACATTCTATGATTCTATGATTCTATGATACAGAAGTGGTAATTTCAGCTATTACCTGTGAAATCTTTTGCTTATAGTTATCTAATTCATTTTTCTTTTCCTCTAGATATTTTGTCAACTGCTCTATTTCTTCTGTCTGCTTATTGCATTCTTCAACGACCTGCCAGAATAAAAGAAAAGGTCAACAAAAACTTTGCCAATTCCAACCTTGATTTTAAAAATACCACACTGCACCAACCCTGTTCAAACACATTTATATAGACTACTGCACTGCACACTGAACAAGATACACTTCTAGCTTTAAAGCAAAGAAACTGTAAAGCATTGTTTCTTTCCGATTACTCCAACATTTTTTTTTATTTAGAAGGCACAGAACACACTGTTCTTTTGGAAGAATCTACGTAAAATTCTAATAGATGGCATTTGCCCTGTCTAGCTTATTATACAGAGTGGGAAGCAAGGACAATACAAGTCGAGGGTGAGGAAGGGAAGGTGGAGGGAAAGCAGTGAGCATACTGAAGCATTTAGGCCGGTGAAACAGGAGACCCTGGTTTTCTCTTCATTCAGAAAAGCATCAATTTCTTCCAGTGTGTTCGGAAGAGCTTGAAAAGCCTAGAAAAGAAAGAATGCACGTGTTACACTGCAATGCTAATGAAGGACTCAAGTTTGCTCAAAAGGAATCCAAAAATCCATAAAATCATAGAATCATAGAATCCCAGAATGGTCTAGGTTGGAAGGGACCTTAGAGATCATCTAATCCAACCTCCCTGTCATGGGCAGGGACGCCTCTCTACTAGATCAGGCTACTCAAGGCTCTGTCCAACTTGGTCTTGAACACCTCCAGGGAGGGGGCAGCCACAATGTCTCTGGGCAATTTATTCCAAAGTCTTGCCACCCTCGTACTGAAGGATTTCTTCCGAAGATCTAATCTAAATCTATTCTCCTTCAACTTAAACCCATTTCCCCTTGTCCTATCAGTGGACGCTCTTGCAAAAAGTCCCTCCCCAGCATTCCTGTAGGATCCCTTCAGGTATTGGAAGGCAGCTACTAGGTCTCCCCGAAGTCTTCTCTTTTAAAGACTGAACAATCCCAGCTCCCACAGCCTGTCCTTGTAGCAGAGGTGCTCCAGCCCCTGGATCATCTTTGTGGCCCTCCTCTGAATGCGCTCCAACAGTTCTATGTCCCTCTTATGGTGGGGACACCAGAACAGGAAGCAGTATTCGAGGTCTGGTCTCACAAGAGCAGAGTAAATGGGTAGAATCACCTCTATTGACCTGCTGGCTATGCTTCTCCTGATACATCTCAGGATGCAGTTGCACATGAGCGCACTGCCGGCTCATGTTGAGATTCTTATCAATCAACACCTCCAAACCCTTCTCTTCAGGGCTACTCTCAACCCACTCTGTGCCCAGTTTGTATTTGTGCCTGGGATTGGCCTGACCCAGGTGAAGGACCTTGCACTTAGACTTGTTGAAGCTCATGCAGTTTGCACTGGCCCATATCTCAAGCCTATCAAGATCCCTCTGGATGGCATCTCTTCTCTCAAGTGAGTCCACGGCACCACACAATTTGGTGTCGTTGGCAAACTTGCTGCGGGTGCACTCAATGCCATCGTCCATGTCGCTGACGAATATGCTGAACAGCACTGGACCCAGAACAGACCCCTGAGGAACACCGCTTGTCACTGGTCTCCATGTGGACATGGAGCCATTGACCACAACTCTTCGAGTGTGACCATCCAGCCAGTTCTTTATCCACCGAGTGGTCCATCTCTCAAATCCATGTCTCTCCATTTTAGAGACAAGGATGTCACGTGGGACAGTGTCAAACGCCTTGCACAAGTCCAGGAAAATGACATCCGTTGCTTTTCCCGTGTCAACCACCGCTGTAGCTTTGTCATAGAAGGCCACTAAATTAGTCAGGCACGACTTGCCCCTGGTGAAGCCATGTTGGCTGACATCAACCACTTGATTATCTTTTATGTGCTTCAGTACAGCTACCAGGAGGATCTGTTCCATGATTTTACCTGGCACAGAGGTCAGGTTGACTGGTCTGTAGTTCCCAGGGTTGTCTTTGGTTCCTTTTTTAAAGATGGGGGTTATGTTCCCCCTTTTCCAACCTGCGGGAACCTCACCAGACTGCCAGGACCTCTCAAATACGATGGCTAGTGGCCTAGCAACTTCAGCTGCCAGTTCCTTCAGGACCCGTGGATGTATCTCATCAGGTCCCATGGACTTGTGCACCTTCAGGCTCTCTCGGTGTTCCCGGACCTGATCTGCTCCTCCCCTGGGTGGTTCTTCATTCTCCCAGACCCAGCCAACACCCTCTGTGATTTGGGTGGTGTAGTTTGAGCAGTTGCCAGTGAAGACTGAGGCAAAGAAGTTGTTGAATACTTCAGCCTTCTCCACGTCCTTGGTAACCAGGTCACCTGTATCGTTCTGGAGAGGCCCCATATTCTCTCTCATTTTTCTGTTTTCTCTTACATACCTATAAAATCCTTTTCTGTTATTTCTAACATCTCTGGCCAGATTTGACTCTGTCAGGGCCTTAGCTTTTCTAACTTGGTCTCTGATTGCACGGGCAACTTCCTTGTAATCATCCCAGGTTACCAGTCCCTGCTTCCATGCTGTGTAAGTTCCCCTTTTGGATTTGATTTTTGCCAGGAGTTCTTTGTTTGTCCATATAGGTCTCCTGGAATTTTTGCCTGCTTTCTTCCTTTTAGGGATGCAATGCTTTTGAGCTTGGAGGAGATGATCCTTGAAAGTCGACCAGCTTTCTTGGGCTCCCAGTCCCTTCAGGGTTTTATCCCATGGCACACTGCCAAGGAGGTTCCTAAAGAGGTGAAAATAGCCTACTACTTTTAATCAGGATGTCACATATTCAAAATTTAACACAGCAAGATTCCCTCATAAATTATGTGGAACAAAGAAAGAAGACCGCAAGTGCTACTACATATCAAAGATATACAATTCATTGCTCCTTAGTTGCCTATTTTGTGGAGGTACAGACAGGGTATACGGCAGGGGCTATGTTAGTTAAGTCACACAAACACTTCTAGAGGCTTGGAAGGACTCCAAGTAAGTAGGCAGGACCAGATTTCAGTTCTTTGGTGTTGCTCCATCAGAGCAAGAAGCTAGAAAGTATGGCCTTTAATTATACAGACTATGGATTTTAATTGAAATTTCAGATCAACTTTTCTCTCCCCTGTGCACAGAACAAAGTGATAGTCAGAGTATTTCCCAGCACTATTTAAAGGCGTTTTAAGTAAGTGACAACATGTGAGTCAACGTTAAACAGAATTTAGTGATCACGTGATCCTTTACTGGTAGCCTTCTTATATAATATACAATATACATCGCTGGAGAAGTTAGAATGGTGTATGCCATTCAGAATTTAAGACACATGTGGAGATTTTTTTTGTACATACAGTCTGAAATTCTTTTGGAAGATGTTGATCTGGACTTAATTTGCAGATCTGTTGAGCTTTCTTCAGCAATCCCTTGCAGTTTTCTGTAAGAACTCGCTTCCTATCATCCAGTTCACGAAATTGTTGCTGTTAGAAAAGATATTAAGATAAAAAAATAGACTTTTTTATTATAAATTTCCAGAGGTGACACTAGCACATTGGCAACAAACAACACCCAAATCAGAAAACGTATGTGAAATCAGCCTGCTTAAAGATAGACAATCTTTGTTGCAACACACATAAGTCGTTCTGCCTTTGCTTGAAGTCAAAAGATGTAAACTTACCAAAAGTATATTCTTGTAATATAGGGAAATTTATTTTATCTGAACTAGACAAGTGTGTACATAAATTTAATATATGTCTTAAACCAGACTATTTTACAGTAAATTCCCTGTAAGTCTTATTTTTTTATTAGCTCCCATTTAACTGTATTTATCTGCTTGAGAGAACATGGTGAATATTATGTACACTGAACAGTATTTTCACTAAAATTTTACAGAGCAAACATCACACTTCCTCTGCTCTTTCATTTTCTGCTTCTGTAATACAGCCAGCAGAATACAAGATGGAAATTGTCCTGGATTTAGCTAAAAACCCAGTCCTGTTCAGTGATTTTTACTTTCCAGTTTAGTGTCTTCTAAAAGGCTGCACTTTCTGAAGTCAGCAGCATGTTTTTGCAAATAGTGTGTGCTACTGGCAGTGATAACACCTGATGTTTACAGTTACTGCCTGGGACTGGTGTGCAGAAAGGCTCTTGCTGATACTTATTCCTATAGTGACCAAGGTCACTGCTGGCTCTTGTGTGCCACGCTGGGGGTGTTGGGTAGTAAGAGGGGGGCACAAGGAAGTAAAAGGTTGCACCTCCAGGGGGTAATAGACAGGACAGGTGACCAACGAGAGTATTTCATCCCATATAGGTCATATTTAGTATAAATTGAGTGATCATGAGAGTTTCGCCCTTTTTGTTCGCCCTTCTTTTTTGGCCTTTTCGCCCTTCTTTTCTGCAATGGCCGGTGTCCAGAGAGGATTCCATCTGACCTCCTGATTTTGATCCGGATTCTGAGTTCCCAAATCCAGCTCCCTGGATCCAGCTCCCGTCGCCGCTGAGCCTGGGGTCTCCCTGGTGCCTCCTGCTCTGCAGCACCAGTGGTGATTGCTATCGGGGGAGGGAGTTGGGTTTGATATCGGGCTACTATCTATAGTTATATATAGTTCTTTACTTTTATCTTTTTACCATTATTTCTATTATTTTCATTAAAGCTGTTCCAGTTTTTTCTTCTCTCACCCGTAAGTCTCTCTGCCTCATTCCCTTTTCTCTTCCCGTTTAGGGTGGGGGAAGAGGGGGTTAGAGAGCATCTGTCCGCGTTAGTGGCCGGGCCAGCCCTAACCCGCGACGGATTTATTGGTGCCCGAACAGGGACAAGGAAACCAACACCAATCAGGCTCAGAATATTTTACCAGCTATTTAGATAAAACTGGGCTCTGATATATTGCCCGTATAGTTTAAATTCCATCCGGCACAGTTGAGAGCGTATCAGATCTTTTCTTTGAGAGTTTTGAAGGGTTAGAAAAGAAAACCGGACAGCTCACATCATGTTATCAGTTGGTGAAATGTTATGTCATATTCTTTTAAATGTGGGTTCCTCACTGGGTGTCAAAATTTTGTCCAACTCTCGAGTGTGATTTGGTATATCTTTCTGTGGTTTGCCTGTTCTGGTTTCATAATGAGAATTTTCACTGTGTTGGTTTTTTTAGGGTCGGTGTATTCTGCAGTAATTTGGGTGATCGGCATACCTGAATACCTTAAGAGCACAATGATGAATTTTGTTTCTAACTACACTTTCAATTTCACCTTAGGAAATTATACCCATCTGTTTGCTAATCTGAGTATACCAGGATTTGAGGATTGTGATTGTGAATGCAGTTATTTTGATCGAAAGATTGAATTGTTATTGGTTCTGATGTTAACGCCCATGAATCTCTTGGCATTGTGGCGTTTCTGTAGGAATTTGTGCCAGTCATTGAGTATCACTGTGTCCTTTAACACTCAGTGTGAATCAGCAAATGTCGCCCATGTGACTAGAAAGAAACACCGGAAAAAGTCAATTGCCCTAACAACAGATAACACAACTCCAGGACAAAGCCCTCCTAAAGTAGCACCATCAGATGACGCAGATTCAGACTCAGGAAAGAAAGCTGGTATCTCTGTGACTGGGAAGAAACATCTAACAAAGACAAATCACCCAACATCAGATGATTCTGATCCAGGAAAGGGTCCTTCCCAACCAAAGTCATCAGGTAGTTCAGGGTCAGAAACGGAGGCAGCTGTCAAACCTTTAACTCTGAGGGACATGTGAGATGTGAGAAAGGACTTCGGCCGTCGTGAGGGTGAATCATATTAGAGGTGGTTACTCCGGTGCTGGGATAAAGGAGCCAATACCATTAATCTGAACGGTAAAGAAGCCAAACAGCTGGGGTCCCCGTCTGGAAATGCAGGCATTGACACAGAACTTGCAAAAGACGACAACAGTCTCAGCCTCTGGAGACGACTCTTGACAGCTATTAAGAACCGGTATACCCACAAGGACGACATTCCTATCCACACAACCAACTGGACCAGCATGGAAAAAGGCATTAAGTTCCTGAGAGAACTAGCAGTGAGAGAGGTGATTTACAGCGATCCACAAACAATTTTAAACCCTGATGAAATGCCCTGCCACAAACATGTTATTCAGATGTTTGTGAGGAGTGCCCCACCAGCGTATAAGCACACCTTGTCAACAATGGTCTGGGCATTAGATGGAGATGGTCAGGTACCAACAGTGAGTGAAATGGCCAACAAAGCACGACAGTATGAAGACAGTACTGCCAATCCCCAACAAATTCAGATTGCTGCCATGGAAAAAATAATTGAGGAAAACAACAGATCACTGGAGAAATCAATTGAGAAAGCCATTGAGATAGCAATGGAGAAAACCAACCAATCAATTGAGAAAACCAATCAAGCAATTGAGAAAGCAATGGAGAAAACCCATCAAGCAATTGAGAAAAATAGTGAATCATTTGAGAAAACCAATCAATCATTGGAGAAGCTGATTGAAACATTATCCAAGAGAGATGACAGACCTCAATGGAGCCGCGTTGATGCCGTTAGAAAACACAGACCTTCAAAATCAACTAAAAATAATGGCAACTTGTCACAGAATGACTTGTGGATTTTCCTACGTGGATATGGTGAGGACATGAGGAACTGGGATGGAAAACCTACTTCTGCTCTACGAGAACGAGTATCCAATTTGCGAAACACCAATAGAAGACAACAATCTGCCATGAGAAGGAATAATCGGAATGTAAATGTAGTTAATACCAATACTGTAAATCAGGTAAACCCCGTGAATCAACCTCAAAATTAGAGGGGCCCGGCCTCAAGCTAGGTGGAGGAGAGGGACAACCGAGTTTATTGGACTGTGTGGATTCGGTGGCCTGGCACATTAGAGCCACGAAAATATAGAGCTCTGGTGGACGCTGGTGTACAGTGCACTCTAATGCCATCAAATCATACAGGTACTGAAACTGTTACTATTTCTGGAGTGACGGGTGGTTCTCAACAACTGTCTGTATTGGAAGCCGAAATGAGTCTTACTGGGAATATTCGGGAAAAGCACCCCATAGTGACTGGTCCAAATGCCCCATGCATCCTTGGCATAGACTTCCTCAAGAAAGGATATTATAAAGACCCAAGAGGGTATCGATGGGCTTTTGGCATAGCAGCTGTAGAGACTGACATTGATCAGCTGTCTAGCTTGCCCAAACTGTCAGAGGAGTCTAGTGTCGTAGGGCTGATGAAAACTGAAGACCAACAGGTACCAATTGCTACTAAAACAGTGCATCGACGACAATATAGTACCAACGGAGACTCTGTAGTTTCCATCCATAAGCTGATACGTCAACTAGAAAGTCAAGGAGTGATCAGCAAAGCTCGCTCACCATTTAACAGTCCTATCTGGCCTGTGCGTAAGTCTGATGGAGAATGGAGATTGACTGTAGACTATCGTGGCCTAAATGAGGTTACACCACCGATGAGTGCTGCTGTGTCGGACATGTTAGACCTTCAGTGTGAGCTGGAGTCCAAGGCAGCTAAGTGGTATGCCACAATTGACATTGCTAATGCATTTTTCTCTATTCCTATAGCAGCAGAGTGCAGGCCGCAGTTTGCTTTCACCTGGAGGGGTATTCACTACACTTGGAACCGACTGCCCCAGGGGTGGAAACACAGCCCTATCATCTGCCACGGACTGATCCATACTGCCCTGGAGAGGGGTGGAGCTCCGGAACATCTGCAATACATCGATGACATCATTGTATGGGGTAACACAGCAGAAGAAGTTTTCACGAAAGGTAAGAAAATAATTGACATTCTTTTGGATGCTGGTTTTGCCATAAAGAGAAGCAAGGTCAAGGGACCTGCACGAGAGATCCAGTATTTGGGAGTGAAATGGCAAGATGGGTGTCGTCAGATCCCAGTAGACGTGATTGACACAATATCAGTTATGTTGCCACCAACTAACAAATAAGAAACACAATCCTTCTTAGGTACTGTGGGTTTCTGGAGAATGCGTATTCCTGGTTATAGTCAGATAGTGAAACCTCTTTTTGATGTGACTCGAAAGAAAAACAAATTTCAACGGGGCCCTGAACAGCAACAGACCTTTGAACAAATCAAACAAGAGATTGTACAGGCAGTAGCTCTTGGGCCAATTCGAACAGGACAAGATATTAAAAATTTGCTATACACCGCAGCTGGGGACAATGGTCCTGCATGGAGCCTCTGGCAGAGGGCACCAGGAGAAACTCGAGGTCGACCCTTAGGATTTTGGAGCCGAAAATATAGAGGCTCTGAGGCCAACTATACTGCAACTGAAAAAGAAATATTGGCCGCATATGAAGGGGTTAAAGCTGCTTCAGAAGTGATTGGTACTGAGGCACAGCTTCTCCTAGTACCACGAATACCAGTCCTAAACTGGATGTTCAAGAGTAAAGTTCCTTCCACACATCATGCCACTGATGCTACATGGAGTAAATGGACGGCCCACAGAGTGCTCGAATGGGTCATCATGATCGTCCAGGACTTTTAGAGGTAATCGCAGACTGGCCACAAGGTAAAGACCTTGCAGTGCCTCCTAAGGAGGTGGTGACAGGTGCTGAAGAAGCTCCACCATATAATCAGTTACCAGATAATGAGAAGCAATATGCCCTGTTCACTGATGGATCTTGCCGCCTTGTAGGAAATCGTCGTAAGTTGAAAGCTGCTGTGTGGAGTCCCACACGATGTGTTGCAGAGGCACCTGAGGAAGAAGGTGGATCAAGCCAGTTTGCAGAGGTAAAAGCCATCCAGTTGGCCTTAGACATTGCTGAACAGGAAAAACGGCCAGTGCTCTATCTTTATACTGACTCATGGATGGTGGTAAATGCTTTTTGGGGTTGGTTAAAACAGTGGAAGCACAATAACTGGCAGCGCAGAGGTAAGCCTATTTGGGCTGCTGAACTATGGCAAGACATTGCTGCTCGGCTAGAGAACTTAGTTGTAAAGGTACACCACGTAGATGCCCATGTGCCCAAAAGTCGTGCCACTGAGGAACATCAACACAACCAGCAAGTGGATCAGGCTGCTCAAGTTTTCCAAATCGACTTGGACTGGGAACATAAAGGTGAACTGTTTCTAGCTCGGTGGGCCCATGACACTTCAGGACATCAGGGAAGAGATGGAAGATACATATGGGCTCGTGACCGAGGGGTGGATTTAACTATGGACGCTATTGCGCAGGTTATCCATGATTGTGAAACATGCGCCAAAATTAAGCAAGCTAAGCGATTAAAACCTTTGTGGTATGGGGAACGATGGTTAAAATATAGGTATGGGGAGGCCTGGCAGATTGATTACATCACACTTCCTCTAACTCGCCAGGGTAAGTGCTATGTGCTCACTATGGTAGAAGCAACCACCGGATGGTTAGAAATGTATCCCGTGCCTCACACCACTGCCCGAAAAAGGACCTAGAAAAGCAGATCTTGTGGCGACATGGCACTCCCGAAAGAATTGAATCAGATAAGGGGACTCATTTCAAAAACAATCTTATAGACAACTGGGCTAAAGAACAGGGTACTGAATGGGTATATCATATCCCTTATCATGCACAAGCCTCTGGGAAAATTGAATGATACAATGGACTGTTAAAAACTACTCTGAAAGCAATGGGAGGTGGAACTTTTAAAAACTGGGACAAGAATTTAGTACATGCCACCTGGTTAGTTAACACCAGAGGATCCATCAATCGTGCTGGTCCTGCTCATTCAGAGCCTCTACATACAGTAGAGGGAGATAAAGTCCCTGTGGTGTATGAAAGGAATTTGTTGGGGAAGACTGTCTGGGTATTTCCTGCTTCGGGCAAAGGCAAACCCATTCGTGGGGTTGCTTTCACTCAAGGCCCTGGAACTACTTGGTGGGTGATGATGAAGGATGGTGAAGTTCAATGTGTACCTCAAGGAAATTTAACTCTGGGTGAGAATACTTGTTTTAATCCTGTGTGATGTTGCTACATAATACTAACAGTGTTGAATAAGTGTTTTTCAGAATAAGAAACCAGTGATGACCAGCTGACCTCATCAAGTGACATCCAGCAACTGAGCTAGCCTCATCGAGTGACGTCCAGTAACTTCTTCGAAGCGAACCTACAATCTATGGACACGAACTGTAACGCATCCCACATGAACTTTCCTGCCCTGAGAGACTGTTGTGATGGATGGAACCCACGATTCTGAACTTGATGAACTTACTGAACTTTTCCTATAAGTAGATCATTAGCTCATGATCAGTATGACGTAAATGATATGGAATAAGGGGTGGAATGTCCTGGGTTTAGCTAGAAACCCAGTCCTGTTTAGTGATTTTTACTTTCCAGTTTAGTGTCTTCTAAAAGGCTGCACTTTCTGAAGTCAGCAGCATGTTTTTGCAGATAGTGTGTGCTACTGGCAGTGATAACACCTGATGTTTACAGTTACTGCCTGGGACTGGTGTGCAGAAAGGCTCTTGCTGATACTTATTCCTATAGTGACCAAGGCCACTGCTGGCTCTTGTGTGCCACGCTGGGGGTGTTGGGTAGTAAGAGGTGGGCACAAGGAAGTAAAAGGTTGCACCTCCGGGGGGGTAACAGACAGGACAGGTGACCAACGAGAGTATTCCATCCCATATAGGTCATATTTAGTATAAATTGAGTGATCATGAGAGTTTTGCCCTTTTTGTTCGCCCTTCTTTTTTGGCCTTTTCGCCCTTCTTTTCTGCAATGGCCGGTGTCCAGAGAGGATTCCATCTGACCTCCTGATTTTGATCCGGATTCTGAGTTCCCGAATCCAGCTCCCTGGATCCAGCTCCTGCCGCCGCTGAGCCTGGGGTTTCCCCGGTGCCTCCTGCTCTGCAGCACCAGTGGTGATTGCTATCGGGGGAGGGAGTTGGGTTTGATATCTATAGTTGTATATAGTTCTTTACTTTTATCTTTTTACCATTATTTCTATTATTTTCATTAAAGCTGTTCCAGTTTTTATTTCTCTCACCCGTAAGTCTCTCTGCCTCATTCCCTTTTCTCTTCCCGTTTAGGGTGGGGGAAGAGGGGGTTAGAGAGCGTCTGTCTGCGTTAGTGGCCGGACCAGCCCTAACCCGCGACAGAAATACACCAAATTTTTAAACTAGACCTGAAAAATAAAGTCAAAAGCAGGTACAGTTTCTGGTTTTGAACAGCGGTGTCAAGGCTAAAGCCTTTGGCACTTAAAACAGGTAAGCGGACAACCCAGCCCTATGACTTTTATAATGTAATGTTATTGCAACAGTAGTTAAAATAAAGTGCACAAAACACAGTATCTTCCTCACAGCTAACAATTATCTCAAGTAAGCAGTATTCAGGCAAAAAACTTGGGATAAGCAAAAGCATCTCTGCCCACTCACATATTTCTGCACACATGGTCCCCACACTAGGCCCGCTCCTTCCACACGCTGGGAAGGCAGTGCTTGGGAGTAACTGCTCGTGGCTGTCTCCCAGTTCAAGTGAGCATCCAGCTGCAGACAGCTGAGAGCTGCCAGTCCAATGAGGACTCTGCCAGATGTTCTGCCTTTGATCCTGACCCTGAGTTCCCAAATTCTGATCATACGTTCAGCTCCCCTCTCCCACTGAGCCTGTGCCTTCCCCAGTGCTGCCTGCTCTGTATCATCAGCGGCGACTGCTATTGGGGGGAATCGTGTTTGATATCGAATTTGTATATATTTGTTCATTTGTATATCTAGTTCATTATTTTTATTATTTCCTTATTAGTACTATTATTGTTTCATTAAAGCTGTTCTAGTTTTCTTTCCAATCCCTAGGTCTCTCTGCCTCATTCCCTTTCAATTCCTGTTTCCGAGAGCGGGGTTAGAGAGCATCTGTTGGCACCCAGTAGCTAACCCTCAACAGTTATGAAGTACATACTAGAACAAATCTACTGACAGTTCAACAGCAAGGTAAGTCTCAATTTTCAATCAGGTTTGCCACTGATTGTCATGGACACGTTATATAAAACTTAAATAAATATAAATACATAAGTTTTGATTCCTATTCCATCTTATATATATCCAAATATGCACAGCAATGTTAAGGTTCCTGTTGATTTCCTGAAAGTGATCCAATAAAATCATCTAGATAAAAAAGTAACTTTCAGTAGAATGACCATTTTGAACAGAAATGCTACCAAGAAAAATCATAGCCTAGATGGAGCTTTACACCTGTTTCAACAGCATAAGAACCAACTTGGAAAGAGCTTTATCCAGGGATTTCAGAAAGTTCAATACTAATGTAGGGCTGCAATTACAGCTTTCTGAAAAGCATCTACCAAACAGCAGAAACCAATTATATTCTCTATGTAAAAGCAATTTGTATTCTCTTGTGCTCATCAGTACTCTAACTGGTTTTGTACAAAAAAAGCAGCTGGTTAAAGAAAACACAGTTACCAGTAGCCAGTGTTTTCTCATGAATTTGTGATTGAAAGTACGCTTGGTGAGAACACTTAATTATTTGAAGTCTGGAAATTTATACATAGAAAACCAATATATGCATTTTCTTAACACTGGGCTTAAGGATCAAATGCTGTGATGTACATACTGAGTATTAATACCAATTATTTAAACAAATTTACAACAAATGAACTTGAAAACTAACAAGCTACCAAAGCAAGACAATTAGCAAGATTCTTTCAAACAAGCAGATGGGTCTCACAATCCTCCCTAATATTCAGCATGGGTCAGATGTGCTTCTTAGGCTCACTAAATTAATTAAACATGTGGAGTTTTGTAAAATAACACTGAAGTTCCCACGTGAACTGCAGTAACAAAACACTAACTATAGAAATCTGTTGTCGCTAACTTGACTTGTTTGAAAACGTCCTTTTTTGGCCTTAGCACCAAAGTGGTTAAAAGACCTCATGACAGGAAAACAGGCTGCTCTCTCCACAGTATTCCAGTACCAAGATCTCACAAAAGGAATATATGTGATTTTCTCTCAGATATACTAAGTGGGGTTTGTGGTTGCTTCAAATCTTAATCATGTATTACAAAGGTTCAAGACTGCTTGGGAGATAAACATCCTGAATAAGTGCTAGGTATTAACAAAGTTTTGAAGCTTCTTTGGCTGATACTTGCCATTTCAATTTCAATGAATGCATCACAGCCAGGACATGACCTAAAAAAATGTCAGCAAATTAATGGATCCATAACCATAACATTGAGGCTTCAAGTTAGTTCACCACACAGCTTTTCTACAACATACTTACTTCTATTTCTGTTTGGCTTCCTCCTTTCTGCAGGTTTATTTGTTTCTTTAAAACACGCAATAACTGTTTGCAAGACTTCTTCAAAGTGTTGCAATGGCATTCTCACGGGTAGATTTGGAGCAAGACTACCCTAACACAGAACTGCTGTACAAAGAATTTATCATACCCAAAGCCACTAAGTTAAGAGGGAAGGGCCCATTTAAATGCACTATTTCAAATAACACTAAACCTGAGATGAAGCTAAGAAATATTGAGTTTTCCCCATGAAAGTGCATCTCTTAAGGCAGAAAATAAGAAATAAATCACGAAGTGTACGGCACACATAATTCATAGGGTAATACAGGCATGAGAATTTCTGAAAAATAGGAGCTGAAGTTTTTTTCCACGTCAAAGCGTTTCTCCCTGGCTCCCCTGTTATCCTCCTCTGGGAGGGTGGTGGTTGGATCACAGAGAGCATCTATGAGAGTTTAGTGGCTGGCCCAGCCTTAAACTTTGAACAGTGCTGGATTTTGATCAAGTCTGAATAACGGCTGCATCATGTGAGAGAACTGATGGAACAGTGATTTTTCAAGTAACATGGTGATTTGTCTCTGTCTTCAAGTTACTTTCTGTTCCTCTTAGGAATTTCTCCTCTTTCTAGTTTTCCTGCAACTGATGACACCTATAACCTCAAGTGGTTTTCTAAATACATGTCAAGATCATTCTTCCTGGAAGTGCATATCCATCCAAAATAACATCACTGACATTTTGAATAGCTTTCCAATTTAACAGCTTTTCTTTTAATTATTTTTTATGGGCCAAATTGAATTTGCAGTAGGTTATAGTTAACTGACTCCTGCAAGATATGGAAAAAAATTACCATCCTGTACTTTGTGTTTTTTCTCCAGTACTTTAAAAGATAGTACTACTACACAAATATAAAAACTGGTATCTATGCACTAATCCATGAGAGATCACAGCATTCTCTTCTCTTAGAAGTGAGTACTTGTCTGTGGAATTAATTCCTCAGAGCCTTTTTACCTAAACACAGTCGTAGCTTCCTAATGTGACAAATAGAAGGACCTTTTAGCCTCCTTTCTGTGCTCAAAAAAAAAAGGCATTTGATTACACTGTGAGAAAATAAGTTATAAAAGGTAGGTAAAACAACTCTGCTCTGATACAGTACTTTCTGGTTCATCTTGAGCTTGCATCTCCCATGTAGGTTGGCGCTACTCATCTATTACAAACTCAGAAGAAAAGTAACACTTCCAAATAACAGCTAGTCTTAACACTATGCATTATAATAAAAAGATCCAGGACATGATGACTGGACAGCACATTTTCACAGAAGCTTAGCTTCTTAATTGAGGAAGACAAAGCTCCTATTCAGTTTTATATGAAGAGGATGAAGTCAAACTCCAGAAGTCAAGACTAAATATTTAACAGCACTAATATTCATTCATAAACAAAGACACATCCTTTTCTACACCATAAAGGCTTCCACAGATGGTTTCATAGTAGATATCCCAGTACTCATAGACACTGTTACCTCTGCAGCTTTTAGCTGTAGACTTGCTGCTTTATACTCTGATTCTAGTCTGTTCTTCTCAGCAGCCACTGTAACACTCTGAAGAACGAAATCTGCTTTGAGGATATTCAGCGATACGCAATTCTACATAGGAAAACAGAAAATGTCATTTATTTTTCCACAAGAGACTCAAAACTGATATAACCACTATCAGGTTTTAGAAACTACTCATTTTTTAGTCACAGCATACGATCTCACACTGTGCCCAGCTCTTCAACACTGCTGTCAAAGATTACTTAACAGTGACACAAGCTCTTAAAGATGTATAGTCCTCATGTACTTTTAATCTGTAAACATATACATACCAGTTGCACCTATATCATTTTACACCGAAAAAGTACATTCTCTTTTCCTACAGTATGTACTCAGATGTGAACTGTGAGAAAAGACAAAGGCATCTCAACTTTTTCTTAGAGACAGAATCCAACAGGTAGATAAGTCACACACAGATGGAAAAATATCAAAAATAAACACATAAGATATATGCCTCTCTTACTGGTAATGCAAGAAAAGTGACCAGATGTACACTGACTGTCTGCCCTCTGTCTTAACTGGAACAGTGTATGACAACAGAAGGCAGCTCTATTTTGGAAGTTTCATAACAGGCTTTGGTGATCCCCAGAATTTGGTTTAACAACTTTGACATTAAAATGGTTGCTTCTTTAAATGAGTCAGCCTCAGGAACGGCTAGAGGCTGAGCCTCAGCAACAGTCTAGAGGCTTCAAAATCAGAAATATATTCTTTAATGTGTGAAGGGTTGTTTCTTACTTCAAATTATAGGGCATTGAGAATACTGGTTTACCTTTTTTTTATTATTATCTGCATACAAAAACAAAACAATCCTCTCTCCTAACAAATGGGAGGACAATGTTCCAACTGTAGACATAGGGGGGACCTACAGGATCAGGTTTTGAATGTTAGCTTCTGACCACAGCAGTGAGCCAAGTTCTGGGATCTTTACTAATTGCCATTTCAACACAAAGTTTCTACAATGTGAACTTCAATATAGGAGTAAGTTTATTCATTTACAATCCAGCTGCAACAAAAGGAGATGAAAGATGGAAAAAGTTAAGATTATATAAAGACAACAGCACAAAGAGAACTACATGTGAAGGCAGTGCCAGAATCTGAAACAGTGGAAGAAGGTCATTTTGGTCAACTGGTTGTAAAGCACTAATGCATATTAGGTATGGGCCAGGTACACTCTGCTTCGTGAATCTGTGTAACTATACATGCAGCCTATCTAGTTGACTGTTCCACACAGTCCCCAGAACTCCTAAAAAAAGATCATATTGCCACTATGCAAACACAAAAAAAACCCATACATATTTTAAATTTCCTTCTGTGGCACAAGCAAGTATGCCTGAAACATATGACTACCTAAGCTTTTATCACTTTAACAGCCTACAGTTACTATAACTACAAAAACTGGTGAATAAAGTACAAAGACACATAAATTTAGAAGCATTCATGAAGTTTGCTTTGGAGACAATCAGAAATGTATGAAATTCAACAATTTTGTTAGAACATATACAAAACCATCCTTCTTGTATCAGACCAATCTTTTTCTTTAGTATATACTACCATATATTTCCTACAGCACATGAAGTGTGAAAATTAAGCTGATATACAACTAAAATAAACCCCTTTTGTGATTAGTAAACTACTTCAGGCCAAAACCATCCATCCTCCCCTATTCCCCTGTTAATCCTGAGAAATACACAGTATGTGTCACATCCATTCACTAAGACACTCCTTCAAATAGGTCATACAGAAGATCCAGAGGTGATCTCTGAAACTGTGTTCATAGGCATGGACTACAGCAACTGCAAACAGAAACAGCCCACACATTTGGAATATATTTTTCTGTAGGCGAATTTCTTGTAGAGCAGAGGAGCGGTATCCCTTTAAAGGTTTGGACAACCCAGCTTAGGCTTAAACAAAGGCTCTGTCCTTGGAGCTGCCTTGGGGCACTGAGAGGAGGAGGTGCAGCTGTTTTGCGAAGAGGGTAAAGGTAATACTCAACTCTTCTCAGAGGTTGGCAAGAACACTTTTCAACATTAGTAAGGCAAGGCAAAAGAACAACATACATGCTCAAAGTGGTTGCAGGAGTGGCACCATTTCTTGCTGAGTGCAAAAGTACAAACATATTCCCTTGGAACTAAAAAACCTGCTTTTTGTTCCTTAATTATTACAAGAACAAACTAAGGAAATTTCACATCCTAGTCTAGTCCTCTTCCCTAGTCACAGAACCTTACAGTTTCAGATCAGGTTTTCACATGACTAAAAACTATTCTTTCCTCCAATTAAAAAAGAAAGATCATAAACTAGGATGAAAGAGCAGCTCACAGAATTATGCAGTATTCTGAGAATGTACAGGCTGAAATGCTTACATAGTTCATTCCTAGTTCATTCCCTTATTTACTGAATCAGACTATGGATTTTAAGACTTCAGTCACTGAAAGTCAAAATCAATGCAAGTAAACGATCAACAAATTGAATATATGACAGATGTACAAGTTCCAATTCACAAAAGCTTCAAAAGATATTTATTTTGAAGCAAGTTAGCACATAAACATTTATAATAATACATCCAAATGTTGCATATCTCCTACTTAAGTTATTAGAACTGGACTTTTCACAATAGTGGAACACATATCAAATTAAAAATACATACCTTTATGAGATGCATTAATTCAGTAACAAGTCTTGCTTTTTGGGTATTTATTTCTTTAATCTTTAAAGCTGCCTGTTGAGACTCCTCCTCCAGGTTGATCGCATCTTGTTCCAGTTCTCTCAAACTATGGGAAGAATCAGTATTTGATTAATCCTGATTAAAACCAAATTGTATAAAAATACAAAAATTCTTAATCTCGGTAATAAACCAACAGTTTGCAAGAGTAGGAATTTCTATACCTAAACATTCCAAATGCATTAGAGGCATTCCTAATCTATAAACCCAAGAAATTCAAACCACAAAAATTTCATAATCAAAGAAACTGATTTTGGCTACAAAAGGCATAATTCAGCAACTGCATTCCTCTACTTCTGTAAAATTCAGATTATATATATATATATAATAAAAACCATTTTTCTTCTGCTGCTAGGTCCTTGCAACAACACAAGGTTGGAGCGTCCAGGTTTGCTTAATTCTTGTTACATATGTCAGCATATGTCTTCAACTTACTACAGAAAACCAGAATTTTCCCTCGTTTTAAACCTCAAAGACACATAAATACGAAAAACTTCATATGAAATAATATGGTATTTAGTGAGCTGCCATTTGGAGATCTTCAAAAATGGCCAAACAGGCCTAGAGAATGATTCACGAAACTACAAACTAGTAACTCTTACTTTGATCTTTACTTTTAGGACAAGAGGCAATGGGCTCTAATTGCACCATGGGAGGTTTAGAGTGGATATTAGGAAAAAATTCTTTACTGAAAGAGTGGTCAAGCATTGGAATAGGCTGCCCAGGGAAGTCATGGAGTCATCATCACTAGAGGTATTGATGTGGCACTTTGGGACATGGTTCAGTGGTCATGGTAGGGCTGGGTTGACGGTTGGACCTGATGATCTTAGAGGTCTTTTCCAATCTTAATGCTCTATGATTCTGTGATCTCTGGGAAAAGTGTGGAGCAAGTCCCCTCAGAAAACAACTCTAGAGGCATAAGGGAGAAGGTGATTGGAAAGAACGGGCAGGCATTTATCAAACCAAAATCATACCGAAAAAATGTAACAAAATTGTATCAAAACAAAATTGTAAAATGACCATATAACAGGACAAGTGGCTTTCTGTTAGCTGATGAAAGCACACCCAGAAAGAGAGATGATAGCAAGTGGGGGAAACCAAGTAATACCCTGCTCTGACTACCCCCAGGCCCTATCACGGGAGCCCATGAAATGGCCATATCCACAAAGCCAGAGAGCACAGGGACACCCTAGGTGGCAGGAAGCCAAATCAAGGACTTGCAGGAAGGGACACTCTGTCCCAGGACAGCCTTAGCATCAATGTTCAGTGCAAAACACAGCAAGGTTAAGTCAATGCCACAGCACCCTCTGTACTGCCACGGGTTGTTTCCGGAGGATATATGAAACATTAAGGGATGCAGCAGAAAAGCATGTTGTAACTGCACAGGACTTACTTTATGATATTCAGGAGGCAAACCGAATGCAGGGAAATGAAGGGAACTAGATGATTCGGAGGGGAGTAAGTCTGGGAAAACGGAGGGATGTGGTAATAATGACAGCTACATATAAATAGTTGTCTGGTCAATATGCTTGTCCAGTCATGACCAATTTGCCTACTCTCTTTTTACTCAGTTCCATTTTTCACTCTTATCCTGGGTGAGGGACTCTCATCAGCACTTATGTGTGTGTCAAGGGTTACGGCTGGGCTGGCCACTGAATGCTGACAGATGCTCTCAAGCCCCTCTTTCCCCTCAAACCGGGAAGGGTAATGGAATAAGGCAGAGAGATTTAAGGACTGGAAAAGAAAACTAAAACAGCTTTAATAAAACAATAGTACTAATAAGGAAACAATAAAAATAATGAACTATATACAAATAAATACAATTCTGATACTGAACCCAACTGATCCCCAACAGCAATTCCCACTGATGCAGCACCCATGAAGTCCCAGGCTCAGTGGCAGAGGGGAACCAGACACAGGAGCTGGATTCAGGAACTCAGGACTGGGACCAAAGGCAGAAAATCACACGGAGTCCTCCTTGGATGATGGTCATTGAAGAAGATGCTTAACTCCTGTGACCCCTCAGTTTTATACTGAATATGACATATAAGCAATGGAATACTCTTTCTGGTCACTTGTCCTGTCTGTTCCTCACTAGAGGTGAAACCTTTTATTTCCCTGTGACCCTTTTACTTCCCAACAACCCCAGTGCGGCACACAAGATCCATAGTGATGCTGGTCACTATGGGAGCAAGTATAAGAGCCTTTCTGCATCCTAATCCCTGTCAGTAACTGTAAGCATTGTTATCTCTTTTAGTAGCAGGCACTGTCTGCACAAACATGCTGTTAACTTTAAAAAGTGCAGCCTCTTACAAGAGACTGAGCTGAGAAGTAAAAGATCACTGAACATAATTGGTTCTGTTTAGATGAGACCAGGACAGCACGGAAGTCTAAGTGCAAGTAACTACAGTCAGATCACAAACCAGAGGAGAGGGCCTGCTTGTCTGTGGTGCCAGTATCTGGAGACACCAGGAAGTAGACTTAAGTGACAGCCACTGTAATGGGACCATAGGTCAGAGGCCCATGCATCCCCTGTGCCAGGACCTGGTACAAGCTCAGGCATGCAAGCGATGTTTGATTCCTACCAAAGACCAAGCCAGACTAGCTGGAAAGCAGGAGAAATGCCCTGGGAGCCAAGGGGATATGTGTATCATGAAGTGTGAGGCCACAGGGAGAGATGGTTATTGGAGGGACCAGGGAAGTCCAGCCTGGCTGACAGAGACCATGAGGTCTGCTCTCTCTAGGAGTGAGACCTGTTGGCATGTTTATGTACTCAAGGGTAAGATGACAGGGGAAATGGCTAACAGAGGGTACTAGGGGAGTTATGGCTGTTAATGCTTTTGTGTCTCTGAGGGCAAGACCACAAGGCAAGATGTAGAGACAACAGGAGCAGGGCTGCAGCCTAAGGGGTTTCCATGTCCAGCTACCAGCAACTGGTGAAACTGAGGGCCAGGGAAAGCTTCTGTGCAGACTCAAGAGTGTCTGAACACAGCTGCTGATGCGATCCACATTGCCCATACATAAGAGTAGAAGTCTCACTAAGGGAGCCTCAACCTGCTCAAACAGAGTAGGAACATGACGAGATGCTACTAGTGCTCTTTGTCCAATTACTCTGTGTGTACATCTGTGCTGTGTGGCTGGCCGTGTGCGAGCACATATGCATGTGCTGTTTTGATGTGGTCTGTGTGAACATGTCTACTGTGAAGGCAGGTTCAGACTCAGTACTCATTGCACTCAGGAGCATTAAGATGCACCTGCCCCACATTCCTCTCAAGCTGCCGGATCCAGACCCACTCCCCTAACTTTTTCAGTCCTGTCTCCCACAATATTGTTGTACTCAAACTGGAAGACTATGGTCTGGATGGATGGAAGACTAGATAGGTAACAAAAAAAGTGGCTGGATGGTCAGGCTCAGGCAAGTGCCAAGTGCAATACCACAGCGTTAAGTCCTGAGACCTGTCTTGTTTAATATCTCTGCCAGTGACATGGAGGAGCAGAGAGCACTCTTGTCAAGTTTTCAGATAACGCTAAACTGGTGAGAGCAACAGGCCTGCCGTTCAGGGGATGTGGAGGAACGGCTTGACAGAAGGTTCACAAGACTCATCAAGGTCAAATGCTGAGTCCCGCCCCTGGAAAGAAAGTGGATCTGGCAGTGATAAATGCCTGGGACAGAGTGGCTGTGAAGAAGCTCTGCAGGGAAGGACTTGAGGTACTGGTGGACAAAGAGCTGAGCATAAGCCAGCAGTATGTTCTAGCAGTAACAAGGGTATATCCTTGGCTCTACGAATAGAAGCACAGACAGGGGGAGAGTGATTTTTCTCTCTGTTCAGCACTGTATTCATTTTTGCTCCCTTCCCCAAACATTGTGGAACGAAGTGGAACAAACTTGGAAAAATCATCAGGGGCTACAGCACAGGCCCTGCAAGGACAGGATGACAGTGTTCAGCTTGTTCATCCTACACGAGACAGCTTTGGGGCACTCAGTAGCAACCCCCAAACATCATCTAACCACTGACAGGCTCTTATATGAGGTGCATAGTAGAAGGATAACCGATAGCAGACCTAAGTTGAAACAAAAAAGGTCCAGATCGGATGCCAGCAGAAACCTTTTCCCCATAAGGATAGTCAAGCAGTGGAACAGGATGTCCAAACAGGTTGTGCAATCTCCATGGAGACTTTTGAGACGTTGTGGGATACAGCCCTGAAAACCCGATCTGAATTCAGTGTTGACCTTGCTTTGAGAACATGGCTAGACTACAAACTATATGAAGTCCTTTCCAACCTAAGTGTTTCTGTCACTGTATGTTACTTTGAAAATCACATCCAGCTCTATTCAAATACTTGTATCAGTAAAAAAATGAGTATGCGAAAATAGTTACACTCACTGCAAGGATTATTTAAATAATTTCTAACTCTACAGAAAGATGTCCACATTATACAAGAACAGTCTTGTCTGTAGTTGTGTCAGGATTCTTAACCTGATTCAGAATTAAGAGTACAATTACTTTTTTCCAAAGGGAAGGATTTAATCAATATTTATTTAGGCAAACGGTCCACCTCCTGCCTTCAAACTGTGTTCAGTTTTCTAGTAAAATACCATGACAATACAGGCTTTGAGGTTAAGCTCACATCCACACAGTTTAAAGCTGCTTCTTTCAACCCGGACTCTTGTAGAGCAGTTGATTCTGGTCCCTTTAACATCCTTGCAGCCCTTCCTCTCCTTTTTTTTTTCTCTCAACACTCATTTCAGTTTAATGCATCATAAGCAACAGAAAAGCTGTGCACACAAGCATCAGCACTAACTTTCATAAAAATAAAGGTGGTGTATCAAAAGAATATATAGGAGTATTTGAGGGTACAAGGTCTGCTGGGACTGTGTTACAGCAGTGGAAAGCGCCTGGGGCAATCTTGTTCACGCTGCCTTCTTGGAGTGTGAGCTTAAGTGAAATACCTCTTGAGTCACACCCAAGAACTAATTGCCAAGGCTCACAAAATCAGAAAATATGTTGAGACAAATACTGTGGACAATCAAGGTCCAGCTTCATCCTTGAAATTCTTACTTAGTACCATTTACATATGTTATGATCTTATCCAGATACATGCTACCAAGACAGAAGACTATGGAAATATTTGAGTAAATGAGCTCAATGATCTCTCCATGGAATCTTACGGTTCTGTTAGAGGAACACTGCTATTTGGTTTCTCAAATATTGTCTTGATCAAGACAAAGAAGGTGTTTCAAAACGGAGATTATAAGATGAACTTGAAGCTCAAAATGGAGATTATAAGATCAACTTCTGGTTACCTTGTCAGGGTAAAAAAAGCACACTGCAGTAAGAGGAAGACGAAATATCTTTGTTATTAAAATTGTTCATGTTTCATAAATAATATGGTTTGTCTCCTACCTATCATACTTCACATCAATTTTTGATTCCAACTGTCTTCTCCTGTTTCCTCTCTCTAAAAGCTCCTTCTTCTGTTGTCTGAGCTTATTGTCTCTGCGTTCCAGATCTTTCTGTCTCTCAAACAACGCATTCAAACGTGTATCCAATGACTTTAATGTATTACTGATGTCCTGAAATAAAATAATACACACTAGTAACATTCTTACTACAATTATTAGTATACTACTATTACTACTAATATAGTAGTAATATTTATACTACTAAATTACTACTAATAGTATATTACTACTACTATTACTACAACCACACCATCCTAACATAGACAAGTACCTTTTGCTTAATGCATGATAAAATGGGTAGCAGTTCACAACATATACAGCACAGAAATAAACTCCTACCTGTTGCTGGTTTTCCAGCTGTCTTCTTTCATCTGTATCCACTGAACTAGTGAGAAACTGTGCCGCTCTGAGGGGTGTGTTAGTAGAGAAGGTTAGGTTTGTATAAGCAGATAATTTAAAACTGTATTTTTCTTCTGCTGTATATATTTGCCTGAGTCTGGTTTCTTTTATGACCTAAAGACACACAAAAATATTAATCTGACAAAAGTGTTACTTTAGGCAGTGCTTTTCAGAACAAGAAATAAACTAGATAAAATCCACTGTAAAGAACATTGGCTTACAGAAGACTTTGACTTGTTAACAAGTCTTTGCAAAAAAGTGATACTACATGTCATTATAATTCAGACTGGTCAGCAAAGAACCGTTAAGATACTGTCAAACAGCACATGTTACCATACCCGATTACACAGGTTCTAATTAGTCTGATATTATAGATAGACACTAGAAGAATCTGTTAATATTTGTGCTACATCATGAAAAATGATTGTACTTGCCCTAGATGCATTACAGTTAAGTGTACCAAAGAACCAAAAGTACTTAATAAATTGATGAAACCATAAGGTGAGCTGTGATGTATGAATAACAGTGAAGCCAAAGTATCTGTAGAAAAAAACCACAAAAACAGGGCACTGAACAGGCTGCCTGGAGTGGTTGTGGAGTCTCCTTCTCTGGAAACATTCAAAACCTGCTTTGGCATGGGGGTTGGACTGGATGATCTTTTGAGGTCACTTCTAATCCCCCTAACATTCCATGACTCTGTATGAAAAACAAGAGTTACTACTTTTAAATTACTTTTGTCAAAAAAGATATCATAACTAACCAAAGATCTACCATAACACAGGGTGGTGCAGTACTTAAAGGGATACAAAGTGTCCAGTAAACCAGGAACAGCCTCTGTAAGACAACATAAATTTGACTCAAGATCTTTTCAGTTTATATACACAGTACCACCAATATTCTGTTGATCCAGTTCCTGGATACTGAAAACCGTGTTTATGTTGCTGTACAGCTCAGATTGTGGCTGACATTTCCATCCTAGTCCTTTTTCCACATACTCAGCTCTATAAAACAGGTCTCCTTTTAAACTAAAGCTTTCTCTGGCATGTGTGAAACAGAATGTTCCAAAGAATGCCCTGCTCAGCTACAAATAATAAAAACAAACAAACAACTTCATCTAACTGAACTTAGAAAGCACCATGTGCAACATATTCAGAATAGGGGGTCATCTTTGCCCTCAGACCAGTGATTTTCACTTGTCACCCACCAAGCTCTGGAAAGGTGGGAGTATCTGAGGAGTAATTTTGATTAACTTAAAAAGTGTAACTCAAGGACCCACCTATACAGGTAATGTGCTTCATCAGGTGACAAACAAAATGTGGTGAAAGAATTGCAGTTTAGAGACAAAAATGCTTAGAAAACCATTAAGAGAAAAGTTTCTTATCTACAGCTCCCTCCTCTTTACTAATTTTTAGACCCTCAGAAATATAGCAGATAGGAAGGAGAAACAGATATTCCAATAAAACAGGAATTATTCTCTATTTGCAGACTCTGTTCCCTGAGTTCCTCAAAAAAGGAATTCCTACTGTTCTCAACAGAGCCCAGAGTAATCTTCTGAATAGAAAAGTTCACTTTCTGTACAAGACAGACAACAGATGCCCAGCATAGACAAAGAAGTGAACAAGGATTGATTTAAGATAGAAACTCTCATGTGTGTTACCCACCATAATCCAGCAACGATGAGCTTGCAAGAACTCATGAACAACTAACATACGGAGATTACTCCCAGTGGGAGCTCTTAGCCTATTTCAAAGAAACCAAAAGCTTTATGTACTACTCATCACATTAATTCTGACTGGGCAGAACTGCCAGAAACTGAACATCTTAATGTATTTTAAAAAAAAGCAGCTTCTAATTGTTATTTTAAACACAACAATTAAGCATTTTTATGCATTACTGTTTGATTAAAATTTTGCCCAGAGTATCTCAGGCACTTACAGTAGAAGTTATTAGAATAAAACAACTTCATATAACTGACTTGGAACAGTATGCAGGTGAAAGACATAATTAAACTTACTGGATTTGTTAAAATGCCTTGCAATATGTTTGTGTATAATAAACTGCTCTCACTTCTAAAGGCAAAAAAAAACCAAACATAAAGCAATTATGCTTTCTCCGCATTAGCTTGCCAAAGAATTTCTGAAATAAAACTTTAGACCACAGGTGTAATTATGCTATTTAGGATATCTCACCCTTTCAATCATGTTTCTGGTCTTCTCTGTTCCCACAGGGACATCATGAACACGGTACTGGGAGCAAAGATAACTCATCACAGGATGAGGAGCATCAAATAACTCTCGTAAATAGGAGAAAAATCCATATCGGCTGAATAGTAGGGGAAAAAAAAGTATCAGAAATAAAATACGGCAGGTAAGCAAGCTGAAGTTACTGAAAGGTCAGAAAAAAGTCCTACTAACCCAGAACTGAATTGGTGAAAATCTGATTTGCATAGAAAATTCTAATATATAGGAATAACAACACATTGTATTTAAAACCTCTCCATACTGATATAAACCTGATACATACTGTAATTCTTCAATAGGTCTTGATGGTAAGCTTTCAGCACATGATTTAGCAGGAGCACACACAGCATTCACTCTTAATTTCTGATGATCACGCATCTAAACATAGATTACATTGCATTATTTGATAAACAAGAGAATAAAAATTCACTATATGAAAATCAAGTATTTATTCTTGATTCACAAGAATCAGAATTATTTTAAGCAATCTCTTGAAGAATCCACAAAAATCCATTCCAACTCAGGTATGACTGAGTTCTCTAAAAGCCAACTTCAGTTAGTATCTGTCCATAAAATACCATTTACTAGAGAAAACAAAAGCAATTAAAGCTATTCAGAGCCAGGTGCTCAATTTAAATAGCCAAGCTGGATGCAAAAAGGAAATACCCACCTTCAGGTTCTGTGGTCATACTGCAGGGATGATAGCAGACCACTGGCTACTGAGACTCTAAAAAGCCTGATTCTAATCAGGTAGAAAAGACTGAAGATACAAACATAAGATCAACTTAGGTGGTTAAAGGAGCCTTTCACTGGGTTCCACAACCATGGAGGCAAGATACGCTCCAAGAACCTCAGATATCATTACTGTTAATGTACATAAAAATTGCTAACTTCTATGAAGGGCAGAAAGGTCTTCAAAAAATGCAGGACAGTTTGTCACTTAACACATTCCTCTGTGGACATTAGCTGGGAGGCATTATGTCAGTTAATGACAAACTTTGTCACTTTTTTCTCCTGCATCATCCGTCTGACTCCCAAAGGGAACATATCCTTATTGCTCCAGGAAACAGCAGTATTAAGAAAATACAGAGCTGATTTGTTGCTTGGACCAACTCTTCTCACAAAAGACGCCCACTTGCCTCTTTAGTTAGGGGGCATTGGAAAAGCTTGGTAGCAAATTTGTAGACTCCTGCTCTTGTAATCTTGGGTGGAGTGCTTTCTCTTCACTGATTATTGTGTTGTCAAGGAAGACAAAAGTTATTTCTCAAAAGAGGTATTTTCTTAATATTCTTGCATTCTTTCAGTTGGTTTAAGTTTTTTAAAAAACATCTTATTCCAGAAGAAAACGTTAATGCAGAAGAAAACCTCTGAATACTTTGTATTAGTAACTGTGCTGATCTTGCCAGTCAAAACTTAATAAATACATATTTACTCAGTAAATGCCAAAATTTAGGGCTCCTACATCAGTATTTAATAAGTTTTTTAAATTGGTGTCTACTTGCCTCTGCAAGAAACATCTCCATATCCTCTTGACTCTCAAAAACGAAAGCCTTCATGTCATTGCCCGAAATGTGATTTTCAATATATTTAGCATATCTATTATCTTTCATGTTGATCTGATAAAAGTAATGAAGAAGTGATTTAATACAATTGGATTGACACTGTCATTTTAAGCAGATATCCAAGCATAAATCTAATGAAAACAAAGACAATACTTAAATGTCTTTAAAGACACATTCCATGTCTTTTTGCAACCATTTCTCTTGGGGGGAACCGACAGTGTCATCGTGTTTAGTTTTTAGTCATCCACATTCATTTTTCAGAATCCCTTGACATATCCGTTCTTCTGCTCTATCCTAACATTGCAGTTGCAAGCACCACGATCTCATGTCTAGTGGTTCTGCTCCAATACTACTACAGGTAGTCTGGATGACCAAGTAGTGAGGTGGGTTGTGAACTGGTTGAAGGGAAGAAGTCAGAGAGTTGTGGTCAATGGGGCAGAATCTAGTTGGAGGCCTGCGTCAAGTGAAGTCTCTCAAGGGTCAGTTCTGGGACAAGTGCTTTTCAATATATTCATCAACAAACTGGATGAGGGAATAGAGAGCAATGTCAGCAAGTTTGCTGATGACACAAAACTGGGAGGAATGTCTGACACACCAGAAGGCTGTGCTGCCATTCAGCAAGAACTAGACAGGCCAGAGAGTTAGGGGGCAGGGAGAAATTTTATGAAATACAACAAGGGCAAGTGTAGAGTCTTGCATCCGGGAAAGAACAACACCAAGTACCAGCATAGGTTGGGGACCGATCTGGGGAAAGGGACCTGGGGGTTCTAGTGGTCAGCAGGATGACCATGAGCCAGCACTGTGCCCTCATGGCCATGAAGGCCAATGGCATCCTGGGGTGTATTAGAAGGGGAGTGGTTAGTAGGTCGAGAGAGGTCCTCCTCCTCCTCCTCTGCCCTGGTGAGGGCACATCTGGAATATTGTGTCCAGTTCTGGGCCCCTCAGTTCAAGAAGGACAGGGAACTGCTTGAAAGAGTCGAGCACAGAGCCACAAAGATGATGAAGGGAGTGGAACATCTCCCTTATGAGGAAAGGCTGAAGGAGCTGGGTCTCTTTAGCTTGGAGGAGACTGAGGGGTGATCTTATTAATGCTTATAAATATGTCAAGGGGGAGCGTCAGAAGGACTGAGCCAGGCTCTTCTCAGTGATGGCCAATGACAGCGACAAGGGGCAAGAGGTGTAAGCTGGAGCATATGACATTCCACAAAAGCATTACGAAAACCTTTTCACTGTGAGGGTGACAGAGCACTGGCACAGGCTGCCCAGGGAGGTTGTGGCGTCTCCTTTTCTGGAGACATTCAAAACCCACCTGGACCCGTTCCTGTGTGACCTACTGTAGGTGTTCCTGCTCTGGCAGGGGGATTGGACTAGATGATCTTTTGAGCTCACTTCCAACCCCTACCATTCTGTGATTCTGTATCTCACTGTTTAGAAATTATTAACCTAAGGAATCAAAACCAAAAGTCCACAAAGTAGTCATACACGGTTCCCTTTGATTTGGACAGAGTGAACATCACCAAATACAAATACAGCATTGTGAAGCTCTAGAAAGACAGAGATTCATGGACTGATTGATTTATATTCAAATTCTCAAAAAAAAAATCCACATTTAAAATGGACACTGCCTTTCATAACTGAATGAAGCATTACTGTGAGAATTTTTCAGTAACTCTCATTAGTAATTAGACATTATGGCACTATACTTGACATACAAAGGCAAAATTACACAGAACTACAACATTTAATAATATCACGTTAGCCAAAGGCTGGGTACACTTCCTAGCAACCTTAAAGCTAGACTTTATAAGTACATGAGACTAACTTACATTGTATCGAAGAAAACAAATTCAGATATTGGTGGATGTCACATAGGTTAATGAAGCCTTAAAGTATAGGCAAAGGCATTCTAGCAAGACATTTGAACTTGATGTCGTCTTTCAGGAAAAAATAGAAGTTCTGGTAATAACAGGTAATAATAGGAAATACTTGGTATTTTACACTAAACAGAAGTAATTTTGAACAGTTCTAGCGCATGTATTAGAAAGGCAAGAATTGGTATATTGGTACTGGTATATTGGTATATTCAACATTCAATGAATTTAAATTGTAGCAATACGCTATTAAAGTAGGCATACAACTCTGAAGAGGAGGAGTACACTGGATTTTCGCACCCTCTTCACATTACATGGAACACATATTTCAAGAGGGGTAATGGTGGAGGAATGCACTATAAAACTAATACTCTCTTTGAAAATTTAGTCCTGCTATTCCTAGTGCAGTACAGTCTAGTACAGCCTTAGCATTTGTCAAATAAAAACACAAAACAGAACTAGGGACAGATTAGGCGTTTTTCTGTCTGCAGCAGTTTCAGTGTCTGTGTTTGTCCGTGCAAAGCGAACCACAAAAACATGCTGGGGATTCTAGAAAGATGCTGGAACTGTTGCTGAGCAGGCTCTGATATAAGGGAAAGTATTCAACTGTAACTCCCACTGCTTTTTCAAGCAGCAAGTAAGAACTAGATGGACATTGGAGGAAATCTGCAATAGGAACCTTAATAAAGGACTGATCTTTGAGGACAGAAAGGGAAGGAACCACACCATCTTAATCAGTGTTGAGTACTACTACATTGCCTATGGAATTAAAATTACAAATACCCTGCATATAATTGGCAGCTCATTTCAAGACGTCTCTTAGGAGCCTTGAAGTCATTTTCAAAGCTTTGCAAGGCATAAATAAACTAAACATTAACTGGTTAGAGTGATATGCAAGTAAATATTCTTACTTCAAGCATCATGGGTCCGTAAATGTGTTTTTTAAATTTTTCTTTGTTCTTTCTTAGCCACATAAGAGCAGAGTGTGTGTCTCCGAATCTCCTTTTAAGATTCTCTTCCTTCATATTCATAATATTATTAAGTTGTCCCAGGTGATCAACTACTTCTGTAATTTAAGGCAGTTCATTAAACAGAGTACACAGCAAGTACAAATTACAACTATAATTTTCCAGAACTAAGGCTGTTAAAAAATTGTAAGAATTAAGTTTCTCTTCCCACAAACAAGAATCTAAAGAAATCTTAAGAACTTTTACAGGTTAAAATCTAAAATAAAATGATGACTTCCCCAAAGGATAGCAAAATGTGGTACTGCAGTAAAAATACAAGTATTTAGTCCTAAAAATATCTCTCTCCAAAACTTCTTCTATCTTTGCATTTAAAATCAAATACATCCCAAGAAGGAAGCGGTAGTGTAACTAGCAACATGAAATCTCTGAGCGTTCACGCTTGCAGAAAATAGATTGTGTGGGAAAGCATTTGCTATTCAGGAGCAACAGAGACCAAACACTTTCTGTGTTTCTCAAGCTAAAACATACACTCTCTCCTATCCTAGTTTCCTCTATGAAACTAGTTTCTTCTTCATGAAACTAGTTTCTTCTCCTACCCTCAGTTTCTTCTGTGATAAGTTCAGTGCAAGATAGGTATGTGCAAGTGTTCCTCACCAAGGAATATATACAATAGCTCCTGCCTGGCAAGCTATAATTTTTTAATTTTGTTTCTTAGAAAGAACTAATTGTAAATCCTACGCTAGTATAAAGTAATTAACTGTAATTAGGTTAGCTCAAGTTTATGTAGAAAGGACAAAAGGAGCTTCAGTAGCTAATATATTGCCAAACACTGCATCTTCAGAGCAAACTGCTTTTTTGCTTCAGGTTTGGATTTTTTTGTATCATGCTAACAATACACATCTTTACTTAATAACATACTAATGAAACTGTAAAAGCAGTCTCCCTACCAAGAGATCAGAGGAAACTAATCTTTTAGAAGCATAGTTTTAAGGTAAATTGCCGCTTTTGAATCTTTCTGTTCTTTCTATTTTGAAAGTGGCTTCTGTTACTTTTAATAAAAGTGGTAACAGAGAAGAGGACTGCTGTACATGTAAGATAAAACTATGACGTTTCAAGCAAATGTCTCAAATTATTTCACTACAGCAGGACAAGTAGATTCTGTATCAAGGGTCATAAAAAAATCAAACAAACCCCAAGTAACTTACTTCTGTTTTCCCTCTCTTGGTTCATTTTCTCGGCTGTTAGATCACTGATATCACTCTCAATATTTGCTCTTTCTTCTTGTAATTTTTTCAGCTCATTATTAACAGCATCAGTTTGTGGTTGAAGATTTTCACAGACTGCCATTGTATGAAGCTCATTCTTCCAGTCCTCTATCATCTTCTGAGTGTTGTATATTTTCTTCTGTCTGTCCATTTCTTCATCTTTTTTCATTCTCAAAGCTTGATGAATTTCTTCAATCTAACAATTTTCAGTATTTCCAACATTAAAGAAGTTCAGTATACAAAATCTGTGACAAATAACTAGGATATATATGCAACTAGTACTAAATACTGTCTGTTATAATTCCGATGGCCTTATGATAGTAGAGAATTGACAAGGTTTTGTTAAGATTTGGGAACAGTTAAGCAAAAGTGCTGTCAAGCCTTTAGATCAGTTTTTTAAGTTTCTTTACTTTTATAAAAGCAAAAGTTTAAAGCTTAAGATCTTCCTTAATACATTTGGAAGTTAGTCTAAGAGTGCATAAACACAATGTCTGACTGGAGGTTTGCACCCTTATACATTTAATTTGTACATTTCTTGACTGAGTGCTTAGATGATGCTCTGTAACTGTTTTACAGGATAGCTTTTGGTTTTCTTTTTTAAAAAATGCTGAACATACACACATTTAACAGAAACAATAGCTCGAGCCTCCTGCATAGAATACTTGAGGGCATGTTTAATGCTGCGTGCATTACTGTACTATAGGCCTTTCAAGAAAAGCCTGTAATACACTATAGAGTGTGGAGCAGAGGCGCGTTATTCCTATAAAGGTGTGGACAACCCAGCTTAGGCCTAAACAAAGGCTCTGTCCTTGGAGCTGCCTTGGGGCACGGGGAGGAGGAGGTTTTGTGAAGAGCCTTGCAGGGCGGTGGGGGGGGGGGAGGGGCGTGGAGCAAGAGCCGCCTGCACAGTTGAATGGCACTACCCAATAAAACGCCGACGCGTGTAAACCTGTAACTGACCAACTCTGTTAAGGGGCAGGTGCGTGGACACTGCTTATCTGTATAATTGAGCTGTCCGGAGCAATAAAGTGAGGATGACTTGTAGCCATATCGGTGGGATTTGTCGTTGTCTTGACGGGCTCTCCGAAGGGACCCTCTTCACCCATCTGTCCCTGAGTAATATGTGTTTGACTAACAGGCATTTTAAAGATTCATTGTGTCCTGAAGGGAATGAAGGGTGTAGCCACATGCCACCTCTTGAGAGAAACTTCCTTGTCCACTAACTAACAAATCAACAAAAAACCACCCTGTATCTGTGTCTTATTGCAGAATTTAAGAAGTACCACTTTTGCCTGAATACGGCATATGCTATGGCTAGTACTGAACTGATACATTAGCAAATACCAAAAAAGTCACAAATATCAAGACTCTTACTTGTTTATCTTTCATCTCCAAAGCGTCTTGCTTCTGTTTACATTTTTGAGAAATGTCTTTGATTTCAGCAGCCTGCATACAGTAAGATATTTAGATAATCATCAATTCGGTTACATCTGTAAAAAGCAGTGTGGCAGGTTGACCCTGCCTAGATGCCAGGTACCCACCAAAGCTGCTCTACCACTCCCTCTCCTCAGATGGACAGGAGAGAGAAAAATGCAACAAAAGCAAGATACAATCATGGGTCAAGATAAGTACAGTTTAGTAAAGCAAGAGCAAATGCCACAAATAGAAGCAAGGAAAACAAAAGATTTATTCTCTACTTTCAATCAGCAGGTGATGTTCAGATACTTTCCAGGAAGTAGGGCTTCACTATACATAGTAGTTGCTCCAGAAGACAAATATAAATAATGAATGCCCCTCCCACTCTCGCCTCCTTCTCCTTTCTCTTAGCTTTTATTGCTAAGCAAATGTCATATGGTATGGAATATCCCTTTGGTCAGTTTGGGTCAGCTGTCTAGGCTGTGCCCTCCCCCAAGACCTTGCCCACCCCCAGCCTACTGGTGAGCTGGGGATACTGGAGAAACACTCTTGATATTGTAAAAGTACTGCTCAGCAGCAGCCAAACCACTGGTGTGTTAACAATACCTTTCTAGGCACTACTACAAAGCACGGCACTACAGAGAAAATTAAATTCATCTCAGCCAGACCCAAAACAAGGAGTCATATTTTAAAGAATATTCTGTGTATGTATAACTAGGTATTTATTTAACATTTTTTCGCTGTCAAAGTCATAACTGTTTATTATCTTTCTTGTATCTGTAACATGTATACTTTCAGCAATTTGTGATAAATTGAGTAAAGGCACATACACTGTTCACAACCATTCAGTTATAGATTGCAAATTCAGGCAGGAAACCTTCTAACCTAATATGAAATTGAAATAACTCCACCCTTGATTCAAGAAACCACGTTACACTGAGATCCTTACCTTTGTAAAAATGTCTTATCTCTTTTTTCAAACTAAAAAGACCTTGAATCTGGAGCAAGAAGGGTGTTAAGTTTCTAGGCACAGGGCAGCCAAAACAGCATTTTGCAAAGTCATCCCTCTCCAAAGTGCTTTGTGCTAAAGCTATATCCTACACAGTGGAGTTTGACAACTTACTGACTCATGCCTAGGCACTCATGTTTCTACCATTTCTCTGTCCCTCTCAGCTTGTATAGACCTGTAGAATCAAACAGGTTGGAAGGAACTTCTGGCCATCACTCAGTCCAATCTCTTGCTCAAAGCAGGTCACATTAGGCCAGGTTGCCCAGGCACTTACACAGCTGATTCCTTAACATGGTGGAAGTGTATACTATGCTTTCTCTACAAACTTAACTCCTCTTTCCCTTGAACCTTCAAGGCTAAAAACAGTGCAAGTAAAATAGTGGAACACTGCAGAAGGATGGCAGGACTGTAAGTAAATTCCAGTGCAGACATGAAAACAAACACAGAACTCTTGCTGAAAGAAATGTCTTCCTAAAAACTGAGTCACACTGAAAATGCTAAGACATATCAAGAATGGAGAATGCACAAAAAATTAAGACACTGACTCTAGAGCTGTTTGCATGAAGGCAACATGGAACAATACATCTTGGCCTTGCAGTTGACTGCAACTCAGTACTGATTCTATGACGCTCTGTCCAAAGACCTCAGGCAGGCATTCTGAAGAGAAAGCTCTCTCCCAGGAAATCCAAAAATATTCATGAAATGCAAAATATTCACGAAACAACTCTGAAAGCTCTCAAAATCAGGACACTAGTAAGGAACTGGAATTCAATTTTTCAATCATTAATATAATTTCAGTTATTATATATTTATATGTACCTACCTTACAGAAGAGATAAAAAAATGTAATTGTCTTTACAGTTCTCACAGTACAACCACAGCACACTCCTTTACATTGTCAAATATTGTTTAAAAAATTGCATTGCATAGTCCACAGCGGAACCTATTCCAGGCTTCTCTCACACAGTATTATCAACTTCTTTCAACAAAACGGGTTGATTTTTTTCAGGAATCTATATGCTCTACACACCCTAAGCACAAAATTTTGCTAGGAATTCTTAAACTAACTAAATCCCTAAAAGAGTTTTAACATGGAGAGAGACAAGACAAATAGTAATGCAATGTTTCGATACATCCAGATACAGCTCCACCCTTACTTTCAGTTCAGCTCTTTCCAGGAAAAACCTGTAACATCGTGGCTAGCTTTTTGCCAACAAAGTGCAAGCAAGATATAATAAAAAGGTGGTTTATCTCTGTACTCACACATATATCCCTCAAGCCAAGAGCATGATTTCAAGAAGCAGTTAGGATTGCAGTTATCTGATGATAATGGATACAAAGGGCCTGAAGACTATCATGTTCCCCATGTGTGTTCAAAATCGAGAAGACTTAAAATGGTAAACTACGTTCCCTTAATGCCAAATTGAAATTTGGCTTGAAAAAACCCAACTTCGGGGCCAAAAATAGTGTTATACCTTTTTTATAATAAAATGATTAATTTATCACTCCTGCTGGCTTACAGAATAACAAACTGTGAAATGCTTACCAAATGCTTGGCACCTATAAAGATAAAATTCTAAATCACAATACAGTCAAGTAGCATCTATGAAAAAGTAGTAACTTGCACAATTTTAAGTTATGGTACCTAAAAGCCTTGAGTTTTTTTCTTAGGTCAAAACTACCTCCTGACAGTGCTAGCAACACTGATCCTCCTTTAAAAGAAATTAATCTTCACACCCAACTAAGAAGCTATGTTGGCAGGGGGGTTGGACTAGATGATCTTTAAGGTCTCTTCCAACCTCTAACATTCTGTGATTCTGTGATTCTGTGATTCTGTGAAACAGACTTCAGTACCCAAAAAACAGCTAATGTCACTAAATTTCAAAAAGTAGGAATATACCTCTAACCTCTTGTTAACTTGCCTGATGTCATACAAATTGCTGATGCTATAACTCGTTATTTTAATATATTCCCTTAATTCTTTTTCCGCAGTTTTGGACCCTCTGGGGCTTCTTCAAGACGAAATATTAATCATGCAAATTGGTCTTGGCTATATCATTTAACATCAGAACAAAACTCAGGTTTGGAAATGTCTTATTATAATACTATATACGACATAGTATTAGTTATACAATCAAAATAATAGTAAATAATCACTGGAAAGCAGTATTCGAATATCTCAGTAAGTCTCCTATAAGTCAACTATATGTAGTATTTTTCCTTTTTCCCATCTTGGCTTCCACAATATTGTAGAACAAAATGCACCCAATTCACTCTCCGGGCCCAAATTAAATACCACTTCAGCACTGAGTTAACCTTGTGAGCATTTAGTGTGTGAAATCCTTACTCCACAACTAGATTGAGCAGAAAAATATGTTGATTGAAGAGCACGAAGTCTATCAGCTAGTACACACTCCCAAAATTTATTTCACAGTTCTGTAGCAAATAGCCTATAACAAGCACTCTCCCTGCAAGTGAAAACTGAAATGCCCAGTGTTTTGTACTAGGCTTTGTATACAGACTGAGTTTAACTCTTATCAAGAGAATAACTTTTATATCAATATAGCCCAATACTTCTAAGAATTGTGGTAGGAACAGTTCAGTAGGATTTTTTCCTGTTTGAAAAAAATATATTAGTACAACATTAATTAAAATGAAAAATACAAGTAAAACCTAGCAGAATAATACCAAACAGTGAAAATAAAGCTTAGCACTTCACAAGCACAAAGGTCCTTACTGCATCATGGAAATTAATTTTAAGCTTTCAGCTGCTAACTTTCCTCTAAAGAAGTACATTTACTCTTAAAAACAACAAAAATCCACAAAAGTAACAAGAACAAACCCCAACCACATCCAGAAAAGCCCACTTTAATAAAATTGTAACATATTAAAATATTTAGGTATTTTGAATCACACCATAAGAAAAACCTGCAGTAGTGTGAAGCATAAAATTCAAAGGATACAGTTAGCAAAGGGCTTTCCTCACAATTATGTACCTGGGTAAGCAGCATTACCTGGTACAGTTTACATAACAGCTATAACAGAAGTGAACAATAATCTGTGGGTTTTGCTCATCTGGTCTTTCTGGTTTGTTGTTTGCTTTGTGGGTTTTTTTTGTAGGGTTTTCTTTTGTTTATTTGGGAGGGTGTTTGGGGGTTGTGTGGTTTGTTTTTTTTTTTAAAGAAAGCATATGGATAGCACATTAGCTCACAGTGCACTAAATGCTGTTGAAGTTTCAGAACCTGATTATACAGAATGCTTCATGACAGAAAATCTCTACGGGTATCGCATGTGTCTCCATAGCATGTCCTTTGATCTGATCAGTTATCTTCAAACAGAACTCAGTGCAGCAAACATTCTCATGTTATCATTTAACTTTGGTTCTCCATTAAAAATTTGTGCAGTCCATGCCTATAATGATTTCTGCAGTCGTTATAGTACATGATAGTTAAAATCCTGCAGAGAATTACAGTACTTTAGTATTTGTCTCAATTTGTCATACAGAAACAGTAATTTTCCATGTGCCCAGAGAGAGCAGCTATTTAAAAAACAGGCAGTAAGCTGTAAGGAATAGGTAGGTTTACCATGAAATTCTCTTATGTGTAAAAGTAGTCACAATTCACGGAGAAATACTGTCTAATAAAAAAATTACACTCAATTAGGTTAAATATTATAGAGGAATACTTTTAGATGAAAAAAGTTGTAATTTGGCTTAAATTAACCACCAAAGTTGGCTACACTTTAAGGAGGCAAACAGAGGATCCACAAACCCAAACTACAGAACAGATGAAAAGAGGCAACTCAATCTGAGTACCTAACTTAGGCAAACTGTAACATTTTATCTGTCAAGGCCTAGGGCTGGGCTGGACACTGAAGCAATGACAGATGCTCTCTGTTAATCTCTCTCCCTCCCCAAAGGAAAAGGCAATACGGCAGAGAGACTTATGTGTTAGAAAAGAAAACTACAACAGCTTTAATGAAACAACAGTATTCATAAAAAAATACTGTAAATACAGACAAAAATACAAGAAAACCAGTATGGAATCCAACCTCCACCCTGACAGTAATCACCACCAACACTGCAGGGCAGGAACCAGGGAAGTCCCAGAATGGATTCAGCAGCAGATGGGAAGTGGATTAAGCAGCTGGATTTGGGAACTGGATTCAGGAACTCATGCAGTCAGGATCAAGGGCAGAAGCAGACACTGGCCACTGAGGAAGACAACTTAATCCCAAACGACCCCTCAGCTTTTTGCTGAATATGACGTATATTGAATAGTTTTGTTGGTCAGTTTTGCGTCACCTGTCTTGCCTGCTCTACCCTGCAGCTGCGACTTTTACTTCCCGGCACCCACAATGTGTTACACAAGATCCAGCAGTCACCTTGGTCACTACAGGAGCAAGTACAAGCAAGAGCCTTTCTGTATCCCAAGTCCTGGCAGTAACTATAAACATCAGGCCTTATCACCTCCAGAAGCAGACACTGTTTGCAAGAACATGCTGGTAACTTCAGAAAGTGCAGTCTGAAGAGACTTTGTTGAAAAGTAAGATTACTGAACAGAATTGGCGCTGTTTTAGCTCAAATCTGGACAATATCCCAGAAGATTTGAATTTTCTATGAAGACAATTATAAAACTTCTGTGCTCTTACAAGACCAAGAGAGTGGGCTTCAGAGCTGCTACTGAAGGTTAACTAAGAAATGTATTCCTTGCGTTTTGCTGGTTTTAAAGGACGTGAAGAAGGCAGTGAGAACCAAGGGCTCGAGTCCTTCAGAAAAATTTCTTCTAAAATACATCATTATGGCACACTACAAAGAAAAGGGTTATTGCTTTACACTTTACAAAGCTGAACACAGAACACCTGAAATATTAAACACGTTAACTGAGAACTTTAAATACTTACCTTATCTCTGATTTTCATATCCAAACACTTATAATATTCTTCAGTTTCCTGGATTCTTTTTGTCACTGGAAACTGCATTTCTTTCAGATTCTTCAGTTCTTCCTTGGCTTGGTCTCGGCTTTGTTTCACTTCCTTATGTAACTGACGAACATTTTCATATTCCTTGGAGGAGTTGAAAATAAATTAATTAAAAATTTTAATCTTCTATTCCAGTATTTTATACTGCTCTAATATTTTATTTACTGTACATGAGTTTTAGGAGAAAAATCTTACTCAGAAGCTAGCATTAGCGCAACTACTGAAGTAATCCTCATGTTATTTGTCGCTATGTCTAGGAGATGTAAGGATCATTCAGTCTTCAGTGAAGAAGCACACACATTTAATGGTTCATAAACAATATGCAATTTAAGTAGCAGAAGAAATGACCAATTTGTCTGCCATTACCTTGCCCCTAAGTCCATCTGGGATTGGTGTGGAGAAAGTAATTCTTTAGCCCCTTCTGTCCATAGTTTAAGCACTACTTAGACAGAAGTCCTCAAGATAAGGAGCAAATGACCATAAAAAACTTAAGGAGAAATAGAAGTAAGGAGCTGGACAGATCATCAGAGCCAAGAAAAGACAGAACCTTGAAGTAAACCCAGGAGAGAGACACAGCAGAACAGAACCTCAGAAAACAAACAAAAGCTCCACCATGCACCACAAAGAGCATAGAAGTCACTATGCACAGAGTTTAACTGGAGATGCATTCCTGAGAAGGCGGTAAGCATTGTGGTGACCAAGAACCTCCACTTCGAGAAGGTGGGAATTTTGGGAAGAAAGCAATTTATGCTGAAGGAGTCATTACTAATGATTTTTTGTGTGTTATGCTCTCTGGGGGAAAAAAAAAAAAAAAAAAAAAAAAGAGAAAGAAAAAGAAAAAGAAAAGAAAGACCAAAATTAAGAAAAAAACCCAAAACGAATAAACAAAAGAGAACATGACATTCAATGACTGTTAAGAGTTCATGACCAAAAGAGATACCCAAAGGTACGACGAGTAGATACAGGTACACAAGAGTGCAAAGGTAGGGAAAGCTGTTGGTCTTGGCAGGTACTAAAGAAAGTCCCTGGTTTAGAGAATATGCCTGGATTATTCCAAGCTTTGAAGCATTAAAAAAAAATCATAAATAGAGATGGCCTGAAAGCTCTATCTCTAACAGCTAACTTTCCTTAATCTGCTACCACTTTTTCCTAGTTATTTAATTACCCCACTTGTAAACACACAAGAGCAAGCAAAAAATCTAAATTTTTTCTTCAAAGGATCTTTTTCATAAAACCAAAAAGTATTTGAAAGCTGCTGTAGTTCTATGATGTGGAGTACAATCAATAGCTACCATTACGATTCTACAGAGGTAAACCAATTCCACTTCCACTTAGCTGATAGAATAAGCTTAAAATTTAGCTCTGCACTAAATAAGGTATTATATTTCAAGATTGAAATCCCTTTAACACCTTAAGAAAACAGGACTTTCACAAGACCTCTGCATTTTGGTAACCTTTAAGCAAATAACCTTGACGCTTGTAATTATGCACTAAGCTAAAGATCTGCAGAACTTCCAAAGGAATTCAGCCCTTCCGAGATTTCTTTGCACCTGGAATATACAAAAATTTCTCACTTATGAATAGAGGAGGAGGAAAGAAGAACAGACACAGCTTGATCAAAACACATTTTTAAAATTGTGTTCTCAGGACCTGTACAGCAGAAGTAACAGCATCACCTGCTGTTACACTGCCTTAAATCGGTATACCTTATGGTATACCGGTTAAAGCTTAAGCCTGGAGCGGCAAGGACTTCAGCTTAAGCTTGGAGCGGCAAGAACTCCCCTTTCTTTAAGATCCTACAAAAGAAAGGCTATCCATGCCAAAAGAAATGTAGCTCCATAAATCTGCTCACTGATTGTACATGATTGATGATGGAAGTCCCATTAAGGTATACACAAGAACACAAAGCCCCCTAAATCACCCAATCCACAAAAGCAGATGCTCAAAAATCTGTTACATGTAAATGTATATAAAAATGGTGTATAATTATCCACATACAAAAGAAGCTGGTACCAACCAGAAAAAACACAACACCAGCATCGGCGAGCCTGAACCGAGACCGGCAGCTCTTTGGAGAGCTGCAGGGTGAAGGAGGGGGCTGCTATTAGTGGCTCCAGGAGTGCAGGGATCACAGACCTTGGGAAGAAGAGGGGAAAGGGAGTGGTTACTTGGCTTATTCTGTTATTGGTCATTTTCTTTTCTTTTTTTTTTTTTTTTTTTTTTTTTTAATCATGGTTGCCAGCAGACAGAAAGCCACCACAAGAAGGAGTGTGGGGACCCAAACAGTGCTGCAGTGCAAGCATGCAGCTGTGCAGGCTGCCGGCTGCAGGGAGTGCCTGAGCCTGTGCCTCCCAGAGGCTGCAGCTGACAGTGCCTGTGGGAGGGGCGAGCAGTCGAATGATCTTCTCTGCCTGGTGGCAGAGCTCAAGGAAGAAGTGGAGAGGCTGAGGAGCATCGGGGAGCGTGAAAGAGAGACAGATTGGTGGAGCCACTCCCTGATGCACACACAGCAAGCTCCACACGCAGCAGGGGATCCCCTCCCCTCTGACCATCCGGCCAAAGAAGGGAACCTAAAAGGTGGGGAGGAATGGAAATGGGTCCCGACTCAGAGAGGCAGGCAAATCCCCTCCCTCACCTGCCTAATTGCCCCTATGGAAAAGGTATGGGGCTCTGGAACAGGACAGCAAAAGAAATTAAGAGGCGGATGGATGTGCACCCATGGGGCTGTCTATGGTGAGTGAGTCAGCCTCGTGCATTAAGGACCAGTCCGACAAAAAAGAAAAAGAGGGTAGTTGTCACTGGAGATTCCATCCTAAGGGGAACAGAGGGTCCCATCTTCCACCCGGACCCAGCCTGCAGGGAAGTCTGTTGCCTTCCTGGAGCTCGGATTAGGGATACTACCAGAAAACTCCCTGGTCTGGTGTATCCCACTGATTATTACCCGCTGCTGGCAGCGATGAGATCGAACAAAGGAGTGTAAAGAGGATTAAAAAGGGCTTTAAGTCACTAGGCTGGCTGGCTGAAGGATCGGGAACACAGGCAGTGTTTTCTTCAATCCCTTCAGTAGCAGGCAAGAATACTGAAAGGGACAGGACAGCACGTATGATTAACGCATGGCTCAAAGGCTGGTGCCGCCAGCAACATTTTGGGTTTTATGATCATGGGGAAGTTTATGCAGCAACAGGTATGAGAGCTGCTGATGGAGTGGGGTTGTCTCCAAGAGGGAAGAGAATTCTTGCTTTTGAGCTGGTGGGACTGATTGAAAGGGCTTTAAACTAGGTTCGAAGGGGGAAGGGGATAAAACCAGGCTCACTACAGACAAGCCAGTGGGAAGTATTTCAGGGTTAAGGGTGAAGACAATGGCCCAGCTCAAGTGCATCCACATCAACGCACACAGCATGAGCCATGGTAACAGATGCTCCTCAATTAAGCCTCTAAAGTGCCTCTATACCAATGCAAGAAGCATGGGGAATAAGCAGGGCAGCTAGAAATCTGGGTGCAGTCAAAGGGCTGTGATCTCACTGTGATTACAGAGACGTGGTGGGATAGCCCACATGACTGGAATGTGGTAATGATGGCTACATGCATTCAGGAAAGATAGACTGACAAGGAGTGGTGGTGCAGTTGCTCTCTATGTGAGTAAGCAACTGGAATGCATTGTGCTTAACACAGTGGGAGAGGATGAGGGTGTTGAGAGCTTATGGGTAAGAATTAAGGAATGTACAAACATGGGAGATACTGTTGTGGGTGTCTACTACAAACCTACTGACCAGGAAGAGGTTGTTGACCAGGCCTTCTACACACAGCTGGAAGTAGCCTCCAGATCGTGCGCCCTGGTGCTGATGGGGGACTTCAGTCACCCTGAAATTAATCGGAAGGATCACACAGCCAAGCATAATCAGTCCAAAAGGTTCCTGCAGTGTGCTCATGATAACTTTCTGCTGCAGGTGGTTGAAGAGTCAACGAGGAAAGGGGCGATGCTGGACCTTGTGTTAACAAACAAAGAATGTCTGGTCGTGGATGTTAAGGCTGGAGGCAGTCTTGGTTGTAGTGACCACGAGATGTTTAGAATTCAGTATGGTAGGGGAAAGAAATAAGGTAGTAAGCAAAATTTCTACCCTGGACTTTAAGAGGGCTAACTTTGTCCTCTTCTGAGATATGTTTACTAGTATCCCACGGGCTAGGCTTATGGAAAGTAGGGGGGACACAAGAGAGCCGGTCAGCATTCAAACTCTACCTACACCAGGCTCAAGATAAATGCACTCTCTCTAAAAGAAAATCACGTAGAGGAGGCAGGAGACCTGCATGGTTAGGCAAGGAGCTCCTGGAGAAACTCAAATGGAGGAGGGAAATTTACATGAAGTGGAAAAAGGGTCTGATTAACTGGGAGGAGTACAGAAATGTTGCCAGAGTATGCAGAGACTCAACAAGAAAGGCCAAGGCTGTCTTGGAATTTAGTCTGGCTAGGGAAGAAAACAAGAAAAATGAAAAAAAGGAAGAGTAGGGAAAAAAGTGGGTCCGCTGCTAAATGACGCAGGGGGTGTGGTAACAGAAGATGAAGAGATGGCAGAATCACTGAAGGCCTTCTTTGCCTCAGTCTTTACTCCTAAGACCAGCCCTCAGGAATTCCAGTCACTAGAAGTAAGGGAGCAAAACTGGAGTGAGGATGATTCTCCACTGGTCAGTCAGGATTGGGTTAGAGAACAATTACAAAAGCTGAAAACACACAAATTCATGGGCCCTGATGGAGTGCATCCATGTGTGCTCAGAGAGTGTGCTGATGTTGTGGCTGAGCCACTCTCCATCATTTGTGAAAAATCATGGGGAACGGGAGAGGTGCCTGAAGACTGGAAGAAAGCCAGTGTCACTGAAGTCTTCAAAAAGGGCAAGAAAGAGGACCCAGGCAACTACAGGTCGGTCAGCCTCACCTCCATCCCTGGAAGGTTGGTGGAGCAGCTCTTTCTGAAGGCCATCTCTAACCAAATGGAAGAAAAGAAGGTTATCAGGAGTAGCCAGCCTGGCTTTACCAAGGGGAAATCTTGCTTGGCTAACTAGTCACTGCCTACTGAACAAAAGGCTTAAAAGAGTAAGTCTTTGTTAAAAGGCAAGTACTTAAATGAGCTGTAAACTATTCTGTGTATAGCTCTCTGAGAGTCTTTGATTGTAGAGCCCATTATGGTTGCAACCAGATCAAAGGTTGTTAGAAAAACTGTGGGCACCCAGACAGAGGCCCCAGGCAACCATGCAGGTGTTCAGGCCTCGGGCTGCAGAGAGTGCTGGAGCCTGGCACTGGCCATGGAGGGGAGTGGAGGCGATGCCTGTGTCCGATGTGACCAGGTGAACGATCTGCTCAGCCTGGTGGCTGAGCTGAAGAAGGAAGTAGAAAGGCTGAGGAGCATTAGGGGGTCGGAGAGAGAGATAGATCGGTGGAGTCATGTCCTGAATGGCAAGCAGCAAGCTCCACAAAGAGCAGATTACCCCTCGACTCTGGCCATCAGGCAGAAGGGGGGGACCTAAAGGATAGGGAGAAGTGGAAGCAGGTGCCTGCCAGGAGGGGAAGAAAAATCCTTGCCCGGCCTCCCTCACCTGCCCGGTTGCCCCTGCAAAACAGGTGTGGGGCTCTAGACAACGAGAGCCAGGCAAGGGAAGAGACAGATGGGGGTTCACCCATAGGGCTGTCTAGGGTAAATCGCTCAGCCACACGCATTAGGACTTGTTCATCTAAGAAAAAAAGGAGGGTAATCATAATTGGAGACTCCCTCCTGAGGGGAACAGGGAGCCCTGTCTGCCGCCCAGATCCAACGTCTGTTGCCTCCCTGGGGCCTGAGTTAAGGACGTTATCAAGAAGCTTCCTGGTCTGGTCAAACCCACGGACTATTACCCGCTTTTGGTTATGCAGATCGGTACTGATGAGATAGTAGAGAGACGGCCAGAAGCAATCAAAAGGGACTTTAGGGCACTGGAGCAGATGCTAGAAGGACCGGGCTCTTCCAATATGTGTGCACATTGAGCGTCACCTAAAAAATCCATTGCGCAGGCTTGAAGGTTAAACCCATACTTGTAAAGTCTTGTAGCGACAGGCGAGGCATGAAAAGGCAGGTGATAAGGTGCACAGGAAGCCACAGACCCAATCCTGCATGCACGTGGTTCTGGACATTGGTTGAGGGCAGCCTTGGCTGCAGTGACCACAAGATGGTGGAGTTCAGGATCTTGTGTGATAGGAACAGAATACCAAGCAGGATCACAACCCTGGACTTCAGCAGGGTCAACTTTGGCTTTTTCAAGCAATTGCTAGGGGAAACCCCATGGGACAGGGTACTAGAAGGTAAAGGGGCCCAATATAGCTGGTTAATATTCAAGAACCACTTCTTCCAGGCTCAAGATCAGTGCATCCCAATGGGTAGGAAATCAAGAAGGGGAGCTGGGAGACTCCTATGGTTAAACAGGAAACTGCTGGACAAACTCAAGTGGAAGAAGAGACTCTATAGATCATGGAAGGAGGGGCTGGCCGTTTGGGTGGAATATAAGACTGTGGTCAGAGGATGTAGGGAGGCAACTAGGAAAGCTAAGGCCTCCTTGGAATTAAACCTTGTGAGGGAGGTCAAGTACAACAGAAAGGGCTTATTTAAATACATTGCAGACAAAGCTAACACTAGAGACAAAGCTAACACCAGAGACACTGCTGAATGAGATGGGTGCCTTGGTGAAAGAGGGTATAAAGAAGGCAGAGTTGCTGAATACCTTCTTTGCCACTGTTCATACGGTTACAGACTGTCCTCAGGAGCTGCAGAGCCCTGAGGCCCCAGAGGAAGTCAGGATAAAGGAGGAGTTTGCCTTGGTTGATGAGAACCGAGTTAGGGATCAGTCAGGCAATCTGAACATCCACAAATCCATGGGCCCTGATGGGATGCACCTCTGTGGGTGCTGAGCGAGCTGGCGGAAGGCATTGCTAGGCCACTCTCCATCACCTTTGGTAAGTCGTGGACAACAGGTGAGGTGCCTGAGGACTGGAGAAAAGCAAATGTCACTCCAGTCCTCAAAAAGGGCAGGAAGGAGGACCCAGGTAACCACAGCCTGGTCAGCCTCACCTCCATCCCTAGAAAGGTGATGGAACAAGTTATCTTTGGTGCTGTCTCTAGGCATATCAAAGATAAGAGGGTCATTAAGAGCAGTCAGCATGGCTTTGCCAAGGGGAAATCATGTTTGACCAATGTGATAGCCTTTTATGAAGATGTGACCAGGTGGATGGACGATGTCTGTGCAGTGGATGTGGTTTATCTTGATTTCAGTAGAGCATCTGACACCGTCTCCCACAGCATCCTCGTAGCTACACTGAAGAAGTGCAGTCTGGATGACCGAGTAGTGGGATGGGTTGTGAACTGGTTGAATGAAAGAAGTCAGAGAGTTGTGGTCAATGGAGCAAAGTCTAGTTGGAGGCCTGTATCTATTGGAGTCCCTCAGGGGTCAGTACTGGGGCCAGTGCTGTTCAATATATTCATCAACGACCTGGACAAGGGATTAGAGAGCGCTGTCAGCAAGTTTGCTGATGACACAAAACTGGGAGGAGTGGTCGACACACCTGAGGGCTGTGCTGCCATTCAGAGAGACCTGGACAGGCTGGAGGGCTGGGCAGGCAGAAGTCTTACAAAGTTCAACAAGGGCAAGTGTAGAGTTTTGCACTTGGGAAAGAATAACCCCATGTGCCTGTGTAAGTTGGGGACTGACCTTTTGGAGAGCAGCATAGAGGAAAGGGACCTGGGGGTTGTGGTGGACAGCAGGATGACCATGAGCCAGCAGTGTGCCCTCGTGGCCAAGAAGGCCAATGGCATCCTGGGGTGTATCAGAAGGGGAGTATCTAGTATGTTGAGAGAGGTCCTCCTGCCCCTCTACTCTGCCCTGGTGAGGCCACATCTGGAATATTGTGTCCAGTTCTGGGCCCCTCAGTTCAAGAAGGACAGGGAACTGCTTGAGAGAGTCCAGCACAGAGCCACAAAGATGATGGAGTAGAACATCTCCCTTATGAGGAAAGGCTGAAGGAGCTGGGTCTCTTTAGCTTGGAGAAGAGGAGGCTGAGGGGTGACCTGATTAATGTTTATAAATATGTCAAGGGTGAGTGTCAGGAGGACAGAGCCAGGCTCTTTTCAGTGACATCCAATGACAGGACAAGGGGCAATGGGTACAAGCGGGAACACAGGAGGTTCCACAAAAACATTAGAAAAAAACTTTTTCACTATGAGGGTGAGAGAGGACTGTAAGGGACTAGATAGATGTCTCAAACAGTAAACAAGCCAGAGCCGCCTGCCTGGCACCTTTTATGTTTGTGTGGAGGTGACTCAGCGCTTTGCTGAGCCCCCTGCCCCAGCCCTGCACTGGTGGAGGCATGAGGGTGGACAGGGCTTGGAACTGCGGCTGCAAGAAGCCGGGAGAGGGAGGGGTAACATCTGCCTCAGAAGCACCCACCATACCCCAACCTCGTTCCTGGTCTGTGGCGGGAACTTGACTGCATAAAAGGCGATCACCCCGGGCAGTTGGGCGGTCTTCGCCCGCCACTAGAGGATGGCTGTGAGTGCCATGGTCATCGCTGGATCCAGGGGTGGTGATCTGTCCTTTCTCTATCACTTTCCTTCTCTCTCTCTCTAGCTTTAACAGGAAGCTATCTACAGCAAGGCCAGTTTCTTTTGCTTAGTAATAACTCGTTGTTGTGGAGCATGTTGGTCGCGCTGAGTGGGTAATTGAAATACCTCGTTGTCAGTTGGTTGATAAATAAAATTTCTGTTTCGGATCCTTGGTGTAAGTCACCTTAATCCTGGTCTTGGAATCGGTGAACCTGGGTCAACATCCTGAAAGATCAGGACGCGACAAGGACTGGAACAGGCTGCCCAGGGAGGTTGTGGAGTCTCCTTCTTTGGAGACATTCAAAACCTGCCTGGACGCGTTCCTGTGCGGTCTGCTGTAGGTGATCCTGCTCTGGCAGGGGGGCTGGACTAGATTATCTTCGGAGGTCCCTTCCAACCCCTAAAGTTCTGTGATTCTGTGAAAAAGGTGAAGAGCAGTGCATCTTCAGAATAAATACACGGTTCTACAGCACTCAAATAGTAAAACAAGTTCAGCACCAGGTCTCCTCTTTTTCGCTAGGATCAAGCGGTAATCTAGTGTTCTATTTCACTTGACCTGGGTCGCGGGTTAGGCCTGGGCCAGCCACTAAATACTGACAGATACTCTCTAAAACCCCTCCCTCCCCAAACAGGAAGAGAAGTAGGGTAAGGCAGAGAGACTTAGGGATTGGAAAAAAAAAAACTAAACCAGCTTTAATAAAACAATAATAGCACTAGTAAGAAAATAATCAAATATTGAAGTATATACAAATATATACAAAACGAATAGCAAACCTGACTTCCCCCTGCCAACAGCAATCCCCACTGATGTTGCAGAGCAGGCGGCACTGGGGAAATCCCAGCAGCAGAGGGGAGCTGGATAAAGGCGATGGAACTGGGAACTCAGGGTTGGGATCAAAGGCAGAAGAATGGAGAGAGTCCTCCTCAGACAACGGCCACTGAAGAAGAAAGCTTAACCACCACAATCCCTCAGTTTTATACTGAATACGATGTATATGGAAAGAAATACTCCTTTTGGTCAGCTGTCCTGTCTGTCCCACCCCAGAGGTGCAACCTTTTCCTTCCTTGTGACCCCTTTTATGTCCTGGCACCCACAGCATGGCACACAAGATCCAACAGTGACCTTGGCTACTACACGAGCAAGCATAAGCAAAAGCCTCTCTGCATCCCAATCCCTGGCAGTAACTGTAAACATCAGAAGTTATTACCTCTAGTAGCAGACACTATCTGAAAAACCATGGTGTTAACTGCAGAAACTGTAGGCCCTTAGAAGAAGAGACTTTGCTGAAAGGTTAAATCATTGAATAGAATTGGGGTTTTTTTTAGCTCAAACCAGGTCAGCGTGTTTTCAGGCTACCCATCTTCTCCATTTCGTAACATTATCACAGTGTTTATACATCTGCCTCCTGGTTGATCAGGAGGTTCACCCTAGCTATTCTGTTCTGTTACAGAGGTAATTCTGAACAGCTGGGTATGTTTGGTCTACCAGAAGCTTACCTTTTGGGGAAGATAGGGCAGGGTGGGGAAGATGCTCAGAAGAAAGAATAAACTCTCATGCTACTCCCAATTTTGGTGAACCCAATTTTAAGACATTAAAAACATTGTTTCTTAGAATTAAACATTGCTATTCCAGATGACAAAGAAATATGCCCTTGTAAGATAATGCATTTCTTCTTCTTGAGAGAGCTTGATATTTTGCAATATAGTTTGACAAACCACAAAATAGCAACAACCTTGTATACTGAAGACAACAATAGAATGTGAAATTGTGTTGTAGCCTGTAGGTTAAATATCTTCTACCTAGTAAAACAATTACGTTTATAACACTTGATTTCAATCTTGATTTTAAGACTACCCACAGACAAGTGACTTCTCATAAACAAGCTGGTACACTACTGATTTTGCACTACAAATTCAAAATTCAAGCAGGTGTCAAAACACACTGTTGTTTCTTTGCATTTATTGGCTGAAAAGTTAAATTCTTCCAATTGAGTGCATCCACCAAAAGTATCTATTCAGCAATGCAAATTATCTAGAAGACAGCAATGAAAGAGTAAGGTGTGAAGAAGTCTGTCTAAATTTCCTTCAGAAACACATAACAGTAATTTTCTCAAACTTATGGAAGGCAATTTAACTGACATCAGGTAAGATTCTTAACTTAGTTTCCCCCCACCAGCTTCCAACCAGCCCTCAGAGCTCCCTATCTGCAAATACCTTATGGCAGAGAACAACCAGTATCAGCCTATCTTAACTACGCAAGACCTACATCTGTCCTAATAAAATAACTCTCTCTTTGTTAACTAAGCCAGGCTAATGTATGTGTAGTAGGAAAAACCTGTATCATTCAGCAAATGTGGAAGACAATGGCAAAGAGCATACAGCCACCTCCTTAGCACCTACCACCATCTATTTCAACTACTGCTCCTATATCACTCCGCACTGTTAGCATGGAAGTTTGAAGGCAGTGAAGGTACACCTCTGAATCCAGCTGCTCTTCAAGATACAAAGGACATAAAATTCTATACTCACATGAGGCTTTATTATGAGCAGATGGAATGCATGGAGCTCCACCTGGCAAGTGATGACGAAAGAATCAAGTGCCTGCGGACCAGGGTCAAAGGAAGGGTAGGAGACTTTACAGTGGGGGTGTGCTACAGACAACCCAATCAGGAGGACCAAGTGGACGAGGCCCTTCATAAGCAGATAGGAGTTGCTGCTCGTTCACAAGCCCTGGTCCTCATGGGGGATTTTAACCACCCCGACATCAGTTGGAAAAACAACACGGCAGGGAATAAGCAATGCAGGAGATTCCTGGAATGCGTTGATGATAACTTCCTTCTCCAAGTGACAGAGGAACCAAGGAGGAGAACTGCCATGTTAGACCTCGTTCTCGTCAACAGGGAAGGGCTGGTGGGTAATGTTAAACTTGTGGGTAGCCTCGGCTGCAGTGACCATGAGATGGTGGAGTTTGAGATCCTAAGGGAAGCTAAGAGGGGAAAGCTCAGCAAGCTTGAAACCCTTGATTTCAGAAGAGCTGATTCTCACCTCTTTAGGAACCTCCTTGCTGGTGTGCCATGGGATAAAGCCCTGGAGGGACTGGGAGCCCAAGAAAGCTGGTCGACTTTCAAGGACCATCTCCTCCAAGCTCAAATGCATTGCACCTCTAAAAGGACGAAAGCAGGCAAAAACTCCAGGAGACCTATATGGACAAACAGAAAACTCCTGGCAAAAATCAAATACAAAAGGGGAACTCACAAAGCATGGAAGCAGGGACTGGTAACCTGGGATGATTACAAGGAAGTTGCTCGTGCAATCAGAGACCAAGTTAGAAAAGCTAAGGCCCTGACAGAGTCAAATCTGGCCAGAGATGTTAGAAATAACAGAAAAGGATTTTATAGGTATGTAAGAGAAAACAGAAAAATGAGAGAGAATATGGGGCCTCTCCAGAACGATACAGGTGACCTGGTTACCAAGGACGTGGAGAAGGCTGAAGTATTCAACAACTTCTTTGCCTCAGTCTTCACTGGCAACTGCTCAAACTACACCACCCAAATCACAGAGGGTGTTGGCTGGGTCTGGGAGAATGAAGAACCACCCAGGGGAGGAGCAGATCAGGTCCGGGAACACCGAGAGAACCTGAAGGCGCACAAGTCCATGGGACCTGATGAGATACATCCACGGGTCCTGAAGGAACTGGCAGCTGAAGTTGCTAGGCCACTAGCCATCGTATTTGAGAGGTCCTGGCAGTCTGGTGAGGTTCCCGCAGGTTGGAAAAGGGGGAACATAACCCCCATCTTTAAAAAAAGGAACCAAAGACAACCCTGGGAACTACAGACCAGTCAGCCTGACCTCTGTGCCAGGTAAAATCATGGAACAGATCCTCCTGGTAGCTGTACTGAAGCACATAAAAGATAATCAAGTGGTTGATGTCAGCCAACATGGCTTCACCAGGGGCAAGTCGTGCCTGACTAATTTAGTGGCCTTCTATGACAAAGCTACAGCGGTGGTTGACACGGGAAAAGCAACGGATGTCATTTTCCTGGACTTGTGCAAGGCATTTGACACTGTCCACATGACATCCTTGTCTCTAAAATGGAGAGACACGGATTTGAGAGATGGACCACTCGGTGGATAAAGAACTGGCTGGATGGTCACACTCGAAGAGTTGTGGTCAATGGCTCCATGTCCACATGGAGACCAGTGACAAGCGGTGTTCCTCAGGGGTCTGTTCTGGGTCCAGTGCTGTTCAGCATATTCGTCAGCGACATGGACGATGGCATTGAGTGCACCCGCAGCAAGTTTGCCAACGACACCAAACTGTGTGGTGCCATGGACTCACTTGAGGGAAGAGATGCCTCGAATACTGTGTCCAGTTCTGGTGTCGCCACCGTAAGAGGGACAAAGAACTGTTAGAGCGTGTTCAGAGGAGGGCCACAAAGACAATCCAGAGGTTGGAGCACTTCTGCTATGAGGGGAGGCTGCGGGAGCTGGGATTGTTCAGTCTTTGAAAGAGAAGACTTCAGGGAGACCTAGTAGCTGCCTTCCAATACCTGAAGGGATCCTACAGGAAGGCTGGGGAGGGACTTTTTACAAGAGCGTCCACTGATAGGACAAGGGGAAATGGGTTTAAGTTGAAGGAGAATAGATACAGAGTAGATCTTAGGAAGAAATTCTTCAGTACGAGGGTGGCAAGACTTTGGGATAAATTGCCCAGAGATGTTGTGGCTGCCCCCTTCCTGGAAGTGTTCAAGGCCAGGTTGGACAGAGCCTTGAGTAGCCTGATCTGGTTGAGAGGCATCCTTGCCCATGACAGGAAGGTTGGATTAGATGATCTCTAAAGTCCCTTCCAACCTAGGCCATTCTATGATTCTATGAAGTTTTCTGCATCCTCCACAAATACAACATGTTAAGGTTTTGTAAATTCTGTATACAGAATAAAACCAGCCTCGCTGGAGACAAGCTTGAGGGAAGTACGGCAACATTTGAGGGACAGTGTGCTGACGAGGTCCTTTGGTTTGCTATCTCAATGGAGGCAGCCATGCAGTAGCAAAAATCACAGAATCACAGAATGTTAGGGGTTGGAAGGGACCTCAAAGACCATGCAGTCCAACCCCCCTGCCAGAGCAGGATCACCTACAGTAGATCGCACAGGAACGCATCCAGGCGGGTTTTGAATGTCTCCAGAGACGGAGACTCCACAACCTTCCTAGGCAGCCTGTGCCAGTGCTCTCTCACTCTCACCGTGAAAAAATTTTTTCTCATATTTTTATGGGATCTCCTATGTTCCAGCTTGTACCCATTGCCCCTTGTCCTGGCAATGGACGTTGCTGAAAAGATCCTGGCACCGTCCTCCTGACACTCCCCCTTGACATATTTATAAACATTAATCAGGTCACCCCTCAGCCTCCTCTTCTCCAAGCTAAAGAGACCCAGCTCCTTCAGCTTTTCCTCATAAGGGAGATGCTCCACTTCCTTCATCATCTTTGTGGCTCTGCGCTGGACTCTCTCAAGCAGTTCCCTGTCCTTCTTGAACTGAGGGGCCCAGAGCTGGACACAATATTCCAGATGTGGCCTCACCAGGGCAGAGTAGAGGGGCAGGAGGACCTCTCTCGACCTACTTGCTACTCCCCTTCTAATACACCCCAGGATGCCATTGGCCTTCTTGGCCACGAGGGCACATTGCTGGCTCATGGTCATCCTGCTGCCCACTAGAACCCCCAGGTCCCTTTCCCCTGCGCTGCTCTCCAGCAGGGCAGTCCCCAACCTATACTCGCACATGGGGTTATTGCTTCCCAGGTGCAAAACTCTACACTTGCCCTTGTTGAACTTCATAAGATTTCTCCCCGCCCAGTCCTCCAGCCTGTCTAGGTCTCTCTGAATGGCTGCACAGCCTGCTGGTGTGTCAACCACTCCTTCCAATTTTGTATCATCAGCAAATTTGCTGACAACATTCTCTAATCCCTCATCAAGGTCATTGATAAATATACTGAACAGCACTGGCCCGAGCACTGACCCTTGAGGGACCCCACTAGACACAGGCCTCTAGCTAGACTCTGCCCCATTGACCACAACTCTCTGGCTTCTTTCCTTCAACCAATTAGCGATCCACCCCACTACTTGGTCATCCAGACCACAAACGCAAGTGTTATTAATGCGTAAGAAACCACAGAAGTGCTTGAGAATGTTCCCGTAAGAATTAGGGCTTTTCTCCCCCAAAAGGTGGCAGGATCAATAACACAAGTGAAATACATTTACACCAATGCAAGTAGCAAGCAGGAAGAGCTGGAAGCCACTGTGCAGCAGGAATACTATTGGCATACTTGCCATCACAGAAACATGCATGACCAGAGTGCTGCACAACTGGATGGCTATAAACTCTACAGAAAGGACAGTCAAGAAGGGAGTAGTGGCGGGGCAGCTTAATGATGGTGATGACAGGGTTGAGTGTTTATGGCTAAGAATCAGGGGAAGGGCCAACAAAGGCAAACACCATGGCGGGAGTTTGTTATAGACCACCCAATCAGGACGAGAAGGCAGATGAAATATTCTAGAAGTCTCATGACCACCAGCCCGTGTTCTTGTGGGGGACTTCAATTTACTAGATGTCTGATGGAAATACAATACACCAGAGACGGAACAGTCCAGGAGGTTCCTAAAGAGTGTAGAAGAGAATTTGCTGACTCAAATGATGTGAGAGTCAGCTAGGGAAGAGGCCCCACTGGACCTGCAGTTTATGAATGGAGGACTTGTGGGTGATGTGATAGTTGGTGGCCATCTTGGGCACAGTGATCACAAACCGACAGTTTTCAGTTTTTAGAGAAGTAAGGAGCGGGGTCAGCAAGAAAGACTTTGGCCTGGTTAGGAGATTGGAGTCCCCTGGGAGTTGGTCCTGAAGGGCAAAGGAGTCCAGGAAGGCTGAACAGCCTTCAAGAATAAATCTTAAAGGTGCAGCAACAGGCTACATCCGTGTGAAAAAAGATGAGCAGGCAGCAAAGAACACCAGCCTGCTAAATAGAGAAAATTGCTTGTAACTCACTAAAAAAAAGAATAGTTTATTATCTTTGGAAGAAGGGGCAGACAACTCCAGAGGACTACAAGGATGTCAAGTCATGCAGGAAGAAAACCAAAGGGCCAAAGCCCAAGTAGAACTTAATCTGACCGCTGCTGCAAAAGACAATAAAAAAATGTTCCTGTAAATACCTCAGCAACAAAAGGAAACCTACAGAGAATCTCTAACCTTTACTGGATATACGGGAAAACATAACGACAAAGGATACAGCCCCCTGAGCTGGAAGACAGTGACAGGGAGCGGAATCGGTTAGCAACATACTGCACCACTCAAACACAGACAAGTCTATTGGGCCAGATGGGATCCACTCAAGGGTACTGAGGGAGTCGGCACAAGCGCTCACCAAGTCATTTTCAACCATTTACCAGCAGTCCAGGCTAACTAGGGAGGTCCCAGTGGACATTACATTTGCATGTAAGCAAAAGTGACACCCACCTAAAACATGGGCCAGAAGGAGAATCCAGGGAACTAAAGGACTGTTATTCCGAGCTCAGTGCTGGGGAAGGTCATGCAGCAGGTCACCTTGAGTGCCATTACATGGTACATACAGGACAACAATGTGATCAGGCCTAGTGAGCATGGCTTTATGAAAGGCAAGTCCTGTTTGACTTAACTTGATCTTCTTGTTCAAGGTGACCAGCTTCATGGATAAGGGCAAGGTTGTGGATGTTGTCTACCTGGACTTTACAGTGAAGCCTTTGACACTGCTTGCCACAGCACTCCCCTGGAGAAACTGACTGCTCATGGCTTCAACGGGTGTACTCTTCACTGGGTGAAAAACTGGCTGGAAGGCTGGGCCCAAAGAGCAATGGTGAATGGAGTTAAATCCAGTTGGCAGCTGATCACAAGTGGTGTTCCCCAGGGCTTAGTACTGGGGCTTGTTCTTTTTAATATCTCTATCATCAAGCTGGACAAGGAATTGAGTGCACCCTCGGTAATTTTGCAGACAACATGAAGCTGTTGATGGGTTTGAGGGTAGGGTCTGCAGAGGGATTTGGAGAGGTTGGATCAATGGGCTGAGGCTAAGCATATGATGTTCAGAAAGGCCAAGTACCAGGTCCCGCCCTTGGGTCACAACATCCCCAGGCAACACTACAGGCTTGGGGAAGAGGAAAGCTTGGAAAGGGCTCGGAAAGCTGCCGAGCAAAGAAGACCTGGGGGTATTGGTCAACAGACAGTTGAGTAAGAGCCAGCAGCGTGACCAGATGGCCAAGAAGGCCACTGGCATTCTGGTCTGCATCAGGAATAATGCGGCCAGCAGGGTCAGGGCAGGGATTGTCTCCCTGTACTTGGCACTGGCGAGGCCACACCTCAAATCTTGTGTTCAGTTTTGGGCTCCTCGCTACAAGACACTGAGGTGCCGGAGTGTGTCCAGAAGGGGGCAGCAAAGCTGTTGAAGGATCTGGAGAACAAATCTTAGGAAGAGTAGCTGAAGAAACTGAGGTTGTTTAGCCTGGAGAAAAGGAGGCTGAGGGGAGACCATATCACGTTCTACAACCACCTGAAAGAAGTTTGTTCGTCTCCTCTCCGAGGTAACAAGCAATATGACAGGAAGAAATGGCCTCAATATGCCAGGTAGAGGCTTAGATTGGATAGTAGGAAAATTCTTCACAGAGAGAGTTGTCAAGTAGTGCAACAGGCTGCCCAGGGAAGTGGTTGAGTCACCATCTCCAGAAGTATTTAGAAGATGTGTAGATGTGGTGCTTAGAGGCATGGTTTAGTGGTGGACCTGGCATAACTAGGTTAAGGGTTGGACTTGATCATAAAGGTCTTTTCCAACCTTAACACCACTATGATTCTATGTATTTCGTGAATTCTATAAAACTTACAAACACAGAACACAACACAGTCCTTCAATATAACAAAAGCCATGTCAGTTTAAATTTTTAATAATAATTTAATCTGACCATTCAGCATTAAACTACGTTACAATCATCAAAGTGTTTTTCAGAAAGCCTTGTTTTGTTTTGTACAAATGACTCACCCTTGATTCTAGGCTCTTTTAATTTTTTTTAGAATTTCCATCTCTCCATATGCTGATATTTTTGAGATTGGCAACCTATATTCACCACAATTTATGTCACGCACACAAAATCTTAATCAATAAATTAACATTGGCAAAGTGGGCAAGATAACACGTTAAAAAACCAAACAAAACCCACTTGCTGTAAAAACAAAGTTAGAGCTGGAAGAAACAGGTGGAACTGGCTAGGCATTTATAAATGTCTCTGCAAGGAATACTGCTCTTGGTCCATATGGCTGGCTTTCCTAAATGGGCAGTAACTGCTTACTAGGAAGTAAGCAACTTCTTCAGTTCAGTTACATATGCAAGCAAACCTCTGACGAAAGTTAAGCCAAGAACAGTATTTCAAGACCTGGCCTGTTTGCACTAAGCAGTTGTAATGATGTTCAAGTTACTCTACTAAAATTTCTTTTAAAGAAACATCTGGCATACTTCTAATATTGCAGTATTAGGAAAAAAAAAGGCTTAGGTAAGAAAAACACTGAAAAGAAAAACTTACCACCCAAGGCCTTTTCCTCTCAAGCATCTCAATTAAGTCTAGATGTCGCTTGCATTCATGGTATCTGTCAACATCTTGTTTGTATCGTTCAGCCCTCTGTCTCATTTTCTCCAAAGCAGTAGTTTTTTCTCTGCACAAGTTCTGTAAGAATATGCATTTTCATGTTTCACAGTGTGAAAACACTTTTCAAAAATAGTCCACACCTGACCTGTACATTAAAGCAAGAATTTAATACTAGAGAGGACATTTTAGTACAGCAGTAATTAGAGAACAACACAACTAGGAATAGTTGTTCAGCTCTTCCAAGTATGTTTATCACATTCTTCCTGTGAAAACAAATCTAACTTAAACAGAAATCTTAACCTGAATATTTTTTATTATTTTCTCAGAAAGTTACTCCCTACAGCTCAAGGCTCCATTAATCTAGACATTTCTAAAACACCATAACTGGTTTTGATAAATAGAAGTAACAAAAATGCTCGTGAAACATCTTGTAGAGATTTGGAGCAAAAGCATTAAGGTTGGTATGTAAATGTATAATTATGAGTGGAAATACGTGCATGCACACAAGTACAATAAGAAACAGCAGAACAAAGGACTGAAAGAATGATCTGTATGGCTAATAACACTATTCCCAGAACACTGACATCATTCCTAGCAGTGGCAAGGCCTATGCTCTGAGAAGTTACTGTGGTACAGGTTAACTGTCAGGGAAACACCTCGCATCCTAAAACCAGGACAGTAACAAAATTGCAGGTTATTGCATATGCTCTCTCTTTCCTCTTTGTCTATTAATATTCCAAACCAGAAAAAACAGGCAGCAGGTAACTATCATGTCCATAATTTACAGATCTGTCTAGAAACGTTGTTGGCTATTAGGAATCCCAAAGAAGTGACAACAGGCATCCCTTGTCCTCTACGCCCAGACCACTTGCACACCTGTGTCTGTGTTTATGACCATGTGAGTGTCAGAGTGAATGAATTCTGAGAGAATATGAGCATGGTGTAGTAAAATCAGCTCACTGCAGTTTTTGTAAATAAATACCATCCTCCAGTTCTGCTAGACTTCACATCAAATTTTATTATACTGATTTCCCTGCAGTCACTGCTTTCCATCTCCATAATGTGCATGCTTACCTCCAGTTCCCTTTCCTTTTCTCTGAAGTTTTTCAGTTCACAGTGATATTGGTATATTTCTGGAGGACCAACGGATTTTTCAGTGGCTTCAAGCAACTCAATCTTACTCATTTTTGCAAATTCTCCAACTTTGTCCTAGAAAATGAAGTTACAAAAATCACCTCATTAGTCAGAACTGTGCAATACAGTAATATGGGACTTAAACACCACAATTTCTCATGAACATCACCAGACTTATGTCAGACAGCTCTGGTATACTCACCCTATGCTTAACTGTCCCAGAGCAGCAATCAAACCCTTCTAAACTGTTGCCAAGATTTTATATATGGTTTTGTTGGAGTTGTTCTGGAATAGTTTAAGCTTAAATCTTAGCTGTTTGTGACTGTTTGGCAGTTTTTGAGGGCAGATGTTAAGGACACAGGTTGGTCTGTTATTTTTGAACTGACTATTATTCTTCCAAACAACATGGCTTAGCACAATTAATTAAAGGTTTTAGTCCACTCTAATGTTAATATTAGTTCTCAGGCTGCTGAGGTACACCCTTCTAGCACAATGTTATGATGAATTCAGAAGTTAAGCCACATATAAGTTAACAGTAAGGCTGAATGCCAAGGGTATCAGGAAGCATTGCTGGTTCAAAACCAAGACTGGAGTGAAAGATACGCTTGCCATTGCTACAGTGGCAGAGAGCAAATAACGCAAACCTTTCAAGACAGTAATATACACTGAACTGACATTCGTTTACTGAAGAAAAAAAAGCAGTTTAAGATATAAAAGTTATGCTGGCAGAGTATGCAGAACGTTCTTCTCTAAACAAATACTGTTAATAAATAAATGGGAAAAAAAACCCCACACCCCAAAATACTGGCTTCTGTGACACTAACTTTCTAAATTTTAATGTTTTTCAGCATGTTTTCTTGAATGCACTTGTCCTTAAATAGAATAACAAACCCATGTCTGGTTACATGCTGATAAACTTCCTTTTTACTACAATCCCTGATAATCCTTATGAACTGAGAAGGTCTCAGAAAGGAATCCACCATCAAATTTTTTAAGGTGCAACTTTGACACAACTTACGTTATCTGCACAGAAATCATGATATGCCTGAGCATGGATTCAGATACGGCAACTGGCTGTAGTATTCTTTAACCATCTCTCCCCTTTAAAGGTTATTTTCAGTCAGGATGATTTTACTCGTACAGAATTTGATTATAAATATCTTCGAAGTTCTACGCTATGCTTAAGAAACTGTTGAGCTACGTTGTTACCAAAAGACTCTATTCGCAGTCTCTGTTGCAACTGCTAATAGTCATTTCATAGTATGCTTCCTGTTTTTTGGAGAAAGAAATGCAGACAACTCTTCCACTTCACTTATCAAGTACAGGATCCAATCCTGAAGAACTTACTGGATATAACCTGAGAAAAATGTATTAGGATTGACTGGGAAAGTCAGAGATGCATAACTACAGGAACCATACATGTAAAGGTATAGAGATAGTATTACATCTCAAGACCTTATAAAAATTTCCCTACAGATTTGCTGTTTAAGAACATCCCTACAGCAGCTCACAGAGAGACAGCACTGCTAGTGCTGCTACTCAAATATCAACACGGGAACATCAGCAGCTTTCCTTTCAGTGGCAACTGAAAGCTGGTACAAAACTGTTCAACTCCCTCTCATTCTTTGTGCTGTCCCATTAAGTCACTGAAGTGCTACAAAAGAAATGAAAAAACCCTCATAAAATACAGCGCTCCATTTGCACCCACTGACTTTCAAAATTCATTCATACCTGAGGAAGAAATTGGCACAAATTGTCCACCTGGATGTTTAAGGCTGCAATCTGCTCTTCTACGTTTTTCAGGGTTGCTGGCTTTCTGTTGATAAACCATGTTGATGTGTTGTTCACCACTTGAATCTCACGAGTGATAATTATATTGTCAGGTATCTTAGACCTGATTAATAAGAATAGGCAAAGGTTACCAAGGGCCAATGTATGTTAGAGTTACGATATTAGAATATTTAGGTATCTAAATATTTAATATAAATTCAGTGGACAGCAGCAGCAGGTTCACATTTTGTCCTTCAGAATACATCAAGTACTTCAGTGATGAATTAATCTCACACAAAAAATATCCAGAATATCTGGAAACCTTAACTCAGAGCAAGTTATATAAATGACATACTTATGCTGAATGTATGAACCATTTAAAAGTTGTTACAGATGGATATATTTTATATAAAAAAAAAAAGGTCGTATTTTTGTATGTCATATATGCCTCCCCACTGTGGAGGCTTAAGACATCTTCAAATGTAACCTCTCGACCACTAAAGTTCCAGTATAACTGAAGTTTCTCCACTGGCTAGTCTCTAAAGAATGTCTTTCTTCCTCGCTCCCTGTTTCAGTCTATCTTTCTCACTTAACACATTTTTATATAATCTGATCAGGGTGGCCAGTAGTTACACAAATTAACTCAGGCTCCAAAACAGGTGATCGGCTCTATGTTCTACTGAATCAAGCCAAAAAAAGATCAGATTAAGATTTATCAAAACCATATGTGCTATTGCAATTTCATGTTAAGATCTCCACAAAAAAAGCACCCATTAAAGAACTCTATTAGGATAGTCTCTCTTCAGTTGTCAAAAAAAAAAAATTACTTAGAGGAAGCATGAAATATCACCCTGTAACCACCAGTTACTGATGGATTGTTATAGAGTAAGTTCTAATGATTTTCATTTGCTCTGTTTTGCAAAAGCTTACCTAGAAGACTTAATTAGCTGGAATTAGTCAGATCTACTTTTTTTTTTCCCCCTCGTGTTTCAGTATGTGACATTTTCAGCAAGAATGTATAGAAGCTCCTCAGTATAAGAAAGTGAAGGCAGAACATGCAGTTTTAATTCATTCCTTCTTTAAAAATAATTTCCGACCACTGCTTCATGAAGCCATTACTGACTGCATCTGAACCATACGAACCTTAAACGTAATCAAAAACTAAACACATCATAGACAACAAGCTTTATCTATATATTCTTTGTAAAACAGGACAAGGTAAAATGCTTCAGACAGTGAAATCAAGACCAGCCTGCTTATTTCTTGTGTGATAATTATTTAATGTTAAACTTTTGAAGTCTGAGTAAAAAATAAATTAAAAAAAAAATTATCAGCTTCAAGATAGACTTCTGTTCACCACATTTTCTTTCCACATCCTTGTGAATGACTGCGTGGGGAAATAATATAACTAAAAATGCATGAGTAATACATTGTTACTACTTACAGTTCAATTTCTAATTCACCTTTCAAGCACCCCTGCTTTACAAAGAGACCAACCTACAAAATTAATTACAGATGTTATTATTGCAAAGTAACAGTGTATTAAAATGTAATCACTTGCAACAATATATATATTTGCATAATGGAGTTGCTGGAACAAGGTATTTTATTGAAAACTTGCAATTAAAAACTAAAACTTATTTTGGCTCTTTAGTAACTAAAAATAAAGGAAGACACTATTATTTTCCTCATCACCTAGCAGCATTATAACTTTCTCCCCTGGTTGAAAATTTCTGACTAACAAAAATATCCAAGAAAGCAAGAGTGAAACTTAAAAATCTGACAATACAAATTTCATACCGTAATGTCAATAAATTATTTCTTGAGAGCAAAAAGTTATAATAATAATAGAACAACTCAAAACAATCAAACTTCCTCTTAAAGATCAGCAGCTCCATGCTCTTAATAAGTTCTCAGACACATTAAAGATATGTTATTTATAAAGGATCTACATACTTTGGAATTTAAATTTAATTTTTCTGTTCTATTTCTCCTTTAGTTCATATTTCTGATCAAATGTCATTTACATGTTAGGTAGCACTTTCTGACCTCACTGTGGAGGCTTAAGACATCTTTGAATATAACCTCAGGCCTACTCAAGCTCCAGTATAACTGAAGCGTTTCCATTTCATGATTCAGCCAACAAGTACTTAAAAAGTAGTTAACAAGACAACAAATAGTTAAGCAAAACAAGGCCCCTCTGGTAAAAGCCTTTGTCTCTGGACCAGGTTATTCTACAATTTGGACAATTTTTTATAAAAATAAAGCAAATCATGGAAGACAGTCTCCCCCCCCATCCTCTGCTAGAAAGGGCTCTTAAAGAAATTCAGATTAAACATTAACATTACGTAAATTCACAGCTACCTTATCAGCTCGCCCTATGAAAGAAGGTTTTCCAGCCAGTCCCAGGCAGATAGCACAAACAATGCTTGACTTTCCTGTTCCATTAGCACCTACGATCATGTTCAGATTGGGTCCTGGATGTACTTCACAGTTGTCATATGTTCTGAAAAGCGCAATATTTTTTTAAACCTTATAAACACTGTGCCACCTTAAAAAAAATTACCTGCTTAAAACCAGTTTATGATTACATAAAATATGACCAGTAATTTTATCAAGTCTAGACTCAATCCTCAAATATTGTTTTACAAGAAAATCGCTGAGTGAAAACTAACACAACAGCAAAGCATTGTGGAATACATTCCTACTTGACAGAGTTTTTAAAACAACTTTTTTCAATACAAATTACTACAAAGTCAAGAGACAATCTCCAGCCAAGAGACAATCTCTACCGACTTTACTATACCACATTGTCAGAAAAACAATGGGGGTGAATTCAGTCAAGCCTGTTACATTTAAGTAAGAGTCAAGTCTATTTAGCCTGAGAGGGATAGTTTATCATGTTCTAAGACCACCTGAAAGGAGGTTGAAGAGACGTGATGACAGGTCTCTTCTCCCAAGTAACAAGCAATAGGACAGGAGAAAATGGCCTCAAATTGTGCCAGGGGGATCTAGATTGGATAGCAGGAAAATTCTTCACCAAAGAGGGTCATCAAACACTGGCACAGGCTGCCCAGGGAAGTGGCTGAGTCACCCCCTGGAGAGGTATTTTTAAAAGATCTGCAGATGACGGACATGGCTTAGTCACATCACTAGGTTAACAGCTGGATTTTATGACCTTATGGGTCTTTTCCAGCTTGAACGACACTAGGATCCTCAGAACCTAATAGACTTGTAAACCACACAGACGCTCCTCTCTCCACTCTGAGCAATCACTTTCCAGGGAAAAATCGTTTCACGCACTCCAGCCCCGACCCGCCTCGGTATTCAAGGCGCCATCAAGGCTCGGCGACTCTCCGCACCACAGCGGAGAGCGGCGGCAGCGATCGTGCCCCTCCCTCGTCAGCCCGCTGCCTCAGGCTTGGCTCTCCCGACTCAGGTGCCTGCTTCCCAGCCTCGCATCCGCTTTACAACGGGGGCACGGAGAGGGAAAACGCCGAGGCCGCCCAAACCGGACGCCCACCCCTGAGACGGCAAAGAGCCCGCAGGCGCCCCGCAGCGAACGGCGACCGCCATCACGCGGGAGGACAAAGGGCCCCGCGGCTCACTCACAGGAAGTTCTTCATGAAGATCCTGACAATGGAGCCCTCGACGAAGCGGGAGCGGGACTCAGTGCCCCTCATGGCCCGGTGGCTGCCGCCGGCGCTGAACTTACGCTCGCACAGGTTCCTTCCTCCCATGCCCGCCATCTTCTCCACGGCCGCTCCAGCCCGCTCTCAATCCCCACCCGCTCTTCACTCTCATTGGCAGCGGGTAAGAGATGAGAGCATTCATTGGCTGGAAGGGCGGGACTAAGGTGTGGTGAAGTTCTTCATTGGCTTGTACGTGCTGTGCTGGCATTTATTGGCTGGAGGAAAGCGGGACGGGAAGTCGTGGCCGCGAGGGAGGTGGGGTGAGCTGCGCTGCTTTCGGGGGCGGTGGGCCCCTTGCCGTTGCCCTGCTCTCCGGTCCTGAGGCAGCTGCGCTACCTAGGCCCGTCCGGGCGGGGAGGCGGAATCCTTTTCGCCTGCTGGGCCACACCTGCCGGGGCAGCTGTGTAGAGAGAAGGTACTGGTCCTCGACGTTAACGTTGCTTCTCGCAGGCCCTTGCCCGGACCGGGGTGGGAAAGGGTCGGGCAGGCCTGGGGGCCGCAGGGCCCGGATCCCCTCTGTTACCACTGACCGCTACGACGGTCTTCAGCGGCTGGGCGGTGCGGCGCGGGGGAGCGGAGGTAGCGGCTTTCCCACGAGGTGGCAGCAGAGCCGAGCGGATGGGCGGCCGGTTCCTCGGAGGTGGGCGGCTTCGAGATGCTCTGCCGTCTTTCATGGAGGGACAGGCTGGGGTTTGGGGGCGAACGAGCTTTTCTCGACTTCATATTGCAGCACTTGTCTAGGTTTCTTTACTTCTCAATTTTTAACAAAAAAAACCTTTTAATTTCAGATAGTAGGAAGTCTGTAGGAAAGATAGATGTCCTTTAAGAAGTGATCTTAGGGGAATGTGTATGTGTGAGATTTTGGCACTTTGGCCACAGGGCAGTAGCCAGTGTTGCTGAGACTCCTGCAGATGCCTTACTTTTCCCTTACAAGCTTTTATTTTTTTTCTCTCAGACGAAGTGTTCCTATTGGAGCCCAAGGCCTTGTAACAGAGCTTCTACAAGCAACTAGGAGACTGATTCAGACTGCTGTAAGACAGAGATAAGAACTCCTTGTGCTTAAGCGGAACTAGGTGAGGAATCAGCACATAACTGGAGTGATTTTTCTTAGAAAGTTTACAAGGAAAATGTGTTTTTTTTTCTAGTATGAACCAGATACTTGACATGCAAAGGCTTGCAAGGCCACCTGTACCTAACCACTTGTACCTCTAATACTCTTCAAAAACTGAGACTGCCATGGTGAAGATATAAGAACAGTAGTTTTGGATATGTCTGTAGCAGACTCGGGACCAATAAGGAAAAGTAATTTAAGGCATGTTGCTTCTTTGAGGGAAATTTTGATGCATAAAGGGAGAAACAAGGACAATGAAAAGGTTGTTTCCGATATAAGGAAAAATGGAGGAAAAAAGATTGAGGTCTGTTAAAGAATGAAGGAGACTTCTGTTGCAACAGTATGAGTGCAGATGCCCACAGACACTGACTTGTATCACCAAGCCCACCATGACATCAGACAACCACTTTGGATAACCCACTGGACTCTCTGCCAGGACTCTCTTCATTCATAGAAGAATGAAGAAGGATAGAAATGCACCCTGGAACATGTGGTAACAGAGAGGAAAGTATAGTTAAATTGAAAGTATGTCGCTCATAAGATTTGTGATAATAGCTTTGTAATAGCACTGTGATAGAATGCAAAATTGTACACTGTAAATGAGTAACACTGCTGTGTCTAACAGTTAATTAGTATTTTAGTTGATTTATTAGTTAGTCATGTTTTACCTAATAAAAAATTGCAGTCTCCTAAATTAGTTATCTAGTCTCAAGCTTTGCAGACCAAAAGGGGCAGAAAAACAGTGACTTCCAGCCGAAAGAGAAAGGTTAAGGAACCATTTCATTATATTCCCACTAGAGACTGCTGAAGACATCTTTTTTTTTCCCAGAATTTGTCAGGGAGAATTTTCCAGGATGTGGTGAGTATGGATGCTGGTAAGAGCTGCTAAAAGGAGACAGTAAAGGCTGCAAATTATGACCAAGACAAGTTCTTGAAAGGAGTGAGGATGTAAAAGCTAATACAGAACATAAGAGCAGCAGATGTAAGACAGTACTTAGCAGAGCGTGAAGGAACACAGCAGAATATGCAGCTGGCTAGGAAAGAGACCACAATGCTGTTCAGAAAATGCATATGCAGGTTGGAAAAACAGAAAGGCGCAAGAGGTGGACAGGGAAACAAAAGGGGATGCATGGGATGAAAACAGCTAGAAGATGACTATTTAAAGTTTATTTGCTCATACCTAAGCAACTGAGAAACTTGAAATAAAAAACTGAAATATTTCTCCAAAGAAAATGTTAAAATTAATCAAATTAGACATCTGACACCTAGTGTTCTGTTTGAGTTAGGACAAGGCTGATGTTTTTTTTCAAAATGTGAGAGGTAGAGCCTTTTAACTCAGTGTCACGTGCAGGAAAAATATTCTCTCTTTAGCCTTTACCCTGCACAGTGATCCTTTAGGAGCAGCAGGTCACTTGAGCGTGGGCAGGCGCGCTTGTGAACTGTGTTCAGATCCAGGTCATTAAAATACCAGGTCTCGTAATGCTTGGCTTGAGCTGTTTTAGTGAAGCTCTGTGACTGTAAAATTGTATCTATTTGTTTTACAGCCATTCTTTCACCAGTCTATGAACTTCTATCCTCTAAACTGATAGTCATCAGGAACTCTAAAGTAATTTAAAGCCACTTTTCGAATTCTGCCCTCATTCTTTAACTCCTACAGCAGAAGAAATGGGAAGAAAGGTGCTATTGTTCCCTACTGAAGGAAAACCTGAGGGGTTTTTTTGCACTCAGGACAGGGCTTCACACCCTATGGATAAATGCTGCCCGCAGCAATATGGACAAAATCATTGTACCAGTGAGGCCCATAGAGGACGCTCAGTGGATAGCAGAGCATTTTGCATATGTTCTTATTCATATCAGCCTAAGTCTCATTATTTTGGTGGAGCAAAGCAGGGGTTGCATAAATGGTTAGAGATATGAATCCAACAGTTATACGTTATGCTGGAAGTAGTTATACTTTGGACAGAGAAGTCCCGTCAGAAGTATGGTAAACCACCAAGCCTGATGATTTTAACCTCTTGATTTTTCACTTGTTTTCTGCTTGATCTGAACATGGATACCAAAATATACACTTTACAGAACAACTGTGAAACTGCATTGATTATTATGAAATGGTCCATTATTTCTGGTGGTTTAATTTTCAGATTAATAGCAAGAGTCATGCAGAAGCTGAGTGCAGCCGCCTCGGAGCCATTCTCGTCTGTGGACAGAGGCAATTGATGCCTGTGTACAGGGGGGTTTTCACCGACAGGGAGACCCACGACCAGCAGCAAGCCCAAACCGAGACCGGCAGCTCTTGGGAGAGCTGCAGGGTGAAGGAGGGGGCTGCTATTAGTGGCTCCAGGAGCGCAGGGATCACAGACCTTGGGAAGAAGAGGGGAAAGGGAGTGGTTACTTGGCTTATTCTGTTATTGGTCATTTTCTTTTCTTTTTTTTTTTTTTTTTTTTTTTTTTTAATCATGGTTGCCAGCAGACAGAAAGCCACCACAAGAAGGAGTGTGGGGACCCAAACAGTGCTGCAGTGCAAGCATGCAGCTGTGCAGGCTGCCGGCTGCAGGGAGTGCCTGAGCCTGTGCCTCCCAGAGGCTGCAGCTGACAGTGCCTGTGGGAGGGGCGAGCAGTCGAATGATCTTCTCTGCCTGGTGGCAGAGCTCAAGGAAGAAGTGGAGAGGCTGAGGAGCATCGGGGAGCGTGAAAGAGAGACAGATTGGTGGAGCCACTCCCTGATGCACACACAGCAAGCTCCACACGCAGCAGGGGATCCCCTCCCCTCTGACCATCCGGCCAAAGAAGGGAACCTAAAAGGTGGGGAGGAATGGAAATGGGTCCCGACTCAGAGAGGCAGGCAAATCCCCTCCCTCACCTGCCTAATTGCCCCTATGGAAAAGGTATGGGGCTCTGGAACAGGACATCAAAAGAAATTAAGAGGCGGATGGATGTGCACCCATGGGGCTGTCTATGGTGAGTGAGTCAGCCTCGTGCATTAAGGACCAGTCCGACAAAAAAGAAAAAGAGGGTAGTTGTCACTGGAGATTCCATCCTAAGGGGAACAGAGGGTCCCATCTTCCACCCGGACCCAGCCTGCAGGGAAGTCTGTTGCCTTCCTGGAGCTCGGATTAGGGATACTACCAGAAAACTCCCTGGTCTGGTGTATCCCACTGATTATTACCCGCTGCTGGCAGCGATGAGATCGAACAAAGGAGTGTAAAGAGGATTAAAAAGGGCTTTAAGTCACTAGGCTGGCTGGCTGAAGGATCGGGAACACAGGCAGTGTTTTCTTCAATCCCTTCAGTAGCAGGCAAGAATACTGAAAGGGACAGGACAGCACGTATGATTAACGCATGGCTCAAAGGCTGGTGCCGCCAGCAACATTTTGGGTTTTATGATCATGGGGAAGTTTATGCAGCAACAGGTATGAGAGCTGCTGATGGAGTGGGGTTGTCTCCAAGAGGGAAGAGAATTCTTGCTTTTGAGCTGGTGGGACTGATTGAAAGGGCTTTAAACTAGGTTCGAAGGGGGAAGGGGATAAAACCAGGCTCACTACAGACAAGCCAGTGGGAAGTATTTCAGGGTTAAGGGTGAAGACAATGGCCCAGCTCAAGTGCATCCACATCAACGCACACAGCATGAGCCATGGTAACAGATGCTCCTCAATTAAGCCTCTAAAGTGCCTCTATACCAATGCAAGAAGCATGGGGAATAAGCAGGGCAGCTAGAAATCTGGGTGCAGTCAAAGGGCTGTGATCTCACTGTGATTACAGAGACGTGGTGGGATAGCCCACATGACTGGAATGTGGTAATGATGGCTACATGCATTCAGGAAAGATAGACTGACAAGGAGTGGTGGTGCAGTTGCTCTCTATGTGAGTAAGCAACTGGAATGCATTGTGCTTAACACAGTGGGAGAGGATGAGGGTGTTGAGAGCTTATGGGTAAGAATTAAGGGATGTACAAACATGGGAGATACTGTTGTGGGTGTCTACTACAAACCTACTGACCAGGAAGAGGTTGTTGACCAGGCCTTCTACACACAGCTGGAAGTAGCCTCCAGATCGTGCGCCCTGGTGCTGATGGGGGACTTCAGTCACCCTGAAATTAATCGGAAGGATCACACAGCCAAGCATAATCAGTCCAAAAGGTTCCTGCAGTGTGCTCATGATAACTTTCTGCTGCAGGTGGTTGAAGAGTCAACGAGGAAAGGGGCGATGCTGGACCTTGTGTTAACAAACAAAGAATGTCTGGTCGTGGATGTTAAGGCTGGAGGCAGTCTTGGTTGTAGTGACCACGAGATGTTTAGAATTCAGTATGGTAGGGGAAAGAAATAAGGTAGTAAGCAAAATTTCTACCCTGGACTTTAAGAGGGCTAACTTTGTCCTCTTCTGAGATATGTTTACTAGTATCCCACGGGCTAGGCTTATGGAAAGTAGGGGGGACACAAGAGAGCCGGTCAGCATTCAAACTCTACCTACACCAGGCTCAAGATAAATGCACTCTCTCTAAAAGAAAATCACGTAGAGGAGGCAGGAGACCTGCATGGTTAGGCAAGGAGCTCCTGGAGAAACTCAAATGGAGGAGGGAAATTTACATGAAGTGGAAAAAGGGTCTGATTAACTGGGAGGAGTACAGAAATGTTGCCAGAGTATGCAGAGACTCAACAAGAAAGGCCAAGGCTGTCTTGGAATTTAGTCTGGCTAGGGAAGAAAACAAGAAAAATGAAAAAAAGGAAGAGTAGGGAAAAAAGTGGGTCCGCTGCTAAATGACGCAGGGGGTGTGGTAACAGAAGATGAAGAGATGGCAGAATCACTGAAGGCCTTCTTTGCCTCAGTCTTTACTCCTAAGACCAGCCCTCAGGAATTCCAGTCACTAGAAGTAAGGGAGCAAAACTGGAGTGAGGATGATTCTCCACTGGTCAGTCAGGATTGGGTTAGAGAACAATTACAAAAGCTGAAAACACACAAATTCATGGGCCCTGATGGAGTGCATCCATGTGTGCTCAGAGAGTGTGCTGATGTTGTGGCTGAGCCACTCTCCATCATTTGTGAAAAATCATGGGGAACGGGAGAGGTGCCTGAAGACTGGAAGAAAGCCAGTGTCACTGAAGTCTTCAAAAAGGGCAAGAAAGAGGACCCAGGCAACTACAGGTCGGTCAGCCTCACCTCCATCCCTGGAAGGTTGGTGGAGCAGCTCATTCTGAAGGCCATCTCTAACCAAATGGAAGAAAAGAAGGTTATCAGGAGTAGCCAGCGTGGCTTTACCAAGGGGAAATCTTGCTTGGCTAATTTGATATCCTTCTACGAAGGTGTGACAAAATGGGTTGATGAAGGGAGAGCAGTGGGTGTCATATACCCTGACTTCAGTAAAGCTTTTGATACTGTCCCCCATAACATCCTCATACGTAAACTCAAGAAATGTGGGATAGATGATTGGATTGTGAAGTGGATTGTTAAGTGGCTCAACAACAAACTTCAGAGGGTTGTGATCAGTGGCACAGAGTCAAGTTGGAGGCCTGTGGCCAGTGGTGTTCCCCAGGGATCAGTGTTGGGTCCAGGTTTGTTCAATATCTTCATCAACAACCTGAATGAGGCAATAGAATGCACCCTCAGCAAGTTCGCTGATGATACAAAAATGGGAGGGGTGGCTGACACACAGGAAGGCTGTGCTGCGATCCAATGAGATCTAGACAAGCTAGAGAGCTGGGCGAAGGTGAACCTCATAAAGTTCAATAAGGAGAAGTTTAGAGTCCCGCATCTGGGGAGGAATAACACCAGTAATAAGCTCTTTCAATATGTGTGCACATTGAGCGTCACCTAAAAAATCCATTGCGCAGGCTTCAAGGTTACACCCACACTTGTAAAGTCCTGTAGCGACAGACGAGGCATGAAACGGCAGGTGATAAGGTGCACTGGAGACACAGACCCAACCCTGCATGCAGGCGGTTCAGGACATTGGTTGCTCGAGACTGACCCTGGAGATGAGTCTTGTTCGGCAACATCCTGAATGACCAAGAAGCCTTTTTCAAGGAGAGCACTGCTTGCTCCTCACTGAGAGGGGCCTAGAAAAGATGGTTGAATCATGGGTCTGAATCATGGGTCATCTTACTGCCACCACCTGTGACTCCTCGAACACTTCCATCAGCGCTGCCTCCGTACAATCCTAAACATCCACTGGACTGACTACGTGACTAATGTTACTGTCCTTGAACAGGCAGGGGTCACCAGTACGGAGGCCATGCTGCTGAGGAGGCAGCTGCGCTGGGCAGGGCATGTCTCCAGGATGGAGGATCACCGCCTCCCTAAGGTTGTGCTCTGTGGTGAACTCGCCACTGGTTGCTGCAACAGAGGAGCCCCGAAGAGGAGATACAAGGACTCTCTGAAACAATACCTCAGTTTTGGCCATAGTGACTGCCATCAGTGGTCCACTCTGGCCTCCAATCAGGAGACATGGAGACACACCATCCATAATGCTGCTGCCTCCTTTGAGAACGCACATAGAATTAGTCTCAAGGAGAAAAGACAACGCAGAAAGAACCGTGCCTCGCCAATACCTCCTAAGGAGACTTTCTGCTGTGCCTTTTGTAACCGGACTTGCCTACCCTGCATCGGCTTTTTAGCCATCAGCGCGCTTGTAGCAAGTGTGGGTAGAGCCCTTCCCATATCTTCATTCACAAAGCCTAGCCATCATGATGATGTGTGCTCAATTAAAGCATGTTAGTAGTGAATGTTTTTAATTGAACAATCTCTTCAATTGTTTGTGTCACCAAAATGAAAACATACTAAAGATGCAAAGGGCTAGCCTGTTCTGGCAGATGCTCTTTATCCTTATAGTCCATTAGGAAAATGTATACTTGATTCTGAAAGGAGTAAAGGCTATTCCCACTTTTCAGGATTTGTATCTTGCAGCAATGGCTTGAATGTGATGGCCATAAGAATAATTTCTATGGCTCAGTTCAGGAACTTCCTGTAGCAGATCAGCTTGCTTTCTGTCAGCTGTCTTAGGTGACATTTCATTGTCTTTCTATTCAAAATATTGAATTCAGGCTATTACATTAGGTTCAGTTGTTCCTTGTTATGCCCGTAACTATAAAGTCCAGAGCAAAGCAATAAGATTTTCAAAGTTACATTTTATTAGGAAGTTAAAATAATTTTAAAACAAAACCTTACACACATACACATAAGATCTTTAAAAATAACAAGTTATGTGAATTCAGTTTCCTATTAATATAAATGCAAGGTATCTGTGGTTGGGTAAAATGTACATATATTCTCTGTTTTTTAAACAATCCCCAAGACTCATATGCCAGTAAACATGGCTTCAGAGAGTTTTGTGACATATATAATTCAAAATGTCAGCAGCTTACACTGAATTATACTGCAAGACTAGAAATTAATTTGTTATTGATGAGGATAACAAATACATTTGTTGCAGTAAAACAATACAAAACCACAAAAAGTTGCCAGCAGAGTGTTTAGTGTTTCCAAGAGAGATTTGTTGTCATGAATAACGGCACTTAACCTGTAGGCTATTAGTAGTAGCTAATATTATTTTATTATTTCAAAATATTTAAAATTTCCTTAACAAAAGTTCATTCTGTACCCAAAGCAAGACATTCACTGAATGCAGATTTAAGATAACACAATATTGGATTTTAATTGTGAACCATTACTTTTTACTTATATACCGGAAAGGTAAAAAAAAAAAAAGCATTAAAATGAATTCCTCTGCAAAATTGGAAGCCTTTATATAATAACTGATACCTCATGCAAAAGAAAAAAAACATACTAAAAACAGCCTAAGAAGCCCTGAGTCAATTATTTCATTGCAAGGGTGAGGAACATGAGTGCTCCGAGTTCTTCGTATACATCCATCGGTGCATATTCAAATCAGTCCAGTATTTACTTAAAACATACTTTAAAATAGGCAGCTTGTGCAGTTTCTCACATACAACTCATCTGTGCACTTCATTCCTTTCAACAGAATGTGTTTAATACTCAATTTCATTTAAGCTGTCAGGATAGCCTGATGAGAATTGAATTTCTTCCACTTCTAGAAAATAAAGAAGGGGGAAACACTGCAATTATTTGTGTTTTTATCATACATAAAAATGCATTAGACAATGTAATTCTCATGCTGGATTTAAATGCAGCTGGCATACGGTTTTTAAGAAGTGTTAACAGCATCTTTTACTAGTCCAGATTCTGAGGAGGGCCTTGCATCTTACTAGAAAACAGAAATTTTGCACTATGATACTAAATTCTCTAAATCCATTCAGTGAGGATTCAAGGGATGAAGTATCAGCTGTCTAACTAGCACAAGCAATGTGAATTGCTAGGTGTCTCCGAAGAGAAACAAACTAAATTTAAACTTACCTAAACAGGGTCCTGCCTGGAACAGGATATCATCAATAGCAGTGTCACTTCTCATTGACACACCGCGAATCACCTCAAAGATAATCTGTAAAGGTAAGACACAGCTTTTCACAAATCCCACAGGAGGAAGCACTGAAAAAAAAATAATACCCATGCAGTCTATTCAAGGACTAGCATGTCCTGAAAGCCTGGTCCTTGGAAAGAAACTTCTATGCTCTATCAGTTGATCAGTTTGCCCTGGTCAGAGAATTTGAGTGTGTGCTATGCCACGGGAATTAAATTTGTATTCACAGTTTCTTTCAGAAATTTTCGTGTGCTACAGACCACTGATAAATTTTCTATAGCCATGCAGCATTTCTGCCTCAATCCTCAGCCCAAATGTGTCACTGTGTGTTGCCCATGTGCAAACAAGACTTGAGAGCAACAAAGAGGCATGACAGTATTATGTTCTAGTCTTACTGCTGAAGCTAAACTTGAAAATGTTGTTCTTTTTTCTCCCCTCCCCCCAATTAATTTCAAGGTTCTTAAGGTGAAGATAAAAAACGCACAACATCTTTGATTAGTGATCAGTGCAGTTTTGTGCCCAGTGCTACTTTAGTCAATAGCAATTTCAGATTTCTCTGACGCAGAAACTGAAGTGGGCTTTGTCTCTGGCAACACTGAAATGAGCGTGCTTTTGAAACCAAAGGCAAAACTCTGGCTTTGCATCATCCCTTGGTTTTGGTGCCACTTTAGAAAGACCATCCTGCAAGCAGCAGCCACTTTATCACAGCTCAGTGGTTATGTCAGACCTAGACAGGGCTTGACAGCTAAAGGAAAAGAAATTGCACAAGGGATGTAAATAAAAACTACCACAACTACCAAGAAATTATGGGAAAAGAGCATTTGATTACTTTTTTGCATTAATGAATTATTTTCATACTTGCAGCCTATTAACTTCTGTGGGAAAAAAAAACCCAGAATATTGCCAAGGAGGACTGTAAACACACTCAATTAACTTGCAGCTGGGCTGTCAGAAACACATGTATCTTACCAGCTGTTTAGCTCAGTGTGCTTGACAAGTAGAACATTTGTGTTTAGGTAACACAGGCCTGTGATGGACTCAGGCGCATTTTATAGAATGCGCTTCTAGATTTTGTAGAACATCTAGATTTTATACAACATGCTTCTAAATTTTAACTTGTTTAGCACTCTTATTGCCAAAGTTCCTTGGGAATCAGTACTTAGAGGTTTGGGAGTTCAAGAAGGCTGGATGCTCTTTAAGAAAGAGGTCCCAAAGGCACAGGAGCAGGTCATCCCTGTTACCCGTAAATCCATCTGGAGGCATAGACAACCTAGCTGGCTTAACAGGGAGCTTAGGCAGGCACTCAGGGAGAAAAAGAGCATTTATGGCCTTTGGAAAAAAGTGCAGGCAACTCACAACGACTACAAAAATGTTGTGAGGCTATGTAGGAAAGTTAGAAGCTCCAAAGCCCAGCTTGAAGTTCATCTGGCCTCTATGGTTAAGGATAATAAGAAAAATTTCTATAAATATATTAACAACAAAAGAAAGGTCATGGAGAGCCTCCATCCCCTGTTAGATGCGGGCCGATGACTAGTGACAGGGACAGACAAGGAAAAGGCTGAAGTACTTAATGACTTCTTTGTCTCAGTTTTTATCAACAGGGACAGTTATATAGAGGGAATCCAACTTCCTAAGCTAGCAGACTGGGACAGGGAGCAGGAAGACCGCCCCCCCCCCATTCCAGCAGGAAATGGTCACTGACGTGCTGCAACATTTAGATGTACACAAGTCTATGGGGCCAGATGGGATGCACCCAAGAGTGCTGAAAGAGCTGGCAGCAGTGATCACCAAGCCACTCTCCTAGTGAATAGCAGTCCTGGCTGACTGGAGAGGTCCTATCAGATTGCAAGTCAGCTGATGTTACCTCCATATATAAGAAGGAGTGGAAGGACGATCCAGGGAATTACAGGCCTGTCAGTTTAACTTTGGTCCCGGGAAAGCTGATGGAGCAGATCATCTTGAGCTGTATTACGAGGCACATCCAGGACAACCGGGCAATCAAGCCCAGTCAGCACAGGTTCATGAAGGGCAGGTCCTGTTTGACTAATCTGGTCTCCTTGTATGAGAAGGTGACCTGCTTACTGGATGAGGGAAAGGCTGTGGATGTTGTCTACCTTGACTTTAGCAAGGTACTTGACACAGTTTCCCACAGCACTCTCCTAGAAAAGCTCGCTGCCCATGGCCTGGATGGGCATATTCTTGCCTGGATTAGGAACTGGTTGGATGGCCGAGTCCAAAGAGTTGTGGTGAATGGAGTTAAATCCAGCTGGCAGCTGGTCATGAGTGGTCATGGTCCCAGGGCTCAGTGTTGGGACCACTTCTGTTTAACATCTTTATCAATGACCTGGATGGGGGGATGGAGTGCACCATTACTAAGTTTGCCGATGACACAAAACTGGGAGGAAGTGTCAATCTGCTGGAAGGTAGAGAGGCTCTACAGAGAGATTGGACAGGCTGGATCGCTGGGCCAATACCAAGTGCATGAAATTCAGTAAGGCCAAATGCCGGGTCCTGCACCTTGGCCACAACAACCCCCAGCAGCACTACAGGCTTGGGGAGGAGTGGCTGGAGAGCTGCCAGGCAGAGAGGGACCTGGGGGTGTTGATAGACAGCTGGCTGAACACAAGCCAGCAGTGTGCCCAGGTGGCCAAGAAGGCCAATGTCATCCTGGCTTGCATGAGGAATAGTGTGGCCAGTAGGACCAGGGAAGTGACTGTGCCCCCGTACTTGGCACTGGTGAGGCCGCACCTCGAGTACTGGGTGCAGTCCTGGGCTCCACAGTACAGCAAGAACAATGAGGTGCTGGAGAAGGTACAGAGAAGGGCAACCAGAATGATTAGGAGAGTAAAGGGTAAGTCTTACAAAGAAAGGCTTAGGGAACTGGGGCTGTTCAGCCTGGAGAAGAGGAGGCTGAGAGGAGACCATGTTGCTCCCTACAACTACCTGAAAGGCAGCTGTAGCAAGACGGGTGTTGGCCTCTTCTCCCTAGTGAATAGCGATAGGACAAGAGGGAACGGGTTCAAGTTGCACCAGGGGAAGTTTAGATTGGATTTTAGGAAAAACTTTTTCACCGAAAGGGTGGTAAAGCACTGGAATGGGTTGCCAAGGGAAGTGGTGGAGTCACCATCCCTGGAAATGTTTAATAAATGACTGGACGTGGCACTTTAGGAGATGGTTTAGTGTTAGGGTGGTTTAGGGCTGTAGGTTGAACACGATGATCTTAAAGGTCTTTTCCAACCTTTATGATTCTATGATTCCTGCCCTGCTGTGTGAGAGATCAAAGCACAGTGGAAAGCTATGCCTGCAAGAATCCCTGATATATACAGGCAAAAGCTGCAGATTCAAAAGCTTTTTCACTCTCTTTCAAACACCAAGCTCCACAGTGCCTGTGTCCCTGCTTCTATGCCACAGCCTGGGTGCTGCTGCAGAGATTCCCCAGGATTTGTGAAGTAATGAGAATAAATTTACTCTGCATTTCATCCATGGTTTTGTGATTGTTCCCACATCCCACTTGAGGTTTAGGTTAGATATCAGGAAACATTTCATCACAGAGAGCGTGATCAGGCATTGGAATGCACTGCCCAGGGAAGTGGTCGAGTCACTGTCCCTGGAGACGTTTAAGGAGAGGCTGGATGTGGCACTTAGTGCCATGGTCTAGCCGATGTGGTGGTGTTGAGTCATAGGATGGACTTGATGATCTCAGAGGCCTTTTCCAGCCTCAACAATTCTGTGAGTCAGCTCACACAGTATCTTTAATAATTCTCTCCCTACCTCCATCTGTAAGAAATTACTCATTACTTCGGCAACTTCAGGTGTCCATTCAACGCTATCTATATTTTAACATTTTAATTTTTTTTTTTACAAGCCAAAACTTGGATTGTTTGGTTTTTCTTACCTGGTAGTTTTTATTACTTTCATATTCTATCAGCCCCCTTAGCCATGAGATGCTTTGCTCTCCTGTCCTCCTCCATAAAGGGATCTCTTCATCATCACCTTCCTTTTTTAGATAAACACTTAATAATCCAGTCCCAGCTCCATACATGTGATAGAAAAATGTCAAGCACTGTTTTCCAGAGATTCCTCTTAGTGATCTTGAAACTAGGTATGCTCTCTGCCCATATACCATGTCAGAAGCCTCTATATACATGTAGTATCCTTAAAAAGATACACAAGGAAATATTAGCAAAGTAGAATATGTTCTTTCAGCATGTTCACTGTGCTCGACATGCTCATTATATAGAAAACTATGACTGAAACAAACAGTTTTCCAGAGTAACTTGAATTAAGCTTGCATAGAGCAAGACTTCATATGCACAACTGAAATAACTATGCTTGATAATGCTTAATGTTTTACACTCAGTCACAGTTGACAGAATAATAGTTTTTGGTGAAACTTCTGAGCAGGCCAACTGCTTCTGTAATCCAGCTAAAATTTTTAATAGACTAGATAGAGATGCATAAACCAGCTTGTCTGCAACTGCCTTTACAACTTGCTGAATGAATGTTAACCACTGTGAAATGTTAACCACTGTGAAAGGACCCAAAGCCTTTTTAAACCTTATACAGCTAAGCACTTGGTAAATTCACGTGTCTTGGGGCAGTCATACTGAAGTCAGTGGAGCTGTTGCTGAGGTCCTCTTCTGCAGGAACACAAGCGCTCAACACAGTGATGCAGTTCATGGTTTCCAAAAGTCACCAGGTACTGTCCCCAGTGTGGGGGCAGATAATTCAGATTAAACATCACACTCTCAAAACCATCCATGTGATTTTTCCCTAAGAAATATATGTACTTCACTTGATCATTAACTGTTCCAAACAGAACAGTAAACACTCTTGGTTATAATTTCAAAGGATTTTTGATTAGCTATCAATCTCTGTTCTGAAAATTCAATGTGGAGCTTAACTCACCTACCCCAGTAGTGTGGTCTCCTTTCGGTCCAGTGTAAGAAGTGGGTGTTGGCCCTCTCCTCCTGTGCCAGCTCCCACGACCTCTCTCCTTCTGGGTAAATACACACTCATCTTTTTCAAAAGTACACTCTCCGGGATTGGGCAACAATAGATCTGTATAGAGAGAACATTGTTTAAAACTGCAAATATATTAAACGGAAATCTGGAGAGATTACACACACAATGTATTGGATTCACTCACCTGCTGAAATCACTTACATCTACCCAGCAATATTTATAGTAGTAACAAGCTTATAAAAGCTAGCTTCAAACTCATGTATGAAAATTAATTTCATCTTCTTCACAGCTTTGGGGAAATCTGTGCCCAACTCTGGCTCACTAACATGTACTGATATTCTTTAAAACATCTCATGCATTTTATTATCTTACCGTAACTCTTCCTCTGTAATGGGCTCTACCAGTGTAATTTCCTTCACTACTGTGGCACCCCAAGTAGTTTAATGAGCATCGGCATGTATAATGTGCATATTAAATGAGTCTTGCCAAAGACTGTAGTTTCTATGATCCGAAATCACATTTAAGATCTCTAAGATTCTAATACTGCATGCAACAGACCACAGAGCTGGAATTACTAGAGTATTTTCAGTATTTCAGGTTTATTAGATAATGCAAAAGAGGGAAAGTTGACAATTCAGGTGTTCAACAGGAAGCTTCTGTCAGCTACTCTGCTATAATCTGAATCTGCAGTTCAGTAGACACTCTGAGCTGCTTTCACTTTTTTGTAGAGAGGAAGCCTTGATGCCTCACATACTCTGGGGCATTTTTCAGATTTTTTTGCTGGCATAAGTGACAAGTCCCCATATGACTATACAGTCAACTATCAGTTCTGCACCTCAGTTCCTTTCCAAATTACTTAGAAAGGCAAAACAGACAACCATTGGAAATACTTTAGAAAAATATCGTCTTGTTTTATACATGTTACACATGTGACCTCTCTGTTCTGTAATGCTTAGCCTCCTGAATGCATGAAATCCAGTCAAAAGAGGTAATTTAAAAGCTTTTATTACATGAGAATATAAATGGCCTGTGCATGTCAGAGGGCAAAGTCTCACTCAAACACTCAGAGTTAGACCCATCTTACCTGTCTTCATTGAAGAACTGCAGCTTAAGTAAGGGACTGTGTCTTGGCCTTGCACAACTGTACTTCTGGACTAAAAACAATGATGCTCTGTTTTGAAAATACTACTTTTGGGTCTATTCCTGGTTTCCTGAAAGTCATTTGAAAACTACTTTCCCCTCAGTTGGACTGTTGTGTTTTTTAACAGTGTAAATGCCCCAAAAGGAATACTTACGTATATATAACTGCACTGGGGTCAGTAAAGTTAATTAAGAGTTAGCAGGTACAAGCAACTAACTCCTAATTAACTTCCCAAACACCTAGTGAACAAAAAACTATTCCACACTGTATGTATGCTACTGCAAAAATAGGTTTTATGCAATATTTATTGGAAAAAGAAAAGAAACCACAGTGGGATGAAGACAACTGCAATGAAGGCTTAGAAAATGAAGGTGTGCGATGAACTCTTACTAAAAAGGGTAGCAGCTGTTGTATGGCAAATACACATAGTCTTACCAGCAGCCTGGCAGCTTCCCAGGCTCAGTGATACATCATCCAGTGCCACAAGTCCACAGTCCCAGAAGCTTTTACACCAGCTAACAAAGACAACCTGAAATACATGAAGGAAATTCCAGGTACTATCAAAAACTAGCACTGTTAAGAGTCCTAGATTTTTCCAAATGCACTAATTATTTTGACGTCCATAGAACAGAAATCATGAATCCACTTTGTATTGGCACACATTAATACTGCCAATGGCTGAAATTTCAAATCCAGTGCAGTTCAGATGTATGTTTTCATTCAATAGAAAGTGTTTTCTCACTTTTACAGCCAAATCATAGACTCATAGAATGGCCTAGGCTGGAAGGGACCTTAGAGATCATTTTTAATCCAACCTCCCTGTCACGGGCAGGGATGCCTCTCAACTAGATCAGGCAACACATGAGGACCAAACAGGAATTGAACCCACGACCTTTGGTGTTTCACAACACCACACTCAACCAAGTGAGCTAAACCGGCCCTCGATGTATCTCTGTATGTATGTAGTTTCCATTTTATTAGGAGAGTGTTTTTTTTTAAATGCATGAGAAAACATGATTCACTGCTATTGCAGTTTTCTCCCACCAAAAACCCAACATGAACAGCTCAAATGTCCTCACCTATCTTATCCTCACAACCAACAGGTTTTATCCATGGAAAAATAAATTTGAAAGAGTGTCACGGACTAAACAAATAAACAGTCTGGGTTTTCCCTGAACCCAAACAAGCCAGAGCCACCTGCGCCTGGCACCTGTCTGTGTTGGTGTGGAAGTGACTCAACACTTTGCTGAGCCCTCTGCCCCAGCCCTGCACCGGTGGAGCTGTGGGGACGTGTAGGGCTTGGAGCTGTGGCTGCAGGAAGCCGGAGAGGAAGGGGTAACCCCTGCCGCAGAAGCCCCCACCATCCCCCAGACTGGTTCCTGGTAAAGAGTAATAGAGAGCGGTGGCCATGACCAAAAAAAAAAAAAAACAAAGAACAATAGAGATGAGATGAAACTACTTCATAAAATGGGATTATTCAGAAATGACACAAGGCCATGATATCATAGAGCAAGTGGCTGGGAATACTAAGCATCATTTACAGGATTCATTTGGGTTTGTGAAGATTAAGAATAATGACCAAGATGTTTTAGCTGACTACATATTAGTTCTGCCATGGAAAATACAAGTCACTCACAAGGTGACAAAACAAAATGTAAAGAAACTATAAGACTCCCAGCTGCCCTTCTCCCAAGGTTGATATAGATCTATCTGAATTACAGAAGACACAGTAAAGTTTACTTTGCAAAAATAGTGCTGGCAGTTTTCTTTGCCTAACTACTACAAACTGCTTGTCTGACCATTGGAGTTCAGATCATAACTTGCAAGTAGCTTTTCAAAACAATTCCTTTGTGATAAGGTCTGAGCTAGTGACTGGAGACTAGTGACACTGGAGTCGCTCAGTTTGATATTCTGAAACAACTGTAAACACCTTGAGTACATATTTGAGGTTAAACGCTGGCTGACTGTTTCATGTGGATACAAAAACACTAAAAGTTGTGCATGCATTATTTAATACATCCTCTTTTAACAGGCTTGGTGACATCTTCTATATGGTGAATCTAGATTTTCTAGATTGCTTTGCTACGTAGTATTTATTTACCCATCTACTTATAAAACAGCCTGGGATGTAACTACACTTTAACCTTTGAAACATCTGTGGGTCATGCTGACTAGAATGGATCAATTTTCAAAACCATTTTCCATTCAGTGTTACCAATCCTAGTAACAGTGATTATCTGTCTTGCAAACTGCTACAGGTGTGGAGTTAAGGCGTGCCTCTGCACACCATGCACAACTGCTTTGTGGACAGTGACCTAGAAATGGCCTTTTTTCTTTTTTTTTTTTTCCTCCCCTGTAGCCTCTCTTAGCCTTAAGGTTTAACAGGACAAAAATTGTTTCCTATTTTGAAAATGCTTTCTCAAGAAACAGGCACAATCTATTAAGAAATGGTAGTATCTCTTGGAATAAAGATACAATAAATATTGACATTGGTGAACATTTAATAAATGCATTCTGGTGAACATTTGTAACAAACTAAAGACATATTATAGTCCTGAACCCAAGAATCTTCAGAAAACCATACATGAAAGGGTGAGGTCAGTCCTCTTTTGTGAAACCACATTTCCACTGAGTAGAATCATGTTGTAAGTGATGCTTTACTATTGACATAATTGGGAGCAGGAGCAAGTTCTTTATTCTTAAATTGCAATAATTTGTTCCTTACAAGGCATGCAGTTACCCATTGGATCCTGCAGAAAGCCCTCCAATTCAAAAGCATCGCAACAATACATGGCTTCATGGCTGGTGTCACTACCACAACTTCGGGTTCGTTACACAGTGGGATGGCCTACACAGCACCAGACTTGCTAGCATGAAATCAGAGTCACCCTTCCCAAAGAGGGTCTTTTCCCAAGAGATTTCAGGGCTGATCAACAGGGCTTTAAACTAGTTGTGAAGGGGGAGTGGGTAACAATATCAGGCTTGCCTGTGACAAGTTGTGGGATGACACACCAGAGTTCAAGGGACAGGGTTCTACTAAAGGTCTTTAACCAGTTACTCTGTGGTAAGCTTGGGGTGTGGCAGCACTCTTAAAGTCTTACAAAGATGAACCAGGGGCTCCTGGGGTAGTAGGAACCAACAGGGAAACATCCATAGAACACCTTAAGGGAATTAAGGGATGTTCCACCAAGAAAGTGACATGGCCGACAGCCCAGCTGAAGTGCCTCTGCACAAATGCACGCAGCATGGGCAACAAACAGGAGTAGTTAGAAATCTGTGTGAGGTCAAGGGATTATGATCTGATGGCAATTACATGATGGGGCAGCTCACATGACTGGAAGTGGTCATGGATGGCTACATCCTTTCTAGGAAAGACAGGAGGTGGTGGAGTTGCTTTTTACCTGAGAGAGCAACTAGAATGTATTGAGTTATGTCCAGGGGCAGACAAGGAGTGAGTTGAGAGTTTGTAGGTGAGAATTAAGGGGCAGGCTAGCATGGGTAATACTATGGTAGGTGTCTATTAGAGGTCACCTGATCAGGATGAGGAAGTAGATAAAATCTTCTACAGGCAGCTGACAGCAGCCTCTCAATCACAGGCCCTGATTCTCATGGCGGATTTTAACTACTCAGGTACTTGCTGGAAGGCCTACACAGCCAGCCATCCTCAGTCCAGGAGGTTCCTCCAGTGCATCGATGATAACTTCTTGATGATCCAACTACGAGAGGAGCACTGCTGGATCTTATACTCACTGACAAGGAGGGTCTGGTTTAAGTGGTGGAGGTTGAGGGCAGCCTTGGCTGCAGTGACCACAAGATGGTGGAGTTCAGGATCTTGTGTGATAGGAACAGAATACCAAGCAGGATCACAACCCTGGACTTCAGCAGGGTTAACTTTGGCTTTTTCAAGCAATTGCTAGGGGAAACCCCATGGGACAGGGTACTAGAAGGTAAAAGGGCCCAATATAGCTGGTTAATATTCAAGGACCACTTCTTCCAGGCTCAAGATCAGTGCATCCCAATGGGTAGGAAATCAAGAAGGGGAGCTGGGAGACTCCTATGGTTAAACAGGAAACTGCTGGACAAACTCAAGTGGAAGAAGAGACTCTATAGATCATGGAAGGAGGGCCTGGCCGTTTGGGTGGAATATAAGACTGTGGTCAGAGGATGTAGGGAGGCAACTAGGAAAGCTAAGGCCTCCTTGGAATTAAACCTTGTGAGGGAGGTCAAGTACAGCAGAAAGAGCTTCTTTAAATACACTGCAGACAAAACTAACACTAGAGACAAAGCTAACACCAGAGACACTGCTGAATGAGATGGGTGCCTTGGTGAAAGAGGGTATAAAGAAGGCAGAGTTACTGAATCCCTTCTTTGCCTCTGTCTATACTGTTGGAGACTGTCCTCAGGAGCTGCAGAGCCCTGAGGCCCCAGAGGAAGTCAGGATAAAGGAGGAGTTTGCCTTGGTGGATGAGGACTGGGTTAGGCATCAGTTAGGACACTTGAACATCCACAAATCCATGGGCCTTGATGGGATGCACCCGCAGGCGCTGAGGGAGCTGGCAGAAGTCATTGCTAGGCCACTCTCCATCACCTTTGGTAAGTCGTGGACAACAGGTGAGGTGCCTGAGGCATGGAGAAAAGCAAATGTCACTCCAGTCTTCAAAAAGGGCAGGAAGGAGGACCCAGGTAACTACAGACCAGTCAGCCTTACCTCCATCCCTGGAAAGGTGATGGAACAACTTATCCTCTAGGCCAAAATACTTCAAAAAAACAACTGTGGGGAGCCAGATGACTCTCCCATGCAAGCATGCAGTTCTGCAGGTCTCCAGCTGCAAGGAGTGCCTGAGCCTATCCTTCATCCCAGAGACTAGCAGAGACAGCATTTGTGTGAGGTGCGACCAGGCGAATGACCTACTCAGCCTCGTGGCAGAGCTGAAGGAGGAAGTGCAGAGGTTAAGCAGTATCAGGGAGTGCAAATGGATATAGATTAGTGGAACCACTTCCTGAGGCAAAGGCAGCAAGCTCCACTAGAAGCAAAAGATCTCTTCCCCTCTAGCCATTAGGCAGAAGGAAGGGGCTGAAAAGGTGGGGGGAAATGGAAGCAGGTCTCAGCTCAGAGAGGCAGGCAAATCCCCACCTGGCCTCCTTCACCTTACCAGTTGCCCTTACAGAACCAGTATGGGGCTCTGGAACCTGAGGCAAATGATGACACAGAGGAAGGTTCATCCACGGGGCTGGCTAAAGTGAGTCAGTCAGCCCCATATATTAGGACGTCTTCTACTAAGAAAAGGAGGATAATTGTTGTGGGAGATCCTCTTCTGAGAGGAAAAGAGGGCCCCATCTGCTGATTAGATTCAATCCACAGGGAAGTCTGCTGCCTCCCTGGAGCCTGGGTTAGAGATGTTACCAGGAAACTCCTTGGTCCTTGGAAACTATCCACTGCTGGTTATGCAAGTTGGCAGCAATGAAATTGTGGACAAAAGTCTAACAGTGATTAAAAAGGCCTTCAACACACTAGGGCAACTGGTTGAAAGCTCGGGAGCACAGGTAGTGTTGTCTTCAATCCCTTCAGTAGCAGGGAAGAGTACTGAAAGAAACAGGAAAACACATGTGATTAACACATGGCTGGTGCCACCAGTGGCATTTTGGGTTTTTGATCATGGGGAAGTTTACATGGTACCAGGCATGCTAGCAAGAGATAGAGAGGAGCTGTCTCCAAGAAGGAAAAGGATTCTTGCACAAGAGCTGGCAAGACTCACTGAAAGGGCTTTAAACTAGGTTCGAAGGGGGAAGGGGATAAAACCAGGCTCACTACAGATGAACCAAGGGGAAGCAACCCAGTGTTGGGGATAAAACCAATAGCCCAGCTCAAGTACATCTACAGCAATGCACATAGCAAGATGACATAGTCGCCATTGCACTCAATAGGCAAATAGACCAAACCAACCACAATGGTAACAGATGCTTCTCATCCAAGTCTCTGAAGTGTCTGTATACCAACACAAGAAGCACGGAGAATAAGCAGGAAGAAATAGAAATCTGGATGCAGTCTCAGAGCTATGATCTCATCACAATTACAGAGACATAGTGGGATAGCTCACGTGCCTGGAATGTGGTAATGGATAGCTACGTGCATTTCAGGAAAAACAGACTGACAAGGTGAGTAAGCAACTGGAATGCATTGAGCTTAACACAGTCCATAGTCCCTAGTCCTAGTCCCTAGTCCTGCTGGCCACACTATTCCTGGTACAAACCAGGATGCCACCGGTCATCTGGGCATACTGCTGGCTTATATTCAGCCAGCTGTCAACCAGAACTCCCAGGTTCCTCTCTGCTGGGTTGCTCTCCAGCCACTCCTCCCCCAGTCTGTAGCGCTGCATGGGGTTATTGTGGCCAAAATGTAGGATGCTGCACTTGGTCTTGTTGAACTGTGTGTCCTGCCCTAAGTGATCCTGCTTTGGTGGGGGAGGTTGGACTAGATGATCCCTAGACGTTCCTTCCAACCTCTAATATTCTATGATTCTATGATTTATGAGTCTATGATGATCCTTGGTGCTATCCCTAGGCATATCAAGGATAAGAGGGTCATTAGGAGCAGTCAACATGGTTTTGCCAAGGGGAAGTCATGGTTGACCAGCTTGATAGCCTTTTATGACAATGTAACCAGGTGGGTGAGTGATGGCAGTGCAGTGGACATGGTTTATCTGGATTTCAGTAGAGCATCTGACACCGTCTCCCACAGCATCCTCGTAGCTAAACTGAAGAAGTGCGGTCTGGATGACCGAGTAGTGGGATGGGTTGTGAACTGGTTGAATGAAAGAAGTCAGAGAGTTGTGGTCAATGGAGCAAAGTCTAGTTGGAGGCCTGTATCTATTGGAGTCCCTCAGGGGTCAGTGCTGGGGCCAGTGCTGTTCAATATATTCATCAACGACCTGGACAAGGGATTAGAGAGCACTGTCAGCAAGTTTGCTGATAACACAAAACTGGGAGGAGTGGCTGACACACCAGAAGGCTGTGCTGCCATTCAGAGAGACCTAGACAGGCTGGAGGGCTGGGCAGGGAGAAGTCTTAGGAAATTCAACAAGGGCAAGTGTAGAGTTTTGCACCTGGGAAAGGACAACCCCATGTGCCAGTATAGGTTGGGGACTGACCTGCTGGAGAGCAGCGTTTGGGAAAGCGACCTGGGAGTTCTGGTGGACAGCAGGATGACCATGAGCCAGCAATGTGCCCTCATGGCCAAGAAGGCCAATGGCATCCTGGGGTGTATTAGAAGGGAAGTATCTAGTATGTTGAGAGAGGTCCTCCTGCCCCTCTACTCTGCCCTGGTGAGGCCACATATGGAATATTGTGTCCAGTTCTGGGCCCCGCAGTTCAAGATGTTCAAGGAACTGCTTGAGAGAGTCCAGCACAGAGCCACAAAGATGATTAAGAGAATGGAACATCTCCCTTATGAGGAAAGGAAAGGCTGAAGGAGCTGGGTCTCTTTGGCTTGGAGAAGAGGAGGCTGAGGGTGACCTCATTAATGTTTATAAATATGTAAAGGGTGAATATCAGGAGGGCAGAGCCAGGGTCTTCTCAGTGATGTCCAGTGGTGGGACAAGGGGTAACAAATGCAAGCTGAAGGTTCCACAGAAATATTAGGAAAAACCTTTTCACTGTGAGGGTGGCAAACTGGAACAGGCTCCCCAGAGAGGTTGTGGAGTCTCCTTCTCTGGAGACATTCAATACCCGTCTGGACCTGCATGACCTACTGTAGGTGACCCTGCTCTGGCAGGGGGGTTTTGGACTAGATGATCTTTCGAGGTCCCTTCCAATGCCTAACATTCTGTGATTCTGTGAATAACTGTTGGTCTCTCAAAGGCTATTGAGCCAATAGCCGTTGTATAATCAAAGGATTGATCTATTTTGGTGACACTTGTAAATTTGTTCACCTTTGTAATCTGTAGCTCTAGTGTTACTAATTTTTCAATTGGTTTTTTTGGTATTGAGTGACATGCTGCCATGAGCAGAATTTATGATTGCACAGGGGTGGGGGAGCTTGTGCTTGGGAGTGTGGAATTTCCAGTATTAGCTGTAGCATATGTACTGAAATTGTTCATCAGCTTATTTTGTTGTTATATTCTTGATTTAGTTTTAAATGATGGGATAGAACATATTTTTATTCACAGGTCAAATTTATTCTCTCTTCTTTTGTCCCAAATGTCCTTTTCTGTCATAAACTATTTGAACTTTACCTACCAAAATTGTACCACTTTGGATTTACTCAGCTACTCATTCACACTAAGCATCAGGTCTTTGTACATCTTTGTACAGTCTCAGTAGGACTAATCTCATGATAATTTACATTTGTTTTTATTTTGAATGAAAATATTTCATAGGTAAATTGTTCCCAAATAAATTTTTATGAAGTTATCTCCTGCCTTGGAGAAGAGGACAGAGAGGTCCTTGTGCTCAGCTCACAATTTCTTCTTAAAACACAACAGATTAACAATTGTTTCAAAAGTAGGTAACACATCTTCCAGGACTTGCATTCTTTTGTGGAGGATAAATTAAAAGCATTATCAAATGCAGGCAGTTGTTGCCTATGTTACTAAAAAATAAAACATTTTCCTCTCATGTCTCTTTTTGTTCCAATAACAGGTCACAGCCAGGGCATTAGTTTGCTTCCAAATCACTGCCTTGATTTCTGGAAGCTGATGTGTTTATTTTCCAGTGCTTTATCAATCTTCCTGACCTGCAGCATCAAAGTATCAATAATCAGGGTTTAGCATTTGTCCTGGATTATATCAGTAATGAGCAATGCCAGATGTGAACAGCTGGTAGAGCAAGCAGGATTTCACTTCTCCCATGACACATTGTTAGGTTGTGCTGCAGACATGGAGTGACATGGAAAAGACTTGTCATCTTTAGCACTCTGCATCTCTACAAGCAGATGAGAGTTAAAACCTACAGATATGAAATTGACCTGGTTTTGGTATCTCCATCAAGATGTCTAAGAAGGACTCATGGGGAAGCTTGTAAAAGGAGGTTTGGAGGGACCTGAACTGAGAACAGGAGAGAAGATGCTTCCAGATTCCTATGGGTTCTGTGTATTTTATTTCGTACTTGTTTATCCCAGAAAATACAGCTCTTGCTCAGTTAAAAAGCCAGACTAGCCAAACAAAAGAAAAACTGTGATAGCAGCCGAATCTGGTGATTTAAAAGCAAGGTATGCCTCTGCAGAAAATTAATTCACCTGATTCCATCCTAGTGAATATTCCTAAGTTCAAACTACATTCTGTATATCTGTGTAGACATAAAACTCCATCTGTCACTCAAACATATACTTAGGTTCAATTTCTTAAGGAGAAAGGCAATTATAGTACAGTCTGAGGTGTGTTTTTGTGAGAAGTAACTGTTGTAATTTCTGTACGGTGACACAAAATTCAGTATTATGAAATCCAAAAATAATTGGAGCACCAGAAACGATATGTGACATGACACAAAGAAGCAGTCAAGATGTTTTCACAAAACAGGGAGCCTGACTTTTCAGTCAATTATGCTAGTACACAGCCATGTAAGTGTGTAAGCCACAGATCCATCACTGGACAGGGAATGGAAGAGCCATTCTGATTGTCCCAGGGCTGTCTGATACGTTATCAGTGTAGCCCAAATTCCATTTAACTAGTTTAATTAAACTACATTTTAATTGGCTTGCATTTCTTTGGCTTAAACAGTCAGAAACTCATTTATCAAGAATGCAAGTAAGTTATTAAGACAAAATTAGAATGTCTGAAAGCTTCTGTCATTTCAAATAAATTGATTTAAAATGGCACTCACCAGGCAAGTTCAATTTCTTGCCATGTAAAGACAATGAGCTTCTGCTGGAAAAATAATGGATTATGAAAGTTTCTGCATAAATAATTGGATGACACTGGTAATAAAGTTGTGACATTTGAACAAATATTTTTGAAAATCTTTCCTGTCCAAGGCCAAATTGGTTGCAGAAACAATGAAAGAGAAACATAAAGCTAACAAAGCAACTTAGGGCCACAGGCTGTTAATGCGGCATCTATATTCACTGGATTGCACTGTCTAGTAGAGAATGCTGCCTGCACAGAAATATATACAGGACACTGATACCTTCAGTTGTTCCCTAGGGCCCTCAGAGGCTTCCAAAAATGTACTATTATGGCTCTATCCTCTTTTCAGTGAAATAGTTTCCTTGGCTCTTTTTATGAGTTCTTGTCTCTAGACTAAGAAATCTTGTCAGATGATGTGGCATTGTAATAACACGGTTCTAAGTACCCAGGACAGAAATTGAGCAAAAAAAGGGAAATATCAGTTAAAAATCACAGATACTAAAAGAAGGTATGTAATATTTCATGCAACATATCTCCCTGCTTAGCTACTGTGAAGATGCAAGCCACTTCAGTAACACTTTCTAACCTGAATAATTTTTAGTTTCCAGTATGTCATTTTCATATCCCTGTATCAAACAATAAAGACAGTGAGGTACACATTTGGCAAACACTAATCCCACTATTTACACACCCTAATCTTCTTACTTTAAATAGACATTTCCAGTGACTGTTTTTTAAGGGATTTCTTGGGTTAGAGGTGAGAAAAGGAAGGACTGAAGGATCATACTATAAAACTGCAGCTCAGTCCAACCTCTTTAGGTTGCCTACCTTATCATGAGAGGGTTGTGTCACAACAGTACTGAAAAGCTCCTTTATTTTACACAAGTGGGTTTTTTTCCAGAGAAGGAGGAGGAGGTGGAGATGAGGACTAGGATGCCTGCCCTCTTCCCCTTGATAACTGACTGGAGAACTGTGTCTTTTATACTGGTGATTTGGTCACAGGGATCTAGGACTTCACTGTACATCCAGGATGGCTTTAGTCATTCACCTATAACTTCCAGGGCCAAGTGGGAGACACACATTTCTCAGCAGCAAAAAGAAGGCTACAGTAATTTAGCATTGAGCATCATCACAGTGATGATGTGAGAACAAAGGGCCAAAGACCTTCATATCAAGCCCTGACAAGGTGGAGAGGTGCCAATGAATGTTTAGGGAAAACAGTACTAGAAACTAATTAACCATAAATCTAGTTGTACCGTTATATTATGTTCAGCCTCCAAAGAGTTGTAGAACTTGCTGAATTGTAGGTCACAACTATATCACTGTGTTTACTGTCACTGTGAAGTCTATTTTCCATGAATTTGCCTAATCCTTTTGAAAATGCATGGATACTATTGGCCTCGACAGTATCCTGTAGCAAAGGATTTCAGTGTTTAGTCATTCCCTAAAAAGTCCGCCTTTTTTTTTTTTGTTACAAGTATTTACATATTGAAGTGCAACACTCAGTCACTTGATTTTGCTTTCTCATGACTGCAGGTAAAATCAGTAATGAAGGATGGGTGAAAACAAACAGATTAACTTGAGGAAAGAGGAAAAAAAAACATCAGAGCAAAAGAAGAGTAAACTAAAAGAATGAAAATCCAAGAAATGCTGCCACAACTACTCTAATGGAAGTAGGTTGGACTGTTATGATGCCAGCTACCTTTCTGGGAATTTGGTTTTGAACTCTGTGGGAAGTATTCAAGCACTACAGTGCTAGGTAAGATTGCAAAAACTTGCATGAGTGGATAAACATGAGATGTTTGCTTTCAAAAACCCAAGGTTCAGAATGATGAATGAAATCTAGCAGAACTGATCTAGCAGTTCAGCAAAACTGATGTTAGTAGACTGAATTGCACTCAAACCTTCATTTTAATCTAGGCATTTGGACTTTGTTGTGAACTTATGTAAAAGAATTATCTTTTCATGGTAGAATATACACACAAGCGCACACATACAGTATTAAAACACAGATTCTCAATCCACGATGTGTGTAAGCATCTCAAGGTTACTTATGACATATATGAACTTTTCTTACATTTTCTTACTTTTCCCTGCCGTGTACTGCCCCAAAAGATCACTTTCAGTACATTCAATCAGATCAAAACAATCTACCTATTTCAGACTCAGTTTTTTATGCTGCCCTTTAAGAGGTTTATACAACAAAGCATAAAGGGTTTCACTTATTTGAATATATGTTAGGATATTTTTATTTATTTATTCATTTCCACATTTATTCCTTGGACAATACAGAGTATAAAAACAAGGTTGTATGTCCATAGGATCATATATACTTACACTAACTAAAAGAGAGATTGCCTCAAGAGCAAATTGACAAATTAAGATTTTACATTTCCTGCTTTCTTGCTAGGGCTATATATATACTATAGCGTATATATTTGCAGCATGCATAGATATATACATATATATATGAATAAGCATTTTCAACTTGCTCAGCTGGATCATACCACCTAACCTACTAGAAATAGTATGGTAGTTTGAAAGCTTGTTGGCCAGCTCCACATTTCCTGTGCACAGAACTCAATCCAATAGTCTGTGCCAGATTGCAGTTAGCTAATTAAATAAGAACTTGCAAAACTGATTACACAAACTAGGAGATGAAAATCAGAGCCTTTTTATTGTCCTGATGCAAACCACTGTATTGTCAAAATGATAAAGTATCATATGGATTTTGTATTGTTTTCAAAGCCTTGGGAGTAGTGTTCATAGTAGAAGAAAGATGAAGGACATAGATAATCAGGAATTTCAAAACAGTTGTTTTCTAGCTGCAAAATCATTCCAATCTTCAGGACTCCCTCATCAAAGCAGCATTAATGACTACTTTGCTGACTTTACTGACCGTTAAGGAACAGGCAGGAGACTGTTTACTATTTCCACAGGTGCTGAACCAATCTTCAAGTCACACTCAGTAAATAAAAACTTCTATGCATGCCTCCAGCTTCTTATCATCCAAGTCTAGACATGATGTGACCCAGAAAACAATAAGAAAGGCACAGTAGCCATCACGTCTGTACTAGAGGAAAGGTGGTAGCCTTATCTTAGAGACAACCTCACTCCTTTAAAACACAGTTTTTCACTTGCTTGTAACACTGCCAAGACGCAATGATTTCAGCTCATACTTTCCATGCTGGGTCCTTGCTTCAGGCTTGTTTTGGAAGATTTAAGACAAAACAGTTTCATCATTTCCAAGAACAGAGCTAGGAAAAAGGATTTATTTTGACCCTATTAATATTTTTTTTTAAAATGTTTGGGCACTCCTAGGCTTTGGAGTAGGATCGTGAAATGTGTCAGGGTTTGATCTTTGTGCCAGAACTGTGCTTTCTGTCAAGTCATCAGTTTTTGAAAAACTAAAATTTGTAAGAACTGAGACAAGCAGCGCAAACAGAATGGGACATGAAAGGGGAACGAGGAGCCACAAATAAGATGGCAGGGGGGTGGAGGTGGGTGTTGCTGCCTATGGGGCAGAATAGATAAGACAAGCACCAGCAAGGAAGAGACATGAGAACGCATTGGAGAAAAACGACAAGAGAAGCCAAACTCCGGTAGCTTGCTTCTTTCATGTTTCTCTATACCGTCTCTCCGTCCAGAGCCTGAAGTGTAATCCCTGACTTGCTGGCACCCGACTCTTCTAGCTGTCAGGCACAATGTGCTCTGATGCACCTCCACTACTGGCCTACATTGAAGATGGCTACCGAGTGTTCTTTCTCAGCTATTTCACGAGGTCCTAGGCAGACATATCTTTACAGATAACTAACCTAAGTGTTTATACAATACCACACCAGTTCTCCTGCATTTCCACCTATTGACTTGGAAAAGAAGAAACAAACAATATAAAGCATGAAGGACTTTTTAAATTATTAAGGTTGAAGAATTGGGCATGAGATTGCAAGTAAAAGACAGAATCGCGTTCACTGTGCTACTTCATTCAAGCCTGCTTGTGAACAAACATTCAGCAGGCAACCTGTAACTACATCAGGTTTTAATCCTTGCCTTACGGCAAGCAGACACATGATTAAACTTCACCATAATTTGTCTTTTGTATGCTACCTTCTCAGCCATAAACATATCTTTACATACTTTTCCATATTGACATACTTCAAAACTTTACCCATTTTCTTCCATGTACTATTTGTATAAGGAAAACTTTATAAACTGATGACTTATATACATACACAACCATTATACAAAGTTCAGCACGTTACAGCTTGTGCATGGTGTATTATGTACCAATAGCATCTACTACATATGCAAAACTGCAGCTTAATGCCTGTTCTAAACCTAATTTAATCTTGCAGTCCAGGAAAAAAGACAGTGTGAGAGAACAGGGTTAAACCAAGGCTGAGGTAAAACTTCACACACATGCACAAATACATAGTTATTTGGCTAAGGAATGTCTGAATTATGATGTGCTGAACACATGCTGAGTTCCCTCAAACCCAGTAAATCTTACTTTTTGTGATATTTGAGGAATGCCTCCTCAACAGAAGCATTTTGCAACTTGTTTCCATGGGAAAGAAAGCTTTCCCATCACCACACCTGAAGGACCTACAGAAGGGTTTTGAGAATTGCCAGAAGCCAACAAATCCTTCTGCTGCAGAGCACTGGGTTTCTTCCCTCCTCCAGACCTTTGGGCTCAGAGGCAGTGATGATATTCACTTGACTTCTTTATTCTCCTCTGTGCTGCTTTCCTCATCTGTTACTGCCTACAAACAGACTGCTAGCTACAGATATAAAAGCTGCAATTCATGAAAAGAAGCTTTCCATCCCAAGCAAGTTTCTTCACAAGTGTTTTAGATAGTAATTTCTAGAAAAACCTAAAAATAGTTCTTAAATTCATATTGGAAAATATTTTCCATGTAAATGTCAGATGCTGCCACCTCCAAGGCTATAAACCATTTTTAAAAGTCATGCTCAGCTGTCATCACTACTCATACGATGTATAATTTTTTCTAAGTCAGTTGAGAGAGAATTAGAAATTCTGTTATACTTTATGCATAAAAATATGTACATAAAAATCCCATTTTTTTAAAGGTATCAAATACCTGAAAGCTAGCCAACAATTACAACTGAAATTTTCAGAATAAATTTTCCCTTTTAACAGTTAGGCAACTTTGGTTTTGGTGAACTTTTTTCTTTTGCAGTGTGTTTACTTTGAAGAAAACCACTATTTTATCATTCCAAGAAAGGTTAAACTCAGTAACTAGTGCAATTTCAAAAATTACTTTGTAGTGGGGAAAATGCTTAAAATGTTTGTTTATAATCTAGAAGCACCTGAGTTACAAGACAAGCCTTCGTTCATAGTACTATCACAGTTTGAGAAAAAGACAAATTTACCTCAGTGTCATGATAGTGATCCATTTGGTCTGCCTTAGATAACTCACAGATAGTGAAAACTCATTACAGAAATCAGGATAACCACAGAAGTAGTGCCTTCACAAATTTTTGTAGAAGTCAGTCTTTGTAAAAGAGAGTGGAGATGAGGAATAACAGCAGCTTGAGGAGTTAACTCAAGAGTTGGTGTAAAATATGTTATTTTGAGTAACTTGTTTAGGTAACAAAGTAACTTCTGTAACAAAACATTGCAAATACTTCAAGTCCATTGCTCTGAATGACACTGACTTCTGGTGTCATATTTTAAAGCAGTGGTTGAGTTGAGGAAAGTAGGATTGACCAGAACTTAATCAGTGCTGATTTTTCAGGTGAATTAAAATCTGTAACTTTGTACAGTGATGTGAATTACATAAGAAACAAACAAAAGTGCGTAAATGCGGAGTCTGCTGAGAAACCAAGACTCTTGTTAGAGCTTCTCAGGTGAAATCTCCACAAATACCATGACTACAGTTGAGGACACTAGGGCAACACTGCCTCATTCCAAGTGCAAAGCCCCTTTTTAGGGGCTCCCATGTGAGCTGCTCCCCACTGTTTTGCCTGGGAAACTATTTTGTTTTGCAGGTACAGTTCACTTAGGATTAAGCTCCGGATAACAAAGAACTCTAGGAGAAAAAGGCAAGAAAAATCTCCATCCAGAGTTTGGCAGATTTTAAAGAGATAGCTCTTACCTTGCAAGGCATAGGCTTTTTGAAGGAGATTTCAGCTTGAGTCCAAACTCCCTTTGGAGCGTCCAAGACAGACCAGATTTTTTCTTGTACTACATGATTCTCCTCAAAGATGTAAACAGCAAGAGTGCCACTCATTTGGAAAAACCCATATAAGGCATAATAAAAACGCAGACAAAACTCCAAGTTTCCTGGCAGTGTTGGGCCATACAGACGTCCAATGTAGCCAGGCTGTGATATAAACTTTGTGTTCGCCAGCAAGTAATAACCTGCAAGACAGGGCAAGTATTGAATATTTCTAATATGCAAGTAGCACAGCTGATCTGCTATCAAAGCAGCTTCTGTTTTTGTACCAGACTTTGGTTATAAATACAGTTTCTACTTTCAAGAAACAGATTATCACACTCTGAAAGGAAATGAGAATTTTTCTAAAAGCATCCAAGCTACTTCAAGCTATACTGGCACATGGCTAAGTTACCAGAAATTAGCATTTTTCAAATTTACACTGAAAAATTCTTTGGCCTGCTGGCCTCACTGGAAACGTGGCTGTTTCAGGTTTACTACTGCAAGACCAAATAACGAAGGATGGGGCAAAAAGCCTATTACTCCCTGCATCAAGTGTAAGGATGTGAGACTTTAGCAGATACGATTAAGAACTGTGAATACTAAACACAAACAGATGTATGACTTTCAGAATTTATTAGCAGGCCTTTCACTATGTGGTTTGACAGTTTTCCCTTAAAATTGCTAACTATCCTAAGCTTGGAAGAGCTAAGAGCCTACCACTCCTCTATATTAAAAGCAATGTATTAAGCTACTTTTAATTTTTGTGGAATCATCCCTCCAGTTACTCCAGATCAGTATTTATGTCCCTGTATGAGTATTTAACAAGTGACTTTTCCCCTTTACACATGGGGAGGCACAGCGAGAGACCCAGCTAGAACAGAGTGGTGTATACTGGTCTTCAATGCAGCAAGTTGCAGTGAGGAAATCTAACCAGTGTGCCGATGACATTATTTAGCAGAGTGAACAATGATACAACAGTTTAACCTTTAACCTGGAGGTTAACCTCCCTGGAAGTGTTCAAGGCAGGACTGGATGGGGCTTTGAGCAAGCTGGACTAGTGGGAGGTGTCCCAGCCCATGGCAGGGGGATTGGAACTAGGTGATCTTTAAGGTCCTTTCCAACTCAAACTTTTCTATGATTCTATGAACTTTTATATGCATTTTAACTCTTCTAGGGAAAAGTAGTTTTGGTTTACCAAACCCAGTAGTGTGATCTCCTGCTCTATACACATTACGCTTCACTTTAACTCTGCTCCATCCTGGGCCGTCTTTGTGATCCAGGTAAAAATTACACAGATCTTCCTCAAAATCGCAGCCTGCCTTGGCAGGATTGAAAGGAGTTCCTAAAAGATAGATTCATGCATTCTGTTAGGAAGAACACAGTATAAAAAGCATAACTATTTGAAGCACAAGGATGCCAAAGTATACTGTATTTCATTTTTGTTTGCATTACAGAAGATAAGCAAGTGCAAAGACGTTACACATGCACAGTTCAAAGTCACAATGATATCGAACGATCAATTTTCTATTGCAAGTGAGTGTTATTTTCCTATATTTTTGCTGGATCTGAGAGGAAACCTCCTTAACAGCCCCTATAAAATATAAACAAGCAACAGATATTAACAGGAGTTTCCTTTTTCAAGACATAATGCACACAGGCATTCTGACCAGTTGTTCACATCCTGCTCCTTCATTCAAAAGGTATTTGAAAAAAATTAGTGTGAGTGTGTGCATGTGTGTGCATGGGTGTCATATTTTCATTTCAGTTTCCAAGGAGATAGCTTTCTAATATCAGCATTTAATATTCTTTTAAAGAAAACGTTTGTAGCCACGTATAATGTGTGTGTATATGCATGCTCTAAATATATAAGTCAAACAGCTTTTGGTTCATGTACCGCCTCATGGCTACTGACCTCTGGAGCTGTGCTTCATGCATTTTAGTATTGCAGCAAAGAAAGCTGTAGCATTTCTAATGAAGTTGATTGCAAGCTAAGTTAAGCCCCCCAGGCCTGCTGATGCTTCTCTCTTGACCTGCAATGTGAAATTCATGGGTCAGGACAAGCTGTGTGGTGCAGTCAACACGGCAGAGGAACCTGGACAAGCTGGAGAAGTGGGCTCATGTGAACCTCATGAGGTTCAACAAGGCCAAGTGCAAGTCCTGCACCTGGGTTGGGGCAATATGCATTATCAATACAGGCTGGGGATGATGTGATAGAGAGCAGCATGGTGGAACAGGACTTGGGGGTACTGGTGGATGAAAAGCTGAACATGAGCCAACAATGAATGCTCTCAGCCCAGGAGGCCAATTGCATCAAAAGAAGCATGGCCAGCAGGTCAAGAGAGAGGTGATTCTGCATCTCTACTCTGCTCTGGTGAGATGTCACCTGGAGTACTGTGTCCAGCTTTGGAGCCCTCAACACAAGAGGGACATGGACCTGTTGGAGCAGGTGCAGAGGAGGGCCACAAAAATTATCATAGGGCTGGAGCACCTCTCCTATGAAGACAGGCTAGAGAGTTGGGGCAGTTCAGCCTGGAGAAGGTTTCAAGGAGACCTTACAGTGGCCTGAAGGGTGCCTAGAGGAAAGCTGGGGAGGGACTGTTTACAAGGGCATGTAGCAATAGGACAAGGGGCAATGGCTTTAAACTAGAGCAGAGTAGATTTAGGTTAGACATTAGGAAGAAGTTCTTTACTATGAGGGTAGTGAAACACTGAAACAGGTTGCCTGGAGACATGGTGGAGGCTACATACTTGGTGACATTCAAGGCCAGGGTAGATGGGGCTCTGAGCAACCTGATCTAGTTAAAAGATGTCCCTGCCTACTGCAAGAGGATTGGACTAGGTGGCCTTTAAAGGTCCTTTCCAACCCAAACCATTCTATGATTCTATGATTTGCTTCAGTCTGAAAAAATCTCCCTGTTAAATGAGTGTTTTTAAGTAAGACATTTCTACTTCAAAGTTTTTTGAAGTCACTCATATCAGATGCTGGGGGAAGGAGGGGCACAACCCAAAGCTATCATGCAATTTTTTGCTATGTCAGGAGTCAGAACCCTGTGAGCATCATTCTGTGGCACTCGACATGCAACCCTGCTGTATGTGGGTCAGAGGAACTTCCTGACCAGAGCAGGGACACAGGCAATCAGCTTCTTGAGAAGCAAAATTTTGGTCCTGGAGGGACAGCCGTGGCCTTCTCAGCCTCAAATAAGCCATATCTAAGCACTGCCCTTGTGTCTTTCTCTGACTACAGAGAAAAAGGAGGCAGTCTTGGCCACCTGCTGCTTTCCTAGCTAAAGAAAATGCAGCTGGAGCACTACCAGGTCCATGCAGGATTAAACCCATCTTCACATTCATCCTTTGGTGAGCAAGTTTAATATCTGGTATGTATTCCCTCCATCTGTTAATATTGAGACCTTTGTTGACCAAAACTTTCAGAAAAATACAGAAAAAACTTTATGTTGTTATATACACTACTACGGCTGAATACAAGGGGAATGATGATCTCCTTTTTTTTTAACATCTCTACTCAAAAACTCTGATGATGAAAATAGGAGAAACGCCTGAAGGATTAACCAGCTTTCAACAAAATATAAAGCAAATTATTGACATTGATTTCTCAAATAGAAAAAAAAAGCCAACAAAACTCCAAAATCAGAGTTAGTAGACAAAGTTCTAGCTCAACCTATAAAATTTACTGCTCAGAGTAAATCTAAACTTGCGCTGTGATAGCGTGACTAAATCTGCATTGGGCAAAAAGTACTACACAATTTATCTCATACCTCAACACTATATAAGCCATCTGAAAATTGAAGTGGAAAACACAGATGAACACACAGTTCTAATCCATGGCATGCTGCAAACATAATTCAGGTTGCAAAACTGGAATGGGCATTGTGAAGCTAGTTATGAACTAGATTTACTCAGCCAGAAGTTGTGGATTAATAATGTATCTTGAATCTACCTCTTATTAATCCTTCAGCAGTGCAAGTAAATCTAGCAGAGAAAAAAGGACAAAAAATCTCTTTTTCTTCAACCACTTCAAAACATTAGCCAAAAATTCAAACTTGTGACTGAAAGAATGGATGGGCTCAGTGTGAAATCGCTAATCTGCTTTTGACTATTGTCTAGTGCTACAGTAAAACCCAGGCAACTGTACATGGCTGCTGAAGAGGCTGCATTCACAAATGACAAAGGCCCTCATCCGACGTGTCTCTACAGGAGAGGTCACATGGATTCAGCTGAGTTCCGCTGCTGTGAAAAACCTCAGAGACGTACCACTGTCTAGGAATACCTCCTGGAAGAGTGAAGACAAAAAGGCAAGGCTCCTGTTTTGGCTCTGAAGAACACCTCAGGGCATCTACCATGGAAGAAGATATTCCCTCCATTAGCAGTAATGAAAAGCCCAGGACATTTTCTTTCCCATATCACTACACCTGAGCAAATCGCCCTCTCTTTCTGCAACAGGCATGCAATTGGCAATTTGTTAAAAAGATGGGGTGATGCAAATACAGCATTCATTTCAGTGTATCAGTTGCAGATCTCCTGAGGTGAGGTCTTTGAAGAGCAAAAATTAAGGACTGATTTCTTGATTAAATAAACGACATTAGTGTTTATCTGCTGTTTTTGTCACCAGGAGGAAGAAGAGCCCAACAGTACTAATCAGTTGAGAAGGTACCATCTGCACATCACTATGAAATATTGCAAGCACTGATAGATGGTTTAAAGAGGCAAAGCAAAGGGCAAAACCAAGGAAAGTAAATAGCAGTAAGAACTCATACCTGTCTGATTGCTGCAGTAAACCGGAGAGAAAGAAATGTCATCAAGGGCAACATAACCTCCCTTGGCACTGTTGAAAGCAACTTCAAATATCACCTGGAAATAATAATAATTTGTTATCCATCTACTATATACACAACAGTAACTTTAGTACACATTGTCATATTACAGAGTTCTGATTGGATGTAGCAGACAGACTCTAGGGCATTTCAGACAACACTGCAGGTGTTGGGACAAATTAAATTATGTCACTAGGGATATAAATCAGAGCCTGACTCTGGTATGAGATCTGGTACGCCCACTCAAGGTTAAGGAAAAATCAAGAACATAGCTCTTCTGCTGCTTTATGAAGCATCAGTTTTAAAGATGCAGTAAGGGGATACTGTCATGACAAGACAGCATTCAGGGGCATCAGTCTGTATTAACTAGAAATCTAAAGATGCCTAATTACTCCTGTATTTAGAAACTATCTAGATCAAGGGCTAAAAACTAGCTGTGGATTACTCTTCTATTACAATACTATGTTTTAATGTTTTCTCTAAACATCCTCAGACACTGAAACTCATGCTTTGGAATCTGCTGGCAGGGAAGATTTCCTTAAAAAAAAAATAGTTAAGATAAGAACCAGATAAGCTCTTGCTGTGTTTTGTTTACCACAAAAATCAAACCATGTTTGTACTTAGCCATTCCCAAGGGACATAATATCCTCAAGGAAATGGAGGACAGCCTGTAACTCCTGAGGAAGTGTCTTAAAATTTCTCTTAAGTATCAAAGCTCTGAGTTACAGGAAAACTTTGAGAAAATACCTGAATCACAAAGCAAACCCAGGGAAAAAAGGATATAAGAAAAAATGCTTCCAGAGTGAGATCCTGTTAAGTGAAATGTCCTGTGATGTCTTGCTTAGGGATGAGAGCCAAACTAGGAGAGCTGTGAAGGAATTCTGAGTGATCCAGAGCCAGATGAAAAAAAGAGAAAGACTCTCTTAAAGCAACTGAATAAGTTATATGTAATGTGTAATCTTTAACTCAGACAGTTGAAGATCCAAGCTCTACTGAATCCAAGGGTACCCTCTGCATTAATCCAATGGTAAGACATCCTCTGCTTTCTTGTTTATTCCATTATAGGTATTTTCCAATATTATGGATGGTTTTATGAATGCCACTAGAACTTAGTTTGACAAAACTAATCACAGTAATGCCAAGCTCTAAATGATTAATAATTCATTTCCATCTATAGCACTAAGACTGTTTTTCCCCTTATATAAGCACAAATACAGGCTGGGCAATGAGTGGATAGAGAGCAGCTCTGCAGCGAAGGACTTGGGGTGTTGGTAGATAAAAAAATGAATGTGAGCCAGCGATCTGTGCTCACAGCCCAGAAAGCCAATTGCATCCTGGGCTGCATCAAAAGAAGTGTGTGGATACGCCATCCCTGGAGGTGTTCAAGGCCAGGTTGGATGGAGCTTTGAACAACCTGGGCTAGTGGAAGAGAGGTGTCCCTGCCAACAGTAGGGGGGCTGGAATCAGATAATCTTCAACGTCCCTTCCAACCTTAGCCATTTTACGATTCCATGATTCCACTCCTCTGCTCTTGTGAGACCTCACCTGAAGTACTGCGTTCAGCAATGGGGCCCCCAGCACAAGAAGGACATGGAGCTGTGGAAGCAGATTCAGATGAGGACCATGAAGATCATCAAGGGGCTGGAGTACCTCTCCTACAAAGACAGGCTGAGAGAGTTTGTTCAGCCTGGAGAAGACAAGGTTCTGAGGAGACCCTATAGTGGCCTTTCAGTACCTGAAGGGGGCCTAGAGGAAAGCTGGGGAGGAACTGTTTACAAGGGCGTGTAGCAATAGGACAAGGGGCCATGGTTTTAAACTAGAGCAGAGTAGATTTAGGTTAGATACTAGGAAAAAGTTCTTTACCATGAGGATGGCGAGACATTAGAGCAGGTTGCCCAGAGAAGCTGTCGATGTCTCATCCCTAGAAGTGTTCAAAGTCAGGGTAGATGGGGCTTTGAGCAACCTGATGTAGCAGAAGGTGCCTACCCATTGCAGGGAGGTTGGACTAAATGATATTTAAGTTCCTTTCCAACCCAAACCATTCTATGAGTCTATGATATTACTTCATGTTTATTGAAGAAGGAATTCACCATTCAGTATTATGAGTGCTTATTTGATCTAATCTCCTTTCCCACACCATTTGAAGTCTGACAGTTCAAATGGATGGCTTACAGAGTATAAAAAGACCATGTAATATCTGATAAAAATTAGCTTTATCCCTAGTAATTTCTGCAAATCTGCAGGTTTACGGTGAATTTACAGATAACCTATGTGGAGTTAAAGTAAGTAGAATGAAAGCTAATTTATTTGTAATCCTAATACTATCTATAATATATATATAAATTACATATATATGTATAAAATATATTTTTGTATACATATAAATATGCATGTGTATTTATAATATATATACACTGTTTATTTCAATATTTTAGGCCTGTAACCAGTGGTGTTCCCCAAGGGTCAGTACTGGGTCCAATCTTACTTAACGTATTCGCCAGTGACCTAGATGAGGGGACAGAGTGTATCCTCAGCAAATTTGCTGATGTTACAAAACTCAGAGGTGTGATTGACACACCAGAGGGCTGTGCTGCCCCACAGTGTGACCTGGACAGGCTGGGGTGCTGGGCAGAGAGGAACCTAACAAGATTTAACAAAGGCAAATGTCCTGCACCTGGGAAGGAATAACCCCATGCACCAATATAGGTTAGGAGCACACATTTTAGAAAGCAGCCCTGAGCAGAAGGCTCTTGGAGTCCTGGTAGACACTAAGTAAACTACGAGCCAGCAATGTGCCCTCATTGACAAGAAGGCCAATAGTATCCTGGGGTGCATAAAGAAGAGTGTGGCCATTAGGTCGAGGGAAGTCACCCTTCCCCTCTATTCTGCACTGGTGAAGTCGCATCTGGAATACTGTGTCCAGTTCCGGGCTCCCCAGTTCAAGAAAGACAGGGAACTACTAAAGAGAGTCCTGCAGAGGGCAACAAAGGAGATTGGGGGATTGGCGCATCTCCCTTTTGAGGAAAGGTTGAGAGAGCTGGGACTATTTAGCCTGGAGAAGAGAAAGCTGAGAGGAGAGCTTACCAATGTCTATAAATATCTAAAAGGTGGGTGCAGTGAGGATGGAGCCAGACTCTTTTCAGTAGTGCCCAAAGGACAAGGGGCAACGGGCACAAGCTGAAACACAGGAAGTTTCATTTAAATATGAGGAAGAATTTCTTTACCATGAGGGTGACAGAGCACTGGAACAGGCTGCCCAGGGAGGTCATGGAGTCTCTGTCTTTGGAGACATTCAGAAGGCACCTGGATGCAGTCCTATGCAATGTGCTCTAGGCAATTCTGCTTTAGCAGTGGGTTTGGACTAGATGATCTCTAGAAGTCCCTTCCAACTCCAACAGTTCTGTGACTCTGTGATTCTAAGGTATTTATGTGTATTAGATGTAAGAATATATACCTTTACATATATATATAAAGATGCAATGTGTGTGTTTGTGTATGTATATATACAAAACATGTACTCATACACACACATTTCAGCATATGTATGTATTATACATATATGTGTGTGTATACAATGTTTATTCCAGGCTTTTAAGGTTTGGGTTTGTTTCTTTTTTGTAAACTCACAGAATCATAGAATGTTAGGGGTTGGAAGGGACCTAGAAAGATCATCTAGTCCAAAAGCCCCTGCCAAAGCAGGATCACCTAGGTCTTGCAGGAACACATCCAGGTGGGTTTTGAATGTCTCCAGAGAAGGAGACTCCACAACCTCCCTGGGCAGCCTGTTCCAGTGCTCTGTCACCCTCACAGTGAAAAAGTTTTTTCCAATGTTTTTGTGGAACCTCCTATGTTCCAGCTTGTATCCACTGCCCCTTGTCCTATCATTGGACAACATTGAGAAGAGTCTGGCTCTGTCCTCCTGACATTCACCCTTTACATATTTATAAACACTAATGATGTCACCCCTCAGCCTCCTCTTCTCCAAGCCAAAGAGACTCAGCTCCTTTAGCTTTTTCTCATAAGGGAGATGTTCCACTGCCTTAATCATCTTTGAGGCTCTGCGCTGGACTCTCTCGAGCCGTTCCCTGACTGTACTGGAACTGCACAGCTCAGAACTGGACACAATATTCCAGATGTGGCCTCACCAGGGCAGAGTAGAGGGGCAGGAGGACCTCTCTCAACATACTAGATACTCCCCTTCTGATACACCCCAGGATGCCATTTGCCTTCTTGGCCATGAGGGCACATTGCTGGCTCATGGTCATCCTGCTGTCCACCACAACCCCCAGGTCCCTTTACCCTATGCTGCTCTCCAGCAGGTCAGTCCCCAACCTATACTGGCACATGGGGTTGTCCTTTCCCATGTGCAAAACTCTACACTTGCCCTTGTTGAATTTCCTAAGACTTCTCCCTGCCCAGCCCTCCAGCCTGTCTAGGTCTCTCTGAATGGCAGCACAGCCTTCTGGTGTGTCAGCCACTCCTCCCAGTTTTGTGTCATCAGCAAACTTGCTGACAGTGCTCTCTAATCCCTTGTCCAGGTCGTTGATGAATATATCATAGAATCATAGAATCATAGAATGTTAGGGATTGGAAGGGACCTCGAAAGATCATCAAGTCCAATCCCCCTGCTAGAGCAGGAATGCCTAGACTATGCCACACAGGAACGTGTCCAGGCAGGTCTTGAATGTCTCCAGAGAAGGAGACTCCACAGCCTCTCTGGGCAGCCTGTTCCAGTGTTCCGTCACCTTCACTGAGAAGAAGTTTCTTCTCGAGTTTAAGCGGAACCTCTTATGTTCCAGTTTCAGCCCATCACCCCTTGTCCTATCAGTGGTTGTCACTGAGAAGAGCCTGGCTCCATCCTCGTGACACTCACCCTTGATATATTTGTAAACATTAATGAGGTCACCCCTCAGCCTCCTCTTCTCCAAACTAAAGAGCTCCAGCTCCTTCAGTCTTTTCTCATAAGGGAGATGCTCCACTCCCTTAATCACCCTAGTTGCCCTGTGCTGGACTCTCTCCAGCAGTTCCCTGTCTTTCTTGAACTGAGGGGCCCAGAACTGGACACAGTATTCCATATGGGGTCTGACCAGGGCAGAGTAGAGGGGAAGGAGAACCTCTCTCGACCTACTAACCACCCCCCTTCTAATACACCCCAGGATGCCATTGGCCTTCCTGGCCACAAGGGCACACTGCTGGCTCATGGTCATCCTGCTGTCCACCAAGACTCCCAGGTCCCTTTCCCCTACACTACTCTCTAATAAGTCATTCCCCAACTTATACTGGAACCTGGGGTTGTTCCTACCCAGATGCAAGACGCTACATTTACCCTTGTTATATTTCATTAAATTTTTCCCTGCCCAACCCTCCAGCCTGTCCAGGTCTCGCTGAATGGCAGCACAGCCTTCTGGCGTGTCAGCCACTCCTCCCAGCTTGGTGTCATCAGCAAACTTGCTGATAGTACTCTCTAGTCCCTCATCCAAGTCATTGATGAATATATTGAATAATACTGGTCCCAGTCCCGACCCTTGAGGGACTCCACTGGATACAGGCCTCCAACCAGACTCCGCCCCATTGACCACAACTCTTTGGCTTCTTCCCCTTAGCCAGTTCACAGTCCACCTCACTACCCGAGAGTCTAGACCACACTTCCTCAGCACTGGCCCCAGCACTGACCCCTGAGGGACTCCAATAAATACAGGCCTCCAACTAGACTTTGCTCCATTGACCACAACTCTCTGACTTCTTTCATTCAACTAGTTCACAACCCACCCCACTACTCGGTCATCCAGACCACACTTCTTCAGTTCAGCTACAAGGATGCTGTGGGAGACGGTGTCAGATGCTCTGCTGAAATCAAGATAAACCACATCCACTGCACAGACATCATCCATCCACCTGGTCACATCTTCATAAAAGGCTATCACATTGGTCAAACAGGATTTCCCCTCGGCAAAGCCATGCTGACTGCTCTTAATGACCCTCTTATCTTTGATATGCCTAGAGACAGCACCGAAGATAACTTGTTCCATCACCTTTCTAGGGATGGAGATGAGGCTGACCAGGCTGTAACTACCCGGGTCCTCCTTCCTGCCCTTTTTGAAGACTGGAGTGACATTTGCTTTTCTCCAGTCCTCAGGCACCTCACCTGTTGTCCACAACTTATCAAAGATGATGGAGAGTGGCCTAGCAATGCCTTCCACCAGCTCCCTCAGCATCCACAGAGGTGCATCCCATCAGGGCCCATGGATTTGTGGATGTTCAGATTGCCTGACTGATCCCTAACCCAGTTCTCATCAACCAAGGCAAACTCCTCCTTTATCCTGACTTCCTCTGGGGCCTCAGGGCTCTGCAGCTCCTGAGGAGTCTCCAACAGTACAGACAGAGGCAAAGAAGGCATTCAGCAACTCTGCCTTTTTTGTATCCTCTGTCTCCAGGGCACCCACCTCATTCAGCAGTGGGCCTACATTGCCTCTAGTGTTAGTTTTGTCTAGCGAATACAAAATACAATTTCTTTCTTATATTCTTGAAATTAATTATAGTAACTGTGGAGTACTGGCTTTAACATCTAAGGACTCTCATACTATTAGGACTCAGGTTTTGACTTTATCTCTTGAAAGTACAGAAAGACTGAATTGCAGGATTGTGTAAGGTAGAAAATGGAAGTTGAATACACTTTTAAGTTTTTCTTCTTCAGTGGGGACATGCATTATTTTATGACACACAGAATCCTCAAAAAATGATCACCAAGTCACAGAAATATGGGACAGAACAAGATTGGCATTTTTTAGTAGGAACTGAAAGACATTATATTAGTAGAACTTTACAACTTCCCAAGTTAGGACGTTCAAGTACTGCACCACCTGTCTTAATCTTTGCTGAAAATCAATCACTCGTGTTGAAAGTGATTTCTCTTTGACCCACATGCAGTGGACAAAAGAAAACAACAGATCAACAACTTCTTTATAGCCATCTTTCAGATACTGGACAGACACTGCTGTGTTCCCAGCTTGGCCTGAGCCAGCACTGATGTCTGATGCTGGATTGCAGAGGAATGGTTGCTCACCTCCATGGGGTATGGTGCATTGAAGTCCACTTCTGCTAGCGCCCAGTCTGCGCTCAGCGCACTGTCTGTTTTCCAGATCTCGTCATAAAAGCCATTCGTGTCTCTCAAGTAAACAGTAAAAATAATGCTACTCTCCTGCTTAAGTTGATAATAAAAAGATAAGCAGCCAGACATTGGTGCAGTGGTCTTTGGTGAGATTAGCTGGGCCACTTCCTGAAAATGTTTGACGTAAACAGAGTCCACATACATGTAGTGACCTGAAAGCATAAAAAACACTCTTTAAAGGATGCGACATACAAAAAGTATCAGAAGTCGGGCAGGGAACTGACATGTATCCCTAAGGTCTGGCTAACAACAGTTGACTCCTAGGAAATTTTAGTAATTCAAAGAGATTTTTTTTTTACTACTTTCCTCCTATGTATAACCCAAAGTTTTTTTGCTAAGATACCACTGGCAAAACAGTCACTCTCAGCTCTTCCTTAAATCTTTATTTGAGACCTTTATATTAAAGAAAGTAAGAAACGCTCTGAATTTTGGGAGCCATTTATAAATGGAAAAATGTGCTGCACCTGAGTAAATTCCCTTCTCCAAACAGCCTAGTATTTAGTGTTTTCCAAGTGCAATTTTTACTGACGCAAAACAAGTAAATTACTATAAAGTCCAAGACTACAAGCCATATGCGTCCTTATGTTTTACTCAGCAGCTCATTTATTATATGAAATGATTGGCAAATAACCTTTATTCTACACATTTCACTGCTTGTATAATTCTGCAAAGACCATCTCAGAACTGGTTTCTAAACCTTTCATCTTTACTGAATAGACCAAGAGTTTTTCACAGAATCACAGAATGTCAGGGGTTGGAAGTGACCTTGAAAGATCATCAACTCCAACCCCCTGCCAAAGCAGGATCACCTACAGTAGGTCACACAGGACCGTGTCCAGATGGGTTTTGAATGTCTCCAGAGAAACGGAATCCACAACCTCCCTGGGCAGCCTGTGCCAATGCTCTGTCACCCTCACAATGAAAAAGTTCTTCCAATGTTTTTGTGGAACCTCCTATGTTCCAGCTTGCAGCTCTTGCCCCTTGTCATTGGACATCACTGAGAAGAGCCTGGCTCCGTCCTGATATTCACCCCTTACACATTTATAAGCACTAATGAGGTCATCCCTCAGTCTCCTCCAAGCTAAAGAGACTCAGCTCCTTCAGCCTTTCCTCACAAGGGAGATGTTCCACTCCCTTAACCATCTTTGTGGCTCTGCGCTGGACTCTTTCAAGCAGTTCCCTGTCCTTCTTGAACTGAGTGGCCCAGAACTGGACACAATATTCCATATGTGGCCTCACCAGGGCAGAGTAGAGGGGCAGGAGGACCTCTCTCAACATACTAGATACTCCCCTTCTAATCCACCCCGGGATGCCATTGGCCTTCTTGGCCATGAGGGCACATTGCTGGCTCATGGTCATCCTGCTGTCCACCACAACCCCCAGGGTCCCTTTACCCTACGCTGCTCTCCAACAGGTCAGTCCCCAACCTATGCTGGCACATGGGGTTGTCCTTTCCCACGTGCAAAACTCTACACTTGCCCTTGTTGAATTTCCTAAGACTTCTCCCTGCCCAGCCCTCCAGCCTGTCTAGGTCTCTCTGAATGGCAGCACAGCCTTCTGGTGTGTCAGCCACTCCTCCCAGTTTTGTGTCATCAGCAAACTTGCTGACAGTGCTCTCTAATCCCTTGTCCAGGTCGTTGATGAATATATTGAACAGCACTGGCCCCAGCACTGACCCCTGAGGGACTCCAATAGATACAGGCTTCCAACTAGACTTTGCTCCATTGACCACAACTCTCTGACTTCTTTCATTCAACCAGTTCACAACCCACCCCACTACTCGGTCATCCAGACCGCACTTCTTCAGTTCAGCTACAAGGATGCTGTGGGAGACGGTGTCAGATGCTCTACTGAAATCAAGATAAACCACATCCACTGCACAGACATCATCCATCCACCTGGTCACATCTTCATAAAAGGCTATCACATTGGTCAAACAGGATTTCCCCTTGGCAAAGCCATGCTGACTGCTCTTAATGACCCTCTTATCTTTGATATGCCTAGAGACAGCACCAAAGATAACTTGTTCCATCACCTTTCCAGGGATGGAGATGAGGCTGACCAGGCTGTAATTACCCGGGTCCTCCTTCCTGCCTTTTTTGAAGACTGGAGTGACATTTGCTTTTCTCCAGTCCTCAGGCATCTCACCTGTTGTCCACAACTTATCAAAGATGATGGAGAGTGGCCTAGCAATGCCTTCCGCTAGCTCCCTCAGCATCCACAGAGGTGCATCCCATCAGGGCCCATGGATTTGTGGATGTTCAGATTGCCTGACTGATCCCTAACCCAGTTCTCATCAACCAAGGCAAACTCCTCCTTTATCCTGACTTCCTCTGGGGCCTCAGGGCTCTGCAGCTCCTGAGGACAGTCTCCAACAGTACAGACAGAGGCAAAGAAGGCATTCAGCAACTCTGCCTTCTTTGTATCCTCTGTCTCCAGGGCACCCACCTCATTCACCAGTGGGCCTACATTGCCTCTTGTCTGCAGTGTATTTATAAAGAAGCTCTTTCTGTTGTACTTGACCTCCGTCACAAGGTTTAATTCCAAGGAGGCCTTAGCCTTCATAGTTGCCTCCCTACATCCTCTGACCACAGTCTTATATTCCACCCAAACGGCCAGGCCCTCCTTCCATGATCTATAGAGTCTCTTCTTTCACTTGAGTTTGTCCATCAGTTTCCTGTTTAACCATAGGAGTCTCCCAGCTCCCCTTCTTGATTTCCTACCCATTGGGATGCACTGATCTTGAGCCTGGAAGAAGTGGTCCTTGAATATTAACCAGCTATATTGGGCCCCTTTACCTTCTAGTACCCTGTCCCATGGGGTTTCCCCTAGCAATTGCTTGAAAAAGCCAAAGTTGACCCTGCTGAAGTCCAGGGTTGTGATCCTGCTTGGTATTCTGTTCCTATCACACAAGATCCTGAACTCCACCATCTTGTGGTCACTGCAGCCAAGGCTGCCCTCAACCTCCACCACTTAAACCAGACCATCCTTGTTAGCGAGTATAATAACTTGAAAAGTTATTGGAGAGATGTTTATAAACAGAAAAATGCATTACAAATGAGTAGACACCCTCCCCATCAATAGTCCTGCAGGACTTTCAAAGACTTGATTCTTCTTAGGCTTTGGTTTTGGGAGAGGTACATTGATTTAATACAGAACTCATCTATGTGCACGGATATGCTGTGCATCTGTAGGATTTTTTTTCTACTTTCCCAGAAACACAAAATTAAACAATATCAATTGATGAATGGAAGAATGGTTCTTCACCAGTAGGAAACAGAGGAGAACGAATTGTCAAAATGACATGGTAGTTCAGCGTGAGCAGTGCAAACTGTCATTAGGTTTGTATCTACACCACTACATTAATTACCTAATAGGGTCTCAAACATGGAGATATCACTTCTCCCTTCACCTCAGTGGAATAAGTGGAAAGGGCTTGCTTGGCTCCAGCCTGCTCATTGCCAGGGGACTGGTTACACTTCAACGGTACTTGCCTGAGAAGTTCTGAGCTTCATTTTTGCTTTGCAGTTTTACCACATTTCATAGCTAAATTATGATCTCTCTGGCTAATGTACCTTCATAGCACAGTTCTTGCAAAAGGAAGGCTCTTCAGTGACTTTTGGCTTCTTGAGGTCTTCTCAGACAATGGTCAGCAGTGAGAGTTTGGTATGAAAAAAGAAACACAGTGGCTACAAGAAAATAGATCTCTCCCAGTTGGCAGCATTTCCTATCACACATGGTACTTTATTTAGTACGCAGAGCCACTGTCTGCTGCTGAAGTTGTGAGTTAAACTTCCATCAAAATTTTACCAGCATTTAGGTGCTGTGGGGTGATGCAAGGCTAGACTGACACTCTGTATTCAACTCACACAATTGTGTAATAAATGAAAAGGCACAGCAGCATGAGTTAAGGAAAGAGGATCAACCTTGCTTTTCATTATGCAGTTCCTTGCACTGTTACAAGCATCACATTGTCCGAGATGCACAACATTCTCAGGCAGCTGAATCTCCTGACTGTCACATCCTGTGGTACTTCATGCAACACTACATCACAGACTAAGATATCTCCCAACCTGCTCTATATGTAAAATGTTCTCCTCTCAACAAGGTGGCTGGCAAAAGTATTTCATACATGGCAAGTGCTGAAAATTGTTCAAGTCTTTACAGCATTCTGCTTCCGATGGACTGTATTAACAGCACCACATGTAACTGAAACAAAGAAAACTCCTAAACTGTGTAATTTAACCCAAGATTCTCCAAACATAGAATCACAGATTTACAGAATCATAGAATGTTTTGGGATGGCCTTTAAAGGCCACCTAGTGCAACTCCTCTGCAGTATGTAGGGACTTCTTTGACTACATCAGGTTGCTTAGAGGAATCCCTTAGCTTTCCTACTGAACTTTCACAATAGCCACTGGAAAGAAAACCCCTGCCAGATGTGAAGAACAGCAGTACAAGATTTTAAAACTTGCCATGGCTCATACTTTTAGAATCTAGAGAAAGATGATTTTTCTCCTTCTACATCAAAAATTTATCTTTATTTTGAGTCATTTCAAAGATAGCAAAGGGCATGGCAACCTTATTATAAAGCTTACAGGAAACTTCATGTAAACTTCTGCAACTTCCTCCCATCTTTTTTCATGTAAGTCATTCTTAAGTCACCCAATGCCAGAAGAAAAAGCTCACATAATAATCTGCAGTACAAGAGTAGATCACAGACTCAAATTTTCCATTATATTTCTGTTACATTTGTCCCTTACCCAGTTCACTCTTAAGTGTGTGGTCTTTGGGCAGGATAGACTGAAAATCATGAATGTTGCCTCCACCCACAAACCAGTTGACATTGGGGTTCCAGCGGTTCACAAAGCCACAAAGATGATTTTCCTCAAAGTCACATTCTGCAATTACAGACATCACAAGTTCAGTCCACACACTTTCATTACAGAAACTGGAAGAGAGGCTACTGCTAAGTACTGGCCTCGTTTTATATATGCCAGTGCAGATAACAGCTATATTTATAAATCTGGACACAGCAGTAAACAGCCTATAATAAGTGAAAGCAAACTTAGCTACATTTTTTGATTAAAATCTCATCTCCATCCTGTTAGGTCCAATCTGTCTTTTCATTATTTGGCAATACAGGACTGCTGTAATTTAGAATCAAATAAAATAGATTTAAAATGTACCACTTCATAGAATTAAATAGTCAGAGTAGAATTTCTACTTGTAAATCAAGGATGGCTAGAAGCAAAGCAGGACTAGTGTTTCGTGGTGATAATGAGATTGTTTTGTTTCCTTCACAGAGCCAAATAATTGTGACAATTCAGTTGGATTCTACCATAGCTGCCCAGAAACGCAAAAGTCTCCCATCCTCCTAGCTGCTATAATTTTTAAAATTCCTTAGACGTTTTTTGGCAAATGTCATGAGGAAATAGCAGTAAGTGTCAACTGTCAACTCTGAGCAGGCAAAATGCCACTGTAAGGAAGCATGAGCAACCAGACAGCAGAAACACTGTTGCAGCTGCTATGCCTAATATTTGCAGCAGTCTGGTTTCGTGTAAATATAATAATTGTCCCTACTTGGCCAACAGATAGCTTTAGAATGAATTATTGTATGTGAAATGTCTATCACAGAGATAGATGGATAAAAAACATATTAGTGTGTGCAACCTTAGTTTAAAAGATATTTGTATCGAATACAACAGCCTAGTTTTCAACAAGGAAAAAACATTGTCTTTTTTCTAAACCCAGACTGCCAACAAGACATTTTTTTTCTAAGCAGAAAATACAGAAGCTGAACAGACAGCTTACCAATACAATATCTAGGTACTTACCAATACAATATCCAGGAGTTATTTTAATTTCAAAAACTGCTATACTGGCAGATTTATCTTGTCCTATTTCACCTTCCAGTACAATCTGCAAAATACAAATCAAACTGTAAATTTTAGGGTTTCGGTATTTCCATTAGCACCTTGGACATTTAAACAGGGTATACAGGAGAGCATATGAAATATATATGGGGGGCTCATCATCATTACACTCAGGAGATGTGCTTTTACTGGCAGAGCTTGGCATTAAGGGCAGAGTCAGTGCCTTTCCTCTAGGACAGAAGGCACATTGAAGGACAGTAAGACCAGGCCAAACTTCACACACTTTGTGTCAGAGTATTGGACTCCACATTTCTCAGCTGTAGCTATACAGGATGTTTTTGTGAGAGATGCAATGTGAGGGGTTTTGGGTAAAAATATTCTCCTCTCAGCTTCTGACTTTCCCCCAAGAAGGGCCCAGAGGACAGGACCATGTGAGTGTAGCTGAAGACCCAAGACCTGGGAGGTCTCATACCTGCTACAGGACTCAAGACAGCTCTGCTCCCTGATTTTAGGGACAGAGGTTGACTGATGCACATGCTGCCAGCCATGGAGGTGAAAGACAAGATTAGGGCCTGGAGCAGACGTGTTCAAAAAGCAGTCTCTACACTCCAACACCAGAAAGCCTATGGCATCTTCTTCTATTCCAATTCTAAAATTGGACTTACCTTGTACTTCTTTGTGCTGTTAATTAAATCTAAGCTAGCTATGAGCCAGCTATCTGAAGGCTCCTTGGCTGACCACAGCAAACGATCAAAGCTCTCTCCTTCCTGCCTCAGGTATAGGTTGAGCCTGGTGGGATCACGTGAAGCCTCTGAAGTCATTGCAATCTGGTAGATCAGTCGGACACAGCTCCATTCCTCAGAGTACAGCTCAGGACTGGACAGCACTGCTTTCTCACCTTCATAAGATGTATCCACAGAAATGTAATGTCCTGGGAACAGACACACAACAGAATAATAAATGTCAGAGGCTTTGCTTTTTCATCCCTGAGCAAAAGTACTTATATGCACAGGAGTGGTTGTTCTGCGACTAGGTCAAGAAATTGAAAGTGCCATTAAGGAATTGATTTAATCTTTTGATGTCCCACTGTACCCACAAAAATGCCACTTTATGTGATTAAAAATGCTGTGTCACAGCATATTTAATCACAATTTTAAAATTATTTGAAATGTTCAGAGAAAGATATCATTGTGTCAAGTGTTAGGGCTGGGCCAGCCACTAAATACTGACAGATGCTTTTTATTAACCTCACCCTTTCCCCAAAGGGGAAGGGAAAAGGCAATAAGGCAGAGAGATTTATGGATTGGAAAAGAAAATTAAAATAGCTTTAGTAAAATGATAGTAGTACTAATAAGGAAATTATTAAAACAATTAAATACACACTAATACATACAAACCCAATATTGAACAACCCCCTCCCCCCAGCAATCTCTACTGCTGCTGCTGAGCAGGCAGCACTTGGGGAGCTGGACACAAGAGCTGGATTCAGGAACTCAGGATCAGGATCCAAGGCAGAAGATTTGATGGAGTCCTCCTTGGATGCTGGCCATTGAAGAAGAGAGTTTAACCTCCGTGATCCTTCAGCTCTTGGAATACTCTTGTTGGTCTGTCCTGTCTGTTACTCACTGGAGGTGCATCTTTTTACTTCCCCGAGACTCTTGTACTTCCTGGCACCCACAATGTATTACACAAGATCCAGCGGTGACCTTGGTCACTATAGGTGCAAGTACATGCAAGAGCCTTTCTGCATCCCAGTCCCTGGCAGTAACTGTAAACATCAGGCATTGTCATTTCTAGTAGCAGACACTGTCTGCAAAAACATGCTGTTAACTTCAGAAAGTGCAGCCTCCTAGAAAAGACTGAGCTGAAAAGTAAAATCACTGAACAGGATTGGTTCTGTTTAGCTCAAACCAGGAAAAGGAGTCACAGAACCCTAGAACATAATGCCAGAAACAAGAGAAACAGAGAGATAAAGAACACTTGAAAAATAAAACCAATCAAATAACAAAACAAGCTAGGACATCTATGTCTAAACCAGTATCCCATATATGATCCAGAAAATGATCCTCCTAACCTAGTGGCAATGTATATCACACAAATTCCACTCCTGATACTAATTCTCAGCAGCCGGGCTGGAAACCAGTCATAACAGCTGTCAGGGCCAGTGTCAAGTCAATCCTTCACCCAGCAGCACATCGTACTTACTCTTTCTAGACTCCTCAAGCACCAATTTTTTTTCTTTTTTTTTAATCTCATTTCACTTGACCACAGAGCTTGTCTCAGTTTCTACACACACATAAGCAGTCATTTAACTTGGACATATCAGCAGCCAGACTGTTGCCTGCACGTCTTCCCCTCCCCTCACCTCCCCTCCCTTTGTCTCCTGCACGAGCCCTCCAGCTCTACCAAGCTGTCCTGGGGTTGCTTCCCAGGAGTTACCCCTCTTCAAAAGTATTCTCTCTCTGACATGAAAAGAAATCATCTACATGGAGAGTCACTGCCCCTCAAAGAGCGGGTATAGATCTGGTCTACAAGGTTCTCTAAGTCCCCTCTCTAAAGTCCTCTCTGTGAAGATGGAGCTTTGACAACACATGATTCCTTGGGTTAGTGCATGTTAGAGCATCCCCCTGCATCTGCTCCCTCTCTCACCTGCAGACATGGTGCACAGTAACCCATTTGTACTGTACATTTTTGTTTAACAGCTGTAAGGTAAATAACCGCTACCTGCTTAGCAAGTAGATGCAGCCCTAAGCAGTGTAAGAGACTGTGTAAATACAAAAAAGCCACATTTTTTTTCCCTTTTTAGGGAATGGAATTTTTTTTTCCTTCTTACCATAATTTCTCTTTATATCTATGTGTCTGCTTTTAATCTCTTGGAGAATTTACAACATCACTGGTTAAGTATGAGTAACTTATTACTGCAGCAGCATATGAAAAAAAAAAAAAACCCATAGGAATAAATATTTAAAAATAGGCAGCTAATGTGCCTGCCAAATGCTTAATCTGCCACTATATAAAATGTGAGTGCACAAAACATACACTTGCATACAGATATCCAGCTAGTTCACAAGAGTTAGCATGCACAACATTTATTTGCTGGCATGTGCTCGTCCATGATATGCATGTTTTTTCACATGCATGGAGGATAGAGGGGAATCACCAAGACTCTATCGGAAGTCAAATGCTTCTCACGCATTTGGTTTTAATTCATCTAAGAGGCAATATCGAGTTTAGACAAAGAATCTGTGTTTTTAGTTAGGGTAGTCAGATTTTTGGATCATTTTGCTTGCAAAGAAACATGCAATTCAGAATCCATACCTGGCAATTTCCGTTTCTCAGCATTTCATGAAATTTCCCATAGGAAACAGAGCCTTCTTATAAGATTTTTCTTTTTTTTTTCTTTTTTTTTTCCCCCCCCAGAAATAAATTTGTGTCGACATAGGAAAACACATTCATATGAAGACCTCAGATTACTAGGTATGAGGCTTAAATGGCTGGCTGGCTTTAAGACTAATTATAAGTAGGTTAAGGTTCTTCTAAAAAAAGAGAAAGAAAATCTCCTAGAGTTTCCAGTCAGGATGATTATGTTACTGTAAACTTGACTCTGTGTTCTCTGTTCTACACTTGCTTTCATTTGGTCTAATTCACCATTCATAAGAAAGCAAAGGTCATGAACTTTTTAATCATTTTGGTTTGGGTTTTTTTGGTATTCTTTTTGGTTGCTTTTTTTTAGAATATTAATTTGACCTATTTATTAAGTCTCCAGAAACAGTCTTCTCACCCCCAACCTTCTTACTATTTATTATCTCCTGGAAGTTTAAATATGTGACTGGCTTCACTGAAATCAATGGGAGCACTGACAGAGAGCTTTATGTGTAAGTTTAAAAGCTTTGCTATCAGGATCAGGGAAGCTGGCACTTTCTAGTATCAAGCACAGAAAATGCTAATGTTAATCTTCTTCCAAATGAATGTCACCATTGGCTTAGTGGCCTTTATAATAAACTGCATTTCAGTAATAGTAGTGACATATGCCATTGCTCCAGAAAGGGAGGTCTCACAATGCAGACCTCAAAGGCTGTCACAGCGGAATTGTGAGAGCTAATCAATGTGAAGAGGGGCTCCTTGGAGTAAAAAAGCAGAAAACTTTCCACACTTTTAACAGGAGGATATTTAGAAGTCTATAGAGAATTTAATGAATGCAGAGTGCTGTAGCCTGAAATCTCTCATTAAAAATGTAACATGCAGTTTCATTTTGCAGCATGCCGCATGTTTTTTTCCCTCAAAATCCTCCTTCATCAAAGGCCTGTAGCATTTAATTTATAGCAGTCAGGGTTATCAAAAGAAGGATACTCCTCCAAATCATAGAAAAGCAGAAGAGAGGTAGTTATAAAATGCTAGAAAAAGCCTGATGACACAGAAACACAAGCATACAATTTCTGGCAATTACTTGCTCGAGGGTAGATGCAGCCCTAAGCAGTATAAGGGGCTGTACTTTCTTTTCATTTTTAGAGAATGGCATGGCGTTTTGCTACTTTTCACTGCTAACAGCTAGCAATTCCCTGGTGAAAGCAAACACCTACAGCCAGGAGAAGAGATGGGAGAAAAGGGACTCTTATATGTTATTTCCTTCACCACTCACTCACTACTCATTTTTACTGTAGTGCCCTTTTACCTGCTGTGTAACTTCACTGTCTCCTTGACAGGTGATTCAAACTGTATAGGATGAAGCATGTGTTCTTTCTACATTCCTTCATGTCAAAGCGAAATACTGAGCCCAGGGAGGATTAGAACCCAGTGTTTTGAACTCATCCCTCCTGAATGCAATTGTGCATTGTGGCAGTAAGACTCACAAAATGAGACTTCTAAAATCCATCTGTATGTCTATTATCCTGCTGCTCTAATAAGCAGTTCGGCACGGAGTCTCTCTCAATTACAGTTGGTGATACATTAACTCTATGAGTCATTCATCCAAATTGTCCAAATCCATATTTAATATTTTTTTATTTACTTACCAAACAGGCATCAATACATCAATGAGCAGAGATCAGGGAAAGGGGAGCTGAGAACAGCAATAATACTTTTTCCCCAAAAGAGTGAAGAAACTACACTCGCAATGCACACAAGACAAAATGGTAGACACTGGCTAATAACCTAAACCAAATTCCAGTGACAAAATGAAAACCAACACTGGAATAACTAAAATTGCCAGTTAGCTTTTCAAGGATATATTTCCTCTGCAAAAATTTGGAAGGGTAACCACAGATATGTTAGACTGTTTGTGGGGTTTGTATCTGACACAGCTGTTTGCTTAGTTCAGCAACAGTGCAGCTTTACAAGAAAAACTGCATATAAGGAGGGAGCTCCAAGAGAAACAGTATTAAGGAAACAGTATTAAGGAAATATGAATGAGAAAAAGCTTGGGAATTTACCTTACACTCATTAATACAGAAAACTTACATAAAATGTCTTAAAGTTGCAAGTCACATTATGATTTTTCCCTCTACTTTCCATACAGAAACACAAAGAGTACTACCAGGGTTTCTTAGGACAAAAATTGATTTTACCTCCTCTGGAATCTCAGTGTCTGGATTTTGGGCCATGACTTTAGGGTTGGCTTTAAAAAAATATTCTACTGGCAACGACCAGCAAAAAAGGGCAGCAATTTTGAGGACCTACTAAGCCGTCCTACATCTCAAGGAAAAGTTAGTTAAAATACTTAAAATACAGCCAAGACATAATTTTGCAAATGAAGTTTGCATATGGAGGCTATCCCTGAGGACAGATGAGGTTTAAATGAAGTTTCAGAGTTTGAGTTATGTACACAGAAATTCTACCAGCTACTTCATAGGAGATTTTGGATGAACCTAGGAGAAGGCACCATATAGGAAAGCTTGAAAGGTGAGGTGGTGTCCTGGTTTGAACCAACCCTAACCCTCAACAGGTAGTGTTTTTTTTCAAATTTTTTCAGACAGTGTCTTGAGAAAGCAAAAAATTGCATGAACAAGTGAGTTTTGAAATGGAGGGAAAGGTTTAGCCCTACAACTCCATGAAGAAAATACAAGTGAAAGAAATCCCCACACCAATCGAACACACAAACACCTGGACAAATATGTCAGCGTGCCCACAATATTGTGCAGTTTATGATGATGAGTATCATCTTAAACTGCAACTATAGTTGTGATTTTTACCCAAAAGTCAAACAAATGCAGTTTGGAATACTCTAATATCTTTTGATAACAGCAGAGGCTGTTATTGGAGCTAAGGGACTTTGCAGTACGTTTTGGTCCATGCAGCCTTAAAAGCTAGGAAGCTTAAAAGCTAGAGGATACCGAGCCCTCACTCCAGCTCCCTGTGTCAGATGTCATGGTGCAGCTCTGGCAGGCTGCTGGTGCTACCCTTTTGTACCTGTCAGCATGGGGCAGGTCTCAGAGCAGCCGTGGGCACAATGTCACAAAACTTGATGTGCACCAACAGCCTCCAAGACCTGTTGTGTGAGTAAGGCCTTTTGGCAGCAGCAATGCATCCCAGGCAGCTGGAGAAAGTATTGCCTCTCGCCACCACTGATCCTGAGGAGGAGGTCTATCCACCACCCAGGCCCCTGGGGAGGTCTGCTCCAAACCCCGCTTCCCAGTCTGATCTGGCAGACAGGGAAGTGCAGCAACAGTGAGCCAGTCTTGAAAGAGCCAGTGTTTAACTACTTCCCCTTGGCCCTCAGGAGTTTTCCCTGGATGGACAGATGCATGTACAATGCACACAAGGCTAAGCATCAAAGCCTAGGCCATGTTAGTAAACGTAAAAGTTTAGTACTGAAACGTCCAGGGTGGAGCCATGATTAAAGCTACTTCACACCGCAGGGCAGAAATGCTATTTTCATTTCCATCAAGTCACAAATTACTTTATTCGGTAAGCTGTTAGTTCCACATCAGAACTGTATGGTATACACTGGGACTAATCATCATTGTCATCATAGGAAAAAACTTTTTGGTCTTTAAACCCCTTTGTCTCCTCCACGGTTTCTTAAATCAGTTCTCTGAAAATAGATGAGGGATGGAAGTAGTCTGTGTTGTCTGCAGTGACTGATGTGCACTGCTGCTTTCAAGGCTTTTCCTCCTCTTGTGTGTCTACAGAGGCACCTCAAGCCTAAAGCTGTCATCTTTAAGCAGAAAAAGCCTGTGGTCCTGACTGTCTGCTGCCAACTGCCTGAACCCCTAAACCTCACTGCCCAGGCAGGGAGAGCACCTGAGGATCCCACTAAATCTGCCCTAGCACTACTCAGCTTCTTCAAGGTGAACAATGGGGTTTCCAGGCAACCTTCAAAAAGCTGAGCAGTATTTACTGGAAATTTAGTATTTATTGAAAACAAAAGCATTTTGTGGAAAAGCACAGCTTCGGTTGATGAACACAGAGGCAGTTCACCCCAGTAGTCACGCACCTTCCTCCAGCTGGATGGAAAGCCCCTGACAGCCTGAGCTCCCCCCCAAGCATCTGCCCCAGCTCACCTTACTTTACAAACTTCCTCTGCAGACTGAGTTTATTGTTTGTCCTTTTTTTTGCAGAGGCCACCAGAATGTGCCAAAAAGCTCATGTTTCCCCACCCCGTGGGACAAATCTTCAAAGGTTCCTCTCTCAGAAGCCCCACCTCTTGCTCCCCAGGAAAGTCGAGAAATACAGCTGTTAGCAAGCCTGTCAAAAACCATGAAAGTAATACAATTAGCCCTGAAACCCTCTGCGACTGCAGCATCTGGTCACAGCTAATACCACACTGGCAATGCCTTCCAGCCTTGATCCATCAGTGTGTAAAGTCTGGTGAAGGTCTAGCTTTCACTGCCATTTTCTGCTTCTGATTTGGAGGAGTTGCTCCACTGCACTGGGGATGCTCGAACTTGAAAGTGCTTTTTGGTACCAGCCAGGTGCTCTCCTTGCTCTCCCTCTTTAAGTCCCAAGATTCTTACATCATGCATCAGTTACACCAGAGCTTCTCTTTGTTCCAAACACAAGCCTGTGGGTTTTTCTTCTTTCACAATGACCTCACAGATATTTATACACTTCTCAAGTTTTCGTTCTGCTTGTTCTAGCCAATCTGTAAGTCCCAGTGAGCTGTTGTTCAGACCACTCAGTTCTTCTTTTTATGCTGTTCATTACATAATTTTGACAACTTTTAACCTGCTGACACAAGGACTTCCAAGTTCTTCTCCGGTATTTATCGCTTTCATTGCAACAGCTCTTTCAAAAAGCCATCTCTCTGATTTCTATCAAATGATATGCTTGAGCAAGACATAGGTAAGTTATGAAGACACAAGATTCTCTCTTGTGAATTTCTGAATCGGAAATAATTCAGAAAAGCCTTTTCTTTGTTTCCAATGCTTCCAATGCCTCAAGTGCACAGAGAATATTAAAGATAAAAAATAGATAAAGTAGAAAGCATCAGGCATGTATTTATTCACAATGTTCATCTTATTCATTACTAGCTCTATATCTTTGCTAACTCATGTTTCCACTACGATCAAGCAAGCAGGGGAAAGCAATGTGACAGCTCTTCCAGCAGAGCTGCTCCTCCTGGCAGAGCGCATCACAGGGCTGCCTTCCTTCAGCAAAAGAATATGAGATTTCACTCCTATAGTATTCCCTTGCATTATGTTGTCTGTTTACTTTGCTCATTGCTTCTTTTGTGTATTTATGCAGACACACGTGGTGTGATGGGGAAGGGTATGCCTGTAGCATATTAAGATCTCTGTTCGGTGTTATATGCTGAGTACATCTTGCCCAGGGTAAACCTACTGATTTGCAGACTACACAGCTTTGACAATTTTTGCAAGAAAATCAGATCTGCAACCCAGACCAAACTGTTGGCTTGCATCCCACAGGGGAACCAACATGAGGAAGACCACGAGACAGGTGACTTCTTGTGTGAGACAGTGTTTCTGGGGCCCCACTTCTCCTTGGATCAGAGTCACAAGAACAGCCAAGAGTTTGAGGTAGACAAGAAGGATACTCCAACCCAGCCAACTCTGATTTGGTTGCTGTGTGTCAGGATTTCCACTAATCTGAGAGATGATGCTTTTTGGCTTCAAAAGCAATGACTTCTTTTTTTGTCAGACTTTCTTGGTACGCTCCAAAAGGGCTAACCCATTGGTCCTCGTACTTGCTATATAAGTAAAACTCTGAAGCAATCCTGCACTCAGCCAGGGAAGCAGGAAGACTGTTCACAGCAAGCAGTGGCCCCAGGAGGGAAAGGAGACAAGGGAGCCTTGGAGCTGGGGTAAGGAGGATCAAAAGTCTGTCCAGCCTGATTTCAGATGCACCAAGGATCCAGGTCACATTATGCAGTGGTCTCTCAGGCCTGACTGTAACACAGCCCTTGGGAAAAGAAAAAACCCTCAGCTCTTAGCCTTCTGGAGTTCATCTGCAAACCATAGGAATGCACCCAATGACAGATTAGAAAAGCAAAACTCTTCTACTACATAGAGCTGCACTCCCTGCATTTGCCAAATGACTTGGCCTATTGCATTACACTAAAACCCAGCTCATCTGCCTAAAAGCTTGTTTCTCTCTCCCAGATACATCAGATCAGCTAATAAAATGTAACCTTTGCCCCCGAGCCTTGTTCCTCCAAGGCAAGTTATAAATGTGCTTGGCCTATATTAATTACTTTTACTGAGATACTAACCTGGTCCTATACAGACTCAAAAAATACTTGACATATTTATTCAGTTTCACTGGGTTCAGAAGATGAACTCGTGTGTGTTCAGTTTCCTGCTTTCCACAAGCTCAGTGGGATTTTGTTATATACCGGCATCATTAGGATGACTGGCAAGCCCATGGTGGGCTAATCAGTGATGTCTCATCACAAAATACGTTTGTATTTTGTGCTAATAAACAAGGTACATATTTATATTCATGTCCTGAAATAGCTACAGAAAGTGTGTACAAGTCAGATCCCGACAGGTGCTAGCAGTAACCTGGTAGAAGGCCACCTAAGAAAATCAGCCTAGCCACAATCAGTTTCCAAAAGCTGTTGGAGATCACTGTCTTCTAACTAGTTTATCACCAGCTGCTGCTGCGGCAGCCCCTCAGCTGTTGCTGGGTTTACTCAATGGCCACTTTCAAGTAACCCACTGTAAGCAAGAAAGCAGCTGCAGTGACTCATCTTCTGCCTCAGAAAGCTTCATCCTGGACCAGGAATTTGCAGTGGTGAAGATTCAGCATCCACAGCCACAAAACCTAGAGCCAAGCATCAATTGATGTTGAACATCACAACCACCAGGACCACTGCTAATATTTCCTGGAGCTCTGCAAAACTGCGTCTGGCAGTTAGCCACTTCTAAGGTCAATACTGGCAGCTTCAATTTACCAGAGATGCTTCTAGGTTTGCAGTCCTGTACATCACTTCTGTCTGACAGGCAGCTGGTAGCAACTCAGGATGTGTGTGTGTACAGTCAGACTGAGCCAAAATCCACAAAGCTGGGGAATGTTTCTTTTCAAGGGTTTTATCAACATATCCCCAGGTTAGATAACTGTAATAACTGAAACATCTCATGTACATTTTAGGGGAATGGAAAGTAGTTGTAGATTTAATCCTGAAATCTACATTTGTCATTTGAGCTTAAAGTATAACCTGTTGTACTGCCACATTCATTATGTATTGAATCTCCTGTCTCCAGAGATGATTGTCAAAGGATTTTTTATTCAGATATAATACATCCAGCTTCCTGTCTCTTCCCTTCAAGCAGGCAGTATAGTTCAAGTGATACATATCCATAAGCCATGTTAGAGTACATCCATTGGAAGCTGAGCATGTGGACTCTGGTCGTAACCCTACTCTTGCAATGGAGCTCCTTTCGACAAGCAGGAATGATGACTTCTGGCTGTCCTGGGTTTAGCTAAAAACCCAGTCCTGTTTAGTGACTTTTACTTTCCAGTTTAGTGTCTTCTAAAAGGCTGTACGTTCTGAAGTCAGCAGCATGTTTTTGCAGACAGTGTCTGCTACTATCAGTGATAACACCTGATGTTTACAGTTACTGCCTGGGACTGGGATGCAGAAAGGCTCTTGCTTATTCCTATAGTGACCAAGGCCACTGCTGGCTCTTGTGTGCCACACTGGCGGTGCTGAGTAGTAAGAGGGGTCACAAGGAAGTAAAAGATTGCACCTCCAGGGGGTAATAGACAGGACAGGTGACCAACAAGAGTACTCCATCCCATATACATCATATTTAGTATAAATTGAGTGATCACAAGAGTTGCATCCCTTTTTCTGCAATGGCCAGTGTCCAGAGAGGACTCCATCTGACCTCCTGCTTTTGATCCAGATCCTGAGTTCCCGAATCCAGCTCCCTGTATCCAGCTCCCGCTGCCGCTGAGCCTGGGGATTCTCCAGTGCCTCCTGCTCTGCAGCACCAGTGGGGATTGCTATCGGGGGAGGGAGCTGGGTTTGATATCGGGCTACTATCTATAGTCGTATATAGTTCTTTACTTTTATCTGTTCACCATTACTTACATTATTTTCATTAAAGCTGTTCTAGTTTTATTTCCCTAACCCGTAAGTCTCTCTGCCTCATTCCCTTTTCCTTCCCGTTTGGGGGGGAAGAGGGGGTTAGAGAGCGTCTGTCCATGTTAGTGGCCGGCCCAGTCCTATCCTGCGACACTGTCTGAGTACCCTTAAACAGAAACTGTTACAACGGGCAAATTTAAAAGAAAAAGGTTAATTTCACAGCCCAGGAAGCCTAGAATTCAACCTATCAAGGCTACTCCGAGCTTTGTTTATTCTTTCTCAATTATTATTCTCTATCCCTTTTTGTTGAGTGGATATTTCTAAAAACATGAAAAGCTGCAAATCAAAAGCCAGGAATGAAAGCTTGCTCTGTTTTTTCCAGAAACTTTCGCATACTTATTAACCCCAGAATGCCTTTCCACTTTTTTTGCAGGGATTATATGAAAATGCACATTGATAGATTTACTGCTAGCCTCAAAATTCAGAAGATTCCAAGCATTTTACACAATCCTATGGGCCTCTCTGGGGAGGGGCTGATGCCCTATGGTTGGCCCTCCCCAGTGTCAGCAGTTGCAGTCTCTAGTACCACTGGAAGGAGAATCAGTTGTGAAGCTTCAGCTCCAAGCAAGACATTTTAACTACCCAGAGATACATTTGTAAGAATCACTTGTTATCAAAAGCAAAAAACACCTCCTTGTGCAAACTCCAGTCTAAGGGAGTGGGAAGAAATGGATGCCAATGACTGTTAAGAATGCTTAGGTGTTTAGGAGGTTTAGGAACTGATATTTTGCTTTCCACAAGGTCTCTATTGCTGACTGTAATCAACAGAGTTTTGATACACTTTAGCTTCCCCGGGCTTTGTGTTTTAACTAAAACAGCCAGCCAACTTCTTCTTTAGGACTGAGTCCAAGTTAGTGAACCACCACTGTAATTCATCTCAGGCCAACAGATGTCACACAGAATACGCACAGTGCTCGCCATCTGTCTGGCTCCATCCACTCTTCACATGTCTGTCATGTCGTGGTGGCCTCTCTGCTCTGCCTGCTAGGCAATGGTCAACAAACTAATTCCTGTAGGCAATGCCTTCACACGCTTCCCAGCTGCCCAGGGACACTTATTATCGCAGATGCTCAGACTTTATTCTTAACACAGGCCCCAAATATTTACTCGGGGTTTTTTGCTGAGTAACTTTGGAAGCTAAAAGCTTTGGTGAATTTTAGCACTTCAACAACATTTCACTGAATATGCAGTATTATCCTCAGGCGTTTACTTGCAACGGCATTTAGCATACACTGAGTGAGATGTAAGATACATTTATCAAGACAGAAATAGCACTTGAGATATAAACTAGTTATTGGGAAAAAATCTATCAATCTGACCCTTCCAGTGTATTACACTGTTTTCTTCAGGATATCCTTACTGGCTCCCAGTTCACTGCCAAAGTAAGTAAAACCTTGTCAAAACTTTCCAGAGTATTAGAGTTTATGGGCCCTCATTAGATTTTTTTAAAAAGTACTGGGGTTTGGTGGGTTGTTTTGTTTTGTTTTGTCTTCCCCCTAATGTAATATTAAGGCTATTAGGCCTCACACTTTACATCCTAAATATCCTAGGGTTATCATGCAAAAGTTGATGAATTTTAGGTAAATCCATAAAATTCCATTTAGATTAACTTATTGCACTTGGACTGCCAAACCCCAACAGACACTTAACACTACCCACAGAGAGTCATTTCCTTGCAAATGTGCACCCTGAGTTATTGCTCAGAATGTACTCAAACTCAGACCTCAAAAGTCCCCAGCAGATTTGACTCCGCATTCTTCCAGCTGGCTGTTAGTACCCAACAATGATCACAAATGGATGCTCCAGTGGGTCCAGAGGAGGGCAATGAAGATGATCAGAGGGCTGAAGCACCTCCTCTACAAGGACAGCTTGAGAGAGTTGGGTCTGTTCAGCCTGGAGAATGCTCCAGGAAGACCCTATAGCAGCCCTCCAGTACTTAAAGGGGGCCTGCAGGAAAAAAGAGGAGGGACACCTTCCTGTGTAAGATCATCTAAGTGTTCCTGCTCTGGCAGGGGGATTGGACTAGATGATCTTTTGAGGTCCCTTCCAAGCCCTAGCATACTGTGATACTGTGATACTGTGTGACTCTTTGTCAGGGAGTGTAGTGACAGCATTTCAGTTTCACACTGAAAGAGGGTAGATTTAGGTTAGTGATTAGGAAGAAATTCTTTTCTGTGAGGGTGATGAGACACTGGAACAGGTTGCCCAGCGAAGATGCTCCCTGGAAGTGTCACGGTCAGGCTGGATGGGACTTTGATAAACCTGTTGGTCCCTGCCCATTCCAGGGGGACTGGATCTACATGATCTTTAAAGTTCCTGCCAACACAAACCATTCTATAATTCTATGATTTAAGTGTAAAATGAGCACATTGAGATACTCCCTGCTATGCCCTCCCAGTTCCTGCTGCCATTTTTCAGCATGGAGTTGGGTCTGCCGTGAGCCCCTTGTGGTATTGACTACATCAACAAATGAGCCCAGCTGAGCAGCATGTGCTTCATACTTATTCTAAAAAAAAAAAGAAACTATGCAGAAAATAAACCCTGCAGAAATAACTTTGCTTTATCTGCCAAGCTTTGTGTGGTCCTTTTAAATACAGCTCTCAGCCCAGTTTTTCTCAGAAAGCCTTTTAGTGTCATATTTGCCATATAGTTCAGAAGTTATTTAGGATAAGGCAAATGCTGGCACACTTGAAGGTGTTATCAAAGTTCATACAGTGTCAATGAACACGTTGAGCACTGGTCCCAAAACATTTTCTATATGTTTACAATTTCCCCAGGAGCAGTGGATTCTCTGCTGGAAAAGTATTTTCTGCAAACAGGCAGCTTTTGCAGGGAAACCAGCAGCACAAGCCGGTGGCAGGTGCAGGTGAGGGCTCTAGGTGTTGCTCTCCACATTGGACAGCAACAGCCGGAGTCCTAGTCTGCGGTGCTAATGGCTGGCTTTGGTCCTGGTGTCAACAAAACAGATTCTGAAGTCTCATAACTGTCCCAGTAGCTGACTTCACCAGTTTTGTCTTTTACCCTGCAGAGTCAGAAACCTGTGCTGCCTGCAGAGAAACATCATTGTTTGCTGAAGTAATTTGCAGTTGTACTCATCCAAGAAATATCAGTGGACATCGCTGAGGCAATACAGAGGCAATTAACTCCTTCTCAGGTGTTAACAAGTGACTAGATTAGCTTCACATCCTTTCTTTTGGGTTCAAATTTCACATATATGTTGTCCACCTCTGTCCTGGGTTTAGCTAAAAACCCAGTCCTGTTTAGTGATTTTTACTTTCCAGTTTAGTCTCTTCTAAGAGGCTGCACTTTCTGAAGTCAGCAGCATGTTTTTGCAGACAGTGTCTGCTACTGGCAGTGATAACACCTGATGTTTACAGTTACTGCCTGGGACTGGGATGCAGAAAGGCTCTTGCTGATACTTATTCCTATAGTGACCAAGGCCACTGCTGGCTCTTGTGTGCCAGGCTGGCAGTGCCGGGTAGTAAGAGGGGGGCACAAGGAAGTAAAAGGTTGCACCTCCAGGGGGTAATAGACAGGACAGGTGACCAACAAGAGTACTCCATCCCATATACATCATATTTAGTATAAATTGAGTGATCATGAGAGTTTCGTCCCTTTTTGCCCTACTTTTCGCCTTTTCTGCAATGGCCGGTGTCCAGAGAGGACTCCATCTGACCTCCTGCTTTTGATCCGGATTCTGAGTTCCCAAATCCAGCTCCCTGGATCCAGCTCCCGCTGCCGCTGAGCCTGGGGTTTCCCCAGTGCCTCCTGCTCTGCAGCACCAGTGGTGATTGCTATCAGGGGGAGGGAGTTGGGTTTGATATCGGGCTACTGTCTATAGTTGTATATAGTTCTCTACTTTTATCTTCTCACCATTATTTCCATTATTGTTTCATTAAAGCTGTTCTAGTTTTTCTTCCCTAACCCGTAAGTCTCTCTGCCTCATTCCCTTTTCTTTTCCCGTTTTTTTTTGGGGGGAAGATGGGGTTAGAGAGTGTCTGTCCATGTTAGTGGCCGGCCCAGCCCTAACCCACGACAACCTCTTACAAGTGAAGGTGTATGATTGTCTTTTCCAGCCTCTGCTCCAGGCTATAAGCTCAAAGAGCATTGACACCCACTCCACAATTCACAGAATCACAGAATCACAGAATGTTAGAGGTTGGAAGGGACTTCAAAGATCATCTAGTCCAACCCCCCTGCCAGAGCAGGACCACCTACAGTAGAGCGCACAGGAACATGTCCAGGCAGGTTTTGAATGTCTCCAAAGAAGGAGATTCCACAACATCCCTGGGCAGCCTGTGCCAGTGCTCTGTCATCCTCACAGTGAAAAAGTTTTTCCTAATGTTTTTGTGGAACCTCCTATGTTTCAGCTTGTACCCGTTGCCCCTTGTCCTGTCATTGGACGCCGCTGAAAAGAGCCTGGCTCCATCCTCCTGACACTCACTTCTGATGTATTTATAAATATTTATGAGGTCACCCCTCAGCCTCCTCTTCTCCAAGCTAAAGAGACCCAGCTCCCTCAGTCTTTCCTCATAAGGGAGATGTTCCACTCCCTTAACCATCTTTGTGGCTCTGCCCTGGACTCTCTCAAGCAGTTCCCTGTCCTTCTTGAACTAAAGGGCCCAGAACTGGACACAATATTCCATATGTGGCCTCATCAGAGCAGAGGAGAGGAACAGGAGGACCTCTCTTGACCTACTTGCTACTCCCCTTCTAATACACCCCAGGATGCCATTGGCCTTCTTGGCCACGAGGGCACATTGCTGGCTCATGGTCATCCTGCTGTCCACTAGAACCCCAGGTCCCTTTCCCCTGCGCTGCTCTCCAGCAGGGCAGTCCCCAACCTATATTGGCACATGGGGTTATTTTTTCCCAAGTGCAAAACTCTACACTTGCGCTTGTTGAACTTCATAAGATTTCTCCCCGCCCAGCCCTCCAGCCTGTCCAGGTCTCTCTGAATGGCTGCACAGCCTTCTGGTGTGTCACATACCAGAGACAAAATGTGTCATCAATCCAAATTTTTGATGCAGCCTCTCCCCTTACTGTGGAGCAGGAGAAAAACCCATTTCCACAGCACAGTGAGAGTGAAACTCCCAGAGCTGCTGCTCCTCCTCCACACCTCAAAAGCTGAGTAAACTAGGCCACAGGAATAGCTGCTTGCCAAGTTTTATCTTGGAAAACAAGGGAAATAATTATGACCGTTGGAAACTTAGGGGGAAAAAAACTGCAACTTTTCAATGCATGATACTGAAATAATGTGAAGTACTGAGCCAGCATACATATAACTGCAGTGCTGTGAGGGAGGAAAACACAAGGTCTCACCACCAGTCTCATCTCTAACACTAACAAGAAGTTGATCCAAGCCAACTTACTATATGGGAACCATCTAAGGCAAAAAATCTGCACATTCAGAATTTGGGAAAACATAATATCGCAAGATGACTGTAAACCAAAACTTTGCTATATGAACTTTACATTTTCATTTAAAAAATAAAAAAGCTAATGAAGGGCAAAAATCAATAAAATACATCATGCAAATAGGTAACTGAATTTTCCATAAATTTTTAAGAAGCAAAAAAGCACCCAGTGCTTTAGACAACAAGGAATACAGCATGCAACACAAAACAAGCCAAGTAGAGTTATATGTATATGGGGTTATTTTCTTTCTTTTATAAGCACTCTCTTGTTTTCTTTTGCACAGGATTTTTTTTTTTTCCATGCTGGCTTTTTAAAAATTTGCTTCAAAAAAGAAATCAAAGTCTGCAATATCTTTTACATTTTGCAGATAAAGGTATTGTTTCTTTGGTATGCTTCCAACTCTTGAGGCAGAGTATTTCAGGAAACTGGCTTCAAGATACGCCTATGATTGTTGTTGTAACCCCTTGGGGAGGAAAATGGTTCTGCTTCCCAGCTGTTCTCAGACCTATGAACTAAGTTGTTTCAGAAGAATATAGACTGATTCCAGCAAAGGAAGCATACAATGAATTTTAAACCAGTTTTTCTTCTCTACACCTTTGTGCCACATGAAGCCCAATCAAGAGAAAATTAAACCCACAGAGCCTTACTGAAAACAGATCTAACTGGGTAGCTCAACCTCTGCTCAGCTATTTCATGAGAGAATAAACCTGTAGTTAATTCTATGTCCCTCCATAAATAATTCAGTAGTATATGAGGTTTTAAAATCTGCATCAGATACAGAAGTGGAAAGAAAACACTCTCAACTTGAAAGTTTGTTTAATCATGGCCCAAGGGATTGCTAATGGACCACTGGATAAAAATGGTGAGCACAAGATAGTTTATGTCTTATATTAAGCAAAAGCTGTGGCTCCCTGCCAGACAATGAGAAATAACTATATGGCAAAGAGGCCTGCACATGGGCAGGTCAGTGACATGCAGAAGGCTGGCATCGACCAAAACCTGCTGCATCTTTTTGTAGATCTCTTGATATTTAACATTTGTTCTTTGGCATGGAGGAAATGTGTCACAAGAAGCAGTTTGCAAACTCATTTGGACAGGAAAGGAGTCCTCTGCTACAGGATCTGAGGCAGACATGCACATTCCCTACTGACCAATTTTTGTGGTTACAACTTATGAGGACATTGCCCATCAGGCACTTTTCTACAGAACACAGTGGACAGGCTTGCTATTGCCCAAGTGACCTGCATGTTGCGTAAATGCAGTGTCTCCTGTCAGGCTCATTACCTTCTGTACTCACCTGCTGAATCTCCAGGACATTCAAAATCTCTAACATCCAAATTTCCTTCTGGGCACACGTTGTCTCTGAAATTTATGTCCTTTCTTTCTGGGACAAAGGATACATAGACATTTGATGGGACAATGAAACAGTTTAGTAAATCTTTATTATTGAAAAGCAACTGTGGGCCACTTTTTAAAGATGTTTATCCTTCTTGTGGGATATCTTCCTTGTTATATCAAAACAAATGTGAGATAAACCAGATGGAGCACACTTGGACAGTGTCTGTTTAATATTATCATTTATTTCTTCTGCAGAAGCAATGACAAAGGAGTTTCCCGTTGTATGACTTGAACTTTCACACCTTACCTTTTTGAATGCCCTTCCACAAAAGCCTAGAACTGCATGCTAGAATTCAGCCTCAGGGTGGCCTTTTAATAAGCATTAACTGAAAATGAGAAGTACGCTTTCTGTTCCATCAGAGCTGAAACTTTGCTTTTAGTTTCTGTATTATATTGTGTCAGTACAATGTTGTCATAGAATTACAACATATGGAAACTTGGGCAACAAATCATGCAAACAGACATAATCCTACTAATGAAGTATGTAAACTAACAGAAAGCAAATTCCACTGAAACCAAACCGTACTCATTAGACAGATTTGCTGTAGTATATTTCTGTGCCAGCCAGGAAAGAAACATAGTAGCATGGCTGAATATAAAAATGTGATTCAATAAAATTCAAAGCCTGGTCAAAAGGAGTAAAATATTAATTATTATCTTCAAAAGTAGCAGCCATCTGTTAACCTCAGAAAATTCTCAGATATTGAGAACCATCTTTGATATATAGAGATACAGATTTGTTGTACGGACTACTCAATGGACAAGGAATTGGCTGGACGGCCACAACCAAACAGTTACAGTCAAAGGCTCATTGTCCAACTGGAAACCAGTAATGTGCACCTGCAGCCCAGAAAGCCATTTTTATGAAAAGAAGAGTGGCAGCAGGTTGAGTGAGATGATTCTGCCCCTCTACTCTGCTCTCATCAAGACACCACCCGGAGTACTGTGTTCAGCTTTGGGGTATCCAGCACAAGAAAGACACAAACCTGTTATAGCAGGTCAAGAAGACGGTCATCAAAATTATCAGAGGGCTGGAGCACCTCCCCTAAGAGGACAGGCTGAGACAGTTGGGATTGTTCAGCCTGGAGAAAAGGCGCCATGAGACCTTATTGCAGCCTTTCAGTATATAAAGAGAGCTTGTAAGAAAGACAGAGAGATATCTTCTACCAGAGCCTAGGGCGTCAGGACAAGGGGCAATAGTTTTAAATGGAAAGAGGATAGCTTTAGATTAGAAATTAGGAAGATGTTCTTCACCATGAAGGTGGTCAGATACTGGAAGAGGTTTCCCAAAGAAGTTGCAGATGCCCCCTTCCTGGAAGTGTTCAGGGCCAGGTTGGATGGTGATTTGAGCAACCTGGTCTAGTGAGAGATGTCCCGGCTCATGGCAGGGAGGTTGGAACTAGATGATCTTTAAGGCCCCTCAACCCAAACCATTCTACGATTCTATGATATGGACTATGATATTGAATATGAAAGCAATTGTGGAATAAGTTGGTGAGACAGAAGAAAAAAGCAATTAGTACAGAGTACTTCATTACAGTTGGTATTTCAAAATAATGAATTTATGTAAGTTGAAAACTAAAAATATGTCATCATTGACGATAACAGCAAAGTCAACTAATTGCAATACTTACGTATCAGCTTGATTTTGAATCTGGCCAGCTAATGAGTTGTTGTATTAACCTCCAGAATAACAACCCATAACAGAATAACAACCCATCTCATGCTCATTTCTCACACTTACTGAAGTTGTCACAGACCAGGCCCATCCTCCCTCATACCTTATTGCTCTTTAATTATGGATGCTTGCAGATAGATTGCTGACACGAGGCTTTTATTATCAGCTACAGATGATGGGCAGCAGAGGCAACTGGGATAAAGGGCTTGGTATGTCATGATTTTTTTAATTTTCTCAGCTTTCTGGTGAAATTTTAAGGTTTGTTATTTGGCAATTCACCTCCATAAAATGTTGGAACAGCTAAAGAGGTTGAAAAGAGGAGCCATGACTCCAGGTTAAGTGTAATAATTCCATGGCGCATATCAATTCCTATTTGACCTGGACTCCTTCAGTATCCCTCTCTCGATAGATTTACTGTGGTCTAACTATCTAATGCCTTCATGAGTTGCTACAATGTCTATCACCTTGCAGGGCTGCATTTTCTGAAGTCTTCAGGTAGCTCAGTGTGTAACAGTGACCACAGGAGTACTAATGGAAATCCTGCAGCAGATTTCCCATACACATCATGCAGCCCCCTCAGCAACACGTCAGTAGAGTCACCAGTAAAATGTAATGACCCACTGTGTGGGTGCAGCCTGCAAACATCTCTCTTCAAAAGAGGTTACAGGCTGTCTCCTTCTACCAGACTAGAGTGACACTTTATTATGAGGACCTTTTAGAGTGCCACCCTTCACTCTGAGGGAGCTTTCTGCAGTACGATACAGCTCATACTCATGCTATATGAACTAGGATGGTACAATCACAAAATTAGAAAAGGTCTCAAGAGGTAAGTTCAGCCAGTGCAGATGTCCAGCAGGCAACCATCTTCCAGCAAGTTTCAAAGACTAAGCATTCCCTTTTCAAAGAATCATTCAGATATTTTCAAACTGCGGACTTATATTGAAACTTCTGCTACTCTGGGCTTCAGCTGGGGCTCTTATTCTCTTTCTCACTTTCTCTCTCTCTCTGGAGTAGCAGAGATACCTAAGCTGACAAGTGGGTGCTACATGCATTCTTGCAGTAAGCATCTATTTCTCTTAAGAATATTGGACTAACTTGCACGTTGACTAAAGGCATAGCATAGCAGTGAAATTCCCATCTAGATGCTAAAGGAAACACAACATGGTCTATCAAAAAGAATGAGCACAAAACCTAAGCAACTCTGGAAAGGCTAACAAGAGATCTAGCTGACCCAGCACAGGAAAAGATTATCAGAGACCTCTAGTAGTAAGGAGTGCTTGATTGCATAATTATTTTTGGCTTCAACACCTACCAGCTGTGAAGTCTACTCCAAGTTCATGAGTGTTTTTTCAAATAAAAATGAACACTGATTACAGCTCTTTGCTTTTTACCTACATCTGGTGGTTCAAACTACACATACCACTCATTTCCATATATGAGAACTTCACTGTGCAAAGTTCTCTTTCAAACAAAGCACAGTTACCAGTCTAGTAACTCTACAGTTTGACACTTAGTTTAAAATAAGCACTGGAAGTGGCTGTATTTAGAGAACAATCTGGTATTGGTATAAATCCTCTCACGTTACAACTTCAGCACACAAGAACATTCTTGGCCAGGAAAGAAATCCCTCTGTTAAAGACTCTGTAAGAATTAAAATGCAAAGCAATGACTACATAGGATCCAGTAAAGATCCATGTGTTTGAACTCCTCCTGCTGTTAATAAACTTCAACTAATCTTATACAAAGCAAGAGCTTAGATTAGCATTGCTATCTACACGTATGCATATTTAAAATGGTACAAGTCACCCTTCTTAAAATGCTATAAGCAACAGCTTAAATTAACCATTCATATACATAAATGTAAGTTTTCAAGGATATATATGAGGATATTATTAACTGGTTTGCTGACAGTGAGTAGTGAGCTGAATATGCAACTGCAGATGCAGATGCTAAGTAAACCAGTATGCTGACACAGACTTGAAAACAGACTTTATTGGGCCAGATTGATTGTTCCCTATTTGTGCCCTGGACATTGTCACACCTCCAAAGCATATCTCTAAGGGAAAAAAAAAAAATCATGTAAATATGGTTTTCTTAAACACATTTATTGTTGCTATATTGGGTATATTTCAAAAATCCACGTACAAAGATGCTTGCATTTAGAGTTTTAATTTGTGTATGTGTACATGTTCAGCACTTAAGGCAGCCTTTACTTTCCTTCATCAGGACTTAGAAATTTAAACAATAACAAATTAGTTTACGCCGAAGAAAATCATAATCATGAATCTTTGGATTACTGAGAAGGCTCCAAATTTGGTCACAGCTAGGGGAGTATACTGCCACTTAAACCATGGCTCAAAGTCTGGCAGTACGGAAAGCTCCTCATTTTCTTGCTGCCTGTATTGAGTAAATTTTCTACTGAACAGTTAAGGATAGCACCAAACTGTAGGGCTTTGTAATGGAAAATTACTCATGGTAAAGACAAGATATAAAACAATCGTATTATCCCAACCCTGCTGCACATTCTCACTGCTGTTCTGCCATAATCATACAGGACACAATTGGCTTTCAACCGACACTTGAATACTCAGATACGATTTTCCTGGGTTGAAAAAAGTCTCATCAAGATTGTGAAACATTGCATGACACACGGAAATGTGTCTCCAAGTCTCTTGTCTTCTGGCTCTAGCCCCTAGCTTATAAATTTTTGTGACTGTCTGTCACAAGACTGCTTATATCTTTAAGGCAAGGAATATACTTCTTTGTGCCCTTGCCACCTGGCATATGGGGGAAGAAGAGAAGGAGGGATTTGCTAAGAGCAGATGACAGTAATAAATATCAATGGTGAACTGCAGGTCAGCTTGGGAATAGATGGCTTGGGAGAATTAAGGCCTCTATTTCCCGAACAGATGCAAGGCAGATAGCGCAGACATCTGCATCTGTTTCATCACTTTCCTGAACTTATTCTGATGAGCTGATAGGAACTCAGAGTCCATATCCATTAATTCATCTGCCTCCCTTTGACTCCAGTAACAATGATGCCAATTACTGTCAACCCTGTCATATGGCCTTAAATGAACTCTACTCACTTTGGCTAAACAGCTGTGAGATGGTACTTTCAGTCAACGAGGTTCTTTTGCAGAAGGATCTGCCAAGACTTGTTAGATGAGGAGGAGATAGTTTGCTAAAGCTTCCTCAGGATAACAACCAAGTGTAGAGCAGCACACACCAAAGACAAGAAGTCTTCACATAGACATTATTAAAAAAGTAGAAATTTATGAAAACCAGAACCTTTTACAAAATACATTAGAGTGTGCTATTTCTCATCTGTTTCCCATGAAATCTTGCAGCAAGTTCTCTGTATTCTGTTAACAACAATTAAGAGATCCTTCACCTGACAGGGGACCTAGGGCAAACTCCCATTTCTTCTCCTGAATGACAGTCAGAGATTTCATATATACATACAAATAAATTGACTCAGACATGTACATACATGTGACTATTCTGTTTAATTCTCACCTTTAAAAGTACCAGAAACTCTCATGTTCTTCATTGTGGGCAGAGATATCTCTGAAAGACCACTGCAGGAGGCCTCTTCTTAGCTTTCTTAGCTTTCAGTCAAAAATGCACAGAGAGCACAGAATCACAGATGGGCGCAGGTTGGAATGTACCTCTGGAGGTTATCTGGCCCAAAATCACTCTGCTCGAGCAGAGCTACGTAGAGACAGTTGCCCCAGACCATATCCAGATGGCTTATGAATATCGCCAAGGATGGAGATGCCACCACCTCCTAGTCACCTTTGAAAGTATTTCCTGATGTTCAGTCCTGTGTTTCAGTCTTGTGCATGTTTGCCACGGGTCTGAGTCTGGTGGGCTTTTTGGAAAGCAGGACAGAGCTGTGTGGAATGACAGAATCACAGAATCACAGAATGTTAGGGCTTGGAAGGGACCTCAGAAGATCATCTAGTCCAGCCGCCCTGTCAGAGCAGGATCACCTACAATAGGTCACACAGGAACGTGTCCAGATGGGTTTTGAACACCTCCAGAGAAGGAGACTCCACAACCCCCCTGGGCAGCCTATTCCAGTCCTCTGTCACCCTTGCAGTGAAAAAGTTTCTCCTAATATTTTTGTGGAACCTCCTATGTTCCAGCTTGTATCCATGTGAAACTTCAAGAGCCTTCCACACCCCCAGGTAGGAGGTGGACCCAAGTCTGGTCAGGCCCAGGCCAATCAGCGCCTCTGCAATGAAGGTATTTGTTCTTTCTTTCTCTTTTGATTTTGTCTTGTTTTGAGCTGTCCTGTCTTTAATGTTGGGGAATTTTTCTGTTGGAGCAGGGGGAGGTGAGAGGAGAACAAAGGAACGTAGTCCTGAGGAGAAAGAGGAGGAGAAGGGTCCTGGATGAGAAGACAGCGACCGGAGCAGAACCTCTTCCTGGAGTCCCATGGTGGTTGAGATGGCAGGAAGATGATTGTCTGCCAGTTGAGGGGATCAATGGCAGCGAGGACATCCAGGATATGGTGGTATGTGCAGAGCCGCATGCAAGAAGGTAGAGTGACCGAGCATCAGCAGAGGGCATGCTCAGAGCGATCTGTGGCCCCAATGGACTCATGAGGAGGAAAAGGATTGCCTCCTGTGAGGTGGACACCATGGGGCATGAAGGAGAGACTGCAAGGAGCCCTCTTTCTCAAGGAGCTGCCATGGACCATGATGCCAGATGGACTGCACTACCCCCCTTGTCCTCCTTTGCACCACTGGGGAGGGGGAGGTATCTGGGAAGATGGGGGGGAGGGAGTGTATTTAAGATCAGATTGTATTTATTTGTGTATTCCTCTCGCTATCCTGCTTCCATGAATGGTGGTGGTAAATTTAATGTTTTGTCCCCATGTATCTCTGGTTTTTTACCCATCATCTTAAGGAGTAGATTACTACCCTCTCTGTCCTCAATCTCAATCCTTGAGCCTTGTTGGTTCAGTTTTCTCGTTCCACATCACTGTGGAGATGGGGATCAGGCGGAGGAGTGAGCCAGTGATCTTGTGGTTCTCTGTTTGTCGGCCCAGGCAGTTGGCTCCGAACTGCGACAATATTGCAGCTGAAAATCACCTGGCTCCGTCTTCTTTGCACCCTCCCTTCAGGTACCTGTATTTATTTGTGTAAGATCTCCCTCGAGCCTTCTCCAGGCGAAATACTCACAGCTGTCTTGACTTTCCTCATAGGAGAGATGCTCCAGTCTCTTAATCATCTTCAAGACCCTTCATTGGGCTCCCTCCAGTAAGTCCATGTCTCTCTTGTACTGGGGAGGCCAGAACTGGACAAAAAACTCCAGGTAGGGTTTCACCAGTGATGAGGAAAGGGTAAGTATCACGTCTCGATCTGCTGGCAGCACTCTTCCTAATGTAGCCCAGGATACTGTTTAGCCACATTTGCCACAATGGCACATCGCTAACTTGTGTTCAATTTGGTATCCACCAAGATCCTCAGGTCCTTTTCTGTGAAGCTGCTTTCTAACTATGCAACTGCCAGCACATGTTCCTCCCCAGGTGCAGGACTTTGCAATTCTCCTTGCTGCACTTCATGAGATTCCTGTCAGCCCATTTCTCCAGCCTGCTGAGGTACCTCTGGAGGCCAGTATGACATCCCCATGCATCAGTCACTCCTCTCAGTTTTGCATCAGCATCAAACATGCTGAGAGTATATGCTATCACATAATCCAGCTCATTAATGAGGATCTAATTTGGTGAAACACTCAAACAGGTTGCCCAGAGAGGTGTGGAGGCTTCATCCCTGGAGGCATTCAAGGTCAGCTTTGATGGGGCTCTGAGCAACCTGATCTAGTTACAGATGTCCCTGTTCACTGCAGGGGGGTTGGACTAGATGACATTTAAAGGTCCCTTCCAGCCCAATACATTCTACAACTCTACAGTTCTACGATTCTATGTCAAACAGGATCAGACCCAGTGACTGGCCTCCAACTAGACTCCGTTCCAGTGATCACCACCCTCTAGGCTGTGTGCAGTCATTCAGCCAGTTTTCAACCCTCACCTTCGCTCATCCAGCTCATCAGCTTCTCCGTGAAGATCTTACAAGTACAGAAAGACAAACAAACAACAAAAAATAAGCAGAATTTCCAGGTATGTGAAATACAAACAGGTGCTGGGATTACTGAAAAATGTTCAAGAGTGGAAGCCCTCTTTCCTTGTTCTTCAGCTTCTCATTGCTTATAATGCTACAGCCTCAGCAGCTAAGTTTCCAGTTGCTCTCCAGCAAAAAGAGGCATAGACTTCATATTTCTAAACTGATCTCAGCCAAGGTGACTTTATACACCAAAAAGGCAAAAGAGACAAACTCATTTTTTCCTCTTTGGAAACAGTTTTTAGGTATACATTTGGACATTTCTGCTGTCCACCTGCAGCACACATGCAGTGTGAAAGCAGCCATGACATGTATTTCTATATCACCCACACCTTGGCTGCACCTCACGTTGCCTTCCCCACCAGCAACACGAGTTGCATTGCCTTTCCAGAGCAACTACATCTCATAGTCTTGCAAATATCAACTGTAACAAAACCAATAATAATCACTGTTGCCTCAGAAATACTTTTAAACACAGAACACATTGGTTAAGCTCATTAATGAACTTATGAAAGGGGAAATGCCCCTTTCTTTAAAGGAAATTAAAACAAATTATTTTGTTGCATTTTCCTAGATGAAGTCCTTCACATCCAAGACCGTAGGTATGTATTTGCTTCCCAGTATGTATATGAACTTAAGCAGGCCAAGAGATTTTTGAACACAGAAAACATACTAGAGGCAACTCAAAAAATCCAGATGCTATCCAAATGCTACTATACCCAGTCATTGCAATAAAGCCGTGCCATCCGAGATCTGCCAACATCCACAAGAAGGAATAAAAGAGTTGGGGAAAAGTCGGAGTGTTATCATTACTGAGTTCCAAAGAAAATATCTCACAAACTAAATTATCATTATTTGAAAAAAAAAAAACAAAAACATAAACCACAAGGAAAAAAAATAAGGTAGAACTAATGGATTTTAACTCTGGAGGCTCAGATCCATTCTCCTGAGGGTGGGACTGCTGATTTCTGAGAGATTTAGTAGTACGGCCCAACAGCTGCACAGACATGGAAAAGTATCTATTGCCCACTCATTCAATTTATTTCTTGGACATACCTTCTCCCTACCCTATGCAATGAAGAATATGTGTTCCCCCATTGTAGCAACTGGACATACGGCTCTCTTCCATCCTGCTACTCTCAACATATGCCCAGAGGAACTGATGACTCTTCTGCAACACAATGGAAAATAATTGGAGGACTTCAGTTTGCCACAGCATAAAAAACATGGAATGTGTTCCCAAAGGCCTCTCCAGTGCTTTGGAGGTACTGCTCTTGCAGTACCCATGAAGATTTTAACTCAGAAGTGACTTTGCCTTACAGCTACCTGTATATGTATGAGGCCAGCCTAGATCGTCATATCCAGGCACCAACCTCATCATCTGGAGTGGAGCTGGCTGAAGAGAAACGATGTTTGCGTCCTTTCTGTACTTCACTGCTCCCTATTTCAGACAGAGTACGCATCCTACCTGCTGACATCAGCCTTCTTCAAGGGGCTTCCCAAGCTGTGTTCATGGTAGTTACTTAAAAGCTGAAGAAACATGGTTCAGCAAACATAAAACAGGCCTATGAAAGGAGACACATTTTCTTTGCATTGGACAATTCAGTTTATCCACCTATACATCAGCCAAGGGTTTCTACTGCAAGTAGAAAGTTCTTTGTGGAGCACTTAGAGTTTACTGAAGAAAAGCATCCACATAGTTTATCTAAACTTTGTTCTTAGATATGTGCATTAAAACATGATCTTTAATGCTGTTTTCAAAAACAGGGAAATCTTCTGCTTATTCACAGAGCAGGTATGATTGTCTGGCTTCCTTACACTCCAGGCATGACTTTTTGAAACAAATATATCTGCTCCAAAGCTGAATGCAATAGCATTTCCCTAGACACCACTGTCAAACAAATGCCTTCTTTGAGCTTTGTTCAGCCATGAGTGCTAGACAAGGCAACAGTCCTACAGTATTGATTGATTGATTGATTGTTAAGATGTAACACCAAAAAAAAAATAATCTGAAAGATGGAGAATTACTTCCTTTGATAAGTTTGCATCTTATTGTTTTATACAATTGTAATCTGCCCATTTCTGTAGCTCTTCCCGCACTTTTATACAGTTTGTAGCCCAGCAAATTTGAAGAAACTCATCAAGACACAACAAAGCCTCTTTAAGTAATTTAATGGTTTGCTAACTGAAAACTGTGAGGACTCTGCTTCCTAAAAGACTTTTGCTGACATTTCAAAAGCAAATCTCATTACTGTGATTCATGGATATTTTCATACCAGGACCTGCAAGGTTTTCAGAACAGAGCAAAATATTCGTAATATGTTGCTCATATTTTGTCAGAGAATACATCTACTTAAAACAATGTTCAAAGTACATCAACACAAACGCTCAAAAGAAAATCTGTTGGAAGAAGAGCCACATAGTGTAGAAGAAACACTCTGTTAATCAAAAAGCATTTTTAAAGTGGCGAATGCTATATTGTTATGCCAAATTGTAGGAATCTTTGGCCTGATTATTGTGGGACAAAGAACTATAATAATCAGACTTGAATCTTTGGCTGCCTAGAGCCACAGGGAAGGACAGGGCAAAAAATCGTTACTATTTTAAATGGCAGTAATACAATAAGTTCAAATGAAATAAAGACTTCTAAGCAATCAAAGCATTGTATGAACTTACACAGATAACTACACTGGCCTTTTATCTGGCCTCCTGTAAGCATTACTGCTACAAAGCAATAATAAGACAGTAAAAACTGAAATATTAAAGGAAAATATATTTTTTTAAAGCGTATTTTCTTCAGGTTTAACAGTACAAGGTTTGACCCTATTTGATAAGTTTAATCAGTCAACTAATTATAGAATCATAGAATCATAGAATCATAGAATGTTAGGGATTGGAAGGGACCTCGAAAGATCATCAAGTCCAATCCCCCTGCCAGAGCAGGAATGCCTAGACTATGCTACACAGGAATGTGTCCAGGCAGGTCTTGAATGTCTCCAGAGAAGGAGACTCCACAACCTCTCTGGGCAGCCTGTTCCAGTGCTCCGTCACCCTCACTGAGAAGAAGTTTCTTCTCGAGTTTAAGCGGAAAATAGCATTGCCTGTACTTCTCCTGCACATGGTGGCTGGAGTTGAAAAGTACCAGAAGATAATATAATGAGAGAACCAGAAAAAAAAAGGGAACACAAGACAACTAGTTGTAACTGCTTTGGGCTTATTGTTTCAATAAGCTTCTAAAGATTTCCTCTTGATAGCATCCTATATAGAATGACTAAAAGGGCATTTTCAGGCTGATTCTATTACAACTCTGAACAGTCTCTACCATATGCAAGGTAAACAGTCCTTTTTACTAGTAGAAATGCTTCCAAAATGTCTGTGGTCAGCAAAAGCACATGGTTATTTTTCCTCACTACAGATCATGACCTACATTAGATCTCAACAAAAATTTGTACTGAAAATTGAAAGTATTGAAAATACCTTCCTTTCCCTTTAAAAAAGCAAATTGGTAAATGATTGGCTCTCCTTTTCATCTTCAGGATGATTATATGTGTAGCGTAATAACCTCAATGACCACAAAGTACTACCCATCAGCACTTCTACTGATACACAAACTCACACCATGCATACACCCTGAAATTCCTAAAAAGAGACTTGAGTTCAATTCATGTGTTTTGCTTTTTCAGAAAAATGAAAATTTCTCTAGGTGTTTTCAATAAGTAATTTTGCATCTTTGTATTTGTATTTTAGTGAACTTCGACAATATTTGCAAGGTCAGTATCCATCCTGGTTATAAGAGAAACTGAAAACATGTTATTTAACTTCCTGTTAATGGAGAAGATAACAGTATGAAGTCAGACTGATTTCCTAATTCTGGGCCCTATCCATCTCCATCAGAGCCATGCACAGCAGCTGTGATATCAGGCGCGAAGCCGTACCTTATCCTCCAGCATCTGATGGAGACGTGCACAGATCTCTGCAGCCTTGCAAACAAACTCTGGGTACGGTAACCTTGCATATATGTGCAAGCTGCAGCAGTGTGACCACAGTCCCTCAGGGTAGGCTGTGCCACCAACGCGCACAGTTGCATTATAAACTAAAGCTAGCCCAGGTTATGTCCATATGAGTGGAAGGCTCATATTGTGTGGCTGCTACACAGATGTGCAGCTAGTTTTTCAAGTAAATATGCAGAATTTTGAAACATGAAGCTGCAATACTGTTCTTCTAAGTGTGGTTTACAGTGCTGTGGTTTACAGTGCCTGAACAGTAGAGAGTCATACAAGTTGCTTCACCCTGTTAGTGAGTAACAGACATTGTTACCTGGAGGGAATCAGTTTTTCTCCGGGGTGACATGCAAGTTTTTTCTTTGACTGAAGAAATTTGGCCTTCATCAACACGCCCAAACACTCTTTTGGCCTCCCACAGTTTCATATTTTGTTTTCACATTCTGGTGGTAAATTATCTATTTTCAGTGGTTTTCACTCAAACAGCCTATTGTTGGGAGTTGCAGGTACATTCAGTAAACATGAAATTTTATAACAGGCATCCTCCCTCTCTTGTGGTCAGCCTCCAGGGCTCACTGTAAGACGCACTAAAATAGGTTGTTTGCTCTCTAAGCACTGAATCACTAACAGCTGTATGTGAAAATATACTTCTGAGAATGTTACTATCCTGTGGAGGAGAGGAATGCTCTGAAACTCATCTCTCTCACGGTGACTCACTGATAACAATTTAGGATTCATTTGCTCTCCTGCTACAAATGGAAAGCCAAGACTTAGCAGAAGTGTCACGCACAGGAAGCGGCTGATGAAGCCCTTTATGAACATAAAGTGCTCTTGGCCATCTTTTTTTTTGTACAAGACCTGCCTCTGAAGATGAGCAATAAGTATGCTAATAATGGTAATTTGGGCTGTTGCCCAGAAGCCTAAGACAGAAGTTAACACCTGGGCAAGCAAAATGTCTACTTTCTACTAGCATCAGCCAGGCAAGGGGTAGGCTGGAGCAAGGCTGCATGCTACTCACAGATGGTACCACTAAGCTGACAGTGGCAGACTGAGCAAGAAAATAGCAAAAATAAATCAGTTGCCAACACGGGAGTAGTGGCTGAGTAGTGGCCTGCTTGACAAACCTGATCTCTTTCTACAACACGGTCATCCACTTAGTGGATGAGGGAAGGCCTGCAGATTTTGTCTATCTAGACTTTTGTAAAGCCTTTGACACCATTTCCCATTCTCTTGGAGAAATTGACTGCTTATGGCTTGGATGGGTGTACTGTTCACAAGGTGAAAACCTGGCTGCATGGCTGGGCCCAAAGAGTGGTGGTGAATGGAGTTAAGTCCTGTTGTCGGCCACTCACGAGTAGAGTTCCTCCAGGCTCCGTCCTGGGGCCAGTCCTGTTTAAGCTCTTTACCAATGATAAGGGGATGGAGTGCACCACTTTTTGCAGACAACACCAAGATGGGTGGAAGCATTGACCTGCTGGAGGGCAGGGAGGCTCTGCAGAGGGATCTGGACAGACTTGATGGATGGTTTAAGACCAGCTGTATGAGTTTCAATAAGGTCAGGTCTTGGGGAGGAGTGGCTGCAAAGCCATGCAGCAGAGAGGGACCCGGGAGTGTTGACTGATAGCCAGCTGAACATGAGCCAGCAGTGTGCCCAGGTAGCCAAGAAAACCAACAGATCCTGGCCTGCATTAGGAATAGTGTGGCTAGCAGGACCAGGGCAGTGAGTGTCCTCCTGCACTAGCACAGGTGAGGCTGCACCTCAAACCCTGTGTTCAGTTTTGGGCTCCTCACTCCAAGAAGGACATTGAGGTGCTTGAGTGTGTCCAGATGAGGGCAACAAAGCTGGTGAAGGGTTTCGAGCACAAGTCTTATGAGGAGCGGCTGAGAGAACCGGGGTTGTTTAGGTTGCAGAGAAGGAAGCTGAGGCGAGACCTTTTTGCTTTCTACAACTACCTTAAAGGAGCTTGTAGAAAGGTGGGGATGAGTCTGTTCAACCAAACAACAAGTGACAGGACAAGAGGAGATAGCCTCAAGTTGCGCCAAGGGAAGTTTAGATTGGCCATTAGGAAGAATTTCTTTACTGAAGGAGTTAATCAGGCATTGGAAGTGTTTGCCCAAGGCAGTGGTGGAGTCTCTTCCCTGGAGATATTTAATAGTCATGTAGATACAGTGCTTAAGGACATGGTTTAATGTCTTGTCAGTGTCTGGCTAATGACTGGCCTCAGTGATCTTAAAGGACTTTTTCAATCTAGTCAATTCTGTGATTCTGTGATTCTGCAAGTAGTCAAAATGGAGTGTCCAGAAGAAATGGCACCAGAAGTGAAAGAGAAGTAAGAAATGAGAGATTAAGTGTACCAGAAGTATGTGAGAGTCAGCTTTTTTTTTTTCACCCCTAGGAGTGACTACGAGGGTCAGCTGTCACTCCAAACGCAATTTTTTTTTTGCCAGAAAAACAAGCATTTTAATGCAAAACAGACCGTGTGCCAGTTCTAATGGCTTCTCCACTTCATCAAATGGCATTTGCTGCAGAAATGCCCAGGGTACAAGTTTGGAAGACCCAAGCTCCCACGGTAGGGTGGATTTATCAGCTGAAAACCTTGCCAGCAAGTGAGCATTAGGGTACACCAGCCTGTCTCTGCTGCAGCTAGGTACAAGCTGGTTCAAGTATCCCTGAACTATCCTATCCTCTACTTTGCTCCCAATTACACAAAACATGTAAGACCACTTGTCTCATCTTAGGGCTGTACAAAGCCAGCAATCTTATACTTTTTTTACATTTTCAAATTGCTTACTTTCCTATGTACAGGAAAGTACTGCAGATAGATCGAAAGAAAAATGAGACTACAATCTATCTGCCAGTAGATTAATAACTGAGCACAACACAGCACACATCAGATGAACAGATGTGCAACAAAATCTAGGATCACCTGTGATTACCTGTTTAATTGCCCTGCACATTACAATCTAACTACGTGGAATCAAGATGAGAGAGCTTAAGTCAAAAGAGATCAGTTTTAAGTTATATTGCACCGCTGTAAATATAAACTATTTGAATGGTATGCAGGCTATGTTTAGATTTGAGTTTCTTTAGGCTACTGCTCTCATGTTAGACTTATCCAATGGCCTGAAATTATTTTCCATTTTAAAACCACCTTAAAGTGTAGCTATATGATAAGTATGTCCCAAAATATGAACTTCAGTTTCCTGACACTGTTGTTAGTGATATGTTTGCTTACCTGCTTACCATAAACTGTTACCTGACGGATGCACATTTTGAGTGTATCACAGAAACAGTCAGACTAATGCAGTAAAAAGTGGGCATGTTTTAAGGAGAAGAATATCAGGCTATTTTTTTATATATCGTAATGTATTACATCACTCTCCTGAATGAAATCTACTTCTTTCTATGTATGAGTCTCCTTTGGAATACCGCAGAAAGAGAAAATATTATTAAACATATCTGAAATGCATGCTATTAAAATATATCCTTGGAGACATGAGATTTGAAGTAATACACACTTCCAGAATTTTGGCAGGAAAGCAACACAAACAAAAATATGCATTTAAAGATGTCAGTGATCATACGAGAGCTAGAGGAACCTGGCCATATCAATTACCAGTTTTAGCTTTAGCAGTAAGTGCCACATGGCTCATTATAGAGGATTCACATGAAAAGTTGCTTGACAACACCTCATAGAAGAGCAAAGGTGACGAGACAACTGTATAAAATCTGCTGCTACTACGACTAAAATAGCATGGGCACATTTAATAATGCTTTTTGGAGCACATTGCTAATACAAGCAAACTCTCTTTCCAATAGCTTACAGTGGTAATAGACAAATTTCTTATCTAGTGCTTAAATCCAGGCAAGTAGATGCAGCACAGAGAACTACATTAGCGCAAATAAGAGCTGACAGCCCAAAAAGCACATTATTTGTAGCTCTGTTAAACCAGTCTCCGTTAAAATGGAGGGAGGTTGAGAACAAAAATCCACAGACACACAAAATCCTGTACAGATATTCTGGGGAAAAATGTAAATATTGTCTAGAATCACAGAAAAGACTGGAGCTATTGTATCTAATGAAACATTTATAATAATGCTATGAGCAGGATGTTCTTACAGTCAGGTTATGGCTGGCTCTCTGCTGGACAGGGCTGAGGAAAGCAAAAAATGCCAAAATCCAGTCCTGTAGAGTGGCTGCAACTGACATAAGGCTCTATTTGCTACCGTAATTTCACGTGAGTCTACATGGCTTCATTTATTACTCTACGTTGTATTTATTACTCTACGAAGGATTACTGCCTATTACATACAGCATCTTCCTTTGTTTCAAAGTTCGTCTTACACTTGCAATGCACACATGTCCTCTGAAATAAATGTTCAGTTTGGTTAAACAAAATCTCAAGATTATTTAACAAAATCCTACCATGCAAGGTTTGATGTTATGTATTAGAATAACTAAGTCTTTCCCTTGCAACACATATACTGCTGACACAGAAGTAAATCCATGTGGAAAACAGCCACTATCCATCTGCAAATCTTTATGCCCCAACATAATTGGGCATGAACTCATGCTAAATATACTTGTGGAGGTTAGTGACAAGCAAAGTGGATTTCAAATCCACAGCTATCTCTAAATACTGCAGTAGTGATGAATATAGATCTGGTTTCTAATTTTTTCAACCATTAGCTGGGTCCAAGGAGTTTGACTTTTGTCTCATATTCTGTATCTACGTCTTTTAAAATGAATTATCTGTTCAGAGGCATCATGAATGCAAAAATATTTACGGGAGCATGCTGACACCTCTGAAGTTAAAATGGACCAGTAATGCCTTTGTTTTTGTGTACTAGCAAATCACTAAAGCTTGCAGATCTTATCACTGGTCCTTTAATCACACACAAATTCATCTGTTGCTCAGTCAGATTTCAGAAGCGGGATTACGTGGTGATGCCCTTTTCCTAAGTAACAACATTACTGTGTTTCTTGTGTAGCTGGTATCCTATAAAAACTCACTTCTTGAAGCACACTGCATTTGCATGGTACTTCCCAGCTTACACTGAAAACAGAACTGGCACATTAGGAAACATGCTGCCTCAAGCATGATGCTATATTTACCCAGCCTGAGCTGTGACCTGAGCTGGGCATGCTTCTCAGCCATAGGTAAGCTTGCAATAAATTTATATCATCAGTTGTTTCTATGCTTCACATTTTTCTGTACATGGCAACTCTCAGCTAAAAAACATTTTAAAGTGTAACGACCAAGTTAGCAGATGACTGACTCAAAAAGCTGACAGTCAAAAAGAGCACTTTGATGTTTATAATTGAAGGTCCTATTCCTGAATCCAGAGCCATCTGAGAGAGCTTGAGGTGCACAGAGGGTCTCAGTGAAGCAGAAGTTTATGGGACCACAGGTCCGTTGGGCAGATTTTTCAGTAAAACACTTTTTTCTGTAGCTGGTGTCCTACAAACACTCACTTTGTTAGGGCCTGATTTGTCAGTCTTGAGTAAAGTAGCAAAGAGTGAAACAGCTATCCATCCTAGCATTGACTATTTTGGTTTGATTTTCCTTTTGCCATTGATTAAAATGGGCCCTAAAGTGCCATTTAACGACAGGTATAAAAAATCAGCTTAAATAAAAATATTTCCAATTATAAAAATTTTTAAATTAAACACACCAAAACAATCTCTTATCCCAGAACTACTAGAATGCTCATAAAAAGCCAGAGACATTAATAAAAGAGGCTGAACCTTAGAAATCTGGTTTAAATGGGAATGCACAGCTATATACAAAAGCAAAGCTCAGCCTTACACTTCCTTTCTGTGCCTGGCCCTTCAGAAGATACTGGCTGCCTTGGCAACCGGGCAAAAAAGTTTCAAGCATGGAGTGGAAACTCCTTGGCAGGATTTTAGTTATGTTTACATCACCCTGACAGCTTAGAATAAGGCTACACTGTTGAGAGATTTACAAAATGAAAGAACTTGCACTGCAAGTCAGATAATCCCTCTAAGAGATTTGCAGTGTATAACTGTATTACAAATACAATTTTAAAATAAAACAATTTTCAAGCAATGCGAGGAGATATGGAAAAACTCAAAACTAAGCTGCCACTCCCACCCTTAACTTCCTCTGTTGTCCCAGAATATTACCACACACACTGACCTGCAAACACCAGGGTCCAGTGCTGCTAAAAGGAACATGGTTTTACTAGATAAAAGAGCATCATAGAATCATAGAATCATATCATAGAATGTTAGGGATTGGAAGGGACCTCCAAAGATCATCAAGTCCAATCCCCCTGCCAGAGCAGGAATGCCTAGACTATGCCACACAGGAACGTGTCCAGGCAGGTCTTGAATGTCTCCAGAGAAGGAGACTCCACAATCTCTCTGGGCAGCCTGTTCCAGGGCTCCGTCACTCTCACTGAGAAGAAGTTTCTTCTCGAGTTTAAGCGGAACCTCTTATGTTCCAGTTTCAGGCCATTACCCCTTGTCCTATCAGTGGTTGTCACCGAGAAGAGCCTGGCTCCATCCTCGTGACACTCACCCTTTATATATTTGTAAACATTAATGAGGTCACCCCTCAGCCTCCTCTTCTCCAAACTAAAGAGCCCCAGCTCCTTCAGTCTTTTCTCATAAGGGAGATGCTCCACTCCCTTAATCATCCTAGTTGCCCTGTGCTGGACTCTCTCCAGCAGTTCCCTGTCTTTCTTGAACTGAGGGGCCCAGAACTGGACACAGTATTCCTGATGGGGTCTCACCAGGGCAGAGTAGAGGGGAAGGAGAACCTCTCTCGACCTACTAACCACCCCCCTTCTAATACACCCCAGGATGCCATTGGCCTTCCTGGCCACAAGGGCACACTGCTGGCTCATGGTCATCCTGCTGTCCACCAAGACTCCCAGGTCCCTTTCCCCTACACTACTCTCTAATAAGTCATTCCCCAACTTATACTGGAACCTGGGGTTGTTCCTACCCAGATGCAAGACTCTACACTTACCCTTGTTATATTTCATTAAATTTTTCCCCGCCCAACTCTCCAGCCTGTCCAGGTCTCGCTGAATGGCAGCACAGCCTTCTGGTGTGTCAGCCACTCCTCCCAGCTTGGTGTCATCAGCAAACTTGCTGATAGTACTCTCTAGTCCCTCATCCAAGTCATCTAAAGAAGACTGGTTTAGCACATCTCATACATAGCTTTAGATGAACTATTTTCAACTCTATTTAGTTACGATTCTGTAAATGTATTTCTGAAGAGACTAATACCTTGTGTAGGCTCCTCCTGATCGAAATCTCTGATCATATTTCCCTGTTGCTTTAACCACAGTAGCATGGATGTGTACAAGATCTCACTGCCCCTTGAAGCTGAATCAATACCACTACCACGTGGCTCCCTGTTAATCGTAAGGAGGAATTACTGCCTCCAAGACATGCAGTTTAAGAGGGCACAATGTTGAGGCATAGGCGGGAAACCAGCTAAATTTCCACTAGTATCTTCAAAAATTCAGGAAAATCTATGTATAAATTAAAAAAAAAACAACCAGCAGTTATTTTAATCATGACAGCCTCACAGCCTTTTCTAAGTTATCACTCTTTGTACATTCTCAAACCCTAACGATTAAGCTAAAAAATAACAATTAAGGTGAGTTACTCTGCATATGTGAGAATTGGGTACAAATTGGGAGGAAAAAACAAACTTCATTATCACTGAGCAACAAGTGGAACAACAAAAATCGACCAGCAGGTTTTGAATGGAACACAGATGAGGGTGTCTCTTTGTATCTGCACTTAACACTTCATTATTGGTGGTACCTATTTTAGAGCTTAGGAACTTTGAAAACATGTAGTACCTTTCCCTGTGTGAGCAAAACTTTCACTTTATGAATGGTACTGCAACCAAAACATAACCAAGTCATTTTATTATCCAGCTATAACCACATTGAATTTCTTTTTGTAGTCTTTGCTTTGTTTATACTGATTCTGCCCAAAATGGGAGCCTAAACTAAAAACTTAAGAGTCGCAGTTGCATGGAAACTGAGTACAGTGACTGGATTTTGTTCTTTCAACAGCAGTCAGTAAAGTCTAATACAGCTTACTGAAAGGCAGTATATTTTTCCTATTGAACCATAAAATCGAGAAAAGTCTTAAATAAACATTGCAAAGCGACTCTGCACAAAGATTGTCTCCTGTCCTGAAAATGCACACACCTCTAGACTAGAATGCAAAATATATTTAGAAAAAACAATAACACAGATTAATGGGAATTTGACAGACATGTTTCTTCTAGGAAGAGGATAAGTTACCTGTATCAGGTTTGCTAAAAGACACTCTTTCCCAACCGAAAGTAAAAGGCTTCTGAGGGCATCCTGAGGAAACTCGCGGAGAGACCCGTGCCGCAGCCAGGCGGAGGTGCACGGACACCACAGCAGGCAGGCAGTTTGTCAGGAAGCTGGCACGCGGAGACCGAAACTGCTCACGGGAGGGGTCCGACGGCGGCCGTTTACCCGGGAAAGTTGAGGACAGGGGCTGCGCCGGGCTGGCACCGGACACCCGGGATGCCGGCGCCGCGGCCGCGGGCTGCAGGAGCGCCCGGCGCCGGGGAATGGAGGGGCCGGGGGGGGCAACAGTAACGCCCGGGGGTGGGCTGTACGCCCGGGGTAAGCTGTAGGCGCGGGGGGGGTGGCAGCAGAGCACTTACCTTCCCCATGTAGTGCCCAGGGCAGATGCGCATAGTCCCACTCGTAGCCGCAAGCGCTGTCCTCAAAGGCGCACGACCCAGGAGAGAGCAAGGCCGCCCCGGCGAGCGGCAGAGCTGCAAGGACAAAGCGAGCCCCAGTCACGACCCGCCCGGCCCCGGGGGCAAGGGCTGGGGGCCGCCACCGCCCCTGATGCAGCTTCCATCCCGAGCCGCGGGCGGGAGGAGACCGTCGCCCCTCGTCCCCTGCCGCCGCTTACCGTGCGCGGCGAGGAGGCAGAGCCGCAGCATCTTCTGCGGCGGAGGAGCCGGGGCTGCCGGCGGCGGGACGGGAGACTGCGGTGGCGGGAGCGCGGAGACGCGGCCGAGCCCGGGGCTGCGGTGACGCCGGGACTGAGCGCCGTCCCTCGGTACCCCGACGGAGCGCAGGGAAGGGAGCCGTGGCCGCGGGAGGGCAGGGAAGGGGCGGGGAGGGACCGTGGGGACCCCGGGTGGGCGGCCTGTCACACCCTCGACTGGCAGCTGATCGCCCAAGGCAGGAGCGGCCGGGTCTGGACTGTCATCGGGGATGGAGGCGGGGACGGGACCGCCGCCTCTCCCGGCAACCTGGTGAAGTGCATCATACCCCTTGTGCTTTCTTATGTTTAAGTGGGTTTTCCTGTGTTTCAGATTGTGCCCGCTGCCTTGCTTCTGCCTCTGGATACCAGTAGAAGAGCCTGGCATCTGATGTACTCCACCAGCAGGTATTCTGATGCCCACTCACACCCATTTGAGGAGGGCCAAGCAACCACTACCACCACCAGGGCTCCTGTGCCACCACAACCTACCCTGTTGTCCTGCACCACAAAACCTACTATACTGGGGGCCATTCACTCTTTTGGGTAAGAATGGTGCAAGAGCTGCTGGGGTGCTTCAGGAGTTGTAATTCATAGGAAAAGTTCACAGGATAACTCAGGAGGGTTCCGAAGGAGATCTTCACTCCAAGCCATACCCAAAGCACAGCCAGCTCTGAGCTCAGAAAAGGCTGCCTCATTCAGTTAGAGCTTGATAACCTCCAAGGCTGAGGTTGATGGTACTGTCTCTCTGGGCCTGGCTCCACTGCTGGGCACTCCTTGTAGTAAAGGTTTCTTCCTTATGAAGAGTCTGAATTTCCTATTTTAGGTTGTGCTGTTGCATCTTGCTCTTCTGCAGTGCACTGCTGTGAAGAGCCCAACTGTACCTTTTCCTTCCTCCCCATCAGTGCCAGGGATGCTGCTGGGTGCTCCTAAAACCATCCCTCCATCTGGCTAGATCACGCCTGGTTTTGCAGTCTCTCCTTGCAAGACAAAGGTGCCAGCCCCACCATCTGAGTGGCTTCTATTCACCTCACTGTTGTTCCTGTACTGGTCCCAAAGTGGAGGCAGTTCCCACGCCGGGTCTGATGGGCTCTGAGAAGAGGGGACAGTCCCTGCCTTCCCCTGGCTTTTGGGGCCATGCCCTGCTCACATCACTCCAGACACCGCTGGCTCTCATTGATGCCCAGGCACATGAGGTGGCTTCAGTTCTCAACACCCAGGTCTGAGTCCCATGTAGCATCTAGAACTTTTCCCCTTAACTTGACATAGGCACTACATCTAGTCAATTGTCCTAACAGCCCTGGTGGTATCTTGGATAATTGCTCTAGCCCTCACTAAGTTCATGTTTTGTCCATGAAAATTTTGTCTGACAGACTTTATTTTGTTTTGGTAGTCATGGTGGTGGTGGAATGTGCTTTTAATGTAACATTAGCCCTGTACATAATCTACCTCTTTAATAATCACTTCAAAATGTGTTTTCATTTGAAAGGCATTTGTTTTGTACCTAGAAGAACAGACTCTGCTCTCATGGGGATTACATGCTTGCTAGCTTTGGGAATCAACAGTAAATTGTTCATGGAAAGTCTTGCAGTCAGCATAAAGTTAATCAATTTTTTTCATGGTGTTCCTTGTGCATAAACAACAGGTCCTTAATTTCAACCACTCCATTGTAGGAGGATTAGAGTAGCTCCCACCTTGGACATATCCACTGCCAATTTAGTTTTAAATTTGCTGAGTATTAGTGTGATGCCTTCAGTCTTCCCCAGAACATAATAGTATTTGCTTCCTTCATTCATGGGTTTACATAGTGACATTCTCAGGTTTCTTGCTTGAATAGGTAGATTATGCAAAATTTGCCGCTTAGTTCACCTTCTAAAAATTCTTTGCACCCTGTCTTTTCCAGGAGCAACTAGTATATTGGTAGTGTCCTGAACTCTGCTCTGTCATTCACTTACACTCTTTGCTGTATTCCCAATACTTATGAAATACAGAATTTACAGCTGTTTGTTCAGCTTTTGCCTCAGAGCTGATTATCAATCTAAACTTTCTAAACCTTTAATCATATTCTTCTGCCAGCACCCAAGATCAAAACCAGCATGTTCACAGACCATAACACCCACAACAAAATCAAAGTATCACTTCCCACCAGCAACCTGTGGGACTGGTGTGTAACCAGAAACAGCTTCTCAATGCCCACAAACATATCCTGTGGTGTTCCTAAGGACACCTGCCAGGCCTCTTTGGATATATCAGGCAGAGAAAATAGGTGGCAAAAATATCTGGCATGGGTTCCTTCCAGAATGTTATTTCTTGAGTAGTGGGAAAACTTCCACCTTTTAGAAATGTGCTCAATTCAAATGGGTTTTTAATAAAACTAGTGAGTTTGACCAGGACAGATAACCTGCATTTTTTTTTTCAGCTTGACCTTTGATTTTCAGAACAAGGGATCTGCCAGCCTTTCTTCCAGTTTCTGCTTCAGAGAAAGTGGAAGAGTATAAGCATGCCAGAAGAGAGGGCTCCCTTGCCTCTGCTCTGAACTGTGGCAAAAGCTGCATTATCTCCTCAGAAAATTTCTTGAAATCTTCCTCTACTACAGGTTTCCCTGTTCCATCTCCTCCTTCAAGAAATCATAGAATCATAGAATGGCGTCCCTGTCACGGGCAGGGACACCTCTCAACTAGATCAGACTACTCAAGGCTCTGTCCAACCTGGCCTTGAACACCTCCAGGGAGGGGGCATCCACAACTTCTCTGGACAATTTACTCCAAAGTCTTGCTGCCCTCATACTGAAGGATTTCTTTCTAAGATCCAATCTAAATATATTCTCCTTCAACTTAAACCCATTTCCCCTTGTCCTATCAGTGGACACTCTTGTAAAAAGTCCCTCCCCAGCCTTTCTGTAGGTTCCCTTCAGGTATTGGAAGACAGCTATTAGGTCCCCCCAGAGTCCACGCTGAACAATCCCAGCTCCCTCAGCCTGTCCTCATAGCAGAGGTGCTCCATCCCTTGGATCGTCTTTGTGGCCTTCCTCTGAACGCACTCCAACAGATCAGTGTCCCTCTTATGGTGTGATGTCCTGAAAAGATCCAGAATTTGCTTCATTTTTAGCTGAATTTATGCCCTGCTTTTACTGTAAGTTTTGTGTTTTCAGCTTTGTTTTATACATCACAGACTCCTTGGGTAGTTTCTTGCAGAGTGGTCTGCATCAGCCTCCAGTCATCAGCTGGTCTCTTCTCAGGGATTTGACTAATCTCGAAATGGAAAACTGCCTCACAGCCACAGGCTGGTCATAAACTGTGTGGGTGTTTTGTCCTTTTTTGCACTCTTTGTTTAAAAACACAGAATTCCCTTAATCCATTTTATTACAGTGTGCGGAATATCACAACTTGTTAGAGACATTAGGTACTTCAGAACCAGCTTCTTCAGAAATAAAGCCAGGTTTCCTTTTTTTGCAGGGCTCTGTTTATTATGCATGTACAGCTAAGCACACTTGTTTGTGTTTTCAGGGAGTGCCCTCTTTCCTGTAGCATCTACCTGGTCCCATCTCTACTCCTTAGTTTAATTTATTCCTAATAATCTAGACCAAAGATCCCAGTAGGATGCCAAAACTCCTTATGGTCCTATGCGTTCAGCCTTCGGTGAATTAGATTGCCTGCAAACAGAGTCGAGGTAGAGATAGGCCTGAAGCTGCTAGCTTTTACAGTAAGTTAACTTCTCAAAAGTTGGAATAGTGTCTGTGTAGCATCTTCACTCAACTTTTCCAGCTGTCTCTTTGTCTGCCCTGCTTTCACATTTCTGTTCCAGTGTAAGCAAATCCCACACAAACACGAAAACTTAAAGCCAGTGTGGTAGATTAAAAAAACAAAGAAAAAGTTAAAGGAAGCACATTACACTCTTTCCATATTGCTGGCAAAACTTGATGCATTCTCATCAGAATCTTTAGAATGAATCAGCTGAACTACAGTAAAATTATTGCTTGTTCAGACATATAACAAATCCAAACATCAGCTAAAGACTTTCTCCTTTTGTCGTCTTAGATTTTTTCACTCTGGAGTGGCTGCCAGTTGCGTTATGACTGTGTTTCACTTCAGATGACCAAAACAGACTCCTGTTGCTAAAGAAGAAACAAACAAAACCTGACACAGTGCATGCCTTTATGTTTCATTACAATGCAATGACAGATTCAGAATAACTCTTTGAAGGATGTACACAGAAAATTTTAACTTGAAGTAAGATAATCAAAACGAGATACTTTGCTTTTTTGTAAAACTGTATTGATTTCTTTACTCTTCCTTTGTTCCAGTGCTGTTGTTGCAAATATCCTTTAGTACTAATTGGTCTGAGTGTTATGGAGAAGATCAGTTCCCTATCTTTGACCATCACACATCTCTGTTTGCATTCCTCTCCTGTCCTGTTAAAAGTAAACTGCCTGCTTTCACTTCCAAAGGCTTTCACAACCTCCAACTCCCTGACTAACTTTTCCTCAGTATCGGCATCAAATTCTACTCACTTTGACCCTCTCAAATATAAGAAGCTCTCCGTAATAATCCACATGGTTTTGTCCTTGTTCTACTTTGCCTTAAAAGGTGGTTTCTTTGTGTTGTGTTTATTTTTTTTGTTTCCTGTGAGAACTGTAAAAATTTTACAACCTGGAAACTGCTGTGCTGTGTCCAACACAAATCATGCAGGATTGTTTCAATTCTTTTCTTAGGCAGAAAACTTTTGAGAGATGCAAAGATTACTCTTGTTTCTGCTTTTGTACAGCGCCCAATTTTACAGAGGTACTTTGGTTCCTTATTGCTATGGTAACACAAACAACACAAAATAACAAAGAATTCAGAATCACTTCATTTGTTACACTGCAAATACTGAAATTCTGCATTATCTGGCTATCCAGGATGCAGACACAGCATACTTGCCAGATCTGACTTGTGGCATACAATAGCTTTTAAAATAGACTTTCATTTTAACAGCATTCTGTTGCATCCTTAGTAAGAAGACTTTACCTAGGATTTATCTAGTCAAAGCCATACACACTTATGATTTAAACTTCTCTCCCACTCCAAACTCTCATAGTTTTGGTCAGAGACTTGAATGATTTAATTTCAGGATATATCTGCCATGAGACATTTTTGACAGCTGGCTGACTAGTATTTATACTTGATCTTTTAGAATAAATGGATTTATTCCTGTTTCAAAGAGCGACAAAATCTTGGCAGGTCATTTAGCCAAACTTTCCAAAGCCAGATACATGCACCTGACATAAATTAATTTCAATACCAAGGCAGCTGCTCAACTAAAGGCCTTCAGCACCTTTGAAAAATGCCTTTTTTGCACAGCATAATATACACACAGAATCAAGTATAGCACATTATATGGTATACACTACTTTTGAAGAACGGATGGCCCAACAACTAGCTGATAACTGGTTACTCACTTGCTAAGAACAGCTGGTGGCTACTGCCTTTTGTTGTTTTCCTTACTGTCTTCAAGGTGTTGAAGCTCTCAGCAGGAATGGTCGAGCTGCATATGCAGCTGCTCCTCAGCCACCAAAGTTCACAGCTCTGTGTGCTAAACTGGTTATTAAACTGAAAACTCTAGGTTGCTGTAACCGCTCAAGAGCCAGGGAATTAACAGGAGAGCTGTGTAATGGCAGAAATGTGTGTGAATGTGGTGTTCTGAATGGCGAAAAGATGATCAGACATGTAAATATCAGTTGAATATTTGGAAGGTAAAGGGAAACACAAGAGATGTAGAGTTCGTGAAGAGATCGGAGAAAATATTTAAAATAGGCCATTGGCTAGGAAAGATGCTTTTTAAAGTGTGATTTAGACTTGCAGATTAATTTAGAGGAATTGGAGAAGGATGGTACAGAATTTCTGAAAGCCTAGGTAGGCCAAATTGTGACAGACAAAACAAAATTAGTCAAAATCCAAGCAAGGGTCTTGGGACAGTAAATATTAAAATGACAAAAATTCCTGAAACAAAATATAAAGCCTCAGAGTGGCCCACTAGACTCTCTTCCAAGAAATGCGTAGAAAAGAACAGAATATTTTCCTTAATAATGAATTTGTAAAAGCAATTTGCAGCTTATTTACTCACAGTTCCTGAAATCCCTCCCTGTCCTTTCCTGCTGCTATGTTAATTAGGTTGTCCTCTTCATGTCAAGGAGCAGCATAGTCCATGCATAGATTAACCAGGCTACCTCACAAGGGAAAACAAATATCAGAGCTGTCATTAATCATTATATATGGATTTCTGAGGAGTACAAAAGCCTTCTACAAATGGCAGAGTTTGATTATGTAGTCGCTTCCCCACTGCCTACAGAATTAGCCAGGAAACTGGGTAAGCCACACTTGTGCTTGTTGCCTTTTAAGACAGGGAATGCAGAGATCCTGGATAAGGCAGAAGGCCAGTTACTTTTCTTGTTAAATCAAATTATTAAGTGAGCTTGCCTTAAGTACAGAGTTGATCCACGTGCCACAGTTTGCCTTATGTTAATTTGACTCCATATTTCCGGATTAGCTATACCACCAACGAAGCAGAAGAGCAAGATTAAAGTCTGAGCTTTTCCAAATTCTCTGCACTCCTAGCTACAGATACTCACCTCTCCAGTGTTTGTTTTGAAATCCTGGAAAATACACTTCACAAAAAGATCTCATTGCATGCCTAGGCACAGTCAAACTTTCCACTTGTTCTCAGACATTGGACACCGGTGCTGTTCTCAGTTGGAAAAGGACATCAGGGCTGGACAAGGAAATGAGGTCTTGTAGTACAGTTCAATGTTCATATTTCGGTCTCCTCATATACATTCGTTAATGTTATTATTTTATGCCTTATATGCTTCAATGGTACTATAATTGTGTGCGGATCTTTGCTAGTCTGGTTAGGCAGAAATCCTCACATTTATTTTATATGAAACATACCAATAATTTGAGCTGAGTTCACCCAAACAGATTGATTTTGCATTGGTGTATTCATAATTCTTATGTCCTTTTTCCATTTTCTCCAGTGCTTCACAATACCAACTGATTCTTGTCTTGTTTATAAGCCAGTTTCTGCAGCTCCTGTATTCTCCATTCTGTGGAACTATGTCATGCTGTAGTAATACTTGGCTTCCCACTGGGGGGCTTCTCACAGAATAAGGTACAAGTCCACAAAAAAAGTCTAGATCTGTCTTCCTCAGGACATGACTGCATTACATCACAGAGTGACATGAACAGAGCAATGTAGTCATATTCAGTTCAGTTTTGATATCTGGATTGATTGAAGCTTTTGCATGCAATACTTCTGTTGTTCCCAAGGACGTAGTCCTGGTTAAACTGTGGGTTAAACTGTGTTGTAACTCAAGCAGAAAATGCTCAGAGTTTTGCTTCTCTGTGAAGGTACTGCACTACAAAATGCAGTAAAGTGAACAAGGACTCCCCTTTTGTGTGGGTACCCAAAAGGTGACATGAAATGGTGAAAGCAAGTAAAAGGAGTACACATACGCATGTCTTTTTTTCCAAAAATTTTCTGAGGGATTTGATTCCTAAGAGAAAACCAAAGACAGGCTGGGTAAAAGGCTCTCGTAGCCAAAGACTGGGCTGGCCATTTCTGCTCCCATGTGGCTTACATGCCATTCTGCACATGTGAGAGGAGAAATGCACCCATGGAATGATAAGGAAAAGGTCCTCAGAGTTTTATTTGATTTTTCTGATTGCTATCACATTGCACTGTTCGGCTTGCAACTGCCAGCCGAAGCAGTGAGGACATCTCCTACCACTGCCAGATAAGTCATAATCCACATGGGCACATCAGCACAGCAGGTACATCTGTTTTAGGATGGCTCAGAGAGGAAATTTTTCACATTCTGTTCTGGTTCTGTTTTGGAAGACTCTGCTCAGAACAGCCTGATATGGTTTAGTACTAACAAAGCACCTGTGTTTGGCACTGTGGCAGGTGCATCTCCCTAGTCTGGGATGCCTCCCCTCACAGCAGTTGCCAGGCAGATTTCAGAGAAACTGCTGGAAGTTTCTGACTAGTTTGGGTCTAGCCCACCAGCCTAGGTGTACACCCAAGAATTTGTCTGGTAGCCAATGGGAGGCTGAGATGGCTTTGACTGATCACAGCTCAGATTCAGCTGAGCTTTAAAATGGGGTCCTGCTGGGGGTGTTTTGGAGCAAGCCTTTTTGGAGCAGCTGGTTCTGCAGTTGGAGCACACACCCCCTCCCCACCTTGGTTTGGGACACCGGCCAAGGTGACTCCTCAAGGTAGAGAGGTCTCATCTTTGTATGAGTGAGTGTATATATGATCCGGATCATTATTCTTAGTTTAAGGGTTGGGTGTAGTGTAGTAACTGCTCTTCTTGGCTGATACTGACGTCCCTGCTCACGACAGGGAGGTTGGATGAAAATGATCTCTAAGGTCCCTTCCAGCCTAGGCCATTCTATGATTCTATACTAGAACTTGTGAATTTAGGGGAGCTTTTAATTTCTTAATAAATCCAGTTTAATTACGCTTGTGGATTGACTGAGAATGGGAGCACTCCTCACAAACATGTTGTCCCCACATACTGTGTCTTGAGTTGGTATATTTACTCTTCTGTGCACTTAAGTTGCTTCTGGTGATTGATACCCTGAAAACCTCTTGTAGAGCTCTCTGGTACTTCTGGTTTGCTGAGGGTTGGTGACTGACCTTAAGAGGCACCTGAGTTTATTAACTGAAATTGCAGTCAGTCGGTGCTGATTCATCTAGGTCAGTGAAGGGAATCATGCTGCCACTGAGCTTGGGAAGATCTGCTGGTACTGAGGGTGGGTCATGCGGAGCCACAGCAACAGTTGGGAGGGGGTCAATCTGTTTTATATGTGGAGTCAACATCTGCCGTATATGTTGGAAGTCAGTACTGCTGTACTTCCAGATAAAAATTTAGTTAGGGGTTGAACTGAACAATCTTTAAAAATTTTTTAAACAATTCTGCAATACGCAGGCTGCTGGTAGTAGAGAAGAAACTTGGAGGTCAGTCTCAGAAAAGATAAATCTAGGAATGAAGTCACAGCTCAGTAAAGCTGACTCTTTCTGAGTGACAGCAAAAAGATCCCTCTCTTGCATTAGAAATATCAGCCTACTTTTTTTCTTTTAAATTATATAGTAACTTTCTCAGATCTGTAAAGGAAAGCCAGCTGCCTGAAAGAAGTGGGTTCTTCCTGCATGTCACCATGATTTCATGAAGACTTAAAAAACAGTCAAGAATGGCACCTGCATAAACAAATTGAATCCCAGTGATTTTTTTTCTCTCTTTGTAAAAATTTTGCTGGCACCAGCAAACTGCAAGTTCCTCTTTGGATAAAAAAAGTACTTAGGTGCCGGCAAAATAGCTAGCATAAAAGGCTACATTTTTCAGCTAATTAGTGTTTTATAACAGCTACCAGGTCTGACTTCCATGATTTTGGTGGGTTGTTTTTTTTTTTTTTCCCTAACCAGACAGCAGATGACTGGACTGTAAGGTATCTAAACACTGGCTGCTAGCCTGATTAAAGGCCTGCTAGCCAGGTGATGGCCTCTGAAGACCACTGGATATTGCTTTCAGCTGCCAATTCTGTCCTTTTCAGTCAGAGAGAGTGTCAGCAACCGCGATTTCATAGCTTGTACAAATGGTTAGGTAGAAGCATCTGAAGAGGATACCCAGGCTTGTTCCATGCTAGAGAATGCAGCTCTACAAAAGTCCCATCTCTATCTGCATGCCACAGTCTGGCTTGTGGTGAAAAGAAAGCCAACAGGTAGCAGCCACAGCAGTACTATCCCTTGATGAGTAGAAGAGCTGGAGCTCAAAGTGAGACAAGCAACCTCATGGTCATGGCAACTGCAGGTAATCCTGCTTAAAAGTAGCCTTCCCACATGTGTGCATGTAGGGGAGTTTCCTCACATAAATCCAAGCTACATCACCCATGCTTCACCAGCAAGAGACAGATGCCATCACAAGAGAGGACTTGGTTTCACAAGGCAAAGCAGAGGCCTGTGGTGGAACACCCCAGATGCTGTGCTAAAGATGGCTAGTTATGAAATTAACTTGGAGAGAAGGCAGTATTAATATTTGATATTTTGGTCTTTAGGGTTCAGTATTCAAAGAGGTTTTGATTCCTGGACAAAACCACAGGATTACTTTAAGGTTCAGATATTTTACAGCACTGAGGTGTGAACAATAATAAATGTTTCCACTATAAGCGTCTGGTTACTGAAAGTTAATTATATCTAGAAGAAAAAAACAACCCTGGCTTCTGTATTTGAAATTATGAGTTTAAATGTATACAAATATAGAGTAGGGATTACTTCCAAAAATATAGTCTAAATATTAATTTCAACACCAGTAGATTTTTCTTTTAAAGTGGAACTTAAAGTACACTGAAACAAGAAGAGCTGGTTCAGACTTTTATATAATGATTGATTGTGTAACTCTAACAAGTCATTTTTCCCAAGAAGACACAATTCCAGCAAAGTCCTGCTCACTCCAAGGCTACAACGAGAATTTGGTTTAGGATTGGGGATTGGGAGAATGATGGTTCCAGCACCCATTTCCAACTGTGTGGGTTTGATATCTGCACCTCTGAAGCATGGCATTAGGGTTAGTGATTGGGAAGCAAGGATCCTCAGTGTTGGAATAACGCTGAGATCCTGCTGTACCCAGAGAGGTAGTTGAAGGTGGAGTCAGCATAGAGTGGTAGGTCAAAATGCGTCTTGAACAGGGGATGTTTATCATCCTTTCTGCAGAAGGATAGGGTTAGGATTGGGTTTAGGGCTATGTAAATCAAAGACCACTGAAACACCAGTAACATCCTGCTCAGCCAGACATTAGGGATAGAAGCTAGGCTCAGGACAGACCTGTAGCTCAGTGCACATCTGGAATCAGGCACTGGGCCCATCTTTTGCAAGGAAAGATGAGTTGCAATGGTTAATTAGCTCAGTGTCACTATACCATCCTCAAAACAATATGTAATTAAAAAAAGTAAGCAGTTCTGTCCAGTGTAGACTACCTGTATGCTGCTATACATTTTAGCTCTGAAAATACAAAAGAATTCTTTTATTTGAGCAATATTCAGATGCCATTGTCATCTTTGGACATTGCAGAAAGAATCAGGTCAGAAAAGAATTTGTAAAAAATTTTGTAACAATCCAGAAATAACAAAACACTGTGAACAGTGATCTCTGCTAATTTGTACCAGATGTTACACTACAGGTGTGAAAATAGATATAATTATGTATATTAACAGCAAAACAATATCACTGAGATTATAAATAAGTAGCTCTTACTTGTAGGCTTACTTGTAGCTCTTACAAACCAAAAAGACGTTTGTTTGTTGCTATTTTGTTAGCAATGTCAATGTGCTTCCTGACGTTTTTCTTTACTCTCTTTTTTTCCCCTTTTTTTGGAGGAGCTGAATAATTCGTCATAGAAAGAGACACAGAGCTTTTTCGTTTGTTTTAGTAAAACAGCATCTCAAAGCAAGCACTGTCAGAGGTTTGCTTACTGTGACTCAGGCACAAAAGGCACTGCAAAGTTTCTCATTTGGTCATGGCCATATCCTCCTCATTTGTAGGTCTACTCTCAGTCTTGTGCTTTCTCAGTATCATCTCAGAAATAATATCTTTGGGTGACGATTACAGTAAATGGCAAAGTCCAAGGGGGAAAATGACTATTAACGACAAGGGGTATGAGGTTGCCACAACAATGTGCTGTCACATATAGAGTCCTATGACTGGCTTGCAATTGCAGAAAGTCTTTTCTACAGAGGATGTCCCTTTTCCTTATTGGTTCTGTGCCTATAAAAATCTATTTTTAAGATTTCTTTGAGATACCAGCTGTGGAAGAAGCAGGGGAATGCCCAGCTGTTCAAAAGCAACTTCATTGTCTGAAGGACTGCATAATGAAGAAAAAAGGGGTTGCCATGGTAAAATGTTATTTGTTTACAAATAAATACCCTGTGGTCAGTTCCTCCCTCAGATTACACTACTTTTGCGGAACTCAGAAGAAAACAGAGGAGAAGGCCAAATATGAGAAGATATGCAGAGATGGAAAATGAAAAAAGTGAGTGAGACAGAAAAAAAGGAAGATGTGTTCAGCTCTGTTTAAAACCATTAGTTTCTATTTTTTAAGACTTCATGAAGATCTGCATGTGCCATATTTCGCTATAAAGTAGCTTTCAAGGGACACTAGGACAAAGAATCTCCCTGGCAAGGACAAAATAACTGCCCAGAACAATGTGGAAGTTCTGCTGAGGAGGGTTGCCTTGTTTAAGAGAGCCCTCCAGGACTAGTTCAGCCTCCTGAGGCAGCAAGGAATTGGCAGACACCGTGTCAGTATCATATCCTTGGGCTTCGGAATACTGCAGATGGAAGTTACTGCACTCACCTGGCTGCTGAGCTAAGATTTTGTGTGGCTTGAAGTCATATAGTAATCTGTCTCTTAGCTGGCTATCTTCTCCCGCCATTGTCAGGGCTCTTTGCCAGCATTTCCACCACCTCATCTATTGAAACATACTGAATAGAGCAAGGTTATATATATATATATGTATACAAAAAGCAAAGGCGTGTTCAAAGCAACAACAGCTCCAGTTGCAACATCAAATAGTAAGTGTATGAGATTAAAAAAACCCAACAAACCACCACTGCAAATGCAGGATTGCTGTCATGCATATGACATTTTTGACTGAATGGACTGTGGCTGAGGCTTTACAGATTCTTGTGAAAGTGAAAAATACTCTATGTGACTAGAGCTGCAAAGGAAATCAGGATACTCTCTCATGCTGGAGATTGCCAATTACCACAAAAAGTACAGCCTCACTTTTACAAACCTTCCAAATGAGTCTCCTCCATCTGCTCCCCAGTTTTCAGTTTGACACATACTGTATATAAATGTACAGACCACAAGATAAACATATACAGGAGAGTATTACCACAGGGTTCCCCTCTCAGCCTGTTCATGTAAAATGCCAGCATTTGAACAGACTTCACACAACAAAAAAAGATCTCTGTAATGTATCACTCACTTTGACTACAGGTCATAACTTGTTAGTTACCTGATGAAAAACCTGAATGGCAGCTCCACAATGTTCTTGCATACCCAGTTGAACCTGACATTCACATTGCTTCATGAGGATAACTGGCCTTTTGTTTTCTTGTTACATCAATTTGTTTTGATCTGTGAATTTTGTGGCACTTAAGCAGTGTTGAAAATCTTCAAGGTGGCAGTTATGGCAATGGTATGAGAAAGGAAATTGTTGGAAGAAAGGATAGGGATGAAAGAGCTAGTTGTTTACTGTTTGGAATTATACATTTCGTTCCTCAGCAAGAAGAAGCATGCTAATGAACACAGATGTTCATATTTCCAACATTGTTTACACATTTAAGGAAAAATTGGGATTTCATATCCCAATTTTTTACTTCAGTCTAATTCCTCCTGATTTACCCTGTGATTGGTGTGAGGAGAGTGAGGCTTCACAACCTCAAACATTATCATAGAATGGCCTAGGCTGGAAGGGACCTTAGAGATCATTTAATCCAACCTCCCTGTCATGGGCAGGGACACCTCTCAACTAGGTCAGGCAACGCATGAGAACCGAACGGGAATCGAGCCCATGACCTTCGGTGTTTCAGCACCATGCTCAACCAAGTGAGCTAAACCGGCCCTCATTATGTAGCCCAAGAGAGTATAGGATCCAAATAATGGCCATAAGCATCTTAAAACTCAGATGTACAGAAAAATCCCTGTATGTTTAGGTCTTTAAAAGCCAAGTTCCATGAAAGAGAATGCATCACTTTGTCTTTCCTGTTTCAGTTTCCAACCAAAAAGCCTTGCCACAGTTACATTAAATTGTTTGTTCCTCAGGAATTATTAGGGGCAACTGTCAGACGTTATGAATTCTGTCTGCTTGGTAGAAGGAATGACTGAATCACACTGATCGTCTCTAAATGAAAAAAGACAGACAAAAAAAAAGTAAATCTAGAAGCTTTAGAGGCTCCTCTTCCTGTTTTTAAAGCTAGCAGACAGATGAGACTATTCGTTCTAAAGTTTTTCACTTAGACAAAAAAAAAAAGCCAAAATTACATCCTTTCTTATGGCTGTGGTTTGCACTGTCAGCTGGTTCGATCAATGTCTGCAAATAATTAATGTATGCACACTGGGCATTTCACACCATGCCAAAATGGTCAGATGTGCAAGTAGTGGTCTTTGCATCAAATGTTGCCCTTCATGGTAAACAAGGTTTGGTTGCCAACAAAATGATAGACGTGACTTCCTTGCAACCATGTAGAGACAAAAGCAGTGGGTGAAGATTACAGTAGATGGCAAAGCCCAAGGGGGAAAATGACTATCGATGACAATAGTTATGAGGTTGCCACAACAATGTGCTGTCATGGATAGAGTCCTATGACGGGCTTACAAAACACTGGTCTTTCTCTTTGAGTTGTGTTCTCATCTGATTAGGAATATTTCATTTTTAGTTCTAGCATCATGACAAGATGGGTTCAATAACTAGTACGTTAACAGATCCCATATTTTCATCAGTTTCTATACATCAATTACTACTTGATTTTCTTCTGAGACTTATTGTGAGTTTCCCTAAACTTTGTGCCTCATCTGGCAGCCACAGTAGTACCTTAACAGCCTCTTTCCATTCTTTGCACAGTAATCACCCCGAACGCCAAAGCTCAGAAACAAATTTGTAGTTATGATGTACCAATTTCTGTTGCCAGGTAGGGAACAAATCAGAGTAAGTGATGATATTATGAGTGGGTAAGCAAGAGCTGGTTGTCAGCAGAGCTTCACAGCAGCATTCCCACCCGCATTTCACAGCTTTCATGAGTACATAGAAAAAATTTCATCAGCTTCTCCAGCATATACGCTGTGGCATCTAGTCTATATGATATGGCTACCCTGCACATTCTCTGGCAACCACTGTCCCTCAACAACCTTTCAACTGCGTAGTCAACTCATTACTAAGTGCTTGCTGAGAAAACCTGTCTTGAACTCAGTAGCTCATCACTTTTGGAGCCCAGCTCCCAAACTGGACACATCCAGCGACTGCTTGCCCAGAGGTGACAGAAAGAATTGTAATGCTGCCCTGCACCTTCCCTCAATGGCCTTTCAAATGCGCCAGTCAACTTATTCCTGTGTGCTTGCAGAGACAACTTGTCCTAAACTTGGTAGCTCATCCCTTGTAGAGTGCAGCTCCAAAATTTGGCATGTCCAGCAACTGCTCCTACAGAGGAGGTGCCAGGAAGGAATTGTATTGCTGCCTTTTACCTTCCCTCTACAGCCCCTTTCAAACGCAACAGTCAACTCCTTCCTGCCCACTTGCTGAGACAACTTGACCTGAACTGGGTCACTCAATCAATGCAGAGACCAGATCTAAAACTGGATACGTCTAGTGACTGCTCCCCCAGAGAAGAGGCCAGCAAAAAATCCAATTACTCCCCTGCACCTTCCCTAGACAACCTTTCAACTGCCACAGTCAACTCATTTTTGCATGAATTGTATTGATGCCCTGTACCTTCCCGAGTTAATTGTGCCTTTCAATAGGCCCAGTTAACCCATTCTTGCATACTTGCTGAGACTTGTCCTGAACTCTGTAGCTCATCCAATTCTGAGCACGGCTCCAAAATTGGACACATCAAGGGAATGCTCCCCCAGAGAAAGTGCGAGCAAGGATTTGAATTGTTGCTCTGCACTTTCCCCAAACAGCCTTTCAACTGGCCCCATCAACTCGTTCCTGCTTGCTTCCTGAGATCTTGTAATGAACTATGTAGCTAATCCGTTTTGGAGCGTGGCTCTAAGATCAGACAATACAGCGACTCCTCCCCCAGAGAAGGTGCCCACAAGGAACTGAAGTGTTACCCCGCACCTTCCCTGTGCCACCTTTCAACTGCCCCAGTCAACTCGTTCCTGCGCACTTGCTGAGACAGCCTGTCCTGAACTCGGGGCCAACTGTCAGGGTACCCAGCTCCAAAATGGGACACGTCCAGCAACTGCTCACCCAGAGTAAGTGCTAGCAAGGAATTGAATTGTTGCCCTGCAGCTTCCCTAGGCCACTTTTCAACTGAGACAGTCAGCTCATTCCTGCTCAACTGCTGAGACAGCCTGTCCTGGACTCTCAGGCCCTGCCCTCATGGGGCCAATCTCCAAAGTGCGTCACGTCCAGGAACTGCTTACCTGGAGAAAGTGCCAGGAGGAAACTGTATGTCTAGCCACTGCTCCCTTAGAGAAGGTGCCAGTAAGGAATTGAACTGCTGCCCTGCAACTTCCCTGGGCCACCTTTCAACTGCCCCAGTCAACTGGTTCCTGTGCGTTTGTGGATAGAAGCCTGTCCTGGAACCTCAACCCATCTCACTCACAGCAGAACTCCAAAATTGGACATGTCCAGTGACTGCTCCCAAAAAAAGGTGCCAGCAATAAATTGAAATCCTTCCCTGCACCTTCCCTGGGCCACCTTTCATCTGCCCTAGTCAACTTGCTCCTGTGTGCTTGCTGAGACAGCCTCTCCTGGGCCATCAGTCCAGGGTTAGTTTTAGGGTTATGGTTAGGTTTATGGTTAGGATTAGGGGTATGGTTTAGGGTTAAGGTTAGGGTTAGGTTTAGGTGAGGGTTAGATTTAGGGTTTAGAGTTAGAGGTTAGCATTAGGTTAGGGATAAGCTTAGGTTTTATGGTTAGGTTTAGGATTAGGGTTTAGGGTTTATGCTTAGGGTTAAAGTTATGGGTTTCGGTTAGGGTTTGGGTTAGTGTTTAGGGTCAGGTATACAGTTAGGGTTTAGGATTAGGGTTAGCGCTAGGGTTAGGATTAGGTATAGGGTTTAGGCTTAGGTTTAAAGTTAGGATTTACGGTTAGGGTTTAGGTTTAGTCTTAGAGATAGCTTAGGATTTTGTGCTAGGTTCGGGTGAGCGTTAGATTTTAGTGTTAGGATTAGGGGTTAGGCTTAGGTTTAGAGATACAGTTAGGGTCAAACTCACAGGCCCCTCTCTCATGGAGCCTGGCTCCAATACGGGATACGTCTAGCAAGTGCTCCTCCACAGAAGGTGCTAGTAAAAAATTGTATTTCTGTCCTGCACCTTCCGGAGACAGCCTTTCACTGACCTAGTTAACTCATTCCTGAGCGCTTGCTGAGACAAGTAGTCCTGAACTTGGGAGCACATCCCTTTCGAAGCTCATTTTCAAAATAGTACACATCCAGTGACTGCTCCCCCATAGAAGGTGCCAGCAAGTAATTGTATTGCTGCACTGCACCTTCCCTAGGCAACCTTTCAACTGGGCCAGTCAATTCACTCCTGAGCACTTGTTGAGATAGCTAGTCCTGAGCTTTCGAGTTCTAACTCCAAAATTGGATATGTCCAGCATCTGTTTAGCCAGAGAGTCTGCTAGAAAGGAATTGTATGGCTGCCCTGTACCTCACCTACACAAACTTTCAATTTAGCCCAGTAAATCGTTCCTGCACACTTGCTGAGTCAACTTCTCCTGGACTCTGTCGCGCATCCCTTTCAGAACCCATCTCCAAAATTGGACACATGCTGTGACTGCTCCCTCAGACAAGGCACCAACAAGAAATTGAATTGCTGCCCTGCACTTTCTCTAGGCCACCTTTCATCTGCACCAAACAACTTTTTACTGCATGCTTGTTCAGACAACATGTTCTGCACTCTCAGGCCCAGTCGTCATCAAGTCCAGCTCCAATATTGTGAATGTCCAGCAAATGTTCCCTCAGAGAAGGTACCAAGCAATGAATTGAATTGCTGCCCTGCGCCTTCACTGGGTAACCTTTCAACTGACCCAGACAACTTGATCATACATGCTTGCTGAGACAGCCTGTCCTTGACACTCTGGCTCAGCTCTCACAGAGCCCAGATGCAAAACTGGAGACGTCCGGAAACGGATCCCCCAGAGAAGGTGCCAGGAGGGAAATTAATTCCTGGCCTGCACCTTGCTTGGTCCACATTTCAGTTGCCCAAGTCAACTCGTTCCTGTGCACTTGCAGAGAATGCCTGCCTTGAACTCTCTGGCCTAGCCCTCGTGAAACCCAGCTCCAAAATTGGACATGTCTAGCAAATGCTCCTCCAGTGAAGGTGCCTGCAATTTGCCCTGGGCCAAATTTCAACCAGCCTGATCAGCTTGTTCATGTGGGCACTTGCTGAGACAGGTTGTTCTGGATTCTCAGTCCAGGGTAGGGGTTAGGAATAGGGTTAGGGTTTAGATTTAGGTTTAGGGTTTAGATTTAGGTTTAGGGTTTAAGCTTGAGGTTAGGGTAGGACTAGAGTTGAGGTTAGCTATCTCACCTAAAATATCCTTTTGTACAAAAAAAATAATTACAAAGTTTATTTTATTTACAAAATTTCAATCAAAACAAAGTTACCTAACCTTGGAGCCAAGACAAAAAAAAAGCCAACGTCCAGTGATTTTATATCTTGAGCAAAGAATTAGAATGATGATGCTCAGATGCTATATCACAGAATCAAAGAATGTCAGGGGTTGGAAGGGACCTCAAAAGATCATCTAGTCCAACCCCCCCGCCAGAGCAGGGTCACCTAGAGCAGGTCACACAGGAACACGTCCAGACAGGTTTTCAACATCTCCAGAGAAGAAGACTCCACAACCTCCCTGGGCAGCCTGTTCCAGTGCTCTGTCACTCTCACAGTGAAAAAGTTTTTTTTAATGTTTTTGTGGAACCTCCTGTGTTCCAGCTTGTATCCATTGCCCCTTGTCCTGTCATTGGACGTCACTTAAAAGAGCCTAGCTCCATCGCCTTACACTCACCCTTGACATATTTATAAACATTTATGAGGTCACCTCTCAGCCTCCTCTTCTCCAAGCTAAATACTGACCAACTATCTTGAGCCCCTTTGCCTTCTAGTACTCTGTCCCATGGAGTTTCCCCTAGCAATTGCTTGAAAAGGCCAACGTTGGCCCTGCTGAAGTCCAGAGTTGTGATCCTGCTTGGTATTCTCTTCCTATCACACAAGATCCTGAACTCCAACATCTCATGGTCGCTGCAGCCAAGGTTGCCCTCAGCCTTCACTGCTTCAACCAGACCTTCCTTGCTAGTAAGCACAAAGTCCAGCAGTGCTCCTCTCCTGGTTGGTTCATTCACCATTTGCATCAAGAAATTATCATCAATGCACTGGAGGAACCTCCTGGACTGAGGATGGCTGGCTGTATAAGCCTTCCAGCAAGTACCTGAGTACTTAAAATGCCCAGTGAGAACCAGGGCCTGTGATTGAGAGGCTGCTGTCAGCTGCCTGTAAAAGGCCTCATCAACTTTCTCCTCCTGATCAGGTGGTCTGTAATAGACACCCACCACAGTATCACTTATGCTAGCCTGCCTCTTAATTCTCACCCAAAAGCTCTCGACTTGCTCCTCATCCACCCCTGGATAGACCTCGATACATTCCAGTTGCTCTCTCACGTAAAGAGCAACTCCACCACTTCGCCTTGTTGGCCTGTCTTTCCTTAAAAAGGACATAGCCATCAAGGCCCACATTCCAGTCATGTGAGCTGTCCCACCACATCTCTGTAATCACAATGAGATCATAGCTCTTCCACCGCATCCAGATTTCTAGTTCACCCTGCTTGTTCCCTATGCTTCTTGCATTGTTATACATTTTAGATACCTAATTGATGATCATCTGTTACTGTTGCTCGTGCCATATATGTTGGTGTGAATGCACTTGAGCCATTATGTCCACCCCTAACCCTGAAATACTTCCCACTGGCTTGTCTGTAGTGAGCCTGGTTTTATCCCCTTCCCCCTCCGAACCTAGTTTAAAGCCCTTTCAATTAGTCCTGCCAGCTCAAAAGCAAGAATTCTTTTCCCTCTTGGAGATAGCCCCACTCCGTCTGTTGCTCTCATACCTGGTGCCACATAAACTTCCTCGAGGTCAAAAAACCCAAAACGTTGCTGGTGGCACCAGCCTTTGAGCCATGTGTTAATTATATATGCTTTCCTGTCCCTTTCAGTATTCTTGCCTGCTACTGAAGGGACTGAAGAAAATACTACTTGTGCCTCCAATCCTTCAACCAGTTTCCCTAGTGTCTTAAAGTCCTTTTTTATCTTCTTTAGATGCCCTTGCTCAATCTTATTGCTGCTGGCTTGCACAACCAGCAGTAGGTAATAATCAGTGGGATGCACCAGACCAGGGAGTTTCCTGGTAATATCCCTAAACCTGGCTCCACAGAGGCAACAGACTTCCCTGTGGGCTGGATCTGGGCGGCAGATGGAACCCTCTTTTCCCTTCAAAGTGTAATCTCCTACAACAGTTACTCTCCTTTTCTTCTTAGTCAGAGTGGTCCTAATGCGTGAGGTTGACTCACACACCTTAGACAAGTCCATAGGTGCACCTCCATCTGTCACATCATTTTCTCCGCTCTCATGTTCCAGAGCCCCATACTTGTTCCACAGGGGCAATTGGGCAGGTGAGGGAGGCCGAGCAGGGATTTGCCTGCCTCTCTGAGCAGGGACCTGTTTCCAGTTCCTCTCACCTTTTAGGTCCCCTCCTTTGGCCTGAAGGCCAGACGGTGGGGGGATCTCCTGCTTCTTGTAGAGCTTGTTGTCTATGGATCAGGGAGTGGCTCCACCAATCTATCTCCCTTTCACACTCCCTGATACTCCGTAGTGTCTCCACTTCTTTTAGCTCTGCCACCACCATTTCTATTTGTAGAAATAGTCAATTTCCCTCTCACTCCCCTTGATGTTTCTTAATCTACTCACTTCTTCCCTACGCTCCAACACTTCATCTTGGAGCTGTGCCACCTGGCTAAGCAGGTCATCAACCTGCTCACACTGCACACAGTCATCCTCAGCATTGCTCCCAATTGCCAGTGAAAAGCTGTGACATTCCTCACAGCCTGTGGCCTAGACAACAATACCTGTTTGGGCGTGTGTTGGGAGCACAGTTCTCCTCCTCCCAGTAGCCACTATCACTCCTTGATTAAAGTGCAGCACCTCGAGCTGTAAACAGCCACATCAGCCCCCTCTCCAGCGCAGGAACAATAGGTTTATTTACTATGTACACTGCTTGCCCTCCCCAAAGCTACTTATAGCCCGATAAACGGCGGGTGTTGCTGGCTCTGACCCGGCTCTCTCAGCAACCCGCCTTCCCCGGGACGGCCCCCAGCAGCGGCAAGATATTTTCCCGGCTTCAAAAAGTCCCCCAGAAGAGGTTTTCTTCGTCTCTTTTTGCTGCAGCACCCTTCCCGAGTGCACTCTTACCTGCCCTGAAAGAATGGTCACTGCAGAACTGACCATTAGGCACGTTAAGGACCCGTTTAATTTTACCGCGGGTGTGCTGGCTCCGCCTCAGCTCTCTCATGTTTATGTTAGTGGATTTGTAAAAGCAATAGCATTTCTTCCTGGCACCTTCTCTGTGTGAGCAATCACTGGATATTTGCAAGTTTGGAGCTAGACTCCAAAACTGGTGAGCTCTGCTCTGTTTGCAATGTTACATCTTCAGCGAAGGATAGTTCACATGAGGTTGCTGAGATCCTTTATGTTAGTGGACTTCACTGTCCAGGGAAGGTAGAGGCCAGCACTAGATTTTGTTCCTGGCACCTATTTTGTGAGAGTAATCACTGGATGTTTTCAGTTTTGGAACTGAGCTTCATTTGAAGTTTCAGATACTCAATGCAGGACAGGTTGACACAGAAAGCAAAGAACACCAGTGTTAGGGATTCTGTGGAAGGATTGTCCATGCAAGGTGCAGACCAGCAACAGCATTTCTTCCTGACAAATTCTCTGTGGGAGAAATCACTGAATGTTTGCAAGTCTGGAAATGGTCTACATCTAGATTTTTATATATTCAGTAAAGGATGAGCTGACACAGAAAGCACAGACCACCAATGTTAGTGCTTCTGAACAAGGGTTATCCAGGGAAGGTAGAGGTGAGCCTTTGTGATAGGGAAAAAAGCATCTAGTGAGAGGCACCCTCTCAGGGTCGTTAGGACGCTATCAATCAGAGGCCTCAGAATAAGGAGGATGAGCTTGTTCAGTACCCTTGTAAAAGAGCATAAAACAAAGACAAATTAACAAGGACACTAGTGATAAGGGCAACTAGCAAGGAACATCTGGTGACGAACCCCCTTGTGTAATTTGATAGCAAAACTTCTTGCGAAAAAGTGCTGAGAACAACTAGTTTTGGGATGAGGGTAAAAAGTTCATCGTGAGGAAGACATACGGCCTTCATCCCTGAAGACCCCAGGAGGCACTGCACAAGCGTCAAGAGGAGGAGCTGCTGACCACCGGAACTGAGTGCCTTTTTCGGGATAGCTCATGAATATGTATAGGCATCTAATGAATATGTAACTTTTACTGCATATAACCAAGGTAGCTGCGTGGTTCAGGTGTGCACGTTTTCGGAGGAAGGTATTTCCCCCGTGCACCCGGCGCTGATTAAAACATACCTACTTTATAACCTTCTGGGTTATAGAGTCTTTATTCTGCGTGTCATTTGTTCCAGGCATCTTCTCTGTGGCAACAAACACAGGGTGTTTACAAATTTGGAACAGGGGACCATCTGAAGTTTTCAACATTCAATGCAGGATAAGTTGGCACAGAAGGTGCGGACCACCAGTCTCAGGGCGTTCTGTGGAAGGGCTGTCCAAAGAGGATTCAGGCCATCACTAGCATTCCTTCCTGGTGCCTTCCATCTGTGAGCAATCACTGAACGTTTGCAGTTTCGGAGTAGAGCTCCACCTGAAGTTTTACGTATTTAATGCAGGATGAGATGGCTCAGCAATTGCAGAACACCAGTGTCAATGGTTCTGTGGAAGGGTGTTGTGTCCTACTATTTGGATATGCTAGTAAAGAACTGAACAAGTCAGTGAGTGGGATATTAGGCAGGAGTCATGCAAAGGACAAAGCGTTGATACGGCAAGACCTTGGAACTGCAAAATTATCAACTTTAGGGAGGCAGTTATACGAAACACAGAACTTGGACAGTAAGACAGGATGTGCATGCTTGTTAGGCAGTTACCAATCCATGGAGTTAGAGTGGCGCATGAACAGCTCATGCGGGGCAGCCTGTAGCCAATCACAATCTGCATGATGCGTGCTAAGGAAAGCAAGAACAGTATAAATGTGTGCTGCTTTTGCAATAAAGCGGCGATCTTTGGAACATAATACTGGTGTCGTGTCGTCAGTCATCACATGGATCCCCACATCTGGTGACTCTGACATGATCCGGTAAGGAAAAAAACAAAGATCACTTAGCAAGAAGGTGGGGGAAGGCTGCCGAGCCGGTGGTACCTAGTCGCAGGTGCTGGGCTGCTCTCCTCGAGACAGGCAGGAAAATAAGCTTGCGGGAAGTGGCAGCATGGGAAACACAGTATCCGTGAAAGAGAAAGCGACAGTTAACTGCCTGGTGTAAATTGCTGGAGAAACAGGCATTGATTTAAAACAAGTGGATGTGGAGGATCTATTGTTGTGGGGGCAACAGAGGGTGTTTTTTAAAGACCTGGTAATCATGGGGCAGTCTAGCTCCAAAGAGCATAAGCTCTATGCGGAAGTTTTACAGCGTATATTATGTGAACAGGGATTTAAAGTACTGACTTCTTGGGTACTGCAATTGCTTCCATGGGTTAAGGAATATTGTAAATGGTTTCCTAATTCAGGCTCTTATGACACAAGATTGTGGGCAAAGGTTGGTGAGGAATTACAGACTAAGAGAGATTTACAGTTTAAGATACCAGATGAGTTAGTTGTTACGTGTCGGACAGTTTACACTGCTTTAACTGGATCACAGCCTGCCGAGGAATTTTTGCAAGTGGCAGGAACCACTGCTTCTGCTGCACCCCTAATTTGCATCGAACAGGGCACAGCAGAGCATGTTTGTGACAGAGTGTCTGTGGATTCATGTGATCCTGATACTGTTGATCCTGAAAAGGAGTCAGACTTAGATGGGTACATCTATAAAGTCTATTAGAACTGTGGCAGCGGAATCTCTAACAGCAGAACAAATTCTGAAAAATAAATCACGGCTGCCCTCTCTTATCAGTATTTCAAATCCACCTGCAACAATTGCTTGAGCGGCACCACCAAATGCAGGGGCAGAGTCATCCATAAAATAATTTTTAGAGCGTCCTTTGATGTCTGTGTCGGCACCTCCCTATAAATCTGCTGTTGAGAAAGGAAAGGAGGAAGCTACTGAGAAAGGCGATTTCGCTATGTGGGTGGCATATCCTGTGCTGTATCAGCCAAATCGACCTCCCGAATATCAGCAATTCACGTATGAGATTGTTAAAGAAGTACGGAAGGCCATACGAGATATGGGCTGCAGAATATTTATACCATGAATTTGCTGCAAACAATTGGAGAATCTCATACTATGATGCCATATGATTGGAAATCTCTGATGAGATTGGTACTGAGTGCAGCACAATATACTGTTTGGTTGGCAGAGCATGGGGAATTTGCCATGGTTCAGATTATGGATAATATTGCAAATTTAATCCCAGGTGGTATGGCAGAATATGTGGGAGAAGGACAATTTGCCATGCTGCAAGCTCAAGCAAATTTAGCACAGCTGATCTTACAACAAGTATCTACATCAGCAATGAGAAGTTTGACATGTGTCCCTGAAGTAGGGATACAGCAATTATTTTTTGCAGCGATATGGCAGGGTCCGCAAGAACCTTATGTTACATTTATGATAGATTGCAGACTGCTTTAACTCACCAGATAGACAATGAGGAAGCGCTACAAACACCTTTAATGCAATTAGCATATGAAAATGCTAATGCTGACTGCCAGCGTGCTATTATGCCATTACAAGACTCTGCAAAGAGCACAGATGACATTCATACAACAGGGTCTGTTGCACACACACAGTGCTTTCACCGACACCGTGGGTAATGCCATGTCAGCAACACCAGTATTGCAGGTCACAAAGCCTGACAGCAAACGAGCAGTCACAGACCTCACCGCCAGCACAGCAGGCAGTGCAGGGCTGGATCTGCCCTCGCCACCAGCCCAGACCCCTCCTGCTACCTCAAAGCAGGGCGCTGCCTGGGGAGTGCTGAGACAGCAAAAGCAGAAGTCTGGCAGGTCCTCAGAAATAGCAGCAGCTGTAGCCTCTTATCATGAGGTGGATGAACACCCTTCTGTTGCTTTAACTACACAGTGGCAATCTGGAGGAACTTCCCAAGTGTTAGCTCTGGTGGATACTGGACCTGAGATTGCTGTGTTACAGAATAATATCAATAATAAAGAAGTTACATCACAGATCTATGGAATGAGGAGAAATACAACTTCTGCTCTTCAAATTAAAGTTACCTTAACAACAAAAAATGCCATGACAGTGCTAATTGCCTCAACTAAAGAATATAATTTGAATATTGATGTGCAGGCAGGACAGATACTTGAAACCTTAACTGATTTCTTCTCCTTTGGAACTTCACAAGCAGGATTTGCAAATGAACCTGTAACTGTTTTGAGTGGATTTCCAGAGTGGGATCCTGGTATCTGTCATGCTGCCTGTGCCTACTAAGGTCATAACTGTAAAATAATATCATATTCCAGGGAGTTAGAAGGTAATTATTCAAACCATTCAGGTACTTCAACACATGGGAATAATGTGGCAATGTCTATAAAAGTATTCCTTTAAAGTGAGGTACATCTCAGCTCATCAAAAAGATGAGTCATTTGAACCCCTGAGAATGCTGTATGGTTCTATATGCCAACATTTTTGCTTATTTTACACTCTCTGTTAATATCAGATTCTTGAGTTTTTGTGTTCCAAGTTTCTTCCATGCATACCCGTGCTCCATCCAGAGGAAACAGCATCAGAACACCGTTACTGGTGTCACGAACCAAACATCAGATTGCAGTTCAGCCCAAGAAAGCACAAGCCACACTTGTGCAATCTAAATGAAACATATGTTGCCTTCACAAAACTGATGAATCAGTCTGCCTGAAGAATGATGTTCAACATCTTCAGGACTTGATGCAACAAATCATACTTGGCTGACATCGTGACTGCATTCTTTGAGAGGAGACACTTGATTTAAATCACTATGTTGAATTGTGTTTATGCTTTTCTTTCTCTCTATATATTTTTTTTCATGTGCCTTTGTAGATTACTTTCTAATACACCTTGCAAGCCTAAGCAGATACCTCCTATTTCGCTAGCAAATGCAGTTGCTTGAGCAAGGGGGGTGGAATATAGAGGTACAGCGGAAGATTGGCGAGGAGGACTGTAGGTAGGCTCAAGCAACTTGCACCTAAGGTGTCAGAAAACACAGACATCTCACTGGATTACTGCTTGGCCTTGTGTGCTCGACAAGCAGCACACCCACACTGAGATAACATTCCTGCCGGGCAAAGCAGTGAATGTGAGTCCCGGCAATTCAGGCAGAGCAGCAAGTAAAACGTAACAACACAGTGGGATAAATACTATGCATTTTTTAGGAAGGATATGATTTGGTTAAACCTCAAAACATGGTTTTCTGTGTTAAAAAAATGTGTTTAATAATATTTGTTGTTGTGGGAAGTGTTTTGTTGTGTTCTTTTTCATTATAGTTAACAATCTCACCTGAAGTGCTGCCTGAGGGGTCCGAAGAACCAAAAGTACATCTTATGACTTTGATGGTGATCCAAAAAAAAAAAAGCAAAAACAAAACCGGGAACTGCAGATACCCTACATTTTACAGCTAGCCATGCTGGTAGCACTGCGTTGCAGAATTAAGACTTTCGTCCTTGAGCTCTTTTCTAAACAAGTACTTAACTCTTACTTGCTAATAATCAAAAGAGACCGTGACCAGCCAAGTACAGCTCATTTTGGGAGTTTGCTTTTGAGAATGGTCAGATAAGATGCTTCTTGTACACAAGATGTGCATGGGAGTGAATGGGAAAGTGTGATCAAAACAGACCTGGGAATGTCTGTTCTCCCTGTGTGATGACAGAGTGACTGAAGGACTACATGAGCGAATAACAATCCTGGCTGCATAGTCTGGTCTCCTGTTTGTAACCCATAAATAGTGCTACATCGCAAGTAATTTCTGAGCTGTTGACTGGTGTAGATAGTATTTGACACGCTGTGTTATAAAATCGTGCCACTATAGATTTTTTTATTGTTAGCTCAAGGACATGGTTGTGACGAGTTTGAAGGCATGTGTTGTGTGAACCTGTCTGATCATTCCAATGGCATTCATAAGCAGCTTGCACAATTGGAAGAATGTTTTAATCTTGTTATATATAATCACAATCCTTTTGAGGATTGGTTAGCAAAATTAGGACTAGGACCATGGCTCATGCAAATTGTAAAATGGCTTGCACCAGTAGTTATATTTTTGTTAGCATTATATGTTTTAGTGCCATGTATGTTACAGTGTTTAAGAGGACTGTTGGAACATTTTATATTAAGCATTTTTAAAAGAAAAGGGGGAGATGTTGTGTCCTACTATTTGGATACGCTAGTAAAGAACTGAACAAGTCAGTGAGTGGAACGCTAGGCAGGAGTCATGCAAAGGACAAAGCGTTGATACGGCAAGACCTTGGAACTGCAAAATTATCAACTTTAGGGAGGTAGTTATACGAAACACAGAACTTGGCCAGTAAGACAGGGTGTGCATGCTTGTTAGGCAGTTACTAATCAATGGAGTTAGAGTGGCGCGTGAACAGCTCGTGCTGGAGAGCCTGTAGCCAATCACAATATGCGTGATGCGTGCTAAGGAAAGCAAGAACAGTATAAATGTGTGCTGCTTTTGCAATAAAGTGGCGATCTTTGGAACATCATACTGGTGTCGTGTCGTCAGTCCTCACATGGATCCCCACAGAAGGGTTTTCCAGGGAATGTGCAGATCAGCAGTAGTATTTCTTCCTGGCAACTTCACTGTGGGAGCAAATGCTTTACATTCACTATTCCGAAGTTAGGCACCAAAATTAGGGAGGTCAGCTCCTTCTAGATTTTGATATCTTCAGTGAAGAATAGTTTAGGTTAGATCCTTGAAGTTAGTTGTTCCATGGAAAGGTTTTCAAGCGAAGGTGCAGACTAGCAGTTATATTCCTTCCTGGAACTTTCTGTGTGATACCAAATGCTATGCATTCTCTGTTTTGAAGCTAGGCATCAAAATCAGGGAGCTCATGTCCTTCTAGATTTTGATATCTTCAATGAAGAATAGTTTGAGTGCGGTAACTCAGATCCTTTACATCAGTTCTTCTATGGAATGGTTTTCCAAGGAATGTGCTGATCACCAACAGCATTCTTTCCTGAAACCCTCTCTGTGATAGTGTACTGGGTTCAGCTAGGATAGGGTTAATTCTCAGTAAAAGAGCTAGTCGGGAATAGGGAATAGCTCCACCAAACTAGTGCTAGTCAAAGGGATACTCGATACCATCATGATGTCATGCTCGGGATATATATATATATGGAGGGGTCGAGGTGGGGGCGCTCTCTCCGGTTTTCGGTCCGTTGGTGTGGTGAGATCCACGTTACATGTTACTCGCGTTATATCTGGTTCAACATTACTGTTATTTCACTGTTATTGTTACCATTTTATGTTCACCATTAAAACAAACTGCTTTTATCTCAACCCCACAAGGCTCTGCCTGCGGCTGCTTTCGGGCTCTTCCCCTCACTCTCGGTAGGGGGGAGCGAGCGGGGGAGCGATCACGTGGTTCCTTTGTTTCCTTCCCGCAGGTCACTCGGCTCGAACCACCACAGATAGCAAACCCTGTACATTCACTATTTTGAAGCAAGACACCAAAATTAGGCAGTTTGACTCCTTCTAGATTTTGATATCTTTAATGAAGAATCATTCTGGTGAGATAACTTAGATCCTTTAAATTAGTGCTTCTGTGGAAGGGTTTTCCAGGGAAGGTGCAGACCAGCAATAACATTCCTTTCTGGAGTATTCTCTGTGATAGCAAATACTGTACATTTGCTGTTTTGAAGCTAGGCACCAATATTAGGGAGCTCAGCTCCTTCTAGATTTTGGTGTCTTGAGTGAAGCATCGTTTTGGTGAGATAACTCAGATCCTTTAGGTTAGTGGATTTGTGGAACGGCTGTCCAGAGAAAGTAGAGGCCAGCATTAGCTTTCATTCTTGGAACCTTCTCCGTGTGATCAATCGCTGGGCGTTAGCACTTTTGGAACAGCCCTCCAACCTATGTTTTAGGTATTCAGCGCAGGCTGTTGGCACAGAAAACACAGATCCCCAGCGTTAGGGAGTTCTGTGGAAGGGCTGTTGAAAGAGTATGGAGGCCATCACTAGTGTTTCTTCCTGGCACCTTCTCTCTGTGAGCTATCGCTGAACATTTGCAATTTTGGAGTAGGGCTCCATCTGACCTTTAGGTATTTGATGCAGGTTGTTTAGCAGAGAAAGTGCTGAACTCCAGTGTCATTGGTTCTGTGGAAGAGCTGTCCAGAGGAGCTGCAGACCAGCAATAGCATTCTTTCTGGGGAACTTCTCTGGGAGAACAAATGCTGGACGTTTCCAAGTTTAGAGTTACACTCCAAAATCGGTGAGCCTGGTGCTGTCTGGAATTTTCTATCTTCAGCGCAGGATTGTTACATGAGAGTGCTTATATCCTGTATATTAGTAGGTCTGTAGAAGGACTGTCCAGGGAAAGTAGAGGCCAATACCAGCTTTCGTTCCTGGCACCATCTCTGGGAGAGTAGTGTCTGGACATTTTCAGTTTTGGAACAGGGCTGCAACTGAATTTTTAGGTATTCAGTGCAGGATGACAAGGCTCAGAAACTGCAGAACACCAGTGTTAGTGGTTCTGTGGAAGGGTTTTCCAGGGAAAGTGCAGACCGGCAATAGCATTCCTTCCTGAAACCTCGTCTGTGATAGGAAACGCTGTACATTTGCCATTCTGAAGCTAGGCCCCAAAATCAGGGAAGTCAGCTCCTTCTAGATTTTGCTATTGTCAATGAATATCATTTTGGTGAGATAACTCAGATCCTTTTTGTTAGTTTTTCTGTGGAAGTGTTTTCCAGGTAAAGTAGAGGTCAGCACTGGCTTTGGTTCCTTGCACCTTCTTTGTGAGAGCAATCACTGGACGTTAGCAATTTTGGAGCAGGCCTCAATCCTATGTTTTAGGTATCAGTGTAGGCTGAGTTGGCACAGAAAGCACTGTCCCCCAGTGTTAGGGGTTCTGTGGAAGGGCTGTCCAAACAGGATGTAGGCCCTCATGGGCGTTCCTTCCTGGCAGCTTCTGTCTGCGTGCAATAGCTGAACATCTGTAATTTTGGAGCAATGATCCACCTGAATTTTAGCTATTCAATGCCACTTATGTTGGCACATTGTCGTGGTTCAAGCTGACTGACCAGCAGGGAAAGACAAAGGAACCTCACAGGCGCTCCCTCGCTCACCCCTCCCCTACCGGGAGTGAGGAGGAGAGGCCGGAAGGAGCCGCAGGCAGAGCCGTGTGGAGTTGAGATAAAACCAGTTTGTTTTAATGATGAAACATAAATGATAACAATAACAGTGAAGTAACAGTAATAAAAGTAGTCCTTTAACTAGATATTGTATAATGTGAGTAATATATAACGCGGATGCCTCACCACCTGGAACCCAGCGACGCAGCACCGAGCTCAGTCGGACAGGTGGAACGAGAGAGATCCCCACCCTGGCCAGCTCCCTCTATATACCCTGAGTGTGACCTCATGGTGGCATCTAATATCCCCTTGGCTAGTGGCTAGTTCGGTTCGGCTACCCCAGCTATGCCCAACTCCCAGCCAACAGCGAAAATTAACCCTATCCTAGCTGAACCCAGTACAACATACATGCAGAACACCAGTGTCAGTGGTTCTGTGGAAGGGTTGTCCAGAGAAAGTGTAGACCATCAACTGCATTCCTTTCCTGGCTCCTTCTCTGTGGGTACAAATGCTTGACTTTCACCATTTTGAAGGTAGGCTCCAAAATTGGGGAGCTTGGTTCCGTCTGGAATTTTGTATCGTCAGTGAAGGACAGCTGAGATCCCTTATGTTAGTGGATGTGGGAGGGCTCTCCAGAGAAGGTACAGGCCAACCCTAGTATTCCTTTCTCGCACTTTCTCTGTGGGAGAAATCCCTGGACCCCTGCAATTTTGAAACTTGCCTCCATCTGAGGTCTGAATTTTTATATATTCGGTGAAAAATGATTTTACTGAAAAAGTGTAGATTGCCAGTGTTAGTGGGTCTATGAAAGGACTGTTGAGGCTAGGTGCTGGCTAGCATTAGAGTTTCTTCCTGGCACATTCTCTGTGGGAGCAATTGCTGCACATTTGCCATTAGAGTAAGCGTTAGGATTACTATCAAGGTTAGGACAGCTCCAAAATCGGACACATCCTGCAGATGGTTCCTGAGAGAAGGTACCAGCAAGGAATTGAATTCCTGTCCTTGCACCTTCCCTCTGCCACCTTTCAGCTGCCCCAGTCAACTTGATCCTGCACACTTGCTTTAGCAGCCTGACATGGCCTCTCTGTCTCAGCCCTCAGGGAGCCCAGCTCCAAAATTAGACACGTCCTGCAACTGCTCCCACAGAGAAGGTGCCAGCGAGGAATTGCTTTGTGGTCCTGCATCTTTCCTGGGATATCTTTCAGCTGCTCCAGTCAACCATTCATGAGCACTTGCACGTTCGTGTTAGGGTTAGGGTTTGAGATTAGAGTTAGGGTTAGGGTTTAGGGTTTGGGTTCAGGATTAGGGTTAGGCAGGCAGCTCCTAAGCAGCTTTTCAACTGTCCCAGTCAACTTGTTCTTTCGTGCTTGCTGAGGCAACTTGTCCTGAACTCTGTAGCTTATGCCTTAGGGAGCTGCCCTGGATTCAGCTAGGGTGGGGTTAATTTTCACTAGAATCTGGTATGAGGCGCACTCAGGATAGCCAAATCGAACTAGCCACTAGCCAAGGGTATATTTGATACCATGACATCATTTGCAGTGTATATATACGTATAGGGGAGCTGACCAAGGCATATATGCACAATGGCTGGTCCGAGACATCGGCATTGGACATCGTTCATGTTATATTCTATCTAATTAATATAATTGTTGCTACTGTTATTCTTCTCCCCCCCTTTTATTATTATATTATGTTTTACTATTTAATCTGTTCTTATCTCAACCCCCCTAGTGTCTAGCTACTGCTCCTCCTGGATTTTCCTCTTTATTCCCAGCAGGGGAGGAGTGAGCAAGTGAGCGACCTCATGGCTCTAGTTTTCCCCTGCTGGACAGCTGGCTCTGAACCATGACACTATTTAGCACCCAATGTGGGGCAGAAGGGTCTCTTGTTGGCCCACCAAACATTGACCCCACAAACATTGGTGGTCTGCGATTGCTGAGACAGCTTATCTTACACTCTGTCTCTCAATTCACATGGAGACCAGCTGCAAAATTGAAAATATCCAGTGATTGCTCCCACATAAAAGGTGCTAAACTAGGAATGCTATTGCTGAAAAGCACCTTCCCTGACCAGCTCTACCATAGCTCAAGTAATGTTGGTGATCTGTGCTTTTGAGAAACTTACCATGCATGGAGACCTACTGCAAACCTGAAAATGTCCAGCAACTGCTCCACCAGAAAATGTGCCAGGGAGGAATGTTTATCCTAGCTTCCCTGGAAGGCCCTTCCTCTGACCCAGTAACATGAATGCCTCTTGCTTTCTGAGGCTACTTAGACACACGATCATCTTTCACAGCAGAGAGATCCCAGATCCATAAATGGATGGATCCACCTCTAAAACTGAAAACAGTGATTGCTTCAGCCAAAATGGGCCACGAAGCAATGTTACTGCTGCCAGGCACCTTTCATTGTCTGCCCTTCCTCAGCCCCACAAACACTGGTGATCTGAGATCACTGAGACAGCTTATCCTTCACTCTCTCAATTCACATGGAGATCAGCTGCAAAACTGAAAACATCCACTGACTGCTCCCAGAGAAATGGTGCTAAACTAGGAATGCTATTGCTGATATGCATCCTCCCTGGACAGCCCTTCCTCAAGCCCCACTGGCATTGGTAATCAGCACTTTCTGAGGGAACTGGTTCCCCATTCAATATCAAACTCAAAATGATGCCATCTCAAAAATTGAAAACATCCAGCAATTGCTCCAGCCAGAAGAGGCCAAGGAGTAATGCTATTGCTGGCATGCACCTCCTTATGGATGGATCTTCCACAGCCCTACCAATACTGGTCATCTGCAATTTCTGAGGCAACTTAGCTTCAACTCTATCTCATATGGAGCCCAGTTGCAAATCTGAAATCAATGAGCAATTGCTCCCACAGAAATAGTGCCACGAAGGAATGGTGTTGCCAGCCTGCACCTTCCATGTGCAGCCCTTCCACAGCTCCACTAATAATGGTGATCCACACTTTCAGAGACAACTTAGCATCCATTCAGTATTAAACTAAATGGAGCCAGCTCCAAAATGCACAACATCCAGTAAGTTCTCCCACAGCAAAGATGTTAGGAAGCAATGCTGTGGTTACCCTGTACCTTCTCTGGCAAGCTCGACTGTAGTCCAAGTAATGGTGATCTGCAATTTTGGGCAAACTTCCCCTGCACTGCACTGCATGTCTCCATCCATTTGGAGGCCAGCTGCAAATTTGAAAAAGTCCAGCGATTACTCCCAGCGAAAAGTTATCAGGGAGCAATGTTTTTGATGGCCTCCACATTTCCAGGACAGCCCTCCCTCAGTCCCAATGACATATGTGCCTCTTGTTTCTGAGGCAACTTAGCCTCAACTGCATCTCTCACAGCAGAGACATCCCAGATCCAGAAATGGCAGAGCCCATCTCGAGAATTGAAAACATCAAGCAATTGCTCCCACAGAAATGGTGCTAAACTAGGAATGCTATTGTTTGACATGCATGGCCTTTCCACAGCCCCACTAACATTGGTGATCAGCACTTTCTCAGTGTACTTACTCTCCACTGTGTCTCTCAATCTAGGCAGAGCATAGCCCCAAAATAGTACGGAGCCCCGATCCAAAATTGCAAATGTCGAGTGACTGGTCCCACAGAAAACGTGCCAGGGAGGAATGCTATTGCTGCCCTGTACCTTCCCTGGATGGACGTTCTTCAGCCCTACTAACACAGTTTACCCTTGTTTTCTGAGGCAACTTAGCTGCAACTCCAGCTCTCACAGCAGAGAAATCCCAGATCCATAAATGGTTGGAGCCCATCTTGGGCTTTGCAGATCACATCAGGTCAGCATCAATACTGTAAGCCTTTTCTGTAGTACATTCCACAGACTCTGTACTCAGACAATTGCATACTAGGGAAAGGGCTTTTTCCTATTTCTTCAACTTATAAAAATAATTTAAATGCAGGAAATGCAACAGCCATCTAATTTTTTGTTAACAGACAATATTATGGGATACAAATCAAGGTAGCATATCAACTGATGCCTTACATTCTCTGAAATCCAACAGAATGAAAAGAAATCCAAATATTTTTACTTCAGCCTTAAAATTGACTTCTTGTCAATTGCAGAATTCATGAGTTCAGCTTTCTTCCTTGCTTCAGTATTACTTGCATCTGGGAAAGAACAATGTCCTGTACAGTCTGCAGACTGACCTGTTGGAGAGCAGCGTAGGAGCAAAGGACCTGGGGCTTCTAGGGGAGAGCAGGATGACCACGAGCCAGCAATGTGCCCTTGTGGCCAAGAAGGCCAATGGCATCCTGGAGTGTATTAGGAGGTCAAGAGAGGCCCTCCTCCCCTTCTACTCTACCCTGGTGAGGCCACACCTGGAATATTGTGTCCAGTTCTGGGCCCTTCAGTTCAAGAAGGACAGGGAACTGCTTGAGATAGTCCAGTGCAGAGCTACAAAGATGATTAAAGGAGCAGAACATCTCCCTTACGAGGAAAGGCTGAGGGAGCTGGGTGTGTTCAGCTTCAAAGAGACTAAGGGATGACCTCCTTAATGTTTATAAATATGTCAAGGGTGAGTGTAATGTGTAAGCCAGGCTCTTTTCAGTGATGCCCAATGACAGGACAAGGGGCAATGGATACGAGCTGGTACATAGGAAGTTCCACAAAAACATTAGAAAAAACTTCTTTACTGTGAGGGTAACAGAGCACTGGAACAGGCTGCCCAGGGAGGTTGTGGAGTCTCCGTCTCTGGAGACATTCAAAACCCACCTGGACACATTCCTGTGTGACCTACTGCAGGTGATTCTGCTTTGGCAGGGGAGCTGGACTTGACGATCTCCAGAGGTCTCTTCCAACCCCTAACATCGTGGGATTCTCTGATTCTCCCTGGGGCTGCCTGCTACAGCCTTTCTGTAGATTAGCTGTATCAGTCTGATGTTTTCTGTAACACCAGTTATTAAGCAGCCTGACATGCCTCCTCTTGGAGACCAACAGCTGGTGTGTGTACTCTGTGTCACAAATACTGCAGTCTTGCTCTCCTCCTGTGTCAGCAGCTATGGCCATACTAGTATGGGAGGGTTAATGCAACTCTAGGCATGCTTCACAGCCGTTCAGAGATACTGCTCAAGGTCTAGTTCGTCTCAGTAAACAAACAATTATTAGGGAAATTTCACACTTTTACATTGTCTCTACTGAGTGTGTGCAAATTGAGATTTTTCGAAATGGGAAGTTTGGCTAGTTTTTTTCTAGCTAATTACAAAACTTGCCATCCTTTCTGCTGCTAAACACTAAGTTCTTGTCAAAACGAATGGATTTTTCTGACCTTTTTCACAGAAAGAGAGATCTGTTAATTCAGAAAAAAATTGTTTTCTATCTAGTGCCTGTTGGAAGTTCCAGAATGAAACATAATCAGTTCAGCTGCACAGATAGCAACAACAAAGTCAAGGCAAGGCAAGGCTACTGCCTACTCACGTCTCTGTTTTATGTATCAAAACTCTTGCTCCTATCAACTGAACCTGTGGAGGCACGAACTTTTCACACTCTTTTCTCTGCCAGCTGCTGGCAAAAGCCATCTATGAAGGCATTCCTAACAGGCTATGCCTTTGCATCAGAGTAAGCAGAGACCTCTTCATTGCAATGGGAACAGAGGAGTTGTATGTGTTACTGAGCAGTAGCAAGTAGACTATTTCCTCTTGTTCCTTCTGTTCTTGTTTCCTCTTGTTCCTTCTCCCTCGGCAAAATTCAGTCTGATCTACATACAACCCAATTCAGCATACACTGTGAGAGAAGGTTGCTGTTAGTACAGCAGAGTACTGAATGAGTTTGCTGTTAATACAGCAGAGTTGTGGAAAAGCTGGATAGCTCATCTGCTGAGTTTTATCAGCAAAGGCTGAAATTAATGTGTAAAAGCTGTAGATATGGTCTCTCGGGGAACCATGACATTATCTTCTTCCCAGACTAATACCTGCTCATATTGTTTAAATCCCCCCCCAAAAAAACCCAGATGAAACAGACAAGTCAACCCAAACCTTTTTAAACTTGGCTTTTTACTGAAGATAAAAAGAACATATGTAAATTCTGATCTGACTGTACAGAAAAGCACTATGAACATTTTTCCCCAGTCAGAATTAATGGCATGCACTGAGAGTAATTTCAAGCCTATATAGGTTAAACCTATATTAGAAAGTCTTTAAAATTCTTTTCATACCTCAGAAAATCTACACAGAAGTAGTACTTCACTCACACTTTTGTTTCAATTTACAGAATCACAGAACAGTAGGGATTTGAAGGGGCCTTTGAAGAGGCCTTTGAAGACCATCTAGTCCAACCTCCCCACCAGAGCAGGATCACCTAAAGTAGATTGCACAGGAACATGGCTAGGAAAGTTATGAAAGTCTCCAGAAATGGAGACTCCAGAAGCTCTCCAGACAGCCTGTTCCAGTGCTCTATTAGCCTCACAGTAAAAAAGCATTTCCTTATGTTTAGGTGGAACCTCCTGTTTTCCAGTTTGTGACCATTGCCCCTTGTCCTGTCACTCGACACCACTGACTGGAGAGACACTCCAGTCAAAAGACAGTTATAGTCATGGCAAAAGCCTGAAGTACAAATGCAAAAACTCTGTTGTTATATAGGTGCAACTTTTTCTTCCTTCAGCCAGGAGGGCTGCCCAGTAACATATTTTAAAACAATTTTGTTACAACTCACCCATTCTTTCCTGCTGAATATGTGAATTTCAATTTACTAGTCTTCAATTCAGCATTTTTCTAAGTTCATTCTAAATACTTCATTTCATACTGTGTTCAGCTTTCAGGCCACCAACATAAGGACATGGACCTACTAGAGCGAGTCCAGAGGGGGGCCAAGAAGACAATCAGCAGGTTGGAGCACCTCTCCTATGAGGACAGGCTGAGAGAGTTGGGGTTGTTCAACCTAGAGAAGAGAAGGCTTCAGGGAGACCTTATAGAGCATTCCAGTACTTAAAAGGGTCCTACAGGAAAGAAGGGGAGTGACTCTCTATCAGGGACCATAGTGACAACACAAGGATCAAACAGAGTAGATTTAGTTTAGGTATTAATAGGAATAAATTCTTTTCTGTGAGTACTCTGAAGTTCATTCAATGTGTAAACTTCACTGTGACCTCTGATGACGTTAGATACTTCAGGAATTCTGCTGCTTTGGAAAAAATAGGCTTAATAAAGATATATTAAACTGTAACTTAAGATGATTAATTCCTCCCATGCTAACTCCAGTCTCAGAAGAACCTTGTCTGGCAGAGTAAATTCAAATGGTAATTTTTTCCTCCTTGATATTTAAAATGGAAATGCAATTAAAGTCACCTAATTTGCTTTCCCACTCCTACTAAAATCAGCTCGAGTTGTATCAGGAACCAGGCTTACACACGCTGACTGCAATCACTTTCTTACCTCTGTCAGTAGACTTTCAAGCAGCTGTAATGCTACAAGGAACACTTACCTACTCTATATCTTCACAGATCTGCCATGGTTTTATTGAAGACCATATATAGCTGCTGGCTGAGACTTGCTTTTATATCGTTCCAGACACAAGACAAAAATTTAAAAATCTGAAAGCAAAAGCATACTGCAAGACAATATAGAGGCTGCAATTCTTCCACAGGCTAAAACATCTGGCATTATCATGTACACACAACAAAGAAGAGATAGTATCAGACATGCTCGCAGAAAACCAACGGTCAAAGCCCAAATTCCTAATTTCTCTCACTAAGAAAAGTAAAATATGTCAATTTTCCAAACTGGTTAAGGGAAAGAAGCCAAAGAGTCGTGGTCAATGGGGCGGAGTCTGGTTGGAGGCCTGTATCCAGTGGAGTCCCTCAGGGGTCAGTACTGGGACCAGTATTACTCAATATATTCATCAATGACTTGGATGAGGGACTAGAGAGTACTATCAGCAAGTTTGCTGATGACACCGAGCTGGGAGGGAGGAGTGGCTGACATGCCAGAAGGCTGTGCTGCCATTCAGTGAGACCTGGACAGGCTGGAGAGTTGGGCGGGGAAGAATTTAATGAAATATAACAAGGGTAAGTGTAGAGTCTTGCATCTGGGTGAGAACAACCCCAGGTTCCAGTATAAGTTGGGGAATGACTTATTAGAGAGCAGTGTAGGGGAAAGGGACCTGGGAGTCTTGGTGGACAGCAGGATGACCATGAGCCAGCACTGTGCCCTTGTGGCCAGGAAGGCCAATGGCATCCTGGGGTGTATTAGAAGGGAGGTGGTTAGTAGGTCGAGAGAGGTCCTCCTTCCCCTCTACTCTGCCCTGGTGAGACCCCATCTGGAATATTGTGTCCAATTCTGGGCCCCTCAGTTTAAGAAAGACAGGGAACTGCTGGAGAGAGTCCAGCACAGGACAACTAGGATGATTAAGGGAGTGGAGCATCTCCCTTATGAGAAAAGGCTGAGGGAGCTGGGTCTCTTTAGTTCAGAGAAGAGGAGGCTGAGGGGTGACCTCATTAATGTTTACAAATATATCAAGGGTGAGTGTCACGAGGATGGAGCCAGGCTCTTCTCGGTGACAACCACTGATAGGACAAGGGGTGATGGGCTGAAACTGGAACATAAGAGGTTCCGCTTAAACTGGAGAAGAAACTTCTCACTGAGGGTGACGGAACACTGGAACAGGCTGTCCAGGGAGGTTGTGGAGTCTCCTTCTCTAGAGACATTCAAGACCTGCCTGGGCACGTTCCTATGTAGGATTATCTAGGTGTTCCTGCTCTGGCAGGGGGATTGGACTCGGTGATCTTTTGAGGTCCCTTCCAATCCCTAACATTCTGTGATTCTGTGAAACTCTACCAAGTTGTCCTTCCCAAGAAGGGTTCCACCTCATATCTTATGTACAAATACATAGAAAAATTTAAACTGCTCTCTCTTACTTCAGGTTGCTTCAGTGTTCACACTTCTCACCAGTTTATGATGTTTTTAACTATTATGATATGTTTTTAAATATTAAAACCATTTAATTTTATTACTAGGCATACCTTTCTTAAAATAAGAAAATTAAAAATATAAAATGAAGGTATTTGTTTTTCTTCTAGGTCTTCAGACACCAAGGATATAGCATAATCGTCATAGTAATATTTCTGGAGATACAAGTTCCAGAATACTCATCACTTTATGTAAGTTATTAGATTAATTAACTTCAGAGAAGGTAAGTCTGCACTGGGGAGAGGTGCTGCAGGAAAAAAAGGGCCGAAGAAAAGCTCTTTTCTGGGTTTTTTTCGAGCTTTTTCAAAGCCCAGACAAGATCTGCCGCTGCTGGAGGCAGTGCCGGGGTAGACGGGCTGCTGTGAGAGCCGGGACGGAGCCAGCACACCCGCGGCTCACTGGGCTATGAATACCCTCAGGGAGGCTCAGGGAATAGTTGTTGCCCACAGAGTACGAGGTAAGTGGTCCTTTTGTTCCTGCCCTAAAGAGGGGCCTACTGTCGCTATTTACAGCTCATTGGACGGGTTTTGAGGTGCTCCACTTGATCAAGGAGTCATGGTGGCGAGGAGAAATGCGCTCTCAGCACCCACTCAAAGGGATATTGGTGTTCGGGTCACAGGCTATGAGGCATGTCACAGCTTTTCACTGGTAGTTGGGAGCAATCCTGAGGATGGCTGTGTGAGGTGGGAGCAGGTTGATGACCTGCTAAACCTGGTGGCGCAGCTCCAGGATGAAGTGTTGGGGCTTAGGGAGGAGGGGAGTAGGTTAAGTAAAATTAGGGAAAGCGAGAGGGAAATTGACAACTTCCGTAATCTGGTTGTGACAGAGCTGAAAGAAGAAATAGGCAGGTTAAAGAGGATCAGGGAGTGTGAGGAATTATGGGACAGGGGGCAATGGCACAAGGTCCCTGCTCGGCGTGGCAAGCGCCACTGCCTGGCAATTCCCCCACCCTCCCCCCAAGTGTCCTTGCATAACAGGTGCAGTGCTCTGCAAGGGGAACTGGACAACCCTGAGGATAATGGTTCTCCCTGCTTGGAGGTGTCACCAAATCCTAGTCAGACTGCCCTTGGCATTAAAACCTCATCAGTAAAGAATAAAAGACAGGTCATTGTCATTCGTGACTCACTGCTTTAAGGGAGGAGAAGGCCCAATATGCAGACTGGACCCACTGCACAGGAAGGTCTGTTACCTCCCAGGGGTCAGAGTTAAAGATGTGAGGAAGAAGCTTCCTTCCCTAGTATGGCCCTCAGACTATTATCCCCTTTTTTTGTTTCACATAGGCAGTGATGAATTAGAAAGAACCACTCCAAGGACAATGAAGAAGGACTTCAGAGCCTTGGGGTGCCTGGTCAAGGGATCAGGAGCATAAGTCGTGTTCTCTATCCCTCCAGTTGTGGGGAAAAATGAGGGATTAGGCAGGATGTACCAGCAGATTAATACCTGGCTCCAAGCCTGGTGTGTCCAGCAGGGGTTTGGGTTTTTGACAGTGGCTGGATTTACAAGAGGCCAGGTCTGTTAGAAACGCATGGGAATAGCCTATCCCACAGAGGGAAAAGGGTTTTAGGAAGGGAGTTGGCAGGGCTCATAGACAGAGCTTTAAACTAGGTATGAAAGGGGGTGGGGGTGAAATGAGGATCACTGAAAAAGAGCCAGAATGTAATATGGCAGTGCTTGTGGGGGAGGAATGTACTTAGCAAGATCATACGATCTTGTAAATCGTAGCAAAGGATCAAAATGTCATACCAAGTTGCAGGCAGAACACAAAGATTGTTGAGAGGTTGGGTACTATAGAAACATCTGAGTATCAGCAGGAAGGTATTAGGGCTTCTCCCATCCGAAAGGTGACCCAGCTGAGGTGGATCTACTCTAATGCACGCAGCATGGGTAACAAACAGGAGGAACTGGAGGCCACTGTGCTGATGGAAAGCTATGATATAGCTGCCATAACAGAAACGTGATGGGATGACTCACACAATTGGAGTACTACAATTGATGGATATCAGCTTTTCAGAAGAGATAGATGAGGTAAGAGACGTGGTGGGGTGGCCCTCTATGTTAGGGAGAGATATGAATGCTTAGAAATTAATCAATGTGATGACAGGGTTGAGAGATATGGGTTAGAATCAAAGGAAAAGCCAACAAGACTGACATGATCGTGGCAGTCTGCTACAGACCTCCCAGCCAGGATGAAGAAATAGATAAGATACTTTATAGGCAACTGGGCGAAGTTGCACGGACTCTACCTCTTGTTCTCATGGGGGATTTTAACTTCCCAGACATCTGCTGGGAATATAATACAGCAGAAAGGGATCAGTCCCAGAGGCTCCTGAAGTGTGTGGGAGATAACTTCCTGACACAGATGGTGAGGGAACCAACAAGGGGAAGTGCACTCCTGGACATGCTCCTTGTTAATAGAGAAGGTCTTGTGGTGGATGTAATTGCTGGAGGCTGTTTTGGACAAAGTGATCATGTGATGCTAGAGTTCTCCATTTTTGGTGAAGTAAGGAGAGGGCTCAGCAGAATTGCCACCTTGGACGGAGGGCTGACTTTGGTCTCTTCCAGTGTAAGGGACTAGATAGATGTCTCGAAGAGTAAACAAGCCAGAGCTGCCTGCCTGGCGCCTATTTGTGTTTGTGTGACAGTGACTTAGTGCTTAGCTGAGTCCCTGCCCCAGCGGTGGAGCTGTGGGTGTGGATAGGGCTTGGAGCTGTGGCTGCAAGAAGCCGGGAGAGGGAGGGGTAACACCCCCCTCAGAAGCCCCCACCATCCTCCAACCTCGTTCCAGGTCTATGGCAGGAACTTGACTGTATAAAAGGTGATACCCCCGGGCAGTTGGGCGCTCTTCGCCTGCCACTAGAGGATTGCTGCGATCGTTGCTGGATCCAGGACTGGTGATCTTTCCTTTCTCTATCACTTTCCTTCTCTCTCTCTCTAGCTTTAACAGAAAACTACCTATGGCAAGGCCAGTTTCTTTTGCTTATTAATAACCCATTGTTGTGAAGCATGTTGGTCACGCTGAGGGGGCAATTGAAATACCTCGTTGTCAGGTGGTTGGTAAATAAAATTGCTGTTTCGGATCCTTGCTGTAAGTCACCTTAATCCTGGTCTGGGAATCAGTGAACCTGGGTCAACGTCCTGAAAGGTCGGGATGTGACATTTGGTCCGTGGTTAAGAGAGTTCCTTGGGAGGCTGTTCTGGAGGGCATGGGAGCCCGGGAAGGCTGGGCATACTTTAAGGAATTAATTTTAAAGGTGCAGGAACTAACTACACCTAAGTCATGGAAGACGAGCTGATGGGGAAGGAGACCAGCCTGGCTGAACAGAGATCTTTGGCTGGAATTTAGGAATAAAAGAAGAGTTTATGGTCTATGGAAGAGGGGGCAGGCAAATTATGAGGATTACAAACAAGAAGTGAAGCTGTGCAGGGAGAAAATTAGAAAGGCCAAAGCCCATCTAGAGCTAAACATGGCCACTGTGGTGAAGAATAACAAGAAAAGTTTCTATAAATACATTAACAGTGAGAAGCAGTCTCAGGAGAATCTCCATCCTTTCTTGGATGCAGAGGGAAGCACAGTGACCACAGATATGGAAGAAGCTGAGGTACTTAATGCCTTCTTTGCCTCAGTCTTCAACAGTAAGACCAGTAAGCACACAGCTTCCTGAGCTGGAAGAAAGGGATGAGGAACAGAATAGGACCTACATAATCCATGAGGAAATGGTTATGGACCTGCTCCATAAGCTGAATCCTCATAAATCCATGGGACCTGATGGATTACACCCTAGAGTGCTGAGGGAGCTGGTGGACATGGTTGCCAAGCCACTCTCCATCATCTTTCAGCAGTCCTGGTTAACTGGGGATGTCCCAGTGGACTGGAGGCTGGCAAATGTAACACCCATCTTCAAGAAGGGCAGGAAGGAGGATCCTGGTAGCTACAGACCTGTCAGTGTTACCTCAGTGCCAGGAAAGGTGATGGAAAGAATAATGTCAAGAGCCATCACAGAACAATTAAAAGCCAACAGGGAGATCAGGCCCAGTCAGCACGGATTCATGAGGGGCAGATTCTGCTTGACAAATCCAATCTCGTTCTATAACAGGGTGACCTGCTTAGTGGATGAGGGAAAGGCTGTCGATGTAGTTTGCCTGGCCTTCAGCAAGGCCTTTGACACCATCTCCCACAATATCCTTATGGCTAAGCTGGCTGCCTATGGCTTGGATGGGCACATACTCTGCTGGGTGAAACACTGGCTGGATGGCCGGGCCCAAGAGTTGTGGTCAATGAAGTTAAATCCAGTTGGCGGCCAGTCACAAGTGGTGTCCCCAGGGCTCGGTGCTGGGGCCACTCCTGTTTAACATCTTCATCAATGATCTTGATGAGGGGATTGAGTGCATCCTCAGCAAGTTTGCGGATGACACCAAGCTGGGAGGGAGTGTTGATCTGCTGGAGGGTAGAAAGGCTCTACAGAGGGACCTGGACAGACTGGATCTGTGGGCCAAGGCCAACTGCATGCATTTCAACAGAGCCAAGCATAGGGTCCTGCGTTTTGGTCATGGCAACCCCATGCAATGCTACAGGCGTGGGGAAGGGTGGCTGGAAGGCTGTTTGGCGGAAAAGGACCTGGGCGTTCTAATTGACAACCGGCTGAATATGAGCCAGCAGTGTGCCCAGGTGGCCAAGAAGGCCAACGGCATCCTGGCTTGTATTAGAAATTTTGTGACCAGCACAAGTAGGGAGGCGATTGTCCCTCTGTACTCAGCACTGGTGAGGCCACACCTTGAGTATTGTGTTCAGTTTTGGGCCCCTCAGTATAGGAGAGATATCGAGGTGTTGGAGTGTGTGCAGAAGAGGGCAACAAAGCTGGTGAAGGGCGTGGAGAATAAATCTTACAAGGAGCGACTGAGGGAGCTGGGACTGTTCAGTTTGACAAAGAGAAGGCTGAGTGGGGACCTCATCATGCTCTACAATTACTTGAAAGGACATTGTAGAGAGGTTGGTGCTGGTCTCTTCTCACAGGTAATTAGGGACAGAACTAGGGGGAATGGTTTCAAGTTGCAACAGGGCAAGTTTAGACTGGACATTAGGAAGAAATTCTTCATGGAAAGAGTGGTAAGACACTGGAACAGACTGCCTAGGGAGGTGGTTGAGTCACCATCCCTGGATGTGTTTTAAGTGTCACTTAGATGTGGTGTTGGGTGATATGGTTTAGGGGGGAACTTGTAGTGTAGGGTTAATGGTTGGACTTGATGATCCCAAGCGTCTTTTCCAACCTGAACTGTTCTATGATTCTTTGATTCTATGAAGTTTGTTGGTGGCACTGCATATCCCTCTGTTTTACTCAGCTTGGGAACATGTTAACACAAATAATAAAGTGCTTTGTGCTGACACTGATGGTCTTACTGTGCTGGGAGAGCTATATTGTGGGTAGGATGAAGGAACTTGGGAACACGTTGTTGCAATGACTATGTGCTTTGCTCTGGTGTTGATGTCCTTGCTGTGCTGAAGGAGCTACCTTGTGGAGAAGATGAGACAATACATTTCCCGCTTCCTACCCAGGATTGATGTGGACCTTCCAAGGTCCCTTTTCACCCTTATGTGAGTTGTTCAATACTATTAATTAATAATATTGCCATATTATGAGCTTTGTGGAATATATTCTCATCGTGATATAAGAGAATAGAAGTTTTGGGCAAGGTGGTACTGAAACATGCTCTGAGATGAGCAGTCCTTCAGTGGCAGGGTATGTGGAAGGGTTTGGGCAGATTCCTAAGATGATTATCGCCTCTCATGACCTAGGACTGGAAGATGTCCTGTGCACACAGGCCATGTGGAGGCAGATGATTCAAAGTGCTCCAACATCATATTCTAACCACTTGGCAACAATGTATTACCCAAATATGGATATGCCAGTTGTAGAGAAAGTCTCCTTCACTCCAAAACTTTGAAGAAAGTGTCTATGTTTCTTCATCCCTGCAGGCCAGTGCCTTAGCTGTCAGGGGTACTGTCGTGTTTCAGGCCAACTGGGACAAAGAACCATGCAGTCTCCAGCTCATTCTTCCCCTCACCCCCATGTCCACAGTGCTGTGGAGGGAGGCAATTTCAACTAAAAAGGCTCAAGGTTTTGAGATTCAGGATAGGGAGGGTAATAATCTACCACTTAAGATGACAGGTAAAGAACTAGAGTGACTTGAGTAGAAAAAAACCAGAGATTTAATTCACTATCACCATTTACAAAGTACGATAGTAAGAGGAATACATAAATAAACATGACCCAATATTAAATACACTTCGCCCCCCCCCCCTCCTCCCATCTGTTTGGCTACCTCCTCACCTCCATCAGTGCAAGGGGGAAGGGGATGGGGAGGTGCAGTCCGTCTGGCCATTAGTCATTGTCCATGGCAGCTCCTGCTTGAGAAAAAGGGCTCCTCGCAGTTTCTGCCACATGGTGTCCACCTCACAGGAAGCAATCCTCTTCCTCCTCATGAGCCCCTCAGGGCCTGAGTTTGGTAGAAGACACATGCCCATGGGATGAGGCTGACCTATGACCCTCAGGAAGTTTGCTTATAACACCAAGCCGTGTAGTACAGTTGACACACTGGAGGGAAGGGATGCCATCCAGAGGGACCTTGAAGCTGGAGAAGTGGGCCCAAACTCATGAAGTTCAACAAGGCTAAGTGCAAGGTCTTGCACCTGAGTGAGGCAATCTGAAGCACAAATACAAGCTGGGAAACAAGTGCATTGAGAGTAGTCCTGCACAGAAGGACTTGGGGGTCCTGGGCCCTAAATGCTTAATGTGACCTGGCAACGTACGCTGGCAGCCCAAAAAGCCAACTGTGTCCTAAGCTTCATCAAAAGTTGCGTGGCCAGCAGGTCAAACGAAGTGATTCTGCCCCTCTGCTCTTGTGAGACCCCACCTGGAGTACTGCATCGAGCTCTGAACACAAGAACAGCCCTCAACACAAGAACAAGAATCTGCTGGAGAGGGTCCAGAGGAGGAGTACAAAGATGATCAAAGGGCTGGATCACCTCTCCTATGAGGACAAGCTGAGGGAGTTGGGTCTGTTCAGCTTGGAGAAGAGAAGGCTCTGGGGAGACTTTATAGTGACATTTCCAGTACCTGAAGGGGGCCTACAGGAAAGCGGGGAGGGACTTTTTACAAGAGCATCTGGTGATAGGACAAGGGGCAATGGTTTTAAACTAGAGGAGAGTAGATTTTGCTTAGATATTATGAGGAAGCTCTTTACTGTGAGAGTTGTGAGACACTGAAACAGGTTGCCCAGAGAAGTCGTAGATGCCTCCACCCTGTAAGTGTTCAAGACCAGCTGGATAAGGCTTTGAACAATCTGGTCCCATAGGAGGTGTCCCTGCCCATGGTGGAAGGGTTGAAACTAGATGATCTTTAATGTCCCTTCCAACTCAAACCATTCTATGATGTTAGACTTGTGCATACACCGTTGCTGTACAGAATTACAACACAGCATGTATATGCCATTCCTCCACATAATCAGTCTTCCTCACTACTTAGAGAGCACTGTTATCAGAGGCTAGTGTACTGCATACATAAATTATTTCAGATATTTATACTCAGCTTCTGCCTGTACTGCTGGCAACTTATTACAAGAAAAAAAAATACACAGAATATATATAGACCCTTTTCTCAAAGATACTCGGTTAGTAAGTTAACACCTTTCTGACTTGCATGTCAGAAAAACTTAAAAAGAGAAAAGAAAGAAAGGAAGGGGACAGGGCACATTTTATAGCAATGTTTAAGTTTTGGAAATAAAAAGTATCAAGGATTACTGGTTTCAGTCAACAGAAAGATACACTTTTCACCATTTAAAGACCTTGAGAAACAATCTGAAAAACTTTGTAGACAAGTAGTTCACCAGAAATGTTTTCATCACAGGTAGTTACAATATAAAGCACTTGGGGAATTTTTCATTACTGCTACAGAATACTTGTGTCAGATCACTGCAGTCAGACACACAATACAGGACAGTTACCAAGAAAGCAGTAAAAGCATTTCATTTCTCCGTAAACTCGAGTTCAGACTAACACCTTTTCCTCAAACGGGTTGGGAGAACGGATGAAGAATGATCCCCACTTTCCCAGTGAACAGGCTTGGAATTTTTCTGTCCTGTCAGTTTTACTACTTCTTTCAGTCCTAATATCGAGTATAATTAAAAGCAAAAAATCGCAGAAATAGCTGTTAAGTCACCATCACACGCAACACAGAGCCGCGGGCACGAAACCTACCCCTGCACATCCCTCGGTGCGCAGACAACGCAAGACAACACTGCGGCAAGCACACAAACAGCTTGCCTCCCCACCACCCAGAGGCCGCAGGCGCGTCACACGCCGGCCGACTCCGAGCTGCTCGAGACCCGATTGCAGCTGAGCTGCCCAGTAGTAGGGGTTTATTTAGGGAGTCAGTCTTAGCAGATGCGTGCACCACCGAACTAAATCATTAGTTATAGGGCAAGAGGTCAAGCCCATCTCGGAGTGGAGGTTTTTTGTGTTTCGATTTTCAGCCGATAATGACTCGGTGACGAACGAAGCACACAACCACGCATCTTACGCAGCTGCCAGGACCCACAGACGCAGCTTTGGCCTGGGAGGAGCTTGCTGCGGCAGTGTCGCAAACGCTGCACATGCGTCGAGGGAATGCCGCGCTGTCTGTGCGTCTCCGCGCGGCGTAAGTGCCGTGTCTCTCTTCGCGCTGCTGGCGTTTAACGGCCGCCGCGGTCATGGGGAAGCTGAACGTGGTGATGCTTCGGTACTTCTCCAGGGAGCACTTCAGGGTCCTGACAGCGGTGAGCCGGTGGGGAGGCCTGGATGGGGGGTGGGGCAGCCATAGTCGGGGGGGATGGGAGGCCTCACTAGCCGAGCCAGGCGCATGAAGTTCCGCGTGGCCAATTAGACAAGCAGCGTCGGGCAGGTTCCGAGAACAGATGGGAAACTGTATTGGTTGTTTTGGGGCCTGCTGCGGAAGAAGGGCAGCAGGGGTGTGGGAACTCCTGTTGTCGCTGCCTCCCGTAGTGTCTGATGTTGGTGTTTCCGAGTGCAGAGAGCCGAGGTCGTGCTGTGCTTTCCTTGAGATGGCCGCCTGGGAGCGATTGTAAATGGCAGGGCTGGCCAGGTAGTGGCCACTCAGTAAGGTACCGTCACCAGTTTCCCCTCACGTGCTGGTTGCTTTTGGCACCCCATCAAATGAGGAGCAAGCAAAGTACTAGTGTGCAGCATGCTGCCGTGGTTGGTTGCACGGTAAGGGCAGGCTGCATCAGTTGGTCTGTCTGTATGGACAGCAGGAGTACAAGTAGAAAGGCAAATTAAGCCGTGGCTGTGTAATTATGAGAAAAGAATATCTTTCCAGAAGTACAGAACAACTCCTTTATCTGCTTGTTGAACTTAAATCTAATCAGTGATTTATCTTCTGGTCAGTGCTGTAGAATTTTCAAGGCTGAATTACACAAAGAATTACAAAGGGTAGTGAAAAGATTTGTTTGAGTCATAAAAAATAATCATAATGCATCCATGAAAAGTGATCTTAGTCTCAAGTGGGACTGGTATTTCATTGTTGGGACACAGGGGCTAACAAATCTGATTTTATTTTTTTAGGTGGAAATGGGCATGAAGAACCATGAGATAGTTTCTGCTAGCTTAATTGCTTCCATTGCCAGCCTTAAACATGGTGGCTCTAATAAAATTTTGAGAGAGTTGGTGAAGCACAAACTTCTAGCTTATGAGCGAACTAAAAGTAAGTTTTAATTCTGTGTTGGGGTCTCTCTCATTCTGTCCCCAATGCCTCACAGTGATACTTGCAGAACTGCCATAGCCGGTCATGGGTGAGCATCCAGACCACTCATTAGCCTTACCTTCTCTTGGACCTACCCTGGGAATATGCATTTGTGCAGCAAAAAATATCGCACCTGTCTGTTCTGCTGCTCATGCGTGTAAAGATGACAGGCAAAAAAGACATGAGCAGTTAGCTTTCTTTTTTTGCACAGTCACCAGAGTAATGAAAAATCGAATAACCATCTGTTGAAGCAATATTGAAATGCATACAGGAATCAAAGCAATGAGTCTTGTGGTACACAAACTGTGGCACATTGCAGAAGCCTTGTACATTTCACTCACTCAGAAACAACTGTTAAAGTAGTTACTATTCCCTGTCATATGACAAGAAGTAGTTTTTGTGAGACAGCACAGGCAGGACATGGAAACAGCCACAAAACCGTGGGTGTAATCCAAAGTGTCGGTTTATTCTCATTAACTCATGAACCCTGGGGGCTCTCTGCAGCAGGACCCAGACAGAGGCACAAACAAGTGAGAATGCATACGTCATGTATCTTGGTCCTTGCTTTCGCATGTATGTCAGAGATTTTTGCTGGTGTAATTTTCCATTGCACTTTGATGTGATAGAGAGTAGCCTTGCAGAAAAGGAGATGGGGTAGTGGTGGAAAAAAAGCTGGACATGCATGCTCACGGCGCAGAAGGTCAGTTGCATCCTGGGTTACATCAAAAGAAGCAAGACCAGCAGACTGAGAGAGGTGATTCTGCCCCTCTGCTCTGGTGAGACCTTACCTGGAGTACTGCGTCTAGCTCTGGAGCCCTTAACATAAGGACATAGACAGGTCCGGACAAAAGCCAGCAAAAACGATCACAGGGCTGGACTACCTCTCCTACAAGGACAGGCTGAGAGAGTTGGGGTTGTTCAGCCTAGAGAAGAGAAGGCTCTGTGGAGACCTTATAGTGGCATTCCTAGTACCTTCAGGGGATCTGGAAGAAAGCTGGTGAGGTACTGCTTGCAAGGGCATGTAGTGACAAGACCGGAGGGAATGGTTTTAAACTAGAGCAGAGCAGATTTAGATTAGGTGTTAGGAAGAGGGTGGTGAAATACTGGAAAAGAGAGGTGGTGGTGGCTCCATCCCTGGAGGCCCTCAAGGTCAGGCTTGATGGGGCCCTGACCAACCTGATCTAGTTAAAGATGTCCCTGCTCACTGCAGGGTGGGGTTGAGCTAGATGACCTTTAAAGATCCCTTCCAACACAATGCATTTTATGATTCTATGATCTTTCCCACAGCATGGTAGGAATCTAAAAGCATGTTTGATAAGGTGCTTCTGAGTCTTATGAGACCTATGCGACCTGAGCATAGATGTTCTACTTGTCAGACACTCAAGGATAGACAGCTGTTAGAATGGTGCGTGTGTTTCTGAACACCCCAGCTGCAAGTCACTTGAGCATGTTTACAGTCTTCCTCACCAATCTTCCGTTATTTCCGCACATAGTTGTATCGGCCTTTCCCTTTTTCCTTGAGCCTATTAGTTGCATCTGGCTTTGCAGACATACTGTAGGAGTTTACAGGAAATTCCAATCTTTTTTCTCCCAGTTCTTCAGAGCATTGAGACTTACCCTAGATCATCACAACAATCCCAGATTCCTCCTGTGTATACTATATTTGCATCTTCCAAAATGCTGCTTCAGTTTTCCCAGGCTATTTCAAGTACTGCCATTGCCTCTATTAGAGTGAACCTCATAGCATGTCTGTCTTTTGCCTTGTTGTCAGTTTTCATGAAACTTACAGGAATTTAAATGTCTTTACCATTCTGTCAGATTGGGCTAGTAGTAACCAATGGGTGAAATGTTAGTTGGGTGTTGTATACTGTAAGCTGAAACAGGACTGAACTGAGACTTATTTTAAATGTAATGTATACACAAGGAATGACATGCTATGTGTTTTATTCTTACCTAGCTGTCCAGGGTTATCGGTTAACTAATGCAGGATATGATTACCTTGCTTTGAAAACTCTGTCTTCCCGACAAGTCATAAGTTCTGTTGGAAACCAGATGGGTGTTGGCAAAGAATCAGGTAATTAAAAAGATCAAACATTTCAAATAATTTTTTTTTTCAGTAAACACAGCTGTAATGTAGCTTTTTTTTCAATTAATCTGTCAAACACCAAGATTTTGGGGTTACTTGATGAAATGCTGTGTTAGGCTTCTGCATGCATTTGAATATGTCTTCACAGAAGTATTGTTTTGCTTTGACCATTTTGTCTGATTCTTGGTTCATCACTTAAAAAGGTACTTTACATGCACATACTGTTTGTCTCCTGTTTTATGAAAAGTTTTGAACTATTTTAGCAAAAAGATAATTGCACATTTTTCATCCCATTAAAAATGAGTAAAATGGACTCTAAACTATTGGAGGACTATCTTTGTTCCTCTTATGTTCCTACAGAGTGTAATTTGATACAGCATGTAACTTAAGTTTGAGAAGGGGATTATTTTGGACAAATGATAGAAATAAAACGTAGGCTATTTTTTAACACTGTTGAAATTAGGAAGCTGATCCCTTAGGTTGTCTGTCCACTCAGTAGAAAGAAGGTGTTTCTTCCAGAATGTGAATGAGAAAATCAACATCCACCATAGATTTCTTTTAAGGATAGCTTATATTTGTTCTTTGCTGTACAGGTAACCTGGGAATGTTATCCTGAATTTAGGAACCTTAAGATCTCCTACTCTGAAAGATGTTTCTGATCACGTCAATATGTCTTCTGCTGGAGTACCATAATCTCTTTAACAATAATTTCTTCTTCAGGTCTCTAGTGTACAATATGTAATTTTAGCTAACTATAGTAGAACTTGCCATGCTAGAAGTAGTGAGAAATGAAATAAAAATCTCATAACTGCAGTTCTTAGTCAGGTACTAGCTTGTTAGATATCATTTAGTTCTTATATCTATGCCATTATGCATCTTCTAGATATTTATATTGTGGCAAATGAGGATGAGCAGCACTTTGCATTGAAATTACATAGACTTGGAAGAACTTCCTTTCGCAGTCTTAAAAATAAACGTGACTACCACAAGCACAGACATAAAATGTCATGGCTGTATTTATCCCGGCTAGCAGCAATGAAGGAGTTTGCCTATATGAAGGTAGGTGGCCATTCATACAATATCAGCAATGGTGTAATAGACTAAAAGATACTTTTCAAACTGCATTTTGAACAGTTCATATTTTCAGTACTTACGGCATTTACGCTTTTTTTTTCCTCAATGGACTTGAAGTGTGCATTACAGAGAATTTAAATGCTATATGTTTTATATACATTCTAATGGCAATAGCAAGCTTTGCTATGGAAGTCATGTGAAACAGAAGCAGGTGTCATGAGAGAATTTCAAATTTTGTTATTTATGGATAGTTTATGTATTACCACTTCTGCTGGTTTTCCTTTAAAATTTGTTGCATAAGCTTGCAAAAACACCTGAAAAAGTAAGGAAATCCACAGTTACTTGTCAGAATTATTTTTTTGTTCAGATGTCATTTAAAACAAATATTTATTTATTTTTTTAATTTACTGTGTTTTCAGTTGTTGCTGTGCTCTTGAGGGAAATCTTTCAGTCCAGAATGGTGTTCTGATCTGAAAAGGCACACTTTGTTCCGTATTATAGGAAAAAATTTCATTTCCAAGCATATATTGCTGCTCTTCAAGTTCCACATTTTTTGAACTTCTTTAAAAAATGTAGGTGTAATATAGTGTTTGGAAGTTGATTGTTGAAAACTATTTATAAGAATCTAGTTTTCCTTTCTTTGGCCTCTTCAGGAGTACTGTATACATTGAATATTATTTTCATGTTTCTCTCAAAAAAACCTTGATAGGTTCTATAAGTGGCCTCCACAGAGACAGAAATAATAATTACAATTATTTAAAACCTCTGTATTGGTCCAGTTGTCCAACTGGTAAAGTGTTATGTGGTTAGAACTTGTAGGAATATAATAATGGGTGTAAGTTTCCCTGAAATGTTGCGGGAGGATTCCTTGTGTACTGAAAAGTGATAGTTGAATATTTGTGTAGAAAAAGCTGTACTCGTATTGCTTTAACTTAGAACTCTGTCTTAGAAAAAAGTCACTTGTAACAAGAGAATGACTAGAAAGAGGATTACCCCATATAGAAGTTGAGCGGATCAAGTGAAGGAATAAATTTTCGTTAGAAAAGGCAAACAGGAGAGCTACAAAATATTATGACCTACCTTTGGTTGATCATTAATGTAGTCTGATGCTGTTTATTAATATTTAAGAATAAACTTTTTCCTTAGAATAACTGAGTATAGATTAACTAGTCAGTCGGTACTGTATTGGCAGCAGATTAGTGTGGAATTTTCTTCTAATGTCTGACACCCTATTCCCAATTATATGATTTTGATTACTTGGGCTGATAGACCAGATATGATTCTGTCATTTTTCTCATTCTGTTGTATTTTTCTTCCAGGTGCACAATAATTAAACTGTAAGCAATATAGCAGTGCATTTAGTTTCAAAACTTACGAATTTTACTTATCTTTGCAGTGAAAGTTCAGATAGTTGTTATGCCATCTTCCTTCTCAAGCGTGTGATTTGATTTTCCCAGTTAACATTTGAGTAATGTCTGCTGGCTCCACAGTACTATTTCTTGCTTATTGCTTATCAATATATGTAATGTTTTCTTAACTATTTAATTTAATTTTTTCAATGTATTACATCTATCCAGGCTTTGCATGATAGAAAATTTCCTGTTCCAAGACCTGTAGACTACAACAGGCATGCAGTTGTTATGGAACTTATTGATGGCTATCCTTTGTAAGTACGAAAGCTTCAGTTCTTTTTCATTTGAGTGAATTCAGACTTTACCATACTGAATAGTGCTCTCTAGCTGACAGTCACTTTCATTCTACTTCGTTATGGTCTTGCTTCTTTTATGTCTTCATTCAGAGAAATTGTTTTTTTCTTAGACCAAAGAAACTGGTGAAATAGAGTGATCTTAAAAGTAAGGCATACATCAAAATAGCAGTGTGATGCAAGTTAGTACTGCAACTGTTTTCTAAAGAGAAATCCCATATCCTGTATGTTATTGGTTATATATAATACTGAATACAATATCCTTCACATTCTGAGCTCCAGTTCATGATTCTTGCACTGGCAATGCAGGTAAGATTATAACTCATTGTGTTAGAACCTCTGCTCTGTTTACAGAGAACACCATGTATAATTTCATTTTGCTTCTTCAAGGAAGATTATTTTTGAGTTGTTCAATATCTAGAAACATTAAATAACATTGAAGTTTGTACATGATGGGATGGTTTGTTTCATTTGCAGAGTGCGAAAGGCCTATATACTCATCATAGTGTAGAATAGGCTAGGTGCTTACTTATCCAGAGATTTAAAGTGTCTAGTTCTAGAACAAACTAGTCCATGCTCAGGTATAATAAAGATCTAAAGCGGGCAGTTTAATCAAAAGGGTTTTAATCCCAAAGTGTAACAATTGAAGAATAACATGAAAGAGATGTTGTTACATTGTCTCCTCACTTTCACTTGTTAAATAATTCCACATGCATCATGTGGAATTATAGAATGTTTTGGGATGGAAGGGACCTTTAAAGGCCATCTAGTACAAACCCCTGCAGTGAGCATGGATATCTTTAATTAGATCAAGTTGCTCAGAGCCCTGTCCTACCTGACCTTGAGTGTTTCCAGGCCTGGGGCTTCTAACACCTCTCTAGGCAACCATTTCCAGTGTTTCACCACCCTCATTGTAAAAAATTTCTTCCTTAAATCTAGTCTAAATCTACTCTTTTCTAGTTTAAAATTATCACTTCTTATCCTATCACAACAGATCCTGCTAAGAAAATTCTTCCCATCTTATAGGCCCTCTTTAAGTATTGAAAGACTAGTAAGGTCTCCCTGTACCCTTGTCTTCTCCAGGCTGAACAATCCCAAAACTTAGCCTTTCTTAATAGGAGAGGTGTTTCACCCCTCTGATCATGATTGTGGCCCTCCTCTGGACCTGCAGCAACAGGTCTATGTCTTGTGCTGAGGGCTTCAGGTCTGGACACAATACTCGAGGTATGTTCTCACCAGAGTAGAGGGGCAGAATCACCTCCCTTGACCTGCTGGCCACACTTACTTTGATGCAGCCCAGGATACAGTTGGTCTTCTGGGCTGCAAGCACAGATTGCTGGCTCATGGCCACCGCACTTCTCAAGTTTGTTCAGGATAATATCCCATCCCTCAGGCACGTCAACTGTGCAACTTAGATTGGTGTTATCCGTGTATGTAGAGCACTTCCCAAGTTCCATGTAGGCATCTGCAGTGGAAATTTACCATGCTTTCCCTGTTCTGTGATTCTAACCTGAAGGAGATGAGTACTGGATGAGAATTATTTTGAATATGCCAAGATCAAAGAATCTCCAAATAGTTGAGGTTGGAAGGGACCTCTGGCAGTCGTCGGATACATACAGGGCCACATAGACTCTGTTGCCAGGTTTACCGTTGTCCATTACCTGAGTTGAAAAACTAGTGTAGAGTTGGTAGCTTATGACAAACAGTTTTTGTGCTCTCTTCAGCAAGTACAAGGTTTACCAAAGTTCCTGCCAAATTGGATTTAGTTTTTCATAGTCTCCCTACTTTATTTCACATCTCAAAGAGTCACAGAATGGTTACATTCTGAAGGAACCTCCAGAAGTCATCTGGTCTAATCACCCTTCTTAAACAGGGCCAGCCAGAGGTGATGTTCCAGGACCATGTCCAGATGACTTTCAGATATCTCAAAGGAGGAAGACTCCACAACTTCATTGGACAGTTTCTGCCAGTGCTCACTCACCCTCATCATGGAAAAAGTTTTCCTTGTGTTCAGATAGACCAGCTTGTGCCAATTGTCTCTTGTTCTGTCATTGGTCATTGCTGAAAAAGCTTGGATCTGTCCTTTGCATCTTCCTTGCAGGTGTTTATATTCATTCTGACTCCTCCAGGCTGAACAGTGCCAACACTCAGCCTTTTCACCTAAGACAGATGCTCCAATCCCTTAATCATCCATGTGGTCCTTTGTTGGGCTCTGCCCAGTATGCCCACATCTCTCTTGTACTAGGGAGGCCAGAACTGGACACACTAGTCCAGGTATGTTCTCACCAGTGTTAAATAAAGGGGAAGGATCACCTCCCTGGACCTGCTGACAATGCTTTGTCTAATGTGACCTAGAATACCATTAGCTGCCTTTACAGCAAGGACTCATTCTTGACTCATATTCAATTTGGTGTCTACCAGGACCTCCAGGTCCTTCTCTGCCAAATTGCTTTTCAGTTGAGTGACACCCAGGGTGTAGTGGTGTATGAGGTTGTTCCTTCCCATGTGCAGAACTTTGCACTGCTCATTGGACTTCATGAGGTTCATGCTGACCCATTTATCTAGCCTGTTGACATCCCTCTGTGGCATATTAGCCACTCCAAGTTTGGTGTCATCTGCAAACTCTGCCCTGTCATCGAGTTCAGTAATGAAAGTGTTATACAAGCCTGGAATCTCTTTCAAGTGCTGGGGTACACTGCTAATCACTGGCCACCAACTTGACTTTGTGCCCAGCCATTCAGGCATTTTTCAGTCCACCTCACTGTCTGCAAATTCAGACTGTACATCAACAAGTTTATCAAGTTAATCAAGCATCTCCTTGGTGAAGGTGACTACTTTAGATGATTTTCTTGTCCTTAATGTGCCTGTCACTGGTTTCCAGGATTAGCAGCTCAATCACCTTTCCAGGGCTCAAAGTGAGGCTGATCAGCCTATAGTTCCCTGGGTCCATCTTCTTACCCTTCTTGAGGATACGAGTGATGTTTGCCTTTCTCCAGTGTTCAGGTGCTTCTCCCAGTAACTATGATTGATCAATGATTATCAAGAGTGGTCTTGCAGTGACACCTGCCAGGTTCCAGAAGGGTCCGTGAATATAGATGTGTCTGGTTTGCTTAACTATTTTTTGAACTTAAGCACTTAGGCTTTTCCACCAAGGGTACTTCGTTCTTTTCTCCAGACCTTCTCCCTGGTCCCTGGGACCTGAGATTCCTGTCTCAGAAGACAAAAAATTCAAAGAGCAAGTGGGACATTTTAACATATGTACCTGTAGCTATGAGAAGTATAACCAACAAATTTTGTTATGAATATGAAAGTGTTCAACAGGAGGCTCTTACAGAGCTTCTAGACTTCCATTGTTATTCTTTGTATTGTACAGATGATAGAATCTCATAATACTGTAGTGCTGCATTTGGACCAAAATAGTTCACGTTAACTGTAAATGCTGACCACTTGTTAACAGTTTATAGTACAGTAAGATAAGAGCATTTTTACTTGGTTTGTTTCTAAAGAGCGGGTGGTTTGTATTTTGCCACTTAAGGTACTTTGGTTTCTTGGATATACATTCAGGAATGCTGAACTCAATTTAGTAAATACTTTTATATAAAGGAAGATGTTATGGGGCATTTGAATACAGAAAGACCTAGTTCCTACTGAGACTGTAAGGTTACCTAAAGTAGACATAAAAATTTTTCAGATCCCTTATTTGAATAATGCATTATGGCATAATGAGCCTGATGGAAGATAAAGAGCGTAAGTTGAAATGAGATTTAGCCTGGATATAAGGAGACATTTTCTTCTATTAAGGACAGTGAGGCAGTGACACAGGGTGCTTGAGGAGGTTTCACAGTCTCTCCTTCCCTGGAATTTTTCAAGCTCCAACTAGGCAAAGCCCTGAGCAATCTGGTCTGATCTCAGCGTTTACTCAGCTTTAAGGAGGACCAGAAACCTGAGGGCCCTTTAATCTGAATTACCCTGGCATTCTGTCTGATGTATTTCATATATTTTGTCTATATTTTTAAATTAAGTCTATCAAGGTTCAGAATATTTTATTTTATTTAACTTTCAGGTGTCACGTGCACCAGCTGGAAGATCCTGCCTCTGTGTACAGTGAATTAATGGATTTAGTTGTAAAACTTGCCAGTCATGGTTTGATTCATTGTGATTTCAATGAATTTAATCTCATATTGGATAATGACGACCATGTCACTATGATTGATTTCCCTCAGATGATATCAACATCACATGCAAATGCTGAATGGTAGGTTCAGATTTAAACATGTTTTCAAAGTAAATCTGAAAAGTTCTGATGACAGCAAATAGTCAACCACAGCATATTTCCGTGAGCCTGTTTCTGATACTTTCTCTGCCATTGTTGTAATGCAACCCAAATAACAAAAAATAGTTTGATTTATGAATGAATGGGTATGTCTCTTTAGGAAAAATATGTAATTAATTGCTTCTCGGAGAAAATCACAGAATCATAGAATGGTTTGAGTTGGAAGGGACCTTAAAGATGATCTGCCCACCTGCCATGGGAGGGGACACTAACTAGATCAGATTACTCAAAGCGCCATCCAACCATTGAACACTTCCCAGAAGAGGACATCCACAACATCTCTAGGCACACTGTTCCAGTGTCTCACCATCCTCACAGAAAATATCTTCCTAATATCTAATCTAAGTCTACCCTCTTTCAGTTTGAAATGACTATCCCTCGTTTTATTGCTGCACTCCCTGATAAAGAGTCCCTTCCCTTCTTTCCCGTGGGCCTCCTGTAAGTAGTGGGAGGTTGCTGTAATGTCTCATTGGAACCTTTTCTTCTCTACCTTGAACAACCTGAGCTCTCAGCCTGTCCTCATAGGGGATATCCTCCAGCCTCAGATCTTCATTGTGGCCTTCCTCTGGGCCCACTTGAGCAGGTCCTCCACGTCTTTCTTACACTGGAGCTCCCAGAGCTGAACAGAGTTCTTAGGGTGGGATCTCTTGAGAATGGAGTAGAGGGGCAGAATCACCTCCCTCAGCCTGCTGGTTACACTTCTTTTGATGCAGTCCAGGATGCAATTGGGCTTCTGGGCTGCAAGCACATTTTGTTGGCTCATGTTCAGTTTTTCATCCACCTTCACCCCAAATCCTTCTATGTAGAACTGCTCTCAATCCACTCATCACCCAGCCTGTATTTGTGCTTGGGGTTGCCCTGACCCACGTGCAGGATCTTGTGTTTGACCTTGTTGAACCAGTTTGCTCAGGACTTGCAGATGCATCTCACCACGTCATTTTGTTAAGAAGTGCTTAGAAATAAATAGCGTGCAGTTTGTCTCACTAGCCTTTTGTCTTGGGATCACTAATAGAAATAATTTTCAAATAGAATACTGGAAGACAAGAAATGTAGAGTAAAGGCTTGTCATGACAGTAGACTTCATTACATTGATTTTGTGTTTGTACAATTCTTGGGTTTTTAACAGGTATTTTGACAGAGATGTTAACTGTATTAAGGAGTTCTTTAAGAAACGCTTCAATTACGAGAGTGAGCTCTTCCCAGCATTCAAAGATATCAGGTAGAAACTGCCAGATGAATTTGATTTCTCTTATTTGTGATATTTGTATTGGTTTTATGAGAAAAATGGGTGCCTGTGGGACATGGCATAGGAAAAAAAAAATAGGACCAACCATGCAACTTTAAATAATATTTTTGAGGTTCCTATGGTGTTTTCTTCAACCAGTTACCATGAGTGGTTTTCAAAACTAAAGCTTTTGAAGTGCTTTAGAATCTGCTGCTGCCTCCTTTGTCTTTGTTCTTGCAGTTAAGGAAGAGAGATCAATCTGAAAGCTTGATCCAAATGGTAAATATGTGGGAAATTTTAACTCATGCAGAATCAGTTTCTCGCACTTCTCAAAGGCTATTTGACAATTCTAGACTATTAAGGTTTAATTTGGGTTTCAATTCTAAATTTATTTTTACAACGGTACTAAATATTGTGGCTGCCTCTTCAAATATTAATATATTCAAAGTTTTCTTCCTGAGGTCTTTTGCCCCTCTTGAAAAGTAAGATAATTTTGCATTGATTTTAGTACTGAAGCTGTTACAATGGAAAAGGTTTCATTTCATTCTGAGCACTTTTCCAAGTGAGTACCACACTTGAATCGGTCCCTGTATGTCAGTGTACCTGACATACATTCTTTTTCTCTAAATACAGTTTGAACTTCAGGCCAAATTGTAATCCTGCTGAAATAAAGTAATTTCCTAAAAAATAATAGTAAAAAAACCAACCAAATAAATGCTCATTATGGAGATGGAATCATCCATCTTCTGTAGAAGTTTGCTTCTCTTAGGTCACTTTCTGTTAATACTCTTACCTAAAGCTCGGTGATGTAGTATGGTGGTCTGCATGTTTCAACATGTTTCCTCTTTATTAAGATTATGGGTAACTGTAGTGTAGCTTGATTAACATTTTAATCTAAAATATAGCATATTGGTAGATTGATAATTTAGCATATTAAAAGCATACATATTTCTTTCATAGGAGAGAATGTTGTCTTGATAGAGAGATTGCTGCCAGTGGCTATGCAAAAGAAATGCAGGAAGATGGTGAACTGCTTTATCCACCAGGTTCTGATGAGGATGATAATACAACAGAATCTGTAGAAGATGCTGAGAATAAGCTCAAATTCTTCAAAGACAAAGAAAACAGTGCAGACTTCATCTGTAAAGTGGGTACTTTCTCTGAAAGCAGTACTGACAACTTTATACATAGCAAGGAAGAGGCTGATACGACTGAAAGCAGTGAAAACACACAAAGGCTGAATATGTCAAAGCTGCATTCAGCCTTAGAAGAAGTTGAAGAGCAAATTATGCTTGGCAAGTCTGGTGAAGATGCCAAGAGTTCTGCAATTGCTTTTCTTAAGGGCAAAACTGAAAATGCTGGTGAATTTGAAAATCGGAGAGGTCAAGGATGGTGCTGCAGTGATACGGAGGATGAAGAAAAATGCCCTGATTTGGTTGACTTGTCAGATTTAAATGAGAAATTGGGGCATTACAGGTAAAGATTCATATTCACTAAGAGTGTTGTTCCTCCCCTCTCCCCAGTAAATGTAGGTCTTTCAGGTAGTTCATAAAGGACTGCTACCCTTGCTGAAAATGAAGACTAAGTATTCATTTTGTTTTGAAAACATTGCAGTGAATATCTTTCCTATTGATCTCATGATAGGTAAGCAGTTGATTGGTACTACATATGTAATGCTTTGTATGTAGCATGTAACATATCAATTGTCCACCTGTGTTGTAGTTTCTAATGAGAGAAAAGGTCTTGGGTTTACCCCAATTCCTAGACCAAGGTATTTCCTTTGGATTTTTTTTCTTTATTTCTTTTAATACTGGTAGTGAAAAAATTCTCAGTACTAAAATACTGTTTCTAAATAACTTCTGTAATAAGTTTGTAATTTGAATGCTCTGGTTCAAAGCCAAATTATTCTGTTGCTTGCTCAGCTGAAGGCAGCAAGAACAAGCTATTTGGAATATATTATTCAACTAGCTTTTAATTCCTTTTCCTGACGTATGTAAAAGTTCGTGCATACCCTGATGCTAGCCCCTCGTACATAAATTTGTAACTGAGCTTGCCAGCCCGCTATGTATGTGAATCCATGTACCAAGCTCATACACCCCCTCATCCACTTTTTCTTTTTAGTGAAATGAGTTCTCAAAATATTGTTCAGAATCTGAAATATTTTTGTGTTTTGAAGCTTCTTGTTATGTGCTTGGTGTGCATGGGCTATTGTGCAACAAACTCTTCCCTGCATAAAATGTCTGCTTAGAACAATGAATGTTAAGATTTAAAATGTAAATGTTTTGTAATACTTCATGGTTTTTTGGGAGTTTTCGGATTATATCTCAAAAAGTTAAGACTGAAAAATGATGCTCAGAAAGGCAAAGGATGTTTATGTTTATATTTCTAGTGTAATAAAACTGATTTATGTATTTTAGAAGGACAAGGACTAAAAGTATCACATCAGTCAGAAGTGCTGGGAGCTGCGCAACCATTCCTGTGGTAAATATTATTGTTATTATGTTATTATCTAGTTTACTCTCAGTCCATATTAAATTGCTTATAGCTGTTAGTTCATATTTGTAAAAATGTTCTCCAGCATTAATTACCTGAAAGACTGTACCTCTCTGGTTTGTATTTCCATGCTTACAGTAAAATAGGACTGATACTTCTGTAATTGTTTACAGCATTTTACCACCTAATACAATTCAAATTGAAAGGATTATTTCAACAAAAGCCCCTCACATTTGGTATAAAAATGTATCACCACTTTAACACCAGGGAATGATTTTCAGCACTTCCCTTCATGTATTGGTCTTTTTTTTTTCACCAAAGTTCTACATCAGCATCAACAATTCTCATTTAGCCTATAACAGACTAATGTATGTTAACGTATATTAATGCACTAGCATATAATCAGTTCATTCATTTCTGTTGCTAGTCACAATTAATATTTTTGTATTTTAAAAGTGAATGCTTGAGTTAAGATTTAATTTTGCTTTTTTCACCTGTCATAGAGATTTCTTCACACTTTTTTGTGAAAAATTTCTATGAACTTCAATAGTGATTTCTTCAGCAATATGAATTTATTTGACTTTCTACATTATATAAATCAGAACGTTTTCAGCAGATTTGAATGTCATTTTTATCAGCCCCAGAATATAGACTAGTCAGTATGGCTAGCTCTGTCACATTTTTAAAAGTGCATTTTCTTTTTAAAGGGAAGAAAGTCCACTGTTTTTTATTATTTATAAACTATTCTGGTACAAATCAAGAAGAACTTTCAGCTACAACTTCTTTCAGTATAACTAAATATGTACTTCTACAATTTGTGTATTTTCAAAGCATTTTGCCTAATTAGATTCTTAGTCCTGGAAATACTCTGTCTGAAACCCGCAGTGCTGGCAAGAGTGATTTTTTTTTCCCAAAGTTAGACTTGATCTTCCTCATTTATGTTCTTTTCAGTCTGGTACTTACTGCTTCAGTATTTTTCTAACAAAGGCTTTGCTGCTGTCCTATTAAGTGATACGGTACTCTGTGAAGCAGCCTTGTTTAAAACAGGATGCTTGTCAGTGCCTATAATATTCATGGAATAGTTCTCTGCTTTACTCTTTCATGTTTGGAGTTATTCTTTAAAGATAAATGTTTTAAAGATACACCAATAACCAATAAAATTGTATGTGTAAATAAATGTTAAGGAATAGCATGTTTGCATCTTATCTAAGACATTTTTTGAAGGGCTTCATGAGAGAAGAAAGCCCCACAACTTCAGTCTTCGTCATCACAGTTCTTATTCTAGGGAATGGCCTTGTTTTCTTAAGGAGAAAATGATTAGTTTGAAACTATGGGAAGAAGTAAACAAGAGCCAGGATGACCTGCCAGGAATTCCCTAGCTTATGGGCCATGCAATTTTTATTTTGAGTTTGCTATTTTAAGAGGGCATATTTAAAAAAAAAATGGTGCTACTAAATCCTCTAAAAAATTGGGCTCTTGTACACCATTTGGTAGTAGCAGTGATTGTTATGTAGCTATAGAAACCTTCCTGAGTATTTAGAGTATGTAGGTTTTGTCTATAGTCAGACACGTAAAATGTATTAAAAATATGTAAATAGCACGTACATACCTAATTTTCTGTTCTGAAAGAAAGGTAAAAACACTTTAGCAGAAGAGCTTTCAAGAAATACAACTACATAAAAACTATCCTGCACCAATTCACCCTTCATAAAGCTTTCACTTACATGAATTTATGCTGAGTAAAATAACATTTCTGAATGCTGAATCTTATTTTAACTTAGAATGTTAGAGCTAAATAAATGGTATGTATAACAAGCTATTTGTAACATAATAAAATACTTAGAAAACCAAAAATGCAAAATGCTGATGCCTGTTACTTGTGCTAGCATTTAACTGTTGTTTATGCAGCTTGTTTTCTGTTCAGTGGAGGAAACAAGTTCAAACATTCATGTTAATATAGGAAATGTACATTGGTAATGTATTAACAATGGCAGTAATAACAGTCATAACTTGGAGGCTATGCCAAAAAGTAATGGTGAATTTTGAAAATGAGCTATTCCACATGAAGGATCTTCCTGTCCTTGTAGCTATTGGCATCATAATGGAGAGCAGAACTCAGACGGAAAACATAGGTGTAAAATAACAGATGAAATTTCATAAAAATACTACAGTTTTATGGAAATAACAGTTGCTGTTGCTGCTTCAGTACTTTTGCTGTAGATACATGAAACAGTCCTGACCTTTTGAGTCAAATTAAGAAAGTGCCTTGTAACAAGGGAAAACTGGAGAAGGAATTGTAAATCACTCCTGACTGCACATCTTTTTAGCCACTCTTGTGGTGGAGTTGTTGTTTTCCATTAGAATCCTACTCAGATCCAAACTTTAGAAAAAACAGTGCTTAAAAAAATAAGGCACAAACAGGTAATTACTGCAGGACATGAAGTGTTCTATTGTGTTTTTTGTTGTTTTTTTTTAACTTAAAAAACATTTGTCTAATATTCAAGCATGTAATAGTATCAGCTTTTACATTATTGTAGAAGACATGTATGCTGCATCAATAGGTGCTGCATGATTCCTATAAGAATTTAAATTTCGTAAGGTATGATTTAAAATGCTGTTTATTAGAGCTAAGATTATCAGAGAAGAATAGCATAGGTGATTTTACACCCCTTTCAGATGCTGCAAGCCCTGAGGGTGTAGCATTGAACAGGACTCCAGCACCACCATGCAGACCTGGCCCATAGAATCATAGAATCATATCAGCTGGAAGAGACCTAGAAGATCATCAAGTCCAGCCTTTGTTCCAGCCCTATCAACCTACTAAACGATTCCCCCCAATGCAACATCCACCTGTCTCTTAAACACCTCCAGGGACTGTGACTCAACCACCTCCCTGGGCAACCTGTTGCAATGGCTGACAAACTTTTCAGTATAGAAATTCTTCGTAATATCTAACCTGAACCTCCCTGGCGCAATTTGGATCTGTTTCCCCTCGTCTTGTCAGTCTCCACGAGGGAGAATAGACCAACTCCTACCTCTCTGCAACCTCCCTTCAGGTAGTTGTAGAGAGCGATGAGGTATCCCCTCAGTCTTCTCTTCTCTAGGCTAAACAGCCTCAGATCCCGCAGCTTTTCTTCATAAGACTTATGTTCTCATAAGCCCTTTACCAGCTTGGTAGCCCAGCTCTGCACCCTGTCCAGCACCTCAATGTCCCTCTTGTAATGAGGGGCCCAAACCTGGACGCAGTTATCAAGGTGCAGCCTCGCCTTGATCACCTCCCTGCTCCTGCTGACTACACTGTTCCTGATACAGGCCAGGATGCTGTTGGCCGCCTTGGCCACCTGGGCACACTGCTGGCTCATGTTCAGCCGGCCATCTATTAACACTCCCAAATCCCTCTCTGCCTGGCAGCTCTCCAGCCCTTCCTCTCTAACCCTGTAGCTGCTGGGGATTGTTGTGGCCCAAATGGGACAGGGAACAGGGTAAAGGGGCCCAAGAGAGTTGGTTGGTATTCAAGGATCACTTCTTCCAGGCTCAGGATCAGTGCATCCCAACAGGTAGGAAATCAAGAAAGAGATCCAGGAGACCAACCAGCGATCTGCTGGGCAGACTCAGGTGGAAGGGGAGAGTGTATAAATTGTGGAAGGAAGGGTTGGCCACTCGGGGGGAGTACAGGACAGCTGTTAGGGAGTGTAGGGAGGCAATTAGAAAAGCTGAGGCCTCCTTAGAATTAAAAATTGCAAGGGAGGTCAAGAACAGAAAGGGCTTCTTCAAATACATTGCTGACAAAACTAACACTAGAGGCAATGTAGGCCCTCTGGTGAATGAGGTGGGTGCCCTGGAGACAGAGGACAGAAAGAAGGCAGAGTCGCCGAATGCCTTCCTTTCCTCAGTCTACACTGTTGGAGACTGTCCTCAGGAGCCGCAGTCCCCTGAGGCCTCAGAGGAAGTCAGGATAAGGAAGGAGTTTGCCCTGACTGAGTAATGGGTTAGGGATCAGTTTGAACACTTGAACATCCGCAAATCCATGGGCCTTGATGGGATGCACCCGTGGGTGCTGAGGGAGCTGGCAGAAGTCATTGCTAGGCCACTCTGCATTATCTTTGGTAAGTAGTGGGGAACAGGTGAGGTGCCTGAAGACTGGAGGAAAGCGAATGTCGCTCCAGTCTGTAAGAAGAGCAGGAAGGATAACCTGGGTAACTACAGACCGGTCAGCCTCACCTCCATCCCTGTAAAGGTGATGGAACAACTTATCCTTGGCATTGTCTCTAGGCGTATCAAGGATAAGAAGGTTATTAGGAGCAGTCAGCATGGCTTTGCCAAGGGGAAGTCGTGTTTGACCAACCTCATAGCCTTTTATGAAGACATAACCAGGTGGATGGATGGTGGCCACGCACTGGATGTGGTCTGTCTGGATATAAGCAAGGTTTGACCTCATCTCCCACAGCATCCTCATGGGTAAACTGAGGAAGTGTGGTCTGGATGACCAAGTTGTGAGGTGGATCGCTAATTGGTTGAAGGGAAGAAGTCAGAAAGCTCTAGTCAATGGGGCAGAGTCTAACTGGAGGCCGGTGTCTAGTGGAGTTCCTCAGGGATCAGTGCTGAGGCCAGTGCTGTTCAGTATATTCATCAATGACCTGGACGAGGGATTAGAGAGCACTGTCAGCAAGTTTGCTGATGACACAAAACTGGGACGAGTGGTTGACACACTAGAAGGCTGTGCTGCCATTCAGAGAGACCTAGACAGGCTGGAGGGCTGGGCGGGGAGAAATCTGATGAAGTTCAACAAGGGCAAGTGTAGAGTTTTGCACTTGGGAAAGAATAACCCCAAGTGCCAGCATAGGTTGGGGACTGATCTGTTGGAGAGCAGCGTAGGGGAGAGGGACCTGGGGGTTGTGGTGGACAGCAGGATGACCCTGAGCCAGCAATGTGCCCTCGTGGCCAAGAAGGCTAATGGCATCCTGGGGTGTATTAGATGGGGAGTAGCTAGTAGGTCCTCCTGCCCCTGTACTCTGCCCTGGTGAGGCCACATCTGGAATATTGTGTCCAGTTCTGGGCCCCTCGGCTCAAGAAGGACAGGGAACTGCTTGAAAGAGTCCAGTGCAGAGCCACAAAGATGACGAAGGGAGTGGAACATCTCCCTTATGAGGAAAGGCTGAAGGAGCTGGGTCTCTTTACCTTGGAGAAGAGGAGGCTGAGGGGTGACCTCATTAATGCTTATAAATATGAGGGCCGGTTTAGCTCAGTGGGTTGAGCGCTTGAAACACCAAAGGTCGCGGGTTCGATTCCCGTTCGGTTCTCACGTGTTGCCTGACCTAGTCGAGAGGTGGTGTCCCTACCCACAACAGGGAGGTTGGATTAAAATGATCTGTAACGTCCCTTCCAGCCCAGGCCATTCTATGATGATGATGATGATGAAATATGTCAAGGGCGAGTGTCAGGAGGACAGAGCCAGGCTCTTTTCAGCGGTGTCCATTGACAGGACAAGGGGCAATGGGTGGAAGCTGGAACATAGAGGAGGTTCCATAAAAATATGAGAAAAATTTTTTCACTGTGAGGGGGACAGAGCACTGGAACAGGCTGCCCAGGGAGGTTGTGGAGTCTCCTTCTTTGGAGACGTTCAAAACCTGCCTGGACACATTCCTGTGCGATCTACTGTAGGTGATCCTGCTCTGGCAGGGAGGCTGGACTAGACGATCTTTTGAGTTCCCTTCCAACCCCTGACATTCTGTGATTCTGAAGTGCAGGACCTGGCATTTGGCTTTATTGAATTTCATGATGTTGGCCTTGGCCCAGTGATCCAGCCTATCCAGATCCCTCTGGAGAGCCTCTCTGCTCTCAAGCAGATCGACGCTTCCACCCAGCTTGGTGTCGTCTGCAAATTTACTGAGGGTGCGCTCCATCCCCTGGTCCAAATCATTAATGAAGATGTTAAACAGGAGAAATAGAGAATCTTTCTTTTCAGTTGGTCAAGCCAATTTATGACTTTCTTGCAAGGAAACCACTGTGTTCATCATATGCAGTCAAGCTGAACTAATGAGAACTTGCTGCACTTTTAGATAAAGGCAGGACTACACAGGAGGCCTAATTGCCATAGATAAGCGGGAGCTGCCTTAGTTTATCCTACTGCTAAAAGATTGGTGCAGCACAACACACGCCTGAAGACAGCCCTGTACCTGTAAGCCCTGCAGCTTAGTGCAACATGGCACAGATCTGAGTTTACTCATGTTAGCTGTTGTGTAGATCACTAACTCGATGTGTGGAGATCTTTTGGTTAGGATCATGCACTAATCAATGCACTAATGCTGTGTCATGTCTTAGTACTAAACTATCTACAGAAACTTCTGTTACTGAATTTTTTGTTTATTTGTAGGAACAGGTGAAACGGAAGATAAAACGTCAACTGACAAAACGGCAAAATTCTGCTCTGAGGCAACGGCTGCAAAAAGGGGAGGCAAATATTTATACCAAACAACGTCGAGAAAATATGTACAACATTAAGTCAAGCTTGGATGCAGCTAGTTTCTGGGGATAATGTATTAAAGCTCTTGTAGAACATTGGAAAAGTCATATACAGCTGAAAGAATTATGCTAAAATCTAATAATACTATTAGATAATGGAGTCCTCTCTCCTATACAAATGTTTTTCTGGAAGTTTAAGCCTCATTCTAGGTCTTGTGATTTTGCTGGAAGGATTTAGTTCTGTGTTTCAGGTGAAAACTGTTGACTAGTTTAAATTTTATTAGTAGTACTAGCTAAGATCATTCAACTGCAGTAATATCCAACAGTATGTTGTAAATCAGTTGCACTGTGTGTAGATCAAGAACCTTCTGTTGTGTAGAGGATTCCGCATAAGATGGAGGGAACGGAAATTTTTTAAACCGGTTTTTGCAATAACATGAAATTTAAATTTAAAGTGTTCTCATGTTATAAACAGATTATTTGTTTAGCTTAATTAAAAATCATAATGCGAACTTGATAGTAGTTAGTATTCAAAAGATTTTTTTTTTTGTACCTGTACAAACATGAGCAATCTTGGAGTGAGGGGAAAAAATAAGTGAGAATTGCTGGCTTCATTTTTTTCCTTCACTCCAAGATCTTGTTTCTAAAACTTATGCAGAAAAATACATAACAGTGTTGTACAGACCTGGCAAGATTTTTAATGTGCCTGCAAAGTTACCAATAAATTGAATTCCTGTAAAGGAAATCATAGAATCATAGAACAAATCAGGTTGGAAAAGACCCTTGGGATCATCAAGTCCAACCATTAACCCTACACTACAAGTTCCCCCCTAAACCATATCACCCAACACCACATCTAAGCGACACGTAAACACATCCAGGGATGGCGACTCAACCACCTCCCTCGGCAGTCTGTTCCAGTGTCTGACCACTCTTTCCATGAAGAATTTCTTCCTAATGTCCAGTCTAAACTTGCCCTGTTGCAACTTGAAACCATTCCCCCTAGTTCTGTCCCTTATTACCTGTGAGAAGAGACCAGCACCAACCTCTCTACAATGTCCTTTCAAGTAATTGTAGAGCATGATGAGGTCCCCACTCAGCCTTCTCTTTGTCAAACTGAACAGTCCCAGCTCCCTCAGTCGCTCCTTGTAAGATTTATTCTCCACGCCCTTCACCAGCTTTGTTGCCCTCTTCTGCACACGCTCCAACACCTCGATATCTCTCCTATACTGAGGGGCCCAAAACTGAACACAATACTCAAGGTGTGGCCTCACCAGTGCTGAGTACAGAGGGACAATCACCTCCCTACTTGTGCTCGTCACAAAATTTCTAATACAAGCCAGGATGCCATTGGCCTTCTTGGCCACCTGGGCACACTGCTGGCTCATATTCAGCCAGCTGTCAATTAGAACGCCCAGGTCCTTTTCCGCCAAACAGCCTTCCAGCCACCCTTCCCCACGCCTGTAGCATTGCATGGGGTTGCCATGACCAAAACGCAGGACCCTATGCTTGGCTCTGTTGAAATGCATGCAGTTGGCCTTGGCCCATCGATCCAGTCTGTCCAGGTCCCTCTGTAGAGCCTTTCTACCCTCCAGCAGATCAACACTCCCTCCCAGCTCAGTGTCATCCGCAAACTTGCTGAGGATGCACTCAATCCCCTCATCAAGATCATTGATGAAGATGTTAAACAGGAGTGGCCCCAGCACCGAGCCCTGGGGGACACCACTTGTGACTGGCCGCCAACTGGATTTAACTTCATTGACCACAACTCTTTGGGCCCGGCCATCCAGCCAGTGTTTCACCCAGCAGAGTATGTGCCCATCCAAGCCATGGGCAGCCAGCTTAGCCATAAGGATATTGTGGGAGATGGTGTCAAAGGCCTTGCTGAAGTCCAGGTACACTACACCGACAGCATACAGGAGCCTGCCACTTAATAAATACTAAAGCTATAGCACAATTAGCATAAAACTGCTGTTCTCTTGCCCCACATTGGAAGCCAGAAAGGATTGTGGTGGTTTGACTCTGACTGGACCTCAGGTGCCCACCAAAGCCACTCTATCACTCCCTCAATTAGACAGGGGAGACAAAATGTAACAAAAGGCTCGTGGGTCAAGATAAGGACAGGGAGATCACTCAGCACTTCCTATTATGACCAAAACAGACTCAGCATGGGGAAATTAATTTATTATCAATCAGATCAGAGAAGGGCAATGAGAAATAAATCTTAAACACCTTCCCCTCATCCCTCCCTTCTTCTTGGGCTTAACTTTATTCCAAATTTCTCTACCTACTCCCCCAAAGCAGTGCAGGGCAACGGGGAATGGGGGTTGTGGTCAGTTCATTAGATGTTGTCTCTACCGCTTCTTCCTCTTCAAAGGGAACACTCCTCATGCTTCCCCTGCTCCAGTGTGAGGTTCCTCCCATGGGAGACAGTCCTTCCCATGGACTCCAGCATGGGTCACTTCCACAGGGTGCAGTCCTTCAGGAGCAGACTGCTCCTGCATGAGTGCTCTGCGGGGTTGCAAGTTCTCCCAGCAAACCTGCTCTAAGTGGACTCCTCTCTACATGGAGAGCAATGAACTGCTGAGCTGCCGGTCCCCAGCTTGCTCATTTTTCTGCATTCATGGGCTTGATAAAGCAACAAGTATATATCAGGAAAACCCTGTCATAAGTTGGAATGATTTGAATTGAAGGGATGAATAAAATTATCCCAAAAGGTAAAGAACAACCACCTTTTATTGCTTGTATTGATGGGTCTGGATTCTGATTGACAGAAGCATCCTAAAGATGTAATTGTGAGGCCTTCTCTGCGCTTTCTTTGAAGCTGAATTTCACCTGTGGAGGGTAGAGAGCACACAACAAAATTCTCTTGTTCCAGATCAACATGCACAGTTGAAGCACCACAGGTAAAGCTAGGTAGTTCTATTTTCTGCTTATCTTCTTTCTTGCAGCTGAGGCCATAGAGAGGCCTGGAGACATCAGCCTAAGGATACACCTATCCCCAGCTGAACATCCATTTAATCCCTTGTCAGGGACTAAACAAATGTCTCAAACAGTCTGGGTTTTCTCTGAACCCAAACAAGCCAGAGCCACCTGCCTAGCATCTGTGTGATTCAGCACTTTGCTGAGCCCCCTGCCCTAGCCCTGCACCGGTGGAGGTGTCGGGTCGGGTAGGGCTTCGACCTGTGGCTGCAAGAAGCTGGGAGAGGGAGAGGCAAGCCCCCCTTAGAAGCCCCCACCATCCCCCAGACCGGTTCCCGGTAATTTTCCACAAGGTCTATGTGGTGGGAACTTGACTGTATAATATAAAGGCGATCACTCCAGGCAATTGAATGATCTTCACCCACCACTACAAGGTGGCTGTGTGTGCCGTGGTTGTTACTGGATCCAAGGGTCGTGATCTTTGCTTTTTCTATAGCTTTCTTTCTCTCCCTTTCTAGTCTTAACAAAAGGCTATCTATGGCAAGGCTGGTTTCTTTTGCTTGCTAGTATCTCGTTGTTGTGAGGCGCATTGATTTCACGGACGACTGAAATGCATCACGTTTAGGTGACTGATAAATAAAACTGGTGTTCAGATCTTTGGTGTGACTCACCTCAAAGTCCTGAAAGCTCGGGATATGACATCCCTCCAGCCTTCTGTAATGCCTGACCTAAAGATTCAGGTGAAACTATCACAACTGGGTGGAAAGAACTTGGGAAAACCTGCTTTAATAAATGTTTACTTTCAGGCAGATGGAGAAAGATGAAAAGAGCAACACTAAGTGGTCACACCTGTGCTGGCCCAGAAGATGACAAACCCTCCTGGCAACATGCAAGCTGAGGAGCATGACTCACACAGGTATCATCTCTGCATTTGATTGCTGTAGCCCTTACCTAGGAACACACCTGGGAAAGGCACTTACCAACGAAATATACAATATCCTGTTTACTTAGGGTCAGCCCTAGCCAACAATAGGGGTTGGTGCCCTTTGATAGGGGCCAGCTGGACCCAGTCTAAGACCACATACCCCACTGAAGAGAAAGGGGACACACAGGTACCGGTCCTAGAAAAGTCAGAGCTCAGACTGTTGTCGTGGGTTTAGCTAAAAACCCAGTCCTGTTTAGTGATTTTTACTTTTCAGTTCAGTGTTTTCTGAAAGGCTGCACTTTCTGAAGTCAGCAGCATGATTTTGCAGACAGTGTGTGCTACTGGCAGTGATAACACCTGATGTTTACAGTTACTGCCTGGGACTGGGATGCAGAAAGGCTCTTGCTGATACTTATTCCTGTAGTGACCAAGGCCACTGCTGGCTCTTGTGTGCCACACTGGAGGTGCCGGGTAGTAAGAGGGGAGCACAAGGAAGTAAAAGGTGGCACCTCCAGCGGAGTAATAGACAGGACAGGTGACCAACGAGAGTATTCCATCCCATATACATCATATTTAGTATAAATTGAGTGATCACGAGAGTCTCGCCCCTTTTTGCCCTTTTGTTCATCCCTTTCCTGCAATGGCCAGTGTCCAGAGAGGACTCCATCTGACCTCCTGATTTTGATCCGGATCCTGAGTTCCCAAATCCAGCTCCCTGTATCCAGCTCCCGCTGCCGCTGAGCCTGGGGTTTCCCCAGTGCCTCCTGCTCTGCAGCACCAGTGGTGATTGCTATCAGGGGAGGGAGTCGGGTTTGATATCGGGCTACTATCTGTAGTTGTATATAATTCTTTACTTTTATCTTTCTACCATTATTTCTATTATTTTCATTAAAGCTGTTCTAGTTTTTTTTCTTCTCTCACCCGTAAGTCTCTCTGCCTCATTCCCTTTTCTCTTCCCGTTTGGCGGGGGAAGAGGGGGTTAGAGAGCGTCTGTCCGTGTTAGTGGCCGGCCCAGCCCTAACCCGCGACAACTGTATAGACAGTAGCTGAGACCACATCACACTGTCTGCAGGCATCCCGGACCATCCAACCGACAGGCAGAAGGACACAGGATCCTGAACCTCAGGCCAGCTAGGAAAAGTAAGGCACCAATGCCTCCTGCTTTCTCACAGAGGTAGCGCCGCTCCCCCACACTTTTACGGTCGCAAAACGGAAGCCTCGGAGGGACTCGGCTACGGCAGAACGGAACCAGCGCCTTCAGACGCTGTCGCCGCGTCCCTTTAGGAAAAATGACGTTCAGACACTTGCCCGCTCCCCAGAGAAGCTTTCTACTGCCCTGCGTCCTCTTCCTCCCAGGGCTTATGAGGAAACAGCGATGGACCCGAAGCGGCCCCATTGCACCGAGACACTTGGCCAATTCCTTTCCGGTCAGGGCAGACGGTACCGCAAAGCCCACACGCCGGCCCCTCCCGGCTCTTTCCTCTCCCGGTCGCGGCGGTGGGCGGGCATGGGCGGGCGTGGGCGGGCCCTGGCAGCGAAACCTGAATGCAGATGCGCGTCCCGCCTCCCTGCTGCGTACCGAGGTTAGACTGGGCTGCGCTGTGGTCGGTGCAGGAGGAGTCAGGGTTGTGCTCGCGAGAGACCCGGAGTCCCGGGGTAGGACGCCAAGCTACGGAGAGCACCTGGCTCAGATCGGGAGCGGTTCTGACCCGCTGGTAATTCGGACGCTTAAAGCAGGGCCCATCCAGTCGGTGGCAGCGGAAGAGCAGTGTGTGTGCGCAGAGCGAGGAGTCTGCTCGCCCGGTCGCCTTGCTTCTCCATGCGGGCTGCGGTGGGGAGCGCAGCTGGCACGCGGCACCCTTGGGTCAGCACGTTGTGCTGAGAAGCCGCAGCCCGGAGAAGCAATGGCTAAATGGCTGAATAAGTACTTCAGCCTGGGTAATAACAAGACCAAGAGTCCTCCACGGCCTCTGCGGCCCGACTACGGAGAGAAATGCAACAGTGCTGGCAGCGTGTCCCACCCTGATGGGTCAACGCACCTCCACATTCACTGCCACACGTCACCTGGCTTTCCACAACACTGCATGCGTGATGACACCAGTGATCTGCTCCGCGCCTACCGTCTCCAGAAAGACCGTGACTTTGAGGACCCCTACAATGGGCCTGGCTCATCCCTGCACAAATTGCGTGCCATGTGCCGCCCAGACTATTCTGTGCCCAAGGACCTGGTTGAGGCCCCCAAGGCCTTCACCTCATCGTGTTGTACTATGCCCGCTGCCAATTGTGCACTTGGCTCCCCGCGCCTCTTTCACAGCCACAGCGAGTGTTGTTCATTGATCCTGCCTGATGTGAAATACGTGTCCCCGAAGCACCGACTTGTTAAGGTCGAAAGCAGTGCTGGCAGTGATGATGCAGGCAAGAAGCTCAACAAAGCCTCCAAGCAGCTAGTGGCCTCTGCCCCTTCTGGAAAAGATAAAGTAAGTGTTGTGCTCCTGTACACACCCCCATAGACTAGGTAGTAGAGCTGGAACTATGTCAGCCTCTGGAAGGATTTTTGGTGAGGGGACTAGCTCCTGTCTGAATGCATATGGAGCAGCCACTGCTCTCTACCATGCTTCACTGTTCCTTCTTAATATCTCAGGGCGGTCAGGGCATGTGCAAGGCTGACACATGAAGTGATGGTGCCCTGTCCTCTTGGCTTTCAAACTCATCGCCTATCTCATGCAGCAAGCTTGCAGGTATGCCTAGCCCTTTTCTGGGACACAGTGCACTACCAGTCTCATGACTGGTACCAGGCTCTTGAGTTAGCATGCTCTTGCAGAACAGGATGTGATTCTTTGAGGATTTCCTTGTGAATTCTTAGAGTCACTTGAGAAGCCTATACTTGTGACCCAAGTTGTGGCCTCTGCCTCAGTGCATGTGGTATGAATTGGTCATACATAAAATTTATAAAAAATAAAATCTGATGCCATCTCGAGTCACACTCTTGTTTTTAAGGCAACAATTTATCATATGTTCAGTAATGACTTCTTTGCCTTCTAGTTCAGCATCAGAGGTGAAATAGTTCAAAGCATCACAACTTCCACTGTGTTTCCAGCTGGCAGGTACCTGAGGCAAACTCTACTGGCTCAGCTGCAAATATTCTCATATCTTTTACTGGTTGTTCTCTATGAATATTAACAAAATACTTTTGGCACAGCACTCAGGAACTCAGGTTACAGGTCATAAGCTTTGCAGGGGGAAGTAGTGCTAGTTGTTTTGTAAGCACAGCACATATTCCCCCTGCCTTTGTTGGTCTTGTGAGATTAGCTACCTTGTGTGATCATCAAACTCTGTGCTGCTCCCAAGCCCTTGTGCAAGTTTTAAAACTTGTTTCAAATGAGAGACCTACAGTTGTGGGGTTTTTTTTGGTTATGTTTTTTAAATGATACAGAACACTACATCATAGTTGCATAATTTCTGTTTCTGAGAGAACTGCATGTGACAAGAAGGAAATCTTAACTTGTCTAATAATTGTCCCTTCACCTCAGAGTATAAGTGTGCCTGCCCTCACCCACAAAAGGATTTAGTTGTAAGGAACTTCATAGCTTGCTTTTTGTTTTGTTATTTCCTCCTGGTAGCGGAAATGAATCCTCTTATTTCACTGCCCTGAAATGTAAAGTCTGACAGGTGAGCCTGGTAAGCAGCAGTTGTAGTACCCTGGCCCAGAACTGCTTCTCTTCTGTAATTTTCTGAGGACAAATGTCTCTCATGAGACCTGTCACTCACTGAGGAGAAAAAATGAGAAATTTAGTTGAGAGAGTGTGTCTAGTTCAGTGGTAAATAAAGCAAGTGGAAATGAATTTCTGTAAGAAGCATGTAACAGAGGGCACTGTAAAGATGGTGTCAAAAAACCTAAAAGTCTGATCTTCAGAAGACTTGACAGAACTGTTAAAAATTTAGAGGGGGAAAAATCAGTATGAAGAGGTCAGTGGTGTGTTAAACTTGAAAGAACTAGTAGAACAAGAAGGAGATTCAAGAAAGTGTTTGCTTGGAGTGGTTACTTATAAAGGACAAATCTGTGAATCAGAATTCCCAGAAATTATTCAGAGAGTAGCAATGTCAGGCATAATTTTATTTTGCAAGATTCCAGGCATAGGTTGTAAGTGTAACCACAGAGATGTAATGCATCTGGGCTTCAGGAAACTTTGGTATGTAGAGATAGACATACCGACTATAGCTGAAGCAGACAAACCCAAATTGCCATGCATCTTTAATAGTGAGGTGACTAACCTCTACCACAGATACCCAAGTCACCATTGCAAGATGTCTTTTAATTTGGATTGGTGGGTGGATTTTCTAATTTATTTAGGTAGTACAAATAGGATTGAGTAAAACTGAACACTGGCTGAGGAATGAGGAGCCCTGGACTGACTTGTAACTTTCGACCCAGGATAATACAACTCATTGAATCCTGGGCTGTGTGAGAGGAAAAGCTAATCATAGAGAGTTTTCCACCACTATTGTGTTATTAGGAAAATTATCAGGGGAGCTGTGGTTGTTTGCTCTTCAGCACTAAACCTAGAGAAGCCTTGTGGTAAGAGACAGCTGTTGCTGGCTTGGTATATTGGGGTTGTTGTATGGGTCTATGTTATAGGATTGTAGAGTGACTTACTTGAAGCTGGAAAACCTGTAGAGAGGGGCTTCTACCACTCTGAAGTCAGAGCATTTAGTGTGCTGGAGAAGTCTACATGCTTCTGTTGCTGAAGGAAAGGTGAAAGGGGGGGCAGTAAAGGTTTGCAATTGCAGCTGGACGTGAGGCTGAAACACCCTGACTAGTGTGACTAGATGTGTGCAGACCTCTGGACAGAAGAGCAGAATGCTGGCTGTGTTTCACTTTAAAGAGTGGTAGGCTGGAACTACACAGCTGGGCCTCTCTGAGCCAACAGAAGAGTGCACCCCTTTCTCCCACTCAGGTGCAGGAAGAGGAGCCATGTGGTCCGGCTGCTGCTTAGCTGGTTGGTACCGTATCTTTAACAGGTTAGATGGGCTGCAGGGTTGTCCCTAAAACTGTTTCACTGCACGCAGTAGCCTTTCAGGTCCTAGCACTGACATGCCCATGACAAGCTTGACTTGTGTGCTTTGCAATTGGTTTACTTCTTCCTGCTTCTGCCTAAGTTCACCACTTAATCTTTCTGTTTGTTGATTGATATGAGAATCTGTACTCAAGAAAGCAAACTGTGGGAGAGAAGGAAGTAATCCATTGCATTTGCTTATCTTTGCTGGTTCAGTGGTGATGATTTTGACCCGATTTCACTAGCTGACACCTTTGTGGGGACAGAAGGGAAAGCTACATGCTGTAGGTGCAATTCATGCTCTTGTAATATCTGTAGATTGCTGTGTCACATGTGAAGACCCTGGAGCATTTCTTCTAAAAGTTATATTTGCTTCTGTGTACAAGTGCTAGTTAACTTACAGAAGGAGGAACAAATAATGTTATTAGCAGTAATGAGATATTTCCCTATGATTACACTTTTGGCTTTTTGTTTTTATGTTCAGCCAGAAACTCTAGTTAAATTTTCAGACTGATAAAGTTAGTAACTGTAGGAGGAAAGGAGGAGGTATATTGTTTAAACTCAACAGAAAGTGACAATCTGCATATGACTAAATGTTGGATAAGGCTAAGTTGGATAGTGAAAGAAAAAAAACATTTTTAAATGAACGCAGTGTCAGAATTTGCATGAGTGGAAAAAGAAGGCAGGTGAAAAGTCAAAATGCTAACAGCAGATTTATTATGTTACAGATTCTGACTTCAAATACAAGTGAAAACTACATGGTGGATACCATGTAATGCCTGTGGAAAGATTTTCCTAAGTTGTTAAGCTGAGTCTAGAACAGTCGATTGGTCTTCCATCTTCATGGGAACCATAATGTCTGTGAATGGAATCCAAATACCTACTTAATCACATCCTATGGTATATACCACCACTGTCTGAAAATGTTGCTATAGTCTACCAGTTTTATTTAAGTAAATTTAGGTTTTCTTGTTATATATGTTGAAATTATTTGTAATATGTGTGTAAATACATACACAAAATATGCTAGACTTATCTACTAATCATTATTATGTGTTATATTGCTAAGAAAGAGGTTATGGGTCTTCTGTCTTTGGAGACTTTCAAAACTTGTGTGGATAAGACCCAAACAGCTTAATTGCTGGTCACATGTATTGGGTTGGCCTGGCTGGATTTTGGTGGCAGGGGGGAGCTGCATGTGGCTTCTGCAAGAAGCTGCTAGAAGCTTCCTGAGTTTGATGGAGCCAATGCCAGCCAGCTCCAAAGAGGGGCCCACTGCTGGCCAAGGTCGAGCCTATCAGTAAAATGATAGGACAGGAACGCCTCTGTGAAAGCATATCTAAGAATGGGGAAAAAGAACTGTGTCACAACAGCTGACAGTGAGATGGAGGAGTGAGAATCTGTCAAGACACCAAGGTCAGTGAAGAAGAAGGGGGGTGAGGATGTGCTCCAGGTGCTGGAGCAGAGAGTCCCCCAGGTCATGGTGAAGACCATGGTGAAGCAGGTTGTCCCCTGCAGCCCATGGGTGGGGTGTAGATGTCCACCGTGGGGCAGAGGACCCCATGCCAAGTGGGTGGATGCCTGAAGGGGGCTGTGGCCCATGGGAAGCCCGCATCGGAGTAAATTGCTGCCAGAACCTGTAGCCCATGGAAGAGTGAATGCCCACGCTGGAGCAGGTTGGCTGGTGGGGACTTTTGTGATGCTGCGGGGGACTCACGCTGGAGCAGTTTCCCCTGAAGGACTGCGCCTCAGACTCACGAGGGGTGGGCTGCCCCTCGGGAGATGTCTCACGTTGGGCAGTTTGTGATGGATTGCCCTTCGTGGGATGACTCACGCCGGAGAAGAGAGCGTGGAGCTTGTCTCCTGTGAGAGGGACCGCACAGTGGCCCTGGAAAAGTGTGAAGAGTCCTCCCCCGGAATGAGGAAGCGGTGGAACCAACGTCAGGTGAACTGACCGTAACTCCCATTCACCGTCCCGCTGTGCCGCTTGGGGAGAGGAGGTGGAGAAACCGGGATTGATGTTAAAGCCCAGGAAGAAGGGAGGGATGGGGGGAAGGTGTTTTGCTTTTAAGATCTGTGTACTTTTCTTATTTCTCACTACTCTTCTCTGATATGTTCCTTTAATAAATCTGACTAATTTCCCCAAAATTGAGTCTGTTTTGCCCGGGACGGTAAAGGAAAGTGGTCTCTCTGTCCTTATCTCAAACCTTGAGCCCTTTGAAATATTTTTTGCCCCTGAGAGGGGGGGGTGAGAGAGCAGCTGCTGGCCAGGGTCAAACCAAGACATCACAAAAGTTGGGAGAGAAATATATTATCTGTATTTTTCAAAATATAAGTATATATTAATAGTATGTTTGTAATATGTAATATTTTATAATATATCTTATCCCAGAAAAGAATATCATGTAATAAGTCTCCCAAAGGTTTGGCTGGCTTCTGTGCTTTTTGCTTTGTGTTATTTATCGTAATTCCTCTTGCATTCTTCCAGAATATTGTGTATTTAATTGTACTAGACATTAAATCAGTCGGGTAACAAACAGTTCTGTGCTGAAGTTGCAGTTTCAAGCATAGATCGTCTGTATTTCCTTTCAGTTCAAAGAGGGGTTATCCCTAAAGACACTTCTTATTTCAGTGTGGTAAGTTCTCATTGGTTTCTTTCTTGTTTATTTCCTTTAAAATCTCAGAGATATCTGCAAAATTATGCATTTAGGTATGTTCTTAATTTTCTTCATGCATCTCTACATGCAAATTGTGCTTTTGCACATAATAATGTAAATACTCATTTAAATTTATATTTCATAAGAGAATACATGTAAGTCTTCAGTGGTGTTTTTTAAGACTGTAGAAAAACAAAACTATGCATTAATAGTGAAGCTTCCACCTTAGTTAATCTATATTAAAGGAATCTCAGCTTGTATTTGATTTATTTGGGGGACATGGAGGGATGATCTTATTGGTTTTTTATCTTATGTCTGCTAACTGACTTTTTAGCTAGACCTGTCATTCTGAATTTATCAACTTGACTGGTGACTGAGCCATATTCCTTCTGTTTTGCCATTAAGTTTTAAGAGACAACCTGCTAGGAAGAACTGTGAGTGTTCACTAAAACTTTGTTGATCTTGGATTGCGTAAACTCAACTACAAGTTTCAGTTACTTTTGATCAGTGCACTTCTCTTTCTGTTTTGGAGTTTCTTTTACTTGAAGTTACTCATACCTCAAGTTACTATTTTTAGACCTACATGATAGAAAACAATACCATATGTGTATGGCATGCCATAGGATGGGCTTGTATAGAGCAGGAATCCGTAGTTGTAGGAGCTCACAGTCCGTTCTGATAATCTTGCATTATGTTAAGAGCTAGGCCACAGGTCTTTAACAATAGTCCTAACAAATGCAGCCAATTGAGACATGAATTTGAAGTCTGAATGTCTGTCTGAGGCCTACTAGGAATTCGCTGATAACTGTGATTCATTTTGACAGGTAGGACCCACATAAAAGGTGGCTGGATTTAGCAGAGAGGAGAGGTAAATAACTGTGTCCTACTCCAAAGGTCAGACCCTGTGTGTGAATGCCCTCTGTAGCCTGCAGCTACAAAATCACAGCGTGTTGCCACTCTTCTGATTGTGTCTAAGGCAGATGTGGCAGGTACAGTATTAAATCCTGGGTAGCCTGACTAGTTGAGATTTCTGAGAGGGATGCCTTTGTAGATGATGGATGGCATCAGTTCCTTTCTCCTTCCTGTCCCGTGTTTGTCGGTCACTAACATAAGAGTTCAATTTGGAGGCCATTTGAATGAGTTAAGCCGTTTGTCTTTGAGGTGCACTTAACCCAAGGTGTGGGAGAGGCACTGCATGCAGGCCCTGAGCTGAGATCTTCTATACTGACCTTGACCTCTGGACTGCAGAAAACAACTACCTGACAGAGTTTAGTTTGCTGGGCAGTGACTGAAAGATTGTTGGGAGAAAAAATACAACATGAATATATCCCTGTCTGCAACACTAATGTGCCCAGGTGAACACAGAGGCACCTTTATTATGACACAGAAAGACCTCTTCCCACCTGTCCCTGAGAGAGAGGAGACAGCATGGTGCTCTTCCACTGGATCTTCCACATGACATGGAGGTGATTAAGATCATGATCTGCAGAGCCCCACTGCACATGCAAAGGAGGTGCTTTGGATACCTGTAGAAGGGTCCCTTCGGAGAGCCAGCCAAGTAACAACCATCCTACCAATATGACTACAAGTCGTCCTCCCTTTATTGCTGCGGAAAGCTCAATATATGCAGTTAAGCAGTGTCCCCCCGCCTGCCCCTTAGCAGAGTTGGTCAGTTACAGGTTTACACGCGCCAACGTTTTATTGGATAGTGCCATTCAACTATGTAGGCGGCTCTCGCCCCCCCTTCTCCCTTCACAAAACAGATAAACCTCCTCCTCCCCGTGCCCCAAGGCAGGTCCAAGGACAGAGCCTTTGTTTAGGCCTAAGCTGGGTTGTCCAAAACCTTTAAAGGGATACCGTGCCTCTGCTCCACAAGAAATTCTCCTACATATCCCCCTTTTTCTTTTGGACAACCCACGCTTCGTCAGCTAGCTTGCTTATCATTTTATTGATTATACTTATCAAACAACCCTTCCAATCCCTAACATTCTATGATTCTATGATAACTAAGCCTCTAACAATTAAAACTCCAATAAACAAAAATGTCTTAACTAAACTCTTAATCCATCCTGTCAAACCACTCCAATTCAATCTGGAGTGATCTGTTTTGAATGCTCTTGCAATTTTTGAATTTTCTTATGGATGGATTTTGAATGATTTTCAAGATCCATACAACACATCCCATCAAAGTTCTTACACCCATCAAAGTTATAAGATGTATTTTTCAGTTCTTTGGACCTCTTGGGCAGCACTTCAGGTGAGATCGTTAACTATAATGAAAAAGAACAGAACAAAACACTTCCCACAACAACAAATACTATTAAACACATTTTTAACACAGAAAATCATGTTTTGAGGTTTAACCAAATCATATCCTTGCTAAAAAATATGTAGTATTTATTCCATTGTGTTGTCATGTTTTGCTTGCTGCTCTACCTGAGTTCCCAGGACTCACATTCACTGCTCTGCAGGGCAGGAATGCGAAAGACGCCTCCGCATCAGTCCCAGGCCTCTGTTATCTCAGTGTGGGTGTGCTCCTTGTCGAGCACACAAGGCCAAGCAGTAATCGAGTGAGATGTCTGTGTTTTCTGACACCTTAGGTGCAAGTTGTTTGAGTGTACCTACAGTTCCCATCACCATCACCCTAAATCATCCAGACCCGCAGTCGCTGGGGAGCCCCTTTTGCAGCGAGGTTTCTGGAGAACGCTCCTGACAATTGGGAAGTCCTACACAGTGCATCCACTCATAGGTGAGATTTCCAAAGTCGCTGCAAGAGGGTCCAGCATTTATGCTATTAAATAAACACCCTTACATAACGTTGAATATAGGAACATCTGGTGTTGTTTGCTCCGTTGAATTCTTCTCGCAGCTTGGCCAGGGCTGAAGGAAGGATGCAAGGTAGTCTCCCTATCTATTTTGGTCCCTAATCACACACTTCTAACAAAGCAGAAGGTAGCTAGTTTCTCTGTCTTGCTTTTAGCTAAAGAAATATCACTCTGCTATTATGTGGCTTTGATTAGACAGTCTTACACAACCAATATAAGCTTCATTGTTAGTCGCACAAAAAGAATATATATCAGCACAACAGGTAACACTGAAAACAGTTACATTTTCCCATAATTGCTCTGCCATCAGCCGTAAGCATCTTCTGCCAGTCCAATCCATGTCGTCGTTGGTAATCGGTACTTCAGGGTCCCATCACGTCACTGGGAGAAACAAAGGGATTCAACAGGCTGGCTCAGTGCACAGTTGTGTTGCTGCTATGCTGTTGAAGTGACAGGATGCTGCACAGCCACATCATGCAGAATCATGCGGTTCCCAGTCCCTTGTCCGTTATTAATAATAACAGGACACGCAATCGAACTGGCTGCTTCCCAATCTCCCTCTATTGTAGCATCTCTGATGACGCTGCTCCATCGCTGTTGCAAAAGATCCTTTATGGCTCGAGCTTGAAAATCAGGCTTGAGTGAGGGAGCTGATGGTAGTGGGGGAGCTGAGGGTTCAACCAGTGGTACTATATGGGATAATGGTTGAATCTCTCGCAGGATCTTAGATATGGTTTCTGGTTGTCTCCAGAGTGACGATGAGACTCATTTAAGGGTTTCTTCTATTTCTTGCTGTCTAGTTGATAATTCAGTGAGTTTGTTCAGGATCTCTTTCATGGATTCATCTTGATCTTCCTTTTTATTTTTTTTTCTTTTTTATTTTTGATTAGCTCATGTATTCCTTCAGTCACTCTGTTGTCACACAGGGAGAGCAGACTTCCCAGGTCTGTTTTGATCATACTCTCCCATTCACTCCCATGCACATCTGGTGTACGAGAAGTGTCTTATCTGTTCATTCTCACGGACAAGCTCTCAACATGAGCTGTACTTGGGTGGTCAGGGTCTCTTTTCATAGTTAGCAAGAAAGAGTTATGTACTTGTTTAGAAAAGAGGTCAAGGACGAAAGTCTTAATTCTGCAATGCAGTGCTACCAGCATGACTAGGTGTAAAATGTAAGGTATCCGCAGTTCCCCTTTTTTTTAAATGTGAAAAGGAATTTGGACATTTACGGTAGGTATGTTAGAATGAACAGGCATGCTCATTTGAGGCTTTCAAGCCTTTCTGAATGAGGCTTCTTTTTGAAAGAAGTTGAAAAACTTGAAAATTCATAGAAGTGGAGAATTTGTAGCTGTTAGTAAGCGTAGAAGAAAACAAATATTGTCACTTGTCATCTGCTATATTTAGGCTGAGAATTAGCAAATTTTAATACATATGGAAACAGTAGCAGTCACCTGGGAACCTTCTCTTGACAGCTCAGAGCTGTAAAGCTACTCTTAGTAAGGAAATACAGATATACAGCTCCAAGAAGGTGAAACAGTGCTCTTTCTGTCTGCCTGAGTGCTGCACTTTGGGGTTTGTGTGGTGTTTTTTGTTTGGTTGATTTTTGTGGTTTTTTTGTGGTTTTGTTGTTGTTGTTTTGTTTGTTTATTTGGTTGGGGTTTTTTTGGCTTTGAATGGGTTTTTTTGGGGGGTGGTCATTTAGGTGAGCAGATTTGACCAGTCTGACAGATTTGATAGATGAGCTGATTGAAACCATGATTATGGTGAGCTCTATAGAATCTCATAGTATTTGTGCCACTACTGGGTTTTTTTTTGTAAGCAAAATAAGTAGTATAAATCACACTGTGGCAGGGCCTAGACAGTGAGACTGAAGTGTGTTAGATGCTTTGTTCCATAATCTTAAAGGAGGTATCTGCCTTTCCTAACACAGTGTTAACTTAATCCATGACATTTGTGCAGGTGTTTGATCTGTGAATACTTATGTCCCCCTTTCACAGAATCACAGAATCACAGAATGTTAAAGGTTGGAAGGGACCTCAAAGATCATCTAGTCCAACCCCCCTGCCAGAGCAGGATCACCTACACTAGAGCGCACAGGAACGCGTCCAGGCGGGTTTTGAATGTCTCAAGAGATGGAGATTCGATTTTTCCCTCTGTCTGGTGGTGTTTGCTGGCAGCAGGAGACAGAAGCAGATGCAGCTTTAGTCTTAGAGCTGTCAAGGTGCTTCTCAGTTGGAACAGTCTTCTGTCCCTTTTACTTGTGCTGCTCTTAAAGATACAAAGTAACTGGTGGGACAAAAACTCCCTCTTAAATAGAGCAGACCTTTAAGGCAGTACCCTTTAGGCTTGCCCAGCTTTGAGTTGGTCAGGGTGTGGTCCTGGGATCCTTTTCCACTTGGATTATTTTATGATTTTGTGGAGATTTGGATGCTAAGGCCTTTTTCTGCTTCAGACTCTAGCCTGTCCTACATTACATCTCTGTGCTCTGCAGTAATTCTCGTAAGAGGATTCTTTTCTTTGCCCTGGTCTACTTGACCGTATCTAGAAACCAAGATTAACTCTACCTCTTCAATAGCAAGGAGGAATTATTCCTGTTAATTTAATCAACTGATTAAAAATTCTATATAAACAATGGAATTTACACAGCATGCAATGATCTTGCAGGGGTCAGAAAAGTGTGATGATGTAGGGTAAGGGGTGAGATTTTCTAACCTTCAGGTTTTTCTAGGCTCCTAATGGAGGAATGAAATTTTCTCTTATGACAAATAATTTCTTTCTGCTGCCTTATCCTAGATAACAAAATACAGATGAATATAATGTCCCTTTGGGAGAAAGAATGGCACAGATTGGTTCAAGCAAGAAGTTTAAACAAGCTTGTTTTGTGCGTTGTTCTCTTCAACTGAGAACTAAAATTACAAAACTTCTTATTAATGCAGTGGAAGAATAGCCTTCAAGTGGTTTGGGTTTTTTTTTTTAACAATATTTTCAGTTGTAGCTGATAAACCTAAAAAGCAGAGAGGGTGAAATATCTGCAAGTGAAAGTATGTTGTTGTGTTTTTTTTTTCCTGATAAGATTTGCACTGGATTAGATATGCTGACTGATTGGATCTTTCTAATTTGTCCATCTCGCTTTTTCCATACCTTGTGTTAGTCCATAATCTTTTGACATAGAGTCTGCCTTTGTGAGGTTTCTGGTAGGAACAGGAGCACACTTGTATCTCAGCACCACTTAGTAACTGATTTGTGGCAATTATGTATTTGTCCTCTGGCATGGGATGTAGCTATGAAAAACTTCTTTCTACTGATAGAGTGTTACTGCCTTCTGCTTTGCACATCTGATTTGAGATCCTAGTAATAGTTATTTTCCTGTCTTTTAGGTGTTGATAGCTGATGACTACTCAGATCCATTTGATGCAAAACGTGAGTTGAACAACTTGGGAAAAGGGGAGAACACTGGCTATATGGAACCCTATGAAGTGCAGAGAATAATGACTGGTAAGAAAAGACAATTACATGTGTTAGCTGTATTTGCATGACAGTTCACATGGATATTACAGCTGCTAGGAAACAGAAATGTCCTTTGGCATGCAAAACCATGTTTCTGAAGATGCTTGGGTAGTCAACAGTAAATACTGTGGAGGATTTTCATGTGCCTGCAGATGTTTTGGTATCTAAAAATACTGCCCTGGACCTTGGCAGTGAATTTAGATGATTTTTGCTGTCATGTGGGAAGATGAAAATGTAGACAGTGGGAGTTGGTGCATGTATTACTCAATTTTGCAATGTCAAGGCTGTCATCTGTGTACGTAGTAGGAATGACCAAAGCATGACATTGTGTTAGTTCACAGTTGATCAGTTTGCTTATGGCCTTTTTTATCTCAGTCAGATTCAGACTTGTTCATCTTCTCTCTGTTGAAGGAAGGATGCAAAGCTACATCTTTGTGTAGCTTCCTTCTTTCCTCACATTCCTCTGTCCTCTTCCTCCACTTCTTTCTCTTCATCACTTCTTTGATTTTTTTTTTTTTTTTTTTTTACCAATGGTCAAAATCAGACACTTTAGGATGCCTGTGAGCCTTTGACTGCTGTTTTTGGTAGTGTCTTTATTTTTCTGTTATGTAGGGAAGTGGTTGATGGCGGTATTGCTGTTGGAGTTTGGACTGTTTGAAACACCTGTCCTAGTGTTATGCAACTCTATTGTCTGTTTATTTTCCTTGTGTTATTTGCATCGATTTCCTATTTTTTGACTATGCAGTCTGTAAAGTTTGCTGGGCCATATGTTTTTTAATTTCTGATCATTTGACTCAGTAAACACTCATCTTTGTGCAGATCTATTGTACATTTTTTAAATTTTTTTTGCGCAGATCCTATTTTTTTTTTTATTATGAGTTAAAAGTCACTCTTGTTCCCAGTTAAGTTGATTGTATGCTTTCCTTTTCTATTGGCAGCTCCTGTTTTGGGCCTCAGGAAAGATTAGTCAGTGGGGGAGGATGAGACTGTTGAATGAAAAGATCCTTTTTTTCACGCAAATGTTCATGTTTTTCTTTTTTAAATAGTGTTTCGGAAGAGAGAAGAAATGCAATGTAGTATCTTATAGAGGGACTGGGAACTTCTATTTCTCATTGGTGTATATCTATTTATTCTAGTTGAGTAATTTCACAGAAAAACAAATTAGTCTCATAAGTTCTGATCTTTATACAACAGTGATGAGCACTTGTAATTTTAATTATAAAGTTTATAGTGCATTGATTTCTTTCTTTTTGTTTAGTTCCTGTTTAGGAGAGGACCTTGTTCTCTCTCCTTTTCCAGATAAGCCGTAATAGATGGGATGGTTCAGTGGACAGTGTTGGGTGGCTTAACTAAAGTAAGGGACAGTAAAGTTGTGTGCCCTGGCAATTGCAAGACACTTTTTTTGTGTTTGGTGCAGCTGATAAGCTGTTGTATCTTTTCTGTACATTATAGAGCAAACATGAGGAGATCTCAAAGATGCCGAAGGCATTTTCAAAACTGCAGTTTAACTGAGTGTAATGATATAGCAAGTGTTCCAAACATGCATTTTATTGAGCCAGTAAAATGTGCTTGATATCTCTTTGAACATGTTTACTGTTCTGTGATCTGGATATTTGGTTTCCAGTCTTCTTGTCCTAACGCTGGTGGAAATAGAGAAAGTCTTCCCATAAACTTTGACCTTGGTGAGGTGAGGTTATATTCTACTATATTTAAAATGTGCTTTATGTGTTGTTGTTTTTTTGTTGTACAGGTGTTGTCTTTGCATTTTAGTTGACAAATGAAAATCCAAAGGCATCTTTTTGGAGAGTTTTTAAGTTTCATTGTTTATTTACCAAGTGAGTTCTGTTATATATCTACCACTTCTAAACATCTTTTGCACTACAGTTTGGTTCACCTTAAAACAGTTACTGCTTTGTTAGGTTTGTTTGTTAGCTGTGCTGTCTAATGAACAAAAGAACATTATATGGCTAGCCATTTAGCTTAACTAATCTGGTGAAGTCCCTCTGACTCTATTTAACATGGACTAATCAAAGAGAGGGGAAATTTGCATACCCAAGCAGAAAGCACTTTAGGAGAGGCAGAAAACAAAACAGTACTTTGTCAGGTATTCCTTGGTTACTGATGTATCCTAACTCTTGATCAATGCTGGAAACCATGTGGAAGGGCTAGTTTGAAATAGGAGCCTAAGTTTTTGTGTGTGCTGCATGCTCCTTGAGTTAGTAGAGGATTGAGCAAAAGCAAATGTCCATATGAAATAAGATCCTATTATTTCAATTTGAAAGGCTAAGCTTACCCAGGAGTAGAAGTTTTTGATGTCTGAAATAACTAATATGTTCATTTAAAACTTCTTCCTTGAAAGCTCTGTGGACTTGCAGTTGTAATACAGTTGGTTCTCAGCTGTTGTTTAACCAAAAAAAAAAGAGAAAAAGCAGATGATTTCAATAAACTACTGAATGATCTATTGAAGAGGGTCCCTTCGGAGAGCCGGCCGAGTAACGACAATCCCACCAATATGGCTACAAGTCGTTCTCCCTTTATTGCTCTGGGCATCTCAATATATACAGTAAAGCAGTGTCCCCCCGCCTGCCCCTTAACAGAGTTGGTCAGTTACAGGTTTACACGCGCCAGGGGCCCAGAACTGGACACAATATTCCAGATGGGGTCTCACCAGGGCAGAGTAGAGGGGCAGGAGGACCTCTCTCAACATACTAGCTACTCCCCTTCTAATACACCCCAGGATGCCATTGGCCTTCTTGGCCACGAGGGCACATTGCTGGCTCATGGTCCACTAGAACACCCAGGTTCCTTTCCCCTTACGCTGCTCTCCAGCAGGTCAGTCCCCAACCTATACTGGCACATGGGGTTGTTCTTTCCCTGATACAGTACTCCTCACTTGCCCTTGTTGTATTTCATTAAATTTCTCCTCACCTGACTCTCCAGCCTGTCCAGATCTTGCTGAATGGCAGCACAGACTTCTGGTGTGTCAGCCACTCCTCCCAGTTTTGTGTCATCAGCAAACTTGCCGACAGTGCACTGTTTTCTCTCATCCAGGTCATTGATGAATGTATTGAATAATACTGGTCCCAGTGATGACCCCTGAGGGACTCCACTAGATACAGGCTTACAGCTAGACTCTGTCCTATTGACCACAACTCTCTGACTTCTCCCTTTCAAACATGGAATACATCTGAAACTCGCCTTTAAAGGAGGATCCAGTTTTGGATTATCACTCATATGGAGATATACTGTCAGCCAGGTTTTTGCACAAAGAACTGCCTTCTTCTAAGATATGATAACTGATGCTGGCTACAAGAATGAGATGGACTGCATCTGATTTCCTTTATAGCTTTCTACTTGGCTTTGAAGAGAGCCCCTTACCTGCAACTTACAATTTTTTGAGTACAAGGTGCCTAGCATGATATGAGCTATAATATAAAAATCAGTTTACTTGAATGATAGTAAAATTAAGGTCAATTCTAGTCTCAAAATAATTTGGAACCACATTATCAAAAATGTACGGGGTGGAGTCTGTAATAGTGTGGCTAAAAAATGACATTATCTGAGGGGCATGCCTGCCCTGAGGGTTGTGTGTTGGCAAAACCCCTTCTGTCATTTCTAGGTCAGAAGCTGTGGTTTCCATGCTCTAGAATGGGTAGTGAAGGAGCATTGGAGCTGGCTAGGCCCTTAAGTAAGGACAATGGTTTGAAAGTTGAGTGGAAAAGCATATGGAACATCAGTGCCTTGCTTTCTTACAGGCCTAAAAGTGTCTAAGGCCAGTGCCCTGTCTTGAAGTTTGAATGTACACCATGTCTTTGGACGTTAGCCACTGCAGGGGGTTCTGATCTCTGTATCATAGATCTCCCTCAGAGATACAGTGGACAGAGAGAAACCCCTCTTTGTGTATTTCAGTATTTCTGAAAATCTTTACTTTCCCTGGGATGTAAAAGGCCGTGTGGCATTCCTCATGGAACAAATGCACTCCTGTGAACAGAATTCAGAAGGCTGTTGTAATACTGTTGATAAAATATATACTGTGTCCCTCTTCTGTTCAGGGTAGCTTCAAAGGCTACTCGGGACATAAAAAATACCATGCCAGAAAGTCAAAGGCAGATGTTTAAGGAAGCAGGAATTCAGTTTTTTTATTGATACATTTCTCACAGGAGGCTAGTCACATAGTTGTTCTGGGAACTGGGCATGCTAGATCTTGTAGCTGGGAAGTGCTCAATATGCATTGAGTCAATCCCGAATCAACACAGCAGCATACTGCTAGTACCCTTTGAAGACTGGAAGATCTCAATAAGTCACAAAAAGGCTTCTGGCCCTAAATGGAAACCTTAATTCCAGTCTCCTGGAAATCTGTTAAAAGTTAAATCTGAAAAGAACATGTCCTTCCCCATTGTCATGATTTAAGCCCAGCTGGCAACAAAGCAGCATGCAGCTACTTGCTCACATCTTCCCACATTGGAATGTGAAGGAGAAAATATAATAAAGGGCTTGTGGGTTGAGATAATTTGTTACCAAACAAATTGTCAGATCAGAGTAGGATAATTAGAACTAAATTAAAATCTTAAAAACACCTTCCCTTTACCCCTCCCTTGTTCCTAGGATCAACTTAACTTCCAATTTCGCTACTTGCTCCTTCCCAGCAATGCAGAAGGGAATGGAGGTTGCAGTCAGCTTATCACATGTCTTTGCTGCTCCTCCCTACTCAGAGGAAGGACAACTCACACTCTTACACTGCACCAGCATGAGGTTTCTCTCACAAGAGAGAGTCCTCTATGAACTTCTACAATGTGAGTTCTTCCCACAAGCTACAGTTCTTCTGAACTGCTCTAGCTTGGGCCGTTTCCACGGAGTGCAGTCCTTCAGAAAAAGAATGCTTCAGCATTGGGCTTACCGTGGAGTCATAGTCTTTGGGCACAGCCACCTGCTTCAGCATAGGGTCCTCCACAGAGTGCAGGTGGATATCTGCTTCACTGTTAACCTCTGTGGGTTGCCTGGGGTCAGCCTGCTGTCTCACCAGGGGCTACAGGGAAATCTCTGCTCTAGCATACCTTCTCCGCCTCCTTCTTCACTGAGCTTTGTGTATGTAGAGTTGTTTCATACCCCACTCCTCTCCGCTGCAGGTTTCCCATCAGTTTCTTTTTCCTTCCTTAAATATGTTATCACAGAGGTGCTGCCACTGTTGCTGATTGGCTTGGCCTTGGCCCCTCTTCTCATACCAAAACCCCACCACAAAAACCCATACAAGCCCAGTCTGTGTAGAGCAGACTGAGCAGATAAGCTAGCGTACATGCTCAAGGGGAGGTTGGTTGTGTTGTTCAATGTGTTACCAGCCTGGGTGATGCACTATCAGCGAAGACAAACATAAACGAAGAGAAGTGCTTGATAAGAAAGGGCAGAGCCTCCATCCGAAGGAGCCTGAATAAATGTGTCTTCTGTTAAGAAGAGCTTTTTTTGAGGTTATACAAGAGGATATTAGAGAAAATTACAAAGGAAGATTCACAGCTTTGCTCACAGGCTCACAACATTATCATCCTCCTTACTTTCTTCTCTTTCTGTGTATTTATCATTCCATCTCTATATGCATTATCTTGGCTATGCTGTAGAACAGCAGTGAGCAAGTTTAACTAGCTCACACCTAGGGATTTTAAGCTTTGCCTCCCTTCTCATGGATGGAGAAAGCTGAGGCTCTTCTCTAGGTGCAGGCACTGCTAGAAAAGCAAATGTCTTCACGCACTTCATTGCTTCTTTCTAGGTATTGTGGTAAGTCTCTGCCTGAATCACAGTGGAATCTCCAATGCATGACAGGCAGCCCATCAGAAGCGGTGCACGTGCCTTTACTGGGAGGTCTCCAAGGACATGCTGGGAGCAGTAGATCTGTCTTACTGCAAGCTGTCATAGACGGGCTGCGAGTGTGAGGAAAGCAGCATTCCCATGAACCTGCACCTGCCTGAAAAGGTCTCAGTTTCCCTTGTAACTGGAGAGGCAATTTTTTTTATTGTTTAGACATGTAACTTCATCTAAATATTCACTACAGCACATTGGTGGTGACTCAGTTCTTTTGTAATCCTTTACCAGGTGACCTCTGGCATGTTTCTTCTTGGCACTGAGTCTACTACTGCAAATAATGTGAAAAGAGTAATGATAATTACTTTCATATATCTTAGGCCACATAGATTAGGACATGCAGCATGGGATGTTTAGAAAGAAATTTTTTGGTGTCTTGAAGGTCACTGAGCCTAGCAAGCTGACCTGGGATCTATAAGCACTGTAGTGTCTTAAGACTTGCTGTCTGATTGTATCTGAGCATGGCAAACAGCTGTAGTCAACGCAGAAGAGACAGTGTGTTTGCCCACTAAGCTCAACAGCTGGCGTAGTTTTCAAAAATCTTTAAACTTTTCTTGTTCCTCTGTTCTTGGAGTGTCTTCAGATTCTAGATTTTGTTTGAGGATCACACACCAGGCTTCTCACAAGTAGAAATCATCCTAAAAATGAGAATTCATCCAGCATCAATCTCTATCATATGGCGCTGTGGACTCCTCACTCTTACAGTCATTGTCCTTTTGCCAGGTGGTGTGAAGAAAACTACATGCCAGTCATTCTAGCAGAGTGAGTTTTAAGATTTTTTTTTCTCTTAAAAAAAAAAAAAGGCGGGGAAAAGTGCAAGGTAATTCTTCACTCTTGAAATCTGATGTGCAAACTCATCATTTGCAATGTGGAGAGCAACTGCATGAGGTGTGAAGAAATTCAGTAGCACACAGAAGTAAGCTTGTATCTGATAACAACACAACTTTATTTACATCTTTGGAATTTCCTAAAGGTCTACAGTGGAAATCTTACAGAACTCTTCCTAGAGCTGACAAAGAAGGGGATGTCTGATGTGTCTGTCCTGAGCAGACTCATCGATCAGAGCATAGTGCTAGTGTTAATAGAGCTTGGCCCTCCTGCTACTAGCCTAACTGAAGTGCAGAATTCTATGCAGCAAGGCAGAAGGGGGGACATATGTTCTGAAAAGTTGTTCTCGTTCTTTAAAATATACTAGTAGTAGTGTTACTTAGACAAGTCCTGGACTTCAGCATCTATTTCAAGTTGTTCCCTACTTTAGTAAAACTTTAGACAGATATTTCAATCAGCAGTGATTTAGAGGAAAGTTGTCCAGGGACAATTACAGAAGTGGAATTCTTCCTTTGCATTAGGCATGATATGCATGAATTGAGGCATGTTTGAAATAATGCTGGATCTGATTCAACCTTCTCTCAGAGCAAAGCAATAGATCTCATATGTGCTGTGAGCTTGCCATGCTGATCAGTACTCCTACTCCTGCATTCGTGATACACTTCACACCCCATTGGTGAGCATGAGGAGGTAAGTCCAGAATGTATAAAGTCTTATTTCTCATGTTGAGAAAGACTGTTATGTGCTGTGTTTGCTATAACTAAATGCATATCTGGGCTTGGAAACCAGCTGTACATAAAAGGAATAGCATTCCTGTGTGATTAAATCTGTCTCCACCCCTAAAATAATTTAATACATTCTCTCTAATTTTTAATATTATGACAGTGCTTACTGCTCTGAATAGTACATACCAGCTTGCAAATGCAGTTCTTCTCCACTCTGTACAGCTGGGTAACTACAAAATTGACCTTTTCCTGGAAGAGTAAATCTCACCACCTTGGTCTGGAATAGGAGTTAGAAAGAGGGAGGCCAAGTGTCTTGCCACACAATTCATCAGCTGCACACACAGAATTTTGTTCCTTAGTTTTGTTGTAAATACATGTTATCCAGAATGGGTTTAAGCCAAGATTATTCTTTTTTTTTTCTGTTTCAACACCCTCGTCTTACTCTTATGACCTGATGTAGTCTGGAAATGGACTAAATGGTGTAAATTGGGAGGGTTTATCAGTTTCTTGCCACTTGGTCTCATTGAGACAGAACTTAAGCCCAAAATTATGGAAACAAGATGTCCAGAACTTTGGAAAGGTACATCAACACCATAATAGACTAGGTGATGGTGTGTGTAACTTCATTCATGTAATTTACTTACTCAGTGATGAATCTAGGCTTTGCTATTCCACGAAAAGCTAAGTGAAGGAATGAGTGCTTGGATGGTTGGTAAAGTGAAAGCTTTGAGCTCAAAATGCTATTAAACCCTTGCCTGCAGTTTGGAAGACTCCTTGCATCATGCTGATAAAAGGCAGTAGTTCCAAGCCACTTTAATCAGAGGATTACTTATTCAAAACCTATCTGCTACAAGAGGGGTCTGTAACGTATGATGGTGCTTATTCCTTTGCGCTTGTGTGGGGTTTGAACACAGCATTACCTTTGGCACAGAGAGTTATATTTAAGTTTCTTTACACACTTCAGTTCTGTGTTTGGTTTAGTATACCAGTTACTTCAGGTCTTTCCACTACCCCGTCCCCCTCACCCCTAGAAAAGTTTCAAGTTGTTTGAGCTGCTTTTCTTATGGACAGTGGTTCTTTTAATATCTCTTCAAGACAGGGATGCTATTGGCAGCAGTTTGAGGAGGACTACAGTCTATGCAGTCCAAGAGGATCTGTAATTTTAGAACTCTAGCTGCTGTGTTTTGAGAAATACAGAAAAAAGAGAACTATGACCCTAGAGTGAGAAGAATTCAACGAAGTCTGAATTCACTGAAAACCTTGGAAATCTTTTGGCTACAAAGGTGAAAGAGCTTCTTGTATTCTCATTTCATGTCTTGCTGGATTAAGCAATTTGCTGCGACTCTGTTCAAAGTCGTTTTCATCTCATTCCCATCTTGCTCCCACTCTTCTCCCCCCACCCCCAGCCTTTAGTACCATGTATGTTGAATTTGAAGGTACCTCACTGCTCCTGGCATCCAGTGGGATAGAAGACTGTCAGTTTGCTCTAAAGTTTTGTCTTATGTAGAACATGCCTGTGGATGAAGGCATGTGGCAGCTAAGGGAGCTTCTCTGTCCTGTAAAGACTCATGTGAGTTATGCAAACTCTTAAACTGAATGAAGTAAATTAAATGAAACTTTTTTTGCATTTTCCCTTGGAAGCAGACTGATTCTCTCTGATTTCGTCAGTGTTCCATCTGTCCTTTCCATACCTGGAAAGGGTGAGAGACAGTGAGCATAAACTGAAATGAGAGGTTCTGACTGAAAGTAATAAATTAAATTTCTCACTATGAGGACAGTCAAATGGTGGAGAAGGTTGCCCAATGAGATTGTGTAGTCTCCATTTTTGGGATTTTTCAGGACTGGACTGAGGAACCAGAATTTCAGTAGCATTGTCTGACATCGGCTTGTTACCGAAATCCAGTCAATGGAGAAGTCTCTAACACTGAATTTTAGTATTAGAAAGCAGACATTTCTTTATTGTGACTGGATGCATGGGGGGATAATTCCACCTACCACGCATGCCATGTCTGTTACCCGTCCAAGCTTATATCCACCTGTTACATACACAGGCATCAGTTTTCCCGGAAAGATTATACATATTCGTTCTATTTCCAGGAACTAATTATCATATATACATAGTTATTACACATACGGCCTGGATCTCTGAAAGGCTTCCCTGGAAGTCTTTGGTGTCTTCTGGTGATCCCTTGTGGCTGCTGGAGAGGTGTCTTTTTGCAAACTTCCTGTGGAAAGTCTAATCTTTAGCCCATCTCTCTTCTTTGTGGAGTCCTTCTTGACTGGAGTCTGCTAATCTATGCATTCCTCCAGGGAACAGCCACAGGTGATTGTCCTTGAAGATATAGTTGATAGTCCTTGATTGCCAAGGGCCCATACAACAATTGCTTCCTTTAGGGTTTTTCCTTGCATTCCTGCCTGAGGCCCATTTTACACATTTCTGTCTATTTCTGTCTATGGTATGTAACAAGCTGACCCTGCTTTGGGTAGGAGATTGAAGAAAATGACTTCCTGAGATTTTGTTTAACCTAACATCCTATCATTCTGTGACTACTCTGTAGCTGTTCTGTGAAAGTAAGAAATGGCTGTTAAATCCCTGTTAGTTTGGTCTCAGTCCATTTCCAGCTTTGTTGCCGTGTTAGTATGCTCCCAGTACTTGTATTTTTAAACTTACTCACTAGAAAGACCAGAGAGGTGCTTGTGAGGCATAAAGAAGCAACCTGCTGAAAAGTAGCTTGAACAGATGCTCGTCCATAAATGTCCCAGTCTTCTGGATGAGGGATATGCATGCTGAAAGCGTTTTTTTGCCATTTTAGCAAGAGAGTATGATTCCTGACAGCTCTTCACTACCCTTTCTTGAGATGAAGGAGAAGAGACTGAACAGATGGTCTTGAAGGTTGGACTGCGCCTGTATGTACATGCCTGAACTCTGGTGGCAGGAATTCTTGGTGCTTTCCAGCTGGACGTGTAGGTAACTGACATCACTGTGATCTGCATGGATAAGGAAGAGAGCACTGTAAACTCTTGCTGTTGCCTTTGGCTAGGAGAAGTGTGATGGATTTGTATCTGGGTGGGTTTTTGGGAGTGGCTTCTTGTGAAACTTTCAGGGCCTTCCCTAATCAGGGTAAAAGTTGGACCCACCTCTGGCCAAGGCCAAGCCAATCAACACCTCTGCAAATCAATATATTTAAGATGGGAAACGTGTTGAACTAACCTCCTTTTCCTGTGTTTTGTGTTGAGCAATTTTTTATTTTGGAGAGGAAAGGGAGATGAACAGAGAAACCACTGGTCACAGTGAGGAAGAGAGGAAGGAAGAAGGACATTGGATCAGAGCTTTTCTGTTAGACCTTGCAGGCTGAGGCCCTGCTGACCAAGGAGATCAGTAGCAGCAAAACATATGGGATGCTGCCCATGAAGGAACCCCTGGCAGAGCAGAGACCGATGCTAGAGCAGTGGCTCTGAGGAAAGCCCATGCTGGAGCAAGTCCATTGCAGCCCACAGGGGGGACTCACAGTTGGGGGAAGGACTCACATTGGAGAAGTTCAAGGAGGACTGTCTCCTGTGAGAGGGACACCACATGGCAGCAGGGGGGAAGACTGCAAGGAGTCCTCTCCCTGATGCAGAAGGAATGGCATGGTCAATGAGTAGTGGACAAACCTGGACAAACCATCTCCTGCCCCTTTGTGCTGCTGGTAGGAAGAAGGTAGCTGGGGAAAAGGGAAGGGTAGGTAGAAGGTGTATTTAAGATCTGCTTGTATTTATTTCTCTCACAAACCTACTCTGATGTAGTTGATTTGGTTAAACTGGTGATGGTAAACTAAATTTATGGGTTTTCTCCCCAGGATTATTCTGTTCTTTGCCCATGACCACAAGTGGTGGGTGAACCCTCACTGTCTATAATCTTGATTCTCAAGTCCTTTTGTTGAATTTTCTCCTCACCATCCTGAAAAGGAGGGGGGCAGAAGTGAATGAATAACTGTTCTTTGTTGTTGGCTCGGTGGGCTCAAACTACGACAGTCCGTTAGTTTATTGGTGGGAGGCATTAGTGGTACATCTTGATGACTTATAAATTCAACCCTCAATCTTCCCAGACTGGTCCTAGTTCTGTTGTACTTCTGCAACATTACTCAAAAGCATAATGGACAGAAATTTATTACATTAAGTGTCAGCAGCTTGGGAGACCCATGGACTGTTGCTGGTGAGCTTTGCAGGGATTTGTTATGCTAAACGAAAAAATTAGACTGGCAGCACTTGAAACAAAGAGTCCCTTGTCAGATTCATCTGCCTCTTCAATGACTTATGCTTTATTTTTCTCTTTCATCTTCTTTTGTGAAAGGCTTTTAGCCAAAGGAACTATTTGAAGCCCATGTGAAAATGTTAAAGAGCAGCATCTTAATAACCAAGCTAGTATAAGGATTACATCCTTGGGAATAAATATTTCTTCCCTAACCTGGGTTTCTTTTGGTTTTATTTAAAGAAAACTAGTGGACATTTACAGGTGCTATGAAGTTGGAAGGAATTTTTGCCTTTTCCCTAGCTAGCTGTTCTGAAATCAAATGTCCTGCTGGGAGTCTGTTTTTTTTCAAGGTTTTTTTCAGGGTTTTTCTCAGGGTCTTTTTGTGTGTTTTTTTCAGGTTTATTTTTTGGTTTTGTTTTGGTTTTCCCGTTTTTTTTTGGGGGGGGGGTGGTGTCAGGGTTTTTTGGGTTTTTTTTTCAACTTTTTCTAGGGTTTTTGTGGTTTTTTTCTCTTTTGATTTTTTTTGTGGTTTTTTGGGGGGGTTTTGTTGGGTTTTTTTTTTAGTTTTTTCCCGTTTTTTCGACCTTTTCTGTTTTCTCCGTCTTTTCCAGGTTTTTTATTTCCTTGTCGCTGCTTTTGTGGTCCCCAAACCAGAGGAGATTTTTCTTATCCTTACAATTAAATGAGGGTTGTGGATTCAGCCAGTTCTGTGTCTGCTTGCTAAAGAGCTTGAGTTTTGCCAAATAAGTATACCAACATTTTAATGTGGCTTCACAGCAGTGTCATAAAATGAGTTTAAAACATCAGTGGCAAGTGGCCAGAACACTGTGTGTTTTATGCTTTGTGTATTTTATGTAGCCTGGCAACAACATACAGCTTCTCTTCTTTGGTTTCTGTCTATGAAGAATTCTGCTTGAAAGTGCTCTTTTTGAGGAGCTCAAATACCGGTGCAAACTTAGCTGTTCATTATCATTCTGATTGCTAAAATTATTATAGGCAACTGCCTGCAGGAGTAGCCTGTCCTTTGTGAATGGAGACAAGTAAGCCTTGTCTAGTTTTGGTGTATGTTGGTGTGCTGATATGTTCATTTTTGTCAGGCCTACCTGAGCAAATACCTGGGAAGCCTGCAGTGTTTTTCTGCTTTCTGCTGGGCCGTGTTGCTACTGTAACTGAATTTCTTGAGCAATATCAACCTATGCAAAAAGGTTATAGAACCATCCAATCTTCGTCGGAGTTTGTTTTGTTTGAGTTCTGTCTTGTTCAGTTTCGTGAGTGGGAAAGTTCAGATACAGCAAGCTGGTTTGTGAAACAGGACTTAGGCATGCAAAGCTGATGTTGTTGTGGGTCAGACTGGCAATTAAGAACAAACCAGGCAACTGAGGGGAAATGAGACTTACCTGAAGGAACTCTGGGCTTTTTGTGAGTTCTCTATTCATTCTCTGTGGAGTGGGTAATTTGAAAAGCTGTGTGAAGAAGCAGTGGGTTTTGTGGCTCTTGTGCTGTTGTAGCTCTTGTATGGTCTGTCAAACAGTTGTGCATGGCTGGGATGGGCTGCAAGGCAGAAGAATGTGAGAGCATAGATGATCTTTTCCTAAACAAGTCCTGCAGCAGCTGTTAGCCTGTAATGTAGCCTGAGATGGGCTATAAGGCGTCTGTGCTGCTGCCTCAGTGGAAATAGGAAGGGAAGAGGAAAACAAAGCAGAAAAAATGTGATTTCTTTCAGATTTACCATTGCTCTTGTATGTTGAGTAGCACTAATTGTTGCCCTTTCTTTTGCTTGTGAGATGCACCGTCACTGAGAAAATTTGGCATTGTGGTAGAATATAAAGCATATCAACAGACAGCCTTCCCTAATATTTTTTTAAGGATGTGTTGTGGGTTGACCCTGGCCAGCTGCCAGGTACCCACACAGCCGCTCTCTCACTCCCCCTTCACTGCTAAACAGGGGGAGAAAATATTTCCAAGGGTTCAGGGTTTGAGATAAGGACGGGGAGATCACCCTCATTTACCATCCCGGGCAAAACAGACTCAGTTTTGGGGAAATTAGGTATATATATTAAGAGAACTAATCAGAGAGGAGTAGTGAGAAGTGAGAAAGAGCAAACAGATCTTAAACAACAGAACACCTTCCCCCCATCCCTCCCTTCTTCCCGGGCTTAACATCAATCCCGGTTTCTCCACCTCCTCCCCCCCGAGCGGCGCAGGGGGACAGGGAATGGGGGCTGCGGTCAGTTCATCCGCCGTTGGTTCCACCGCTTCTTCGTTCCGGGGGAGGACTCTTCACTCTTCCCCAGGGCCATTGTGGGGTCCCTCTCACGGGAGACAAGCTTCACGCTCTCTTTTCCGCGTGAGTCGTCCCACGAAGGGCAATTCATCACAAACTGCCCAATGTGAGACACCTCACGAGGGGCAGCCCACCCCTCGTGAGTCTGAGGCGCAGTCCTTCGGGGGAAACTGCTCCAGCATGAGCCACCCGCAGCGTCCCAAAAGTCCCACTGGCCAACCTGCTCCAGCGTGGGCATTCCTCTCTTCCATGGGCTACAGGTTCTGGCAGCGACCTGCTCTGATGCGGGCTTCCCACGGGCTACAGTCCCCTTTCAGGCATCCACCCACACGGCGTGGAGTCCTCGGTGGACATCTACGCGGTGATCCTCACGGTGGACATCTGCACCTCGCCCATGGGCTGCAGGGGGACAACCCGCTTCACCATGGTCTTCACCACGGACCCGGGGGACTCTCTCTGCTCCGGCGCCTGGAGCTCATCCTCCCCACCCTCCTTCTTCACTGACCTTGGTGTCTTCACATGTTCTCACTCCTCCATCTCTGTGCCAGCTGTTATGGCGCAGTTCTTTTCTCCGTTCTTAAATATGTTTTTCACAGAGGCGTTCCTCTGCTATCACCTTACTGATAGGCTCAGCCTTGGCCAGCAGTGGGTCCCTCTTTGGAGCCAGCTGGCATTGGCTCTATCAAACTTGGGGAGCTTCTAGCAGCTTCTAACAGAAGCCACCCTGCAGCTCCCCCCCCGCCACCGAAATCCGGCCAGGCCAAACCAAAACAGGATGTTTTTATATCTTTCTTTACAAACAAAGAACAAAACACCGAGCAAAAAATTCTGCTTTCCACAGCTGTCTCTGTGGTTATATGCATCAAAAATGTTTGCATGCACATTGATTGGTGATTTCAAGACACATGGTGGAAAATAAGAGTGTAACTAAAAAATTACAAGAAGATGTTGACTGAGTTTTATGCATCAAGATCATGACTGGAAGGAAATTTTATAACATGACATTTTCTGACTTGACTGTGAAAAATACCACTTTTCATGATATGTGATGCTTCTGTTGCAAGAAAAGGAGAACTGATTTATGGTGTTTGCATAACTGTGGTTTGTTTTCCTTAACAGTATGGTCTGTTCTTAATAATGCTCTACTGAGTGCTCACCAGATTTATTTGATGGTTTTAGTTATCTGCATAAGCACAAATGCTCTTGAGTGTGATGTGGAAGGCTGTATACTTCACAGAATCATAGAATGGCTTAGGTTGGAAGGGCACTTTAAGAGATTATCTAATCCAGTCCTCCTGCCATGAGCAGGAACACCTCTCAACTAGACTAGGTTGCTCAAGGCCTTATCCAATCTGACATTGAAGACCTCCAGGGAGGGGCTATCCGCAACTTCTCTGTGCAATTTATTCCAAAGTCTTGCCACCCTCGTACTGAAGAATTTCTTCCAAAGATCCAATCTAAATCTATTCTCCTTCAGTTTAAATCCATTTCCTCTTCTCCTATCGCTGGACATTATTGTAAAAAGTCTCTCTCCAGCGTTCCTGTAGGTTCACTTCAGGTATTGGAAGACAGTTATAAGGTCCCCCTGGAGTCTTCTCTTTCCCAAACTGAACAATACTGCCTTCATTCAGCCTGTCCTCTCAGCAGAGGGGCGCCAGCCCCTGGATCATATTTGTGGCCCTCCTCTGAACACGCTCCAACAGATTGTTGTGGTTTGACCCTGGCCGGCTGCCAGGTACCCACACAGCCTCTCTCTCACTCCCTCTTCACTGCTAAACAGGGGGAGAAAATATTTCCAAGGGCTCAAGGTTTGAGATAAGGACAGGGAGATCACTCTCATTTACTGTCTTAGTTGAAAGCCCAGGTACAGAGTAATCTGTTAGTAATACAGTGGGGTTTTTTTCTCCCTTGGACCACATTTCATGTAAACAGTACAGAACTTGAAGTAGTGCTTGAATGTACGCAGCTATTGTTAAAACACTCTGAAGTAGCTCTGAAGGGAAGGACTTGAGGGTTGTACTGGGTTCAGCTAGGATAGGGTTAATTCTCAGTAAAGGAGCTAGTCGGGAATAGGGAATAGCTCAACCAAACTAGTCCCTAGTCAAAGGGATATTCGATACCATCGTGATGTCATGCTCGGGGTATATATATATATGGAGCCGGTTGGGGTGGGGGCGCTCTCTCTCTTTCCAGTTTTCGGTCCGTTCCGGGTGGTGAGATCCACGTTACATGTTACTCGCGTTATATCTGGTTAAATGTTACTGTTATTTCACTGTTATTGTTACCATTTTATGTTCACCATTAAAACAAACTGCTTTTATCTCAACCCCACAAGGCTCCTGCCTGCGGCTCCTTTCAGGCTCTTCCCCTCACTCTCGGTAGGGGGGAGCGAGCGAGGGAGCGACCACGTGATTCCTTTGTTTCCTTCCCGCCAGTAACTCAGCTTGAACCACCACAAGGGTGTTGATAAATAAGAATCTCAACACATGGCACAGAAGGCCAACCACATCCTGGGATGCATCAAGAGGAGTGTGGCTAGCAGATCAAGAGAGATGATTCTCCACCTTTACTCTGCTCTTGTGAGACCTCACCTCGAATACCGCATCCAGCTCTGGTGTTGCCACCATAAGGGGGATATAGATCTGTGTTTTGGTTTGGCCTGGCCGGATTTTGGCAGCGCAGGGGGAGCTGCAGGGTGGCTTCAGCAAGAAGCTGCTAGAAGCTCCCCGAGTTTGATACCTTGTAGTGGTTTGACTGTGGCCAGCTGCCAGGTACCCACACAGCCGCTCTCTCACTCCCCCTTCACGGCTAGACAGGGGGAGAAAATATTTCCAAGGGCTCAAGGTTTGAGATAAGGACAGGGAGATCACTCTCATTTACTGTCCCGGGCAAAACAGACTCAATTTTGGGGAAATTAGGTACATTTATTAAACGAACTAATCAGAGAGGAGTAGTGAGAAGTGAGAAAGAGCAAACAGATCTTAAACAACAGAACACCTTCCCCCCATCCCTCCCTTCTTCCCGGGCTTAACATCAATCCCGGTTTCTCCACCTCCTCCCCCCGAGCGGCGCAGGGGGACAGGGAATGGGGGTTATGGTCAGTTCATCCCACGTTGGTTTCACTGCTTCTTCACTCCGGGGAGGACTCTTCACTCTTCCCCAGGGCCATTGTGGGGTCCCTCTCACGGGACACAAGCTTCACACTCTCTTCTTCGCATGAGTCGTCCCACGAAGGGCAATTCATCACAAACTGCCCAACGTGAGACACCTCCCGAGGGGCAGCCCACACCTCGTGAGTCTGAGGCATAGTAATGTCAATGTTTGTATCCCTGTCATTTTTCCTGTGCAAGTCAGCTGTCTTTTACTGCATGGAAGGCCTTGGATTGTGAGAAGCAAAAATCCATGGCTCAATGTGATGGCAGCTGAGCAGCTTTCTTGGTCTGCATCATTTGGATGTAGAATCCTAAATTAAACCTTTTGTCTCCAGAGCTGAACAGCAAATGTAGAGCAACTTTCATGTCTGCATTAATGATCCTTGCTGTATGCTCGACCAACCTGATCTCCTATGACCGGGTGAACTGCCTAGTAGGTGAGGGAAAGGCTGTGGATGTTGTCTACCTGGACCTTAGTAAAAGCCTTTTATACCATCTACCACAGCATTCTGCTAGAGAAGCTGGCAGCTTGTGGCTTAAACAGATCTACTCTTTGCTGGGTTAAAAGCTGACTGGATGGCCAAGTCCAGAGAATTGTGGTGAGTGGAGTTAAATCCAGTTGGCAGCCAGTTACGAGTGGTGTGCCTCAGGGCTCAATGTTGGCATCAGTCCTATTTAATATCTTTATCAATGATCTGGATGAGGGGATTGAGTGCTCCCTCAGTAAGTTTGCAGATGACATTAGATTGGTTAGGAGTGTTGATCTGCTGGAGAGTAGGGAGGCTCTGCAGAGTGATCTGGACAGACTGGATCGATGGGTCAAGGCCAATTGTATGAGATTAAATAAGGCCAAGTGCTGGCTCTTGCACTTTGGCCACAACAACCCCAGGCAGAGCTACAGGCTTGGGAAAGAGTGGCTGGAAAGCTGCCTGGCAGAAAAGAACCTGGGAGTCTGGTGGATAGCCAGCTCAACATGAGCCAGCAGTGTGCCCATGTGGTTAAGAACGCCAATGACATCCTGACCTGTATCAGAAATAGACTAGCCAGCAGGACTGGAGAAGTGATTGTGCCCCTGTACTCAGCAGTGATGAGGCCAGAGTTTGAGTATCTGTGTTCAGTTTTGGGTGCCGCAGTATAAAAAAGGCATTGGGGTGCTGAAGCAGGTCCAGAGAAGGGCAATGAAGCTGTTAAAGGATCTGGAAAACAAGTCTTATGAGGAGCAGCTGAGACAACTTGAGTTGCTTGGTCTGGAGGAGGCTAAGGAAAGACCTTATAGCCCTCTACAACTACCTGAAAGGAAGTTGTAGTGAGGTGGGTGTTGGTCTCTTCTACCAAGTAACTAGCAATAGGACAAGAGGAATTGGGCTTAAGTTGTGTCAGGGGAGGTTTAGGATATTAGAAGAAAATATTTTATTGAAAGAATGATGAAGCATTGGAACAGGCTTCCCAAGGAAGTGGTGGATGGAGTCACTATCCCTGGAGAAGTTAAAAAAACCATGTAGACATGGCACTTTGAGACATGGTTCACTGGTCATGGTGGTGCTGGTCTGACAGTTGGACTTGATGATCTTAGAGGACTTTTCCAACCTTAATGATTATATGTCTGTGACCATGATGATTTTGAATTTACTGAATCTCCCATCCTAACATTTGGAGTCATATCTGAAGGCTCTTATATCCAACAGATGGTGATTCCTCTTCATTAGGTGCTTAGATACTATCAGAGTTGCTACACTGTGCCAATAGCTCACTCTGTCACCAATAGTGATAGAACAGAAAGATTGCGACTTGGACAACAGTTTCTTTGAGAAAGCAAACTAAAGTGGACCAATTGCAAATAACCATTGTTGCCGTTTGCAAAATTGCAAATGATTACTGTGTCAAATAATCATAGAATGGCTTGAGTTGGAAGGGACCTAAAGATTATCTCTTTCCAATCCCCCTAACATGGGCAGGGACACCTCGCACTTGACAAGGTTGCAACCTGGTCTTGAACAGTTCCAGGGATGATGCACCCACACCTCCCCTGGGCCATCCATTCCAGTGTCTCACCACCCTCACAGTAAAGACCTTCTTCGTAACGTCTAATCTAAATCTACTCTGCTGTAGTTTGAAACCATTCTGCCTTCTGGAACAAAATTTGGAACTGCGAGCATAGGGAGTCAATTGTTTCAGTCTGAAGCAAAACAGCCCTACCTGCTATGGAAATGTTATTGATGTTCTGTTGTGTCCCAACAGTTGGGGGCCTCCACCTGGATCTGAAAGCAGAGCAGAAAACAGTTTGGCTTCTGATGGTCTGAGTGAAATTTAAGCAGAGTTAAACTTAGCTTCTGTGGTGAAGATAATGTAGACCTTTGTTCTGCAGCATGAGTTCTAAATGTTTCTGGATTATCTTGCCAAGATAGGCTTGAAAAAGCATTAATGGTGAGTCTTGGAATAAGTAAGCAGTTGGCTCAGTATTTCTGACTGGTTGGTGGAGAGGGAAAGGAAGTGAATTCACTGGCAGACAATGTTCTTGTGTCAGGGTGATCTTTGTATTAACATCTGTCTTATGCCTCTGGCAAACCGGCAAGTTATTGGTTGGTGTATGGTCTACCCATATACCTGTAACAAACATCTCATGGCCCTTTAATGCAGGTATGTAATGGTTCAATGAGTTTCCACTGAAAGTTTCAAGAGCAGAGCAGACGTTCAGGCCGGTTCAGCAAGATGTGTTCCCTGATAGAGAGGAAGAAGAAACCTGGATGGGACTTGGCTTTTTGTATTCAGACCTGGCCATCATGTGGCCTTCACCTGCTAGAGATCACAAGGCTGTTAGACTAATGTCTGGGGAGATGCACCAAGTGTTCACCAGTACCTCTCAGTGTGACCCTGAGCTCAGAGAATCGGAGAATAAGGGAATAAGCCAATCAGAGAAGAAGGGAATAAACTTTGCCGATGAGAGCAATAACAAAGATTCTTCTGTTAGCTGTCAAGATGATAATCGGGAAGTCTTATGGAGACAAGCCAGGGGCTTCTGAGGTAGTAGGAGCCAACAGGGAAATGCCCATGAAACACTTCAAGATAATTAAGGAGTATCACTCTAAGAAAGTGATATGGCCGACAGCCCCGCTGAAGTGGTTCTGCAAGAATGCACGCAACAAACAGGAAGAGTTGGAAGCTACCATGCTATGGAAAGCTACAAATAGTGGCCATTACTGAAACTTAGTGGGATCAATCTTATGACTGGTGTATGACTGTAAGCTGTTTAGAAAGGACAGGTGAGGAAGAACGGACGGAGATGTTGCCAACTATATTGAGAAATAGGTGAAGTGTTGTAGAGGAGTTCCTAGTCTCACGATGCCCACGGAGTGTTGTCTGAGGCCTAGTTGCACAATCCAGTTACTATAGTAACGGAGGCAGTACAGTGAACTGTCCTTGAACGGCAGGATGTAAGAAAGTCAGCAGTTTTGCCAGCAGCAAAACAGGATGCATGTCCGAGACAGAAGCAGCAAAACAGGAAGAACCAACAAAAGCCTATTAGCCTGAGGCAGGGGGTGCATGGACAAGGCTATGTAACCAATGACTGTAAGCCTGTAACTGCGTGTATAGCTTGTAAAAGTATATAATCTGTGCTATCCTGGCAATAAACAAACGATACCTTGCTCCCATGGAGACTGCGTATTGATTCCGAGTACGGTTCCTACAAAGTATGAAGAGATGTCCCTAAAGAATAGCCAGGAACAAGTAAAAAGCTTATGAGTTCCTACCATTAGAGACCAAGGCAACAAAGGGAACCTTGTGGATGATGTCTTCTACCGGCTGCCCAATCAAGGGTAGCCTACTGACAAAGCCTTCTTACTCCAGCTACAGGAGGCATCATGATCGCACACTTTTCTCCTGAGGGGCTGGAAACGTACTTTTCCTGCTGGAAAAGTAGCATGGTGTAGGCAGTCCTGGAGACTCTTAGAGTGCATTGATGATAACTTCTTAAGCTGGGAAATAGAAAGCCCTACCCAAGGGGATGCAATACTGAACCTAATGGCCATCAATGCAAGCAAGCTCATCAAAGTTGTCAAGATTGGAGGCAGCCTGGCCTACAGTGATCATACACTGGTGGAGTTCACAGTCCTAAGGGATACAAGTCAGATGAGGACCCCTGAACTTTAGGAAAGCAAACTTCCAACTCTTCAAGGAGTTAGTCAATGGGGCCCTCTGAGAAAAAGTCTTCAGGGACAAGGAAGCAAAAGAGAGCTGGCACCTCTTTAAGGATATTTTCCAGAGAGCACAAGAGCTCTCCATCACCTGATGTAAGAAATCAAGGAAGGAAGGGAAGAGACCAACATGGCTGAGTCAAGACCTGCTGGTCAAACCAAAAAGAACTGGACAGACAGTGGAAGCAAGGAACAGGTATCCTGTGAAGAGTGTAGGGACCCTACCTGGTTGTGTAGGGATGGGGTCAGGAAGGCCAAGGTGCAGCTGGAGCTGAGCTTGGCAAAGGAAGCAAACATCAACCAGAAAAGGAATATTAAAGAAAGTGAACCCCTGATGAGACAGAATGGCAAGCCAGTAGCAACAGTTGAGGAGAAAGCTGAGATTCTCTACAACTTACTTGCTTCTGTCTTCACTGTCAACCTCTCACCTTATACCTCCTGAGCGGAAAGATGAGGACCAGAGGAGCAAAGTTCCTCCCACTGTAAGAGAAGACAAGGTTTATGACCACCTGAGGAACTCAAACATACACAAGTCTATGGGACCTGGTGAGATGCATCTGAGAGTCCTGAGGGAATTGGCTGAGGTAGTTGCCAAGCCACTCTCCAGGATATCTGAAAAACCATGGCAATCAGGTAAACTCCCTAGGGACCGGAAGAAGGAAAACATTATACTCATTTTTAAAAAGGATAGGAAGGAAGACCAATGGGAACTACTGATCTGTCAGTCTCACCCGTATGCCTGGCAAGATCATGGAACAGATGCTTTTAGAGGCTCTACTGAGGCATATGGAGGACGAGGAGGTGATTTGAGGCAGTCAGCATGGCTTTACGCAGGGCAAGTCCTGCCTCACCAACCTAGTGGCTTTCTACGATGGAGCGACTTACATCAGTGGACAAGGGAAGAGCAATGGATGTCATGTATCTGAACTTCTGCAAGGCCTTTGATATGGTCCACCACAAAATCCTTCTCTCTTAAGTTGGAAAGATATGGATTTGATGGGTGGACTGTTTGGTGGATAAGGAGTTGGTTGGGTGGTCACATCCAGAGGATAGTGGTCAACGGTCTCAATGTCCAGATGGAGATGGGTATCAAGAGGTGTCTGTCAGGGGTTTGTGCTGGGACCAGTGCTGTTTAATATCTTCATGAATGACAAAGACAGTGGGATTGAGCGCACCCTTAGCCAGTTTGCAGGTGACACCAAGCTGAGTGTGCTCAATATGCCAGAGGGAGAGGATGTCATCCGGAGGGACCTGAACAAGGTTGACAAGTGAGCTTAGGTGAACTTCATGAGGTTCGGCAACACAAGGTTCAAGGCTCTGCAGTTGGGTTGAGGCAATTGTCATCAATACAGGCTGGGGGACGATGTGATAGAGAGCAGCCCTGCAGGGGTTGCTGGTGGATGAAAAACTGGACGTTAGCCAACAATGTTCTTGGACTTTTTTTTTATTCTTCTTTTTTTGTGTGTGTGATGCTCTTTTACCTATCCCAGGGTAATCTATAGAAAGCCAGTGTGCTACAGCAAGTACTCCAAGACCTCTTCTTGGGCTCTTGAAAATAAAAGTATTTGAACCCACATTTCGAAAGCTGTGCTTTTCTTTTTACTCAGCTCTGACTATCCTAGTTAGCCTTGTCTCCTAACTGCTGAAACACCACTCTCCCTGCGGTGCATTTTATCTATACAGAAGAACAAGATGCAAGAAGTGGACTCTAGCAAGGGATTGTTTTTTGCTTGCTTGCTTGCTTTAAAAATCCAGATCTTTCTGATAATAAATGTTTGGTTTGTCTGTGTGCAATGAAAACTCAATGCCAGAAAGATCTGGTATTTCCAGGTAATGTTGCTTCATGGTTTAGTGTGGCTGCTATGAGGTTATCTGCTTGCCCTGTGGAATTTTGGCTGTTCTGTATGTGAGTGTTTGTCAGGATTGTTCACCAAACAGGAAGAACAATGCCAAGTTCAGTCTTGTATCACATAATCTTGTGTTCTCAGATGTCTCAGTTTCTGCACCTTGCTGTTCACATACTTGGTTTTACACAGAAGTTCAAACTTGGGGATCCTGCCTAGCAAAACAGGTTCTTTCAAAACTTCAGTTGTTTCTTCTTCAAGTAGGTAATTAACTCAGCAGGCATAATTCTAGAAAAATATACTTTTCAGTAGTAAGAATGCAAAGGATAAAATTAATAGAAGTGAAAAATCAATAAGTGAAATTAACAGTTTTGGACTCCCTGCTCATTACAGTAACTATTCTAGCAATTTAGAGCTGTCATTTTTAGGGTTTGCATGAAATTCTGCACCAAAAATGTTGTCTTCAACTACCTGATTCTTAAATATCAGGTCTGCACTGAGCTAACAGTGTATACAATGCTAACACTGCTTGTGGTACAAATTCAGCTTTTCTGTCTGTTACTGAAAGGAACTGCTTCTGACTTAACTTCTAGTAAAAATACTTTCCTGTAAAAATACTCTTCATACAGATTAAGCAAAAGATGGGCTTTCAAGCAAATTTGTAGGAAGCTTTCTTAAAGAGACTGTATTTAAGAATGTGTGTATAAGTGTGTTTGTTTGGGGTTTTAAGTAAGTGAAATTCTTATTTTTTCCTTGCAGTGGTCAAGGTAATCACAGAATAGCTGACATTGGAAGGGACCTCTTTATATAAAAACCCCCTGTTCGAGCAGAGTCAGCCAGAACAGGTTGCCCATGTCTATGTCCAATCAGGTCTTAAATATCTCCACAAGAAGAGACTCCACAGCCCCTCTGAGCAACATGTTTCAATGTTTGACCATTGTCATAGGAAAAAGGTGTTTTCTTGTGTTCAGATGGAATTTCATGTGCCTGTTGCCTCTTATTCAGTCACTGGGCACTGCAAAGAAAAGTCTGGCTCCATCTTCACTCTCTTCCATAAGGTATTTATATGCATTGATAAGGTCCCCACTGACACTTACTTTCTCCAAGTTGACCAGTCCCAGCTCTCTCAGCCTTTGCTCATATGAAAAATGTTTCAGTCCCAGTATCAGCTTCATGGCCCTTTGCTGGACTTGCTCCAGTATGTCTGCGTCACCTCTGGAGAGGTGACATCTGGATCCAGCAGTCCAGATGTGGCCTCACCAGTGCTGAGTAGAGGGGAGGAATCACCTCCCTTGACCTGCTTTCAACATTCCTCCCAATACAGCCCATTAGTATTGGCTCTCTTTACCACAAACGTGCATTGCTGGCTCATGACCAGCTTTCTCTCACAAAGGATCCCAAAGTCTTTCTCTAGTAAGCAGCTTTCCAGCCAGTTAACCTGCAATTTTCTGGCGTCTCCAGGTCCTTCTGAATGGCAACACAGCCATCTGGTCTATCACCCACTCTGTCCAGTTTTGTATCAGTAGATGAAGTGACCCTGGCTTTGTGTAGCCAGGTCTCTGCAAACACCAGGGAATGCAGACATCTAGGGCTGTACTGCATACCAGGGGAAGAAGGTTCTTGAATCTCTCAAGCTCTGTCTTCTGTCCATTTTTCCTTGTTGCATATTCTGACGCTGCCTGAGAAGGGTTTGGCACCAACTGACCCTCAGGCAACTGAGAGCTGCTGTTACATCTCCCTTGGCCTTCCACTCATCATACTAATCATAACCATCATAGGCCTCAGGACCCTGCTAGGTTGGTAGGTCTACCCGTGTTCCTTTCTGGTTGTATGATCTTGCTCACTCCTTGCACATTCCTTGTAGGGAGTATGCAGATTGGACACAATAAGACCCACCTGTTGGTGGGTGTAACCTCCCTGAGGCCAAGTGTGAAGGCATGACAGTTTGCCCCTTGATTTCCTAGTTGTGGTCCTCCTAACAAAGCCCGGTTTTCAGATTGCTATATTCAGGAGGGCCATCCACTGTTCCTTTCTGTGAGGCTTCAACATGTTTATTTTTTAATAACGTCAGTGTTAACTTAAGAAAATGCATGTTCTTCAATACAGTGTGAGCAAAGGTCTAGTTATCAAAGTTTTGGTTAGTGTTCTTGCTCTAATCCTAGCTCAGTTTCTTCTCGTATTTTGTAGGGGTAACTGCAGAGAATTTTTTTATCACCATATATAATTATACTGAGGGATTTATTTTTTTGTGATCTTTGTTTCTCCAAATTGCACTCCTGAATTATGTCCTCTTGAAGAGTTAACTGCATACAGAAATTTCAGCCTTCTTGAGGATTTATGTACAGTTGCTTGTAAGCATGCTTTATGCAGGCTGACAGGGATTGTGTGCTTCCTGTAATCTGGTTCTGTGTGCAAGCTAGGGAGTGTCAGTGGAGGCATGAGACCGTGGTTGTTAACCGGAGCGAACTTCCAGCCACTTACAAAATGTAGTGGTAGAATTTAGAAGTCCTGTACAAACTTGCCAACTGTATAACTAAGTGGCTATTAAGGAATGGATAGAAGCTGGATCCTCTAAAAATATTGACTGTGATATTAGTAGTGACACTGGTGCAATTTTCTTTCTTGCCAACAGAGTTTCAGAAGCAGGAAGGCATGAAGTACCATCAGAAAAACATGCAGCTCTATGACACACCCTATGAACCAGAAGGCAGTGGTGTGGAATCTGATTCTGAAAGTGTGGTGAGTCACCATTTACAAGAGAGCAAATTACCGCAGGATGATGACAGGCCTGCAGATGAGTATGATCAGCCATGGGAACGGAACAGAGTAAATATCCCAGCTCTGGCAGGTAGGGTTCCTAAATCCCAAGCAGGAAATTCTCTCTCACAATCATAGCATATGTACTTGCCTTTGGGAGAATTAAAATATTTCTGGTATTTTGATGTACGTGTGGGGAGAAATCTCTGGAAAGCAAATGTGAATAGTCTCAAATCTTTATCTACTTGAGAAATGTCAAACATTGCACTTTTTGTTTGGTGCTTCAGCTGACTGTTCTCAGCCATCTCAGCACTTGGTTCATGTTAGTAAAGTTTCTGTTTCTCCCACTCCTTGCCCCTACCCCATTTTACTGGACATGATGCAGACAGTGTTTATTGTTGAGTAGTTGTATCATGAGGGAATTACTTTGCAAGGTCCTTAAATTGTGGGCAATCCATAAAGGTGCAGGACAAAAAATAGCTGTGTAATGTGCATAGAGTAACATGCTCCTACTCTGTGATGAGTTTCTTAATTATGGGAGTTTTTTCATTATAATTGCAAGCATCCCCGTTCAGTCCCCATGTGTTGCCTGATCTAGTTGAGAGACATCCCTGCCCATGACAGGGAGGTTGGATTAAATGATCTCTAAGGTCCCTTCCAGCCTAGGCTGTTCTATGATTCTGTGATTTCTCTGGATATGTAGAACTTGATTTTGAATTAATCCCTTTGAACTGCTTAAGTTCTGCAACAGAACTCGTCAGTCAGTGAGATTGGACCCAACCTGTTTACTGTGTCTATGAATGTCTGTGCTTGGTATTCTTACGCTGCTCTTTTTTTCCCTTCTGTTGCTTTGTGGAAATGGCTGAGGCGGGCTTCATTCAGTGAAGATGCGATTGTAAGGCCAAGATCTTCTCTTTTGTATAGTGCCTGTGTGCCCAGCAAAGCCCAGCTGTCTGGTAATTGGTCTGACCATATTCCAGGATGTTCTTACTGGGTGCTAGTTGTACACTAGCTCTATGATTTTTCTCTCAATGAAAAGCTATGTTCAGGTACAGAGTTGTTCCCGTTCCCTTGTAAGAGTCAGCTTGGCAGAAAGCTTGGAAAGTAGAGTTGTGTGTGGTGATGATTGTGGGGATAAGGAGGGAGGAAAAGAGATGTGGCTCTGGGAACTAGTGCTTAGTGGTTCGTACTCTTCCTGGAGTCTGGTTACAGGTGTGATTGCTCCAGTGATCTGGTCTGGAACCCTTCCTGTTTAGCATCCTTATCACTAACTCAGAGGAGGAGGAGAGGAAATGCACTTCAACAAGTTTAGATTAATATCAAATAGGGGGAGGGGATGTGTGTGTGTAGAGCTGGAGTCGCAGGGACCTGGACAGGCTGGAGAACTGGGCTGACAAGAAGCTTACAAAATCCAGCCAGGACAAACTCCCAAGACCTGCATCTGGAGCAGACTACTGCCCTATAATGATATGGGACAAGGACTGGCTGACTTGGTGGGTTGCAGCATTGCTCGTAGGAGCTTAACAAGTCCTGGGGGAAAGTGATCTAAATCTGGTCAGCAGTGCTCCCCAGCAGCGATGAAGGCTAGCAGCATCCTGGCCTGTGTGAACAGGAAGATAAGTAGTAGATAAGCAAACTGACAGTTTCTCTTTGCTTCACATTTTTTGGGCAACGTGTGTAATGCTGTGTCCGGTATTTTGATGGTTGTTGATAGATGTTGATGTCAGGAGACAGACACCAAAATGACAGGAAACTGCAGCTCATGACTGATGAGGAGACACTGAGAGAACAGGGCTTAGCCTCGAAAAGAGAAGGCTTTTGGAGGATGTTAATGCCTATTAGGAGTTCTTCAAGAAGATGGAGGCAGGTTCTGCAAAAATGAGCAGATGTATGATGGGAAAATAAGACCAAAGTTGAATCGGGAGAGCTTTGGACTAATATAGGCAGTTTCTAAATATTTTTTTTTCTCTGCGAGGACAGTCAAGCATTGGAAGCAATTGTCCAGGGCACTCTTGTAGTTGATATCTTTAGATTTTTTTCATTCTGTGTGAGCAGATGACTGGATGAAGTTCTGAACAACCTGATCTGATCACATAGAAGGTGTTGCCCTGGACAGGTTGGATTCTAGTGACTCCATAACACCTCCAATAGTCCTTTTCCGCTTGAATTATTATGAGATTTTGCAATTCCCTGTGCCATGATATTGGCACACTACAGAAATGAGAACTGACTTTTCTCCACAGCTATCCACGGCTGCTGTTCTGTAAACAGAGCCTGGTGGGACAATAACCTCCTTGGGTGTTTCTGCTCTGGAGCAGATGTGAATGATGCAGATGTGATGATGCAGATGTGGATGACAGAAATGTGTTTCTCTTCTGGCACAGTAGAGTACAACAGTGGCATTCTGCCACTCGGCTTTGTTTGTTCTTACATAGAATCATAAAATGATTTGGGTTGGAAGGGACCTCAAAGATCATCTACTTCCAAACTCCTGCCATGCAGGGACATCTACTAGACTAAGTTGCTCGGTGCTCCATCTGGCCTGGCCTTGAACACTTCCAGGGATGGAGCATCCACAACCTCCTTGGGCAACCTGTTCAAGTGCCTCACCACCCTCAGGGTAAAGAACTTCCTTGTATCTAGACTTGTATCTATGCACTTCCAGCTTCCACCTGTTACCCCTCATCCCATCACTACAGGCCCTTGTAAGAATTCCCTCCCCAGCATTCTTGCAGACCCTGTTCAGGTACTGGAAGGCTACTGTAAGGTCTCCCCGGAGCCTTCTCTCAACCTGTCCTCATAGGAGTGGTGCTCCAGCCCTCTGACCATACTGGCAGCCCTCCTCTGGACTTTCTCCGACAGCTTCATATTTCTCTTGTGTTGGGAGTTCCAGAGCTGGACGCAGTGTTCCAGGTAGGATCTCACAAGGGCAAAGCAGAGAGGCAGAATCACCTCCCTTAGCCTGCTGGTCACACAGCTCTTGATGCTGTGTGGGCTCAGGTCAGGGATGTGAGGAGGAAGCTGCCTGGTCTGGTGCAGCCCTCTGATTACTACCCCTTGTTAGTTGTCCAGGCTGGTAGTGATGAAGTTGTAGAGAGACATCCAAAGGCAATAAAAAAGGACTTTAAGGCATTGGGGCAAGTAGTACATGGATCAGGTGCGCAAGTGGTGTTTTCATCAATCTCTCAAGTGGAAGGGAAACACACTGAAAGTGGGTGGAAAATACACTTGATCAATGCGTGGCTCAGAGACTGGTGCCACCATTGGAAGTTCAGGTTCTTTGATCATGGAGAAGTTTACATGGCACCGGGTATCCTAGTGACAGATTGAATACATCTGTCCCAAAGAGGAAAAAGGATCCTAGCACAGGAGTTGGTGGGGCTCGTTGAGAGGTCTTTAAACTAGCCTCGAAGGGGGAAGGGGCTAAAACCAGGCTCACTAGAAATGAGCCTAAGGATGGCCGTCCCACTTGAGGTGGATAGTGATGTCATATGTGACAAACCCAGGGCTGCTAGAGATAAGACTCAGGATGATATAGGGGTGTCGGAGGTGATGTCTGTACTGCGGCTCAAGTACATATATGCCAATGCCTGAAGCATGGGAAATAAGCAGGAGGAATTAGAAGCTATTGTATACCAGGGAAACCATGATATAATTGCCATCACAGAAACATGGTGGGATGATTCGCATAGTTGGAGTGCCACAGTGAATGGCTACAGTCTCTTTAGAAGAGATAGGGAAGGAAAGAGAGGTGGTGGGGTGCTTTGACTGCCTAGAATTCAGTGTTAGGCACACCGAGGTGGAGTGTTTATGGATAAGGATAAAGGGGAAGACCAGTGAGACTGATATCCTAGTGCGATATCAGTGAGACCACCTGACCAGGATAAAGATACTGATGAGGTATTCTTTCAACAGCTGGGAGATGTCTCGCATTCACTGGCCCTGTTTCTTGTGGGGGACTTCAATTTACCAGATATCTGCTGGAAGTGCAACACAGAGAGAGGGCAGTGCAGGAGGTTTCTGGAATGTATGGATGACAACTTCCTTTTGCAGCTGGTCAGTGAGCCTACTAGGGGTAGTGCCCTGCTAGACCTACTGTTTACAAATAGGGAAGGGCTGGTGGAAGACATGGTGGTCAGAGGTTGCCTTGGCCACAGCGACCATAATATGATAGAGTTTTCAATATGTGGTGAAGTTAGGGGGGTCATCAGGAAAACCTCTACCTTGGACTTCCGGAGGGCTGACTTTGGACTATTCAGGATGCTGATTCGAAGAATCTCTTGGGAATCGGCCCTTAAAAACAAAGGGCTCCAGGAACGCTGGGCTTACTTTAAGAATGGAATTATGAAGGCACAGGAGCTAGCCATCCCTATGCACCATAAAATAAGCTGTCAGGGAAGAAGGCCAATGTGGTTGAGCAGGGAGCTTTCGCAAGAACTCGGGAAAAAAAAGAGTATATCAACTCTGGAAAAAGGGGCAGGCGAATCAGGAAGCATTTAAAGATATTATAAGGTCGTGCAGAAAGAGAATCAGAGAAGCGAAAGCTCAATTAGAACTAATTTGGCCATCTCTGTAAAGGATAACAAAAAGTGCTTTTATAAATACATTAGTAACAAAAGGAGGGTCAGGGAAAATCTCTGCTCCTTATTGGATGAGGGGGGGAACATGGTAACGGAAGATAAGGAAAAGGCTACGGTACTTAATACCTTCTTTGCCTCAGCCTTCAACAAGAAGATTGGCTGTCCTCAGGACAGCTGGACTCCTGAGTTGGTAAACAGGGATTGGGAAAAGAATATCCTTCCTGTAATCCAGGAGGAAGTAGTTAGGGACCTGCTGTGCCAGCTGGATCCCAACAAGTCCATGGGTCCGGATGGGATACATCCTAGGGTGCTGAGAGAGCTAGCAGAAACTGGCTAAGCTCCATCATTTTTTGTCAATCCTGGCTAACTGGGGAGGTCACAGATGAGGTTGGCCAACATGGCGCCCATCCATAAGACGGGCGAGAAGGAGGATCTGGGGAACTGTCAGCCTGACATTGGTGCCTGGCAAGGTTATGGAGCAGATCATCCTGAGTGCCATCAAGCAGCACGTAAGAGACAACCAGGGGATCAGACCCAGACAACATGGGTTTAGGAAAAGAAGGTCCTGCCTGACCAACCTCATCTCCTTCTATGACTGGGTGACCCATCTAGTGGATGAGGGGAAGGCTGTGGATGCAGTCTACCTTGATTTCAGCAAAGCCTTTGACACAGTCGTCCACAGCATCCTCCTGGAAAAGCCAACAGCCCACGGCTTGGAAGAATGCACCCTTCACTGTATTAAAAACTGGTTGGATGACCGGGCCCAGAGAGTGGTGGTGAATGGTGCTGCATCCAGTTGGCGGCTGGTCATGAGTGGTGTCCCCCAGGGCTCAGTACTGGGGCCACTCCTATTTAACATCTTCATCAATGATTTGGATGAGGGGAAGGACAACTCAGCCAGCCAGCCACAGTCCAGGAGGTTCCTCCAGTGCATAAATGATAATTTTCTGATACAAATGGTGGAGGAGCCAACTAGGAGAGGAGCACTGCTGGACCCCATCCTCACTAACAAGGAGGATCTGGTTGAAGCAGTAAAGGTTGAGGGCTGCCTTGGCTGCAGTGACCATGAAGTTCCTGCTCTGGCAGGGGGATTGGACTTGATGATCTTTCGAGGTCCCTTCCAATCCCTAACATTCTGTGATTCTGTGAGTTCAGGATCTCATGTAGCAGAAACAAAATAGCAAGCAGAATTGCAACCTTGGACTTTGCCAGGGCAAACTTTGGATTTTTCAAACAATTACTAGAGAAAATCCCATGGGCAAGGCTGTTTGAAGGTAAAGGGACCCAAGACAGTTGGTTAGCGTTCAGGGACTGCTTCTACCGTGCTCAAGATAAGAGCATCCCGACATGTAGGAAGTCAAGGAAGGGAGCCAGGAGACCTGTGTGGCTAAACAGGGATCTGCTGGGTAAGCTCAAGTGCAAGAGGAGCATTTACAGATCTTGAAAGGCGGGGCTGGCCACTTGGGAAGAATATAAGGCTGTTGTCTGAGAATGTAGGGAGGCAACTAGGAAAGCAAAGGCCTCCCTAGAATTAAACCTGGTGAGAGGGGTCAAGGACAACAGGAAGAGCTTTTTCAAATACGTGGCAGATAAAACTAACACCAGAGGCGATGTAGGCCCACTGATGAATGAGGTGGGTGCCTTGGTGACAGAAGATACAGAGAAGGCAGAGTTACTGAATGCCTTCTTTGTCTCTGTCTACTCTGCCGGAGGCTGTCCTGAGGAGCCCTGTTCCCCTGAGGCCCCAGAGGAAGTCAGCGCAGTGGAAGAGTTTGCGTTAGTCGATGAGGACTGGGTTAGGGACCAATTAAGCAATCTGGACATCCATAAATCTATGGGTCCAGACGGGATGCATCCACGGGTGCTGAGGGAGCTGGCTGATGTCATTGCTAGACCACTCTCCATCATCTTTACCAAGTCTCGGGAGACGGGAGAGGTGCCTGAGGCTTGGAGGAAAGCAAATGTCACTCCAGTCTTCAAAAAGGGCAAGAAGGAGGACCCGGGAAACTATAGACCGGTCAGCCTCACCTCCGTCCCTGGGAAAGTGATGGAACGACTTATCCTTGGTGCCATCTCAAGGCATATCAAGGATAAGAGGGTCATTAGAGACAGTCAACATGGCTTCACCAAGGGGAAGTCGTGCTTGACTAACCTCATAGCCTTTTACGAGGATATAACAAGGTGGATAGATGATGGCGGGGCGGTGGATGTGGTCTACCTTGACTTCAGTAAAGCATTTGACACAGTCTCCCACAACATCCTTGCTGCTAAACTGAGGAAGTGTGGTCTAGACTCTCGGGTAGTGAGGTGGACTGTGAACTGGCAAAGGGGAAGAAGCCAAAGAGTTGTGGTCAATGGGGTGGAGTCTGGTTGGAGACCTGTATCCAGTGGAGTCCCTCAAGGGTCGGTACTGGGACCAGTATTATTCAATATATTCATCAATGATTTGGATGAGGGACTAGAGAATACTATCAGCAAGTTTGCTGATGACACCAAGCTGGGAGGAGTGGCTGACACGCCAGAAGGCTGTGCTGCCATTCAGCGAGACCTGGACAGGCTGGAGAGTTGGGCGGGGAAAAAATTAATGAAATATAACAAGGGTAAATGTAGAGTCTTGCATCTGGGTAGGAACAACCCCAGGTTCCAGTATAAGTTGGGGAATGACTTATTAGAGAGTAGTGTAGGGGAAAGGGACCTGGGAGTCTTGGTGGACAGCAGGATGACCATGAGCCAGCACTGTGCCCTTGTGGCCAGGAAGGCCAATGGCATCCTGGGGTGTATTAGAAGGGGGGTGGTTAGTAAGTCAAGAGAGGTCCTCCTTCCCCTCTACTCTGCCCTGGTGAGACCCCATCTGGAATATTGTGTCCAATTCTGGGCCCCTCAGTTCAAGAAAGACAGGGAACTGCTGGAGAGAGTCCAGCGCAGGGCAACTAGGATGATTAAGGGAGTGGAGCATCTGCCTTATGAGAAAAGGGTGAGGGAGCTGGGTCTCTTTAGTTTGGAGGAGACTGAGGGGTGACCTCATTAATGTTTACAAATATATCAAGGGTGAGTGTCACGAGGATGGAGCCAGGCTCTTCTCGGTGACAACCACTGATAGGACAAGGGGTAATGGGCTGAAACTGGAACATAAGAGGTTCCGCTTAAACTCGAGAAGAAACTTCTCAGTGAGGGTGACGGAACACTGGAACAGGCTGTCCAGGGAGGTTGTGGAGTCTCCTTTTCTGGAGACATTCAAGACCTGCCTGGACACATTCCTATGTAGCATAATCTAGGCATTCCTGCTCTGGCAGGGGGATTGGACTTGATGATCTTTCGAGGTCCCTTCCAATCTCTAACATTCTGTGATTCTGTGATTCTGTGTGATTCTGTGATGTGTGATTGAGGCTACGCCGAGTAAGTTTGCAGATGACACCAAGACGGGTGGAAGTGTCGATCTGCTTGAGAGTAGGGAGGTTCTCCAGAGGGATGTGGATAAGCTGGATCACTGGGCCAAGGCCAACATCATGAAATTCAATCAGGCCAAATGCCAGGTCCTGCACTTCAGCCATAATCCCCAGCAGTGCTACAGGCTTGGGGAAGAGTGGCTGGAGAGCTGCCAGGCAGAGTGGGACCTGGGGATGTTCATGGACAGCCGTCTGAACATGAGCCAGCAGTGTGGCCAAGAAGGCCAACAGCATCCTGACCTGTATCAGAAATACCGTAGTGAGCAGAAGTAGGGAGGTGATCATGCCCCTCTACTCAGCTTTGGTGAGGCCTCACCTTGAGTACTGTGTCCAGGTTTGAGCCCCTCACTACAAGAGGGACATTGAGGTGCTGGAGAGGGTACAGAGGTGGGGCTACCAAGCTGGCAAAGAGCTTAGAACACAAGTCTTATGAGGAAAGGCTGAGGGATCTGGAGCTGTTTAGCCTAGAGAAGAGGAGATTGAGGGGAGAACTCATTGCTCTCTACAACTACGAACGGAGGTTGTAGAGAGGCGGGAGTTGGTCTGTTGTCCCTAGAGTAGAGTGATAAGACGAGAGGAAATGGGTTTAAATTGTGCCAGGGAAGGCTCAGGTTAGATATTAGGAAGAATTTCTTTACTGAAAGGGTTGTCAGCCATTGGAACAGGCTGTCCAGGGAGGTGGTTGAGTCACCATCCCTGGAGGTATTTAAGAGACGACTAGATGTTGCATTGGGGGACATAGTTTATAGTAGGTTGATAGGGCTGGGACAGAGGCTGGACTCAGTGATCTTCTAGGTCACTTCCAGCTGAAACTATTCTATGATTCTATGCATCCCAGGATACGGTTGGCCTTCTGGGCCACAAGTGCACACCGTTGGCTCGTGTTGATCATATCATCCGTCAACACACCCAAATCCTTCTCCGCAGGACTACTCTCAATCCACTCATTGCCCAGCCTGTATCTTTGCTTAAGATTGCCTCGTTCGAGGTGCAGGACCTTACACGTGGCCTTGTTAAATTTCATGAGGTTGGCCTGGGCCCACCTCTCAAGACTGTCAGGGTCTCTCTGGATGGCATCCCTTCCCTCCAGCGTGTCGACCACACCATAAAATTTTGTGTCATCGGCAAACTTGCTGAGTCCAGGTAGATGACATCAGTTGCTCTTACATTGTCAATTGATTCTGGGCCCAGTCCTATTCAACATCTTTACTGACAACTTGGATGAGAGGATTGAGTCTACCCTTAGTAAATTTGCGGATGACACCAAGCTGGGAGGGGAGTGCCAATCTGCCAGAGGGTAGGAATGCCCTGCAGAGGGGCCTGGACAGGCTGGGTCTATGGGCCAAGGCCAATGGTATGAAGTTCAGTAAGACCAAGTGCAGGGTCCTACACTTTGGCCACAATAACCCCCTGCAGTGCTACAGGCTGGGGGAGGAGTGGCTGGAGAGCGGCCTGGCAGAGAGGGACCTTGGAGTACTGGTTGGCAACTGGTTGAACATGAACCAGCAGTGTGCCCAGGTGGCCTGGAAGGCCAATGGCGTCCTGACCTGTATCAGGAATAGCGTGGCCAGCAGGAGTAAGGATGTAATTCTGCTCCTGTACTCAGCACTGATGAGGCCTCATGTTGTGTACTGTGTGCAGTTCTGGGCCCCTCACTTTAAGAAAGATCTTGAGGTGCTGGAGGGGGTCCAGAGGAGAGCAACGAGGCTGATGAAGGGACTAGAGGGAAAGTCCTGTGAGGAGAGGCTCAGGGAGCTGGGGTTGTTTAGCCTGGAGCAGAGGAGACACAGGAGGGACCTTATTACTCTCTACAACTGCCTGAAGGGAGGTTGTAGTCAGGTGGGGATCAGGCTCTTCTCCCAGGCAGCTAGTGACAGGATGAGAGGGTATGGTCTGAAACTGCATCAGGGAAAGTTTAGATTAGATATCAGGAAACATTTCCTCACAGAGAGCGTGATCAGGCGTTGGAATGTACCGCCCAGGAAGTGGTGGAATCACCACACCTGGAGGTGTTTAAGGAAAGGTTGGATGTAGCACTTAGTGCCGTGGTCTAGCCGATGTGATGGTGTTGAGTCATGGGCTGGACTTGATGATCTCAGAGGTCTTTTCTAGCCTGAACAATTCTGTGATTCGGTGACTGTCTGAATCCTGAGTTCTTTCACAAACAAACTTGGTTTTGTTTCACTGAAGGCTGTACAGCTGAAACTGAAAAGTGGATTTGATGGCTTTTTGTGCGAAGTGGGCAGGTTTTCTTAGACCTCCTTGTGATCTGGGCAAACCGGTTTGACCAGAAGAGCTGTGGCTGGCAGTTAGAAGGAGCAGCATCAGAGAGCTCATTTAGAAATGTCAGGCTGACAGTGGCTCCTGTTAGAATGCATGAGACATCGAGTCTTTCCGGGCTGTTATGTGAGGTTAGCAAACCTTTGCGTAGAGGAAATGCATGTGAAGTCCATGGAGCCCATCTTAGTATTGTTTTACCAAAAGAAGTGGCACTCTGTTATGAAGAAGACTATCTGGCAGTAGTTTTTAGCCCTTATCTTGATGTCCTTGACAGAGTAGTTTTTAGCCCTTATCTTGATGTCCTTGACAGAGTAGAGGCCATACTTGGTCACCTCTGCTGGCTGCATTGCTGTTGCACAGGAAGCTGCTGCCGAGGTTCTTTGGGGATTTGAAGTGGGGAAGTTCTAGTATGCCATCACCAGAGGAGTATGGCACCAGCTAGAGGGTAGAGAGGCCACCTGGAGGGTGAGGAAGCATCAGGTGTGCAGTCAGTATGTAATGGCTATGTAAACAGAAGTACCAAAACAATAAAAAACTTTACGCACCCAGTTGCATGGAAGTGAGCTTCTGTTTCTTCACTGTATGCACTACAGCTTTTGTTAAGAGAGGATTTATAGCATCTGAAACTCTGTCTTGGTAACAATGTTGTATGAGTTGGTGCCTGACTGGTGCCTGACTGGTGTTTGCCAGTTTTATCTTCCTCGATGTCCCTTTCTGACTATTTCTTCCTGCCTATTTAATTCACACACACACACAAAAAAAATAATAAAAAAAAAAAATGCAGGAGTACAGGGACGTCTGAGCTTTTAAGACAGAGAAAACATTTAAAAGCTTATGAAATTTAACTTAGTGCTATTTTTGTAACCATCACATTATAAAGATATTGCTGTAACCATCTTACTTGTAACCATCACATTGTAAAGATACTGCTGTGTGCAGTCAGAAAGGAGTTTCATGTCTGTTTTGTGAACTGAATTTTTTGGTATCTGAAAGAATCTATTGGTCAGAATCTATCATTAAACTCACCAGTTTTCACAGACTTTCCAGATTGTATCTAGGTGTTTTTCTTACATTTGAAATAATAGTGCTGTTCATATATGTCACTGGCAAGTACACACATGCAATGTTTCCTCTTGTTATGCAAATCAACCTTTATTAGCCAGTAATGAGGTTAAATCTGAGTTTCCATTTTACAAAATAACCAGCGTGTTTCTGCCATGCATACTTCAGAATATGATTAAATACAGTTGCCCAATTTTTACACTAATTTGTGCCTACTTTCTCTGAGTAGAAGGGGAATTTGGAAATGCCCTCAGCCTCATGAGGATAAGAAAAGAACAACAACACAAAATTGTTCAAACCATTTTCCACATCCAGCATGTCATTTGGAACACTACAACTGTCTTTCTGTTGTATAGTGTTTCATTAAAATGATAAGTACTACCAGCCACGTGCCTAACTGGCAGTGTGTTATAGTAAGTTGAGTTCTAAATACATGAGATCTGCAACGTGCTATTTATTGTAGGGAGTCCTTTGTAACATTTGTAACATGTCTTTGTAACATTTTTTTCTCCTATTGCTGTTGAAAATCATAGAGGAGATGATTTTGTTGTGTGTGTTTGTGCACACTGTGATGTTTGCCTCCTGATCTGGTGAAGTTTTTTTCTGCCTGGTCTCCACCAGATGGCCTTAAACCAGTAACCCATTTGCATCTGGTAATGTTGTTTTTCAATGAAGAAGCAAACTACAGAAGGCAGTGAGAGTCAGGAAGATGATGTGGGTAGAACCTTTCACCGTTTATGTCAATGTTCTGTCCTCTAATTTTTTGAAATAATACTTATGTAGAATCTCTAAGTGTACTAAGCGTAGAATGAAGATGCTAACATCATTTTTATGTGCTTTGCTGCAGATGGTTCAGTACTCTAAGACATCAGAGCTTTGCAAAATAAGTCATATTGCTTTTCTTGAAATAATACAGTTTGTGAGTGAAACTAAGAAGTGCCATTTTCCCATTTCATCACTTTGTAGCCTAGTGTTCCAAGAGAAAAGCTTTGTTTCAGCACTTTGTAAGTGGATGCACTTTTAATTCATTGCTGCCCCACCAGTATTTCTGTTATGGATAGATGTTAGCTGCCTGGATTTGCATACAGACCGCTCTTAGGATGATTCCGCATAAACACTTGCTCAAAAGCGATGGCCTTGTCGTTCCTGAAATTTGTTAGGAAAAATCCCATGACTGGAGTGCAGCCGTTGATTGCTACAGCCTGTTCAGAAGACATAAAGGAGGGATAGAGGTGCTGTCTCTGAAGAATAGCCACAAGCAGCTTGAAAGCTTGTCGGTGAGAATTAAAGACCAGGGCAACAAAAGGAACCTTGTGGTTGCTGTCTACTACAGGCCATCTGATCCAAGGAAGCCTATTGACAAAGCCTTCTTCTACAGGAGGCTTTGCACTCCCAGGCCCTTGTCCTTCAGCCACCCTGACATCTACTGGAAAAGTGGCATGGTGATCTGTAAGCACTCAGAAGACTCCTGGAATGCATGGAAGGTGTCTTCTTAAGCCAGGAAATAGACAGCCCTACCAGAGGGATGTGGTACTGGACTTGATGGTCATCAGCACAAGTGAACTAATCAGTGACATCAAGGCTGGAGGGAGGCTGAGCTGCAGTGATCACATGCTGGTGGAAGTTCTCAGCCCTGAAGAATGTGTGTTGAGTAAAGAGTAAATTCAAGACCCTGAATTTTAAGAAAGCAAACAGCTGTTCAAGGAGGCAGCCAAGAGGATCTCCTGGGAAGTTGCTCTCAGTGACAGGGGAGCAGAACAGGACTAGCAGATCTTTAAGGATGCTTTCCATAGAGCGCCAGAGCTCACAAGCCCCAGGTGTAAGAAAATCAGGCACAGACAGCAAGAGATTGGCATGACTGAGTCGAGACCTGCTGGTGAAACTAAAGGACAAGAAGGAAATGCACAGGCAGTGTGTGCTAGGTTTGGCTAGGATGGGGTTAATCTTTCACTAGGAGCAGGGAGGGGGCATAGATGAAATAGTCACTGGATGTGGGGATATTGGATACCAGTGTCCCCATGCATGGGGTATATATAGAGGGAGCTGAGGGGCACAAGGTACCCTTGGGGAAAGGGACCTCTGGGGATTCTGGTAGACAGCAGTATGACCATGAGCCAGCAATGTGCCCTCATGGCCAAGAAGGCCAATGGCATCCTGGGGTGTATTAAAAGGGTGTATTAGAAGCTAGTAGGTCAAGAGAGGTCCTCCTTCCCCTCTGCTCTGGTGAGGCCACATCTGGAATATTGTGTCCAGTTCTGGGCCCCTCAGCTCAAGAAGGACAGGGAACTGCTTGAAAGAGTCCAGTGCAGAGCCTCAAAGATGATTAAGGCAGTGGAACATCTCCCTTATGAGAAAAAGCTAAAGGAGCTTAGTCTCTTTAGCTTGGAGAAGAGGAGGCTGAGGGGTGACATCATTAATGTTTATAAGTATGTCAAGGGGGAGTGTCAGGAGGACGGTGCCAGGCTCTTTTCAGTGATGTTCAATGACAGGAAAAGGGGCAATGGGTACAAGCTGGAACATAGGAGATTCCACAAAAATATTAGAAAAAACCTTTTCACTGTGAGGATGAGAGAGGACTGAACAGGGTGCCCAGGGAGGTTGTGGAGTCTCCTTCTTTGGAGACATTCAAAACCTGCCTGGACGCGCTACTGTGCGATCTACTGTAGATGATCCTGCTTTGGGAGGGAGGTTTGGACTCGGTGATCTTTTGACGTCCCTTCCAACCCCTAACGTTCTGTGGTTCTGTGACGCTGGCTGACAACCACAGCAGCGGGGGCCGCACAAGGCTCTACTTACTGCTCGTTTCCAGGTTCTTCTTCTCATTCCCAGTGGGGGAGGATTGACTTACCTCATGATTACCGCTCGTCCAGAATCACCACACAGTGGAAGCAGGGAACGGATATCCTGGGAAGAGTACAGGGAAGAGTTGTGTGGGAATGGGGTCAAGAAGGCCAAGGTGTATCTGGATCTGGACTTGGCAAAGGAAGCAAAGAATAACAACAAAGGCTTCTAGGAGTATGTCAACCAGAAAAGGAAGGTCAAAGAAAGGTTACCCTACCAGCTCACCCTGCCCTGATGAGTAACACTGGCATGCTGGTAACAACAGTTGAGAAGAAGGCTGAGGTACTCAGCAATTTCTTTGCCTCAGTCTTCACTGACAACCTCTCTCCTCACACCTCTTGAGTGGAGGGACCACAGGATGGGGACCAGAGGAGCAAAGTTCCTCCCACTGTAGGAGAAAACCAGGTTCGTGATCACCTGAGGAACCTGAACATACACAAGTCTATGAGACATGATGAGATGCGTCCGAGTCCTGAGGGAATTGGCTGATGAAGTTGCCAAGCCACTCTCCACGATATCTGAAGAGCCGTGGCAGTCAGCTGAAGTCTGTGACAACTGCAAAAAGGGCAACATTACACTCATTTTTACAAAGGGTAGAGAGGAGGACCAATGGGAACTACGGGCCTGCCAGCCTCACTTGTATGCCTGGGAAGATTGTGGACCAGATCCTCCTAGAGGCTCTGCTAAGGCACATGGAGGACAGGGAGTTGATTCAAGGTAGCCAGCACAGCTTTACCAAGGGCAGGTCTTGATTGACCTACCATGTGGCCTTGTGTGATGGAGTGACTGCATCAGTGGACAAGAGAAGAGCAACGGATGTCATCTGTCTGGACTTCTTCAAGGCCTTGGACACAGTCCCCCACAACATCCCTGTCTCTAAGGATGTGATGGGTGGACTGTCTGGCAGATGAAGACCTTTAAGGGTCCCTTCCATTCAAAAACATTCTATAATTCTGTTAGTCTATAATTCTAAACTGAGGCAAGCTGGATTCTTGATGTTTTCACTTGTCTGTTTCTATAATTATAGTTGGTGGCCTGTCTTTATTACTGTAACTTATTTAACAGTATCATTTTCTAGGGGAGAAAGTATCAAATGTTAACATAAGCACTAGTTAATGCAACAAGGTTTAGAAGAGTGTGGATTTTGTTACCAGAAACGCAAGAGAGTTTTAGGACTGTATTTTGCATAGTTAGACACACCTTTGCATGATACATATGACTTTGTACATAAACTGCTATATCTTGATGCCAGTGGGTGCATATTTATTCTCCCATGAAGCGTGGAACCTCTGTAGCTCCTACAACTATTGTAGTGCTTCTTAACTGTGCCTGGAGAGGTAATCATTGTGTATCTTGCAGCCCATTTTAATGGAAGTGAAGAACAGCAAAGATCTCCTTGTCCCTCAAATGACCAGCACAGACAGTTAAGAGCGCGTGGCGGAGGCTTTAAATCCATCAGACGTGGCAGTCCAAAATTTTGTGGGATCCTGGGAGAGAGAATAGATCCAACTATTCAACTGGAAAAGCAGATGTAAGTAAGCACAGTAATTGCTCTCTAGCTCTTTGTCTCTCCACTTACAGGAGCAGCAAGTGTCCCAGATCCTGCTGCATAGCTCCCCCTCCTCTGTATCCGCACACATTTTGTGTGTTAGTGGGTCTACAAAAAACCTGTTCTTACTAATCTTGCAAAGTGTAATTAACTTTTCTGGGGACAAAATATTGTTAAACTGGAAACTCATCTCACGCACAGTGAATTTTATCTGCCAAGCGTGTGCAATTATTCCAATTTCAACTATTTTGATTATATTGCAGTAGGGAAAACAGATGTATATCATATATACAAATTGTGCTTTTAAACTGTACAAATTCCATGTTTTTATGGCTGCATAGCATGTTTCTAGTACTGTAGATGTGCCTTGCTGTAGTATTGCTCCAGGGAGAGACTGATAAGACCTCTTACAGAGCTTTCAGAAAAGACGGTTATTTCTACTCTGGTGGTGTCAGGCTTAAGGGTGGTATTTAAAGATGGTTTTGTCATCTCCAAACTGAAGTTCCAGGGGAATTAACTGAGTGAATATATGGTATCCACAAGGATAGCCTTTTTCCTACCTCATTATCAATCTTTCTTGAATTATTTAGACAGATTGGCGGGTATGATGGAATGACTCACTGTTCCAAATCATACCAAAGATGCAGCCTCATAGAAGGGGCCAGAATCCTGTTACACAAAGAAACAGAAATCTTACAAAGCAATTTACACAGCTTATACTGGTATTTGTGAGCACTGAGAAGCCAAAGGATTCACACAGTGTAGTGAGGAAGCCGTGTCTTGAATCCCTGAAGGGGACACACTCATTCTAAGTTACATGCAGATATTTCTTTTTCCACAGGAGAGGGAGGGTATTATTTAACATGAATACGAGTGTGCTCTTCGTAAGAATACTTCTTTCGTAAATAGTAGCAGTATTGAGAGGATTAGCAATCCTTTTGCACTCACATCATCAGTAGGAAAGAATCTCCTTTGTCAATTGTGTCTGAAAAAGGGAGTTCAGAAATTCCTTTTCCTTCAACATTTTATTTTTACATGCAATATTGGGGGAAACTTGAGCTTGAAACAGAGAACAATAATGTCCACGTGGTTTTATATTCCATCTAATCAACCTCAGCCTTTGAACCATCTGCCTGTTGACATATTGTATACTTAATCTCCAACAGAGGAAGTAGCAGCAACTACTGTGAAGTTGCTCACTGATACTGTTAGGTAAATGACTAAAAGGCTATAAATTTGATAGTCAGATTTGGTCCTCAGATTTGGGTAGTTCTAGCCCACCATACCACTCAAAAATAGTTTTAAAATACTGCAGGAAGCTGAACATATTAACACATATTAACTTTTTGACTCATAATTATATTCATAGAATCATAGAATGACCTAGGCTTGAAAGGACCTTAGAAACTGAAAAAGAAAACTAAATCAGCTTTAATAACCAGTAATAGTACTAATAAGAAAACAATAGAGATAATGAAATATACACAAGTATGTGTAAAACCGTTATGGAAACCAACTCTGCCTCGCCTCTCCTCCCCTACAGTAGCAGTCACTGATGCTGCAGAGCAGGCAGGCACCGAAAGTCCCAGGCTCAGAGAGAGAAGGGAACTGGACATGGGAGCTGGAGTTGGGAACTCAGGATCAGGATCAAAGAGCAGAATGGATGGAGTTCTCCTTGGGCACCAGCCATTGAAGAAGAGGAAGAGCAAGAGTTCTTAAGCCCCATGATCTGTCAGCTTTATACTGAATATGACGTATATGGAATACTTCTGTTGGTTGCCTGTCCTGTCTGTTCCTCCACAGAGGTGCAGCCTTCCTTGCACCCCTTTTACTTCCTGGCACTTGCAATGTGATACACAAGATCTAGCAGTGACCTTGGTTGCTATAGGAGCAAGTATAAGCAAGATCCTTTCTGGATACCAATCCTTGGTAGTAACTATAAACATAAGGTGCTACTTCTAGTAGCAGACACTGTCTGCAAAAACATGCTGTTAACTTCAGAAAGTGCAGTCCCTTAGAAGATACTGAGTTGAAAAGTGAAATCACCAAACAGAATTGGTTCTGTCTAGCCCAAACCAGGACAGCATTATATGAGCTATAATAGCTGGTTATACTTAATGTATAATTGATCAGCTGTCTTGTCTTTAGTGGAACTATGGCCATGGAGTGACTGAAACCTATCTATAGAGAAAGTAAGGGACATGGGGAAAAATGTTCTATAAAACTCATCAGGATGTTTTCAATCCTGGGAGGAGATCATGATAAAGGTCAAAGTGTGTGATTATGTTTGGATTTTACTTTCAGGTTTGTTTTGTGTGCCTATGTTTTCCAGTATATCTTAGAAGATATGCATGACTTCAAGTTTCGATATCGCATGCTTTTTGCATTGGTACCTTTGACAAGTTGTCATTTCACTATTTTGTGGTAACATCATTCATATTTGAATTTTTGATATTCATGCACAAATACCTGTACATTGACATTTGAAAACTATACACACCCAGGGCAAACAGTTGAAATAGCAGATTAGTTAGCAGCTTTCAGCTAATTATAGCACTGTGCTTATCTTGCCAGTTGGCTGGAACAAGAGCGATCAGAGTATCCCATTGACATCAGCATATGATTCACAAGCAATTACACTTCTAAGCACTGCTGTTATACGCTCAGCAGAAGCCAAACCAGCTTCGAGGCATTACTTCTGAATCACATTCTCCCATCAACAGTTGCCTTCATACTTCGCTGGGTTTCTTCCAACTGTTTAAAAAGCAGGTTTGACATCCTGGAACCACTCCTGCATTCTTTTTCCATGAACCCTTCTGCCAACTGCAGAACGCAGATCTGTAGAATACATGAAATACTCTCTGAATAACTATCTTGAACGTTTAATAGTTTAACCCTCTTTTTAGCTTTCTCTAATGCAGCGTTTTATTGTAACCAAGCACACAATGAATTTTTAATTTGAGCACCAACTTTTGTTTAGCACATTCATCAGATTTGACAATGGAGCTGACATCAGCACAGAGTTAAGAGCATGACTTCTGTCAGAGGGATCTGTCTGGTCTTTATTCAATTACTTTTTAGATGGAACATCTCCCTTACAGTAAGTTCAGCAGAGAAATAGAATGAGAACAAATGGAAGAGAACTTTTTTGCACAAGGCTAGTCACAGTTCCTCATAATAGCAGACTGAAAACACTTCTGATTTATGAATTGTCCTTCTTAGGCAGACATGGTACTTTAACATTGCTTTAAAGTGCATCTGGCAATTGCAGGAAGGGAGAGATCTTCCTCAGAGATGCAATTGACTTAGTGCAGAGCCAGGTGCTTGCAAAACCTGGGGGAAAGTTCACAGCATTCCCTACTGGAATTTAGTTGCTGATAGAGAGCAGCAGGTGCTGAGGAGGTTTTTTGTTTGAAGGAGTCCATTTAGTGAAGGACCCGCCTCTTGTCTCCACATTTCCTTTCTTCACTGAATCGATCAAACCCACTCCAGAGATCCACCAGGCTCTTAGTTGTCACAACTGTGTCTAGAATAATAAGTGTCTTTGTTATAGATCTTCACACTTTTATCACTTTTCTCCTTCCTCGAAGATTTATTTTAGCAAATCATTTCAACTATTAACTGGTCATATTCTTCAGATATGAATTTCTTTTTGTTGGCTTTTGTTTGTTTTCTTTTTGTTCTTTTGTATATTGGTTGAAATGCTGCTATATCATAGGGGTGAAATAGAGTAAATGTGTATGTTGCAGATCTGCTGCTTGCTAGATTGAGATTATAATGTGTTATGCTGAGGGGGAATTTCTTACATAAATATGTCTACCAATCCTGTCGCATAATTTCCTGATGTAAACTTTTTCCCTACAGGCCTCCACAGGTTGTAAAGTTAGCTTAAGATAATGGAAGCAAGGTGATTTATAACCATAATATGTTAGATCTTTAAGATATCCATGTGATATTAACCATTATTCATCCCTTAAAGCAATGAAGTAGTGAAAGAAGTATGAACTGGAATACCTGTGTATGTTAATCTCTCTGCTTTTTCCTAGATGGTATCATGGAGCAATCAGTCGGACAGATGCAGAAAATCTGTTACGTTTGTGTAAAGAGTGTAGCTATCTTGTAAGAAATAGTCAAACAAGCAAATACGACTATTCTCTTTCACTGAAGTAAGTACTTGTCAGTAAAACACAATAAATGTAATTTACAAGCCACAACTTCTCCAGTGCAAGCGAAGAAAGTGATCCAGTCAATTGCTGTACTAGTTCAGCTCAGAAGGGCACCCAGAGAGTTTGAGACTGTCAGTCTTCATGATGTATACTGACAGTCACTAAATTAGGGCATTGCAATTTGGAGATGTTAAGAGATTTTTAATCTTCATTTTGAGCCCGTTTAACTAAATAAACTTGGAAACTTTTTTCTGCTTCTGATTTGAGATTCTCCTGCTCAAGCTGAATAAGTAACTGTATTGTTTGGGGATGTCACGGATTAGGGCTGGGCCAGCCACTAAATGTGAATAAATGCTCTCTAACCCCCTCTTTCCCCCCAAATGGGAAGAAAAAGGGAATGGGGCAGAGAGACTTAGAGGTTAGAGAAGAAAAAAACGGAACAGCTTTAATGAAACAATAATGGAAATAATAGTGAAATGATAAAACTAAAGGACTATATACAACTATGTGTATATATATACACACAACTATATATGAGCCCAATATCAAACCTAACTAGCCCCCGCCCCCGATAGCAATCACCACTGATGCTGCAGAGCAGGAGGCGGTGGGGAGCTGGATTCTGGAACTCAGAATCTGGATCAAAAGCAGATTAGACAGAGTCCGACCTGGACACCAGCCATTGCAGAAAAGGACAGAAACTCTCGTGATCACTCAATTTATACTAAATATGAAGTATATGGAGTGGAATACTCTTGCTGGTCACCTGACCTGTCTATTACCCTGTCACGTCCCGATCTTTCAGGGCGTTGACCCAGGTTCGCTGATTCCAAGACCAGGATTAAGGTGACTTACACCAAGGACCCGAAACAGCATTTTTTTTTACCAACCACCTGACAAAGAGGTATTTCAATTGCCCCCTCAGCGTGACCAACACGCTTCACAACAATGGGTTATTAATAAGCAAAAGAAACTGACCTTGCCATAGGTAGTTTTCTGTTAAAACTAGAGAGAGAGAGAAGGAAAGCAATAGAGAAAGGAAAGATCACCACCCCTGGATCCAGCGATGATCACAGCAATCCTCTAGTGGTGGACGAAGAGCACCCAACTGCCCAGGGTGATTGCCTTTTATACAGTCAAGTTCCCGCCACAGACCGGGAACCGGTTTGGGGGATGGTGGGGGCTTCTGAGGGGGGATGTGTTACCCCTCCCTCTCCCATCTTCTTGCAGCCACAGCTCCAAGCCCTGTCCACCCCCACAGCTCCACCGGTGCAGAGCTGCGGCAGCGGGCGCAGCAAAGCACTGAGTCACCTCCACACAAACACAGGCACCAGGCAGGCGGCTCTGGCTTGATTACTGTTTGAGACATCTATCTAGTCCCTCACATACCCCCAGAGGTGCAACCTTTTACTTCCTTGTGACCCCTCTTACTGCCCGGCACCCCCAGCGTGGCACACAAGAGCCAGCAGTGGCCTTGGTCACTACAGGAATAAGTATAAGCAAGAGCCTTTCTACACACCAGTCCCAGGCAGTAACTGTAAACATCAGGTGTTATCACTGCCAGTAGCACACACTGTCTGCAAAAACCTGCTGCTGACTTCAGAACGTGCAGCCTTTTAGAAGGGACTGGAAAGTAAATATGGCTAAACAGAATTGGGGTGGTTTTGCTCAAATCAGAACAGGGGATTTTATTCCTTTTGCGTCATAGGTAGAATGAAGGCTTTGTGTGGTTTACTGTGGTAGGGCTGTCCAGTATTGCTACAATAATTAAAAGTGAAAAGCCCAGAATCAAGAATGAAAGATCTACAGAATTAGGAAATGAGTATTGTTCTGATCTTAGTGGCACGTTGAACCGACTTCACCTACCTTAGACTGATCAGGGTAGATTACAGATTTTGGCTTCAACATATCATAGAACAGACTCATGGAATTGTTTGAGTTGGAAGGCACATACAAATGTCATCTAGTCCAACCCTCCTGGTCATGGACAGGGACAAAAATTCACTTGTGTTTCTAGCAGAGAAAAAAATTTCAGGTGTTCTGTGCAAGAGGACAAGGAGCTCCTCGACATTGATATATGCTGTATAAATGCAAAGCGAATTGTTTCTTTTCTTTCCTTCTTACAGGGTAGGGTCTGATATGGAACCTATCATTCCAAGTAGGTCTGAGACACAGGCCTATATGCCTTTTTTACTAGGATTGCTTATGACAGTTTGGCTTTTACATGATTTCATCATAGATCTGTTCTGGAAACACATTTTGTTGCTGAGATGATAGTGATACTTGATGGTAACACTGTCATAAACAGCATCCAACCTAATCCTTTTTACATTCACAGGTGCATTACTAGTAAAGGATCACATCTGCTCTACCCTGGTTTAGTCTGATAGTTTAAACAGTAAATTTCTGATTGTTTTTATATTCCCACTTTGAGCTGAGTGGAAGTGTATCTGTTAAACTAGATTTAAGATTCTGTTCTGTGGCTTAAGAAAAATATTTTCCAGGACTACATTTTAAATCTCAATTCCTTTGCTATTATTGTTGGGATCTCTGTGATACAGAGGTCTGAAGTGGAACACATCTGCTTTAGAAGTGCAGTTCAGCACCTATTGTCTTTTCTGTCATTTGATCGGTGTATTCTCTGATATAGTAATCCTCTAGATATTTGCAGACATTAAAGCATTAATGGCACATGCTTCATTACATTCTTGTAAGTCTTTGCTCACATGGGGCTCTGAACAGCCTCATCTAATTGCCTGTGTCCCTGCTCATTGCAGGGATGGTTGGGCTAGATGACCTTTAAAGGTCCCTTCCATCTCAAAACACTCTATGATTCTATTCCTGATATTCTCATAATGCTTTTCTAGTTTAAGCAGTCCTGTATCTTCCCCTGTATAGTGGTAAAACGGATTTCAAGCCTCTGTATTCTTTCAGTTTTGTTGGCTTCATTGAATAGACTAAGAAGTCTACCAGTGGTGCAGCCAGTTTTTAGGTGGCTTTGTACTCTTACCTCGATCTTTAGGTGACATTTATATAAGACATTGTTTCACCACCAGTTTTCACCAGGTGAGATGCATGGCTTGTTTTGAAGTGTTCAAACAAGAAGTGCATGGGCTAGTTGGCAGAGTTAATCAGTTAAACAATGGCAAACAGTGATCACCTCCTCTGATGTTACTGGCAGAAAAAAAGCCCCTGAAACATTAAGTCGTAGGCTTAAGTTGATGGCTGATGTCACTGTCAAGCAGTTACTTTCCATTATGATCACTAGGATATGAGTAGGGTGTGCAACTGGTCTTCACTTTTAAAAAAAATCATAAAGAATCTGCAGGCATTGAGTGGCTGTCATAAGCACAGTTGGGGTCGTGTGTAGGTGCCTTACTGCAGTGGTTTTGACAATGTCATATGAATAATAATAATAATTAATGCGCTTGTCTTACAATTGCTGAACAGAACTTGACCATGTGTTGCCAGATCGTGTCAAGAGGATGTGCCTTCCCTGCAACATGGGGCTGGAAACATCAGTAGCATCAGGACTGGAAACATAGGATGGTATAAAAACAGGCTTTGTTCTCTTCTTCTGTAACAGGCAGGCTTTGGGAGTACTTAAGGTCTTCTATAGGTTTGAGATACTTATGAAAGATAGAGGCTTTTAAAGGTTGCTCTTGAATGTGCATAGCCAAATAATGTTAGGAAGAGACATCATCGAACTTCTATTTTGCTGGTGCATTTACGATATGTGAAATGAAAAACACTGAGTGCAAAGCATCTTGTAGCACACTATAAATACACATGGTACTTATGGGGGGTGCTTGTTGATAAAGCTGTAGCACAAAGTTATGTCTGACCAGCCATGTGTCATTTACTCTTGTTATAAATTTGCAACATTGTCAGTTGTTTCACTGACCTACAATAACTGCATCAGGGTGTAGTTTTTAAGTCCTACCTCTGGGGTACGTGCTACAGTGGAAAAAAAAAAAAAGAAACAAAGCAGCTCTTCTCTGTAATTCCTGAATGTTGAAGCTGGTTAGACTCTGCTTCTCACTTCTGAAACTTGATCTAGGTCCTTGTCATACATCCTGCTCTGATTTGGTCAGTACACTGTCCCCGCATAGCACACACTATATGGTCATTGAATGACATCTCAGGAAGCACTCTGAGACACTAGTGTTAGAGAGTGCAGGCATATGCTAGTATACAACTACTGGCTTTGAAGCTGACTGTAGCCTTACCTGTTTCTTGCCATAATTTTGCCAATTCATTGCTATGGAAATTGAAGCTGATGAGGTTGTAGGAAATATAGGCAATGGCCTCAAGCCCCACTTTTTATGATTCTGTTCTAGTCATTGTGTCCTGTGGGAGTGGTTATCACGTGTTTGATTGGAGGTATACTGCCTTTCTTTCCCCCAAATTGTGCAACTCAACATGCTTCTGGTACAACTACAGATTTATTTCTGCAGAAGCTGTTTGATGGATAACATGTTACTCTCCACACCTTACTATTTAATCTCTCTTCTTGTCAGTTCATTGTCCTTACCTTGAAAATTAAGGGATGTCCTAATTGCTAGCCCTAAGGTAGTGTATTCTGCAGGAAGGACTGAGACCTTTATTGCTAGCTGTAGCTATAGCTCTTTCTCTCAAAATGGATCACTGAATCTAGACTACATGATCTTCAGAGGACCCCTCTAACCCCTGCCTTTCTGTGATTCTGCAGTTCGACTTGCTGCTAGGCCCACAGACATCATACATACTTACACAGCCAGGAAGGCTCCTTGTGCCCCATGGCTCCCCTCTAAGTATACCCCACCAGACTTTGCATATTTGGACATTTCCCCTATGCCTTCATCTCCTAACTTAATCCCAGCTCTTCAGTATATTTATTCAAAAACCATATAGCATGATGTAACACATGCAAGCTGTGACTGAGATCTGATCTTGTGGATTGAAATAACAGAATGATCTCAGCAATACCTCCTGTTATCCCACGGGTTTGCTGAAGGTTTCTGAATCAAATGCTGTGCAGCCTGATCCACTCCAAATGACATTAGGCTCAAGCATGCATATCCTCAGGCTCTCCTCACTACTTACCCAGAGATCACTGTCTGCCACAGAGCAGACCTTAAGTACTCTGGAAAGGCACAAGAGCAGCAGGGGATGATGACAGCTAGGGATAGTAGCCCTTCAGTTCTATCTCCAGTTCCCCCCTTACTTGAAGCTTGTCTTTCCTTTGCACCTGCATACTCCTGTCAGTGCCAGGAGATGCTGCAATGGAAACTAGAGGCAATATGTTCCCCATGGGCTATTGCACAGTGCTGTGAAAGCCCTATGGAGTAAGGTTGCCCTAAACCACTTTGCTTGGGACCAACTCATTAAGTTCTGTTTGATTTCCATTAAAGTATGTAACTCCTTCAGTTAGTTTGTTGGAACCCAAGGGAGGAGAGCTGTGGTTTGGGTCTGCTGCTGCTGTTGTATGCACTTGAGCTGATGTGTCTGTTCAAATAGTGAGTTACTTTTGGTTCACTAGAGCATATTCTTGGCTGTATTCCTTGACAGAAGAAAGAGACAGGAGAGCAAAAGCTTCCTAGGAACATCAGAAATATAAGATTTTACTGGTTTTCAACCATAACATCTCAGCTTCCTCACCTCTATCAAATCTCATTGTGACCTTCTGGTTTTCTTCCTGTGTTGTTCCTAAGAACATTTCCCCTGCTCATTAGGTAGGAGAATTGCCAGGGTAGTGCACAAAATCCTCTACTGACTGTGTGTTTTCACGGCAAACTGAATAAGACCGTAAAGCCTGTATTTATATCCAGTGTATGAAAACCAGCTCCCCCAAAAAAGAATGTTGGCAAATATGTAAAAGCAGGTGGAGCTGTCTTGAGCTAGCATCCTCCACATTCAGCTGTGTTGAGATGAAAATTCAGGCACTAACAGAGCCCTGAAGGATATGGATTTCTGCTGTGGTCATACTTCAAACATGGGAAAGCAGTGCTGAGGGATTAATCCCTGAGGCTACAGTGATGAGCCATACAGCTGTGGTCTAGAGTCCCAAAGTGATTATTGAGTTTGTTCTTGGTTATCTAATCAATTGTCATGTTTTGCTGTTACTTTATTTAAACATAATAAATTTGCACAGTATATGAGCTTGTCACAGCAATTCGTGAGCAGGGGACACGCTAAAGTCACTGGTGGGAAAACTCTAGTGAATGCAAGCCCCCTGTTGGGTGTGTTTTTGGGGGTGATGGTCTACTGTCTCTCCCTCCCCATAATAACTAATGAAGCCTGCAATTTGTATTGTATCACTGGACTGAGCTTTGGCATCTTTATAATCATAATATACACAACAGGAGAGCTCCAGAAGCCAAGTGTGACACAAATATATTATATGAGCAGAAGGACAAGGGCAGAGTGGTGATGACCTCCCTGGGATTGCACTGTGGATCGGCAACTGGAACAGAAATAATATGATGTTTTTATGGGCAATCCATGATAACATGAAATATGAAAAAAATAGTCTCCAGCTGGCCCTTACAGCAAATGGAATAATTGACAGGTCTCAGACTGTGATAGGGATAGGTAAGGGACAGAGTATCAGTATACTCACATGAGTGACTACACAAAATAAAGGGGCACACATATTGAAGTATCTATGAGAGAGAGAACCTCTATTGTGGAAAAGGAATTTACACAAACTCACATGCATACATGGGAATGAACACACAGTTCCCCCTTGTTTTATGTGGACTTGTTGTCTGTAAATTGTCATGTCCTGTCAAATCCTTTGATCTGCATTGAGAGCAAATTCTGCTGTGAATGTGAACAGTTTGTATGTTTGTATATATGAGAGTTGACTGGAAAAAGGCAGTGAACTTCAATATTAAGTTTCTGGCACTGTACTACTAGTGCTCTCACTGTAAAATGTGCAAAGATTGTTGACACATTCTGGGGCAAATAATATGTTATGTAACTGCATAAATCAGTCACATTAAGGAATAGAAAGATAGGGGTTTAATTCAGGTTTAAAAAATAATCACCCTGTGGAAATAGGTTGTCAAGACACTCACAGAAAGCTGGCTACAATGGAACAAAATAAGACATTTGAAACTGACTTTTTAAAAAATTCAGTTCCAAGTCTAGCAGAGTGCTACAGAAGCCAAAGATAGGTAGCACTATTTTTTTACATTTTGCTTAATTAAAAGGAGGGTTCCAATATCTGGTTGGATTGATGCTGAAATCTACCAAGTTAGTTTTGTCATCAGTTGTTGCATTGCATGACTGATAACCCTGTGTTTTCTTTATTATTATTGTTCTTAAAGCCAAAATTATTCTAAATGTTGTACACACCCTCCAGGCATTCATATTCACCACTGTCTTCTAGGTGTGTTTCTACTTCTCAAGGACATTCACCAGCATCTGTGAGTCAGCATTTTTTCAGTAAAATACTACACATTTCTGATTCAGTGAAAAAAGAAGAATGACACCCTGATTTTTTATTGAGATTGACAACAATTTAAAGTCTATTCTTTAGCTTCTTTTATTCCTTTTTTACTTTTTTTTCCCCTTTTTAAAAATAAAAAAGTTTGATTTTTAGGTTTATTGTTTTCTTTTCTGCAGAAACAAATAACTGGCTTTAAGTTTCCCAAAGCACAGCAATATCTGACAATGAGTATTTACACAAATACCACAAATTTACACAAATACCACAAATACACAAAGTTAAAAGATGGTGACACTTGCTTAGTTTCATGTAATATAACCGAATATTGCACAATGGAGACATCTCTGAAGACTGCCTTTTCCAGTAGCAGGAAAGCTTTCTGTGAACTTTGACAGGGCCAGACAGGCTTAACCTGCTTGGGGAATTTGCATGAGTTGTTCTATTCAAATTCCAAAAATGGCCATCCCAAACACATGAAACAAGCATCAAAGTTGCATTGTTATTTAGCTCAAACCAGAACACCAGATTAAATGACATCTATAGATAAAACATAAGTGTAGCTTAACTTGCTTATGTCAATGTGTTATTTTGAGATACTACAGTTTACCCAGGAAAAAAATGAATTGCATGTGAATTGGCTGCCTCTGGGGACATCAGAGAAGAGTTTTATGATGTACAGATTCATGTGTTGCTTATCTCAGAAACAAGGTTTTATTAGTGTGGATGACAAGTGTTTCAGGCGAAAAGCATCTTTCTATGGATTGTGATCCAGAGAGCTGGATGTCCACATGAGCATTGTTTAAATTCTCCATAGCAAAGGAAGGAAGGAATGTGAGCTACCTTCCCAGAACAGAATGGTCCGAAAAGCCTGAAGGGCAGCTGTGCAGTCTGTACCTCCTCCAGCAGCCCTGCATTGTTCCTTGTGTTTCCACTTCTCCCTATTCCTTCAGGGTTGTAGGCATTCAGCTCACTCTTTCACTTCCACTCTTTACTTAAATCCAATTTTAATTGAATAGGGCTGGATAAAACCACCCTGGTAACTGTTGTGACAAGAGCTCCCAGTCTCTGGCTGCCATTGAAATGCCTAGTTAAAAGCTCCTCTGTACCACCACACAGGCTGGTGAAAGAAGTGAAAGTAGATGTGCAAAGGGAAAAGGAGAGACATCTCTCACTTATAAGTGTTTTTTAAGGTGTTCAGCAATGATATCACTGCACATCAAGCTCCTGGAAATGCCTTCCCTTTGTGATAATACAATAATATCTCAGTATAGGGTACTATGCTCAATGAAGACCAGCCATCAGCTCATCTCTAATAGCTAATTATTTCAGTCAGGATTTCCCTTTCCCAAGACTCTTTGCAGCAGTGTGCATCACGCTTGCACCATTTCATTTCCTCACTCACCTTTCAGATTTGGAAAATGTGGCTATTCTCAGTCTTAGATTAATAATGTTTCATAAGTCAGCTAAATGTGTGAATTGTGAGTAAAAATAGCAATGGGCTTTGCTTTCTACTCTGTCAGATAATCTCTACACAGCCATTACCACTAGAGAGAGAACAGAGCTGAATTCAGAGAGGATGTTGTCATCATGTGGTTTCCCCTAACTAGCAAAGGGTACTGCCAGCAAAGTTTTTTGTCATGAAAATGCAGGACTGATCTGTAAGAGAGGTCCTATTTTCCAAAATTGGGAACAGAGACTTTGAGTAGTGCTGGGGTTTGGATTAATGCTGGACTTTTTTACCTTTTAATTGATTTAAAACATGTAATATATTGTTGGAAAGTAGTTGTTGTGATACTGAAAAAAAAAATACAAGTTTCTTCCTGTCAGTATAATTCATAAAGAGGTAGTGGGATTTTTGATGGCTCTCTAAATCAACAGTTAAATAAAAAAGTTTAACAGTGTATTGCTAGTCTACTCTTGGCCTAAGCAGTAATGGTGGGGACCTGGCTGCTAGTGGACAGCAAGGATTCTGTCACTTCTACAGAACTCCAACAAGTCAAATGTCCTTATTACCTTCAAAGCAGCAGATGGGAACTGGTTATATAAAATGGAGTTTGAACTCAACAGAATGGTCTTCGGAAGTGTTGGATGCTGTTGCAGATGAACACTGCTAGCCCCTGTAAGTATAGGAAGAGACATTGTTGTACCATGGAGACAGTGGCTGTCAGATGTAGAAAAAGTGTTGTGTATTCTGTGCTTGAAAAAGCAGAGCATACAGTCTCTCTGTACTTGTTTGAGTAGATTCCAACAGTACTTAGAAAACTAAGCAAAACTGATTTACAAGCAGTTTAACCATGAGTTCTTTTTCTCGTCACTACCTGAAATTTTATTAATATCTGCATACTAAAATTAGAGCTTAGACTGAAAGGGTTTGGAGGAGAGGAAGAGAGAGGAATACAGCTTGCAGGTTCCATTCTGAACACAGTCGCTGAAATCCTAGTCACTGGTCTAGCAGTAATAGTGCTGTTAAACAAGTGTACATGCATTCTCCCCTTGCCAGTTACTAATAGGTACTGATCCTATATGAGTCTGAGCATACCAGAAGAGGCAAGGCTGTAAGACAGACTTCAAGAAAAAATGTGGAAGTGGAGGCAGCACAGAAGGATCTTGTAGATGTGAACAGTTTCAAATCCTATACACCTGTAAGTGCTGAATTCAAGGGCATACTTTCAAAGTGCTAAACTGATTTTCTTCCATCCTAGTTTCTTCTTCATTCTGGAAGATAGGAAATGTCTGGTTTGATATTTCTAGCTGCAACTAGTGACAGTTCAGTTGGTTTAATTGGAACAAGGGACGCAGATAACAGATTCACAATATAATTTTTGGAAATGAAAAGAAGGCAGGAAGGAAGTGTATTTGAAACCAATATTTGCTTTCATTCACCAGTAAACCTGAAATAATGCTCAGTTTAAAGAGTTCTAGACATCCTGAAAAGTAGTCAGGATAGAAATTAGAGCTCTGCCCATCATTAAGAATGTAGTGATAACGATTGGCTGTAGACATTGGCAGTCAGTAAAATCAGTTCATTAACTGAATCTTCTTGCCTCTCAGCTCTCATTTGTGAATAGAAATTTGCATACCTGACATTGCAAAGCTTTTGTGTCCATTTCAGTACCCAGTAATCAGATCTACTGTTCCTTAGCCTTTGTTCAAAATGACCTCTGAAATCCCTTTCAGAGAGCCTTCCATTGAGACTGGGTTTTACTTAATGAAGTTCATTCTGGTTCCTTGGTAGAACCAAGACAGCGTAGAAACACATGGGAATAAATAGATTGGCATGTGATTTTCATGGAAATATTTCACAGGAAACTACAATAACATTCACCTCCCTTTCAAATCAGCCACAAATCATTTTTAAAGAGAAGACCTGCAAAAGGGTAGTTCTAGGTTTTGACCTGTTGGAAATCTAAAAGCTGAAGAAACACCACATTTGCTGGAGGGAAGAATATAAAAAAGAGGTAGGACATGAAATAGTATGGAAGTGGGAAATAGAGATGCAAGGGACATCTAAATTTCATCTATTTCAATCACCCCTGCAGTGAACAGGAACATATTTAAATCAGGTTGCTTAGAACTCCATGAAACCTGATCTTAAATAACTGCCATTCCACCACCTCTTTTCTGGGCAACCTGTTCCACTGTTTCACCACCCTCATTGTAAAAAATGTCTTGCTTAGTTTAAATCTACCATCTTTTACTGTAAAAACCCTTGTCATATCACAACATGTGCTGCTAAAAATATTGTCCACATCTTACTCATAGGTTCCCTTTAAATATTAGAAGGCCACAATATGGTTTCCCTGGAGTCTTCTCTACTCTAGGATAAACAATCCCAACATTCTCAGCCTTTCTTCATGGGAAAGGTATTCCAGTCCTCTGATCTTTTTTGTGACCCTCCTCTGAACTTGCTCCAACAGGTCCATGTCTTTCTTGTGCTGAGGACTCCAGAGCTGGATGCAGTACTCCAGGTGAGGTCTACACCAGAGTGGAGTAAATGGGGATAATCACCTCTCTTGACCTGCTGGCCACACTTCTTTTGATGCAGGTTGGGGATACATTTGGGCTGTGAGCACAGTTCATGTCCAGCTTGTCATCCACCAGGCTCACATCCAGCTTTTCAACCATGAGATCTTCCACTGGGCTGTTTTCAATCTGTTCATCCCTCAGCCTGTGTTGATACCACAGGTTGCCTCAAGACAAGTGCACAGCCTCGCATTCGACCTTGCTGATCTTCAAGAGGTTCTCACCGGCCCACTTCCCAACCTTGTCCAGGTCTCTCTGGACAACATCCCATCTCTCAGGTGTGTCAACCGCACCACTCGGCTTGCTGTCATCTGCAAACTGGCTGGGGGTGCACTTGATCCAACTGTCTTTGTCACTGGTGCAGATAATAAACAGCACTGGTCCTAGCACAGACACCTGAGGGACACCACTTGTCACCTGTCTCTATCTGGACATCGAGCCATTGACCACTACTCTCTGGGTATGACCATCCAACCAGTTCTTCATCCGCCAGACAGTCCACCCATCACATCCTTAGAGACAGGGATGTTGTGGGGGACTGTGTCCAAGGCCTTGAAGAAGTCCAGACAGATGACATCCGTTGCTCTTCTCTTGTCCACTGATGCAGTCACTCCATCACACAAGGCCACATGGTAGGTCAATCAAGACCTGCCCTTGGTAAAGCTGTACTGGCTACCTTGAATCAACTCCCTGTCCTCCATGTGCCTTAGCAGAGCCTCTAGGAGGATCTGGTCCACAATCTTCCCAGGCATACAAGTGAGACTGGCAGGCCCGTAGTTCCCATTGGTCCTTCTTTCTACCCTTTGTAAAAATGGGTGTAATGTTGCCCTTTTTGCAGTTGTCACAGACTTCAGCTGACTGCCACGGCTCTTCAGATATCGTGGAGAGTGGCTTGGCAACTTCATCAGCCAATTCCCTCAGGACTCGGACGCATCTCATCATGTCTCATAGACTTGTGTATGTTCAGGTTCCTCAGGTGATCACGAACCTGGTTTTCTCCTACAGTGGGAGGAACTTTGCTCCTCTGGTCCCCATCCTGTGGTCCCTCCACTCAAGAGGTGTGAGGAGAGAGGTTGTCAGTGAAGACTGAGGCAAAGAAATTGCTGAGTACCTCAGCCTTCTTCTCAACTGTTGTTACCAGCATGCCAGTGTTACTCATCAGGGCAGGGTGAGTGGGTGAGGTTAAAGGCACTGTAGCTGGACTGTTGATGCTGTCACCTTCTCAGAGGAATACCCCTTTAATTTCTTTGAGGTGGTTCACTGGTGTTTCCTTCTTGGCTCCTATTATGTTAGGAGTCCCCAAATTCAAGTGTGCTGGAGTGTACCCAGCACATCTCAAAGCAAGAAAGTGAGGGTCCTTACTAGCACCCGTCCTTCTGTCCTGGATTTGTCATCCCACAGCTTGTCACAGGCAAGCCTGGTATTATCTCCCTCCCACTTCCAGTCTAAAGCTCTGTGAATTTTCCTGAGGGAAGACCCTCTTCCTCCTTTGAGAAAGGTAAATCACATCCAATGCCAGCAGACATGGTGCTGTGTAGACCATCCCGTTATCAAAAAATGATCACCTTGATTTTTTTTTTTTCTGGTGAGTGTTCCTCTGTCTAGCTCTGGGAAGGGAGAACATTGCTCCACTTAGTCTGCTTTTTCTCAGCCTCTCTGGTGCTCCTAACCACTTCTCAACAGTCAGAATGCTAGATTAGATGGCCCTCCATTTCCTCCCAGTTTTCCACCATGCTGCCTTGAAAAGAAAATAGGAGCTAGTCTCAGAGGGCTGTGTTGCTGAAATGATGATTCAGTAAGTGAAAGAAGAGATTCTTCATTTATTAAGCTTAATTCTTCTAACCCTATTAATTTGATGATTGCAGGACTATATCCCTTAAAAATTATAATGCAAACTACCAGAAAAGATTAAATCATGGAATAAACACCATTTTTATATGTAAGTATTTTAAGTAATTTTTCATGAAAGGAACTAATTTAGTATAAGTGTTGCCCTATAATCTTCATTAAAAATTTATTGAGCAATTACTAGGAAACCTAAGTGGTGTAAGAAGTGTATACTAGCAATATGTAGCAGCAGCTGCAAAATTATGTACTATATTATTAAATATCTTCCTTTTTAGGAGTGGGTAATTTTGTTACCAGGGTCAATTTCATTAACAGTATTTTATGGTCATCATGATCACAAATTTCTCTTTGTATGACAGTTAGTGATATCCAGCATTTGTGTGAATGGCATTAAAGTTTGCATACATTAATGAGATACCCTACCTGCTGGGGGTTGCAGCTTGCTCTTCAAGACGTGTTTTATCAAAGGAAAAGAAATTGACAAGATTATTCTTTTGATAAGTAAGTAGTGCTGTTGGATCTGCCTTGTGCAGCATCACTGTGAGCTGTAGGCAGTGCTATGATGGAACAATATGATCGCAGAACATGCCACACTTAAGCTTAAGTGAAGGTAAAAATCAGCAGCAGAAGTATTCCCTTGTTTGTAAGCAAATGGTCCAAAGCTCTGACTGTCAAGCCAGAACACTGCTTCAAAATCACCTGAAGTAATGAATAGAATGGAATGGGAATAGAATAGAATGGAATGGGAATAGAACAGAATGGGAATAGAATGGGAATAGACTAGGCTAGATTAGACTAGGTTATTTGCCCCAAATGAGCTGAATTTTTGAATTATTATTTTAAATTATTGATGGAGATGGTCTCCACTGTATTTGTCTGGCAGCCCATTATGTTAAAGTGTTTTCATCCTTTCTCCATGCAATCAGATTTTGCTTTCTCAGGTCTGAGCTGACAACTTGTAGATGGCACCTATAAAATAAATAAATATGTGCATAAATAAAGGGAGACTTAGTTATTCTGAAATGGTAAGTGCACAAGAAAGTGCCATGTTCCTTGCTTCCAGAAGTCAATAGTTGCTCTTCTGCCCAGTTTAGGATAGCTGGCTCCTCAATGTTTGTGTCAGACTAGGATAAACCTGTGTAGAGGACAATAGCTTGTGTACAGTCCTGTCCCCATTAACTGCAAGATTTCTCTATAAGCAGTTGCAAGGTGATATCATCGCTACTGGCTTGTCACAAAGGGCAAATCCATACAGCAGGAGCTGACCAATCTGCCATGCAGCCTACACCTTGTAGTGTCTGCCATTACATTGGATTAACTTCTCACTTTCTTGAACCTTTCAGGTGTCAAAACTTGTCTCCTTTGCAAGTGTTTCTCTCAATAGTGTTTTGTCCCTACCTTGAAATGGAGGTGGATTTTATTGCACTTCCTTTTGAAATAATTGCACAAAAATCAGATTTTCAATTTCAGGAAAGCTTTACTTAGGAGTCCTGCAATTTACTTGCACAGGTTTCTTTGATTATTTTGACTTTTTTTCTTCATAGTAGATTTTTGCAAATGTTTCAGATCATAATTGTTGTTGAACTAGAAGCTCTTCTTAGTGATGTCTGAAAATACACGAATGGTAAAGATTAATCTAGAGGCATCTAGTTGGGAAAGGACCTCTGGAGGTGTCTAGGCCAACTCCCTGCTCCAAGCAGCACACACCTATCAGGTTGCTGAGTGCTTTGTACAGGCAAATTTGGAAAACTTGTGATGACGGAGACCTCCTGGCTTGTCTGGGCCTGGTCCCAGGGCCACAGTACTCTCATGAAGTGGAAACTTTTACCTGTGTTCAATGGGAACTCTTTGCTGCAGCTTGTGCATATTAACTCTGGGAAATTTCCATCTTCTCTGTAACTCTTCCATTTAGGCAAAGGATGATTGCAACCTTACACTCCTCCATCTTACTTTTTCTTCACCAGACTAAACATAGTTCCCTCAGCCTATCCTCATAGATCCAAGAGGATAAGCTAGTTTTCAGGGAGCTAGCCCACCTCTGGGTGTCTGTCTGTTGCAGCAGCAGGAGTGCAGTTTGGCTTCATTTTGTCAGGACTGGTGCCAAGTGCTTGACCTCTGGAAAGCTGAGAAAAGACTAACGACTGGCATTGGAAAAGAGTAAGCCATATGTTTAATAAGCCTGTTTCCACAACATATACTGACTGAAGTAGAAAATCACACAGATCACAAATGCTTGGGTCTGGGAAGCAGTTAGCAAGAGATGTCACCTGGAGTTTGAGATGGGGCTCCCACTCCACTACCATATATATTGGCCCTGCTTGGGACTTGCTCCAGTTATGGCTTTAGTTTTTCATGGGGGAGCTTCACACCAGCTACAGTTACAGGCAGAGATGCAGCCTTACCGGTGCTCTGTAGAGAAAGTAATAATTTTCTTCCAGCAGCTGGCTACACTTTTGCTATGCGGCCCAGATTGCAATGTTGGTTCTTCATGGGCAGACTGTTGAGTGATGTTCTGTGTCCCGTCCACCATAGTTCACGATCCAGCTTGCACTACTGCATGGGTTTATTCCATCCCAAGGGCAGAAGCTTTCTGTTTGCATTGGTTGAATTCTGTTTGACTTCTAGATCACATTCTTTTTCACTCACCTTCATAGAATGGCCTCCCAAAAGGCTGATCTGATTTGGCATCATAGAATCATAGAATGCATTGAGCTGGAAAGGACCCTTAGATGTCATCTAGTCCAACTCTCCTGCAGTGAGCAGGGACATCTTTAACTAGATCAGGTTGCTCAGAGCCCCACCAAGCCTGACCTTGAATGCTTCCAGGAGCCTCCCCTCCACAACATCTCTGGGCAACCATTTCCACTGTTTCACCACCCTCGTAACAAAGAACTTGTTTTTAATATCTAGTCTAAATCTATCCTTCTCTAGTTTAAAAACATTGTCCCTCATCCCGTCACTACACACCCTTGTGAACAGTCTCTCCCCAGCTTTCCTGTAGGGCCCCTTCAGGTACTGGAAGGCCTCCATAAGGTCTCCTTGTGGAGCTTTCTCTTCTTGAGGCTGAACAACCTCAACTCTCAGCCTGTCCTTGTAGGAGGAGTGTTCCAGCCCTTTGATCATTTCTGTGGCCCTCCTCTGGACCCAGTCCAGCAAGTCCACATCCTCCCTGTGTTGAGGGCTCCACAGCTGAACGCAGTACTCCAGCTGAGGTCTCACCACAGCAGAGTAGAGGGGCGAAATCACCTCTCTCAATCTGCTGGCCACGCGGCTTTTGATGTTGTCGGTTTTTGTATCTGGAATTCTGGTAGCCGTAGACATCATATACTGATAGACATCATGGCTCAATTACTATGTACTACCCAAACCTAAGTATCTAAATAGGTCCTTATGAGTGAAGCAACAGCTCTCTAACATGAATACATGTCTTTTAGCAGTTTGTTTACATTATATGCCTTTTCATTCTTTTTTAGAAAGAGTAAGTGTCCTTGCCCTTTCTGCATTTGGGTGCACTTGGCAAATTGTTCTCTAGTTCTTGGTATACTTCTAACATTAGCAAGCACCTGTGATTCTAACATTTTTAAGACATTTTATAGCAAAGCAAATGCATAGTGAAGTGAAGGAACAGTAAATCTGTCTTCAAAATAAAGTATTTAAATATGCTACCTTGGTTTAAAGGAAATAATTTTGAGAGAAATTATGGCTCAAAAGAGGTTTTTCTCCTGCTAAGAAATTGACATTTAAAGCAAGATTTTAATCATACAGATCTGTAATAACAGTGCCTGTAGTGGTTTAGTGTCACCAGAAGGAGTCTGGTGACACATCTGAAAGATGATCTTGATTGTGCTACAAGCACTTTCAGAGAGAAACCTGGCCTTAAAAACTTCCAGGAATGGGATTTCCACCACCTCTCCGGGCAGCCTGTTCCAGTGTCTCACCACCCTCACAGTGAAGAACTTCCTCCTAACGTCCAATCTAAACCGATCCATCTCTAGTTTCAATCCATTCCCCCTAGTCCTATCACTATCTGACATCTTAAGAAGCCCCTCACCAGCTTTCTTGTAGACCCACTTGAGATGCGGGAAGGCCACAACAAGGTCTCCTCGGAGCCTTCTTTTCTGCAAACTGAACAGCCCCAACTCTCTCAGTCTGTCTTCATAGGAGAGGTGCTCCAGCCCTCTGATCATCCTCATGGCCCTTCTCTGGACACGCTCCAGCATGTCCATATCTTTCTTGTACTGTGGGCTCTAGAACTGGACACAGTACTCCAGATAGGGTCTCACAAGCATGGAGCAGAGGGGGAGAATCACCTCCCTCGACCTGCTGGCCATGCATCTCTTGATGTAGCCCAGGATACAATTGGTTTTCTGGGCTGCAAGTGCACACTGACGGCTCATGTTGAGCTTCTCATCCGCCAGTACCCCCAAGTCCTTTTCTTCAGGGCTTTTCTTCAGGTCAGCTCCACCACCTGCTGTATTATATGGCAGTGTAGGTACTACTCATCACAGTGGCATTAAGTTGGATGGATTGCTTTTGCAGGAGCAGACAGGACAGTTACCATGTCTTTCTTCTTTTCCCTGTGTAATCATGAGCCTTCCCTCAAAGAGGCATCATACTGTGCAGGCAGATCATCTAGGAACTGAATGCTTCTGGCATGGAAGTCACAGACTGGTTTCTGCCTGCAGAAAGGCTGCAGGGTAGCAGCCTTTGCTCAATACAGTGAAAGTGAAAGTCTTTATACCATTAGTCTTGTGAATGGGCTCATCTGTAGAAGTTTTCCCAGCTGGAGCCACCAGGTTCTGCACATACCCATTTTCTGGGCACTTGCTGTCACGGTAGGATGAATGTGGTCTTTCAGATGGTCTACCTAGGAAAGAGCAGGCCTTACCTCATCTGAGTAAAGCTCATGGCCTGCATACGTGTCTATGAAGAGAGTTTCAGGCCTCTGACAGGCCGAAACCAATGATATCTTTTGGTCCAGAACTAATGATTGGCTACAGTGAAAAGTAAATGTTCGCAGGAAGACATTGAGAGGGGACAGGAAAGGGGTGGTCCTCTGACACACTTCTGGATCAGTTCCAGGGTAAGAGAGCTTTGCACCTGGATGCAGACAGCACAGATGGTAAAAAGAAAATACTAGCTTAGGCTGCCTTTATGTTGAACTGTCCATGGGGGTTTGCAGCTAGCATTCACTGTCTGTCAGAGTCTGGTCACTGTCTTGGTGTACCACTCAGCAACTACTTGTGGTTTGTTCTCCTACATTCCCCTGCATCATGAGGGAGAGCCTGTCGGGGTGCTGCTCCCCTCTTCCCTATCCACAAGCATGAACTAACACTCTGCTTTCCTTGCAGGAGCAGTCAAGGTTTTATGCACATGAAACTGATGAAAACCAAAGAGAAATATATCCTGGGTCAGAACAGCCCTCCTTTTGACAGTGTTCCTGAAGTCATCCACTACTACACCACAAAAAAGCTGCCTATCAAAGGAGCAGAGCAGTTGTCACTGCTCTATCCCGTGGCTGTGCGGACCCTCTAATAACATAGGCTCGTAACTTCCTGTGGATGGGAGGTGAGCGGTAAGCTGGGTTGCACAGAATTCATTGCTAGAATTCAGTGCTTAAGTCTGTGATGGAGAGTGGCAGCCTTTAGTTTTGGAAATATCAGTGCTCTGCAAAGTTCTGTGTGGACTGTGTGCATGGTACTCTTAACACTGCAGCATACCTATGCAGCATAACTATGCTTCTGTGTTAGAGAAAGAAGTCTTATTTTAGTGCAAGGAGAACAGATAACCTTCCCAGAACTACTCTGTGGGTGAAAGTACTTACCAATGAAAGTTATTCATGTTTGAGAAGAATCAACAAGGTTTTAGCAGTAAAACACAGCAACTTTTATTCTCTTGCTACCCTGAGAAACTTCTCCACGCAAAAGAGTAACCTGTCTCTGAGGGATTCCAGGATTTTCTTGGTGGACCTAAGAAGAAGCTGCTTAGATGGCAAGTCTCTTTGGCTGTAGTCTCTTAGGTTGGTGGGTTTTGGTTTTTTAAATGCACTTCCTATTAGGCACACAATCTTAAAATAATTTTGTGAAAGCAAATAATGTCAATTACTTATGAGTAGGGCATGTAACTAAAGAAGTTTGTTGGATTTTTTTTCCTTTTTGGTACAGTAGTCTCTTAAGGGTTATTGTCTTTATTTGCAAGTTTCAATCATAGATGCAGGCAGCTATTTGGGGCAGTTACGCCACAGTATTTTTAGTAGTTAAGAATGAGTAATTTTAATATGTGGATTAGTATTTATGCATGAGGGTGGTTGAAGGCTTTTATAAAGCAAAATCTTCACTTGCTCATTCATCTGGATTAAACAGTTGTCCTTCCAAGGTAGCAGACTTAACGTGCCTTATCTAAGATCATTTCCAGCTGTATAAATGAGAGCCACAGTATGTAGCAGAGCAGAATTTGTTTTTCTGGTGCACCAAGACATTCTTAATACATGGTCCCTATACATATACCTTCTGGATGGTGTTCTTTTATACCGTGAACGGTAGCCTCCTGCTGTATTTCAGTCACTGTCATCCAGTACTGCAGAAACTGCTCTGTGCCTTCTCTAACCAACTCAGTGCCCATCCACTTGAGACATATTTTCTACTTGCTCTGTGTGCTCATTGAATAAGTGTAAAAGATTTAATTGTGCAGAAATTGAAAGTGGAGAGTCAATAATTTGGTAGTCCTCACTTTGTGCCATCTCCCACCTATGCCTAGAATGTTGTGCATTAACCCATCAGCTATTGTAGTAGCAAACTGGTTATAGGCAGTTTACGTATTTCACACACTGCAATAAATACTGTGAAATTGTGTGTTATTTAATTCAGCTTTCTTACCTACTCCTCCCTATGTATGCTTAGACTGAAAATCTGCAAATCTGAAAATTATTATAGCATAACCAGTTCCTGGTGTAAAAGTAGTGCTTCGTTGTACTGTCTGCTTGGGTAAGAACCTCAACGATGCCCATATAATGTCATCAATAAAGAATGTTTTGCTTTCTTTTTAGCCTGCATTGCTCTTTATATGACACCTAACACAGTATGAACAGTAGTGAGGAGCCCAGTGTCATTCTGTGCAGCAACACAGTGTCATTCTGTGCAGCAACAACTGTCCCTATCTCACCCAGAATTGAAAGCTGCATAGGAATAGTTTTTTACTGGTGTTCTGAGAGAATGGTGGCACAATGGAGTACAAAGAGTTCATCTCCAAGTGAAACCAAATATCCCCTTTTTCATGCACTCAGCTACATGTGCTTTTTATTTCCCCAAACTCTTTGCAGAACTATTCATTTTCCTCTTGAAATCACCACGTGGGCAAGAGTATACAGTATACACTTTTAAGTTAGCATACTCTTCTCTTACAAGAGTAGCAGTTCATGAAGGTGTCAGAGTTTACAGAGATTGGGAATCAGATTTCATCTGCTACTGTCTGAGTCTTTGTGTGTGGGATGGCAACTCCCTTGGGACAGAAATATGTTGTATTTCTTCTTTTGCGTGTTGAAGTGTGTTTTTGAGAACCTGGCATTGTTTCTGTTATCTAGCCCATATTTCTTCTTCTGTCATGGAAAAGTAAGTCCCTATTCTCTCTAACAGCAATTACCAGTAGAGATCTACATCTTCAAGCCTTACCAGGCTTGCTTAAGTGCATTGTCTTTAACTCATATTGATGACTGTTCTCAATCTTTCTTGTCAGGGGCCGATTGAAAGTCAGCTGAAGCCAGCAGGTGCTACTGTGTGCAGATTTTGGATTGGGATACTTTGCTTCATACAAATCAAGTCAATATGCATCATCCAAATGTGTATACAGCTTATTACAGCTTCAAGGATCAGATCAGAGTTCGTGGTTCAGCAAGAGAAAATCATTTCAGAAAATACAGGTTTTCTGTGCAAAGGGTGTTTTTTATTATTATTCTAAAAGACATTTAGAAACTAATCAATAATTGCAGAATAAATAAAACCAGTATTTTGCTTGCACTGTAATATTGTCTTTGTTTATTTAAGTGATCGTATGATATTTTTCAAGTGTGAAAGAGTATTCTTCCAACATTTTTTACTCTACAGTGAAAATGTAGTCTGTTGCAGTGTGTACTATTGCATATAGATGGAGGATTTCTTAGCAATCATGCCTATATAGCATATATTAAAAGCTCACTTGAAAAAAAGTTATAAACCTCTCCCTTTTCTTCATCTAATGGTCAATGTGTACTCATAGTCTTGAACTGCTAATAGTGGAAGTGGCCTTTCATAACAACTTGTATTTGTGTGTCTTAACTGCATAGTAAAAGTAATAATTAGACTGTAATCTAGTTTGGAGTCTGGAAAATATGAATCATTTCTGACTTGAGTACTCTTGGCAATGTGCACCTTTTCAAGGTGTGCCAAAACAACACAGATTTGTGTGTATGACATTGCTGTCTAATTGCTTGAGGTGCTCAAGGAATCCATGCTTGGAGCGTGACAGTGGCGAATCACTTTTCACAGACTTTATAAGAGATGTTAGTTAGGCTTCTATTGTGAAGAGTATTTCACAGTATGATGAAAGCACCTCAAGCTGTATGATGAGCAGAGGAGTTTTAGTGGCCAAGATTACATTCAATGGCTCCTTCCATGATTACAAAAGTCAGACAGGTTTATGGAACTAGTCCTCACCATGGGTTCTGTACATGACAGTAGTTTATTCCCTGACTCTGAAATTAAGTCTTTGGAGTCAGGGTGCAAAGTGCAGGGCTCTCTTTACTGCAAAGTTACAAAACATGTTTTCAGCTTCTCAAAGAACACAGTGTGAGTCTGCGCTCTGAGGTAAACCAGCTGCTTGAAGGATGACACATTTATGTGCTGGTCCTTGCCATCCCAATCAGGTTCAGGATTTACCCTTCATACAGAGTTTGCCCTTTGCTGTCATGGCTCAAGCTGGCAACAAAAACACTGTGTGACGATGTTGATGGAGGCTAAAAATGCCATCTCACAATAGGCTATGATTCCATATTCACCGCGCTGCTCTGTTAAGCTTATACTCTGTGGTATTCAGTTGGTTCTCTGCTACTGTTATTCATGCTGTCCTTAGGTTGGGCCTATGGTAGTGCCTGAGCTCAGCAAGCAATGTCTTAAAAATGGTTTAAATAAGTAAATAACACCCACTCAACATGCTGATGCACTAGCTCTCTGGAGAGATGGAAAAACAAAAGAGAAGTGAAACATCACTTCTGGTCTGAGCAAAGCGAAGTGAGTGAACAGTGGGGAATCATCTGATTTTCATATTTTCTTTCCTTTTTAGTGGTCTTCAATGTTCCTACATAAAACATTGCAAATTGTTTCCTTTTACTACTTGCTGGAGTTTCAGCAAGGAGGGAAGAAGAAAGGAAAGAAGGAAATGGCAGCAGCTGAACATTTTTGATCTGAAATGAAGCAAATAGATGTCGTACTGAAAAAAGGATGTTCATAGGTTGCAAGGGATGACCGTGTTCAGTTCCATCTTCTGCAGCATGTCTTAGGCCTTCTGAGAACCATGTACTCACAATTCAGTTTCTCTGTTGGCCTCAGTGCTTTGGACCTTGTAGTTACTTCAGTGATATGATCAATCCAAGCATTACCAGTATCTTTCAAAGTATCTTTCAGTGTTTCTGGATTGTGTTTATTGCTGCTGACAGTTCCAAGACACAGGACAGCTTAACTGCAGCTTTGCAGGGCTCAGTTTTCTTTTTAAGCTTGGTTTGAAGATTGGGATTGCATATGACAATGCGTTGGATATGAGTAAGAATTAGGTGTTGATGCCTGCAGTAGTAACATAGGAAAAACAAATTTTTGCATTCTGTCCCAGGCTGTCAGAGCCTTCCTTGGTCCTGATATTGCTTCAGGTGGCACACAGGGCCCTCAATACCTACCTACGACCAAAGCTGATGTGATATTTCTCTCATTGACTTCTATTTCTGGGATTTATGCAATATAGTATACATATTATATATATACTATACAGCATTATTAAGCCGCAGAAAAATCTCAAGATTCCTACTGCCAATCACACCACCTGGAGAAGTAACTTCGGGGGATTGGTATCAGCAATCTACTCTGATTTTTTGAGTCAAGTAATTTTGCCACTACAAAAGGACTGTTTACCTGTCATCTAAAGGTCAAAGTGCACAAGGCTTGTAGACCACGAGTTTATTCCAGTGTAAATTCAATGACTCGCCTATGTCTGTGTCTGAAAGAGGCATCCTGGATTGGCTCCATTTGGAAGTTCATATTTCACAATGAATGTTAGCTATTGATAAACTGGAGGGAAGTTCAGAGGGATGACTGGGGTAAGGAATGAACCTCCTCGAGTTCCATAAATGCAGTCCTACATCAGGACTTACTTACTAAAGGACATACTGGAGGGTCACTGGTGAAAGAAGAGTAACAAGGAGGTGAACAGAACTCAGCAGTCTTCCTTTGCAGTCATAAAGGCCTACCACCACTAGGATTGTGTAGGGGAAATGTGTGGAGCACAAAAATACTGTGTCCTTGCTACAGCAAGATGTGCTAAAATTAGCTGGATGCAGGCTGTGGGATCAGCTAACACAGGGAGAGAAGAAGATGTAAATATGATTTGTTTCTACAGAACCTAATTGTAGCTGAAAAGCATAAACATGTTGGTCAAGCAATGACCTTGGATAAAGGGAGCTAAAGCTAACCTGTTTTAATTGCAAAAGTACTGTTACTGCTAAGACAAGTATAAATATGTGTGTCTGCTTGCAATAAAGCTGATTTCGATCCGTCACATCGAAGTCCGTGCCTCCACACGCCACAGAAATGTAGCCAGCAGGTGGAAGGAAGTGATTATTCCCTCTACCAAGCACTGGTGAGGCTTCTGGATATTGTGTCTCTTTTGGGTGCCTGGAAGTACAAGGAGAGATGTCAACAAACAAATTTAGATCAAGGCCTCTAGGATGAATACCTGTCCTCTAAAGAGCAAAATATTGCTGCTACTTCTAATCTGATGCTTTGCATCATCTCAGATTGCTGGTGGCTTGAGCTCTCACTTGTGTATTGTTCTCTAGCTTGCCCATGGGAACCCTGGAAGGTATCACTGAAGCCCACTGATGGTGTCCTGTTGCTGCAAACTCAGATGAATTGGTCAGTAAGGACTTTAGCAGAGCCTTTCTCCTGTCAGTCAATCTGATAGTGGGTGGGAGTTTGCTTAGGCCTCTTCTACCACCAGCACCTCTGCCATCTTCACTGCTACTATTTGGTTAGACGTTGCCGCAGACAGCAGTCTGTCTAAGACGGAGCAAGGCACTGCGTTTAGCATTGTAGGGAATATAGAACACTACACAGACTCAACCACAATACAGGTTTGGAAACAACCTTTGTTTTTATGGACAATGTGGCAGTTGTGCTTGGCTTTTTGTCCACCAACACCCCCAAGTCCATTTCTGCAGGGCTGCTCTCTACAACATATCCCCCAGCCTGTATGAGGATTGCCCTGACCTGGGTGCAGGACCTTACACTTGGCCTGGTTGATCTTCATGAGGTTCACACAGGCCCACTTCTCTAGCTTGTCCAGATCACTCTGGATGACATTCTGCTCCTCTGGCATATCAGTTGCACCACTCAGCTTGGTGTCATCTGCAGACTGACTGAGGGTGCACTCAATCCCACTGTCTATGTTATTGATCAAAATTTGAAGAGTCCCGACACAGACCCTGGAGGGACACCGCTTGTCACCTGTCTCCATCAGAACATCAAACCATTGACCCATAACCCTCTGGGTGTGACCATCCAATCGATTCCTTATCCACCAAACAGTCCACCCATCAAATCTGTATGTCTCCAGCTTAAAGAGGAATGTTGTGGGGGACTGTGTCGAAGGCCTTGCAGAAATTCAGATAGATGACATCCATTGCTCTTTCCTTGTCCACAGATGTAGTCGCACTGGGAGACAGGTTAGTTTTTGAGGGCCAAGCATTCTTGCAATGTTTTAGCCAAGGCAGTTGCCTTTCGGTTAGAACTAAAGTTTAGGCAAAGGTGCCTTAATCCCATGCCATCTCTGCAGGAACCAACTCAAGTTGACCGTGCATCAAGATTTGATGCCTGAGACTCTGCTTCAGGAAACTTATGTTTCAGACTCTACTTCTTCAACGATGATTTGCCAGACAGGGATACTTCGTACCGACTTTTGCCATAGGCTGAGCTATTTTTTCACGGTTAACATGAAATGTAACATGAAAGAAAGTTTGTTTAGATTGTAAGTATTTGCACATACCTTTAGATGGTTTCAGCTTTCTGGTAATTCATTCTCTATTGCTTTTTTTACTACTACTATTTGTGCTTTCATTTACTAAATTTATGATAAAACAAATTTCTGATTAGCATAAGTCAGTGTAGCTTCATCAAAGTGAACAGAATGTTCCCAGTAGAATAATTGGTTGCTATCTATTTAGTGACAAATGTCTTTGCATACTTTAACAATTAAGCTACCAGTATTAGCATTTTCAGGAGAATGACTTCTAGAGATCGAAAAGCTTGTTATCTATGTTTTCTGTCCTGTAACCCCCCTATGCTGAAAAACATACAGTCTTTAAGAAAGGAAGGGCTGCTGGTTGGGGGCTTCTCTTTTATCATAATCCTATAGTGTAGCCCAGCAACTATCACAGCTATGATTCATGACAGTGTCCTGACTGCGACGAAACTGAATCCTGAAGGCAGAGATCTAACAAAACTGGACTATTGGTGGAACAATCTATTGAGAAGGATCCTCAATACCCAAGTTAACACACCCTGAAAGATCTAGAGTACTATCTTTCCATGCAAAGGCCTCTCAGGCGAAAGTTCTGATATTCAGTTTCCTAAACATAAGAGCCAGATACATTTGTGATATATATAGCTACACCGTGAGTTTTTCTTCTCTTCCAATGATTAGCAATTTATCGCCCAAAAAACATGAACGTATTGCCACATTCACGCATGCATAACTTATAGTAGGGCATAAAATGTACAGGGAAAATAAAGAGGCGATTGAAAAAAGCTTAACTTGAAGCTATATCTTGTAAATCATCACCAACAGGTCTAGCCTGTGCATACCATGCAGGTCAAGTTCTTCAGGACTCAGATCTTGCAGCAAAAAGCAGGTAGGATTGCTGTTTGTATCAGCTGTTTAGTCCATATGACTGCCTTTTTTTTGTACCCTGTATTCTGGAATAAAAATTATGTTATTTAAGAATAAATATTTTAACAATAAATATTTTTTGAAGTTATATCAGTGCTGTCCTGCCCTCCCTACTGCCATCATCCAAAAAGGCACTCTGTACTTTATAGGCTTAGAATAGTTTTCCACAAATAGTGCTGCCTGTGACTTCATTTGTTGACTGCTTTTAGCTAGTTGTATTTTATAACAAAATATTCCACCATGTCATGAAGGATACTGCTAATTAAAGAAATATTACTGTATTTCAGTTTTGAACATGACTTACCTGTAAGTTGAGGGATAAAAGTTAAGAAGTTATTTTGCCTAACTTGCCTTTGGAACTTTAGAAATAGCGAAACCACAACTTTTTGTCCTAACAATTTTAAAACATTGTCTTTTGAACATGAAGCTTGTTGAAGCCTCAGTAAGAAGACTGCAGATAAAGTTTATGAAAAATGGTAATTATTTATTACAGACTTAAAGTTGGGTTTTTTTGTAGAAAGTCATTAAAATATTTCTGTTTTTAACAGAAGACCAAGGCAAATATCAAAGACAGGAGATCTGTTGCAAGCTCTCATACTCCAAAGCACATGAGAGTCACGTTAAAAGCCTTTTTTTTTCCTTTAATGAGGACTGCATGTTTGTATTCAACCGTAACGGAAACTACAGGGAAAAAAAACCCTCAAATCTTTTTGCTATTGATTTTTTGTGTTGCCAAAATGGCATAACACCTAAAACTACACCTCTATGCTTAATCTAACACAACACCATAAAATGAATCGGAAGAATCGCTATTAAATTCAAAGAAAAAGATTAGAAAGTCATAACCGTAGCTGAAAATCCTCGGCGGAATCAGCCTGCAAACAAGCGAGAATTTCCCAAAGGTAAAAACTAAAATTGTAATTAGCAACAAAATCCACTAGGTGGAGCCCGAGGTACACACGTAAAATCGTTGCCAAATTTATTACAGCACACACTATGACGTCACAACGGCTACACTTGGCCAGCACCCGGAACAGATAAAAAAGAAACAAACACTAACAGCACATAGATAGAAAGACAATGCATTCAGCAGGTAGGTCAGCTGTGAGAATATAACGGAAAATTGGCGAGGAGAATTACCGATACGCTAAAGTGACTGATACCTGACGTGTCAGAAAACATGTACACTATAGTTTGCTGCTTGGCCTTGTGTGTTCAACAAGCAGCACACTAGTGCTTAGATAACAGAGGCCTGGGATAGATGCGGGGGCAGATCCCCTGCCCTGCTGTGGGAAGTAACAAAGCAAAGTTATCATGTGATTGGCTGAGGCCAGAGAATAGTGGTGAATTGTCGTTGTGTAGAGGCGGACACGACACATCTGAGTGGTGATCAAAGCGGCTCAAAAAATGGCAGCTTTATTGTACAAAGGGTGTGCCTTTTATACATAGTCGAAGGTAGTAGAAGAAGGTAGCGTGGCCTTTGCTTACAGGTTAAACACTTGTTGTTCAAGTTCTAATTGGTTAACACTAAGCAGCTTCCGGCTGGGCTCATCCCTCCGGATCTTGAGGGAGAAGGTTCCACAGATGTGTCCAAACTCAATACAGACAACTTCCCATCTCAAGGGTACACTGGGAATTTGTCAAGGTCAATGTCTTCAACCAATGCCAGGTTCTCAGCAGTCCAGCTGCCGTCCCCCACAGTGAATGGAGTTAAATCCAGTTGGCAGGCAATTACAAACAGGGTCCCCCAGGGTTCAGTTTTGGGGCCAGTCTTGTTTAATAGCTTTATCAAAGATCTGGCAGTGACACAACCATCCGCCAGCCTGATACATAGTCAAGGGAAGTTTACTGCTTGCTGGAAGCCAAGATCTGGGATGTCACAGAGACACTGCCACAAGTGGTAAAAAGCAGACTACTTCTCTTCCCTATGGGCACCAATGACAAAGCATAACCTAGACAAGGTCACAGGATGTTAGCGGTTGGAAAGGACCTCAAAAGATCATCTAGTCTCGTCCCCCTGCCAGAGCTGGATCACCTACAGTAGATCGCACAGGAACGCATCCAGACCCTGAGTCCTGAACCTAATTCTCATACCTTAACCACATGAACTTAACCATTCCAGGCTTCCTTTGCCAGTATGAATAAGCTTTTCTGTCAAGAAACTGCTGATGGTTTACTGATGGCACCGAGAAAAGAGAGGGCTGCTATCAACTTTGAAGTGCTGGATATCCAAATGTGTTTCTTGGCTAATCTGTGGAACATCCGTGGTATCTTAGAAGATCTTAGATGATGAGGGATGATCTTCACTGGATTAGGGAAGTCTACAAATTCTGTCCCTGCACAAAAATGTTTCCCATATGAAAAGTCAGAAAATTGGAACAAGACCTGGAGAAGACTTCACTCAACTTCCAATACAAGTAGCATAAATTGGGTTTTATGACAGACTCTAAGACTCTGGTCAGTGAAAGAAGAAAAGAAAGGTCTGCTGGTACTCTCCCAAGTACCATGTGCTCTTCATCCTTGTAGAATCATGGAATGGTTTGAGTTAGATCTTTAAAGATCATATAGTTCCACTCCTTCCACTGTGGGCAGGGACATCATCCATTAAATCAAATTGCTGAAAAAGCCATCCAACACAGCCTTGAACTGTTCCAGTTATAGGGCATCCACATCTTCTCTGGGCAACTTGTTCCAGTGTCTCTTTACTCTCATCAAAAATAATTTCTTCTTAATATCCAGTCTAAATCTACTCTCTTTTAGTTTAAAACATTTGCTCCCTGTCTTATCACTACATGCCCTGGTGAAAACTCTCTCTCCATATTTCTTGTAAGCTTGCTCTAGTGTGGGAGAATACTTTGTTATGGTAACCCAGGAGAGTTTGTCTCCTGTTAATCCAAGCAGGTAGAGTCCCATGCATGTTTTATCTCATTATCATGGTAACCCATGATAGTTCACTTATGCCCTCATCTGCACTCAGCTTTGCATAGGCACCAACCTGATAGCCAGCTGTGGATCTCAGAATTCAAACAACAGGCACCTGCTTTTCAATAGCAAGTTTGATAATGAGCAAACCAAGACATTCCATATATATGTTAATCATCACAAGTTTTATTATGCACCCCTGTTATACTTCCCTTTGAGATTCACTCCTAAATGAGACTTCACTCAGTCAGGTCTGAATTTGATTAGTATTGGTATCCCTGGACTCCCACTGCTATGTTTTTATTAAAGCCAGAGCTTTTACTTGCTGAGTGTTGTACCTCATCCCTGAGGGATCCACACCTGCTTTTTGCTTGTCACACTCCCTTTATGTTCTGAAAGGCCACAGAAAGATCTTCCCAGAGCCTTCTCTCCTCCATGCTGAACAAACCCAAATCTATCGGTCTTCACAGAAGAGGTCTTCCATCCCTCTAACCATTTTCACGGCTGTCCTCTGGACCTGGTCTAACAGGTCCAAGTCTCTCTTTCAGCGTATATGCGTCACTGAGATGTTTGAACACACTGCAGCCATGTCCAACAGTGCTAAGCACTGCAGAGATCTATAGAATACTGTATATACAGTATTCTTGTCCATGGTCAATGAATCTAATAACAAAAATGTTGCTTAGCATCTATCTTGGAGAAGACAATGTTCAAAAAATTGGAAATTTGCATGTGAGAGAGGCAGCAACTAGGTTTGCAACGTCCTTGGTCCCATGATTACAGGCCACTGCCAAGAGCTGGACCAGCCACCAAACGCTGACAGATGTTCTCTCACCCCTCTCCCTCACCAAACAGGAAAGGAAAAGGAATAATGCAGAGACTTAAGAACTGCAGAAGAAAAAAAAATCCAACACTAAACCAGCTTTAATAATACAATAATAGTGCTACTTAGAAAACTAAATAACGAAAATAATGAACTATGCACAAGTACATATAAAATCAATATCGAACCCAACTCTCTCCACCGATAGCAATCACCGCTGACGCTTCAGAGCTCAGCAGCAGAGGGGAAATGGATGCAGAAGCTGGGTTTGGGAACTCAGGATCGGGATCAAAGGCAGCAGAATGAATGGAATTCTGCTTGGGCACCAGCCACTGAAGAAGAGCAAGACAACACTAATGCCTATGATCCCTCAGCTTCATAGTGCAAATTACATATACAGAATGGAATGCTCTTGTTAGTCACCTGTCCAGTTCATTACTCCCTGGAAGTGCAACCTTTTACTTCCTTGTGACCCTTTTTGCTTCCTGGCACCACACAATGTGTTACACAAGATCCAGCAGTGACCCTAGTTACTAAAGGAGTAAGTAAAAGCAAGAGCCTTTCTGCATAGCAATCCCTGGCAGTAACTATAAACATCCGGTGTTACCATGTCTTACTAGTAGTTACATGGTAACTACTGTTGAACTGTCTGCAAAAACAAGCCAGGTACTTCAGAAGGTGCAGTCTCCTAGAAGACACTGAGCTGAAAACTGGTTGGCAGCCAATCACAAATGGTGTCACTCAGGGTTCAGGTTTAGGATCAGTCTTGTTTAGTATTTTTATCAATGATCTGGGATTGAGTGCACTCTCTGTAAATTCACAGATGACACCAAACTGAGAGAGAGTGTTGATCTGCTGGAAAGTAGGGAGGGTCTGCAGAAGAATCTGGACTGGGTGGACCGATGGGCCAAGGCCAGTTGTATGAGGTTCAACAAGGGCAAGTGCCGGGTGCTACACTTGGGTCATGACACCCCCATGCAATATCACAAGCTTGGGGAAGAGTGGCTGCAAAGCTGCCCAGCAGAAAAGGACGTGGGGTCTGATGGCCAGCCGACTGAACATGAGCCAGCAGTGTGCCCAGGTGGCCAAGAAGGCCAACAGCATCCTGGCTTGTATCAAGAACAGTGTCACCAGCAGGCCTAGGGAACGGATTTTCTCCCTGTACTCTGCACTGGTGAGGCCGCACCTTGAGTACTGTGTTCAGGTCTGGGCACCACCGTATAAGAAAGACACTGAGGTGCTGGAGCAGGTCCAGAGAAGGGCCAGTGAGGAGCAGCTGAAAGAACTGTCGTTGTTTACTCTGGAGGAAAGGAAGCTGAGAAGATACTTCATTGCTCTCTAAAACTACCTGGAAGGAGATTGTAGTGAGGTGGGTGTTGGCCTCTCCCAAGTTACTAGTGATAGGATGAGAGCAAATGGGCTGAAGTTCCTCCAGGAGACATTTAGATTGGATATTATGAAAAAATTTCTTTACTGGAAGAGTGGTAAGGCATTGGAACAGGCTGCCGAGGGAGCTGGCAGAGTCACCATCCCTGGAGGTGTTCGAAAAACATGTAGTCATGGCATTTCAGCATATAGTTTAGTGGTCACGGTAGTGTTGGGTTGATGGTTGGACTTGATGATCCTAGAGGTCTTTTCCAACTTTGATGGTTCTATGATTCTGTAAAAGCCCTGCCTACCATGTGACACAGATCTGGCTGAAGTAAAGTTGTGCATTGTTACAGCTGTCATGTAAGTGCAAGAGCCTTGAGTTTCACAAGCCAGGCTGTGGCCCCAGTGAGATCTGGGCAGAGGGAGAGACCTCAGCAGGTCAGCAGAGCCTGTTGTGATAGGACAAGGGGTAATGGTTTTAAACTTAAAGAGGGTATATTCAAACTAGATATAAGGAAGAAAAGTTTTACAATGAGGATGGTGAAACACTGGCACAGGTTGTTCAGAGAGGTGGTAGATAGTCCATCCCTGGAAATGTTCAAGGTCAGGTTGGATGGGGCTCTTATCTAGTTGATGATGTCCTTGTTCATTGCAGGGAGGTTGGACCTAGGTCACCTCTAAATGTTCATTCCAAGCCACATCATCTCTGATTCTGCGACACTTGAGCAGTTTGATCCATAGGGGTCTGGAACAGCAAAACGTGCAAAACTTGATAGTCTCGAGATAACAGTTAACTCCCTGATGTAGATTGTGCTATCGATTGCCACCACAGTGATTTGTCCAGTTTCCTTTCTGTGTGTGTGACAAGAGTTGACAGAAACCCAGCAATCGATGTGAATGCTCTTGCAAAACTACGGATTTTTTTATGGTTGCCTGGCTCCAGATTCAACAGCTGACTGACACTCAGCATGTGATCTGAACCTCCTGCAGGAACTAGAACAGGTATGGACAAATCTGAGCCATACTGTAAATCTGACAGTGGCTGGGGATGCTACCTGCCCACTGAAGAAGTAGAGTTCAGCATACATTGCTGTCATCTCCAGCATTTGTGCCTGGGAAACAGAAATAAGTAATAGCTAAAGCCACAGATTGTGAGATCTTACTAGGTAAGACTAGAACATGTTTTCATGGAACTCACTCTGAAGTAAGATGAGGAAGGCAAAAACTGAGGACCCCATTCCTCAACCCTTGTCTATGAAGATACCACTGTTTCTGTATTTTCTTGTAGATTCATTCATATATTATGTAGGGCGAAATGTGTGAAGACATTAATTTTATTTTGCCAATAAGCAAATAATTTCCAAGAAGGAGCTCTGGACTCAGCATTAGAAGTCATCAGGTAGAAGAGAGCAGGGCTGAAATGTGCCTCCTCCTGGGCTTAATTTATGATTAAGAAGATGCCATGAGGTATAATTATGGTGGTTAACGCATAGAGCAGGTGCTCTTTATGGATTGGCCAAAATTACATCTGTCATCCAGTTCCCTGCTCTGATCTTGGAGTCCTGCTCGGAGACCTGCTCCAGGCTAAAAGTACTGTGGTAATGAATAAGTCCACACCAGAGCAAGGGGAGGGCTTGATTCATAGAATCATAGAACAGTTCAGGTTGGAAAAGACCCTTGGGATCATCAAGTCCAACAATTAACCCTACACTACAACCATTAACCCTACACTACAAGTTCCCCCCTAAACCATATCACCCAACACCACATCTAAGCGACACTTAAAACACATCCAGGGATGGCGACTCAACCACCTCCCTAGGCAGTCTGTTCCAGTGTCTTACCACTCTTTCCGTGAAGAATTACTTCCTAATGTCCAGTCTAAACTTGCCCTGTTGCAACTTGAACCCATTCCCCCTGGTTCTGTCCCTAATGACCTGTGAGAAGAGACCAGCACCAACCTCTCTACAATGTCCTTTCAAGTAATTGTAGAGCATGATGGGGTCCCTGCTCAGCTTTCTCTTCCTTAAACTGAATAGTCCCAGCTCCCTCAATCGCTCCCCATAAGGTCTATTCTCCCGGACCTTCACCAGTTTTGTCGCCCTCTTCTGCACTCGCTCCAACACCTCAATATCCCTCTTATACTGAGGTGTCCAAAACTGAACACAATACTCAAGGTGTGGCCTCACCAGTGCTGAGTACAGGGGGACAATCACCTCCCTACTTCTGCTGGTCACAGAATTTCTAATACAATAGTAAACCCTAAGGTATCAGGGGTCAATACAGTAATGGATATACCCTTCAATTTTTGGAACTCATGATTAGAGAGAGATGTTACAGGAAGTACTATATCAGGAATAATCAGAAGCAATGGAGGATGTCACAAGAAGTAGTGCAGTATCCTGACCTGAGCTACCTTTGGTGCCCAAATAACTGCACACAACACTCCATCTTCCCTGTTCTGAATGAGCATTACAATAGATGGAGCCCAAAGGGTGAACTACATGAACTCAACAATGTGAACTCACTTGCCAAGAGGAACAGCTTTGGTGCAGGTATGTCCGCACTGGAGAAGGGAATCATGTTGAAAAGGGGCTTTTTCTGAAGAAAAGAAAAGCCTGGCAGAACTGGAAGGCTCTCTAATGAGCCAGTGGGAGATGTGAAGTACTCAAAACTTCATTTGCACAGGTCTAGAGTGCCCATCCAACTTCACCCTCGAGGCAGAATGAGGAGCACTTGTTGGAGAGTACAGGCTACGGCTGTGGCTGGGGTCCTGCACCATCCATGCCAGAGATGACTGATGTTTCCACCTAGATAGCACTCCTGAAGGGAGGGGCTGCAAAGAGACTGTAGGCTGCAGTAAGTGGTTTTCCATGGAGGCAAGGATAGGTGGTGAAACTGCCTGCAAAAGGTGGGCCCAGGTGGAGGACATCCTGCAAAAGGTGGCTGGAAGCAGTGAAGAGGATGCATGGCATCAGGGAGGCAGAAAAGGAGGTAGATAAGCTGAGTTCATGAGCAACTTATAGGGAACCTACACCCTGTGATGAAACAACCACTCCCCCACTAGAACACACAGGAAGGAGGGAAGACACCAATGCAGATGAACGGATGCTTGTAAAAGCAAGAACCAAGAGGAGGAAGAAATCTCCCTCAAAGCCAAAGGTGCTGAAAGAGAAAGACTACAAAGCACAGGGAGTGGCAGTGAAGGACTCAGGAGCGCAGGTGGTCTTTTCATCAATCCGCAGGTGGTCTTTTCATCGATCCTCCCAGTCAAAGGGAAGAGGCACAAAAGCACCATCTGAATCTGAAAAGTCAACGAATGGTTATTGGAGCGGTGCCACAGCCTTTGGTTACTTAAACCACAGGATGTGCTTTGAGAAATCTGGTCTCTGGGGGACTGCTGGTATCCATCTCTCAGAGAAAGGGCCAGTCTTTGGACACGGGCTTGCCAATTCAATAAGGAGGCCTTTAAACTAGTGTTGATGTGGAAGAGGATGCTCAATCCATCCCACTCCCATCACTTTGAGGCCAGAGCCAGTAATAGACGCTCTGGGCCTGGGCCTGGAGAAAGAACCCCAGGCCAGTGGCAGAGCACCTAAAGTGCAGGAGAATGGAATTTGAGCCAGTAAGTCAGCTTCAGTGGTGGCTCAATTTAAATGCCTGTACCCAAATGCCCACAGCATGGGAAACAAACAGGAGGAGTTACAGACGCGTGCACGCTCACAGGGTTATGACATTATCAGCATCACTGAGACCTGGTGGGATGGGTCTGGATGACTGGAGCATGGGAATGGACGGATACAATCTCTCTAGCAAACACAGACAGGGCAGAAGAGAAGGGGATGTCAGCCTCTATGTCAATGACCAGCTGGAGTCCATGGAGCTCTTTTTGTGCATGGATGAGGAGCTGACTGAGAGCTTATTGGTCAGAGTTAATGGGAAGGCAGGGATGGATGATATCATAAGGGGGGATCTGCTATGGAACACCTGACCAGGATGACTAAGGGGATGAGGCCCTCTACAGACAGATAGCAATGGCCTTGCATTCACAAGCCCTGGTCCTCATGGGGGACTTCAACCACCCCAGTATCTGTTGGAGAAACAACACAGCAAGGCATCAGCAGTCCAGAAGCTTCCTAGAATACATTGATAATAATTTCCTCTTCCAAGTGATAGAGGAGCCGATGAGAAAAGGTGCTATGCTGAACTTCATTCTCACCAAGGAGGAGGGTCTGAAGGGCAAAGTGAAGCTCAAGGGCAGCATTGGCTGCAGTGACCATCAAATGATTGAATTCATGATCCTTAGGAAAACAGAGAGGGTGCACATCAAGCTCACTAGCCTGGACTTCAGGAGATCAGACTGTGAACTCTTCAAAGACCTGCCTAGTAGGGTACCGTGTGACAAGGCTCTGGAGGGGAGAGGGGCCTGAGAAAGCTGTTCAACATTCAAAGATCACCTCCTTTCAGCCCAGGAGCAATGTGCACCAACGAAGAGGAAGAAGGGCTAGAATGCCACAAGGCATTCCTGGATGAACACCGAGCTCCTGGACATCATTAGTTGCAAACAGAAAGCCTACAGAGGGCAGAAACAGGGACAGGTAATGTGATAAGAATACAAAGAAGTTGTCCATGCAGCCAGGGATCAGGTTAGGAAAGCTGAGGCCCAGATAGAATTAAATCTGATTAGAGATATCCAGGGTAACAAGAAAAGCTTTACAAGTATGTCAATGACAAAAGGAAGACCAGGGAAGATGTGGGCTGTCTCTGGAAGGAAATGCGGGATGTGGTCACAGAGGATATGGGGAAGGCTGAGGTACTCAACGACTCTTTTGCCTTGGTCTTCACTGGGAAGCTCTCTAACCACACCACCCAAGTTGCAGAAGGCAAAGGCAGGGAATAGGAGAACAAAGATCTGCCCAGTGTAAAGGAAGACCAAGTTTGAGATCATCTAATGAACCTGGAGGTACGCAAATCCATAAGACCTGATGAGATCCATCAGTGGGTCCTGAGGGAACTAGCAGATGAAGTTGCAAAGCAACTTTCCATCATATTTCAAAACTCATGGTGGTCTGGCAAAGTTCCCACTGACTGAAAAAGGGGAAATGTAACTCCCATTTTCAAAAAGGAAGTAAAGGAAGACCTGGAAACTACAGGCCAGTGAGCCTCACCTCTGTGCCTGGCAAGATAATGGAGCAGGTCCTCTTGAAGTCTCTGCTAGGGCACATGGAAAGTGAGGAGGTGGTTGGTTGTAACTAACATGGCTTTGCCAAAGGCAAATCCTGCTTAACAAATTTGGTGGCCTTTTATGATGGTGTTACAGCATAGGGGAATAAGGGAAAAGCAACTGACATAATCTTCCTAGACTTGTGCAAAGTGTTTGATGCCATCCTGCACGACATCCTCGTCTCTGAATTGAAAAGACATGGATTTGATAGATTGACCAATTCATGGATAAGGAATTGGCTAGATGACTGCTTTCAAAGAGTTGTGATCAATGGCTCAATGTCCAAATGGAGACCCATGACAAGTGGTGCTCCTTGGTATTTGGTTTTGAAACCAGTGTTGTTTAATATCTTTGCCGGTGACATGGGCAGTGGGATCGAGTGCAGCCTCAGCAGGTTTGCTGACGACACCAAGCTCTTCAGTGTTCTCAACATGCTGAATGGAAGGGATGCCATCCAGAGGGACCCTGACAGGCTGAAAAGGTGGGCTTATGCCAACCTCATGAAGTTACAACAAGACCAAATGCAAGGTCCTGCATTTGGATCAGTACAATCCCAAGCACAAATGGAGGCTGGATGACTAGTGGATTGAGAGTATCCCTGCAGAGAAGGACTGTCTATGAAGACTGGCTGAGAGAGCTGAGGTCTCCCAGTACCTGAAGGGGGCCTACAGGAAAGAAGGTGAGAGACTCTTTATTAGGGATTCCAGCTGTAGGACAAAGCGTAATGATTTCAAATGGAAAGAGGGTAGAGTTAGATTAGATATGAGGAAGATGTTATTTTCTCTGAGGCTGGTGAGGCAGTGGAACAGGTTGCCAGCGAAGTTATGGCTGCTTCTTCCCTGGATGTGTCCAAGGCCAGGTTGGATGAGGCTTTGAGCAACTTGATCTAGTGGGAGGTGTCCCTGCCCATGTCAGGAGGGTTTGAACTAGATAATTTTTAGGGTCTCCTTCAACTCAAACCATTCTACGACTCTGTGACTTCAAGGGTGAGAGGGAGCAAGTAGGCAGAGAAGCACAGGAACACAAGGAAAAGCAGACAAGGCCAGTGTCTTGCCATGGACTAAGGTGGTACAGACCTTGAGTAAACTATAAATTTCTATCCAACCCCCTTCTTCCTTCCCTTTCTATCAGAAATTTCATAGCTTTTTGTGCAGCTAATGTATCAAAGACAAAGCTAGGCTTTTAGTGTTTAGCTAGAGCTAAATACTGTTTGCATTGTTCTGTGTGCTATCTGTGGATAGTGGGTATCCATAGACCTACCTGAGGAAGAGGAGAACACTTATCATTTGCAGATGTGGATTCATCTGTCCCTAGAACAAGTTTAACCACAAGAGAATGGCCTCAGCCACAAAGCAAGATACACATGTGCTATGAACTAGAGAAACCTGGTGCTGTCAGTTCAGACATTGACAGATGTAGTCCACATTCCTCCTAACAATAAACTGAATTTTTGCTTTCTCGGGTAAAGATGAGAACACAGCAAAGGCAGGAAAGCTCTCCAGTGTAATAATGAAGAAGAGGAAGTGGAATAACATGCCCTATAGCTTAACTCCAACTCCTGTAATAAATATGATGCTGTCTTCCCCGGAGTGTGAAGGTAAGAAAGAGTCACAGACCTTCTCTGTGACACAAGTGGAAAGTACATCCAAAAATACCATTCAGAGGGCAGAAAACACATGAGAAAAGAGGTTGCTCTTATGCAGTCAGCATTTCCTTGGACAGCTCTCCGAGAAGCCTGAGCTTGCAGGACAGAAAGGGATAAATGGGAAAAAAAATGCAAGAGCAAAAAATGCCTGCAATGGGTGTCTTCAGATAAGTATGTGGTTACAAGGATGTAGTTATTCTTCTACATAGAAGTTCTGCATTGAGACTGCCATATTTAAGGGAAAGAAAGAAGGGAGGAGTGATTCGGAACTGATGCTCCCATTACTCCCAAGAACCAATAACTTTGAGAACAATTGCACTGCTGCCACATTTAGTTCATACATTTGCTACATACGTTGGAGAGTGAAAAAGGGATTTTTTTTAAAGTGTAGACAGCAGGGTCATTAAGGGGGACCTCCAGCTCTCATTGAAAGAAACAAAGAGAAGCACTGAGGCTAGTGAGCTTAAAGGAGGGCAAATGAACTCCCTGTATAAAATTTCTTGCCTACCCATGTCACTTGCTCAGAGTCATGCCACAGACCACTAGAAGCATTGAAAAGAATGCCATGAAAATCATGCCACAGAAATTGTTAGAAATGGATGTTAGAAATTGTTGTTAGACATGGATGAGCTACCAACAGCAGGCACATGCCGCAATTTATCAGTTGGCTGAATTTCTAATTCAGAAATCATTTTATAAAAACTGCTTTCAACTCATGAGCATTAAGAAGATAAAATTGTCTGCATCTCATGTCTTCCCTTCCTGCTTTCACAGTTCCATACAAAAGCTGACTTGAATCACCCATTAGGCTGTGTGAAGTACGACAAAGTATGGCTACTGTTCAGGAATGTGGCTTTTCATAGAATCATAGAAGAGTTTGATTTGGAAAGGACCTTAAAGATCACCTAGTTCCAACACCCTCACCATGGGCAAGAACACCTCACACTAGACAAGGTTGCTCAAGGCCTCATTCAGTCTGGTCTTGGGTACTTCCAGGGACGAGGCATCCACAACTTATCTGGGCCACCTGTGCCAGTGTTTCACCACCCTCATATTAAAGAACTTATTCATAATGTCTAATCTAAATCTACTCTGCTCTAGTTTAAAACTATTGCCCTTGTTCCTATCACCACACACTCACTAAAAGTCCCTCCCCAGCTTTCCTGTAGGCCCCCTTCCGGTACTGGGAAGCTACAAGGTATCTCTGGAGCCCTCTCTTCTCCAGGCTGAAAAGACCAAATTCCCTTTCTTTCTGATCATCTTTGTGGGCCTCCTCTAGACCTTCTCCAACAGCTCCATGTCTTTTTGTGTTGGGTGCTCCAGAGCCGGACACAGTATTCCAGCTGAGGTCGCACCAGAGCAGAGTAGAGGGGCAGAATCACCCTCCTTGACCTGCTGGCCACATGATTCTATGATTTTGTGATTCTATGATTCTATGATTAAGGGTATTGGCCAAATGCCTCTTAAATACTCACAGGCATAGGACATCAACCACATCTCTAGGAAACCTGTTCTGGTGTTTGATCACTCTGTTGGTAAAGAAGTACTTCCTAATGTCAAGATCTGGTGGCAACTACAGAGACATGGTGGGACAGCTGACATGAATGGAATGTGGTCATGGATGGCTGTGTCCTTCTTGAGAAAGCTGGGCCAGCAAGGCAAGGTGGTGGAGTTGCTCTTTACATGAGAGAGCAAATGGAATGTATTGAGTTCTGTCCAGTGGTGGATGAGAAGCGAGTTGAGAGCTCGTGGGTGAGAATTAAGGGGCAGGCTAGCATGGATGGTACTGTGGTAGGTGTCTATTACAGGCAATCTGATCAGGATGAGGAAGTTGATGAGGCCTTCTACGGGCAGATGACAGTAGCCTCTCAATCACAGGCCCTGATTCTCATGGGGGATTTAACTACCCAGATATTTGCTGGAAGGAGGTGCCAGCTCTCTCAGAAGTCTTAGAAGTCTGAGGTGAAACTGAGCCCAGGAAGAAGGCAGGGTGAGGCGAAAGTGTTTGTACGATTAATTTTTATTTCTTATTATCCCGCTCTATTGCCCTACCCTGACTTCTGTTTGGCAAATAATCAAATTAAATTCCCCAAGCCAAGTCTGTTTTGCCTGTGACTACTGACTGAGTCACTTCCCTGTCCTTATCTCAACCCCTAACCCTTTTGTTACATTTTCTCTTCACACTCAGCTGAGGAGGAGAAGTGATAGAGTAACTTGGTGGGCACCTGGTGTCCGGCCAAAGTTAACTCACCACAGCATAACCTTCTTTTTCCACAGATTTTTATTTTAGTTTCCATAGTTTCTAATTTTTTGTTCTATGTGAATGCACTGCATTCTAGGACTTTCTTCATGTCTCCTAATTCACTAACAGGCTACAGAAGTAATCAACTCACTTTTCTTTCTAATGGATTTCTTAATGTTTCCTTCTCTGCAGTTGCCAGTTCTCAACTTCTGGTATTTTTTTACTTCGAACTTAGCAAGGTATCTCATTTCCTGGTGGTCTTGCCTGGCTAGTTATCACCCAGTCTCACTGTTTCATCAAGAGTTCCCACAATCCCATCACACTCTTACACTTCTCAAGTAAACAAGACCCAGCTCTCCCAAACACTCCTATTACCATAGCTCCTTCTGCTCCAACTGATACTCATGGTAACATCTGAAAGCAAAAGCAGCAACACAGATGCATGTCAACCAGTACCTGTGGCATCCACACAGAAGTGTTCAGTTGTTCTCCTAGCATCTTAACAAAAAAAATACCCATTTGTGTTCAAACTCTAGATAGATGAAAACTTTGAAGGCATTACTGCAGCTATACTCGGTCTATAAGGTCACTTTAAGTGACTAACTTCTGATACGGACTGCTATTACCAATATCTTTATATTACTGAACACATTACCACTTTTGCTTTTCATGAAGCCATACTCTCTATTCAGTCCAGAACCGAGGGCTCTGAGATTTACACAAAATGTATATACACAAATTTAAATGCACACACATAATCTAATTTACTTTTAGGCATATTTCAGTTGAAGCTAAGTGAAGCAATGTGTAGAACTGGAAAAGACGTATCTAAGTAGCCAGGTCAGCCAGCCCCAATAGCAAGACATTAGCTAGTGGAGTTATATATTGTTAGGTAAGTTTCACAAAATGACCCCTCGAAGTTTAAAATTAATTCATCACACATAAATCTGCCATAGAGCTAGTTTCCTCCTCAGCACTATCTCTTTTTATGCCTTAAATAATGCACTGAGACAATCTGAAGTCAAGGAATGTCTCCACTGCTAAATTGCAAATCTTTTTTTAAGAGATACAGAGGCGACTGGTTTAGATATGGAGGTACATAAGTTCATGTGCCTGCCTGGGAACATTCCCATGTGCACAGGGTGTCTATGTCTAGCAGAAAATGGACATCTCAAAACATGTAAGTCAAAAGAGAATTAGAACCTAAGACACTGGATTTATTACCACTTGTGCATATTTTGAACTCTCAGTCGTTCTTTTGGGGGCATCAGTGTGCTAACAGCATTAAGAGCAAGTGGGAGAATAAAGAATATTCATCAGAATTGTAAATGTATATTTTCAGAAATGTAAATGTGTATTTAAAGGAGGCTCTGAATGAACGATAACCTTGTGGCTTGTGAGAAACATCTCCTGTTTCAGCACACTATCCTTTTCTCAGGGCTGCTCTTATTGCAACAGACTCTGGGTCACCTCCAAAGGTGAAAGCTAGCTTTCTAGTAGCCTCTCTATAGCAACGAAGATCAGCCACTGGACTTCTGGAAGTCTACAGGAATAATGTCTCTTTCCTCACCCCTTCCAAACACAGGGTATCCAAGTAGTTGGAGCAAGACAGCATTTTGTTCAGCAGAATTCAAAATCACTTTCGCATCCCAGAAATGTCTCTCCTAGAGGTACTTGTTCAGCCTCAGCCTTCTAACTCTATTTTCCATCAAGACATCTGCACAGACCTGGACTACAGACACTCACATGTCCCAGGTTCCCTGGAATCTGTGAACCAGCTGGAGGATCACTATTCTACCAGAGACACATCATTTAGCAGCAATAGGAGGGGTTTTTCCCAAGTTTGAAAGGTGACACCATCCCAGTGACTGTTGTATCACTTTCACTACATTTACCACTTCCATAGCTTCCAAAAACTCACGTTTAATATACCCTTTTTAAGGGGGGGGGGGGGGGGGGGGGGGGGGGGGGAAGCAGTCCAAATGCAACAAATCCTTTAAAAGTTACTTTGCCTCAGTGTTCAAAATCTTTATGAGTACTTTTTGTACACCACTGCTTGAAAGCAGGATCAATAACATTATGTCCCAACCCCTCTTCCCACCTCCCATTCCCACAAAAAAGAAAAAAGAATATCCATTCTTCCAGACTAGGAGCCAACCAGCACATTATAAATTCACACACTGGCTAAACATTTTCACCCTAGAACTCCAGTGCAGGTTTCAGAATGTAACTGAGTCAACCACCAAACTCATGGTAATTCAGGATAACTAAATTTTTCCACCCTTAGACTAATTTAAATTTAGGAAAAAAAAATTAAACCTGCTTAAGATTTCATTGATTTCAGACTGTTGCAGATTATTGGTTTAAAAAGGGATTTATACACACAGTTCGATGGCTTAGCATCGTGGACAACCAACCAAAATATTGCACAGTCAGCAAGACAGACCCTACGGTCTCTCAGAAAGACAGAAAGAAAATATGGGCACAAGAGAAGGCCAATGTTTTAAAAATGAAATTAAGTTTTAATTAAGAAGGGAATGTTTTTTTCTGGATGTGTCTCCTCACTTTTTTCAGTCCAACTCAACAGACACCTATGTAGTGAGGCGGACTGTGAACTGGCTAAGGGGAAGAAGCCAAAGAGTTGTGGTCAATGGGGCGGAGTCTGGTTGGAGACCTGTATCCAGTGGAGTGCCTCAAGGGTCGGTACTGGGACCAGTATTATTCAATATATTCATCGATGACTTGGATGAGGGACTAGAGAGTACTATCAGCAAGTTTGCTGATGACACCAAGCTGGGAGGAGTGGCTGACACACCAGAAGGCTGTGCTGCCATCCAGCGAGACCTGGACAGGCTGGAGTGTTGGGCGGGGAAAAATTTAATGAAATATAACAAGGGTAAGTGTAGAGTCTTGCATCTGGGTAGGAACAACCCCAGGTTCCAGTATAAGTTGGGGAATGACTTATTAGAGAGCAGTGTAGGGGAAAGGGACCTGGGAGTCTTGGTGGACAGCAGGATGACCATGAGCCAGCACTGTGCCCTTGTGGCCAGGAAGGCCAATGGCATCCTGGGGTGTATTAGAAGGGGGGTGGTTAGTAGGTCGAGAGAGGTTCTCCTTCCCCTCTACTCTGCCCTGGTGAGACCCCATCTGGAATACTGTGTCCAGTTCTGGGCCCCTCAGTTCAAGAAAGACAGGGAACTGCTGGAGAGAGTCCAGCACAGGGCAACTAGGATGATTAAGGGAGTGGAGCATCTCCCTTACGAGAAAAGACTGAAGGAGCTGGGGCTCTTTAGTTTGGAGAAGAGGAGGCTGAGGGGTGACCTCATTAATGTTTACAAATATATCAAGGGTGAGTGTCACGAGGATGGAGCCAGGCTCTTCTCGGTGACAACCACTGATAGGACAAGGGGTAATGGGCTGAAACTGGAACATAAGAGGTTCCGCTTAAACTCGAGAAGAAACTTCTTCTCAGTGAGGGTGACGGAACACTGGAACAGGCTGCCCAGAGAGGCTGTGGAGTCTCCTTCTCTGGAGACATTCAAGACCTGCCTGGACACGTTCCTGTGTGGCATAGTCTAGGCATTCCTGCTCTGGCAGGGGGATTGGACTTGATGATCTTTCGAGGTCCCTTCCAATCCCTAACATTCTATGATTCTATGATTCTATGATTCTATGAATAACAACATCTAATACATCTTGACTCTCACTTTCTTGAAATACGCCACTGCATCATGTACCAGTCTTGCTACTTCTTTTCAGGCACATGGATTTCTTAAGTTTGAACACACTTGTCATAGTAGTGTCACTCCCCAAACTCCAAAAACCATAAGGAATTTCTGAAACTCCCCACAAGTCTCACTTGTATCCAACCTAAAAAAATAATCACTGGCAAAAGCACTTTTCAGTTCCTATCATAATATACACTTCATGTAATCTTGCTCAAACCCACACACAAACCACAAAGATCACAAATTCCTGGGGCTTCTGAGCCAAAAGTCTCAATAACCTACTATTAATCTGCACAGAAATTTTTTCCAAAAAAGTAGTGCTTATTCCTGCTTGGCTTGTTGCCACATCAGCTTACGAGTAGGAAAAAGTAGTGCCATGCAGATCCATACAAAAAGCCTGCACGCACTAGAAATAGGCAGATAAATATGTTTGTAACGAGAAAAAATCGCTTTAAAATGTTGACCTGTAGGCATGGGAAAAAAATCTCCACCACAATTCAGATCCCGCAAATGTTTGCACATGCTCTTAATGAAAGCGGAAGTATCCATGTGCCTAAAAACCAAATCTTTGCAGAGCAAGAACCCAAGAAGACAGGAAACGCAGCCCCTAATGTTTTCACTTTGAAACCTAAACATATGCAAGATGCAAAACACCAAAAATAAATAAAAAATAAAGAGGGTATAACTTTCAGCTGTAATGCAAAAACACAACGTTTTCAAACTGTATGTTGCAGTTCCTTGGTGTAGATTCAGTCATACAGTACTTGTGCTGTTCCACGTATTCTCTCCAACAGTCTCAACTGTTCTACATATACAGTTAACATTACTAGATATTCTAAGTGGTTTAATAGCCACTCCTCAGCCTTTCATACAAATAGAAGTCATGCGAACAAATACTGTGTATGGCTTTTAGCAATTTTTGAACTATTTAAAGGTAGTCTTCCTAACAGGCAATTTTCTGGGTAAGTGGATTATGAATTATTTCAGTAAGATTCACAGAATTCACACTTCCCTCATCAATATACAGACTGGCAGAAAATATATAACACAACTAAGAACCTTCCTTCTGCCCTCCTTCCAAAAAAATGTGCCCTGGAGTACAAACCAGTAGCATTAAAGGAAAAAAGTATTCATAAGGGATATTGAAAACAATCATAAACACCCTTTAACATTGTAAGTAATGTTCTTCTTGATACTGGCTGCATACTCTCATGCTGCAGGTTTGTATCTTATAAAAAAACCCCACAAAAATTCAATGAAAGTAAGTTTCACTAATTTTTTTTTCTTTTTTTTTGCAATTAATGCCATGAGGTATGTCTCCTTTCAAGATTACCATTTCCCATTCGGGATTGTCGGAAACTGATGACCAAGCCCAAATGCTTAGAGTTGTGAGCTCTGAAATACCACAATGTTTCACTGAAGGCTGGGTATTACGACAGCCCATGCCCAAGACCACCACACCAACTGCTAGACAATGCAACAAGCAACGTATCTGCGTGGGTACACAGTCCCAGTCTTGACAAGAGAATTTAGAGGTCATTACAAAAGAAATTAGGAAAACATCCTCACATGGACATTACCACAATGGGCGAATCACAGATGTTGCTTTTTCATACACCATGACTGCAAACGGATAGCATGAGATGGAAGATGCAGAGGCTCAACCTAAACACAATGCCAGTGATACCGGGAAGAGCATCCCAAGGAGCTTAGAGCTTCTATGCCAGGCTCTCAGTGGAGAAATATTTAGGGAAGAGCGTTCTAAGAATGAACATTTGGAAAACATGTGTGTATTTGAGAAGCTCAGAATACAAAAACACTGCACACTGTGCTTGCTTAAAATACTTCTGAAAAAATCTATGGCTTACAATTTCAAAAAAACACTTTGTGCATCTTTCTCTAAAGAAGGCAAAGTATGTCTTCTTTGCTTTGTATTACACACGAAGTAACTTCCAGGAGGAAGCTTTATTTTAAGTCATCAGAGCACAAGAATAACAGTATTTTTTTCCCTCAGGAATGGACAATCTCTTGCTCCTTCAGCGAATTCTAACAACCAAGCATTTAATGTACTTCACATGCACAAATTTTAAGAAAAAAAAAAAAGTTTGGAACAAGAATAGAGAATCCAGAAGGTGTTAGAAAAAATTTTAAAAAAAACAGTACCAAAAAAACACCCACAACATAAACTCCAGGGAAAAAAAAAAAAAAGTGGGAGAAAACAGCAACATCATATTACAACAGTAATGCAAAGGGAGCTGCCACCGCAAACTTCGTAAGATGCTCTCTGGCTTTTTGTTACTCTACCTTCTTGTTATCCCACCCACATCTTGCATCATGTTAACATTGATGACTCTTGTGTTTAGATGACACATTTCCATCTGAACTATACAATACCTAAGGAAAAAAAAAAATGGGTCAAAAAGATTCTCTGCGTATGTGGATTTCATTTTGCCAAGACAATTTGTAGGTGAAAAAATGGGCTGTATAAGCAGCAAAACTAAGTATAAAAAGTCAAGAAAAAGACAGAACTTTATTTTCAATTAAGCACAGTTTTTCCAAGAACTTACAATGTTTGCAGTTATGTTTATTAATGTTCTTTAAAGTAATTTCTCAGTTTAACCTTTTTGTGACAAGGTAAACGTGCTCCTCAAACTATGTTGACAAGAGTTTTGACTTTTCACTCTCAATACCCATCTGAAAGCATGGGTTAAGCAGTGAGAGCACAAAATCCACTCCGCTGCCTAATTTTTTCTCTGTAGTAATCTTGGAAAGAAAAAGCTGAAGGTTCAAATAGCACATATAATGTGTCTGGGATGCCAGCTTCAGAAGGATATGAAAATGCAAATGTTAGAGTGTCATTAAATGTAGAAGAATCATGCAGACATAAGAGGGAACTGCTAGGACATAAACAAAGCTAATACACACATATATTCATATTTATATACATATACATCTTATATACATATACATGTACTTGTGACATTCTTTTTCTCTGAAATCAGCCTACACTGAACACTGAATCATCAATTATTTTTTATTAGTTACCTTAACTCAGAAGAGAGTTTCAAAATCAGACAAACTAACCAAAAACTGTACAAGACAACAGACTTAAATTGCTTTTCAGCTGCAAATCCATGCCATGTTCACTAACGCCTGTGGAGTGACACCAGTAGAAAAATCAACACATACCCATATCTAACATTTTCCTCTTAATGAGAATTTATCTTTCAACCATTCTCTAGGCAATTAACAACTTTTAACTAAGGTAGCAGCCAACAAAAGACAGGCTAGTTTACAAACCAAATCAATTTTTTCAGTCCAACTCAACAGACACCTATGAATAACAACATCTAATACATCTTGACTCTCACTTTCTTGAAATACGCCACCGCATCATGTACCAGTCTTGCTACTTCTTTTCAGGCATATGGATTTCTTAAGTTTGAACACACTTGTCACACTAGGAATATGTGTAAGTTTGTACTTTGGGATATAAATTTGAGAGTTGTCTGTGTTCTGTAGTTTGTGGGGTGAACTTCAGAGTTGTTTTGTTCTGTCTGGAAGGGGAGATGTGCAAGCTGTGGGAGAGCATAGTGGGGAGGCCAGGAGCTCTGGTTGCAGAGCTGCACAGGGATTGGTTGGTGCTGGCTCTGAGGCACCAGGCAGAAGAAGAGGTCAAATGCTCGTGGCAGAGGAAGACTTGGAACCTTCCTCCAGGAGACCACCAGAGCGCACCTAAGGACCACCAGAGAACTACAATGCTCATGCGAACTGGGCAGGGACTTATGTTAATGAATCCATGAGTATGCATGTAGGCAACACATATGTGTTAATGTTTCCCCATGTCCTGGCGTGTGTATATTTGGTGGATATCCCTTACGTGCCTGGCGCCGTAATAAGGAATACCTGCTTAACAATTTTGGTTATTGAGTTTTTCCGCATCAGTTTTGGCAACCCAGATGCGACACCCTCTATTCATCTGCAGGATCCACTGAGAAAGAGGACTCCCTGAGCATCCCCAGGAGCTCCATGAGGGGCTCCTCACCTCACTTGAATTGCTGTTGGAGCAGACAAGGACCATCTGTAGGAAAGGTATTCTTTTTGGTTTTCATTTTGGTTTGGGGCGCACTGTTGGTTTTGGGGTACCCATAAAGCACAGAAGACATTCTACGTAGGGTACCGTATACAGGATTAAGTTGGTTTGGATTTGTATACCAGAAAGTATATGTCGGTTTGGATTTGTGTACCAGATTAATACTGCTAGTCACTTGATTTCTAGTACACGTTGGTTTGGATTTGCATACTGGATTAATATTGCTAGTCACTTGATTTCTAGTATACGTTAGTTTGGTCGGATTTGGATGGCACTTTGACTGTTGGCATTGATACTGACTTCGGGATACGATTTTGCATATTGACGTGTAGTTGCTTTGAAACTTTTGTGGAGTGAGTGACATGAATAAGACGCAGTATAAGTGCAGAGTGAGGAGCTTTGATCCATGGTTCCGTTGTCCCAGGGTTCGTTGTCCCAGGAGAGGCGCGAAGTGAGTGATACAGGACGTGTGAAGAGCTGAGAATGGGAGCACGCCTCACATTTATTGGCGCAGCGAGCAGGGTATCAATGGAGAGAGGATTACGGTGGCACGGTAGCACCCAGGAAACCCCAGGTGCAGAAAGAGTTAAGGAAAACTCGTGGGGCCAACCACATGCTTATGAGCAAGCAGTTTGCCCTGAGGAACTGGAAAAGGAGATTATCTGTGCAGAATTAGAAATTTATCGTTTAAAATCAGAACTGAATCGAGAAAGGGAGCGGACACGTCTGTTGGAACGGAGAATTGAATTAATGCTGGCACAAGCAAAAAGACCCCCGATGACCACATCGGAAATTAATTTCCAATTAATTTCCAAATCCAGAAATTAATATCAAGTGCTGATCTGGAGACTTAAAGTGGAGACGTTTGGGGAGATCGTGGTCAAAGTAACTCAGAGGGGGAAGTGGAGCTGGAGGAAAGAAACGTACGACCCCTCATTAAAACAGAGAGGTCCTCTGGACGGCGGGGTGGAAACCCCCAGACCACAGTCTGTACCACCCCCTGGTCAGGACCCCAGCTCAGTGAGCTGCAGGCGAAATTCTCCTGCAGAACGGGCAAAACGGGAGACGGCATATCTATGGCATCTCTTTAAGTGGCGGGGATCGCATACTTTTAAGTGACGACAAAGCAGCTGGTTTCTGGAGTCGGGGAGTGTTTCTGACTGATGGACCACCAGGGGATCAGTCGATAACGTGATAACGTCCTGCATGGTGTACTGGGCTGGGCGTGTTGACCCCAGAGAAAGGGGGACCTGGTATTATTAAAGTAAAGGGGTTATCAGAGTTAAGTGAGGGAATTCAAAAGGCAGCTTGTGTTCAAGCGATGTACGAATGGGGCATCCCGATGGCCGCACTTTAAGCCCCTGGTCAGAGGGTTACCGGACGCCTTAAAAAATCCACGTGAATTCCCTAAGAGAAAGGGTTCAGAGCACAACAGAACGGAATTCCCGCGCCCAGCTGCGCGGAACTGTTACGCGATCTTGTTACGTTCGGCTGCGAGATGCAATGGGCTGACCCTGAGGGCGGAGGGCCCGACGGGAATTGGTGGCTCCGCCGAGTCCGAGCCAGCCCAGCCGAGTGGCTGAGCTCCGGAGTGCCCGGACCGGCACGGGCTGGGCCCGACCGGCGCCGGGACGCCGAGAGGCCCCGTGCCTGGCGGAAGGCTCTGGCCATGGGGGTGCCTGGAGCCCTGCTGCACGGGCAGGCTGCTGAGCACATTCGGAAGCCGGTGGAATTGCTGGAAGGGAATGCGAGGAGTCGGGAAGCCCCAAGGGCAGCAGCTCCCCCTCCTCCTGGCGAGAAGGCAATTAACCCATTCGCGCCTCCGTGGGGGAACAATTCCTCGGACAATCCACAACCGACATCAGAAAGAAATTTCAGAAGTTGAAAAAACCAGATATTAGGGACCTTGCAAGGCTTTTAGGGGAGGCTTGGACAGTTTATAGAAATAGGGAAGAAGTGGACAGAGGGAAACTATCTAAAGTGATGGCCACAGCAACTGTGGCAGCACTGGAACAGAAAGGAGGAAGGGGAGGCAGAGGTAATTGTAGCAGACGTGGCGGGTTTCAGAGCACTTTGGGGCAAAATCAGTGTGTATATGGTAAAAAGGAAGGTAATTGGAAAAACAAATGCTCAAGGCTCCAGCGAAATCCCCAGATAATAAGTAATTTGGCAAAAGACTGAATGAAGCTGCTAAGCCACTAGCCATCATCGTGGCAGTCTGGTGAAGTTCCTGCTGACTGGAAAAGGCGAAACATAACCCCCATTTTTAAAAGGGAAAAAGGAAGACCCAGGAAACTACTACTGCCCAGTCAGTCTCACCTCTGAGCCCAGCAAGATTGTGAAGCGAATCCTTGTGTAATCTGTGCTAGGACACGTTGAGAATAACGAGGTGACTGGCAACAGCCAGCATGGCTTCACTAAGGACAAAATCACACTTGACAAATTTGGTGGCCTTCTGTGATGGGGCTACAGAGTTGGTGGATAAGGGAAGAGCAGTTGAGGTCATCTACCTGGACTTGTGCAAAGCATCTGACAATGTCCCACATGGCATCTTTGTATGGAAATTGGAGAGACCTGGATTTGATAGCCACTCGGTGGATAAGGAACTGGATGGATGGTCGCCCTCAAGGAGTTGTGGTGAATGGTTTGATATCCAGTTGGAGACCGGTGACACGAGGTGTTCCTCAGGGGTCAGTACTGGGACCGATGCTGTTTAACATTTTGGTTGCGGACATGGACATGGACAGTGGGATTTAGTGCGCCCTCAGCAAGTCTGCCGAGCTTGTTGACGTGCTGGAGGGAAGGGATGCTGTATAGAGGGACCTTGACAGGCCTGAGAGGTGGGCCTGTGCCAACCTCATGAAGGTCAACAGGGCCAAGTGCAAGGTCCTGCATGTGGGTCGGGGCAATCCCAAGCACAGACATAGGCTGGGTGACAAGTGGGTTGAGAGCAGCGCTGCAGAGAAGGACTTGGTGGTGCCGGTTGATGAAGTGCCTGACACGAGCCAGCAATGTGCACTGGCAGCCCCAAAAGCCAACTGTCCCCTGGGCTGCATCAAAAGAAGTGTGGCCAGCAGGTCAAAGGAGGCGATTCTGCTCTTGTGAGACCTTACCTGGTGTACTGCGTTCAGCCCTGGGGCCCCCAGGGTAGAGAAGGACATGGACCTGCTCAAGCGGGTCCAGAGGAGGGCCGCAGAAAGGATCTGAGGCTGGAGCACCTCCCTGGTGAGGAAAGGCTGAGAGAGTTGGGATTGTCAGCCTGGAGAAGAGAGTATAAGGGAGACCTTGTAGCGGCCTTCCCATACTTAAACGGGGCCTAGAGGGATGATGAGGAAGTACTTTTTACCAGGGACTGAGGTGACAGGATGAGAGATAATGGTTTCAAACTGAAAGCGAGTAGATTTAGATCAGATATTCGGAAGAAACTCTCTTCTCTGCAGCTGGTGAGGCAGTGGAACAGGTTGCCCAGAGCAGCTGTGGACGCTTCCTCGCTGGAAGTGTTCAAGGCCGTGTCAGATTGGGCTTTGAGCAACCTGGTCTGGTGGAAGGTGTCCCTGCCCATGGCAGGGGGGGCTGGAATTAAATGATCTGTAAGGACCATTCCAATCCAAACCACTCTATAGTTCTATGACGGATTCCATCATTTTATGGGATGTCAATTCAACTTTCCTATTTTAAAAAGAACAAACCAACCAAACAAGCCTGTTTAAGGCCAATACGAAGAAATAGGAAAAAAAGAAACACAAGCATATTCATTATCTGTATATTGCATTCATTCCACTTCAAAATACTTGTCCGCAAGTGCAATTAATTGGTGATATTTCTCAAGAACTCCTCAGCTCACTTTAACACGCATTCATAAGCCTGTTACAACTGATGATATCCTTTAGATATACACTATCCTGTAGATATACACTACCATTAGCCAAATCATATTTTAATCCCCTAATTTTACCTAATGTTCCAGATCTGTTTAATATTTAGGTTACAAGAAGTGAAAGACAATGTGTCAAATATATAGCAATTGTATCTCACTGCGGTTCACCATTTGAGAGGAAGTAGTTCCACTCTGAAGAAAATTTTGGTGGCTACAAAGGCATCATCCATGCAGCTTTGATAGCTGGGAGAATTGCATATGGCAAGTGCCACTCTTTAAAGCATGTGAGATTACGACTGTGTGTTGCATCGATATATTTATTTGAGGGGCAAGCCACACTTTGGGAAGGGATCTCAAGAAAGCACAGACCTAGCAAATCTCTCAGCAATGTCATCAAACCCTGTGCCCCCACTGCCTTTGTTCATGAGTGTATGGTCAAAACAGTTTATGTAAGGCAACTTGCTTGTTGAGGTAGAAACCCCTCTTACTGTGCTTTGAGGTCACTGATTCAACAAGCTTTCAATTTTGACTATTCTTTCACCATGGTCCTTCCACTGGTTTAGGCTGCCCTGTAAGCAACTGACTCCTGTTTTGGCCCCTATAGGTCAAGAGTGGTAGCAGCGTGTACATTCCGTTGCACCAGGGTGTGGGTGTCAGTAATATGCCAAGGCAGTCAATTCACCCCAGCCCTTAACTTAGGTCAGACTGGTCATACAATTTCCTCTTCTTATCAGTATAGTTCCTTCAGGAAGATAAAGTCTGAAAGCAAGGGTAGTTTATTCCTATAAAACCCTTTTATCTGAAGCACAGTCAGTGATGAATGGGAAAAGCTGTAAAATTTTCTCAAAAGCGCTTTGACTTTGAACGCACATCACAGAATAGTCAGAGCCACCTTAGCCATTTTGCCTTTATGCATGGATATCTGCTTTATCACTTCACAGTTACTGAGGAACGGTTAGGAGTCCAGTACTTCCACTGTTCCTAGCAACCATCAGGGAGGGCAGTGTTCCCAGCTCATTCTCTGTCCCGAGGTGAAGTTCAACCAGTGGGAGGTGGTGTGTGTTCAGCTGGCATCAAATTTAAGACATGGGATAGGAGTTCTGCCATCATGATGTCATGTCTCTATATACCTATAGAGATATACCTATATACCTATATCTCTATATACCTATAGAGATATACCTATATACCTATATCAGTACATTTTCCCATGCCTTTGCTTTCCTTCTTCCGCTTCTGTGGCATATTTAGATTGCAAGCTTTTCAGGACTGTGAATGTGTTTGTACAGCACTTAATATAACATGCTTATTTGCCTGTGGAGTAAACACTTTTAAAATATGCGTATCAACTTCCTGTTGAGAGAGGCATCCTTTTAAAAAACCTCACTCACTCACTGCTGAATTAGTGTTTTCAAACAACTATGACCTTGTAAATCTTACTCGCAGTAAATCTTTTCTGTATGTTCCTGTCATAATCGGGCAATTCAGCAACACTAAGGAGAACAAAACAGAGATAATGAAGGATTCGGGGTAAAAATTCCACTGCAAAGTCTGGCTTACACAAAGCCATAAATACCACTTAGCTGTTATCAGCTTTTAAAAGATGCCATGGGCACAGTGGAGGCTTAACTTGTTCAATTTTTAATGAAACAATATACATAATATTGTTTTCAACACTGGGCCACACTAAGAGTCCTGAGAATTGTATCATATGACTGATTCTAGCACTTGGGAGATTTGGAAATCTACACTAATTTTTTTTGTTGTTTTTTTAAGGCCAAATTAATTATGTGGTTGAAAGAAACAAGCAATCCTGGTTTGCAAAAGAGCTTACATGAGTGTCAGATGTTCTTGTAGTTACTGTTCTGAATCAAAACAGTAAGGTCTGAATTCACCTGAGGTGAAAAGAAGTCTACAGTATTGAGTGCAGTAGCTTTCTGATCATCGCCGTATTTCAAGTTTATAAACTTTAAAAGTCACAACAAAGAACTTTTCCCTGGATCTGTTTGATGTAAACTATCAGAGTTTAAATCTCGACATCCATCAGTATGTTTCTGTTTGGAAAAATAAATGAAGATACCAGTTGTTCTAAACCTTAAAGACCAAAAACCTTGTCTTCAAGTACCTGAAAACCTTAAGCAGACCTGAAGAAGGCTTTCTGTACACAGCCAGGTATTGGGCTAAACGTATTACCTCTTCTTGCCCTACCTGAGTTAAAAAACACCACGAAAAAGTTTTGAATCTTGTAATGATATTATCTTGAAAAGACTTGATTTAAATTTAGAACCAACGAGAAAATGGAACTCCGCAGTTCCAGAAGTAAATGAACTGCAATGCAACAGAACTGCCAGGTTACATGTCTGCAAGACTTCTGACCCATCCTGCACAGAAACAGGCTTCCTGAGCAGATAGCCTGTAGTCTGGAGGACAAGTCAGAATAATAGTTGAAGTAGCTTCATACTGCAGAAATATCTTTTCTTTCCATATTTCTGGAAGACAATCTAGGTGCAAAATAGTTAAAAGGTTCCTCTGAGTTGAAGATAGATGCTATTTTCACAGCTTTTCCTGCAGTATAAAATCCTCCACTATTCAAATTTCCAAAGTTCTGGAGGGCTCACAAAAAAAAATAAATCTTTACCACAGTGCAGCTTTATGTAATATTCAGTATGGGAGTAGTTTGCTCCATTTTCTTGCCCTATAGCAGCAATCTGAAAGAAGTGCAGACACCTTGGAAAGGTGAAGCAGAAGATGTGACAGCAAAGTAATTCAGACCATTGTGTTCCACAGGATCACAAGATAGGAGATGTTTCCTGATTCAGGGCTGGAGGCATGAGGGGTTAGGTCTGTGGAGTTTAAACAAATAAATCAAGGAAGCTTTGAACGACCTTACATAATTGGTGTGACACATAAATCACGTCAGCAGTAGGGTACAAATCCCACAGATGCTAGTCCTCTGGGGAGTCATGGTCACCTTTTCCCACACCAGGTGAAAACCTTAATCACAACATGAAGGAGGGATGGAAAAGGGTGGCACAGCAGGGTAATGCCAGCAAAGACATGATCCGTGGAAACCTTTCCCACTCACAGCACTGCATAGGAGACTGTGGCACTGCTGTGGTGTGCAAAATGAAATTCTGCCTGCACACTTACATCTCACAGAATTGTTGTTCCACTGAAGACAAGTGTACCGCTCCAGGTAGTAAATTTTGCTAAGTAGTGATTTTTCTTTAGTTATGTATCAATGTTCCCATCATTGTACTCTCCCTGAAAACCAAACCCATCTGGATTGGCTCGACACACAGAGATATTTACCTTACACATGAGAGGCATGCAAGCACACGCAGACATTTTCATTAATGCAACGGAAACTCTTAAGTGGCATTCCTACTATCTTCTCATGCAAATGGCTTAGCGTGAATAATGCTCATCTAGCAACAAAGCAACAAACCGAGATTCCTGTGGAAAAAAAAATAAATTAAGGCGTTCACCCATATCTCTGATATTTTATTATTTTTTTTTGCAACCAGCAGGCGCAACTTGCCCCTGCACCGTGAGCAAGCTCTTATCAATCGTGCCTTCCAAGCTGACGGAAGCGTAGGGCGGACCCTGGTCCCCACACGTAACCACACTGAGAGCCGGGTCTGGATACCTCTCACCTCCCGGCGATGGCGAATTCCCCGCCCGTAGCGCGGCCCGCAGCAGCCCCCCGCTGCCCGAATCCGTCTTCTCCTGGGTCGCCTCTCCTTCGCTGTCTACGCACCAGGGCGCCACGCGCAGACCTTGCAATCGCGCGGCCGTCCAATCGATCCTGGCCCTTATCCCCTCGCCCCCGGAGGTCGCCCCCCGCTGGAGTACTGTGCAGCGCTAGGCGCGGGGAGGCGGGCACGGAGCAGCGGAGGAGCGCCACGCCTGCCCCAAGGGAGAAAGAGACTCCCGTACACCACAAAGGCGAAGGGGTCGCTACAGAGCCCAGGCACTGCGACCCACAGATACGGAACGTGAGACAAGGCGAGGATGATTCCAGGCTCTTCGCGCAGGGTCTGCTCGGGACGGGCTGCGGCCCGCTGGGCCCTGGCCGATCACGGTGTGGGCCTCACTCCCCTCTCCCGCCAGGCCGAAGGGGCCGCGGCGGCACCGTTGCAATAAAGGGTGGCTGGCTGCTGCGCCTGTGTGCTCTCCACCAGTCGTCGCGCCTTGCGGGAGTGCTGTTGCGAGCGTGCCCGGCACGGCGGGAAGGAGCGTGGAGCGCTCCCACGACCTGGGTTGCAGAGACTGAGCCGCGGGAGGAAGAAGGCGTGACAGACTTCCTTTTCTTCGGCAGCGAGTCGGACGGCGGCAGTACGTTCTCCCCCGGGGCACGGCTTGGCATCAGCCTCCCCTACCTGGTTCAGGGTTGCATTCCTGTTGCAGTCTCCCCACGTTGCCCACGCCACCCACGTGCCCCCGCTGGCGCTGACCACTCCTCCCTCCGGGCGCCAGGGTTGCACTCGGGCAGGCAGGCGCCGCCGGCTGGCCCGAGCGGGAACCGATGCCGGTCGCCGCCCGCAGAGCTCCCCGCGAGGTGCAATCCAACGCCTGCTTCCTCACTCTCCAGCAGGACTGCGCCGCCGAGGACAGCAGCGACGAGCGGCCCCAGCCTCTCCGCCAGGCCAGTGAGGTGGGACGGTGCGGCAAATGGGTGGTTTCTTCCACCGCCCCCTTCCTGCCTTTATTCTCCTCCACCCCTCTACCGCCCCCCGCCTCCTCCGCTGCCTCCTCCCCCACTGTCGAGGCCGCTGCCGCCTCCACCTACCCCTCGACTGCCTGCCTCCTCCCGGTAACCCCGCGGATCTGCGGTCGCTCCCGTTTCCCTGGACTCGCCATGAGCGGCGGTGCCGCTCACTTACCGCCGCCTCCCGCCCACTGCCCGCCGCCGCCGCCCCTCCACGGGCCGAGCCTGCCGGAGGCCGGAGCGCACAGCCAGGGCCGGGGTAGCCCTGCCGGCCACGGTGCACACCGCGCCGCCCCGGGCGCCAGAGGTCCGCCACCAGGTGAGCGGGAAAGAGGCCCAGGGGAGAGGGAGTAGCTCCGGCCGTCTGACCCCCGCCTGGCAGCGAAGCCAGCCCGGAGGACCTCGAAGTTGTCCTCTGCAGCGCCCGGACTCGCGGCCGCCCCTGACAGGTCCGTCCCCGGGTGGGGGGCGGATGGCAGTACAGGACGCAGGAGGAGCTCCCGCGAGTCCCAGCAGAGCGAGCCAAATCGCGGCGGCTGCCGACAGGCCGTGTGTCGCTCAGCCAGTCGTGGGCGGCTCGAGGGCTGTCGCGGGGTGTTCGGGGCCCTCTGCGGGGTGCTCGGGGCCGGCGGGGTTGCGGCGTTGTGAAGCGCGGGCGGCCTGCGGTGCTGTGGTTGCGGGTGTTGGCTCCGCTCGTCTTACCGCTGCCAGCGCTTCCCCGCCCGGCATCCCCGTCTATCGGCCACTGATGCAGCCGCTGAGGTTGCCTTGCGCGGGGTGTCGGTCGCCGCATTTTATGTGAGGTGCCCTCGGCAGCGCGGGGGTGTGGCCGGCCCTGCCTGCCCTCATCGCTGTTGCAGCTGCCGGCCTGCAGCCTGCCTTCGGCTTCCTCGGGTGCCCGCTGTGCCGCTTTCTTAAAAGGTTTTTTTTGGGCGGGAGCAAGATGTATCCGTGTCTCTCTCTGAATCAAAGCTGCCAGTAAATGTGGGTATACACTGTTTACAGTGGCAGGTCAACACAAGTTCCTGCTTCTAGCTCCAAAATGATTTGAAAATCAGGCTGCCTCTCTGGGAAGCCCGGTGGAGTGCCTTTGGGACCCGCAACAGTTGCCCCTTAAACGTGTTCTTGAGTTTTCTGTTACAAGCACCCCCCAGCAGGGTGTCTGAGGAACTGGCTTTAGGCATGTGGTTTGCTTGCCCTCGAGCTACGATGCTTTGAGGACCGAGATCACAACATTTGGGTTGATGTGCTATTGTCAAACACCAGGCATGCCTCCAAGATTGCAGTGGAGTTTTCCACATGCTTAAATTTAAACGACTGCCTGTTTCAGGATGCCTTAAATATTTTCCTAAGATGTTCTTAGTGAATGGCAGCAATAATGGAATTGTTTATGTATATATGAAGTTAGTAATAAGGAAGTGGTATTGAAGAAAGACAGAAAACAAGACATGGGCATGGAGGGTAAAGAAATGAGTTATCTGATTTGTCTTAGGACATATTTTTAGTGGTGCTCATGTCTTGCGGACATACTTGGATGACTTAGAGGAGTCTGCAGTACAGGTGTTTATACTGCTGGAAATCTTGCTCTGACATGAAGTACGTTTTAATGACAAATTCCTCTTGAAATTTGTGGTTGACAGCATATTAAAAGATTACCATGCAGGAAGTTGAGGAAGAACTTGAATTTTTACTTTTGAATACTTTTGTATTACATAGCTCAAAAATAATTTTTCCTGTGTGCTGAGACCATACATGGGGAAGATGGATCTCTCTTGTTGGGCCTTCCAAAAAAAAAAAATATGTAGGAGAAAAATTGCCATCCAGTATAGGTGATCTGGAAATGGGGGTTTCATCTGATGAAACTGCATTTCAAATTTTTGTTTTAAAATAGCTTGGACGTAAGTCCTTTAGACCTGATGAGGTGCATCCGTGGGTCCTGAGAACTCATGAATGAAGCTGCTAAGCCACTAGCCATCATCGTGGCAGTCTGGTGAAGTTCCTGCTGATTGGAAAAGGCGAAACATAACCCCCATTTTTAAAAGGGAAAAAGGAAGACCCAGGAAACTACTACTGCCCAGTCAGTCTCACCTCTGAGCCCAGCAAGATTGTGAAGCGAATCCTTGTGTAATCTGTGCTAGGACACGTTGAGAATAACGAGGTGACTGGCAACAGCCAGCATGGCTTCACTAAGGACAAAATCACACTTGACAAATTTGGTGGCCTTCTGTGATGGGGCTACAGAATTGGTGGATAAGGGAAGAGCAGTTGAGGTCATCTACCTGGACTTGTGCAAAGCATCTGACAATGTCCCACATGGCATCTTTGTATGGAAATTGGAGAGACCTGGATTTGATAGCCACTCGGTGGATAAGGAACTGGATGGATGGTCGCCCTCAAGGAGTTGTGGTGAATGGTTTGATATCCAGTTGGAGACCGGTGACACGAGGTGTTCCTCAGGGGTCAGTACTGGGACCGATGCTGTTTAACATTTTGGTTGCGGACATGGACATGGACAGTGGGATTTAGTGCGCCCTCAGCAAGTCTGCCGAGCTTGTTGACGTGCTGGAGGGAAGCGATGCTGTATAGAGGGACCTTGACAGGCCTGAGAGGTGGGCCTGTGCCAATCTCATGAAGGTCAACAGGGCCAAGTGCAAGGTCCTGCATGTGGGTCGGGGCAATCCCAAGCACAGACATAGGCTGGGTGACAAGTGGGTTGAGAGCAGCGCTGCAGAGAAGGACTTGGTGGTGCCGGTTGATGAAGTGCCTGACACGAGCCAGCAATGTGCACTGGCAGCCCCAAAAGCCAACTGTCCCCTGGGCTGCATCAAAAGAAGTGTGGCCAGCAGGTCAAAGGAGGCGATTCTGCTCTTGTGAGACCTTACCTGGTGTACTGCGTTCAGCCCTGGGGCCCCCAGGGTAGAGAAGGACATGGACCTGCTCAAGCGGGTCCAGAGGAGGCCGCAGAAAGGATCTGAGGCTGGAGCACCTCCCTGGTGAGGAAAGGCTGAGAGAGTTGGGATTGTCAGCCTGGAGAAGAGAGTATAAGGGAGACCTTGTAGCGGCCTTCCCATACTTAAACGGGGCCTAGAGGGATGATGAGGAAGTACTTTTTACCAGGGACTGAGGTGACAGGATGAGAGATAATGGTTTCAAACTGAAAGCGAGTAGATTTAGATCAGATATTCGGAAGAAACTCTCTTCTCTGCAGCTGGTGAGGCAGTGGAACAGGTTGCCCAGAGCAGCTGTGGACGCTTCCTCGCTGGAAGTGTTCAAGGCCGTGTCAGATTGGGCTTTGAGCAACCTGGTCTGGTGGAAGGTGTCCCTGCCCATGGCAGGGGGGGCTGGAATTAAATGATCTGTAAGGACCATTCCAATCCAAACCACTCTATAGTTCTATGACGGATTCCATCATTTTATGGGATGTCAATTCAACTTTCCTATTTTAAAAAGAACAAACCAACCAAACAAGCCTGTTTAAGGTCAATATGAAGAAATAAGAAAAAAGAAACACAAGCATATTTATTGTCTGTATATTGCATTCATTCCATTCCAGTCCAAACCATATTATGATTCTTGATATAGCTGATAACTTTTGTCTTAAAGCCTGCTCTCAAAATGTCTCCTAACTCTTCCACGATTTTAACAATATAATATACAAATAGATCTAGTATGCTACTATAGTGAGAGAAAAGCTTTTGTATTTCCCTTGGTTTGGAAAAACTTGATGGGGAAAAGAAGAATAACCATTATCATATAAAGATTTCATCACAGTTCAAGTGTTCAGGCACCTTACTGTTGGATTAAGAAAGGCTGGGCTTTTCTTTCTCCAAAAATGGAAGGGGCTTTTTGAGTGTATTATCAAATGTTGGTATTTACTACCAGTAATCCTGTGCTTTAAAGTCCTCTGCATAATGGTAACTGGTATACTCAGAAGCAGTATGCTCAAAAGAGTTCTTGTAGATGCCCAGGTTAGATGATTGAGTTTTACAATATACTGAAGTCTCAGTAGCAGGTGAATGTTTGTTTTAGTAGTGATCTCAAAAATACATTAAAAGTTTTCATGTATTGTTATCTCTGATTCATCTTATGAGATAACCTGTTACAATTTACAGACAAATCCAGGAGATTCTAGACTGGGGATGAGAAATTTATTTTTTTTTTCTCCAATGGGAGAAAAAAATGATGCCATGAACTATGGCATCAGGGCTGAACTTGGATTGTTTTGCTAAGTGTCCTTTTAGTCATGCTCTTGAAAGCTGCAGTCTCCTACTGGTGGTCCTAAAATACTAATTTCTGATTAAAAAAAAGTATTGTGATTGGATCTTCAAGCATTAGGGGCTCGTGATATTACTGTAGTTTACAAGCAAGGTTGAGAGAATGTTTACTATTTCTTTTCTCCCAGCAGAATAACATTTAGTGATGTCTGGTCCTTTTTCTTGTAGTTTCATTTGTATTTTTCTGCCAGTATGTGTCAACAGGAGGGAGATTCTCTATTTATGGCTGTCACGTTAGTGAAGGAATATTGGACTGGAAAATGCTGCATAGAAGAGCTGATTCTTTGTTTAACTCAGGAAATTGATTCTTATTTTAAGAGGTGCTTCACCTTCCATAAAGTTTGCCTTTGGTGGGGTATCTGCATCTTCTCACTGAACAGGAGGAACCCAATTAGAGGCAAGATTATCAGGTAGGAAACGAAAAGTATGTCTGTAGTGGAAATTCTTGGATCTTTCAGCTTTCATCTTTTTTTTTTTTTTGCAAGGTCTGCATTAATATTGTCAGGTTTTGTGGCATATGGAAAGTAAAGATGGCTTGTGAAAGATGTGATGTACTTTAAGATACTGGTGTAATGCCTGTAGCTGGTAAAGCAGCTTTTGTCTTAAATATTTTTGTTACACAGATTAACTTTTTGGATGTCATCTGGTAAACTTTGCTAAATTTAATTAATCTTGCTTGACCTCCTTGTGTTGCAAAGTCTTTTGTTAGAATAACTTTAAAACTAAAGTTATTGTTGAAGATGTACATGAGGCTAAGTCCTGTCAGAAAATAGTGTTAAGAGGAGTAATGGGAGGTGCTTATTTACACAGGCATCTCCTAAGACATTCAGTTTGAAGAAACGGACACTGCTAATGGATCAGTGCGGGTTTTCAAACACAGCCATAACTACAGACTTGCTTGTAAAGATAATACTGACATGTTGATTAAGTGCAGTGTAAAACTTTTTGAATTCATAGTAATTCTGCCTAATGCTCTATATGCTAGGTAGTTGTAATACAGATAAAGTACTAAAACTCCTTGTATGTTCGTGTTGGCACATGTAAGCTTTTGTCCCTTTAGCAGTTGTGCCCAGTTATACCATCTGTGTGGTATGTGTGATTTTATTCTCAAATGTAAAGCAGTTTACAGTGAGTGACATACTTAGTTCTGGCATGCCTCGAGACAGATATGAGTTTTCTGATTTATGTCATGGTGATGCCTTCACAGATTTGTATCCATGTAAAATAAAGCAAGATGGAAAGGTAATTTCTTAGTAAGAACAACTGAAGCAGACTCAGAATGTGGATTTTCAAGAGTTGTGATTGATTTTTGATAGATTAAGAACAAAGAAACAAAACCCTAACTTTGAGGCCGGTATTGCAGCATTTTTGGTTAATAATTTGGTTAATAATTTTGGTTAATAATTTGGTTAAAGAACAATGTGCGTAAGCAAAGAAGTGGCTTACCACAATATTGTAAACTTGTTACTGTGCATGTTTGTTAGGTAAAACTAATTTGTCTCGGACACTAAAATTGTAATTACCTTTAGTGCCTTGGAATTATTCATTATAATGTCAGTGTGTTTGTTTTTGCTAATTTTAAGTTATAAAGGAAAATATAAAGCTTTTTTGTAGTTTGAAATAGTTGTAGTCTCCATGGATTCTAGAAGTCACGGAATTGATGTTAGCAGGCTTGTTTATTTCCAGAAGTTAGTTATAACAGAAATGAGGTGGTTTTTTTTGTGAAATAAAAGAAAATATACTTCGTAATTATTTTCAGATAATGTACATTTGTTTTAAGTCATTCTCAGTGACTGTCACTTTATTTTACATTTCATTTTGGCTTTCTTTGGTAAATTACTATCTAGTGCTTATATGAACTGGAAATGGTGATTTTATACCCTGAAATTTTTCTATGCCATAAATGTACTGTATAAAGTTACTTTGGAGGCATGCTTTCTAGGTGCGAACAGCAACCATCTCAAGTGAATGCTACAAAATGTTAGTATGTCCCCCCCACCGATATAACTGTTTAAAGATGCTCTGAGACTGGTATAAATGCATTTTAAGGAAAATTAATGAATTAAGATGTAGATCTTTTAATAATAGTTCTTCCAATATGAACAACTTTATCCTTGCTTATACTGGCATATTTCAAATGTAAAATATGCAGAAGCAGATGAATTAAAAAGTCTGATTTGTCTCTACAGTACAGATTTCAGTTTAATAATGGGAAAAAGATGAGAGATTAGCATTTCATTTTGAAATGCATGCTCTACCTTGCAATTTCTGCTTATGAAATCATCTAAATCCTTTCGTTCAAATGCATCACGATGCTGATTATTGTCAATATTGGTTGATTCTGACTGGATGAACTACTGGAACTTATTCGTCAGCAGCCAGGAGGACGGTGAATTTGCAGAGTACTACAAAGAAAAACATAATACAGAGGGAGAGTACAATGATGGGAACATTGATACATAACTAAAGAAAAATCACTACTTAGCAAAATTTACTACCTGGAGCGGTACACTTGTCTTCAGTGGAACAACAATTCTGTGAGATGTAAGTGTGCAGGCAGAATTTCATTTTGCACACCACAGCAGTGCCACAGTCTCCTATGCAGTGCTGTGAGTGGGAAAGGTTTCCACGGATCATGTCTTTGCTGGCATTACCCTGCTGTGCCACCCTTTTCCATCCCTCCTTCATGTTGTGATTAAGGTTTTCACCTGGTGTGGGAAAAGGTGACCATGACTCCCCAGAGGACTAGCATCTGTGGGATTTGTACCCTACTGCTGACGTGATTTATGTGTCACACCAATTATGTAAGGTCGTTCAAAGCTTCCTTGATTTATTTGTTTAAACTCCACAGACCTAACCCCTCATGCCTCCAGCCCTGAATCAGGAAACATCTCCTATCTTGTGATCCTGTGGAACACAATGGTCTGAATTACTTTGCTGTCACATCTTCTGCTTCACCTTTCCAAGGTGTCTGCACTTCTTTCAGATTGCTGCTATAGGGCAAGAAAATGGAGCAAACTACTCCCATACTGAATATTACATAAAGCTGCACTGTGGTAAAGATTTATTTTTTTTTGTGAGCCCTCCAGAACTTTGGAAATTTGAATAGTGGAGGATTTTATACTGCAGGAAAAGCTGTGAAAATAGCATCTATCTTCAACTCAGAGGAACCTTTTAACTATTTTGCACCTAGATTGTCTTCCAGAAATATGGAAAGAAAAGATATTTCTGCAGTATGAAGCTACTTCAACTATTATTCTGACTTGTCCTCCAGACTACAGGCTATCTGCTCAGGAAGCCTGTTTCTGTGCAGGATGGGTCAGAAGTCTTGCAGACATGTAACCTGGCAGTTCTGTTGCATTGCAGTTCATTTACTTCTGGAACTGCGGAGTTCCATTTTCTCGTTGGTTCTAAATTTAAATCAAGTCTTTTCAAGATAATATCATTACAAGATTCAAAACTTTTTCGTGGTGTTTTTTAACTCAGGTAGGGCAAGAAGAGGTAATACGTTTAGCCCAATACCTGGCTGTGTACAGAAAGCCTTCTTCAGGTCTGCTTAAGGTTTTCAGGTACTTGAAGACAAGGTTTTTGGTCTTTAAGGTTTAGAACAACTGGTATCTTCATTTATTTTTCCAAACAGAAACATACTGATGGATGTCGAGATTTAAACTCTGATAGTTTACATCAAACAGATCCAGGGAAAAGTTCTTTGTTGTGACTTTTAAAGTTTATAAACTTGAAATACGGCGATGATCAGAAAGCTACTGCACTCAATACTGTAGACTTCTTTTCACCTCAGGTGAATTCAGACCTTACTGTTTTGATTCAGAACAGTAACTACAAGAACATCTGACACTCATGTAAGCTCTTTTGCAAACCAGGATTGCTTGTTTCTTTCAACCACATAATTAATTTGGCCTTAAAAAAACAACAAAAAAAATTAGTGTAGATTTCCAAATCTCCCAAGTGCTAGAATCAGTCATATGATACAATTCTCAGGACTCTTAGTGTGGCCCAGTGTTGAAAACAATATTATGTATATTGTTTCATTAAAAATTGAACAAGTTAAGCCTCCACTGTGCCCATGGCATCTTTTAAAAGCTGATAACAGCTAAGTGGTATTTATGGCTTTGTGTAAGCCAGACTTTGCAGTGGAATTTTTACCCCGAATCCTTCATTATCTCTGTTTTGTTCTCCTTAGTGTTGCTGAATTGCCCGATTATGACAGGAACATACAGAAAAGATTTACTGCGAGTAAGATTTACAAGGTCATAGTTGTTTGAAAACACTAATTCAGCAGTGAGTGAGTGAGGTTTTTTAAAAGGATGCCTCTCTCAACAGGAAGTTGATACGCATATTTTAAAAGTGTTTACTCCACAGGCAAATAAGCATGTTATATTAAGTGCTGTACAAACACATTCACAGTCCTGAAAAGCTTGCAATCTAAATATGCCACAGAAGCGGAAGAAGGAAAGCAAAGGCATGGGAAAATGTACTGATATAGGTATATAGGTATATCTCTATAGGTATATAGAGATATAGGTATATAGGTATATCTCTATAGGTATATAGAGACATGACATCATGATGGCAGAACTCCTATCCCATGTCTTAAATTTGATGCCAGCTGAACACACACCACCTCCCACTGGTTGAACTTCACCTCGGGACAGAGAATGAGCTGGGAACACTGCCCTCCCTGATGGTTGCTAGGAACAGTGGAAGTACTGGACTCCTAACCGTTCCTCAGTAACTGTGAAGTGATAAAGCAGATATCCATGCATAAAGGCAAAATGGCTAAGGTGGCTCTGACTATTCTGTGATGTGCGTTCAAAGTCAAAGCGCTTTTGAGAAAATTTTACAGCTTTTCCCATTCATCACTGACTGTGCTTCAGATAAAAGGGTTTTATAGGAATAAACTACCCTTGCTTTCAGACTTTATCTTCCTGAAGGAACTATACTGATAAGAAGAGGAAATTGTATGACCAGTCTGACCTAAGTTAAGGGCTGGGGTGAATTGACTGCCTTGGCATATTACTGACACCCACACCCTGGTGCAACGGAATGTACACGCTGCTACCACTCTTGACCTATAGGGGCCAAAACAGGAGTCAGTTGCTTACAGGGCAGCCTAAACCAGTGGAAGGACCATGGTGAAAGAATAGTCAAAATTGAAAGCTTGTTGAATCAGTGACCTCAAAGCACAGTAAGAGGGGTTTCTACCTCAACAAGCAAGTTGCCTTACATAAACTGTTTTGACCATACACTCATGAACAAAGGCAGTGGGGGCACAGGGTTTGATGACATTGCTGAGAGATTTGCTAGGTCTGTGCTTTCTTGAGATCCCTTCCCAAAGTGTGGCTTGCCCCTCAAATAAATATATCGATGCAACACACAGTCGTAATCTCACATGCTTTAAAGAGTGGCACTTGCCATATGCAATTCTCCCAGCTATCAAAGCTGCATGGATGATGCCTTTGTAGCCACCAAAATTTTCTTCAGAGTGGAACTACTTCCTCTCAAATGGTGAACCGCAGTGAGATACAATTGCTATATATTTGACACATTGTCTTTCACTTCTTGTAACCTAAATATTAAACAGATCTGGAACATTAGGTAAAATTAGGGGATTAAAATATGATTTGGCTAATGGTAGTGTATATCTACAGGATAGTGTATATCTAAAGGATATCATCAGTTGTAACAGGCTTATGAATGCGTGTTAAAGTGAGCTGAGGAGTTCTTGAGAAATATCACCAATTAATTGCACTTGCGGACAAGTATTTTGAAGTGGAATGAATGCAATATACAGATAATGAATATGCTTGTGTTTCTTTTTTTCCTATTTCTTCGTATTGGCCTTAAACAGGCTTGTTTGGTTGGTTTGTTCTTTTTAAAATAGGAAAGTTGAATTGACATCCCATAAAATGATGGAATCCGTCATAGAACTATAGAGTGGTTTGGATTGGAATGGTCCTTACAGATCATTTAATTCCAGCCCCCCCTGCCATGGGCAGGGACACCTTCCACCAGACCAGGTTGCTCAAAGCCCAATCTGACACGGCCTTGAACACTTCCAGCGAGGAAGCGTCCACAGCTGCTCTGGGCAACCTGTTCCACTGCCTCACCAGCTGCAGAGAAGAGAGTTTCTTCCGAATATCTGATCTAAATCTACTCGCTTTCAGTTTGAAACCATTATCTCTCATCCTGTCACCTCAGTCCCTGGTAAAAAGTACTTCCTCATCATCCCTCTAGGCCCCGTTTAAGTATGGGAAGGCCGCTACAAGGTCTCCCTTATACTCTCTTCTCCAGGCTGACAATCCCAACTCTCTCAGCCTTTCCTCACCAGGGAGGTGCTCCAGCCTCAGATCCTTTCTGCGGCCCTCCTCTGGACCCGCTTGAGCAGGTCCATGTCCTTCTCTACCCTGGGGGCCCCAGGGCTGAACGCAGTACACCAGGTAAGGTCTCACAAGAGCAGAATCGCCTCCTTTGACCTGCTGGCCACACTTCTTTTGATGCAGCCCAGGGGACAGTTGGCTTTTGGGGCTGCCAGTGCACATTGCTGGCTCGTGTCAGGCACTTCATCAACCGGCACCACCAAGTCCTTCTCTGCAGCGCTGCTCTCAACCCACTTGTCACCCAGCCTATGTCTGTGCTTGGGATTGCCCCGACCCACATGCAGGACCTTGCACTTGGCCCTGTTGACCTTCATGAGGTTGGCACAGGCCCACCTCTCAGGCCTGTCAAGGTCCCTCTATACAGCATCCCTTCCCTCCAGCACGTCAACAAGCTCGGCAGACTTGCTGAGGGCGCACTAAATCCCACTGTCCATGTCCATGTCCGCAACCAAAATGTTAAACAGCATCGGTCCCAGTACTGACCCCTGAGGAACACCTCGTGTCACCGGTCTCCAACTGGATATCAAACCATTCACCACAACTCCTTGAGGGCGACCATCCATCCAGTTCCTTATCCACCGAGTGGCTATCAAATCCAGGTCTCTCCAATTTCCATACAAAGATGCCATGTGGGACATTGTCAGATGCTTTGCACAAGTCCAGGTAGATGACCTCAACTGCTCTTCCCTTATCCACCAACTCTGTAGCCCCATCACAGAAGGCCACCAAATTTGTCAAGTGTGATTTTGTCCTTAGTGAAGCCATGCTGGCTGTTGCCAGTCACCTCGTTATTCTCAACGTGTCCTAGCACAGATTACACAAGGATTCGCTTCACAATCTTGCTGGGCTCAGAGGTGAGACTGACTGGGCAGTAGTAGTTTCCTGGGTCTTCCTTTTTCCCTTTTAAAAATGGGGGTTATGTTTCGCCTTTTCCAGTCAGCAGGAACTTCACCAGACTGCCACGATGATGGCTAGTGGCTTAGCAGCTTCATTCAGTCTTTTGCCAAATTACTTATTATCTGGGGATTTCGCTGGAGCCTTGAGCATTTGTTTTTCCAATTACCTTCCTTTTTACCATATACACACTGATTTTGCCCCAAAGTGCTCTGAAACCCGCCACGTCTGCTACAATTACCTCTGCCTCCCCTTCCTCCTTTCTGTTCCAGTGCTGCCACAGTTGCTGTGGCCATCACTTTAGATAGTTTCCCTCTGTCCACTTCTTCCCTATTTCTATAAACTGTCCAAGCCTCCCCTAAAAGCCTTGCAAGGTCCCTAATATCTGGTTTTTTCAACTTCTGAAATTTCTTTCTGATGTCGGTTGTGGATTGTCCGAGGAATTGTTCCCCCACGGAGGCGCGAATGGGTTAATTGCCTTCTCGCCAGGAGGAGGGGGAGCTGCTGCCCTTGGGGCTTCCCGACTCCTCGCATTCCCTTCCAGCAATTCCACCGGCTTCCGAATGTGCTCAGCAGCCTGCCCGTGCAGCAGGGCTCCAGGCACCCCCATGGCCAGAGCCTTCCGCCAGGCACGGGGCCTCTCGGCGTCCCGGCGCCGGTCGGGCCCAGCCCGTGCCGGTCCGGGCACTCCGGAGCTCAGCCACTCGGCTGGGCTGGCTCGGACTCGGCGGAGCCACCAATTCCCGTCGGGCCCTCCGCCCTCAGGGTCAGCCCATTGCATCTCGCAGCCGAACGTAACAAGATCGCGTAACAGTTCCGCGCAGCTGGGCGCGGGAATTCCGTTCTGTTGTGCTCTGAACCCTTTCTCTTAGGGAATTCACGTGGATTTTTTAAGGCGTCCGGTAACCCTCTGACCAGGGGCTTAAAGTGCGGCCATCGGGATGCCCCATTCGTACATCGCTTGAACACAAGCTGCCTTTTGAATTCCCTCACTTAACTCTGATAACCCCTTTACTTTAATAATACCAGGTCCCCCTTTCTCTGGGGTCAACACGCCCAGCCCAGTACACCATGCAGGACGTTATCACGTTATCGACTGATCCCCTGGTGGTCCATCAGTCAGAAACACTCCCCGACTCCAGAAACCAGCTGCTTTGTCGTCACTTAAAAGTATGCGATCCCCGCCACTTAAAGAGATGCCATAGATATGCCGTCTCCCGTTTTGCCCGTTCTGCAGGAGAATTTCGCCTGCAGCTCACTGAGCTGGGGTCCTGACCAGGGGGTGGTACAGACTGTGGTCTGGGGGTTTCCACCCCGCCGTCCAGAGGACCTCTCTGTTTTAATGAGGGGTCGTACGTTTCTTTCCTCCAGCTCCACTTCCCCCTCTGAGTTACTTTGACCACGATCTCCCCAAACGTCTCCACTTTAAGTCTCCAGATCAGCACTTGATATTAATTTCTGGATTTGGAAATTAATTGGAAATTAATTTCCGATGTGGTCATCGGGGGTCTTTTTGCTTGTGCCAGCATTAATTCAATTCTCCGTTCCAACAGACGTGTCCGCTCCCTTTCTCGATTCAGTTCTGATTTTAAACGATAAATTTCTAATTCTGCACAGATAATCTCCTTTTCCAGTTCCTCAGGGCAAACTGCTTGCTCATAAGCATGTGGTTGGCCCCACGAGTTTTCCTTAACTCTTTCTGCACCTGGGGTTTCCTGGGTGCTACCGTGCCACCGTAATCCTCTCTCCATTGATACCCTGCTCGCTGCGCCAATAAATGTGAGGCGTGCTCCCATTCTCAGCTCTTCACACGTCCTGTATCACTCACTTCGCGCCTCTCCTGGGACAACGAACCCTGGGACAACGGAACCATGGATCAAAGCTCCTCACTCTGCACTTATACTGCGTCTTATTCATGTCACTCACTCCACAAAAGTTTCAAAGCAACTACACGTCAATATGCAAAATCGTATCCCGAAGTCAGTATCAATGCCAACAGTCAAAGTGCCATCCAAATCCGACCAAACTAACGTATACTAGAAATCAAGTGACTAGCAATATTAATCCAGTATGCAAATCCAAACCAACGTGTACTAGAAATCAAGTGACTAGCAGTATTAATCTGGTACACAAATCCAAACCGACATATACTTTCTGGTATACAAATCCAAACCAACTTAATCCTGTATACGGTACCCTACGTAGAATGTCTTCTGTGCTTTATGGGTACCCCAAAACCAACAGTGCGCCCCAAACCAAAATGAAAACCAAAAAGAATACCTTTCCTACAGATGGTCCTTGTCTGCTCCAACAGCAATTCAAGTGAGGTGAGGAGCCCCTCATGGAGCTCCTGGGGATGCTCAGGGAGTCCTCTTTCTCAGTGGATCCTGCAGATGAATAGAGGGTGTCGCATCTGGGTTGCCAAAACTGATGCGGAAAAACTCAATAACCAAAATTGTTAAGCAGGTATTCCTTATTACGGCGCCAGGCACGTAAGGGATATCCACCAAATATACACACGCCAGGACATGGGGAAACATTAACACATATGTGTTGCCTACATGCATACTCATGGATTCATTAACATAAGTCCCTGCCCAGTTCGCATGAGCATTGTAGTTCTCTGGTGGTCCTTAGGTGCGCTCTGGTGGTCTCCTGGAGGAAGGTTCCAAGTCTTCCTCTGCCACGAGCATTTGACCTCTTCTTCTGCCTGGTGCCTCAGAGCCAGCACCAACCAATCCCTGTGCAGCTCTGCAACCAGAGCTCCTGGCCTCCCCACTATGCTCTCCCACAGCTTGCACATCTCCCCTTCCAGACAGAACAAAACAACTCTGAAGTTCACCCCACAAACTACAGAACACAGACAACTCTCAAATTTATATCCCAAAGTACAAACTTACACATATTCCTAGTGTGACAAGTGTGTTCAAACTTAAGAAATCCATATGCCTGAAAAGAAGTAGCAAGACTGGTACATGATGCGGTGGCGTATTTCAAGAAAGTGAGAGTCAAGATGTATTAGATGTTGTTATTCATAGGTGTCTGTTGAGTTGGACTGAAAAAATTGATTTGGTTTGTAAACTAGCCTGTCTTTTGTTGGCTGCTACCTTAGTTAAAAGTTGTTAATTGCCTAGAGAATGGTTGAAAGATAAATTCTCATTAAGAGGAAAATGTTAGATATGGGTATGTGTTGATTTTTCTACTGGTGTCACTCCACAGGCGTTAGTGAACATGGCATGGATTTGCAGCTGAAAAGCAATTTAAGTCTGTTGTCTTGTACAGTTTTTGGTTAGTTTGTCTGATTTTGAAACTCTCTTCTGAGTTAAGGTAACTAATAAAAAATAATTGATGATTCAGTGTTCAGTGTAGGCTGATTTCAGAGAAAAAGAATGTCACAAGTACATGTATATGTATATAAGATGTATATGTATATAAATATGAATATATGTGTGTATTAGCTTTGTTTATGTCCTAGCAGTTCCCTCTTATGTCTGCATGATTCTTCTACATTTAATGACACTCTAACATTTGCATTTTCATATCCTTCTGAAGCTGGCATCCCAGACACATTATATGTGCTATTTGAACCTTCAGCTTTTTCTTTCCAAGATTACTACAGAGAAAAAATTAGGCAGCGGAGTGGATTTTGTGCTCTCACTGCTTAACCCATGCTTTCAGATGGGTATTGAGAGTGAAAAGTCAAAACTCTTGTCAACATAGTTTGAGGAGCACGTTTACCTTGTCACAAAAAGGTTAAACTGAGAAATTACTTTAAAGAACATTAATAAACATAACTGCAAACATTGTAAGTTCTTGGAAAAACTGTGCTTAATTGAAAATAAAGTTCTGTCTTTTTCTTGACTTTTTATACTTAGTTTTGCTGCTTATACAGCCCATTTTTTCACCTACAAATTGTCTTGGCAAAATGAAATCCACATACGCAGAGAATCTTTTTGACCCATTTTTTTTTTTCCTTAGGTATTGTATAGTTCAGATGGAAATGTGTCATCTAAACACAAGAGTCATCAATGTTAACATGATGCAAGATGTGGGTGGGATAACAAGAAGGTAGAGTAACAAAAAGCCAGAGAGCATCTTACGAAGTTTGCGGTGGCAGCTCCCTTTGCATTACTGTTGTAATATGATGTTGCTGTTTTCTCCCACTTTTTTTTTTTTTTCCCTGGAGTTTATGTTGTGGGTGTTTTTTTGGTACTGTTTTTTTTAAAATTTTTTCTAACACCTTCTGGATTCTCTATTCTTGTTCCAAACTTTTTTTTTTTTCTTAAAATTTGTGCATGTGAAGTACATTAAATGCTTGGTTGTTAGAATTCGCTGAAGGAGCAAGAGATTGTCCATTCCTGAGGGAAAAAAATACTGTTATTCTTGTGCTCTGATGACTTAAAATAAAGCTTCCTCCTGGAAGTTACTTCGTGTGTAATACAAAGCAAAGAAGACATACTTTGCCTTCTTTAGAGAAAGATGCACAAAGTGTTTTTTTGAAATTGTAAGCCATAGATTTTTTCAGAAGTATTTTAAGCAAGCACAGTGTGCAGTGTTTTTGTATTCTGAGCTTCTCAAATACACACATGTTTTCCAAATGTTCATTCTTAGAACGCTCTTCCCTAAATATTTCTCCACTGAGAGCCTGGCATAGAAGCTCTAAGCTCCTTGGGATGCTCTTCCCGGTATCACTGGCATTGTGTTTAGGTTGAGCCTCTGCATCTTCCATCTCATGCTATCCGTTTGCAGTCATGGTGTATGAAAAAGCAACATCTGTGATTCGCCCATTGTGGTAATGTCCATGTGAGGATGTTTTCCTAATTTCTTTTGTAATGACCTCTAAATTCTCTTGTCAAGACTGGGACTGTGTACCCACGCAGATACGTTGCTTGTTGCATTGTCTAGCAGTTGGTGTGGTGGTCTTGGGCATGGGCTGTCGTAATACCCAGCCTTCAGTGAAACATTGTGGTATTTCAGAGCTCACAACTCTAAGCATTTGGGCTTGGTCATCAGTTTCCGACAATCCCGAATGGGAAATGGTAATCTTGAAAGGAGACATACCTCATGGCATTAATTGCAAAAAAAAAGAAAAAAAAATTAGTGAAACTTACTTTCATTGAATTTTTGTGGGGTTTTTTTATAAGATACAAACCTGCAGCATGAGAGTATGCAGCCAGTATCAAGAAGAACATTACTTACAATGTTAAAGGGTGTTTATGATTGTTTTCAATATCCCTTATGAATACTTTTTTCCTTTAATGCTACTGGTTTGTACTCCAGGGCACATTTTTTTGGAAGGAGGGCAGAAGGAAGGTTCTTAGTTGTGTTATATATTTTCTGCCAGTCTGTATATTGATGAGGGAAGTGTGAATTCTGTGAATCTTACTGAAATAATTCATAATCCACTTACCCAGAAAATTGCCTGTTAGGAAGACTACCTTTAAATAGTTCAAAAATTGCTAAAAGCCATACACAGTATTTGTTCGCATGACTTCTATTTGTATGAAAGGCTGAGGAGTGGCTATTAAACCACTTAGAATATCTAGTAATGTTAACTGTATATGTAGAACAGTTGAGACTGTTGGAGAGAATACGTGGAACAGCACAAGTACTGTATGACTGAATCTACACCAAGGAACTGCAACATACAGTTTGAAAACGTTGTGTTTTTGCATTACAGCTGAAAGTTATACCCTCTTTATTTTTTATTTATTTTTGGTGTTTTGCATCTTGCATATGTTTAGGTTTCAAAGTGAAAACATTAGGGGCTGCGTTTCCTGTCTTCTTGGGTTCTTGCTCTGCAAAGATTTGGTTTTTAGGCACATGGATACTTCCGCTTTCATTAAGAGCATGTGCAAACATTTGCGGGATCTGAATTGTGGTGGAGATTTTTTTCCCATGCCTACAGGTCAACATTTTAAAGCGATTTTTTCTCGTTACAAACATATTTATCTGCCTATTTCTAGTGCGTGCAGGCTTTTTGTATGGATCTGCATGGCACTACTTTTTCCTACTCGTAAGCTGATGTGGCAACAAGCCAAGCAGGAATAAGCACTACTTTTTTGGAAAAAATTTCTGTGCAGATTAATAGTAGGTTATTGAGACTTTTGGCTCAGAAGCCCCAGGAATTTGTGATCTTTGTGGTTTGTGTGTGGGTTTGAGCAAGATTACATGAAGTGTATATTATGATAGGAACTGAAAAGTGCTTTTGCCAGTGATTATTTTTTTAGGTTGGATACAAGTGAGACTTGTGGGGAGTTTCAGAAATTCCTTATGGTTTTTGGAGTTTGGGGAGTGACACTACTATGACAAGTGTGTTCAAACTTAAGAAATCCATGTGCCTGAAAAGAAGTAGCAAGACTGGTACATGATGCAGTGGCGTATTTCAAGAAAGTGAGAGTCAAGATGTATTAGATGTTGTTATTCATAGAATCATAGAATCATAGAATCATAGAATGTTAGGGATTGGAAGGGACCTCGAAAGATCATCAAGTCCAATCCCCCTGCCAGAGCAGGAATGCCTAGACTATGCCACACAGGAACGTGTCCAGGCAGGTCTTGAATGTCTCCAGAGAAGGAGACTCCACAGCCTCTCTGGGCAGCCTGTTCCAGTGTTCCGTCACCCTCACTGAGAAGAAGTTTCTTCTCGAGTTTAAGCGGAACCTCTTATGTTCCAGTTTCAGCCCATTACCCCTTGTCCTATCAGTGGTTGTCACCGAGAAGAGCCTGGCTCCATCCTCGTGACACTCACCCTTGATATATTTGTAAACATTAATGAGGTCACCCCTCAGCCTCCTCTTCTCCAAACTAAAGAGCCCCACCTCCTTCAGTCTTTTCTCGTAAGGGAGATGCTCCACTCCCTTAATCATCCTAGTTGCCCTGTGCTGGACTCTCTCCAGCAGTTCCCTGTCTTTCTTGAACTGAGGGGCCCAGAACTGGACACAATATTCCAGATGGGGTCTCACCAGGGCAGAGTAGAGGGGAAGGAGAACCTCTCTCGACCTACTAACCACCCCCCTTCTAATACACCCCAGGATGCCATTGGCCTTCCTGGCCACAAGGGCACAGTGCTGGCTCATGGTCATCCTGCTGTCCACCAAGACTCCCAGGTCCCTTTCCCCTACACTGCTCTCTAATAAGTCATTCCCCAACTTATACTGGAACCTGGGGTTGTTCCTACCCAGATGCAAGACTCTACACTTACCCTTGTTATATTTCATTAAATTTTTCCCCGCCCAACACTCCAGCCTGTCCAGGTCTCGCTGGATGGCAGCACAGCCTTCTGGTGTGTCAGCCACTCCTCCCAGCTTGGTGTCATCAGCAAACTTGCTGATAGTACTCTCTAGTCCCTCATCCAAGTCATCGATGAATATATTGAATAATACTGGTCCCAGTACCGACCCTTGAGGCACTCCACTGGATACAGGTCTCCAACCAGACTCCGCCCCATTGACCACAACTCTTTGGCTTCTTCCCCTTAGCCAGTTCACAGTCCGCCTCACTACATAGGTGTCTGTTGAGTTGGACTGAAAAAAGTGAGGAGACACATCCAGAAAAAAACATTCCCTTCTTAATTAAAACTTAATTTCATTTTTAAAACATTGGCCTTCTCTTGTGCCCATATTTTCTTTCTGTCTTTCTGAGAGACCGTAGGGTCTGTCTTGCTGACTGTGCAATATTTTGGTTGGTTGTCCACGATGCTAAGCCATCGAACTGTGTGTATAAATCCCTTTTTAAACCAATAATCTGCAACAGTCTGAAATCAATGAAATCTTAAGCAGGTTTAATTTTTTTTTCCTAAATTTAAATTAGTCTAAGGGTGGAAAAATTTAGTTATCCTGAATTACCATGAGTTTGGTGGTTGACTCAGTTACATTCTGAAACCTGCACTGGAGTTCTAGGGTGAAAATGTTTAGCCAGTGTGTGAATTTATAATGTGCTGGTTGGCTCCTAGTCTGGAAGAATGGATATTCTTTTTTCTTTTTTGTGGGAATGGGAGGTGGGAAGAGGGGTTGGGACATAATGTTATTGATCCTGCTTTCAAGCAGTGGTGTACAAAAAGTACTCATAAAGATTTTGAACACTGAGGCAAAGTAACTTTTAAAGGATTTGTTGCATTTGGACTGCTTCCCCCCCCCCCCCCCCCCCCCCCCCCCCCCTTAAAAAGGGTATATTAAACGTGAGTTTTTGGAAGCTATGGAAGTGGTAAATGTAGTGAAAGTGATACAACAGTCACTGGGATGGTGTCACCTTTCAAACTTGGGAAAAACCCCTCCTATTGCTGCTAAATGATGTGTCTCTGGTAGAATAGTGATCCTCCAGCTGGTTCACAGATTCCAGGGAACCTGGGACATGTGAGTGTCTGTAGTCCAGGTCTGTGCAGATGTCTTGATGGAAAATAGAGTTAGAAGGCTGAGGCTGAACAAGTACCTCTAGGAGAGACATTTCTGGGATGCGAAAGTGATTTTGAATTCTGCTGAACAAAATGCTGTCTTGCTCCAACTACTTGGATACCCTGTGTTTGGAAGGGGTGAGGAAAGAGACATTATTCCTGTAGACTTCCAGAAGTCCAGTGGCTGATCTTCGTTGCTATAGAGAGGCTACTAGAAAGCTAGCTTTCACCTTTGGAGGTGACCCAGAGTCTGTTGCAATAAGAGCAGCCCTGAGAAAAGGATAGTGTGCTGAAACAGGAGATGTTTCTCACAAGCCACAAGGTTATCGTTCATTCAGAGCCTCCTTTAAATACACATTTACATTTCTGAAAATATACATTTACAATTCTGATGAATATTCTTTATTCTCCCACTTGCTCTTAATGCTGTTAGCACACTGATGCCCCCAAAAGAACGACTGAGAGTTCAAAATATGCACAAGTGGTAATAAATCCAGTGTCTTAGGTTCTAATTCTCTTTTGACTTACATGTTTTGAGATGTCCATTTTCTGCTAGACATAGACACCCTGTGCACATGGGAATGTTCCCAGGCAGGCACATGAACTTATGTACCTCCATATCTAAACCAGTCGCCTCTGTATCTCTTAAAAAAAGATTTGCAATTTAGCAGTGGAGACATTCCTTGACTTCAGATTGTCTCAGTGCATTATTTAAGGCATAAAAAGAGATAGTGCTGAGGAGGAAACTAGCTCTATGGCAGATTTATGTGTGATGAATTAATTTTAAACTTCGAGGGGTCATTTTGTGAAACTTACCTAACAATATATAACTCCACTAGCTAATGTCTTGCTATTGGGGCTGGCTGACCTGGCTACTTAGATACGTCTTTTCCAGTTCTACACATTGCTTCACTTAGCTTCAACTGAAATATGCCTAAAAGTAAATTAGATTATGTGTGTGCATTTAAATTTGTGTATATACATTTTGTGTAAATCTCAGAGCCCTCGGTTCTGGACTGAATAGAGAGTATGGCTTCATGAAAAGCAAAAGTGGTAATGTGTTCAGTAATATAAAGATATTGGTAATAGCAGTCCGTATCAGAAGTTAGTCACTTAAAGTGACCTTATAGACCGAGTATAGCTGCAGTAATGCCTTCAAAGTTTTCATCTATCTAGAGTTTGAACACAAATGGGTATTTTTTTTGTTAAGATGCTAGGAGAACAACTGAACACTTCTGTGTGGATGCCACAGGTACTGGTTGACATGCATCTGTGTTGCTGCTTTTGCTTTCAGATGTTACCATGAGTATCAGTTGGAGCAGAAGGAGCTATGGTAATAGGAGTGTTTGGGAGAGCTGGGTCTTGTTTACTTGAGAAGTGTAAGAGTGTGATGGGATTGTGGGAACTCTTGATGAAACAGTGAGACTGGGTGATAACTAGCCAGGCAAGACCACCAGGAAATGAGATACCTTGCTAAGTTCGAAGTAAAAAAATACCAGAAGTTGAGAACTGGCAACTGCAGAGAAGGAAACATTAAGAAATCCATTAGAAAGAAAAGTGAGTTGATTACTTCTGTAGCCTGTTAGTGAATTAGGAGACATGAAGAAAGTCCTAGAATGCAGTGCATTCACATAGAACAAAAAATTAGAAACTATGGAAACTAAAATAAAAATCTGTGGAAAAAGAAGGTTATGCTGTGGTGAGTTAACTTTGGCCGGACACCAGGTGCCCACCAAGTTACTCTATCACTTCTCCTCCTCAGCTGAGTGTGAAGAGAAAATGTAACAAAAGGGTTAGGGGTTGAGATAAGGACAGGGAAGTGACTCAGTCAGTAGTCACAGGCAAAACAGACTTGGCTTGGGGAATTTAATTTGATTATTTGCCAAACAGAAGTCAGGGTAGGGCAATAGAGCGGGATAATAAGAAATAAAAATTAATCGTACAAACACTTTCGCCTCACCCTGCCTTCTTCCTGGGCTCAGTTTCACCTCAGACTTCTAAGACTTCTGAGAGAGCTGGCACCTCCTTCCAGCAAATATCTGGGTAGTTAAATCCCCCATGAGAATCAGGGCCTGTGATTGAGAGGCTACTGTCATCTGCCCGTAGAAGGCCTCATCAACTTCCTCATCCTGATCAGATTGCCTGTAATAGACACCTACCACAGTACCATCCATGCTAGCCTGCCCCTTAATTCTCACCCACGAGCTCTCAACTCGCTTCTCATCCACCACTGGACAGAACTCAATACATTCCATTTGCTCTCTCATGTAAAGAGCAACTCCACCACCTTGCCTTGCTGGCCCAGCTTTCTCAAGAAGGACACAGCCATCCATGACCACATTCCATTCATGTCAGCTGTCCCACCATGTCTCTGTAGTTGCCACCAGATCTTGACATTAGGAAGTACTTCTTTACCAACAGAGTGATCAAACACCAGAACAGGTTTCCTAGAGATGTGGTTGATGTCCTATGCCTGTGAGTATTTAAGAGGCATTTGGCCAATACCCTTAATCATAGAATCATAGAATCACAAAATCATAGAATCATGTGGCCAGCAGGTCAAGGAGGGTGATTCTGCCCCTCTACTCTGCTCTGGTGCGACCTCAGCTGGAATACTGTGTCCGGCTCTGGAGCACCCAACACAAAAAGACATGGAGCTGTTGGAGAAGGTCTAGAGGAGGCCCACAAAGATGATCAGAAAGAAAGGGAATTTGGTCTTTTCAGCCTGGAGAAGAGAGGGCTCCAGAGATACCTTGTAGCTTCCCAGTACCGGAAGGGGGCCTACAGGAAAGCTGGGGAGGGACTTTTAGTGAGTGTGTGGTGATAGGAACAAGGGCAATAGTTTTAAACTAGAGCAGAGTAGATTTAGATTAGACATTATGAATAAGTTCTTTAATATGAGGGTGGTGAAACACTGGCACAGGTGGCCCAGATAAGTTGTGGATGCCTCGTCCCTGGAAGTACCCAAGACCAGACTGAATGAGGCCTTGAGCAACCTTGTCTAGTGTGAGGTGTTCTTGCCCATGGTGAGGGTGTTGGAACTAGGTGATCTTTAAGGTCCTTTCCAAATCAAACTCTTCTATGATTCTATGAAAAGCCACATTCCTGAACAGTAGCCATACTTTGTCGTACTTCACACAGCCTAATGGGTGATTCAAGTCAGCTTTTGTATGGAACTGTGAAAGCAGGAAGGGAAGACATGAGATGCAGACAATTTTATCTTCTTAATGCTCATGAGTTGAAAGCAGTTTTTATAAAATGATTTCTGAATTAGAAATTCAGCCAACTGATAAATTGCGGCATGTGCCTGCTGTTGGTAGCTCATCCATGTCTAACAACAATTTCTAACATCCATTTCTAACAATTTCTGTGGCATGATTTTCATGGCATTCTTTTCAATGCTTCTAGTGGTCTGTGGCATGACTCTGAGCAAGTGACATGGGTAGGCAAGAAATTTTATACAGGGAGTTCATTTGCCCTCCTTTAAGCTCACTAGCCTCAGTGCTTCTCTTTGTTTCTTTCAATGAGAGCTGGAGGTCCCCCTTAATGACCCTGCTGTCTACACTTTAAAAAAAATCCCTTTTTCACTCTCCAACGTATGTAGCAAATGTATGAACTAAATGTGGCAGCAGTGCAATTGTTCTCAAAGTTATTGGTTCTTGGGAGTAATGGGAGCATCAGTTCCGAATCACTCCTCCCTTCTTTCTTTCCCTTAAATATGGCAGTCTCAATGCAGAACTTCTATGTAGAAGAATAACTACATCCTTGTAACCACATACTTATCTGAAGACACCCATTGCAGGCATTTTTTGCTCTTGCACTTTTTTTCCCGTTTATCCCTTTCTGTCCTGCAAGCTCAGGCTTCTCGGAGAGCTGTCCAAGGAAATGCTGACTGCATAAGAGCAACCTCTTTTCTCATGTGTTTTCTGCCCTCTGAATGGTATTTTTGGATGTACTTTCCACTTGTGTCACAGAGAAGGTCTGTGACTCTTTCTTACCTTCACACTCCGGGGAAGACAGCATCATATTTATTACAGGAGTTGGAGTTAAGCTATAGGGCATGTTATTCCACTTCCTCTTCTTCATTATTACACTGGAGAGCTTTCCTGCCTTTGCTGTGTTCTCATCTTTACCCGAGAAAGCAAAAATTCAGTTTATTGTTAGGAGGAATGTGGACTACATCTGTCAATGTCTGAACTGACAGCACCAGGTTTCTCTAGTTCATAGCACATGTGTATCTTGCTTTGTGGCTGAGGCCATTCTCTTGTGTGAAGAGAAAATGTAACAAAAGGGTTAGGGGTTGAGATAAGGACAGGGAAGTGACTCAGTCAGTAGTCCCGGGCAAAACAGACTTGGCTTGGGGAATTTGATTATTTGCCAAACAGAAGTCAGGGTAGGGCAACAGAGCGGGATAACAAGAAATAAAAATTAATTGTACAAACACTTTCGCCTAACCCCGCCTTCTTCCTGGGCTCAGTTTCACCCCAGACTTCTGAGAGAGCTGGCAGGGGTGCTCACCAGGCCACTCTCCTGCATTTACCAGCAGTCGTGGCTGACTGGAGAGGTCCCAGCTGATTGGAAGACAGCAAATACAGCATCCATCTCTAAGAAGGAAAGGCAGGATAATCCAGGAAATTACAGGCCTGTCAGTTTGACTTCAGTCCCAGGGAAGCTGATGGAGCAGATCGTCCTGAGTTCCATTATGCAGCACATGCAGGACAACCAGGTGATCAGACCCAGTCAACATGGGTTTATTAAGGGGAGGTCCTGTTTAACAAACCTGATCTCCTTCTATGACTGGGTGACCCGCTTGCTGGGCGAAGGAGAGGCTGTGGATGTCATTTAGCTTGTCTTTAGTGAAGCATTCGACACAGTTGTCCACAGCATTCTCCGAGAGAAATTGACTGCTCTTGGCTTGGATGGGCATATGCTTCTCTGGGTGAAAAACTGGTTGGATGACTGTGTCCAAAGAGTTGTGGTCAATGGAGTTGCATCCAGTTGGCAACCAGTCACGAGTGTTGTCCTCCAGGGCTCAGTACTGGGGCCACTCCAGTTTAACGTTTTCATCAATGATTTGGACAAGGGGATGGAGTCCACCCTGAGTAAGTTTGCAGATGACACAAAACTGGAAGGAGGTGTCAATCTGCCTGAGGATAGGGAGGCTCTACAGAGGGATCTGGGTAGGCTGGATCACTGCGCCAAGGCCAACATCATGAAAGCCTGTAGCACCTAGGGAGGAGTGGCTGGAGAGCTGCCAGGCAGAGAGGGACCTGGGGGTGTTGATGGACAGCCGGCTGAACATGAGCCAGCAGTGTGCCCACGTGGCCAAGAAGGCCAACGGCATCCTGGCCTGTATCAGGAATGGTGGTGTCAGCAGGAGCAGGGAGGTGATCATGCCCCTGTACTCGGCTTTGGTGAGGCTGCACCTCGAGTACTGTGCCCAGTTTTGGGCCCCTCACTACAAGAGGGACACTGAGGTGCTGGAAAGGGTAGAGAGGCAGGCTACCAAGCTGGTAAAGGGCTTAGAACATAAGTCTTATGAGGAAAGGGTGAGGGATCTGAGGCTGTTTAGCCTGGAGGAGAGGAGACTGAGGGGGTACCTCATCGCTCTCTACAGTTAGCTGAACGGAGGTTGTAGAGAGGCAGGGGTTGGTCTGTTCTCCCTAGTGGAGAGTAATAGGACGAGGGGAAATGGATCCAAATCGTGCCAGGGGAGGTTCAGATTAGATATTAGGAAGAATTTCTTTACTGAAAGGGTTGTCAGCCATTGGAACAGGCTGCCCAGGGAGGTGGTTGAGTCACCGTCCCTGGAGGTGTTTAGAGATGGGTAGATGTTGCACTGGGGAGCATCGTTTAGCCACTTGACAGGGCTGGGACAAAGGCTGGACTTGATGATCTTCAAGGTCTCTTCCAGGTGAAACTATTCTATGATTCTATGATTCTCTGCCTTCACCCCCTGTGTGGTGCAGGGGAAGGAGGAGTTGAGGTTGCAGTCAGTTAATTTCATGTTGTCTCTGCCATTCCTTCCTCCATATGCTCTTCCCCTGCTCCAGTATGAGATCCCACCCACCGAAGACAGTTCTCCAGGAACACCTCTGGCATTGAGTCCTTCCCAATACCTGAAGTTCTTCATGAACAGTTGCAGCATGGGACCTTTCCATGGGGTGCTCCAGTATGCATCCACCAGAGGGCAACAAGCCCTGCCAGAAACCTGGTGCAGCACTGCTTGGGCTCTCCATGGAGTCACAGCCTCCTCTGGCACATCTACCTGCTCTGACATGGGGTCATCCACAGGCCACAAGTTGTATATGTGTGTCACATCCCACCCGGAAGAGGGAGACAGATGTCTTAGATACATAATTCCCTAACAAAATGGACAATGGTGAGACAAGTCTCAAGGACCATAGGCAAACATTTATTAATTTCCTACAGTGTATAGACTGGACTCATGATAATTGATTAAGTACATGACACATTAGGGCAAGCAATGTAATATGATAACCAGGAAAAGACTAGCTATACAACGAACTACAGCAAGCCGTGTGTTATGTCTTGTGTTACTTGATGATAACAAGGATATGTAACAAATCACGACAAGCAGTATTATACCTAATGTTTACGAGAAAGAAACTAAGTCTAAGTAAGCAGTATGATAGGCCTTGCCTTACTGGGAGAATTGAGGGGAAGGGCGGTGGAGGGAGAGAGAGAGGGCAAGGGCAGGGAGGGAGGAGAGAAAGAAAGGGGTAGAGATAGGGAGAGAGAGGGTTCAAGGGTGCATCCATCATTTTTTCTTCTTCATTTCTTCTCCTCTTCTTCAACTTTTTTCCTTTTTCCCACCTCAATTTATACACACTTTTCCACATACTGACATACAGATAGTATGTATGGGGGCGTAAGATACTTCATGAGACGCATGTTCATGATAATCTTCGTTAGCATCCATGGGAGATAAGCTGTGAGGTAAGGCCATCCTGCCTTCACAAGACTCCTTCCCTTGTGCATATTTGGCACCAAGGCTGTTTAAGACATCTGTTTCTTGCATAGCCTTATTAGCTCTTTATACCCCTCTCCCATACTCCATTTGGCACTTACCAGTTCACCACAGTGTGCTACACTGTCAACCATTGTGGGCTGCAGGGGAGCCTGCCTCACAATGGCCTGCAGGCCAGTATCTGCTGCAGTGCCTGGAGCACTTCACTGACCTTGGTGTCTGTCGCTGACCTTGGTGTCCGTCTCACTCTTCCCGCCAGACTGCTGTTGCACAGCAGTTTATATGCTTTCTTAAATATGTCATCAAAGAGGTGCTACCAACATTGCTGATGGGCTCCGCTTTGGGCAGTAATGGATCTATCTTGGAGCCAGCTCGCACTGGCTCCGTCTGACATGGGGGAAGCCTCTAGCATCTTCTCACAGAAGCCATTCCTGTAGCCCCCCGCTACCAAAACCTTGCCATGCAAACTCAATACAAGATAGCTTGGAATTATTCACATATGTAACAAATGCAGAGAAACATTGCCTACTTGTCTCTCCTTTGACTACACAATGAATTTGAGCTCGTACTTTTGTCATAGCTCCAAGACAGATGATTTAAGAAGGAAACAAAACTACTTTCTTTAAGGTTCCCTGGGACAAGATGGTGTGATGAAGAGCTGGGTGAGAAGGCTAATGTAGGGGAGCAGAGTGAACTCAGTGCCTTTTATTGTTTTGTCTGTGATTACTTAGGATTTAAGCAGTTTGCTGCCTAGGAGAGTTGTACAGCTGGAAAGAGTAATGTAGTTGACCCCAAACGCAGGTTTTTCTGGGTTCCTCATCCTATAGCTTGCATTTAAATTGAAAATAAGCTGCACACCAGCCCATACTATACAGAAGGATAAAGACTATAAATCCTACTGATGTTCTCTAGATTACTCACTAGTCAAAAACTCTAGGATACTGTATAAACTTGTAAGTTTGCCAATAAGCAGGAACTTCACCAGACTGCCACGACTTCTCAAATATGACAGAATCATACAATTTGTTGCAGTGGAAAGGACCTTTGAAGGTCATCTAGTCCCACCATCCTGCAGTGAGCAGGGACATCTTTTCAACTAGATCACGTTTCTCAGAGCTCCATCAAGCTTGACCTTGAACACATCCGGGGATGAAGCAGTCTGCACTCTCTGTGGAGTCTGTTCCAGTGTTTCACCAACCTAGTAGTAAAGAACTTCGTAATGTCTCATCTAAATCTACCCTGCTCTAGCTTAAAACCGTTCCTCCTTGCCCTGTCGGTACTTGACCTTGTAAACAGTCTCTCCCAGCTTTCTTGTAGGCCCCCTTCAGGTAGTGGAAGGCTGCTATAAGACCTCCCCTCCCCTCCCCTCCCCTCCCCTCCCCTCCCCTCCCCTCCCCTCCCCTCCCCTCCCCTCCCCTCCCCTCCCCTCCCGTCCCCTGGACATCTAGCTGTTGACCACCACCCTCCAGATGCAACCATCCAGGCAATTCCTGATCCACTGAACAGCCTACCCATGAAATCTGTACCTCTAACTTAGAAGGATGTTGTGGGGGACCGTGTCAAAGGCCTTGCAGAAGTCCAGATAGATGACATCCATAGCTCTTCACTTGTCCACTGATGTAGTCATTTCATTGTAGAAAGCCATGAGGTTGGTCAGGCAGGACTGGCCCTTGGTGAAGCCGTGCTCGCTGCCTCAAATCACCTCCCTGTCCTCCATGTGCCTTAGCAGAGCCTCTAGGAGGATCTGTTCTATGATCTTCCCAGGCACAGAAGTGAGGCCAGTACTTCCTGTGGTCCTTCTTTTTACACTTTTTAAAATTGGATGTAATCTTTCCCTTCTCCCAATCACCAGGGACCTTGCCTGACTGCCATGATTTTTCAAATATCATGGAGAGTGGGTTGGCAGCTTCATTGACCAATTCTCTCAGGACTCTGGGCTGCGTCTCATCAGGTCCCATAGACTTGTGTATGTCCAGATTTCTCAGGTGATGATGAACCTTACCTTCACTTGCAGCAGGCAGTCTTTCGTTCTCCCAGTCCCTGATTTTGCCTTCTGTGACTTGGGCAGTGTGACTGGAGCCTTTTCCAGTGAAGACTGAGGCAAAAAAAGTTGTTGAGTACCTCAGCCTTTTCCATATCCTGGGTAACCAGGTATCTTGTTTCCCTCCATAGAAGGCCCATATTTTCTCTAGTTTTCTTTTAATCACCGACATACTTATAAAAGCTTTTTATGTTGCTCTTGACAACCCGGGCCAAATTTATTTCTGTCAGGGTTTTGGTTTTCCTAACTTGATCCCTGCTTGATCGAACAATTTCTCTATATTTCTCCAAGGCTACCTGTCCTTGCTTCTACCCTCTGTAAGCTTTCTTTTTGTTCCTGACTTTGTCCAGGAGCTGCTCTTTCATCCATGGAGGTCTCCTGGCACTTTTGCCGGACTTCTTCTCTGTTGAGATGGATGCATGCTCTGACAGGGGGATTGGACTAGATGATCTTTCGAGGTCCCTTCCAATCCCTAACATTCTGTGATTCTGTGATCCATCACTCCTGAGCTTGGAGGAGATGATCTTTCTTGGACTCCTCAAGACTGAGCCCCTCACCCAGACTGTCACTATGACATCTAGACCACAGATTTGCTAAATACTATGACAAATATATCATGGAATCATAGAATCACAGAATCATAGAATCATAGAATCATAGAATGTGTTGGTCCACTCCAATCCACCTGCAGTGAGCAGGCACATCTTTAACTAGATCATGTTTCTCAGAGCTCCATCAAGCTTGACCTTGAGTGCATCCAGGGATGGAGCCTCCACCACCTTTTTGGGCAACCTGTTCCAGTGTTTCACCGCCCTCATTGTAAAGAACATTCTTCTAATATCTAATCTAAATCTACCCTACTCTGGTTTAAAACCATTGCCCTTGTCCTGCTCTTACATGCATTTGTGAACATTCCCTCCCCAGCTTTCCTGTAGGCCCCTTTGAGGTACTGGAAGGCCGCTATAAGGTCTCCCTGGAGCCTTCTCTTCTCTAGGCTGAACAACTCCAACTCTTGCAGCCTCTCTTCATAGGAGAGGTGCTCCTTTCATCACTTTTGGGACTCTCCTCTGGACTCATTCCATCAAGTCCACATCCTTTTTGTGTTGAGGGCTCCACAGCTGGACACAGTACTCCAGGTAAGGTCTCACCAGAGCAGAGTAGAGGGGCAGAATCAGCTCCCTCAACCTCATCACCACGCTTCTTTTGATGCAGCCCAGGATACGATTTGCCTTCTGGGCTGCAAGCCATATGCTTGTCTCATGTCCAGTTTTTTTGTCCACTAACACCCCCAGGTCCCTCTCTGTGGGGCTGCTCTCTAGAACATCACCTCCCAGCCTGTATTGATAAGGAGGATTGCCCCGACCCAGGTGCAGGACCTTACACTTGCCCTTGTTGAACCCTCTGGCATATCAACTGCACCACTCAGTTTGGTGTCATCTGCAAACTTGCTGAGGGTGCACTCGATCCCACTGTCTATGTCATGTCGTGTTCAGACAAGACTACATACTTACAACCTGGACAGATTACTAACTGGAAAAACAAGGAAAGTCTATAATTTTGGAGATTTCTTCAAGGTATCACAAGAATAAAGCTCATAGGCCTTGCCAAATCACGAAGTGGTTATAAGAAGCAGTTATTTGCAGGCATGATTTTACTGCAGATTACAGGACAATACGTACTTACTTGCCCCATTTTGTATGGAGTAATTCTATCTGCTGCTCTTTAGAAAAAAAAGACCTTTGAATCACAGTGCTTTGCTGCTTGCATTGAAAGATAGGGTATATATGGAAAGCAAAGTATATAGGAAGGGCATGGAAAGATGTGGAAGGGTGAAAAAATCTGTGTTGAAGTGACCTGCTCCTCTGTCATTTGATAACATTGCTACACTTTGTCTATCTTTTGTAAATGCAGATTTTTGTGGTATTTTTGCAACAATCTTTTTAAGTGGATTACATTTGTTTTGATGCCTATCTTGTGGTCAAATGTCTATGGCTGTGATGTTCAGAGTAAACTTCAGAAAGTAGTTGCATCCCTCACAAGGGCAGAGGAAGCTTTGTTATGTATTTTCATCTAAGGATAGAGGTGGGAATGATTTTTAGTAGGAACAGAGGGTAATAAAATTTGCTTATCAATGAAACTGTGTCTCTGGAAGAGTGCATGGCGTTTATGAGTAAGGAGGAAAGGGAAATGGCTTCTGTCCATGTGCTTATAAGGAAGTACTTTCTGAGTAGCATTTGGTTTGCATACCAAGAAGAAATAACGAGGCACTCTTGCATTTGTAAGCATGAGTTGGTGTTGGTCTGGGTGACCCACCTTGTATTTTTCACTATGGTGAAAACTGGCCCATTTCCTGGCCCTTTTCATAAGTGCTATGGCTTATCCAAGACATCAGTAGTATTTGAAGAAAATTTTATGAAATGCCTTTGCCAGGATTGTTTTTTCACTGAAATGAGTGGTTATGAGACCTTTTCATGAACTCTTAGGTAGGTAATCCCTCCAGGAAGCTTTTACTGTGATGACACACAGTCTCTTCAGAGTGAAGGACATTGTCTGCATCCGTTACTAGGAGTGTTTCAATATTGGGCAGTCTGTTGTTTGTATTGAGTGTAGGGCTGTAGGACCTTTGTGGCAAAACAGGGGAAGAAGGTGGAATCAGGATACACTGCAGGAGCTGGTTGTGGTGGTGTGATTTTTTTCGAGTCTGGCATTGATTGCATCAAGGTGGGTAAAGACAGCTTTGGTCTTTTCAGAGTTCATACGACATTTGGGTATTGTGTGTTTTCTGTTTTCCCTAGTTCATGTCATGAAGCTCTGAATCGGGCATCTACCCCCTTTACTAGCTATCCAGAAACAGTATAAGGAATGTCCTAAAAACGAACTGTGTTTCTAAGGTCATAACTCATGCACACTTAAGCTGCAGCTGGAATAGCAGAAAAAGCTGCCAATTATCACTTTGCTTCTGATCACCTTGCTCCTTAGATGAATGAACAAACTGCTGCAATTTAGCACTAACATTGGGTGTTAACTGAGGTAAATCCCCTGTCCAAGTTCACTGGGTGTTCTTACAGATGCATACCTACAGTTTTTTGGAGGGCTGGAAGGATTTCCCTTTGTAGCAGTGCTGCTCGAACATGAGAAAAAGAAATGAAAACAAAGAGGTTGCAACCACTTCTTTTCAATCTGCATAGTGACTTCTAGGTGATGTTTCTGCCTCTCTTCATCCATTTTACCTGTTGGGTAGCTTGCTAGGAGCACTGAGTTACCAGGGAGGTCTGATAGCTACTACGATGTTAAATATAGAAATCTTTTATTTTTTCAGTAATCTGAAATCTTATTTGCTGTAACTAGTAATCTATTTTGGTAGCCTTTAGAGGGCTAAATTTCAGACAAATGCACACAGTAAATGAGTGCTTTGTAAAAGTAAATCACTAGTGATGACATTGATTTATTTATGACTTTGTCTGCCAAAAAAAATCTCATGTGGAGATAGTGATAGAGATAGCATCAGTGATGCAGGAATATATATTTGGGAATTTGGGAGGGGGAGAAAAAGAGAAAAACTTGCTATTCCAGGAATAAAAGATTTTATTTTCTGTTGAGTGTAGTTCTACAGAAATTCAAAGTGAACGAAAAATTTTGCAGATGCAGTGACCTCAATGTGAAGACACTTCTTTGAATTTTACCTTCATTTATTTGACTTAGTTTGTTCATGTATCAAGAATAATACCTTGGTTTCTACTCTGTACCTGCAGTTTTGAGTAATTCCTGCTATTGATGAGACTGAAGCTAGATGCCTCTCATTTTGAGGGCAGTGATCCTTCCCACCTAACCTCCAGTAATATTGCAAAGCATAAACTTGCAGGCTGATAGATGCCAACCTCAGCTCCTGAATGTAATTTTTACCAGGTTTGTTCATGTAGCCGTTGTGCTTTCCTCCTGTGATTAGAGTACTAGTACCTGTTTGGTGCTTCTTCCCTCATATTTGAGATGCACAGGCAAACATCATGTAAACTGTGTTCAAGGCATAGGATGAATATTAGCTAGCTTTTCTTTCTTATCAAGTAAAGAAAAGAAAATCTGAATTGTCCTTATCAACCAAAAGCATGTTAGCTTTTCACAACCGTGTCTTAATCCTGTCTTACCAGACATCTGACTACATATTTTTTCCCAGCTGAACTGTTTATTACAAACATTTTAGCATCACAGTTATTTGACATAAAGTTCATTATATAAGTTTTGTAGTATGATTGCCAGTTGTGTTGGATTTGTGTCTGGTGGGATTTTGCTAGGGGGAGAGACTTCTAGAGACCCACCTCTGGCCAAGGCTGAGCCATTCAGTGCCTCCGTGGTAAACATATTTGAGAGGCGAAAAACGTGCTGGGCAAGTGGTTTTGGTTGGGGAGTTGGCTTGTTTTGGAGAGGAGGGGGAGGTGAGAATAGCCATGTGGACACCAAAGTTGATAGGGAAGGAGAGGGAGAGGTGCGCTGGAGTAGAAATTTTGCTGCAGCCTGTGGTGATAACAGCAGGCTGAGCCTTTGCAGCCTGAGGAGATTACCAGTGGAGCAAAATTCTGCTTCCAGCCCTTGGAGGACCCCAAGCTAGAGCCATGAGCACACCGGAGAAGGGAACTGCACCCAAAGCATGCAGTGAGTCTGAGGGAAGCCCATGCCAGAGCAACCTGTCACTAGGAGGACTGCAGTCCACAGGAGGGACCCACTGGAGCAATTAGTTAATGAGGAGCTGCAATTTCATGGGAAAGACTCGCATTGGAGAAATTCGCGGAAGACTGCCTCTCATGAGAGGGATGCCATGTTGGAGCAGGGGAAGACTGCAAAAAGCCCTCTCCCTTGTGAAGGAGTGGCAGAGACTGTGCGTGATGGACTGACACTAACCCCCATTCCCTGCCTCCATGTGCTGCCAGTGAGAAGGAGGTAGAGAATCAGGAGCAGAACTAAACTCAGGTAGCAGGGAGAAGTGAGAGGAATATGGTTTTAAGATCTGGTTGTATGTTCTCATTTTCCTTCTCTGATATGACTGTTAAATTGGTGATAGTTTTGTTGTTTAAATTAAATTAATGTTTTATTCCCCAGTCTGCTCTTATTTTTGTCTGTGACCATAATCAGTGAGTGAGTCCTCCCTGTCCTTAATCTCAACCTTTGAGCCTTTTCTAACTATTTTCTCCTTCTAATCTCAAAAATGAAGGGGGCATGAGCGACCAAGCGGCTGTGTGGTGTTTTGTTGCCGACTGGGTGGACTGAAATCGTGACCAGTGTTGGAAAGAAACAATTTCCAGTAAAAACTGGGAGAGTTTCCCATCATAAGATGCTGCCTGCCTTATGAAAATAACGTAGAAAACATTGGCAGTTAGACAAGTTGAGGATCTGTAGAAATCCAGATCATAGGTGTCGTGGGTTGACCCTGGCCGGCCGCCAGGTACCCACACAGCCGCTCACTCACTCCCCCCTTCACTGCTGAACAGGGGGAGAAAATATTTCCAAGGGTTCAGGGTTTGAGATAAGGACAGGGAGATCACCCTCATTTACCACCCCGGGCAAAACAGACTCAGTTTTGGGGAAATTAGGTACATTTATTAAAAGAACTAATCAGAGAGGAGTAGTGAGAAGTAAGAAAGAGCAAACAAATCTTAAACAGAACACCTTCCCCCCATCCCTCCCTTCTTCCCGGGCTTAACATCAATCCCGGTTTCTCGACCTCCTCCCCCCGAGCGGCGCAGGGGGACAGGGAATAGGGGCTGCAGTCAGTTCGTCCAACGTTGGTTTCACCGCTTCTTCACTCCGGGGGAGGACTCTTCACTCTTCCCCAGGGCCACTGTGGGGTCCCTCTCACGGGAGACAAGCTTCACGCTCTCTTCTCCGCGTGAGTCGTCCCACAAAGGGCAATTCATCACAAACTGCCCAACGTGAGACACCTCACGAGGGGCAGCCCACCCCTCGTGAGTCTGAGGCGCAGTCCTTCGGGGGAAACTGCTCCAGCGTGAGCCACCCGCAGCGTCCCAAAAGTCCCACCGGCCAACCTGCTCCAGCGTGGGCATTCCTCTCTTCCACGGGCTACAGGTTCCGGCAGCGACTTGCTCTGATGCGGGCTTCCCACGGGCTACAGTCCCCTTCAGGCATCCACCCACACGGCGTGGAGTCCTCGGTGGACATCTACGCGGTGATCCTCACGGTGGACATCTGCACCTCGCCCATGGGCTGCAGGGGGACAACCCGCTTCACCATGGTCTTCACCACGGACCCGGGGGACTCCTTCTGCTCCGGCGCCTGGAGCTCATCCTCCCCCCCCCTCCTTCTTTACTGACCTTGGTGTCTGTACAAATTCTCACTCCTCCATCTCTGTGCCAGCTGTTAATGGCGCAGTTCTTTTCCCCGTTCTTAAATATGTTTTTCACAGAGGCGTTCCTCTGCTATCACCTTACTGATAGGCTCATCCTTGGCCAGCGGCGGGTCCCTCTTTGTAGCCGGCTGGCATTGGCTCTATCAATCTTGAGGAGCTTCTAGCAGCTTCTTACAGAAGCCACCCTGCAGCTCCCCCCCTGCCGCCGCTGAAATCTGGCCAGGCCAAACCAAAACAATAGGTTATTCATTGGACTCTAGAACTAACATTAAATGTCTCGTTGAAGTGAGCTGCTGATAGTACTTTACTTATAAAATCTGGATTGTGCTTTTCTCTCTGAAAGTAGCTCTTGAGAGGAGATCTAGACGTAGAACAGCATTTCTGATAACTTCTGAGAGAGACTGAGAGCAGTTAGTTTAGTTAGTCTTGGCTGCTCATATCCTTGTTTATTTCCTTGGTACTCAGATCCTAACTCCTAATAATATTCTCCTGTATTCCGATTTACCTTACCATCCATCACAAAGAGAAACAAAAATGACATTTTCAGAGGATGTACATAATATTTTGTTTACTGCTTTCTTCTCTCTTAACTTGTTCAGTCCTAACCTTATCTACTGTTCTTTTCTCTAGTTTCAGTTTTCAGGTATGTGAGTAGAAGGGTCCCATGTGCTAAGTGTTAAGCAATCTAAAAGTTAGACTTGTCTGAGTCCTTGTATCCTGCTAGAAATAAATATCTGACCCTTGGTGATGTTTTGGAAAAATCATCGGCTTGGTACCTGACTTCTGAACCAGGAAATAGCATGCCATACTTCGTTTTTTCATGGGGCAGAATCTTTTTACTTCCATTGCTGTTGTGCTTGAATAGGTTGTATTTGTGAAGTGCTGCAAATGGATAGTGCAAAAAGGAAAACTGGCAATCAAGCAGAATACTTTGAGTGAAGAGAAAGTGTCATATAGATTTTATTTGAACTGGTGCCAGGAGGTTTCTTTTACCCTGTTTAGGCACTTTATCAGTCTGCTAGGACTGCCAAGGCTGCTTGTGCCAGCCACACAATGCCTGTTAATGGGTTCCCTACACTGAGAGGGACTGCTCTTGGTCCCACTGGTGATGTCCTGTTCTGTCTTGTAGCTTTACTGAGGCGACAGAAGTGACCACACATAAAAGTACTGAAGTGCTTTCCAAAACCTGGAATTTCTCTACATTTGGACGTAAAAGTCTGGAGGCATGATTATGGAAGGTGAGCAGTGGTTTTGGAACAAATTTTTCTTCTGTTGTCAGATGTTAGTCTGGATAGTACCTGGTTGCTGCTCATGGCCCTCAGTAGATGCTTAAGAATGGTGGGTGAGTGAGGTACGAACCAAGTAATTCTTCCTATCATATTACCCATGGACTTTCTGAGCTGGAAGTCGTCAGGCACATTCGGTCAAATCCAGAGGACGACTCTCTCTGAGACACCATGTGTGACTCTTCTTTGCCCACCTTTTCTGTGGTACTCATGATATTCCCTCAGTCATCTAATTTCTAAGCTGAAGGGTCCAGGTCTATAAGTTGTCTTCCCCTGACTCTATCAGTGTACTGTGACTGTAATGACAGGCTCTTAAGAATGCAGTTTTCAAAGTACTAGCAAACCCTGGGTGTGTGGCATTTTCAGTCTTATTCTGTAGTCCTTTTCTGCTAGTTATGAGTGTTCATCAGCTAATTCTGTCAGAAGCTTTGTAAAGAGACTATTCACATTTTTGATCCACAAGTGTAGCTGGGTTTTTTCTCCTCTTGTAAGTTCTTTTGTTGTTTCTGGCACCGAATTTCATCTGTCACTTTGTATGCCCCAGATTTTCTATTGTTAAATACTGTCATAGCTCTGTTTTATTTATCTTCCATTTGTTCCCAGATAGTGTATGTTTCTGATCTTAATAGACTAACGTCATGGATTTGAATCTGATGGTTTTTTTTTAAAAAGTGGGGGTAGACTAGTGTGAAACTTCGAGAGCCTCCCCCACCCCCAGGTAGGGGTCCGACCTGCCTCTGGCCAGGGCCAGGCCAATCGGTGGCTCTTCGAACAAGGTATTTAAGAGGGGACCCCATTGGTTTTTTTTCTCTCTTTGGTTTTGTCTTGTCTTGAGCTGTCCTGTGTTTAATGTTAGGGAGATTTTTGGTTGGAGGAGGGGGAGGTGAGGGGAGAATAAAGAATCATCACCCTGAGAAGAAAGAGGGTAAAAAGAGTCCCAGAGGAGAAGGAGAGGGCTGCCAGAGCAGGACCTTTCCCTGAAGCCTGTAGTAGTCAAGATGGCAGGAAGACGATTACCCGCCAGTTGACGGAACTGACAGTGGCGAGTACGTGCAGGATCCATTGGTACGTGCAGACCTCCATGTGACAGGGGAGAGGGACCAAATGTCAGTGGGGGACATGCCTGAAGTGATTCGTGGCATGAGGAGGAAGAGGACTGCCTCCTGTGAGGACACCATGCGGCAGGAAGGAGAGACTGCGAGGAACCCTCTTTCTCAAGGAGGAGCTGCCATGGGCACTGAGTGCAAGATGGACTGCACCCACCACCCCCTGCCTCCCTAGCACTGATAGGGAGGAAGGAGGTAGCTGGGAAGACAGGAGGAGTGAGGGATGAATGAAAGGCATTTAGAGTCATATTTATTGATGTATTCCCCTTACTTTTCTACTTTGTTAATGGTAGGGGTGAATTAAATCTACGTTTTTCTCCCCAAGTTGCTTTGGTTCTTTACCTGTCATCTTAAATGGTAGGTCATCCCTATCCTTAATCTCAAACTCTTGAGCCTTTTTAGTTGAGTTGTCTCCCTCCACAACACTGTTGAAATGGGGGCGGGGGAGAGGAGCGAGCTGGAGACCGCATGGTTCTTTGTCCCCAGTCTGCTTGAACCATGACAACCAGAAAATGAGGATTGCATTGAAATTTTTAAGACTTTGTCTTGTATTGCAGAACTATGCTAAGACAGATGAGGGTGAGCACTCCTTAGCTGAACAGTTCTGTCCACACTTGATGTCTTGATCATTGTCTCCCATGTTTGTTTTACTGGCAGTGTGCTACTCCGCCTGCTCCTGAACAGAACATGTCATAAGGATGTTCTAGAAATGTGTAGGCAGTGCCCTGGCAAGAGGGACAGATGTCTGCAGCAGACATAGCTCCCTCTGACTTCACTCATGATTCTGTCTACTTGCACTTTTTTTATGTCCTTGAAGGTATATTTTGGCTTTTTGGTGGAGAATTCAGAAAGAATCTGTAAAAACAGAAACAAGGAAGTTCAAACACAACTTGAAAGAAGAATTGTAAAAGGGAGGGGTTGGTAAAAAGGGGGGCAAAAGGGCCCACTGGAAATTTTGCATTTCAAAACATGTTTCTTCATTTCAGTTATGCAATGTTAGTCAACTTAAGGGGTTAATTAAACTGTTACACACTCACAGAACATTAACGAGAAATATCTAGGTAGTTTTGTTTCCTATTTCATAATTGCCACTTACAGAAGTAGCCAAGTGCTCAGTTAATTTTTTTTTTCCTGAAATTGTGCATACTAGTAGGTCTTTATTATATGCCTGTTTTTCTGTCCTCTGTGAATGTTGTTCAAGCATTTATTTACCTTTTAATCAATTAATTTATTTTTTAGTTTTAATTTATTCATGACTGAAGGAAAACTACATCAACTAACTGTCTGGGTAGTCAATATTTCTTGAATAGAATGCTTTGGGGAGCTGTTCTTATGACTTTTCCCTTGAAGTCATAAAACAGTTGTCAGTTGAAAGTACATGATGGTTCCTAACCTTTGAAGTGCTTTAAGATAGCAGGACGCAAAGTTTCTGTGTTCTTGACATATAAAGCCTGTGGCTACAATGTTATATACTGGATCCTCTGGATATAGTTGCTGTGATAAGACAAATCTCTTTTTATGATTCACAGAAGTTATTCTTTCTTTCTTCAAAGATTTACGTCAAACTTTACTATAATATTGCAAATTTGTTCCTGTGCCTTGTCCATTTTATTGCATGTGTAGTTTTAGTCCAGAGAGTTTATTTGTTTAATTTGTCAGAGCAATTTTGTAGCTATTGTTTTTGTGGGGTGATAGGAACAGTCTGATAGAAATCTGAAAATCTTTTGGAGCTAAAAGCTTCATTTCTTGTTTATCATGCAAAGCAGTGAACTGCTTGTGTTTCATTCTTCTATGCTACATAACTTTTTCCCCCAGCTTCTATGCTGATATTTTGACAGACCTCATAAATGAGTTACTTACAGAGTTTGAAAGTAAAAGGTTATTTTGAAAACTTTCACTAGCACATCGTGTGAACACCTGTCCTAGGTTCGGCTAGGATGGGTTTAATCTTTCATTAGCAACTGGGAGGGGACATAGCCTGGATAGCAGAACCAAACTACCCACTAGCCGAGGAGATGCTTGATACCATCATGACATCATGTGTGGTATATATAGAGAGGGAGTTGGCTAGCAATACTCTTGAGAACAGAAGCACAGCAGTGGCTGGATGATCAGGTCCCAGGGTGGTGAGATATACGCGTTACATGCTATCTAATTAATGCCGGTTTTGCCACTGTTACCTTTTTTTTTTTTCCTTATGATTTTAATTTTTTGTGCTAAAAAACCTGTTTTTATCTCAACACCAGGAGGCTCTACTTACTGCTCATTTCTGGGTTTTCCTTCTCATTCCCAGTGGGGGAGTGTTCAGCCCTGAACTGCAACATGTTTTGACGCCCGACGTGGGGTAGAGTATTTGAGACAACGGCACATCTGACAAAACAAACTTGTTAAAAAAATTTTTTTAGACTGATTTCCAACAGTAGTTGAGCAGTCACTACTCATAATGTTGGTTTGTTTGCTGCGTGGTGACATTGGCTGAACCCTAACATGTCCTTTGCACTTCCTGCAGTCTAGTGGAGTCCCTCAGGGGTCAGTGCTGGGTCCAGTGCTTTTCAATATATTCATCAATGACCTGGACGAGGGGTTAGAGAGTGTTGTCAGCAAGTTTGCTGATGACACAAAACTGGGAGGAGTGGCTGACACACCAGGAGGCTGTGCTGCCATTCAGAGAGACCTGGACAGGCTGGAGGGCTGGGCAGGGAGAAATCTAATGAATGTGTAAGTGCAAGTGTAGAGTTTTGCACTTGGGAAAGGACAACCACATGTGGCAGTATAGGTTGGGGACTGACCTGCTGGAGACCAGCATAGAGGAAAGGGACCTGGGGGTTCTGGTGGACAGCAGGATGACCATGAGCCAGCAATGTGCCCTCACAGCCAAGAAGGCCAATGGCATCCTGGGGTGTATTAGAAGGGGAGTAGCAAGTAGGTCGAGAGAGGTCCTCCTGCCCCTCTCCTCTGCCCTGGTGAGGCCACATCTAGACTATTGTGTCCAGTTCTGGGCCCCTCAGTTCAAGAGAGACAGGGAACTGCTGGAGAGAGTTCAGCACAGAGCCACAAAGATGATGGAGTGGAACATCTCCCTTATGAGGAAAAGCTGAAGGAGCTGGGTCTCTTTAGCTTAGAGAAGAGGAGCCTGACAGGTGACCTCATAAATGCTTATAAATGTGTAAAGGGTGAGTGTCAGGAGGACGGAGCCAGGCTCTTTTCAGTGACATCCAATGACAGGACAAGGGGCAATGAGTACAAGATGGAACATAGAGGTTCCACAAAAATATTAGGAAAAACTTTTTCACTGTGAGGGGGACAGAGCACTGGCACAGGCTGCCCAGAGAGGTTGTGGAGTCTCCTTCTCTGGAGACATTCGAAACCCGTCTGGACGCATTCCTGTGTGACCTACTGTAGGTGATCTTGCTCTGGCAGGCGACTGGACTAGATGATCTTTTAAGGTCCCTTCCAACCCCTAACATTCTCTGATTCTGTGATTCTGTGATTCTGTGATATTTATGCATTCTGGGAGAGGGGTAAAAGTCACTATCTTTTTGCACTGGGTAATGTCAACTTATGATATGATTGCAACACTGGCCATAAGGTTAAGCTGGTATTTTTATGAGGCATTGTTGTCACTCCCATACCTTGGGCACCTCCTTTCAGAAACTCATTAGTAACCACTCTCAACCCTTGGGGGAAACGGAGGAGGATGTTTTCTTCCGTTCTCCCTTGAGGCTAATCCCAGCAGTTTTGGAGAACTTTGGATACCCTTGGAATGCCCAAACCACCATGGTCTTAGTGCTATGCCTCCTGAATCTGTGCCAGATTTTGCTCAGGGTCATACCAAAGTTCTGTAAGGACATTGCCCAGAGACCTGTCCTGAAGCCGGATAGCTATGAGTGGCAACGTGCATGGAAAATCATGGGCAAGCTTCTAGGACAATGGTCACCTCCAGTATTTTGGAATTTCACCCCTGAACATATGCAGAATCCCAAAAAGCTAGCAGAGTATTTGGAAGAAGTGTGCTGTCAGCACAAATCACTGCAGTGTGCTGGGGCCTGGCCCATGCCTACTGAGCCATTTTCAACACCACTAACTACTCCCGAGGAGAAGAGGAGGTCTCTGGACCTAAAGACAACCAGCAGGTGCTGTGGCTGCTCCACCCCCTGTGGCAAGTACTGTAACTGCTTCGACTCCTGCAACATGATGTGACTGCTCCAACTTCTGTGACAAACATGGTGACTGCTCCAACCCCTTTGACGAGCACTGCGGCTGAACCAGAGGACCAGCCTGTGCAAATATCAGTTGCCCCAAAGCAGAAGAGGAAATACACAAAGAAATCAGTTCGCTTAGTGAGGGATGGAAATGAACCAGGGCCATCATGAGAACAAGAAGAAACAGCAAATCCAGAGATAACCACTCGATCCCTGTCCCTGAGTGAGCTGTGACATATGTGAAAGGACTTCAACCGCCATCCAGGTAAGCACATTGTTACCTGGTTGCTCCAATGCTGGGACAGTGGAGCCGGTAGCCTCGAACTAGAGGGTAAAAAAGCCAAACATCTGGGATCCCTCTCTAAGGAAGGGGCCATTGACAAGGTGCTTGGGAGGCAGACACAACCCCTCAGCCTCTGGAAGCAACTTCTGTCAGGCATAAAGGAAAAGTACCCCTTCAAGGCAGATGTTACATGTCACCCAGGTAAATGGACGTCAATGGAGAGAGGTATCCAGTACCTGAATATGAAGGAAGTCTCTCTTCCTCCCTACAGGCTTGTGTTTCAGCTGTGGAGGAGCTGTCCCGGGAGTTCCAGCAATTCAGAGTGCACCGTTGTGCACAGTGCCCTGTTCCCCACCTGTATGGGCCCATGTCTCAGCTGTTAGGACTAGGCACTCCTCTGCTCAAGAGGAGTACCATAGAAGGCACACAACACAGGACACTCTTTGGTCTTACCTATGTGAAATGGGAGGGAAAACCCACTCCAGTGCTAGATGTGCGGGTATGTGAGTTGCAAGGGGAAACAAAAGGATTCCTCCAAGAAAATCTTTGCTCCAGTTTCCAGTGGGAAGTCCTCCAGACAAAATAGAAGAGCAGATCTCACCTCTGATCGTATTGAAGGGACCTCTGAGTCACATTTGCAAAAAGTGAGTGACTCTGATCAAGATTAGAGGGGCCCTGCCTCCAGCCGGGTGGAGGACAGGGACAATTGGGTTTACTGGACTGTGTGGATCCGATGGGCTTGCACATCAACTCCAGAGGAATACAGGATTCTAGCAGATACAGGTACACAATGTACCTTGATGCCATCAGGATATAAAGGGGTAGAACCCATCTGTATTTCCACGGTGACAGGAGGATCCCAGAAACTGACTGTATTGGAAGCTGAAGTGAGTCTGACTGGAAATGACTGGCATAAACATCCGATTGTGACTGGCCCAGAGGGATAGACTACCTCAGAAGAGGGTATTTCAAAGACTCAAAAGGGTACCAGTGGGCCTTTGGCATAGCTGCCTTGGAGATGGAGGAAATTAAACAGTTGTTCATTCTGCCTGGTCTCTCAGAGGACCCTTCTGTGGTGGGTTTGCTGAGGATTGAAGAACAACAGGTACCAATTGCTAACTCGATGGTGCACCAGCGGCAATATCACACCGAGACTCCCTGGCTCCCATGCATAAGCTGATTCATCAGCTGGAGAACCAAGGAGTTATCAGCAAAACTCACCCTTTAACAGCTCTATACGGCCAGTACGGAAATCTAATGGGGAATGGAGACTGACAGTGGCTTGAATGAGGTCACACAGCCACTGAGTGCTGCTGTGCCGGACGTGCTTGAGCTTCAATACGAGTTAAAGTCAAAGGCTGCCAAATGGTATGCCACCACTGATAATGCTAATGCATTCTTCTCAATTCCTCTGGCAGCAGAGTGCAGGCTGCAGTTTGCCTTTGCTTGGAGGGGTGTCCAGTACACCTGACATCGACTGCCCCAGGGGTGGAAAAACAGCTCCACCATTTGCCATGAATGGATCCATAATGTGCTGGAGCAGGAGGAAGCTCTGGAACACCTGCAGTATGTCGATGACATTATCATATAGGGCAACACAGCGGAAGAAGTGTTTGAGAAAGGAAGGAAAATAATTCAGATCCTCTTGAAGGCTGGATTTGCCATAAAATGTGGTAGGGTCAAAGGGCCTCCAGTTTTCAGGAGTAAAGTGGAAAGATGGATGACATCAGATACCCATGGATGTGATTGATAAGATAGCAGCTATGTCTCTGCCAACTAGTAAAAAGGAGACACAGTCTTTCTTAGATGCTGTGGGGTTTTCAAGATGCACATCCCAAATTACAGCCAGATTGTAAGCCCTCTCTTCCAAGTGACCCAGAAGAAGAACAATTTCACATGGTGCCCTGAACAGCAACAAGCCTTTGAGCAAATTAAACAGGAGATTGTTCATGCCATATCCCTTGGGCCAGTCTGGGCAGGACAAGACATTAAAAATTTGCTCTACACTGCAGGTGGGCAGAATGGCCCTACCTGGAGCCTCTGGCAGAGGGCATCTAGGGAGATCAGAGCCTGAGCCCTAGGGTTTTGGAGTCAGGCATGCAGAGGATACAAGGCACACTACACTCCCACTGAGAAAGAAATACTAGCAGCATATGAGGGAGTCTGAGCTGCCTCAGAAATAATTGGTTCTGAGGCACAGCTCCTTCTGGCACCCCGACTGCCAGTGTTGGGCTGGATGTTCAAAGGGGGGGCCTCATCTACATATGATGCAATTGATGCCACGTGGAGTAAATGGGTCACGCTCATCACACAATGGGCCCAAACAGGGAGTCCTAGCCACCCAGCAATTCTGGAGGTAATTGCAAACTGGCCAGAAAGCAAAGATTTTGGAGGGTCACGGCAGGAGGAAGTGAAACGTGCTGAAGAGGCTCCGCCATACAATGAACTACCAGAGGATGAGAAGCAATACTCTCTGTTTACTGACGGGTCCTGTCGCATTGTGGGAAATCATGGGAGGTGGAAGGCTACTGTGTGGAGCCCCACCCAGTGAGTTGCTGAAGCCACTGAAAGGGAGGGTGGATCAAGTCAATTTGCAGAGGTAAAAGCTATCCAACTGGCTTTAGATGTTGCCAAGCAAGAAAAGTGGCTGGTACTCTATCTCTACACTGACTCGCGGATGGTGGCAAATGCTCTGTGGGGGCAGTTATAGCAATGGAAGCAGAGCAGCTGGCAGCGCAGAGGTAGGCCTGTGTGGGCCGCCAGATTATAGCAAGATATTGCTGCTCAGGTGGAGAACCTGGTCATGAGAATACGTCATGTAGATGTCTGTGTACCCAAGAGTTGTGCCACTGAAGACCACCGAAACAACCAACAGGTAGTTTAGGCTGCTAAGATCCAAGTGTCTCAGGTGGACTTGGACTGGCAGCACAAGGGTGAATTGTTCATAGCTTGGTGGGCCCATGACTCCTCAGGCCATCAAGGGAAGGAATGCAACATATAAATGAGCTCATGATCGAGTGGTGGACCATGGACAGCATCACATGGGTTATCCATGAATACGAGATGTGCTGCAATCAAGCAAGCTAAGTGGGTTTCGAGGGTGATGGATGAAATACAGATGTGGGGAGGCGTGGCAGGTTGACTGTATTGCACTCCCACAAACCCCTCACGGCAAATGCTACATGCTTACAATGGTGGAAACAACCACCAGGTGGTTGGAAACATACCCTGTGCCCCATGCTACTGCTCGAAACACCATCTTGGGCTTTGGGAGCAGCTACTGTGGCAACACGGCACTTTAGAAAAGTTTGAGTCAGATAATGGGACTTACTTCCGGAATAGCCTCATAGTAGCCTGGGCCAAAGAGCACAGCACAGAGTGGGTGTATCACATCCCGTATCATGCACCAGCCTCTGGGAAAGTTGAACGGCACAATGAGCTGTTGAAAACTACATTGAAAGCAATGGGTAATGAAACCTTCAGCCACTGGGATACAAATTTAGCAAAGGACACATGGTTAGTCAACACTAGAGGATCCTCTAATTGAGCTGGGCCTGCCCGGTCAAGACTCCCACTTACTGTGGAGGAAGATAAAGTCCCTCTCATGCACACGAAGAGTATGTTAGGGAAGACGGTATGGGTTAGTCCTGCCTTGGGCAAAGGCAAACCCATCCATAGAATTGCTTTTGCTCAAGTAGCTGGGTGTACTTGGTGGGTGATGCAGAAGGATGGAGATGTTCAGTGTGTACTTCAAGGGGATTTAACTCTGGGAGAAAATAGCCAGTGGACTAAATCCTATGATGTTGATTGCTAAATAACCCTGTCAATATATCCCATCACTACTTCTGTTGCAGTAACAACAACCTAGATCAATGAAGGATGGACTATGATGGAAACAAGTGAAGGGCATCAATAAGGGAACCTGAGGTGGCAGCCAGTGACTTCCTTAAGATAACATCCTCAGGCTTCAGACTGTGGGCAGGTGCCATGCCAAACACACTGTGAGTTCCAGATACATCATCCACCACATTACCTCCTACCTTAAAGAACTTTTGTGATAAATGAAGCCTCGAAGTCATGGCCTACATGAACCCAATGGATATACTGGAGGGATGGTGCGTAGACTAAAAGAGTGATATCTGTGTATAAGTGGCCTTACACTGGCTAACTCCCTCTATATATACACCACACATGACATCATGATGGTATCGAATATCCCCTTGGCTACTGGCTAGTTTGGTTCACCTATCCTTGCTATGCCCCCTCCTAGCTCCTAATGAAAGATTAACCTCATCCTAGCCGAACCCAGGACAACACCTTAAGAAAAATAGCCAATAATGTCTCTCCTTCCTTGTTATATGTGTTCTTATAACTGTTTCATTAAGAACTGGTAGTGTCTCACCTGTTGAAACTAGTGGTGGGAGAGTTAGGATGAAATTTTTTACCTTCAAGTGATAGTTTGATGAGGTTATTAATATGCTCACAAGTGCCTATTCAGGTGCTTTGCTGCTGATTGGCTTGCTGGCAACTGAGCACACAGTCCATGTAGCTTGTAAGTTTCACTGCATAAGAACTACTAAAGCAGCATTGATTTTTTAACTTCCTGAACTGAAGGAGCTCTTTTTTGAGCTGACCTGGTTCTGCAGAGAGTTACGGTGAGAAAGATACACAGGTTTTGGAAGAAATGGTTTTTAGCCATTAGGTAAGATTGTCTTTCCAAACTGTGTTAGGAACACAGCAGCCTAGCAGGTACTTATAAAGGTTTTACTGTCTTTTATTCTTTTCTTCTGTTAGCTGATCATTGCAGATCTGTGCTGGTTCTGGATGTTCAAATGCTAGTTGCAATTGAGAACAATGAAAATAGTACTGTCGGAAGTTGGGAAGCAAGCAGTGTGCACTGACTGCAACATCAACCTGTTCTTTGAGACATGATGTAAAAATAAAATGGTGAATGATCCTTCTTTATGCTCTGTGTAACTGAGTTAGAAGTGCTGGAGAAAATGTGACTGTTTTCACACTGTCATAATATACAGAGAAGTTGAAATGTTGTGCAAGCTATAGTAATTCATCTAATTCCTGACATTCACCTTCCACTTGCAGTGTGATTTTGCTTTAGAACTGTTTGAAAGATTCAGTTAGATTTTCAAAACCTTCTATTTACTCTCAGCTGAGATGCCTTTTTTTAATATTCTTTGTAAAAAGTTAAACCAGTGAGCTAATGCTTTAGAAAATTGTTTAAGGGGTATCACTTACTTCAGCTGACTTCAGTTGACTTGAGTTGTTCATATTTAATTTTTTCTTACTGTCTTCAGATGAACACCGTACCCTCCCAGCGTTGTGTTTTTGTCAAATAAAGAGGATCTGTTCTGAAAGATTTGTTGTGGTTAGTGAGTGTTGTTGTCAGACTGAACAGGATCCTTTCTTTTGTTTCCCTTCTGTTACATCAATTTTCTGTCCCTCTCTCACTGGCAGACCTCTTGAGCTGGGACTGTGTATGTGTGGAGATGACCTCTGAAGCTTTCAGTTATTTTTCAAAAAGTCACGCATCTAACATTTCATTGCCTTGGGAACAGACAACCAGAAAATGTGTAAGAACCTTGCTAGAAAATGCAGTTAGTTCTCTGTACACAAACTTATGCTTGGACATACATGCACTTGCTTCCTTCTCTCCCCACCCCCACGTAGGAATCAGACACAGGTTGTCATTTGGCCTCAACTGGCTTGGCAGCTGACCAGCTTTTATATTAGCACGTGTGAAAAATTTTTAGAAAACATAGAATTTCCCATGTGCCTTAAATGTGCAGAGTGTAGAGGAACATAGGCTGTCCAATTGAAAATGGTTCCTCACAGGTACAAAGCAGAACCACTATGGAAGTAACATACCTCACAGTCTATTTAGTTCACTGCAATCCAGACAGAGCAGTCAGCTTTGCTATGAAGAGAAACATCTTTAGAATGATCTTTGAAAAAAAAAAAAGGAGAAATAAAATCCATAATTCTGTGTTTCTTTGTGCTTCCAAAACAAGCCAGAGCAAATACGTAATACGTCAGCCTTCTGCTTGAGGGTGAATTAATGGCTAAGCATCTGAATACTTCTGCTGTAACAAGTAAGCAGGAACAGAGAAAACCTGATGCAACTGATCTCATTTCTCAGTCTTCGTGCTGGCAGAGACAAATAAAAATGGAATATTAAGTTGGGAATGACTCAGAATTTTCAGTGGTAACAGAACTGTTCTGAGGTTGGCACTCTGTAGAGTTAATATTTTGACTAAATAATAAAATGAGGCCGCAGTCCTCCCTCTATGAAAGCTGAGGGTTTGTGCACAAGGTGACTTAATTTGCTGTTCCTTTGAAAGGTTGTCTTCAGTCCAGGACTGCATTTTTATAGTCTCTGGTCTAGTTCCCTCCATACCTTTGCAAAGGTGTTTTATGGTCTTTTCTGGTAGCCATAAAGGATAATGAGAAAAGAGAAATCCCCTACAGTGAGTAAGTTTGGCAGGGGACTTTCTGCAGGCTTTACTAAAATGCAGTGGGTATTTTCTCATTTAGTTTCATATATGTCATTGTTTCACCTGATACGAAGCAAAACCAGCAGGTTCTGTGTTTTGATAAATGGGCTGAAGGCTGTCTCATTTCTCTTTAGCACCTGTAAGTAACTTTATCTCCTCTGCTATATTAATAACACTTCATTCAATGGATTGCGGAGGATGGTCTAGCTGGCCTAGGACATCAGTTGAAGCTCATGTTTATTTTCCTTGTTAACAGTCCTGGCTTTCATGGATATTCAGGTAAAAAGTGTATTGTTAACTCTGATGTGTATTGTAAGCAGAGGCAGATCAGCCTCACTGCAAAAGTGTGTTATTAAGAATGCTGAAGTTAACAAACCATCACAGGAAGGCAAGTAGCTTGACTTTGGGATTAACTTTAACAAGTAGAACTTAAAGCAAAATTTGGGAAGTTGTTGCTTTTCTTTCGGTGTGTGCTGGCTGTAGCTGTAAGACAGTGATGTTCTATCTGTTATCTCTTTGCATGGGAGCAAAAGACCATGAGTTATTGAATGAGAGCCCTCTTGATTTGTCTTTATTTTAAATGGATAGCAACTAGTGATGTTTCAGGAAAAGTTTACGAGCAAAAACAGCAGCAAAGGATCTTTTCTTGGTTGATGTTTCCACCTTTTGGCAACTAGTAATGGATGGTGATCCATTATATATTATGAGTATAGACCAGGAGGTCTATAATCACTTTTGATCCACATTTGTCTGTAGCATTCTACATCAGAATGTTCCACAGCTGGGAGAGGGATTGTGTAGGAAAATTATTTCTTAACTGTACAACTCCATAATGCTGACAGTTGTCCAGAAAGAAGTTGTAATTGTTCTCTGCTTATTTTCATCACACATATGTATTGAGGTTTAAGTGTAATGTCCCTTAGTTATCTTGTTTCTAAGCTGAAATGTAGTCTTCATGTCCTGATCTTGCTGCAATTCTCTCTGCTGTCTGACAGGTTTGAGTCATAAACTGGTTTATGCCTTTGACTCTTGCTGCTCTGCATCTGTCTCCTTGACAAATTCAGCTCTCTTGTAATCTTGCCACCTTATTCACTGAATGCTGGTAGAGAAGTATATTCATGTGTAATTGGAGCATGTAATGAGCATGTTACTGCTACCAAATTACTTTCTCCCAACCTTTCAAATCTTGCTCTGACATCCTTCTAGTCAATGTAATAACTTACGTGGCTTGATGTCTATCATGGGTATGGTGCACTTAAAACCGGGTGAATATCCTGTTTCATATACAGGTGCTTATTCCTATACTTTGGTAATTAACTTCACTAAATGTATATTATTGTCATGTACGGCCTGATTCAGAAAGCATATTAATTCTGAAAGGCTATAAAATTGGATTCTCAGTGTTTCGTCACTTCCATATCAAATGTAGTCATCTAGAGTGCACAAAGACTTTCTTGACTGCAAGGAAAATTCACTCTGAACTCAAAATGTCTTTGAATTCTTTCTTCATATTGCCTAGTAATAAATGCTGAAGGACAGATTAAGGTCTGTGTCACTCATGCATAACCTCGCAACAAAGTTTTGTCAGTCTGAACTAGCAAACAATACATGCAAGAAATAGCACTTGACTCCTTTCTCTGGCAGTATTTTGTTTGCTTTTTTCTTTATAGCCTTGCTAAAGTATGACATCTTCAGGTTTTCAGGTTGAGATTGATAGGACTTTTAAGTTCATGAGGGATGGAATATTTGATGCAGGACTACAGCAATATGTATAATTATTTTTTAAAGAGAATAATTTTTAATCCAGAAAACTTAATTTACTTGTTTCCAGTAGTTGTTGGATCACTGTATTGAACTATATCTTTTCCAGACAAGAACATAGTTCACAGTGTTGTCCTTATTACAAATAAATTGTGCATGAAGAACATTTGGATATGTACATTTCTTGTTTACATTGATTATGTCTTCGGCATTACATCTCAGTTTATTTTCCAGTCAGTTAGTTATACTGAGTCCTTCACTTGGTTACTGTGGTGCTCTTACTTAAAACTTAACAGAAATCAACAATCTGGAAAAAACTCTAACGTTTTGTGGGAGGCCTTTATAAGGTTTCCAGGCTGTAATGAACAATGATTGTTCAAGCGTGTAGCCCTCCTATTTCTGTCACATTGCCCCAAAATTAATAGATTCCACATGCTTAAAATTGTAGATTCAGAACTTTTACTACAACCCAGTAAGGTCAGCAAGTTTCTACCAAATTATGCTCTTTTCTTTTTTTTTCCCAGAAGAAGAAAAGAATATTTATGGCATAGTTATTGCTAGTTCTTGCATTAAACTTTGCTAAGGTTAAATTGAGCAGAAATTAGAAGTGTTTTTTGAAACTTTACGGCTTTTGATTATCCGACTGTGCAGTCAGGGAACTGTTCTTTGACTACATTTATTTTCTTCTGGTATACTTACCTCCTAGGGAAGATAAAAATGGTTTTTTGTATATTTTGCTGTGACAGTTACTGGGAACATTGCAAATGAACATTGAAAGAAAGAACCACTGGGTTTTCTTCCTTATTCTCCAAATAGCCAGACAGCACTTTCGTTTTGGAATACTTTCATTTTCTGCTGCCTCAATATATTCTCACCCTAAAGCAAGTGGACAGTATATTATGTTCTCACATCCTGATTTGTGGGTTACATACTGTCTTGACAAGTGGCCAAACAGCTGAAATTTGGAAGAAAATATAATTGTGTTGCCATCAATTGAGACAACTCTAGTTGTGGAATTGATGATGTGAGGCAATGCGCACAAATAGAAACAGGAGGTTCCTTTTGAACATCAGGAGACTGTGAGAGTGACTGAGCTTTGGCACAGGTTGCCCAGGGAGATTGTGGAGTCTCCCACTTTGGAGGTACTCACAAGCTGTGTGGACATCATCCAGGATAACCTCCTGTTTTGGTTTGGCCTGGCCGGATTTCGGCGGCAGGGGGGGAGCTGCAGGGTGGCTTCTGTAAGAAGCTGCTAGAAGCTCCCCAAGATTGATAGAGCCAATGCCCGCCGGCTACAAAGAGGGACCCGCCGCTGACCAAGGCAGAGCCTATCAGTAAGGTGATAGCAGAGGAACGCCTCTGTGAAAAACATATTTAAGAACGGGAAAAAGAACTGCGCCATAACAGCTGGCACAGAGATGGAGGAGTGAGAGTCTGTGCAGACACCAAGGTCAGTGAAGAAGGAGGGGGGGGGAGGATGAGCTCCAGGCGCCAGAGCAGAAGGAGTCCCCCGGGTCCGTGGTGAAGACCATGGTGAAGCGGGTTGTCCCCCTGCAGCCCATGGGCAAGGTGCAGATGTCCACCGTGAGGATCACCGCGTAGATGTCCACCGAGGACTCCACGCCGTGTGGGTGGATGCCTGAAAGGGGACTGTAGCCCGTGGGAAGCCCGCATCAGAGCAAGTCGCTGCCGGAACCTGTAGCCCGTGGAAGAGAGGAATGCCCACGCTGGAACAGGTTGGCTGGTGGGACTTTTGGGACGCTGTGGGTGGCTCACGCTGGAGCAGTTTCCCCCGAAGGACTGCGCCTCAGACTCACAAGGGGTGGGCTGCCCCTCGTGAGGTGTCTCCCGTTGGGCAGTTTGTAATGAATTGCCCTTCGTGGGACGACTCACGCGGAGAAGAGAGCGTGAAGCTTGTCTCCCGTGAGAGGGACCCCACAATGGCCCTGGGGAAGAGTGAAAAGTCCTCCCCCGGAGTGAAGAAGCGGTGAAACCAACGTCGGATGAACTGACCGCAGCCCCCATTCCCTGTCCCCCTGCGCCGCTCGGGGGAGGAGGTGGAGAAACCGGGATTGATGTTAAGCCCGGGAAGAAGGGAGGGATGGGGGGAAGGTGTTCTGTTTAAGATCTGTTTGCTCTTTCTCACTTCTCACTACTCCTCTCTGATTAGTTCTCTTAATAAATGTACCTAATTTCCCCAAAACTGGGTCTGTTTTGCCTGGGACGGTAAATGAGGGTGATCTCTCTGTCCTTATGTCAAAACCTGGAACCCTTGGAAATATTTTCTCCCCTGTTCAGCAGTGAAGGGGGAGTGAGAGAGCGGCTGTGTGGGTACCTGGCGGCTGGCCAGGGTCAGCCCACGACACCTCCTCTGTGTGGTCCTGCTTGAACAGGGGAGTCTGGGAAAGATGACCTCCAGAGAACCTTTCCAGCCTCAACTATTCTGTGATTCTATGAGTTTTTAGTCTTTTTAGTTTTTTTCACAGCAAAGACTTGTTTCCATAGTAATCAGCCATCATAATTGATCTCTTTCTTTCACATTAAAAGAACTGTCAACTTTTTGCTCTGAAGCATGAAATAGGAAGTTACTCCCTCTAAAAATGTTCTCTTTCCTCCACAAATGCTTTCTCTTCTAATAGTTGGAGGTGATTTTTAAGGCATTTCAAAGAAAAACACTTCCTGAGGAATTGATTTAAACTAACTTCAGAAGATGAAAATCAAATATTCGTAAGTTTCAGTTGTAAATGAAGATCAGTTTAGGTAGAGCATCCCAACTTCTGCTTTGGAATTTGAAGTCCTCTTACAGAAGAAAACTTTGTGCTGCCTCTAAATATATACCTGATGGCAATGGCAAATGTGGAAGGCATCTTCGCATAATAAGCTCTTTGAAAAAGAGGGAAAACTGAGTAAACACATTTTTTTTTTAAAGCATTTGTATCTTGGTAATATATTTGGTTACGAATTTAAGCTTTAATGTTTTTTTCAGTCTCAACTGGTGTTCTAATTTGCAATTTTAATAAAAATTTAAATGTTTTCACAGACCAAAAAAACTGTTTTCTGAGTGTCTCTTGTATCAGATGAATCTTATAAAGGAAGGGGAGAGGCATGCTTTCATTTGAATGGCTGGGTTTCTCATACTGTTAATAACTTCTTCTGTTGTTGAAAAGCATAATCTTTCTAAAGCTTTGTCAGTAGGCAAATGTAGCCTAACTTTTATCCTCTGGAAGAACTCCTACTCCATGGAGAGAAAGGGAGTGATGCTAAGTTTCATATAGTGAGAGTGGGAGCTACTGCTTTGGGGACAACAGAAGCCTAGGTGTTTAGCTAGCTCAAAAAATGTCTGGCTTTATTGCAGAAACATCTTCTTTTGTTATAACAGTCTTTTTGAATGCAAGGTGATAACACTTGCTTTCCCATTCTGGTTGTCAAAAACTAGGTGGCACCTAGGTCTGAAATGTTGCAAGGTTGAGATTATGGGCTCTTCACTTTTATGGGTGGAAACAGGAAGTAAGTTCTAGGAAAAAAAGAAAAAAAGAAACAAATTCTTTGAAAAATTAGGTATTTATTACAAACTTATAAAGTGAAAATGAATATTCTGCCCCTGGAGTGGCAAATAGATGAGGTGATGTAATGAAAACAAACATTCAGATGTGTCAGCAGTGTAAATTGCTGATCATTGAAGAAAATTGTCCATTTGTTCTCTAATTCAGCACAGAGGTAGCACTTTACTTTGCAAGAACTTTCTCGTTTCAGTAGGAGGGAAAAGTTCTCCTTTCAGTAGGAAGGAAGAAGCCCATGCCATTTCAGAGAAATGTACAAGACAAAAAGATCAATTGGGGCAGTTTTTCATTACTGCCACTTTTCCACATGGTTTTGTGAAATACCGTATGTAAGGTTTTTAGGTTTTAGCAGCAACAATAGTTGGAACTGGGGGTAGAAGGGGTGTGTGTGTGAAGTAATTTGGTATCTACAAGGCATAGGCAGCATGTTTACTAGAGCTTCCATAAGGAAATTAATTGTGGACACTCTTGCAGCCCTAGCCTGGGACACTGGCAGAAAAGTACCTACACAAAAGCAGAGGTCTTCAGAAAAATTAGCTACATCAGACCTTGCAAGAGCTACAAGGTTGTCAGTTGCAGAAGTGGAAACAAATTCACCATGGTTAGTGGAGATGGCATTACTTTCAGGAAAGGCAAGGGATGGTGAACAGCTTTCACTTGCAGTAGAAATATGCTGGTCATTTTAGGCCTAATATTTTGTAAATTGCCGCCCACAAAAATATTTGCTGGAAACCCTGTGTTTGGTAACTGGACATTGCAGCTGTGATTCTGAAAGTTGTTCAGAAGACATAAGGAAAAACACAGGAGAATTTTTGTGTGTGTATGGTTGTTGCACTTTAGCTTCTTTTGTGATACACCTCTAATGTCTTGATATTGTTTATGTAATCAAAGGTGGTGAGGGTAGAGGTTTTGCTGGAAGTAGTCTAAAGCATTTTATTCTTTTAGAAACCAAATGTTCATGTTTTGCAACTCCTTTGATTGTTTATATTAAGCTGCTTACATCCTGCAGTAGTGTCTGTGTTGTGATTTTTGAAGTCAAGAAACCGAAACAGTTCATAATTCTCTTGTGCGATTATTTTCTTTGAGCTCTCTCTCTAACAAGCTACCAAAATTTTGCACCCACAGTTTAGCAATATTAATTGCCTTTTGATTAAATTGGAGCTCCACCTGATGAGGAGTGCAGTGCCCTAGGATTCACTGAGCTCTCTCAAAGGCTGCTCCCTGAGGTTTTCCGGCCCGCCAGCATGTCTCATGCATGGTTATTTGATTTGCATGTAGCAGTTAATGTTAATTTGCATGTGAGGGGTTAATGAGAGGCCAATGCCCTCCGTTGTGTGGTAGATCCACTAACACGTTTATCAAGCCATGGAATTTCCAGCAGACTACTGCAGGTTTGTACACTGCAGCTGCGGTACAGTGGCTCGCTAATGTCACAGTATAGCAGCTTTAAAAGGACAGGGCTGCAGATGGAGTGCTGTATGTGAGCTATTATATTTGAAAGGATATGAAGTCATATTAAATTTTTGTACAGCATTTACTGGTCCTTACCAATACAGCCTCCACATCTTCCAGTGGCATAGTCTGTCTTGTATTGCAGCATGTTACTGTAGTATCTGAAGCATGCGAGAAGTGTTAGTGAATGTGAAAAACACCAGTTTGGGTCATGTTCCTTAAAAGATATTTGTGATACTTTTCTGTGTCAAGGAAAGGCCTTTTCTAATGCTCTAAGTCTTTGCTGGAATGAGGAATCTGTCCAAACAACTGAAGAGGCTGCTAGTCTGGCTCTAAGATGCCAACACAGAAATTACTAATGTTTCCCTAAAGGTAAAATGTACTTCTGCAGTTGAAATGTTTTTATGAACTTTCTACATTGCATGGGATATAACTTGTTCATCTCCAAAATCAGTCAGAAACTTTCCTTTTCTTTTAACCTATCCTCATGTCCCTAGATGTCCTCACCCTCTAACTGACCAGATAGTGTTCCTAACTGGTATTTTATCAACATTTCCCTTTTACTTTACATATGTTTGTATTACTACACTTTAGATTTTTATGTATGTGGTTTTTTTCCCCCATTCCCTTAGTTCTGAGGCATGCAGAAGCAGGGATGACAATAAGGACATACTTAGATGGTCGCTACTGTGTCCATTTGCTCCCTGATCAGGGCCCTAGATGTGTTGGGGAGGGGAAAGTTGGAGTTCTATGGAGGATTTTATTACTGCAGTTTGTGAATAACTGGGAACCTCCGAGCAGTCTTGCAGGTGGCCTCAGAGACACAGATTCCTGGAGAACCTGGCAGCAGTCCACCAAGGTGCCATCTGATGGGTTTATATGTTATTTTGAGAACTGAGATGGCACAGGATTATACATTTTTCTCATTAATTAGAAGTCTTGCTTTTCATTAACAGGTTGCTCTATGGGAAGTCTGTTTCAAATTTGTCTTAAATATACTTGACAGTAGTAATTATGTAGTTCAGAATACTGTTCATTTTTCTTTGGAGACCATGGAAACTAAAATATAGGAGATGTCAAGTATGTGTTTATTGTACTAATCTTTGACTGTACAGGGAGTTCTCACTCATTACAGAGCAGCTAAGTGATCAACCTTCCCAAGGAGCTACTGGGCAGGTTGTAGACCTGGTAGTAGGCTCTGATACTTATTAGAGGGTTTTAAATACTCCCAGAGTGCCAGTAAAACAACTTCTGTTACTTTAGGTATATACTCTAGGCGTGTATAGCACTGATAACCAGCTGAGTGTGATCCAGCAGTGTGCCCAGGTGGTTAGGAAGTCCAATAGCATCCTAGCTTCTGTCAGAAAGTGCAGCCAGTAGGACCAGGGAAGTGATTGTCCTCACTGGTGAGGCCACATCTCGAATCCTGTGTTCAGTTTCGGGCCCCTAACTACAAGAAGGACATTGAGGTATTAGAGTGTGTCCAAAGAAGGGCGACAAAGCTGGTGAAGGGTCTAGAGCACATGTCGTATTGATGAACACCTGGGAGAACTGGGGTTGTTGAGCCAGGAGAAAAGGAGGCTGAGGAAGAGACCTTATTGCTCTCTACAACTACCTTAAAGGAGCTAACTACCTTAAAGGAGGTTATAGAGAGATGGGGATCAGTCTGTTCAACCAAGTAACAAGTGACAGGACAAGAGGAAATGGTCTACAAGTTGTGCCAAGATTGGATATTAGCAAGGCTTTCTTTATCGAAAGGTTTATCAGGCATTGGAAGGGGTTGCCTAGCGCAGTGGTGTAGTCCCCATCCCTGAAGGTATTTAAGCATCGTGTAGACATAGTGCTTAGGGATATGGTTTAGTCGAGGACTTGTCAGCGTTAAGTTACTGGTTAGACTCAATGATCTTCAGTGTCTTTTTCAGTGTAAGCGATTCTGTGATTCAGTGACTTTGAAGTTATAATGCAGTGCTGGGGACTCTCCTTAGCAATTTAAAAAAAAAATATTTAGCATGACAAATTTACTTCTGTGATTGTGCAGATCTCATAAAACATTTATAGCATTGCCTTCACCTTGTCTGGAGAATTAATATCTTTCCCTATGAGTTGGATCTTTAATGAGCTGTGAAAAGAAACATATCAGCACAATATCATAGAATCACAGAATCATAGAATCATCAAGGTTGGAAAGGACCTTTAAGACCATCAAGTCCAACATACAGCCCTACGCCATCCTAACACTAAACCATCTCTTGAAGTGCCACATCCAGCTGTTTTTTAAACAAGTCCAGAGATGGTGACTCCACCACCTCCTTTGGCAACCCATTCCAATGTTTCACCACCCTTTCAGTGAAGAAGTTTTTCCTAACATCCAGTCTAAACTTCCCCTGGTGCAACTTGAACCCGTTACCTCTTGTCCTGTCGCTATTCATTAGGTAGAAGAGGCCAACACCCATCTCACTACAGCTGCCTTTCAGGTAGTTGTAGAGAGCAATAAGGTCACCCCTCAGCCTCCTCTTCTCCCGGCTGAACTGCCCCAGCTCCCTAAGCCTCTCTTCATAAGACTTACCCTCTAGTCCCCTAATCATTCTGGTTGCCCTTCTCTGTACCTTCTCCAGCACCTCATTGTTCTTCCTGTACTGTGGAGCCCAGGACTGCACCCAGTACTCAAGGTGCGGCCTCACCAGTGCCGAGTACAGGGGCGCAGTCACTTCCCTGGTCCTACTGGCCACACTATTCCTAATACAGGCCAGGGTGACATTGGCCTTCTTGGCCACCTGGGCACATTTTCAGCTGGCTCATTTTCAGCTAGCTGTCTGCCCCAGGTCCCTCTGTGCCTCCATCCCCTCATCCAGGTCATTGATAAAGATGTTAAACAGGACTGGTCCCAGCACTGAGCCCCAGGGGACACCACTCATGTGGTGTCCAACTGGATTTAACTCCATTAACCACAACTCTTTGGGCCTGACCATCCAACCAGTTCCTAATCCAGGCAAGTATAAGCCCATCCAGGCCACGGACAGCCACCTTTTCTAGGAGAATGTTGTGGGAAACTGTGTCAAATGCCTTGCTAAAGTCAAGGTAGACAACATCCACAGCCTTTCCCTCATCCAATAAGCAGGTCACCCTGTCATAGAAGGATATCAGATATTCCTCATCTTTGAAAGTGGTTAGTGGGTAGTACTACTGGTGTCCAGATAATATCACAGAGGTCTGTCCTGGGATCTGTTTAATAACTTTAAATCTCCTTGTCCAGGCTACTGATAATGTACCTTCATTACGTCTGTGACTGATTCCAATCTGGGTTTTCAGTTTATATACTTCAGGTAAGGGCTGTGATCCTGAGCAATCTAGACAGGCCGGAAGAGTGGACCAACAGTCATGTAAAATGAGGACATGCTATTTCCCTGGAACAATGCAGGCTGAGGCAGGCTGGCTGGGGAGTTGCTTTGCCAAAAAGCTCTTTGAGGTCTGGTGTGACAATAATCATAGAATAGAATCATAGAATCATTCAGGTTGGAAGAGACCCTTGGGATCATTGAGTCCAACCATTAACCCTACTCTACAAAGCTCACCCCTAAACCATATTGCCCAACACCACATCTAAATGACCTTTAAACACATCCAGGGATGGTGACTCAACCACCTCCCTGGGCAGCCTATTCCAATGTCTGACTACTCTTTCTGTGAAACATATTTTCCTAATGTCCAATCTAAACCTACCCTGTTGCAGTTTGATGCCATTCCCTCGTGTTCTATCACTAATTACCTGTGAGAAGAGACCAGCACCAACCTCTCTACAATGTCCTTTCAGATGGTTGCAGAGAATGATGAGGTCTCCCCTTAGCCTCCTCTTCTTCAGACTGAACAGCCCCAGTTCCTTCAATCGCTCTTCATAAGATTTGTTCTCCAGGCCTTCACCAGGTTTGTTGCCCTCTTCTGCACTCACTCCAGCACCTTGATCTCTCTCTTGTATTGAGGTTCCCAAAACTGGACACAATACTCAAGGTGTGGCCTCATCAGTGCTGAGTACAGGGGGACAATCACCTCCCTACTCCTGCTGGTCACACTAATACAAGCCAGGATGCCGTTGGCCTTCTTGGCCACCTGAGCACACTGCTGACTCGTATTCAGCTGCTTGTCAATTAGAACCCCCAAGTCCCTTTCTGCCAGACAGCTTTCCAGCCACACTTCCACAAGCCTGTAACATTGCATGGGGTTGTTGTGGGCCAAGTGCAGGTTCTGGCACTTGGCCTTGTTGAAGCTCATAGTGTCAACATTGGCCCATTGATCCAATCTATCCAAGTCTCTCTGTAGAGCCTCCTTATCCTCGTGCAGATCAACATTCCCACCTACCTTAGTGTCATCTGCAAATTACTGATGATACACTCTATGTCCTTAGCAAGATCATCAGTAAAGATGTTAAACAGAAACGGTCCCAACAGTGTCAGTCTCCCGAACAGGTCAAAGTTTGCCCTCTGGAAATCTAAGGTAGCTGTTTTACTAACCGCTCTCCTTGTTTCTCCAAGGATTGAAAACTCAGTCGTGATCACTGTGCCCTAGACAGCCTCTAACCTTTAATTACCTCACAAGATCTTACCTGTTCACAAGAAGTAGGTTCAGGACGGCACCTTCCCCAGTTGGCTCCCTCACCAGCACTGTCAAGAAGTTGCCTTCCACACACTCCAGGAACCTCTGGGAATGTTCTCTCTCTGCTGTATTGTATTTCCAGCAGACATCTGGGAAGCTGAAGTCCCCCATGAGCACAAGGTGTAGCGATTATGAAATCTCTCTCAACTGCTTATAAAAATTTTCATCTACCTCTTCATTCTACTGGTTCAGTAGTCTATAATAGATTCCCACCACAATATCACTCTTGCTGGTCTTACTCCTGATTCATACCCATAAGGACTCGACCCTATCATCACCTTCATTAATTTGTACACTTTCATATGTCTCCCTAACATAAAGAGCCACTCCACCACCTCTTCTTCCTTGCCTGTCCCTTCTGAAAAGTTGGTATCCATTGATTGCAGCACTCCATTTGTGGGAGTCATCCCACCAGGTTTCCGTGATGGCTGCTATATCATAGCTTTTCTGTTGCACAATGGCCTCCAGCTCCTCCTGTTTATTGGCCATACTCCATGCATTGGTGTACAAACATTTCAGGGAGGGAGCTGAGTACATAGTTTTCAACCTTGAGGGGCGGTTGAACTTCTGGTTATTTAAGATGCCAACACATTGCCCCACAAGCGTTGGGCTGCTACACTCAAGGTTCTCACTGGCCAGAGCAGTTACATCCCTGTCCCCCTTCAAAACTAGTTTAAAGCCTTGTCAGTTAGCCTTTCCAACTCAGGTGCAAGGATTCTTTTCCCCGTATGGGATAGATGAATTCCACCTGTGACCAGTAGACCCAGTGCCATGAAAACCTCCCTGTGGTGAAAAAACCCAAAGTTCTGTTGGTGACACCAACTTCTAAGCCACATATTAATTACATGGGTTTTCCTCTTTCCTTCGAAATCCCTCCCTGCCACTAGTGGGATTGAGGAGAACACCACTGTGATCCCAAGCCCTCAAGCAATTTCCCTGAAGACCTGAAGTCTTTTTTAATTGCTTTTGTACTCTTGTCCATAACCTCATCACTCCCAATCTGCATAACCAGCAGCAGGCTGATGGCGGCACCAGATAGGGTAGTTTCTTAGAAATGTCCCTAATCCGTGCCACAGGTAGGCAGCAGACCTCCCTGTGGGACAGAGCTGGCTTGCATATGGGGCCCTCAGTTCCCCTGAGAAGGGAATCCCCTACGACTATCACTTTTCTTTTGTTCTTGATTGCACTAGTCCTAAGCTGTGGCACTGGCTGACACACCCTCAGCAACTGCGTGCATGGACTTTCATCTCCATCCTTGTTCACCTGGCCCTCTGCTACTAGAGCCCCATACCTGTTGTGTATGGGCAACTGAGAAGACTGAGAAGATGGTGGAGGTTGGGAGGGGGCTCCCTTGCCTCTCCTGCCTCTCTGGGGAGGGATCTGCCTCCATTCCCTGCCATTTCTTAGGTCACCTTCTTTTTCTCCGTGGCAAGAGGACATGGGATCCCCTGCTTCTCATGCAGCCCGCACCTGCTGCCTCTCTCTTAGGACTGGCAGAGCGTGGCTCCACCAGCCTATCTCCCTTTCATATTCCCTTATAGTCTTTAGTCTTGTGACTTCTTCCTTCAGCTCAGCCACCAGGTTGAGCAGATCATTCACCTGTTCACATCTAACACAGATGTGAACACAGACACCTCTGCTACCCTCCATTGCAAGTGCCAGGCTGTGGAACTCTCTGCAGCCAGAGGCATGGATGCCTACATGTTTGCGTGGGGCCTCATGTCTGAGTGCCCACAGTTTTTCTAACAGCCTTCAGCTGGGTTGCAACTCTGGCTGCAACTCTCTACAAGCAACTGACCTCTTCTGACTCTAGGGTCAGTTAGGATGAGCACCCTTGACCTCTGATCATAACAAAGTTTCCTCATGCCCTACATAGGGTGATAAGGTTTTCTTGCTACAAGTCTTGACTACCTCAGATCTCTTTACTTGTCACAGTTACTACAAAAAGCATCTTTGTGAGCTTTATTGTCCACGCAGACTGTGAGAGAGACTGAATACCAAACTTTATTTTTACTATATGTCTTCCAGACTTTTTCCATTTTTTTTCCCTTTCACATTTACATTCAACCTTTGCACAGTGTGTAAAAAAAGAAACAAAAAACTTCACGACAAGTGAATAATAAACAAATGTGTGGTCACAGGTATTTTTGACTGTTGTCACTTGTTCTCCATTTTTACTTTCTCAACATCAAGCCTCAAAGAGGTGGCACTCTAAAATGTTCTGGCTTATAAACAGATGATTCTCAAACTTTACTACAGTTTTACTGTTTGGCAGGGATTGGTGGGTGGGTTCCTTTCCCCACATTACCACCACTCCAGTTGGTAGTCAGATGATTAAAGTGCAAACCTTAGATTTGCTTTTCTGCTCTCCAACTCTGCCAGATCACATACTGGCTTTTCTCAGAGCAGCCTTCCTGTTGTCCGTGCACAAAGCAGCAAGCCTTTCCTCTTCATAAAAGTTTAAAAAGAAGCATAGTATCATATCGTATTGTATAGCATAGCATAGTGTAGCAGAGTAGAGTATAGCATAGCATAGCAAATAAAGCATTCACTCTGCCAAGTTATTTCAGACTTGTTGATATGCTTCGATAGTGATACTGTACTGCATAACAAGAACCTAGTTTTATAACTTGGAATATGTAACCTGAGAGTCTTATCAGAGAAAGCTCTTACAAATGGACTCCTGAAGTTGTTGCATTCTTCTAGGGGATAATTTATAAACCTGCCTACTGTTATGCTTACACCTTTCCATTTGTATGTTCAGAAACATGCTTGAAGAGAACTCACTTGCTTTCACTGAGGGTTGAAGTGAGGGTTTAAGATTGGTGCAACATTTGCTTTTTCCTAGCCACAAGCAACCTGCCCCATCTCCATGATACTTTAAATATGAGAGAGAGCAGCCTGCCATGGCATTCTCCATCTCTCTCGGTACCCTTGGATGCAGCACGTCCAATCCCATGGACTTGTATGGATCAAGTTAAGCAATTTGTGACTAAGTTATCATCAACTGATGGCCATTCTTTCCCTTTTTTTAACCCTGTCTGTAAGAACAGACACTGAAAGAACTTACTGGTGAAAAACAAAGGCAAAGAAGGCATTCAGTACCTCTGCCTTATCTGTGTCTGTTGTCATGAAATCACCTACGCTGTTCAGTAATTTTCCCAATTTTCTTTGTTCAGTCTTCTACTGTTAATGTAGCAGCAGAAGCTCATCTTGTTATCCTTATGATGCCTGCAGGTCATACTTGCACCTGGCTTTTCCCTAATACCCTTCCTGCATGCCCAAGCAATGTTCCCAAACTCCTCCTTTGTAGTCTAACCTTGGTTTCACCTCCTGTGTGCTGCCTTTCTGCAGTGGAGTTCCACCATGAATTCATTCCTTGGCTGGGCTGGTCTCCTGACGTGTCTGCTTGGTTTCACAAGTATTGGACTGGACTGTTCCTGTAGCTGGAGAATGTTGTCAAAGACCTGTCAGCTTTGATCCTTTACTCTTCACTGGACCTTTCAGTGGGATCACACTTTCCACTCTCCAAGTCTAGATTCCTAAATTTTATGGTCTGTACTCTACTACTCTTCTTCCTTTCAGCCCTCCAGGGTCTTGATCCCTGCTACGTTATGGTCACTGCCACTGAGGCTGCCACTGATTTTTGTATCTTAATTGGTACTTCCCTGCTAGTGAATAGCAGAAGTCTTAAGCTGTGCACCATGCTGGGTTAGCCTATCCAGTACCAATATGAAGGAAATTTCTTTCTGGAAATCTTGCAAGTGTGTGTTCCCACCTGTTCTGTTCCGTTTCCAGCAGATGTCAAGGAGATTAAAATCATTCATAAGATCCTGAGCAATCCTCAGGTTGTTTAGGGTGCTTCAACTACGTGGGAATTTTACAAGGAAGCAAATTCTGCTGTGATGTGTCAGTTACTGGCCTCTTCTCTGATGCAGACCCACAAACTCTCAGGCCCTGAAAGACCTGTTGTCCTCTGAAAGAGCTCCATATATTCAAACGGCTCTTTTGCATAAAGGCACCCCTTCACCTTCATCTTCAGTTTCTGAATTTCCTGAAGAGCATCTGTCTGTCCATCATAACTTGGTTATTCCTGCTGTGTCTCAGTTACTCCAATCACATTATGACTGGATGCCCTGCCTGTCTCTTCTCAGGTTGCAATTATTTGCGCATGTACCCTTCAGATAGGTGCCCCTTCGGCCTGTAAGTGCCTGAAGTGCCTCTTGTTCCTGTCACTCTCGAGTCCTTTACTTTCTGCTGCTGTCTCCCAGTTCTTCACTTTAGGAAGTGGCTCTTTCCCATTTGAGATGATGCGATTTAAAATGTGATTTAACTGGAGGGGAAAAAAAAAAAAGATGGTATTGCCTTCAATAATGTTTCTGTGCAAAGAACTAACTGGAAAGCATAATATCTTGCATCTGTTCACAATGGCTACATTTTGCCCTTTGCATCCACTGAATACATCCCTTGCTAAAATCTTGTGGTGTTGGGGTTTTTATGTGCGTTTTTTTGGTTTTGGTGTTTGGGTATTTTTAAGACTGCTCAAGAAAAGGAGGAGAGGAAAAAGGTTTGGTTACTAAACTCAAATCTAAAAGTAGAATTTGTGGTTTAATGAAATCTATGTAAACGCTCTTCCCATTTCTGTAGTACTGTAGTTAAAAGTTGCTGCTGCCACTATAACCTCATCGGTGGCAGAGTTTATTACTTTGTGGTGAAAACTTACTTTGGGCAGTGGAACTTGGCATTCCAAGTCAGAGCCCAGGGAAATGCTACTGTTTGGTTTCTTTGTTTCTTTTTTAATTTAAAAACATGATTTTCTTTTGATTTGATACAGCCCAAGTAGTAGAGGTTTTGTGAATTTGCCTGGCGTTTCTGGTTCCTACAGCTTTTCTTGTATTGCTTGTCTATTAATTCAATAACATGATCTAGTTTCCATTATATGTACACAGTGTTAAATTTTACTTGAGAGTTTGCTGTTAGCTAAGAGTAAAACTTATGTCAAGACAATATCTTGGAGATTTGTTTTATCCCTTTTTCAATACATTTTAATGCTTACCTATAAACACACAAACACAGAAACAGATCACACCCACACACAGTTTGTCTTATCTGGAAAAAAAACAGCTGTGCCTTCTGCAACTTCAGTTTGCCTGTATGTACTCTAAACTGATTTCATTGATTCTAGTTGCACAGCTTTGCCTTCCTGGGCTGGGTCTCCTACCAGGTGAGTGTATGCACGTTTCTGATTATTTTTTATTTTGTACAGCTTTTGCTGCAGACATCATGCAATGATCTCAATGATTCAGGCAGGTGATTAAAAGGAAATCTCTATTTGTTAATTACTTTGCCAGAGGGTGTTTTTGAGAGAAGCTGCCCTGGTTTGAGCTAGAACAGAAACACTTCTGTTCACTAATTTTGCTTTCCACCTAAGTCTTTTCTGAGAGACTGCACTTCCTGAAGGTAACAGCATATTTTTGCAGACAGTGTCTGATTCTCTCCATGACAGTACTTGATGTTTAGTTTACCAGTAAGGATTGGTAAGCAGAAAAGTTCCTTCTTGTACTTGCTCATATAAAACCCAAGGTCACTGCTAAATCTTGTTCCCCATGTTGGTGCATCATACAGTAAAAAGGTTGCAAGTAAAAGGTCACACCTGTAAGGAGAAGCAGACAGGACAGGCGACTCCAAACCAACCAAGTATTCCATTCCGTTCCATTCCATTCCATTCCATTCCATTCCATTCCATTCCATTCCATTCCATATACATCATATTAAGTATAAAGTGGCATAATCACAAGGGCTAGGTCCTCTTCTTCAGCGGCGCCACGTGAGGAGGACTCATGTCACTTCTTCTGCCTTCGATCCCAACTCATGAGTTCCTGATTCCAGCTCCCAAATCCAATTCTCATCTGCGGTTGAGTCAAGCCTGGGACTTTCCCAGTGCCTGGGTGATTAATTGGGGGAGTTTCAATACTGGTTTTTAATAATTTTTATTTATTTATTTATTTTCTTATTAGTACTATTATTGTTTCATTAAAACTGTCTTAGTTTTATTTTCCAATCCATAAGTCTCTCTCTCCCAGGTTCCCTTTCGCTTCCTCTCTGGGGCAGGGACAGGGGTTAATAGAGAGCATCTGTCATTTGTCTAGTGTCCAGCCCAAGCCCTAATTCTTGACAGAAATCTATTCAGCCAGTATTTACTAAACAGTTTTAGGGAGCTCTGTATCTAGTTCCAGTGCCTGTCCCCACAGCAATGTGGAGAGAGAAAAATTCAACTAAAAATGCTCAAGGATTGAGATTAAGACAGGAAGGGTTCATTCACCAGTTCTGGTCACAGCCAAAAACAGGAGTAGGCTTTTGGAGAACACAAAAATTCAGTTTATCACTACCATTTATTGACTAGCTCAGAGTAGGATGGTGAGAGGAATACATAAATAAATACAACCCAATCTTAAATATGCTTCCCTCACCCACCCCTCCCATCTTCCTGGCTACCTCTTCCTCCCTACTGGGGCACGAGGTGGAGGGTACTGTCCAACTGAGCATTACTCACAATCCATGGCAATCTTTCCTTCTTGGGAAAGAGGACTGCTTGCAGTCTTCCCCTGCTGCCACGTGGTGTCCATCTCACAGGAGGCAACCCACTCCCTCCACGTGAGTCAGTCCCATGTGGGGTGGCAGGTCGCTTCAGGTACATCCTCCAGTCCTGTCCAGTCTTTCTCACCCCCAGCATGGGGACCTCCAAGTAATGCCACATCCTGGACGTTCTTGCCACCGTCAATCCCCTCAGCTTGCAGGCAGTCATCTCCCTGTCTTCTCACTCATCACGGGATTCTAGGGAAGTGCTCTGCTCTGGTGCCTTTCTCCCTCTCATTCCTCACTGACTGGGTTCCTTTGCTTTCCTCTCACTTCCCCCTCCTCCAACAGAAAAACTTGCCAATGCCAAGACAGGTCAGACAAAAAGAATGAAACAAAGAGAAAGAGAAGTGGTCCAATAGGTTCCCCGCTTAAATACAGTGATTGCAGAGGCACTGATTGGCCGTGCCTTGGCCAGATGCAGGTCCAACTTCTACCTGAGGCTGGGGGAGGCTCTGGAACTTTGTCAAGAGGTTTCTGCCACAGCTCTCCCCCTGCTACCAAAAACCCTGCCAGACTCAAACCCATGGTGTATTCCTGTGGAGAAATAAAGGGTGTTAACACACCAACGTTCAGGAAAAAATTATAAGTTATTAATTGAGCAATGAGTAACAAACAACAATAAATGAAGGGGTTGTGAATACTGGTTTGATACTGAGGATAAGTAGAACAATGAAAGGGGAAAAGGAGAGGAAGGAGGGAGAAAAGGAAAAGATAATCACTCTGGGTTCCAGCATCATCCAGCAGTGTTTAAGGATCCTGCACGATGGATACCTGGGAGTCTTTTGGATGGTCATGAGTCCCCTTCCTGCTCGGCCTATCAGAACATGGAACTTCACACCAGCCAACATGCCCCCTCTGTCCTGGACCAGCCAGCTTCTCCTTTTTGGTCCAAAGTTGGTGTGCAGAACCAGAGTAGATCCTCTCACCATAGGCCCAGTGCTCATGCACAGAATTTATTTTGCTACAATATTTGAGACATACATTAACGCTTCAATCTGTCATAGGGATTAGAATTAGAGTCAGAGTGATAGAGAAATAGCTGGAATCAGATGATCAACAAGGTTTTGTTTTACAGGGAGTGGTAGGGGTGTTGTATGACAGTCAGTACGAGTTCATTGGTATGATTAGGAAACCAAGTCCTCAGCATTAAGGCAGATTGTACTGGCAAAAGCGTATTTTGCCAGTAAAAACTGCCTCAGTCTCATAGGTAAAAATTATCTACAAGGTTTCCTTCTGAAACAAAGTATTGTATATGATTATTTTTTAAAAAATAAAAATGTTCATGTTTATGCATGTTGTCTTGTCCTTTTAAAACTTTTAGTAAAATAATAAAGTTATGATTTGTGTCACACTGTGCACTGTGCCCCGGCAGCTCCCCAAGTTTTACAAACTATCAAAACAGGCTGGTATAATTACATTGAAAGAAAGAAGAAAAATGAGCTCACTGTAATATTTAGGATTTTAGTTCACTTGTTTGGTAGCTGAAGAGACTTTATGTTCTGCCTAACATCTCATAAACATGTCCACTATAAACCATAATACTCCTATATATTTTTGTCTCCTTGTAGTGCCAAGCAGGGTAGCACTGGGAAGTGTTCACAGGTGAAGTCTGTGCTACTCATGTTTTGTGAATGAAGGATCTGTGGTTGCTTGATTTTCATCCCTTTATTTTTTCTAAGAATAATGAAATGACAGGACTGGTTTAGTTACATCAAGGGACAGTTCTGCATTGGGAAACCTATTTAATCAATTCCTCTACTTCATAGACTTAAAATCAAAGTGGATGTACTTTTTAGAATAGAGATAAAAACCTTCTTTATATCAAACATACTTTTAATGCTTAAAAAAATAAACAATAGTTTAAGTTATTCTTCTCATGATACCTCTCTGTATCGTAGGTTGGTAAAGAGGGGATATGAAATGTTTGGCCGGTACCAGAGAGATGGACTGTGGCAACTTTGGTCAAAGTTGCTCCACACGAGGCAATCTCATTTACAGTTGAGCTTGGTAATGTTAAGTCAGCTTTTCAGATGATGATCCTTTTGAGCAGCTGGTGACTGCAGAGTATAGACTTTAACAATGTCTGGGAAGACCAAGGAAGGGATGTGTGTCCTTTAGCATGAGGACTCACGTAGCAGGTCTATTGGAGGCTGATGAGGGAAGATCTTTCTGAACATAAGGAAATTAAATTTAGACAAGCCTATTAAAATGGTCTTAAAAAGCAGGTATATGTTTACATGTCCATGTGCTGAGAATAAAACAGCTTCGAAAAATGAAAACAAAGTTATTTGGGGGAGTCGTGAGTTTTTTCTCACTATGCATATTTGTAGAAGTAGTGTTTTTGTATTCACTTGCACTTTACCTTCTTTTTCCAATCTGTAAAGGGTAGACTATTTTCTCCTACAACTTGTCATAAACGTCCTAACTTCAGTGAGTAAGCTATTAACCTGCGAGAAATTACTCTCTTTCCAACTCAAAGAGAGAAAAAAAGGCTTCAGATTTTGAAAGAACACCCTAAACAGCTGTGACTTCATTTGGTTAGCCAAGAATGTCTTCCAGAGACTTGACTGATCTTAAAATTTCAGGACTAACATATACCATTTCTTTTTTTCATTCTAGACAACTCCGGTTTCAATTTCAAGTACATTTTAAAATAGCTTTGGTTATGTTAAGTGTCTTAATTTAAATTTATGTCCTTTTACCTGCTACTTTGTGATGTTCGAAGACTCTTCCTTGGATCAGAGATTGGAATCAAGATTGTGCCTGCAGTGTTTATTTTGGTCCATCTTTGTCATGGCTTGAGCTAGGATGGGGTTAATTTTCATAAGAAGGTGGGAGGAGGCACAGCTGGGATAGCCAAGCCAAAGGAGACGAGGAAGAATATTCCATGCTATCTTGAAGTCACTGGCAGTAGAGGGGGAGCTGAGGGAGCTGGCCGGGGTTTTGTCTGTCAACGCAGGCGGGGCGGACTGGCTGTTGGATTCAGGGTGGTGAGGAGTTCGAGTGGTTTATCGCTCACGTTATATGTTATTTGGTTAGTATTATAGTTACTACGGTTGTTTATCCTCTCTTTGTGTTGTACTGTTAAACTGTTCTTATTTCATCCCAAGAGGTTCTACCTCCTGTTCCTTCCCCATTCTCCTCCCCATCCCCCGTGGGGTGAGGGGTGAGCAGGCGGCCGCTTGGTGCTTTGTTGCCTGTCTGGCAGCTGGCTTGAACTATGACAATCTTGTTTGTACTGCTGGAAATTATAAAGTGAATTATCTGCTCTCAAAAGAAAGGAAGAAACGGTATGATGAGATGAAGAGTCTGAAGCAGTAGGACTTGTTGATTAATGGCATTTGCATTAAATGTTGACCAGCTGCATTTTCAAACATATAGTGAGGCATGATGATGAAAAATTAATATAATTTGTTTGCTTGTTTTAATTTTGAAATTTATTTAGAAATTGAAGGTAGTAGAAATAAGAGAGTGGTATTACTTGAAAAGGGAGTTCTTCGTGTAAAAGAATTACGTATCTAACTACATGGTAGGTGAGCTAGTAGGAGTGCACTAGTTCCCTGACAAACTGAAGAAAGCATTCAGTTTTTCATAGCTTTTTTCCCCCAAAATTATGACATGTTAGATGGATTTTTTCCCGGTGCAACATTTGAGAAAACTTCAGAAGAAATGTTCTGCTATTGCCAAGGTCCAGGATAGACAGAAATGCATTTTGGCTTTCTGGGTAAGTTTCTCCAACAATGTTGTAATGGAAAATTTTCGAATTATGTAACATGCTCTTGGGATTTGAAACTTGACAGAAGCCTGGACTCTCATGCCAGTGTTCTGACTTGCCATACCCATGGAAGTCCATTTCAATTAGAGTAAAGAAGAGCCTTTAAAAATCAAAATCATAAAAAATGAAATAAAAATTCAGAAATGCTGCAAATTGAAAGCAACAAACACGGTGCTTTCTACATACCTGTTTGCTGGCTGTTTTACTTGTGATTTTAACTAAAGGTTACAATTGTGATAGACTGTGTCCTATATTTGCACCAGAACTAAAATTAGGGGCTTTATATACCTGTTGGTGACCTTCTTCCTCAGAATAGACAGTGTGGAAGAAAAACATGCAAATGAGGATAGTATGGGCGAGAGCAAGTGGGTTCTAGATGATGACAGAGACAGGGAGCTGTGGAGCTGCCTTACACAAATGTAATTAGAGGGAGTAGCTGGTAAAAGAGCACCAAGCTGGGATGAAGTATGTCATAGCACATCTTGGTTTTAAAATCCAGAGAAGAAAGAGTTGGAGAGAATTTTGTAGCATTTCCTCATGAGAGGTACAACAGATTAACACAGAATTACTGTGCTATAAAGCTTGAAGTAACTGAGTGGTACTCCAGTAAAGCAGAACCTGTTTTTCAAGAGAAATATTCAGCTCTATAGATATGAAATTTGCATCTTAATTTCTCAAAATCCTTGCCTCTTTGAGTACAGTGATACTACTGCTTGCGATAAAGGAAGTTGAGGTGCCTCAGCAAGTTTCTTCTGTCTGAAAACCTTATCAGATTGAGACATCATATATCCAGAAACAGAGGAAAATTCTGATACTGTGGAGTTCAAATCCTTGTTACCATGTACATGCAGCACTGGGATAAAAGAGGTGTGCTGTCAACTTTTTCTCCTTTTTCTTCTAAGCACCTGCGTATTATCATAACTTGATTGTTCAGGGAACTAAAATATTACTAAATATTTTCTATAATTTTAAAGAAAAATTGTGTGGTGTCTCTGCCTGCTAATGTCCTTAATCTGCACATATAAGAAAAAGACAAAAATAAAATGCTGAATGTTGACATGGTTCCTTCTCGAAAACAGGACTGGGACTGGGACTATTCCAATCAGGCCTACTGACTGGAATACACCAAGGGCAGGAAGAGAGAAAGTAGTTTCATGGCCCATCAAACATAAATTAACTTTTTCATTTTTTTCTGGGCAAGTCACAGGATCATTAGTATAAGTTGCAGTAGTAAGCACTTAATCAACTGCAGGGAAGTGGGGTTTTTGGAAGGCTTGTATGCAGTAATGAGGTACTATTTAAGCTTCTCTGGCTTATCTCTGAGATCAATTTTATTTGCGTTTGGGTTTTCTCGCTTGAGGAGATAAGCTGTCTTCAGAGAGAGCTTGGGCTTTCCCTTGAAATATTTTGCTGGAGATTGGTTGATTATACATCTTTCATGTATGATCGTACTTTAAGAATCAATCCTGTTTCAACTGGATATTTTCAAGGTCAGTTCCTAAGTAGACAGTGCCTCATGGTTACCTTCTGTTTTATGGCTAGGTTGAACATGGAGTGAAAATAAGAAGTAAAAAATAATGTATATTTAACACTTTGGTTCCAGGATTTTACTGATATTATTATTGATAAGAGTAGAAAACTCAGAAAAGTTAATCATAAATGCATGCTCTGGATTGAAGTCTTCTATCTGTGTTAAAGGCTGCATGAGTCAGACAGCACTGGCAACATTTTTATGATTGAAGCTTTCTCTTCTCCAAGCTAGGCTGCGTGTGAGCTTTAAGGCTTTTATTTAAAGAAGATCAAATAAATAAGCAAAGAAATAAATTGTGCAAATTTACTCTAGGTTTGTTGAATTGGTGGATGACGGCATAAAGAAACAGAAGGGAGATAACAAGCTAAGGTTTAGAGTTTTAACACTTGAAGTTGTGCTTATGTGCTTGTTTTTCTCGTACTGATGATAAGTTTATGTTGTAGTGGTGGCAATATTCTTAAACCAAAAAACCATTATATTCACTGCATCCAAAAAGAACTTGCTAGACAGTTTGCATAAGCAGTCTCTGATTTTTCAGAGTCTTAATGAAATTCTCAAGAGAAGATGAATTTCAAGAAAATCAATTTAATACCCTAGTTACAAATACAGAAAAACAATTGGCTTGAAATTTCAGGTAGCTTTTGGAAAATAACTTACATTCAGGAGGCTCAGAAACGCAAGACAGATCAGTCTTCAAAACCATTAATAAAAAGTCCTGTAAGGATGGGAATAGAGCAGTGTTAAAGGCTATTTGTGTTCTCCGATCTCCTCATTCCTGGCTTTTAATGTAGCTGTGCTGAGAGCATATCTATGTCTCTTGCTTCATCTCCTGTACAGCTGATGATGAAGACCGAGTTCTGATGATGATGAAAAGCTGATGATGAAAACTGTGATGAAAACAAGAGATTTATTTTTTGTAATATTTTCTGACTGGCCAGTTTCTTTTCTTTTCTTTTCTTTTTTTTTTTTTTCCCCTAGGACTTATTTATTTTTAGCAAAAGTCAGCCTCACTGAAATACTAGTTTTCTTTCGTTCTATACCTATTTGCAAATGCCCTGAGTAACATCTTTTGGGTTTATGGAACTGCTGTTAACCCCCTTTTGGAAGATGACAAGAACAGGAAAAATGTTTCCTTCTTCGTAGTAGGTACTAAACTTCCTAGAGGAGCAGCTTTATGTGAAAAGGCGTTGCTATGTTCTTGCTTCTGGATAGTATTTTCTGTGATGGGTCTTACCCCACTACATATACATAAATGAATGTTATGCTTCAGTCTGGAATGGCATCAAATGTGCATATGCAGGTTGAGGGCATCCTCTATAGGCTACACCTGTTCAGAAGCAAGAAGGTTCCTTTTAGTTTGTTGAGAAATTATAAATTCATTTTGATACATATTGGAATATCAGAGATAATTCCAGTGTAGGAGCTGTGAATTTTACTGCACAGCAGAGTAGAATGAAAAATAAAACATTGCTTGTATTTAATCTGTGAGTCTTAAAGTATCAACCTGTGTCTCTCAAGTATCAATTTCAGTGTAGCTAAGTCTTACAAGCAGCCAAGAAAAGTTATGTTTTAAGCTGCAATTTGATCTCAAGTCTTCAGAAATAACCTCAGAATGATTTTTTGCTATGAGAGAAGATCTAAGGAGAATGATTGCTCTGACAGGAGGAACCGATTCTTCTTGTTAATTTGGTTCAAGTGCCTGAATGCCAAGTCCAGTGAAAATAATCTTTTTTGAATCTGTAGGCCTTGTTTCCATGGAAATTTTCTGCTGAATGTATTTGGTAGATCACCCCTTAAGAAACATGAAGTGGTTGTGGGGAATAAGCAGGTTTTTATAGTGATGATATATCGAACTGTAGCCCTATATGTGGTTCCAAATGGTACTACAAGGTTGGTACGCAAAGGTTGGCATATGTTAGGTGGTATTTCATCATGTCCAGGGAGCAGTTGAGGTGGTTCAGATTCATGTATCTTTCACTCCATAGGATTTTTATGTCTTGGCTTTGTTTTGCAAATACGCTTTTAGAAAGAGTAAAAAGGAAGAGAGTGGGAATTATTAACCAGTCAGCCTCAACTCCGTGCCTGGTAAGATCATGGAACAGATAGTCCTGGAAGCTATGTTGAGTCATATAGAAGAGAGGGAGGTGATTTGAGGCAGCCAGCATGGCTTCACTGATGGCAGATCATGTGTACTTCTGCAATGGAGTGACTGCATCAGTGAACAAGGGAAGAGCTACAGGTGCCATATACCTGTACTTCTATAAAGCCTTTGACCCAGTCCACCACAATGTTCTTGCCTCTAAATTTAAGAGATGTAGGGCTATGATCTATTACAATTACAGAGACATGGTGGGGTAGCTTACACAACTGGAATATGGTATTGGACGACTATGTACTTCTTAGGAAGGACAGACTTACAAGGCGAGGTGGTGGAGTTGCTCTTTATATGAGTAAGCAACTAGAATGCATTGAGCTTAACCCAGGGGTGATGATGAAAGTGTTGAAAGCTTATGGGTAAGAGTTAAGAGCCATGCAAACATGGGCGATACTGTTGTGGGTGTCTACTGGAGACCACCAAACTAAGAAGAAGTTGTTGACAAGGCCTTCTACAGGCAGCTGGAAGTAGCTTCAAGATCACGTGCCCTGGTGCTCATAGGTGACATCAGTCACACTGATACTAGTTGAAAAGGGCACGTAGCCAAGCATAACCAGTCAAAAAGGTTCCTGTAGTGTATTGGTGACAACTTTATGCTGCAGGTGATTGAAGAACCAACAAGAAGAGGTGTGTTGCTGGACCTTGTATTAACAAAGGAGGTCTGGTCGTGGATGTTAAGGTGGTCACTACAGTCACGACTGCCCCCATGACATGATAGAGTTTAGTATTGTTAGGGAAAGAAGATGGTACTAAGTAAAATTTCTACCCTGGATTTTAAGAGAGCTAATTCTGTTCTCGTCAAAGGTCTACTTAGAAGTATCCCGTGAGCTAGGGCTCTAGAAGGTAGGGGGGCTTAAGAAAAATGGTTAATATTCAAACACTTCCTCCACCAAGCTCAAGATAAATGTATTCCTTTGAGGAAAAAAAAAAAATCAAGTAGAGGAGACAGGAGATCTGCAAGGAGCTGCTGGAGAAACTCGGAAGAGGAAAATTTACAATATGTAGAAAAAGGGTCTGGTTAATTGGGAGGATTATGGAAGTGCTGCCAGAGAATGTAGAGACTCAACAAGAAAGGCCAAGGCTCTCCTGGAACTTAGTCTGGCTACAGAGGTGAAAGAAAACAGGAACTTCTTCAGATACATGAATGAGAAAAGGAAGAGTAGGGAAAAAGTGGGTCCACTGCTAAATGAGGTGGGAGAGGTGGTAACAGAAGATGCAGAGATGGCAGAACTGCTGAATGCCTTCTTTGTCTCAGTCTTTACTCCCAAGACCAGCCCTCAGGAACTGCAGGCATTAGAAGTAGGAGAGTAAACTTGGAGGGAGGAAGACTGTCCATAGGCCAGTGAGGGCTGGGTTGGAGATCTCTTGGAGAAACTGAAAATGCACAAATCCATGGACTGTGATACGGTGCATCTATGTGTGCTGAGGGAGGTGGCTGATACTGTTGCTGAGCCGTTCTCTATAATTTTTGAAAAACCATGGAGAATGGGAGAGGTGCCTGAGGACTGGAAGAAAACCAGTGTCACTCCAGCCTTCAAAAATGGCAAGGAAGATCTAGGCAACTACAGACCAGTCAGCTTCACCTCCATCCCTGGAAAGGTGATGGAGCAGTTCATTCTGAAGGCCATCTCTAACCAAATGAAGTAACCATTATAGATTTGCTCAGGGGAGATCTTGCTTGACCAATCTGACAGCCTTCTACAAAGATGTGACCAAATGGGTAGATGGAGAGCAGTGGATGTCATACACCCTGACTTCAGTAAGGCTTTTAACACTCTCCCATAACATCCTCATAGGAAAACTCAACAAATATGGGATAAGTGATTGGACTGTGAGGTGGATTATTAACTGGCTCAACAACAGAGTTCAGAGGGTTGTGATCTAGCACACAGAGTCAAGTTGGAGGCCTGTGGCCAGCAGTGTTCCCCAGGGATCAGTGCTGGGTCCAGTTTTGTTTAGTATCTTCATCAGTGACCTGGGTGAAGGGATGGAGTGTACCCTCAGCATTGCTGATGATACAGGGTGGGTGGGGGGGGGAAGTTGGCTGGCACACCAGAAAACTGTGCTGCTATCCACCAAGATCTAGACAGGCTAGAGAGCTGGGCAAAGGTGAACCTTATGAAGTTCAGTAAGGACAAATGTAGAGTCCTGCATCTGGGGAGGAATAACACCAGGCACAAGTACAGATTAGGGATCATCCTGTTGGAAGGCAGCCCCATGGAGAAAGACCTTGGAGGCCTAGTGGACAGTAAGTTGCCCATGGGACAGCAATGTTCCCTTGTGGCCAAGAGGGCCAATGGGATCCTGGTGCGTTAAGAAAAGCGTGTCCAGCAGGTCTACAGCAGTTCTACTCCTTTGCCCTGGTGAGACCACACCTGGAATACTGTGTCCAGTTTTGGGCTCTGCAGTTCAAGAGGGACAGGGACCTACTGGACAGAGTCCAACGGAGAGCTACAAGGATGATTAAGAGACTTTAATATCTCTCTTATGAAGAGAGACTTAGAGAACTTGGGCTGTTTACTCTTGAGAAGGCTCCAAGAGAAGGCATCACTGAAAAGAGACTGGCTCCTTCCTCTTGACACCCACTTCTCAGATATTTATACACAATCCCCTCTGGGCAGCCTGTTCCAGTGCTCCATCTTACTTGAGTTTCCCTTAAAAACCTTTCATGATTAAAACAAAAAAGACAGACTTAAAGCAAAATGGTTGGTCAAGGCCAACCAGGATCTGCTGGAAATACAACACAGCAGAGACAGAACAGTCCCAGAGGTTCATGGAGTGTGTGGCAGTCCCTCATGAGCTCCTGATTCATACCCATAACGAGGGGCACAAAGGGTAGCTTATAAAAAATTTCATCTACTTCTTCATCCTGGTTGGATGACCAATACTATTTGCCGTCTTCGTCAGTGATGTTGTAGGATCGAGCAGGATGTCAGCAAGTTTGCAGATGATGCCACACCGTGCAGTCAGTAAGCCTGCAGGAAGTGATGCCATCCTGAGGGACCTTAGCAGGCCCAGAGGAGTGGGCGCATGTGAACCTCATGAAGTCCATGAATGTCAAGTGCAAGGTCCTGCACCTGATCTTGAGCAACCCCTAATACCAGTACAGATTAGGGGTTGAGTGGATTGAAAGCTGCTGTGCAGAGAAGGACTTGGGGTGGATGAAAAATCAGATCAGTATGTGCTTACAGCTTGGAAAGGAAATGATACTCCTGGGCTGCCTAAAGAGCAGTGTTGCCAGCAGGTTGAGGGAGGTGATTCTGCCCCCAGATTTGTCGCCCAGATCCGACCCACAGGGAAGTCTGCTGCCTTCCTGGGGCCCGAGTTAAGGATGTTATCAAGAAGCTTCCAGGTCTGGTCAAACCCACGGACTATTACCCACTTTTGGTCATGCAGATCGGTAATGATGAGATAGTAGAGAGACGGCCAGAAGCAATCAAAAGGGACTTTAGGGCACTGGGGCGGATGCTAGAAGGACCGGGTGCACACGTTGTGTTTGCATCTATTCCTTCAATTACGAGGAAAAATAGTGGTAAGTTTGACAAAGTGCAGCAGATTAATACTTGGCTAAAGGGGTGGTGCCAGCGGTCTAGCTTTGGGCACCTGGTCTACTGAAACCAGATGGGGTTCATATGACACAATTGGGAAAAAGGATTCTTGGTCATGAGCTGGCGGGACTCATAGAGCGTTCTTTAAACTAGATATGAAGGGGGAGGGGTTGGTAGCTGGATCTAATGGAAGTAGGCAGAGCTTTAAACAAGGTATGAAAGGGGGTGGGGGTATAAGCGGAATCACTAAAAAGGAGCCAGTACGCAATATGCCAGTGCTTGTAGGGAAGGAAAGTAGTAGTAAGATCAAACAATCTTATGAATTAGTTAACGATCAAAATGTCACATCAAGTTGCAGACAGAAAACAAGGGTTGTCGAGAGGTCAGTTGCTGTGGAAATCTGAGTATGACCAGGAAGGTGTTAGGGCATCTCCCTTACAAAAGGTGACCCGGCTGAGGTGCATCTACTCTAATGCACGCAGCATGGGTAACAAACAGGAGGAACTGGAGGCCACTGTGCTGATGGAAAGCTATGAAGTAGTTGCTATAACAGAAACATGGTGGGGTGACTCACACAACTGGAGTACTGCAGTTGATGGATATCAGCTTTTCAGAAGAGATAGATGCAGTAGGAGAGGCGGTGGGATGCCCCTCTATGTTAGGGAGGGATATGATGGAGGCTGTCCTGAGGAGCCCCGTTCCCCTGAGGCCCCAGAGGAAGTCAGGGCAGTGGAGGAGTTTGCGTTAGTCGATGAGGACTGGGTTAGGGACCAATTAAGCAATCTGGACATCCATAAATCCATGGGTCCAGACGGGATGCATCCACGGGTGCTGAGGAAGCTGGCTGATGTCATTGCTAGACCACTCTCCATCATCTTTGCCAAGTCTTGGGAGACGGGAGAGGTGCCTGAGGACTGGAGGGAAGCAAATGTCACTCCAGTCTTCAAAAAGGGCAAGAAGGAGGACCCGGGTAACTATAGACCGGTCAGCCTCACCTCCATCCCTGGGAAAGTGATGGAACGACTTATCCTTGGTGCCATCTCAAGGCATATCAAGGATAAGAGGGTCATTAGAGACAGTCAACATGGCTTCACCAAAGGGAAGTCGTGCTTGACTAACCTCATAGCCTTTTACGAGGATATAACAAGGTGGATAGATGATGGCCGGGCGGTGGATATGGTCTACCTTGACTTCAGTAAAGCATTTGACACAGTCTCCCACAGCATCCTTGCTGCTAAACTGAGGAAGTGTGGTCTAGACTCTCGGGTAGTGAGGTGGACTGCGAACTGGCTAAGGGGAAGAAGCCAAAGAGTTGTGGTCAATGGGGCGGAGTGTGGTTGGAGGCCTGTATCCAGTGGAGTCCCTCAAGGGTCGGTACTGGGACCAGTATTATTCAATATATTCATCAATGATTTGGATGAGGGACTAGAGAGTACTATCAGCAAGTTTGCTGATGACACCAAGCTGGGAGGAGTGGCTGACACACCAGAAGGCTGTGCTGCCATCCAGCGAGACCTGGACAGGCTGGAGTGTTGGGCGGGGAAAAATTTAATGAAATATAACAAGGGTAAATGTAGAGTCTTGCATCTGGGTAGGAACAACCCCAGGTTCCAGTATAAGTTGGGGAATGACTTATTAGAGAGTAGTGTAGGGGAAAGGGACCTGGGAGTCTTGGTGGACAGCAGGATGACCATGAGCCAGCACTGTGCCCTTGTGGCCAGGAAGGCCAATGGCATCCTGGGGTGTATTAGAAGGCGGGTGGTTAGTAAGTCAAGAGAGGTTCTCCTTCCCCTCTACTCTGCCCTGGTGAGACCCCATCTGGAATATTGTGTCCAGTTCTGGGCCCCTCAGTTTAAGAAAGACAGGGAACTGCTGGAGAGAGTCCAGCGCAGGGCAACTAGGATGATTAAGGGAGTGGAGCATCTCCCTTATGAGAAAAGGGTGAGGGAGCTGGGGCTCTTTAGTTTGGAGAAGAGGAGACTGAGGGGTGACCTCATTAATGTTTACAAATATATAAAGGGTGAGTGTCACGAGGATGGAGCCAGGCTCTTCTCGGTGACAACCACTGATAGGACAAGGGGTAATGGGCTGAAACTGGAACATAAGAGGTTCCGCTTAAACTCGAGAAGAAACTTCTTCTCAGTGAGGGTGACGGAACACTGGAACAGGCTGCCCAGAGAGATTGTGGAGTCTCCTTCTCTGGAGACATTCAAGACCTGCCTGGACACGTTCCTATGTAGCATAATCTAGGCATTCCTGCTCTGGCAGGGGGATTGGACTTGATGATCTTTCGAGGTCCCTTCCAATCCCTAACATTCTATGATTCTATGATTCTATGAATGCTTAGAAGTTAATCAATGTGATGAACAGGGTTGAGAGCTTATGGGTTAGGATCAAAGGAAAAGCCAACAAGACTGACATGATCGTGGGAGTCTGCTACAGATCACCCAACAAGGATGAAGAAATAGATAAGATACTTTATAGGCAACTGAGTGAAGTTGCACGGACTCTACCTCTTGTTCTCATGGGGGATTTTAGCTTCCCAGACATCTGCTGGAAATATAATATAGCAGAGAGGGATGAGGCCCGGAGGTTCCTGAAGTGTGTGGGAGATAACTTCCTGACACAGATGGTGAGGGAACCAACGAGGGGAAGTGCATTCCTGGACCTGCTCCTTGTTAATAGAGAAAGTCTTGTGGGGAAGGTAACTGTTAGAGGCTGTCTTGGACAAAGTGATCATGTAATGTTAGAATTCTCCATTTTTGGTGAGGTAAGGAGAGGGCTCAGCAGAATTGCCACCTTGGACTTCCGGAGGGCTGACTTTGGTCTCTTTGGGTCCATGGTTAAGGGAGTTCCTTGGGAGGCTTTTCTGGAGGGCATGGGAACCCAGGAAGGCTGAGCATATTTTAAGGAATTAATTTTAAAGGTGCAGGAACTGACTATACCCAAGTTGCGAAAGATGAGCCGACAGGGAAGGAGACCAGCCTGGCTGAGAGAGCTTTGGCTGGAACTTAGGAGCAAAAGGAGAGTTTATGGCCTACTGTCATTAAGCCGAGCAGTAGGCAGAGGCTCGTGGGGTTGAGATAAAAACAGCTTGTTTTAATGGTGAACATAAATGATAACAGTAACAGTGAAGTAACAATAACGTTTCACCAGATATAACGCGAGTAACATGTAACGCGGATCTCACCATTCAGAACCCAGCGACGCGCCCGGACCAAGAACCGGAAAGAGAGGACCCCCACCCCAACCAGCCCCCTCTAAATACCCCGAGCATGACATCACGATGGTATCGAATATCCCTTTGGCTAGACACTAGTTTGGTTCAGCTATTCCCGACTAGCCCCTTTACTGAGAATTAACCCTATCTCCCAGTACACCTATGGAAGAGGGGGCAGGCAAGCTGTGAGGATTATAAACAAGAAGTGAAGCTGTGCAGGGAGAAAATTAGAAAAGCCAAAGCCCAACTAGGCCTAAACATGGCCAGTGTGGTAAAGAGTAACAAGAAAAGTTTCTATTAATACATTAACTCCAAGAGGAGGTCTAGGGAGAATCTCCATCGTTTTTTGGATGCAGAGGGAAACACAGTGACCACGGATATGGAAAAAGCTGAGATGCTTAATGCCTTCTTTGCTTCAGTCTTCAACAGTAGGATCAGCTGCTCTCTGGGCACACAGCTTCCTGAGCTGGAAGAAAGGGATGAGGAACAGAATAGGACCTACATAATCCAGTAGGAATTGGTTAATGGTTAATGGTTGGACTTGATGATCCCAAGGGTCTTGTAGAGGAATTTCTTGTGGAGCAGAGGTGCGGTATAACTTTAAAAGTGTGGACAACCCAGCTTAGGCCTAAACAGAGGCTCTGTCCTTGAAGCTGCCTTGGAACACAGGGAGGAGGAGGTTTTATCTGTTTTGTGAGAGCTTTGCTAGATGCTTGGCTGGAGGTGCTGGCCCCGGGGGGGGAAGGGGGGGCGAGAGCCGCCTGCCTAGCTGAATGGCACTATCCAATAAAACGCTGGCGTGTGTAAACCTGTGACTGACCAACTCTGTTAAGGGGCAGGCGCGGGGACACTGCTGAACTGTATATATTGAGCTGTCCGGAGCAATAAAGGGAGGACGATCTGTAGCCATATTGGTGTGATGGTCGTTGACTTGGCCGGCTCTCCGAAGGGACCCCTCTTCATCTGGCGCCTGAACAAGGGACCCTCTATGGACGTTTAAACGCGGATTGCTTAAATGCGGGAAGACTCCGAAGCATCGGACGTGAGCCGATTTGGGAGCCGGAGAGCTGGAGGCAGGAGAGTTCCGAGTGTGACCAAAAGGGCACCGGAGACCAGAGCTTGAGCGGCCGATCAAGCCCCTGCCAAGGTAAGACCGCGATGGAAACGGACGCGGCAACTCGCCTCCTTAGTATACTCTCTAAGAGAGGAGAAAAAGTAAAGGAGCGAGACGTATTAACCCCATGGGCTCGGAAACGGGAGAAAATGAACGACCCACCATTAATCTTTAGTTCCACGGAATGGTGTGAAGTAGGAGACTTTTTGTGGGACTGTACTCTAGAGGGAGGAAAAGAAGGAAAGGAAGCAAAAGAACTAGGAACAGTTTGGAAAACCGTAATACGCACTCTAGAAATCATGCAAGCAGAAAAGAAAGTTGCTGCGGCAGCGATCGAAGCGTTGGTGGGAGGGCAGGAAAGGAAAAAGGCAAAGGAAGAAACTCCCTGCTCGTCCCGACTGGGTGGAAGGAAAAAAAAAAAAAAAAAAAAGAAAAAGGAGAAACTGCACTGCGTTGCAGAATTAAGACTTTCGTCCTTGAGCTGAGCTCTTTTCTAAACAAGTGCATAACTCTTGCTTGCTAATTATGAAAAGAGACCCTGACCAGCCAGGTACAGCTCATGTTGAGAGCTTGACCGTGAGAATGAAGATAAGACGCTTCTTGTACACCAGATGTGCATGGGAGTGAACGGGAGAGTATGATCAAAACAGACCTGGGAAATTCTGCTCTCCCTGTGTGATAACAGCGTGATTGAAGTAATACTTGAGCTAATAAGAAAAAATAATAAAAAAAAAAAAATAAAAAGGGGGAAGGGAAGAAGGAAGATCAGGATGAACCCCTGAAAGAGATGCTGAACAAACTCGCTGAATTATCAACTAGACAGCAAGAAATAGAAGAAACCCTTAAACCAGTTCAGCTCCGCCACTACCATCAGTTCCCTCACTCAAGCCTGATTTTCAAGCTTGAACCATAAAGGATCCTTTGCAACAGTGATGGAGCGGTGTCATCAGAGACACTATAATAGAGGGAGATTGGGAAGCAGCCAGTTCGATTGCGTGTCCTGTTATTATTAATAACGGACAAGGGACCTGGGAACCGCATGATCCCGCATGATGTGGCTGTGCAGCATCCTGTCACTTCAACAGCGCAGCAGCAACACGACCGTGCACTGGGCCCGTCAGTTGAACCCCTCTGTTTTGCCCAGTGACGTGATGGGACCCTGAAGTACCGATTACCAACGACGACATGGGTTGGACTGGCAGAAGATGCTTACAGCTGATGGCAGAGCAATTATGGGAAAATGTGACTGTTCTCAATGTTACCTGTTGTATTAATATGTATCCTCTTTGCATGACTAACAATGAAGCTTATATTGGTTGTGTAATCAAAGCCACATAGTAGGTGTCAAGGTTTATGTACTAACCAGCAGAGTGATCTTTCTTTAGCTAGAAGCAAGGCAGGGAAACCAGCTGCCTTTTGCTTTGTTAGAAGTGTGTGATTAAGGATCAAAGTATGATTTAGGGTGATGGGTGTGAGAACTTTGACAGGATGAATTAAGAGTTTAGTTAAGGCATTTTTGGTTATTGCAGTTTTAATTGTTATAGGCTTAGTTATGTTTAGTTGTTTGATAAGTATAATCAAGAAAATTACAAGCAAGCTAGCGGACGAAGCCTGGGTTGTCCAGAAAGAAAAAGGGGGATATGTAGAGGAATTTCTTGTGGAGCAGAGGTGCGGTATAACTTTAAAAGTGTGGACAACCCAGCTTAGGCCTAAACAGAGGCTCTGTCCTTGAAGCTGCCTTGGAACACAGGGAGGAGGAGGTTTTATCTGTTTTGTGAGAGCTTTGCTAGATGCTTGGCTGGAGGTGCTGGCCCCGGGGGGGGAAGGGGGGGCGAGAGCCGCCTGCCTAGCTGAATGGCACTATCCAATAAAACGCTGGCATGTGTAAACCTGTGACTGACCAACTCTGTTAAGGGGCAGGCGCGGGGACACTGCTGAACTGTATATATTGAGCTGTCCGGAGCAATAAAGGGAGGACGATCTGTAGCCATATTGGTGTGATGGTCGTTGACTTGGCCGGCTCTCCGAAGGGACCCCTCTTCAGGGTCTTTTCCAACCTGAACTGTTCTATGATTCTATTCTTTGGTCTAGTGAGACTCAACTTGGATACTGTTTCCAGCTCTGGAGGCTCCTGTAGAAGAAGGACACGGGCCTCTTAAGAGCTTGTCCAGAGGAGGTCCACAAAAATGGTCAGAGGGCTGGAAGACCTCTATTATGAAGAAAGGCTCAGAGTGTTGGGGTTGTTTAGCCTGGATAAAGCTCTGGGGAGACCCTAGTGTGGCCTTTCAATACTTAGAGGGTGCTTATAAAATAGAGACTTTTTACCAAGGCCTAACAGGACAAGGGGCAGTAGTTTTAAACTGGAAGAGGATGGATTTAGAAATACAAGGAAGAAGGTTTTTGGAACGAGTTACCTTATTGTGGATATTGTGGAGAAGTTATAGATGTCCAATCATTGTTAGCTGTCGGAGATTTCAGCGGGAGACGAGCACACTCTATAGTGATCAACAAGTCTCAAATTTATTGTTCAGCAATTCATACATTTATAGTACTCATAATTAGGCACATACATATTGCAAAAGCTAAGCTCCTTATTGGCTACCATATTATTAGCATCATATCAGTATTTGCAGTTTTTGTAGCTTTTACTTGTTACTTTACCCAGTTCTTAGTTTCTTCTTTAACAACCTGCTATTGTACCTTTTTTAGCTCAAGGACAAGCATGATGTCCCATCCACATACCTCACGTATTACACATCCACGTCCCGCACGTACTACACGTCCATTAACCTAATCGTATCCTCCTGATGCCTTTCTTCATGGCCTTTCTCCTTTAACCATGTTTCCACAATATTCTCCACATTTCCCCCGTTTTCTTTAACAACCATAAGTGAAGCAGTAAATCTATTCATTGTCCTAGTTATAAAGGATTGAATACATTGCAACAAGCACGGCAAAAGCATTAATATAAGCAGAATCACCAACACAATAATTACTTCATGTTTAATAAGATCGAAAAGCCAACCACTAATTCCCCATGATGACAGCCAGTTATCAAGCCAACTAGATGAAACGGTAATCTCCTTGAACTTTCTGCGTAAGTTCTGAATTTGAGCATGTATACTATTGCTGTGATCAGACAAATTTAAACAACACATACCTTCAAATTCGGTACAACCATGGCCTTGGGCTAGCAACAAAAAATCAATAGCAGCACGATTTTGCAGTACGGCATGTCTAATGCTATCCACATCATGCATCAAATCGGTCAAAATGTTAGAAGTAATGTTAAATTCTTGAACTGCGAAGCAGGCTAAACGCTTAATATTTCGCCAATTTTCAGCACCAATTAAGCCCGGGGCAAAAAAGGCCATAGAAACTGCAGCTCCTAAGGAAGATATCTGTACCCGAGAGTCACAGTCTGGACCAATGCCTTTGATGTCTCGTGTTTTGCGAGTGCGGTTATATACGTTAAGCTGTAGATTTCTATAAGTAGGAGTAAACATGGTAAGCTTCCCTACGTAGCAAGGCCCTCCCCATGGGTTCTCGGGAATACCTGGCCAAGCTCGATCTCCACAAATTAAAAAGTACCCCGGAGGAAATCGATAATTTCCCAATGTTGTTACTTCTAGTGTCCCATGAGTGAGCGAAGTATTCTTCCACTGACCTAAACGTGATGAGTTAACCGATTGTTTAAGGGTCCAAAACGCCAAATTATCAAACGCATGCCGAATATTAAAAAGAACTGCTCCTGTACCATTTTCTGCGCTCAAAAAGTGTTCTGTACTACAGTTTCTTGTTTCGGTGAAATTGACCAATTCACCATAAGGTGAAAATGATCCCATCAAATCTAGTTCTTGCAATGGTACTGTGGTATTAAAGGTCAAATTACTGAGTACCTGAAACAATTCGAAAGCATTTCTTACACTGGACACATTCATAACACAGGTGTTATTGTTAATTTGCCTCCGAAATAATGAGTCGTCCCAAACCGTTGTTTCGTTAACTTTAGTATGGTTTGTCCAATCCTTCCATCTAAAATAAGGGTATCCAATCAAGCAAGTCCTGGATGGATTATTAGCTTGCGTGAGAGAAAGGCAAAAATCAGTTTGATTAGTAGATTGTGCCCAAGTAACCCATATATTTTCCCTAGAGTCTAAAGTTAGAACATGTTCACCTGTTGTGTCTCCGAAAACGACAACGACTCCCCCTACTATTACCCATAGCAGCAAACCTGACGCATAAACGGTCCCACTCATCTTGGCTAACCATCCACTGTCTGGGTACCCTAATTGTTCTCTGACACTGAGTTGTTATTATCTGCGTCTGCACCTCACTCAGCACACGATGAACAGCTTGTCTGGTTTGCCAGCGGAGTAACGTAATGACCCTCTGTTCTTTGCTTTCCAGCAGTGTTAACCCTTGCATTCCTGGGAGCCCCGTCAACTCCTGTAATGCTATAGTCCAATCGTTAAATCGATTCCAACGATAGTAGCAATGCTGACACCTTAGCACATGTAACTGTCTCTGATATATCCACACAACGCGCCTACACCCTCCACAACAAATCTTTACCCAAGCAGCGCAATGTTCGTCATTACAACCTCTGCATGCCTGTTGAGACAAATTTTCAAATGTTATATTAGACAATATTGATATTATTGAGAACACTCTGTCCGCTGTGGAGCATCGTGTGATATACCGATCAATCCTCGGGGTAACCTTCCCGAGTAGCTGATTCAAGATTGGTCTCGTTGCCTGTAGAATCCTCCACTTGGTTATCTCTGTGAATGCCGTCAGGTCTAGGTCCATTGCCTATATAGGGTTTTGTCCATCGCGCCGGTACCCACACCGAACCTGTTGAAGTAGAAACACAAAGATAACCTCTACCCCATACTAGAACTTTAACTGGACCTTGCCATTCTCCTGTCTTCAAATCACGATACATAACCCAAATGTCCCTTTTGTCTGTAGGTTGCTGTTTCCGCCCAAAATGAATAACAACTGAGGGCAGTTTTGCCTCCCCGAATACGCAAAGGTGGTTGATTACAAATAAAGCTCGTAACAGCTTTTCCTGGGGATCTTTTACTTCCGGATATTTGTCTAGGAACCTCTTTAATGTCCCATGTGCCCTTTCCACAATCGCTTGTCCTGTGGGGGAATATGGTATTCCTGTGACATGTTTTATCCCCCAAAAATCTAGAAACTTCTTCACTTTTTGACTAATGTAAGCAGGTCCGTTGTCTGTCTTTATCTGCACCGGGCTCCCCATTATTGCAAAGCAGCTAGATAGATGTCTAATTACATGGACAGCCTTTTCTCCAGCCTGAGCTGTTGCCCATATAAACTTACTATATGTATCGATTGTTACATGGACATACTTTAAGCGCCCAAAACTATTAACATGAGTAACATCCATTTGCCAAGTCTCATTTGCTGTGATGCCACGAGGATTAACTCCTATACCTATACCCAATCCTCCATTGTGATGGCTACATACAGGGCACGTTCTTACTATTGCAGTAGCTTCAGCCAACGAAATGTCAAATTCCCGTCGTAGCCCCTTTGCATTTTGGTGAAAAACTGAATGAGCCTCTTTAGCTAACCTAACTTTCGATAAAGGCATCTGTTGTGTTACCGATACCAGTTTATCTGCTCTTGCATTGCCTTCTCCTAAACCAACATCCCACTTATGACTTCTAATGTGAATAATAGCATAAGGCTGATCCCTTATTTTTATTGCTTTTTGTAATTGGACAAAAAGTTCAAATAACCGCTTGTTCCCTACTTCTTTTATATCTGCTTCCTCTATCCTTGTTACTACCCCAGCTACATAGAGAGAATCAGTAACTATGTTTAAGGGCTCTCGAAAGCTTATTATTGCCCAAACCACTGCAAATAACTCCAATGTTTGTAATGTATCGCCCTCTTCCGCTGGTAAAATCTTGTGCTGCCATTGTCCCCCTTTTTGCCATGTAATAGCGGCCGTTCTTGATTTTCTTCCAGCATCGGTATATACTGTCAGACCATCCGGGATGGGGCTGGCTTTACGCTTCGGCTCTGTGATCCAATTTTGTTGCCCAATCCATTGTAACGGTGGCGTTAGAGATGCTACAGGTGATACAGTACTGCTTCCTCCCAATAACGCCTCTTGTAGGTCCGTACTATTGTTCAAATGCCATTGCAATGCGTCCTTCTTCATTGGGACGTATATCGTCTCTGGTTCCTGGCCCGAGGCCTGCATTACCCGTTCTCTTCCTTTCTTAATCAATGCAGCCAGTGCTTCAATTTTTTGCAACAGTGTTGTCCTTTGTTGTAGTGGCGGAGTTAGCCATTCTAATACCCGTAACTCCCCCGTTTTCTTTAAGTTCTGTGTCAGTGCCCCTAATAAATGAGCAGGTCCATACCAGATAGTCAAATCTATGGGCACTTCAGGATTACGGCGCCAGATTTGGCCACTGACAACACAGTCTGCAATTTGTCGCAATATCTGGTGTTGTGCCGTGGTAAGCAGAACCCTCTGAGTTGGATCTGTGCCTTTAAGGAGTGGTCGAAGCTGACTAAGGAGTTCGTTGGGGATACCCACAATTGGTTTTAACCACTGCAAGTCTCCCAATAGCTTCTGCGCATCCGTAAGGGTGTTAATGTCCAACTGCAAGGTCAATTTTTGTGGTGTTATTAATTGATTTTTTAATACCAGTCCCAAGTATCTCCACGGAGCAGTGCGTTGAATTTTTTCTGGAGCGATAACAAGATTATGCTCCTTTAGAGTAGATTGAATCTGTAGTATCTGTGCTTCAGAAAATGCTTCTTGTTGAGCAAATAGAATGTCATCCATATAATGGTAAATGACAGTTGTGGGCCATCGCCGCCTGAGTGGCTGTAAAGCAGCATCCACAAAAAGCTGGCACAAAGTGGGGCTGTTGCGCATCCCTTGTGGTAGTACTGTCCATTCAAATCGCTTATCCGGGCCCTCACGGTTTATAGCGGGTAACGTAAAGGCGAAACGCCGTGTATCATTCGGGTGTAACGCAATTGTAAAAAAACAATCCTTAAGATCAATAATCAATAGAGGCCATTTTTCTGGTAGCATGGCAGGATTAGGGAGTCCAGGTTGTAAGGCACCCATAGGTTCCATCTGCTCATTAACTGCACGAAGATCATGTAACAGTCGATATTTTCCAGATTTCTTTTTGATTATAAATATAGGGGTGTTCCATGGACTAGTAGACAACTTCAGATGTCCTTGCTGTAATTGCTCATTAATTAGCTCATGAGCATGGTGAAGACTTTCCCGTTTTAAAGGCCACTGCGTAACCCACACCGGAGAATCTGTTTTCCAGGTAATGGGAATTGGGAAAGTCCAGGCAGCGGCCGTCATGCCAAAGGGTGCTCATTCGTTAATACCATACCCAATTGAGATAAAATGTCCCGACCAATCAAACAGTCCACCGTGGGGGGTAGTTGTGTAATACAAAAAGCTGCTGTCACTGTTTTGTGTTCTATTGTCACTTGAAGAATTGGCGAGCGACTTGCCAGTGTCAGTCCTCCTACTCCAGTGACAGTAGTAGTGGATGCTTGTAATGGCCATTCATGAGGCCAGGATGACGGTGCAACAATGCTGGAATCCGCTCCTGTATCTAACAGTCCCACAACAGTCTTTTGTTGTCCCAGATACGTCAGTAGTACTTTCTTTCTTGGTCTATCTTTTAGGTCCAGAGTTAACAGCGTCAGACCTCCTGTTGATCCGAAACCTTTTTGATCCCTTGCGTCCTGTATACAGGACTTCATTCCCGCAGTCAGTTGGGGTAATGGCACTAATTGTGCAATCCTCTGACCCTCTTGAATTCTTATAGGTGGGTTTAGGGTATAGGCCATTATCATAATTTCTCCTTTATAGTCCGCATCTATTACGCCAGGAATTATAAATAATCCGAGCATAGAGGCAGATGATCGTCCCAAAAGTAATGCACCCATTATTTGTCCTTGTACTTGTACAGGTCCATAAACTCCTGTAGCAATCTTTTGTGGGCACGTAGTTATCAAGTCCACTTCTACTGCGGCTGCCAAGTCCAGGCCGAGGCTTCCTCTTGTCGCTGGGTGGAGCTGTTGTCCAGTAGACTGGGTGGTTGTTGGATTGCAGCTGCTACTTGTGTCGTTGCGCGGCCACTGCGGTTCGCGCTGGTACTGGAGTTTCCCGACCTTCCGCGGCATGCACCAGTGCTGTGAGTGTTGGCCCGACATTTTTGGCACCAGACGCGTGTAGCAGTACAATCCTTTCGTATGTGGCCGGAGCCCCCGCATCGAAAACATTTAGGTCGATTTCCTTGTGACTGGCGATTAATTACTGTGGACGCTTGGAGAGGAGCAAGAGCTGCCAGCACCTGATTCTGTGAAGCCTCTGCTTGCTTTCTCAACCCATCACCTAGCTCTTTTATAGCGTCTACCAGGAAAGCTTGATGCCCTGTGGGCATTGTTGCTGCTTTTTCTAGCGCTTCCTCTATACTCCAATGAGGTCCCAGTGTACTTATAATGCTTCTAGTAGTTGCATTTCCATTTTGGAGAGCACATTGTTTCAATAAGGCTCCCCTCATATATTCAGGCACTCCTGCCTTTTCTATTGCGGTTGCTATCTTATCGACAAATGCTCCAAGTGACTCCTCTCTACCTTGTTTCACCCCCATATAGAACGGTATCCCTCCTGGCTCCTTAACCCGATCCATAGCGAGTCGCACTAATCTCATAGCCTCCCTACACTTATCTGGTCCCAGCAATGCCTGAGCCTCCGTATTAAAGTAAGGACCCAAACCCATAAGCTCATCTATGGTTACTCCATGCAACGGATCACCTGCCTGCCTCTGCACTGCCACAGCTTCATTAACAAGCCCCTGCCAACGCGCATTAAAAATCAACTGTTGATGCTGTGTATATATCAGCTTTACTATCCCTTTACAATCTGATGGTAACAATACCTGTGTGCTCCATAAGTAATCCAGCATTTGTTTTACAGGCTCACTCGTTGCCCCAAACTGACTTACAGTAGCTCGCAGCTGCGCTAGCAACTTCCAATCCAGTGGGTTAATTTCAGCTACGTATCCTCCCCCCTCAGCCTGCTGAAACGTAACCGGACAAGCCAACTGTGTCGCTGTCTGAATGGCCCAATCATCCCCCCTGTTCATGCTATCTCTCGCTAGAGCAGCCCATGCCTCCCGACGTTCCCTCGCCAGGGCCCCCGCTGGGTCAGCTTTTGCCCCAGGGATCGGCTCACTGGTGCTCTGGGAACTGTCTGGTGATGGCTCTTGCACAAGCAGAGAAGGCGGTGGCGGAGGCGGCCGCCCAGGAGGAGGTTGCGGGGCCGAGGGTTTTGGACAACAACTGGGCTCTGTCTCGGTTTCAGTATTTACTGGCCGTAGGGGTGGTAAAGCCATCTTGGAAATTCGAGGCGGTAACGGTATTCCCCCTGTCAGTTCTCTATCATAGGACCTGTTCTTTTGTTGTGCGGCAGTCGCTTCTTGAGCCGCTGTTTTTTCTGCTTGATACTGTAGTAACTCATTCTGCACTACCTGCCACATCTTTCCTAACTTAATCGCCGTCTTATCATCCTGCAGAGTCAACTCCCACAATATATCCCCAAATTTCCTCCACTCTGATAACTCGTGGACTGTATGGGGATTTGTAAAACATCCTTTCGCATACCCAAACGCTAACAGCCCTGGTAAATCCTTCTGCAAATTTAACCCCTTAATCTGCCTTTTTTCTAAAAAGGTCGTAAATAAATCATATGCTGCTTGCCTCTCCATACCTTAAACGTCAGCGCTGTTGCAGCTTTCCAAGGTCTCGGCAGCACGTATCAGCTGAGCTCGCCGATGCGGTCACTCAGGGCTCGGAGCGCCTTTTCTTCGGGCTACTCTTATCGCCGTCCTCGCTGCATAGGACCTGAACTTCCTCGCTGGATCTCCTCTTCTTTTCGATGTATCACGTCGGGGTCACCATTTGTCGGAGATTTCAGCGGGAGACGAGCACACTCTATAGTGATCAACAAGTCTCAAATTTATTGTTCAGTAATTCATACATTTATAGTACTCATAATTAGGCACATACATATTGCAAAAGCTAAGCTCCTTATTGGCTACCATATTATTAGCATCATATCAGTATTTGCAGTTTTTGTAGCTTTTACTTGTTACTTTACCCAGTTCTTAGTTTCTTCTTTAACAACCTGCTATTGTACCTTTTTTAGCTCAAGGACAAGCATGATGTCCCATCCACATACCTCACGTATTACACATCCACGTCCCGCACGTACTACACGTCCATTAACCTAATCGTATCCTCCTGATGCCTTTCTTCATGGCCTTTCTCCTTTAACCATGTTTCCACAATATTCTCCACAGTTAGCGTTCCAAGGTCAAGTTGGGTGGTGCTTTGAAGAACTTGCTGTAATGAAAGCTGTCCCTGCCCATGGCAGGGAAGGTGGACTAGATGATCTTTAAATGGTCCTTCAAACCGAAAGCATTTTATGATTCTTTGCAATTAAATTGTGCCCTACTGAATGTAGATCACAGCAAATTTCCCAGGGGACTATTTCAGATGTCACCTGATGGCAGGCTTGCAGTTGCAAAATTCTTAAATGGTCTTCTAGTCTAGATATACTGTCAGCCTTCCATGTTTGACATTTGCATGAGATAGCCAGAAACAGTGTAATTTTTATTAAGTCAGTTCATCAGAGACAGGAGGATATAAAGGTAACAGGGAGAGAATGGTCTGACTCTTATCCTGTAATCAAACCTATCTTTGAACAGTTTCTGTTTATGAACAGTGTATGTTAAATACTTATCATACAAGTTTTACTCTGGAGTAGTATTTGTGGTATAACCTGTGTTGTACTGAATCCGAATTGAATAAATGGCATTTAAATTTCTATTTTAAAGTAGGTGTTGATTGAAATCTAAAATGCTGTTGGGGAGATAGTATATACCTGTTACTAGATGCGTAAATGTGGCACCATTTTTTTAGAATGGCCTTATAATAACAGATTAGAATTTCCTATATGGTATCACTTTACGAAGATCATTTCTTGGTCTCAGACCACAGAGATTGTCCTCGGAATAAAAGGTGACTTCCTGCGTTTTGGCATAATTTGGTATGATTAAATATCTCGTATGACACAAATAGCACTTTTATCTTACTGCATTATATAGCTGTTTTTTCCCTGAGTGTGTACAAACTAGACTTAACAATCGGCTAACTTAATCTTAACATTTTGAGTATTAAGAGGACTATAGTAAAATACTGCTACCATGTTTATGGGTTTAATAGTATTTCTGCATTAACCTAATTTCCTAGAGTATTACTACTCATGTAAAATTTTTGCCTGGATGACTCCTTGCTGAACAACTCTTTGAATAAGCAGGGAAAACTGATCCCCAGAACAAAACACACAGCTGTCAGGAAGTTTTTGGGAAATGTTCCTTGCTTTGGTATAAGCCCTGTAAAGATACGAAAATACAAACCTTTATGTACTAGTTTTGCACTTGCATGAAATCCAAAATCAAATTTGAGTAATGTTTGAGATGAAAAAAGCTAACAGTGAGGACTTACTCCAAAGTGGTTTTAAATTTTCTTAAAATAATTAAGTTTAATGCTGAAGAATATTCCAAAAGCCTGTTTTCCTGAACAATAATTTCATTTTTGTAGGGTTTTTTTTACAGTGCATACAGACAGAATTTAGAATTTATAAAACTAAACATGAATTCTCTAACACCTTTGATTTCAAGAATTCTTCAGATGTTGGAAGGGATGTTCATTTTATTTGAAACCCGATTGAATGTGGTTATTTACCACAGGCATGCTGGTTGATATAGTTTATGCATATAAACTTTGTATGGAAATTATTTTAATAATATGCAAATAACACTTCATATGCTCATTGAAAGCCTTTGCTTATCCTGTAATATGCATCGTTTGTTAAGGAAAAATCTTCAGATGTTGTACCTGACATCTGACTTCAGCTGCAAACTTAGCGTACTTGGGGAAGCATGTTACTGGTGGGTTGGAACCCTCAGACACTTTAGTGTGGAAGTGACTCAGATTTCCACACAAATATATGCTTAACTTGAAAGTACACAAATGCTTTCAGAATTTGGACCCTGAGACTGAAGTTGCATGGTTACAAAGCAATGGCCTTTCCCTGTACAAGACTGCTACAACGAGGATCAGTTTGGTTGAGCCTGTGAGTTATCAGTCCCAGTCTTCACTAAAAAAGGTGCAGCTGCTAAAATTAATGGAGAAAGACAAAGGCAAGAGCTAGGCCACAATGGTTTCCTCTGTGAGGTGGAGGGGCTATTATTATAAGCTTTTTTGCAAGCATAGGAAAAGAATACGTAGACAGGATTATATTCAGACCACTACTGTGAGGGCCATTTTGTGGACAATTCCTGGAGTAAACAGTCCAGTTTGATCTGTAAACTTAGCTTATTACATTTAAATCAGATGGTTCTTTATTTGAAGTAAAACTGTTCATGCGGACTTGAAGAGACACAGCAGAAACCTCAGGTAAAAAGTCTTTCTACAGTACCGGCTTGTAGTTTGAAGCCTAGAGGCAGCATTCAGGCCTTTTGCTCTATTAAAGTAACTTTCTTTGTTCCTTTCTTAAGCTCTGGCATTGTTACAATACATCAGACTTTTCAGTTTTTAAAATATCAAGTCTTTTCTTTAAGTTCCTCTCCTTTTCTCCTGAAATATGAGAGGTGTCACCCAGTTAGAAGCATGACTGGAAGGTATACTTAACTTACTTATTCTTTCACATGGGCCCAGATTTCATTGTGAGTTGTGTCATTTTCATGCCATTTCCTGATGATTATTAAGCATGCAGTGTTTTCCCTAATAGCTACAGGAAAAGAAAAAGCTGAGGGAACTCTACTTGCAGACTTCTACCATGCTTTGATGCTTACAAAATATAAGTTTCACTGAGTATGTGGACGTAAGGGTAGCATGCCTCAGCTGGGTATTGTGGTGGTGAAAATGGGCTGGCAGGTTTACCAGTGAGATTGACTGAGTCCAGGGGAAGGAAGGGGAGACCAGAATTCAGAAAATGCCAGTTGAACAAGAGCATGGATTTCTTAGCAAGTAGAGGAGGCGCGTAGAAGGGAAGGAGAGATGTTCAGGAGGCATTTTACTATTTTTCTCCTTTAGTGATTTCAGTCTGCTTTCTGGCTAGGATGCCATCCAGAGTTTTATTACAGCCACTTAACTATGTGCATTCTGTGCCCAGGAGTTGCTTAAAAGTTACCAGTGGTGTGCCATACCACACAACTGAAAAATAGCTCTTCCCACCATGTAATAAATTATTTCCCCAACAGAAGTTAAAATGAATGCAAAACTCTGGGAAACCTGTGGAACTTCAGTTTGTTGGAGTTTATAGTAAGAGTGGAGGAAAAGAGGGAAGAATGGCAGTTCTAATGTGCAGCTAGCGTAACTGCAGCCCCCAAGAAAGATGCAACATGTTTCATCTAGTGTTACAGAAGAGTCTGGGAAAATCATCCTGCCAAGTTGTGAGGTTCAGACTGGACCTGGTTCAGACTGGACCGCCTTGCTTTCTAAACTTCCTCATGGAGAGAAGCCTTGTCTGGATCGGGTCTGAGCCTCTGACTGTAAAGAAGAGTTCAGACCCTAGGTTCTGCCACAGAGTCAAATTACTTCAGCTTGAGCTGGGACCTTCCAAGAGGCATCTCAAAGAAATCCGTGGGCAATTCTGGCCTTACAAGTTCACCTCCCTCACAAGATGGTTTCGGCCAATAGTAATATTTGGGTCTGGGGTCTTCTTGTTCTTCATCGGGTACTTTCTCTCCAAGTGGACATTCTTTGCTTATCTCAAGACTGCAGTTTCTGTTGATCTGATCTAAGCTTATCAGTACTTAGGTAAAAGTCCACAGTCTGTGGCCCAAGGCTTCAGTAAATCTGGCTACTTACGCTAAGTAATGTCACTCATAAGACAAAACAAGTTTCAATTTATTGTAATTTTAAGTAATCCCAAATTAATTCTAATATTCCACAAGTAAACTATTTTCATCTACAACAATAGTCAGATTTGCATGCATAGGAAAAAAATAAAGTGGTAAGTGGTATGTAATACAGTTAATTTGCAGCCATCTCTTACTTGACCAGCCTAAGTAGGTGTATTATTTCTTGAACTCACCTCTAACTTTTTGTTGTAGTAGCAAATTATTATGTTTACCTATTAACTTGCTCACTGCAGTTTGAAAAGCTCTTGAACATCTGAAATCTAAATAGTGTGTTTCAGTGAGTAGCAGATGATAGACATCTACAGGAGTGGTTTGCATTACTTTTTTTTGGAAGCTGAAGCTACTAGATCACAGATGATTTAACCTCTTGATTTTATTGCTTGTATTTTTTTTCAACTAGATTGGCCATCTTCACTTAACTCACAGGCTCTTTAAAGGGAGCTTTTATTAAGAGTGTGAGCTCAGCCCAATTCAGACCATTTTGATGCACTTGCTACTTAGGAAACTCATGTCTGCAAATCTAATACTTAGCCCACAACTCCTCTGATGCATGCAAGTTAGTGATGCTCAACAGCTTTACTCTGGATAAAGTAAGTTTGGTAGTACAGGTGGCATACACAAATATATTCCTCTGCAATCTGGTCCTGGGGAGGGAGAGCAATGAATGTACTAGTAGGTATCATTCATTTAAGGAATGAGACACTTTGTATAGCTGTCGTGGGTTGACCCTGGCCAGCCGCCAGGTACCCACACAGCCGCTCACTCACCCCCCCGCCTTCACTGCTGAACAGGGGGAGAAAATATTTCCAAGGGCTCAGGGTTTGAGATAAGGACAGGGAGATCACTCTCATTTACCGTCCCGGGCAAAACAGACTCAATTTTAGGGAAATTAGGTACATTTATTAAAAGAACTCACCAGAGAGGAGTAGTGAGAAGTAAGAAAGAGCAAACGGATATTAACAAGCAGAACACCTTCCCCCCATCCCTCCCTTCTTCCCGGGCTTAACATCAATCCCGGTTTCTCCACCTCCTCCCCCCGAGTGGCGCAGGGGGACAGGGAATGGGGGTTGCGGTCAGTTCATCCGACGTTGGTTTCACCGCTTCTTCACTCCGGGGGAGGACTCTTCACTCTTCCCCAGGGCCATTGTGGGGTCCCTCTCACGGGAGACAAGCTTCACGCTCTCTTCTCCACGTGAGTCGTCCCACGAAGGGCAATTCATCACAAACTGCCCAACGTGAGACACCTCACGAGGGGCAGCCCACCCCTTGTGAGTCTGAGGCGCAGTCCTTCGGGGGAAACTGCTCCAGCGTGAGCCACCCGCAGCGTCCCAAAAGTCCCACTGGCCAACCTGCTCCAGCGTGGGCATTCCTCTCTTCCACGGGCTACAGGTTCCGGCAGCGACTTGCTCTGATGCGGGCTTCCCACGGGCTACAGTCCCCTTTCAGGCATCCACCCACACAGCGTGGAGTCCTCGGTGGACGTCTATGCGGTGATCCTCACGGTGGACATCTGCACCTCGCCCATGGGCTGCAGGGGGACAACCCGCTTCACCATGGTCTTCACCACGGACCCGGGGGACTCTCTCTGCTCCGGCGCCTGGAGCTCATCCTCCCCACCCCTCCTTCTTCACTGACCTTGGTGTCTGTACTGATTCTCACTCCTCCATCTCTGTGCCAGCTGTTATGGCGCAGTTCTTTTTCCCGTTCTTAAATATGTTTTTCACAGAGGCGTTCCTCTGCTATCACCTTACTGATAGGCTCATCCTTGGCCAGCGGCGGGTCCCTCTTTGTAGCCGGCTGGCATTGGCTCTATCATTCTTGGGGAGCTTCTAGCAGCTTCTTACAGAAGCCACCCTGCAGCTCCCCCCCCGCCGCCGAAATCCGGCCAGGCCAAACCAAAACAATAGCTCTGAAATGACTGAATTAAAAAGGATTGAACTCCCACTTCTGCTTCTCTAGGCACAGTGTTGTGTGAGTTTGGACTGTTTAATATTGACAGGAATGAAGAAAGCCATTCAAAGCTGATGCTGGTTCTCTTTTTATTACAATGCATAAGTTAGGCAGAAATCACAAAATTCTGAAGACTTTTCTGATGAGTTTGAAGTGTGGGTTTAGAAGAAACACAATCCATTTCCTGTGGTGGCTGGAGAGTACAGCACTTACCACAAAAGAACTGATGTTCTTCCCTGAGTTCAAGACATAATGTTGAGAAGGGTATCTCACTTCTCTTTTTCACTGACCATGTTCTTAATCTCCATCCCTCCATTTTTTTGTTACAGAGGTGGGCTCTGTGTTCTTTATTGCCAGTGACTTGGACTATAATGGAATGAATTTGCAGAGTGAAGTAGTGTTTTGTCCAAAATTATCAGTTAGAGGTTATTTTTTTTTATTTCCGCTCTCACTCCCCAGTGAAAAGAACTAAATAAATTTGCATGTTTGCCTAAGAATCATGGAAAGAACTAAATAATTTTGATGTTTTTATGTTCTGTTGGTTGTGTTATAATCAGAAGAAGACTTTGGTTTTGTTGTCCAGGATTCTGTTTATTGCTTCTTTCTCTTCTCAGTGTATTTTTTCTTAAACTTTCTTGGTGGCTTTAGGGTAACTTGCTTCTCGGAAGTGCAGAGTAGTGCAGCAGTGTAAGTGAATTTTCAGAAGCCAGGTTTGCTGCAGCATAATCTCCTGCAAAAAATAAAATAAACCTCCCCCCCACAAACAAACAAAAAACACAAACCCACAAAAAAGTTCAAAACATTGCCATTTATGTCTAGCTGCCTGCTTAGATGATTGTACTCTGACTCATTCTGTCCAGGTCTAAAACAATACATGGACTGCAAAGTATTATGACAAACTTGGGTGGAATTTGTTGTACATACATATGACATACTAAAATTCCAGACTTAGAGGGACCACAAGAAACTGGAGTAGAAAAGTTCTAGGTAGATCTTCTCTAAGAAAAATCATGAAATGCATAGAGTTACATCTTTCCTTCTCCCTGCTTTTTAAAAATTGTTTTGCTCAGTATTTGCAGGAAGTCATTGTAGGGAAAAATAAATTCAGCAGTAGCATTTACCTCACTCCCATATCTTCTGAGCAAGGAAACAGCACATTAAATTAAACTTTACAGTGTGAGTAAGAGTTCAGTAAATCTGTTTGAGAATCTGTATGGATACAATCAAGCTTTAGTTTGTCTCCTTCCTTGGACAGAAGTTTCAGGACTAGAGTAAGCCTTCATAGAGAGATGCTGTCCCTTTTTTGCCTAGGCATAAAGAAACCTGTGGAAAGACCTTAGGCAGGCATAAATTCCATTACAAACAAAATGGACATAATTTAAATTCTTCTGCTTTGCGCTTGAATTTTCCCACCTTCTCTTCTCCTTAAGATATCATTGGAAAGAGATTGTTTTGTGGCTACCCTAGGGTGCTGCAAATTTTCTGTAATACAGAATATGGGACAGGACTACACTGCCTAAACATGAAGTGTGTAGTTTCTCCTTATTTATATTTGTGCATATGTACTTCACTGCATATATTTCATTTGGATTGATGAACTAGTTCTAATTGTTTAAATGTTTAGAAAAAAAAATATGTGAAGATGTTGGTACACTGTGCAAAATGTCTCATGCTTATTCTGTTATCAGAAGTAAATATATGACTTGTCAGCTATAGCAGTTTGGCAACTAAATCTGTCATGGGGGGAAGAGTGTTTTCTAAATTTGTCTTTATTTTTGGTGTTCACAGAAAGTGGGCAATCACTTAATCATTTTAATGATTTTTTTTTTCTCTTCCTCCTTCTTTTGTAGGCAGCATTGGTACATCCTTTCAGTGCCACTCAATCCATCAAGATCATATTTGTAATGATGACAGTGACAAGGTGAGGCTTACATAAATCTCTCTTTAACAGAATGCATAGAGGTTTTTAATGTATTGTTTTTACTATGCAAAGATTGTATTGCAGGTATAGCAGTTTTTTTTGTTACACTTTGAACTGTGTCTAGCATATAAAGAAATGTATTTTACTTAAGGAAAACTTCTACTCAATTAAGGAGAAATTTGTCTTTAATACTCCATTTTTCTTTTCCCTTGTATTCCTTTGGTATTCTAAATATTTGTGATTTTCTGTATTGACACCTTCAATTAATTAAGAACAGCGATGTTTTTGCTAATTTTTAGGTAGGTTAGGATATTTTGTTGCTTCTGACTTCAGAGGTTAGATCCTAGCTAAGTGTTCAAAGCCTTTTTGCAGTAGCTTTATTCTCCTCTTTTGGAGTTGGGAACTTAAGGTTTCACAGATGGGAAACTTCTGTTCAGTGCTGCAGCCTTAAAATACCAATGTGTCTAGTAGTGCACAAGCATTTTTTTTCTAACCTTTTGTAACTCGTTCTCAGATTGACTTGCTTTGAGTCAGTAGAGTGCTGGATGATACTTGGATAAGTAGAGTGTGGCATACAGAAAGAAAAAATTTGAGACTTGCTTTCATGTTGCTGTTATTGTTGATGGCTTTACCTTAAACCTTTACTGTCCCTATATAATGCAAATTGAAAAAGCTCATGTATTCATCAAATTTTAAATTACCTTTCTTGGGAAGCAGAATATAGGTTACATGGCAGTGCCTTGATAAATGCATGAATCTTGTGTTTTGAAATTCTGGAGTAAGTTAATTTTAGAATTGTTCCAACCTATCACAGAGCTAGATTAATTTGCAGTGCAAGTTGCTTTTACTGCTCTACTGCCTTATTTTTTTTTCCCCTCTCACACCTTTTTTTTCCTTCATTTTTTTTTGCTTTTAGTTTTACTTTATATTTAGGTACCATCCTAGATTTGGAGCCTGGTTTAAACTGCAGATACTGGTCAAACATGCTATCCAGAACATGACAGTAGTATTTTAATTTTCCAGTTGATTACTTGGAATTAATTAATTAATTAACTGCTTAACTGTTTTCAGTAGTATTCACTTCTTTGTTTTTTGGTCCCTGTGCACTCCGTTCCTGGAAGATTTTTGGGTGAGGAGCAGGTAGGGAAAATTTCCTTTCAGAGCCATCCTAGTGCACTAACTTAACACTGGCATTCCCTTTTAACATTCTTCCTTTTCCATCATTACATACAAGATCAATTATGTGTTGAATTGCTTGTCTTCCCTTAGTTTTACTTGCATATTTAGGTGTGGCGGGAGAAAATCTTTCTCATTGGTATTGATTCTGCACCAATTGAGAACTCGTAACTGTAAAAGCTGACTAAAGTAAAAACTAGTATAAAAAGCAGAAAATGTGTTTTGATTGTGTTTCAAAGATACATTTTTCCTCAAAAGTTGTCTTTATTTGGTAGGAGCTTTGCCTTTTCTGTGGAAATACATGAAGCTATTTGCCTTGCATTTTATAGGAAATTGTAGTTGATCCCTTTATTAAAATAAACACTTGTTTGGAAAAAGAGTGAATGTCTGTGCTCTTATGTGCCACTAAATTCTGCTTCCATTTTAAAAGAGAAGATAGAGCACTAATGCTCAGTTAGTGTCACTAGGGGGTATAGGCCGACTGTATTTCTGTTCGGGTTTTTTTATTTCTTGAAGGGCTTGTGTGTATGGATACTCTTTTTTTAAAATCCTAAGTAGTGCTTCTTGAAAGTACCTGTTACGGTGCTAGGGTACAATTGCAATTCTGTACCACACTTTGCTTGTATTTCACATATGCTTATATTTTTATGTCAGTTTTTCAACCAGTTACTAGATTCCAGCATGAATTACTTTGAAAATGAGAGTTCTAATTTATTTTGCCATTAGTAAGAGACAGCACCTGTTCATTTTGGTAAGAGTATATTTTAAAGATAAAATGCAAGATTTAAATGATTTATTTATCTAAAAATTTTTATAAATTGTTGGACTTACTCATATTCATTCTAGAAACTACTAATAAAAACATGCTGTCAGAATAGTTTGACATATCTTTGATTAGTAAACATATGTGTTCTGGGGAAATAACTTACTGATTTATGCCTGACCATGTGTAACCAGTTTTTTCATTAAAGGAGAAATATAAAGGATAGTATTTGACCGGGAAGCAGCGTGTATTTTACAGTAGTTTTTTCACAAGCTCACTTTTCATTTCCTGCGCAACAGCATGAGGAAAGTTCTACACCACACAGCTAAAGCAATGTTGCAACCTTAATGAAACAATTCGCAGGCTTCTACATCAAATACTTGATTCTGTTAGCTGGGCATATGAGGATCTTGATTTCATGTTCAGTGACATAAACAGGAAGCCAAAGTCTAAGATTTTTTGAATATGGCCTTGCTGCTTTAAGAAGGATGTGTTATTATTGAAAGCATTGTTCATAGCACTAAGAACCAGTTGAAATTTGTAGCACCAAAACCAGTACATTGCCTCTTGTTATAAAGAGATCCTGTGTAGTGTAAATACAGTGTACATTTCTCATGTTACTTGCTATTGCAAAGTGGTTATAATTGAGATACATCTTAAAACAATTGTTGCTTTGGAGATGGAAGCTTTTAAGTCTCAGTGCATGAGTCAGAAGACCCTTTTTCATGTTTTCTTTGATTTTTTTCTTCTGAAGTATAACATCCTTTATATGTTTCATACATATGATTTTTAAATTAATGAAATAATTAAAGCTGGAATTGTCATTCTTAAAATACTAAATAACAGAACAGAAATAATTTATTTACAAAGTACATCATTTAAGGAAAAATATCTGTAACAAAGAGAAATTCCTTGGAATATTACTTTGTTTTAATGCCCAAACAGTAGTTTCCTACTAGTGTTAAACAGAGAAATAGATGAAAGTACATTGTCCTTCAGAGCTTTCCAATCATACTCAATTTATTTAGCTTTAAAAATATTTTTTGTCCTTCAGGTGTTTTTTTCACCAGTGGTGTACTTCCATTAAGGGATCCTTACTAAAGTTGAAAATGCAATTCTTAATTACTTTTGGGACATCTCTTTTCAGAGATCTCACCAAGTTATTAATTCCTTAGCTCTCATACAGTTAAAAACCAAACTGACCACCAAGAAGTAATGAAAGAAATAATGCACCATGGGAGCAAGCCAGTGGAATTTTTACTACCACCAAGGGGTTGGAAATTATTATAATTTCTAAATATTTACCTTCTTTTATTGCTTTTTAACTTATTTTACTTTAATAATATTACTAGTAGATTTGCTTTCTTACAGTGTGTAAGGAATTTCTTTTTGCTTGGCTAGGCTTCGTGAACGAAGATACGGGAAGGGCTCTACCCACACTTGCTACAAGCGTGCTGATGGCTAAAAAGGCCGATGCAGGATAGGCAAGTCCGGTTGCAAAAGGCACAGCAGAAAGTCTCCTTAGGTGGTATTAGCAAGGCACGGTTCTTTCTGTGTTGTCTTTTCTCCTTGAGACTAATTCTACGTGCGTTCTCAAAGGAGGCAGCAGCGTTATGGATGGTGTGTCTCCACGTCTCCCGATTGGAGGCCAGAGTGTACCACTGATGGCAGTCACTATGGCCAAAACTGAGGTATTTTTTTCAGAGAGTCCTTGTATCTCCTCGTTGGGGCTCCTCTGTTGCAGCAGCCAGTGGCGAGTTCACCATAGAGCACAACCTTAGGGAGGCGGTGATCCTCCATCCTGGAGACGTGCCCTGCCCAGCACAGCTGCCTCCTCAGCAGCATGGCCTCCGTACTGGTGACCCCTGCCTGTTCAAGGACAGTAACATTAGTCATGTAGTCAGTCCAGTGGATGTTTAGGATTGTACAGAGGCAGCGCTGATGGAAGCGTTCGAGGAGTCGCAGGTGGTGGCGGTAGATGACCCATGATCCAGACCCATATAAAAGAGTAGACGGTACAATGGCTTTGTAGACACTGATCTTTGTACTTTTCTTCAGGTGTTTATTGCACCAGACTCTTTCATGGAGTTTTCCAAAAGCTCTGTGTGCCTTTGCTAACCTGTTGTCTATCTCTTTGTCAGTCTTACCATCCGAGGAAATGATACTTCCTAGATAGCTGAACTGCTGCACTGACTTAAGCTCTGATTTGCCTGTGGTGATGTGGGGATGGTGGGAGACTTCCTGAGGTGCAGGCTGGTAAAGAACTTCTGTCTTCTTCAAGCTGACTTCCGGGACGAAAAGCTCAGCAGCCTCTGTAAAGCAGGATGTTAAGTGCCGCAGAGCTGCTTCAGTGTGAGCAACAAGGGCGGCATTGTCAGCAAAAAAATAGCTCGTGGACAAGGTGATTTAGGGTCTTAGTGTGGGCCTTCAGTCGCCTTAGGTTGAACAGGTTACCATCAGTACCATAGTGGATGTAAATGCCGTTACCTTCATTGAGGTCTGCCGTGGCCCTTTGGAGCATCATGCTGAAGAAGATTGAGAATAGAACTGGTGCAAGAACACAACCTTGTTTCACACCACTGGTTATTGAGAAGGGCTCAGAGAGTGCATCGCCATATCTGACTTGGCTGCGCTGATCCTCGTGTAACAGGATAATCATGTTGAGGAACTTGGGAGGACATCCTAATCATTCCAAGATCTGCCACAGGCCTTGGTTGGCTTGGTACTTCTGACCCAGATAACTAACCACATGATTTGATTTGCTATTTCTAACATTTAAATTTCCTGGTCATACTTAGTGTATCTTACATTTCTTTAGTAATTTCTTGTTCTTGAACTTACTCATGTTTGTCTGTATTGATGGCCACCCAGTCCTTGGTCTAATCCAGAAAACTGTTAACTTTTTTTAAAAAAAGATTTTTTTCGTAAGAGGGAAAATATTTTACAAGTTCTAATCCTGCAAAAAGAATAAAATCCTTTTTGTTTTCCTCTTTGGATGGAGCAGAGTCAGGTGGGATAAGCCAAACAGACTCATCCATAGCTGAACTCAAAATGATTCAGGAATTCAAATACTTAAGGGCCATGACATTTATTTCTATGTGAGGTATAAAATAAGACTATATGCCCCTCTTGTGTGCATATTGTCAAATAGTGTGCATATTTTTCAAAGAGAAAAACGGGAATATTAGAAGAAATTTCTTTTGCCCCCTCCAATTTCAAGACTGGAAATTTTTTTCCTCCAAATAGGACAGCACTGAATCATTCCTCCTGGTGTGTTTGCTGCTCTGCACCCTTCTCCCCCGCCCCCCCATAGTTTAAGTTAATTCTGCCTGTTATTTCTGAGTGGTTTAATGTCTTTTTCATTCCACGTCTGGCAGTTGAAAGGATATAGTTCACCGATTTTAAACCTCTTTTGTGCCTGATGAATTGTGTCCTTTGAAACATCTTTATATCTGCAACAAAGGTTTTGTTTTCCTGGATTATATTTGCAAAAACTTTAATTAGACTGAAGTACAGAGGCAGGTCTGAAAGGTGAAAGTAGGGTGATGATGCCTTATTTAAGCAGAATAGCTTCAGTAAATCAGTTCTCCGATTCCTCATTTATTGCCTTTACTGAGCAGTTCTGCAGCAAGAGAGCCTCCCTATAGCGCTGGTAACAACAGGCTGATGATTCTTCAATGACGCATCTGCAGCTAACGTTCCTCCTTTGGGTTTTGGTTGACATTTTCTAGTCAGTCTCACCCCCTCTGGCCTGTAAGGAAAGCAGATGAAAATCCAGAGCCATTAAGTATAAGCTGAGTAGACTGCAGGCGGCCAATGGCTCGATGGCTTTCCAGTGTTTAATTTTTGAGTCCCTAGTGCTCCCCGTTCTGGAGAACACGCCTCCGGTGACATCAGCACGTTCTGCTTGGTCACTGCACGGGCAAAGGACGCGGAGTCGCAAACGCAAACTAAACAGGGCAGAGGCCCTGCCTGCGTGCGCCTGCGCCTGGCGTTCCGTGCCCTGGCCGCGGACGACGGGAAACTGGCGCGGACATTTAGGTCTGGGGTTGCCCCGCCGCCGCAGGCGCGTAGCTTGGCTACCTCCTCTCTTCCGGCCGTGACGGTGACGTACGCGGCCGACCTCCTGCCCCATCCGCCCCCCCAGTTGGAAAGCAAAGAACGCCCAGCCTCGTCGCACGTGGGGCGGGGCTTGGTTTCGCTCCGCCCTTCGCGGTGTTGGTATGGCTGGAGAGTGACGTCACCGCCCCCAGGAGGTGGAGTGGTGTGCGGCGGCCCGCAGCGTACAGGAGTGGAGCGTGGCGGGCGGTAGCGGGCCGCGGAAGCGAGGAAGAGCGGCGCGAACGCAGAACAGGCGTGGGGCACGCGGAGGACTCGCCCTGCCATGGGCGGACGGCGCGCGGCCAGCCTTGCAGGCGATCGCGTGGGCAGGTAGTGTAGGCCTGACCTGTACAGTAGCGGCGGGGTCCCCGGCCGGTAGGACACGTAGCGGCACGGGAGAGCCTTGACGGTGACTGTGGGGCGCGCGGAGGAGGCAGGAGCGAGGCTCCGCCGTGCCCCGCGGCCGCAGGTACCAGCGTGGGGACAGGTAGGGCAGGTAGGGGAGGAGGAGTGCGGAGGGCCCTGCCGGGGCGGGGCGTCAACGGCACGGCCCGTTACCTCCGGCTCGTCGGCGTTAAGTCTGGCAGCCAGAGGGCAGGCAGGGGAAAGTACGGCAGCGGGCGCCCCGGGGCGGCTTCACACTGGACGAGGCACTCGCGCTGCTACTTGAAAAGGTGGAGGGTGAACAGAGCGCGGCCCGGGCGTGAGGTCGCTGCTGGGAAGTCGGAGCGGCCCCATGTGCCCGCATGGAAGCTGTACTTCCACGTGGGGCCGCCTGCAAGGTGGAAGAGAGCTCGACAAGGCTAATTCAGGGGACAATAAGCATTTGGTCCTGGTAAAATGGCTTTGTCTGCGTTTGTAAAAGGTAGATCTGGAACCTACAAATGAGCTGGCTTTCCAGAACTGAACTGCTATTTGCTGGAAGACTAGGAGGTTCGAGGTGCTGTGTGCACGGAGCTAGCAATTATTTCTGAAGTACAGAACAGCTGATTATCCTCCCATTCTTATAGTAAAATGAAATTTCTAGATGTCTTTAATCCTCTCAAGTTCGTTGAGAAAGAACTGTTGAAGGAAACATTGATGTTAGCAAGCAGTCATTTTAGGACATTCTGTTAATATTTTTCAGTATATATGAGTTAATTCCTATTCCTGTATAACATGAGTGGATTTTTTTATATATATATTTAGACCAGAAGGATGCTTTTTCTTCCCCCAAGAAGTCTGTTCTAAAACTGATTATGCATTGAGATGTTTTTTGGAGACATTGATATCAAGCTATAATTGCTTGTAGCAAGTAACTTAGTTATTACTTATGCAGAAGTTCATTGAACTGTAAGTCATGAGAATGTTTATGAATGTGTAACATCTGAATTAAAAAATGTATTTCTGAGGATAAAATTTGGAGCAAATGCCTACCTTCTGATAAGTTTTTCAAATATGTAGTGAGGCAACTGGAATGGTAAGATGAACGTGATTGCTGATGGTCTGCCTTGTTCAGGTGTTGCTGACTACTTCATTAGGTGTTGCTGCTGATGCATTTAATTGTTATTCACTGAGGCAGCTGCTTTGGTTTCAGTTGCCAAATGAGTCCTTGGTTTGCACTTGCATTGGTGTGTTGTTACAGTGTATAATTGCATTTCTTTTTCTGAAAGATACAGATTTAGCTTGGAAGCTGATACCAGTGGCATCAGTGCTATTGTGAGTGGTGAAGTTCATGCATCGATTACCTAAATGTTTTTTCAGTGCAGTTTATTGATATCACAAGAGATAATTTATGTGGTTCAAAGTAATACTGCTGATTGTTACTTTTTTAACTCTTTACTGAGAAAGCCAATGAATTTAATGGTTTCTATGCAAGTTTTTATTGGAGTATAAGAAATGATGCAGTTAGAAAGACAAATTACTTCTTCAGGGCTACTGTTGAATTGAAACTTAAATTGTCCATGGAAACTGCATGAGCTAAATCATTAGTGAGTCTAAGGAGAATTTTACAGAGCAAGTCTTAGACTTCGAAATTTTTCTCGCTTAATCTTTATATGTAGTTCCACCACCCTCACCCACTGCTGCAAAGGGATTTGAAAAGTAGGAATTGGGGGGCAGTTAGGGTGTGGAATTTCTTCTTTTCTGTTTTTAGTCAGAGAAGTGTTTTGACTGTGGGGGGCTTGATTCCTGAAACTTCTGGAAAGATACAGGTTTGACTTAATAGTTCTTACAGAAATACAGCTTGTGGTTTCCTTTTCTATGTAAGCATGTATATCAAGTTAAATAACCTAATATGACATACTTAAAATCAGCTGTGGGCAAAGCTTGTCTAGGTCTCTGACTTAAAAGGATGATTTTCATGGGTTTTACTCTTTTTAGCTTCAGTTGGGAGTGGGTAGGTTCCTCCTTTACCAAGCTCTTGAAAGACTGAGGAAACTTCCTTTGCTTTTTAGTGCCCTCTGCTGATGCCTGTTTGTTAGAACGTGAAAGGCTAGGGCTTCTTTAGCAACAGTAAAATGTGATTGCCAGCAGCTCTTTAAAAACAGTGGGAAGGGAAGATAAAGGAAGCCCTTTCACACCTGAAGTATTTTCCGATCGCTGTCCAGCCAGTTTTTCTGGATTGCAGTGGAACTGTTCCTTATCTGGTAGAAAAATAGTTAAGCAACTTAAAATCTGCCTCACCTCCTGTCTTCTGTAGGCATTCCAACTGTAAAAAGACTGTTGCCTTTGCTCTTCCTCCCTCAGAAGAATAGAGACTTTCTTTCTCTAATGTTCACATTTCTTTGTTCTCAGAGAGCACATTTCAGCTTTGCTGTCCTAGAACTTTTTAACTCCTAGTTCACTTGCTGTTTCACACTATGGCCTCAGATACTATAAAAAAATGCAGTGCTTCATGCAAGCACAACTACATATGCTGTGTTTTGTGTGCTTTCTGTTTAAGTAGCCCTTTCATCTTGTCGGTCCTGGAATTTTGTTACTGTTCTGAAATCTGTAGGCACCTCTGTCCTAGGCAGACTCAGCAACTGCATGAACTCAACCCTGTCCTCTCTCCAGAGCTTCTTACCTTAGCCTGTGGCCTGTCTTTGCCAGCTCTGTTTGTTTCGGACAGAATGAGCCAAAATTTTCTTCCACATGGCAATAAGGGTAAATCATTGTGTGAGCAGGCATGAGAGCATTTGCGACAGAACTTAGAAGCGTTTGCGAGCAGATCCTCTGGCAGTCTCATGAAAGCTTTAGGAGATAGCCTTCTCTCTAGACAAAAATTAAGAACTTTTCTTCCTTATTTGGATTATTTGTTTGTATGAACTCTACTGCTTTTCTGAAGAATAATCCCAACAATGTGCCAAATTTTTAATAGCGTCGTTCTCAAAATCTGATTTTTAGAAATAGTCTCTTGTGAAGATGAATAGCAAAGTTCCAAGAAGATGAGTATGGATTTAGAAAAGTGTTCAGATATTAACACAAAGAACCTGTCATAGAATAGAATCATAGCATCGTATCAGCTGGAAGAGACCTAGAAGATCATCGGGTCTGGCCTTTGTCCCAGCCTTATCAACCTACTACACAATTCCCCGCAACGCAACATCCACCTTTCTCTTAAACACCTCCAGAGATGGTGATTCAACCACCTCCTTGGGCAGCCTGTTCCAATGGCTGACAACCCTTTCAGTAAAGAAATTCTTCCTAATATCTGAACCTCCCCAGCGCAATTTAGATCCATTTCCCCTCGTCCTATCACTCTCCACTAGGGAGAACAGACCAACCCCCGCCTCTCTACAACCTCCGTTCAGCTAACTGTAGAGAGCGATGAGGTATCCCCTCAATCTCCTCTTCTCTAGGCTAAACAGCCCCAGATCCCTCAGCTTTTCCTCATAAGACTTATGTTCTAAGCCCTTTACCTGCTTAGCAGCCTGCCTCTCTACCCTTTCCAGCACCTCAGTGTCCCTCTTGTAGTGAGGGGCCCAAAATTGGACACACTACTGAAGGCGGGGCCTCATCAAAGCTGAGTAGAGGGGCACGATCACCTCTCTGCTCCTGCTGACTACACTGTTCCTGACGCAGGCCAGGATGCTGTTGGCCTTCTTGGCCACGTGGGCACACTGCTGGCTCATGTTCAGCCAGCTGTCCATCAACACCCCCAGGTCCCTCTCTGCCTGGCAACTCTCCCAGCCACTCCTCCCCGAGCCTGCAGCGCTGCTGGGGGTTGTTGTGGCCAAAGTGCAGGACCCAGCATTTGGCCTTAATGAATTTCGTGATGTTGGCCTTGGCGCAGTGATCCAGCCTATCCAGATCCCTCTGTAGAGCCTCCCATTCCTGAAGCAGATTGACACTGCAAACTTACTGAGGGTGCACTCCATCCCCTTGTCAAATCATTAATAAAGATGTTAAACAGTAGCGGCCCCAGTACTGAGCCTTGGGGGACACCACTTGTGACCAGCCGCCAACTGGATTTAACTCTGTTGACCTCAACTCTTTGGACACAACCATCTAACCAGTTTTTCACCCAGAGAAGCGTATGCCCATCCAAGCCAAGAGCAGTCAATTTCTGTAGGAGAATGCTGTGGACAACTGTGTCGAATGCTTCACTAAAGTCAAGATAAATGACATCCACAGCCTTTCCTTCTTCCAGCAAGTGAGTCACCCAGTCATAGAAGGAGATCAGGTTTGTTAAACAGGACCTGCCCTTTAATAAGCTCATACTGACTGAGTCTGATCACTTGGTTGTCCTGCATGTGCTGCATAATGGAACTCAGGATGATCTGCTCCATCAGCTTCCCTGGGACTGAAGTCAAACTGACAGGCCTATAATTTCCTGGATCATCCTGCCTTCCCTTCATATAGATGGGTGTTATATTTGCTGTCTTCCAATCAGCTGGGACCTCTCCAGTCAGCCAGGACTGTTGATATATGATAGAGAGTGGTCTGGTGAGAATCCCTGGAAGTTCACCTAGTACTCTAGAGTGTATACCGTCTGACCCTTAGATTTTTGAGTGTTCACATGTAGAAGTAGGTCCCTGACCGTCTTCTCATGAATTGTGGGACCAGTATGTCGTTTTGTATGTGATTCTCCATAGTGCGTAGGTTAATGATCGTATGTGAAGCTTTCTTCCTCTTTATTCTGTTTCCTAATTGTATCAGAAAACAGTCGGAGCACACTTTTTCAAATACAGAGACTTCGTATGGTATTTCTATTCTCTGGCTTTGCTTTCAGTAAGTGGATATTTACAGATACCTGTAATTGAAATGTAACTTAAGAGTTCATAGCTGTGATGGTGACTCTGGTGTAGGGTAAAGCTTGAGACTGCGTAAAAAAAAAAAAAATAAACTGAAACTCATTGAATCTCTTGTGTGCTTTAAGTTCTCATGTCTTCTTTTCTCCATAGTGAAAATGTGAGATGAGGTTTGAGAATTCAGCAAACCATGCTTGTCTGAATGCATTTGAGGGAATGAGGCTTTTTTCCTTCTTGTATCATCTGATACATACAGTGTGCCTTGGCTGTGGGGTTTTTGACAAAACTTAGCTGTGAATTTGCATGAGAATAATCCTTTTTTTTTCCTAAGTAAATGAAAAGATCTGCACAAGTATAAGCTGTCTCTTAAAGCTATGGACCTGCGATGTTTTCTCATATTCCTTTTTTTGGTTAACTTAGCAGACTATATCAATTCATTCTTGATTTTTCTGCCTCCCAGAATTTGTCACTTAGATGAAAAGGACAGAGTTCTCTACACGTTACATGCTGTTATAAGGATTATATGTGTCTAGATGACCTTTGTTAGATGACAGCCTCCTGATAGGTGTCTTTTGTAGGGGCAGAGGAACCAGCCACTGGTGCAGCAGTTAATATGTTCACAGGGCATGTGGCAAGTCTGATGCATGCAAAAACGGTCTTCTAAAATCTGCTGAGGGCAAAAGGTGTGTTCAGATGCCTAGTAATGGAGAACAGTGGTTTTTTCCAATATTTTTTTAAACAACTATGTTAACTTGTACAAGCTGTTAGTAAAAATAAAATGGCCCTTGTAGAGTTTAAACAAGTATTTTATAATACACAGCACATAGTCTAAATATGGTGAGCTTTAAAAAGAATGATAAAATCATCTACTTTGGAAAAGACCCGTAAGATCATTGAGTCCAATCATTAACCTAACACTGCCCTGTCCACTAAACCATTTCTGTAAGCACCACATCAACACGTGTTAAATACCTCTTTGAATGGTGAGTCAGCCACTTCTCTGGGCAGCCTCTTCCAATGCTAACCCTTTTGGTGAAGAAATTTTTCCTAATATCTGATCGCACCTGGTGCAACTTGAGGCCATTTCTTGTCCTGTCGCTTGTTACATGGGAGAAGAGACCAACCTCCATCTCACTACAACCTCCTTTCTGGTAGCTATAGGGAGTGATAAGGTCTCCCCTTGTTACTGAGATATGGTCAATAAGAACTCTCTAACACTCAATTTAGCATTAGAAGGCAGGCATTTTTTTATTACTGCACTGGATGCATGAGGGATAGTTCCACCTATCATGCATGCTGTACCTGGCACCCATCCAAGCTTATAGCGTCCTGTTACATACACAGGCGTAAGTTTTCTGGGAAAGATTATACATATTAATTCTACTTCCGGGAACTAATTATCCTATGTACATAGTTACTATGCATGCAGCCTGGATCTCTGAAAGGCTTCCCTGGAGGTCTTCGGTGGTCTCTGGTGATCCCTTATGGCTGAAGGAGAGGTGTCTCTCTTCTTTGTGGAGTCCTTCTTAAATGGCATCTGTTAAATCTTTGCTAAGCTATGCGTTTCTCCAGGGTACCTGCCACAGTTAAAGGTCCTTGATGACACACTTGATGGTCCTTACAGTTGCCTCCTCTAGGGTGCCAGCCACAGTTGTAGAAGTTGATATCCTTGCTTGCATTCCTGCCTGAGGCCCTTTTACACATTTCTGTCTATGGTATGTAACACCCTGAGCCTCTTTTTCCCCAGGCTAAGCAATCCCAGTTCCATCAGTTGCTCCTCATAAGACATTTGTTCTAGATCCTTCACCAGCTTTGTTACTTTTCTTTGGACACTGTCCAACTCCTCAGTGTCTTTCTTGTAGTGAAAGGTCCAACACTGAACACAGGATTCAACAAGTGGCTTCACCAGTGCCGAGCACAGGGGAACAATCACTTCCCTGGTCCTGCTGGCCACACTATTTCTGATGCAGGCTAGGATGCTGTTGGCTTCCTTGGCCCACTGGGCACACTGCTGGCTTGTGTTGAACTAGCTGTTGACCAAAACCCCCATGTCCTTTTCCACCTGACAGCTTTCCAGCCACTCATCCTCAAGCTTCTAGCATTGCATGGAGTTGTTGTGACCCAAGTGCAGAACCAGTGTTTGGCCTTGTTGAACATCATACAGTTGCCCTTGGCCTGTCGATTCAGCCTGTCCAAGTCCCTCTGTAGAGCCTTCCTACCTCAAGCAGATGAATGCTCCTGTCCAGCTTTATGTCATCTGCAAACTTACTGAGGGTGCACTTGATCCCTTTGTGCAGATCATTGATAAAGGATATTAAACAGAACTGGCCCAATACTGAGCCCTGGGGAACACCGCTCATAACCTGCCACCAGCTGAACTTAATTCCATTCACTACCGCTCTTTGGGCCTGGCCATCCAGACAGTTTTTTACCCAGCAAAGTGTACACACATCCAAGCCATGAGCAGCCATTTTCTCCAGGAGAATCCTGTGAGAAACAGTGTGAAAGGCATTTGTAAAGTCTAGGTAGGCACTTAAATGGAATCCTGAATTTGTACTATTGTTAAGAGTGGTTCTCATGTGTATAAATATGTGATATTCTGCAGTGTAAATAGATCCATTTTAACAACAAATTGGTTAACAAAATGCTAACCATAACATTGTTATGCTCAGTGGGCATACCATTGTGTTCAGCCATTTTTAGGTGATACAGAGAGTTTACTTGTTCTGAACTGTATGAATGACAAAGTAAAGCCTTTGTATTTGTTTCAGACATGAATGTTTCCATGTATGTGGGAAATCGCCTGAAAGAAACGAGAAACAATTAAGAAAAGCAGAGAACTGAAATACAGTGTGAAACACTTAAGTTTAAGAGACTGCTGTGACAGTTGTATACTACAACTGTTGCAGTACTGCTGTGTGCCATCTGGAATGTGTTTTCTGCCTTGTTCTGTGGGAGCTTCCCAGAGAAGAAGGAAATTGAAAATGGTAGACCAATGTGCCTTAGAATTAAATATCTTGTCTCTCTTTGTATTTTCAGGTCTTTCTTTTAATACATCTCTTCAAGTTTTATGACAACTTTTTTCTCCTATTTTTTTTGTTTTCACTAATACTGATGTGTGTACGTTGCAGTATACTGAAGAAAATTCTATATTTACATGACAGTTTGGTCATGCTGGTTAGGTAGGTAGGTTGTTTTGTGAATTCACTGAGTCTAATCCATCCAGAATGGATTAGGATTATTTGTTGAGGCTTCAATTTTCTAGCAGTATGGAGAGACTGGAAAAATGTAGAACATAAACTGAGGTAGCTTCCTGAAGAAATTAGAGCGTGACTTTCCTCTGTTTCTGAGAATACGTACTTAGTTATACACATAAATTTTAAACAGTGTGTTGTGCTGAACATAAACATACATCTTTTTGTAATGCAGGTCAGTGTAGTGATGACAAACAAAGCCAGTGAAGGCAGCCAGATGTGAATATGCTCTGTCACAATAGATGGTGAGGTATTATGCCTGTAGTTCTTCTAAGAACAATTTCCTTCGGCACTGATTTCCTTTTCTGCACATTGCAGTAAGGACATCAAGTTACTGTAGTGTAAGCAACATGTGAGTGTAAATGTAATCTCTTTGAGAGCTGAGATTTGGAGAGGATTGATCTAAATCATCTCTGTTAATTCCTGGTTAAAATATTTTATTCTTGTGTCAAAAATTAGTAATGTGTCTCTGTAAACATCAGTTCAGGTACTTCAGTAGGAGTGTGCTTCAGGTCAGTGTTTGGATATTCTTCAAGAACTTATCAAAAAGTGTGATCAGCATAACAGTAGTTTACCTGAATAAGAAGCTTCAGTATTCAGTGCTGAAATGATAGCTTGCCCATTATTTTGTGTTCCATATATATGTTCATGTCTGTCTGCATATATATATAATTTACTGTTACTTAAGTGAAAACAGTCTGATTTGTTTTATAATTGTATTAATTATCTTGTTTCTGTTGATGTACCTCTGTGTTAATTTCACATGCCTAAATGAAAAAGTCAATAGCGAATTCATACTATACATTCAGACTATACGTAGAAGACTTTGGTGTGCAGACAGCTTTGAGCCAGACTTCTTGTCCCACCAGCTAAAAGATCTGAATTATTTGTAAAATTGAAGACCTGATCTTTTTTAAATATGGCTACATCAGAACACTTTGTCCTGATTTCATCCCATTCCTCTTGCCCTGACATTGTTTTAATGAGCTGAAACAGAACCAATTCTGTTCAGTGATTTTCGTTTTCAGGTAAGTTTATTCTAAGAGACTGTGCTTTTTGAAGCATGTTTTTACAATGTCTGCTACTAGAAGTTATAATATCTGATATTCATAGTTACTGCCAGGGATTGGTATGCAGAAAGGCTTTTGCCTTATACTTGTTGCTGTATTGACCAAGGTCACTGTTAAATTTTGTGCCCCATGTTTGGGTGTCAGAAGTAAAATGGTTTTAAGTAAGTAGGTGGTCACACCTGTGGGAAGGAACAGACAGAACAGGTGACCCAAAACAGACCAACAAATTATTCCATTCCATGTATTTATCATATTCAGTATAAAGCTGAGGGATGACCACACTCAAACCCTCTTCCTCAGCAGCCAGTATCTAAGAAGGACTCTTGTCTGTTCATTTGCATTCGGTCACAATTCCCACAGATTGGAAAAGGGGGAACATAACCCCCATCTTTAAAAAAGGAACCAAAGACAACCCAGGGAACTACAGACCAGTCAGCCTTACCTCTGTGCCAGGCAAAATCATGGAACAGGTTCTCCTGATAGCTGTACTAAGGCACATAAAAGATAATCAAGTGATTGGTGACAACCAGCACGGCTTCACTAGGGGCAAGTCGTGCCTGACTAATTTAGTGGCCTTCTATGACAAAACTACAGTGGTGGTTGACATGGGAAAAGCAACAGATGTCATTTTCCTGGACTTGCGCAAGGCATTTAACACTGTCTCACATGACATCCTTGTCTCCATTAAAATGGAGAGACACGGATTTGACAGATGGACCACTCGATGGATAAAGAACTGGGTAGAAGGTCACACTCAAAGAGTTGTGGTCAATGGCTCCATGTCCACATGGAGACCAGTGACAAGCGGTGTTCCTCAGGGGTCTGTTCTGGGTCCAGTGCTGTTCAACATCTTTGTCAGCAACACATACGACAGCACTGAGTGCACCCTCAGCAAGTTTGCCGACGACACCAAACTGTGTGGTGCCATGGACTCACTTGAGGGAAGAGATGCCATCCAGAGGGACCTTGATAGGCTTGAGAAATGGGCCACTGCAAACTGCATGAGCTTCAACAAGTCTAAGTGCAAGGTCCTTCGCCTGGGTCGGGCCAGTCCTAGGCACAAATACAAACTGGGCACAGAGTGGGTTGAGAGCAGCCCTGAAGAGAAGGATTTGGGGGTGTTGATAGACGAGAAGCTCAACATGAGCCGGCAGTGTGCTCATGAAGCTCAGAAGGGCAACCGCATCCTGGGATGCATTGAGTGTGGCCAGCAGGTCAAGAGAGGTGATTTTCCCCCTTTACTCTGCTCTTGTGAGACCCCACCTCGAATACTGTGTCCAGTTCTGGTGTCGCCACCATAAGAGGGACAAGGAACTGTTGGAGCGCGTTCAGAGGAGGGCCACAAAGATGATCCAAGGGATGGAGCACCTCTACTGCGAGGACAGGATGGGAGAGCTGGGATTCTTCAGTCTTGAAAAGAGAAGACTTTGGGGGTCCTAATAGCTGCCTTCCAATACCTGAAGGGATCCTACAGGAGGGCTGGGGAGGGACTTTTTACAAGAGCATCCACTGATAGGACAAGGGGAAATGGGTTTAAGTTAAAGGAGAATAGATTTATATTAGGTTTTAGGAAGAAATTCTTCAGTACGAGGGTGGCAAGACTTTGGACTAAATTGCCCAGAGATGTTGTGGCTGCCCCTTCCCTGGCGGTGTTCAAGGCCAAGTTGGACAGAGCCTTCAGTAGCCTGACACAGTTGAGAGGTGTCCCTGCCTGTGACAGGGAGGTTGGATTAGATGATCTCTAAGGTCCCTTCCAGCCTAGGCCATTCTGTGATTCTACGACAACCTGTGAGTTCCTGAACACAGCTCCTGAATCTGTTTCCTGTCTGCTTCTGAGTCTAGCCAGGGACTTCCCCAGTGCCTGCCCTTGCAGTGTCACTGGTGATTTTTCAGGGCAGAGGTGGAGACTGAGGTGCAAGGAAGGGGGAGAGTGGTGGGGATGGTTTCAACATTGGTTTTGTATACCTTTGTGTGTGTTTATTTTAATTATTTCCTTATTAGTACTGTTATTGTTCCATTAAAGTTGTTTTAGTTTTCCAATCTGTAAGTCTCCCTTCTTCACTTTCCCTTCCCCTTCTGGTAAAGGAAAAGGGTTAACAGAGTATCTGCTGTTTGTCTACTGGCCAGCCTAACCCTAACCCTTGGTAGATGAATTTCATTATATTTTATGACATTTAAAGTAATTTTTTATAGTAGTTAACATACTTTAATGATACACATGCAAAATTTAGTTTGTTTCAGCCTTGTATATAGGACAATTAGCCCTCTTTCTGTAGCTACAAATTTATGATTTCATTTAAAAACTTATCTTTTGTTTTATTTACAGAATTGAAGTTCAGGATTCTGTGTATGCCAAGCACTTACTGTTAGTGCCATCTCCTGAAATGATCCTTTTTGTATTGTGTTAGTTGGTGTGGTTATCAAAACATGGATGCTTTAACACACATCTTAGTAGATGATTTGGAGATGAACTGGTAGGAAATGATACACTGAAAACAAACAAATCTTGTTGAATACTAGTACTATTTGTTGCATGATTTTTAGAGTACAGTTCTAAGAAAGAAATCATACATATATTTAGTAAGATACTAAATGTAACAGGGTTTGCTTTTTGGGTCTGAAAGTATTTTTGTAATTTTTCTGTGTCTCATCAGCGGAAGAGTTGTGTGATTTCTGTATGGGTACGGTAATGAGAGAGCATCAGCTCATGTAGGTGTGTCTGATCAAGGACCTTTTCAGTGTCAAAAGGGGATAGTGAGAGGAATAAATAGAAACATACTGAGACACAGTCGTGGCCAACAAAAAGGGAGGCAGTAAGAAGGGCCAAACCCATTTGGCTGCTAATTGATGAGGACATGTGAAATGTTGGAATGTTTATTTTAGTGTGATTATTTGATCAAACACCTTGTCTAATGGAATTATAAGGAAAATAGGGAAACCATAGAAAAAAATACACAAGAGACACAAAACTGCTATACAAACTTAAGAGGAACAAAGACAAGACACAAACCGGGTTACTCATACTAGCTGATGGACTATCTGATGGAAACTGCAAGCCTGAGGGTTTGTGATGTTGGAGGAGGTCGCTGGGCCTGTGCCAGCTGAGGAGGCAATGTGAAAGGAAAGGGAATCAGAGAGAGACAAAACAGGGCCAAACGGAAAAGAGATCAATCATATCTAAACTGTGGTCAGTCTTTACACATTGCTGGTTGAGCGCTGTGCCTGATCACTGCATACAGTTCTGTTCTGTTAGATCTTTTCATAATTGTTTCTCTGTGTAATCATACTCTCTATCTCATGTGTGTGAGTGCTGCAGTGACTAAGTGAGACCAGCTTGATTGGAGACTAGGCCAGCATCTGGAAGTGTAGGTGTCACCCGGTCACAGTACCAGCAATGGAAGTGAATGGGGGTCTTGGTGTTAGGAGTTGGAGGGGCCATCACTTTCTGTATTATCTTGTTGGTTTCCTGTGGACTTTATATCCATAGTGCCAGCTACTGGGGGGACCGGGTGCCAGCTGCTGAAGGCAGATCAGGGAGGTGGACACCCCTCCCTTATGTCAGTTAGCAGAGCAAGTGGGGTCTAAATATCAGCTACTGGGATGGGCGAGTGTCTCAGCTGGTAGCCCCAGTAACGGGAACCGTGTGTATCCCCAAAGCTAACTATGAAGGGGACCAAGGTGATCAAGGGTCTTGCTGTTGATGACAGGAACAGGAGTGCAGGTCACTGCCCATGTGCCTGGTGCCAGCTGCTGGTGGGGAATGAGTGTGTCTTCACCAAACGTGCTGTGCATGTCAGCAAGGGGGGGGTGTGTGTGTATGTATGTGTTTGTATTTGATGGCTGTCTCCAAACTGGACCAGTTGGTGGATGGGGGGGCCTTGGAAACCAGACTGGGGTATTAGTCAGACCAAGAGTCTAGGGTGGTATTTTAAGAGACCTGCCAATGTGACTTGCCATCAGGACAAATATGCAAGTGCTGTGTCTGCGGTGAGCACCAAGCTGGATCAGCCAACAAGTCAGGGACCCATGGGATGGGTAAAGTAGGGGTGCCAGGTGGGCAAAAGGGGACACGATGATGCTTGGAACGTCCATGAACATGTGTGCGCTTGTGAATTTGGATAGTGTCCTGTGTGTGCTGTAGTAGTGCCCTTCAGTCTCTGCTAGACCACAGGAAGGAGGGAACTTGGCTGACTGTCTTTATGTTTATTCGAATCCCATATGTGGGTGCTGTTGAAGGCAGCACCGTGTCTGTGGTGGTGCATGTCACCAACTGTATCACTGCCTTGTATGTGCTGTGTCTCTGGGATATATGCTCAGTTTTACTACTGACTGAACCTGCAAACTTTGTTATTGTTGAATCTGCAAATAGGAAACTAGAAGCTGTGACCCGCTGCTTGAGATGGAGGCAGCACCACTACCACCACCCCACTGTATGGGCACACAGGCCTGGGCAGAAGGAGTTCCTGGGCCCAGAGGAGGTGCCTGCTCCTCGCATAACATCCGTTAAGATTCTTTTTTCTTGCTGTTCAAAAAGGACACTTGTTTCTTTAATTGCTGTGGCATCTGATGTTTACATTCACAGTCTCCAATGTGCAGGAGATCAAGAACTCTGTCACCATGGTAAAAAATCATGAGATGTGTTAGCACAGTGATAACTCTTCAATACGCTAGAACAGCCAGTAGTATAAATAACTAACCTACTAATTTTTAACTGCCTTTTTACAAAATACTTTCTGAGTTAGGCTAAAGATAGATAAGGGTAAAACTGTGTTTCTTATACCGATAATATGTGTGTAGACAAAACATGGAAAGGAATTGCTATTTATAGAGTGGGCAGAGGAAGCAAAATGTTCTTTTTAAAGTGCATGTGAGGGGACTGATAATTTTGGTATTAATCAGGCTAATGGCTCTGCTCTGGAGGATACATACTCAACAGTGTTCCTGTGAAAGTGTTTTAACCAAAATTTGCTCGCAGATCTAGATAGCTGGCTTTTGTACATGGTTGGCAGACTGCTGGCAAGGACTGGGGGAAAAAGAAGTCTTAAGTCTAAAGATTAATTTATCTCTCTAAAAGAATCTACTTTGGTGCCTGGCGGCATATAGAGAAAGATGATAAATTTAATGTTTCAGCTTTTGTGGCCTATGTTGTCTAAATTTGCTATCTGATTTGCTATCAGAGTAAACTGACCTTTGCACAAATTGGATGTGGGAAAACTGTAGATCTCTAAAGTAAAACCTCTGAAACGTAGATCGAGCTCTGTTTCTTTGCAAAGCACTAGAGCACAGATCTTTTCATTGATCCTTGTGGTCAGAAGTAAGGGCCAGCAGAATTTGGAAAAATCAGTGAATGCTTACTTAGACCACAGGACTCGCTCTGAGAAACCTGGTCTGCTGGGAGCTGATGGGGTGCACCTTTCAGAGAAAGGGCAGAGTATCCTGGGGCACAGACTTGCCAATTTAGTAAGGAGGGCTTTAAACTACAGTTGTTGGGGGAGGTGATCCTCAATCCATCCCATTGCTACCACTCTGAGACCAGTGCCAGTAATAGAGGGCCTGGGCCTGAAGAAGGATCATGGGCCAGTTACAGATCACCTGAAGTGCATGAAAATGGAATTTAAGCCAGTAAGTCAACTTCAACAAGGCCCAACCTAAATGTCACTATACTAATGCATGTAGCATGAGAAACAAACAGAAGGAGTTAAGAGATGTGCACATGCCCACAGGGCTGTGACATCATTGGCATCACTGAGATGTGGTGGGATGGGTCCTATGACTGGAGTGTGGGAGTGGATGGGTACAAACTCTTCAGGAAAGGCAGACAGGGGAGAAGAGTTTGTGCTATGCTAGACCTCATTCTGAGTGTGGGGGATGGTCTGGGTTGCAATGTGAAGCTCAAGGACAGCCTTGGCTGCAGTGACCATGAAATGATTGAATTCATGATCCTTAGGAAAGCAAGGATATAGCCAGCTCACAAGCCTGGACTTCGGGAGAGCAGACTTTGAACTCTTCAAAGACGTGCTTGGTAGGATACTATGGGATAAAGCCCTCGAGGGGAGAGAGGCCCAAGAAAGCTGAGTAATGTTCAAGGATCACCTCCTCTAAGCCCAGGAGCAATGTGTCCAAACAAAGAAGGTGGGCAAGAATGCCAGGAGGTGTTTGTGGATGAACAGGGAGCTTCTGGAGACCATTAGTTGAAAAAGAAAGCCTACAGAGGGTGGAAACAGGGACAGGTAGCGTTAGAAGAATGCAAAGTTGTCTGAGCAACCAGGGGTTAGGTTAGGAAAGCTGAGGACCAGATAGAATTAAATCTGGCTAGTGACATCAGGGATAACACGAAAAGCTTTTACAAGTACGTCAATGGCAAAAGGAAGACCAGGGAAGATGTGGGCTCTCTCTGGAAGGAAGTGGGGGAATGTGGTCACAGAAGATATGGGGAAGGCTGAGATACTCAATGACTCTTTTGCCTTGGTCTTCACTGGCAAGCTCTCTAACCACACCATCCAATTTGCAAAAGACAAGGACAGGGACTTGGAGAATGAAGATTGCCCAGTGTAAGGGAAGACCAAGTTTGAGACCATCTAATGAACCTGGAGGTACGCAAATCCATAAGACCTGATGAGATCCATCAGTGGGTCCTTAGGGAACTAGCGGATGAAGTTGCAAGGCAACTTTCAATCATGTTTGAAAAATCATGGTGGTCTGGTGAAGTTCCAGTTGTGGTGGCTGGAAAAGGGGAAACATAACTCCCATTTTCAAAACGGGGGAAAAGGAAGACCTGGGACCTACAGGCCAGTGAGCCTTACCTCAGTACCCAGGAAGATAGTGGAGCAGATCCTCCTGAAGACTCTGCCAGGGCACATCAAAGTGAGGAGGTGGTTGCTGGCAACCAGCATGGCTTCATCAAGGGCAAATCCTGCCTGACAGATTTGGTGTCTTTTTATAATGGGCCTACAGCATAGGGGAATAAGAGAAGAGCAACTGGTGTCATCTTCCTGGACTTGTTGAAAGCATTTGACACTGTCCTGAATGAGAACTAAATTGGAAGGACACAGATTTGAAGGATCGACCACTTGGTAGATTAGGAGTTGGCTAGATGGCCATCCTCAGAGAGTTGTGATCAATGGTTCAATGTCCAAATGGAGACCTGTAACAAGTGAAGTCCCTCAGGGACTGGTATTCGAACTATTTATCAGGGACATGAACAATGGTATCGAGTGCACCCTCAGCAGGTTTGCTGATGGCATCAAGCTCTGTGGTGCAGTCAACATGCTAGATGGAAGGGATGCCGTCCAGAGGGACTTTGACAGGCTGGAGAGGTGGGCCCATGCCAGCCTCATGAAGTTCAGCAAGGCTAAGTGCGAGGTCCTGCACCTTGATTGGGGCAGTCCCAATTGAGGGCAGCCCTGCAGAGAAAGACTCAGGGGTGCTGGTTGATGAAGTGCATAACATGAGCCAACAATGCTTGCTGGCACCCCAAAAAGCCAACCATGTCCTGGGCAGCATCAAAAGATGTGTGGCCAGAAGGTCGAGGGAGGTGATTCTTCCCCTCTACTCTGCTTTGGTGAGACATCACCAGGAGCACCGCATCCAGCTCTGGAGCCTCCAAGACAAGATGGACATTGATCTCTTGGAACGGGTCCAGAGGAGTGCCACAAAGATGATCAGAGGGCTGGAGCATGTCTTCTATGAGGACAGGCTGGGGGAGTTGGATCTCTTCAGGCTGGAGAAGAGAAGGCTCTGTGGATGCCTTAGAGCAACTTTCCAATACCTGAAGGGGACCTAAAGGAATGATGGGCATATAGTGATAGGACAGCAGGTGTTGGTTTTTAACTTTACAAGGAGTGAAAGATAGGGCAGCTAGAACTGGAGGCATATAAGGAAGTCTTGTCTGAGCAGCAAGAGACCTGGTCAGAAAAGCTAAAGCTCGTTTAGAATTAAATCTAGCCAGGGATATCAAGGGAAACAGCAAAAGTTTCTACAGTTATATTAATGGTAAGAAAAAGACTAGAGAAGATCTGGGCCCCCTCAGAAAGGTAACGGGTGAACTGGTGACAAGGGATTTGGAGAGGGCCGAGGTTCTCAAGGACTTCTTTTCCTCTGTTTTCACTTGCAAGTGCTCCATCCACACTCCCGGAGTCACAGAGGATAACGGCAGGGGTTGGATGAAAGAACAGCCCATTGTAAGTGAAGATCAGGTTCATGACCATCTGGTGAGCCTGGATACAAGTTCATGGGACCTGACAAAGATACAGCCACAGATACTGAGGGAACTGGTGAGTGAGGTTGCTAAACTACTCTCTATTATATTCCAAAAGTCAGGGCAGTCCGGTGAAGTCCTCACTCACTGGAAAAGGAGAAACATAATCACCATTTTCAAAAAGGGAAAGAAGGATGAAGCAGGGAACTATAGGCCAGTCAGTCTCACCTCCGTGCCTGGTAAGATTATGGAGCAGATCCTCCTTGAGGCACTGCTGAGGCAGAAGAATAATGAAGAGGTGATCGGATACAGTCAACATGGCTTCGACAAGGACAAATTGTGCCTGACAAACCTGGTGGCCTTCTATGAGAAGGTCGCAACATCAGTAGACAAGGGAGGAGCAACTGACGTCATTTACTTGGACCTGAGCAAAGCCTTGGACACTGTCCTGCACGACATCCTGTTCCCAAGCTGATAAAATACCGATTTGATGGATGGACAATTCAGTGGATAAAGAATTGGCTCTGATGGCTGCACCCAAAGAGTGGCTGTCAGTGGGTCCATGTCCAAGTGGAAGCCAGTTACAAGTGGAGTCCCTCAAGGATCAGTACTGGGACCAGTCTTGTTTAACCTCTTCATCAGCGACATGGACAGTGGCATTAAGTGCACCCTCAGCAGGTTTCCCGACGACACCAAGCTGCATGGGGCAGCTGGCACCCTGGAGAGAAGAGATGCTATCCAGAGGGACCTCAACAGGCTGGAGAGGTGGACCCAGGCCAACCTCATGAAGTTCAGCAAGACGAAGTGCAAGGTCCTCCATCTGAGTCGGGGCAATCCCAAGCAACGATACAGGCTGGGCAGTGATTGGCTTGAGAGCAGCCCTGAATAAGTCCTTACTTGGGGGTACTGGTGGATGAGAAGCTCAACATGAGCCGTCAGTGTGCACTTGCAGCCCAGAAAGCCAATCGTGTCCTGGGCTGCATCAAGAGTTGTTTTGCCAGCAGGTCGGAAGGAGGTGATTCTCCCCCTCCACTCTTGTGAGACCCCACCTGGAGTACTGTGTCCAGTTCTGGAGCCCGTAGTACAAGAAAGATATGGACATTCTGGAACATGTCCAGAGAAGGGCCACAAGGATGATTAGAGGGCTGGATCATCTATCCTGTAAAGACAGACTGGGGGAGTTAGGGTTGTTCAGTCTGGAGAACAGAAGGCTCCGAGGAGACCTTATTGTGTCCTTCCAGTATCTTAAGGGGGCCTACAAGAAAGCTGGTGAGGGACTTTTTAGGATATTGGGTAGTGGTAGGACTAGAGGGAATGGATTAAAACTAGAAATGGATCGATTCAGATTGGATGTTAGGAAGAAGTTCTTCACCATGAGGTTGGTGAGAGACTGGAACAGGTTGTCCAGAAATGTAGTGGAAGCCCCATCCCTGGAAGTGTTCAGAGGCCAGGCTGGATGGGGCTTTGAGCAACCTGATGTAGTGGGAGATATCCCTGGTTACAGCAGAGATGATCTAGATGATCTTTGAGATTGCTTCCAACTCAAGCCATTCTATGATTCTGTGAAATTGCAGTTCTTTTTTAATACTGCCACAGTATAATGCCAGTGTGCTAGCATTGATTTTTTTCATAGATCTGCTCCTTTGCATCTTACAAATACATGGTTTTGTTATGCAGCTTGCTTCCTGAAAAAAAATCCACCTTCACTGTTCAGAACCTTTCAATGGAGAAATATTAGTGGGCGTCGTTGTACAGTTGCTCAGGGCAATATAGGTAGTTGGTAAAACCAGTCCATGACATCATTCTACATGTATGTACGTAGCCTGTGACGTGTTTCAAGGCCTGAGGTAAAGAAAGCTGAAAGTTGGAGATAGTTATTATAGTGGATATTGCTGCCAAAATATCTGAGTAGGTAATAATTGTTAAAATTTACTGCATTCGTTACAGCACTTTACTTACCTAACATTCTGCAAAAATGTTCTGTGCAAACAGCTTTTAAGTTAGATAATGAGAAGAACAGAATATTATGTATTTACTGAAGAAGCATTTAAAAAACCATCTGTGTGGTTTGGTTTTTGGTAGCTTAATAGATGCTGGAAATCCTAAACCAATATAGAAAATACAGCACGTACTGTAGTGCAGAAACAACCTGTTGACAAACAGTGTCAACTACACTGGATGGCGCACTTCGAAGAGCAACAGGTTAGTTAAATATAGCTCTGCAGTGAACTGACTTGTAAATTCTACCTTGTAATGCCACACTTAATCTTCTGCTTCTGCTGCTCTCTGGGAGTGAGATGTTAGAAAACAATAATGCTTACAAGACCATCTGAGCCTTGATGACTCCATTCAGTCACATAAGTGACTTTCCTTTTCTTGGTGCTAGGGTCTTCAAGAGCTTCCAGATCTGAGCTATATAGTGTACTTTAAATGAGCTTAGTTCTGGCTTATGAATTAAACCACTACATTTGGACAACAACTTGTTCAGCCCAAGAATTTACTATTATTATAGGTATGATTGAAGTTTTAGAAACATCAGAATGTTACTGTTTGAGCCTGTAGATCCTTTGCAGGCAAGATATGCAAAGGGCTCAGTTTACTAGCCTATTAGATGCCTGTAGTTACATTTGAAAATGTTTATAAACTTCCATGTTTACCAGACCACATCATGGGAAAAATCATTGCATTTTCAGTATGCATTCATGAAGAGGAAACATGCAGCTGCAGTCAGATTGCTAGGGTTATACAGGGTATACCCATCGCATTCTACTTCTTGTTATACTTCACACGACCATTAAGTGAGACTATGCTGGGTATTGCAGAGGAGAGTGATTTTCAGATACCGGCATAAATTGTTTTGGTACTGATTCCCTTCTATGATTATCTGTGTGTGCAGCCCTTAAAATTTGACAGGAAAAGGACAATGAAAAATAAACACTTCAAATGATGTTGTCTTGGTGAAAGTATCTAGTCCTTCTCAACAACAAGCTCTGCAAAGAGCTGAATATCCCCCCACCTCTGGCCATCAGGCAAAAGGGGGGGACCTAAAGGATAGGAAAGAGTGGAAGCAGGTGCCTGCCAGGAGAGGAAGGAAAATCCCTGCCCGGCCTCCCTCACCTGCCCGGTTACCCCTGCAAAACAGGTATGGGGCTCTAGACAATGAGAGCCAGGCCAAGGAAGAGTCAGTGGAGGGTTCACCCATAGGGCTGTCTAGGGTGAGTCACTCGGATACACGCATTAGGACTTCTTCATCTAAGAAAAAAAGGAGGGTAATCGTAATTGGAGACTCCCTCCTGAGGGGAACAGAGGGCCCTGTCTGCCGCCCTGATCCGACCCACAGGGAAGTCTGCTGCCTCCCTGGGGCCCGAGTTAAGGATGTTATCAAGAAACTTCCTGGTCTGGTCAAACCCACGGACTATTACCCGCTTTTGGTTATGCAGATCGGTAATGATGAGATAGTGGAGAGACAGCCAGAAGCAATCAAAAGGGACTTTAGGGCACTGGGGCGGATGCTAGAAGGATCAGGCACACAGGTTGTGTTTACCTCTACTCCTTCAATTATGAGGAAAAATAGTGGTAGGTTTGACAAAGTGCAGCAGATTAATACTTGGCTAAAGGGGTGGTGCCAGCGGTCTAGCTTTGGATTTTTTAACCATGGGGAGATCTACAGGGCACCTGATCTGCTGAAACAAGCTGGGGTTCAAATGACACAAAGGGAGAAAAGGATCCTTGGTCATGAGCTGGCGGGACTCATAGAGCGTTCTTTAAACTAGATATGAAGGGGGATGGGGTTATAGCTGGGATTGCAACGCGGCAGTGCTCTAGAAATTATGAGGACCGGGTGGCCTCCCATCACCCTAGGGTGAGATCAGTGTGCTCAGCTTGCTCCCTGAAATGCTTATACACCAATGCACGCAGCATGGGGAATAAGCAGGAGGAGCTAGAAACCTGGGTTCGGGCAGGAAATTATGATCTGGTGGCAATTACAGAGACATGGTGGGACAGCTCACATGACTGGAATGTGGTCATGGGTGGCTCTGTCCTTTTCAGGAAAGACAGGCCAGCCAGGCGAGGTGGTGGAGTCGCTCTTTATGTGAAAGAGCAACTACAATGTCTTGAATACCATCCAGGCATGGATGAGGAGCAAGTTGAGAGTGTATGGGTTAGAATTAAGGGGCAGGCTGGCAGGAGAGATATTGTTGTGTGTGTCTATTACAGGCCACCAGATCAGGGTGAGGAAGTTGATGAGGCCTTCTACAGGCAGCTGAGAGCGGTCTCACAATCACAGGCCCTGGTTGTCGTGGGGGATTTTAACTTCCCTGATATTTGCTGGAAGGACAACTCAGCCAGCCAGCCACAGTCCAGGAGGTTCCTCCAGTGCATCGATGATAATTTTCTGTTGCAAATGGTGGAGGAGCCGACTAGGAGAGGAGCACTGCTGGACCTCTTCCTCGCTAACAAGGAGGATCTGGTTGAAGCAGTAAAGGTTGAGGGCTGCCTTGGCTGCAGTGACCATGAAATGGTGGAGTTCAGGATCTCATGTAGCAGAAACAAGATAGCAAGCAGAATTGCAACCCTGGACTTTGCCAAGGCAAACTTTGGATTTTTCAAGCAATTACTGAAGAAAATCCCATGGGCAAGGCTGTTTGAAGGTAAAGGGGCCCAAGATAGTTGGTTAGCGTTCAGGGACTGCTTCTACCGTGCTCAAGATCAGAGCATCCCGACACGTAGGAAGTCAAGGAAGGGAGCCAGGAGACCTGCGTGGCTAAACAGGGATCTGCTGGGTAAGCTCAAGTGCAAGAGGAGAATTTACAGATCTTGGAAGGCAGGGCTGGCCACTTGGGAAGAATATAAGGCTGTTGTCCGAGGGTGTAGTGAGGCAACTAGGAAAGCAAAGGCCTCCCTAGAATTGAACCTGGCGAGAGGGGTAAAGGACAACAGGAAGAGCTTTTTCAAATACGTGGCAGATAAAACTAACACCAGAGGCAATGTAGGCCCACTGATGAATGAGTTGGGTGCCTTGGTGACAGAAGATACAGAGAAGGCAGAGTTACTGAATGCCTTCTTTGCCTCTGTCTACTCTGCCGGAGCCTGTCCTGAGGAGCCCTGTTCCCCTGAGGCCCCACAGGAAGTCAGGGCAGTGGAGGAGTTTGCTTTAGTCGATGAGGACTGGGTTAGGGACCAGTTAAGCAATCTGGACATCCATAAATTCATGGGTCCAGATGGGATGCATCCACAGATGCTGAGGGAGCTGGCTGATGTCATTGCTAGACCACTCTCCATCATCTTTGCCAAGTCTTGGGAGACGGGAGAGGTGCCTGAGGACTGGAGGGAAGCAAATGTCACTCCAGTCTTCAAAAAGGGCAAGAAGGAGGACCCGGGTAACTATAGACCGGTCAGCCTCACCTCCATCCCTGGGAAAGTGATGGAACGACTTATCCTTGGTGCCATCTCAAGGTATATCAGGGATAAGAGGGTCATTAGAGACAGTCAACATGGCTTCACCGAAGGGAAGTCGTGCTTGACTAACCTCATAGCCTTTTACGAGGATATAACAAGGTGGATAGATGATGGCCGAGCGGTGGATGTGGTCTACCTTGACTTCAGTAAAGCATATGACACAGTCTCCCACAACATCCTTGCTGCTAAACTGAGGAAGTGTGGTCTAGACTCTCGGGTAGTGAGGTGGACTGTGAACTGGCTAAGGGGAAGAAGCCAAAGAGTTGTGGTCAATGGGGCGGAGTGTGGTTGGAGGCCTGTATCCAGTGGAGTCCCTCAAGGGTCGGTACTGGGACCAGTATTATTCAATATATTCATCGATGACTTGGATGAGGGACTAGAGAGTACTATCAGCAAGTTTGCTGATGACACCAAGCTGGGAGGAGTGGCTGACACGCCAGAAGGCTGTGCTGCCATCCAGCGAGACCTGGACAGGCTGGAGCGTTGGGCGGGGAAAAATTTAATGAAATATAACAAGAGTAAGTGTAGAGTCTTGCATCTGGGTAGGAACAACGACAGGTTCCAGTATAAGTTGGGGAATGACTTATTAGAGAGTAGTGTAGGGGAAAGGGACCTGGGAGTCTTGGTGGACAGCAGGATGACCATGAGCCAGCACTGTGCCCTTGTGGCCAGGAAGGCCAATGGCATCCTGGGGTGTATTAGAAGGGGGGTGGTTAGTAGGTCGAGGGAGGTTCTCCTTCCCCTCTACTCTGCCCTGGTGAGACCCCATCTGGAATACTGTGTCCAGTTCTGGGCCCCTCAGTTCAAGAAAGACAGGGAACTGCTGGAGAGAGTCCAGCACAGGGCAACTAGGATGATGAAGGGAGTGGAGCATCTCCCTTATGAGAAAAGGGTGAGGGAGCTGGGTCTCTTTAGTTTGGAGAAGAGGAGACTCAGGGGTGACCTCGTTTACAAATACATCAAGGGTGAGTGTCACGAGGATGGAGCCAGGCTCTTCTCGGTGACAGCCGCTGATAGGACAAGGGGTAATGGGCTGAAACTGGAAATATATCAAGGGTGAGTGTCACGAGGATGGAGCCAGGCTCTTCTCGGTGACAACCACTGATAGGACAAGGGGTAATGGGCTGAAACTGGAACATAAGAGGTTCCGCTTAAACTCGAGACGAAACTTCTTCTCAGTGAGGGTGACGGAGCCCTGGAACAGGCTGCCCAGAGAGGTTGTGGAGTCTCCTTCTCTGGAGACATTCAAGACCTGCCTGGACACGTTCCTGTGTGGCATAGTCTAGGCATTCCTGCTCTGGCAGGGGGATTGGACTTGATGATCTTTCGAGGTCCCTTCCAATCCCTAACATTCTATGATTCTATGATTCTATGATAAGAGGTTCCGCTTAAACTCGAGAAGAAACTTCTTCTCAGTGAGGGTGACGGAGCCCTGGAACAGGCTGCCCAGAGAGGCTGTGGAGTCTCCTTCTCTGGAGACATTCAAGACCTGCCTGGACACGTTCCTGTGTGGCATAGTCTAGGCATTCCTGCTCTGGCAGGGGGATTGATGATCTTTCGAGGTCCCTTCCAATCCCTAACGTTCTATGATTCTATGATTCTATGATTCTCAAATGATACAGAACAACATTTTAGGTAAAACATGCAAAAAATACTACAGGAAGTATATACAGAAATATAATTAACAATTTTGTATATTTTTAGTAGTAGATTTCCATTAAAGCATGGTTTACAATGTTACTATTTTATCTTTGTTACCATTGTACTGTGAGAGTTTGTAGGAGGCACAGGTGAGAATGGGACAAAATTTTACTGGGCATATCTGTGAAATGCCTAGTTTTATGGATGATACTGTGGCTGATAGTGTTGTGACATAAGCTACTGCTTTTGCTAGTAGCAATCTGATGCCTTTGTCCTGATATTGTTGCCTTTAGATACAAAGTAATCTATATTTCTGTTCATGATGCTCTTTTTGCTGAATTAATATTTAAAATAAGGTTGTGCTTTTATTTTGTTAGTTTGCTAGGTACAGTGTTCTCAATAGATACCATATGTTCTATTCCATTCTTGTTGCCTGTTGAACAGGAGAAAAATACATGACACAGTGGCTATCAGAAACAGCAGTAGTCAGAGAGAATGTTTGGAGTACTAACAAGATCCAACTAGAGTGATTTTGGGGATTTGGAAACTACCATCCTTGCTGATGGTATCATATTTCACAAAAACTCTACTGAATTTAATGACCAAAAATAATAACGTAGATATGGCAGCATTATACTGGTAACAGTATGTGTGTTGAAAATAACTTTAAAACAAATCTTAAATTGTACAGGGTATGTGTCTGTCATTAGCTCCCTGTACTTCCCTAATACTAGTATTACCTTGCTACAGTCATCACATGAAAATTCATTTCTTGATAAAAACTAAGGTAAAATGCCATGCTTTCTTTGGATTTAGGCTGTGTTGTCTTTTTTTTTTGTGGTGGGTTTTTTTTAATGACATCTGTTTGCAAGTTAGTTTGGCTTCAGGTTGCTGCTTTTACAGTACAGAAAAAGACATAATTACATTTATAATCTGTACTTACATGTAGTTCCAAAAGTTATTTTGTCTTTTTCTTTCTAATGGAAAACAATTTTGAGTGCAAATAGTGTTACTTAGTGCAGAGGGCAAATAGCACTTATTAGGGAGCTTGAAATAGCTGAAAAGAAGTGAATTTTTAGTAAAAATGTCAACATATCAAAAGAGAGGAGAAATACCTTTTTTCTCTTAAACATCTGGACAAAAGTTTTAGGTGTTAGAAAAGAGCATGCTTGCACTGGGAAGAACACTGGAAGGAATTTAAGTGGAACCTATTGTGTTCCAGCTTGATTCCATTACCGCTTGTCCTATCATTGTTTGCCACCGAGAAGAGCCTGATTCCATCCTCGTGACACTTCCCCTTTATATATTTATAAACACTAATAAGGTCACCCCTTAGTCTTCTCTTCTCCAAGCTAAAGAGACCCAGCTCCCTCAGTCTTTCCTCATAAGGGAGATGCTCCACTGCCTTAATCATCTTAGTTTCTCTGCGCTGAACTCTCTCCAGCAGTTCCCTGTCTTTCTTGAACTGAGGGGCCTGGAACTGGGCACAATATTCCAGATGGAGTCTGCCCTGGTAAGGGCAGAGTAGAGGGGAAGGAGGAGCTCTCTCTATCTACTAACCACCCCCCTTCTAATACACCCCAGGATGCCATTGACCTTCCTGGCCACAAGGGCACAGTGCTGGCTCATGGTCATCCTGCTGTCCACCAAGACTCCCAGGTCCCTTTCCCCTACACTGCTCTCCAACAGGTCATTCCCTAACCTGTACTGGAACCTGGGGTTGTTCCTGCCCATATGCAAGACCCTATGCTTTCCCTTGTTGTATTTCATCAAGTTATTCCCTGCCCAACTCTCTGGTCTGTCCAGGTCTTGCTGGATGGCAGCACAGCCTTCTGGCGTGTCAGCCACTCCCCTCAGTTTAGCGTCATCAGCAAACTTGCTGATAGTACACTCAATTCCCTCATCTAAATTGTTGATGAATATATTGAATAATATTGGCCCCAGTACTGACTCTTCAGGAACTCCACTAGATACCGGCCTCCAACTAGACTCCGTCCCACTGACTACAACTCTCTGGCTTCTTTCCTCCAGCCAGTCCGCAGTCCACCTCACTACGTCATCATCCAGCCCACACTTCCTCAGTTTAGCTATGAGGATGCTGTGGGAGACTGTGTCAAATGCTTTACTGAAGTCAAGACAGACCACATCCACCGCTCTGCCATCATCCATCCACCTCGTTTTTTCTTCATAAAAGGCTATGGGGTTGGTCAAGCACGACTTCCCTTTGGTGAAGCCATGTTGACTGTCTCTAATGACCCTCTTATCCCTGATATACCTTGAGATGGCACCAAGGATGAGGTGTTCCATCACTTTCCCGGGGATGGAGGTGAGGCTAACCAGTCTATAATTACCCAGGTCCTCCTTCTTGCCCTTTTTGAAGACTGGAGTGACATTTGCTTTCCTCCAGTCCTCAGGCACCTCTCCCGTCTCCCAAGACTTGGCAAGGATGATGGAGAGTGGTCCACCAATGACTTGCGCCAGCTCCCTCAGCACCCGTGGGTGCATCCCATCTGTACCCATGGATTTATGGATGTCTAGATTGCTTAATTGGTCTCTAACCCAGTCCTCATTGACTAAGGCAAACTCCTCCGTTGACTTGACTTCATCTGGGGTCTCAGGGGAACAGAGCTCCTCAGGACAGCCTCCGGCAGAGTAGACAGAGTCAAAGAAGGCATTCAGTAACTCTGCCTTCTCTGTATTTTTTGTCACCAGGGCACCCACCCCATTCATCAGTGGGCCAACATTGCCTCTGATGTTAATTTTATCTGCCATGTATTTGAAAAAACTCTTTCTGCTGTCCTTGACCCCTCTTGCCAGGTTTAATTTTAAGGAGGCCTTAGCTATCCTAGCTGCCTTCCTACAACCTCTGCAGCAGCCTTATATTCTTCCCAAGTGGCCAGCCCTTCCTTCCATGACCCATAAACTCTTCTCTTCCACTTGAACATACCCAGCAGTTCCCTATTTAGCCACACAGGTCTCCTGGCTCCCTTCCTTGACTTCCTCCGTGTCGGGATACTGTGATCTGGAGCTTTGAGAAAGCAGTCCCTGAATGCCAACCAACTCTCTTGAGACCCTTTACCTTCAAGCAGCCTTGCCCATAGGATTTCCCCTAGCAATTGCATGAAAAGGACAAAGTTTGCCCTGCTAAAGTCAAGGGTTGCAATTCCACTTGCTATTCTGGTCCTACCACACAGGATCCTGAACTCCACCATCTGACATGATCATGGGAGTCTGCTACAGACCACCCAACAAGGATGAAGAAATAGATAAGATACTTTATAGGCAACTGAGTGAAGTTGCATGGACTCTACCTCTTGTTTTCATGGGGGATTTTTAACCTCCCAGACATCTGCTGGAAATATAATATAGCAGATAGGGATCAGTCCCGGAGGTTCCTGAAGTGTGTGGGAGATAACTTCCTGACACAGATGGTGAGGGAACCAACGAGGGGAAGTGCACTCCTGGACCTGCTCCTTGTTAATAGAGAAGGTCTTGTGGGGGAGGTAACTGTTGGAGGCTGTCTTGGACAAAGTGATCATGTAATGTTAGAATTCTCCGTTTTTGGCGAGGTAAGGAGAGGGCTCAGCAGAATTGCCACTTTGGGCTTCCGGGGGGCTGACTTTGGTCTCTTTGGGTCCATGGTTAAGGGAGTTCCTTGGGAGGCTTTTCTGGAGGGCATGGGAGCCTAGGAAGGCTGAGCATATTTTAAGGAATTAATTTTAAAGGTGCAGGAGCTAACTATAACCAAGTCACGAAAGGTGCGCCGACAGGGGAGGAGACCAGTCTGGCTGAACAGAGAGCTTTGGCTGGAACTTAGGAGCAAAAGGAGAGTTTATGGTCTATGGAGGAGGGGGCAGGCAAGCTATGAGGATTATAAACAAGAAGTGAAGCTGTGCATCAAGAAAATTAGAAAGGCTAAAGCCCAACTAGAACTGAACAAGGCCACTGTGGTAAAGAATAACAAGAAAAGTTTCTATAAATACATTAACACTAAGAGGAGGTCTAGGGAGAATCTCCATCCTTTTTTGGATGCAGAGGGAAACACAGTGACCATGAATATGGAAAAAGCTGAGGTGCTTAATGCCTTCTTTGTTTCAATCTTCAACAGTAAGATCAGCTGTTCTCTGGGCACACAGCTTCCTGAGCTGGAAGAGAGGGATGAGGAACAGAATAGAACCGACATTATCCAGGAGGAATTCGTTATGGATCTGCTTCATAAGCTGAATCCTCATAAATCCATGGGATCTGATGGATTACACCCTAGGGTGCTGAGGGAGCTGGCAGATGTGGTTGCCAAGCCACTCTCCATCATCTTTCAGCAGTCCTGGTTAACTGGGGTTGTCCCAGTGGACTGGAGGCTGGCAAATGTAACACCCATCTTCAAGAAGGGCAGGAAGGAGGATCCTGGTAGCTACAGACCTGTCAGTCTTACCTCAGTGCCAGGAAAGGTGATGGAAAGAATAATGTCAAGAGCCATCACAAAACAATTAAAAGCCAAGAGGGAGGTTGGGCCCAGTCAGCATGGATTCATGAGGGGCAGATCCTGCTTGACAAATCCAAACTCGTTCTATAACAGGGTGACCTGCTTAGTGGATGAGGGAAAGGCTGTCGATGTAGTTTACCTGGACTTCAGTAAGGCCTTTGACACCGTCCCCCACAATATCCTTATGGCTAAGCTGGCTACCGATGGCTTGGATGGGCACATACTCTGCTGGGTGAAACACTGGCTGGATGGCCGAGCCCAAAGAGTTGAGGTCAATGGAGTTAAATCCAGTTGGCAGCAAGTCACAAGTGGTGTCCCTCAGGGCTCGGTGCTGAGGCCACTCCTGTTTAACATCTTCATCACTGATCTTGATGAGGGGATTGAGTGCATCCTCAGCAAGTTTGCGGATGACACCGAGCTGGGAGGGAGTGTTGGTCTGCTGGAGGTTAGAAGGGCTCTACAGAGGGACCTGGACAGACTGGATCGATGGGCCCAGGCCAACTGCATGCATTTCAACAGAGCCAAGCGTAGGGTCCTGCATTGTGGTCACAGCAACCCCATGCAGCACTACAGGCTTGGGGAAGGGTGGCTGGAAGGCTGTTTGGCGGAAAAGGACCTGGGCGTTCTAATTGACAGCTGGCTGAATATGAGCCAGCAGTGTGGCCAAGAAGGCCAACAGCATCCTGGCTTGTATTAGAAATTTTGTGACCAGCAGAAGTAGGGAGGCGATTGTACTCAGCACTGGTGAGGCCACACCTTGAGTATTGTGGTCAGTTTTGAGCGCCTCAGTATAAGAGGGATATTGAGGTGTTGGAGCGAGTGCAGAAGAGGGTGACAAAATTGGTGAAGGGCCTGGAGACTAGACCTTACAAGGAGCGATTGAGGGAGCTGGGACTTGTCAGTTTAAGGAAGAGGAGGCTGAGGGGGGACCTCATCATGCTCTACAGTTACTTGAAAGGACATTGTAGAGAGATTGGTGCTGGTCTCTTCTTAGGTCATTAGGGACAGAACCAGGGGGAATGGGTTCAAGTTGCAACAGGGCAAGTTTAACTGGACATTAGGAAGAAATTCTTCACGGAAAGAGTGGTCAGACACTGGAACAGTCTGCCGAGGGAGGTGGTTGAGTCGCCATCCCTGGATGTGTTTTAAGTGTTGCTTAGATGTGGTGTTGGGTGATATGGTTTAGGGGTGAACTTGTAGTGTAGGGTTAATGGTTGTAGTGTAGGGTTAATGGTTGGACTTGATGATCCCAAGGGTCTTTTCCAACCTGAACTGTTCTATGATTCTACGATGGTCACTGCAACCAAGGCAGCCCTCAACCTTTACTGCTTCAACCAGACCCTCCTTGTTAGTGAGGATGAGATCCCGCAGTGCACATCTCCTATTTGGCTCATCCACCATTTGCATGAGGAAGTTGTCTTCAATGCAGAAGAAACTTCTTCTCAGTGAGGGTGACAGAGCACCAGAACAGGCTGCCCAGGGAGGTTGTGAAGTCTCCTTCTCTGGAGACACTCAAAACCCGCCTGGACGCCTTCCCATGTAGCATCATCTAGCTTTTCCTGCTCTGGTAGGGAGATTGGACTAGATGATCTTTTGAGGTCCCTTCCAATCCCTGGCATACTGTGATACTGTGAATACTGGAGGCCAAGCTCTATGTCAGTGGTAACCTACCAAGAAGCAACTGATAGTGCTTAGAAAATCATAGGCTTCTGTAAAGCTAAGAACCAGAAGAGGTCCCTAGTCTAGTCTACAATTAAATCTCAGATAAGGCTTCTAGCGATCTGTGGATTACCAGCCTCCAAGAGGGGTGGTTTAGTCATGCAAAGCTCTTGCACTCTTCTCTGTGTCACTCTTCTCTGTGTCACTCTTCTCTGTGTCACTCTTCTCTGTGTCACTCTTCTCTGTGTCACTCTTCTCTGTGTCAGCAATCTAACAGTGAAATAGGAATTTGAGGTCATATTTGTTGATTGAAATAATGCTGTGGTGCACTGATATGGAAGTGGCAGGGTGAGCGGACAAGCTGGAGAGCAGTAAAACACTGTGATTTGGCTTACATGAGTATTGTTCTATCAGAGGACTCTGACGTTTGGACTTAAGAATGGATCCAATGCAGTAATTCACGTGTTCTTTTTAGGTTTTGTGTTTTCAGGGGGCAAGCTCTGTAGTAGAACTTCTATTTTTCTCTTTTTTTCAGTTACACTTGTTAACAGTATGATGTATTAAAATTTTGACAGAATAGTGAGGTGAAGGGAAAGGATGTTTATTGCACTTGCTGCTGGATTCAGAGACTTCTATAGAGACTTTGGAGAAAAATGACAGCATTGTGTCATGGTTCACTAGCATGGACACACAATGGAGAGGTAGTTATTTGTGTTCAGAACCAACTGGGAGAACATTACTTGGAGCTGAATGGCCTCGATATCACTAACACCAAAAACTTAAGTCACCACGTAGTCCCTAGAGTATTTTATTGGAATATACAGACTAACCAGAGATTGGTGATTAGGTTTTTTTCACCTTATGTGTAAGTACTTTTCAATTACTGTTATTATACCAGTAAGTGGAAGAATGAAGCATCTCTGTGCTGAATTAGCAGAATTAAAATAGTACAGAGCAAATGTCTGATTAGCTATGTAAGTACAAACCTGACAAGGAAGGGATGCAATGCAGAGTGCAAACTCTGTATGATACCTCCTTGCTAACAGGTATAGATTCCATTGTTGTGAAGACTCTGCTTACACATCTTGTGATGCTTCTGTAGCCTATAAAATGATGGGACAGGGGGGACGTAAAATAGGTTATGCCTTATTTTCTTCGTGTTATTCTCTTTTCTGATACTGATTTGGTTCTGTGTGGATGTTAGAATTTTTATCTTTTAATGCTGTTAAAATATAGTTCTTTTAGGAATTGGGGAGCCATCACAAATCTGTGTTATAAATATAATAAATCGTTAATTAGTTGCAGGTGTTTTAATTTCATGGTGTTTTAATGCAGCCTTCAGTAAGTCACTCATGATGCTATGTGCAAAGCAATACTGAAGTGTGGATTGTAATTCATTCATCGGGAGATGGGTTTTGTTTTTGTTTTGGTTTGGTTTTTTTTACTGGCATAGAGCGAAGAGAGTTCTAGTCCCAAGCGACAACGCCTTTCCCATTCAGTCTTCGACTATACAGCAGCATCACCAGCCGCATCACCACCAATGCGACCATGGGAGATGACATCAAGTAGGCAGCCTGCTTTGGCTCGACCCAACCAACACCACTTCTCAGGTGAACGATGCAGCACACCTGCACGAAACAGGAGGAGGTAAGCAAACTGTGTAGATTGGGAAACAATTTTTTGTTCTTCCTGATTTCAGCTGAAAGGAGGTTTATTTCGGCGGATCACGCATGCTAAACATGTTAACTTCCAGCTCAAATGAAATATTATTCTAGTTGTAACTGAAAAGTTACTGGAAGTAGTTCATATAGGTGCATCATCCTGTAATTTGTGTGAATAGTCAACTGTGGGAAAGAGGTGCTCATTAACATATTTTATTCTGAGCCTAGTTCTTTTTCACTATGCACTGGAGCAAAAAACATTTAGAGAAATTTGAGGAAAATCTTTCTCATCAGGGTACTTTTAAAGATACTAGGAGTTATTGATGTAGTATCATAATTTTCACTGGAGTCACAGTTACTGTAGTACCTAGAAACAACCTAAATAAAGATGGGGGGCACTGACTGGTGAGAGTAACAGGGTTAGCATAGTGTCATATGTTTGCCTAAGTGGATGATTCAGGTGTAATAGGAGTTAGATTTTCATGTTGGCTTTAGCTTGTGGCTCATTAGTCTCTGAAAGCAGACATTTTGGGCAAGTTTCGGTGGATGTGGAAGAGTAGAGATTGGGATGGGCAGATCCATCCTGCACAGTTGATGTTATAGGAAGCGTAAAATTACAGACTTCTTTACTCCTCTAGTTAAACTAATTATCCAAAACACAAGCTTTCATTCCTCACATTGGGCTTCAGAAATGCTGAGCCAGCTATTGCAAGTTAAAACACAATTTCCTTCTGAGAAATAGCGTGCCTTTGTTTGTACTAAAATTGAAGTGTGCGCTTTTTCATTAATATAAAATATTAGACTTAAATACATAACTGGTTTTCTTCTGATTGCAGAAATTAAATTTGTTAGTCATCAACGATCAGAGGTAATTTTGAGACAAGACTTTAAAACACAATAGTTTTATATCTTTGCTTCAAGTCCATTGATTTGAAAGCTCTCGGTCAGTGGAATTCAAAATACACAGCTCTTGAAACAGCTTGTCATACTTAAGTGAGAGGTTGAGTTGTGAACTTGCAGGATTATTGTGAAGACGGAAAATTAAGCCTTTTGTGCAGTTTGGTACAGGGATGCTTTACAGGAACATTTGGACTTGTTGATCTTAAGAGATCATTTCCAGTCTTGATTCTATAATTCTGAATGCATCTGTCATTACTGCTTTAGATGAGGTTATGCATGTGCTTTTGAAACCAATTTCCTGTTTGTTCTGCTTTGTGTTTTTTTTTCTTCACCATTGCAGAGTGGTCTCAGAGTTAATGAGTATTTCAGAGGAAGATAAGAGTAAAGGTGCAATCCACTTGCAAATGAACATTGAGCTCAAGGGAACAGGTTAGGGCAAGTGGAAGCAAAACTTCTAAAGTGTCTGCGATGTGGACAACACTCTAATCCAACATCATCAGCATTAACTCTTTTATCCTACCAGTTCACTCCTGTGAACGAGGCTATGCTGATTTTTTTATTATCCAGATTTTTCCCTTGTCTGGGCTACTATTTAGACCTTATCTGTTTGTATCGGGTTTTTGTACCATGCCTAGCACAACAGTGCCCTAGTTCATTGTGGGGTTTTTTTCATATTCATTGTAAGTAAATAAATACTGCTTTTTAGAAAGGTAGCCTTCAGGTATGAATTTGCAGAAAGATGTACAGATAAATTGCCAAGGTAAAAATATAATACATACCTCTATAAAACAGAGAAGGCCAGTCGAGTCTTTACCAGTCATTGTGAAATCAGGAGATCTGTGCCATTGCTGTATCTCACCTTCCATTTATGCCTCTTTTCCTTCTTGTCTTGAATGTTACTCAGAACTAACAGGATTTTGAATGTATTACATTGATCACCCTTGTTAGAAAACATTAAGATCTGCAAATACTGTCTATGCAGTTATGGATACCTTTTGATGGCTGTTCTTACCTAAGGCTAGGAATTCCTGCGATTTTTCGCATCATTTCCATCCTGCGTCTTTGTTTCAACTTGGCATTTCCCGTGTTTATACTGTGCATATAGAACCAGAGCAGGTTTTTTGTGGGTTTTTTTAAGGCTTCAAACACAAGTTCATTAGTGATGTTAAATGATAGTTTAGACCCATGTCTTGACAATTCTCTGGAAGTTATTTCCAGCAATTCAGGAATCATGTAGAGCTATGTATACAGATGTTCTGAATTTTGCTGAATGGAAAGTGTATTTTCTATATAACTCTTCACAGGAAAAAAATCAAGTTTTGCTTTGAGTTCCAGAGAATGATACTCCATCCATTTAAAAAAAAACACTCGAGAAATTCTGCCAGCTTTTACTGTAAGTCTCTGTAGAAACGTAAATCCAGACCCTTTAACCAAGGTGGGGCAAGAGTAGTTTTCTGAGAAGCTACCTTGTCTAAGTGCTACTGGCAATTAGAGAATGTCTGTTCTTCTTCCAAAGCACTGGAGCTGCCTTTTGTGACTTTCTTCTGTTCCTGCAGCTTTTCCAAACAAAAATCATTGCATAGCCATTTTATATTAAGTATTCATAGAATCATAGGATGGGTCAGACTGCAAGAGACCTTTAAAGGTCATCTAGTCCAGCCACCCTGCAGTGAGCAGGGACATCTTTAACTAGATCAGATTGCTCAGAGCCTCTTCAAGCCTGACCTTGAATGCCTCCAGAGATGGAGCTTCTGCACCTCTCTGGACAACCTGTTCCAGTGTTTCATCACCCTCATGGTAAAAAACTTCTTTCTGATATCTGATTTAAATCTGCAGTGCTCTAGTTTAAAACTGTTGCCCCTCATTCTGTTGCTACACACCCTTGTGAACAGTTCCTCCCCAGCTTTCCTGTAGGCCCCCTTCAGGTACTGGAAGGCTGCCATAAGGTCTCCCCGAAGCCTTCTCTTTAGACTGAGCAACCCCAACTCTCTCAACCTGTCGTCATAGGAGAGATGCTCCAGCCCTTGATCATTTGATCTGGACCCACTCCAACAGGTCCATGTCCTCCTTGTGTTGAGAGCTCTACAGCTGAACACAGTACTCCAGGTGAGGTCTCACCAGAGCAGAATAGAGGGGCAGAATCGCCTCTTCCGATATGCTGGCCGCGCTTCTTCTGATGCAGCCCAGGATGCGATTGACCTTCTGGATTGCAAGCGTGCATTGTTGGCTCATGTCCAACTTTTTGTCCACCAACACCCCCAAGGCCTTTTTCTGCATGGCTGTTCTCTGTCATATCATCACCCAACCTGTATTGATAATGAGGATTGCCCCAACACTGTTGCAGGACCTTGCACTTGGCATTGTTGAAACTCATGAGGTTCGCATGCGTCCACTCATCCATCTTGTCCAGGTCCTGCTGGAGGGCATCCTGTCCCTCTGGCACATCAACCACAGCACTCAGCTTGGTGTCATCTGCAAACTTACTGAGGGTGCAGTCTATCCCCTCGTCCAAGTCACTGATGGAAATGTTAAACAGGACTGGGCCCAGTACTGAGCCTTGGGAGCACCACTGATGACCGGCCACCAACTGGATTTACCTCCATTGACCATGACTCTTTGGACTTGGCCATCTAACCAGTTTTCTACCCAGCAAAGCATATGCCCATCCAAGCCAAGAGCAGTCAATTTCTCTGGGAGAGTGCTGTGGGCAACAGTGTTAAATACCATACTAAAGTCAAAGTAGGCAACATCCACAGCCTTTGCTTCATCCAACAAGCAGATGAGCCTATTGAAGGAAATCAGGTTTGTTAAACAGGACCTGCCCTTCCCGTGCTGACTGGACATGATCACTTGGTTGTCCTGCATGTGCTGCATAACAGAACTTAGGATGATCTGCTCCATCAGCTTCCCTGGGACTGAAGTCAAACTGAAAGGCCTATAATTTCCTGGATCATCCTTTTGTCCCTTCTTATAGACGAGTGTTATATTGGCTGACTTCCAATCAACTGGGACCTCTCCGGTTAGCCAGGACTGCTGATAAATGGTCGACAGTGGCTTGGTGAGCACCCCTGCCAGTTCTCTCAGCACCTTAGGGTGCATCCCATCCAGCCCCATAGAATTGTGAACAGATTTGTTTCCAGCATGTGTTGGAGGTAGTTGAAGTTCCTGAGGAGGATGAGAGCCTGAGGTTGCGATGCTTCCTGTAGCTGGAGCAAGAAAGCTTTGTCAGTAGGCTCCCCTTGATTGGGTGACCTCTGGTTCACACCAGCCATGAGGTTCCCTGTGTTGCCTCTCTGCCTAATCCCTACCCATACGCTTTCAACTTGATCTTGGTTATTCTGTAGGGAACTGGATTTAAGACAAATGTATTAGATTGCCAATTTAGGTCCTCAGTGCTTAGGAAAAAACAAAGCTTGTAAGTTCTGACATGGTAATTTGTGGAGGTGAAGAAGACTGCATTTTTTGCTTTTTTGGGTTTTTTGTGGTTTTTGTTTGGGTTGTTTTGTGAATGTGGGTTGTGGGGGTTTTTTTTAAGAATGCTGTATGTATTACAGTCTGGTGTTATGCTTTCTGTCTGACCTGTGGTCAATTAGCATTTGTTTCAGTTCTAAGAAAGGCAATAATGGGATAATATCCTTGTGAAGTAGGGCAGAAAAGTAATGGCTTGTGACATTGTATCATCTACTCACAGTAGCATCTGAATAGCTTATAGTATGCTTTCCCTTCCCCAGAGTATGTCTCTTTCAGTGCAGCCCAAAGGGTGGACTCAACTTGAGTGTCTTGAGTTTGCCGACAGGTTTCAGGTTTATTTGATTTTTATTTGGTAATAACAGGAGGAATAGTGAGAGTGAAGAATCTTAAGTTCTCTTCCACCTAGTGTTGGAGAGAACATGTTCTCATAGATGGGAAACCATTTCCTCCCACCTCTGGGACTTGTAATTTATGTGTTGTAGAAATTGGAAGGTATGTATTAAAAGTAGTTGGGAATGGTTTTTTGCTTTCAGTTCTTTCTCCTTTTACGTAAATGAGAATTAAGTTGATCAAACCTTAAAATAGTGAGTTTATTGCTTGTGTGTGTATAATTTTCTGAGTGTTAAACCTGAGCAAAGTCTCTGATTTACAGAAGCCTCAGCTCAGGATAGTAGCGGCTCTCCTCAGAACATACACACAATTATATGAGAATATGTAATCAAATCCCACGTCTGTAGATCTGCTGCTCAAAAGAAATGCATGCTGTGGTCTAGATCAATCTACGCAACAGTTCTCCACTATGAAAAAGAAAGATTACCACAATCACGGTTTCCTAGGTTCTTCTCAAGAAAATTCCATGAGGCATTCAATTATGTAGTGAACACGAGAGCTGAAAAATTCATTTGTCTCTTCAGAGTACAAGGGAGCAACTATTCTGTGACTTGGTTGGACCCTGGGGAAATATGTGATTATGTAATGAAGGATTTTTACCTAGAATAAATGAGTGGGTGTCTCCTAAAGTTTGCTGTCTTGATTTTTGAGCACCTGTCTTGGCAACCCAAGTGACATTTTTTTTAATGTTAATTTAATTTTAATGTTTTAAGGTTAATATTTACATAAGAGTTCTTTCCTTGATTTCCTTTACAGTATTAAGCTATACTCTATTAAGCACTTCTGTGCTGAAGAAAAGTGTCATCTGTAAGGCTTTTAGCAGTTTTGTCAATAAGAAGTTTTATTCAAGTCTAATAAAACTGTTCTAGTAACATTTTCCAGTGTAAAAAACTCTTGGTACTTGTTTCTCATATGGATTTAGTTATTAAGAAGGATTTGTGTCATTTATGTCATCTCTGATACTTTTAATGCATTTCCAGTCCACCAGTTCGACGTCAGAGAACAAGGCGAGATCGTTTGTCTAGACATAATTCCATTAGCCAGGATGAAAACTATCACCATCTCTCCTATGAACAGCAGCAAGCAATAGAAGAGCCCCGAGCCTTTCACCCACCAAATGTGTCTCCTCGTATGTTGCACCCAGCTGCTCATCCACCTCAGCAGAATGCCATGGTAGTTGACATTCATGATCAGGTAAGCGTTTGAGTACAAATGGAAGGGTGTTGAATATATGAATTTGTTTTCCATCAAATCTTGAAGATCCCTTTCCTCACCAACTTAGTTGGCAATGAAAGTCACATAACAGAGCATTTTTCCTTTTGAATATTGCTGGAGTATGTAGCAATGCAGTAGACAATGAAAAACAAACAACAAAAAGAAACTCCATGCTTTTAAAACAGGAGATTGATATTTAGCAATTTGTTAATGCATGCATTTTATAGTTTTTTAGGCCTCTGGCTCAAACCTTTGAAATGCAGTTATTTTGCTTCTGAAGTTAATTCAATATGTTAACTAATGATTAGATGTGATAATTATTGATATCTGAAGCATTTCTGTGTCATATGAAATGCATCTCCTTAGCATAGGAGTCTTTAAACAGTTAAAATGCTTTATTTGAAAGTAGAATTCCCAACATCTATAAATGGTTGCCTACGCGACAGCAGAACTCATGATAGTATTGTCCCATAACCAAATTAACCATCCAAGCCTAATCAGCTCTTCTTCAAATGACATAAAAATGTGGTTGATCCAGAAAGTGAATTCCTGTCTGTGACAGCAGTTGGCATAGAGTTCTGTAATTGAGGATCTATAGCAGAAGTTGGACTATTGAGGTAACCTTTGTTGTTGTTGGTTAAATCAGTACACTGTAGCTGAAATACATTAGTTGCTATGTAATCAGGAGTTGGGAAATAGAACTTGTTATCCAAATATCCAGTTTTCAAACTGCACGTGAATTGAATTCAACTTATCCTTGACCAAGAACTTGTTTGCATTCAATGCAGCTGCATACCATTAATGTGTTTTATTATGTGAGCAGAGTTCTCAGTAGGGAAGTATTTGCATTTAGGACTGAGCGCAAGGTTGAAAGCTAACGATGCTACTCTAGTCATCTCACAATTATGTTGTGATGGACCGTTCTACTGCTGCAACACCTCAAAAATTTAAATCATGTTCTTACTTTATGTTGCAAGATTACATCATGACAAGGCTGGATAAACAGTTTTTCCATCCCACTGCCTCCAACTTTCAAGCAACATGTATAATAAGATGTCAGTGTTTGCAGACTAACTTAGCCTTCCATGGCCATGTTTTATACTTAAGGGACGTAACCATTTTCGGAGGTAATTTTTTTTATTATTACTCTGACCAGTAAACATTTCAGAATCATACCCAGCCCAACTTCATATGCCCAGCTTTTGCAATGGAGCCAGAGCTGGGTCAAATTCAGTATCTCTCCTGAGACTAGTTCCTGTCATTAATGCTATACAGGGTGAGATTTTAAGTTCTGTTCAGTGATCTGTGTTCTGTGTTGGCCTTTGTGTCTGACTGTACACTACCAGTTCAGTAGACTAGCTGTTGCTACTCATTCTCACTTTCCTAATGAGCTGTTCTTGTTCCATTTTAAGCAAGCAGGTTCCATTTTAGCAGATCATGAGGAAGAGGGAGCTTCCTTGAAATAACTTTTCCCTTGACATTGCTTTTTATTAATCTATGCTCCTTGACACTGAAGCCTTTAAAGTTTTATTACCGTATCAGAGATTTCTTGTTTAGTGTTTTTAAAATCAAACAAAACATAACCCCTCCAAAAAAAAAAAGTCATTTGTAGGTCCAAATCCTTTCACAGAATCACAGAATTGTTGAGGCTGGAAAAGACCTCTGAGGTCATCAAGTCCAGCCTATGACTAAACAGCATCGCAATGGCTAGACCATGGCACTAAGTGCCACATCCGGCCTTTCCTTAAACACCTCCAGGGGCGGTGACTGAACCACTTCCCTGGGCAGTGCATTCCAATATCTGACCAGCCTCTCCGTGAGGAAGTGCTTCCTGATATCCAATGTAAGTCTTCCCTTAGGCAGCTTCAGGCCATGCCCCCTCGTCCTGTCACTAGTTGCCTGGGAGAAGAGCCCGACCCCCATCTGACTACAACTTCCCTTCAGGTAGTTGTCCAGAGTGATGAGGTCCCCCCAAGTCTCCTCCAGGTTAAACAGCCCCAGCTCCCTCAGCCTCTCCTCATAGGACTTTCCCTCTAGTCCCTTCACCAGCCTCGTTGCTCTCCTCTGGACCTGCTCCAGCACCTCAAGATCCTTCTTGAAGTGAGGGCCCCAGAACTGCACACAGGGGGAGGCCTCACCAGTGCTGAGTACAGAGGCAGAATTACATCCCTGCTCCTGCTGGCCACACTGTTCCTGATACAAGCCAGGATGCCATTGGCCTTCTGGGCCACCTGCGCACACTGCTGGCTCACGTTCAACCAGTTGTCAACCAATACTCCCAGGTCCCTCTCTGCGGGGCCTCTCCCCAACCACTCCTCCCCCAGTCTGTAGCACTGCAGGGGGTTATTGTGGCCAAAGTGTAGGACCCTGTACTTGGTCGTATTGAACTTCACACCGTTGGCCTCAGCCCATTGACCCAGCCTGTCCAGGTGCCTCTGAAATCTTAGTTTAATGATTAAATTCTGTGGAATATCACTAGCTAGAAAATTGAGTTGTGTACATCTGTTTCCTAGTATAAATCATACAATCATAGAATCATAGAACAGTTCAGGTTGGAAAAGACCCTTGGGATCATCAAGTCCAACCATTAACCCTACACTACAAGTTCACCCCTAAACCATATAACTCAACACCACATCTAAGTGACACTTAAACACTGTGAATACTTAGGGTTTTCTGCCTTACAGTAATGTTTATTTTTCCTTTTAAGCTTTCCAGTTAGCTATTCTTTTATATTTAGCTTAGGAAACTCAGCTTGAGTGCTGATCTGAGAGTGAATCAAGAGATTAGTCTATTTGGAAGAAAGAAAATCTGCACAATCTTATTGCTCTTTAAAGATGCAAGTCTGAATTATTATTGAATCAGTGCTTCAGAGGTGAAAACATTGTTCAGTTATTTGTAGATTACCTTTTACATGGGACTTACTTTCTTATTTTATAAGTACTAACTTTAATACGGGGCAGGAGACGGGCTTCTGAGTGGCGTGCTTCTGAGTGACTCTGAGGTGCCTTTGAAGTTTCCAGTATTTACTCTGAGAGATCTTTCGTGTCCCTCCCCAGAAACTGCTTATCAATTGAGAAGAATATTTTTCGATATTGGTTATGTAAATTGAGAAGAATATTCTTCTCCATTGACAAGAAAGGAATTACAAGCATGTGCCTCCTTTTACACCTTCGTTGTGGATATATTTTTATCTGATATGGAGGTAAAAGCTTATTATCTTACTTCCTAATGCCATAAACACTATTAAAAGTTTACAGGAAGCTATTAAGTTATTTTCCCTTTTGCTGCAGATCCATCAGGGCACAGTTCCTGTCTCGTATACAGTGACAACGGTGGCTCCACATGGGATACCACTTTGCACAGGCCAGCACATCCCAGCCTGCACCACGCAGCAGGTCCCAGGGTGTTCAGTGGTTGTCAGTGGGCAGCACGTTCCAGTTTGCAGTGTGCCTCCCCCAGTAAGTGAGTCTCTGTAATTACACCAGCTTCAGTCTTAGACATAGGACTGACATCTTGGAGCTTCAGTGTCTGTGTAGCTTTAACTGGGATGGACATAGCCTTTTCTTTTTCCATCTTGTGGTAAGTTGCAGTCACATAGCAATGTAGGCCTTGGAGCTGGTAAGCCTATGGTACTGTCTTTATAGAATATGATGCTTTATACAATATGATGCTTTATAATTCAAACTAAATGGTAGTTTATTATTTGGCTTCTTACCAGCAGCTATTTTACATACTTTCAGATAGTAAGAGGAAGGTTTCTAAGGCTTTTATTAGGCAGCTAACCTAGGAAAAACTCTTACTTAATAGAGAACTTGTTCAGGGATTGGTTATGTACAGAAAGATGTCATTCATGAAGTACCTTGATCAGTTTTGAAACTTCTTAGAAGCATATGTTCAAACAGCAGAAGTTTTCCAAAAGCGTGAGTGAATAAACAGGTAGTTTTAGATTCTTTTCACTTGAAACATAAGGCAACATCATTTGCCCTAACTTAAAAAGTGCCCTGAGCATGACACAGATGTGTGCACTGGAGCTAGTAATCTTGGCCATAATGAATCTTGCGATTCAGTCTATTTTAATATTTTCCCCTCCTGTTTTAAAGAGGATATGATGTTTTACCTGCAAATTTATCTTCCAGGCATTTCAGAGAAGGGTTTTCAATTTAGTAAAATAGAATTTAAAATTTATTTTAACAATAGAAACACTTGCCTAATGTATTTTTCTTTTAGAAAATTTATGTAATAGCTAAGGGTGAAGAATGATCAGCATTTAAGAAAAAAATAGTTCAAATTAATCTGCTACTGTTTCAGTGCATATAAGCATTTATATTTGGTCATAATCATAGTAATGTGAGATGATAGTTCCATCTCCACTACTTCAGTCTGATTTTAAACTTGATCTCTTTATCATTTCATGCCTTTATATTCAGTATGGACAATATATATTGTGTGATATGACTGAAAAAAAGAAAAAAGTGAGGGATCAGAACTGAGTCCTCGATCTTACTAGTAGCTCTTTTAATTGGCAAAACTGTAACAAATGCATGACATTCTGATGATAGATCAAGAAAAACACAATGCAAGTTTTCTTGCTTTTCTGTGTCTGAAGTTGGAAATAAAGCTGAGTACTTCCACAAAAGCACACTCCTACTCCCCTGCAGTGCCTTTATCACTTCAGCGTTCAGACTTCAGAGACCAAAGTTGCTTTTGTTTGAGGCATTTCAAAGAGGAGAGAAAATGGGCTATTTCCCAAAATAGCTGTCATTTAGGGAGCCACCTTTAGGGCATGGGGGTTCTCACAAAGTGCAGAGCTGAGCACAGCTTATGAATTATTCTTACTAAATGAGGCAATGGAAGTTTTAAGTCACAGTCTAATAGCCCCATCTAGAGTTTAAAATGGTTGCAAGGCTGTTGTTCTGGCACATCATTTTGAAGGTAATATTTGGAGAAAATGAAATGGATAAATATATCTGCTCATCACTTAGGAGTCTGTCTAATCCTGGATTATTGAAAATCCTAACTTCAACTGACCTCATGAGAAGCGAAAGCTACTTAGAACCTAGCAGATCTCACACTATGGTACTTCTAGGACCTGTTCTTTACTAATCACTGTTTCTTGTTTATTCAAGTGAGTTACTACTTATGTATGTTTTGGAGGCTTTTCCAAGAAGGCAAAAGAACTGCTTCATTCTAATGATATGTTTCCATAATAAATGTAGAATGTTCTATAGGAAATATTTGTTCTAGAGACAAAAATATATTGTTTTCACTTTTTCAGATGCTTCAGGCGTGCTCAGTCCAGCACCTACCTGTACCGTATGCAGCATTTCCACCCCTCATTTCTAGTGACCCATTCCTTTTGCATCCTCCTCATATCTCTCCACACCACCCTCCTCACTTGCCTCCTCCAGGACAGTTCGTTCCTTTCCAAGCACAGCAATCACGGTCGGTAAGTACTGCTTCTTACACCCTCTCCGTAGGATTGGAGGGGCTAAATGGGCAAGTAGTGCTGATACCTAATTAAGGAAACAGAAGGATTTTGTTTAAATATGTTTTCACACTTCTACTACCTTAACATGTCTGTAAACACTTAGTGTGAAGATGAAAAAATAATATTAAAGTTCACTGTGTTTCACTTCAGATTTCGTCAGCTATTGTCTGTGCTGTTTCTCCATAGGCCTTTACTTCTGTCAAAAAAGATGTGTATTTGCTTCATCAGCTATTCCTTCAGGTGTTTCTTTCCCAGGAAGAAGACGACAATCCAGAGGAGGTTATGTAGTGCAGTAGAGGTCTCAGAGAAAACCTTAGCAGAGAGAGAAGAAAGTACAGAATGTTACTTTCATTACGTGCTTCTTTTGTATTACTTCTCAGCTTATTTTTAAATGAGCAGTGCTTTTTCTAGTGCATGGCCTTGGGTTTACCAGACATATTCAGAAGCCGACAGTCTCCATTTGATTTCTACCCTCTCTACAACTTATGAAAGTTATTAAAGTCTTCTGCTTGAGCAGATTTGGCTTAGTGATAGAGACTATGCAAGTATGGGAAAGTGTGGTTCTATTTTGGATTTGGGGAGAAATAAGATTTTCATTTCTTGTCTACAGTTCTTACTGTGAAGTTATCTGTATACTCATGTCCATTTTTTGTCCCGCTGACTAGAAGATGCCAGTATTTCACGAATGCAGAAATAGAAAACAGGTTCATTGTTACTTATAAACACTGCTGAGACTTCTCTGTGCCACATCTCAGATGTGGATAGGGTTGCAATCAACTTTATTATGATGCTAGAAAAATACAGTTTTCAGTGGTAATCTTCCTAAGACTTCCTTTAGAAAATACGTGGGCTCAGTTTTTATCCTGGATTGCTTACTTAGGTTATTGACTAGGCCTGCCTGTCAACTTGCAGCTCAGGCAAAAGGCTTGTATCTTAGTGGTTTAAGCATACCTTGTGTTTGAAGTTCACTCTGCATATCAGGGAAACAGAATATCCCTTTGGTTCCACAAGGTGGCTTTCTTGGCTTAATTTCTTGAAATGATGAAATTCAGTGTAAGGAACAGAAAAGTGTATTAATGAAACAGTGACAAGTCCTGGCTATTTCTTGAGCATTTTTGAGCTTTACTGGCGTACTACTGTTGACTAGATGACAATACTGAACTTGAATCTCATGCTTCTGAAACCTGTGGACTGCATGTTCTTCGTAGGACTGCTTGCATGACCCTCTTAGGAAAGCATCTGCTTGGCTACTCAATACCAGTAGCAGTTTAATCCACTGGAGTCACCATGTTTCCTCTCCACTTTTCAGATTTTCTGGCACAATTTCAGTTCTTGTCTATGGTTGTTTATTTTTTTCTCTCGCATAGTTATACAGTGAGAGCAGCCTGGCAAGAAGGAGAGCAAATATTTATCCTGAAAAATGCAAGACACAGGAAATTACAGCCACTCCTATATTTGCTAGATCGCATAAATTCCTGGTCTATAAGCATGGCTAGCTGGAAAAGGTGAATTTATATCAAATGTGTAGTGTTGTCTTTGATTTTTAGTAGTGTTGATGACACAGGAATTACTATGTGAAACTGAGTACAATTATACCTGTGTTTTTGTTTGGTCGTTGTTTTTTTTTTACCCCATAAAATTGACCACAGCAGCTCAGAATATACAGCTGGGATTGCAGTTGTTTATTGGGGAAAAAAATTAGATATCTATTATTGCAACAAAGCCTATCTTTTCCTTTTCTTTTCTTCTTTTTTTTTAGCCTCTTCAAAGGATAGAAAATGAAGTAGAACTGCTTGGAGAACATCTTCCTGTAGGGGGTTTTACATACTCTCCCTCAGCTCATCCACCACCATTGCCGCCCACAGCTCCTCTCCAATTCTTAGCCCATGATCCTTTACACCAGGAGGTGTCATTTGGTGTAGTGAGTATTGTTTTCTGTCCTATGTTCTTGTGCACGTTACATTAACGTTCTTTATATTTTGTTCAAAATTATATTTTGTTCAAAAGTAGCACTTTTGCAGTTGTATTCCATTATTTGCTATAGCTGCATATCATGGTATTTTCTTTAAGCTCATTTTAATGAAGTTAAGGGTAGCTTGATGATACCAGGAAGTGATTTCTGGTAACATATCTGCAGAATGTTGTAGTAGTTACTTAGAAAACATACCATGTTGCCATACAGACCAGAGCTTCTACTGCAGAAACCTGTTAGTAGTACACTTTAGAAAAGCTGCTGTCACTTTTCGCTAATTCTTCGTCATACGTAAGTTTCCATAAGTCAGGAAAGATAAAATGCTTTAAAAATAGTTATTCTCAGAGTGTCTGCAATTTGCAGGCAAGCAGTTATATAGAATGCTTACATTATTGAGATTGCACCATGTTGTAAAGACAGCCAGGCTTGCCTTAAGACAGCTTCCTGGGGATCTACAGCTGGTTCAACTGCAGCAGCACAGAAAAAAAATAAAACCTAGTGCAGGGTAAAGCCTGTCCTGAGTTTTGTGTTTGAATTATATAGCATTGTGCTTTACAATAATAGTGCTTCAGATCTGGATTGTATGTTGCTGAGGAGTAGAACAGAGATGTATTAAAATTAGTCATACGGTCTTTTATAAAGCAATCCTAAATCTATATTACATTGTATTAAAATTATGAAGTAGTCACTGTGTTTCTGATTCTTTTTCATTCACCCAACCCAACAGTTTCTAATTGTATTTTTGAATTGCAGAATTCACTAAGCAATAGAAGGGATTATTGATATGTCTTTGAGATCTGGCTTTCAAGAAAAAGACCCTGGCTCTCTGCATTTTATTTGTATTCATATGTAAATGTTATATATGACCATGGCTAACTATTAATAATATTCTCATAGTAAACTTAGAGGCTTTAGGTGGTGTGTTTTCGGTGGTGTTGGGCTTTTGCATTTTATTAAATTTCAAACATTGGAGAAGAAAAACATACTAGTAAAGACTCTGAGTGCTTTCGTTTCAGAAAAAAAGTCTCAAAGCCTTCAAATACAAATTGAATAGTGGTACATGAATTTCGGTTTTAAAAATCATTAAAAAAAAATCAGTACTTTGAATATTTCTGAAAAATACAGTTTACATTTAAGTGGAAAATTTTTACCATGTATCCATTTTAGCAGGTAATGCAAGAAATTTTAAACAATTATAGTGAAAACTTATATAGACAAGTAAAGATCTCAGTATTTAAATGAAAGTAGTATGACAAAAAAAGCTCTGATATATCCATGGAGAGAATACATTGAAGCTTTAGGCTTAAATGTCTCTTTGTCTCTTTAGACATCCAGCTGCAGAAACTGTATTGATGAAGCACTCTACATAAACTTGAAAGGCTTCAACCCTTCTTTAACATCAGTGTAAATGCTTAAAAGTTTGTGGTTTGGCTTTTCCAAAAGAATTTTTTTTAGGGGTTTTTTAAAGACTTTTTTTACTCAACCACTTGCAAGCAACCACTGCTGGTCTAATAGCATGAGGCCTAAAGCCTGGGTCTTTATACGTATGTGACAATCATCAGTTCAGGTTTCCCAAACTAGCCTGCACATAGACTAAGCACACAAGAATTTGCAAGAATTTCTGTTGTGTGTTATTACTGCTTCTTCATAAGAAGTGGTATGATTTTGTGTTATTGGTGGGAAACATTTCAAATTGAGACAGGTTCTTTTGAATTTGAGCAGAGACTGGATTTTTTTAATAATGCTTTACTGAAAGTGGATTGCAATTCAAATTTCATTTTATTTAATAACTAAAAACCCAAAACATTTAATCACAGACTCACAGACTGGATGAGGTTGGAAGGGAGATCATCTGGTACAACCCCACCTGCTCAGGGAGGGCCACCTAAAGCCAGTTGCTCAGGACCATGTCCAGTCAAGGAGGAAGACTCCACCACTTCTCTGGGCAACCTGTGCCAGTGCTCAGTCACCCCCATGGTAAAGAAGTGTTTCCTGATGTTCTGATGGAGCCTCCAGTGTTTCAGTTTGTGCCCATTGCCTCTGGTCTTGTCACTGGGCACTACTGAAAAGAGCCTGGTTCCGTCTTCTTTGCACCCTCCCTGCAGGTGTTGACATACATTGATAAGATTCCCCCGAGCCTTTTCTTACGCAGACTGAGCAGTCCCAGCTTTCTCAGCCTTTCCTCATACGTGGGATGCTCCAGTCCCATTTAGTGGCCCTTTGTTGAACTCTTTCTAGTATGTCCATGTTTGTCTTGTACTGGACAGCTTATAACGGGACACAAGTTCCAGTTCCACAAGTTTTGCTTGAAGCTTATTTCTTCTTTCTTGCAGCCTTACCCACCTTTTATACCTCGAAGACTCGCAGGGCGCAGCAGATACCGAACACAGCAGCCGATACCACCACACTCTTACCACCCCAGCCTATTACCTTATGTGCTGTAAGTTAAAAGTACATTTGCTTCTATGTAAGTGATAAGTCATGTGACTTTCAACTAGAGTCTTGACACTTTTTATGGTTTGTTCTTTGCCAGAGGACAGGTGTAGTTCAGCTGTCCCAGAGAGGAGAAATCTTCCATTTCTGTGTAGATCTTTCAGCCTCTTTGGAATAGCACACACCCTTGAGCGGAGAAAAATGCAAGCAAACCATTTTGTCCATTGTAGTTTTGTAGCAGTTTAGAGGCACAGTAGTCTCTTGGTTTTGAACTCATAAAATATTCAACAAATTTCAAAACCTGGTTCTTGGATACTCTTACAGAGGCTTGGTTACACTGTAGGATAAAGTCCTAGGAGTCTTCACATATAGAACAAATTCATTTGCTTTGGTTCTTCATTATGAATCAAAAGGGTGGGAGCTTTCTGTGATGTGTTATTCTTTATTAGCTGAACTGTGGCATCTGTTACAGCTATGGAATTTCTGTTCTGCCTCTGATTAGTTGCTGGAAAATATGTGGGACAGTTAACATTAGGAATTATCTCTAGTGTGTTGTAGCAGACTGTGAGTTTTATTGCTCTTCTACCTTCTATTTTAGAAATAAATATGAAATGTTAGGAAAAGAAAGATTATTTTCTAGTAGCGAAAGTGACATTGACAAGAAAGTAACCAGACGTTGGCACCAGATCTGCAGTTTCTCTCTGTGCAATTTCAGACACGGCATGAAAATTGTACCAGACATATGCTTCAGTGCAGTTGTTCAACTTTGCATCTTACAGTCTGAGAGTAATGTCATAGCTTTTTGCCTGTCCATTGAGAACACGTGGCACAGTAATTCCTGATTACTTAACTGGGATTTTAGTATATTTCAGTGATGTGAATTTGTGATTTGTGTGTCTTTGGATTAAGTTTTGACCCATATTATGGCCTTGAGGGATAAAAACACTTGCTGAATATAAAAACAGAAAAACTTCTTCCTATTACCTCTCTATCTGAAGAGATTTTGCTTTAACCAGCATCACAGTGTATAAGAAAGTGAGTTTATGCTTGCCTTTAGCATGGAAATTGATCCAGTAGCATAATCTGTGTCTGTTGTGTATTTTAGGCTTACGAAAGTTTCAAGGCTTTTGTATTGGAGAGCTAAGTGAACTTAGGGTTCCTTCTCTTTGTTAACGTTTTATCCACTTAAAGGAAGAGAACATTTTTAAAACCAGAATGTCAGTTCATTGTCAGCTGTAGCTGTCTATAATCTGCGATAATCAAGAGATTACTTTTTGTAATATGCTGAGCCTAGTTGGAAGTATCAGTTGAGACATGCGTGCAATTAAAAAGGCAGCATTCCAGGCATGAAAAGTATCAAAATTAGCTTTTTCCTTTGACAATTTCATTTCAAATATTCTTGACTTAATGTTTTTGCTAGTTCTGAAAAACTACTGACCTGAGAGGCATCAATAAGGTAACTTTACCTCTGACAGGTGTTTGTGCTTTTCTTGAGCAAGATGCTGAACCTTATTATTGTTTGCTGTCATGGTAGATCAGTGCTCCCAGTGCCACCTGCAGTTGGGCCAGCCTTCAGCTTTGAGTTGGATGTGGAAGATGGAGAGGTAGAAAACTATGAGGTTGGTGTACAAACTAAAACTACCTTTAAAGAATGAATGTTAGCTCAAGCGACACATGGAATTTTATTATATTTTACTTTTAATTGTGCTTTTGCCTTTCAAATAAATGTAATGACTCTAAAAACAGAATCCAGAAACCATCATTTCAGGTTTTTTTTGCAATACCTATTAGATGTGCTTTAGCTTTAATTTTTGTCTATTGCTCATTCCCAGAATCCACTCTTCCAGGCTAGTAATCATTAAATTGTTCAGCTTTTATCTTCTACATTCTACTCTTCTCCCTTTGAATTTTAATTGATTTTAAGTACCAAACAGAAGTGAAGCACTTCCAAAAGAAAAGGGTAAGTTTTATGTCCGTGAGTTGGCAGAATAGTATTAATACAAAATAGTGTTGAGGTCATACCATTAGTTAAATGTAATGTTTATAAACCTGCCCTACTACCTTTTCTTCCTGGCCCTCAGGAGGGTACAGTAATTCACATCTGTAGATGTAGAACTTTCTTTAATAGTCTAGATAATTATGCAGCAGTCCCAGCTGTTGTCTTTGCTAGTTCTGAGACTATTGAATTCTCTTTGATTTCTTTCCATTGTTCATCAACCTTTACTTTTGCATCTTTTTGCCTGTGCTTCCCTTAAAAACTCTGTGTAGTTGTACATTTTCAGTTTAGCAGTGACCACTTCTGTACTAACCTCGGTACTAGTTCAGAAGCATCATATTATTTCTGAGAATTCAGACCCTGAGTTTTACAATATTAGAAATCTTTGATCTGTACCATTTGTAGGTTTCCCTAAGTCTTTTAACTTTTTTGAGCCTTAGTTCTTCATCACGTTTATGGCAATATTTTTCCTAGGTCACTTGTGAAGGACTACAAGTTACATAACAGTGCAACTTATTTACAAGAGGCTTGTAGTTGCAATGCTTGGCTTATAGAAAGCTAATGTAAAAATTAACAAAACAAATGTTTAAAGTTTGATGGTATGTATCTGTTTTCCAGTTTCAGGATAAAATCTCCATATTTCGATTCAACTAGCCCAAGACATGGAGTGGCAATCAGAACCTGTCCCACTGAATTCTTGGTTTCTTTCACAAGACCAGACTCACATATTCTTAGGAAGCAAATTCGTGGATGATTTTTGTCTGGTTACCAGCACTGTTAATTTCATAGTGGGGTGAGAGGATGCTTCAGAAGCAAAGTACTTACCAAACTGTGCATGCAGCCACAGGACTAATTGAAAGTTGGGTCCTAGTGGTTTTGAAATCCCAAAAAGGACATCTTACATAATTGGAAAAATTACTGATTTCTGAAAAGCTTTTTACATGGGGCTTGTGTTGTAGGGGAGAGCTAACATTCTAAAAATTTCTTGATAGACGGGTGTTTTGTGCTACCAGCTGGGGTAGTGAGGTGTAATGGCAGCTGCACCTCGAGTGGAACTGGAGTCTGTTTGAGCAGTCTGTTTTTTAAAGGCTAGTTTCCATGTTTTGCAGGCACTGCTGAATTTGGCAGAACGACTAGGAGAAGCCAAACCACGAGGATTGACAAAGGCAGACATTGAACAGCTTCCATCCTACAGGTTCAATCCAAACAACCATCAGTCAGAACAGACATTGTAAGTACATGTCTCTTTGAAAGGTCCATAATTTAGGTGGCTATATTTTTGTTTCTTTAACTTGCAGCCTCTGCTAGGCCAAAAGGACTTTAAAAGCAGTCATGTCAGTAAAAAATTTAATTTTTTTTTTTTACTTGGTTTACTTTCTAAATCAAATACTATTTATCCTTACTTAAAAATCTCTATATAGTCTCACATCATTTAGCTATGTTTCAATTTAGTTCCTCAGAATTAAAAAAAATAAAATGAAACAAAGACGAATAGGTTTTGTTCAGCATACTGCACATTAAAGTGACATTGTAAATTTGGAATTTTACAATTTACGAACTTACTGTGTTTGAAAGATGGTGCAGCCAAGTGGAAAGAGTAGTTTAGATAAAAAGTAGGTAAGGGAACTTAGTACCAAATGCTGTCTAGTGTTTGAACTTAAGTGAAAGGATTTTTCTTGATATTCCAGTTTAAGTGAGCCTTGATGTGACTTATCTAGTGTCAGTAGGGAGTGAACTTTATAGATCATTATCTCTGCTATTCTGAATTTTGATTAAACGTCTATTCTTTTAGTTAGGTCTGTGAACTCCTGTAAGCAGGAGGACTTGCTTTGTGATTTGAAAGCACAAATAGCAATTTTAAGTTTACTTTGTAACACTACACATCTAGATGACTGTAGTTACCCAAGTTGCTGTCATGCCTCTAAGGTTTTATATTAAATATGTGTTTGTTCTTACATTTGAACTTTATTGTCTGTTTTAGGTGTGTAGTGTGCATGTGCGATTTCGAGTCAAGGCAGCTACTTAGAGTCCTACCCTGTAACCATGAGTTCCACGCCAAGTGTGTCGATAAATGGCTGAAGGTAAAAAAAAATATAAATCCTATCCTGTAGGGAATTCATTATGTAGTTTGGTGAGAGGGATGGGAGATATTTTTCCTATTCTGGTTCGTTTCATCTCGTGTTATGTTTCTAATGCTTAAACTAGAAATGTCAAAAGAGTGGAAGCACTGCCTACTTACAGTATTTTTCCAATGATTGAAAGGAAGCATGTTTCTTTATAATCTTTAGCACAAACAAAAATTAATATGAAGAGAATTATATTCATTGACAGATGTTACTGTGTTCTGCATTTGCACAAAACAATGACTGAGAATTCAAGTAATATGTGAGAAGACTTGAAAACAAAAAGGTAACTAATAATACAGGAATTATATGTTTACGATGGCTTTTTTACATACCCTGCATAGCCGGAATGAGTACTATTACCTTCCTCCCGCATTTTGCTATTAATATTAGATCCTGAGGCAAATAAAATGTTGTGTGTGTATGTGTATTTGTATGTATATATCTATAGAAATCTAATGTATATAAGTAAACATTACAGGTTTACAAAATTGTCATATGCTGTTCCAGGAGAATTTGAGCAGAAAGGAAAGAATCTAGAATCAGGGCAGCCCAATAAGAGGACAGAGAAAATAGCAACAGTACAGAAGGTGTGAAGAACAGGAAATACAAAGTAGATGATAATACACAGACATCTCTACAACCTGCATTAACCAAGTCTACTGCTAAACAGTTATTGATCCCCATCTTGCCTCTTTTTTTTGGTATTTTATTCTGTTCCGCTTTAGTTTAATCTGTATTCAGTCTGTTGTGTAGAACATTTGAAACTGCAATGACCCTATGTTAATATAGGGTACAGTCTCCAGAGAATTACACATTGTGCCTGTTGTTTCAAAAAAAGAAATTAAAACCCCTCACCTTTATAGTTGTATAAAATAAAGCAAATGCATGTTTTAGGCACACACTAAAATAGTCAGTGCACAGAATGAAAAAACTAAGTTAGTATTGACAACATTCTTTTGAGTAACAAGATATCAAGAATAATGAGATGGATTTTAAAAACTAGGATATGAAATTGCTCTTGGGGTACAGTACCTATGGTAGTCTAAGGCTTCTAGAGGCTTAGACTGTAATGTAAATGTTTTCACAACAATGCTCATAACTTCCAGTAGAACTGATGTCCTTCAGTATCTGAATACATGTATGTACTTGAGGATCATCTAGAGGAATGTAAACACCTAGTGCTTTTAATGTCAGATTAAAAAGCCATGGACACACACCTGCCACACACACATGTAATATTATCAGTGTATCTCTGCTAAGATGTATTCAGTAACTGCAAATTAACAGTAGATTGTATATATTCAAGTGATATTCTCCAGTGTCCCCCTACTCCTCTTGAGGAGCATTCATACTAGATATGTCAAGTCTTTCATTGCATGAAGCTTTAAGTCATTTTGACTGTGGACAGAGTATCCAGGGTAGTATTCACTCCATTTTATGGAGAAAAAAGATCTAGGATCATTTGACACAGTCAGTGAGATAGTGGATGATGTAGATCTAGATAGGTTACTTATTACATAGTTTTTAAAAAAAAAAAGACAGCTCCTTCTAGTCTATTAATGCAAAAAAAAAACCCAAAACCTCTGATTCATAAAGCACCTGATCTGCAGATTGCTCGAAGTTTGAAGAACATGTCAGGGAAGTATCATGCATGCTTGTCCTGTTTTTATATTCTTTCTTACCTGAAGCTGGTCTCAAGAATCAGACAAGTATGTTGAATTAAAATTTTTTTGTGGGACTTAGTGTCTCAGTTCTACAGTTAGATTTAGTACTTTCAACTGGTAATGAACAGGTGGTTGAATTCAGAAGAGCAAAGTGGAAAAGGCAGATTTAGTTTAGTCTTAATTTTCTAACTGTAGATGTACTGTAGCTGTTGTGGAAAAAAAAAAACACCTATTTCTAATTCCTGTCTCAGCTTAGAAACTATGTATTTTGTAACAGCTCTTCAAGTGTGTTGTTTTCTAAAGGTTGCCTTATAGAAAAACTCTTTGAGCGTAAGAGTCTCACAGGAGCTAGGTGGAGGAATGAAGTGAAAGATACATAGTCTAAACCTGAAAGGAGTGCAGTTACACCCACCTAAGCCAGCTTGTATTGACATCATGTATTCCACAGCTGGATGCAAAACAAGATAGACAAGGTTAAAGCATTGTAGTATAGAATTGTAAGACAATATATTTACACCATGTCGATGTAAGTACATTGGTACGAAGATGGTGTGTGGAAATAAAGATTATTTTGCTTTGCAAACTACAACAAATCAGCTTACTTTACATCTTACTTTAGTTAACAGCTTTGTTTCGGTTAAGCAGCTTATATGTGAAATTAAGGGTAACTGGAAGATATTTTGTGCTATAGTTTTTCTTCTGTCCATTCCTTTATGTATTTGACAACTTGTTTAATATGTCGATAGTGTAATTACATCCACATCATAGAATCATATAATGTTAGGGGTTGAAAGGGACCTCAAAAGATCATCTAATCCAACCCTCTCGCCAGAGCAGGATCACCTAGGGCAGGCCACACAGGAACGTGTCCAGACAGGTTTTGAAAGTCTCCAGAGAAGGAGACTCCACAACCTCTCTGAGGAGCCTGTTCCAGTGCCCTGTTATCCTCACAGTAAAGAAAATTCTCCTCATGTTGAGGTGGAACTTCCTATGTTCTAACTAAACCATTTTTTCTTGCTCTATTACTGGGCACCACTGAGAAGAGATTGTCCCCTTCCTCTTGACACCTACCCCTCAGATACTTAAATACGTTAATAAGGTCCCCTCTCGGCTGTCGCTTTTCAAGGCTAAACAGCTCCAGTTCTCTCAATCTCTCTTCATAGGAGAGATATTCAAGTCCCTTAATGATCCTCCTAGCTCTCTGTTGGACTCTCTCCAGTAGGTCCCTGTTTCTCTTGAATTGGGGAGTCCAAAACTGGACACAGTATTCCAGGTGTGGTCTCACCAGGGCAGAGTAGAGGGGGAGGAGAACCTCCCTAGACCTGCTGGACACATTTTTCTTAATGCACCCCAGGATCCCATTGGCCCTCTTGGCCACAAGGGCACATTGCTGTCCCATGACAACTAGGACTCCAAGGTCTTCCTCCACAAGGCTGCTTTCCAGCAGGACATCCCCTAATCTGTGCTGGTGCCTGGTGTTATTCCTTCCCAGATGCAGGACTCTACACTTGTCCTTACTGAACTTCATGACGTTCACCTTTGCCCAGCTCTCCAGCCTGCCCAGATCTCATTGGATGGCAGCACAGCCTTCCTGTGTGTCAGCCACCCCTCCCAGTTTTGAATCGTCAGCGACCTCGCTGAGGGTGCGTTCTGTCCCCTCGTCCAGGTCGTTGATGAAGATCTTGAACGAAACTGGACCCAGCACTGATCCCTGGGGAACACCACTGGCCACATCATGTTGGTAGATTCTGCAAGGAAAGGTAAAAAACACAGCTTTCAGTACTTGTAACCTTTTTTCCACAAGGTAAAAATAGAAACCAATTACCAGTTTGTGCCTATGTTTTACTTACTGAATCTTGTGTCTTTGCTAGACAGCAAATACTTTCTTCAAATACTGTATAGTAGACTAATTCCTGTCTAGGAATATTTCTAGGACTAGGTCTAGAACTATGCAGTCAAGTTGATTATTTTAAGTTTCATCATGTTGCTAGTAAAAGATTTAAATGAGACATTAGTGATCCAATCTGATTTTTTTTTTTTTTTTTTTTTTTTAAAAGTCCTTATTCCAGTGTCTGTTGATGGTGGAGCAAAACAAAGGTATCTAAGAAAGTTTTGTGACTTGTGTATGCCTGCAAGGTTTGATCTACCTTGCTGGTACAGTACCACCTTTTTAGCTACTGTGAACAAGTGAGAGGAAATATTCTTTTACAGTGCATTGCATTAGGTTGCCCACTTTAATTTATACTTCCCTGGTTAAGCAAATTTAAGTTCTTGTGAGAGAAGAGTGTAATACAGTGGAGGAAAACAGAATTAACAATAGGGACATTATCATTTTTCATGGTATTGTAAACTCCCATTTCACAGTATTTAGTTATTTCTTAATATCTTAAATCCTCTAGTCAAATCCAAGTATATGAAAAATCTGTTGCCCTGTAAAGTAAGAGTTAATCATCATTCCAAAGGATACCTTGAAAACATGAGGTGTCTTCACCCTGAGGGTTTTCTCCCAGACAACTTGCCTTTATAATTGACATTCGGATAGGAAGTGCTATATTATATATGAGAAAAGACAAACTATGTAACTGTAGTTTAACTTCGTTCTGATGGACTAACACCAAAGTAGTGCAGTGCTTTTTAGAGGATTCTATTAGACCTATGGATTAGTTATTCTAAATGCAGTTCACTTGAGCTAGAAATTCATACAAAATATGAAAAAAATAAACCAATTACTTCATTGTGCAACTCTCTCCCTTCACAGTACTTGAAAGTAAGTTCGTCCAGAAGAGTGGCTAGTTAGGAAAATATTATGTCCATCTTACTCCTGTCTTTGCAGCAGTCATGTTAAATGCCAGGAAGGTTGAATGAATTTCATGAAAGGCATAAGAATGGAAATAAAGTTAAAACAGATAGTCATGTTGGATCTTGAAAAGTTACGTGAAAAGCAGTGCTGCAATATCCCTGAGTATTAATTTCATCCTGGCATGGTGGATTTATTTCTGCGTTTCCTATGAGCAAATTACTCCCACTGAATGCTATTCCATGCTACAAATGGTAGATACTTTATTATTTATCTAAGTGATTACCTCTTAATTCATTAATCCACTGAATTTTGAAGAACATATTTTTTATTTTAAAAATTAAATTAGCCGAATTTATGTATAGAATAATGCAAATACAAAGTAGTGACCAAGTAATAGCATCATCCTAAACTAATTTCAAAACTGCTAGTGAAAGAGCAAGAAATAGATTTTGAATTGATTCTCCAGTCCATGCTTTACAAGGACTATAAATCAATAACAACTGCAGTATAAACTGTAAAACGCTAATAACAGTAGTAATTGACAGAAGAATATACTCTCATTATAACTTGAATTATTAAATAATGTTTTTCAGTAACAATGTGTTACTTTCACTGGCATTTATTCTTTGGATTTGAAATTTCTGGCAATGATTTCTAAACTCCAGCCTGCGGAGCCACATTTCTTGATGCTCTCATTTGTATTTTCATTTAAAAAAATGACCACTACTTTAGAAAAATTTGGAGTTCACAGTGGTTGGTCCTGCAATTTTGGGAATATGGAAAACAGAATTTGGGGCAAGGAAGAGTTTGTCTTTGCTCTGCCCTTTGCAAAGGAAATGTTTTACCTTTGTTTTGTGTTTTTTCTCATTGCTAAAATAAAATGAAATTAGCTTTTATTTGAAAAGGGGAATGAGAAGGTAGAAAGACTTTTCCAGTAGCTTCAGGAATGTTACTTCATAGAATCATAGAATGGCCTAGGCTGGAAGGGACCTTAGAGATCATCTAATCCAACCTCCCTGCCATGGGCAGGGACGCCTCTCAATTAGACCAGGTTACTCAAGGCCCCATCCAACCTGGCCTTGGAACACCTCAAGGAAGGGGGGTATCCACAGCTTCTCTGGACAGTTTATTCCAGAGTCTTGCCACCCTTGTACTGAAGAATTTCGTCCTAGGATCCAGTCTAAATCTGTTCTCCTTTAACTTAAATCCATTTCCCCTTGTCCTGTCGCTGGATACTCTTGTAAAAAGTCCCTCCCCAACCTTCCTGTAGGTTCCCTTCAGGTATTGGAAGGCAGTTTATAAAGTCTCCCCAGAGTCTTCTCTTTTCAAGGCTGAACAATCCCAGTTTTCTTAGCCTGTCCTCATGGCAGAGGTGCACCAGCCCCTGGATCATCTTTGTGGCCCTCCTCTGAACTTGTTTCAACAGATCTATGTCCCTCCAACGGTGGGAACACCAGAACTGGACGCAGTATTTGAGGTGGGGTCTCACAAGAGCAAAGGGGGAGAATCACCTCTTGATCTGCTGGCCACACTCCTCTTGATACATCCCAGGACATGGTTGGCCTTCTGAGCTGCATGAGCGCACAGCTGGCTCATGTTGAGCTTCTCGTCTATCAACACCCCCAAGTCCTTCTCTTCAGGGCTGCTCTCAACCCGCTCTGTGCCCAGTTTGTATTCGTGCTTGGGATTAGCCCAACCCAGGGGCAGGACCTTGCATTTTGACTTGTTGAAGCTCATGCAGTTTGCACTGGCCCATTTCTCAAGCTTATCAAGGTTCTTTTGGATGGCATCTCTTCCCTCAAGTGAGTCCACCGCACCACAGCTTGGTGTCGTCGGCAAACTTGCCGAGGGTGCATTTGATGCCATTGCTTGTGTCACTGACAAGATGTTGAACAGCACTGGACCCGGAACAGACCCCTGAGGAACACCGCTTGTCACTGGTCTCCATGTCCATGGAGCCATTGACCACAACTCTTTGAGTGTGACCTTCTACCCAGTTCTTTATCCTCCGAGTGGTCCATCTGTCAAGTCCATATCTATCTTAGAGACAAGGATGTAATGGGACAATGGCAAATGCCTTGCACAAGTCCAGGTTAATGACATCAGTTGCTTTCCCATGTCAACCACTGCTGTAGCTTTGTCATAGAAGGCCATCAAATCAGTCAGGCACAATTTGCCCATAGTGAAGCCATGTTGGCTGTCATCGATCACCTTGTTATTTTTCATGTGCCTTAGTACAGCTGCCAGGAGGATCTATTCCATGATTTTACGTGGTACAGAGGTGAGGCTGACTGGTCTGTAGTTCCCTGAGTTTTCTTTGCTTCCCTTTTTTTTTTTTTTAAATGAGCATTATGTTTCCCCTTTTCCAATCTGTGGGAACCTCATCAGACTGCCATGGCTTCTCAAATATGATGCCTAGTGGCCTAGCAACTTCAGCTGCCAGTTCCTTCAGGACCCATGGATGTACATTTCAAGTACTTCTCATGTCTCTTATCTTTTAAGGAAACTATAAAAACAGAAGAGTCACAGGACATATTTTCAGCAAGTGCTTTACCGAAGGACTAAATGTAGACCTGTATATGTGTGCTACTTGGATATCTATTTGTCGGGTTGTTCTCCTTTCCCCCTCCCCTCCACCACCCCAGTAGTTGCATCCATCACATTGCAGTGTACTATAACTGAATTTGTATTAGGAAAACCACTATAAATACACTTTTTTTTTGTAAACATAAATTTCAATTGGCAGACTTATCACATGACTAACATTAAACTAAGCATAAGCACAGTTTGTCTTCTCTTATTTTCACTACTCTTGAATTGCTTTTCAGTACTCAACAGATGTCAGTGTCAAATACAGATTACCTTAACAATATATTTGTCAGTGCAGTAAGCCCTCTTTTGTTTCTGGTTTTACAGGCAAATCGTACCTGCCCAATTTGTAGAGCTGATGCTTCGGAAGTGCATCGTGATTCGGAATGACGAATCTAAGAGCACAAATCTGCTTTGTGTGTTCCTGTTCACATGTATATAAGAACTATCTATTGAACTTACCCATGTGGCTTCCAGCCTGCCCTTTACACAAAAGGGTCAATAGACCTTACTTTGCACTGAGTGACTTAATCAATTATAAAGCTTACAACTAGTCTTCAGAGTTACGGGATTGTTATACTAACAGTGTGATTGGAACTCCAAAGATTTATTTTTTTTAGCTTAATTTTGTGTGTGCACTAACATTCCCTGGATTTTTTGTGATCATTCCAAGTGTTGCTGCAAGATTACTGTGGATGTGATCTTTTAGCATGTGTTTTTTATATAAAAGAAAAAGAAAAAAAAACGTAGCTCCAAACAATATAGCAATCTACCTTATATAGAGCCTTCAGATACTGTGAGTGGGAATGGATGGTGTGAATGTGTGTTTACTTGTAAGAGGATGCCTAAAGTGTGCTTGTGACTGAGTGTGGATGTGTGAGAACCTATATACCAGCATGTACTGAGAATGTATGTGTGTTGTAATAATTATGCTGCAGTGTATAATCTTGTGTGTTATTTACGCAGTACTAGTACTGTACACTGGTTCCTTAGCTTGTGTTTGCAGTTGCACACTGAATGTGATGGGTGCAGCAATTACAGATATTTAGTATTTCCTCCCCAACGTACTTACAGGTATAAAAACATTTCTACCTACTATTCACACAACTGTTATGCTTCCCCTTCACTGGAGGCTCTAAATGTGTACCACTAAAGAGCGCATTGCTTATTCATACATAAGTAACTTTGGGGGTTATGTATATGTTACATAGTCTGGATTTATAAGTGGCTGATCTACAATTCATTTTATCAATGTGAAGTTGGAATATGACACAACTAATTTAGCAATATTAATATTTTTAATTGTTGATACGAACATCAATGCTTTTTTGTTCTCCTTTTAAATTTTTCTAGCTGCGTTTGCCAGTTACGTGTTTCTTCCATGAAAGGAAGCAGAAGGGACTCTGAGGGTCTTCTGCAACAACACTTCTGTTCATTATACTTGCTAAGGACACAGTCTTTCAGCTTATAAACATTGGCTTTGATCACATATGTTCTTTGTCATTTACAAGGGAGTTTGTATGCAAATAAAATAATTTCTAAAAGGTTACAATTTTATTCCTGCAACTTCATGAATAAAATAAAGTTTTTAGCATTTACTCAGAGAAGTAGAACTTCTGATAATTTTCATTGTATTTCAATAGAAGGTGATTTTTGGTCACTAACCTGAAAAGTCAGTTGCCCTGGTGTTGCTTCTTACTCTTTGGTTTTGGATGATGGACTATAATATGAAGAAGGAACTCCATTAGGTTTTTGCAATGAAGTTTCCAGAGCGTTCCCCTATAGGAGAAATTTGGCATGCTTCCAGAACAGTGCTGTGAAATAAGAGGTGACAACCTCTATGCAAGTGCTCTGAATAATGTTTTATTTGGGTTATTGAAAAAAACTTACCTTCATTTATAACATTCTGATTGTTAATGTTTTCAATACGTTCTAGCAAAATATTTAGATCTGTGTATGCCATAGTTCCTCCAAGGATTTACTCCGCAAGAAGATTCTTCTCCTAAATTCAGTGTCCTTACTTTGGTTGCAGCAGCACAAGTGGCACAATTAGCAATATTGCTGCAACTTGCTGCCAGTCTCAGCTTTAAGTTTATTCTTTGTTTCTGATGCTTTTGTATGCTGCTATACTTTAGTATAATTTTTATTTTAAATTGTTAGATGTTCTCCATGCTGATTTCCCTCTCTGAAGATCATATAGACCAGTCGTTTGTTCTCATTTGTTCTTGGTGCAAATAAAATAAGAGCACAATTTTGTTTTATTTCAGATGCTTTTTCCTGTGTTCAGTTATACAGGTAGTTCTTAAAAAAAGTGAGACTTTCCATACCTATCCGTATTAAAGAACACTAAATAAATAAAAATTCTGTTACATCAGCTTGAAAATGTTATAATTTCTCATTTTTCTCTCTTCTCGTTTTTCTCTTCTGATGGAGTTGAAGAATAGGCTTTTCACTATAACATCTAGCAGATTAAATTACATGTAATAATATTTATTTTTTAAAAATAAAAACACGTTACTTAAAAAACATGCTATATATGTTTTACAAATTTGGGCTCTTTTCTGTAACTGCAAAAGAAAATATTCTTTATGTATAGATTTAAACATAACTAACACCACTCTGCTCAGTATTCATTTCACAGTATGGGAAGAGGGTACTAAGCTAGATACAAATGAACAAAACACATTCTCCTGAAGCTAAGAGAAAGTAGTCTTCTTTCCAAAATTAGAGAAATCTTGATGTGCAATGTCCCTTTATCTCCAGTAGATCTCTGTGAGGCAGTAGGGGATCTAGGAGATGGAGGGTTTAAGCTGGTAAAATCCTGAAATTGTTGCAGTCTTACAGCTCATCTATTCTAGAATGGTTCTTTTGTTTGTATGGGACTCTTGCAGATGTATGTGGACTTGCTTCCTGTGGTTGGTATGTATAAACAGCATGTTTGTGTTCTAAATCAGCTCAGACAAGCTGCAACTGAGTCCTCTCTGTGTGGTTGTCAAGGGAGGAGGATTCATGTTCAGCTGATGCTCATTTGTGTGTAATTCCACAGCCAGCCATGGTGCTTGGCAGCATGTGAATTCAGCAAGACTTTTTTGTTTGTTTGTTGTCTTTCTGCCACCACCTGGCTCCTTCTCCAGAAAACAAAAACTTGTGATATGTTTGCTTTATCATATTGGCACTGCTGTGTTTTTTTGCATAAATTGTCAATTTAATTTGATGTTTTAGTGGATATCAAGGCCTACAGATAATTCCAATGTCTTGTTTTGTGGCTTTCTTTACAAAAAAATTAAGGCGTTTTGTTGTATGTTATTTTGTACAGGTTCTTGAATGTGATTGCACAGCTGTTAATACATTGCGTAATATTTGGGATGAGATTCACCAACTTTTTTAATTGTAGAAAACACATTTTTCACTGTGTTATCTTTGTGCCTTTGTAAAAGCTGGTGGGTTTTTTTTCTTTGGTACATTGTTACCTCATTTTGCTACTTGTGTTTCAGATTTGATAATGATTATGAAAGCTTATGGGTTTTGTTGGAATCATTTTGTAAAGTGCTTTTGTTTAAATCATACACTATTGTATCATTTAACATATAGTTTTAAATGTATTATAAATAACTGTAACCAAATAGTTTGAAGGCTTGATAAATTTTTAACAAAATCTGTACATTTTCTAATGAGAGTTACTAGTAATGCTACTTTACTAGATAGTGCAATGATTTTTTATTTTTAATCCCTGTGCCCAATTTTGGAGTTGAGTTGTTCAGTAATAAATGTGTGGTGTACATTTACACAATTTTGTCCTGTTCTTCCTCTTAGAAAGAGGTGGCTTGTTTCCTTTCTGCATATTTCTGGACATGATTGTGCAACTCTAGATACTGGCAACAGATGCTTGTGTTGTAGGGGAAGTTTTGCCACCTTAATTGTAGTGCATGACAGGCTTTTTGTAATCTACTTTGAGGGATCATAGGAAAATGATACTTTGAAAGTGTGAAATAAGTGTAATTCATAGAACTCAAAGAATTGCCTAAAAGATCAGCTTTCTAAAGCTGTTACTTAGTCAAAAGAAAATTGCAGGGATGGAGGTGCTACTTAGGCACACTTTGGCACACTATTTGCACTGTTTTTCAGTTGAAGATGTGTTACACTTTGCAAGTGCCCTAGCAGTGGTAAAAACTGCATCCTGAGTTAAAGGTGGAACTGAGTTGTATGAAGTTTAATTAGCCAGGGTCGCACAAGAAGCTGGTGGTGAAAAAATAACAAAAATAGTTGTTCAGTTTTGTTTTTAATGAGATATCGTAAACTAAGCTGACAGATGTAACTATTCAGAAGACTTTTCTTTACACAGAGCACTTAATAGCTTCATCAATACCAGGTGTTTTTGTAAATCAAACATATTTGAAGATCTGTTGTTTTTTTGCGAACCCTTACATAATGATTCCTATACATGTATTTTGGATTTGTAATCCTGGATAACTGGTTTGTCCTCTTTCACAGAGGCAACACCTTTATAGCAGATGCTAACTATTAATACTATTGAAAATGGGCAGTGCTGTCAGTAGTACTTGCAAAGCTAAGGTACTGGGCTGCCCAGATTCAGTGATGGTAGGAGAACTTAGAAGTACTGGTGACTTGCTTAGAACTTGTACAAGGAAGGCCCTGGGAGTAGAGCATGGATTCCTGGTAAAGATCGTAGAGTATCTCGAGTTGAAAGAGACCTGTAAGGATCATCGAGTCCCCATTCCTTGCTCCTTGCAGGCCTATGCCAAACCAAACTATATGAGTAAGAGTGCTGGCCAGATGCTCCCTGTGCTCCCTATTCCAGTAACTGACTACCCTCTCAGTGAAGAATGTTTTCCAGTGTCATAGAATCATAGAATGGAATAAGAATTCATTGGGTAGGAAAGGACTTCTAAAGATGATCTAGTCCAATACCCCTACAGTAAGCAGGGATATCTTTAACTAGATCATGTTGCCCTATGACACCTGACGAATATCTCCAGGGATGGGGCCTTCACCTCTGGGCATCCTGTTCCAGGTTTCACCTCATAGCGAAGAACTTGTCCCTAACATGTAGTCTAAGTCTGTCCTGCTCTAGTTTAAAGCCATTGCCCCTTATCCTATCACAACATGCCTTTATTGCTTCTGTATAGGTTCCCTTTAAGTATTGAAAGGCTGCAACAGTGTCTCCTCAGAGAGGTCTTCTCCAGACTGAACAACTCCAATTCTCTCAGCCCATTTTCATAGGAGAGGTGTTCCACCCCTCTGAACATTTTTGTGGCTCTCCTCAGGACCTGCTCCAGCAGGACCATTTCCTTATTTTGCTGAGGGCTCCAGAGCTGGATGCAATACCCCAGATGAGGTCTTACCAGAGCAGAGCAGAGCAGAGGGGCAGAATCACATCTCTGTATACTGGCCATGCTTCCTTTGATACAGCCCAGGATTCCATTGGCCTTCTGGGCTCTGAGCCCACCTTGTTGGCTTATGTCCAGTTTTTGTCCACAAGTACCTCCAAGTCCCTTTTTCTCAGGGCTGCTATCTACCACATCATCCCCCAGCCTGTTTTAATAATGACGACTGCCCCAACCCAGGTCCAGGCCTTATGCAACCTCATGAGGTTCACATGGGCCCACTTCTCCAGCTTGTCCAAGTTCCTATGGATGACATCCTGTTAAAACTGTAAGCTGAAAACAAGTTAAAACCTAGCAACACCTGTTATATTTAAAATCCTGAAGTGATCTGTACTTAAACTAGTGAAGCACATCAGTTAATTGCAGTTCTGTGTACAGTAAACTACTGAGACAATATATATGAGGCTATCTAGAGTAAACTACTGAGGCAATATATAGAATAGATCATGGGATGGGATGGGATCACAGAATCACAGAATGTTAAAGGTTGGAAGGGACCTTAAAGATCATCTAGTCCAACCCCCCTGCCAGAGCAGGATCACCTACAGTAGAGCGCACAGGAACGCGTCCAGGCGGGTTTTGAATGTCTCAAGAGAAGGAGATTCCACAACCTCCCTGGGCAGCCTGTTCCAGTGCTCGGTCACCCTCACAGTAAAAAAGTTTTTCCTCATATTTTTCTGGAACCTCCTGTGTTCCAGCTTCCACCCATTGCCCCTTGTCTTGTCAGTGGACGCCGCTGAAAAGAGCCTGGCTCCATCCTCCTGACATTCCCCCTTGACATATTTATAAACATTAATGAGGTCACCCCTCAGCCTCCTCTTCTCCAAGCTAAAGAGATGCAGCTCCTTCAGCCTTTCCTCATAAGGGAGATGCTCCACTCCCTTCACCATCTTTGTGGCTCTACGCTGGACTCTCTCAAGCAGCTCCCTGTCCTTCTTGAACTGAGGGGCCCAGAACTGGACACAATATTCCAGATGTGGCCTCACCAGGGCAGAGTAGAGGGGCAGGAGGACCTCTCTTGATCTACTTGCTACTCCCCTTCTAATACACCCCAGGATGCCATTGACCTTCTTGGGGATGGGATGGGATGGGATGGGATGGGATGGGATGGGATGGGATGGGATGGGATGGGATGGGATGGGATGGGATAGAATAGAATAGAATAGAATAGAATAGAATAGAATAGAATAGAATAGAATAGAATAGAATAGAATAGAATAGAATAGAATAGAATAGAATAGAATAGAATAGAATAGAATAGAATAGAGCAGAGCAGAGCAGAGCAGAGCAGAGCAGAGCAGAGCTGAAAGGTTCCTACAGCAATCATCAAGTCCAACTCCCTGGCCACCTTTGGGATGACCAAAAGTTAAAACTTGTTGCTAAGGGCATTGTCCAAATGCCTCTTAAACACAAACACTGGCAGGCTTGGGGCATTGACTAGCTCTTTAGGGAGCCTGTTCCAGTGTTTTGCAATCAATCCTCTTGCTAAAGAAATGCTTCCTTATGTCCTTTCTGAACCAGCGTTTTTTCATGTTAAATGTTATGACACTGATGGTTGCCCAACGCTCCAGTCTATCTAGATCCGTCTGCAAGGCCTTTTGTCCCTCAAGAGAGTCAGCAGCTTAGTATCATCTGCAAACTTGCTAACAATGCACTGAACTCCTGCATTCAGATTGTTGCTGTAGATGTGGAACAGGACTGTCCTTAGAATTAAGCCCTCAGAAACACCACTGGTAACTGGTTACCAGCCAGCTGTAGGTAGCCTCATTCATTACAGCTCTTTGAGCTTTGCCATTCAGCCAGTTCTTCACCCAGTGCACCTGCTTATATCACAGCTGGACAACTTCTGCTGTGAGGAACAGTATCAAAAGCCTTCCACCACCTTCCCTTCATACCATAGGCAGGTGACCTTATCGTAGAAGAATATCAAATTAATTAAACAGGACTTTCGCTTTGTGAACCCATGCTGCCTGTGCTTGACAATTGCATTGTCCTTTAAATGCCAGTCGACAGCACCCAGTATGATCTCCATAATTTTTTCCAGGTACTGAGGTTAGACTAATAGGTCTCTAGTTTCCTGGGTCTTCCCTCATGCCCTTCCTGTAAGCTCAAATAACACTGTCTTCCAGTCAGTAGGGACCTGCCAGATTACTAAAACCTGTGGCAGATTATCAAGAGGGATCCTGCTGTAACATCTGCTAGCTCTTTCAGTATTCTGGGATAAATCCCATCTTGCCCCCTAGACTTAGGAACACTTAACAGATGCAACTGATCCCATACAATTACAGTGTCCACAAATGGAAAGTCACTGTTCCTGCAAGTCATGGTCCTCCAACTCAGGGGACTGAGCAGCCCAAGGTCTGTTTTCAGTATTAAAGACTGAAACATAAAAAGCATTGAATGTCTTCACTTTTTCTTCATCCCTATTTGTTGGGGATACTTTACTTTTTGATGTCTTGAAACGGGTGTGTTGAAACGGTTTGCAAATATACAGCTAACTCAGTAACACTACAAGGAAAGACAGTTTTCATAGTGTCAGCTTGAAATACTTCTGACACTTCTTTAATGCTTACTATCCATAATGCTGCAGAAAGGATATTTTGAAAAGTGTATGTTTGAAAGTATATTATGTTAAAAATTAGCAAGAAATGTATACATCAATACTTTTCTGATATCCTAGAATAATTTTTTATATTTTAAAATGAAATAATGAGCAGTTAAGGCACAGAAGAATTCCTACTTTCATTTACTGTCTTAATGGAATTGTTAACACAAAGAGCATTCAGTGCCAGTAAAATTAGGAACTTCAGAAATTTGTTTTTCAAGAAATTAATACTTGAAACTGAAAATTGAGCTGATGTAGCACTGCTAGCACACTTTCTACTCTATTGTAAAATTAGATTACTTAAAATATACAGACACAAAACATTCCAGAAAGTTTGCCTGACCTGGAATAAAACAGGGCTTTCCTGCACAATCGCTCTGCAAATTTTTAACCCTGAGGAAAATAAACAAACAAACTCATTTCTGCAGTAAAAAAAATCTTTCTCAAGCCAGAGGGAAGGGTGGCTTCTGTTGAAAGCATCCCAGTTTGATACAGGATTCTTGGCATTCATCCCTTGTGTGGTAGTGATTCAAAATGGTTTAATGCCTACAGATGATGAGTAATTGCCTTTTCAAATTACAGTCCTCGATGTCTTTGCCAAAGTGATGATTCAGTTTCTCTGTAGATAACTGCAAAAAAAGTCCATTTCACCCAAATCTGTAAAAACAGACTTCATTCCTCTCCTTCACCCCTATGCTCAAGATAAAGTCAGGGTTTTTATTAAGAATTTTCTGTGCAAAGAAGTAGAGAATGCTGTGACTAATCCAAAACCAGGTCTCTGTGTTGCATGCTGCCAACTCCACACACAAACTTTGCAGAAATGCACCCCTGGCTTGCAGAAGGCTTTTGCGATCCAAAGCCAAGAAGAGGAAAGTGTTGTTTTAGCTCAAAACTAACAGGTGAAGACTCAGCCCCCACCAGCCCTTCCCAGCCTTCTTCCCCAACTCGCTTCCTGCTGAAGCAGGAAAACATTACCATTTTTGTTTTATTGTTGATTTAACTTTACTTCTCTCTACTGCTATGCTGGAGAATCATAGAACAGTTTCAGTTGGAAGAGACCTTCAAGATCGAGTCCAACCTTTGTCCTGGCCCTGTCAACACCACTAAAGCATGTCCCTCAGTACAACATCTGCCCATCTCTTAAACACCTCCAGAGATGGTGACTCAGCCACCTCCCTGAGCAGGCATATTTCTTCTTGACCAAAAACAGTTTGAGGCGCATTCTGAGGCATTTAAAACTGTTTTGAAGGCTTAATGAGGTTCCCTCCAGGAAGATGAATGTGGGAGCTGCATGCAAAGTACAGAGGCTCTCCTGCTCTTCAGAACTCTCACAACCACAGTACAGCAGCCCATAGTAAAGTACCAGGATAAAAATACATCTGATTTTAGTGCATGATTATCAACACCTGACTATCCACTAGTATTTACAGAAACATTCCAGCTTTGTTGTAACTCTGTCCTCTAAAGTAATCAAGCCAGTAAAAAAGCTCAGAGAGGCTAGCTCATTAATTTCATTTGCACAGTCACACGTGAAATAGGAAATAACACTTTAGGTACCAATAGCCTGAAATTTGAACAGAGCAAGTCATGAGCCTCAATAATGTCCTTACTGACAAACTGATGATGTTGTCTGCATACGTAGATTAGAAAGTGGATGAAAAACCACCTAGACTGCTAGGCATTAAGTGGTGCTGTTAGAGGTGCAAAGCCTAGGTGGTGACTGTTGTCACGTGAAAGGTATATGGCTGTGGGAGGCAAGTACCTGAGCTCAAATCCTCAGATTAAAATATTACAGCTGTGTACTAGTGCCATTCCTCTGGGATCAATGCTGAGCCAAATGCTCTTTAATGTTCTTATAAAAAAACTGGGCAATAGGATGGAATTTGCCCTGAGCAAGTTTGCTGTGATTACAAACGAGGAGGGGCTGGAGCAGGGAATGAGGAATGAGAGAGTGGCAGGCAGGGTCACTCTTAGGAGGGACTATGGCGTGCTGCAGAAATGTACTAGTATGAACCTCACAAATATCAAGACAGGTCTCTGAGCCATGAAGTAACTCTGCATGAAGTAACTCTGCAACAATTAAGGCTAGGCACCAACAGGCTGCAGAACAATTTTGATAGAAAAGGAACCAGGGTCCTGGGCTAACTGTCTTCCTTGCCATGTGATGAAGACCAGCCACACACTTGCCTGGACAGACACACATGGACTCCATTAAGCAAGCCCTCCTGCAGAATCCACTAAAACTAATAGAGCTGAAGCACAGCATGTCTGAAAAAGCATGGAGATTGTTCAACTCCCAGCAGAGAACTCAATGCACTCTATGTACATAGAGAAGATGAGGCCACAACCCTCCTTGGAAGTGCAAAATGAAACAACACAGCAGAAGTTCGAATGAGGAAAACATTTAAGTTAACACTAGGAAAAGTTTTCACTGTGAGGATCACTAACCTGATCCCCTCCTATAGTGAGGATCACTAACCGAACCCCTTTCTATACTAACCTGATCTCATCCTATGACAAAGTGACCCACCTAGTGGATAAGGGAAAGGCTGTGAATGTTGTCTACCTGGACTTTAGAAAAGCCTTTGACACTGCTCCCCACAGCATTCTGCTAGAGAAAATGGCTGCTTGGACAGGCATACCCTTCACTTGGTGAAAAACTGTCTGTGTGGTCAGGCCCAAAGAGTGACGGTGAATGAAGTTCAGTCCAGTGCTGGTGGCCAGTCACAAGTGGTGTTCCCCAAGGCTCAGTATTGGGGCCAGTTCTGTTTAATATCTTTGTCAATGATCTGGATGAAGGGATCAAATGCACCCTCAGTAAGTTTGCAGACAGTAGCACATTGGGCAGGAGTGTTCATCTGCTTGGAGGTGGAAGGGCTCTGCAGAGGAATTTGGACAGGCTAGATTGACAGGCCAAGACCAATTTTATGAGGTTCAAGAAGGCCAAGTGCTGGTTCTGCGCTTGAGTCACAACAACCCCGTGCAACGCTACAGGCTTGGGGATGAGTGACTGGAAATCTGCCTGGAGGAAAAGGACCTGGAGGTGCTGGTGGACACCTGGCTGAACATGAGCCAACATGCCTAGATGGCTAAGAAAATAGTGTGGCCAGCGAGACTAGGAAAGTGGTTTTTTTCCCTGTGCTCAGCACTGGTGATACTGCACTTCAAATACTGTGTTCAGTTTGGGAGCCCTTCACTACAAGAAAGATGATGAGGTGCTGGAGAGTGTCTCTGCAGGACAGTGTCCAAAGAAAAGCAATGGAGTCGAAGTGTCTAATGTGCAAGTCTCATGACAAGACGCTGAGGGAATTGGGGTTGTTTAGCCTGAAGAAAAGGAGGCTCCGGGAGGATCTTACTGCTCACTACAGCTACCTGAAAGGAGGTTGTAGCGAGAGGGCTTTTGATATCTTCTCCCAAGTAACAGGACAAGAGTAAATGGCCCCAAGTTTTGCCAGGGGATGTTTAGATTGGACATTAGGAAAAACGTCGTAATTGAAAGAGTTGTTAAGCACTCAAACAGGAAGTGGTTGAGTCACCATCCCTGGATGTATTTAAAAGATGTGTAGATGAGCTGCTTAGGGACATGGTTTAATGGTGGACCTGGCATAGGCACATTAATGGTTGGACTTAATGATCTTAAAGGTCTTTTCCAATGTAAACAGCTATGTGATTCTAAAGTCAAATACCAGAAAAGGGTTTCAAAGTGGTTATGAAATCCTCACCTTTACTCATTTTAAAGCAGGGAGGGGGAGGGGGGGCAGGGAGAGCAAATGATCTTCAGATATCCCTAACAATCCTTATAATTCCATAACATGGGGTCTGTACAAGGCACTTTTGGATAGTGTTCCTAAATCTCTGATTATCTCAGCAGCTCTTTGGCAGGCATTAGATTCTGCCTGCTTTCAGTGGGACTGCCCTTGTTCCTCAATGTTCCATCTTGGCATGAGGAATCTCAAACTTTTCATCAAAATAGTTGTGTTTCTTCTTTTGGTTTTATTCACAGAAATAAACCCAAATATAATAATTTTGGTTGAACATAGGGAAGAGTTTTAGTCAAAGAAACTGTGCAAACTCTAAGAGTGTGACCATTTTATTTCAATTTCTATAAATGAGGAGTTACACAGAACAAAAATCTAATTGCCAACAGAAAGCGAAAAAACATACTCTGAAGGCGAATTGTTCTGCTTCTGGATGAGATGTTTTGCTCAGCTCTAAAACTGACGGCATTCGTCATAGATGCAGCTGAAATTCCATAAAGCAGCCAGTTTTCAGAATGAGGTACCAGGCGAACACAGCCGCCCGTCCGTGCAGCTCCCAGGGCACTGCCTCTCCCACTCCCACGGGCGCCGAGAGTCAGACGCAGTCGTTGCCACGTTTGCTGCGCGGCAGCTACCGCGGAACCTGGGCTCAATCCGCCGCTCTGGCGTTGCGGGACCCCGCTGGCCCGCCCCCTCGGAAGGGTTGTCGAGCGGCAGCGCGCTCCTGGGCTAACACGCTCCGCGCCTCCCGCCGCCCCGCGAGCAGTGTCCCCGCCCGCCTTGCGTCCGGCGCTGCAGACGCTATGGGTCAAGGGGAGTCGTGAGGCCCGACACTGGAGCCGCGGATGTGCGGCGTCAGCGGGGGCGGCGTCTGCTTGAGCTGTTCTGCGAGGACTGCGCGTCTGCGACCTGTCCCCGGCCCAGGGCCCGCACCGCGAACACGGCGCCTGCCTCGTGCCCCGCGCCGTCGACCACAAGCAAGGTGAGCGCCGTGGACCGGCACGGGGCTGTGTTTCCCTGACGAGTCCGGCGCGGCCTGTGCCTGCCGCGGAGCCCTGCATGGCCGGGGCAGCCGAGTCTTGTGGATTTGCCGCAGTGAGGACTTTTAATGCAAGACCAGCTGCAGCAGGGCAGGGGGACAGCACTTGGGTGTAACCAGGTGGTGTGTAAGCGGGGAGGGACGAGGGACTTGGGCAAGAGGCTGGAGCAAAGATCTTCCTGATCTGGTTGTGTGTCTTGCTGTTGCTTTCCTACTTTATGGGACTTGTCCAGCTCGGTTTTCTTTTGCAAGGGTGAAGTGTGTTAGTGCAGTCGGCAGCAGTACACCAAGCATCTTAAGCCTGTGGCTTTTCTGTACTTGCATTATGAACAGCTTTTGGAGCTCAGGTTTTGTAGCCATATCAATTTTGTAGGCTCTACTGGCTAGCAAGAACAAAGTTTCTGTACTTTGGTAGGTGCTTTTAAATCCCATATGGGCAGAAGTCAGTGTGCACAGAGACAGAGTTCACACATGAGAGGAGATTTAGCTGGTCACACACGGCACACACATAACACAAATCTAAATCAGGTCACACGCAACAGCATTTCCTCCTCAGACCTCATGTGGGGAATCAGAGGAGCTTGGTTGCCCTAGGGGACTTGTTTTCATTGCCACACTGGAAGTACATTTGACAGGAACATGCCTGCCCCACAAAAGGCTATATCCTTGTATCCCCTTCCCCTGTTGCTGTATCTTGCTAGACCACAGTGAATCCCCATGCACAGAGCCTGTTCTCCTTTTTCAACAACTCCTTGTCAATGGGAGTAGGGGTTGCTCTGAGTTAACCCTCACCCTCCCCATCTTGACTAGTGGGAAAAGGAAAGAGAAAAGGAACACTAAACCCAAAAAAACTTCACTTCTAGTTTAATAAGTGAAAAAGTGGAATAAGAGAGAAAGAGAACAAAACAGATTGTGCAAGGACTGTCACTCATCAATGTCCATGCAGTTCCTGAGCTGGCTAACCCCTCAAATCTCTTCCTCTCCATTTTGTTACTAAGCATGGTGTTATCTGGCATGGAATATCTCACTGGTTAGTTGGGTCATCTGCCTGCTTCTGTCCCCACCCAACCACTTGTGCGCTCGCAATACAGTCATATCTAAACCATAAGAGCTGCTATGAGGAAGATGAACTTCATCCCAGACACAATCAGCACAAACAGCTTTTTTTAATCATCCCTGTAGGGGAATTTCTTGTGGAGTAGAGGCGTGGTATCCCTTTAAAGGTTTGGACAACCCAGCTTAGGCCTAAACAAAGGCTCTGTCCGTGGAGCTGCCTTGGGGCACGAGGAGGAGGAGGTTTTACCTGTTTTGTGAGAGATTTGCGAGAAGCTTGGCTGGAGGTGCTGGCCCTGGGGGGAGAAGGGGGGGCTGAGAGCCACCTACATAGTTGAATGGCACTATCCAATAAAACGCTGACACGTGTAAACCTGTAACTGACCAACTCTGTTAAGGGGCAGGCACGTGGACACTGCTTATCTGTATATATTGGGCTGTCCGGAGCAATAAAGGGAGGACGACTTGTAGCCATATTGGTGGGATGGTCATTACTTGGCCGGCTCTCCCAAGGGACCCTTCTTTGTCTGGCGCCTGAACAAGGGACCCTCTATGGACGTTTAAACGTGGATTACTTAACTGTGGGAAGACTCCGAAGCATTGGACGTGAGCCAAATTGGGAGCCGGAGAGCTGGAGGCGAGAGAGTTCTGGGTGTGACCAAAAGGGCACCGGAGACCAGAGCTTGAGCAGCCGATCAAGCCCCTGCCAAGACCGCGATGGAAACGGACGCGGCAACTCGCCTCCTTAGTATACTCTCTAAGAGAGGAGAAAAAGTAAAGGAGCGAGACGTATTAGCCCCCTGGGCTTGGAAGCAGGAGAAAGTGAAGGACCCGTCATTAATCTTTAATTCCACGGAATGGCATGAAGTAGGACACTTTTTGTGGGACTGTACTCTAGAGGGAGGAGAAGAAGGAAGAGAAGCCAAAGAACTTGGAACAGTTTGGAAAACCATAATACGCACTTTAGAAATCATGCAAGCAGAAAAGAAAGTTGCCACGGTGGCGATCGAAGCATTGGAGGGAGGGCAGGAAAGGAAAAAGGCAAAGGAAGAAAGCCTCTGCTTGTCCCGACTGGGTGGAAGAAAAAAAAAATTAAAAAAAAAAATAAGGGGGAACTGCACTGCGTTGCAGAATTAAGATTCCGTCCTTGAGCTCTTTTCTAAACAAGTGCATAACTCTTGCTTGCTAATTATGAAAAGAGACCCTGACCAGCCGAGTACAGCTCATGTTGAGAGCTTGTCCATGAGAATGCACAGGTAAGACACTTCTTGTACACCAGATGTGCGTGGGAGTGAATGGGAGAGTGTGATCAAAACAGACCTGGGAAAATCTGTTTTCCCTGTGTGATAAGAGAGTGATTGAAGGAGTACATGAGCTAATAGCAAAAAAAAAAAAAAAAAAAAAAGAGAAAAAAACAGAAAAAAAAGGAAGAGAAAAAAAAAAAGGAAGATCAAGATGAACCCATGAAAGAGATCCTGAACAAACTCGCTGAATTATCAACTAGACAGCAAGAAATAGAAAAAACCCTTAAACCAGTTCAGCTCCCTCACTACCATCAGCTCCCTCACTCAAGCCTGATCCTTTGCAACAGCGATGGAGCAGTGTCATCAGAGACGCTATAATGGAGGGAGATTGGGAAGCAGCCAGTTCGATTGCGTGTCCTGTTATTATTAGTAACGGACAAGGGACCTGGGAACTGCATGATTCTGCGTGATGTGGTTGTGCAGCATCCTGTCACTTCAACAGCGTAGCAGCAACACAACCGTGCACGGGGCCCCCTGTTGAATCCCTTTGTTTCTCCCAGTGACGTGATGGGACCCTGAAGTACCGATTACCAACGACGACATGGATTGGACTGGCAGAAGATGCTTACGGCTGATGGCAGAGCAATTATGGGAAAATGTAACTGTTTTCAGTGTTACCTGTTGTGCTGATATATATTCTTTTTGTGTGACTAACAATGAAGCTTATATTGGTTGTGTAAGACTGTCTAATCAAAGCCACATAATAGCAGAGTGATATTTCTTTAGCTAAAAGCAAGGCAGAGAAACTAGCTGCCATCTGCTTTGTTAGAAGTGTGTGATTAACGACCAAAATAGATAGGGAGGCTCCCTTGCATTCTTCCTTCAGCCCTGGCCAAGCTGTGAGAAGAATTCAACGGAGCAAATAACACCAGGTGTTCCCACATTCAATGTTATGTAAGGTTGTTTATTTAATAGTATAAATGCTGGACCCTCTTGCAGCGACTTCGGAAACCTCACCTATGAGTGGACGCACTGTGTAGGACTTCCCAATTGTCGGGAATTCTCCAGAAACCTCACTGCAACAGGGGCTCCCCAGCGACTGTGGGTCTGGATGATTTAGGGTGATTGGTGATGGGAACTGTAGGTACGCTCAAGCAACTTGCACCTAAGGTGTCAGAAAACACAGACATCTCACTGGATTACTGCTTGGCCTTGTGTGCTCGACAAGCAGCACACCCACACAGAGATAACAGAGGCCTGGGACTAATGCGTAGACGTCTTTCGCATTCCTGCTTGGCAAAACAGTGAATGTGAGTCCTGGGAACTCAGGCAGAGCAGCAAGTAAAACATAACAAATCAGTGGGATGAACATTACACATTTTTTAGCAAGGATATGATTTGGTTAAACCTCAAAACATGGCTTTCTGTGTTGAACTTGTGGTTAATGGTGTTCGTTGTTGTGGGAAGTGTTTTCTTCTGTTCTTTTTCATTATAGTTAATGATCTCACCTGAAGTGCTGCCCAAGAGAGCCGAAGAACTGAAAAATACATCTTATAACTTTGATGGGTGTGAGAACTTTGATGGCATGTGTTGTAAGGATCTTGAAGATCACTCAGAATCTATCCATAAGAAAATTCAAAAATTGCAAGAGCATTCAAAACAGATCACTCCAGATTGAATTGGAGTGGTTTGACAGGATGGATTAAGAGTTTAGTTAAGACATTTTTGGTTATTGAAGTTTTAATTTTTAGAGGCTTAGTTATGTTTAGTTGTTTGATAAGTATAATCAAGAAAATGATAAGCAAGCTAGCCGATGAAGCGTGGGTTGTCCAAAAAGAAAAAGGGGATATGTAGGGGAATTTCTTGTGGAGCAGAGGCGTGGTATCCCTTTAAAGGTTTGGACAACCTAGCTTAGGCCTAAACAAAGGCTCTGTCCGTGGAGCTGCCTTGGGGCACGAGGAGGAGGAGGAGGTTTTATCTGTTTTGTGAGAGATTTGCGAGAAGCTTGGCTGGAGGTGTTGGCCCTGGGGGGAGAAGCGGGGGCTGAGAGCCGCCTGCATAGTTGAATGGCACTATCCAATAAAACGCTGACGCGTGTAAACCTCTAACTGACCAACTCTGTTAAGGGGCAAGCGCGTGGACGCTGCTTAACTGTATATATTGGGCTGTCGGGTGCAATAAAGGGAGGACAACTTGTAGCCGTATCGGTGAGACTTGTCGTTGTCTTGACTGGCTCTCCAAAGGGACCCTCTTCACATCCCAGTTCAACTGTCCGTTGAACAGCCTCAGGAAGCTTTGCATGCTTGTCCAATACTTCCTGCTTGGGCTTTGTTTTACTCTGGACAGCCTGTCAGGAGGCTCACTAAGGTTTGCATGCTGTGGTGCTAAGCTTAAATAGTAGTAACACAAGCTTAAATAGTAGTAACACAATTTCAGAGAGCTCCTTCCCACTCCTCTTGTATTTTGGAGCAGTGTCACTAGAAAGTTTCCTATTTCCCACAGATTGTGAGCAGATGCACATAGCAGAGACCAGTACAAGGGCAGAGGGCAGTACACTAGGCTTCAAGCAAACAGGAGCAGAGAGGAAAGACCACTGAAGAGCAATTCAGAGCATTGTTCTGCCTGCCTGATGTGCTTTCATCGGAAGTATTCCTCTTGCAGCTGGGAACTCACTACAATGTTCACATTTCCTTTATGATACCAGGGCAGTGTGTGGATGCAGGTATCACACTATGGGAACTTGATTTGAGCATGGGTGAAGTGCACAAAGTGACAAGTTTTGCTGGTTCCCTGCCCATCTGTTGGACACAGGGGAGCAGATGGTGTTGATAACTAGTTGTCTCTGTGTCGAAGTCAGAAATCAGCAGAATGGGGACTTTCTGTCCCTAGAAAGTCTCTACTGACATATGCTGGGCTAGGGCTGCAGAGGTTTCACTGTGAAAAGTAGTTATAGCCTAGGAGATGGTATTTTGACTAAGTTTTCTAGAAGCAGTTATTCAGTGCAGCTCTTGTGATGTGATATCAACCAGGCAACATGTTAGTGTCTTCCTCTGCTTTTAGCAAATCTTAGCTGTGGATGCTAAGAAGAAATGAGAACCATTCTTCAAGGTCTATCAGGTGGTTCATCCCTGGATTTAAGGTTGTGTAAAATCATCTGGAAGGACACTCCCTGTGCTCCTGAATGCAGGACATAGTTTTAGCATGCTGTGCACTTGATATGTATCCTGTGAGCCTGACTGGAGCTAGGAGTCTCATGTCTCAGAAATCCTTGGTTTTACAGTGTTTTCACCTGAGTGGGTTGGGGCATCCAGGCAACTCCTAAAGGAATGTTTTTGGAGTTAGTTCCTCAGGATGAATGACATGGGTTGTCTGCCAGTGTCCCAGACACAGTGTCTCCACAGCTTTATCTATATGAAGAAAGTAACGCTTAACCAGAAATGTTTGAGGTTGCCATAATTATTTGCACATGATCACTGTGAGGGAATGAGTGCCTGAGGTAATGTGTTTTACTAGTAGAGAAGGATGGTCGGGTTTTGTTCTGAGGTCTTTGTCAGTCTTTGAGGAAGGTAATGATGGCTAGGCTGCAAAATAAGTCGAAGAAGGCTGGTAGAACTCCTGGATCTTCAAGTGGTGCAGAACCCATCTGGTCCATTAGGGACAAGACTGGGAAATCGTGACTGGAATGGATGGCATGAGTGTCTTGTCTGCCTGGCTTAAGAGGGAGCTTTGGCTAGCACTCAGGGAGAAAAAGAGGATTTATGGCCTTTGGAAAAAAGGGCAGGCAACTCATGGTGACTACAGAAATATTGTGAGGCTATGTAGGAGAAAAATTAGAAGCTCCAAAGCCCAGCTAGAAGTTCATCTGGCCTCCATGGTTAAGGATAATAAGAAAAGTTTCTATAAATATATTAACAACAAAAGAGAGGTCAAGGAGAGCCTCCATCCCCTGTTAGATGCAGGAGAATGAATAGTGACATCAGATGAGGGAAAGGCTGAAGTGCTTCTTTGCCTTCTTTGCCTCAGTCTTTATCAACAGGGACAGTTATATAGAGGGAATCCAACTTCCTAAGCTAGCAGACTGGGACAGGGAGCAGGAAGACCCACCCCCATTCCAGCAGGAAATGATCACTGACATGCTGCAACATTTAGATGTACACAAGTCTATGGGGGCAGATGGGATGCACCCAAGAGTGCTGAAAAAGCTGGCAGCAGTGATCACCAAGCCACTCTCCATCATTTATCAGCAGTCCTGGCTGACTGGAAAGGTCCCATCAGTCAGCTGTTGTTACCCTCATATATAAGAAGGTACGGAAGGATGGTCCAGGAAATTATAGGCCATTCAATTTGACTTCAGTCCCAGGGAAGCTGATGGAGCAGATCATCCTGAGCTGTATTATAAGGCACATGCAGGACAACCAGGTGATCAGGCCCAGTCAGCACGGGTTCGTGAAGGGCAGGTCCTGTTTGACTAATCTCATCTGCTTACTGGATGAGGGAAAGGCTGTGGATGTTGTCTACCTTGACTTTAGCAAGGCATTTGACACAGGTTCCCACAGCATTCTACTAGAAAAGCTGGCTGCCCGTGGCCTGGATGGGCTTATACTTGCCTGGATTAGGAACTGATTGGATGGCTGGTCCCAAAGAGTTGTGGTTAATGGAGTTAAATCCAGCTGGTGGCTGGTCACAATGCTGTCCCCCAGGGCTCAGTGGTGGGCCTGCTCCTGTTTAACATCTCTATCAATGACCTGAATGAGGGGATGGAGTGCACCATTACTAGGTTCGCAGATGACACAAAACGGGGAGGAACTGTTGATTTGCTGGAAGGTAGAGAGGCTCTGCAGAGAGATTTGGACAGGCTGGGTCACTGGGCCAAGGTCAACAGCATGAGTTTCAACAAGGCCAAATGCTGAGTCCTGCACCTTGGCCACAACAACCCCCAGCAATGTTACAGGCTTGGGGAGGAGTGGCTGGAGAGCTGCTCAGCAGAGAGGGAGCTGGAGGTGTTGACGGACAGCCGGCTGAACATGAGCCATCAGTGTGCCCAGGTGGCCAAGAAGGCCAATGTTATCATGGCTTATATTAGGAATAGTATGGCCAGTAGGACCAGGGAAGTGACTGTGCCGCTGTACTCATCACTGGTGAGGCTGCACCTTGAGTACTGTTTGCAGTCCTGGGCCCCACAGTGCAGGAAGGACATTGAGGTGCTGGAGAAGGTACTGAGAAGGGCAACCAGAATGATTAGGAGAGTAAAGGGTAAGTCTTATTGTAGTGCTGAGGCCTGAATCATAGGCCCTGAACTGAAGTTGACCTATAGATGAACCTCACAACCTCACACTATTTAGTATTAACCACGTATGTAATGTATTGATAATCTATTTTAGCATATATATATATTCCAATGCCAATCTGTAAAAGCCTTGCTGTAAGACTAAATGTGTGGTGGGAACCAGCAGGGTGATCTTTAGCTAACAGCCAGGTGCCAGACTGGGAAATTAGCTGCCTCTTGCTTTGTTAGAACTATGTTATTAGATCGTGAGACCAGAGGCCTGGCTTTGGTGAGAAATACATGAAGTTATGTAAGGTTGTTTATTTAATAGTAATTAAATAAATTACTGGGATGGTTCTCCAGAATCCTCGCTGCAATAGGGGCTCCCCAGCGATTGTGGATCTGGATGATGATACTAGGGCAATTGGTGATGTATCTTCCTTAATAACTATCACTAACCGCATATAGTAATGATTAGGTGCATTACCCTGCTTGTTCTCCTTGCAATACTTTGAAATAGACAGTAAAATAAGCTTATCCTTCTGTTGGTGCCTGCGTCCTTTTCTGCAGGATGCCCCCCCTCCCCAGGCCAATTAGCAAAACACTTATGATAAGAGAGGCCTAGGGAGCTGGGGCTGTTCAGCCTGGAGAAGAGGAGGCTGAGGGGAGACCTTACCACTCTCTAGAACTACCTGAAAGGCAGCTGTAGTGAGATGGGGGTTGGCCTCTTCTCCCTAGTGAGTAGCGATAGGACAAGAGGGAACGGGTTCAAGTTGCGCCAGGGGAAGATTAGATTGGATATTAGGAAAAACTTCTTTACCAAAAGGGTGGTGAAGCACTGGAATGAGTTGCCGAGGAAGGTAGTAGAGTCACTATCCCTGGATGTGTTTAAAAAACAGCCGAATGTGGCGCTTCAGGACATGGTTTAGTGTTGCAGTGGTGTAGGGCTGTAGGTTGGACTTCGTGATCTTAAGGTCCTTTCCAACCTTGATGTTTCTATGATTCTGTGATTCTAAGGTGGCACTAATTTGCATAGCTCTCCAAATCTTACCATCATAACCACCAGGAATAAGTGAAATGTTGAAATCCTTGTTTCACTGGTGCTGGCCTTAATAAGCCTCATGAACAGTGTGTTTCAGTGGCATACTAGTCTATATGGAAAGTAAGGTGGATAGTGATTGCTGGATTTTACAGATGTTTTTATGAAACACTGTTTTATTTGTTTTGTTGCTGTATAGGAACTCATGGCATTGTGTTTGAAAGATCTGGAAGAGAGAAAAGAGCAAGAAGCTGGTAACAAAAGGAGCATAGAGCAAGCTGCTAATCTGAAGGTAAAGTGCGGTTTGTGTCTCCACTGAGTGGTCATTTTCCAAGGAGACACATTTTGCTATCTCTGCAGCTATTCAAAGATGCCAGCATCTATTGCTTCTCAGGAAGAGAAGCAATAGATAGATAGTACCCTTCACAACTTATTACTATCAAAAAGAGAGAAGAGAGAAAGAGTCTCCAGCTGTCCGGATCAGCTGAATATCTCTGGAAAAACCATGTTGAAATTTTTGTGCAAAGGAATAATAAATAGCCTGAGGTGCACTGACGTATGTTGCATTGCACTGAACTGCATTACTGAGTAGTCTCAATTCAGAGTTAAGTAAACACACGAATAGCTCTATTGATCTAAGGCTGGGAATGTGTGCTAAGCTCCACTTCACATTTAGAGCCTGCAATGGCTTTTGTTTTAAGGAGTATCTCTGTTACAGAAATGCCAGTAAGAGCTGGAGGTAGTTTTGTCAAGGTTTGGGAAATGGCAGTTTGATGGCTCTTCATTTTGCAGGCTTTTTCTGGCAGCTAAGCTATCTCTCCCCAGCTAGCTTTGAAACGGAGCGAAGTTGTTACCAAAGGACCAGGTCTGCCACTTCGAGCAGTTAGTACCTGACCCTGTTACATTCCAACTGAAACCAGTTTTTTTCCACATAAATAAGCATCTTGGAATCTGTCCTCAAGCCTTTTCATCCAGGACATGAGCAGGTAAATCCTGGCTGCAGTTCATTAAGCAATAAACACTCATTTCTCAAGAGATGCAGCAGATGAGTAAAATTCAACCTAAATGTAGCATTGAAAGCCTGGGGGAGAAATGCATGAAAAATTTATGGTGTGTTGAGTGTGAGTAGTTCAGATATGCAACACGGCAGAGAAATCAAAGTAGTCCGGATTTCAAAATATTGCAAACAATTGTTTCCCTAATTTTCATTTAAAGAGGAATTCACTCACTGTGTAAAGCAGTTTCAGGATATTAAATGTATTTGTCATCTAGTATCTAAAACATCTAAGATTAAAATCATATTCAATCAAAAAAAAAAAAAAGCTGAGTGAAATATGACTTAGCCAGTTTGCATTGCAAGTTCAGTTTTCACCTGGAGGTATTGTTGTACTTTGTTTTCTTAATTTACAAGAAAAAATAAACGTGCTCATTATTTGGAATAGTTTTAAGATACAAGTTAAGTTTACATCTTATCACCTGTACTCTAGAAAGTACTGTAATTAATGTCAACGTATGTTCTTTTAGGTATCCTCTCCCTCTGACACTGGCTTTATTAGATTTGACAGAAAGAGCAAAGGGAATTGCTTAAGGATGCCAGATCCTGTTTTGAAAGGGAGTACCTTGGTTATTTCTAGAACATGAAATGAGAAAACACATGCTAACACTGTAAATTATTGACACAGAGTATATCATGAAAACTTCTGTGAGATGTGCAGCAATTCAATATTGAAGTTGTAGGACAGTTATCTTCGGAGAAAAATCTCATCTTAAAAATCCCGTAATATTTTTCACCTGTCCTGTGTGACTGTGTCATTCCAAACTTGTTTGATTAATATATTTTTTTCCCTGGCCTTGTGATTTCCAGTGCTGCTCCATGGTAAAAATATTGTAAGCTGCTGCTAAGACAGTGATTTCTAGGGTGTATTTTCAGACTGTGTTTTTTTTGCTTTTTAAATGTCAGGTATAAATCCTGGCATAGTAATGAACTGCTATAATAATGAACTGCTATAAATCCTCTGAGAGCTGGTAAGTTTTTCCTTTGCAATGTACGTGATGCTCCTGGTCACAGCTGTGGTGCCTCTATGAGAAACAGATTCTTAGTGCATTTTCAAATGGGATTTCAGTGGAAGGGGATCTCTAAAACCCTTACGGTATAATTCTTCCACAAGTCTCCAACTATTCTGCATAAAGCAGAAGTTCTGTGTTCCCTTAGCTATATTTATCTTCTCATTTGTGAACCATGCATATACTGACTAACATATTTTTTACTAATCTTCTTTAAAGCCTATGCAACTTTAAAGCACCAGTGCATAAAAATAATGCTGTGCTTTCTATTAAAAACGTCAGGTTTCTTCCATGCAAAACCGCAGGTTCCAAGACACTGCCGGCTTTGGGCTCCTTTGCAAGTTTTTTTACTGTTTGGACTTCTTTCAGGAGTCATGGTACATGTAGTAAATATGTTTATGGTTTTGACTGCAGATGCAAGATCATCAACCTGGGAATATGACAGCCTTTACACAAGGCTAAATTGTCTGATGACTGTCTTGTACTAAGCTGTATTTGGAGGAAGATATTTTACCCTTGTGGTCCCCAAAGATTCAATAAATTATGGCAAGTGCTAAGCAGGTATGCATTCTTGTCTGGAACCATTTCTGGGAAGTTGACATGCTTCATGGTGGAGCAGGATGGTGGATTGGTGCAGCCTGCCCTTTTACTGGCAGGAACGGAGACTTTGAAACCTGTCAGCTGGGTGGAATAGAGCGTCTTGGTGCCTTAAGAAGTTTGATTTTGAATATTGGGCGTTTCACAAGGGGGACAGAATCCCCATCCTAATAGAAGACGATCCCGACTGCATTGGCATTTTTCTGGATTATGAAGCAAGAATCCTTTCATTCTACAATGTTACTGATGGTATGGCTCCTTTGCACACTTTCCACTGCAAATTCACAGAACTAGTTTACCCAGCCTTGAGGTTCTGGGAAAGGTCCACTAGAATATGCAAACTAACGTAAGGAATGAAGCAAAATAGACCTACTGTTTTATACCTTTCCTATGAAAGCCACATTAGCCATGATGCACATGAATTAGTCTCTTTTATATAAAAGTTCTAACTGTGATGCTTTTAACAGGCAACAGTTAAGTTCAGAAAATTGATTTTACATGTATATGCATTTTTCAATGGGGGAAGGGGATCTGGCTTTTATAAATAATGTCTACATACCACATGAAGTGCCACATATACTACTTTTTATGCTTTTTTCAACTTGCAAAATGGAAAGAACCACATTACAACTCATATTTGAACCTGCATATTGCTATTTTTTTAATGAACTCTCTCCCTTCATCTGCCTGGAAAGGCTGCAGTTCTGTATGGTAATAGATTTAGTTTCAGGCTTGGCATTCATATCTTGCATATAGTTACCATTGACAAGGTCAGATTTGGATAATAAATGCAGTAAGTGAATTAATTAGCTCATACTTAAATTATCACCTTGAAATAATCAAAGACTGGCACCGATTGTTGGAAAGGTCCCTTCAAGTAAAGGTGAAATAGGAGCTTCTGTAGTCACATTATATAGCCATTAGATGATGTTACTTCTGACAGAGACTCTGAGAGTTTCTGGGTGGCCCTATTCTTCTTGCACAGAGTGGAAGCACAAAAAACAGTTGTGTACCAACCCCAATAGAAGATGAAATGCCTGTAGAATGCACAGGTTTAATAAAAACAGTAGGTTATTAGGGGATTTGTGCCTAATTCATTTTTCTGTCCTATTTTCAAAGGGTCTTGAATTGTAGCTGGACAAAGGTATGCTCATGTAAAACTAGGAGAGACAGTTTGCAAGCTTCTGTATAGGGATATTCTCCCCCCAAACACCAATAATTAAACTTCTGGAAATTTTTGGAGCCTATGGTTACAGCAGCTTCTAGGACCAGCCTTGCTGAAGTGAAGGCTCACTGCTATTTGCAGCTCAGGTAATCTTGTGGTATTCAAATATGAAAGGTCCTAAAATCATCACCAGTGCTGGCAAAGGCAAGGTCTGACCATAGGCTGAAATGCAGAAACAATCCCTTGGTTTATAAGCTGTATTTATTTTTCAAATTTGAAATTTAAAAAAAAATATTTCAAAAATTGAGTCTTTTTTTAATGTAAGGCAAGCATACTGCATCAGTCAGAGTTCACGTATGGTCAAACACATCAATCAAAGCATCTCTGCTTCCCAGTTTAAAGATACAATTTCCTCAGAACTGCAGAAGGGTAAACATTTTGAAGGTAAACAGCTCATAGGTACAGAAACACTACCACCAAATTCAAGATACTTTACTGACTCATGACTAAGAAGTAGCAAGTTCCAAATAATCATTGCTAGTACATGATTCCACCATAGAAGAAGTGCAGTTCTGTGCCAGCCAAGCTACTTGAGGGATGCCTGGTTTGCACCTGTGGCCATATGGCTCTTTCCTGTACAAAGGGAACAGCAGCAGGCTGATAGGGAGTGGTATTGTGTTTCTTACTTGAAAAGGAGAAGCTGTGATGTGAAAGCAGAGCACACGAGGAACAATGACTACCATGCTGAAGCACAGTGATGTGATCGAGTCAAACAGCTAGTCTCACCTGTCTCAAACACCAGTGTCAGGGGAAAAAAACCCAACCCGATATATGTTTGTTGGTACAAGCTACTGAATTTTCATTAGCATTTGGCTTCCCAACTGAGAAGCTGCCCCCAAATACAAATAGAGGTACCCAAATGTACTGAAGAATTGATAGAAGATTCTAGGTTTCAGTCAGCTCACAACAGATGCTTCTAACATTTTCTGGAATCACAGGTTAAGTTTATTTCCACTGATCCATCTCAGATCTACTTTTTTTGCCCTTAATCAGTCTGGCTTGCCCTCTTGCCTGTCAGTTCCTCAAAAGTACAAAAACGCTTTTTCTCAGGCCCCTTAAATGGGACCTTCCTATATACTCAATTTCCTTCCTTTCTTGGTACTGGCTCTTAAGAACCTGGCTTTCTCAAGCAACTAATTTTCCCCGAAGTGCAGACTGTACTGCAACCCACTGCAGGTTGTGAGTGTAGTTTTTTGTTCAGTGTATGTAATCTTTGACTTATCTGCATTCAACTCCAACTAACATCTTGTTATCATGAGGGTGAGGAAAAGAGCAGAAAACAGAGGAACATAAGAAGATACAGGGTGAGAACAATGAAAAGGGTAGACAAAATTATTGTGATTTTACTGTACTCTTACCAAAAAAGGGAAACTGAAAAGCAGCAGTGTGGTCTTAGATTTGGCAAAACTCCAAATTAACCTAGGTTAAATGGAATGGAAAATGGAGGAGCATGCTACTTTCTAGACACAATGCTATACAGTTTCTAATAAAATTGTTCTTCGTAACTTATATCCACTTGCTTCAGAAACTTCCTGCTAATGAGAACCTGAAAATTCTAACCTGCTTGGATCCTTAGAGATACACCTCTTTCTTCTAATCTACCATGCTGCTATACTTAAATATGTTATGCAGTATTATATCATGAAATGTAGAATGGAGTGCTTTATTTTAGCACTTCACTTTTTTGACGTGATTTTCCACTGCTTGCTCAGTAATGGTTTCATCTTCTTCAATACTTTTTTTAACCTTCTGGCCCACCAGATCAAAGATGGCTTCTGGAGGAAATCCCTTAGGCTCTCCCACCTTCACCGTCAGCATGTCAAGTGTCAGTACTGCACCTTCAGGAATTGGCACTTTTGCGACAACAGACTTCCCCAGCTACAGGGGAGAGATAAATTAAAAAAAAAAAAAAGTCAAACACATTCCTAGACTTAGTATACAAAAAAGGCTAAAAAAACATTTTGCAGTTAGTTGGGAACAAGTTGTGTGGAACTGTCCTTCCCCTTACTTCTTATTCCAAAGGAAGGCTGAGTTAACACGGAAAGCTTCTGTAACTAGGCTGCTAGGAATATCAAGACATGTTCTGAAATTGGATAATGGGCTCACAGGAATTTTTCAGAATCAGAATGGAAGGGAACTGATTAGACTGACTAGTATTCTAGCTTATTATAAAAGCAGTACGTTGTGTTCAGTTTGGGGCCCCTCACTCCAAAGACAGGCACTGAGGTGCTGGAGGACTTCCAAAGAAGGACAACAAAGCTGGTGAAAGGTCTAGAACAAAAGTCTTACGAGAAGCAGCTGAGGAAACTCAGGTTGTTTAGCCTGGAGAAAAGGAGCCTTAGGGACACCTTTTCTCCCAAGTAACAGTGAGAGGAAATGGCCTCAAGTTGCACCAGAGGAGGTTTAGATTGGATATTAAGAAGAATTTCTTCACCAAAAGGGTTATCAAGCATTGGAACAGCCTAGGGAAGTGGCTGAGTCACTGTTCCTGAAGGTATTTAAAAGACATGCAGATGTGGTACTTAGAGATGTGGTTTAGTAGTAGGGCTTGGTATTGCTAGGTTGATGGTTGGACTTGATGATCCTGAAGCTCTTTTCCAGCCTAAATGATTCTATGATTCTATTCAGTTAACCACTAGATGATATACATAGAACTCCATTATACTCAAAATTTCCAACATTATTCTTCAGAAAAAAATAGTGACTACTAGAAATAGCAGTACACAGAAAATGACAGGTTTACATTAGCATTACAGTGGATTAAGCATAAACACTGTGCATGCTGCTACTTAGCAGCAGAAATTTTTGAATGCAGAGGCAGAATCACTGCTGCAATAAACAATTATAAAGCTATTTTTCTGAATATAGTTATTAGCTATAGGTCTAAATGAGTTTCAGCTATGCATAAATCAAAAGTCAAGTTACCTTTTCATTGCAAGCCATTTCACAGGGCAACAGCTGCTTGACCGGAGAACCCATTGCTTTTTCCACAGTACGGATGGCTTTCACTAACTCCGCCAGTTCATTCGGCTCCAGGGATGCTTGGTGGTCACTTCCTTTCCATGTTTTGTTGAGAGTCACGTGGCGTTCCACTACTTTAGCACCCATAGCAACAGCTGCCACGGAAATGGCTATGCCGGTTTCATGCCCCGAATAGCCAATGGGAATATCAGGAAAAGCTGACTGATATGCCTTGAATCATGACAGAGTTGATCTGAATTACCAAGGTGGCAATTTCAAAGAAAAAGGAAATTTAACAGTGATAACTGCAATAAAAAGCATGGACTGTGGCACAAAACAAGCAGTTAGTTATGCTGAGAATGAATTTCTTTTACATTCAACAAGTCACACTGCATTACCAACCACCACGTTTCAAGAATTTCATTAGGATTATCAATACTGGCAAGGACAAGGAGGTAAGCTCTATTCTAACAACTTCTCATATGCTTTTACTTTTAATTCAGTTGTGTTCTTCATGGTCTTCAAAGCCTACATCACTGTAAGTTACAGCAAGTGCTTGAACACTCACTAAGTTGGGAAAATATTCTTGCATCATTATCAGGCATATCCAAGTAATATTTTCAGCAAAGGAAACTACACAAGGGCTTAATCCATTTTCTTCATAACTCTGATATTCACATGAGCATTTTTAATGAAGGTTTCTGATCTAGCCCCCTATTTAGGATTACGTTCCCAATTCTGTGCACCTTCTTAATGGTAACAGTCTGCATAATTTTTCTTTGCACTACAAAGCACAGGGTTCATCTGTTAATTATATGTTGTATTTTCCTTTGTTAAATTGTCATATTCCTCAAAGCTGAGTTCTGCTAAAAGAGTATCCAAAAAGTATTTCTACTTCAACACTTGTATGAATTAGGGAATATGATACATCTTCTAACTTTTCAAAAAACAAATTCCAGCAGGCTAAGATCTGGAAATACATCTCAGTAAAAGTGTGGCCCTTCTCTGGTACCCTACCGATGGCACACTCTGCATTACTCACTGACCGATATAACACGGAGATTGACATCCTCTGGCTGAAGTGGGTATGCACTGGTGCATTGCAGGAAGCAGAAGTTTGGATTGATGGGCTTCACAATATGATAAACCTGATGCATTGTGTTCATGGACTGCATCCCACTGGAAATCACCATTGGGCGACCTAGCCATTAGAAAATACGCACGTTTTATCCTAGATCTGTAAGAAAGCTACACAAGATTAAGTTAAATTTTTGAAGTAAAGGAATACAATTAAACTAGAACAGGAAGCTGCAGGAACCTATTTTTTACCAAGTTTGAACGTGATTTTCTTCTAAAGGTATTTTTCTTCCAAGATCAGTTAGAGGAAAGATCTAATAACTGATTTATTGAGACATGGTGATGTTTACCAAGATGGCTGAAAAGAAAATGCTTACCTTTCTTTGCAGTCTTTTCCAAATACGGAAAATTGTTTGTATCTCCTGATCCGACTTTGAAAAATGGAACATCCAGTTCATGTAGAAATTCCACAGCCATCTACAAGGAAAAGAAATCACTGCATTTTAAAATACCACTTCAGCTGGACCTGTTGGGAAATAAAGAACCCTTCAAGACAGCAATATCAAAGCCTAATTAAATAGATTTTATCTCCTCAAAATCCACTGCTCCTAATATAACATATACTCTTCCGACGATACTAGTTTCTGACTTCCCTCCAAGTGAAGTATTGTTCAGCTGCTTCCTTTTATACTTCTACTACACTACCAGGTGTAGGTTTTTGACTGGGATGCCTGTCTCAAGGCAGTCTCTTTGGTCTCCCAGCCATAGCTGGTCAAACCAGCTGTAGCTACATCTGCTTTGTACAGGTAAGTTCGACTGCTTCTGCTCATGACAAGCTTATGGGACACAGCATTCTTGCTCTTTATTTGCCACTACCAAAGAGAGCAACTACCTGCAGATGGGAGCTTGCCTATTGAAGAATTGGGCATGCAAGAAGTCTTCCTGCAGGTCAGATATATTAAACCACAAACAATGTTTAAATTACAGGTAGATTACAGGTAGTTTTCTTGAATAGATCTGTCATTCTGAAAAACTGCGTAGGTATAAGCACCTGAAAATAAGTAAGTGCCTAAAATAAGGGAAATCCAAAATGGATTTGCTTTTATGAGAGATACTAGAAAATAAATATACCATATGCCGAAAACTATAAAGCAGTTTCTTTAATGTTACGTAAAAATGCATGTGCTATATTGAAGACAAGTCAGAAATTATTGGAGGCTCCATGAAAATCAGTATTGCATCAGTAAAGTGGCCTTTTAAAATTAGTACTTTTAGGGAATAGTCCCAAAACCTATCACTGGCAAGATATACTGAAATTCTCCATTCACATCTGGGGGAAACAATGAAACAGTTACCTAACTCTGCCACTTCAACCACCCACAAATGCTTTTTATTTCTTCAGCTCATTCCTTGTTGCAGTCAAATGTACTCTGTGACAGAGAGAGTACTAATTGCCAGAAGAGAATGACATCTTCTGTCTGATTTTTCTATCATCGTAATGATGCAGATTCAATTTTCTGTACCTAGGATGCACTCCATCTCTTTAATATAGTTTATTCACTAAGATGCATTGTGCATAAAGACAATGAATACACTATATTAAAAAGCCCCAGATCTAATCTGAGGAGATGACATAAAATGAAATATGACAGCTAGACCTCATAGCTAAGGCCATTCTTCATTAGGTAAATACCACTTGAAAATTGGCAGCTCTTCTGTAAGAAATTCAAGGAACAGAAAGTAATCTCAAATAATAGGAACAACATTAATGGGAGTGGTTCAATAGGATCCTGTTTTGTTTCCAGTGAACGCTGGAACACAGTACATAAAAAAGTTAGTCATAGCCTTTATGTTGGCTGACAAATCACTTAACTGATTTCCTCATATAGTTAAAATTTAACCTCCTCAAAGAGTTCCAGAGATTCTCTTCAATTTATGGAAATCAATGTATTCTCAAGGACTTACTATGTCAATTTATGCAACGTTTGCCCTAAGTTCCAAACTCATGCCTTGCAGAAATGCCACCTGTGTAATGCAATTACTGTTCAAAGAAAAAGGCACAAACATGTTATCAGTACTGTTAATTTGCTGATGAGGCCATACACAAAGGAGCACAACCTTTGGAAAAAAAGGAGTCCCATAGGTGGAAAGTCCTGCATATGAAAGGCATTGCCCTACAGCCTTTAGAAGCTGGATGTTTAAAACATAAAGACTGTGATGGATTTTTTTTTCTCCTGAAGCTATCAGTCTAGGATCCCAGATACAGAAGTCCAAGACTACTGAATTTAATTACTCTTATCTTAAAGGAGTAGGTGGTGTTCAGCAGGCCTCCTAGACACGAAGACAACAATAAAAGAAACAACACTCTCTTTTCACAGATTATTTCTGAGTACATGGCATTGGCCTACTGCAATACATGCACAACACCTTTTTGTCTGTCTGAAGTAATTTTTTTATGGTGTTTGGTGCTCATACCGTCTCAGCTGGGACACAGCAATTCGAGGATTTTGGCCAACAGGACAGTGCAAATGGCATCATTGTCCCATCCTTGATAAGACTACTTGCAGAAAGATAGAGATATTGCTATGCTTGCTTTATGCAAGAGTGGGCAGCTTACTTCTGGAGGGTCTCTTTCAGTTTGGTTCTCTATGTTTTCTAGGCCTATACTGATCCTTCTAGTATACACATTTCAATTGTACATTACATTTATTAATAATATAATTAACATTATTTTGAGGTAGGCAACATGCAAGTGTTGAAGTACTGATCTCTTAAGGGGGAACAGCAGCAGATGAGCTTCATGGAGTTTACAAGCTGGCTCAAGAGCCCACTGACAAAAATTTGTAAAATGCTTCAGATACAACATGGAAATGAGATTAGTAAAAGAAAAAGGAATTTAAGCATTTCTGCTGCTCACAAACACCAGCTGGGGTCTAGCAAACAGCAGAAAGTAAAAATAAAAAAAGGGAAATAATAGGGATTAAATTGAGAAATAAATCTGGTTTAAATACAGAGGAAGTTTGAAATGTTGGAGCCAATGCACCAGACAACACTGGATAATGGTCAGACTGCAGTCTTGATCTAAACTCTCAAAATCTTGAATGTTTATGGAGTTCAACTGAGGCCTTGTCTCTAATACGATATACTGTGCATAAGTACTTAAGCATACATGGCAGATCTTCCAAAACATTCAGCCATCTGCTCAACCATTGTGGCGACACAAATGAACTGGCAGAAGCAAAATTAGTTTCCTCATCTGGAAATTCACACATTTAGTATTATTTCTAAGTAAGAACATATTTAGTATTCTTTCTAGGTAAGAACTACTGTACCTAAGTAATAACCAACAGACATAGCAGCTGGACTCTGCTTGTCATTTCCAGTATGGTTTACATACCTCATCCATGCCTGAAGCGGTGAAGAAAATGCCAATCTCCTCTGCATATTTCTTCAGATCTCTATACTGGTCATGACTAAACTCCAAGTGACGTTTGTGCTCCCCATATGTCTTTCCCCAAGAGTGTTTAGAGGTATAGGGCCTTTCCAAGGCTTTCTTGTTGAATTTGTACTCCAGTTCACTCTTCTGGAACTTGGCACAGTCTGCTCCACAGTCCTGCAAAGCAAGCCGATGTACACTGAATGGAAGTGCAAGTGAAACATCCTAAGTTTGAACATAAGGAATGTGCAACTAACATGCTCATTTGCCATGCAGTTTTGACATTATCATCATAGCAATCACAAGTGCTAATACAGTGACAGAGGACATGCACATGAGCCCTTTCTTTTTGAAATGTCTGTATACTAGGTAGAGCAGCAGTCTAAAAAGAAATCGTCCTAAAACTACAAAACTGAACTGCCTTTTGCTACACATGCCACTTTTCCAAAGAGTTGATTTCTGTGGTATTTTCCAAGCTCAGCTGTCAAATTATAATTTTACATGAAAACAAGTGACAGCATTCTGTAGGACGAGCATGAATCTGAAATTTGTTTGAAGTGACACAAAAGGTAAAGTTAAATTCTCACTAAGCTACTTTGCACTTGTACCACAGTCACGGGTCTGAACACATTATGCCCACGCTTCTTCTTCAGTGATGATATGCTGTTTTCTTAGGTAGGTATATCTAGTATATATAATACCAAGTTAAAAGTATTACCTCAAAAAAACCTAATGCAATGAAGTAAAACTGGAGGTTCATAACATAACAGTTCAGCAGCTACTCGCTTCTTCCCATAGTCACAGTTAGCTTACGACACAACTGAAGTACCGCTGTAACCCCTCAGAGACTATATACCCTGCCTTGGTTCGTGTATGCTCAGGTGCGTGTCCCATGAACGCCGTAAGGTCTTCCTGAAAGCAAACACTACGTGATCACAGGCTGTGACGTACAGACCGAAGGCGACAAAGTAAGCACATGCTTTGCTGGTGCTCACCAGGAATGTCTCCTTGAAGGTACTTTATTTTAAAAATTCCTCTTGTAAATCACTCCACTCCTCCCACGCGATGCCACCTCCCGGAGACAACGCTTCCCGACTGGACTGTCCCCCGCGGGGAGGGCGCGAGACTTCCTCCCGCGCCTTCCCCGGCCCTCGCCAGTGCCCCGGCTCTGTCGCACCTCCTGCCTCTCCGGAGCCACTGGGCTGCCCACTCGGCAGAGAAGGCAAAGCAGACCTGCCTGCCGCAGCGCCCCGCAGCACGCTCCCGCCTCCCCGGTCATCCCACCCACCGGCGGCAGAGCAGCCCCGCACGCACCTTGGCCATGCGGATCATGCGCTTGGCGATGGCCAAGTCACCCTGGTGGTTCTGCCCGATCTCCGCGATGATGAAGCACGGCTGATCGCCGCCAACGCGGCGCCCAGGACACAGCTCAAACTCTCGAGACATGATGGCCGCCACCCGCAACTGCGCCGACGCTCCCCACCCTACGACGAAACCACTGCCTCGGCCCGCGGTGGGCAGCCAATCCGCACCGCGGCGGGCGGGGCCGGGCGCCACCACCTCCCCCAGTGGGTGTCTTGCGGGAGGCGGGTCGGACTGCGGAGCTCCGGCCTGCGGGGCCGCCAGGTGGCGCCGGGCAGGACGGAGTGCATCAGGAAGGCTGCAGCCGCACCCGGAGATTCATGGCGCTGTGAGGGCGGCCGAACACGGACGGGGCGGTACGGCACGGCGGCGGTGCGAGGGGCAGGTCATGGCCGTGTGGGCTGTCTGGCGCCCGGCCCGACTTCCTTGAAGGCCTCAGGACCCCGTCCGTGTTCTGACGAGAGTGAATCCTGCACTTCTGAGAGCGAATCCTGCACCTTTGTGGCGGGGGCAGCGCTCGGCTGGTGCCGGGGAGTGTCAGAGGTTTCCAGCGTGGCACCTAAAACGGGCAACCGCTGGCAGCGTCCGCCCTGCCGGCGCCTCGCTGCCGCCCCTGGAAGGAAGCGCTTGGCCGTGTGACTGCCCCGGGCAAGGCCAGCTGGGGATTCGTTGGTTCCTAAGGGCCGGCAAGAATATCTCCCGCCTCGCCAAAGTGTGTTCGGCGATTTTGTTTCCTGGGCAAAACAAACCAGCTCTGAGTGCTGTACCTAAGAGACCCTTAGTAATCGTTGATACAGAGAGGATTTACAGAAAGAACTTGGTTTAGACAATGATACTTTCAATGACACACCACAATAAATCATGAAGTCCAGCAGTGTGTTTAGGTCGGGATGTGGGTGGTGCACCTCAGGGCCAACTTACGCGTTGTGTCTACCTGGCTGACAAAGCCTTCTCAGCTGAATGCCAAAACAACCGATGTTTCGTTCGCTTGATAGCTTCTGATAGACTGGTAGAAGCAAGTGGGGCATTACATCTGGCCACATCGTTGCAAAAATCCTTCATAATTATTCAGTATACCCTTTCAACTTGATGGGTTTTGTAACAGGATGAGCTTCTTGGTTTATGATGGACCAAAAAAAGAGGTTATTTTTCCTGATGGGAAGTATGTTGATTATATTAACGTGGTCTGTATTTATATCAGTTACTGTGCTGGATATAGTTGAATCAAGTGTCCCTGGCAGAGACTGCTTAATGTATTTACCCTAAAACTAATTACAGGTTCTTCGTCTAAGCTGCTTATTGTTTTCTATCCATGAGAAACAGCCACTGACATAATAATTTTCAGAGGACAAAGTCATCAAAGCAAGGATTTTATTTTACAAGCCAGCTGAGTCGGGTGTGTCTCATCAAAGAGGCACACACATCCTAGGGACATTAGAGCACTTACACCTTTCCTGTCTCTCTTCCTCACTGGTGGAGCACACATTCTTCCAGCCAGTCTTTGTTCTTATCATTCTTGGTCATAACTCTCTCCCCCCACAACTGAAGCAGCTGCAATCATTATCTGAGACAGAAAGCAAAGATTTAAAGCAGAAAGCTAAAATTACAAAAACAGTTGAGCAAAACTTTAGGGTATTTTTCACATATCCTAACACAGCAGTGCACCTTGTGGAAACTAGATTTCCTGTTCAGTGAAAAATTTCAAGGCTTTACACATTTTCAATGAGATGCACAACAAAAATATTTAGACTTTTCAAAGCAAGTTATGTGAATGGATCAAGATGTCCTACCTGACTGCATTCCGATTTTGCCACCCAAATTTTAGCTTTCCTCATAAACTACCTGTAACTTAGCTGTGACATTGTGGCCAAGATCACAGTTAATTTCTTTCGGAGCTTTAAGGATAAAGGACTTTGTGATGAAAATTCGTAGGAGTGAAAGAAAAATTTGGTTATTAAGTTTGAGGAGCAAGTTTCTGTGTAAATGAAAGCAAGTTCTGCGGGTCCATTATTCTAATGGAATAACTTAATGAGTAGTTGCATGTAGTGATTTATTTACCACAACTGTTAGATAACTACATTTTAGCTCCAATGAAAATAGAACAAAAATGATCTGATTTCAGATAATGCTATTGATCAGGAATGAAACCAAACCAAGTTATGCTGTATGAACAATTCCACCCAGAAATCAGTGTGATCTCAAAAAGTCTGATAAATTGTCCCCATTTCTCCCTTCATCAAATTTTCTCTTACCTGAACCAAGTAAGACCAGAGAAGATTGAATTTCTTTTTTACTTACATTAATCACAGGGGTTTTTTTCCTTTATAGAAATGTTTATCTTCCTTTGGAGAAAAATCAGGAGTTAACAGTTCTGAAGAAACAAATAATCTGCATTCAGAGGTATTCACATGGTTAGTTATTACACACTCTCATCATTCCTCCAAGGCACATATTGTTTTCTTTCTGAGTCCTTCCAGTATCTTTTCCATAACTTGAAAGACTAAGAAAACCACAGGGTATATAAAAAGAAAAAAAACAACACAAAACAAAAAACCACCCACCACCAACAAAACAAACTGACCAGATCTTTTGGACTAAGCATACTATATGCAGAAGTAGTGTTACGGGCACCAATGGGAGATAATCAAACAGCAGACACATCTTATGGAACCAGATACATAAAGTCATTCACCGTGGAGCTCTCCTTCGAGCAAATATTTAGAAGGTTGTTAATGGTTCCTGTTGAAAACATTGAGGTATTCCCCTTTTTGATAAAGCAAAAGCAATGTTCAGGTGGTGAATTAGGAACAGGCAAAGTGCATAGTGGCTGCCTGACAGAGGCTGCTGAAGAGCTACAAACGTAGGTGTTCATGGAATAAACGTGATCAAAAAACCCCAAAGTTAAGAACTGATGTGCTGGTTATGATGACAATATGTAGATGATAGGGAATTATCACCACTGAAAACTGCTAACTGTGTTTTATAAGGAGCACAAATTGCTGGTTACACCAGGTCACTTAAGCAATCAAAATCACTGAAAGAGAGGATAGTCCTTACAGTATTTTCTGTTGACCCTAGTCATTAATCCCTGATATGACTAAAGAACATAGACTGGTATTGTTGAGCTCCTGGAATGGAAAGGAAACCATGCCAGTGGATGTATGGTGATCAGAATAAGATTGAACTTGGAAATGAGACAGTGAGGATAGCAGGAAGGTCTCCACGTGCTGATGATGATACAAAATACAGGACTGCAGCTGTTACCGCAGTTCTGCTACTGCAAGTCCCAATATTGTGAAAAAAAAACCCAAACAAACCATCCCTGTTCCTACTCTCAGAAAGTAGGAAAGGTGAGAAATTTGCAAATTTTTTTGCGCATGTTTTGGAAAGCTAAATATTTCTGGCCAGAGAATCTTCTGAATTTTTGCATTCAGGATGATCTTGCTTTCTTTTCCCTTATATTTCATGTAATGGTAATGTATTATTTTTGTAAGAAAACATACCATACCAGAGGAAATTAAACTACCACACTTCACTAGGTCATACAGCTTTAAGATCTAGATTTCCCATTAAATAAATACTAGAAAATATTTAACACATTTGTTTGCACCTATCCTACACAAATGCAAAAGTGTATCAGATAGCTCCCAGGAGTTTCAAAAGAAGAGAAGACCATCAACACTAAGGTAAGCAAATGGGTTAAAAAAACTTATTGAGGTAGAAAAAAGGAACATAATTTGTTCCTTAAAAGTACCTTTGTGGGCAAGAGGAGTGTGGGGATCCATGCGAGGACCGACGACACGACACCAATATGATCTTCCAATAATCGCCACTTCATTGCAAAAGTAGCACCCATTTGCTTTCCTTAGCACGCATCATGCAGATTGTGATTGGCTACAGGCTGCCCAGCATGAGCTGTTCACCTGCCACTCTGACTCCATTGATTGGTAACTGCCTAACAAGCATGCACATCCTGTCTCACTGGCCAAGTTCTGTGTTTCATATAACTGCCTCCCTAAAGTTGATAATTTTGCAGTTTCAAGGTCTTGCTGTATCAACGCTTTGTCCTTTGCATGACTCCTACTCACTGACTTGTTTAGTTCTTTACTAGCGTATCCAAACAGTAGGACCCAACATCTCCCCCTTTTCTTTTAAAAATGCTTAATACAAACTGTTCCAACAGTCCTCTTAAACACTGTAACATACATGGCACTAAAACGTGTAATGCTAACAAAAATATAACTACTGGCGCAAGCCATTTTACAATTTGCATGAGCCATGGTCCTAGTCCTAATTTTGCTAACCAATCATCAAAAGGATTGCGATTATATATAACAAGATTAAAGCATTCTTTCAATTGTGCAAGCTGCTTATGAATGCCATTGGAATGATCAGACAGGTTCGCACAACACATGCCTTCAAACTCATCACAACCATGTCCTTGAGCTAACAATAAAAAATCTATAACGGCACGATTTTGTAACACAGCGTGTCAAATACTATCTACACTAGTCAATAGCTCAGAAATTACTTGCGATGTAGCACTATTTATGGGTTACAAACGGGAGACCAGACTATGCAGCCAGGTTTATTATTTGCTCATGTACTCCTTCAATCACTCATCACACAGAACAGACTTTCCCAGGTCTGTTTTGATCACACTCTCCCATTCACTTTCATGCACATCCTGTGTACAAGAAGCATCTTATCTGACCATTCTCAGGAGCAAACTCCCAACATGAGCTGTACTTGGCTGGTCATGGTCTCTTTTGATTATTAGCAAGTAAGAGTTATGTACTTGTTTAGAAAAGGGCTCAAGGACAAAAATCTTAATTCTGCAACGCACGGCTAGCTGTAAAATGTAGGGTATCCGCAGTTCCCCCCCTCCTCCTTTTTTTTTTTTTTGATCACCATCAAAGTCATGAGATGTACTTTTGGTTCTTTGGACCCCTCGGGCACCACTTCAGGTGAGATTGTTAACTATAATTAAAAAGAACAAAGCAGAACACTTCCCACAACAACAAATACTATTAAACACGTTTCTAACACAGAAAACCATGTTTTGAGATTTAACCGAATTACATCCTTGCTAAAAAATGTGTAATATTTATCCCACTGTGTTGTTATGTTTTATTTGCTGCTCTGCCTGAGTTCCCAGGACTCACATTCACTGCTTTGCTGGGCAGGAATGCTAAAGATGCTCCTGCATCAATCCCAGGCCTCTGTTATCTCTGTGTGGGTGTGCTGCTTGTCACACAAGGCCAAGCAGTAATCCAGTGAGATGTCTGTGTTTTCTGACACCTTAGGTGCAAGTTGCTTGAGCCTACCTACAGTCCTCCTCGCCAATCTTCAGCTGTACCTCTATATTCCACGCTCCTTGCTCAAGCAACTGCATTCGCTTAGGCTTGCAAGGTATATTAGAAAGTAATCTACAAAGGCACATGAAAAATATATATAGAGAGAAAGAAAAGCATAAACATAGTTCAACACAGTGATTTAAATCAAGTGTCTCCTCTCAAGGAATTCAGTCACGATGTCAGCCAGGTATCATTTGTTGCATCAAGTCCTGAAGAAGTTGAACATTATTCTTCAGGCAGACTGATTCATCAGTTTTGTGAAGGCAACATATGTTCCATATAGATTGCAGAAGTGTGGCTTGTGCTTTTTCGGGCTAAACTTCAATCTGATGTTTGATTCATGACACCAACAACACTGTTCTGATGCTCTTTCCTCTGGATGGAGCACAGGTATGCATCAAAGAAACCTGGAACACAAAAACTCAAGAATCTGATGTTAACAGAGGGTGTAAAATAAGCAAAAATGTTGGCATATAGAACCATACAACATTCTCAGGGGTTCAAATGACCATCTTTTTGATGAGCTGAGATGTACCTTACTTTAAAGGAATATTTTGTATATATTGCCACATTATTCCCACTTTTTGAAATACCTGAATCGTTTCAATGATTTCCTTCTAACCTCCTGGAATATGATATTATTTTACAGTTATGACCTTAGTAGGCACAGGCAGCATGACAGATACCAGGATCCCACTCTGGAAATCCACTCAAAACAGTTACAGGTTCATTTGCAAATCCTGCTTGTGAAGTTCCAAAGGAGAAGAAATCATTTAAGGTTTCAAGTATCTGTCCTGCCTGCACATCAATATTCAAATGATATTCTTTAGTTGAGGAAATTAGCACTGTCACAGTAAATGGCATAGCAAATTTTGTTGTTAAGGTGACTTTAATTTGAAGCGCAGAAATTTGCTAGGCCACTCTCCATCATCTTTGGTAAGTCATGGGGAACACGTGAGGTGCCTGAAGACTGGAGGAAAGTAAATGTCACTCCAGTCTGTAAGAAGGACAGGAAGGAGGACCTGGGTAACTACAGACAGAATCACAGAATCACAGAATCACAGAATGTTAAAGGTTGGAAGGGACCTCAAAGATCATCTAGTCCAACCCCCCTGCCAGAGCAGGATCACCTACACTAGAGCGCACAGGAACGCGTCCAGGCGGGTTTTGAATGTCTCAAGAGATGGAGATTCCACAACCTCCCTAGGCAGCCTGTTCCAGTGCTCAGTCACCCTCACAGTGAAAAAGTTTTTCCTCATATTTTTCTGGAACCTCCTGTGTTCCAGCTTCCACCCATTGCCCCTTGTCCTGTCAGTGGACGCCGCTGAAAAGAGCCTGGCTCCATCCTCCTGACATTCCCCCTTGACATATTTATAAACATTGATGAGGTCACCCCTCAGCCTCCTCTTCTCCAAGCTAAAGAGATCCAGCTCCTTCAGCCTTTCCTCATAAGGGAGATGCTCCACTCCCTTCACCATCTTTGTGGCTCTACGCTGGACTCTCTCAAGCAGCTCCCTGTCCTTCTTGAACTGAGGGGCCCAGAACTGGACACAATATTCCAGATGCGGCCTCACCAGGGCAGAGTAGAGGGGCAGGAGGACCTCTCTTGACCTACTTGCTACTCCCCTTCTAATACACCCCAGGATGCCATTGGCCTTCTTGGCCACGAGGGCACACTGCTGGCTCATGGTCATCCTGCTGTCCACTAGAACCCCCAGGTCCCTTTCCCCTGCACTGCTCTCCAGCAGGGCAGTCCCCAACCTATATTGGCACATGGGGTTATTTTTTCCCAAGTGCAAAACTCTACACTTGCCCTTATTAAACTTCATAAGATTTCTCCCCGCCCAGCCCTCCAGCCTGTCCAGGTCTCTCTGAATGGCTGCACAGCCTTCTGGTGTGTCAACCACTCCCCCCAACTTCGTATCATCAGCAAACTTGCTGACAACATTCTCTAATCCCTCATCCAGATCATTGATGAATATATTAAACAGCACCGGCCCAAGCACTGACCCCTGAGGGACCCCACTAGACACAGGCATCCAGCCAGACTCGGCCCCATTGACCACAACCCTCTGGCTTCTTCCCTTCAACCAGTTCTCGACCCACCTCACTACTTGGTCATCCAGACCACACTTCCTCAGTTTACCCATGAGGATGCTGTGGGAGACGGTGTCAAAGGCCTTGCTGATGTCCAGGTAGACCACGTCCACTGCATGGCCACCATCCATCCACCTGGTTATGTCTTCGTAAAAGGCTATCAGGTTGGTCAAACATGACTTCCCCTTGGCAAAGCCATGCTGACTGCCCCTAATAACCTTCTTATCCTTGATATGCCTAGAGACAGTGTCAAGGATAAGATGTTCCATCACCTTTCCAGGGATGGAGGTGAGGCTGACCGGTCTGTAGTTACTCGGGTCATCCTTCCTGCCCTTCTTATAGACTGGAGTGACATTCGCTTTCCTCCAGTCTTCAGGCACCTCACCTGTTACCCACGACTTACCAAAGATGATGGAGAGTGGCCTAGCAATGACTCCCGCCAGCTCCCTCAGCACCCGTGGGTGCATCCCATCAGGGCCCATGGATTTATGAATGTCCAAGTGTTCAAACTGATCCTTAACCCACTCCTCATCAATCAGGGCAGACTCCTCCTTTGTCATGACTTCCTCTGGGGCCTTAGGGGACTGAGGCTCCTGAGGACGGTCTCCAACAGTGTAGACAGAGGCAAAGAAGGCATTCAGCAACTCTACCTTCTTTCTGTCCTCTGTCTCCAGGGCACCCACCTCATTCAACAGAGGGCCTACATTGCCTCTAGTGTTAGTTTTGTCAGCAATGTATTTGACCAGTCAGCCTCACCTCCATCCCTGGAAAGGTGATGGAACATCTTATCCTTGGCGCTGTCTCTAGGCATATAAAGGATAAGAAGGTTATTAGGAGCAGTCAGCATGGCTTTGCCAAGGGGAAATCACGTTTGACCAACCTGATAGGCTTTTATGAAGGCATAACCAGGTGGATGGATGATGGCCGTGCAGTGGATGTGGTCTATCTGGACATCAGCAAGGCCTTTGACACCGTCTCCCACAACATCCTCATTGGTAAACTGAGCAAGTGTGGTCTGGATGACCAAGTAGTGAGGTGGGTCACTCATTGGTTGAAGGGAAGAAGTCAGAGAGTTGTGGTCAATGGGGCAGAGTCTGGCTGGATGCCTGTGTCTGGTGGGGTCCCTCAAAGGTCAGTGCTCGGGCCGGTGCTGTTCAATATATTCATCAATGACCTGGATGAGGGATTAGAGAGTGTTGTCAACAAGTTTGCTGATGACACAAAACTGGGACGAGTGGTTGACACACCAGCAGGCTGTGCAGCCATTCAGAGAGACTTAGACAGGCTGGAGGGCTGGGCAGGGAGAAATCTTATGTGGTTCAACAAGGGCAAGTGTAGAGTTTTGCACTTGGGAAAGAATAACCCCATGTGGCTGTACAGGTTGGGGACTGCCCTGCTGGAGAGCAGTGCAGAGGAAAGGGACCTGAGGGGTTCTAGTGGACAGCAGGATGACCATGAGCCAGCAATGTGCCCTCACAGCCAAGAAGGCCAATGGCATCCTGGGGTGTATTAGAAGGGGAGTAGCTAGTAGGTCAAGAGAGGTCCTCCTGCCCCTCTACTCTGTCCTTGTGAGGCCACATCTGGACTATTGTGTCCAGTTCTGGGCCCCTCAGCTCAAGAGGGACAGGGAGTTGCTTGAGAGAGTCCAGCACAGAGCCACAGAGACGCTGAAGGGAGTGGAGCATCTCCCTTATGAGGAAAGGATGAAGGAGCTGGATCTCTTTAGCTTGGAGAAGAGGAGGCTGAGGAGTGACCTGATTAATGTTTATAAATATGTCAAGGGGGAGGTGTCAGGAGGACGGTGCCAGGCTCTTTTCAGCGGCGTCCATTGACAGGACAAGGGGCAATGGGTGCAAGCTGGAACATAAGAGGTTCCATAAAAATATGAGAAAAATTTTTTTCACAGTGAGGGTGACACAGCACTGTTTCAGTGCTGCCCAGGGAGGTTGTGGAGTCTCCCTCTTTGGAGATATTCAAAACCCGCCTGGACGCGTTCCTGTGCGGTCTGCTGTAGGTGGTCCTGCTCTGGCAGGGGGGGTTGGACTAGATAATCTTTGAGGTCCCTTCCAACCTCTAACATTCTGTGATTCTGTGATTCTGTGAAGTTGGATTTCCCCTCATTCCATAGGTCTGTGATGTAACTTCTTTATTATTAGTGTTACTCTGTAACACAGCAATCCCAGCTCCAGTATCCACCAGAGCTAACACATAGGAAGTTCCTCCAGATTGCCACTGTGTAGTTAAAGCAACAGAAGGGTGTTCATCCACCTCATGATAAGAGGCTACAGCTGCTGCTATTTCTGAGGACCTGCCAGACTTCTGCTTTTGCTGTCTCAGCACTCCCCAGGCAGCGCCCTGCTTTGAGGTAGCAGGAGGGGTCTGGGCTGGTGGCGAGGGCAGATCCACTGCCTGCTGTGCTGGCGGTGAGGTCTGTGACTGCCCGTTTGCTGTCAGGCTTTGTGACCTGCAATACTGGTGTTGCTGACATGGCATTACCCACGGTATTGGTGAAAGCACCATATGCGCAACAGACCCTGTTGTATGAACGTCATCTGTGCTCTTTGCAGAGTCTTGTAATGGCATAGTAGCATGCTGGCAGTCAACATTAGCATTTTCATATGCTAATTGCATTAAAGGTGTTTGTAGCGCTTCCTCATTGTCTATCTGGTGAGTTAAAGCAGTCTGCAATCTATCAATAAACGTAACATAAGGTTCTTGCGGACCTTGCCATATAGCTGCAAAAGATAATTGCCATATCCCTACTTCAGGGACACATCTCAAACTTCTCATTGCTGTTACTTGTTGTAAGATCAGCTGTGCTAAATTTGCTTGAGCTTGCAGCATGGCAAATTGTCTTTCTCCCACATATTCTGCCATACCACCTGGGATTAAATCTGCAGTATTATCCATAGTCTGAACCGTAGCAAATTCCCTATACTCCGCCAACCAAACAGTATATTGTGCTGCACTCAGTACCAATCTCACCAGAGATTTCCAATCGTATGGTGTCATAGTATGAGATTCTCCAATTGTTTGCAGCAAATTCATGGTATAATTATTCTGCAGCCCATATCTCGTATGGCCTTCCGTACTTCTTTAACATGAATTGCTGATGTTCGAGAGGTCGATTTGGCTGATACAGTACAGGACATGCCACCCACATAGCGAAATCGTCTTTCTTAATAGCTTCCTCCTTTCCTTTCTCAACAGCAGGTTTATAGGGATGTGCCGACACAGACATCAAAGGGCGCTCTAAAAATTATTTTAAGGATGGCTCTACCCCTGCATTTGGTAATGCCGCTCGAGCAACTGTTGCAGGCAGAGTTGAAATACTGATAGGAGAGCGCAGCTGTGATTTATTTTTCAGAGTTTGTTCTGCTGTTATCTGCTTCCACAGTTTTAATAGATTTTATAGATGGGTATATATCTGACTCCTTTTCAGGATCAACAGTATCAGGGTCACATGAATCCACAGACACTTTGTCACAAACATGCTCTGCCGTGCCTTGATTGATGCAAATTAGGGGTTCAGCAGAAGCAGTGGTTCCTGCCATTTGCAGGAGTTCCTCGGCAGGCTGTGATCCGGTTAAAGCAGTGTAAACTGTCTGACATGTAACAACTAACTCACCTGGCATCTTAAACTGTAAATCTTTCTTAGTCTGTAATTCCTCACCAACCTTTGCCCACAATTTTGTGTAATAAGAGCCTGAATTGGGAAACCAGTTACAAAATTCCATAACCCATAAAAGCAATTGCAGTACCCAAGAAGTCAGTACTTTAAATGCCTGTTCACGTAATATACGCTGTAAAACTTCCGCATAGAGGTTATGCTCTTTGGAACTAGACTTCCCCATGATTACTGGGTCTTTAAAACACCTCCTCTGTTGCCCCCACAACAACAGATCCTCCACATCCACTTGTTTTAAATCAATGCCTGTTTCTCCAGCAATTTGCACCAGGCAGTTAACTGTCGCTTTCTCTTTCACGGACACTGTGTTTCCCATGCTGCCACTTCCCGTAAGCTTACGTTTCGTGCTTCTCTTGAGCAGCCCAGCGCCTGCGACTAGGTACCACCGGCTCGGCAGCCTTCCCTCACCTTCTTGCTAAGCGATCCCCATTTTGTTCCTTACAGGATCACGTCGGGGTCGCCAGATGGGGGGATCCATGCGAGGACTGCCGACGTGACACCAATATGATCTTCCAATAATCACCACTTTTTTTGCAAAAATAGCACCCATTTATAGTGTTCTTGTTTTCCTTAGCACGCATCATGCAGATTGTGGTTGGCTACAGGCTACCCAGCATGAGCTGTTCACCTGCCACTCTGACTCCATTGATTGGTAACTGCCTAACAAGCATGCACATCCTGTCTTACTGGCCAAGTTCTGTGTTTCATATAATTGCCTCCCTAAAGTTGATAATTTTGCAGTTTCAAGGTCTTGCCGTATCAGGGCTTTGTCCTTTGCATAACTCCTGCCTAGCGTCCAACTCACTGACTTGTTCAGTTCTTTACTAGCGTATCCAAACAGTAGGACCCAACAGAGGAGGAATATTAATTTAGCAAAATTACATCTGTTGATCAAATAAGCTAAGATAAGGTCTGCTGTCTCCAGGGACTTGAATATACATATCATAGCCTTATGTTTTGGTACACTTCAAAACCCAACTTGTTCAGGTATTTAGCACATTTTCTCAGCAATTCTGAATCCATACCTCAACTAGGCAATATGGAGCTGGAGAAATAAAAAGAGTTTACATGTATTTCTGTGTTCTGACAAAGGCTGCTTCTTACTGCAAAACCATCTTCTGACAGGCGTGCAAAGGTACTTCTGACACTCTGGGCCTGTCTGTGAAGTTTTAATGGAACTGAAAATCAGTAATTGCATTTATTATGATTTTGTGGCACATGTCTTTTTTGTGAAGTGAAGTTGAACTGGGTCTTAAGGTCTCATCTGTGGACAATATTAGCACCACATACTGTGTTTATTTTTTTGCTGGTATTGGCAGTTTCCTGAGGAGAACTGCGTCCTTCTGAGAGACTGCATTAGCAGTGACTACTCAAACACAACCACCGCACTCTCATCTGTGTAGTATTGTGTGAGAGACCTAAAAAATTGCCTCAAGAGGAGCAGTATAACATGATACATTAGAGCTGAAGTGACACACAGAATGAATGCTGTGTTTTATAAAGCATTGAAATCTGTAAATGGTGATGGGAAGAGGACACTGTATAAATACCTTTTTTTTGCTTTGTCTGCGTAGGTAGTGCAGACAATATATATAAAAAAAAGAATGTGTGTATCCATACAAAATTGTATGTTGTTCTCTAGAAACAGATCAATTTATAGGCTATTTCAAGCCAGAAAAGTGTAATGGTAGATAACTGATCCCACAGAGTTGCAAGAAAAAGTATGTGAAGCTTCTGGAATTTCATGGTGTTCTGTGTTTGTCATAAAAGTGATGTAACTGTCATCTAAGTCAAGAGTATTGACAAATATAATGTGCCTAAAATAATACCAAGACCGATTCTGATACTCCGTGTTTTTATTGAACACACTCATTCAGCATTCAAAATTCTAGTGGAAAAAGTAAGTGAACCCTTGAGTTGACCTCAGAAAAACTAAGTGGAGTCAGGTTAACCTGGAATCTTGTTAAGCAAATGAGTTTGGATGTGTGGACTAGAGGTACACTGACTGATAAAAATCACTCAAACCTTTTGAGCTTGCTCCACACCAGATGTATGCTTATGTGAGCCATGCCTCTCCAAAAAGAGCTTTCAGAGGATCTACGATCAAGAATTGTTGATTTTCATGAAGCTGGAAAGGCTTACAAAGGGATTTCAAAGGCCTCAGAAATTCACCACTCCACAGTTAGGCAAACGACCTACAAATGGAGACACTTTAGGACTGTGGCTACTCTACCAAGAAGTGGGTGCCCAGTCAAAATGTCCCCAAGAGCACAATGAAAACTCATCAATGAGGTAAAGAAACAACTCCAAGTGCCAGCCAGAGAGTTGAAGGCATCATTGGAACTGGCTACCATCTATGTTTATGAGCCTACAATATGTAAAACATTGAATAAGCAGGATGTCTATGGCAAGACACCACAAAGGAAGCCACTGCTTACAACAAAGAACATTGCTGCATGCCTGAAGTTTGCGAAAGGGCACGTTGACACTGCACAGTGACATTGACAAAATGTTTTGTGAACTAATGAAACAAAGATTGAACTATTTGGAAAGATCATGCAGCACTACATGTGGCATAAAAAGGGCACTGCATATTACCATGAAAACATCATCGCAACCGTATAGTGGAAGAAACACCGTGATTAGGGCCTGCTTTGCTGCATCAGGGCCTGCCAGCTTGTATTCACTGAGGGGAAGATGAGTTCCCAAATGTATCAAAAAATGCTTCAGGATGATGTGAGAATGTCTGTACATCAGCTGAAACTTTGTAGGCATTGGGTGATGCAACAGGACAAGGACCCAAAAAACTTGAGCAAGTCCACAATAGAATGTCTTCAGAAAAACAAAATCTGCCTTTTGCAGCAGCCAGGTCAGAACCCAAACCTCAACCGAATAGAGATGCTATGCAATGACTTGAAGAGAGCGATACACATGAGATGTCCAAAGAACATGACAGAGCTAAAGCAGTTCTGCCAGGAAAAATGGGCTAAAATCCCTCCTGAACGATATGCAGGTCTGATCCACAGCTACAGGAAGTGCCTGGTTGAGGTTATTGCTGCCAAGAGGGGGTCAACCAGTTATTGATTCCAAGGATTCACTTATTTTTCCACTAGCATTTTGAATGTTGAATGAGTGTGTTCAGTAAAGACATGGAGGATCATTATTGGTTTGATTTTGTTATTTTAGGCATATGATAAGTGTAGAATTTTTAGTAGAATGGAATAGTTCCAGTTGGGAGAGACCTACAATGATCATCTAGTCCACCTAGCCTGACCATTTCAGGGCTGATCAGAGTATGATATTTTTCACACTAGTGCAGTGGTTTGAGCCTGGCTGTCAGGTCCCCATCACAGCTGCTCTATCACTTCCCCTTCTCAGCTAGAAAGAAAATATAATGAAGGGCTCATGGATCAGGGAGATCACTCATGATTACCATCCCAAGCAAAACAGACTCGATTTTGGGGGAATTATTTAAATTTATTATCAATCAAATTGGAAACGAGCAATGAGAAATAACACCAAATCTCAAAAATAATACCCTTCCTCCATCTCTTCTTCTTCCCAGGCCTAACTTTACTCCAGTATTTATTCATCTCCTCCTCTGCCCTGGTGAGACCACACCTGGAATACTGTATCCAGTTTTGAGCTCCCCAGTTCAAAAGAGATGGTGACCTACTGGAGAGAGTACAACGGAGAGCTATGAGGATGATTAAGGGACTTGATCATCTCTCCTATGAAGAGAGACTGAGAGAACTGGGGCTGTTTAGCCTTGAAAGGAGACGGCTGAAAGGGGACCTTATTAATGTATGTAAATAGCTGAGGAGTGGGGCTCGAGAGGAAGGTGCCCATCTCTTTTTGGTGGTGCCCAGTAATAGGAAAAGGACTAATGGGTGTAAGCAAGAACATAGGAAGTTTTACCTCAACATGAGGAGAAACTTCTTTACTGTGAGAGTGATGGAGCACTGGAACAGGCTGCCCAGGGAGGCTGTGGAGTCTCCTTCTCTGAAGACTTTCAAAATTTGCCTTAAGTGATCCTACTTTGGCAGGGGGGTTGGACTAGGTGATCTCTAGGACCATTCCAACACATAACATTCTATAATTCTGAGTCTTGTTCAGGGGGAGAACTCCTCACTCTTCTCTTGCTCCAGTGTGGGGTCCCTCTTGTGGAGACTGTTCTTCACATACTTTCTCCAATGTGAGTCCTTATGAGAGACAGTTCTTGACCAACTGCTCTGGTGTGAGACCCAAAGGGATCAAAAGTTCTGCCAGAAAACTTAATCTGGTGTGGACTCCTCTCTCCATCAGCATCTCCTGCCAGGAGCCTGCTCCAGCGCAGGCTTCCCACAGAGTCACAGCCTCCTTCAGGCATCCATGTGTTCCAGTGTGGGGTCCTTCACAGGTTGCAGGTGGACTTCTACATTACTGTCATAGCCATGGACTGCAGGGGGGCAGCCTGACTCACCATGGTCTTCAACCACAACTCAGGAGAATCTAGTCCAGCTCCTGGGGCACATCCTCTCCCCCCTTCTTCACCAATCTTGGTGTCTGCCCATATTCTCACTCCACTCTCTCTGCCAGTTGTTGTAGCACAGGGTTTTTTTTCCCACTTCTTAAATTCTGAAATACAGAGACATTACTACCATTGCTGATAGACTCATCCTTGGCCAGTGGCAGGTCCGTCTTTGGAGCTGACTGGCATTGGCTCTGTTGAACCCGGGGGAAGCTGCCCCTACAGCCTTGCCACTACTGAAAGCCGGCCATGCAAACCCAATACAGCTAGCCAAATTGAATTTACATGCAATAAAGCTTTATTCAGGAATTACAGAACTTGACACAAGGGCATGTAGTTTATGCACTCAGAAACAAACAAGCTTTTATATGATCCTGGAGCTTGGCTGGCATGATAAAAGACCTTTGAAGAGTCATGGTCCTTGAAGCAAGTAATATGCTTGCAACTTTGACATAGTTTGTAGTGGTGGTGACCATTTGTCAGCAACAACTCCTTTCAAATATCAAGATCTAGTCCATTTATTAAATGCTTGAGTTTCTCGGTGGATATTAAGACTTTGGTCTCTTTTCCTTGGACTATATGCTGTGCAATGCTGGATGTTAACTTACTCTGGTCATAAGTCTGACTTACCCTATTGTTTGACTGTTTCCTTGTCGTCTTTGTTATGCCTATAACAACAGTTCCCATAAAGTCACAATTCATCAGTAACTGAAAGGTGACTGCCAGTGAGATGTTTACAGTTTTGTAGCCCCATTTTTTTCAGCCTATGCATGTATTTTCCAGATCTCTAGTATGATTCCATACGTGAATTCCACATCTTAACAAAATACACCTAGTAACAAGATTCAGTTTGCACTTTCAATTTCACCTTAGGAAATTATACAGTTTTGATAATCTGATTCAGTCAGGTTTTGAGGATTCTGTTTCTGATTGTGAATGCAGTTATTCTGGTTAAAATGCTGTGTTTTTATTAATTATATTGATTTTAATACAGACTCCCTCTAATCCTGTTGTATTTCGGCATTTGAGTGGCATTAGTACAAAGCGCTGACAACCACTGTGGCCTCTTACACTCAATCTGTACCAGCAAAAATCACCTCTGTGACCAGAAAGGGTCACTGGAAAAAGTCAGTTCACTGAGTGACAGATGACAAAGATCCAGGGAAATAGAGCTGTCAGATGTTTCAGAGTCAGAATCACAAATGAAACCCGGTACCCCTGTGATGGGGAAGAAAGACCTAAAAAAGACAAATCACCTACATCAGATGATGATGATGACCCTGGAGATGGTCTTTCTAAACTGAAGTCATCAGATGATTCGGAGTTAGAATCAGAGTTAGCTGTCAAATATGTATCTCGGAAGGAGTTGCGAATTTTGAGAAGGAACTTTAGAGATAATGAAGGTGAGCCATTTTTCAGCTGATTATTCTAATGCTGGGATAAAGGGGCTGATACCATTGACTTAGACAGTAGAAAAGCCACACAGTTGGCATCCTTGTCTAGAAACACAGGTGTTGACGTGGAACTTGTGAGAAAGGAAAGTAGTCTCAGCCTCTGGAAGCAGCTCTTGTCAGCTGTAAAGATCAGGTTTCCTTATAAGGAAGACATCAAATGCCACCCAAGCAAATGGACAACCATGGAAAAAGGCATTAAATACATGAGTGAATTAGCAGTGAAAGAGGTGATTTACAGCAGCCCACAAACAATTGTAAACCCTGGTGAAATGCACTGCCACAAACCTATTATTTGGAACTTTGTGCACAGTGCCTCACCAATGTATACACACACTTTGTCAACAATGGTCTGGGCATCAGATGGTCACACATCAGCTGTGACAACAAAGCATGACAGTATGAAGACAGTACTGCTAATCCCTACAGGCCCAAATTGCTGCCTAATTGAAAGCTGGAGCATACAGTGTTCCACAAAAACATTAGAAAAAACTTATTCACTGTGAGGGTGACAGAGCACTGGAATAGGCTGCCCAGGGAGGTTGTAGAGTCTCCTTCTCTGGAGACATTCAAAACCACCTGAAGGTATTTCTGTGTGACCTATTCTAGGTGATCCTGCTTTGGCAGGGGAGTTGGACTAGATCTTTCGAAGTCCTTTCCAGTCCCTAAAATTCTGTGATTCTGTGTTATTCTGTGAGTCTGTGAACTAGTGAACCAAGTAGTGATCAGTAAAGCTTGCTCACCGTTTAACAGACCTGTTTGGTCTGTACAAAATGGCAAATGAAGATGAACAGTAGACTATCATGGCCTGAATAAAGTTACACCACTAATGAGTGCTGCTGTAACGGATGTGTTAGAACTTCAGTATGAACTGGAGTTCAAAGCAGCTGAGAGGTATGCCGCAACTGAGACTGCTAATGCATTTTTCTCTATTCCTATAACAACTGAGTGCAGGCTGCAGTTCGCTTTCACCTGGAGGGGTATCCAATACACATGGAATCCACTGTCCCAGGGGTCAAAACACAACCCTACCATCTGCCATGGACTGATTCAGCCTACACTGAAAGAAGGTGGAGCTCCAGAACATCTGCAGTACATTGATGACATTATTGTAAGGGTAACACAGCAGAAGATGTTTTTAAGAAAGATAAGAAAATAATTGATATTCCTTGGTTTTGCTGTAAAGAGAAGCAAGGTCAAGGGACCTGCAGGAGAGATCCAGTTTTTAGGAATTACATGGCAAGATAGGTGTCCCCAGATCCCAGTGGACAGGATTAATAAAGTATCAGCTATGTCCTCACCCGCTAATGAAGAGGAAACACAAAGCTTCTTAGGTGCTGTGGGTTTCTGGCAAATGCATATTCCTGGTTATAGTCAGATTTTGAAAACCCTTTATGAAGTAACTCAAAAGTAAAACAATTTTAAATGGGGCCCCAAGCAATAATAGGCCTTTGAACAAGTCTTACTAACAATGACAATATCATTTTTACCGGGCCACCCAGACAACAGTCACAGACAGTATATCTCTTGGTGGTGACAGGAAGAATTTGTTTTCTGTAGATTTTCTCCATTTCAGCCCAGCACTTGAATGTAAGTTTCCACCCAAGTTCTGACTAGCTAGGATTACCAACGTGTTTCCCTTTTGCTCTGTGAAACCTTCTCTTGCAAGTTTGAAAGCAAGTGAGTATAATTGTGCTAGCAGTTCAGTAAATTGCCACAATGAATGGACTTATCTTGTCTTGTAGAGCTTAAATAACTTCCACAGGGAAGAAGTAGGAGACTGAGAATGGATGAAGTATTTGGAGGCAGTGTCTGGGGTGGTGTAAGCAATACAATTGTGATTGATGGCCAGTGATGAAAGGCTACAGAGGTGGGAAGGAATTCAGAAAGGAAAAAATATAAGAAGGAACTAGGGAATAGTGAGAGAATAGTGACACTGGATGGTATTGAATTAGTGGACTGGGGAGAATGGGGTGAAACCCAAAAGCTGAGGAGCTATCATCACGGAATCACGGAATGACAGAATGTTAGAGATTGAAAGGGACCTTAAAAGATCATCTAGTCCAATGCCCCTGCACAAGCAGGATCACCTAGAGTAGGTCACACAGTAATGCATCCAGATGGGTTTTGAATGTCTGCAGAGAAAGAGACTCCACAACCTCTCTGGACAGCCTGTTCCAGTGCTCTGTCACACTCACAGTGAAAAAGTTTTCCCTAATGTTTTTGTGGAACCTCCTATGCTCCAGCTTGTATCTGTTGCCCATTGTCCTATCATTGGACGTCACCAAGAAGAGCCCGGGTCTGTCCTCCTGACACGCACCCTTTACGTATTTATAAACATTCATGAGGTCATGCCTCAATCTCCTCTTCTCCAAGCTATAGAGACTCAGCTCCTTCAGCCTTTCCTCATAAGGCAGATGTTCCACTTCCTCAATCACCTTTGTGGCTCTGCACTGGGCTCCTCTTTCAAGCAGTTCCCTGTCTACAATATTTCAGATGTGGCCTCACCAGGGCAGAGTAGAAGGAGAGTAGAACCTCTCTTGACCTACTAGCCACCTGCCTTCTAATACACCCCAGGATGCCATTGGCCTTCTTGGCCACGAGGGCACATTGCTGGCACATGGTCATCCCCCTGTCCACTAGAATCCCCAGGTCCCTTTCCCCTGCGCTGCTCTCCAACAGGTCAGTCCCCAACCTATACTGGTACATGGAGTTGTTCTTTCCCAAATGCAAGACTGGGTCTTGTTTTATTTCATAAAATTTCTTCCCACCCAACTCTCCAGCCTCTCTAGGTCTTGTTGAACAGCAGCACAGCCTTCTGATGTGTGAGCCACTCCTCCTAGTTTTGTGTCATCAGCAAACTTGCTGACGGTGCAGTCTATTCCTCATCCAGGTGGCTGATGAATGTATTGAAGAATACTGGGTCCATTACTGACCCCTGAGGCACTCCAACTAGATACAGGCTTTCAGCTAGACTCTGTCCCACTGACCACAATTCTCTGACTTCTGTCCTTCAACCAGTTCACAATCCACCTCAGTACCCGATCATCCAGACCACACTTCCTCAGTTTATCTACAAGGATGCTGTGGGAGACAGTGTCAAATGCTTTACTGAAATCTAGATAAACCACATCCACTGAACTGCCATCATCTATCCACCTGGTTATGTCTTTATAGAAAGGTATCAGGACAGTCAGACATGACTTCTACTTGGCAAAACCATGTTGACTGCTCCTAATGACCCTCTTATCCTTGATATGCCTAAAGACAGTGCCAAGGATAAGTTATTTCATCACCTTTCCAAGGATGGAGGTGAGGCTGGCCGGTCTGTAGTTACCTGGGTCCTCCTTCTTACCTTTTTTGAACACTGGAGTGACATTCACTTTCCTCCAGTCTTCAGGCACCTCTGCTGTTTCCCACAACTTACCAAAGATGATGGAGAGTGGCCTAGCAATGACTTCTGCGAGCTCCGTCGGCACCCGCAGGTGCATCCTATCAGGGCCCATGGATTTATGGATATTCTGATTGCCTAACTGATCCCTAAACCAGTCCTCATCAACCAAGGCAAGCTCGTCCTTTATCCTGACTTCCTCTGGGGCCTCAGGGCTCTGGGGCTCCTGAGGACAGTCTCCAGAAGTATAGACAGAGGCAAAGAAGGCATTCAGCAACTCTGCCTTCTCTATATCCTCTGTCACCAGGGCACCCACCTCATTCAGCAGTGGGCCTACATTGCCTCTAGTGTTGGTTTTGTCTGCAATGTCTTTGAAGAAGCCCTTTCTGTTGTCCTTGACCTCCCTTGCAAAGTTTAATTCTTAGAAGGCCTTAAGTTTCTTAGTTGCCTCCCTACATCCTCTGACAACAGTCTTATATTGCACCCAAGTGGCCAGCCCCTTCTTCCATGATCTATAGAGTCTCTTCTTTCACTTGAGTTTGTCCAGCAGTTTTCTGTTTAACCATGCTGGTCTCCTGTCTCTCTTTCTTGATTTCCTACCCACTGGGATGCACTGATCTTGAGCCTGGAAGAAGTGGTCCTTGAATATTAACCAGCTCTCTTGAGCCCCTTTACTTTCCAGTACCCTGTCTCATAGAATTTCCCCTAGCAATTCCTTGAAAAGGCTAAATTTGGCCCTGCTGAAATCCAGCGTTGCGATCCTACTTGTTATTCTGTTCCTACCACACAAGATCCTGAACTCCACCATCTCATGGTCACTGCAGCCAAGACTGTCCTCAACCTTCACCACTTCAGCCAGACCCTTCTTGTTAGTGAGCACAAGATCCAGCAGCATTTCTCTCCTAGTTGGCTCATCCACCATTTGCATCAAGAAGTTATCATCGATGCACCGGAGGAACCTCCATGGATGGCTGGCTGTGTAGGCCTTCCAGAAAAACCTGGAAAATTAGGGCCTGTAATTGAGAGGCTGCTGTCAGCAGCCTCATCAACTTCCTCATTCTGATCAGGTGGCCTTCAATAGACACCTACCACAGTACCATCTGTGCTAACCTGCCCCTTAATTCTCACCCACGAGCTCTCAACTCATTTCTCATCTGCCACCGGACAGCCTGATACATTCCAGTTGCTGTCTCATGTAAAGAGCACCACCTTGCCTTGTTGGCCTATCTTTCTTGAAAAGGACATTGCCATCCATGACCACATTCCAGTGATGTCGGTTGTCCCACCATGTCTCTGTAGTTGCCACCAGGTCATGACCGCTTAACCACACACAGATTTCTAACTCCTCCTGTTTGTTGCCCATACTGTGTGCATTCATTTAGAGGCACTTGAACTGGGCTGTTGGCTATGTGCCCTTTTTAGTGGAACACCCTTTAATTCCCTTGAGGTGTTCTATGTTTTTGTCCCCTTTGGCTCTTACCACCTCAGGAGCCCCTGGTTCACATCTGTAAGACTTTAACTGTGCTGCCCTGTCCCCCACTGTCTCTGAGAGTAACAGGTTAAAGGCCTTCAGTAGCACCCTGTCCTCCTAACCCTGGTGTGTCATCTCACACTTGCAGACAAGCCTGATATTGTTATCCCCTTTCCCATTTGCAACTAGTTTAAAGCACTGTCAATCAGCCCTGAAATCTCTTGGGCAATGACCCTCTTCCCTCTTTGGGAAATGTGGCTCCCATGTGAGGCTAGCAAGCCTGGTGCTATGTAGAGCATTCCATCGTCAAAGAACCCAGAGTTGTGGTGGTGACACCGGGCACGGAGACGGGTATTAATAGACTGGATTAGCCTTAAACTCCCAATGTCACTGTCCAAGATTGGAAGGAGAGATGAAGTTGATTTGAAGAATCAAGAATTCAAACTCAATAGCCAATGAGACTATTAAGCAGGTATTCTTTCTTGCAGTACTGGGAGACACACAAGGATATTTCCAAAATGTGTATTTAGCCTGCCTTTGTCTTTGGTATCATAGAATCATAGAATGGCCTAGGTTGGAAGGGACATTAGAGGTCATCTAATTCAACCTCCCTGTCACAGGCAGGGATGCCTCTCTACTAGATCAGGCTATTCAAGGCTCTGTCCAACTTGGCCTTGAACACCTCCAGGGAGGGGGCAGCCACAACATCTCTTGGTAATTTGTTCCAAAGTCTTGCCACTCTCGTACTGAAGAATTTCTTCTGAAGATCTAACCTAAATCTATTCTCCTTCAACTTAAACCCATTTCCCCTTGTCCTATCAGTTAATACTCTTGTAAAAAGTCCCTCCCCAGCCTTCCTGTAGGATCCCTTCAGATATTGGAAGGCAGCTATTAGGTCCCCCTGAAGTCTTCTCTTTTCAAGACTGGTTGTATGTATTCACTACATACATATTTATTACATTTCCACAAAATAATTATTGTATCTCCTTCTAATCTAGGTATACATACTCATTTCACTTTTCATTCCAATCTTCATCGCCGTCTACTGTTAGTTCTTCTTATTTTGGCCTGTCTTGGTGGTCATCAGGTGCCTTTGATGATCAATTAGTTCATCAGTCCTCCTCCTTTTCTGTCCTTTTGGTGACCTTTTCCATTGCTTGGCAGATTCTAAGGTCACAACTTGCTGTGGTTGGCTGCAGACCGGAAGGGTCTGCCTTGAAGCAACATTTCCCCTTCTAGTTACAAGTTATCTATCCAGTCGCTACATTCATGTTGCTAGGCTCAGCTAGTTTTATTACAGCCCCTAGACTAAAAGTTGTCATTGTTTCAAAAATATAACCTGACCTCCCGATTCTCTCACTGCCTGTTCCAAAGCACTAAGTCTCTTTTAATGGCTCTCGGACTACAGGCTGCAGTTTCCTCTCCACCTATATGGAAAATCAGTAGTGGGTAGTAGTCTCAGGACCTTGCCAAGCTACGAAGATTCCTGGTGATGTCCTCCTTGTGCTCCAGGAAGACAGCAGACTTCCCTATGAGGAAGGTCTACCCAGCATATTGGACCCTCTGTTCCCCCCAGAATGGAGTCACTTACTAGCATAACCCTTCCTTTTTCCCTATGGGTGTGACTGGTGGATGGGCTTAACTGACCAGAGAGACACCTCCAGCACAGACGGCCCATCATCCACATCCTCATTTGGCTGGCCTTCCTCAGCCAGAGCTTGTACCTGTTGTTCAGAGGCACCTGGTGGTGAGGTGGGCAAGGAGGGAGTTTGCCCGCCACTCCAGGCATGAACTTGTCTCCATTCATTCTTCTTATTTTTATTTTTTAGGCTTTTTCCTTTGGCCTGACAGGGGAGGGATATGGGGGCCCCCTGATCCAGGGTGCTTTCCAATGGGTGCTCTCATTTCTGTTTCAAAGGCGGCAGAGCCTGGCTCCACCAATCTGTCTCTCATTCTGCTTCCCTGATGCTCCTTAACTATTCAACTTCTTCTCAGCTCTGTCACCATGGTGAGCAGGTCATTCACCTGCACACAGCAGTTTTCAGAGCTGCTACCCATTACCAGTGGCAGGCCCTGGCACTCCCTGAAGCCTGTGGTCTGGACAGCTGTATGTTTCTGTGGGAGCTCTGTCTGGGTTCCTACATCCATTTTGGGAAGTTTCAGTACCATGACCTTTGGCCTGGTACAGACCATAGCTGAGTTCCTACCAAGAGGGTAATGACCACCCGAGACTCACCTGTCAACTGGCAGAGCTTCAATCTTCTCTGCATTCTCTAAATACTCAAAACCAACTTTTTAAACTACTTTTTAAACTGTACATTCCAATTTAGAAATTGGAATTGTATGTCATCCTCTTTCAAATAAGGGAGAGAAACAGAACCATTGCCTTTTAGTCTTTCCATGAAAGTTTATTCATGTGATGTTCTTTAACTTCTCCCCAGCATGACATATCAGCAGACAACTATGGATGAATTATGAAGGATAGTCTTTTTATGTTCTGTAGTGGTCTCTAAGCAGTCACAGCTGCTGTGGGAAAAGGTGGCATCCTAACTTCTTTTGCAGGGTAAGAAAGCAAGAAACACATGATAGCTTTGACAGAGAAAAGTATTCCATGGTGCACCTGGATTGTAGATAGCATACAAATTTTGGCATTCGTCTTCAAAACAGATCTAATGATTCACTGTATTTTACTTTGCATCTGAAGCCAACAACATTAAGTTATGCATTCTGGCAGAACACAAATATATTTCTTAGACCATTTGCAAACTTGTAATTCTGCCTGTATTTCATACACCTTTGTCCCTATTCTGCAATTTTAAGACAAGAAAGTAACCAGACTAGATTTTGATTTTAAATCACAATATTCTATTCATGTTTCTGCCATCAAGACATCAGAAATCCCCCACGAGGCTAAGAGGCAGTGGAAGAGCAAAAGAGGACATTTCTAGGTTGTCATCCAAAACTCACTATTCACAGTTAAAACTGTTAGAGATATTCCACAGCGAGATATTCCACTTTTGCTTATATATAAGGCAAGAAGAGGGATTAAAATGCACATGGGAGCACGGTTTTTAGAAGAAATTATCGTACAAAGCCAGCACATTTCTGTGGCAGGATGCATGCATTTCATGATGGTATATTATTTTTGTAGTATCCTCTTGCTAGTCACGGGTCTCTTTAGTGCTATTGTTCTTAATTCTTTAGTTTTCCTATGGCTGCTAGAGATTATTTAAAATAAATAACTTTGCTTCTCCAGGAAGACAAAATTCAGGGAATTCAAGCCTCCTACCACACCAGATTCTGAGTTTTCACAGGAGAAACCAGCCACAGGTTTTAATCAACTAATAAAGTGAAGGCAGCTTTCTGTCATGTGACATGAGTTTGCTTGCTCTTTCTTCCTGTCTTGGGTTAGGGCTGGGCCTGCCACGAACGTGGACAGACGGTCTCTAACCCCATCTTCCACCCCCCAAATGGGAAAAGAAAAGGGAATGAGGCAGAGAGACTTACGGGTTAGGGAAGAAAATCTAGAAAAGCTTTAGTGAAAATAATGGAAATAATGGTGAGAAGATAAAAGTAGAGAACTATATACAACTATAGATAGTAGCCTGATATCAAACCTGACTCCCTCCCTTGATAGCAATCACCACTGGTGCTGCAGAGCAGGAGGTACTGGGGAAACCCCAGGCTCAGCGGCAGAGGGAGCTGGATCCAGGGAGCTGGATTCGGGAACTCAGGATCCGGATCAAAAGCAGGAGGTCAGATGGAGTCCTCTCTGGACACCAGCCATTGCAGAAAAAGTGACATGAAGGGCGAAAAGGACGAAAAGGGCAAAAGGTGAAAAGGGACGAAACTCTTGTGGTCACTCAATTTATACTAAATACGACGCATATGGGATGGAATACTCTCACTGGTCACCTGTCCTGTCTATAACTCCCTGGAGGTGCAACCTTTTACTTCCTTGTGACCCCTCTTACTACCCAGCGCCCCCAGCATGGCACACAAGAGCCAGCAGTGGCCTTGGTCACTACAGGAATAAGTATCAGCAAGAGCCTTTCTGCATCCCAGTCCCAGGCAGTAACTGTAAACATCAGGTGTTATCACTGCCTGTAGCACACACCGTCTGCAAAAACATGTTGCTGACTTCAGAAAGTGCAGCATTTTAGAAGACACTAAACTGGAAAGTAAAAATCACTAAACAGGACTGGGTTTTTAGCTAAACCCAGGACATTCCACCCCTTATTCCATATCATTTACGTCATACTGATCACGAGCTAATGATCTACATAAAGGAAAAGTTCAGTAAAATCATGAAGTTCATAATTGTGGGTTCCATCCATCATAGCAGTCTCTCAGGGCAGAAAAGTTCATGTGAGATTCATTACAATTCGTGTCCATAGGTTGTAGGTTCACTTCGAAGAAGTTACTGGACGTCACTCGATGAGGCTAGCTCAGTTGCTGGATGTCACTTGACGAGGTCAGCTCTGGTCATTATTGGTTATTATTCTGAAAAACACTTATTCAACACTGTTAGTATTATGTAACAACATCATACAGGATTAAAACAAGTATTCTCACCCAGAGTTAAATTTCCTTGAGGTACACATTGAACTTCACCATCTTTCATCATCACCCACCAAGTAGTTCCAGGGCCTTGAGCGAAAGCAACCCCACGAATGGGTTTGCCTCTGCCCGAAGCAGGAAATACCCAGACAGTCTTCCCCAACAAAATCGTTTCATACAGCACAGGGACTTTATCTCCCTCTACTGTATGTAGAGGCTCTGAATGAGCAGGACCAGCATGATTGATGGATCCTCTGGTGTTAACTAACCAGGTGGCACGTGCTAAATGCTTGTCCCAGTTTTTAAAAGTTCCACCTCCCGTTGCTTTCAGAGTAGTTTTTAACAGTCTATTGTATCATTCAATTTTCCCAGAGGCTTGTGCATGGTAAGGAATATGATATACCCATTCAATGTCATGTTCTTTAGCCCAATTTTCTATAAGATTGTTTTTGAAATGAGTCCCATTATCTGATTCAATTCTTTCGGGAGTGCCATGTCGCCACAAGATCTGCTTTTCTGGGCCCAAGATAGTGTTTCGGGCAGTGGCGTGAACCACAGGATACGTTTCCAACCATCCGGTAGTTGCTTCCACCATAGTGAGTACATAGCGCTTAGCCTGGCGAGTTAGAGGAAGTGTGATGTAATCAATCCACCAGGCCTCCCCATACCTATATTTTAACCATCATTCCCCATACCACAAAGGTTTAATCGCTTAGCTTGCTTAATTTTGGCGCGTATTTCACAATCATGGATAACCTGCGCAATAGCGTCCATAGTTAAATCCACCCCTTGGTCACGAGCTCATCTGTATGTTCCATGTCTTCCCTGATGTCCTGAAGTGTCATGGGCCCGCCAAGCTAGAAACAGTTCACCTTTATGTTCCCAGTCCAAGTCGATTTGGAAAACTTGAGCAGCCTGATCCACTTGCTGGTTATGTCGATGTTCCTCAGTGGCACGACTTTTGGGCACATGGGCATCTACATGGTGTACCTTTACAACTAAGTTCTCTAGCCGAGCAGCAATGTCTCGCCATAGTTCAGCAGCCCAAATAGGCTTACCTCTGCGCTGCCAGTTATTGTGCTTCCACTGTTTTAACCAACCCAAAAAGCATTTGCCACCATCCATGAGTCAGTATAAAGATAGAGCACTGGCCGTTTTTCCCGTTCAGCAATGTCTAAGGCCAGCTGGATGGCTTTTACCTCTGCAAACTGGCTTGATCCACCTTCTTCCTCAGGTGCCTCTGCAACACATCGTATGGGACTCCACACAGCAGCTTTCAACTTACGACGATTTCCTACAAGGTGGCAAGATCCATCAGTGAACAGGGCATACTGCTTCTCATTATCTGGTAACTGATTATATGGTGGAGCTTCTTCATCATGCCTCACCACCTCCTTAGGGGGCATTGCAAGGTCTTTATCTTGTGACCAGTCTGCGATTACCTCTAAAAGTCCTGGACGATCATGATGACCCATTCGAGCTCCCTGTGGGCAGTCCGTTTACTCCATGTAGCATTGGTGGCATGATGTGTGGAAGGAACTTTACTCCTGAACATCCAGTTTAGGATTGATATTCGTGGTACTAGGAGAAGCTCTGCCTCAGTATCAATTACTTCTGAAGCAGCTTTACTTCCTTCATATGCGGCCAATAATTCTTTTTCAGTTGCAGTATACTTGGCCTCAGAGCCTCTATATTTTCGGCTCCAAAATCCTAAGGGTCAACCTCAAGTTTCTACTGGTGCCCTCTGCCTAAGGCTCCATGCAGGACTATTTACCCCAGCTGCAGTGTACAGTAAATTTTTAATATCTTGTCCTGTTCAAATTGGCCCAAGAGTTACTGCCTGTACAATCTCTTGTTTGATTTGTTCAAAGGCCTGTTGTTGTTCAGGGCCCCATTGAAATTTGTTTTTCTTTCGAGTCACATCAAAAAGAGGTTTCACAATCTGACTATAACCAGGAATATACATTCTCCAGAAACCCACAGTACCTAAGAAGGATTGTGTTTCTTTTTTGTTAGTTGGTGGCAACATAGCTGATATTGTGTCAATCACATCTATTGGGATCTGGCGATGCCCATCTTGCCATTTCACTCCTAAATACTGGATCTCTCATGCAGGTCCCTTGACCTTGCTTCTCTTTATGGCAAAACCAGCATCCAAAAGAATGTCAATTATTTTCTTACCTTTCGTGAAAACTTCTTCTGCTGTGTTACCCCATACAATGATGTCATCGATGTATTGCAGATGTTCCGGAGCTCGACCCCTCTCCAGGGCAGTAAGGATCAGTCCGTGGCAGATGATAGGGCTGTGTTTCTGCCCCTGGGGCAGTCAGTTCCAGGTGTCCTGGATACCCCTCCAGGTGAAAGCAAACTGCAGCCTGCATTCTGCTGCTATAGGAACAGAGAAAAACGCATTAGCAGTGTCAATTGTGGCATACCACTTAGCTGCCTTGGACTCCAGCTCATACTGAAGGTCTAACATGTCCGGCACGGCAGCACTCATCGGTGGTGTAACCTCATTTAGGCCACGATAGTCTACAGTCAATCTCCATTCTCCATTAGATTTTCGCACAGAAAAGTAAAAATCACTGAACAGGACTGAGTTTTTAGCTAAACTCAGGACACTTCCCTAGCAAATAACACTGACAGCAAGGAAAAATATGTAACTCTACATCTGGTTTATATCACACTGTGAAATTAACATAGGAAACAACTGACTCGCAATTACACTTTTCTCTGTACTTGACCACCTTCTGAAACATGTTTATATGGAATTATAACATAAGCCTGGATGGCATAAGTCTAATATACAGCGAAACATTCACACAGATTTACAGGCAATGTGTAAGCAGAGTCTAACAAATGCCTCCTTGCAGCAACTGCACTAGCTTAAGAGCTGCCAGCATAAGCGTCTTTCTACATGATTATTTTTCCTCCCCCTTGCTCTCTGCTATGCCAATAAGCTATTTGCAGATATATATGATAAACCAGATGCAGAACCTGATCAAATTAACTGTCAAAAAATTGTGTGTGTCAGAGATCATTACCTTTCACAACCTGGGTCCTACACTTCGGTCACAATAACCACCTGCAGTGCTACAGATTGGGGGAGGAGTGGCTGGAGAGCAGCCTGGCGGAGAGGGATCTGGGTGTACTGGTTGACAACTGGTTGAACAGGAGCCAGCAGTGTGCCCAGTGGCCCAGAAGGCTGAGAGCATCCTGGCTTGTATCAGGAATAGTATGGCCAGCAGGAGTAGGGATGTAATTCTGCCCCTGTGCTCAGCACTGGTGAGGCCTCACCTCGAGTGCTGTGTGCAGGTCTGGGCCCCTCACTTCAAGAAAGATCTTGAGGTGCTGGAGCAGGTCCGGAGTAGAGCAATGAGGCTGGTGAAGGGACTAGAGGGAAAGTCCTATGAGGAGAGGCTGAGGAAGCTGGGGGTGTTTAGCCTGGAGGGGAGGAGACTCGGGGAGGACCTTTTCACTTGCTATAATTATGTTAAGGAAAGGAGGTTGTAGACAGATGGGAGTTGGGCTCTTCTCACAAGCAACTAGTGACAGGAAGAGAGGACATGGCCTGAAACTGCATCAGGGAAGGTTTATGTTGAATATCTCTCACAGAGAGGGTGATCAGGCATTGGGATGCACTGCCCAGGGAAGTGGTGGAGTCACCGTCCCTGGAGGTATTTAAGGAGAGGCTGGATGTGGGACTTAGTGCCATCATCTAGCTGATGTGATATTGTTGGACTTGATGATCTCAGGTCTTTTTCAGCCTCTACAATTCCGTGATTCTGTGATATATGGTCAATATAATATAATACATGCTACTTGAAACTACACTAATTTAAGTTTACCAATACTAGATGGAAACCAGACAAAATCACAACACTTATTTGACTTATTTGACTTATTTGGCAAGGTCAGATTTGTCTCCGAGTTGCTGATGGTGCAATGTAGTGTTGGTGTTTACACTGGATGAGTATCTTTCCTGCGTTAGACACAAGAGGAGCGCCTGTCCTTCGGCAGGAAGCCAGCACAGCCTCACCTATGGGGATGCTCTCATGAACGCAACGGACAGTGAGTCCCTGCCGCAGATCAATTGCCGGTCGCTACCCAGTCGGGAGCAGAGGTCTACTGGTACCGATCGGGCGCAGGAGATCAGGCGCCAAGCCAAGGCCCAGGCCGAACCCCAAGCTGTCAGCCGCCCGCTACTGCAAGCCGCCGGCCTGGCACGGCCGCGCGCCATCAGGTCCCAGCGGGAAGAGAGGACCAGGGCAGCCTCCCAAGCCCGGCATCCCGCACTCCCGCGCTCCCAACAATACTCTTGGCGCTGATTGGCTCGAGCCCAATGCACCACGCAAAGTGCTCTGCGAGCCCCGCCACTGCCACTCGCTGATTGGCTTTGTCGCTGGGCGGTGCTCGGCTCTCATTGGCATAAGTAGGACTACCTCCCCTTCTGCGTAGGGTCTTGGGAGTAGGTGCAGCTGCGGAAGTTGTAGCTGCACGGGGTTGGGGGGGGGGGGGGGCGGCGGAGGAGAGGTTCTGCTGCTTCTTACTCCTATGGCCGACCTGGAGCCTTTCGCTACTCAGGAGCAGCCGACGGCTGCCGCCGATAACGGAGCGCTGGACGGCCCGGAGGAGGATCCTGCCGCCGCTTTCCTGGCGCAGCAAGAGAACGAGATAGCGGGCATCGAGAACGACGAGGGCTACAGCATCCTAGAGAGCGGCGAGGTGCCGGCGGAGCTGCAGGTTCCAGAGGGCCTCGACTCGGGTACGCGCGGTGGGACGGTGGGTCCCGCTCCACAGCCCTGCCCCGTGACTGGCGTCCTTGTAGAGGGAGGCGTGGTGGCCGGCGGGTGGGGTGGGGAGGCGACGGGTCTCGGCCTGGCGGGACTTCTCGGTTTCCCGTCTTCCTCGGACGCTCTGTGGCCGGGAGGGGGAGGTGTCGGGGATACTCTTGCCTCGGCTTCCTACCCAAAGCACGTCGGCAGTTGGGGCCTGGTTGACTGGGAGTGGTCCCGGGATTAGGTCTGGACCGTGCAGGCATGTTGTCTTGGTCGTTCTGGGTGTGCTCATGCTTGTGTAAGTTATCTCCCTGCTCCCTCAGACAGGGTTGTGTTTATATCGCTTAAAGATGTGTAGATGCCGAGGCTTGCCGAAGTGTAGTTTGTAGAGAACAGTGCTGAGTTAACTATCATCCCCTCTAATCTGGAAACCTGCGTGAAGATTCACTGAAAACATGGTAAATGTGTGTTGTGTTCTGCCACTTGTGTTTCTGTCTTCAGAGGCAGTGATCTTAGTGTGCTAACAGTTGAGCTAATGTTTAATTTGAGAAACCTCTAGCCTTTGTTTATTGGTAACCTTTGTACTGAGTATGAGAACTGACACTGAAAACGACAATGCTACCTTCAGAGGAGGCTGGCTGTGTATATTGGGAACTAGAAGCTGGTGTGTTTTTTAGTGAGACTAATAGTAGCTAAAGCAGCCCTAATTGAACACATCTGATTACAGAAGGTTTAGTGTTTTTAACTTATGTCTAAGTAGAAAGGAATTATGAATGTAGGATGCTGCTTTTAACTGATGTTTCAGTAGTCTTGGCAGATCTGCTTGTACCTGTCGCTAGGTCCATAGGAACATATTTGTTCCTGTGACATTATTTTGACACTTCAGGAGAATGCTGCTCTTCAGACTAAGCTGAATAACTGCTTCCCAGTTCACTGTTGGAACATCTTTAGAATTAAGTCTTTCTTTTGCAGCCTGACTTCTGAAATTACTGCCATATCTTACATATGACGATACAGGTTCATAGTATCTGTTGGAATAAAGCCCAACTAGATAAACTGAGTAATGAAACCCTGCTGGTTCCAGTGCTTATTTAGTGATAGTGCAGCCCTTAAAGTCAGCTCATTCATGGAGTATCTAAACATGTGGACTACGTACTTCTTGTAAAAGGCTGTTCACAGGTGAGTAACATGCTCAAGCTGTAGAACATGAGGGTAATTGTTGTCAGAACACCATGCTGCTGTGTTATAGGACATAATTTGACTTCTGTATTCATTGTATAGTGCAGAAACAGACATAGTGGGTACTTCCCTTCTGCTTTCAGAAGCCTCAGATGGGCATTATGTCTTATGGTCTTTACATTCCAGACAAGACTCTGTAACATTAAAGTAGCTGTTTGAATTTCTTGGCCTTTCTCACAAGGTGTGGAAATCAACTAGATCCATACTTTCTCTACAGGCATGCTATGTGGCTATTGCAGAGTGATTCCTTGTCAAAAAATCAACTTGTTAAATACTTTTGGATTGGCTTGATACGTAAAAGTAGTTCTTAGGCTGATTTTTGAAGAGTTTTTTTTCTCAAGTCACATAAGTTCACTTGTCTTGGAATGCGAAACTATTATTGACTACCTTTGTCTAGAAAGAGGGTCACAAATTATATGATGTGGAAATATGATCTAAGGATCTGGAAAGTCTAGGTGTGATCTGTGTGGTGCCTTCTTGTATGCACTAGGATTGCATTTATTCTTTGGCCTGTTAGGCATAGCAGATTGTGCTGGTGGACTTTCAGCGGTCCCACTTTTTAAAAGAATATCCATTTGTTGGGTGTCAAAGCCTGTACTTACTCCTTACTTGTTAAGTGTGAACTGCAACAGTGCAAAATGTACTGGTTCAAGTGTGGTGACAAATGATCTAATGACTTCAACTGCCAGTTGTGTTTGAGATTTCTTATCTGATCAGTATCCTAATATCAGGCAGCTCTAGTATCTAGTGCATATTAGTTTATTAAACTCTTTTATAACTAAAAGGTGAATGCAGATTACATTTTGAAATAATATAAATTGTTATGTAAATCCTTAAGCATTGTGATTGGTGGTTTGTAGATTTACATTTTTAAACTTTAACCCTCTGAGCTCCTTATTTACAGGTCTGTTGGATACATTCTTTCTAAATATTGGGCCAAAAGTCATAACTAAGACAGCTCTCAACTGAAGTTTGAAGATCTTAGCTTCAAATACTGTGTGAAGCAGTCACCACCTTCTTGAAATACTGTGTGAAGCAGTTGCCAGCTTCTTAAAATACACTTGTAAGAAATGTGGTGTCTGTTACAACAGATTTTTTTAATTGCAGCCTTAAAAACAATTAGATGAATGTGGACAGTAGTGAACTCCATGAACTGTTAATATTGGGAAGCTGATAATGCTGTATATTTCTGTTAATTATAAAAATGTTGGATACTGAGTGACTATGGGGGAAATGACATAATATTGCCAAGCTCATGTGTCTTACTCAGTGTCACTTTATGTGAGGTTTGGAATACTGACCTGAACCAGGAGACTGTTAGATAAATAGCTGTCCTGTTCAAGCTTCCTGAGCATGTGAAAACTGATTTTATTTCTCTTGAAAGATGAAGCATAATCACTGCTTCAGAAAACAAAGTACTGCATAACAAGTAATACAATGGTGTTGCCTAGTATTAGTAACTCAGTCTTTTATGAGATTTCAGTGATAAATCAATGCGTGCGTTTGTTTACCATCAAATTCTTCAATTCTCTCCAGTCTGGCAGTACTAGATCTTCAAGATTTTAGAGCTTGCTGTGTCTTCTAAGTGGGAGAGAGCGAGTTCATGTTGAAGTGTGTGGCTTCTAGAACATTTGTCAAGTAGCATGTATGGAAAATGACATTCAAAGATAAGCATTTTTAGATGTTAACAATCATGGAAATGCATGCACGTTTAATGTAGACTGTCTTATCTCAAACACTGCCTTCATGGTGTTAAGCTCTGTTGTTTTGAAGTAAACTTGAATGAATCATGTTTCTCCATCTTCTGAGGAGACTCATGAATGTCTCTAGCAATTAAATGTAATTGTGTTTGGTTTGTCCATAAGTTATACTTGATAGCCTTCCAGGGACTGAATATCAATTCACTTGAAAATGACTTATGAAAGAATTGTTTCCTCTTGTCTCTTTAGTTAGCACCACAGACAGTTACTATTTGTGCCTTGTTACTTGTGACTTAATTGTTTGAACAGCCATTGTGCTGGATTTTGCTATGCAACCAGTATCTTGAGGCTTGAAAACTCTCTAAGGTAGTACTGAGAAAGGTATAGCAAAGGGATGGTATCTGTTTAACTATTTGCTGACTTGTGATAAAGCTTGTGGTGGAAAAAAACCACTCCCTATTTTGCTGTTTACAAGAGAATACTACACCTGTTGGGAAATTAAAGAAGCTCTTATGGCACAGCATTATTGCAGAGAGAGGAAGGTGTGATCTAGCCTGTTGAATATATTGAAGGTGAGGGAATTACAATGGGTTTTGATGTGACAGCAAGTTACAACTAAAACACAGGAAAGAACCACTCCTCCTGATCTGTTTGCCTGTATTTTGCCCACAAGTGTGAGGATGAGTTATGCCTAGAAAAACTATCCAAACAAACTTTGAAGAAAATTCTTCATTCTTATCCTCTTCTGGGTTAGAGGTGGATGAAGAGGAAGCACGATGTCTGCCCAGAAGAAGAAGGTCGGAAAACTAGGCATTAGGTGATGAAATCACTTAACCTTATGCCAGAATATATTAAACTTGGTTATGTTTTTCTGTTTTGTTCGTTTGTTTTAACTATAGCTACTAGTTCACCAATGAAGCAGAGTTTACTTAAAAGAGGTGCTGAAAGTAGGTCATAAAATAGAGGTATTGAAGTTCAATTCTGCTTTTTTCAAAGCATACCTGGATAGGAGGACCTCAGGAGGAACTAATCCATGTGTTGGGAAACAGACTTGTATTAGAAGAGGTAACTCTGCAAAGTCCTGCCTCTGACTGTTCTGATAGCCATCGTCTTGCGTTGAGAGTAAGACTTCAGGAGGACTAGTGAACAAGGCTAAGCCAGGTAGTACTGAGTCTGGTATTAGTGCAAGTAGTTACCTTCTGATCATCATTGTGATAATCCTCTGAAGCCATATGTTGACTTGTAGGACTGAAGTGACAGAATTGTTATACTTATGTTCAAGCTACCCAGCCCTTTCTTTTGTAAGCTCTAGTGCATGTGAAGAGCACTGATTCTAGCTGTTTTTGTCAGGCTTGACTGTTCCGTCTCTCCTGCAAATGTGAGGTAGCTTGTATAGCTTATTTTCTTTGAACCCTTCCAGACTCTTAAACTATCTGGTCTTTTGTGTGGAAATTCACTATTACCCCATTGTCAGTGTGTGTTATTTGGACATTTTTTGCAACAGCATCTTTAGAATTAAAGCTTTATCTTAAGTTCGGAAGCAAACACCGAGGAATATGGATCATTACTAACTAGAATAGTTCTAAATGTGCAGGACCTTCAAGATACAATACTGTGATAGAATTAGATGGACACTGAAGCCAGCAGAGAGCTCTCATTGATGGCTGATGAAAAAAATGATAGCAGTAACAATATTTAGGCTGTTTGTGTGAAGTCAGGTATGAAATGATATGATTTTGTAGACAAAAACCTGATACACAACTGGCGTTGATTACAGGTATGAAGGCTGGCAAACAGTTTTTCTAGACTTCATATGGAATTGCACAGACACTGAGACTTGAGAGCTGAGAGAATGTATAACTACTACTCCTCTTGTTCCAGTTAACATACTTGTAATGGCATATGACAGCATGCTAGTACAGTGCCATTTCCTCTTCTGCTTGCGGTATGCTTGCTCAGCATGCTGACTCTTCATTTTAGTCACAAGTTCTAGGGAGCTCAGAAGAGATAGAAAATTTGTTTTTATATTTTTAAAGTTTCTGACCTGGGTACCATCTGGAAACACCTAGCTCTGTGGAGTGGCTGTTCCTAAGCAGAAGAAAAGTCGCCCTAAGACAAACACGTCTATTACTGCAGCCACAGCCATCATTAGTAATGTTGCTTCTTTTACCTCAGCAGACTACCAACCTTAGTACTGAATACCTTGAATATTTTTGGTTTAACAATAAAACTTAGTCATCATAGTTCTTGGGAGAATCTTCAAGGTTTACTAGCCCTCTCACTTGGTGAATCAGTGCTTTCCAAGGAGTCGCTCTCGTGAAACAGCTGCCTGCATTCTGGAGATAAGAACTACGTATCTTTAAAAGCTAACCTCTCCTGAGTGTTGTAGCAATAAACTTGTGTCTCCAGTTTGATTGTTTGAATGTGTGAATTGCTCTCTGCGCTTCCAAGGCAGGCAGAATGGACAGCTGGCTTATTCAAGCCGTTAATGTCAGTATGAATTATAGACTTTAATTCCAGCCCTGTCAAAACAAGGTGAACAGCTGCAGCATGCATCTGTAGTGCAGATGAGTTTAAATGGAAGGACAGTGAAGTGTAAACATGTTTGGTTGTGGGGTTTTTTTTGTAGTCTTTAGTCTTTGTAAGCCTATTAAGAGTAGAACTGTTAGTTGAAGCTATAACTGCAGAACTCAGTGTATGTGCAGTGATTTCTACAAATCTGTTCTGAGGGAGCTTCTAACTTGGAGTGGAGTGACGTGCAGGGTTGTTGGCTTTACGTGGGTCTCAGACCAGTTCTTTTTGGCTCCTGTAGTTACAGAGGAATAGTCATCAGACAAATTAGCTACCATCTTTCAGGTATAGGAGTTTAGTTATAAAATACTAGGTTCTCACAACTGAAAGTTTAGGGTTTTTTCCTGACTTCTGTCAATACCTTGAAAGGCCCTGGCCTCTAGCAGGTTGAGGAAACTTATTAACAGACTTCAGTGGACATGGACCTGGACCAGACCCTAGTCATTTTGTGCTCTTGCCTTCCAATTACCATTGCTGGCTGTGCAATAAGGTTCTAGTTAGAGTGAGTTCCTAAGTGTGGTTCATGTCCAGATGGCAGTTGTGCAAAGCCTTTCTCATCTGTGTGCTTCCAGAGAGCTGAGAAAACTTGCATTTAAACTTTATGCTCTAAAGATGAATGTTCTACTAAATATTTAATTTCTTAAGTCAAAAACATTCTGAAGGAGTAAGTAAAAATCCCACAGCTGTTTCCATGATTTCCTTAATGTTAGAATTGCAATCCCATATTTTAATGAATACTCAAAAACATCTTTTTAAACTGCTTTTAAAACAGATCTCAGTACATTTAGGAATTGGACTTAGTATGTGCTTAGTACCCTTGTGAAGGAGTATGGAGAGGTTTTAACACTACTAGCATGAAACTGGAGCATACATAACCACAAAGCAGTATACAGCAGCATAATGCTTTTGGTTTTAGGTAAATTAGCTATCTTTTAAAAATGGTGATGCAAAATAGGTTGATTCTTCGCCTACTGTGAGGTGACTTGGTACAGTCTCTTTCATTAAAGAGTGTGTTAACATGGCAGAAACAAGCTTATACATTGTGACATTATGGTTGACACAAAGGTAGTAACTTACATGTTTTATAATGTGGACAGATGTTACATAGAGACCTTTAAAGGTCATCTTGGTCACCCCTGCAGTCAGGAGGTTGCTCAGAGCCCCATCAGGCCTGACCTTGAATGCCTCCAGGAATGGGCCCTCCACCTTTTCTCTGGGCAACCTGTGCCAGTGTTTCACCACCCTCATTGTAAAGAACTTCTTCATGTTGTCTAATCTAAATCTACCCTGCCCTGATTTAAAATGGTTGTCCCTCATCCTGTTGCTACATGGCATTATAAGCAGTCCCTTCCCAGCTTTCCTGTAGGCCCCTTTCAGGTGTGGGAAGGTCTCCCTGGAGCCTTCTCTTCTCCAGGCTGAAAAACCCCAACTCTCTCTGCTTCTCCTTGGAGGAGGAGTGCTCCAGCCCTCTGTTTTTGTGGCCCTTCTCTGGACCTGTTTCAACAAGTCCACAGCTGAACACAGTGGTCTCACCAGAGCAGAGTAGAGGGGCTCAATCACTTCTCTTGATCTGCTGGGCACACTTCTGATGCAGCCCAGGATGCGATTGGCCTTCTGGGCTGCGAGTGCACATTGTTGGGTCATGTCCAGCTTATTGTGCATCGGTACCTCCAAGTCCCTTTTTCTGCAGAGCTGCTCTCCATCACGTCATCCCTCAACTTGTGTTTGTAACAAGGGTTGTCCCAACTCAGTTACAGGGCCTTGCACTCAGCCTTGTTGAATGTCATGAGGTTCACCTGGGCCCACTTCTCCAGCTTGTCCAGGTCACTCTGGAGGACATCTCAACCCTCTGGCATGGCAACTGCAGCACTCAGGTTGATGTCACCTGCAAACTGGTTAAGAGTGCACTCAATCCCACTGTCCATGTTATTCATGAAGATATTAAACAACACTGGTCCCAGTACAGAACCCTAAAGGACACCACTTGACACCCTTTTCCATCTGGACATTGAGCTGTTGACTACTACCCTCTGGGTGTGACCATCCAGCCAGTTCCTTATCCACTGAACAGTCCACCCATCAAATCTGCATTTCCAGCTTAGTGAGAAGGATGTTGTGGGGGACCACAAGGTCAAAGGCTTTGCAGAAGTCCAGATGGATCACATCCATTGCTCTTCCCTTGTCCGCTGATGTAGTCACTCCATTTTAGAAGGCTACTAGGTTATTCAGGCAGGACTTGCCTTTGGTAAAGCTGTGGTAGCTGCTTCAAATCATCTCCCTGTACTTCGTGTGCCTCAATAGGGCTTCCACAGGGATCTGTTCGATGATCTTTCTAGGCACAGAAATGAGGCTGACAGGTTAGTAATTCCTGGGGTTTTCCTTTCTACCCTTTTTAAAAATGAGTGCAGTGTTTCCCTTCTTCCAGATACCAGGGACTTCACCTGACTGACACGACTTTTCAAATATTGTGGAGGGTGGCTTGGCAACTACAGCAGCCAATTTCCCCCAGGACTCTGGGATGCTTGTCATCCAGTCCCATAGACTTGTGTGTTCAGGTTCCCCAGGTGGTCACAAACCTTGTCTTGACTTGCAGTGGGAGGGACTTTGACCCCTTTGTCCCCATCTTGTGGTCCTTCAACTCAGGAGAGAGGGAAGAGGTTGCCAGTGAAGACCAGGTCGAAAAAACTATTGAGAACCTCAGCCTTCTCCTTGTCTGCTGTTGCTACCTTGCCAGTCTTGCTCATCGGGGAGGTACACTTTCTTTAACCTTTTTTTTCTGGTTAATATGTCTATAGAAGCCCTTCTTGTTACTCTTGGCATCCCTTTTCAAGTTTAGCTTGAGCTGTGCCTTGGCCTTCCTGACCTCATCCCTTACACATCTGGGCAGCATCCCTGTACTCTTCCCAAGGTACCTGTCCCTGCTTCCACTGCCTGTGCAGTTACTTCTTGCCTTTTAGTTTGACCAGCAGGTCTTGACTCAGCCATGCTGGTCTTTTCCCTTCCTTGCTTGATTTCTTACACTTGGGCATGGAGAGTTCTTGAGCTCTATGGAAAGTGTCCTTAGAGATCTTCCAGCTCTGTTCTGCTCCCTTGTCCCTGAGGATGGTTTCCCAGAGGGTTCTATTGAGTAACTCCTTGAAGAGCTGGAATTCCGCTTTCCTGAAATTCTGCATCTTGACTATGCTCCTTGTCTGACTCATATCCTTTAGGACTGTGAACTCCACTAGTGCATGATCACTGCAGCTCAGGCTGCCTCCGATCCTGACATCCCTGATGAGGTCACTTGCATTGGTGACTGTCAGGTCTGGTATCATATCCCCTCTGGTAGGGCTATTTCCTGGCTTAAGAAGTCATGGTTCATGCAGTCCAGGTGTCTCTTGGGTTGCCTACAGGTCACTATGTTACTTCTCCAGCAGATATCGGGGTGGTTGAAGTCTCCGAGTAGGATGGGAGCCTGTGAGTGCTATGCCTCCTGTAGCTTGAGTAAGAAGGCTTTGTCAGTAGGCCTCCCTTAATCGAGAGGCCTGTAGTAGACACTAACCACAAGATTCTCCTTATTCCCTTGGTCTCTAATTCCTACCCGTAAACTTTCACTTGCTCTTGGCTATTCTTTAGGGACATCTTTTCACACTATATCCATCTCTTAACCTAGAGGGCAATGCCTATGCTCCTCCTTCCTAGCCTGTCCCTTCTCCACAGGTTGTAGCCATCAACAGCCACACTCCAGTCATAGGCTTCATCCCATGAAGTTTCAGTAACAGCCAGCATAGTAGCTTCCAACTCCTTGTGTTTGTTTCCCATACTGCATGCATTCTTGTAGAGGCATTTCAGCCGGGCTGTTGGGCGAGTCACCTTCTTGGTGGAACACACCTTAATTCCCTTGAGGTGTTTCATGGGTGTTTCCCTGTTGACTCCTATGACCTCAGCAGCCCCTGGGTCATCTCCGTAAGACTTGAACTGTGCTGCAATGTCCCCAGCATGCCTCAGGGGAACAGGTTGAAAGCCCTTACTAGCACTCTGTCCCTCTAACCCTGGTGTGTCACCCCACAGCTTGTCACAGACAAGCCTGATACTATTGTCCCCCTCCCCCTTCACACTTAATTTAAAGCCCGTCGATCAACCTCACAATCTCTTGAGCAGAGACCCTCTCCCCTCTTTGAGAAAGGTGTCTCCCATTTGACACCAGCAAGCCTGGATGCTGTATAGGCCATCACATTGTCAGAAAACCCAGATTGTGGTGGTGACAGAAGCTGTGAAGCCATCCATGTATTAATAGACGGGATCCATCTGTTCGTTACAATTTCACAGCCCACCACTGGAAGGAGAGAGGGAAAAATAATCTGTGCCCCAGATGCCCTCAGCAACCATCCCAAGGCCCTGAAGTCTCATTTGATTTGCTTGGATTACAAGTTGCAGTTTTCTCTCCACCTGCACAGAAAATCAGTAGTAGATAATAGTCTGAGGACCTTACCAAGCTAGGAAGTTTCCTGGTGATGTCTTCCTGGAGCACAAGTTAAGTACAGCAGACTTCCCTATGAGGAGGGTCTCCTCGGCATATTGGAGCTTCTGTTCCTCTCAGAAGGGAGTCACCTACAAATATAACCCCTCTTTTCTTCCTTCTGGATCCTAGAATCATAGAATGGCCTGGGTTGGAAGGGACCTTAGAGATCATTTTAATCCAACCTCCCTGTTGTGGGTAGGGACACGCCACCTCTCGACTAGGTCTGGCAACAAGTGAGAACCGAATGGGAATTGAACCCGCGACCTTGGTGTTTCAAGCACCATGCTCAACCAACTGAGCTAAACCGGCCCTTGTGTGATAGTGGATGCAGCTGGTGGACCTGTCTGACCTTGGAGACACCTCTGGTGCAGACTGCTCATCATCCACATCTTTATTGACTGGCCTTCCTCAGCCAGAGCCTCACGTCTGTTGTTCAGAGACACTTGAGAGGGCAAGGTGGGCAAGGAGAGAGTTCACCTGCTGCCCTGACCATGAGCTTGCCTCCACTCGCTGTCTTCACGACTGTAATGACTTTTAAAATTACATGGAGAATGGTTTTGCAACTACATCAAGCAATTCCCACAGGACTCTGGTATGCATCTCATCAGGTCCCATCAACTTGTGTATATTCAGGTTCCTCAGGTGGTCATGATCTTTGTCTTTAGTGATTCTTGAAAATACTGTTGTTTGTGAATTGAGATTCACAAACTCAAATGTTTTTTTTCACAACTGCTATGTATTTCCATACAGCTGAATTTTAGTGTTCCATAGCAAAGATTCTTAGCTGCTTCTCTCACTGAGGCTCTGTAGCCAGAGTCACTTCAGAGAGAATAATGCTGCAGCTGAAGTAGGAAGCTGTCAAACGTGGTCATGAGCTTGAATCTGGCAGGATTTTAAGAAGCAGGGATTGAATTGTGTGAGATGGCTTGTGAAACTTTGAGAGCCTCCCACAACCCCAGGTAGGAGTTGGACCCTCCTCTGACCAGGGCCAGACCACTCGGTGCCTCTGAAGTGATCCAAGTATTTAAGAGGCAAATCCACTGTTCTCTCTCTCTTCTGTCTTCGTCTAATTTTGATCTGTCCTGTTTTTGTTTGATGAGTTTTTCTGCTGGAGGATGAGGAGATGAGGACAAAGGAATGTGATCCTGAGAAGAAAGAGGGGGGAAGGGTCCTGGAGGAGGTGGAGAGGGAGAAAGCCACTGGAGCAGAACCTGTCCCTGGAGCCCTGTGGTGGTTGGGATGGCGGGAAGACGATTCTCTGCAAGTTTAGAGGATAGCCGATGGTGAGAATGTCCAGGATGCAGGGGTATGTGAAGAGTGCTGTGCAAAAGAGGAGAGAGATGGAGCATCAGTGAGGGATGTGCCCAGAGTTATCTGTGGCCCCAGTGGACTCACGAGAAGGAAGAGGATTGCCTCTTGTGAGACAGACACCAGGCACCATCAAGAGAAGACTGTGAGAAACCCTCTTTCTTAAGAAGAAGGAGCTGCTATGGAAGATGAGTAATGGCCAGAGGGACTACACTCCTTGCCCCACCTTGCACTGATTTGAGGGGTAGGGCAGGGGAGTGTATTTAAGATTGGGTTGTATTTATTTACATATTCCTCTCACTATCCTGCATGGTGTTGGTAAATTAAAATCTGTTTTCTCACCAAGTCTCTCTGGTCTTTTTACCTGTCATCTTAAATGTTAGATTATTACTCTCCCTGTCCTTAATCTCAATCCTTGAACCTTTTTGCTTGAGTTTTCTCCCTCTACATCCCTGTGGAGCTAGGAATGGGGGACGGAGTGAGCAAGTGATCTCTTCTCTCTTCTGCTGAACCAGAAATGGTTCTCTGTTGTCAGCCCAGGCAATTGCCTTGAACTGTGACAAATGCCTTTACAGAAAGGTGACATTGCTAGGAATGCTAGCTGAACCTTTTGATCCGATTAGGAATTAGGAGGTGACCAAAAAAGGATGAGAATTCCTGAGTGTTGGCTGTAGAATTGTTAATCTTTGGGGTAGAGAATAAAACAGTGAAAGTGTCATGTTTCTCAGCTTCTGAGTAGTTGGTTAGTAGCTATCTTCTAAGATAGGAAGGAGTAACTTTAGAACTGTCTGTAACAACTTTTCAGCAGTACTGGCTCTGCTGTTTATGTAGCCTGAAGCATGAACTCATGATGAAGAAATTACTTTATTGGTGGTTTTGCAGGGTAGCAGTTCAGTTTGTTTCTTTTGCATATCTGGAAAAGTGCAGACGTTAAGGAAGTGACTCTGCACGGTATCATGTGATGATCACTTGTGTAAGTCGTACATTAGATACTTTAGTAAAGCTTTCCATACAAGTTACTGAAAGCAATAAATCTGGTTGTTCTGTCTTTTCTCAAAATAGCTAAACTACAGTCACTTCATTACAGGTGCTGTTGATGGAGTGGTTAATGGAGATGTCTATCAGGTAAGACAGAAGTATTCTGTACTTAGATTGTGTTGTTTTATTTGGAAAACCTACTTGAATCTAGAGTAATACTTCCTGTTTCTTGTCTCTGATGTGCTTTTATCTCGCCTCTCAAGAGGAACTTCCATTCTGATAGGTCATCTCATATGGGTATTAATACTCTTAATATGCCCCTTCTCTGAACTTAGAGGCAACTGAAAGCAACAGTCCATTATAAATTACAGCTTAATAGGACATAACCTCTGTAAGCAGATTGACAGGCTCTGTGGTGTGACTTAATATTGACTTACCACTGGCTAAAAAGCTGAAAGCATTTCTGAGTTGCTTGTTCTTTAAGAGTAATTCATGCATCCTGATTGTTTATCAAGATTCGTCTTAGAGGGAACTGACTGAAAAAAATGATACACTTAGTGATAAAAATTTGCATGAAATTAGCCTACTGGTTAAATAAGTCATAGTCAGCCATGGTAATGACAAAAGGAGGAGACGCTTGTGAAGGAGGAGTGAGGCATGTGAAGGTAATCATTGTACTGTAAACGATTTTCACACTAGTTTGGCTGAAGTACTACCTTTGTCTGGTGTTAGAGCTGGTTTGATAGCCCTAATCAAATGAATGCTTGGGAAGGGGCCAGCATATGAGCTAGTTCTCTTTAGAGTTTTAAGTGAACACTGAGCTTTATGGAGACATAAACGGTTTTCACTGCTGCTAACATTTTTATGTCCTCACTATTGTTGTGATCTTACATTATTCCTTCACTGAGGGCTACAGGAGGTCCAAAGACCTGCAACACACAGTGGTATTTAAGAGTATGGTGAACCCATAAAAGTTGGACTTGGTGTATCCTCTGGGGCAAATAGCACAATATGAATTAGCTTTCCAAGTCTGGTGTATTAATGATAGCCCTATTAATTGCAGATCTTTGAGCTATTGTGTAGTAAAAGTTATGCTAGTACTCATGCTGTTGTGATGCTCAAATGTTGAAATGTCTCTTGTATTCTAAGCTGGTTACAGCAATTCACATTCTGTAATGTCTTTAAAGGACATTGGCTTTTAATAGCAGCTGAGTTTGCAAACTTCTCTGAAGTAGGCAAATAAGCTACCGAGAACATTTTAAACTCCTATGCACAAAACAGTGAAAAAAACCCCAACCAACCAAAAAACTCTAATGAACTGGAGGATCTCTAAGCCTACAACTGTGTAGTGAGGTGCTAAATGTCAGCTTCTGCATTCTTCAGACACAGAGCTCTGGCACAGTTTGATTTCCTAGTCAACTTGAATTTGTGTTTGATCTTTGATTGCTGGAGGCAATCCTGTGTTAATTCACTTTAATCCTGCTGTAATCTGTGGCAGGATGTTTTTCATGTTAAAGGTGGAAATGCAGTATAACATGAGATAAATGTGTTTTGTGCTCAGTTCAAATAATCTAAATTTATGTAGCTTGCAGGCAGTTAGCCTAAATATGCAGTTGTCAATGTATAAATGACATTACTATTCCTTCCCTTTAAGGAGAGTAATGGTCCAACAGACTCGTATGCTGCTATATCCCATGTAGATCGACTGCAGTCGGAACCGGAGAGTATTCGCAAGTGGAGAGAGGAGCAAAAGGAGCGCCTGGAGCAACTTGGTAAGGAGGGTGTTTGTTGCAGTAGTACTCTTGCTTGTAACTCAGTGGCAGCTTAAGGAGCAGAATTCTCAAGTGTAGCTTCTGGCTCTTGGAAAAATCTAACATGCATTTTAAATTTAAGCAGCAATTCTGAATGAGTCTTCCAATAAGCAGACTTAATACTGGTATAGGAGTCAGCAAGCAAGTTGCTGTGAATGTTAAGAGTATTCACATAGCCTGCCCTTTGCTTACAAATAAGTGGATAGAAAATGAGCAACTTCCATCAGCAAAAGAGTGACTAAACTCACTGTGGTCATCAGCGTTTTTTGGTTTTTTTTCCAAAGGATAAAGATTGCTCATTTTGTAATTGCTGAAGCATTTGTTATGTGGATTTTAATCTAATAGCTAAGTAATGGACTAGTAACCAAACTAAATACAGCTATCAAATCCAGTGATACCTACTTGGGACAACTTCCAAGAGCCTACAGACTGGTGTGCTTTCCACTTATATTAGGGAGGAAGCCTTGCTTAAAATTTTTTGTACAGAGCATTCTGTACAATGCGATTCTGAATAGAGCTGAGCCTGTTGCTCCTCTTCTGGGACAGTTACAGCAGATGAGCTTATCCTGAACTGTAAAAGTGTGCTGTGTGCCAGGATCCCTCACTTTGTGTAAGCACAGAGGCTTTACTGAGCTTTGTTCTAAGATAGCAAGGTGACCGTTTCTGGTTTTGAACAGCTTGCAGGCCAGCAGACTGACTGAATTTCCATTAGTCTACAAATGCCTATCCTAAACTGAAGTGGACTGTCCTGGTTATGTAGCACAGGCATTCTGTTTAGCTAATCCTCTGAATGCTCATGGTATTTAGAGTTCTTGTGGCCTAGGTCAGGAAATCTCCTGACACTTATTGGAGTAGATAAAGTAACTGACTGTACTAGTGCCAACAGCTGAAATATTAGCAAGACCCAGCTGAAACAAATGTGACTGACAAATCAATTCTTGAATCTTCAGATGACAACTCACGAAAGCAAGAAGCAGAATGGAAAGAGAAAGCAATAAAGGAATTGGAGGAGTGGTATGCAAGGCAAGATGAAAAGCTTCAGAAAACAAAAGCTAGCAACAGGTAAGATTTCTGCACCCATCTGAAGAGTTATGTTACTGGATATGAAAGTAATGGGGAATGGTGATTAGGATACTTCTAGTGTGTCTGAAGGCACTAGTCCTTCATATCACTGAAGTAACCTCTCCAACTCCGAAATGGGTCTCCAGTATCTTTTTAAGATTTCTTAGAATTCAAATTAAATGTCCAAGAGTAGCAAGAGGAAGCATTAAGATAAAGAACCACAATTACTGAATATTCCTTAAGACAAAGTTTAAACCTGACCAGAAAAAGTTTTAGCTTACCCACTAGCTTACATGTGCCTAGCTGCACAGGTGGCTGTATACTTTGAGATTAGCAGTCTCGCTTGCTATCTTTAGAACCTATGGAAGTGACCTTTCCAATTAGTCTTTGCAACAAATTACTTTATTAGATATCTTAAAACCTGTGGTTGCTTCTTTTGGAAGTGTTTGAGTAATAACCTGACTCAGTTTGGCTAGTGACAAACTAAATGCTGACTCTGTCTGTGTTGGGTTTGAGTTGTTTAATTATGGGCACTGGGACAGAAACTAATGACTTGGCTTCTAGTCTAGTAAGCTCTTAAATTTTCTTAGAGGTTCCCTGTGGAGTTTTGACTTCAAGCTCTGTAAAAATAAGTATGATAGTACTGACTTAACACCACTGAGATCTGTACTTCTAAGCTAGAGTTGTTAGTGTTATGTCCAGATAATCACCAAGGCTGCTTTATACTTTGGGAGCCTGCAGACTTCAAGATGAAGTAATTTTTCGAAACAACATTTTTACCAATATGGTCAGCAGGTTTGGCTTAAGTAGGGTCCTAGGTAGACTCCTTACTAAAGGAAGAAGGGAGGGCCTGATCTTCAACAGAATTATGGATTTGACACTTCCATTCACTAAGGTACTGGTTTTTCAGTTCCACAAGAAGGGGAAAGAGGATTGGCACTTTTCTAGTGGGTGGCCAGAGCTCATGATACCCCCATAGCTTTTATGTGGCCAGTATTTGAGAGCAGCCTACGTGTTTCGGAGCAGGGTCCTTTTAACAAGAGTTGCTTAGAAGAAGTGTTTGAAACTCTCATCAAGGTGAGATCTCTCTCCTAATGATAAGTTCTGTCCATGGGAAGTAGTCTAATGCTAACACTGGGACTCTAGGCCTAAACTAGCTTGTCCCAGCTTCTAGGATGTAGCAGAGCTTTTGTGTTGCCCCTCAGATGCATACATTCCATGTGGTAGCTGCTTTCCTACTATGGTAAATCCAGGTGATAAGGTGAATGCATTTGTTAAAACTGCCTTCAGTGGTGTTCCCTACTTCTCATTCTCATTTCTTTTCTCCTGCCTGCTTGCCTGCCTGTTGGACTACTTGTTACCTAGGGTGGCAGATGAAGCTTTCTACAAACAACCCTTCGCTGACGTGATTGGTTATGTGTATGTTGCCTAACTACTAACTCTGTTTGCTAGTCAGCTGGGTAATGGGGACAATCAGAAAGTGCTGAATGTCTGAAAGGAACTTCTGAATATTCCAAGGCAGTGTAAGCTAACATAAGTAAATAGCCTTTACTTTTGGGGCTGACTCTGATCTGCAGAATTAAGTGTAATTTCCCTGTAAAGATCCCATATACTGCACAACATTTAGCACTTTTAGATTAAGTCATGTAATATACAAACCGTTAGAATTTTGGTAATGACTTCAATATCCTTTAGATGTAAGGGTTTACAGTTGTTTCCATGCAGATACTCTGCTGGATATGTACGTTAGTGTCTCCAGCCTCATATGGATGCTGTTTTTAGTCCTAGTCACTTCAACAGAGAAACACAATGTTTAACTCTGCATTCTGTGTTATAAGCATTGAGCTCCAGATCTGCCTACATCAGCAGAAAAATACTTAAGCAATGCTTGTACTATGTACAAGCTATGTACAACCTCTATAAGCCAAGGAAAATTGAAAGGAATCACCTGCCATAAACTAGGGTAGAAGTCTGGAAGGAGATGTCCTTAGAGAACAGATGAAAAGTACCAGAAGGTGATACTGGAATATCAACACTAGCGGCTGGGAGAACATTTAGTAGTTCTGTGTAGACATTTTGCAAGCTTAATGGATCAATAAGAATATATCCATGACTTTCAAGCCCCAATTAGTATGTTTTTCTGTGAGGTGGAAGGATTGCAGTGTTCATTGGCTTGTTCATGTGTTTTAATTTCTTCCCTTAATTTGTAGACTTGAATTGCAAGACGGCCCTGTCACAGATTCTTAAGGTGACACCTTTAGAAGGTGTATTGGTGAGCCATGGTGTGGCTTTTAGTGCATTAATATTGAAGGTCCAGTGTTGAATTTATTACCTAACTGTAGGTGAATGTAAACCAAGACTTGTGAAATGATGGATTTACAGGTGGTGTTTGACTTTTTTGAAGTCTCAGTTGATTTTGGTAGATTTTTTTATTTCGATAAAGCCCTTATTTCCACATCTCAAAAGTAAATGTCTAGTATAAATGCTGCAGAATAAAACTGTCAACCTGTTTCCTGAATATAGGCTAAGCTACTAGTGCATGTTCAGCCAGCTGATCATCTGCATTAAACTCATTTTCCTTTTCTTTATCTGATTAAAACTTTGTCTCTTTGTTTCTTCTCTTCACTTTTAAGCACAAACATAAATCATCCTTGCTACAGCCTAGAACAGTTAAGTAAAAAATCTTCACTGCCCTTTAAAAGTGTCATGTCACATAAAGTAGTTGTAGTGACCCTTGTCTTTAGTGATGTCTGTAACCTTGCCATCCCTGTGAACAGTGCTGAACCCTCATGGGAGAACCATCTTCACTGCTTTTTCTGCACTGCTTGTTGGAGTAGATGGATTTGGTTTCATGTCTTGATGTTTACTGCTCTTGCACTCAGACTCTTGCACTCAGCTACCAGGGCCCCACAGTTCATGTAAACTAGATGCTGGAGTGTTATCTGTGTGTTGAAGCAATGCTGTTGGCAGCATAGAAGTACCAGGATACAGTTGTGAAACCACTGGCACTAACCTGTACATAAAGCCTCCTTAGAGTCTCCTTTAGGATGAGAGCAGGAGAAATGTGTTTATTCTGTGGGCTGACATCAAATGAGTCATACCCTATGCCAAGATATGCTTTTGTCTATAGCATGCACAAGTGTGGGATTCATGACTTAAATTTGTTTAGATTCATGCTGCTTCATTACAACATTGGAAATCATCAGCAGATAGTTTTATGATGGCCTGTAGGCCTTGGGGCTGATTTAAATCCTCAGATGGAATCTGTTTTAAGACATGCTTTGCAGGGTGTTGTAAATTTCTAGTTGGCAGGTGTCCAATATGAGCCATCAAGTGGCAGAGGCTTAACTAGTTAAGACTTGGGCATTTCTCCATAAATAAAATGTCTGCGTAGGAGACATTACTTTCCGACAGTTTGTGTGGTGACTCCTTAGGCAAAAGCTCAATAACTCTTCTTTAAACCAAACACCTGTATTCCAACATTTTACAGAGCAATCCTTTGCACTGCTTGTGCATAGCATACTACTGCAACCTACTTTCATCTCCAGGGTTGGGGCAGTGGGAACTTAAGTAGCCATAATGTCCACAAACAGCTGTCAGGTCACATTTCTTATGAAACATGCTGAAAGAAATTGCGTCCTGTAAGAGGGAAGAAGTGCCTTAAATATTGGGCATTAACAGAAAGTGCATTGCATTGCTTTTAGGGCAGCTGAAGAAGCCTTTGTGAATGATGCAGAAGACATTTTTCCAGGCACTGAGTGGGAACGTGTGGCTCAGCTGTGTGACTTTAATCCGAAGTCTAGTAAGCAGGCAAAAGATGTGTCCCGCATGCGTTCAGTCCTCATCTCACTCAAGCAGGCTCCACTGGTTCGCTGAAGGAAAGCACAATGGAAACACTACAACGGCAGTATCTTAACTTTACTCAGAGAAGCTGTGTTTGCAGTAAATGAATTGTTTTGATGTTCTGGTTTATTTCGGACCAAACCTCATGATGTATCTAGAGCTGATAATTGTTTGATTGCATGTTATTCCTCATGTTTCCTTTGTGTCTGAAATGGGAGAATCTCCAAAATTGTAGTCTAAGTGCTATTACGCACTGAGATGTCACTTCATACATTACTGATATTAAAGATCTGTTAAACAGCAAAATGTGTTGGCTTTGGATAAATTAAGGTCTCCTTCTCCCGTTCAACAAGAGGTGTTCTAAGTGAGTATGAGCAAACTTTTTAAATTGCTGGTGATTTCACTTTGCTTATGACTGACCAGCCAGTAAAGCTTCTGGCCTTTTGAGAGGCTGTGCTGCTTGTCTCTATAAGCTTTCTTAAAGCTCTTCAGAGCTTTAGTTTAAAACTGCTTCCCTATCCAATTTATCACACAAGATAGAAGCTCTAGGAAACTGGAGCACCAGGCTTGTTAAGGAGCTTATCTCGCTTCTACTGGAAATGAGGACACTGGCTTCTGCAGGTAAGCAGTTCTGTGTAGTTTTCTGCTGTCACTCCAGCTGCAGTTATTAGGCTAGAAATACAGTGCAGAGCACTGAGTAGTCTTTGATAGTCTACTGCATGTTCTGTTCTGCTGTGTATTCAATGCTGGCTTCATATGCTAAGTCCTGTTGTGCAGAGGTTGGTTGAGTGTTTTTGAATTGTCCTTGTCCTTACTGACTCTTGTAGGGTTTTTTTTTCCCACCAGGGTGGTGTACTGGAGATTTGCAGAGCAAATCTGCTGCTCTCATCTACAGGGTTGAAGCTCTGTCTGCTGGGGTGGCTGAATTTGAAGCGCACTGATCCAGAAAAATCTTCTGCTTCCTTGGCTTTCATTTCCTGTGGCATTTACAGGGGCTCTATTCTATCCTTGCTCTGGCAAGACTTAACTTGGTTGTCTATCTTGTAAGAATAGTCTGTTCAGTCTCATACATTATTTTACCATTTTAATCAAAAATACAGTAGATACTAAAGCAATTCTGTATCTTTGTACCTTTTGTGTACAAGCTAGAAGGTTAGTCCAGGCAATTTGAAGAAGGCTGCAGATGCAAATTAAACTTTAAGGTTCAGAGAGTTGCTGCACAGCAACTGTCATACTGGCAGCCGTGTTCCTCTGCTGGATAAGATAGAATAAATGGTTGCCAGTTGGGATTCAGTATTTATGCTGTACCTTACTGTTGTCCATAGTGACTGGAACTCTTCTCGTGTTTCCAAGTGCATTCACAAACTACTGATGAGTGGTTGATAAAATACTGATACTCAATGCTAGCCATTGTGGTTTGAGCTGACTGCCTGGACTGGCTACAAAGAACCATGTGACCATTTGCTCACTCTGGAATGGCAAGTGAGAAAATGAAAAAAAAAATAAAATTGAGATTAGGACACCACTTATGATCACAGGCAAAAAACAATAGACTTGGGGAGAAAACATTACTTTACCACCACCAGTTTACTCGATTAGAGTAGGATATTGAGAGAAAATAAATACAACCTTATCTTAAATATACTTACCCCCCCCACACACCCTTCCCTTCTTCCTGGCTACCTCCTGGCCTCCATCAGCACAGAGAGGATGGGAATGTCGTCTGTCTGCCCATTATTCATTGTCCATGGCAGTCCTGCTCAGGAAAGAAGGCTCCTCACAGTCTGCCCTTCATGCCACATTGCGTCCATTGCATGGGAGGCAACCCTCTCCCTATGTGAGTACTTCCCGCCAGTGCATGATCCTCCTTGGGGTTTTGGTTTGCTTTAGGCATGGATTTTGCTCCTGCATGATCTCTCTCCCCCCAGGATGGGGTCCTCCACCTGCTGCTGTTTCCTGGACATTTTGCTGCCCCCTAGGCAATCATCTCCCTGCCATCTCCCTCACTCTGCTCCAGTGCCTTTTTTTTCTTCCCTCCCCTGTGTGTTCTACCCACAGTGTTGTAGTTGTCTCCTTCCCCCCCATTACTGACTTTTTTTTTTCTATTCTCTTACTTCCCCCTCCTTCAAACAGAAAAACTCGCCAACACAAAAGCTATGACACAGAGACAAAGGGACTAAGAGCCTGGCCCAGCAGGCTTCCCCTCTTAAATACATAGAGTGGCTGGGGCTTGGGTGATGCTCTGGAAGGGCTGTGTGCGACAGCTCCTTACAGAACATCTGCTGTTACCAGAAACCCCACCAGACTCCAGAAACTCCAAAAATCCCACCATGATGCTAGCTTTGACCGGTTACATACTTACTTTGACTGAAAATTTACTTGTTCCAAAGCTTTACAACCAAAGGCTTCCAATAAACAAAGAAAACTTGAAAGATCAGCACATTAGAGGGAGGGTTCCTGCCCACTGAGTTATGGGACTGATTAATCACCACATCATCCTGTCATGTTGTGGTGGTTTGACCCTGATTGGAGGTCAGGAGCCCAACAAAGCCACTCTATCCACCTCTTCTTAGATGGACAGGAGAGAGGGAAAATATAGCCAGAGGCCCGTGGGTTAAGATAAGAGCAGTTTAGTACAGTGGAAGCAAAGCCAAAGATTATTCTTTACTTCCCTTCAGTGGGTGATGTCCAGTTGCTTTCCCAGGAAGCAGGGCTCCAGTGGGTGTAGTGGTTGCTCTGGAGGACAAATGCAATACCCACGAATGCCCCCCCCCCAAATTCCCTCTTCCTTCTCGCTTATATTTATGAGCTGACATCATATGGTATGGAATACCCCTTTGGTCAGTTTGGGTTGGCTGGCCCAACTGTGTCCCTGCCCAAGATCTTGCCCACCCCTAGCCTGCTGTTGGAGGAATGTGTTGTGTGAGCACTGCTCAGCAGTAGCCAAGACACTGGGGTACTATCAACACCCTTCTAGCTACCACTACAAAAACACAGCACCGAGGGAGCTGCTGTGAGAAAAAATAACTCCATCTCAGCCTGATGCAATAGACATGTAGAACATTTTATCTGTGCTAAGGGCATGGTTTTGAGCTGCAATCCAAGAAAATGGGCAAAGTCTCAAATTCAGGGCCAAAGAAACATTAGAGAAGTTAAAGCAATGGTTTATAAGCTGAGTATACAGGGCTTAACAATGTATGTGCAGCTTTTGTTGTGGACACGATCTAACTGGAAAACCTAACAAGGAGCTCTGTGGGTTTTGTTCACTTTCTTTAGCTTTTGTGCTGAGATTTTGTAGATTTTTCTCTCTGCCTTGATTTGTCATATTAGTGCTGTATCACTATATCAGTGCTGTCACAGCATCATAGAAATGCTGATGCTGGAAGGCACCTCTGGAGGTGACCTGCTGCAACCTGCCTGGTCAAGCAGGGCCACCTAGAGCTAGATATTCAGGACCATGTCCAGGAGGCTTTTGAAGATCTTGAAGGAGGGAGACTCCACTTCTCAAAGCAACCTACACTGGTGCAGTGTAAAAATTGTTCCTGAGACTCAGAGGGAGCCTCCTTGTCCTGGTGTGAGCTAAAGAGATTTTATTTCAGTGATTTTATTTAGTGATTATATTCATATATATTTATTTAGTGATTATATTCAGAGATTTTATTTAGTTCAGTGATTTTACTTTTCAGTTCAGTTTCTTGTAAAAGACTGCACTTTCTGAAGTAAACAGAATGTTTTTGCAGACAGCATCTGATAACATCTGGTTTTTATAGTTACTGCCTGGGACTGGTATGAAGAAACGCTCTTGCTTATACTTACTCCTGTAATAACCAAGGTCACTGCTAGACCTTGTGTAACGTTGGGGGTGCTGGGAACCAGAAGGTTGCACCTCCAGGGAGTAATGATCGGGACAGGTGACCAATAAGAGTATTCCATTCCATATATGTAATTTTCACTATAAAGGTGAAGGATCACAGGGGTTAAGCACTTTTTGCTCTGGCTCTTCCTCTTCTTCAGCAGCAGACATCCAAGGAGGATTCTGTCTGTTCATCTGCCTTTGATCCTGATCCTGAGTTCCTGAATCCAGCTCCTGTATCCCGTTCCGCTCTGCTGCTGAGCCTGGGGCTTCCCCAGTGCCACCTGTTCTGCAGCATCAGTGAGGATTGCTGTCAGAGGGGGAGTTGGGTTTGATAGCAGTTTTGTATATATTTGTATACAGTTCCTTATTTTCAGTATTTTCTTATTAGTACTATTATTTTATTAAAGCTGTTTTAGCTTTTTTTTTTTTCCCAATGCATAAGTCTCTCTGTCTTATTCCCTTTACCTTCCCATTTAGGGATGGAGAGGGGCTAGAGAGCATCTGTCAGCATTTAGTGGCTGGCCCAGTCTTAACCCTCAACAATCCAGTGTTTCAGGTTTTGCCCACTGCCTCTGGTCCTGCCACTTGGCACCACTGAAAAGAGCCTGGCTCTGTCATCTTTGCACCCATCCATCAGGTACTTGTACACATTGATTAGATTCCCCACTTAAGCATTCTCTTCCCCAGGATGAATAGTCACAGATCTCTCAGACTTTCATCATAGGAGAGATGCTATAGTTACCTGATGATCTTTGTGGCCTTTTGTTGGACTCTCCTGAGTATAACCACATCTCTCTTGTGCTGGAGAGCTCAGAATTGAACCCAGCACTCCAGATGTGGCCTTGCCAGGCAGTCGGCTCAGACTTTCTGTGTCAGAATTATTTTAGATACTGTGACACTGAGCAAAAGAATACTCAGCTTTATTTGGGCTCGTCTGGGCTTCTGAACATTTTTTTCCTTCAGAGGTCATCATCTGTCACTTTGTTTAGTGACTTTGTATGACAATTCTATGCTACCTCTGGCCTAGTTCAGCATACTTATTCTTCTGTTAACTGTTGCTGCTTATGTCCATCGCATGTAGCTGATGCAGAAAACTCAAGCCAGTGGAATCTAGAAAAAAACTGGACCCATCCTATCCTTCAGACAAAACCCTAGATGCATGTGCACAAGATCTCATGCAGCATTGAAACAGAACCTGTGGACTCCTGCTGAATATATTGGTATAGAACTTGTTTTGTTTAGCTTGTGATCAGGTGGCCAGCACCTAGCCAGTCTGAAATTAAAACAAGCATTTGTAGAACAGGGGGATGAACAGAAGGTCATGGGTTCTTCAGAAAGCAGAGCGCCTGAAAACAACAGCCCTGCACCTGCATCTTCTTAGCCTGAGGAATATGCCTAAGTTTTAAGTAGCCATAAACTCACATGCTATAGCCTGCTTTTTTTGTTGCTGAGGGTTTTTTCCAAGCAGCTGTTAAAGATGGAAGTATATTGTTTACTGGCTTGTATTTTAGAATGAACGAGGTGGATGTCCAAAAGAGGATTGCTGCAGTAGTTCCTGTTGTGGATAAGATCTTTCATTGGTAATGCAAGATTTAGGGACAATTGTGTATGACTAAAATATTGCAATGCCTTTGGTTACAGCTACAAGCACATACTGTATTGATGTTTACTGTTCACAGCTGGTTACCAAGTACAGAAATTATAGCCAGCTAAAGGATGGGTAAAATAAAGTAGGGATGAGGTAACATCTCACTAGCTTTTTAAAAAGTGCTGTATCCATGCTTACTACAGTGTTGTGAAATTGAAATTAAAGGAACGTTTGGAAAAAATCAGGATATTTCTTCAAAGTTTTACCTTTTAATACTGTTCTCATACAGTTTGTTTAATTTAGCACAAATTTGGCGTTTCATTTGCATTCAAAACTTCTGTGTAGCATGCTTCATGCAAACAAAGCTGGCAAACCTAGTATTCAGAGCACTTTCAAGTACCAAGTTACAGAAATAGTGGTCTAATAGTACAAGCAAGGCAAAAGTGGTGTGCAGATGTGTTATCTCTTTATAGACTAATGGAGAAAAATGTGTGCTTTCAACCACACAAACCTTTTTTTCAGTTAGCAGTAACAGCCTAACAATACTTCGTGATTTTTTAAGGATAAAACCGGTATCTATGTGGGCTCAGGAGGGTTGTGAGCACAAAAGTTTCCCTCAATTATGACAAAAGCAGAAAGAACTAGTCTTCTCGTTGCCTTGCTCAATCTGAAAAGGTAGTTGTCCTTGATTTTTATACCAAACTCCAGTGTACAAAGAGTGGGTGGTTTGCACACCACAGCAAAATACACAGTTTGATTTTATTTTGTGTGAATACATCAAATGAACCAACCCAAAAGTGCTACAGCTGTATGGGCAAACTTAGGCTTTCTAATCTTCTTTAGAATCTGATGAGCATTTTTAGTTGTTACTAAAATATATTAGATGCTCAAAGCATCTGCTTTCAGATTATGAAATAAACATAGCTTGGTGCCAGGCTAAAACAACTGTATTAAGTACATAGCTTAGCACCTGCACTTCAGGTGCCAAAGCATTATTTAAAATGTGCCTTTGATAAACCATCTTCCAAACATAATTGTCTGGAATGGTCCAAGGGATGTACAGTTCAGGTGTTTTACCCTTACCTAATGGCTGTGAACTCTCCACAGCATTTTAAGACACACTGTGATCTGATTTCACTGATGCAGGGAGTACAGGAGTACAAACTGTCTGCACTATACTGTGACATGGGTTTGTGATACAAACTTGATGTTGCCTCCATTAGTGATAAGTAAAAGTGTCTGACAGTTTTGATACGCTTTAATGGACACTGCTTCAAGACCACCAGAAATCTGAGGCATTTGTTATTTCTGAGTGTCTGGATGGCAGATCAAAGAAAGAGTCAAATACTGAACTTTTCCTGTACAAGACAACACAAATAAATTCCCAACCTTGATGCTGTACTGATTAGCTATGTGGCTTGCAAAGCATCAGAAATTATCTCCACAAAGATAGCTAGGAATACTCATCTGGACTCCTCATGGTCCCAAGTCCTGGCTGCTTGGGTTACTTTGCTTAGGCAGAACTGTCGTGGACAAAACAGTCTTTTTCCACCAGAAGCAAGGACGAGTAGCAATGCGGTACAGGAACTGGTAGAGATATTGCATTGGTTATGTGAATTATAAGCTACAGCACTAAGAACTCAAGTTTTATGTCATTTTTCCATTCTTTTGGCACTCCGCTGTTTAAGTATTGCTGGTATTTGCATATACAGTGCTTGTTACAAACATGCATATGCATGACGGGTCTCCTCCTGCCCAACCTTTTGCATGTCGTCTGCAATTCTACTTAAGAGGGCTGGACAGTGCCATTTCTCCTAAGGCTTCAGCAGCTAGACTACTGCATGCACTTAACAGGGACACTGCAAAACCAGACCTCCTACAACATTAGTATTAGCAGATGCTGCAGGTAATGAGAATGCACTGCTTCTTTAGGCGCGGAAATGCAGAGGGAAAGAGAATTCAGCTGTTGTCATGTGCTTTTGCTCTCCTTCCCTCACAGTAATGGATATAAAGATGGTTTGTTCTCACTGGAGCCCCTGACTTTCATGGTATGGGCTGCTCTAAAGGACCCAGGGCCAGGATCAAGTAACCAGATAGCACAGTATGGAGACATTCTCTGACCATCTGATGTTTGCTACATCTTTGGACTGAATACAACTCTGGCCCACAGTAAAACGCTTGAGGTGCAAGGGAAGTTTCTGAACAGGGTAGGAAGGACAAACAAACAAAATTAATATTTGATTTTTTATTTTCTAATTTTATCAATGCACAAATCTCTCAGGGAAAACTGCATGGATTTCTGCACGATTTGCACATACGCAGCAGGTTTTTGTCCAGTTGACAGAAAAAGCATTTGAAAAACCATTTGAAGAACCTTTTTCTTAACAGCCCTAGATACTAAAAGTAAAATTTGTCAAATTTCTTTAAATCTTTCATCTTTTTTCCTATGCCTGCACCCTCCCTTCAGCAGCTAGGGAAAAACATATCTGGAGTCTGAGACAGGAAAAGTACAGAGCTTCAGATGATCTGGAAAGCAAAAGCCTGGTCCCAATTTTAAGTCAGGCATTCCTTGTTGTGATACTAGGGGATGGAAAGATCAAATGACAGAGCTCCTTTCTGTTAGAACCTCAATACTGTTACTCCTGACCTGAGCTACTATCAACATAGAGCAAAGTCCATTTCTCATCGACCTGCTCATGGAGCTACTGGCCTAGTACTGAAGTTAACTGAAATCACCAAATAAGCCAAGACATATAGAAAAAGGAACTAAGAATCACTGGTCACATAAAGCCTACTACAACTTTGCAAATGGTTACAAGCCAGTATTTGCTGATTCTGAGGAAAACTGTGTTATAGAAGCAGTGCAGTTATTTCTGGAAGTATCAAGATCTAGTGGTGTTTCTCAAGTGTGCTATGAAAATGTAAGTTCTCAGTAAGCATTTCTTGCGAAAGAGAGGAAGAAGTGAAGCCAACTTGTATAGATTATATCCAGAATTATACAGTAGAGTGGTTCACTACACTAACAGCTATTCAAGTCCAAGATCATTGTACAGCAAAGGGAAGGCTGGTTGTTTCATTTTGCTTGGAGATGTCTGAGTGTGGAAATAGCCCCTTTTATTCCCCTGTATATTACTGGGCCTCAGAGTGGCTGAGTTAAGATGTCAAAATAGTCCATTAAATGCAGGACACAGGATAATCTTGTGACTGTTTACTCCATAAGTGTCCTCTTTCTGGGATAGCTGATCAGTTAGACAGGTTTGTTTCTCAGTTTTCCATTGTGTCGGATAAAGTGTGCTAATAATCAGCTGGATGAAGAGCTATGTATCAAGAAGGACTAGTTAAAGAAACATAAACCATGGCCTACCTAAGGCAAGTCTTCATTGGTGTTTGACATACTTTGCTCCCAGACTTCTGAATGTTGTGAAGGTGAGGGTAAGGCTCAGATTTGACTTTTCAACCTGCGAGCAGGATGCAGGACAAGCACAGTGTACCTGCAGCCACCAAAACTGCACTATGTCACCGCAGTGGGAGAGTTTTCTTTAAAGGTAGAGTCTTTATGATTAGATATGCCGCATCTGGCTACCAAAGAATAAACTGTCTCCTTTCTGCTAATTGGGTAGAGAAAGTAGTAGACTAAATGCTTTGAGAAAACAAGAAATTTACTATTGGCTATATCTGGAAGGCAAAGATTCTCACTGCTACACTTGTCAGTTTGTTTGGACTGCTCTGCAGGCTGTAAGCTCACTAGACTATGGTATTCCTTCATATGCAAAGCTTTTAAAATGGAACTTTGCCTTCTAAAGATGATGTTATAAATAACTGCTTCCACCAAGTCCTTCATAACTACAATTCCTAGATGCAGCCTTTTTGATTGTAGAGGCAATCTCCTTTGTTTCCACCCACCTGCTATTGGCAATTATGTCATACTTACTTTGCAGCTAAAATCTGGGAAACTGAAAACATCGTCACATTGTAGACTTCTCATTTCACCTAAGTCAGAAATGAGATATGGATCCCCAAGTGTTAGCTATAATTTGATACATCATACACATATTCCCCACTATACATCAGGATATGGTCATAAATAATTCAGCTCTACTTAATTACACATTAGTTCCTATGAAGTCTGATGCAATTTAGGAAAAATACAAAATGGTAATACCTCAATTAGGAAACGCTCAGGTAGTCACTAACTATTCAGAACACCACTCTGACCAAGTAGCTGCTCTCATCAAATAAAAATACTGAGCAATGTATTCCCTCCACCCATTATGATTTGCAGTCCATTCCTGTAATTCTTCCAGGTATCTAGTAAATTCTACGCGTAGTATAATCCAGTACCAGGCTTGCAGCTCCAAGAAGAGCAGGGTCTGCCAGATTTGAGACCACCACATCCACACTTTTAACAGAGGATAGAGCCTGTCGATTTATCACATCTTTGACAGCATTAACGTAGTGGCTAGCTAGAACTCCAGAAAGGATCACAAGAGAGGGGTTCACGGTGTGCAGAATGTTCACAACTCCAAGGCCTAATGCTGTCCCGGCTGAAAAGATAAAGTAAAAAACAATTAAGTAGAATACTCAAAACAGTCGAGGCATCAGTACATGAAATAGGTCTGTTAGCAGCAGATGTCAGGAAAGTGTTCTATTTCGTAGACAGTTTTGAGACAGTATGAGTTGAATTAATTCTTCTTTGAGAAGGAAAAGGAAAAAAAAGGCAATTTTATTGCACAATAATGCATTATGCAATGATACAGATGTGAAAGATAAAGCAATGCATTACCAGACTTGAAAGCTAAGAGAGTAGCAGAGTAATGCTATCCTTAGTAGTAATAACTATGTGTGAGGAAAAGGACTCTAAAGCTAGTAAAACAGTAAAATATCCCATGTAAAGTAATATGTAAATTGCCTTTGCTTGCTCAGACTAGCCTCTGACTGCCTATAAAGAAATTTTCAAATGCAAGAATGTTGAGACCTCACTTTTTTTAAGCTGATCTTTGCAGCAGCTTTTCATGCTGCCATTTACTGGAACACTTTTCATACTTATTTCTGCTAACACTTTCTTCAATGTATTTAACATCCCATTACCATTAGTAACTTTTATATAGAGAGGTCTTCAACCTGTAGAGTTGTGTTTAGAGTGTTACAGTGTGTTACCATTTCTGCATCCTCAAATATATAACCATGGGAGGATTTCATCCTTTGGGCTATGTTCTTACCTGTTCTGAGAATGCTGTCTGCTTTTGTGTTCCCAAGTTTAGCTGCTTGAATGAGATGTGCAGCACTAACAATCTCCTCCTCCTTCATTGACATTCCTTCTACTAAAAGCAGATCCTCTGTTTGAAAAGGAGAGAAGCCAAGATAAAGACATGGTGATGTGGTAAGTCAAGAAATGGTGGGCTCACAAACAGGCAGTTAATATCTTTATGTCTCTTTTACTTGCATACTGAGGCCTGAATCCTTAGCAATCTGTCCAGCCCTGAGTTTAGCCAAAGCAGTCATATCCCTAGTATTCAAGGAACTACTTGTAGAAGCAGGGCATCAAACTCGTATGGTTATAGTATTATTCACTAATTTTGTCAGCCTTAAAAGTTAGGAAAATAAAATACAAATATTCTCAAACTTAGGTAAGATTGAGAAACTATTGTTGAAAGAGAATCACTGTGAAACCAAGCCTCACAGAATGCCTATCAGATTACCTTAGAGCATACTTAGAAAGGAAAGACTAAACTCTACTACATGCTTATGATAATTTTGAGACCAGTGGTTCCAAATATGGCTTGCCTGGGCATTGCCATCATTGAAAAGAGATAGCACTGTACTATGCAGGTTGTGGTGGCTCCTGGGTTGGCCACACACAGGAATTCTATCTGGTTGCCAGTACACCTATTTTCTGCCTCAAAAAAGATGGCAGGTCTACAATACCGTCTTTGAAAATTTCTTCTTATATAGCAATTTAGTAATTATATTTTCAAAAGTAAGGTACATAGATACCATCATGCAATTTCTTAGCTTCTCTCTGTAATGCTATTCCAGAGGCATATGCTTCTATACATCCTTGGCTACCACACAGGCACTCTGGTCCATCTAAAGAAACAACAATATGCCCAAGCTCAGCAGCACAGAAAGAACTGCCATGAATCAGTTCGTGTTGATGAATGATTCCACCTCCAATTCCTGCAAAGATATGAAAACTTGTATGATTAAAAAAACCACAACAAAAATCAGTTTTCAAAAGCCACAGTTCTGCAGGATGTTGACATTTGCTTATTCTAATGCAGAACACTTCTCTGTTCAACACACCAAATAAGCAAGCTCATAGCTCTGTCCTATTAATATGTATATGCTTTGCCTTCTCAAAAAATCTTGTGAATGGTGCTGGACTACTATGACGGATCTTTAAAGCTTGTGAGTCATTCTCTTTATGCATGAAACTCTCTGCTCTGGTGAGACCCCACCTGGCGTACTGTGTCCAGCTGTGGAGACCTCAACACAAGAAGAACATGGACCTGTTGGGAGCGGGTCCAGAGGAGGGACACAAACATCATCAAAGGGGTGGACCACCTCTCCTATGAGGACAGGCTAAGAGAGTTGGGGTTGTTCAGCCTGGAGAAGAGAAAGCTCTGGGGAGACCTTATAGCGGCCTTCCAGTACCTGAAGGGGGGCCTACAGGATAGCTGCAAAGGCACTGCTTACAAGGCCATGTAGCAACAGGACAAGGGGAAATGGTTTACACTAGATATCAGGAAGAAGTTCTTTACTATGAGCGTAGTGAAACACTGGAACAGGTTGTCCGGAGAGGTGGTGGAGGCCTCACCCTGGAGACATTCAAGGTCAGGCTTGATGGGGCTCTGAGGAACCTGATCTAGTTAAAGATGTCCCTCCTGACTGCAGGGGCGTTGGACTAGATAACCTTTAAAGGCCCATTCAAACCCAACACATTTTATGATTTTATAACTAAACTTTCAAGCACTCTTGAAATTTTGCATTTCAGAGTTGTTTCAATGCTGTGTTTAGACAGCTAAACCTGTATGCTAGAGAGCAAGGACACTTAAATCTGCAATCCTCCGCTGTCCCATCCCAAATCCTGGGTGGGAATTCATCAGCTAGTTATTATTGCCACCATTCTGAAGGACTACATACTTAACAGATGAGAAGAAATACCCCATACATTTGCATTTGCAATATAATAAGTGTAATTTCACACAGTAGGTTGCTTATCTTCTAGATGCATATCCTGATCTGACATGTATTTCTGCAGCTGGAAGAGAATAAAGGTTTAAAGCTGAAAAAAAGCAAAAATATTCCAGCTGAAGTTGCTCATTTTTACCTTATTTTGAAAAAAAATGTTTGCCAGCAGAGCTTTATCAGCAGAACTTCATTTATCAAGATCAGGTTTCAAGCAAGAGGTTTAATTTGCCTGAATAAATTTAAAAGTACCCTAAGAGAAACAGATATAATGGCAAAAGGATTTCTGGTTTAGGAACCTAATACAGTAAGGTCTACCAGGCACAATGGTGGTGTTTATGCTTTTAAGATCAGCTGAGCCTCTGAGCGATGGTGCTGTTATTTTGATTGTTGGTTTCATTGAAGTATAACATACCCACCTGTACCAGTAATGAGTGTTACAAAATTTTCTATTCCTTTTCCATGTCCAAATTTCCTCTCTGCTAGAGCAGCACAGTTTCCATCATTGTCCACCCAGACTGGAAGGTGCAGAGCATCAGATATTGGAGTTCTGAGATCCACAGAGCTCCACTCCTGGATAAGTTTTGTAGAGTGAAGTACAATTCCTTCTCGGGAGTTTACCCGTCCACCTGTGGAAATACCTATGTTCCAGAAGTACAGGAAACAAAAATCAAAATTAAGTCTGTATAATACTTTAAGTAAAAGTACTATTTTTCTCTTTGAAGTAATAAGTATTTTTATTTCCAATACTAGCCTTTGAAGCAGAGTGTGAAATTTAAAATTTCTAAGTATTACAAGCAGTGCAATTTCTGACATGTAAAGGTAATTCATAGGACTCTATTGCTCTAATCACAATGCACTCAGGATCTTAAGACTATGTAGATGCATAATGGTTAGTATTAGGGAGTTAATGCTGCTAAGAGCAAGACTGCAGCAAGTCACTTAGTACCTGTGTTTCTTCAACAATAAAAAAGATATACAATAGGAAACTGTATAAAATAAATGGTTCAAATGCTGGAACTCTAGAAGACTCCTGGAATTTTCTGTAACTTTCAGGACTTAGAATGACTATAAGTAGTCATTAGACTTTGAGTTGTGATTTCTACTTAAAAATACATTGTTTTCCAGAAAAATCAAGCTATGTTAGAGATGTGTCTGCTGAACAGAATAATGGCTTAAAATAGGCACTACTAGTCAAACCACTTTTCTCTAGCTGAGGAGGCTTCCAAAGCTGATGGATTCTGTCAGGACCTTTGAAAAGTAGGCCACTCTACTACTCACCTGTACCAGTAATGAGTATTTAGCTCTAGACAAAGTTTCAGCATTTTATCTATTATTCTTGGATAGAGCTTATATAATTGTGTCATTATCTAAAGATGTTCAGAAAAAGACTCAAGGAGTTAACATTATAATAGAAAGCAGCCTCAAAAACTGCAAGACAAGCAGCTGAATTGAACACTATAAAGCTGTAAGACTACCCAAAAGTCTCACATCATAAAGGACAAATCATGTGAGAACTTGTCCAGTGAATAACTAATAGAAATGACATTCCCAATGGCAATCAGTGAAGGTCCCATAGGATTTTAAGAACTAATTGTTTATTACAACAAAACCTTATTTAAAACTTAGTTGCTAATTCAGCAATAAATAGCTTAGTAAAACATCTCTACTTTTTCTAAACGCTGTAACTGATGTAAATGACTATGTGAATTAGTAGAAGCTATCTTTTCATCCTCTTTCCTGTAAGCTCCAGAAAGATAACTTAAATACTGCCTCACAACAATAAACAGATAGCTCTCACAAGTACCTCTATGCACTTTGTGTATAGATCTGGGCTTGCCTTTCATTTAAAATCTGTTTTGTAAAAATAAAAAAGAAAGTCAGTAGCAGCTGCTAGTATTCTTTGGGCCTGATAGTTTTTACTTTTGCATCATTTTCACAACGCAATTTTTAATATAAAAATGCTTTGTTTTGAGTGAAAAAAACAGCAAAAATAATAAAATTGGAACTTATTGCAGAGCTGTTGCAGTCTAGACTTATTTGATCATCAAGACAAAAAGATATTGAAAATTTTTTTTTCAGTCCTACTTTTTTCATCACTCTGCCAATGTGTTTTGTATTAGTGGGAGTTCCTCAACTAAATTTGTGCTCAAGTACCTAGCTTTTGAGTGCCGACAGCAGTTCACTGGACTAAAATGAGGAAAACACTTTTCATTGCTTTCTGTTAATAGCTCTTTTGCCTCATTAATTTCCAGTGGTTATTACTTTTACCTATGACAGCTGAAAGAAGGCCAGTGTTACTGATAAAAAGTCCAAGATTAAGTCCAGTCCTTCTGCTCAGTGGTATATTTTTTTCCAAAGTTAAACAAACTCTCCACCTTATGATTATCAGCCTTTAGGAAATTACTAAAATCTAACACATTAATTACTCCTATAGGAATTATATGTCATTTGCTAAAAAGAACTTTGAATTTCAGCTAGTATTCTGATTCAAACTATGAGTCTGAACACAGCAAAGAGGAACCAATAAAAATTGCCAGGTAAGAAATTTCTTATTCTGTAGCACATTTCCACTCGTTACTTGGTTACTGAGCAGTAAGCCGTCACAGAACGAAGAGGGCTGAAGAATAAATAGGAATATAATTCCTGTAAAACGACAAACAAGAGGAAAGTTTTTTTCCCCAATGCATATATGTCTGTAAACCAGTTTATGATTTCATTATCCTGATACATGTAGCTGACTGTAAACTCTTCTTAAATACTTGCAATAGTGACTACTACAGAGGCTATCATCTTTTCTACAGGAACTATGACACTTTCAAGCTTTAGCATATTTGGTAAAGTAAAATAATCTGGATGGTTAAGTCGTGTACTACTCAACAGATAGTCTGAAAGATTGGATTTGAAGGTTTGACATATTTCTTCTAATGGTTTTGTGTACTTAACATTGTTTTGAAAAATACTTTAAAAAGAACTCCAAATTAACTTTTCCTCATACTGTGTGCTTCAAGTAAGTTTTCTTATGGAGCAAACTACTTTTGTTTTGGAACACTTCTCAGCTGAAATGACACATTAATCAACACATTCATAAATAACTGTAATGTCCAAGACCAAAGCTCCCAGTCATAAAATTATTGAATGGTTTAAGTTGGAAGGGACCTTATACATCATCTAGTTGCAAACCTCCTGCCATGGGCAGGGACACCTCCCCCTAGACCAGGCTGCTCAAACCTAATCCAGCCTGGTTGTGAACACTTCCAGGGAGGGGACTTCTACAGCTTCTCTGGGCAACCTGTTCCATGTTTCCACTGCCTCATCACCCTCACAGAAAATACTTTCTTCCTTATATTCTACTCTCTTTCAGTTTGAAACCATAACCCCTTGGCCTATCACTACAGTCCTTGATCAAGATCACTACAGTCCCTGATCAAGAATCTCCCCTTCTTTCCCATAGGCCTCCTGAAAGTACTAAAAGGCCACCATAAATTCTCCCCAGAGTCTTGTATTCTCCAGGCTGAACAACCCCAACTCTCAGACTGGCCTTATGGGGGAGATGCTCCAGTCTCCTGATCACCTTTGTGGCCCTTCTCTGGACACACTCCAACAGGTCCATTGCTGGCTCACTTGCAGTTTTTCATCCAACACCCCCATGTCATTCTCACCATTACACTGAAGAAGTCCTGTCTGATTTAAAGATATAGCTTAAACCTGGAATTCTACTACAGTATAAGTAAACCAGAAATAAACAAAAAGACTGCTTTTGTCTCTGTTAGCTCCAAATTTCATCTCACGTTTTAGTCTTTTTAGGCTGCCTCAGTATAACAGAATTCTGCTGCAGTTGATCCTGGCCATATCTGAAGAGCTGTTTCAATAGACACTAAGCATCTGACTCACAATTCTGACACTGCAAGGAGCTTCAAAATCAACAAAATCTATATACCACACATTTGAGATATAGTTTAGATATACAACAGCAGACTACCTGTATTGCTGTTACTCTCTGGGACAACTTCAGTCAGCTTGTCATTTTCACACACATTTAAAAAAGTTTTTGTGTTAGTATTTTTAAGAGCATAAAATATACACAATCTGTTTTAAAAAGGTGTTTTGAATGAATCACTAGTGTTTTCATTTCATATTGCAACACTTAGATGAAAAGACAGTATTTGTTAACTTACCTACTCCCAAAATTCTGCAGTTCACATTTACTGCCTCTGATGCGGCCTCTACACACATCTTTAGAATTAATTCTAGTCTATCTTCATAAGTTTTAGGGTTGAGCTGGGTATACTTCTTCACTATTTCACCCTAGAAATTAAAAACAAGAAGACATGCCATGCCCCAAAGAAACGTACTTCATAATGAAATATGTCTTCAATTTAAGCTAAAGGTCAAGTTGTAAATAGAGAGTCATAACTTCTCTCTTTAAAAAAAACCAGAAAGAGTAGAGATGCATGCCTTAGATCTTGGTTTTATAGATTTCTGACAGCTCTGGGGGCAAGTTTGCAAGATTGGACCTTATATTGTTTCTGTAATCAACCTCCTCTGTCTGAAATAAACTACATATTTTAAGGAACACATGGATTGCGTAAAGAAATATCACAGGAGCTACTGGAACTGTTGTTAAGAGTAAATCAAGATACAGCAATAAACTCAACAGTAAAGTGTTGGAAAAAAAAAGAGAAAGCAATTGCTAAGAAGTACAGTAAACCCACAGTGCTTTAAGAACAAAAAGTTTCCAGTTTAACTACATGAAAGTTTTGCATGGTGTTACAGACACAGACTAACAGGTGGAGAGTTATCCAGAAAGAAATGCTAGAAATTTCAATGCAAATTTTAGTATCCTTTCAGAAATAACTTTTATTCTAAACTATTACACACTTCTGAGTCACTTTAAATATTTCTGGAGTACTGTTGACTGTCATGTATGTTTTGTACGGGAGGTAGGGCCCAGGAGCAACACACCTGGTAATGAAAGCATTCGTAATTGAATCTGTAGGTAGTAAGGACCTAATCTTAATATAATGTTAATATTACAGGATTAGGCCAGGAAACTACTAAGCAATATATCTTTTGCAATGTTACTCTCCCTATTGTATCCCCCATACTCTACAGTGTATCTAAGTCAACAGCACGGTATTAATACAACCAGGGAAAAAGGAGTAAAAAAGTCTACATGCAACATGGCTGAGTCACTGTTGCCAAAATAACTTAGGAAATTTTGAGACATCAATGGTTTGAGTATTAGATCATCCAAGCATCACATCAGCAACAGAGTTTGGGGATTTTTGTGTTTAGTTTCCTTTTCATTTTTTAGTTTGAAGGGCAAGGGGGATCAGAAGTTATTTTGGAAAACAAGACTGCAGCAAATGTTATCAAAAGACAAAACAGCTTTTAAGAGGAGCTTTTGAAAACTCAAGTACTTTCTTCATGGAAAGAAAACTACAGCTCCAACTCTGCCATTTCCTGTTAAATGCTAACATCTGCTACAAAAATCTTATAATAGAAGTCTGATCTTTTTCACTCTGAATTGGTAGTATTTCAACTTTCATAAATGCTACCTCAAACTATGCTACAAAATGGACAAGATTTTTTTAAAAATTATTTTTTTCCAGACTATGTTGGTAGAAAATGTGGTTTACTTTTAAAAACAATTATACTTCTAAAAGTTGTTTTTAAGACTTTAAAGATCTGTCTAAAAGATCTCCTTTTAAATGAATGCAAACATTCTGGACCGTATCAGCTCAACTGACATAACCTAAGGAATTCTAGTTTCTTTAACTTTTCCCTATTTTTTATGTCTGTGATAATTACTGTTGTTCTTTCTCCTAGTTCTCTGTATCTCTGTGGTGCGATGCCTTACGGCGAACACTGTTCCAGCTGAGGGTCAGTACTGTGTTACTGATTATGCTTCTACGCCGGAAGACACTCAAGGATTTTTGATTCCTGACTGTTTGTCACTTGGTAGAAGAGATGCAAAATTCCGGTTCCTGAACTCACACCACCCACCATGAACTCACTAAATGAACTCTCTCTCAGTAAATTGCTTTGCTAGATGATAGTTGTTGCTCAGAATAGTTCTACGTGTTCATTACATGGCTGTGTAAGGCAGTGGGGAAGTAAAAAAGACTCCTCTTGGAGCCTTTCCCTTATTTGCCTAACATACAGAAAGTTGCGAGGAATATGCACCAGCAAATGGCCTTTCCTTATTGCACAGTGGTCTTAAAAGGGCAAACCAGCAAGCAAGTTGTATCAAGACTGTATGAGTGGTGCAACAAATGAGGGAAATTCTACTTTACTCCTCAACACTAAAGCCAGTAGGATGCTTTGTTTTGGAGCTCTTTTGCATCATAAGCTCATATCCCCACTGTAGGAACAGAACCAAAAAACCTAATGGAGTTTGCAGAATATCTAAAAGCACAACAGAATATTTACCTTCATACTGACAATTGCTACTCGGAGATTTGTTCCACCTAGATCCACAGCCAGAGCACTCTGTGTCTCTAGAATATGGTCGATATCTTGAGAGATATTATCTTTGACAGGAGGAAAACAGAATTTCTTTTGCAACGGCTCTTTGAGGTCAATAGATTTAAGGAACTTCAAAATCCTTGGAACAGCATTGCCATCTCCATATATTTTTGAGCTATAATGCGAAAAAAATAAATTCATTTAATTGGAAATAACTGTGATCTATGAAGTTCTTTATGACAGAAGGCTGTAACTTCTGTCATTAGAGAAGTATCATATGGCTACTATAACAATAAAGCAGCTCACACTACTCAGGTCTGTCATGGGACATGGTAGACAGTATCAGTAGTATGAAGAACATACAACAGATTGTGCAAGTTTGGCATTAGCTCCATTTTGGAATACAAAACATGGAATGCAGACAACTGGAAAGCTAACAATGCAAAAAAAAAAGTTTAATGAAAGGACACAGTGTAACATGGTGTCAGACATTTGGCATTACAGAATTCAGTTTTATTACTCTATTAAGGGTCTTAAAAATATACTTTTGATTCTTGTCTTTAATTAAATAAATACTATCTCTTGAAGTTTGTAAGAACTTACATATTAAAGAACTGAGGGTCCATACTGTATGGCTGAAGAATAACAAAAAGCATCTTGCTGTAATCCTGCAGCTCCCCTTAAAGCTTGCACTCAGGCATCTATGCATCATGCCTGAGGTGAATCCATCTATAAAGCAGCATGTCCTTCAGGCATGAATCAGAAGTAGGCAGACAGGATGGTCTCCCCCATGCTGTTCCCATGGAACAAGCTCTCTTTAATCATGCTAGTCTAAGCTAGCATGACTTCTGACCTCTTGACACAGTTCCCCACAACATCCTTCTCCCTAAATTGGAAAAAATATGGATTTGATGGGTGGACTGTTTGGTGGATAAGGAATTAGTTGGATGGTCACACCCAGAGGGCTGGTGTCATTGGCTCAATGTCCAGATGGAGACAGGTGACAAGTGGTATCCCTCAGGGGTCCATGCTGTGGCCAGTGCTCTTCAATATCTTCATCAATGGCATAGACAGTGGGATTGAGTGCACCCTCAGCAAGTTTGCAGATGACACCAAGCCAAGTGGTACAGTCAACATGCCAGAGGAGCAGAATGTCCTCCAGAGTGACCTGAACAAGCTGGAGAAGTGGGCCCATGTGAACCTCATGAGGTTTAACAAGGCCAAGTGTAAGGTCCTGCACCTGGGCTGGAGCAATCCTCATTATCAATACAGGCTGTGAGATGATGTACTAGAGAGTAGCCCCACAGAGGGTGGTACTGGCAGATAAAAAGCTGGACATGAGCCAACAATGTGTGCTTGCACCCCAGAAGGCCAATCGCATCCTAGGCTGCATCAGGAGCGTGGCCAGCAGATCAAAAGAGGCGATTCTGCCCCTCTACTCTGCTCTGGTGAGACCTCACCTTGAGTACTGCGTCCAGCTGTGGAGCCCTCAACACAAGGACATGTACCTGTTGGAGCGGGTCTAGAGGAGGGCCACAAAAATGATCAAGGGCTGGAGCACCTCTCCTACGAGGACAGGCTGAGAGAGTTGGGGTTGTTCAGCCTGGAAAAGAGAAGGCTTCGGGGAGACCTTATGGCAGCCTTCCAGTACCTGAAGGGAACCAACAGGAAAGCTGCAGAGGGACTGTTCACAAGGGTGTGTAGTGACAGGATGAGGGGCAATGGTTTTAAAGTAGAGCAGAATAGATTTAGATTAGATGTTAGCAAAAAGTTCTTTACCACGTGGGTGGTGAAAACCTTCAACAGCTTGCCCCGGAACAGGTGGAGACTCCAGGCCTGGAGACATTCAAGGTCAGACTTGATGGGGCTCTGAGCAACCTGATCTAGTTAATGTCCCTCCTTACTGCAGGAGCATTGGACTAGATGATCTTTAAAGGTCCCTTCCAGCCCAGTGATTCTATGACTTTCTGCTGGATGTTGAAGTACTACTTGTACCAAAACATCACTACTAACATTTTGGTTTACAGATACTAAAGTGCATACCAGACATTGCACTGTGATTCTGAATAAGGTATGTGCAATGACAAGCAATTTGTAACCTCAAGACTAGTGCACTGAAAGCACTCCAATCAAATATGATGAACTATCGCAGGACTAACTTTCACTCTACTGTTTTAACAATGAAACAAGATGAATGTACTTACCATGGATATTGTTTACCGAACTGCAGCTGTAGAGCATGCAGAATCTTATCCTGTGTATCAGCATCCCGAACATGAAGAACATTTTCACCTAGGTGACAAAATTTAACATAATAAGGCAGGTCAGCTCCTCAAATTGTGTTAAACAACACGAACTGCATTAGAAATGAAGTAAAAAATATTTTTGTTTGCTTTGACCAGGAAGGACTCCAGCCAGATCAACATTGCTCTTCATCAATTATAAGCCTCCTCTTCCAATAAAGCAATGGTGACTCTTATGATAGGCTGTCATGCATTACAAATACTAGCCTTCAACAGAATTCTGTTACTAAATTAAAAATGCATGAATGAAAACAGGGGCTGTCATGGGTTAGGGCCAGGTCACCCACTAAATGAATGACAGATGCTCTCTAGTAAGCTCTGCAATAACCCCTCTCCCTCCCAAAATGGAAAAGGGTAAAAAAAAAAAAAAAAAAGGCAGGGAGACTTAAGATATTGGAAAACTAAACAGTTTTAATGAAAACAATAACAGTTCTAATAATATATGAGAATCATAAAATATAAACAAATATATACAAAACCAGTATCAAACCCAACTCCTCCTCCCATGGCAATCACCACTGATGGTTATGCTGCAGAGCAGGCAGGCACCTGGCAAAGCCCCAGACTCAGTGACAGAGGGGAAGTGATACAGAAGCTGGATTTGGCAACCCACAGGTTGGAGTCCTCCTAGACACCAGCTTTTTAAGAAGAGTGCTTAACCTCCTGAGATTTATAATGAATACGACATACATGGAATGAAATATTGTGTAGGTCACCTGTCCTGTCTGCTCCTTCCCGGAAGCACAACCTTTTACTTCCTTATGACTCTTTTACTTCCTGGCAACACCCAACATGTTACATAAGATTACGCAGTGACCTTGGTTACTATAAGAGCAAGTAAAAACAAAAACCTTTCTGCATACCAATCCTTAGCAGTGTTACCACTTCTAGCAGCAGACATTGTTTGCAAACTTATGCTGTTCACTTCAGAAAGTGCAGTCTCTTAGAAGAAACTTAATTGAAAAATAAAATCACTGAACACAACTGGTTCTGTTCAGCTGAAACAGGACAGGGGTCAATGGCTATGTGTCATATCATGTATCTGTTAAATACTGCAATACAGCTACTTCCAGAAGTGGTGAAGAGTTCGTACACCTATCAAACTAGCTATAAAGGAAGACAGTTGCCTGTTCTGCTAAATGGAATCCACTGCATATGGAGATATATCTCAACTTGTCTATAGATAAAAGCCTCGTTATCTTATGTAAAACATACAAGCAGCATTAACATGATACACGAATAGCCACTGAAGCTTTATAATGGGTCAAATATTATATTGCATTGATACTGCAACATGGCCTCTGTCAGGCATTCATTCGACTTTATCCTGTGGGAAGAAAACCAAAACTCATCACCATGAAGAAATTATAGTTAGGCAACCAGATACCTGTTTCTCTTCCTGTCTGACGTGTTCCCAAGTTGATGACAGGTGTACCAAATGCTCCTACCTCTCTGACACCACAGCTGCTGTTACCTATCATACAACCAGCATGAGCAACTAGCTGAATGAACTGGTCAAATGGGACATGCTTTACTGCCCGAAAATTGGGATGGTGTTCAATGCCTTTCTTCCTCATCACCCGAACCATCTCTTTGCTTCCTACAGAAAAACAAGAGGTAGAATAAATTGTTCTATTGTTAAACTGGAAGTTCAAACATTCAAAGGGGCAGATCTGAGCAAGTTTGATCCCAAAAAACACTGCAAAAAGGTTTCTGTAGTTCTGAGTTAATTTAAGAGGCATTTAAGAGGCTTCTACATGTCACATGGTTTCCCTTCATCTTCCCCCCACACTGAAAAGCTGAAATGTCATCCACCAATGTGAACACGGAGCTGCAATGGATGCACACGTGATGCTAAGACCATGCAGCTATTTCCATCTGGCTGGAGGTTCTGCGATAAAAGCACTCCATAAGAACCAATTTGTGCTCTGAAGACAACCCATTATGTGTCCTTCTGTCATGAAAGTATTTTACTTACCTGCATCCACATTAGGGAACAGAACAAGCGTTCTCTTGTTGAAGGAGATGAGTGCATCTAGGGTCAGCTCAAACATCTTTATGGAATGTTTAATATCTGTGGTTACAGGATGCTGCAGAGCAACTATATAATCTCTGGTTTTGACATCTTCACCTGTCCAAGTGGAGCCCAAGAGAAGTTTGGTTGTTTTTTCAATTGGTATAGAATATGAAGATGAAGGGAGAACATAATTTTGAAACTACTGATGTCAAAACCTTAACAGTCAAGGCACTGAAGGGGATACCTAACACATAAATTTCCTTGCTACAGCAGAACTCAAGGGAGGAACAGAAGGATCCAGCTTGTTATTTACCCTCTAAGCAAGTCTCATAACTTTAGAAACCATTACCTAAACCATTACCTAATGAACTGTGAAACCCCTGAAGCTGCTCAGGCTTTTTGCCACTTGTCCATCTCTGAGGAAAAACTTCATTCCCATGGCTGTAAAAGTCAGTCATACTTGGTTTGGTACATTTGATAAAAAAAGTCTATCTGCACAATATTCACCTGTTGATCCAAGAAGTTTCAAGCTTCCAACTCTATATAGGAGATTGCTTTGTCAAAGATAAAAACCAAACACAAAACCCCAATGTATACAGGAATTATCTGTAAGTCAATGAATACGAATCACCAACAGTCTTTGGTACATATTGCCCTGTTGCAGTATATTCCTCAAAACAATGTTCATAATATAAATTCCCTTTATTTTTTTTTTAGACTAGCTTTGAACAGCTTTGATTCTATTTAAATACACCCTTTAAACCAAAATAGCTGTTCCAGCTCAGAGAAATTACCCATTTAAGGATTTATTTTTTTGATTTGGCAAAAGGACCACATGTGTTTACTAGGACAGTTTTGTAGCTTTCCAGCTATACAGGGTAGAACACAGAACAGAAGAAAAAGTAGAAACAAAGAAATACTAGATACTATTACCAAATATAATAGTTTTTTGAGAAGAGACAAGTTGATGCTTGATAATCATCTCCAATTAAGCAAACTTAAATTTACTAGCAAGAAGTTAGTCTCCTCCTTTTCTGCAACAGATCCCATAGACTGATAACCTAGTTACTGAGTTTATCTAGTATTGAAAGTCATATGAAAAACATAAAAAGTGGACTGCTCACCTAGCCACATGCATATAATACTCATGTAGTCCTTCTTTTTGGCAGAGAGAAGCTTATCATATGAGGGGCAGCCTGCTAAAAGGATGCGGTCGTGGTCTTCACACATGGCTATCAAATGCTGCTCTGCACTCCTTGTGCAGCACACATGGTAATGGGCCAATTTGGTTATAGCATGTCTGATAGAGTCATCAATGGTCCCACTGACCTCCCCACCTTCAATGTGAAGAATACGAATGTTCATGAGAGCTGCAGATGTGGCCAGGGCCAAAGCATCAAATCTGTCCCCATGAACTATCATTATGTCAGGTTTAAGGCGGTTCAGGACATCCGGTAACTTGACTAGTGCAAGGCCCACTGACTCCACCATAGCTGCCTCATCCTCCCCTCTCACAATGGTGTGCAATCGTGTATGAATATCGAAGTCATCTTGTTCAATCATACGATAGGTATTACTGAAAGTAAGAGAAAAAGGGTAAATACAACTTTTACAGCAACATAGCTTGACAAAGTAATTGCATATTAGAACAGCTGTACTGGTTTGAACAAAGGCTTACTTATGACATCTCTACTGAGGAAACTAGCTTTTTAGTTTTTAACTGAATGCTCTTATCTGTATGAAGAACTCCATGCATATTACAAGCATCAAGTTTCTCTACACACCTTTAATGAGAAGCTTTGGATCACCTAGAGTAGGTCACACAGGAACGTGTCCAGACTGGCTCTGAATGTCTCCAGAGAAGGAGACTCCACAACCTCCCTGGGCAGCACTGAAACAGTGCTCTGTCACCCTTACAGTGAAAAAGATTTTCCTAATGTTTTTATGGAACCTCCTACGTTCCAGCTTGTACCCGTTGCCCTTTGTGCTATCATTGGACATCACTGAAAAGAGCCTGGCTCCATCCTCCTGACACTCATCCTTTACATATTTATATATATTAATGAGGTCACCCCTCAGCCTCCTCTTTTCCAAGTTAAAGAGACCCAGCTCCTTCAGCCTTTCCTCATAAGGGAGATGTTCCACTCCCTTCATCATCTTTGTGGCTCTGCGCTGGACTCTCTCAAGCCATTCCCTGTCCCTCTTGAGCTGAGGGGCCCAGAACTGGACACAATATTCCAGATGGGCCTCACCAGGGCAGAGTAGAATGAGAGGAGAACCTCTCTCGCCCTACTACTTACACCCCTTCTAACAGACCCCAGGATGTCACTGGCCTTGGCCACAAGGGCAAGAATTCTGTGATTCTGTGAAATTCTCTTTGTTCATGTGTTTGCAGAGCCTTTCAGAAAATAGATAGAGCATGATTCCCCTTCAGGAAAAGTATGTTGCCTCTTCACCAACATACAGACTTTGCTGGATAAATGTATAAATACAAAAAATATAATGCAAAGCTGAGGCCTGCATGTGCCAGGAAACCATCCTGCAGCTAGCATCCTTTTTTTCTGATTCTGTGTTTCAACTGTATCAAGACTTACGTCCTTATGAAAGCACTGCATGAAAAGGACTTAAGGACACAAGGTTCCACTAAAGAAAAAAGGTTTTATACACATAGTATCAGTTTCATTCCATAATGAGAAAACTAAAATATACCATAAATACTAAGAATTGTTATTGTTTACAGCTAAATATTTGAAATATGAAAGATCATCTGTATAAAATTATCTGTCTTCAAAATTCACTAAGCCTGACCTAAATAGTCTGGATATTTTGGCTGGAATATGAGAGAAGAAAATGCAGAAGTTTTCCAATTTTGTCTTCAACCCACTTGACATATTCACTGTCTTCAAAGAATTACGCTTTTGAACTTATTTAAATCAGATTTAATTTTCATTAAATCCACTCTTCTACTAACATTCTGCAAATGAACATCTCATGACCTGCATGCTGAGCAAAGATGCTCCAGCTCAAGTAAAGAAGCAGTGTCCATTCTGCGTAACTAAAGAAAACCCTATCTATTCAGCTTTTCTCACTGTTGTAAGACACAGCATATACTCATACAAGTAACTTAGTTAATTTGTGTGTTGTTTTTTTTTAACGGTAAATCCTTTTTATGTGACTGAATGAAGTGGATCAGATTTTCACGGGATAAACTGCACTTAATTTCCAACTCCATCTACAATTTCCCTTCATAGGCCTGCCTTTTCCTCTACTATGTATATTTACCTCAAAAACCTTTCTTCTATTTTCTTCTATATTCTTCACATTCCGAAAAGTCAAAATTTAGGGAACAAACAAGATTGCATTTTTATTGTTTTGTTTCTTTGACTGTCCTCTGAATATTTCAGTAAGAAATATTTCACAGGATCACTAGCATTTGAATTCTACTACTGTTGATTACCCTACTCAAATCACTAGAACACATACATTTTGAGGACCCACTAATTCTCCGTGATCCTTCAGATAAAGGAGATTAGGGCTAGGTCCTAAAGAAAACCCAAGCAGTATCAGGGTTTAAGACTACCTACCACATCAGCAACATTGGTCAGATCAAAATCTATATTGCTTTGTGCATTACAAATAATTTACATCAGAGACCAGCATAAAACACCTTGGAAACAGAAAAGTACTATTTCGTATTACTTTGCACAAGTCTTCATATTACTTTGCAGACAGCAAAGAGTTCAGAATTGTAAGAAAAATCAGAACCATGTTCCTCCTCTCCAGCAAATGAAATGAGGATATCTTACTTCTCCAATCAGACAGGATGTAATTCAACACACTAACCTGACAAGCAGTTTGATTAGGTTTCTTTATTTAAGTCGGGTTTCTTTTGTGGTGGTAAATTCACCTTGCTATGTTATTAGATGAAAACAACGTTTCAGGCAAGGAACAAAGCACTATATTGAGAACAAGTAGCAGCAGAACTTCCTGCTTGACATAATATAACTTATTGACACATTAACTTAAAAAGTGCAAAAATTTCTTACTGGAAAGTTCAAAAAGTTTCTTCCCTTGCAGATATGCATAACAGGTCTAAAACCAACAATGCTGATATGCTGCAAGCCTTTTGCTAAAGCCCGATTTTGACTTGCAAAGTAAGCATATTCCTATCGATTTTACTTATAGGACCCAATCTGGTAAATGCACCCTAAGCAAAACCACACAAACCATGCAGCCTAAGCAAAACCACACAAACAACTACAACCCCAGCACGAATATACACACTGTTTCTTCTGCCTTCTCCTCAGAAAATAAAATAATATTCACCTGGGATGTGGCAAATCCTTCCAAAGAGATCTGACTGCGTATTTATAGGGTATTACGAAGGGGACCCTAAACTCTCCTGTCAAACCATACCTAATATATCCATCAGTTATTAATTTTGTCAGAAAGATACAAATATCTTTTCCTTCCTCCGCAATCCTGGGAGTAAGAACTTACAGTATTCCACTGGGATATGGAATCATAGAATCATAGAATCATAGAATGTTAGGGATTGGAAGGGACCTCGAAAGATCATCAAGTCCAATCCCCCTGCCAGAGCAGGAATGCCTAGACTATGCCACACAGGAACGTGTCCAGGCAGGTCTTGAATGTCTCCAGAGAAGGAGACTCCACAACCTCTCTGGGCAGCCTGTTCCAGGGCTCCGTCACCCTCACTGAGAAGAAGTTTCTTCTCGAGTTTAAGCGGAACCTCTTATGTTCCAGTTTCAGCCCATTACCCCTTGTCCTATCAGTGGTTGTCACCGAGAAGAGCCTGGCTCCATCCTCGTGACACTCACCCTTGATATATTTGTAAACATTAATGAGGTCACCCCTCAGCCTCCTCTTCCCCAAACTAAAGAATACCTAAATACCTTCTCCCATAAATATGCAAAGCATATGAGCTGCAATTTAAAATGACTGAAGATTACCTTTTCTCTGTAAAAATTATAAGCTGTAGAACATTTTTATTCAACTATCTCCAGATTCTTAGGGAAATCTGAACGAATTGAGTTTCTCATTTCATATAGCCTGTGATCCTGAAGCCCCCAATTACAGCACCTACACAAAACTTTCTAGAATTCCAAGATTGGTTGAAAAAAAACCCAGAAATACACAGTCTCAGAAAGAGCTAAAAATGGGAAAAAAAAAAAAAAAAATTTAAAATTTTGTTGGGTACATTCATTACTACAAGGATTTTATTACCTAACATTTATGCTATCACTAATATCCTAGAAAGAGATGGCAAAGATACAAATATTCACCTTACCCATAATCATCAATCAGGTGGGAACCAAGCACTACAACATCAAGCTCAAAGAACTGTGGTTCTGCCTTAATACCAAACATAATGGGAGCTAACTTTGAATAATCAGCACGGTTGCATGTAGCAACACAAACACGAAGTTTGTGGTTGTTTCCATTCTTCTCCATGACTTCCTTTTGTTTCTGTTTCGAAAGATTCTTGAAATACACTTCCTGAAATAATAGGGAAAAAAATAAAAAAGCAGCATTAATAATAACCTTTATAGCAAGTAGATGGCACTCTTCATGAACAGCATACACAACCATAGCTCAGAACTGTGGAAACATACAAACTTATCACTCAGTAACAGACAACTGATAGCTTACAGTACCTATAATTAGAAGATTTAGAAATCTAGAAATTTAGAAATGGACAGAATATTTTTTTAATTAAAACACAATTTTAATACTTCTATTTCTATAAATAATGCATAAAAAATCTATATAAACAATATTTAAGTATTATGAAGTTTGACTGTAATTAAACAGTAAAATTACTGTTGCCTGTTCAGATGGAAATTTCTATATAAGTGGAAAAATTATTGATTCAATAGTAAATTAAAGACAAAAGAAAACTTTCATTCTCCAAAACCGCAGAATGGAACAAACTGCTAAAAGATGCATCCACTGACAGATGCTCTGAACAAAAACAAAGTTTTTGCTCGTCAGTTTATGTATCTGTTAAACATACTTTGATGAGATAAAAGGAGTTAAGAATTCATTTGTAAACCCTTCCATACTTTCTGCATGCCAAAGTACATCAAGATATTCAGTAATACAGTATTAGGTTACAATAAGACAACCATGTTTGGAGACAAGTAGGCAAATAAGGATCCGATCATTGCTATCAGGCAATTTGGATGCTATTAAAAAGAAAAATGGGGGAGAAAGGTGTCTTGACAATTGAAATGACATTGAAACTTAGAATTTTTACAAGCATATCAACAGTTCTTATTCAGTAGCTGATTAAACTATGTAGTAATTTTTAATGTTTTCCTATCTTCTGTTTACCATTTTGCCTTGCTGGTTATTGTTTGTTTGTTTTCTGGGTTTTTCGGGTTTGTTTGTTTTGTTTCTCATTTAGCAATTGGAAAAAAATTCTAAAGGGAAAAAAAGCCTTTAAAAAAGGATACAGTATATATATATGCTATAGATATACCCCAAAATAACCCAGATTTCCTCTCTCTCCCAAAAAACCCAAGTTGGTAACAGAGTGTAAGCTATTTATAAGTTTTTGTTGTTCTCCTTCCAAAAATAACTGTACTTTCAAGAAGTATCATCCTTTTGGCCTGAGTCTAACATTATGTCAGATTTTTACTCCAGTTCCATAGCAAGTAAGCTTTTTCCAGATTAATGCACAAGGATTGCTCATCTCTGACTCATAGCACTATCAATCCCTCCACTGGTTTTGACAGCTAGTAAAGTTCTTCCTGAGCAGCTGCTATGCAAGCATGACAATGTCGACATCCAACTTCATACTCCTTCTATATTATTTTTTTTCCTTAGGAAATTTTTTTAAGAAAGGCTATTGTGACATCCCATTCTTATGAAACTTATAAAATTCATCAACTTCTCAAATATTTTTGTATTTTTACACACAATTAGTTTAGAATTTATCATGGATAATAAAAAAAATGTTTGGTGATCAGGAATCTACTCCAAGGTGTCAAAGGTAAGAGACATTTCTCGTCTCCACTTGCAATACACCATGGTTCTGCAAAACTATGACTGGCGGTGATATTTTTTTCTAGTTTAACTCCAACAACCATGATTCCTGAGAAAGCAGTTTACACTGCCTTTCCGAATAAAACTGATTTTGCAAAAATCTAAAGACAACTGCCATGACTAAGCTTGTAAGAAATGGCACTTCTCATTTACTCAAGCAAAGCAGCTATGGCTACACCAGCCAACTTTAGTAGAAGAGATACACTCTTCACAATAACTCTGCATGTGCTTAGTCTTTGCTCTGTGATGTACAGACAGGTTATTCTATTCAAAATTCTTCCTGCACCATTTACACCATATGTACTCGTGCCACCTTCCTTTGCCCATAGAGCCACTGCCTGTAGGCACACACATCCGGGGCCTGTTCCAGCAGCTCTATGCAAGTAAACATACACAAAATCAAACCTTTCAACAATTCCCTTGAACACATGTGTGAGCAGAAAAAGCCTTCTTATTATCACCCCACCTATTTGTTTCTTATGTAACCCTGTACACGTCACCCTAGGGTGATATGTGTACACCATTTCCCTCCCTAACGATACCATCCTCTTGCCCGACCTTGTCTTCCTACCAGCTACAGCTCTCAAGTACGTAGATACTCAAGTGCAGCGTCTGCCTTTCTGTACCTTTCTTCCCCACCTGCAAAGTACTACTCCTGCTGCACACCCTCAACATACACCAGCACACACCTCTGCACGGGAAAGTCTTCTGCCACGCGAGATTCGTGTGTGCACATATTCACCCGCAGAGTCATTTCCCTACAGGCCTGCTAAATCCAGTTACTCAACCTCTAACAAGCAAAAGTGCACATGCACCTTTCTGTGGACAGCCCTTCCGTTCTCCCTGGTTTGCTCGTGTATACACTCACACCTATGGCCATTCTCTTCACTTCCCCGGGAAAGGGCTCGCACGCAACTTCCCGTTGGCAGGAACTGCAGACCCCGCATCTCACCGAGGCACGCGTGGGCACGAGAGCCCTGCCGAGACTATTCCCCCCACACCCCCACCCTACCCGCGCGGCGGGCCTCGGTGCGCCCCGCCCAACACCCACGATCTCGGCAGTGCCCGGGCTCATGCGCTCCCCCCCCCCGCCCCCGCCACGGGACGCACCTCTTACACCGCCGGTGCTGCGCTGCCCGCCCAGTAACGCCCCGGCGCTGGGGCGGGACCACTGGCGATGGTGCAGGGCTCCCGCCCCCGCCCCCGCCCAGACAGTCAGTCGGCGCCGCGGGCCTCTCCCTGCCTGGCAGGACCCACTGTCCGCTCCCGGCACTTCTGGGCGCGCAGATGCCTCGCGTAGATCGGACCAGCCGCCGCAGCCCCTCTCCACAGTCACCTCGCTCCGCAGTGACTTCACCCCGCGCTGAGGCCTCTACTGCGGCGCCGGAGTCAAGCGCATCAAAGGGCGAGCCGACGCAAAGGCCCCGCCCCCAGCGGGGCGGTCCCATCCCGCCCGCCTCCGTGACGGTTAGGGGAGGGGCGGCCGGGCCCAGCTGGGGAGGGGACTGCCTTCGGGCTGTGGATCGCCGCGCAGGGCGTGACAGCCGCGGGACTGAGCCGTTGTCTCCTGCCTGGCATCACGCACCTCCTGCCGCGCCCATCTTCAGAGTGATGGAGCGGGAGCCATGAGCAGTTTCGAGCTGGACATCTCCCTGACTAGGGCCTAAGCATGAAGCTGCCTGTAATCATGTTCTTAGGGTCATAAGCTGGTTTGCGTTCCTAGAGAGGCAAGACCCCCTGTTACTGCTGGTAATATGGAATAACCTGATGCAGTATGCCTCAGTGAGATCCAGTTAAAACTGCTGAATGATGCTACACTTTAAGTGGGGATTACCATCATGTTAAGAGCTTTTAAAATGAGGACTGTCTGAAAATGATGAACTGTCAGGTTTCCTGTAGGAGATGCAAGGTGAGGACAGACACAGCCCACAGCAATGTATGGAATAATAAGGAGGTTGCCTGCTCTTGCAACTGTATCCCTCCATGGTTAAGAGCACCAGCCTGTAGCTCACTAAGAGTTCTTGGGAGTACTACAGAACTCTTATGTTTTCGGTGTTCATTCAGCCAAGAATGCCTGCATTTCCCTAAATGGTGTTGATTTCATTAGCAACTGACACAATCAAGAAAGCTGTTAAACCAGCTTTTAAGTATTGCTTATCATCTGTGCATTTCAGTTGACTGTGGAAGGTGTGTGTCTTGTCTGCTCACAGGGGATGTATTTGAGGGTCAAAGTGGCCCCTTACTAGTGAGATTCCTGTGACTTGGATCCTAGGTCAGTGCCCTTGGCACCATGTGTAACAGCAGCCTACACCTGCTATATTTTGCTATGGAACCACCTAAACCAAATGTTTTCGTAGCTGGTATCACACAATCCTAGTACGATGAGACTTCATCCATTTTCCTCCCTCTGATAGATGTCATATTTGTGTGACTGAAAACAGTCTGATGTGGTAGGCTATCCATGCAATCAAGCCTGTGTCACATTCAGCTGTTTGGTACCTGCACTCTTGACAGTTTTTCAGTCCAAATTGTATCTTTGTTCATCCATATAATATCTGAGGTGTCTCAAATTCCGTCTGCTTTCCCCCTCCACTTCTCAGAAAAATTAGCCCTAATAGTGATTCCTGTATCTGACACATCTGAAAGAAAACAGATGCAAGAAATGTGAATGGCTGCATTCTCATCCTTTACTAGGAGAGAAAGCTGGCTTTTGCAGCAGTTATGAATATTTGCTTAGAAAGGCTTCGAGGAACCAATACTGAAGTCTTCAACTAAAAAAAGATCTTAAATAGGAATTATGGCAGTGCAATTTAAAAAGTGAAGTAAAAAAAGTTTAAGATATGCCCTTGAGGATTTAAAACTTTGAACTGTTTCCCAAGGGAGATAGAAAGAACATCTTTAGATGATGTTCAGAAAGTCCTCAGACAGCTATAGCCCAGTGACTCGTAGCTCCTCGAAGCCTCAGTGTTCGCAGAATATTGCAGCACACCCACTTCTCTAATTAGCAGGGACCTTAACTTGAAATACTGATCAGAAGTAGTAATAACAACTGGAAGATACCTTAGGTTCAATTCATGTCCCACTAGATTTTCTTTATGCATATTGCACATTCCTTATAAACCTATGTGCATTCTCAAAATGTCATCATAAGTTTGAATTGTCTCCTGTAAATGCTTTTCAGTTACGGTAAGCCCAGATGTCTGCTGGAAATACAATACAGCAGAGAGAAAACAGTCCTGGAGGTTCCTCGAGTGTGTGGAAGGTAACTTCCTGAAACAGCTGGTGAGGGAGCCAACCAGGGAAGGTTCTGTCCTGGACCTGCTTCTTGTGAACAGCGAAGAACTTGTGGGGGAAGCAAAGGTTGGAGGCTGTCCAGGGCACAGCGATCGCAAGATGATTGAGTTTTCAATCCTTGGAGAAGCAAGGAAAGGGGTTAGTAAAACAGCCACCTTAGACTTCCAGAAGGCAAACTTTGACCTGTTCAGGAGACTGACTGACAAAGTCCCTTGGAAGGCTGTCCTGAAGGATACAGGAGTCCAGGAAGGCTGGACATACTTCAGGAGGGAAGTCTCAAAGGCACAGGAGCAGGCTGTCCCCATGTAAGAAAAATGAGTCGGTGGAGAGGAAGACCAGCCTGGCTAAATAGGGACCTTTGGCTGGACCTCAAGAACGAAAGGAGAGTCTATGACCTTTGGGGGGTAGGTGTCTAATGAAGATTATAAAGATGTAGTGAAGCTATGCAGGAAGAAAATTAAGAGAGCCAAAGCACAACTAGAGCTAAACCTAGCTACAGGTGTTAGGGATAATAAAAAGTGTTTCTATAAATTCATTAACAACAAAAGGAGGATTAAGGAAAATCTCCATCCTTTATTGGATGCAGAGGGAAATATAGTGACAAAGGATTAGGAAAAGGCTGAGGTGCTCAATGCCTACTTTGCCTCAGTCTTTAGCAGTGCAACTAGCTGTTCCCTGGACACCCAGCCTCATGAGCTTCGAGACAGGGAGGGGAAGCAGAATGAGGTCATCACAATTAAAGAGGAAGTGGCCACTTAGATGCACAAAAAGTCTATGGGATCAGATGGGTTACACCCAAGGGTGCTGAAAGTGCTGGCAGACATGCTCACCAAGCCACTTTCCATTATTTACCTGAAGTCCTGGCTAACTGGGGAGGTCCCAATGGTCTGGGAGGTAGCAAATGTAACATGCACCTACAAGAAAGGCAGAAAAGAGGATGCAGGAAACTATAGACCTGTCAATCTGACCTTGGTACCAGGGAAGGTCATGGAGCAGATCATCTCGAGTACCATGATACACCATATAGAGGACAACCAGGGCATCAGGTCCAGTCAGCATGGGTTTATGAAAGGCAGGTTCTGCCTGACAAAACTGATCTCTTTCTATGACAAGATGAGGGAAAGGCTGCGGATATGGTCTGCCTAGACCTTTGAAAAGCCTTTGACACTGTTCCCCACAGAATTCTCATGGAAATCTGGCTGCTCATGGCTTGGATGAGCATACGATCTCCTGCATAAAGCACTGGCTGGACAGACAGTCCCAAAGAGTGGTGGTCAATGGAGTTAAATCCAGCTGGTGAAAGGTCACAAATCATGCTCCTCAGGGCCCACTGTTGGGACCATTTCTGTTTAACATCTTTACTGATGATCTTGCTAAGGACATAGAGTGTATCATCAGTAAGTTTACAGATGACACCAAGTTAAGTGGGAATGTTGATCTGCATGAGGACAAGGAGGCTCTACAGAGAGACTTAGATAGATTGAATCGATGGGCCAATGTATCTTGGATTACTGAGCAAGCCCTGCCCCATGTCTCTTCAGCACTCAGACAAATGATATCCAGAAAGATGATGAGACGAGACGAGAGACGAGACAAGAGACGAGACGAGAGACGAGACGAGACGGCAGGCGAAGCCTCAGCCCATAATATGCCTGCTCCAGTCAGCCTCTGCCTTTGCTGCTCAAAATCTCTAATGACACTGTGATGAAGGCCTGTCCTTCCTAAATCTTGAGGCAGTACTGGGGGTCATTGGAAGAGTACGGTCTCAGTGTTCACATGAGGCCTTCTCCTCATCAAAGAGCTATGCAGATGGGAACAGCAATGCAGAGAGTAAATGGACATTAATACACAAAGTGTTAGGAAATGCTGGAGATGAGAAGCTTACTTCTTTCTAGAGGATCATGCTGCTTAAGCTTTGAACAGAAGGACCATGAGCATCTGGTTTGTTTTGCAGCTGGCTCAAAGATCAGACTTATTGGAAACCCATCCTGAAAGAAGTGAAAGGTGCTAAATTGGGGCCTGGCAGTGGATTTGTCCATGCATGGTTACGTCCAGGAGATGGACAGCGTGGACAGAAACAGCAGCACTGTAATCTGCACTGGGGCTAAGCACCATGTTACTTCGTCCCTCCTGAAAGCAAAGGAATAGGTCTTTTTAAAATCAACATCTACACAATTGATTCTTGTGGTGGAATTCTGTGCTGATGCTCATGCTGTGCATCTGAACCCCTTGATCAGTAGACAACACTGTGTAATTAAAAGAAACAGGGGTACGTTCAAACAGGAATGAATAAAACTGTACATACTCAGAATATCTAGACAAAAGCCAACAAGTAATCACCTTGATTGGAAGCTGTCACCACTAGATAAGAATTGTGGGTAAATTTGCCAGATACCAGATGCCAGTTTCCACCTCAGCCATAGGTGAGAGTTATTTGTTACACCTACTTGGTCAAGGAAGCCATGCAGAAGAAACAACCACATTATCTGGAGGCAAATGGCTCTCGTATGTGAAAAACCAGAAAACAAGTTCCTTAAGCTTTCTCAGTTCTGGTCACTTTGGGCTTCTATCACAAAAATAAGTTGTTTATATTTCCTTAAAAGGCAAATCTGCAAGACTGCGCTTAATTCTCTATCCAGCTTTTAGTGGAAGTTAAACCTATGTCATTTTTGTAACATTTCTTCTGTATTAACACAATTTTAAAGATGGAAGATATCAAAATGATGATGTTCCAGCAGTGTTGTGGTTCTAATCTTGTGTTCTGCTGTGCACAGTTCTGCAACTCTGCCCTCACTCCAATCCTCCTTTCAGTGGGTGCAAAGAGACTAAGAGTGAATTATGTAGTCTATCCAGAGAGGAGCAGCTGTGCATGTAAATCAGTGGAGGCTTGCAAGCTCTTACAAAGATGGAGCAAGTTCAAGCGGCCAGAAGCTGGGAGAAAAGCAAGGCAAGAACCAGAAATTATCATCTAGTGATAAAACTGTCTATTTTTTCCACCTGAAATTCATATACAGCATTGAAAAGAAAGTTAAATGGCTGGCAGTAAGGAGGAATTCTGCATCAAACTCTGACCTCTTGTCGTTATTCATAAATACCTTCTGTGTTGCAAACAGGTCTAGAGGTTCTTATTTGCTTTTCTTGTCCAACTAGCCTCTCTTTTTTACATCTTTCTCACCTCTTCTGAGATTCTATGGTATCCTGCTTGCATGCAGTTGTGCTTTCAATGTGATCGTTCGATGGCAAATATTTGAAATATTATGTCTTCATTGGCAATTCCTAACTTACCATTTTAAAAGGTACTAATGATACTATATAATTATCAAAAAGTCTGTTAAACAGAAATGTAATGTCAGGACTAAAGAATGATAATAATAAGCAAGTATTTATTTTTTTTCCATATTAAAAGAATTTGGATGTAGCTTTTACTACATACAAATACGTATGTAGACTTTGACACTAAGACAAAAAAATGTGATGAAAGAAGAAAATATGATTGTTAAGACCATCATATAGTCAGTTTACAGTTTCAAAGACAGATGAAGAAATTTAGAGGGACAGAGAATATAAAATCGGCAAAGAAGTGTAACTGCTCACTAAGCAAACAGTAAATTCTCCTGTCTTGGAAGCTTGTAATGTACTAGGTATCATTAGCCAAGTTACTCTAATGTCTTGCTTAATCATATGACTTTTAGAGAAATCTTAAATACTGAACTATTACATGTCTATTATAATTTCCTGAAACAATTTAATTTGAATTTCATTAGAAGAAGCTTGCAGAAATGTAATGGAAGGCTCAAATGCCAGCCAAAAGCACAATGTTTTCTATAGCAGTCATTACACTAAAGTATATTTTTTTTTAATTCTAGGTTAAGAATAAAATGTCCTCTTTTTTCTGTAGCCCTTGGTGTCATTGTCATTGTTTCAATCTTCAGAAACAGTTTTGTTCTTCCAGACAAGAAAGAAAAGTCAAGGAAAAGTAAAAGCAATTTTAAAAGAGGTTCTGTCTCTAAAAGGTACATAGAAAGCCTTCATCCAGTAAAACTTTTGTAAATGTGCTTTAGTTGGACAGGAAGCCAGGACCTTGTAAATGATGAAGAGCAAATCTCTGGAGTTCAGGATGACATTTAGGAAAGAGAAAACACCCCGCACGTTAAATAGCCATTTACTTCTCTCCTTCCTTGTTTTTGATACTTATCTGGAAAAAAAGTCATGTGAGGAGTGTCTGAGTCGACTATTACACTGACTTAACTTTCAGGATAGTCTAGTTTTCTCAGCTGGATTTGGTATCCATGTTCTTTTATTAAAGCTCTGATTTAGTACTGAATGTTTTGATGAAAGATGGTCCAGAATTACAAAGAAATAAAAACAACTGCTAAAACGTTCCCTGATTTTGCAGGAAGGGCAACTCTCCCGATACATGTTCTAACTTCCACCCACGTGTCCGTAGGTGATGCTGAGTCCATACCAGAGAGACCACATAAAATTGAGAGACTAGCAGTCTATTTTCCCAAGACCCTTTCATGTGCCAGGATGTAGGAGGTTGCTCAGAATCATGTAATTACATATCAGTTTCTGATTGGTCTCGCATTTGAGGCAACATTTATTACAAACTCAGCCTTAATGTCTCTGCTATTTAGCTAGTGAGACTCCATGTTGTGAGATGCTCTATTACTTTTCCAGTGCTTTCTGAAACCTTCTTGTGTATCTCTGAAAGAGTTATGAAATACTGACACTATGTAGCATGCTCTCATGCCTGTATTTTCTGATAAAAAGTTTTATGATCCATCTCAGTCTTTCACAATGAAATTGTAAGAAAAAAGCACCCAATTTGAACAGGATTTTCAAAAGAACATTTTGTATTTTCAAAGCTAAGTACTTAGTGGGGAAATCACTATGATTGGCTTCTACCACATGAAATTGTGCTGGTTTATGGAAAAGGGATCTTTGACTCTGCTCTAGTCTCAATTTTACAAAAAAAGTCCCCTTTCCCTGAACAGTACAGTATTGACGGGAATCTCTCTTAATTATTTCCCCTAGTGCGAGCTGCCAACCTTATTACTAGCTAAAGTTCTCCAGGCTGTAGGTAGACTTGTTAAAAGATATGATAATGCCAAAGAAACAATGCAGCAGATGTGAGAAATCTGATAGAAGAGTGCCTCCAAGTCAAAAAATCTATTTAGTTTTTGTGTACTAACATGCTGATACAAAGCCTTGGGGGACAGGCAATTGTTCTATAGTTTCCATTAGCACCCTTGATTTCCTTAATCAAGCTACCTTATAGTGAACTTTGTTAATTTTCACTTCTGGGCCTAAGGTGATTTACTCTTTATCATCTTATGTACTGACACAGTGGTGTCACATATGGATATAGGGCACCATACCAAAACAACAGGAAAAAATCTTGTCAATTAACTTGTTACTTAAAATAAAGGACAACAGACATATTTTCAGTTCTTGTTGGAATTCCAGTTCTTTAAAGCCTAAATGTGAGTCCTAGATGGATGCCTTCATTGGAGAATATCCAAGGTGATGGATACTTCTCAACACCTCCTGATCTCAGGCAGACTTGGAGGCAAATCTGAACTCAGAGCTGGCTGTGAGGCAAGAGGAAAGGGAGGGTATATAAAGAAACACTTCAGAAAACAAGGTGTTTCCAGCTGACATGGTAAGATATTCAGATTCAAATGAGACAAGCCTTCTTTACATAATTGGCACATACCTTTTGTTTTGTAATCTGGCAGACATTACCTCCTATGTCTTTTCCACGCCCTTCCTGCACGCAGAGAGCCATATCCCCTGGCAGCTTAAAACAGCTGACAAGCAGCCACAGAACCTGCTCTACAGGTGGCAAGGTGAACAGCCTGGGGCAACAGCATCAGCAGAACTACTTCCTGCAGTGGGAGTGCTGGCCAAGGGGCAAGGAATTAGGACCACCAGGGGCTTGCCTGGCTCTTTGGCCCTCTCCAGTGCCACCTTTCTGGCCTTTGGGGGTTTGCTGTCCTTCTCCCTGCTGCACGTCTCTCCTCTGCCTTTCCCGCAATGTTGTATTCACTTCACTTGTTAGCTGAATGCCTTCTGAGAAAACTTACCTAAAATATCACCCCACAGAGCTCAAGCTTATTAACCTGCCTGCACTCATGGCTATTCTCCCTCTCCACATTCTGCTTGGACGTGAACCCTTTGAGGGTCTATACCTTTCCTCTCAGTGTGCCTATACAGCACCTGGCATGGTGGTGCCATTCTTCATTGCCACTGGTACATCAGCAAAATAAAAACTGATAAAGCCTGCTGAGACCTCCCTCCAGGTAGTAGCCCAGCATCAGTGAGTCCAAACCTAATCTCTTACCTCCCAAATAATAGACAAGGTACCATGACAATAAATAGAATGTGAACTTTTGGAAGGTCACCAGCTTCCCATAGCTTGCTGTGGGCCGAATAATGAAAAGAGAATCGAGACAGAATAGGCACAACTGGGCAACCATTTGGCACCGTTTTCCAGAGAACTCCAAAACGCCCCGGCACAGTGACAAATCCCATATGCCAGATGGAGGTAAGAGACGGGTCCCACGTTGGCCTTGGAGACGGCAACAGCCGTGATATCCTCGCCGAGCGGCCAGGGGAGCTCCCGCCCGGGGTTCAGCACACGCCAGATGCCGGTTCGCCCTTCCCCAAAGGAGTGCCTTTGACCAGGCCCCCTGTAGGCACGGCTTGGCAGAACGCTGCCTCCACCGGGGTGGGCACGGGCCGCTGTCGGCAGCCCCCGTTCGCTCACTCCCCGCGGAGGACAGCCGCTGACAAAGGGCGGCTCCCGCAGCCCCTGCACGGAGGTCACGCCCGCAAGCGGCTCCCGCCCGCATCGCCGAATTCACCCCCCTAGGGACCCCCGCCGGCGGCGAGTGAAACTACTGACTTACGTGGGGGCCGCGGGTGAGCGGCTCCCGTTGCGGCGGCGCGTTGGTCCCCATGGCAGCCGGCAGGTTCCCGGCGCCCAGACGCTTCCCGTGCAGCTCTGCCGCCGCCAAGCAGGGGTTACCGGGCTGCAGCTGGGAACACCACTGGACGCCGGGGCCACGGCGAGACCGCCCCACGCCGCAAGCACCGCCTCCGCTCGCCGCCTGGAGGGGGCAGCGCTTGGCGGTGGAAGGCGCCGCGGCGGGGTATGGCTTGGCAGGGCTTTGCGGCCCTTCACGGCTGCTTTGAGTTAAGCCCGCGCTCAGGCACGCAGGAGGTCGTCAGACGTGCTGGGGGCCACTGCATTTGTGAAAGCCTTGCCGGTAGCCCTGCAGGGCAATGTGGAAAACGGGGGTCTGTAATCAGGGTGTCCAGCGTGTTAGGCTGTACTGCCTCCTCGTGCGATCCCGGGCCTCGGGAGCAATTTTGCTGTTGGGTACCACCTGTGCATGCGCAGCAGTTAGGACATGCAGGCAGCCTTGCTGTTGCTAAACCTCTGTGGTTATTGCCAACTAATATCAACGACAGTGTTTTTAACATTGCCAATGCTACCCAGATCTGTTCAGAACATCAGGAACCTGCAGCTGTCTGAAGGCAAAGAACCTGGCAAGCATATACGGCACCTGCGTCAAACACGCATGTCTTTTAAGCACAGAAAGACAGCAGCAGTCAGAACTTTAGAAGTCTGATTCCAGCTTCTTGCTTTCACATACATAATTTCAAGGGTGTGTCTTGCTTTGGCTTTTTTGTAGCTATACCTCAGATCCGTTTCAGGACGTGCGGTCTACATGTTCACCCCGTCCCAAGGGAATCCTGAAGTTGCCCTTCTCACAGAGGGCCTTTAGGTGCTCTCGGCACCTATATGACCTGTGTCATTCAGGGTCATCTTGGGGTACTTGCAGTTCTTTCCTGTCTTTTGATTTCTGATACATGGGTCTTACTGCTTGGAAAACTACTTATCTTCAGCCATTCTGCCCTTTCCTGCTCATTTTTCCTGAAACACATGTTCAGCATAACACATACATTTATAACACAACCACTCCAGTAAGCAGGTCAACGTACACCATCTGTAGCTTTTACTTACTGGTTCTTCTTCTGTGATCAGATTTATACCTATACGCAAACAATGCAACAGTAGTGGTCATGATTATTGATGAGAGAGTTTTTAACTTGAGATCAAAGTTCTATGCTGATACCTGTCTTAATTAATTCCTTTATAGTCATGGCAGTTTGTAATTTTTTGCATTCTGTTAGCACATTACATTTCCAGCTGCTCATTTTATCCTGTTACATATCTACAAGGTAGGCTGCTGAATAAAGCACTGGAAGAAAAGGAAGAACAATAGAGCAACAACAAAAGACTTTGAAAGAGTGGGCACTTGTTGCGTCAGACGTACAATGAGGAGGTACCTCATTAGTTTGCTGTGAACCTATGTTCCATTTTTTTCCCGTCTTCTTTCACAATGTATTTCAACTCTGAATTCTTTTGCTGTTAAGTTCTCTGCTTTCTTTGTCTCAGAAAATATCTTTTTTTTTTTTGTCTGCAATCTAATCTGAAACTCACCAGTGTTAAAGTGTGTTCCACTGAAGTCACATCCTGCACACAGTGTTTGTAGCTCTTACTGCTTCTCAGCACTGAAACATTAATAGGTTTTCTTCTCCCGAGGCTGCATTTTATGCATGTGTATATGTGTACACATACACATATACATATGTGCAGGTAAATGTTTTTTAAATATGTTTTTGAGTTGTGGGAGATTTCAGAAAACAAGTTGTTCAAATTTCCCCATGTCAGATACTTGGTTTCTAAAATTTCTCCATTATTGATCAAAAAGAATGTTAGATTTGGAGCTTGAGGCTCTGGTTTTCAACATATAGAACAAAAAGCCCAAATTCCCTTGGGCTTTCCCAAGCCCAGTTCCCTTCTTGCTGTACTTTTCTACATTAGCAGACATTTGCCATCCTGCTTCTCTGAATCTCGCTGATCATTTGTCTGGCATAAAACCTTTACTCTCTACTCTTCTGATGATTAATCTGCTTGTGAAATATTAGGCTTTTGTTGTAGACTGATACTAATATAAGTCCATTTATTTAACTCAATTGTTCCTTCAGTACTGTATTATGTAGCACAGTGGAAAATTTAAGTGTTCCAGGAACTGTTTCTGCTGGGCCTCTTCTGTGTTAGCTCTACCCCCAGCATAAGGTCTTTTGTTTTTCCTGAAACTTTGCAAAAACAGGAACCCCAGAGCGTGGGACGTCAGCCTCAAACATTCTAGTGTCTGCTCTGAAAAATGACCAAACTTCTTCAGACAATGAGCATACCTGAGTGCTTGTGGGGACAATCAAGTGTTCTTGTCCTGGTCTCTTGTGCCATATGAGTTGTACTGGTGCTCCTCAGTGTTTATGCCCAGCTGGCAACTAAGTGTCACACAGCTTCTCACTCACTCCTCCCCTCCACTGGTGGATTGGGGAGGATAATCAGGAGACCCTTCTTTTGAACATCCAGCACTGGCAACTGGTGTGCTAAGAGGACCTGTGCTTTAATACTAACCACTTCTGAGATACCTCTAACTTCTTCATATGCTCCCAATATCTCTTTTTCAGTTGGAGTATAGCGGGCTTTGGATCCATTACTCCTTCTCCTATCACTACATTCCCTGATGAAGAGTCGCTCCCTGTAGTCCTGTAGTCTCTCTTTAATTACTGGAATGATGCTGTAAGGTCTCTTTGGTGCAGAACACATCTGGCTGCCTTTGACACCAGTTCATACTGAAGCTCTAGCATGTCTGGCACAGCAGCACACAGGAGTGGCATGACTTCATTTAAGCCATGTTAGTTTACTCTTAGTCTTCACTCTTTTAGATTTTCATACTGGCCATTTGGGACTATTAAGGAGTGAGCAAGTTTTGCTGATCAGTCCGTGGATCTCCAGTCAATTAATCTACTCGTGGATGGGAGTCAGAGAGTCTCAGATGGTGTATGCTGTTGTGGTACTGATCGGCACCTGCTGTTCTTCAATCTTCAGCAACCCCACAATAGAGGGGTTCTCTGAGAGACCAGGCAACGTAGACAGCTGTTCAGTTTCTTCGCTCTCCAAGGCAGGTATACTAAAGGCCCAAAATTACCCTTTTGGGGCCTTGAAGCACCGTCTTCTGAGGTGGTCTATGCCAAGGGTGCACAGGGGCTCTGGGCCAATAGCAGTGGTGTGTTTATGCCAGCCACTCCCAGTTAGACTCACTTCAGCTTTTAATACAGCTAGCTGTTAGGATCCTCCTGTCACTCCAGAAGCACAGATGCCACTTTATAGCTTGATGGCACTAAGATACATTGTGCAATGATGTCCACTATAGCCTTGTATTCCTGTGGGTCTGGTGTGCCAGGCCGTTGAATGCCCACAGTCCAAAAAAACACAGGCCTGCAGGGAGGAAGAAATACTTCCTTTATGTTGCCAGAGTTGACTAGCCACTTCATCTACTGTTTGTTCCATGGCTTCTTTCCAGGATATTACTGTCAATGAGTTGGCATATGGTGGTGGCACACTTCATAGAAACTTCTGCCACACAGGTTGTGTGCAATGGACTTCATTTATACCTCTGGGTAACTGCTTGTTACCTGGATCATTATAAATCACCTCCAGCATGGCTAATTCCCTCAGGCACCTCTCTCCATAGTGGTCCACTTGTCTGGGTGACGAGTAACATATGCTTTTGAAAGGTTACGTTTCCTTCACACCTGACAAAAGTCACCTCTGGAGACTGAGGGCTTGTGTGTTTTTTCCAATAAACTTGTCAATACCCTATTCCCTAGAAGAGGATCTCAGCTGCTTGGCTTCTCTGCCCTCTAATTCCAGGATACTGACTCTGGCATCAAAGCAGACAGTATACAATGTGCTTGCGTGCATAGCAGCTGAAGTCCTTTTGCATATCTGGAAGCTCACTCAGAGACAGGGATGAGATGATTATCTCTGATTCTGCCTCTTCCTCATAGTCTTATGATGACCCTGGTTCACCTTTAACCTTCACTAAGCAAACTGATTTTTTAATGTATTTCTTCTGCTGTTTAGGTGTGTCTAATAACCAGCACAGGATGATTCTCTGGTTCAGCTGCAGTGCCTATCAGTGAGGTTTGAGTAGCCGTAGTGCCTGTTGCTGGGGTTGGGGTAGCTTGCAGTGGTCATCATGAGAGTTAAAATAGCCACAGTGCCTGTAGGTCTGTTTTCCTTTCCTTCCCCTGAGGGTGCTGTATAATATCAAGCAGTGTTTGGCAGATAATGATCAGATCCCAGCACAGTGTAGTAATTGTGCATCTTTGGAATAGCCATGGCATTTTCCTTTCAAATATTAAAAAATGTTGGTGTAACCCTAAAATAGTTTTGCAACTCATTCAGAAAGCATAGCAGTAAAAGCATGCTGGCTTGAATGACTGAAGGATATGCAAAATTCTCAAAAGCTGTTGTAATTAAACCAAAGGGGAAGGGGGAGGTGAAAGAGCATGT